>CM028130.1:102967500-107967500 GCA_016271365.2 Neoceratodus forsteri
GTACCCTGGGAGAGAGGTCATTCTTTAGTTGGGCCTCAATTTGGGCCAGAGATCCCTTAGGACAGTTTATCTCCAACTCCTTCTCCTTCCTCTGAGCTGAAGAGAATAGAATTTTGCATCTGTGCACAAAGGCTTTAAATTCCTCCCATATTGTGCTCCTTCAAGCCTCACCTGTGTCATTTGTCTCAAAGTAGCAGGCTACCTTTTTCTGGATCCACTCCATAAACCTTGGATTAGCTATCAGTAGTGTATTGCATCTATATCTGGAAGAGTTAGTCTGCTCCTGTTGGCTAAAAAGCAAAGATCCACAGATGGAATTGTCGGAGATGGTGATATGTCCATTTGCTGAGGCAGAGACTCCTAGGGCAGCAGTTGCATCTGACAGCCAGAGGTCAATGCAGCTGTAGGTATTGTGGATGTGGATGTGGACATAGAAAGAGTAGACTCAGCCTGTGGGAGTATCTCTCCTCCACACATCTGCAAGTCCCCATTCCTCTATCATCCCCTGAAGTGTGTATCTTGCTTAAGGGTGGCTGTTTGGAGACATATTAAATTTGTTCAAGATAAGATCAGTGGTCAAATTGAAGTTCCCCCTTGAGAAGTGGGAGACAGTTCACCCCCTGCATGTTTGCTATTACATGGATCAGGAAGGGGGGGAAGTCAGCTTCATTTCTGTTGGGTGCTTAGATATTAACTAAAATTACCTCCCCTCCCAGGGTATGACATCTTGGCTAGCACCAACCTCCTGCTAGTGTTTGACCGGTCTTTTCTATGGTACAGTGGAAGGCTCAGTTAATCAAAATCATGACCCCTTTAGATTTGCTTGATGTGAAGCTGTGTACCATTTGCCCCACCCTCCCTTCATGGAGCCAATGGGTGATCTGCCCCATGAGGTGTGTCTCCTGGAGAAGCACTATATCAGCCCATAGTGACCTGCAGTATTAGAGATCCTTCATTCTCTTTACTAGGTGGGTTTAAGCCCTTTAAATTCTAGGAGAGCAACCTCACCAGGGATCCTGCCCCCTGTGCTGCCACATTAATGAAACAAGGACTACCAGTGGTATAATGGGGCAGACATTATTACACAGAACAGTACCACCTGCTGAGAAAACTGTGTCTGGTAAAAACTGGGATTCCCAAGATAAAAGGAACTGTATCTGTAGTCAGGAACACATTAGAACCTTCTTAGGCAATCCAAAAACTGTACAGCAATAAAAAACAGACTCTGCCAATAGGGCTGCAAGGGAGGAATTTCGAGGTAAAAATATTGAATATTAGCAAAGTTACAAGCCTGTGTTAATAAAATGTAATGTAGGCTCATAAATGTGTTGTTTTGTAATATTTGTACACCAAAGTTTGCAACACATCCTTGTTATGACCCTGCCTCATGAAGAAGAGCAGAGTAAATCGTCAACTCCTTCCCAAAAGGTGATTTTATGCAGGGACTGCGAAATCAACTTTCAGGATGCATAAACACATTTTGGGCTAGAGTTGAAAAATGACAGCTGTCAAATTCATGAGGTGTTGTAAAGAAATAAATATGTTGTAACTCTTGAGTAAAAATATGGAAAATTACCAAAGTTACAAGCCTGCATTTGCAAAATTCAATGATGGCTCATAACTTGTTTTTTTTAATATTTTTACACCAAATTTTCAACCTAGCCATCTTATGACCCCAGCTCATTAGCAAGGGAAGAGAAAGATTTCAAGTCAGGGACAGTAAAATCACCTTTCAGGATGTGAAAAAAACATATTTTGTCAAGATTTGAAAAATGACTGCTGTCACATTCATCTTGTGCTATAAAGATATGGCTATGCTGAAAATTTGGGGAAAATATTGAAAATTACCAAAGTTACTAACCTGCATTCATGAAATTCAACAAAGGCTCATAACTTTGTTGTTTTGTAATATTTTTAAGCCAAATAGCCTTTTTATGACCCCACCTCATGAACAAGAGCAGATGAAAATTTCAAGTCCTGCTCAATAGGCGATTTCACACAGGGACCATGAAGTCACCTTTCAGGGCAGATTTGCCTAATATAAGTACAATTGTTCATGATGTGGGGTACCAAAAATATGCAAAAATGCCCATGTTATGCCATTAAGTTCAAAACACCATTAAAATACATTGACCCGCATACCTGTTTCTTCAGTTCGTGGTCCGGCTTTGAAGAGTAAAGATGTGTCTGCAGTTCAGAGAACATTACGGCATTGGACTCCCGATCAATAAGTAAGAGCTTGGGGGGGTATGGGGTGATGGGTGCTGAGTCACAGGGTTAGGTGGTGGGAGTCTCATGGCCACAAAAGATTTTGATGGATGGTTTTCTTTTACAGGTTTAAAACAAAATGAGCTAGAATTCCTACACTGAGGATTGGGCACCCCACAATGTAACTATTATGTTTCTTTAGTTGGGGATGTGGGGTGGTGGTGCTGAGAGGAGGGTTGGGTGGGGGATATCTCTAATAACAAAGAAAAACTAACAAGGATGCTCGATTTGAACACTGGGGACTGGATACCCCAGTGTACTTGTATGTTTCCAACACTGGGGATTGGGAACCCCCAGTATCACTCGTATGTTTCGCGGTGGGGAGGTGGGTGCTGAGAAGGAGGGTTGGGTAGGGGGATATCTATAATTTAAACTATTTTTTTTGGCGGTCACGATGGAACACGGTACACTCCTCCACAACCAAAATGGCCGCAGAATGCTACTGTGCATGCGCTAGTAATCACACACATGCAATGGAGTTTGTTGGCCATCTTGGAAATTGTGGAGTGAGCTGTATTCTGCAGTGACTGCTGAAAATAAAAATAGTGCAGTGCAACTGCTTATAGAGACAGCAAGCAGAGTGCTTCACAGATGTGGAGGTGACTTATGTTGTAACTACAACCTGTTGTTCAGTCAGAAAAAATGCAGGAGTTGTTTTCTCATAACAAGAGGTCTGAAGGGCTATGCACACTGCAGCCCTGAAATGTATAAATAGAAAGCATTTAAGCTATGCAACTTAATGTGAAACCACAGCATAAGGAGAAGAAAAGGAATCACATACAACCTCGTGGACTATGAGTAAAGCTGAGTTGGGCACCTGCCTAGCCAGTCTGTGGAGTGGTGGATATCACACAACAACCTGGCATGCCAAGAAATGGTGTACGTGGGGATATCATAGGGAAGAGGAGGAGAAGGAGGAGAAGAAGAATCAGCATTCATTTAGCACTTTTCATACACATTGTATCCAAAGTTCTTTACCAGCAATGAGAGACTGGTAGTGAAGTGATTGAATATGTAGGAGACTGCAGCCTCCACACCATACTGTCAGAGGCACTAAATAAGATAGTGACAGAAAACCACTGTATTTTCTGCCTCAACCCCAACTTTGCAGACTTGTGCCATGGTATATGAACTCAGACTGTGACCATTTGTTGCTAGAGGGCATCTCTGACGAAGGACGTAATGGCACCTGGGTAGGGTCCCATGGTGGGGAAAGGAGACTGACAGTCTGGCTGTGGGGTGCTGTTTGCTGAGTCAGTGGGGGCTCCAGGGTAGCATTATAAATCATGGTAGTATTGCCCTGTTATTGCTGTTGCACACCCAGAGATAGCAATGTTTCGTTGACTGAACACCTCATCTTCTCTTGCCACAACTAAGTGCATGGTGGGCCAGGTGTATGTGGAATGCCAGTAGCTGGGGTATAGACAATTTAGCCATGTAGGGTACATCAAGTAGGGACTGAACCTGTTAAGATGTGTTGCTGTCTGAAGTCTGATGTCTGTGTGGAAGCTGCTGTCAAAAGCGGGGATGCAGCTAGGCAGGGCAGGACTTTGATGGGCTGAGGAGAGATGCCATTGGGAGAGATAAGAGTCAAATCTCAGCACCATGACAGTACCGAATAGGGGTGGGGGAGTTGGGAAGCAGCCACCAAGAAAGCTAGGCAAAAACTCCACCCCCCCCCCCCGGCTCATCCATGGTTAGCATTATATAATGATTTACAAGCAGAATATGAGTTGTCAGAGATACATGATATAACATGCATGCCATGGTAGGATATATGGAACAATACAGCCCTGCAAATGCAAGGAAGGATACTGCAGTCTTACATAGCCAGACTGTCTCCTGGCGATGATTCATTACTGTGGGGTGGGAGATCCATCTCGACCTGGAGAGACAAAGTTCTGAGTGCTGGGTTTAGGAAGGTGTCCATCTCATAATAGTTCTCCACAGGACTACTCTCCTGTCAGGTTAGAAGAGAAGAATTATTGCACTGGAGGCATTTGTTGGCGGTGTGGTATGTTACCTGCAAATCTTCTGCACATGCTTTGGCATTGCCCCTGTATTGTCAAGATTTGGGAAACAGTACATGAGAACTGCAAAAAAGTGACTGGAACTGAGATACTGTTTTCACCACTGACCTTCATATTAGGACTCTCTTCACACCTTTAGTAACCTTCCTAATTTTAGAGGTAATTGGGTTCTAGCTACTGCCTTAACTTTAAAAAGATTAATCCTTTCTAAGTGGAAAGACCCGTCATCACCAACTACTGCAGAATGGTTTAATAATATGTCTACTTTAGCCAACAATGAATCTGTTATTTATAATCTGATAAAATAGAACTACAGTATATAGCAGAACGTGGAATCCTTTTTTTAATATGAAGCTCTGACCTGGAAATGTAATGCTTACCTCTTACTCTCCATGTAATGATAATTACATGGATTTGCTACCTGCATATCATTGTTTATCCCTTTATCTTATTCTAAGTTTACTACCTGAGTGATTGTTGTCATATTTTGCCTCTTATTAATTTACTCATGGTACAGTTAGTATATATGTAATTTATCTATGTTAGATCAGTAAAATATTTAATTAAAAAAAAATAGTTGTTCTTCACAATCACGGCCCATGAAGAAGTCAGAATATCAATGACAGTGGCGACATGTGTACATGTGTCTTTGTGGTGTGCAAGGTTCAATCAGCTCTTTAGGGTAGTACATAGGGATTCCTTGGTTGCTTTATCTGGTGGCACAGAGGGGGTGAAGTGATCCAATCATGTCTGACCTTCATGACTGCATGTCTGGAGTTCATTACAGCCATTCTTGATGCCTTTGGAGTCTTGGCTGGTGCTGTTCTTAATGCCAGTCTTCCCTCTGCACCATGACTGGGTCTCCCAGCCACCCTGATCTGTGTGCAGCACCATACTGTCCTGCAGCAAAAAGGGGATGCGTTGATCCCATAGCCCTGGTGAAGTGTGCTTTTGTTTCCTCTGTTTTCTTTGTTCTGACCTCCCCACCATGTTTTGGTCCACCCACAGTCTCCTGGGTGATATTATCAATGAGTACAGAAGTCCACCAGCTCTTGATGAGGACTTTTGCTTCCTAATTCCTCCTACAGTCACATTCTTGCCCATTCCTGGTGATGCTGAAATTAGTGATCCCACAGAATCTGTAAGGAATTCCTGCCTCTCTCAGGGCAGCTTTGATGGAAGCGTATTCCTTGCTCCATTGTGCAATCTCAGCTGAATAATCTTGATATAGGGACACCCTTACCCCTTGGAAGGTTAATTGACCTTTTTCATGTGCCAGTTTGAGCAGTCTTTCTTTAGCAGAGAAGCATAGCAGGTAAACTGTGATGGGCCATGGTCTGGAGCCATATGGCTGCATCAGACCTCTGGTGCATTGTATTCACTATACCTTAAACTGGCTCTGCCATGCTGGTGCGACAAACTGGGGGAGCATGTTTAAAAGAAATTGTTCCATACAAGTACCTTCCGCCCTCTCAGAGATGCTGAAGATTCTAATCTTGTTCTGGTGTCATGGATTCTCCTGATACTCAGCTCTCTCCTAGAGGAGTTGCCTACGTCACCACTCATGGTCATTTAACCACTTCATGACTTGCTGATGGGCATCATCCAGATCTGTGATGTGCAGCTTGGTCGCGTTTCCTCAGTCAGTCAGGGAGTGAGCATCTTTGGTGGCAGCAGAGACCAGTGTTTTCAGTATGGCCATATCTACTGCCAGGGTTTCAAAGAAGGTGTCAGTATAGCCTAGAGACAGATTCTTCCTGTCAGAAGGTTGAGCTGTTGCAGTTCCTGCCATGTTCTCTTGAGGGGAGAAGCTGCACAGGCCACGTACAGACTGGTTTCGGCACCATAGAATACAGATGCAGATTGGAAAAATGAACCTGGAAAACTCACACTGGGGATATATCTATGGCACCACACTACATTCCTACCAGAGATCATCCATTCGGACAGATTTGTGAGGGTAAAAATAAGTACAGTTATTTATACTTTGAGGTTAAGGTGGAGTGTAAGGCTTAAGCAGCAATCTTTATGGAGTTCCAAGCCATGCATCCAAGCAACCCAACATTACTCATTCCCAAACTTTGGGATTCTCATTTCACAACAGAAATTATTTTGTACATGCTGGTGCCCAACATATGTAACAATCCTGGAGGACAGCTGTGTCAACCGATAAATGAAGGCCAATTAAAACCATTTGCACCTAAAGAAACACATCAGCTTTTTCTTTCTTTTTTTTGTACATTTTTTTTTTCTCCAACTCGCAGTCTATCCTCTTTTGATGGCACACCCCCAGCTCGATCAGAAATCTTCTCAGTAACTTATAGATTACCCATCATTTACACAAGAGCACAGATGTTATAGGTGGCCTGCCCTGTCCCATGTATAAGCTTGTGGGAGGTGCCCGTGTCATCCCTGCAGATCAGGGATTTTCTCCCCCAGTTCTCTCCCTTGAGGGTGTCGACATGCAATGACATACAAGCATACATCCTAGGCATTCAGTGGCTGTCTCTCATTCCTTTCTGTGCACCCATAGCTGTGCCATCACATGTCTTCCACCAGGGGGCAGTCAAGTAGAAGGATGCAGTCAGTGTCTCACATACCCTTCAGTCTTCCCTCTTCTGGCCAGCCTCTGTGTGACCCAAGTTTGCTGGTGCCTCTGCAGACTGTCTCTTATGATATAAAAGACTGCAAGTGGGAGGTTAGGCCAAGAGGACCGTGAAGTGAAACTATGTGGTTCTGGCTGCCCAAACCTCACTAGAAGAGTCTCTTACACCAAACATGACATCCATAGAGGCTCTTATAATTTTTTATAAATCACTCTAGTTAGTGAGAGTAATTTATAGTAAGTGTTAGGTACAGTATTTTTTTTTTATTTTAATAGTTACATGAAGTCACCCTCCCCCTAGCTGTGATGTGGAATGCTCCACTCTTAATATTCTAGCATGAGTAACCGCTGTCCAAATTAATAGTTCCATGATGAGAATTAGGCAAAATGGTTTCCATAAAATGAAAAGAATTCATAATGCAGTTTTTCACATCAGGGTTTATTGAAGTACAGCTAAATAATGATCAGTTGGATGCAAATTGTTAATTTCTGTTAATACCTATGTTACAACTGCTGTCAATTAATACAACTTTCTTGTCTCCTTTAAGGGGTACAGTGGATTTGTGGGTTAAATCACAGAAGTAATTTATAATTCCAAACTTAGGTCACCGGTGTAGCGAGCTGTAGACCTACTATTGAGTTACTGGGCCAGCTCAAGAAATACATTGTTTACTGAGGCTCACGTCAGCTAATCAGTAATTTTATTTTACTGTTTGGTAACCAGGTAAGGCCCACTAGGCACAGGTACCTGTTTTCAGAGGTGACCCGGGAGCACTGGAGACATTAAGTGACTTGCTCAGAGTCAAACAGTATGCAAGTGGAGGTTGTGGGGATCAAGTTCCAGGATGAAACAAGCTCTTTTACGGTTTGTTACTCTAACCTCTAGGCTATACTACCATCCCCATAATGTAATGAGGGACAAACTTTGTGACATACCTATCATGAGATCCCAAACAAAGTACTGTAGTTATTGCCACACTGACCATATTAGTTCCCCATTATTTTCTTCCTGCTCCTACTGACAAGAGGCTAACAGTGCTGTGGAACAGTCCTCTGCTGATGTGCCTCTGCTAGGAGTGGGTTGCCCCTCCTTGCCTGAGCTGGCAATGCAGTGCAGTCAGGGAAAGAGGAGTAATGGCAGCCAAATGCTTTGGTTCTGCAGCAAGCCAAGGGAGCACTGGGTGTGTGTGTGTGTGGGGGGGGGGTGCTGCAACTGTGGCAGACAGATCTGTAACAACGCATTCACAGGTATGGCTAGACAGCTCAGCCACTATTTCCATGGTGTCAGTTGGGTCACAGCAACTATTCTGTGTGTGATTTATGTAACAGTGGAAGTATTTTCACATTTGAAAAGATATTGTATCTGAACCTTCTGACCCTGACACAGAGGCTTTGGTTTCTATTATAGTTATTTATTCTTCCCTGCAAACGCTGCAGGGTTATTTACTTATAACTTGAAATTCAAGAGAAAATCTACTAGTCTGCCATGACCCTGTCTGTCTAAGGCTTTTATACACAGGATTTCACTGAATGCGGTAATAGTACACTATCACAGGCTGCAAACCAGGGAATCCTCACAGTTTAATCCCAGTATAGCCACTTACTTTGTCAGCATGTACAGATCCCTTCACCTCACTGTATTCAATCTTCCCAACAATAAAACTAAGCAGAAGTAGAAGCCAGCAAAAAATGTTGCATTCTAGTAGGCCTAACCTGAGGAATCAAATTCTTTGAAAAGCATCTTAATCCCACAGCCATATTACTTGCATGGAGTTGAGGTAAGGCCTTATTGAACTTGATCCCTCACTTCAGGGTAAACATTCTTATAATTTAAAATTTAAAATGCAAAATGCAAGGAATGAGCCTTGTAACCTTCTATTACTCAATCAATGGGGTCAGAAAATAGGTCTGAGCAGGTCATGAGATCATATGGATGAAACGTCTGTTCCTGTACTTCACTGTAAGATGCCTTGAACCTTGGGGAAGAGTGCTAGTGTAAATAAAAACTATTACTACTACTTAAATCTTGCATAAAACAGTTACTTGCTTGCCATGGTTTAGCTTCAATACTGGTGTTGCAGTGTTCATGGAACTGCACATCATGACATTAGTGGACAATTGGATGCCACTGCAGTGCAACATCTGCAGATACCACAGGGCCAGCTATTGGTGGTGCCAGCCAGTTTCTTCCAAACCTTTATAAAGATGCATTCAGTCTAGGGCTGTTGGTGGCCATGGGGCTAAATTTTATGTTCACTATGCACATGTGTGCACAGTGAATGTTTTGCTATAGTAGTACCTTCTGATGGGTGTGACACTGTTCCTCCAATGTAGAGCAGTGTTTTAGGGGTGAATCAGTGGCACACCAATCATTAGCAAGGCTGATCATGATGGAATTTTGGCTTTCTGGGTGGGGATGGTATGAATCATGGATCAGCTCTTCCATTTGATCTATGCCACCCAGCAAGCAAAGCTGATCATTCATGGCCAGCCTGGAGTGCCTGGAATGTCTGCCAGCTGTAAGAGGAAATCGTCCATCAATGTCTGTTACTGGTGGATGTGTGACTGTCCCCCATACTCGACCCTCCCTCTAAGCACCCCCTCACAAATGTAACACTAACACTGGGGGCGCCCAATCCCCCAGTGTCAGCATCTCATAAGTGAAACCCCCTCTGTCCACTAGTGAGCTGCTCCCAATGCATGGTCACGTCTCCTTCGCTCCTTTTATTTTGTTTGTTTTTCTGTTGGCCCTGTGACTGTCCCCCTGCACCCAACCCTCTCTCTCACCATTCCTTTACAAATGTAACACTGACACTGGGACTGCCCAATTTCCCAGTGTCACCACCTCCTAAGTGAAACCCCCATGGTCCACTACCATGCAACTCCCCATGCATTGTCAGATCTCAATCAGTGGTATTTTTTCATTTTGTTTTTTTGTAATCCCATCCACACAACCCTCCATCTCAACAACCAATCCACACCCCCCACAAACATACTTAACAGTGACACTGGGGGTGTCCAATCCCCAAGTGTCACTATCCTTCAGGTGATTTTTTTTTTAAGAAACCCTGTGATAAGAAAAACATCCATTGATGTCTGCTGTGGCTGTTACTGTCCCCCCACCTGACCCTCTCACTCAGCACCCACCGAGGGGTCTATGGACTGCAGACACACCTTCACTCTTAAAAGCCAGACCGCGAACTGAAGAAACAGATATGCAGTTCAATGTCTTTCAGTGGGGTTTCCAACTTAGTGGCATAACATGGTCAACTCTACATCACCAAAGCCATAGCCAACACCCGTTACAGCAATGACTCCCTTGATCTTAAACTCATTCGGCTTACTCTGGATGTCACTCTTCCCCATCTTACAAAAATCCTCAACCTTTCTCTATGTCATAGTCAATTCCCCTCTACCTGGAAAAGAGCCATTATTACCCCATTTTTAAGAGCGGTGACCCTACCGACACCAACAACTACAGACCTATTTCTATACTGCCACCCCTCTCCAAAGCAATGGAAAAAATAGTCTCTAACCAGATAACTGAATATCTTTCTAAATATAACCTGCTCAGCCAGGAACAGCATAGTTTCTGGACTGGCCATAGTTACGTCACTGCACTGGCGGAGTTCACCTCATTCCTCCATGAGGCCCTCGACCAGGGCTCAATCGCAGGGGCGGTCTACGTGGATCTGACCAAGGCATTTGACACGGTCAGTCACGAGCTACTGCTCAGGGTCCTTCCACAGCTTAAGGTGTCCCCTGAGGCTACAGCCTGGTTCAGGGACTACCTCTCGGGACGGTCGCAACAAGTCAGGATAAACATCACCCTCTCCACCTCCAAAACAGTTTGCTCTGGGGTCCCACAGGGGTCTATTCTTGGCCCCCTGCTCTTTACTCTCTTCCTCAACTCTCTCCTGAAGGTGTGCAGTGGTCATCTACTACTATACACTGACGACGCGGTACTGTATTGGAAGCATTCTCAACCAAGCGCCCTCCAATTGGCCTTACAGGGCTTTTTTTGTGAACTAGAGAACTGGTTCACAGACCACCGCCTGATCATCAACTATAAAAAAACGAAATCCATGATCTTTGCTCATCGTCAAAGCCCACATAGTCAGTTGGCACTACTTATTAAGAACTCTCTAGGTGACCCGCTGGAACATGTATCAAGCTTCAAATACCTGGGCATCACATTAGACACCTCCCTCTCCTACCATAGTCACACCCAACTCCTCTCCTCTGCTGTCAACTCGAGAGTGGGCATACTCTACCATCTCAAGCACTGCCTACCTCTGCAGGCTATGCTTCTTGCAGTCAACTCCTCCATCCTCTCCCTCATTGACTACGGGATTGTTATATACGGCTCCGCTGAACCCACCATGCTAAGCAGTATAAACGTAGCCTTGAACAAAGCATGCCGGCTAGTAACAGGCAGCGACCGACTCACCCACACCTGTGACCTTTATTCTCTGACTGGTTGGCTAAACTTCCAGCAAAGACTAAGATACCACACATGCATCCTCGCTAAAAAAATACAACTCCAGATAGCCCCCAAAGGCCTACTCCCCATTATCAGTGCTGCACCCCCCAGGCGCACCACAAGACTCACAACTATCCCTTCTTGTCAAGTCCCCCTTTGTCGAACCTCCCTAGGGCAGAGATCATTCCGCCACCGTGCCCCTCTCTGGCTCAATACATTACCACTCCTCTCTCACAGACCCTCAGCATCTCTTCTTTTCAAAACGGGTCTCAAAGCTCTAATACTTGAAAGTGCTAAGTGCACCTGTGGCTAATTTTTGCACCCAACATCTGCTGACACAGGGCCTCTCTTGGCCCCAAGTACCTGCACCCTACTAGTTTCTGACATAGGATATCTAGAATGTTGATTAATATGTCCCTCTGTTTTAATAAGAGCAAACCTGTACTGCGTTTGACAGTACTGAAAATGTATATACTGCCTGTTTTGTTTGTCTTAATCTGCATATGTCCTCCTCCACCCTTTGTAACCGACGTGGAGCCTTTGCAAAAGAGTCTGTGACTCAAAGGTTTGTAATTCCGATTATATTCAATAAATCAATAAATCAATTTCTGCATATTTTTGCCCCAAATTTTCATCTTGCCTTTTTGGGACCTGACCTCATGAACAATTGCAGTGACATTATTATAAATCTTTCCCGAGAGGTGATTTTGCAGTCCCTGTATAAAATCACCTTTTGGGCAGGAGTTCAAAACTTTATCTGCTCTTGTTCATGAGGCTGGGTAATAAGAAGGCTATGTTAAAAAGTTGGTGTAAAAATATCAAGAAAGAACAAAGTTATGAGCCTATGTTGAATTTTGCAAACGCAGGCTAGTAACTTTGGTCATTTTCAATATTTTTAACCCCAATTTTAACATAGCCATTTCATTACATCACCTCATAAATGTGACCACTGTTGTTTTTCAAATCCTGCTTAAAATGTGCTTTTACATCCCAAAATGTGATTTTGCAGTCCCTGCGTGAAATCACCTTTCAGGCAGGAGTTGAACATTTACTCTGCCCTTGTTCGAGTCAGGGTCATAAGAAGATCATGTTGAAAATTTGGTGTACAGATATTAAAAAGCAACAGTTATGAGCCTACACTGAATTTTGCAAAAGCAGGCTCATAACTTTTGTAATTTTCCATATTTTTATACCAAATTTTCAACATCGACATTTCTTTACAGCACATCGTGAATGTGACTGCTGTCATTTTTCAAATCCTGCCCAAAATGTGTTTTTGCATCCTGAAAGGTGATTTAGTCTTAGTCCCTGAATGAAATCACCTTTCAGACAGCAGTTGAAAATTTTCTCTGCACTTCCTCATGAAGTGGGGTCATAACAAGGCAATGCTAACAATTTGGGACAAAAATATTAAGTTATGGGACTGCATTCAAATTTACAAATGCAGGCCCCTAACTTTGGTAATACGTAACCCACCCAGTGCCCCACAATGCATCTAGTACCCCAGGGCTTCTATACCAGAGGTGAACACCCGACATTGACAAATACATGTTGGTATTTGCCTCTTTGCCTCTGGGGTCTGTATTTGTATCTGGGTCTTTGGTATTTGTATTTATGTCTCTGGTATTTGTTTTTGTGTCTCAGGTACAGTCTTACCTGTTTATACCAGACATTTTCATTCAGATGGATTTGTCTGGTACAGTAGAAGTCGTTTAAGTGGGATGGCAGGGTAGATTGCAAATCGTCCCTCTTAAGCGGCCATCCAAGAAAACCGAAGTCTGTCATGTGAGTTTGGGGAGCTCAATCTGGGATGTGCATGTAGCTGTAGTCTGTGTACTACACTGGGATACTTGCCAGACAGTTGAGGCTGACACTAACTGCTGCGGCTTATCTTCTAGCATTGAGAGCAGTGTAGGGGATAGTGTAGGGGCAATATTTTCTTTTGTTATGCTTGTGACATTTGTGACATTTTTTTTATGCTTGTGCCAATGATTAACTTGTGTTTGTGCTTACTGTTTATAGTTCTTAGCTTTTCTTTGATTAAAGCACTGTGAATGTTTTTTCAATCATCCCTCCTTCCTCTCCCTTGTTGAAATGTGTGAACTCTGTGTACTGTGGGTGAATTTGGTAGAGCATGCTATCATCAGTGAACACTGGGTACAAGGTTGAGGCTTGGGCTGTTCCTAAAGTGGATGGTGCCTGATCATCGGGTTCTGGAGCAGTACAGGCGACCGTGCCAGCAGAGAATGATGTGCTGGTCGGGGCAAAAAAAATCAGTGATCGTTTTCTGGTTTTTTTTCCTGGGCAGCATGCACTTGGATTGTTCGCTCTGCTTCAAACAGAGCATCCCATGTCTGGACTTTTCCATGCTGCTCACAACACAGCATGTCTGAGCGCAGTCCATTTAGTACTTCACTTGCTGGGACAACTTGCTCAGATTTAGAGAGGTCATCACTGTCATCTGGCATCTGTCCTCCAGTTTCTCCAACAACAGTCATCCCAACATCTGAGTCACTGATCTCCTCCACAGTTGGCTTGTCAGAGTCCATCTCCAAAACTCTATGAATGTCTGAGCATTCATAAAGGTAGGAATGTTGACATCCTCGAGCCCCATCACACCAATTTCTTCATGTGGCACATTGACATCACTGCCAAAGCAAACCTTTCTAAAACAATACTCTGGTGTCACTGGTTTTACACCTTGCCATGCCCAATGGAGCATGTAAATTGCATCCAGCAGGCTTACTTTACGGGCAATTTCAGCAGCATGAGCTGACACCCCCTCATCAGTTGTGCTTAGGATTTTGCCAGCAACATACGATTTATAGTGTCCCTTCAGATTCTTAATGACCCACATGTCCATAGATAGAATGATGCTCATGGTGTTTGAGGGAAAAAAACATCAGTTTAATAAACTACAATCTGTGAGCAAGCTCATGGGGGTGGGCAGAATAATTATCCAACAGATGGAGAATTTTTTTTCTCCTTTTCCTATGGAGCTGTGCATCCCAGGTTAAGAGCCACTCCTGGAAAATGGAGCCCATCATCCAAGCATTAGTTGAGCTTGTGTATGTCACTGGTAGGATTCTAAGATCTTTTGGCAAACATCTGGAGTATTTGCTCTTTCCAATAACCAAAAGATTCAGTTTTTCTGTGCTGGTTTGGTTTGCACAACACATGAAAGAAATTCTGTCTTTTGCCTTCTTTCCACCCACTAAATCTTTACTTTTAAGGGAGTGCCCATGGTCTGGGTAGCCTCTAAAAAAGCAATCCAGTCTCGTCTGCATTAAAGACATCGGCTGGTGGAAAGCCAGCAAGCAGACCTGGCAGTACATCGGTTATCCAAGAACCAGCAGCTGTAGCATCTGCATCCTGTTTCTCAACGTGCTCCCATTTGAAGATGATTTGATGGTGCTGCTTCCATCTGGACAGCCAGCCATCAGTCATCTCAAACCCAGCATTCCCCATTTGTTTTGCCAAATCTGCAGCCTTTGATTTTAACATAGAGCCAGAAATCCAAGCTCCTTTCTTCAGAGCCCCAGAAAACCATAGTAAGAGGACATCATCCAGGTCACTGTCTTTGCCATCTCATTTTAACGTTCGCTTGTGCACATGCACAAGGAACATTTTGGGAGAGTAGCACACTTTGGAGGTGTGCCTCTCCCTTTTAATCCACTGCTCCGTTGAGCAGGTGTGGCAGTCCTGCACCAATGGGTGCGGGAGCTGTGTATGACAGCGGTGGTCTTCGCTTCAAAGAAAACCACCACTGTCATACACAGCACTGCTAGGCCTCACACACCTCCCCCAAAGCTTTGGTGCCACGCTGGGAGCCCATCCCAGCATGGCAAACATCCAGCGTTGTCTGCTGAAGGGGTGCCCAATCAACCGTTGGCTCTCGGCCCCAGCCATCCTTCTGCCATGCTGGGAGTCCACCCCAGCGTGGCAAATGACCACATAGTCTTTTATTTTTTCACCTGTAAAGCAAAAAGCGGTCCCACGGGCGCTTCTCCCAGTCCCCCTCCCACAACCCGCACCCACCACTGTGCACCAGTCTCCCCCACACCTCCCCTCCCCATACTACCTCCAGAGCTCAGCGACGATCTTGATGGACCGGGAACACATCTGCACTCTTCAAAAGCCGACCACGAACTGAGAGTGCTGGTAAGCTGTATAATGGGCTAGATAGGGGTTTTCAACTTTATTGCATATCTCAGGCATTTTTGAAATTTTTGCACAAATTTTCAACATGGGGTTTTGGGACCCCTTCTCATGAATGATGTCACTGTCATGGTGTTATTTGGGCCGAAGGGTGATTTCGCCGTCACTGCGTGAAATCACCCTGACAGGCCTGAATAATGCCATGACAGTAATTTGTGAAAAGTCCAAAACCCTATAAAAACTTAGTGGAACATTCAAAAAAATGACTGTTTTACGAGCGTGCATTGCACAGTTCCTACACAGGCTTGTAAGTTCGCAAATTTTCAATATTTTCACTCCAGATTTTCAACATTACCATTTTACCACACCTCCTTATGAGCAGTACAGCTGTCATTTTTCACATCCTGCCCAAAACGTGTTTCCGCACATGTAGTGCACAATGGCGCAGTCGGTGTGTGAAATCAATGTATGGGATGCATTAAGAAAATCACGGTGACACTGTTCATTAGCAGAGGTCTTAAATGGCTATGTTGAAAATTTGGTGAAAAATTCTAAAATGACTGTTTACTGAGCATGCATTGCACAGTTCCTACATGCGCTCGTAGGTTTGCAAATTTTCAATATTTCCACTCCAGATTTTCAACATTGCCATTTTACCACACCTTCTTATGGGTAGTACAGCTGTCATTTTTCACATCTCACCCAAAACGTGTTTCCGCCCATGTAGCGCACAATGGCGCAGTCGGTGTGTGAACTCAATGTATGGGACACATTAAGAAAATTACAGTGGCACTGTTCATGAGCAGAGGTCTTAAAATGACTGTGTTGAAACTTTGGTGAAAATATTCCTAAAAATGACTGTTTTACGAGTCTGTGTTGCGCAGTTCCTACGCACGCTCGTAAGTTTGTGAATTTTCAATATTTTCACTCCAGATTTTCAACATTGCCATTTTACCACACCTCCTCATGAGCAGTATAGCTGTCATTTTTCACATCCTGCCCAAAACATGTTTCCACCCATGTAGCGCACAATGGCGCAGTCAGTGTGCGAACTCAATGTATGGGACACATTAAGAAAATCACAGTGACACTGTTCATGAGTGAGCAGAGGTCTTAACATGGCTGTGTTGAAAATTTGGTGAAAAAATTCCTAAAAATTACTGTTTTACCAGTGTTCATTGCACAGCTCCTATGCACACTCGTAAGTTTGCGAATTTTCAATATTTTCACTCCACATTTTCAACATTGCCATTTTACCACACCTCCTTATGAGCAGTGCAGCTGCCATTTTTCACATCTTGCCCAAAACATGTTTCTGCCCATGTAGTGCACGATGGCGCAGTCAGTGTGTGAAATCAATGTATGGGACACAGTAAGAAAATCACATTGACACTGTTCATTAGCAGAGGTTTAAAATGCCAATGTTGAAAATTTGGTGAAAATTCTAACAATGTCTGTTTCTAGCGTCGTTGCACAGTTCCACGCCACGCTCGTAGGTTTCGCGAATTTTCAATATTTCCACTCCAGATTTTCAACATTGCCATTTTACCACACTTCCTTATGAGCAGTACAGCTGTCATTTTCACATCCTGCCCAAAACGTGTTTCCGCCTATGTATCGCACAATGGGGGTAACAAAAAGGTCATGCTGAAAATTTATTGTGCAAATACCAGCAATTGCACAGGGCATTAGGGTAAAGCACCATACGTGCCAAACACCACTGCAAATACCTGCAAACGAACATTCGGCATTGACAAATGCTTGTCTCTTACAGTTCAGATTTGAATTGGCATGCCATTCAGACAGAATAGAGTCACGTTTTTCGCTGATCCTCCTGGCCTCACTTTTAAAGATCTTGAATTCGGACGCTATGGAGGATAATGATTGGGTTGGGTGGTTCAGGGCTTCAACAACTCATACCCACTCAGTAGACCCCGGAGTCAGTTGAAAAACCAATTATAACTGACTTACCACACATTGTGACTGATTTTTTCAACTAGTTTGACATTTCTGACTTCAACTAACTGAAGAAAATCCAACCAAGTTTTTCAACTTCACCATCATTGAATTTTATTATGTAGTAGTTTGTCATACTTTTTAAACTTCATATCTTTTTTTTATTAAGATTTTGACTGTAAGAGTTAATAAAATGTATGGAAAAGCCCCCCCTTCCTTTGAAATCAATGGGGCACACGCACACAACCTTCGCCATCTGACATCACAAAACGGGGCTGCATGTGCCTACATGGGAGCGTATTGGTGGGTTAAGGTCAGTTTTTAGCATTTGGGATTTAGCACCATTATAACTTCATAAATGGGCAGAAACAAAAGGAATTATTTATGCCCCTCAACTCTGGGGCAGGTGAGGTATTGCATATATTGGAGGGAGCAGCAACTAGTCAGCAGCAGCTAAGAAGCTGGCCGCTCTTTAAAATGCAAATACAGAGTACAGTGAAACAAATCTACACACAGCAGGGACCCACTAAAGCACAATAACCAGTCAAAACAACAAAATATACTAAGTCCCTGAAAGTAACAAGCTGAAGCAGGGCAGTTAAACAGTACACGGTACAGAAAAATAAACAGCAGTAATGCTAGTTATTTAGGAAAACAACTATGAGTCTAAAATACAGTATAGGTAGGGCCTCTTAAACACCCCACAGAAACTAGAAGGTACCCTTTTGCAAACAGAGCTAACCATCAATATATGTTAGTTTGCTAGTAGTCGTAGAATCTGTGAGACTAAAAACAGTTTATGGGAGGACCCTTAGAAATGCCTCCTATATGGTATACCAGAACTGAGATGTATCCATAGTTTAAATTTAAAGCTAAAAAACTCACGCATATTAAAAAAAATATTTGCTGGCACATTTTCTGAACTTGTTTTGGCTTTCAGCATGAACACTAATGTGTTTTGTAAAAAATGTTATTCATCTTGTCGTGAGGACTTTAATAATTAGTCTACCCAATTCCTACAGTGGCAAACAACAAACATTTGGTCCATTGGACCCGACTGACCATGCTCCACACTCCTGCCTCCTATGGGTCCAGGAACTCACCAACTGACCACCTGCACCTGGCCTGCTCCATGACTTTGTGGGGAGTCTGACTTACTTACAATGTCACCACAGTTAGAGAGAGCCCAGCTGGGCCACCAGCAAGTAGATCGATGATGATCGATCGCCTTGGCTTTTCAAGTTTGGCCCCCCCAGGCCCCACAGCCCCCAATTCCTCAACCAGCCAGACAAGCCAGACAAGCCAGCCCAGCACACAGCAGAGACACAGGCAGACTGAGTAGTCTGTGAGACACCATCCTCCTCCTTCCTACTGTCCACTGCCCAGCCCTGGCAGGCCTTACATACACATCCCATACAGTACCTTTCTCACTGTAGTAGCCTATTGCCGGTTTGGTCAGATGTCAAGTGACGATTCAGTCAGTGTCGGTGGGTGGATCCATGGCTCAGGCTACCACTGCTGCTCTACTTGGTGGAGATGCAGGTGTTTTTTTGGAGCTATGTGCTCCCTCCTCTCAACCCACATAGTTGGTCCCCAACCCAGACCCACGTCCCCACTCTGATACTCTGTGCAGTGGAACTAGTGCACCTACCACTCCTCCTCCTTGACAACTCTGAAGACCTGACCAAGGCTGAGTGAGAGTCACCCAAAGGGCCTGGCCAATGGGGTCACTGGTTGATCCCAACCATGACCAGACCACTGACTTGCTGCCTTCACATGCTTGCTGCCTGGCTTTGCTGGAGGACTGACTGGGACCTGCACAGCCACACACACTAGTCTCTCTCCGAGCACCAGACACATCACGACAATGGACACAGCTAACATATTTTTAAATTAAAGGCCAAACCATCAAACTTTGTCCCTGCAGATAAATGCCGCTCGCTCCATTGCCCACACACCAACACAGATGCCTCCTCTCCTGACAGTCTCCTCTCCTACCTAGGCATGCTGTCCCCGTCACCTCGTGCAGCCAGTCACAGACACTCTCAAGCTCTTGGGTCCTCCTTCTAGCTCTCCTAATTGGTGGATGCTTCATGTCCAGGAGCCAGGGGTGCATTTTATTGGCTGTAAGGCTTGGTACTGGCAGTTGGGGACCGTTACATTTTCACGGCCCCCGGCCCCTCCCCCAGGAAAGAAAAAAAGAGAAAACACACTGCAGTGCACCACAAAAACAAACCTGGACTGGTCATGGAATCATCAACTGCAGTGGATTTCAACTCCACTATTTTATGACTGCAATCTAATGCAATTGCAACTGACTGTGACTGCATTGAATTGCAACAGACCATTTCAACTGCTGATGACTGCTCCGGGGTCTACCACTCAGCAAGAGTAAGCTCATTCTGTGAGACAGACATCATGGCGCTAAAGCAAAGGTTGAGTAATCTAGCCATATAGTGAAAAACCTTTGTTTTATGTTTGCATTCTCATTTTTAGTAGCTGCAACTGCAAATCACATCCACTCTAAACCACTTACAGTCAGTTACATTTCAAAAAGGAAAACACAGCAAATTAGCCAGGTAATTAGCCGCAAAGTGGTTTAAGGTGCAAAATTCAGCAGGCAGACATTCCAGCAAACTGAAGTGGATCATTAACTCTGTCCCGCTGAAAAGAATTCTCTCACCTATGTTTAATACTACCCCAAAAGTGTTCCAGAAGGAATGCCCCACTTAAGTGGTTGTCCCGCTTAAGCACGTCCCATTTAAGTGGCTTGCACTGTATATTGGGAGTCCAATGTAACTCACATGTGCTGTTTTAAACTTAGCTTGCAATGCGGTTTGGCATTTTGGAGTCAGGATTGATTGTTTCATATGTGCTTAATGTGCACTTATTTCTTAACCAATTTATATGTTTATTGTTTCTGTAACATTTTATAATTTTGTATCTATCTATCTATCTCTCTATCTATTCATTGCAAAAACTGCGTTAATGCACTAGTTAGGGTTGGTGCCATGCCTATTAAAGCATGGAAATATGCTGTCAGGTTGTTTCCAACCCTAACACCCCATCCCCACCCTGCTGAGACTGACAGAAGTTGGGAGGATGCCTTACAGTTGTCAGCCCAAATGCCTGCACCCCCACCCTGCAGACATTGACATGTGTTGGAGGTGTGACTTGCAGTCAACAGCCCTAACCCTCACCCCCTTCTCCTACAGTGTTCCCATCTCGGCATATTTACTTATGGAATTAGGTGAGCATTAGGGCTGATGACTGCAAGTCACACCCCCAACAACTGTCAATGTCTGTAGGGTAAGAATGTTTGTGATGATGACTGCAAGGCACCCTCCCAACACCTGTCAGTCTCAGTAGGGTGGGGGTTGGGTGTTAGGGTTGGAAACACCCTAACAGCATATTTCCATTCTTTAATAGGCATGTTACCAACCCTAACTGACCACACTTTTTAAAAAATCATGGGAGGATGGGGTGGTACCTGAGGACTGGAGGAGGGCAGATGTGATTCCCCTTCACAAAAGTGGGAGCAAGGCAGAAGCAGGAAACTACAGAGCTGTAAGTTTGACCTCAGTGGTAGGGAAAATGATGGAATCACTTCTGAAAGAAAGAATTGTTGAGTACCTAGAGGCCAGCAGGGCACAGGACCAAAAGCAGCATGGATTTACAGCAGGAAGGTAATGTCAGATGAATCTAATAGATTTCTTTGACTGGGTGACCAAAGTAATAGACCAGGGAGGGGCTATGGATATGGCCTACATAGACTTTAGCAAGACATTTGACACAGTCCCGCATAAAAGATTGATAATCAAGTTAGCCAGCCTGGGAGTGGGTCCCAGGGTGGTAGCCTGGGTAGCAAACTGGCTGTACAACAGGACACAGAAGGTAATAGTGAATGGAACACATTCCGAAGAAAGGGGGAGTCACTAGTGGAGTACTTCAGGGCTCAGTACTAGGTCCAGTCCTCTTTAACATCTTTATAGGTGACATTGCAGAGGGTCTGGAGGGAAAGGTATGCCTCTTTGCAGATGACACAAAGATCTGTAACAGAGTTGATACACAAGAGGGTTAGAAAGGATGAGAAGGGACTTGACAAGGTTGGAGGAATGGTCAGACATGTGGCAACTTAGATTCAATGCAAAGAAGTGCAAAATAATGCACCTGGGAAACAAAAACCCAGGAGAAGAGTACACAATAACAGGGGAGGTACTAACAACTACAAAAATGGAAAGGGACCTGGGGATAGTCATATCAGATGATCTAAAGGTGGGTAAGCAATGTGAGAAGTCAGTAAGGAGAGCCAGGGGGATACTGGGATGCATAGGAAGGGGCATCACAAGTAGAAAAAGGGAAGTGGTTATCCCTCTGTACAGACAGTTGGTGAGACCCCATCTGGAGTACTGTGTGCAGTTTTGCAGACCTCATTTATGCAATGACATAGACAGGATGGAAGCAGTCCAGAGGAGGGCAACTAAAATGGTGCAGGGTCTGCATCAGAAACCATATGAAGAGAGACTGAGAGAGCTTAATATGTATACCCTTGATGAAAGGAGGGACGGGGGGGACATGATAGAAACATTCAAGTACCTCAAGGGAATCAGCAAAGTCAAGGAGGGTAGCATCTTTCAGAAAACAGATGTGTAAGAACAAGGTGGCACAATTTAAAGATAATGGGGGGACAGGTCAGGGGTAATGTGAGGAATTTTTTTTTCATGAAGAGAGTGATGGATGCATGTAACCGCCTTCCTGGAGAGGCTATGGAGTCCAAAACAGTGGAGGAATTCCAACATGCATGGGACAGACATAAGGCAATTATAGTGGGGGGTGGCAGGAAGTAGGCTGTTGGTTAACTAAAATCTGCTGCTTATCTAGTAGGTAAGGAAATGGGCAGACTGGGTGGGCCAAGTGGTCCTTATCTGCCGTCAAAGTCTATGTTTCTATGTTTATATGTTTCTATTTGTAGTTCTGTATCTGCTATTTGTATCTGTATCTGTACAGTATCTGTATCTGTATGTGTATCTGTAATAATATTATGTGAAAATTAAGAAATTTCACTCCATGAAATATTTCGCAAAATTAGTACATTTCACAAAATATATTGAGGGTGCAAAATGCCAAATTTTGCCCCCAAATGGAAAAATTTTGCCTGAAAATGGTGAAATTTTGCATTTTATGGAATTACAAAAATTGCTGCTTATGGGCGAAATCTCACCATTTTCGGGCAATCCTTTGCATTTTGTGGTGGTGTAACCCCCCTGCAAATGGGGGTTCCCAAAAGACTTCCAGGAGCTTGCTTGAATGCTCCAAGCCTGAATGGTGTTTGGCATTTAAGCCATTTATCAGTGAGTGTTTTTAGAGCCTCTGGTACTGTCTCTTTAAGAGCTGTCTGCTTGCAGACATAATTAGTTTGTATGGGGGGACTGTGTGCTTCTCTGAGTACCACTCGAGCTGCTGCCAATTCACTTCATTTTGCAGTCACTAGGAGTGCAAAGGGAACCTATCTGAAAGATGTAACTGTTTGCCAGAAATTATTTAGAGTAATAATGAAATTACAGTTTGTCTAACCTGCTTTCTTTGCAGTCAGAACTGTGTCTGCTAGTTCCCCATTCTAGTTTTGAACTGCTGAACTGGACCAATCAGTGTGGGGTAAGCTAGCTCTAAAATGGTGCCTTGACGAATCAGAACTTGGACTCATAATCTGAGCCAGCCACAAGAGGATTGTATGGGCAGTGACTCTGGGAGATGTAGTTTAGACTTCAGTGCCTTTTGGACCAACAGCAGCAGTCTATTGTGAGTGACAGCCAATCCAGTCAAGAACTGGGAGGAACTCAAAGGAAGTGCCGGTTTTGTCGGTTGGAGTTTCAGTTGAGCTTTGGCAGTGAAGAAGGAAGGAGCCCTGTGCTTTTTCAGTGTGCAGTTTTAGTCAAAACGTGTGTAAGGCCCAGAGTTCCGGTCTGCAGCTTGTTAGGACTGAATCTGTCCTGTGAAAAGAATCAAAGGATCTCTGAAGAGTAGAAACCAGGCTCACCCTGTAGAAGACTGGAGGAATTGCTGAAAATTGCACTCGGTCTGTCAGGAACTGAATCTGCTGTGTGTTCTCCCGGGTATTGTGCAGTAATTGCGATCGGGATACAGATGCAGCCTGCCTGGTATAGTGCTTTCTTTTATATGGATGTGTGAAGAGGTTTGTGTACCTCAAGTGAGCCCTGCTGACATTGAAGGACCCTATCTTATTTGGAGGTCGTGAGTACTAATTCAGGTCGCTCCTGTTGAATTGCCACATTAAATCCAAATGGAATTACTGTACTGCTGACTGTTTAATTCTCCTTTTCTCGTGTGTGAAAGGGCCCCTACCAGCTGCCATGGTTTGGACTAGCCACTAGGGCTTGGGTACCCAGGGACAGTAACTGATAGGGATAGGCCTGTGCACAGAGCCATAAATAGATTATTAGAGTGATAAGCTAATTAACCTGATTTCCTCCTGTCCTTGTTATATCCCCTAAATAAATCAGAGCTGCTTGTTTCAGAAAAGTTATACTGCCTGAGGTATTTGTCTATGTTAAAGTACTGTACTGTGATTGTTGCACTGTATCTCATTTCACAGGAGGTCCCAGTGCGGAACCAGACCTGGGGGTAAGTGTATACTGTGAAGGTAATTCTGATATATTGTGTGGGCCACTAGTGGGAAGAAAGGGGTTGCAGTGTCCCAGAGGGCTGTGACCAAGTTAGTTTAACTATTGGAAAACCCTGACCTCTGGGTGGAGGCACCGCCATTGGATCCAGGTCCCTCAACCTGTTAGTGGCAAATCAGGCAGGGGTAGTAGCCCCTGGGATAGCGCCATCTAGGGGTTACATCTTGGAGGCTCACCGCTGGGATTGTGTTTCCTCTAGTAGCCATATTCTGAACCACTGTTAAGAAAAAATGGGTACCTCGACAGAAGTGGCTGTGCACCGGCTGGTGGAGTGGTGTACTGGGAGGAGATCGACCCCAAAATGCTATGCTTATCCTGGACATCCCCTGGGTATCAATACGGACACTGTGCAGGAGTACTTTCCAAGGTGGAAGGTTTACAAAACCCTGTGGTGGTGGGTCGGCATGCTAATCTGCTCACCCACACTTTCCTGGCCCTAGTAGAGTTTAAGGATCCCATAGATAGCTCCAAAGTGCCACAGACCATTACCCCAGAGGAGCCCTCACTGCTTGGAGAGTGATAACTAGGACAGTAAAGACCCGGGGAATCAGCCCCACCACTATCTGAAACTTTGAGGAGAAATTTGCTGAATGGTTGCTGGGAGAGGGAAAACTGTGGAGGACTTGAAGAAACTATTCTTGCCACCTGGGTGTTCCCTCCCAACACCCTCTCCTGCTCCAGTGCCCGTAATGGTGGCTGAACCAATGCAGACTCCTATTTCTGCACCTGCCATTAGTCAGACTCTTGCAAGGTTGAGGATCTTCTCTGGCACCCTCCCCACCCCAAGGGAGGATGACTGGGAGACCTGGATAGACTATGTTGCCCCCAAGTGCTAGAATGGCAATGCTCGGAAGGCGAAAGCGAAAGAGGGTTAGTGAGAGCCCTGAGGTCCTGTCCTGGCTACCATCCGTGCTAAACGGGCCAGTAACCCTGAAGCGACTGCACAGGCCTATCTTGAGGCCTTGGAGAATGTGTATGGGAGCCCAGATTCTGATGAGGACCTATGGTGGAGAGTAAGAAATGCACAACAGTACCAAGGGGAGTTGTTGTCTGTGTATGTCTCTCGGCTGGAAAAATTGTTGCAAGAATGCCTCAGAAAGAGTAGTTTGCCAGCGATTGAACTGGACCGAACCAGACTGGACAGAATCCTTAAGTCTGCCCCCTTCTCAGAACTGCTGTTGCTTCAGTTACGCCTGGCAAATCGACTGGAATCCCCACCCTCCTATGATGAGTTAATGAGAGAAATTCGAGGAGTTGAGAAAAGGCGACCTCGGGAGGTACCTGCACCAACAGCTGTGGCTACGACCCGAGTGACTGAGGGTGACCCATCAAGTGAAGTTCAGGGGCAGAGGTTGACAGTCAATGAGTGCTCTGACAAGGAAAAAGATATGCCACAATGGGGCGAACTGTTGAGAGAGATCCGGAATTCAAAACAGTCCCTTTATGAGCCACGCCTGCAAATGACGGGCCCTGACCTATATCCAACTGCATCTGCTATGGGGGTGGGGTACCCACCCATGTATCTCCTGCTGATAACAGCTCCAAACTCAATTCCTTGACCATGGAAGTGGAGAAACTGACGAGATGTCTCCAAATGCTTATCACGCCTGACAAGAGATGGCACCCAGGTTTCCAGTTAGTAATACCTCGCCTGGCTCCCAGTGTGGCGCCTGCCAGCTCAAACTCCAGAAAGTATGTTTTGCTATAATTGTGGGAAAGATGGGCACATGAAAGGAATGCCAGTCCCCAAAAGACACTGACAAAGTTGCATATAGGCTACAAGGAGAGCTTGGAGAAGAAATCAGTGGTTAAGAGGTGCACGACATGATCCCAGTGAGGGCACCAAAATGCTAATTCCGTCCTTTGTGGCAAGGTCAGTTGCCCAGGCCCCACTACGCCTCTCCAGACTGGTCCAGAATAGTGGGTCCGCCCATGGAGACCACTGTAAAGGTGAATGGAGTGTCTACAAGAGCTGTATTAGACAGTGGCTCCCAAGTGACAATTATGTTCCAGGATTGGTATCAGAAGCATTTGTCAGATGCCACTTACAACCATTAGAAGGACTGCATGTATGGGGGTTAAGTGAGAAGGCCTACCCTATTCCGGTATATCCGAATTTGGCTGTCTTTCCCCACCTCCGTGGCTGGAGTGGCTGAACAAGTAGAGACCCTAGCCTTAGTGTGTCCCCCACTGGACTGTATGATGGTGTCCTTTGTTGATTGGAACAAATGCTCATATGTTCGGAAGGCTGGCACAGTTGTGTTATGAAAACAGGGGTCAAAGACTAGTAGAGCTTTAAGAGTTCCGCTTTAATTAAGAAGGCCTATGAGGCACAGAGAGATGCTGAAAAACAGAACCAGAGGAACCGGTCGGAATTGTATGGAAGAAGGTTCTGAGTCTCTGATCCTGGTGCCAAATGCCCAGTGTACCTTACAGGAGAGGTCCATATCAGAAAGGATGTTAAGAATAAAATATTAATGTTGGATGCACCAGGCGATGGAAAATTGCCAGAGGACTGCTGGTCAACCTAGTATTTTGCCGCTAGAGCCCATGCTTATGCCAGAAGGGTAATGGTCCAAGTTCATAATGTGTCTGAAAGAGACATTCGAGTAAAACAGAGGTTGCATCCTGGCTAATGTGCATTGTGCAGACACTGCAGTGCTACCCAGCAGCAAGAGTTCAAGGAAGAATGACAGAGTAACGCCTGACTTGTTTGATTTCGGCGACTCCGCTGCCAGCTGAATGGAAAGTGAGGATCAGTGAGAAGCTTGCCCAGAGAGACCAGGTGTTTTCTTTAAAGGAATGGGATGTAGGATGCGTGCAAGGAGCTGAGCACAATATCTGGCTGCATGACAAAAGACCATTTCGTGAGAGGTCTCGACGCCTGGCACCTGCTGACATAGATGATGTGAGACGGCATCTGCAAGAGATGTTAGCTGCTGGTGTAATACAAGAATCAACAGCCCTTATGCTTCCCCATTGTGGTAGTGAGGAAAAGAATGGAACAGTAAGGATGTGTGGATTATCACACCTTAAACCGGCTGGACTATCCTGATCAGTACACAATGCCCGCATTCAGGATGCTTTGGACTGCCTAAACGGAGCAAGTGGTTCTCTGTGCTGGATCTCCGCAGTGGGTACTACCAGATCCCGATGGCCCCAGAGGACCGTGAGAAGACGGCCTTTATCTGTCCGCTTGGCTTCTATGAATTCATGAGGATGCCTCAAGGGATTTCAGGTGCCCCAGCCACTTTTCAACGATTGATGGAGCGTGCAGTCGGGGACATGAACTTACTAGAGTGCCTGGTATACCTAGATGATGTTATTGTGTTTGGCAGCTCACTGGAGGAACATGAGAGCAGAATATTTAAGGTATTGGACCAACTGGAGGACTTTGGCCTTAAACTGTCCATTGATAAGTGTCAATTCTTTCAAACATCAGTAAAGTATGTGGGACACATAGTATCCACCGAGGGAATAGAGACCGACCCAAGTAAAGTTGAGGCCTTGACCACCTGGCACGGCCCAAAATCTAAAAAGAACTGCAAAGATTCCTGGGATTCTGTGGTTATATATCGTTTCATCAAGGACTATTCAAGAGTGATCCGCCCTTTACTTAACCTTACTCCAAGGTATCCCAACCCACAAAAATACAAAAGTCAGCGTCCCTCAAGACTGAAAGAGTGTATTTTCATCCTAGTGAAGTATTTGGGGCCCGCTGGACTCCTGATTGTGAGACTGCTTTTCATGAGATCATTTATCAACTTACCCATGCTCCAGTGCTGGCCTATGCCGATCCAAGAAAACCTTATGTCCTGCACACTGATGCTAGCTTGCAAGGGTTGGGGCTGTGTTGTACCAAGACGCAGAATGGCCTGAGACCAGTGGCCTTTGCAGTAGAAGTCTGACCCCATCTGAAAAGAACTATCCTGTACATAAGTTAGAGTTTCTAGCTTTGAAGTGGGCTATTGTTGACCAATTCCATGAGTACTTGTATGGGGCTAAAATACTAGTAAAACTGACAATAATCCTTTAACCTATGTGCAGACCTCAGCTAAGTTGGATGCCACTGGCCATAGGTGGCTTTCTGCATTATCTACATACGACTATGCTCTTGAATACGAGCAGGTCTGAACCACATAGATGCTGATGCTCTCTCCAGGAGGCCTGTTCCCAGAATGATTGGGTCCGATTAGCAGAACCTGACATTCGGCACTCTGCGCGAAGTTTGACAGGGAGGAACAAATGTCCATGGACGCAGTGGACTGCATGGTGGATTGCTTGGGACCCTCTGAGAATTGCATACCTGCCGCTTATTGCCACTTTTCTGCAATAGACATTGGTGCACTGCCTCAGCTGGACAATGACAGTATTCGGCGGCTCAATCTCATGATCCCATGATCAAAGCAGCTTTAGAAGCCCTCTATGCAGGAAAAGATGTGTCCAAATTACGCTCCACTGATTTGAGAACTGCACTGTTATACAAAGAAGGTCCTAAATTGAAACTGATCAATAAACTGTTATACAGAGAAACAGTAGACAGAGGGACAAGTAGACAAACAACAACTAGTGCTGCCCACTGCCTTCGAGACTCAGTATTGAGGTCCTTGCACAACCACATGGGGCACCTGGTATAGACAGAACACTTGACTTGGTGAGATCCAGATTCTATTGGCCTAAGATGGGGCTGATGTGGAGCAACACATTCGAACTTGTAGTCGCTGCTTACAGAGGAAAGCTTTGCCCCAGAGGGCTGCCCCTTGTTAACATAACCACCAGTGCACCCATGGAGCTGGTCTGTATTGATTTTCTAAGTTTGGAGTCAGATCAAAGAAATATCAGTAATGTGCTGGTGGTCACTGACCATTTCACGAGATATGCCCAAGCTTTCCCACCAAAGACCAGAAAGCATCCACTGTAGCCAAAGTACTTGTAGAAAACTTTTTGTTCACTATGGGCTCCACAAAGAATCCATTCTGATCAAGAGAGAGACTTTGAGAGTCGTCTGATCAAAGAGATGCTTTCTGTGGGGAGTGCAAAGTCCAGAACCACTCCTTACCACCCCCAAGGGGACCCACAGCCTGAACGTTTCAACTTCACTTTGCTAGATATGCTAGGCACCCTGCACCCAAAGGACAAGCCTAGATGGAGCCAACAAATTAGCACCCTGGTACATGCTTATAACTGCACCAAAAGTGATGCCACTGGTTCTCCCCTACTGCCTGATGTTTGGAAGAGAAGCTCGACTCACCAGTAGATGTGTGTTTTGGGGTCTCTCTGATGGGGTTCAAGCTGACAACTATTTACAGTATGTGCAAAAGTTAAAGGCCCAGCTAACTCATGCGTACCAACTGGCTCAAACCATGGCTGCCAAAAGAAATCTGGCCAACAAAGAAAGGTATGATAAAAAGGTGAAAGCACAGAAACTCCAGGAGGGAGATCGGGTATTGCTAAGAAATCTGGGACTGCATGGCAAGCACAAGATTGCTGACAGATGGCACCATCTCCCTCACATTGTAGTGGGCAAACTAGATGATCTGCCAGTGTACAAAGTAAGGCCTGAGAATAATTCAAAAGATGTAAAAACAATGCATAGAAATCATTTACTGCCCATTGGACAAATCTTAATTGAGTCTGAGCCCTAGAAGATGCCCCTCTGACCAGTGACTAGAGCTGCTGCTAAGAAAAGATCAAGAAAGTCTGCACCTACAGAAGCAAAGTTAAAGTGTTCCCTCCACAAGTCCCAGTTGAGCATGACTGTCAGTCCATATCGGAAAAAGTGAGAGTGACTTTGAATACTATCCTTCTTCACGAACTGAGTCAATTGTTTCGGGGCAATCCCTAGTCAATACTGGAGATGAAGCTGGGCCTTCTGGACTGTCTAAGCCCCAGCTTCATCCCTGGAGCCAATGCTCCCAGAAAGTGAAGTGCAAAGCATCAGATCAGATGAAATGGAATCATTGTGCATGGTTGAACTGTTTGAGCTTTCAGGGGAAGAAAATGATAGATTGAGGCAGACTGGTGATAAATCCGAACAAGAAGAGTATTTTGAGTGCCCTGACAGTCCACTGCCAGTGTCCGAAAGCTCTCCATGCGAGCCAAATGTTGTGGACTCAGAAACTGTAACTCCTGGAGCTGAAAGTGCCCCAAGTTCTAGCCTCTCTACCCCATGGAGACTCCTGACAAGTGAGGACAATGCTGAAAATGAGGCTCAGAGTGCAGAGACTGTAACAGTTCCCCTAGAAAGACTGGTCGAGCTGTAAAGCCTGTGGTGCACCTCAGTTATGATTCACTTGGGAGGCCTGTGGATTTGCCTCTCAATGTTGTCCATAAAGAAGTGTATGTGTCCCCGAGCTCATTGCCCAAACTGAGCGTCAGTGCTAACTCCAAGTTACTTGTGTTGCCCTCTAAGTATGGTGCCCTTGCACTGTCCAGCCCCAAGATAACTGATAGGGAAGGGCCCCTCTCTTCAGGTTTCATGTACAAGAGGTAATAACTTGAGTTATGGTACAATGTGTATGTAATACTGTAAAGAGGACGACTGCAATGTTTCAGAAATGTGTTCTGGTAAAATGATATATTGACTGATGATTACATGTGCGAGCCTAATGCAAATGTATATGGTTGCAGTTGAAACTTATGGGGTACTTGCTTGACGCGACGTCAAGCTTTCCCAGGCCAGGAAGGGTGTAACCCCCGCAAATGGGGTTCCCAAAGACTTCCAGGAGCTTGCTTGAATGCTCCAAGCCTGAATGGTGTTTGGCATTTAAGCCATTTATCAGTGAGTGTTTTAGAGCCTCTGGTACTGTCTCTTTAAGAGCTGTCTGCTTGCAGACATAATTAGTTTGTATGGGGGACTGTGTGCTTCTCTGAGTACCACTCGAGCTGCTGCCAATTCACTTCATTTTGCAGTCACTAGGAGTGCAAAGGGAACCTATCTGAAAGATGTAACTGTTTGCCAGAAATTATTTAGAGTAATAATGAAATTACAGTTTGTCTAACCTGCTTTCTTTGCAGTCAGAACTGTGTCTGCTAGTTCCCCATTCTAGTTTTGAACTGCTGAACTGGACCAATCAGTGTGGGGTAAGCTAGCTCTAAAATGGTGCCTTGGACGAATCAGAACTTGACTCATAATCTGAGCCAGCCACAAGAGGATTGTATGGGCAGTGACTCTGGGAGATGTAGTTTAGACTTCAGTGCCTTTTGGACCAACAGCAGCAGTCTATTGTGAGTGACAGCCAATCCAGTCAAGAACTGGGAGGAACTCAAAGGAAGTGCCCGTTTTGTCGGGTTGGAGTTTCAGTTGAGCTTTGGCAGTGAAGAAGGAAGGAGCCCTGTGCTTTTTCAGTGTGCAGTTTTAGTCAAAAACGTGTGTAAGGCCCAGAGTTCGGTCTGCAGCTTGTTAGGACTGAATCCGTCCTGTGAAAAGAATCAAAGGATCTCTGAAGAGTAGAAACCAGGCTCACCCTGTAGAAGACTGGAGGAATTGCTGAAAATTGCACTCGGTCTGTCAGGAACTGAATCTGCTGTGTGTTCTCCGGTATTGTGCAGTAATTGCGATTGGGATACAGATGCAGCCTGCCTGGTATAGTGCTTTCTTTTATATGGATGTGTGAAGAGGTTTGTGTACCTCAAGTGAGCCCTGCTGACATTGAAGGACCCTATCTTATTTGGAGGTCGTGAGTACTAATTCAGGGTCGCTCCCTGTTGAATTGCCACATTAAATCCAAATGGAATTACTGTACTGCTGACTGTTTAATTCTCCTTTTCTCTGTGTGAAAGGGCCCCTACCAGCTGCCACGGTTTGGACTAGCCACTAGGGCTTGGGTACCCAGAGACAGTAACTGATAGGGATAGGCCTGTGCACAGAGCCATAGGTAGATTATTAGAGTGATAAGCTAATTAACCTGATTTCCTCCTGTCCTTGTCATATCCCCCTAAATAAATCAGAGCTGCTTGTTTCAGAAAAGTTATACTGCCTGAGGTATTTGTCTATGTTAAAGTACTGTACTGTGATTGTTGCACTGTATCTCATTTCACAGGAGGTCCCAGTGCGGGAACCAGACCTGGGGTAAGTGTATACTGTGAAGGTAATTCTGATATATTGTGTGGGCCACTAGTGGGAAGAAAGGGGTTGCAGTGTCCCAGAGGGCTGTGACCAAGTTAGTTTAACTATTGCAAACCCTGACCTCTGGGTGGAGGCACCCGCCATTGGATCCAGGCCCCTCAACCTGTTAGTGGCAAATCAGGCAGGGGTAGTAGCCCCTGGGATAGCGTCATCTAGGGGTTACAGTGAAATTTGGCAAGTTCTCTCTCCGCAAAATATTTCATGGAGCGGCAGAATTTCACAAAATATTTCTCACTGTGAAATTGCTGATTTCTCTGCAATTTCGCTGGTGAAATTTTATTTCACAACATCTCCAATCTGCACGTGTAATGTACCTGAACCTGTGTTTCTGGCATTTGCATTTGCATTTTATCTGTGCCACTAGTGCTTGCATTAGTATTTATATTTGTACCTGTGTCTCTAGCATTTGGTATCTGTATCCTTGTCTCTGGCATTTTTATATGTATCTGTGTCTTTAGTTTTTGTATCTGTATCTGTATTGGTACAGTATCTGCATTTATTTCTGTTTCTCTAAAACTTGTACTTTTGTCTGTAGTACAGTATTTGTATTTGTGTCTCTGGTATTTACATGTATATCTGTATTTGTATTTGTGGCTTTGCTTATTTGTACTGTATGTGTACATCTGGTATTTGTGTCTGTATCTATATTTGTATTTGTATCACAAGTATCTGTATGTCGTAATGGGTGCGTAGGAGAAGAGCACAAACATAAAAAGTAGGTGCAAAACACACAAATGTGTGTATTTATTTACAAGAAAATGAAAATAGAAAAAAACTTCCAGAAAAACAAAATAAATCAAGCAAACATCACACAATTATGACATGGCATTTGTCCCACCCTCTGTGTCTCCTCAACCTCTCCCAGGGTTGAACTGATCTGCCACAGACTTGGAGACTTGACCATATATACAGACTAGTCAAGTGAATTGTGAGGCTCCGCCTCCTAGTGAAGTGCAAAAGTGTTTCTAGGCAAAATAATAGATATCAAACATAATATCCCAAATAATAACAATAATTATTCATAATGGAGACATCCCAACTGAAAAACAAATAGTTCTAGCAATTTTAGAAGCATTTTCCACTGTAACTCCACCCACCTGCTGTGAATGACAGGACAACTCATATATAAACAGAAGCACAAAGGGATGCTGTCCCCTAAGAGAAAACCTGCTGAGAAACTCAGGTGAGCTACAATAGCTTGGGACAGAACACAAGAATTAAATGAATTATTTTTTTCTTTGTCAGTATGAAATAAACAAAAATAATATCAGTATTTGCACAGCAAACAGTAAGGCTTTGCTTTAGCTGAAAGCAGGGCTTTTTCTTTAGTGCTGTATAATTCACAGAGGGCAAACAAGCCAAGAGAACAAAAGCAAGAAGAGCAAGCAGAGTGTTCATGGAGGAGTTTCCTCAAGTGAACATTTTTAATATGAGAAACTCTCTGTGGCACTGCTCTTACAGAAAGTTGTTTACTTAACTCTGCTCTGTAGCCTTGTTAGTGTTTTTGGCACCAAGAAAACACTAGCAGGAGAAACAGACAAAATACATGACACGAAAGCTCCTGCTATTTTTCTAACATTGGGTTTTAATGTTTGGAACAGGACTTTACTATTTTAGACCCCTTTTCTAGCTTTTTCAGAGGTTTTTAAACAGGATTCTGCAGCGAGTGACAGCCTCTGCACACATATCTAGGACAGAGCTTTCACATGCCATGCAGCGCAACAAGCTGCAGGCTTGCAGAACCAGGGAAGGCTTAGTTTTGCTTATTTTTTTTTATTTTGACAGGGTTTTGAAAGTTGCCACACAAGAGGTACTAAACCTCTAACTAAATTAGACAGAGCGGAGAATTAGACAGAGAGGAGCAAGAGAACATATAGGCAGCTCCCTTTCTCATAACAGGGGGTTTTCTTGCAAAGACATGCCTAAGAGAGCTCTGTTTTACTTTTACTTCTGCAGTCCAGAGATCAGGAATAAGTTTAGCAATGTTCATCTATTTTTGGACATTATTTTGCAACTTAAGCCACCACAGATACAAGGGATCTTTACATCAATATCTGGGGAAGCTGTTTGAGCAGAAAAAGCAGCATATTTCATTACAGTAGCTACACAGTGCTGCGATCCTGAGCACGTTCATGCAGGAAATGCAATAGCGCTAATCAGGGCAAAAACGAATGCGATCCTGTGCACGTTCATGCAGGAAGTGCATTAGCATTAACAAGGCAAAATACAGTAGTTTTAATAGCTGAGCAGAGTCTGCAGCTCTGCCAAATATGCTTTTATCTGTCCTTTTACAACAAATGTTAGCATAACTGCCAGGCAGAGGCAGGCAAAGCAGGCAATAGCCTGCTGTGCTTTCCCAAGGCAGGGAGGAGGGAGAGAGAGAGAGACAGAGAGAGAAGGAAAGAGAGGAAAGAAGAAAGGCAACATAGGTGGCCAACCTACAAGATAGGAGAGGATAGGCTAGAAAAAAGGGTGCTGTTGCACAACAGACTTTTAGCAGGAAAAGAGGATGACAGTGGAGGCAGGAGGACAGTGCAGGGTCTCTCTCTCAGACTTGTCTCCCAGGCCGGTGAAGGGGGCACAGTGCTACCACATGCCATCCTGCCCAAAAGGAAACTAGAGGGAAAAACTTACTGGTTTCCTATGTAAGGAATAGGAATCACCCTAGAACAACCGAAGGGGGGTTGTTGGAACTTCCACCCACCCTCTCTGGAAGTCCCACCCCAGGTCACCCTTAATACAAATGGTGAAATGGCACTATTACACCACATGGTTACATAACCATGATTATGCTTTCAGTAATACAAAACAATTGCCCTGGGGTTTGTTGTCTTATTACAGACTTAAGTCTATGGTTACTTACAAAGTTATAAGCTATCTTAAAGCTGTTCCTAAACCCATTATCTATATGCCTATTCCTATATACATATTTACAATATCAATTTACAGGGTCAACAGGATCTGATTCTAGGCCTGCAGCATATCGGGACATGAAATCCACATTCTTATGTTGGGAGCCAGGTCTATGCTTTACACTAAACATGTAAGGTTGCAGGGCTAGGTACCACCAGGGAATTCTGGCATTTTTATCTTTCATCTGGTTCATCCAGCATAAGGATTTGTGATCGGTGACTGAAATAAATTCAGTGCCCCAAAGATAAAAACAAAATGCCTCAATTGCCCATTTTACAGCGAGACACTCTTTTTCAATGGTGGAGTAGTGTTGCTCTGTATCATGCAGCTTTCTAGAAATGTACAGGATGGGATGTTCTTCTTCATCTACAGTTTGACTCAAATCCATACCAGTCCCAACATTTGAAGCATCGGTGTGAACTTTAAATGGTCTGTCAAAGTCAGGGCACCACAAAACTTGGGAAGAATATAACACTACTTTGATGGCTTAGAATGCCTGTTCACATTCCGGTGTCCACTTTATAGTGTTGCCACACCGCTTCTTAGTGAGATCAGACAAAGGGGCTGCTACAGAGGCAAAGTTGGGTATAAACCTCCTGTAATAACCAACTAGTCCTAGGAACGATCTCATCTGTTTTTTAGTCTGTGGTACTGGACACTTTGCTTCTGCTTCCACTTTTGGGATCTCCAGTTTCACCTGCCCATTGCCTAAAATTAAACCTAGGTATCTGGTTTCATTCATAGCTACCACACACTTTTCAGGGTTAATGGTCAGTCCAGCCTCGCTGATGGTTTGTAAAACAGTGGTAAGATGTTGCATATGTGTCTGCCAGTCTGAACTAAAAATTACAACATCATCCAAATATTTATTTTTATTTATTTAGTTTTTGTTGACCGGGTAAGTGCACTAGACAAATCCTGCCTATTTTCAGGCATGACCTGTGGGAGGCGGATACAGATGAATGCCAACTGAGTTTGAACCAGATTAAGCTGTTGGTGGTATTTTTAGTGAATGTGGGAAATTTGGCCAGGACACCGGGGAAATTCCCCTACTCTTTTCGATAAGTGCCATGGGATCTTTAACATCCACCTGAACTACCACCAATCCAGGTAGATGGGACCTCGGTTTAACATCTCATCTGAAAGGCAGCACCTCAGAAGTGCTGCACCCCTCTCATGCTGCGCTACAGTGTCAGTGCTGGGATATTAACCAACGTGCCAGATGTGGGAACTGAACCCACTGCCCTCTGATCTCCTGGCCTCAGAGGTGAGTGTGCTACATACTGAGCCACTGACACTGATGAATAGGCAGCAGCATAAGCTTCATGGGAGGTCAAAAGCTGGTCCATGAACCTCTGAAAGGTTGCTGGTGCCCCATGCAGACCAAAGGGCACGATTATGAACTGGTACAGTCCCATGGGGGAACTAAAAACTGTTTTCTCCCATGATAACTGATCAAGAGGGATCTTCCAATAACCTTTGGTTAGGTCAAAAGTAGTGATGTAGCTGGCATTACCTATGTGATCAATCAGGTCATCTATCCTGGGCATAGGGTAACTATCGAACTGAGATACCTGACTGAGCTTTCTGAAGTCTAAGCACAACTGGATACCACCCTCTTTTCTAGGGACCACCACAATTCGGGATGCCCAAGGACCGTTGGAGGGTTCAATAATACCCAGTTGTCTTAACTTATGAACCTCCTGTTGTACTTCTGACCATATCCTCTCAGGAAGCCTGTACGGTTTCGGTCTAATTGGAGGTGGAGAGGTATGGATGTGGTGTTCAACCCCAATTGCCTTTCCATGTACCTTAGTGATGGCAGTTGTAAACTGACTAAGGACCTGCATCAGTTCTTCTTTTTTTTGGTCATCTAGGGTTGGGTTTATGGTAAGCTCATCTACCCCAGCCTCTTCCTCTAGACAGCTATACACCACATCCATATCTGTTTCCCCCATTTCAGGCATGATCAATAGACTGACTGAGGGCTCAGATTTCTCATGCCATTTTTTTAGAAGCTTGGCATGGCTAATCTTCTTACCCGGTCTTTTGTCTGGTGTTTCCACCTCACCGTTACACTACTAACTCGTTTCAGGACTTTATAGAGCCCTTGTCACTTCATAAGAAGTTTGTTTTCTGTGGTTGGCAGTAAGAATAACACTCCTTCCTGAAATTCCTTTTCAGATACCTTTTGGTCATAATTCTCTTTCTGGGGATTTTGGGCATGGCTCACATTTTTGTGGGCAATCTCTGTATACCTCACCAGAAGCTTTCTAAGTTGTATCATATAATCAGTGATACTGGTGGTTCCCACATCTTGCCCTTCCTCCCAATACTCATTCACCACATCAAGAGGTCCCCAAGGATTTCTCTCATATAATAGTTCAAACGGGGAGTATGCAGTTGAAGCCTGGGGAACCTCTCTATAGGCAAAAAGTAGGAGGGGAAGATACTGGTCCCATTTCTTCCCTTCTTCATTGACAAACTTCCGGAGCATGTGCTTGAGGGTTTGATTAAACCACTCCACCAATCCATCTGTTTGGGGGTGGTAGGGTGATGTTCTGAGTGCTGCCACTCCCAACAGGTGGTATAGCTCCTTCAGCAAGGCTGAATGAAACGTGCTACCCCTGTTCATCAGAACCTCCTTTGGTATTACTAACCTACTAACTATCTTGACCAGTTCTTCTGCTATTCTATCTGTTGTAATTGAACATAAGGGGACAGCCTCAGGATATCTGGTGGAGTAACTGAACACCACCAGAATATACCTGTTCCCTTTTTTACTTTTTTCAATTGGGCCCACAATGTCCATTGCCATGCATTCAAATGGTATTGGTTACCAGTAGTAAGGGTTCTAGTGGTACTAGGTCCCTTTTCCCTATCTGGGTCACCTTTTGACATTCAGCACAAGATTTACAGTACTGGACAACCTGGTCAAGGATGGCAGGCAGTAAAAACATTGTAACAAATGGGCCAAAGTCCTATCCCTTCCGGCATGTCCAGCACAAGGTAAATAATAGGCCAGATAGATCAATTGGTCTCTATATTTTTTTGGTAACATTAACTGTTCCACCATCTCGCCTGGCTTTGGTCTGGTACAAAACCTATATAATATATCATTCTTGATAACCATTTCAGGGGCACCTTCATTTGACACCTTGCCCATCTGTTGAAAAAAAAAAAGGTTAGAGATGGGTCACCCTTCTGATCAGTTGTTATAACATTTTAAGGGACATTCAATTTTACAGGTTTTACATCAAGTCCCTTATTTTGCCACAGTGTTTTTAAAATCCTTCTTTCTCTCTTGGTCTTTCTGTCCTTCCCTGGGGTAAGCATGATATCATCATCAAAGGGGAATGTATCTCTCAACAGTTTTTCTTGCCGGCTTTTGGTCCTGGTGGTAATGGCAGTAACATGTTGGTGGTTTGCAGCCAGCAGATGATCAAATCCTGGGAAGTCATGCCCAAGTACAATAGACACAGACAAGTTAGGCACTAAACCTGCACACACAGTGTTGTTTTGTTTCTTTACAGTCAGTTCAATGTTAGATGTTCGGTAGCTGTGTGTGTCCCCATGTATGCAGACAATGTCCACTGCTTCAATTTTTGGTTTAGGGCTTAACAGTTCTTGTCATATTAAGGTATATTTGCTGTCTGTGTCAAGAAGGCCCAACACATTTTTGCCATTGATAGTCACCTCAGTTACTGTGTAGCCAGTAGTTAACAAGGCCTGGTGTGCTGGTGTAGATTTATTCTTGGGGCAAAACCTAGCAATGTGACCCTTTTCATTGCAACTATGACAAATAATATCAGCATAGGAGGTCTTCCCTCCTCTCTCAGATTTATATCAAGTCTGCCAGAGTTCTGACCCACAGATGGAGAAGGAGGAGGTGCAGGTTTAGCTGTAGAGGTATTGAACTCTCCTCTGGTATTTCTTTTCTGTGAGAAACTTGTGGACAAAACGTCCTTAGCCAAGGTAATTGCTACCTCTGCAGATTCTGGATTATATTCCCTCATCCAGAGCTGAACTTCATTAGGGAGGATCTGAAGGAACTGTTCCACAACTAAGGTCTCTATTATTTCATTAACAGATTTCAAATTTGGTTGTAACCATTTCATGCACAATTCTCTCACCTAATAACAGTCTCTCTATGGGTATAAGATGACTGATATCTTAGGGAACAGAATCTCCACCAGTAGGTCTTGGCATTACTATCATACCTCCTCAAGATTTCTTTTTTGCCTAATTCATAATTTTCAGCATGCCTAGGGTCCATATTGCTGTGGGCTAACTGAACTTTTCCAGCCAGGTATGGGGCAAGGCTGGCAACCCACTGGCTCTGGGCCCACCCCCAGGCTCTGGCTACTCTTTCAAATGTAGTTAGATAGGCTTCTATTTCATTTGTGGACACCATTTTAGTTAATTTAATGTCTTTTGAGCTGGTATCCTGCCCCATGTTACCTGTGCCAATTGCCTGGATCACTGTCAGGGTCTCTACCCATCGCTGGTCCTGGTGTCTTCTTTCCTGTTCTCTCTCCTGGAGGTCTCGTCCTCATTGTTTTTCCATTTCTAGTTGGTGGACAGCCAACCACCTCAACAAGTCCAAAATGTCAGTTGGAGGGACATCAACTGGAGGGACTTCTGGATATTTGTCACTAGGGTCAGAGAGGCTTGCCCTAGCTGCAGTCTCTGGCTTCATTTTGGGATGGGCCCCTGGCCCTAAACTGGGTAGTAACTGTTCACCAGATTGTACCACCACATGTCTGGTCATCACTCTGGTCACCTTCATCTCCGACTCCAATGTCTCAGTTTTAGCCTCCATGGCACCTCTTTTATGCTTTCTCTGATATCTGAACAGATATCATGGGTTGGAGTCCCCCCATGATCTTAGACCATCAACTGATTCCACTCTGGCACCACTGTCATGGTGGGTGCATATGAGAAAAGCACAAACACAACAAGTAGGTGCAAAACACACAAATGTTTGTATTTACTTACAAGAAAATGAAAACAAAAAAACTTTCAGAAAAACAAAATAAATCAAGCAAACATCACACAGTTAGGACATGGCATTTGTCCCACCCTCTGTGTCTCCTCAACCTCTCCCAGGGTTGAACTAATCTGCCCTAGACTTTGAGACAGGACCTTATATATAGACTAGTCACATGAATGGTGAGGCTCCACCTCCTAGTCTAGTACAAAGGTGTTTCTAGGCTAAAATAATAGAAATCAAACATTATATCCCAAATAATAACAATACTTATTCATAAGGGAGGCATCCCAACAGAAAAACAAACAGGTCTAGCATTTTTCCACTGCAACTCCACCCACCTGCTGTGAGTGACAGGACAACTGATATATAAACAGAAGCACAAAGGGTCGCTGGCCCCTAAGAGAAGACCTGCTGAGAAACTCAGGTGAGCTTCAACAGCTTGGGACAGAACACAAGAATTAAATGAATAATTTATTTCTTTGTCAGGATGAAATAAGCAAAAATAATATCAGTATTTGCACAGCAAACAGTAAGTCTTTGCTTTAGCTGAAAGCAGGTCTTTTTCTTTAATGCTATATAATTCACAGAGGGCAAACAAGCCAAGAGAACAAAAACAAGAAGAGCAAGCAGAGTGTTCATGGAGGAGTTTCCTCAAGTGAACACCATTTTTATGTTGCTTGCACGGATGTGCAAGAAACATAGTGCCATCATCTGAGATTTCGGGGGTGTGTCACCTCCTCCTCCAATTCAGTCAGTGTGCTGGCAGGCGCGGCCCCTGTAAGCCAATGCATTCTGGAGCTGTCTATGACATGCTCCAAAATGCAGTGGCATACAGTTGACAGGGGGAGCTATGCTTCAGTGAGCACCAATAAGATATCGACTGCTCACAGCCCCCCCACAGACACCCGCATGGCGTGCGCGCCTGCTCCCAGCACTCACTGTATAGCCGACGGGTGCCCAATCCCATTCGGGTTGAGTTATGCTCCCCAGTAGGTGCCAAGACTGAGAGCCCACCCCAGTGTGGCAAGTGATCCTTTGGCTGATGGGGTGCCCAATCCTGTCAGCTGAACCCCCGTCCTTGTGCCATGCTGGGATCCCACCCAAGCGTGGCAGCAAATACATGGCGGCAGGGTGCCCAATCCCGATCAGCTGAATGCCCCCCAACATCCTTGTGCCATGCTGGGGCCCACCCCAGCGTGGAAAACGTCCCATAGTCAATTTTTTTAAATACCTGAAAAACAAAAAGCGGTCCTGTGGCGTGTCTCCCAACCCCCACACAACCCGCACCCACCCACTTGCACCCAGCCTTCCCACACCCCCCCCCCATACTTACCTCCAGACTCCGGGACGATCTTCGGTGGACCGGGAACACGTCTGCACTCTTCAAAGCCGACCGCGAACTGAGGAAATGCCGGTAAGCTGTATAATGGGCTAGATAGGGGTTTCAACTTTGTTGCATATCTCAGGCATTTTAGAATTTTTGCAAATTTTCAACATGGGGTTTTGGGACCCTTCTCATGAATGATGTCACTGTCATGGCGTTATTTGGGCCCGAGGGTGATTTTGCAGTCACTGCAAGAATCACCCTTCAGAAAGATAACCCCATGACAGTGACATCAATCATAAGGTCCTCAAACCCATGTTGAAAATTTGTGCCAAATTCAAAAAATGACTGTTTTACGAGCGTGCGTTGTACAGTTCCTACGCACGCTCGTAAGTTCGCGAATTTTCAATATTTTCACTCCAGATTTTCAACATTGCCATTTTACCACACCTTCTTATGAGTAGTATAGCTGTCATTTTTCACATCTCACCCAAAATGTGTTTCCGCCCATGTAGCGCACAATGGCGCAGTTGGTGTGCGAAATCAATGTACGGGACAAATTAAGAAAATCACAGTGACACTGTTCATGAGCAGAGGTCTTAAAATGGCTATGTTGAAAATTTGGTGAAAAAATTCCCTTCAGATGTTCTGCAATATTACTAATGAAGACATTGACCAGAACTGGCCCCAGGACCAATCCCTGCAGCACCCCACTGGTCACCCCCTCTCCCTAGACTGCATACCATTTACCACCACTCTCTGCCTCCTGTCTGTTAGCCAGTTTCTAACCCAGTTTACCACCCTTTCCCCCTTGTCCAGCCTACCCAGCTAGTTTATCAGCCTCCTATATGGGATGATGTCAAAGGCTTTGCTGAAATCAAGGTAGCGTTGTCCACTGCCCCACCCTGATTCACTTCCTTTGTCACCCAGTCAAATAAATCAACCAGATTTATCTGACATGATGTCCCGCTGTGAATCCATGTTGTTTTATGGTCCTGGGTTCCGATGGCATCTAGATGCCCCACTATCCTTTCTTTATGCAATGTCTCCATGATCTTCCCCATTACTGAGGTGAGGCTGAATGGCCTATTGTTCCCTGCCTCCTCCCTGGTGCCGGACTTGTGTAGAGGGACCACATGTGCCCTCCTCTAATTCACTCATGTTGAATGACTCAGTGAACATGGCTGCCAGAGGTACTGCTATCTCCCTTCGCAGTTCTGTTAATCTCCTTGGGCGTCTGCCATCTGGTTCCATCGCTTTGTCTACCTTCAGTTTAGTGGGCTCCTGCAGGACTCTTTTGCCTTTGAATGGACTATTGTCCACCTCTTCAACCCCTTGGCAACTGCTGTACTGCTGTGGCCCTTGCCCCTCACACTCTTCTGTGAATACTGAACGGAAAGACACAGTGGATGTCTTGGGAGGAAGGCATGAAACTGTCACTTCCAAATAGCTAAACAGCACATACAAACAAGCAACATTCGGCATTGACAAACGCTTGTTAATATGAGAAACTCTCTGTGGCACTGCTCTTACAGAAAGTTGTTTACTTAATTCTGCACTGTAGCCTTGTTAGTGTTTTTGGCACCAAAAAAAACACTAGCAGGAGAAACAGAGACAGAATACATCAGCAGAAAGGTCCTGCTATTTGTTTAACATCGGGTTTTAATGCTTGGAACAGGACTTTACTATTTTGGACTGTTTTTCTAGCTTTTTCAGAGGATTTTAAACAGGATTCTGCAGCGAGTGACACCCTCTAAATACAAATCTAGGACAGAGCTTTCACTCGCAATGCAGCGCTACATGCTGCAGGCTTGCAGAACCAGGGAAGGCTTAGTTTTGTTTATTTTTCTTTATTTTGACAGGGTTTTGCAAGTTTCCACACAAAAGGCACTAAACATCTAACTAAATTAGAAAGAAAGGAGCAAGGGAACATATAGGCAGCTCCCTTTCTCATAACATCCTACGCAGTCCCGAGATCTGGAACAAGTTTAGCAATTTTATCTATTTTTGGACACTACTTCACTACCTTAGCCCCCACAGATACAAGGGGTCCCTACATCAATATCTTGGGAAGCTGTTTTAGTAGAAAAAGCTGCATATTTCATTACAGCAGCTATACAGCGCTACGATCCTGAGCACGTTCATGCAGGAAATGCAATAGCGTTAATCAGGGCAAAGACTAATGTGATCCTGGGCATGTTCGTGCAGGAAATGCATTAGCATAAACAAGGCAAAATACAGCAGTTTTAATAGCTGAGCAGAGTCTATAGCTCTGCCAAATATGCTTCTATATGTCCTTTTACAACAAATGTTAGCATAGCAGCCAGGCAGAGGCAGGCAGACCAGGCAATATCCTGCTGTGCTGTCCCATGGCAGGGAGGAGAGAGAGAGAAACAGACAGAAAAGGAAAAAGAGGAATGAAGAAAGGCAGCGTAGGTGGTCAATCTACAAGATTGGAGATGATAGGATAGAAAAAAGGGTGCTGTTGTGCAACAGGCTTTTAGCAGGAAAAGAAGATGACAGTGCAGGGTCTCTGTCTTGGACTTGTTTCCTAGGCTGGGGGAAGGGGGAGGCACAATGCTACCACACTGTATCTGTATTTGTATTTGCATCTGTACAGTATTTCTATGTATTCCTTGTCTCTGGTATTTGTAACTGTAAATGTGTATGCATTTCTATTTGTGTTTCTGGTATTTGTAACTGCATCTGTAATTATATCTATATTTGTGTCTGTATCTCTGATACATGTATTTATATCTCTGTCTTTGGCACGTGCATTTGTATCTGTGTGTCTGGTATTTTCATATCTATCTGTATCTTTGTCTCCGGCATTTGTATCTGTATCTATATTTGTATTTGCTTCCCTGAAATGTTATCTATATCTGTATTAGTGGTGGTGTCTCTTTATCTTCATCTGTATCTATATCATGGGGGTGGAAAGTGTAAACATAAACCACGTATTGACAAAAGTCTCGGGGTATGATAGGTTGTCACGGGCAGACTGAATGAGCCAATGGTCTTTTTGTGCTATCATGATCCATGTTTCTATGTGTCACTATTATTTTTATCTGTGATGGTAGCAGTGTCTCTGGTATTTATGTATCTGTGTCTTTGTTATTTATACAGTGGGCTGGATATTCAAAAGGGTTGCACCATGCGTAAGTCCAAAATTGCGCCATTCCGCCATATTCAGCAGGAGGCAGTTGCGCCCCCCAAGTCAAGCTAAGAAACAGCGCGATGCTAATGAAGGCATGCTGAACCGGAGGGGGAGGAACCATGCATAAACCGCACAGTCCTGATATTCAGCGGGCTGTGCAGAGTTGTGCAGGTGCAACCCCCAACCTGTGCCTGCACAACTCTGAGTCAAAAAAATAGGAGTAAGTCGAGGGCCACCCACAGGTGAGCTGCTGCATTGCAGGGCGCAACACAGCAGCTGCCACCTGTGGGTGGCCTCAACACCACTATGCCCCCCCGCAGCCCAATCATGGGCATATAGTAACCTCCTCCGACTGGCCCGATCATGGGCAGCCGTGTAAAAATCCCCACCCCGACTGGCCCGATCAGCGGGCATAAGTTTAAAACAACCCCCACCTCCCACTAGCCCGATCGCGGGCATAAGTTTAAAACAACTCCACCCCACTAGCCCGATCGGGCATAAGTTTAAAAGCAACCCCACCCCACTAGCCCGATCACGGGCATAAGTTTTAACCCCCACTAGCCCGATCATGGGCAGCAAAGAGGTCAAACACCTCCCTCCCAAGAACATATCCCTGGTGGTCCAGTGATCACAAGCCCGATCGAGGCAGCAAAGAGGTCAAACACTCCTTCCAAGGACCACCTACCCTGGTGATCTAGAGGCCCCACCCACCCACCCACGGAGCCCACCAACCTGCTCCCCGCCAGCCAGCGAGGCGGCAGCATCCCACCCGCCTGCTGCACCGCCACTAACTGACTGCAGCCCACAGCCAGCATGCTCATGTTCAGAGCAGCTGGGACGGGCATGCAGCTCATACTGTACAGCAGCAGACAAGATATGTGAATGAATGATTCATTCACATTCTGACTGCTCTTAGACGGTATGGCTGCATGCCCATTGACCTTGCTCTGAACCACGGGCGCAGAGCTCACTGGCAGTCACAGCTGGCGGGCGGCGGGCGCAGGTGGGTGGGATGCTGCCGCCCCGCTGACGGGGGAGGTGGTGGGGGCCCATGTAGGTGGGTGTGGACTACTAGATCATCAGGTAGGTGGTCCTTGGGGGTGTTTGACTTTGCTGCCCGTGATCGGGCTTCACGGTCCACTGGACCACCAGGGATATGTCTTGGGATGGGGAGTGTTTGACCCTTTGGTGCCCGCGATCAGGTTCACGATCCATTGGACCACCAGGGATATGTTCTTGGGGAGTGTTTGACCTCTTTGGTGCCCAAGATCGGGCTGAGTGGGGGTGTGGGTTGTTTTAAACTTATGCCCGCGATCGGGCCAGTCGGGGTGGGGAGTTTTACATTTATGCCTGCGATTGGGCTGCAGGGGCGCCGGTCCCTAACGGCTACTGCCTGGCAGGGCCAGGTGAGTCCTCGGGATCGGCGACCCGTATGCTAATGGCATGCAAATGGGCTATAACAGATGCAAAATGGCCTCTGCTTTGCATTAATTATGGTCCATTTGCATGTCACCTTTTGAATATCGTAAATTTGCACATGGCGCAATGGTACTTGTGCCACCGCATCTTGAATGCTCCACTCTGACCATTTGCAGTGGTGCAAGTTCCACTGCCCCATGCACAGTGGCTGTGGATAGAGGGTGATATTCAAAGGAGTTGCTCAATAGCGCAACTCCGTTGAATATCACCCTGGCCACACCCCTGCACAACTATTTTGTGTAGTGCAAGGGCTTGTGCCACAGAATAGCGCAGTTTGAATATCCAGCCCAGTGTTTCTACTAGTTGTGTTTGTATTTGACTCTCTAGAATTTGTATATGTATATCTGTATCACTATTTGTTTCTATACCTGTGTCCCTGGTATTTGTATGCACATCTGTATTTTTATTTGTATCTTGTGTCTCTGGTATTTGTGTCAGTATCAACACTTACAGTAGCAACTCTGGGGTTTGCTGTTGTATGTATTTGTATTTGTTTGTCCGGTATCTGTATCAGTATTTGTGTTTTTGTCCTTGATATTTCTATCTGTAACTGTATCTCTTTTCTTTTATATTTGTGTCTTTATTTTCATTTGTGTCTCCGGTATGTGCATTTGTAGAGTATTTGTATCTGTCTCTCTGGTAGTTGTGTTCTTATCTGTCTCTGTTTTTTGTTTGCATATCTATATTTGTGTCTCTAATATTTGTATCTGTATGTGTATCTGTCTCTGATATTTGTGTTTGTATCTGCTTCTTTTTTTAAATTGCATCTGTATTTGTTTATCTGGTGTTTGTATCTGTATTTGTATCTGTCTGTGGTATTTGAATCTGTATCAGTATTTGTTGTGTATCAGTATCTGTGTCTGTGGTATTTATGGTTGCACCTGGAAACGAGCCTCAGCTCAGTGTGCCTTTCCTGGTCACCAATTTTAAATAAATAAATAAATATGTTTCTTTAGTATTTCCATTTGAACAGTATGTGTCTTTCGTATTTGTATTTGAATTTGTTTCTGTGTCTCTGGTATTTGTAATGGTCTCTCTGGTATTTGTATCTGTAATTATATTTCTCCAGACAAGTAGATGCGATCCATTCAGAATTCCTCATCAAACAAGGTCCTCTGTACATACACATATCTGTTTTTTTTTTTCTCAGTCCAACAAGAGATTATTGTCAAAATGATCTTCCCAACATTTGACTTCAGAGATGTGGTATTCAGTGCCATCTGAAAATCCACCCTGGCTCAACTGGACCTCCCCATCACTCATCCTTTTGCTTTACTCTCAACTGCCCACCCTACACTCACCATTGCAGTCTCTATGCTGCTGTTTCACTCCATTCTCTAGAAGGGCAATGCCTTTCTCCACTCTGCCTCTATAGTTTCTAAATTCTGGCTCCATGCCCTACCCTGTTATCTGTCCAACTTCCACTCTCTCCCTCCGCCCCCCTCCACAAACTCCCTCAGGATCTCAGGCTCTATTCTTGTCAACAATCTCCTTTTTTAGAACAACTCTTAGATAATCCTCTTTTTTATGGCTTTGGGCAGAGCTTATGGCCATCTTGCTGTTTGTAGCTGGAGAACTGGTATATTGTGGAACACATATTTTGGAGTTTTCAATGTATCCTTCCACATCTACAAATCACTATGCCAAATTAAATAAAATACTCCCTTCTTTCTGTTTAGAATGTTGGAGACATAACTCCAAGCTGCTTATCAGATGGCCACTAGGAAACTGAAACAGCTTGTTAAATATTGGTTGACTATTAAACTGGAGGTTTGCTTACCCCCTTCAAAATGCAACAACTTGCACGTTTAAATACTCAGCACTTGAACATGTTCTTGCTACAAGCTTCAGTTGAGCAGGTATTGTCTTTCAAGAAAGATTCATACTTCATAAATGTCACCCTTTCCCAGCAAATCTAAAACAATTTACAGTTTTTTTTAATCTCTTAAGACACTATCTGATAAGCACTGTCTCAAACATTTGCCAGGTCGTCTGTGAGCTATCCAGGTGAAATATATAGCAATCAGCAGTCATTTTTTACTATGCTCTTTGGGAAAAAATATATTAAGCTACAGCAAACACACACACACACACACACACACTAAACTGTTTGTTTATGTCAGTGAACACAGTAAAGTTCAGTTTACAGTAGATTTTCTTTAAATATTTCTTATCCTATATTTTGTATCCTGGATAGTGCAGGGGAGATGCTACATCTGATTGTCATAAGGATCTTCACTTACACATTTTTACACTGTATCTGCTCAGGGTGTCCCAGATTAGATGCAATATCTTGTTTTCAATGAGGTCATGATTTCATCATTTTTATAATGTATTTATTCAGGGTAGCCTAGTCCAGATGTAAAATATTGTTTTTAGTGTGCGTTATGATTTTAAGCAATGCAGCACAATATTGTGTAGATGTAGATCCCAACTGAAAATGAGATGCCATTTCTTCTGTGAGCTATTCGGGTTAAATACATAGCAATCAGCAGGCATATTCTAGGAAAACACACTGTAAAACTGTGTAAAAGGAAGACAACATTGAAACTGCCTCTCAGCAGATCTGCATTGTGCAAATTCATTGGAAATAATCAGTAAATGAACCCCAAAAGCTTTCCACAGACATTTTGACTCTGACCAGAACCGGTTTTATAGACTTCTCTATCTCTGGAATAGCCTCACGCTAACTGCTTGCTCCTCCTCCCCTTCTCCCTGAAAACTGCACTTTGCAAGCTTAAAGTCCACTCCTTCTCCTTTATCTAGTTCATTATCTGTGCATGCGGAGCTCTCTAACCTGCTCCATCTCAGTCCAGGGCACCTCATACATAAAGACTCAATGCATAGGGTAGACTAGGCCCTGCTCACTGCCACCCATGTTAATCAACACCTGTGGCATAAGTTTTTTATGAAACTACATACTATATTATATCTGCTGTATATTGAGATACTGCATTACTGCTCCACTGTACAATGTATTAATGATAGTGCACCTTACACTTCCTCACACACTGGTGGTATTGCAATACAACTTTTTCTTTTACATTCTTCTGTGACTACATCTATGTATTTGTTTTACTTCATTGCATATGACATGCCACTTCCCCCAGGTTGCAGTAGGAAATAAACCTTGTCTTAGAGTACTTTTCATTGCCAAGATTTCTAAAGCAATAAGTATAGTTCTATATGTGTCTCTGGTGTTTGCATCTATATTTGTTTGCACATTCATGATTACTTAAATATTTTTTACATTTCAGACTTTTTTTTTCTAGTGTGAATGATGGCAAAAGACAAGAGGTTTCAGAATTATTATGAGTTGTATGTGTATCACACCAGCCTTGGTCATGATCCACTAATACCTACCACACTACACATGTGACACATTGAGTTAGGCACAAATTCAGGCACTCACCACCTTAGTGGAAAGACCCCAGACAGCTCCAAAAGAAGTTTCAATTAAAAAGTAATTTTATTGACATACAAAGACAACAGAGGTGTGGGCTAACACCCCCATTAGTGCCTACTTAATGTGTTTCGGATGAACTGCTCTTTATCAATGGTAACACATCATGCACTGTTCCCAAACACTTATTGTTTAGAAACAAACTTATGATTTATCTAATGGATAAATGATAGATAAATGATAGTTACTAGCACTTGTCATTGCCACAGCTCATGACCCCCCCCCACTTGCTTCTATCCTCCTAATATCCAGATCCTCCAAGCACCTTATCAGGTTCCACGGTGCTTCCCACTAGGCATAGTACCACAGCTAACTTTCTACTGAACCATGCCAGTAGTAAACAATAAGCTTACCATGTAAAATTACATTTCTTCTGCACCTTTTGTTAATTCTACTGTCAACATATTTGTAAGAACTGATGCATGATGACAACCATGGCAGTAACCTGCTTCTACACCTGAAACTACTCTGTAACCCAAGTCTTTCTCTGTATGAAAATATGTATTGTTATCCCGGGTCACCCCTAAAAAAGGAACCTTAGGGGCTCAGTGGGCCTACCCGGTCACCAAATTTTAAATAAATAAATAAAATGCTCTTGGTCCTATTTTAATTGATATCTCTGAACTGAATATGTTTTTTTTTTTTTTTGAGCATTGTTTTGATTCAGTTTTGAATGTCAAAACATTAACTATAAATACTTGGAACCACGAAGAGAAAAAATGAATCAAGACAAGACTCAGGAATATTACAGCAGGATACATAATCATGATATCTGTTGTCACAGATAGAGAAACTTTTCCGCAACAAATTAGTGTAATGTAATGACTGATGTTCATACTGTACATAACTCAGAATGGAAACATCCTTGACAAATAAAAAGATTGTCCACTGCCTTTCTGGGCATATTCCAATATAAAGATATACAAGTACTCCTACAATCATACTGCATATCATAGTTCAGAAGTGTGCTAACAAGTGTTTAAACCAGACCACCTATTTAATAAGCAAGAAGAAATTTTGAATCTTTTCCCATAGCCCCTGTATACTGACTCTGTAACTCAATCAAAAAATTGATCAAGTTATCCTAGCACACTCTTTCTGCTTTAGACCCATGCTGCCTCTTGTCCTGTTATCAATTTGCCTCCAGAATTCTACTAGATTCTCCTTTATAATGGTGCCCAGTAGCTTCCTTACAATCAAGGACAGCCTGAATGGTCTGTAGTTTGTGGGTTGACTCTTTCTTCACTTTTGTGGTGTGGTACTACATTAGCCACTCTTTAATCTGCTGGTACCACTTCTGTTGCAAGGGGCCACTTAAACAGATCAGTTAGTGGTACTGCCAGATTCAGACTTACCTATCGCTGCACCCTAGGATGCATGTCATTGGGGCTTAGCAGTTAAGTCACATTCAGGCTCTTGATGAACTTGAGCACCCTTTCCTCTGATACCATCCTCCACCTCTGGCCTTTGCCCCTTAGATGATAGGGCCAGAACCCTACACTCTGGCCCACATTCATCTACTGCAAAGACAGAACCAAATATTCATTCGGGATATCTGCTTTTTTGCTTTCCTTTCCGCCTACTCCTCCCTCACTTCTCAGTCTGACTATTCCATTCATTTTCCTTTTTTTTCTTAATATAACAAAAGAAGGCTTTTTCTCCCTCCTTTACCTCTGCCTTAATTCTCAACTCTATATCTGCCTTAGTCTTCCTGAATATACTATTGTCCTCATTTAGCTTTTCCAGATATCCTTCCCTATGATCTCATTCTGCTTCCTTTGTACTTCTGGGATGCTGCTTATTTTGATCTAGCCACTTATCCTAACCATTGGAACAATCGCATTGTTTTTATATGTTCTAGTTTTTCCTACCTGCTTTATATGCAGTAGGTATTGTGACTACTGTTATCCCCTCTTATTAATTTTCTCTTTGTCTTCTACGCCTTCTGTTCTAAATACATCTGTTAATCTTTCCCTGAGCAACTCCTCCATGTTCTCGAAGTTCACCCTTCTGAAGTCTAGAACCCAGAGTGATAGATCTCTGGTAGGTTCCTTGACTCACTGCACAAGAAAACAATCCTGTAGCAGTTCTACGAATTCCTGACTCCTAGCCCCACTGGCTGCCAGGATCATCCAGTGCACATTCAGTAAGTTAAGGTCTCCCATTAGCACCATGCCACCCTTTGCTGATACCTTCCTGATTTTGTCTCCCAGTGCTGGGTCCTTTGTCCTCATTCTGATTCTGTGGTCTATATATTCAAATTTCCTCCCCCAACCCCACTATTTCCAGATACACCCAGATTGATTCCACTTTGCTTTCCTTCCTCAATGATCTGTTCTTGGCGGTCTATGTTTTTTTCTAATTTATGGTAAGGTTGAGTGACTTTGAAAGTTAGCAACTTTAGTTCATCTTCAATTCAGACCTCCTGTCTCAGGTTCAGCTTATGCAACAACCAAAGATACTTCATGTCCTTGGTACTGGGATTTAGCATGCTACATATTTATTTATTTTATTTTATTTGTAATTTTTTGACCAGGAAAGGCCAACTAAACTATGATATCTTGTCTTCAGGTAAGTCCTGGGTGTGTGGTGCATGGACCAGTTTTATTGATGGGAAATATTGGCCATAACACTGGAAAACTCCCCTATTCTTCATCAGTAAGTGTCATGGGATCTTTTACTTCCACCTGAACAGTGACCAGAGATGGGCAGCAGGGACCTTGATTTAACATCTCATCTGAAGGACAGCACCTCATCAGTGCAGCAACCCCCCCCCATACTGCACCATGGTGTCAGTTATGGGTGTTACCCCAAGTGCCTGATATGTGTCTAGAACACACAGCCATCTCATATTCCACACCCAGAGGTGAGTGTGCTATATACTGAGCCACTTACACTGCTTACAGGGTAAATGTCACCCCAAGCGACTTCTCACATACCCCAGTCAATCCAACCTCCCCATGTCCTCCTGTCAGAATTAAAAAAAAACTCAGCACTTGGAAGAGTGACAGGAACTGTATTTTTTTAAATAAAAAAGTGTTGGGAAGGAGGAAGAGAAGGTTGGGAAATAACTAGGGTGTGTGCAGGGGTGGTCATGGAACTAGCCCTTGCTACTTGAGAATGGCTGAAGTACGTAGTAATTAACTGGCCAAAGGCCAAAGTCATCCTGAAGTGGGTCTAAAGTTTGACTGGGCTGAATCTAAGGTAAAAGTGCTGAATTTTGGCACATTCACTGAATACTAATTTGGTATCAGTTCATCTTTAATGTTCAAGACTGCTCTTCCACTGCCCTTCTGCCTCTCCTTCCTGATAGTGGTGTTGCCTAGGGCAATCAGGTCCCAACTGTTGTTATCAGGTTTTGGTTTCAGCAAGTACGTCCTTTTGGGCACCTGCCATTACTGCCTGAAACTCCCCCATTTTGTTACCAAGGTACTGGTAATCTGGTAGATTGCTTGCCATAAACCATGTTTGCTAATCATCCTCTGCGTTCCTCCAGACTCCTGTTTGACCATAACTTCCAGTCTCGCCTCGGTCTTCAAACTGACCATTCTGCCCCACCTGTGCCTTTAATTTATTTATTTATGTATGAATTTATATGTTTATTTATTCATTCATTCATTCATGCAATTTTGATGTGCATATTCAATTCAGTGAAAAATAGCAAATGTGCATTATATAAAAAAGCTCTAAGACAGGAGCAGTGAAACAATGTCTACTGGAGTATAAATATGGTGAGGGGACCCTAAAGCAAATCAGGGCAGGAGTAAGCTATAAAGTACAAGGGGGAAGGAGGTGTCCACAATGTATGAGGAATGGGACAGTTGCAGGATGGAGATGTAGACCCATATATTCAGAGTTGACTGCTAGAGCTGTGCAGCCAGTAGCGCTGCACCAAAAATAGTGCATGGATGGCTTTGAACTATATTCAGCCAGTTAGCTTGCCCTAATACAGCGTGCTAACTGACTGAATATATAAATATGTTGATGCAGTACTAAGTGGATAAGGGCAGTGCTGACACAGCCCAAGGTTGGTTACAGCCATCAAAAAACAGCACAAACAACCCCGGAGAGTGCCAGGGCAACTGTGGGCCATATTTTGCCCAGCCTTGCAAATTAGCCCATTGGTCATGCAAGGTATTGAGGAGCCATCTGCATGCCCATTACGGGCTCATGTACATGCAAACAGCAGCCCCCTAGCTCCCATGCTGGGCAGTAGACAGATGAGTCCCTGGTAGTCCAGTGGACCCCCTTCCCTCCATCACCCATGTTTAAAATATTTTTTAGTTCTCTGGTAGTCTTGCAGTCCTTCATCCACCTGATCACCCCGGGTCCTATGTATGTCTAGTGTCCCCCACACCAAGTGCCAGCAGCCCCGCTCAGTGTGACAACCCCACCCGTCCACCTGCTGATGACCCCTAGACCCACAACCCCACTCACAATGGCCACAATTCACCCATAATTTCACATCAGTTCAATGGCTGGCACAGCCCTCTGCTCACCTGCTCAGCCAACTGCTGTCTGATGGTCACAGAGTGTGATCGCATGTTAGTACAGTACACACAATTGCATTCTATGACTTCAGACAGCAACCAGCTGATATGGTGAATGTGGATTGTGCCATTCTGATAAAGGATTTTGGGCGAGTGTTGACCAGGGTGAGGGGAGTGCCAGATGTCCTCAGTGAGTTAGCTGGTGAGGTCTGTAGCAGACACTGGGTGGCATTGGTGGCACTCAATGTGGGGTAATGCTAGCTGACTAGGGATCATAGAAAGATGGGACCAAGGGCAATCAAGGGGAGGGAGTCTACTAAACTAGAAGTGAACAAATTAATATATTAAACATTGGTGATTGGGAGGAGGAGATCCACTAGACTACCAGAGAACTAACAATTACTCTTTCATGGGGTGATAGAGTGTCTAATAGATACAGGGGTGGGTGACTGTAATACAATGCTTGCCTTCAGGGTTGGGGCCTCAGCCATAGCGCTGTGTTAAGACCAGTTTTTTGGCTGTGGTAAACTGTTTGAATGTACTGGTATGCCATTATGCATGAGCAAATCCCTCATTTGCATTGGTGCAGTGGTATGGTTATCACGATCACACTGCCGGGTTGGGGTGGCACTCCAGCAGCTTTTGAATATGGCCCCACTCAGAGCAATGACAGAAATCTGGTTAGTACAGGCACTAACTAGGTGATCTCACACTAATCTTTTGAATATGGGGCCTGAAAAGTCAAGAAGAAGAGACTAAATGGAGGTGGAGGAGGCAGAGTGGATAAACAGGTGGAAGGAGGACCAGAGTTTCAGGAAATAGTGTGAGATGGTTGCTTGGTCAGCAATAGATTTCACATGGGGGACAGAAAGGGAAGGGGAAAGAGTGCTACTGAGCAGGTAGGAGGGATGAGGAAAGGAGAGAGAAAAGATATGGAGAAAGCCAAACCAGAATTCAAATAAAAAAGAGGCACAGTAGGCAAGATGCCTGGCATCAAGGGAAGGGGATAGAGGGAGGAGTACTGATGGATACCTGAAGGACAGTCCTATGCAAAACAATAGAAGGAGTGAAACAGGAGGTCCAGTCTAGTCAGAGAGGACATAGGAATGGCACTGTAGACTATGTCACCATAGTCGAAGATGGGGACTGCCATCTTTATTACAATCTCATGGCAGGCAAGAATCAGCATACTGGCTTTGTTCCTGATAGCTCACCGAGCTTGGGGTGGAGCTTATGATGTGCAGCACCAATGTGTGCAGTGAAATCGAGATGGCAATCAAGACAGACCCCAAGGTATTTAAAGAAGAAGGGCCTGTTGATGGGGGTGGAGCAGCAAAATGGCAGCTGCTGCGCTGCTCTGCTCCCAACTGTTCCCTAACTGCTCTGTATTTTGGCTTTTGGGAAAGCATTTTCAAGTGTTTTTGTTTTTGTGGTAACTACCTGTTTTGCTTGACCTTTTTATATGATTGTAAAATCTATTTGATAATTACAGAGCAGCTAAGTAATTTTCTTTATGGATGTTGTTGACACCATTTAGAATATGAATACTAAAAGTTAACATGAACACTAACGTCATCCTTTAATGCAGGTTTCAACAGTGTGCAGTGCAGGTGCATTTTAAATGCTTAATCGGACTACGGGGTTTCTGAAGAGAGAGCCTGGATAATTTGTATGGAAGGCTTTGTACTGGTAGACTGGAGCAGCCCTTTAATTCTTACCATGGTCCATTATGATTATGGAGAAAGAACGCTGTAAGCTGGAGCTGGAGACACAATTACACTCAATGAATTTATGGACTCATTTTCTACAATTATAAGGTATGTCACCTTTGCCTGGGTTGGTGGGGGGGGGCTTTGATGCTAAAATTCTCTGTATTTAAGTTTACTATGCTCATTGGAGTGAATTTCTCTGTTTATCTCCCAAAATGTGCATAAATTCAATATATGGAAGGTCAATGGAGATGGAAGCCTGGGACCCCAGAGGGCATTGAGCCCAACTAGAGAGGGAAATACCAAGAACTGCTAGAGGGAAAACAGCAGCTGAAGGTGTTAAAAGACTCCTAGTAAAGGAGAAAGGCATAAAATCAACAAAACCATGTAGTTCATGTTCCATGACATTTTCATCAAATGCTGTTAATGGTAAGCCATGGAGAGTGGCTGAAGGAAATATCTCCCCAAGTTCAAGGTGAAAACTTTCCAACAATTTTCTTGGGGACAATGTTCATATAGAACTTTAGGCACTATATGCTTTCGCATTTGATGCAGATTTAATGCCATTGACATTGGTATAGGATAACTTTCTTGGCATTTTCCCCTGGACAAACTGATGCTCCTAGGATTACAAAATAACAAATAATATTTCTGGCATGGTCTAGCTTTGGAATTTTAAAAGAATAATTAAATGATCAGTCCTAAATGATCACTATATTGAAGGTAGTGGTCATTTGTCAGATGCAAAGAAACCTGAATTCAAATCCCAAACTCAATCTGACACCATTTGAACTGCTTGTACTGGTTGAAGTATTTGAACTAGTATTGAATAAGGTCAGCTTTCACTGAACTTATTATTACAAGAAGCCTCAACCATGAATTTTTACTGGTGGACATAAGGTGCTGAATGGCTGTTACAAGAGTTAGCTCACACGAAGTAGCTTATGTCTTTTTAAATTGGTACATTGTTTTTATGTTTGTTCCTTTTAGTCAATGTTTTTGAGGTGCATATGGAGTCTGTTAAATTCTGTCATTTCACAATAATGAATTGTCGGACAAATGACGTTGTCTAATTTATAGCAGAATTGACAAATTCAGAAACTAGATAGCTTAAAGAGCTACACATGCTGAGATTTCAATACACAAGAATCTCCTACAGCACACCAAGTATTTACCTACCAGGTGATAAATATTATTCAGTACCACTCAGTTTCCAAAGGTGGAAGAAGGCATGAGCCCACCAAGACCACCTTCCCCGCACCTGCGGGGCCATATCATTCCCAGATCTAAACAAATAGTCATCTATGGCATGTTTGAAAGACTCGAATGATTTTATGTCAACCACATTTGAAGGCAATGAATTCCATAACCAGCTCACTCTAACGGTAAAATAATTTCCTCTTTTATTAGTTCTAAATGTAAGAACTCTGAGTTGTCTGTTGTGGCACCTTAAGCCCTCTGATTTAGTCATCCATTCTAAACCACACTCTTTGATGAGGTAAGTGTCATTTAGGATGTCGAAGAGCATTAATAAATCTCCCCGTAGTCTATGGGTCTTTAAGTCATATAGGTTAAGGTTATCTAGCCTATCAAGATAAGCTAAAGTGCTTATGGGAGATATTAGTTTAGTAGCCCTTCTTTGAACTGACTCTATAATTTGTATATCTGTGTTCAAATATGGTGACCAAAATGATGCAGCGTAGTCCACATGAGGTCTTGCATACATTGTGTGCAGTGATAAAATGCAAGCCCTACTTATATTAACAAATGTTTTTCTAACTGATATAGGGATACTGTTAGCTCTGTGGGAGACCCGTTTACAGTGATCTGCATAGGTAAAATCGTTATTAATAATAATGCCTAGATCACTTTCAGATTCTACTGCTTTAATTGAGCACACACTAATACTATAAGTGGAGTAAGTTTTTTTTTCCAAAATGGATAACTGTATACTTATCTGTATTGTACTCCAGTTTATTGTTTTTCACTCAATTATCTGCCTTCATCAGATCCTGATTAAAGTCATGAATTTTAAGCAGGGTATCAACCTCTGAATAAATCTTAGTATTGTCAGTGAATTTTACCATTTGCATGTCAGGCCATCATTTATATCTTGGATAAAGATCCCAAATAAAATAGGTCCAAGAACTGAGCCCTGGGGGACTCTACTGGTAACTTTAATTTCATCTGATAATTTACTGGCCACTTGGACTTGTGGGCCTGGATATTCAAACTGCTCCAGGATGTGGTGCAAGCCTGGGCACAGCTCAACTGTGTTGCGCAGGGGTGTGGCCTGGGCAATATTCAACAGAGCTGCACTATGGTGCAGCAGCTTTGAATATCGCACCCTGGCCACCCCCACTGTGCATGGTGCAGTGGTACTGTGCCAGTGCAAGTGGCCAAAGTGGAGCATGGAGATGTGCTGGCACAAGTGCCATTGCGCCATGCACAGCACCTGCGATCTTCAAAAGGGGACATGCAAATGGGGCCACAAATTATGCAAGGCGCACAGGGGGCCATTTGCATCTCATTATGGCCCCATTGGCATACCATTAGCATGCAGGTGCACTGATCCCCGAGGACTTGTGCCTGACGCCCTGCCAGGCAGCAGCCATCAGGGACTGATGCCCCCTGCTGCCCGATCGTGGGCATTCATGTGAAAAAAAAGTCCAATATCCCTGGTGGTCCAGTGGACTGCACTGAGCCCGATTGTGGGCATCAGTAATAGAACCCCCCCAAGCCCAATATCCCTGGTGGTCCAGTGGACTGATTGGTGCCCGATCACGGGCATCTGTACCTCATCACATACCCCTAAGACCCTGGTGGTCTAGTGTACCCCCCAACCCACCTGCCCACTGAGCCCCACTGCCCCACTCCCCCCTGTCAGCTGGCGGGTGGCAGCACCCCACCCGCCTGCCCACTTCACCGACATGACAGCTCAGTAGGGTTGCATGCCCATTGGTTCTGGCGTGAGCCAATGGGCATCACAACTGCTCTAATACTCGGTCCAGATATGTGAATGAATCCATTCACATATCTGGACTGAGCAGGTATGGGTGCATGCCCATTGGCTCATGCTGTGAACCAATGGGCATGCAACTCTACTGAGCTGTCAGTCGGCGGGCGGTGGGCGCGGGCAGCAGGGTGGTGGTGCTGCCGCCCACCAGCTGACAGGGGGGAGTGGGGCGGTGGGGCTCAGTGGGCAGGTGGGGTTGGAGGTACACTAGACCACCAGGGTCTTAGGGGTATGTGATGAGGTACAGATGTCCGCGATCGGGCACCAATCATTCCACTGGACCACCAGGGATATTGGACTTGGGGGGGTTCTATTACTGATGCCTGCGATCTGGCTCAATGCAGTCCACTGGACCACCAGGGATATTGGACTTGGGGGGATTTCTATATGGATGCCTGCGATGGGGCATGGGGGGGCACTGTCAGGTACGGCAGGAACTCGGGTGGCCACCCACAGGTGGCAGCTGCTGTGTTGCACCCTGCAATGTGGCAGCTCACCTTTGGGTGGCCATCACTTGTTCCTTTTTTTTGTGGCATAACTTTGTGCAGGCGCGGAAGTAGGGGTTGCACATGCATGACTCTGCACATCCGGACTGAATATTGGGCTGTGCAGGTTATGCAATAGGCATACCTGTGCCTGCATACACATTACTGATGTGATCCGGCGCGCCGAGTTTATGCGGCACACTTTTTCCTTTTGAATATCATGCTGGGCACATCAGTGGGTTGTGCATGGCGCAACACTGTTGCGCCATGTGCAACCCTTTTGAATATCTGGGCCGTTGAGTTCTACTGGACAACCAGGAGGATATCCATTTAACAATAAAGGGGTTTAAACAAAGTGTTGTCATTTTCTTTAAGAACAATTAATGTGGAACTTTATCAAAAGCATTTTTAAAGTTGAGTAGTACCATGTCCAAGGGGACTCCATTATCTAGGCTATTACTGATGTTCTCATATAAGGAAATCTAATTGGTGGCACAAGATCTGCCCCTTACAAAACCATATTTTGTTTGGTCACACATATTTCTCTTCCCAATTTTCCTTGTCAAGTCTATGCTTTAAAGGTTTTTCCAGGCACTTACATACAATTGAGGTAGGACTAATCAGCCTGTAGTTACTAGCTATACCCCTTCTCCCCTTTTTATTGCTGTGGGTGGAACCTACAGCCATTTTGCCATCTATAGCTTGAAAATGGAGTTTCATGGAACTCATTTTTTGGATATTTCAATGTATTCTTCCACATCTACAAAACACTATGACAATTAAAATAAAATAATCCCTTCCTTCTGTTTAGAATGTTGGAGACATAACTCCAAGCTGCTTATCTGAGGGTCATTAGGAAACTAAAACGGCTTATTAAATATTGGTTGCCTAGTAAACTAGAGATTTGTTTACCCCCTTTGAAATGCAACAGCTTGCACATTTAAATGATTAGCATTCAAACATTTTTTGCTACTAATTCAGTTGGGGAAGAATATCTTTCAAGAAAGATTCATATCTCATAAATGTTACCCTTTCCCAGCAAATATTGTAAAGATTTACACTGTGTTTAACCTCTCAAGACCTATCTGATAAAATGCCAGGTCTTCAGTGAACTAACCATACTAAATACATTCATTTCTTTTTGACAGAAAAGGGCTGTGGCCTGCTTCCCAAACATAACAGATAAGAGCTACTGAGATCTCGTATAGTAAGTGTGTGTGTGTGTGTGTGTGTGTGTGTGTGTGTGTGTTTGGGGCAGGGCTAGAGAAACAGTCAGACTTTAGGCAAGGGAGACCTCATCTAATGAATTAACTGCTGACAAACCATAAGAGATACAGAAGCAAATGATCTGATACCTTTTATTGGACCAACATAGATGTGACATAAAGAACTTATACCATTTATAAAATTCCTGATCAAACAACTGCAAACAGAAGACTGCTTTTTGTCATTTTATAATATGATATACCAAGTGTGTATTTACTGAATTGCTGGATCAGGGCCTTGATAAAATAATAACATTTACTTACCCCATTCAAGATTCCATCAGGTGGACAGAAAAAAGTCTATGAGAATTTGTCTGAAAACTAACAACTGTAAGATGCAAAAATAACATTTGTGTGTGTGTGTGTGTGTATATATATATATATATATATATAAACTCTGTTTAATGCACCAGTTAGGGTTGTTGCACAGTGACAAAAGTGAGGACATTTGGTGTTAGGGTTGCCACCCCTTGCACCCAATGCCCACCCCGCACCCACCAACAGGCACTGGGGTGTGCATTGTGGTCATCAGCCCTAATTCTCACCCCAGTTCCATATGTAAATAAGCTGAGGTGGTGCAGTATAGGAGAATGGGGTGAGAGTTAGGCCCAACAACCCCAATGCACACCCTGAAGCCTGTTGGTGGGGGCAGGGTGCAAGGGATGGCAACCCTAACACCAAATTTCTTCACTTTTGTTGCTGTGGAACAACCCTAACTGTAACATTAAACAGAGTTTTTTGCCATGAATTTCCCTTCTTTTTGAGAATGTGCACTATAAATAGTGAATGGTATGTGGTGGTGGAAGGACTCTGCACTCCCATCATGCTTCCCATTTGCGCGTAATAACCCTAACAGTAATGGTAATGCTAACAGTAATGGTAACGGTAATCCTAATGGGAACGTTATCGCTAACAGTAATGCCATTTCTTATGGTAATGGTAACAGAACAGTAACAGTAACAGAAATGCACTCAAATGGTAATGCAAATGGTAACAAAAATGCAAACAGTAATGGTGACATAAATGCTAGTGGAAACGGTAACACCAGTGGTGATGTGAAAGGAAACAGTAATTCAAATGGTAATGCAAATGCAAGCGCAAAAGCAAATGGAAATGGTAATGCAAATGGTAATGGAAATGCAAGCACAAATGTGGACACAAACACAGAAGGTAACGCAAATGGCAACAAAAATGCAAACGGTAACGGTAACACAAATGAAATGCAAATGCAAGTGCAAATAGAAATGTAAAGCAGTGATTCAAATGAAAACGCTAATGAAAACAGTACTGAAACACAAACGTATTTATAACACAAACATAAATGGTAACAGCAACGGTGACTCAAAAGAAAACAGCAATGCTAACAGTAACAGAAACGTAAGCGCAAATGGTAATGCACATGGTGATGCAAACGTAAATGAATACATAAACGGTAACAGAAACTCAAGTGCAAACATAAATGCAAACACTAATGGTCACACAAACGATAATGGAGATGCAAACAGTAACATAAATGGAAATGCAAACGCAAATGCAAATGGTAATGGTAACAGCAACAGCAATGCACAAGGAAACAGTAACACAAGTGACAATGGAAATGCAAGCACAAACGCAAATGCTAATGGTAATGGAAATGCAAATGCAAATGGTAACACAAACAGTAATGGTAATGCAAATGGAAACACAAATGCAAATGGTAACATAACGGCAATGGTGATGCCAAAGGAAACAGTAACACAACGAAATGCAAATGCAAGTAAAACTGAAACACAAATGGTAACGCAAGAGATCAAACAGAAATGCTAACGAAAATGGTAATGGAAACAAAATTAACGCAAATGGTAACAGTAACAGTAATGAGAACAGTAATGGTAATGGAAATGCACATGCAAATGGTAAGCAAAGATAAAAAATGCAAACAGTAATGGTAATGCAAATGCAAGGAAATGATAATGTCAATGGTGACGCGAAAGGAAACAGTAACGCAAATGCAAGTGCAAAAGCAAACTGAAATGGTAATGAAAATGGTAATGGAAACGCAAGACAAATGTGAAACCAAACACAGATGGTAATGCAATGGCAATGAAAATGCAAACAGTAATGGTAATGCAAACAGAAATGCAAACACAAGTGAATATAAATGCAAACGGTAATGCACATGGTGATACAAATGGAAACGATAATGCAAATGGTAATGGAAATGCAAGCACAAACATAAACACAAACACAAATGTTAATGCAAATGGTAATGGAAACACAAATAGTAATGGTAATGCAAATGCAAACAGTAACAGCAATGGTGATGACAAGAAAACAGTAACGCAAGGACAATGGAAATGCAACAACGAAACTGAAAGGTAAGAAACGAATAATGCAAATGTTAACAAAAATGCAAATAGTAATGCAAATGGAAATGGTAATGCACACGTGACACAAACGGAAATGCTAATGAAAATGGTAATGGAAATGCAAATGGTAACACAAATGATAACACCAACGGTGACACAAAAAGAAACAGTAACTCAAACGCTAGTGCAAATGTAAGCTCAAACTCAAATGGTAATGCACACGGTGATGCAAAAGGAAATGCTAATGCAAACAGTAATGGAAACACAAGTGGAAACGTAAACACAAACGCTAACAGTTACAGTAATGCATACACACACGCTTTGTGTTCGAAAGAGGTGCATCCAGAAGCACAGTGAATACAAAGAATGTGGGCATAATAGTGGCCCTCGGACAGGAAAATAAGCACTTAGAATACTAAATTGCTTATATCTCAGGAACCATACAAAGTAGAAAAAAATTAAAATCTCATATTATTTATGACTTTCTAGTCTAGTTTTCTACTTAGCCCCCCAGTGGGGAACTAATCATTTTTGTGTCGAAAATTCCATATCTCAAACCATTTTGGAGATACGAGAGCCGAAAGGTGCAGCGGACGCCATAATGTTATCCTATGGGAAAAATAATCACCTTTGGAGTGCCATAACTTTGCAGTCCTGTTATATTTTGGCACCAAACCACCAAAAGACTCATCTGTGTGATGTTGGTGTTCTTCCCTGCAAATTTTAGCCCAAAAGACCAAACTGTTGTTTTGCAGCAGGGTGGCATAGATTTCCTATTGTTTTTGGCATAGTGTTGCAAATTACTTTCACAAATCATGACACTTTTTGCAAAAAAAAAAAATCACAAAAGTGTTGCATTTGCGAAAGTACTTTGTGACACTACTTTTTACAAAAGTTTAAAAAATATATTTCTGAGGTGTTTACCCTCAAAAAAAGACATGGCTAGCATCCTCAGGGCTCAACTAGGTGAATACAACAAGAATTGTGCCCCTAAAGGGTCCCAAATTTAAATGCCAAGCATTTTTCTGACCACCAACTGAAAAAAAAATGATTGAGTCACAAAAGTAAAAGGATCATTTGCAACAGTAAAAACTGCATTTGTGACATTTTCACATAGTTTGTTAACTTTTCCCATAGATTATAATAGGATTCAGTATTTTTTGAATAATTTTTGAACCATTTAATATTTTTTCATGAAATTTTCAAAAGGCACGTCGGGGACCCTGGTTCCAGGTTTCCTGAAGTTGTTGGATCAATCATGCAAACCATGCTGGCTATAGGCACGAGTAAAGAAATGCACAAAATCCCATAATTTATGCATTATGTGGAACTCTGTAGCTCTGCAACCGTGCATCTGACTATAACAAAACTAGGCAGGTCCACAGACCTATGTAACCAGACTATGCATTCCAAATGTCAGGCAAATCAGTTGCACGGTGGCAAAGTTATTAAGGTGCAAAATCTCAGATTTTACCTTAAATGGGGTACTCAACCCTAACTATTAGTGACACTACTGTGCCACTATAAGATATACACTACCGGTCAAAAGTTTTAGAACACCCCCATTTTTCCAGGTTTTATTGAAATTTAAGCAATTCAAGTCCAGTGAATAACCTGAAATGGTACAAAGGTAAGCGGTAAACTGCTAGAGGTTAAAAAAAAGTTTAGGTTAGCAAAAACTGCTGTAGAGAAATTGCAAAGAAAGCCAAGGTGTCAGTGAGTACAGTTTCCTACACCATCAAAGGCACTTGGAAACTGGAGGAAACTCTGACAGGAAGAGAGTCTGGCAGACCCAAAGCCACAACAGAATCAGAAGACAAGTTTCTGAGAGTCAACAGCTTGTGTGATAGGCGGCTCACAGGACAACAGCACAGAGTGACTGGCACCTGAACCAAAGGGCTACCACAGCATTTTGCAGCGCCATGCAATACCCTCTGGTCTATGCCTAGTTGGTCAGGGGTTCATCCTACAGCAAGATAATGACCCAAAACATACCTCCAGGCTATGTCAGAACTACCTTCGAGGAAAAGAACAAGACGGTAGGCTTCAAATCATGGAATAGGCCAGCACAGTCTCCAGACTTAAACCCCATCGAGCTGGTTTGGGATGAACTGGACAGAAGGGTGAAAGCAAAGCAACCTACAAGTGCAACACATTTGTGGAACTTCTGCAACAGTGTTGGAAGAACTTCCCGAACAATATTTGATGTCCATTGTAGGAAGAATGCCCCGAGTGTGTTCGGCGGTTACAGTATATCTGCAAAAGGTGGCTACTTTGATGAGTCAAAAATTTAGATTAAATTTTGTTAAACAAAATGATTCTATGTTTTCTTTTTTATCTCCAATTGTTTATTTGTTCTATGCTTTAATTTCAGAGTACATTGAGACATTAACCTGCGTAAATTTCAATAAAAATTGGAAAAATGGGGGTGTTCTAAAACTTTTGACTGGTAGTGTATATATATTCATGGAAATAAAACTCTGTTTAATGCATCAGTTAGGGTTGTTCCACAGTGACAAAAGTGAGGAAATTTTAGGGTTCTCACTCCCCTTGCACCACCCTGCCCCCCACCAATAGGCATTGAGGTGTTCGTTGGGGCCATTGTTCCTAACTCTCACCCCATCCCATGTGTAAACAAGCTGAGGTGGTGCAATATGGGAGAATGGGGTGTGAGTTAGGACCGACGACTCCAACACACAATCAATGCCTGCTGGTGGGGGGAGGTGAGGGTGGTTGCAAGGGGGTTGGAAACCTAACATTGAATTTCCTCACTTTTGTCGCTGTGGAACAACCCTAACTGATGCATTAAACAGAGTTTTTTGCCATGAATTTCCCTCCTTTTTGAGAATGTGCACTATAAATAATGAAGTAATGGTGACGCAAATGCAAGCGGAAATGCTAACGCACATGGTGATGCAAACATTAATGATATTGCAAATGGTAATAGAAACGCAAGCGTAAATGGTAATGGAAATAGAAACACAAATGCAAGCGGGTACTGAAATGCAAACTGTAACATGCACAGCCACGGTAGCACAATTGGAAATGCAAATGGTAACAGTAACAACAACAATGACACCGAAAGAAAGACAAACACAGACGCAAATGCAAACAGAAGTGCATACGCAAATGGTAATGCACACAGTGATGCAAAATGAAACACAAACAGAAATAGTAGTGGAAACGCAAATGGTAACAGTAACGCAAATGCAAGCACAAACGAAAATGCAAAGGGTAATGCATACAATGGTGTACATGGGAACACTAACACAAATGGGTATGGAAATGCAAGTGGAAACACTAACTGTAACAGTAACAGAAGCGCACACCCTTTTTCTCCCCCAACAGCTGCGTAGAGAAACACAGTGAGTACAAAACATGTATGCATAATAATGGGCCTTGGAGCAGAAAATAAGTACATGGAATATTAAATTGCTTTTATCTCAGGAACCGTACAACATAGAAAAAAAATTACAATTTCATATTATTTATAACTTTCCTGGCTAGTTCTGTATTTAGCCCCCTTTGGGGGGCGAAGTATTTTTCCAATGAAAAGTCCGTATCTCGAAGGGTTTCTGAGATATGGGCCCTGAAAGGTGTGGCAGATGCCGCAATGTTAGTCTATGGGAACCATTGTCAACTTTGGAGTACCATAACTTTGTATCCCTGCAATATTTTGTCACCAAACTACCAAAAGGAACATCTGTGGGATGTTGGCTTTCACCCCTTCAAATTTCAGCCCAAAAGACCAAACCATTCTTTTGCAGCAGGGTGGCAAAGAATTCTTGTTATTTTGGCCATAGTGTAGCAAAGTAGTGTCATGATTTGTGACACTTTCGCAAAAAAAATCATGAAAGTGTCGCAAGTTCGACACTACTTTGCGACACTACAGTTTACAAAAATTTGAAAAACATATTTCTGGGGTGTTTAACCTCCAAAAAAGACATGGCTAACATCCTTAGGGCTCGACTAGGTGAACACAAAAAGAATTGTGTCCCTAGAGGGTTACACAACAGTAACTGAAAAATAAATTGCTGACTCATGACACTACAGCAGTCATTTGTGACACTAAAAACTGCATTGGTGACAATGTCGAACATTTTGTTAACTTTTCCCATTGACTATAATGGGAAAACAGTTTTTTGAATAACTTTTGAACCGTTTAATATTTTTTCACGATATCTTTGAAAGGCACATCGGGGACCCTGACTGCATGTTCCCTGAAGGTTTTGGACCAGTTATGCAACTGTGCAAGCTGTAGGCATGAGCAAAGAATGTGCAAAAAAGCATAAATGTGACATGGAATGGTGCTTTATAACTCCGCAACCGTATATCCGACCGGTACAAAACTTGGCAGACCCAGAGATCTATGGTACTGCTCTGTACCTGCCAAATTTCTGGCAATTATGTCATACAGTGGCAAAGTTATTAACCTGACAAATTGCACACTTTAACCTTAAATTGGGTACTCAACCCAAACTATAGTAGCACTACCATGCCACTATAATATATATATATATATATATATATATAGAGAGAGAGAGAGAGAGAGAGAGAGAGAGAAAGAGAAATGTCTCTATTTGCAATAAATTTGTTTATGGACATTACTAGTATCTTTTGAAAGATTGTCTGACTTGGGTTACTAATTGTGAGTATAGTTCATTAAATAATGTGCTTGATATTTGTTTCATACAGTCCCCCTTTTTGCCTTATGCATAGCATATAAATCCAACTCATTCCAAGGCCATCATGACATATAATATTACTACTGAGCAGCAAATCAGAACTCTTTTCCCAATAAAAGGCTGCTGATAATATATAAAGAACAAATTCATAAATAAAGAAGCAGTGGCTTATGAAACAATTTACAGGGATTTATACAGGGACTTGATTCTGCCTTTGTTGGGAAAACAAAGGGAAAATGAAGGCTTCTTACAGAGTAATGGTTATTTGGATCAGGAAGCACTGAATATTTCTTATCCAATATTTTGTTTCCTGGATAGGGCAGGGGAAATGCTACATCTCATTGTCACAGGGATGTTCAGTCACACATTTTTGCATTGTATTTACTCAGGCTGTCCCAGATTAGATGCATTATCTTGTTTTCAGTGGGGTCATGATTTTACCATTTTTCTAATGTATTTATTCAGGCTACCTAGTCCAGGGCCCCCATATTCAAAGGAGATATGCAGTGCATCCTGGTGAAAAAGAGAGATGTGCTGCACAACTCCAACAATGTACAACAGCAAGATATTCAAATGTGCGGGATGTGCCGGCTGCAAGGGAATGGGTTTGGCACACACAAATGGTATGCCATTCAAGTCGAGGGGGCAATCTCATGCATATGCCGTGCTGCAGCATATTCAGTGGGAATGTGCCCCTCATAGTCCAGAGCACTGTGGCCAACAGTTAGGCCATGAATAGTGGGCCTAACCCGGCCAGCCACCCACAGGCAGGCTGCAGATGTGCACTCAGGTGCACAGCAGCCTGGCAGCCCTGGTAGACTAGAGGTAACCTCTTTCCATCCCCAATCTAGCCAACTCCATCCCTGAAGAGCTCCATAGTGTAGGGCCTCCCCCCAGACCAGATTGCAACAGAGGAAACCATGGTCCATATCCATAGTCTAGAGGACTCCCATCCACTGCCCCTATACACAGACACCTTCACTCCTCACATACCCAACCTGTTGCAAAGACTGGCACCGCCCTCCACACCCTGCCATGGCTAGTCATTGTTTGCACTTAACCCAGGTTGGGGACCTGCACTCTGGAATGACCCAATTGTCTGTACCATGCATTGCGGCACCATGCCAGCTGTGGATCCAGCAGTGTGTGCAGCCGTGTGTACACCTCTGGCAACTTGAAGAGGGAATTTACATAACTCCAATGCATGCCTTGTCAATGCTGTATCTTCCTGCTGTCATACACCACTGCAAGTCCACACTCTCCCCTGTTCCCCTGTGTAACATGCCACCCTCCAGACTTCTGAAGTATCCCAGGTGCCATGGGGTGCAGTATCCTGTAATGCCATTTGCAGTGTGTATGCTTCTAGCTATAGACAGTTCATCCACAGTTCCCTAATTGTACAGATGAATGGGAGATCGGCTGTAACTTGCCTGTTTTGGGACCTGTGTGAGTGAGTACAGCATCGGCTGTCACCCACACTGAGCAGTGCAATGGTACCAGGATAATGGATCCATATGTGAGTGCCTGAGGAGTATGGCCACTGGGTGTTATCATCCACACACAGCTCATGCCTATGTATAGCACATTCCAGCATCGTGCTGCGAGTGCTCTGCCACCTGTTAATAGAGTGGTACGATCCCATTACAGAGACAGTCATCGCAATGAGATGGGCTGGGGGGGCAGGGAGGGGGCTGTCTGTGCACCATCGAGGGGCAGCAGGGGCCATTACACTATGAGCATGAACTGTGGGTATATTCAGGTGCAATTAGGGATGGTATTGGGGTCCCTACAATATGGAACCTATAGAACCTGGACTCTGGTATGATCAGGTCTGGTGGAATGGGTGGGTGGGTGCCACTATACCACCAGAGACTTCAGGTCCTGTTCCACGTGGGAGCAATCGAGGTCAGGGCTTGAGGGTGAGAGCTGCTCCGGTGCATTCATCACCATGCCAACATGCAATTGAGCTGGTAATGAGCATGCATAAGGCCCCTTTGCACCCTGCATGCTCAATTAGTTCATTTGTATCCCTGGGCTGAATATTGCCAATGGGGGCTGTGGTGCATGCTGGTATGTGCCACACATTCCACCCAGAAGGTTTTCAGTTGGGATCATCCTGGATGCACCTGCGCTGCGACTCCTGTCCAGGGTCACATTTTTAACAGAAATGATGAAGCCCGCCAGGATGAAGCACAGTGTCACAGGTTTCCTGCATGACAAAAGGAATTAACTCCCTTTGAATTTGCATTGTTTGCTTCAGTAACTCTACTGCAGAATTCTGCAGAGCTGCACTTCATCCTGGTGGGCTTCACTATATGTACACACTGTACCAGTGGCACATTCTCTTTGAATGTTGTATCAGTGCTGATCGGCGTACCTTCTTTGTGCAACACATCCTTCTGCTCGTGCATCAATCCAGCACTCAATTTAGCTCCCAGATGTAAAATATTGTTTTTAGTGTATTCTAAGTTTACACAATGCAGCATAATAGTGCATGGATGTAGAACCCCACTGAAAATAAGATACAATTTCTTCTGTGAACTATTCAGACTAAATATATAGCAATCAGCAGGCGTATTCTAGGAAAACACATTGTAAAAATGTGTAAAAGGAAGACTACATTGAAACTGCACCTCCACAGATCTGCACTGTGTACATTTATCAGAAATAATAGCAACAAGCCTTTGTGTGAAGCAAATAAACAAATCAAAACAAAAGAAAAAGCCACTATGGTTCTCAAGAGAGGTGGCTGTGAAAGTCAGGAAGAAAAAGATAGCATTCCGGAAAGTATAAGGAAACACAGAAGGAGCAGGACAGAGAGCTGTACCAGTTAAGGCAGAAAGAAGCAGGGAGGGAAGTCAGAATAGCAAAGGCCCAAACTGAGGAAAAGATAGCCAACTCAGTTAAGAAGGGGGATAAAACCTTTTAAAGGTACATCAGCGAGTGTAGAAAGACAAAGGGAGGGATAGTGAGGCTGAATAGAATGAACGGTGGGTGGGCAGAGGGGGACAGTGAAGAAGCAGGAATACTGAACGAATATTTCTGTTCAGTATTCACAAAAGAGGAGGGGCTAATCCAATTAACAGAAGAATCTTGATATAGGGGGTCGATCCCAGTCCTTTCACAGAAGAAAGGGTTCTGCAAGAACTCCTGAAACTGAAGGTGGACAAAGCAATGGGTCCTGATGGAATTCACCCCAGAATTCTAAAAGAATTAAGGAAGGAACTAGTGAAACCACTGGCTACTCTTTTTAAAAAATCATGGGAGGATGGTGGGGTACCCGAGGACTGGAGGAAGGCAGATGTGATTCCCCTTCACAAAAGTGGGACCAAGACAGAGGCAGGAAACTACAGACCTGTCAGTCTGACCTCTGTGGTAGGGAAAGTGATGGAGTCACTTCTGGGAAAGAATAGTTGAGTACCTAGAGGTCAGTGGAGCACAGGATCCAAGGCAGCATGGGTTCACAGCGGAAGGTCATGTCAGATGAATCTAATAGATTTCTTTGACTGGGTGACCAAAGTAGTAGACCAGAGAGGGGTGTGGACATGGCCTACCTAGACTTTAGCAAGGCATTTGACACAGTCCCACACAAAGATTATTAGTCAAATTAACCAGCCTGGGAGTGGGTCCCAGGGTGGTAGCCTGGGTAAAACATTGGTTGGACAACAGGACACAGAAGGTAATTGTAAATGGAGTCCACTCTGAAGAAAGGGCGGTTACCAGTGGGGTACCGCAGGGTTCAGTATTGGGTCCAGTCCTTTTTAATGTCTTCATCAATGACATTGCAGAGGGACTGGAAGGAAAAGTATGCCTTTTTGCAGATGACACAAAGATCTGCAACAGGGTTGATACACAAGGAGGCGTGGAAAGGATGAAAAGGGACTTGTCAAGGTTGGAGGAATGGTCAGACGTATGGCAGCCAGGATTCAATGCAAAATAGTGCAAAATAATGCACCTGGGAAACAAGAACCCAGGGGAAGAATACACAATGGGTGGGGAGGTAGTAACAACAACAAAACAGGAAAGGGACCTGGGGGTAATCTTATCAGATGACCTTAAGGTTAGCAAGCAATGTGAAGGCAGTAGGGGGGCCGGGGTATACTGGGATGTATAGGGAGGCATCAGCAGCAGAAAACAGGAAGTTATTATCCCTCTGTACAGACAGTTGGTGAGACCCCATCTGAATACTGTGTCCAGTTCTGGAGACCCCATCTCCGCAAGGACATAGACAGGATAGAGGTAGTCAGAGGAGGCAACTAAAATGGTGCAGGGTCTGCAAGAGAAGCCATATGAGGAGAGACTAAAGGAGCTTAATATGTATACCCTTGAGGAAAGAAGGAGGGAGGGGACATGATAGAAACTTTCAAGTACCTCAAGGGAATCAACAAAGTCCAAGAGGGTAGCATCTTTCAGAAAAAGAGACTTGTAAGAACAAGGGGACACAATTTAAAGATAGAAGGAGGGCGGTTCAGGGGCAATGTGAAGAAGTATTATTTCACAGACAGGGTAGTGGATGCATGGAACAGTATTCCTGAGGAAGTTGTGGGGTCTAAAACTGTGGGAGAATTCAAGAATGCATGGGACAGACATAAGGCAATTCTTTGCAAATAACTGTACTTTATTTCACTAATAACAATAACAAACTTTGTACACCATCATCAAACACACCACATCTTACATTGGTAGATAAGGTCGGATACAGTACAATAAAAAAAAAGTAAAAAATAAAACAAATAAAGCCCTATCAACCCCCAAGCCCCCACCTCTGAGTCTGACAGCCCAACAAATATAGAGATATTAAAATTTAATCAAAATTCCAAAGGGATCACTATATGTAGACCCAGGAAAGGAAAGTATGATCCAAAAGGGTGATCCTTTCAGACCCCCCAAGTAGAAAACAGAGACAGAATAAAATTTGGGTAAAATTTAGTGGGGCGGATTGGAAATGTATAGAAGCAAAAAGGGAGCAAAAAAGGGAAAAAGATGGACTCAGCTGTTGGGAGGAGGGAATAGCAGAGCCCTGAGCCACTCATTCCTTAATGTCCAGCAATGTATAAGTTAAGGGGTTAGTCCTTTTCCTTTTAAGATATCAATGCAGAACTAAGTGGCTAATGAGCTTCCAACCCTATTGGCTTTAAATAATCGAATTATATTGCCCCAACACTTATCAATTTTTTCTCCGAATTAAAATAGAAGCCACCATTCTCTCTGCATTTAAAGCTTCCAGAAGGTGTCCCACCATTCCTTACATGAAGGAGTGCCTTCTGCACCAGTAGCGAAGAAGTAACAATTTAGCCACTAAGGATATTAATGCTAACTGGCGTTTGTGGGCTATAGACGAAATATTAGCCAAATTGCCCAGAACACAGGTCTCCAAACTAAAGTACACCACTGCATCACAGAGAGGGGCCATCCAAGTACGGATAGAATCCCAGAACTTAATTACTTTGGGGCACTCCCAAAGTTTATGTAAAATGGTAGCCCAGGGGTTACCACAGTCCTGACATTTAGGGGATCTATTTTTATATATGCGTGAAAGCTTCGCCGGAGAAAGGTATAAGTCGTGTAGAATATTGAATTGTAGGCCTCTTAATCTGTCTTGCTTGATACAAATGTATAAGTCCCGCCAAACTCTTGACCAAGTCTCATCTGGCCAATTAGGAAACAAGTTCACTTTCCAATAATGTGGGCAGGAGGCCTTGGACTCTCTAAGGGAGAATGAGTTTGTAAATTTTAGAAATCGCTTTGCCTGATAAGGCGAGACTTTATCTTACGCTATCAGGCTCTCCCTGCTCCTGTCCCTGACCATCTTTCAGAAAGGAGTGAATACAGTTTCTAATTTGGTATAACTGATAACTATCCTTGGAATTAACTGTGAACTTCTCCATCAATTCTGGAAGAGAGACCGGATATCCGCCCGACAGAAAGTCAGCAATTCTGAGTTTATTGGAAGAGATACCTACTTTCCTTTTTATCGGCCGATTGCCAATTAGTAAGTTCGGATTATTAAGAAGGGGTTGCGACAAATCCTTTTTAAAAGGGATATTTAGCAATGCATAAAGTTGAAAAGGGCTCTAATATCCCATCCAAGTAGGTGTCTTTAATTTGTGGTGGAACTCTGCTCCAGGGTGAAGAGGAGGGCCTCTAGATCCAACAATAGTTTGGGCCATCAACTCATCTAAGATCCGCTTGCTGAAAGTGCTAGAATGTTGGGCGCCATTGGGCCGACCTTGCCATAAACGCTAAATAATAAATATAAAAATCTAGCACTGCAGGCACTTCCTCTTCCCTGCGATGGGTAAGCTTACGTGTAGGTCTGCGAGGGGTTTACCATTCCAAATAAAGTCGGTGCAATATTTATGGCAAAGGTTAAAAAGGACTTTGGCAAATATATGTTAAGATTGAAAAGATAATAGGAGACCTCGGCAAAATCATCATTTTAATTGTGTTCACTCTCCCCCAAAAGGAAAGTGGAGTTGGGACCACCTGCTGAGATCATCTCTAATCTGTTTAAGAAGGGTTTAAAATTTAGCTCATATAATTGTGTTGGGTCTTTAGAGACTTTAATACCTAAGTATGGAAGAAAGCTGGTCTGCCAGGACAGGCCCAGAGAGGAACACCAAGCTCGATGTAAATGAGGATAATGGATAAACTAATGTTTTGCTCTTATTAAGCTTGTAGCCAGAGAACTCTGAAAAATGCGAGATAATAGAGAACAGCTGTGGGAGAGAGGTTCGGCTATGCCAAATGTGGATTAATAGGTCGTCTGCAAAAGCTGACACCTTAAAGTCAACATTTTGGATACTTACCCCTTGGATACCAGGGTCCATTTTAATTGCTCTGATTAAGGGTTCCAAATATAAATTGAATAAATATGGTGAAAGGGGACATCCTTGTCGGGTTCCTCGCATTAATTTAAAGGAGATGATATTGGTTATTACAAGAAATCCTTGCAGAGGGACAGTATACAAAACCTTAACATAACCAAAATTGTCTGGAATGACCAATTTGGAAAGCATTGAACATAAACTCCCATTCCACCCTGTTGAATGCCTTCTCCACGTCTAACGCGACCAGAGAGGCTTCTTTATCTGGGATCATGGATTCGTGTATTAAATAAAACAACTTTCTAAAATGGTCTGCCGAGGAACGGCCGGCCACAAACCAGACTTGCTCTGGGCTTAGTAGCCCCACCCATACTGATTTTAGCCTGTTGGCTAAAATCTTCGCAAAAATTTTTATATCAACATTTAATAAGGATATTGGCCTATAGTTCGTCACAAGGTCCGGAGATTTATCTGGCTTTGGTAAAAGAATAATCCTTGCCTTGAAAAGTGAAGGATCATGGATTCCTTCCTTACACCAAAAAGTAAACAATTGCCATAATAAGGGGACAAGGATCTCTTTAAAGGTCTTATAGAACAAAGCCGAGAATCCATCCGGGCCTGGTGCTTTATCAAGTTTTAAAGCGTCAATGGCTTGTGAAATTTCATCAGTCTCCAAGGGGGCCTCTAGCTTACAACTGAGGTCCGGAAGGAGTTGAGGAAAGGAATATTGGTGAGAAACTCTCTCATTCTAAGAAACGCATCTGAGGATAGGGGCTCACTGTATAAATTCTTGTAAAAGCCAGCAAAGTTCTAAAATATCCTCGGGCCCGAGATTGATCGCCTGTCTGGGGATGTTTTAAGGAGGAAACTCACCTTTCTGCTGCCCTTCTTTCAGCTGCCATGCCAGCATCTTCCCAGCTTTACTACCTTGTCCTATGTAGGAAGCCCTCAGATTAGAAGCAGATCTTTCTACCTTCTTTCATGTATGTCTCATACCAAACTCTTAGCGAGGAAGTTCTGTTTCCTGAGAGGGAGATCTAAGATCTCCGCTTTATGGCATCTAAAGTCCTTATTCTGTTCAGACAGTCCACCACTGTGCATGTAATTTTCTTTTGCGGTTGTCGCCAATCTAATAAATTCCCTCTCCATGTGGCCTTTAGCGCCCCACACTCGGTCTACCTGCCTGAGGGATCCCAGTTCACATCAGTAGTATGAAGCATAAAATTTCTGAATATCTCATATGAGGAGGGTCTTTAAGTAAGTGATTATTCAGGGACCATGAATATGATCTGGAGGCAAGGAGAGTGGACGGCACCGGAGGGAACAAGAGAATGATCGAAATACCCGACCAAAGATAGAGGCCTCTGAATCTGAGGGAGTAGCTGATAGCTTACTAAAAAAATCTATTCTAGAATAGCTTTTATGGACTGGGAGAAAAAGGTATATTCCTTAGCCTTAGGGTTAATTAAACTACAGGTCCGACAAACCCAATGAAGACTTAAACTCAGATAATGTTGTCTGGAGCGGGGACGGCTGAAGCTTAGATTCATGGATGTCCAGGCAGTTGATTGGACCAAATTCCAGTCCCCACCTAAAATTAATGGTTTATCAGCTATAGGTGCAAGGAGAACTGCCAACTGAGTAAAAAAATAGGCGATTCCTGATTAGGTCCGTAAATGGAACCTAACACTACATTTGTACCCGCTAGTTTACCTACAATGAAGATATACCTCCCCTCAGGGTCCGAGATCACTTCTGTTGACAAAAAGGGAACGCTTTTGGCCACTAAAACAACCACTCCCCTCTTACATGTGAAGAACCCTGCTCCAAAGACTTGGCCCACCCATCTCTTTTTGGAAAAGGAAAGTTGTTCAGGTATCATATGCGTTTCCTGCAAAAAAACAATTGAAGGATTAAAACGTGCCAGATGGTTAAGGACAATGTGCCTCTTTTTGTTATCTTTCCCCCCTTTAATGTTCCAAGAAATTATATTCAACTCCAAAACCATATAACAAATAATTGAAGATGACGCATCCGCTGTTGGGCTGCTAGACCCCCCAATAACCCCGACAAATCCAAAAGTAAAAGAAAAACCTTACCCACCAACCAAACCACTATTCCCCCAACATTAAAATACCACTTGACCTCGGCCCTAGCCACCTCAACCTTCTGGACCATGGCACGCTCTGGCAGTGGGACCTCTCACTACCTTAAGAAAGTTGGTTAATTAACCTCTCTCCATAAAGTCTAGAAACAAATTAACAGTCTTGGATAACCTTCTAGTGTATTACACTAATGAATTAACTTGCAGCAAACTCTTAACTAGCTAGAAAAGAATAAACAGCCAAACCTAGATACTGGACTATCTCCATAGCTCTCTAACAATAGATTAAGTAACTCTTGAGAGTGGTAGCCCTATAATACCAAAAACTAGCTGCTGGGTTGAACTCTGCCATCCACTCTTTGGTGCAAGTCTTAACAAATTATTGGAAGTCCAAAAAAGAAAGGGATCTAACCTTGACTACTAATTCCTATCAGAGCGAGCAGTTAATGGGCAAGTAAAGTACTCGTACAGTACCCCAAAGGGAAAGGTGGGGAGGAACAAGTGGGCTAACTACTGAGGCAAGCCCAAATAACCTATACTGCAGTGCCTTGAAATATTGCAGATTGACTGAGGAGGTCAACATGCATAGAGGTGCACATTGTCCCTACAGCTTAACCCTTCTTCTACAAAGCACTGCTTGGGATGCATCCTCGTGTACCATTAATAGAAAGATCGTTAACGCCTTTCTCTAGGCCTGGTGAATAAAGTCTTAAAACGTCTTTCATTGGACGTATTAAAACCATTATTATTGCCAAACAGAATGACAACCTAGCAAGTGTAAGGAGGTACCAAAATCCGGAAATATAGAGGAATTAGGGAAGAAGAGGAGAGGGAAGAGGGGAGGACAAAGGGGAAGAGGAACCCAGGAAACAAGAGGAAGAATGAAAGTGTCAACTTGGTGTCCTTAGAAGTCCGGCATACAGATACTCGACAGAGAAGAAAAGTCCAAGCTGGACCGTAGTATAATCAGTCCTCCATTCAGGAAAGTCTGGAAGCTAAACCAGAGGTCGCGCTTTCAGGTTTTGTGGAAAAGGTCCGGAAACCAGTCCTTTAACACCTTCAGGGCTTCTTCAGGTGTCTCGAACAGCTTTTTCCCCTCCTTATGGGTGACTTCTAGTTTAGCAGGGTATAACATGCAGTGCTTAACTCCGGCAGCCCAAAGCTTAGATGTAATAGGTCGAAAGCTGGCCCTCGCCATCCTGCTTTTAACAGTAAGATCCGGAACTAAACGAAGTCTCTTGCCCTCCCAGAGGAATGCTGAGAGCTTCCTTGCTTCCCTCAGTATCTGTTCTCGATCAAGGTAGTTCAAGAGCTTGAAAATTATAGGCCTCGGGGGATCACCTGAAGGAGGTTTTGCTCTCAAGGCCCTATGCCCCCTTTCAATGACGTACTCTGGCCCATTGGCTGAAGGGCCTACTGTTTTCCTCAGCATTTTCTGCAAGAAAACAATCATATTTGGACCTTCCTCCCCCTCTGGCAAGCCCAGTAAGATCAAATTATTTCTGCGATTCCTGCCTTGAGGTCTTCAAAGCGATCCTCTAATTTGGATACAGACCTCCTCAATTCAGTCACAGCAGAGGCCCCTGCTTGTCAGCACTGCGCTCTAATGAAATGAAGATACCCGTGCTTCCCACATCGGTAACTCGTCAGATTCGTTGTGTAAGGCAGGTTTGAAGTCTGCCATATCATCAATTAATTTGAAGAGGGCATCTTTGATTGTAGACAACTCCCATAGATACAGGCTGGCGTTAGATCATCCATGGGATCTGCGGAGAAGAGCTGCTTGTCCAGTATTTTGCCTCAAGCTCCAGTTTCAGCTTCGTTTACGTCCATGCTCTGCAAAATCACCAAAACCACTTCGGATCACTTCTCCTACCTCTCCTAAGGCTTTTGGTTCAGGTTGAGGTTGCAGAGAGGTATAAAACTTATTAAATTGCAGCGTTTAATGAGAAGCGAGCCTGCGACGTCGCTGCGCTTCTGGCGCATCACGTGATGACCCGACATAAGGCAATTTTGTGGGGGCAGAAGATATGGATGTTGGTTAACTAGGATCCATACCATCCTTGGTAGGGAAATGGGCAGACTAGATGGGCCTAGCGGTCCTTATCTGCCGTCAAAGTCTATGTTTCTATGTTTCTATAATGGCTAAAAGCACCCCAATGCCCTCCACAGCCATATCAGCTCTGACCAGATCATGTTGCATATTGGTACAGTACTACTGTAGCAATCCTCTATTACATTGGTAACTCTTCTGATCTGTACAATTTATTAAAATGTATAGTGAGAAATAGTGATATTTCATTAGAAGTCTCTTTCAGGAATTTACTATTAATACCATCTGGTCCTGGAGAAGATTTATGCTTTAATTCTTTTAGAACTGTGATGACGTCATCTGTAGTAATAGTATCAAACCTTATGTTATTGGGAACTGTATCAACATTATGGTCCTTGGCTTTGGAGATTACTGAACCAAAGAAACATGTTTGTATTGACTAAGAACATTTTTATGCATTTTTACTAAATTTTCATGGGGACTGTATAATATCTAGGACAAATTATAATTATAATTATGGTGAATGAATATGCAGTTATTAATGGAAACCTTCCTTGCAGGTAAATGTTCTAGTGCTTTTAGGCTAATACAATTAATGTGCCTCAACTTAACTAGATCACTGGATAATTTATTTTGATTCATGTTACCGAATGTGGTCTCAAAGGGAATATAATATATAGATTGTGGGCAAGTTTAGTGATTGCAATTTAACAATTATATTGCAAGGGAAAAATAACCTACATCAAATCAATGCTATATTAAACTGATTCCTGCTTTATACTATTTTTTTAACACAGATTAGTTAGGAATGTATATTATTTAACAGCTGTTTGATATTTATTACTATGTCTGGTGTTATGTATTATTTTTATATTATGAAATGGCTAGTCAAAATGCTGCAATATGATTGGTTAGCCGTGAGCTAGAAGTGTCTAATGCATGGATATAAATGAGCCTGACAAGGTCCAGCTGGTCAGTATAACACATATCCCTGCTTCCTTAGGATTTTGACAACTCAGACAGCAGCCATCTTTGTAGCCACTAGCCACAATAGCCAAAACAAGCAAACAGCCAGCAAGTTGCCTCAAAAACAAAATGTCATTTATATTAATTTTTGACTTGGGAATATCAGAGGAGGACCTGGAGCAGTTTTTAGATGCTGGCAATGAGCCTAAACATGAACAACAAATTGAAATGGCAGCTCTGAGTGAAGCCGCTGAAATGACAGCACCTCAGACAACAGTGAGTACAAGATTTCCCCACGATACCACTGATGAGCTCAACTGCTTAGACAACAAACAAAACAAATGAAATACAGTAATGGTCATCTCCTGGGCACTAAAAGTGTTTGATGAATGGGTCACTGCCCCAAACACTACCCTTGACTGGAAAACCGCAACTAAGGCAGAGTTACAGTAAATGAAATACACCAGTGCTTATACACTGAAACTCACACGATCACAGGACAGGAACTCACTGTCTCAGGCTTTTGTGGTCTGCAAGCAGCATTGAACAGGCATCTCGGGTCTGCAGCTGTTGGCTGCACAATGAACACTCTAACATACCCAGAATTTAAAAGCAGCAACCAGATGTTCACAACAAAACTTAAAGGCCCAGATATTCAAACTGCACCACAAAGTAGTACAATAACAGGAGCAGGCTCAAGTGCAGTGTGCCCATGTACAACAAGCACGATATTCAAACACGGCACAGGTCAAGATGAGCATGCACAACACAACTGAATATCATGCAAACCGCACCATGGCACAACCAGGGATGTGCAGTGGAGCAGGGTAGCAGTGCAGTAGCAGAACTGGGGATGTGCAGGGACAGGATGCAGGGGTGCACCACCCATGGAAGACATTGGCAGAGGAGCATGCAGCAGACCAGACAGCACCCCCAGAACCCCATGAACCGCACAACCTGAGGTGAGCTGGAAGAACCACTAGCCCATGGACACCAGCAACAATTCCACAGCCAGGGCATGGTGCCCCAACACACCCCTTGGCAAACTGTGACCAGAACACAAGGAGGTCCAGCCACCCTGTGCTACACCATCCCACCAATGCAGACCACACCTGCACAGTGATCTCCAGACACCCTGCCCAGGAGCAGCACCCAACAGTGCATGTCTCCTTATGCATGCCACCACCCCCACTGTGACAATGCAACCCTGTGAACCATGGAGCCATACATGGCAGCCCCACCATGATCACCCTCCAGCAGGCGGCAGTAGCCACTGATGCAAGAACTGCAGACACAGTGCCACCCTGCATGGCCCCCCCAAGGCACAACCAAGAGATCAACCCTGAGTCGGCACCCGAGGTACCCCACATGTGACAGGGCCTGCCCTGGACCCCACCACCAGCAAGACAGCACCCCACACACCCACTCAAGCACACACCCTGTCCCAGCACTGGCCCCAACATCCAGCACAGACGCCCACAGTGGTGCATGGAAGCATGCACCACACAGGATGCAACACAGGGCATGGACAAACACCCACCCATACCCAAGGGCACCCCAACACAGCAACACAATAGTGGGGCAACAAACCCGCTGGCGTGTGACCACAGCAGCCATGTACCCACGGCCAGCACCCCTCCATGGCACAGGTGTACCAGCCACCCTGCGCATGCAGCATGAATCCATCCGCCACCAGCATGCGGCTGGATCACAAGTGACAGACATTGGAGCACATTCCCTGCAACAGACACAAGTGACAGATGGAGGGGGGACAACAACAGCAGAGGCCACAGTGCCACCCGAGGCAGACATGCACCATACCGGTGACAGGAGGCAATCCGCCATTGAGCCAGGTACAGGGGGTTGCCAGCATGGACAGCCACCACTGACATACCAGTAGACCATGCATAGCACAGACATGCAAGGGTGTCAGCAGCACAGGCCATGGACAATCTGACAGGGGTGCCATGGACACAGTGCATGCACCATGGACCACTGCACACAGGCATCCAGTGCACAGAGAACAACACATATACCACAGACAGTGACTGAGTCCCCCACCCACACCATAGGTGGGTCCCTGCCGGACACACACACACAAGGCCGGGCCTGCACCTTCCCCGATGCCATGCACACCACTTCAGCCAAGCACCTGTAGCCCGCTGCAAATCAAAGACCACCACAGTTGTCATAACAAAATGTATGTATTAAACAAATTCAACAAACAAGCATATTTACAACTATATACAAGGGTGGGGGGAAAGGACCACAAACCAGGTGGGGGTGGGCATGGGGCAGGGTTGAACAAGAGGGAGAGGTAAGAAGGGTTGTGAGGGTGAGTCCAAGGGGGATTCAACTGGGGGCATAGAGGGCCTATCATCTGCCCTGTTCTTCACTCCTGTCCGTCTCCGTCCACTGCGGCACCAGAACCCATTCTGCTCCATCCTCTGCAGGATCTCGAGCATTGCCCTTGCAAGCTGCAGCAGCTCCTGCACCCCTCTCTCAATTGCTGTCCAGCATTGTCCACCTAGGACAAGGGAGCAGAGTCAACACACATGACTGTCAAGCCCCCTGCAGCCCACCCATTATGCATGGCATACAGCTGTGGGCCACACCCCTGTGATGGTGTGCGACCACCCATAGTGACCGTGTCCACAAGACCCACCTACCTGGCCACCCACAGCCATGTGGACCACTGCACACACCCACTGCCCATGTCCCGCACAGCACCACTGTGGCCGTACAGTGACATGGCTATGCGGTGCAAAGGCAGTGACACAGCCATGTACCCAGTGCACACATGGACCACCAGCAACACCCACCCACACATGCAGTGCTACAGGACAGTGATGAGTGTACCACATGGCATGCACTGTGGTGGGGCCAAGTGCTGGTGGCCATGCCCCGCCGTGAACCCTGAAACACAGCATGCACAGATGTGAGGGAAAAAAGGCACTCACCTGCATCCATTCCAGCTGGGCACTGCTGGGCCATGCCCCTCCTCCACATCCCTGCTGCAGTGCACTGGCCCTCTCCCACTCAGCTTGGGCTTCCCTCACCCTATAACTCTCCTCCGGGCCTAGGGTGCAAACATGGAAAGGGGAACATCAGTACAAACCAGTAGCAAAGCCCCCCTGGTGTGTGCATTCCTGCACAACCCAGCCATGCCGCAACTCCACCACCACCACCACCCACATTGGACAGTCCACACCTCCCTGCGAGGTGGACACATACACACCGTGATACCCAGATGGATGGACGCTACCAGTGTATGGATGGAGCACCTACCTGGCCATGACATGGCACCTCGCTGGGCGCATGCCTGTAGATGCCCCAGTCTATCTTAGTCTCTCTGCCAGAGGTTCCCATACCAGTGGCACCACTCCTCACTGAAACGGGCCATTCCTGCGGCCTCCTCCATGCCCTCTGCAACCGCCTCCGACACGGCGCTGCATGGCCTATTCAGTGGGTCCTAGCCAAACAGGGCCCCAGCATGGGGCTCAACAATGGCCACAAGGTTGGTCAGCTCAACCACGCTTCACTGCTGGGCTCTCCTGTGTGACATCTCTGACAGTCCAGATAACAAAATGGTGCTCTGTAGTGCATGTCCCCCACATGCAGATGCTGCACGGTACAGCACTGCCATTCCCCATCGTGCTGTCACCAAACAGCACGATGGGGTGCACCCATGCAGACGCATGGTGCCTAGGGGCAAAGGTTGACTGCAGGGTCAAGGGTCTGTCATGCATGGACCACCACAGCGCTATTGGGACTCCCTGTGTGTAGCGTGGTCAGGTGCCTGTGTGTGATGCCCTGCAGTGGCCTACCGCACTGTGGCTCCATGGCACCTATGGTGCACCAGGGCACGAGCACCACACATGAGAACAGTGCAGTAGCACCACTGGCACAGTGGTGGCCATGCCCTGCACTGCCTCCCACGCACAGCATGTCATCAGCATGGCAGACGTCGGTGTCAGCACCCCGGGCATGTGCTGTGCGGTGCCTACTGTGCATATCACAGAGCTGTGCCATTGCCTGAGCACGCTCAACATTGCGCAAGGTGCAACAGTGTGATATTCAGCCAGCATATGCAAATCAGATCATCAGCAATTCCATGGCGCAACCACTGCATTAGCAGTCACTTAAAGTTGCGTCTCGCCTCATTTGCATATGTTGTGCTATATAAAAGTGCCATGGGGATGCAGAGGACATAGTTTGGTATTGCAATCTATTTTGGTGGGTTGCATGTTGTTTGGATGTGTGGACTGTGTTTTGTGAGGGATGCATAGGACTGCACATTCAAAGGTAACACCTGTCATTCCCACAGACTCTATCATGACTGAACGAGAGGATGAGGAGGAACAGGGACGTGGGAGAAGGAGGAGACCCAACTTCACCTGGGCTGAATCAGATGCCCTGTTTGAGGCCTATCTCAACAGGGAATCGCTGCTCAGCAGACAGCGCAGAATGCCACAGGCTCATGCTGCAGCATGGGGTAAGGTTGCGTGTGCCATGAACCAGCATGGCAGCCACCAGCAGTCTGTGCAGGAGTGTAAAAAGAAGGTCACCACAGACAGGAGGAGGAGGATAAAGGTGTCTGCCATCAGGGCAGCATGTGCTGCCACCGGTGGTGGAGAGCTAGATGTGCCACACCTGATGCCACAGGAGGAGCAGATGGCCGGCAGCATGCGGCATTGTGCCATAGAGGGCATTCCTGGTGGTGGCTTCCAGATGGGTGGCAGTCCATCACTGCATGGTAGATCCTGTGCTGTCACTGTCTGGGTGGTGGGTGGAATGCCACAGGGTAGGGCAGAGACAATAACGTTACTGTGTTCCCTTACAGCTCTTGAGCGTCTACATGGGTCAGCGGTGGTGGGTGTGTCCACTGAGGGTGATGCCCTGGACACAGAGGAATGCCCATCCACCTCCACAGGTGTTTGAGGGACAGGACCACTGCATACCTGCCTGTCTGTCTGGACTGAAGATGGTGGTGTGGGTGCAGAAGAGGCCCTGCCTGTGTCCCAGCGTGACAGCACCCATGGACTCCAGCATGCTGGGACATGGACTGGTGCCAGATCCGGCACCGATGATGATGGATCACACATCCCAGACAATGATACATGTGGGACGCAGGTTGGTCCCACAGCAGGAAATGGCACGGGCGAAGCCTTGGGTGGTGCCGCCGTGGAGGCCTGCATGACAACATAGACCCAGCCTGTGCCTGTATGCCCCAGTGGGGCAGCACTGGTGTGCATCCAGGCTGGTGGGGCTGTTACGGCTGCTGTGGCAGTGCCAGTGAGCCCTGGTGATTGGCAGCTGGAGGGGCAGTGCCAGCAGTCGGCCAATGGTGATGGGGGGACACTGTCGGGGGTCATGGCAGTGCACTGCATGTGGACATGCCCCAGCATGGCTCTGGTGTGCAGCACCCATCATCAAGAGGTGCTACCCAGCAGGGCCAGGAACACCACAAGGGACAGCATGTCGAACCGGAAGATGACCTCTTTGATGAGCACAGCCACCTAACCCAGGCTTCAGTGGATCAGCAGTTGCAGCTTGTCACTGTGGTGCATGCACTCAGTGTGGTTCTGCACCAGGCAGAGGAGTGGCACAGCAGAGACCACAGTCTGCTCCTGGCAAAGATGGCCCAGCAGTGGGAGGATGTGACCGCTGCCATTGACAGGCAGACACATGCATTCACAGCTGTCATGGCCACATTGGGCACCCAGTTCCATGCCCATGCACCACAGACATCATGCAATGTCATGTCCACCCCATCTTCCCGGTGCCATGCGACATCTTCTATGTCGACACTGGGTTTGGCTGTGGGTGTACCGAGCATGCCTGGTGTGGGCATGTTGGGTGAGCTGCAGACCCCTGCGCAAACACGGTCGCATTCCTGCAGCATCACCCCTGAGGGACTGTTGGTGCCACCCCATGAGGCCAATGGTCAGCCTGGCATGGCTGGCAGGTCTCAGTGGAGCCGCCCACACATCTGTGGTGGTCTTGGCACTGTGCCGTGTGACTGACCTGTCTCCCACCATGGCCACTGTCTGCCACTGCCCTGTGTGCAGTGTGGTGTGTATTGTGCGATGCATGGGTGGGGTACCTGGCTCTACACACACATGGTCCCTGTGCACACCCTCCTGGCTGCTGGCCACTGTGGCATGTGCATGATGATGCCTGCATTTCGTTGTCCGCCAGTGTGCAATGATGCCCAGTGTCTGAGGCATGCACATTGACAGCCACTGGGCGTGGTCGTGTGTGGACCTGTGTCGGGGTAGGGGTTGGATTTGGGGTTGGCATGCCATCTGCCCCTTGTGCATGTCTTGTGGTGTGTGTTGTGTGTGTGCGTGTGTGTGTGTGTGTGTGTGTGTGTGTGCACGTGTCATGTTTGGCCCTGCCCATCCCTGACAGCATGTGTGATGCCATGCTCAGACCCATTCCCTTGCCATCATCCACCCCTTGGTTTCATCCATGCCTATCTGTGAACTGTGCCCTTGCCATTGGTGGTTGCACATGGCCCCGTGACCTACCTGTGTTGATCAAAGTGCTCTTCTGTGATGGTGTCCCAGTGCAGCTATGACATCCAGATCAGACGGGGGTCTCTTCGCCCAGGGGGTGGCTGCCCATCACCGTCTGGACTGGCATCCTCATTGTCCCCACCGCTGTCCCCCTCTTCAACCTTTATGGCTATCCCACAGTCATTGGCCATGTTGTGCAGGATGCAGCAGGCCAGGAGTAGCCTGCAGGCCTTCAAGGGGCTATACTGTAGGGCACCGCCAGATGTGTGCAGGCACCAGAAATGTGCCTTCAGCATCCCAAACACCCGCTCGATGACATTCCATGTTGTGGCGTGTGCCTCATTGTAATGTAGTTGCGATGGGGTTGTGTGGCGCTGGTATGGTGTGAGCAGCCAGGGGCAGAGTGAGTAGCCACTGTCACCTGTGTGTAGAGGGTGGACATCAGTATTGTGGTCTGTGTCGCTTTGCCATGGGCCGTAAAGGCTGGTACCCGTGGCACCTCTGACTATGCACCCCCCCATGTCTGTTCATGTTGTTCTGCAGGATATGCATACTCAACCACTAGGTGGCCAGTGGGGATGTCCCCACTCTCAAACCTGTGGCACAGTGTGGACTGGTGCCAGATGAAGGCATCATGTGCTCCCTCAGCGTGCGTGGCACAGGCATTGGTTATGTGCCCCCTGGCATCACATACCACCTGGCAGTTGATGCTGGCATACCCCCTTCCGGTTTATGTAGGTCACACCTTCTGGGCCAGATGGTGTGTGGATGGCCACATGGGTGCAGTCAATGGCCCTGAGCACGCCAGGCATTCGTGCTACTCTGTGGAACTCTTGTATGTGTGCTGTGCGCTCCGCCTGTGTGCTGGTGAAACGGATGTACTCCGCAGCATGTGTCAGCATTGCGCTGAGGAATTGTGTGAGTAGGGACAGGGATGGGGCAAAAAGAAATAAAGCCATACAAATATGGAAGGTAATGAGTACCAATGCCCATAGTCTAGATAAAAAGCTCCCTGAAATGGTGGCTTTGATGGAAGAGGGGTTGCCTGGATATTGTGGCAGTCACAGAAACATGGTACACAGAGAACCATGACTGGGATGTCAACATACCAGGGTACAAAATCTATAGGAGGGACAGGGAGGGAAGAAGAGGTGGAGGAGCAGCTCTCTATGTAAGGTAAGGGATCAAAACAACAGAGCTAAATGGTAAACAGGGAGGAGAGGAGGCACTGTGGGTCACCCTGGAGACTGGAAATGGCTCCACAATCCGCACAGGGGTTGTATACAGACCCCCATCTCTGGTTGAAGGAAATGGACAAGGAAATGATAGAAGGCATCCTTGGGATGGCAGAGAATGGGGAGATATTGCTGTTGGGGGACCTGAATATGCCAGATGTTGACTGGAGCAACTTTGCTGCAGCCACATCCAAGAGCAGGGCCATTGTCGATGCCCTACAGGGGGCATGCCTCAGACAGCTAGTTTTAGAACCCACTCAGAAGAGAGCAATCTTAGACCTGGTACTCTTAAATGGGGACAGAGAGAGGATCTCTGATCTTGAAGTGGGTAGCCATCTGGGAACAAGCGACCACCAAACAGTGTGGTTCATGATAAACTTAGCTGTAGAGTCAAGCCACACAAAAGTGAAGGTACTGGACTTCAGGAGGGCTGATTTTGTCAAAATGGGAGAGCGCCTCAGAAAAGCACTAGCAAACAGGCAAGAGGGTAGGGTGGAACAACAATGGGGAAACATCAAAACCGCCATCACAGAGGCAACAAGCCTTTGTGTGAAGCAAATAAACAAATCAAAATGAAAGAAAAAACCACTATGGTTCTCAAAAGAAGTGGCAGGGAAGGTAAGGGAGAAAAATATAGCATTCAGGAAGTATAAGGAAACGCAGAAGTAGCAGGACAGAGAACTGTACCAGTTAAAACAGAAGGAAGCAGATAAAGCAGTCAGAATAGCAAAGGCCCAAACTGAGGAAAAGATAGCCAACTCATTTAAGAAGGGGGATAAAACCTTTTATAGGTACATTAGGGAGCAAAGAAAGACTAAGGCAGGGATACTGAGGCTGAACAAAGAGAAAGCTGGTTGGGCAGAGAGCGGCAGTGAAAAAACAGTGATACTGAATGAATACTTCTGCTTAATATTCACAATGGAAAAGCAGGGGGAAATACCTAATCCGGTCAATAGAAGCATTCTGGATAGGGGGGTTGATATTAGTCCTTTCACAGAAGAAAGGGTTCTGAAAGAACTCTTAAAACTGAAGGTGGATAAAGCAATGGGGCCTGATGGGATTCACCCTAGAATTCTAAAAGAACTAAGGGAAGAACTAGTAACACCACTGACTACCCTTTTTATTAAATCATGGGAGGATGGTGTGGTACCTGAGGACTGGAGGAGGGAGGATATGATTCCCCTTCACAAAAGTGAGAGCAAGACAGAGGCAGGAAACTACAGACCTGTCAGTTTGACCTCAGTGGTAGGGAAAATGTTGGAATCACTTCTGAAGGAAAGAATTGTTGCGTACCTAGAGGCCAGCAGGGTACAGGACCCAAGGCAGCATGGATTCACAGCAGGAAGGTCATATCAGACAAATCAAATCTAATTGATTTCTTTGACTGGGTGACCAAAGCAGTAGACCAGGGAGGGGCTGTGGACATGGCCTACCTAGACTTTAGCAAGGCATTTGACACAGTCCCGCACAAAAGATTAATAAACAAATTAGCCAGCCTGGGAGTGGGTCCCAGGGTGGTAGCCTGGGTAAAACACTGGTTGGACAACAGGACACAGCGGGTAATAGTAAATGGAGTCCACAGTGAAGAAAGGAGGGTTACTAGTGGGGTACCGCAGGGTTCAGTACTGGGGCCAGTCCTTTTTTAATGTTTTTATAAGTGACATTGCAGAGGGACTGGAAGGGAAAGTATGTCTCTTTGCAGATGACACAAAGATCTGCAACAGGGTTGATACACAAGGTGGGGTGGAAAGGATGAAAAGGGACTTGACAAGGTTGGAGGAATGATCAAATGTATGGCAGCTTAGATTCAATGCAAAGATGTGCAAGGTAAGGCACCTGGGAAACAAAAACCTAGGGAAAGAGTACACAATGGAGGATGAGATACTGACAACAACAAAAAATGGAAAGGGACCTGGGGGTAGTCATATCAGACAATCTAAATGTGGGCCAGCAATGTGAGAAGGCAGTAAGGAGGGCTGGGGAGATACTGGGATGAATAGGAAGAGGCATCACCAGTAGAAAACAGGAAGTTGTTGACCCTCTGTACAGACAGTTGGTAAGACCACATCTGGAGTACTGTGTACAGTTCTGGAGACCCAATCTCCACAAAGACATAGACAGGGTGGAGGCTGTCCAGAGGAGGGCAACCAAAATGATGCAGGGTCTGCATCAGAAGACATATGAAGAAAGACTAAAGGAACTAAAGATGTATAGCCTTGAGGAAAGGATGGAGGGGGGACATGCTAGAAACTTTCAAGTACCTCAAAGGAATCAACAAAGTCCAAGAGGGTAGCATCTTTCAGAAAAAGAGATGTGCAAAAACAAGGGGGCACAATTTGAAGATAGAGGGGGGACGGCTCAGATGTAATGTGAGGAAGTATTTCTTCACAGAAAGGGTTGTGGATACATGGAATAGCCTTCCTGAGGAGGTTGTAGAGTCAAAATCAGTGGGGGTATTCAAGAATGCATGGGACAGACATAAGGCAATTCTAGTGGGGGTTAGGAGGAAGTAGGCTGTTGGTTAACTAGGATCTGCTGCTTGTCCGTTAGGTAGGGAAATGGGCATACTAGGTGGGCCAAGCGGTCCTTATCTGCCATCAAATCCTATGTTTCTATGTTTCTATGGGGTGATGAGTTGGTTACACCAAGGCAGTGTTGCACGAAAGGCATAGGATGGCCTGAGGGAGAGGCCAGCCCAGAGCTGGGGGAGCATTAAAAAAAAAAAATTAAAACTGGTATTCACATTGTCTTTTTTTTTTAAAGCATTTCTTAACCATTTCAGAAGCACAATAAGCCACTCTGGGGTGTGCATTAGACAGTTATAACTCACAGCTAGGGGGCTGGACACACTCAGTGTGCAGCCTCATGCCTCACAATGCCCCCTAGCTGTGCATTAGAACTGTCTAATGCACACCCCCTTGTGTCTTATTGCTTACTTGATTGAGTGATAAAGAAGAAGGCATCCTCAATTACAACACCATCAAGGGTAGCGAATGATGGGAGGGGTCAACCAGGTAAGCCTCTAATGAGAGTCAAAGGTCATAGCGACAGTTTTCTTGGCACAGAGGGATAGTTGGTTTGACGTGAACCTGTACTGAATATTGTCAAAGTCCAGTTAAAGCTGAGCAGTACGGTCAGTGGCTTTCCCTGTCTGCCCTCTCAATTCATTCTTTTTAGTCTCCACCCAACAGCTACATTTCCCCCTGTCATATTATGACATTCCTGCACTGCCTCCCCACTCCCCTACCAGATTTTCCATTTGCTACCTCTTTCTATTTTTGACACTCCTCAGTAACCAGGGGAGTGCCAGCTAGGACTCTCATAAGGTTTTGCTCATAGTTTTCTTGGCCTTAGCCTCACCACCCCCCCAACCAGTTTAAATGCTTGTCTATAAAGTCATCAAGCCTCTGCCATAATGCTGAGCTCACCTATGTCAATTTCTTCTGAAAAGCCTCCATTTCAGCCAAAACATGGCTATTTGAATCCCTCACCCTTACATCAGTTCTTCAACCACTTGTTGAAAATAAAGATTTTAAGTTTCATAACCAATTCCCTTCTTGTGACTGGAAGTACCTTCAGAAAGGTCATCAAGGACACTTTCTCCTCACAGTTCTGCCTAATGTGCAAAAACTAGCTTTGTATCAACAATGCATCGTGTCTCATGAGACCCTAGGGTTAGATTAACTGACAGTAACTAGAGATGTGTGAAGTCGGGGAAACGTACTTCTCGAAGATATTTGCAAAGCTTCGCAACTTTAGGGAGTGTGAAGTGACACTTTATGTAGTTCTTCACATAGCAAAGTACCTACTTTGCTACAGTACACAAAAACTATGCACATGGACTTCCGGTTGGCACCTAAAAGAGATGGCAGCATAACTTAACAGCTCCGCCTGCCGTCCAGAAAAATACACCTTACTTCTGCTCAAATTTCTGCTGATCTACACTGCAATCAAAAATAGCAAGGATTACTAAAGTTCCAAGATGTTGAGGAAAGGTGAATATTCAGTCAGGAGACCTGATTTCTTCATGTCCAGAGCAATTTGACTACTACTGGTAGTGTAGTGAGAATGCTGGCTGTCTGAATCTGTCAGTGAATGAGCACGTGCTTGTACAAGCATGCACTCATTCATTGAGTGCCCAGATGGGCTGCTGGCCATGAAGGTGAGTGGAGGGCTGTGCCTGTGGCCCGATCGGGGTACGGGGAGGAGTGGGGTGGGCTCTGAATTAAGACAGGGTGGGAGGATAAGAGGTCTACTAGACATCAGGAACAGGGGAGGGGATTATTTTTTACAAAGATACAGGGCCTGGGCTCAGGATAACTGGGGGAGGAAGAAGGGTTCTATCTTGATTTGAATTTGGCCAGTGATCAGCCGGGGGCCACTAGACAAAAGGGACATGGGAGGGGATTTTTATTTTTTTACAAAGATTGGGATCCAGGGCTCAGGGTGACTGGGGGGGGGGGTTCTTGATTTGAACTTGGCTGGTCATCAACCCGAGGAGGGGCCACTAATCACCAGGGACTCAGAGGGGCACAGAATGCTGGCATATGCAGATGCAGGTGAAATTTCACAATTTCTCCACAATTTTGTGAAATATTTCATGCAGTGAAATTGCCGATTTCATGATAATTTTGCCGGCGAAATAAAATTTCGCAGCATTTCCATTTGAGAACCACAGGTCCCATTACTGACCCAGATCCATCTTGATTCTGTTATTTCCTCCTACCATTCAGTGTGTCTCTCATTGTTGAACCTCACTTTTGGGCCTCAGGGGTGGCAGTTGTTTCCTACCCCAAGGTTTGGAGTCTTGATGTATATAGTTTTGCCCTGTTGGTGCTTAGTAATCGTTTTTGACTTCTAGTGTTTTTCAAGGGCAAGGGGTCATAATGCCTAAAACAAAAACAGCTCCTACAACAACAGTGCAAGCAAAATAGCTCAATAAAAAACAGCAAATGCAAATAATGCTGTGGGTCCATAATAGTGTGACCCAGGCAACTGCAAGGCACTGAGAACAGAGAGGCAGGAGATGAGCAGTGTAGTGATAGATGTGAATTTTACTGACACACAGGTGGCACATACAGAGTGCAGTAGCATACAGTACAGCCTAGAAGCACAGCATCCCCAGCAGACAGTTGCCCCACCCCACCAGCAAGCAGTCCATTTAGACTTGGAAGCTGAGATTGAATGCAATGTCCCTCAGGCATGTTGAATAGGAATTATAGGCAGCCACAATGGCAGAAATACATCTGCTGGCATCCTTGTATTTGCACTTGGCACACCGTATAGTGTTGCCCACAGTGTGCTGTGAGAGTTTGACATCTGTAAGGCACTGCTCTGTGGTCAGGGCCCTGATAAATTACCAAATGTTTGGGTGACATGCGCCAATCCTTGTAGAAAAACTGTGATGCCATGTCTCAAAAGCATTGTTTGTATGGGGCATGCCATCCCTTGCTGCCTCATAGACATTCCAGCAATGCATGGGGAACAAGGGACGCCACCTGCCAGACTGACTGACAGGCCTGCTGACCCAGGAGTTCTCGAAGTAGTCTAGGAGGGGGTTAGCATGTTCCCATGATCCTTGTAATACTCCATTGCCCACACCTCCTCAAAGGCCACCACAACCTTATCCTGGGGAACTAATGCCAGTACCACCAGCAGCCTCACATGCAGGGCAATGTCCAGATCCATGTTATACAATGCTGCCAGGCCACTGATCTGCTGCAGCTTCCTCCACACGTCCTGGGTGAAGTGGAACAGACACCCACGCAGTTGGCATCCAGAGAACACAGTAGAGAAGGCCTTCATTGCACCCTACTCAAAGTCCATGAGTAGGCGCTGTGGGTTCAGGCTTGGGCACAGGGTTTTCAGCTGTTGGAGGGCACTGGCGTACATGGCACAGGTGCACCCACTCATCAGAATGTACACGGCAGGAAAGATTCTGTTGCCCACCATGCCATGGATGGTGTACAGTTGAGCAAAGAGCAGGGGTGTGACCCTAAATGTGCCATCAGAAAACAGGTTGGCACACCTCTTCAGCTGTGCTAGTGTTGGTCTCATGGTGAACAGCAGCACCTGTTTTCCCCTGGGCCACTGTTGAACTGCAAGAACAGTTCCCATTCCTCAGTGGTGGTATATTCCTGTGGGACAGCCAGGTCCAGCAATGATGTCAGCATGGGTGGTGGGCACCGTGCCACTGTCCTGGCCATGGCAACAGTCCACTTCATCAATGGTAGTGCAGGCAACCTCGGACTCACAGCCTCGTGGATGCCCCTGGTGCAGGCAGTCACCAGCATGCAGTAGGACTCAGTGGTGGTACAGACACGGTCCTTCACCACGGCCATCATGCCCCGGGCGGCCACTGCAGCGGCATCTGCAACATGGTTGTGTGCACCACTATCATGCACAACCTCTTCAACAACAGTGTGGACAAGGGCTGGGCAGGGTGAGTGGTCATCATCCACATACTTCCAATACTTCTTCTCATGCACAATCCACTCCTTCCTACATAGGAACCCAGTGTGCAGCAGTAGGCATCCACCCTTCTGTCTCTTGAAGTACTGTAAAGGCATCCTGTTATTTGGTGCTCCTCCTCTAGTGACTTCTGATGGGACATTGGACCTAGCAGGGGCACACCCATTTGTAGTGGCCACCTGATTGCAACAGCACACACATACTCCTGTTCCCTCCCTGCATGTGTGAATTGCCCCCCCTCAGCACAGATGGACTACAGTGGCTGCTGCAAATGTTTGTACCTGTTTGGGCAGGCTGTGCTACATGAGGGACTGCTGTCATGGTGATCCCTAAGCAACTCCAGACCATGTGCAATGCTGTTCAGTGGACACTGATTTGAACCCGCCTGTCTGGCCCTAATCACATCAGCATTGCTCCCCCTGTTGTGCACATGTGTGAAGGGGGCACCAGGACTGTGGATATGTTGTTGGTAAAACCCCTGGGCAGTGCAGGTTGCACTGGGAACACACTGCTGCAGACTGTTCCTGACAACTGGTCAACAATTGTGCATGGGGCTTCTCACTCTGCCCACACAACACCATTGCTGCCAAGCAGCACTCATGACAGGGTCTGGGATAGTGGTGTGGAAAAGAAACCGACAGCTGTAAGCCAGAGCCCATTACTACCTCTTTACTGTCCACCTCCCAAATCACTGCATGGGCAGCCAGAGGTACTGTACATGGTCCATGGGAGTAGCACTTAGGCAGCGGACTACTGTATCATCCAGGTACATGCCTAAAAATAGTCATGTCATGGCTAGTGCAGCTATCCAGATAACAAAAACTAAATAAATAAAAATAAATAAATAAATGTGTCAGTGGTTGTACAGTGATGTCATGCACCACTTGCCCTACCCTGTTACTCTTTCACCAGCAGTCGCTGCATGTGCCTATTGCCGGCAGCATTGATGGGTCCCTCTGGTGCAGCACCACAGTGTCACCTGCTACCCTGCCATTGTAACATCACTGCTGGGATTGTATATAAGGGATTCTGACATTTAATTCCAAATCCATTTGATCAGTCCTAGACAAATGGAATCAAGAAATTCAAGTTACTATTAATTACACCCAATGGGAAAGGTCAGCAATCGCAGCCTACAAAATGACCTCCTCACCCCTCTGGCATGAATTTGCGTGGAAATGTTGATCTTGTTACTTCCGTACCTCTGCTATACTTTAACACTTTCTTCTGTATCAATTTGGGGATTGTTGGCATCACTGCAGATGTAACCTGGTAGAACATGCTCATATCTTTTATTTGTGCCCTGTTCTACAGTCTTTTGGGTGTCAGTCCTGACTCAGACACATCTTTTGATTGCTCAATCTATTACAGTGACCCCTGAATTTATCTTGTGTCAGTACCCCCTGTAATCAGCATTTATCTAGTAGGGCTCTCCTTTGGTTATACATCTTGGCTGCTAAAAAAGTGATTACTCGCTTATGGATGAAACCTGCTCCACTGACAGCAGAAATGTGGCATTCTATCATGCAAGAGATACACATTATGGAAAAATTTCATGCTGTTCAACAAAAATGCCTGGAGCAATTTGAGATACGCTGGAGACACTGGGTTTTTTACTAGCCTCAATAAATGAACATTGATTTCTTTAAGATCATATAGAAGTTCTGGCCCCTAGTCCAGTTCTACTTTTGCAGGGGATGTTCTACGATGGGTTTTCTTTTTAGATCTTTGGTCGGTTCACAGTTCTTTGCCGAGGAGTCCTCCTCCCCCCCCCCTTTACTTGGTAATGGCGTCCATTCTGACTACCTCTCAATTATGATTTTGTTTGCTTATGTACAGTTGGAATACTAGTGTCTAATGTTTGAGTCTGGGCAGACTGGATGGGTCTTGGAGTCCTTATCTGCCATCAATTTCTAGGTTTCTATGTCTATAATGAATATGAGGTGAATTCTTGCATTGTGTTTTCTTCAAACTTGCTTTGTATATTATACCACCTAATGAATCTGATGTCAACTATCTGTACATGATGCACTCTTCTTTCTTTTTCCTGTATGAATAAAATTTAAACATAAAAAAATATGCATAGTGGCAGCACACCATTGAAGTTGCTGGTGAATTGCCACATCGTGTAATTTTCGTATAGTGAAATACATAGTACATCTCTTGCAAAGAACTACACTCAAATGCCACTTCCTCAAAAAAAGTTTACAAAAATATTTATAATCCTATCATCCACTGTGCCATCTGCAGTTAATCATCCCCTGCCCTTTAACCCACCCTGCCACCCTCTGCACAGACGAATCACCCCAATCACCCTCTTCCTGATGAAGTTCACCACCTACTGTATCATCTGTATAGACTATACAGTATTACTATTAATTAATCTCTTCCCCCATTTGCATGCATAAAAAACAATCCCCAAGCCTCGTTCTCTGGACCAGACCCCAATAATGAATGAAACCCCTACCCAAACCCCAAATGGCCCACCCCCTCCTTCTGCCCTTCCTCCTGAGCACCCCTTAAAAATATTTTTTTAAAACCTGTAACACAAGAAAATCATCCCTCCATGCACAGTGTCCACTCTAGAAACATAGAAACAGAAACATAGAATCTTTCAGCAGAAAAGGACTGCTTGGCCCAACCAATCTGCCCAAGTGTTCTCTGTCTATTATACCTCCACAGACCTTAACTGATCTCTGGTGACCCTCCCCCTCCCTGCTTTTGCTCTACTATACCCCCTGTGTTTATCCCACAAATGCTTGAAGCCCTCCACCATCCTAGCTTCCACCACATCAGCTGGCAGTCACTTCCATGTGTCCACCACCCTAACAGTGAAAAAATATTCCCTTACATCCTTCCTAAATTTCCTCCCTCCAGCTTCATTATGTGCCACCTAGTCCTAGAACTTGTCCTTATTTGGAAAGACTCCCCTCCTGTACTCTTTTTACCCTTGTGAGGTACTTTTAGGTCTCAATCATTTTTCTTCTTGCTCTCCTATCTTCGAGGGTGTACTATACATATTGAAATTCCTCAGACTTGAACAGGAGGATCACGTGATGCTTTCTTCCTGATTGGACGCATTGTACTCGCGCTCCCTCCCCAACGATCTAATTTTGCTTCTAAAGATGGTAAATCGCTAATACATACTCTAATTTCGATCTCTACAGATTTTGCTCTGGTCTGGGCTGGAATCGGACACTGACTGGAACAGTTCAGCAGTGTAAATTACAAGAAATGGAAGCTGAAATGAAGCAGGTCCTCCCTGCCAGAACGCCGCCTAATACTCCTGATAAGCAAGAGAAACGTGCTAAAACTAATACCGCTACTGCTGGAAAGGGTCCACATCCTTCTGTGACTGCAACTCTGCTCTCCGAGGATAGATTCTTAGCTGAAATGGCTATGCTTAAAGCAGCGTTTGAGGATTTTGCCTCTGATATGAAAGAAATGCAAGCTGAGCTTAAAGAAACCAGCAAGGCACTCTCGGATGTTTCTGCTCACACAGCTTCACTTGAATCCTGGAAAACTCAAATGGAGCCAGAAATGACTTCCATCAGGCACAAGATGCAAAAATTGGAGCTAAAATTGGAGGACCTGGAGGGCCGAAACAGGCGTAATAACCTGGTGATTTTCGGCCTCCCAGAAGAAGTGGAGGGTCAGTCACCAGTTACATTTGAGCAGAGGCTGCTCATGAAAACTGCAGGCTCCCCTCCACATTTGACAACTTATGTAGTGAAAAGAGCGTACAGATCTCTAAGGCCTAGACCCCCTGCTGGTGCAAATCCCAGGCCGTTTATTCTAAAGTTGCTGAGTTATCTCGCTCGCCAACATGTTCTGTCAGCAGTCAAAGATTTGCAAGAAGTTAAATGGGTAGATACCCTGATTCAGTTTTCCCAAGACCTGCCAGTTGCCACACTTCAAAAAAGGGCTGAGTACCATCCTGCTGTTACCAAACTAATAGCCGCTGGAATAACATTTCAGATGCTCTACCCTGCTAGACTATCGGTATTATGTTCAGGCAGTTGGAAAACTTTCGACAATGCAGAGCAGGCTAAGGGAGAACTGGTAGCCCTCTTCCCGGATCTTTTCATCTCGTACTGAGATTTCCATGCAATATGGCCATTGGGAGTGGTTGAAGCAGACTGAAGATGCTTCGGATGAAAGTTTGAATACAGTTCCTTTATTCTTGCTATCCGGTTTGGTGAAAGGCCTTAATTAGGTGCTCTCCAGAAGCAGAGGCTGAAGAATGACTTTGTTCTGACTCAGCACAAGTATTTTCCTCTCTTTTTTTGTCTTTTTTTCTTTTTTCTTTTTCTGTTACGTGAGTCGGTCCTTTTTCTTTCTTTTTTGGTTTGCCTGCCCTGAAGTGCCTCGTAAAGGTTGTTGTTTTTTTTTTTTTTTGGGGGGCTAGCTGCAAGATCCCAGTTAGAATTGCAGATTCGTTGGGCAGTGGAAGAGCCTAAGATGATTTTATTTTATTGTAGCTTGTGGTTACTTCAATTATTTAAAAAAAAAGGGGGGAAAAAAAAAGACGAGGAGATCACTTTAGACCGCACAAAGATGTGCACGATCGTGCAGCTGCTGCAAGTGTTTATTTTTTTTTTCTGCTCCCCGCTCAGTATTAAACCGGGCTATGGCTGCTGCACTTGTACAAATCATCAGTGTGGTCTAGGAAATACAAGAAATAAGATATGGTCTTTCAATAAGTTCAGTGTGTTGAATTTTAACCCAGTAGCTTGATCAATATAAATTGGTCACGCTGTGCCCTGTCACATATTCTACTTTCATATTAGAAGGTATTATTTGGGGTTATTGCTAAAGTAGTCTGATCTATTACAAGACTGGCTGTGGATAATAATGCTTGACTAAACTACAGGGGGTTTCCTTTTGAAAATTTCTTTTTTTTTTCCAATACTTTTATTGTTTTTCTACTCCCCGAGTGGTTACTTCTGTTACAAGGTCTACAAGGGAAGGTGACATCTCTGAAACATCGCAGAGGGTTAACACTAAGGGTAACACTTCATATTAGAAGTTAATATTTGGGGTTATTGATTGCTAAAGTAGTCTGATCTATTACAAGACTGGCTGTGGATAATAATGCTTGATTAAACTACAGGGGGTTCTCTTTTGGAATTTTTTTTTGTTGGTTTTTAATACTTTTATTGTTCCTCTTCTCCCTGAGTGGTTACTTCTATTACAAGGTCAGCAATGGAAAGTGACATCGCTATAATATTGCAGAGGGGCAGCATTAAGGGTTTTTTAGAATTTGGAGAAATATTGAGTCTGTTCGGAAGTCCTCAGATCACCACTGGGTTGTTTAAAAATGAATAGGACCAGTTAATGGTGTTGATTTTATCTATAATAGGTAGATAGAGAGTTAGGTTCGACACCTGATTTAGGCATAGGTAACTGTTATTGGTTTACTGTAATATTTAGGTAATAGGTTGGGGTGGGAGGGGGGTATGCTGAATTGTTTGCTGTAGGAAAAGCAGTCATGTTTCATACAATGGGGTATGAACCTCCTAAATCACTATCCCAAATTGGGATTGTTATAAGTGCAGAATTGTATTATTATAATTTGTGGGTTCAGAGCTAGGTCTTTTAAGTCCTAGCTACAAGGGTTTGTATTTTGGAAGGGGGGAGGAGGGAGGAAGGAAAACAATTATGGGGTTGTCTGCCACTAAAGGAGGGCCAGTTATTTTTAATTTTTCTATAATCAGGATTGGTTATAATTTCTTCTTTGTCCTATGTTGTACTCCACCATATCCCATCATTTTGTCATGGCAAACATTAAATATTGATCCTGGAATATAAAAGGTGCTCAGACCCCAGCCAAGAGATCTAAGGTCTTACTCTGCTTAAAAAACTTGCAAATTGACGTGGTCTTTTTGCAGGAAACACACCTCCGGGTTAATCATATTCACTATTTATGTAGAAATTGGGTGGGGCAAGTATATGGTTCGGGTATTGACTCCAGCAGAAGAGGGGTTGCTATTCTGATAGCCCGTAGAGTCCCATTTCAGCTTGTACAACAAATTACGGGCCCTGAGGGCAGATTTATTTTATTGAAGGCCCTTCTGGGCCATTCTGAATTGGTTTTAGGGTCCATCTATGGACTTAATTGTGATGACCCTGTTTTTTTTACAAACCTCATGACTCTTCTTGCTCCCTGGACCATGCTTCCAATTATACTAGGCGGCGACTGGAACCAAGTGATATCCAACTTCCTGAACAGATCGGGTTAGATTCAGCAAAAGTTATCACCTGGGCAGAAGGCCTTACATGAGCTAATGAACTCAGTCAGCCTGACAGACCCTTGCAGGATAATGTATCCAGAAAATAAAGAATTTTCGTTTCACTCACTTCCCCATCATTCTTTTTCCTGGGTAGATTATTTTCTTATAATTGTTGAACATCTTTCCGGGGTCAGCCAGACCTTCTACTCATCAAAGGTTATTTCAGACCACCGTACAGTGCGTCTCAATCTGAATCTATCCCCCAATATTCAAAGAGACAGAATCTGGAAGTTAAATAATCAACTTCTGAAATCTGAGGATCAAATACAATTCCTTCAAAAATTAATTTTCAGTTTTATGGAAATTAACGTCCCATCCATGCCTAAAAAGATTTTTTATGGGGCTCCCTGAAATGTGCACTAAAGGTGAGCTAATCCACTTAGTGACTAAGTGTAAGAAGCAGAGGGTAGTGGCCCTCTCTTCTATTCTAACACAGATAGAAGACCTGGAGAGACAACTCCTCCCTTCAGCTCATATAGATGATTGGGTAAAAGTGGAGTCTCTTCAAGAGCAATATAACCAACTAATAGCAGAGAAGGCCAAATTTATTATGCTTCGTTCCAAAGTATCCTCCTTCGATCATGGAGAAAGGGCGGGGAGGCTTATGGCTCTTCGGCTTCGTAACCAAATAACGGACAAAATAATTACTTCTATTTACTCAACTTCGAGTGATCTCTTAACCTCCCCCCCAGTCATTGGGAACACTTTACAAGATTACTACCAGCAACTATATTCGGCATCTGTACTCCCTTCCATATCTCAACAATTAGAACACTTTATTCAAGATATTGATCTCCCAACCTTATCGGATACCCAGGCTAATTTTTTAAAAGCCCCTATCACCTTAATGGAAATTTGGGAAGCCATAGATTCCCTGTCCCCGGATAAGTCCCCCGGCCCAGACGGTTTCACTACAAATTTTTATAAGAAATTTAAAGAGATAATCTCCACTATTCTTTTAGATACCTTTCATTATATTTTTGAGAAAGGTATATCTGATACCTCACTGACTCAAGCTATAATCACCGTTATCCCTAAACCCAGCAAAGATTCCCTTTTGATTCCCAATTACAGACCAATTTCCTTAATTAATGTGGACCTTAAAATACTTGCAAAAATTCTCGCTTCTAGGTTGGGCCAGGTTTGGGATTCCCTGATAAGTACAGAGCAGGTAGGGTTTGTAAAGGGAAGGCTTTCGTCTGACCACCTTAGGAAAATAGCATATCTCATCTCTGTATCCAGGGACTCATATGCTCCAGTAGCACTGGTTTCCTTGGATGCAGAGAAAGCCATTAATAGGGTTTCTTGGATTATCTTTTTAGGTTATTACCCAAATATCACTTCCCAAATGAATTTATACAATGTGTTAAAATTTTATATACTTCCCCATCAGCCCAAATTCAATGCAACGGCGTTCTTTCCGCATCTTTCACTTTATTTCAAGGTACCCGTCAGGGATGTCCCCTTTCTCCCTTCCTTTTAAATTTATATTTATAACCTCTTATCAGGAAAATCAAGAATTCAGTGTTGGTTTATGGAATATCAATAAGTAACACGGAATACAAAATCTCTGCCTATGCAGATGACTTACTACTTCATATTTCCAATCCCATTCAGTCTTTATCTGCTGTCTTTCATATTATCTCTCAATTTGAGGTAATCTCAAATTATAAATTAAACATTGGGAAAACAGAGGTCTTTCCCCTCAATAAATACATGATTAGAACCGACATTGAACAGTTGGGGCTTCAGTGGAATTCCGACAAATTTAAATATTTAGGGTTCTACCTTCATTCCTCTCCCCATATCGTGAAAAAACTTAATTTGGATGCTTTAGTTAAAGTTTTAACAGATGATCTTAAACGCTGGTCAAAACTACCTCTTTCTATATGGGGACATTTGAATATAATAAAAATGAATGCTTTACCCTAGTTATTATATCCCTTACAAATGTTCAATGGGACTCTTCCATTAGCATGGTTCTCCCAGATACAAAGAATAATCAACACGTTTATATGGCAAGGGAAAAAAGTTAGATGAAGTTATTATAAACTTACTCATCCAAAAACTGACGGCGGTCTTCAAGTCCCTCAATTTTACTTATATTATTTAGCCATACATCTGACTAGGGTTAGATACTGGATGCAAACACCAGAGAAGTGTTCAGCTCCTGAATATTGTCCCTCCTGGGTTAAAGTAGAACAAGCACTTTGTTTTGAAAAAAACATTGACTCTAAGGCTCTTCCTTTTATTGTTAGAAGGAATCTCCCTAAATCCCTAAAGGAAACACCATTAAGTTTCTCAATTCATACACATCATCAGTTAATTACTTTCCTCAAAGTGGATGCCTACAAAGATATTGCCCAACCCCTATTCTTAAACCCAAATCTTCTAATTTCGGGTAAGGTAATCAGGCCCCATCTTTTTTGGCCTGATATGGGGGTATTAAGAGTGAATCAATTAGTCCGGGATAAAAAGCTGCTCCCCTATAGGGCCACCAGTATCCTGTTCAATTGGCCCGCCACAAATACTTTCAGATATACCACATGTTGACACATTTTTTTGGGTCGGGAATGGGAAAGTCCCTTCATGTCTCTTTTATTCCCTTATATTAGTTCCATCCCCTCCTCCCATATAATATCCTACTCTTACAAATTTCTCCTGGCAATGGTTGCCTCTCTAGAAGGCAAGAGGTTCTTTTGGTGGGATAATGTACTAACAGTGACTTCCCCTCCCAGGAACTGGTCAAAAATTTGGAAACATTTATATAAGTATATTAAATGGGACAGGTACAGACTTATGCAATTTTATATTAATCATAATTTATTTTTTGCACTGGTTAAAGTTCATCAAATGGGAAGGGATTCCTCTAACCAATGCCCCAAATGTCAACAAGCCCCTGTGGATTTGCTTCATATGTTGTGGTCATGTGACAAAATCGCTCCTTTTTGGTGTTGCATTCAAAATCGTCTTGATCCACTTCTTGCACTATCAGATAATTTTAACCCAGAAATTTGCATTTTGAGTGATTACACAGGGCTACAAGGGATTCAGAAGAGAGCACATATGGTCTTAATATCAAGTTGTGCCAAGAAAGTAATTTTGAGGCATTGGTTCCCTAATGTCCCTGTTTACATGAAATCATGTTTGCTTTGCATAGATACATAGATACATAGACAGTGTCGGCAGATAAGGGCCTGTGGCCACCCAGTCTGCCCATTTGAGCTTGTAAGTTCAGTTTATGTTTTCCTAGAAGTCTGTTGCCCCTTACCCCTGACCTCCAGAATTCCTTTATGTCTATCCCATGCATTCTTAAATCCCGTGATTGTTTCAGCCCCCACCACTTCCTCTGGCAGGGTGTTCCACTTGACCACCACCCGTTCTGTGAAGAAATTCTTCCTCACATTTCCTCTGAATCGTCCTCCCTCCAACTTCATCCCATGCCCTCTAGTCCTAGAACATCTTTTTCACTTAAAAATAGTGTATTCCTGCACCCTGTTCCTCCCTGTAAGATACTTGTATGTCTCTATCATATCCCCTCTCTCCCTCTTCTCCTCCAGGGAGTACATATTCAGTTCCTTCAACCTGTCCTCATAGGACTTGTGATGCAATCCATGTACCATCTTTGTTGCCCTCCTCTGAACCTTCTCTATCCTATGTCCTTACATAGGTAAGGTCTCCAGAACTGTACACTATACTCCAGGTGGGGCCTCACTAGTGTCTTGTATATTGGAATTATGACCTCCCTTTTCCTGCTGGTGATGCCCCTGCCTATGCATCCCAGCATCCTATTTGCTTTAGCTGCTGCCTTGTCACACTGTTTCCCTACCTTGAGGTCATCAGAGATGATAACCCCAAGATCCCTTTCCTGCTTGGTGCATGCTATATCCTCACCCCCCAACTGATATATTGTGCCAGGGTTTTTGTGCCCCATATGCATTATCTTGCACTTCTTTGCATTGAATTTCAACTGCCAAACCCTGACCATTCTTCAAGTTTCTGCAGGTCCTTCTCATTCTGTCTACACCCTCTGGTGTGTCTACTCTGTTACAGGCTTTGTGTCATCAGCGAACAGTGAAATTCTGCCTTCTAGGTCCTACTTAATGTCACTGATGAAGATGTTGAATAGGACCCGGTCCCAGCACTGATCCTGTGGTACCCCACTGGTCATTCTTCCCTCTGTGGAGTGACAGCCATTTACCACCACCCTCTGTGTCCTGCCACCCAGCTAGTTACCTACCCACCACACTACTGTCCTGCCCACACCTATATTCCCCAGTTGTGTAATAGTCTTCTATGTGGCACAGTGTCAAAGGCCTTGCTGAAGTCCAGATAGGCCATGTCCACTGCCCTCCCTGATCCACCTCCCTAGTCACACAGTCAAAAAATTCAATGAGGTTGGTCTGACATGATCTCCCCCTGGTGAAACCCTGCTGTCTTGGGTCCTGTAGTCCATTGACAACCAGATGTTTCACCAATCTCTCCTTCTTGCAAGCAGAATTCATCATTGCTGGAGTCAATAACAGGATGGATAAATACAAAGTAAGATGGGAATCTTTGTATACCCTTTTATCGACTCAGTAGACATTGGAGATTTTATTTTCCCTTTCGAAGATTACTGAATTTAGCAAGGTTTTGAGTTTTGGAATCTTTTTTCTTTTTTTTTTTTTTAAAATAAGGGGGGAGGAATAAAAAATAAAAAAAATAACCATCCCCAGTTAATAGCAAGTGGCAGACCGGGGAGGGTGGAAGGGAGGGGGGGAAGAGGGTGCAATACAGGCAACAATATCATGTCCCAGGATTTTCTCTCATTACGACTTTTAACTATGCACTTCATACAACGAATATGTGTTAATCCTTTACTTATGATTATTCCTCTGTTTAATGTATTCACATGCTGCCTGTTTGGATGGTGGTTGTAAAAATGCTACATTAATAAAGCTTACTAAATAAAATAAAAATAAATTCCTCAGTCTCTCTCATATGGCTTCTTGTGCAACCCAAGCACTATTTATTTGTCCACCTCCAGACTGCTTTAACCCTGTCTATGTCTTTTCTGAGGTGCCATCTTCAGAATTGAACACAATACTCCAAGTGGCGGTGTACCAGAGAATGATGCAGTGGCAGCACCACCTCCTTCTCCTGTTGTTTATACCCATCCCTATGCACCTCAGCATCCCACTAGCCCTGCCTACAGCCTTGTCACACTGCGCTGCAACCATGACATTCTCTGGTGTAATAACCCCAAGGTCCCTTTCCTGTCTAGTGACAGCCAATATCTCCCCCCATCCTATACTCACCACAGGGGTTCCTATGCCCTAAATGCATGGTTTTGCCATTTTGGCATTGAACCCCAACTGCCATTGCATTTATCCCCAACTGCCATGTCCTTAACCATTCCTTCAGTTTAACCAGTTCCCTATGCATTTTCTGCACCCCTTCCTGAGTATCCACCCTAATATTGCAGATTTTGTGCCATCTGCAAAAATACCTACCATTCCATCCAGTTCTTCAGCAATGTCCCCAATGAACATTTTGAAAAGGACTGCTCCCAGTATCAAACCTTGTGTTACCATCCTGATCACTCTACTGTCCTTCAATTGTGTGCCTTTAACCACCACCCTCTGTCTCCTGTCCATTAACAAGTTATTTGTTTTTTGTCAATCTGTCTTTACGCCCCACCGCCATGCAGCCTAGCCTTCCACCAACCTCCCCAGCCCCATTGCTGGCATCCAGGGACTTACCTCAACTCCCCAGCTTCCCCCATGACATAACACCATGGCAGGGTTCGATGGGCCACTCCACCACCGACAAAATTGATCCGGAGTACTTTCCCATGGCTTGCCTCCCCCATGGTGGGGTTAAAAAGTGCGGGACACCAACCAATGAAATGGATCCAGTGTAGGAGAGGGATCCTTTAGTCTGGCGTGGAGCCTGCAAGGGGTCAGCATCATTAATTCTGCACTGGGCCATTTTTTCTTTTTCCTATAAGGAGAAATGGATGTGCAATGCCATCTTATTTATTTACGTATGTATGTATGTATGTATTTGTTTACCAGGGTAAGTGCACTGATCCCAGGGAAAATTTTCAGGCACGACCTGGGCCATAAAGATGGCACATAGGTAATACAGTTTGGAAATACAATTTCACAGGTACATAAAAAAGTACAAAAAGTAGGACGAGGGATACAAAGCGCATGTGCAAATACAGCATACAATATAGAGAAGTGAAGTAAAAAAATGTGGAATCTAACAACAGAAATATTCAATGCAGTACGACAGGGTTAAACAGCAGCATATACTGTACATCAGAATTACTGATTGAAGAATCTACATCAAGAATGCAATGCATAAATATTTCACCCAGAGGGGCAGGTACATGTGGCAAAGGCTATCAAGGCAGATTTATAGTGTGTTTTCAATGCTAGGTGTGAGTCTATAGAGTTGAGGGGGGTAGGTAGGCTATTCCATTGTCTGAAAGCTACAGAGGAGAAAGTTTTACTCCCCAGGCAAGTAGATATCCATGGAACCCTTAAGGGAGGAACACTAGAGGTCTAAAGGTTATGTAGGCACTTATTTAGTTTGATCATGGAAGAAAAGGGAGACAGGCCACCACTCTTGATAGCATTATCTATGGTGCAGCCAATTTAAGTAGCTGTTTCAGGCCTGGGGGGAAGCCAGGCTCAGGAATGGTAAAGGGAGCAATGGTGAGAGGAGTATGGCACCATCAGCACAAATCTACAAATATTACTGTACTGCCCTAGATAGCTTTTGCCAAAGAATTGGCAGAGAACACCAGGACAAGGAGCTGCTGCTGTGACTGGACTTCTCAGTTGGGACTAAATTGCACTCCTTCCCTCCCCCTCCACCCCATCAGCCAAAGCCAGTTCTACTTTTATAGGCACAGGATTTGACTGACAACAGGAACTTCCTGTTTGGGAGCAGGAAGTGGATGATCACAGAGCCACCAAAGACTCACCATTCTAGAAGGACAAGAATAGCTCTCTGTCCCCCTCTAGCTGCTAGAGGTCTGCCTCTGAGCAAGTAAGGGGACTTCTGAGAAATATAGGATCTTCTTGTCTCAGATCAAGAAGATCAGGAGCTTAATGGGCATGGAGGAAAGAGTAAGGATTCCAAACAACAGTGAAGGGGCCAGAAATAAGTCATGATGGGAGTGGTGCAGTGCAGTGGCTGTGGAGCAGCAGTCTTCCGGGGAGACATTCTGGAGGATGCGGTGTTATCCTATCTGCAGGTACCTCTCAGGGCTGAGGGAGGAGGTTGCTCATCTCCAGGCTGAATTGGCCAGGATTTGTGGGACCTCCTCTCCCATTCAGGGACCACCAGGGCCACTGCCGTTGCCTCAGAGATTGCCAAGAAAGATGAGTGGTTGGACCACAGTGGGCTCAGGGAGGGTGAGGGTGGTGGAACAGAGGTGCATCCCTCCAGTTGTACCTTTCCACAATTCATATGCTGTTCTGGCAAAGTGTGGTTCCTTTATGGAGGTACCCGTAGTGGAGATCAAGGAGGATGCGGGGAACCTCCACAAAGGAGATTCACAGGAGGGTAGCATGGGACCCCACAGGGGAAGGAAATAACTCCTGGTGGGGGATTCCATTGTTAGGAAGGTAGAACTGGTGGAGGAAGGGGAGAGGGAGATAAGGTGCCTGCCTGGTGCCATGGCTTGGAGGGAAAGGGAGCAAATCCTCAGGATCGCTGGAGCAGCTGCACAGGGGAGGGAGCTGGATGTCATTCTCCACCTAGGGACAAATGGCTTGGCTAAGAAAGGGATCAGAGCAGTGCAGAAAGAGTTTGGGGAGTTGGGGAGGGGCCTTAGACAAGTATCATGCACAATAACCTTCTCAGAGGTGCTGCCTGTCTATGGCGTATGTGAGGCTAGGGTGCTCCAAACCATGGGATTCAATCAGTGATTGAAAAACTGGTGCTGAGATCAGGGATTTGGCTTCATTGGGGACTGGGGTTCCACCTGGAGTGATGCAGGCCTATACTGGCGTAATGGTCTGCATCTGTTCAGGAGGGGAACTAGGATCCTGGGTGATGGGTTTAAATGCTTCATTGGTAAGCATTTAAACTAGCCAAGGGAGGAGGCACTGGAAAGAAGCAGGGCAATCCTAGCCCCCCCCAAAAAGTCAGGATAATAAATGAGGTAAACGCCAAGTTAGAGATGTCAATAGAGAGAGAAGGGCAGGGGTAAATGGAGAAAATGACAAAGGCAATATGGACAGGGATGGGGAAAAAAGGGGTAAGGCCATCAGGAATTGGAGGGTAATGAGTACCATAACCATAGTCTAGGCAACAAGCTTCCTGAACTGGTGGCCTTGATGGAAGAGGGATGCCTGGATATCGTAGCAGTCACAGAAACATGGTACACAGAGAACCACGACTGGGATGTTAACATACCAGGGCACACAACCTATAGGAGAGACAAGGAGGGGAAAAGAGGGGGAGGTATAGCTCTCTATGTAAGAAAGGGATAAAAGCAACTGAACAAAAGAGTAAACAGGGAGGAGAGGAGGCACTGTGGGTCACTTTAGAGACTGGAAATGGCACCAGAATCTGTGTATGCAGACCCCATGTCAGGAGAAGGGAATGGACAAGGATATGATAGAAGGCATTCTTAGGATGGCAGAGAAAGGGAGATACTGTTGATGGGAGACCTGAATATGCCAGATGTTAACTGGAACACATTTGCAGCAGCCACATCGAAGAGTAATGCCATTCTTGATGCCCTGCAGGTGGTATGCCTCAGACAGCTAGTTTTGGAATCCAGTCGTGAGGGAACAATCTTAGGTCTCATACTCACAAAAAGGGACAGTGAGAGGATCTCAGATCTAGAAGTGCGTAGCCATCTGGCAACAAGTGACCACCAAACAGTGTGGTTCACAATAAACTCAGCTATGGAGTAAAGCCATACAAATGTGAGGGTACTGGACTTCAGGAGGGCTGACTTTGGCATGATGGGAGAGTGCTTTAGAAAAGCACTAGCAAACAGGCTAGAAGGAGGGGTGGCACAACAATGGGGAAACATCAAAACTGCCTTCACAGAGGCAATAAGCCTTTGTGTGAAGCAAATAAACAAATCAAAATGAAAGAAAAAGCCACTATGGTTCTCAAAAGAGGTGGCAGGGAAGGTCAGGGAGAAAAAGATAGCATTCAGGAAGTATAAGGAAACACAGAAGGAGCAGGATAGACAGCTGTACCAGTTAAGGCAGAAGGAAGCAGGGAAGGAAGTCAGAATAGCAAAGGCCCAAACTGACGAAAAGATAGCCAACTCAGTTAAGAAGGGGGATAAAACCTTTTATAGGTACATCAGGGAGTTTAGAAAAACAAAGGGAGGGATAGTGAGGCTAAATAGAATGGACAGTGGGTGGGCAGAGAGGGACAGTGAAAAAGAAGGGATACTGAACAAATATTTCTGCTCAGTATTCACAAAAGAGGAGGAGGGGGAGGTAGCTATTCCAATTAACAGAAGCACTCTGGATAGGGGGGTCAATCCCAGTCCTTTCACAGAAGAAAGGGTTCTGAAAGAACTCCTAAAACTGAAGGTGGGCAAAGCAATGGGGCCTGATGGAATTCACCCTAGAATTCTAAAAGAATTAAGGGGATAACTAGTGAAACCACTGACTACCCTTTTCAACAAATCATGGGAGGATGGGGTGGTACCTGAGGACTGGAGGAAGGTGAGTGTGATTCCCCTTCACAAAAGTGTGACCAAGACTTCGGCAGAAAACTACAGACCTGTCAGTTTGACCTCTGTGGTAGGGAAAGTGATGGAATCACTTCTGAAGGAAAGAACTGTTGAGTACATAGAGGCCAGTGGGGCACAGGACCCAAGGCAGCATGGGTTCACAGTGGGAAGGTCATGTCAGATGAATCTAATTTATTTCTTTGACTGGGTGACCAAAGTAGTAGACCAGAGAGGGGCTGTGGACATGGCCTACCTAGACTTTAGCAAGGCATTTGACACAGCTCCACACAAAAGATTAATAGTCAAATTAACGAGACAGGGAGTGGGTCCCAGGGTGGTAGCCTGGGTAAAACATTGGCTGGACAACAGGACACAGAAGGTAATTGTAAATGAAGTCCACTCTGTAGAAAGAGGGGTTACCAGTGGGGTACTGCAGTGTTCAGTACTGGGTCCAGTCCTTTTTAATGTCTTTTGTAATGGTGCCCCCCCCTGCATTTTTCAGAACCAGTCCAGGACCTGAAGTCTTTATTTTCCTCTTTTTCTATAACTCTTTTATTTGCATTCTTAAGTCTGTTGCACAACAGCATTTATAAATATATATTTTTTTGCTTGTTCTTTACTTCCTTGCTAAACTACTATCATTCTTACTGTAAAAGCATGGTGGCCACTCGCTATTCAGTTTCTGTTTCATTTCTGCCTTCAGGAACCATTGGCACTGGATATATGATAGAACTCAGGAAGGGGATGGGTTAAAATAGTATTATGGACTGGCAGTCCATTCTAAAATCACTCGCATGCTGGATAATTATTTTCCCCCATTAGTAACTTTGCCAGCTAGTTAAAAAAATTCTGTTAATCTTTTGTCAGACTGAGTCCTCTCACACATTGCAAAGGTTTGTAAAACCACGGTTGTGAGCAGGGGTCTTTATCTCTACCCTGAGTGGAAAAGTAACCATTTAAGCCTCATATTCTTTAAAAGTATAGATTTTAAATGGTAGAATGTCTTTCCTGTTCATTTAATAACAATTCTGGCTAAAATAGCCATCTTTGCCCCTCAGCAGTCAGGAAATTAATTTCATTCCTGAATCCTGACAATGCACAGCCAAACACTTGACTTAAAGGGGCAGTGTCAGCTTTGGTCGTCTGTTTTTGTGCATACGCAAGTAGTGTGCCTCTTAGCACACAAGTATTAGACTGATTCTATTATTCCTTCATACATCACAAATGGATGAAAGTTTTCTAGTGTTACATGAGGTCCCTGCACCCTAATTGGTACCCTCAGAGGTACACCATAGACAGCTAGCACTTAAATACATGTTATACTAACATATAGGGCTAAGGGCATCTACCGTACAAGAGTAGATGTCAGGATATGAATGCATATTGTTGTAATACACTTTGTTTGCTAATACATGTATTCTGCTATGTATTTTCTGTGTATTTCTTACTTGTAAGATGCCAAGGCACCTGTGTCCTTGGAATAATTATAATATGTAAGACGGCATTGCCACCTTTTGGTGATTTGTACTACTACACTGAGTTATGTAAGACTCTGTATAAGAACACTTTTGTTTAGAAACTGATGATTTTACAGAATTGTATAATGTTATCTTGGACTGTGGAGCCACCTCTAATTTAGCCAATAGGACTCATCTCTGTAACTAGAAATGTTTCTATCTTACAGTAACCATAATAATTATCATAGGTATATAATGTAATACACTAGTCTTATACCTCGGAGAACTCAGGAGAGACCCCAAGAGACCCAGAGAAACCTTGAGGTATAGGCAACACTTAGCACTGGCTCCTGGTTCGTATTGGTAAGAACTGCTTAGGGCAACTGTGATTTATCCTTTTGGTAGTACTCTAATGTGAAGTGTCTGTGATTACTTGCATTCCCAATATCGTCAAGAACCTGAAAGTGAGGTTTAGACCTCCTAACAAATTGGCGACCGTGTGCTGGCGATATTTGGTGTTTGTCAGTTTTCACTTGTTGCTAAAACATTTTCCCTTCCACACGGGGACAGTAGGTGTACATTCCCATATCACCTCTCCAGTTTTAAAACCAGTTTGTAGTAACTTGCAAAGTCTGGCTGTCTTTTCGGGTGTGGTCGATGCCGTCTTGACTCACTCCATAACAGCTTTGAATTGCAAGCCTATGACTTATACAGTAGCCCGGCTGTGTATAAAGTGCTCCTGCTGAGGATCGATACTCAGCACGGTGCCTTTTTCACAGTTTGATTTTTCGTTTTTCCCACAGAATGGCCACCGTATCAAATATCTGCGCAGAACTGAGACTCGATGTCTCGAACTTCCTTGACTCCCATGGAGGATGGACTGACTTCGCGCGGGATGCAAGTCAATCCGAAAACCCTATACTGGGGATTTCAACCCAGTACACAGAGATGAGCAATCAGCCAATAAGCGACAAGCTAAATGGTTGATGGTCGCTGCTGTCTATGCTGCTCTGGAAGCCTCAGAAGCGAGATTTCAAACCCTTGATCTGCAAATTTCATCTTTTAAGCAACAGATGGGTTTGCAGGAAACAGAATGTATCAGACTGCAGCAGAACTTGGAGTACGAACTCCAAACTCTGCAGAATGAAAAGGATTCACCATTGCATTATTCAGCTCAAGCTGGAGAACAGGAACTGTGTATGTTGAAACAGGAATGTGAAAGTTTGAGACAGGATAATGGACAGGCGTTGCAAATGAATGATTTGCTAAGTTCTGCAAATGCTCAGTTGAGTGAGGAAATGGGTGAGCTGCAGGATTAGATAAACCAGGTACGTAATGATTTAGAAGTGTCTATTAGGGACAATCGCGAATTGAGCGCTGTGTATAGAGTGTTGCAAAAGAAAAAGCAAGAAGAGATTGATATGGATGTTGCAAGTGTGAGTCATACTGAATGTAGAACCAAAATGGTGAAACTGCGCCATCAGTGGGAGGTTCTGGCTGGACGTGTTAAGGCAATGGGAGGTGTAGCCCCTGCCTTACATACATCGTCTGAAGGGGAGTTATCAGATGATGATGTTTCACAATACAACACCCAGTCACACCCCTACTATGGCCCAGAGACCCCACCCAGCCATCCACAACATGGCGGGTCTCCACTCCACCCTCACCATGTCATACGTCATCGACGTTGTGATGCCCATCATGGGAGGTGCCAACATGGCGGCCCCCATGATAGGGGGGGGAGCAGGCCCAGACCTGGTCCCAACTGCACCACCGATTGCCGTTATTAATGTGGAAGACAGGCATGAGATAGAAACCATGATTGAAACTGTGATAGGCAATGTACCCCTTCCTGAGAGACGTAAACGGGCCATTAAAATCCAGATTAGGCAGCTTCTGCAAGAGGCTGGCACTCAGGAAAGTATTGTCTGCACTGTGGCCGAGGCTACAGCTCGGGCCGCCCTGGATGGTGCTCGAGACAATCTACCTCTGCCTGATCGACCCAGTAATCCCCTACAAATGGCCTACTCTGTTCAGCAAATATCTTGACAGCATCGGTCGGATGAACCCGTCCGACAACCTCAGCTGTCACTTGGAAAAGGTACATTCTAAATGCGAGATGCTTAGCCTCACTGCAGAATATCAGGTCCAAATACTACGCCAAACCATGAATCCTAGTTTGTGGGCCAAACTCCCCAATACCATCCGCCAGAATGGGAACACCACTTTTGACGAGGTTGCAGCAGAGCTCATTTCTGCTCACAGCCCAGGTGTAGTAGGAGTGATGCTTGCATACCCTGTAAAACAAAATGCAAAGGAAAGTCCAGCGACTTACCACCAGAGACTTTGGATGGCCTACCAAGCAGGAAAGCACTTGGCACAAGAAGCTGCGGATGTAGATCTTATTGAATATAAGACCCTGTTCCTTAGGAACATGATTCCAGCAGTACGGGAAAAGGTAGAGCCAACCACCTACCCCAATATGGATAGGTTTGACAACATCCTTCGGAAAACCAAGAGAGTGTACCAACTCTATATCCGTGATCTGGGCTCCGGTTCCAAGAAGGTAGCCACCGTGGAGCCTACTCCGGAGGCCATGATGCACTAGACAGTGGAAGGGCAGGCCCAACACCAACAAGACCCTCCAGCTGATAACCAACACCCCCAACAGGCCCATCAACAACAACCGCAACAGCAACAACAATGGGGTGGGAACTGGAATTGGCATAAGTAGAAAAAGCATAAGGGTAAAGGTAAACCACAACAGCAAAGAACAGGCCCTTCATATAGGGAGATAGCTGAAGAGAATCGGAAATTCTGAGAGCTCCTGGGACAAATGCGCTCTGTAGCGGATGCTGTTCCCGCACAGGTCCTCGTGGCAGTACAACCGGCAACCCAGACCCTAACTGGTCATGGGGACACCGGTGGTACAGGCCCTCAGGCCCATACAGGCCTGAACCCAGAAGCTCCTCCCCTATATAGCATCAGTGCAGCATGGTGTAGTGATTCACAAGAGTCAGGCCCAACCTCTCCATGCTTCCAGCAGTACAGATTGACAATTACAGGCCCCAGTCCGGATTGTAAACAAGCTAGTCTTGGATACAAATGGAAGGCCCTGCACAGAGGCCGAGGTCAGGGGCCACCTACTAGTAGTCCTGTTAGATACAGGTGCAGCTGTATCTGTGTTACATGATGAACATCCAGACACATCTCCTTGGTCCACCGGATGGAGGACCAACATGTCAGGAGTTGATGGTACTAGGTTACCTGCATACCGTTCTCTATCCCTACTGGTAGAGTTAGGCCATTAAAAGGCCTCACACACTTTCCAACTGATGGTATTGCATGATCATCCTAGTATCATAGGGATTGACTTCCTCGCACCACATGGCTGTGTGGTAGACCTAGCTAACATGTTACTGATACAGATTCAGGGTCAATATCATACCATCTTGATTTCTGATTCACACGTCATGGCAACAATATCTGCCAATGACAAGGAGTATGACATCATAGATTTGTTCAAGACTCATGAACTTTTCCCAAAGCTACTCCCTTTTTCACAACAACATTTAGAAGCGTTCGCAATCAACAAACATTACTGTGGTAGAATGCACACTGTCATCGAAGTGCCAGGCCCAGCACATGAGAGGCAAAGGCAATATCCTTTCGCAACTGAGGCCTTGCCTTCCCTTAGAGAGACAATCAAGTCACTCCTCAAGCAAGGAGTAATCAGAACTTGTGCTTCCACTGCCAGCTCCCCAGTGTGGCCCATGAAGAAACCCACAGGCACCTGGAGACTTACTTTTGACTACAGGAAACTGAATCAGGTCACCCCCAGTTGTTCTCCAACTGTGGCATCGGCACCCGATGTGCTACGACTTCTGACTCCTGACTTGAAATGGTTCAGTGCCCTGGACATCTCCAATGGTTTCTGGTCACTACCATTGGCCCTCAAGAGTCAATATAAGTTTGCGTTCACCTTTGAAGGAAGACAGTACATGTGGACTTGCTTGCCACAAGGATTCCATAACAGTCCATCCCTGTTCCATCTACACATGATGGATGCCCTCAAGAGTTTGTTTATTCCCCAAATGTCTCTTGCAATATGTGGATGACGTGTTGTTGGCAACAGCCACACAGGAACAACATTTGGATCTCTTGGACGAACTACTGACTCTCATTCAAAAAGCAGGTTTAAAATGCAATCCAGCAAAGCACAACTGTGTCAGAAAGAAGTACTCCTTCTGGGTCTAAAAATAACTGACCAAGGTCAAAGCCCTACCTGGAAGAAGGTACAGGGATTGCAAGACTTGCCATTGCCCACCAGTGTGGCAACTCTTTGAAGGTTTCTAGATATGGTGAACTATTTGAGAGATTTTATTTGTGATTTTGTTCAGAAAGCTCTGTATGAGTTACTCAAAAAGGACATCCTATGGACTTGGGGCCCTATACACACTCAGGCTGTGACGTCACTGAAGCAGACCTTGTCCTCCGCCCCAGCTCTGGTCAACCCCAATCCAGCACTACCATTCCATCTGGAATGTGCCACCTCTGACATCGCCATGTCAGCAGTGCTGGCTCAGAAGGTGCATGGCACCTTGAGACCCATTGCAAATGCCTCACAGCTCTTGACCGCAGTGGAACAGAAGTACGGCCTTTGTGAAAGGAACCTTCTGGCCACCTACTGGGCTGTCAAGCATGTCCGTTATATCATTGGATACTCACCACTGATCATCAACACCAACCACACCCCAACTACCTTTCTGCTGTCAGACAGAGTGAAGGATGGGTCAGTCTCTAACACCAGACTGACACACTGGTCACTTCTTCTCAAGGATAGAGACATACAGGTACAACCGACAAAAATTCCATCTATGTTGGCTCATGGACTCCTTTTCTAGGGAGAACCCCATGACTGTACACTACAGTCACCTGATCTTCCAGATCCAGGTCCTTTCCTCCCTGCCACGCCACAAATACTCGATAACACCTCTTTGTGTCATGTCTTTACTGATGGTTCAGCATCTTACTATCAGGGAGAACAAATTGCAGGGATGGGCATTCTAGTGATTTACCATTATGGGAACACTGTCAAAATATCTAAGCGCTGTAGTGTAGCATCATCACAATATGCAGAGATAGCAGCGATGGCCTGTGCCCTCGAGTTCATCCAGCATGGAACTGAGGATACTATCATTTTTACAGACTCTAACTGGGTTTGTTGTTCTCTTACAGAATTTCTTCCTTTCTGGCAGAAGAACTCCTCCCTCTACTCTGATGGCAGTGCAGTTAAATACAAGGAATTGGTAATATACATACATTCACTGGCACAAAGTTTGCACACAAACTCTATGTACATAAAGTCAAAGCTCATTCTCTCCATGTCCCCTACCATGCCTTCAATGACACAGCAGACACCCTTGCTAAGGAAGGGGCCTGAGGGGGGGACATCTGGATGATGGACCATCCAGAGGCCAATGCAGCTGTACAGATTGCAGCACTCAGGAAGAAACCTGAACCTTTTCCCCCTTGGACATCTCAGCAGCCCAGCATTTTGATACTGAACTCAAAGAAGTGTTCAGGTTCCTTGACAAGGGTACCGAAGAGAAACTTCCCACACACAACCCCTACCGGAGGCATGAAGGTAAGTTACGCTTGTCACCAGATGACAAGTTCATCTGGTTCCAACCAGATGATTCCACCACCAAGTTGTGGGTGGTCCCCAGACACTTAAGATCCGAATTCTTGCACCAAGTGCATGATACACCCACTGGTGGACACCAGGGAGTGGAAAATACCCTCCAAAGGCTCAAGACCACCGCCTGGGGGCCTGGTGTCACCAAAGATGTTAAACAATACATAGACAACTGTCTCATTTGTGCACAAAACAACCCCATCCCTACCAAATGAAATGCAAAACTTTTACCAGAAAGACACTCTGGTCCTTGGCATGCCATACAGATTGATTTCATTGGTCCTCTAACCAACACCAGCAGAAATAACAAGTATGCTCTTGTGGTAACTGATCTCTTCTCTAAGTGGGTCAAAGCTTTCCCCACTAAGACTTGCACTGCAAAACTACTGCCAAAATCCTGGTGGAACAGATTTTCTCCAGGTGGGGTCTACCCCAAAAGTAGACTCTGACAAAGGAACCAGTTTTACAGGTGAGTTGATGAAATAATCCCTTGAACTCCTGGGAGTTCAGCAGAAGTTCCACATAAACTACCACCCCCAATCCTCAGGTCAAGTAGAGAAAGCCAACAGATGGATCAAGCAAATGCTTTCCAAATTCATTGAGGATAATCCCAAAACTTGGAATTCCCTACTGCCGTTACTCCTTATGGCAATTAGGGGCACACCCTCAGCCACCACCCAGCTCACACCCTTTGAGGTGATGACTGGCAGACAGATGAGATTACCTGAACACCTGCTGTTTGACCTGCACACCCCTACTGCAGACCGTGTGTCTGTAGACCAATATGTGGAAAAACTCAGAAAAGACTTCATACACACACACACTTGTATGCTGCCAACTGCATGGGCAAGGCTCAGCAACAATCCAAAATACAGTTTGAAAAACACACACAAGAAGTGGATTGGCAAGTTGGAGATCAGGTAATAGTACTTCGATTTGCACATCCCACCCACTCCTTCTCCAACACGTGGGAAGGCCCATAGCCCATTGTCAACAAGCTCAGTCCAGCAGTCTATCAGGTTAGACTCCTGCATGACAATAAGTTGACTGACAAATGGTTACCTGCAAACCAGCTGAAACTGTACAAAGGAGCTTAAACTACTTTTCCTCACCCCATCGGGTGGAATAGTACTAACATACTAATCTTTGATCTTCATTTTCAGATACACTGACAAGATGGCTATCTTGTTCCATTATCTCCTCATCTCAGGAGTTATCCCCTGCATCCAAGGCATGGTACCGGACCTCCTACGACACCTCGATCCTCCAGCACCTCCTCCAGAAGGAGTATCCATCAATATACCAGATAGTATGATCACTGTCCAGGAAGGTTCCAATGCTTACCTCACTGCCTCGGTTGTTGCTCCTGATAAATCCACCCTTCAAATTGAATGGGAAACCACATTGCAAGGACAAATTCTCCCTGTGGCCAAACACTCCAAAGGAACTTTCCAAGGTTGGCCCAATGCTAAATTATCCCCAAATGGTTCTATGTCCTTGTTACAAACTGCACTAAGACATTCTGGTTTGTGCAACATAACTGCCTTAATTGATCCTTCGTACTGTAATTCTCTATCTAGAGATGCTGCTCGGAAATTTTGTGCTATACACCATGTGGCTTCTGCAGCCATGTACCTCTCTGTGGTACCACCTACTAATAAACAACTTTTGGAATGTACAAAGCATACCCCTGGTCCCTGTAGTGGTTTAACAGCCACTGCCCTCCCAGGTTCTTTGATTAATAACTTACAGTTTATGCATATACCTGTTTTATTTAACCTTACTTACTGGAATATGAAAGAATTTGGTATGTATCACAATACTAACACTTCAGCATTTTATAGTACATTAGGCTTGATAGTTTAGCTGCATTTCAGATTCGTACTCAAGACCCTATTGATGGGGTCCATTTTACTGAACATAGAGGCAACTTCAGGAGAAAACCCCCTCCTGATGATCTAACTCGCAAATGTAAGACACGTGAAGTTGACAGTTCTGATGTCACAGGTGCAACAGGTACTGTCACAGGCCTTTTTGGTACAGCTATGTCTATTTGGAATAAAGCAGACATTGTTGCTATCAAAGCTCATTCTGCCAAGTTCTCCACTGGTTTGGTCAACAATATACTACCCCCATTATTGCATGGTGTGGATGGCCTTAGTCAGGAAGAAAGATACACTATATACAACATGCACGACATTGCTAAGACATTCACTGATTCAAGAGATAAGAACAATGCACTCATACAACAGAACAATAAAGAAGCAGATAAACAATACATTGCTAGAGAAATACTTTGCTCTGCCCATGGCTCATACATAATCACTACCATCAACAACCTCTTCCGTGATTTAGAATCTGGAAGAATCCCTGATAGCATACATGACAGACACATCTCCAAATGGTATTGTCCATGATGTAAAACCCCTAGCTGTGTTTCTATGTGTATGAAACAAACTTTAACTATTCCTCTTTCTATAGCTAGGAATTTGGGGTTTGTGACCAGACACCCTAATACTGGTCCTTGTTTTGCTGCTAAGAAATGTTCCATAATAGATACCATGTTTGTTTCTTTTACTGTCTCTTTACCACGTTTTGATCCTACTACAGCTTTGTTCAACAAGCTTGCATTGGTTCATTCGATTGGGCATTTGGATGAAGACATCTACAGAGAACACCTGGATCTACCCCTCTACTGGTTTACCATCCTTTCCTGGACGCCTGGGTGGCTCCGCACATGGACTGCTGTGCGAAAAAGCAATACATTTACTTGTGCCGATGTGATGTATTTGATGTTATACAACCTGTTTGTGGTTATTCTCCAGAGAGCATTGATTGGACTTTCACCATGGATGATGACATCACGACAAATGGCACAGACTCCTTCGACTCAACTCTGGCTTCAGATAAGCTCTACCAATCATATCGTGAAGAGGTTCATCGCCTGTCAACACGGATTTCAAAGATGACCTACACCTGCCCTGTCCAGTTGCAAAAGTGGAGACTCCCTACTGTTCGCTCACAGTATAATTCTGATGGAGAATACTGCGTGGTAACTAACTACAAATCATGTACTTATGGATCTGTTACATGTGTTATTGATAACCCCAATTTTTGTTTTGTTCCCCACCAGAAGACTGTCATTGGACATACCGTTATAACCCCTGTACCCCTCCTAGATGCAGACATCATTGATGGTAACCCCGATTATCTGCTCACACTGTCTGAATACTTGCCATATTTTAATGTGCACATAGACCCACTCACACTCACATTAAAATCACTTTTAGACAGGAAAGACACACACCTCATCCACATCAGCAATAATATGACCAAAGCCAATGAAGCTATCCTCTCCCTAATTAATGAAGGTGACATGACTGACGTATTGACTAACACCTGGTTAGAAATTACTTTTAAAGGTTTTGTTATTATACAAGCATTTTTAATCTTTATTTTGATTATTATGCTCTGCTGCCTATGGCGCACACTGTGCCAACACTGTGAGCAGCTTGAGTTACTTTACAAAGCTTGTGCGTCGGGTTTGTAAATGACCACTGCTCTCTGACATTTCCCTAGACATTTGCCTGTGTTGCCCTTGGAGGCAACAAGGGGGGGAATGTTACACAAGGTCACTGCACCCTAATTGGTACCCTCAGAGGTACCCCATAGACAGCTAGCATGTAAGTGCATGTTATACTAACATATAGGGCTAAGGGCATCTACCGTACAAGAGTAGATGTCAGGATATGAATGCATATTGTTGTAATACACTTTGCTTGCTAATACATATATTCTGCTATGTATTTTCTGTGTATTTCTTACTTGTAAGATGCCAAGGCACCTGTGTCCTTGGAATAATTATAATATGTAAGATGGCATTGCCACCTTTTGGTGATTTGTACTACTACACTGAGTTATGTAAGACTCTGTATAAGAACTCTTTTGTTTAGAAACTGATGACTTTACAGAATTGTATAATGTTATCCTGGACCATGGAGCCACCTCTAATTTAGCCAATAGGGCTCATCTCTGTAACTAGAAATGTTTCTATCTTACAGTAACCATAGTAATTATCATAGGTATATAATGTAATACACTAGTCTTATACCTCGGAGACCTCAGGAGAGACCCCAAGAGACCCTGAGAAACCTTGAGGTATAGGGAACACTTAGCACTGGCTCCCGGTTCGTATTGGTAAGAACTGCTTAGGGCAACTGTGATTTATCCTTTTGGTAGTTATAAACTTGTTTATTACTCTAATGTGACGTGTCTGTGATTACTTGCATTCCCAATATCGTCAAGAACCTGAAAGTGAGGTTTAGACCTCCTAACACTAGTTATGCTTATTTTTAAAAGATTTGCTTGCCGGTCGGGCCAACTTAAACTCACCCACTACCAGGAAGCACATGCTGCATGAGCCCGAGCATCTGGAACAAGCACGGTCCCGAAGTGTAGTTTTTGGGCATGTAGCATGGAAACTTAAGCTTCTCAGCAGCATTGCGGTCTTCTACGGTTCTGGTGGTGTGCGTAAATAAAAACTGAGCACCGAGAGTCAAGTAATTCACTTTTTTAAAACGGGGCTGAAATCCCGTGCATGCGCATGGGTAGCATGCTCTTGTGCATCGTAGAATCTATACTCATGCCGCCTTGCGTCGTGGGTTCAGCCCTGTTTTAAAGTGAATTACTTTACTCGGTGCTTCATTATTACGCCTGTCGGCGCGTAAGCACCAATGCTGCCAGCTGCAATTTTCCATGCTGCATGCCAAAAGCCGCCGGACTACGCTGTTCCAGATGCTCGAACTCATGCGACGTAAGCTCCGAGTGATGAGCGGTGTCATGCGACCGACCAGCAAGCAAATCTTTAAAATAAACATAACTAGAAAAATTTCATCCGTTTGTGATGTATGAGGGAATAATAGAATCAGTCTTTAATACTTGTGTGCTAAGAGGCACACTACTTGCGTATGCACAAAAACAGATGACCAAAGCTGACAGTGCCCCTTTAAATGAAATAACTTAGCTGGGCACTGAGCACTGTTGGTTTTTCCAGCTGAACTGTACACTGAGAAGGGTTTGTTTGCCTTTAAATTACATGGCAGTATTTCGGTGCTGCTTTTCTCTTTTTGTGTACTATTTTATACTTATAAGCAGGTACATTAATGTATAAAGATAAAATTAGATATTTAAATATAAGGGCCCAGATATTCAAAAGGGTTGCACCATGCACAACAGGGATGCCCCAGCGCAAGTCCGAAAATGTGCCATTCTGCTATATTCAGCGGGAGAGAGCTGCACCCCCAAATCACAATGCACAAGAGCACAATGATAATGAATGCATGTGCAACTGAAGGGGCAGGAACCATGCATAAATGGCACAGTGTGATATTCAACAACATGCGCCATGCGCAATAGGGGAGCAAGTGGAAGTTGCGCAATAGCGGAAATGAGCCAAAATAAAAAGGAACACGAGAGAGGCGAAGAACGCTACAGGGAAAGCACATGTTGCTGAACTGCAGGCAGCCACACAGGCACACAAACACTGGGAGCAGGACAGGGCAGGAGAGAGACAGAGCACCTGGAACCCCCAGGAACAGGGAAGGTGTGGGGAGCCTCTGCCACAGTGCAGGTCAAAAGGGGGAAGTGCCACACAGCACTGAGGCCACTACAGGGAGGTGTTCCCGGTGCAGGGGGAGTAGCAGCAAGGACAGCAGGGGGAACATAGAAACAGCTGCGGGGGTAACACAAGCCAGGGACATGGCCAGTGCCACCATCCAGATGGAGGCAGTTATGAGGGGGTGAGAAGGCAGGCAGCAGGGGGCGCGGCTGTGGAAAGGCCCATCGGCAGTATGCCCCCAACAGGCAGTACTGAGCCCACACCAGCTTCAAGCTGTACACTGATACTGAGATCGTGGGCTGGTACCGCCTGAACCGGGTGATTCTGAGGAGGCTCTGTGAGCTGTGCAGTGATGTGATGCAGGCACCCACATGACGGAGCCATGCTCTGTCAGTGGAGACCAAAGTGACAGCTTGCATGTGCCTGCTCACCACGGGTACCTTCCAGAGACCAACAGGGGACACGACAGGCATAACCCAGTCGGCCGTGTCATGCCTTCTCATCCAATTCCTCAGTGCACTGCTGCCACATGCTGCGGGGTACATCCATTTCCCCAGCACATCAGCGGAGCGCACAGCAAACATACAGGATTTCCACAGGATAGCACGTATGCCTGACATGCTCAGGGCAATAGACTGCACCCATGTGGCCATCCGTATACCACCTGGCCCCGAAGGGCCGCATACATGAATTGGAAAGGGTATGCAAGCATCAACTGTCAGGTGGTGTGCGATGCCAGGGGGCGCATAATCAATCTCTGTGCCATGCACCCTTGGGGAGCACATGATGCCTTCATCTGGCACCAGTCCACACTGTGCCACAGGTTCAAGAGTGGGGACATCCCCACTGGCCACCTAGTGGGTGAGTATGCAAAGCACACAGAAAGACATGGAGCTTGGGAGGGGCGTAGTCAGAGGTGACATGGGTATTGGCCTAGATGGCCCAAGGCAGGGTGACGCTGATCACCAAACTAATGTTCACCCTCTACACACAGGTGACAGTGGATACCCACTCTGTTCCTGGCTGCTCACACCATATCAGTGGCCTGCGACCCCATCACAGCAATGCTAAAATGAGGCACATGCCACCACACGCAATGTCATCGAGCGGGTGTTTGGGATGCTGAAGGCACGTTTCCGTTGCCTGGACATGTCTGGCGGTGCCCTACGGTACAGCCCCTCAAAGGCCTGTGGGCTATTCCTGGCCTGTTGTATCCTGCACAACATGGCCAATGACTGTGGGATAGCCATACAGGTCAAAGAGGGGAACAGCGATGGGGACGATGAGGACGCTGGTGAAGATGATGATGGGCAGCCCCCCCTTGGTCGAAGGGACCCCCGACTGATCCAGATGGCACAGCTGCACCAGGACACCATGACAGAGGAGCACTTCAGCCAACCCAGGTAAGTCATGGGGCCATGTGCAACCACCAGTGGCAAAGGCACAACCCACAAACATGCATGGACAAACCCCAGGGGTGCATGTCATAAAGGGAATTGGCCGAGCATGGAACTGCACATGCCATCAGGGATGGGCAAGGTCTAACACGGCACACGGTCACACACACACACACCTCACAAGACATGCACAAAGGGTAGGAGGCACGCCGACCCCAACTGCCACCCCTAGCCACACACATGTCCACAGACCACCATGCCCAGTGCCTGTCATTGTGTGTGTGTCAGATGCTGGGCATCATTGCACAGTGGCAGACAGTGCAATGCAGGCATCATCATGCACACGCCACAGCGGACAGCAGCTGGGAGGGTGTGCAGATGGAACATGTGTGTGCATGCAGGGCCAGGTATCCCACCTGTGCACTGCACGTTGAACAACACAATGCACACAGGGCAGCATCAGACAGTAGCCGTGGTGGGAGACAGGTCAGTCACACGCCACAGTGCCACGGCCACCATGGATGCATGGGCGGCCCCACCGAGACCCACCAGCAGTGACAGGCTGACCAATGGCCTCATGGGGTGGCACCGATGGTCCCCCAAGGGTTCCACTGTGTGAATGCGACTGTGCTCGTGCAGGGGTCTGCAGCACACCGAACATGCCTGTGCCAGGCATGCTCGGGGTGCCCACAGCTGAACCCGGTGTTGACAAAGAGGGTATCACACGATGCCGGGAATGGGGGGTGGACATTGCATTGCACGGTGTCTGCGATGCATGGGCTAATAACTGTATGCCCATTGTGGCCATGACAGCTGTGATTGACTGTGTCTGCCTGTCAATGGCAGTGGTCACATCCTCCTGCATCCAGTCCATCCCTGCCAGGAGCAGAGCAGTGTCTCTGCTGCGCCACTCCTCTGCCTGGTGCAGAGCCACACTGAGTGCATCCACCGCCGTTACAAGCCGCACCTGCTGATCTACTGATTCTTGGAGTATGCGGGTGTGCTCTTCTAAGAGGTCTTCTGCCTGATAGGCATGCTGTCCCTCACGGTGTTCATGGACCTCATGGGCAGCACCCCTTGAGGGTGGGCACTGCACACCAGGGCCAGGCCTGGGCATGTCCACAGGTGGTGCACTGATGACGCCCCCTGACACTGTACCCCCATGGCCATTGGCTGACTGCTGACACTGCCCCTCTGGCTGCCGCTCTCCAGGGCTCAATGATGCCACTGCAGTGGCTGCAACAGCCCCACTGTCCTGGACACACACCAGTGCTGCCCCACTGGTGCAGACAGGCACAGGCTGGGACTGTGATATCACGCAAGCCTCCATGGTGGCACCACCCACAGCCATGCCCGTGATGTCACCTGCAGTGTAGCCATCCTGCGGACAACACGTATCACTGTCCATGAAGTGAGCTCCATCATCATCAGTGACGGATCTGGCACCAGCCTGAGTCTCAGCATGCTGGCATCAATGGATGCTGGGACATGGGCAGGGTCTCCTCCGCACCTGCTCTACCAACATCAGTCTGGATGTCCAGGTGGGCCCACTGTCACCCTGACCCTCGTATGCCTGTGGAGGTGGATGGGCCCTCCTCTATGTCCATGGTACCACCCTCAGTGGACAAGTCCACCACTGCTGACCCATGTAGATGCTCAGGAGCTGTAAGGAAACACAGTAGCATTAATGTATCTGCCCTACCCTGTCCCCCCCCATTGACAGACCAGGACCTACCATGCAGTGACAGGCTACCACCCGTCTGGGATCCACCACCCAGAACACCCTCGATGGCACAATGCTGCATGCTGCCAGCAACCCGCTCTTCTTGTGGGGTCAGGCATTGCACATCTGGCTGTCCTCCTCCAGTCGCAGACTGTGCTGCCCTGATGGCAGCCACCTTGTCCTTAATCCTCCACCTGTCCGTGCCCATCTTCTTTTTGCACTCCTGCATGGACCGCTGGTGGCTGCCATGCAGGTTGATGGCACGCTCTTCCTATGCAGCAGCATGGGCCTGTGGTGTTCCCCACCTTCCACTGAGCAGCGGCTCCTGGTCGAGGTAGGCCTCAAACAGGGCATCTGTTTCTGCCTTGGTGAAGTTAAGCCTCCTCTTCCTCCCACGTCTCTGTTCCTCTTCCTCCACCTCAAGATCGCTCATTATTCATCCTGTGAGAATGACAGGTGTTACTTGTGACTGTGCAGTCCTGTGCATGTCCCACACACCACAGTCCACACTCACAAACAGCATGCAACTCACCACAATAGACTGCAGTAACCGACTATGGCCAGTGCAGCCCAATGTCGCATTTTTATAGCGCAACACATGCAAATGAGGTGAGGTGCAATTTTAAGTGGATGCAAATGCAGTATCTGCGCCATTGAATGGCTGATTAGCTGATTTGCATATGCCGGCTGAATATCGCGCTGTTGCGCTTTGTGCAATTGTGTTGAACGTGCTCAGGCAAGGGTGCATTACTGTGACATGCACAGTACACACTGAACCACGCATACCCGGGGTGATGACACAGATGCCTGCTGAGCTGCTGATGTGCTGTGTGGGAGACAATGCAGGGCACGGCCACCACTGTGCCAGTGGTGCTACTGCGCTGTTCACATATATGGTGCTGTGGCACTGGGGCACCATAGGTGCACTGGGGCCACAGCACAGTAGGCTGCTACAGGAGGGGGCACACAGGCACCCAATCGCGCTACACGCATTGAGTTCCAATCGCGCTGTGGCTGTCCATGCGTGAGAGACCCTTGACCCTGTGCCTGACCTTTGCCCCCCAGGTGCCATGCGTCCGCATGGGTGCACTACTATTATGCTGTTCGGTGACAACGCTATAGGGAATGGCAGCGCTGTACTGTGCAGCATCTGCATGTGGCAGGCTGTGCTACTGAGCGCCATTTTGACTCCAACTAGCTGTAAAGATGGCACGGAGGAGGGCTGCTGTGTGGAGCCAGGTTGAGCTGGCCAATGTGGTGGCCATTGTAGAGCCCCATGCTGGGACACTTTATGGTGATGCACCCCTGGACTGGGCCAGGAGTGCAGTATGGGAGGAGGTGGCAGTGGCGCTGGAGGAGGCCACGGGAATCGGGTGCACAGCCGAGCAGTGTCACCACCAGTACGGGGACCTCTGGTGCAGGGACCCAGAAAGGCTTGCCCACCTGCGGGAATGTGCCAGGAGGGGCATGGTGCCACGGTCAGGTAGGTGCCCCATCCATACACTGTTAATGTCCATATGGGTATCACAGTTGCATGTGTCCACCACATGGGGGGGCCATCCAGTGTTGGCCGTGGTGGTGGTATCGGGGTGGGGGGTGGATGGATATGGCTGTGTGGGATTGCACACTCATGGGGGCCGGGGGACTTTGCTACCGGATTGTACTGATGTTCCTCTCTCCATATTTGCACCTTAGGCCCAGAGGAGTGCCGGTGGGTGAGAGAGAGGAGGCGCCGCCAGGAAGACCAGCAGGCCAGGAGGGATGCAGGACCACAGAGGTGCAGGGACCAGCCTGATGATGGTGAGTGCCTTACATCCATGATTACTATTGCATGCTGTGTAACAGGGCGGGCAGTGGGGCATGGCCACCATCCATTGACACCACTTCCATGCACGCAACTTGTTACAGTCAGCACTGTCCAGTGGCACTGTATGTCTGGGAGTGCGTCAATGGTGGTCCATGCGTGAACTGGGTACATGGCTGTGCCACTGCCTTCACACCGCATAGCCATGTCACTGTACAGCCATGGTGGTGCTGTGTGGGACATGGGCGGTGGGTGTGTGCAGTGGTCCACATGACTGTGGGTGCCTGGGTAGGCAGGTCTTGTGGATGCGGTCACTGTGGGTGGTTGCACACCATCACAGGGGCATGGCACATGGCTGTATGCCATGCACAATGAGTGGGCTGCAGGGGGCTGGACAGTCACAAGTATTGACTCTGCTCCCTTGTCCTAGGTGGACAACATTGGATGGCCCTGGAACAGGGCATACAGGAGCTTCTGCAGCTGGCACGGGTGACCCTGGCATTATTGGAGCACATGGAGCAGCACGGGGTCTGGAGGAGAAGCACCCAGAGGTGCCACAGGAGTGGAGAGTGGGCCAGAGAATAGGCCCTCCATGACCCCCTGACACACATAACCCCCCTGGACCCACCCTCACACCCCTTCTTCCCTCTCTCATTTGTACACCCCTGCTCCATGCCTGCCCCCACCTGGTTTGTGGCCCTTTCCCCCCACCCTTGTATATATTTGTACATATGTTTGAGAGTTGTTATTTTTTAATACATACATTTTGTTATGACAACTGTGGTGGTCTCTGATTTGCAGTGGGCTACAGGTGCTCAGCTGCAGTGGTGTGCATGGCGTCAGGGGTGGTGCAAGCATAGGCGTGTGTGTGTGTCCAGAAGGGAACCACCTATGTTGTGGGCAGGGGGATCGGTCACTGTCTGTGGTTTGTGTGTTGTTCTCTGTGCACTGGATGCCTGTGTGCAGTGGTCCATGGTGCATGCACTGTGTGCATGACATCCCTGTCAGACCATCCATGGCCTGTGCAGCTGACACCCTTGCATGTCTGTGATATGCACGGTCTGCTGGCATTTCAGTGGTGGCTGTCCATGCTGGACAACCACTGTACCCAGCAAAATGCCAGGTTGCCTCCCATCACCAGTATGGTGCACTTCTGCCTCCAGTGGCACTGTGGCCTCTGCTGTTGTTGTCCCCCCTCCATGCTGTCGCTTGTGTCTGTTGCAGGGGATGTGCTCCACTGTCTGTCATTTGTGCTCTGGCTGCATGCTGGTGGCATACAGCTTCATGGTGCCTGCGCAGGGTGGCTGGCACACCTGTGCCATGTAGGGGTGCTGTCTGTGTGTACACTGCTGCTGTGGCCACACGCCAGTTGCTTGGTTGTCCCACTACTGTGTCCCTGTGTTGGTGTGCCCTTGGGTATGGGTGGCTGTTTGTCCATGCACTGTGTTGCATCCTGTGTGGTGCATGCTTCCATACAACACTGTGTGTGTCTGTGCTGGCTGTTGTGGCCAGTGCTGGGATGGGATGTGTCCTTGGGAGGGTGTGCAGAGTGCTGTACTGCTGGTGGTTGGGTTCAGGGCATGCCCTGTCGCATATGGGGTACCTTGTGTGCCGAAGCATGGTCAGTCTCTCAGCTGTACCTCAGGGGGGACATGCAGGGTGGCACTGTGTATGCAGTTGTTGCATTGCTGTCTGCTGCCACCCACTGCAGGGTGCACATGGTGGGGCTGCCTTGCATGGCTCCGTGGTACACAGGGTTGCATTGTCACAGTGGGGGTGGTGGCATGCATGGGGTGTCCTGCACTGTTGGGTGCTACTCCTGGGCAGGGTGTATGGGGATCGTGATGCAGGGTGTGCTCTGCATTGGTGGGATGGTGTGGCATGGGGTGGTCGGCCCTCCTTGTGTGTGGGTCACAGCTTGCCAGGGGGTGTGCTGGGGCACACTGCCCCAGCTGTGGGTTGGTTGCTGGTATCCATGGGCTGGTGGTTATTCCAGCTCTCCACCAGTTGTGCAGTGCATGGGGTGTGGGAGGCAATGTCTGTTCTGCTGTGTGCTCCTCTGTCCATCTGTGGCATGGGTGGTGGGCCCTTGCATCCTGTCCCTTCGCATCCCTGGTTGTGCTGTTGCACTGCTGCCCTGCTCCACGGCACATCCCTGGTTGCAGTATGGCGCATCTGGACTGCTCCACTGAGCATCCCTGGTTGCGCTATGGCACAGCTGAAATGCACAACTGCATATCCCTGGTTGTGCTATGGCGCAGGTGGCATGATATTCAGTCGTGTGCTGCAGGTGCATCTTGACCTGCACAGTTTTTGAATATTGCGCTTCTTGCACATGGGCACAGTTGACTTGTGCTTGCTCCTGCTGTTGCACACTTTTTGGGCGCAGTTTGAATATCTGGGCCCTGAAGTTTTCATGAGATAAGTCCTTGTTGGCTCACCTTTCATTTGTGCAGCTGCACAGAAACCTGCCAACTCAAATGAGTCTGTATAGGGAATGGGCGGCCCTAAGTGTTCTCCTTTTATCCTGTTGGGAAAGCTCCTCCCTTGCTCTTTTGGGTGGAGTTTTAGTAATGTAGCCCACATGAGTATATTAAGGGTAAAATTAAGTTTCTCAAAATGTTTATGTCCAATAAGAATGTCCTTGATTATTTGTAAAAGCAAATCAGTGTAAGATAATTTTGTAATAAAATATTAATGTTATCTGAGAATAATACATGTTTTGAAATAATTGATGGGAGTGTTTTTAGATTATAGGAGGAGCTACTAACATATAAAAGGACTTAGCTGAGACTCCCAGATCAGATGTTTGTGGGGAGAGGACCTGTGGGGTTCTCTCTGGGAGATCTCTGTGAGAGGTCAGGCACAGATAAATATTGACAAGATAGCTGTCTATGTTCTAGCCAAGCTGTGCTTTATGCTTTTCTTTTGATTTACATACTCTGTTCAAACAAGAAGTTATTTGTTTGTATTTTTCTTGATTTTTTTATTTATTTATTTTTTTAACTAAGAATCATACCTGTAAGGTATGTTGTACCCAATTTGTTGTTTCTGGTAAAAGTCATTTCAACACCCCACGACATCTTTATAAGTAACATTGCAGAGGGACTAGAAGGAAAAGTATGCCTCTTTGCAGTTGATACAAAGATCTGCAACAGGGTTGATACACAAGGAGGTGTGGAAAGGATGAGAAGGGACTTGGCAAGGTTGGAGGAATGATCAGAAGTATGGCAGCTTGGATTCAGTGCAAAGAAGTGCAAAATAATGCACCTGGGAAACAAAAACCCAGGGGAAGATTACACAATTGGGGGTAGTAACAACAACAAAAATGGAAAGGGACCCAGGGTAATCATATCAGATGACCTTATGGTTAGCAAGCAATGTGAGAAGGCAGTAGGGAGGGCTAGGGGGATACTGGGATGTGTAGGGAGAGGCATCACCAGCAGAAAACAACAAGTTGTTATCCCTCTGTACAGACAGTTGGTGAGACCCTATCTGGAGTACTCCGTCCAGTTCTGGAGTCCACATCTCCGCAAGGACATAGACAGGATAGAGGCAGTCCAGAGGATGGCAACTAAGATGGTGCAGGGTCTGCAAGAGAAGCCATATGAGAAGAGACTAAAGGAGCTTAATATGTATACCCTTGAAGAAAGGAGGGAGAGGGGGGACATGATGGAAACTTTCAAGTACCTCAGTGGAATCAACAAAGTCCAAGAGGGTAGCATCTTTCAGAAAAAGAGATGAGCAAGAACAAGGGGACACAATTTGAAGATAGATGGGTGGTGGGTCAATGTAAGGAAATATTTTTTTCACAGACAGGGTGGTGGACGCATGGAACAGCCTTCCTGAGGAGGTTGTGGGGTCTAAAACTGTGGGAGAATTCAAGAATGCATGGGACAGACATAAGGCAATTTTTGTGGGGGGTAGAAAGAAATAGGCTGTTGGTTAACTAGGATCTGCAGCTAATCCTGTAGGTAGTGAAATGGGCAGACTAGGTTGGCCAAGCGGTCCTTATCTGCTGTCAAAGTCTATGTTTCTATGTTAAGTAGTAGTTAGCCTTGCGAAAAGTTGGGAGCAGCTATGAGTGTAGATGGGGGCACAGTAGTCCATAAGAGGACGGAGGTTGCCCTGAGGATATAAAAATACATAATACTGTTCTATACAAATGTGTTCATCAGAAATTCCACTGAATGTACTAATAAGTCAGTAATGACTTAACAATCAGAGATTGTGAACCAGTATTTGAAACATACAATAGCTTCTATGGGATTAAAATTGCAGTTTCAACATAGTTCTCTTATGAAACAGCCTTTCTTTTATCTGGAATCTCTCTATTTGATCAGCTGCTGTGTTCATGGTTCAGTTTCTAAGTGAAAATGACATGTTTTAAGTGGAAATAATGCATTCCAAGTAAGAATACATATTTAGATAAATGTTTGAAAAATGTAACAGCCTTTATTTACCCAGTTTATTCACTACTGGTGTGGTAGATTAATGAAACAGTAGTCTTGCCTAAAGACACCTGAGTCCTGAGCCAGCTGTAGTAGATCTCCAGGCAATCAACACCCTGCTACACATTTTTACACATGGTGAGGACAGGACTCTTAGAAACTTTTCAGTCAAAAGAGAGAGGGAAGGAGTAAGAAAAACTGTAGCTTTCAACCTCATATGGCCTTTCCTGTGCGTTTACTTGTGAGCACACATTCAGTGCTGCAGGGGCCATCAATAGGTGATGGACAGGGAGAACCATCTTTCTTCCTGTAACTGTATTATGTCTGACATTCACAAAATAAAATGAACATTTAAGACCTATACTGTAGGCATCCCCTCCAACTGTAGAGTGTCGGACGTTCAGGATCATGAACACAGAAGACTGATATCACAGGCCTTGCCGAAAAATCTATCACCACAGTTTTGGCATCACATCAAGTTGAGAAAAAAGATTATTGACAATTGCAGCTGTTGTTCCTCAGAGGGTAAGGAAAAGAAGTATAATGTTTTATAAGCATATAACATGCTAGCTTGTTAGAATGAAGTATTGCAAATGCAGCTGAAATTATATGCATTTTTATCTACTGCTTAGTTGTTAATTGTGTTAAGGAAGAGCAGTGCTAAAGAAGGTCCATTATATTTTTTGTAGCATAAAGGACCATATGAGATATTTTTAAAGAAGATCTGGTGCTTTGTATTTTAAGATTAAGAAAAATTCGAACTTTAGTCACACTAGAGGTGGCAGATTACAGTCTCGGCTCTCAAAAGGTATGGAAATTTATATGCAAGCACAGTGATGTTATCGAGGGACAAGGCTGTGGTCACTGCGTTTACTGCACACTGTCAACTTTACATTATACAAAATCCATTTTTAAACACATGAACATACCACATCATGTTAAAAATAGCAAGAAATTAATCTGAAAATTGAAAAGGTTCTTAGAGCAATTAAAAATAAAATAAACAAAATGCATCGGTGCTTTGATGTTTACAGTAAATATTTTACTTATATTGGGCTCTGTTCACAAATGCCTGTGCACCACGTAAGGGCAGTGTGTGGGTATTCCTATGCCTGTATGCTGTGCAGCAGTGTCATGCGCACCCTCAGCGGCATTCACAACCAGAGCACTAGCACCTTGCGTAAGGGATCCCCATGCTGGTGAAGTGGTTCCATGCTGGGGGTGGGAAGGGAGCATGCCAGGATGGTGCCCAAACTCAGTGCATGCACTAACACACTTGAACCCCAGGCCGGGGCTCAATATCTATGGCAGTGGGGACCCAGATGTAAGTGGTTATGCACCCCCCCAACAGGTCAATGGTGGGACATGACGGTGCCGGGTTCCCCCTGCACACGGCAGCACCAGGACACTATGCAGCTCAGAAGGCCTGGGGCTGTCTGTATGGGCAAACACTCATTGTTTGTTTTAGAGGGGGGGATGGGACGCACCTTCCCAGGGTACTCCACCAATCTGTACAAGGGATCCATTGTAGGTCCTGGGATGCGCATCCCATTGGATGCCTGCCCTGTGTTCATGCCCATCCCTCAGCTGCTGTGCACTGGGGGAGCAGGTCTGCAGTCCGGCAGCCAGCAATTGTGAATGCCGACATGCATGCACCTACATGGATGTGTGGAGTGGCATGGGATCTCTATGCACATTTCGCATGTACTTTGTGAATAAAGCCCTTTGTTTTCCCATTTTTGGTTGGAGCTCTGTACCCCTTCAACCCATTCAGAAAACTTTATGCCATACTCTTATGTGGATACCATCAGCCCAAGGTACCTGCAGATCCATACATTCACAGGATTTTCTCCTCTGGACATGTGTGGCTGGCTAGTTTGTCGGAGATGGCAGCTCAAACCATCCAAATGAGAGTGAAGAGCAAATAACTCTTGGGGGAAGGGGGGTCTGTGTGCCATGACTGGGTGGAGGAGCATGTTGATTTCATCCACTAGAACCTAGACTAAAGGCTCTGCCCATTCTCAAATTTGTTTCTCCCCAGACCCACCTACCACTGGGGAGCAGTCTATATTAGAGGCTTGTGGGCCAGGTGATGTGTCTTGTAACCAGTCCATCAGCCATGTGCTTGCACTTTGATAGACATGGACTAGATATCCTGGCACCTTTGGAAGCTGACACCAGCAACACACATAATGCCAGTAGCTGTGTCTTCACATTTGGCTATGTAATTCTACCAGCTGAACTCCCTAATCCTTAACAACCAGGAACTTGTCGTACAGCAACAGTTGTCATGCACTCTCCCCCAAGGTAGGCATGCGTCTGAAACAAATGCTCACTCTAACCTATGCAGTTCTACAGGTGAAGTTCTATGAATATTTACTGTTTAAATTACATAGAGAGAGTGGGGAGAGTGAGAGAAACAGAGAGTGTGTTTAAGGGAGAGAGAGAGAGAGAGAGAGAGAGAGAGAGAGAGAGATACAATAGTGAACAGCAGTGGAGCTGGGGGTTGGAAAAGGATTCCTTTTATATATTGTAATGTAACTACATGTTTCATCATTATGTGGTGCAGGACAGGCACTGGGATGGTGGTGCTACTCCAAAATAGTGATTAGATTAGAGAATTTAGCTGTGGTTGGGTTACAATATGATGAAAAAGTTACTGTGTAAAGTTCATAGGTACATGCACCCCTTCTGAAAGACCACAGAAACTGTTGCTTCTTAGTGCATAAAAGTGTTTATTGCAGTGTCAGACCCTTGCCATAAGGCACTCAGGAATATTACATTTCATACCCACTGGTGCTTCATCAGAGGGTGTGAAATGTAAGATTACTGAGCAGTTTATGGTGAGGAGCTGATGCTGCAATAATAACTTTTATGCACTAAGAAGCAGCAGTTTGTGTGGTCTTTCAGAAGGGGTGAGTGTGCCTACGAGCTTTACACAAGTACCCTTTTCATCATATTGTAACAAAACCACAGCTAAATTCTCTAATGCACACAGACTAGGACTGGGCGAAATTAGCAAATTATTTGTGGAATGTTCATGAAATTTCATGAAATTGTGTGAAATCTTTTAGAATTTTCTGAAATTCATTAACTGGTCATAACTAGGTCTGTATTACAGCTAGAGATCTGCAATTTGGCAATTGTGTTGTTTGGACTTAGCCTTAAACATGTGGCAAGCTTTCTGATATTTGGATGAGGGGCAAGGAAGTTATAGGGGTTCAAAGTCTGGCAAATTCCTGCTCATGTGAACATTTCTGAAGACATTTCTATGCTCTTTTTTTTTTTAATTCTGCATTTTTCATTGCCTTCACTCTGCCAAGGATCAGCCTGGTCACGGATGCCTAATGCCCCCACTTTCATTGTGCCAGACTCCAGACACCCCCGGCTTGCCCCCTCGGGGTGGGATCGCGACACCTTGGCCATCAGTGCCGCGAACATGGGACTAGAATCATGAAGCCATCCCAAAAAACTGATTAGGGCAAGGGCAGGCTTCATAGAGGTGGGCACGAGTTGTCTTTTCCTTGGTTTCATCCCCCAAGGGGCCGAGACATGCAATGACATCCTGCATTTGTTCCACCCCTGTACGGCTGCCTGCTATATGCCCACATTAGCGATTCCTTCCAGCCTCCGCTAGGAGTCACAGCTTGCCGGACATCATCCCCAACCCTCCCCCAGAAGAAGGACAGCAGCCCGAAGGCACCTCAATCCTTCTTCCCTGGCCAGCCCTCCACCTCCCGGGTCTGTTCCCGAATCTGGGTTGCTAGCATTGCAAGCAGAAATCCAACCTCTGTGCTGGAGGGCCGGCAACATTTCTATGCTTACAACTAGATACCTTTGAAGTTACATAATTGAAAATGTATATGCATACTTTATTGGAGGAGTCTTAGAAACTGCTAAATAAGGAGGTGATTGATTGTGTAAATTTTAAGTTACAGGAGTTCAAAATTTCACAGTATAATTATTTGTCAAATCGCGTGAACATTTTCAAAATATTTGGATGTTTATAGCTTCACTGCTATTGCAGGTATTCACTGAAGATTCAGCATGCAAACCAAAGTAAATATGCCCTGGAATCTAACTGAGCTGGATAAATGTTGTTTAGTAGGTTAAAAGTTATTGTGAATACCTTAGAAATTACTAATTGGAATAATTTGCTCAAAAATTTATGGACGCATTAGAATTCCTCTTGCAGAATTTAACTATCACAAAGTACGTATCACCACTGAATCACCTTATCTGCAGTAGCATCATGGCCCTGGAATACCCTTGAAATACTCCTGCAACAGTGATGCCCAGCATCATGTTCTATCATGACTAAAAATATCCAGATACTTCTATTACAATGGCCTAAGTCACAACTATTTGTAAAGCTTGAGTCTTAGTGCCACTTCATGCCACTATTTCCAAATAGTAAAAATATGCATTGTTATCTACCGGGTTATTAAAGAGTTAGTAGGTGGCATTGTACAGAAACAAAGCTGCACATGCATGTGCTTCCACAAGTCATTGTCAGTGAGCTTTAGTGGTTATCATTTTGCAAGAATGCAGGCTAGTGCACAGTGATGTCCATGGCTATTCTTCATAGTTCATCACTCAAGATAGTGACCTGACACTTGGCACCACTGTACTTTTACCAGGGAGCCTCTTATGATTGCTACCTTATTGCCACTTTATCCAGCCTTTACCTTTCTCTACAGTGGAAACCCAAGTGTATGACTGGGCAAAATGTAGGGACATGGCTTCGACAAAGGTATCACAACATTCCAAAATTTCACAAATGCTCATGAAATTCAACTTTTATAACTGATGTTATTTTTTAATCTTTGGTTGCTTACAATTTGGTCAACCTCTGAGCAAGAAATTAGAGAGCTGACACACACTGCTTCTATTTTTTTCCATTTTGTTTCTTTTTTCTCCCAACTGGCAGCTCGTCTCTCAGGGATATACCCTATTCACAGGCATATACCCTAATCAGTCTGAACCCAGCCATCATTCAGTTGGATACCAGGTTTTTCTCCAACATTTTTTCCCCTCCCATTTCTCCTGGTGAGGGTGGTGCTTCTGTCAGCCCCCCCCCCACAGACACAGCTTCCTCTGTGGCAGGAACAAGCTCCTGGCCCAGCCGCAGGGGTCACTGTATTGGAAAAACACACAATAAACCCTCCCTGACCAAGATGAACTGCCAAGCGGCCACAGTCTCAGCCATCGCCTGCCTCCTGATGTGACTTTCCAGGTCGGCTTCTGAACTCAGGTCATTAGCATGGTAGTTTGACACTCTGCTGCTGGACCATGGAGTAGCCTCAAAGTTTAATATTTACTGTCAATGACCCTAACAAAATTGGTGACATTCTGTTCTCTAGTTTTAAAGTTATAGGAGCTTAAAATTTGGCAGTTTGCATAATTGTGAAGTGTAATTTTAAAATTGCTGAAGGTTTACAGGGTTTATCTCATTCACCTTCAAAGACAGATATCTGAATCTTGCTACACTGCAATCTCGACCTTGGTACAGTCAGCATACCATATTTGGTGCAGATTGAACAAGTACTGTTAGTTTACAAAATTGCAAAATTGAAATGTTAAAATTTAAACAATGAGTGCTTTGGAAAATAGTCTGAATGTGAATGTTTTCTCTTTGTCTTTAGTTTCCATGTCATTTCTTTACTGCACTGAGGTTCCTGGTTGCAGCCACTGGATCCCCATCCTGCCAAGACAGCACAGATCAGTCATAGTCACATTCACACATGATACATTTATTAAGATCAGAGGTAACATTCCAAAGTAGTAGTTTATGAGAAAAACAGTGTACTCCATAAAAAAGTCGCTAGGAAATAAAACGTATTCAATTTGTTTGATTTCTATACCTCTCTCCAAACCACACATATACATCTCATGGGGTTCATCGGGTAAAGTGCTTGGCTGCAAAAATTACAGAAGTATGAGTCCCAACATATTAAATATGTATATGTCATAGAGCTGGGAGAAATTTAATTTCTGCAAGTGGAATTCAGGAGAAATTACGATTCTGCTTCCATTAAATGTTATGAAATTTCTGTGAATATTTCATAAAATGTTGCTAAAAGTTACATTTCAGTTTTGCCTTCTAAATTTATAATTATTTCTCCAAATTGCACCACATTAAGTATGTTCAAAGTCCTCCATTACATTGATATGTGTATCATGTTTCAGACCTCTAGGATTTAAGTGAGCTGAGCTACTGTATAAATGGCTAAATATTCAGAAATGTTTCAATGGCATTTCACAAGCTGGAAATACGCAAAATGTTAAGTCCCTATAATTTTAAAACTAGAGAATCCACCAGTTTTGGTAGGTTCATAGGCTCAAAAGTGTGTAAGAGTGTGTGTGTGTGTTTGTTTGCGTGTGAGTGCTTAAAGGAAAGCTGACATATAAGCACCCAAACACTGCAAAATAACATAAAAGGCAACATTGTGGAGCTGTGTTAGTCGGAGTACAATTGACTGAAGAAAGAAAACAAAAAAAAAAGTTTTAAAACATTTTATTTAAATAACACAAATTTATATTATGCAAGCTTCCGATGTCACCTGTAACCCTACTTCAGGTACTGAGAGAACACAGCAATATGGAGAAGACTTTATACAGAGAACTCAATGATAATTTAATTTTACCTCACTCAAATAGTCACCCAAGCCACAAGTCTAAATTACAGGACAGGCTCAAGCACCCTAATTGATTGACTCCTCTCTAACTGCCCCGACCATATCTCTGAGGTCTCAGTACTACCAGACTCCCTTAGTGACCATTCTCCGGTAATGTGCACCTTGTCTAATAAGTTTACAAAGCATACTTCCCAGCCCACCAGAACTTGTTCATTGAGACCCAGGCTGCTGGAACACTTTAGACAGCACATAATGCAAACTGATTGGTCCCCATTTGACAATGCCAATGATAGTAACCAAGCTCTTGATTATTTCTGCTCGATCTTTACAACTGACTGTGATATCTTCGCCCCAAAAAATCGAAAAAAGTAAGAGGAACTAGTAACCCCTGGCTCTCAGGACACCTAATCGACCTCATGCGATTCAGGGACAACCTGTCGCATAGGACCAAGGACTCTGGGAATATGGCTGACCACACAGCTTACAAGACTGCTAGAAATAAATGCACGAGACTGGTCAGGCTGGCCAAGACCTCCTACTATAAAGATCTTTTAAAAAGAAGTTGGGGATGTGGAAAGGAGTTCTGGAACACTGTGAAATCCCTAACAGGCAGGATCTCTAAGGCACCTCCTGACCTTATAGTCACCTCATCAGGGGCACTCCAGGAACATAGTGACATGGCGAATGCATTTAATGCCACTTTCTCAGACCTAAGTGCTGTGCTCCCCAGGGACTACCTCTCCATCCCACTGACCAGACAGCTCCCCCACTAGAGCCCACTGCATACTACACCCAATGGCTCACTGGCTTTCTACTTCAGACACCTATCCAGGGCTGAGACCCTAAGGTACATCAAACAGGTATTGGGCAAGACCAGGATGTGCAGTGACTGTATCGACATGAAGTTAGTTGCCCTAACCTTAAACGAATTAGCTGAACCACTTACAAAAATCTTTAACACAACCCTAAGAACGGGCATGTTCTCATACAAATGGAATGCAGCACTCATCACACTGGTTCACAAAAGTGGAGATAGAACAAGCCTCCAAAACTATCAACCCATCTCCATTTTACTGCCACTCTCCAAAGCATTGGAATGTGTGGTATCTAAACAACTCACAGAATACTTAGAGAAACACAATCTACTAGCCGCACAGCAGCATAGCTTCTGTAAACACCACTCCACCCAAACTGCCCTGGTAGACTACACCACACAGATCTATGTGGCAACAGACAATGGACTGGCAGTGGGGTCAATATTCAGAGACCTCACCAAGGCATTCAACACTGTCAACCACCAACTCATACTACAACGTCTCCTACCCATTGGCCTCTCAATAAACACTGTTACCTAGTTTGAAAGCTACCTATCACACAGAACACAACATGTGAAGATTTTCAACACACTCTCAGAGCCTAGGGAATTCAGCCTTGGGGTCCCCCAAGGTTCAATATTGGGACTGCTCTTATTTAATCTATCTATAAACTCCCTATCATCTGTCTGCCCAGCACACATGGTGCTGTATGCTGATGATGCGGTCATTTCAGCAACTGGTAGGGATATCTCCACAATCACCTCTGATCTGCAGGACAATTTCCAAAGGTGGGAATATTGGTTTTCCCAGCATAAACATTTACTCAACTGCAAAGAAACAAAGTGTATGCTCTTTACGGTGCCTCAGAATAAGAAAAAGCATAGCCCCTTACACATAATGAGCCAAAAAGGTGAGTTGCTGTAGCAGATTGGCACCTTCAAATATCTTGGTGTAAACTTTGATGACACACTCACCTTCTCAGCACATATTGAACAGGTCATCAAAACAGCTAACATAAGACTGGGTGTTTTATACCGACATAGACAGTCTAGGCCTCTGAAAGCACTGAAACTGGTCACTTGTAGCTCTATGCTATCTACCATAGATTATGGGCTGGTAATCTATGGTGCAGGTTCATATACCTCTCTTAAGAGGATCACTACCCTCCTCAACAAGGTTGTCACCTGGTCCTCAGGGCCGACTATCTGACACATACATGTGCATTGTATGCAGAGACTAGGTGGCTCCCCCTCCAACTCAGAATCAAGTACCAGGCCTGCCTTTTGTGGAAAAAAATAATTGCTTGGCCTTATGTCGGCGTCCACTACAAGATTATTCAAAAACACTCACCCGACCATAAATACCAGAAGTGCAACCAAAGGGGTGTTCCTAGTGCCCTTTAAGCACACTACACTCACACAGCAATCCCTTTCCTACTGGGGTTCTAGATTGCTTAATGACCTCCCTACTGATCTCCCTGGCTGTAACAAAATTAGTCAGTTCAAATCTGGATCCCTCACTTCTCCTAGCATGTGCGGCTATTTGCAATTGTTAACTATATCCCTGTCATCAATGGTCTCTTTATCTTTCTCAGCTCCCCCTACTCCTGTCTTACCTCCCCCTTCCCCCACTCTCACCTACCTCCTCCACCCCCACTCGACAATGCCACCTTGGTTCCAATTCCTCCTACTATAAAATCCTAGCCTGGATCTGTCACCAACCCCAAGTTCTCACAAGTGTAATTCAACACTATTATAGTGTTGTTGTTGCTACCCCTTGCACTTTCTGTTTGCACTTCTTGTAACAAATTATTTGTTTTCCTTTTTTACCATCAACTGTTAATCTTTACTTTTTTGGGGAGTTTACTTGTAACCATTTGTTGTATTTTTTTTTTCTCTGTATATTGGTCACTTGACCTTGAACTTTGTTTCTGTATTTTGTTATTTGACTTGGAACCTTGTAAATGAGCCTATGGCTCAAATGTATTTAATCGGAATCTAAATAAATAAATAAAATTATTATAATAATAAATTTATGTATATAAGCTCCTCAGGTGGCACACTGAATGTGTCATTGCTTTACAAGCAAAGGGTCAGAGATTCAGTTTTACAGTAGGTGAGGGAAAATAACCTTATCAAGGATATTCATTAATTATGCTCCTCAGGTGCCACACTTAAAGTGTCCTTGCTTTACAAGCAAAGGGCCAGAGGTTCAATTTTAAGTGAGGGGTACATATCTGCTCACGAGCAGACTAGATGGATCATACGGTCCCCTTCTGCCTGCACTTTCTTATGTTGTTATGTTCTTATGTACTTCATTTGCAAATAAGAGTTTTGCTTATGAGTGTGACTGTTCGGTTGATAAGGAAGTTATCTTATCAAGAGAGCTATAAATAACTTGATGGAGTCATAGATAACAAGAGCAATCTTTATAGCACTAGGTTATAAATCAGCTTATAAAATGGGTAAGAAAATAGTAAATGCAAAACTTTTATTGGTTAAAAGTAGTCATGTGGGCATTGATTAATGACTGGCAAATGCATGGACCCACTGCTGACCTAAATATTCTTTACGTACAACCGAATATAGTAAAAGTTGAAATCACTTCCCATTATGTTCAGGCTTTTAAAATGGCACCATATTTAAAACTCAGCTTAGAGAGAGAGAAGTTTTAAGGTTTACTGCCTATTTACCTAACCATTTCATAAACTGAAGTTTAACCTCCTCCTCTTTTCCACTACCCCTGTTAGCACCAGATAAGACAGAGAGCATCAGCTGAGAAAGAGTGCGCACCAGCTGGAAGACAGTGAGGGGAGGTAGCAGCTGCTGAAAATCTCACTCCCTCCTCTGAGCAGATCAAGATGCAGGAGACAACGAAGGCATGTAGATGCAAAGGAGCCAAGAAAGATGAGGTAGCAGCAGCAGAGTTGGCTCAATGTGTGAGCCAGAGTGAAAGAAAGATAGTGAGGCGGTAAAGAGACAGAGAGAGGCAGAAAGAGGAGGTACAGGTTGGCTCACCACATAAGGATCAGGAAGAGACAACATACTGAAGGTTGCAAGGTCTTCAGCAGGAGAGGTACTCTCAGGTCAAGGTAGTGCAGTGTAGTAGAAATAAGTTTATTGTCTGATCATGTTAAAAGATCATTACAAATTATAAATAACAACAAAAGAACAAAACCAGCAATTGCTAGTAAAGCATTCTACCAGGTAGTACGTTGGGAGGCAACGTGTTTATGGTGTGCAGTAGCGGGTCCTGTTTGAAATGCTCCGGTGTAAATTTATAGCAGTTTTAGCTTGGCTTAGTCTCTATAGTGTTGTGGCTGCTAACTATATACTTCGTCCCCTGTTTGGGAAGTGTGTTGGTCATTGTGGCCATATGTGCATTTAGTTTATTGTGGCACCACGAGACACTGACCTGCTTTAAGTTGGACTTCCAGCTACATGTGCTCCTCATTGCCATCTTGGACACCATTCATCTACTTCTCCAGGTGGTGAGCTGCATTTTATATGTGATCATTCATCGTAATGGTGGTTGTTTAAGTTTGTGATTTTCTAATAAAATAAAGTTTGATATTTTTGGTGTTATCACCTTTTTGCCTTGGAGTGCTGACCTCACAAACGTTACTAGCAATTGCTGGTTTTGTTCTTTTGTTGCTATTTTTTTAGCTTCAAGGTATCTAGTGCACTACCATGTTATCTTTAAGATTTTTTCTGAGCCCCTTATTCTCCTTGCTTAAGGAGTTGTTTGGTTCTTCAAATTATAAATAACATCAACTCATACAATTCTACAATAGAATACATTAAAATTAGATAATAAAAGACAGCAGAATGTTCCTGAGATAGCCAATAGCTATCAGTGAAGTGCATAGTAGTGACAAGCAAAAATGTTTCTTTTCAACTCTCATGCAAGATGAATGGTCAATTATTTTTGTACTTTTTTTCTTACTTTTTGAATTATCACTAAATAGTGTGCAACTCCGGTAAGAATGTAGTCATAGTCATAGTCATAGTCATATTTATTTAAAAGGACGCCCAATCCTGAAGGCTCTGACCGCCGTAAAAAAACTTAACAGCATGTCATACTGTATAATCTTAGAATTTACAACAGATTAAAAACATATAAATAAGCAACATACAACAACAGAATTACATCCCAAAAGCCTGTATAAATAGGAAGGTCTTTAGGTGAACCTTGAAGGCAGTTAAAGTGGCGGCCTCCCTAACTACTGCAGGCAGAGAGTTCCAAAAAGCGGGAGCGGCGACACTAAAGGCTCGGTCACCAGCAGATTTTAACCTCGCTCTTGGAACATTTAGGAGGCCACCACTTGAAGAGCGGAGATTTCGGGAAGAGGAAGAAGGTACCAGGAGATCTGACAGATCACCAGGGCCCTGTCCGTGTAGGGCCTTATAGGTGAGAAAACTCATCTTGAAGAGCACTCTCCACCTGACAGGCAGCCAGTGCAGTTCACACAACACAGGGGTAATATGACAAAATTTCCCTTGCCCAGACAAAAGTCGGGCAGCAGCGTTTTGCACTAGCTGCAGTCTGTGGAGAGAGCCCCCAGAGACCCCGAAATAGAGGGCATTACAGTAGTCGAGCCTAGAAGTGACCAAGGCATGTATCAAGGTAGGGAGGTCCAGAGACGGGACAAGGGGTTTAATCCTGGCAATGTTTCTAAGATGGAAAAACAGGAACGTATCAGAGGAAATCTGAGCCTCCATGGACAAATTCCTGTCAAGAATCACACCAAGATTTCGCACCCAAGGGAAGGCCATCAATGACGCAGCTCCTAGCACAAGTCCAGTTGCTGAGTCAGAGGCCATCCCATCACCGACTCTATTCGACTCCACTACCAGTACCTCAGTCTTGTCAGGGTTCAGTTGTAGCCAGCTGGCGGCCATCCAGTCGTTAATCTCAGCCAGACAGATATTTAACACATCCACTGTGTTTGATGTTCCTGGGGCAAAGGACAGGTATAGCTGAGTATCATCAGCATAGCAATGAAAACTCAAACCATACTTCCTAATGATCCCCCCCCAGGGGCAGCATGTATACTGCTAACAACATTGGAGCCAGTATTGAACCCTGAGGAACTCTACACAAAAGGGGGTGGGATGTAGATGAGAAATTTCCCATCACAACCCGCTGTCTCCTATTGGTGAGAAAGGACTCAAACTATTTGATAACATTACCGGTGAGTCCACATAATTCTCTCAGGTGAAGGAGCAACACACAATGGTCCACAGTATCAAATGCTGATGAGAGATCGAGGAGAACAAGAATTGACTTGTCTCCTCGGTCTCTAGCCCTGAGGAGGTCATTTTGCACCCGAACTAATGCAGTTTCGGTGCTATGTCTGGCCCGAAAAGCCGACTGGAAAGGATCATATAACTCGTGAGTCATGAGGTGTTCCTCCAACTGAAGCGATACCACCTTCTCAACAATCTTCCCCAAAAATGGGAGATTGGAGATAGGATGGTAATTTGCCCTGACCTCCGGGTCCAGAGAAGGTTTCTTTAAAAGGGGTCTCACCAGAGCCTCCTTCAAGGCATCCGGAAAGACACCCTGACTCAAGGAACACCGGACAATCAGGGCAAACACCGGGCCAACAGAGTCAATGCATCTCATTAAGAAACGCGTTGGCACCGGGTCCAGCTCACAAAAGGTATGCTTCAAGTTGACTGCCACCTCAATAACCTCACGGACTTCCACTGGCCTAAACTCCTCCCAACTAGGCAGAGCACACTTAGCACACAGCTGAGTGGCCACTGTCAGCAATGGTATTGCTGGCTGAAGAAACCTCCCACCGGATCAAAGACACTCTGTCTGAGAAAAACCGAGCAAAATCCTCACAATCCTCATTTGAGGAAATTCTTTGGGGCTGGAGACAAACAGGATGGAGAAGTCTGTCAACAGTCTGGAAAAGTGAGGCTGGTCGGTTTCTCCCAGCAGCAATCTCCCGAGACAAAAATGCTGTCTTCTTTCGATTGATTGCCTCCTGATATGTGCCATAATGCGCACGCAAGACCAGTTTGTCCGTCTCCAGATGGGACTTCCTCCAGCAGCGCTCTAATCTCCGACCCATCTTCTTCATTTCCCTGAGATCTTCATCATACCATGGAGACCTCAGGTATGAAGTTTTGGGTCGTACACGGATAGGTGCGAGGGAGTCTATGGTGTCGGATAACACCTTGTTATAGGTGTCCACTCTGACATCAACAGCCCCGACGCATACATCGCCCATCATAGATAAATCAACTGCCGCCATAAAACCCTCAGGGGTAAGATCACGTAAAGGGCGGCAGCGAAACATCTCAGCAGGGGAAGAATTTATGGTGGGAACTCCAAGCATGAACTTCACCGTGCAATGATCAGACCAGAAAACCTGATCAATCATAAGATCAACAATCTCAATTCCAAGTGAGAAAACCAGATCCAGTGTGTGGCCGTCTCGATGAGTGGGCACACCAACAAACTGCATCAGCCATTAATAAGGACATATTTTGCAGAAATTCGACGGTGCACCTTTGATTCTTATCCTCGGCCCAGACGTTGAAGTCCCCCAGAAAGACACATCTGGGGGAATCCAACGTCTCGCCGGCAACAAACTCGGCAAATTCCTGCAGGAAACCCCCCATCAGTCTAGGAGGGCGATAGATGAGGAGAATCCTGCAGCCAATGCTGAGTCCACCATGAACGGCCACACACTCAAAAGAACCCGGAGTTCCCACTGGATGCACAGTGAAGGTCAGGCTAGATCTAAAACAAATGGCTACACCACCACCCCTGTGATTTTCTCTGGGGCAGTGCACAATGGTGTATCCTGGGGGGACCGCAGCCTCAAAAACAGGGCCGGAGTCATCTCCCACCCAGGTCTCCGTAATGCAAGCCAGGTCAACTGAAGAAATCAGGTCAGCAATAATGGCTGACTTGTTCCTGATTGACCTGGCATTGCATAGCACTGCCATCAGAGATGTAGAGGGAGGTGTAGCCCCTCTGGCTATCTGACCACTTGGTCTGGTGGTCTCCCTGGAAATGGGCACCAACCACATCTGGCTTTGCCTAGATACCCTAAAAAATCCAGGGCATCTCCTGGACCTAAGTACCTCTATCCTTCCATCAACCTGCTCCTGGTCACCCCATAGCCCACAAGCAGAGCAGTCTCTTTCAATTCCCACCTCCCTGCAATGCCTAATAGTAATATTAGATACAGGGGGAGGGATAAAGGGCCACAGAGCATGCAGCAACGAGTTACCATAGCTGATTCTAGCCCCCACAGGTTGCCCTACGGACCCCCTACACATTTCTAAAATTTAAACAGACTTCAAACTACCATACAAACAATAAATAATGACAACTCAAGAATAATAAAAAACTCCTATCTAAATAACCTAATAAACACAATTAAAAACCCTTATATTCACAGCAACCCTCCTCCTGACTCATATAAGATGATTTTGGCACCGAGTGGCGCTCACGCCACTCACACCGCTTGCGCTTGCGAGCAGCACTTTACTTTATAGGGAGACCTCCCCGGCCCCTCCACAATTTCAGTATCACCCAAACTTGACTTCACCAGCTCCAGCTGGGATCAAGCAAAAATTAGCACGGCCTCTCACGCCATGCACATCAGCTGGATTCCAGTTAGGTCAGCCAAATAGAGAAGCAGAGACACAAAGAAAGAAAGGCAGGTCCCATCTCGAACCTCAGGTAAACTTCAGCTGCTAACAAGCAGCGTCTCACACAGTAAAGCAGGGTCCAGAACAGAAGACTGCCGCTTGCGAGCGGTGCTTTACTTTATAGTGAGACCTCCCCTCCCCCTCCACAATTTCAGTATCACCCAAACTCGACTTCACCAGCTCCAGCTGGGATCAAACAAAAATTAGCACGGCCTCTCATGTATGTATTCATCCTCTACAGTAAATATAATTTTTAGAATCTTATTCTTGTCAGAACAATTAAAGGAATTAAGTATAGGGGCTATCCAGTGTTTCCTAGCCATATTTTACCAATGACATTTCAGCATAACGTGTAGCAGATCTTCTCTATATTGTTATGTTTGCACAGCTCATCTTCATGTTAGAATATTTGTTAAATCTAGCTAAAAGAACATTAGATACAAATTTGCCAGTTCTATATTTTTCAAACTTTTTCCTTTGAACAGGATCCTATAAGGATTCCTTATAAAACGTAAAGTTCTGTCTAAAGTCATTGATACTGCACCACCTAGAAAATGTACACTGCTGAATATTAAGTAAGTCCCTCTTCATGTGCCAGACTTCAATTTTCTTAGCTATAAATGCTTTATATTTATACTGTAGCTAAGAACAATATTTTTATTAACATATCTAGTTGAGAAATCAATTTTAAAATCTTGTAAAAGTGTCAGTACATGGCCCAGCCAATAAAGTGACCTACAATCAATCTTGTTCCAAAAAACAAAATCCTGTCTTCTGAATATCTGTTAATTATAAGCCAATAATTGGGTACTGTACTGTTTGCAATTACTTGCATGCTAGTTAAACCCAAGTTAGCTCTCACAAAACAGCTTGGGGGGTTATTAAATCCCATGCAGAGCATAAAATTGGTATAGCTGTCTTTTCCAGTCCATCAGTTGGTTGTAAGGCCCAGATTTCAGCTCCGTAGAGAACTTGTATGTTATAGTTAGATTTGATGGCCTCAACCAATGAATGAATCTAGTGACTCCCATGTCAATGGTTGAACCTTTTTAAACCAATAATAGATGGTTTTGCTTTACTTGAAATGTAATCTACATGACTTTTCCATGAAAAATTCCAAGAAAACATTATGCTAAAATAACAGTATGATTTAACTGTGTCCAGGGTGGTGTTATCCAGTTTCCACTGGTATTTTTTATTATAAGCACCAAATGCAATAATTTTGATTTTTGAAATAATAACATTAAAGGGACAGGTTCTTAGACTCCATATTAAAAATATTTAATTTCCTCTGTACCCCACAACAAGAGAATGAGAACAAGAACAAGTCATCTGCATAGACCAGTACAGAGCACATTATCAAGCCAATTTTGATGAAATTTGTGTCAGTAGCTTCTAGTGCTTTCAATAATGTTTTACTATATACTGAAAAAGGAGTACGAACAAGTTTACAGCTCTGCCTGACAGCTTTTGGGTTGAAAATATATCAGAAATCTGACCTCTTTTCCCAACTCTAACTTTTCCACATGTGTCTGTATAGAGGTCTTTAATAATACTAATCAGAATGGGGTATATCCCCCAATCCTTCATGACATCCCATAAAGTATTCCTGGCAGTAGATTCAAATGCAGAGCTAAAATCAGTGAAAAACACATAACATTTCTATCTTCTTAATCTAACGTATTTTTCAAAAAGATGCTGCAGGATAAAAAACTTGTCGAAGGTTGAGTAACCTTCCTTGAAACCCACTTGCAAGGGGGGGGTATCATTGACACTTTTAAGTGCAATTTTCAATCTATCTAGTATTGTTTGAGAATACATTTTAGACATAATTTCAAGCAGGCTAATTGGTCTATACATTTTTGGTTCATAAAAGCTGTCTTTTTAAAAATAGGGATAATTTCTGAGCCTCTCGATGATATAGTAATACGCCTTTCTACAATACATTTGTTGAAAATGGTTGTTAAAAAATTAGACCATTGCTCTGCTAAGCAAAGATACACTTCTGCAGAGATTTTGTTAGGACCAGGGGCCTTTTTTTTTAGATTTAATTGCAGATATTGCTGCGAGAACTTCATTCTGGAGGATTGATTTAAAAACTAGCCTTGTGTCTACCAGCTCAAGAGATGCCTCAGCTATAGAAATCAAGGGATTGTAAAACAGGTAAAAAAAAAATTGAACCCAGTCCTCTTTTGTGATGTAAGTGTTCAGTTCTTTTTTTTTTTTTTGCTCATTACAATCTTTTGCCACTAGCATCCAGAAAAACTATTGATTTTTTTCTTGTATAGCTGTCAACATACAATCCCACTGATTCTTGTAATATTCCTTTTTCTCAAAAATTCAGAACAATATGATATTGCTTCCTTTCATATTTTAAATCTTGAATTGTATCTTTTTTGGACATTTTTTGTAGCTCTTATATAAGTCATCCATTTTTTTCTTTCTATATTTACATTCTTGGTCATACCGATCCTTCTGCCCTGTGCCTTTATTTTTAAGGCTCCCTTCTGTGTAAAGGAGGTGTTTAATTTCTTCATAGAAGTCACCCAGCTTCTGAACTATGACAGCAAAATCTTCATTTATCCTGAGAATTGAGGACCAATGGTCCAAAAAGCCTGTACTTCATTTTTTATATCTATTTCCACATTGTCATTTCATCTAACCATCTTAAGGCATCTAATCTCTAATTGAGGGACACTTGGCTTAGACAAAGATACTTTAATACAGTGTTGATAATATTCACTGATCGGACTACAGGAAAGTGATCACTTTCACTCCTCATCAAAATTAACAATCATGTCCAGAGTTTGGGCACACTGCTGCATAATGTAAAGTCCAAGACCATCACAGCCTGGTGCGAGAAAAAGGTTGGTTGGCCAGTATTATCACCCTAATTCTCCCTTTCAATGGGTAAATACTGTATGATGACCTTTAATTAATTCAATCAACCTTTGACCACTAGCATTTATCTTATTATTAGAGGTCTTTTTTAGGAAAATTGCTGGCCTAAGGTAATACCCAGTTTAACATGGTCTCATTTAAAAGGCCATCGAACATCCCAATTCTGAATTTCAAATCACCAACTAAAAGAATATATGGTCTGGAAATTTGATCTGTACAGCCAAAATCTCAGTTTCTGGGCTCTCCCATATCATATCTGTGTAGTATATGGAATTACTACGGGGGTATACCTGTTAAATAATACCAACGTTCTTTCACTCTTCTTTACCCAAAAGACCAAAAGGAGATCAGGAGACCCAACTTTAAAATAAACCATCAATCCCCCAGCCTTCTACCAGCTAGTGCCTTCTTTTTTCGTGGTCTGTGATGCAATTTGCAGCCATTTAATTCAAATACATGCTGAACATTGTGCTAGGTTTCTTATAAACAAATAATTTCAAATTCCCTTATTAATGTGATCCAATCTTTATTGACCATCTTTGTACTAATACCAGAAATATTCCACGATACAATAAATCCCTTAATAGAAATTTTTTTTTTTTAAAAAGGTATTATTTCCACTGCGAGGGGCAGAATCCAGTTTAGGTTCTCCAATGAAACTTAATCAATTCAAATACTCAGCAAGTACTTGATATCTCTTTTTTGATGGACTTTTATGGACCAAGTTACTTTCATTCAACATTCCAGTACCTGGGATGAAGACCTCTGAACCCTTCTCAGTCTGACTACTTTTTTTGACAATTCCAAGCAGAATCATCCACTAGGTATAAGCCCATATTATGCAACAAACCTGTCTTTCCATAATTATTTTTGCAATCTCAAAGTTCTTTACAATAATATCCATGTCTCTTTCCTCAGAATAACTTCCTCATCTGTGAGCATTGAACATCCTGTTTCTGCCTAATTGGATCTGCATTACATTGCTCAGAAAATTACACAAAACATAAGTTAATTTAGAATCATTCCCCCTGTACCACCTTTTAAAACCAAATAAACTGAGGGTAACAGGTTTAAAATCAAATATAATTGTCTGCTGAAATCCAGAAGGCATTTCATCAGTATGAATAAACTCTGCATTCGAATGATGCCTTTTCAACATATACTGAAGCTATTAATCCAGAGATAATTGAGTACTCTTGGTGAGACACAGTAAACATCAATACATTTAATTCCATGTGCATCTGTGTTCCTGATGACATTTTGTATGTCAACAGGAGTGATAGATAGATCCAAGACTGTACCATACAATTCTACCACTTTTACCTTCAGCACCATGGCATCCTCATTGTCAGCTCTTTTCAAATCAGACAGTCTGATCCAAGATTGTTTTGTGGAACAGTCAACAGTTGTTTCTATAAATGTTATATTACTTTGTCTTTTCAGGTTACTTTCAGGTAATTCTTTAAGTGTCTCCTCTATTATACTTTTATGGGAGCCTTCCACTCTTACATGATTATTCCTATACCCATGAGCATTCACTCTTGGGCTACTGACCTTTTCAACCTCTATATCCTTAAGTTCCTCCTTTTTCAATATTGAACATCCCCTGTACTATTCATTCCTTAACTGAGTCTTATCTGTACAATTCTCAGTCCTTCCCATCAACTCTTTTCCTTCCTTAGTTGCCCTTCTTTTATTGGTAGCTAAGTTAGGACTGTGAACTGGGACAGTATCATTAGTTTGAGGTTCCAGACTAGGTAACTCGATACATGGTGGTGGTTTTGGTGGGTGAATAATATTTAGTAGCCCAATGGCGTCCTCTAATCTGGCTCCATTTATAGCTATGTCCTTCCTCAGGGATTCTATGTCACTCTTAATAATCACTAATTGCTCCATTAACATTAAGCTTGCAGCATATTGATTTTTCATAACTTAAATGATACAGTGCTTCCTCACTGTAATGATCCTCACTATAGCAAATGCACAGCTATAGCGAATGATTCAGTTGGCTCCTAGTCAAAGAATGCTGATTTAGCTGCCCACTAAGTACTGTGCCGAGCTGTAAGCCCTTGCATTATGATTAAGTGCACTTGCAAGGACAAGTACTGTACAATCACAGTACAGGTGTGTTGTTAATCTTGTAATGGCAAATCAGTTAATTAGGTAAAAGGGTACCATAATTATAAAAATCTTGTACAAAAAGCCACTTACACACATGCTCCCATCTTACTTCCACAATGAAGGGATCTGTCTATTCAGTGAAGCTGAAGCTTGCAATCCTAGACGGGCTCACCAGTGGAGAGAGAGACTAAAATAACTGTCTGCTAAAACTGGGTGCTCCAAGTCCACCATTTACATTTAGAGAAAACAAGAGGACTCATGCAAGGAGTTTGTTTTTGAGTGCTTCTAGTCTGAGGGTCTCAGCTGAAAAAAAGCTGCACAAGGCAGACAAAGCTGACATTAATAAAGCTACTTGCAAGCAGTGAGGCTGCACAGAGGGGTGTAAGTGGATCCTTATCATAGTTGGGTCGATGCAGTAGAGAAGAAAGCTGGTCTTGACTTGACTATGTTCTCTCCACAGGCCTATGAGGTGAACAGAATCCTTAAAAGACACTGTTATGTGTTACAGACTAAAAAGAGACTTGCATCCATAGTTAGGAGGGGTCTCAACATTGTTTACAAGAGAAGAGTGAACCTGGGAGACCGACTGGTCCATAGCTATCATAAAATGGACCTAAAACAGGATAGCAATAATAAATCAAATGGTTATTGACCATGTGGGAACTGCCAATTCTGTGTACATTTTGAGAAATGTAAACATTTCTCCAGTCTGAACGTTAACTAGCAATCCAAGATTAAACAACTGATTACATGCATGACTGAAATGGTTGTGTATATTGCAACTTGTGTCACTTGTGTGGGGTTCTCTGTGGGTAAGACCCTAAGACAATCTAGACAATGTATGGTGAGCACCTTAGTGCAATAAACAACAGACATCTGGAGAGGTATCAAAACAATGCAATGGTAATACATGTGTATAGACAGGGTTCTGGGTCCCACATGGTAACAATGACTGGAAAATGGTGAGACAACACTACAGTGATGAAACACAGTGCTGCTGCAAAGAGTGATTGTGAAAAGACAGCAACTGTGAAAAACACCGCCAGTGACAGTGACTTTCTGCAGGGGGCTTTGTCCCCCACACCCCGTTTACTAAATATAACAAACTCCGGAGGGGGACAGAACTCAGGTAGGGGGAAAATCTGTAGGGCACATTTTCCATGATTGTTGTCTTTTCACAGTCACTTTTTGCAGTGGTGCTGTGTTTCATCATTGTACTGTTGTCTCACCATTTTTCAGTCGTTGTTACAACAGCATACCCAGGGGTCTGAACACAGGTTTAAATTTATTGCATTAGGAAAAATAACAGTCAGACCTCAGGGAGTGGACTTAGACAACCTACTTTAAAAAAAAAGAGACCTTCTGGCAGTACACTGTTAGAACATTTTTCCCCAGGTCTCAATGATAAATTCCAATTGTGTCCTTTATAGTTAAACAATAGGAATTACTGGCTATATAGGAATTGCTTGCCTAATGATATTAGTGTTACACTGCTGAATTCATTATCAGAATTGTGAATGAAATACATAGACAGTGAACTGCACTATCACACTAAACAATAAGGAATGATTTAAGATATGGATTTTGTCAATTATTTTTAGCAGTGTGAGCATCTCTCACATGTATTTACCAATCTCTGTTTTTTTCCCCTTCCCCCTGCCCCCTTCCCCATTTTACCTCATTGTCTTGCATTCTTTGGTGAGGGTAAAAGTAGAAAATTGTACTGCATTCATTGCATGGGTTTTACGTGTCTCTCATAGATACTTCATGTTGTTTTTTGGCACAGTCTCTGTTTCTTCACAATTTCTATCAAGCATATGTATGTAATTAATTGTAGCTGAAGATTTTTATTAGAACATATTATATTACTACAAATGGTGATGAGTACATCATGTGACACCTTGAGGGGGCTATTTAACTTTGATTTCTTGTAACCTGTGCACTTTTTGAAAAAGAGCCAGAGCGGTTTGAAATTTAGGATTTGCCTAGTGGTGTTTGTTTGTGGGTGTTTTTATGCTGCTTTTCATGTTGTTTATATGAACAAAATAATGGAACTTTGGAGTACTGAAACTTCTGTTACCTTGTTTTTGGGTGAAGTGTTCAAGATCATCTTTCTTCTACACTGCATTGATAAAGCTACACGAATCTGGTTTAGCCAAAAGTGATTAAATAGAGTCCCTGTGTCTGGCTCGCTGGTCCTAGAAAAGGCTAACCAATTAGCAACTGAGCTGTATAGCGACAGCAACACATTCAAGTCATCAATTGGCTGACTTTGGCATTTTCATTGCTCACATGGCATTCACCATGTCTGTATCATAGGGGAGCAACAACCCAGTGATGATGTGGCAGCAGCTGAATTTTTAACGAAACTGAAATAATCATTTAGGATGGTGGTTAAACACATGACCACATCTACAACTGTGACAAGACCGGCCTGTTTTGGCAGTGTTTGCCAGATGTCACTTTAGCTGCCAAAAGTGAGAGTAATGCATCCAAGGGTTTCAAAATAAGCAAAGACCGAGCGACCAATCTATTATGCACCAACAGCACTGGCCCTCATAAACTGAAACCACTCTGCATTAGCAAGTCTTGGTCTCCCCCTTGCTTCCACCATTTGAACACGAATACCCTCTCAGTGGAACACCAGAGCTCTTGAAATGCATGGATGACATCTGAGCTGTTTCAAGCAGTAGTTTGATAGCTTTTTTGTGCTGTCAGTGAGAGCCCACCTAAGATCACGTCATCTGCCAAGGGAAGTCCTACTTCTTATGGATCAGTGCCCTGTCCACCACCCTGAAGCTTCTCTAAAGTCCCAGAATGGTAGAATAAAAACTATTTTCCTACCCAAAAATACAGCATCCCGGATCCAGCCATTAAATGAAGGCATAATTGTGACTTTCAAAAAACACTATAGGAAGAGACTGCTCGGTGAACATGCTGCTCATAGGGATTCGGCGACTGACTTTCTACAATCACTCACTGTGAAAGATGTAGTGCGCCTGGTATTTGGTGAAGCCTGGGCTGCTCATTCTGAGGGTCCTGTTCAGCACTGCTGGGATGCAGCACTTGGTCCTGCACTTTACCTCCCTGACATCACCACCATGGAGCATGCTGAGGATGACCTAAATTACATCAATGAAATTGCCGAAATTGCCACTGATCTCCACATCATCGACTGTCCCAAAGAAGCAGGAGAACTGGTTGAAGACTGATTTCTAAGTAACAACATGCTAGCAACCAAGAAACAGCTCAGCAATGAGGCAGTCATGTCCACAATCTCAAACTGATCTCATGATAACAGTGGGGGAGAGTGAGAGTGAAAGCAACTGGGGGGGACTAAAGACAAGCCAAGTTCCTCAGAAGCGATTAAAGGGCTTGAGATACTGTATGCCTGCCCTGGATGGAATGTCAGGATGAAGTCAATCCACTGAAGGTACTGCAGTAAAACCAGTTGCTCTCCTATATCCGTGGTCTCGATAGGAGGGCACTGGTTCAGAAACAAATCACTGACATTTGGAAATGAAATGCCTTTTAACTTAGGAATGATTTATTTTACTAAAATAAAGTTTCAAGTGTTGAAATTTGTATCAATAAAGATTGCTTTGCAGCATATTCAATCGTATTTACTTTGTGCTTGTGTGTGTGGCTAGCAAACAGTGCTCCTCGTTGTAATGAATGGCAGGCTTTAACGAACAGGCACACTGGCTCCAATTACATTAGTTATAGTGAGGGAGCACTGTATAGCTGTGCTTAAGGAAGATGAAAAATAAGTTAAGGATCTGTTAAAAATGTTCTCCCTGCTGTTCTGTTCCAAGAAGTGCAATTCCTCCTCTCCAAATGAAGGTTGCAAGACAGATTGACCTGTCTGAGATATTTCAAGTATCCTCCTATCTGATTTAATACATTTTATCTACTATGTCTGTCCAGATCTTGTAGTCCCACTATTGTGTTGTGTAACTGTCAAAACCCCTTTAAGGTCAGATTTCTTCACCTTGTCCATATCTAAGTCCTTATCATTTAGAGTATCCTGCATTGGTGCAATATGAGGACTGATCAGTCTTGCAAGAACCTTCCCCATAGTAGTTGTCTTTATATCCTGCAGCCTGGAGGTTGAGGTCCTAATTTGGAAAACCTAAAGCTACATCTGTTGAGCTTTTTTTTTTACCTTATCATCAGTGCCCTCTGTTTGGGCAATATATTTAGAGCTGACCATATTAGCAATCTTAGGTTGCTTGTTATCCAAAATAGGAATTTTCTTGTTTCTTTTAGCTTTTTTTCCTTTACCACTACTTTTATTTTTTTGTTTTATTTTGATCACTGTCAGGGTCCTGGCTTTCCTCTGCCACCACCGAATTCGGCAGTTCACATTTTTTTGACTTCTGGTAATAACCATTTTAAATAATAAAATTAATGAAGCATCTAAGCAAAAAACAATGTTGTACTGCTAAAACACAGAATAAAATGTTAACTCCTGCTATCCTGATGAAAAACAGACAGATTCTAAATTCAGTGTAACATCGACCAGAACTGCGAGCCACAGTAAAACTTAAAGTCCAAATATAGTTCATGCAGATATCAGAGAAGATATTGGGACACATCTAATAATCCAAGTTCCATCTCCTCCTTAATCCACTTAAAAGATGAGCTGAAATTATCAGCACGCACCAAATGTTCCACTGTGCTCAAATCCTCGGGACCATGAAGCAGCTATAACAACTAAGCATGTGCAAACTGTTTTTATCATAAACTGCACATTCAAAAGTCTTCAGTAGGGAGCAGTCTCTGACAAGTTGTTGAGCTTTCTAATTTTGAATAAAACTGCTTCCAGAAAAATCCAACACAAGTGTCATGCGGAATGTGTAATTCTGCTGGTGGAATTAGCGTGGAATGGCCATTCCTCCAGCGGAATTTCCATCGGAATTTTGCTGGTTCTTCAGCAGAATTCCACCTAGTGTGATCCACAGAATAATATTCTGCAGAAAAGTGATTTTTTTGTGGAAAATTATTCTGCAACAATTTCCACAGAAAATATTAAGATCCGTGCATTTTTTCCATGGAAAATCATTCCTCAACTATTCTCTACTGTAGAATTTCACCATTCAATTTGTGGTAAAATTTGTTTGAACCTTGATGGAATTTTGAAAATTCTGCACAGCACTATCCAAACACAGAACTCTGCTAGATCTCTCTTTAAGAATTTCTTTTGGGTGCTTGATAACAGTCAATAGGTCAAGATTATGCCCTAGAGAAAATACAAAAATCTAGAGTTAAAAAAACTGTTATGCCATAAAAGAATAGGCTGAGCAGAGACAGACAAGTGACTAGCTAGTATATTAAATTATAAACTAATTCCCGTAAGTGCCTGACTATGCAGATTCCTTACAGTGTCTTGAGCAAGTGCAAGATTTAATAATACTCGGGCAGTGTAATAAATCCTAACACTTCTGAGAAACCAAACTGTGTAAGCTCTCCAGTAAATAAAATATAATAGAGTCAAGTTAAACCAAGCTAATGAACTTTAAGTTAGATTTATCAAGTTACAGATGACAGTGGTGTCTCAAAAGATGCAAAATGACTTAGTAAGCATAGGAAGCCCATTCTGATGGCAGGCTCAAATTTCTTTTTTATGTTGGCATGCTTGCGCAGCCAACATCTTGTGGTAGTGCAGATTTGGAGGCAAGGTCACTGTTGGGTGAATGCAGGGCACGCATCAGTAGGTGCGTCCCTCATTCCCCAATCAGCCTGCATGCTGGCATCACACCACCCAGGTGAGCACATCTAAGGAAAGGTCCGCTGCAATGTGAGCAAAGCTCAACACATGCAGCAGGCTTCCCGATGTGCTTACCTGGAAACACAAACATGGCAGCGCACTGCCCAGCAAACTGTCGACTTAGGGGTGCCCAATCCCCATGTCGGCATTGACAAATGCTTGTTTAAAACACAGAGGCTAAGCATCCCCTTGTAGAGAAAAATTTCTCAACAAATGGGCAGTATGGTAAAAACACCTTCTGAAAAACACCAAACTCTTCCAAACCCTTCCAGTTAAGTAGGTCAAGAGAAAGCTTTTGCAAACACACCAGATGCATGTTTCTTTTATTTTCAGGGTGTTACGGGGTTACACCGGTGTGAGTTTCAAAAGCAAGTTTCACTTAGGTTAATAATATTTATTTTTTAACTAAGTGTGACAATCAAAATCAAAAGTGACAATTGTCAAAGGCAGGCATTAGGTTAAATGACTAAGAATACATTTTAAATCCTAGAGAGCATAATAATGAGAAAAGCTACTGCTAACAGAGCACTACCAAGACACTAGTAGTAAGGTGTTAAAAGATAAAACACAGGAGACACCAATCTTTTATAAATCAAAAAGCAATATAAAAACATTTTTAAGAACTCACCCTTGTATATTGGAGTCTTTGACTCACAAATTATCTTTACTCCAATGCCTTAAAAGATTGTTCCTTTCTATTTTGCTGCAGCTAAATGAAGCTCAGAGTTGAACTGCAGAGGTGCTTGCAGCCCCTCTGAAGGGCTTCTCTGTTCCAAACAAAACTAATATGGCTATACCACCCCAATCTGGCAGCCTTCTTCCTAGGGAGAACAGAAACACTCCTGCACAGTACAACACACCAAGGATGGTGGCACAAGGAATTCTGGAATGGTTGCTTGCATTAAAATAAACCTAGGCAATGGATGAATACCTGTTTTAAACTTTCAGCATGCCTTCAAGCAGCCCGGCTTCTGCAGCTCCTCATTAACATGCAGAGCAATCAGTAAGTATCTTGGAACCCAGGTAGTACAGTGCAATAGGGAGGGGGTAAGAAAGTAGGAAGGAAGTCTCCCTTATTGGTTGCTGTATTGTGGTTTGTGTCTCAGTTTAAGATAAAAAAAGGTGCTACACTTTGCAGCTTGCAGTTGCAGTTAAAGAGGCAGTATGGTGCAGTGGTTTAAGGCTCTGAGCTGCAAACCTCAAGACCTGGGCTTGAATCCTACAGCTCCCACTTGTGTACTATGTGACCCTGAGCAAATCACTTAAGTTCTTTGTGCTCCCAGGTCATACCTGTAAACAAGCTTCAATTTAGTGTGTCTCTCCTGGTAAAAAGAATGATGCCTGACCTCCATAAAAATGATTAAAAATCATTTTCTTCACAGATCAGTTTATTACATTATTTCTGCAATAACTTTTCTTGTATGATGAATGAAATGTTCATGTATTGTTGTGGAATACTTTTCCATTCAGCAGGATAACAATACATTTTTCTTGTTTTAAACAACAATGAAAAAACACTTTCACTTGTTTTATTTTTAAAACAAATAATTTGATGGCTATGCCTGTTGTTCAATGGCGTAAGCCAATAGTTCTCAGACTTTGTCACAGTGAGCCTCCCTAAATCCATGGAAAAGATTTTAAGCCTCCCCAAAAATTTAAATAATCTTGGGCCTCCCAAAGAAGAATAATGTATTGTACTTTGCGCAGTACACCACGAATAAATTGAAACCCCTTTTTACCTGGCTCAAATTCAGTTCTTTGTCTTATACTGAGTTGGAACTTTTGGAAAAGAGCTCCTGTGCTAAATAAACAAATATTATTCAGTCTATTGTAACCCCTCCCCCCCCACAGGCCAACCTACTTGTTCTGCTATTTTCATTCTTGAACCATTGTTACCCCTTGTTGCAGTACCTTCATGGGTCCGACTACTTCCTCCGTTTCTTCTCTATATGAAATAACCTTCCTACATACTTTGCCTCTCCCCCTCCTTCTCTGCTCCTAAGCAACATCTCGAGGATTACTTTGCTCCTTCCTGCTATTGCTCTTAGCACTTCTATGCTCAACCCTTGTATTTGGGCTGTTCTGCCATCAGTTTACAAATTGATCAATTACCACCACTCATTATTAATTTATTGTTCATATATATTTATTTGCACTATTGCTCACTGTATATTTCTTGATTGTTTTGCAGTTACCTTTTGACATTTTTTCCCTCCCTACCTTTCCCCGTGTACACCTGAAATGAGCTTTGGCTCATTCACCTTCCCTTGTCATCTATTAGTAAATAAACACATAAAATTCACCTACTAATATTATCCTCTTTCAGTTTGCCTCATCTCTTCACACAAAATATATAAAACCCAAAATTTTAAATACAGTACTTTTTCAAACTTGCTTGAGCCTCCCCTGGAACAGGTTGGGGCCTCCCCAGGGAGGCTGGCCTCACCATTTGAGAACCGCTGGCGTAAGCAACCAGCAACACTCCCCTTCCTGAGATATATAAGCAGTATCTTTCAGCCTCCTTCTGAAGCATTTTTTTCTTTGCCAGCAGGAGGCTCTGTCTGTTGGTGTGTCTTCTCTCCTGGGGCCTACTGGGGCTTTGCCCCCCGTCCCTGGTGTGTGTTTGGACTCTGCTTGGTTTGTGCTGGACTTCTGTTTTTGTGTCCTCCTGCTTTTGGCTTGTATTCCTGGCCTCCAGCTGCTCCATGCTTCCATGTGTGCTGGTTTCCTTCCTGCTCCTGTCATTGTGTTTGCTTTGTTTCTTTCTTTTGGGTTTTCTAGTTTTCTAGAACCCTGTGTATACATTGCTAATTGTGCTTCAGGTACATACTTTGTTTCTCTGCCTAAATCTGCCCTGTGCCTGTGCTCCCAGGCTCCATTTTCTCACCTGATATTGCAGGCCTCAGTTCACTGCATTATCATCTGTATGCTTCAGCTCAACATGTTTTCCTGCCTAACAATCCTCAGTTCCTGCAATTGTTATTGTATGTTTCAGCTCACACTACAGTCTGCTGCCTTGTGCCCCACCTTCATTGATTACACCAGGTCCTGGCTCTGTTGCTCAGCTAGCTGCTACTCACTGTTTTAAAGCTCTGCTTGTGACTTACTTAGTGCTAGCTCCACAAGGACATATGCTGCAATGCTAAACCAACACCTTCTGTTATTTCATAGCTGTCTGGTGTTACGATGCTTGCTCCTGGCTCCCTGATATTCCTATGGCAGATGACTGTGGTGTCTTGGTGGTGCATCCAGGCTCCAGATAGCAGGATCATGCTTTCAGTTAGTTATATGAATAACTTGCTCTTGCTGCTCCTGCCTATGTGGCCTTTCAGCAATCCATGCATGACTGTGTTTACTTACAGCCTACATGGTCTTCAAGGAATTCATGCATTTCATTATTTTGCAATCATGCCGCTGTTGCATTGCAAATTCTTTCTGCCTAGTTATAACCTATCTCTGCCTTGATGGCATTTACGGTGTTCACGCCATTACTGCTTGCAACTACTTGCTGCCTTATATTATTCTACCTCTGGCTTAATGGTGTTTCATGTAATCATGCCAATCACATCTAATTCATATTGGGTGCTATGCAACAATGGGTGGGTAATATGCACCGGAGGCATGTTACCTGCCTATGGAGCTCCCCACCTGCAGAGAGGTGCACACTGGCACCATTCATGACCACCAGCTACCTGTCCATGGCCCCACCCCCTGTTGCACAGGACTCTGCAGTGCGGCCAGGGACAGGGTCACAGGTCCGGCCAGGCATCCAATTGGATGCCTAGACCAGACAGCTCAGTGAATCCCTTCCTTGGCAGGGTGCTTATTGGCTGTGCATCCCACAGATGTCTGAGGGCTGGCAACTGTGGCAGGTGTGAGGAGGGCAATGCCACTGGCCCTCTCATGGCACCGGAGTGGTGCGCAGGGCTGGGGGGCTGTCTGCTGCTGGTGGTGGGGTGCATACCATACCTTGCCATTAGCGGGATATGCTGACAGTGCCAGGGGGCGGTGCAATGGGCAGCACCCTAGGGTCGGTGGCCCCATGAGGAGATCTGTGTGTATGTGGGGGGGCATGATCATGGTGTGCAGCCGCACCAGTCTATGTGCTGGGGTGGGAGGGAGGCAGCAGCACCTCTATGGGGTGACCCCAGAGGGTGGGTGGGCACATCACCCTGATACTGGGTGGGTTTCCAACCATGTGTGGGATGCATAGGGGATTTACTGCAGGATCCTCCTGGGCATACCATGCAGCTCTGTACAAACCTCATGGCCAGCACTATGCACCTTTGTGCATAGCGCGTAGTGCTGGCATCCCCCCCCCCAGTGGTACGGTCCATAGCCCTGGGGTATTGGGCATGTACTGTCTGTGCACCCCCTGTTGTGCATCCCGCATGGGTGGCGCAATGGGTGCAGAGTGGCTATGTGCCCCAGATAAGCACGTGTAGCCACTCCGTTCCATTGGTGCACAGGGCTCATTATGCCACAACCGTAGCACCCATCTGCTAACTATTATTAATCAATTATGCTGAATCTCTTTGATTCTATCACTGGCATTCTGACCTCCCATTACCTAACCACCTACCTTCTTTGTCTCCATTAATTGGCTATGTAATGGTCTTGGTTGGTTATTTTCCAATGGCTTCTACTTCTTCCTAACCTCTGAGCATTAGCTCACATTGTAACCTCCTACCTAGCTCAGGCTTAGCGACTGGTGCAGCTTTACCACAGTTTATCTTTTCTACAGCCCAATCAGCAGAGTCTACTCAGCAAGTATTGAAGCATCCTAACATTATTTTTAGCCACAATTCATATGGAACGTGCCTGTTTAGCACCTTGAACTGTTCATTAGTGCTTTCTCAGAGAATCTTCATGCCAATATGGCTCCTAAATTGAGCGGACGACTCATCAGCTGACAAAGTTCATCCCAGTGCTGCACAGTCTTCTGACCAGTTTCCTGCAGAGCTTGACCAGCACTGTTCTACTCATGAGCATCCCACTGCTCAGGATTCCAGGACCCATCTATATCATTACCAGCATTCAGACTCTGTGCTCTGCAAACTCTCCAACCTTCTCTATGATTTGCTCATGTACTAGCCCCTAATTGGCTATCAAATCTAACTCCCTTGCTCATTGTACTACTACATACCACAGCCTCTGTTTAGCCAGTGGTCTACCTGCTTGCATTTGGCTCCAGTACTCAAATGGCTCAAACTGGATTAATTGACATTTCTCACTAATTCTACTACTTCGGGTATCTGACTGTGCAGATTATCGCTACAAGCCCTACTCCTTCATGGTCTAGGTTCTTAAAGGAACATGGTCAGTACCAGAGGGACCATATCATGCATGCCTTATCGTTTCTGGTAGGGAATTCATTTTTGTAGTCTACAGTGATGCTGTATACCTGGATTACATTAATTATTACACTTGTCTCCTATATCTGGTTCTAGCTTAATGGAATTCCAGCCTGATCATAGCCCCTGGCATGGTCTATATCTAGTCAACCTCCTGTTAACTGTTTTCTCAAGGTCATCTTATTGCCAGTACTTGATTCTCTTACTGCTACATGGTCAGGCAATGACTGACATCTTCTGTCCATAGGACTGGGAGTCTCTGATGCAAGAACTGCAGTGAACCTTAAATGTGTTTCAAGGGGGGCTATGGGGATCACTAAATCATTCCCAAAGTACATCCAGGACAAGAACAATATCATCCACCCCAGATGAGCATAAGTAAAGTACCTTCTTCATGCTACTCAAATCCCTAACTTGGGTATCTGGGGAGGCTGTTACTATCTGGTAATCGTACCTGGGGCAGAAATCTCTAGATCTTTAGAATCCATCTTAAATACTTATTACAGAAAGAAACAGCTTTGTTACAGACACTATACATAACCTGATGGAAATCAATGCCTCTGAAACTGAATGCCTGAAAACATCATAGGGGAGACTAGAGCTAGTCACTGTGTTTGTAAGGCAACCATTGGACCAGGGAGTGAGCCCTAATCTCACTTGCTTGCTCTACTTATCTTGGAAGTCTCTGCCTTCCCTTGCACACTTGCCTACTCTTCCATGGTCTTCAGGGGGCAGGGGAAGCCCCTCGGACATCTTCAGTAGTCTCTATCTCATTTCTTGTACCTGACTATTCGAAGACGATCTTCAGGGAAGTCCTCAGATCTCTTATACTTGTTCTGGAAGTATCTGCCTCCTTCACATACCTGACTACTTAAAGATGGTCTTCTGGTGTTGAGAAAGCCCCTCAGACATCTTCTGTAGTCTCAACCTCATTTTGCATACCAGCCTACTTGAAGATGGTCTTCAGGGAAGCTCCTCAGAAGTCTTCATTCGTATCTACTTGAATCATGGTCTCTACTGCATGTCACATACCTAGCTACTCGAAGATGGTCTTCAGGGAAGCCTTGAATGTCTTCTACCCTTCTCTGTTGGAATGGGAGCCTCAGTCTATACACTGCTTATTTGAACATGGTCTTCAGGAAAGCCTTTCGGTCATCTTCTACTGAACTCCACTCAGTCCATTCCATTTATTGCCTACCTGAGCTTCTTGGATGTCTGCTTCATGAATCACTTCCATGTTATCTGCTTGAAGTGGACCCCCCCTTAAATTGAGCCATCTGAGCAAGTGTTTTCCATCTCCCATTGCTGCTATTATTCTCCTTCAGCATGAAATACATCCTAGCAAGTACTACAACCTCTGTTTTCCCTATCCTACCATTCTGGCAGTCTTGACTGTAGGCACGGTCCTTCCTTGTCCTATGCTGATGTGAAAGTTTATGTTAGACTCCAGCTTCTTCTTTACAAGGGAGTTTTATCCTAGAAACATAGAATTTGACTGCAGATGAGGACTGCTTGGCCCACCTAGTCTGCCCATTTCCCTACCTGATGGATAAGCTGCAGATTCTAGTTAATCAACAGATTACTTCCTCCTACCCCCCACTAGAATTTCCTTATGCCTGTCCCATGCATTCATAGAAACACAGAATTTGACAGCAGATAAGGACCATCATCCTCCTCCAGCCTTCCCTGCTTGCAGCATTCCAGATGGACAATCCAGCACTCTGCACTTGCTCATCCATGTAGAGAATTCAATATTCATACCAGCCACACTCCATTACTTCTGTATGCTTCAAACCTCTTCTCGTACCTACTCAGAGAGCCTGCCTTCACATATTCTCATTTGATTTCAGGAGATTTCCTTCTCTCATGACTATGAAATTGCTGTTCTAGCTGCCTCTTCTGTTTCATTATCCCACTCGTCAGCTGAGATTCAGGAAATCGATTGCATCTCCATTTTCTGGATGTAATAACTCTGCTCATCATATACCAAATTCCTTATTCAGCTTATGTTGTGAACTGACCTTCCTGAACCTTCAGACCAAAAAGATACAGCATCGTGCTAGTTTTCTGCACACATCTGCAGGACTGTGTCATGCCTGTGTTTGTTCTCCTTTCACTTCCTGGACCTACGCTCATCCCATTGGACCAGACTATGCTTAACCTCTCCTACAACAGTATTTTGCCTGCCTCCTCATCAATATCTACAGCCACTGGCTGCCCAGCCTGCTCATCAATATCTACAGTCGCTGGCTTGCCTGACCTCCTCATCAAGAAATTGCTACCTACTCTCTGGCTGCTGACTTCTGGCCTCCTTCCATCTGGCACTAGATGTGATTCATGCTCTCATTCAAAGACATGCTCTTTCTCAAATTAGAGGCATGCTAACCATGACCATTACCTTTCCACAAAATTATCCCTTCCTCCCCTTGTTTCAGCTTTCTAAATCACAGCAGCAAAACCATCACCAAAATAAACTACCCCTAGCCTGGAGGGAAGGTGACCTAAGCCTTGGATTCCCATAGGTTTCCTCCTTTTAAAAGGGTTTTTTCCATCTCCTCCATGCTAAAGGTCATAATATGTAGTTAGTTGTTTGTAGCATATCCCTAGTTTACTTAGGTAGTGTTCCACTGTTGGATAGAGATGGATGGTGGCCCCACTCACCGTTCCCTCTCTCCTTAGGAAGCCCCTGATATCCTCAATGTAATCCTGTCACAGTGCATATGATTTGTGTTTCATCAAGCCATCCAGTCACTGACAATCTGCTTCTCCACCTCATAGTCAACATATACTCTTAATGATCTTTTTGGGGCTCCTTCCTAAGGTACCTTTAGCCAAGGGAATCTTTCCCACAGCACCTCTAGGGGTCCTTTCCTTTGGCTCCCCTACAGGGTGATTATTCCTCATGAAATAAAGAGTGTGAATGGCCAAAACAGTTATCACAGTTGCACAAGGATAACACTACTCTTGTTGTGTAGCCCCATTAAATTGGAAGGCTATGCCTGTTGTTCAATGGGGTGAGCAACCAGCCACCCTCCCCCTTCCTGAGCTATAGAAGCAGTTCCTTCCAGCCTCCTTCTGAAGCACTTTTCTTTGCCCCTCCATCCTCCCTCCCTCCTCCAGTGGCACACCTCTCTCCTCCGGGACTCCTTCCTAAGGTACCTTTAGCCAAGGGAATCCTCCCACAGCACCTCTAGGGGTGGAAGCCTCTCTGAGGGTTCCTTGCCTTTGGTACCCCTACAGGGTGGTAATTCCCCATGGAATAGAGAGTGTGAATGGCTAAAACAGTTATCACAGTTGCACAAGCATAACACTACTCTGGTTGCGTAGACCCATTGAACCCATTTTTTAAGTGTAATAACGCACACCGAATCATGGGTGTATGGAGGCATTAATTCACTTCTCAGGTGGTTGGAGGTCACTCAGCCTCAAGCCTCACAATGCACCTGGGATGTGCATTAATGCCCCCAAACACCCACAGTCTCTCATGGATTATATCTTACCTGGAGATAAAGGATCCTTTCCCAGAATGGAAACATAGAAACACAGAAAGTGATGGCAGGTGGGGACCAAAGATCTATCTAGTCTGCCCTGAGTGCTACCCCCCCTTAGAATTTCTTAGAGACAATCCCCTTATGCCTATCCTAAGCAGATTTGAATTGTCCTACTGTTTTGGAGTCAATGACTTCTGCAGGTAGGCTATTCCATGGAGCCACCACTCTTTCCATAAAGAAGAACTTATGTATGTTACCCCGGAACCTCCCTCCCCTTAATTTCATTTCATGACCTCTTGTCCTTGTGGAGCCATTGATCAAAAAGAGCTCCTGGGTAGGGACTCTGTTTATGCCCTTCAGGAACTTGAATTTCTCTATCATGTCACCCCTGTCTCTGCACTGCTCCGGTGAGTACATATTGAGTTGCTGTAATCTGCTTTCATATGGCAACTCATGGAGCCTCGTACCATTTTTGTTGCCTCCTCTGCACCATTTCTAGTCTATCCATGTCCTTCCAGAGATAAGGCCTCCAGAACTGTATGCAGTACTCAAGGTGGGGCCTTACCAGGGACTTGTATAGTGGCATGATCACTTCCCTCTTTCTACTTGTGATGCTCCTTCCTATGCATCCCTGAAGTTTGCTGGCTTTTTGCACCACTTTTTTCTCATTTTCTGTCCACTTTTAAGTCATCAGAGATGATGACCCCAAGCTCCTGCTCCTGTTTGGTGGCTGTTAGCTGCTCCCCTCCCAGATAGTAGATAGAAACCTTAAGTAAGTTCCTCAGGATCACACCATATATTGGTGGGGTTGATAAGATTCAAACTCAGGTCTTCAGGTCTCCTGGTTGCAGTTTAGTGTCTTTAACCACTAAGCTATACTACCTGCACCACTGAATGCGACAGCAGGATGCCTACAACTTGTTAGATGATTATATTGAAAGAGCCTCCCTAAAATCAGGCTTTTAAAACAGCATTTTAGTCACTATTTATTGATTTTATATTTGAAATTACTCCAACTGGGATGACTCCACAAGATGCAGCATCTTGTTTTCATGGGAGTCCCAGGGACAATAGCAGTAATCAGCAGGTTAATATAGTCCTGCAGAAATAGTTACATACAGGTTATAAAGTACACAAAAAAAATTCATTTTGTAACATGGCTCACAAAAAGGGTTGCACGTCATTGATGGAAACTGAGCAGCTGACCATGAATTAATACACAATTATTCCATGGCTGTTGTTCGGGACCCCACAGTGTGAGTGATGTGTCAGTCACTGCTCTTGAAGAGATTGTAGTGGGCAGAGTTGCACACACTGTAACCTGTACCATTGTATCATCAATGCAGCACTCAATTTCAAGTATTTGTTGAAGCAGCAAGTGCAGAGATCGTAGAGCTGTGAGCAGCACATCAGTATCCCCATTTTGTAATGCCATAATTTACACAGGAGTATGTGTAAATGTTGAGCCCTGCACTCTGTACAGTACTCTCAGTTAGTGCAAATGGTGGTTTGCATGCATCATGTCGTCCCATGGCAGCAGCAAATCAGTAAGCTCATTTTTCCCCTCCTCTGATCACAACTCCCTATCTCCCTGTCTGTCACAGTGTGTGAGTGTTGGCATTATGTATCACAGCAATCCTCACACCCCATTCAGAAACCAATATCAGAGAGTGGGGATCTGTCCAGACTACACAAGTATGCAGAGCTGTGAGCAGCACATCACTAACCCTGTTTGCAGATGACACAAAGCTCTGCAACAGGATGGACACACAGGAAGGGGCCATAGCGATGAAATCAGACCTACCTAACAAAACTGGAAGAATGGTTCAGAACTTGGCAGTTGAAGTTAAATGCCAAGAAGTGTAAGGTCATGCACCAAGGAAAAGAAACTCAGGAAAAAAATAATATCTAGGGGCTAACAATTAGCCATCGAGAACCTAGAACGGGACCTAGGGGTCATGGTATCCAAAGACCTAAAGGTAGGGAGACAATGTGAGAAAGCATTACAGAAAGCCAGTAACAGTCTCACTTGCTTCGGAAGAGGGATCACAAGCAGAAAGCATGAAGTGATAATCCCACTTTACAGATCCTTGGTGAGGCCATACCTGGAATACTATGTCCAGTTCTGGAAACCCCACATTAAAAAGGCTATAGACTGCTGGAAACTGTGCAAAAAAGAGCTACAAAGATGGTTCAGTACCTCCACCATGAACCCTATAAGACAAGACTTAAAGAATTAAACATGAACTCCCCGGAACAGAGGAGAAACAGGAGACAAGACAGAAACCTTTAAATAGCTAAAGGTAATCAGCTTAGTGCAAAATCAGAACCTCTTCCAAGAAAATAAGGAGGCACGTACTTGAGCCCACAACAGATGTCGAATGGGAGGGAGATATCAGAGCAACATTAGGAGGTTTTTCTTCAGCAAAAGGGTGGTGGAGCCATGGAACAGGCTGCTACAGAAGGCTGTGGATGCCAAGACAGTTAAGGAGTTCAAAATATCTTGTGATATACATAATGGAATATTGAAATAAGGGACTATAGACCAGCCCAGTGGCATGGAGGGCTGAGGCACTACTTCCTTACCTCCTGTCACGTCAGCTACCCATGTTCATGGGGTGAGCGAGTCTCTGGGGGTCAGCTGGGGAGAGAGAGGATTGAGCATTTGGAGGACAGCTCTCTCCTTCTGGGGGAGGGTAGTTACATGGACCGTCACTTGCCTGACACCTAGCAGTGGCTGGGGGCCAGCAGGCCAGGTCCCAAAACATGGGGGTGAACGTGGAGCAGCAGCCCGACATACGGCATGTAGACGCATGCACAGTCCATCACTGGCAGCTTTGCACATTCCCTGCCACATCAAGAAAACTGGAAAATGTGGTCCCACCATGCATGATGATGATAGTTCCCCCCCCCATGAGCTGCCCTGAGAGGACACCTCCCGAGCTGGATCCATGCCAGTGGGTTGAGTCGCTCCTCACCCCTGCCACGAAGAATAAGTCATGGGGACAATAGGGGAAGGGGCCCTGATCCTTGGGGATGGCAAGGGGGGGACATCAGAGTTGGCTGGCAGGACTCAGGGGAGAAGAAAGAAGGGACTATACTTGCTGGAAGTAGGTCAAATAACATGCAGATTAGATGAATCACGCAGTCCTCATCTGCCGTCACGTTCTTAAGTTCTTATGTTCTTAACCCCATTTTGTAATGCTGTAATTTACACAGGAGTATGTGTAAATATTGCACCCTGCATTCTGTACTCTCAGTTAGTGCAAATGGTGGTTTGAGTGCATCGTTTTGTCCCATGGCAGCAGCACATCAGTAAGCCCATTTTTTCCTTTCCACTGATCACGGCTCCCTGTCTCCCTGTCTGTCACTGTGTGTGAGTGTTGTCACTGTTTACCATAGCGATCCTCAAACCTCATGCAGAAAACAACAGCAAAGGGTGGGGATCTATCCAGACCACACAGGTATGCAGAGTGGGAAGAGTTGTGTTCCACAAGAGGCTGGGGGAGTGAATGTGAATCTGCGGCAGAAAATACAACCAGGCAAGGGATCTGTGCTGACTACAGAGGTATGGTGAATGGTTAGGTGATTGCAGTCTCAGGACAGCACATGCAGCATGGGAAGCGGGGAGAGCTGTAGTGTTGGGAGAGAAATGCCCCCCTCCTTCCCAGTAGTCACCATGTCACAGTGAGAACAGGTCCAGCGATGGGAGATTGCGAGAGTGACCTGGCATAGCACTGCAGTCACAGGCCCCCGGTCAGCTCCCTGACACACACATCCATACTAGCAAGGTGCCACAAACATCAACAGTGTTGACTCGGGTTTGTAACATGGGTCACAAAACAGGGTTGCATGTTCTTTCTTCTGCACAGTGTTGGCGCAGTGCCAAACTCATTTTGTGAACTATGATACAACAAGTGAATTAACCCACTCTGAAGCATGGGTTAACTTGACAATTAATCCACGTCTGGCTGGTTGGAGGCACTTGTGCCCCAACCCCCCCCTCCCCGGCGTGGATTAACTCTCTAATAATCCCATGCTCTATCATGGGTTAATCCTAGCATGTGGTCTTTGTTGTAACAGTCTTTCTGGCAAAAACAGTAATATACCCTTCTTACCCCTCCTTTTCCTTCTTTTAAATTAGCAATAAAATATGCTTTCAAAACAGCTAAGAAAATCAAAACTACACTGAGGGTGAATCTTAAGATGTAAAAAACACATTTTCATAAATCTACATACTTACATCATTTTTTGTTGACTAGCACACATTGCTGCTTCAAGAAATCTAGAGATTTTGAATGTTTTTAATCCTGAAAAACATTTCAAGTGCATATTGTAGCAGATCTTACCACACATCTCTGCTCAGTCCATATTCATGAGTTTTGAACATTGTTATAAATTTTATTTCCTATAGTCTGCTTTCTTGAATGTCTTTAATTGTGTCCTTTAATACTGATTGTCAAATCCTGCAGCGTATGTGGTTTCTGAGAGAAATGCTCTCCCACTGGTGCCTGAATGTCTACGTTTTGTATTGTGAATTTATGTAAATTCATTCAGGCTCTTAGGACCTGGATGGTTTTGCCTACAATATATACCAGGTAGTTGTGCACTTTTTACATCTGATCAAACACAGTATATCAGATTATTGGAGTCACAGCTATGCACACACTTGATATATCTTTTTCCAGAGCAAAATTTCACCTGCAAAATGATAAAATTCGCCACTCACCATTTTTTGTATAACCTTTAGACAGCAATAAGAAGACTGTTTACATGTAATGCAGGGATTGTCAAAAATGCTTCTATTTTCTCTGATAGTAAAAACTACTTTTTGCTTACAGTTCATCACTTGCCAGATGTGCAGTCAGTCACAATCACACCTCAGATCTCCTCCAAACAGCAGTCCTGCTCTCTGACAAGATCTCTCACTGATCTATCTGAAGGTCAGGTCAGCCCCTACTTTTCTTGGGGCATCACCAATCACCATTAGAACATTAGGGTTGTCATACAGGACTGGTGATTCTGCAGTGCTGGTCTCAACAGGAGACTGGCAGTGGTAATGGCATCTGAATTAAGTGGGTGCACCTGTAGTCCATAAGCCCCTGTGGCTTCTTGACCAGGATCTGAAGCCTGATTGGTTGCTGGTGCAACCCCTGACCTAAGGTGCTATAGAAATCTTGTCAGGGTGCACAAAAATGTCAGCATCCCTGTAGGCTGCTGGCCTCTCTCCAAAAAAGTTTTATTTCAGTAAGGTTCCTGCCCTCAAAACACTCCCTGGTGCCCCTGTATTCTTCTGCATGGTCCTTGTGTCATTTGATTTGGTTGATGAGGGGATTGGAGAATACCAGGTCCAGCTGGGAACATGAGTGTGCTCCTTGGTGGTGGCAAGTGGCAGCCTTTGACATGCAGTGGTAGTCGGGGCTACGATATCACAGTAGGCACCAAAGAAATCCTGGCTTTTTTCCTCTAGTATAGATCTCCTCTGGTCCTCCACCACAAAGTGGATGCCCTCAGGGGCTGCAAAGAGCGAAGAAGGTTCGAAGTTTGGCTGGTCTCTAGTGGACCCCCCACCCTGTCGTCAGATAGTGTCCCCCCTGCTCCCCCACCCAACTCCCTGGTGTCTAGTGGACCCTCCAATCCAGCTGATGACTGGCCCAAACTGAAGAAACCCCCCACCAAGATTTACATCAATTTCCCCATCCCCAAAATAAAAAAAATTCTTGCTTCCTGGTGTCTAGTGGACACCCCAACCCCATCCCTGTCATCAGATAGTGCACGCCCAGGCTCGAGCAGACCACGGCATAGCTCTTCATCACCTCTCCATGGTCGCCTGACTGAGTATGTCAATGAATGAGCATGTGGTTGTACAAACATGCATTCATTCATTCATTGAAATACTCAGTCAGGCTGCGAGCCATGGAGGTGAGAAGAGGGCTGTGCCAGTGGTCTGCTCGGGGTACTGAGGGGGAATGGAGGGCACTATCTGATGATGGGGTGGGGGGATCCACTAGATAGCAGGGAGTCAAGACATTTTTTTTTATTTTTGGAGATGGGGAAATTGATGTAAATCTCAGTGGGGGAATTCTTTAATTTGGGCCAGTGATCGGCTGGGGGTTGGGGTGGAACCACTAGACACAAGGGATGATATACAGCTTGGTAAGGTACAGCTCAGTGGGTCTGATGTATCCCAAACTTAATGGGTTTACTAAGCTGCCCATTTTCAGGCAGAATATTGCAATTTTGCTGAATAGTTCACGTTGTGAAATTGCCTATTTAGCGGCAATTTCGCCTACAAAATTTTATTTCACAACATTTCTAGCAGGAAGTGGGTGTTGGGGAGGCAACAGAGGGTAGTGGTGAATAGGACTAAATCAAGAGACAAGGAGGTCATTAGTGGAGTGAAGGCAGGGAACAATCCTGGAACCTATTTTATTTAATATGCTCTTAAGTGACATAGGGAAAGGTATCCTGGGAATGCTGTGTCTCTTTGCTGATGATGCAAAGCTGTGTGGCAAGGTAGATCACAAGAAATGCAGGAGTTTCAGAGTGACCTAGAAAAGTTAAAGAGATGGTCTAAGATGTGTCTATTGAGATTCAATGCCAAGACGTGCAAAGTAATGCAGTATGGGAGATGGAATCTATGCACAAAACACTGGATAGGAGGGGTTACACTGGCCACTTCAACCCAGGAGATTCATCTGGATGTCATCACCAGTAACTCCTTAAAGCAGACCAGTAAATTCAGCAAAGCATACACAAGCCATTAAGGATACTAAGGTGTATCAGTAGGAGAAATGAGGAGACTCTGCCCCTGTACAACTCGCTGGTGAGTCTTCACATGGAGTACTGCACACAGCTCTACAGTCCTCCCCGAGGAAAGATACTGACAGACCACACTCAGTACAGTGAAGGGTCACCAAGATGATCCAGGGTCAGCAAAGCAGATCCTGAGGAAGGCTGGAAGCCCTAAATATTGTATGTACTCAGAGGCCAGAGAGGAGTGGGGAAGGGACATGATTGAAACACATAATTTTCTCAGGGGTATAAACAAGGTGAATAGTGAGGACCTACTGTATTTGTAAGAAATAGGGATGCAGCCACTAGGGGACATGTTTGAAGGTTGGTGGAGGTAAGTTCAGGAGAAATGTTAGGAAGTTTTGCTTCACTGAGAGGGTAGTGGAACTGTGGAACAGACTGCTTGCAGAAGTGCTCAGGGTAGCTACCCTAAATGAGTTTACACAAGCTTGGGACAGGGATAATCCACAGGAAGGGCACACATAATTGAGGGGTGGGGGACCAGAGGAGGGGGGATCAGCCCACCTGCACAGTTGATCAGTGGGAGTGAGGTAGTAGAAGAAAAGAAGACATGATAGACCTTTACTACTGTCTGGCCATCACATTCTAAGTTTCTATGTATCAATCAGTATCTTGAGTGAAGAACCATTAGGAATAGTCAAAGTCATCACTTTGTACTTGCCTGCCTTCTTGCATCTGCCTCCTGACTGATAGAGATCACAAACTAAATGGCTTGTGGAGGCACACACATGCTCAGCATTGCTCTTGTACAATGTCATCTGCTGACACTTAACAGACCTGCAGATGACAATCTATATTTTTAGCATTTAAAAAATCAGTGACACCACACATTGCAACTAATTAGGCTAATGTCATAGTGACAATAATACCTAGCTATATTTAGACATGATGGAATGTAATGCTGAGCTGTAGCAGGAGTATTGGAGGGGCATTAAAGGACCATGATGCTAGTACAGGTACGGTGATTTGCCTCCAGCCCAGTTCCCAAAAGGGGTTCTTCTCCACTCAAAATAGGAGTGCTTCCAAGAAGGTCCACACACTCCTTTACCCTTAAAGTGAAACTGTCAACCACCTTAGGTTTCAAATTGTCCTTAGTAAATAGACATTTCATGATTACTCATATTCTGTAAAATGTATCGATGTAGCTGGTAGTTTGATCCTGATTTTTTTTTCTTTAAAAAAAACAGACTGCCCACCTCACTGGTGTTACCACACAAAAAATGTTTACTGTCCTTCATCAACTCCCACTGCATCTTTGCTAGGTATGGAACACCCCAACACAGCCTAGACACTCAAGATGCAGTGGGAGGAGAGGAAACTATTGCACCATGAGTGGCTGCACTGTTTAGGGGGTGTTTTTAATGTTCATACAACATCAATAACAGTAGATCAAGGATTTGGAATAATACAAGATTTGGTATAATAACACTAACAGCATGCATTTCAGTTTTACTAAGAGAGCAGGCAGATGAAAAACCTGCAATAAATTTCCAGTGACATCACTGCCTGATGTAGACGTGCGCTCCTTTGGCTCAGCTATCACATGCATTTAAATCTTTCTAAATCAGTGGCATAACACAAAATCCCTGAATTAAACCAACAATTTGTAGAAAACACATATGGCCACTTGCTACAAACTGAAACAGTTTGCAATGGAAAGCCTGAACGCACCCTGGAAACTCTAGTCAGCTCATGAGCTCACCCCAACTAGGCCAATGGCAATGCCATTCAACTCACCTGGCTCACAGAATCAAGACAAGGAAGACCCAGTGGAGGAAAATGTGACAATTACATAAAAGAACTTCATTAAAGTATTAAATGTAACCAGGTCACTGGGTAACATTTGGTTATTACCCCTGCCTTGAGGGCTCAACAAAGTTGAGGGTCCTGGGTTCTGTTTCAGATGGAAAAGGGGGTTTCTTTCCCAATAAAAGTTTAAAGTGCAGTGCTTCCATCTGGAGTTAGAATATAGTGGGCAACATGTCTGCCTGGTACAACCCCCTGGAACACTGCACTTCCCGAAGTCCCCCCACAGTCGCCCCACATGTGAAATAGCAAAACACTGCAATATTTCAGTACCATGTCACTTCTGACTTTAGATAACAAGATGCTCATGCAATGACATGCTCACAAGAAAGGTTTCAAAAAGAACAACAAGCAATTTTATTAAACCAGGGCTAAAAGGAAAAGGGATGCAAGAGAAATAACTGTTCAATAGTTTTGAGGTAATGGATAAACATGAACAAATACACAGCCTTTGTGCCCATCCACAAACAACAATGACACATTCAAATTGGCCCACCACCGCACTGGTACCAGTGTCCCAAAAGTCTGTCTGGGTACTCAGATAGTGAAGCACATTACAGGCATTGCCACTGGGTGGCCGGCATTGGTGCACTCTTAAATTAAAATGGGAACTCTTAAATAATGTTGTGTGAAACTCTCCAGGTCAGGACAAGCCTTGTGGTTACTCATGGCTCTAAAGATACTCTCACAGGGTTCAGCAGTGATGACAGGACCTGTCAGTCGAGCTGGGAACTCAAACTGTGCAAGCAGGGTTGGCATCTTCCTTGACTGTGGGAGATTTTCTCACAGCTTGTCACCTTCTGTAATGGACTGATCACACATGCTGGAACAGACTAGTACTGGGGACCAGGGCAACACACCTACCCTGCACATCTAGGCATCTAACTCTTACAATGGGTAATGCCTGACTGTGACACTACCTGGCCGATTTCCCAGACTATCCTTGCTGGCTAGGTTCTTTTCCTGGAGCTCAGTCTTCTCCGCCCTGCAGGCAGCAGACTTTAAATATCTATGGTAACACATCTTATTCATTTCCTAGGGCTAGGGTTAGCAAACAGTCTCTCAGGCAACTCGAAAAATGAAGGCTTACCAGCAAAGGCAATTTCTGTTTCTTCAGGCTGGAATTCCCAGGTAAAGGGCATTTTTCTGTAGTGGTCTCTGGATGTTTGCCTAGGCAGCACATCGGGTGGTGGGCAGGATTCAGTTCAGACCCTCCTCACTGGCTGAGAGCTTTTCTCAGATGCTGCAGAGATTTAGCCACAAACAGCTCTTTAACTTTTTTCTGGCTTCCCAGGTGGTAGAAGGCTTAGGGCAAATCTCCTAGAATCAGCTGTGGAAGCCTTCCGCTGACTTCCAAACTTTTTCTAAGTATCGCCTAAACCCTCCTCACTTGTGGAGAGCTTCAGGTGGACTGTCCTGAGCTGAAAATTGTCCCAGGGTCTCAAGGGAATATGGCAGCTTCTGACTGGTTGAACACAGCTGTCCATCTGCAAAATGAATATGCAATAACTCCACATGTTGCTTGATTGGATGCTGCTTAAGGTTTCAAAACATTGACCTTTTCCCCTTCCCAGTACACATTGCCAAGTCTTCCAGGCTCCTAGGATTCTGATTAGCTACTTGACGGTCAAAGGTGGCAAAGATGGCTGCTATTGTAAATAGTTTATGCATAATTTCAACTTTGAGTTGTTTTTGCAGGCAAGCTGTAGGGTTTTAAATTTAACTGCCCCCACAGCCCATTAGCTGCCCCTCTGCCCTGATGTCTGGTGGCAGAGTGGGGCTTTGCAGGGGCTCCCCCTGCCTGTTGCTAGTGCTGTAGCACTGTCCTCCTAGGAGATAGGCAGGGCTATTGATAACTATAGCAGCCTTGGCTGATCTTAAAGTGAAAGGCTCCCTTTAATGATATAGCACTTAAGAGCATTTTCTGTAGAGTTAACCTTTGCTGCTTCCCCTTCCTGTGTGACTCCAGACCCCCAAATATGCTGTTTGGTCTTATGGGGCTGGAGCACACTGACAGGATGCTGCTAGAGAGCCACAAGAGCAGCTTTAAACATTATGAGTGCTGCAGTGCTTCCAACATTCAATCTGGCAGCAACCAGCTTGCATGTTCGAGCAGGCAGTTCGAACATGTGCAAAAAGTGCTGCATGGCATTTTGCTGCACCGCCAAGCCAGAGCAGTGCTTCTCCAGTCCCCCTCCAAGGCAACATTACTGGGGGCCGGTAGATGCACACCAGAGGACTGGGGCTGGCGGGAGCTGACAGACGGGAGGCAAGCAAGGTAAGTGCCACTCATGAGGAGGTACATAAGTAAAATTGTTTTTTTTCTCAGACAGATGGAATCTGGACTGGCTGCTGTTAAAAGAGAGGTCAGAGCTACTCGAGCCAGAATGGCTGATCTAGAGTGGAGCCTCACAGAGGTCTCTTCAGAGACAGAGTAACATAAAACCACTCTCCTTTATTTATATCAGAGGGAATGAGACCAGGCTGCTAAACCTGAGTATTTTGAAAACCACTCTAGACACAGCAGCATCCATGTCCATGGCATGCCAGAGGGACTGAAAAAAAGAGATCTAGAGATGTTCATAACCACATGGATGTTGGAATTAACAAGCTGTCAACAAGTGGAACGCCTGCTGCTGCATATTTGTTTTTTTTCTGGCTTGCTCTCCTTCAGCCCAGTCTCCACATCCCTCCATGCCTCAGAACTTACATCTATCCACTGGCATTTATCCTGGATTGCCCCCTAGGGCAGGGCCAACAGGGGAACCCCCTCATCACTCCCAGACAAGTGCCACATGGTTTGTCCAGTGGCAGAGTGCCTCGGTAGCTGCATGGGGCTTTGGCGGAGACAGGCATCATCCTGCCATGGCTGCAGCCCTGTTTTCCCCATTGTTTTTGGCAGGTGTGGTGTGCAATGAGATAAGGACACAAGCACCCACATTTGGCACACCTCCTGGAACCTTCAAGCCTCAGCTACGATGGCCTCTGGCCTCTGCCATGGGTCGGTCAAGCACCAAGTGTTTCCTCACCCTCCCCTTGAAGGAAAAGAGCAATCCATTGGATGCTTAATCCTCCCCTCCATCGACTCCCAATGCCCCAAGATCACCCTGATCCCAGGTTGCCAGCATGGTGACAGATAAAGCATGTTGCCTCAGCCATCTGTGCCAGTGAGTCGGCCCCAGTCCACTGCATGTTGAGTATGGTCTCAAAGCACTCATTGCAAAACCAATGGACCCTAAGGCAAGACCATGATTGTTCATAGTACAATTTCTAGACCACAAGCAGAATATGTTATTTCTGAAATCAGTGTGATCGAGGAAAAAACTGATGTTTGGCAATAGGAGGATGCACCTTGACCAAGAATACACCCCAGATCCCAGCTGAAAAGGGCCAATGGTCCCAAGGTACAAAAAGCCCTTGAGAACAAAGGAATAAAATCACACGTGTTTTTTTCTGCTCATCTGAAAATCTTTCTGAATGCGGGCCTGAAAAGTTTTGTTACACTAGAGGATACAGTCTGGACATGGAGCAATCTTGGAGTGGAGACAGGACTACCTCAAGCTGCACTCTCCCAGCTTCAGCAGGAAATCCAAGGTAATAAGTGACAGATGCAGGGGATGCTGACAAGAAAAGTATCCAATGCCATCTTCAGCCAAGAACTGTTTAGGCACCACTTGGCTGAAAGGAAGAGCAGACCGCAGTGCCAGATCCCCAGTGAGATCCAACACAGAAATGGCAGTCCAGACCAACGACTAAGTGAACGTAACTTTCTAGTTCCATCATTCAGTTTCATTAGCCATTGAGCCTGGCTAAAATGGACTGCTGAGTAGGTGAGGTTGGTGGACCTCTTAGTGCCTCTCCCATGTCTACATTTTAAATAATGTGTTGTTTGTACTCACTGAGAGCATACAATAAAACTGGACTGCCGAATGTGTGTGTGACAGGGAGTTCCTGCCACTCTTGAGGACCGACCTTTTCTTAAATCTGTTGCAACAGTTCTTCAATTTCTTAGCCTAATCTATTGGTGAGGGAGTAGGCAGGGGAAAGCACCAGGGGTTCATAAATATGTCTGGTGAGTACAGGGGCTCGGAGGGGTACAGATGTTCTGAGGAAGGAGGATGGGAGGGGGTCAAAGGGATGCAGCAGAGTGATGAGGAGGAAAACAGCAAATCCAGTGAGGAGATGAGAAATCTTGAGTCAGGAGGAAAGGTGGCAGATAAGAACAAGGAGGAGTGGAGGATCATATGACCAGGTAAAGGTAGGCAGATGCCTGAAATTCAAGGACAGATTTCAAGCATGGCCTCTACCAGCAACAAAAAGGGAAGCGTGGGAATAGAGCATGTAAACGGATTTTCCCCTCTTGATCCACTAGTAGAGGAAGGGAGCAACTGTAGGACACCAGCAGAAGGGGAAGAGGGGGTAGGGAAGTTGGAAGACACAGGAAACAATCTCTCGAGAGCTGGATCACTGACCAGAAAAAGGACAGAACCCTTGGAAACACACCAGGGTGAGATACTAGAGGAGCCTGCGGCCAGGGGAAGTGGCAGTGAAATGATCATGGCAAAGGAAACAGGAGCCATCAACCCAGTGGAGACTGATAAGGGGGTGCTGGATAGGATAGACACAGAAAGTAGCCAGGTAGGTGGGAGCAGTGGGGGGTGTTTCTGCATGAGAATACACATGGGTCAGGGGGTGTGGGAGGCCTGAAGGGTAAGGTTAGTCTGTGCAGGGTCACTGAGGGCACAGGGGAGCCTGGCAACAGTGTAAGGAGGGCAGTTGGGGCAGACAGCAGTGGGGGTAATGGGGTAGAAGGTCAGGGACAAGGTAGGGCACAAGAGGGAGAGAGGCAGGATCTGAGAGCCGAGAATCAGAAGGAGAAAGTTGGTCACAGGAAAACAGGGTGGCTTTCCGGCAGCATGGAAAAGACAGGAAAAAAAAAAAAGAGGTGACAGGAGAGGGTCAGGATGAAGAGGACAGAGAGCAGAGGAAAGAGCCTGCAGGGGGTTGAGGGTGCATGATTAGGACAGGACGAGGCACCATCAAGGACAGAAAATGCAGAGGCTGCTGTGGTGCATGGAGATTCAATCATAAAAGGGATTCAGTGCCAAAGGAGTAAAGTAGCCTTTAAGGGGAGGTCAGTCTTTTGTGATCCAGGCATGGAGGCTGGAAGGGAGTCCCCCAGAATAAGGGACTGCATCAATCTGGTGGGTGGAAAACCACACCTAATTTTGCACTTAGGTACAAATGACTTGGCAGTGGAGGAGGTAGAGGTGGTTCAAAGGAGGTTCAGAGTACTGGCAGAGGGATGCAGAGGACTGATCAGTTCCCTTGCCTTCTCAGAAGTTGTGCCAGTGCATTGTGCTAGTATGGCCAGGCAACTCAGAGTAAATGAATTTAACCTCTGGCTAAGGCAGTCATGCAGGGAGGAAGGCTTCACATATCTGGGAGATTGGGGGGATACATGGGTGGATGAACACCTGTACTCTAGGGACAGGTTACACATAAGTAATGAAGGGGCCAGTCTATTAAGAGCAAAGATGCAGGGGTACATTGATGTGAAGCTGGGGATAGATATAAGTTTAAGATAGCCAGGGGAGTGTGTAGCACTAGGGGAGAAGGGGATTCTTGAAGTAACAATATAAACACAGCCTATACTCTCCCGAGGTGCGAGGCAATGGACGGCAGGAGTGAAGGGGACCATAGGATGAAGGAGGGGTGGAAAGGGTTACTAGCAAACGCCAGGAGCCTCAGTAACAAAATGGCGGACTTAGAGGCAGTGGTGGGAGTTTGAAGACCTGGACTTACTCACAATAACAGAAATGTGGTGGACAGAGTGCCATAGCTGGGAGGTGGAGCTACAGGGATGCAATCTCTTTAGGACAGATAGGTAGGGGAAAAAGAGAGGGGATATAGCCCTGTACGTGAAAGAAGGGATAGCGAGAGAGGAGGGTATGGAGGAAAAGGGGTTTGCTGAGATTCTTTGGGTTAACCTGGGCAGAGAAGGGGGTGGGGCAATAAGGGTAGGGGCAGTTTACAGGCCATCTCACCAGAATGAGGATATGGAGATGGCCAAGGCCATTCAGGAGAAAGCCAAAAAGGGAGCGATCCTAGTAGTTGGGGATCTAAACCTGCCTGATGTGGAGTGGCAAACCCCATGGGCCACATCAGAAAGAAGTAGGGGCTTGCTAGAAACCGTACAGGATGCTTTCCTAAATCATCTGGTCACAGAACCTACCGGTGGGGGGCAACACTTGACATTGTATTGAACTACAGGGACAGTGGGGGGGGTAGATGTTGGAGAAAACTTGGGGGGACAGTGACCATTGAATGGTCAGGTTTTCTATCTGGGCAGGGCCAAAATTGGGTAGGCCATCCACCAAGGTGCTTGACTTCAGGAGAACAGACTCTGGGAGGATGAGGAGCATCCTGAGGAGGGAAATGGAAGACATCCACCACCTGGAGGAGGTGGGGCAGCTGTGGGGGTTAATAAAGGGAGGAATCCTAAAAGCCAAGGACCAATGCATCCAGAAAATCAGCAAAGTTAAAAGGGGAAGAAAGCCTCTGTGGTTTACAGTGGGAGTCAGAGGGCAATCAGGGAGGAAATAAAGGCGTCCAAGGCCTACAAAATGTTGCGGAGGGGAGGAGGAAAGTGAGATCTACAAAGAAAGACTTATGACAGAGGGTAAAACAATCAGGAAGGCAAAAGCAAGCACAGAAGAGAAAATAGTTATGGAGGTGAAAAGGGGAGACAAAAAATTCCTTAGGTATGTCAGTGACAAGAGAAAAAGTAGACTAGGGATCCCAAGACTTAGAGGGGAGGGGGTAATTTGGTTGAAGGGGATGAGGAAAAGGCAACCTTATTCAATGAATACTTCACATCAGTATTCACAGAGGAAAAGGGTGGTGGTGGGCCAGTAATCGAGAGAATGGGTACTGAGGGTAAGGAGGCAGACACAAGTCCCTTCACGGAGGAGAGAGTGATGGAGGAGCTGAGAAAAATAAAAACAGATAAGGCTATGGGGCCAGATCAGGTACACCCAAGAGTTCTCAGGGAGATGAAGGAGCAGCTTACCAACAGTTGGGATGATAGCAAGAAAGTCCAATCAAATATTAGAGATATAACTGGAAAAGACACAAAAAAAGGCACCAACTATGACAAACCTTGACGGCTCCCACATACTGGATCCACTCCAAATTGCAAATACTTTCAATGATTCCTTTACCTATCTTAGCAATCTCCTACCACAAGATTTCTTTGATGATACCACCTTAAAGTCTGCACACCAGCATTATATCAAGACAAATGATCACCCTCTTTTCTACTTTAAACACATCTCTGTTGCCCAAGTCAGGAAACTACTGAGCAAAGTGCTCGGTAAGTCACGGTATAGTGGGGACTCCCTAGACCTCAAACTAATCGCACTTACCGCTGAGGAAGTACTCCCACCTATCAATAAGATCCTTAACCTCTCTCTGTTGTTGTCTCTGTTCCCACAGCTTTGGAAAACAGCCATTGTTACACTAGTTCATAATGCTGGGGACCTTGCACTACATAGCAACTGTAGGCCTATATCAATCATCTCTCCCCTTTCAAAAATACCAGGGTTTTAAATAATCGATTAGCAGTTTTTTTCTTGGGACAATGCTAACTGTACAGAAAGTATTTATATAGGTTTTCTAGAAGTGTTGTGTTTGTTAAACACAGTGAGGCAAGTGCTATGCATTTTCACAACATTTTAGCACTTTTATGAGCAAAACGCTAATCAATTTTTGGAGTTAAATAAATCCCTGAATACTCAAGCGTATTGTTGCCAACCAACTAGTAGGCTACCTCAGTAAATAATCCCTACAGTGTGAACGATAACATGGTTTTAGAAAAGGGCACAGTGCCACCACTGCTCTCCTAGAACTCATCAGCTCCATCCACCAGTCTATTGACCAAGGCAGTCTTGTGAGGGCAGTCTTTATAGAATTAACCAAGGCCTTCGACACGGTTAATCACCAGCACCTCCTTAAACAACTCTCTCTAACTGGCCTCTCCCCTGATTCACTGTCCTAGTTTACTAGCTATCTTGGAGATAGAGTACAACGCATGAAGATTTCCAGCACTATCTCAGACCAAAAACCAGTTTGGTCTGGTGTACTCCAGGGCTCAATTCTGGGTCCCCTCCTATTCAGCATCTTCATTAACAATTTACCATCTGCCTGTCACCTGCGCACACTGCTCTATGTGGATGACGCTGTCATTTTTGCAAGCCACCCTGACCCGCTTGTGCTCAAAAGCAACCTACAGAATGGTTTCCTGGATGTTGAGCCCTGGTTCTCCATACAGAAACTAGTGCTAAACTACAAGAAGACAAAAGTCCTGATGTTCTCCTCTGCCCGCAGTAGATACAATGGATATGCTCTCACTATCAGAAATAGCCAAGATGACCCCCTTGAACAAATATAGCACTTCAAGTACCTTGGGGTCACCCTAGATAGTCACCTCACCTACACACCCCATATTGAAAATGTAGCCAGAGCAGTCAATGCTAGGATTGGTCTTCTCTATCGACTCAGAAAGTGTCTTAACATCTGAAGCTCTCAATCTGGCGATTCACAGTTTGGTGCTCTCTATTATCAACTATGGCCTTGTCATTTATGGAGCTGCTACTGATACTGCTCTCAGAAGGCTCACTGTTGCACTAAACAAGGCTTGTGGACTCCAAATGGGAACATCCCACCTCACCCACACCTGCAATCTCTATAAACAGACTGGATGGCTCAATCTATCTGGGAGAATTAAATGCCACACATGCCTTCTCACTAAAAAGATTCTACTTGGGTTCATGCTGAAGGGTCTGTGTTGTCTGCTTCACAAATCTCCAAAGACCCAACATATGTGCACCTTATCCACTGAAATCCTACTAGTCACACGGTGCCGGACCACACAACACCAATGCGCCTTTTGTAGCAGAGCGCCTTTCTGGTTCAATGGACTCCCCAATAGCCTAGCTACCCTTTAAACTTGGAGAGTTCAAACATAAGCTCTGAACTCACCTCCTAATGGAAAGCTCCTGTGATTGCTCCACCTAATTTCCAGGTCTCTTTCAGGACCTCCACTAGTCCAACCCCCTTCTTGGACCTCCCCTCACTGACACCTCTATCACCCCCATCTTACCACCCTCCTTTCTGCCTTTGTCCTCTCTCCTTCCCCTCTCCCTCCCTTTCTAAGACTCTTTCCTCCCCCATCTTAGTTGCAACTTTACAAGGCTGCCTGGCTGCTTTCTCTCCCTCTTGGTTCTTCCTCCCCCCCCCACACACTTTTCTTCCCTCTGCCTCGGATCAGATTTTGCTTAATGTGTATAAAACTGAAGCTTAATTGATTGTCTTATACTATAATGTAAACACATGTACATCTGTTCTGAAATATTCTGTATGACTTGTCTGTTTCCCTGAAACTGTTTGTAACCCTCCCTACTGAAGTGGAACCTTTGTAAATGAGCTGCCTGGCGCTTATATGTATTTGTAATCCTAGAATGAATGAATAAATAAATAAATACATAAATAAGGAGGAGCTGGTGGGACCACTTGCCAAGCTGTTTAACCTATCCCTCAAAACAGGGATGGTCACAGGGGACTGGAATAGGGCAGAGGTGGTGCCGCTTTATAAGGGGGGGGAGGAAAGAGGACCCTGAAAGCTACTGCCCAGTCAGCCTCACCTCCGTGGTAGGCAAAGCTGATGGAAACCCTCCTGAAGGAGAGGCTGGTAAGACACCTAGAGGAGGAGGGGCTGAGGGACAAAAACCAGCATGGGTTCAGAGGGGGTAGGTCTTGTCAGACCAACCTGGTAGAATTCTTCTATGGTGTTAGCACTGTGGGTCAATTTGGAGGCAGGCAATGGCACCACAATCTGCACAGGGGTTGTATACAGACCCCCCCTCTCACGGGGAGGAAATGGACAAGGAAATGATAGAAAGTATACTTAGAATGGCAGATAAAGGGGAGATATTGCTGATGGTTGATCTGAATATGCCATATGTTAACTGGAGTGCAGTAGCAGCAGCCACTTCTAAGAGTGGGATTATTCTAGGTGCCCTACGGGGGCATGCCTTAGACAACTAGTATTGGAACCCACTCGAGAGGGAGCAGTCTTAGACCTGGTTCTCTCAAACGGAGATGGAGAGAAGATCACAGATGTAGAAGTGGGTAGCCATCTGGGAACTAGCGACCATCGAACAGCATGGTTCACAATAAACACAGCAATAGAGTCAAGCCATACAAAGGCAAAAGTACTGGACTTCAGGAGGGCTGACTCTGCCAAAATGGGTGAGTGCCTAAAGAATGCACTAGCAAATGGGCAGGAAGGAGGGGTAGAAGAACAATGGGGAATAATAAAAACTGCCATCACAGAGGTAACAAGCCTTTGTGTGAGGCAAATAAACAAAACAAAACGATGTAAGAAACCACTATGGTTCTCAAAGGAGGTGGCAGTGAAGGTTCAAGAGAAAAAGAACTCATTCAGAAAGTACAAGGAATCACAGAAGGAGCAGGACAGAGAATTGTATCTGGCAGTGGACTTCAGGGGGGCAGACTTTATGGGCATGGGAAATATTCTCAAGGATCACTTGAAGGGGATTACCTCAACAACAAGTGTGGAAAGGAGATGGGAGGTCATAAAACCGGGACTTCATGAGGCAGTCAGGATCTGCGCTAAGTTGAAACGTAAGGGAGCAAGGTCACATAAACCATGCTGGTGGTCCAGTGAGGTCCAGGTAGCAGTCAGAGAAAAGAAGGCGCTTACAAAAAATATAAAACAACAAGAGGGGATAGGGATAAGGAAATGTACCAGCTTATGCTTCAGAAAAGTCACCCATATGGTGAGGGGAGCAAAGTCCAGTAAAGAGCATCGGCTGGCACAGGGGATACATGGAGGGAAAAGGGTTCTTCCGCACATTGGGGAGCGGAGAGAAAACTAAGGGCCATCTCAGCAGATTGAGATCAGAAGGAGGGGTGGGTGGAAGAGGCGAGGACCAGGCAGAGGTATTTAACGAGTACTTTGCCTCTGTGTTCACTAGGGAGGGGGATGGGATATCTACAAAGCAAGGCACAAAGGGGATAGAAGCGGCAGGGAGTGGGATCAGGGGAGCAGCAGAAATGGAGCAAAAGGGAGGGAAAGGCACCTAGGGTGTCACATCTGGATAAGGATAAAAAGACCAGTAAGGTGGAGGGGACGGATGATGCCATCCCCACCAAAAGGGTGTGGTTTGCCCTCAAGGCCCTAAAGAAAGACAAACTCCTGGGCGGATGGCATTCATCCTGAGAGTACTATGGGAATTGGGCGGACATATTGGCTGCATCCTGGCGGAGCTTTTCAACAGGTCACTTGAGACAGGAGGGTACCTAGGGATTGGCGGAGGCACATGTGGTACCAATCCATAAAGGGGGTCGAAGGAAGTACCAGGAAACTATAGACCCATCAGTTTAACCTCGGTGGTGGGAAAATTAATGGAGAGTATACTAAAGGAACGATTGGGGTTTATTTGGAGGAGGGAGAGGTCTGATAGTCGCAGCATGGGTTTGTGCCAGGTAGATCATGTCAAACCAACCTTGTGGAGTTCTATGAATGGGTAACATCAGAACTGGATGAGGGTAAGCCTGTGGATGTATTATTCTTGGACTTCAGCAAGGCGTTTGACTCTGTCCCCACAATGGTCTGGGTGGAGAAACTGATGGGGTTAAGAGTAGGCCCTTTGATGGTCAGATGGATTGAAAACTGGATAGCTGGACGACTCAGAGAGTAGTGGTCTGTGGGGAGCTCGAACCCTACAGATGTTGGTAGTGGGGTACCACAGGGCTCGGTCCTGGGTCCAATCCTGTTTAATGCATACATATCAGACATCAGGGATGGTATAGGGTGTGAAATGAGTCTCTTCAGGATGACTCCAAGATGGGAGCAGTAGTTGAGGGAGAAGAGGGAGGTTGGCCCTGCAAGGATCTGGACACCCTGGAAAGCTGGGCTCACACATGGAAATTAAATTTCAATATCACCAAGTGCAAGGTGTTGCATCTTGGTCGGGAAACCCTAAACACAGGTACACCCTGGGAGGGAGGTGCTGGAAGCCTCAACAGGGAAAAGACCTAGGGGTCATGGTGGATACATGTATGAATAACACTGAGCAGTGCAGGAGAGCAGCTAGCAAGGCAAACAGGATGTTGGGATGCATGCAAGGGGATCACCTCTAGGAGCAAGGAAGTGATTCTGCCACTGTACAATGGACTGGTTAGACCACACCTTGAGTACTGTGTACAGTACTGGAGACCACACTTGAAGAGGGACATACAGCTCCTGGAGAGGGTACAGAGGAGGGCAACAAAGATGATCTCGAGGCTAGGGATTTGACTTACGAGGACAGACTTGAGGAGCTCTGCCTGTTTTCATTGGAGGAGAGGAGAGACAGGGGGACATGATTGAGGTCTTCAAGTACCTCAAGGGAATAAATAGGGTAAACATGGAGGGATCTTTAGACTAAAGCAGGAGGCATCACCAGAGGGCATGGTTTGAAGTTGGAAGGTGGAAGGGTGAGGGGGGAAAAGAGGAGGAGGTTTTTCACTGAGAGGGTGGTGGACCCTTGGAATGCTCTGCCTGGTGAGCTGGTTCAGAGATCCACAGTGGAGAGCTTTAAGAGAGGGTGGGACAGACACAGAAAGTGGATGTATCAGATGATGGCCTGTCCGGGGGTGGGGATGGATGATAGGGGTTTCTGGAGCACAAGGGATGGGAGGGTCTCGGCACCCAACTAAGGATCTAGGTTCGAGCAGACTTGATAGACCATAAGGCCTAATCTGCTGGCAAATAGTATGTTAGTATGTTAGTATGTTAGTATGAGTGTGAAATAGTTTCCATACTTGACTATCACTAATTAAAGGAGTTGTATTAATTCATAAAACATTATAATTAAAAACAAAATGTGTCTATAACAGAATAGGCATATTTGATTAATGGTTAAAAAAACTCCATATGTTTCAGATATAAAAATGAATCTCAGTGAATATGTTAAGTTTGAAAACATGGATAAATAAGTTCTGTCAGGGTTGGAAAATATGGATTGATAAGTTTTGTGAGATAATAATAGAACAAAATGGTAGAAAAGGGATTTCATGACATTATATTGAATTTTAGCAGTGAGCCTGAGGGACAACAAACTGGTTGAAATAAGTAAATTATATTGAAGGCTGCCAAGAGATCGAGACGTGTCTATATCTCCATGATACAGGATTTGAATGGGTAATTAAATAAACCCTGAATTGAATATATTTATCACAAATATGGTGAAGGATTGCTGTCGGGGAGCACTATATAGTATAAACTGGCATATAAAAAATTAATGTGAGATATGATCGTGCTCTTTACAGAAATTTCGTCATAGGGAGTCAAGTTGTTGATACAAAATTCTATGTGCATCTAAAAAATTATACTTTGTGAGTAATACCATTGGGATTCATGATATTTTAACTTGTTAGTTTTTTATTATTGGGTATAGATATAGAACTGATTGCAGACAATATTTATTAAAATTTGTTTTATTTGTGTATTTTTTAGAAAGGTAACTCTTGAAAAAGCCTATTTTTTAGATGAAACATTGAGTTCATTGCCACTTTTATACAATAAAGAGAAGAAATTATAGAAATTGGACCACTTTGTCTGCGTTCAAGTTTCTTCAGCGCCATACCATCTTCCTGCTGTGAGACAGAGAAGTCACCCACACCTTTTGATACATCGGTATAGTCTGCTTGGGCAAAGCATTAAGCAAGAATCTTACAAGAACAGTTCATTACCTGTGGAATTCACTTATCTTGTCATATCCCCTTTTTCCTTTAATCACTGTTCACCTCATGTGGTCCCCTGTTCTTGATCCACTATGTACGCTAAATAGTTCCTTGCAATTTGCCTTGTTCATCCTTTCAGAAACCTGAAGGTTTTTGTCATATCTCTCCTCTCTCATCTCTCATCCGGCTTCCAGCAAGAACATATTCAATGCCTTCAGCCAGTCCTCGTAAGATCTGCCCTGCTGGCCCTCAATCATGTTGGTCACCCTACATTGCACTGTCTTTACTCTGCCCTTATCTTTACTTAGGTGAGGATTCCAATTAGGTACACTACTCCAGGTGGAGCCTCACCAGTGATCTATAGACAGGTAGTAATATCTTCTTCCTTCTGCTGTCATACCCTTTCCTATATACTCCAGCATCCTGTTTTCCTTACTGTAGGCCTTGTTACGCTGGCTTGCTTGTTTTAGGGAGTCACTGATGATGACCCCTAGACCTCTTTCCTCAGAGGTCATGCCAAGCTTTACCACCCCATCCAGTACTCTGTAATGGGGTTCTTGTTCTCTATATGCATCACCTTGCACTTTTTAGCATTGCATTTCAACTGCCAAACCTTTGACCACCTCTCTAGCCTTTGCAAGTCTCTCTGCATTTCCTTAACCCACTCTTCAGTGGCTACCCTGCCACAGAGCTTAGTGTTGTCTGCAAAGAGACACATCTTGCTGTGGATTCCTTCTCCCATGTTACAGTTGAACATACTGAAAAGGACTGAAACCTTGACTGATCTTTGTGGCATTCCACTGGTGACCTCCCTGTCATCTGATTTGACTCTGTTATCTACAACCCTCTGCTGTCTCCCTTCCAACCTGTTTCTTATCTATCTAATTATGTCCTTCACTGTACCCAGATCCTCTAGTTTCTTCAGAAACCTTTTGTGAGGCACTCAGTCAGCAGCCTTGCTGAAATCAAAGTAGAGTTAATCCATAGTGTGGCCCTTATCCACTACCCTCTTTATCAGTCAAAGAATGCAGTTAGGGTGGTCTGACAAGATCTTACTGCTATGAACCTGTGCTGTTAACTCTTCTGGAGCCCATTGCTCTCCAGGTGGTCCATGAGGTCCTCTTTGACTAGTGTCTCCAACAGTTTACCCATAATTGAAGTAAGACTGACAGGTCTGTAGTTATCCAGTTGCTCCTTGCCCCACTCCCCCAGATAGATAGATAGATAGATAGATAGATAGATAGATAGATAGATAGATAGACAGACAGACAGACAGACAGACAGACAGACAGATTCATTATTTATAAAGTGCCCCATTCCAGGGACTCGTAGCACTGCATATTAAAAACAATAATAAATACCACAAAATAGTAAAATTTCTCAATCATGTAAAGTCATCAAGAGATCAGTAATGTTTAAAACACATCTATCTATGCAATAAAACATGTTAACTACCAGTAATTAATTAGTTATAATTATAATTCAAATGCTGAAATAGAAACATCTTTAGACCTGTTTTAAAGGTTTCTACCGAGGGTGCCTTCCTTACATAGTTAGGTAATGAGTCCCACAGGGTTGGTGCAGCAGCCAAGAATGCATAGTCCCCAGACTGCCACAGCCTAACCCTGGGAACTCCAAGGAGGCAACCCTTGGCAGAATGGTGAGACCAGGTCGGGCGGTGGGGCTCAAGGAGATCTTGCAGATAGACTGGTTCCCTATTGTGGAGGGTCTCGTGGGTAAGGTTCTTACCTTGAAGACAATCCTCCACCTGAATGGCAGCCAGTGCAGCTCGCTAAGGACAGATGTAATATGCTCATTTCTTTTTGTTCCTGACAACAATCTTGCCACCTCATTCTGCACCAACTGCAGCTGCTGGAGGTTGCTCCAGATATCCCTAGGTATAGGACATTGCAGTAGTCCAACCTGGATGTAAGGAAAGTATATACCAGCGTGGGGAGATCCTCAGATGGAATAAGGGCTCAGATCCAGGCAATGTTCCTCAGGTGGCAGTATCCACTTTTGACCACGGCCGACACCTGAGGATGTAGGGTCAGGCCATCATCTAGGCTCATGCCGAGATCCTTCACCTGTTTAGATGGGATAAGAGGGATCCCCCCAGCACTAAGCCGGGGGGGTATCCCTGACCACCCCCCCCCCCAGCACAACAGCCTGGTTCCACCAGTAGCACCTCAGTCTTGTCTGGATTAAGTCTAAGCCAGTTTTGAGCCATCCAAATCTGGATTCCCTCTAGGCAGCTGTTAAATATGGAGGGCACTGTCTGGTTACTGTGTTCACAGGACAGGTATAGCTGGGTATCATCTGCATAGCAGTAAAACCCAGCCCATCCCATCTCATCTGATAATGTCTCCTAATGGCAGCATATACACTGTGAATAGCAAGGGTGACAAGACCGAACCCTGTGGGCCACCACAGCACAGAGGCTTTGGGCTAGATGTGGCAAGCCCCATTGTCACCCTCTGCACTCTGCCTGTCAGGTATGACCTGAACCAGTTGATGACATTTCCTGACAGGCCACACCAGTATTGTAGGTGGGCAAGTAACACCTTGTGGTCCATGGTGTCAAATGTTGCTGCCAGTTCCACGAAGACTAAGATGGTACTCTCCCTCCTGTCCCTTGCCATCAGGAGATCAATTTGCACCTTTACCAGGGTGGTCTCTGTACTATGTCCAGCTCAAAACCCAGACTGGAATGTCTCATAAGTGGAGAAGAAGGCAAGATGCTCCTCGAGCTGGATGGCCACTACTTTTTTAATAACCTTCCCTAAAAATGGGAGGTTAGAGACTAGCCTATAGTTGTCAAGACACTCTGGGTCCAATGAGGTTGTTTCAGTAGGGGCCTGACCAAAGCCTCTTTCAAGGTCAATGGAAATAAACCTCTCCTCAAGGAACTCTGAACTATCTTGCCCACCACAGGCCCGATTAAATCCAAACACTCCACCAAATGGTGGGTGGGACCTGCGTCAAGATCACACTGTGTTGGTCGCAGCATCGAGATCATAATCACCACCTCTTCCACTTCAACTGGATCAAACTCAGCCCAGACATGAGGAGTGCTTCTACATGGTTCAGAAAGGACCCCGCAATCCTTTCAAGAGATGTTGGAGGAGATCTTGACCCTGGTAGAGGACACTTTGTCAACAAAGAACAGAGCAAACTCCTCACACCTAGTGCTTGAACCTGCCCCTTCCACATGGAGACAGGTCGGATGTAATAGCCTGTCTACCATGCGGAAGAGCTGAGACAGTCTGTTTCTTGCTGTAGCCATCTCCCTGGACAGAAAATCTGCCTTCTTTTGGGAGACTGTCCCCTGATAGTTGCAATAAGCAACCTCAGGGCCAATTTGTCCTCCATCAGTCTAGCTCTCCTCTAACACTTCCTGAACCTCTGATCTCTAGTCTTTAACCCCCTGAGTTCCTTGTCAAACCAAGGAACTCTCTGGCAAGTTGACAGGGGTCAGACAAGAATGGGTGTGATTGAATCAAAGGTGGCAGTAACAGCCCTATTATTTATTTATTTATTTTTTTATTTAGTTGTTTAACCAGGTATAGCACACTAAGCTGAAAGCTTTTTTACAGGAGCGACCTGGGAGCACAAGGAGGTTAAGTGACTTGCTCAGGGTCACACAGTATGCAAGTGGAAGCTGTGGGATTCAAACCCAGGTCTGGTCTGCTGGATGTCACCAAATTTGCAGCTCAGAGCCTTAGACCACTGCGCTATACTGCCTCCTATTATAGGCGTACACTCTTTCCTCCATTCCAATCGCACACGTAGCCTCAACAGCCGAAAGATCCAGCACTGCCAGCAGTCCTATAGAGGACACTCCTCTTAAAGGGCGGTACTAGACCATCTCCACAGAGGCAGGACCATCGGGGAGGGTGCCCCAAACATGAACCCCCATGGTGCTATGATCCGACCAACTTACTGGATCTACTTTTAGGTCACTAACCTCCAGGCCTATTGAAAACACAAGGTCATGTGTGTGTCCACGTGAGTGGTCTGGCTTATGGAGCAGGACTATGTCCACTGCTCTCCAGTCTTTTAGAACTACACCCTCTCAAATAAGTTATTGAATAACCCTACAAGGGATTCAGTTAGCTTCATTGAAAATCTTTGAGCACCCTCAAATGCATCCCATGTGGCCTGGGCCTTATCTATCTTTATGGCTGCTAACCATTTTCGAACCCTTTCACTGGTAAATACTTGTTGATTCATCTCAGGGATAACCATTACAGCTGCCTTAATGCCATTGTCTGGCAGAGGCCATCTGTCTTCCCTTGTAAATACATAGAAACATAGACTTTGATGGCAGATAACGACAGCTTGGCCCACCTAGTCTGCTCATTTCCCTTTCTACTGGATAAGCTGCAGATCCTAGTTAACCAACAGCCTATTTCTTTCTACCCCCCACAAGAATTGTCTTATGTCTGTCCCATGCATTCTTGAATTCTCCCACAGTTTTAGAATCCACAACCTCCTCAGGAAGGTGGTTCCATGCTTCCACCACCCTCTCTGTGAAAAAATACTTCTTCACATTGCCCCTGAGCTGCCCCCCCCATCTCCAAATTCTGTCACTTTGTTCTTGCATATCATTTTTTCTGAAAGATGCTATCCTCTTGGACTTTGTTTCCACTGAGGTACTTAAACGTTTCTATCATGTCCCCCCTCTCCCTGCTTTTCTCAAGGGTATACATATTAAGCTCTTTCAGTCTCTCCTCGTATGGCTTCTCTTGCAGACCATGCACCAGTTTAGTTGCCCTCCTCTGGACTGCCTCCATCCTGTCTATGTCTTGGCGGAGATGGGGTCTCCAGAACTGGACCCAGTGCTCCAGATGGGGTCTCACCAACTGTCTGTACAGAGGGATAACAACTTCCTATTTTCTGCTGGTGATGCCTCTCCCTATACATCCCAGTATCGCCCCAGCCCTCCCTACTGCCTTCTCACATTGCTTGCTAACCTTAAGGTCATCTGATATGATTACCCCCAGGTCTCTTTCCATTTTTGTTGTTGTTACTACCTCCCCCTCTATTGTGTACTCTTCCCCTGGGTTTTTGTTTCCCAGGTGCAGTATGTTGCACTTTTTTGCATTGAATCCAAGCTACCATACTTCTGACCATTCCGACAACCTTGTCAAGTCCCTTCTCATCCTTTCCACACCCCTTGTGTATCAACCCTTTTGCAGATCTTTGTGTCATCTGCAAAGAGACATACTTTTCCTTCCAGTCCCTCTGCAATGTCACTTATAAAGACATTAAAAAGGACTGGGCCCAGTACTGAACCCTGCAGTATCCACTAGTAACCCCCTTTCTTCAGAGTGGACTCTGTTTATTATTAGCTTCTGTGTCCTGTTGTCAAGCCAATGTTTTACCTGAGCTAACATCCTGGGACCCACTCCCAGGTTGGCTAATTTGTTTATTAATCTTTTGTTTGGGACAGTATCACATGCCTTGCTAAAGTCTAGGTAGGCCATATCCACAGCCCCTCCCTGGTCTACTACTTTGGTCACCCAATCAAAGAGATTTATTAGATTCATCTGACATGACCTTCCCACTGCGAATCTATGCTGTTTTGGGTCCTATGCCCCACTGGCCTCTTTGTACTCAACAATGCCTTCCTTCACAAGTGATTCCATCATTTTCCTTACCACAGAGGTCAAACTGACAGGTCTGTAGTTTCCTGCCTCTGTCTTGTTCCCACTTTTGTGAAGGGGAATCACATCCACCCACCTCCGGTCCTCAGGTACCACACCATCCTCCCATGATTTGTTAAAAAGGGTAGTTGGTGGTGTCACTAGTTCCCCCTTAATTCTTTTATAATTCTAGGGTGAATCCTATCAGGTCCCATTGCTTTGTCCACCTTCAGTTTTAGGAGTTTTTTTAGAACCCTTTCGTATGTGAAAGGACTGGTATTGACCCCCCATCCAGAGTACTTCTGTTAATTGGATTAGGTACCTCCCGTCCTCCTCTTTTGTGAATACAGAGCAGAAGTATTCTTTCAGTATCCCTGCTTTTTCACTGTCCCTCTCTGCCCACATACCATCCATTCTACTCAGCCTCACTTCCCTCTCTTTGTCTTTCTACACTCCCTAATGTACCTATAAAAGGTTTTATCCTGTCTTAACTGAGTTGGCTGTCTTTTCCTCAGTTTGGGCCTTTGCTATTCTAACTGCCTTCTTTGCTTCCTTCTGCCTTAACTGGTACAGTTCTCTGTCCTGCTCCTTCTGTATTTCCTTATACTTCCAAAATGCTATCTTTTTCTCCATAACCTTCCCCATCACCTCTTTTGAGAACCATAGTGCCTTTTCCTTTCATTTTGATTTGTTTATTTGCTTCACACAAAGGCCTGTTGCCTCTGTGATGACAGTTTTAATGTTTCCCCATTGTTGCTCCACCCCCTCCTACTTGCCTGTTTGCTAGTGCTTTTCTAAGGTACTCTCCTATTTGACAAGCAGAAGTAATCACTAAAAACAGCTGTGTTCTGCCTGTCCTTCTCAAGTACCCTGCCTCCCTCTGTTAGCCTAGCAACTCTTCCTCACATCTTTCTTTTTTCCCTAATATAGTATCTAAAGAACTGTTTTAACCCTCCCTTGATCCCTGCCACAATCCACAGCTCTGTGTCTGCTGTTGCTCCTTTGACTTCCCTCTTGGTTTCCATTGTTCTCACTTGGTAGTCTCCCTATTCTTCCTTCTCTTGTTTTTCCCTGTACCTGGTGAATGCCTTCTTTTTGGCTCTCACTGCTTCCTTGACCATTCCAAAGAACCAGGTTTGTCTATTGTACCTGTTTCTTTTGATCACTGTTCTCATACAAGACTTTGTTGCCTCAAGAATGGCCCCTTTGATTTTCTCCATTTTTTCTCCACATCCCTGACACTGTCCATTCCAACTAACTTGTTCTGGGCCAGCTCCCTCATCCAATTGAAGTCTGCTCTTCTAAAATCTAGGACTTCAGCCTTTGATGAGGGCATACTTGTCCTAAGTGCTAGGTCAAACCATATTGAGTTATGGTTGCTGGATCCTAGTGGCTCCCCTTACCTCACTTCTCCTTCCACTTCTGAGTTGGTGAGCATGACATTGAGAATGGCAGCCTGTCTCATGGGTTCCTTAACAAGCTGCACCAGCAGGCAGTCTTGCAATGTAAGTATTCTTAATACCCATTCTGCTTAAACACCTTATTTTGACTGTTTTTCCCCCCTTTTAGTCATTTCAAACAAAAACAAAATGAAAATTGTTTTATCTTGATTGACTGTGGTTGATAGAAAGCCCTAGAGAGCTTCCAAGTTCTTAAAGCATGCCACTCGGATTTGTAACTTCTCCCCTACAGTACAGTATGTGGATTTGCATGTTGATCAATCTTTGTGATGATGGCTGTTGCTCAGGAGCCCTGCGTGGTGTCCTTCCCCATCACAGCTACGATTATTCGCAAGCAGAGTGATTTTAGCTACTAAATATAGAAGCTGACTGTTAAGATGGTCTGGGCAGAATAAGTGATGGGGGAGACTACTTAGAATTTCCATGAAGTGTTAAAGTATTTTTTGTTGTTGTGCCCACCAGTTTACAGCCATTTTGAGGAGACGGTAGGGGGAACCGTGTGACATGGGCAATGGATATGATGCAGGCAGAACATGTATCTGCTCGAAGTTCCATAAGGCGCACTCACCTGTGTGGGCTAGATGCCGGACAGACACACCCTGTAGGGCACCCTTAAGGTAAGGCATAGTTTTGGGGTGCAGGCTCTATAACATTCTGATGGTAGGTTATCCAGACTGAGGCCTTTTCATTTTTTAATGTTTTATAGCCTCTCTTGGTTCAGTTTCAGAAATTGGGGCATCCATAGCTTCCTTGGTCTCAATTATTAATAAACTCTGGAGGCAGTACTTCTACACAGAAAGGGTACTGGATCTGTGGAATAGCCTACCAGCCAATGTAGTGGGGGCAAAAACAATGATGGGGTTCCAGACTGAATAGGATGTGCATAAGGGGATCGTAATGAAAAGAAATTGGGGAAGGGAAAAAGCCAGAGATAAAGTAGGGTCCACAGAGATACTGTGGGTAGGGAAAGTGGGCAGACTGGCCAGGCTGAGTGGTCCTTAGCTGCCAACAAATTCTATGTTTCTATTTCTCTATGTAACTCCCCTTGATTAGTCCCTTCCTTTCCTAGACAGGGCCACCCAGGCACTTTTTGCCTAGTTATGCTGTATTTGTTAAAAATGGTTTGTTGTAAATGTTTTTTGTTTTTTTTGCATAGCATCACACCCTGCTTTGCCTCTTCCCTTTTCACTGCCTCTCTTGTTTGTGAGTAACAAGTGTTACCATATAAGATAGCATGGTGTGAGCCCACTGGTACCATTCACCATGTGATTCGGTTCCACCATGCTGTGGGGACATGGAATTTGTTGACCATCAGTACACTGATGGCACAACACCATCAATTGTTGTTGTGCTGTCGCTGGGGTAACTAGTGTTTTATGTGGGGGGCTTTGCCACCACAACCCCCATGACTAAACAAAAAAAAAAATCATGATTTACATGCTTTTTGTTTTTAAAAAAAATCCCAGTGTCACTTTTACTCTATAGTGACCGAAATGTTAACCCTGGAAACACACGCTTTTCAATGGCAGCCCGTTAGCACTGGCACCAAACAGTGACAGTTGCTAGTGAGTTCTAGTCTCTATAATCAAACAAACAAAAAAAAGAACCCAGGAGTAGCAGTCCTCTCTTTAAGACAAAAAAACATGACTTATATAACTGTCTGTAGGGTTGCATTAGAATGCATGGGCAACAACACTGCATCCCTAGCAACAGCCCTAGCAACTAAGCACTATTTTTGTGGTAGAGTAACAAAAACAATTAAAATAAATTAAAATACCCAAACAAAACTCCTTTTTATTTATTTGTTTTGTATAAATTTTATTTTTGTATTTATTTATTGAATTGATTCACCAGGAAGGCACACTGAGCAAAAGCGATGCTCGTCTCCCGGAGTGATCGGGGGGGGAGGGTACAAGGGAAGGATAACACACAGGTTCATCATATAACATAATAACAGTTAACAGTTTACACAGTAAAGAAGGAATTACTTGGTTAACAATTTGTAGCAGACAGCTAAAAGCAAGTGCTCGGGACTAACAGGTAGCAGCTATACATACATACATACATACAATGTTTGCATACATTTATGGAGTACAGGTTGGTGCTGTAGAATGTCCCAAGGGCTAAAAACAAAACTAGGGCTAAACTAACACTTGATTGGTCAGAGAGAGTCCAGGGTGTGGGCAAGTAAGTGCAATTATTTTTTTTTTTAATATAGTATATATAGTCCAGCTACCATGGGAGGGTGATGCCACTGGTCTGGCAAGGGAATTTGGGGAAAGAAGAGGGGGATTTGAATGCCATGCACAGACACAGTTTACAGTGAAGTAGTTTGACAATGCAGTTGCCAGGGAATGGGTAGAGGAAGAGTGGCGAATTTGAGGGGAGAGGGCATTCCAGAGTTTCGGGAATTGGTGCGAGAAGGCAGTTTGCTTAGCGGCTATCTTTCAGCTGGAAATGTTTAGAAGACAGGGGCCAAGGGACCGGAGATCATGAGGAGGGGTGGGAGCTAGCAACAGCATTGAGAAAAGGTAGGAGGGAGAGCATCAAGCCAGAATTTTGAGACAAACTTGGAGCAGTGCAGTTTTCGGTGATTCTCTAGGGATGGGAAGACGAAGGAGTGGTAGAGGTCACAGTGGTGGGAACGAGGTGTGGCATTGAGAGCGAAGCAGCAGAATGCATTGAAGATAGGATCTAGTTTAGACAGGGTGGAAGATGGTGCCACACTATAGACTATGTCACAGTAGTCTAAAGAGGGGGTCATTTTGTGAACTAGATCCCATCTAACCGAGGAAGAGAGGCTAGAGCGGTTCCTGTGGATGGCACCAAGCTCAGGTGTAGTTTTTTGATAATTGTGCCAATGTGGTCAGAGAAGGCTAGGTGATGGTCGAGCCATACCTCTGAATACCGGAAGGAAGCGATGTCCTCCAGAGTTGTCCCATCCAATGTGCAGAAGGGTGGGAGGGAGGAAGGGAAGACGGGCTAGCCGGTGTCTCGTACCGAAGGACATAGTGATAGTTTTTTTTGCATTGAGAGAGAGCTGATGTGAGTTGAATGAGAGTTGGACTTTTTCGAACTCTGTCTGGAGATTTGATACTACTTCTGCAGGGGAGGAGCCCATGGAGAATAGGATGGTGTTGTCTACGTACAAATGTATAGATGAGTTTGTGCAGACTTGTGGCAGGTTGTTGAGGAAAATGGAGAATAGGATGGGTCCGATTACCGACCCTGGAAACATCAAAATCTAACCAAGAAGTGGGTAGGAGAGGTACATGCTTCCTCTTATGTGGCCCACCCCTACCACAGTGGGGTGGCAATTTTGATCAAAAAAGGTGCTTCCCCTTGAGGTGGATTGAGTTGAAAGGGATGAAGATGAAAGTTATGCATCCAATAGTGGTATATACCGTGACACACATTGTATGGTAGTTGACTTGAATGCTCAGAATGCTCAAAATGACAATCCTACTAATGCCAAGTTTCTACAGAATTTCCTGTTGAAGTCAGTGATCAACCCACATAAGCACATTATTACAGAGGAGTATTTTAACTGAGTGCAAGACCCTTATACAGACAAGTCAAGGAGTGGCCCACAAGTACAGACTAGAGTGTTAAAGATTCTGGGAAGGGTCATAAACAACTTGGGATTGATCCACCCATGGAAAATTCTCCATTCCTGGGACTACACCTTTCTTTTACACCCACAAGGGAATTACTCTTGAACTGATTTTTGTTTAATACCACAAGAGTGGATGCATGTGGTTCAGTCATCAGGGATCAGTACCATGGCAGCATCTGATCATGCCCCAGTGACTCTTGAGGTAGAATACATCCTAACTATTAAACACCCCATTTAGCCCATAAATACCTCTTTATTAAATGATTCAGAAATGATTCAGCCAATTCCCGTGCTCATTTTCTTCACATCATCTTACTTTCTTTAACCCTCTCCTGCCCTCCACCATGCTACTGCACCTACTACTGCTGCTTTGCTTCTCACCTTCCTTAGATCCAGATGAGATAACTGTTGGAACCCATACCGAGGTGCTTAGGGCGACCACTCAACACTGCCCCCCTCTACTGTCCCCAGTGGATACCCCTAAACTATACATACTTATACTACCGCTTCTGCACAATAATCCTTGGGGAATCCCAAAAAGGCTCACAACCAGTTTGGAACTCCTCTATCCCCTGCTACCATACTGGCACTACAATTACTCCCTACGCCTGTCCATTAAGCTGGCAATCTACTATAATCTCGATAACCATGCAGCAGGATCATCACCCACTATATACTGGCTCCCAAGAAAGAAGAAAAACTGCCTGACTGCTCACTACTCCTATCACTTGGTGCCTCATCAAGTTAATCTTCTTTCTGCTGGTCTGTGTTGGCACTGTGGAAATCAACCCTGGACCCACTGAAAGCTCGATCTCTCCAACTGACCTAACCTCCATAAATGGATTGAGTTTCTTCACTTCAATGCCTGCAGCCTCCTAAAAGTTCTCATCAATACAGGCCTGGGTTGTACACACCCACCGACTGTCTGGTTACATCTGAAACATGGCTCAAATCTGCAACAAAAGATAGTGAAATAAACCTTCCCAACTATTAGCTCTTCAGATCTGACCGTCTATCCAGGGGCGTGGGGTAGCCATCTATGTCAAAGCAAATATCTCTGCATCCTGCCTCAATTCTACATCTCAACCAAAGGAATTCAATGCTTGTCTATTAAAATAACCCTTCCCAACATCTTCCTTTCAACTGGTTGGTTGCTATAGGCCCCTCTGCAGGCCTCAAACTCCTATCCCATTTAGGATCCATACTTAATCTGGGCCCTGAAGACACCATCATCTTAGAGACATGAACTTAAATTGGCTGACTAATGCATCTGCACCCCTGGTAACCTTCTGTGACACCTATGGATTCTCTCAATTAATCAAAGAACCAACAAGGATCAACCCAAAGAATACTCTCAACAGCACACTCCTGGATATTATATTGGTAAATAAACCTCATCATTATCCCTATGCAGGAGTACTTCTCAGTGACATAAGTGACCACTGTCCCATAGCTGCCATTAGATCAACAATCAAGCCACCCAATCCTGCAAAATTCCTCCCACGAAGGTCAAAAAAGAACTTTAAAATTACAGGATATCTCCATGATCTGTGCCTCACCACACGTTGGCAAGAATTCTAGCTCACAGCCTCAATAGAGTCAGCTCTTCAAATCCTAAATGATATAATCATAAGTGCCCTCAATTCACATGCACCCTCACCAGTGTCAGAACCAAACTCAAATCCTGTCGCTGGTTCTCTGCCTTCACCTTAAATCCGCAGACTGCTTGCCAGAGACAAACTCTGGAAAAGGGCAAGAAAGACAAGGACCCAAAATGACTGGCTCCAATTCAGAAAAGCCAGAAACTCCTGCACAAAAAAAAGTAAGAAAAGCCAAGGCAACCTTCTACACAGCTGAACTAGATGCCTCTATAACAACCCTTCCAGGTTCTGGGGTACCATAAAGGGCATCCTAGGTCAAACCTCTACCCTGTCTTACCATCCAAAATTCAATTAAATAATATTGAAATCACCGACAAGCAAAATATCTTGAATGCCTTCAATGACCATTTCACTACAGCTGGCCTGGCTTTCGACTCCTCTCCTGCAAACCTATTAAGATCATCTCTAAACCTACAATCTACTGAGAGTCAAAAGGTTGCTTCCACATTCTCATTCAAACCAATATTGTTCAAAGAAGTAGAAGACCTCCTACTCCAACTAGATACCACCAAAAGTGCAGGTGCAGACTCCTGGATCCCTACTTTCTAAAGTAGCACTGTATAGCCTTAACGCCCCCTCACCCACCTCTTCAATCTATCACTTGTCACTAGTACTATCCTCAATATGGAAAACAGCTCAAGTGTTTCCATTACTTTAAGGCAGGTGATCCCATGGATCTCAATAATTATAGGCCCATCTCCATCTTACCAATACTATCCAAGATGCTTGAGAAGCTGGTAAACTCTCAGTTAACTGCCTACCTTGATACCAACAATCTCCTAAATCCAGCTCAATCTGGGTTTAGATCTATGCATAGCACCATCTTGCACTAGCAAAAGTCACAAATGACTGGCAGACTGCCCTAGACAAAAGAATAATACCTGTGCTGTGTTTCTGGATCTAAGCAAGCCTTTGACACTGTGGATCATGATCTTCTAATCACCTCACTAAACTCCACAGGCCTTGACTCACTCTCTATTAAATGGTTCAGATGCTATCTCTCTGGAAGGCTACAACTGGTAAAGAATGATGGTGATCTATCTCCCCTAAGCCACTCCTAAGAGGTGTACCGCAAGGCTCCATCCTGGGTCCCATCCTTTTGCCATTTACATCAACAATATTGACTCCAATCTCTCTCTTTCTAATATCCACCTTTTGCAGATGACACTGTACTTTATGTGAGCGATCCTCACCATCAAAGCCTGTGAGCTCCTACAGTCTCAATTCTCCCTCCTCCAGCATAACCTATTAAAAGAAATTATTACTAAATGCTAAGAAACCAAAGCTATGTTCTTGCCCACAAGAACTGTTCTTCCACTATCCCATCATTCACCCTCCCACAACTCTCTACCATCCTTGGTGAAAATCTGGAATATGTTGACAAATTCAAATACCTAGGAGTATGGATAGACAATAAACTAGACTATACTACCCATTGAAGAGCTCCTGAAAAGCTAAGACAAAGACTTGGTCTATTCTATAGAATCAAACACTACCTGACCAAAGATTCCAAACAAAGATTAATCCTTGCATCATTCATGTCCCTCATTGATTATGCTGACTTCCTCTATGGTCATTGCTCCCTCTCCCATCTAAACAAACTAGACACCCTGTATCATAGAGCTATTAGATTCATTACTGACCTTCCCTCTAGCACCCATCATTGCTCTCTCTACAATGCAGTCAGCTGGACATCCCTGCAACATAGAAGAAGAAAAAATGCTGCTACCTGGATCTACAAAGCTCTGACAAACAAACTCCCTTCCTATATCTCAGACTGCTTCAACCAGATCACATCCAGGCCCTACACCTTGAGGATCAACAAACTGATCCTGCTGAAGATTCTATCACCTGCACCGGTATGGAAGAGCTGCAATCAGTTATTCCCTGGCACTTATCTGGAATTCTATCCAAAAGACATTGAAAATGGAAACACTGATCCTTACATCCTTCAAAAGCTATACACCAGCCTAATCCCAGATTCATGCAATTGCTTCCACAAGGCCTAGTCCTCCCACACCCCCACACCCCCACACCCTCTCTCTCCCCACCCCCTTCTAAAGCTCCTCCCTATTCTTCTATCATTCCTCTGGTCCTTTCCATCAAACCTCAAACATATATGCCCACCCATGTACCATTATCCAAGCCTTATCCCTACCAGACTGTTTGTTTCTCACCTTTAATAGGTTTTGGTTTACTGTCCTTTGCCTTGTATATATGTAAATAATTGTACATCTATCTCACTCATAAATGTTTGTATTTGTGCTATTTCAATATCATGTTTTTGTATACACTCTGTAACCTTTTTTTGTTATGACCACTCAGGTCCATCTTGTAAATGAGCTTTGCTCAATGATGTTCGCCTGAATAAATAAAGATTTTGATTGATTGATTGATTGATTGATTAAAGAACTGTTGAACCTGAAAATTGATGACTTTTTAAGGAATAATGGAGAAGAAGACAACATAGATGCTGTTAGATAGAAATCTCTTTAGGTGGTCATGGCTGGGGAAATTATTGTATATCCAGCTAGGAAGAAGAAGGAAAAAATAACAAGAGAGCTAGAGCTGGAGGACAGTCTATTTAATCTAGTAGCAAAACATTAACTCGCATTACATGAGGAGGTTAAAAAACAAATCGGAAGACGTAGGACTACATTAAATACATTGATTCACCCTACATTTGTGGACAACTTGGGATATACAACACAAGAGTTCTGTGAGGCAGACAACCAAGCTAGGTACCTTTTAGCATGGCAACTTCATCAGCAAACTTTGAGTGGGGCAGTTTTACAGGTTAAAGTTAAAGAGAACCCCTAGGCGGAGCATTCAGACCCATAACATATCATGTTCAATTTTGTTAACTACTATAAGAAGCTATTCCAGATAGATAGGGGACCATAGCATGATGCCAGAATACCAGCTTTTCTAGAGAACCTCCTCCTGAGTTCATGAATAACTGAGGCCAAGGAAGCTATGGATGCCCCAATTTCTGAAAATGAACCAAGAGAGGCCATAAAAAATAAAAAAATCGAAAGGCCCCAATCTGGATCACCTGCCATCAGAATGTTATAGATTCTGCACCCCAAAACTATGCCTTACCTTAAGGGCATCCTTTGTGGAGGTTCAACAGGAATGCCACACTCCGGCATCACAGAAACAGGCAATAATTACCAGTTTACCTAACTCCAGGAATGATGCAACCTCATGTGGGATCATACAGATCAATTTCACTCCTAAATGCTGATATTAAATTATTTACAATTGTACTAGCAGGGAGGCTGCATAACTTTGTGCAAGCCCTAGTCCACCTGGATCAAACAGGTTTTGTGAGAGACCGGTATCTTCAGAACAATATTAGATGCCTCCTCAATATTTTTACATCACAAATGTCCCATAATTAATTCTGAATAGCAATCTCCATGAATGCCGAGAAGGCTTTTGACTAGGTGGACTTGGGCTTTTTAATAGTCACTTTGTCAAAGATGAATTTTGGTCCCAAATTTATACAGTGTATTTGCAAAATGTATGCAGTCCCTGAGGCAAGAGCCAAAGTGAATGAAATCCAGACACCCAGGTTTGGGCTGGCATGAGGAACATTACAGGCTGTACCCTTCCTCCTCTTGTTTGCTATTAGTATTGAGCCATTGGTGGCAACAGTATGGCTTAGCCCCTATTCCCCTGCCTTAACTTCCTTGCTGCTCCCTTGACCCTCCCTGGGGCTATGGCCCACCCTCCGCATACGCCACCCCCCTCTGCTCCCCAACCCCTCTCCCTGGCTCTCCTTGAAAGGGCTCAAGATCGCCCACCTGAATGTGCGGAGCCTTCTACACAACCAAACTGAGCTCACCACCTGGGTTGCCCTCCACAAACCTGACATTCTGGCTCTTTCTGAAACCTGGCTCAAACCCCATATACCCGATGCCCAGTGGTCCCTACCAGGGTACAACCACCTCCGACGTGACAGGCCAGGTAAGAAGAAGGGTGGTGGAGTGCTTCTCTATTACCTGGCACACCTCAACCTGTCCCTCATTGACCACCCTCCTACTGACCTGCCTGCATGTGAGTTCCTCCATGCTCTCCTCCTACTGGGCTATTCTAAGAAGATCCACTTGATATGTGTCTACAACCCACCTAAGAATGGTCTGCCGGGACTCTCCTCCCTGCTCGACTGTATCAGCAATAAAGTGGGTCTCAACGAAACTCTCATGCTAGGTGACTTCAACCTCAACTGGTTGGGGACTCACCACAAGGTGTACGAACCCCTGCTTTCGGGTCTTACGCTTAGCCAAGTCATTAATGAACCCACCTGGCTCTCCTCTAGGGGGAACTCGGGAACCCTTATAGATTGGCTCCTGTCGAACAGGCCTGCCAACATCTTATCCTCAGGCACTCTCCCTGATGTCATCTCTGATCACTCCCCTATCTACTGTGTCTGGGGCATCTCCCCACCTAAAATCCCTAGCAAAATCATCGAACTGAGGGACTATTCCAAATTTAATCCCCATGACTTCCTGGATGACCTTCTAGCTGTCGACTGGACTGGTGTCACCAGCTCCACCGATCCCTCACGAGCTCTGGATCTATTTTTAGCCAAGCTAATCCCCCTTCAGAACAGACAAGCCCCCCTTACTAGGAGAAGGGTGAGGGGCACCGTCACAAAATGGCTAAATGGAGACCTACTCTTCCTTATGAAAGCCAGGGATAAACGCTGGGCATCCTACAAGGCCTCCCTTAACAACCACAACCTGATGGCCTATAGACACCTCAGAAACACCTGTAAAAGAGCCATCCGCTCTGCTAAAAGTGACTTCTGCAAATCAGAATTACTCTCCTCTAGCAGTAACCCAAGGAGCTTCTGGCAACATATTAAAAATGCCATTGGGGGATCGGCAAAAGCAGAGGTCACTGACCTGATCATCGGTGGGATCAGCTGTAATAACCCCCAAACCATCGTGAATGCCTTCAACTCCCAGTTCTCCGAACTGCCCTCTTCCTCCCCTCCCCCACCCCCTCTCGTCTGCTCCCCAGGCGCCTTCCCTCCCGGTCTCCACCCCCGGCCCCCCTTCCTACTGAGGCCAGTATCCCCAATGAGACCCATAAGCTGCTCTCTGGCCTCTCCCCCCATAGTGGAGCAGGTCATGACACTCTCGAGCCGAAACTCCTTAGGCTGGGTGCCCACCTCCTTGCCAGACCCATCTCACACCTATTCAACTCCTCCATTAACTCAGGGATTGTTCCCGACCTGTGGAAAGTGGCTAAAGTGGTGCCTATCTTAAAACAAGGGAATTCTAAGGACCCTCAGAACTACCGCCCCATCGCCATTCTGTCTGCCTCCAGTAAACTGCTCGAGAAAGCCGTTGCCTCCCAACTCTCCCAATACATCCTGGACTACAATATTCTCTCTCCTGCCCAGCATGGCTTCAGGAAAGGGTACAGCACATCCACTGCCCTTGCCATTGTCACCTCCCTGATCAGGGCAGGCACTGACCTAGGCTATCTCACTGGGACCATCTTCGTTGACCTGTCCAAAGCCTTCAACAGAGTTAACCACTCCCTCCTCGGCTCCATGCTTCTAACCCTTGGGTTCTCCCCCTCTGCCCACGCCTGGTTCCAAAACTACCTTTCCAACCGACAGCAATCCACCTACTTCAACCGGACATCCTCCAACCTCTCCCCTGTCCTCTGTGGTGTACCTCAGGGGTCCGTCCTTGGTCTGACCCTATTCTCACTATTTATCAAAGACCTATCTTCCGTCCCTACCCATGCCCACTCCACCCTTTACGCAGATGATCTCGTCCTCCTGGCCAGCTCTCGGGACATCTCAACTATTAACTCCCAGCTTAACTCCAACTTTGAACGCATACATACTTGGCTGCGTGACCACAGGCTCACCCTCAATCTCAAAAAAACTCAAGCCATGTTGTTTGGGTCCTCGAACAAAATAAAATCAAGCCCTGCTCCCCTGCGTATCCTCGGGGCCGACGGCTCTCCCCTCGAGATGGTTACTTCCACCAAGTACCTAGGTGTCACCCTCGACCAGCAGCTGGACTTCACCCTGCACATCCGTAACACCTGCAACACCTCTATCTGCAAACTTGCCCTAGCTTATCGTGCCAATAGGTGCCTCACCCCTGCTGCCCACCTAGCCCTCGCCCGGGAGGTCCTCTTCCCCCACTCTCTGCTATGGCCTCGTCACTTTTGCCCCAGTCCCCAAAACCAGCCTATCAAAATGGGACTCAGCCTACAACAATGTTTGCCACTTCGCATTTTCCGCTCATCCCCTCACCCACCGGTGTGATCTCTACAACCGCCTAGAGTGGCTGCCCCCAGAGAAACACCGGTCCTTCATTATAGGCAACTTCATCGACAACATTGTCCGCTCTGGTTCCCCCCCCTGCCCTTGCCCTTCCCCTTAAACCTAGGCCCCCATCCTACCACCTCAGGCCCGGGACAACCCAAGAATGTCTCGTTCCTAGGACCCGCACCCTCGCGGGTGATTGGTCCTTCCACATTTATGCCCCCAAACTTTGGAACTCGATCCCAGAACTTGTCAGGGCCTCCTCCTCCCACCTAAGCTTTAAAGCCTCCTCTGGAATTTCCTGAAACCTTCTTCCCTGCCCTGTACCTCTTAATCCTTCTCCATGGGTGGGGCCTCTCCCTCACTACCCGCCTGCCCCTACTCTGCACTTCTCCCTAGCTCCAGCCCAGCAACCAGGCCCATCCCCCGCCTTGGCACCCTCCTGCTTGCACTTACCATTGTCACCGCTTCTGTTTAAGCATAGTGTTTTCCTTGTCCTAGAGTTAGCCTTGTAATGCCTGCTGTGCTAGGTTACCTTCTTGTCTCCTCAATCTGACTAACTATGTACTCAACCTATCCGCATGTTTGAGTTATTTTTCCTATGTTATTACCTGTATTTCCTCCCATGTACTTTCACAATTTTACTGAGCCACTATTGTACTGCCTGGCTCTTCTATGGATTTTTTTTCCCTACTCTGTAATCTGTTAATTGTATGATGTCTGACTCCTGTAACTCTCCCGGGTAACACCCTTCTCTGTAACTGTGATGTACACCGTATGGTACCTGTAATCCTCCCGGGTCGCACCAGAAAATAGGCACATGGCTGTCTAGTGTGCTTACCCGGTTAACAAAAGCAAATAAATAAATAAATATAAGAGGCATACAGATAGCTGGAGCTGAGCACAAACTGTCTCTGAATGCAGATGATTAATTATTCTTTCTTAACCAATCCAGGAAGCAACGCCTAGACTCTATTGGTGATTCTGCATCTTCCAAGGAAAAAAGGGGGTACAAACTTCAGGTTGTATGGTCAGGAAGCCTAGTTGGCATACACATTATTTATTTATTTATTTAAACTTTTGTTTACCAGGTAAACAATATGAGCCAAGGCCCTTTTTCAAATGCGACCCGGGACCATAATCTGTGTTACAGTCAGGATGTAATACACAAAAACATAAAAACAATACAATATAATCATACAAATACAACAATTACATACAAACAATGATCTAATAACAATTACACATCACTAAACTTAAAAAAAATATTGTCTCACCGATGCCTTAAAAGCATTAATTCCATCAATATGTTGTAAAGTGCATGGGATTTTGTTCCAAAGTACAGGAGCATAATTAGAGAATGCTTGCTCACCTAACCAAGATTTCGTATTCAGAATATTTAATATAACAGAAGCATTTAATCGTAAATCTCTATTTGGTATTTTAACATTTAACAATGAAGACACAGGAGAAACTGCACCAAAATCAAGAGTGCTATGAACCAAATAACTCAGGCTATATTGAGAATATAAAGAAGGGGGAAGCCAAGATGTTGCCCAATATAAAACACAGTAATGTGTTCTATATGGCAACTTTAATGCAAACCTGCATATAACATGAAATGTTGTCAGCAATGAAACATCAGATTTGCTGTAGCCAGGTTCACAAATAAAAAAGAATTATAATTCAGAATTGATAACAACACACTTTGACTTATTGCAAATCTGGCCTCCCTAGTCAATAAATCATGCAACTTAAACAGAGCTCCCAACCTTTGATTAATGTTTCTGCAGATATTTTTAACATGTAATGAATAAGACAAACAAGTGTCTAAGATTCGTCCTAAATACCTAAATTGGAAAACCTGCTCCAAGACAACACCCTCACTACTCACAATCTCTAAAGGATTGCATTTTTTAACCTAAACTTTGATCCAAAAAGCATACTCTTTGTCTTCCTTGTATTTAAAAGAAGGTGGTGGGTACATAGCCACATATTCAACGCTTGAAAACTACGAGTCAGATTCAGTTTTATTTCAGCCTCTGATGGTGAGCTAATATAAAGAATAATATCATCTGCATACATCAAAACCTCAGTTGATGCCAAATGATTTGGAAGATTATCTACAAATACAGAGAAGAGTAGGGGCCCCAGGATGGAACCCTGGGGTACCCACACCTTCATCATTTGACTCCCAGATTGAACTCCTTGATAACTAACTTGTAATGGCCATTCAGTTAAATAACTACAGAACCATTTCAATGGGGAGTCCCCGACTCTGAGGTCCTCCAACCCCTGGAGCAGCAGGCATTGTTCTACCAAGTCAAAGGCCTTGGACAGATCCACACACACAGCTCCAACAAGCTTATCACCATCCAATGCTCTGCCAACATAGTCTGTGAATCTGGCCAAGGCCATACCTGTACCATGATGTTTACGAAAGTCATGCTGCATTGGGGTCGGAGGCCCGAGGAATCCAAGAACTCCACCATTTGATGATTCACAATTTTTTCAAGTAGTTTTCCCAAAATAGGTAAAAGAGAAATAGGACGATAACCATCCAGCTCATTTACTGATCCTCCCTTGTACACGTTTTATGATTGTATTTTTCCAAGAAGATGGAAATTCACCCGTAATTAAGGATAAGTTAAAAATGTTGGTTAGGGGAACATATATATATATATGTGTGTGTGTGTATATATATATATATATATATATATATATATATATATATATATATATATATATCTATATACACACTCAGCTACAAGTCTCAGGAATCTTATTCCTAGTTCACCTGGGCCACTACTTTTATTTACAGGCAGTTGTTTTAATAATCGCAGGACATCACTAGGCCTAACTTGCCTGAAATAAAAAGGCAAAGAATTTACTTTACAACATGAATGGCCCCGAGAATATGAAGAAAAAGGATTCCTAATACAAGTAGAGAAATCAGTGAATTTGGTCAAAAAAGCTTCAGCAATGATGGATGGATCAGACATAAGATTAACATTAATAATCATCTGATTTGGTGCAGCACCAACCTTTGGGGCAGTTAACTCCTTAATTGCTGACCAAAATTGTCTAACATTGTGCAAATTATCCTGCTGTTTCTTTAAACAGAATTCTGACTTACACAGTCCAATCTTTGCCTTACATAAATTACGCAGAAACAGATAATCATTAAAATTCAAATCTGTCTTTTGCCTTTTATAATGCCTCCAGACAAAATCTCTCTTTTTCATTTGCTTAAATAAATCCTTAGTTAACCATTTATTTGTTGTACCTCTAACATTAAGGGTTTTTAAAGGGAAAAATCTATTCTGTACACCAGTCAAAGTTCTATTAAAATAATCCACTGCACAATTTACTTCAGGGATCACATCTAAATAGGTCCAATCTATGTTACTTAAGTCTTCAGCCAAATCTTCTGTAATTATTGATGGGAATTTCCTGTACAATATAAACCTAGGAGGAGGTTTTAATATATTACACCTCCATACACAAAAAACTGCAAGATGATTGCTTACATCATCAGGGAGAGTACCTACACCTATTATGTTTGAATAATTGTTTGTAAGAACCCAATCAATAATAGTGTGCTTATTACATATCATATTCATTCTAGTATAAGTAGAAACTACCTGCACAAGCCCTGCATTAATTCTAAGTGATTTTAGTGCTGGATTATCATCAGGAGACCAATTTATATTAAAATCCCCAAAGACCAAAAGGTCCCTGGAAATACCTTCTGAACCTAAGAATTCCAATAAATCAACTAAGCCCATGATAGCTGTTTTTGGAGGATTATAAATTGTATAAACCTTAAGCTTATAACAGCCACCAAAAATTACATAAAACTGTAACAGTTCACACTCTCACTGAGGGTGCTAATCTATAGATTTTTCTATTACATCTAGGCTTTCTTTAAAATATATTAAAATGACACCCCTTTTTTTACTATTTCTATCTTTATGCAGTAGATTATAACCTTGAATCTGATAAAGTCCATTATCCACTGATGGTTTCAACCAAGATTCTGTTATGCAGACTATGTCTGGGTGATATAGGGGCATAAAAGCCTCCAATTCCTGCTTCTTTGAATTAACACTACAAACATTCAAATGTATTACCCATAAACCTTTTACCTCTTGAGGAATATATGAAGTTGAGTTGCAATTTATCAATCGGCCTGAATTTCACTCCATATCACCTGACAGATTCAATAACATTCCAAGCAAAAAAGGAGGCATTACAACTAATGATTTAAAACAGTGCCCAGCACAAAACATACTCCTTTTAGTTAGGGTGCCAAAGTGCTTGACATTTGCAGGTATCAATTTAGTAGAATTTTGCAAACCATTTGAAAAATAAAAATTCCACTTACAGCATGATTGTTGCTGATATCCCTCTAACATTTTCATTTCTATCAGCATTCAACCAAACCAAACTCCACTCCAACACTATCAGCACTAATGATGGAGCTCAGAGTAGTATGGGGCAGAAAATGAAGCAGTGAAACCTTATTTGATATATACTCTACCCACTATACCACTCTCAAAACAGTATATAAAGTCACTGGAAAACCCCTGGCATGCCCAGTCATTTCAATTAATTATTTAATAATAGACAGACAGTTCTAACCCCCAACAGAACAGGGCCTCTCACCATTGTGATAAGAAACTCTGACTGTCTTCCCACCCAGAGAGGATCCAGGATACTCCACATGGAGCCGGAAAGACCTAACTTGATTTACACAGCTTGTACAGGGGGAATTCTACTCACCTTTGCTACATTAAAAGACACATATGTATTACTTCAATTTCTTCCATAATGATATTTTTAGATACAGTATCTCCAGGTCTGACTTTTCATACAGTCTAGCAGCTTAACAACTGATCTTACAAGGCACCTATCTCCACTACAGGACTTCTACTATTAGGCAACAGTTCATGTTTGAATGCCGAAAGTACTGACACCAAATACATAAATGAACAAACTCTCGTCAGAGCCACTATGGCTGCTAATGCATTAACTTGATAAGGGTGTTTCATGTGCTTAAACATAAAGATGAATTACTGTAGTCAGTTCCACGGGTAAATCTAATTTTTTTGTAAAGTTAGATGATTTATCTGGTAGATCTTATGTTTCCCATGTGCTTAAAGTGCAAGCAGTGAGTGTGTCTGGTATTATGTGGGGAAGGAGAGAGAGAATGAGAACTCCTCACCAAGGCTTTCAAGTAATGATAGACAGAATAGTGCAGAGAGAAGAGGTATGATTATGGACTGTGGGCTATCCTGGAAGGAAAGACCCTATAACAAGATGATGGTCTGCTTCCATGTAGGAGGAAACCATAGTCTTCAGTGGATGGATTAAATGTTGCTTCAATGGACATTTAAAGTAGCTGAGGGGGGTGATGGAAGAAATAGGTGAGGCAGAAAGTTGGCCACTACAGGCTGAGATAGAGAGTAGGGAACTCCCGAGGGAGAGAGTCCCACCAGAATGTAAGTTATTCAAGGAAGAAGGGGGATAGAAAAGTAGGATGGGGGTGAAAAGGAGCAATAAGAGAAGAAGGTTGTGGAAGGAAGAACAATTGAAAAAGGAGAAAGTGACAAGAAGGGAGCAGATTGCTGTCAAAATGGTGCAAAGTCTGCATCAGAAGCCCTATGAGGAGAAATTGCAAGAGTTCAATATGTACACCCTGGAGGACAGAAGAGAGAGAGTGGGGATATGACTGAGATCTTTAAATACCTAATGGGGGTTAATAAGGTAAAGGAGGAATATATGTTTCAGAGAAAAAGGTGTTGCAGAACAAGGGGTCATGATATGAAGCTGGAAAGAGGTAGATTCAGGAGAGCTGTAAACAAGTATTTCTTCACAGAAAGGATGGTGGATTCCTGGAACAGCTTTTCATGGGAGTCAGTGGGGGGTGAAACCAGTGGTGGTTTTCAAAAATGCCTGGAATAAGCACAAATGAATCCTAGGAGGAAGGAAGGGGGTGGAGGAGACAGTGCTGTAGATTAAGTAGGGTCTGCAGCAAAAGTGATCATAATTAAAACTGGGTAGACTAGATGGGCCCAGCAGTCATTATCTACCACCAGTTTCTATGTTTCTATGTAAAAAGAGATTCCAGCCGTATCGGTACTTGAAAAAATGGGAGATGATGGAAGGTTTGATACCTTTTATTGGACCAACAAGTGTCTTGTACAAAGATGGAATTATACACAAGCTTTCGGGGACTCACATGTCCCTTCTTCAGGTGAATAGCAAAACTGAGCAACATAAGCAGTATTTATATTAACTGTGAAGCAATTAAAAATCAGGAAGTGAAGTAGGAAGGTGATAAAGGGGACCAGAGATGAAAGTCTAAGATGCAAATTAAAAAATGAGAAGAAATGGGGAGGGGGGTAAACAATAATTCTTTTCTATTGTGAACTAACTTGTGTAATTATTTATCACACTTTGGTTCTCTATTTCTCTTATTATTATTTTTTCTGAGTTCTGCCTAATCTACTTTTTTTACCTGTACCTCACATCCTCCTTGCCTCTCCTATTAACTCTTTAGCTCAGTCCCACCCACTCCCTATTGTTTTCACACCTGTTTTTACTACCTCACATTCTGTTTATCTAGGCCTCTGTTCTTTTGTTTCTCCTAATTTCTTGACTTCCTTGAATCTCTTAGGCATCTCCTGTCTACCCTACCCTTACCACCAGCCTCTGATCTCAGATCCTCTCTGTGTGCTTTTGTCTTCCCTTTAGCTTCCTTTCAACTCCTTCTGACCTATTCCTACTTAGCCCCCCCTCCCCATTTCTTCTCATTTTTTACTTTGCATCTTAGACTTTCATCTCTGGTCTCATTTATTACCTTTCTACTTCACTTCTTGATTTTTAATTGCTTCACAGTGAATATACATACTGCTTATGTTGCTCAGTTTTGCTATTCACCTGAAGAAGGAGCCTGTGAGGCCCCAAAAGCTTGTGTATAATTCCATCTCTGTACAACACACTTGTTGATCCAATAAAAGGTATCAAACCTTTCATCATCTCCTAAGCACACTTGCCTCTGAGGCCGGGAGATCAGAGGGCCATTGGTTCAGTTCCTACACCTGACACTTCGGTTAATATCCCAGTACTGACACTAGTGCAGCGTGAGAGGGGTGCTGCACTTCTGAGGTGCTGTCTTTTGGATGAGATTTTAAATCGAGGTCCCATCTTCCTGGACTGGTGGTAGTTCAGGTGGATGTTAAAGATTCCATGGCACTTATCAAAAAGAGTAGGGGAATTTCCCCGGTGTCCTGGCCAAGTTTCCCTCATTCACTAAAAATACCACCAACAGCTTAATCTGGTTTAAGGTCAGTTGGCATTCATCTGTATCCCTAAAAATAGGCAGGATTTGTCTAGTACACTTACCTGGTAAACAGAAACTAAATAAATAAAATAAATAAATGTTTCTATGTATAACAGATTATGTGATTCAAATGTATACAGTGTAAAATTATTAATATGCACACTGTTGATACTGTAAATTGTGTGGCACACACAGTTTTTGTTATACTATGCTACACAGACACGATAATCAAATGGGCAATGATATATGCATTGAGCAATGGAGAAAAAAACAAGGGGGAACACATGTGAAGCAACATACCACTCACAGAGTGGTGACACCATGATCGGTACATACTGTATGAAGTTAATGTATTGTGTTGGTACCCAGCTGTATGCCAATGTTGAGTTAACTACAATATGGGATTCTATTTATTTATTTATTTTAATACTCCAGAAACTGTCTATACAGTGAAGATGACCCATAGCCAATGATGCTCTTTCAATTTGTGACCTTGTTTTTTTTTTGTTTGTTTGCTTGTTTTTTACTACTTTATTCATTTTGGGGAAACCATTTGTAACATGGCAAGCAATAAACAAAATGAATAAACAGCAAACATGCAAGAATGATTTGACCTACATTTTCTATTGACAAGAAGACATTAGGCTATGAGTGGATTTAGGCCTTAATGTTGACAGTATTCCTATAAATTACTAACGGGGGGGAGGGGTTCAGGATGATGTGTCCCCCAAAGTGGAGGCCCTTTTCCAGAAATTTCTATCCACAAGTATAGTCAGAGTACCTGAAATCATCATTCTGAGAACCAGAAAGCAGATTCCATTCAGTGTTGAAAGCCAATTTAATATGTCCTTTTTTAAAATATAAAGAAAGGCATTCACTTCATGTTGCAGAGCCTGGGTCAATCCCCACAAACAATGCACAAAATAAAGTCATGAGAGTTTCACCTTGTAAATATTTTCAGTTTACCAGCTGCATTCTTAGACTACAGTATGGTATTTATTATATCAAGTAGAAAGTCACACACAAAAAAAGTTAACATTTAGAAAGGTGGGAAATTCAGTTTTCAGCTTGTCCTTGTATAATGTAGTATGGTTTCTAACCCCCACACTTTCCCCTAGAAGGAAAACTGTGAATAGTTATGAGAATAATTGAAGTCTGAAACAAACTGAATAGAATGCCACTAACAGATCCTGAAAGAGTGGACATAAATGAACCCTCCAGCACACACACACAGGCACACACACACACACAGCTGCTCGATGAATGCAGTCAGAATGGAATGTAGTCAGGCATGCTGTGGCTTGGAGCTGGGTTTATCAACAGTACAGGTAAAAGTAATCTGAAAAGGCACTGCCCTAATCAGTTAATTAGAGAACTATGCTAACCAATTAATGATTTAAATATTCAGAAAGGAATGCAGCAGTTTTACAACTCTTCAGAATTTCAGCCTGGGTTCACCTGTTTCCCCTTCCTGTTGGCTAAACCAGGTAGCCCTGACTATAAAGGGCAACTACAGTGTCAAAATAGGTCTAAAACAAATAGACAGACTATATGGACCTAGCAGTCTCTGGTTCTATGTCATAACGGCGATCGCAGAATAGTGATCACCATTTTGGTGAGTGTACACTGCCAAAAATAAATTTTGGCGATGCACATTCATGGAGGGAAAAGGGGCACCCAAGACCTATGTTTTTCTTAATGCAGGGGCTGTACTCTGCATTCCCAAATGGCTTCACCCACTGACTTTCACTTATGGATTCTCAACTCCAGGGCGGTATATGTTGAGGGGTGAAAATGTAAAAATTGAATGCCGCCTGCCGCAAACAAAACCTGCACGCACCAGACTAGAACCAAGCACCCTCCCCAACACACTAGCGGACCAGCTCGACAACTGCCCCCACATCCCTCCCACATACTATCCCTCCCTGGTTTCCCCCTCATGTGTGCACACGCTTATGCATGTACATCCAGTCACTGTGACAAGCTGCCCACCCAGTATTTGGTCACCATCATGCCAGGTAGCCCTGAACACAGGTGTCGTAACTTACTTGCCGTTTTTGTAGGTGCCCAATTGTGGTCATCTTGTTTACAGGTACCTGTGGTCTCCTTCTTCCGTAAACTTCTGTATTTCTGTGTAAACCAGAAGTCAGCCCAGAGCAAGACAAGAGAAGAAACAGTGCTGGAACTAGTCTCTTGAACAGAGACAGCAGAATGTTTCAGTTAACTGGCGTAGTGACAGTGCTGTAACTCCAAAATTACTGTTTGACAGACAGTTGGTGAGACCCCATCTGGAGTATTGCATGCAGTTCTGGTGATCCCATCTTTGTAAGGACATAGACAAAATGGAGGCAGTCCAGAGAAGGGCAACCAAAATGGTGCAGGGTCTGCACCAGAAGCCATACAAAGAGAGACTAAAAGAATATATATATATATATATATATATATATATATATATATATATATATATATACCTTTGAGGAAAGGAGGGAGGGGACATGATAGAAACCTTCAAGTACCTCAAGGGAATCAACAAAGTCCAAGAGGGTAGCATCTTTCAGAAAAAGAGATGCACAAGAACAAGGGGACACAATTTGAAGATAGAGGAAGGACTGCTTAGGAGCAACATGAGGAAATATTTTCTCATGGAGAGGGTGGTGGATGCATGAAACCACCTTCCTTAGGAGGTTGTGGAGTCAAAAATAGTGGGAGAATTCAAGAATGCATGGGATCAACATAAGGCAGTTATAGTGGGGGGGAGTAGGAGGAGGAGGAGGTAAAGAGGAAATAGGCTGCTATTTGAGTAGGATCTGCAGCTTATCAAATAGGTAGGGAAATGGGCAAATTAGGTGGGCAAAGCAGTCCTTATCTGCTGTCAAAGTCTATGTTTCTATGTTTGGCCAGCTCTGGTGAGCTAACTTGCTTTTCTAATAGCAAGACGTCTGCAGGATCCACCCTGCAGCTGTAAAAATGGGAAAGGGAAGCAGAGGACGTGATTTCAGATACAGAATGGGAGAATATATGTTAAATTGGGAAAGGAGTAACTTACTCCTTATCTTGGATGGAATATAGGTGGAAGATAACCACACACTGGGGTAGTGGGGTGGTAGAGGATTGAGTGTCCCTGGGGCTGCTCTTCTCTGCCAGGGAGGAGTGGCCAACCATCTCAGCCTCTGCCACCGAATGAATGCTTGGTGGTAGTGCAGTTTGTGAGTGGCTGGAAGGGTGGGGCCTCAACTGTGCAGGATGTGTGTGCCTCCACATGCACCTATTCATGTGTAGCCATGAAAGGAGTCAGTAGAGAACAAAACCAGCAAAGGTGGGGACAGCATGCTTCATGCCCCATCTATCACCAAGCACCTGAGAACAACATGGAATGGTTTATGTTGGAAAGGATGCAGGGAAAGAGGTATGTATATTTATTCATTTAAAAGATTCTCCAGGAATGCACACTCAGCAAAATCGCTCATTTCCAGGTGTATCCTGGAGGAGGGGGGGAATGGGAAACATATAAGTAATGCAAAATATACAGCAATATACAGAATGACAATTATGCAATAAGGCACTCCAGGAGGTGTGTTCTGGTGGGATAACGGCCCACCTTGGGGTGGGTTGAAGCACGAGGCATAGCTGAGGGCTTCCACCACCTGAGAAGGGCCATTAGCACACCATAACACACCCCCTAGAGTGCCTTATTGCAATAATGAAATGGGTCATTTTTAGTAAATTTTATGCATTTTTAAATTTAATACTTTCAGCTGGGCCGTTGTGCTGTGATAACGGCCCAGCTGAAAGCAGCTCTCAGCCAATCAGACTACATCATTCTTTCTACCCATTTCATAATTAGGAATATCAAACGGCAAGTAAATGTAGTGAGGAGTAACACTATGGGGGAATAGCTGGAATATGGAATTAATCAAGGCAGTTACATGGGAAATATATAGAAATATTTAGAATTTGTACAAATGTCAGGCAAAGAGCGAGGTAATCCAAACTACATGCATATATTTTGGTCCTGTCCAGCACTTAATCCTTACTGGAAATAACAAGAGGGATCCACCTTCCAGTTAGTAGAATTACACTGCTCCATGCAATATTATTGATGGCAATTAAATAAATCATCATCAACCTGCTATCTTCAACCCCCTCCCCACATGTAATGCCTGGATAAACAGGGTAACATCACTATATAATACAGAAAGCATCACAGCAGACCTCAGGTTAACAAAATAATTTTTAATGATATGGCAAGCATGGCCACACACAGAGGGGGACAACAACAGAGGAGGATAGCTCATTAGATAATTAAAGGCACTAAAAGCCAAATGGGTCAGTGAAAATTCAGCAGCTAAAACCTTAATGTGTAAAGGTCCAAAATGTTAATAGATTGCTTTGGCAACAAATCACAGAATGAAACTTGAGCAAAGTAGAGGAGGGGAGACAGGTGGGGGAGAACACAGTATACAATGTGGTGCCACAACTCTTGCATTTGGTTATTGCAGAAATCTTTTTTAAACCTGTTTTACCTGTAAAGAAGAAATACATTCAATGCATGTAGAATATGGTTATACTGATTATAACATTGGGTACTGAAATACAGTCATCTGACTGGTAGATTGGCATCAGGTGTCTGTTGATTAATCCCCGATATACACACAGCTACTTCTAATGGGGCAATAAGGAGAAATCCCTAAGTAGACCTGCACTCGTTTTGTGTGGGCAAATTGTTTCCCAAATGGTAGCCATTGAAGGAAAGTGTGTGCATTAAAGAAGCAAGAGGAGCCGAAAGATTTGTCCCCTTCTGTTATCGGATGCAGCCCTTTAGTGAGAGGCAGACAATGACTATACCACATGTAATCACAAGTCCTGCAGTGTACTGTCTGTGGTTCTCAGTTCTACACCATCGGCTGTGTGTTGCGGGTGCCCCCCCTCGATTTCACATATCTCCTCAACAAAGTGAGTAAATCAGAGAGAGCGAAGAGTGACAAGTGAAACAGCGTGTCATTAAAACTTGCCTCGCTTTTCTCTATCTGTGTGTCTCTGTCTCTCCCTCTATAGAAAGTGATCAGTCAGAAGAGAGTATGGTATACCACCCCTGATTTTTGAGAGACACATCGATCTATTCCCAGGTCCAGACTCCTGCTGCCCACCTCCCCCACCATGATCTGCTCAGGACCCGGAAAGACACACAGAGAGCAGTAACTTAATGCAGGCAGAGGGAGAGAGAGAGAGAGACAGGGAGCGCAGTGTGATCACTATTCACTGTGCTGACTTTTGTTTGTGTCTCTCCTCCAGCATGTCTCTCTGTTGGGAACTGTGACATGTAATAAATAAAAATGTTCTGCAATGTCCTGTCTCTCTCTGTGTCTGTCGCTATGTGCAGGCATTCTGTCTGCTGTTCCCTGAGAGGCATGGGTGCTTCACACAGCGAGCATCCTTGCTGAACCATGTGTGTTGAGAGGGAGAAAGAGATGGGGAGAGAGAGAGAGAGAGAGATGTAGTACTGAATCACCGTCATCTGTCAAGCACCCTGCTCGAGTGTCACACAGCGAACCTCCACCCAGCCCCCTCACCTGACAGTCTCTGCTTACCATGACTCTCATGCAGTCCTGTTCCCCCCATCCCCCCCCCTTTTGCAGGGTCTCTGAGAAAGAAAGGAGGCACTGCGGGGGTGTGGGAGTCAGAAGGAGTTTCACATCATTTGCCGACTGTCCCCTGTATAAAGTCTGTGTTCAGACTGTGCGGTCCGGTGGCAGAGAGAGATACCAGGAAAAAGAGACACTGAAAAGGAAAGATGCTTCAATCTCCTCTCTGTGTACATCAGTCTGTGTGTGTGTGTGTCTCTCTCTCTCTCTCTTTCCAGTCAGCACCGCAGACACAAAGCAATTGTCAGGAGTGGGACTTTGCCAATGATGAAAGCTGTCACGCTGCAGCAAAGTTGTGGCAAGGGGTTACTTATGTGCTGCTGGTGACCAGATAGCACCAAATCTCCATCCCTGCTGACTGCACCATGCATCACATAGAAGCATAGAAACATAGACTTTGACGGCAGATAAGGACCACTAGGCCCACCCAGTCTGCCCATTTCCCTTCCTATTGGATAAGCTGCAGACTCTAGTTAACCAACAGCCTACTTCCTGCAACCCCCCACTACAATTGCCTTATGTCTGTCCCAAGTTTGTTTGAATTCCCCCACTGTTTTCGACCCAACAACCTCCCCAGTAAGGTGGTTCCATGCATCCACCACTCTCTCCGTGAAAAAAAATTTCCTCACATTACCCCTGAGCTGTCCCCCCTCTATCTTTAAATTGTGCTCCCTTGTTCTTACACATCTCTTTTTCTGAAAGATGCTACCCTCCTGGACTTTGTTGATTCCCATGAGGTACTTGAAAGTTTCTATCATGTCCCCCCATCCCTCCTTTCATCAAGGGTATGCATATTAAGCTCTCTCAGTCTCTCTTCATATGGTTTCTGATGCAGACCCTGAACCATTTTAGTTGCCCTCCTCTGGACTGCTTCCATCCTGTCTATGTCCTTGCGTAGATGGGGTCTCCAAAACTGCACACAGTATTCCAGATGGGGTCTCACCAACTGCCTGTACAGAGGGATAACTACTTCCCTTTTTCTACTTGTGATGCCCCTTCCTATGCATCCCTGTATCCCCCGGCTCTCCTTACTGACTTCTCACATTGCTTACCCACCTTTAAGTCATTTGATATGACCACCCCCAAGTCCCTTTCCATTTTTGTTGTTGTTAGTGCCTCCCCTGCTATTGTGTACTCTTCGTCTGGGTTTTTGTTTCCCAGGTGCATTACTTTGCACTTCTTTGTTTTGAATCTAAGTTGCCATATGTCTGACCATTCCTCCAAGTCCCTTCTCATCCTTTCTACCCCCCCTCCTTGTGTATCAACTCTGTTACAGATCTTTGTGTCATCTGCAAAGAGGCATACCTTTTCCTCCAGACCTTCTGCAATGTCACCTATAAAGATGTTGAAGAGGAGTGGACCCAGTACTGAGCCCTGAGGTACTCCACTAGCAACCCCCCTTTCTTTGGAATGTGTTCCATTCACTATTACCTTCTGTGTCCTGTTGTGCAGCCAGTTTGCTACCCAGGCTACCACCCTGGAGCCCACTCCCAGGCTGGCTAACTTGATTATTAGTCTTTTGTGCAGGACTGTGTCAAATGCCTTGCTAAAGTCTAGGTAGGCCATATCCACAGCCCCTCCCTGGTCTATTACTTTGTCACCCAGTCAAAGAAATCAATTAGATTCGTCTGACATGACCTTCCTGCTGTAAATCCATGCTGCTTTGGGTCCTGTGCCCCGATGGCCTCTAGGTACTCAACAATTCTTTCTTTCATAAGTGATTTCATCATTTTCCCTACCACTGAGGTCAAACTTACAGGTCTGTAGTTTCCTGCTTCTGCCTTGCTCCCAATTTTGTGAAGGGGAATCACAACTGCCCTCTGCCAGTCCTCAGGTACCACCCCATCCTCCCATGATTTGTTAAAAAGTGTGGTCAGTGGTGTCCCTAGGTCCTCCCTTAGTTCTTTTAGGATTCTGGGGTGAATCCCATCAGGCCCAATTGCTTTGTCCACCTTGAGTTTTAGGAGTTCTTTCAGGACTCTTTCTTCTGTAAATGGACTGGTGACAACCCCCTACCCAGAGTGCTTCTATTGTCTGGTTTAGGTAACTCCTCCTCATCTTCTTTTGTGAATACTGAGCAAAAGTATTCATTCAGTATCTCTGCCTTTTCACTGTCTTCCTCTGCCCACCTCCATTCTCCCTTATTAATCTTCACTATTCCTCCCTTAACCTTTCTATGCTCCCTAATGTACCTATGAAAGGTTTTATCCCCCTTCTTAACTGAGTTGGCTATTTTTTCCTTGGTTTGGGCCTTTGCTGTTCTGACTGCCTTCCCCACTTCTTTCTACTTTAATTGATACAGTTCCCTGTCATGCTCCTTCTGTGATTCCTTATACTTTCTGAATGCAGCCTTTTTCTCCTTCACCTTCCCCGCCATGTCTTTTGAGCACCATAGTGTTTTTTTTAATCCGCTTTGTTTTCTTTATTTGTCCCACACAAAGGTTTGTTGCCTCTATGATAGCAGTTTTGATTTTTCTCCATTGTTTTTACACCCCTCCTTTTTGGCCATTTGGTAGTGCATTCTTCAAGTATTCACCCATTTTGCCAAAGTTGGCCATTCTAAAGTCCAGTATCCTTGTTTTTGTATGGATTGTCTCCATGGTTGTGCTTATTGTGAAGCACATTGTCCAGTGGTCACTTGTTCCCAGATGTCTACTGACTTCTAAATTTACGATCCTATCTCCATTTGACAGTACCAGGTCTAGTATTGCTCCCTCCCGAGTAGGTTCCAACACTAGCTGTCTAAGGCCTGCCCCCTGCACGGCATCGAGAATGACCCTGTTCTTGGATGTGGCTGCAGTATATGTCATCCAGTTAACATCTGGCATATTCGGGTTCCCCATCAGCAGTATCTCCCCTTTTTCCACCATTTTGAGAATGTCCTCTATCATGTTCTTGTCTGTTTCCTCCCCTTGAGATGGGGGTCTGTATACAACCCCTGTGCGGATTGTGATGCCATTCCCTGTCTCCAAGGTGACCCAGAGTGCTTCTTGTCCTCCCCCTTTACTTTTTAGTTCTGTAGTTTTGATCCCTTCCCTTATGTATAGAGCTACTCCGCCTCCTCTTTTACCCTCCCTGTCCCTTCTGTAGACTGTGTACCCTGCTATGTTGACATCCCAGTCATGGTTCTCCATGTACCATGTTTCCGTGACTGCCACAATATCCAATTTTTCATCTTCCATCAGGGCTTCTAGCTCAGGAAGCTTGTTTCCAAGACTACAGGCATTGGTACTCATTGCTCTCCATTTAATGTTGGCTTTATCCTTTTTTCCCCCATCCCTGCTCTTATTTCCCTTGTCTATTTTTCCATTTACCCCGTCCTTCCCTCTGTTGAGCTCTGTACCTCAGTGTTTACCTTACTACCTGCTATGTTTTGTGGGGAGATGCTTGAAATTTCCTGCCTCTTATCAGCACCTCCCCCCTTGGCTAGTTTAAAAGCTTGCCAAGAAAGCATTTAAAACTGTCACTTAGGAGCTTGGTTCCCTTCGTGGACAGATGCAGACCATCGTGCCAGTACAGACCTTCATCTCTCCAGGTGTATCCCCAGTCCCCAATGAAGCCAAAGCCCTGTGCTCTACACTAGTTTTGCAACCATTCATTAAACTACATGGTGTGTAGTACCCTAGCCTCACCCCTGCCATGGACTGGCAGCACCTCTGAGAAGGTAACCATGCTTGCTACCTGTCTGAGGCCCCTCCCCAACTCCACAAATTCATCCTGCACTGCACTGATTCCATGCCTAGCTAGGTCATTTGTCCCAAGGTGGAAAATAATATCTAGTTCCCTCTCCTGTGATGCTGCTTCTGCAATCCTGAGGATTCACTTCTTGTCCCTCCAAGCCATGGCACCAGGCAGGCACCTTACTTCCCTCTCCTCTCTGTTCCCCAGTTCTACCCCACCTAACAACTGAGTCCCCTATCAGAAGCTGTTTCCTTCCCCTGTGGTGTCCCTTGCCACCCTTTTGTGGGTCTCCCTTGTGGATGTCCTCAGCATTCTTCTTGGTCTCCACTGAGGGTGACATCATAGAGGAACCTTGTTCTGCCAAACTGGCGTATAATTTGTGTAGAGTTACAACTAAGGGTCTTCACCTCTGTTCCACCACCCTCACCCTCCCAGAACCCGCTGTGGTCCAACTGCTCTTCATACTTGGCAACCTCTGAGGCAGTGGTTGTGGCAGTGGTGCTCTTTCGGTGGGGGAGGCCTCCTTAGTCCTTGCCAGTTCAGCCTGAAGGTGGGCAGTCTGCTCCTTCAGAGCTGACTGTTGTCTGCAAATAGGACAGCAATGCAGTTTCCAGAATGTCTCCCGGAAAACTGCTGCCCAACAGCCAGTGCATTGCATCACTCCCCACATGTCCCTCTCCCTTATAATATATAGTATGTAATATATATACTTTTTTTTTTTTGGTGGTGTGTACTTACCCTTTATGCACTGTGATGGGTTATTAAGAATGTGATAGTTCTGCCCCAAGACCTGTTGAGGAAGTGATGTGAGAACTTTGACTATAAAGGAAATGCCACGCGTGGAGGTGTGGGGAAGGGGGGGGGTAGTCCACAACCACAGGTGACTGTTAGAAACAGTCAAATACACCACTGTTCCACCACCTTGGTGAGTACTGCCCTTTATAGTAATTCAACTAACCTCCAGTAACTTATTTAAAAACAGTTTAACTATCACAAAATCCTACGCACCAGTAAATTATTTTAAAATAGTTTCTGTCCCAAAATCCTAGTAGTCAATCCAGTTACCCCCAAGGGACAACCAAAATGCAGTATTCAAACCCTTGTAAAGTTACTTCCAAGATAAGCAGAGTTTGCAAGCTCCTTATTCACTCCTCAGCCACCTGTAATTTATTTAAAAATAGTTTAACTGTGTGTTCATGCAGATAAGTCATGCAATGCAGAAGAACATGTCACCGCAGAGGTGGGTAATATCTGTAGCTCCTTGCCATGTTATTTCATTGCTGTGTGTTAACCTGTGTACTGACTTGCTGTGTTATTGAGTTTCTATGTGTTAAGCTGCTTACCACTCCATTTGTTACAGCAGCTCTGTGTGTGTACCTTTGGTGGACAGAGATGGGCATGTGTTACATGTTGCAGTGCAGAAAACGGCTGTGCCATGTTATGGGGGTCAGTGTCATCTTGTGGTAATTAATGTTACTGTGTTTTTCTGAGCAGTGACACTGTCTTCTGTGTGCAAAATCTGTGAGTGGCATGCCCAGAGTGGGACTACTTTGTCTGGGGGACGTGTACTGTGTTTAAATCTTGACTTTGTCATTGTTTAATATAACTTCCTTACTGTTTTCTTTCACTGTAGTAGCCTATTGCTATAAACACAATAACCCAAAACAGGGTGTGCTGGGGATTAATCAACATCCCAGGTGCTGTTAGGGCACTCAGCCTGTGGCCTCATGCCTCACAACGCACCCAGGGTGTTGATTAATCCCCAATACCTGCAAGTGCCTGTCATGGGTCATTGCTTACATATACAGTATAAAATAATAACAGGAAACTCCCCAAAATGTACAATGGAATGTAAATCTGGAAATTATAATAGCTGTATCCAACTGTCTGCTGTATGAACACATATGACTTTGAATAAATATTGAGTTTAAAAAACAAAATCAGCAAAATCAATGAATTTTAAAAAAGGTTAGCAGCCAAAAATGTTGTTTTTCAATTAGAAATAATATGAAGCAAAATGGGTTGGCAGTGTCCCTTTAAAACTGGTGTGCAAATATCAGTGATATATTTAGCAATGTCAACAGTAAAAAGATGTATTGCAAATTGCAGACAACACTTACAGATCTTGTTGATGTCTTGCCGATTTACAGAGGTGGTAAACTGGGGAGCGCAGTGCTGAGATGATAGGCAGGTGACCCAGTGATTCGTGAGATAATCACATTGGGCCATATTCACTAACAGTGCAGATTATATGTGTGAAATGCACATATAACATCCATGGACCTATGCTGCCCAGAACAAGTGTAGGGTGCATAGTATTCACTACTGTACGCAATCGCAGGGCACATATTCATAGCCCTACCCAGTGTGCAGTTGTGTGGGGGTAGATTGCAGGTCTCAGGTGGGCATCCAATGGGATGCCTGTCCTGGGTCCTAAAGTGGATCCCCTGCTCTGAGAGAGCAGGGGAGTCTGAGCAGGTGCAGGTACTGTGATTTGTTCACGTATGGGCAAGTGCTCAAGTGGTTGCCCTCAGCCCTGCCATGCAGCTAGGTGGGCTGGAGAAGCACAGTGGAGGGCATCCATGTCCAGCTGGTGCCAGCAGGTGTTATCAGTGGGGCATGTAACACTTATGGCATGGTCTCCTGTCATACAACTTGTGCTCCCATTACCAAGCACTCCACACTTCAGTGAATGGTGCAGAATGCTGGCAAGCCCCCTAATGCACCCCCAGACCACCTGTGGCACATAATTGTGGGATCAACCAGGGGATCATGTGTATAAGGGGCTTGCACTCCTGCTGTGAATGCTGCCAGGGGTCTACTGGACCACGACTGCATGGCATCCCAACTTAGGGTTGCCTACACACCTCAGATATGCAGCATATAGATAATCCACCCCTTTATGAATAGACCCCATTAGGCCCTATTCACAAATGTGTAGGATGTATGTGCAGTTTGCACATACAGTGCCTGCACAGCACTGTCCCCTGGGACAGCTCCACCAAGCCAGGTCAGCAGAAAATCTGCTGACCAGCTTTAAAGTGCGTTCCGAATTGTGCAATCAGGACAAGAAGTGTGTTTTCTGCAGTGGGTTGTCCCCCTCACAGCCCCCAGACTTCACTATAAACACCTCCATGGTGGAGGTGTTTCTGGGAGGTGGTGCAAGACCCAGAGATGCTGTGCCAGGACTTCATATGACCATTATAGTGAGTGACAGTGACCTGTTGATTCGTTGCTGTAAGCGATCGGTTGCTGTAATATTTTTGACAGAGTTACATGCTACACCCTGGAACAGGCACATACCAGCCAGGATTTACCATTGCCAACCACCAGTCCATGCTGCCACACCCTGGTACACAACTTCATATGTGTGGATCATGGCTGCGCCGAGGCGTAACGAGGGACCCAGGTAGACATCCAATCGGATCCCTGTCTTGGGTTCAGATGTGGATCCCTTGCTGAACATGTGCAGGGGATCCTGGGAAGGTGTGGACCTCGGGATTTGAAGTCTGATGGGTGACTGGCCAAATGGCTTTCCACAGCCCTCCCCAACAGCCTGGCGAGCTGGTGCTGCAGTGTGGGGGAACCCATTTCCAGCGCTTCTGGCAGGTGTCTGTTGGGATGCTCATAAGAGTTATGGCAAGGTCCCCCTTCATGTAATTTGCTCCCCTGGACCACCACTCTGTGCCTTAGTGAATAGTGTGGAGTGCAGGTACACATCCTGGCACTCCCTCAGACCACCCATGGCACGTAGCTGTGCAGTCGGCCAGAGGATCCAGTGTACAAGGCACTAGCGTGCCTATAGTGAATACTGTTGGAGGTCTGCTGGATGCTGCTGGGTGGAATTCAGTTGTAGGCATGCCTATGCACCACACATACAAGGCACATAGGCATTAGTGAATAGACCCCATTGTGAGGGGTGGTCTATCCTACTGGGTGTCTCCCTTTTACACTCAAAATTCTGCGAAAAGGACATATGACCCTAAACAGGCTTAAAGTCAAATAATCAAAAAAACATTATGATTAAATTTTTAGCATTTCCTTAAATGGATAACACCACATAACAAGCACTGGCCAATGCCTCTCATGTTTTCTTTCTTGTATTTGCTGTGTACTTGTTGGGCCTAGATAGCAGAGCAGGTAACATTTAAAGAAATTCAAAACTGAGCTTTAAGGAAATGAAAGAGTTTACACATAACATTTGTTATTTTCTTAAAATGTGACCACAAATTTTCAAGATAATATTATAGTACCCCCAGCATATGAATACGGCTGGAGACATTTATCAAATCCCAGCTGAAAAATAATATTGCAGAATAAGTGCAAGAACAGGTTTGGGAAGATGATTTGAAAACTGACACCTGTCATGTTCATGAGGTGGGATAAAAAAAAATGACTGTGTTTAAAATATGGTCTCAAAATGTTATCAGTAAACATTGAAGTATTTTAGTTATTATAGTTCATAATTTTTACGTATGATTGCACGCATGTGCAAGAAACATTGTGCAACAGCTTAGGAGAGAAGCAGGTTGTGGAGGTGTGGCACTGTGGCAGACAACGGAGGCACTGCATTTGGGGGCTTGGCACTGGTTGACCAATGCAGGCACAGTGTGCAGATGACACTGGTCTCCAAAAGTGCCACCAAGTACAAACGTTTTCTTCGCAGCAATCAGGGGCTGTCTCGTCATTGCAGCATCAGCCATTCTGCTGCAATGAGGGAGCAACCCGTCATTGCAGGGTGGAACGGTACCTAGTGTAATACTGTTTGTGAACATGGTGGCAGCTTGCATACGTTCTAAATAATAATATTAGCCCCACTGCGGGGGTGCCCAATCCCCTCAGCAGCATGCCCCCAAAACAGTCTTTGTTTGCTGACGGGGCCCCAATCTCACTGGCTTCTATCTCAGGCATTTTTTGGAATTTTGGCACCAAATTTTCAACATGGGGTTCTTGGGACCCCTCCTCATGAATTCAGTCACTGTCATGGCGTTATTTGGTCCTGAAAGGTGATTTCGCGATCACTGTGTGGAATCACCTTTTGGGACCAATTAACAAAATGACAGTGCCAGTGTTCATGAGGTGGCCTCCCAAAAAGTCTGTGTTGCAAATCTGGTGGAAAAAATCCAAGAAATTTCTGTTTTACGAGCGTGCGTTGCACAGTTTCTATGCATGCTCATAAGTTCACAAATTTGCAATATTTTCACTCCAGATTTTCAACATTGCCATTTTTACACACCTCCTTATGAACAGTACCACTGTCATTTTTCACATCCTGGCCAAAATGTGTTTTCGCACTTATGGCATAGAATAGTACGGTCACTGTGGGAAATCAATGTTTGGGACACATTAAGAAAATCACAGTGACACTGTTCATTAGCAGAGGTCCTAAAATGCCTATGTTGAAAATTTGGTGACAAAAGTCCATAAAATGACTTTGTTATGAGCATGCATTGTGCAGTTTTCACGCATGCTCATAACTTCACACATTTATAATATTTTCACTCCAGATTTTCAACATTATCATTTTTCGGCACCTCCTTTTGAACAGTAGAGCTGTCATTTTTCACATCCTGATCGTAATGTGTTTCTGCTCTTCTGTTGCAGAATAGCGTGGTTGTTGTGGGAAATCAGTGTTTGGGACATATTAAGAAAATCACAGTGACACTGTTCATGAACAGAGGTCCTAAAATGCCTATGTTGAAAATTTGGTGGCGAAAGTCCGGAAAATGACTGTGTTATGCACATGTGTTGCACAGTTTCCATGTATGCTCGCAAGTACGAGCATTTTTAATATTCCCACTACAGATTTTCAACATTGCCATCTCTTCACACCTCCCTATGGATGGTACAGCTGTCACTCTTCACATCCTGCCTGAACTGTGTTTTCATACATGTGGAGCAGAATGCCACTGTCGCTGTTGGAACTCAATGTTCTGAACACATTGACAAAATCACACTGCCACTCTTCATGAGAAGGGGTCCCAAATGCTTTCATGAGGTGGGGTTACAAAAAGGCCATGTTGAAAATTTGTAGTGCAAATACCAACAAACGCCCAAGGCATTAGGGTTTCTAACCATAACGTCCTACTCTGCACAGACTGACAGGCATCGGGGTGTGCCTTTGGATTGCTGACTGTACTGCTCATGCCATCCCACCCTCACCCCCCAGCCACTGACAGGCATCGAGGTGTACCTTGGACTCTTCAGCCCCAGACTTCACCCCATTCTCCTATGCTGCACCCATTTCACCATATGTCCTTATGGAATGGGGTGACTGTAAAGGCAAACACCCCAAGACACACCTTAACACGTGTCGGTGTCTGCAAAATAAGGTGAGGTGACATGGCATGACCATCATGGGCGACAACCCAAACACTTACCGTAATGCCTGTCCATCTGTACAGGATGGAGGTGGGGTTGGCATGAAGTTCAATACTTCACTGCCATTCCTATTCTGCATCTGTCTAACTCCTGCATTTCCAATGCTAATACCAGCAAGCAAACATTTGGCATTGACAAATGCTTGTTTTATTTTTCAGATTTTAACCCCAGATTTTCAACATCATCTCTTTTATTACCCCACGTTATAAACATGAGTAGAGCCATGTAAGAAATTCTGCCCAAAATGTCATTTTGCAGAGCATCTGTGAAAACACATTTTGGGTGGGATTTTAATGACAACTGAGATGGGGTAAAAAAGATTGTCTGAAAATTAAAAGTCAAAATCTCAAAAAATTCAAAATCTCAAAAAATACTTAATTTACAACTAAACATTGAAAAATGTCAATGTTTCTTCTTAACTTTGTTGGGTTTTTTTGAGATTTTGACCCTATGTTTTCAATGTAGTCCTATAATTACCCCACCTTATGATCAAGACATGTGTATGTATGTATGTATGTGTGTATATACAGTAGATATATATATATATATATATATATATATATATATATATATATATATTTTATTTTTTTTTTTACTTTTTTTTTTTACTTGCAATTTATGCCCCCTTCATCTTCGAGCCTGCATCCTTCCTTGGGGTCCCCAAAATAATCATCTGCAGTAGTGTTGAAACAGGTTCACCCCAGTCTCGGATAACCCCCCGGGGGATAGAGGGAGGACCTCCAACTTATCCTCCCCAGCCAACGTCCAACTAGTCAGGTGACCCGTCCATCCCCACAGAGATACTGGGGCCCTTCTCCCAGCAAGACACAGGGCTTTTTCCACTTTCCTCCTATGGAGATGTGGTAGTGCAGTGACATCAAGGCTTGCGCAGATGTCGACCACGCTCTTCCCCATACTACTACAGCACCAAGCTGCTGTTGTTCCCCCAGTCTCCACCAGAGGTCTACTCAGCTGTGGACCTTACTCCACTCCCTTCCAGGAAAGATCAGCGATCCAATGGAAGCTCTGTCTCCCCTCCCTGGATGGGCCTCCAACTCCTGGGCTTGCTCCCGAACCCAAGTCACTGGCATCGCAAGTGGTAGTGTTACTGCTGCGGCAGCAGGCCGGCCCAGGACAGGTATATTTTTTTAATCCTGTCAAACAGGGAATTTTGCAACATGGCTACAAAAACATGTTTTGGAAGGGATTTGAAAAATCCACTTGTTTCATTCTTGAGGTGGGGTTAAAAAGGCTATCCGAAATATATGGAGACAAAATGTTGAAAAATAACAGTCATGAGTAAAAGCTCAAGATGTATTAAAAAGCCATTAACTGGACTTACCTTGTTTTCAGTCAGTGTGTAGTAGGGCCTGGTAGGGTGTGGATTGTTGTTCATTGCTGACAGGATTACTCCATTGGACCCTAGTGAGGTAAGTGAGGGGTTGAGAGGGGTGCTGAGTGGTAGGTAAGGTGGGTGGAGGATGGAGACTAGAAGATATTGTTGGATTGTCTTTTCCAAGATGTAAAAAAAAAGGGAAATTATGATGGATGGTTTTCTTTATTTCAGGGAGCAGATGTTTTGAATTTGGCACACCAGTGTAAGTGTATGTTTCAAGGCATGGGTTGCTGGCTACTCTGATGTCAGACATGGTGGCACGGGGTGTTGCATAGCAACACTGGGGGATGAGCACACCTGTATCAGATGTGGCTATGGTGGTGTTGGTGTTTGTCAGAAATAGCAGGTGGTTGTTGTTTGGTGGCACCAGGGGTTGGGCATCCCATTGTCAGACCACAGGACAGTGTTTTTTGGAGGGAGGGAGACAGACAGCCACAGGAGTGCAATACTGGTGGAGAATCTGCAAATCAAAAAAGGGATAGGGCAGTAGAATCAGGAATGGGGAGGGAAGGAGAGCCATGGAGGAGGCAATAAGAGTGGAGCCAGTTCCGGTTGTGTCACGCTAGTAGATGGCGGTCTAAAGAATGACTTTTAGCCCCAGTGAAAGTTATACTGCTGAATCAATCATCATCATCACGTGTGCTATTGGTCCAAAGATAAAAAGTTAAGTGTCTCAGAATAGTGCAGAGATGATGGGATGTACAAAGAAATGCACCCTTATGGTACAATGGGCAAGCAAATTGGTTCAGAGGATCATCGGCCTGAAAGTCCAGTGCCATCCCACTCTTTCATTAATACGGGTTCGGGGGAAGAATCCAATGGATTGGGCTCAGACACAGCGTCCAGTTTTACAAAGTGGATAGGCAAAGGATGATTAAAATCTTGCAATGCATAGATGTGAAGATCTCTGGAATCCAGAAGGATTTTAAAAAAACTAGAGAGCAGAACTGCAGCAGTGGAAGCCCACATGGAGGGCTTGCAGTCTGAACATATGGTCTTTGGCAGATCCCTTGCATATCTGCACAAGAGAGAAAGGGAGCTAATGCTGCAAGCAGAGGTTGCAGAGGCCAGAGCCCACCATAACAATATTAGAATTTTTGGGGTGCCATAGGGAGTTGAACCTCAAGCATGGAAGACTACATTAATTCTTAGCTCCATAATGAGTTAAACCTAGAAGAAGAATGGGGACTAGACATTGAGAGGGCCCATCGTGCCATAGCCTCCAAGTCCAAACAGGGGGATCCACCTAGATCAATGATAGTAAAGTTTCTAAAGTATACAACAAAAAACAAACTCTTAAGGCTTGCATGGGCCAAAAAGGATCTCAACCTGGACGGCCAGAAAATATATGTCAATCAGGACTTTCCCCCCCAAATGTTAACAAAAAGAAAGAAGGTTCTTCAAATTGTGAAATATCTGAGAGAGAAGGTGTTTAAAGCCTATTTGAGATACCCCACTAGACTATGGGTACAGGGGAAGGAAGGCATTAAAATATATGAGTCATTGTTGGGTGTCACAACCTTTTTGTCTGAATTGGAAATCCTCTGCCTGACCTTAAAGAAGAGCTAGCAGAGAAAGAGATTGAGAAGCTCCTTTGGTCCTTTGCACCAGGTCAGAGGAAGAGACTGGGGAGAAGGGGCAAAGCCCTACTACCGCTTAATGCTGACTGCTCACGATTGTTAGCAAAGGGCAAGGACACCTGAGGAATTGTAAAAGGGAATTTGGGTCAAGCTTTGAATTCCTTTCTCCAGTTTTGACATGTTTTGAAGATCAACACTCTTCACATGAGGTCGTTTCTGAGAAAAAGAACCTTGGTTAAATTCTAATACATTATTTCTCCCTACCTGTGGAAAACCTACCTGCTTGAGATTTCGGGAGGTTCTGGTCAATGGTCGCCTGAATGAGAGAAAATTGGGTAGGCCACATGTTTACCCACGGGCAGTGTTAATTTTTTCTGGAACAAATTCGATAGAGGGCTGGATGCTATGGGAGTGTATTTTCCTGAACACTGGGCTTGTCGTCCATTCCTTGTGACTTCCCCTTAAGGCTGCCATTTCCTTTTGAGATGACTGAAGTTTCTTCAGAGTTTTCAAAGGAGACTCATTGAACAGATCTCTATGGCTGAGGCTGTTGATAGCCATAGGAAGGAGCTGTAATGTACTGTTTTATTTGTTACTTCTTGGTTTTATTTCAGGGTTGTGCGCAGCTCCTATAATTTCAGGGGTAATAAAAAGCAACTCTGGCAGTATGGGGGGGTAAGAGGTACATTGGACTGGGGGCCTCTGGCTTGGGGAGGTTTTCATATTATTTTTTGATTGCCTGGATTTGAATAAGGGATTCGAGATGGGGGAAAGACCAGAGGTTTTCTAAAAGGTATGTGTTAAGCTACTAAATTGTATTAAATATGTAAAGCGACCAATTAAATTTGAGAAGGGCATGCTGGAGAGCTGATGGAGCTGGCAGTAGGGTTCATCGCCCAGATAAGAGACCGCTTCAGCAATGTGGAATGTTTCCACAGCTGTCCAGAGACCGGATTTCACTGGGGCAGGCTGTTTGGGCTGTCAGCGCTTCTGGTACTCTTCTAGAGGGAAGGGTCGGAATTCCTGGAGGAACTTGGAGTACAACCCTCAGCTTTTTTGAGCTGCACACCTCTTCTAAGGGACTTTTATTAGTCCTTTTTTAGGGGCTCACCAACTAGCCTCTTCTTGTCTGCCAACTAGGGCAGAGCCATTAGTTAGTTGAGTTATTAAGTTTTCTATTTACAAGCCGGCCCGTCGGCGCAGCGGTTGGATTTCCGCTTGCGACGCCGGCGACCCGGGTTCGGGAACGGACCCGAGTCGTCGGAGGGCTGGCCGGGGGGAGAAGGATCGAGCGTCCGCTGACTGCTCTCCTTCTCCGGGGGAGGGATGGGGTAGCATCCGGGGTGATGGGGACTCCTAGCGGAGGCCAGGAGCACCCATGCTGCCGCGCTCAAAGACTGTAGGAGGCGGGGTGGACGCTGGGCGTCATTGCACGACCCCGCCTCCCTGAAAAAGAGGAAAATGGACGGCTGCCGGCTGCCCTCCATGAAGCCCGCCGCGGCTTTGATTAGCCCCCCCAGGCCAGTCCTCCGACCAATTACGGTCTCTGCGGGATGTCTCTCACTCTCCATCCCGCAGCCCCACCGTGGGGGGTAAGCCACAGGGTATCGGAGGACCCGAGGCTGATGTGGGGGGGTGGAAGCCGTCGGCCCGTGACCAGGCTGAACATTGGGTGGCCGGCAGCTAGGAGGCAGAAAAATGCAAATTTAAAAAAAAAAAAAAAAAAGTTTTCTATTTACTCTCCTTCCAGGGCCTCTCAGTTGAGTCCTCGGAGGATTGGGTTGGACCTGATATGTGGTCCCGCTAATTTCAGTTAATTGTTGCTATGGGCACCATGTTTGGTACCTGTTTAATTGTTGTCTTTCCAACTCCGAAGTTGGAAGTTGGGTTTAGATACGTGTGTGCTGTTTTTTTAATTTTATTCTCTCCCCCTTTTTTAACTTTTTTTGGGGACCTTGTGGCATGTTATTACCTATTTGTGGAGTAAATTATTTTTGGATAGAAGGGCAGACTATGCCCTATTCAATGTTAAAAGGGATGGATGGAGTGATTTGAATATTTCATATGGTTAAATGACTACTATTAAAATCTGTTCAGCGAATGTTAAGGGCATTAACAGTCCTATCAAAAGAATGAGAATTCTATCTGAATTATGGAGGGTAAACTGTGAGATTGCCTGCCTCCAGGAGACCATACTTTCCACCATAGAGCATTTGAAGTTACAGAGATCATGCGTGGGGGCGGTATTTGTCAACTCTCATCCAGGGGGAAAAAAAGTGGGTATAGCCATTTTGGTTAAGTGAGAGATCCCATTCCAAGTACAGAATGTCTTGAGTGCCGGCTCAGGGAGAATAATCACCCTATCTGGACTGTTTGGTGGCTGTCCAATTCACATATTGTCCATTTATGCCCGTACACCCCCTACAGGGAAATTTTTCAGATCACTATTCAAATTAATTGCAGGCCTCCCAGAAGGCCAAGTAATCTGTGCAGGGGATTGGAATTGTGTTGAAGATCAGAGATTGGATAGGAGCCCTCTGGCCCCCAAGGGCTCCAGGGCCTGTTCCAGATTGTTAAAAAGCCTATGCTCTGAGGGAGGTATATTGGATCCATGGTGGTTACAAAACCCTAATAAGCTTGATTACACTTTTTATTCAGCCTCCACAAGATCATGCTCGAGGTTGGATTGATTTTATATACAACGAGCATTAGTTCATAACTTTACTGATTTGTTGATACATCCAGTTAATTTCTCTGATCATGCCATGATCTCTGCAATTTTAAAATGGGGAGGGGTGGGGAGAAGGGGCCTATGGCATTTTGATTCAGGATTGGTTAACAACAAAATCTATGTTGAGTCGAACAAAACTGTTATAAAGACCTATATACAAGATAATTTAGGACAAGCCACTGCTTTAAAAAATGTCTAGGAGGGGATGAAGGCAGTGATCATGGGACATACAATCTCGCATGCTGCCTACAAGAACAAGACACATCAAGCTGCACTGAAAACTGAAAAGGTAAAGGTTTTGGAACTTGAAACTGAACATAAGAAATCCAAGAATCCAGTCCTGTTGAAACAACTTACTGAAGCCAGTGGTAAATACAATGATCTAATGTTGAGAAAAATGGAGAACTTAATGCGATATTCAGCTCAGAAGTACTATGAATGGGGGAGAGAGTGGGTAAACTTCTGGCCCTCCACCTTAGAAACCAACAGGCAGACCAATATGTCCCAATCTTGAATTCACCTGACCCGGTGAGGCCCAAGACTTCTCACCCAGAGGAAATAGCAGAGGAATTTGACAATTTCTATAAGCAGCTATACAGGGAAGATAGGGATTCAAATCATTTACACATCATCTCAGAATTTTTAGACTCAGTAGACCTACCAAAATTATCAAACACTCAAAAAGAAGGTTTAGAAAAATTGTTTACAGAGGCAGAGATAATTTGTACGATTAAAAGCTTGAAGTCGGGTAAAGCTCCAGGCCCGGACAGATTTACAACAGAATTTTATAAATGTTTTGGAAGGGAATTGGCACCCTTTATGGTTAAAGTTTTTAATGAGGCCCATATGATGGGGTTATCCCCAGACTCTTGGGGGGGTGCACTGATCTCGGTCATTCCCAAGCCGAGTAAAGATTCCTCTTTCTGTGCCAATTATAGGCCTATTTCCCTATTAAATCAAGATGCTAAAATTTTCTCAAAAACAATTGAACTTGTTTACAAAATATTATCTGCATTTTGGTGCACCCAGACCAAACAGGGTTTATGCCAGGGAGGCATATACAGGATAATATTCAGTCACTTTTAAATTCCTTTTCTGTCCCCCTGTCACCATTAGTTAAATCCCTATGAAGTGTAGTTTCCTTGGATGTCAAAAAGACATTTGACTGGTTAGATTGGCAGTACCTTGATAGTACTTTGGTCAAATTTGGTATAGGGGAAAAATTTCAGGGGTGGGTTAAGAACTTATATAGAGACCCCAATGCCCAGGTGAGGGTTAACGGAGTGCTCTCCTTGACCTTTACACTGGGTAGAGGGATCAGGCAGGGATGCCTGGTCTCTCCCCTTTTATTTGCTCTCAGTATGGAGCCACTGGCTGCAGCCTTACATCAGTCAAACCTGTACCAGGGAATAAGAATGGGGGAACAGAATTAGAAGTATCACTGTATGCAGATGACACCCTTTTATATGTCACTGACCCTGTCAAGTCACTGCCTAGAATTTTTGATTTTCTCGAGAAGTTTGGAGTGTTCTCTGGCTGCAATGTTAATATGGCTAAAACTGAAGTAATACCGGTGGGAACTCCATCTGGTGCTGCCTTAGCAGATTTGGGGAGGGTAAAATGGGTTAAGGCAGGGTTCCAATAACTCGGGATTTGGGTGCCCAGGGAGCTGGGCAAACTATTTACAATGAACCACCTCTGACTACTACTACAAGAGATTCAGACAGATTGTAATCGTTGGACAGAACTCCCGTTATCCCTATCTGGTAGAACTGAATCAGTGCAGATGAATATCATCCCAAGGTGCTTATTTTTCTTTACTACTTTGCCAGTTAAACCACCCAAAAAATTCTGGGTGGAATTCAAAAACACTATTTCCAGATTTGTGTGGAATGGGAAGAAACCTAGGATTAGGTGGAAAGTGCTAATTGCCCCTAAAAATAAGGGAGGACTAGGCCTCCCAAACATCCGTAATTACTATTGGGCTGCTCAACTTCAGGCTTTGATTCCATTGTTAAAAGAAAGTGAGACCCCCAATTAGGTAAAAATAGAATCCTTTAACCAGGAAATAGGAAGGGTAGGGGATCTCCTTCTCCAAGATGAAAAGAGATTATCCAGGGTAGTTTTTAACAACCCCTGGACTTCTATGCTGAAACAAACATGGCTGGAAGTAATGCATGTAAATAAATACACATTAGCCCTATATAGCAAGACACCTCTTCGGCGCTTCCTAGATTTTACACCTTACAAATGGGATGAGGCATTCAAACAATGGGCCAGGTTGGGCCTCTCCTCTCTGGGACAGTTTTTCGAGGAAGGTATTTTGAAGTCTTTCCATCAACTGCAGTTGGATTTTGGAATACCCCAAAAAGATTTTTTTAGATTTTTGCAAATTAAAAATGATCTAACTCAAGAAAAGGTGTTAAATCAGATAGATAGCCCTCTGAATCCCCTATAAGCCTGCATGCTAGAACTGGCCAAGCTGAACAAACCATAAAAAATAGTTACCCAGATAGTGCATATGATGTCCTTCTCAGAGGTGGATGATATTAGTCATATTAAGGAATAGTGGGAAGAGGAAATGGCAGTTTCTCTTACGGGAACACAATGGAACTAGGTATGAGTGGGAATACAAAGTACCTCGGCCTCTCCTTTTTGGAGAGAGTTTAGAAGGAGAGTAGTTATTTGATACTTTAGGCCTCCAGTAATCTTTCAGCATTTGGGTGGTTACACCACAGAAAGATGTTGGAGATGTCACACAGACAAGGGTACTCTTGCTCAAGTTATTTGGCAGTGCTCGCTTTTGGCTCCGTATTGGAGGGAATTGGGTAACGAGATGGGTAAGATTTTTGAGATCACCACTTTGCTTTCTCCTTTGCCATGGATTTTTGGGTTGCCCCCATCTCAGTTGACCTCCCAGACCCAGAAATATCTGTTTTACATTTTAGTGGTGGCAGCCATGAAGGCAATCACTTGTAGATGGCTGACCACCATAGTGCCCGGGGTGGGAGATTGGTATGCTATTTGCCAGAAAATAATGTTGATGGAGCGCCTTATGACTAAATTGAGATTAAGTCAGGAAAAATTTAAGGGCAGATGGCTACTCTTTTTTCACTATATGGCAAAGAAAGAAGGAAAGGATATTCTGAAAATTTTGGCTATCTATGGGTAATTTCCCCTGTCCTATACCACTGTTCTATACCATGTCCCTTCTGTTCAGCAGGGTATAATGGTAGTCGGAAAGTGTAGAGAATCTTAAGTGTCCTGTATCAGGCTAAAAAGCAATTTCAGTGGAGGAGGGTGTCAGAGGTCATTTTCTACACTAGATAGCTCTTATAATGGGCAAAGATACATGGTAAATATATAAAGGTCCTATATCTCCCCTTTCCCCTCTTTTCCTTTTTCCCCAGTTTCTCCCTTATTCCTACTTCCACAACCTACATCATAACCTTACACCCCTCTTTTTTTCTCTCTTTTTGTCTTTTGTCAACAGGTGTTATTTTTATGATTTTGTGTCTTGTCTTTATCCTAATTTGACTTTTTATATGTTTTTGAAATATGAAATATACACAAATGGATTTTACTTTTGGATTAATTGGACATTACATGGAGTGTGTGTATAGCTGGTAATACTAAGAACTTTTTTTTTTTATTTTAATTTGTCTTGTGTAAAACTGTGTGTGAAAATCACAATAAAGTTTGATTTAAAAAAAAAAATAAGAGTGGAGCCAGTTTTTGCAATGGGGGATGGAAGAGCACCAGAATGGAATGGGGGGGGGGGGAGAGCAGCAGGAGTGGCAGTAGTGCGAGGTGGGGCAAAGAGAAAACAGGAAATGGCTACAGCAGACAGATGTGCGGTACCAAAATCAAAGCAAAAGATTCCTAGTAGCAACCATGAAAGTGCAACACAGATTTACAGCAGCTTCCATGCTGCACTTTCCAGCTCTGCAATTGGTTAAAGAGATCAAAGGGAAAAGCAGAGAGTAGGAGAAGGGTGGACAGTATTGGGGAGGACACTGCTAAGGTTAAGCTTGCACTTGGTGGAGAGAACCAAGCCTCCAAATGCCCTTTCCTCAAAGCAATATCAATATGTTCACTTCACTATTGGTAAGCAACCATAAAAAGGGAGAAAAAAGATTTTATGTGGTAACACCCAGGAGATGCCACTCAGGTACAAATATTTTTCTATCAGATACCTTAATTTAATAAAAAAGTACATTAAGTGAAAACTAAGAAAAAAAGGGAATGAGATCAGAAAAAGTATACAAATACTACTACTACTGCTACTACTACTACAGTATGTACAAAAATATTTTGTCTCAAAGATAGAATTGTTGTCATACATAATTTGAATTTTTAAATGTTTTACTATATATATATATATATATATATATATGTACTCAGGAATTTGCAAATATCAGATAAATCAACACAAGATGCAACATACCTTCTCGGTATATTTTTTTCAACATGGTAAAAATGGAACATATTTTATTCCGATAACCCTGCTGCTGCCCTGGGAATACAAACAGAGTCTCTTCATTGAACCCTTTCAGCGATGTCTCTGCAGTCTCACTGCCATAAACTAGAAAGGTAATGTTTATCACCAATAAACCTTTTTAACTTTCCACCCAACAGCATGCTCTGTGAAAATCCAAAGATTAAAGTGCACGGTTAGAGCATTCTCTTTCTGAAGTATAAGAAAGAGAGGGCTTTAATACCCTTCAGAACCCCTTTTCATCTGTTTCAAAATACAGCTGGCAGCAGCTTTGCAGATGTACCAGAATCCAAGAAAGAGACAGCAAGGGGCTGTCAGCTAAATATCAGTCCTGGATTAAGAAGATCATTATGTACCTTAGAGGTATAGTATAAAGTCATCCTTTGGTGGGGGGAGACAGACCAGCACTTGACAGAATATGTGCTGGCAACTAAGGTGTTAAATTTTGCCTGTTTAAAAATTGTGTTGCTTGTAAAACATCTCTTGGACACGCAAATACCTTGACTCCTCAGTTTTTTTTCTCTTTTTGTCACTAATTCTTGCTTGTTAAACTGACTCTCTACTTTTATGTTATTATGCCATTTACACTGGTACTTTTATTGACCGCCAGTGCTTACCACTGGTGTGAAGTAAGGCAGCCAGTGACAAATGTCATTTTTCTTTGATTTAGAACTCTTTTCTTTGGGTTGACTTCTTTAAGGCTGTCAGTATAGCCTAGATGTTAAAGCAGTAAGCAATGAAGCAGCTTTGTATATCCAGCAGACCTTGGTTTGATTTTCACAAACTCCACTTGCATATCTAGTAGAACTAAAGAAGAAATATAATGTTCTCAAGGGGAAGGAGAGCCCTGAAAGGGAACCCAAGGTTGTGAACAAGGATGATGGGCAGACCCACCAGGAGGGAAGTCACAGGGGACGGGGCCAGAGAATCCCAAGGAAGAAGGAAGCCTCTCCTAGTGGGGGATGCAATAGTTTGGGGTATGGAGATAGGATCAGGCATCAGAAGGGAGAGGGAGGTTATGTGTCTCCCAAGTGGCACAGCTCTGAGGGAGTGGGAGGGGATGCATAGGATCACAATGGCCATGGTTAGGAGGGGTGGGCTGGATGTTGTTGTCCATCTGGTGACAAATGTCCTAGCCAAAGAATCAGCAAGTATGGAGAAAGTTTAGGAGAATTTTAGGGCTTTGGGTAGGAACCGGGGGGTAGCAAACACTGTTATGTTCTCAGAGGTGCTACCAGTCAATGGAAGGAGGGGAAAGAAACCAATGCATCAAGACTGTTAACAGGTGGTTGAGAGACTGGTGCAGGGAAAACAACTTTGTCTACATTGGGAACTGGGGTGCCACCTTGGATGATACACACCTGTAACAAAAAGACGGCCTGCATCCTTCTGAGGAGGGTACATCTGTCCTCAATGAGAGGTTTACATGCTTCCTGAGTAAGCATTTAAACTAGGCACTGGGAGGGGGGACTGTCAGGAGTGTTAAGATTCAGGCAGCCCACCCCCACTGGTTAGGGCACACATCAAGCCAGACCAGGATGTTAACCCAGGGGCAGATACGCAGGTACCAAAGAGCAGGATAGGCTGCGCTCAGGACATAACTATATCACCACTAATAAAAAGACCTGGACCACAAACAATCAGTAAGGTAACAAAAAGGAAGCACCACATAGAACACTCCAGGAAAAGTAGGATGAAGCAAGGGGTAAAACACAAAGACAGAAGAAAAAGATGCCACATTTCATGGAAGATCATGCACACAAATGCCTGTAGTCTGGGAAACAGGACCCCAGACCTGGTGGCTGCAGTGACGGAGGCTGATCTGGACAATATGGAGATAACAAAAACATGGTACATCAGCAACCACAGCTGGGAATGCCCTGTTCAGAAAAGGTAGGGAGGATAAAAGGGGGGGGGTTGCCCTCTACGTCAAAGAGATTAAAAAGGTGACTGAAATTCAAAACAGGCATGAGCAAACGGAGGAATTTGGGTCTCCCTTGAGCCAGGCAATGCAACAACCATTCACACAGGGGTCATTTACAGACCCCCAGCTCAGGCCAAGGAAATTGATGAGTAGTTGCTAGAAAACATGCATAGAAACATAGACTTTGACGGCAGATAAGGACCACTTGGCCCACCTAGTCTGCCAATTTCCCTACCTATTTGATAAGTTGCAGGTTCTAGTTAACCAACAGCCTACTTCCTCCTACCCCTCACTATAATTGCCTAATGTCTGTCCCATGCATTTTTGAATTCCCCCACTGTTTTTGACCACATGACCACCTCAGGAAGGTGGTTCCATGTGTCCACCACTGTCTCTGTGAAAAAATACTTCCTCATGTTGCCCCTGAGCTGTTCCCCCTCTGTCTTCAGATTGTGCCCCCTTGGTTCTTGTACATCTCTTTTTCTGAAAGATGCTCCCATCTTAGACTTTGTTGATTCTCTTGAGGTACTTGAACGTTTCTATCATGTCTCCCCTTCCCCTCCTTTCCTCAAGGGTATACATATTAAGCACTTTTAGTCTCTCATCGTATGGCTTCTGTTGCAGACCCTGCACCATTTTAGTTTCCCTCTTCTAGACTGCCTCCATCCTTTCAATGTCCCTGTGGAGATGGGGTCTCCAGAACTGTATACAGTACTCCAGATGGGGTCTCACCAACTGCCATTACAGAGGGAAAACAACTTCCTGTTTTCTACTGGTGATGCCTCTCACTGTACATCCTAGTATCCCCCCAGCCCTCCTTACTGCCTTCTCACATTGCTTACCTATCTTAAGGTCATCCGATATGACTACTCCTATGCATGAAATGGCAGCAAAGGGGGAGGTACTGCTAATGGGAGACTTTAGCATGCTGGAGGTAGACTGCTCCATCCCAGGAGGAGCCTCAGTTAGGACACATGACGCATGGACTCTCTTGAAGGGGCTGGCCTTAGGCAGCTGGTTTAGAAACCTACCAGGAACCTAGCAATCCTGGATCTGGTGCTGACTAATGGGGACAGAGTAGCAGATCTTAGGGTGGAAGGTCAGTTAGGGTCCAGCGACCACAATACGGTGTGGTTTAAAGTGGACACAGAGATTCTGTCAACCTATATGAAGGCAAGAGTCAGACTTTAGAAGGGTCAACATTACCAGTATGGGAATACAGCTAAAAGAAACCCTGGAATAGAGGGGGGAATAGGCCGGGACACTGAGGAGAAATGGGCACATATCAAGGAGGCCATAGCGGAGGTAACAAAACAATGCATTAGGTCAATAGACAAGAGTAAAAGCAGAAGAAAACCACTTTGGTTCTCAGTGGGGGTGGCAGAAAAAGTAAGGGCCAAGAGGCTAGCCTTCAGGAAGAATAAGGAGACACAAAGGGATGAGGACAAGAAAATGTACCAGAACTGTCGAAAGAAGTGGGAAAGCCACTGAGGAGTGCTAAAGCACAAACAGAGGACAGACTAGTTCAACTGGTTAAAAAAGAAGATAAGACATTCTTCAGGTACATTATCGAGAGAAGAAAGGCAAAGGGAGGAGTCCCAAAGCTTAGAAGGGTCAGGGGGAAGATAGTGGAGGGAGATCGGGAAAAAGCAGCGATTCTGAATGAATATTTCTGTTCAGTCTTCACTGTATGAGGGAATAAGCAGGGCCCATGACAGGACTTCAAAGGAGTTAAGTATAAGGAGGTAAACACCAGTCCATTCACAGATGAGAAGGTCCTAGAAGAACTGATGAAGCTAAATGTGGAAAAATCTATGGCTCCAGATTGCATACATCCCAAGGTCCTAAAGGAACTGAGGACTGAACTGGCAGCCCCTCTGGAAGCCCTGTTCAGTGAGTTCTTAGACACTGGAGTGGCCCCAGAAGACTGGAGAAGGATAACAATTGTCCCTCTTCTCAAGAGCGGTAGTAAAGAAGAAGCGGGGGACTACAGGCCTGTTAGTCTAACTTATGTAGTCAGAAAGCTAATGGAGGCAGTCCTTAAGGAAAGAATAGTGGAACACCTGGAAACCAATTGTCTGGTCAATCCCAGCCAACATGGATTCTCTGCAGGACAATCCCGTCAAACTAGTCTGACAGATTTCTTTGACTGAGTGACAAAGGCAGTAGACCAAGGAGGGGGGCAGATATTGCCTACCTCGATTTCAGCCAAGTCTTTGATGTGGTCCCACATAGGAGACTGGTCAACAAGCTAGGCAGCCTGGGCTTGGGACGTAAGGTGGTGAACTAGATTGGAAACTGGTTAAGGGACAAAAAGAGGGTAGTGGTGAATGGAACCCAATCAGACAAAGGGGAAATGAACAGTGGGGTACCTCAGGTGTCAGTTCTGTGGCCAGTCCTCTTCAGTGTCTTCATCAGTGACATTGCAGATGGGCTGGATGAAAGGTTTGCCTATTTGCAGATGACAACAAGATCTGCAACAGGGTGGATACTCCAGAGGGGGTGGAAAGGATGAGAAAAGACCAGAAACTAATGGAGAGATGGTCAGGGGCACAGCTGGTGAGATTTAATGCAAAGAAGTGCAAAATCATGCATGTTGGGAGCAGGAACCCTGGGGCAAGCTACAGGTTGGGGGGGGGGGACTGCTGGCAGTAACTAAGGAGGAAATGGATTTGGGAGTCATAATCACAGATGACTTGAAGGCCGCTAGGCAGACAGCAAAGGCGGTGGGAAAGGCCTGTGGGATATTGAGGTGTATTGGAAGGCAAAACACAAGCTGAAGGAGGGAGGTAATAGTTCCACTGTATAAGACCCTGGTGAGACCTCACCTTGAATACTATGTACAGTTCTGGAGACCACACATTTGAAAGGACATGGACAAAATAGAGAAGGTGCAGAGGAGGATGACCAAAATGGTGAAGGGATTACATCACAAGCCTTACAAGGAGAGAGTGAGGGACCTCAATTTGTACATGCTGGAACAAAGCAGGGAGAGAGGTGACATAATAGAAACATTTAAGTAATTCAAGGGCATTAACAAGGTGGAAGGGGACAACATATTCCAGATTAATAGTAGTGCCAGAACAAGAGGACACGACATGAGACTAAGTGGCCGTATATGGGGAAATGTCAGGAAGTTCTTTTTTACATAAAGGGTGGTGGATGCATGGAATAGCCTGCCTCAGGAGGTGGTGGCAGCCCATACAGTGGCAGGCTTCAAGCATGCATGGGACAGAAACAAAGGAATAATAGAGATAGGAAGAAAAAGCTAAAGCCAATGACCAGATATGATCACTGGATGCTTCGTTTGGCAGCTTAAATGGGCAAACAGGATGGGATTAGTGGTCCTTATCTGCTGACAGCATCTATGTATCTATGTATCTACTGTATGTCTGACACTGAGCAAGTTACTTAACCTTCCTGTCATCCAAGGATGCACCTGGAAATGAGTTTTTTTTTTCTATCTATTGTTCATCTCTCCGTGACGGGCGGTGGCGTTTGTCAGCTGACCATACCAGACTTCCACAGTCATTTGAGGCGCTCCTCCTCCTCTTCTGCCTCAGTGGACCACTGGAGCCAGCCTGGAAGTGTCATCCAGCCTCAGCTCCCAATTTTCACCTGTTTGCCCCTTATTACCCAGACCTCAGAATGTGGATACGTATGCATGTAGAGGGGCGCATGCGCACCGTGGCTCCGGTAACAGCCCCTTCCACCCTCCTGGCCTATTGCCAGGTTCTCCCCATGGCATGGTATGATGCTAACACCTAGCCTCCACTGGGTAGCAGCCAAGTGCCAGGGAAACCCCATGTCCCTCCCTGGAAATGACAGCTGCCTGCCGGCTGCTAGATCCATCTCCTGCCCTCTCCCCCGGCTGACCCCAGGCAGCCCGAGCTCGCTCCCAAACCCAGGTCGCCAGCATGGTGTGAGGTGTGGCATCCAGCACCTCAATCCTCTGCACCACCAGGACGGCCCTGGAAATGAGTTTTGACTCAGTTTGTTTTACCCAGTCAAAAACTGTAAGATGCAATAAAAATTATTTGTTCACATACTTTAGCTAAGTGTAATGAATGGCACAAACAAAATCAGACTATACAGAGGTGAGTATAATATTCCCATTAGCTCACCACAGTCATTTTCCTCCCTCTTTTCTCATGCACGTTTGTGTCTAAATATGCTGGCTCCTGTAATTGTGCTGGGAACGGATGGTATCTTTTAAACAATACCTCCCTTCCAAGCCTGTCCCAGTAGACCCCAAAATACACGTGTTTGATAGTGTTCCCCTTCTGACCCTAATCCATGATTTGGTGGGGGGCTGTGGTCTCCAATATCCAGGCTAACACAGTCATTCCTTTTCCACAACATGCTTGCTGCCTTGTTATTTACTATTCATTTTATCCCTCAGTTACTAGTGCCGCCTCATTCAGCCTCGACTCTCAACTCTGTTCCGTCCCATCCCTTGTCTTGAACTTACATTTAACTTTCATTTCATATTGCATCTCTTCACTGTGGAGGTTTCTTTTCAGGGGTTGTTCAGCTGTGCCCCTCTGCTCTCTAGTGCAGGAGGTCATGCCTGAGAGCACCAGGCATCATCTTGCATGAATTCCCTAGGTTTTCCTCCTTGTGGCACACTACTCCTTGGATGCCAATGCTGAGGCACCATGTGTGCGTGCTCATGCTGAAGAATGGCAGTGTACAGCACCTGTTGGCATCCTCCCTCCTACAAGCTGCTCTGTCTCCACTGCCAACTGCGGTCACCCAGGTGGCTGTAACACAGCAGAGCTTGTTTCTCTCCCTCCCCAGAGCAGAGCATTCCCTGAGGTGCATGATGCTCCCCCTGACCAATCTCTGGCTTGTTCCCAAACCCTGGTCATTAGAAGTACAAGAAGCAGCGCTATGTCTGAACCAACAGACCAGCCTATGCCCACTCTCTTTACCTGATTTAGTCATCTGACTTTCTGAGTGGAGTGTGTGTGACTGAGAGGAAGAGTGTGGATGGAGGGAGGCTCATCGATGGCCCTGGGCTGACTGACCAATTTATTCCACCAAAGTCCACCTGAAAAAGTACCAGTGGACCAACACTTAATGTTTGTTTTAGCAGAGCACTACTGTGTCATTGTTAGGTATTACACCAGGTGACTGGTGTGGGACTTTAACCCATAACCATCTGATTTCCCTCATCCAGAAGAGAGTTTCCAGCTGAGCCACTGTCATTATACCCCATACCTTCATAACACTGCACCAAATAAAGCATAACAAAAACCCAACATTATATTAAAAAAACATGCCCCTTGACCCCCACATGATGTTATATTTCCTATCCCATAAATAGGATGTTCCCTTCTATTGCTCAGGTTCCCCTGCTGATTTCATTCTAGTTCTACCATCAACTGTACTATACTACTAAGTTATTTCAAGCAGGGACTATTATATTGGTCCTCTGATGACTGTCTGAGTCTGTTTTTGCTCCACTTCAGAGAATCCAGACTGCTGGAACCTGGGTAATGAGTCATGATACCTGCAAACCACTGTGGCCATGCAATGCTATTGATAAAACAATTACATTGGCCCACGCTTGAAGCAGCACTGTACTGTATGATAGCTGGTTAAATGTTTCTCATATAGCTTTTTTAGCATAAATGTATTATTGGCATCCCTAGATGTATCATCAGTGTATTTCTATTTTATTTAGATATTTTTAAAACAGTTTTTAGCTAATTTTGTAAATACGTACATACGCATTTGCCAGCAGAAATAGGCCATCTAGTCTATGAAGTCTGCTCGAGTGTGCAGCTAGCACCCTCAACTTGCAGCTGCAATTACTTATGTCATTAAAGATGGCCACCACTCACAATTTTTAAAAATGTCTTCAATAGCCAGCCCAGTGGTGCTGCGGTTTGAGGCAAGAATGCCACACCACAGTCCCAGCCGGCGACCCTTGTTCAGGATTGAGTGACGGAGGGTTGTTTGGGGTTGGCCGCAGTTGGGGGAGAAGGATTAAGCATCCAAGGAACAGCTCTCCTCTCCCAGGTGGGAGGTTTGCCACTCCCAGTTGAATGACTCCCTCAGGTGGAGGCCTGAGGGGTACTGTGGGATGGGGGAGCAACCTGAAGGGGATGTGTTGCGGGCAGCTGTGTGCGCACACCTCCACATGCATGTACATGCCTGCAGTGAGGGACAAGGAGAAATGCAGGTGGAATATGGAGCTGGCAGGCTGCATGATGGCCCAGATGCATCCTCGCTGGCAGGCTGTATGATGGCCCGGATGCATCCTTGGTACCAGCCTCCATGGATTCTGGATTGTGCTCTGAAGGGGAGGGGGAGCCAGCACTCTCCTTCTGGCCCCACCACGGGAGGGGGGGATCCATGGGGAAACTACCAGGGTAGGGTTGGGTCAAGGATGGCTCGGCTCAGAAGACAAGCTCTCTGACTGAGGGCTGCAGCCACCTGCCAGCTCTGCGGAGGAGGACAAAGAGACATAAAAAATATCTTCCATTGAGGTTAATTGTTGAATGTGAATACTAGAGTCAAACTTTGGATGTATCTGGATGGTGCTACCACATGTTTCTAGTAGTAAACAGCACAGCACTATGCCAAGATATTCACAATTTTCATGGCAAGCATGGCAAGGGAACAGGAACTTCAAGAGACTTCAAAATACCATATCTTCATTTAGTAATGAAAGAAAACAAAATAGAAAAGGGTATATTGGTATTATTGCCAGAAAAACATTATTGCAGAAAAAGGTAAATGGTGACTAAGAAATACTGCTGCTTTAATTTATGGCTGTAAGTTAATAGGGACTGTAGGGGATGTCTCTTATGGTATAAGAGACTCTGAGCATGTGGTTTGGGTGAGAGGACTGTGAAGCGAAGTGAAGCAGTTCTATCTGCCTAAGTCTCACGAGGAGAATCTCTTATACCATAACAGACATCCCTCGGAGGCTCTGTGAATTTACTATAAATCACCTGAGTTTAGCTTGGGTGACTTATAAGTTTAGAGTCTTTTTTTTTTTTATTGTATTGTGCTATCCTTCCCACTGGCACTGAAGTGGTGTGCTCCCTCCTAACCTTCCTACGTAATAGCACACTATACACAGGATAAGAGGTCCTGTGGCTCTGTGTCCTGAGTGGCTGAAGTTACGCTAGTAATTTATAATTAAAAAACTTGTCCAAACATATTCATCCAAACTCATTACTTGAAATCTCTCTGTTAGAAGTCTGAACCATCCATTCCTTAACATTGATACAAAATAGCTTCCTAGACGAACATGAGCTAAAGGGAATGTGCCTGTTTACTTATTGTCATATTGGAAAAACTTTGAAAAGCATGATTGTTAAAACCATTCAGCTTATATTTCATAGTTTCTCAGTATTTCTATTCCTTTTAGTTTTCATTACTAGGTTCCTTTACATGGAATCAGGATTCTAATCCTTGCCTCCTATGATACATTAACTCCTGCTGCTTAGTCCATTTCAGAAGTCAAAATCCTCTGTTTGTGACAATACAATTGCTTCCACAGCAGCACGCTGATGTCACAAACAGAAGGATTACAGCTTCAGAAGAAGATTAAGCAAAAAAAGCAGACAAACTGGGGTGGGGAAGGGGAAAGGATCTTGTTTCTATGCAAATTACTCTTGCAATGAACAAAAAAGGGAAGAGAAAACCTAAACCATTTGAAAGACGCATGCCTGTAGTTATGTGGGGGAAGAGATCCTCCCCAACATCCTACTTAAACTAGCAGGCTACCAGCAGCTCCGTTTAGAGCGAGTCGTACTCGCTTGAGGTGCTACTAGTGCTCAGCTGCTCTTTTCTCGTCTCTGCTTGTTGCCGTTCATCCCCAGTTCCTCCGTTGTCTGCTGTTTGTTGTGTTTTTGGTCCTTTCTTTGGGGATTCACTTTCCTTCCTCGCCTGCTTCCTTGTTTCCTTCCCTCTACCCGTCTGCCTCACTGCTGTACTTTACTTCTTCCCTGCCTCTGGTTCTGAGCAGCCATTATCCATGCTATGCCGAGTCCGGTTCTTATAGCCTGCTTGCACCTTACCTCTGGAGCTTCAGATTACCTCCTCCTGCAGAAGTGCTTCCCTCCACTGCAGCCACACTGCCTCTCCACATTGAGTTCCGTTGCCTCGTTACTTCGCTATGGATATCACAGTTCTCCACCTCAACATCTGCGCCCATTTTTTGACTCATCAGCTCGCATGTCAAACACTATGACCCATGGTTTCTGGTTGTCTATCAGACTGGCATAAGGACCATGACATTGCTGCCTGCTGCTCACTACCTACCTATCGTAATAACTGCTCAACGGACAATCGCCCTAAATAACTTGGTTTAAAGACACAGCATTCATTTCAAGGGGCATATTGTAGCACTACTAGCTTTGATACATGACCTAGTACCTTGAACTAGTTAGTGGTGCCACTTATAAAGAAATGCTGCTCCCTGCACAGTGATGCAGTTAACGTTATTGTACTGCGATAGGTCCACTTGTACTGTCAGCAGCATCCTACTAGATTCAAGATCCGGCTAACTATACCCTGCTGGATATTCAGCATTCCTGTTCCTAGCATATAAGCACTGTACTCAACTACCCTGTTTCTCCCCTTTTGCAGCACATTAAGAGTGATTGCAGGCTCCGCCTCCCTTCTCCAATGCAAGCTCCATCTGCCCATCTACGCAGAGGACTACAGCAAATCAGGTGCTAGTATGTTGCTCCCCTACAGCTACCTTCCAGCTGCTACAGGTCATGCCTACATGAGTCTGATTAGTATACTGCATGGCTCGGCCCCTTTGCTGGCCCTCTTGCCACTTGCCTGCTTCATCCCTCGGCTTAGCTTCTATGATACCTGTTGCACCGGGATGCCCTCCATGGTGGCTCCTTCATCATCTAGCCTACATGGGGGTCTAGTTTGACTGCTTCTTCCTTTCTGCCTGGCCTACGTGGGGTCTGGTCTTACTGCCAGCCATGCAGGAGCTTCACCTGGCAAGCGTCCCTGCTCTTTGCTGCTCAGCAAAAGAGTTTGTGGTCTTACTAACCTTCGTGGGGTCTAGCTACTGTGCTACACTTTCCATCGGCTGTCCTACGTGTGGTCCGCCGCACATCCTACACCTCGTACTTTCCATCAGCTGACCTACATGTGGTCCAGCCACACATCCTACACCGCATACTTTCCATCGGCTGACCTACATGTGGTCCAGCCGCACATCCTACACCTCATATGGGCTTAGCTCACTTTCACTCCCCTTGGATGCTTCCTACCAGGATGCTTCAATTAATTTGGATCTACTACCACTCCAATTCCTGCCTGGGTTCTCAGCCAAGCTCTATTCCATTATGCCTTCCTATATCATAGCTTAAGCACTAAACCTAACCTATTTCAGTGCCATATGCCCATTAACTGTGGTTCACATTGTCAGCTTATCCACCTTCATCTCTGCCTTCTGCCTCATTGGACTTTGTACACCTGCTTCGCCCCACATACGGGCTTGGAGTTTCCACTAATACTATTCTACACCTGCCTCCACAACATCAGAGCATGGAGGTTTGACTAAGTCTACTCCACACCTGCCTCGTCCAGCATCGGGGCCTGAAGTATGCATACTCTACTCTATGCCTTCCTGCCCACCATCTCTCTAGCCTTCCAGGAGCTCCTTGCCCTGCTATGGACCTACATCTGGATTTGTTGGACATTCACCATCGATCCTTGGATGCTATGGCTCACACTTGCTTATGTACTCATTGCTTCTTGCTTATGCAAACTATCGCTTTCTACCTACGCCCATCCCCTCAGCTTCAGCCTCTGGAAATCTTCTGCACTCAAGTCTGTATTGGTCCTTGCATAGTCTCAGCACTCAATGTTCACTGTGATCTCAGCACGCCATGCTCATTCAGCTCACTAGCTTTCAGCTCTCAATCGATTGTACTATCCTGGCTTCCCTAACCTTATATATATATATATATATATATATATATATATATATATATACAGTATATACAGTGTATATATATACATCGCCCTCTTGAGCTGTGGCTCAGCAAATGAGAAGCTCTTCATTGTACAGACTTATTTACATTCCTTTAATGCTCTCTGCTGTGGTGCTTATAGACTCTGCTCAATCCTACTCCTTTGTGCTACGTCAGCATCCTGCAGATTGACATACTACTACTAATGTTGACCTCCGTGCAGGTCCACTTGGATACTTCATCTGCTCATATTTACCTGTTTCACCCGCACAAAGCCTGGAGGTTTATTACAGACTCTCTTGCCTATTTCCACAACCTGATTCATCCCTCGGGGCCTGGCAGTCCATCAAACCTTATGTTTACCTATTCATGCGGAAATCTATTGCTACTCCACTTTACCTCCTTCACCACTGCCAGACCAGAGGTTTCCACTACACCCTCTCCAGATTGTGTAGTTTGCATCCAACTTCTGTGTTTCTTCATCAAGGCCATCATTTGCAAAGCTTGCCAATCGATCAGCAACTACCAGTCTTCATTTTCTGGGTCTAGAGTCCTAGTCATTTGGCTACATGTTCTTGGAGAAGACTTCCTCGCCATTGAATTGTTTAACTAATGCTACTGTCTATGCTTTGAATTATTTATGCTCATTATGGATTTCTTGGACTAGGTATTCACTAGAAGTATGTACTGCCATCTTCACCCGACATTCTAACATCAATACTTCAAATTCAGCTTCTTGCTTTTGCTGGATCAGTATCTACAACTCTGGAACTCGAATTAGCCGATAACTTAATATCATTAATTTAGAATTATTCTCCTTTAGTATGTCCAAAAGGATGGGTAGGTTGGTAGCCATGGATCCTCAGAGGTTTTCCCGCAAGGGTTGTTTTTCCTCTCCTGCATGCTACTGGCCACACTCTTCGGAGTTGGAGGAGATAATCATACGATACTCATTATTTCTTTTGGGGGTCTCATCCTACTCGACTAACCATCCTTCCTATGGCGGGATACAGAGAAAGGCCAAAACATCTAGTCATAACAAGTTACTCATCAGTTCAAGCGTCTAAGCACTTTGCATATGCCATCCAGTTCACATGTACTATAATCACTGACTTGCTCATGTCTGTGCTGAAGTACCTAAGCACTAATCATTCCATACAACTAATACCTCATAAACTTTGTCCTACTTACTGGTCTGACCTCTGTATCCAAGCACAACCTACATTAATCAGCTATGTAGCACAAGCACAGAGCTATGAACCACACATAATTGAAAGGAGCATGCCTGTAGTTATGTGGGGGAAGAGCTCCTCCCCCACATCCTACTTAAACTAGCAAGCTACCTGCAGCTCCTCTTAGAGCGAATCGCACTCACCCTCCATCCTCCCCTTACATCTCCTCCTTCTCTGGCACTCTTATCCCACCAGGGGGGTCTCATCCTACTGGACTAACCATCTTTCCTATGGTGGGATACAGAGAAAGGCCAAAACATCAAGTCATAACAAGTTACTTATCAGTTCAAGCATCTATGCACTTTGGATATACCATCCAGTTCACATGTACTATAATCACTGACTTGTTCATGTCTATGCTGAAGTACCTAAGCACTAATCATTCCATACAGCTAATACCTCATAAGTATTGTCCCACTTACTGGTCTGGCCTCTGTATCCAAGCACAACCTACATTAATCAGCTACATAATACAAGCACAGAGCTATGAACCACAGATAACAAATATAAAAACTGAACTCGGTGTAAATGTTATCATTCAGTGTTTTCTGAAAGTGGCAAAATCACATTTTTGTTTTTATCTTGTATTTCACCTTCTTATGTGACAGCCAGGTCCCCTTCTGTGGCTGCTCCTGGCCCCTTCACCACCTCCTCTGGAACTTGGCTCTGAAAGCCCCCATGGCCTCCTCCCGTGGTGAGGCCTTCCTAGCGAGGGAAGTTACTCAAGTGACAGAATCCAGAGGTAAAGAGACCAGTAGACATCATAGAGCCCAACAGCAGTGTGCATTATCCTGTTGCATGCTTGTGTTTTCTTCTATTCTGTACTATCCCTAAGACAAGAACAGGAATGTGCTCCATGGGACACAAAATAAGCATGCACTAAGCAAGCTGCATGTCCCTTCACAATTGAGCTACATTGTGGCATCACCCCAGGGACCCCAGGTGGTGCTAGCATGGTAGGCTATAGGCAGCCTAGAACCCTTCCAATGACTGTCCAGCATCCCATTTTGGTCTTGAACCTAGATAATCAACACTTTAAGTGGCAGTGCTGCTATTCTGACAGGTCAGTCCATGACGAAATCAATTTATAAAATGGCCTTAAGATTTTGAGCCTATGACTGGCTGATAGCCATGCAATGGAAGTGTCTCGTGTACAGCTAAAATCAAGTGCTGGCAACATAGACACAGTACCAAAATAAATAAATTCGAAAGTTTAAAAAATGTTTAGAACATTAACAACCATGAGAGTGAGGATCCTGGATTTCAGCGGGCGGACTTTACAAAGATTAGGTAGATAGATGGACAGATAGATAGATAGATAGATAGATAGATAGATAGATAGATAGATAGATAGATAGATACTTTATTTGTAAAAGCACCCATTTCCTGAGACTCTGGACACTGCACAATACATATAGTACATTGTAATTATAAAAACATACAAATCATATAGCACCAAAACATACTAAATCCACCAAGAACATATTTAAAATACTATCTATCCCAGTAAAAATCACAGTAAAATCAAAAGCATTAATACAATTAATTTATAAATGCTTGGTGGAACATGTATGTTTTTAGGCTCTTCTTAAAGGCTTCTACCATTGGAGCCTCCCTTAAAAAGCCAGGCAGGGTGTTTCATAGGATAGGTGCAGCCACTGAGAAAGCCATGTCTCCGGAATGCCACAACCTAGCCCTTGAAACCACCAGGAGGCCTCCCCCAGCAGAACAGACAGCCTGGTGTGGGTGATAGGGAACAAGAAGATCTTGCAGATAGACAGGTCCCTGTTCATGTAGGGTCTTGTAGGTAAGGAGCACTACCTTGAAGACAGTCCTCCACCTGACCGGCAACCAGTGCAGTTCACGGAGGACCGAGGTGATATGTTCATGTCTTCTTAACCCTGTTAACAATCTCGCCACCACATTCTGCACTGGCTGCAGCCTGCAGAGGTTGCCTCCTGATAGCCCTAGGAACAGGGCATTAGAATAGTCCAACTTGGTAGTGACAAAAGCATGTACCAGTGTGATCAGGTTCTCAGGTGGGATCAAGGCTCAGATTCGGGCAATGTTCCGGATGAAAAAAGCCAGTCTTCACCACAGCCGACACCTGGGTATCCAGAGTCAAGTCGGCATTCAGGATCACACCCAAATCATTCACCTGTCTAGAAGGGAAAAGAAGACCCCCACTAGCACTAGGCCAGGGGGTAACCCCTCACCCCCACTCCACCCTGATGGCCTGGATCCACAACCAATACCTCAATATTTTCTGGGTTAAATTTGACCCAGTTGTGAGTCATCCATTGACTGGATCTCCTTGACGCAGCTGTTAAATACAGAGGCTGACACCTTGGTATCGGGTGCACAGGACAGGTACAACTGGGTATCATCTGCATAGCAGTGAAAACCTATCCCATACCACCTGATAAAGTCTCCTAATGGCAGCATGTACACCATAAACAACAAGGTGACAAGACCAAACCCTGCGGAACCCCACAGCACAGTGGCTTTGGGGAAGATGAAGCTAACCCCATCATCACCCTTTGCACTATGTCTGTCAGGTATGACCTGAACCAGTTGATGACATTACCAGACAGGCCACACCAGAACTGCAGGTAGTCAAGCAGCACCTCATGGTCTACAGTGTCAAATGCTGCAGAGAGGTCAAGGAGGACCAAGGTGGTACAGGCTCTCCTATCCCTCGCCATCAGGAGATCATTCAGCACCCTCACCAGGGCATCTCTGTACTATGCCCCACTTGAAACCCAGACTGGAAAGACTCATAGGCTGAGGAAGAGGCAAGATGTCTCTCAAGCTGAATGGCCACCACTTTCTCAATAACCTTCCCTTAAAATGGGAGGTTTGAGACAGGCCTGTAATTGCTGAGGCAGTCTGGGTCCAACGAGGATTTCTTCAAAAGAAGCCTAACCAAAGCCTCCTTCAAAGCCAGTGGGAAAACCCCACTCCTCAAGGAACTCCAGACTACCTCAGCAACCACAGGTCCTATCAGGTCCAAACAACCAACTAAAAGTCAGTGCAGACCTGGGTCCAGATCACATTGGGTTGGCTGCAGCCTCGAGATTATTTTCAACACCTCCTCCACCCCAACCAGCTCAAATTCAGCCCATACAGGAGGAGTATTTTGGCACCCTTCAGGTCGGGCCCTGTATCATTTTTGAGAGATGCTCAAAGAGACCTCATCCACGATGGAGGACACAATGTCATTGCGGGAATGTCTCTGAGAGGACCTGGCAGGAGGAGATGTCTTGGGAGGGGTGGAGGGCAGATGGTCCAGATTAAAAGAGGGCATATTAAAGGATTTAAACCTGTATGTCATGCAAGTAAGCAAAAACAGAAGGAGGAGGAGACCGTCATGGTTCTTGAGGGAAGTGGCAGAGAAGGTAAGGGCAAAAACAGTGGTATTCAGAAGGCATAAGGAGACTCAGAGAGAGGAGGACAGGGAAGTGCATTTGGGAAAATGGAGGGAGGCAGGCAAAGCAATAAGGAGTGCAAAGGCACAAGCTGAGGAAAGAATAGCCCAGACACTGTAGAAAGGGGGACAAGACATTTTTAAGGTATATAAGTGAGAAATGGAAGACAAAGGGAGATTATACAGTTAGAAAAGGAGGGAGAGGTGTACAGAGGAGGACCAAGAAAAGGTAAACTTCTTAAACAAATGCAGTACTTCTGCTCCATGTTCATGGTAGAAGGTGGAGGGGAGGGACCACAAATTATCACCAAGAGCTTGGAGGGGAAGGAAGGGACATCAGTTCATTTTCTGAGGAGAAGATCAGGAAAGCATTCACTAATCTAAGGGTGGACAAAGCCATGGGACCAGAAAGGTGCATCCAAGAGTGCTGAAGGAACTCAGGGAGGTGCTAGCTGTACTCCTAGCAGACTTGTTTAACAGTTCACTGGAGATTGGCGTGGTTCCAGAGGACTGGAGAAGAGCGGACATTGTCCCATTTCACAAAAGTGGTAATAAACAGGAGATAGGAAACTATAGGCCTGTCAGCCTGACTTCTGTAGTAGGGAAACTGATGGAAACACTACTGAAGGAAAGAATTATGGAACACCTGGAATCCAGCGGACTGCAGGACTTAAGGAAGCATGGCTTCACAGAGGGGAGGTCATGCCAAACAAACCTAGTAGATTTTTTTGGCTGGGTAACCAAGGTGTTTAATCAGAAAGGGACGGTAGATGTGGCCTATTTGGACTTCAGCAAAACCTTTGACACTGTTCCTCATAGGAGGCTGGCAAACAAGTTGGGCAGCATGGGGGTGGGTAATAAAGTGGCAACTTGGGTAAGAAACTGGTTGGGGATAGAAGGCAGAGGGTGATGGTAAATGGAGTTCACTCCGAGGAGGGAAGAGTGACCAGTGGGGTACCTTGGGGTCAGTACTGGGGCTGGTCCTCTTTAATGTTTTTATTGTTGACATAGCAGAGGAACTAGAAATAAAGGTCTGCTCTTTGTGGATGACATTAAGATCTACAACAGAGTTGACACACCCGGGGGGAAGGGGAGTTCAAAGGATAGGAAGAGATTTAAAATGGCTGGAGGAGTGGTTAAAAAATTGGCAGCTAAGGTTTAATGCAAAAAAGTGCAAAATAAAACACTTGTGTCACAGGAATCCAGGGGTGCAGTACAAAATGGATGGAGAGATACTTGCAACGACCAAGCAGGAAAGGGACCTGGAGGTAATCATATCGGATGACCAGAAGGTCACCAGACAATGCAACAAAGTGATCGTGAGAGCTAGTGGGATGCTGGTGTGTATAGGTAGGGGTATTACCAGCAGGAAAAGGGTAGTGGTGTTGCCCCTATATAGGTCATGTGGTACAACCCCACTGAGAGTACTGTGTCCAGTTTTGGAGACCACATCTCAGGAAAGACATAGACAGAATAGAGGTGGTCCTGAAGTGGGCTATCAAGATGGTACAGGATCTGTATCAAAAGCCCTATGAGAAGATGCTAAAGGAACAAAACATATATACCCTGGAGGAGAAGAGGAAGAGGGGGGGGGATCTGATCGAGACCTTTAAATACCTCACAGGGGTGAATAAGGTACAGGTGGGATGTATTTTTGAGAAGAAACGGTGTGCTACAAGGGGTCATGATATGAAGCTGGAGGGGTGTAGGTTCAGGAGAGAAGTGAGAAATATTTCTTCAGAGAAAGGGTCATGGATGCCTGAAACAGTCTTCCAGTGGAAGTAGTGTGAGTAAAAACAGTGGTGGGGTTCAAAAAAGCCTGGGATAGGCACAAATGAATCATAAGGGATAGGAGAAAGGGGTGGAAGTGAAAGTGCTGTAGACCTAGAAGGGTCTGCAGTGAAAGCAGCACAGTGTAAAAGGCCAGAATGGATGGGCCATGAGGCTTTAATCTGCCATCAGTTTCTATGTTTTTTTCTCCATTACTGACTGAAAACTCAACAGTCCTCACATGCTGCCCTTCAAATAAATTGACAGCTTAAAACAACAGAACCTTCTGATCAGTATCTTTTTTAAAAAATCATCTTTGTACAAGTTACCACTACAGGTTTTCAGTTATGTCTCTGCTGCAGCACAATGGCTTTCCCACCACCTGCCTGCTTACTCGATCCCTCCGTCCATCACTTATTCTCTTCTGGCTTCCAAACTGTAAGTAACCTGTTAACTCCCTGCCTCAGAGTCAGTTTAAAAAAAGTTCATGTCCTGTTTGTTTGTACCCACTGATCTCGCAGCATGCATGCTCACTCCTTGGCAGTTGGAGCTGCATGTGTCAGCACACTCGTTCGTTCATTGACATGCCACTCCAATTTAAAAAAAGAAAAGAAATGAAGGTTGGGAATCTAATAATGGAAATAATCTGTTTGTGTGTGTGGGGGGGGGGCATGACAACCACTTCAAAAGGAAAACTACGGTTACTGAGCCTAAAATCTCCAAAGTCTTGCAGGCAGAGGAACTATTTTCTTCAAAATAAAGACTGAGATTGAACTTTTTTTTTACTGAAATGTATTAATTTTCATTTGGGCATGCATGTACAATTCACATGCTCATTTCACAAGTGTAATAAGACACTCTGGGGGTGTGCGCTAGATACTTCTAGAGCATGGCCAGGGGCTGAAGGTACTTAGCCTGTGCCTCATGCCTCACTATGCCCCTGGCCATGCACTAGAAGTATCTCGTGCACACCCCATCATTTCTTATTGCTTACTTAAAATATTATCTTCATTGATGTACTTCTCCATGTTGCCTGTATTGTAGTGATACAAGATTGCTGGGAGGGCCACCTTAAAGGCAATGGATGAGGCTATAATTCTTGAGGTGTTCTTGGATTATGAACTTGTTTTGGAGCACAACATAACTTGAGTTGTTAAAACAGGCTCGCCACTAGAAAAGACAGGGGTCAGCAACAAAAAGGCTGTATTCATAAAATGCTTTAATGAAAAATATGTAGAAAGCATAAAAACAAGATCTCTCAAAACAACATAGAGAAAGCAAGGATATCGCGAGGGTACTGCATAAACAAACGCCTGAGCGAGTGGCAGAAAAAGCAAATATGGAACAAACAAGCCTGCAGAGTTAAACCATCAAACATACCACTTCAGGGCTGGAAAGGCTAGTAGATCACAGGCTGTAATGTTCAAACATGAAAGTGCAGCACACCGCAAATTGCACCGAACGCGATACCTAGAAGAGACAACTACCAACGAACCAACGTCACGACGTCACGCTTACATATCAACTACAACGTCTTCCTCAGAGCGTGGGTTGGCTATTCTATGTCCCCTTAAATACAAAAAGCTATTAAAGAGACATACCACAAAAACCTGTGCAAACACATACCTCCATATACCTACAGAAAATGAAATAAACAATACGTAACTTAATTACACAGGTGTTGTAAAAATTAAAAAAGGGGAAAAGAGCCGAACAAGTCATAGTCCCCACTTATCATGGCTAGAGCACGAAAAAGTCATAGCCATGTATACTACATAAGTGCCACCATAGTCACCAGAACAGTGAGTGCCAAAACAAACAAAAAAATTATTATACAGAATGTACATCCATAAGGTAATGATACAGCTAATGAAACACCAAAAAGGGACAGAGCCGGATAAGTCATGTCCCCATTTGTGGACAGAGTATGACACAGGTCATATCCACAAATATTACCATTAACTATAAAAAACTATATAAAGGAAGTTCATCATTTAAACCATGAGGTACCATCGTATTCAGTTCAAAAATCCAAAATGCTTCCCTTTGTAAAATTCTTGAATTGAAGTCTCCACCCCGAAATCCAACTTCCACTTTCTCCAAACCGACAAATCTCAGTGTGGCTGGGGATCCATGTTTCACTTCATGATAGTGACGTGCTATCACATATTCCATGTTTGCATTCCTGATGGCTCCTTTGTGTTCTCCTATCCTCAATTTTAAATTCCTTTTGGTTTGACCCACATAACATAATCCACAGGGGCAAGTCAACATGTAAATTACACCCTGAGCGTTACAGTTAAAAACAGGCTTCAACTTATGCTGTGTGAAAACATTCAGGTGACTATTTGCCCGGTAGTGGAATACAGTAGAGCTCTACGTGGGCCAAATAGTGTTTTTTGAATATCACGAATAGTAGGCTTCCTGAATATTGGATACCCTTCCCAAATAGTTCCCTATATGGCCACTATTCAGAAGGATTGTACAGTGAGATTTCCAAGTCTCACAGAGCCTCTTTGACCAATCAGGGTCCGTTTCTGAAGCTTGCAGGTAAGCACACCATGTGACCTCCTCACTCTGAGTTGGTAGAGGGCGGGAGAGAGACATTATTGAGAGCTAGCTCTGCAGTAATTCTGAGACCTAATACTTGCCAAAAAGGAAATCTGTTTTAGCTCAGCAGGCTTTATAGGGAGTCAGAATTATTTGCCTGATCAGTGTCCACAAAATCAAACTTGGTTTTCTGACAGGGTATTCTTGTCCTTGTTGTTGGACTCAGTCAGTAACAGGGACCAGGAGGCCTGTCTGCCGACATTCCTCCCATACTGTTTTGATACACAGCTCCAGTGTAATTTTTTTTTTTTTTTTGGGTGACACGTTTTGTTTTTGGTTTTGTTTTTTTCAGGATCCTGGTTCCAGGCTCCTTTTCTTGCATGACTGGGGAGAGTGTCATCTGACATCTCTTGCATCTCACTGCACATGATTTCCCACTTATGATGTCGTAATGTCAAACTACTCTCAGGAAAGTTATCACAGATAATTCTGTATGAGGCATGGCTACTGTGTACATAAATTTCATTGATGTACATAGTACACTTTGTCAGCATTTATGTACACTGTAGACATGTCACAATGCATTTGTGTGCATACCAAACATGTCACTGCCCTCCCTGGCCAGCTGTCACTACTTCCCAACTATCAGTACAGATGCAGCATGTTTATGAAGCTCCCCAACTTACACATTGACATTTCTACCTGCAGCATACATGTAAATAACATCTAAACAGTGGAACAACAAACCCCCCAAAACTTTTTTTTCTCTCTTTCAAGGAAACTCCTACTATATGCTGAAGCCTTTGCTTGCCCTTCCTCTGCCCATTTGCTTGAACTATGTCCATCTGGTGCTCTTGTGCACCCCAATAGTCTCCATGATTCCTCTTAACTAGACCCTCAAACAAACAGAATCTGTTCAAAATATCTTTAAAACTGTCCCTCTAGAACAGATTTTCAATGCCTCTCCACTGTCACTAGTCATGGCATACTTCACTTTCTCCTCACCGTCCCACTTCAGCTATGTCCCCCCAGTGCTCTGGTCCCTTCTAATGATCTTCTTGATTCCTTTTAACCAGACCCTCAAACAAAAACAGTATCTGCATAAATGGTATTTAAAACTGTCCCTCCATAACAGCTTTTCTGATCCTCTGCACCGATTTCTCCAGTCGCCGGCACTGCTCGCTCTCACCATTCCGATGTCTCTCTCTCTCTCGCCAACCACTGCACAATAAAACTATTAACTGAAACTCACCACTGCCTGCTCCTTGACACATGGAGTTGATGTCGACAATGCAAGTCTTAGCAATGTTCATGAAAGGCTGCAGCCATATTGCCTTGACATTTTTAAAAATTCCACTGCCACATTTGGTGACCTGTAATGTCCTGCATCAATGCCAGCATCATGCCCGTGCGTCAATGGCAACACCTATGGCGCCAGCTCTTTAACAAAATGACAAGCACTAATTCACAAAAAAAATCCCTCATACTTTACTGATTGAAACAAAAACGAATGCAAAATAACTCTCTAACAAGGGCCCTGCATATGCATAAGTGAAATATGCAACAGGGACCTTGTGAATTAAATGATTTATTTACATTCTAGCCATTTGCCTTTGGGCACCTCACTTGTGGCTTACGCCACTCTTGAGGTTACCCAAGGTCTTATTCAACAGGTCCCTCTTGAATATCAGATATATAGATATAGTTGCATACACAGACAGGTACAGATAGATATATATTCAACATATTATACCCTCAAAGGATTTTAATCAGAAAAGCAACCATACAGTCACTACAAAATAGGCACAGTGTGATGACTGCAAACAAAATAAGTCAAATTAAATATTGCACATTTTGATTTGTGCATTGCATCTTGGTACATATCTACACGTCACTCGATTTCCATATCTGTTGCTGATTGCGAAAATGAATTTTTGCTACATGGACACTTCCATCAGTGAAGTGTATTGTTTGAAGCCAGGGATTACAGACCGCCTGTAGTCAGCCTACTAAGAATAGTAGGGGGCACTCTCCAAACTGCAATATCTGCCATAAAACTTAGACAGCTGTGGGAATCAGTGTTGTTTATATGTAGATAACTATTTGTAGTGATCTGCTTATATTTCTAATTCATGACAAATGGAAGTTGTGAGCAGCAGTGAACTATCATCATAGCCCTGCGTGCTTATTTTCCAGTTTTGCCTCATTTATTGCTTAGTATGTCCCCCCATCAGACATTTTGGGGGTACCACTGTTGCTGCCATCCTCTGTCTGGGAGGGTACGTGGATATCTGATTTCACAGCTAATTGGGCAACCACTGTAGGTTGTATGAATGCTGTGGGTGGGGACATACCCTCCCTTCCTGGGACTGAGTGCTTCACCTCCGCAATGCAAGTGGTGGCAACCAACTTCAGTGCAGAACAGTAGGACCTACATGTGAACTCATTGCCTTAAGTGGAATCATTTATTTTTTCAGTGCCTTGCTATAGATCTAAACATTCTGATTTAATGGCAATAGTTCTAATCTGAAAATAAAACTACTTTGTTTGCCTTAATAAAAAAAAAAAATGAACGGACAGAAAAATCCTGAAAGCTAACAAAGATATTACAGCACTGGCATACAACTGGATGTTGATTCTGAAATGTCCTGAGAATGCTGTGATCCATGGTTGTGCTGAACATGTGGCAGACAAAGCTTGCAATCTCAATCCTGTTTGCTGACTACTGCAAATTAGACCAGCTTTTTCTGGTCTAATATGCAGCAGTGTCAGATACCCTTTTCATGGGGCTTGCACCAAACATTTGGCACCAGCTGCCATAAATTGGGAAAACCATCACAAATGCACCCAGTCTTCTTGAATCAGGTGCATTCTGTGGCAAAGATTTTGGTGCAGCAGACCCGACCATGAGATTTGATGCAGGGCTTGGTGCAAGCCCTGCATTGCTCTTTGTGAATCAGAGCCCTGGAGTGGATTATTACTCTTCTAACATCTGTAAAATGGTGAAAAGTGTTACAAACTGATTTACTTTACATCTTGAGTAGTTGAAGGCAATTGTCTGTGCTTCATGCCTCACCATACATATGCAGTGTAATGTTAGCCCATAATAACACTGTCCTGTTGTACCTTTGCCTATGTAAAGCACAGCCATTCCACATAGAAATTTGCCTTGGAATAACATACAGTATGTTGCAGTATGCCCTTTGGATGAAACTGCAAAGCCTGTTGCCTCTCACTATACTAAGTGAAGCAATACCTGCTACAGAACCACATCTTTTCACAGGACAGGGCTGTCTGCAGCATCAATAAACTAAAAGAAATCAAGGTGTGAAAATGATTTAAAACAAAATCTAGACAGAGCCAATACAGCTGCAAAATGATTTTACTGAATGTTTGTGATATCAGGAATTAGTACAGTGTTTTGTTGTTAAAGGTTGTCACATTACATGCAACATGGCATAGTGTCATATATGAAAGATACATTAGCAGTCTGTAACTAATGTGACACATCCTCAGGATACAAGGAGGCTCACAAAGTTACAACTGGCAATAAAGGTAATGAAAAATATAACATCAAACCTGGTATTAACTACCCACAATGCATATTTTCAACATTTGGTTCGTAGATGTGATTATTAAAAAAAAGCTTTACATATAAACCACAATATCAGCAAATATAAATGTATATAGAAGTCCATTTTACACATGTTGGGGTGAAGCACTTAGGATATACAATGTTCAGGTGTTCATCCATATACTGTATATTCCTTCTCTGGAGAGACAATTTCTCTAGCACTGTGGATCCAATGAACTCTGCAATACAAAATACAAATGTTAGGCTTGAATTCTAAAAAACTATAGAACACAGGACATTATTATATCAGATGTTCATTTAGTCATAATCATAATACAAAAAAGAAAACACTTCTATTGCAAAGTACAGTATGCCATCTTTATATACTGGAAATAAAGATTGTCTACCAAAATCTTACAGAAAGTTCACAAGTTCAAAGCAATCATTCACACCTGGGCTATAGCAAGCCCCCCAAAGTATACATCCATTATGGCTGAGCATCTGATACAATAATGTCCTGCTTTTTATCTGTTTTTTTAGAATAGATTCCTGACATTTGGAATCATTGTACTGCAGAGTTCATTAGTTCTACAGTCCTAAAGAAAATGTCTCTCAAGAGAAATATTTAAATGAATACCTGTACATTTTATGTCCTCAGTGCTTCACTCCAACATCCACAAAATGGATTTCTATATTGTTTATATTTCCTGATATTGTAGTTTATATGTAAAGCTTTTTTTGTAATTACATGCACGAACCAACTGTGAAAGTATGCCTTTTGGGTAATTTATACCAGGTCTGATATTATACTTTTCACTAGCTTAATTGCCGGTTGTAATTTTACAAGTGCCTCCTCGTATTCTGAGGATGAGTCACATTCCTTGTTTTAAATGTTTAATTTGTGCACATCACTAGTGGTTGCTAGTATGGTAACCAGTTATAATAGCGCTACAAATATAGTGCAAGGAAAAACAGAGCTGTCTGAATGGTGTATCATGGACAGCGACAGGGATTAAACAGTTCTGTGCAGTAAGTGCAACCCAGGTCACTGTCCATGTTACTAGGAAGAAGACAAGGGCTGGGGAATCAAGAAGGCTGACCAAGCTACCGCCATGGTGGAGAGGACTGAGACATGGAGCAGCTCAGCCACAATGGTGGTGGAGACCAGGGTTCTAGTCCTGGTCTCCAAAATGTTGTTTTTCCCCCATAATTCAACTTTGACTGAGAGTTGATTATTTTAGTTCGGGGGGGGGGGGTGCAGGGGTGGAGCCCCCTGGTAAAATAAGTGTTTTGACTGGTAACGGTTGTCAGTGTGGTTTGCAGCTGCTACCAGTGGCACTACCTCTACTTGCAGCATTTGTTTCCTGCCGCTGTTCTGCATAGTGCTGAATGAACGGCGCTGTTATTGACAATGCTGTTCATACTGTACATGTGCTATGCAGACCTAGTACTGGATAATATAAAGGTATTTCTGCATTAAGTTATTAACTCTGATGAAGCTCTGTTTCTGGGGTGAAACTTTAGTTGTTTTTGCCCCAATCTGACATAGCGTTGTTCCCTGCTGTTTATTGCAGTGCTGCACTTTTGTTGTTTTTAGTATTCAGCCTATGAATTCGCATATGCTTTTTTTATGAAGCTGGTTAAAGTTTTACTGCTGACTATGGGATAAAGCTGCTTTATATTTGATGTACAAGTGGCAAGTACAGAAAAGTGCAATAGTACAATGAATAACAGGGAGCTGTGCTACACTAGATTAGAGCAAAAAACAACTAACATTTCTTTCTAACTCCTACAAGCTCCCTGAGCACGCTAGGATGTGAACCATTAGGGCCAGGGGCCTTGTCGGGTCTGATGTCTGAAAGACCCTTCCTGATCCTGTCTGTGGTGAACTCCTGGGTGCACATTCTCTAAACCCCTTTGGTCTCGGCTCTGATACAACTGTCTGGCAGTGGGCTCTGATTCTTCCTCGTGAATATCAAGCAAAAGTATTCATCTAGGGCTTCAGCTTTTTGTCCGCTGTCCTCCAGAGCCTCATCCCCCACTTTTAACCTTATAATTCCTCCCTCTTTCTTCCTTTTTTTGCTAATATAGCAGAAAATGATTTTCTCCCCTTATATGAATCCATGACCAATTTGTAACTCTTTTGCTGCCTTGGCCTCCCTCCCAATTTTCCTGGCATCCTTACTTTTCTCTGTGTAACCCTCCCACTCCCTGTCCCCTTTCTGTTGCCTGAACCATTTGAATGCATTATGTTTGGCCTTGATTGCTTCTCTTACTGGATGGAAGAACCACAATGTATTTTAAAACTATTTTTCTTTGTTGTAGTCCTGATGCAATCTTGTTGCCTCTACCACGGTATCCCTGATATCTTTCCATATTTCCTCCACATCTGACTTGTCTCTGATGTTTTTTAACTTATCCCTCACTATCTACATCAATCTACCAAAATCAGCCTTCTGAAAGCACAGCACCTCTGTGCTTGAAGTGGTTTTAGTAGTGCCTGTGGTTATTTCAAACCAGACTGTATTATAATCGCTATTTGCCAAGGGTTCTTCCATTCTCACGGATCTAATTTATTCAGAGTTTGTGAGGATCAGATCCAAGATGGCATCCCCCCTGATCAGGTTCTTCACTAGTTGAGACAGCAGGCAGTCATGGAATATGTCCAGTAAATCATGACTTCTGGAACTTTTGACTGCTGGGATATTCCAGTCCACATCTGTCAGGTTAAGCTCCCGAACCACCATTATGTCACCTTTACCAGCCATCTTTTGTAACTCCTCAGCTAATTGTTAATCTTTCCCCTTTCCTTGCACTTGGGGTCTGTATATCACACCCATATGCAATTTCTTTCCTGCATTGGTGGCTAAGTGGTCCTAGAGTGAATCCATGCCCCCTTACAGTCCAGTAACTCTTCTTGTGACTGTGTTCAATGAGTGCTATGTCGGATGTCATCCAGTTTGTAAGGAGCTGCATTGTCCTTGGTGATTATGTTTGTACTGTTGGAATGCCCTGTTGTTGGACATTAACTGTGTTGATTACTTAACATCTCTCCTACTGCTAGGTCCAGCCATCCATCATGCAGCTGACTATATGCGGAGTGGCTCCCTTTTCAAATGCCTGGACTACAAGGCACTGGAACATCATCAAAGTGAGCCATGCAAGGCACAATATGGGCTCATGCTTAATCTTGAGCTGAAATACAGCCATATTTACATCCATCCTAGCCCTGCACCCTACTGTCAGGGACCATGTGCATGTATCCATCAGTACTGCCGCAGCACTAAGTTTGTACCCAAACTAAGGGTACTGTTTCCTGTGGAGATGGAGGGGAGGGGGGATTGGAGCAAAGGACCTGCTGGTCTAGCTTTGAGAATGCCTAAAGCTGACCAGCAGACTCATTGCTCCAAACCTTCCAGCTCCAGCTCTTAACTTCAAAAGCCAGACCATTTTGGTCTACATTTAACTCTTTAAGAGTATTTAAAAAGTGATAGATTGTCCACATATTGTCTAAAGCATGCATTTTTAATAATTTATAGTGCAACACTTTTTGTTTTCCAATTTGTTTAGTTTGTGTCCTGTTTATCATGCTTGTCTCACTTTGTATTTGAAAACAGGTTTGCTCCAAGCTCATCCTGCCAAGCACTTCAATTCAGCAGTCACCCTTATGAAAGTGAAATATATTATTTGCATGTAGTGAAGTATACTCCAATCTACTTGTTTTATAATATACTGTAATGTATTGTAAAATCAATATATTTCAATATATTTTAAAATTTGCAAATATATTGCAATGTACTGTAAATATACACATTATTGCCACTTTAGTATACTATGTATATTGCAAAATATATTGATTAAATTACAAATATATTGAAATAAGGATGGTAAATATATGTTATTGGTATATTGCCAATAAATGTTTTTTTTTTTTGCATTTCAAATGTTGTTTCTTATATTTACATATATAACATACTTGTGTAATACATATTTATAACTATTAACTTAACAGACAAAAACAAAGGGAATTATTTATATGTACCTCTGTCTGTACAACTGGAGTTTATCTTGTAAGTAGTCATGGAGATATTTAAATTGGAATTATTGTTTTACAGTGCAGCTATACCTCAAACATGTTGTACATTTTATACATTTATACTTACACATAGGACTTACCTCACAATGTCATGCTTATTAAAGGCTCAGATTGGTATTTATACCACCCCATTTTCTTTCACTTTTAGGTCAGGGTGAGATCCTACATGTACTTGCTTTATAACGTGTACCATACTTTTCAGTCTGTAAACTAATGTTGTAAATTAAAAATGTATTATAAAACTAGAAATTATCATGAGTTTGGCTACTAAACTATGTTTTTGAAATATGCATATTAGTTATGCAACTGTACACATGTGACAAAATTAAGCATTTACAAAAATATATGTAACATATCTAAAAAAATATATGTAAGATATATAAAAAATATACATAACATAAAAAGAATACAGTGGCCCCAATATTCAGAACTGCACCTGGAAATGGCGTGTGTGGTGGTGCAGCACAACTGAGATGTGCTGGTGCAACTCAGGGATATATTCAAAAGAGATGAGCCATGCAGCATCTCCTTTGAATATATCAGGTAATACGCACTGTGCAAATATGATGCACTGGTGCACCCCCCCCAGACAGGGCTGAATACCAGGAATGAGAACTGCGCCAGTGCAACAGAGTTACACTGTGTGCAAATTCCTGATATTCAGCCAGAAGTATGCAAATGGGGCTATAATTCGTGCAAGGCACAAATGGGGCCATTTACATGTCATTATCATTCCATTTGCATGTGTTGTGCGGGACAGGCCAGTGAAATGCTCATGGTGCCCTGCACAGCATGCGGTGCTGCCAGAGGGGGTCTTGTGGGTGGGGGTGCCACTGGACCAACAGGGAATTATTTACATTGATTATACAGGTGACTGGGGATATGGGTGGGGTGGGAGTTACCACTAGACTACCAGGGCTATTTAACCCTCTTATTTTCAGCGATCAGGGCTACGGGTGGGGAGGGAGCAATGGACCACCAGGGATGTTATGGGTGCTTATACACAGTGTACTGGGGGAGTGGCCACCCATGGCCGATGGCTGCTGTGTTTCCCCTTGCATTACGCAGCTCACCTGTGGGTGGCCACCATTTGAGCCTTATTTTTCAGGCTCAACATTGTGCATTGGTATGCCGCACATCTCAGGCTTGTGTAGGCATATGCATGGCACATCCCAGGCTGAATATTGAGATGTGCCACATATGCATGGGCACACCCCCTGGGGATGAGCCACATACCCAACAGATTATTTTATTACTGTGTTTACTGATTTTATTATTGTTGTTTTAATTTTACTGTACAGCATCTTGATATTTTGAAAGGCGTTTAATTTAAATAAAGATATTAATAAAGATACATTATCTTTGCACCCCGGCACATTGAGAATTGCACTGCACAATTTCCTTTTTGAATATTGCCCTGGGTCACATTTCTGGGCTTGCGCTGGCTCAACTCAATTGCGCCAGGTGCAACCCCTTTGGATATCTAGGCCAGTATATATTCTTAAATATGCTAAATCTGACTAGTGATTTTTTGTGCTTTACTATTTTTGGCCAAGTGTTGTACTGTGAAACCACTATCCTGTCATGTTTTTGCTTGTTGTATCCTCATCGGGTCATGACTGTAAATAGGCATTTTTAATGCCTATTGATTATTTTTGTATTGTTTTCTTTTTTAGCCTTGTGTTGTACTATATACCTGCTATCTTGTCATGTATTCATCTTGTAACCTCCTGGGTCGTGTTTGAAAATAGGCATTTTTATGTCTAGTATACCTTACCTGGTTATCAAAGATAAATAAATAATATATTTCAGACAATGTAATACTTAATAGATTGGCATGCTTTCAAGCAATGCATGAGGCTGAATATATGGTTTTAGTATATGCTGAAATACACTGTGCATTATAATTCATTGAGTCAATGTATTTCTCAATACAGTGACACATATTTTTGCAAACTATTTTAGAAACATATTATGTCGGTATATTTAAAAATATATTTCATAATACATTATATAATATATTATATTGGGACAATGTATTTCTTGGTGTATTGACATACATTAATGCATATTTTTCAATATATTGTATTCCATTTTTGTAAGGGCAGAAGAGCTGACTTGGGACTGCACAGCCTGCTAGAGTGGTTTGGTTGGGGGGGGGAGTAGTGGAGTAATGGACTTCTTGGTTTGGGGGGTTGTATGGAGCTCAGGGCCTGCTTGTGTGGCTGGGGGGGATTTGGAGTGAAGGGCCTGTGGTCTAGCTTGGGGAGTACATGCTCTTCTTTCCCTCCAGACTCCCTCCTCTGACAAACCTAATTATGGGGAACTTGCATGTAGTATATTGTCTGGCCTAAATTTAATTTGTTTCTGTAAACTACTTCTTGTCTTTTTCTTTTTAGACTCCATTTTATTCTCGATTTGGACCAGGGTGTCGCTCAGAGGTGCTCACATGACCGTCACTTCTACTCCTCGCTGAGACCTCCCTCCTCCAGGAACCCTCACCATGACCTTCCAGCTCCTGGATCATCCCCTGGGTTAGGGCCTGCCTCACTTACCTGGTGGTCATTCTGAGATAAAAGGGTCTTTCCTGGTTGAGGGTCTTGGGAGACCATTGGAGGGATGGTCCAGCACTGGAGATGTGGGCTAGATCTCTGGAGCCCTCGACACCTCCCTGATCCTCCAGAGTATTTTGCATGAAGGTTTCACCTCTGGAACATATATGTGCAATGACATCCTGGCACTGATGTGTCGATGTCTGCCACTGCTCCACCCCCAAGTCATGGCACCGCATCTTCCTTGTGCTGCCCCTGATCTCTATCCGGGGCTGCTAAGGAGTGGTGCAAGGCCCAGATCCCTCCCTGGGAAGGGAGAGCAGTCCTCCAGATGCTCAATCCCTTCCTTCCCCTGCCGCCCCCCAGTGGCCTGAGTCTGTTCCTGAACCCGGGTTGCCAGCATGACACAAGGTGTGGCATCCAGTACCTCAACACTTAGCACCTCCAGGTTGACAACTACTTCTTTTCTTGTTGGAAGTAAATAAGTAGTGGATGTCCTAGGTGCAAGTTTACCTTTGGATGGGATGGTATTTAATTGATAAGGTGCCAGATGACTCCCTCAAGATATAAAATATGGAGGTTTCCATCTTTGGGACAGGCTCAGAAAGGGTGCTATACTAAATTAAAAATCCATCTGCCTCTCTCTCTGGTTACTGATGGTTAGCTGCATTGTGGTAGGCTGTCATTCAGGAGTGGTGGAGCTGGCATCACACCAGAGAGAGTGTAGGAGACATAACTGGAGCTAAAGTGATAAACCAAACTACAGATGACTAACTGTTATTATATCTCGTTGTTGTATCCTCACCCTCTCATGATCTCACTCCACAACATTTATGGTATAAGCTCAACCCCAGTGTGGGATTGGAACCCACAACCATCTGACCCAGAGGGGTGTGTGCTATCAACTGATCCACACTGACACCTACTAGCTAGTAGCCACAGTTTTACATGAGTAAAGGGACACAGTGACAGAAAAAATGCATAAATGGTGACAGCCTATCTTATCTTCAAGATAGTCTGGTCCCTTATCCTGTATTTTTTTCACAGCATGTGTAAACCTTATCTTTAATAAATTTGCCATTATGAACCATTCATGGCTGAATTTTCTGAATTAGAAATGTATGCAGTTTCTGCTCCTTGATATTGATCAAGAAGTTTTCATTCTGACAATGTTTTTTTTTTAAAAGAAAATAAAAAGCTAGTTAATTTTGGTAGTGATATTGGTTGTTTGTAACAAGTCAAAGAAGGTTTGAAAAGCAGACCAATAGTGTCAAAATGACCCTCAAAATGCACCAGAATGCATCTAAAACCTGATAGATTTTGGGGGCCTTCAGAGCCCCCAGACTCCCGGCCTATTGGTTTGGGGGGGGTTCATGGTCAAAGACCACTCATTTCTAAGTTTAGCACTACACCACTGATTACAGGCTGGTTGTTTTGCTGTGTATAGATCACTTACGTTAGTGGGGGATAGGAATGTTTCCATAATGTGATGCTGTATTTTTAGTTCTCCCTGAAACAGTATTCATAAGTCATCTGCTAATCGACCTCCAGGAGCTATATTTAACTAAATTAAAAAAAAGTCAAAAATATTCATTGTATTAGGATAAATCAGGTGCTCCTGTAACGTATATTTATCATTTAATTTATATTCAAGCAGCGCAGCATGACGGTGACAGAGGCTGCTACTTGGGTTGTGTCATGGTACAATTTGCTGAGGGCCAGTGACAAGGCTCACATCTGGAGTTGTTCAGAGTCTTCAGTTTCTTTTCTGTTTTTTTATCTGTGAAATTATTTATTTTCCATTGCAAGAAACCAACTGAATTGTAGTACCTCATTTCAGTTCTGTTGATGATGCAGCTGCTACCTGTCATATAGACTTGCTCACTAATACATGCAGTATGGTGCCCAAGTGACTAGCTCAGTGCCATCATTAGCCAGTGGCTGTGGAAGGATTCAGACCTGGAATCTGTCAGTTCGTAGTTCCATGCTGTTGCTTCTAACCATGACAACATGCTGGCTTTTTAGTAGTAGTCTAGTAGTAGTAGTAGTCTTTATTTTCTGTGGCACTTTTCCCTGGAGGCTCTGGGCACCATTACAATATCAAGCAATAACAGCACTAAAAACATCTCAAAAAACATTAACACATCCCCAAAATTAAACTATTTAAAATATTACAGCTTCTGAATAAATACATTTGTAAATGAAATAAGCAATACATTACCAGCTGGGATGACACCAGGTTGGAAAAGTTAATCACCAAAAGCCTGAGCAAATAAGGTTTTCAGGCTGCCTCCATCGAGGGGACCTCCCTCAAATTTCTCAGCAAAGAATTCCAGAGGACTGGACCTGCTACTTCAAAAGTCCAGTCCCCTGAGGTCTTCAAGTCTTGCCCTTGGAACTACCAGGAGGCCCTTCCCAGTGGAACGGAGAGGATGCGAGAATGTTTGTGGGTGCAAGAGCTCCACCAGCTAGTCTGGGCTCATCCTGTTTAAGGCCTGATAAGTTAGAAGTCCAACTTTTAAGTTAGAAGTTAGAACATCTGTTTGACACCCACTGGGGTGTCAAACAGACGTGGCACACTGATGAGTCCTGGTAGGACGAAACATGTGTCTGTGTCTTCTGTTGGCACCCTTTGCAAACTGTGTGAGAGGCCTTTCGGCACCATGCATTTCTGCTTAAAGTTGAACCAGCATAATATTCTGTGGTGATTTGCATATGCAGCCAATGATGCTTTGCGTTATGGGGGCATGTGTGATTTTGTATTTCTTTGAAACTTGGCTTTCCGGCCAATGCCCTTTGGTGTAACCATTGCCTTAGTATTTGCACACTGAGGTTCTTTGTCTTTTTACTTGTTTTTTGTTTTCATTGGGTTCACCACAACATAACCCAGACAGACCATTTTAGGGTAGCTGATTAATTCCACTAGGGTGTCAAACAGACAAGGCACACTGATGAGTCCTGGTAGGACAAAACACGTGTCTGTGTCTTCTGTTGGTACCCTTTGCAAACAGTGTGAGAGGCCTTGCAGCACCATGCATTTCTGCTTAAAGTTGAACCAGCATAATATTCTGTGGTGATTTGCATATATAGCATATGATGCTTTGCATTATAGAGGCATGTGTGATTTTGTATTTCTTTAAAGGAGATATGCCACTTGACCAGCAGCCAGTGTATGTCATGAAGTGCCAGGGAGACATGACAAGACCTTGAGATGCCAGTCAGCAATTGAGCAGCTACATTCTACACCAACTGCAGGTGTTGTAGCATACACCCATTGACCCCAAGGTATATAGTGTTGCATTAGTCAAGCCTAAAAGTCTTGAACACATGTACCTGCATGGCCAGATCACAAGGTAGATTTAGAGATTTAATGTGACTAATGTGCTGCATATAGTAAAAGCCATTCTGGGCTACTGCTGACACCTGTGCCTCAAGTGTCAGACCCTCATCCAGAATGACTCTTAAATTTATCACCTTATTGGCAACCAAGAGTCTAGAGGGGCCAAACCATAGCTCTTTCTTCCTCTCAGTGGCTGCCACTCCTCCCCACACACACACACACACACACACACACATACACACATCCCGGCTTAACCACTAGTACTTCAGTTTTCTCTGGGTTCAGTCTTAACCAGATCGATGGCATTCAGTGTTGGATATGAGACAGGCATCTAATAAGCACATCAACTGCATCCTGTATCCCAAGCACAAAGGAAAAGGAGAGCATATATCATCAGCATAGCACTGAAATCCAAGCCCATACTGCCTGATGATCCTACCCAGGGTAGCATATACACCACAAACAACATGGGCAACAGACCCAGTCCTTGGGGTACGCCAAAGGACAGAACACTCAGGCATGAGGTTCAGCTTCAAAACACTACCCTCTTGTTCCTGTTACTGAGAGAGGACTCAAACCAACAGATGACTTTGCCAGTGAGTCCTGCATACTCCTGATCCAGTCCAATAGCAGCCCATTTTCCACACTGTTAAACACTGATAAGAGATCAAGGAGGATGAGAATTGACCATTCCCCTCTATCTTTTACCCTGACCAGGTCATTGTGCATCCTAACTAGTGTGGTCTATGTGCTATGTCTGGACCTAAAGCCAGACTTGAGAGGCGGATAGATGTCAAAGACAGTGAGGTGTGCCTCAAGCTGAAGTGTAGTAACCTACTCAACATCCTCGCCCAAGAAGGGAAGGTTAAAAATAGGTTGGTAATTTGTCAGGATGTTCAGGTGCAGAGATAGCATTTTTGGAAGAACTTTCACTAGTGCATTCTTCAGCACCACTGGGAACTCCCCCTCTGAAAGGGAATACTAGACAGTCTCAGCAAAATCCTGGCCCAGTTGCCCAATACAGCTCACAAGTAGTTGAGTCATGCCTTGATCCAGATTACAAAATGTTGGCCACGGCTCAGAGATCATGTCACTCACCTCTTCCATCATCACTGTTCAAAACTTCCCCCAAGCCTACTGACTGCATCCCAGACTCATTGGCTCAATTCTGCTAGGCTGTAGCAATCCACTTGGAATGATCTAAGCCCTAACAGAGGACACCCTACCCAAAAAGAATAAAGTGAACTCCTGGCATTTCATGAGTGAAATTGCTGTCCTTGGCTCTAGACAAGTTAGATGGAGAAGCCTATCCACAGTCCAGAAAAGTTGAACTGGTCTGTTCTTTCCAACAGCAATCTCCCTAGACAAAAACTCTGCCTTTTATGAGTGATTGCCTTTTGATTCTCACCATAGTGAAACATCAGAACCAGTTTGTCCTCCTGAGCCCTGGATCTCCTCCAACAATGCTCCAACCACCCCTTGGTTTTCAACTCCCTCAGCTCACAATAAAACCAAAGCTAGCCGCGGCATGAAACCAGTGGGCATACATGAACCAGTACCACAAGGCCAAAGGCTGCCATTGGTGCCCTATTATAGCCCACCACAGCTGCCTATGAACCCCTTGTGCAAGCTGTTAACATATCTGAGGTGTCCATAACTGCCCAAAGTCCTTCTGGCTGAAGCCCTCTCAAAAGGCAGAACTGGACTACCTCCATAGTAGGTGGACTATAAGGAGGGGCCATGAAAGATAATCAAAGCACCATGCTGAGCTGAGGCTTTCCCCTATAAGCCTGCCTGTGTGTTTTTTTTCCTAGCTCCTTTTTCTGGCCACCTCAGTCTGCTCCCCTCTTGTCACCGCATCTGATCTGGGGATTCTAGCCGCTGTCTGCCTCTACCTGGTTGGTCCCAGGTACCCATATGCCCCTGCAGTTGTACCCTCCACAACAGGGCCACAGGGAGCCCCCTGACTCCCCCACGGAACACAGATCCAGCCTGGCTGCCCGGCAACCGGGCGAAACTTGTGGATGGCCATCAAGCCTCTCAACTAGGTGCCCATTTTTCCCCCCGGAGCTGAGGGCATGCAATGACATCTCTGGAGGGGGGAGAGCATGCATCTGCATGCGCTCCCTTCAGACATCTGCCCTCAGCTCCACCCCATGTGCAATGGAGCATGTAGTCTCCCAGGCTCCACCAGGGGACAACACGCACCAACTGCCATGGAACACCCTCCAGGAGAAGGAGAGCAGTCCTTTGTACACTCAACCCTTCTCTTCCCCAGTCAACCCCAGGTGACCTGTGCATGATCCCGAACACCGGTCACCGGTGTGGAGCGAGGAGTGGCGACCAGCACCTCAGCGCCACTGAGCCGTTGTGCCTGTGTGTTTTTAAACTAACAAAGGATTTTATTTTGCACTTTTCAGTGCTATACATTGACCAGCCACTTACTAGAGCCCTGTTTCCATAAGCAAGAAACAGGAAGAGTGGGTTGTAGTTCTGTGATATAGTCGGTAACTACAACTCAAATTTTGGGGCTTCTTTTTGTGATTTGGGCAACATTATTGTCTTGCAAGTGTGCCAGTATCACACATAAGTGGTATTCACCTGCTTTAATTGCTGTATTTAAATAACTGATAGTTTATTTGTCCAGTGACCCCTGTACCATTTCCAGGTCACAGACGACTATTTAAGTCACACTTCAGTGAGCAGGTGAGTAGATAGATAATCAAAGCACTGTGCTGTGCTGAGGCATCCCCTCTAAGCCTGCCTGTGTGTTTTTAAACTAACAAAGGATTTTATTTTGCACTTTTCAGCACTACACATTGACTGGGTGCTTACTGGGACCCTGTTTCCATTAGCAGAAAACAGGAAGAGTTGGTTGTAGTTCTGTGATATACTAGGTAACTACAACTCCAATTTTGGGGCTTCTTTGTGTGGTTTGGGCAATATTACTGTCTGGCAAGTGTGCCAGTATCACACATAAGTGGTATTCACCTGCTTTAATTGCTGTTTTTAAATAACTGATAGTTTATTTGTCCAGTGACCCCTGTACCATTTCCAGGTCACAGACGACTATTTAAGTCACACTTCAGTGAGCGGGTGAGTAGATAGATAATCAAAGCACTGTGCTGTGTTGAGGCATCCCCTCTAAGCCTGCCTGTGTGTTTTTAAACTAACAAAGGATTTTATTTTGCACTTTTCAGCACTACACATTGACTGGGTGCTTACTGGAGCCCTGTTTCCATAAGCAGAATACAGGAAGGGTGGGTCATAGTTTTGTGATGTACTTAGGAACTACAACTCAAATTTTGGGCCTTGTTTTTGTGATTTGGGCAGTACTACTGTCTTGCAAGTGTGCCAATATCACACATGAGTGGTATTCGCCTGCTTTAATTGCTGTATTTAAATAACTGATAGTTTTTTTGTTTTTGTCCAATGACCTCTGAACCATTTCCAGGTCACGGACAACAATTCAAATCGCACTGCAGAGAGCAGGGTGAGTGTGAGTAGGGCACTCGCATGTCTCCGCACACAAAGACATGTGCAAAGACACGTGCATTATAGCACGTGTTTTGGCAGATTTGGGCAGAAAACTATTGATCTGAAACATTCTTCTGTGAACTGGTAAGGCATTTCCATTATTTAAGAGCTAACAAACATATATTTACTGTTTAAAGTGAGGATAAACTAATCCTACACATATAGGACCTGTATTATCTGTCTACCTATGTCACCTGAATTGAAAGCTACCAAAATGGAAACAATAAATACAGTAGAGGAGATGATGGGAATCACGTGTACATCCTGTGCTATGTATCAAATAATCGAGCATCCTGAAATACCACAATCATTTATATGTAAAAAATGTAATCAAAAGAAAGAACTGACACAAGAAATCAGCCTTTTAATGAGAGATTGATTGAGCTTGAAAATAGTTAGAGAGAGATGGGTTTGAGATTTCAGGCCAGAATAAGTAAATGCACTACTACAAAAGGAGCAAATACTGACATGTGTGTTCAAACTGCAAGTAAGGAACACCTCCCTTTTGCTTCCTCTGTCACTAGCCAGATCATATTAATCACTATGCCTACATCTTCCTCAGATAAAATAAACCAGAAAGAGATTCTACACAGGAAAAGACATAGGGAGGAAGAAACAATAGGGAATGCAGATAATGATTGGTTTCTAGTCCAGAGTTCAAAAGCCCCTAAGAGGAAATGCAAGGCTAAACAGTTCTCGATTCTGAGTTGTAATTTCTTTGATCCACTAAGTATGGTATTAGCAGATAAGGAATCTTTCCCTTAACCACACGAATCCCAGAGAGAGCAGGACAAAATAATTCAGTCTCAAACATCAGTCGAACCATCAATGACTGCCATTAATAAAGACACCAATAATGAAATCTTATGTGGATCAGAGAGGGGAACTTCTCTAAGCTATGGTCAGTCTGAATCCTCTCATTGCCCCGGAGTAAAACAGTAACAAATACTAATGGTGACGATGGAAATGAGGTTAATATGCATCATACTAATAGACTAAATTAATCTAAATCAAATGAAAATGTTGATTTAATTCAAATTGAGTCCCAAATGGAGATAGCGAATGGTGAACCCAGACAAATATGTGTAATAGGATACTCCATTATAAAATACTTGGACTGAGCTATCTGCAACTCAGATAATGATAACAGAGCATTATCATGTTGTAGAGGTGCAAAAATCATGGATATTGCCACCAGGCTAAATAATATTCTAGCCAAAGCAGGAGAAAGTCCATTGGTGATATTACATGTAGGAGTAAATGATGTCACAACTGAGCCTGCCTGCAAAATAAAACAAGACTTTGTATTCATAACTAATAAACTGGTAGATATGCATTGTAATATTATTGTATCTGAGATCCTTCCTATGCCCAGAGCCACTGAAAACCAAATGAACAAAATCAAATATATTAATGGATGGCTCAGAGGATGGTATTTGAGTCAGAATATAAAATGCATAACTCACTGGGAGGAATTTAATGATAAAAAAGAATATTACTGCTGGGACAGCCTCCACCTAAGCAGGAAAGGATGCAATCTATTAGGAAAGAAATTCCTGGCTAATATCAATGAGTTTTTAAACTGATCATCGGGGGGGGGGAGGTATGCCATTCCAGCCTCTCAAAAACCCATTAACATTTCAATCAATAGCAATTTCTTAGGTGTAAAATGTAATAAAAAAAATAACATAACAAATTCAAACCAAAATATATATAATGATACAGCTACTGAAGTGCTGATAAATGCCAGAAGTTTAAAAAATAAAATAGATGAGCTAAGGAATATCCTGATAACCAATCAAATAGCAATATGTGGCATCACAGAGACATGGTTTCAAAATGATAACTGGAATACAAAAATCCAACGTTATTCAAGAATATGCAAAAACAGGACAGATAGAGTAGGAGGAGGAGGGATTGCATTGTACGTTGATGAAAAATATAATGTGTGTGTGAAGTAAACTTAGGCTATAATACATCTGAGTTGCTGTGGGCCTAATCCATTTGCATAATAAAGTATTAACGGTAGGATTAGGTTACTGATCACCTAGTTTAAACTCTACTGAAACTCATCAATTTCTTACAGATGCTGAAAGTATAGCCTTTGATGGAGATTATGTCTTGATTGGAGACTTTAATTTCCCACCAATAGATTGAGACTTGCTTGAGGGCTCTGGTGCCTGCGAAATTAGATTCATTGATATTGTAATTGCAATCAACCTAGAGCAATTGGTCAAAGTACAGACAAGAGAAAAGAAAATTCTAAACCTTATTTTAACAAATATCCAGACAGGTATATCCAAACAGATGGCATCACCTCTGTTAGGTGACAGTGAGTACTGCATTGTAGAAACCAAAATTGAGATTAAAAACCAAGATATTAATGGAGTTACAATGGTGAGGGACTTCCATAAAGCAATCTATAATAGTAGTAAGGACTGGTTAAAAACATGGGACTAGGAAGCTGAGTTAAAAGACCAAAACCTTGAGAATATCTCAGAAAAGATTAATGATAGAATACAATTTTGTACATCCAAATGAGTTCCACAAAGGATAAAATATCCCACTAATAAAAGATTACTATCATGGTGGAATAAGAAAATCAGAAAGCTTTTAAACAAAAAGAAGAAATTGTATAGAAAATACATAAAAGTTCCAAATGAAAAAACTTGGGAAAACTATAAAAACAGTTAAAAAACTTAAGAACAAAATCAGAAAAGCAAAAAAAGGCATATGAATTAAAATTAGCTACACTTACCAAGGATAATAAAAAGCAATTTTATAACTGCATAGGCTCTTTGAAAGGTGGGACCTCTAGTAACATCCAATGCTACTATCAGTAATGAAAAAGAAATTGCTGGTGAACTTAATAATTATTATGTAAGTGTATTTGAATCTAAGGAACCCATAACCAATGTTACTTCAATAAATCATGTTAACATTAGGGAATTTACCGCAGAGGAAGTTTCAGCAGTCACAGGATTTATTAAACCTAATAGCTCTGCAAGCCCTGATGGAGTACCCCCAAAATTCTAAAAAGAGTTATCCTTGGTATTGCTTGTACCTTTAACTAAGCTATTCAATGTATCCATTCAGGAAGGAAAGCCATTACCACAATGGAAAGTAGCTAATGTAACACCTATATTCAAAGATGGCAATAAAACTAAAGTAAACAACTATAGGCCAATTAGCCTAACTTCAGTTGTAGGGAAACTACTGGAACAACTACTACAACACAGAATTACTAACCATATTGAAGAGAATGGATTAATGGACATATCCCAATGTGGGTTTTGCAAAGATAGATCGTGCCTCACAAATCTCCCACAGTTCTTTGAGCCAGTGAGTGCAACTACTGATAAGGGCATGCCGGTCGATGTACTTTTTTTTTTGATTATTCTAAGGCGTTCAGCATTGTTTTGCACAAAGTCTTGGTTGAACATCTTATCAAAATCAAAATACTCCCTAATATAATCAATTGGATAATCTCCTGGCTGGACAATAAAAGACACAGGGTGGTGATAAGGGGACATGAATCAAGTGTGGGACATGCCACAAGTTATGTACCACAGGGATCTGTCTTGGGTCCCACTCTCTTAATATACTTGTTTCATCCATGCACACTAATAGTTCTGCATGGATGTGCAAATACGCAGATGGCTGCAAAACTGGTGCAATTATAACAGGTACAAGTTTGCAAGTATTATTTCAAGAAAATATTAACCAACTTAATAACTGGGCCAAACAAAATCATATGAAATTTAACGAAAGAAAGTGTACAGTTGTGCACTTTGGGAGCCTTTGGATTTTTGCTCAAGTGAACCTTTTCTTTTTTCAGACTGAATTTTTGTTTAAACATTGAATATTGGATGTCATACTACATTCATATTGAGAGTAGCCTGGACTGATTGGAGTGTTATAGTTTATTTATTTTATTAATTTTAATATATAGTTTTGGGGTTGGGTTGAGTTTGTTTTTATTTTAAGTTTATTTTTGATTTATTTTATGATCATTTATTTGGTTATAATTTGTGTTTTATTTTGCCCTTCCCTCAAGTGAGAGTTGAGGGATTATATTATATTTTATTTAGTTTATTTATTTTGTTTGTTGTTTTTGTTTTATTTCCTACCCCGCTGATTATTGGTTACCAGTATGTGTTGGAGGCCTGCCCCCACAGTCATGCACTATTCGCCCTCTGCCCCTTCATCTCCCCCCCATTGCAGTTTACTACTTACCAACAATATAGAGTGCTGGGTATCGCACGGCGGGGAGAGAGGTGGACCGGGGGTGAGAACAGTGGTGGATGGATGAGCTGGATCACTGCATCGGGGTCATAAGATCCAGAAGATGCACTGAGGTGAAATGGAACCCAAATTGTAGTCCACCATGTCTGGTTTCCATATCCAAGGGCACTACCAACTTTGGTGGGCAGGTGGTTCAGGTGGCCCTGAAAGTTCATCCAACTCAAGCAGTGTTATGCAATGCCAGTTCCATTAAAAACAAGACTGCAATTATTGCAGATCTTATGGGAACAGTGGACCTGGCTTGTATCACCGAGACCTGGCTGGACGAGAACTCTGGCCCTATATTGGAGACTGTAACTTCAGCCGGGTACTCGGTGATCCACCGCTCGAGACTGGATCGCGGGGGGGGGGGTTGCAGTCTGTTTCAAGACTGAACTGGGCCTTATGAGTGTACCAGTTATGTAGACTGAATCATTTGAGTGAACCCTGGCAGCAGGTGTAGGCTGTAGGATCGCTCTCACCTACCATCCACCCAGAGATGAAAAGTGATTCCTTCAGGAAGTGGTGGACTTCGTGATCGACCTGGCATTTGAGTCGCCCAGGTTGATAGTTCTGGGCGGCTTTAACACCTGAGTCAATGATGATCTCACAATTTGGACAGCACTTCCTCCAGTTAATGACATCTCCTGGCCTTATAGAGATTGTTACTGCTGCTACCCACAAACATGGTCACTCTCTTGACTTAGTCTTCCTCCTGGGGATCGAAGTCTCAGACTTAGGGGTGGAACCAGTTGGATGGTCCAATCACTACACCGTGGGGTTCAGTTTATGCACCCCCCTTCATAGGCCTACCCCTGTAGAGATGGTCAGGTACCACCCTTTACGAAATATAAGTTCTGAAGGTCTGGTGGCTGTGCTTGACCTATCGATCCTTCCATCAGCAAACAATGACCCAGAGGTCCTAGTGATGGCCTATGATATGGCCATTTCTGTGGCTCTGGATGTCATTGCTCCTGTCCATGTTCGTCCTCTCCCCCTTCACCCTTGGCCCCCCTGGTTTGATGGGACTTTGAAGGAGATCTGGTGATTAGGATGAAGGTTAGAGCATTGTTTGCGGAAATCACACCTTAAATTGATGGACCATTACCAGGCCAATCAATCCACAATCACCCATAAAAAGGCAGAGTTCCTGTCCGGGGAGATTGCAGCTGCTCAGAACCAACCAGCTAAGCTTTTTCTAACAGTGGACAGACTGTGCAACCCAGCCTGTCTACAGGTTCGAAAAGCCTTTTCACAAGTGGAGTGCGATGAGCTTGCTCAATTCTTTGCGACCAAGGTGGATGACATCAGGGCTGAGCTCCAACTAGCACAGTCTAAGGGTGTTGCTTTGGATCGGTGCTTGGCCGCTGCTCCTCAGCTTTCCTGGAGTTCCTTCGACCACCCGGAATTCACAGATGTCATGTGGATTGTCCAGGGTAATTGCTCTATGTGCTGTAGTTTGGACCCAGGACCAACAACCCTAATTATGGGTTGTAATGAGATTGTTGGTCCAGTCCTTGAAAGACTTGTCTGGTGCTCCTTGGAAACAGGTGAGTATCCTTGCTTCCTGAAGGAGGTGGTGGTAACAACCCTCTTGAAGAAAGCTTCTTTGGACCAAGACTACCATGCAAACTACAGACCTATCTAAAAGTAGTGGCTGTACAGCTGGAGAACCATTTGATCATCCATGACATCTTTGACCCTCTCCAGTCCAGTTTACGAAAGAGTCATATTAATGAGACACTGCTGGTTCACCTGCTCAGTGATCTCCAGATGGCAAGAGATCGGAAATACCACTCCATCTTGGTTCTTCTAGATCTCTCTTTAACATTTGACACTGTGGACCATGGGGTCCTCCTCGGTCACCTAAGATTCATTTGTGGTCTATCTGGTACAGTCCTCAGGTGGTTTACATCTTTCCTCACTGGAAGAACTCAGAGGGTGGTGTCAGGGATTTATTCCTCTGACCCAGTTCCTCTGTCATATGGGGTGCCTCAGGGATCAGTGTTGTCCCCCATGTTGTTCGCAGTGTATATGCTGCCCCTCTGAGGCATTCTAAGAAGTTATAGGCTGAGGTTTCACTGCTATGCTGATGATACCCAGCTCTACCTTTCTTTTGCACCCAACCAGGACAGAGCTCTCTCGATATTTAATAATTGCTTTGCTGAAATCTAGGACTAGATGAATTCAAGTTGGTTGAAGTTGAACTTGGAAAAGACTGAGGTGCTGGTTGTGGAAGTGGGGTGCTGGATATGGGGGATGGGATAGGTTCACCCTCGGGATTTTTTTGGGGGGGCTTATCACTCCCAACCTCTGAACAGATGCGAAATCGGGAGATAATATTTGATGAAGGTCTGACACTGCATGCACAGGTGTGGGCAGTCATCAAATCCTCATTCTACCATCTGAGGAATATCTCCAGGGTAAAGCATCTTGTTCCATCTGGTGATCTCCATACATTGGTCCATGCCTTTGTGTCCTCACACCAGGATTACTGCAATTCTCTCTACATAGGGCTACTTGGGGTGGATATCCACCATTTGTAGCTGGTGCAGAACGAAGCAGCCCAGTTATTGATGGGAACCTCTCGGTCCTGTCATATTTCCCTGGTGCTGTGCGAACTGCACTGGTTGCCAGTACAGTGGTGGATCACCTTTAAAGTCAGACTTCTGACTTATAAAGCCCTACATGGACAGGGCCTGGACTACCTGAAAGAGTTTCTGGTCCCTTACTGCCCAGGGAGATTGCTCTGCTCGGCTGATGAGGGGTTGCTAGAGATTCAGAGGATCTGCTTAAAATCTTCTATGGCCTGAGAATTTATGCATGTGGTCCATCCCTCTGGAATTCTCTACCCCATCAGCTATGGGAGTGCATGACCATGGAGGGTTTCAAACAGGCTCTCAAAACCTATTTGTGGAGGAAAGCTTTTGGTGACTAACCTATATAGTGGTTTTATCTGTATTATCTGTTTTAAGTATTTATAATCAAGTGATTTTATGACTTATTCTGTGTTAATTGTTGTTAGGGGCATTGGCTATGAAAAGGTGCCATATAAATAAAGATTTATTATCATTATTATTATTATTATAATAATCCCAATTTCACACACACACATTGAACAGCCATCTACTAGATACTACAATTAATGAAAAAGACTTGGGTGTATAAATCAGTAACAACCTATCTTTCAACATACATGCTAAAGACAAGGTAAAAAAGGTCACAAAATCCTGGGATGCATATTTAGGAGCATTAAAAGTAGGGAACCAAATGTGATCATTCCATTATATAAAAGTCTAGTCAGACTGCATTTGGAATACTGCTCCCAATTTAGCTCCCCACAAACAATAATGGGAGGAAGTATGGTAGAAAAAGTAAAGAGGAAAGCAACCAAAAGAGTTAAAGACATGAATAACTTGAATTACCACAAAAGATTACATAAACTTGGACTGTATTCTATGGATTATAGAAGGATTAGAGGAGATCTTTGTCTGACATTTAAGGCCAAGAATGATCCATTCCTACAGGAGACTATTGGTATAGTGAGCCATACTAAAAATAAGCACACTAGATCCAATGATTTTCAGATGACTGGAGATAGGAATAATACAGTGAGGAGGACTAAATGGTTTTCACAGAGAATAATATCTAGGTGGAATGCATTGTCCCAGAATATAATAGAAAGTGACACAATTGCAACTTTTAAAAACAGAGTGGATATGTTTATGGGCTCAAAAAAATATGAATAACAGCCTTAAAAACTGTAGGGTGGCAAGTTCTCAAAGGGCTTAAGCCTTTCAAACTTGTAACAGATACTATGAACCTATGAAAGTAAACCTGAGAGAGCAGTGACTGAACCAGCTGATGAGATCAGTCTCGAGATTATCAGTCAGGTGCCCCAGAGTGAATGCCAAGTCCAAGGTGTTCCTGTCTTGGTGGGTCACAGAAGTAATAACTTGAGCAAGGCCCAGGGATTCCATAACCTGGAGGAAGCCTTGATCAAACTGTGATCATTTGTCACTGACCCAAGAACTGAAGTCACCTAGAATAAGTCATCTTTGTGACTTCAACACTCTGCTGATGATGAAGTCTGTGATTTCCTGCAGAAACTCCCTTTCGTGACCTGGGTGTTGGTGCACAAGAAGGGTTCTATAACCTGCACCTGGACCCTGGTGGCCAGTCATCCATGCAGCCAATGAGGTATCCCCTACTGGGTGAACCACCAGATTAAACTCATCTGTAAAATAGCTTGCCAACCCCCCACAATCCCTTCTTGGGTAGTGCACTACTGATAACCTAGACTAGACTGACTTCAGACCTGGGCCAGAATCATCCCCAGACAGGTCTTTATAATGCAAACCAGACTGACTAAGGAAATAAAATTCACCATAATTGCAGACTTATTCTTCATCAATCTAGCACTGCACAGCACTGCGTGAAGTGGATAAAAGGTGGCAGCCGGAACCTCAGCTACCTGCCCACTAGGTCCAGTACGATCCCTGGGTATGGGGACTAATCACATCTGGCCTCATTCCATCCCTCAGTTCATAGAAACATAGATAGAAACATAGACTTTGATGGCAGATAAGGACCGCTTGACCCACCTAGTCTGCCCATTTTCCTACCTAGAGGATAAGCTGTAGATCCTATTTAACCAACAGCCTATTTCTTCCTACCCCCAACAGAAATTGCCTTATGTCTGTCCCATGCATTCTTGAATTCTACACAGTTTTAGACCCCACAACCTCCTCAGAAAGGCTGTTCCATGCATCCACCATCCTCTCTGTGAAAAAATACTTCTCACATTGCCCCTGAGCCGTCCTCCCTCTATCTTCAAATTGTGTCCCCTTGTTCTTGCACATCTCTTTTTCTGAAAGATGTTACCCTCTTGGACTTTGTTGATTCCACTGAGGTACTTAAACATTTCTATCATGTGCCCCCTCTCCCTACTTTCCTCAAGGGTATACACATTAATCTCCTTTAGTCTCTCCTCGTATGGCTTCTCTTGCAGACCCTGCACCATTTTAGTTGCCCTCCTCTGAACTGCCTCCATTCTGTCTATGTCCTTGCGGAGATGGGGTCTCTAGAACTGGATGCAGTACTCCAGATGGGGTCTCACCAACTGTCTGTACAGGGGGATAACAACTTCCTGTTTTCTGCTGGTGATGTCTCTCCCTATAGATCCCAGTATCCCCCCAGCCCTACCTACCACCTTGTCACATTGCTTGCCAACCTTAAGGTCATCTGATATGATTACCCCCAGGTCCCTTTCCATTGTTGTTGTTGTTACTACCTCCCCCCCCCATGTGTAATCTTCCCCTGGGTTTTTGTTTCCCAGGTGCATTACTTTGTACTTCTTTGCATTGAATCCAAGCTGCCATAATTCTGACCATTCCTCCAACCTTGCCAAGTCCCTTCTCATCCTTTCCACGCCTCCTTGTGTATCAGCCCTGTTGCAGATCTTTGTGTCATCTGCAAAGAGGAATACTTTTCCTTCCAGTCCCTCTGCAATGTCACTTTTAAAGATATTAAAAAGTACTGGACCCCGTACTGAACCCTGCGGTACCCCACTAGTAACCCCTCTTTCTTCAGAGTGGACTCCATTTACAATTACCTTCTGTGTCCTGTTGTTCAGCCAATGTTTTACCCAGGCTACCACCCTGGGACCCACTCCCAGGCTGGTTAATTTGACTACTAATCTTTTGTGTGAGACTGTGTCAAATGCCTTGCTAAAGTCTAGGTAGGCCATGTCCAGAGCCCCTCCCTGGTCTACTACTTTGGTCACCCAGTCAAAGAAATCAATTAGATTTGACTGACATGAACTTCCCGCTGTGAACCCATGCTGCCTTGGGTCCTGTGCCCCACTGGCCTCTAGGTACTTAACAATTCTTTCCTTCAGAAGTGATTCCATCGCTTTCCCTACCACAGAGGTCAAACTGACAGGTCTGAAGTTTTCTGCCTCTGTCTTGGTCCCACTTTTGTGAAGGCTCCTTAAAAACCTTTTATAGGTATATCAGGGAGTGTAGAAAAAGAAAGGGAGGGATAGTGAGGCTGAAAAGAATGGATGGTGGGTGGGCAGAGAGTGACAGTGAAAAAGCAAGGATACTGAATAAATACTTCTGTGGGGGAGGTGCCTAATCCAATTAATAGAAGCACTCTGGAGAGGGGGGTCTATCCCAGTCCTTTCACAGAAGAAAGGGTTCTGAAAGAACTCCTAAAACAGAAGGTGGACAAAGCAAAGATAGTTATTGCTATTCTGACTACCCTCCCTGCTTCCTTCTGCCTTAACTGGTACAGTTCTCTGTCCTGCTCCTTCTGTGTTGCCTCTGTGATGGCAGTTTTGATAGCTGAGTTTATCGTGAACTACACTGTTTGGTGGTCACTTGTTCCCAAATGGCTACCCACTTCTAGATCTGAGATCCTCTCACTGCTCCCATTTGAGAGTATGAGGTCTAAGATTGCTCCCTTATGAGTAGGTTCCAAAACTAGCTGTCTGAGGCATGCCACCTGAAGGGCATCAAGAATGGTCCTGCTTTTGGATGTGTCTGCAGCAAAGGTGCTCCAGTTAACATCTGGCATATTAAGGTCCCCCATCAACAGTATCTCCCCTTTCTCTGCCATCCTAAGTATGCCTTCTATCATATCCTTGTCCATTCCCACCCCCTGACATGGGGGTCTGTATACAACCCCTGTGCAGATTGTGGTGCCATTTCCAGTCTATAAGGTGATCCACAGTGCCTCCTCTCCTCCCTGTTTACTCTTTTGTTCAGTTGCTTTTATCCCTTCCCTTACATAGAGAGCTACTGCCCCCCCTTCTTCTGCACTCCTTGTCTCTCCTGTTGGTTGTATACCCTGGTATGTTAACATTCCAGTCATGGTTCTCTGTGTACCATGTTTCTGTGACTGCTACAATATCCAGGCATCCCTCTTCCATCAAGGCCACCAGTTCAGAGAGCTTGTTGCCCAGACTACGGGCTCTGGTACTCATTACCCTCCATTTCTTGATGGCCTTACCCCTTTTTGCCCCGTCCCTGTCCTTTTTGCGTTTGTCACTTTCTCCAAGTCACCTGCCCCACTCATTCCTCCTCCTGATCCCCACTTCCCTGCATAGACTGCAGCATCACAGCTCACCTATTGTAATCACGCTGAGTTTTTCCCAAAGGAATCTTTAGATGCAGTCCTATCTTTAACATGGAAAAGGAATGTTAGCAGGACCAGTGCACACTTTTGCCTTCTGCTGCTCCTATCGAAAGTTACCAGAGTGATCGACATCAGCTGTTGTGCAGCAATATCCTGTGTGTGCTCCACCTGAACTGCATAGGAGCGGGAATTTGTTGTTTGTGTTTTGACTGCAGTGAGAAGCAGAACAAGGAAAGTGAAAACTTTTCTACACCCCAGCCTCCAACCCCTGCTCCACTCCATGGTCTCCAGTCCATACTCCCAAACAAAATCCACTTGATCTTACCTGTACATACTAATAGTAGCATAACATGTATTTTTATACAAGACAATAGTAGCATGCTCTGGCCAAAGTTTATTCTCAGATGCATCCTATACTGCCTCCAACTGACTTCTTCTAGTGCTACTGACTATGGCATTGAACAGATCCTGACAGGGCCATCACTACTAACAGTGGTGTCTAGCAGAACCCCATCGGGCCTTCTCTTATTCCTGTCAGTGGCAAACTGTACCATTGCTGCCAAGCTAGCCCACCACTTGCTGTGCTTCTCTCAGCCCCACACCACCACCTCAAGTCAGGGTGAGAACTTTCACTTTGTGGCATTACCACGCCACGTCCTCAGAGCCTAGGGACTTCCATTTTGTGGCATTGCTGCTTTAAGTCCCCAGGCCTGGCAGAGACATTCACTAATGTGGCACTACCTCTCTGAGTCCCCTGCCTAAAAGTGACTTTCACAAAGGCAGCATCTCCTCCCCAAATGAGGAGGAGACATTTACTAATGTGGCATTACTGCTCTGATTACCCGGTACTTGGTGAGGACTTGTATGTCATGGCATCACTGCTCTGAGTCCCCTTGCTACAGTGGGGACCTATATTTCATGGTGTCACTGCTACAAGTATGATAAGCTCAATGAGAACTTGTATTTTGCAGAACCATGGTGCCAAGTGCCTGGGGCCTGGTGGGGAGTTCCATTTTGTAGGACTGCCACTCCAAGTGCCCCAGGCCCGTGGGGAATTTAACTTTTTTCCTCCTGTCCAATAGAGTCTTTTTAATTTTTGACATTGCAAATTTTGAGTTTCCCCAGACCTGGCAGAGATCATTGTTTTTTTTTTTTCCATTGTACCTCATGCCTCAACATAGATTAATGCTGCAGGTGAGTCTGTGTCTTCCTTTAACATGTTCAGCTCTGTGCCACTGTGGCCATCATACCTATACCTCTCAACCTATTGTCTCTGAAATGTGGGAATCTGGCTTTCAAAACATGGGAAATTGTGAGACGGTGACATTAAAAACATTAGACATTTTGAGATGAAAGCTGGGAACACTGGAGTTCCTTTACATGTTTAAGTTAATTTTGCTTTACTGTAGCATTGCAGAGTATTATGAATCGCTGCTTTAAAGTCCAAGTTTGCAGCTTCTTCTTCGTGCTGGCAGCACCTGTTCCAGGTGAGATTGATGTGGGACAGCAATTCTGAGAAGTAAAATGAGGGAGAGTCCTAGTAATGTGGGACATTTGAGAGATATGCTGGACAAGACATTAACTTTCATAGCTTTGCCACTCTCCTAACCATGGTCTGGTTGGTACAACTTTTTCTGTTTGCATCTGAGAAGGACCTGGACATGTCATGCGGCATTGTTGGGAAGGACTTGAACTTTTGGTATGTGTGTGACAGAACAAAAATGTAATTAAAGAGTGTGTGCATCCGTGTGTGTACTGTTTTTGTATCTTGTACTGTCAGTGTGCATGTATGAATTCCTTTATGTACACAGCTAAGTACCAGTATGTAATACTGTCTGTGTGAATCTGTGTATATAGTGCTGCATATGTGTGCATCTCTGTACGTAGTGCTCTATGAATGTGTGTGCCTGTGTTTGTATTTCTGTATGTTCAATTCAATTAAATTTTTATTTTACCAGGAAATACACCATCAAGAAATCTCATTTACAAGGTGGTCCTGGAATGACTAGTACACAAGGTCAAGAGTAAACAGCATACAGATACAGAAAATATAACAGTATAATGTACATTAGTGACATAAACTTATGTTACAACAATTGCATTCTAACAGGAACAATCTACATTTGATACAGTATTATCATGGATGTAAGTTTGTCATGGATGAGGTTTCAATGACTTATTGTTTGTTCATGAACTCATTAGTAAACAGTAGTAAATGCTGTGGCACTGTCATCGTTGCTACATTCTGATGACACTAGTGAAAGTCATGGAAGTCCTGAATAAAGATCAAATGTCATGGAATCAATTACATGTATGACTGCCACAACAAACCTACATCCCTAAGTATTATACAATGATTTGGGAGACAATAGATGAGAAGATGGGCACAAGTAAAGCTAAAGCATGCAGGAGGCTAGAACGGACTAAGGGAAGGGAAGTAGGAAGGAGACAGAGTAGATTGAATAGGGAGGAAGGTAAAAATGGAAAAAGGAAGAGGTAAGGGTAGAGGTAGGATGAATAAGTGCTAGGAGAAAATGAGAAGTGTAAGGTTTCTTGTATGGGTGATGTTAATTTATACATAACAGTAACAGTCATCATTCACATGACATCTTAGCAGGGCCTTAAAGTGAGGTAATCCAACCCAATGAGTCAATTTTAAGGAATTTTGAAGTGTGGCCCATAGAGTAGGTATGGCATAACTCAGTGACACTGAGCCAAAATGTGATCTTACCCTAGGAACATCAAGAGTGATATATGTATATTTTCTAAGCCAGTAAACACAAGGCATACATTTGAAAAGTACAAAGATGCAAAAAGGAAGTTTATTAGTGATAGCTCTATAAGCCCAGAGGGAAGTGTTCCACGATCTTCTGATAGCTACAGACGTCCAGCCAATAAGAATACAGAGTGAGCAATGATGGGTGTTGTAAGGAATGTTTGACATAAATCTAAGAGCACTATGGTACAGCGTATCCAACTTTGTTAGTGCAGATTTAGAATTATAACTGTAGAGGAAGTCAGCATAATCAAGTAAAGGCAGAAATGTTGTCTGCACCAGCCTTAATTTTGCATCCTGGTTTAGAAGGTTCTTAATCTGATAGAATAAGCCCAACCTTTGTTCTAATTGTTTGCCAGCTCCTTGATGTGAGCAGAAAAGGAAAGCTTGCAGTCAATCCAGAAACTTAAGTATTTAAATTTATCCACATTTTCCAACACTTCCCCTAAGATTGTCTTAATCTGCAGAAGATTGATTAGAGGGGTAGTTAACTTTTTTGTGTTCAAGGAAAGAATCATAACTTTTGTCTTCTTGACATTAAGCAAAAGCTTCAGGTGGATCAAGTTTTGTTGTAGTAGGTTGAATTCCTGCTGTAGCTCCAGATATGCAGACTCCAGGGAGGGCCAGGCGATGCACAGCACAGTATCATTTGCAAAGAGATGGCCATTTGCTGACCTATATTGTGATCAATGTTACTGATATAAATAGCAAATAGTAGGGGCCCCAGGATAGAACCCTGAGGCACACCTCTCTGCTCACATTTTAAAGGAGATAAATCACCCTGGGCTTTAACCTGTTGATTGCGACCTAAAAGGTAGCTGGAAAACCACTTTATGGCAAGTTCACCTAGATCAATGTTTTGTAACATGCGCAATAGTAGATCATAGTCTAGAGTATCAAAAGCCTTGCTTAGATCAAGGAACAATGCACATATGTGATTCTTAGCATCAAGGGCAAGTTGGCAATCATTTGTAACCTTGACCAGAGCAGATAAAGCGCTATACTTGGGCCTGAAACCAGACTGTAATGAGTTGAGTGTATTGGTGGGCTTGAGATATTCTCTCAGCTGGGAGTTAACAATTTTTTCAAGCATTTTTAATAGGATAGGAAGCAATGAGATAGGTCTGTAATTGGTTGGGGTCACTAGGACCACCAGATTTAAAAAGAGGGAGAATGTGGGCTGTTTTCCACATATAAGGAAAAGCCCCTTACAAGAGAGAGATAGATTGAAGGGATGAGTGATAGGAGGTGCCAGGTGGAAGAAACCAAGTTTTAGAAAGAAAGGTTTGAGGTGGTCAGCTCCTACACTTTTCCTAGTATCAAGGGTACTTAGAAGATCTTCCACCTGTTTAAGGGTGATAGTAGTAAAAGAAAATTTGGATAAGCAGGGAGTGGCATCTGTAGGGGAGTAAAGTGGGCTATTAATGTCACGTTACTGTAAATATTTGCTTACTGGAGAGGTGTCGAAGGCAGCACAGCGGTGGCAAAATGATTATTTAATTGATCAAGGATGCTGTATTTACTAGTATAGGTTTTATTCCTGGTGATTATTTTATTAAGTAAGGCTGACGAGGAGCTGCACCATTCAATTTCTTTTAATATTTGCTAAAATTTAAATGTGTCATTTTTTTGAGGAGTCCAGTATTGACTTAAAATATTTTGCTTTTTCATCACAAATTAGTTTTGTGCAATTGTTCCTGGCTGCTCTGAAGACTGCCCAATCAGTTGGCATTTTTGATTTGCATGCTTTTTTCCATAGAGCATCTCTGTTAAGCAAAGCAGATTTTAACACACCAGTAAACCATGAGCAGGATCTTTTTCTGGTCCTGATTTTGACCAGCAGGGCATGTAGGTTAAAGACGTTTATAACAGAATCAAGAAATAAGTCATAGGCCTCGCAGACTGAAGAGGCAAGATATAAATCCTGCCATCTGATCCTGCTTAAATCAGCTAGGAAGTCAGAGGCATTGAAATTCTGGTACCTCCTTTGATAAGTAAAACTAGTTGGAGGAGATGGGTTTGGGAATAAACCTTACACACACACAACAGCCCTATGATCACTAACATCATTGTGAAAAATCGCAGTGTGTGAAATTTTGACAAGAATAAGGTCCAGAAGAGTACTATGCACCGGGTTTTTAGCATTTGGATGGGTAACATCACATATGAGCTGAGAGAGGCCAAGGTCGTCACACAGATCTTTAAACTTTTAGAACAAGGGGAGCACCAGTATAGGTTAAAGTCACCCATAATAATAGCTTCCAAGTTGATAGAATGTAAAACTTTGTGTAGATGGGGTAGTATCACAAGGCCCACAGAAGGCAGTCTGTAACATTCTGCAATATGCAAGGTCTCATTGGAGGGCAAGGCGATCTTTAAAGTGATGCTTTTGAACTCCTTAGGCATAGATGTTGAGTCAATGACAGAGACCGTGAACTTGTCTGACAAACAGATAACAACCCCTTCTCTCCTTGTATGCCTATCAGCCCTGAACATGTTAAAAGTGGGAATGTTAATGTCATAATCTGTAGTGAAAGTGTGTAATGTATGTGAATGTAGTTGTGTGTGAGTGCGCATGTCTGTCTATGTAGTACTGTGTGTGCATGTCTATGTATGCTCCTGTGTGTATGAATATGTATGTACTGCTATGTGTGTGCATGCCTCTGTGTATGTACTGCTTGTGTTTTTACATCTATATGTAGTGGTGCATGTGTCTATGCATGTGTTTTATAATGATCTGTGCACGTGCACAGACACACACACACGCACACACTCACACACACACACACCCCCCTGTCTATGTTGTACTTATTTGTACATCTATGTATGTAATAGTGTGTGTGTGTGGGTGCGTGTGTGTGTGGGTGCTGTGTGTGTGTGTGGGGGTGCGTGCGTTTGTGTGTGTGTGTGTGTGTGTGTGTGTAGTGGTGTATAAGTGCATGTGCCCATATATGTATGTAGTGCTCATGTGTGCATGTCTTTGTGTAGACAGTAATGTGTTTGCATCTGTTCATGTAGTGAGGTGTGTGCATCAATGTAAATAGTGGTGTGTATCTGTGTATGTACTATTGTAGTTGTAGTGTGCATGTACATGTGTATGCAGGGATCTTTATGTAGGGCTGTGTGTGTATGTGTATGCACACATCTGTATATGAAGGTGTGTGTGTCCATTTGACTTTGTAGTGCTGTGTGTGTACGTTTTTGTATGTGGTGCTGTGTATGTGTGTGTGCGCACGTGTGTGTGTGTGTGTGTAAAATATCTGTATATAGTGCTGTGTGTAGAACATGCAATCTCACTTCAGTATTTTGGGGCTATCGGGGCATATTCCTATATATTTTATGCCTTTTATTCTCTGTTATATTGTTTTCTAACAAGTTCTTTGGCTTTCATTGTATTACCATTGGTAAAGCAACCTGTTGGTTGTAGCCAAATCTTGTTTTGTTTATTGTGTTTGTGCATACATGTGTGCACACATTCATGTCCATGCACTGGAAAGTAGGGCAAAGCACATGACTTAATAAAATAAAGAAGTAAATTAAAATGAGCTCAAAACATTTGAAGTAGGGGTGTGTGAAAAAGATTTCTATTAGCGGAATTTGGTGAAAGTGCAAATTTCACTTCCACGAAAGTTCAGAAATCATTTTTGGAACTTTCACGGAAATTCTGCCTTAAAGCTGCAGAATAAATATACAAACTGCAGGTTAATTTATTAAACTGTGGGGAAAAAAATCCACAGAAAGGATCACTGCCAGTGGTCAGTTCTGAGGCTTTTTTAACTGCAGTTTAATTCATTAATACACCCCCCACTGATCAGGGATCCCAGTAAATAAATAAATACCTCCAATCCCTTCCTTGGATTCTCCTGGTTTCTAGTGGCCCCTCCATCCACCGATCATAACCCCTAAAACATTTTATTAACCTGATGTCTAGCGGACCCCCCCCCCATCCTGGATTCCTTAATCCACAAAAAAACAGCCAGCAGTCCACCGATTCATCCCCTGCTATTCCGAGTATTCCGTGTTGTATAGTGGACCTCCCAATCCCCGATCCCTGATAAAAAAAAATAATCCCAATTCCCTGGTGTGTAGTGGACACCCACCCCCCACCCTGAAAGTTCATCTGCCACCACCCCACTCCCCCGCCCCTGCTCCTTAGAGGGCCACCAGTGCAGCCTTCCTCTCCCCTCCACTACCAGTGGCTCACTGAATTGCCAGTGAGTGACCGCATGGTTGTACAAGCAGGCGCTCATTCACTGACAGTTCATTAAACTGTGGATAGAATAAATTCCACAGTTTATATGCATTTGTCTGCAATTCACAAAAAGTCTGTGGAACTCAGTGAAAATCTGTGGAAAATCCCAGTTTCACAAATGGTGAAAGTTCTGAAGTTTATACTAAATTTCCGAAATTTCGCAGAAGTTCCGCAAAAGCTGAATTTGCAGCTTTCGCCCGCCCCTAATTTGAAGTGAGTAAATTAACCTAGCTGGAATTGTGGAATTCCAGGGGTATAAAATAGCATAAGTGTGATTTTCTAAAGGGAGAGGACACTAGCATGAATGCTAGTTATGCATTGCATCAGCTTCCTTCTAACTGTGCCAAAACTCCAATTGCTTATTTTTAAAATCAAGCAATTTTTCTACAGTTTCCTTTATCTCAGCAGCTTGTGTAAAAAAGATGACACTTGTTACTTTGCTGATGCAACAGGAGCACATTTTGATTCCAATAAAGAAAGATGAACACAACCGTTAGACCCCTATGCAGATGACATAACATTCATGGGCAACCTTGGCAGATGTGGCCAAAATGGGCCATGCATCTGTAACCCCTAAGCAGTGCTATTCTAAGGGCTACTACCCCTGCCTGTATGACAATACACAGATTGAGGGGCCTGAGTTCTGTAACCTTGTGCCTCAACCCAGAGGAATGGTATTGGGGTAGCTTAACTGCTCTGGTATTGCCCTCTGGGATGCTATAACCTCCCACCAACCATTCTAGTGGCCTAAAGAGCAACACAAGGGTACATTCACTTTCATGCAATAGCAGTAACAATATGCTCACACCCCTTTCACTTACCACAAGGGCTTAATCTGCTGCAGCTGCCTTGGAGACCCCCTGGAAAGTAAGATCCGTAATGAAACAATGCAATCTTACCACTGTAACTCAACTAATAATATGCACACTAGCCAGGTTAAACATGAAAAAAGACAATCAGATTTATTTAGGGGAAGACGAACAAGTGAGGGGCATGAATCTAGCAGAATGATTAGCAATCTGATTCAAATCAGGATTCTTCAGCATGCACTGCAAGTCCCTTTTAAACAGTTCAACAACCCTGGGTACCCAGTATGTCATACAGGCTAATCTGAAATGTCGCCTGGGGTGGCCAGCATGCAGCTATTGTTGGGGCCCTTGGGAAAAGAAAGACTCTTAAACATACACACAAATCAGTCCATTGCAATGACCCAGAAAAAGAAACAATTAGATGATAACACACTGATTGTTGGTTTTGTTGCATGGAGCTACCCTGAATTGTATTCATGCTACCCAGATCAGGATGCAGGACAGACAAGATGTAGACCTCGTGGTGGTGATCAGGAATGCCAGGGGAAACAGGGCCGGCTTGACTCACCGCTGGATGGCCGCTACCTGCTCAATGGTGTTGAGCAGGGGACTGAATCCCCAAGTGGCTCTTTCGCCGAGCTAGTCTCTGAAGCGGGAGTAGCAGCCTAGGTCAAGGTGGCAGGGCCCAAGCAGGATGAACAGTTCTGCAAAAGTTCATGGTTTTCTGCTGGTAAAGCCTCCAGCTGGCGTAAAAGATTCTGCCTGAGGGAACCAAATCGCAACCCACGAAATACATTCTGCACATTTAAATCACTACTTTCTCTAACTAACAGTTCAGATACAGTCCGGTTGCAAATGATAGCTTCACTGTGCAAACCTTTCCATCCAAGACAAATTCTATCATCAGACAGGCTGATTGCTTATTGAGCAAGTCTTCAGTCTAGATCACAAGTCACAATAACAAACTTCTTCTTTCTTCTGCTGCAGATTCCCAACAAGGAAATCAGAACCAGATCCAACTTCTGCAAAAGGCACTTCACTGGCAGGAGAATGGTTTACCTATAGCGCTTCGACAGCGCTAGCACCGACATCCCCTACAGTGACAGCTACAATGCCGACTGTTGGTATTATAGCCATGGGGATGTCGGCATTCACAATCGGGGGCTTCACCTCCAAACCACCCCTTGTGGTGGGCTCTGACACCCACACCCCCCGGTCTCTAGGATTCTAACTCCGAGTCGGAGTTGGACTGGGGTGTCAGTCACCCAGCGAGGCAGTCCCAATCAGCTCACAGACCACCACAGCAATGGGCAGATTTTGCCCAATTGCTGTCGCTGTGGTGGTCTTCACCATTGGGAGTCGCTCCGGTTATGGTACACCCAGGAGAATGTGGCAGGCAGGCCAGCAAAGCCTCTACCCTCCGATTCCACTTAGCTCCTTCTGGGAGCATCTGATCAAAAGCTCGAGTTGTTCACTCTTCAACCTCCAACTCTAACTGATCCACCTCTTCAGGCCATGCTGGGGATTTCCCTTGTAATCCAAAAGGTTCTGTTGGCTGAGGGAGCTGTCAGTCACAGTAAGGGCTCCCCCTCCAGATGTATTTGGGTGCCAACACTTAAAACTACAAAAACTACAGAATTCCTTCCCACAAGACCCCTGGGGACAGTTTCCCTTTTAGGTCCCCAGTGGTTCGATTGGTCCAAATACTGGAAGTCCAGAACAAAACATGGTGGCTCCCATCCAAATGTTCAAGCTGCAGTCAAAGCAGGTTAAACAAATATCTCTATCATTACAATAACAGCGTATAAACAGTAACTAATCATGGTTCCTAAGAGTGCTCCTTCTGCTCAAATAGCGACTGCAGAATGGAGCAGAATAACAGAATGCCTGGCTGGTCACAAGCCTTAAATCACTCGGACCCAGCTCAGGCTAATTCCTAAACACAGCTTAGCCAGTTTCTTATAAAGATGCAGAGGCTCACTAGAGCACTCTCACACAGACAAATAGAACTACTGGAGACAGGCTACCAGCCTGATAGAGGGCATTAGGGAGCTCAGGAAGACATTGTAGTAAACCTCAATTTGTAGGGGGGTTGCACATCCAGAAGGACCATTTGTAAATCTTGCTTTGTGTTTTTATACGTGGAATGTTCCCCCATCTCTCACCCATTGAGGCATGACTGATGTCTTAGAGAACAACACCTCTGCTCCATGCACACCAAGAGGCCGGAACACATACTGTTTGCAAATACAAACACACCTACAAACATACAGGCTCAATAGCATAAATGCATAGAGAGGCACAGGAACATAAATAGAAAATCACATGCTCAGAAAAGGCAGGGAAATTTACATTAATAAAAACACACGCAGGCATGCAAGCACACACACACACATACACACATACACACACACACACTCACTCACTCACACTCACACACACACTGCAATTGAACAGACACACTGCAATCAAATAGCCACACTCAAATGCACCACTGAAGGCGTGCTAAGCATACTGTGTAAACACAGCCAGCAGATTTTGCCAGTATATGACAAAAAGCCACATTTTGCAGGCAGGTTTGTGTGAATTTAAGACATTACAGGGCATATCATCAAAAGGTGCAGAGTCAATGTATGCATCACAAAGCTGTGCACAAGCATGGCTTTGAGAGCACTAACACACAGGTGGATGGTGGGAGGGAAGGAGAATGTACAAGACATCGATAATTTCAGTGCAAGTTTTTTCTCTGCCAGACTGATGATGATGAATTGTGTGTATTCGCCACACGTACTGCATATCATTTTATAATAAACGTTTTAGGGCTGTTCAAAACAAATACTATTTGGGAAAAACACATACAAATACTGCATTTTTAAATTATAAAAATATCACTCCTAAATATTTGTGTTTTTGTTCGGCCATATAAAACATTAGTAGACATTACCTAAGGACGGCATGACACTCTTGGCTGCTACTATGGCTCATGACATGAACACATTATTTTTTGATTATTCTGCATTTTTTTTTATATCTCTCAGACTCTTGCTTTGTTTCTTCATTAATGACAGAACCAAGTATGAATGGTAACAAAAACATTGTGTTTATTAGAACAAACATGTAAATAAATAAAAATACATGTATTTTGCATTGTTTGTGCAACCTATTGTATTGTATTGTACGTTTGCACTTTATCTTATTGCCTACTCTACTTTTCTCCCTTCCTCCCCTAAGGGAGGCAGTATAGTGCAGTGGTTTAAGGCTCTAAGCTATAAATCTGATGATATCTATCAGATCAGACTTGAGTTTGAATCCCACAGTTTCCACCTGCATACTGTGTGACCCTAAGTAAGTCACTTAAGTTCCCTGTGCTCCCAGGTCACATCTATAAAAAAGGTTTAAGCTTTGTGTGCTACTCCTGGTTAAACAATTAAAATAAAAAAAAATACCCTCAGGATACATCTGGAAATTAACTGTTACGAGCTCAGTATGTATTGCCTGGTAAGTCCTTGAAAGAAATAAAACACATACAAAAAGCTCAGATACAAGTATAAATACCAAACTCAACCCCATGCACAGCCCAAACATTTATTTATACTTTGTCACCAGGAAAGGCATACTGAGTTGTGAGGTGACAGCTTTTTTCCCAGGTGTGTCCTGGGAGAGTTTCTATTGACATGGGAAATGTTGGCCAGGACACTGGGGAAAACTCATGAAACAAAAAAAGAAGCCTGCACTCAAAAGCTGTAAAAGCACTAGTTTATTATTGATAAAAAGGCAATGCCACTTACAACAAACATTTGTCAATGCCTGATGTTCGCCACTAGTATAGAAGCCTTGTAGAATTAGATAATTTGTGGTTTATGTGTTGCCAAAGTTAGGAGCCTGCAATTGTAAATTTCACCACAGGATCATGCCTTTGTTGCTTTGTAATATTGTTGCTCCAAATTGTCAAGATAGCTTTTTTTTGGGTGGGGGGCAGGATCCAGCTACTTGCCCCCCCCACATGCTTGGGGCTTGCCCCCCCCCCGAGTGGAGTTGCCAAGATGGACTTAGGAGGCCTCGAGAAGACGGTACCAGATCCAGCTCATTCGCAGGGACTGGCATTTTTCTTGGATGTTTACTTCCCTCAGGGGCGGGGCTGTGCGATGATGGCCAGCGTCACCCCCCCCCCGTGCGTACAGGTGCCGATCACTGTGGTACTCCTAGCCTCTGCTGAGGATCCACAGTGCATCGGACACAAAACCCACCGCCCCCAAAGTAGGAGAGCCATCCTGTGAACATTCAATCCTGCTCCCCCCAGCCGGCCCTCCAGCACCGGGATCCGTTCCTGAACACGGGTCGTCGGCAGCATAGATAGCAGCCATGCCTCTGCACCAATGGGCTAGCATCAAGATGGCTTTTTCATGACCCCACCTCATGAATAAGTGCAGAGAAAATTTACAACTCCTGCCTGAAAGGTGATTTTGTGCAGCAAATGCAAAATCACCTTTCGGGACACACAAAAAAAAAAAAAAAAAACATTTTGGCAAGGATTCAGGAAAATAATGGCTATCACATTCATGAGGTTCTGTAAAGAAATGGTTATGTTGAAAATATGGGGGTAAAATATTGAAAATTACCAGTCAAGAGCCTGCATTCACAAAATTCCATGTAGACTCGTAACTTTGTTTTTTTTTTTTTATATTGTTACATTAAATTTCCAACATAGCCTTTTTCAGTTCAGTTCAGTTTATTGACAGGAAATACTCCACTGAGCAGGCTCACTTACAAGGAGGTCCTGAAACATACATACATTGTGCAGACATGAACAAAACATAAACACTTATGATACATAAGGAAAGAGTTACAATAAATCCTAGGACAATAGTTACATCAAGTATCAGTAAACCCTAAGGTTAGGGATGTGACACTAAATAGGGGTGACAGTTATAATAACAGTGATATAAAGGATGCGACAAGATTCTGTAAGAAAAATAAGAAAAGAAGAAGAGGAGTAGATGGGAATAGAAGTGTTTGTACCATGTTGCTAGATAGTGGTCAGAGGAGGAATTCGTTAGGTGGGGAGTAGGGATAAATGGTGGAGAGGAGAGATAATAGTGGGTTGGGTGAATAGGAAATGGGAGAGGTAGGAGACTGGGGGGGAGGCAGTATGGAGATGGAGTAGAGACAGATGTGGGTGGGGTAGGACCAGAAAGTGGGAGTTAAGTGCTTGTGGTGGGTTGAACAGTTAGGTAGAATGGGTTGTGTGATTGTTGTGAGATGAGTAGGTTGTGGAGGAATGGTTCTTATGCCCCCCACCTCATGAATAAGGGCAGAGAAAATTTTCAACACCTGCACGAAAGGTGCAGCAGCCACAAAATCACATTTGGGGATGTATTTGCCTAATTTCACTGCAATTGTCCATGAGGTGGGGTCCAAAAAAAGGCATGTTGAAAATCTGGGGCAAAAACGCCCAAGTTATGCTACTAAGTTCAAAACCCCATTGAAATACATTGAACTGTGTACCTTATTTCCTCAGTTCATGGTCCAGCCTTGAAGAGTGAACACATCTCTGTGGTCCACAGAGGATTACATGTTGGACCCTGGTGGGTAAGTAAGGGCTTAGGGGGGGTGGGTGCTGAATGGGAAGGTAGGGTTGGGAGATTAATGGTGCAATGGAATCAATGGATGGTTTTCTTTTTTAATGGGTGAAAAAAAAATGAGGGATTGTTTTCATTATTTCAGATGGCAACAAGAACGCTGGGGGATTGGGTACCCCCAGTGTCAGTGTTATGTTTGTGTGGGCGGGGTTGGTGCTAAGAGGGAGGGCTGGGGATGGCACAGTTACAGGGCAGCAGAAATATCAATGTGCCTTCTCATGCTTCAGAGCTGACAGCAACACTGGGGGACTGGGAACCCCCAGTGTCAGTGTTATGATTGTGAGGGAGGGGTTCTGGGGTGGTGGGTGCTGAGGGGGAGGATCAGGTGGGTGGGACAGTTATAGGGGTCATAGCAACAAGAATGAGTCTTGTGGCACTTCAGTGTCATTTAGAGATGTGACTGTATATTGGGAGCAGTGCAATACACTCGCATGGATGGCAGGGGGCTTTGCTTTTGAGGTGGCAACACTGGGGGACTGGGCACCCCCAGTGTCAGTGTTATGTTAGTTGGGAGAGTGCTGAGAAGAAGGGTTGAGTGCAGAGAACAGTTATGGGGGCATGAGTAACAGACATTGATGGATGATTTTCTCTTTTACAGCTGACATGAGCTCCTAGATGTTTAAAATTCCAGGCTGATGATGACAGATCCTCTCTGCCTGCTGGGTGGCATAGATCAAAGGAAAGATCTAACCCATGATTGGGTTAGCTTTTTCTTTTCAAGTACACAACGTTTTCACCCAGTAAGCCAAAACTTTGTCATGATCAGCCTGACTGATGATGGGTGTGGCACTGTTGCACACCTAAAACACTTCTCTGCATTGAACAGACAGTATCACACCTCTCAAAAAACCAACTACCATAACAAGATGTTCGCTATGCACATACATGCATGGTGAACATAAAAAGCAGTCAGTATACCTGAACAAGCTAAGGGACAGTCACTAATGGATTTTATTGAAATATTGCTCCTGCAAATACTTGGCCTTCCTTATTTAAAAGGTGTACAGAATCACACCTCACAGGGTCGTCTCTGATACAGCAGCACCTGGACTTTCTTAATTGTATGTAACGGAGTAGGAGTCAGGTACAGAATTTTAGACCTTGCCAGAAGGAAGAGAAATATCCGATGTGGTGAGGCATCCTTATCACTGTTCCTCAATCTCTCCTACTCAACTAGAAAATGGCAGAAGGCTTTTGATCTTGTACAGTGTGCACTTCATATGTCAAAAGTGCAACATCATCTACTTAATCTGGCAAAGCTGAAGGTAGAATGGAATGGCCATACTTATCTGTTTAATGAGTCAAGAGATGCTGGAAAGCTCATCCAATGTATCGAGCAAAAAAGGGAGAACTGTGAAGACGCTGCATCAGATAGCATAACAGACAATATCTAAAGGGCTACTGTTCAATATATCATGCTGAACTGGTTGACTGTGAGTATTGTTATGGGGGGCTATTTAAGGGATCCTGGACTCTGATACTAGGCTCTATATTACTGTTCCCAAGTTATTATTTTGAACTGAACTTTGTACTTGGACTGGGGAATCCTCTTTGTTGTCTCCCTAACTCCATTGCAGAGCCTATACTAAACTTTTTTTTGAAACAGATGGGATTAAACCAATTATTTTTCTTTTGGGACATTTGGGACTACCTAATCCAAATGTTTGACCCGAAAGACTCTTGGACCTCTGCATAAAGCATTTTATTTTTGTGATGTAGTTTAACCCTCCCTGCCAAAATGGGGGCTTACCGTAGTCTTGCAGTTTTTGCTCCAGTCATTCTCCCAAGTGCCTCCAGGTCTGGTCTGCATTTTGTTTTGTCCCCCAGGTCCTTTCTTGCCTTTCTGGTGCCTTGTCCAGCCTGAAACACTAATCCAGCCCTGCAGGGTTCAAAACATTTAAACTGCTATCACCCACTATGAAGCATGCCCTCAAGGTAGTGGGGATTGTGCAGGAACAAGCAGCGCCTTTGATCTGTGACCACTCCAGTTTGTGATTGATCTGGAGAGTGTTCCCTTGGTCCTGAAATCCCCATCACCTAAGTGGGACCTGCTGACCACGGACAGGGCCCCGAGCGGCCACTCTCTTTAGAATTTAAGGAGATCCTAGAGGGAGTTTTGATCGGAGCTCATGAATATTATCACTTGAATATTCATGAGGGTCATGTTCTGCCCTCGGGGCAGCTAGTTTTCAGCTGGGGCCAAAAAATGGAAGAAATGTAAATTTAAATAATGTAAATGAAGTTATGTTTAAGGGAAACATGTTGTGCCAGGAGGGAAATGTTTAAAATAAATACTGCTCTCTCCTGGCTGCACCAGACCAATGTTGGGACTCAGATAAAAACAGCATGTCTGCTTCTGCATGTCAGGGAGCTAAAATATTGGCAGCAGCAACAGGAAAACAGACTGAGCAATTTTTTTTTAGCTCTGCAGCGACAGCAAGTACACCTTCAGGGCAAATGGACTGTGGGGCACTGAGGCAAATATTTAATTATTCTTGGTTGCACCAGAACTTTAATTTGGGACTGCACTTGATCAACTTAGGGACAGTGGGTTAAGCAGCCATTACAAGCAGTGACAGCCAATTGGAAAGCCAGGATAACAAAGCCAGGACTTGTGGGACACTAGCCAAAGCTCATAAGAAAAGACCAAGTGCTCATGGGGACTTACAGGAACCTAATTATAGACACCAAAACAGCAGATCAACAGTACATCAAGTGAGATTCATGCATTATTCATTTTCTTGACTGACAGGTCCTTCAGTCAGTTGGAGGGCTTGCAACCAAAAGCTTTGGACAATCAGGAGCCTCAGGAGAGGCACATAAAAGACTGTGTTTTCCAGCATTTTGAGAGATTCCAGATTCAGATCTGAGAGGGAGATCGGGAGAGATTCGAGCAGGAGCCCTCAACAGGGGTTGGGGCTCAGGCCACCAGCCATGCAGCAAAGCCTGGAGATCGAGTTAATCCTCCATAGCCTAAAGAGGGTGGATTGAGTTAATCCTCCATAGCCTAAAGAGGGTGTGCCTTCTTCATTTAGTTAAAAGTTTGAAGTAATGTAGTTTGTTGAACTGCTAGCCTGGGGGTTTGCCACAATGCCCCCTAGGTGCTAGCCCTCCTATCCACGTTGAGGAAAGATGTGAACTGAAACCAGACAACATCAAGCAGCTGTAGAAAGCTGAAAAAGACCTCAGTTGTGAGATAACTGAAGATCATCAGGAACCTTTATAGTGGGGAATCATCCATGAGGAGCCTGAGTAAGTACTCTTGTAGCACCCAGTGCAAGAGAGAGAGAAAGCAATCTAAGTAACTATGGGCCGTCATGCCAGAGTAACTGTTCAAATGACAGGAAAGCAAGCTAAGCAACTATGGGCCACCATGCCCCAGTACCTGTTCAAGTGCTACAGTATAGCCTAGAGGTTAGAGGAACCAGGTGTAAATGAGCTTGATACATCCAGCTGACCAGACCTGAGTTTGATTCTCACAACCTCCACTTGCATACTGTGTGACTCTGAGCAAGTCACTTAACCACCCAGTGCTCCCAGGTCACCCCTGAAAACAGGCAATTGTGCCTAGTGGGCCTTTCCCAGTTACCAAAGACTAAAATAAATAAAGTGGCAGGAAAGCAAGCTTAATTAATCGGGGCTGCCTTGCCCGAAGTGACTGTTCAATAGAATATAGTTCTTCAGTTCACACCTTGCCCTGCCTTCTCTGTTTGGCTCAGTGTGTGTGGATCTCTGGAACTTTTTTTGCAGATTGTAGCTGTTGCTGGGGGACCCAAGAGAACCCAAGCAGTGATCAGCTATTGGGGAACCCATCATGAGTCTCATAGAACCATATAAATGTGCTGAGATGCACCTATGTCAAGAAGTATCACATAAATGTGCTGAGATGCACATATGTTGGTCATCTGGTCAATCTGTCCTGTGGAGCCACCAGCCATAGCTGCACTGCCACACTGATGGACTGAGTCCACAAAGTTAAGTCAGACTGACCACTAAAATCTGGAAATGACGGTTTTCCACCTTTCTTAATTATGTCTGGAAATATAGACATACTAGAGATATAAATGTACTGAATGTCACAACCATATGAATGTGCTGAATATTCAGGATTGCCAATCCATGTTCCAACCATTGTAACCAGGCTGGTTACCATCCTCCTGAAGTGCTCAGTTTGCAACATGCAAGGTAACCCCTGCTCTTCTGCTAAGAAATAGAAAGTTGCGTTGTTAAAGTGCTTTAAAGTTAGAATCCTTTTTCTTCTGTAAATTAAAGCCAGCCAACACCCCCACCTGCAACTTCTGCTAGGCCTGAAAAAATCTGTGACTTTGGTAACTGGGTACCCAGTGCATAGTGTGAGATTGAGGGGTTTCATATGTGTCTGGGAACTGGTACCAGTGGTGGGGAAATTAAATATGTTCCATCTGATTAGTCAGCAGCAAGGTAGCCAGGGCTCTATGTGTCATTTCCATTGGTCTAAAATGATTCTTCTCATTCTGCTAATCTGGTACTCACCCAGCTGGAGGATTTTACCTACACAAGCAAATTGTTTGTACATTTGTAAATATGAATCACTGCATAACCTCTGCTCCTCCTGTTTCACAGTCCTAACTCCTATGCCCCCTAAATAAATATTGTTGTTATTGCTTTTTGCACATGATTATCATGAGCATATTATTAGAGAGAATCTTTAATTACGAAATGCGGCAAACTGTATATTGGGTCATGTTTTGGGGTGGTAAAAGATAATAGTGAGTGTTATGACTTCTCAGGGGATTGTACCAGATAACAGCAAGCCCACATTAAAGTTAGAATCTGAGCGGAGGCACGGCACATTTTAGAACCCAATGTATGTTTGAGAACCCAAACCCCTCATCCTAATTATATTTTTTTTAATTTATTTAGTTGTTTAACCAGGTATAGCACACTAAGCTGAGTGCTTTTTTACAGGAGCGACCTGGGAGCACAAGAAGGTTAAATGACTTGCTCAGGATCACACGGTATGCAAGTGGAAGCTGTGGAATTCAAACTCAGGTCTGGTCTGCTGGATGTCACCAAATTTGCAGCTCAGAGCCTTAGACCACTGCGCTATACTGCCTCCTGATAAGGTCCTAATTAGTAGGCAGGGTTGTAACTCTTGGAGTAGTGCCACCTAGGGGTTACTCTAGCTAAAGTATTTAATTTGGTAAGGTAATACTGACTTTCAGCACGATTGTTTATAGTTAAATGGCCACCTCATATGATGACAGCATGGTGGATCATTAAAGCTTTCTCCTACCTTTATAGTAAAAAAAGCCCATGCAACATTTTCTCCTTTTTAGAGATCAAGGCTGGAAGGTCAGGCAGATCATAAAGACTAAGTGATATTAATTTAAAAGAATATTGTGCTCCTTACAGAAATATGTTAAAACTGTTGAACTACATCAATGGCTTTTTAGGGAGAGGGAGAGTGGGAACTATAAACTGGGCCAGCAACCTTAAAGTAAGTAAAGGTAAAGTTAAAATGTATTTGTTTAAAGTGCCTCCCCAAGCTCCAGGCACTTTTACAATAATTCAAAAAGTTTTACTACAAACCATATAAAAACAATAAATATAATAACCATAAATAACCCTTAGTTATCAAATCCCTTGGGATGCTTGGTTAAAGAGGAATGTTTTTAACTGTTTTTTAAAACTTTCCACAGTCAAGCAATCTCATATCTGACGAGGCAGAGAATTCCACAGGGTAGGTGCCATATAGGCAAACAATCTTCCTCCAGTTGTCTTTAGATATACCCTGGGTCTCTCTAGACATCCCTCATCAGAGGATTGGAGTCAGCGGGAGGGGCAGTAAGGAACCAGGAGTTCTTTCAGGTAGTGAGGTCTCAAATCTTGTAGGGCCTTATAGGTCAGCAATGCAACCTTGGAGGTGATCTGCCACTGTATAGGCAGCCAGTGCAGTTCACGCAGCACAGGTGTTATATGGCTAGATCTAGAATCTCCCATCAACAACCTGGCTGTCACATTCTGCACAATCTACAAGTGGCAGATATTCAGCCCTGGCAGCCCTAGATATAGGGCATTGTAGTAATCAAAATGACTGGTGACAAAGGCGTGGACCAGGGTAGGAAGATCTTAGTGCAGAACCAAATGTTTCACCCAGGCTATAGTCCTTAGATGGAAAAAGGCAGACTTGACTACAACCAAAACTTGTGCCCTCAGGATCAGGCCCTCATCAAATATCATGCCCAGGTTAAGCACTTGGCCAGAGGCCATAAGCGGGACCCCCCGCAAGATATCAATCTGAGGGTTTGCCCTGCCCAAACCCCTGTTGTCCTCACTCCAGGGTCCACCACCAATACTTCAGTTTTTCCTGAGTTCAACTGAAGCCAACTGCTACTTATCCACTCCTGTATCTCCAGCAGGCAGTTATTAAACACTGTGATGGAATCAGACTCCTGTTCAGGTGCAAAAGACAGGTAGAGCTGAGAGTCATCAACATATAAGATATAAGTTAGCTGAGTTACATTTATTTGTTTCTTATGACATTCCAGTATATCAGCACGCACTTTCTTCATCTAAAGCTCATTATAGGTATGACATTTGGCAACTGAAGTTTGATAACAGGCTCCTCCTCAGGGAAATTCAAAGTATTAACTTTATAAATTCCATGGAGGTTACAGAGCACTGTGTGCAATATGGCAAGTAGGGCATCATCTTCATCCTATTAAAATACAGTAACCCTATCAAATTCTGTGCTGCAAACAACTGTGGATTAATATCGAATGTAAGCTTCCCCTCAATGTTGTAATGCTGAGAAAGGTGTTCGAGACTGTCCTTTGTAAGAGAATGTATGGATATATAAACAAGGAGCACCACCGTATATTACCTCTTATCCCGTGTATAGCGGTCACCTCATGATTCTCCCAAATGCCTGCTGTGCTATGCATGTCCCTGATACTCATCATGCCATCCTGTCAAAACAGAGACACGATCCTAACCACTGGGACAGCTCATCTCCTCTCCATATGATAAATAGCCCATCAGTTTGACAAAAGAAAAAATATTTGGATGCTTTTATTTGCTTACAAATTGTGTTTCCCTGCTCTGTACACAATGTACACTTGTTCCAATTTGCACACCACAAAATTGCTGAACAAAATAGCTCACTGTAGAGCAGCAGCGAGGGTGCACTTTTTATTCAAACCTAATAAAAGTAAAACTAATTCAAATATCAGGATGTCTCTGACTATTTTTGTCAAAAATCTTAGCTATCCTGATTTATAATAAGTTTGTAGTCTTGTCGGGTGTGTTTCATACTGTATAAGTCTGGCATCACATGAGGTTTTCTCACCCAAAGCTCACGTGATGACAGTCTTACAGATTAAGAGACACCCCCTGACAGAACAGGACCTATTAACTTATATGAGAGGCACTGTGGGTCCATATCACTGCATTAGAAAGCCAGCTATGTGTGATGATTTAGAATGAAAATTAAAAATAATATATATATATATGTATCTATAAAACAACATAAACAGATTGATGCCTCTGTTTCAAAGTAGAGCATTACACTTCTTCAAACGCTGTGTGTGAATCCTCCTCATGGTTATAAGGGGTCTACACACACAGGTACTTCCTCAATGCTGATTGTCTGAACTACCATAGATTATTTTTATTGTAGCTTAGAGTGATATTGGTATGGTAGCTTAGCTAGATATCTGCTGTGTTGTTTTATGCGTACTGTAGGTATGTAATGCCATTAGTACTTCTCTGCTTTGTGTTGTGACCATGCTTTTGGCATGTTTTTTTATGCCTGGAAACTAGCTTCAAGCTCAGTGTGTCTTACACCAGTTACATATTTTTAAATATATAAAACAAATTTAATTTCACGTTTGGGACACACATCACATTCCTGACATCCTTGGCATAACAGAAACTTGGCTCAAACCTGCTACACCAAATTCTGTGTGTGCCCTCCCTGAGTATGATCTCATTAGGTGGGATCATCCTGGAAAAAAGAGGGGGGGGTGGCATCCTGGTCTATTACAGGAGCTACCTCAACCTGTCAGTTTTACCCAAACAACAGCCAGTGCAGTCACCCTGTGAATTACTGCACAGGTACTGCTGCTTGGGATGACTAAAAAGTTACATGTAATATTTTCCTACAATCCTCCCAAGGGGGGGTCTAGAGGGACTGTCCATCCTCCTCGACACTGGGGGCGCTGTGACCCAGCAGAATGAACTAATCATCCTAGGTGATCTCAACCTAAACTGGCTTGGTAGTAATACCAAAGCATTTGAGCCACTGCTTGTTGGTCTCTCCCTATCGCAGCTTATCAAGGATCCTACCAGGTGCTCACCCAGTGGTGGGGTGAGCTTTCTTCTGGACTGGATCCTAGCAAACAGATCAGAAAGGATCAGTTCATCGGGCATCCTTCTAGACTCAGTCTCTGACCACTCCCCAGTGTTCCGCATGTGGAAGATCCCGTCCCTGAAAATTCCACACAAAATCATTCAGGTCAGAGACTATTCCAGGTTTGATCTTGGCACCTTTCATGATGATATCCAACACACTGACTGGTCAGCAGTATGGAATGCCCAGGACTCCCCATCTGCGGTCAGTCACTTCCTCATCTCTCTTAGGGCCCTGCAGGATAAACATGCCCCCCTCATCAGACGGAGGGTGAGGGGATCGGCCACCAAATGGTTACATCGTAGCCTCCTTGCCCTCCTGAAGCTTAGAGATAAGTGCTGGGCAAAATTCAAGCCCACGGCATATCAGGCTGTTTTTCAGAAGTACAGGAAACTCAGAAATGAGTGCAAGAAGAGCATAAGGGCTGCTAAAAAGTGAGTTCTGCAAGACTGCCCTGCTGAACTCAGCCAGGGCCCCCAGGAGGATCTGGAGAAACATTAAAAACATAGTTAGTGGTTCCCAGAGTGCTGAGACCTCCGATATGACTACTGATGGTGCCAGCTGCAACAACTCGGTGACCATTGCAAATTCCTTTAACCTGTATTTTTCTGACCTGTCTGCTTTCACCTCGTCATTCCCCCCCGGTGGAGGTGATAATGGTGTACAGGTCCCAGGGCCGTCACCACCCCATCCACCCTTTCATTCCAGGGCTGTGATGGTGCTAGAGGTGCAGAGACTACTCTTGGGCCTCTCCCCCTTCTCGAGTGCTGGCCAGGATGGGCTAGAACTGAAGCTTCTCAGCCTTGGTGCCCCTTGGCTTGCTCCCACTGATGGCACACATCTTCAATTTGTTCCTGTCATCTGGTGTTATTCGAGACATATGGAAGGTAGCCAGGGTGGTACTGATCCTTAAACAGGGAAACCCCAAACTAATAGAGAATTACCGCCCGATATCCATTCTATCAGCAGTCAGCAAACTTCTTGAGAAAGTTGTGGCAGGGCAACTCTCGGAGTACTTGCAATCACATGACCTATTGTCATCCATGCAGCATGGTTTCAGGAAAAGGCACAACACATCCTCTGCCCTTGTCACTGTCTCATCATGGATCAGGGCAGCTATGAACCAGGGCAAACTATCGAGGGCTATCTTTATAGACCTCTCCAAGGCCTTCGATCTGGTTGATCACGCCATGCTCACCACTCAGCTTAGATCCCTTGGTCTATATTCTGCTGTACTCAGCTGGTTCTCCAGCTATTTATATGGAAGAACTCAACTGGTTAAATATGGCAAGGAGCTCACAGGCCCTATTCCCGTAACCATGGGTGTCCCCCAAGGCTCTGTCCTGGGGCCCCTGCTATTCTCCATCTTTGTAAATAATCTCCCTGCAGCTGCTACTCACTGTAAGCCAATCCTCTATGCCAATGACCTGGTCATCTTGACACACTCCCCGGAGATGGGGGTCATCAATTGCCATCTGAGTGAGGACCTGGGGAACATTCAGTCATGGATCTCTGCCCATAAGCTGGTCCTTAATCTCAAAAAAACCCAGGCCATGCTCTTTGGGTCTCAGGCCAAGATCAAGGCCTCCCCTGTACCATTCTGTGTCCCAGGTACCGACGGTATTCCAATCCCTGTCACTGACAACTTCAAATACCTTGGGGTGACGCTAGACCCACAGCTGACCTTGCCCGCCATATTCAGAATACATGCAAGAATGTCAACTGCAAACTCTGTCTGGCCTACAGAGCTAAAAGCAACCTTACCCCGGTGGCACGTGTTGCCCTTGCCAGAGGTGTGCTCCTCCCATCGCTCTGTTATGGGATCCTTTTGTTTGCCCACTCCACCAAAGCCCATCTCTCTAGGTGGTCTACTGCCTACAACAATGTCTGCCGCTTTGCTCTGGCTACCCCCGTCTCACCCACCATTGTGACCTCTACAGAAAACTAAACTGGCTCTCCCCTTCAAACCACATTGACTTTGTTCTAGGGTGCTTCATGGGAAAGGTCCTTGGCACTGGCACCCCCCCCCAAGGCTGGCGAAATTCCTTGTCCCAGCTGCCTCCTCATCCTATCCTCTCAGGTCTCAGGGGTCTGCCTTGCTTAAGGTACCCACCACCCAGACTCAAATGGGAGCTAGGGATTTTGCCGCATGTCCCCCTAGACTGTGGAATGCTTTCCCTGCCCAGATCTGTGCCCCCCCTCACAGGGCTGCCTTCACTCCTCCCTATGGAACCACCTCAGACTCTCTTCTGTCTGTGGGTGCCCGAAACCCCCGTGATCTAACATTGCGCTCCTCCCCCCTGGACATATTTCCTGGACAAAAGGGGCATATGCTGTATATAGTGCTGTAGCTGCTGCATCGCAACTGTGCCTTCTGTACTGCTCTTAGCGGCAAAATGTCTTACTCTGTTGTGTACGTACTGAACAAAACTATGTCACATGATGACTTGTAAAATGTCTTAATTTGTATTACGTTGCCCTTGACTTGTAAAATGTCTTAATCTGTATTATGTTGCCCTCCCATGACTTTGTAAGCTGTTCTTAATCTGTACCATGTCGTCCTATGTATTATACATCTGTAATTCCCGTACTCTCCTGGGTCGTACCTGAAAATAGGCAATTGTCTTGTCTAGTGTACTTACCTGGTTAACAAATGCTAAATAAATAGATAAATAAATAAATAAATAATTTTATTAGACTTCTATACATAATGGAATCCCTGTGTGCTCTGACCCCTCTTCCCCCATGATGTGCTTGCAAATTAGATTTTTATCTTTTCTCTATATGGCTCCTGGTCAAATAATGTTTTTTAAATAAAGAAATAACTAAATAAATAAACAAATCACTTCCCATACAAAATGCACTTCACATGTACGGCTACAGATATATTTTTAAGTATAGAACATTTAGATCCTATTTAGTATTCTGGGAAAATGTATGATAGATACATATGACACATAATGAACACTAAATGAGAAATGCAGTCTCAGCCTAAACAAATTTGCTTGCAATTGGCATACATTGTCCATCTTTGTGGCATGTGTAAACCATATATTTTACCACAATTTTTATAAATTTTAAATATACCAAAAATAGCCAATTTCTGCATATTTAAAATACTTTTTTGGCCATAGATGGAAAAACACACACACACACACAATACATATATATATATATATATATATATATATATATATATATATATGAATATATATTCTTTTGACTATATTGTTTCAGGAAAGAAAAATCCTTGAACGTGCACACAGTAAAAATAATGCACATGTTCTCTCTTACACTTATACACAAATGCTGTCCATACAGACCCCTAGGCTATGAGAAAGATTTCACAAATCATTGTGCTTCATGCAGAAGGCACACTGTACTTGTTTTTAAATGGTTCAAACCAGCCTTAAAAAAATACCATGCTTTAATCCACCAAGCTTATCATTTTTTCTGTTGGTGGGTGATGTTGGGGGGTGTTGCATCCATGCTGTCCCTGGTGTTTTACTGCTGTCTAGCTTACACGGTCTTGATTTCCTATTATTCATGTTATCCAGTATTTCCTAATCAATTTAGGATGAGCTGAAACACAATTTAGGCATCAGGTAAACTGTTTTTTAAGTACCAATATATTATTGAAGTGGACATTTATTTCATAATGTGAGCAGGCTGCGGATTAGGTATCACTGCAACAGGGATGGCTCTCATTGCAAAGATAGATTAGAAAATCAATATTATGGATAGCTCTCGCCACACCAGCTGCTCGCTGGCTGAAAGAGGAGGCATTAATAACCCGTTACATTAACACGCCATACTTCTACACATGCCTGACAGCCTGAACTCTGACCTCTCTTCATACTTTTTCACTTAGACTGGTGTAGAGAGAAGCAGACTATGTGTGCAGAACCTGAGCTAATACCAGACATAATTCCACAATTAGTTTTTCCCTAGTCTATTTACACTAATGGTCATTTACTGGCTCCCATCATTTGGCCTGTAAAGGGCTCACAAAGCACACTGCACACAGACTACAAGTTGAATTTTTCATAATCCTGTATGCCAACAAATATTAGATTATAATATTTTTACAGCATTTCTGAAAAATAAAATATTTGCTATTTCAAAGGCTAGAGTTCAGGTGTGGAAACCAAGAGTCCCAGGTTTCAAAATCCCAGCAGGGTCACTGATTCAGTGAGTGATAGTAAGCAAGTCTCTTTACAGTCCCCTTTGACTAGGTCATTCCATTGTAAAATCTTCTGGAAGCAGGACCATTCTGAAAGCAAAAGGCATTAAACAAATTGCATGTGCACTCCTAAGTGTTGAAACAATTGTAATAGCAGGCTCAGAGGTGCAAAAGGGTGCATTTTTTTATTTACTGTTTCCTTCTGTAGGGCAAAGAGCAATAAGCCATCAGCTAACAAGTATAAGATGCAATGCAGACATAAAAAACACCACTGAACAAGTGATCCAGCACAACAAACTTACTGAGAGGCAGCCACCATAAAAAAAATGAAACCAGGTTAAAGACATGATAGGAAGTCACCATGGGGGGGGGGGAGGATAAAAAACACCAGCCTGATACAAAAGTTAGACACTTAGCAGAAAGAGTTACTTATACTAGCTCAAACACCCCAGCACTATAACTCACTTGGAGTCTTCATCAACGTAGAGTTTGAGCACACCAGGTCCTGTATTTAAGGGTCAGAATTCAATGCATAGAACCACTTTTGCTATCTAAGTGAATACATAAATATTTACCAGGTATTTACCAGGTATAACTTAAAATTAATAACTCGGCATAGAATGAACATAACCCCATTGATCCTTCAGATAACCACTCCCTGCTTTTGTTTTTTGGGTTTTGGTATACCAGTCTGGGAAGCAAAGTGTTAACTCTCATGGTTCTCTCTGGTCCCCCCGCCAGCTTCATGGGCCCTGTCCACACTGCAGCCCGAAAACCCTTCTGTAACGTTACAGAGGGTGTAAACTGCATCAGTAACAGCGTGCATTTACACTGGTAACGTTACAGGAGGCAGTTTCGTAACCGATGTGGAAACCACATATGAGGTGGTTTCCACAATGGTTATGAAACGCAGTCCTCTCCTAGTACCATTACCGGCGGTAGTACGGACTGCGGTAATGGTCCTCTGCAGGGCACAAAGCATATGAGCTGCATTGTGGGATCGGGCGCCACTGTAATGGCTGCTTCGGATCCCGGTGTGGACTGGGGGTGCCGGTCCTGTAACAGACACCGCCGAGGTGTGGACACACTGCACTGCTCCACCGCCATAACGGATTGCATCCGTTACCGGGTGCAAGTGGTGTAGTGTGGACGGGGCCTTAGGTGTTGCTTCCATGAGGGATGAGCTTGCCAGAGCAGCCTAAACCATGATGGAATGTTGCTGTGGTTGCCATTTTTATAATGAAAACTGCCCTCAGTCTAACTGAAGAAAGCTTCAGGTGAGGTTGGTGCCTGTGCCTGTCCTCCATTAGGAACCCATGGTTGTGGAGCAGAGCAAGACCATAAGCACTGCGGTTATAGTGGTGGCCATCTCCTGGTGTGACCCAAGGGGGATCTTTCCCTGAAGTGAATCAGGTTGAGAACCATGAGTTACATCTATGATTGCCTACCCAAGTTGTTTCTAAAGACTGTTATTTTAGGTATGAAATCCCACAAACTGTAAGAACAAGATATTGCCCAAGGACAGGATTGTCTGTGTGCCTGTGGGTTTTAGAATCCCTTTTCCAATAATTATTTGAACTGTTCTAAGTGGTGCCATGTCATAGAAATTGTTCTTATGTGTCTGTATGTGCCATGTATTCCTTAATATGCTGCTAGTATCTGCTGCCTCACTGTGTGTTTGCACTTAAATAAAAAATTTTGCACAGCAAGTCGTAGACTATGAGTGTTCTTCCAGAGGAGGGGAGAATGTTTCTTGTTCATTTTATGCTGTACTAGAAATTAAAGTTAAGCACCTCTGTGCCAGTAAGCAATCCACCATTTTGTGTGTTACTCTAAATGTGTTCTTTTATTCATTAATTTAACATATGGATTATCCTCCCTACATAAACATTGTCACATGGTCACCACAGAATATACACAACAATGGTTGTGCTGCAGTTAATGAAGTGTAAGGGTTTAACTATGTGTTCTAAATTTATGGACACCCATTTATGGGGGGGGGAGGGGCAGGGCTAGCCAGTTGCATTGTCCTGTAAAAACATCTTAGCAAATGTTCAATTTTTCACTTTGTTTTCTGTTGCCTGCCTGTGAAATAAGTGTTTGCTGTCAGAAGTGAATGTTGAATAAATTAACCCCTAATGGGGATCCTAAACACTAAGCAATTAAATAGCATTGTTAAGGTTCTGTGTTACCAGTTGGAGTACCAATGGATGTCTATTCTATGTTTTTACAAATAGCATGCAATTCCATGTGGACAGTTGTGCCCACGGGCATATCAATTTTTAAAAAGGAACTGTAATCTGGGGTCATTTTGTGTTACAGTCTTCTAAAAAAGGTTAGACTTTCCTGACCAGCCTATTGCCTCCAGATTCAAACCCTACTGAACAAGTTCTACTGTGCTCATATGGCTGGCTGCCTCTGTTGCCTTGGGAGCACAGTGGCTGCCACAGAATGTCACCTGAGAGAGGTGGCACAGTCATTTGAAAAAGAAAGAGAAGTCTACCTAAAGTTAACAGGAGTTGAGCATCTTTCTTTTGCAGAAAATCAAAGTTCTAAAACCTAGATGGAGTCTTATTTCTTAAGACTGTAAATGGGTATATTCATCTTTTATACTGCTTCATTTTCCAAACAGAATTCAAATGCCAGATGTGTAAACCTTGTCTGCCAATTTCAATCACAAATAGGCAATCTCATGGCGAAAAAAAGAGCCAGAACATTGTCTGTAATGGAACTCTTAACAAATACTGTTGAAGACAAAAATGTGTCTCATGAGAAATACAGCTTTTGGCCCTCTAAATAGCTGTTCTCCAGTTTCCCATATCTGGGGACCCTTCTCCCAGCGCAACTGCCAGTCATGTCTATGAGATGAAAAGTTAATTCAGACCTCTCACATTTGAAATGATCATAAACCAGCCATGAATGTTCATAAATTAGCAGCATTCATGAATACTGTTTTTTATGAACTCTGCTCATGAATGTCCAATAAAGTAAATCAAATCGTCCAGGGATGTTCGTGAATTATTCATGAACATTTAATGGCACTCCTGTCTTCATGTGCATTCATGAATGTATAGTACTGTAAAGCTTCATATAGCTCTCTTAAAGTTCATAAAAGCTCCCCCAGTGAATATTCAATGACTGAAAGGAATACAGTTCACCAATGAGTTTTGTTGCCCAGAAATACAATACCCTGCTTTCATAGTAATGTGTAATTTGCAAGGTAATCTTGTTTCAATGGTTGGGGGTGCTGTTGAGTAGTCTTTGGAGAAGGTGAATGGTTTAGAAGCTCTCGTACTTCTACAAAACACTATTGTATACCTATTTCAACATCTTTTTGGGCAGTTGAATTACTTTCCTGTTGTTTGGTGTCTGTGCCTTAAGGAGCGGCAGCAAGCATGCACTTTTTCAAACCGCAAGGAGGGCCAGACAAAGAATGGTGAGGCCTTGAAAGCAGTGGGCTCCTATGAGGAAGGGACACAGGCAGTGTCTCTAGCCACTGTTAATAAGACTCTGCAGTAGCTTGTTCAATCTATGCATAATTCTGACAAGACAATGGAGCGGTTACAAGATCAGATGGAAGGAGTGGAGATGCAAATGGACCTCACTGAATCCCAGATGTCAGTGATTATAAGAGACTGAAAAAAACAGTCAAGCCTAATGAGAACATGGCCACTGAGATAATTTTATTTATTTTTTATTTATTTGTTCTAGGAATTAATACCTTTAAGCCAAAGGCTCTTTTACAAAGGTTCCATGTCAACTGAGTACAAAACAAGTGTAGTTACAAAGTATGGCAAATAAGTTGAATATTGTCACAAGCAAGGAGAAATAACACATTACCTTAAAATATACAAAACAAGTACAGGACAGGGAAAAAAAATAATTTTCTTAAACAAAAACAGAAATAGATTATGGGAAAAAAGTCTCAAAAGAGAATATACTAATTGAGAGAGTAGGGGGAGAGAAGGGGGGCAGTCAATAGTGAGAAAGAGCCTCACATATGCCTTTGTCAAGAATAATGTAGTGAGGAAAGAGGAGGAGAGAAAAATAAAAGAGAAGGGAGTAATTTAATCAAGTAATTTAATCAAGGCAGTCACAGGAGCTGGAGGCAGCGAGGTGAGAGTGGAGCTGTGTTTTGAAAACTCCCAGGGATGTAGAGGGTGAGAAGAGGGTATTTATGACATTTAGCCAGCTAGGTGCACGGTAAGCAAATGATCGTTGTCCCTGAGTAGTCCGGCAAAGGGGAACCTGGATAGGTTGATGATTTGATCCTCTAGTGAGATGGATGCAAGGATTTGGGTGTAGCAGGTCTTGGATACAAGGAGTGGTAAGGCCCATGGTTGTTTTTTTAGCCATCAGGCAGGCAAGATACTTCAGGCAGTTTGAGAGTTGCAGCCAACCAGTTTCAGTGTAGAGCTCACAGGTGTGAGTGCATCTATGTGCACCAGTGAGCAGTCAACAGGCCTTGTTGAGGGAGGTTGTTATGCGCTTGAGAGAGGTGGTTGAGGCAGCCCCATATATAATTAAGCCATAGTCAATGATTGAGATGACAGAGCTTTGAATAGCAATCCTAAGTGCAGGTTGGGTAAGGAACTGCTGGTTCCATAACAAGATACCAATATGCTGGTTTGCCACTTTTGCTGTCTTTTCAATGTGGGTAGCAAAGGTTAGGCCTTGGTCAAAGGTGATTCCAAGATATTTAAAGGTAGTCACTTGTTCTAGAGTACTTCCCAGATATGTATTGATAGAGAGTGGTAGTTGCCTTTTCTTGTTTTGCTGGCTAGAGAAAAGCAATGATTTTGTTTTTTTGTGTTTAAGGACCAGTTTGTGATCAAGGAACCACTTCTCAACTTTGGTAAAAGCAAATTGAAGGTGGTGGTGTAGTGGTTCCGGGTCTTTGTGAGAGGTTAGAATTACGGCATCATCAGCATATAAGATTATTTGTTTAGGGCATGAGTTGGGAAGTGAGTTTAGAAAAATGCTGAAAAGAAGAGGGCCCAAAATGGATCTCTGGGGAACACCTGAGAGAACAGGTTTAGGGTCTGAGACAGCTCCTGTGATTTTGACAGCTTGGGTACGTTGTGAGAGATAACTTTTGACCCAGTATCCAGCGCTTTGAGAGAGGCCAAGGAATTGTAGTTGTTTGACGAGTAAGCCATGGTGAACAGTATCGAACGCCTTTGTTAAGTCTATGAAAACCGCACCAGTTTGGTAACCATTGTCGAAGGCATTATGGATAGCACCTGAGAACTCCAAGAGGGCAGTCGATGTGCTGTGCCCTTTCCTGAAACCATGTTGCTGAGTGCAGAGGATGTTATACTTTAGAAGGTAGTCAGTGAGTTGGTCTGCCACTATCCGTTCGAGGGACTTTGAGAGAGGTGGGAGTATAGATATGGGTCGGTAGTTACCAGGTAGGGACTTGTCACCATTTTTGAATACAGGGTGACAAGTGCTGCTTTCCATTTGCTGGGAAATTGACTGTGGCAGAGTGAGAGGTTAAAGATTTTTGTAAGTGGGAGCAGCACCACATCCAGAGTAAGTGACAGAAGTTTGAAGTCGATAGTATCACTACTTACTCAGGATTTGGAGATAGCCTTCTTAACATATTTGTAGACATCGTGGGCCTTAACTAATTTAAAGTGGAAAGGGGGTTTGGTTGGAGAGGTAGCGGGAAGTGTTTGATTTGATGAGACAGGTTCAGAGAAAAAATCCATAGGGAGAACCCCACTAAGGTCTGTGAAGGTTTCATTAAGGGTCTTTGCCATGATCATAGGGTCTAGGGTAGTGACTCCATCAACAGTCATTAGAGTGGGAGAGGACTTAGTCTGTTTACCAGTGACATTTCTTATGTTGTCCCAGAAAGATTTCCATTACCCCGGAGTTGGAGAGGGCATTCGTAGTAGGAGCTCTTCAACAGTCAGATTTGCTTAGTGCAGTTATTGCGAGCTTGTTTATAGTTTTGAGAGTCCGTTGGAGAGCCTGTAGCTCTTGCAATAGCCCAGAGGTGATCCCGTTCCTTGAGTTGCACCAGGAGCTTGGCCGTGACCCAGGGGTTTGAGAGTGCTTTGATTTTGCGCTTTTTAACAGGAGCATATGTGTCACAGGCGGCATTGAAAGTAGTGATAAAGTAGTCAAGGGCTGAGTCAACATCTTGGGTATTGTAAATTAGAGACCAGTCTTGCTGCCTGAGACATGCCTTGAGATGCGTAAGGTTGCCAAAGGGTAGTGCTCTACTAAAAATGGTTTTTGGAGGCGGCTTTCGGAACTTATTTGACCATGTACAGATGACAGGAGAGTGGTCACTGAGGGAGTCAGGAGAACAGCTACATTTCTTATATGGGCAGGGTGACTTGTTAGGATCCAGTCAATGAGGGTGCTTGTCCCTGATTTGTAGTTCTTTCTGGTGGGGGAGCTTATCATCTGCGTAAGGTTAGCTGCTAGTAAAGCATCCTTGTGGGACCCAACATCAGAGGCGAGCCAGTTAATATTAAAGTCACCAAGTAGAAGGAGCTCAGTGTCAGGAGGTTGCCCACTTATGAATTCGAGGACAGTCTGAAGGCCGGGTCCAGGGTCATTGGGTGGGTTATAGACAGCCACGACAGTGAGAACTTTATTTTGTGCACCTAGGAGTAATTTGATAGGAAGGAGTTGCACTGAGGTGTTTGTGGAGGGATAACTGGCATAGTGACTAGTGAGGTAGTCTTTTATGTAGATTGCACAACCGCCACCTCTTTTGGAAGTCCGATCCAATCTGATAACACTGTAACCTTGCAGAGAGATTGCATAGTCAGGAATGTTTGGTTTCAGCCATGTTTCAGTTATGGCTAGAATGTCAGGGTTGTGTTGGCTGGCAAAGATTTGAAGGGAGGCCAGTTTTGGAAGAAGACTGCAGATATTTAGTGTGGCAATGGTAAGACCCCCTTCGGATTTGGTAAATTTAGTAGAACTGGATGAGGTGGGGCCAGGATTAGGATGGACGCTTCCAGACATCAGGAGGAGGAGGAGCGTAAGTTTGAGAGACATCCGTCGTAATTCATAGAGTGAAGAATGACACCTTCGTTGTTTGTCATGGTAAGTAAAGTGCAGCCATCTAGGGTCCCAATGCAGGGTGGTGGCAAGAAGCAGAGGGTGTACTTCACTCAGAATATTAGTGTAACTTGTCATCGTTAGCCAGCCCTTGACAGGAGGGTGCAATAGGTGATGATAGGGGGAGTAATCCATAGTTCCAGATAGGAGGTGGTGTATATGGATAGTCGGAGTGTAGGGTAGAGTGGGGTGGGAGGAAATTGGAAGATGGCATAGAGGAGGAAAAAAGAGGAGTGTGAGAAAGGACAGGGAAAGTTGATAGGAGAAAGGCGTATCTGAGAAGGAAAACAGGGATGAGAAAGTAGGAGGTAGCAGAGAGCAGAACAGGATAACAAAATAATGAGGGAAACTACAGGCTAAGGTGGTTAGAGGACTGGGCTATTGTACCAGAGCAAAATCTGGAAGGGAAATGTAGAGTTGAGGGGGAGAGGAAATAGCTGTGGGAACAGGAGATGAGGAAAGATCAGGGGATGGTCCTTAGAGCAGGAGGCGGAGTGAAGAGACTATTTAATAAAGGCCGGAGGGGGGAGGGGGGGCAGGCATAACATTTCTGCACTGAGCAGTGCAAGTGAATGGGCGCCGAGCCCAGAAAAGCAACAAGTTTGGAGTCACCAATCAGAAGGCAGGGTCTGGAGCCGGAGGCCAATCACAGTTCAGTTCTGAGCATGGCCGACAATAGCAGCCAATCACAGTTTCCTCGGCCCAGAGGATGTCCTTACCCAGCTCGAATGTGAAGATCTGCGGCAGGAGGAGGCATCTGGGGTGGCGTGGAGTTCCCGGGCCCAGAAACCGTGCCAGGGAAGCAGACGGCTGGCCCTACCAGGGCTCGAGGTCTGAGGATATTAAAGAGAGAAGGAGACTAGGGTGAGTAGGCTCTTAACAATAGTAGAGGAGACAAAAGGCGGTGACGTGGGTGCAGTATCGGGGCGGGGGAGAGACGGCAGCTGGAATTAGCAAACTAAAAGAAGACAAGGTGTAAAAGTGTAAATTAGGGGGGCGGGGGTAGCAGCCTGAAATGATCGGATTCAAGTGATTGCTCAGGTGCCAGCTAGAAAAAAAAAAACGAAATGGCTATGAAAAAATAATTGGCGACTGGAGAGGGAGCGAGAGTAGGCAGGGGACAGGAAGGAAAGGAGTTATGGAGGACGTAAAATATAAAATAAATGCTACAGTGGTATTTTTGGTGACAGGAGGACAGGACAAAGTAGGTTGGCAGAGCAAAAGGGTGGGAGCAGTGAGGCAGAGTCAGGTGAAGAAACCGAGTAAGTTAGCAGCACCTTAGGGAAAATAAAGTAGGAAACTGCAGGAAAGTTTAGCTGTCTAGAGTCAAGATGGTCGGAGGAAAAGCTGGGAATCAGGATTGTCAAGGGGAGAGTTTAGAGTAGCAGGTATGGACAGTGAAGTACAGGACAGTTGAGAGCAGGCATCAAAATTCTAATTGGGGGGGTAAACATGCGGGCGAATTCAGTGCTAGGAGGGAATAGTTTGCAAATAGAAAAAGAAACCGCAGCAAAAGTACCCTTTTTGACAGATAAGTAAATGTGCAAAAGATAATGTGCTGTTATGACAATGGTTTGAAAATAAGAAAAATCTACAGCTGACCAACAATCTGTGCATTTTGTGCATTCCTGAACAAATGCAGAATGAGGCTCTCCATTTTTTTTTCCAAATGGCTGGAACAAAATCTGCCACTTCCTGAGGAGATTTTGCCCCTTTGTGTGAACAAAGTGTATGGAATGAGTTGACCCTACTCCCCACAGAGCACAACAACTTAATGTTGGCCCTGTACAATCCTATCTGTTTTGCGTAGGGTGCATAAAAAAGACTTATCATTGCATGCAGTAAGATGATGAGGACCCATAGAATGCCAGGACTCTATAGTATCCATCTACTCTTACGTGAGTTACTCAACTATATAAAAATAGAAGGCAGTCATTGGTGTCTGGAGGGCATTAAAGGAATTGAAAGTGCAGCACCAATGGGTCTTTCCTGCTTGATTCTAGATTGTTTCTAGCAGACATGAGTGAATTTTTTTGGACCCAAGGGATATGAAGCAAGTCTCAGAGACAATATCACAAATGACTGCATGGCAGCAGACACAAATTGAATTAGCACCAACAATGTTTTACAAATAACACTCTTCAGCAGTAGTTTACCAAATCAACAAGGTAATGAAACTTTCTTATCTTTCATTTCAAAGCATACCACAACACTTCTCATTCACCATTTTGCTGCATGGCTTATAAAACAGACTGATCAACAGTTTTTGCTTGTCCACTATATATATAAATATAAATATATATATATATACATACATACATACATACACATATTCATGGCAAAAAAACTCTGTTAATGCATCAGTTAGGGTTTATATCACAGCAACAAAAGCATGGAAATGTGGTATTAGGGTTACCACCCATACCACCACACCCCAACCCCACATCCTCCACACGCCAACAGGCATCTGGGTGTGTGTTGTGGTCATCAGCCTAACTCTCATCCCATTCCATGTGTAAAGAAGCTGAGGTGATGCAGTATAGGAGAATGGGGTGAGAGTTAGGCCCAACAACCCTAGAGCACACCCTGATGCCTGCTGGTGTGTGGAGGATATGGGGGTTGGGGTGGGGTGGTAGGGGTAGTAACCCTAACACCACATTTCCATGCTTTTGTCACTGTGATATAAACCCTAACTGATGCATTAACAGAGTTTTTTTACCATGTATTTCCCTTCTTTTTGAGAAAGTGTAATGTAATTCGTAAGTGGTGTGTGTTAGTGGGAGTGTGGGCCCTCTGGGCCTTGTGATCCCTTCATATTGCCCATTTTGTGCATAATGGTATGTCTCTGTGGGAGCATGGGCAGTCCAGGCACTGCGCTCCCACTTACACATAACTACAGGGCCATACAGAAGCCCTACAGGGCTAGGAACCTTTGTAACACTGATTTGCTAATATCTCAGCAAACCGTAGCAGCTGGGAAAACAATTCTAGTGCCATTGTAATCAGCAAGCACTCCATGTGAAATAAATCAACAAAATCCATATCTAACATCATTTACAAAATATAGGCAGTGAAATATGCTGAAAAGGCACCTTCAGAACCCTTGTGACACTAATTTGCCAATATCTCCGTAACTGTAGCATGTAGGAAATAAATTTCACTTCTGGTATAATCTATGATTTCCAAGCTTATTTCAGCAGGTTATAAGCTAAAAGTAGCAAAAACTCTGTATCTTGCTTTGTTTTCGAGATATGGGCTTCCGAAAAGTGTCACGGGCGCCACAATGTTATCCTATGGGAAATTTCTCAACTTTGGAATGCTGTACCTTTGGGCCAGTTGAATGTTTTGGCACCAAACCACAAAAAGGCATATCAGTGGGACAAGGGCTTGCCTCCCTGCAAATTTCAGCCCAAAAGACCCAACTGTTTTGTTGCAGGAGGATGGCAAAGATTTGCAGGTTTTTTTGACAAAGTTCTTTGGCAAATCACGAAAGCTTCGCAAAAAACAGCATGAAACTTTCACATTTGTGAAAGTTTCACAGATGTTTTTCCCACTATTTGTGAAAGTACTGGGGCTCTGAGTTTGAAAATGACATTTCTTGGGGGGTTTACCCCAAAATAAAGATAGGGCTGGCAACCTCAGAACCCAACTAGGTAAACCCAACAGTCAGTGTCTACCTAGGGGGTCCAAAATTTAAACACCAGGCATTTTTCTCTCTCGCTAACTGAAAACAAGATGGCTGCAGCATGAAAGTAAAAGAGCTATTTGCGAAAGGAAAATTACACTTGCAACACTTTTGTGAGACTTATGTATTTTTTGCCAATTGATTATAATGGGAAATTTGATTTTTAAATAACTTTAGAATGGTTTAAAACTTTTACACCAAATCTTCAAAAGGCACATCAATGACACAGACTGCCTCTACCCTGAAGATTTCAGACCAAACTGACAAGTTGTGCGGGCTGTGGGCACGAGCAAAGAAACGTGCAAAAATCCTGGCTATTTTTGCATTTTTTGGCATTCTGCAGCTCCGCAACCATACATCTAACTGTAATGCAATTTGCTAGATCCAGATATCTATGATACCACACTGTGCATGCAACATTTCAGGCATATCTATCATATGGTGGCAAAGTTATTCAGATGCAAAATTTGAGGTTTAACATTAAAGTGATTACTCAACTCTAACTATAGTGCCACTACCATGGCACTATAATATATAGTATATATAGATATAGGTACAGGGTCATAATGTCACAAGACATTATGCCACAGCAATATACCATGCTGCCAATACAGCGTGATATATTGCAAATGGCATAAGTCTTGTTTATGTGGGTGGCTCCACCCCCCGCACCCCTCATTACAGGGGGCTGCACTCCCGAACACCTCCCAAATAAATTATTTAACTTTGGGGGGTATCAGTAAAAATAACACAAAGTGCGAAAAAAGTAATATTCCATGCATCTGGGACCGGCAATCAAAATCCAATCCCAAACGCATTGCCTGCCTCCCTTGCTGCCAGTGGCTCATCCTATCGAGCCACGGCAACTGCTCAGCTGATCCCTGTCCCAGCTGGATTCTTATCCTGCACTGGGAAAAGTGAGAGGGTGCACTACCGCGTATACTTCCTTTTGTGGTTTTGCACCCTCTCGCTCTTCCCTACCATGCTGTTCCTACCTCTCAGTCATGTCGTGTGCTGTAGTACGCATGACATATTGACCCAGTAGGATATAGATACACATACATATATATAAATATAGATATGTTATAGATGCGCAGTCACGCCTCTATAGTTAGGGTTGAGTGTGCAGTTTAATGTTGAACTCCACATTTTTCACCTTAATAACTTTGCAACCGTTCAATGGGTTTGCATGAAATTTGGTATGCTTTGTCTCATGGGGTATATCTCTTGACTTGCTAAGTTTAGTTTTGATTGGATTTGTAGAATTTGCGCAGCACGTATGGGACAAAGTGTGTTTTTCACTTTTTTTGCCAATGTTTCCTTAATTTTACTCATCGCCCTGCAGCCACACCTTTTAGAATTTTAGCCTCACATTTTAGGGTAGAAAGAGCTTATCCGAAGGAACAAGCCAGCATTTGTTTGGTGAAAAAATATTATTCTGATCCAAAGTTATTTAAATTTTAAAATTCATGTTCTGAGAATGCTCAGTTCAGTCTTTTGGATAGATGCACAGCTATGAACAAGGATTTCGGCTCACAAATGGGGATTTTGACTACTCACAAACAGGGATTCATGAAATCCCCATTCATGAGAAATAAACCCCCTTTTTTGAGCTGCCATCTTGTTTCCACTTTTAGCCCAAAAGAAAATGTTGTCACTTGCCCCACAGATGCATTTTGTGAAAACAAATGTATGGGTTTTGTTCAGGGAGATACCCTCTATCAAACCATGTGTTTGCTTTCCTTCAGTTTATTAAAAAAAGGCCTGCCAAGTAAGTTAAAAGGCTCCACGATAGAAACGTCCATAAGAATTCACGCACAGTTATGTGGGTTTTTAAAATATAAACATTATGCAGATTCTTCTCAACCAATTTGGAATTCCCCTGCTTTCAGAATAGATAACAAGCCTTTACTATCTACATGGTTACCTCAATTAGGAGAAGGGAAAGTGTCTTTGTTTCTGAAGGAAGATGAAACATGGTTATCTGCAGATGAACTTGTATGGAAATTTAGTTCACCACCAAAGGATCACTTTAGAATTCTTCAATTAAGGCACCTTTTGGTTAAAAAATTTGAAAAGATATCTCCCGTATCACCAATGTACTCTTTTCAACAGGACTTATGTCCCCTAATTACTTCTACAAAAGTAATTTCCAAAGTGTATAATTTTTTATATCACTGGCATTTTCCCGACGCCTTTGGACCTTCCAATTATTGGTCTGATCTTTTTCCACACCGGAACATAGACTGGCCTACCCTATGGAGAAACTGCCACCGTTTCATATCTCAAGACAGGCTATGGCTGATGCAGTTTAATATTTTGCATAATCTCTATTATTCACCTCAAAAGCTGTTTACATGGGGAGTAACAACATCTAATGTATGCACCAGGTGCCTACAGAGTGAGGGTACTTTGTTACATATTTTCTGGGACTGTCCAAAGATAGCTCCGCTTTGGAGAATGATACAGGACAGAGTTGATCCATTATTGGGGTTGTCTGATTTATTCTTGCCTGAGACATGTCTTCTTGTGGACTATTCTCAGATAACAGTGAATCAACGTAAATATCACATAGCCTTGATTTCCATGTCTGTTAAAAAGTTGGTCCTTAAATATTGGAAAAACCCACAATTGGTCCTCTATTCTAAATGGCTTAATGAGTTTCTTGCTAATCTTAGGACAGAAAAGACCATTTCTAGTCTTTATAATAATAATGTTAAGTATAAAAAGATATGGGCTCCTTTACATATGCTATATACCATCTAACCTGCAATGGTGGTCAGAATATATTATATTGAACTGTTTGTATATCGTGACTGTGGGGGAGGAGGGGTGGGGGTGGGGGAGGGGCATGGGATCATGTATATTGAATTTTCCTTTCTCTTGTAACATATTGTTATCGAATAAGCATGATCCTGTCCATTGTAATGTTGAAAAGGTTAATAAACTTTAAATGAAAAAAAAAAGGCCATTTTTTTATTTGAAAATCCCCATTCTTGACACGCTTCTGATCCCTATTCATGAGGTGTCCAAATCCTCATTTGTTAACCTATCCCCGTTCGTTGGCTGTCAAAATCCCTGTTCGTGAGATAAGGATGAGACTGCCCTATCTCACAAATGGGGATCGGCTCATGAATGGGGATTCTGACAGCTCACAAATGGGGATTCGGCTCATGAACGGAGATTTGGAGACCTCATGAACTGGGATCATAAAAAAAAATCCTTGTTCGTGAGCTGTCAAAATCCCTGTTCATGAGATGAGGACCAGATGGCCCAAGCTCGAGAACAGGAACTCCCCATCCATGAGCTGTCAAAATCCCTGTTCTTGAGCTGATACTCATTTGTGAGCTAGCAAAATCCTTATTCGTGAGATGAAGACCAGATGGCCCTATCTCATGAACATGGATCGCCTCATGAACGGGGATTTTGTCACCTCACGAATGGGGAGTTGGCTCACAAACAGGCATTTTGACAGCTTAGAAATGTGGATTTGTAAAACTTTGCCAGTTCACTGCCAAGATATGGTAAGGACTTTTGGCTTTAAATTTGCAGGATGCAAAGGAGGTGTCCCACAGATGTGGCACATGCTGGTTTGGTGTAAAGAATTGCATTGGTTACATAGTTATGACATTTCAAATTTGAGAAATACTTCTCATAGGATAACATTGCAGTAGCCACAGTGCTTTTCAGTACCCATATATCATGAATGATGTAAGATATAGATTCAGGCAATTATGTTGTGTGGACATCTCATTGCCATGATTACAATGACACTTGAATTTTATTCCTAACTGCTACGGTTCCCAAGATATTGGCAAATTAGTGTTTTAAGGGTTCCTTGCCCTAGAGGGCTGCTGTATGGTTCTGCAGCTATGTGTAAGTGGGAGCACAGGGCCAAGAGGGCTTGTGCTCCCTCAGATGCATATCATTATGCAGCAATGGGCAGCTTGGTGGCCCTGCACTCTCATCAAAACATGCTATTTACTAGTTATATTGCACTTTTTCAAAAAGTAAGGAAATTCATTGCAAAAAACTCTTTTTAATGCGTCAGTTAGGGTTACAGTGACAAAAGTGGGGAAATGAGATGTTAGGGTTGAGACCCTAACCCTCCCCCACCACCTCACACCTCCTTCCTCCACAGACTGACAGATGCTGCTGTGTACCATGGGATCATGAGGCCTAACGCTCACCCCATTCTCCTTTACTATAGCATGTCAACCTGTTTACACATGGAATGGGGTGAGAGTTGGGCCTTGCTACCCAATGGCACATCCAGGCATCTGTCGGTCTGTGGAGGATGAGGGGTTGGGGGTTAGGGTTTCAACCCTAACATCTCATTTCCCCACTTTTGTTGATTTAACCTAACTGATGCATTAAATGCAGTTATTTGCAATGAAAAAAAGTATATATATAGTGTGTACACATATACATATACATATGTGTATATATATATATATATATATATATATATATATATGGGATATGTATCTCATTGAAAATATCTCTGATATTTTCCCCGAGTGCAGTTTGATCTTTGACATCGTGAGTGGTGAATCCACGAGTGATACCATAGGTCAAACTGCTCAAGGGGAAAATATCTGAGATATTTTCAATGGGGGCATTGTATGTTCCATTTATGCAATGGGCCAAGTTTTTTTCATCTGTGTAATTTTCATTTTTATTTTTAAAATAGATATGTTTTTATTTATTTATTTTTGTTTCCAGATGACTGAGCGTTGTGTTCCATAAAACCGAACTTTTGCATCAGGATGCTGGGCCATTGTGCTGCTGGGGAGAGTGGTAAGAGTAAAAAAGAGAGAGTTGGTTGCTTTTTTGTGTGCTGGGGTTTGAAGGAAGTTAATGTTTTGTGTGAGGCTAAAAGTTTTTTTAAATATTTGAAGAGTAAGATTGTGGGGTGGGGCAGACAGTGAAAAACATTTATTGTGTTTGGTCTGGTATTTCGGAATTTTAAGAGAAATGGTTATTAACATTGTGTGAAGCTGAAAGTTTATTTTTTTAACGAGTTACAGTGAAAGAGAACAAGTGCAAAAATGAAACTGTGCTGTGTGCTGCTGGAGAGAAATAAAACTGCCAGTGGGAGCTGGAATGCAAGTGAGCAGGTGCATTCTGATTGTGCTGCTCATGCTGCCAGCTCCCACCAATCAAAGCCTTTGTGAGCAGTTGTGCTGAAGTGCAGATAGTGCCTGGTTATTACCTACAGTGAGGATAAATGACCTACAGTGAGGATAAATGCGACATTCTCACTGTAGGCCTAACCAGCCAAAAATACTGCTGTTATTTGGCACTTTTTATCCTCACCCCCATTGCATAAAATATATATATATATATATATATATATATATATATACACAATGGGGGTGAGTGGTAAACGAGTGTGATAAATTATGTTATTTTCACCAGGGTGTGATAAATATAAGACCTGACACTTATCACACCCGCACAAAGCGCGCATACCGCACAAAGCAGTGCAAAGCCACGCAAATGGTACATTTTGCAACAATGGGGCCCCCATTGTATATATTGGTAACATTTATTTTTATTTATTTCATTTTTATTGACCTGGTAAGTGCACTAGACAAATCCTGCCTATTTTCAGGCACAACCCGGGGGAAGGGGATACAGATGAATGCCAACTGACCTTGAACCAGATTAAGCTGTTGGTGGTATTTTTTTTTTTTAGTGAATGAGGGAAATTTGGCCAGGACACCGGGGAAATTCCCCTACTCTTTTCGATAAGTGCCATGGGATCTTTAACATCCACCTGAACTACCACCGATCCAGGCAGATGGAACCTCGGTTTAACGTCTCATCCGAAAGACGGCACCTCAGAAGTGCAGCACCCCTCTCATGCTGCACTGCAGTGTTAGTACTGGGATATTAACCCAAGTGCCAGATGTGGGAACTGAACCCACAGCCCTCCGATCTCCCGGTCTCAGAGGTGAGTGTGCTACCTACTGAGCCACTGACACTTGTGTAATATGGGAAATATGTTCAGTCCTGTACAGTGACCTCTAAAACCTCATTCATGGCTTCGCCACTCGTGAGTATTCAGAGGTTACTCTATAGAAGTGAAGATGTTTTCCATATCACACTTGTGCCCATCATGTATCCCTATTTATGCAATAGGGGTGAAGATAAACAGAGTGTGATAAATCTGTTTATCTGAGTAACTGTGTACATAAATTTCATGTATGTATACAGTGCTTATGTCATCAGCCATTTATCCACACAGTGCTTATGTCATTAGCCATTTATCTGTACAGTGCTTATCTCATTTAAAATGTTCGGCCTCAGTTGTAGTATTAACCATATTCAAATGTGAATAACATGGTACTATGAGCATGAAAGCTGTTCAGCACGGAAATATCTACAAAATGAGTGGTGTTTTATTTATTGATACCTTTTAGATTTTTTGATAATTAGCAAAAACACAGCAAGAAATTCATATTAGTTTTCATTTTGTCCCCAAACAAATGTAAATAACTTTAAAATGAAAAAGGATAGCAAGGTACTGTGAGCACAAAGTTTATTCAGCACAGAAATATCTGCAAAATGAGTGGTGTTTCATTTATAGATAAGTTTTAGTTTTTTCAGAATTAGCAAAAAACTGCAGAAAATTCCATTTGTGTGCACGTTTTCATCAAACAAATGCAAATAACTTAAAAACAAAAAATGATAGTATGATACTTTGAGCACAAAAGTTGTTCAGCACAAAAATATCTACAAAATGAGCGGTGTTTCATTTCTAGATTCCTTTTACATTTTCTATAATCAGCAAAAAAATGGCAGAAAATTAAATTGTATTCACTTTTTTGACTAACAAATGCCCCCTGCAAAAGCAAAAATAAAAGAATTGCATAAATGGAATATGCAATGAAAAACTCATGTAATAAATGATGTATTTGCACTAGAGCAGTTTGCCCTTGGACACCTCACTCATGGTTTACTCACTCATGAGGTTACCCAAGGTCAAACTGCTTTTGTGCAGACAAATCATTTATTACACTTGCTTCCATTGCATATCATATATTTATATATATATATATATATATATATATATATAGAGAGAGAGAGAGAGAGAGAGAGAGAGAGTATAGTTAGGGTGGAAGTGCATTTCTATGTTAAAGTTCACACTTTGAAGCTTAATAACTTTGGAGCCATTCAGTGGATTTGCATGGAAGTTGGCATGCATAATCTCTATGTGTACATTGCTTGTTCTGCCAAATTTGGCAGGAATCCATTGAGTGGTTTCTGAGGATATAAAGTGTTGAAAAACAGACAAAACTGGATTTGTTTGACATTTGTTTGTCATCCTGGATTTCAGAAATGACATTATATTGTGGGCTGAAATTTTCAGGATAGGAAGGATTTGGATCACAGATATGCCTTTTTAAGGTTTGATGAAAAAATATTAATCCGTTCAAAAGTTATTAAACTTTTAATTTCTCATTATTTCCTATGGGAAAAGTTAAGTGCTCAGCACGAAATTGGAATTCTTTCAAAAACAAATTTTTTTCAAAAATTAGGCATTTTGTTCAAAAATTGATTATTTTTGTTTGAAAATTGGGCATTTGTTGTGAAAATGGGGCAGTTTTTGTTTGAAAATTTGCCATTTTTTGGAAAACTAGAGCACTTTTGTTCAAAGATGGGGCATTTTTTTTGAAAATGGGGCATTTCTGTTTGAAAATTGGGCATTTTTTTGTGAAAATAAGGCATTTTGTTTGAAAATGATACATTGTTTCTGAAAACAGGGCTTTCTTTTCCAAAAATGAAGTACTGTTTGCAGACATGGAAGTGTCCCATTTTCAGAAGCAAGGGAAAGCTATCGAACATTTTTGTGTTTTTTTTTATGGGAAAAAGTGCTTTTTCAACCATTTTCTCCAATTTTCGCATGTTATGAAGTACTGTTTGTGGAAATGGAATCATCCCATTTTCGTAAGCCAGGGAGTTTTTTCGAACATGTTCGTATTGTTTTCACAAAAAAAGGTGTTTTTTCAACCATTTTCTCCAGTTTTTGCATGTTATCAAGTACTATCTATGGAAATGGACGTGTTCTATTTTCATAAGCAAGGGAGCATTTTCAAACATTTTTGTGATGTTTTGGTAAAAAAAAGGTGCTTTTTCGACCATTTTCTTCAATTTTCACATTTTCCAATGATGTGGTGTTGCTTATGAAAATTTTCCAGTCTGCTTTTAAAGTCATTCTTTTTATTTTGAACATTTCTCTGCTTCCACAGTGACATATACTAATACATAGAAAAGCAGAAATCAACAACAGTGCTGCAGTAGTGTGGAGGGTAGCACACAGAGCTGCAGTTTGAAATATGCCAAGTTTGAATCCAATGAGTTACACTTTTTTTTCCTAATTTAAACACCAGCAAAATTCTTGTTTTTTAGGTCATTTCTTCCATTTTAATGTTGGTTCGAGCTTGCGCAGCCAACATCTTGCGGTAGTAGCAGATTTGGAGGCGTGGTCACTGTTGGGCAAATGCAGGGCATGCATCAGAAGGTGTGTCCCTCATTCCCCAATTAGCCAGCAGTAGGTGCTGACCTCACGTGTCCCTAATGTGGCCACCAGAACAAGGAAAAGGCCTGCTGCAATAAGAGTGAAGCTCTCATGCAGCATGACCACAACACGCCTCCCGACGTGCAGGCAACATTGCCTGTCACAATGCCGATGATGGAGCCCACTCCCCGTCGGCATACTGAACCCCTCTTATTTAAAATGTATGCCAAGGAGGTGCCCAATCCCCCTCAGCATCATGCGGCCCCCCCAACAGTTTTTCTTTGTCGACAGGGAGCCTAATCCCCATTGGCATTTATCCTCTGTCCCCATTGATTTTGCTGATGGGGAGCCCACTCCTAATCAGCATAATGTCTCCCCTCCTGCTTTTGCTGTGTGCTGAGGGGTGTCCAATCCCCCTCGGCTCATGTCTTCCCTCCCAGTATGTGCCAATGAGGGTGCCCAATTCCTCATTAGCTACAGAATCCCCCCCAAAAAACACTTAGGTGGCATGCTGGGAGCCCACTCCAGCATGCCAAATCCCCTGCAAAACAAAAAGTCCCATGGTATTTTTTTTAAACCCCTGTAAAAAAGAAAACAGTCCTCGCAGTCTCCTGCCCCTCCCACAACCCGCGCCCACCCTCTGCACACCCTTCCTGACCACACCCCCCTCATCCCATACTTACCTCCGGAGTCTGGCATGACAATCTTTGGTGGACTGGGAACACGTCTGCACTCTTAAAAGCTGACTGTGAACTGTAGAAATGCTGGTAAGCTGTATAATGGCATAAATAGGGGGTTTCTAACTTTGTTGCATATCTCAGCCATTTTTGGGAATTTTGCCACCACATTTTCAACATGGGGCTATTGGGACCCCTCCTCACGAATTCAGGCACTGTCATGGTGTTATTCAGTACCGAAAGGTGATTTTGCGGTCACATCACAGAATCACCTTTTGGGACTGATTAACAAAATGACAGTGCCACTGTTCATGAGGGGGGCTCTCAAAAAGCCTATGTTGCAAATTTGGTTGGAAGAATCAAAAAAAAGGTTCTTTTATGAAAGTGCATTATGCAGTTTCCACACACATGCATAATTTCATGAAACTGTAATATTTTCATTCCAGATATTCAAAATTGGCATTTTTCCACACTTGAACAGTACAGCTGTCATTTTACATATCCTGACTGAAATGTGTTTTCGCACGTCCGGCGCAGAATTGCTCAGTTGCTGTGCGAAATCAGTTTTTGGGACACTTTGAGGAAATGATGGTGACACTGTTCATGAGCAGAGGTCCTAAAATGCCTATGTTGAAAATTTGGTGCCGAAAGTCCATAAAATGACTATGTTACAAGCATGTGTTGCGCAGTTTCCACGCACCCTTGTAACTTCGCAAATTTGCAATATTTTCATGCCAGATTTTCAACACTGGCATTTTTTCACACCTCCTTATGAACAGTACAGCTGTCATTTTTCACATCCTGCCCAAAATGGGTTTCCGCACATGTGGCGCACAATGGCGTGGTCACTGTGGGAAATCAAATTTTGGGAAAAATTAACAAAATCAATGCCACTGTTCATGAGGGGAGGTCCCAAAATGCCTATGTTGAAAATGTGACTAATAAATTCCCAAAAATAATTGGGTTACTGACATGTGTTGTGCAGTTTCTATGCATGCTCATGACTTCACCAATTTTTCTTATTTTCACTCCAGATTTTCAACGTTGCCATTTTTTTACATCTCCTCATGAACAATACAGTTGTCATTTTCCACATCCTTCCCAAAATGTGTTTTTGTCCCTGTGTCATCAAATGGCATAGCCACTCTGCAAAACCACCTTTCAGCTGGCAAACTGATTGTGCCGCTTTTCATGAGGTGGGCTCACAAACAGCCCATGTCAAAAATTTGGAGTGAAAATACCAACACATGCCTACGGTGTTAGGGTTTCCAACTGTAGCACTCCACCCTGTGCAGATTGCCAGGCATCAGGGATGTGACTTGGGATAATCGGATGTTATGCTCATGCCATTCCACTCCCACCCTGCAGCCAGTGACAGGCATCGTGGTGTGCCTCACACTGCTTGGCCACAAAGTTCACCCCATTCTCCTACACTGCACCCACCTCAGTGTATTTCCTTATGGAATGGGGTAAGTATAATGCCCAAAGATCCCAAAGCACACCACGACACTTGTCAGTGTCTAGAGGGTAGGGTGAGGTACAATGGCATGAGCGTTATAGCTGACGACCCAAATGCACACCTCAATGCTTGTTGCTCTCTACACGGTGGTGGTGGAGTTAGCACCACTTCAATACTTCACTGCCATTCCTATCATGCATCTCTAGCTCCAGCACTACCAATGCCAATGACAGTGAGACAGCATTCGGCATTGATAAATGCTTGTTTTTATAGATGTGACTGTTACTAATATTTCTTAATAACAAATTATGTTTATATAACAGACAGAAGGTACAAAATTGTGTGATCTTGATGGACAGCTGGGAACACAGGGTCCAAAGGACCCTGTGCTCCAGCTGTGACATATGGATACTGTTCTACTATCTGGATGTATAGATGGGAGTGCAGGATCCTGCTGTACTATCTGGATGAAGGGATGGGAGCTCAAGTACCCACAGCAAAATAAAGATACAGTTATACTATATGAAAAAGAAGGGAAATTCTTTGCAAAACACTTTGTTAATGCATCAATTATGGTGAATACCACACCGTACTATCTCGATGGAGGGATGGAAGTGAAGGGTGCAAAGGACCCTGCACTGTCACCATGACATATGAACAGTGTTGTACTATCTTGATGGAGGGTTCGGACCCTGCCCTCTCACCGTGCCATATAGATACTGTTGTACTATTTTGTACTATCTGGATGGAGGGATGAGAGTGCAGGGTCAGAAGGACCTTGAGCTAACACAGTAAAATGAGGATGCAATTATACTGTCTGAAAAAGAAGGGAAATTCTTTGCAATAAACTTCGTTAATGCATCAGTTAGGGTGAGTACCATAGCAACAAAAGCAGGGAAATGAGGCGTTAGGGTTTCCAACCCTAATGCCCCACATCAAGGGTTCCCACCCCCACCTCCACACCCCCATCCCCCCCCCACCTTGCACACACCAACAGGCGTCAGCATGTGCCATTGGGTCATCAGGCCTAACTTTCACCCCATTCTCCTATACTGTAGCATATAAGCTTGTTTACATATGAAATGGGGTGAGAGTTGGGCCTGACAACCCAATGGCACACCCCAACACCAGTTGGTGTGTGCCATGGAAGCTTTCCTGGGTGGGGGATAGGCCACCGTGGTCTGGGGGAGTAGGAGAAGGGAGGGGAGAGTAAAAAGAGCAGAGATGCTTGGGGGGAAGAGCTAAACCAGAATTTGGAGGTGAAAGTTGCACAGCATATGAGGTATTTGGCATCAAGGGCAGGGTGAGAGAGGGAGGAGTAGAAAGGGCCCCCTAATGAAGCTTTTTTAGGCTCTACATAGGGGTGTTGAGCATCCATGTTATAATGTTATAATAAATTATTGCCATTCTGAGTTTTTTTTTTATTTAATTGTGTAATTTAATGGCAGCACTTTCATGTGGTTGGTGTGTGCTCATATGTTTGTTTTTATGCAGGAAAAGAGAGAACAGTGGTGTGTATATGGGGGGCAGTTCAAGGCAAAGCAGCAGAAGGAGTGGAAGAGGTGATCCAGTCTGGCAAGGGTGGACTTGGAAGCAGCGCTGTCAATGGTACCGGGTCAATACCATGCATGTAAGACAGCACGATACAAACCACGCTGTATATACAGTGCTTGGATTTACAGCAACAGGGATAGAATAGCGATAGGGACATAAGCAAGCAGAGTACCATCAATGGTGTGAGAGGAGGGGAAGGAAGAGTGTCTGGCAAGCTTCTACTGGGATCCAAAGGCACAGTAGACAATTTTCTTGGCACTGAGGGACAGAGGTTTGGAATGGAACCAATTCTGAACATTGTCAAAATTCTGTTGGAGATGACCAGCAAGATCAGTAGCAGAGGATCCAGAAGCAAACAGCACAGTGTCATTTGTGTACATGTGGATGAGCACAGAGAAACAGGAAGAGGGGAGGTCATTTAGGAATATGAAGAAGAGTATGGGGCCCAGGACAGCTCTTTGGGGATACCTGAACAGATAGGGAGTGGAGAGGAAGGATGTCTCCAATATAAACAGCTTGCAAGCTGCCCCGTAGGTAGGAACATAACCAGCTGATTAAAGAGGCAAAGAGCCCCACTGTCTTAAGCCTGACCAGGAGACGGGGGTGTGACACTGCTGAAGGCATTAGCCAAGTCAACCAATATTGCAGAAGTAATTTGACCTTTGTCAAGTCAGACAGAATGGAGTCAGTGAGCTGGAGGAGGCAGGTAGATGTAGAGTGGGACTTCCTGAAACTAGAATGGAAGGGAGTAGAAAAGGAGTTGTCGTCAAGAAATGAGGGGACTGTTGAGGACAAGATGTTCCTGGAGCTTGGCAAACATGAGAAGGAGGGAAATGGGATGAAAGTTTCCAGGAGTGGAAGGATCACCTCCTTTTGGGAGAGGGATGACAGTAGTCTGCTTCCAGATATCCAGCACAGGCAGAAGAGAAGGAGAGGTTAAGGAGGAGGGAAATAGGGAAAGTTATGGTTGGTTCAGAGAGGTGCAGAAGCTTGGGGTCAAGGCCATCTGGGCTAGTAACATTGTGGGGGTTAAGAGCTAGAATGTCATTCAAGTAAGGCCAAGGAAGTGATGTGAGAGAGGGATAAGAAGTGTAAAGGAGGACAGGAAAGGTGGAAGGAGGAGTAGGAGGAGAGGGAGAGGAGACATAGGGAGCAGGTGACAAAAATAAGTTGAAGGAAGCAGCAATGGCAGCAGGGTCAGTGATGTGGAGTTGTCAACCTTGAGGTCAGATGGGGAGGACTGGGTTGGGAGGGGGAGAAAAGGGAGCGGATAATTTTCTAGAACTTGGAGGGGTGATTAAGGTTGTATTAGAGTGTGGATGTGAAGTAACTGGATTTTGCAAGACTGGTGGCTTTGGTGCAAGTATAACCCTCCTTTCACCCCCCCCTTTTGTGTCTAGGGAACCTGATGGTAGCAATGGGGGAGGTACAGATTGAAAACGTTCCTGGGAGGTAAGGTCATAAATATAAAAATGCAGGCCTTACCTCAGCTTAGTTCTGTCAGTGCAGTGCAGAGTACAGCTCCTCCACCAACCCATCATTCACCACTAGCTGCAACACACGGCCGAGCCAAGGGGACAATTTGAGATGTAAACATCATACTTCATCTCAGGAGGAAATCAAGGAGTTCATTCAATAAATTTCGGCACTCATGAAGTAAAAACAAGAAAATAAATTTAATACTGATCTTTCACTTTAAAATTAATAAATAAATAAATTGATCAGCTCCATGGAGCTGGGAGATCAAAGCATATGTTGTGTAACTTACAGGCAATACAGTATTAGGTGATACTAATGCACTCACGGGCCAAAGACAGTTAGAACAGGTGCAGACTCCATGCAGATACCCAGAGCCATCTTCAAAGCTCAGGACCTTACCAGGTGCGATCCACCAATCCACCAGTTCAGTCTTACTCCTCTTGCTCCAACTACTGTTATAATCCCCAAGTACCGGTAACTCACCAGATGAGGGGTGGGAGCAGATGAAGGAGAGGAGTTTAGTGACCAAAACAGGGGATAGGCCAAGGGAGCAGTATACCCCTGTAACAAAAAGTGAGACTATGTAGGGAAGGGAGAGTTTGAAAAGGAACAGCTCATAGGCAGAGGGGGAAGACACTGATAGCACAAGCACAAATTAGATACCAAGGAGAGGTGGGTTGCAACACCTTCTCCTCTTTTTGGGCTGTCCTAAGTAGCTATGGAGTAACCTGATAAGAACACTGCAGGGTCATGGACCTTATGGGAGAGCCAAGACTCTGAGATAATGAAACAATCTGTGTGGAGGATGACAATGAGGGACTACAACACATCCAGCTTTGGGAAGAGGCTACGGTTTTTGAGGTGAGCAACTTACCATCATTTGGGAAGCTGCACTGATGAGGCAGGTCAGGACCAGGATTAAACTCATTGCCCCCCGGCACCAGGAGAAATAAGAATATAAGGAGCTTAATGGACCCAAGGAGCTGCTTAGAGGGGGAGGTGGGGGGACAGTAAAGGGGTGGAATGGGAGGGAGAGGGAAAGAGACACTATAGAACTTCTAAGTGAAGCCATGAAGCAGGTAAAGGTAGCACCTAGGATGCCAGGGGGAGTAGGTAAGAGGATGGTTAGGTGGGAGAGGGAAAGGGGTGGAGGGAGTAGGAGAGAGAAAGGGTGGGGGCAGTGGATGGAGGAAAAGAGGAGAGGGAGAAGAGGTGGGGGAGAATGGTTAGGATATGGAGCAAAATGGTGGTTGACTGTAGCAGTGAGAATCATCTGGGGGAACAGAGGAAGGCTGTTATGATCAGAGGGTGTCCAAGGAAAGCAGAGCCTTGACTGAGACTGGAAGGCTTGCAGCTTCTCCCAAATATGGAGAAAGCCTAGATCAAACAGTCAAGGTGGATGTAGGCTATATTTAGATAAGGTGGAAGCCTAATAGAAATGAAGATGACCACATGGCTGCTGCATTGCTCATCTCCGTACCATTATTTATTTTTTTTTTTTACTTTTCCTCATCTTAGACAAGAGTAGTTGCTGCTTTGTTAGCATTTATATCTGGTCTTCCATGTGGACAATCAGGGCTCTTGTGACTGAACTTGTTGCATCCATAACATCTCAGTTCTGCTGGATTCATCCTTCTTGGCTGATACCTCTGTTGTGTCTGTCTAGCCGGTATCACATTTGCTTGAGTCTCAGGTCCTGTCTCCTGGAACCTCTATCTTCTGTCATAACCATGATTCTCAACAGGCTTTATCTGACTTAAGTTCTCTTGTAGCATTTTTCCTTATTGAAGTAACTCTTCTATGATTCTTGGCATTGCACACATTAGCAGGTTTTGTAGTACAGGTTGAAGAGTTCCAATTATAAACTTGACTATTTCTCTTTTGTGAGCTCATGAATACAATTGTTTGTACATGTCCCATTTGTCTAGGACTAGCATATCTAGTTGGTCCCCATTTCTCTGTGGACAATCCAACTCTCTTCTCAGGTGCTGTGTACTGTGAACCTTATCAAAATACTCCAAAAACTGGACTCTACATTGTCTCCAGTCTTGTCTTTAATCCTGTTTGTAGCTCCATGATTTACTTGAGACACCTGAAACAGCTCCTTCAAAATGTTGTACCCACATTTTCTCTGGCACTTGAGTTTGGAGTAATGAATGTTCAACATTCTTGAGAAATTCAGAAGCATTCTCCTTCCTCTCTCCACTAAATACCAGAAGATTTCCACCAATCCATGGTACAACTATAGGAATTATAGGTGTCATAGCTCTCATAACTTTGTGACAGGTTTGGACTCCCTTGCGGAGTTTCTTGGCCTTCACTCCTCATCAGAGTCCCATGGTTGCCTGGTTGCACAAACATTTGTTATACTTTCTCTTCTTTCTGGTGTACCATTTAAATTCTGCAGGCTATTCATGACCTTGTCCATGAACACTTCCAGCTTTTGCTCCATGCACCTTTCTAGCTTACAGCTCATTCTTCTTTCCACCTCTTCAGCATCAAATGACTTTGTTTCCATAGGCACTTCTCTGGTAAAACTCCTACCAAGTCCTACAGGCATCATCGTTCTTTCTGCTACAGGCAATTCACTGGTTCTGGGATTAAATTCTGGTGCTTCCATGGAAGGGAAAATTCACTCCAACTCCCACAACTGGATCTAGACTGTGTGCTCCCTATATATCTCTAGGTCCCTCACACTCATCCGTGTTTCCCGAGAGTCTTGAATCCATACTTCCTTCTCACACCCAATGCCAAAGTGAACTTTACAGAAGTCAAGGCCTAGCAAAATAGAGCTAACTCCACTACAACCTTTGAACTCACATGTGATTACATAAGAAATACACCCCTTTAGTGTATAGCGTAACACTAAGGTTCCTGAGACAGAAAACATTTCAGAGTCTCCTGCAAAATTCAAAACAAGCAGCAATTTAGAGTATTCCATGATAAGGTGTAACCTGGAATTGGTCAGTCTTGCTATTGTGTTAACCTCACACAAAGCAATAGAAAATATTCACAGTGCAGTCACACATTTGGGCTGCATTTTTTATGACGACCCACCCACTACTTTGTTAACCTCTGGCCACAGGTGGGACCATTCCACACAGAGATAGGTGAGATCAAGGACTCTGTTCCTTCCTCCGTGACAACCCTATTCCAGTATGGAACTATCCAAGTACAGTATCTTGCCTCCCCAACTGGAGTAGCTAAGAGCTGCAAGAGTAGGGAAATCTGTACCCGACTGACCTTGAGACCTTCAGGAATATGAAGCAGTGGTACTACAAATAAGGAGTCTGACACTTGGGTAGATGAGCAAAAAGATATAAGTTTACTGAAAATGTTTGAGAAATTTTTGAAAATACAGCCACAAATAGCAGTTAAAATTCAGATAAAAACAACACATCATATACATCAATCACTTCTTCTTATACTCTCTCTATATATACCAGAAGGGTACCTCCACCCCACTATTCACTACTTAATCACCCCTGGAGACTGTAGGCACTCACCTCCCACCAACCCTCCAAATATCACACTTTTCTAGGATAAGCGCCCACCTAGGACTTCATCCTTGAACTTTCTGTACTGTAGAACAAAGGCAATCAGTAACTACTGGGCCATACCTCCAAGCAGTCAGCTCACTGAATCCTTCTGCCAGATACCCTCCCTGGTATCCAGTTGCTGTGTACACTGTATTCTTAGGACTAAGGCAATTAGTGACTGCTGGGCAATACCTCTGATCAGTCAGTTCACCAACTCCTTCTGTCAGATACCCCCCGGTATCCAATTACAGTGACCTTAAGGGTGAACAGTGACTACTAGGCCTAACTACCTGTCAGCCCACTGACCCCTTCTGCCAGATGGTGTACTGACACAAGGTCAACACCACATCAGCGAAGTCCAGCACAGTGACAAATTTCAGCTGGATGCGGCAAGTTGCTGTGCTGGTAGACAGCAGAGACTGGTAGTGCGGCTCCTGGTGTTGGGTCCCCTGGTCCAACTCTGACTCGGAGCTAGATATCTGGAACTAAGGGGTGTTGGGGTGAAGCCCCACATGAGGGGTTCAGGAGCACAACCCTGATAGGAATATACTTGGCATCCCGGTGGCACAAATGCCAACACTGGCATTGTGTCTGTCATTGTGGGGGATGTCGGTGCCTGCACTGTGGAAGCGCGATAGTAAAACCCTGCAAGATAACTCCTGGTATCCAAATCCTATTCACTTTACTGTATCTTATACTCTAAAAATCATTTAAATCAGTTAAAACATTTCACACATTCATTTTTTAGACACATTTACACTAAGTAATGGAATTAAGCAATGCTGCATACCGGTATAATAAAAGTTGTGACAGAATCCCCCCTCAGTTCCTTCAGGTTCAGTCCTTCAATTTGACAGAGTTTCTTAAATTCAGAAGGATTGAGGTAAATTCTTTGTAAAACAGTGCCACTGAAGCTTTTAAAATAGTTCCCAATTTTGTATCAACAAAGCTTTTACTTTACCACACTCATTTGGAAATACTGAAGAAAGTCTGTAGAGATAGTGCAGCTTGATGAAGTTGGAGGGCTCTCTGTTGAGTCAGCAGGTGGTTAATGAGAACGATGATTTCTTCACATTTGCAGACTCTTTTCTGTGAGGAAGCTGGATACATAGGAGCAACAGGATTTCTACACTAGGCCCTGTTCTCACTTACTGCCCTGCACTGTCCCTAATCTGGTATACAGGTAGAGATGCAGCAACATTTTATTTCGCCGGTGAGATTCCGGCAAAATCACAAATATCGCTGCGCAAATTATTTTGTGAAATTCTGCACATTCCGCAAAATGTTTTGTGGGTGTGAAATGCGAAATTTCACCCTCGAAATGTGGAATTTCACCGGTGAAATGCAGAGTTTCCCTGTGAGTGGTGAGATTCCATATTTCACCAGTGGAATTTCGAATTTCGTACCCACAATAATATTTTGAGAAATGCTGAATTTTGCAAATTATTTCATAGAACGAAATTCAGCAGTTTCGCACAATGTTAGATACAGGTGATCCACTATCTTTACACTGTACTTAAACTACAGTGGTTCTGCCAGGCTTTTCTTTCTTCACTAGGCCTCTTCAGACAGACACCCCTTGGCATGGGCACCTTCCTTGCTGGTCACTCTCCCTGCTCAGACTGACTGCACACTGGCTATGCAGCTCATTTTATAGTCAACATCTCATTAACATATTTAATCTCTGGTCACTGAGTGGACACTGACCTGTCCAGCACCAATCAGATTCCTCCCTCAGCCGCATAAGCCACAATGGAATCCTCAGTTTTGAAGCCCAACCCTGCCCTCCTGAACATTTTAAGGCTGCCCCTGTTTTTATTTCTAACTTTTGGTCATTTTAAAATACACGTTTCTTGCCACACAAAATGAACATTTTCTCAAAGGTCAATCACTTTCTAACTATAATGGTTGGACAGCTGACTTTCTAAGCTTTCTGCTGATTTTTTTCTGTTCACAATAACCCTCCGGAAAGCATAGTCGCTAAGTCTTCTATTATTTTGACAATAAACCATTTAAATAATGACTTCTGAACACTTTCCTATACTTTTTCCTGTCAAAACAGTCATTTCCCCATTAATTGTACTGATCACAAGTTCTTTCTCTCAGACATTGGTTATGCATTTTCCCATGCTAAGCTCCACCTTTAGAGAAACCGCCTGCATGGATTTGCTTCACCAAAGTACCACTCTCCCTAATAAGGTAAGCTACTCCCTTATTTCAAATTCTACACAGCTCAAACTATTTTCCCATGTCTAAGACATAATACTAGATGTGCGTGCCACATTTGGTTCAGTTTTGTTTAAAATCCACTTGGCAGTGTGTTGCTAATATACAATGTGTTATGACACTTGTGCTTCACTTTCTGACTGTTCTCATGTTTAAAATGCTCTGTTTAGGATTCTGTACATTTTTGTGACCAATCCATAACAGTGTGCTGTTCTCAGGACTCCCCTAGCCTCCGAATGCCCATTTATTTAATTATTTAATCAGTTTTAATGTATTTTTTAATGCATGTGAAGCCATGAGCTCCTGTGCCTAATCGCACCCTTTTCTTAGCACAAAATGGCTCTTGCGAGCATTATTTCATTCTGCTGTGTACTTTATGCTGTGGAGATTCCTTGAGCCCTATTTGCCATACTGGGCTCTTTTTACATATATTTTTATTAAATTCTCAGAGTCAGTCCCTAATTTTAACATTTCCTGGCACTTATCACCTTGCCAACTATACTGTAAGGGAATTTTTATCTGGTTGATCCTGCCATGAGAGGAGCACATTGAGCTGCTACCTCTTGATCCTGCGTGTAGTAAGAAACACTGGCAGGCTGAATCCTGCTTTCCATTTGGCTGCAGAGTGAGGTGGCTGCCCAGAGCAAGCCCAGGATTCCTGATAAAGTGAGGAGCACTTTGCTATGGGACTGGCGCTCGGTCTCTCACACTCCTACTCACTTAATTTTTGGTGCCAGTAGTGTCCGTAGCTGCCACTCTGCATTCAATATTTAACTTTCTCAGAGTAGTATAGCTTCTTGTCAGGAGTGATTATTTAACAAATAAAATACAAATTACTTTAAAAAATTGCACAGGCAACTCAGGCAGCCTAATTGTACACTGGCTGTCCAGCGCTTGTGTCAGTAGCCAGGGAGATCCATTCACTAGCCCACTGGCCATCAACAAATCTATCTCTATTTCTACCATTAAAATATTACTATTTTTTCACAAAAACATTGATAAGCTCTATATTTAAGTGTAAAACTGCTTGTGTATGAGAAAACAGCAGGACCAGGAGTCCTTTCCTCTTCCCTTCCCCCGTGCTGCATCCCACTGTCACAATAATAATATGCTCAAGGCATATTTTACTAACAAACTCATTTTATACTGCTGATTTTTATTGTACTACAATTATAGAAGCCAGGTCTAGTCTTTTTATTGTTACAGGGACTGCCTCACATATTTCTGGCAGCTCTTACCTATTCTGGGTTTTGAACCTGAATCCTTTTATTTTTTGTCTATTTCCTTTGTGCTCCGCCATGTGGGGAACTCTCTCTCCAGCATTCTCCACCTCACCCCAGCTCTACCTGCCACCAGAGACACCTCCTTTTCCTTGCACCAGCCTGATAGACCCCCAGCTCTGCCCCCCCCCCCGGAGGTGCAGCCACCCTATCTGACCAGGGAGCTCTATCTAGAATTTAGTGTGATGGGCTGGGCAATTGGCCTGGAGAGGAGAATGCCTGGTGATGGGAGTGTGGCCTGGTGGGGACAGGGATGCCTTCGCCTATCCCTGAGGACAGGGATCTTTCCGTATTTTTCCCCCAGGAGCACGGCTGTGCAATGACGTCAGCATGGATGCCCCATAGACATCTGCCATGCTCCTCCTTCTTTGTTGCTCCATGCGAGTAGTACCTCCGGTCTCCAGCAGGGATCTTTTCTGCACTGGAGATACCCTGGATCCCTCCCCAGGGAGAGGAGAGCAGTCCTTCGGATGCTCAGTCCTCTCCCTCCCCTGCAGACCCCCGGCGCCCAAGCTTGTTCCCGAACTCAGGTCACTGGCATGGCGCGAGGTGTGGCATCCAGACCCTCAAAACCCTCAGTGCCACCAAGCCAACTTGAACCTGCATCCTTAACTACTACATTTATGACTACAATAAAACTAATTAGGCTGTCCCTATACTCATGGTGGAACAGGCTATCTTGAGGTTGTTACAGTTTCAGACACTGTTTTATAAATGACACCTGTCATGTTAAGAACGAGTGGTTATAAAAACAGTATGTTGAAAATTTGGTGTCAAAATGTGAAAAAAAACAACTGTGTTATGAAGAAGCAATGAATTGTTCCAACATTTACTCAAAACTTTATTTTTGTAGATTTTGGCCCCTAATGTTCAACGTATCCCTTCTGTTCCTCCACTTCCTGAACATGACAGGTGTCATTTTTGAAATCCCCTCTCAAACTTGTTTTTATAGCTGCACTGCAAAATCACCTTTCAGATTAAATTTAAAAAATTCCACCTGTCTTGATCATAATGTCAGGTCATAATAAAAACTGTTGGAAACTGAGTGTCAAAATGTGGGAGCCCACTGAAAATGAGATATTGCCTCTCAGCTGGATTATTCAGGGTTAATACAATCTAAAAATGAGTAAAAGCTAGACACCACTGAAAAATGAGATATTGCATCTCATCCATTCTGTCCTCTCTCCCTTTGTCCCTCTCTCTCTCTCTCTATTTATCTATATATCTATATTAGATATCTATAGAGAAATACCGTATTTTACTGAACAGAAGCTGTCCTCAAATAGAAGCCACCCTCAAATACAAGCCGCAGGTCATAATGAATACTTTTAATAAGAACCACCCTCAAATAGAAGCCGCAGCTTCTAATCAGAGTTGAAGTCATATCAGATAAAACTCTGTAGGTGGGACTCTTTATGATTTTTATCTCTGTAAATATGATTGTTATGATATTTCTTTTTTAAATTTTTGACTTTAGTTCATGTTTGTTGTTCTTATTTTGCTATAAAGTAAACAAGTAACAATATATTTGATGATATTCAGGATATGTAATATTTTCTTTTTCACACTGAAAATAGGATTTTGCAATACAAGCAACCTTCAAATACAAGTCACAGGTCAAAATAAAAAAATAAAATAAAAGCTATGGCTTCTATTTGATGAAATATGGTAGATAAGTAGATGACAGATAGACAGACAGACAGACATATAGAAAGATAGATAGATAGATAGATAGATAGTTAAGAGTATGCAATGAGGACAAGTTAAATAAATGATTTATGTGCACAAGAGCAGTTAGACCTCATGTAACCTCACAAGTGGTGTAAGCTATGAGGGAAGTGTCGAGGTTAAACTGCTCAAGTGCATGTAAATCATTTACCAAGTTTTCCATTGCATATTCCATTTATGAAACAGATATATAATTTTTTGTGGGGGTTGTGTTCATTTTTTATTTGTTTTTTTAGTTTTTTTTTCATAAATAAGTGGGATTTTTTTTGATACACAATGTGTGTATATATGTGCTGTAGGGTTAGTTGCTAAGGTGCTGTGCATGGTTGCTAGGGACAAGACATCCCAACACTGAAATCACGCTTTGTGGTAGGCTGTTTTTCATGTGTGGGAGGCCTGGAGACTTTGTAAAATATGATGGCTCCATTTCTTGCTTAGAGAGAATCTGCATCACATATAGGGAGCCTGCTGTGTTTTTTACATTTGATGTGCAAGTAACAAAATGTTTTGGAACAAGTACAAGAGGATTTGAGAAGTGTGTCACTGCTGAGCCCATTGCAGTTCACAATACCAGGGTCTCAGCAGTCTACAGCAATGACCATGCACTGTGGTCTGATGCAGCTCTCGGCTTTGTGGGCAGAAACTTCTTGAACTTCAAAGGACCGAAGCCGCTTTAACCAGACAGGGCTTTATTCCTTTGATCTGCATGAAGCTGCATCAGCAAACAGCTGAGAGGCTTTCAATGTCAGGAGCCAGTGTTTGGATCCATGACTCTGGCATGCACATTAGCATCCATGCTAATGCACATGCCGAAAGTCACGTAAATTCTTTCCATTCCAACAACAAAGAAAACCATCCATTGATGTCTGTTGCTGGCACTCCATAACTGTTCTTCCCACACCTGACCCTTCCTCTCAGCATGCACCAACCTGCATGCACCACCTCACATATCCCCAACAAAAATAATACTAACACCGGGGGTGTCCAATCCCCCAGTGTCTTTTCACATATATGGTCTGTTGCTGGTACCCTTAACTCTTCTCACCCCACCCAACCTCCCTCTCAGCACCCACCCCCATCTCCAACAAAGATTACACTGACACTGGGGGTGCCCATGGCACTTATCAAAAGAGTAGGGGAATTTCCCCGGTGTCTTGGCCAAATTTCCCTCATTCACTAAAGATACCACCAACAGCTTAATCTGGTTCAAGGTCAGTTGGCATTCATCTGTATCCCTCTCCCCCGGGTCATGCCTGAAAATAGGCAGGATTTGGCTAGTGCACTTACCCGGTCAACAAAAACTAAAAAAAAAAAATACCCCAGTGTCAAAACCTGAAATAAAGAAACTCTTCCCTCAGAATTTGTCTTTTTTGTTTAGCTTACATGCTGTGCAAGAAACACATTGCTTCAGTGTGGCCAGTTAATGAGATGCCACTGTGCTCAAAGAAACTCCCGTCACAATCAACTGTGTTCTGTAGAAACATTAGTCTACAGCTGTTATCTCCCACTACCACCCCCCACATTTTCTCTCTCTGTGTCTCACACACACATACACAGAGGCATGCATAGAGGGGCCAGTTGCATTCTTTACTGGAGGTACAGCAGCTCCTAAATCTCTACAATAAAAGTAAGAAACGACATGGCACCAACAGCATCTGACTATGTAATAGGCAGGCCCAGTTTTTTTAACCAAAGTTGATTGCCCTTTTTAACTCCTTCTCACCAGAATTATATAGAAGTAGTTTGAAAAAGAGCCATGTAGGTGTCTTTCAGGCTGAAAGAATTCAGGTGTGAAGGAATCAATCTTCCCATGCTGATTCAAAGAAAAATGTGTTCCAACTGTATGTTGTAAAGATAGCATGGGGTCAGGACTGTGACAGTGGGGCTCATCTCTGAACTGACAGAACTAGAGATTTACAATTCTCATTTAATTACTAAGTGGTTCAGCACTCCACTTATGTGTTTCTCACATGCAAAAAGTGTGGACAGTTGATTAGCTGGACCAATCAGTAAAGATCATTATGGCTTCAGGAATTTTTTTTTTAATTCCCGCCCAGTGACTTGAAGGAGAAGTTATACTCAAAAGATAGCTCTATATGCAGTCAACTGGTGGAAAAGTTAACAGGAGTCTGGATTCTTTTTACTATTATCTCTGCAGTGGGAACTGAAAATTATCCTTTACAAACTGGGAAAAGTCCTATGAGGCATTGATCAGTACAGGTACTGTCCTACTGGAATTGTGAAAAATGTAAATTTGTTGTAGTATGCAATGTTTTAAGTAATTGTTTCTTTGAAACATAGGTAGAAGAGTTTGAGTTAACCCCTGGTAGTATTACATCTGACACAATCACATATTGGCTACATCTTGAAATTTCAGATGGCAAAATAAATCACATAATATCACCTTATTATTATATTAGGATGGACCTCCTTCTAAATGAGTGTGTTCAAAGGTGTTTTCCTGAAAATAAACTGGAAACTTGAACTTGAAACTTACATTAAGAGTACACGGTGATCTTGTATATGTAGTTACTTGACTTTCCTACCTTACAGTATTGATGATGTGTAAGGCAGTCATCAAAATATTTTAATAAAATCATTTAACAATAAAATAATTTAACAATCCTCATTTTATGGCCCTCAGCAGTGCCAGATAGGGTTTCTTCAACGTTGGTGTATATCTCAGGCATTTTTGGGAATTTTGCAAACAAATTTTCAACATGGGGTTATTGGGACACCTCCTCATGAATTCAGCTACTGTCATGGTGTTATTCAGTCCCAAAAGGTGATTTCACGGTCACTTCGTGGAATCACTTTTCAGGCCTGAGTAATGAAATAACAGTGCCACTTTTCATGAGGTGGGCTGTCAAAAAGCCTATTTTGTAAAGTTGGCAAAAAAAAAAAAAGACTTTTACGAGCGTGCATTGCACAGTTTCCACACACACTCGTAACTTTGTGAATCTGTAATATTTTCACTCAAGATTTTCAACAATGGCATTTTTCCACACTTCCTTATGAACAGTATAGCTGTCATTTTTCACATCCTGGCTGAAATGTGTTTTCACACTTCCGGCGCACAATTGCACGGTTGCTGTGGGAAATCAGTATTCTGGGCAGATTAAGAAAATTACAGTGACACTGTTCATGAGCAGAGGTACTAAAAGGCCTATGTTGACAATTTGGTGATGAAAGTCCATTAAATGACTGTGCTATGAGCGTGCATTATGCAATTTCCACTCACCCTTGTAACTTCACAAATTTGCAATATTTTCACTCAAGATTTTCAACATTGACATTTTACCACACCTTTTAATGTACAGTATAGCTGTCATTTTTCACATCTCACCCGAAATGTGTTTTTGCACATGTAGCACACAATGGAGTGGCCGGTGACCAAAATCAATGTTCAGGACAGGTTAAGAAAATCACAGAGACACTGTTCATGAGCAGAGGTCTTAAACTGGCTATGCTGAACATTTAGTGACAAAAGTCCATAAAATGACTGTGTTATGAGTTTGCATTATGCAATTTCCACACACCCTTGTAAGTTTACGAATTCGTAATACTTTCAGTCCAGATTTTAAACATTACCATTTTGCCACACCTCCTTATGAACAGTACAGCTGTCATTGTTCACACTTGGCCAAAATGTGTTTTCACACTTCCAGCACAGAATATTTTATTTATTTTGTTTTATTTAAACAGCAGTTTGGAAAACCTTTGAGCCATAGGCTCATTTACAAAGGTACCTTGTCACAGTAAGACAAACGAAAATACACAGTATAACAGTACAACACATAAGTATAACAGTAACTTAAGACATAGATACAAACAAGCTAATACAGGTAGGATTGATGCAAACAATACCAGAGTTATGTTGTCCTTAGCAGCTTAGTAATAAGCTTTGTCATAAGTATTGAGTACGGCTTTGACTAGTGGCAATTACAGCATCGGGTGTTAATAAGGTGGTTACGTAATGAAGTTTTGAAGCACGATATAGTTGGAGCTTCGGAGATGGAGGGGAGCAGTGTGTTGAACCAGGAGGGGGGCCCTAAAGCTGAAGATTCTTTGGCCGTGAGAGGTCCTAGCTCTAGGGATAACAAGAGAGGTTTTCCCAGAGGTCCGAGTATGAACTAGTGGGACAGAGCGGCGTATGGTGGTGGTCAATCCTGGTGGGGATAGCCCAAGGAGGGTCTTTTTTGTAAGGGTACAGGTCAGATATTTGAGGCGCCACAAGATCAAGTACCAGCTTTAGCGACAGTAGACAGGTGTGTCAGCCTAGGTGCTCCAGTAATTAACCTGCAAGCCTTACTCAGAGTAGTGCAAATTTTATGGAGTGCGGTCTGATCAGCAGCACCATACACGGCAGTCCATAGTCCACTAGGGACGGATAGAGGAGGTGACTGTGAGTCAAGAGCCTCCGGGGAGGCAGTGTTTATACCGTGTAAGATGCCCAATCGGATATTAGTGGCAGTGGCTAGGCCGCCATGTGTCCATGGAAGGAGAGGAGGGTCAAAATGGATCCCTAGGTATTTATAGGAGCAAACTTGTTCGAGGGAAAGAGGACCCAGAGTGAATGAGGAGTTTGAAGTTGCAGGACTTGTTTTGGGGATGAGTGAAGAACATGGCTTTTGTTTTTAAGATTTATCACCAATCTATGTTCCTTGAACCAGCCTCGGCTTCAGTGAAGGACTTCTGCAGCGAGTCCTGGAGGGCAATAGGTTACGACTTGAGGCAAGATGACTGCAGCATCAGCGCACAATAGAATGTTCCCCGAGCAAGAGCGTGGAAGGGTGTTAAGGTAAAGGGAGAATAGTAAGGGGCCCAGAATGGAGCCCTGGGGAACCCCAGAAAAGATGGGACAGATGTCTGAGTAGGTCCCATTAATTTTTACACGCTGTGAGCGGTCAGATAGATAACTGGTGCACCAGGAGATAGGCCCAGCAGCAAAACCAGAGAGACTAAGGGCATCAAGAAGGAGGGGGTGGGAGACAGTGTCGAAAGCTTTCGAGAGGTCAATGAAGACAGCACCAGCCAGAGAACCAGTGTCTAAGGAGGAGTGGAGAAAGTTGGAGAACTCTAGGAGGGCTGTGTTGGTACTGTGGCCCGCTCGGAAGCCATGCTGCTCAGGACAAAGGACATTGTAGGTGGAGAGGTAGTCAGAGATTTGAGAGGCCACCACTTTTCCAAGGCCTTGAGAGAGGAGAGAATGGAGATCGGTCGATAGTTTCCAGCCACAGTCCTATCACCACCTTTAAAGATAGGGGTGACAGTGGCGACTTTCCAGGCAGTTGAAACCTTCCCAGGCAAAGAGTGGTTGATGAGGCATGTGATCGGGTAAGGACTGTGTCTAAGACCAGCCGTAGGATACACGGATCCAGGGTGCCACTGCCTGTACTATTACTCTTGAGGGCAGTGACAAGGTGCGGCCTAAGTTCTTGGGCAGAAACACACGGAGAAGAAAATAAGGGCGAGAAAGACGACGGAGGTGCTGGGGAGGAGGGTCAAAAATTTGTAGGGAGGATAGGCTAAGGTCAGTGAATGAGGTGTTGAGGTGGTTGGCTTGAGGGCTGGGTCTGAGGAGATCACACCATTAATGTTGATCTGGGTGGGTGGAGGAGTGTGCAGTCCCATTTAACTGTTTAATGTTATCCCAGAAGGTTCTGGGTTCCCCCATGAGGCAGTGAGTGAGGACCAATAGTGCTCAGACTTGGCCTTTCTGATGGCCTGAGTGCACTTGTTTTGGGCGGCAGCATATAACCGCCTGTCATTGGGCCGGCCAGTCTCAATGGCACGGTGCCATAGGTTGTCCCTATGTTTGAGCTGGTGGATCAAATCTGGGGTTACCCAGGGGGCATTCTGCCTTTTAGAACGGCGGGTCAACATTGGAGCAAAGATATCACAGGCATTATTAAAAGTTTGGGTAAAGAAGGAGAGAGCTGTGTCGATGTCAGGAGTTGCCTGTATAGGAGACCAGTCAATTTGGGACAGAAGTTCCTTAGTTTTATCAGTCCACCAGGTATTAGACGCCGCCGGCATGTGGACTGTGCTATGGGTTTGGGGACTGAGGATGACCAGTGGAATAGAATGGGGGAGTGATCACTGAGAGAGTCTGGGAGGACTTGTACATTGGGGATCCGATTAGGGCGGTTGGTGAGTACCACATCAAGCAGGGTACTGGAGCCTCTCTTGGGGTTAGTCCTGGTAGGGTGGGTAACTAGTTGCGTTAGGTCTATTGCAGAAAAGGAGTCTCGGGTAGAGGAGGAGGAGGAAGGGCTGAGCCAGTTGACATTTAAGTCACCCACCAGAATTTGATCAGCGGAAGGAGGTAGAGAGGTAAGGTATTCTGTAAGAGAGGCAATGGCCTGCGTTTGGTCCCTGGGGGGCACGTATGCAGTAGTCAGATAAAGGGGTCCCTTTAAAGGGTCAGGGGTTAGTTTCAGCGTAAGCGCCTAGGCCCCTAAGTCAAGGATGGGAGTGGAGGCAGGGCTAGTGCAGGGAGAGATTCCTTGACATAAATAAGCGCGGCCGCCGCCCGTCTCCGACAGGTCGGCGGAAAAGGTGAAACCAGGAAGGGAGACTAGGGAGTCAGGGGAGGATTTCGACAGCCAAGTCTCAACCAGGGTGATGACATCAGGGTTAATTGATGTGACCAGGCATGTGTGAGTCAAACTTTTAGGAGGCTACAGATATTAATGGAGACCATGCATAGGCCTGTGGTGCGAGTTGGGGAGCTCCTGGGAACCGGCCAGGGTTTGGATGAATGTTCCCGACAGGAGTAGTAGCATGACTAACACCTGGCTGGGAAATGGTGAGAGGTTTTCCTACGATTGACTTGGGGGAGGCTAAGGGAGCAGGGGGTGGGCAGGGAGGTACAGGAAGGGAAAGCAAGAATAAGAAGACACCCAGATGTGCCTGAGGTAAAGAGAAAGCTAGGGGGAGGGCAGGGAGGACGGGGACACACAGAGGTCCCAAGGGGCAGGAGAGCAGGTTCAGGAGCAAGGGGAGGGAGGGGTGCCAGGGCACAGTGCGGACTAGCAGATGGGTAAGTGGGTAAGTGCACTGCTAGTGGGGATAGGCACAGGCAGAGCATGAGGCAGGGCCAACATTGTGGTGAGCAAGATCCCAGGAAGTAGTGCTGTACAGGTAGGAGTAGGAAGTAGTGAGGGAGCATAGGTCCCTCTAGTGGCCAGCAGGTATAACCTGCAAATGGGAAAGTGGGGAGATAGGTTCTGGGCAACAGGACGTGATGTCACCGGATGTGATGTCACGGGGTGGATCCTTAAATTGACAGCCGCCCCTGGGTGGGAGGGTGGTTGGGGCTGGTGGGGCAGACGGCGCGAAGCGCCATTGGGCTAGCACCCCTCTGCAGGCATCCAGATGAAGAGAAGAGGCTCTCTTTACCTCGAAAGTTATCAGGCTGGAGATTCGGCTTCCTCAGCTACTCAGGTGAGCTGCTTGTGTTGCTTCAGTTGCTTGATTGTCCCGAGTGCCTAGCTTGGGGGAGCTGCCTCGAAAGTTATCAGGCTGGAGATTCGGCTTCCTCAGCTACTCAGGTGAGCTGCTTGTGTTGCTTCAGTTGCTTCATTGTCCTGAGTGCCTAGCTTGGGGGGGGAGCTGCCTCGAAAGTTATCAGGCTGGAGATTCGGCTTCCTCAGCTACTCAGGTGAGCTGCTTGTGTTGCTTCAGTTGCTTGATTGTCCCAAGTGCCTAGCTTGGGGGGGGGGAGCTGCCTCGAAAGTTATCAGGCTGGAGATTCGGCTTCCTCAGCTACTCAGGTGAGCTGCTTGTGTTGCTGAGGGAAATCAGTGTCTGGGACAGATTAAGAAAATCACAGTGATACTGTTCATGAGCGGAGGTCCCAAGATGCCTATATTGAAAATCTGCGTACAAATTCCCAAACTAATTACATTATGGGTGTGCATTGCTCAGTTCCTATGCATGCTCGTGACTTCACCAGTTTTTTTATATTTTCACTCCAGATTTTCAGCATTGCCATTTTTTACACCTCTTCATGAATAGTACAGCTGCCATCTTTCACATCCTGTTCAAAATGTGTTTTCGCACCTGTGGCACCAAATGGCACAGTCACTGTGCAAAATCACCTTTCGGCTAACGAATTGACAGTGTCACTGCTCATGCGGTGGGGTCACAAAAAGCCCATGTTGAAAACTTGGAGTAAAAATGTCAAGAAACATCCAGGGCATTAAGGTTTTTCGACCATAATGCCCTACCCTATAGGGAGTGATAGGCATCAGGGATGTGACTTGGGATTGTCAACAGTAATGCTTATGCCATTCCACCCCCACCCCCACTCTGCAGCCAGTGACAGGCTTTAAGGTGCACCTTGGACCCTTTGGCACCAGAGTTCACCCCATTCTCCTATACTGCACCCATTTCAATGTATTTCCTTATAAGTGTCTGCAGGGTAGGTTGAGGTGAAATGTGGTGACTGTTATGGGCAACCACCCAAAGGCTTACCCCAATGCCTGTCCATCTCTGCAGGGTGGGGGTGGAGTTGGCATCAGTTCAATATTTCACTGCCATTCCTATACAGCATCTATCTAACTCCTGCACTTCCACTGCTAATGCCAACAAGCAACATTCAGCATTGACAAATGCTTGTTTAAATACCCTGCAAAAAAGGAAATGGTCTGTCTATGTCTGTTGCAGCCAATACAGTAACTTCAAACCCTCCATCCCTTATTTCATTTTTCTAAAATACCTGTAAAAAAGAAAATGGTCCATCGATGTCTATTGCAGTGGCCACCATCCTCCCCCGCCATTTATTACATTGACACTGGAGGTGTCCAATCCCCCAGTGTCCACTGCTGGTGTAACTGTCACCCTATCCAACCCTCCCACCCAGCACCCACCACCTCACAACCCCCAAAATAACTCGACACTGGAGGTGCCCAATCCATCAGTGTCAAAACCTGAAAAAAAACTTTCCATCTGCACTTTTTTTTTTTTTTTAAAGCCTGTAAAAGAAAATGGTCCATCAATGTCTATTGCAGTTTATCACCCCACCCCTGCTGTTTATATCATTGACACTGGGGGTGCCCAATCCCCCATTGTCCACTGCTGGCACCCCAGTAATTGTCACCCCCACCCGACCATCCCACTCACCACCCACCCACCCCAAACATAATGCTAACACTGGTGTTGCCAATCCTCCAGTGTCAGAATCTGAAATGAAGAAAACCTTCCCTCAGCATTTTTTTTTTTTACTTTTTATTTTTTTAAAGCCTGTAAAAGAAAAAGAAAACGGTCCATCAATGTCTGTTGCACTGTTAGTTCACCACCCACCTGACCTTCCTACTCAGCATTTACCACCCCAAATCCCCTTCAAGCCCTTACTTACCCATGGGGGCTCTGATGCCATTATCTTATCTGGACCACACACAAGTCTTCACTCTTCAACGTTGGACCATGAACTGAGGAAATCAGGTATGTGGTACAATGTATTTCAATGAAGGTTTGCACTTAGTATCATAACTTAGCCATTTTTTGATGTTTTTGACCCAAATTTTCAACATATCTTTTTAGGGACACTACCTCATGAACAATGCAAGTGATGTTAGATAAATCTGTCCAGAAAGGTGATTTTGCAGTCACTGCACAAAATCACCTTTCAGACAGGAGTTGAAAAATGTATGTGCCCTCATTCATGCGGTAGGATCATAAGAAGGCTATGTTGAAAATTTGGGGCAAAGATATTTAAAAACAACAAAGTTATGAGCCTACATTGAAGTTTGCAAATGCAGGCTTGTAACTTTGGTAATTTTCAATATTTTGACCCCACATTTTCAGTATAGTCATTACTTAATAGCACCTCATGAATGTTACAGCTGTCATTTTTCAAATCCTGGTCAAAATGTGTTTTTGTGCCCCAAAAGGTGATTTGGTAGTCATTGCACAAAATTACCTTTTGGGCAGGAGTTGAATATTTTCTCTGCACTTGTTCATGAGGTGGTATCATAAGAAGGCTATTTCGAAAATTTGGGGCCAAAATATTAAAAAACAATAAAGCTATGAGCCCATGTTAAAATTTACAAATGCAGGCTTGTAACTTTGGTAATTTTCAATATTTTGACCCCAAATTTTAAAGGCAATGCAAATTTTATTTACATAGCACCCTATCCAGGGGTTCAAAGCACTTTACAGTACAAGTACCAAGAATAAAATCAGAAAATATATTAAATAAAACTAAAAGCTTTAGCAAAAAGAAATGTTTTTCAAGAGGCTTTAAAGGCCTCCACCGAGTTGGCAGCGTGTATGTAAGGTGAAAGAGAGTTCCACAAAGATGGTGTAGCCGTACCAAAACTCTATCACCCTGTCTCTTAAGGCGAGAGCATTGCATAACAAGCAAGCCCGCCTCGCCCATAGGGGGTGGCTAGGTTGAAATGGTACCAGGAGCTCATTAAGGTAGTTGGGTCCTGAACCACATAAGGCTTTGTAAGTTAACAATCATATCTTGAAGGTGATGCACACACTCACAGGCAGCCAGTACAGAGCATGCAGAACAGGAGTGACATGATCCCTTACTGATGCACCCATCAACATCCTGGCTGCAGCATTCTGCACTAGCAGCAGTCAATGCATCAATCCTCCAGACAACCCTAGGTATTGAGCATTACAGTAATCAAGTCTGCTGGTGAGAAAGGCATGGATGACCATAGCCAGATCATCAGGCCTCAAGAACGGTTGGATCCTAGCAATATTCTGGAGATTGAAGAAACCAGATCAAACAACTGACGACACCTGTTGTTTGAGGATCAGTCAGTTCTCTAGAAAAACATAAAGATCTTTAACTGCACTTCCCTTACAGAAATATGTGGGTGCTGTGTACATGCAAAATGCATGCCACATGCTCAATTGTGCAACATTTGCATGCAGTTTGCATACACAAAGTGAACCTAAGTGAACCAGGTCTAAAAAGCAAATCAGGTTTGCATGCTGCACACTTGACATGTGTACAGTAGGTAAGCTGATGCAAGCATCTTCAAAACATAACATCAGGTTCGCATGTTGCACGCTTGACATAAGTGCAGCAGTTAAGCTGGTGTGAATATCATTTTAAAATCACATTAGGTTCACATGCTGAACAGTTGCCATGTGTGCAGCAACTAAGCTGGTGCAAATCTCATCTAAAAAACACATCAGTTTCTATTTCTCATACTACTGCTAGCAATTAGAGCTATTGAAATACATTTTTCGCTGATTTACCATTAACATTAGGTAATCTCATTAATTCTGATCCTTTTGCAAGCTGTTTAATGGCTTTTGATTTTTGTCATTGAATTTCCATTAATTTGTAAAGTGTTGTTTGTTTAATGCTTTAAATGCCTGGGATATAGTCAGCCAACATCCCCCATTCCAGATGTGCTGAGAGGGGCCTCTGTGTTGTGAAGCCTGACCTTTTTGTTTTGGGCCATGCAAATCCCCTTATGCATATTTAGTACTACAAATGTGTTTCTCCATGACTCATTCTGCTCACTTACTTTCTCTTTGTCATTCTCTATGGAGTATATACACTATGGCCATGCTAAGCACTCTGTGCTGAGTAGGGTTTTAGAAGCATGAACCATACCTCACATTTTGTCACTGAAATGAGGGACATGGACACTCAAAATGAGGTACAATGAGGGACACTAACCCTCATGATGATCAGGACACATCCTGAAACATGGAGCTACAGTACCATATGAACACAGTGGAAACTGTTGCATTTACTTGTACGGACACCTGAGAATGAATTTCTACCATAAAGCAGGGGTACCATTTAAGAAGGGTGGGGGGTTGTCCCCCCCCCACCGCATTTGTGCCTAGGTTGTTCTTATGGTGTGGCAATAATGGCATTAAATTTGGATTTAATCATTTGCACAATAAGCGCCCCCCTGGCCTGTGTGCGCTAACGCTGCAGGTGCACTCCTAACTTGACTATGTCTGTATTGTGTTGTCCATTCTCTCCACCTCCACCTATTAGTGGCATCACCATCACACATGACGTGGAGGAGCTCCAGCCAAGCAAAAGCACAAGTCACACGAGTGTGACATGATCTTTCTTGCCAGAGAGTAGACAGGCTGCACACTACAGCTTGGAGGAGTCGTTGAGCACTGAACTCTCAATAGCAGTGTTGTGGCAGCAGATTTTTGTTGGTCTACTCTTAGTGAGCCTCCATCTCACCTGGTGGCTGAGGGACGGGGGAGCTGGAAGCTAACTTGAGACTAGGCTACCTACTTACTGTACTAGGCTCACCTCACAAAATAAAGTAAAACAGCACGGGCTCCCTCGGCAGTAAGCTAGACCTAGCAGCAGCAGCAGCAGTGACAGTGGTGTGGGTTGCCTTCATAGGCCTTGATCAGTGCAGTGCAGCAGCAGCCATGGCAGCAGCCAAGCAAGAAGCAAGTAACGCAGGTTGGGTGTGTTTGGTTAGTGAGGTGACTAGGTAGCAGACCATGTTCGGAACCTGGGATGGTCGGTTCTAGCATCCAGCTTCTGGCAGAAGGATAGAAGAGGAGGGATCTGAAAACTGGGTTGGTGGCACACTGGGCCAGAATGCATATTCTGGCCAGATGGCCAGGTAAGTAAAAGTAAGTAAATTTTTTAAAGGGGGACTGGGGAAGGAGGAAATACTGAAATATTGATGTGTTTTTCACTTTTCTGCACTTTTGGGTGGCTTCATGACCCATATGGGATGGGTATTAAATGGAATGGAGTTGGGGAGAGAAATCAGAGCAAAGTTGTTGTTTTTTGAGGGGAGAGGGGGTCAGAACATCAGCCAGGAAAAAAAACTTGTTAATAACTTGGTGGGTTTAAGCCCAAATCTGATGCACTGCTCCAGGGTATAGACAGATGAATCTTACACATTTTAATTTTTCCTGATTTGCATATCACTTTTCAGTAACAACAAATGAGTTTTACCTTTTAGAGATGTTTCAGACATTCTAGAGCTTGCCACCTAGGGGCTAACTATCACCTGGCCTGCACTGGTTGTTGGCTCCTACATGCTGAAATCTAAAATGGTGCCCATGCCATAAAGTCTAAATTTACAGGACACCCGATGGTTGGGGCCTGCAGGGCTGACTGAGCCTCCCCCCACACTGCTCCTACTTGTCTTTGCTAGATTCTGTTTTTATTTTCCTGCTTCTTTGTTTGTATTTCACCTTCAGCTGTGTGTGTGTGCTTCTTTTTTCTTTGTTTCATGTTTTCTGTGTTTGTGTGTCTTTGTTTTTTTTGTTTGTTTTTTTGAGGGGTCTTTGTTTCTAAACTCCTAGCATATTTTTCCAGCGCTCCTACTGCTTGCTTTCAGTTACTCACAACTCTTAAACAAATGCAATGCAACTGCAATCATTATTTGTGTGTTTCAGCTCAACCATAGCTGCTCCATGTTGCATACTCAATTGATTTCACCTGACTCAGGCTTACACTGAACCTAGCTATGTAGCTCAATCATGCGCTCTCATTCTACTTGCCTCATTATAGCATTCATGCTCTCATTCTACTTGCAGCTTCATTGCATTGCCTGGCTACACCTCCTTTCAGAGCATTGTGTCTCCATGTTTTATTGCAGTTTTACAACTCGGTGTATTCCACACGGCTGTTTCTTCTATGTTTATTCAACATGTTCTACTCTGAGGTCAGCCAAAAAGCTCCCACTGAGGCTGTTAACATAGCTTTAATATCTGCATGTGGTTCTCGGTCTTCCATCACTTCCTTGTTTTTCCTATGGTGGGGACTGGGACGTGTTTACGGAGTCGTGGCCCCATGTGGCTAGTTATTTCTGTTCTAAATCCTATCTTTGCCACCGAAAATCCTCAGAGTATTTGTCATCTTGATTTGGCTTTTAAATGCTGGCTGGCTTGCCCCACTGTTCAGTGCTGTTTCATTGCTACTACAGTATGCAGACCTACATGCTGGTCCACTTATTACTACTCTGTTTACTGATCTACGTACAGGTCCATGCTTGCTTACGTCATCATTGCTTATACAACTCATTGCTTCATTACTACTGCCATCCCTCAGTTTCAGCCTCTGGGATTCTGCTGCACTCAATTATGCATTCAATCTGCAAGGTCTCAGCACTCACTGCTCATTATGATCTCAGCACACCAGTGCTCAACCAGCTCACCAGCTTCAGCTCTCAATCTATTTCTGGGACATGCAAGCCATTTTTTATTGATGCAAGGTTCCTGTAGCCAACGGTCTCACTCTGCATTTAATCCGCATCATTGAGCATGTCCAACTTGGGGCGGGATCCTTTTCACCTGGCCCATAGCTGGGAATGTCCTCACCATGGGCTCAGCTTTAGCTGCCTGCTACATGACAGCAGCCCTCCTGGTGTAGAATTTAAGACTAGCGGTGAAGGGTAGTTACTACGATCTCCTTTGGCTCGTGTTCCACTATAACAGTTGTCCATTGGCTTTAGAGGATTCCCTAGCAAGGTACCTTCACTACATTCTCCCTACAACTGTCTCTGGTTTACCAGGTTTGATTTTAGGGTGGGTAGACCAGGTGAGTGCCTCAGCAGTCATTGCTCTCCTCCTCCTCCACCTTGGTTGCATGTATTGTTGCAGAGTTTTCTCACAACCTTCCACGGTGGTCCTGCTAGAGGGTTCGAGTGAGAGCCTTCCTCCAAATTGGAATATTTTCCACCTCCCCTTAATTGGGTTTTCCAAATTGCAGCAGCAAAGCCATCACTAATTAAAATATCCCAAGCCTGGAGGGAAATCGAACTAGGCCTTGGATCCCCAGAGATTTCCTCCTCATAGGGTTTTTTCTCTCCTCCATTGCCTCCGGTCATAACTGTTAGTTAGCGTAGTAGTGTCCCCTAGTTTCTTTAGGTAGGTTCCACAGTTTGATGGAGGAGGATGGTGTCCCCACCATTCCCTCTCTCCTTAGAGGACCTCTCATTTTCAATGCAAAACATCTGTTTCATGCTATGCAATACTGGGCATTTCATTACGTTATCAAACTGAGCATCTTATTATGATATCAAAATGTCTATGCTTCTCTACTGCTACATTACAGTTACTGCCCCTACGCCAAAATTACTGCTTGCTCATATGCTTAGTGTCACCTCATTCTTTTGGGATGCTTGTACTACATTTCTTTTGGGGATTCCTAAGATACCTTTAGCCACGGGAATCGTCCAGTGGCACCTCTAGGGGTGGAACTCTCTCCGAGGGTTCCTTGCTTTTTGTGCCCCTACAGGGTGGTAATTCCTCTGGAAAATAGAGTGCAAATGGCCAAACCAAACTAACATAGTTGCACAAGCATAACACTATACTGGCTGTGTAGGACAGTGAATTGGAAAGGCTTTGCCTGGAGTTCGGTGGCCAAGCAGCCAGCCACTCCCACTTCCTGAGCTATGTAAGTAGAGATGGGTGAGGTAGCCTCAATTTGCTCCATGGAATGAAGGTGAATTTGCAGAGTGCTCCGCAACGTGAAGCAGAGTACTTCGCATTATAAATGGGTAATGCAAAGTCCATTGAAACCAATTACTTCACATTACTCCACCTTCCCAAACAACTACTCCACCAATTTTTAAGGTGAACTACATTGAAAACAATGTGCGTCACCTCACTTCACCTTGTTCTAAACTCCAAAGGTGAATTTTGCAGTGATTCATGGGATTTCAGGTCACATGGGCTCTAGATTGTTCTGCACATCCTCAGTTCGGGGTAGGGTGTGTAGGAAGCAATAAGAGACAGTCTGCTCTGAGAGCTCTCTGTGATTCAAACCTTCTAAAAGTTGTTAAAAGAGTATTTTTGAGTTATTTTTTTGCTGAAACTTTAGTTCATCAATTATAGGAAACCCTCCTGTGCTCATATCATCAAGCATTTATTGTTTCTGTGTGGATTCTGAATGTTAATGTACAACATTCAGTCTGTGTACTGAGAGACAGTGGATGTGTGCTTTGGGGAGGGGCATATCTGGTGTAGGTAGATTAAAGTTAGAGAAATAGGGAGCTCTTTGTTTTTTGGTTATATTTTTCTTGTATAACTGACTGTGTTATTGTACACACAGTAATATTTTCAGTAATTGTTGACATTTTTTTTTGCTGATTGTGTGTGCTGTGATCTGGAGGGACCTGGTGCAGCATTGAGGTTGTTTAAAAAACCTTGTATATTACTGAAGTTTTAAATTTGGTATGCATTACTTGTAGACAAATTCTGTATGTGTGTGTGCGCGTGCGGTGCATGACGTGATATCAAATAACTACACCTTTTGTAGTGCCACAGTGTAATTGCAGGTGCAGCAGTGTGAACCTACCATCCACTGCAGCTGCGTGATTTTGTACTGCCATTGTGGTATTTTTTCTAGGTTTTACATTGCAGTAATCTGCAGTCAGTGCCTCCCCCCTTCACCGGGCAACAGGTATTCTTTTCCAGATTGGATTGTTTGTGACTTGAGAACACCACGGGTTAGTTAAAGTGCTGTTGAACTTGTGACTTTGTGTCTGTATCTGTTGTTGAAGCCACAGTTGTTTTTTTGGCTTCTCATCCATTGTCCCCCCCAGCCCCCACCCAGAGTGAACGTTCCAAAATCTGAATTTGTTTAAAATATTCCTGTTCATCCCCCAACATGCCTGCAAAAAGACGTGCAAACATAGCTGTTTCTTGTCATGGCACTGCTGCCAGTGGTAAGATTGTCTGTGGGCGTGGTAGGAGTACGCAGTCACAGAAGTGCATTGCTGATGTGAGGAAAGGTATTTCTCCTTCAATGTTTTTTACAGTGCAATCAGTAGCTTCACTCATACTTGGAGGAGATTATGTTGTCCCAGATGGTGGTGTTAGTGCAGTTGCTGGTGGTGGTATGAGTATTGCTGCCTCAAGTTCCACTTCTGACCAGTTTAATGTGTCCAAAAACATAGTGGAATGTGAAGCAGTGGCAGTGAGTGACAGTGTAGATGATGTCATACTCCCCAGTAACTGAACATGCGGATTCTGATCATCATGTCAACGACAGCACACAAAGTGACATTTCTTCCACTGCAGTTCAGGTCATGCATGAGCTATGCAGTGATTCACAGTTTGGTGAAAAAATTTTAGGTGATGGTGGTACTAATGATGATGATGTTGCTGTGGTTGCAACATGCAGTCCATATGCCAGCATCCAAGCAGAAGATGTGGATGATTTTAATGAATATGATGATGATGTCAGTGACCCCTGTTGGTAACCAAAGAAAAAAGAAACTCAAGGTGGCTGTGTCTGGGTCTGTTTGCATCCCCCCCATAAAAAGTTGTGATTTACCTGTTTCAGTTGATGATGTTGACCCAGTAATAATGATAGGTAGTCATGGTGGTCATTTGCAGTCCAAGTGTGTCCTGTCTGAAAAATCATGTAGCACACCCCCCACTTCATGGCTTAAAAAAAACATAGTCCAATAAGCAGCATCAGGGGACATGTTAAAACTGGAGCATCAAAATCCCTTGTTTGGGATTTTTTTGTCAAAGATGCAAATGATGAATCAGTTGCAATCTGCCAGGTTTGTGAGTCGAGGTAAAAGGGGGAGCCATCTTGGCACAGGGGGACAGCATACACATCTTAAGAATAGGCACATGACAATGTGGACTCCACACAAGATGGCAGCTAATAAGTGTACCACACTGGGGTATTCACCCTCATCATCAACCTTAACAAGCATGTTATCCCCTTCCATGACTGTAGAATCAAGTAGAAAATTAAATGTGTGCAGTAGTGATGAAATAACAGCAGAGGATTACTACAGGCATGATGAGGTAGAAGAGCAGAAGGATTCTGAAGTCTTGTCCAGTGGTGGTGAGAGTGGCCGTTTTGGTGGTGGTGGTGGTGGTGGTCAATACAGTATGTGTAGTGCATGTGGTACATGAACCCCTGTTGCTAAATTTGAGAAAATAACTGCATTTCTGATTTTGTCATCACCTATGCAACATCACATATCCACACTCCACCCCTTGCCTTTCACAAAGCAGAACCATTTGCCATTGCACCCCATGTAAAACGTTTCAGTCAGTCCAGGTTACAAGAGTGTTTTTGTGCATAAGCTGAAGTACCCACTCAATCATACAGTGTCATGTGAACTTAATGCTGCTGTAGCGGAAATGCTGGCAATTGATCTTTTGCCCTTCTCCTTTGTGGAGAATTCTGTGTTCCTGTGGTTTGCTGCATGTGTCTGTCCAAAATGGACAGCCCCATCAAGGACATACTTTTCTACCTACCCCTGCTGTCCCCGAGTTATACCGTACTGTGTCTGACTCAGTAAGACATGCCCGTCAACATTCCTCCTCTCCATTCATCCATTTAAGTATGGATATGTGGACAAGTGGCAAAACAGTGTGGAGTTTGTATTTCTGTATAACTGCACACTGGGCGCAGGTGCTGGGGGTTGTTTGTGCTGTTGGTAGTGTGAATAATCAGTGTAGTAAAGTGGACTGTCATGGTAGCAATCTTCCAGAAATTCGACAGCATGCAACAATTGCTATGCGCAATGTGACCTGTTCACACACTGGCGAAAACATGTACTGACTGAAACAAACAAGTGGCTGAAGCCCCTGTCCCTGAGAGCTGGGTTCATAGCAAGTGACAATGGGTCAAATATGGTGAAATGCATCACAAATGGTGACTTTTTTCATGTTTCATGCATGGACCACTGTTTAAATCTTGTGGTGCAGGAGCTTCTGCAGCACCCTGATATAAAGGAAATGCTGACAGTTGAACGCTGTATCTGTTCTCACTTTTCATGCTCTTCAAAGTCCCGTGACCAACTTCGGCAGTTGCAGATCTGACACAGCCTTGGGCAGCATCGCTTGAAGCTGGAAGTTGTCACCTGGTGGAAATCCACTTTATACATGGCAGAGAGGTTGTATGAACAGTACAAAGCCATCTCAGAATATCTTGTCATGCACACTAGCCGTGACAGTGCCAGGGCCTCCATGTCTATGATGACTGAACAGTGGCACCTCATGGACTCTGTAATAAGAATCCTGATGCCTTTTGAACATGCCACACAGGCAGTGAGTGGTGAGTCTGCCTCCATTAGTCAATCAGTTCCACTGCTGTGAGTGCTGAGGCAGACATTGGTGAATGTACAGCAGAATGTATAGCCTAGATGTTGCCAGAGACAGTGCCAGCAGTGTGTTGTTGAAACACATGCTGACAGTATTCGACCAGAATCATCACATCTTGAGCATTCAGTGTAGTGACAACTTTGCAATAGCAGCAAAGCTGGACCTACAATACAAACATGGGATTGCCTCAGTACTAGAGGGCAGGCCTGAACAGGTAAAAAATGTCAGTGGGCAACTGGTACACTTGGTTCATGTGGCACAGAAATCATGTGCCAAGGTTAGGAAACCTGAGCAGCATAATCAGGCTGAAGGTGAACCTGGAGGAGTAGTATCACGCATATCCTGTAAGGGGAAGGGGACTGCAGTTGCAGGTGGTCTGTCATCAAAAGTGGCTGGTGTTAGCCCACTTTGGGAGGCTTTGTCCCAAGTGGATATTTGTGACATAAATGAGTCTGGAGAACAGGATGATGCATCAACCACTGAACTTAGAGCAGCACAGTGAATGGTTGAGTCAAATGTGTCTGAAAACAGGCATCTGTCAATCACTGATGATCCCCTTTTATACTGGAGTGGAAAGGTCAGTGAATGGCCAGAGCTGACCACTGTGGCACTGAAGTACCTGACATGCCCACCCTTCAGTGTGTGTCGAGTGGGTATTCAGCTCAGCAGGTACTATAGCTCGGGATCATCGTACAAACCTCTCTCCTTCAAATGTCAGTTTGCTGACATACATAAAAATGAATGAGAGGCACATACCAGCTCAGACTGCAACCTCAGTATTCGTACCCCTGCATACTCATGGTTTTGCTGATGATGAAGAAAGGGACCATCCTGGTGGCAGTGCCAGCATGAAGCAGCCTACCACTGATGTAGATGATAACACAGTGGAGAAAGAATTTCCCCGTGGTCTGAATTCAGACATAGAAGACTGAGAAGGCAGCTTTCTTTATGAGGATGATGATGAATGATGATGATGAGGTTAATGTTGACAGGTTTAAACTTAAGTGGTTAAAAGACTGTCACATGTCTTGTATGATACATGTTCTCTTTTTCATAAAGTTAAATCACTGTCCCACTCATACTGACTCAAATTCCATATGTCACATCATCACATTTATAACACAGAGTACAGTATATCCTGGCCCCCGAACAACCACCACCATAAGACTGCTGTTCTCCACTGCCACCATAGGGAATGTGACTGTGTGTCCCCCTGGACTACCACCACCATAAGACCACTGTTCTCCACTGCCACCATAGGGAATGTGACCATGTGTTCCCCTGGACTACTACCACCATAAGACCGCTGTTTGCCAATGGCACCACCACCAGATGCAGGAAGATGTGAGAGGGAATGTCATCAGGTGCCGCAGCTATGACCAATAGCACCCACCACCAGTGTCATTGTGACAATGTTTTTCCATTTCATTGACCATGCCAAGGCAGGGGGAGTTGAACAGGAGACCACATTCATCAGCCACAGGCACAAGGCTTCTTACTATTAAAACCATAAAATGAGTATGTGTACTAATGTTTTTTATGCTATTCAACTTCCTTAAGCTGTGTGTTTTGTTTTCTGTTGCTTTTCTGAGCTACAATGGACAAACGCATACGGTCAACTTATTTTGTTTTTTTACAGGTTAACAACAAATGACTCTCCTTTGCTGAAGGTCTGTATCAATGGTACAGCAGCAGCAGTACTGTCTGCAGGAACCTATGGAATATCCATTTCCAATCCATACTTGTAAGTATATAAATTTTATTTCATCTGTTCCTTTTTTTTTTCATAAGAGTGCAACAAATCAGACTGAGGATTCATAAACTAAGTGACATGTGTACATCACAAAAAATATTTCTGCAACATATCATGCACTGTATTCCAAATTTGCAGCTGTGCAACCATGACAGTGTTGAAAAGTTGGACCCAGGTTGTGTTACTTGACAAGATGTGGTTTTGAAATGTAACTTGAGTTGAAATGCAGGGACACTGACAAAGCATATTTGTTACTCAGCTTGGTACTAAATTACGTTGTGATCTGATGATTGCAGTGGGACAGCTTGCTATCTGTGTTAATCCAGATACTCGTGGAACAGCCACAGCTTAAACATAATGTCTTACTGCTGCAGGCAAGTTGTAATAAGTCTTTCATTTCCTTTTTTATGAAACTTCAAGATGTTTTGTTGTGTCATAGTTGCCTTATCCTAATAACTTCTTCATCAGCAGCCGCCCCTTCCCCACCCTGGGCTGGGGCAGACATGCGACATGCAGAAGTAATTTCAATCAATGACCATGACCATCATTACCAGACTGGAGAAGGATGCAGATGAAATCTGTGAAGAAGTGACCAAATCATAAACCATGAGACCTACTTGCAAATATGCCCCCCCAAAAAAAAATACTTACCTTCATTGGCTTGAGAGTATTCCATTTCCAATTTCAATGCCAACATTTCTCATCAAGCACTGGAATGTGCACACCAATAGTATGTGTGACCTGTGATACAAAACAATATAATGAGTAGCTATATATATATACAGTATATACATGTCAGCCCCACCTAGAAAATATATATATATATATATATATATATATATATATATATATATATATATATTTCTCTCTATATATATCAACTCACCAAGGCTTCTATTAGTCTACACACAAAGGGCACCATTCCATCTGGTTGAGGTGATAGCATAGCATTTGCAGGAATCACAGCACACTTTGGACCAGCAACAGTTCTCTCACAGTCATCATTTCTGATGGGACATTGAATGAATTCATGTCATGTTATCCCTCCTTCACACGGTTTGGCAAGACATTGTGCATCATGAGTACATCATCATCATCATAGAATATGTAAACTTTCTGGACACATGACAGATGCATTTTAGGGATGCAGAAAACTTTTGGGGACTGTGTGACCACTGAGAGCATGAGTGACTGTGCAATACATTTTGGGGGACTTTGCATGTGGTGTAATGCTACCATTTCACTTCCTCAGCACTTGGGAATTTCCTGGACACAAGCCAGATGCATTTTGGGGAGGCAGAAAAATTCTGGGGACTCTGTGACCACAGTGCGCATGAGTGACTGCACAATATATTCTGGGGGAATTTGCATGCAGTGTAATGCTCCCATTTCACTTCCTCAGCACTTGGGAATTTTATGAAGACAAGACAGTTGCATTTTGTGTGTTGTGATTGTGAGCACTTAATGTCATACTTAAATTATAAATTAAAGCAGTAGTGCAACAATGTGGTGAACATTTTGACCTATACTTTTTTATACTATTTTACATTGCCAGCTACAAGTTACCTCCTGACTTATGTGATACCCTTCTTTTCACAATTTGTGTCTGCTTTACTATTTTTTCTCATGTCTGAAAAAAAGGAGCATGTGGATATGACCAGGTTTTCATCACCATTTGCAGTGTTTTTGAATAAATATTGTTCTGTAGGTCATAAAACACTGCCTGCTGCATAATTGTTTATTTTACAGCAGAAGTAATGTATAACAACTGATGAAGAAAAACTGCGGAAAATATTGACGAAGGCCTGGTCTACACCATATTGAAAGGAGTGCTCCTTTTATTATTTCAGACATGAAAAAAAATTACTAAAGCAGACTCAAATACTGGAAAGAATGGTGTCATACAAGTCAGGAGGTAAGTAAAGTGGCAATGTAAAATAGCATAAAAAGGTACAGGTCAAATTTTTCACCAGATTGTTGCACTGCTGCTTTAACATCTATTCAAAAAAGAAATATTTCCCAAGCCTCAGTAATGTTTGGTTTGTTTCAGGACTTGTGATTTGAAGTATTTCACAAAAAGCCTGACTGAGCAGTGCAAATATGTTGAGCTAAACTGCATGTGTGCTGTCAGTGTTCTTTCCTGTGTGAACAGACATTGTCCAGCTTAGTACAAACATATATATATGGTGTGACTTGTTGCAGTATCTCAAGAATAAAGATAAGAAAGAATATTTGATGTATATTTTATTTGTACAATCAGCACCAGCGGAGTAAGTGATATATTTTTTCAGAGGTATCAGGTCACTGTGCACCCCAGTCACTCACAGTGCACACATGACTTTGCAGAGATCATAGAACAAAAAACACATGCTCTCCTAAAAGTCATGTGTGCAGTATGTGACTAAGGTGAACTCTGGCCAGACACCTCTGAAAAAATATCGTATCACTTAGGCCGCTGATGATGACGGCGACAATAAAATATACGTTATTCTTATCTCTGTTCTTTATACCATAAACACTGCAACAAGTCAGCAATATATGTTTGCAAGAAGTTGCACAATGTCTGATGTCACACACACACACACACACACACACACACACACACACACAGAGGAAACAACACTGACTGCACACATGCAATTTAGCACATCATACTTGCACTGCTCTCACCAGCTTTTCTACAATCACTCCACAACAGAAAGTAAACATTACAGAGGCACTGGATTATAATAACAGGGCAATAAGGAGCATGTATGGCTGTATGTGCATGTATATATTTAAAGGAAGCAGTCAGCAACAGGATCTCTCCGCCTTCTGCAAAGAGCTTACCTCTGTTAAGCCTTTTAAGTATTTGGCATTTTTCTCATGCTGCAACATACTTTATTTTAATAAAGAAAAATCAGCAACCCGGAAGTGTGGAGGACTGGATGCTATGGGGGCTCCATTATGTGTGAATGAAAGATGTGGCAGAGATGCACCATGCGCTTCAATACTTTTATATTGAAGTGCATGATGCGTTGCCGTTGCACCTTTACACATAATGGAGCCCCCATAGCATCTGCCATACTTCTGGGTCACTGACTTTTGTTTATTAAAATAAAGTATGGTACAGCATGAGAAAAATGCTGTAACATACTTAAACGGCTTAACTGGTGGGTAAGCCTTGCAAGGGGTGGGACCTCCTGTTGCTGACTGCTTCCCTGTAAACTAATACTGTGGCCTTCCCTCTTTCTGCTATTAAACAAAATACAAAATACTACAGCAGTGGGGGGGAGGTGTGCTGAAAAAAAAAGGTAATGGGGGATCGCCTGATGTTCCAGCAGCAGATGGATTATCGACACAATCTGCAGCTGGTGTTGCTCAATGTGCTCCACCTGCTGTTGAACAGTGCCCACCCTCTCGTTATTTTCCTCCACTGCAACCCACAAAAGTGCTATGTCTGCCTGCATTGCAAGCATTGTGGGGTCCACTGGTGTAGGGGGAAAACCAGGTAGTGGTGGTGGTGAGGGTGGTGCTGGTGGCAGTGGTGGGAGTAGTGGTGGAGCAGCTGCTGCTGTGGCCCTCCTCCTGCTGCGGTGACACACAACAGCAGCACCATCTGCCACTGCCACAGAAGAGCCAGCAGGTGGAGGCCTGGCCCATTCGGTGGTAGCCTGCTATTCCACATTGTGGTGGTTCAGCATATGTGTGCGCACTGGCACCCAGTCCCCAGATGTGTCCCCCAGGAGCCACAGCACACCTGCACACCACAAAGCAGATACACCACAAGGCTGCTGTCCCCACAACACAGTTGAAAAACTGCCAAACTGGGGAGCTGCAGAGGGGACCATGCACAGGAGGGGCAGATGTGGTGCTGGCAGCATGGCCACACACCTGGGGCTCCACCTGCTGCTGTGGAGGTGGTGCTGCTGGAGCTCCAGCAACTGCTACTGGTGGTGGTGGTGGCAGATGTGGTGGATGTGGCAGTGGCACTGGTGGTGCTACTGCTTCGGGGGGCAGGACTAAAGAGTCTGGAGTGGTCCAACACCACCCGGCTATCACCCCCATGCATGCACACTCCCTTCCGGCCATGAGCCACATACTGTCCCTGGTCCATTGCATAAAAAACACTCCTTCCCTCTCCAATGTGACAAATGACTTCACACTCACTCACGCACACACACACACACATATGCACACACACAAAACAAAACTTATAAAACAAATAAACTGGTCTCCAAAAAGAACTGACAAAACAGTACAAAAAAAAACTGCAAAGGAGAAAGTGAAAGTATCTGCTTGTATGACTCACTTCCTTCCTGTCTGGCTAAAGCATGTGATTTACAGTACCGTAAGCGATGTGATGTGAGTGAGGGGGGGCTGCCTAAAGTAGATATATTGTTGTCATTCCACCTTACTTCATGTTAAGGCGGAATAACAACGGGAATTCATAACAACAAAGCGAAGTGAGCACTTTTTTAATGCCCACTTCGCGTAGCATTATGATAATGCGAAGTGGCCACTTTGCATTCACTTTGCAGGTGGAATTTAATTTCGCTGCATCTCTATATATACGCAGTTCCTCTCAGTCTCATTGTGAAGCATTTTTTCTTTGCCCCATCATCCTCCCCTCCTCCTCCAGCGGCAGCACTTCTCTCCTTAGTAGGATTCCTAAGGTACCTTTAGCCACAGGAATCATCCAGTGGCACCTCTAGGGGTGGAACTCCCTCCAAGGGTTTCTTGCCTTTTGTACCCCTACAGGGTGGTGATTCCTCTGGAATAGAGAGTGTGAACTGCCAAAACCAAACTAACACAGTTGCACAAGCATAACACTATACTGGCTACATAGGACAGTGAATGGATATTAACTGCTGGTACTGTGGGACACTTTTCAAAAGGGCAGTTATGCATGATTTAGGATGCTGTCTTATATGCTGGACCATTGGAGATCTAAGGGCTCAGCTCCAGGCAGCATGGGCAGAGACTGCATGCCTCAAATCTCAAATATATTATAAAAACCGCCTGCCATTTTCCTAACATCCAACTGAAGCATCTCGACTGCAGAGTGTAGTTGATCTGGGAGGTTGGCAGGTGGTTAGGAGGGGAAAATCGGGTGCCCCATCACTCAATGCTCTCCAATGTATCACCTCCACAAACCATATAAAAACTACAAACGGGTATCTGCCACTATCTCAGAAATCAAACAAAGGGGCAGAGGATACTGCAGAGCAGGACACTGCAGCACAGGAGCTAGCACAACAAAACTCACCCAAAACAGGGACCAAAATGAAAAAAGCAAAAAGGAAATCCCAAACACTTCTGATCATAAGAGATTCCATGATTTGGAGAGTTGATACCTACATCTAGCTGGAGATTATGGTCAGATGTCTCCCAGGTATATCAGCATGGAGAGACACTAACCACATTGCTAAACTTGTGCAGAAAGCATGAGAATACATTGATGTCCTGATACACATAGGGACTAACGATCTCACCAGCCAGTCATTTGTGGAGACCAAGGAACACCTGACCAGGCTGGGAGACAAACTGTCATACATTTCATTTGGCATCTCCTTCTCTGAGATTCTGTCTGGGAGAGGGGGCAGATGGACGGAAAGTCAAAGAAGGGGAGATAGGGGAGCTAAACATGTGGCTCAAGGGCTGGTACCAGGAAAAAGGACACAAATTTGTAGGTAACTGGCAACAGTTTGGGGAGCAAAAGTTCTTTAAATTTGATGGACTGTATCTGACTAAGGATGGAGTCAGTGTATTGGGGCAGAAGTTTGACATCTTTGTAGAATATTGAAATTAGCAAATGGGAAGAGGGGTGCAGCACCTGATACATTGAACGGGAAGAACACCCCTCTCTCATCAGCTAGTGATCAAACAGGAGTTCAGCATGTTTGTAGTTCATTTGCATCACCAGGCATTGAAAAAGGTATGTCTCCCCATACGATAAACAGGGGAAATGCCAGACCTCATCCAACAACTAACGCACCAAAATCTGGCCAATGGAAAATCATGTACACAAATGCTCACTGTCTGGAAAACAAGATCCCAGACCTGCAGGCAACAATGACAGAGGCAAAACTGGACATAGTAGCCATTAGTGAGAGATGATTCACCAGTAACCAGACTTGGGAGACATCATTACCTGGCTATGAACTGTCAGTGAAAATATCAAAGCTACAGCAATTCAGAGTACACATAAGGAGCAAGAAGAACCGTGGGTCACCCAAGAAACAGGAAATGGGACCCATACTAACTGGGGTTGTCTACAGGCCTCCAGACCAAGGGGAGGACATAGACACATTACTGTTAGAAGATAAACAAAACATTTCAGCTAAAGGGGATGTTATGATAATGGGAGATTTCAACATGCCATCCTTACCAAATGTGTTGCAATGGCAACACAGTGTTCTGTCAATGGCAATACCTGGGTATGCCTGAAACTGTGCAGTGGAACTACCCAGTGATAGTCTGGTAGTACAATGGTGTCAACCCAGTCAAGTTTGCTGGCCTCAGTGGTAGTGCCATGGCACAATGGCATCCCTTTGGCAATTTTGGTTTAAGGTCCCACTGATCACTGAGATCATCTGGTTTCACCGTTTTGAATTTATAAAACCATTTGCTCTCCTTTTTAAGCAATTCATTTACCCTGTCACCTCCAAATCCGAGTGGAGCTTGCCACTCCAGCCCCATAAACTTTAGACCTTTCGGGTCAGAACTGTGCATCAATGAGAAATGTTCTCCAACTGGGGTATCTGTTCTTGCATTCACTATATTCCTGTACTCTAGTCTTTAGGGCCCTCGTTGTGTGTCCTATATACATACAATCGCATTCACACCATAATGCATAGACTACAAATGTGGTGGCACAATTTATGAAATCCTTGATATCATACTCATAACCTGTGTGCGGATGTCTAAATTTTGATCCTACCTTGGAGTAGCTGCATAACTTACACCTTTGGCATTTGAAATTTCCTTCTGGTTTTGTGCCTAACCACATACTCTTCACTGGCTGTGACAGTCTGCTATGCACCGATTTGTCTTTTAAATTCTTCTCTCTAGAGAAAGTTATTCTTGGTTTGACACCCACAGCCTTCCCCAAATGTGTATCTGTATGTAATAAATGACAATTCCTGTAAATAATGTTACCTATTTGTCCTGACCAGTTGTTATATTCAGTGACAAAGGTTACAAGAAAGTTGTAATGGGGGAAGGGGGGGTTCTGTCTGTCTCAGTAATTCCTCTCTCTTTTTGGTGAAAGCCTTACATATAGCTAATGTCAGTGAATCTTCCTGATATCCCCTATCAAGGAATCTCTGCCTTAGTTCTATTGCTTGTGTGAGGAAATCTGTCTCCTCTGAGCAGTTTCTTCTTAAGCGTAGGAACTGTCCTTATGGAATTGACTCCTTCAAATTTTTGGAATGGGCACTATTGGCTCTAAGCAGGCTATTGGTGGCAGTAGGTTTTCTATGACATTTGGTAATTATACTACCATTTGTTTCAGGTGGTTTTTGTATTCCCAAATCTAGGAAGTCTATTCTGTCCGGGTCAGATCTGTGGACAAAATGCAGGTCCCTATTAGTTGAGCAGTGTCTTTCTTTTTTATCAAAAGGTAGTTTAAAGTATTAAAAAAAGGTTCTGAAAATAAGCCCCATAGGCTTGCATGGGGCATGTCCCCATGCTCTCCCTGGTACCACGTCACAAAATGGGGGAGTGCCGGGGCAGAGCAGGCAGTCAAGAAAGTGGGAAGGGATTGGCTAGATCCCCATTTCAACAAATTACAATCCCATCGCAAACTTTGATCCGTGAGTAAAAAAATTTTATTTTTACACAGCAAGGCTATCGTTGCCCCAGGGTAGCAGGCTATGAAGCCCAAAGTGTGATTTTAATACATCACACATTTACTTTAAGTGACTTGCTCAGGGTCACACACTATGCAAGTGGGGGCTGTGGGATTCAAACCCAGGTATCCAGGTTTGCAGCTCAGAGCTTTAAACCACTGCACCATACTGCCTCCTATGAATGCCATAACCATAAACAATACATTAAATACATAGAAATATAAAAATAAACAATAAAAAAACCTTTTGGGCCAGCTAGCCCTCATTTACTAACCTAACTGGTGAAATATCTTGTCCTGTTTGCTATTCATCCGGGATGCCTATTGTCCAAAACTGTGTCGTTGCCCCACCACACTGTTTAAAAAACTCACTGTCCCAAGATCCATAGTGGTTGTGAGCTTTTGCATGCATGCACGAGACAGCCTGATTCACCATGGGACATTAAAGATAGCAGAAGAGAAAGTGAAGCAGCCTGCTGCTGCAACTTAAGTCGAGCTGCCTTGCCTGCCTGAGGCTCTGTGAGTGAGTCGCTCATCATTGTCCATCTTTTTCCTCGATCCATCTGCAACTCCAGACCACAACGCAGTCAGAGCCAACACCAACAAGGGGGACTAAAATAAATTTGAGGAGCTGCGCTTCTGGCCGCTGGGCACTGGCTTGCCTTAGAGAAGCCTCTTAAGACTTGGCTTGAGGTTGATTTTTGATAGGACAATCATTGGGAGCCTGGGATGAGTCAGTGGGACCGTGGTGGTGAGGTCTCTGGACACCGGTGTCATTGGAGTGGGAGTTGAACTCGTCCAGCCTGGAGGCACAGGACAGAGCAGGAGCCAGAGGATTGATCAGGGCATGCTTGGTGATGGGGAGTCACTGCTGACTTGCTGGAGGCTACACTGCTGCAGCCTGCGAATGAGTCAGAGGAGTCCTGAGTCTTCTTCAATTCACACTGAACAACAAGGAACTTTGGGAGTCAACTTGACTGGCTGAGCAAAAAAAGTAAGTGCTGCAGTTGTACAGCAGCTGGATAGGCTGCTGCCAGGCTGGGGGGGGCTGTTGTGCTGGGCCTGGGTGGGTGCATCTGGATTTTGGAACTTCGGGGCACTAAGAAGAGGCAATCACACAGTACAGCAGCACACAGACACAGGTGCCTAGTAGTTTTTTTTTGGGGGGGGCCTTGAGCCGAATGAAGAACAAGAAGCTCATACAGTATCAGTTGTGGCCTGGCATAAAGCCAAGGTGTGATGATGTGGGAGGGAGTTGGGTAGATGGTGGTATCAAAGGACAGTTCCCTCACCGAAGTGGAATACTAAATCTAGTCTTAAAGCAGTAATTAATCTGTCTTTTAAGACTAAGTTTAGTCATTTTTAATTTTCTGTAATCATCAGAAGAAGAGTACTGCTTGTAGGAATACTTAATTCTATGAAGTATTCAACTGTAATTGTTTTTTGAGAGTAAATTATTATTAAATGAATATCATACACAGATTTTAGGAGTTCAAATTACTAAATACTTTTGAATGATAAATGAAGACTTTTCAATACGTCTGTTTTATATGCAAGCTTGTTAATTCTGATCATGGGTAATAACCTTAATTATTATGCACTGTAGATGATAGGGGCATACATGGGCTTCATTAGCCTCCTAGGTCCTTAATTACCTTAGCATGATCACTTCTTTTACAGTAACTTTTGCTCTATCAAGAATGCTAAGATATTAATACTATACTGCTCTCTCAAACTGTAATGCTCTTCAAAGTACAATTTGTTTTAATACTACTGAATCATAAATGAAGATTACAGTCAGTTGAGTAGTTCAAGAATTTAAATTAGCCAATCAAGGCGTGGTATATTGCCATGCATTTTAGTTCTACTAAGCAAGGAGACAGATAAAACAACCAGCAACACCAATAAATTTTAGAGGTAAGGTAATCTTTATTTATATAGCACTATTCAATGAATATCAGAGCGCTTCACAATAAAACTACAACGACAATAAAATTCAACATACAAAGATTAAAACCATAAAGCAGAAATAATTATTCAATGTAGTACATCACCAAATGCCAGCTGAAATAAATATGTTTTCAAGGCGGTCTTAAAGCTCTCCACTGTCAGGCACTCCCGAACCTGACGAGTCAGAGAATTCCACAGGATAGGAGCCATAAATGAAAAAGCTCTAGCTCCCAATGTTTTAAGCTGTACCCTGGGAATCTCCAGCAATCCCTCATCATTTGAGTAGAGAGGCCAAGGAGGGCAATAGGGGTGCAAGAGATCTTGCAGGTAGCTCAGTCCCTGTCTGTGTAGGGCTTTATAGGTCAATAAAATTACCTTGAAGGTGATCCGCCACTGAACAGGCTGCCAGTGCAGTTTGCACAGCACAGGCATAATATGACTGGACAGTGAAGATCCAGACAATAGCTGTGCCACCACGTTCTGCACCAGCTGCAAGTGGTGGATATCAACCCCAGGAAGCCCTAGGTAGAGGGAGTTACAGTAGTCAAGGCTTGAAGTTACAAAGGCATGGATAAAAGAAGGCAGATCGCTAGATGGGACCAGGTGCTTAATCTGGGCAATATTCCTCAGATAGAAAAAAGAGGCCTTAATGACAGCCGACAACTGAGAATGAAGTGTCTAGCCATCATCAAGTAATACCCTCAGATTCTGCACCCAATCAGAGGTCAGTAACTGGGATCCTCCAAGCCAAAGCCCAGAGGGGGCCCCCTGACCCCTCCATCAAGCACCCTGGGTCCAATACCAACACATCAGTCTTATCCAGATTAAGCCTCAACCAGCTAGAATTCATCCAGTTCTGGATTTCAGCCAGGCAGTTGATAAAAACTGAGAGTACACTATCCTAGACAGGATCAAAAGACAGGTAGAACTGTGTATCATCTGCATAACAGTGAAACCCCAGCCCATACCGTCTCACAATGTCTCCTAATGGCAGCATATACACTGCGAACAACATGGGGGACACCAAGAAGCCCTTCGGTAACCCACAAGGAAGAGGGAAAGCCACAGAAGAATACACCCCCAAGACCACCCTCTGAGATTTACCAGTGAGAAATGATTGAGACCATCTGAGGACCATACCAGACAGCCCACAGATAGCATGCAGTCAATCCAGTAGCACCCCATGGTCCATGGTGTCAAAAGCTAAAGAGAGGTCGAGACACACCAGAATGGTACGTGATCTACGATCTCTCACAATCAGGAGATCATTGAGCACCCATACCAGAGCAGTCTCTGAACTATGCCTTTTATGAAATTCGAACTGGAGAGGATCATAGAGGTTATGTATGGTAAGATGGTTCTCCAACTTTAGCACCACAACCTTCTCAATAACCTTCCCTACAAAGGGAAGATTAGAGATTGGACAGTAGTTAGTGGGGCAGTCTGGGTCAAGGGAAGGTTTCTTAAGAAGGGGAGTCACCACTGCTTCCTTTAGGGAGCAGGGAAAATCACCTATCTCCAATGAGCACTAGACTATCTCCACAAGGGCCGGTCCGATTATATCAAGACAGCCTAATAAAAGACATGTAGGGCCCTGATCCAAACTGCAGCTGGTTGGGTGCATCTTCCTGAGAATCCTCAAAACATCCTTGATCGCTAACTGGTCAAACTCCATCCAGGAAGGCCAAGGGAGAGCAACATACAGCCGACCACTCCCTCCCCCAAAGAAAGCACAGAACAGATTTCTGATCTGATGTCAGTAACCTTATCAGCAAAGAATTGAGCAAACTCCTTACACTTTTCATGAGGAAAAAGCTATTCGAACTTGTAGACAGGCTGGATTGCACAGTCTGTCCACAGTTCAGAAAAGCTAAGCTGGTCATTTCTGAGCTGCGGCAATCTCCCTGGACAGGAATTCTTCCTTCTTACAGGTGATTGCCAACTGATAGTCTTTAAGATGGGCCATCAGTCTAAGTCTGTCTGCATCAAGGCTGGATCTCCACCAGATATGTTCTAACCTTCACTCTGTTTGCCTCAACTCCCTCAAGGCCCCATCAAACCAACGGGACTGAGGGCAGAGGGTGAGAGGGTGAACATGGACAGGAGCTAAGGCATCAAATGCACCCACTGCAGACTGGGTCAAGGGAAGAAGGTTCTCTGGGCCTTTGCTAGTACTTGGTAATTCCAAGAGGTCCAATTCTGCCAGAAGACCATCTGGGGACAATCCCCACAAAGGGTGGTATTGAACCGGCTCCATGGGGGCAGGTCTATAAGGGGGAGCAAAGAGATTGAACCTTATGGAGTGATGATCAGACCAACTGTCTGGTTCCATCACCAGATCGGTGGTCTCAATCCCCAGGAGGAAAATCAGATCCAACATGTGACCTTTAATGTGGGTTGCAGAGGTAACTACCTGTGTGAGGCCCACTGATGACATAAATTGGAGGAGATCTTGATCAAAAGGTGAGAGTTCATCATAAACCCAGGCACTGACGTCATCCAGCACTATTAATCTGGGGGACTCCAATACCATATTGACAACGAAGTCCGTGACTTCCAGCAGGAACAACTTCTCATCCCTGGGTGTATGGTAAATGAGAATGATCCTGCACCCCACACCAGTCACCATGACACGCTCAAAGGATCTGAATCCCTCAACTGGCACATCCACGAGGCCCAATTTTCATCTAAAACAGATAGCTACACTCCCGCCCCTACGATCCGACTTCACACAGTGTAACACCGAGAAACCGGCTGGAATTGCCACAGCCAAAATAGGGCCAGCATTATCAACCAGCCAGGTCTTGGTGATGCAAGCCAGATCCGTTGACCCAACAAGGTCAGCTATAATAGCCGTCTTGTTCTTAATGGACCTAGCATTGCACAACACCGTGCAAGTTGGATGAGATACCAGGACCGGCCCAGCTACCAGCCCACCCAATGTGGAACCCTTGGGTATGGATACCAGGCAAGGAGGACCTTGCTCAGAATTCCATTTTGGCCCAGGACATCTCCTGGTCCTAACTACTGCTATCTGACCACCACGCTCATTACCTTCCTACAGGTAAAGGAACCTCACCACTCCACCTTCTGCCCACTATCCCCAATGCCCTACAGTGGCCATATACTGCTAGAGGCAGTGGGGACAGACAAAAGGGCAGAGGCCCCGAGCTCAGAGGGGGAGTAGCACCTAATAGGGAGAGCCCGCTCCAGCACATACTAACAAAGCCAGAACATTAGCCACAAAATAATGAAATACCCAAACAAAAACCCCAAGCAGAAACTAAAATAATATAATAAAATTAAAACTCCATCCCCCCAACAATTAAAATTAAAAAGATCAAAACACTTAAACCAGCATCACTAAAAAATAAAACATAGCCCCACAATAAATTAAAAATCCCACAAGTCAAAAAGAGGAGAGCAAGTAAAAGACCAGGGCAAAAGACAAAGTCAGATACTAGTCCAAATATAAGTCCACAAAACTCAGGCTCTCACCCCCAACAAGCAGAAAATAAAATGACCAACAGAGAACAATGGACTCTCACTCTGGCAGTCATTGAAAAACTGACTTTATCTTGAGGAAGGCACTAAAACCACCTCTCAACAAAATCCAGGAGGAGACAAGAGGGAAAATTGCTGCCAGTGCTCAGGAGCAGTTCATCAACTCAATCAAGGAAGGGCAGCGAATAATCCAAAAAATGACCCAAAATGAGGCCTTATCAGGTGGCCAAGACAGGGAAAAGCAGCCCCCAGAACAATTGGGCCCCCAACAGGAGCCCTCTGACTATCAATAGGGGACACCTAAAGGAAATTGGGGCCCAGCCACTCTTCAGTCTCAGTTTCCCAATGCCAAACCAGAGGGGCCCACCAACCCACATCCAGCCACCCGACTAGCACCCAAGGATCAACCACAGAAGGCTGCAGTCTGAAGCAGGTGAAGTGTAGATGAAATCCAAGCCTACAGGAAGGAGAGAAAACAGAAGCAGCCCCTTGGAAACCCAGAGGAACTTATGCCCTATCTTCCCAGCCACCCTCCAGCAGCCACAGAGTCAAGGTACCCCACTGCCAAAGCCTACACCCTCCAACTAAGGGTCAAACAGTAGGAAACCCCTGGCACCTGAAGCCATAAACAGCCATCTCCCCCAAAGCAGGGGTGCAGTCACCAGTAAAATCCCTCAGATCTTAAATGGGAAACCAGCTGGCTAACACTCACAACCTCCACCAAAATCAGGCTTGAAAAGTCCAAACCAATCCTTCTCGGTCCTTTATCCTTCCTGGTTCTTAGTCCTTGGGCTTAGCATGCCAGCTTCCCGGTCAGGTTCCTCTTCCGGGTACTGGTCAGTTTCCTCTCCCAGGTACCAAACTCCAAAAGTGAATTGCTTCCCTGCAGCACTCCTTACAACTCCTAGGCATGGCAGGTAAATGAAAAACAGAGGGAGCTACAGCATAGCCCCATCACTCCACTTCGATCTTGTTCCACCAACAACCCCAAAACTAGGCAACCTGTGGGAGGCAGAACACTGCAGATGGAGAGGCAGTAAAAACACCAAATACTAGCACTCATTAATAGCTGTGAACGCAACCCAAACAGTCCAAACACCCACAGCTATAAAGATATTGTAAAAAAGTGGGGATTTAATACATAAATATTATTACAAATACTTGGACTCAGTAAAACCCTACCACGCAGCCTGCCACACTGTAAAGTGGATTCCTGAAGTTCCAGTAAAAAGTGAAATTGGCAGAAAAAAGCCAGAACAAACAAATGCACTCGAACAAATGCCAAAAGTCCTTAAATACCTCACTTATTTGACCCTAAATAAAATAAAAGGGGCTGAAATAAAACATAAAAGAAAAATGCAACACAAAGCTAAGGGACTGGCTGGCTTACAGCAGCTGCCATCTTGCAACTAGAGAAGGTAAGCAATTATAAAATGTGGGGTTTTACCTAGAAATAATATGATGCAAAAAAAAGTTGTCAGTGTCCCTTTAAAAGTCTATACAGAACTACATTTTCCAGCAGTCTACTCAGTCGTTGAACTACATTTCCCTGAATCACTTCCTGTCCCTGCCCAGCCTGAGGAAAAGACATGCACGAGCACTGACTGTGGTCTCCATTTTTGAACAACTGTTGTTGCCTGCAGTTAAGATTTACATATTAAGGTAAGTGCTTTTTAAATAGAAAAGTACATATTTTTAACTCCCTGAAATGTTAAATACAGTAAGGAAATTATCACTGAGTTGTTTTTTTTGTTTTCTAATTGAAATGCTGTGCAGGTTTCACAATTAATGTTTTGTTATGAAAAAATTTCTCTGCTTAACTCATATGGCTAAAAACCTTTGAAAAGCCTTTAAAATACACAGTTTATTTTCAATCAAATCCCTCCTTAAAGTGTGTAGTATGCATTATGCCACTAGATTACTAATTATTTGTGGAATTTGTACTGATTTAGTTACTTTGAAGTAGTGTCTTGGGGGGGCCAGGGAATTATAGCAGGAAGACTGTATAAATGAGCAAATTCAGAATGCATTTTCTGTGTGTACAGTAGCAGCCACAGACACTGCATGCTATTTCCCGAAATTTCTGTGATATTTCCAGATATATCTAATACTTTCCCCATTTCTACAGTAGGGGCAGCAGACAAAAACTCTTTAGAAATTTTGTGAAATATCTGGAAATAGCTTGCAATGTCTGTGACTACTACTGTATATCCATTCAGTAGCCTATTTATCTATATGTACAGAGAAAAGACTACAACTTTTTACATTGTCTTGCACACAGCGTAAGCAACATTTTGTGACAGCTTGCTGAAGTAGCAGGTTGTGGAGGTGCGGCCATGTTGGGGCAAATTGCAGCACTGTTTTTTTGGCTGGTCTCTGTGGCACCAATGAATGAGCACACTGTCTATGACAGCAATTCAGAAGCATGTCACCAACTTGGAAGAAATCTGCCTCTGCAATGAGAGACAGGTTCGTCATTGCAGTGGTAGATCCCAAACACCTCCATTACATGTCCCTGGTGAAACATTTCAGTAATCATGGTGGAGGCTCCCACTGTCTGCCTCTCACAGTCCCTACAAAGTCAACATTGAGGGTGCCCAATCCCCCTGTTGGCAAGCCCCCTCCACAGTTTGTTTGCCAATGGGGGAGCCCAATCCCCATTGGCATAATGTCCCCTTGATTTGTCTGCAGAGGGGGGTGCCCAATCCCCCTCAGCATCATGCCCCCCCAAACACAGACACGATTTCTTTGCCAATGGGGGGGGCCTAATCTCCTTCAGCTTCAGTCCCCTTGCCCTAAAAAACATAAGTGGCACACGGGGAACCCACCCCAGAGTGCCCAAAGCAAACCTGTAAATAAAAAATCTTCCTGCTACATCTTTTTTTTTATTGTCACCTGTAAAACAGAAAATGGTCCCTCGTGGTCACGACACCCCTCCTCACCCAACCTGCACCCACCCTCTGTGCATCCCACCTCCCCACACCCCTCTCACCCCATACTTACCTCCGGAGCCCAGTGCGACGATCTTCAGTGGAGTAGGAGATGTCGGAACTCATGAAAAACTGACCGTGAACTGAAGAAAATCCCGGTAAGCTGTATAATGGCATCAGTGGGGGTGCTCAACGTAGGTGGATATCTTGGCCATTTTTGAAACTTTTGGCTCTAAATTTTCAACTAGAGTTCTTGGGATCCCACTTCATGAACTCAGTCACTGTCATTTCATTATTCAGCCCCGAAAGGTGATTTCACAGTCACTGCGTGGAATCATCTGCACATATGCATCAAACTTGTATATTGTGTCTACTATTGTTGCTTGTATCAAATCTGTTTCATGTGTATTACTGTTATCTTGTACTTCACTGTCACCTTGTGCCATGTGTTATGACCCCGGCCGTGCCTGAAAACAGTCCCTGGGATCAGTGCACTCACCCAGTTATCAAAGTCATAAATAAATAAATAAATAAATCACCTTTTGGGATCAATTAATGAAATGACAGTGTCACTGTTCATGAGGTGGGCTCCCAAAAAGTCTATGATGCAAATTTGGTGAAAAAATTCAAAATAATGACTGTGTTACGAGCATGGTTTGCACAGTTTCCACGCACGCCTGTAACTTTGAGAATTTTTAATATTTTCACTCCAGATTTGCAACATTGCCATTTTTTCACACCTTCTTATGAACAGTACAGCTGTCATTTTCCAAATCCTGCCGAAAATGTGTTTTCTTACATCTAGTGCACAATGGTGCGGTAGCCATGGGAAATCAAAATTTGGGCAGATTAAGAAAATCACAGTGACACTGTTCATGAGCGGAGGTCCCAAAATGCCTATGTTAAAAATTTGGTGAATAAATTCCACAAAATGACTGTGTTACAAGCATGCATTTTGCAGTATCTACTCACGCTCCTAACTGTGAGATTTTTTTATATTTTCACTCCAGATTTTCAACATTGCCATTTCTTCACACCTCCTTATGAATGGTATAGCTGTCATTTTTCACATCCTGCCCAAAATGTGTTTTCGCACATTTGGCGCAGAATGGAACAGTCACTGTGGGAAATCAACGTTAGGGACAGATTAACAAAATCACAGTGCCACTGTTCATGAGCGGAAGTCCCAAATGCTTTCATGAGGTGGGGTCAAAAAAAGCCCATATTGATAATTTGGAGTGCAAATATCAAGAAATGCCCAGGGTGTTAGGGTTTCTAACCATAACGTCCCACTCTGTAGAGAATGACAGGCATAAGGGGTGTGACTTTGGATTGTTGGCTGTAATGCTCACACCATTCCACCCCCATCCCCACTCTGCATCCAGTAACAGGCATCAGGGTATGCCTTGGAATCTTCAGCACCAAAGTTCACCCCATTCTCCTATACTGGACCCATCTCAATGTATTTCCTTATGGAATGGGGTGAGCATAAGGCACGATGACCCCAAGGCACAACGTGACACTTGTCAGAGTCTGCAGGGGAGGATGAGGTGAAATGTCATGAGTGTTATGGCTGATGACCCAAAGGCACACTTCAATGCCTGTCAGTCTCTGCAGGGTGGGGTGGGGTTGTCATCAGTTCCATTCTTCACCGCCATTCCTATTATGCATCTCTCTAACTACTGCACTAGCAATGCCAATGCCAGCAAGACAAGATTTGGCATTGACAAATGCTTGTTTAATCTGAGAAAATCTGCAGTAACCTGCAGATAAAGGAAGAATTATTTACTGCAGATATTTGAGTGTGTGTGGGGGAGCTGTTTGCATTTAATATTGTATTTGACTAAAACAGTTCCATGTGTTAATCCATTGTGTCTCGCATTTTCTTATGCTACGTTGAGAAGTATGGGGTCCATGGTTGAGGAAGGGTGATCTGGGAGGGGTCTAGTTGTAGGAAGGGTTGTCAGGGGGAGATTCTGCTCTAGAGATAGGGTGGGTCCAGCTCCCAGGAAGGGTGTTTATCTGGGTGTCCAGCTCCGGGTAGGTTGCTCAACATGGTGAGAGAGGCTGGTCTATGGGTGGGAATGAACACGGGGGTCCAGCTGCAGGGAGGGTTGTCTGCTGGAGGACACTAATCTAGGGCATGAAAGAGTTAGCCAGCAGCTGGGAGGGTGGCTGGTGGGGAGGGGGGCTAGTTTGGGGTTGAAAGTGAGGTCCAGCTGCAGGGTGGGTAGTCAGATGGTGAGGCTGGTATGGGGCTTCTGGTGGATCCAGCTGTAGGTAGAGTGGTTGGCTTTGGGATTGTTGGTCTGGGGGCTTGGGGGAACAGCTGCAGATATGTGGTCTGTTGGAATGGTTTGGGGTGGTACTGCAGCTACATGGAGGTTGTATGGTATATAATTGGAGGCTGGTCCAGATGCAGGAAGGTTGGCTGGCTGGGGAAGAGGCTGGTCCAGAGCCTGTGTGGTGCTCTAGCTCCAGTGAGGTTGCTCATCATGTGTAAGGCTGGGGCTAGAATGGTTGTCCAGCTGCAAGGAGGATAGTCTGGTGCCTGGAAGTGTGATCTAGTAGAGAGGAGGGTGGTTGGCTGTTTGGGGGGATTAGGCGAGGCTGAAGATATTGAACAGCCTAGGAGGCTCCAAAGTGGTGAAATTATTTAGAAGCTGGTTAACAAGTCTGCAGTTCAGCTCAGCGGTAGTGCTATGGCCCATGGTGCAGGTGACCTGAGTTCAGGAATGAGCTCACGTTGAGGGGGGCTCACTGGGGGAGGAGGAGGATCAACTGACCTACAAAATGGTCTCTTCCAGAGAAGGAGGACAGCCAGCTCCACTGTAGTACTGCCAACTGAGTGACCGCAAGTGGCAGTGCAGTCAGAAGCTGCTCATGGGTGGGAAGACATTGGCTGATGCTGTGCCACACATGGCTGTACAAGTGTTTGAGCACCCGTGCTGCTTATGTCGTAGGGGATGGAAGAACATGCAAAAGTATCCTGGCTACCCAAGCAGCTCCTCCACATATTGGATCCATTCTATGGCAGAGCAAGTCCTGGCAGATGCCAGTGTGATGGTGGTGTAGCTGAACAGAAGGGGGCCGGCCACAGATGCAGGTGGAAAAAGAGTAGTAGCTGGGGGGGGGAGGATAGTTAACAGTTGTCAGAGGGTGATAGTTAATGGCACACATTGCAGTGATGTAACTGTGAGCAGCTGAGTATTGGGACAGATCCTCATCAGTGTCTTCATAAGTGACATTGCAGAAAAACTGGTAGAGAAGGGAATGCCTTTTTGCAGACAATACCAAAATCTGTAGGGTGGGCACTAAGAAAGGAGCAGAGACCATGCACATGCCTCTTGAAGAAACTCAAGGAGTGGTCAAGATCATGGCAGTTGGGGTTCAATAACAGAAAGTGCAGAATCGTGCACCTAGAGCACAGGGATCCAGGAGCTGTTTTATAGGGTTGGGGGTGATACTGACGATCACTAAGCAGGGGGAACCTTGGGTTATTATGATGTTAAAGTTGCAGGGCAATGTGACAAAGCAGTGGGTAGGGCTGGCAGGATGTTGGGGCTGCATAGGGAGGGATATCTTCAGCAGGAGGAAGGAGGTGGTGGTGTTGCAAATCACTCATTAGTGAGACCTGACTTAGAGTACTGTGTCCTGTTTTGGAGGCTGCACCTTAGAAAGGCCATAGGGTGAAGACAGTATAAAAGGCAACTAAAATTGTACATAGGTTGTGGCAAAAGCCCTGTGATGAGACTGTGGGATCTCAACATGTATACCCTGAAAGAGAGGGGGGAACATGATGGAGACCTACAAGTACCTTACAAGAACAGGGTGGGGGGCTCCTTCAAATAGGAGAGAGCACCAGGACCAGGGGGCATGTGATGAAACTTGTGGTGGGAGTAAGAGGGATGTGAAGAATTACTATTTCACTGAAAGGGTAGTAGACACCTGGAACAGACTGACAGCATTAGTGTTGGAGGTCAGGAGCGAAAAAAGGTGGGGAGGGGCTTAAAGCATGTGTGGCATATAGACATAGGGGAATAGCAGTAAATAAGCAGGGAAGAGGGAGGGCCACAAGAGAACATTTAGAATTTGCAGAGAAGGAACAGGAGCCTCTGATGGCAGTTGTAGCGAAGTCTGGAAACCAGAGCTGAAGTGTGACCTAGAGTGAGGGGTCAACAGCAGTGGGGTTTGCGAGCAAGCAGTTTAAGAAAAATATCTGACAGTTTCTATGTGCTGGGGGCTCTGGTGGCAGTTGTGAGCGAGATTGAGAAACCAGAGTGGAAGAGTAGGAGTGAGGGGTTACCAGTTTTCGAAGAAGCAGTTTAAAAAAAATGTTTGTTTTTTATATCGAGAGGTGCGGTGAGAACACACAGCAGCAGCATGCAGAGGAGTGTACAGCTGGAGCACAGTGTGGAGCAGCCAGTTGAACAAAGCTTTGGTTAAAAAGCAAAAAACAAACTGTTAACCAGAAACAAATGATCACTGTTTCATAGAGGGAAGAACGGGGAGAAGTATGACTAAGTGACAGGTGGCGTGGCTGAGGGACGGGCAACCTGGAAGAAACAAAACTAAAAGCAAGATACCAGTAAGTAGTGCCAAACAGTGGGGGTGAGGGATGGAGATGTGTGACGCAGTCCACTATGTACATTAATCGAGGATGATGTAATAATAACTATATGTATAAATGTAAGATTATGCATGTATACACATACTCAGTAAATGGATTTATCACACTCCATTTATGTCCACCCCTATTGCATAAATTTATAGCCCATCAGGGCTCTTTCTGTTTACTGCTCTGCATTCTTCATTATGGGCTCTCCTGGACATTATGCTGTTCTTTTCCTCCCCCCAATCCTTTTGTTAGCCCCTGGGACTTTGACATTAGCTGCTGTGCAGCTCTGTTGTATGCAATGCATGCTGCTTTTATGTTCCCCTCAGGGAGCCCACTGATTTCCCCCTGCTTGCCTCCCACCCACAGCTACTTTTAAGCCAATTTCAGGCATTCTTGCCTACTTACAGATCCCTCAGAGGTCGTCGAGTCTCTAAATGCCAAGTTCTCTGACCTGTCGGCCATCCTTTGCAAACTCCCTCCTGGGCCACATAAACAGCAGGTCACTGACACAACCCCTCAGCCTTTCCCTTCTACTCCTCCTAAACCATCCTCTGGTACTGGGGCCCCCTCTACCTCAAGAGATAGTACGCCCTCCTCGGTCTCAAACTCCCTTCCCCACATCCCACCATCCCACTCCCCCTTCTATTTTAAGGCCATATCAACAAAAGACACCTACAAACTCTTAATGAAACTATCTAATCGGGGTAGCCCTGGTTCTGATGGTCTCTCCCCAGTATTATTAAAACTTATCTCCCGTCTAATATCCAAGCCACTCTCCTTTGTCTTAAACCTTGTCCTGACCACCTCCACCATGCCCAACTCATGGAAGTCTGCTAGAGTGGTCCCCAACTTTAAATCTGGTGACCCCCACTCCCCTAACAACTACCGTTCCATATCTATTCTACCCCACCTCAGCAAACTCCTGGAAAGGGTCATTCATAGCCAACTTATGAACTACCTATCCAATTACAATCTCCTATGTAGCCAACAGCATGATTTCTGTAATTTTCAGCGCACATCTACAGCCCTTGCCCTTTTCACTGACTATATACTCTCCAACATGGATGGTGGATGAGCCACAGGTGCCATCTTTGTCGACGTATCGAAAGGCTTTGATATGGTCAATCACACCCTCCTCATCTCCAAACTATCTTCGCTTGGTTGCTCCACTGAGGCCACAGACTGGTTCCAAAGTTACTTCTCCAGGCACTCCCAATCTGTGTGTATTGGTATTAGTTCCTCCCCTCCTTTACCTGTTACTACGGGTGTTCCCCAGGGCTCCATCCTGGGCCCCTCGCTCTTTTCTATATGTGTGAACTCCCTTCCCACGACTGCCTCACCTGTAGCTCTCCACTGTATGCTGATGACCTTGTAATTTTTCACAGTGACAAATCCCTGCCTTGCCTGTCCGTTGTTCTGTCCAAGAGGTGCTGTGCTAACTGGTTCTCATCCAGTCTCCTGTTGGTCAATGCCAAAAAAGCTAAGGCCCTGTTATTTGGCTCTAAACCATACCTAGCTAAGACTGTCCATGCCAACAATGCTCTCATTAACTCCCTAGATGACCCTGCCCTTGAAAACATCCCCTCCTTCAAGTACCTGGATGTACTACTCGACCCCGCTCTCTCATTCAATGACCACATTAATCATACAGTCCATAGGACAGATCAGAAACTGGGATCCACCTGTCACCTAAAATCTTACCTCACAAAAGAGGTTCGCCTTGCCATCATCATGGGAAATCTACTCCTCATTTCTGACTACTGCTCTGCCATATACTCCTGGACCTCTTCCACCCTTCTGTCTAGACTCTCGGTAGCTTACAACAATGCCGGCCGCTTCAACTTGTCAGTCCCCTACAAAACCCACCATTGTGACCTTTACCACTCCCTTTGCTGGCTCCTCCTTCAAGGGCACTAGCCCAAAAGCATACCACCTAACAATCTGGACAACACTTACAAACACTTACATTTGCTGGCTACCTGCAGGTCACCTAGGGGTGCTAAGGGGGGGGGGTCCTGAGCCCCAAATATCACTTTATTCTCTGTTCTTAACTGTCTGCATTTTTTTTAATCTCTAGTTTCATTACTTTGCCCTATTTTTTCCTTTTCCTCCAAAACTTCCCTTCCTTTACTCCTATGCTGTATTTTACCCTTTTTGTATCGCTCTACTCTCGCTATTATACATTCCCCATACTGATCTATTTTTCCCTTTATTTCCACAGGTTTGGCCAAATTGTATACCAATCAGATAAGTGTCTTTGTTTAATCCTAACACCCTAATCTCTCCTTTAGGACTACTGACCCTTTGTGTCCCCTCAACCTTCTCTGTTCTTCCCTTTCAGGTCCTACCAGAATACCCCGAACCAAAGACACCCCAACTCTGATGAAGCAGGTAAGTCCTAATTACTTAACTGCTTTAGATTCATAGAATCATAGAAACCTGGTGGCAGAAAAGGACCATTTTGGCCAGTCGGGTTTGCCCCTTACCCCCCAACCCATCTCCTTTGTCAAGAGACCCCCCACTCCGCCCACTGGTCAACTCCTTGTGTCTGTCCCATGCCCTCTTGAATCCTTTCACCATTTTTGCCCCACCACCTCTTCTAGTAGTCTGTTTGAGGACTCCACCATCCTCTTAGTAATGTAATGTCCCGTCGCATTGCCCCTAAACCTTCCTTCTTCTAATTTTAGATGATGATCCCTAGTTCTAGCACTTACTTTCCTTGCAAATAATCTTCCCACTCTCACCTTACGAGTCTACAGTGGGTACAGATCCAATTCCCTCCACCTCTCCTCATAAGGTTTCTTGTGCATAGCTTGCACCATCTTGGTTGCCCTTCTCTGAACCCTTTCAATCCTGTCTATGACCTTGCATAGGTGAGGCCTCCAGAACTGAACCCCATACTCCAGGTGAGGCCTCACCATGGATTTATAAAGGAGCATCAGCACCTCCCTCTTTCTGTTTTATACCCCAACCTATGCACACCAGCATTCTATTCACTTTGCCCACCTCTGTGCTGCACTGGTTTCCCACCTTAAGGTTATCTGAAATTATAATTCCCAGATCTCTCTCCTGCTCAGTTGCCTTAATCCCCCCCCCATGTGTAAATGTTGTGTGGGTTATTACAACCCATGTGCATTACTGTACACTTTTTGGCATTGAATTTCAGTTACCAAGATTCCGATCTCCCCTCCAGAATCCTTAGGTCCTCCCTCATTGCCTCCACCTCCCCCCAGGGTCTCCACCCTATTACAGATCTTCGTATCATCTGCAAACAGGCACACCTTCTCCTGCAGTCCCTCTGCTATATCATTGCTATAGATATTAAAACAGGATGGATCCCAGCACTGACCCCTGGGGCACACCACTCATCACCCCTTCCACCCTGGAATGCACCCCATTTACCACCACCACCCTCTGGTTTTGGTCCTTCAGTCAGTTCTCCACTCATCTTGTTATTTTCTGGCCTACTCTTGAGCTTTTCAGCTCATTTACTAGTCTTCTGTGCATCACGGTGTCAAAGGCCTTGCTGAAGTCCAGGTAGACCACATCCACATCCACCTCCCCCCTCCAAATCCTCCTCCCTGGTTACCCAGTTGAAAAACTCCAATTAGGTTTGTCTGGCACAACCTCCCTCCTGCGAAACCAAGCTGCCTTGGGTCCTGTAGACCACTGACAACCAGGTGTTCCACTATTCTTTCCTTCAGTAGTATTTCCATTACTTTTCCCAGTGCTGAGGTCAGGCTGACCAGTATGTAGTTCCCTGCATCCTCCCTGTTAACACGTTTGTATAGAGGGACCACATCAGTGCTCCTCCAATCCCTGGGCACATCACTTATTTACAATGACAAGTTGAACAGGGTAGTCCGAGGCCCTGCAAACACCTCCTTTAGCTCCCTCAGTATCTTGGGGTGCACCCTATCTGGCCCCATAGCCTTATTGCTGCCAGTTCCCTAAGGATCCTTTCTTTTGCAAAGGGACCTGTGTCCATTTCTGTGATCTCCCTATCCTTATTACTTAATGCTGGCCCATTTCCTGCCACCTCCTTTGTAAAAACAGAACAGAAGTCTTTGCTTAGTATTTCTGCTTTTTGGTGGTCATCTTTTAACCTCCCTCCATCCTCCCCTTTCAGACTCACAATCCCTCCACTTGCCTTCCTTTTCAGTCTGATGTACCTGTAAAAGGTTTTGTTCTCCCTTACCACTGCTCCAACTGGCTGGCATGCGCTGGGGGTCCCCACACAAGTGTGGGTCTGGTCACAGTGTGCACTTTGCATGTGGGGCCATTTTGGTTTGCCTGCTGCTTGCTGTAGTGTAGTAGATTATGGTGAACTGGTTTTGCTTGATTTTGCACTGACAGCTTCATTTGCAGCAGATCCTGGAGTCCTCTGTGGCTGGCTTTGGCAAAAAGGGTGGCAGTGGGAGATTGTGTCCGACAATGCATGTTAAGAGTTTAAGTAAGCTCTCATCTTTTGTTTACTGGCCCCACTGTGCTCCCTGGGCTACGTTATGTCACTGAGGACTGAACATAGCCCATGGAGAAAAGCAGACGTGGGAAACATCTGATCAGAGATTGTGGATGCTCAAACGTGCACTGTGGGCTATTGGAGCTTCTATTGCTGCCTGTTGCTCTGCTGCCAGCTCCAGGGAGTTCTGGGACTGGTTGTGGCTGGGGCTGTTGGCCTAGAGATAGTCACAGTTGGCCTGCTGCGGTCTTCTATACTGCAATGGATGGTGGGTTGAAATGGCAAATCAAGGGGGGAATTTAGAGGAAACATTAGGAAGTACTTCTTCACTGAGATGGTGGTGGACAACTGGAATAGGCTGCCGAGGGAAATGGTGGGGAAGAGGATAATGGGAGGGTGCAAGAGGGCATGATATAAGCACAGAGTGAAATTGGAATGGGGGGGAGGACTACAGAAAAGGCCTAGTGGCTATCTAGGCAAAATGGTCAGACTAGGTGGGCCTGGCAGTGCTTTTCTGCTGTCACATACCTATGTTCCTATATACAGTATTCTAAGGGCAGATCTAGAAAAGTGGGGGGGGGGGTCTACTACACCACTAGGGAAGCATTCATTGTGCCTGAGCAAAGTTTTTGAATATCTGTCCCTTGGTGTCTTTATCCTGCCCTGTGTTGGTCGATGTGTGGAGCAACATGGCTTCCTACCCCCAAGAAATATCAGTTCTAGGGGCACAGGGGCAATGAATCCCCCACCAACTATGACATCCACTGAGTGACCAAGTCCATTCTAAAAGACAGGCTGATGGTGTGGTACAGGTCTGGTATCCCCCCCCCATTCCACCCCCAACACACAACCATTTTATTTTTTTTTTTTTAACCTCTACATGTCCTTCCTAACTGAACCAGCTGCAGTATTTATGTTCTCCATACTGACTCATTTTTCCTTTTATATCTACAGGTCTGACAGGACATTGACCAGGTGTAGGAAGACACTGACCATACGTATCAGATAAGTATTGTTTTTTTGTTTATCCTACACTGTTTGTCATACAATAGTTCATAAATAGCTGCAGATCCTTTGTGAGCCCATTGCGGTTCTTGTTTTACAGGTACGAATGGCTGCTATATGAGGCACTGGCTTAGAGCTGTACCTTGTGCTTTAGAAAGGAGGCTACGGGCTGGGGGTAGGGTATGGGCATTAAGGTTGGCAACTCCAATGAACACCACACAACCAATTTGCCAAGACTCATGAGGCTGAAACTCTGTTTTTCATTTTCTTGCTTTTTGTGCTTTGCATAATTTGTAATGCCTGCATTACTGTAGTTTTTTTGTTTTGTAACAAGTACTTATATATATATATATATATATATATATATATATATATGTGTGGTGGGGATGTTACATGCTATTTTGGGGGCACTCAGTTGCCATATGCTTGAAGGCAGAGCACTGAGCTGCAAATTTGGAGATCCAGGTTTGAATCCCACAGCCCCCACTTACATAATGTGTAACCATGAGCAAGTCACTTAACTTTTCCTAGAACCAGGAAATGGAGCCACTGTTTGCACTAGGGTGATCTACAAACCTGCAGCACATGGAGAGGAGATGGACAGGGATCTACTGGAAGCCATCCATAAGATGGCAACTAAGAGTGAGGTGCTCCAGGTGGGAGACTTGCAATCTGCCAGATGTGGACTAGAGCATCCTGGCCGAAACATTATTTATTTAGTTTTTGTTGACCAGGTAAGTGCACTAGACAAATTCTGCCTGTTTTCAGGCGTGACCCGGGGGACAGGGATACAGATGAATGCCAACTGACCTTGAACCAGATTAAGCTGTTGGTGGTATTTTTAGTGATTGGGGGCAAATTTGGCCAGGACACTGGGGAAATTCTCCTACTCGCTGGTAGGGGGTGCTGTTGGACATGAGAATGGAGGAGGAGGTCGGCAGTCTGGTGCTGGAGGTGGATGTGGAAGGAGCTGAGGGGTTAGCAGCCCCCCCCCCCCGGTCTCTGTTACCTCAGGAGCTTCACATTTGGAGAAGTTTGATGGTTTGCTACAATCTAAGGTTTCACCAATAGCTTCAAAGACACCACAGGATGCTGAAGATGATTTATATTTGGAACTGGAGTATAAAAAATGTCAGCTTCTCAGCATTATTGCAGAACAAGAATCTCTCCTAGCTTTACATGGTAATGCAGTTTTAGGCAGTTTGGCTTCAGAGACTCACATTCTGTCTGACGATCAGGAGGAGATTGACTTGGGGCTCTCCCCCAGGACGTGGAGTCTATGTCTAGAAGAAGAGATGGAACAAGGCCTACATGGTGCTGATTTTCAAAACCCAGAAGATGGTTTTGGCCAGGTTCCACAGATGCCGAATGATGTGGATAATATATCTGGTGACTCAAGGACTCCTGTCTTATAGTCGCATAGTCCCCTGAGTGAAGAAGACAAAAAACAGAAGCGAGGGGTGAGTACCTCGCTTCCCCTAAACTGCTAACTTTGGATACTTCTGTTGATGTTTCCCCATGCACACCCATTCAAGGGCTGGATGCTGCTGATGTGTAGGAAGATCTGGTGCATGGAGTTAATTGGTCCCCAGAAAAGACTTTGGCTACAGCCAGCTGGTGCCAGGAGAAAGACGGGTCCTGGATTTCTGACCCAGCCATCCCCATAACAGGTATTGCACACGGCCTGATTTTACAGACTATGGACCTGAATTTAGAGGGGTCTGGGCATACTTCTTCACAAGCGGACCAGGCTCAGGGTAAGGATGACTCTCTTGATATTTCTATCAATAAGGTAATACCCATAGGGATTCCTTTGGACTCCTCAGTACCTTTAGAGGCCCTACCTGTGATAGGTAACCCTGAGGCCAAGACAGACTATTCTGTTTCCGCTTCTTTACCATCTGCTGCCCCAGCCTTTGCCAGTTTGTTTCATACACCTACTGAGCTGGCAAAATGAAGGAATGCTGTGCATCTTCATTTTTTGGGGGCACTCTGAAGAACTTCCTGACTGGTTTTATGTTGGGGAAGTGCTGCTAAAACAGTCTATGTTTTTTTTTTCCTGCCCAGGTTTATGCCGTCATCCACACCCCAGGTGAGAACTCGTATGATGTCATCTTTCATGCCCAAGATTTTTTGGACAAATTCTGGATTAGATACACCCAGTTTAAAACTAACCACTTATGGCAGGACTTCCAGGTGATCCCTTTGACAAAATAGATGTTTAAAGTCATAACAGTCTTGTTCTGAAATGAGGGGGTGAATGTGACTGGTATTATTTATTGGCTGGAGAAACGCTGCAAGATCCAAGGCAATCCTATGCCCATCATGGATGATGAAGGATTCTGGAATGGGGATAGCATTTCAAAGTTAACCTTTCCCAATCAGACTCTGAATTATCGCATCTCCCCAACTGTTTTTTTTTAGGGCGGGACAAACATTTCATCTTTTATCCTGGCCAACTATGCCATTGTTACAAGTGTGGTTTGGCACAACATTTGAGCAGGACTTGTGATGTTTCTAAATGTTCTCAATGTGGTGAAACTGGGCTTTCTGCTTTCATTGTTACAGTACACCCAAGTGTTCCCTGTGTGACAAAGATTATTCCTTTTCGGTGTGTCCCTGGGCTGCCCATAACACTTCCAATTGGGATTTTACTATTCAGGATTACTATATTCATGTTGCTAGTAGACCTTTCCGCTCACGGGCCTCTCATATTCTTAAACAACGGGGTCAGCTAATTTCCCCTTTGCGTGTGGAATCTGCCTTTACTCCCTCTGTACCCCCCTCTGCACTTCAGTTGGAAGACCCCTGCATGTAGAGCAGCCAGCTGTTTGAGAACAAGCATTGATTTCTACACCAGAAGAAACTACTGTGATGCCCCCCCTTGCCCCAGGTAATGATTTTAGAGTACCTAAAAACAAAGGGCCAGTTCGAGACATAAATAGTCTTCATTACCCCCCCCCCCATGGTGGTTAAAGACATTGTTCCCCTGAGGAATAAATTCTCTGTGCTCCCTGCTGAAGAGGTAGACATGGAATCTGGTTCAGATTCAGCTTCTCTACCTTCTTCTCAGGTTGATGTGACTTCAGAGGGTGAAGTTTTGCAAGATGCACCTGTTGTGAAGGTAAAGAAAAAAATTGTTGGTACTAGGGCCTGACTCATATTGCATCCTGATGCGCGCCCCCCTCCCACCGATTGATTTTTCTGCTGGATAACCCACTATATGATTTTTCCTTTGCATCACTGAATGTAAATAGTATTCAGTCTGAGTGGAAAAGGGCTTGGACTTTTTCTTACTTTTCCACTCATCCATTTGATATTGTCTTTCTCCAGGATACACGTTTACATTCAGTTGCAGAAATGGAAGCAGCAAGTGCTGCTTGGTTATGGGGACGTATGTATTGGTCTCCAGGGATGGTTGTTTGTTCAGGGGTTGGAATAGCAATAGCTAACCCAGCAGCCAAACTAATTCATTTGGTTGATGTGGAACCAGGGAAGGCCCTGTTAATAGATATGGACTTTGGTGCAGTACCCCTCAGACTGATCAACATTTATGCTCCCAAACCAAGGCTGCTTATGTGGCCCTGTACCAGCAGATTCGACCCTATCTTTTAACCAACAGGAAAATTGTTTTTGCTGGTGATTTTAATTGTAGCAGGTATCTTACAGATAAAGGGGCCAAAACCACAAACATCTTCTGTGATGCCTCCTGTTTAAATTCTTTACTCACACAGGCATTCCTGATAGATGCCTATACTATTGGAGGGGGGGGAAATTCCACAAAAAACATATTTTAAGGGGTCACTGGCCACCAGGATAGATTATGTGTTTCTGTCTGTCACTTTGGGTGTCCAACAAACCTCAACAACCCAGGTTATTTCTTCTGACCAAGTTTTGCTCAGTCTAGATATTTCTAATTTTGCCTGGACTGGTTGTGGCCCTGGTTATTTGAGACTGAATGTGGTGTTACTTCAGAATGCACTTATTCAAGAAAGGCTTTCAGGTGGTTCTGGAAGCCAGGAAATCATTCTTCTTTTTGAACGATTCCTCTTTAGATTGGTGGAGCACTACTAAATCTGATATCCAAGATTTCTTTAAAAAAATGGGTGGGTTGAAAGGGAAATTTAAAACTGATCAATATACATATTACAGGTCGTGCATACTGGAACTTTCTTCCCTGCATGATGCATCTGGTGGGGATTATTCAAATGACATCTGGATTCTGAAAGCCCAACTTGTATCATTACAATATAATAGGTTAAAAAGTTTAGCGGTCGAGTAACGATTTGGCACACAGGGTAAGTTTGCATTCGTAAACCCTTCTGATTTTTTCCAGAGTCAAAATCACATAAAGCAGATTAGTAGCCTTCGGTTACCTGTTAGCTCCTATGTTTCTGGCAAAGAGGATATTATGGTAGCAGTGGATGCATATGTGGTTTCCTTTTTATGGTCCCCTACTTATTCGCCCCTGCCCTCAGAGATCCAGCTCTGGTTATCACAGAGTTGTTTACCTCAACTGACAGAGGCTGATAAAATGTCTCTTTGTTTTCCTATTTCCCAGAATGAATTTTTGACAATAATTGCTCAACTAAAATCCGGATCCTCCAAAGGGTTAGGCAGATTGCCATATGAACTATACAAGCAAATTACACCTGTTCTTTTGACAGAATTATTGGCAGTTTTTAATTGTCTGCTGTCATCTCTTCATATTCCTCCTTCCATGTTAGCAGGTCAGTTAATTTTATTGTATAAATCTGGTGACAGGGAATCCCTTTCTAACTGGCGTCCCATTACGCTGTTAAATACAGACTTTAACATTTTTACTAAACTTTTAAGTGTGAGGCTTGCTCTGTGCTAGTGAACATTATCCATCCCTCACAAACATGTACTGTTCTGGGAAGATCCATTATGGATAACTTAATAATGTTGCAAGAGGTTTTGGAACATGGTCAGGAGGGGGAACTATTTGGTTTTCTGTTGTGTCTGGACCAAGCTAAAGCCTTTGATCGAGTTCCACATGATTTCTCATGATTTTGTTTGGCTGCCTATGGGTTCCCACACATATTTATTCATGTTATACAGGCTTGTTGTAGTAAAGCTAAGACTATTCCTCTCATTAATGGATGGCTGGGTCAGGAGCATTTGGTAGCTAGAAGGGTCCAACAGGGGTGTCCTCTTAGCCCTGCATTGTATATTATATCTATTGACCCCTTACTACATAGACTCAATAATTGTCACTCCCCTTCTGGTCTCTCCTTTTCCAGGACAGCCCCGGAATTGTGCACTTTAGCTTATGCAGATGATTTTATTTCATTTCTGTCTGACAATAATTCATACATATTAGCCAATCAAGAACTCTCAACTTATGCTTTATTGTCCCAGTCTAGTATTAATTTTCAGAAAAGCAAATGCCTTTTAATTGGTGATGCTCATGCCCCCAGGTAGAGGTTGTAGGTACCCCAGTTATTTTACAACCTTGTAAAATTTGGGGTTGCTTTTTTGAAACAGGGGATCTAGTAATGTTTAATTTGATATTTTATTGTCCAAAGCATGTCAAAAGGTTACATCTTGGAATCGATGGAGGATGTCCAAGTAAAAGTGTATTTTTATGGTTAAAACCTTTTCATTTTCTTTATTCTTTAAGTGCAGTTTTTGCCCTTCCATCATCTCTGGATACTAGAGTTTATATTTGTTTCTCTTCTTGTATCTGGGGGAGTAGACTGAACACTGTGAAAAGAGGCATTCTATTTCGACCAGTGGCCCTGGGGGGCCTGAATATGGTTAACCCCATTTTCTTTTTTTTCTCCTTATTTAATACACATAGTTTATGGCTGATTCTTCTAAATACTTCCTAGGTATGGGTGCCCTGGGTCTTAAACAGATTGGGTGGCTTTCTTCGAGGTTGGCAGGCTGATGCTTTCATTCCAAGACAAAAGAAGATAGTGGATCTACTTTTTTCTTATAGATTTTGTTTCAGTAAAATTAAGTTGTGGGCACTGACTAGACACCAGGTTTCCTCAGTACTACAGAAACTTTTGTATTCCTTGATTCAGGATGATTTTTTCACAGCCCAACCCCATTTTTTGGATAAGTTACTGGAGGAGATTAAGCAAATCTCTGCCATGATACATCCTCCTGTACACCTGTACATATGGGGGATGTGAATTGGTTACCCTTCACTCTAAACTTATTGTGAAAGGGAATTTAAAACACAAACCTAACAACGAAAGGTTTTGCCCAAGATACACTTGTGTTATGCAAATAGAGACTATTGCACACTTATTTTTTGAATGTCCTTATATTCGGAGATTTTGGAAGCTACTGCAGCCTCATTGGCCTGGTTCACATTTTTTTCCCATTTCACCAGAGATTTTGCTATTAGGCATTCTCCCATATCAATGGACTAAACGTGATAAAACAACGCTTTGGCTGTTTTTGTCCTTTTTTAAATATTGTATTTGGAATATCCAGTGTTGTTTATCCTTACAACAACAATTTATCTCTGAAGATCAGCTGTTTGAACAAATTTCACTGAATTTATGTAAGTTAAGAGGTCAAGAATGTTGTTCTGTGCCTTTTCAGGTTTTCCAGACTTAGTGACAGTCCATTTATTGAGTGTAAAGCGAATTCTCCTGTTGCTTTGTGAGAGTCACAGGTAGGGCGCTTTACCAATGGATAGGCATGATACATACCTTCCTTCATTTCTTGGTATCCTTTTTATTTGTATAGTGATTGTTGGCATGTTAGTTTGCATGTTCCTTCATTTTCCTGAAAATAAGGCGGGGGTGAGTCTGGCGGTCCTTTCTTTTGTGGGTGGAAATCTCAAGCTGGTGTCATATTTTTATTATGTTTTCTCCTTTTTGGAATCATATTGTGTAAAGACATACTGATTTGTTCTTGTACCCTTTCTAATTTTGTGTAACACTTTTGTAAAGATGAGGAAGGGACCTGTTTCTCTGAATTTTAATCATAAGTCAGGCATTTTGTTGAATGTAATTTTCTCTCATGATTTTGCTGCTTTACATTTTCTACCTTTTGAGTTATGATATAATTAATTTTTCCCATATATCTGGGTTTTTTAAATGGTTTTGGCTGACTGATCCCCCTACCTTTTCGTAGGGTGGAGATGGGGGTATACTTATAGTAAATTTCTTTTTCCCCCTTTTTATGTTTACAGTATGATGTAATACTTTCTTGTTTTTCTGATTTTTCCCTTTCTGATTTTGTATGATGTGATACTAATTTGTATGTTCTTCTCAGTTATGGAAAAAAAATTCCTTACTTTTTTAGTAGGGAGGGGGAAGGGTATGCTTACAGTATTTTTATTTATGTTTAGGGTTTAAAGTATGAATTATTACTCTTTTGTGTTTATGTTTTCTCCTTTTTATGATTTTGTATGAAGAAACACTGATTTTTTTGAATGTTCTTTTAAGTTATGAATAAAAAAATTCCCTACTCTTTTTGAGAAGTGCCATGGGATCTTTAACATCCACCTGAACTATAACCAGAACAGGCAGATGGGACCTCGGTTTAACACCTCATCTGAAAGACAGCACCTCAGGAGTACATCACCTCCCTCATGCTGCACTACAGTGTCAGTATTGAGATATTAGCCCAAGTGCCTGGTGTGGGGATAGAACCAACAGCTTTCTGATCTCCCAGCCTCTTCAGCTAGGTAGGGATATCCTGGACTTCCTGCAGGGGGCATTCCTTAGGTAATTAGTAAATGAGCCCACTCATGAGGGAGCAATTTTTATCTAGTACTCACCAATGGGGACAGTGTTGCAGATATCACAGTGGGTGGCCACCTGGGGACCAGAATCACTGAATGGTGTGGTTTAGTATAAGAACAGAGGTGGAGTCGAACCACACAAAGGTGATGGTGCTGGAATTCACAAGGGCAGACTTTACAAAGATGGGGGATTGCCTCATGATGCCCTGGCAGGGAGAGGGGACCAGGGAGGAATAGAGGAACAGTGGGCAAAATTAAAAGTAACTATAGTGAAGACTACAAACCTCTGCTTTAGACAGGTAAACAAAAGCAAGAAGAAAAAAAGACCACAATAGTTTTCAAAGGAGGTGTTGGGGAAGGTTATGGCAAAAACGTTAGCATTCAGGAGGGTCCCTATTAGTTGAGCAGTGGCTTTCATTTTCTATCAATGGTTACTTAAATGTCTGTAAAACCATTTTTTTTTATATTCTTTATTTTTTCCAGTTCATTATAGCAGGAATATACTTGTACAGTTTTCATATCACATATCTTAATCATATTTGATTAGAATACATACAGAGAAGTCATTCTTCACTATAACCACATCTTAGGAGTAATCATCATTAAAAATCTACTGATTACTATACTTTGTATATCACTCACTAAAGACACATTCAGGGGATAAAGGTGTCATCTAAAGGAGAAATATATAGGACCAAGGGTGTCCATGCCAATTCAAACTGAGTGGAGCAATCCATTCTAAATAATACATTTCAGCAATCAAGGAATACCAATGAGTCAAAGTAGGGACTATAGTAGTCCGCCATAGGTGGGTTATTATTTTTTTGCTGGAGCTAAATATATATATATATATATAGTTTGTTCCTTTTTTGTGGGCCCGATCCATCCTCGCCAGTATATAAGAGAATCATTTGGTTTGTTAGACTAAGGTCTGGATCAATTATTGTTTGCAAACTTCTTGTAATATCTTGCCAATATTGAGATATTGGGCCGACTGGGTGGGCCATAGGCCCTTATCTGCCGACACTGTCTATGTATCTATATTTTCGAGCAAATACAAAAAATATGAGAAATATTTGCCCTGGCCTGAACACAGTCCTACCAGCACCTACCATAGCTCTCAGGGACAAATTTAATTAACTTATCTGGAGTGATAAAAAAGTGCATATGGCACTTCCAGATATACTCCGACCAATATGGGGCTTGGGAGGCCTTCATGGAATAAGTGATTGGCTCAAGCCTTTTTTCATATGTAATTTGTATTTTTTTTTTTTGCAAGTAACTTTATTTTAAAAAAGCAATTACAGAACACATAAATAACAAAGGTCACAACCAACTTTCTATCATGATTGAACAATCACAGAGTTATATATATATACCACAAAATAAAACTAGATAAAAACACAAAAGGAAAAAGGAAATATATCCAACAAGAAAAACAAAAACCTCACTCCCACCCAACCCACAGCAGCCATTATAACCAACACAACATGCTTATGCAGCTGATAGTGTATGGACCATGAAGGCCCATACCTGAGTCCCTAAGTAAATATAAATATGAGATCATGGCACAACCCTTCACCATCCAACTCAGAGAATATAATCTGTAGAGAAAGGGAGGAAGCCTCGGAAGGGGATACTGCACTAGAGAAATTAGTATATACAGTAGAAGAAGAAAGAGGAAAAGGAAAGGAATATATTAAAATACATCGTTTCCCCCTAAAGAAACTTAAAAAATATAGACCTTTCTCAGCTAGGAGGAATCTAACACAAAAATCTTCTATAAAAAGTTGAAGATGGAGAATATTAGACCTCATAGAGGGCAAAGAAAAGGAAAGCAGCAGGGGTTAAGTTAAGAACCAAACTTATCTTCAAGGATTGAAAAAAATTCACCCCAACATTCTTGGAACTTCACACTGGAGTGGGAGAACCAGGCTACACATCTTTCTGCATTTAGAGCAGTAAGAAATTCCGCCCACCATTCCTTCAATGAGGGTTCCCATTCCTCTTTCCAATGCCTAAGTATTACTAGCTTAGTAACCATAGCGACCAAGGCTACTTGTGTTTTTTGTAAATATGTAGGGATCATTGAATACATGCCTAGCAAGCATGTGTCTTCATTAAAATATGCAGCAATATTCAGATATGGCGCCACCCATTGTTTAATCGAGTTCCATAATTTAACAATTTTTGGACATGCCCATAATTTATGATGTACAGTAGCGAGTTCAGAACCACAATCCCCACATTCTGGTGAGGATAGCTTCTTAATCTGGAATAATTTAGCGGGCATATAATATAAATTATGAAGAATGTTAAACTGGGTGTTTCTTAGCTGATCCTGTTTAATTAAAAAATAATTATCCATCCAAATCTTTTCCCAAATTTTAACTGAAAAATCCTTGTTATGATTGTTTTTCCAATAATAGGCTACGGGAGAGAACTTTGACATAATATGGTTCAAGATTTTCTTGTACAGTTTAGCTATTGCTTTCTGCCCCTCAGATATTGACCAAAGGTTTTTTAATATAGCCCCTGCCTCATCCGACCATGGAGGTTTACCCAAGAAGTGATTAATACACTGCCGTATTTGATATAACTGAAACCGTCTTTTTTGAGGCACTCCAAATTTTACTTGCAGTGTAGAGATAGATAAGACTGAATTACCCAAAACAAAATCAACTCAGTATAACTTATTGTGGGATCCTCTGAAAAAAGTTTTCATAGGTTTCTTGTCTATTTTTAGATTTGGATTATTTAGCAGGGGTTGCTTTAAATCTTTTATAATGGAAATTTGGAGCAAAGAACAAAGTTGCTGTAAGGCTCTCACATTCCATCCGAGGGGAGAATTCCTCAGTTTCCCTGGAATATTTAACCATGGATTATAAGGAAAAGCCTCCAGGTCCATCTTACAGGAATTTGCCTGTTGCAAATCTAAGAGCAGCCAAGGGGGGCATCCAATATAGAGGCCATAGGTGAAAGCCAATGTAAAAATCTGCTGAAATGAATTGCTAGATAATAAACATAAAAATCAGGTAATTGAAGCCCTCCCAACACTCTAGGGTGAGTAAGTTTTGCATAAGCCCATTGTGGAGCCTTGCATTTCCAAAGAAAGTCTGAACAAAGTCTATGAAGGGGTAAAAAAAGGCCTTTGGGAGATAAATATTAAGGTTGCTCAAGGGGTAAAAAAATCTGGGCAAGATTGACATTTTAAGAACATTAGCCCGTCCCCAAAAGAATAGCAGTAGCTTATTCCACCTCGCCAGATCTTCTTTAGTAGATTTTATCAGTGGGGCTAAGTTGAGATCCTTAAGATTAACCAAGTCCTTGGATATTTTAATACCCAAGTAAGTTAAGTATTCATTTTCCCATTGTATGTCCATGTTTACAATCAAGTCTCTCGTAAAGAGAGGAGATAGAGAATAAACCGTAGTTTTATTTTTATTAAGCTTATAACCTGAAAAGTCACTGAATTGAGAAATAATTTGGAGAGCTCGGGGGAGGGAGTGCCTACTATTCGAAATATGAAAAAGAGCGGCGATAGTGGAAAGCTCTGCCTTGTCCCCCTGCCAAGAGGGATCCTGGCTGAGAACTGACCATTCACCGTAATATGTGCCTTCAGGGAAGCATATACCTGTCAGAGTAAAGAAACAAACTCTTCCGGGAAACCCAAATTTGGTCAATGTTCTCAAAAGGAAACTCCAACTGACCCGGTCAAAAGCCTTGTCTGTGTCCAGGCTGACAAAAGCTGCTGGTATCTGTCTCTGATTAACATGATCGAGCTGATGTATTGCTCATCGAATATTGTCAGATGTCTGTCGAGATTGAATAAATCCTGACTGATCTGAATTTACTAAATAAGGCATCATATCTTCTATTCTGTGAGCCCATATAAACATAAACATCTTATAATCCACATTTAATATGGATATGGGCGTATATGATGTCACCAAGTCTGGGTTTTTTTCTTGCTTCAGTATAGGGGAAATATTTGTGTAGTTCCATGAAGGTGGGGTAGCACCCCCCACTTGTATCTCATGAAATGCTTTTACTAATATCGGAGCAAGCTGCTTAAAGAAAGTTTTATACCACTCAGCAGGCAGCACATCAGGGCCGGGTGTTTTTAATGTCTTACTATCTGAGACCACCCTTTTGAGTTCATCCTGTCTAATTGGGGTCTTTAGTCTCTCCGACATCTCCACGGAAAGCTGTGGGAGGGCCAGAGGGGGACATATACAGCTGTCCATAATATTTCTTAAAGCATTCCATAATCCACCCAGTGTTCATAATTCGGTGATTAAGTGCTGAGTCTGTAAGGTATGAGATATATGATACTGTCTTCTGTCCTCTCAACCCTCGGGTTAAATTTCATGCCCCTTTTGGGACTCCCTCATATCTGTAAGACTTCAGAAAGAACAATGCCTGTTGTGTTTTTTCATCTAATAACTTCTGTAGACCAGCTTTTTTTTGGTTAATCTGTGCCCTGACTTCATCCGTGATTGAGACATGGGGCAGCTGGAGTTCCCTAAGTTCTCTGTGAGGCTTACCATATTGGAGTTCCCATTTTTTTCTTTCTAGCAGCCAGGAAGGAAATAATTACTCCACGGATCACAGCTTTGATTGTGTCCCATAAAATAGATGCAGATACCGCCCCCACTGAGCTATCTGATATCACCTGGGCAATCTTAGAACTGAAGTTATCTCTAAAGGCCTTGGGCAGAATTCAGAAAGATTCACTCCAAGCTGCAGCAATGGCAGCTTGCAGCAACCTTCCCCATGACCTGGCCCATACACCCAATTCAGTATCTGAGTGGGTGCAGCGGTCTGCGTTCTGCAACTTGTGGTAGCTGCACAAGGTAGGGCCGCAGCACCTGGGAATGCCACAGGTCACAGGACAAGGTAAGTGGCAGTTGCATTGGGAGTGGGCCACCATGGCACCCCATGCCCACCTCTGAGGCCCCATGCAGTGTGGGCACCAGCCCCAGGCCTCCCTTGCCATGGACCCTCCCAGATCATACACTCTTACCTGGCCTTGTGGCCCAGTGGATCCCCAGCCCTCCAAAATACACACACGGTGGGTGCTTGAGACTGGCTGTGGTGGTGAGGCAGGGCTGTGTCAGTCACGGTGGGGTATTGGGGTGTAGGGGCTCACATTGTGGGGTGGGGGACCACTAGACTACCAGGGGGTTATGGGGATGGCAAGGGGGATCATGCCCTAAGGCATGGGGGGCTCACAATGTGTGTGTGTGGGGGTCTGGGCATTGGGGGTGTGCCACACACCCAGTCTGGCACAGTGGGTGCCATGCCTGGGACCAGAAGCCCATGGGGGGTCCATAACCCACAGGAGTTGTGGGGCTGGGGCACAGTGGCAACCACCAGTGAACAGCAACGACCAGTTAGACCACCATTTTGTTGGTGTAACTGGTCTTTGACAGATGTTCACTGGTGGTTGTCTCTGAATCCCATTTGTGGACATAGTGGCCACCCTACCTGAATAGGGTGCAAATGCTGCCAGAAACCCCCTTACGCCATGTCGCAAGGGGGTTTCAGGTGCATAGATGCTGTTAGGTGCAGGCAGCCTGTCGCATGTCGCAGGCTGCATATGTGAATCCCATGGGGATGCAACGCAAGACGCAAGTGCGACTTGCACCATTTTTGCCGACGCAAGTTGCCTTGCACCCTGCTTTGGCTTCTCTCAATCCGGTCCCTTATCTCTTAAAAATGAGGTGTTCAGGTGCCACCCTGTGGTTGATCTGGGTAATTTAAAATCTAATTTTAAGAATGGGGGAATGATCTGAAAGAAATCCAGGGCCTATGGTCAAATCATGGAGGTAATCTGTGTGTTCCCTCGAGATGAAGAAATAATCAAGTCCAGAGTGTGAATTATGCCTAGGTGAATAAAATGTGTATCCCCTAGACGTGGGATAAAAATGTCTCCAGACATTGACCAGTTCTAGTGCTTCCAGGTTGGAACAAAATAATTTCTGTGTGGGTGAAAATCAGTGCCCATATCCAGAAAGGGATTCAAAGTTAAATTAAAGTCCCCACCTCCCCCACCCCATCAACAAACAGCCCTGCAGGTTATCTGTAAGTTTATCAAAAAATCTCTTTAACGCAGCAGAAGGCATCAGTGGTGGAAAATATACATTTACTAATGTAATCTGCTTCCCAAACAATGTCCCTGTTATAATTATATACTGACCCTGAGGGTCAATATACTGTGAGGACAAGTGGAAATGGTAGGTCCGAGGTATCATAATAACCACTCCAAGACATTTTCCCTTTGAGTATGACGATGCATAGATCTGGTACTGCCCCCTTCCCAGGTCAATTTAGAGTGTTCAATATCCATCAAATGAGTTTCCTGTAAATATATAACATCACTTGTGTGTTTTTTTTAAATACTGAAAGAGTCTGGCTCTTTTAATTGGGTCATTCAACCCATTTATATTAAAGGACAGAGCCCTAAATACATGAATCACCGTTATTATCTATCCATCCAGGGACCTCCACCATTCACCCGCCCCCCGCTCCACAATGCAGCAAATAAATCAAAACCCCTCATCTCAAATAGATGCAACATATTAATTGTTTTTTTCTCCTTTTGTATACTGTAGCATTATCTGGGTCTTCAGAAATACCTCCTCCTCCCAATCAGTATAACCTCTCTGTCCCATCCCATCAAAATCTTTAATAAAGGTTGTACCTCCCTGCTGTAGCTGTAAATAAGACTGGTAAATAGAATCAACTATCCAGTTTTTATAACTATACATTGTAACTGAGTACTCACTCGTCTTACACTGTAAGAACTGCAGATCAGGTAAAATTGAACCTTCTCTAATCAAACTTTTTACATCCACTACGACTTCCAAGGAAGGGAAGTTTAGAAAAATACTTCCTATGTGTGCCTCTAGAACATCAGGAGGAACAGGAGATAATCCGAGAACACAAAACTCCCAGGCCCCCAGAGGGTATGAATTCCCTCTAACAGAAAAAGAAAACCTATGGAGGCTTCCTGGTATCAAATATATACCGAGAATACATGTCCTCAAAAGAAAAAAATAATGTTCAGCCCCCTTGAAATAAACATGAGCCTACATCCATTACTATGATGGCAGTCTCCCCCTCACTTACTTTCAGTTGTTCTTCATAATAACTTTTCCCCTGTTATATAGGTTGTTTCCCTCATATTAATATGGTAGGTTTCCCTCTCCTTACACCTCCAGCTCTCCCACAAACACACCAGCTGGGACAGGCTTAAAAGCCAGTAAGGGCCCCCCTTATACGGCAGTAGGCCAGAAAATTAAGGACCAGAATAGTCTGTTTATACAGGCCTGTCTGTCCTTGTTAAGGTCCCAGGAGTTAGGGTAGTCCCATAAGTTATAATCCCTCAATGGCCATCAACTGAGAGCTAAACTAAAACACAAACCCCTTAATCAGGATCGCCAAATGATTCAAGTCGTTGGAATCAGTCAGGTTCTTCCTCGTGCTGGTCTGCGGAAGACCGCTAAATGATTAGTGATGTTTTCAGGCCGCTGAGCCCATCCTTTTCGGTTATTTCCTCTTGGAGTTACTGTTTGCCATCTAGGGGGTCTGGAGCCAAAGACAGGCTCTGCTCTGCTCTTTTCTTGATCTGGAGCCCGATCTTAAATAATTCCTCCCGAGCCTCCTTCGCCGAATGGAATTCCTGCTTGCCCGTGGAAAGTTGCACCAGTAGGCGAATAGGGTAAGGGGTAGTAAATTTAATGTTAGCTTCTTTCAGGGCTGGAAGGATATCAGAGTATGCCCATCGATTCTGCATGGTTTGTGGTGCATAGTCGTTATCTAGGTAGATACGGGTTTGTCCGTAAAATTTCTTCCCCTTCCTCCAGGCAATTGTCAAGACTTTCTTTTACTGTGTAGCTAAGAAAATACAGTATGATAGACCGGGGTCTAGCCTTTGGATCACTGGGATGAGGGACCAGTGCTCTGTGGACCCATTTCAAATCCACCTGTAAATCCAAAGGTAGATCTAGGGCCATTTTTAAGACTGTGGCCATAAAATCAGAGATGTCTTGGCCTTCTGAGCCTTCAGGAATACAGTACACCCTTACATTTTTATGACAGGCCCTATTTTCTGCATCTTCTTGTCTACTATGCAGAAAAGCACATTGTTCTTGTAGTTCTTGGATAGCCCCTTCCAAATCATCAACTCTATTCTCCACAACAGTAACTTGTCTCTCTGTGGCATCTGTACGCTGCTCCAAATTAACCACATCTCTGCACAGCTCCTCATACATATCTTTTATTTCTACGTGAAAGGAGAGTAATTCTTTATAAATTGTGTCTAATGTTACACATTTATTTTTAACTTTGCTGCCTGATTGGATGATCTGATCAGGGTGTTCGATGGTAGCAACCGAGAGCTCGGAGTCAGAGGCCTCTGGAGCTGACACCTCGGCAACGCTGAATTTCTCTTCTCTTCTTACTGAATTGATATTGCCTTCTTCAAATTATCTGGGTTTCCAATCCTGCACTTCTTAATTGTAATCTCTCTCAATTCTGTCCAAACTCATAGAGTGCAGGTAGATTAGCAAGGGGGGGGGGCACGGAGCTCTTAATTACACTGCCATCTTGGTTGCAGGCTCAACCGGAAGTTGTCTGTAAAACCATTTTGAAAATGAGCCCCATAGATTTGCATGGGGCATGCCGCCATGCCCTCTCTGGAGACATCACATAACGTCAGAGCATGTGGGCAGATCAGGCAGACCGGGAAATGGAAAGGGGTCAGCTGGCCAGCAGTTTGCCAGAGTTACCATCCCTTCCCTCCCTTACAGGACAGCAGTAAATGTTATAATTTCTGCTCAGATAGACTATCACCGCTGCAGGATGGGCTTAATGAAGCCCAGTACAGAATGTCATACCTCTACTTTAAAAGGCAATGACTAATAATGATTAAACATGACAAATTATGCAAATTAATTATAACACCGCGGCCAATGAGAGCCAGGTACATCACTCATAATTAATTATGGCCAAATATTACAAGCCTATTTATTTTTTATTTTATTTTATTGAATTTTGTTGACCTGGTAAGCCCACTGAGACCAGGGGAAGGGGGGATACAGATAGTAACCAACTGAAATTGAACCAGATTAAGCTGTTGGTTGTATTTTTTTAGTGAATGCCTATGACTAAGCATGATCTGTGAAGCAGACTCTGATTGGGTACCAATAACCTTCATCAGGTATTGATTAACTGTGATTAATCATGATAATAAAAAGAAAACACCATCAGCAAAGAAAGAAAAATTATGGTTTTGGCTTCAGATATTGGTTGATCATGATAGATAATGATTTAGCACCACCAAAAGTACAGATTAAAAATTATTACAACCAAGCAAAACAGTTGCATGTGTGGTCCTTATTGTGCGGCTGCAGACCTAAGTTCTGTGAGAGCTGGTGAGGGGAGAGATAGGCATGGGGATCCAAAGTGGAGGATGTGAGAGGCATGCAGGGAGGGGGGAGGACCTGATGTCAGTCTGATACCATGGATGGGGGAAGGGACTGGTGGGAGGACCAGGAGTGGTCAGTGTCATACCATATGAGAACCACTGTGCTAACATGGTACCCCTGTGGGATTACCAACAGCAATGGTAGTGCAATGTCATCATTGAGCCATCAGCATCCCCTCAGTAAACCACAGCACTACCATTGCACACAGGTGGTACCACAGAGTCCACTATGGTACGGCAATGGAATTGAAACAAATCCATTGTGAGACCAATAGCAATGGTACTAAAGTGGCAACATCATTGTGTTACCACTGGACTACACAGAAACCCCTGTACTACCACAAAGGAAAATGGTGACACAATGACCACAGTAGTAATACACTGGAATTGAAACAAATCCATTGTGATACCAATTGCGGTTGTACCACAATAGAAGGATTGTGTTGCCATTTTTGTACCAGCCACCCGTGCAATATCAGTGAGATACCACTGTAAAAAATGGTACCACCATGTCCACAATGGTATCTCACTGGAATTGAAACAAATCCAATGTGATACCAGTCAATGGGACTTCATTGGTATTGCATTGGTACATACAATAGTATGGGCATGGTGAACCAATGGTATTACTATGGTTTTCTGAGGATATTTTGGTAAAGGCAGATACAGATTGGTCAATACCAGCAGGAACAGCTGCCAAAACTAGACACATAGTGGATTCCCTGCAGGGGGAGAGCCTCAAACAGCTTGTACAACAACCAACAAGAGACAGGGCTATCCTAGATCTAGTGCCAACTAACAGGGAAAGGATCACAGATCTCCAGGTAGAAGGTCACCTATGGTTCAATTTGGCCACTAGAATGAAATCATCCCATTTCATGGCAAAAATACGGCACTTCAGAGGAGCTGACTTTGATAAGATGGCCAATAGAGTTAAGCTAGCCCTGGCAAGAAGAACTACAGGTGAGAGGCTACAGGCAAAAGTGGTCAAGCATTAAGGATGCAATACTTGAAGCAACATCCCATTGTGTTAGGGAGAAAAGCAAGAGCAAAAGGAGGAAACCACTTTGGTTCTCAAAAACAGTAGCAGAAAAGGATAGAGCCAAAATGCTGGCCTTCAAGAAACATAAGGGAACACAGAGGGACGAAGATAGGGAGGCATACCAAACTTCCCTAAGGGAAGCAGGGAAGGCACTAAGGCAGGCAAAGGCCCAAACCAAGGAAATACTAGCACAAACAGTAAAAGAAGTGGACAAGACTTTCTATAGATACATTAGTGAAAGGAGAAAGTCCAGAGAGGGTATTGCTAAGATCAAAGGGGATAAGGGGGAGTGTGTGGAAGAGGACCAAGAAAAAGCATCTATCCTAAATAGATACTTCTGCTAAGTATTTACTGAGAAGAAGGTAGGGCAGGGCCCACAGCTCAGTAGCATGGACACAGGGGAGGGAGGTGTGCACAAGTCCCTTCACAAAAGAAAGGGTCCTACAAGAGCTTGCTAAACTCAGGGTGAACAAGGCAATAGGACCTGATGGCATACATCCCATGGTACTAAAGGAGCTAAGGGTGGAACTAGCAGAGTCATTATCAGAACTGTTTAGTGAGTCTCTGAGCACAGGAGCAGTCCCAGAAGACTAAAGAAGGGCTCATGTGATCCTTTTCCACAAGAGTGGTAGCAGAGAGGAGGCAGAGAACTACAGACCAGTCATTCTTACCTCAGTAGTGGGCAAGATTATGGAGGCACTCTTTAAGGAAAGGATAGTGCAACACCTGGAATTCATAGGAGCACAGAATCCAAGACAGCATGGGTTTACAACAGGAAGGTCCTGTCAAACTAATCTCATAGATTTCTTTGACTGGGTAACCAGAGTGATTGACCAAGGGGGTGCAGTTGATGTCACCTACCTTGACTTCAGCAAAGCTTTCAATACTGTTCCACATAGAAGACTGATTAATAACCTCGGTAGGCTCAGGGTGGGTCAGAAGCTGGTCAACTGGGTGGCAAACTGGTTGGTGGGCAGAAAACAGAGAGTGGTGGTAAATGGTATACAGTCAGAAGAGATGCAAGTCACAAGTGGGGTACCTCAGGGATCAGTCTTGGGGCCAGTCCTCTTCAATATCTTCATCAGTGACATTGCAGATGGACTGGAGGGTAAGGTTTGTCTGATTGCAGATGACACCAAGATCTGCAACAGAGTAGATGATCAAGATCGGGTGGACAGAATAAGAAGAGATCTGGAAAATCTGGCAAAATGGTCAGAAGAGTGGCAACTGGGGTTTAACACAAAGAAGTGCAAGATCATGCACATAGGGAAGAGAAACCCTGAAGTCATCTATAGGTCAGGAAAGGAGTTTCTGGCAATAACAGGGGAAGAAAGAGACTTGGGCATCATCATCACAGATGACCTGAAATCATCCAAACAGACCACTAAAGCAGTAGGTAAGGCTAGAGGGATGTTGGGGTGTATTAGTAGGGGTGTCACAAATCATAAGAGGGAAGTATTAATCCCTCTTTACAAGACACTGGTTAGACCCCATTTGGAGTACTGCATGCAGTACTGGAGGCCACACCTTCACAAGGACATTAACAAAATGGAGTCAGTCCAGAGAAGGGCAACCAAAACAGAGCTCAATATGTATACCCTAGAGCAAAGGAGGGAGAGAGGTGTTGTGATCAAAACATTCAAACATCTTAAGAGCATTAACAAGGTGAAAGAGTCTAACATGTTTCAATACAAGATAAATAGCAGGACAAGAGGACACAACATGAGGTTAGAGGGAGGCCGATTAAGGGGTAATATGAGGAAGTTATTTTTCACAGAAAGGGTGGTGGATGCATGGAATGGCCTACCTCAGGAAGTTGTGGATATGAATACAGTGCAGGGCTTCAAATAGGCATGGGATAGGCATAAGGGAGCAATACCGATGAGTATGACTAGATAGGCTATTGACAGCATACAGGCCTATGGCACATTCATAAGGTAGAAAAAATGGACAGACTGGATGGGCCTTGAGGTCCTTATCTGCCATCAACTTCTATGTTTCTATGAGAGATGGATGAGGAAAAGAGCAGTTTTCAGGGGTTAAATTAGGGCTGTCCCTTGCATTCAGGGACAGTTGAGCAGTATTGTTTACAGAGACTATTGGAGCCCCACTATGGTCAAGTTTATGCCCCCCTCACTGAAGCTGATCTCCACATCACCACACTCAGGCACATTATGACATAGGGCAAGGAAGACTGCAGGGTCATGCACCATTGAAATGAATGGGGGAATTTTTTTATTACTATTTTATACTTTATTGATTAAGAGTTGGAAATTAATGAAGGCCACTGCTCGACTAACAAAGGCCTTGTTAATAGAACAGTAGTCTTCATTATTCTCCAACTCACCATCATAATGTATAAAATAATAAGAAGAAATAACTGCATTTATTTTAAGGGGGTACGACTATGCCACAGCACTCTGACCCATGGACATTAGCTCTTAAAGACTCCAGCCTCTGGCTCCCTAGTACTCAGGTAAGAGACTCTCACTTATATCTATATTTGGTGGGTTGTCTGTAGCAGCATGGCCACACCTGTTGCAGTGTGTGTGCATGGGGGGGGGGGACCAGCCATGTGGGTGGGTGTCGAGTTATTGCTACTTTTGTGTTTGCAACTTAAATTTTTTTGTGTGGAAGCATTCAAAACTATGGAGAGACCATAGGAGTAGAGGCCAGAAAGAAGTAATTAAGTAGTTTTGTGGGTAAGTGTGTGCATTGGGGGGTGAGACAACCACATGTGTTTCCATTGGTATGTAGGCTACAATTCAGTTGTGTAGGTGAGGGAGGGCAAGAAAACTGAAAAGTATAACAGTGGCTACAAGCATGCTGCATGTGTGCAGATGTACAGTATGCAGATTTGTATTGAAGTACAAGCGAGCCTTATGTGTGCAGGCAGTATAGCTTAGTGGTTAAAGGCACTGAACTGCAAACCTGAAGACCTAAGTTTGAATCTCATCAACCCCCACTTGTACAGTATATGGTGTTATCCTGAGCAAGTCACTTAACTTTTATGTGTGCAATTCTCGGTGACCACTTGCTTTTTGTAAGCATGCCACATGCATGCAGTCCATGTCAATTTAACATAAAAAGCATGCTTTCCACACTTGCTTGCTGCACGCATGCCACATGCATGCAGTTGGTTCCAGTTTAACGTCTACTTCACTACATCATGCTTGCAGCATGCACATCACATGAGTGGTTTTATGTGTGCAGCATGAAAACATTTCATATAATTATTTCTATAAGGGTTACCACCAACAGGGGCCGCCCAACAACTACTGGGGTGAGTAGCCTCCCATCAGTGGAAACAGCCCCTTGACCTGGCTTGATCATCATGACCTCTATCTTGCTGGGATTGAGACATAGCCAGTTTATAGACATTCAGTCATTTATCTCAGCCAAACACTGGCTCAGTGTACCTGAGGTGGAAAGTCACCTGAGGCACATGACAAGTACAACTGGTTGCAATGCTGCAGATAATGTTGGCAAGTAGGAGTAATTTACTCACCAGTTATAAAATATAGTGAGTAAAACAAAATTGTGATGGGTACAGGTGCTGTAAATCTTGAAACAAATGCTCATTTTGAATCACCAGTTATGTTATGAAGCACTATTCTGTGGAGTATTTACAGATGTTGGGTGGGTACTGGTACTCATTAAAAACACTTTCTGAAGAGTATTTCCTAAAATGAGGTGAGTAAAGTAGGTTGGTACTCCCCTTATCCTGAGCTCGGACTGGGTGTCATCTGCATAGCAGTGAAACTTGATTGTACCACCTTCAGTAATGATCTCTCCCAGTGGCAGCATGTACATGGAAAACAACAGATGGGCCAAAATAGTGTCCTGCAGTACACCACAAGGCTACGTGAAAAATCCAGAGGAATAATTCCCAAGGACAACGTGGTGCGATCTTCCTGTTAAGTCGGAGCTAAACCAGTGCAAAACTGCACTGGTAATACCCACATTGATCCGCAGATGATCCAATAGTACCCCGTGATCAACCGTGTCAAAAGCTGAAGATAGATCCAAGAGCGCCAAGATGGAAAATTGCCCTTGGCCCCTTGTCATGAATAGATCATGTGCCACCTTGACCAAGGCTGTCTTAGTGCTCTGCCAGGGCCAAAAACCTGATTGTAGAGGTTCATAAACGGATAGACTCTCCAAACCCTCAGCCAGCTGGTCAACCACCACCTTCCTGATAACATTCCCCAGAAAGGAAAGATTAGAGACAGGCCTATAGTTTGAGAGACTGTCAGGGTCTAAAATTAACTTTTTAAGTAGGGGTCTCAGCACAGCCTCTTTCAAGGCCATAGGAAAGACACCCTCACTTAAAGACCCAGTAAGGATCTCCATGAACACTGGACCTAGAAAGTCCAAGCAGCTGATGCTAAGTCATGTTGGGCCTGGGTCCAAGGCACAGCTGGTGGGGAAGCAAGCTGGTAAGTGCATGGAGGACCTCAACTGCCAAAGCCGGCCAAAACTTACTCCAACTTCATAAAAGGTCTTTACCAGTAGATCGATCACCTCTAGCACAAGCTTGACCAGAGGAAGTGATACTCCCTCTGATAGAGGACACCTTGTCAGCAAAGAAACGCTCAAACTGCTCGCACTTTTCTGTGGAAAATGCTGTCCTGGACTGCAGAGAGGAAGGATTCAACCATCCGTCAACAGTGCAGAAGAGTGCAGCTGGGCGATTTCCTGCCCCAGCAATCGACCGGGACAAACACTTGGTCTTCTTAAGACTGATTGCCCTCTGATATTACAAATAATGAAGCCTGAGTACCACCTTGTCCTCCTCTGATTGAGATCTCCTCCAGGCATGCTCCAACCTACAACCCTTAGAGTATCCAGTGAACAAGGTGACCACAATTGAGCGCTTACAAAAATGGCTACTCAATTATGGCATCTGTGTTCAGGGCTACCTGGCAGAGTAGCGACCGGAAACCTGAATTGGCAAGGTAAGGTGATTGGAAGTACATGTGTATACGTGCGTGCACATGCATGGGGGGGAGAGGAAGGAGATGGAATATATGTGGGAGGGGGTGTGGTGGGCAGCTGCCAAGCTGGTCTGCTAGCGTGGTGGGGCGGGTGGTCGGTTGGGAGCTGCAGGGTTCGGGTCCAGCAGGGTGCGGTTTCTTTTTATTGCCGGCAGGAGGCTTGTTCTTTTTTTATTTTAAGTGTTTCACCACCCCCGCCACGCACCCGGAGGCGAGGCACCACATGGGGGGGGGGGGTGCTGGGGCTGCAGCCCCCTGCATTGAAAGGAAACCCATAGATCTTGGGCACCCTTTTCCCGTTTGCCACGAATGTGCATCGCTGAAATTCATTTTTGGTGATGTACACTCGTCCTGATGGTGATAGCTATTCCACAATCGCGGTTATGACATAGAACTGTCCCTTAGTCTTCAACCGACGAAAGCTCAACAGAATAACATGGTGTGTGACATCAGGAGGTCAAGGGGCGAACGTGCAAAGATGCAGTCAGGTCCAGGGCCTTGGTTAAGGCTGTATTATAAGCCTCAACACCAGCTTCTGAACCCTGATCACAGGCTAGCAGCATGCTCGAGACATCCAGTGACTCTTGGAGCTGACAAAGCTCCAGTTTATTTTTTTGACAACACCGGATAGTCTCTGCAGAAGGTTTTTTTGACAAGGGGCCCTACAGAGGAACTCAACAGCATGATGATATGACCAACTGTTTCTGCCATAATGTCAAGTCTGAGTGAGAAGACCAGGTTGAGAGTGTGGCTGTGTGGCCATGTATGTGCATCTTGGAGGTAACAGCCTGAGACAATCTCAGCTGATTAATCAGCTGGAGGAGCTCTTGCTCAAAACAACAGCATTCATCATCAACCAAGGCGTTAAAGTCTCCCAGGACCAAAATTCTGGGGAACTCCAAGACATGTTCAGCGATGAAGTCTGCCAGCTCCTACAGGAAAAGGCTCCCGCCACCCCACCACCCCAGGGGCCTGCAGATGAGGACTATCCTGCCACTGACTCCCAAAGCGCACTTAGCGACCACACACTCAAAAGACACTGGTGTCCTCACTAAGAATGCAGTGTGGCCTACTGTGGATCTAAAACAGATGGCCACCCCACCCCCTCTGCAGTCCTTCCTCGGGCAATGCAGAACAGAGTAATCAAGGGGAACAGAATCTGCTAGCACAGGGCCAGTGTTGTTGCCCACCCAAGTCTCAGTAATGCAAACAAGGTCAGCTGAAGAATCGACAATGAATGACTCCATCATCGCAGTCTTATTCCTCAGTGACCTTGCATTACAGAGAATGGCCCAAAGGGGACAAGCCATGCAGATCGGATGAACTACCTGCTGCCTGAAAACGCTTGGCAGAGCCCTAGGGAGGGATACCAGGTATGATGGTCCTCTGTCCTGGGACCTTATCCTCCCTGGATATCTCCAGGACTGTATCACACCAATCCTGCCCCCCACATTTATTTATTTATTTATTGAAGTCTCGGATTACTACCTTTGAGCTAAAGGCTCATTTACAAAGGTTCCACTTCCAGTTTACAGACAAAATTACAAGAACATTGAACAATGCATGCCAAACACATGACAATTATACAATAGTCAGTACAAAAATAAATCAGAATAATTAAGGTCTTAACATGGCAAGTTTCAGACATTGACTTAAACTGTATTTACGATATCCCTCACAGTCTGTCCAAATGGCTACCAGCTATGTAAGAAAACTGGGCCTAGTTGCCCAGCAGCCTACTTCATCTTGAACAGGAGGAAAGGGATGACAAGTGCCACTGAGGAGATTATGAGTCAAGGGTAGGGGTAGTGGGGGGGGTTGTAGGTGGTGCAATGAGAGACTACGTGGGAAATGGGAAGGATTAATGGAGGAGGGGACATAAGGGGGAAAGCAGAGGAGTGGTGGAGGATTTAATAGGGGGTAATGAGGAGATATTGAGCAGCAGAGATTGGATCCCCAGGGGTTGATTAGAGAGAAGAGAGTGTGGTCGGTATGGGGGTAGAGAAGTGCAGAACAAAGGGGGGCCAGTTGAAATGGATGACTAGACATGATGTTTATGGTGAAGCTGGTCCATGGGGGAAAAGCGATGGAGCAATGTTAGGCCAGAGAATAAGGAGAGGGGGGGGAAGCAGGGAGGTAGGTGAGGAGGAGGAGAAGGGCTATGAGAGGTGAAATTCCACTGGAGCTGCTGATATCAGGGTTAAGGTCAGTTGGGGGAAGAAGGAGGTTGAGTGAGGAGGTATGGAGGGGGAAAGTAGCATCAAGGGGTGAAGCCAAGATGGCTCTAGTCAGTTGAGTCATGGTCACACATACTACAAGTTGTCAGGTGCATTCGCAGTTTGGATTTAAAGGGGCCGGGTTTTGGTTCCTCGATCAATTCACCGCTAAGGGAGTTTAGCCAGTGGGGGGACATGTATTCATAGGACCTTTGTCCTTTAGTGGTACAGTGAAATGGGATCTGAAAACCTGCTTTGCTGGATCCCCTGGTTAATCTAGTGTTTGAGGAATATATGAGGCTATTCTGGACACCAGGGGGATCAAGGCCAAGCATGTCTTTTTTAGCTAGCAAGCAGACCAGGTACTGGATTCTATTGTACAAGGAGAGCCAACCAGTACTGGAATACAGCTCACATGTGTGAGTAAGGCGATCCATGCCCAGGACAAGCCTACAGGCTTTGTTTAAGATAGTCTTAATCCTCTTGAGGGTAGTGCTGGTGCCTGCACCATAGACTATCAAGTCGTAATCTATAATAGACAGCACTGAGCTGTTAACTGCTAGTTTGATAGCGTTCTCCATAAGGCAGTGACGGTGCCAATAGAGTTGGCCTATTCTTGCACTGGCAGCCTTCACGACATGATCAATATTTTGGCTATATGAGAGAGAGAGCCATCAAGGATGACTCTGAGGTACTTGAAGCTTTAACCATTTCAATCAGCTTGAACATATTGTTATGTATTTTAAGAGAATAGGACTTATGATGGTTTTGATGGGAGGTGAACAACATCGTTTTTGTTTTTTTGTAATTAAGCAAGAGTTTGGAGTTATGGAACCAGGTTTCAACAGCTCTGAAGTCTGATTGCATGTTTGTTTCAAGAGCTACGGAATCAGAGTGGTATGCGTAAAGCACAGCATCATCTGCATATAGAAGGACCCTGCTTTGGCATATTCCTGGAAGTTCATTCAGAAACAGGTGGAAAAGTAGGGGGCCTAATATGGAGCCTCGTGGTACTCCTGTTGTGACAATACACTGGTCATTTAAGGCTTTGTAGATCTTGACCTGCTGTGTTCTGTTGAATAGGTAACTCCGGAACCAGCCCAGGGACTGAGGAGATAACTCAGTTAACAGACTGAGGACTCTCACTGAGGTGGATGCTCCCCCCTTTTAGAACTCCCAATTTCCAACAGCGGCTGAGCACACTGCCAGCAAAGGCAATGGGAGCATTTGAAAAAGAGGAAGCAACCACAGGAAATCCACCAAGTAGGTGAGCCTCAAAGCCTCAATACCTCTATACATAATGCAAACAGAACTAACAATAAAACAAAACTAGGAAAACAGAAAGAACAAAACAAACTAATCCACAATCGGACAACCAAAAACACACAGTAAACACACACACAAAAAATCAAACACATTCACACACAGCTGCATGTTACAATTTTTAAAACACATAAATACCCCCCAACCTTAAGGCAACAAAAATTAACAAACAAAAACAGGAGAATCTAATCAAAACTGAGATGCCTGTAACAGTCAAAATTCAATAATATCAAAGTCCATGTATGGATGACTTTCCTTTTAAAGCTATAAAAGAAGCAATAGCAGGCTTATGCCAAAATAAAATTTAAAATGTTTATAGTGCCACAGACAGTGATGTGCTTAGTGGGGAAAATTCACTCAGGAAAATATTTTGTGGATTTTCCACAATTCGGGGAGTGGATCGGGTGTGCGAAGTCCAGCTTCGTTACCCCCACCAGACAAAACTGCAAAATACAGTTTGACAACTCCACCAGTGGAGGTTAAGCTTCGCATTTTGCCAACAACTATTTATAGTTAAATCCTTGGTGTCAAGTGGACCCCCCCACCTCGTCAGGTACTACCACACCACCCATCCCCCCCCCACACCGACCTTGATGTAAAAATAATTTGGTAAATCCCTGGTGTCTTGTGGTCCTTCCTCCTGCTAATCACAAGCCCCAATATAGAAAAAAATCATCTTAAATCCCTGGTGTTTAATGGAGCCCTCACACCAGGGGTCCTGCTTGTACAAGCCCATACTCATTCATTGAGAGCTCAGTCAGGCTTCCAGCCATGGAGGTGAGTGGAGAGCTGTGCCTGTGGCCTGCTCGGGGTCAGGGAGGGGAGGGGAGGAGCAGGGTGGGGGCACTACCTGAAGGGGTGGGGGATCCATTAGACACCAGGGATTTAAGATGATTTTTTTATGTTGATTGCGCACATGCACAAGAAACATATTGCAGCAGCTTTCCAGAAGCAGGTTGTGGAGGTGCGGCACTGTTGTGGCCAATGCCCCCACAGCCTTTTAAGGCTTGGCCCGCTTTTCCCAATGCCATGGCATGCTGCTGCTGACACTAGTTCAGCCAGCATGCTACAACCTTGTAAGGTTTCAGCCACTGCAATCAGGGGTCGCCTCGTCATTGCAGCACAAGCCATTAGCTGCAATGAGGAAGAGACCTGTCATTGCTGGGTGGAACCTTGTTACAGTGATACTGTTTGTGAACATGGCGGTGACTTGCCGCCTTGTTCACAAACAATATTAAGTCCCCCCCAGCCGAGGGGGTGCCCAATCCCCCTTGGCAGCATGTGCCCCCTCTACCATGTTTGTTTGCCGACGGGGGCCCCAATCCCTGTTGGCTTCAGTGCCCCAAGGTTGATGTTGCTGATGGGGGAGCTCACTCCCCGTCAGCATTATGCAACCCCCCGCTTTTGTTGTGTGCTGATGGGGTGCCCAATCCCCGTCGGTATAATGTCACCCCCCCCACTTTGTTGAGTGCCAACAGGGTGCCCAATCCCCATTGGCATAATGTAACCCACCTTTTATTGTGTGCCAATGGGGGTGCCCAATCCCCCATCAGCTACAGCTGCCCCCCCAAAAAAGCTTCCGTTGGCATGCTGGGAGCCCACCCCAGCATACCACATGCCCCTGTAAAAACCAAAAATGGTCCCGGGATGTTTTTTTTTTTTTTCCCAGTGGAAAAAGGAAACGGTCCCTCGGCAGTCTCCCTGCCCCCCTCTCACAACCCATGCCCACCCACTGTGCACCCTGCCTCCCCACACCACCCTCCCCACCCCATACTCACCTCTGGAGTCCGGCACAACCATCTTCTGTGAACCGGGAACACGTCTGCACTCTTCAAAGCCGACCGCAAACTGAGGAAATGCTGGTAAGCTGTATAATGGAATAAATAAGTTTTTCAACTTTGATGTATATCTCAGACATTTTTTGGAATTTTGGCACCAAATTTTCAACATGGGTTTTTTTTGGAATTCTCCTCATGAATTCTGGCACTGTCATGGCATTATTCGGCCCCAAAAGGTGATTTCGTGGTCACTGTGTGGAATCCCCTTTCGGGACTGATTAACGAAATGACAGTGCCAGTGTTCATGAGGTGGGCTCTCAAAAAGCCTATGTTGCAAATTTGGTGGGAAAAATCTGTTTTACGAGTGTGCATTGTGCAGTTGCTACACACGTGCTTAACTTTGCGAATTTGCAATATTTTCACTTCAGATTTTCAACATTAGCATTTTTTCAGACCTCCACATGAACAGTACAGCTGTCATTTTCCACATCCTGGCCAAAATGTGTTTTCACAGGTCTGGCGCAGAATAGAGCGGTTGCTGTGGGAAATCCGTGTTCAGGACACATTATGAAAATGACAGTGACACTGTTCATTAGCAGAGGTCCTAAAATGCCTATGTTGAAAATTTGGTGATGAAAGTCCGTAAAATGTGTGTTATGAATGTGCATTGCGCAGTTTCCACGCACGTTCGTACCTTCGCAACTTTGCAATATTTTCTCTCCAGATTTTCAACATTGCCATTTTTCCACACCTTCTTATGAACAGTACAGCTGTCATTTTTCGCATCCTGGCCAAAATGTGTTTCCGCACTTCCGGCACAGAATATCGCAGTTGCTGTCAGAAATCATTGTTTGGGACAGATTACGATCGAGCGACTGAGACGGGGGGGAGTGACCGAGCTCAACTGAGCTCTGTCGGGACTGCTGCAGATTTCTTTGTGAGCAGGAAAAGGCGACAACGCAGGCAGGAGCCCAGTACAAAAGAGCAGCCTGCAGCGCCGGGAGGCACAGAACGAGCGAGTGAGGGAGGGGGAGTGAGTGAGCTCAACGGAGCTCTGTTGGGACTGCTGTGGATTTCTTTGTGGACAGGAAAAGGCAGCAATGCACACAGGGGCCCAGTACAAAAGGGAAGCCTGCAGCGGTGAGAGAAACAGAACTAGTGAGTGAGAGAGGGGGAGTGAGCGAGCTCAACGGAGCTCTATCACGACTGCTGCAGATTTCTTTGTGGGCAGAAAAGGGCAGCAACACAGGCAGGAGCCCTGTACAGAAGGGCAGCCTCCGGCGCTGGCAGAAACGAAATGAGCAAGTGAGACAGGGGGAGTGAGTGAGGTCAACGGAGCTCTGTCGGAACTGCTGCACATTTCTTCGTGGGCAAAAGAAAATGCCAACAGAGGCAGAAGCCCAGTACAAAAAGGCAGCCTGCACTGCCAGGAGAGACAGAGTGAGCGAGTGAGACAGGGGGAGTGAGCGACCTCAATGGAGCTCTGTCTGGACAGCTGCAGATTTCTTTGTGGGCAGCAAAAGATGCCAATGCAGGCAGAAGCCCAGTACAAAAGGGCAGCCTGCAGTGCTGGGAGAAACGGAATGAATGAGTGAGAGAAGGGGAGTGAGCGAGCTCAACAGAGGTCTATCATGACTGCTTCGGATTTCCTAGTGGGCAGGAAAAGGTGGAAATGCAGGCAGGAGCCCAGTACAAAAGGCCAGCCTGCAGCGCCAGCAGAAATGGAATGAGCGAGTGAGGGAAGGGGAGTGAGCAACCTCAACGGAGCTGTGTCTGGACTGCTGCAGATGTCTTTGTGGGCAGAAAAAGCTGCCAATGCAGGTAGGAAATCAGCACAAAAGGGCAGCCTGCAGCAGCGGGAGACACAAAACGAGCGAGTGAGAGAGGGTTAGTGAGTGAGCGAGCTCAATGGAGCTCTATTGTGACTGCTGCAGATTTCTTTGTGGCCAGAAGAAGGCAGAAATGCAGGCAGGAGCCAAGTACAAAAGTGCAGCCTGCAGCGCTGACAGAAACAGAATGAGAGAGTGAGAGAGGAGGAGTGCACGAGCTCAATGGAGCTGTGTCGTAACTGCTGCAGATTTCTTTGTGGGCAGAAAAAGGGGCCAACAGAGGCAGGAACCCACTACAAAACGGCAGCCTGCAGCGCCAGGAGAAACAGAATGAGCGAGTGAGACAGCTGGAGTGAATGACCTCAACAGAGCTCTGTCGGGACAGCTGTGGATTTCTTTGTGGGCAGAAAAAGGTGCCAACGCAGGCAGAAGCCCAGTACAAAAGGGCAGCCTGCAGCACCAGGAGAAACACAATGAGTGAGGACAGATGAGCTAGTTCAACGGACCTGTGTCAGGACTGCTGCAGATTTCTTTGTGGACAGAAAAATCCGCCAACAGAGGTAGGAGCCTAGTACAAAAGGGCAGCCTGCAGCACCAGCAGGAACAGAATGAGCGGGTGAGAGAGAGAGGGAGTGACCCACCTCAACAGAGCTCTGTCAGGACAGCTGCAGATTTCTTTGTGGGCAGAAAAATGTACCAACACAGACAGGAGCACAGTACAAAAGAGAAGCCTGCAGCACCGGGAGAAACAGAACGAGCAAGTGACACAGGGGCAGTGAGCGAGCTCAACAGACCAACGCAATCAACATTCGGCATTGACAAATACTTCTTTATATTGGGACCAGCAATCAGGGGAAAGGGGGGACCACTAGACACCAGGGATTTACCATATTGTTTTTTACATCAGGGTAAGGGTTGGGGGGGGAGCAGGTGGGGGATACTACCTGACAGGGTTGAGGGTTGGGGAGTCTACTTGACACCAGGGTCTGGATCCTCAAACCGCTCTGAAGGTGCAAAACCACCTGCAAGTCCTCAAATGTTATGCAGTTGCGGATAAAAAGGGGAAATTGCGTTGAGTGGTATACACAAAACTTCCAGAGCTATGGAAAAAATACACTGCGGACTGCAAGAAAAGTGAAGCTGTAGAAGTTTCTGAAGGAAAAAAAAGCCATTGAAGTATGGCATATCCTCTTAAAGGCTATTCTCAGCCAGTGTTTTTCTGCAGTTGAGAAAACACTGTTGTACACATGCTGCACCACTGAGAGTGAGGCATAACTCTCCCTGAGCAAAATGCAGTGTACCAACAATTGAGATACAATTATAGCAAAGGTTTAGGCACCAAGCAACAGCAAACCAGTGGGTGTATAGTAGTCTCAGTTGTTACAACAAAAATAGAACACATTTTCATTGAAAGGCAACAAAACAGAACCACTAGACTCAGAACAGCCCAGAAAGGAGCCTCAGAGGCAACAGAGGCAGGGCTGGTAACAGCCTGCAGTGAGTGCTACTAAAGCAGGCAACATAAGCACCCCAGGGAGAGACACAACCATCAGTTCCACCATCAGTTACAGACAGTCACTGTACACCAGTGGTGCTGCAGTGGTCCCAGTTGAGGGACTGGCTGCTGGTCTCTCTGTGAGTACTTTCTGCTGCATCTATGGCAAGAATGTCAAAGTCTGCTGCTCCAGTTAATATGGCTCACCTGTTGTGTGCCTGCTGAGTCTTTTCCTCAGCTGTGGATACACACTTCTGAATTTTCAGCAGCTACAGAAAAAATGTTGCGGATTTTCAGCACTTGCAGAATTTCACAATGTGCCTAATTTGCAATTATCAGCAACTGCAGACCTTTTCTTTGGGGATATGCCACAAATAAATTTCCATAGTGTTACAAGCCCCTATGGAATTTTTGACTGTCTTGGAGAATCCAGCCCCAGGGATTTAAGATGTCTTTTTTATATTGGGGTCAGTGTTCAGTGTGGGGGGGAGGAGCACTAAACACCAGGGCCCAGATATTCAAAAGGGTTGCGCATGGCGCAAAAGTGTTGCGCCATGCACAACCCACTGATGCACCCCGGTGCGATATTGAAAAGGGAAAAGTGCGCCTGCACAAATCCCAATGCCCGGGGGCGCATCAGTAATGTATGCAGGCACAGGTGGGGATGGCTGCCTATGCATAAACTGCACAGCCCGATAATCAGCTGGGCTGTGCAGAGTTATGCAGGCGCAACCCCTACCTGCGCCTGCACAAAGTTACGCTTAAAAAAAACCAGAAACAAGTCGAGGGCCACCAACAGGTGAGCTGCCGCATTGCAGGGTGCAACACAGGCGCCCCCCATGTCCCGATCAGGGGCTGAAGTGTTGCCCCCCCTGCAGCCCGATCGCAGCCATAATGTTATGTTCCCCCCATTAGCCCGATCGTGGCCACTAACTTTATGTTCCCCCATTAGCCCGATCGCGGGCATAAGGGTTATGTCCCCCAGCAGCCCGATCGCTGGCATAACTGGAAAGTCCCTCCCCGAGTAGCCCGATCAAGGGCATCAGACCTCCCTCAAGTTCAATATTCCTGGTGGTCCAGTGGGCCACCAGTAGCCCGATCGCGGCGCATCCTCACCCCCATGTCGGAAATACCTGGTGATCTAGTGGTCCCCACCCCACCCACCCACGGAGCCCCACCACCCAGCTCCCTCGCCAGCCGGCGGGCAGCAGCACCTCACCCGCCTGCCACCACGGTCACCGACTGACAGCTCGGTAGGGCTGCACGTCCATTGGTTCAGAGCATGACTTTTCCGGTTATGCCCGTGATCGGGCTGCTGGGAGGGGACATATCCCTTATGCCCATGATCGGGCTAATGGGGGAACATAACGCTATGCCCACGATCGGGCTAATGGGGGAACATAATGTTATGCCCGCAATCGGCTAATGGGGGACATAACGTATGCCCATGATCAGGCTAATGGGGGGACTTTCCCATTATGCCCACGATCGGGCTGCTCGGGGGGGACTATTCAGTTATGCCCACGATTGGGCTAATGGGGGGGGAGTTTACTATTATTCCCGTGATCGGGCTGCAGGGGGCATCGGTCCCCCATGGCTGCTGCCTGGCAGGGTGCCAGGTGCAAGTCGTCGGTGGGATCAGCGCACCTGCATGCTAGTGGCATGCAAATGGGGCCGTAATTAGATGCAAATGGCTTCCCCTGCGCCTTGCATAAATTATGGCCCCATTTGCATGTCACCCTTTGAATATCGCAGGTGCTGCGCATGGCGCAGTGGAACTTGCGCCATCACATCTCAATGCTCCACTCTGACCACTTGCGCTGGAGCAGTTCCACTGTGACATGCACAGTGGGTGTGGCCAGGGGGCAATATTCAAAGAAGTTGCGCCATAGCGCAACTCCATTGAATTTCGCCCTGGCCACACCCCTGCACTACTATTTTGAGTGGCGCAGGGGCTTGCGCCACAAAATGGCGCGGTTTGAATATCTGGGCCCAGGGATTTAAGATGATATTTTTTTATATTAGGGCTGGCGATCGGTGGGGGATGGGGGGCAGTGGACTCCAAGGATTCAGGGGAGTCACAATTTGTAACTTCTTGCTTTTGTTTTTTTTTTTAAAGTGCAATTTGCACTTTAAAAAACACCAAAGCAACGCAAAGTTACAAATCATGAGTTTTTATTTGTCAGCTGCAACTTCGCAAACTGACCCCTGGAGGAGAATTCGGCAACTTCACCAAAAATATACAAGCAAAGTAAAACTTCATTGCATCTCTAGCCATAGGGAGCTCTTATTTCCTCTGGCAAATTATATCCAGAAAAACATAGCCATTTCTTTACAGCACTTCATGAATGGGGCAGCTGTTATTTTGCAAATCCTGGCCAAAATGTGTTTTCGTACCTGTGACGTGGAATGATGCTTCAGTAGTACGGAGTAACGTGTTGGTGGGGATTTAAAAATGTTCAGCTACTGGGTTTATTTGGTGGGGTAATAAGAAGGCGGTGCTGAAAATTTGGTGTGCAAATACATTGAAATGCCCAGGTTATGACTGAACGTTACATTATTTCAGCATTCACTCATAACTTAGCAAATTTTCAATATGTTGACTCCAACCTGTCAACATAGCCATTTTTCCTCACCACATCATAAATGTGGCATGTGTCATTTTTAAAATATTGGATGAGACGTGTTTTCACACCTCTGCTGTGAAATGACTTTTCGTTCAATATTCTATAAATGGTACATGTCATGTCTATAAGGCGAATCCTAAAACAAGTATCTTCAAAATTTTAGATCAAAATTGCAGAACACAAATTGTTTACCAAGCACGAAATGTTCATCATTGACAAATGTTCATTTTAAAATATTCTGTTATGTGCAGGTATCTGGTTGATCCTGTCATTTCAATAAATGAAATAAGTATCTGGTTGATCCTGCACTGGGTTCAGGAACTGAATGGCCATGACAAGCAATGAGTGAGGGAGCTGGGCAGAAGCAATTCTGAAACGTCCAACACCATGGAAGAAGTAGGGGACGTGGAAGACGGAGCAAGCAGTGCCCGGCAGCTGGGATTTGGAGAGAAGCCTTGGTGCTCCAACATGAAGCTGCAATCCAGAGTGTCTGTGGCAAAGTTTTGTAAAAATAAAGGTATTGTTTTCTCAGTTGGGGGGGGGGGGTTTACAGTGAACTGTGAAGAGCATGTAAAGGTGACATGGATGACAGTGAGTAAAGTGAGAGTAATTTGAGGGCTGAGGAATTTACATGCATTTGGCATGTGGAAAGAGAAACACAGTGGTGAAAGAACGGGGGTGTGGTAATATAGGCTATAGTGCTAGGAAAAAAGTAGATGAAACAAAGTGTGTTTTTGGGGGGTCAGCAGGTAATAAAATTAAAATGTCTACTGTGTGTGATGTGATGTGAAAAGAAGTGGAGCTGTGGGCTGCCGTTTTGGTTTTGAGACTATGGCATGGATGTCTTAGGCCCTGTCCACACTACACCGCTCAGACCCCGTAACGGATAGAAACCATTACAACTGGAGAGTGGTGCAGTGTCCAAACTGCCCGCGGTGTCCATTACAGGACCCGGCACAGCTGGTCCACACCCGAGCTGGGAGACGTTACCGTAGCACCTGATCCCACACAGCCGGCGCTAGAGGACCAGGTCATGCGTCCACACTACACCCGTAATGTTACCGGTGAGCACCGGGTTTATAATCCATTGTTGAAACCACATCATATGTGGTTTCAATAACGGTTATGAAAACGCCTTCTGTAACGTTACAGGTGTAAATGCAAACCATTGCAGTAATGGTTTGGGCACTCTGTAACGTTACAGAGGGGTAGTGTGGACAGGGCCTAACTCAGGGAGGTTTTGTGGGGAGCACTTGAGGAAAAGTAATGCTGGCTGGGGGGGTTGATTGGCATTAGGGTGTCAAATAAATGATTTATTTAACACCAGTGAGCATAAATAAAGACCCAGGGCTAAATCGAGTTTCTGTAATTCCAGACATCTCATAAAACTGTTCTTCTGCATGAAGCTGGTGAAATCTAAAACTGAAGTATGGAGACTATCTGAATACTGTTACATATTGGTGGGTTGCTCTGCTCATCACAGCTGAAATAACAGCATCCTCTTTCTTGTCAGCAATATTGCAAACACTTTAGTTCATGCATCCCAATATAATGAAACTGCACCCCAACATCATGAGTAGGAAAAATGCACAGAGAAAGTGATCTCATACAACAGGGCACCTTGAGCCCTGTTTGGAGGTATTCATCTTTTTTGACCTACAGGGCTCAGAAATGGAGAAAGGTGACATTTGTAATTCTTAACTAGTAATTTACCACACAGCTGGAGGACATGGCAACATCAGCATGGTGTGCATTTCACACAAAAATCAGACGCTAATTAATTTATGGAAATGTGTTCAAGTTTTGCAGCATTTAAGCAGCCTAAATAAAACTTCTATATTGCCAGACAGGCCTTCATGCTGCCTGTCTTATTATTCTCCTCTTTATCCTGATTAATGTAATGCCAAGTGTTTCTCATTTTCATGACTTACAGTACGAGTGGTGCTTGCATGAAACTTTGCAGCTCTTCCCATATGTGTGATGTTTACACAAAAAAGTCACACTGATTAAGAAACTTGACAAACAAAATCAATGTCTGTACCTTATTCTTTTTACCTTTTTAACATATCAAAAAATAAGTAGTTGATATATGTGCATTATGACTGGCTTCCTTATATTGTTGCCTCGTGAGGCACCTAAGTAATCATTTCCAAGTCCAGCCTCTTAGTGACTGGCTTGGTTTTACATCAGCCTGGGAGTTACAACTGGACTACTGAATGACTAAGATGGTAATGCAGGAAAGCTGTACCATAAATATCAGTTGTCTTGGTTGCCCCCCACCACCACTACCACCACCATAAGAACACCAGCATCCCACCATACAGTGTGCATCCATCCTGCACATAAAAATACCAGCATCCCCACCATGTAGTGCGCATCCACCCCCCCACATAAAAGCACCAGCATCCCACCATGCAGTGTGCATCCACCCCCACATAAGAACACCAGCATCCCACCATGCAGTGTGCATCCACCCTCCACATAAAAACACCAGCATCCCCACCATGCAGTGTGCATCCATCCTGCACATAAAAACACCAGCATCCCACCATGCAGTGTGCATCCACCCCCACATAAAAACACCAGCATCCCACCATGCAGTATGCATCCATCCTGCACATAAAAACACCAGCATCCCCACCATGCAGTGTGCATCCACCCCCCACATAAGAACACCAGCATCCCACCATGCAGTGTGCATCCACCCTCCACATAAGAACACCAGCATCCCACCATGCAGTGTGCACCCACCCTCCACATAAGAACTCCAGCATCCCACCATGAAGTGTGCATCCACCCCCACATAAGAACACCAGTATCCCACCATAAAGTGTGCATCCACCCTCCACATAAAAACACCAGCATCCCACCATACAGTGTGCATCCACCCCCACATAAAAACACCAGCATCCCACCATACAGTGTGCATCCACCCCACATAAAAACACCAGCATCCCACCATACAGTGTGCATCCACCCCCACATAAAAACACCAGCATCCCACCATACAGTGTGCATCCACCCCCACATAAGAACACCAGCATCCCCACCATGCAGTGTGCACCTACCCCCCACATAAAAACTCCAGCATCCCCACCATGTGGTGTGCATCTGTAAGTTATAAGGCCAAGAATGAAAGACAATAGGCTGCTGCTGCTTTTTAGTGTTCGAATCAAGCTGCTGAACAGTTAACAATATTTCCAGGTCTGCAGGCCCAGATCTCCCACTTCACTGACGACAGGGTATTCTTATCATAAAACATGACTGCAGGCCAGCCTGTCAGCTCGTTGACAGCTCTTGTTACTCTGCCATGCGATTTGCGGGGGAAACTCTTTAACAAGAGGGCAAAAACGCTAGGGTCTTGCAGGCTCAGCTGTCACAGAATGAAATGCTCTTTGGTGACTCCTGCTAATATCTTTTCCACACCTTGATTAGCAAAATTAAACTGAGTGAATGGATGGAGGTGCTGCCCCCAAACGACAAGGGAAGCAGCTCCAAAAAAATGGAATTAATTCTCTTCCCTTCATGAAACAAGCAAGTTGTTCTAGCTTAAATGAATACAGCCTGTGTGTGCTGAAGGCCAACAGCTATACACACCAGAGATGCAGTTTTCAAGATATTGTTGAAAATAAAGGCATCTTCAGCAGAACACACTGCCAATTGATTTATAAGATCTGCTGATATGTTATTAAAAATACTGACTAGAGACTAAAATAGTTGCTTATAGTTTCCCATCTGGAGTACTGCATGCAGTTCTAGAGACCCAGTCTCTGCAAGAACATAGACAGGTTGGAGGCAGTCCAGAGGAGGGCAACTAAAATGGTGCAGGGTCTGCACCAGAAGCTGTATGAAGAGACTAAAGGAGCTTAATATGTATACCCTTGAGGAAAGGATGGAGACTGAGGACATGGTAGGAACTTTCAAGTACCTCAAAGGAATCAACAAAGTCTAAGAGGTGCTGGTCCAATGGTGCTGAGGGTTGAGTGGCTGGATGGCACACCTCGTGCCATGCTGGTGACCCATGTTCAGGAACTAGCATGGGCCATTGGGGGTCGGCAGGGGAAGAGAAGGCTCGAGCGTCCAACGACACCTCGCCTTCTCCGGGGGAGGGAGGGATGCAGAACTTGGCACTTGGGTGCCTCCTGGTGGCAAATTGGGGTACAGTGCCAGAACCGGCATGCAAGAGGGATGGTGGTGCGCAGCAGACGTTGGCAGGAACACGCTTGATAATGAGTGCATCTCCTCCACTGGGCATCAATGCACCATCATGCGCTCCTAAAAGGGAGAGGGGGTGGAACCACCAGAACAAAGGAATTGCCCCAGAGTGCTGGAAGGTGATGGTGCACCCCAGCCCCTCATCCACTGCCAGACCCTGGCCACCTGGGTCCCAATCATCCACATACCACCAATGCCTGGATGATGTTATATGTTTTGGGCACCTGTAGGAGAGGTAGCCCTGCCCTGGGGGGGGTAAGCCAAGGGGGTCTCTCACCAGGTAGAGGTAAGGCACTTGCAGAGCTCCAGAAAGGGACCCCGGAGTGGAGGGGTTTCAGGCTGGACGGGAGACAACCAGGACATTGCCTGAGAGAGGCCACCACTCCAGTGACTGGAGGGAAAAAGAAATGAAAAAAAAAACAAAGTCCAAGAGGGTAGCATCTTTCAGAAAAAAAGATGTGCAAGAACAAGGAGACACAATTTGAAGATAGAGGGGGATGACTTAGGGACAATGTGAGGAAGTATTTTTTCACGAAGAGGGTGGTGGATGCATGGAACTGCCTTCCCGAGGGGGTTGTGGGGTCAAAAACAGTGGGTTAATTTAAGAATGCATGCGACAGACATAAGGCAATTCTAGTGGGGGGTAGGAGGAAGTAGGCTGTTGGTTAACTAGGATCTGCAGCTTATCCAATAGGTAGGGAAATGGCCAGACTAAGTGGGCCAAGCAGTGCTTATCTGCCATCAAAGTCTATGTTTCTACATTTCACTTCATACATATTATAAATAACGCCTTAAATTAAGGGTGTGAGAAGTGGGCCATAGGCAACTTAGGTTTGGCATGGGGTTCAGGCCCATAAATATGGTTCAGCTTTGAGAACTCTGCAGAACCATTTTGGTTTCCAATAGGGTTGTGCAGATCAGATTTTCTGGTTCTGCCAGGTCAGTCCAGATCAACTCAGGCAATTAAGAACCAGATCCAAAACCAGAGTCAGAACCAAAAGTATAATATACAGTAATAATGGTGCAATCAATAGAACAACACAAGGCAATGTTACACAACTGGTCTGTATCTGCTGCACTGAAAAGGCTGGTGTGAATCAGGGGCATAATGTCTTCCTCCATCTATTCCGTCTCTCCCACCCTGCTTTACTGGTACAGTCTCACAGAGGTGTAACAGAACAGACTTGTGAGTGTAACAGATGTTTTTCCTGTAAGGAAGGAGCAGAAGCAGTGCATAGATAGATAGATGCAAGCAGTACTTCATGTAACTTTCTTTCAAAATTTATGAAGGGCATTTAAGTTCCAGTATATGATATGTCTTTTAAGTGACAGAGTCAACAGGAAGAGTGACAGTGCAGTCGTCTGGGGCATGCAGTGGCAGAAACAGAATTATGATGAAGAAATATGAAAATGAGTCAAACAGGGACATTTTGCAATGGAAAGAGAGACAGTGATCTAGGGCCTGTAGTGGCAGAAACAGAATTATGACAGAAATGCCACATCGAGACAATTTACAAGAGGAAGTGTGGCAGTGGTCAGGGGCATGCAGTGGCAGAATGATGATGGAAATTATCAAGTCACAGAGGGACAATTTAATTATAATTTGCTTACTGGTGGCATCAATAGAAAAAACCCAGAAGACTCAGAGTAGCATTGTTAATGTTACACTCACAGCAGGTGTGGATCTGCTGTACTAAAAGTCTGGTGTGAACCAGTGGCCTCATTTCTTCCCGCAGATGTTCCATCCCACCCACCATGCTACACTGCTATAGTCTCACACAGGTGTAATATTTCTGCCTGGTCAGTGCAGCAGATTTTTGTCCTGCAGGGGAGGAATGGAAGACATGCACAGATTCGACCTGGCAGACCATAACCTGCCAATTCGGAAATTGTCTGAAGTGTGGATGGGAGATTTGGTTACTTTTTGGTTTTCTATCTGTACAACAGGTCACAAATAGTCAATTTTGGTAAAGTCACATCCGGAGCAAATTTTGTCTCATGGTGTTCCACTGGGATCCATTCTAGGCCATGTTTTATTCGCTGTTTTTATGAACAGCCGACCAAAGATCTGACATGCTGCCAAAACTTTGCTCTGTGCAGATGATGCAGTCATCTACATTCATGGAAAAGACAAAAACACTATTAAAGATGTCCTTGGGCACAACTTCCACTCCCTGCAAAAATGGTTTGTGGAAGAAAAACTGGTCTTAAATGTCCCTAAAACAAAAGCTATGCTACTAAGTACCCCAGATGGTGTCCAAGTTGAATAAATTAAGGAATTCAAGTACCTTGGTGTTAATATTGATCCTTGTCTTAAATTCGACAGTCAAATGACTAATATTTTAAGAACTGTACATCAAAAACTAGGATTCCCCTAATACGCTTCAAAGTATTTAGCACCTGACACAAAAATCAGAAGCACCCAAAGCTGCATTCTCCCTCTGCTTGAATATGGCTCTGTTGTGATGGATGCTGCATCCTTTATGTATGGGCAAAGGAAGGACCTTAATCTACAAAACTGCTAAATCTGCTTTGCCCAAGGGCCCACAGTCACACTACAGTCAGTTAGTTAGTTAGTTAGTTAAACTTTATTTATTTATAAAGCACCCCTTCCTAGGGGCTCGGAGCACTGTACAATACATGAAATCTAAAACAGATGAAAACGTACATCTTAACATATATAAAAGCCACATTTCACAGCTAAACATAAATCATATTCTAATTGTAGTAATTATAAATAAATGACAATCAGGAAAATGTCATATTATAACAAATTGAATGCTTGTTCAAGAATAAATGTCTTGAGCCCCCTTTTAAAGACTTCCACCCAGTGGGCTGTTCAAAGATGACCTAGGAAGGAGTACCACAGGGCAGAAGCAGCCACAGAAAAAGCACGGTCTTCCAAAAGCTGCAGCCTTGCCCTGGGAACCACCCAGAGGACATCCTCAGAGGAACGAAGAGGGTGAGACGGGCAGTGCAGAACCAGGAGGTCTTGCAGATAGTTAGGTCCCCGACCGTGTAGGGGTTTATAGGTCAGTAACGCAATCTTGAAAGCAATCCTCCACCATATCGGCAGTCAGTGCAGCCCACAGAGGACCAGCATATGTTCAAATCTAGGTACACCCATCAAAAGCCTGGCTGCCGCATTCTGCGCCAGCTTCAGATGGCAGAGATTGCTTCCCAAAAGCCCCAGGTACAAGGCATTGCAGTAGTCCAACCTCGACATGACAAAGGTGTGTATCAGAGTGGCAAGGTCATCAGGTGATATCAGGAAACAGATCCAGGCAATGTTTCTTAGGTGGTAAAAGCCACTTTGACGGCAGACACCTGAGCATCAAGTGTCAGGCCATCATCAAGTACCACACCCAGATCGCTAACCCGTGTGGAGGAGGTCGGGGCGGACCACCCAGTCTAAGACCCAGGTCACTCCCCCGCACCCCTCGACCTCACCAATGACCTGGCTTCACCACCAATACCTACATCTTGTATGGATGGAGTCATAACCAGTTTCGAGTCATCCAGTCCTGGATCTCAGCCAGGTAAGAGTTAAACACAGAGATTGCCATCTGGCTCCCAGGTGCACAGGACAGGTGTAGCTGGGTGTCATCGGCATAGTAATGAAAGTCTAAGCCATATTGCCTGATGACATTTCCCAAGGGCAGCATATACACAGTGAACAAGAGAGGTGACAGGACCGAACCATGTGGAACTCCACTACACAGGGACATCAGGCTGGATGAGGATAACCCCGTCACCACCCATTGCACACTGTCCATTAGGTAGGACCTAAACCAGCTGATGACATTGCCAGTTAGTCCACACCAGTTCCGTAGGTGGTCCAGCAGCACCTTATGGTCCACAGTGACAAACACCACAGAGAGATTGAGGAGAATGAGAATAGATCTCTCTCCCCTATCCCTCACTCGAAGGAGATTGTTCAATACCCTCATCAGGGCAGTCTCCATGCTATGCCCAGGTCTGAGTCTAGAATGAAATGACTTAAAAATGGCAGAGGAAGTGAGACAGGTCTCAAGCTGACTGGCCACCACTTTCTCCAAAACCTTCCCTAAAAATGGGAGGTGTGTGACCAGTCTGTAGCTGGTGAGGCAGTCTGGGGTCAATGAGGGTTACTTCAAAAGGGGTTCCACTAGGGTCTCTTTCAAGGCCACTGGGAAGAACCCACTCCTCATGGAACACCATACCATCCCAGTAACCACAGGTCCAGTCAAGCCAATACAACTGGCTAAAAGTCGGAATGGACCAGGGTCTAGTTCACAATAGGTTAGCCGTAACTTTGAGATTATTTCACTCACCTCATCTACATTAACTGTGTTTAATTCACTCCACACCAGAGAGGTGGCCCTCCCCACCACCGGTTTGATCTCATAAGCCAATTGAGCGGTCCTGGAGGAGATATTGGATCTGACAGAGAACACGTTGTTAGCAAAAAACAGAGTGAACTCCTCACACCTAGTGCTTAAACTAGCTCCCCCCAGACAGAGACAGGCTGGGTGTAACAACCTGTCTGCCTTGCGGAAGAACTGAGCTGGTCTGTTCTTTACTGTAGCAATCTCCCTGGGATAGAAAATCTGCTTTTTTTCGGGAGATTTCCCTTTGATAGTCATAATGTGACCGCAATGCCAATTTGTCCTCCATAGACCCAGATTTCCTCCAGCGATGCTCCAACCTCCGTCCCTTAATCTTCAACTCCCTGAGCTCCCCATCAAACCATGGGGGCCTCCAGTGAGTAAACATAGAAACATAGAATTTGACGGCAGATAAGGACCGCTTGGCCCACCCAGTCTGCCCATTTCCCTACCTACTGGATAAGCTGCAGATCCTAGTTAACCAGCAGCCTACTTCTTCCTACCCCCAACCCTCAGAACTGCCTTATGACTATCCCATGCATGCTTGAATTCCACCACTGATTTTGACTCCACAACCTCCTCCGGAAGGCCGCTCCATGCATCCACAACCTCTGTGAAAATACTCCTTAAATTACCTCTGAGCCGCCCCTATCTTCAAATTGTGCCTCTTGTTCTTGCACACCTCTTTTTTTGAAAGATGCTACCTCTTGGACTTTGTTGATTCCCTTGAGTGCCTGAAAGTTTCTATCATGTCCCCTCTCCCTCCTTTCCTCGAAGGCTATACATATTAAGCTCCTTAAGTCTCTCTTCATATGTCTTCCGGTGCAGACCCTGCACCATTTTAGTTGCCCTCCTCTGGACAGCTTCCATCCTGTCAATGTCTTTGCGGAGATTAGGTCTCCAGAACTGCACACAGTACTCCAGATGGGGTCTCACCAGCTGTCTGTACAGAGGGATAATAACTTCCTGTTTTCTACTGGTGATGCCTCTCCCTATGCATCCCAGTATCCCCCCAGCCCTCTTTGCTGCCCTCTCACATTGCTTGCCCATCTTTAGGTCATCTGATACGACTACCCCCAGGTCCCTCTCCATTTTTGTTGTTGTTAGTATCTCACCCCCCATTATGTACTCTTCCCCTGGGTTTTTGTTTCCCAAGTGCATTACCTTGCAATTCTTAGCATTGAATCTAAGCTGCCATACATTTGACCATTCCTCTAACCTTGCCAAGTCCCTTCTCATCCTTTCCACCCCACCCTGTTCATCAACTCTGTTGCAGATCTTAGTGTCATCTGCAAAGAGACATACTTTTCCTTCCAGTCCTTCTGCAATGTTGCTTATAAAGACATTGAAGAGGACCGGTCCTAATACTGAACCCTGCGGTACCCCATTAGTAACCCTCCTTTCTTCTGAGTGGACTCCATTTACTATTACTCTCTGTGTCCTATTCTCCAGCCAATTCTTTACCAGGCTGTCATCTTGGGACCCACACCCAGGCTGGCTAACTTGTATATAAATCTTTTGTGTGGGACTGTGTCAAATGCCTTGCTAAAATCTAGGTAGACCATGTCCACAGCCCCTCCCTGATCTACTACTTTGGTCACCCAGTCAAAGAAATCTATCAGATTCGTCTGGCATGACCTTCCCGCTGTGAATCCATGCTGCCTAGGGCCCTGTGCCCCTCTGGCCTCTAGATACTCGACAATTCTTTCCTTTAGAAGTGATTCCATCATTTTCCCTATCATTGAGGTTAAACTAACAGGTCTATAGAGTAGATAAGAGCCATACATGGACGGGCACAATATAGTCGAAGGCGGCAGCATACTGTACCAATTTCGAATGTCTTAGATGGCTGCAACCTGAACTCAGGGCTCAGTTAACCTTAGCAAATTTTATGTTTAAAATATCTGCACAGAAGTGTATCCCAGTGCCACATCAAACTTTTCATGTTTGGGGACAACCCCTTCTCCTTCTATTCTGCAAACAACTTATTAAAGGTTATTTTCATTCGCACAGGCATAGGCCAAAACTCATTCAGTAACGAGCAGCGTCTTTCTGTAATACCATCCCATCCTCAATTAAAGCTATTCCCACCCCCAAAGCTTTGAGGCTAATCTGAAGGAACACCTCCAACAATCTAATGTTTGTACATGCTTTACTTAATTTACCAGTCTTGTAGACCTACTGAACAGCTGAATGTTTATGCATGCACCATGTCATTTTATTTTGTATTATGTATTCATGTGTTTTATATACTTGTATCTTGTACCACTGTCTTGACTTGTACTCTGTTGTACCCATGTCATGCCTGAAGAGGGTGCCTGGCACCAGTGCAGCTACCTGCTTATCAAAATAAATAAATAACAAGCATTTGTTAATGCAGAATGTTTGCTTGCTAGCATTAGCATTGGAAGTGCAGGAGTTAGACAGATGCAGAATAGGAATGGTAGTGAAGTATTGAAGTGACGCTAACCCCACCACCACCCTGCAGAGATAGACAGGCATTGTGGCATGCCTTTGGGTCATTGCCCATAACATTCATGCCATTTCACGTCACCCTACCCTGCAGACACAATAAGTGTCGAGGTGTGCCTTGGGATGTTCAGGCTTTACACTCACCCCATTACATAAGGAAATACACTGAAATGGGTGCAGTATAGGAGAAATGAGTGAAGTTTGGGGCCGAAGAGTCCAAGGCACACTTCGATGCCTGTCATTGACTGCAGGGTGGGAGTGGAATAGTGTGAGTATTACTGTTGACAGTCCCAAGTCACACCCCTGATGCCTGTCAGTCCCTACAGGGTAGGGTGTTATGGTGGGATACCCTAAAGCCCTGGGCGTTTCTTGGTATTTTCACTCCAATTTTTCAACATGGGCTTTTTGTGACCCCTCTGCATTAACAGTGACACTATCAGTTCGTTAGTCAAAAGGTGATTTTGCACAGTGACTACGCCATTTGGCGCCACAGGTGTGAAAACACATTTCGAACAAGATGTGAAAAATGGCAGCTGTACTGTTAATGAGGAGGTGTAAAAAAATGGTAATGTGAAATTCTGGAGTGAAAATATAACAAAATTGATGAAGTCATGAGCATGCATAGAAACTGTGCAACGCACACCTGCAAAGCAATTATTTGGAGGATTTTTTACACCAGATTTTTAACATAGGCATTTTGGGGTCTCTGCTCATGAACAGTGGCACTGTTAATTTTCTGTCCTGAATGTTGATTTCGCACACCGACCATGCCCATTGTGTGCCACAAGTGCGAAAACGTCCTTCTAGCAGGGTGTGAAAATTGACAGCTGTACTGTTCATAAAGCATTGTGAAAGAATGACAATGTTGAAAATCTGGAGTAAAAATTTAAAAAAAATGGTGAAGTTACGAGCGTGCATAGAAACTATGCAATGCACACTGGTAACAGTCATTTGGGGGAATTTTTCCACCAATTTGCAACATGGGCTTTTTGGGACCTCTCCTTATGAACACTGTCACTGTGATATTTTTAATCTGTCCTGAACATTGGTTTTGCACAGTGACTGTGCCATTGTGCACCAGATGTACGAAAACACATTTTGGGCCGGATGTGAAAAATGACAGCTGTACTGTTCATAAGGAGGTGTGAAAAAATGGAAATGTTGAAAATCTGGAGTGCAAATATTAAAAATTCTCAAAGTTACGAGCATGTGTGGGAACTGCTCAGCACATGCTCGTAACACAGTTATTTTGGGGAAGTTTTTCACCAGATTTGCAACATAGGCTTTTTGGTAGCCCACCTCAGGAACAGTGACACTGTCATTTTGTTAATCAGCCTCGAAAGGCGATTCCGCCAGTGACCGCAAAATAACCTTTCGGGACCGAATAGTGACATGACAGTGACCGAGTTCATGAGGTGGGGTCCCAAGAACCCCATGTTGAAAATTTGGTGCTAAACGTCACAAAAATGGTCAAGATATCCTCCTAAGCTGAAAAAAAAAATTTATGCCATTATACAGCTTACCGGCATTTCTCCAGTTCGTGGTCGGCTTTGAAGAGTGCAGACGTGTTCCCGCTCCACCGAAGATCATCGTGCCTGGCTCCAGAGGTAAGTATCAGGTGAGGGGGGTGTGGGGAGGGGGGTGCACAGAAGGTGGGTGCAGGTTGGGGGAAGGGCACTACAGACAACGAGAGACCATTTTCTTGCTTAGAGTTGTTTTAAAAAAAAAACTTTGTGGGAAGGTTTTCTTTTTTACAGGTACATTTGACATGCTGGAGTGCTGCTCCCAGCAGGCCACTAGTATTTTTGGGAGGGGACTGGAGGTGACGGGGATTGGGCACCCCATCTGCAAAAAAAAAGGGTCTGTGTTTGGGGGGGCATGCTGACAGGGGGGTTGGGCACCCCCCACGTCGGCTTGTTGGGGACTGTGAGAGGCGGATGGAAACAGCCTCTGCCATGTTTATTGAAATGTAACATAAGGCAAGGCATGCCCTTCAATGAGGAAGTGCTCCGTCACTGCAGCTGCAAAAACATTTCAAGTTGGTGGCACACTTTTGAGCAGCTGTCATAGACAGCATGCTTATTTATTAGTGCCACAGAGACAAGCCCTCAAAAGCGGTGGCGGCATGGGCCATAACACGACCGCACCTCCACAATCTACTTCTCCAGTAAGCTGTCATAACATGTTTCTTGCATGTGCACCAAGCAAACATAAAAATGAGGAGTATTTTATAAAGACTTTCAGTGACAGTAATGGCGGGAGGAGGGACAGTCATCGGTCATCATTAAGGCATAAAGAAATCACTCTCTCAGTAGTGAAGACCTCATATGACAAGTTTTCTAAATGTTTTCTTTTTTCAATCTGAGTTACACAAGTCCAAACATCTTTGGCATGGTGCAAGTGATGCTTATGCACTGCAGTTGTGCTAGAAATTGACATTTTCCACAAGGTTTCAATATAAATATTGGCACTTGAACCATGTGCCTGAGTCTTAGGACAGTTTCTCTGTGGTACTGGAAGAAGAGATTTTGAGAGTGCATGGTGCACTTGCACCTCTCGGATTATGTGCTGTTTACTGTATATGCCTACAAAGCAGTGGGATCCTGAACAAGGAATCCATCCTTTAAATGAGGATCTAATATTGTAGCTGTGACATATTTCTTATCTTTCGATATGCTGTCAAGGTTTTATGTGATAACGGTGACTCCTAATGAGCACTAGCCAGAAAGAACAAGACAAGAACCACCTGAAAGACAAAAGGCGATTGGCAGTAGAGCGACCGTCACAAATATCAATGGTCGCTTACCCGCATCTGAAAAAAGAAAAGATGTGTATTTTTATGAGGGGGACTATGCCCCCGCACCCACCAAAATAAAGATGATCAACTCCACAGGGGTCACGGACTTAGGAGAAAACATGAAGATTAAAAAGATTAAAAAAATATATATATTTCCCTTCCAGCCACTAGACCCGAAAACGGGTCGCTCGCTTCAGGGACGGTAGCATATACCGCCATGCTATATGGCCAGCTCAGTAGTGCTAGTCCAACCATCATGCTATATCCTGCTGCAGCGAGTTTAGCTCCCTGCTACACTCACTCTATAGGACATAGTTACATATTTCACCACTCGCTCTACTTCCAAGCGCTATTACTGAGTCATTCATATTGAGTCGCTCAATAATAGGCACTCATATAAGGTGTTACCACTGTCAAACTGCATATGGAACTTGTCGTCCAATGTCGGTGCCAGTTGTATTAAATCAAAAGGGTTGCAATCACGATAATATTTTTTTATTTGAGAAGTTAAGGAGAATACACACAATGGTAACAACCTCACTAATAAAGGCCCTGCTGCTGTTGAGTTCTTGGGTACTGTTAAATGGGGTAATCGTGTGACAAAGCTGTTCCATGGTTGTCCAGCAGTGAAAAGCTCTGTCAGCATCATATGGCATAGCCATTGCATGTACGGCCTTCATTGTTCCACTAACCTTTCTATCATGTAATATGTAGAATTCCACCTAGTAGTGATGTCCAATATTAAGGAGTGTTGAGGCACTTTTTCTAGCTGCTGGAATGTCCATAGTACAGCAGTTGCTTTCACAGACCTGTGGAAGTGGCTGGTTATTCTATGTGCCATTGCAATAAGATTGCTGATACTTGTGCTCCTGTCTAAGGCTTGGTGGACAGACATTTAATATGTGCAAAGCAGTTCCCATTTACTGTGTACCTGTCACTGTCACTGAAAGCTTTTATCATGGTAGCTGCATTATCTGTCACTGTCATTCCAACTCATAATCCATTTTCAAGAATCCATTCTTCCAACAGTTGTTATAGGGCTTTATGCATGTTAACTGTACTGTATTCACCATCCATAACACTGGCATTAAGCAATGCCATTCCTCTGTACTGCCAGTTTGGTGTCAGACTAGACAGGTTTTGTGACTATGAGAAAGAAGCCCATGATACGATCAGAGAAATATTCCCACAAGTTGATGCACCTGTTCAAACATCTCTGGTGAAGCATACAACCCTACCCTCTGTCTCCTTAAAGATAAAGTGCAAAGATTTGAAAGATTTTTTCTTAGTTTTTAATTTTCTTGTTGCCAGAGTAATAAAAATTTAATTTTGACACCCCAAAGGCATGTCTCCTGTGTGTCTTTTTAATACAGTACTAATTTTCGCATTTCATGAATGATCCAGGCTCTAGAGACATATTTTTATCTTTTTACCAAGTCAGCTCCGTTTGAGTCACTTCATGACATTAGACAAGGAATGACACATATATGGTGAACTTTCTTACATGCCTTTAGCAGTGACAGTTCTTACTGCACAAGACTATCTTGTAACTGACATGTTGTAGCCTAGTCAACTGCTTCCGGGGCAAGTAAGAAAGTAAATAACAAGGAGTATGTAAAGGAAGAGACTCAAAAATATGTTTTTTGTTTATGTTTATCTTTTTATCCCCTCCACCGGATGGCTCTCCCTCAGCTCAGACCCCCCAACCCATCCCCCCAATGTCTACTGGGACTTACCTGCCAGCCAGCACTCTCGGGGTTCCCCCCCGGGCAGGGCCAATGGGGTCCCCCTAACCTCTGTCAGGGACTGGATCTGTATTTGGATTGGCGAGACCAGCTAGTCAGGTGTGGGGCCTGTGAGGGTCGAGAGTCATCCTGCCACCGTTAGGAGTTTTTGTCCCCTTTTTCTTCACCTGGCATGAAGGAAGTGGCATTCAATGGTGCCAATGACTGAGCTGTGCATGCTCCCATATGCAGTACGCTGGGTGTCTGCCCCACATCCGCCCCTTCTGAGTGTGGTCCTACTGTGCTGACCCTTAGCCACCGTTAGGGGCCAGGCTGACACCAGTCTCCTGTCCAATCCCTCCCTGGAGGAGGAAAGCTGTCCCTTGGATGCTCAGTTCACCTCCTCTCCAGGCAGGCCCACCGAGCTCCAACTCTCAAGCTCACTACCTAACTTAGCTCATCGGCATCACAAGCGGTAGCGCTACCGCAGTGCTGGGAGGCCAGCCTTAAAAAATACTTTTCCAGCCAGCACACTATATATTTAAGCAGTGAGTATCTGTATTTTCTGGTAAGATCAGCTGTTCTGATGTATTTAGCTTTTCTGGTAACAGCTGATCTCTCTAGAAGTACATTATTTTCAGCACTGAATGAATCCTTTTTAAGACTTCTCAGGCATAGCCTCTGCACCCCCACAGCTATCTACCAGTCCTTGTCCTGATTCTTTCTCCACAACCACAGCTGCTTACAGAACTGGTACTTGGTGGAAATTGCATGGTGGAACCTTCCCCTTCTCCTTTCCTTCCCCTTCATCGCTTTCTGATGATGTATGCATGATTTTTGATGCGCATCTCGCATTACTTGCATCAAAGTTGGATTGTCTTTTTTGTGGTCTAGCAGCCTTGTTGCAAATTAGTGCAACTGCAGCAAAATCATGCCTCAAAGCTTTGAAATTCCAGCCCTTTGTGTCTCACATTAACAGTCTACCTTACATTTCACTCACTCACTGACAGGTTGGCAGGCTCACACAGGCAAAACATAAAAAGACTGATTTCTGAGCCCTACTGCACAACCAGCAGTCAGAAAACAAAATCATTAAATAAATCATTTGAACTCCCCCCACTCCTTTCCCAGTCAGTTAAATTCAATCTGCCCTGTTCCCACTATGTGGGGCAGGTGATCCAGGTGGGAAGAGGAACTGCTAGCCACCAGGGAATTTAATTTCTACTTCGGGCAGGGCTTGGGGGGGGGCACTAGACACCAGGTAACTTTTTTTTTTCTATTCAGGTGGAACAGGGTGGAAATTCATGAAACAGTTTCTGAAGATTCCCAATCTGCCACTGGCAGAAGTTCAGAAACCTCTGCGAAAGCTGTAAAATTTCATAGAAGTTTTGCTTAAGTGGAACTCACAACTTTCGCCCTGCTCTAATATTTTATTTTCAAACTACTCTCATTGATCTCTGCATGCCTGCTCCCATGGTATCCCACATCATGCAGCTCACCTGTTAGTACAGGACCAGGAGGAGTAAAGTGGAGCAGGAGTCTTTTCTTCTGAAAATGTAATTTGTTCTTCATGTCCTGGTTTGTGATTGTTCTCATGTGTTCTTACAAAACAAAACAGAGCCTGCATCAATTTGCTTGTCAGTTTACAAGCACCCAATTATAGAGTGGTGTGCCTCATCACCAAAATCTGCTCAAACAGGCATAGTTGTGAAAGACACTACCACCTAGCATCTTTTACAACTATTCATGTGTAACAGCCCCCTGACTCACTTTTGGCTGTTCCAGAGCCTTCAAGGTCCTCACAGCAATCGCCTTCGAGGGGGCCGGCCTGGATCAGGATAGATAGGCGTGGAGTGGCACAGTGCCTCCACCTGAGGAAGTGGTAGGGAATACTTATCAGCAAATAGCAGGTGACCACCCCCCAGGAAAATATATTAGCTGCCCCCGAACAGTTTGCCACACACTCTGACAATATCTCCCTTCATCACAGAAATACTCTATAGCAGCAACTACCATGAACAACAACAGTAGTTTACTGTAAGGGAAGGGGAAAAAGGGGAGATAAAACAGCAACAACAATTAACAACTAGCTAACAATTCTGCCCCAAACAGTCCTCACCTCCTACCTGCGGGTGCACCCATCTTTCCCTTGGCAGCTCCCCAGAAAATCTGTATAGTCTTTCCGGTGGGTACCTCACCGCATCACAGAAATTGTTGTGGGGATCTTTCATTGAGGCCCATACTTTAAATTCACGACACTTAACCATAACTTTCAGTCCTGGGTGCAGCTTTCTGGCATAGTTCTGCCCAGGAATTACCCTCTTTTAACTTCCACCTAGATAGCTAGCTCAATAAAGATTCCACAAAGCCACAGCTTGTGGTACTTAACAGTTCAGCAGTTCAAAGAGGCTGGCAGAAACTGATTTCACAGTACCATTCTGGTACAGTATCTGGAGTTGTCGGTACACAAGGCAGCAGCTGGCTGAAGAAATGATGAAAGCTAGTCTTCATCTGCCAGGCCTTTCCAGTCTTTGCCCCCAGAGCCATAGTATGCGTTGTTCACCTGGCAGGCCTCTCGATGTCTTCCTCTCTGGTGGTCTCCTCTTCGGTATTGGGCACAGAGCAGGCTAGTGGTTCCCCAAACTGATGGCTGGTACACACTTTTCTCTGACACAGCACAGAAGCTGGGAAATTTAGCTTGGTCTCTATTCCCAGCAAGGACAGTTACTCAAGATTGCAGCAGAAGCAGTCTCTAATACACTTACCCCACCGAGGGGTGACACAGCTTGCAGTTCACATTTTCTTTCCGTTGCAGAAAATGTGGAGTTAGGCTGCACCCTTTAAAGTCTCTGCATGGCTCTGTCTCTACACTGCAGGATAGACAACTCTCTATCTCTGCAGTAGATCGCAACAGTCTCTCAACCCTAGCTGTAGAGTCTTTCCTTTTTCAGCTGCAGATTCAAATCTTAGCAGTAGCCCTCGAATTCTCAGCAGCAAATTTGCTCAGCTGCAGGTTCAAATCTCACCCTGGGAACCTCTCATACAGCGCAGATTAATTCCCAGGGGCTGTTTACTTCTCAAAGCATCCTGTAACTGGTCCAGTGCTGGGTCCAGACAAGGCCTTTGGACAAACCAGCAGGCTTTCAGCCAAGCAAGCCTCCTGCAGGCTCTCTCCTCTGCACTCTCTGGCTCAGCGCCACAGAATTTCTCCTTGGCAGGCAAAACAGACCCTTGTATCTGTTTTTCCTCAGCCCCTTCTCACTGGCTGCCCAAGCTGTCCAGCTGAACAAATTAATATTCATTGCCCACACTTGACACTCTATTGGTTACTCTGTGGGCGCCAAGAAATATCCCTATCTTTCTCTCCCAGCAGTCCTTCCTTCAGTCGCAGGAGCCCTCTGTAACAATCTGGCTCTCTTATAGGTTGTGGCAGGGGTGAAAGGTGGCCATCATTGCTACTTAATACCTATTCCCTATAGGGTCCTATCTTTTGAAGCCCACTTGCAGCCACACAACTTAGATTGTATTATATATATCCCCAAAGTTCTGTAGCAGATTCTATGGACTATCCTCTGGCTGCACAGGTTAATATTCTTATTCTACTCCCTACCTGTCATTGCCTCTAATAATCACTATCCCTCGGAGCTGATAGGATCATTAATATTCATTGCCCCCCCCCCTTTTTTTTTATACTTTCTTTTTCCTGTCCTGGGCAGTCCATGTCCTTGTCAGCCCCCCAGCCCCATTCACCTGACCATGCAGTGCTACCTTCTTCTTCTCCCTCGTGGTGGGACAGCAGGGAACCCCAACACCTACTGGAAAGGATACAGTACTGAAGGTGCCTGCTTTTTCGAGAGCAGGGCCTGTGGGGGTCAGCAGTCATCTGACATTCCCAGGACCTGGTTTTCTCCTCCTATTTTCACGGCATATAGTGTCAGCAATGGCTGAGCTGTGAGCATTTCTGTCCTTAGCATGCTGGCTGACTACTCCACCTCCCTCCCACCTCATTGCTTGCGGGCCCTGGGCTCTTCGACACCCAGCTACCGCTAGGTGCCAGACAAACACCAGCCTCTGTATCCCTCCTACCCAAGGAGAGGAGAGCTGTCTTCCAGATGCTAGTGCCTCTCCCACTCAGGCTGATCTCTGGCAACCTGCTTGCACCACAAACACAGGTCACCAGTATGGCAGGAGGTAAGACATCAATGCCTCAGCCCTCCATGCCACCAGGACAGCTTCATCGCCCCTTTTTAATATTTATGACCAGTTTCCACAAGCGCTCGTTGGCACTTTATAAAAAAAACATTGTTACTCCTTCTCAGTTGCCTCCTCCGTGTTTCAGGACCCTGTTTTGCTGACTATGGGATCTGGGACCACCAGAGAGGCTGAAAGTTTGCTGCAATGGCGGCGAAAAAAAATGCAATGTGCCCTAATGCACATGCATGGACTGCCACTCGCACATTTGTGCTGCGAGCTGCGGCAGTTTTGCATCTTCTCTCCTCTGGCCCCATTCGCACTGAAAAACATGTTTTATTTATTTATTTATTTAGAAGAGATTCTCCAGGAAGGCATCATGAACTGTGAGAACAGCTTGTTTCCATAATCATCTGGAGAAGTCATTAAGAGTAGGAGAAAACCAGCAATCAAGAGAACAGTGTACAGAATTATATACTTTCCTCATACAATTCAAGTAATAAAAACAAGTACATAAATTAGAAATAGCAGGACATAATATGCAAATATTCTGATAACACAACACATCACTAATTCATAAGGCCAAGATGGCAGTTTTTATGGACACAACATTAGATTTAATTCTAGTGACTAACCCAGTTTTAGAACTTAGGGTGAACAGGTAGCTGAGAACAGTGCTGGTAGTGCAATGGTAGGGGCAGTCAAGGTCAGTGCTAGTAGTTAAAGGGTTGGGACAGGCATGGGATGTAAGTCCTTATAAGGGGGATAGGATTTCTTGGCTTCAGTCATTATCCCTACTTAGAATACATGGAGGTAGAAGTTTAAGGAGGAGGGGAAGGAGAGGAGGAGGAAGGATGGGCAGCCAGGGCCTTCTCCCCTTCAGGATGTTGAGAACCCTGCAAGGGAGACTGGGAGCTGGCAGAAGAAAAATAGAGATGGGGATAGGGAGGAGAAGGGTTGATGGAGGATGTCGGAGTAAGTGGCTGGGGGGGGGGCGATAGAGAGGTGGAAAGGTAGAGGGAAGTGGGTAGCCAGGATCTTCACCCCTTCAGGATGCTGAGAACCCTGAAAGGGGGATGGAGAGCTGGCAGAAGAAAAAAGAGATGGTGAAAGGGGGAGAAAGATAGATGGGGGATGTCAGAATAAGTGATGGAGGGGGGCAGTTTAGAAGGAGGAAAGGTAGATGGAAGTGGGTAGCCAGGACCATCATCCCTTCAAGATGCAGAGAACCCTGCAAGGAGAACAGGGAGTAGGCTGAGGAAAATAGAGCTGGTGAGTAAGAGGAGAGGGGGAGGGTGGAGGAAGTAAAGGGTGGCAGGGTGGGCAAAGTAGAGGAAGGGATGTAGGAAAGTTAGAGTGTTTGTAGTCTAAAGGGGTGTGAAAATAGATATAGATAAAGTAAAGAAGGTAGGTAGGGGAAGGTTAGTTGCAATTGCAGCAGTGAACTTTGTTCTTCTGAAGAAGGTGTGCAAGGGGTTGACGAGTTTGAGCAGAGCGAATTTCGAGGGTGAGGGAGTTCCATGAGCTAGAGAATGTGTATGAGAAGGCATTGTGACCAGATGATGTACACCGTGGTGGGAAGGCAAGCATTCTGTGTGTTGAGGATTGAAATAAGTAGCAGGAGGTGGGGGGGGTCGACAAGAGGGAGGACAGATAAGATGGCAGAGAGCCAAGCCAGTATTTACCTACTAGTTTAGCAGTGTGGGAGAGGCGCCTGGCAGGAAGAGAAGGGAAGGGAAGGAGAGGGAGGTATAAAGATTGCAGTGGTGGGTGAGAGGGGGGTAGCCAAGGACAAAGTGTCAGAAAAAATTGAAGAGAGTGTTCAGCAAGGGTGGTCTTAGGGGCAGAATTGTAGATGATGTCCCCAAAGTCAAAGACTGGGAGAATCATCTTTTGGACAGTTTCACACCTGGCTTTCATGGGCAGGCAGCTGCTTGGGGAGGAACTTTTTATGAATGGCATCAACGTGTCCACCAAAGTCTAGATTTTTGTCTAGCCATAGCCCAAGGTACTTAAAAGAGGGGACATCGTCCAGTTTGGACCCAGTCAAGGTCTGAAAACTGGAGGTGGAGTTCAGTCTGGACAGCTTTTGTCTGGTGCCAAAGGTCATAGAGACCATTTTTTTTGACATTCAATGAGAGTTGCTTAGCATTAAACCAGTGCTGGATATTGTTGAAGTCCAGTTGAAGACTGGTAGTCACTTCTGCAAGGGAACTCCCAGAGAAGAATATCATGGTGTTGTCTGCATACATATGTATGCTAGCAGATGAACAGGCTTCAGGGAGGTCATTCGGGAAGATGGAAAAGAGGATAGGTCCGAGTACTGAGCCTTGGGGGACACCTGTGTTCATTGTGAGTTGGGGGGGGGAGTTGAATTTCTGACTCTGACAGATTGGGACCGGCCAGTGAGGTATGACTGGAACCAGTTGGTGGCTGTATCAAAGGGAGAAGGGGGTGGGCAACAGTGTCAAAGGCTTTGGCCAGATCAACAAAGATGGCACAGGTGATGCATCCCTGGTCCATCCCTGAGAGAATGGAGTCAGTGAGCCAGAGGAGGGAGTTGGTCATGGGGTGGTCTTTATGGAAGCCAGACTGGCAAGGGGTGAAGAAGGAGGAGGAGGAGTTAAGGAAGTTGGAGAGCTGCTCCAGCACCAGGTGCTCTTGGACCTTAGCCAGGATAGGTAGTAGGGATATGGGGCGGAAATTGCTGTGATTAGAGGGGTCACCCCCTTTGGGAAGAGTGACCATGGTAGCAGATTTCCAAATCTTGGGTATAGTTGTGTGAGAGAAGGAGTAGTTCAGTAGATATGTCAGAAGGAGAGCAATAGCATGTGCAGAAAGGTGAACAAGCTTAGGGTCAAGGCCATCAGGGCTCTTTCCTTAGTTAGGATTCAGGGCAAGTAATACTCGCAGGTTGTCATTAGGGTGGACAGATTTAAAGGTGAAGCATAAGGTGGTGGGGGATTGTAGGTAGGGGAGCATTAGAGGATGGGAGAGTGATAGGTGGGAGAGCTGCAAGGAGAGATGAGGCACAGGTAGTAAAGAAGTTATTGAATCCACAGCCACGGTAGGTGGGTCATCAATTAAATGGGGGCCAATTTTTAGGACTGGAGAGGGGGGTTGGGAGGTTGGGGAAAACAAGGTGTGGATGATGTTCCAGAATTTGGAAAGGTTATTTATGTTGTTATGGAAGGACTTGTTGAAGTAGTCCACTTTAATGAGTGGTACTAGTATAGGCATTCCGGGGTGCTTGATAGAGCTGAAGATCTTGCTGGGTGCGTGAGGTCTTATATGCGACCCACGCTTGATCACGTGTTCGTTGACAGGTAGTGAGTTCAGCAGTGATCTAGGGAATGTGGTTGGCTCGGACCCTTGAATTTCTAAGCAGGTCATGGTGGTCCCAGACAGATAGTAATTATGTGGTAAAGAAGGACAGGGCTGTGTCAACAGAGGTGGCAGATGAGATGAGTGATCAGCTGATACTGGGCAGCTTGCTAAGGATGACAGAGATATCGAGGGAACAAAAGATCATATTTTAAGAAAGATAGAAGGGGACTTTGTGCGGTGGATCTTGCACACGCAGTAGATCATGTGATGGTCACTAAGGGCATCAGGGAGTGTACCAGACTTGATGACACAGTGAGGGCGTGAAGATAAAACCCAGTCAAGGAACTCAAAGTATAGATATTTACTTGCATAAATAAGACAGAATTAATTCTGAACACAATTTCAATTGGGCTACAAATACAACAGCAGCCAACTGTGAGTAGCCTTGCTTCCCCACCTTACATAACATGTGGTGTGCCCGTGGCTGATGGCAACTCTTACCGTAAGGGAGTGCATATTTCTGAAAAAGAAAAACAAACAAACAAATGACCTACTATTTCTGGAGAAAAACATCCCTTCATTACATTAAAGGCTGGTAGGGATATTAGAAACACCAGTAAAAATAGAAAACGGCTTTTCCAATACACTAGCTTATTAAGGTACTTGAACATCTCAAGCATGTTGCTCTCTTTCTCCTCTTCTCTAGCGTGTACATGTTTAGATACTCCAGACATTCTCTTAGGACTACCCTGTTTCCCCTGCATCATTTTGGTGGCTCATTTCTGCACTACCTCTAACTTGCCACTGTGCTTTCTCAACTGAGGGCCCTAAAATTACACATAATACTCAAAATGAGGGTGAACCTGGGATCTATACAGTGGCTGTAGTGCCTGTCTCTTTCCGCTAGTGATTAGTGGTGCTTGGATAGTGCTTTTGTGGATCCGACTAGTCTCTGTCAGATAGTACCGGTATCCAGCCTCAGATGCAAAAAATAACTGGCCAAACTCTGATCTAGGATCCAAGGTCATATATTTATATATCAGAGGTGGGATCCAGGCATTTGAGATCAGATCCAGATTATGCCTGATCCACACATCTGAGATGTTATTTGGATACTACTTTGGCTATGGATCTATTGTACTCTATTATGCACTTTAAACAGTAAACGTCTTGTACATTGATCATGGCAAAATTCAGAGACATGCCACCATCCAGGTACAGATCTAACCCATAACAACAGCATGTAACATTCCAGTTATAAAAAAAGATGCTGTTCGCAACCTTGTACTCACTCCATCACTTACCAGTCCTGAAGTTCTCTTTAAGTCTTATTCAGTTTTCATTTTATGTGACCAATTTGTTATCAAGGCTATCATTGCATGATGGGGAATAATTATGAATACTTCTCTATCATTTCATTTGAAAATCCCAATGGTAGTGGTGGCTGGTGCCTGCAAGCGATGACATACAGTAGCAGTCATTTTCAGCACTATTATTGATGTACAGCCGGAAGATGGTTCCCAGATGCAGATGCCATTGTGTATGCTGTTGTGCTGGTGCATGAGAAGTGAAACTGAAGGAGTACAATGTCCACAAAGTTCTTGTAGCCATTTGGCTTGTATGCTGGTGCCGAAGGCCAGGTTATGATGCTGTGCCAGTGCTTGAGAGGTGAAACTGGAGGAGGAGGAGAAGAATTGCCAGAATGTTCTTGTAGCCATTTGGTTTGCACACTGGTACCAGAAGCTAGTTTATGCTGCTGTGCTGGTGCTTGAGAAGGGAAATTAGAGGAGGAGGAGGAGGAGGATTGCCAGAATGTCCTTGTAGCCATTTGGTTGGTACTCTGGTGCCAGAAACTGGGGTGTGCTGCTATGGTTGTGCTTGAGAAGGGAAAATAGAGGAGGAGAAGGATTGCCACAAGTTCTTGTAGCCATTTGGATTATACACTGGTGTCAGAAGCTGAGTTATGCTGCTGTGCTAGTGCTTGAGAAGAAGTTGGAGGTGGAGGAGGATGAAAAAGTTCTTGTATCTAACTGGATTTTAGTCTGGTGCTGGTGGCTGGGTTATGCTGCTATGTTGGTGCCACCAGTATAGCTCTCTGCTCTCCTCTACAGCTGGCATCCCACTGAGATCTCAATGAATGAGCATGCGCTGTATGTGCACACACTCATTCATTGAGATGTCAGAGGGTTGCTGGCCATGGAGGAGAGCGGAGGGCTGTGTGGTGGCCTGTTTTGGGAAGGGGGAGCGGGTGGGACACTACCTGCTTGGAGGGGGGGATAGACCACCAGGGAATAAATAGAAAAAAAAAATACACACATATATATATATATATATATATATATATATCTCACTACTAGACCTAGTATTCACAAACCGCCCCCACAAAATAACCAGCACCCTAGTCCTCCCTGACGCTCTAAGTGACCACTCTCCGGTACTCTGCAACTGGTCTTGTACCCCCCTCAAAACCCCACCTAAAATTACCTCACAACGCAAACTTGGGCCTGGTAAACTAGCACAACTCAAGGCCCACCTCTGAGACTGGGACTGGACACCCCTAGCAAACACCCTCGAGCCAGATCATGCTCTTGATCTATTTATCACCTCATTCAATGCTGCCTGTGACAAGTTCTCCCCCCTCACCAAGACTATGTCCGAAGGTAACCATGCCCCTTGGTTCTCAGACCACCTCCTAGGACTACTATGACAGCGTGACACCCTATGGCACCTAGCTAATGAGACTCAATGGCCTCCGGACAGGCAATGGTATAGGGAGGTCAGAAACAAGTGCACTTGGGCCATACGCACCACCAAAGCAGACTATTACAAAGCCACCTTAACCTCCACATGGGGCACTGGGCACAAATTTTGGAATAATATTAAGGAACTCTGTGGCAAAGCCCCAAATCTGCCACCAGACCAAATGCTAATAGACGGGAAACCTCTCCATGGACCTCCTCAGTATAGCCTCGGCCCTAAACTCTGCCTTCACTGATCTCAACCATGTCCTCCTCCCCAATTTCTTCAATCCCCCACCTGCCCGAAGCTACCCCCATCCTCCCCTTGCTCCTCCCTTCTATCTACGTGTCCTTACCCCGAAGGCAGCCAAGCCCTACCTAACCAATGGCATTAGTCACTATCACTATAGTCACGATTCCCTGGACCTGATACTTCTCCGCCTCACCCTCCTGGACATCCTAGCCCCCGCTCACCCACATTCTCAACCGCTCCCTCTGTCATGGGAAATTCGCCTCCTGCTGGAAATCTGCCTCAATCACACCCATCCATAAAAGTGGGGACCGCACATCCACTAACAACTACCGCCCCATCTCCATTCTCCCCTCCCATCTAAAGCACTAGAACGCATAGTTGCCGATCAACTTACTGACCACCTTACTAAATATAACCTTCTATGCAACCAGCAACACGGCTTCCGAAAGGGTCATAGTATCACCATCGCCCTCCTTGAATTTACCTCCCATGTTCACTCAGCCTTGGACCATGGCCACCTCACAGGTGCCATCTTCGTGGACCTATCTAATGCATTTGATACCGTCAACCATGCCCTCTTACTGAACACTCTGGCCTACACTGGCTTCTCTAATGATGCCATGAACTGGTTCACCAGCTATCTCTCTGGTAGAACACAGCTGGTCAAGGCTGCACAGTCCTGTCCCCTAGCCTCCCAATCTGCTCCGGTGTCCCACAGGGCTCAATACTTGGCCCCTTGCTTTTCAGTCTATACCTTAACTCCCTCCCATCGGCCTGCCCCGGCAGCCTGCTCCTATATGCAGAAGATGCCATCCTCTTCGTCTCTGACCCGGCCCCCCTTAAACTCCACCTAACTCTCCAACACTCTTTCCATGAAATCGAACAATGGCTCACCACCCAGCATCTAATAATTAACTACAATAAGACAAAAGTCATGATCTTCTCCCATCCCCAGAACCCACTCAAGAGCCTCTGCCCCCAAATTCTTACTGCTAATCAAACCCCCCTAGAACAAGTAAGTACTTTTAAATATCTAGGGATCACACTAGACCCTGCCCTCAACTTTAACCAATATATTCTGCACCTATCAACTGCCCTTAGCTTCAGACTAGGCATACTTTATTGGTACAAACACTGCTTCACCCCTGAAGCACTACAACTTACCATAAACTCCTCTATCCTCTCTCTGCTAGACTACGGCATTCTCATCTACAGTGCCATGCCCTCCACAGCCCTCAATAGACTCTGGCTTGTGCTTAACAAAGCCTGCCATCTCATCCTTGGTTGTGATCGCTTCACACACACCTGCTCCCTCTACAGTACCACAAACTGGCTAAACTTAGACAACAGAATCAGGTATCACACCTACCTAATAACCAAAAAGATAATCCTAGGCCTCACCCCCCCTGCCCTTGACAAAATTATCCTCCCAACATCTCCTGGCAGAACCACCCATAGCTCGTACAAGCTATTGCTATGGGTACCCCGTTGCCGGACTTCCCAATTCCAGCAAACCTTCTGTTACAAGGCCCCTTCCAGGACAAACTCGCTCCCTAACCTAATAACTGATGAAACTAGGCTTGTCCCTTTCAAAGCCAGGCTAAGGAAACACCTACAGGCCTCTAACCTATGTGACTGCAACTGACACACACACCCCCCGATGACCTAGAACATCTTTAAGAGTCCTCCATAGCTAATGCTTCTACGAGCTAATTATTTGACAAACAGCTTCCTTCAGAACCTCTCTGCTACCGTATGGCTGTGCGAATCACTGTAAATCATGTTATATTGGAAAGGTAGTCACTCACTGAACAAATGTGTAACCAATGTTAAGTAATGTAAGGTAATGTAACATACAGCAATCTGTAAAAAATATTGTCCCTGTACCTTCTATGTATGATGTGGAACCTTTGTAAATGAGTCTTTGACTCGAAGGTCTTTCTGAATATTTCAATAACTAAAAATAAAAAAATAAAAATAAATATATATTCTGGCTGGGTGGAACACCCCCTGAGGGAGGGAGGGGGGTTAAGGCTAGAGACTAAGAGAATCATTTTACAATACAGGGGATGGGTATAGTTTTTTTTAATACATGTTGGGTGGGTGATAGTGTGTGGGGAGGGAGCCCTAGCCACAAAGGATATTTTTTTTAATTTCAGGCAATCGGCAACTGACAGCCGGGGGGGTACCACTAGACCACCAAGGAATAGATTAAAAAATACATAATATGGGAGATAGGGATAGGGGGTTTAACTTCATGTGGGGAGGGTGATAGTGTGGGGGGGAGAGACCGTTAGCCACTGGGTGGGGGGTATTGACATTGAGGAGTGATCGGGTGGGGGCAGGGACTGCTAGCTGGGGATATTTAACACTTGGGGACATGCAGAAAAGTGTGAAAATTCACCCCAAATATTCTGAAGTTTTCTGATCCGCCACAGGTGGAAATTCCCCAAAAGTTACCACATTTCACAAAAGTTCCGGGTAAGGCGGAAATGGCAACTTTCACCCACCTTTAGTCTCAGCCATCTTACCAGCTTCCCAATCTCCAGGAAAATGAGTGCAGGCAAAGAAATGGAGGATGAAACAGAAGGCTCAGTAGGTAACTGCTTAAAAATTAGTCTAATATCTGAATAGGCAACAAAAGTCTTGGCAATTGTTTTTGTCCTTGCAGTGGATATCTCTGCAGCTAGCAAAATAGCATTAACTGGAGATGGCAGTTTCATTCATATCGAAAATGTAGTGTTATGAGCAGTGGGTTTATGACTTAATACTTGGGTTGCCACTGTAGCAATAGCACTGGGTTTAGGAGAGGTGCTCAAAGGTTTCAAAGGGGAGCTTGCTTCTATGGGTCCCACCACAGGCTTTGTGCAGGTTGGAAGTCGGCATCTCAACCCCAGGGCAGGAGCTTCCCTCTCCTGCTTTTCTGATGCCCACTGTGCCAGTCTCAAGCTTGAAGTATTTTTTCAGTGGCTAGATCCTCGGGGACTAAAACTCTTCAGAGGATGTTGAAAATGCTGCTTTCCATTTATCACATACCATGCCTTAACATTGTATTAAATAACATTGCATTGAATTGCCTGCTAGTTTCAGTGTAATTTTTATGTTGGCTCACGCATGCGCAGCCAACATATTGTGGTAGTAGCAGATTTGGAGGCACAGTCACTATTGGGCGAATGCAGGGCAAGCATCAGTAGATGCATCCCTCATTCCCCAATAAGCCTGCATGCCGGGGCCACACCATGCATACGTAGTGTGGCGAGCACATCTAAGGAATGGTCCACTGCAATGCGAGCAAAGTTCATCATACGCAGCAGACCTCCCAACGTGCTTTCACTGGTGAGAAAAAAAATTTAACATGGCGGCACACTGCCTGCCATAATGCCGACTTTGGGGGTGCCCAATCCCCTTGTCAGCATGCTCTGCCCAAATGTATGTGCCGACAGGGGAGCACACTCCCTGCCAGCATAATGCGCCCCCTCCATTAATTATGTGCCGAGGGGGGTGCCCAATCCCCCTCGGAATCTTGCCCCCCCGCTTTCATTGTGTGCCAATGGGGGTACCCAATTCCCCGTCAGCTACAGCATCCCCCCCAAAACACTTAGGTGGCATGCTGGCAGCCCACCCCAGTGTGCCAAATCCCCTGAAAAATATAAACCATCCCATAATGTTTTTTTTTTTTTAACCCTGTGAAAGAAGAAAATGGTCCCTCATGGTCTGCCTGCCCCCTTCCACAACCCGCGCCCACCCTCTGCGCACCCTGCCTCCCCACACCTCCGGAGTCCAGCACGATGATCTTCGGTGGACCAGAAACACGTCTGCACTCTTCAAAGCCGACCATGAACTGAAGAAATCCCGGTAAGCTGTATAATGGCATAAACAGGGGGTTTTCAACTTTGGTGCATATCTCGGGCATTTTTTGGAATTTTTTCACCAAATTTTCAACATGAGGTTACTGGGACCCCTCCTCATGAATTCAGTCACTGTCATGACATTATTCAATCGCAAAAGGTGACTGCACGGTCACTGCATGGAATCACCTTTCGGGACTGAGTAACGAAACAACAGGACCACTTTTCATGAGGTGGGCTCTCAAGAGCCTATGTTGCAAATTTGGTGAAAATAAATCCCAAAAATGGCTGTTTTATGAGCATGTGTTGCGCTGTTTCCATGCATGCTCGTAACTTAGTGAATTTTTAATATTTTCACTCCAGATTTTCAAAATTGGCATTTTCCACACCTCCTGATGAACCGTATAGCTGTCATTTTACATATCCTGGCCGAAATGTGTTTTCGCACATCCAGAGCAGAATAGCTCGGTTGCTGTGCAAAATCAGTTTTTGGGACAGTTTGAGAAAATGACAGTGACACTGTTCATGAGCAGAGGTCCTAAAATACCTATGTTGAAAATTTGGTGTCAAAAGTCCATAAAATGACTGTGTTGCAAGCATGTGTTGCGCAGCTTCCACGCACCCTTGTAACTTCGCAAATTTGCAATATTTTCATGCCAGATTTTCAACACTGGCACTTTTTCACACCTCCTTATCAACAGTACAGCTGTCATTTTTCACAGCCTGCCCAAAATGTGTTTCCACACCTGTGGCGCACAATGGCATGGTCGCTGTGGGAAATCAACTTTTGGGACAGATTAACAAAATCACAGCACCACTGTTCATGAGGGGAGGTCCCAAAATACCTATGTTGAAAATGTGGCTAAAAAACTCCCAACAATAATTGGGTTACAGATGTGTGTTGCACAGTTTCTATGCATGCTCATGATTGCACCAATTTTTCATATTTTCACTCCAGATTTTCAACATTGACATTTTTTTACGCCTCCTCATAAACAATACAGTTGTCATTTTGCACATCCTGCCCAAAATGTGTTTTCGTCCCTGTGTCACCAAATGGCATAGCCACTGTGCAAATCCACCTTTCAGCTAACAAACTGATTGTGCAGCTCTTCATGAGGTGGGATCACAAAAAGCCCATGTTGAAAATTTGGAGTGAAAATACCAACACATGCCTATGGTGTTAGGATTTCCAATTGCAGCACCCCACCCTGTAAAGACTGACAGGAGTCAGGGATGTGACTTGGGATCATCGGCTGTAATGCTCATGCCATTCCATCCCACTCCCACCCTGCAGCCAGTGACAGGCATCATGGTGTGCCTTGCAGTGTTTGCGCACAAAGTTCACCCCATTCTTCTGTACTGCACCCACCTCAGCGTATTTTCTTATGGAATGGGGTAAGTATAATGACCAAAGACCCCAAAGCACAGCACGACACTTGTCAGTGTCTACAGGGTAGGGTGAGGTAAAATGGCATGAGTGTTATAGCTGACGACCCAAAGGCACACCCCAATGCCTGTCAGTCTCTGCAGGGTGGGGATGGGGTTGGTGTCACTTCAGTACTTCACTGCCATTCTTATTATGCATATCTAACTCCTGCACTACCAATGCCAATGCCAGCGAGACAACATTCGGCATTGACAAAGGCTTGTTATATTGTGTTTTACTGTTTTCATTTTTATTTTCTAGCTGTAAAATTCCACCCCCTTCTTATTTTCTACCTCTTATGTATAATCTCCCTTAATTTAACAATGCTTACTGATGTCTCCTTATGCTTTGTACTTGCTGTATTCCTGTGCCATTCTCCATGGCCTGAGTCATGCCTGAAAATGATTCTTGGAGAAGTGCACCTACCCAGTTATCAAACAAACAAATACCTCACTTCCCTTCTTCCACACTCTTGATGGGACAACACTAGAGGACATCACCTCTTTCAAATACCTGGGTGTCTGGTTTGACCAACACCTTAACTTTTCTGTACATATCGACGCCTTCCTAAAAAAACTGCTCCCCAAGCTCGGCGTGCTTTACAGGAACTGTAGTTCCTTACCATTACCAGTTAGGCATGCTCTTGTTCAGAAAATGATACTCCCTATTTCTGACTATTGTGACATAGTCTACAGTGCTGCTCCTAAGTCTTCCCTTACCAGGTTGGATACTCTCGTCAATGCTTTCTGTCACTTTTCTCTTGATTCCCTCTTCCACACACACATCACTGTACCTTGTTTCATTCTCTAGCTTTCCCCTCCCTTGCATGCAGGTGTCTCTCTCACTGCACCAAGTTCACTTCTAAATTCTGGGTTGGGACTCTCCCCTCTTACCTCTCCTTCTTACTGTCTGCCCCACCTCTCTCCTTCAGCCCTCTCAGATCCACTGATGCACACACTCTAGTTATTCCTAAGCACGCTACCTCCATAGGCCAGGAAGCTTTCTCCTACCACTGCCCAAAGCTTTGGAACTCACTGCCACCTTCTATCAGACTTTCCTCTTCCCCATTTTCAACCTCCTTAGCTCTTCATAATTTCTATTCCCCTAGCTGCACTTGTTCTTAGTCCCCCTTCAACACTCCCAGCCCTGGTGCATTTTCCTTTAGCTCTACTTTACTTCTGTTCTCGTAACTGTACTTGTTACTAGCCCCTCTTCGCAACCCTCCCCACTCTTGCGCACTATCTCCTACTCTTCTATCCATGACTTACCTCCTGTCTTCTAACCGAACCCTTCCTCTCATTACTTCCTCACATGCTACCACCTATTATACCCCCTCCGCCCACCCCTACCACAACTGTGCCATTTTGAATCTCTACTACCATCCACAACCTACTGTGCTATTTCAACACTGTACTGCTGTCCTTCCCCTCACCACCCTCCACTGATGCTCTCCCTTTTTCCATTCCTAGTTTACCCCTATTTTCTTGTGTTTCCCTATTCCTTATCCCTCTCCTCCCCTCTGGGCACCCACCACATTCCACTCCTCTTCCCTGCCACCACCCTTCTCTCTCATCCTTTTCTGCCTGGTCCTGTCCCCCTTGCAGAGTTCTCTGTTATCCTGAAGAGGTATAGATCCTGGCTCCCTCTCTTCTACCCCTCTTCCTTTCCCCCCCACTTTCTACTCCTGATCCCTTGCAGAGTTCTCTGCATCCTGAAGGGGTATAGATTGTCTCGCTCTTTTTTCCCCCTCCCTTTCCCCCACTTTCAAATCCATTGCCTGCCCACCTCCTTATTTCCGTATCCCTCTCCTCCCCTCCTGTTCCTCCACCCTATCTTCTCTACCTCCCTGCTCCCTTTCTCTGCCCTCCTTTTCAACCTGGTCCTGTTCCCCTTGCAGGATTCTCAGCATCCTGAAGGGGTTAGATCTTGTCAGTCTCTCTCTCTCTCTCACCCTCTTCCATACCCCACCATCTACCCCTCGCCTGTCCACTTCCCCAATTGTCTTATAACTGCCTTCCCTTGGGTATACAATAGCACTTTGAATCTTGTGCTTAGCCTACTACTTCTAGCACTTCAAATGTGTTGTCCATCCTCTAACCTTTACCCTACTGGATCACCTGCTCTTGGGTTGTTGCAGTGTACATTATATCCAAATATGGTTTTGTTTTCCCTGGCTGGTTGGTCTGGGTTATTTCTTCTCTGTAATTGTACTACACTGTTTTGTTTTAGTAATTGTACTTATATTGCTCTGTTATTGCTATGTGTTTGCCTGTTCTCCCAAATGTTGTACCCCCCCACCACCACCCAGGACGCTTCTGGAAACAAGCTGTTTACAGCTCATGTTGTCTTTCCTGGTTAAACATTTTTCAAATAAAAAATAAAAATAAAAATAAATTAGCCATCCAAAGAAATCCATCAACATTACTATGATTCAACTGAAAACAGAGATTTTATTAAGAAGTGTGTGTGGAGCTCCATCTTAGAGCAACTACCTGGAACCATGTTGAAATCCAGAAAGTTCTGGTAGTCATTTGACTTGTATGCTGGTGTCAGAGGCTAAGTTATGCTGCTGTGCTGCTGCTTCAAAAGAGGAAATTGTAGGATGAGGTGGAGGAGGAAGAGAATGTTCTTGTAGCCATCTGGTTTGTATGCTGGTGTCAGAGGTTAAGTTATGCTGCTATGCTGCTGCTTCAGAAGAAGAAATTGTAGGATGAGGAGGAGGAAAAAAAAGTTCTTGTAGCCATCTGGTTTGTATGCTGGTGTCAGAGGTTGGGTTATGCTGCTGTGCTGGTGCTTAATATCACTGCAGGGCTACAATTTATTTAGAGCAGATAGAGAGTCTAGAGGCGGGGGTGTGGTTATCTATGCCAAATCTAAGTACTTGGTCACCAATATTAGTTGCAAATCTCTAGCCAAGGAATTTGAGTTAGTTTCGCTGAGCCTTCATCTCCCCTCCTCGGAATGTATCACTATCCTAGGTGGCTATAGACCCCCGTCTGGTGGTGATGAAGTCCTTAATCTTTGAAATCCATGTTCGAGATGCAAAAACTGAAACAATATTTCTAGGAGATCTAAATATGGACTGGCTGTCACCTAAATCACATGGCCTCAAATCCCTTTGTGACGAGCTAGGTCTTGGGCAATTAGTCAGAGAACCTACTAGGAACAACACTCTAAATACTGCCAACAGTTCCATTCTAGATGTGGTACTAACCACCCATCCACACAAAATATCTCATTTGGCAGTGTTTCACAGCGACATGGCGATTGTGGAATTTTTGCTTGCATAAGATCTCAAATTAAGGCCAGCCGCAGCCCATCTTTATAACAAAAGATCCTTTCATAAAATTCAGTGCAGTAAACTTCCTATCTGACCTGAGCATGATCAGATGGCAAGATCTTTACCTAGCCAAAGATGTCAACAAGGTAGCTTGCATCCCTAATGACAAACTCACTACAATAATAAATAAGCATGCCCTTTCATCAAAGTAAGGGTACGGAACAATTCCAATCCCTGGTTCACCTCGGATCTCAAGGCAGCCCTTATAGCTTGAGATAAACTCTGGGCTAAAGCTAGACATTCCAAAGAATCTTTGGATTGGCAGGCCTTTAGAACAGCCAGGAATAACTGTGTGAAAAAACTTCGCTCTGCTAAAGCTAACTATTATATTTCTACTCTCGAACAAGCTAAAGGTAACCCTCATAAAATATGGAAGACTATCAAAGCTATAGAAGGAAGGCCCATGGCCCCCTCTGTCTCAACAAAGATAGTCGCAAGTGGCAAGATTGTGGAAAACAAGTCCCTAATCCTGGAGGAACTTAACTCCCACTTTGCCACAGCTGGATTAGCTTTTGACTCGTCACCTTATGCTGGTGCTGCGGTGAGCCAGCATACCCTCCGCCACATCTAGTCCTGCACCCAGTCCCTTCCAACCGCGCGAGATAACTTATAAAGTAGAAGATTCTCTTCTAACTTAGACACCAAAAGCGCAGGGGACGATGGCTTGGAACCCTTTTTCCTAAGGTCAGGCTATGCCCATCTCACTGCCCCAATTCTCCACATCTTCAATCTTTCCATTACATCTGCTGCTGTGCCGTCCTGCTGGAAATCAGCACATATCCTCCTCTATTTAAATCTGGTGACCCATGCAATGTAAACAACTATAGGCCTATCTCCATATTGCCTATCCCTTCTAAAGTTCTCGAAAAACTGATCCATATTCAGTTAAAATCTCACTTGAAACCTTCTCTCTCATTAACCCAGCTCAATCTGGCTTCGGGCTAATCATAGCACAATCACTGCACTAGCAAAAGTAACCAATGATTGGATCTCTGCTATAGATGCTAAGAAGGTAACTGGTGCAGTCTTTTGGATCTCAGCAAAGCTTTTGATACTGTTGATCACAAACTATTAGTCAATTGCCTTGCAAAGTTGGGTGCCACATACATACCACCCAATGGTTCTCTAGCTACCTAACTGGAAGATTCCAAAAGTAAAAGTGAAGGCTTTTTCTGCTGCCTTGCCAGTTGCAAGAGAGTCCCCAAGGATCCATCTTAGGCCCTATCTTGTTTTCTCTGTACATCAATGACTTAGATGCTAACATATCTACATCCAATCTGCACTTTTTGCAGATGATACTGTGTTTATACTTCTGGCTCATCGTTATCTGAAGTCAAGGGAGTGCTTCAAGCGGACTTGCACAACTTGAGCATAATTTAATAAAGGCAAAGCTTCTGCTCAATGCTAGAAGACTAAAGCGATGATATTCTCCGCAGTGCTGTCTCAGGCCCCCAATACTCTTGCCAAGACTTCATTGTCACCACGCTAAAGCGAGCCTCTGGAAGTTGTAACCAAATTTAAATATCTAGGCATCTGGATGCGCAATAAATTATCTTTCAGTGACCACATCGAAGATGTCTCTAGAAGGTTAAAAGCAAGGTTAGGTTTCTTCTACAGAAATAGGCCCCTTTCCCCTTGAAACTCGAAACAAGCTTGTACAGGCCACTTTTCTTCACCTACTCGACTATGGCGATGTAATCTATTCTTCCACCACTCTTGCAAATCTAAGTAAACTGGACATCCTTTATCACCGTGCGTTAGGGTTCATTACCAACTCCCCTTACCGTTCGCACCACTGTGACTTATATGCAGCTGTTGGTTGGACATCCCTTACTACTAGACGTCTGCTCCTTGCTGGGCTATGGACTCTTAAACTGCTCCTGCAGAAATTGCCAAGCTATCTCTCTTCCCTTATTAGTATCTCACATAGTGCATACTCATTAAGAAAATCTGACTTTATTATGCTTGACATACCAAGGACTCGGACTTCCTTTGGTAAACGTGCTATTGCATATGCCCTTCCCTCCATTTGGAACCAATTACAAACCATACTGAAACTAACTAGCACAGTTTCAATAAACTTCTACAAATCGCTAAGTTCAGCCAAAATAAAAGACACCTGTAACTGTCATTAAGTATTTTCCTTCCCCATGTGTGCCATATTTATCCACTGGTAAGGTATAATTGATTTGTCATATTAACTTCTTTCCCTTCCCCTTCTACTCCTGGCTTTATCTTTGCTTACGCTCCACTGCTACTCTATCAAATCTCTCCTCCCTCCCATATCAGTTGTAGACTGTTGTTTGTTCTAGCTGCCAAAATACTGTATATTTGATTTGATTAAATCAAATCACACCAGTCATCATGTTTCATTTATCAGTATGCGACCTATAAGTCGCTTCCCTGTCTCATATCAATGTTTACCACCTGCGGTCACCCTATGTGGTACCCTTGTATGTATATCCAGCCTGTGTCATGTAACGTGTATTTCATGTATATACTGTTATTACCTATCTGTGTTTGTACTTTAAGTGTTTATGTCACAGGACCTCCTTGTGAATGAGCTTGCTCAATGGAGTTTTCCTGCAATAAACTTGAACTTGAACTTGGTGCTTGAGTAAAGACATTGGAGGAGTACTGCAAGACAGTTCTTGTAGCTAGTTGGCTTGTATGCTGGCAGCAGAAACCAGGTGATGCTGCTGTGTTGGTGCTTGAGAAGAGAGAGCAGATGAGGGGGAGTGCCAGAAGGTTCTTTTAGCCATTTGGCATTTATGGTAGTGCCGGAGGCCAGGTTATGCTGCTGTGCTGGTGCTTGAGATGAGAAATTGGAGAAGGAGGAGGAGGAGAAAGTTATTCTAGCCATTTGGTTTGTACACTTGTGTTTGAGTCCAATTTATGCCGCTGTGCTAGTGCTTGAGAGGAGAAATTGGAGAAGGCAAAAAGGGACAAAAGTGTTTTTGTAGCCACTTGGCATATACTATGTTGCCAGAGGCCAAGTTATGTCACTGACTTGGTACTTGAGGAGAAATATTTCAGGTGAAGGAGGATTGAAAGAAAGTGCTTGTATTCATTTGACTTGTGCACTAGTGCTGGAGGCCTGGTTATGCTGCTGTACTGGAGCATGAGAAAAGAAACTGGAGTAGGATGAGTATTGCCAGAATATTCCTGTAGTCATTTGACTTGTACACTGGTGTTGGAGGCCAAGTTTTGCTGCTGTACTGCTGCTTAAGAAGAGAGATTTGTGGAGGGGGAGGATTGCCAGAAAGTTCTTACAGTAATTTGGCTTGTATGCTGGTGCAAGAGGCCAGATTATGCTGCTATTCTGGTGCTTGAGAAGAGAAACTGGAGGATGAGGGGGACTTCAAGAAAGTTTGTGTTGCCATTTGGCTTAGAAGCAGGTGCTGAAGGCTTGGTTATGCTGCTGTGCTGGTTCTTGAGATTAGAAATTGATGGAGAAGGAGGATTGCAACAAAGTTCTTATAGCAATTAGGCTTGTATTCTGGTGCTGGTGGCCAGGTTATGCAGCTGTGCTGGTGCTTAAGGAGATAAACTGGGGGAGGAGGAGGAAGCAAAAATGTTTTTCTAGCCATTTAGCTTCTACACTGGTGCCCGAGGCCAGGTTATGCCACTGTGCTGGTGCTAGAGAAGAAAAATTGGAGGAGGAGGAGGAGGAGAATTTTTTTTTTAGCCATTTGGTTTTTATGTTGTTGCCAGAGGCCGGGTTATGTTGTTATGCTGGTGCTTGAAAAGACAAAGCTGAGGAGAAGAAAGACTATAAGAACATTCTCGTATACATTTGACTTGTACACTGGTGTCAGAGACCAGGTTATCTTCTACGGTGGTGCTTGAGAAGAGACATTGGGGAAGGATAAAGATTACAAGAAAGTTCTTTTAGCCATTTGGCTCGTACTCCAATGCCCGAGGCCAGGTTATGATGCTTTTCTGATGCTTAAGAGGAGAAATTGGAGGAGGAGGAGAATTGCCAGGAAGTTCTTGTAGCCACTTGGCTTGTACTTTGCTGCTGGATGCTGGGTTATGCTGCTGCATTGGTGCTTGAGAAGAGCAACTGGAGGAAGAGGAGGATGTGAAAGTTTGTGCATCCATTTGGCTTGTATGCTGTTGCTAGAGGCTGGGTTATGCTTCTGTGCTGGTGCTTGGTAAGAGAAACTGGGGGAGGTGGAGGATTGCAAGAAAGTTCTTGTAGGCATTTTACTTGCACACTGGTGTCAGGGGCTGGATTATGTTGCTGTGTTTGTGCTGGAGAAGAGAAATTGGAGGAGAATGAGAAAGTTCCTGTAGCCATTTGGCTTGTATGCTGATACTGAACGCTGGGTTATACTTCTGTGCAGATGCTTGAAAAGAGAAATTTGAGAATGCAGAGGATTGTCACAAAGTTCTTGTAGCCATTTGGCTAGTAAACTGATGTCAGAGGCCAGGCTATGCTGCTAGACTTGTGCATGAGAAAAGAGAAGTTGGAGGAGGAGGAGGATGAGAAAATTACTGTAGCCATTTGGCTTGTATGCTGATTCCAGATTATGTAGCTGTATTGGTGCTTGAGAAGAGAAACTGGAGGAAGACAGTGATTGCAGAAAGTTCTTGTAGCAATTTGGCTTATATGCTGGTTACAGAGATCAGGTTATGCTGCTGGGCTGGTGCTTCAGGAGAGAAAATTTTAAGAGGAGAAGAGGAGGATGAGAAAGTTCTTATATATATATTTAGCTTGTACACTGGTGCCGGGGGCTAGGTTATGCAGCTGTGCTGGTGCAAGAGAAGAAAAATTGGAGGAGGAGGAGGAATATAATGTTCTTGTAGTCATTTGGATTGTAAACTGGTGCTGGAGGCTGGGTTATGCTGCTGTGATGTTGTCTGAAAAGAGAAATTGGAGAAGGTGGAGGACTGCAAGGAAGTTGCTGTAGCCATTTGGGTTGCATGCTGGTGCTGAAAACTGAGTTATGCTGCTGTACTGGTGCTTGAGATGGAAACTAGAGGAGGAGAAGGAGGAAGAGGAAGATGAGAAAATTATTGTATCCAATTGGTTTGTACACTACTGCCAGAGGCTGTATTATTCTGCTATGCTTGACAATAGAAATTGGAGGAGGTGGAGGATTGCAAGGTTCTTGTAGCCATTTGGCTTGCACACTGGTGTTGGAGAGTGTGATATGCTGCTGCTTGAGAAGAGAAATGGAAGGAGGAGAATGATGAGAAAGTTCTTGTAGCCGTTTGGCTACTGGTGTCAGAGGCTGTATATGCTGCTGTGTTGGTGGTTGAGAATAAAAACTGGAGGAGGAAGATGATAAAGAAGCTCTTGTAGCCCTTAGGCTTGCATGTTGATGGTGGAGTCTGGGTTATGCTGCCGTACTGGTGTGTGAGAAAAGAAATTGGAGGAGGAGGAGGATTGCCAGAAAGTTCCTGTAGCCATTTGTCTTATAAGCTGATACCAGATGCCATGTTATTCTGCTGGGATGGTGTTTCAGAAAAGAAATGGGAGGAGGAGATGGAGGAAAAGAGGATGAATATAATGTTTTTGTAGCCATTTGGCTTGTACATTGGTGCCAGAGGCTGGGTTATGCTGCCGCGCTGGTGCTTGAGAAGGGAAATTGGAGGAGGAAGATTGCCAGTAAATTCTTGTAGCCATTTTGCTTGTAAGCTGGTGCTGTAGACTGTGTTATGCTGCTGGGCAGGTGCTTGAGAAATTGGAGGAGGATGACGAAAAAGTTCTTGCCCCCCGTTTTTGTCTGAACAATAGTGCTGGAAATTGAGATATGCTGCTGTACTGCTGCCTGAGAAGAGAAACTGGAGAAGGAAGAGAAAGAGGATGACAATAAATTTCTTGTAGCCATTTGGCATGTACACTAGTGCCAGAGGCCAAGCTATGCTGCAATGCTGGTGCTTAGGAAGAGAAATTGGAGAAGGAGGATTGCAAAAATGTTCTTGCAGCCATTTGGCTTGTACACTAGTGCCAGAGGCGGAGTTATGGTGCTGTGCTGCTTCTTGAGAAGGGAAATTGAAGGAGGAGGAGAAGAAAGGTTTTGTAGCCATTTTGTTTGTATGCTGATGCCAGAGGCCAAGTTATGCTGCTGTGTTAGTGTGTGAAATGAGAAATTGGAAGAGGAGGAGGCTTGCAAGAAAGTTCTTGTAACCATTTGTCTTGTATGCTGGTGCTGGAGGCCAGGTTATACTGCAGAGATGGTGCTTTTATGCAGGCTCCCCTGAGTCCTGATTGTATCTTTCTGACTGTAGGTGCCAATGCTGCCTGTAGGAAATATAAAAAGAAAACATGTTTTGATACCTCGTTGTGAAAAACAGTGCGCTTACTAGATGCCCATAAGGTGGCCTTCTCTGAGATGCATGCATGCTCTGTCTGTAAAAAAAAAAACTATTCAAGTTGGGGGGAGACAACACATTTCCCAGTATGGTATTCCTGGATGCAGCATGACTGCATACTTAACGTAGCAGCTGAGAGGGATTGCTGTGAGGACTCACACTCAGGCTTGCCACCAAATGTGCTGGTTCATAAGAGTCCGAATGGGGATAGTAGCCGAAAATGCTGCCTGTCGTAAAGACGGAAGAAGGGGAGGAAGCAGAGCTGGGCAAAAGTAGTGAATTCCACTTTAGTAGAACGTCTATAAAATTTCACAACTTTCATGAAATTTTCTGAACTTCCACCTTTGGTGAAACTGGAAATCATCTAAATGTGTTTGATGAATTTTCACCCAGTTTCATGACACTCTCTCACTAAGCTGTGTGATAACACCCATGAACTGTGGAATTAATATATTAACCCACAGTTCATGTAATTATTCCTCAGTTCAGTGAGTGAACAGTCATGCCTGGTCCCCAGTAAATTGAAAAAAAAAACTTTCCCTGGTGTCTAGTGGCACCCCCACCCTTTGATTGCTAACCCCCTAGCAAACAAATATTCTCCTGGTGTCCAGTGGCACTCCCCAACCTCCAATCTCTGTCCCCCTATCATTAAATGTTTCTCTGGTGTCTAGTGGCATCCTCCACCCTCTGATCATAGTCTCCTTATCATTAAATGTTATCCTAGGGTCTAGTGACACCCTCTCCACCCTCCGATCACTGTCACCCTATCAAATAAATGTTTCCTTGGTGTTTAGTGGTACCCCCTCTCCGATCACTGCCCCCTATCATTAAATGTTCCCTGGTATCTAATGGCAGCGCCCACATCTGATTGCTGTCCACCTGTGATTAAATATTTCATTGGTGTCCTAGTGGCAACCCCCGCCCTCTGATCATCATCCTCCTATCATTAATTGTTTTTCTAATGTTTAACAACCCCCCCACTACATCACCCACACCAGGCTGATTACAGCAACCTGCCACCCCTTCCCTCCCTTCAGTAGTCTTTGAGGCCACCCCAGCAGTGCCGTGGGAAGCTCAACAGGCAACAACACAGCCTCCTCTCATCACCTTGGCCATCCACTACATGCACAGGAGCGCTTCCTGAACACACCCCTGTCGCGTACACAGTGGTCATTGAAGTGATGAGAAGAGGGCTGTGCCAGTTTAATAATAATAGTAATAGTAACATTTATTTATAAAGCACAATTCAAGCAGATACCAAAGCGTTGTACAAAGGTTAAAAACATAAATAAAGCAATAAAATATCTGAGATAGATCAGTAACAAATTACAGATTCAGATTCAGTAATCTCTGAAAGCACGGCAAAATAAATACATTTTTAAAGCCGTCTTAAAGCTCTCCAAGGTCAAGCACTCTCTAATGCGATGAGGAAGAGAATTCCACAGGGTCGGGGCTACATAACTAAATGCTTTCACACCAGAGGTTTTCAATTGAACCTTGGGAACCTCTAGCAATCCCTCGTCAGCTGAGCGGAAGGGTTGGAGGGGGCAGTAAGGAGCAAGGGGATCTTGTAGGTAGCCAGGACAGAGACTGTGCAGGGCCTTATAGGTCAGTAAATCAACCTTGAAGATGATCTGCCACTGAACAGGTAGCTAATGCAGTTCAAGTAGCACAGGGGTAATATTTTTTTTATCACATCTTTATTTAGTGCCTTTGCTGCGGCACCTACCATCGGGGGCATCCAGCCACCGGTCCTGCCCGCGGGAAGAGCAGCAGGCTCACTCGAATGATGGAGGGGTCCGGCACGGTCATGGCCGATCTGTTGGAGGGTACCCCCGTCCCTTACCAGCCGGACCGGTGCCACACACCCCCAGGGCAATTCCATGACAGTCCTCCCCGCATGGCAGGGCATGGCCATCAAGCTACTCAGTCGTGCCAAGCCCTTTTTCCACTTTTTCTCCCCAATGGAGCACAGATGTGCAATGACATCCATGCACAACTGTGCAGACATCTGCAGTACTCCTCCCCCAGACATGCACATGTCTGCAGTGCCACTGGGCATTCCCAGGGACCGCTAGAGTGCAATGTGAGTCCCACCCTGTTCCCCAGAACTAGGACAGCTGTCGTCAGATGCTCAATCCTAGTCCTCTCCTGCCAACCCCCAATGACCCAGGCTTATTCCCGAACCTGGGTCACTGGCATGGAGCGAGGTGTGGCATCCCACATCTCAACCCTCAGCACCACTGGGCCGGGTAATCACAGCGGTAATATGACTGGTCCGGGAGACCCCTGCCAGTAACCTGGCCGCAGCATTCTGCACCAATTGCAAGTGGTGGATATCAACACCTGGAAGCCCTAGGTATAGGAAGTTACAGTAGTCAAGGTGAGAGGTCACGAAGGCGTGGATCAGCATTGGAAGTTCGCAAGACGGAACAAGGTGCTTAACCCAGACGATGTTACTCAGATGGTAGAAAGAGGATTTGACTACAGCCGACACCTGTGAACGAAGTGTCAGCCCTTCATGAAATATCACACCCAGATTCTACACCTGAACAGAGAACATGAGCTGGCTACCCTTGAGCCAAAGCCCAGAGGCAGGCTGAGCTCCCATCCTCTCTATCCCGCAACCTGGCTCGATCACCAAACCTCAGTCTTTTCGGGGATCAACCTTAGCCAGCTGGTCCGCATCCAGTCCTGGAGCTCCATGAGGCAGCTAATAAAAATAGCGACCACACTATCCTGGTCAGGGGCAAAAGACAATGTAGAGCTGGGTATCATCTGTGTAACAGTGAAACCACAGCCCATAACATCTTACAATGTCTCCCAATGGCAGCAGATACACCGTGAACAACATAGGGATAGTACAGAGCCCTGAGGAACCCCGCATAGCAGAGAGAATGAGGCAGAGGAATGAATCCCTGACACTGTCTTCTGAGATATGCCAGTGAGGAAAGATCTAAACCAACGGCAGTGAAGCGGCAGTGAGTGGGATCAGGGGAGCAACAGAAATGGAGCAAGAGGGAGGGAGAGGTACACCAGGGGTGTCACATCTGGATAAGGATAAAAAGGCCAGTAAAGTGGAGGGGACGGATGATGCTACCTCTGCCAAAAGGGTGTGGTTAGCCCTCAAGGCCCTAAAGAAAGACAAATCTCCTGGGTCAGATGGCATTCATCCGAGAGTACTATGGGAATTGGCGGACATACTGGCTGCACCCCTGGCAGAGCTCTTCAACAGGTCACTTGAGACAGGGAGGGTACCTAGGGATTGGCGAGAGGCACATGTGGTGCCAATCCATAAAGGGGGGTCGAGGGAAGTACCAGGTAACTATAGACCCATCAGTTTGACCTCGGTGGTGGGAAAATTAATGGAGAGTATACTAAAGGAATGATTGGGGTGTACTTGGAGGAGGTGGGAGGTCTGGATAGTTGGCAACATGGGTTTGTGCCAGGTAGATCATGTCAAACCAATCTTGTGGAGTTCTATGAATGGGTAACATCAGAACCAGGCAGGGAAAGCCTGTGGATGTATTATTCTTGGACTTCAGTAAGGCTGTGACTCTGTCCCCCACAATGGTCTGGTGGAGAAACTGATGGGATTAGGAGAGGCCCTTTGATGGTCAGATGGATTGAAAACTGGCTAGCTGGATGCACCAGAGAGTAGTGGTCTGTGGGGAGCTCTCGAACCCAGAGAGGTTGGTAGTGGGGTACCGCAGGGCTCGGTCCTGGGTCCAATCCTGTTTAATGCATACATATCGGACATCAGGAGGGTATAGGGTGTGAAATGAGTCTCATGGATGACTCCAAGATGGGAGCAGTAGTTGAGGGAGAAGAGGGAGGTTGGCCTGCAAGGGACCTGGACACCCTGGAAAGCTGGGCTCACACATGGGTAAATTTCAATATCACTAAGTGCAAGGTGTTGCATCTTGGTCGGGGAAACCCTAAACACAGGTACACCCTGGGAGGGGAGGCACTGGAGGCCTCAATAGGGGAAAAAGACCTAGGGGTCATGGTGGATGCATGTATGAATAACTCTGAGCAGTGCAGGAGACCGGCTAGCAAGGCAAACAGGATGTTGGGATGCATCGTAAGGGGGATCACCTCTAGGAGCAAGGAAGTGATTCTGCCGCTGTACAATGGACTGGTTAGACCACACCTTGAGTACTGTGCACAGTACTGGAGACCACACTTGAAGAGGGACATACAGCTCCTGGAGAGGGTACAGAGGAGGGCAACTAAGATGATACAAGGGCTAGGGGATTTGATGTATGAGGACAGACTTGAGGAGCTCTGCCTGTTTTCATTGGAGGAGAGGAGAGACAGGGGACATGATTGAGGTCTTCAAGTACCTCAAGGGAATAAATAGGGTAAACATGGAGGGGATCTTTAGACTAAAGCAGGGAGGTATCACCAGAGGGCATGGTTTGAAGTTGGAAGGTGGAAGGGTGAGGGGGGAAAGAGGAGGAGGTTTTTCACCGAGATGGTGGTGGACCCTTGGAATGCACTGCCTGGCGGGCTGGTTCAGAGATTCACAGTGGAGGGCTTCAAGAGAGGGTGGGACAGACACAGAAAGTGGATGTATCAGATGATGGCCTGTCCCAGGGGGGTGGGGATAGATGATAGGGGTTTCTGGAGCACAAGGGATGGGAGGGCCATGGCACCCAACTAAGGATCTAAGGTTCGAGCAGACTCGATAGACCGTAAGGCCTAATCTGCTGGCAAATAGTATGTTAGTATGTTAACTGAGGACCGTACCTGACAGGCCACAGACGTCTCTCAGGCACTCAAGCAGCCCCCCATGATCCACGGTGTCCCTATGGGCCCCCTGCGGCACAGCAGCATTGACCTCAAAGACTACGTAAAGGGGGGAAGGTGTAGCAGGTTGCTGTAATCAGCCCAGTGTGGGTGGTGTGGAGGGGGCTGCTAGATGCCATGGAAATATTTAATGATAAGGGGATAGTGATTAGAGGGTGGGAGTGCCACTAGGCACCAGGGAAACATTTAATGATGGGGGACAGTGATCTGAGGATTTGGGTGCCACTAGAAACTATCAAAACATTTATTTGATAGGGGAATTGTGATCAGAGGGTGGGGGTACCACTAGACACTAGGGGAGCATTTAATGATAGGAAGGCAGTGATCGGAGTTGGGGGGGTGCCACTAGACAGCAGGGAAACATGTATATGGTAGGGTATGGTGATCAGAGGGTGGGGGAGTGCCACTAAACACCAGGGAAACATTTATTTGATAGGGGGGCCAGCAACTGGAGAGTGGGGGGTGCCACTAGACACCAGGGAGAATAACATTACATTAATATGGGGCAGGTGAAGGTGATATACGATTCATACATTCATTATGCAGTTCAGTGACTTACTTAACTGTGGAATGAACGTATGAACTGTGGATACATGTTTAAACTGCCAAATGAATTTCCACAGAACTGACCTCTGACACTTTCCAGTTGTACAGAATTTTATACAGCAGTTTAATACATAAATCCACAGCTAATACATTCATCCTGCCATTCTAAATAGGAATTTCTACAGAAGTTGTCAAAATGATTTCCAAACTTTTGCAGAAAGGAAAGTCCAACCTTCACACAAATTCCACCGGCGGAAGATTTTTTTCACACAGCACTAGAAAGAAAGCGTGTTTTATTACCTTGCATACAAAAACATGTGCCTTCCAAGTGCCCATATGGTGGTCTTTTCTGTTATGCACGCATGCCCCTTCTGGAAAAAGAGAGTTTTAGGTGGGAGAAATAGCACATTTCACAATAAGGTATTCTGCATCTAGCATGATTGCATACTTACCATAGTAGCTGAGACAAATGGCTGTGAGAACGCATACTTGGGCATGCCACCCAATATGCTGGCTTCTAAAAGTTTGGAGGGTGGCTATTGCCACAAATGCTGCTTGGAGGAAAGACTGAAAAAGGAGAGAAAAAAGTGTGTTTTAGTACCTCACAGGGAAATGTCTCATACTTCTGTGCCACACAGAATTAAGAAAATAAATTCCTACCTGTTGAAAAGGAGGATAAATGAGTATAGATAATTGGATGGCCCCACCCGTGGTTCAGTGGACAGGGATACCCTCCTATTAATTGCCTACATGCCCAGCCACTGGCACTTAGCAGTCACTTCTGACACTGAGCTGAGAGTATGGTTTCCTAGCACTTGCCCGCTCCTTGCTCAGCCTCTGGCCACTCTGATCATTTTTCTTTGTTGTTTTTGCTGGCTCATCTGATGCTTCCTTCCTTGTTCTCCCTGTTTTTGTCCATCACTCCTAGCTCTCTCAGCCATGCTCCACAGTCCTCCTTTCCATCCACCCATGGTTCTGTCACTCGGTGGCCCCCCTGTTTTCTCCTCTCATGGCACCCTGCTCTCTCTGGTGCCTACTTACATTTTATGGGGGTTCCTCTTGCACTATCTGCCTCTGCCCTCATTCTCTGTTCCTGCCTCTCTGTTCTCTGCTGCATAGCTCATTGCTGCTACTTCCAGGTTGCATGACTGTACTCCCAGTCCCTATACTCCTGCATATTCAGTTCCACCACAGCCCGTGCTCACTGTCAGTGTATTGGCAGTGCAAGTTACATCATCACCTGCATTTTGCCTCCAGGATCCTCAGCAGCAGCATAGTGTTGTGCTGCTGCTTCTTCTCTGGGCGACTGCCACCATCGCTCCACAGCTAATAAACCAGCTTCAGAATGTTTGCTCCACCTCTTTGACTTTGCACCCAAGCAATTGAGCTGCACCTAAGAGGAGGTTGCAGACTTTTCTAGCCCCTGCTGCACAGGCTTTTGAGTTGTGCCTATATGGAGGTTCCAGCTCTCTCTCTAACCTGCTGTTCAGTGCCTATATGAGGGCCATTGGATCATCAGCCTACAGCTCTATTACCTACTTGCCTATCTGGGGGCACCGGACCACTTGCTCTCTTATTGTCCAGCTCCTACATTGGGTAGCTGGCCCTTCACCTTCCATTCTCAGCTTCATCCTACCTATGTGGAGGTCAGAATCTGCTTTCAAACTCTCATCCATGCACATAGTTGGCCTATCAGTTCTAATGCTAGTAACATCCTCCGGTGTGAGCTGCTCCCTATTTTACAGAGCTCTCCAGCCTGCATGATGGCCTGCCTTGATCCTTCGGAAGGGCCTGCACCTGCTCCACCGTCTCCTCCAAAATGTACTTCCAAGTCAAAACACTGTCTCAAGGACTGGACTGTGCCACAATTGATAGCAGAGTTGAAGAACCTTGACCTTGTCAACCATGCTAACACCAAGAAGTAAGAACTGTACAATTTACTCATGAAGGCACAATCCCTTAGGGTTCCAGATTCACTAACTCCACATTCATGTATGGAACCTGGCGCTCTCATCGAACTCAAGGACCTCATCACCCAGCTTGCCACTTCAATGTTTGGCATCCAATCTCGCCTTACTGTCTGGAGAACAGACAGCCTGCCCTTCCCAATGAGCAACTGGCTCTGCCAGCTATCCCTTCATTGCAGCCTATTTCGCTTCTTGTACCTCAAGCTCCTCTGATTATCGACATCAACTAAGGTGTTCCAGCCCCAGCTGCGCTGGCTCTGCTGGTTCCTTCTACCAGTTCAGGTATGCAGTCCCAGAACTCAGCCTTGCTTTCCATTTCACCCATTCATCTAGTTTCCAGTCATCTCTGCAAGGGCATCATCAATGGGAAGGATGTTAATCTTATATCTCTACTCATAACCTCTCATGACTCCATAGAGAATAGAATTATATCATGCGGTGATGTCTCTGTTGTTCTGAAATCCAAGGACCATAGATTAACAAAAAACTGACCATTCCTGAGTTCATCTTGGCCTTCAGCCTTTACAGAGATATACTACACTACACCTTTCCTTTTCAACATGAAGAGCTGGACACTCATTTGTATCTGGTCGTTGACCTAGTGGTGCATTACTGTGGTACGTACTTCTTCAATTATCATAAAGTTTTCTCTGCCAAGGCCACCACCACACTTGCTCACTTTAACATATGACTAAATTGGGAAACACTCAATAATGAACTGTTCTTCTGCCACTTCACAGGACAGCAAGCATTAACCTGCCAACTATGTGGCTCCATCTCACATTCAGCTATCTTTGCCCATTGATGGTGCCTGGTACCTTATCCTCTCGTCCCTCATCTTCAGCTACTCACGCTACTACTTGTAACATCCATAATCCGGCTGCATTACCATGTTCCTTTCATGACAGGCTAGGCCGCACCATCATCTTTATTGAAGGTCGGCATGTATGCAATAATTTCAATGCTTCTGGATGCAATCTGCATGAATGCCATAACTTACATGTGTGCAGTCATTGAGGGGAGACACATTCCAGAGCCATCTGCCCCAAGCTGCTGCTCAAGCCCTGACAATCAAAGCATCTGTCAACTCCCATCAACATTGGGGCTCTGACACAATTGGTCTCCTCTCATCTGTCTCAAATCCTGGTTAACTTTCTCATCTCCAGTTTCTTGGAGGGCTTTTATACCGACATCTCTGTTCTCCTAATGGAATATCATAAATGCAGGAATTTACTCACAGCCTTAAGCGAACCTGATGTGGTCCAGCAGCTTCTTCAGAAGAAAGTTGACAAAGGATTTCTCATAGGACCATTCAAGCAACCTACTTTCCCGTCTTTCATGCCAGTCACATTGGCATCACTACAGGGAAGTTCTCAGGAAAGAAGAGGCTCATATTCGACCTGTCTGCTCCCCATGCCTCTCTCATTCCCAGCATTAATTCTCTCATACCCTCCGGTGACTTTTCCTTAAGCTATGCTTGTATTGACGATGCGATCATTACCATCAAAAGGCTTGGTAAAGGCTCTTGGCTGGCTAAGGCTGATATATCAGATATCTTCAAGCTCCTCCCTATCCATCCCTCTCTGAGGCACCTGTATGGTATTAAGTGGGAGGACTTCTATTACTTTGCAGTTAAGGAAGGTGACCTTTAGGTGCAAGACCAGTCCTAAACTTTTCGATTTCTTTTTTGACATCTTATGCTAGCTACTGCACAATTATTGTCATGCCACTACCATCATCTACCAGATCAATGACTTCCTCCTTATTGAATCACCTTCAGCTCCTCCTGCTGCAGCCCTCTCTTCTCTATGAGAAATTTTTCATGATCTTGCAGTTCCCAGATCTGATGAGAAGACAGTGCGTCCATCTACCACTCTGAAGTTTCTAGGCATCATACTGGATTTGGCTCACATGGATGCCAGGCTGCCTCGTGACAAATTGGTCCAAGTCCAACCCTTGGTGCTATCATTTTCTGCCAAGTCATCCTGCATGAAGCACAAACTGCTCTCCTTGCTGGGTTATCTCAATATTGCAATGCACATAATTCCCTAAGGTCTCTCATTCATCTCATATTTGCACAAACTGGTCTCTCCCATTCCATCACTGCATCATCGTATCACCCTCACTGCCTCTGCAAAATTCGATTTGTTCATGTGGTCCCTCTTCCTGGAACAGTGGAATGGCTGTTCCATGTTTTACAAGGATGTCTCTCCTAGCCTGTCTCCTTGGATTTTTACCAGTGCCTCACTATCTTTCGGGTTCGCTGCAATATACAAAACATCCTGGATGTCTGCCCCTTGGCCTCATGAGTTCCTTTGACTTCCCAACTTTGCCTCCTCTTCACCATTGTTTGAAATCTTTCCATAGTGCCTGCCACCTTTACATTGGATCATCTATAGTCCTTACAAACCATCTCAGTATTCTCAGACAACCAAGTAGCTGTAGACATAATCAACAGAGGCAGATCATCATCTCGTTCCTTTAGGCTGTTCCTGCAGAGACTGATGTGGCTTTCCCTGATACATGATTTCTCAGTCTGTTGTTTCCATATTTCAGGGCTCCTCAATACTGCTGCAGATCATCTTTCTCATTTTTGTTTTCAGGACTTCAAGCTCCTTCAGCCATCTGCAAATCCATTGCTACTCCAGTTCCCCAGTTCCAGGATCTTGCAATGCATTAACAGACACCTATGCATGGCTAAGACAATCATGTGGTCTGCTTTGCCAGCTAGCACTCAATCTGCATATTCCACAGCCTGGAAGAAACACACCACTTTTTGTGCCATGACATCAACACCATCAATACCTATATTAATTTCAGCCATTCTGGCCTTTATCACGTATTGCCATTCATCTTGGAGATTAACGTATGGCACTATCTGACATTACTTATCCGGTATGCAGTTTTTTCCTCCTACAGTCTGTCCAGCTTCAGACTCCATTGTCTCTAACCCAGCTGTCAAACTGCTCCAGACAGGTATTCTCAAGCTAACAATCAAAAAGCCTCCTACTCGTCAACCCATTGATAACCTAATTTTCAGACAGCCGTCCCACCTACTTCAAACTAACCCATCTGCTGCCATATGTCTGGCTTTTTATGGATTCCTACACTCAGGGGAGGTTACAGTTCTGTCTCCATCTACTTCTACATTTCTCCTGGTGAAAACTTATGCAAGTGCAATGACTACTACAATTTCACCTACCTTCATCCAAAATGGACAGACTCAAGAGAGGTGTCGACATCACTTTTTTTCGTACTGTACTTCCAATGCTCAGTGTCCCATCGCCAAGTTACAGCAATAACTCCAGCTTGTCAAACAGTCCTTACCATCAGCTCCATTGCTACCTACCTCAAACCATACTCCATTAACGACTTAGGAATTCATGGACTCAGTCAGACTTCTTCAGCACTTCAGATACAACCCAGCATCCTTTTCAGGACTCTCCTTCTGTATAGGAGCTGCAAGATCTGCATCCAGGAAGAACATACCAGCCCACATCATCAAACGACTAGGAAGATGGACTTCATCATGTTTTGAAACCTACATCCCTAATCCTGAGCATGAGTTGCATTCAGCTTTCCATTCCATTTCTTCTTAGTATGCCCAGAGGAAGACAGCCTGGTGGCCATGGTTCCTCAGAGGTTTCCTCTGGTAAAGGGATTTTTTTCCTCTCCTAAGTGCCACCAGGTACATTCTCCATGAGTTGGAAGGTGGTTTATAAACCTTTCTTTTGGGTCTTCAATTCTCCAATGCTCTTCCAAGGGTGGGAATGAGCAAGGCCAAAACCAATGTTACATCAAGCATTCGGTACCATCGAGCATCAGAGACTAATACAAACACTTACATCCACGCACAGTGAACTCCTATGCATATACTCTACACATTTACAAGGTACTACTGAATGATCATGGACATGTCTTGGACACATCTCTATTATGCATTCATGTGTCCATGTGAGTATCTGACACCATGGCATTTACATGTATTGGTAAATTGGCATGCTGCCTTACAGATCTGTGTTCATTCAGGTACAGAAGCTGTCTCACGCCAACTGTGTTTTAATCTGTGACCCAAATTAAGATGCCTCTATCTCTCTGGGCAGAGAACAGGCAGAGACACCAGGAGGAAGGAGCTGCTGTTATAACTAAACTTCTCTACTGGGACTAAATAACTAGAACTTTACTACTGGGACCTTCAATTTAGGGTAAAAACAAACAAACAAAAAAAAGTTAGTGTGTTTGTCTGAGTTGGCTGAAGTGAAGTGTTAATCTGTGCAGTTATCTAGGTGTTTGTCTCAGGTAGCTGAAGGGAATTGTTATCTGTGTCATTAACTAAGTGTAGAAAGACTTGTAAAGTAGGGGGAGTGGCTTAGCTAGAAGGAAGCCAATTTAAAGCCAGATTTAAACACTGCCCTAGATAGCTTCTGCCAGAGATCAGGTAGAAACACCAGGAGGAAGGAGCTGCTGTTATTATAACTGAACGTTTCTACTGGGACTATACTGCCCTCCTCCCCCCCCCCCCACCAACCAAAACCAGTTCTACTTTTATAGGCACAGGATTTGACTGACAACAGGAACTTTCTGTTTGGGTGGAGGAAGTGAGGGATCACAGAGCCATCAAAGACTCACCATCCTAGAAGGAAGAGTAGTTCTCCGTCCCCCCAGGCTGCTGGAGGTCTGACTCTGAGCAAGGAAGGAGACTATTGAGAAATATAGGAACTTCTTGGCTCAAAATGGGAAGATCAAGAGCTTAAAGGGTACAGAGGCAGTAAGTAAGTAGGGAGAGAAAGAAAGGGAACAGAGGAAAGAGTAAGTATTCCATACAACAGTCAAAGGGTCAGAAATAAGCATGATAGAAGTGGTGCAATGCAGTGGCTGTGGAGCAGCAGTCTTCTGGGAGTTGTTCTGGAGGATGCAGTGTTGTCCTATCTGCAGGCACCTCTCTGGGCTGAGGGAGGAGGTTGCTCATCTCCAGACTAAGTTGGCCAGGATTTGTGGGACCTCTCCTCCCACCCTGGGATCACCAGTGCCACTGCTGTTGCCTCAGAGGTTGCCAAGCAAGAGCAGCGGTTGGACCACAGTGGGCTCAGGGAGGGTGAGAGTGGTGGAACAGAGGTGCATCCCTCCAGTTGTACCTCTCCACAATTCATATGCCATTCTGGCAAAGGTGGTTCCTCTATGGAGGCACCCACAGTGGAGACGAAGGAGGATGCTGGGAACTTACACAAAGGAGACCCACAGGAGTGTGGCATGGGACCTCACAGGGGAAGGAAACAACTCCTGGTGGTGGACTCCATTGTTAGGAAGGTAGAACTAGGGAAGGAAGGGGAGAGGGAGGTAAGGTGCCTGCCTGGTGCCATGGCTTGGAGGGACAGGGAGCGAATCCTCAGGATCGCTAGAGTAGCTGAACAGGGGAGGGAGCTGGATGTCATTGTCCACCTAGGGACAAATGACCTGGCTAAGAAAGGGATCAGAGCAGTACAGAAAGAGTTTGTGGAGTTGGGTAGGGGCCTTAGACAAGTAGCGCGCACAGTAAGCTTCTTGGAGGTGCTGCCTGTCTATGGCATGGGTGAGGCTAGGGTTCTCCACACAATGGAATTCAATCAGTGGTTGAAAAACTGGTGCAGAGCTCTGGGATTTGGCTTCATTGGGGACTGGGGGTCCACCTGGAGGGATGCAGGCCTATACTGGCGTGATGGTCTGCATCTGTCCAGGAGGGGAACCAGAATCCTAGGTGATAGGTTTAAATGTTTCATTGGCAAGCATTTAAACTAGTCAAGGGTGAAGGCACTGGAAAGGAGCAGGGAAATCCTAGACCCCCCAAAAGATCAGGGTAGTAGGTGAGGTAAACACCAAGATAGAGATGTCGATAGGGAAAAGGGAAGGGGTAAATGGAGAAAATGACAAACACAATAAGGACGGGGATGGGGCAAAAAGGGGTAAGGACATCACAAAATGGAGGGTAATGAGTACCAATGCCTGTAGTCTGGGCAACAAGCTTCCTGAACTGGTGGCCTTGATGGAAGAGGGATGACTGGATATTGTAGCAATCACAGAAACATGGTACACAGAGAATCATGACTGAGATGTTAACATACCAGGGTACACAACCTACAGGAGATACAGGGAGGGGAGAAGAGGGGGAGGAATAGTTCTCTATGTAAAGGAAGGGATGAAAGCAACTGAACAAAAGAGTAAACAGGGAGGAAAGGAGGCACTGTGGGTCACCTTAGAGACTGAAAATAGCACCCTAATCTGCACAGGGGTTGCATACAGACCCCCATGTCAGGGGAAGGGAATGGACAAGAGTATGATAGAAGGCATCCTTAGGATGGCAGAGAAAGGGAGATACTGTTGATGGGGGACCTGAATATGCCATATGTTAACTGGAGCACCTTGGCTGCAGCCAAACCCAAAAGCAGGGCCATTCTCGATGCCCTTCAGGTGGCATGCCTCAGATGGCTAGTTTTGGAACCCACTCATGAGGGAGCAATCTTAGACCTCATACTCTCAAATGGGGACAGTGAAAGGATCTCAGATCTAAAAGTGGGTAGCCATCTGGGAACAAGTGACCACCAAGCACTGTGGTTCACGATAAACTCAGCTACAGAGTCAAGCCATACAAAAGTGAGGGTTCTGGACTTCAGGATGGCTAACTTTGGCAAGATGGGAGAGTGCCTTAGAAAAGCACTAGAAAATAGGCTAGAAGGAGGGGTGGCGCAACAATGGGGAAACATCAAAACTGCCATCACAGAGGCAACAAGCCTTTGTGTGAAGCAAATAAACAAATCAAAATGAAAGAAAAAGCCACTATGGTTCTCAAAAGAGGTGGCGGTGAAGGTTAGGGAGAAAAAGATAGCATTTAAGAATGTAACTCCCCAGGTGGCACTATCCCAAGGGCTACTTCCCCTGCCTGCTTGACTACTGACAGGTTGAGGGGTCTAGGTCCTATGGCAGGTGCCTCCTCCCAGAGGTCAGGGTTTGTAGTGGTTAGACTAGCTTGATCACAGCCCTCTGGGACACTTGTTACTGGGTAGCACTGCTGTATCTGCACAATGTACATTAGCCAGGGTGCAACCTCTGTTTACTCGAATCTGTCTATTAGACACATTATGAACTTGGACTATTAGCCGTCTGGCACAAGCATGGGCTCTGGCAGACAAAATTCTTGGCTTGACCAGCAGTCCTTCCTGCAATTTCCCATCGCCTGGTGCATCCAGCATGAAGATTTTATTCTTGACATCCTTTCTGATATGGACTTCCCCCTGTAAGGTACACTGGGCATTTGGCACTAAAATCAGAGACTCAGGATCCTTCTTCCAGACAATTACAACCAGTTCCTCTGGTTCCACTTTTTCAGCATCTCTCTGTACCTCATAGGCCTTCTTGATCAAGGCCGGAATTCTTAAAGCTCTACCAGTCCTTGACCCCTGCTTTTCATAACACAACTGCGTCAACCGTCCAAACATATGTGCATTCGTCCAAATTAGTAGAGGAACCCCATCATACAGTCCAGTAGGGGGACACACTAAGGCCAGGGTCTCTACTTGCTCTGCCACTCCAGCCACGGAGGTAGAGAAAGATAGCCAAATTCGGATATACCCAGAGTAGGGGAAGGCCTTCTCACTTAACCCCCATACATGCAGTCCTTCCAATGGTTGTAAGGGTACATCTGACAAATGCTTCTGATACCAATCCTGGAACATAATTGTCACTTGGGAGCCACTGTCCGACACTGCTCTGGTGGGCACACCATTCACTTTTACTGTAGCTTCCATTGAAGGGCCCACTATTTTGGACCAGTATGGAGAGGTGGTAGCAAGGGCCTGGGTAGATGATCTAGCCACAAAGGGACATGAGTTAGCATTTCTGGGACCTTCACTGCGGTCATTTTGTGTACCTCTTAACCACTGTTTTGTGCTCCAAAGCTCTCATTGTAGGCGGCTCACCACTCTCTCCAAGTCTTTCTGAGACTGGCATCCCCTCTTCATGTGCCCATCCTTCCCACAATTATGGCAAAATATGTCTGCTGAAGTTTGGGGTGACTGAGGCATCACAATGGGGGCTGAGGCATTGGTACTATTAATAGAAAACTTTGGTGCCACCTCAGCCAGCAGTGGGTTGGACATTTGGAGACATCTCTTCAGTTGCCTCACCTCCATAGCCAAGACATCGAGTTTTGAACTGTCGTCAACATGAGGTGCCTAGATAGGCACCCCCACCCCATAGCAGAAGCAGTCGGGCAAGTGTCAGTGCCCATACTCATAGGAGCGGACTTCATGATGAGACTGTCTGTTGCTTTCTTAATCTCCCTCAGCAGCTCTTCCCAGTGCAGGACATCTGTAACCGCCCCTCTCTGACTGGGACCCCCTTGGTTAAAGTGGAGATTTCGGATTATGACATGAGATTTCGATGATTCCGGACCATTAGCATCTGACCCTGCACCTGGAGCAGGGAATGTAGCAGCTACAACTGTGCAGGGATCTGACAAACCTTCCTCCTCCTCAACTTCCTGTACCTCCCTCATCAACACATGGAAAGGCAAGGGACTGGATTTCCTTTAATGCAGTTGCAATTTGAGTAACACCCAGCTGGAGTGTCGGGCAGAGCAGAATATATGATCCAACCTTACCCGGTCCACTTCACTAGAGGTCCAGCCCCCCCTTCTGAAAAATGGTCTGTAAGATCCCCTCTAATAGATCCATATAGGCTGATAACAATTTCCCTGGCTGTTGTCTAACTTCTTTAAGTCTCCATTTCAAGGTCTCAACACTAGTGGTACCCCCAAACACATTCTCAAGGGTGACTAGGTACTCTTGGGCTTTGGCATCAGGGTTAGAGGACCTCAGGGAGAGAAAGGTACGTTGGGTAGGTCCCTGGAGGCTTTCCCCCAGGTGGTCCCTTTTTTCAGCCTCCGAGCATTGCCAGTCCTGTACTGCAAGAGCAGCAGAATCTATCCAGGTCTCCAGGTCAACTTCCCCATTTGGAGTAGGGTGGATACCAGAGAATACCTTGAGTTTGTGGTAAGGTCCATGACTATTTGCTGGCTCAGGGGCAAGTATAGAAGTTGGCAAAAAGACAGGGGTTGGAGTGGGTGTGGATGTTGGGGGTGGTACGCCCCCAGGTGGCAAGAACAGTTTCTTTAACTCCTCCACAGTTTTCCCTTCCTCCAGCAACCATTAAGCAAATTTTTCCTCAAAGGTTTCAGATAGTGAGGGGGGTTCATTCCCCCCCCCCCGGGTCTTTACTGTCCTTAGTTATCACCCTCCAGGCAGCGAGGGATCCTCCAGGGGCAATAGTCTGTGGTACTTTGGCGCTGTCTATTGGGTCCTTATACTCTACTGGGCCATGAAAGTGTGGGTGAGCATATTAGCATGTCTACCCACCACCACAGGGTTTTGTAAACCCTTTACCTTGGAAAGTACTCCCTCTACAGTGTCTGTATTGGTACCCAGGGGAATGTCCAGGACAAGCACAGCATTTTGGGGGTCGATCTCCTGCCCAGTACACTACCCCAACAACTGGTGTACAGCCACCCACTTCTGTCGGGGTATCCATTTATTTTTAACCGTGATTTGTAAGTGTGGCCACTAGGGGATGCTAATCCCAGCAGTGCCTCCAAGTTGTAACCCCCAGCTGGTGCTATCTCAAGGGCTACTACCCCTGCCTGCTTAACTAATGACAGGTTTAAGGGCCTAGGGCCTATGGCGGGTGCCTCCACCCAGAGGTCAGGGTTTGTAGTGGTTAGACTAGCTTGATTATAGCCCTCTGGGACACTGTGACCCCCTTTGGTTCCCTCTAGTGGCTCACACAGTACACAGGAGTTATAGCCCCAATTCCCCACGTATACACACTGTTCACTCATAAAGTACCACTTACCCTCGAGACTGATTTGGCAGCACGTCTCTGAGGACCCCCTGTAAAATAAGATTAAATAACATACACAGCAAAATAAAACACTCTTTCCATAAGTACTAACACCACAGACAGTATATAGTATAACAACAACAAATCTGATTTATTTAGGGGAGAGTAACAAGGGAGGGGGAAATCAGTTTAATTGGTGGCATTAAATCACAGTACTGTGCACACATACAGGGTCTGAAAAGTCACACTCTGGGCACCCAGGTGGGGGGTGCTAGCCAGCTCCATTGCCCAGTGTTTTATTTATTTATTTAAACATCAGTTTACAACCTTTGAGCCAGAGGCTCATTTACAAAGGTACCTCGTCACAGAGAGGACAAAACAGTACTAACAAGCATTTACAATATAACAGTGTACAAGATTTGGAAGAACATGAAGACATCAAAATGGTTACGATATAGGTTACAAGGGTTGGCCGGCAAGAGCAGATGGATAGGGCCCTATAGAAGAAAATATACGCACAACACCCAATTGTAATCCGGAGCTGGATGGCACAGTCTATGAAGCAGTGAAACAACAAGAATTAGATGACACATTTGTGATTGAAAACAGGCTGCAGGGGAATACCCTGATTTGTACTCACAATACCCAAGCTGAGGATCGGACGTGGACATTCTTCTGGATTGCCAGAACAACAGGGCATGGAGACAAGGTCCTTGTGACTGGACCCCACTGCAGTTGACAGCAAATGGATTTAGTCGGAGACAAGCTGGGGTTTGCTTCTAGCTTCAACACACAGCACGGGGGATTGGAAATAGCGATTCCCCACAAGCACTACGTACATTCATATAGAAACATAGAATTTGACGGCAGATAAGGACCACTTGGCCCACCTAGTCTGCCCATTTTCCTACCTAACAAATAAACTGCAGATCCTAATTAACCAACAGCTTACTTCCTCCTACCCCCCACTAGGACTGCCTTATGTCTGTCCCATGCATTCTTGAATTCCCCCACAGTTCTTGACTCCACAACCTCCTCAGGGAGGCTGTTCCATGCATCCACAACCCTCTCTGTGAAAAAATACTTCCTCACATTACCTCTGAGCCATCCCCTCTATCTTCAACTTGTACCCCTTGTTCTTGCACATCTCTTTTCTGAAAGATGCCACCCTCTTGGACTTTGTTGATTCCTTGAGGTACTTGAAAGTTTCTATCATGTCCTCTCTCCTCCTTTCCTCAAGGGTATACATATTAAGCTCCTTTAGTCTTTCTTTTTATGTCTTCTGGTGCAGACCCTGCACCATTTTGTTGCCCTCTGGACAGCCTCCACTCTGTCTATGTCTTTGTGGAGATGGGGTCTCCAGAATGCACACAGTACTCCAGATGGGGTCTCACCAACTGTCTGTACAGAGGGATAACAACTTCCTGTTTTCTACTATTGATGCCTCTCCCTATGCATCCCAGTATCCCCCCAACCTTCCTTACTGCCTTCTCACATTGCTTGCCAACCTTTAGGTCATCTGATATAATTACTCCCAGGTCCTTTTCCATTTTTACTGTTGTCAGTATCTCACCCCCCATTGTGTACTCTTGCCCCGGGTTTTTGTTTCCCAGGTGCATTACCTTGCACTTCTTTGCACTGAATCTGAGCTGCCATACATTTGACCATTCCTCCAACCTTGTCAAGTCCCTTGTCATCCTTTCCACTCCATCTGGTGTATCAACCCTGTTGCAGATCTTTGTGTCATCTGCAAAGAGACATACTTTTCCTTCCAGTTCCTCTGCAATGTCACTTATGAAGACATTAAAAAGGACCGGTGCCAGTACTGAACCCTGCGGTACCTTGCTAGTAACCCTTCTTTCTTCACCGTGGACTCCATTTACCCTTTGCATCCTGTTGTCTAGCTAATTTTTTATCCAGGCTACCACCTTGGGACCCACTCCAAGGCTGGCTAACTTGTGTATTAATCTTTTGTGTGGGACTGTATCAAATGCCTTACTAAAATCTAGGTAAGCCATGTCCACAGCCCCTTCCTGGTCTACTACTTTGGTCACCCAGTCAAAGAAATCTATTAGATTTGTCTGACATGACCTTCCCATCGTGGATTCATGCTGCCTTGGGTCCTGTGCCCCACTGGCCTCTAGGTACTCAGTAATTCTTTCCTTCAGAAGTGAGTCCATCATTTTACCTACAACTAAGGTCAAACTAACTGATCTGTAGTTTCCTGCCTCTGTCCTGCTCCCACTTTTGTGAAGAGGAATCACATCCGCCCTCCTCCAGTCCTCAGGTACCACCCCATCCTCCCATGATTTGTTAAAGAGAGTAGTCAGCGGTGTCATTAATTCTACCCTTAGTTCTTTTAGAATTCTTGAGTGAATCCCATCAGGCCCCATTGCTTTGTCCACCTTCAATTTTATTAGTTCTTTCAGAACCCTTTCTTCTGTAAATGGACTGGTATCGACCCTCGTCTTCAGAGTGTTTCTCTTGTTTGGTTTAGGGACCTCCTCCTCCTCTTCCTTTGTGAATACTGAGCAGAAATATTCGTTCAGTATCCCTGCTTTTTCATTGTCACCCTCTACCCACATTCCCTCCCCTTTATTAAGCCTCAGTATCCCTCCTTTGGTCTTTCTTCGCTCCCTAATGTACCTATAAAAGGTCTTATCCCCCTTCTTAACAGAGTTGGCTATCCTTTCTTTGGTTTGGGCCTTTGCTATTCTGACTGCCTTCCCAGCCTCTTTCTGCTTTAACTGATAAAGTTCTCTGTCCTTCTCCTTCTGTGTTTCCTTATATTTTCTGAATGCTATCCTTTTCTCCTTAACCTCCCTGCTACCTCTTTTGAGAACCATAGCAGTTTTTTCCTTTGTTGTGTTTTGTTGATTTGCTTTACACAAAGGCTTGTTGCCTCTGTGATGGTTGTTTTGATTACTGTCCATTGTTCCTCCACCCCTCCTTCTTGCCTGTTTGCTAGTGCTTTTCTGAGGCACTCTCTCATTTTCCCAAAGTCAGCCCTCCTAAAGTCCAATATGTAAAAAAAAAGTACTATACCAGGCAGACTGCTCCTCAATCCCGATCAAAATTACTGCAAAATATCCAGGAGTACACACAGCAGCTTCAGTTCCTGACAGACCAAGCGCGATTCAGCAATTTCTCCAGTCTTCTACAGGGTGAGCCTGGTTTCTACTCTTCAGACTTCCTTCTTTCTCCTCACAAATCAGATTCGGTCCAAACTAGCACTTACAACGGCTGTACGCCGAACCTCAGGGAATCACACGCACCTCCCGCGTGATACTATACACTGCAGAAGCACAGAGCTCCTTCTCTTTTCACTGTCACAACTGATATGATCTTTCCAGTCACAGAGCAGGGCATTTCCTTTAGCTCCACACCATTCTGTTGGCTGGTTTGGCTGTCACTCACAATAAGACTCCCTCTGTTGGTGAAAAAAGGCACCAAGGTCAAAACTACATTTTCCAGAGGCACTGCCCATACAGTCCTCTTGTGGCTGACTCAAAATTGAGAGTCCAAGTTCCAATTCATCCACAAGCTCCATTTTAGGGTTTCCCTGTCATCCTGATTGGTCCAAGTCAGCAATTCAGGACCAAAATGAAAGAGCTACACTGAGACAGTTCATGCTGAAATGAAGACAGGTTAGATAAACTACATTTTCCCAGTCACTCTAAATGATTTCTGGCAAACAGTTATATCTTTCAACAAGGCTCCCTCTGCACATGTAGCGACGGCAGAAATGGAGTGAATTGACAACAGCTCAGGCAGGATTCGAGCATTAAATACACAGTCACCCTATACAAACTAATTAAGTATGCTATCAGACAGCTCTTCAAGAGATAGTACGTGAAGGCTTAAATAGCACTCACTCGGAACCACATTTAAACAGCTCAGACACCGAACACCTCCCAGGCTTGGAGCACTCAGGCAAGCTCCTGGAAGACTTTTGGGAACCCCCATTTGCAGGGGGGTTACAGGAAGTATAAGGAAACACAGAAGGAGCAGGACAGAGAACTGTACCAGTTAAGGCAGAAGGAAGCAGGGAGGGTAGTCAGAATAGCAAAGGCCTAAACCGAGGAAAAGATAGCCAAGATTAAGATTAAGGTAAAGAAGGGGGATAAAACCTTTTATAGCTACATCTGGGAGCGTAGAAAGACAAAGGGAAGGATAGTGAGCCTGAATGGAATGGACAGTGGGTGGGCAGAGAGGGACAGTGAAAAGTCAGGGATACTGAACGAATACTTCTGCTCAGTACTCACAAAAGAAGAGGAGGGGGAGGTGCCTAATCCAATTAACAGAAGCACTCTGGATAGGGGGTCGATCCCAGTTCTTTCACAGAATAAAGGGTTGTGAAAGAACTCCTAAAACTGAAGGTGGACAAAGCAATGGGGCTTGATGGAATTCACCCCAGTATTCTTAAAGAATTAAGGAGAGAACTAGTGACACTACTGACTACCCTTTTTAACAAATCATGGGAGGATGGTGTGGTACCTGAGGACTGGAGGAAGGCGGATGTGATACCCCTTCACAAAAGTGGGAGTAAGACAGAGGCAGGAAACTACAGACCTGTCAGTTTGACATCTGTGGTAGGGAAAGTGATGAAATCACTTCTGAAGGAAAGAATTGTTGAGTACCTAGAGGCCAGTGAGGCACAGGACCCAAGGCAGCATGGATTCACAGAAGGAAGGTCATGTCAGACAAACCTAATTGATTTCTTTGACTGGGTGACCAAAGTAGTAGACCATGGAGGGGCTGTGGACATGGCCTACCTAGACTTTAGCAAGGCATTTGACACAGTATCACACAAAAGATTAATAGTCAAATTAACCAGCCTGGGAGTTGGTCCCAGGGTGGTAGCCTGGGTAAAACATTGGCTGGACAACAGGACACAGACAGTAATTGTAAATGGAGTCCACTCTGAAGAAAGAGGGGTTACTAGTGGGGTACCATAGGGTTCAGTACTGGGTCCAATCCTTTTTAATGTCTTTATAAGTGACATTGTAGAGGGACTGGAAGGAAAAGTGTGCCTCTTTGCAGATGACACAAATATCTGCAACAGGATTGATACACAAGGAGGCGTGGAAAGGATGAGCAGAGACTTGGCAAGGTTGGAGGAATGGTCAGAAGTATGGCAGCTTGGATTTAATGCAAAGAAGTGCAAAATAATGCACCTGGGAAACAAAAACCCAGGGAAAGATTATACTGGGGGGGAGGTAGTAACAACAACAAAAATGGAAATGGACCTGGGGTAATCATATCAGATGACCTTAAGGTAAGCAAGCAATGTGAGAGGGCAGTAGGGAGGGCTGGGGGGGATACTGGGATGTATAGGGAGAGGCATCACCAGTAGAAAACAGGAAGTTGTTATCCCTCTGTGCAGACAGTTGCTGAGACCCCATCTGGAGTACTGCATCCAGTTCTGGAGACCCCATCTCTGCAAGGACATAGACAGGATGGAGGCAGTCCAGAGGAGGACAACTAAAATGGTGCAGGGTCTGCAAGAGAAGCCATACAAGGAGAGACTAAAGGAGCTTAATATGTATACCCTTGAGGAAATAAGGGAGAGGGGGGGCATAATAGAAACTTTTAAGTACCTCAGTGGAATTGCAAGGGGGTAGCAACTTTCAAAAAAAGAGTTGTGCAAGAACAAGGGGACACAATTTGAAGATAGAAGGGGGATGGCTCAGGGGCAATGTGAGAAAGTATTTTTTCACAGAGATGGTGGCAAACGCATGGAACAGCCTTCCTGAGGAGGTTGTGGGGTCTAAAACTATGGGATAATTCAAGAATGCATGGGACAGACATAAGACAATTTTTGTGGGGGTGGGGTAGGAAGAAATAGGCTGTTGGTTAACTAGGATCTGCAGCTTATCCATTAGGTAGGGAAATGGCCAGACTAGGTGGGCCAAGCTCTCCTTATTTGCCATCAAAGTCTATGTTTCTATGGTTCTAATGATGGTGGAGGAGGAGGGTGGGCAGAGCGTGATGCATGTCATGTGGCATTCTATGTTTTGGGCTGATGCCTACTGCATTGACAAGCAGCGATGGCCTAAACTTGGTGGTTGTTTGTCATCACCTATTAGAAGGACTGCTCAGGGCACCTATATGCAAGTACAGACTTCTGCAAATCAGTGGTTCACCTTGCTACAAAAAACATTAAGGAACATAGTTTAACACATGCTACACACAGTAGCTGGGGACAAAGGAACAAAAAAGAACTGAAAAAATTATTGCATCTTACTTTCACAGATGGAGAAGGAAGTAATGTAAATGCCTCAAAGGATTCCAGAATCTGAATTAGTGTCCTAATCATCATCCAGTCCTGGCCAGACAGCATTATATACCTGCTCCAATGATTTTATAATCTAGCAGATAATAGTAAGCAGCCAGCTTATACTCCTGGAGCCTCTTCATTATATAAGTGGCAACAACCTGTTTAAGGGCATGCTCGAGCAGGTGATAATCTATCTGAATATGATGCATTTCCTTGTATGTCTTCACAGAGTGCGAGAAGTAACTTATTATGGTTTTGATTGCTTCAATCACATCCTTCCTCACCTTGTTCTGTGACAGGAAGCCATTTACAAGAAGAATGATGCAATGAGCTAGACAGGTCATATGTCTTAGTCTTTCACCTTCCAGTGCTTTAACTACGTTGCGGGCATTGTCAGTGACCTCCATCCAAGGTTTAAGTCCTTCACACAGCAGTGAAGAACACTTGTTTTAATTCCAATAGCAAGTTTGCTAAGTTGTGATCCAACAGAAAATAAGATATATGTAGTGCAGCCTGTCTCCAGTACAAAGGTGTCTTTTAGAGGTGGCAATATAAACCAAAAAAAGACCTCACTGCCAGGTCAGGATAAAAAAACATTTTATTCAATACAAATCAGTAGGACCCCCAACCACCAACTGCTTTTGTTGCGTCTTTTTGTTGCTTCTGGTAGTGTGTGGCAGCACTGGTTAGTTTCTTCAGAAACTGCCTTTCTGTGCTTCATTATATTCATCAAATGATACCCAGTGGGCTGTTATCATATAGTGCACGAGTTGCCCAAGCCCACTTGTCCAAATATCGCTGGTGATGTGCATATTCTTATATGATGACAGGCTGAGGGATCTGTTTATTTCATGGTATATGCTGTCATACAGGCTAGGCAGTATCATCCTTGTAAAAAAAATGGAGGGGCAGGACACTGTTTTGGGATTCCACTGTTGCCATATGTGTATGGAATCCAGGACTAGAGGCAAGTGAAAATGGTAGCAAGTTTACAACAATCAGCTGAGAGAGTGTTGCATTGATTTCATTTGCACGACTGTGTGTAGGGGTGAATTTCTTGTTTCTGTAGACAAATTCAGTCAATTTCACCCATCACCATGGTGCTAAAGCTGGTGCAGTAGGAACAGTAGCACTCTCGATCTTTCTCAGTGGATATGTGATTCGCATTTTATGCACATGTTGATGGGAATGATGATCCTCATGGGATCCGCCGCCATTGCTGCCTGTGCCTTTCTGAGGTGGGAGCTTGAACTATCCTCCTCCTCTTCAAGGTTTTAGTGGGGATGGTGGGGGTGTCTTCACTGTCTCCCTGGACCATGTCAAACCACTCTGTCCGATGCTTTGACTGTAGATGTTTAAGCATGCCAGACAAACTCAGGGCAGTAGCCAATTGCACACAGTTCAAGCTGTCACCACATAATGTACTGACTGCTCTGGTGATGTCCTTCATACTTTTCTTGAAAAAAAAAGTCACACTTCAGATGACTTTTTACTGGTACTTTGGGATTATGTTGCAGACTTTTTTAGGCAATCACTCACCCTTACTCTTACTCTCACCTTCACCATCACCAGCACTACCAGACATACCAGACCAACCAGCACCACCTTTCCTCAGACACCAAAGTGACACACTTGAACTAGGGTTACTCAGATTTTGGATGTTAAATTCAGAATATTCAGATTCCATTCCATTCTGTTTTTAGGATTTCAGATTTTCAGAAATCATGTCTGAAAATACAAAATCCTAAACACACTGACTGATGTGGATTTGAGAATCTGATTTCGCATCTGACTTCTAGTAAACTTCCCCCAGCTGGTAGATCACCCAGTTAGTGTGACTAGTCCAAGGTAACAAAAAAGACATACATTTCCCTACTGTTGTTTTCCCCTTTTTTTTAATTAGTGACCAAGTAGCTGCACTGCTGGGGTCATAATTATCCTCCACAGTTTTTCCACCCAGGCTGTAGTCTCTCTTGCTGCCTGTATGCCAGTCAATACATAAAAAAGCAGGCAAGGTAGACATTATGACAATAACATATCACCCCCAAATGGTCCCACATCCCAGTTTGGACTCTGGTGTGGTCAGGTCATTCACTTTCTCTGTGTGACTTGGGAATCTGAGGGGCCAACACAAAACAAATCTGAGTAAGCCCTACCACCAGATACCTTAGTCAATGTCAAGCTTCCAGGCTCCACTCATGGTTTTGTTCCAGTTGGTCACCTCAGTTGTCCTGTGTCACATTGGGACAGACATGGCTATGCTCTTTTTTGCTAATTGTTGGATCAGGCGGACAGATTGCTTTGTGTGTTCATTGTTTGTTGTGTTATTTATTTAGGGGGGCGGTGCTCGCTAAGGGACCAGGCTGGCATGCAGCAGCTGGTGGGTGGGAGGTCACTTGAGAAATGAATGCAGCATCGCTTTTTGGCACTGTCTACACTAGTGCCAAGAGTTTGTGTGATTATGGATGGAGGTCGGGGGAAGGGATGCACAGTGCTGTAGTGTGCACATGCACACACACACATACACACACACACACAATGACTGAACTGTTGGGATTTCATTTCATTTCCACTTTCATCAAACTCATTAACTTACTGAGTGAAGCCAGCATCCGGGATGGGTCATGGGAATCGACAGACTTGGCGATAAAAAATAAACAGTGGATGTATATTTAATGACTGGAAACAAACATGAAGTTGAATGCCCTGCCCTGAGGAACTCTGATGATGGATGTAGCACTGCAGTCAACCAAAAAGCCAGCTCTGTGGATCCCATCTCTTCTACTAGTCTACAACAGCAGCAGGTTCAGTAAGGGAGGCCCATTTTTTAACAAATCAAGACCTGATTATGGACTTTTATTAAGTGAGTTTAACTGTGTATAGGTTTAATAAGAGAGTTGGATGCGGTATTGGAAATTGGATTTCAAGTCTGTACCAAATTCTGATGTCTTAACAGTCCACAGAATAAACTCGAAGTTGGGATGGATTTTCTGATAATCCAACAGATGCTAATAGAATGTATTTGACAGCATCTGAGCAACCTTAATTTGAACTTGATCACTTCCACTTGCGTGCTGCATACCTCTAGTGTGTCCTCTTCCCCTCCAGTTAGCACTAGCACTTGTTATCTCCAACACAACCTATCACTATTATCACCCTATTTCTCGTCTTCTTGCTGTTCATGGTGTGGAATAAAACTAGTGTCCATGTTATCAGCCACATCATCCTGGGGTTCACCCTCCTCCTCCTCCTCATACTTCAGTTAGACAGCATGGACTGTTGCATGAATGCCAAATGTCTGTCTTCCACTGTGGGTGATAATAGCTGTTCCCTTTTCCTTCTCAATCACAACCATGTGATGAGTTGTAGGGGACTTGATTTCAAGGAGTAGGGGCAGCATCAGCATGATGAGTCTGGGATGTACTTTTACATTTACTGACCATTAACTTGGCTAGTTTAGTTGATTTCTGGACCTGAGTAATGGTCTTCTTTTTAGGATCTGTGCCACTGCCACCACTGCCAGGAGTACCAGACTTGCCCTGTAAATTCTCCTGCAAGTCATCCTCCACCATCCCACACTTAGCAACATGCTCATTATCACTGCCAGATGATACATTTTTACTATATACGCCTGAAAAAAATCAAGAAAAATTACAAAACATACTAGAGACTGAAGACTGAGAAAGACACACTAGTGTACTCAGCTGTGAATTAATTAGTCACTAAGATAGTATCGAGATTTACAATACAAGAAACAGCGTAGTGAAAAATTAGTCCTCCACTACAAGCCTACGTAAAGAATGAGAGGATTTACCTAGAATATTTTATATAGTAGGGCTACAGTCACACACAGGTCAGTCCAGCATGTGAGAAAGAAAATAAAATGGGGAAAAAAGAACTAATATATTTAAAGCAATGAATAAATGCCAACTACTATTAGTGTGGTCGGTGGCTGAGAGTTTTCAGATAGATTACGCTAGCAGGCTGCAGCACTACTACAGCACACACAAAAATACAATTTTTAGTTGGAAAAAAAGTCAGAGTAGTGTAATTTAAACTGCAGTGCAGGTGAACTGTGGAAAAACTGAAAGTACAGAGATCTTTCAAATCAAAAACTATTTTAGATTATAATTTTTAGAACCCTACTGGAATGAAAACTCCACTCCACCCTCATTTAGGCCTAAGTATCTTTCCATCCTAACACACTTCCACACCATAGAACAATTTAACCAGCAGGAAAAAATGACAACTTACCACTCTTGAACTGGACAGAGAGCAGCAGCAAAAGCAACAAGGAAGTCATTCAAAGGATTGGAAGTGAAAATACAGAAACATTAGGGCAACAGCTAGGTATGTCTGTACAGTGTTCAAGGAGCTTCTAACTGTGATGATGAACCACCAGGGCAAACAATAAGTGTAAGAAGCCATGAAATCTCTCATACACTAGCAACTGCACATTCATAGGATCCATCAGATCTACAGGTCAGATAGTTGGAGCCACAGGTTGGATCAACAGATTCAACCATCAGATCAATCGAATCCATTGGATCCAACCACTTTGGCTGGATTCGTAGAAAGGATCTGACCAAAGAAGGTCTCTTCTAGGATGTCATTATTTGTTGATATAAAAAATCCAGGTTTGCGGGCACTAACTGGCACTGTCTTCTGACTTAAGCAGTAAAGCATGATGGGGCCTTGCTGGTACTACACTAGATCCCCCATGGTCAGGGGCATAATGAAGCATGAGGTAAAGCTTAGTGCCTTCAGACCCTTGACCATGGGGAAATCTATTTCCACCAATGGATTGCAAACTGGCTGCACAACAGGACACAGAGGGTAATAGTGAGTGGCACACATTCCGAAGAAAGGGGGTCACTAGTGGAGTACCTCAGGGCTCAGTACTGGGTCCAGTGCTCTTTAACATCTTTATAGGTGACATTGCAGAGGGTCTGGAGGGAAAGGTATGCCTCTTTGCAGATGATACAAAGATCTGTAACAGAGTTGATACACAAGGAGGGGTAGAAAGTATGAGAAGGGACTTGGCAAGGTTGGAGGAATGGTCAGACATATGGCAACTTAGATTCAATGCAAGAAGTTTAAAGTAATGCACCTGGGAAACAAAAACCCAGGAGAAGAATACACAATAACAAGGGAGGTACTAACAACAACAAAAATGGAACGGGACTTGGGGGTAGTCATATCAGATGATCTAAAGGTGGGTAAGCAATGTGAGAAGTCAGTGAGGAGAGCCAGGGGGATACTGGGATGCATAGGAAGGGGCATCACAAGTAGAAAAAGAGAAGTGGTTATCCCTCTGTACAGACAGTTGGTGAGACCCCATCTGGAGTACTGTGTGCAGTTTTGGAGACCTCGTCTATGCAAGGACATAGACAGGATGGAAGCAGTCAGAGGAGGGCAACCAAAATGGTGCAGGGTCTGCATCAGAAATCATATGAAGAGAGAGACTGAGAGAGCTTAATATGTATACCCTTGATGAAAGGAGGGACGGGGGGACATGATAGAAATGTTCAAGTACCTAAAGGGAATCAACAAAGTCTAGGAGGGTAGCATCTTTCAGAAAAAGAGATGTGTAAGAACAAGGGGACACAATTTAAAGATAGAGGGGGGGACGGCTCAGAGGTAATGTGAGGAAATCTTTTTTCACGGAGAGAGTGGTGGATGCATGGAATTGCCTTCCTGGGGAGGTTGTTGGGGCTAAAACAGTGGGGGAATTCAAACATGCATGGGACAGACACAAAGCAATTGTAGTGGGGGGTGGCAGGAAGTAGGCTGTTGGTTAACTAGAATCTGCAGCTTATCCAGTAGGTAGGGAAATGGGCAGACTGGGTGGGCCAAGTGGTCCTTATCTGCTGTCAAAGTCTATGTTTCTATGTTTCAATGTCCTCAGAGTGTCTTGTTGCTTATATAAAATTGGCCCACAGGCAACTTTTAAAAATTGAACACATTAATAGTTTTCAAAGCCACAAAAAATATAATAAGCTGTAACTAAATTATGTAAAATAGTCCCTCCACGGATGTTTTTCACATGTCAGTCATCTGCCTTTTTTCACATTCAACACATTGTGTGATTGTTTACCATGGAATAGAAGAATTCAAAGCTCTGCATTATATAGTAGAATGCACCCCTCCCCACACACACACACGGAATGGTAACATGGAATTTGATAATTCTAAATTCTTCAGCGTTCCACTGGCATTAGCACACAGGCCTCAGGTGGAGCCAGAACCTCAATTTTATCCCTTGCCAGGTAAGGAGCAGTAGTTCTCTGGCATACTGGTAGGGACAGAATGAGGATTTTTCATGGTCATCAAAAAAAAAAACACCAGCCATGGAAACTTTGAATAGCACTTGATTTTTTTTTTATTTGTGTATGGGTGTATGGAGGAGCTCTTGAGTGAAAATAACATCAAAATATTTATTTACTTTATTTAATTGAATGGACTTTTATTTTTTGGGCCTAGTTGAAGGTTTTTATATTTGAGTAAAGATTGTAGCCATGTTTGAGATGGAAATCATGAAGAAGGTGGACTATGAATTCTCTATGGGATTTGTGAGTTACCCTGGTTGGCAGGGACTTGTTTTTATGTTTGCTTGCACGCATGTGCAAGAAACATAGTGCCATCATCCGAGTTTTCAGAGGTGTGGCAACCCTCTCCCAATTCAGTCAGTGTGTTTGCAGGCACGGCCACAGTTCTCCAGTGGCTGCTGGAGCTGTTTATAACAGCAGTCGAAAATGCAGTGGAGTACAGTTGAAAGGGGGAGCTACGCTTCAGTGAGCAGCGATAAGACATTGCCTGCTCATGCGCGCTCTCCCTACACACACACACACACACACACACGCGCATACTGCGTGCTCGCCCCCCCGACACACACACTGTATAGCTGACGGGGGTGCCCAATCCCCTGTCGGCTGTGCTACGCTCCCCCCAAACAGAGTTCCACATGCCATGCTGGGTGCCAACCTCAGTGTGGCTACACATCGTATAGCCAATGAGGTTGCCCAATCCCCCATCGGCTCCACTGTCCCCCAGAGAGTACAGGGTGCCACGCTGGAGCCCACCCAGCGTGGCAACAGACTCTGCTCGCCGAAGTGCCCAATCCTGTGGCTCCACGTCCCCAAACAGCCATCCTTGTGCCACGCTGGAGCCCACCCCAGCGTGGCAAACTCGCGTCATCTCGTCCATTGTTTAAAAACAAAACCCTGAAACAGAAAAATGGTCCCTCGCTGTCTCTGCCCCCACCACGCCCACCCACTGTTCACCCTGCCTCCTCACCCGCTCTCACCCCACACTTACCTCCGGACTCCGGCGCAACAATCTTTGGTGGACCGGGAACACGTCTGCACTCTTCAAAGCCGACCGCGAACTGAGGAAATGCCGGTAAGCTGTATAATGGGATAGATAGGGTTTTTTCCAACTTTGCTGCATATCTCAGGCATTTTTTGGAATTTTTGCATCAAATTTTCAACATGGGGTTTTTGAGACCCCTTCTCATGAATGTTCTCACTGTCATGGCGTTAATCACGCCCAAAGGGTGATTTCGCAGTCACTATGTGAAATCACCTTTTGGGATAAGTAATGAAATGATACTGCAACTGTTCATAAGGTGGGCTCTCAAAAGCCTATGTTTTGGTAATGTGAAACATCAAAAATGACTGTTTCTGGCGTGCATTGCGCAGTTCCTAGTACGCTCGTAAGTTCATGAATTTTCAATATTTTCACTCCAGATTTTCAACATTTCCATTTTACCACACCTCCTTATGAGCAGTACAGCTGTCATTTTTCACAGCTCGCCCAAAACGTGTTTCCGCCCATGTAGCGCACAATGGCGCAGTTGGTGTGTGAAATCAGTGTAAAGGACACAGTAAGAAAATCACAGTGACACTGTTAATGAGCAGAGGTCTTAAAATGGCTATGTTGAAAATTTGGTGAAAAAATTCCTTAAAATAACTGTTTTACGAGCGTGCATTGCACAGTTCCTCATGCGGCTAAGTAAGTTTCTTAATTTCAATATTTTCACTCCAGATTTTCAACATTGCCATTTATTACACTTCCTTATGAACAGTACATGCCATTTTTCACATGTTGCCCAAATGTGTTTCCCATGTAGCACACAATGGTGCAGTCGGTATCTGAAGCAATGTTTGGGACAGATTAAGAAAATCACAGTTACACTGGTCATGAGCAGAGGTCTTAAAATGGCTATGTGGAAAATTTGGTAACAAAAGTCCATAAAATGACTGTGTTACGAGTGAGCATTGCGTAGTTTCCATGCACACTCATAAGTTCATGACTTTGTAATATTTTCAGTCCAGATTTTCACCAGTGGCATTTTTCCACACTTCCTTATGAACAGTACAGCTGTCATTTTTCACAACATGGCCAAAATGTGTTTTCACACTTTCAGTGCAGAGATGCGTGGTCGCTGTGGAAAATCATTGTTTGGGACAGATAAAGAAAATCACAGTGACACTGTTCATGATCGGAGGTCCCCAAAATGCCTGTGTTGACAATCTGCAGTAAAAAATTCCCAAACTAATTACATTATGAGTGTGCGTTGCACAGTTTCTATGCACGTTCGTGACTTCACCAGTTTTTTTAATATTTTTACTGGAGATTTGCAACATTGCCATTTTTTACATCTCCCCATGAACAGTACAGCTGTCATTTTTCACATCCTGTTCGGAATGTGTTTTTGCACCTGTGGTGCTAAATGCTGTAGTCACTGTGCACAAGCAGCTTTCAGCTAACAAACTGATGTTGCCACTGTTCATGAGGTGAGGGTCACAAAAAAACCATGTTGAAAATTTGGAGTGAATATACCAACGTATGCCTGAGGTGTTAGGGTTTCCAACCATAATGCCCCAAACCTGTAGAAATGACAGGCATCAGGGGTGTGACTTGGGATTCTTGCCTGTAATGCTCATACCATTCCACACCCTGCAGCCAGTGAAAGGCATTTAGGTATGCCTTGAACTCTTCGGCCCCAAAGTTCACCCCATTCTCCTATATTGCACCCATCTCACTGTATTTCCTAATGGAATGGGGTGTGCATGAGGGCCAAAGACCCCAAAACACACCGTGACACTTGCTACTGTCTGCAGGGTAGGGTGTGGTGAAATGGCGTGGCCGTTATGCCTGACAACCCAAAGGCACACCCCAATGCCTGTCACTCTCTGCAGGGTGGTGGTGGGGTTGGCTTCAGTTCAGTACTTCACTGCCATTCCTATTATGCAGCTCTGTAACTTCTACACTACCAATGCCAATGCCAGCAAGCAAACATTCGGCATTGACAAATGCTTGTTAGTACTTGATACTGCTTTCTGAAGGCAATGGTTAGAACCATGTCTCAGCCAATCAGGACACAGGGATTTTGCCAGACCAGTGGCACTGAGGGTTGAGTTGCTGGATGCCACACCTTGCACCATGCTGGCGACCCGGGTTAGGGAACAGACTCGGGTCATTGGGGGTCGACATGGGAGAGGGTGGATTGAGTGTCCTAGGACTGCTCTCCTCCATCTGGGGTGGGTAGAGGGGTGCATGTTACTCTGTTGAAATGCCTGGTGATGACTGGGTTTAGCACAGGGCTTGCCCTAGGGCAGTGCACAGAATGGGGAGGAGCATAACAAGATGTCAGCTTACATTCAAACGGTATTGCACTGCTGGATCCTGGGGAAAAAATTGGAGGAAAATGGCTGGGCATGACCTAAGCAGCTTGATGTCCGCACTCCTGCTGACCGGCAGGACTGTCGTGGAATTATTTACTTATTTATGTATTTATTTATTTATCAAGTCTAGGATTACAACTATCTTTGAGCCTTGGCTCTTTTACAAAGGTTCCACGTCAGACAAATACAAATTATGGGGAACATCAAGACAGACATTACAACAATGTGGACATTGCAAACAGAGTACAGATTAATACAGTTCAAGGGTAGCATTGTAACAACGTAGCCAGCGGCATTTGTCAGAGAAAATAGATAACAGATAAGAAGTGTCAGAGTCATAGGGAGAGGGAAGAGGGGGGGAGAAGGAATGTAGGAAGGGTGGTGAGAGGGTGAAAAGTGCAGCATTGGGTATACCAAGATGTGAGGGTAGAATCCAGTGAGAAGGGGAGGGAGGGGGGACAACTAGAGCAGAAAGGGAAGTGGAGAAACAAGGCTAAGTTGGGCAGTCACAGGAGCTGTTGGTAGTGAGATAGTCCCAGAGCCTAGTTTTAAACATACCAATAGTTGGGGCAAAGGAGATGGTTGGGCTGAGGCCATTAAACCAGAGTGGCGCTCGATAAGCAAAAGAGCATTGTCCCTGTGAAGTGTGACAGTGGGGGACTTTCAGTAGCTGTAGCGTGGATCTCCTAAGGCACCATTTGTTAATTCGGTGTTGTAACAGAGTTGAGACCCCAGAAGATGCAAGGCCAAGGTAGATTTTTTCCACCATGGAGCAGGTGAGAAACTTTATGCGGTTTGATAGTTGGAGCCAACCAGTCTGAGTGTACAGGTCACATGTGTGGGTGAGACGGTGAGCACCAGTGATGAGTCGACATGCTTTATTTAAGGCAGTTGAGAGGCATCTAAGGGTTGTGGTTGTGGTTGAGCCATAAACGATGAGACCACAGTCTATTACAGAGATCACAGAGCTCAGGACTGCAACCTTCAAAGCTTCTGGTGTGAGGTGTGGTTTGTGTTTGTAGAGGAGACCAAGCCATGTATTAGCAGCTCTAGCTACATTATCTACATGAAGTCCATAGGAGAGATTAGGGTCAAGCTGTACCCCTAAGTATTTGAAGGACCCCACCTGATCTAGAGTGTTCCCCTGGTTGGTGGAGATAGCCAAGTGGTGGAGCTTGTGTGGGTTATGAGAACTGCAGAAGAGCATAGATTTGGTTTTCTTGTCATTAAGGACCAGTTTATGATTAAGAAACCATGTCGCTACAGAACTGAAACCAAGTTGAAGGTTGTGTTGAAGAGTTGCAGGATCTTTGTGAGTGGAGAATACAACAGCATCATTGGCATATAGTATGATCTGCTCAGAGCAGTGGTAAGGGAAGGAGTTTAACAGATGGCTAAAAAGGAGGGGTCCCAGTATGGATCCCTGTGGGACACCCGAGTGAACAGGCAGGGTGTTAGAAAGAGCGTCCACAATTTTTAGTCTCTGTGACTGGTTTTCTAAGTAGCTTTTAAACCAGAGATAAGAGTCAGGTGATAGCCCGGCATTCAGTAGTTGGTGTATTAGTAGTCCATGGTGTACTGTATTGAAGGCCTTGGAGAGGTCGACAAAAACGACCCCTGTGAGAAGGCCGTTGTCAAGGTTGTGCAAAGCTCCAGTGAGCATAAGAAGGATGTGGTGGTGCTGTGACCTTTCCAGAAGCCGTGTTGTTGTGGACAAGGTATATTGTATTTATCCAAGTGGTTGGTAAGTTGATCAGCCACGATGCGCTCGAGTGCCTTAGAGAGTGGGGGCAGTATGGAGATAGGGCGATAATTTGAGTGATTCGTCTTGTCCCCACTTTTATGGATGGGCGTCACGGTGGCTGTTTTCCATAGGTCCATGAATTTTCCACAGCTGAGAAAGAGGTTTAGGATTTTTGTTAATGGATGAATTACCTGATCGAGGGTGAGCAATAGAAGCTTAAGGTCCAGGGTGTCGATTTAGATATAGCTGCAGTAATATAGTGGCGAGCTTCATTCAGCCTTACCTTCCTGAAGTAGAAGAGGGGATGGTTAGACTGAGGGGCTGAGGTATTTGGGGAGTAGGCCCTGTTTTTGAAAAAGTCATGGGGTAGAACAGCATTAAGGTCTGAAAAAGCTGTGTTAAAGATGCTTGCGATCACCTTGGGGTCGAGGGTTGAGGATCCATCAACCATTAACATGGCCGGAGAGGTTTTTGGCTGCTTCCCTGTGACATCCTTGATATTGTCCCAGAAAGCACGACCATTTCCCCATGTATTGGTGAGAGCGTCTTTGTAATAGGTGGATTTCATTAACCGTATGGCTTTTGTGCAGGCATTTCGTGCTTGTTTGTAATTTTGAATGTCCAGTTGTTTGCCAGTGACCCTGGCAACTGCCCAGAGGTGATCCCTTGGTTACAGCTGTGAGAGAAGAGCCGCAGTGACCCATGGGTTAGAGAGAGATTTTGTTATGCGCCTTTTAGCAGGGGCCAAAAGGTTGCAGGCTTTATTGAAAATTGAGATGAAGTGATCAAGAGGCAAGTTAACATCTGTTGCTTCATAGATGGGTAGCCAGTCTTGTAGAAGCAGGTGTTGTTTGAGATGTGGAAGTTTTCCACGAGGAAGGACTCTACTAGTGATAATTTTGGGAGGGGGCTTAAGGAATTTGTTAGACCATGCACACATGACTGGGGAGTGGTCACTGAGAGATTCTGGGAGAATGGTCGTATGAGAAATCCTTGTGGGGTGAGTGGTGAGGACCCAATCCAAGAGGGTACTGGTGCCAGTCTTGTAGTTAATCCTAGTAGGGGAGTTTACCATTTGCGTGAGGTTAGCAGCTGAGATGGAGTCTTTATAGGCACTGGCACTCGATGCTAACCAGTTTATGTTGAAATCCCCTAGTAGAATAAGTTCAGCTTTGGGAGGATGAGAGTTGATAAAGTTTAGGATGTCGATGAATCATGCTGGGGTGTCTGGTCCAGCTCAGCTCAGAGAGGCATGGAGGTCCCTCTGGTGAGTTGGAGTGACTGTGCTGGACCCCCATCATGCAAGTGAGTCTGTTGCTCTCTGGGGCAGTGGGGGCCAGTGGCTGGATGCCCCCTGAAAATAGGTGCAGAAAAAAAAAAGAACCCAGAGATTTCCTTGTCCATTTTATATCAATTAGGATAGTATCCGGGTACCACTGCTAGTGCTTTCTGCTTGTGCACCTCAATATTCAATTTGCTTTGCCAACAGCCCTACTAGATTTTGCCAATGCCTTCGTGTTCTACAATGTTAATACCACAGGTTCCTTTCCTCTGATATGCTCTCCCAATATACCCCATTTATTCTCTACTCTGTTCTTGAGTTCTTGGCACCTACATGCATTATCTTGGTGTTTGTTTTACATTAAATGTCAGCTGCCACACACTTGACCACCTTCTAAGTCTTATTCTGCTGCCCATGAATCATTCTGATAGCCCTTTTCTGGATGTTCTCTTATCTGTCCATCGAGAAACAATGGGTCTCACAATCAATCACAAATGAACTCAATATGGCTATGGTTTGGACACCAATGGCTTCTTACAATAAATGAATACAAAAAGGAAAGAGAAGGAAGGGATTCTGCCCTTGAAAACCAAGGTAGGGGAGAAACCTGTGAAAGATCCAGATGTGATGGCTGAGATGGTAATTGATTATGTCACATCAGTGCTCACCAAAGGGCCCTTGGTTTGGGGGAGGGTGCTCATTCTGAGAACCCATAGCATCAGGGATAACCACAGTGCAGCCTATGGACATCACACCTGCCCTGGTAGCAGACTATCTGGGAAACATCAAGCCTGATAAGGGGCATGGTTTGGACAGGATACACCCCAGGATCATAGTAGCACTAAATGAACAACTGATGTATCACTTACAGTAATCATTCAGGAGTCTGCCCAGATGTTTGTGGTACCAGAGGACTGGAAATTGGCCAGTGTGTTACCCATCTTAAATAAGGGAACCAGGTCTGAGCCAGGTAACTATAGGCCAGTCAGCCTGACATCACTGTTAGAAATATTAAAGCCATATACAATACACAGGAAACTGAAAAAAATGGATTTTTGTGACTTTAAAGGACCCAGAAATTTGAGTATGCTGAAATACACTGATGGCTTTAAGGACATTGGAATTAATCTGGGATATCAATAATGACCAAAGAACAAATAAGATCAAAGGACAAAGGAGATCACATAGCGGAATCTAGAAAAAAACAAGCATTTGGCAATGCCGAATGTTGATTGTGTTGGTCTGTTGAGCTCGCTCAGTGGCCCTCTGTCACTGGCTCAGTCTGCTTGTCCCGGTGCTGCAGGCTGCTCTTTTGTACTGGCTGCTGCATGTGTTGGCACCTTGTTCTGCCAAGAAAGAAATCTGCAGCTGTCCCGACAGAGCTCCAATGAGGTGGCTCACTCCCTCTCTCTCACTCGCTCATTCTGTTTCTACTGGCACTGCAGGCTGCCCTTTTGTATTCGGCTCCTGCCTGTGTTGGTGGCTTTTTCTGCCCACAAAGAAATGCACAGCTTTCCCGACAGAGTTCCATTGAGGTCGCTAACTCCCCCTGTCTCAGTCACTCACTCATTCTGGTTCTCCTGGCATTGCAGGCTGGCCTTTTGTACTGTGCTCCTGCCTCTGTTGGTGCCTTTTTCTGCCCACAAAGAAATCTGCAGCAGTCCTGACAAAGTTCCATTGAGCTCGCTCACTCCCCTTCTCTCAGTTGCTCATTCCGTTTCTGCCGGCACTGCAGGCTGCCCTTTTTTACTGGGCTCCTGTCTGCATTGCTACCTTCTTATACCCACAAAGAAATTTGCAGCAGTTACAATACAGCTCCATTGAGCTCACTCACTCGCACATTCTAGTTTTCCTGCCACTGCAGGCTTCCCTTTTGTACTGGGCCCCTGCATGCATTGCTGCCTTTTTCTGCCCACAAACAAATCTGCAGCAATCCCAACAGAGCTCCGTTAAGCTCACTGACTCCCCCTCCCTCACTTGCTTGTTCTGCATCTCCTGGCACTGCAGGCTGCCCTTTTGTACTGGGCTCCTGCCTGCATTGGCTGCTTTTTCTGGCCAGAGAGAAATCTGAAGTAGTCCTGACACAGCTCCATTGAGCTTGCTCACTCCCCCTCTGTCACTCATGGATTCTGTTTCTGCTGGCGCTGCAAGCTGGCCTTACGTACTGGGCCCCTGCCTGCCTTTCTGCATTTTCTGCCCACAAAGAAATCCGCAGCAGTCACAATAGACCTCCGTTGAGCTTGTTCACTACCGCTCTGTCACTCGGTCATTCTGTTTCTCTTGGTGCTGCAGACTGTGCTTTTGTAAGGGGCTCCTGGCTGCGTTGGCACCTTTGTCTGTCCACAAAGAAATCTGCAGCTGTCCTGACAGAGCTCCATTGAGGTCACTCAGTCTCCCTCTCTCATGCGCTCATTCTGTTTGTCCTGGCGCTGCAAGCTGCTGTTTTGTATGGGGCTTCTGCCTACATTGGCACCTTTTTCTGCCTACAAAGAAATCTGCAGCAGTCCTGATAGAGCTCTGTTGAGCTCACTAAGTCCCCCTGTGTCACTCGCTTGTACTGTTTCTCCCACCGCTGCAGGCTGGCCTTTTGTACTGGGCCCCTGCCTGCATTGATGCCTTTTTCTGCTCACAAAGAAATCTGCAGCAGTTCTGACAGCAGTTTGGTGAGTTCACTCACTTCCCCTCCCTCACCCACTCTCTCATTCTGTTTCTCCCAATGCTGCAGGCTGCCCTTTTGTACTGGGCTGCTGTGTTGGGGCCTTTGTCTGCCCACAAACAAATCTGCAGCAGTCCCAACAGAGCTCAGCTGAGCTTGGTCACTCCCCCCCCCTCACTCGGTCGATCTTTATCTGTCCCAAACACTGATTCCCAGAGTGAACGTGCTATTCTCCGGCAGGAGTGCAAAAACATATTTTAGCCAAGATGTGAAAAATTACAGTTGTAGTCTTCATAAGGAGGTGTGAAAAAATGCCACTGTTGAAAATGTGGCATGAAAATATTACAAATTTGTGAAGTTACAAGGGTGCGTGGAAACAGTTCAATGCACGCTTGTAACACAGTCATAGAAACATAGAAACATAGAAGTTGACGGCAGATAAGGACCGCAAGGCCCATCCAGTCTGCCCATTTCTTTTTCTACCTTATAAATGTGCCATCGGCCTTTGCTCTGTCAGTGACCTATCTATTCATAGTCATTTGTATTGCTCCTTATGCCTATCCATGCCTGTTTGAAGCCCTGCACTGTATTCATAGCCACCACTTCTTGTGGTAAGCCATTCCATGCATCTACCACCCTTTCTGTGAAAAAGAATTTCCTCACATTGCCCCTTAATCGGCCTCCCTCTAATCTCATGCTGTGTCCTCTTGTCCTGCTATTTTTCTTATATTTAAACATGTTAGACTCTTTCACCTTGTTTATGCCCTTAAGGTGTTTGAATGCCTCGATCATATCACCTCTCTCCCTCCTTTGCTCAAGGGTATACATATTGAGCTCCTTTAATCTGTCCTCATATGTCTTCTGATGTAGTCCCTGCACCATTTTGGTTGCCCTTCTCTGGACTGCCTCAATTTGGTTAATGTCCTTGTGAAGTGTGGCCTCCAATACTGCCGCAGTACTCCAGATGAGGCCTAACCAATGTCTTGTACAGAGGATTATTACCTCCCTCTTACGACTTGTGATACCCTACTAATACACCCTAACACCCCCTAGCCTTACCTACTGCTTTAGAGGTCTGCTTGGATGATTTTAGGTCATCAGTGATGATGATGCCCAAGTCTCTTTCTTCCTTTGTGACAGCTAGCAACTCCCTCCCAGCCTATAAGTGGCTTCAGGTTTCTCTTCCCTATGTGCATGATTTTGCACTTCTTTGCATTAAATCCCAGTTGCCACTCTTCTGACCATTCTGCTAGTTTATCAGATCTCTTCTCATTCTGCCCACCCCATCTGGATCATCTACCCTGTTGCAGATCTTGGTGTCATCTGCAAACAGACAAGCCTTACCCTCTAGTCCATCTGCAGGTCACTAATGAAGATGTTGAATAGGACTGGCCCCAGGACTGATCCCTAGAGACCCACTTGTGACTTGCATCTATTCTGACTGTATACCATTTACCACCAGTCTCTGTTTTCTGCCAGTCAACCAGTTTGCTACCCAGTTGACCAACTTCTGACCCACCCGAGCCTACCCAGCTTATTTATCAATCTTCTCATGGAACAGTGTCAAAAGCTTTGCTGAAGTCAAGGTAGGCGACATCAACTGCTCCCCTTGGTCCACCACTCTGGTTGCCAGTCAAAGAAATCTATGAGATTAGTTTGACAGGACCTTCCTTTTGTAAACCCATGCTGTCTTGGATCCTGTGCCCTATGGATTCCAGGTGTTGCACTATCCTTTCCTTAAGAGTGCCTCCATAATCTTGCCCACTACTGAGGTAGACTGACTGGTCTGTAGTTCCCGCCTCCTCCCTGCTACCACTCTTGTGGAGGCGGGATCACATAAACCCTTCTCCAGTCTTCTGGGACCTCTCCTGTGCTCAGAGACTCACTAAACAATTCTGCTAATGGCTCTGCTAGTTCCTCCTTTAGCTCCTTAAGTACCCTGGGATGTATGCCATCAGGTCCCATTGCCTTATCCACCCTGAGCTTAGCAAGCTCTTGTAGGACCCTTTCTTTTGTGAAGGAGTAGTGCTCACCTCCTCCCCCCTGTGTCCATGATGCTGAGCTGTGGGCCCTGCCCTACCTTCTCTTCAGTAAATACTGAGCAAAGTATCTATTTAGGATAGATGCCTTTAGAGGGTCCTCCTCCACATGCTCCCTTTTCTCCATTAAGCATGCAATACCCCTCTGGACTTTCTCCTTTCACTAATGTATCTATAGAAAGTCTTGTCACCTTCTTTACTGTTCGTGCTAGTGTTTCCTCAGTTTGGGACTTTGCCTGCCTTACTGCCTTACCTGCTTCCCTTAGGGCAGTTTGGTATGCCTCCCTATCTTCATCCCGCTGTGTTCCCTTATATTTCCTGAAGGCCAGCCTTTTGGCTCTGACCTTTTCTGCTACTGTATTTGAGAACCAAAGTGGTTTCCTTCTTCTTTTGCACTTCCTTTTCTGTCTAACACAATGGGATGTTGCTTCAAGTATTGCATCCTTAATGCTTGCCCACTTTGCCTGTACCCCCTCACCTGTGTTTCTTTTTGCCAGGGCTAGCTTAACTCTGTTGGCCATCTTATCAAAGTCAGCTCCTCTGAAGTCCCATATTTTTGCCTTGGAATGGGATGATTTAGATGTAGTAGCCAAATTGAACCATACCATGTGATGGTCACTGGCCCCCAGGTGACCTTCTACCTGGAGATCTGTGATCCCTTCATTGTTAGCCAGTACTAGATCTAGGATAGCCCTGTCTCTTGTGGGTTGCTGTACCAGTTGTTTGAGACCCTCCCCCTGCAGGGAATCCACTATGAGTCTAGTTCTGGCAGATGTTCCTGCTGGTATTGACCAATCTGTATCCAGCATGTTGAAGTCTCCCATTATCAGAACCTCCCCTTTAGCTGTCATGTTTTGTATATCTTCTAACAGTAATGTGTCTATGTCCTCCCTCTGGTCTGGGGGCCTGTAGACAATCCCAGTTCTTATGGCTGTCCCATTTCCTGTTTCCAGGGTGACCCACAGTTCTTCTGGCTCCTTATGTATTCTGAATTTCTGTAGCTTTGATATTTTCATTAACATACAAGGCCACTCCTCCCCCTTTTTGCACCTCGGTCTCTTCTGACAATACATAGCCAGGTACTGAAGTCTCCCAAGTGTGGTTACTGGTAAACCACGTCTCACTAGTGCTACTATGTCCAGTTTAGCCTCTGACATTATTGCTGCAGGTCTGGGATCTTATTTCCCAGGCTGTGAGCATTTGTGTACATGATTTTACATTGGCCAGATTTTGGTGTGTTAGTTGTTGGGTGAAGTTTGGCATTTACCCCTGTGCATCGTAGGGGGAGACAAACCTTTTTTCTTACCTGGTGATGCAAATGAACGGCAAACACGCTGAATTCCTGTTTGACCACTAGCTGAGGGGGGAAGGGTGTTCTTCCCATTCGACGTATGGGGTGCTGCACCCCTCTCCCCATTTGCTAGTTTAAATATTCTGCAAAGACGTCAAACTTCTGCCCCAATGCACTGACTCCCTCTTTAGTCAGATGCAGTCCATCAAATTTAAAGAACTTTCGCTCCCAGACTGTTGCCAGTTCCCTACAAATCTGTGTCCTTTTTCCTGGCACCAGTCCTTGAGCCACGTGTTTAGCTCCCCTATCTCCCCTTCTCTGACCTTCCGTCCATCTGCTCCCTCTCCCAGACTGGCAGGATCTCAGAGAAGGAGATGCGGATGAAATAGATGATAGTTTGTCACCCAGCCTAGTCAGGTGTTCCTTGGTCTCCATAACTGGCCGGCTGGCAAGGTCATTAGCCCTATGTGTACTAGGACATCAATGTTTTCTCCTGCTTTGTGAACAATTTTAGCAATGCGGTCAGTGTCTCTCCATGCTGATGTATCTGGGAGACATCTGACCATCACCCTAGCTGGAGATGGGTATCAACTCCCGAATCATGGAGTCTCCTATGATCAGAAGTTTTTTGGATTTCCTTTGTGTTTGTTTAGTTTTGGTTCCTGATTTGGGTGAGTTTTGTTGTGCTAGCTCCTGTGCCACAGTGTCCTGCTCTGCAGTGTCTTCTGCCTCTTTATTTGATTTCAGAGATAGCGGCAGATACCTGTTTGTAGTGTTTATATGGTTTTTGGAGGTAATGTGTTGGAGAGCAGAGAGTGATGGGGCTCTGATTTGCTCCTCCTAACCACCTGCCAACCTCCTGGACCAACTACCCTCTCTGGTCGAGGTTTTTCTGTTGGATGCTGGGGAAATGGCGGGTGGTTCTTATAATGTATTTCCTCTTCAATATGAAATTTGGGCGTGCAATCTCTGCCCATGCTGCCGGGCTGAGCCCTAAGATCTCAAAGGCCCAGCATGTGGGACAGTGTCCTAAATCCTGTAAGACTGTCCTTCTGAAAATTGTTCCACAGTACCTGCAGTTAATGAAATCCATTCCAAATAAGTTGCTGGGTTTGTAACCTAGTCAGAGTAATTAGAAGGAAAAAAAGGAAAAAATGCAAGTAATGGTTTAATTGTGCTTTGTTTAACTTGTTATAACAAGTTAAATTACTAGTGCCTAATAAATGAGATCACCTTGTGGGCCCCACTGATCAACCCCTTCCTGCTCTGCCACAGGAAATGTCACAACTGTGGTACCCTATAAAAGGAGTGTGGCGTGGGGTGGTTGGGGATGGGGTGGGTGGCTGGGCCCTTGCCCTGCCTAAAAGAAGAACCACGGACAGAAAGAACAAGGAGGTAGAGCAGAAACAATCAGTCAACAACAAATGCAGTAACCCTGAAGCTTATCCTAATGTTAGATAAAACTGTAAAACCTGTAAAGCACCACCTGTAATAATTTCAGAGAAGATATACCCTGTAAGAAACACTTTGCTCCAGAGAAAAATAAAGCAGTAACAGAAGATATACCTTGCAAAGACAATTTGAATCAGAAGATTACAGCAGTAATCTGTTAGCACACACCTGTAGGCACACCTTGTAATAATGCAGAAGAAGGTATACCAGCAACAACAATTTGAATCAGAGAAAAAATAAAGCAATGAAATGTTAGCAACAAACAGTAGCAATCCCTGTGAGTAAAAAATAAAAACACCACCACACAGTAAATCTGCTTAGCCAAACTAAGTCTTAATCCTTCTCCCTTGCTCTGGTAAGTTTCTCTACTCTGCCTTTCAAGCAGTCTTAGAAGGAAAGAGCTCAGGTGAAGCTAGGTGTCTTGGCCAGCAAACCAAGTCTTCTACCTGTCATGTTATGGAGCTTCGTCACCAAATTTTCAACATAGGGATTTTAGGACCTCTGCTCATGAACAGTGCCACTGTCATTTTCTTAATCTGTACTGAACACTGATTTCCCACAGTGACCACGTTATTCTGCGCCGGAACTGTGACAACACATTTCAGTCAGGATGTGAAAAATGACAGCTGTACTGCTTATAAGGAGGTGTGAAAAAATGCCACTGTTGAAAATCTGGTGTGACAGTATTACAAATCTGCAAAGTTACAAGGGTGCGTGGAAAGTGTGCAATGCACACTTGTAACACAGTCAATTGATGGGCTATCATCACCAAATTTTCAACATAGGCATTTTAGGATCTCTGCTCATGAACAGTATCATTGTCATTTTCTTAATCTGTCCCAAACAGTGATTTACCACAGCAACCACTCTATTCTGCGCCGGAAGTGCGAAAACACATTCTGGACAGGATAGGAAAAATGACAGCTGTACTGTTCATAAGTAGGTCTGGGAAAATGTCAACGTTGAAAATCTGGAGTGAAAATATTATAAATTCACGAAGTTACGAGCGTGTGTGCCAACTGCACAACACAAGCTCGTAACACAGTCATTTTATGGAGTATCATTACCAAATTTTCAACATAGGTATTTTAGGACCTCTACTCATGAACAGTATCACTGTCATTTTCTTAATCTGTCCTGAACACAGATTTCCCACAACGACTGCGCTATTCTGCGCCGGAAGTGCAAAAACACATTTCAGCCAGGATAGAAACATAGAAACATAGAATTTGACGGCAGATAAGGACCGCTTGGCCCACCCAGTCTGCCCATTTCCCTGCCTACTGGATAAGCTGCAGATCCTAGTTAACCAGCAGCCTACTTCTTCCTACTCCCACCCCCTAGAATTGCCTTATGACTGTCCCATGCATGCTTGAATTCCACCACTGTTTTTGACTCCACGACCTCTTCCGGAAGGCCGTTCCATGCATCCACAACCCTATCTGTGAAAAAATACTTCCTTAAATTACCTCTGAGCTGCCCCCCCCTCTATCTTCAAATTGTGCCCCCTTGTTCTTGCACATCTCTTTTTTTGAAAGATGCTACCCTCTTGGACTTTGCTGATTCCCCTTGAGGTACTTGAAAGTTTCTATCATGTACCCCCTCTCCCTCCTTTCCTCAAGGCTATACATATTAAGCTCCTTAAGTCTCTCTTCATATGTCTTCCAGTGCTGACCCTGCACCATTTTAGTTGCCCTCGTCTGGACAGCTTCCATCCTGTCTATGTCTTTGTGAAGACTGGGTCTCCAGAACTGCACGCAGTACTCCAGATGGGGTCTGACCAGCTGTCTGTACAGAGGGATAATAACTTCCTGTTTTCTACAGGTGATGCCTCTCCCTATGCATCCCAATATCCCCCCAGCCCTCCTTGCTGCCCTCTCACAGGATGTGAACAATGACAGCTATATTGCTCACAAGGAGGTGTGACAAAATGCCAATGTTGAAAATCTGACATGAAAATATTGCAAATTCACGAAGTTACGAACGTGCGTAGCAACTGCGCAATGCACTCTCGTAAAACAGTCATTTTTTGGATTTTATCCAGTAAATTTGCAACATAGGCTTTTTGAGAGGCTACCTCATTAATACCAGCACTGTCATTTCGTTAATCGACCCTGAAAGGTGATTCCATGCAGTGACCGTGAAACCACCTTTCTGGGCTGATTAAGGCCATGACAGTTCAAGAACTTATTAGGAGGGGTCCCAAAAACCCCATGTTGAAAATTTGGTGAAAAAATTCCCAAAAATGCCCAAGATATGCACTAAAGTTGAAAAAACCCTATTTATTACATTATACAGCTTGCTGGCATTTCCTCAGTTTGCGGTCAGCTTTGAAGAGTGCAGACATGTTCCCGGTCCACCGAAGATTGTCGCGCTGAGCTCCGGAGGTAAGTATTGGGTAGGGGGTGTGGGGAGGCAGGGTGCACAGTGGGTGGGTGCAGGTTGTGGGAGGGGGGCACGGAGACCTCGAGGGACCGTTTCCTTTTTTCAGGTAAAGAAAAACAAGAAAACATTGCAGGACTGTTTTTAACTTTACAGGGGCATGTGGCATGCTGGGGTGGGCTCCCAGCATGCCACCAAAGTCTTGCTTTGGGGGGGTAGCTGTAGCCGTTGGGGGATTGGGCACCCCCATCGGCAAACAACAAAAGAGGCATGTGGCACGCTAGGGTGGGTTCCCAGCATGCCACCGGAGTCTTGCTTTTGTGGGGGTAGCTGTAACTGACAGGGAATTAGGCACCCCCATCAGCAAACAACAAAGGGGGGGATCCTTTCTGCCGACAGGGATTGTGCACCCCATTAGCAGACAATAAAACCTGGGGGGTTACATTATGTCGATGGGGAGTGGGCTCCCCCTTCAGCAAATAAACATGGTGGGGGGGTAAATATTGTTTGTGAATACGGCGGCAAGCCGCTGCCATGTTCACAAACAATATCAGGGATCCTGCATCCCACCCTGCAATGACGGGTCACTCCCTCATTGCAGTGGATGGCTGATGCTGCAATGATGAGGTGGCCCCTGATTGCAGTGACTGATTTTTTAGAAGGTTGTGGCATGCTGGCTGAATTACTGTCAGCAGCAGCGTGCCACAGCATTGGGGGATGGGGGACAAGCCTTTGCAGTCTGTGGGGGCATTAGGCACAACAGTGCTGCACCTCCACAACCTGTTTGTGGAGAAAGCTGATGCAATATGTTTCTTGCGCATGTGTGCAATCAACATAACAATGAAAAAGACCTCTTGTACGCACCTAAAAGGTAATTAGGAAAGGAAAGATCTGAAAGAACTCACTGCAAGACAGCAGAGAATAACAGAATATATGTAACCACTGGAACTCTCATATTCTTTTGGGAGATCAGAAGCTGCTCACAGTACAACTGAAGAAAAATGATGTATGAGTAGGAAGCAGAGAGGCTGCAGCATAAATATTAACATTATACTGCAGACAAACTCTTGATGTCTTTATCCACATTTCACCTGTCAGTAGCCACTCAGAATCAGATGAAGACTCTGAAAAGACTAGTAATCTCTCTTTAATAGAATTAAACACATCAGCATGACCACACAGCCGTTTATCTAACTCCAATAAATCATCCGACCAATATATTAAAATTATCAACTGTAATATTACAGGTATATTAGATAAACTAAATGATCTCAATTGTCTAAAGCGTGTGAAGGAATAAACAATTATTACGTTACAGGATACATGGCTTATTAAACTCTGCAATTAGTATTAGAAGGGCACAGTATGTTTTGTATTGAGGCCCACAGACTTACAAAGTCAGATGCACTAGGGCTGGTGCAATTATCATCATCTATACTTCCATTTTTGATCAATGTGTTGATTTAAAACTGGATTTCCATATTTTCTAGCCACAGGACTTGTTAAGAAGGTTAAGATCTTGTTCATTGCAATTAATACCTACAGTCAGCCACAGTTAAGGCAGAATATGGAAAATTACATTTTTGAAATGCCTGTTAATGTTCTGAATGTAATTAATGTGTAATATAATAATGGACCGATTATCTTAACTGGCACTATGAATGCTAGAACTGGAGATACTGTGGAAATATATTCTAACTACTGGATAATAGACAATACTTTAGGAATCCCATTAAGACAATTGCGAGCCAAATATATTGATCCAAGGAGTGTCATCTTCTGGACCTCACTGCACAGCATATGTTAAGACTGCTGAATGAAAGGATATGATGAAATTATAGTGGCAATGCCACTTTCCATATGGTGAGTTGGGGTTCTTTTTTGGAGATTGCAATAACAGTTGCCTTTTTGAATCCCAAAGTAATAAAATTTCAGGTGTTTGATACAATGGAATAGTAACCATTTTCCAATAATCATTCAACTAAAAACGGTTACTACTATGCCACCTTCCCCCAAAACTACAGAGCAGGAGACTCTGATGACCAAACATAAGACAGTCTTGAATAACTAAACCATAAAATGGGCATCATATTTAAATTAGGAAATTATAAATAGTCTCCTTATCAAATCAAGAAGGTGATTTGCAGCCTGAATGGGTTAACACTTGGGAACAACTGTTATTACTGGATGTGCATAATTGTATTAATGAATATAAGGACATTGTTGCACTCATGTTAAATTCATTAAATAAAGAGTGTAGAGCAAATTGGAAAGGAGGTGTACCACAAGGTAATATTTGGCTTGACACTAAATGTCAGAAATTAAGGAAGACAGTGACAAACAGATTTTTAATTGTAGGAAGGCATTGGCTTCATGAAAAAGTGAGGCCAGCTCAATGAAAAAAAAGAAAATCATAAACTGGCATTGTGGCAAAATCTCCAACAAGCTATAACTGATAAGGATGTATTATCATTTTGGAATGTAGTGGCAAAGGGAACTGATAAAAGAAGGACTAATATAAAATGTGTGATATTTACTGATACTCACTTTGAGCATTATAGCTCACTTTATAATCCCACTAAAGAATATTACCAGGCAAAAATACAGACTGATGCCCAGGTATGGCCATTATCTACTTCAGCCACAGTGTTAAGTGCCATTACTGCTCAAAAGAACAATAAGTCCCTAGGCACAGACTCAATATCAGCTGAAAGATATAAAGCAGATTTAGAGTTGTGGGAACCAACATTGGCTAAACTATTTACAGTGATCGGTAATGATCTAATTTTACCAGAGGTTTGGTGTGTTGGAGTTATAGGGCTCAATTTTCAGAGCCCCAAGAATGCCACAAGCCCCTGACTTGCCGATCATTTGGCGCACAGGGCTTGTGGCATTCTTCCAGCCCCCCTTTGGAATTTTCAATCCCAAAGTTCAAATGCTACAAGTTAGACCAGATTTTCCCTGGTCTAACCTGTGCCATTTGGGGGACCCCTTTGAAAAGTCTTGCACCAAATATCTGCAACAAGCTGCTGTAAAGTCTGAAAATGGACGCAACTGTGCCCGATATACTAAAAACGGGTGCAGTTGCATCAAAGAAGTTGGGTGCAGCTATGCCAAAGTATGGGGTTTATGCAGGGCTTGACACAAGTCCTGCAAAACCTTTGAAAATTGAGCCCATAGTCTCAGTTTTTAAAAAGGGGGATAGGACATACCCTAGATGTTATCGACTTATCACCCATTTATGTACTGCACTTAAAGTACATGCCAGAATGATTGTAACTATTCTTGTATACTGGGTTCTTGAGAATAATATGCTCTCTGTTCATCAAGCAGGATTTATACTGAAACTCAGTACTCTGGACCACATATAGAGGTATATACTGTGTGTGTGTATAGATATATATATATATATATATATATATATATATACACTACAAACTACATTGTAGAACAGTATGCCATGGATTGAGGACAGAGAGTTTATATGGCCAATATAGACATCAAAGCACCATTTGATAGCATTGCTTGAGAAACTTTATGGGATTTACTCCTGCCCAAAGGAATTGATATGAGGCTTCTGGTCATTTTGAAATTATTACATTCAAATACTACAGCTTGCATAAAAACTACCAGACAAGGGAATACTAAAGTCCCTACTCTTGTAACTAAAAATGTTAAGCAAGATAACAATAACAGCAGTAAACTGTTGGTTAACTAGGTCTGCAGCTTATCTGTTAGGCAGAAAAATGGGCAGACTAGGTGGGCCAAGCAGTCCTTATCTGCCATCAAATTCTATGTTTCTAAGATTGTCTGCTAGCACCATTACCTTTAATCTTTATATTGAAAAATGTATGGAAACTGTAAATGCTGTGAACACCCATTCTCCTGGCATTGTTATATATGCAGGTGATGCTGCACTTTTGTCCAGAACTCTGCCTCTAAATGAGCAAAATACCAAGACTCTAGTGTTTGGGAGTACATACCACACTGATAAAAAATGTAAAATAAGTGACTACTGTACTGACGAGGTACTGGATTTTACAAACTTAATAGAACTGAAAACTGGAAGATGCACCTTAAAGGTGATAGGACATGTTTTTACAACTCTAAATGCCCTCCAGTTTTTCTGTGTGTATCCAATATTCTGATATGTTTTAGCCTTTTTTATTAAATTAATAATCTTTTTTTTGCCTTTGTAATTGCTCTGAATCCCTTTCTCCTCAGTGGTAAGATGTTTAAGATTTTTCTACTGCCTGAACATTCTGCAACATTAGAAACACCGTTCAAGGCCATGAAGATGAATTGCATTGAATAGTGTAATGGATGTCTTGGAATGTAATAGAAATATGAACTGAAAAAGCAGTAAATGTTGAGGAGACTGGAACTCTATGTTGATCTGACAGCACCCTATAGTTAGTTATTTATCAAAAATTGTTCAAAGCAAATCAGAATACATAAAAGCACAGAAAGGAAAACAGGTGGGCAGTTATTAGGTTTACTAGGACAAAAGGGAGCATAAGTGGCCATTGTGATTGTCCCCCACATATGTGGGTCAGCTTATACCTTTTGGTGATTACAGTAATACAACCTTTCGAGTGCATTTTTAAAACTACTTACATTATATCTACTACTTCCTGTGGCAACCTGTTCCATGCGTTGATGCTTCTTATTGTAAAATAATTATCTCTTTTGTTTGCGAATGCTCTAGGGACCACCAGTTTCTATTAAGTAATCTTTAATTACGTCTAGTGTTGTAACTTAAGATCACATAATAGGAAACTGGTAGTCCCTAGAGCATTCACAAACAAGCTGACTATGTAAATATGTTCTGTGAACCACAGAAAATAAGGGCTGAGCCAGCTGCAACATTGACTCATTTACTGGCTGAAAGACACCTTAACATCAGCAAATCAATCAATCAATTTTTATTTTACCAGAAAAAACACCACTTAACAGCCTTATTTACAAGGTGTTTCTGGATGGATGCAACAGAGGAAAAGGCATTTCAATACATACACTGATTGAGTGTGACACAGTAAACATTTCTAACAGTGAAGATCTAGGCACAAGATAAAAACAGCAATACAGTAAGGTATATACAATGACATTCTGTAAGATATAACTATTTGGAGCAGGGGATAAAGAGAAGGGATAAAAGAAAAAAAAAACAACATACAACAACAGATTGGGTACAGATCATGAGTAACAATTATAATTCTGCAAGGGAGCACCATTACAAAACAAAAACCAAACTGACAATATGCATACAATCACTGCATACAATCTCTGGTAAAGCTGGCTGTGTTTTTCAAGAAAGTTATGTTTTTTTTAATGTTTAGGACAGTAAACATCATTGCATTTATGAACCATTCTCCTAGAAACATGAGTTTATTGTTGCTGTCCTTTCCTGGTAAACTTTTGCTTTTGTGCTGACTGAGGCACTTTGTCTTCCACATTTTAATCTAGTAACTGGTCACATCATGCCCTAAACAAAAAGAACTAACTCAGTTTATTGGGATTGCAGTTAAGATAATTTTAGTTTAAGATTCTATGTTTGATTGAGAGAAAGAGAGAGAGAGAGAGAGAGAGAGAGAGAGAGAGAGAGAGAGAGAGAGAGAGAGAGAGAGAGAGAGACAGAGACAGAGACTGAGAGACAGAGACAGAGAGAGACAGAGACAGAGACTGAAAGACAGAGAGAGACAGTGAATATGCTCCAGAAAAAAAAAACAGAGTATCTTGTGTCAAAAAAAGATTTTCAATTGGGCTGACCCCTCTGATCAATAAATGTCATATTGAATAATCCAAAATTGTGCTTATTCCAGTATCATAAAATGAGGTTTTGTAATTATAGGGATCAACATTCTGTAAGTCTTGCACAAGTCAATGCACTGAATAAGCATGTTTAAAATCAAATAAAATCACACTGGTATCTGGTTCACTGGCATCACTTAAAAAAGGCAAATTCCTGGCTGGATGGAAAGAGGTGCTAATGACACCAAGTCATACAAGCATTCGTCAATGCCAAATGTTGATTGCGTTGGTTTGTTGAGCTCGCTCAGTGGCCTCTGTCACTGGCTCAGTCTGTTTGTCCCAGTGCTGCAGGCTGCTCTTTTGTACTGGGCTGCTGTCTGCATTGGCACCTTGTTCTGCTGAGGAAGAAATCCGCAGCTGTCCCAATAGAGCTCTGTTGAGGTTGCTCACTCCCCCTCTCTCACTCGCTCATTCTGTTTCTCCTGGCGCTGCAGGCTACCCTTTTGTACTGGACTCCTGCCTGTGTTGGTGGCTTTTTCTACCCACTAAGAAATCCACAGCTGTCCCAACAGAGCTCCGTTGAGGTCACTCACTCCCTCTGTCTCACTCACTCATTCTGGTTGTCCTGGCACTGCAGGTTGCCCTTTTGTACTGGGCTCCTGCTTCTGTTGGTGCCTTTTTCTGCCCAAAAAGAAATCTGCAGCAGTCCCAACAAAGCTCTGTTGAACTCGCACACTCCTCTTCTCTCACTCGCTCATTCTGTTCTGCCGGTGCTGCAGGCTGCCCTTTTCTACTGGGCTGTTGCCTGCGTTGCTGCCTTCTTATGCCCACAAAGAAATTTGCAGCAGTTACAGTTCAGCTCTGTTGAGCTCACTCACTCACTCATTCTGATTTTCCTGCCACTGCAGGCTGCCCTTTTGTACTGGGCCCCAGCATGCATTGCTGCCTTTTTCTGCCCACAAACAAATCTGCAGCAATCCCAACAGAGCCCTGTTAAGCTCACTGACTCCCCCTCCCTCACACGCTCGTTCTGTGTCTCCTGGTGCTGCAGGCTGCCCTTTTGTACTGGACTGCTGCCTGCACTGGTGGCTTTTTATGGCCAGAAAGAAATCTGAAGCAGTTCCGAGACAGCTCCACTGATCTCACTCACTCCCACTCTGTCACTCTCACATTCTGTTTGTGCCGGCGCTGCAAGCTGGCCTTTTGTACTGGGCTCCTGCCCACATTGCCATATTTTCTGCCCACAAAGAAATCTGCAGCAGTCACACTACAGCTCCGTTAAGCTTGCGCACTACCGCTCTGTCACTCACTCATTTTGTTTCTCTTGGTACCACAAACTGCGCTTTTGTATGGGGCTCCTGCCTGCATTGGCACCTTTGTCTGTCCACAAAGAAATCCACAGCTGTCTCGACAGAGCTCCGTTGAGATTGCTTAGTCTCCCTCTCTCATCACTCATTCTGTTTGTCCTGGCGCTGCAAGCTACCCTTTTGTATTGGGCTCCTGCCTGCATTGGCGCCTTTTTCTGCCCACAAAGAAATCCTACCAGTCCTGATAGAGCTCCGTTGAGCTCACTAAGTCCCCTTGTCTCACTCGCTCGTACTCTTTCTCCCACCACTGCAGGCTGGCATTTTGTACTGGGCCCCTGCCTGTACTAATGCCTTTTTCTGCCCACAACAAAATCTGCAGCAGTCACACTACAGCTCCGTTAAGCTTGCGCACTACCGCTCTGTCACTCACTCATTTTGTTTCTCTTGGTACCACAAACTGTGCTTTTGTATGGGGCTCCTGCCTTCATTGGCACCTTTGTCTGTCCACAAAGAAATCCACAGCTGTCTCGACAGAGCTCCGTTGAGGTTGCTTAGTCTCCCTCTCTTATCACTCATTCTGTTTGTCCTGGTGCTGCAAGCTACCCTTTTGTATGGGGCTCCTGCCTGCATTGGCACCTTTTTCTGCCCACAAAGAAATCCTACCAGTTCCGATAGAGCTCAGTTGAGCTCATTAAGTCCCCTTGTCTCACTCGCTCATACTCTTTCTCCCACCATTGCAGGCTGGCATTTTGTACTGGGCCCCTGCCTGTATTAATGCCTTTTTCTGCCCACAAAGAAATCCGCAGCAGTCCTGACAGTGCTTCAGTGAGTTCGCTCACACCCCTCCCTCACTCGCTGTCTCATTCTGTTTCTCCCAGTTTTGCAGGCTGCCCTTTTCTACTGGGCTCTTGTGTTGGGGCCTTTGTCTAAACACAAAGAAATCCGCACCAGTCCCGACAGAGATCAGTTGAGCTCAGTCACTCCCCCCTCTCACTCGGTCGATCTTGATCTGTCCCAAACACCGATTTCCTAGAGTGACCGTGCTATTGTCTGACAGGAGTGCAAAAAACATATTTTAGCCAGGATGTGAAAAATTACAGCTGTAGTGTTCATGAGGAGTTATGAAAAATTACACAGTTGAAAATGTGGCGTGACAGTATTACAAATTTGTGAAGTTACAAGGGTGCGTGGAAACAGTTCAATGCATGCTTGTAACACAGTCATGTTATGGAGTTTCATCACCAAATTTTCAGCATAGGGATTTTAGGACCTCTGCTCATGAACAGTGCCACTGTCACTTTCTTAATCTGTCCTGAACACTGATTTCCTGCAGTGACCATGTTATTCTGCGCCGGAACTGTGTAAACACATTTCAGTTAGGATGTGAAAAATGACAGCTGTACTGCTTATAAGGAGGTGTGAAAAAATGGCACTGTTGAAAATCTGGTGTGACAATATTACAAATCTGTGAAGTTACAAGGGTGCGTGGAAAGTGCGCAACGCACATTTTTAACACAGTCAACTGATGGGCTATTATCACCAAATTTTCAACACAGGCATTTTAGGACCTCTGCTCATGAACAGTATCATTGTCATTTTCTTAATCTGTCCCGAACCGTGCTTTCCCACTGCAACCACTCTATTCTGCGCTAGAAGTGCGAAAACACATTTTGGCCAGGATGGAAAAAATGACAGCTGTACTGTTCATACATAGGCCTGGGAAAATGGCAATGTTGAAAATCTGGAGTGAAAATATTATAAATTCGAGAAGTTATGAGCGTGTGTGCCAACTGCACAACGCACACTCATAACACAGCCATTTTACGGAGTATCATTACCAAATTTTCAACATAGGCATTTTAGGACCTCTACTCATGAACAGTGTCACTGTCATTTTCTTAATCTGTCCTGAACACTGATTTCCCACAGTAACCATGCTATTCCGCACCGGAAGTGCGAAAGCACATTTCCGCCAGGATGTGAACAATGACAGCTGTACTGCTTACAAGGAGGTATGACAAAATGCCAGTGTTGAAAATCTGGCTTGAAAATATTGCAAATTTGCCAAGTTATGAACGTGAGTAGCAACTGCGCAATACACGCTCGTAAAACAGTTTTTTTTTAATTTTTCCACTAAATTTGCAACATAGGCTTTTTGAGAGCCTACCTCATGAACTCTGCATTGTCATTTCATTAATCGGCCCCGAAGGGTGATTCCATGCAGTGACCATGAAACCACCTTTCAGGGCTGATTAACGCCATGACAGTTCAAGAATTCATGAGGCGGGGTCCCAAAAAACCCATGTTGAAAATTTGGTGAAAAAATTCACAAAAATGCCCGAGATATGCACTAAAGTTGAAAAAAACATATTTATTTCATTATACAGCTTACCGGCATTTCTTCAGTTCGTGGTCAACTTTGAAGAGTGCAGACATGTTCCCGGTTCACTGAAGATCATTGCACCAAGCTCCGGAGGTAAGTATGGGGTGAGGGGGGGTGTGGGGAGGCAGGGTGAGCAGTGGGTGGGTGTGTTTTATGGGTAAGGGCAGGGCGAGAGCTGAGGGACAGTTTTCCTTTTTTCAGGAAAAAAACAAACAAAAGACGTCGCAGGACCGTTTTTCCCTTCACAGGGGCATCTGGCACGCTGAGGTGGGCTCCCAGCATGCCAGCAGAGGCTTTTGTTTGGGGGCCAGCAGTAGCCAACGGGGATTGGGCCCCCCCAATCGGCAGGAAAAAAACTGGGGGGGTTCATTATGCCAACGGGGAATGGGCACCCCATCGGCCGGAACAAAAGGGGGGGTTTCCATTATGTCGAAGGGGACTGGGCACCCCGCCAGTAGGAACAAAACTGCGATGACTTACAGAATGCCTACGGGGTGTCAGCAAGTAAACACAGTGGTGGGGAGGAGCTTATATTGTTTGTGAACATGGCGGCAAGCCACCATCATGTTCACAAACAATATCAGGGGTTTCACATCCCACCCTGCAATGATGGGTCACTCCCTCATTGCAGCAGGTGGCTGACACTGCAATGATGAGGTGGCCCCTGATTGCAGCAGCTACTTTTTTAGAAGGTTGTGGCACGCTGGCTGAACTAGTGTCAGCAGCAGTGTGCCACGGCATTGGGGGATGGGGGACAAGCCTTTGAAGGCTGTGGGGGCATTGGGCACAACAGTGCCACGACTCCACAATCTGCTTGTGGAGAAAGCTGATGCAACATGTTTCTTGTGCATGCGCGCAATCAACATAAAAAGTGGAAGTAAGGTGGAAGTCCAAAATTACAGACCTGTTAGTTTAACCTCTGTTATAGATAAACTGTTAGAAAGATTACTCCAGCAGTGCATAACTTCACATCTGCAGCAGTAAGGACATACTGATGCCACATAAAATGTTTTTTCACCCAAAAGATCCTGCCTCACACATCAATTGCAATTCTTTGATTCTTTGACACAGTCCTACACAAAAGATTAATATTCAAGTTGGCCAGCCTGGGGGTGGGTCCCAAGGTGGTAGCCTGGGTAAAGAATTGGCTGGAGAACAGGGCACAGAGGGTAATAGTAAACGGAATCAACACTGAGGAATGGGGGGTTACTAGTGGGGTAATGCAGGGTTCAGTACTAGGACCGGTCCTCTTTAACATCTTTATAAGCGACATTGCAGAGGGACTGGAAGGAAATGTATGTCTCTTTGCAGATGACACAAAGATCTGCAACAGAGTTGATACACAAGGTGAAGTGGAAAGGATGAGAAGGGACTTGGCAAGGTTGGAGGAATGGTCAAATGTATGGCAGCTTAGATTCAATGCTAAGAAGTGCAAACAGGGCTTCAGATAATTTTTTTTGGGTGGAAGTCAAATACTTCCATGGGTTGAAATTTGGAAGTCATTTCAGTTTTGCTGGAGTCAAAATACTCTAGCTTTCAATTTTTTGGAAGTCAAAATAATTTCAGTTGACAAATTTTGGCAGTCAAAATACTCCAAGCCCTATAGTTTTGGAAGTCACCGCATTGGCCTTCTGAATACATCACTGGCTGCAGACAGTTAAAAGGGAGTTAAACTTACTTAACAGGTGCAAATTGCACAGTAACATTGGAGTGAAATACTAGTAGCTATAACAGGGCAGGGCAGGCTAGTCTTGCAGACGCAGACACTGCATAACACAAACTATCACTTATTCACTCAATGATGATGAATAACATCCAGCCACCTGCTCACTGCTGAGAGCCAGACAGGCCTAGCTGTATGGTGGAACCAGTCTGCTTCCAACTGGGAAACAAGGTTTTTTACATTTTGGTGTGGACATTTTGCTCTGGAACTGGTTGGGGGAATCAGAAGCAAATTGGAGGTACTATTACTTACTACTACTACTAAGGTACTCAGCTCCCTGGGAGGGAGGTACTTCTATTGAAGTGGCTGCTAGTTTTATCTTGGGGAAAGTAACTGGTTGGCCTACAGTCACATCACAGAAATGTTTCTTTTTTAGAGGGGCATGTTACCTGGCTTCCTCCAGAGATGCTTCCTCTCCACTCTACCGCGGTCCACCTTCCTTGTTTCATTTGTGACCATATACGACTGATCATGCACCTCAAGCTCCTTCAGCTCCCAGTCTCACCCCTCTCTCTCCACTCTGCCTGTTGTACCTTGGGCCATGAGGCCGCCCACACCATCCATGCAGTGGTCTACAGCCTTTGCTCTCTAGATCTCGGAGTCAACTGGCAACTGGGGTAAGCACAGGCAGTGGAGTAAACTCATCGTGAGTCTGCATCACTCCACACTAGATTCATAGGTCCCAAGTTTCAGCAACTGGAATGCTGGTCACCATGGCCAGGAGCAGGGGTGGGGTGGGGTCTTGGAAATAATGAACCTTCTAAATTAAATTAAATCATGGTCTAGTCATCCGTCTCCCCGTCAGGCCAGTTCTCAGTGAGCAAGCCTAACTGTCAGAGCAGTGAGAAGACTTGACATATCCACATACTCCAGTAAGTATGATCTTTTTCCACCACTCTGTTTCATTTACATGATCTCTGTCTCTCTCCCCCTCAGGCCATGACTGAGCAAACGCTGACATCAAGAGCTGCAGAGCACCAAGAAATAAACCCGACTGAATTATAGGACAAAAATTCTTGTTGAGAGAGAGCTCACTGTGCTGCATCTCAGACAAGAGAGTGACCCAGATTTTAAGCCCCTTGCAGACTTGACTCTGCATTAAAAAGTTCATTTAAATCAATACTGCCACATTTTTTACCCTCTTTCTTCAGAGCTACACTGCACTAAATCGTGTTAGAATTTAAAATGAGGACTTACTGTGCACCACGCTTTGTCTGGGTTCCTTTTGACAGGCTGTACAGCCAGTACTGAAGGCCACTGCGATGACCACTCCTTCTGGAAGCTGGTCAAAGAATGCTTCCTCCTCTTCTTCTTGCCCGTCACGATGCCTGACACCCCAGGCTGGTCCAGGCCATCCTCCACCTCACTATTTTGGCTATCCTTGTCGGACATCGTGACCCAAATTTGTAAGTGCAGCTTAATTAAAATTCTGCACTGATTGGACTATCCCTTGCTGCAGAACTGTTCTCCATGGTAAAATGCCCACTCAAAAACGTCCACACGGCACATTCTGTGGCTGCACAGTGGAGCCAGAAGCTGGGAACTAGCACTGTGGGGTGTGCTGCTGTCATTGTGCTTCTGCAGGACGCAGAAAAAAGAACCGTAAGCGGGTTTGGCCGTGAGCTTCGCGGGCGAGTGGGTTTAAAGGTCCAAAATAGCAACACTGAAAATGATACTTTTTCTGACACTAGAAGTCAGAATAATCGGGGGACATCTGGTAACACTAGTGGGAATACCTTTTCAGATTTGTTCCAAAATAAGTTGTAACAAGCCCCCAGGAAAAATGCAGTAAGATTAAGATATAGAGGAGGCTTGCAGGAACATGAGGTCTTGTGCGCTGCAAATTACATTGTACAGGACTGGTAAATGCATGTCAGGATTTCGTGACGTGATATAATCCAGGATTCTATCACATCACAAAATCTTGACATGAATTTTCAGTCCTGCACAATCACTGTTGCAGCTCTGAGCCTCGTGTTCTGAGCTTCTTACTGTATCTTCTGGAGGCTGCTGTTGTTCAACTTATTTTTGAACAAGTCTGAAAAATGTATTCCCCTATGTTACCAGATGGCTCCCGATTATTCTGACTTCTCGTAAAGCTATCATTTTCAGTGTTGCTATTACTAGGTCCTGTGCCTCCTATATTTGTGACATTAGCCCTGTAGTTGTAAACAGCATTGCGGAGCGCCACCTTTTGGTCATTTTCTCCTTTGGTGGTAAAGCGTACTGCTCTCCTATTTGACAGATATTGTGTTAGGTTTCACCTTGCTTGCCGTCTGCTCTCCAGTCGGCTGTGTATCAATTATAGCAATCTCTTGTGTCAGCTCTGGGTCAACCGGCACGGAGCTCATTAACACATACTCCAAAAAACAAGGTTCTGGTTCCGTGTCTGAATTTAATTCACCTGCTGACTCACACATACCTTACTGATTAGGTGAGTCTTTGTCCAGGAATATCCCTTTCTCCATTGGTACCACTGTTTTAACTACTGTAACAGGCACTGTGCCTTCTTTCTGCACAACGTTTGTAACATAACTCGCAGCGGGGGAGCCGGAGGTATCATGGGTGAGGAGATGTGGGGGGTGGGGGAGCTCTCATGGGTGAGGAGATGCCTAGTACTACTTGTGAGCTCCTAAATTTACAGCGCGGGTCTGACTTGTTAGTAGCTCATCTGCACCTCACTATGATCACCTCACGGTTCCTCATAGTCACAATCACTGAAAGCTGCTTAGGCATCAAATGGACTGTGCATCACGAGAATCGAAGCTGCTGACAGTTTACAGGGCAGGGGGCAGCTGGCATTTGGAAAGAAAAAAAAGACTACCATGGCAACTGGCAACCCTTCACACAGGATTAAAAAAAGAATAAAAACCTGACGTCCACACCATGAAAAACGGACGTCAGCCTTAAAAAATGGAAATGTTGTTGGATGTCAATGACTCCAGAGACTACATTTTTGGACATTTTGAGCTAAATTATGGACGTAAAATAAGTCCAAAAAGGAGTTATCTGAAGGGCTGAGTGCAAAGTAATGCACCTGGGAAACAAAAACCCAGGGGAAGAGTACACAATGGGGGGTGAAATACTAACAACAACAAAAATGGAAAGGGACCTGAGGGTAATCATATCAGATTACCTAAATGTGGGCAAGCAATGTGAGAGGGCAGTAAGGAGGCCTAGGGGGATACTGGGATGCATAGGGAGAGGCATCACCAGTAGAAAATAGGAAGTTGTTATCCCTCTGACAGACAGCTGGTGAGACCGCATCTGGAGTACTGCGTGCAGTCCTGGAGACTAGTCTCTACAAAGACATAGACAGGATGGAGGCGCTCCAGAGGAGGGCAACTAAAATGGTGCAGGGTCTGCACCACAAGACAGATGAAGAGAGACTTAAGGAGCATAATGTGCATAGCCTCAAGGAAAGGAGAGAGAGGGCAGACATGATAGAAACTTTCAAGTACCTCAAGGGAATCAACAAAGTCCAAGAAAGTAGCATCTTTCAGAAAAAGAGGTGTACAAGAACAAGGGGGCACAATTTGAAGATAGAGTGGGGACAGCTCAGAGCTAATGTGAGGAAGTTTTTTTTTCATGGAGAGGGTTGTGGATGCATGGAACAACCTTACTAAGGAGGTTGTGGAGTCAAAAACAGTGGTGGAATTCAAAAATGCATGGGACAGTCATAAGGCAATTCTAGAGGGTGAGGGTGGGAAGAAGTAGGCTGTTGGTTAACTAGGATCTGCAGCTGATCCATTAGGTAGGAAAATGGGCAGACTGGGTGGGCCAAGTGGTCCTTATCTACCATCAAATCTGCTGTCAGATTCTAAGTTTCTATGTTTCAGTCAGCACAGTTTTAGACAAGGGTTTACCTGTAGATATAATCTTTTCGGACTTTGCCAAAGCATTTGATTTTGTATCCTATAAAGTCTTGGTGGAACATTTAATGAAAATTAACCTATACCCTAATATAATCAAGTGTGTAATATCTTGGTTAGATAACAGGTGCCAAAGAGTGATTATTAGAGGGCACTTGTCACCCTGTGGGCAGGTGATGAGTGGCATACCACAGGGCTCAGTCCTTGGGCCCACACTATTTAGCATACTTGTGACATCCATGCAGTCTTCCAATAAAGTGTGGCTATGTAAGTGCACTGATGATTGTAAGATCGGGAGTAAAAAAACAACCAACCTGCTGTCCAAGAATTTTAGGCAAGCCTTACACATTTAGAAGCATGAACAATAGAGAACAAAATTCACTTTAATGAAGGTAAATGTAAGGTAATGCATTTGGGACATAACCCCAACAACTCATATAAATTAAACAATACAATCTTGCAAAAAAAACAAAAGTAAAAATAAGATTTAGGTATAAGTATCTCACATAATCTAACCTTTGAGAATCATACAAAATACGTTGTCAAAAAGTGTCATACTATATTAGGTTGCATTTTTAGAAACATAAAAAGTAGGGAATCATATGTGGTAATTCCCTTGTAAGCCAGCCTAGTTAGACCTCATTTGGAGTATTGCTCACTTTTCTGCACACCATATACAACTGGTGGCCAAAACATGATAGAAAAAGTGCAGAGAAAAGTGACCAAAAAGGTCCGAAATATGTCTGACTTAAATTATGGGAAACAATTAACAAACTTGAGACTGTTCTTTATGGATTATAGACGTTTAAGGGGAGACCTATGTCTGATGTGCAAGACCATACAGGATGATGCAACTTTAGAAACTTTAGGCCTAGTAAAACACAACAATGTCAGCAATACCAGGTCACAAAAATTCAGATTAATAGGAGAACTAAATAACTCTTAAACTCATAAGCGTAATCACTGATTTACTCAAAGAATTATTAATATATGGAATAATCTGCCTGTAAGGGTAGTTGAGAGCAATAATATAGAAACTTTTAAAAACGGATCAGAAAAGCATATGGGCAGTAAAAAAATGTTCCTACCACCAGTAACAGAGAATGGTGGCGAGTTCATAAAAGGCCCTCGTTCTCTGAAACGTATGTCACTCTATGAAACTGTGGTTTATTTTTTGTAGTTTCCTATCAGTGTTAAAAGTTGAAAAGAATACAATACCAATGGCAGTCCATTCTGAGCTTGCATCATGTAGTCCTGTATGTTTTGATATTTTTGGCAATAGTTTCTCCTTTGATTGTTCTTTTGATATACCATCCATGCACTGTATTTATACAAACTATACCTGTAGAATAGTAGATGGGCATCCGTGCACAACCAGCCCATTGTGCTACAGAGGGGTTTTGATGTCATCAGAAACCTGAGGTGGCATAGAAAGGCTGGTTGTACATGAGGATGCCCATCCACCATTTTAAATAGTGTATAATGTCCCTGAAAATCATTTACAGTACTTTTTATGTTGGCTTACGCATGCGAAGCCAACATATTGCGGTAGTAGCAGATTTGGAGGCACGGTCACTGTTGGGCGAATGCAGGGCATGCATCAATAGGTGCGTCCCTCATTTTCCAATCAGGCAGCATGCAGGTGCCACATCATCAATTTGGAATGTGGCCAAAATATCTAACAAAAGGTCTGCTGCAATTAGAGTGGAGCTCTCATGTAGCGTGACCACAAAATGCCTCCTGACGTGCACACAACACTGCCGCCACCTCCTGTCAGAATGCTGACAGGGGAACCCATTCTCCATCAGCATAGTAACCCACCTCCTATTTACAATGTTTGTTGAGGGGCTGCCCAATCCCCCTCAGCATCATGCGTGCCCAACAGTTTTTCTTTGCTGGCTGGGCCCCAATCCCCATCGGCTTCAGTGCCCGAGTGATGTTGCAGACGGAGAAGCCCACTTCCCGACAGCATTATGTAACACCCCCTCCACTTTTGTTGTGTGCTGTGGGGGGGGTGTCCAATTCCCATTGGCTACAGCTGCCCCCCCAAAAAAGGGTCTTTTGGCATACTGGGACCCCATCCCAGTGTGCCACATGCCGCTGTAAAAAAAAATGGTCCCGCAATATTTTTGTTTTTACCCTGTCAAAAAAGAAAATGGTCCCTCATGGTCTCCCTGCCCCCCTCCCACAACCCACACCCACCAACTGTGCACTCTGCCTTCCCACACACCCCTCACCCCATTCTTACCTCCAGAGTCCAGGTGCAATGAACTTCGATGGACCAGGAACACGTCTTCACTCTTCAAAGCAGACTGCGAACTGAGAAAATGCTGATAAGCTGTATAATGGAATAAATAAGTTTTTTTCAACTTTGATGCATATCTCATGCATTTTTTTGGAATTTTGGCACCAAATTTGCCACATGGGATTTTTTGGGACCCCTCCTCATGAATTCTGGCACTGTCATGGTGTTAATCAGTCCTGAAGGGTGATTTCACGGTCACTGTGTAGAATCCCCTTTCAGGACTGATTAACAAAATGACAGTGCCAGTGTTCATGAGATGGGCTCTCAAAAAGTCTATGTTGCAAATTTGGTGGAAAAAATCCCAAAAATGACAGATTTATGAGCGTGCATTGAGCAGTTTCCATGCACACTCATAACTTCGTGAATCTGTAATATTTTCACTCTAGATTTTCAAAATTGCCATTATTCCACACCTCCTTATGAACAGTACAGCTGTCATTTTATATATCCTCACCAAAATGTGTTTTTTCGCATGTCCGGCACAGGATAGTGCGGTTGCTGCAAAAATCAGTTTTAGGGACAGTTTCAGGAAATGATGGTGACACTGTTCATGAGCAGAAGTCCTAAAATGCCTATGTTGAAAATTTGGTGACAAAATTCTATAAAATGACTGTGTTACAAGCGTGCATTGCACAGTTTCCACAAACCCTTGTAAGTTCGCAAATTTGCATTATTTTCATGCCAGATTTTCAACACTGCCATTTTTTTACACCTCCTTATGAACAGTACAGCTGTCATTTTTCACATCCTGCCCTAAATGTGTTTTCACACCTGTGGCACACAATGGCATGGTCACTTTGTGAAATCAACATTTCAGACACATTAACAGAATCACACTGTCACTGTTCATGAGGGGTGGTCCCAAAATGCCTATGTTAAAGATGTGGTTAAAAAAAAAAATAAAAAAAAATGGGTTACTGACATGTGTTGCACAGTTTCTATGCATGCTCATACCTTCACCAATTTTTCATATTTTCACTAGATTTTTAACATTGTCATTTTTTTTACATCTTCTCATGAACAATACAGTTGTCATTTTCCACATCCTGCCCAAAATGTGTTTTCATCCCTGTGTCACCAAATGACATAGCCACTGGGCAAATCCACCTTTCAGCTAACAAACTGATAGTGCCGCTTTTCATAAGGTGGGCTCACAAAAAACCCATGCTGAAAATTTGGAGTGAAAATGCCAACACACGTCTACAGTGTTAGGGTTTCCAACTGTAGTAACCCATCTTGTAGAGACTGACAGGTGTCAGGGGTGTGACTTGGGATCATCAGCTGTAATGCTCATGCCATTCCACCCCCACCCCACCCTACAGCCAGTGACAGGCATCGTGGTGTGCGTTGCACTGTTCGGCCACAAAGTTCACCTCATTCTCCTATACTGCACCCACCTTAGCATATTTCCTTATGGAATGGGGTAAGTATAATGCCTAGAGACCCCAAAGCACACCACAACACTTGTCAGTATCTACAGGGTAGGGTGAGGCAAAATGACATGAGTGTTATAGCTGACGACTTAAAGTCACACCCCAATGCCTAGTGGTCTCTACAGGGTGGGGGTGGGGTTGGCATCATTTTAATACTTCAGTGCCATTCCTATTATGCATCTCTAACTCCAGCACTACCAATGCCAATGCCAGTGAGACAACATTTGGCATTAACAAATGCTTGTTTTAGCAACGTTTTACTTTTTGTGTGCTCTGTGTTGTTCCCTGGTGAAGTCTGGTTTCTAGGGTTGCCAAGTGTCTGCTAAGGAGGAGCGATGGCTATGTTTGTAACACAACTTCCTACTGGCTGGCAGGTACATTTGTGCAGGTTTAAAAAAAGTACATGAAGGCCATAGCACTTGTTAAGTGAGATGGATATGGGGAAGGGGATCATTAGTTTTATTTTTCATTTTTTCTAAGTCTAAATATCTGGTTGACCCTGCATCTTGTGAGGCTCTGATGTGACTGATTCTAATGTTGCCGCAGGAGTGTGGATCTGGCCATTTCTTCACCTAAGGTAAGTGATGTGCAGGCCATGTAATGAGCGTGTAGAACTTCTAGAGATTTTCGAAATGTTGTTCGGCTGCAGTATGACATAATCACACTCCATGACCTTTTGAACTGCAGCAGAGCAACATTTTGAGAGCCCCTCATTTCCATGCACAATAAGGGTCTACGATACACTATAGATGTAGTAGGGATATGAAACCTTCCTAATCTGTTGTTGGCTATGTGTATGAATGCCAGGTACACTGAACAAACAAAGAAGTTGTACCCACAAGACAGCAATTAAGATCTCCAGTTATAAATAGAAAGAACTTTCTTTAATAATATACTCCCCACAAGGCCACAAACCCCCAATAAATAAATAAATAAATGCTAGTTTTTGTAGCCCTGCCTAGCCAGCACAATATACCTGCATTTTAAATATACGCATTCCCCTGGATTTGAGTAAATGGACATGACTGGGGTGGGGGTACAAAAAGCATCAGGTATTTCTTCTTGATTTCATTGCTCCTGGCTCCCATGAAGCTCTCCTTAAAGTCATACTCAATGCTGCAGCCTCATGCAGATGGCAGGTTCAATGTACCTGAAGAGACAATGCAAGAGAGCAAGCATTATAAGTTGGAGATTGAAGCAAGGCTGAGAAAGACAGAGACAGAGGAAGAGGGAGTAAGGAAGTGCAGGAGAAAGGGAAAAGTAGAGCAGTGACAATACAGGCAGATAGGGTCATAGAGAGATAAAAGCAAGCAGCAAGCAAACTGAGACTTCCTTTAAAAGCACTCTGGTACCTTGCTCAACATAGAATTTTTACAGTCTGCTGTTGATCAAGATACAGAGAAGAAAAGAGAAAGCTTGGCAAAAAGGAAGGATATCCCACTTCGTCTGTCTCCGAAGAAGTCTCTTGTAAGAAAATGTTTAATATATATGTATATGTGTGGAGCTTACGGGCAGACAGGATGGGCCTTATGGTTCCTTATCTGCCGACAATTTCTACGTTTCTGTATGTATATTCATTCTGTAACTCTGCCTGCTGGCATGTATTCAGAAAGTTGTGCTGAGAGGTGTACAGTTTTATTTTTAGCATGCATGATATTCTTTACAAATTATAGAAAACTGTTGTGTGAGAGCATTAGATGGAGTTTCATCCCTTTGTGCATATTTACCATTATTATGGCATACTCATTAAATATATAACTTTGATCTGAACCTGAAGCTTTTTAGAAAGGAGTACAGGAGACTTGAAAAGTTAAAAAAATGTATTTTGAAAGAAAGGGTTAAAAGCAACAACAAAAAGAAAAAAATGTGGAATTTAAGTGTGAACACAATAAAAGTAAGAATTTTATGAAGTGTTACAAAGAAGCACACATATATTTCAGAAGAAAGTTTTAAGTAAAATGCATAGGAAAAGTGTACCTTTGTCATCTTAGAAGTTGTGAGACAGAACAGAGCCACTGCCTGGAGCAAATGTACAAATATAAATTCTTGGGAAGAAACTAAGATTTAAAAGGGAAGAGTTGGATAGTTTTGTTTTCCTGAATGTTTGATTGCATTGTCGTGCAGCGGAACTCTGCCCTTACTGAAAAAGATTTCAGTTTGTTCCAATTTCCTTTCTGTTGGAATGCATTATTTCTTTACTGAGTCATTTTTTAATAAATGGGAGAACATCTTCCTCATTGTGAAAAACTGGTAATTTTAGCTGATGTTAAATAATTCAAACTAGTTCATTTAGCCAAACAGCAAAACAAAAGAATGTTGCACAAATGGTTTTAATCACCTTCGAGTGATTTTAAATATTTTTTCTTTTTAAATACTCTGTTTTGTAAGAATGATCACCTAAGATGAAGGAGCTAAGATAGAAAATAATGTTTTAGCATCAGTAGCAGATCTAAGGGGGGGAGGCATGCCCCTTGGTACCAGTGGCAGTGGAGTGGCCCCACTCTGAGGACTGGATAACAAATGGGGGGATGCAGCCACAGGGATCAGCTGTTAGGGAGAGAGACAGAGACAATGAGCTACCTTTACTTCCTTGAGGTCATCAGCACTATTGGGCAGAAATGTGCCCCCCCCCCACACATACAGTTTTTCTTCAAACCTAAGTGTCCCTTTGAATTTGCTGAATATACGCCAATTGATAGGTCTCAGTCTTTGCTATGCAAGTGCGATCTGCAGATGATTACTGTTCAGTTGCTGTAAAACTGCTCTCTCTCAGATTGCTGGCACCAAAGTAATATTCCACAACGTTTAGCTATTTGCCACCACTATTATCTCCTCTTGCAGGATACTAGCTGCTGCCCTTTCGAATTTACAGTGTGTCCTCTGATAACTGACACCATCATAGTTTCCTTCTTGCCTCAAAAAAAGTTCATAGGTTGTTCAGTGAAATGGTTGTAAGCCTTTTATGACTCCCCACATATCAGTGGTATTGTCTGGTAATCTTTTCTCCCATAATGACTCCTTCTGCTTTCTTGAATGTTACCATGGTTCCACTCATCATTACTATTTCAGACAAAGCATTCCAAGCAGTGGCAACTCTTTAGTTAAACCGCTTACCCCTAGTATTAGTTCTATATAATTCACCACTTATTTGAAAACTATGAATTCTACTAGGTCTGTTACTCATTTTTATGTTGTTTGCGTGCATGCGCAAGAAACATGTTGTGGCAGGTTTCTCCAGAAGCAGGTTGTGGAGGCGTGGCACTGTTGTGCCCAATGCCCCCACAGCCTGCAAAGGCTTGCCCCCCATCCCCCAATGCCGTGGCACACTGCTGCTGACACTAGTTCAGCCAGCGTGCTACAACTTTCTAAAAAATCAGCCGCTGCAATCAGGGGCCGCCTCGTCATTGCAGCGTCAGCCATCCGCTGCAATGAGGGCGTCCCGTCATTGCAGAAGCGGGATAAGGTCTGTGATATTGTTTGTGAACATGGCTGCTTGCGCGTATTCTAAACAATATATTACCCATGAATATTTGCCAACAGGGGCCCACTCCGTCGGCATAATTACCCTGTTTAATTGTGTGCTGACAGGGTGCCCAATCCCACGTCGGCGAAAGAATCCCCCTTTTGTTGTTTGCCGACAGGGTGCCCAATCCCTGTCAGCGGAATAAATCCCTTTTGTTGTTTGCCAACAGGGGCCCAATCCCGTCGGCAGAAAATACCCCCTTTTGTTGCCGACGGGTGCCCAATCCCATCGGCAGAAATAACCCCTTTGTTGTGTGCTGATGGGGTGCCCAATCCCCATCGGCTACAGGTGTCCCCCAGACCCGGTGGAATGCTGGGAGCCCACCCAAGCGTGCCCCATGCCCTGTGATTTAAAGCATCCCACAACGTTTTCTTGTACCTGAAAGAAAGAAAGCGATTCCCGTCAATATCGCACCCCCTCCCACAACCCGCACCCACCCTGCGCACCAGCCTCCCACCCCCCTATACTTACCTCTGGAGCTTGTGCGACGATCTTTGCTGGACGGGAACACATCTGCACTCTTCAAAGCCGACCATGAACTGAGGAATGCCAGTAAGCTGTATAATGTAATAAATAGGGTTTTTCCAACTTAGTGCATATCTCGGGCATTTTCAACATGGGGTTTTTGGGACCCCTCCTCATGAATTCTTGAACTGTCATGGCGTTAATCGGCCCCAAAAGGTGGTTTCGCAGTCACTGCGCGGAATCACCCTTTGGGGCCAATTAACAAAATGACAGTGCCAGTGTTCATGAGGTGGGCTCTCAAAAAGCCTATGTTGCAAATTTGGTGGAAAAAATCCAAAAAATGAGTGTTTTACGAGCATGCGTTGCACAGTTGCTACGTACACTCGTAACTTCGCAAATTTACAATATTTTCATGCCAGATTTTCAACATTGGCATTTTGTCATACCTCCTTGTGAGCAGTACAGCTGTCATTGTTCACATCCTGGCCGAAATGTGTTTTTGCACTTCTGGCGCAGAATAGCGTGGTCGCTGTGGGAAATCAGTGTTCAGGACAGATTAAGAAAATGACAGTGATGCTGTTCATGAGTAGAGGTCCTAAAATGCATGTGTTGAAAATTTGGTAACGATCCTCCATAAAATGACTGTGTTACGAGTGTGCGTTGCGCAGTTGGAGCGCACGCTGGTAACTTCGCGAATTTCTAATATTTTCACTCCAGATTTTCAACATTTCCATTTTCCCAGACCTACTTATGAAAAGTACAGCTGTCATCTTTCCCATCCTGGCCAAAATGTGTTTTTGCACTTCTGGCGCAGAATAGAATGGTCGCTGTGGGAAATCACTGTTCGGGACAGATTAATAAAATGACAGTGGTACTGTTCATGAGCAGAGGTCCTAAAATGCCTGTGTTGAAAATTTGGTGATGATAGCCCATCAATTGACTGTGTTACAAGCGTGCGTTGAACTGTTTCCAGCACCCTTGTAACCATCGAAATTTGTACATACTGTCCGCCACATTTTCAACAGTGGCATTTTTAACTCCTTATGAACACTACAGGTGTCATTTCCACATCCTAGCTACAATATGTTTTGCACTCCTGTGGACAATAGCATGGTCACTGTGGGAAATCAGTGTTTGGGACAGATTAAGATCGACTGAGTGAGAGGGGGGAGTGACCGAGCTCAACTGAGCTCTGTCAGGACTGCTGCGGATTTGTTTGTGGCAGACAAAGGCCCCAACACAAGAGCCCAGTACAAAAGGGCAGCCTGCAGCACTGGGAGAAACAGAATGAGAGAGCGAGTGAGGGAGGAGGAGTGAGCAAACCCACTGAAGCGCTGTCAGGACTGCTGCAGATGTCTTTGTGGGCAGAAAAAGGCATTAATGCAGGCAGGGGCCCAGTACAAAAGGCTAGCCTGCAGCAGTGGGAGAAACAGTATGAGCGAGTGATACAACGGGACTTAGTGAGCTCAATGGAGCTCTGTCAGGACTGCTGGGATTTCTTTGTGGCAGAAAAAGGAGCCAATGCAGGCAGGAGCCCCGTGCAAAAGGGCAGCTTGCAGCGCTAGGACAAACAGAATGAGCGATGAGAGCTCTGTCAGGACATCTGGGGATTTCTTTGTGGACAGACAAAGTTGCCAACACAGCCAGGAGCTCCATGCAAAAGTGTAGTCTGCGGCGCCAAGAGAAACAGAACGAGTGAGTGACAGAGCGGTAGTGAGTGAGCTCAACGGAACTCTAGTGTGACTGCTGCAGATTTCTTTGTGGGCAGAAAATGCGGCAACCTAGGCAGAAGCCCAGTACAAAAGGCCAGCTTGCAGCTCCGGCAGAAACAGAATGTGAGAGTGACAGAGGGGGAGTGAGCGAGCTCAGTGGAGCTGTGTCGGGACTGCTTCAGATTTCCTTCTGGCCAGAAAAGCCGCCAGTGCAGGCAGGAGCCCAGTACAAAAGGGCAGCCTGCAGTGCCAGGAGACACAGAATGACCACGTGAGGGAAGGGGAGTTGGTGAGCTCAACGGGGCTTTGTTGGGACTGCTGCAGATTTGTCTGTGGGCAGAAAAAGGCAGCAATGCATGCAGGGGACCAGTACAGAAGGGCAGCCTGCAGTGGCAGGAAAACCAGAATGAGCGAGTGAGTGAGCTCAACAGAGCTGTATTGTAACTGCTGCAAATTTCTTTGTGGGCATAAGAAGGCAGCAACGCAGGCAGGAGCCCAGTAGAAAAGGGCAGCCTGCAGTGCTGGCACAGCAGAATGAGCGAGTGAGAGAAGCGGAGTGAGCAAGCTCAACGGAGCTTTGTTGGGACTGCCATAACATGACTGTGTTACAAGTGTGCATTGCAGTGTTTCCATGCACCCTTCTAATTTCGCAAATTTGTAATACTGTCATGCCACATTTTCAACAGTGGCATTTTTACACATCTCCTTATGAACACTACAGCTGTCACTTTTCACATCCTGGCTAAAATATGTTTTTGCACTACTGTCGGACAATAGCACGGTCACTCTGGGAAATCAGTGTTTAGGACAGATTAAGATCGCCTGAGTGGGGGATGGGGACTGATCGAGCTCAACTGAGCTCTGTTGGGACTGCTGCAGATTTGTTTGTGGGCAGACAAAGGCCCCAACACAAGAGCCCAGTACAAAAGGGAGAAACAGAACGAGAGAGCGAGTGAGGGAGGTGGAGTGAGAGAACTCACCGAAGCGCTGTCAGGATTGCTGCAGATTTCTTTGTGGGCAGAAAAAGGCATCAATACAGGCAGGGGCACAGTACAAAAGGGCAGCCTGCAGCGGTGGGACAAACAGTACAAGCAAGTGAGACAAGGGGACTTAGTGAGCTCAACAGAGCTCTGTCAGGACTGCTGGGATTACTTTGTGGGCAGAAAAATGGGCCAATGCAGGCAGGAACCCCGTACAAAAGGGCAGCTTGCAGCACCAGGACAAACAGAATGAGCGATGAGAAAGGGAGACTGAGCGACCTCAACGCAGCTCTGTCAGGACAGCTGCAGATTTCTTTGTGGACAGACACAGGTTGCCAACGCAGCCAGGAGCCCCATGCAAAAGCGCAGTCTGCGGCGCCAAGACAAACAGAACGAGCAAGTGACAGAGCTCATCGGAGCTCTAGTGTGACTGATGCAGATTTCTTTGTGGGCAGAAAATGCGGCAATGCAGGCAGGAGCCCAGTACAAATGGCCAGCTTGCAGCGCCAGCAGAAACGGAATGCAAGAGTGACAGACGGGCAGTGAGCGAGCTCAGTGGAGCTGTGTTGGGACTGCTTCAGATTTCTTTCTGGCCAGAAAAAGCCACCACTGCAGGCAGGAGCCCAGTACAAAAGGGCAGCCTGCAGCACCAGGAGACACAGAATGAGCGAGTGAGGGAGGGGGAGTCAGTGAGCTCAACGGGGCTTTGTTGGGACTGCTGCAGATTTGTTTGTGGGCAGAAAAAGGCAGCAATGCATGCAGAGGCCCAGTACAATAGGGCAGCCTGCAGTGGGAGGAAAACCAGAATGAGCGAGTGAGTGAGCTCAACAGAGCTGTATTGTAACTGCTACAAATTTCGTTATGGGCATAAGAAGGCAGCAATGCAGGCAGGAGCCCAGTAGAAAAGGGCAGCCTGCAGCGCCGGCAGAACAGAATGAGAGAGTGAGAGAAGGGGAGTGAGTGAGCTCAACGGAGCTTTGTTGGGACTGCTGCAGATTTCTTTGAGGGCAGAAAAAGGTGCCAACAGAGGCAGGAGCCCAGTACAAAGGGCAGCCTGTAGCGCCAGGAGAACCAGAATGAGTGAGTGAGACAGGCGGACTGAGCGACCTCAATGGAGTTCTGCCAGGACAGCTGTGGATTTCTTCATGGGTAGAAAAAGCCACCAACAGAGGCAGGAGCCCAGTACAAAAGGGCAGCCTGCAGCGCCAGGACAAACAGAATGAGCGAGTGAGACAGGGGGAGTGAGCCACCTCAATGGAGCTCTGTTGGGACAGCTGCGTATTTCTTCCTCGGCAGAACAAGGTGCCAATGCACACAGCAGCCCAGTACAAAAGAGCAGCCTGCAGCAATGGGACAAACAGACTGAGCCAGTGACAGAGGCCCACTGCGCGAGCTCAACAGACCAATGCAATCAACATTCGGCATTGACAAATGCTTGTTAGAATCAGTCCTGATGACTCCCATATATCCTTATTTTGAAATGTTTTATATGTGAATGTAGCCACTCATTCCATGGGGTAACTAGAATCCTATCAGTATTATTGTTAGGAAGGTAGCAGGCAGCTGGTAGGGAGTTCGTTATGGGCTCCTTATATAATGACATCATTGTGTACTCAGTTATCCTGAGGGAGAAATGATTAGGTCATTTAGAACTCTCAGCAGCATAAGCCATACTCTGTGGATAGCTGCTCAGGGGAGCTTAGTATGCTCAGTCTGAGTTGGAGCATTCTTCAGCCTGTAGTGAAGTGAGATGAGAGTGGCAGAAAGACTGGCAGTGGACTCTAACAGAGGGCCCAGGATTTCTCACGTGTTATTTCCAGCTTCCCATTGAAGTGGTGAAGACAAGACAACAGCAGGATTTCCTGATTTCTACTCTCTGTGAAGTGGAAGGATATACTTGTTCTCTATGAATTCAAGGGGCAAGCCCCTGAATGTTCTGAGGTGTTTTCAGCTGCCTTGGTATAGGACCTGAAAAAGACTGTGTGGACCGGCTACCCAGAAGAGTGCCGTTCCTGTTTCTTTGTGGTTGTTCCATGCCCAGTGGATGGAACTTGTTTCTGTGAGTACTGCTAAGGAGACTACTATTGATCTCCAAATATTCTTAGGGGAATGGATAGTCTGGGTTGCATGTGCCCACAGGTAAGGCTGGATCACACCTGTCAGTGCCCCTAGTCTCACCAGTATGAGTGAAGAAAGTTAAACAGTGGACCCCAGTAAGTGCAGTTAATTTTCTTTGTGTCACCCCAGTGTTGTGACAGGTAAAGTATAGGACCTCTATCATTTCAGTAGGGAAAAGTGGTTTCAATTGTGTAACCCTGAAGAATGGCATAGTCTGTCGGTTGGGGCCAAGGGTGAGAGGAACACCATCTAAGCACTTACAAGGTAGGGCTTCCTGGTTCATAAAGGGCACCAGTATTTTTACCTGAGCAAGGGTCAAGCTGTAGGTTAAGGTGAGTGGCTGAGTTTCACATAATTGCACCTATGTCCGAGAAGAGTTCTGAGTGTGTGGCTTAGATTCACTAAATAACACTCATGGAAAAAGAGGTATGTTCATGTGCTTGGCCTGACGTCCACAAATGCACTTTTGGGAATTTGGGAAAAGATGCTTTTGTTGTCACTCATGAATGGTATACCCCCTGTACAGTGACACCAACACAGTGACCTACATTGCTGTCAATTAAATCAGCAGCTCACCAACAGGTCGCTGTGTTGGTGTGCCTGAAACAGGGGCATACTGTCTTCCGGTCCTGTGCCCCTTCCTGAATCAACTCTGACTCGGAGTTGATTATAAAAAAGTACATGGAGTGCGGAGGACAGAGTCCCTCAAATGGGGGGTTTGGGGGCGACAAACATAGAAAACATAGAAACATGGACAGGGAGACATTCAGGAATTATGTCGACCGCAACTTGCGGTCGACATAATTCCCATCGCCGTGATGCCAGTCGAGAAAAGTCAAATCAGCATCATAGAGCCTTCATGAACTGTACTACATGCAAGGAGAGTTCTTGAATTTGTACCTGTCCAGCCTGGACCAAACTTTGAGGGTCCACTTCAGCTCTTCTTGTCATCTTTGAATATAGCCATACTGCACAATCCCAGTCACTGTTATGGACATCACGTTTATTGCTTCTGGTTGTGTGGATTTACTGGGACCCCCTCAGCAGGTTAGATTAAGCATATGCCTAGCAGCCTCCACCCAGGACCTGGGTTGTGTTATTTGCAGAAGTGTGTGTTTCTGTACTCCCACTCTTCTCTTCCTCAAGAAAATGAGCCAGGTATACATCCTAATGCCAAGGGTGGTACCTACCTTTTAGTAAAGTAAATGGTATGCCAGTATAAGGGCACCAGTGTTTCCAGTTATTTAATGGTGGGTGTGCACACTAGTTAAATAAGTGGCCTGGGGGTTACATGAAGCATAGGTCACCTCTAAGTCTCCTATAATTCAGGGAAAACAGGTTTAGATCAGTAAGTCTATCCCCATACATTTTGTTTTTAAGGTTTTCAATTCCTTTAGTTGCCCAATGCTGGATTCTTTCTAATTGCTTGATACTTCCAATGTTTTGTGGTGCACAGAAAGGAGAACAGTACTACAGTATCAGCATAACCAAGGCTGAGTACAAAGGAATAATCACCTCAGACATTTATTTATTTATTTATTGAAATGTTTCACCAGGAGGGCATACTGAACAAGTTGCTTGACTCATGGTGCGACTTGGGGGGAAGGGGTTACATAGGGTTGTGAAGGATGATCAGTTACAATACTGTGTGGGTAGTACAAACAATACAACATTTTAAGATTATGCAACAGTTGGAACACAAGGTATTGTACAATAAACAGTAGTGGAACTACTCTATAGATGTCTGAAAATGTAACCAAGGATTTTATTACACCTTTTCACTATTTCTTGAGTTTGTTTTCAAATTTCAAGGAAGTATCTGTTATGAAGTTCCAACTTAAAATGCTCTCTTTCCTACATAAAGTTCACCGTAACCTGCTGCTGATCAGTGGTAACTCACTTTTGCCCTTATCAGTTCCCTAACACAGTACAAGAGGGGTCGCCGGTCATATCTTCGACACCCCTATTTACTGTACCACTCCAGGCGTGCGCAGAACTCTATAACATACAAGGGCCCTACGTTTTACAATAACTTGCCCCCTGAACTTCAGGCCTGTAGTTCAATTGGCTCATTCACCTCCTCCCTCAAGTACCACCTCCTCCAATCCACCACTTGTGTCTGCCCCTGTAGGTAGCCCCCCTGAATGTCCACCAACCCCTGAGTTACCTTAGAATTGAAAGTATCTGTATATTGGCTCTGTTGTTGTGTGCTAATTTTTTTTATATTCTAGATGATCCTGTCATATACACTGACACTGTTCCTATTGTAAATACCATAACATTTTGAAAATATTGTTTTTACCTTTTTCTCTGTATTATTGAATTTTTGTACCACTGGATGTTTGTGAAAATGGGATTTTTTTTTATTTATTTAGTTTTTGTTTACCAGGTAAGTGCACTAGCCATAGGGATGACTATTTTCAGGCATGACCCGAGAGAATTACAGAGCAAATTACAGGGAATTTTCAGACAGTAGCAAATACAGAAAAAGGTACAAAAGCAAGGTACGATAACATCAGGATTTCCAGTAACATATAGGGTACAGAGTTTAGGAGAAGATTACAAAACAGGGGTATCATTGGTTTGCACAGTAGGTTCAAAACCATCGTTGAAGTTAAATAGTCAGGTAATTAGTATTAATATGCCAGGTAAGAGCCCTGTCAGAGAAACTGGACTAATTCTTTACACACCCCGAGAGGTTGAGGTGAGATGGAGGTACAATTGTGAGAAACAGAATATTTTCTGAGGGAGAGACAAAATACAGAGGTAATCAAGAATAGGCAGTGTAGGGTACATACGCAAGCTGAAAAAAAATAGTAAAATACAACACAACATGCAACATGCAACATGCTTACATTCCTTCCAGTATAAAAATAAAATTGAATTGAATTGAAATTGAATCACTCCTAGGTCTCTTTCATTGTTTGTACACTTAAGTTTCTTGTCCTTTATTTTGTAGTCAAACATAATATTGTTATGATTGAAGTGCATAACTTTACACTTTTCTACATTGAAACTCAGTTTGTTCTGTTTTGCCTAGAGTTTCAGCTGAGATAGCTCTTCCGGAAATGTCATGGCTTCTTCCTTGTTGTTTATGATGGCACCAATTTTTGTGCCATTTGCATATTTGCATAGCCATGATTCACCTGATGTTTTCATAGTGGAGATAAATATATTAAAAAGGGTTGGTCCCAGTATCGATCCCTGTGACAAACCACTCAACATCCTCCATCAGTCTGAGTGGTACCTTCTAATACACACTCTTTGATGCCTTTCACCGAGCCATGACCCAACCCAGGTTGCGAGACACTGTTTACATTCCAGATCTACCAATTTCTTTATCAGCTCCTTGTGGGGAACCAAATCAAAAGCTTTCAAAAATTCGGGTACACTGCATCTACTGGTAAGCCTGCATCCAAAGCCCTTGTAACAGGTTCAAAGAAATTCAATCAATTAGTTAGAATCTCCCTGATACAAATCCATGCTGTGTAAAGTCTGACAATTCTTTTTTTATTATATGTTATTCCAGTTCTTCCTTAACAAGGCCTTCCATAAACTTTCCTAATATAGATGTTAGGCTAAAAAGATGTTAATTTTCTACCTGCTGTCTGTTTACTATTTTGTAAATTGGGGTAATATTCACAACCTTCCACTCCTTAATTATAATACCTTCTTTCAATGAAGCATTAAATAATACTGTACAGGGTCCTGCTAATTGTTCAGCCAGCTCCCATAAAAACCTAGGATTTATATCATCTGGTCCTGGGGCCTTGTTGGTTTTTCGCTTTTTTAGCCTGTTCAAGACCACTTCCTCCTATATGTTGTATGACAGCAGATCTGTATTGTTATTAGTCCGATATCCTGGTGTTATGTCAACCTCATCATGTTTAAATATACAGTACTGAAAAAGTATTCATTAAATAATTTTGCCATCTCAATTTCATCATCAATTATTTCCATGCTCTTTTTTAAGGGTCCTATTTGTTTTTGCCCTCATTTTAGGTTTCATATATAACCAAAAAAGTGTTAAAAAAAGATTATATGCAATCCAGCAGCCAGGGATAAAGGGACAAGATAGATATAAAAAGAACATAAAGGGAGCACCCCTCCAGCATTATCCTCCTTCCACCCCCACCAAAACTTTTTGTTTTGCAGAGCTCTTAGGCAACAGGAAGGGAAGGTGGGGGTGTGGGCTTAATGCTCTGTTAAGACCTGGTTTTACCAAGTCTTAAGTGCTAACATCTTTAACAAACATCACTAGACCACACTAATTATAAAAAAAAAACTTCCATGTGTAACTTACATTTTATTACCGAAACATATATTCTTTGATGATTACAAATTGAAATAACTTCATGATGCAGCAACTTATGCTATGTGTGCTGAGGATATAACTGCAAATATATTTGTCTTTCATACATGTTTATGCAGAACAATAACCTTTTGAAAATACTGATTTCTTTCAACTTCATGGCTTTTAGTCAAGTTAGCTCCTTTTTCCAAAAAATATTTCATCTGTTCTGTGCTCATGACAAAATCCTTTGAGAAAGGTCCCAATGTGTTTTGCCTGTCATTGAAACAGTAAGCAGACAGTACAAAATAAAAAGAAAACAAACAACCCTGGAACAGCCTGCAGCAGTGAACATTTCTGCAGGCTCCTTCATTTCAAACCAGCACTCCCAACGGAGTGAATCACAGCCTTGGAAGAGACTGCAGCAGCGAACATTTCAGCAGGTATTGAAAACGGATCACCCTCAGCTGGAGCTGAACTTTGCTTGTTATCTTAATTTTGGTCAGCAGACCACTTTAGATAAGTTTTCTGTGGACAGTTCTGGTAGAGTTTTAGTCTGATTTTAGTAATCATCTGCTGTTACTTTAAGATTTTGTATTCATGATACACTCGCTTCTCTGATACTGTGTTAGGTTTACACTCACTGCCTGCTCTGCCTGTTTATTTGCTAATGTACATTTTACCTGCATATCCATGGATGTTTTGCAGCCCAGCCAGCAGTTAGTGGTGTGTTTTGTTAGATTCCACAGCACTCACTTCATTATTCTGTTTCACTCAGAGCTTCTCTTCGCTCCCTGAACCAACTGTGCATGCGCAGCTCTCTCCCATCCCTCACGCCAGTCCTCCCACCGTATCCCCTTTGTCCCCAACTACACTAATTTTTTTTTGTGCTTATATACACAGGCTCCTCCATATTTTTTGTTTGTTTGTTTACCAATTATTTTACCAGGTGAGACACACTAAGCTGAAAGCTTGTTTGCAGGTGCAACCTGGGAGCACAAGGAAGTTAAGTGACTTGCTCAGGTTCACACAGTATGCCCCAGGGGGCTGTGGGATTCAAACCCAGGTCTCCAGATTTGCAGCTCAGAGCCTTAACCCACTGCGCCATACTGCCTCCATATCAAACCAGCACTCCCAAAGGAGTGAATCACAGCTCTGGAGCAGCCTGCAGCAATGGACATTTGAGCAGGTATTGAAAACGGAGCACCCTCAGCTGGGACTGAACTCTGCTTGCTATCTTAATTTCGGTCAGCAGACCAATTTAGATAGGCTTCTGTGGACAGTTCTGGTAGTGTTTTAGTCTGATTTTAGTAATTATCTGCTGTTACTTTAAGATTTTGTATTCATGATACACTCGCTTCTCTGATACTGTGTTAGGTTTACTTTCACTGCCTGCTCTGCCTGTTTATTTGCTAATGTAAATTTTACCTGCATTTCATGGATGTTTTGTAGTCCAGCCAGCAGTTAGTACTGTGCTTTGTTAGATTTCACAGCACTCATGCCATTATTTTGTTTCACTCGGAGCTTCTCCTCACTCCTTGAACTGACTGCACATGCGCAGCTCTCTCCCAACCCCCATGCTAGTCCTCCTGCTGTATCCCCTTTGTCCTCAACTACGCTAATTTTTTTTGTTCTTATATACACAGGCTCCTCCATGTCAAACCAGCACTCCCAATGGAGTGAATCACAGACCTGGAGCAGCCTGCAGCAATGAAAATTTCAGCAAGTATTGAAAAGGGATTGCCCTCAGGTGGGGTTCAACTCTGCTCTCTACCTGTGTTAGCCCATCGACGCTTCATGTCAGCTGCCCGCTCACCCCCCACCCTACCCCAGCATTTGATTTGAACATCACTATGGTCAAGTGACCTATCGCATGACCTGCAAGACAGAAACCAAGTCCTCATTTTCCCACTAGCTTGTTATGCGACTTCACCAATAGAAGTCACCCTTGCTTCTCCTAATCTACTCCTACCACTGAACTATTTAATCCCCATCTTGCCTCTTAACCCCTCCCATCTACCTCTCACTGTCCTGGCTAACCCAATTTCTGACTTTATCCTGTATCGCTTCCACTGGCCACCTGGTTCTGAACCTGTGACCCACTGCACCAGGGGAAAGCACCCTGTCCACTGTGCTACACTGTCAGTGCTACTGCTATCAAGGCTCCTGCTATCCTTATCTAAGTGACACTAAATTCATATGCTAGCCCTCACGATTCACTAGTCAGCCCCCACTCACACAGTTGACTCATACTCTCCCCTCCACAGTACATCCATAGTCTCAGATTGCCCTGTACACTAGTCCCATATCTCTACTTTACCACGGCACTTTATCAGTATATGCTCCTCAGTGCCCTACTAACTTTAACATGGCCACCCTCATCTGACTATAATTCTACACACTCTGTAGTGGTGTTCACCACTCCCTCAAGCCACATATCATCAGATGTTGCATCTAACCCTCCTAACTCGGAACACAAGCCAGCCAGCTTCATTTCCCAACATAACTACCTGTCATCGCACCAGACATACAATCTATCCCTCCATCTCACCTCCATTATGATCCTTACGATCCCGCCTAAGGCCACTAAGCAACCACCCAAACAAAAAAACAAGCTCCTCAAATACAGCCGGGCCAGACAACTCCTACTGTTGCTATTATTGTCCAGTAATGTACACCCTAATCCTGGACCACTGAATACTCCTTTTGGCTTGAACAGTAGCCCTAGAGGTTTAAAATCACCTCTATTAACATCAGAAGCCTTTTGCCAAAATTAGATCAACTGCAAATCTGGGTGACACAGAACTGACCCGATGTCCTCGCTATAGTTGAAACGTGGCTCTCCCCTTCTGTTCCTGACACAGCAGTCTCTCTAAATGGGTGTATATTATACAGATCTAATAGAGTGGGTAGACATGGTGGTGGACACACCCTATCGATCAAGGATGCGCGCTACAATGCCAGGTTTAACCAACGCTGTCACCTATGGATGGTGCTCAATCTTTTGGGGTAAAAATTTCCTTAGGTAATAAAGGGAAGTCTATCCACTTCCTCGCTGTGTACATTCCTCCCATGGAAGCTCGTAAAGGCTTCCAAGTGTTCACTGACCTCATTGCTAACATGCCCAATGGCTCTGAAGTCATTGCTCTGGTTGACTTCAATACCAGCTGGCTATCCCTCGACTCCACCCCTTATAAGGATGCAGTAGCTGCCACTGACCTAGCACAACTTGTCTCTTCACCTACTTGAAGAAGCTATGGGACTGGCACCAGTACTCTTATTGACCTAGTATTTTCCAACCACCCTGAGAGGATCAAGGACACAACAGTGTTACTGGATGCCCTGAGTGACCACTTCCCAATCACCTGTCATTGGATTAATAAGGTACCTAAATGACCATGCAAAACAACTTATCAGAGAGTCCTTAGGGAAGAAACCAGGAACCTCTCCTAGAATATCTCCTCAGTTGTGATTGGTCCCCACTTTTTCTCACAAATACTGCAGATGAGGCACTAAGCCTTTTTATCATTCACTTCCATTCTGCCTCTAATATCTTTGCCCCCTCAGGAAGTGCAGGGTGAAAGAGTTCTCTAATCTGTGGATCACACCCTCTCTACTGCACCTTATGGCCACTCGTGACCACCTTTGGAATGTGGCATGAGCCACTGGCAAACCAAGTGACTGGCAAGGTTATTGGACCACCAGAATTAATTGCACCTGGGCCATTCAGCATGCAAAGGCGGCATACTTCAAAGGCATTTTTACTAGTTCCTCGGAAAATAGTAAAAAATTCTGGGACAATATTAAAAACCTTAGAGGTAAACCCAATCAGTCCCCCCCCACCTTACTCAACTATAATGGAGCTGCAGTCCAAGACCCTATTGAAATTGCAAACATCCTGAACACTTCATTCACTGACCTGAGTGGAATCCTTCCCCCCAACATCTTCAATGAACCTTCCACTACTGACACTGCCTGCCACAGGCCCCCCTACAAATCCCCCAAGTGTATTTCAAGTTGATATCCACATATACAACCAGAAAACCGCTTATGAAAGTGCTTGGTAAGTCTAGGCACAGCTCTGATACCCTTGACCGAAAATTACTACTTCTCTGCATTGATGCTGTCCTAGCTCCACTAACTTGGATCCGGACTTTCTCCGTACGCCTCAGTCAATTTCCATCTTTTTGGAATTTGGCAGTAGTGACACCCATCCTTTAGAGTGGTGACAGAACAAACCATGCGTAATACCGACCCATTTCAATCTTGCCTCCCCTTTCAAAAGCCCTTGAGTGAAAAGTATCTTAACAGTTAAAAGAACATCTCTCCATCTACAGTATCCAGTGCCCAGAGCAACATGGGTTCAGCAAGGATCACAGAACCACCACTTCCCTGCTCACCTACACAGACTATATCCATAAAGCTCTTGACCATGGTCAACTCATAGACTCCATCTATATAGACCTTACAAAGGCCTTTGATATGGTCAATAATTCCTTACTGCTCCTGATCCTACCTTTACTAGTACTCTCCAATGATGATAATACCTGGTTCAGAAGTTATCTAGCTGGCAGAACACAGTGTGTAAAAATCTCTGACTCTTTTTCCACTAGCTGCCCCATACTATCAGATGTTCCACAGGGATCAATCCTAGGTCCCCTTCTATTTAGCCTCTACCTTAATACTCTCCCCCAAGCCTGCCCTAACAACCTTCTCCTCTATGCAGATGATGCTGTGATTTACTCAAGCCAGCCTGATCCTGTTCCCCTTACTCGTGACCTGCAAAGTAGTTTTGCCTCCATTGAAACATGGTTCACTGAACAGAGATTAATTTTGAACTATAAAAAGACCAAATTAATGGTCTTTGCTGACCGCATAACAAGTTTAAAGCAGCCCAATTGACCGTCACCAATAACACCAGCTCACCACTTGAACAGGTGTCCACTTTTAGGTACCTGGGCACGCTGTCTTACCAACAGTACATCTCAAACATCTCCAAAACAGCCAATACCAGGCTAGGCCTCCTCCACTGACATTGGCATTGCATGACCCAAGAGGCACTATACCTCACTGTGACCAGCTCCATATTGCCTATTCTTGACTATGGCATTGTAGTTTATAGCTCTGCCTCTGTTACTGCACTCAGAAAGTTTGGTATCACCCTTAACAAAGCCTGCAGGTTACTTACTGGTGCCAGCCGGGACATGCATACTTGTGATCTCTATGCACAAGCCAGCTGGCTCAACCTTTAAAACAGAACCTCCTACCTCACATGCCTTGCGGCCAAAAAGATCTCCCTTGGGCTTGACCCCCCAATCCAACTACTCCTCAAAAAGGCCCCTGCAAACTCACACTATATGAGATGCTCGTACAATCAGTCCTTTCAGATACCTTAATGCAAGACATCCCAAAGGAAAAGAGCTTTTATGTTCAGGGCACCTAGCTGGTTTAACAACCTCCCAGCACAAATCCAATCTGCCTCCTCCATAGGTCCCTTCGGAAATTCTCTCCAAATGCATCTAGCCAACCTCAGTAGCTGTGACTGCCGCACTTAGTCCTGGTGACCTCCAGCTTACATCTGCCCAACCTATACTGACAATGTCCTCCTGGGTTGCTACTTCACTGCACTTTTGAGTGCTTTTTTGCACTTATTCATTGTTCGTAGGTGATAATTTTGCTAGTTTATTACCCTGCTTCTTGTGTCTTACCTAGCCTTCCAATTCTGTGTCCATTATACCTTTGTTTGCTGTTGCTTTCTCTGTATAACTCAATTATAGCCTTCCAATTTTGTATCCACTGTACCTTTGTGTGTTATTGCTTCGTCTGTATAACCCAACTGATTTTGATGTAGAGCCTTTGTAAATGAGCCCCTGGCTCAAACGTCTTAATTCCAAGATTTAATAAATAAATAAAACAATAAATAAGTTGTCATTTATCAGGTAAGAAACAAATGTTTACTGCTTTGACACCAGGCAAAACACCTCAACTATAAACTATAATTTGTAGCATCACTACATCCCACTGAAATCCTCTGACATTGGTGTATGTGTGATTTTAGCATGAGACATTTCCTTTCATCAGATACATACCTTAGAATCTCTTAGCCCTTGACCAGTTGATGAGAGGAGGAATGCAAGCAAGAAGGTTCAGGTATGATTGAACATTCACTACAGGGTAGGTAATACAAAAACAAAAACCTTCAGTGCCTTGCTCTTCTCTGTTAGTAGTGAGTGTTGATGGGGGGGGGGTCATTGCTTTGAGTCAGAGTAAAAGGAAAGTACAATCAGACTAAGAAAAATATATAAATCAGCCTCATCTCTAAGGAAAGAAAATATGACTCAGCTTGATACTCCTGGAAAATTCAGACAAAAGGGGTTGCACGTTACAGGGGCAACCATAATTGTCAGGAGTTTCCTGACATGGAATTCAGTGGATGGAGGGGGGTGGAGACAGAATGACAGGAGAAGGTAGAGAGAGAGAAATGGGGAGGGGGGCCAGGTGACATGAGCATGACTTATGGACAGGTAGGTACATACAATTTGCTGAAGGGAAGAGCATGGGAGGGGCTAAGGAGGGGTACATACAAACATATGAGCATACGAAAACTGCCAGCAGAAAAGGCCATTTGGTCTAGTGACTCTGCTTGATTTTGCAGCTAGCAATCCTATTCTTCAGCTGCCCCTCCCTCACCACCCCATCCCTTGACCCTTCCTTTTGCCCTGTCCCAGCCCCTCTTGAAGCATCCCACTGTTTTGCAGGCCACCACCTCTGCTGGTAGCATGTTCCACTCTCCCATTATCCTCTCAGTAAAAAAGTTCCTCCTCATTTCCTTCCTAAACCTAAACCTACATAGGTGACTGCAGGTTAGGGCTCCCATCACTTTTTGCTGAAAATTTGTGAGACCACCACGTGAGTTTTCAGCACATCGATTGACAGTTTTTTAATTGCCATTTTGGTTCTCTGTGAGTAAAGGCTGTTGGATCAGGGAGAGGAAAGGTAAGCTAAAATGTAAACAGTTTGTGGAAGGGCTACTCAACTGGTAAAGGTAAGCTAGTGGAAACAATTTATTGGGAGCATATGGAAAGTTTTTCATTGCTACAGTAGCACCAAAGCATATATTTTGAATAAGCCAAAAGTGGGGGACTTTATATGCTAGCATCGAAAATGTTTTAAGCTTTATACATGTATGGGAGCCTTTCATTGGTTTGGGTAGCATGAAGATTGAGGTTACAATAGGGCAGGCCTGTAATGTTTCAGTAGGCTGGGAAAATGGAGGGTACTATAGTTATGGTCTCCTTTGTGAGCCTTGTCATGTACATATGCGGTATTAAAAAAAAAAAGCATGTAGCAAAAAAAAAGATACAGTTAGCCACCATGCATAAAAGGTCACAGATCTACTATACTACATATGAGCCTCTTTACACATTATTATCCTTAAGGAGTATCTAGCTCTTTACAAAATCCTGCCATTCTGATGGCTTGTCATCCCTATCTCTTAATGAGGAAGACTTGCACCTATCCCATTAATGTGTTTTCTGAAGAGTGGGTCACAGACAGAGTAGGGGTGATCGGGGAGGTTTAGATGGGGATGGGGTGGGTACTGTTATACATGTCAAAACTTCTGCAGTACATAACATATGTTAGTTCATATGTATGTCTTCTATCACCTGGCATGCCCCTGACTTTATTTTATTTATGCCAGTACATTGTTAGGATGTTTTTTCTTATAAAATTCAATAAAGTATACTAAATTAAAAAAAGAAAAGATGTGGTTTTGGAGTGGGAGGGTTCCCTGGCAGCATTTCAGCTTGCTGCAGTGGAGGGGGTCTGTAGGGATCACTGTGTGTTTTATGCAGTGGTGGCAAGGAGAGCTGGGGATGGATCAGAGCTTTGGTTTTTTGGTTTGCCCATCTAATTAAAGGCACTCCATGGTGGTGCATGGGGGCAGTGGGTGTCATTCCATGGCCACAGCTATGAGGCTAGGAATGGCATCTGACATCATCAACTCGCCACCATCTTGTGGCCTAGTCAGGGATCATGGGTACATGAGGAGGCCTGGTAAAAGGGGGTTCTTTTTTCTCTGATATAATAAGGAGTTGGGGTTTTGTTTATTCACTAGGGATCCATTCAGGATGTATTTGGTAGCAAAAAGGGTGGCTCAGGACAAGCAGCAAGGTCCAAACAAATGGCAATAGCAACACAGCCGATAGTGACAGTGCTTCGGCCTGTAAGTTTGGGGAAAGAAGGGCACCAGAGTGGTGGATGTTTTTTTGTCCCTTTGGCCAATGATTAAGCCTGAAGTGTGGCAGCTGCAGTGGCATGGCACCCCTTTGGGAAATATTTTGGAGGTTGAGCAGCGGCTGGGGATTTTTGCCCTCCCACAGAGGCCTCAGTGGGAGCAAATAGGCAGTTTTCCCTGTCTGCAGCTTGTGGTGTGCAAAACAAAAAAGGAAGGTAAAGTAGCAAAAGAAGGGAGGGGGGATCAGCGTGCATCAAGGGATAGGGCATACAGAGGAGGTGGAAAGCATGATGGACCACGGCAGCCATTTTTGTAAGCCAAAGGGGAAGAAGGCCAGGGGTCACAAGATGGCTGCCATGAAGGGTCCAACAGCAAATGAAGCAAGGTGGGGATAGAGATGTAAGTGGGCTTGAACCCAGACTAACCAAGTGGATTGCTGTGTGGCAATGTAGAGGGAAGATCAGGCCCACGAGGAGGGGTGAGAAAAAAAAAAGGAAAGGAAAAATGAAAACAAAAGGGGGTCAACAGGTGGATATGTAGAGGGTGGGGGCAATAAGGTGCAGTGGGCAAAGGACATGACTCCCTTCGCTCCCAAAAATGTAAATAAAAAAAAGAAAAAATATAGACACCCCGAAGATCTGAGCGGGGAAGCAAGGTAGGGCACATACAGTACGGGGTCACAGCAGAATAATATATACTTTCTTGTTGGTAGATGGCACCTAGAAGGAACACAGGGAAGGAAGAAAGCACCAGTGAACAGCTGGCAAAGCAGGCGGTGAATCTCATTGGCCAGATGCAGTCCATTCTAGAAGAGGCACAGAAGATGGAAGAGAAAGAAAGAAGAACTGGGAAGATGAAGGAACCAGGATACAAAGGAAAGAAGGAAAAAGGAGGAAACCACCCAAGGATGTTGACGGATGAAGAATCAGGCACGTTCAGGGGTAAGAAACCACAGATAGATATGACTGTGGATGGGAGTCTGAAGAACCACCTGGTGGGGTTAATAGAGGAAAAGGGAGAAAAGGGCCTCAAGGAAATGAAAAAGACTTTGTCAGAGTTGAAGAGCAAGGGGACCCTGGGACAAGGTTTATGGGCATTGGGGATGGGGAGAAGGGGCTATGATGGAGGCTTTCCAGGCATGACCTTAAGGAATCATGTACCTCAAGCGATTAAGGAGAAAATCTGGTAGTGGGAGTACTGTATGTCGATATGTTCACCTTAGCAGACAAGGTGTCCAGAAAAAGGTTTGCAGATGAGTGTCAGTGGGTAGGTCTGAGATGGTGGTGGCATTAACCTTAGTAGGTAAGACCATGGAGGATAAGGGCAAGACTTTCAATGGATGGATGGCTGGTGTCACTAATTTTAGTGCCATCATGCTTCAGAAGCAATCAGAATTAGTTATTCAGTTGCTGACATACTCATCAACAATTCAGGATGCTTATAAAGCAAAAGGGGGTTATGGGTGGCTGCTGTACAATAAAAGGTTCCGGCAACATATGGCTACCCATGGGGATGTTTGCTGGGATGCCACACACGCAGATCTGTGGGTAAGGATTCTCACAGACTAGAGGAGAGGGGCCTTTAAAGGGATAAAGAGGGGATTGGGGGACACTGCAAAGACATGCTGGGGTTACAAAAAAGCCATGTGCAGTTTGGCAAACTGAAAATTAAAGCACCTTTGCTCAAAATGTGAGGAGGTCGGCAACACCCAGTTTCTAGGAGCAGGAACATGGGGTAGAGGATGGGGTTTTGGCAGTATTCGGGGCAGCCATTTTGGGGGGCTCATGGGGAATGAGGGGAGGAATGGGGAACCAAGGTGGTAGGGGAGGGGTCTTGGGGGCAAGGGGCAGTGAAATGGGAGTAGCAGGAGCATGGGGTTGGGAGGCAAGGGGTTCAGGCTGGCCAGTTCACCCATCAGGCAGAAAACCCTTTGGGCATGAATGGAGGGATACCTGGATAACACAGCCAAAGAGAGGTTATGAGAGGGTTTTACATAGAGTTTCAGGCTGCACTACAAAGGGGTGTGGGAAGCCATGTGAGCAAAGAATTTGGGGTCAATAAAGGGTATGGAAGGAGTAGTCCAGAAGAAGTTAGAGAAAGAGACAGCAGTGGGTAGAGTTGAGGGACCATTCATAGCCCCACCCTTGCAGAAACTCTGGGTATCTCCACTGGGGCTCGTGCCCAAGAAGATCACAGGGAATTCAGGCTCATTCATCACCTGTCCTACTCTCAAGGGAGTTCCATGAATGATGTAATTCCGGATAAGGACGGAGTGATGCCACACATGCTGGATCAAGCTGTGGAGCTGATCAGACCAGTGGATGGGGCATGGCTGTGAAGACTGATATTGAATCCACCTTCCTGCTGTTGCCAATGCGGGCTGATGATTGGGATGTATTGGGTTTTCAATTTAACAGTAAATATTACTTCTACAAGGCAAGGCCCATGCGATGTTCAGTAGTATGTGCAGCCTTTGAGGCATTCGGCACTTGGTTGTAGTGGAGTGAAGGAATGAGTGCCACTGGTAAAAACCAAGAGGAGCTGGTACCACAATTGGTATGTCCGCTTACAATGCTTTACAATCCATCTCTGAAAGAGGGTAATGTGACAGTGTGGCCCTATCATGGATAAGTGCCCTGAAGTTTGTACACCCCCAAAGAAGATATTGGATGGCTAGAAAGGACCTGCTATTTTTGAAATAAATCAGAAAGAGGAGTCATAATATGCCCCAATTATAGTGTTGTGTGAAGAAAGGGATATGAGTGGGAGCAAGAATAAAGGAAATGCAGGTTATGTTAGAGAGTGTATGGAATCCTGGATACTGGTGTTCCAAAAGTAGAAATGGGTTTAGAAAAGGGAAAGAGAGAAAATGGGTTCACTCTGTATAATGTGCTAGTAAAGTAACTGTGGCTTGAGTAGCTGAAAGCCCCCTCTAAGTGAGTAAAATAAAAAGGCCTAGGTCGTCCTTAAGTATAAAAGGTTTACAGTGCTCCTGTGAGTAGTTGGGTAGCCATGGAGAAATGAGAGAATAGTGAGAATTAATATAGAAAAAGCAGCACAGGTTGTGCTTCCCAGTGCAAACACTGAAGCTCACATGTTTAGAAGAGAGAGCTGATTTTAAAGAAAAATAGTGGCGTGCTTGCACCTCACCCTCTCTCTCTCACCCTCCCTGATGTGGTTTTAAAACAGGAGCGGTCGGCTGACACAGTACTTAATAAAAGACATTTCAGTCACCGCTCCAGCTGAAACAAAAGAACCGCTATCACTATCACACATATCTTGCTTTGTTTTAAGGTCCCAGGTCCCAGTTAACTGGTCCACTAGCAGGCGTAAGTAAGCGTCAAAAATGCTGAAAATAAATGCAGCTTCAAGGGAAGAATGCACCGTTTCTCCTTGTCACAAGGTGCGACTCATGAATGTGAATCCTGATCAGAACGGTATGCTCCATCTGCTGCAAAAACACTCCTAGTTAAGAGCTAGAAGTGAGAATCATGTTTCAGAGCAAGAAGGGCATGCTAGAAAGCACTCCAGACTGCCGCATGGTGCATTTAAAATAAAAAGAAAGTGTTAGCTGGTGGGCACTACGAGCAAGAGAATAGAAGCCTCTGTGAAGTCCCAGAAACAAAATGAATGGGTTTAAAAGGGTTTGGCAGTTCTAGAGAAGTGCGTGAATAGGCTGCCTGGGTAAATAAAGAAAGTGGTTGAGTAGGCCCAAATGAAAAGTTTGCAGACAGGAAGAAGTGGCAAGCATAGGAGAAAGTGCTCTGGAAAAATAAAGAAATAGATGGAAAAGATAAAATAACATGGTAGTCAGCTTATAGCATAAGAAGTAAGATTAATGGAAGTAAGGCTAAAAGCAAACGCTAATGTTACTGTAGACCTGTTGCAATGAAACTGTACTCTCCAACTCTGTCTAAATGTACCCTACTGACTGTGTATGTACTCTGAAACTGTCTTACTGTATCCTCACCTAATGTAAAGTGGTTGGTGTACTCAACCCCGGGTCGCCCCTGAAAAAGGGATCTCTGATCTCAGAGGGCTTACCTGGTCAACAAAATCTAAATAAATAAATAAGCGTTATTGGGAAGAGAAAAAGAGACTAGGATACAGAAAGTGTAGTTAAATGAATGAGCTTTAGGAATGGGATGTGTTCTAAAGGTGTGTCCCTTAGTAGAGATAGAAATCCAGTGAGAATAAAGTGCAGGGTTTTGCAGTTTTAAAAATGTAGGTAAAAAGATGGTAAATAGTTTACTGACCTGGTTCTAAGAGAGCTCTTGGGAAAATGAAGGCTCCTATAGGAGGATAGTGGCCCCTAGTATTCTGTATAAATACTGAACTGGATCATAGAGTAAGTTGACCAGTAGGAGGAGTTCAGACTAATAAGGATTGTTAAGTTAATGAAATAAATAAAAATTTTCAGGGTTGGGATATTTAAGAGATGTATCAGAAAAGTAATTTCTTGTTACAGGCTTAGAAATATCCCTTTCTTATTTCTGTATAGGCTGGGATACAGTATGAGTCTTAGAAAATTATGTATTTGGTTAATTGATCTAAGTGGGTGGATCTCTATGCTGTGAGGTCATTATGAGATATGTTATAAAAGCTGCCACTAGAGTAGAGAGAGGGAGACAGAGGCTGAGATGAGCTGAGACATAGAGATGTGAGAAGGTGAGGCGTCAGTCTTGAACTGACCCAAGAGTGAGGTGTAAGGCCTCGAGAGTGCACTTAACTATGTAAAAGCGACTGAAGCATGCCATTGTGGACATCATGTTGGACTTGCTGAGATAAAATGCTGTTGGATTATCCTGTGTAAGCGTATGAACTAATACCAGACTTTTACTTTCTGTGAAAATCAAACATCTGAAAATCTGAAAGGCACTTTTATGCACTAAAGTTGGTTGTCAACCTGTGTTATGTATCCTGTTATTCCAACCCTGCTACAGGTAAAACAATCAAATAATGGAATGAGGCTTTAGTGACACTAGTCTCAAAAAATGGTAGTAGCAAGATATCAGGAATTATACGCCAATCAGCCTTATCTCATTTGTCGGTAATATCCTGGAAAGATTACTTCATAAGCGTATAACAGACACTTACAGACAATTGAACACGTAGATACTACTCAACATGGCTTCTCCCCTGGAAGATCTTGCTTCAAAAATCTGCTACAATGTTTTGAGCCAGTGAGTGCTGTACTGGATAAGGGGATGCCAATTGATGTAGCTTATTTGGACTTTTCAAAGGCATTTGATACCGTGACGCATAAAACTTTGATAGAAGAACTAATCAGAATACAGCTCCATCAGACCATCATTAGATGGATATACTCATGGTTATGGGAAAGGAGACAATGTGTTGTGACAAGGAGACATAGGTCCAAATGGGCTAACGTAACCAGCAGAGTCCTGTAGGGCTCTGTATTGGGCCCTGTCCTTTTTAATATACTGGTGGCAATCATGCAATCATCCATTAACACCTGGCTAGGTAAATATGCAGATGATTGTAAGGCAGGAGAAATAGTTAATGTTCACAGCTCTGGAAATAAATTCCAAAAAAATCTAGATCAAACAGCCACCTGGGCAAGCGATAATAAACTAACATTTATTACAGCTAAATGTAAAATAATGCACTTAGAGAGCAATGACCCTGGACATCAAAATACCTTAACTAGAATGCCTTTAAGTGTAACCACAAATGAAAGGGACCTTGGTGTAAATATAACTCCAGATTTAAAATTTGATACACATGCAACAATTACAGTTAGGAAATGTTAAGGAATACTAAAGTGCATTTTAAGGAACATTAAAAGCAGAGACTTAGAAGTCAGTAAACCTTTGTATTTATCACTGATTAGACCCCACTTAGAGTACTGCTCTCTTTTTTGTGCTTCCTCTTCAACTGATAGTAGAACAAAACTAGAGAGAGAGTCCAAAGATGGACAACCGAGAAAATTTAATTCATGGACAACTTGCATTACAGTGAAAGACTGAAACATCTAAACTTATACTTGACCAAGTATAGAAAATTAAGAGTAGATCTGCGTCTGGCATTTAGAGCTTATGATGACTACCTACTTGAGACAATAGGATTAGTTAAACACAACACACCTATCCAAAATACTAAATCCCATAAGCACAAATTATGAGGGGAAACAAATAAAACACACAAAAGAAATCAGTGGTACCCCCAAAGGGTGGTGAACACATGGAATTCCCTGCCCAGTGAGGTAGTAGAAAGTGATAGTATGGAGACATTTAAAAGAAGATTAGATAGATTTATGGGAGACAGAAAATTTCAATTCCACCATTGACTAGATTGTTGATGAGTTCAATAAAGGGCTTCGATCTGTTAAATTCATAAACTATTATGAACCTATGAGAGTACGGTTGTCAGTGGTACAGCAACTCCTCAGGCATTTGAACTTTGCATGCAGGGTGGTGGCCCCCAGTGAGGGTTTTTAACTGAAGGCTGGCAGGGGCCACAGGTAAGGCCAGGCTACCACATTACTGGGTAGACATCATGAAAGGGGTTAGGCAGGACCATGCAGTCTGGAATCAGTTTCTGAAAGAATATAGTGGGGTCACATTCTGGCAAGATGACTGACTGTTCAACACAGACATAGAGCTGTACACTGATGAGGCAGGGGCCATGGGGATTGGGGCATATTTCAGGGGGGAGTGGATTTTGGAGGCATGGCTGGGCAGATGGACGGAAGAAGGTCTACTGAAGGATATCACATTCGTGGAGATATTCCCATTTGGGTGGCCATTATGGTATGGGGAGAGTGGTTTAGGAACCAAAGGATCATCTTCTGGTGTGATAACAAGGTGGTGGTTGAAATACTGAACAGATAGAGGGGTTCCATGGACAGAGTCACAAGGGTGGTGATGCAGTTGGTTTTAGTGGATTTATACCTGAATCTATCATTCAAAGCCAGGCATATAGAGAGCATTTACAACAAAGTGGCTGGAGCCTTTCCTATCTTTTGTTACACAGGTTCAAGGCAGTGGCACCCAGAGCGGCGGCCAGGAGGACTACAGTCCCACCCCAGTTATGGGATATTGAAAGGAGAGAGCCAGATTGTTATATTGGAGCTCTTGGTCAGACAACATGCTAAGGGCATGCAAGGGGGTGTGGAGGTTGTTCCAAGAGTTACGGCAACAGAATGGCTTCCAGGTAAGGGGAGTGGTCACAGAGTCAGATCATAAGAGTCATAGTCCACAAATGGGATGAGGGGTTGGCTCACTCCACAATAGGAATATATTTGGCAGGTATAGGGGTAGTCTGCAAAGTACCGGGATGGGGGGAACCTAGCAGGTCACTGGCAGTCAGGAAAATGATGCAGGGGTGGCAGAGGATTAAGGGAAAACCAGTAGACCACCCTGATAGAGGGGATGTTACTGGAACAATTTGTGGGGAGCCTAAAGAGCATATGAAGTTCCACCTATGGGGCAATATTTTTCAAAGCATTATCCTTGGTGATGCAGTGGGGGGCATTTAGGGTCAGTGAGGCAGTACAGTAGCCTATGACCTCGAGTAACCTCACGAGTGGTGAAGCCACGAATGAGGTTCGTGAGAGGTCACAAGCTACTATACAAATAACTTGGTTATCTAACAGGTGCACCCCACATATTGGATTTATGAAAAAGGCATTTTTTTAATTTTTTTTGTGTGTGTGTGAGGGCTTTTTTGTGTTAGTTTTGTTTTTTTGTGATACTCTTTAATTTGCCCGTAGTTTTCTTCTGCAGTTCCTCAGTTTGTTGAATGGGATGGTGAGTTACTGTTTCTATTGGTTGGCTGGTCATGTATATTTCTATTGGTTAGTACTGTGTGGTAGTAGCAGCTGACCGATATAGGGTTTCAGCTCCGCTCTTCATTGGCTGCGACTGGGTTTGGGGGTGGGTTAAATAGTTTTTAAAACATGGGGGTGAATGTGTTTGCTTGCTAGTGAATTGCCAGTCCATGTTTTATTTTCAGAATTTTTTTTTTGTTTTATCTCAATCAATCAGTTTTGTCAGAATTGTGAGGAGGATGTAGTGTGTGGGCACATTAGTGACTGTGGACGGGGGAGAAGAGCAGGTGTCTGTCTCAATGGTTTTCACCTACTGACAACGGGTCTGGAAATTATGGAGACAGGAGGCAGACTGTACACCGGGCGGGTCCTGCTGCAGCATGACTTATGGAGAAGAATTGAGAGAGGTACTTAACTATAGAACAGGGAAAGTAAAACTCAGAGAATGAAGTGCTCTGTAGCGAGGTGGTAGGCTCGTGAAAGAGCTGAAGAGGCGAGCAGCCAGACAGACAGCCAGGAGGGGAACAGGTGGAAATAAACCAAGGACCATTGTGTACTGCTTGTAGGAATGTAATTTAAAAGTAGTGCTGGCAGGTGGGGGGGTGATCTATGATGTAGTCACTGTGTGGATAAATGGGGATGATGTAATCACTATGGTAATAACTTGAAGTTACTCCCATAGTGATTACGTCATATCCATTTATCCACATAGTGATGCAGAAAAATGCGTTTATGCGCCAGTTTGTATACTGACACCTGTTGCATAAATACAGACTTTAAACTCTGGCTGTTCTGAAAAACAAGAGCATACCGTATTTCATCATTTTGAAGCCACCCTTGAATTGTAGCCACCCTCAATTTGAAACTGCAGCAGTTTTAAGTTATTCTAATAAAATCCACCCTCAGTTTAAAGCCTTAGCTACAATTCATGGCTTTACTAAGGTGAAAATGTCAAAAACAATGTTTCTGTTTCTATGTTTGCTGAAAGGTAAGATGAAATAGACTGGTGTTCATTTTTGATGTCTTTATCTTAGTGGCAAATGGTATTACAAAAGTACAAACAGTGCAGATGATGGTAGTAAAGTAAGGCAAGGCAAGGCAAAATTTATTTATATGGCGCCCAATCCCAAAGAATCTGGATGCCATATACTGTAATACAACAGACAATTCCAAAACAAAACAAATAAAACAAATGTTCTAAACGGTCTTAAGACAGTATATAAAATCAGAGTAAAATAGATCTGCAGTTCCAAATTAGTCCAAAAAGGCCAGGGTCATACAGTCTCATCTGGGAAGGCCAGGTGGAACAAGTGAGCCTTAAGCCCTGCTTAAACTGTTCAACTGTCGGGGCCTCCTGGACACCTGATGATAAAGTGTTCCATAGGGTCGGCCAGGCAATGCTGAATGCTCGGTCACCTAAGGTCTTGTGCTGAACCCTAGGAACATCCAGGAGGCTCTTGGTCCAAGAGTGGAGGGCGTGGACCAAGGTGGTCAGTGTCAGGATCTCAGTCAGATAGCCAGGGTCCAGTCCGTATAGGGCCTTCTAGGTGAGCAAGTCCACCTTGAAGAGGACCCTCCATCTGATAGACAGTTAGTGCAGAGCTCGCAGGATCAGGGTGACATGACTAGACTTAGGCAAGCCCTTCAGTAACCAGGCCACTGTGTTCTGCACTAGCTGCAACAGGCAGAGGTTCCCTCCAGTGACCCCAAATTAGAGAGAGTTACAGTAGTCAAGCCTCAAGGTGACAAAGGCATGTACCAGTGTCGGCAGGTTACTGGGTGAAATGAGGGGCTTAATCCTGGTGATGTTCCTCAAGTGGTAAAAATTACGCTTGACAACAGAAGACACTTGATCCTCAAGTATCAGTCTGATGTCCAGGATCATGCTGAGATCTCACACCCTCTGGGAGGCTACCAATGAAGCAGACTCAAGAACTAACCCTGTGTTCAGTCTGGGAGCACTCCCATCACACCCATGACCTGACTCGATCACCAACACCACTGTTTCATCTGGGTTCAGCAGACCAGAAATATAAGAGAGTAAGTACTTACTCTGGCATATTTTTGGATTTGTCTTTTGGATTCAACATTTTGTTAACAATCTTACAATGTCAGGCACACTAATTTTATTACAAAAACAAAAATAAGATGCACTGGTAAACAAAAAAAACAACATAAACAAATCAAGTGTCTTGTGGTAGGACTGGTCATCCTACTCAAATATTAAAGGGACTATATTGTAATTTTGTTTTTCTAAAGCCTGTTGCAACAGCATTCTAACTATTCTATACTGTACTATTCTCTATGTGTTCTGTCAGGATGGCTACCTCCAGAACTCCCCATTTTTTTGTTCTTTATGTTTCCTTTTCAAGTCCATCTAAAACACATCCTGCATAGCTCAGAGTGTTCAAACAATGCAATAGCTAGCTAGCACAGTTTCATTTGCCAATATAAAAAAAGACACCCAATTTTAAATATTTGCACATTTAAAATATGAGCCTTTTTTTTTTTGCTGCACTATTGTTATGCAGCACATAGAGTTTAAAGTATGTTTAATTGCCTAAAGTACATTAACAATGTCATATTCTATATAGTGGTTTGGTGTCTGACAAAGCCAGATTTAGTATAAATGAAAAGTTTCCCTCGATAGAGAAAAGACTGAAGAATGTATTGATTTTATTTTAAATTCATAATGGTATGAGAGGTAAACAAGCATTGTTTTTCCAGTCAGCTTGGAGCCAGTTGTAAGCAGCCTTGTTTTTTCCAGACTGCCCGGAGCCAGTTGCAGACAACTTTGAAGACAGTTGCAAGTAGAGATAGACAAAGCTGGAAAACTTCACTCCGAAAATTAATTAATGAATTCTCCATGATCTATGAAATTAATTAGCCGTACAAAGTTCAACTTTGCCTTAATCTGGTAACTTTGTGGAGCAAAAAGTTCACAACTTTGTCAGCAAATTAAAACATTGCCAACTGCACCAGCGACTTAAAACTTCACCCCATCTCTAAACTTCTCCTTACGCCATCTAGCCCATAACTTTTCCTTACTCTCTCCTTCCCATAAACTTCTCCTTAATCCCTCCTAATCATAACTTACTTACATATCTCTACTGCCATAACTTCTCCTTACACCCTCTTGCCCATAACTACTCCTTACACCCTACAGTGCATATCTTCTCTTTACTCTCTCCTGCCCATACATCTCTCCTTATTCCCTGTTGCCTAGAACTTCTCATTATGCCCTCCTGCCCATAATTTCTCCATCCTCCCTCCTACTCATAACTTCTTTTAAATATCTCTTGCCCATTAACTTCTCTTTACTCCCTCCTGCCCTCCTTATATATCTCTCCTGATCATAACTTCCCTTACACCCTCCAGCTCATAACTTCTCCTTACTCTCTTCTGCCATAACTTCTCCTTACATATATCTCCTGCCATAACTTCTTCTTAGGACCTCTTGCCATAAAGTCTCCTTACACCTTCCTGCCTATAACATCTCCTTACTGCCTCCGGACCATAAACTTCTCTTTACTCACTGTTGCCCATAACTTCTCCTTAGCCCTCTTGCCCATAACTTCTCTTTACTACCTCCTGCCCACATCTTGTCCTTATGTCTACTTGCCCATAACTTCTCCTTACTTCATCCTTCCCATAGCTTTTCCTTACACCCTCCTGTCCATAAACCTCTACTTACTCCCTCCTGCTCATGACTTCTTCTTATGCCCTCTTGCCCATAACTTCTTCTTATGCCCTCCTGCCTATAACTTCTCCTTTCTCCCTCCAGCCCATAACTTCTTCTTACTTATCTCTCCTGCCCATAAACTTCTCCTTACTCCCCTCTTCCCATACCTACTCCTTACATCTCTCTCTCCTGCCCATAACTTCTCCTTACTTCCTCCTGCCTATAACTTCTCCTTATTCTCTCCTACCCCTTAACTTCTCCTTATGCATCTCCCTGCCATACCTACTTCTTACACCCTTCTTCCCATAACTTCTCCTGACATTTCCCTCCTGCCCCTAACTTCTCCTTACTCCCTCCTGCCCATAAGATCTCCTTATGCCCTCCTACCCATAGCTTATCCTTACTTACTTCTGCCCATAAACTTCTCCTTACTCCCTTCTGACCATAACTTCTCCTTATGCATTCCTGCCCATAACTTCACCTTTCACCCTCTTGCCCATAACTTCTCCTTATACCCTCCTGCCCATAACATCTCCTTATTCCCTCCTGCTCATAACTTCTCCTTATGCCCTCTGCCCATAACTTCCTCCTACTTCTTCCTGCCAATAACTTCTTACATCCTGTATCTTTCCTGCCGATAACATCTCCTTACTCGCTCCTACTGATAACTTCTTCTTACATATCTCTCCTGCCCATAACTTCTCCTTACTCCCTCTTGCATATGACATCTCCTTATGCCCTCCTACCCATAAACTTCTTCTTACTCTCTCCTGCCCATACACATTTCCTTACTCCATCCTTCAAATATCTTCTCCTTACACTCTGCTGCCCATAAACCTCTCCTTACTCCCTCCCGCCCATAAACTTCTCCTTATGCTCTCTTGCCCATAACTTCTTCTTACACCCCACTGCCCATAACTTCTCCTTTCTCCCTTCCGCCCATAACTTCTTACATATCTCTCCTATCATAAACGTCTCCTAATTCCATCCTGCCCATAACTTCTTATATATCTCTCTTGCCCATAATTTCTTCTTACTCTGTCCTGCACATAACTTCTCCTTACATAGCTCTCCTGCCCTCTTACCCATAACTTCTCCTTACATTCTCCTGCCCATAAATGTCTCCTTACTCCCTCTTGACCATCATTTCTACTTAAACCCTCCTGCCCATAACTTCTCATTAATCCCTAATGTAGAAACATTATAATTAAATATGCGAAATGTACCCCAAAGAAAAACTGACTGAGAAAGGAAATTTGTTTTTACATTTTTCTTTCTATTTTTGATTTATAAACTAAATGAGAACCTTCTGGCTGTTTCTACAGATCCTATCTACTAAAACAAATTATTAATTCAGAAATTATGAGGCTAGCAAAGAGGAACTAAAGGTAATAATACTTCATTGAATAACAATTGTTGAAAATCAATACATAAACAAGTACAACAATGTTTAATTATAGTATTAAAAATATAATTTCTCTGAACTATATTTCAAAGCTTACACAATGCCATGACACTGCATTTATTATAATTAGTAGAAAATTATTGTATTTGGATAATGCTTTGCCCAGACTGGGTACACTTTACCAAAGCTATAAAAAAGAGAAAAAGATGTAAATATATAGCCAATGTATTAAAACATATTATTTTTGTACAATTTAATCAATCCCAGCCTCTGAGGAACCCCAAAAAGTTGGGTGAAATGTTGGACACATCAGGGGATCAAAGTGTTCAAGAAATAATCTATAATAAAAGAAAAACACACTTTTAAAGGAAACAGAAGTGTGGCTGGTTTTGCAGACATTATTCTGATTCATGAAACAGCCATTATAAACAGTCCCAAATATAAAACTGGAAACTGAAAAGAGAGGGGAACCCATCTGACCTAATCCCTGATAACTTCTCCTTATGCCCTCTTGCCCAAAATGTCTCCTTACTTTCTCATGTCCATAAATGTCTTCTTACTCCTTCCTGACTGTAATTTGTACTTAATCCCTCCTGCCAATAACCTACCTACTCCCTCCTGTCCATAATTTCTCCTTACTCACTCCTGCCCATAAACTTCTCCTTACTTCATAATTTCCTTAACTTCTCCTTATGCCCTCCTGCCCATAACCTATCCTTACATCTTCATGCTCATAACTTCTCCTTACTCCCTCCACCCATAATGTTTCCTTATGCCTTCTGCCCATTACTTCTCCTTTCTCCTTCCTGCCAAAAAATTCTTCTTACATATCTCTCCTGCCAATAACATCTCCTTACTCCTTTCTGCCCATTACTTCTTCTTACATATCTGTTCTGCCCATAACTTCTCCTTCCACCTTCCTACCCATAACCTCTCCTTATGCCATCCTGCACATTATTACTCCTGACTCCCTCCTGCCTTAACTTCTCCTTACTTCCTCTGAGGGAATAAGGAGAATTTATGGACCGAAGTGAGTAAGGCATTTATGGGCAGGAAGGAGTAAGAAGAAGATAAGGGCAGGAAGGAGTAAGGAGAAGTTATTGACCAGAGGGAGTAAGGAGACATTATGGGCAGGTGGGAGTAAGGAACTGTTTTAGTCAAGAGAGATATGTAAGACGAAGTTATGAGCAAGAGGGAGTAAGGAGAAGTTATGGACAGTAGTGCATAAGAAGAAATTATGGACAAGAGGTCAAAAGGAAAAGTTATGGGCAGGAGGGAGTAAGGAGAAGTTATGGTAGAAGAGTGTAAGGAGAAGTTATAGGTAGGAAGGAGTAAAGAGAAGTTATGAGCATGAGGGAGTAAGGAGATGTTTTGGCAGGAGGAAGTAATGAGATGTTTTGGCCAGGAGTGATATGCAAGAAGAAGTTATGGGCAGGAGGGAGGGAGGAAGGAGAAGTTATAGGTAGGAGAGAGTGAGAAAGAGTTATGAGCAGGAGGCCATAAGCAAAAGTTATGGGCAAGAGAGTCCAAGGAGAAGTTTGGGCCAGAAGGACATAATGAGAAGTTATGGGCAAGAGGGCAAAAGGAAAAGTTATGGGCAGGAGGGAGTAAGGAGAAGTTTGGGCAGATTTCCAAGCCTAAGTCAAAACTTTGCAGATTGCTCTGCAGAGGTGAATTAAACAACTATGCCAGAACTTGCCAGTGAATTTAAACTTTGCCCCATCTCTAGGTGCAAGCAACCATGGCTATTTAGTCTGCCTGAAGCATGAAAGAGGGAAGGATTTTCAGTCTTCATGACCTCATTGCAATCTGAAGCACAGATGAAATTATTTCCTTTTTCATTTTATTTCCCTGTGTTTTTCAATTTTGGAACCTTGTTGAAATAAAATCACTCAGCAAGTATGTTGTAGCTTATACATACTGAAACAGTGTCTATCTGTTATACCCACACCCTGGGATACATCTGCAGTCAATTAATCAAGCTTGTTCTCACCATCAGATGCAGCATCCAGATCCAATCCACTGTCACAGTCTGTGATGAATTCTGTCTATGATGTGCCAGGAACTGTGCTGTCTCCTATTAAGAAATGATAGTGTTAGTATTCTTCAAGTATACATTTTAAAATTGAAGACAACAGTTGAGCTTACAGAGGTGGTTATAAAATCCAGGAAAGCCTTGGAAGAGTTAAAATGTTTTATCATATACAATTAGAACATAGCATGATAGCAGCACCCACCCCAAACAGCTGACCATTTTGTATATCTACATGCACTTTATTAAGGTGGGACATACATGCATAAACTCATGAAACTGTCAGCTGATTGTGATGAGTACTACTATCATGCTCTGTTATAATTTTATGTAATAAATCATTTTTAACTTATCCAAGACTTCATAGATATTATAACTAGCTCTGTCAGCCTGACTGTGTTGGTGTTTTTTTTTTTTTACACATTTTTGTTGTGGCTCCTGTTTAGTTCCTGTTGCTGCCCCTTTGCCATCTAGCTTGCAATATTTTGTACAACCATAGTACTGGGACAAGGCACTGTATACCAGCTACTCTGCAGGTGATGTCATCCAAGCATTAAATGCTATAGCCACATGTTGTATCAGTCCCTGTAGCAGCTCTTTGATAACATAATCATCAAAGACCAAACTAAACAGCTCATATGGTAAGATAAGGCATAGTCATAAGCTTACTAATAGAAGTCACCATCAAATTGTACCCACCCTCAGTTCTAGCCATGGCTGAAAGCCAAAGATTTTAATAGAAGCTGCAGCTACAATTCTGTGAATATGGTATACTACTAGAGTTCTTTGTGGGGTTGCCAGCTTTCATTCAGGCATGATCAAGGACAGTGATAATGCAAATCATTGTGGCATATTCCTGCTGCACAAAGAAAGAGAAGGATTCAGGATCAATCTGGAGAACACCTGGGTTGCTTTATGCAAATGAAAGGAGCCAGCTGCACTGTGAATAGAGTTGTTGGTTCTTCTGAACTGTGAGAAGTTTATACCTGAAAACAGAAAAACATGTCACAATCAGACTTGCCGGTAAATGAACTGTCACTGTCGACACTGGGAAATGACTGTGATGTCAGTAGGTGAGTGACTCAGTAGGTGGGTGGGCATCAGGGAGAACATATAGAGCAATGTATGGGCAATAGGGTTGGGCAAAATTAGCAAATTCTGTTTTCATGGAATTTTCATGGAATTCTTCAAACTTTTGTGAATTTTCACAAAGTTTTCCAAAATATTTTAATTGGTCATACCTCAGTCAGTGTTACAGCTAGAGGCATGTTATGTTGTATGTGTATTGGCTGGAGGAGGTTGTAAAGAGTTACCAAGTTTCACATCATTTGGATGAGGGGTGGGGAAGTTATTTGGCTCAAAGACTTGCAATTTATTATTCATGTGAGAATTTCTGAAAATATTTCTATACTTACAACATAGTCACCTTTGGAGCTAGATAATAGAAAATTCATATGCATACAGTAGTTTCTTAAAAGAGGCATAGAAATGGCTAAATAGTGGCTTCTGGTGATGTCAGGGAATGTACGGCTGCCTGACTCTTCAGCTACTTTGACCACGAGTGAAACAAATTATTATAACTCTCAAAATTGCTTCTTAAAATTCACCATTATGGTTGCCCACAACAGGTTGCTATGGTGACTAACTGTGGGAGAAAGAGTATCTCTCAAGCCTCAAAACTGAAAGCTTTAATAGAAGCAGATGGCACAGAAGACATTGAGACCGGGAGCAGGCCTGGATCCTTGAGCCCTATTATAGAGGGAAAATAAATTGAAGATAGGATGTTGGATCAAGGAATAGTCCTCTTGAAGTTGGACGGCATCATGAAAACTATACACCATATGGAATTCTCTGTAGCAGATTTGCATGCCGATTGTGTGCCACTGTCAACATCTCTAATTTATAGGAGCAGTTCTAGAGACAAGTGTGGGATGGATGCTCCTGCCCAATGACTCTACTGCAAAGCACAATGCCAAAGCATGACTGCTGTCATCCAGCCACTGTGTCACGGTCAGATGCCTATTAAGGTTCATTGGCCTAATGGCATATGCTACATTGACTGTCCCTCTAGTTTGCCTCTATATGAGAATCCCTCAATGGTCTCACAAGGCGCAGTGTGCACAGCATTCAGACAAATTGGAGAGCCTTATACAGGTAACTCCTCCACTTCATTGCTTCCTATTCTGGTGGTTGGACTGCTCCAAGCTAGAGCAGGGGTCGTCATTCCTCCAACCATCCCCAGCTGGCAATGACCACAGATGTATCAGGTTCAGGTCAGGGTACCCATCTGGGCCCTTCAGAACTCCTGGCCAATGGACCAATCTGGATACATTTCTGCATAACAACACTATGGAGAGGAGGGCTGTTCTGCCTGGCCTACAGGCCTTTGCTGCCCTCCTCAATGGGTCCCAGCTACTGATCTATACAGACATCATTTTGATGATGTATTACATCAAGCAACAAGGCAAAGTTCTTTCATATTCCCTCTGTGGAGAGGTGATAAGAGTCTGGCACTGGGCATTGGAACAGGCTACATTTCTGTCCAATGTTTCTAGAAGGGACTCAGAATGCTCTGACATATACAACCTAAGTCGGTTCAAGGTGCAGTCTATGAATGGGAACTCTCAGACTCCATCATGGATGGCCTCTTCAAAAAATAGGGTCAGCCAGGCATAGACCTGTTTGTGTCTCCATATAGTGCAAAACTGCAGTGATTCTGCTCACCCCCTCCAGGGTCTGAAGTTTTCTGATGAGATACATTGTCCCTCTCCTGGAAACGGAGGATTTGGTACACTTTCCCCCCATTCCCTCTAATATAGTAGGTTGTGGTCAAGTTATGTATTGAGCCTGCCACAATGATTCTGGGTGGACCCTTACTGGCACAGACAGATTTGGTTGCCTATTTTCCAGCAACAGGCAGTGGAACCTCTAGTTTCACTCCACCTGTGGGTGGGACTTCTCATACAGGACAGGGGTGCTCTGGAGTACCTGGATTTTCAATTCCTGCATCTTCACTCCTGTCTCCTGAGAACATAGAGTTTTCCTACTTTGTGGTCTCCCTATTAGTTACAGTTGTTCTGTTGGTAGCTAGAAAACCATCTACATGGTACACCAACTCACAGAAATGGAAACGTTTTATAGTTTGGTGTACTAGACATGCTCTGAACCAATTTACATATCCAGTTCCTAAAGTGCTGGACTATCTCCTTTCCGTTAAGGACTCAGGAGTGGTCTATTCCTCTATTAAGGTCTACCCGGCTGTAGTGTTGGCTTTTTTCCCCTCATAGAGGCCAAGATGGTGACACAGATATCTTCATCTTTCACTTCCCCCTTCGGTCCAAGATCCAGTTCCGGTGTTGGACTTTAATTTGGTCCTGGAGACCCTGACTGTACCTCCCTTCAAGCCTGCTGCTGCTTGTGAGCTGTGCTATCTCTCTTGGAAGACACTGTTCCTAGTGACTATGATGTCTGTTATGTGCATATCTGAACTACAGGCTCTGGTTGCAGATCTTCCTTTTTATTATTTTTCACAAGGATGGGTTTACATTACATATTAATACTCATTTCCTTCCGAAGGATGTATCTGAAAGAACACTAAATTAGACTGTTAATGTTACTGTTTATTTTGCATCTCGCACAGATAGTGGGGAACATTGTTTATATATGCTGAACATCTGGAGGATGATGGGTTAGTATTATTATAGCAAATCCCCTCAACTGTTTGTAGCTTTTGCCCCAGGATGGTGGGATTCTCTATTTCCAACAGGGCCTGTCCAAATGGCTGGCCAATTGTATTACATTTTGTTACCAGAAGAGCGATAAGCAGCTTCCTGGTCTGGTTTATGTTCACTTCACCCACAGGGGGCTAGTTCATTGGCCTGTTTTCAAAATGTGTTTGCTGCTGATATATGTGCTGCTGCCACTTAGAAAACTGTTCATACATTTACCAACACTACACAGTCGGGACATCATGTCTCATAGACATGCCAGCTTTGGCCTCAGTATTCTGCAAGGCCTCCTTACTCAGGGTCATTAGTTCCTGCCATCCACCCTCAGTGCTTGGTACTGCTTGGGAATCATTCCATGATGAGGCTCAGAGGAGGGAGTTATCATCGAAGAAGGTAGAATAGTTACCTACCATAACAGTAGATCTTTGAGAAACTCTCCTCGATTGAGCCACAGCTCTCCCTCCTTTTGGCCCCTCATCAGATGATGGGTGACAATACTGCCTGCTATCACAAGGTGTTTCTCCTCTGCTGTCAAATACAGAGTTTCTATTCAGGTTTCCATATCCACTCCTGTGTTCCTGGTTTAGTCCTTGTTGCTTCGATCCCTGCCAGTCTGATGATCATCCTAGCTTTTCTTTGGCAGGGAACTGAGGCATGCTGGGGACACCAGCATTCTATAAGTGCCAACAAGGCATGTCGATGTGGACAGCCCTAGCCTGTAAACACTTCCAGATGGTCCTGATGCCAACAGCTTACAGTTCCATGAGGTGGCTCAATGCAAGAGTTTCTCTCCAAGAGCTACTGTTACGGTAGGCAACTATTCTTTTTCCTTGTTTCTACAGCAAACTTGTCCATCTATCTCAGGACTGAGTAACCCACAGCCATTGCCTTCATGTTTTTTGTCTGGCTTGGCATTGCTGGGTCTTGCATATCATGTGCTTCTTTCATTTGCTGAGCTGCCGGTAGGTCAAATCTTTACTAAGCAGGTAGCAGTAGACCTCCCCTGGTGCTCAAGTCTCTTTTCTTGGTTTGCTTCCTGCTCTTGATGGTTTCCCATTTGCATCTTCTTCCATAACATGGTGATATTCTTTTTAACTACATTTCTTGCTTCCTGGTACTTTATGTCAGCTGCTACTGCCCTCATTATTTATTGTTCCCATGTTCTCTGTTGTCTTCCTTATCTTACACTGATGTTATCTTCAGCACATTCTTTCATTCAGTTACTGTATTGATTAGATTATCAAGTATTTTGCACTTGCTAGAGGTGAAATCCTGACTCAATAAATCCATGCATCTGCAGGTGAGCATCAGGCAACTCCCACAGTAGTTTGCCTTGTCCATCATGCCTTTGAAGATCTCTTAGGTAGATGTGATTCTTGAAGTGTAATTTCTGTTGCTTCCAGATTACAGAAAGCAATATAGACAGCATCTGCTATTGCTTGCTTTCCTTCTGTTTAGTACTTTTCAGTTTGATAAACTACCACTTAACTTATACGGCACTCAAAGCACCAATTCAATTAATTGAAATCCTGGTTATCAATCTAGGTAATAGATTATGTTAAACATAAACAACTGAGCTTGGATTACTCCGTTAGCTGACCTGAGCAATATCCACCAGTGGTGATTGGACCTAAACAATCAAAACCAAAGTTTACAGAGCAATTTCAACCTTGTAGCGTCCTTGTTCACTCACAGCTACTTATGTCCCCCTGGCCTTGCTTTGTGTCACCTTCCATATCTTGCTTCATAACTTGATAAATTTTCAAGTCTGCAGACTGACATCAAGCCATTTCTTTCTCTCTCACTTCTTTACCATGCATGACCAAACCATACTTGGTGGAAATTGATCACTGTAGCTATTTCAGGTATTGCTTATCTTGTAATAAGCTGTCTTGTATTCAAGTAATGTAATAACATTGTGTATGAGTTAACTTGTGTTTCAAATACTGACTGGTACTAAAAATACAACATTGTCTGATATGTTTCACCTGTTGTTTGGCACCTAGAAATATTAAATATTTCAGGTACTGTCTAGTATTTAGAAATATGTTTATATTCCGGGGGTAAATTAATACTTGAAATTAGTTGATATTTAAGGTACTGTACTTATCGGTAACTTTTTTTAACCCTTCTTGGCATGGCTTCCCCATCCCTCCATGTCTGCAGCAGTAACCTCCTCTGCACCATGACATCATGTCTTACCCCCCCATGGGGCCTAATGACAGCCATGCATCCCCCATCTCTGCTACAGATAACACAGTGGGAGACACTTTCTGCAGGGCTGGAAAGGCTGGCATCAGAAAGAAGAACCTGGGCACATTGGCTATCATAGAAACATAGAATCTGACAGAAGATAAGGACCACTTGGCCTTCCTAGACTGCCCATTTTGTATACCTGTTTCATATAGCACAGATCCTAAATGATCTGCAGCTTAACCTCACTTTCCTATCGCTAGAGTTCCTGTATGTCCCATGCATTTTTGAATTCAGCTACCATATTTGTCTCTACAACCTCTGCCATGAGGCTGTTCCATGAATTCCCCATTTCTGTGAAAAAATACTTTCTTACGTTACCCCTAAGTCTGCCTTCCTCTATTTTCAAATCATGGCCTCATGTTCTTGAACATCTTTTCTTTTTTTGGTAGATGCTACCCTCTTGTAAATTATTTACACCGCTGAGATATTTAAAAGTATCTATCATATCCCCCTCACTCTCTGCTCTACTCCAGGCAATACATATTAAGTTCTTTCAGTCTCCCCTCATATGGTGCAGCCGCTGCACTATTTTTGTCACCTTTCTCTAAACTGCTTCTACTGTCTATGTCCTTCTGGAGATACAGCCTCCAGAACTGGACACAGTACTGTAGATGAGGTCTCACCAATGATATATACATTGGCATCACCACTTCTTCTTTTTGCTGGAGATACCTCTCCCTATGTGCTGCAGCATTCCACTGGCTCTCTGCACAGCCTTCTCACATTGTTTGGTAACTTGTAGATCATCAAATATGATTACTTCCAGATCCTACTCCTGTTTGGTGGTCTTCATTACCACCCCCATCATGTACTCCTCCTCCATATTTCTGTGCCCCAAGTGCATGATCGTGCACTTCTTTGCATAAAGTCTTAGCTGCCACACCCTTGACCACTCCTCAAGCTTGCTTAGGTTCCTTCTCATTTTCCCTATCCCTCGTGGAGTGTCAACCCTATTGCAGAACTTCGTGTCATCTGCAAAGAGACACACCTTCCCTTCCAGCCCCTCTGCAATGTCGCTTATGAAGATTTTAACGAGGACTGGTCCAAGCACTGATCCCTGTAGGACTCCACTGGTTATCCCCCTCTTATCAGATTGAACTTTATTAACCACCAGCCTCTGTGTCTTATTGCTCAGACAATTTTTGACCCCATTTACCACTTGTGACTCACTCCCAGGCTGCCACACTTGTTAACTAGCCTCCTATGTGGGATGCCTTGCTGAAATCCAGGTAGGCGACATCCACAGCCCCTCCCTGATCCACCTCTCTAGTCACCCACTCAAAGAAATCTATCAGATTTGTTTGACAAAATCTTCCTATTGTGAATCTATGCTGCCTCAGATCCTGTGCTCTGTTGGATTTGAGATATATCACAAACCTTTCTTTTAATAGTGATTCCATTAATTTCCCCACCACTAAGGCCAGGCTGGCTGGCCTGTAATTGCCAGCCTCCTCCCTGCTCCCAGTTTTGTGGAGTGGGACTACGTTCACGTTCCTCCAGTCCTTTGGTACCACACCTATTTCCAGCGAACTGTTGAACAGGGCTACCAGTGGTGTTGCTAGCACCTCCCTGGGTTCTCCTAATTCTCTGGGATGTATCCCATTCAGCCCCGTTGCCTTGTCCACTGTCAGATTAGCAAGTTCCTTTAAGACTCTGTCCTCCTTAAATGGACTGGTGTCCACCTCCCTCCTAGTGGTGCTTTTGTCACCTAACTTTGATCCCTCCCCTTCCCCTTCTTTTGTGTATACTGAACAAAAACTCTTGCTCAGGATTTCTGTTTTTACTTGGTCCCCCTCTGCACGCTTCCCTCCTTCCCTTTTTAGTCTCACAATTGTGCTGCTCTCTCTCAGTTTTTTCTGTTTTTGGCCTTCCCGCCTCCATGGCATGCTGACAATGAGTCCCTGCCATACCAACCTGAAGGTGAGGGGGCTGCTGACCTTGTGTGGTTATCTACAGTGCTAAGACAGTCCCATTTCTCAGAGAGCAGGATTTTCAACATGCACCAGCTGGGATCCATGAATGATGCCTTTGCATCATGCTCCAGATCTCACAGGCCTAGGCAAGGAAGTCAGGACTGAAGATCAATCCCAGATCTCCATGAAGTAGAACTGTACTGTACCAGCCAGTGCCACTGGGCCAGGACTTTTTATTATTTTCCACAACTGGCAGTTCCAGTATTGAATTGTGTCCTAAATAAGACAATGTTTCTGGTGTCAAATAATGTGTTGACATGTAGTTTCAGGTGTTGAATAGCACATTGAGTGGTCTAATATTGCAGCTGTTGACTAATTCATTTGGCTCACCTGGCATCTCTCATATTGGCTGGTTCTGAATATAGTATGTAGAAGAGAATAAACCCTGCAGTCCATCTAGTTAACTTCCTCATAAGTCAGTGGTTGTATAACAGCTCTGTGGTCATATACTCCTCAGTTGACATACCATGAAGGTCTTTTTCCTCTGGGTGACTGTCTAGCCTGCATTTAGAGGATTCCATGCTATCTGCCTCCACATCCCCTAAGCTAGTTGCTTCATAATTTCACCACCCTATAGATGAAGTAAAATAGCCACATCTCCATTTTAAACCAATCATCATAGATTCTGAGCTGGTACCCTCTCCTCCTGCTGTCTATCTGCAACCGAATCAAATCTTGTCATATCTGGTCCTTTGCCTATGCTCTATTTGTCATCAACAGAGACCATTTCAGACTTCTTTTCTCAAGTGGGAACAGGTTCAGTTCCCTCAAATCTTCTCTCAAAAGTCATCTTTTCCATTTGGTTGCTTTAATCTAAGCCTTCTCCAAGTCAGCCTTATATTTTGTGTAATAGGTTGCTCAGAATTGGACACTGTTTTCCAGTGGCAGTTTCACATTCCCTGAGCTTGGCACAGTGGCAGGATCACTTCATTGTCCAGCTCATGATTCTTTGGCACATGTATCCCAATGTTTCACTAGCTCTTTTAACCACTGTGCACTGCACCCCATGCTTTAATAAACTTGCAGCAAATATTACTGGTTATTTTGCTTGGATTCTTGAATTACACATCTATATACAGACGTCTGTAATGGTATTTTACATCCTGGCCACTACTGTAGATGCATGTTTAACTCTATCTAACACTTTGCAGCCCCAACTCTGAATTTATTGAGATCTTACTGCAACTTATTGAATTTCCCCTTGGTGTTTGTGGCGTCAACTAACTTGATGCTCTTTGTGAACATTGTAACATGATTGTCTTCTCCTGAATTTACATGATTATAAATGTGTTAAAAAGCACAGATCCTAGTATCAAACTCAGTTGTACCCCCACTGGTGATTGGAAAACACCCTATTACACACTTATACCCCCCCCATCTCCCATCTTCTTTCTCAAAATTAATCAGTTCACTATTCAATTTGATGTTTCTCCCTGTGTGCCATACTATATATCTCAGTGTCCTGTGTGGCATCTTGTTGAAAGCCTTATTAAAACCCAGATATCAAATGTACATGCATTCCCCTATACCCATTTTGTGTGTGGTTATGCCAAAGAATCTTATCAGTGTTGCCTTGCAGGATGTTCTCCTTTGTGAAGCAATGTTGCCTGTTTCTGATCAGTTTTGATCCTTTCCTGGTGCTCCACCATTGTTTTTTTATTCCAGTACATTCCATGGTATGGAAGTTGGACTCACTGACACGTAATTGTTTTTGTTTGCATTGTACCCATTGTGAATAGTGGAGTCATGGGTTCTATGTCATAATAGTGACAAAAAAGGCACTATCCAAATCAGCAACTGCACATCACCGAAAACTGAAATGGCAATGTGCAGTATAGCTCCCGTGACAAATAGTTACTGGCACTCAATCCGAACACAACGAACAATACAAATTTATGCTTTATGCAGGGAGGCAGTACCCCCCCCAGCACCCCCAAACTTTAAATTATACAATGGTGTCTGAGAATTCTTCAATCTGATTGCTTGATTGCATATTTTACGATATACCAACAGGAAAAGTGCCAGTTACCAGTCAGCCACATTAGAAGTTATCCTTGAAATTACTCCAACCCAAGAGTGGCAAGGACAAACACAGCATGGTGGTGCCATGCATCCCCCTTAATAATTAAATCTTCACTGCCCACTACACTTCCCAACAGTCAAAAAAAAAAAAACCCTGTCAAAAAATATGGGATTGCAAAAGAAGTGCAAAGAACATTTAGCAATTACATGGTAAAGCAGAATGTGGTAATAGCGCTACTGACTTGCCATTGCCCCTTCCCACTTCTGTAGCACTAATCGCTCACTTCTATGACCATTTGCTGTCTCCAGCCCCCAATTTTGAAAGATGATCATAAAGAAATTCCCTCTCTGCTCAGGTACGCTGACCAATGCCTCTCCAGTCCGTCCAGCACTTAACAATTAAAAAAACTGCTCTGACTCACACGTACTCATGTATCTTCACCCCATAACTGAACCTGGAAGCAAGCACGCTGCATGCTAATAGATGGCAACCCATTAGTGCTTGCACCATGCTATTCCAAACTCTCTTTCCAGACAAAGAGAGGGAATACCATCGTCCTTTTTTGTTCTTTTTATTTTAAAAAAAAGTGAATTACTAAGCATGAGGTCTGCTCCAAGCCACTTATGCAGTGAGACAGAACCGAGAGAAATAAAGATGTTTGCTTGTTTCTCTCTACTGTCATCAATTACAGCACGATGCTTCTCACACACTGTGTTTACATGGACAGTGATCATGCTGCTCCCCCAGTCCTCCAGCACAGCAAGAGACTATAGACTGCTAAAGACTTAAAAAATAATTATTGTTTCAACCAGAGGTGGTGGTAGTGTGGTGTGGGGGGGGCCGGGGTGGACTGCCATCTCCTACAAAAAAATGTTAACCAAAAGGAACTATTTAACATCTAGAGTAAGGATGTTACAGAAACAAATCATTTTAAAAACAGTTTATTAGCAAGCAAAAACCATTTTAATCTTTAAAAAATATATATTTCCAAAGGGGAGAATTGTACAATCACAATAAACCACTCAAGGATGTGGGTTATGGGGAGATTTACCATGTCTAGTGAGGATTTGACCACTTGGCCACCAAACCATGCCAGCTGTTGTAAATCCCCCCATAACCCATACCCCCTTGTGGTTTATTGCTTAAATAATCAACTCCAGGGGTGCTAATACGGGGGTTGGAGGAGAAACTGTGTGAAGGGGGTTACACTGGGTGAGGGATGTCAGCAGGGGAGAATGTTGGGGGGGCACCCTTCAGGTAGGGGGAAATACAGTTAGGAGGGCATGGAACTGGACACAATATGAAACACACAAAAAAACACTATTAAAAAGAAAAAAAAAAACAGTATTTCAACAACTGGTCCCCGAACCTTGGACACATGACACAAAGGAGGTGACCTTAGCCCCCACTCCAGATAGCCAGCTGGAAACTCTTCCAATGAAAAAACTACATATACAGTACTCTAGCAACTATACAGAAACACTACGTGCTGAAATACACTGTGCCAATAACAGCACATAGTTATTAACTGCACATCATTGTCTCTCCTTTCACTATTTTGACTTCACTTAAATTGCCTCGCTCAAAAGGACTCGCTATATTAATGGGCTACCAGAGTCATGTCCTCCAGACCTCTGACAATATGTCTGTAGCCATAGATTCACAGTATATTTCCATACCCAATAATGCCCCCCCTTCAATCCTTTAATATCACTGGATGTATCCTTCCCAGGTCTGGTGCATTGTTTCTCCACAGCTCTGTAGTTTTGGACACTGCATGTGTTGGTGCTATCATTTTTTTTTCATCCCCGGAGTGACACAGTGATATCATCTCTTCCTCATCCCTTGTGTTATTGTCTGGGTGAAGAATGTATTGAGTTTATCTGCTGTTTTCTTATTCTGATGTGGTATGCTGTACATTGACTGATCTCCCCATGTCCCTTCTCATTTTTTTCTGCTTCATGTATTTTATGTAGAGATCTGATAGACACAGGTTCCTTCTAAGGAATTTAAGAAAAAATTAAAGAAAGTGGGTATGGTTTCTATAACTAATGACAGTGTGTAGAGATTAAGCCACCACTCACCTTGCAAATATGTTTCAAACAATTTATTCTTCATTATTTTCCAATACTAGCCAACTTAGCTGCTTGCTCCAAGATTTCATGATCCTACTTCAGGTGGTGGTGCTCCTTACTTTGATTTAGCAAGCAAATGGACCTCTAGTTATATTCATTCTAGCCCTGGCTGGCTCAACTTGGCAAGCACATCACTTACACATTCTGAATATTATTTACTTTAGGAATACTCACAGTTGTTATTTATGACTCTTTCGGTGTGCTGATCTCAGGTAATGACAGTATAATCAGCGACAAAGAGTATTTTGGAAGTAAAACTATAACAAACTTTTAACTAATGTACTTGTCACTGGGGAGTCAAGAAGGGCAAGAATGAAAAAGGAAAGAAAACAGAGGCCAGTTGACTTGCTGGATAGAAAGTCAGGACTACCACCCCCTGAAAGGATCACAAAAAGCTGGGGCATGTAGCTCTACTTCTAGTCCACCCCAAAGAGATAAAGTTGTTACACAATCACAGTGCCCTCAGGTTATCTAGTAGTCAATAAAATTAGAAACTAACACTTTAAATGTAAATAACAAATAATGTCATTTATTAAAAAAAACAAAAAAAAAGTCCTAAAGGGAGTAAATCTCAAATAAGTGCACACCTTGAGGCAAGATTATGACAGTCACCATGCTCCCATGCCCCAACCCTCAATAACACCAGCCTATCTGTACTGTCAAGGTTTTAGTCTGTCTGTACTGTCAGGGTTTCTGTACCCTGACAGCCCCCCGCAAACCTACTGATGTTTAGTTGGGGTGTTTCCTCTGCTACAGAATTTACTGGATACCCAACGTTGTAATGTAATAGACCCAATGTCAGTGATGCTTAGGATCTTGCACTGGTGCACCTAAAGTTGATAACATAAACCCACTAGCGAGTGATTTATATTCCTGTCTGCCCCCCAGCCCTACAGTTTCCAGCCTCATCATCATCCATCCCAGGGACTCACTTGGACCAGAGATCCTTAACAGATTTATCCCCATGACAGGACCAGGCAGAGGAGGGCCGTCTTCCTCCTCCAAGCACAATCCATACATAGAGTCCAGGGTTCTGTCAGTGGCACAGGTCCTGTAATGACTGGAAGTATCAGCTTGCTGTCAGCTGTTGTTTCTGGTTTTCTCCCAGCACATCTCCATTGATGTCAGGCTTAGTCTAAACAGACTTTGTCATGCTGTTGATGTCCCCTCTGGAGGAGCAAGCTCCTTGACTCACTACAGGGGTCACCAGAGTATAGGAACCAGATGCCATCCCTTCTGAGGATCAAGGCTCTGCTGCATGGCAGCACATCCCCAGTCCCCAGGCAGCCCAGCTGGCTTCATGATCTTGTGCCAGAACTCTGGCTACCCCTGTGTCGATAACAGCAAACAAGACTGGTAACTCCAAAATTGTAATTCTACCCAGTGACTGGATGATAAATGTTAACCTCAAATCAACAAGAATACTCTCAAAGGCAAGCTCTGCCTGAATACTCACAACCTCTGACATAGAGCTAATGGTAATGCTGACTAGGTGGATGATGATGCAAATGCCCCTTGCATTGTTGCAGTGGTGATTCTGTCAGATTCACTGTTTCTGACTGTATGCTGACTTGGGGTGCTGAAAAAGTATCAGTGGGGCCCAAACTACCAAAATCTTGGTAACTCTTAGCTGCACTTCTGATAGAAAATACTGTAACATAAAAAACAGTTTAAGTGGCTATTAAACTTGCTGATATCATACACCCAATCATCACTCAATTTGAGGATAGCACAAGATGCAATTTATTTTAAGTTTTTTTTATTTTATTGAAATCTAGGATTACAAATACCTATGAGCACGAACTGCTCATTTACAAAGGTTCCACGTCGAAGGAATGGGGGGTATACATACATAAAAAGGTCAACATAATAATACATAGTTACACAATAAAAAGAAGTAAGAGACTGAGGCTTAGGAAATTCCAGTAATTCAAAATGTGCCAAATGTTAGGTAGCATGACATACCAGTCAAGGACAATCTTGGAAATAAGCACTGCAGGTGAGAGGGAAGGGAAGGGGGTATGCAGGCAGAAAGGCCATTGTCGGAGGGTAGAGGGTGAGGGTAAGACCTCTAAAGGGGAGGGATAAAAGTCAGGAAATGCCTGGGGGGAGGAAAGGGAGAGCAGGCAAGGGGTAGGCAGGTAGAAGGAGGCAAGGCGGGGAGAGGTAGCTGTCAAGACTGAAGTGGAGCGCAGTGAACGGTGGGCCCCTGATTAGGCGAGGCAGTCACAATGACTAGTTGAAATGAGATGAAGTCAGAGTTGTTTCTTAAAAATTTATGATATAGGAACCCTACTTATTCTCCCATAGGGGATCTTTATTTTTTTGTAATGTTTGACCAGGAAAGGCATGCTAAACTATGATAGCTTGTTTCCAGGTGTGTCCTGGGGGAGTGGGTTGCATGGATCTTTTTATTGACAAGGGGAATGGCCATGACACAGAGGAAACTACCCTACTCTTCTTAGATAAGTGCCATGGGATCTTTTATTCCACTTGGATAATGGCCAGAGATGAGCAGAAGGGACCTTGCTTTAACATCTTATCTGAAGGATCGCACCTCTTCAGAGCAGCATCCCCCTCATAAAGGGCTACTGTTCCAGATATGGATATTATCCCAAGTACCTGGTGTGAGGCTAAAACCCACAACCTTTCAATCTTTTGGACCCAGAGGCAAGTGTGCTGCCTAACTCACCACTGACTCTGATACACCATCTGCTTTAAGAGCAGTCTAGCAGTATTACAAAACAGCTTTTGATCAGCACGTTTACGCTATAAACAGTATGCTAAATTACATGGGAATGACATAGGCAGCAGAGCAGCAGTCCTCATCTGTGGTGACACTTGGTTCATGCATAAACACTGCAGTTAGTTAATGGCACTCTAGCTGACTAAATTCACTCAAACATAAAAATACTTGTGGTTTCTGTAGGCTACTCAATCTGATGTCCTGTCTTGGTCTCCCATCACTTGATAGTCAGCTACAACTGTTCCAATTGCTTCGAAAGAACTGATGAGTTCACTGACTCACGCTGAACAGTAACACAATGCGGGGAGGGGGGTGACCAGCAGACATTGTGAAAGGACATGCTATCCTTCAGCTCCTCAAGTGATGGATTCTATATAATGCAATCTGATAGCTTTTTCTGGCCAAAAAACTCAACCTACTGGAATCTAATTGTACTTTTTACTGACTGCAAGACTGGACATTTTGATGAAGCTGGAGACCATTGGAAACCCTCAGAAGCTGACCAATGGTGGAGACAAGAAGGGACAGACTGCGGGGTCCAGTGGGGCTCATACCATGGCAGCATCCTCAGAATCCAGAAAGCCAGAACCAACCATATCTGATATCCTGTGGGCAATCCAAGCCTTAGACAATCATGTGGTAGGCTTGGACCAGAATGTCCAAGATTTTAATTCCAAGCTCATGGTTTGTGAATCTCAGGTGACATCAGCAGCTAACGACACAAAAAATGACAATCTCATCTGCCCTCAAGGCAGTCATGAACACTACAGGGATCACAAAGGAAAATAAATCCTTACATTACAGAAGGGAAGCACTAGAAAACCAGTCAAGAGCAGCTAACATCCATCTGCTTGGTTTGCCAGAATCAGTGTAGGGAGATGATCCCATGGGGTAGGCAAGGACATGGCTGGGGATGAGCCTACTCTTGGAGCTAACTCCTCTGGTTTACCAAGCATTTAAAATCACTCCAAGGACATGTCAAGCAGGGAATGACCCACATACCTTGCTAATTCAGCTGTTGGTCCCACAAGAGCAGGACCACATCCTTGATACAGTGGCATGAACTGGACCTCTGATGATTCTAGACAGGTATCAACTATCACTTTTTCCTAACTTGATTAATATAACCAGGGACCACAAGAAGTTATCTGATGCAATATGGGTGACTCTGTGATCCCTGGGGGTATCCCCTGCCTTACTATATCCAGTGAGGCTCTGCATCATGTACTTTAGTAAACAATACCTTTTCACGTAGCCTAAAGATGTCAGTGCCCTACTAACTAAAATAAGACTTTGGTGCACAGGAAAATGTAAATGATGATGAGGCAGAGGACTGAGCTTACTGGAGTGGGTACCCTTTGATGTGAAGGTAGAACTTTGGAGGTGAGTAAGTTGTTGGGTAAAAGAATGCAAGAATTGAACATGCCTCTTTTGAACTGATTGGACATTAACAACATGTGGTCCAAGCCTAGACTCGATAAAATGGTGCTTGTCACATGTCATCCATGCCCTTACTCTGACAAGCCCACACTCTTGTTGCAGTATTATTTCTCACATACAGCCTGTACTGGACAATGTCATATTAAAAATGAACACAGAACTTCCATTTTCATTGCTGTTTGTAATGTTTTAATGCTGTTTATTAATGCCTAGCCATTCAGAACTGGGTATATAGCAGAGGAGGTTTGTTACTTCCATTTTTCATCATGCATGTTGCGTTTTTGTATCAAGTTCCTGTTGAGTGTTTAATAATATCAAGGTTTGTGGGGTTGTTACATAATGATGATAATGAGTGCCATGAAATGTTGCCAATGTTATGCAGTAGGCACAGGTTACTATAATGATTTTTTAGAGCTCTTCAAAATCTACAAATGTGAAAATTCTTCTCTGTGAGGGGGGATCATGTAACTACAATGTGTTCAAAATCTTACTGCACTATGTGACCAAATAGGCTGTCTTCTAAAAGCCTTTAGACATTCTGGCATATGTGTTATGATGCATTAAAAGAGTAGTGCACCTGGAATCTGCAAAAAACATATATTGTGCAGAGTGTCTTCATTTGTGTGTGAAGTCCTAGTGTGTCCTTCCTTCTGTCTGCTATTAGTTTTTCTTAAATTAGCCTCTAGCTTTATGGTAGTTTCAGGAGCCCTGGAAATCTTCATCGCAGCTAAGGTTATTGTTTTCCATGTTCCTGCAATGCATCCTGTCTCATGTGACAGTGATGTAGTTGGGACCATAGATTCAGCAGCAAAAACTGCTTTATAATTAGTTCACAATAATAAAGAAGGCTATATTTTTAAAACCTATACAGAATTTATCATGGTGACTATGCTCATTGTAAAGGTCTTTTTGTTGTGAACAACTGTGGCAATGGTTGTGTATGTGTAACTTGTATGGTTTTTCAAGATATTTATGTTTGTTTGGCATGTCTACTAGAGTGTTTACTCAGAGAGAAAAAAAAATGCCTGCTGTTTGCAAGTGCATCTGCATACAATCCAAACAAACCTATATATCTTGGAAACTTTACAAGCTACAAAAAAATGACCAATAGCAAAGTTGTTCAGGATAAAAAAACCTTTACAATGAGGGTAGTCACTAAGCTGAACTCTGTATAGTTTTTAAAATATAGCCATCTAATTAACCAAATTTCGATTTTATTTAACAAATTTCCCACTTCGGATGGCAAATATTTTCAAAACTGTAAGGAGTTCAGCTTAATGACTAACCTCACTGAAAAAATATTTTTGTCCTGAACAACTTTACTGCTTTTGTTTTTGTGTAGCTTGTATAGTTTTCAAGATATTTAGATTTGTTTGGCATGTGTGCAGATGCACTTTTTTCTCTCTGAGTGAACACTCTAGGAGACATGCCAAACAAATGTAAATATCTTAAAAAAACATTCAAATTACACACACACAACCAGTGTCACAATTGTGCAACAAAAAGACCTTTACAATGAGAGAAGTCACTAAGCTGAGCTCTGTATAGTTTCTAAAATGTAGCCATTTCTACTGTTGTGAACTAATTGTAAAGCAGTGCTTGCTGCTGTATCTATGGTCCTGGCTACATCACTGTCACATGAGACAGGATGCATTGTAGGAACAAGAAAAGCAATAAACTTCACTGAGCTGGAGATCCCCAGGGGTCATACAACTGCCATAAAGCTAGTAGTAGTAGTAAAAACATTTTTATTTAAACAGGCAAAAAACAATTTCATAATGCTAAAGGTTTACACCATAGATCTTATGCAAGGCCTGTATTCATGGTAATCCTGTTATTGATGTTTTGAGCTAGCAGGCACATTTAGGAAAAACTAATAGCAGACAGAGGGAAGGGACACACTATGACTTCATACACAGATGAAAACACTGCACAATATATGGTTTTGCAAATTCTGGGTATACTATTCCTTTAAGTAAGGTCCATCACTTGTGTGGCATGTGCTGGTATGCTGAATCCAAAACTGTGTTTAACATGTTACCATAGTAACAGTAAACACCCCCCCCAACTGGAAAGATACTCTGAACAAAAGGTCTCTATATTCCAAGATAAGTTTGTTGTGGAATGTATATCGCCCTGTGCATTTTGGTGTAGAGTAATTGTGTATGACTGCCTTATAAAATAACAAACAACATTAAAAAAAAGAAACAGTAACACAGTGAACTGGGCAGTCATCACACTGGGATCAATCCAGTAGTACTTGCACGCATGACTCGAGGTTTTCTATGTCGACTGTCTGGTTATAATCATTTGCTCTTCTCTCATGTACTCCAAGGACACTCTTCTCACACGTTGAAGGATAGACTCACGATGCAAGATTCACAACCACACTTAATGGCTATGTTGATCTCTCTTATATGTGAGCCATCTCAGCTACTCATTCCCTGTTTAACGCTGTCAAACAGTCTTTCACCCAGCTGGCAGATTAATCCTCAACACAACACTGGTTAAAGGGTTTTCTCTATCCTGTTGTGAGGTGACTATCCCGTCAACTACAGTTAGATTGAGTTCCTGCCATGAAATAAGCTTTCAGGACCTGCCAGTATTAAGAAATTCTTGATTGGGTTGCTAAGTTCTAAGCCCAATTGACAAAAACTCTCACTGCTGATTAGAGGAACCTTGATCTCTTTCCCTTCCATTACCACTTTGGTTCTGTGATCTCTGCAGATGTCATGCTCATACAATGTGTTCGGTAAAGTTCAAACCAAAAGTACAGTACTTAAAGTCACAGATCATTTCAAACAATCAGACTCTTCTGAGCCATGACAGTCTCTCTGCACAGTTACAACACAGATCGCCCAGCCCACAGTCTCAAAGTCCTCTGGGTACACTGCATAGTAGATCACAGTCAGTACTGAATACTGATTTGTTCAGACACCACATTGTAAATCCCTAGGGGTTGGGGGGGGGTTATATACAGCAATTATTTCTTTATCTCTCAGGGATCAAGTAGTCTGCCCTGCCAAACAACCACATCCCAGCTTAATAAAACAAAAACAGCCTCTGGCTGCTATAGAAAGCAAAGCCTGCATGGACATCCCACATCCCAGATGTTGATACTGTTAACCAGAGAAGCAGGACACACAAGAACCAGAATCGGTGTAGCAATATAGCTGGATATAGGTGCAACACTTTCTTTTTTTAATATAGTACAAAATGTAACTAGCAGGAAGGTACAAATACTGTAATTCTCATCACAGACAAAACAAAATCATTGCTGCTGGTTATGTTATGCACCACACGAAAAACAAAACTTCTGCACCATAATCCAGTTTATGAGTGCACCTATTCCTGTTCTCTGTTCCATTTACTGTTAGCTTCGTCGGGTCACACAGGCCTTGTTTTCTGTCAGTGAACACAGACAGTGAAATCACAACACAAAAAGTCTTGCGTTTTTTTGTTTTTTTTTTACAAGCCTAGTAAGGGATTAAGGTATAGAAAATATCCACAGAAACCTGTCTGTTCTATTGCTCAAAATCCCTGGTTCATGACAGTACTACAGAGAAACCCCTCAAGTAGAACAGTTATGTAAAAGCAAACAAAAGTTACTGAGCACTGTACAACATAATAAAACAAAAGAAGCCTTTAGTTGTATCTTAAAAGGAACGTGCCCTCAACCTTTTATTCTGTTTCCCTGTGTAGTGTGTAGGCATGCATAATGATTGCCTCTGTTGCACCCTCCTAATTTCATCAGTATTTGAATATAATTGGAGGTACTTAAATCTGGTGTGAAAAGCTGCTTGACTCCATTGCAAAGATTATGACCTAGCTCATGTAAGACATCCTGGTATTTTATGATGTTTGGGTGCTGAAGCCTGCAGTAGTTACATTGTACTGGTCAGTACTGTTTCTCTCTTATGCTGGCCATAAAACTTCTCAAGACAGAGTAAGTGCCCTTTTGTTTTCTGTAGTTTAAAGTGTATCTGAGTTAGAGAAATGCTTTTAGAGAATACAGGGACTTCACAGACATGAAACAGAACTGAATGAAAGTATAACTTCTGCTGTCTTGCGCATGTAGGCATCATCAACTCCTTTGATGCCATGCATGAGTGAGGTCATGACCTTTGGAATGGAAACAAACAGATTTTCACACCAGGGCAAAACAGAGTGAAGCAACCTAATTTATATTTAAAATAGAATGACATTAGTGAGATGCAAGTGAGGGAATCATTATTTATGCCTACATACTACACAGGTATACAGCAAACTGACTGAGGGGACTTTCCCTTTAAACTGTGGGCTTTGCTGAGTTTTATGGCCCTACTCTCACCTGGAAGTGGTAGAGCTACTGTATAAATTGTTAACTGTTACCTCGAAGTATGCCCCAGAATCAGCTGCCATTTCTAGTGTTGACTAGTAGCTTGCTTGAATTAGCTAACATTTCAAGTCATCTCCTGGCCTACTACTATGAATTCTTTGTTCTTTCAAGTTACGATTGGTGCCCTGGATCAACTGTGTCTATCCCACTCATTCTTGAAGCCTTCCAATGTTTTCACCTCCACTACCTCTTCTGGCAGTCTGCTCCAGATGTCTACCGCCCTTTCAGTGAAGGAAAATGTTCCCATAAACGTCTCTTCCTCCTGCTTTATTGCATGTTCCAGGACTTGGTGTTCTTTCTCATTTGAAAAGACTCCTCTCCTGCACCCTTTTTATCTCTGTTAGGTACTTGTAGGTCTCTATCATGGCATCCCTCATTTTCCTTTCTCCCAAGGTGTACATGGTGAGGTATCCCAGTCTCTCCTCATAGGGCTTCTCGTGCAACCCATACACCATTTTAGTTGCCCTCCTCTGGACTGCTCCTACCAGGTCTATGTCCTTTCTGAGGTGTGGCTTTCAAAACTGGACACAGTATTCCAGATGGGGTTTCACCACTGAGTGATACAGTGGCAACACCACCTCCTTTCTCATGCTGGAGATGCAGACCCCTTCCCATGCATCCCAGCATCCCACTAGCCCTACTCACTGCTTTGTCACACTGCCCTGTCACTTTGAGGATGTCAGATATGATAACCCCAAGGTCCGTTTCCTGTTTAATGACTGTCAGTACCTCTCCCCCATCCTATGCTCAATGAAACATTGAAACAGAGAATCTGATGACAGATATGGACTGCTAAGCTCACCTAGTCTGCCCAGTTTTCCCTGCCTACTGTAGCAACACAGACCCTGCTTGATCTCTGGCTGTGCCCCCCTTCCGTGCCTTACCATGAAGGTTCCCTTATACCTATCCCATGACTTCCTGAACCCTGCTACAGTGTTTCCCTCACCACCACCACTGCTGGGAGTCAGTTCCAGGCATTCACCACTCTTTCCATGAAGAAGTACTTCTTCACATCCCCCATGAGTCTACCCCATCTTTATAGCATGACCCCTTGTTCTAGTGCACCTTTTTTCTGAAAAAAGCTTTCCTTTTTTACCTTATTTATACCTGTGAGGTATTTGAAAGACTATTATATCCCCCCTTCCTCTCCTTTCCTCCATGGTGTACATAATGAGGTCTTTCAGTCTCTCCTCATAGGGCTTTTTATGCAGGCCCTGCACCATTTTAGTTGCCCTCTTCCAGACTGCCTCCACTCTGTCTATGTCCTTCTGGAGATAAGGTCTCCAGAAAGGAACACAGTACTCTAGGTGAGGTCTCACCAGTGATCTATAGAGAGGTAACACCACCTCCCTCTTTCTTCTAGTGATGCCTCTCCCTATGCACCCCATCATCCCGCTAGCCCTCCCAACTGCCTTGTCACACTGCCTGGCCACATTGAGGTCATCAGAAATTATTGCCCCGAGGACTCTTTCCTGTTTGGTGGTCATCAGTACCACTCAGACCATTTGGTATTCTGCACCTGGGTTTCTGTGCCCTAAGTGCATGATTTTGCACATTGAAACTCAGCTGCCATACTTTTGACCACTCCTCTAAGTTTATCAGATCACTACTCTGTTTTTCCAGTCCCCCTTGTGAAGTGTGCACCCTATTGCAGATTTTAGAGTCATCCACAAAAAGACCTGGGTTACTATGCCCTAGGTACACGATTCTGCACTTTGTGGCATTGAAACCCAATTTCCATGCTCATGACCACTCCTAGAGTTTCCCAAGTTCCCAACACATTACCTCCACCTCTTCCTCAGTGTCCACCCTATTGTAGGTTTTGGTATTATCTGCAAGACAGCATATCTTTCCTTCTAGTTCCTAAGCAGTCTCACTTATGAAGACATTGCAGAGAACCAATGCCTGTACTGAGCCCTGTGTCACCTCACTGGTCACTGTCCCATTATTAAAGTAAATGCCATTTACCACAACTGTCTCCTATCCATTTACCAGTTTCTTAACCCAGTTCACCACTTTGGATCCCACCCCTAGGCTGCTCAGTTTCTTTATCAGCCTCCTGGATGGCACATTGTTGAAGACCTTGTTGAAGTCCATACTGCATAGGCCACATCCACTGCCTACCCCTGCATCTGTTTTCCTGGTCACTGAATCAAAAAGATGTCAATCAGATTCATTTGACGTGCACTCGCCTCCCCTCCTAGCCCCAGTGATCCATGCTGCCTGTGGTCTTGTTGTCCATTGGATTCAAGATACTCTACTGGTCTTTCCTTTAGCAAGGTTTCCAATAATTTTCCCACCATTGAAGTAAGACTGACCAGCTTATAGTTTCTAGCCTTCTCCCTGCTGCTGCTTTTATGAATACAAACAACGTCAGCTCTTCTTCAGTCCTCCAGAACCATGTCTGTTTCCAGTCAGCTGTAAAACAAGGCTATCAGTGAGGCAGCTAGCACCTAACTGAGTTCTTTTCAAACCCTTGGGTGTATCTCTTCCAGTCCCATAGCTCTACCTACCTTCAGAGCTGCAAGTTCCTTCTGGATCTTTCCTTTGAAAATGGACTTGTGTCTACCTACCTCCTCCCCTGTTCCTGCTACCCCCTGGAGTTTGGCCCCCCTCTACCATGAAGACTGAGCATAAGTACCTGTTTGGGATTTCTAGTTTTTCTTGGTCCTCTTCTGAAGTCCACCATTTCTTTAAAATCCATCCTCCTTACGTCCAGCACCCTCATCCTTGTGTGGTTAGTCTTTGTTCCTGTCTTAATGTTAAACTACACTCTACAGTGATCATTGGTACCAAGGGAACTGCCCACAGTGACGTCTGCAATGCTGTCTCTGTTTGTAAGCACCAGGTCCAGTACTCCCCACCCCTAATGAGTTCTTTAACTTGCTGCCTGAGAAAAGCCCCTTGTAGTGAGTACAGGACGGCCCTACACCTTGCTGAAGCTGCAGTCGGCAGGCTCCACTCCAGATATGGCAGACTGAAGTCACCAACTAGCAGCACCTCCCCCTTGCTCACCATACTGTTGATGGTTTTCCCAAGTGCTTATCCAATGCCTCTCCCTGTGCTGGATGTCTCTACACTATCCCTGTATGAATAGTGACCCTGAAGACTGCCAACATGGTGACCCACAGCACATCCAGCACTTTGTTTTCCTCATAGTTCATAGTACCTCTGTGACCGTAATCCTTTCCCTTATATAAAAAAAAAAACCTCCCTGCCCTGTCTCTCCTGAACATAGAATAGCCCGGTATGACCATGTCCCAGCCATGGTACTCAGTGCACAACAACTTCATTATAGATAAGATAAGGTATGATAAGATAAAATGTTATCTTTCCAGAGGATTCACCTTTAGGATGATAAGGCCCCATTTAACAAAGTTGTCCTGTTACAATATTATAGTTGCATGTAGTTCAAATAACTGTGCATGAAAATTAACAAAAGAATCCAAAATGTCACATCAAAATGTCTTATAAATAGATAAACATGTAATTCCTACAGAACCAACAAACAGTACTTTATATTAGACTTGACTGCCTGGCATAAATCACAGTCACCGATTATGATACATTTATTCTCATATAGTGTAAACAATACACAAATTGAGGCCGATTGACTGGAAAATGAATACACATGCAGCTATCAAACAAAAGCAGGTTTCAGTAAACTCATTCTTGCTCTTTTGAAATTTGTTACTTTGTCAATATCACTTTCTTTGGGTGCCAACCCCTTCTTAAATTTGGGAAAATAAAAATTGTTCTGTATTTTAGCATAAATGTTTCTCACCATTTAGACACATATCCCTCTGTTTTTCATTGCTCTGCAATTGTAAACATGGCATTTAAAAAAGGAAAGCTCAAGCAGTTTCAGGCATCCTTTCTTGTTTATTTTCAGTTCTTTAAATGCCGTTACTGCAAGCAACTTCTGCCTTCTGAACTCCAGGGAGTCCCTACCCAATAATTCAAACAAAGGACAGTGGTAGCAATCAAAGCAACAAAGCAGCATAAAGCATACCATTCAATACTAGGTTTGATCAAACTTCTATAATGATGTTTTGTTTGTGTGTTTATAGACTATCTTGTCATACTCCAAAATAGGCAACAAGCACTGCTGAGCTATTTTATTTCTTGTCTGTTTGGGTAAAATATATGCCTTTCTTCTTAAGACCCCCAGCCTTGTGTTCACTTTTTTTTTCAATATATGCCCTAAATGTTAGTCCATGGTCTTTGTCAACCCGCAAATATTTACAGGAATCAGTATGTAACTATTTTTGCCCATTTAGTATATATACACCATGTCCAGATCCTTGCTTATAGTTTTTTTTCACTTGAAATTATATAAACTATTTTTTTCATCACTTAAAACCATAGTTGAGTTTCTGAACCATTGTTGCAATATATCAGAATCTGTTTATTTGATTTGTACAGTAAATCCAATTTAGAGCTAGCCCCACCAATGAATACTATGCCATCAACGTATTGTTGGATATTACAGTTTGTAACTAATTTAGGGAAGAATCTGACATAGACCAGGAACAACAAAGGTCCCAAGATGGATCCTTGGGGAATGCCTCTGAAGAGCTGATACTTACATGAAAGGACATTTCCAAGGCATATGTGTTGAGTTCTTTCAACAAGGTAGGATCTTAGCCAGTCTATTACTGTTGATGATATGTCAGTCTGGGAAAGCTGAGACATTAAGATGTTATAATCAACAAGGTCAAAGGCCTTGAAGAGGTTGACAAACACAACACTCACTGGCTGCCCTCCTTCAATCTTCTTGGAGGTTATATTCATGAGGTCTGGGGTCACTGTGGGTCACTTGACTGCAGCTGGTCAGTAGCACAGCAGCAGTCAACTATAAATTATTCAGGGGGGCAAAGTGACCTCTTGGGTGAGTGACCCTGAAGCATGAGAGCCACAAAGCAGGAGTGTTGCATCTATTTAAGTGGCATATGATGAGTCTGCAGGGTCTCCTCAGGGTGGACCTCAAGCCACAGCCCACACTGCTCAGTGGAGAGCAGGCAAAGTAAGGTGGGGAGAGGGAAAAATGGAACACAATTGAGGGGCTGTGGGAACTGAAGAATGAGGATAGGATGGTTACTCTCTATCAAGGGTAAGCCTTCATGGAGGAAGAGGATAAGAGACCTGTAGGAGGTCCAGAACACAGGGGACAAGAGGACTGGAGGAAGATGGATGTGATTCCCCTTCACAAAAGTGGGACCAAGACAAAGGCAGGAAACTACAGACCTGTCAGTTTGACCTCTGTGGTAGGGAAAGTGATGGAATCACTTCTGAAGAAAAGAATTGTTGAGTACTTAGAGGACAGTGGGGCACAGGACCCAAGGCAGCATGGGTTCACAGCAGGAAGGTCATGTCAGATGAATCTAATTGATTTCTTTGACTGGGTGACCAAAGTAGTAGACCAGGAAGGGGCTGTGGACATGGCCTACCTAGACTTTAACAAGGCATTTGACACAGTCCCACACAAAAGATTAATTGTCAAATTAACCAGCCTGGGAGTGGGTCCCAGGGTGGTAGCCTGGGTAAAACACTGGCTGGACAACAGGACACAGAAGGTAATTGTAAATGGAGTCCACTCTGAAGAAAGAAGGGTTACTAGTGGGGTACTGCAAGGTTCAGAACTGGGTCCAGTCCTTTTTAATGTCTTTATAAGTAGCATTGCAGAGGGACTGGAAGGAAGGGTATGCCTCTTTGCAGATGACACAAAGATCTGCAACAGGGTTGATACACAAGGAGGTGTGGAAAGGATGAGAAGGGACTTGGCAAGGCTGGAGGAATGGTCAGAAGTATGGCAGCTTAGATTCAATGCAAAGAAGTGAAAAATAATGCACCTGGGAAACAAAAACCTAGGGGAAGATTACACAATGGGGGGGTAGTAACAAAAATGGAAAGGGACCCGGGGGTAATCATATCAGATGACCTTAAGGTTAGCAAGCAATGTGAGAAGGCAGTAGGGAGGGCTGGGGGTATACTGGGATGTATAGGGAGAGACATCACCAGCAGAAAACCACAGACATTGACCAGTGTTTTGCCCCCTCCTTGAGACAACTCCAACTCGGAGTTGTATAACTAGAGACCAGGAGATGTGGGGGTGGAGCCCCTCACATGGGAGTTTCGACCCCCTAAGAAAACACATCGGCATCCCTCACAGTACAATGCCGACACTGGCCATGTGTCTGTCGCTGTTGGGGATGTTGCTGTTGGGGATGTTGCAGTGCTACAGGTAAACCAGAAGTGGGAGAGCCAAAGGTGATGTGGGTGCAGTAATGTGAAACTGGGATTGGTTTACAGACTGCCCAACCAGAAGGAGGAGAGGGACAGGGAAGTGGGCTTGGTCATAAGTGCAGCTGCATGGAAAGGAGAGGTGGTAATTGTGGGAGACTTTATCCTGCTTAAGGCAGACTGGAAGATCCCCACTACAACCACCACAACCTATGCCAGGAGCCAGGTGATCCTAGATGCAGTGCAGAGTGGAATCCTGACTCAGGGTGTTAAAGAACCCACGAGAGAGAGGGGGGGCAGTCCTTGATCAGGTATTGATAAACGGGGACCATATCCAGGACATCCAAGCTGAGTAGTCCTTGGGTAGGAGTGAATAGCGCATGGTGTGGTTCTTGGTTGGACATGGGCAGATTCAGAAAGGTGGACTTCAGAGGGATGAGGACCTGCTCAGGGGGCATCTGGAAGGTATCAAAGTAGAGTTGGGGGCACAGAAAGTGGTATATAATGAAGGAGAGAATAATGGCAGCTACAAGGGAGTGTGTTAGGCTCAAAGGGAAAAATTCAAGGGCCAATAGCACCAAACTGGTTTCGAAAAAAGGTCACCTAGGCAGTTAAGGATAAGAGGTCCACCTATAGGAATTTCAGGAGGAACCAGAGGAAGGAGGACAGCAAGGATTATCTGAAGAAGGTTACTGAGGCAGGAATGGTAGTATGGCAGGCTAAAGCTCAGAAAGAGCTGCAGCCAGCTGAGGGACTTAAGAAAGGGGAAAAGCCAGGTTTTAGTTATAATAATGAGAAAAAGGATAAAAAAGATGGAATAGTACAGCTCAGAAAGGGGGAGGTATGGGTGGAAGAACCTGGGGACAAGGCACAGGCACTGTGTGAGTACTTCTTTTTGGTCTTCACTAAGGAGAGAGAGAGATGCTCGGTACTGCAAGGGGATGGAGCACAGATGGACTGATCTAGGTGGATAGGGTAGGGAAAGGGATGTTAGGCATGGGGCGGACAAATCTCTGGGCCCTGACAAAATCTATCCAATTGTGCTGCAGAAGCTGGCAGAGGAACTTGTAGGCCCAGTGGCTTACCTGTTCAGTTGTTCGCTGGAGCTGGGGGTAGTACCACAGGACTGTTGAACAGCACATATAGTGCTGTTCCATAAGAGTGGTCCTAAAGATGACCCAAGCAACTGCATCCCTACCTCAATCATGTGCAAGCTCATGGAGGCTATACTAAAGGAAAGGCTAGTAAGTTTCATGGAAGAGAATGGCCCCAGGATAAGTGACATGTTTTTATGGCCAGGAGATTGTTTCAAACAAACTTGATTGACTTCTCTGACTAGGTTACTAAAACTGTTGACTACGCAGTGGGCATTCTGTACTTGGACTGTGCCCCACAAGAGATTGGACAAGAAGCTGGTGCATCCGGATATAGGAGAGAAATTGACTGAGTGGGAAGCTAGCTGGCTGAAGGGCAGGACCCCACAGTGTGGGGTAGTCAGGGGAGCTCCAAAGTGCTAGAGATTACACCAGAGGGGTCCCACCAGGCTCACTGCTTAGTTTTGTGCTTTTAATTGTCTTCATAAATGACTTTAGAGAGGGCATAAAGGGCAAAAGTTGCTTATTTGCAGGCAACACAAAGCTGTTTGGGACTGAAGGGTGGACACAGCAGAGGGGATACAGGACCTAACAAATGTTCTAGCGAGACTAGAGGGGTGGTCTAGAATTTGGCAACTTGGCTTCAGAAATGCAAGGTTATGCAAACTGGAGCTAAGAAGACATGCAGCATAGTCCTAAATCATGACAAATGCATTAAAACGCATGTGGGGGAAAAAAACAAAAATTCATATACATTAGCAAAATAAACCTCAACATTACATCTGATGAAAGGGATTTAGTCATTATTAAATCCCAAGATCTTTCATTTAAGTCCCATTATAAAAATATAGTCCAGAAGGGGAACAGAATATTAAACTATATATTTCGACACATTGAAAGTAGGAACAGCGAGGTACTGGTCCCTTTGTATTCTTCCCTGGTGAGGCCGGTCCTTGAATATGGGACGCAAGTCTGGTTGTCCTACAGAAAAGGAGACATCCAGATGATTGATAGAGTACAGAAAAGGGTTACCAGGGGTACCGAGGGCCTTAAAAATATAAGTTATGAGGCTAGATTGAGGAATCCTGATATGTTTACCCTGAAGCATGGAAGATTAAGGGGGAACTTCTGCGTGTTGTGGAGTACAAAGTAGAGAGCAGACATATGCCTCTCACTCTCATCCTCTTCAGATGAATAACAGAAAATGTAATCTGATGAGAAGCAATATCTGGCATAACCAAAGAGTGGTCCCAGTATGGAATGGGCTCCCTCTAGAAGTGATAGGCAGTATTTCCACAGTCCAATTTAAAAAACATATGAATAAGCATTTTAGAGACAGAGGGTAAATATTTCTCTATAACATGGCAAGCATTAGGGACTTAAATCTAATTACAGCCCTGTTAAACCTATGAAACCTATGAAACCCAAAGACAAAGTACAGCCTGGGAGGGTTCCTGGTAACTAAATCTGAAGAGGAAAGGGACCTGGTAGTGTTGACCACTAGGGACCTGAAGCATTCCATGCAATGCAGGAAGGCAGCAGGAGATGCAAATAGAAAGTTGGGCTGCATAGCTAGAGGGATCAGCAGTAGGCTGGAGGAGGTTATATTGCCACTGTGTAGGTCACTGGCGCAGCCACACTTGGAGTATGATGTACAGCACTGGCATCTACACCTTAAGAAAAAGACATAAACCTGCTGAAGATGGACCAAAGCAGGGCAATGAAGATGGCTTGGGGCCAGCAGGGTAGGAATTATGAAGAAAGACTGGAGGCCCTGCCTGAGCATGTACTTCCTGGAGGAGAGGGGGGAGAGGGGGACATGACTGAGATCTTCAAGTATTTGAAGGCTATTAAGGTAGACGAATGGAGTCTCTTCAATCTCAGTGGGAACAAGAACATGAGAGGGTACTGTCCTAAGCTAGAGGGAAGGAGGTTTCAATGAGAGACAAGGAGGCATTTCTTCATGGAAAGGGTGACGGCAGGTTGGAATGGACTTCCTTAGGAGGTGGGAACACTCAAAACAGTGGATGACATCAAAGGAGGTTGAGACAGGGTAAAGGGGAGAATCAGGGTCAAGAAGAAGGTAAATGAAAAGGAGGGACTATTGGAGGGAGAGGGGACAGAGTCCTTAGCTGGCATTGGGAACCTGCAGTACAAGCAGACTCAACAAACCAAAAGGCCTTATTCTGCTGGCATCTTCATACGTTTGTGCAGTGCTCATCGACCTCCTCACCTTGAAGCCTGCTTGGAACACAGACAAAGGTTGTATTTGCCAAAACATTCCTATACCTGCTTACTGAGACCTGAGTGTTATAGGCTGATAATTGGTGGATTTACTTCTATCACTTTTGTAAAAAAGGGGGACTATTTTTAAATTTTTCCAAAAGTCAGGAAACATTGGCTGCTGCAAACTTAAATTAAAATGTTGGTAAGAACTGCAGCTATAAGGTCAGATAGATACTTTAGAAACTACAGTATATTTCAACCTGATCCAGGCCAGTGCCATTTTTAGAATTTAGTTTTCTGATTTTTGTACGTCTTTATAGGACCTCAGTGACCTAAAGTAAAATTTAGGATTCGTATTTTCCTGGCTTGCTTGCACAATGACATTTTTTTCTCCATTACCAATTTGTTTGTTTACACATTCTGGACCTGATTCTTACAGCCCCACAACTGACGCAAGGTGCTTGCATCAAACGTTTCACCAGTCTCTACTCTTGAACACAGGCTGCATCGAGGTCAGATGCCCTTGCTCCAGACTGGCCCTGTGCCAACCCAGCACCAAATACAGGAGTGTGCCATGGCGCATGGGGCTGTTCACTGAACATTGGCTGCCATATCCCCTAATGTGAGATTCTGCAAAGCTGCCAATGTCCACAGTGCTGGCCAACAGTTACACCAGTCTTGAGCTGGTCTAACACCCTATATGCCAAAAGGTGTTCCACCGGCCGGTCCTATAGAGAATGGCAGCAGCAGTGGCAGAACCCCACAGCCATACAGGAGCACTGACTTGCGTACCATCAGTGAGCTAGGTGATCTGGCAATGCATGGTTACCCTTGGGAGGTGTGTTAGACACTGCACCACAGCCAACACCAGTAGTATTGGGTGGCTGTCTGGGACCCAGGGCTCACTGTCTGCAGGGCTGCCCACCTGCACTGATGGTGGTGAACTGCTGCCAGACATGGACCATGGCCAGCTGCACTGCTAGCTGCATGGTGTAATGGTGAGGGAGATGAGCCCTCTGTTATATCAGGGGCACCAGCAGAGCATGCATAGTGCTCTGCCTGCCTTGCTGTAGGGGGAGGCAGGGAGATATGCCAATATGCCTACCAGGGCAGCCAGCACTGGCTGACTGCATTGGTGCTAGAGGTGGATCCAGACTAGTGCAGCAGACATTGGCCCTCTACTGTGGGCAACAATTCCTCTGGTGGTGGAATTGCTGCAGGACTGTCCCACAGCTTGCAGCATTCACTTTCTTTGCACCTTTCCTTTGCTGCATGGGATTGCTTGCCACAAGATGTGGGAGTTTGGCACAGTGACCCCTGATTGGGTGCAGGGTACCTGATGCACCAGTGATCCATGCAAGATGCTGTTTGCCATAGCTTGCATAGATGCTGTTTGCCATAGCTTGCACCAGTCTAAGTGATGCTTTGAGAATCACGCCCCCTATATCCACATCAGGTATGTGACAGAAGTCATTACTAACAGTAGAATTAGTGACACCACTAACTACCCTGTTTAACAAATCATGGGAGGATGGGGTGGTACCCGAGGACTGGAGGAGGGCAGATGTGATTCCCCTTCACAAAAGTGGGAGCAAGGCAGAATCAGGAAACTACAGACCTGTTAGTTTAACCTCAGTGGTAGGGAAAATGATGGAATCACTTCTGAAGGAAAGAATTGTCGAGTATCTAGAGGCCAGAGGGGCACAGGACCCAAGGCAGCATGGATTCACAGCGGAAGGTCATGCCAGACAAATCTGATAGATTTCTTTGACTGGGTGACCAAAGTAGTAGATCAGGGAGGGGCTGTGGACATGGCCTACCTAGACTTTAGCAAAGCATTTGACACAGTCCCACACAAAAGATTAATATACAAGTTAGCTAGCCTGGGAGTGGGACCCAAGATGACAGCCTGGGTAAAAAATTGGCTGGAAAATAGGACACAGAGAGTAATAGTAAATGGAGTCCACTCTGATGAAAGGGGGGTTACTAGTGGGGTACCACAGGGTTCAGTATTAGGACCAGTCCTCTTCAATGTCTTTATAAGCGACATTGCAGAGGGACTGGAAGGAAAAGTATGTCTCTTTGCAGATGACACAAAGATCTGCAACAGAGTTGATGCACAGGGTGGGGTGGAAAGGATAAAAAGGGACTTGGCAAGGTTAGAGGAATGGTCAAATGTATGGTAGCTTAGATTCAATGCTAAGAAGTGCAGGTAATGCACCTGGGAAACAAAAACCAGGGAAGAGTACACAATGGGGGTGAGATACTAACAACAACAAAAATGGAAAGGACCTGGGGTAGTCATATCAGATGACCTAAAGGTGGGCAAGCAATGTGAGAGGGCAACAAGGAGGGCTGGGGGGATATTGGGATGCATAGGGAGAGGCATCACCAGTAGAAAACAGGAAGTTATTATCCCTCTGTACAGACAGCTGGTCAGACCCCATCTGGAGTACTGCGTGCAGTTCTGGAGACCCAGTCTTCACAAAGACATAGACAGGATGGAAGCTGTCCAGAGGAGGGCAACTAAAATGGTGCAGGGTCTGCACCGGAAGACATATGAAGAGAGACTAAAGGAGCTTAATATGTATAGCCTCGAGGAAAGGAGGGAGAGGGGGGACATGATAGAAACTTTCAAGTACCTCAAGGGAATCAACAAAGTCCAAGAAGGTAGCATCTTTCAAAAAAAGAGGTGTGCAAGAACAAGGGGGCACAATTTGAAGATAGAGGGAGGCGGCTCAGAGGTAATTTAAGGAAGTATTTTTCACAGAGAGGGTTGTGGATGCATGGAACGGCCTTCCGAGGAGGTCATGGAGTCAAAACAGTGGTGGAATAAGCATGCATGGGACAGTCATAAGGCAATTCTAGGGGATGGGGGTAGGAAGAAGTAGGCTGCTGGTTAACTAGGATCTGCAGCTTATCCAGTAGGCAGGGAAATGGGCAGACTGGGTGGGCCAAGCGGTCCTTATCTGCTGTCAAATTCTATGTTTCTATGTTTCTATTATTTAAGTAGTTTGAGGTCAGCAATATGAGCTGTTCTGCTCCCTCCCCATCTAGGAAACTTATTTTTTGTTCATTCTTAATGTTGCCTTCCAATTGTCCTTGGCCCTGTTTTATTCTCTGTCTTCTTAAATTACCTTCCTGCTGCCTACACCTCAGCGTCCATTCACTTGTACACTGATGACATAGTCCTTTTTGCCTCTGGCCACTCCCCTTCTGATCTGATGATCAGGCTGCAGTAGGACTTTGACAACATCCAGCTCTGGTTCAGCTCAAATTAGCTGGCTGTTAACACCAAAAAAATCATCTCAATGACCTTTGGCACAAGGCAAAAGCTCTCTTGGATTGTTAGTCATCCCTCCTTCTGCACCATGTACAGGTCCACTATACAGAATGTACTACCCTTCAAGTACCTCAGGGGCTGGCTTGAGAACCACCTCAAATTTTCTGAACACATAGATGCCATTCGAAAAAAATTGCACCCTAAGTTAGGAGCGTTGTACTACCACTGTGGCTGCATCCCTCAGCCAGCCTGCAGAGGTGTTGTTCAGAAAATGATCCTCCCTATATTTGACTATGATGATACAGTCTATAGTACTGTCCCTAAATCCACAATCTCCAGACTGGGCTCTCTCTTTCACTCCTTCTGTTGTTTTGCTCTGGACTGCCAACCCCACACTCACCACTGCACTCTACACATCCGTCTTGTTTCCTTCCCTTGAAGCCAGGTGCCTGGCCCACTGCTCCTCTTTTATTGCCAAAGTACTGGTTTGGCTCCCTTCCTTCCTACCTCTCCTCTACCTTCTTCCAGTCCCCCCAACTCCTATGCCCTTCACAGCTCCTACTTCCACTCCCATGCCCTCCCCCGATGGGCCTCATCAGCCAGCGAGGCTGCTTTCTCATACTGACTCCCTAAGGTCTGGAACTCCCTCCCACCTCCCTGTCTGCTTTGCCCCCTCCCCTCATTCTCTATCCTTCCTACGGCTTAGCTTCACCTCCCCCACCTGTAACTGCAGCTGAACTCGACTATTTGTGTCCCACTGACTTGCCCCAGCCCCCATCACCAACTCTCAATCCTAGTAGTTCTCTCCCCCTAAGTCATTCATTCTCCCGTACACCTGGCCCCCTGTCCTCTTTTTCCTACCCTGCTGCTCTCCCCCCTCCTGCCTGCGTGTCTTCTCCTTGCCCTTCCACACCTCTATCCTTTCTTCAGTGTAGACCAGGAAACCGGTCTTGTGCTGGTGTGCACCCAGTCGTGTCTGGCCCTTGTGGGGTTTTCACCCCAGAGGAATGATGGCTTGATTCTCCACCTCAGCTTACTACTCCTCCTCTTCCTGTTCCTCCTTCTCCTCCTCCTCTCCTCTTACATGCCACTCTGTTTCTCTGCTCCCTTTTCATTCTTTTTTTTTTCCTTTTATTCCTCATTATTGCTCCCCCCCCCCGTACACTACTGGACATGTCACCTAACATCATGCCTTGTGGCTCAGTATTGATTTGCTTTTACATGGTTTAGTTCATACCTACATATTGTACATAGCTTTTTCAGTGTTGTTTAAATTCTGTATGAAGTTAATTTTGTTAAACCTTACTCTGTTGTAAAATCAAGTGTACTTACCCCTATCCCCTTCCCTCCAGGACACATCTTGAAAGGAGCTGTTTGAGCTCAGTATGCCTTTCCTGGTGAAACTTTTCAAATAAATAAATTGTTTTATTAAATTCAGGTACCGTGCTGTTTTTTTGGTTTGGTTTATTTTATTTTTACAGTATGATTTTGTTGCTCTCAAGTGCAATTTTGCATTTATTTGTTATCCTTTTAAAAAGGAACCAGTCCTCAAAGTCCAGGGTTCATTTTGCCTTCCTTCACAATCTGTCCTTCCCCTTCAGCTGCTTTTTGATTTTTTATTAACCTAAGGGTGATGATTTTTCCTTAGCCTAATTGATTTGTAAGGAACATTCCTATCACATACATCAACTGAAGAACTAGTAAATTCTCTTACAACAGTATCTATGTATGGGAAAAGCTGAAGCCTGTTCCAGTTTACTTGGTTTATCTGATTTCTAAAACTCTGGGGGTTTAAAGTTCTTTAAGCATCTACTAGATGATGAGTATTACCAGGTTTGGATTAACACAGGCTATCAATGCAATTATTGAGCATTTCACATAGCAGTTGACTTTCAAATTAGGAGCTCCAACATAGGTATTTGCTGTTTGAGCTGCAGGAGTTTTTAAAATGAGATCTAAAATATTTCCTGGACTTTGTAAAGTACCTTTTCTAGTGCGTACTGTATCTCGATTATCTGGAGTAGGCTCATAGAGGAGAGGCAACATGCTAGGCTCTCCCCATGGGTCCACCCTAGGCTGCACTGAAATCCCCAATAAGATTACCTCCCTAAAATTAATCAATGGGGTCACTTTAATAGCAAGAGACTCAAATGCAGTTACTTTGACCTTGGAGGGAGAAACAATTACCCTAACACATAACGTATATCTAAGAAGGCATACCAAGCAGTTGTTGTGGCATACCAGGATTTCAGGAAGAGCTTTGATCTCTCCACACAGGAAACTGGAGAAAAAGCTGGACTGTCTAAAAGTGGGACAGAAAGTAATAAACTGGGAAAGAAGCTGGTTGAGCAGCAGGAGTCAGAGGGTGGTGGTAAATGGAGTCCACTCTGTAGAGAGCAGGGTGACCAGTGGGGTGCCTCAGAGGTCAATACTTGGCCCTGTCCTCTTCAGTATCTTTATCAGCAACTAGGGTCGGACTGGCCCACCTGGATACCAGGAAATTTCCAGATGGCCCCCCTCAGTTGGGTAAGTGGTTACCTTCTGAGCTCTGAAAATGTTTGCATTTATCTTCTTTTTTCTAATTAAATGGGGTATCTGTGACACTGTTGATAAATGTAAGATGCAAACACAGAGCTAGTTTATAAGATTGAAGTGGAATATTGATATGAGTGTGTCAACCTGGGCCCTCCTCTATTGATTTTCCAGGTGGGCCCTTGTATCTTCTTTCCAGGTGGGCCCTCTGTACCCCAGTCCGACCCTGAATTTGCAGAAGGGCTGGAAGGGAAAGTCTGCCTGTTTACAGATGACACAAAAATCTGCAACAGGGTGGACACACCAGAAAGAGTGGAAAAAATGTGGAATGATTTGAGGAAGTTAAAGAAATGGTTAAGTGTTTGGCAGCTGGGCTTCAATACTAAAAATGCAAAATCATGCATTTGTGGAGCAGAAACCTGGGGGCTACGTATCAACTGGCATGGGTGGTACTGACAACCACCAAACAGGAAAGGGACCGGGGGGTAATCCTTTTGGATGACCTGAAACTAGCCAATCAGAGTGAAAAAGCAGTGGGAAAGGCTAATAAAATGCTGATGTGCATAGGGACGGGTATCACCGAAGAAGGAAGGAGATAGTGCTGCCCCAGTACAGGTCACTGGTAAGACCACACTTCGAGTACTGTGTCTGGTACTGGAAGTCCCACCTTTGAAAGGACATGGATAGTGGGAGGCAGTACAGAGGCAGGCAACCAAAAATGGTGCAGAGACAGCATCAAAGGTCCTACGACAACAGACTAAGAGAGCTGAATATGTACTCCTGTCCGGGGAGATTGAGGTTGCTCAGAATTGACAAGCTCAGCTTTTTTGAACTGTGGACAGACTGTGCAACCCAGCCTGCCTACAAGTTCGAAATGCCTTTTCGCAATTAGAGTGCGATGAGCTTGCACAATTCTTTGCGTCTAAGGTGGCTGACATCATGGCGGTACTCCAACCAGCACACTCTATGGGTGTTGCTGTGGATCAGCTTGAGGCCACTGCTTCTCGACTTTCCTGGAGTACCTTTGACCGAATGGAGTTCACAGATGTCATGCAGATTGTCCAGGGTGCTCACCCTACATGCTGTAGTTTGCATCCTGGATCAACTTCCCTGATTTTGGGTTGTATTGATTCCATTGGTCCAATCCTAGCATGGATAGTCTGGTGCTCTTTGGAAATAGGTGAGTTTCCTAGCTCTCTGAAGGAGGTGGTGGTAACACCTCTCTTGAAAAAAGCTTCTTTGGGCCCAGACTGCCATGCAAACTACAGACCAATCTCTAACCTTCCCTTTTTAGATAAGGTTATTGAGAAAGTAGTGGCCGTGCAGCTGGAGAACCATTTGACCATCCATGACATCTATGAACCCCTCCAGTCTGGATTCTGAAAGAGACATAGTACTGAGACAGCACCGACTTGGGTGCTTAATGATCTCCTGATGGCTAGGGACCAGAAAAACTGTTCCATCTTGCTTCTTCTTTATCTCTCATCAGCATTTGACTCTGTGGACCATGGGGTTCTGTTTGGCCATCTGAAGTTCATCTGTGGACTGTTGGGTACAGTCCTCAGGTGGTTTACATCTTTCCTCACTGTAAGAACTCAGAGAATGGTGTCCGGGATTTATTCCTTGGACCAAGTTTCTCTGTCGTGTGGGATGCCTCAGGGCTCAGTGTTGTTCCCATGTTGTTTGCAGTGTACATGCTGCCCCTTGGAGACATTGTAAGAAGGCATGAGCTGAGGATTCACTGTTATGCTGATGATACCCAACGCTACCTTTCTTTTGCACCTGACCAGGATGGAGCTCTATCAGCTTTTAATAGCTGTCTCACAGATATCCAGGAGTGGATGGATTCCAGTTGGCTAAAGTTGAATTTGGAAAAGACTGAGGTGTTGGTTGTGGATCCAGCTTGCCGGATAGGGGGGCTGGGGCTGGGTTCATCCTTGGGACTTTTCTGGGTTCGTCCTCGGGGCTTTTCCTTGGGGCCATTTCAATGCTGACCTCTGAATGGGTGCGGAACCTGGGGGTAATTTTTGACAAAGGGCTGACTCTGCATTCGCAGGTGTCAGCTATCATCAAATCATCTTTTTACCATCTGAGGAATATCTCCAGGATTAAGCCCCTTTTCCATCCGGTGATCTTCCTACGCTGGTCCACGACTTTGTGTCCTTGCTCCTGGACTACTGCAACTCCCTTTATCTAGGGCTACTTGGGGTGGAAATCTGCCACTTGTAGCTAGTGCAGAATTCAGTGGCCCAGCTTTTGACAGGAACTCCTAGATCCTGTCATATTATGCTGGTGATGTGCGGACTGCACTGGCTGCCAGTACAGTGGTGGATCACCTTTAAAGTCAGTTTACTGACTTTTAAAGTCCTACATGAACAGGACCAGGATTACCTGAAAGAGCTTCTGGTTCTCTACAGTCCCAGATGATTGCTCCTCTCAACTGACAAGGGGTTGCTAGAGATTCCGTGGGTGTGTTTGAAATCAACTGGGGCCCACGCAATTATACACGCAGCCCCAACCCTTTGGAATTCTCTACCCTGTTGGTTACGGGAGTGCACGACTGTGGAAGGATTCAAACAAGCTTTGAAAACTTGGTGTAGACTGCCTAGCCCCTAACTGCAATGGGCTCGGCAGTGACACACCTCCAAAATCCCTTTGTACTCATCCCAAAACATTTTGTTGCTGGCATATCAAACATAAAAAGCAGTCCATGTTAAAAAAAAATTATTCACTTCATAATTAATTTCTACCCCCTTCCCAGTGCCAGATCTTAGTACTTATGATTGTGTGGGCTTGAGCTAGCCCTGACATCCCAGTATACCATAGAACCAGGGAGAATATTTTTTTAGGTTGGTCTGTTCCATCATGTCTTTTACATACTTTATGTAGTACCCTAAGGTTGTTTGCAGGCCAGAGAAAATGCCTATGTAAGTCAACACCCAGCAATCTGTTTCCATACTGGGTCCTCCCACTATAGGAAGGGAGCTAGCCAGGGGATTTTAGTGCAAAAGAGGCCCCCCTCGATAAAGACCTCACGAGTGAGCACCAAGACACTTGACCTCAGTGTTACCTGGTGGTATACTGGCTAGATGTACAGTGGTTTGCCTTTTCTTGATCGTGTCATTAACTGTTGCACTTTCTACTGTTGTACAGCAATCAAGCCATTTATTACAATAAATGCAAGTGATTTTTGCAGTAACAGTACTGTGAAGCTGTATTTTGTTCCTCTGTTGCCCCTGGTCTAAGTTCTTCTCTGAGTGAATACAGTGTGGACTGTTTTCCTTTATTCAACAATCACAGTAACTTCTCTTTTTATAGTGACATCATAGCAGCTCTCCAGAGCCAATGTTTTTTTTTTTTTTTGGTTTGTGTATTTCTCATCCCAGCTGGCACATCCTTCCCACTGCCCCTCCCCCAGTCACAGTGCCCTGACATTTCTCAGTATTTACCTTCTCCTGTTAACCCCCCATGGCTTGCCCTCCATGGAAGGGAGTGGGGAGTCCCCTTAAGACACCAGACTGGATCCAGATAAGTCCCGGAGCCTGCGATGGCCAGGGATCATCATGCATAGCCAGGACTTTTCACCCATTTTCTCCCCAGTTTAGAAGAAGGGCGTGTAATGATGCCAATGGCTGTGTTGTGCATACTCCTGTGTGAGGCATGCTAGGCGTGTGCTCCTACTATGGCCCCATTCTGCAGTGTAGGTGTGCCAACCCCTGCCTCCACTAGAAGCCAGGCTAACACTGACCACTGATCACCTCCCTCCCCAAAGGAGGAGAGCTGTCCTTGGGACGCTTGATACTCCCCCTCCATAGCTGTCCCCAGGTGACTCACTTGCACAGTGAACACGGATCACCAGCATGACAGGAGGTACGGCACTGAGGCCTCAGCCATCTGCACCTCTGGGCCAGCCTCCATAGCCAAAGTATCTGATAGAGCTAATTCATCTTAAATAGTTTATCCCATTTCCCCAAGTCAGGGCAATATACAAAATCTCAGCAAGTGGCTGGAAAGCCAGGTCTTAATATTGGCCACCATGCTGAGTGCATTATTCAGGTCAATTCACATTCAGCTTAGTTCACAATCAGCACATGATTATGGAATCAAAGTGGAAATCCATTTTGGCAATTAAGAATTACAGGCACAGTACAGAAACACAGAAACATAGAAAGTGAAAGCAGATAAGAACCGCTAGGCCTATCCAGTCTGTCCTTAACCTACCTATATTAGTGGCCGTTGAAGATACTTGGCCATTGGCTTTACTCTTTCCTTTCCACCTCTAGGGTTCCCTTATGCCTGTACCATGCATGCTTTAATCCCCTCATTGTGCTTGGTCCAACTGCCTCCTGTTGCAGACTATTCCATGCATCGTCCACCCTTTCTGTGAAAAAAAAAACTTCCTCAGATTTCTCCTTATCTTACCCCCCCCCCCCAATCTCATATCATGCCCCATGTTTTGGTATTTTTCCCATATTGAAAGATCTCGCCCCCTTGCATCTTGTGTATGATTTTAAGATACTTAAAGGTTTCTATCATGTCTCCCTGCTTCCTGCTTTCCTCCAGTGAATACATATTGAGGTCCTTTAATCTCTCGTCATATGTTTTCTAATGCAAGCTCTGTACCATCTTAGCTGCACTGCTCTGAACTGCCTCCACCCTGTCTATGTTCTTGCGAAGATTTGGCCTCCAGAACTTTACACAATACTCCAAATGAGGCCTCACCACTGTTCTATACAGTGGAACCACCACCTCCATCCTTCTGCTAGTGATACCACTTCTGTACGTATGCACTCCAACATTCCACTGGCTCTCCCTACAGCCTTTGTACACTGCTTGTTCACCTTTAGGTCATCTAAAACGAAAAACCCCAGGTCCCTTTCTTCCCTGGTGCCCATCAGCACCTCCCCCCCATCCTATAGTTCTCTCCAGGGTTTCTGCGTCTCAGGTTCATGATTTTGCACTTCTTCACAATGAACCTCAGTTGCCACACCTCTGCCAATTTTTCCAGCTTTCTTAAGTCCCTCTTTATTTTCTCCACCCCATCTGGAGTGTCCAGCCTGTTGCAGATCTTGGAGTCATCTGTGAACAGTAAACCTTCCCTTCCAGTCCTTCCACAATGTCACTAACGAAGACATGGAAGAGGACTGGCCTCAGGACTGATCCCTGAGGTACCCCACTGGTCACCCCTCTCTCCCCAGACTGGATCCCATTTACCACTGCCCTTTGCTTCCTGTCTATTAACCAGTTTCTAAATACAGTTAACCACCTTGTGGTCCATGCCCTGGCTGCCTATTTTGTTAACCAGCTTCCTGTGTGGGACAGTGTCGAAGGCCTTGCTGAAGTCCAGTTAGGCGATGTTGACCACTCCTCCCTGATTCACCTCCTTTGTTATCAGGTCAAAAAAATCTATTAGATTTGTTTGACATGCTCTTCCTGCTGTGAATGCATGCTGCCTCAGATCTTGGGCTCCATTGGATTCCAACTGTCCCACTCTCCTTTCAATGAGAGGTCCCTCCAAAATGTTACCCAATACTGAGGTGAAGCTGACCAGCCTATAGTAACCTGCTTCCTCCCTGCTACCATTTTTGTGAAGAGGAAAGGGAAAAAGGGAAAGGGAACATTGTTTAACCAGGAGCACTACACTAAGCCAAAACTTGTTTCCAGATGTGACCTGGGAGCACAAGGAAGTTAAGTGACTTGCTCAGGATCACAGTATGCATATGGGTGGCTGTGGGATTCAAACCCAGGTCTCCAGATCTGCAGCTCAGAGCCTTAACCCACTGCACTATACTGCCCACAAACAGTAGGTACTACATGTGCCCTCCTCCAGTCCTCTGGAACCACTCCTGTGTTAAGCAACTCACTGAACAAGGCTGCCAGTGTTGCTGCTGTGGTGCTTGGCCAGCTGGTTATGATTATTCGATGATATTTGTAATATACAAAATATAGTATGTGATTATCTCACATAAGACAGCCTGTACTATGGGTGCACACCCCCTCCCCAGGTTTCAGTGAAGCTGCAGGATGTATTTACCTGACCAGGAGACCTCTGTAATGTAATTAACTTCCTTGAGGAATTGCATTTTATGGCCTTTTTATGACCACCTGCCTCTGAAGCTGGGAAACTAAAATATACATTTTATGACTTCAGAAACAGGACATCATTAAGCTGATTCCTGCAGCTATCTCACTTAGGTGACATACTGCAGGGTTGTAAACTTCCAGGGAACTGGTGGATCAAAGACTCATAATTTGGGAAATGCAATTTTACAGATGTCACCTTATTTAAAATATATCCTGACAGGAAATCATGTTTGTATTTTTTTTTGGTTCTGAAAGGAGGAGCTAGATGACTCATAGAAGGGGTGAGGAGTCACAGAGTTTAAACTGAATTCTCGAGTCTGAAATGTCAAATTCCATCTTAGGACTCTAGAAAGAGACAGCTCTCTGATAAGCACTAAGAGGTAATACATTAAAAAAGATCTAACTGTATGTGGGTAGGAGTTTATTCTGTAGTTTTCTTTGCTTTTCTTTTAAGTGATTGTAAGCTCTTTGCTATAGTGTTCTGTGTTTACATTTGACATATTTTTATAATCTTTTAGTAAAGCACCTTTCATTTGAAAGACTGCCTGGGCGTCTGCTAGTTCTTTTTTTCTTTTTGCATATAACGTGTAGATAGTTAAGTCTGACAATTGTTCAAACAGCTTGATGGTGTTACTAAACTGGGAAAAGATAAGAATATACCTTAGATCTCTTAGAGCTTTAAGGGTTCATTTTGGAAGCCTGGCTTGGTGCCCCTGGTGAAAGATTGTACCGCAACCCCGAAGAGGGCATGTATCTGAGCCTGTACATTTGGGTACGCTGGCATAAGGTTCACATTTTGAATCCCCCCAGAATTTGAGACTAAAGGTGATTTGGACCCAAAAGCAGACAGGAGGGTTACCTTGTATGTTACCTGTTCACACTATTGCGCTCTGAGGTTGGCACTGTGAGAACAGAGGGCCTGACCTGCTGAGTGCGTTTGTGACAGATTTGGTTAGCAGCGGTGGGATAAAAATTTGGTAACCCAAGCTTAAACTATTCAGTGTGTCAGCTTAATACTGTATAGCTCACTTGCAAAATGAGGCAGTGATTTATTTTTTAAAAAAGGAAACAGAACTATATCATTTTGCTTACAGTCAAGTTTCTAACTGTTTTATTTTTTTTCTAAAGTACAAGTTAGAGTACCCTTAGTTAGGGAAGAAGATGGCTTCCAACTACAGTGGGCACATTGTAGACTACTTGAGACAGGTGTGTCAGGACAGAGGAGACCTGCACAAGGGGAGAGCCACCAAACAGAACCTCATGGATGCCCTGATGGCAGCAGATGCCCAGAGCATCAAGTCACAGACTGTGACTATAAAGGACCAAACCTTGGGTGCAGAGGGGCTAGCTGCCACTGCAGTGTCCAGATCTGGTGGAGAGAACAGCAGGGCCAGTGCAAGCCAAGGGCCACAGCAGCTGGGGAAGGTCACCAGCATTCTGGAAACAGATGCAATCAGGCTGCAGATTGAGTTGTGCAGACTGGAGCTGGAGTTCCACAGAGAGGCTGAGCAAGAGAAACGAGCTGCACAGGACTAGAGGGAGTGAGAAGTAAGCTGGGGAGGAGAGGAAGGAGTGAAAACAGAGAGAGGCTAAGCAAGAGCAATGAGCCACAGAGGAGAACAGGGAGTGAGAATGGTGAAAAGCAGACCGTGAACAGTGAGAGGCAGACCATGAAGAGCATGAGCGCCAGAGGTGACATGAGCTGGAGAAGCTATGACTCCAACCACCAGCACCAGAGCAGGTAAGTGGCTTGGGTTTAACTGGAACTACAGGACTGGGTTACAAATTAAATTCCAAATTGATAGCCGAATTTAAAGAGTGGGAGGATATGGATGCCTTTTTAAATTTCTTTGAAAAAGTTTGTATTCAGGCAAAAATTCCTAGAGGGTCCTGGAGCTTCCAGCTATCATCGCTACTTACCTGGAAAGCTCGGGATGCATTGGGTCAAATGGACAATGAGGACAGTAATGATTACAGCAAACTTAAAGCTGCACTTTAAAAAAAGTTTGACTTAACTGCAGAAGCATACAGAGCTAAATTCCATAAGCTCAGGAGAAGCCTTGATATCAGTTATGAGGAGCTAGCCATGAAACAATGTCAATTTTTAAAACGATGGTGGGAAGGAATTGAAACAAACTCTATAGACAAAATTGAAAATGCTATTTTAGTAAAACAGTTTTTTGGAACATGCCCAGCAGAGCTGAAAACCTTGCTGGAGGACTGAGATCCCAAAAGAGTGCAAGAGGCTACTGAACTCTCGGACTGATATGCCATGAACAGACATGCTCAGAGAGCGAATGGGGTGGGCGAGGCAGTGCAAAAAGGGAACAACTTGCTTTCAGAGCAGCTAAAATCCTCACTGCCTCCACCAAAACCAGTTAGCCCCAGGTTTCAAAGAAAATATTTTTCTGAAAAAAGGAATGAATGTTGAGTTTGTAAAGAAACTGGGCATATTGCCATACAATGTCCCAAAAAGATGAGCAATATGCAAAATGGGGCTAGGAAAGAAGTGGGTTGTTTGTGTGTCCCTGGAAGCATGCCTGTGAACATGAGGGAACACATTCATCCAGTCACGGTGAATAGTTTACAGAAACAAGGATTAAGGGACACACGGGCATCCCTGACTTTGGTAAAAGGGGATCTGGTAGAGCCTGGTCAGCTTATACCCAATAGATTTGTAACTGTACTAGGGTTTACTGGTGAGAAGACAACATTGACACTCACTAGTGTTCTCCTAGACTGGGATGAAACAGGGGGAACTGTGTAATAGTTGACTGTAGCCAAAACTTTAGTAGTTGATGTCATCTTTGACAACAATCTCAAACAGGGGATGGTGTGTGCAGTTACCCATAGCCAAGTAGCAAGGGGAAATTATAGTTCCCTGGACCCCACAGAAACCATTGTGGAAACCACTGGGATCCTGGTTCCCCAGCCTGTGTCTCCTGATATGGAGACTGATGAAAAGGGGGTAGAAATTTCCCCAGTAGCAGTTAATCACACAGCTATGGAGGGCTACTCCAAAGAAGGAGGGGTGACCCATTGCCAGAGGGTTAGGGATGACAGTGATCCTGACTGCCCTGATGCTAGTGCTAGGGACACTAGTTTAGAAACTTAAGGGGACCTGTCCCATGCCTTGGGAATGTGTAAGGAGTTTGCAGCTGCTCAGAAAAGTGACCCTAGTATACATAAGCTGAGAGCATGGGCAGACTCTGGCGGAGCACAGGGAGGTAATGGTAAGCATAAAGTTTATTGGGAAAATGGACTGATGTATACTCAGGCTATGAAAACAGAGGGAGGGGTGATAGGCAGGCAGCTTGTCGTTCCCCGGGGGTATCGTGAGCAGTTGCTCAAGATTGCACATGATATTCCCTTGTCTGGTCATCTGGGAATCCCACACACTATGCAGCGGTTGGCCCAGAATTTCTATTGGCCCTACTTCATCCAGCAGGTGAAGGAGTATTACAGGTCTTGTCATCGGTCCCAAGAAACAGGGAAGGTGGGTAAGAAAACTCAAGCCACCCTAATTCCATTGCCCATAGTGGAAGAGCCATTCCAGAGGGTAGGAATGGATATTGTGGGGCCTTCATATACCCCCAGCTCCTCCAGGAAGAGGTTCATCCTGACTGTGGTGGATTATGCCACCTGGTATCCAGCGGCAGCTGCCCTATCCTCACTGAGGACAAACAAAGTGGCAGATGCCTTACTTGGGATTTTCTCCCGTGTTGGATTCCTGCAGGAGGTTGTCTCCGATTGAGGGAGTTCCTTCATGTTGGACTTGATGAAATGTTTATGGGAGAAGTGTGGAGTGGTGCACAGGTGCATGACACCTTATCACCCACAAGCCAATGGGCTTGTGGAAAGATTTAATGGTATCCTGAAGTCAATGCTCTAAGCATTTGCTGAACAGCATGGGAGGGACTGGGAGAAATATACCTTCCTCACCTGTTGTTTGCATATAGGGAGGTGCCCCAAAAGTCAACAGGGTTTTCCCCCTTTGAGCTCTTATTTGGATGCTGGATACATCAGCCCCTATACTTGTTCCAGGAGGACTGGGAAGGCAAGCATGCCACCCAGGGAACTCTCATAGTGGATTATGTCCTTAGGTTTAGGGAAAGGCTGAAGGAGCTTATGGGGACAGCCCAGAGCAACCTGGCAGTTGCCCAACAGAAACAAAAAGTGTGGTACAACTGCAGAGCCAGAGCTTGCTCATACACAGTGGGTCAGGAAACCATGGTTCTTATCCCGGGTCTGGAAAGACAAGCTGCAGGCTGAGTGGACCGGACCGTACAAAGTAGTTAGAAAGGTAAATGACATGAACTATATCATAGAGTTACCTGACAGAAGATATACAGAAAGAAAGTACCATGTCAACATGATGAAGCCATATGCTAATAGGGCTGACATGGTGTTTGCAGTATGTAGTCTTGGGGAGGGGACGGAAGAAGGAGACCCCCTTCTGGACTTGCTGGAAGAAAGCAAGTGGGAGTCCTCTGTGGAGGTGGTTAAATTGTCACCCCAGCTGGCCCCAGACAAGATCCAGGAAGTAAGGGAGGTTTTAGCAGACTTTGCCCAACTGTTTAGTGCCAAATCTGGACTAACACCCTTAGCAACGCACGATGTGGAGACAGGAACACAGACGCCCATATGGTGGACAGCATATTGGGTGTCAGAGGCTGTCCAAAAGGACATTAGGAGGGAGTTGTAGGAAATGCTGGATTTAGGGGTAATCCAGAGATTCCACAGTTCCTGGGCCTCACCCATAGTCCTTGTGCCTAAGCCAGATGGCTCTACTCATTTCTGTGTGGACCATCATCGACTGAATGCAGTCATGAAGTCAGATACCCACCCGATGCCCAGGACAGATGAACTCCTGGACAAGTTTGGAGGGGCAACAAACCTTATGACTATTGCCCTAACAAAGGTGTCTTGGCAGGTAGAGTTAACTGACAGAGCTAGGGAGAGGTCGGCCTTCATCAATCCGATAGGCTTATTTGAATTTAAAGTAATGCCTTTCAGAATGAAGAACACCCTGCCACTTTCTAAACGTTGGTGAACCAGGTGTTAAATGGTGCCGAGGAGTATGCCGTGGCGTACCTGGACGACATTGCTATCTTTAGTGCGAGCTAGGAGGAACACCTGTTCCACCTTAGGGAAGTGCTGGGCACAATACAGAGGGCCAGGTTCACTGTCAAAGCTGAGAAGTGCCAGGTGGCCATGGCTGAAGTGGTATACCTGGGGCAGGATGTAGGCTGGGGACAGAGCCATCCCAACCAAGTAAAAATAGAGGTGAAAAAGGCATGGCCCAGACCAGAAATGCAGAAGCAGGTCAGGAGTTTTCTAGGGACAACAGGGTACTATAGGAAAATTGTACCCAATTACAGTGCTCTGGCTGCTCCCTTATCTGATCTGGTAAAGAAGAATATGCCTAAGAAAATTTCCCAGGAACCAGCATGTGAAAAAGTCTTTACCAGACTGTAGGAGACACTGTGCAGTGCTCCTGTGTTGACAAGTCCTGACTATAGCAGATCCTTTATAGTCCAGACTGATGCCTCAGATGTGGGTATTGGGGAAGGACTGAGTCAGACATCCAACCAAGGGAAAGATCACCCTGTAGTGTACCTGAGTCAAAAGTTACTTCCCAGGGAGCAGGCTTACTCAACTGTGGAAAAAGAGTGTCTTGCCATAGTGTGGTCCCTAAAGAAGTTAGAGCCATACTTATATGGGCAGCATTTTGAGGTACAAACTGACCACAACCCCCCTGGTTTGGTTGGCACAAATGGAAAAATAACCAATAGTAGACTGTTAAGATGGAGTCTTGCCTTGCAAGGGTATGACATGATGATCTTACATAGGGCTGGAGTGACCAATCAGAATGCAGATGGCTTATCGCATCTATATGATGAGTGAACTGACTTGTGGAGCTCATCCCATGTAGGGGATAGAGACCCAAATTCAGTCTAGGTGGGGAGGAGTGTGACGCTTGGCCAGCTGGTTATGATTATTCGATGATATTTGTAATATAAAAATATAGTATGTGATTGTCTCACATAAGACAGCCTGTACTATGGGTGCACCCCCCCCCCCCCCCCCAGGTTTAGGTGAAGCTACAGGATATATTTACCTGACCAGGAGATCACTGTAATGTAATTAAATTCCTTGAGGAATTGCATTTTATGGCCTTTTTATGTCCTCATGCTTCTGAAGCTGGGAAACTAAAATATACATTTTATGACTTCAGAAACAGGACATCATTAAGCTGATTTCTGCCAGCTATCTCACTTAGGTGATGGACTGCAGGGTTGGAAACTTACAAGGAACTGGTGGATCAAAGACTCATGATTTGGGTAATGAGTTTTTGCTGATGTCACCTTATTTAAAATATCTCCTGACAGGAAATCATGTTTGTATTTTTTTGGTTCTAAACGGAGTAGCTAGATGACTCATAGAAGGGGTGTGGAGATACAGAGTTTAAACTGAATTCTTGTGTCTGAAATGTTGTCATATTCCATTTTGGGCCTCTAGAAAGAGACAACTCTCTGATAAGCACTTAGAGGTAATACATTAGAACAGATCTAACTGTATGTGGGCAGGAGTTTGTTCTGTAGTTTTCTGTGCTTTTCTTTTAACTAATTGTATGCTCTTTGATATAGTGTTCCGTGTTTACATTTTACATATTTTTATCATTCTTTAGTAAAGTACCTTTTATTTGAAAGACCGCCAGGGTGTCTGCCAGTTCTTTTTTTGCATGTGACGTATAGATGGTTAAGTCTAACAATTTTTCAAGCAGCTTGATGGTGTTACTAAACTAAGAAAAGGTAAGAATATGCCTAAGGTCTCTTATAGAGTTTTAAGGGTTCATTTTGGAAGCTTGGCTTGGTGCCCCTGGCAAAAGATTGTGCCGCAATCCCCGAAGAAGGTACATATCTGAGCCTGTACATTTGGGTACACTAGCATATGGTTCACAGTTTGAATCCCCCCAGAACATGAGACTAAAGGTGATTCGATGCAAAAGCAGACAGGAGGGTTACCCTGCCTGTTACCTGTTCACACTATTGTACTCTGAGGTTGGCACTGTGGAAGCAGAGGGTCTGACCTGCTGAGTGTGCTTGTGATAGCTGCTAGCTTCTTTCGTACTTCCTTTAATATTCTTGGATGAATGCCATCACGTCCCTTTGCCTTGTCCACCTTTAATTTTGTAAGTCACTCCCAGACTCTCTCCTCTGTAAATAGAACAGTGTCAACCACTCCTATTCCCTTGTATCTGCTGCCCAGCTGTGGTCCCTGTCCCTCCCCTTCTTCAGTGAATACTGAACTGAAGTATGTATTCGGTATTTCTGCCTTTTTCATGTCTCCATCTACACCCTTACCTTTATCCCATTTGAGCGTTACAATCCCCCCTTGGACTTTTTTCCTCCACTGAAGTACCTATAGAATGTATTTTCCTTTTTTTTCACAGTCTGTGCTAATCTTTCCTCTATTTGTGCCTTTGCACTCCTAACAGCCTTACCTGCCTCCTTCAGACAATTTAGGTACACCCCTATCCTTTTCATTCTGTGTCTTCTTATATTTTCTGAAACTCAACCTTTTGGTCCTTACTTTGCCTGCTACATCTTTTGAGAACTATAGTGGTTTCCTCTTTCTCCTGTCTTTATTTATCAGCCTAATGTACTGATTTGCCATCTCCACTATGGCTCCTTTTAGGTGTGCCCACTACTCCTCCACCCCTGACCCATGTCGATGCTCTCCAGGGCTTCTTTGATACACCTCCCCATCTTAGCAAAGTCTGCCCTCCTGAGATCTAGGACCCTTAACTTTGTATGGTTTGACTATGTCCCTGTACTTATGCTAAAAAACACTATGTGATGGTCACTGGACCCCAGATGACCCTCTACTTGGACCTCTGTGATTCTCTCTCCATTGGTCAATAGTAAGTCTAGAATTGCCCTGTCCCTGGTGTTTTCCAGCACTAGCTGCTTTAGGCCAGCCACCTGCAGGGAGTTCAGGATATCTCAGTTGAAGCAGCCACTGGGATGGTTCAATCCTGGTCTGGCATATTGAAATCTCCCTGAAGTAGTACTTATTCTTTTATTGCCATCTCACGTACGGTATTTCCTCCACTAGCCCCCTATCCACCTCCTACCAGTGTTGGAGGCCTTTAGATCACCCAAGTGTGGATTTCTATGCCACTGCCTGGCTCGACGATGACCCACAGTGCCTCCACCTCCCCCATCTACCCTGTACCTCTCTTACTTTTATACCCTCGCTGATGTACAGACCCCTCCTTCAGGTTCTCCCCATCCCTCCTGAAAAGAGCAAAACCTGGTACATTTATGCCCCAATCATGATTTTCGGTGTACAAGGTCTTGGTAATTGCTACTATGTCCAGGTTAGACGCAGTCATCAAGGCCACCAGGTCTGGGAATTTATTTCTCAGGCTGCAGGCATTTGTAAACACTGCTTTTCTTACTTTGTTGCCTGCCCTTGTTCTAGTCCTGCTCTTGTCCTCTTGTCTCTTCCCCCCACCCCATTTCCAGCCAGTTCAACTCTACTTGACTTTCAGGAAATGGTCCAGATGGGGTCTTTGATCACCAAATCAAGTTATCGGAGGAGATATCCTACTAGATATTTGCACACTAAAACAATTCTTCAACCTCTCCAATTCAGGTCATTTTAGATATCTCCAACTGCGTACTTATATACAAGAATAGTGCATGGCAGCCTAAAATAACCTGATAGCAAAGTCTTTACTAGATGTCATGTACTCGATTCTGAAACAAGTTGTTATTAAGGGGCTAATTTCAGCCCTATACAAAGCTCTTAAATCCTTAGACATTGACCACGCTCTATATATAAAACAAAAGTGGCAACAAGAAAACAGTATAGCACTTATTGAAACTGACTGAGCTAAGATGTTCCACTCTGGTCTGAAAACTACTTGTCCCCCTTTATGGCAGGAATTTACTTGGAAAGTCAGGATCCATTTTTTCTGTACACCTGCCATAGAGGGGAAATTGGGTGCTTGCTTTTTTTTAGCCTAATGGAGGAAATGTAGGGAGACCTAGGCACACCATACACACATGTTTTGGACATGTCCATCACTGCCTGCCTTCTGGTAGCAGATTACAACTACATTGTCTGCACTGTTTGCTATTGAAGCCCTTTCTTTTTGAACCTGTTGAACTATTCTTTATTTGTGTATTGCACTGTGTAAAGACCTGTGAACCTCTGTTATTCAATAAAGATGCATTTAAAGAAAAATAGAGGAACTGCAGGCTATGGCCTGTTCTTACATACAGTAATATCCCAGTTTCAAAAGGCAATGGGTACATAGATGTTTCTGGATCTGGAGGGACTCAAGTCAGATGGCAACATTCCATACCCAGTCTGTCACCTTCTCCATTCAGTTCCCTAGAGTCAGTTTCAAGTTCCTTATCCTATACACCCAAATTACTCCCTGGAGTGACAAAACAGTTGTTAACAGCCTCTGCTTCTTCAGTCCGTTATTTGGTACTCTACTCACAAAATGGTTCTAAAATAACAATAGACATCACAAAGCGACCAGCCGAGGATCTTCTTCCAGAAATCTCCCTCCACTCTCATCTCCTCTCTCTTTCCATTCTATCTGGTTCTAGCTTCATACCAAAATGTGACTCCCCTTAACCCCGTCCATCTGTATATTGCATCCCATCTGAGGGGTGGCTGGCACTGAAAGTCCCAGAGAAACTTTCTGTAGAGTACAAAAGGAGTCTATCTAAGAGAGCGTTAATTCTCTCCCCATTAAATTATTTCTGTCTGCAGCAAGGGCATTGTGTATTGTCTTTTCTCCTTAGGGCTGTTATGGGGAAACATAAGCACCCTCCGTCAACTTGCTACCTGAAAAAGCAGAAGCCTAAAGTGGCATTTGAAGCTACTTATTGATCACCTTCTTCAAATAGCAATAACATAAGGAGAATCCCCAAAAGAAAGATTTGTACTGTGATATTGTGAACCCTATGCTAAGGCATTCATCCATTGCTAGGAACCTCAGCCACAAGTCCCTCAGCCATAGCCTAGTGGGCATTTTCCTTCCCTGACCCGGGACTGCACCCCCTCATCCATATTGAAAATACATGCCAATTTATAAGGATGCCTATCAGGCCATGTTACAAAGGCATCTTTGCACCTGCAAAGAAACAAGTTAGCTCATTAGCACTGCATCCCCTCTAATATTCTGATCCTCTTTAGCAACATCTCAAAGAGAAGTATATATGCACCATCCTCTCAAACTCTTATTTTTATATATGTTAATATGCAAAGGGGGAAGCACACCCTCTATCAGACTGCTAGGTATCCTCATTCATCCAGTACTGATATCTGCTCCCATATCTCTTTGCTCAACAATTCAACTATCATCTCTTCAACATTGCCTGCATCTATCACTTCCTCAACACCTCTGCTGCTAAAACCTTCATTCATAGAAACATAGAAACATAGACTTTGATGGCAGATAAGGACCACTTGGCCCACCTAGTCTTCATCATTTCTCACCTTGACTGTTGCAATATCCTCCTCTGAGGGCTTCCTAATGCCTTCCTGTCTATGGTTTGAACTGTTTAAAATGAAGCTGCATGACTGCCCACCTGTTCTCAGAAATTGGACCTTTCCTCCCAGCCTCATTTTTAAAAATGTCAATGGAAAATGCAGAATCATGATTGGCTGAAGCATGTCACATGATTGTGGATTAAAATGTAAAAAAAAAAAATGATATATCCAACAGGAGTGGGTGTAAAATTGAAAAGTTAAAGAATATATTTTGGCTAGTGACAGCAGTAGCATCAATATATCAAAATAATATTTCTTCTGCTGTTGTCACAATGGATATTTTAGCACATACTCCTGCTCAGAAGACATGATAGAGGTATATTAATAAAGAACACAACTGACCGGGGTCAGAAAGGTCAATATGCTACTTACATATGCTCAGGATCAAAAAGGTTACCATACAACTCAAACAACACAGCAACATCAAGATTAAATAATGCAAATTTAAATAAAAGCACACAACCTTACCCTACCCCCACAGCAACATTGCTGTTGAATCACAAAACTGTCAAGGAAATCTTTCTAACAACTTTAAAAAGCATGCAGTACATCCTACCCACAAATCCAAACTCAGAAAGGTTTAGTGATGCTCACACAATAAAAAACACCTAACAAAACATGAAATGTATTTCATAAGGATGATTCTACACAAGAACAGAAACATGAATACATACATCACTAAACTACCAACAAAATGTGTACAAACATTGCTTTAAAAACTAATAAAATATCTACTTACCTAGAAACAAAGGACATCTCAAACTCTGTGTTTGAATCTGAACTGCCCGGCATTGCTCCTTAATGAGGTTACATCACTGTAAGAATTATGCCCAGGGCATGGCGGACTGAGTCCTTCTACCTATCAAAGGAACCCCAGCAGTCATGACAAATGAATCTGTGCCGTACGGTTGGGGCTGTAGCTTTTCTTTTAATGAGGCTTTAGCCTCAGGAGTTCACAGGTCTTGGTGTATAAATTGTAAAGCAAAGGTCATAGGCCAGAGTATTCAAAGGGGTTGCACAACCCACTGATGTGCCCAGATGAGATATTCAAAAGGCGATGTTGCGCAGCACAAATCCCGATGTGCTGGGGCATACCAGTAATGTATGCACCGTAAGTGCGGGGGCCGGGCCCATGCATATTCGGCACATCCCAATATTCAGCCTGGGATGCGCATTGCATATGCAGGAACACACCCACCTTGCACCACACAGGGGGACACAAAGATGTGCACGAAAAAAAAGGAACAAGTTGGGGGACACCCACAGGCCAGCCACCATATTGCTGGGCACAAAACGGCAACCGCCTGCTGTGGGTGGCCACCCGACCTCACAAGTCACAGGCTGGGTGTCGGCCCCCCATGCCCAATTGCAGGCTCTGTAAATATTGAAATCCCTGGTGGCCCAGTGGACATGCTCCCCTGCCCGATCGTGGGCTTAGTAAAAAATAATTGTATCCCTGGTGATCCAGTGGACCTGATCCCCAGCCCAATCGTGGGCTTAGTAAATATAAATGTATCCCTGGTGGTCCAGTGGACAGAATCCCATCCTGATCGTGGGCTTAGTAAATAAATATGTATCCCTGGTGGCCCAGTGGACTGAATCCCAGCCCGTTCACAGGCTTAGTATATAAAAGCAGAATCCCTGGTGGTTTAGTGGACTGAATCCCAGCCTGATCACGGGCTTAGTAAAAAAAAAGGTATCCCTGGTGGTCCAGTGGACCAAATCCCAACCCGATCGCGGGCTTAGTATATAAAAGGAGAATCTCTGGTAGTCCAGTGGACCAAATCCCAGCCTGATCATGGGCTCTGTAAACAAAGATAAATCCCTGGTGGTCCAGCGGTACCCCCCACGCAGTGGACCAATGCGCATACAGCCATACTGTATGCTGTCAGTCGGTGGACGACCGGGTGGCTTGTGGGTGGGGAGCTGACACCTGCCACTGACTGAGGAGGAGGGGTGGTGGATCTGAGTGGCGGGTGGGGAGGGGGGTAGCGCTGGACCACCAGGGATTTATCTTCATTTATGGAGCCCGCGGTCGGGCTGGGATTTGGTCCACTGGACCACCAGGGATACCTTTTTATTTACTAAGCCCACAATTAGGCTGGGATCTGGTCCACTAGACCACCAGGGATTCTGCTTTTATATAGTAAGCCCGCGATTGGGCTGGGTTTCGGTCCACTGGACCACCAGGGATACAGTAATATTTACTAAGCCCGCAATCAGGATTGGGATCAAGTCCACTCGACCACCAGGGATTTTACATTTTTACAAAGCCCATAATCAGTCGTTTGGGCACGTTGCCGCCGAGGGGCAGGGGGCGTCGGTCCCAGATGACTGCAGCCTGGCAGGGTGCCAGGCACAAGTCACTAGGGATCAGCACACCTGCATGCAAATGGGGCCATAATGACATGCAAATGGCCCCATTTGTGCCTTGCATGCATAATGGCCCCATTGGCATACCCACTGTTGAATATCGCAGTTCCTGCACCTAGTGTAACTGCACTTGTGCTGTTGCATCCCCCTGCTCCTCTCTTGCCACTTGTGCTGGTGCACTGCCACTGCACCATGCGCAATGCAGGCAGCCACAGTGCCATATTCAATGGCGCTGAGCCATGGCACAGCACCATTGAATATCACCCAGGCCATGCCCTGGCGCATCCCAGTTGCACTGCGCCCAGGCTTGCGCCCCTGCCTGGCGCAGTCTGAATATCCGGGCCATTGTCTGCCTGCATTAGTTGGCATAGCAGCTGTATGCTGTAATCACAGCAGGGAGTAGGTGCTGGTGACAGCCATGCTTGGCTCAGACTCAGAGATCCACAGATTTACAGCCTTACTCACTGGTCCAGCACTCCACTGGCTTACATGTGTATCACATGCACATAGTGAGGACAGTGGAGCTGGACCAATCAGTAATGGATTCTGGCCTGGGGAATATTATTTTAAAAATTCCACTGGCATGCTCTAGCAGCTTTGCTCCTGGCTGAGGTGTTATAAAAAATGCCTCAGGGAAGCCCTTATTCCTTTTGGTTTCCTGCCACCAAAACCACTGCCACTCTCGTCAACCTACCTGCTACTGCCACAGAGAAGAGCTAAGGAATCTGCTGTTTTGTACCTGCAGGTGCTTACTGATCGTACTTTCCCCCTCAGGTACAGTACAAGTACTACAGCTGCCATTTCTCTTGTCCATTTGGACTGGTGGTGAGTCTATCCCATGCTGACAACACTCTCTGGATCACCACTGTATCTGGTCTTTATTGCCGAGCTTCTCTGCTGCACAGCCTGTGTTCACCTGGCTGGAACAAGGTGTATGAATGTTAACAAGTACAGGTGTTAGGGCTTTCACATGATACAAATAGGCTGTTGTGCTCCTCCTCCATATGAGTACTTGGACATAGAACTTTGGGTTAACAACTGAAAAATGTATTAAGCTATTAGAACTTTAAAGTTAGACACAGCTCAGTGTAATCAGTGCAGGTATAACATTCAGTACACGGAAAAAAAGGTTTCAACATTGAGTAAAGAAAGAGGCAATGGGTGGATATCAGCAGTTCCATTTACTGAATGTGTACATTTTTTCTTTCTATGTGCTGAATGTTTCATTCTTGCACTAAGGACACCAAAGTTTCAATAGCTTAATATACTTTTTACTGGTTAACCCGAAGTCTGAGTACTCATACAAATATCTTGGAAGTTTAAATAAACATTTTGTGTCTCCCACTGCGGCAGGCTGCCCTTTTGTACTGGATTCCTACCTTTGTTGGTGGCATTTTCTGCCCACAGAGAGATCTGCAGCAGTCCTGGCACAGCTACATGGAGGTTGCTCACTCCCCCTCTGTCACTCTATTGTTCCTTTTCTGCCGGCGCTGCAGGCTGGCCTTTTGTACTGGACTCCTGCCTACAATGCCGCCTTTTCCTGCCCACAAAGAACCTGCAGCAGTCACGACAGAGCTCCTCTGAGTTTGCTCACTCCCCTTGTCTCACTCGCTCATTCTGTTTCTCCCACTGCTGCAGGCTGCCCTTTTGTACTGCGACCCTGTGTGCATTGCTGCCTTTTTCTGCCCACAAAGAAATCCGCAGCAGTCCCAACAGAGATGCAGTGAGCTCACTCACTCCCCTTCCCTCACTCGCTTGTTCTGTGTCTCCCGCTGCTGCTGGCTGCCCTTTTGTACTGAGCTTCTGGCTGCGTAGGCACCTTTTATTGCCCACAAAGAAATCCGCAGCTGTCCTGACAGAGCTCTGTTGAGGTTGCTCACTCCACCTGTCTAACTCGCTCATTCTGTTTCTCCTGGCACTGCATGCTGCCATTTTGTAGTTGGCGCCTGCCTCTATTGGTGCCTTTTTCTGCCCACAAAGAAATATGCAGCAGTCCCGACAGAGCCCCGTTGAGCTCGCTCACTGCCGCTCTCTCACTTGCTCATTCTGTTTCTGTTGGTGCTGCAAGTTGGCCTTTTGTACTGGTCTCCTACCTGCGTTACCACCTTTTTCTGCCCACAAAGAAATCTGCAGCAGTCAGGATAGAGCTAAGTTCAGATCGCTAACTCCCCCTGTCTCACTCGCTCATTCTGTTTCTCCCGCAGCTGCAGGCTGCCCTTTTGTACTGGGTTCCTGCCTTTGTTGGCTGCTTTTTCTGCCCACAAAGAGATCTGCAGCAGTCCTGACACAGCTCCATTCAGCTAGCTCAATCCACCTCTCTCACTCGCTCATTCTGTTTCTGCCAGTGCTGCAGGCTGGCCATTTGTACTGGGCTCCTGCCTGTGTTGCCGGCTTTTCCTGCCCACAAACAAATTAACAGCAGTCATGCTACAGCTTTGTTGAGCTCGCTCATTCCCTCTTTCTTACTGTGGTTCTTCCGGTGCTGTAGGCTGCCTCTTTGCACTGGGCTCCTGCCTGTGTTTATACCTTTTTCTGCCCACAAACAGATCTGCAGTAGTTCCGACAGAGATCCGTTGACCTCACTCATTCATTCACTCACTCACTCACTCACTTATTCCGTTTCTGCTGGTGCTGCAGGCTGCCCTTCTGTACGGGGCTCCTGCATGCATTGCCGTCCTTTTCTGCCCACAAAGAAATCTGCAGCAATCACAATAGAGCTCCACTGAGCTTCCTCACTCCCCCTCTCTGTCGTTCGTTCTGTTTTTTCCGCCGCTGCAGGCTGCCCTTTTGTACTGGGCCCCTGCGTGAATTGCTGCCTTTGTCAACAAAGAAATCCACAGCAGTCCCAACAGAACTCCATTGAGCTCACTCACTCCCCCTCCCTCATTCACTCGCTCTGCGTCTATCAGCACTGTTGGCTGCCCTTTTATACTGGACTCCTGCCTACATTGGCGCCTTTTCCTGCACACAAAGAAATCCGCAGCAGTCCTGACAGAGCTCAGTTGAGCTCACTCATCACTCCCCCTTGTTCACTCACTCATTCTGTGTCTATCAGTGCTGCAGGATGCCCTTTTGTACTGGGCTCCTGCCTGTGCTGGCACCTTTTTCTGCCCACAAAGAAATCAGCAGCTGTCCAGACAGCGCTCCACTGAGTTTGCTCACTCCCCCTGTCTTACGCGCTCATTCTCTTTCTCCTGGTGCTGCAGGCTGCCCTTTTGTACTGGGTTCCTGCCTGCATTGGCCGCTTTTTCTGCCCACAAAGAGATCTGCAGCAGTCCTGACACAGCTCCGTTGAGGTCTCTCACTCCCCCTCTCTCACTCTCTCATTCTGTTTCTGTTGGCGCTGCAGGCTGGCCTTTTGTACTGTGCTCCTGCCTGCATTGCTGCCTTTTTCTACCCACAATGAAATCCACAGCAGTCACGATACAGCTCCATTGAGGTCGCTCACTCCCCCCGTCTCACTCGCTCAATCTGTTTTTTCCGCTGCTGTAGGCTGCCCTTTTGTACTAGGTTACTGCCTGTGTTGGCAACTTTTTCTGCCCACAAAGAGACGTGCAGCAGTCCTGACACAGCTGCATTCAGCTTGCTCACTCCCCCTCTCTCACTCGCTTGTTCTGTTTCTGCCGGTGCTGCAGGCTGGCCTTTTGTACTGGGCTCCTGCCTGTGTTGCCGGCTTCTCCTGCCCACAAACAAATCCACAGCAGTCATGATAGAGCTCAGATGAGCTCACTCACTCCCCCTCTCTCATTCACTCATTGTGTTTCTCCCGGTGCTGCAGACTGCCCTTTTGTACTGGGCTCCTGCCTACGTTGGCACCTTTTTCTGCCCACAAAGAAATCAGCAGCTGTCCTGACAGAGCTCCGTTGAGGTCGCTCACTCCCCCTATCTTATGCGCTCAATCTGTTTCTCCTGGCGCTGCAGGCTGCCCTTTTGTACTGGGCTTCTGAGTGCATTGCTGCCTATTCCGGCTGACAAAGAAATCTTCAGCAGTTCCAACAGAGCTAAACTGAGCTCACTCACTCCCCGTCTCTCACTCGCTCATTCTGTGTCTCCTGCTGCTGCAGTCTGCCCTTTTGTACTGGGCTTCTGCCTGCATTGGCACCTTTTTTTGCCCACAAAGAGTCTGCAGCTGTCCTGACAGAACTCTGTTGACGTCGCTCACTCTGCCTGTCTAACTCTCTCATTCTGTTTCTCCTGGCGTTGCAGGCTGCCATTTTGTAGTTGGCTCCTGCCTCTGTTGATGCCTTTTTCTGCCAACAAAGAAATCTGCAGCAGTGCCGACAGAGCTCCATTGAGTTCACTCACTCCCCTTTCTCACTCGCTCATTCCATTTCTGCCGGTGCTGCAGGCTGCCCTTTTGTACTGGGCTCCTGCCTGCGTTGTCACTTTCTTCTGCCCACAAACAAATCTGCAGCAGTCACAACAGAGCCCTCATTGAGCTAGCTCACCACCCCCCTCTCACTCATTCATTCTGTTTCTCCCTGCCGCAGGCGCTCTTTGTACTGCGGACCTCATGCGTGCATTGCTGCCTTTTTCTGCCCAAAAGAAATCTGCAGCAGTCATGATAGAGTGCTGGAGGTCGCTTCACCCTCCTGTCTCACTCGCTCATTCTGTTTCTCCTGCTGCTGCAGGCTGCCCTTTGTACTGGGCTTCTGCTCATTACCACCTTTCCTGCCCAAGAAATCGCAGCAGTCACGAGTGAGTTCCATTGAGCTCGCTCTCTCCCCTTCTCTCACTCGCTCATTCTGTTTCTCCCACTGCTGCAGGCTGCCCTTTTGTAGTGGGCCCCTGTGTGCATTGCTGCCTTTTTCTGCCCACAAAGAAATCTGCAGCACTCCCGACACAGCTCTGTTCAGCTTGTTCACTCCCCCTCTCTCACTTGCTCATTCCCTTTCTGCCGGGGCTGCAGACTGGCCTTTTGTACTGGTTGCTGCTTGTGTTTCTGCCTTTTTCTGCTCACAAACAAATCTGCAACAGTCATGATAGAGCTCAGATGAGCTCACTCACTCCCTCCCCCTCTCTCACTCGCTCATTGTGTTTCTCCCGGCGCTGCAGGCTTCCCTATTGTGCTGGGCTCCTACCTGCATTGGTACCTTTTTCTGCCCACAAAGAAATCCGCAGCTGTCCCGACAGATCTCCATTGAGGTCGCTCACTCCCCATCTCATTCGCTCCTTCTGTTTCTCCTGGTGCTGCAGGCTGGTCTTTTGTACTGGGCTCCTGCCTGTATTGCCACCTTTTCCTGCCCACAAACAAATATGCAGCAGTCACGACGGAGCTCCTATGAGGTTGCTCACTCCCCCTGTCACACTCACTCATTCTGTTTCTCCTGGTGCTGCAGGCTGCCCTTTTGTACTGGGCTCCTGCCTCTGCTGGCACCTTTTTCTGCCACAAAGAAATCTGCAGCAGTCCAGACAGAGCTCCATTGAGCTCGCTCATTCCACACTGTCACTCGCTCATTTCCTTACCAAATGTGCTGCAATGGCAACACAGAGTTCTAGCAATGGCAATACCTGGGTTATGTCTGAAATTGTGCAATGGTAATACCCAGTGGTAGTCTGGTAGTACAATGGTGTCAACCCAGTCAGGTTTCTGGCCTCATTGGTAGTGCCATGGCACAGTGGCATTCATGTGGCAGTTTCGGCAGGTTGTCTGGACTGGTAAATGGGTAATGGTACCACAGTGGTATTACATAATTTTGAGTCCACTTTCATGTGGGACTCTATATTGCCCTAGAAGTTCCCAATGATAATGCAATGGTAGTACGACAATGTTTTCTATATATCACCAAGACTTATTTGGTACCACTGTGGTATCAGTATTTTGTAATGTCACCACATGGGTATTACGTTAGAGGAGCAGATTGGTGCACATATAAATCCCAAGCTTATTTGATATCACTGTGGTATCTGTGCATCTAAAAATTTGATATCACTGTGGTACCAACATGGTACATATCAAAATCAAACAATGTTTGAAAGAAATACAGAATGAAACATACACTGATAAATGCATTATGAGCTGCACAGTATATGCAAATTACAGTAACAACCCTCGGTTAAGTTCCCAAATTGAATGGGATGTCACTGCTTCATTGAAATCCATTAAAGTTCTATTAAATTCCATTAATCTTCCATTGTCTTCATGCAATCCCATTACTTTTCACCATTACATTTGTATCACCCTTTTTAATGGCCAGTTTTTATTCCATTACATTTAAATTAATTGTTGTTTCATGGGCGCAAACCATTAATTTACTCACTCATGCCATAAATTAACCACTACAGGTACCCATTAAGTATTTAATGTGTGTGGCATGCCCTTTAAAGTTTGTATCAGCCTATTTTAATGGCATGTTTAACAACTATTGAAACTGAGCAGTGAGCCTTTCATTGCCATGAAAATGATGGTCATGTAGCGCTAATCCATTAATTGCCATTATAACTGTCCAAATGAGCTTTTTATTACCATGAAAATAACAGTCATCTTGTGGCAATACATTAATGCCATTAGGGATAGTTTTATTTACTATCAGTACTACTTTTCCCCAAGAACTATGGGTCCCCTTTGACTCTTGTGTAACCTTTTGTTTTACAGGTACTCCCCATCCACTCTCCAGAATCAGCATCTCCAAAGAGGTTCCCTCACCTGGACCATAAAGTACCCATGAAATAGTTACATGATTGGGGATGGGGAGTTTGAGCCATAATTGAATCTGCATCCATTACAATGGGAGTCCAGATGGTTGTTGCCATGATGTTATATTGTAATGAGGGACAGTTAAGAGGTATAGGATCAGTCTCTCCGGATCTGGTCCCCTGTAGCTGGACCCCTACCTTGAATCTGGACCCCAACAGCTGAAGACTAACGTTTTGCTACAGCACATTGGCAACACAGTTTACAGTGAAGGACACAGCAATGCTGAGGGATAGAATGAGGGCCATGTCACTAAGAGACTGTTGAGAGGTATGGTACAGTCCCTTTCCCATGTGTGGCCACCCTGCACTGTGATGCTAGAGATTTTACAGACTGACACAGGGGTCGATACTAACTTTTTTAGCCACTAGCCATCAGGGCCAGTGATTAGAAGAATCCACTGACCCAACAGGGAGTTTCACTAGCCCAACACAAAATGACCAGAAAAATCTCCATTGAAATTATTGGTCCCATTGAAATGTGTATAGGCCCACTGATTTCAGTTGCATTTTGTTCTCGAAATTTGCGTAGCAACAGCGAACAGTCCTGGTTCAGACCAGATACCAGGCCACTGGGAAAGGAAATCAGTGTGGGATGTGACTTCCTGCCAGAAGCTCATGAAGAGGACCATTACTTTTGTACACAGATGAGGAAGGAGCAGTCATCAAAATGAGGGGAGCTGACAGCCTCTTGTTTTAGAGGTAGTTTAATTTCTGAGTATGTTTTATTGGGCAGCAAAGGCAGGTGTGTAATATCCCTAAAGACTGGGTCACCAGTAAGCTCTGTTGATGCCAACAAGCCCCAGTAAGGTGACCACAGGTGCCCCTATAGTTTAGGTTGCAAGGGGGGGGGGTGAACATAGTGGCCAGAGCCATATAAAAATAAAGTGCTTGTCTGCAGTTAAAAAGTTTTTTTCTTTTTATTGCAGCCTGCCCAGTAAAGGTGGCACAAGCCAGTATCATATCTAAGGTCCAGCTTTCACTGGACAGCTGGTTGTTATGGATTCAGCATCCTGGATGCCATGGAGGATACTGAGTGGCCAGTAATGGCCACTGGGGGAGTTTGAATTGACTGCAAAGGAGGACAGTCAGAGGAGTTCAGGTGCCCCGAAGAAAAACAAATACATGAAGAAAGTGCAGCAGAATAAAGAGAGGACACAGGGAAGTAAAGTCAGAGCAAAAGGCAGTATCTGCAGTCCTCCTCTCATCCCTATGTCAATCTCAGTAGTCCCAGCAGTGTCATTGGTCCAGTAGTTGTGGCGGTCCCCAGGATCAGTAGTTGGCAGCTGTAGCATGGGTTCTGTTTAGTCCCATTTGTGTTTTTTTTTGTAAAGAAAAAGTAAATGCCAGTTCCTTGGCAGTGGCCCCCACAAACAGGAAAGCATCATTAGATGAACGAGCATCAGGAGGAGTCAGCTGCCCATCAAGGGAAGACCTCCCACCTGCCTGCAGCCATCAGGGCATCCAGCATACACTTAACCCACCTCCTGTCTCAACTTCTTCCCAGTTTGGGGCAGTGAGTCAGTGACAGTGTCATAAAACAGGCACTGTCCGCCTGAACTAATACTGAATTAAAAAAAAAAAGATGCTTCTTTTCATGCAGTGAGCACAATAAAGGATGGCCATGGATGTTAGTGTGGTCAGGTCAAGACCCTGGAGCAAGGAACTGCCAAGGGTGGATCTATTCAAATGTATTTAAAATCGGCCCAGGAAGTGAGCAAACAGTGAGATGGTGGCCTTATTCAAAATTACCTAAATTTATTTAACTTGCGCTCCTAAATGGAGCACAGGGGTGGGCAGTATTCAAATGAAGTAGTTATCAGAGGTGGAGCAGAGGGCATGCATGCCCTGAATTAGATAGTAAACAGGGTGCTAAGGGGCAAGGTTAGGATAAAGTCCCACTTATAGCCAAGCTAGACAGTTGGGCTAGTGAATAACTGCTAGCTACCCCAAAGGTTTCTTTTATTCAGAAATAAGTGCCGGGGAGCTAGTTGTGGGAAGTAAGTCCCAGATTATAAAGTCAGAGTGCCCCAGGGTGAAACAGGTGACTATAGTAGCCAAGATGCCGCTAGTGCTATAGGAATCTCTAGATCTGTTACTCAGGTCACTAGTCCTTTGCTGGGGCTGTGGCAACTATGCTGCTGGGGTGGCTAACAGGCTAGGGTTGTGGCAACTATGCTGCTTATGTGGATAACTGGCTGGTCCACTCCCTTTCCCTTGCTTCTGACTGAAACTGATACCCAAATGCACTTTAAATCAGTAAATCCTACTATTTTACAACACTAGCTTGGCTACTGTTTGCCACTTGGCTATAGCCACCTTTATCACCCTGGAAACACTCACTTTAAACTCTGGGTTTTACTTAACCTAACTGTCCATTGGTGCTTATATCTGAATACATTTATTTTGTTTATTTACTAAAAAGTTTCACCAGGAAAGGCACACTGAACAAACAAGTTTAAAAAAGTCACTGTTCCAAGATCCGTAGTGGCTATGAACTTTTGCCTGCTTGCACAAGACAGCCTGACCCACCATGGGATGGTAAAGAGCGCAGGAAAGAAAGTGAAGTGGCCTGCTGCTGCTGTGATTTGAATCAAGCTGCCTTGCCTGCCTGCCTTCGATTCTGTGAGTGAGTCACTCGCCGTATTCATGTTTTTCATCGGTCCATCCATGACTCCAGACCACAACTCAACCAGATTCAATACATACAAGAGGGACTAAAATAATTTGAGGCGCTGCTTTTCCAGCTGCTGGGGACTGCCTTGCCTTAGAGAAGCCTCTTAAGACTTGGCTTGAGGTTGATTTTTGATTGGACAATGGTTGGGGGCCTGGGGGAGTCAGTAGGACAGTGGTGGTGAGGTCTGTTGATGCCAGTGTTGTTGGAGTGGGAGTCCGACTGAGCATGGCCTGGAGGTGCAGGATAAAGCAGAGAGGATGGAGCAGGAGTTAGAGGACTGATCAAGGCCTGCTTGGGGACGGGGAGTCCCTGCTGACTTGCTGGTGGCTGCTGTGAATGCTAAGACATTAACACTGCTGTGTCAAACTGTATGCTCTTCAAAGTACCATTTTTTTTTTTAATACTACTGAATCATGAATGAAGATTAGCCAGCCAAGGATTTAAATTAGCCAATTAAGGCTGGGTACATTACCATGCATTTCTGTTCTACTAAGCAAGGAGATAGATAATTTTAGAGAAGGTAAGCAATCATAAAATGTGGGTTTTTAACTAGAAATATGATGCAAAAAAACAAGTTGGCAGTGTCCCCTTTAAAAGTTTTACTTAACCTAACTGGCCATTGGTGCTTGTTTCTGAATACATTTATTTATTTTGTTTATTTATTAAAATGTTTCACCAGGAAAGGCACACTGAACAAACAAGTTAAAAAAAAACACTGTTCCAAGATCCGTAGCGGCTGTGAACTTTTGCGTGCGTGGTAATGAGAGGATATATTTCTCCACAGAGAGGGTTGTAGATGCATGGAACAACCTTCCTGAGGAAGTCATAGAGTCAAAAACAGTAGGGGAATTCAAGAATGCATGGGACAGGCATAAAGCAATTCTAGTGGGGGGGGTAGGAGGAAGTAGGCTGTTGGTTAACTAGGATCTGCAGCTTATCCATTAGGTATGGAAATGGGAAGACTAGGTGGGCCAAGCGGTCCTTATCTGCCATCAAATTCTATGTTTCTAAGTCTATACTGAACACACCAGTGAACTAATTCCCCTGAATCACTTCCTGTCCCAGCCCAGCCTGAGGAATTGCAGGAGCACTGACTGCCCTTACCCAAGCCGACTGGTATATTAACAGTATATTAGCATGCAGATTATTCTGCAAAAATAGAGTTCCCTAGTAGTATTTTAGCAATCAATCAGTTTAGCATTCAGTTTAGTACAGCCATTCTGAGCTGATTCTAATGTTAAATACTGCTAACCATGTTTACTGTTACTAATAGTCATTAGCGAGCCGGCCTGGTGGTGCTGAGGGTGAGGCGCTGGACATCTTACCTCGTACCATGCCAGCGACCTGTGTTCAGGAACGAGTACGGGCCGTTGGGGGTCAGCCAGGGAGGAGAAGGATGGAGTGTCCAGTGGCTGCTCTTCTTCTCCGGGGGGGGGTCATCTACACGCTCCCGCCGCAATACAATCTAGGGGAGCTTGGGTGGAAGGTGTGGTAGTTGGGGGAAGCAGTAAGGGCATTGGGCAGATGTCAGCAGAGAGGCAGAGCATGAAGCATGTCTCAGCATGCCTCCTAGCTCATTGGCCCTCATTGCACACCAACATCTGGGGACGAACAAGGGGAAAAAAAACACCTCGGTCTCTCCTAGGCAAAGACACTCACTGTACATCTTTGGCTCATCAAGGCAGACTCCACTGTACCGGACCAACGTCACAGTATGTATGACTCTGGAGAAGTAAGAATGGGGGGGGTCCCTCCTCACCCTACCTGGGGTGTCCATAACCTGGCATCTAGGTTAGTGGAACTGTGTACTCTAGGGGCAGACTACGATGAGGGTGGATCATGCAAGAGAGGCTGTCTGAGAGAGTGGAGAGAGGAGGCAGTAAGGCCCATAAATACAAGGTTAAAAACAAAGTCATTAGCAATCAGAAGCAGTAGAAAGACTCCACAGAATAACCCATACAGAACTGCAGTCACCAGCGCTTTTTGAGTGCTAGGTGTTGAGCACTTAAACTAAACCAACACTCAACAAAAGCTCAACTTGTGCAGCTGAATGCTTTCTGAGTATTTAAATTAGTAACTGAATACTGATTCAGGATTTTAGTTTCAGAATATGTTAATTGGAGATGCAGTTGAGCACAGATTGAGATCTTAAACTTTCAGAAAGCACTCAAAAACTCAACTTGCCAGATTGTAGGATCATATAGTCCCCATCCTCCAACAACTGCAGATGTATACTGATTCCACTCAGCCTTGGCTCTTAGTACCTGAAGACCCACCAAGCCAATTCATGGAATCTGGTTTGCCCCCTCCCCAGCTGCAGGCTCCCAGACCCATCTCCAAGCCCATGCTGGGACTCTGTACACTGCCCACTACAAGTGGGTGTCAGTGTGATCACTTCTGGCTGTTAACAGTTACAAGAATTTGGCCCATCATTCATCAATGTTCATCAAATGCAAAAGGACACTGCTGTGTTGCAGGACAGTAATTACCTTTATTGAATTCATTGTATATCATACACTCTTACAGCTCATACTTCACAGATACCCTACGCATTTTTTCCAGGTGTGATGTCAAGAATGCAAAACCCTCTATTTATAGTGCTTAATGGTAAGACATTTAAAGGGGCAATGCAATTTCCCATCAATATGCTTATATACAGTAAATACTGTGTGTGTGTGTGTATATATATATATATATGTGTATATGTATATGTATTTTTTTAATCATATTAAGGGGTTGGACCAGTGATGCTAAGGAACTGAGGTGCTGGATGCCACATGTCACTCTATGTTGATAACCTGAGTTTGGAAGTAGATTCCAGTTGCTGGGGCCAGCTTGGAAGGGGGAGAGACTGAGCTTGGGACTGCTATCCTTTTCCAGGGAGGGAGGGCTTGTATGCCCAACCTCTGACTGGTAATAGCACAGGCTAGGGTGGCACAGAATAGGTACAGTGGGCTGGTGATGGTTGCGTGCCTCTACATGCATGCCTCACACTGGCTGCAGAAGTGATTGGAGAAAACTAGAAAATGGAAGCTGGCATTTTAGTGAAGCCCTGCATGTTTGTCTGTGGACCCATACTGCCACCCTAACCATGGTCTGAACTAGACTGTCTCAGGTGGTGGGTGGGAGTATGGCTCTTCCTCCGTCCCTTGGCCCTGACATTGTAGGGAGGGGAACAGTGCTGAGATGCCCCACAAAACATCCTGCTTAATAGAAAAAAAAATTTGCCAAATGTAATGAGCTGCAAAGTCCTTTTTTTGCCATCATCTGGTCACCATCTGTCCAACCCCACCACCTAGCACCCCTCTCCAGGGATTTACCCACCCCACTGGAATGCATCTTGACTTAACCCCAGGGTGAGGCTGCTGGCAAGAGACTTCTCATAGAAATATAGAAGTTGTCAGCAGAAAAGGACCTCTTGGCCCACCTAGAGTGGCCTAAAATGCCTTCCTACTGTGCTATTGGAGACCCCACTCTCTCCCAAAATGGATGCTGCTTCATGATCCTGGGGAGGGGGGAGTGCCTAAGTTGGTTGCGTGGGTCTAGTTGAGGGTGGACGTCCTCCTGTATGGCCGATGTTATCTTTTCTGAATATGCTGATCCCCAGTGAGGCATGGCATGCAATGACATAGTGGTGTAAAGAGCGTTGGATGTCTGACACACCTTCCAAAGATCTCAAGCACCGGCTGTCAGACCCCCAGTCTCCACCAGCGGTTGATCAAAAGCCAGATGCTTCCCTCACCACTGTAGAGGAGAGCAGTCTATGAGTCATTCAATCCTCCTCTCCTCAGCTGGCCCTCTGACATTCTGGACTCACTTCCAAATCCAGACTGTCAGGTCACAAGTGAAAGCTGTACCACTGCATTGGCAGGCCGGCAAAGTTAAACTGTAAAGTGCTCAGCTGTGCTGTTCATTAATTTCACCCGGCAATATTGACAAAAGCACAATAGTAAAATAAGACAAATAACACATGATTTTTTGTAGCATTTTAATGGGCGCTCCTCATACACCATATTTTGCCATTTGTATGCATCAATGTGCAGTGCAAGGTGTTACATCTTGGGTGGGGAAACCTTAAACACAGGAACACCCTGGGAGGGGAGGCGTTGGAGGCCTCAATAGGGGAAAAAGACCTAGGGGTCATGGTGGATGCATGTATGAATAACTCTGAGCAGTGCAGGAGAGTGGCTAGCAAGGCAAACAGGATGTTGGGATGCATCGTAAGGGGGATCACCTCTAGGAGCAGGGAAGTGATTCTGCCACTGTACAAAGGACTAGTTAGACCACACCTTGAGTACTGTGTACAGTACTGGAGACAGACCACACTTGAAGAGGGACATGCAGCTCCTGGAGAGGGTACAGAGGAGGGCAACTAAGATGATACGAGGACTAGGGGATTTGACGTATGAGGACAGACTTGAGGAGCTCTGCATGTTTTCATTGGAGGAGAGGAGAGACAGTGGGGACATGATTGAGGTCTTCAAGTACCTCAAGGGAATAAATAGGGTAAACATGGAGGAGATCTTTAGACTAAAGCAGGGAGGTATCACCAGAGGGCATGGTTTGAAGTTGGAAGGTGGAAGGGTGAGGGGGGAAAAGAGGAGGAGGGTTTTTCTCTGAGATGGTGGTGGACCCTTGGAATGCACTGCCTGGCGAGCTGGTTCAGAGATCCACAGTGGATGGCTTCAAGAGAGGGTAGGACAGACACAGAAAGTGGATGTATCGGATGATGGCCTGGCCCAGGGGGTGAGGATGGATGATAGGGGTTTCTGGAACACAAGGGGGGGAGGGCCTCGGCACCCAACTAGGGATCTGAGGTTCGAGCAGACTTGATAGACCGTAAGGCCTAATCTGCTAGCAATTAGTATGTTAGTATGTAATATTTGGTTTTACTCACTAGTGTTCAAAAGTGAGCAGTACCCACTCTGAATATATCTTATCAGGAGCCCTACATGGCACAGCACAATGTTGGTATCACATGTGACACAGTACAGTGTCACATGTGATATAGTACAGTGTCTGCATTGCATGAGGTAAAGTGCTGTGTCAGCATCACCATGGCACAACATAGTGTTAAACAGTAGTATGCCATCTGGCAGTGTTGTGTCAGCATTGCCTGTGGCACAGTGATGTGCAAACAATGCAGGTGGCACAGCTTACTGATGACAATGCACAGTGTGGTGTCGGCAGTGTGTGTAGCACCACACAGTTTCTGCATGTCATCTAGCAAAATGTGATGCCTGCATAGAATGTGGCACTGTGACTGACAGCAGTGCACATGGCACTGTGCTGTGTTAGCAGTGCATATTGAACTGCAGAACGTCATCCCTGCAACTGGCACATTGCTGTGTCAGCGCTGTTTGTGACGCACAGTGGTGTCTGCACTGCACGTGGTCTAATACAGGGCTGCCACTGCACATGGCCAATCAGCGTCTGCATTTCATATTATAGAGTACATCTTTTTTTTCAGTGCATGTGGCACAGGGAAGTGACAGCAGTTCTCATGGCACAGCAAAGTATCAGTAACGTGTTGCATAGTTAAGTAATAGTACTGCACATGACACAGCATGGTACCGGCAGAGCATGTGCAGGGACAGTGCAGTGACACTGGTTGGGAGCACATGCAGTACAACCACAGCAAAATGCCAAGTGTAGTGCCTGCCACCAGGGTGGGTTGTCTCAGGAGCCTGCCATCTGTGCCGAGTGGAATCAGACCATTCCATATGCTGTGAGGAGTGGTTGCAGGTGAGATAAGCCTGAGGTATGTGTGTCACTCAAGGATGGCTTCTACTCCCTTAAGCTGCCTGCATCTGTTCCCATGAGATACTTTTGAAAAATTACTAGACACATAGCATCCCTCAGTAAAAGCATAGTCTGTGGGTCTGGACCCCCCCAAACAGCCTCTTTCCCCCACCCAAGCAGAACCTCCTCCCAGTACACAAAGCTGAGCAGCACTTCTCTGCTGTGGATCTTCCACTCCCCAGAGAGGGAGTGGCAGCTGCAGGGGGTAGCTTGTCTGTTGGAGAGGGGGTTCCTGCTGTTGGGTGGGGCAGAATACAGTAGTGCCTCCAAGTAGCAGTGTCCAGGAGCCCTTCCAAAAGAAACTGCTCACCAGGCATCTCAGGCAGTGCATGATAGTGTGCTTGTGATCCCCTTTGGACCAATTTAGTTTGCCTGCAGGAGAGAAAAACATGTTTACTTTAGGCATATTCTGACCAGACAAGTTGCCAGTAGCCTCAGTAGTCCCCACTAGCAACTACTGTGTCCAGTAATTGTCCCACAGTTTGAGCATCACCTGTGTAGATTGGTGATGGCCATGACATTGTGGGTAACCATTCAGCATCATGTGTCCCTACACAGCAACCTGAACTGTAGGTGGCTATTGAGAGAAGCTGGGAGGGTGCAAAAGTTGGAGAAAATGCCTCAGTTGGATGGCACTCAGCCCCCCTCACCCCAGGAGGAATACTGTGGTTGTCATCTTGGATCTCATGCCCCCTATTCCCATTTTCCTTTGTAGTCCCAGCTTAATTTCTTTGACTTCCCTCTCCATTACAAGAAGTCCTCACCTCTTGTTCATTACTGTAGCCTCCTATTAATATTATCCCTTTCACTGTTGCACCCTCTCTCAAGTCCCCCTTTTAGCCACATAATGTTTTTTCTTTTTTTTTTTTGTGCTGCATCTCCTTTTGTCATCATCCCCTTTGTCATTTCCAGTAGCTAAAAATAACTTATACAGCCACTAGCAGGCAGGGCTGAAAGTCCATCTGCCTGACAAGATTTCCTGTAGCCCAGAACAATTCATTTTAACAATGTTTTGTCATGCACATAGCTTTCCTACCTTTTAGTTGTCCTACTTTTTTTCTGTTGGGGGCTTATTTCGGTTCCTTCTAACAAACACAGCAAAATGTAGAAAAAATATCAAACAGCAAAAAACCCTATGGAGAAAAGAAATAAAACAGAATGAATGAGTACATTTCTCTGGATGGGGTTGCATGAAAATATGCCAGCTTGGAAACAGCAACACAAAATTTAGGTCCAGTAGGAATATTCCACAGGCACATTGTGCACCTGGGGACCCTTTTCATTGTGGCACTAAACCAGAAGGGGTCAGGATGGAATGTGCACAACTCAGCCATTAAAACAGGCATGCTTCAGTGAGTAATCTGAGACCAGCTACTATCCAGACAGACTTCAAAGCATTCTTTCACCAAGCAACAAGAAATGGTCTACAAACAGAAGAAAAAGTTGGAGCAAACTGAGGAAAAGGTAGAATTTTTTTATTTATCTTTTAAACAGTAATTTGATGAAAAACATTTAGGCCAAACTGTACCTACAGTGCAAGTTCTGTCAGATCTGAAAGAAGGGCCACAAAAAGTTTGAAAATAATATACACGTAAAAGTCAAGAAGTCTTGATCCACAATCACAGCCATTAGCTCTGAAGAGGCTGCTGCATCTCTGCAAATTCAAATCTGAGTGATGAGGAAGGGGTCTTGGTTAGTGCAGTAAATTAAACTTTGAGCTATGGAGAATTGAGGGGTCTGTACTGTAGCCTATGAATTCAAACCTGAGATTAAGTAAAGGAGAAGAAAAGACTTAGCTCTTTGAGGGGGCAGCTGTTCTATTAAAATTCAAACTTGAAGGGAGTTGGATTTAATTACTGCAGTATTGGAATTAAACTTTGAGCTATGACTCTGTAGATCTATGGTATCTTCCCATTTAAAGTGATGCGTTGGCTGCAGGAGTTCACTACAGAGCTTGGAAGGAGACGGGGGGTTTAAATTGTGCTGGGGACTTGCAAGTAGTAGTTGCTGAAGGGGAAAGAGGACCAAGGGAGCCTTTAGGTGCCAGTGGGGTAGAAGGCCTAGTGAGCCAGTAGCTGTGGTAGGGGAGCTCTTGACCATGCATCTGGGCAAATTATTGTGTCAGTCTGCAAGACATGGTTACATATGGACAATGCTTTAGGTTTTTGACACAGAGCATGGATTTCATGATTACCGTGAAAACCAGGTGTCTCCGTGACATATAAGTCTTAACTTGTCATGTTTGTAAACTAATATGCTTGTTGCAGATAAAAAACAAGGTTATTTCTCTGTCCTGCAGCCTTGCTTTGTGGGGCCGCTTAACCTCCTGTTGCTGGAAGGGTGGGTGGTATTGATCCATGTCCCGTTCTGCTGACGACTGTGCTCAAAAAGGAATGCATCCTTGTATCGTGGAGCCGCAGAACCTCAGATTGCTGGAAGGGTATGGGCTGTTGCTCCAAGTCCCGTTCGGCTGCCAGCTGTGCTAAAAAAGAAATGCAGTCTTGCATCGTGGAACCTCTCGGCCTCCAGTTGCTGGAAGGATGGGAGTACAGGCATCAGGTTGCTGTAAGGGGTTGGGGCTGTTGCTCCAAGTCCTGTTTGGCTGCTGACTGTGCTAAAATAGGAATGCAGTCCAAATATTTTGCTGTGTCACATCTGTCCTAGATGGGAAAGGGGCTAATTTGCTCCATGCACCAATTGGCTGTCAACTGTGCACAAAATCAAAGGCAGACTTGCTTCTGTGAAAACTCATTTTTTGCTGTGTGCTCACAGTGAAAACGGCAGTTTTTAGCTTGAAAAACTTACAGCCACTATGGACGTGCTCAGGAACCTTGGAAGTATGCACCACACTGCACCTTTTGCACTAAGCAGCAAACCTGGAGACCAGGGTTTGAATCCCACAGCCTTTTGTTACTGTACTGTGTAACCTTATGCAAGTCACTTAAGTTCCCTGTGCTCTTAGCTCACACCTGAAAACAATCTTTGGCTTAGTGTGCTTTTCCTGGTTAATCAGTTTCCCCTTCCCTTTCCCCATTTCATTAAAGCTGAGCCATTAGCCCATCAGAAGCTCCACTAACCCACCTGGGCTACTGTTCTGAAATACTGGCCATCTGGCCATCCAGTGCAATAAGAGGATTTAGCTGAGCCCCTTCCCAAACGCCTTCTCTTTTATTTCCTGTATTATTTGATTTCCTTTCTCTGTATGTCTTTTTTTCCTACTTTGACCCAACTGTTCCTTTAATTCTAAATGTGCCCTTTTCCTTACTTCTGTGCCGTTCTATACCTGTTGCATTTCTCAGCTCTCTGTTTCTGCTCTTGCTACAGTATTTTCTCCATATTAACCTGATTTTATTTTATAGGTCTGACAGGACACAAATTGTTCTTCCTCATCAGATCAGTATCATGTATCTTTAACTTGTTCTTTCCACCCTCTTTGCTAAGAATTGCAGATCCTTTGTGACCCCTTTTGTGTTTTATTTTACAGGGTCCCGTGTACATCATCCCTTAAATACTTGCCTCTAGCTTGCTATTCCTCAGGTAAGAGACTCAGATTCTACCTGTATGTGGGTTGGCTGTAATGCTGTGGCCATGCCCATTACAGTGTATGTCAGAGGGAGGTGAGAGAGAGAATGAGAATGTTAGGGACCTTGGAGGGGGAGGGTTAGTACTGTGGCTGTGGAGGAAATGGGGTCATTCTGTGGGACAGTGGAAGTCAGGATATTGGTGGCCATCAGGGAGGAAGGATGCTGTCTGGGGCAATGGAGGAAGGGGGCTAGTTTACTTTTTTTTTTTTTTAGGGTGGGGCCTAGTGTCTGGGCAACTGTCTTGTGTTGTGGAGGAAGGGGGCTAGTGTTGGAGTATGGTGCTAGGGATACTATTGTCCAAAGCTGTGGAGTGAGGGGCATTTGAATTGGGACTGTGGAGGGAAGAAGCCAGTATGGTGGAGGCCATTGGGGGAGGTGGCATGTGGGTGCTTTGGATGGAGGTGATCTGGTGTAGGGTGCTTTGGACAGAGGTGCCCTGACATAGGTTTCTGTTGATGGAGGTGGGCTGGTGAAGAGCGCTGTAGACAGATGTCATAAAATGTACGAGCATGGGGGTGTGGTCAGCAGACTGGGAAGTGGAACGGATCAGCTGGCCAGTAGTTCAGCCAGTGTTACGATCCCTTCCATTTACAGGACAGCATTAACATTTATAATTTTGACAAGGAGGGACTATCACTGCAGCAGAGTAATGAGCTAATAAGCCCAAAATCAGACACCTTTACTTTAACAGATGTGTGTTATATGGTCTTAGAAAATGGGCACGCTGCAAACATCGTAAATGCAGCATTCTGATTGGCTGAGAGACGCTGGCACCGGGGTTGTTATTTTTTTAACAACGCCCGGCAAATAACAAGTTCCTCTTTCCAACACTCTTTACTGCCTCGGTATCCTGTGCCCACTGAAACATCTCGCAGTCACTTGTGTCACCGCTTAGCCAGACACTGAGAGAAGCCCCCACGCAACTCATTCCTTCTCTCTGACCAGTCCCACACCAGTTACACATGCAGTGCATCAAAACCCCCAAAGCAGTTTTTTTTTTATCTTGCAAACACGACCGTTGCTGCCAATCCTATCCTACAATCAGCACCCTGATCTCGGAAGAAACGCTACACGACAGCGCCACTCCATCTCCAGGATTCACTGCAGGAAAATACCGCTTCAGTCCACGACCCCACCATGATACAAAAGCAAGCAGCTGATGCTTACCCCAAAACAAATTATCAGCAAAAAAACAAAATACCTCATTTTGTTTTACTTCCACACTGCATCAGCCGACTCGATTTATATATTCCCTGTCCAATCAAGTGTAACAGATCTTCACGTAATTCTCGCTCCACCGCTACCACACGTGCCCCGCTCATACTCTATAAAACAAAAACTTGTTTTTTCCCTACATAGACGGTACTGCGATGTGACAAGCTGTGCGATTCCGATTTTCACAAAATACCAACAATAAGAAAACACTGCACTGTGTAAGTAATAACACAAAAACCTGCCTTCTCATAACCAGCAGCACCCTTTAGTAGCACTAACAAACTATTTTACACAACCATCCATTTCTATTCATTTTTTAAATATCCCACCTTTTTTATAAACATTATTTAAAAAAAAAAAAATATTACCCATTTTCTAAGTGTAATAATACCCTCCAGGATGGGTTATGGATATAACGGACCTTCCAGGGGCTATAAGACCCTCCGCCTCCTTACGCGCGTGTCCGCTATATCCTCAATAACGCCACCCTGTCGGGTATTATTACATATTAAGCTCCAAAATAGGCCAGCGTGCATCTAAAACCCAAGAGCTCTTAACTTTTTCCTCCAGCAAAACAACTCAAATTATCCAACAAAACTTAAGGGTTCCTTCTATTTGCTGCTATGAGTTCTTTATTATGGGCACTTCTGGCTGTTATGCTTTTTTCTTGTAGCCAATCCTTTAGAGCACCAGGGGCTAACTAATCAGCCACTGCACAAGTCTATTGTATGTGGTGGTTACTGCATTCATGCTCCTCTCAGGGAGTCCACTGATTTCCCCCTGACTACTTCCCACAGCCACTTTTAAGCCCATTTTGGGCACTGGCCTTTAGCTGCAGTGCGGCTTTTCCATTGTGGCCCCCATCTTCTTTTTTTTTTTTTTTGGTAGACTCTATTTTTGCATTTTTGATGCCCAGGGCATCCTTCCAGAATACCCACTCAACTCAGCCTTCTACTCCCAACCTACCCCCCCCCCCACACACACATTGATCTCCCTTCTGATCCATGGCAAGTCCAGCCCCCAAGATCACCCCCCTAGGGAGGGTCTGCCCACCCTTGGTGGCCTGGTCTTGAATTAGAGGGACCTACCGTGAGATCAGGTTGCCCGTGGGAGATCATGATGCGAGTGGGTCCAATGGCGGAATGCTGGCAGGTCTCTGGGTTCACCTTAATTTCTGCTGGTCACCAGAGGGTTTTTCCTACATGGTTGCCCTCAGAGCTACAAATGTACAATTGCGTCCAATGGCACTACATGTCGATGTACACTGGAACTCTACTCCTTGCAGCTGCAATGCTGCTTGTTCCTTACACTGCCCCTGACCACCATCAGGGGCTGTCCAAGAGCAGCGAATTCCCTGGATCCCCACCTGGGAAGGGAGATCAGTCCTCCGGATGCTCGATCCCTTCCCTCCCCTGCCAACTCTCAACTGCCTGAGCTCAATCCTGAACCTGGGTCGCTGTTGTGGCATCCAGTGCCTCAACCCAGTTGGAGTGAAACCCAGCAGAAAGAAACAGGCATTTGGAGGTAGAAGATAAGTACTTTCTCTGTGCTGTTTGTTTTCCTTTAGGATTGAGCTAGCATTTCATGAGATGGCAATGTGTGCTGTGTGATTTCAACAGTACAAGTTCCAAACAAATGATTTTTCCTTGGCTGGGAGGAGGGGGGCATTTAACTGAGGGAGAGAGTTTGGAAATACACAGGAAGGGGAGGGGTGGTCACGTGACTCGGATCAGCCAATAATGGGGCTGGGATCCACTTATATTTCAAGCGGACCAAGCAACCCTGAAACTTGAGTGCCACAAAGTGGAAGTGTAGCATCTTGAGTAGCGTCTGCAGGGCATCAGCTGGGAGGAGAGCAAGCAGCAGAACATGCTAGTAGACAGGGAAGATCCTAACTGGGAGGCCATAAATATCCATTACAGACATGGGGAGTTCAAGATGGGGGAAGAGGTCCATGGAGTGGGGCAGGACCAGCTTAAGGAGGAGAGGATGTGCAGTGGCAGTCAATTAAGGAGGGATATGGGAAGGTTTGTAAGTTGCCTAGGATGTGGAGCAGCCATATTCCTGGGAGTGGCTTGGAGGGCAGGGGGCTACAGAGTGTGTTGGCAGATGGGCCAGCTCAGGCAGGAAACAGGGTGGTTGATAAGGGAACTGAAGGTATAGAGGAGACAGAATGGGGGGAACACAACCGGGGGGGTAATTAATGAGGCATTTAAAAGAGCTCATAACAGGCATAGATAAGGGGGAACTAGGTAGGACAGCAGGACGGACACACAAGTGGCTGCAGCCTAGGGAAGGAAGTAACCACTGGAGGTGGGTCTGGCACAGGGGTATGATTAAGACTGGGTCGGAGCAAAGATATCGGCCTGGAGGAAGGGGAACTGGACTCATTAATGGAAAGGAGATCAGCACTGCAAACAGATTCTCAGGGTTGGCTAGTCCAGAAGACCAGGAAGCAGAGAGGAGGAAAGTTACAGTGAAGGAGCAGGGAGAGGTCACTACAGGGGAAACGTTACATAGCAGGGAGGCAGTAGGCAGTACACCAAAAAGACACAGTGGTGGGGGTGGCTCAGTGAGGAGATGGTGATGCAGTCTCTCTGGAGGGAAGTTACGAGTAAGGAGACAGGAGGACAATGGAAGCAGCAGGCAGCCTAGGGAAGGCTAAGGATAGGGACAGGAGGGGAGTCAGAGTGGGGAAGGGCCACATTTGAGGGAAGACACGAGGAGGTAATAGCAGAGGAGGTGGTAGCATGGTGGACGGAGCAACAAGTGAGTGCAAAGGGGAGGTTCCACAGACAGAAAATAGTTCAGAGGTTCCACAGACTGAAAATAGTTTAGAGGTGGAGGTCAATACCCCGGTCATATTTGCGAGGGGGGAGAGGACAGGGCAAAGGTTAGAGGAGGCGAAGGGAGGCTAGACAGGGGGGAAGTGATCAGAGAGCCCCACAAGTTGGGGGGCAGGGAGTGATGGTCAACAAGAGAGCAGGATAAGTGCTAGCGAGTCCTAATTCTGGGGGATTCTATACTTAAGGGTATAAAATGGGGTTGGGGTGGGTGCCAGAAAAAGTAACATCTGGGCAGAATGTATGCCAGGTGTGACAGCAAGTAGAGTGGGGCAGAATATGGCCAGATATGTGGGGAAGGTGGAGGGGAAGCCGCACATTGTGGTGTACCTGGGAACAAATAATCTGGAAGGGAGAGGGATAGCGGAGGTACAAGACAGCTTCAGGGAAGTGGGGAAACTATGCAGCAAAGCGGAAACAATGGTAGCCTTCTCAGAAGTTCTGCCAGTGCCAATGGCTAGTACAGACAGGAAGAAAAGAATCAGTGACTTCAACAAGTGGCTGAGGGAATGGTATGTGTCCAAGGGGTATGGACTGATGGGGGACTGGGGTAGCACATGGGATAACACTGATCTTTATGCAGGGGATAGGTTGCACCTCAGCAGGGCAGAGTCACAGTTGTTGAAGCAGAAGCTGGGGGATTTCATCAATGTGTATCAATTAAATTAGGTAGGGGAATGTATTGGAGCTGAAAATCACCAGGAGAGGGGGTACAATGGACCTCTTCCCACTGCTGGGATAGATATGAGCTTAGGTGACATAGGGGTTGAAGTGAAGGGTAAAGAAGCTGGAAGGCTAGGAGCAATGTGGAGAATGGTTTAACTAAATGCTAGGAGCCTGGGGAATAAGTTGACAGAGTTGCAGCCATTGATAGCAGAGGGGGAGGTGGACATAGCTGCCATGACTGAGACATGGGCAACCAGGCACCATGACTGGGACCTAACCATCCCAGGGTACAAACTATTCTGGAGGGATAGAGATAAAGGGAAGGCTAGGGGGGCTGCCATTTACGTTAGGGAAGGGATTGGATGTAATTGGGAGGAAGGGGAGTAGGGCAGGTCAGAAGTAATCTGGCTGCAATTACACAGCCAGAAAGAGACCAAGATTTGTCTGGGGGTCATTAATAGACCTCCGGCCCAAGAAGGAGGACATTGACAGGGAACTGGATGAGCAGATAAAGAGGCATAGTAGCAAAGGGAGCACAGTGGTGGTGGGAGATTTTAATCTACCAGGGGTGGATTGGAGCATTCCAGCAAACTCTTGCACCAAATCATCCTGGAAGCGTTCCAGGATGGATTCCTTACCCAGAGGGTAATGGACCCAATGAGGGAAATATGCTAGACCTGGTACTGGAGGATGGTGAACAGGCTGGGGATGTACAGGTGGAGGAACCTCTAGCAAGCAGTGACCACCACACAGTGTGGCTCTCAATCAATTTGGGTAGAGAAGTAGCCACTACAAAAACTAGGGTCCTGGACTTCAAAAGGGCGAATTTTGGCAGGATGGGACAAATACTGTAAAGTCATATGGCAAGCATCCACCCAGAAATGGACACAGAACAAAAATGAGCAGTCATCAAGGCAGGACTGGCTGAAGCCACTAAAACATGTGTCAATAAAGCCAGGGCAAGAAAGCCAGGACCAAGAAACCAAGTTGGATGAGTAGAGAGGTAGTGGAGAAGGTGAGGGAGAAGAGAAATGCATTTAGGATCTACAAGAGATCCAACAGGGCAGAAGACAGAGAAGAGCATGTGAAGAAATCCAGAGAAGTGAGTAGAGTGGTAAGGGCAGAAAAGGTGGCTAGAGAATGAAGGTTAGTGCAGGGGCTCAAAGAAGGAGAAAAGGATTTCTTCAGATATATCAGAGAGAAGAGAAAGAGCAAGGATCTAATTGTTATGATCAGCAGGGAAAGTGGATGGGTAGAAAAGGGGGCTGAGCAGGCAGAAGTCCTTAATGAATACTTCTGTTCAGTCTTCACCAAGGAAAGGAATGGGCCCATACCTGAGAAGAAGGGCGAGGTGGGAGAGGGTGGAGGAGATGCAACCACGGATTGGGAAATCATGGTGGAAAGAGTGAGGGAGGGCCTAAAGTCCCTGAATGTGGACAAGGCACCTGGCCCAGATGGAGTTCACCCCAGGGAGCTGATCGAAGTTGGCAGAGGTCCTGGCAAGGCCATTGGTGAACCTATTCAATGCCTCTCTGAACTCAGGGTACATGCCCAGGGACTGGAGGGAAGCACATGTGGTACCTCTGCATAAGAGTGGGCACAAGGATGAACCAGGAAATTACAAACAGGGAAACCTTACTGCAATTGTGGGAAAACTGATGGAGACAATCCTCAGGGAAAGACTGGTGCAATTTCTTGAGGATAACAATCTCCAGGACAGCAGGCAGCACAGATTTGTCTCAGACAGATCCTGCCAGATAAACTTGGTTGGTTTTTACAACTTGGTTATGAGGGCACTAGACAGGGGACATGCGGTGGATGTCCTCTACCTGGATTTCAGCAAGGCCTTTGACTCGGTACCACACGACCTGTAAGTTGAGGAGTCTGGGAGCAGGGAGGAAAATGATAAGATGGGCCAAGAACTGGCTGCAGGGTAGACAGCAGAAGGTTGTAGTGGGGGGAGGGGCATCTGAACCCAGGGCAGTAACAAGTGGTGTACCACAGGGCTCAGTGCTGGGACCGGTTCTGTTTAACATTTTCATAGCTGACACTGCAGTGGGGATTAAGACTAAGCTCAGTCTTTTTGCAGATGACACAAAGATTTGTGCTGAAGTAGATGGGGAGGAGGGAGAAAAAGGACTTCAGGAGGATTTGATGAAATTGGAGGAATGGTCTCACATTTGGCAGCTTGGTTTCAATGCCAAAAAGTGCAAAATGATGCATTTAGGAGGCAAGAACCCAGGACGCAATTACTTGCTGGAGGGTGCCTCATTAACAAAATCCAAGGAGGAGAAGGATCTGGGCGTGCTGGTAACCGGGGAGATGAACCACTCTGCTCAGTGCAGGAAGGCAGCAGTGAAGGCCAACTGGATGCTAGGGCGTATAATAACAAGGGAGATTACTCCTAGGGGTGGGGAGGTCATCTTGCCCCTGTACAGGTCTCTGGTGAGACCGCACCTAGAGTACTGTGAGCAATTCTAGTGCCCCTACTTGAAAAAGGATATCAAACCACTGGAGGGGGTACAGCTCAGGGCAACAAAAATTATCCTGGGGCTGGAGGACAGACCATATGAGGAGAGACTGAGAGAGCTTGATATGTATACCCTGGAGGAAAGAACGGAGAGAGGGGATATGATTGAGACCTTCAAGTACCTGAAAGGTTTGAACAAAGTAGACACCAGGTGTATGTTCAATCTGAAAGGTGGAAGGAACACCAGGGGACACTCTAGGTTCAAGAGGGAACTGCGGAGGCCCTATTTCACAGAAAGGGTGGTGGCAGGGTGAAATGCTCTGCCAGAGGAAGTTGTATCATTGCAGAGTGTTGGGAGCTTCAGGAGGGGTTAGGACAGATTTGAGGGGAGGGCTCAAATCTGGAGAAGGTGCGAGATAGGGGGCATATGAGGGAGGAGGGGACAGCTGCAGTCTAACAGACTGAAGTACTGTACACTCGAGCAGACTAGACAGACCAAATGGCCTTTATCTGCTGGCAATTTCGTATGTTTGTAACCCCTTAGTGCCACTGGGCCAGCCTTGTGGCCCCCATCTTCTGCTTTTATTGTACCAATTCCTTCCTACCAAGCCCCTCAGGACACTTACACTCAGCTGCCATGCAGCTTAGCTAGTGTTTTTTGTCACTTCCTGCTGGCTTCCCTCCAGACCCTCATAGCAAGCCTCTTGGTAGTCTTCATAAAGGCACCATGTGGCTGATCAGTAGAGTGGGGCATATTTGCACTGGCCCCCTCCACCCACCAAAAATTTCCATCTTTTTTCCCCATCTACATGTTGCAGGCCACAGTGTGAACTCTGCGTGGGCTGAGACGTGAAAGCACCTGCCAGCATTGTCACTGTAGCGAAGTAGCACTAAACTGATGGCTGCATAGCCACATCATTTCTGATTGGCAGTTTTCTGACCAGCCTACCTGCCTGTTTCATACAGTCGGAGCCCACAGACCCCTCCCCCAGCTAGATGTCAGGGAAATGTTAAATATAATTAAAAATCACCATTTACCACCAGTGTCCCCTTTCTTAAATAATATAGGGGCCACTAGCCCAAAAGCATCCCCTCCTGCCCATCTGGACTACTAGTACATTTACTGGCTACCTGTAGATCACCTTGGGGCATTAAGGGTGGGGGGTTAGGCTGAGCCCCAAATATCACTTTATTCTCTGTTCTTAGTCATCTGCATTTTTTTTCTATCTTTAGTTTCCTTACTTTGATCTAGTTTTATCTTTTCCTCTAAAATTCCTTTACTCCTATGCTGTACTGTGACCTTTTTGAATCTCTCTACTCTCGCTATTATAAGTTCCCAATACTGATCCATTTTTCCTTTTATTTCTACAGGTCTGGCCAAACTGTATGCCAATCAGATAAGTATCTTTGTTTAATTCTAACACCCTAATCTCTCCTCTACCACCTCAGATTCTTTGTGTCCCCTCAACCTTCTCTGTTCTTCCCTTTCAGGTCCTACCAGAATACCCCCAACCAAGGACACCCCAACTCTGATAGAGCAGGTAAGTCATAATTACTTAACTGCTTTAGAATCCTAGAAATCTGGTGATGGAAAAGGACCATTTTGGCCAACTGAGTCTGCCCGTTAAACCCCCCTTCCCAACTCATCTCCTTTGTCAAGAGACATCCCACGCCTATGACTGGTCAACTCCTGGTGTCTGTCCCATGCCATCTTAAATCCTGTCACCATTTTTGCCCCCACCACCTCTTCCAGTAGTCTGTTCCAGGACTTCACCACCCTCTCAGTGAAGTAATGTCCCCTCACATTGCCCCTAAACCTTTCTTCTTCTAATCTTAGATTATGATCCCTAGTTCTAGCACATACATTCCTTGTAAATAAGCTTCACACTCTCACCTTACTAGTCTCCAGCGGGTACAGATCAAATTCCCTCCACCTCTCCTCATAGGGCTTCCTATGCATAGTAAGCACCATCTTGGGTGCCCTTCTCTGAACCCTTTCAATCTTGTCTGTCCTTGTGTAGATGAGGCCTCCAAAACTAAACCTCATACTCCAGGTGAAGCCTCACCATGGATTTATAAAGGAGCATCAGCACCTCCCTCTTTCTATTGTATTCCCCTTCCTATGCAAATCAGCATTCTATTCAGTTTGGCCACCGCCATGCTGCATTGTCTCTTTGCAGATGACACAAAGATCTGCAACAGGGTTGATACAGAACGTGGGGTGGAGAGGATGCAAAGGGACTTGGCAAGGTTGGAGGAATGGTCAAATATATGGCAGCTTAGATTCAATGCAAAAAAGTGCAAAGTAATGCACCTGGGAAATAAAAATCCAAGGGAAGAGTACACAATGCAGGGGGGGGGTGAGATAATGACAACAACAGAAATGGAAAGGGGCCTGGGGGTAGTCATATTAGATGACCTTAAAGTGGTCAAGCAATGACAGTAGGCAGTAAGGAGGGCTGGTGGGATACTGAGATGCATAGGGAGAGGCATCACCAGTAGAAAACAGGAAGTTGTTATCCCTCTGTACAGACAGTTGGTGAGACCCCATCTGGAGTTCTTCGTTCAGTTCTGGAGACCCCATCTCCACAAGGACATAGACAGGATGAAGGCTGTCCAGAGGAGGGCAACTAAAATGGTGACATACGAAGAGAGATTAAAGAAGCTTAATATGTATACACCGGGGACATGATAGAAACTTTCAAGTAAATCAAGGGAATCAACAGAGTCCAAGAGGGTAGCTTCTTTCAGAAAAAGAGATGTGCAAGAACAAAGGGGAACAATTTGAAGATGGAGAGGGGACAGCGCAAAGGTAATGTGAAGAAGTATTTTTTCATGGAGAGGGTTGTGGATACATGGAACAGCCTTCCTGAGGTGGTAGTGGACTCAAAAACAGTGGGGGAATTCAAGAATGCATGGGACAGACATAAGGCAATTCTAGTGGGGGGGTAGGAGGAAGTAGGCTGTTGATTAACTAGGATCTGCAGCCTATGCATTAGGTATGGAAATGGGCAGACTAGGTAGGCCAAGCAGTCCTTATCTGCCATCAAATTCTATGTTTCTGTTGGTTCCCCACCTTAAAGTTATTTGAAGTTATAATCCTAAGATCTCTCCTGCTCAGTTTCCTTAACCCCCCCACCGTGTGTGTAAATGGTTTGCAGGTTATTACACCCCATGTGCATTACAGTACACTTTTTGGCATTGAATTTCAGCTGCCAAGTTTCTGACCACTCCTCCAGAATCTTTAGGCCCTCCCTCATTTCCTCCCTCCCCCCCCATTGCAGAGCTTCATACCATCTACAAATAGGCACACCTTCCCCTGCAATCCCTCCACTATATCATTGCTACAGATATGAAACAAGCATTTGTCAATGCCGAATGTTTCCTTGCATGGTGTATGTGTCAGGGTGAGGGTCTTATTGCTGAACTAATCAGCAGTTCTTTGCCATGTCTCATGAGAGCAGTGGAAATCAATAGTAGGGTTTCCAGAAGTGAATGCAAAGAATGTGACTTTTATTTACAGTTTCTCATCTGCTTTGGTATTTAGTTATACTTCTATTTGGGATATAGCCTGGTTCTGCAACAACATCTCTCCATTGTCTCTAGGACTTGTTCTAGGGAATGCAATGCATATGCTTTTTTTAATTCCCATTTTGCTTTTTGGGAAAAGGAACATCGCTGTTCAGAAAGGAAGTTTTGTTTTATTTAAGTACAGTTCAGGAAATGCTGGCCAAAAGTCGCTGAAGGAATAGGCACAGGACCATCCTTGCAATTTACAACAAGGTACATATACAGCAATACCCAGCCAGGTAATCACTGTTATTCGCTGAAATGTACTGGCACTATATTTGGTTGTGCAAAACTAGCTGAAGTCACTGATGTTTACAGGCACAAAATAAATACACTCGCGGATATTCATTTCACAATTCTTGATTCGCTGTTGTTTACTCACAATGTTTTTTTCGCTGAAATCACGAGGTACCTTGAGCAGCCTTTTCCACACAACAGGCTTTATATACTGCTTAGGGGAGGCAGTATAGGGCAGTGTTTTAAGGCTCTGAGGTGCAAATGTGGAGACCTGGGTTTGAATCCCACAGCCCCCACTTGTATACTGTGTGACCCTGAGCAAGTCTCTTAATTTCCCTGTGCTCCCAGGTCATACCTGTAAACAAGCTTTCACTTAGTGTGCCACTCCTGGTTAAACAATTGAACAAAAAGTGATTACACCCCCTGCTTGCTGACAGTCTGCTCACCATGTGGCGTTTGACTGAATAAAAAAAAAACAGTGGGTCCAGAAACAAGTCACAAACACTCCCCTGCTCACTGTCATCTGCTCACTATGTGGTGTTTGAATGAATGAAAAAAAAAAAACAGTGGGTTCAGAAACAAGTTACAACCAGTATGAGGTGGAGAGAGAGACAGAGAGAGAAAGAAAGTGCTCTGTTGCACCTATCTGCTGCCAGCATGAACTATGTTTTCTATGCCCATCTGCTGCTGTTCCCACATGCACTGCAATGATAGGAATATTTTTTGTTTGTTTGTCTTGAAGCAAAAAGGAAAACACTAAGAATGCGTATTCTTCAAGCCAAAGTTTTAAACATTTAATCACTGCTTCCAAAGCCATTTTTAACCGTTGCATGGTGCCAAGAACCCACAGTAGAAAACAAATCCAAATTAGACTCAGGTATGAATGATCCCTCTAAGCTAAATCAGTACAATGCCAGTGTTGGCACAGACGGATATTTTTTGTCTCAAAAAGTAGAGAAAAACATTCAATACATGGACATCCTGATCACAGCTGGCAAGCACAGATATGAGAAAAAAAAATTATTAGCAGCATCAAGAACCATCGTATGCTACACCAGGGGGAGGGTGGGCATGAGATATTATGACTTTCATCTGCAAATTCAAGAGAGGGAGGGAGCGGGTGGGGTTTCAACTGATGAGGGATGGAGGATCAGGAGTGGGACTGCACACAGAAGGTGGGAGCAGGTGGGTTTCAAGGGGTGTGGAACACTGGATCGGGGTGGGACTGCACACAGAGGGAGGGAGCGGGCGGGTTTCAATGGACAGGGAACTGGAAAATCGGGGGTGGGACAGCACACAGAATGAGAGGAATGACATGCATGGTCTCATTGATGCAGTTCATTTCTTTTGAGTGAAGACCAGCTCCCACTGTGAAATTGCAACGGCAGTCCCACGTGGGGGCTTCACCTTTCATTGGTGAGTCAGGGTTGTGCCCCCTGTGCAGTGCTCTGCATTGGACTCATCCCTGACACACCTGTGAAATGCAGTAGTGTCCCAAGGTGTTTCTTGCACAGGGAAACACAAAAATGTTGTTTATTATTAAATGTATAGGGGAGTCAATTGAGACAAGCTCATTTCCAATGAGGTCCTTTCATAGAAATTTCTCATTTAGTAAAATTTCATAAAAACTTTTTACATAATTTAAAAAGAAATGTAAGCAATATAGAAATACAAAAATAAAATCTACTATAATGCTGAATGAATAAATATTGTGTTTGGTATGCACACTAAATAAAAAATTATATTAAAAAAAGTAGAAGATATACTATAAAACATATGCTTAAAAAGGAGGAAGGACTGAGGCAGGCACAAATACACACTGATCCCTACAGTTGCCATTGATTTTGCCCCACCTCCCCGCATCCTCTCTGGACAATGCTCATTAAGCTGCTGCACCCCCCCCCACACACACACACACACACATTCCCCTATCAACCAACCCTTTCTACTCTCAGGTCCCTTATCAAAAACCCTTCCCCTACCCATGGTACTCCACTCAGTATGCCTTCCTGGTAAATCTCTTAAATAAATAAATGTACTATACCCCCTATCCTATACCTTACCCTTATTCCAGCCTTTCCTACCTCTCTTACGCTTCACTGACTTTCTGTTCCTCTGTGTATTGCAGGTATGTACTGTTTACACACTCTGAAGTCTTATTGATAATTGATATGATTTTTGTTTGAATTCCTCCATTGTAAAGTCTCGGAGTCTCCATCTGACGTGTACCCCTGATTCTTTGTTCTCCTGATTACTGCATTGATATGCTAGTTATCTGAACCAGATCTGAACGCCAACCTTTCCTGGTTCCGAGATGCCGGACTGCACAGGGACAAAGATCTTTCGCATACAGGGCCCCGACATGGTTCAATGCGCTTAGTCCACCTACTCTATCCTCAAACTCGCTTGAAGCTTTCAAATCCATGCTCTATGCCCACCTCACCACTACTAGCAACTGTGATTGCGCTAGATAAAGACTACAATTCCTCATGTCCATCCTCACATCTGAGGCCTCTTCCTCCCTGACTAATGAACCCTCTGGTACCTCTACTACTTCCTGTCTCCCACCCAAACTCACTCCCCCCCTTTTTTCCTGTCCCCTCTCACTTACTTTCCCGCTCACCACCTTTCCCTCCTCTCTAGCCTCCTTTTGGCGCCTAATGATCACCCTCTCCCTGCAAGTTTCCTTAACCTCGAAATTGTCTACCTGCTTGAACCTGTTATAGCTTGTTTTTCTATGAAACTTAAAAACGTTACTGCCTTAAACTGTTAATAGCAAATTTATGATGTAACTTTCCTGTCTGGTTTTACCTGTAATGTGTATCGTGCTTTGTTAAATGTTCTTTGTGACGTGGAACCTTTGTAAAAGAGCCCTGGCTCAAAGGTATTAATTCCTAGACTAATAAACTAAACTAAACTAAATAAACACCATAGTGCTCACCAGGACCACAGACTATGATGTTGCAAACATCAGTTGTTGTGAAGACAGCAGGAAAACTCGGGCACATTTTGAAAGACTCCGTGAAATAAATAGCTTTGTCTGTAATATTTAGTAGACAAATGACAGGAAAAAGTCAAATGAAACACTAAACAACACAAGAGTTAAAATGTAATTGGTGGCGATCTAATGGTGTTAAGTTTTTTATTGTAATAGAGAGCTGGTCTTTAAAGCAAGCAGTAGTGGAAGTGGAGGCGAACCTGGAGAACTCCGTTCAGGAGTGAAAATCAAAAGTCTGCAGGTTGTTAAACAGCTGGTATAGCATAGCAAAATGCTATGCAAAACGAGGAAGTAATGCTAATTATTTCCAGAAATGCATAGTAGTAGACTGCTAACTGTTTTTTGAGTGACTCCATGGCATAGCAGACAAAATTAATAAAATTATTTTTACATTTTGCTAACCATTCTGTCCCATGTGCTATGCATTTTACAACTGATTAGCATTTACATGCGTAAAACTGCTAATCAATTTTTTCGGCTTATTTAATACCCTGGATTCAGTTCCAGGAGTAAAATGAAGGACTGCTTCTACATAAAATGCACACCCCTAAAGGCATACAACTGACTAAAGAAAGTGTAAAAATGTAACATACTCTATAATGAAGAACCGTATCCCCGTCAAATATATTCAATACAAGATCAAAGACAATGGGTCCCCTCAGTGAATTCTAACACTGAAAGCAGACTTCTTGTAAGCGGTCTGCTGGTCACGGCCAAAACTGGAAAAGGTGAATTTTGTTGTCTTAACCTCTCTGAGGGGAAAAGTCAGTGGGGTGCTGACCACAGCACTGCTGTAATGCGGTGCTGTAGATTGCATAGGAATCTGTACCATTGCATACTTGCTGCTTGACACCCCTTCTGCCATTTCAGTTAGTTCCTGGAGGGCAGCTAAGTCCATGCCCCAGAAACTGTTCCCTATTGTCTAGTAAATGTGAGATTTTTACGTCACATTATTCTGTATTAACTACTGGTCATCATTTCATCATTTATACACAGATAAGAGTTTTATCCTGTGTTATAACTGCCAAGTTTATATTTTTGGTTATAACTGGGCAGTTGTAATCAGTAGCTGTCAATCTAGCTCAGTTACATTCCCTCTAAAACAAGTTAATGTTTTAAAAAAAAAACATGAAAAATAAATGTTCTTTACTTAAAACAAAGAAAAAGTTTTACTTTCATGTTAAGCTTTACTAAAATAAAAAACATTTCCAGCAATTGAAAGCAGCAATGCAACAGAGAGTTCTTCCAAAAAGTTAATTTTCTGTTATGATTGTGAAAAATATTGGCAAAGCTGTTGCTTTTGGTTTTCTAGATGCTTCCTAACCTGCGTACTGTATATTTGCGTTTTTGTCTGGACTCTTACCCTACTCTCTATCTGTACACTTCCCTAACTTGATTTTTCCCTCACCTGGCTTGATTTTATTTTTTGTATGAAAAGTGTTTATTGGTATTACCTGTCCTTGCACAAATGTTTCGATATTTTACTGTCTATGTTTTCTTGCTATTGTCACAACACTATTTGTAGTGCCACTCTATGTAACCTTTTGTTTGTACTTAATTTGACGTGGAACCTTTGTAAAAGAGTCTTTGGCTCAAAGGTAATAATTCCTAGAACAATAAACTAAAACTAAAACTAAAAAAGTTATGCACTCTAAAGTCTTGTTGCTATTATTTTGGCTTAACTCCTTTGCTATAATGTTTTGTACTCTTCATCTGACGTGAAACCTTTGTAAATGAGCCCATTGGGCTCAAAAGTGATTATCCAATTATTACAAAAATAATAATAATAATAATAATAACAAAGAGGACAGGAAATGATTTCTATTTGGCAGCTGTTTATAATGTTCCTCTTTATACAAATGATATCCATAAGCCTAAATGATGCATATGTAACTGTACCTAAATAAAGCATGATGTGAAAAACTGCTATGTGCAGTGTTTTTATTTTTTTTTTTTTTTTTTTATGGGTTGCATTCTATTACAGTTCTCTTAGTGTATCCAGTGATCTGGAAGTTTAACTACTGTAGGGCATAATTTGTGCCCAGAACTCTAAGCATGGTTCTCCTAGGAAAACAGTTCATGCTTAGCATGCTATACACAAACCATGACATAGTAAAATCTCCAAATGACTGACTCCTTGAAGAGAACTATGCAGAGTGTTGTCCATACATTGAAAACAACTGAAAGCACATTTTTTCACATCACTGTTGATTCAGGTACAGTTACCTATAGCCCATTTGAAGGTAAGTAAGTAATTTCCATTACTAGGAACATTACTAACTGTGGCCAGTTAGCACTCATTTCCTGTACTGTTTAAAAACATTTAGTCTGCAAATAGCACTAATGGACACTAATAATGGAGTTACATTCATTAAGCTAACCCTACAGATTAACAGACATATGGCAACATGCCTCACTTTGTGCCTCAGAACATCCATGGATTTAGACATTTTAAAATGTTTCTACTAATACATACATGGGACTTGATTGTAAAAAAACATTTTCTACATTATTTGTTTTTTTAGCAACTTTTAAATCACTGTCTTAGCCTACTCAGTGCTAGGACAAGGGGAGGGGGTGTTTTTACCAGTTGCTGGAGCAACTAAATTGCACTGCAGATCTTTTGCTTGTAAGAAATATATATATGTGTACCATTTTAATTTATGTGTGGAACACCTCATGCCACCCTTGTTCCTGAAAAGTATTACATTCTGATATTGTTTCTCATAAGGACTATAGCTACTAGCGTTGCTTTCCTGCTGCTCTCAGTAGTGCTTGATCTGCTTCTCAACAAAAACTGATCACTAAGGAATACAATTTCAAATATTTACTTTGCTTTTTTAATTGCCAGCTGCTTGCCAAAAAGGAAAACAAACAACTACCTATTGTAATCTGCAGAGTAAATTAGAACACTATGACAAGGGCTAAAATATTTGCAAAATTCCGTCAAATAAGTGGAAGCAAAATGTACATTAATAATTCTACAGGCACAGTAAGTTGCAAGAGCTTTGAAGCTGGATGTTCAAATGTTTTGACACAGGCAAAATTCTCAATTTTGAGTTGTGTCTGCATCAAAATTAATGAACCAAAATTTTTGATTGCTATGGTATTTTCAAACATTTTAACACTTTCACTACTGTTTACCTCCATTATGATAAAAATAAAGATGTATGCATCATTCCTCTGACGTGTATGTCATTTTCTGTGCTTGATGCAATTATTTCATAAAGTAAGACTAAGATGGTCTAACATTCCTTTCTGCATTTGCAGGACTGCATAAGAGACTAGCACAAATCCTAGAACACCTTTTCAAAGTCCAAGCCTTGACATTTAAAAATTAGCTGGTGCATTCAAGAGAACTTTGAACAACAGAGTATTTAGACACAGTTTTGCTTCTATTTCACATTATTTCTGCACTCTCCACTTTTTTTTTTTTTTATATATTTAGGACATTTTCATAACAGGCTGTTTATTCCTCATTGGTTTATCTGCTTGTGTCTGCATAATTCCCCCTTAATGTCATCACACTCCTCCTGTGCCATTACTGTCATTCCCATGGCAACATATTGTAATGTTACAGCTGATTATGATTTAAATTTGGGATAGCAACTGAGACTGCTGAAGGCTAGAGAAGAAATAGCCTATGTTAAAGTCAACATCCTTTGTAATGAAGAGTAGAGAGGAAAGAACGAAGACAGAAGATATTTGATCTATTAATGATTACATGAACCCTTAAGCTAAAAGCCCATTTACAAGGGTGACCATAATCAAAATATTAGAAACTTTGTGTTTAAATATTATTTTTAAGTTGTACCTGGGTGTCGGCAGCTGTTTTAATAAAAAAAAAAAAAAAAAGCACCTGTTTATCATAAAAAAAAAAAGTTTTAAACACATTAGGTTTGCAGCATTTATGTCTGAACTATTGTATTTTCTATTTTTTTTTTAAGTTTCTGTCCTGTCACCCTTCTACTAAATATTTCAGAGCTCTACTACTTATTTCACAGTTTTTTCACATATTCACCCCCCCACACACACACACACACATACACACTGACCTGCAAACTGCTGTTTGCGACATCACAGTGTTGGCATGGGGCACACTACGATGTCATAAAATAAGGCACTGTGAGGTTAAGCAGGGAGAGGTAAATGTTTTATGTGCAGACTTTTGAACAGACTACCAAGATATGTTGTAAATCTTGGAAAGGAACATTGGAAAAAAAAGTATTATTTCAAACATTGTAAAAATGAAAAAAATTGTATTTTTGAAAGTAAGTGTTAAAGTGAAGAGCTGCTTTTTAATAATAAAGTATCTCCACTGCCATTTCTACAGCACAAGTCACACTTTAACAGATAGCTTGGAAGCATAGAAGCATTCCAGGTATTGTAAGGTACTCAACTTGCAATATATTATACACTTCTTAATGAGGTGCACAGCCTTACCTTGTCCTGCTCTGCTGCTGCTACTCTATAGAATGTAGTGTTACTCTTCCTTGAATTCATGTGTATCTGAAGCTGCACAGCACTCCTGGGATTTTATATACCTGTTGTATATAAAACCATTCTAGGGCTCATTTTCAAAAACTTCACTGTGGCTAAATTGCAAAATGTGAGGCCTGAAGATTAGTTTCCGTTTATGAACTGGGTAAAAAGAGAAAAAATTCTCTGATAATTTAAACCCACTTTCTTCCAAAAGGAAACTGGGTTGATTCAGCACTAAATGCAATTTGCTTCCCTGTTGTCCTTTCCCTGGTGGGAGGGAAAATACTGTTCACTAGTTAAAGAGTGGGACCTACTGTAGTTTGGCAGTGGGCAGAAAGTTTAGGTGCTGACATGTACAGTCATATGAGGTAAGAAAGAGTTTGCGACTGAGGTATACACAAGATGGGAACAGTGAAATAACTGAGAAGGAAATCAGCAATATACAGTAACAGACAAAAAGGTATTACGCCATAACAAGTGTAAGAAATATTTTTTTAACTATTTCAGGGGCTAGTTCTTTTCCCCATCCCCAGTTTATATTACTTCTACTGGATAACTGCGATCAAACACTGATTTTTCAGAACAGCAGTCTGTAGCACCGTGCTGTCAAATGTCATTCCCTCGAAGAAGAGATGCACTTCTTAAGAAGCTTCTCACTCTTAGAATATAAAGATAAAAGCAGTTTTGTGCTTGCTCTATTGTTATGTCCTCACTCCTAAATCAATATATCTACTGTATAATGTAGTTAAATGGGGCAATTACAAAAAAAACTCACTTCCTCATGTCCCCCTCACCGTTCTTGATGTTTTGGGGTACTGTATTGCAGTACTGTAATTTCCATTATACTGCAGATTTAGTGGTGCCTAAACTTTAAAGAATGTGTTCTTCCCCATGAGGTACCCCCAAGGGTGTTGAAAGAACTTAAAGATATACTAGTGGCACCCTTGACTGCACTCTTCAATATGTCACTGGAGTCTGGAGTGGTACTGGAGGCAGGCAAATGTGGTCCCTCAGCATAAGGGGGAGGGAGGAGGTGGGAAATTGCAGGCCCATGAACTTGACATTGGTGGTGGGCAAGCTCATGGAGAAACTAATGAAAGTCAGGATCACCAATTGCCTAGAGGTAAGCAACCTGATGAATCCAACAAAACATGGCTTTACCTGGGGTAGATCCTCAGAGTGTTTTGATACGATCACCAAGGAACTGGATCAGGAGAGGGCAGTAGATGTTGCTTGTCTGGACTTCAAGAAGGCATTTGACTCGATGCCATACAGGAAACTGCTGTATATAAAAAAAAGAGGTGTGCAAGAACAAGAGGGCACAATTTGAAGATAGAGGGGGGGCGGCTCAGAGGTAATTTAAGGAAGTATTTCTTCACAGAGAGGGTTGTGGATGCATGGAACGGCCTTCCGGAGGAGGTTGTGGAGTCAAAATCAGTGGGGGAATTCAAGCATGCATGGGATAGTCATAAGGCAATTCTGGGGGGTGGGGGTAGGAAGAAGTAGGCTGCTGGTTAACTAGGATCTGCAGCTTATCCAGTAGGTAGGGAAATGGGCAGACTGAGTGGGCCAAGCGGTCCTTATCTGCTGTCAAATTCTATGTTTCTATGTTTAAGCTGTCATCCCTGGGGCTGGGGCAGAAGGTGGTTAAATAAATAGGAAACTGACTGGTGCACAGGAGACTGAGGGTCTTTATAAATGGGGTGGCATCTGGAGAGGGTATGGTCACAAGTGGGGTCCCTCAGGGGTCTGTGTTAGGGCCCCTACTGTTCAATCTATTCATAGGGGACATCATTGTGGGCCTTGAGAAGGGGGGTGTGAGTTTGTTTGCAGACGATATTAAAGTTTGCAATAAGGTGGACATTCCGGAAGGGGTTAAAAGAATGTGAAGAGATCTGGGGAGGCTCAAGGCATGGTCAGGGAGGTGACGGTTTTCATTCTACATGGACCAGCGTAGGATCATGTATCTTGGATACAGGAACCAGAGGGCAGGGTACTGTATGGGGGGCAGAGACCTAGCTTAACAGAACAGGCAAGAGACCTAGGCATCACTATATCTAGGGACCTGTAGGTGGAAAGGCACTGTGAGGGAACAATGGCGAGAGGCAGCAGAATGCTGGGCTGCATCAGAAGAGGGATTACCAGCAGAAAAAGGGAGGTCATAGTATCCTTATACACACACACACATCTAGTAAGACCGCATTTGTAGTATGGGGTCCAGTTCTGGAGGCCATGCCTCAAAAAGGATGTGGGAAGGCTGGATCAAGTTCAGAGGAGGGAAAAGAAGATGATTAAGGGGCTCAGCCACCTGTCCTATGAGGAAAGGTTGGGAGAATTGAAAATGTACTCCCTGGAACAGAGGAGGGAGAGGGGGGACATGATTGAGACCTTCAAGTACCTTAAGGGTATAAACCAGGTGCCAGTGGGAAGTATCTTCCAGCTGAAAGGAAACCAGGAGATGAGGGGGCATGGACTACAGACTGAGGGGGGACAGTTCAAGGGTAACATTAGGAAGTACTATTTCACAGAGAGGGTGGTGGATAAGTGGAATAGGTTCCTGGAGGAGTTGGTTGGAGAAGCAACAGTGGAAAGCTTCAAAAGGGCATGGGACAGACACAGGGGATTGTTGGGGGGGGTCCTAGCAGATAACTACACAAATGGGCAGAGTAGGCAGGCCTGTGGGTCCTTTTCTGCTGTCATACTACTATGTATCTATGTATCTATATGTATGTCCTTCTTAGCATCACCGTACTTTGATACTGAGGCTGCTGTAACATTGCAATGAATGAAAACAAAAAAACAAACCTTCCACTGTACCTTATAAGCTTTATTGAGTCCAAATTTAAAGAATACGTATCTACTAATATATTGTTTCTTTTTTTTTTTTTAGTTCTTACATTTCTGGAGCAGCGATGATCAGCTGTTATTCAAGCCTGAAGAATAAACTGAATGATTCTCTCCTTTGTTCATGCAGTACCTATCACTCCTCTGATACGAAAGCATGTACTCACTCAGTGTGAAAAAAAGACAGCATTCACGACTGTGAAAACAAGCATTTCTGTCGTCAGTTATAGTATATGGATTTGCTTTAATGTGCACACGCTGTCACTGATGTGACTGGTACTCGTCTCCATCTTGACGCATGGACAAGCACTTCTGCAATGCACATCACTGAGGGATAGGCAGGAGCAGTATGAGAGTGTTAGGAGGTGCTGTTTCTGTCAGTGATTGCCATCAGCAAGTGAACATGTGTCTCTCTGTGGCAAACAGGGTTTACCTTTGTAGCAGTATCTAATAAAAAAAAAGTGAGTTAATGAATTAAACAAAAGTTTTTGGTGTGTTTCTTACAAATGGTGCAAGCAGTTCTGTAATTTATTACAGTTCTGTGTCCCAAATCTTGCAATGGAAACCAATGAATCAGCATTCTAAAAGATAAATAAATTCATATTAAAAACTCTTCAGAAGGATCAGTCCGAATAAGTGACTGTCAGTATAGGACTGTGTATACATATGCAGGTCATGTCATGGTTTTCATGGTAGTGGCATGTAAACTGAAAATATGATGGTGATGTCACACTTCACACAATATTTGTGCGATCGATGAGTTGGTGTAGGTTTTCATTATAAGAACTCGTGTCACCCACTATCATTGCTTACATTTTATGAACTGTTCTTTCTTTGGCTAAGCATGGCTTGCTGTAGCTTTTATGTTGAAGACATCGACCCACCCATGTATACTATTTTGAGTTTGAACTGTCTGAATTTTCTGACCTTGTATCACAATGCTACTGTTCGCAATCCTTTTCTTGAAGTTTGCTTTCCTCTTGTGTACGACAGCACGCAGTCTTGACACTAGACAGATGTCACCTATTATTTTTGACCATACATTTTAATTGTATCTGATAGAGGAGTGTCCATAGTTCGCCCTCAGCCCTGCCACTCCCCCTTTACCTCAACACCTTCACAATATAAAAGTAAATGCACAGAAAACACTATGCTCATATTCATATGGTGTTACACTCTGGAATTTGACCGTCCATTTTTTTTTTATCTTGTATTCATATACTCGTTTGATGCATCATTATGGATCACAGACTAAATGAATAGACCTACTTAGTTTTCTTTCAGATAGTAGTCAAAACACAAAACCTATGACTGATGGACCATAGTGTTTCATTTAACTAACATGTCACTAACCACTTTGACACACTGTTTGGGGCGTCACTAGTTTCAAGCTGAGGTGGTACTTCACATTGCCTAGAAGTCACATATACAGTAATTACGTAGTTGCCTCCACACTATCTGTCACGTGTGTGTGTGGGGGGGGGGAGAGAGAAGGTGGGGGGCCAAGGTGGCCATTAGGGTAGGTAACTGTGAGATGTGCTTTGATCTGGTCATTTGGGTAGTTTCCTTTCTCGTGTGTATGTTGAACTCTGCTGGCCTTTTTTTCCACACACAAAGACAAAAAATGTGTTTCATTCATTAACTCAGTTTTTAAAAAAATTACTAGACACTGCTACAGAAACCCTGTTTGCCACAGAGGGACACATGCTCACTTGCTGATGGCAATCACTGACAGAGACAGCGCCTCCTAACAGTCTTGAACTGTTCCTGCCTATCCCTCAGTGATGTACATTACAGAAGCGCTCATCCGTGCATCAAGACTGGGACGAGTACCAGTCACATCAGTGAGAGCGTGCGTACATTAAAGCAAATCCACATACTGTAACTGACATCAGAAACGCTCACTTTTGTGCTTGGTGTATGTGGTCTTTTTTTTTGACACTGAGTACATGCTTCCACATCAGAGAAGTAATCAGTACTGCATTAATGAAGGAGCGAATCATTCAGTTCATTCATCAGTCTCCAATGACTGATCATTGATATTCCACCAATGTAAGAATCTAAAAAAATATACAATATTTTAGGAGATACCTGCTCTGGTGCCACTATACAACATGCTAGTGCACGAAACCAGTCAGGGGTACTGTTCAGTGTATCTGCTTGTGTTCATGGCAGCACCTTTTAAATTTGGACTCAATAAAGCCTATAAGGTACAGTGGAGGGTGTTTTTTTTTTTTGTTGCTTTCGTTCGTTGTTTACTACCACACCTCCAAACAGGGGAGCAGTCTTTGCTGTGCATGTAACATTGCAATCATGTCCAGCTAGGACAACATTTAGGAGACAGAAACATATAGACGAATTGTATTCTAATTGCCTCTAAACATGAAAGCTAAAACAAACGTGGTATATTGAGAGACCGGTGGAGCGCAACAGCACCTACAGTAATACTAAGAATATGATGTGCAATGCCCCTCTATGGTCTTCTGCAGCCAACACTATACTGGGTGGGAGCTGGCGGGTTTCAATGGATGGGGAACAGAGAATTGGGGGTGGGATTGCCCACAGAGGGAGGGAGTAGGTGGGTTTCAATGGGCGAGGAATGGTGGATTGGTGGTGGGACTGACTCCCCACAGAGGGAGGGAGCGAGCAGGTTTCAACAGAGGAGGAACCGGATGATCAGGGGTGTGACCCCTTTGGCACACCACTCATCACCTCTTCCATCCTGGAATGCACCCCATTTACCACCACCCTCTGGCTTCAGTCCTTCAACCAGTTTTCCACCCACTTTATTTTCTGTCCCACCCCTAAGCCTTCCAGCTCATTTCCCAGCCTTCTGTGCAGCAAGGTGTCAAAGGCCTTGTCGAAATCCGGCTAGGCCACATACACCCCCCCACCATCCACCTCCCTGATTATCCAGTCAAAAAACTCAATTAGGTTTGTCTGGCATAACCTTCCTCCCAGAAAACCAAGCTGCCTTGGGTCCTGGAGGTAGTATAGTGCAGTGGGTAAGGGTCTGAGCTGCAGATCTGGAGACCTGGGTTTGAAGCCCACAGTCACTTAAGTGCATACTGTGTGATCCTGAGCAAGCCACTTAACTTCCTTGTGCTCCTAGGTTGCATCTGGAAACAAGCTTCATTTTTGTGTGCTACTCCTGGTTAAACAGTGTTCCCTGCCCCCCTTCCCCTGTAGACCATTGACAACCAGGTGTTCTACTATTCTTTCCTCCAGTAGTATTTCCATGACTTGTCACACTGTTGAGGACAGGCTGACCAGTATGTAGTTCCCTGCATCCTCCCTGTTAACACTTTTGTATAGAGAGGGCCCACATCAGCCCTCCTCCAATCCCTGGACACATCACCTGTTTACAATGACAGATTGAACAGGGTAGTCAGAGGCCCTGCTAACATCTCCCTTTGCTCCCTCAGTATCCTGGAGTGAACCCTATCTGGCCCCATAGCTTTATTGTTGCCAGTTCCATGAGGATCCTTTATTTTGCAAAGGGACCTGTGTCCATTTCTGTGATCTCCTCATCCTTATTACTGGCCCATTTCCTGCCCCCTCCTTCGTAAAAGCTGAACAGAAATATTTGTTCAGTGTTTCTGCTTTTTGGTGGACATCATCGTTTACCCTCACTCCATCCTCCCCTTTCAGACTCACAATCCCTCCTCTTGCCTTCCTTTTCTCACTGATGTACCTGCATGTAAAAGGATTTGTCCCTCCTTACCACTACACCAACTGGCTGGCTTGTGCCAGGGATCCCACACAAGTGTGGGTCTGGTCCCAATGTGTACTTTGCATGTGGAGCCATTTTGGCTTGCTTGCAGTTTGCTCTAGTGTAATGGATTATGGTGAACTGGTTTTGCTTGATTCTGCACTGATGACTTCATTTGCAGCAGATCCTGGAGTCCTCTGCAGCTGACTTTGGTGCGGTGGGAGATTGTGTCCTACAGTGCATGTTAAGAGTTTATATAAGCTCTCATCTTTTGTTTACTGGCCCCACTGTATTCCCTGGGCTAAGTTCTGTCACTGAGGACTGAACTTTGCCCCTGGAGAAAAGCAGAATTGGAAAACATCTGATCAGAGATTGTGGAAGCCCGAATGTGCACTGAGGGCTATTGGAACTTCAATTACTGCCTGTTGCTCTGGTGCCAGCTACAGGAAGTTATGGGACTTGTTGGGGTTGGGGATGTTGGCCTAGAGATAGTCAAATTTGGCCTGCTATGGTCTGCTATACAGCAATGGATGGTCTGCTATACTGCAATGATTGGAAATTCCAAATCAAGGGGGAAATTTAGAGGAAACATGAGGAAGTACTTCTTTACTGAGAGAGTGGTGGACAACTGAAATGGGCTGCTGAGGGAAGTGGTTGGGGAGAGGATGGTTGGAGGGTTCAAAAGGGCATGGGATAAGCACAGAGGGCAATTGCCATGGGGGGGGGGACTACAGAAAAGGCCTAGTGGATATAGGCAAACTGGGCAGACTAGATGGGCCTGCGGCCTTTTCTGCTGTTACATACATGTGCTACCATGTATTCTACAGGCAGGTTAGGAAAAGGGAGGGGGATACACTACACCACCAGGGAAGCATACTGTATATTTTGCCAGGGCAAAGTTTTTGAATACCTGTCCCTCGGTGTCTTGATCCTGCCCTGTGTTGGTCGATGTGTGGAGCAACATGGCCTCCTACCCCCAAAAACTATCAGTTCTAGGGCACAGGGGCAATTAATTTTCCTCCTTCCCCCAACCATGACATCCCCTGAGTGACCAAGTCCATTCTAAAAGCCAGGTTGATGGTGTGGTGCAGGTTTGGTACCCCCCTTCCCACACCCCAAAACACACAACCCACTTTTTTTTTCTTTTTCATACTGATCCATTTTCACTTTTATATCTACAGGTCTAACATGGCATTGACCAGGTGTAGGAGGACACTGACCATACATATCAGTATTATTTTTTTATTTAACCTACACTGTTTGTCATAGTTCATAAAGAGATGCAGATCCTTTGTGAGCCCATTGCTGTTCTTGTTTTACAGGTATGAATGGCTGCTATATGAGGCACTGGGTTGGAGCTGTACCTTGTGCCTTAGAAAGGGGACTATGGGATGGGGTGGGGGATGGGCATTAAGGTTGGCAATTCCAAAGGAACCCCACATAACCAATTTGCCAAGACTTGTGAGTCTCAAACCCTGTTTTTCATTTTCTTGTTTTGGGTACTTTGCATAATACATGCATTAATATAGTGTTTTTGTTTTGCAACAAGTACTATATATACTGTATGTATATGTGATGGGGACATTATGCGCTGTTTTTGAGGCAATTGGGCACTGTATGCTTGAAGGCAGAGCACTGAGCGGCAAACATGGATGGAGACACAGGTTTGAATCCCCAGCCCCCACCCACTTACACACTGTATAATCACGAACAAGTCAGTTAACTTTCTGTTTTACCAGGAAATGCAGTTAAAGACTTCCAAAGATGGGGGATTGCCTTAGGGTTGCCCTGGAAGGTAGGGAGACTAGGAAGAAATACAGGAACAGTGGGTGAAATTAAAAAGAATTATAGTGAAAGGTGTTAGACATGTAAACAGAAACAAGAAGGAAAAAAAGATCGCTATGGTTTTCAGAGGAGGTGTTGGGGAAGGCTAAGGCAAAAACATCAGCATTCAGGAGGGTCCCTATTAGCTGAGCAGTGGCTTTCATTTTCTATCAAAGGTTGCTTAAATGTCTATAAAACCATTCTGAAAATGAGCCCAATACACTTATATGGGGCATTCCCAGTGCCCTCTCTGGAGACATGTAAAGTCAGAATGTGGGGGCACAGCAGGCAGACCAAGAAGTGGAAAGGGGTCGGCTCGACAGCAGTTAACCAGAGTCACCATTCCTTCCTCCCTTACAGGACAGCAGTACATTTTATAATTTCTGCACTGATAGATCATCACCACTGCAGGATGGGCTTAATGAAGCCCAATACAGAATGTCACAAGGCAATGACTGATCGGGTGAGAAAATAAATTTATGAGCGAGTGGATTAACATTGTACAGTGATAGCCCACAAAGGAATCATTTGTGGAAAAGCCATATACATGTCAGTGGGGGGCTAGTTGAGAGCTGCTCTTTAAACATGGCCAAATATTACAAGCCTATTTATTTATTATTTGCTTATTTTATTTGATTACATTTTGTTGACCCAGTAGGCCCATCAAGACTAGATGTCCCTTCTTCATGGGTCACCAGGAGGAGGGGGGATACAGATGGTAACCAGCTGAAACTGAACCAGATTAAGCTGTTGGTGGTATTTGTTTTAGCTCGAACACGGATTTCCCACAGCGGCCGTGCTATCCTGCGCTGGAACTGCGAAGACACATTTTGGCCAGGTTGTGAAAAATGACAGCTGTACTGTTCATAAGGAGGTGCAGAACAATGGCAATGTTGAAAATCTGGAGTGACAATATTACGAATTCTTGAACCTATGAGCATGCGTGCAAAGTGTTCAATGCACACTTGTAACACAGTCATTTTATGGAGTATCGTCACCAGATTTTCAACATAGGCATTTTAGGACCTCTGCTCATGAACAGTGTCACTGTCATTTTCTTAATCTGTCCTGAACACTGATTTCCCACAGCGATTGCGCTATTCTGCGCCAAAAGTGCGAAACATTTCTGCCAGGGTGTGAAAAATGACAGCTGTACTGTTCACAAGGAGGTGTGAAAAAAATGCCAGTGTTGAAAATCTGGGGTAAACATATTGTAAAGTCATGAAGTTACAAGCGTGCATAGCAACTGCGCAATGCACGCTCGTCAAACAGTAATTTTTTGGATTTTTTTCCACCAAATTTGCAACATAGGTTTTTGAGAGCCCATCTCATGAACACTGGCACTGCCATTTTGTTAATTGGTCCAGAAAGGTGATTCCACACAGTGACCACGAATTCACCTTTCGGGGCTGATTAACGCCATGACTGTGATAGAATTCCTGAGGAGGGGCCCCAAAAACCCCATGTTGAAAATTTGGTGCCAAAATTCCAAAAAAATGCCTGAGATAAGCATCAAAGTTGAAAACCCCCTATTTATTCCATTATACAGATTACCAGCATTTCCTCAGTTTGCGGTCGGCTTTGAAGAGTGCAGACGTGTTCCTGGTCCACCGAAGATCGTCGCACTGGACTCCTTTTTCACAGGTCAAAAAAGAAAAAGACATTGCGGGACCATTTTTGTTTTCAAGGGCATGTGGCATGCGCTGGCGGGCCCCATGCCAACGGACTCTTTTGAGTGGGGCACAGCCGATGGGGAATTGGGCAACTTCGTCAGCACACAACAAAAGGGGGGGCACATCATGACGATGGGGATTGGGCACCGTCGGCACACAACAAAAGTGGGGTGGGTGACATTATGCCGATGGGGATTGGGCACCCCTGTCGGCAAACAATTGGAGAATGCAAGGGAGCCCTGCAATGAGAGGTCACTCCCTCATTGCAGTGGATGACACTGCAATGGCGAGGCAGTCCCTGACTGCAGCAGCTAAAATGTTAGAAAGTTGTGGCACGCTGGCTGAACTATTGTCAGCAGCAGCATGCCATGGCATTGGGGGAAGTGGGCCAAGTCTTTAAAGGCTGTGGGGACATTGGCCACAACCATGCTGTGCCTCCACAACCTGCTTCTGGAGAAAGCTGCTGGAATATGTTACTTGCACATGCGAGCAATCAACATAAAAATTAACATTTATAAAAGTAAATCTATTTTAAATTGTTATGCAATAGTCACACTATAAGCATCAGAGGGAAAGATTTGCTGATTTAACTATGGAGATGTGCTCACCAGATTTCATTTTGAAAAAATATTAAAATCAATATTTTGAGTAAATCTCCTTGGGATCCACAGTTTCCCACTGTCAGCAGCCAAAGTTTCCAGCTGGTTCTGCAAACAGAAGAAGAAGAAAGACAGAAACAAGATTATACTAACAAGTGTATCATATTAGCTGTTTCTTTTTATATACATTATTTACAAAGGTGGCATTGTGTTAACTACTGCAAGTAAATCTAAATCTTTTTCTTTAAGAAGGGTATAAGATCCCATTCTCTATTATGCCATTTGGGTTGTAAGCTCCCAATGTTGAAACTTCAATAGCTCTCCTGTTGGAGCAACTTGTTAGTTCTATGTGTGGTTCATAGCTCAGTGCCTGTGCTACACACAGTAGAAACATAGAATTTGACGGCACATAAGGACCATTTGGCCCACCTAGTCTGCGCATTTTCCTACCTAACAGATAAGCTGCAGATCCTAGTTAACCAACAGCTTACTTCCTCCTACTCCTCACTAGGACTGCCTTATTTCTGCCCCATGCATTCTTGAATTCCCCCACTGTTCTTGACTCCACCACCTCCTCAGGGAGGCTGTTCCATACATCCACAACCCTCTCCATGAAAAAATACTTCCTCACATTACCTCTGAGCCGTTCCCCCTCTATCTTCAAATTGTGCCCTTTGTTCTTGCACATCTCTTTTTGAAAGATGCTACCTCTTGGACTTTGTTGATTCCCTTGAGGTACTTGAAAGTTTCTATCATGTCCCCTCTCTCCCTTCTTTCCTCAAGGGTATACATATTAAGCTCCTTTAGTCTTTCTTCGTATGTCTTCTGCTGCAGACCCTGCAACATTTTGGTTGCCCTCTTCTGGACAGCCTCCACTCTGTCTATGTCTTTGCAGACATGGGGTCTCCAGAACTGCACACAGTACTCCAGATGGGGTTTCACCAACTGTCTGTACAGAGGGATAACAACTTCTTGTTTTCTACTATTGATGCCTCTTCCTATGCGTCCCAGTATCCCCCCAGCCTTCCTTGCTGCCTTCTCACATTGCTTGCCCACCTTTAGGTCATCTGATATAATTACCCCCAGGTCCCTTTACATTTTTACTGTTGTCAGTATCTCACCCCCCATTGTGTACTCTTCCCCTGGGTTTTTGTTTCCCATGTGCATTACCTTGCACTTCTTTGCATTGAATCTGAGCTGCCATACATTTGACCATTCCTCCAACCTTGCCAAGTCCCTTCTCATCCTTTACACTCCATCTTGTGTATCAACCCTGTTGCAGATCTTTGTGTAGTCTGCAAAGAGACACACTTTTCCTTCCAGTTCCTCTGCAATGTCACTTATAAAGACATTAAAAAGGACTGGTCCCAGTACTGAACGCTGAGGTACCCCGCTAGTAACCCTCCTTTTCTTACTTTGTACCCATTTACTATTACCCTTTATGCCCTGTTGTCTAGCCAATTTTTTATCCAGGCTACCACCTTGGGGCCCACTCCAAGGCTGGCTAATGTGTATTAATCTTTTGTGTGGGACGGTATCAAATGCCTTGCTAAAGTCTAGGTAGGCCATGTCCATAGCCCCTCCCTGGTCTACTACTTTTGTCACCCAGTCAAAGAAATCTATTAGATTCATCTGACACGACCTTCCCATCGTGAATCCATGCTGCCTTGGGTCCTGTGCCCCACTGGCCTCTAGGTACTCAACAATTCTTTCCTTCAGAAGTGATTCCATCATTTTCCCTACCACTGAGGTCAAACTAACCAGTCTGTAGTTTCTTGCCTCTGTCCTGCTCCCACTTTGGTGAAGAGGAATCACATCTGCCCTCCTCCAGTCCTCAGGTACCACCCTATCCTCCCATGATTTGTTAAAGAGGGTAGTCAGCGGTGTTACTAGTGGAGGCTTAATAAAGGGGAGGGAGGGTGGGCAGAGGGTGACTGTGAAAAGGCAGAGATACTAAACAAATATTTTTGCTCAGTATTTACAAAGGAAGAGGGGGAGGTACCTAAAACAAACAGTAGAAACACTCTGGATACAGAAGTTGATACCAGCCCATTTACAGAAGAAAGGGTTCTGAAAGAACTCTTAAAACTGAAGGTGGACAAAGCAATGGGGCCTAATGGGATTCATCCCAGAATTCTAAAAGAACTAAGGGTAGAACTAGTGACACCACTGACTACCCTCTTTAACAAATCATGGGAGGATGGGGTGGTACCCGAGGACTGGAGGAGGGTAGATGTGATTCCCCTTCACAAAAGTGGGAGCAAGGCAGAAGCAGGAAACTACAGACTTGTTAGTTTAACCTCAATGGTAGGGAAAATGATGGAATCACTTCTGAAGGAAAGAATTGTTAAATATCTAGAGGCCAGAGGGGCACAGGACCCAAGGCAGCATGGATTCACAGCGGGAAGGTCATGCCAGACAAATCTGATAGATTTCTTTGACTGGGTGACCAAAGTAGTTGATCAGGGAGGGGCTGTAGACATGGCCTACCTAGACTTTAGCAAGGCATTTGACACAGTCCCACACAAAAGACTAATATACAAGTTAGCCAGCCTGGGAGTGGGTCCCAAGATGACAGCCTGGGTAAAGAATTGGCTGGAGAATAGGACACAGAGAGTAATAGTAAATGGAGTCCACTCTGAAAAAAGGGGGGTTAGTAGTGGGGTACTGCAGGGTTCAGTATTAGGACCAGTCCTCTTCAATGTCTTTATAAGTGACATTGCAGAGGGACTGGAAGGAAAAGTATGTCTCTTTGCAGATGACACAAAGATCTGCAACAGAGTTGATGCACAGGGTGGGGTGGAAAGGATGAGAAGGGACTTGGCAAGGTTAGAGGAATGGTCAAATGTATGGCAGCTTAGATTCAATGCTAAGAAGTGCAAGGTAATGCACCTGGGAAACAAAAACCCAGGGGAAGAGTACACAATGGGGGGTGAGATACTAACAACAACAAAAATGGAAAGGGACCTGGGGTAGTCATATCAGATGACCTAAAGGTGGGCAAACAATGTGAGAGGGCAGCAAGGAGGGCTGGGGGGATACTGGGATGCATAGGGAGAGGCATCACCAGTAGAAAACAGGAAGTTATTAACCCTCTGTACAGACAGCTAGTGAGACCCCATCTGAGTACTGTGTGCAGTTCTGGAGACCCAATCTCCATAAAAGACATAGACAGGATGGAAGCTGTCCGAGGAGGGCAACTAAAATGGTGAGGGTCTGCAACCGGAAGACATATGAAGAGAGACTTAAGGAGCTTAATATGTATAGCCTCGAGGAAAGGAGGGAGAGGGGGACATGATAGAAACTTTCAAGTACCTCAAGGGAATCAACAAAGTCCAAGAGGGTAGCATCTTTCAAAAAAAGAGGTGTGCAAGAACAAGGGGGCACAATTTGAAGATAGAAGTGGGGCGGCTCAGAGGTAATTTAAGGAAGTATTTTTTCACAGAGAGGGTGGTGGATGTATGGAAGGGCCTTCCAGAGGAGGTTGTGGAGTCACAAACAGTGGTAGAATTCAAGCATGCATGGGACAGTCATAAGGCAATTCTAGGGGGTGGGGTTAGGAAGAAGTAGGCTGCTGGTTAACTAGGATCTGCAGCTTATCCATCAGGTAGGGAAATGGGCAGACTGAGTGGGCCAAGCGGTCCTTATCTGCCATCAAATTCTATGTTTCTATGTTTCTATGTTCTATGTTTCTATGTTTCTACCCTTAGTTCTTTTAGAATTCTTGGGTGAATCCCATCAGGTCCCATTGCTTTGTCTACCTTCAATTTTATTAGTTCTTTCAGAACCCTTTCTTCTGTAAATGGACTGGTATCGACCCCAGTCTTCAGAGTGTTTCTCTTGTTTGGTTTGGGTACCTCCCCCATCTCTTCCTTTGTGAATACTGAGCAGAAATATTCTTTCAGTATCCCTGCTTTTTCACTGTCCTCCTCTACCCACATTCCCTCCCGTTTTATTAAGCCTCAGTATCCCTCCTTTGGTCTTTCTTCGCTCCCTAATGTACCTATAAAAGGTCTCATCCCCCTTCTTAGCAGAATTGCCTATCCATTCCTCGGTTTAGGCCTTTGCTATTCTGACTGCCTTCCCAGCCTCTTTCTGCTTTAATTGATAAAGTTCTGTGTCCTGCTCCTTCTGTGTTTCCTTATATTTCCTGAATGTTATCCTTTTCTCCTTAACCTTCCCTGCCACCTCTTTTGAGAACCGTAGCGTTTTTTTCCTTCGTTGTGTTTTATTGATTTGCTTTACACAAAGGCTTGTTGCCTCTGTTATGGCTGTTTTGATTACTCCCCATTGTTCCTCCACCCCTCCTTCTTGCCTGTTTGCTAGTGCTTTTCTAAGGTACTCTCTCATTTTCCCAAAGTCAGCCCTCCTAAAGTCCAATACTCTTGCTTTTGTATGGCTTGATTTGTATGGCTGTGTTTATCGTGAACCACACTGTTCGGTGGTCGCTTGTTCCCAGATGGCTACCCACCTCTAAATCTGAGATTCTTTCTCCATCGCCATTTGAGAGTGCCAGGTCTAAGATTGCTGCCTCCCGAGTGGGTTCCAATACTATCTGTCAGAGTCATTCCCCCTGTAGGGCATCAAGAATGACCCTGCTCTTGGATGTGCCTGCAGCAAAGGTGCTTCAGTTAACATCTGGCATATTCAGGTCCCCCATCAACAATATCTCCCCTTTTTCTGCCATTGTAAGGTAGCCTTCTATCATTTCCTTGTCCATTCCCTCCCCCTGAGATGGGGGTCTGTATACAACGTCCGTGCAGATTGTGGTGCCATTTCCTGTCTCCAGGGTGACCCAGAGTACCTCATATGCTCCCTGTTTAGTCTTTAGTTCTGTTGCTTTGATCCCTTCCTTTACATAGACAGCTACTCCTCCTCCTCTTTTACCCTCCCTGGCCCTCCTGTAGATTGTGTATCCTGGTATGTTGACATCCCAGTCATGGTTCTCTGTGTACCATGTTTCTGTGACTGCCACAATATCCAGGCAACCCTCTTCCATCAAGGCCACTAGTTCAGGGAGCTTGTTACACAGACTACGGGCGTTGGTACTCATCACCCTCCACTTTTTGATAGCCTTACCCCTTTTAGCCCCATTCCTGTCCTTACTGCCTTTGCCTCTTTTTACATTTACCTCTGTCCTGCTCCCTAATAACTTCTCTACCTTGGTGTTTACCTCACTAATTACCATGTTTTGTGGGGGGAGGCTGGGATTTCCCTGCTCCTTTTCAGTGTCTCCCCCCTTGGCTAGTTTAAATGCTTGCCAATGAAGCATTTAAACCTCTCATCTAGGATCCTGGTTCCCCCCCCTGGACAGATGCAGACCATCACACCAGTATAGGTCTGCATCCCTCCAGGTGGCTCCCCAGTCCCCAATGAAGCCAAAACCCTGAGTTCCACACCAGTTTTTCAACCACTCATTGAATTCCCTGGTGAGGAGTGCCCTGGCATCACCCTTGCCATAGACAGGCAGCACCTCCGAGAAGGTTACTGTATGCGCTACTTGTCTAAGGCCCCCTCCCCAACTCTACAAACTCCTCTTGCACTGCTCTGGTCCCATTCCTAGCCAGGTCATTTGTCCCTAGGTGGACAATGACATCCAGCTCCCTCCCTCATGCAGCTCCTCCCACAATCCTGAGGATTCGCTTTCTGTCCCTCCAAGCCGTGGCACCAAGAAGGCACCTTACCTCCCTCTCCTCTTCCTCCCCCATTTCTACCCCCCTAATGATTGAGTCCCCCACCAGGAGTTGTTTCCTTCCCCTGTGGGGTCCCATGCCACCCTCCTGTGGGTCTCCTTTGTGAAGGTTCCCAGCATCCTCCTTGGTCTCCACTGCAGGTGCCTCCATAGAGGAACCACTATCCACCAGAAGAGTGAATGAATTGTGGAGAGGTACAGCTGGAGGGATGCAACTCTGTTCCACCACCCTCTCCCTCCCTGAGCCCACCCTGGTTCAGCCTCTCCTCTTTCTTGGCAACCGCTGAGGTAGTGGCATTGGCCCTGGTGGTCCGTGGGTGGGGGAGGAGGTTTCAAGAATCCTAGCCAGGTCAGCCTGGAGACAGGCAGCCTCCTCTCTCAGACCAGAGAGGTGCCTGCAAATAGGGCAGCATCGCAGCATCCAGCATGTCTCCCAGAACACTGCCGCCCCACAGCCATTGCACTGCACCACTCCTATCATGTCTTATTTTGTGTCCCCTCTCCTGTTTCTCTGTATGCTTACTCTCTCTCTCCTCTCCTTACAACCTTCACCCTTCCTGTTCTGGGACTGCAACTTCCTATTTTCTTTAGTAGCCTCTTTCTTCCTTGCTCAATGTCAGACCACCACCAGCTAGGGGTGGAGAGTGAGCTACTTTTTTTCCTTTAGGGATGACAAAACCAACGTTTCTCTATGATCCTTCCCTTCCTACTGCAAACAGGAAGTTCTTGTTGACAGTCAGATCCAGTGGCTATAAAAGTAGAACTGGCTTAAGATGGGTGGGTGGAGGGGTGGGATGGAGGTTAATTAGTAAGAAAAAAGGCTAGCAACAGAATGTTGTAATTTGAGTCACCTGCTTTTATAGTGTCTAAGCCACACCCAATTAAGCTCTCTCTCCTCCTACTGGTTTAGCAAAGTCAGCTGATACAATACCCTTCCCTGCACAGAACACACACTGACTTTCTTTCTTTTTTCTTTTTTTAACCCTAAATAAGACCCCTTCTACTTCTAATGAAGTATCTGTCTACTTAATCTCAACAGACACTGACTCCTGCTGAGATATAAGTTTTAAATTAATAAGAAAATGTAGCTTTTTTAGTTAGCTGCTTTCTGCTTTACAAGCAAGGTTAGCAATAGGAAGTTGTAATTTGAGTCACCAGCTTTTATAGCGTCTAAGCCACACCCCCAATTAAGCTCTCTCTTCTCCTACTGGTTTAGCAAAGTCAGCTGATACAATACCCTTCCCAGCACAGAACACACACTGACTTTCTTTCTTTTTTTAACCTTAAATAAGACCCCTTCTACTTCTAATAAAGTATCTGTCTATTTAATCTCAACAGACACTGACTCCTGATGAGATATAAGTTTTAAATTAATAAGAAAATGTAGCTTTTTTAGTTAGCTGCTTTCTGCTCTACAAGCAAGGCTAGCAACAGGAAGTTGTAATTTGAGTCACCAGCTTTTATAGTGTCTAAGCCACACCCCCAATTAAGCTCTCTCTCCTCCTACTGGTTTAGCAAAGTCATCTGATACAATACCCTTCCCAGCACAGAACGCACACTGACTTTCTTTCTTTTCTTTCTTTTTTTAACCCTAAATAAGACCCCTTCTACATCTAATAAAGTATCTGTCTACTTAATCTCAACAGACACTGACTCCTGCTGAGATAAGTTTTAAATTAATAAGAAAATGTAGCTTTTTTAGTTAGCTGCTTTCTGCTCTACAAGCAAGGCTAGCAACAGAGCTGAATGATGTAGGTCCTGCTTGGATACATGGAGATAGAGCAGGTGGTAGGGCAGTGCCTGCAGTTTGTATGAGTTGGACAATATGGTTAGCACTTAGATACATCAGCATCATACCTCTCAACCTCTTGCCTCATGAATCAGGGACAAGGCTTAAAAAAATCAGGGACAAAGACCCAAAATGAGGCACACATCTTAAAAATTGGTAGTATTCACTCAGAAAGCTGATAGAATAAAATGATTTGTGTTAAGATGCATTTTCTGAAGAAGAACAAGTCTGTAACCTTAATGTTTGACATCATTTTGTGCTTTTAATCCCACTGTACTGTCACAAAAACACATATTTTATGAAGGACAGAGGAAAATTTTGAGGCAAAGTCAGGGATGTCCCTGACAATCAGGGACAGTTGAGAGGTATGATCAGCATAGATATGTACAAGTCAGTGGTTGTAGTACATGAGAACTGGATTGGATATGTTTGGTGCTTAGATACTTGAACAGATTATATAGCAACTGGTTAGAACTTGATATCTTGGCCTTTCTGTGTATCCCACCTTTGACAAGATGCTTAATTGAGTAGGACTGATGACCCCCACCAGGTGAGATAAAAGTGCTGGAGAAGGAGGAGGAGGCAGGGGAGGATGAAGGGCAAGTGCAACTTGCTCTAAGCAGAGTGGACATAGCCTGAAGGTTTATGTAAGAGATGGGGGAGGAGCTATCCCCCCCAATAGAACCTTAGGCTACAGCCTTCCAATTCTATGTGTGGTTCATAGCTCAGTGCTTCTGCTACGTACAGTAGAGCTGAATGATACAGGTCGTGCTTGGATACATGGAGCTAGAACAGTTGGTAGGACAGTGCCTGCAGTTTGTATGAGTTGGACCATATGACTAGTGCCTAGATACATCAGCATGGATATGTGCAAGTCAGTGGTTGTAGTACATAAGAAATGGATTGGATATGACTGATGCTTAGATACTTGAACAGATGATATAGCAACTGGTTAGAACTTGATATTTTGGCTTTACTCTGTATCCCACCTTTGACAAGATGTTTAGTTGAGTAGGATTGAAGACCTCAAAAAGAAATGTAAATACTGGTTCGATTACCTCCCTCAACTCTGGAGAGTGTGGCCAGTAGCACGCAGGAGAAGAACCCCCGGGGACCCTCTGAGGACTCATGGCTACTGACCTGCCCATCCTCTGGGCATACAAAGGAAAGTAATCCTAAAATAACAAATAGTAAGTTGTTAGCTAATCCAAAACCCAGTTAATTGAAAATCTTGAATTCAATAGCAAGCAGGCAATCCTGGATTCGAGGTGCTGATGTTGCGTGTCCGGCAAGATGACTGTAGCATATCCTGTTAGCAAATTCCCAGTTCAATAACCAGTAATGTACAATGTGAGAAGTTTGATAGAAGACAAATTTGATCAACAGTTGAGAGTATAATCACTAGGCCTTTGGTGGTGAAGCAAGTAAGTAGAGTGTAGGCTACTAAGTTGTAAGAAGGTGGAGCAAAAGGAAACCTCCAGGCCCCATGTGGGGCCAAGCAGGTAAGTGTAAAATATGCACTATAAGCCCAATAAACCTCCAATCCCTGTGTGGGGCAAAGCAGATAAGTGTAATAGGTAATAAAGTCCAATGAACCTCCAGGCCCCGTGTGGGGTGAAGCAGGTAAGTGTAAATAGGCAATAAAGCCGGATGAACCTCCAGGCCCCATATAGGTGAAGCAGGTAAGTGTAAAATGGTCAATAAGCTTGAGAAATCTCCAGGCCCTGGCAGGGCGAAGCAGGTAAGTGAAAACAGGCAAGAAGCCCGATGAACCTTCAGGCCCCATATGGGGTGAAGAAAGTAGCAGAAATGAGAAGCCTGATGAGGGAAAATTGGGCAAAAGCCAGGACTGCAGTAGTGAGAATGGTGGAATTGGCCTCCACAGAAGATATCTGATTTATAGGCATAAAGGAAGTTGCACAGTGAGATAAGTCTCTATATTGTGCAAACCGATCAATAGGGGTCACACCCAGATACCTTACTGACAGGAGCTGCAAAACAAGACAGCACAGAGCAGATATGTTAGAATTGAAAGAACTGGCATGCTTTATAAAACAGGTATTGCAAGCTTGTACTGTATGTCTTTGAAAGCTGTATGAAGCCATATAAGAAATCATGAAAGTAACGGTAGTAGTCCCAGTAGGTCTTGTCAGGTTCTGTTGCCGACAGATGCAAAGGCAGGGGAGAGGTGAACCGAGGCAGAAGGGAAGGTCTGACAGTTCAATAAGGTAGGAGCAGCTCGGAGAAGTGGCAGCCTGAGGCAGGAAGTTGCTTACAGCTGCGCAATCGGCAGGCGCCAGAGATCCATACTTCCGCAGCCGCAGCATGGGTGCATGTTAGCTATAATGCTGCAGGACAGTGGAGCCAGAAACAACCTGGTCCAGTGGTAGTGGCATCAAGCCACATGGATGAGAAAGTGAGCAGGATCCCACCTGCAGAGGAGTGGCCAAAGGAAGAGCTGGTGAAATGTGATGGCACGAACTAAGCAATGCTGCAGTGCTGGGCTGGAAGAACCCAAGAAAAGAAACAAGAAGGCAAGAAATGGAGCAAGAGGGTGGGGTGGGAGCAAATGAGCAGGCAGGAATGAGTCTAAACAGAGGAAAGCATGGGAAAATGTGGGGGCAGAGCAGAGAGGGAAGGAACCAAGCCCCAACACGCAGCATGGAGTGAGCGCTGAGAGTGCGACTCACTCTAAGCAAAGTGGGCGTAGCCTGAAGGTTTTTGTAGGAGATGGGGGAGGAGCTATTCCCCCCACAGAACCTCAGGCTACAGCCTTCCAATTCTATCTCCCATCTCCGTGACCTAGGGATTAATTCTAAGGCATTAAACTGGGTCCCATCTGGTTTACCATTATGTGCTTCAATGTAGTGCCTAACCAGTGGTTTGTGGATAAGGCCTGCTTGTATGTTCCATATGTGTTCCTGTATACATTGTCTAATGGATCTGACAGTGCACCCAATGTATTACAGTTTACAAGGGCACCAGATATCATAGACAACATGCAGGGTGCTGCAAATCAGGAAGCTATTGATTTCCACAATTTTCTCATACTCCTATAGTTCAAACATTTTACTTGGATAGCAAAATTCACCGACATTGCATTTGTCACATTTATATATCCCTTTTTTTTTTTGGGGGGGGGCCATTGACTATAGGGAATTTCAGATTTTTTCTCGATAAAGTGGCTGTGAACTCGTCTATCTCTGAGGCTGTCTGCACTTGAGACGATAACTCTTAATAAGCATGCTGCATGCATATGCTGTGCACTTGTACATCTGTAAGGATTGTGGTTTTGCATGCTCACAAGTCAGGAATTATTTCAGGAGCAGTTGTACTGCAAAAACAGATTGTGAAGCATGACTGGGGGTGAAAGCACCCTACTGACAAGATAGTTATCTCTTTTACGATCTCCCAGACAGAGAAGAGCTGTTGGAGATGGCTGTCTCATAGAAGTAATGGGGTGCAAGGGCAGGGTGTTAGCACATGGTAAGAACAACAAAGCCAAGTTTAAAAATTGAAAACATTTCCGCATAAATTCACTATTTAGTGCTGCTCTTACGAATGCACGGAGATAACAGCACAGTAGCAAGCTTATTAACAGTTACTTCTCTTTTTGACAGAATTAATTACTGATGATCATCGAATGTTTTGTGGTTTGAGTGGGTAATGGGGTTGGGGTCCAGGACCACTTGTTGGCCCTGTGGAAGACCTGTGGTGGGGGTCAGCTGCTACCTGGCCTTAGGGGCTGCCATAGTGCCTACACACTCCCCTTTACATGGCGGTGACTAAACACTTTATGCAGAGTTGGGTATCCACTACAGTGCTGACCTACGCATCTGATTGGATGTCCAATATCATGGATAATATGAATAACTAAGTATGCCTTGTAGTTTTTTTGTTTTTGTTTTTACTTTGTACCCCCTTGTTTCTCTCTTCTGCATGGCCTCTAGAACTAAGCTCAGTGTGCCTTTCCCAGTTCCCAGTAGTTCACAAATAAATAAAATGTCATGGTCTAATATACAGTTTTTAGAAAATGTATTAAAAGCCATGTAACACAAGGCTCTGTACCATATGTTTATTTTTACTAAGAAACAATGGGCTACACAAACTAATGACTACTGTTTAGTGCAGTGTGCCCTCCACCTGACCACTTGGGGTGTGTTACACACTAATTTAAAACAGCCACATATGGTCTCTGACACAAAATATTAAGGCCCCTTAGCTCTGGAGTATAGTTCCAACACTGGGTCACATGATGTCTAATTACTATCTTAGGCTACCAGTTCTGATTCCGATCACATGGAAATAAAAGGAAGCACAGTTCAGGCTCCAGCTTAGACTCACAGATCACATACTGTAGGAAGCACAGGAAGTTGAAAGTCACGAATATCTACAGTATTTAAAGCAACACAAGAACCCACTTCCTTGCAGTGCAACTACACCCAACTAGAGCAGCTTACTAACTGCAGCCTAACCCCTGTCACATATTTAATGATGGTAATGCCCCAAAAACAAATTACAACATTACTACACTGCTAAAAAAACTAACATTGCCAAGAATTTTTAAGTGGGATAAAATAATTCCATTGGGGAATTATGCAAGTAATAATACCCACATGCTGTACGGTATTGGGCTGTATCAGAGCCCAGGGGCAGAATGAGGCCTGATGCCACAGGCTGAGGGTCTGCTAGTCCCTGAAAAGTCCACAGTAGCCTATACCATCCACCCTTAAGGCTATTACTGCGCTTATAAAATGAGTCATTCATGTACCTTTAAGTTAAAAGATCATTTTAAAAAATGACTACGATGAGAAAAAAAGTGTTTTGATTATAGTAGTTCCTCCCATTGTGAGCTGTTTTTTCATGTTGCCCACCGTGCACTCGTGTGCACACACAAACACATGTGCTTGCACACACAAACACGTGTGTGCACACACACCCACACACATTCTTTTCTACTAACCCCCCCCACGACCACCACCAGAACAACAGACGGAGTCTCTAACATCCCTCAAACCAGTACACATAGTTAATCTGCATTACTCTGCATCGGTATAAGTAGAGGACTGTGACTGAGAGACAGCATGGTTGCAGTCCAACTTCATTTTCAGCAGTGCAGTTTGTCTGTGACCATATGGAGCACAAATGGAAAAGGAGTAAATGACTGCTGTCATGCAGTTCTTACTTCCAATTTTAAAGCTATTGCTTTTTGTGGCTTGGCATATTTTCATTTAACTTCATTTTTGTTGATTTGGTTGGTGGGCGGCAGTGGAGATACGTGAGTGTCGGAAGCAAGCGAAATGTTAGTAGGGCAGGAGATGAGAAGCGGTGTGATATGTGTACGAGCTGCATGTCACAAGAGGCACCTGCAAGTAAAATGTGATAAAAAAAAAAATCTGTATTGCTATACAAGTGTACAAATGTCCACAGACTTGGGGGCTAGCACCACCAGGCGGTGGGTGGGCTTGCAGCTCTCTCTAAGCAAGAGAAAAAAAATGGTGCTTTTAAAACTGAGTGTTGTATTTTAACTCAATGATTTTTAATGAATATAGGCAGCCAGAGACTGGAACCCATTATTTCCCATTCCCTGTTGTCTAGTATCAGACAGAGTGGTTGGTGGCCTTAGTCAGTCAGGTTTCAGGATTTTCCTAAACCATTTTCTAAGCTGTGTTAATGTACCTCATTCTCGTTGAAGTCTCTCATTCCTTGGGCTTGGGACTCCAACCCATCACTCAGTAGGGTAACATAGTTCAAACCCTCTCTTTGCCATGCTTTATTCCTTACTTAATGTCCATATTGCTTACATATCCGCTGGCTCACCATGTGATACTGCATCCATTATACAGTTGCCTACTTGTTTCCACAGTTTTTTATCTCCTTGCCCCTTGCTCTCCATCTCTCTGACCTTATCCAGCTGTTGACTTCTTTCCATCCTTCATATCACCTTCTCAGCCATTGGAGGGAGGTCATTCAGTATCACTGCTCCCACTATATGGAATAGCCTCCCTCCTTCTCACCAACTTACTTATTCTACTTCATTCAATAAGTGTCAACTTTTATTTGTTTAAGTTCATTGTTTGGTAACCAGGTAAGGCACACTAGGTAGAAGTGCCTGTTTTCAGGGGTGACCCGGGAGCACTGGGAGGTTAAGTGGCTTGCTCAGAGTCACACAGTATGCAAGTGGAGGTTGTAGGAATCAAACCCAGGTCTGTATGCTTATTCAAAGCTTGTTACTCTATCCTGTAGGCTATGCTGCCAGCCGTATTACTCTAACCTCTAGGCTATCCTGCCAGCCAACTTAAAACCTGTTTTCCTGTATGTAAGCAATAAGACAAAACAAGGTGTGTGTTAGACAGTTTTAATATATGGCTGGGGGGGACATACTGAGTCACGAAGCCACAGGCTAAGTGCATCCAGCCCCCTAGCCGTGCATTAGAACTGTCTAATGCACATCCCTGGAGTGGCTTATTGCACTTATAAAATGGGCCTGTGTATTCTAAATGGGTTTTCCAGTTTCAGCCATGCATTAGACACTTCTAACACATGGCTAACAACCAGTCAGATTGCTTGAAATCCTTTGCCCATTTTATAACTGTGAGTCCAGGTCTCCCAGTCAGTTTTCTCAGATTTTTTCTGTGCAAAGGTGTTTTAAAACATTGATTGACAATAGCATTGCAATGTACTTTATATTTTCTTAGTCACCTTGCTGAATATCACAAAATTGTATTGTAGAAATAGTGCTGATTATTCAAAGTTTTACATTTTCTTTCTGCACTCCTTATATGATTTTTCCATGTTAAATAATTGGATATTTTCATTCTGCTGTTACTGCATCTCATAATACAGTTTAGATACTTTTCTATGATTATATAACGCAAACTTGTAGTTGCTGTATTGTTTTGTTTTGACTAGTTTTCTGTTACTGCTTGGTTCCTAAATGCTAATAGCAGTCTAGCCAAACTCTCTCAGGCCTATTCTGAAGCAATACTGAATGCTGCTAAAATCCAAGGGTGGCAGTGTTGATAAAGAAAATCTTTGGATACCTACAATGTACCTAGCAATAAAGCAGAATTAAATTAGGGGAAAAGTACATCTTGTAACAGAAAGGAACAAGCATTTGTCAATGCCGAATGTAGATTGCGTTGGTCCGTTGAACTCGCTCACTGGCCCTGTGTCACTCACTCGTTCTGTTTCTCCTGGTGCTGCAGGCTCCTCTTTTGTACTGGGCTCCTGCCTGTGTTGGCACATTTTTCTGCCCATAAAGAAATCTGCAGCTTTCATGACAGAGCTCTGTTGAAGTGGGTCACTCCCCCTCACTCGCTCATTCTGTTTCTGCTGGTGGTGCAGGCTGCCCTTTTGTACTGGGTTCTCATCTCTGTTGGCAGCTTCTTCTGCCCACAAAGAAATGTGCAGCAGTCCTGACACAAGTCCGTTGAGGTAGCCCACTCACCCCTCTCTCGCTTGTTCCATTTCTGCTGGCGCTGCAGGCTGGCCTTTTGTACTGGGCTCCTGCCTTCATTGCCGCCTTTTTCCACCCACAAAGCAATGCACAGCAGTCATGATAGAGGTCAGTTGAGCTCGCTCACTCCCCCTCTCTCACTCACTCACTCATTTTGTTTCTTCCGGCGCTGCTGGCTGCCCTTTTGTACTGGACATCTGCCTGTGTTGGCACTCTTCTCTTCCCACAAAGTAATCTGCAGCTGTCCCGACAGAGCTCTGTTGAGGTCGCTCTCTGCATGTCTCACTTTCTCATTCTGTTTCTCCTGGTGCTGCAGGCTGCTCTTTTGTACTGGGCTTCTGCCTGCATTGGCACATTTTGCTGCCCACAAAGAAATTTGCAGCTGTCCCGACAGAGCTCCATTGAGGTGGGCCACTCCCCCTGTCTCACTGTCTCGTTCTGTTTCTGCCTGCACTGCAGGCTTACCTTTTGTACTGGGCTCCTGCCTGCATTGCTGCCTTTTTCTGCCCACAAAGAAATCCACAGCAGTCATGATAGAGCTCCATTGAGCTCACTCACTCCCCCACTCTCACTTGCTCATTGTGTTTCTCCCGGCGCTGCAGGCTGCCCTTTTGTACTGGGCTTCTGCCTGCTTTTGCACGTTTTTCTGCCCACAAAGAAATCCGCAGTTGTCCTGACAGAGCTCTGGTGAGGTCGCTCACACCGCCTGTCTCACTCGCTCATTCTGTTTCTCCTGGTGCTGCAAGCTGCCATTTTATAGTGGTCTCCTGCCTCTGCTGGTGCCTTTTTCTGTCCACAAAGAAATCTGCAGCAGTCCCGACAGAGCTCCATTGAGCTCGCTCACTCCCCCTCTCTCATTCATTCATTCTGTTTCTTCCGCCGCTACAAGCTGCCCTTTTGTACTGGGCCCTGCATGCATTGCTGCCTTTTTCTGCCAACAAAGAAATCTGCAGTAATCCCAACAGAGCTCCGTTGAGCTCACTCACTCACTCCCCCTCCCTCACTCGCTCACTCTGTGTCTCCCGCTGCTGCAGGCTGCCCTTTTGTACTGGGTTCCTGCCTGTGTTGCCAGCTTTGTCTGCCCACAAAGACATGTGCAGCAGTCCCAACACAGCTCCGTTGAGGTGGCTCACTCCCCCTCTCTCACTCGCTTGTTCCCTTTCTGCCGGGGCTGCAGGGTGGCCTTTTGTACTGGGCTCCTGCCTGTGTTGGCACCTTTTCCTGCTCACAAAGAAGTCTGCAGCAGTCCCGACAGAGCTCCGTTGGCCTCACTCACTCCCCCTGTCTCACTCGCTCATTCCATTTCTGCCAGACCTGCAGGCTGCCCTTTTGTACTGGGCTCCTGCCTGCATTGCTGCCATATCCTGCCCAGAAAGAAATCTGCAGCAGTCGCGATACAGCTCCACTGAGCTCATTCACTCACTCCCCCCCCTCACTCGTTCGTTCTGTTTCTCCCACCGCAGCAGCCTGCCCTTTTATACTGGGCTTCTGCCTGTGCCGGCATCTTTTTCTGCCCACGACAAAAATCTGCTGCTGTCCAAACATAGCTCCGTTGGTCTCACTCACTCCCCTATCTCACTCATTCATTCTGTTTCTGTCTGTGCTATAGGCTGCCCTTCTGTACTGGGCTCCTGCCTGCATTGCCACACTTTTCTGCCCACAAAGAAATCCACAGCAGTCACAATAGAGCTCCATTGAGCTTGCTCACTCCCCCACTGTCATTCACTCATTCTGTTTCTCCTACCACTGCATGCTGCCCTTTTGTACTCATCCCCTGCATGCATTGCTGCCTTTTCTGCCCACAAAGAAATCTGCAGCAGTCATGATACAGCTCCGTTGAGCTCACTCACTCACTCACTCACCCTCTTTTACTTGATTGTTCCGTTTCTCCCACCACTGCAGGCTGCCCTTTTGTACTGGGCTCCTGCCTGCATTGGCTGCTATTCCTGCCCACAAAGACATCTGCACTAGTCCCAACACAGCTCCGTTGAGCTCGCTCACTCCCCCCCTCTCTCACTCGCTCATTCCATTTCTACCAGTGCTGCAGGCTGGTATTTTGTACTGGGCTCCTGCCTGTATCGCCACCTTTTTCTGCCCACAAAGAAATCCGCAGCAATCATGACAGACCTCCATTTAGCTCGTTCACTCCCCCTTTCTCATGTGCTCATTCTATTTCTCCCAGAGTTGCAGGCTACCCTTTTGTACTGGCTTCTGCCTGCTTTTTGCACATTTTTCTGCCCACAAAGAAATCCGCAGTTGTCCCGACAGCTCTGGTGAGGTCGCTCACTCTGCCTGTCTCACTCGCTCATTCTGTTTCTCCTGGTGCTGCAGGCTGCCATTTTATAGTAGTCTCCTGCTTCTGTTGGTGCCTTTTTCTGTCCACAAAGAAATCTGCAGCAGTCCCGACAGAGCTCCATTGAGCTCGCTCACTCCCCCTCTCTCATTCGTTCATTCTGTTTCTTCCGCCGCTACAAGCTGCCCTTTTGTACTGGGCCCCTGCATGCATTGCTGCCTTTTTCTGACAACAAAGAAATCTGCAGTAGTCCCAACAGAGCTCCATTGAGCTCACTCACTCACTCATTCTGTGTCTCCTGCTGCTGCAGGCTGCTCTTTTGTACTGGGTTCCTGCCTGTGTTGCCAGCTTTGTCTGCCCTCAAAGACATGTGCAGCAGTCCCAACACAGCTCCGTTGAGGTGGCTCACTCCCCCTCTCTCACTCGCTTGTTTCGTTTCTGCCGGAGCTGCAGGGTGGCCTTTTGTACTGGGCTCCTGCCTGTGTTGGCACCTTTTCCTGCCCACAAAGAAACCTGCAGCAGTCCCGACAGAGCTCCATTGGCCTCACTCATTCCGTTTCTGCCAGACCTGCAGACTGCCTTTTTGTGCTGGGCTCCTGGCTGCATTGGCATATTTTCCTGCTCACAAAGAAATCTGCAGCTGTCCTGACAGAGCTCTGTTGTGGTCACTCACTCCCCCTGTTTCACTGGCTTATTCTATTTCTCCTGGCACTGCAGGCTGCCCTTTTGGACTGGGCTTCTGCCTGTGTTGGCATCTTTTTCTGCCCATGAAAAAATCTGCTGCAGTCCAAACATGGCTCCTTTGGCCTCACTCACTCCCCCTGTCTCACTCGTTCATTCTGTTTCTGTCCATGCTCCAGGCTGCCCTTCTGTACTGGGCTTCTGCCTGCGTTGCCACACTTTTCTGCCCACAAAGAAATCCACAGCAGTCATGATAGATCTCCATTGAACTTGCTCACTCCCCCTCTGTCACTCACTCATTCTGTTTCTCCCACCACTGCAGGCTGCCCTTTTGTACTCAACCCCTGCATGCATTGCTGCCTTTTCTACCCACAAAGAAATCTGCAGCAGTCATGATACAACTCCGTTGAGCTCACTCACTCACTCCCCCTCTCTTACTTGATCATTCTGTTTCTCCCACCACTGCAGGCTGCCCTTTGTACTGAGCCCCTGCGTGCATTTCTGCCTTTTTCTGCCCACAAAGAAATCTGCAGCAGTCCCAACAGAGCTCCGTTGAGCTCACTCACTCCCCCTCCCTCACTCTCTCATTCTGTGTCTCCTGCTGCTGCAGGCTGCTCTTTTGTACTGGGCCCCTGCATGCATTGGCTGCTTTTCCTGCCCACAAGACATCTGCAGTAGTCCCAACACAGCTCCGTTGAGCTCGCTCACTCCCCCCTCTTACTTGCTCATTGCATTTCTACCAGTCCTGCAGGCTGGTCTTTTGCACTGGGCCCCTGCCTGCATCGCCACCTTTTCCTGCCTACAAAGAAATCTGCAGCAATCATGATAGACCTCCATTAAGCTTGCTCACTCCCCCTCTCTCATGCACTCATTCTGTTTCTCTCAGAGCTGCATGCTGCCCTTTTTTGCTGGGCTCCTGCCTGCGTTGGCACCTTTTCCTGCTCACAGAGAAATCTGCAGCTGTCCCGACAGAGCACCGTTGGCCTCACTCACTCCCCCGTCTCATTTGCTCGTTCTGTTTCTGCCAGTGCTGCAGGCTGCCCTTCTGTACTGGGCTCCTGCCTGCATTGCCACCCTTTTCTGCCCACAAAGAAATCCGCAGCTGTCACGATAGAGCTCCATTGAGCTCGCTCACTCCCCCTCTGTCACTCATTCATTCTGTTTCTCCCACCGCTGCAGGCTGCCCTTTTGTACTCAAGCCCTGCATGCATTGCTGCCTGTTCCTGCCCCCAAAGAAATCTGCAGGAGTCCCAATAGAGCTCCGTTGAGCTCACTCACTCCCCCTCCCTCCTCCCTCTCATTCTGTGTCTCCTGGCACCACAGGCTGCCCTTGTACTGGGATCCTGCCTGCATTGTCACCTTTCCTGCCCACAAAGACATCTTCAGCAATCCTGACAAAGCTCAGTTGAGCTTGGTCACTTCCAGTCGCTGATGCTAATCTGTCCCAAAGACTGATTTCCGACAACGATCATGTGTATTCTGTGCCAGAAGCGAGACACATTTTGGCCAGGATGTGAAAAAAGACAGCTGTACTATTCATAAAGAGGTGTGAACAAATGCCAGTGTTGAAAATCTAGCATGAAAATATTACTAATTTGCAAACTTACCAGGGTGCGTGGAACCTGCACAACACTGGCTCGTAGCACAGTCATTTTATGGAGTTTCATCACAAAATTTTCAACATAGGCATTTTAGGACCTCTGCTAATGAACAGTGTCACTGTCATTTTCATAATGTGTCCCGAACATGGATTTCCCACAGCAACCATGCTATTCTGCGCCAGAACTGTGAAAACACATTTAAGCCAGGATGTGAAAAATGACAGCTGTACTGTTCATAAGAGGTGCAGAACAATGACAATGTTGAAAATCTGGAGTGAAAATGTTATAAATTCGTTAAGTTATGAGCATGTGTGCAAACTGCGCAACTCATGCTTGTAACAGTCATTTTACAGAGGTATCATCACTAAATTTTAACCCTAGGCATTTTAGGACCTGTGCTTATGAACAGTGTCACTGTCATTTTCATAATCTGTCCTGAACACTGATTTCTCACAGTGACCGCACTATTTTGTGCCGAAAGTGAGAAAACACATTTCAGCCAGGATGATGAAAATGACAGCAGTTCTGTTCACAAGGAGGTCTGAAAAAATGCCAACGTTGAAAATCTGATATGAAAATATTTTAAATTCGCAAAGTTACAAGCGCGCGTAGCAACTGCGCAATGCACGCTCGTAAAACAGTATTTTTTTTTGTTTCCCACCAAATTTGAGAATAGGTTTTTGAGAGCCCACCTCATGAACACTGGCACTGTCATTTCGTTAATCAGTTCCGAAAGGTGATTCCTTGCAGTGACTGCAAAATCACCTTTTGGGGCTAATTAATGCCATGACAGTGCCAGAATTCATGAGGAGGGGTCCCAAAAACCCCGTGTTGAAAATGTGGTGCCAAAATTCCCCAAAATCCCTGAGATATGCATCAAAGTTGAAAAAAAAACTATTTATTCCATTATACTGCTTACAGGCATTTCCTAAGTTTGCGGTCGGCTTTGAAGAGTGCAGACATGTTCCCGGTCCACCGAAGATCATTGCACCAGACTCAAGGTAAGTATGGGGTGAGGGGGTGTGTGTGGAGGCAGGGAGCACAGTAAGTGGGGGTGGGTTGTAGGAGGGGGGCAAGGAGACCGCCGAGGGACCGTTCCTTTCGTTACAGGGTAAAAAAAAAAAATGACATCAAGGGACTGTTTTTTAATTTTACAGGGGCATGTGGCATACTTGGGTGGGCTCCCAGCATGCCAACAAAATCTTATGTTTGGGGGGGCAGCTGTAGCTGACAGGGGATTAGGCACCCCCATCGACAAACAATAAATGGGGGGAGGTGACATTATGCCAACGGGGATTGGGCACCCATCAGCAGACAACATATGCGGGGGCAGTTAACATTATGGCACTGAAGCCAATAGGGATTGTGTCCCCCATTGGCAAACAAACATGATGGGGGGAACATGCTGCCGAGGGGGATTGGGCACCCACTCGGTGGGTGAGGGGGTTAATATTGTTTGTGAACATGGCAGCAAGCCACTTCCATGTTCACAAACAATATCAGTGTTTCAAAGTTCCGCCCTGCAGTGACAGATCGCTCCCTTGTTGCAGCAAATGGCTGACGCTGCAATGACGAGGTGGACCCTGATTGCAGTGGCTAAATTTTTACAAGTTGGTGGCATGCTGGCTGAACTAGTGTCAGCAGCAGCAGCATGCCACGGCATTGGGGGAAGCGGGCCAAACCTTTTCAGGCTGTGGGGGCATTGGCCACAACAGTGCCGCACCTCCACAACCTGCTTCTCGAGAAAGCTGCAGCAATATGTTTCTCACACATGCACACAATCAACATAAAAAGGAACAATTTAAAGCAGATTAGTAAGTTATTTGCAGTGAAATGGGCAGACTTAATGACCATCGAGTCTTTGTCTGCCATTAGAATCAATGTATCTATGTACAACATCACCAATCAGGATATAACACAGCAATGCTGCAGTATATCACAAAATGCTCTAGTACACTGAAGAAAGCAATGTAGTACCTTGGCAATTAAGCCCTTTTGCCATGCAGTATTTTGTGACATGTCATTACTGCAAGTTATTGTGGTTGCATCCTGGCTGGACCACTATATCTAGGAATATCATGGGTTGCTGCTTTATTGGGCATCTTTATTTACATAGTTCATTCATTTATTAGGTGACAAATGTTTCATTCATCAAGATATCATGCTTGGAATGCAACAGTTCATTTTATGTTGGGTTGGGGCCCTGGCAGACAGCACAGGTAATCCAGGTTCAAGAATCATGAATAGGGATGTGCCAAAGTTAAAATTTGCTGGTGAAGTTGCCACAAAGTGGCCGAAATTCACATCCATGGAGTTTTTGCAAAGTTTTCCCTACCCTCAGCAACTTTGACTTTGCCATAAATCGTAAGGTTTTTCTTGTGAACAGCGTAATTCCACCCGCAAAGTGCAGAATTTCACCCACGAATGGTGAAATTCTACCATTTGCAGGCAAAGTTTCACACTCTGTGGTAGAATTCTACTGTTCATGGTAAAAATTCTGCACTTCACAGATTGAGCCACCCTTCATGAATTGCGTTACATTTTTGGATTATATTTTGGAGCGAATTTAGCCAACTTTGCCCTTCTCTAATCATGAACTGTCCTTAGCAATAAATAACTCTGCTTATTATCATACATTGGGATAGGCAGAATCAGTTATTAAAAAATAAATAAATAAATAAATGAACCCCCTATGACATGGCCAGTTCTAAAATTTAGAACCCAGAAAAACTGCCCAAAAAAACAAAAGTTGTAATGGGTTGAAATGTGCATATAATTGCCATACAATGAATATGCAAGTGCTTCATACTTTGTGTAAGTGATAACTCTTGACAGTGCGTGGGGTTATAAATGCACAATGCACTCCTTGAGTGGTTGTAGACATGAGGCATATCCAAGTGCTACAGTCATGCAAGGAAAGCATTGTTCCCTTATGACTACACACAGTGTGTAATTGCCCTTGCAAAAGGGGATTTTTTTTAATGTAGTTCAGGTGAGGTGTGTGGTTGTCAGAAAATAATCAATGGTCATGTGACACTTCAACAAATGATGCCACAGGCTTGTCAAGGCCCCTTTTATAATTGGTAACAAGAATCTTTTAGAATACCCAGGTCCATCTTGCAAATGAGCTTCTGCTCAACGATGAATGCCTGGTTAAATAAAGACTTGATTGATTGATTGATTGAGAATCTTTTTGTGTTTTAATAAGCACCAGGAAAGGTCTGTCAATCACTTTTAAAAAGTATAGAGGCTTTCAGTAATCCATGAAAGAGCTCTTGCAGAGTAAATAAAATGAAGAGGTTCTCACTTAAATATGCATTGAAGCTCAGTATTTAAGATACATCATCCTCTCAGACCCTCCCTAAGGGCCCAAGAAGAAAATTGACTAATTTAATGTTGATAAATCGAAGGAGATGCATAGCTTGGAAATGGAAGGATTAGAACCCCCACCAGCAAAGAATTGTGGAAGAACTTGCTTCTTGAATGTAAGAATGTGTGCTCCTTTAATGAAATTAATTAATAATATGGAAGTTTACTTAACTGGACAATACATTTGGAAAGTTAAAAACATGTCAATAGAACAGGGACAGCTTCTCCTTTTTCTTTCTTCTTCTTGATTCTTTTCTTTTTTTAAATTGTGTTCTCTGGACGTACTGATAGAGCTATTAATTCTCTCTTTTGTTACATTCCCTTGTATATGCATGCTGTCTGTGGCCTTATTTGCATATTTTTGTTTTTGTAAGCTTCCTAATTAAAAATAAAATAAAAAAGAAAGAGCTTTTACCTTTTAAGTTGTTCTCTTTTATTCGAGCCTCTGATAAATTATTCAAGTTTGGGGGCTGCATATGTAAATGCATGTCTAACATGTTCCTTTTATAATTTGTTTCCCTCGGGGCTCATGTGTAGTTGCCATGATACTGTCTTGCCACAGAACACGCATACGGTACAGCAACAGCAGTTTCTGATCTGTATTGTTAAGGCCTCCGTCTAATACCTTTAACATTTGTTGATGTGCTTTGCTAAAAAATGAATAATTATTACTGTTCATACTTCGAGAGAAGACTTCCTAAACCTTACAAATCTTAGGGACCAGAATTTGTTGTAGGTAGTGTATTGACAAAAGGAATTACTGGAGCTATGCAAAATTTTCTAATTCCACCTGTGCCAGAATTCTGCATAATTTTGTCACCTTAACCTGATTCCAAGGAATTAAATGGCAAGCAGAATTCTTAAATTGTAATAACTGAAAAATCATAAGCCAAAGTTTATGGAACTGCATATTCATTTTCTGCAAACCAAGGGTAATATTCTGTGGATTATCTAAACTGCAGGCCATCATTCCACAGATTATTCTGTATATGAATGCTTTTTTCAGAATTCTGTGGAATTGAAAAGGAAATTCCGAAAAGCATTTCAGAAGTAGAATTGCCAGTGTGCATGACTTTTGGTGAGCTACCACATTCTACATCTCTCTGAAAATTGCTGATTAACTTTGTCTTTTTTTCCCTCCTTTCCCTGTAGAACTGTGACCCATTTGACCCAGCCCTGAAAGCCCCATCACCCAGATTCGTATGGATTTACTGACTTCCTCCACTGTCTACCCCTATTTTTTAGCCCTCATGATGGTGTGTGGCAGGACACCGACTGCTGCAAGTCCAGGATCCTGTTTGGGGAGGAAGTCAGCCACACCCCCTGTGCAGGGCCTGTAAGGGTCAGTCAATCTCTCTGCCCCGGACTTACCACCTTTCCTCTGTATTCTACCCCAACAGATGCTGGCCTGGGGTATGATGCCACGCTCACACGCATGCACCTGTTGAGATGGTCCTGATTGTACTGAGCCTCTGATCCCCCTCCCTTCCCCCGACAGCAGTCGTGCACCAGAGCAGGCTGTGGTCCCTCCCAGCAGGATAGCATCCCCTTGGATGCTCAATCTGTCTCCCCCCAGCTGGCTCCCAATGACTCGGGCTTACTTCTGAACATGGGTTGCTGGCATAATGAGCAGTGGTACTACCACTTCCCTGATGGGATGACTTGATTTTTTTTTTTGCCTAGTTTGAAAATGTCTCTCCTTGACAGCTTTAATAGCAGTAATGTCTCATTTTCATGAGGGTCCAGGAGAGTAGAGAAGAACAACAAAACCGTCAACTTTTATAACAATTATACAAGGAGAAATACATACACAACAACAAATTAAAACATATGTACTGTAGAATAGTATACAGTTGACCATGCACAACAAGGCTGTATTTCTATTCAGAGGATGTGATCACATCATACAGACCTTGAGAGTGAAGCTGTTTTTTGTTTCATTTTGTTTCCTCACAGTGATTTTCTCTACCCCTATTGTTGTCTGCACAGTAAGGGTACAAGAAATGGTCCAGAGCTAACTGTAGTTTGATTTCAAGATGGGGCTGGGAACTAACACTTCAGTTCAGTGTCTTCAATTTACCAACCACTTCTGGAGTAATTGGTATGGGATAAACAGTGGAGGGCAGGTGGGAGACCTTGAGTTCAGTACTGAAGACAAATTATTGTAGCTTTTGCATGGCAAATGTTGTGGGCATGCATCTGCTGTGGCATACTGTTTGTGCTGTTGTACCAGCATCTGCAAAACCCACTACGACTGTCATGTCCCAGTCTGAGCTACAGTAACAGTTAACTTTTTCTTGCTGACCTTAAGTCATATACCTGCTGCAATCTTCAGCTCTCATCTTTGCCTCATACCAGTTACCATACTCTCACTTGCAGGAAAATAGAGTTTACAATGTCATTTTTATATTATCGTTATTATTTAATATTATTTCTTTTATCGTAGGGATGGGCAAAATTTAGATTCCGTTGACAAAAATTCTTGTAAAATACAAAATTCACATTTGTGAAAAATGGAGGAAATTCTCAGGCAGTTCCACCTCAAATTGCATAATTTTGTAATGTATTTGGAATACTGTGGTGAATTACAGAAAATGTTTCTGTGGCACAGACTGTTTTTTTCTTTTTCTTTTATCTAGTAAGCAGAAATGGATGTAGATGGAACCATACCTGGGAAGAGGAAACACTGATGTATGGGAGGAGGAACTGATGTAACTGTGAGTTGTTACTGCTGCCACTGAAATGGATGTAACTCGGTACAGACAGTGGTGTAACTGTGATGGCCATAACAATTAAGTACAGTATGGTGAAACTGTTGTCTAACTGTGAAAACAGTGGAACACACTGATACAACTGGGAGGAAGCACTGTTACAACTGGGAAAAAACACTGTTACAGTTGGAAGGAAACACTGATACAACTGGGAGGAAACACTGTTACAAGTAGGAGGAAATACTTTTACAGCTAGGAAGAGACACTGCCATAGAGACAAATAAAAAAGAGTAATATATAGGGAGCCATCTGTTACAAGGCTATAACTGCATTTAGGGGGTCTAGTAACATGGTTACCACAAGAATAAAGCTTAAGTTGTTAAATAGTGTCACCAGAGCCCCGAGATGCAATTATGGATAAGTGAAAATGGTTCACAATTTGTAATTTTCTGTAATAGCCAATATAGTTTTGAGATGATTTTCTAAAAATTAAAATAATACATACAATATTCACTTGTTTTAGAAATGTAATGTAATTTAAAAACAGAGACTGTAGCCAATTATAGAAATCATACAAGTAGCATCAAGTTTGCACTTTTGCGCTAGGGTGGTAGTTATACGGAAGTTGAATTGCTTTGCAGCATACTGCTGTGTTTGCACAGGCATATGTGTTATTCAAGTGCTAACAGTGTACTGCACCCCATGGTTTGCCTGTGCAAACACTGCCTGGTATACCACAATACTGTTCAATGACTACCACTGTATGTTCATTTCTTAAAAAGAGGAAATGGATGTTCATATCAAACATGCCGCTGCTAAGAACAGGACTAGTTTATTTATCTGAGATCTGCAGGTGTTGATGGAAGCACACTGCTAGCTGAAGAAAAACTTGAAGCTGTGACCTTCTGAGCTTGGTGCCTGGTGTGAACATTTGGAATGTAAAGGATATTGGATTAAGTAATACCACTGATGTGACATCAGTAAAATCACAATGATAGTCTTATCAGACTGTGACATCAGAATGATGGTATTATGGGATTTTGATTCCTCAGTTTCCTTATATCATTCTACATCCTATATATTTTGTTGTTGTAACTTGGAGCAGATACTGCTATAACTGGGTAGACTCTAGTGAAACTGGGTGGAACCACTATTTCTATTTGAATAGTGATGTGCAAAGTCAGGAAATGACACCATGTGAAATACCCTCTGTAATTTCCCAACCTCACATAGCTCAAAATGACACTATATGCAGTTTTTAAAAAAATTAAAAAACACCCCAGCAGTGTTATTATATTCATCACCCTCCTTCCTCCACCTCAGCCATTTACAAGTATTTGTTTATCCACCCCACAACCCTCTTGCAGTTATACCTACCTACTCTCCCCAGCACTAGTAAAATTGCATTAGAAAAAGTCAGTCAATTGTCGCACATTTCCTTCCCAGCCCTCACCCAATGTTTGCCTGTACAATAACCTATCCTACCCAATTCAGTATTAGAGATAGACCCCTATTCAACTACCCTGTGGCACAACACCACCCACCTTCCTCCCAATTACCCTGAAAGCTTTTTTGCACAAATTCACTTGATTGAGTTATTTTTGTATTGTAAAATGAGGTATAAAAATACAGATCAACTCAAACAGCTTTGTTGCTTAAAATACAACACCTGACCATTGGTTATTTACCTAGAAACTGCACAGATCATAACTAACCTGCCCTAATCTACTTAGCAACAAACAAACTCAATGAAAATAAAACTTTTTACAATAAAATAAAATGTTTTCCCACTTTTTAAACTCAGAAACCCAAAAAAGGGTATAGGTTACTTTAAAATAAATGCAGTTCCTAGGTTTATTCAAAGGCATACAGTCTTTGTTACCAAACTCACCTATTCTACCTAACAAAAATCTAACTAAAGAAAACTAAAACCTTTTTCAATTTAAAAAAAAAGAGCATTTTCCATTTGATAAACACAATAACTCACTCCAGGGCATGGGTTTCTTGAGAATTAATTCACCTCCTCAGTGTGTGATGGTCAATTAGTCATTAGAACTGTCCAGACCAGTAGTGCTGAGGGTTGAGACACTGAATGCCACACCTTGTACCATGCTGGTGACCCAGGGTAAGGAGCAACCTCGGGTTGCCAGGGCTCAGCAGGGGAGGGAGGGAGGGGATTAAGCATCTGATGGACTGCTCTTCTCGACCATGGAGGGAGGGGTTGTCATCCCACTACTTGGTTGCCCCTAGTGGAGGCCAGAGGGCAGCACTGGAGTCAGGGAGGCACAGGAGTACTGGTATGTGGGGGGTGTATGTGCCTCCACATGCACACGCTCATAGTGTGAGGGGGTGGCAGGGAGAAAACTGGAAAGGTGGGGAATGGCAGGATTCATGATGGCCTGACTATGTCCCAATCATGATATGCCCCAGAATCTGACTTGTGCTCCGGGGGGGGCAACACTTTTCCCTCCATCCCTGCCACAGGGGGTAATCCATGGGGGAACTGCTGGGGTAGGGCTAGATCAGGACCACCAGGCTCAGAAGACGAGCCCTCTTAGAGTGGGCCAGAGTCACCTGTCAGCCCCAAGGCGCAGAAATACAAAAAGCAAAAGCAAGCATTTGTCAATGACAAACACTGGTTGTTTAAGCCAAGAATCGAGAGTAATTTGTGGGACTCGGGGGTAGAGCCAGACGGTAGGGTGGCTGGGATAAAAATGCTGTTGCAGTCAGTCAGTGAGGGTAGACCTAATTTGACTGGATCTGGCACTGCTGCACCTCAGCTGGTTTTTCTCCTTTGGTGGGTAGCTCACTGGGCTGACAGGCTGCAGGCAGCCTAGGCTGGCAACAATGGGGCACTGACTGGCTCAGGCTTGGCTATTCTGCTGGGTGAGGACGGCAACCAGACCAACGACCACTCCTCAAATCCAGGTAGGCAATAAAGTCCTCCTCTCTCTCCAGGCAACCGGCACTCCTGGACTGCGCTGGGGCTGCCTCACTGCTGCCTGGCCTGGACATCAATCCTTCTCTGCTGCTGGCCTGATTCTTCTTGTAGTACCACGTCCCATCTCCTCCTTCTTCTTTCTCGATTCTTGGCCTGCTCGGTGGCCTGGGCCATGGGTGGTGTGCCTTGGATAGGCAGATTAGGGCAGGCAGTGCCACAGCTGCTCTCAACTAATGAACATTCCAGAAGGGCCTCAGTGCCATATTTGGACTGTGAGGTGACATGGCTTACTACACTCACTGGCATCTGGCCTTGGATGAATGAAGTAAGGACCACAGAGTGGCAGGCTGGCTGAACCGGCGGAGTGGACTGATGACTTGCTTGCTAGCACTTACTCTCAGTCTTGGAGCAACAATGCTGGTGGGTGTTCTGCTGGGTGCTTGTTTTCCCCATCTGTCCAGTAGTCCTCCACTTTATGCAAATCAAAGGATCAAAGCCCTCTCTGATTGGAATGCCTTCGATCCTTTGAAGTGCATGACTGTTCCACCCAGCAGAGAGCTGCGTCAGGACCACACAGAGTGGTCATTGGTGTAGACTGTTGAGCCCATTCCGAGCCCATAGGTTTGTGTATTGCAAAGGGCTTGGCAGTGACAGACACCCCGAAATCCCCTATTGCCACAATACATTGGTTTACGCATGCACGCAACCAGTGTAGAAAGGGACATTTCTGACTCGGTGAGCATTTCTTTCTCTCTCTCTCTACCTGGTTATCAAAATCCAATAAATAAAACCATGTTCTCTATCTTTCAAGAAAGCAATACCTTCAGTTCAGATAATGTCCAGTTTTCAGACATGCAAAGGTCAATTCAGGCTTGGTGTTAAATTATGCAAAAATGTTGTAAGATGCATTACACCAAGCAGCTAATATAGATCAGACTTGTTTAATATGGTGGTATTGAGCTAATTGTGCTTGTTACTGAAGGCATTAGGTTAGCTGGGTCCTAGTGTGACCTCATTTTGGAATAGCCCTGTTTTGCTTAGAGTGGAGCTCCTTTGTGTAAGTCACAACATATTTTCCCGCTGCATAGTAATGAGAGGCTTTGTTTTCTCCACAACATGGGCAGCTCCCCCCCTCGTAGCACTCGGACAATCAAGCAACTGAAGCACAAGCAGCTCACCTGAGTAGCTGAGGAAGCCAAATCTCCAGCCTGATAACTTTCGAGGTAAAGAGAGCTCTTCTCTTCTCGTCTGGACGCCTGCAGAGGGTATGTAGCCACGGCGCTTTGCGCCTGCCTGCCCCGCCCACCCCAACCACCATCCCACCCAGGGGCAGCTTTCAATTTAAGGATCCACCCCATGACATCACATCCGGTGATATCACGTCCTGTTGCCCCATGACATCACATCCGGTGATATCACGTCCTGTTGCCCAGAACCTATCTCCCCACTTTCCCATTTGCAGGTTATACCTGCTGGCCACTAGAGGGACCTATGCTCCCTCACTACTTCCTACTCCTACCTGTACAGCACTACTTCCCTGGGATCTTACTCACCACAATGTATTGGCACTGCCTCACACTCTGCCGGTGCCTATCCCCACTAGCAGTGCACTTACCCACTTACCCATCTGCTAGTCCACACTGTGCCCTGGCACCCCCCCTTCCCTTGCTCCTGAACCTCCTCTCCTGCCCCTTGGGACCTCTGTGTGTCCCCATCCCCTACCTCCCCTAGCTTTCTCTTCACCTCAGGCACATCTGGGTGTCTTCATTCTTGCTTTCCCTCCTGTACCTCCCTGCCCACCCCTGCTCCCTTAGCCTCCCTCCTCCCTCTTGTCAATCGTAGGAAAACCTCTCACCATCTTCCAGCCAGGGTGTTAGTCATGCTACTACTCCTGTCAGGGAACATTCATCCAAACTCTGGCCCGGTTCCCAGGAGCTCCCCAACTCGCAACACAGGCCTATGCATGGTCTCCATGAATATCTGTAGCCTCCTAAAAAAGTTTGACTCACTACAATGCCTGGTCACATCAATTAACTCTGATGTCATGACCCTAGTTGAGACTTGGCTGTCAAAATCCTCCCCTGACTCCCTAGTCTCCCTTCCTGGTTTCACCCTTTTCCGGTCCGACCGTGTTGGGAGACGGGGCGGCAGCTGCGCTATTTATGTCAAGGAATCTCTCCCCCTACTAGCCCTGCCCACTCCCATCCTTGACTCCAGGGCCCAGGCGCTTATGCTGAAACTAACCCCTGACCCTTTAAAGGGACCCCTTTATCTGACTACTGCATACGTGCCCCCCAGGGACCAAACGCAGGTCATTGCCTCTCTTACAGAATACCTTACCTCTCACCTCCTTCCACTGATCAAATTCTGGTGGGTGACTTAAATGTCAACTGGCTCAGCCCTCCTCCTCCTCTACCCGAGACCTTTCTGCAATAGACCTAACAACTAGTTACCCACCCTACCAGGACTAACCCCAAGAGAGGCTCCAGTACCCTGCTTGATGTGGTACTCACCAACCGCCCTAATCGGATCCCCATGTACAAGTCCTCCCAGACTCTCTCAAGCGATCACTCCTCATTCTATTCCACTGGTCAACCTCAGTCCCAAACCCACAGCACAGTCCACATGCCGGCGGCCTAATACCTGTGGACTGATAAACTTAAGGAACTTCTGTCCCAAATTGACTGGTCTCCTATACAGGCAACTCCCTGACATCGATCACAGCTCTCTCCTTCTTTACCCAAACTTTTAATAATGCCTGTGATATCTTTGTCTCTAGTGTTGACCCGCCATTCTAAAAGGAAGAATGCCCCGGTTACCCCAGCTTTGATCCACCAGCTCAAACATAGGGACAACCTATGGCACCATGCCATTTTGAGACTGGTCGGCCCAATGACAGGCGGTTATATGCTGCCGCCTGAAACAAGTGCATCTGGCCATCAGAAAGGCCAAGTCTGAGCACCATCGGTCCTCACTCACTGCCTCATGGGGAATCCAGAACCTTCTGGGATAACATTAAACAGTTAAATGGGAGCACTTCCCCACCCACCCAGATCAACATTAATGGTGTGATCTCCTCAGACCCAGCCCTCATAGCCAACCACCTCAACACCTCATTCACTGACCTTAGCCCTATCCTCCTACAAATTTTTTGACCCTCCTCTCCCAGCACCTGCAGTAAATCTTTCTCACCCTTATTTTCTCCTCCGCCGTGTTTCTGCCCAAGAACTTAAGCCGCACCTTGTCACTGCCCTCAAGAGTAATAGTACAGGCAGTGACACCCTGGATCCGTGTATCCTACAGCTGGTCTTAGACACAGTCCTTACCCCGATCACATGCCTCATCAACCACTCTCTTTGCCTGGGGAAGGTTACAACTGCCTGGAAAGTCACCACTGTCACCCCTATCTTTAAAGGTGGTGGTGATAGGACTGTGGCTGGTAACTATCAACCGATCTCCATTCTCTCTCCTCTCTCCAAGGCCTTGGAAAAAGTGGTGGCCTCTCAAATCTCTGACTACCTCTCCACCTACCATGTCCTTTGTCCTGAGCAGCATGGCTTCCGAGTGGGCCACAGTACCAACACAGCCCTCCTAGAGTTCTCCAACTTCTCTACCTCCTTAGACACTGGTTCTCTGGCTGGTGCTGTCTTCATTGACCTCTCGAAAGCTTTCGACACTGTCTCCCAACCCCTCCTTCTTGATGCCCTTAGTCTCTCTGGTTTTGCTGCTGGGCCTATCTCCTGGTGCACCAGTTATCTGTCTGACCGCTCACAGCGTGCAAAAATTAATGGGACCTACTCAGACATCTGTCCCATCTTTTCTGGGGTTCCCCAGGGCTCCATTCTGGGCCCCTTACTATTCTCCCTTTACCTTAACACCCTTCCACGCTCTTGCTCGGGGAACATTCTATTGTACGCTGATGATGCAGTCATCTTTGCCTCAAGTCATAACCCTACTGCCCTCCAGGACTCGCTGCAGAAGTCCTTCACAAGTCGAGGCTGGTTCAAGGAACATAGATTGGTGATAAATCTTAAAAACAAAACCATGTTCTTCACTCATCCCCAAAACAACTCCTGCAACTTCAAACTCCTCATTCACTCTGGGTCCTCATTCCCACTCGAACAAGTTTGCTCCTATAAATACCTAGGGATCCATTTTGACCCCTCCCTCTCCTTCCTTGGACACATCACTGCCCTAGCCACTGCCACTAATATCCGATTGGGCATCTTACATCGGTATAAACACTGCCTCCCCCCGGAGGCTTTTCGACTCGCAGTCACCTTCTCTATCCTGTCCCTAGTGGACTATGGACTGCCGGTGTATGGTGCTGCTGATCAGACCGCACTCCATAAGATTTGCACTACTCTGAATAAGGCCTGCAGGTTAATTACTGGAGCACCTAGGATGACACACACCTGTCTACTGTATGCTAAAGCGCTGGTACTTGATCTCAATGAGTGCCTCAAATATCTGACCTGTACCCTTACAAAAAAGACCCTCCTTGGGCTTTCCCCACCAGGATTGACCACCACCATACGCCGCTCTGTCCCACTAGTTCATACTCGGACCTCTGGGAAAACCTCTGTTGTTATCCCAGAGCTAGGACCTCACGGCCAAGAGCCTTCAGCTTTAGGGCCCCCTCCTGGTTCAACACACTGCCCCTCCATCTCCGAGCTCCAACTATATCGTGCTTCAAAACTTCCTACGTAACCACCTTATTAACACCCGATGCTGTAACTGCCACTAGTCAAAGTCGTACTCAATACTAATGACAAAGCTTATTACTAAGCTGCTAAGGACGACATAACTCTGGTATTGTTTGCATCCATCCTACCTGTACCAGCTTGTTTGTATCTATGTCTTAATTTTACTGTTTTACTTATGTGTTGTACTGCTATACTGTGTATTTTGGTTTGTCTTACTGTGACAAGGTACCTTTGTAAATGAGCCTATGGCTCAAAGGTTTTACAAACTGCTGTTTAAATAAAATAAAAAAAATAAATAAAAATATATGCCTACAACAGCTTTTGTTGTCCAAGCAATTAAACCAGTAAGATGCAGAAGTCCTACACATGGCATAAAAACCAGCAGACTTTTTTTTCTGAAACTTGTCGAGTATAGATTGTGACTAAATGTACATACACTGTAAATAAATAACATCACACACGTTTAACTGCCTTCAAACCCCTTTAACCTACCAATTAATATGTATCTCATGGAGCTGAGCTCTGCACTTCTGGGTTACTGTGATTATTTCCGAAGATGAACTCCAGAAGTTTATTTTAACCAGCATTTCCATATACAAATATTGAGGTTCTGCCTAAGGAGGGTTTAGATAATACACCCTTTCTCTTGTACAACTGAAACAGCAGCAGGATGACTCCCGGAAACCAGTTATATTTTGAAATCAACATTTAAATGTTATGAGCACGTCTAAAAACACTGTCCCACATTAATGTTATTTTTACCACCTTGCATGAAAATGCTACAGATTCAAAACATTTGAAAATAGAAAGCAGTTGCTAACTTTTGGCTAGATCAAAACACTTCAGACTTTCCAACTCACTTCATCAAACAAGCATTTGACAATCCTGAATGTTTACTTGCATGGTATATGTAGCAGGGTGTATTGTGTTTGAGGGGGATGGGTATTGGAGGGTGCAGGGAGGACAGCACACAGAGGGATGGAGTGGGAGGGTTTAACAGGATGCTGGGATGGGGAATGGAGGGTACAGATTGGACAGCATGCAGAGGGAGGATGCAGAAGGGTTTATTTGGCTACCAGAATGGTTGATTGTATTCCAGGATGGGGAACTGAGGATGCGGGGAAGGACAGCACAAAGTTACAAGCATGTGAAGGAAAATGTCAACAACCTTGCATAACATGGGCATTTTTAGGAATTGTTCCACCAAATTTTCAACATGGACTTTTTGATACCTCACCTCATGAACACTGGCACTGTTGTTTCCTTAATCAGTCCTGAAAGGTGATTTTTCACAGTGAATGCGCAATTCTGTGCCAGAGGTGCGAAAACATGTTTCGGGTAGGATGTGAAAAATGATACCTGTAGTGTTCATGAGGTGATATGATAAAAGTGAATGTTGAAAATTCAGAGTGAAAATATTAAAAATTGGCAAAGTTATTAACCTGTGTTGAAACTACCCAAGGCATGCTTGTACCATGGCCATTTTTAGGTATTTTTGTACCACATTTTCAACATGGCCTTTTTGGGACCCTACCTCACGAATACTGGCACTATCATTTTGTTACTGGGTCCCAAAATGTGATTTCATGCAACAACTGCGCTATTCCATGCCACTGCTGTGCAAACATATTTTGGACAGGATGTGAGAAACTACAGCTGTACTGTTCATGGGGTGGTGTGAAAAAATGGCTATATTGAAAGATTGGAATGAAGATATTAACAGTTGCCAAAGTTATGTGAGTGCATAGCAAATTTTTAACAACTGCTCGTAACGTGGGCGTTTTTTGGTATTTTTGCACCAAATTTTCAACATGGGCTTTTTGGGACCCCTCCTCACAGCCATCCAGCTCATCCTCTGGAATCAAGGTCAAGTTCAAGTTGTTGTATGACAGCAGTGCATGAGATCACTCACCTGTCTCTTCAGGCTTCCCAGCTGCTGCGGTTGTCGTCTTCCCTGCTCCACTACAGTATACATTCAGCTGTAGGATGGTGTTGGCTGTATTGTGTTGGAATCCTAGGATTGCTTCTCTCTGCTGACATGGGCTTCATGCTAAATCAAAGGACTAAAGCCCTCTCTGATTGGAGCAGCTTCAGTCTTTTGAAGTGCATGACCATTCAGCCCATCTAGCAGAGGACTGTGTCAGGATCACACCGAGTGGTTATTGTTGCTGACTGCTGAGCCCATAGCAAGCCCCTGGTTTTGTGTACTGCAATGGGCTTGGCAGTGATCCCTCCCCCAAATCCCATATTGCAACAATGCACTGGTTTGCGCATGCGTGCAACCATCGTAAAAAATTAGTAGTTAGACTTTTGCCTTCAATTTCATCCAGGGCATACTGCTCATTAATTCTCTAGAAACACATGCCATGTTGTTGGTTACTACTTACAAATACTCAGTTTGTCTGGAACCAGGTTTTGTTATTCTGCTAGTTATCATCATGAGTCAGATTACAGACAGCATCTGGGGGAGCACCCTGTGTTTTTTTTCACACCCTGTAAAGTGCAGATTCCACTTTCACTGTTCTAATAATGACTCCTATTTTAATCATTGCAGGTATCAGAATTGTTTTCACCTCCACCAGCACGCAACAGTTGTAGCATCCAGCACTAGTGATATTGCACCTACCACAGGTTTGCATATATTATGTTGACATTTGGCATCAACGTCACTGTTACTAAGTTTTGTATTATTGTACATTCTGCTTCCGCCCTCAATTAAAAAAAAAAAAAAAAAAAAAGTAATACTGATGCTGTCTCCAGCTACTCAAGGTCCCCTTCCCTTGTGGGAACATTTGACACTGAAAAGATGCTGGCACCACCTTCATGCCTGTCACTACCACTGCTCAAAGATGCAGACATGGGGCTCAATGTTCAAAGATTCCCCCAATGCCGCAAGCCTTGGGTTTGCCAAACATGGTGCATGGGGCTTCCAGCATTCACCCGGCCAGCGATCAGGATTTTCTGTTCATGTGCTAACTGCTGCTGGTTGGACCAACTTTTTCTGGTCTAGACTGTGGAAATCCCAGGTACCCTTTTATTGGGTTTGCACCAAATATTTGGCACAAAACCTCCTAAATCGGTTGAAGTGCTGCAGCTGTGCCCAACACACCAAAATTGGGTGCATTTGTGGCAAAGGTGTTTGCTGTAGATGTACCAAAAAAGGGCTTGACGGAGGGCCTGATGCAAGCTTTCGTCACCCTTTGAACATTGGGCCTATGGTCTCCGTAATACAATGGCCTCAAGGTCCATTTCCTTGTCATCCACCATCATGCAAACAGAAGTGTGTCACAACAACTTAAGCCAGTAAACTAAGAATTATATCTCTGAAAATGCAATACAAAATCAGTAGAGACATCACCACAAACTTGCACAAAAAAGAAATGGCAAAAAGTGCTTGAAATATTTTTCAGTTTACAAAAGAATGTGACAAAGTACAGAACTTCTGTCTCCTTCAACACTGTAAAACTGTACAGCAGAGTAGGCAGATCAGTCACTTGAGAGAGAGAGAGAGAGAGAGAGAGAGAGAGAGAGAGAGAGACTGAAAAAGAGAGAGAGAGTTGCTATAGTGACTAACAATTTGATCCTTAGATTCCTGCAAGATGCCTTAGTGTGAGGCAAAGCATTGGGGTGGTCAGAGTGGTGTTATTGATGCCACAAAATAAAAAATGTTTTACAACCATACCAAGCCTGCTTAGCTGCTCTATTCTTTTCCTTGCCACCAAATTATATAGCTCTCCATATCAGGCAGCAGTGGCAGAGCAACCCAGAAGCATGCCAGAGCCTGAGTGTCATGCTAGTACAAAGCTACCAAGTGACCTCATTGCCCACAAAATGATTTCTGAGTGTTCCATGAAATTTAACAGTGAACAATTAAAAATAAATAAAATACTGATATTGGTTTGGTAGGAGTCATGTTTGGAAAGGCAGCAACCATAATACAGGGGTGCTCATCCACTTTGGTCAGTGCAGCTGTCCAAAACAGCACTGGCACAGTAGAACACAGTTGCAGCACACATGTGAGCCAAGAAAAAACTGGGAAATCCCAGTAAATGCAAAATTAGTTTGTTGGTGCCAGTGGCAGATCCAGAATGTTACAATGGGAGGAGCTGGGGTAGTGTGCATACTTGATATACAATTTTTATATGTGTTTTTAATCCTTTATATTGTCTGCTTTTATCATTTTCATTACATTTTTGGACAGAAAATAAAAAGGTAATCCATAGTTTTGAATATAAACGTTTGTACAATCAATAAATCAGACTTGCTCAACAAAGTGAAATGCAACAGCAGCAAACAAGTTACAATGGTCTGCTGCACCTTCACCAATCCCTAGATCTGCCACTGGTTCATGCCAAGACAAAGAGAGCACTGCAGCAAAAACTCCAGTGCTTCGCTTGTGGAATACAAGGCTTTGTCAGAGGGCAGGGAAATCAAAGAACAACTGTCATATACTGCATGTGAATACTGACATCAAATGTCAGCATTAATGTACCTGTAGACTACCTACAGTAGAGTGCAAGACCAAAATTATACAACATTTAAAACCTTTTAAGTAAGGGATAGTAAATTGGAGTACCCATGGTAGTATTTAATCAATCAAAAATAAGTACAATATTAATTCTGTCACATACACATCCAAAAGACAGGCCACAATTCATAGAGGAATAATAGTGTTGGTGTGACCCACTACCTGAGATAAAATGTTGCTTGGTAAGTCTTTACATGAAGAAACACAAACACCAACAATAAGTAAACATACAGTATAAATGCACAAAAATGGTATCAGGAGAGCAGATGCTGGTGCAATGCACTAAACCAGGATGGAAAGCAAGTGTCTTTCTTCAGTTCTTTATCTCTGTCCCTTTCACTCAGATCTCTACTGCCTATGGGTTCTCTTCCATCACTGACCAGCCCTCACCTTACCTCAGACTCTGCTCATACCCCCTCAAAAACTTGGTTTGACCACCAGCCAGAGTACAGGGTGGGGGGATATAACCCCCATGCAATCCATGCATTGGGAGGCAGGATTGGAAAGGAGGAGCTGACCGAGATGTACTAGGTCACTGAAAGAGACTGGGGCCATATTCCTGGTTTTCTCCCTAGATCCCCTGATGATGTCAGCACACTTGGGGACCAGTGCATGTGTGCACACTGAGCATGCACAGCAAGGTCCGCAGTTAACACAGCCCCCTCCCTATCTACCTCCACCACTGCACCACTACCTGTGGTCACCTGTGTGTCAGTAAAGCAGCAGGGAAAGCTTCCCCCCTACCCAGAGGAGGAAAGCATCCTCAGGGACTCTTGATCTTTTGACCCCCAACTGGTCTTTAGCATTCCAGGCTCGTTCCCAAACCTGGTTCACCAGTGATGTAAGTGATAAGATAACCGCTACACCAATGGACTGACCCTTTTTACCCATTTTGAGTCTGCGTCAGTGCTTTTTTATGTTGCTTGCATGCATGCGCAAAAAACATGTTGCTGCAGCTTGCTGCAGAAGCGGGTTGTGGAGGTGCGGCACTGTTGTGGCCAATGCCCCCACTGCCCTTTGAGGCTTGGTCTGCTTTCCCCAATGGGCTGGCACACTGCTGCTGACACTAGTTCAGCCAGCGTGCCACCACCTTGAAAGGTTTTTGCCACTGCAATCAGGGGCCGCCTTGTCATTGCAGCATCAGCCATTCTGCTGCAATGAGGGAGCGACCCATCATTGCAGGGCGGTACCTTGCATACCCCTGACCCAGTCTGCTGATGGGGAGCCCATTTCAGGTCAGCATAATGTCCCCCACCCCAAGTTTCTGCTGTATGCTGAGGGGGTGCCCAATCCTCCTCAGCATCATGCCACCCCCCCTTTCTTTGCCGATGGTGCCACCAATCCTCATCTGCTTCAGTTCCCCATTCCCTGTTGAAGTTGCCAACGAGGGAGCCCACTCCCCCGCTGGCTACAGACCCCCCAAACCACTCATGTGGAATGCTGGGAGCCCACCCCAGTGTGCCAAATATCCCTGTAAAAAGAAAAACCATCCCACAAAAAGGTGTGTTTTTTTTTTTTTTTTTTTATTTTTATTTTTTTTAAACCCTGTAAAACAGAGAACAGTCCCTCATTGAGTCCATGGCCCTGCCCCCAACCCACACCCATCCTCTGCACACCCTGCCTCCCCACACCCCCTCTCTCACCCCATACATACCTCTGGAGCCCAGCGCAATGCTCTTTTGTGGACCACGAACACGTCTGCACTCTTCAAAGCTGACCATGAACTGAAGAAATGGTGGTAAGCTGTAAAATGGCATAAATAGGGTTTTTTCAACTTTGGTGCATATCTCAGGCATTTTTGGGAATTTTGGCACCACATTTTCAACATAGGGTTATTAGGACCCCTCCTCATGAATTCAGCCACTGTTATGGCATTATTTGGTCCTGAAAGGTGATTTTGTGGTCACTGCGTGGAATCATCTTTCGGGACTGAGATATGAAATGACAATGCCAGTGTTCATGAGGTGGGCTCTCAAAATGCCTATGTTGCAAATTTGGTGGAAAAAATAAAAAAAAATGAATGTTTTACTAACGTGCATTCCACAGCTGCTACGCATGCTCGTAACTTCGAGAATTTGCAATATTTTCACTCCAGATTTTAAACATTGGCATTTTCCACACCTCCTTATGAACAGTACAGCTGTCATTTTTCACATCCTGGCCGAAATGTGTTTTCGCACTTTCGTCACAGAATAGCACAGTCGCTGTGGGAAATCAGTGTTTGGGACACATTAGGAAAATCACAGTGTCACTGTTCATGAGCAGAGGTCCTAAAATGCCTATGTTGAAAATTTTGTGATGAAAGTCCATAAAATGACTTTGTTACGAGCATGCATTGCACAGTTTCCATGCACCCTTGTAACTTCCTAAATTAGTAATATTTTCACACCACATTTTCAGCACTGGCATTTTTTCACACATCCTTATGAACAGTGCAGCTGTCATTTTTCACATCCTTGCCAAAATGTGTTTTTGCACTTCCAGCGTGGAATAGCACTGTCACTTTGGGAAATCAGTGTTTGGGACAGATTAAGATCGAGTGAGAGAGGGGGAGTGACCAAGCTCAACTGAGCTCTGTTGGGACTGCTGCAGATTTCTTTGTGGGCAGAAAAAGGTGCCAATGCAGGCAGGAGCCCAGTAAAAAAGGGCAGCCTGCAGTGCCAGGAGAAACAGAACGATCGAATGAGGGAGGGGGAGTGAGCAAGCTCAACAGAGCTCTATCGGGACTGCTGCAGATTTCTTTGTGGGCAGAAAAAGGCATCAATGCAAACAGGTGGCCAAGCACAAAAGGGCAGCCTGCAGTGGCTGGAGAAACAGAACAAGAGAGTGAGAGGGGGGAGTGAGCGAGCTCAACGGAGCTCTATCGAGACTGCTGTGGATTTCTTTGTGGGCAGAAAAAGGCTCCAATACAGGTAGGAGCCCAGTATAAAAGGGCAGCATGCAGCATCGGGGAAAAACAGAATGAGCGAGTGAGAGAGGAGGAGGAGTGAATGACCTCAATGGAGCTCTTTTGGGACAGCTGTGAACATCTTTGTGGGCAAAAAAAGGTGCCAATGCAGGCAGGAGCACGCCAGGAGAAACGAAACGACCTAGTGAGGGAGGGGGAGTGAGTGAACACAACAGAGCTGTGGCAGGACTGCTTCAGATTTCTTTGTGGGCAAAAAAAGGTGCCGACGCAGGCAGGAGCCCAGTACAAAAGGGTAGCCTCCAGCGTCCGGAGAAATAGAATGAGCAAGTGAGAAAGGGGGAGTGAGTAAGCTCAATGGAGGTCTACCGTGACTTTAGAGTTGCACACTCTCCCACCCAGGGTCCTCTGTAGTCCTATATTACAGCAGGGTCTCTGGAGTGGAGACAAAGCAATGATTGAATACTTTTAGGATTGCTGTAATAATACAGATTTACTTGTTCTTATTATTTCTTTAACTGAGTTAAGTACTGAGCTATACTGTTATGATTGCTGTGATAGTACAGTGGATGTCGTGGGGGGTGGCATGACATTTCTTAGGCATGGTATTTTCACTTCCAAATACCTAACCAGCACATATAAGCAAGCAACATTTGGCATTGACAGATGCTTGTTTACATTTGAAATAAAAAAAACCGGGCTCTTCTTTTAATATGATTCAGCCCAGGTTTTCATCAGTATTCTCTGCTGTTTTTAAACACCCATTGGTTAACATCACTTTTCTTGTGACTAAAATGAACCAGCATGCAGCAGACAGTATAGCCTAGAGGTTAGAACAACAAGTTGTGAATGAGCTTGGCACATCCAACATACCTTGGGTTGATATCCACATTCTCCATCTACATACTGTTTGACCCAGATCAAGTCACTGAACCTCCCCGTGCTCTCTGAAAGACAGCTAGAAATGAGTTTCAGCTCAGCGTGCCCTTGCTGGACATACAATTATTTACAGCCAAATAAGGGGGGAAAAGAATGCTTTCTGACCATATAGTACAATGGGTGTGCAAGCACAACTGAAAATACTGGTGAAATCTTGATCTGAGCCATACTAAAAGGAATGCTCCTTTTATTATTTCAAATGTAAAAAAGTGCAAAATCTGACTCAAAATGGGAAAATAAGGGCATCAAAGAAGACAGGAGGTACGGGGTTGTCTAAAATGGATTTAAAAAAGTATAGGTATACATTTTCTCTGAAAATGCACCAGTGCTTTAAGATCAGTACACTATTCAGAAGACCTGCAAAACCATGGACACAGCTTCGATGAAGGTGTTTTGGAGAGGTAATTCTGCATGACAAAAGGGCTTAATTGCCATTGACTTACAATGGCCCCAGCAGTAAATTGCAGTATTCTGTGATATTCTGCAGCATTTTTGCACTCCATCCTGGTTTGACACATCTGTATGTCTGGAAGTGTGAAAAGGTGTTTTCTGTAATTGTAAATCCTGGAAAGGCAATTCATTCGAGGAGATAGTCCCCGTCATAAGATGTAAGAAACAGAAAGCACACATCACTATAGTTTTTGTTTTGTCCTGCTTCTGAACATATCATACTTGGCGATCTTAATCTGAACTGGCTAGATACGGCACCTGCTTTCATGGAAGCACTTAATTCAGGTCAGTTTCAGCAAATCATACAATCCCCTATTAGATCAAACCTCAGGACCAGTAAACACTCCCTCCTGGACTGAATCCTAGTTAACAACACCAAAAGAATCCTTATTTCAGGAGTCTTAAATTATTCAATCTGTGATCACCATGACATATACTGCCAATGGCATAACAGCACCTCTAAATATGCCTCCCAGGATTGAAACCTCTCCAACCTTAACATTGACTCCTTCCTGTCTGATCTGCAACATACCAACTGATCTCAGCTTGACGCAGTTTTTGACATCAATAGAGCTCTTGAATTCTTTATCCATGCCTTCTCATCAGTGCTTGATAAGCATGCCCTCCCTGCATATTCACAGGGCCCAATTCTCAAAGCCCAAAGTAGGATGCAAGGTGCCTGTGCCAAACATATATAGTGCAAGGTGCACCTTGCATCAACAAATGCCCCCCAAGCTATTTACAAAGGCAGCCTGCATCAACCACAGGCTGTCTGCCCCAAACAGGGATTGTGCCACCCCTGTGCCCAGATATGGGCTGCGACAAAGCACTAGGGGGCATCCGAAAGATGCAAGCTGCCACAGCCCCAGGAATGCACTTCACATACATCACCCAGAGGGAGAATGTCTAAGTACCCTTAGACCAGCTAGGGCTGGGCTATGAGTACTTAGAAAATTTCCTGCTGTGTGTGTCCACCTGCATGCAGCATTGTACTGATCTCCCCCCTCCAAGATCCCGATGTGACCATCAACACATAAGTAATGTAGCCCCCCATCCCTGATGGTGCCTGTTGGACAGATATTACCTCCCAATCCCAATAGTGCAATGGTGCCCCTTGTTACATACATGGTATAGCCTCCCCAATCCCCGACAGTGCCTGTTATAACAATGTATAAGATAGCCTCTCATCCCCTGATGCCCTTGTGTAACAGTTAATATAGCGCTCATTACGTACACATTACAGTAAGCCACCAGTGAAAGATCAGTCAGCACTGGCTACGGAGATGAGAAAAGGGCTGTGCTGGCACTAGCTCTGTGTCGGGGTAGTGGGCATTACCTGTGGGAGGGGGTGGCCACTTGACCACCTGGGACAGGGACTGGATTGCTATGTTTATTATGGGCTCCATTGGGGATGGGGGGAGATGTCATACTAAATATACCAGGCATTATTGAGGACTAGAGCAGGGGGTGCTATATTAACTATTAAACAAGGGCATGTGGGGAAGGGGAGCTATCTTGTACATTGTTACATCAGGCACTGTTGGGGATCAGGGGTCTATACTATGTATGTAACAAGTGGCCCATCAGGATGGGGGGCTCCATTGGGTATGGTCCTGTGAGACAGATTGGAATCTGGGAGGGGGGCCGGTAGCATTTCCAGCGAGGAGCCAGTGGCACTCCCCTCCCATGTGCCTTTTGTTTGCCTCACAAAAGAGGTTGCCAGAAGTATGAAAACATAGGTGCAGTGACCCTTTCTGTTCCAGAGTCTGCTGCAGGGTCTCTGGTGCAAGGGGCTTCAGTGCAAGCTGCTGTCTGCCACAGCTTGCATCGTTCTAAGCCCTCTTTGAGAATTAGGCCTGCAGAGTTAAAGCCAAAAAATTCCCGTGGCTCACAAAGGACATTTTCACCCTTATGCACAAAAGGAATGTATCTTGGACTAAATACAAGGCTACAAACTGCATCTCTGACTGGACCACTTAGAGATATCTACAGAACAAGTGCAAACACCTAATTTACAGTACCAGGAGTCAGTACCTCAAATCTCAACAAACACAAAACCTGTATAACTTTAAAAAGTTCTGGCAGTCAGTCAACACAGTCCTTAAAGGCCAGCATCACCACCAGACTTTATCCATTGAACGGAATGAAGCCACTGACATCAACCCCTTAAAAATGTCTTCCCTTTTCAATGACTTTTTTCTGTGACTTGTCCAAATACAGATCCAACAGACACACTGATACTGGGCCTTCTAACACTCAGTCTGACCCCTTGTGGCCTCCTTTCTACATCAAAAGGGTTACGCCTTGACAAGAGCATAAACTACTCCTCGCTCTCAAAAGTTACAAATCAGTAGGACCCGATGGTCTCATCCCTGGATTTCTCAAATTGCCGCTGCCACAATTGCACACCCCATCTCTAAAATCTTCAGTCTATCCTTCTCCTCCTGTATCATGCCATCCCTCTGGAAAACATCCACAGTCGTCTCCCCTGCACAAGAAAGGGAAAATTACCTCCCTTGAAAACTACTGTCCAGTTTTAATTTTTTCAGCACTAGCCAAACTGCAAGAGAAATTTGTGCACCACCAACTCACTGAATACTTGCAGATACACAACCTCATCTGCCCAGAACAGCATGGCTTTTGAAAAGGTCATAGTACAGACACTGCTCTAATAACTTTCACTGACACCATCTATCAGGCAATTTTCTATTCTGCCTAATATGCAACTGTATTTAAACGTACTGTATTGTCACACCCTTTTTGTATTCTCTGCAACTTGAATTATGTGAATATTGCACTGTATGTATTGTTACTACTTCTGCTGCTGTACATGGTGACTTGTTATTGTATCATATAAATATTGCTCTGTATATACAGTATTGTTATCATTTTGTATACATTGTATATGTATACCGATGTCTGCATATTTCATCTGTGCATTTGCACACGGGTCATGCCTGAAAAAGACTTCCACTGCCAGTGTATTTACTCAGTCAACAAAGTTAAATAAATAAATAAATAATTACATAAATAAAATTGAAAAAACAATGACAGGCTAAACTGAACTTCCCTGACTTGTGCGACCACTGTCATTATCTCATGCCTCTAGCCTGCTGTATCATACATACTTTTCTTCTTTGTCTCATCTTGCAGAGTTGTTATTTATACATTTCAAATATTTGGCTAGGCTTGCACACTGAGCTGAGGCCAGCTTATCTCCAGGTACGTCCTGGAAGAAAGGAGACTTGGAAACATGTGAATACAGGAATAACAAGATGAGATACATTGTTCAAAATTCATAGCGAAGGTAACATAAACCTTGTTTTTGTTACTTTTTTTTTTTAATATAAATGGAAATCTGGCTATGCATGAAGTCTGTCAAATACTCGGATACATGCAGTATGGTTTGTTTTGTCTGTGTTCAAATGGTGGTGTTGTTAACTTACAGAATTTTACTTCTTGATGCAGCCTTTCCCCCCACCCAATATTTATTTTTTTTAATTACTAATCAGTTCCAAAACTCACGGACATCAGTTGAGCAAAAGCTATTTATGGAAGGCTTACTCTGAGCTTCTGCTCAAGTAATGTCCCTGGGTCCTGGAACTCATAGGTACAGTAATTAAAAAAAAAAAAAAAAAATTAACATTATGTGGGGAAAAGTTAGCATTAATGTATATGGAAGAAAGGGGAGATTGTTTAGGGCCACACTATATGCAAGTGGGAGTTGATGGGATTCAAACCCAGGCTTCCAGGTTTGCAGCTCAGTGCCCTAAATAAGATAACATCCCATATCAGTGGGACCCTAAATAAGATAACAAAGTAAGACTATTGTGAAGCAAACACATAAAGCAATACTCTGGAGGTATTAAACCCACTTCATAAATGACCACATTTCTAATCGTATTAAGAAAAGTAGAAAAAAAAACAAGATTCATGTTCCCTTCATAAATAATACATGGAAATAGGTAAAGGAAAAAAATACATCAGGAGTGCTGCAGAGCCAAGCACTGCTATACAGATACGCAGTGATCCCCACAATGTTCAATATTATTTATTGGCAACATACTGTTCTTGTTTGGCCAAACCTAACAACAAAGAGCAGAATAATGTCATGATAAACAGTACTGACTCCAGTCACCTTTATGTTGACTATATTTGAACTTTACCATTAAGTAACTAAAAAGGAGCATAAACAAATGTGGCATTCTTCTATTACTGTGACTTGGTCGATCTAAGTTTTTTCTGCAAATCACAGTATTCTGTGTAGTGCAGCTGCAGTGAAGCACAAACCTATGGATAGCAATATAAGCTTCGTCTGGTTTGCAGTGCGGTGGAAGCATATATATCAACTCCATCTGCATAGCCCTAAATAGACAACATAATTGAGTACCACAGGGTATGTTTTCTACGTATTGTACAAAACTGGTCTTTGCTCCCCATAGTGTTCCCAGTATTCACAAGTAATTTCAGAGTTGCTGCACAAATCTGTTCAATTGTCAAATGAGAATAAAGCAGCATGAGTATTTAAATGCATCCACATTTTCCATCCTCTACTTTTTGAAAGGGAAGCATCCAGACAATACTTTATACATTTGTGCACAAAGCGAAAGAGCATGAGATATTTTTTTTTCTTAATGTTTAATGCCAATTGTTAAGGAACTACATTTATGATTCATTAAAATCACAGCATGACTCCTCACTGTCAAATGCATATCAACATTTCTCTATGTAACTGTATTATCCACATGCATATATAAAAATGCATTCTCTCAGACATTTGGAGTAAACATTTGCAACATTCAAGGAGAAGAACAAAAGCTTATTATCTATAATTCCGCTCTTATAATGAGCTAGCCAAGAAAGTTCAGGCATATCCATTCATCTGTCACAGCATCTTGCCCATTGGTGAGCCTTGCCCATGATTTCCTGTTCTGTGCTTTCTCCTGCAGCTTGCCTTTATTTCTCCATTGCAAGTTTTCATTATGGCACCCCTCTGTTTCAATTGCTGTCTCATGGCCTCTGTTCACTGTATTCAGAGCAGTGGGGATGTTTCTTTACTGCAAGAAAAAGTCATGTAAAATTGCCATATATCATATTCACAGAATTTTGTTGAACATTTAAAGCATTTTGCATCATTTCACCATGGATAAAGCCCTCAAGTTGTGGGGACATATAACTCAAATCTTAGCCATGTTTTACCTTTATCACTGGGGAACAAGTAAGCATCTGCTAACAAGTACAGTCCCCAAGTCACCATGGAGCAACACTCATGTCTCGGGTGGAATTTAATGAATTGTCAACTTCATGAAATGTTAAATGACACAATTTTTCCACAAAGTGCAAACTTTGGTGAAAGCAAAATCATATAAATTGCTCACAGCTCTAGTGGTGTTTACTTCTCAGTGTCCTTTGTAACTTGCCACTCATCCATCCTCCCCACATGCCCCGTCCATCTCAGGATCCACGCAAGACAGCTCCTACTATACCCCTTGTCCTGACATCATGTGCTAAGGACTAGGGGTGCTTGGGTTCTTTGGAATCTCTTCTCTCTGCACCCAGATGGGATTTTGGAAGTTCCGGTTTCAAGTCAGATTCTGTTCTGCCTCTGTTTAAGGTATAGAAGCAGAATCAGATCTGATTTTTTTTATCCAATTCTGCATTCACACTCACGAAACCACCACTCCCCCACCCAGTACAGTGATTTCTATATGCCCTTAGTGAACCAGGAAAAATCCTCCCCTCCCCCACTCTTGTCTTCCTCCCCTTACATTTAGCCACTGCTGCTTCTGGGGTCCACTGGCTGTCATCAGTAGTGGGATGCGTGGACTTCTATAGGTGGAGATGGCAATTAAGATCTGTTCCAGAGACTTCAGTTTGTAATATACAGTAAAACCACATGAAATGAAAATACTCCCCTTCCCCAAGCAAGCTTCAAATCACACTTCTCCCTGTAACTCAGCGTACCGGGTCAAAATGTTGCAGGCAATACAGTGCAGGTAAAACCGCAAAGTGAAAATAGCTAACGGCAAAATACCAACAGGGATACTATAGCAAACAGTCAAAATAGCTACCCCTATAGCTATATTGCTTTCAGGCAAACAGGTTATGGTTTGTGCTTGGCAGTGTGCTGCCAAGCAGCTTGTGTGTCTCACAGGGCAGAGCTACAGGCAGGAAGAGCGGTGGAGTGCTGATGTCCTGAGGGTTTAATTCCCCGTTCAAGGACATTTAACATATTTTACTTTTTTTCATCTCCCTGGGACATCTTTTTACCATTCCTCTCCTCAACAGTCCCCCCCCACATGAGATTTCTCCCCATCCCAGAGTAACCCCCCAGAGTTAGTTATAATAAAGGGAGATACGGGGGTGGGGGCACGGTGGGCAGAACCCCCCTCAAAAACAAAGCGTATTTGTTGAATTTGGCAAAGTAGCACTCCACTGTTTTGTTCAGCTCTGCCTTTGCTGCCAGTGTTTTGGCTCTGTGGTTTTTGACCGCACTGTTATTGCCTGTGACATTATGATGGTGTGCCATAACTCAGCCCACCAGTCCCCTTAGTCTGACTTCCCCGATCCAGACAGGCAAAGTCTGCATAGTACAGTATCTCCTTAACTGTACTGCAGAAGCTCCCCACAAAGTACCCAGGGGAGGAGGACCCCGTCCTGTAGTAAAACCTTCCTGGCTGATGCTCATGACCCTCTTGATGACCGATCACACTGTAACAGTATACGGTGCTATTTAAATACACCCCTGTTAACACCATTAGAGATCCAAGGACACTCTGGACCAGTTGGAGCACTCCTTTTCTCTGGGTGCATGACACTCCTAATCTGTGAAATGTCTCTCACATGCAGCTGTCCTGGAAATGGGCATGTTCAGGGAAACATTTTAAACCTTTTTAATATATTTATTGATCTATCTGGATCAGTACCATATTAATACCACCACTGAGACAACTTCTACAGTTGTAAGAGTGCTCTCATGTGCATCCTTTGGGTGACAGAACTGCTCGCCTTTAGTTCTCAGTTCTATACTCTGGGGGCAGGATATTCAGAAGGGTTGCGCATGGTGCAACACAGTTGTGCCATGCACAACCCACTGATGTGCCCTGGCACGATATTCAAATGGGGAATGTGCCTGGCACAAATTCCGATGTGCCAGAGTGCATCAGTAATGTATGCGGTGCAAGTAGGGGGAGTGTGCCCATGCATACTCCGCGCTTCCTGATATTCAGCCCGGGATGTGCTGAGCCCATGCATGTGCAACCCCTACTTGCGCTGCACACAGGCGAGCAAAAAAAAGGTGCAACAGCTGGCCACCAACAGGTGAGATGCCGTATTGCAGGGCGCAACACAGCAGCTGCCACCTGTGGGCGGCCACCCAAGCTCTGGCGGCACCTTCATGGTGGTGCTCCTCCCCCTTGCCCGATTGCGGGCATATGTAGAAAAACCAATAGTCCCATATCCCTGGTGGTCCAGTGGATTGCTCGCAGCCCAATCACGGGCATATGTAGTAAATGTATTAGTCCTATATCCCTGGTGGTCCAGTGGACCACTCTCAGACCGATCACGGGTGTCAGTAATACATTATGTCACACCAATCCAACCCTGGTGGCCCAGAAGTAACCCCCTCCACACCCACCCACTGAGCCCCACCACTCCGCACACACCACCGGTCAGCGGCTGGCGGCATCTCCCCACCTGCTTGCCGCCCTGCCGCCAGCCAACTGACTCCATGCGGTAGGGTTGTATGCTTATTGGTCCACAGCTTGAGCCAATGGGCGTGCAGCCCATACCATACTACACAGTCCAGAAATGTGAATGGATCCATGATAGTGTCTGGGGGCTTGATCTCTTTGTTTTGTTTGCTTTGCTTTCAGTTCCTTTGCATACACCATTAGATCAAGTGATTCTCCATCTGCTCAAATGCATCTTGCCCCCTACCAGAGGTGGTGGAAGCCCATGTTTATACTGTGGGTGGAATTAGGTGGCAACTTTATGCACTGCGAGTGATCCACTGGACCACAAGGAATATAGGACTAATATATTTACTACATATGCCCGTGACCGAGCTGTGAGCAGTCCACTGGACCACCAGGGATATAGGATTATTACATTTACTACATATGCCCACGATCGGTGCACTGGACCACCAGGGATATTGAACTATTATATTACAATACATGCCAGCGATCGGGCTGTGAGCGTGTTGCCACTTGTGCAGGGGCATTGGTCCCTGACGGCTGCAGCCTGGCAGGATGCCAGGTGCAAGTCGACGGGGATCAGCGCACCTGCATGCAAATGGGGCCATAATATCATGCAAATGGCCCCATTTGTGCCTTGCATACATTATGGCCCCATTTGCATGTGCACTTTTGAATATCGCAATGGTTGCACCTATCACAATGGCACTTGTGCTAGCGCATCCCCCTGCTCCACTCTGGCCACTTGCACTGGCGCAGTGTCACTGCGCCATGCGCACTGTGGGTGGCCAAGGAACGATATTCAATGATGCTGTGCCATGGTGCAGCTCCGTTGAATATCACCCTGTCCACGCCCCTGCGCATCTAAGTTGTGCTGTGCCCAGGCTTGCTCCACAGCCTGGCGCAGTCTGAATATCCCGCCCTAGGAATGTATGTGAGATCACTCTTACAACCATAAGATGCTTTTGGAGCTTCTATGAGTTTAACAATACAGCAGGCATCTCTTGGGTGGCCTAATTCTCATTTTAAGGCTGTTTGCATAGGCCACCCAAGTAGTCAGTGCCCACATGGTATCCATCCAATAAGCTAAGCAGTCACACTTCAGTGTGTGCTGAGGCAGGAATTCTGCAAAGTGTATCAGCAACTGGACATAAGCAGTTGTGCTGCTTGCACTGCATTCATGGACCACATGCAGACACTACCTGAAACAATGCTCTACTGCAAAATAACTTACAATCCAGAGCATAAAGTTGCCACCTTATTCCACCCACAGTATAAACATGGGCTTCCACCACCTCTGGTAGGGGGCAAGATGCATTTGAGCAGATGAAGAATCACTTGATCTAATGGTGTATGCACAGGAACTGAAAGCAAAGCTAACAAAACAACGGGATCAAGCCCCCAGACACTGCCATTTTTTTAATTATCCCAATACTGATCTGACCTTAACACATTAGTAGACACAAGAGACAACAGCAACATCAACAATGGTAATGGTTACCCTAGTAGTAGGAATTCCAGTCCCCTTTGGGCAGTATCATCACAGGTGGGTATTGAGGAGGAGGAGGAGGAGGAGGAGGAGGAGGAAGAGAGGCAGTATAGCAAAGTGGTTTAAGGCTCTGAGCTACAACCCTGGAGACCTGGGTTTGAGTCTCACAGCCCCCATTTGCATACTGTGTGACCCTGAGAAAGTCACTTTACTGCCTTTTGCTCCCAGGTCTCACCTGTAAACAAGCCTCAGCTTAGTGTGTCTCTCCTTGTTAAAACAAAAAGGGAGGAAATCAGCTGGTAGAGATATACCCAACTAACCTGAACATCGATGAGGAGTCAGTTTTGTACTGGGCAACAAAGGTTCAGGGGTTGCCAGCATTGCTTTATGTGCCATTTGAGCTGCCCACCATGCAGTGTTCATTCCAAAAGAATGTTCAGTTCATCAGGGACCATTGTTACTGACAAATGCACAAATCTAGCATGGCAAAAAACTCACATTCACAAAAATGAAAAGTCACAGAATCCCACACAACACCACCACATCTCTGCCTCTGCTGACTGATGAAGAATCTGCAGCATCAGAAGACTTGCAGAATGCCTGTCTGATTCTTATTTAGATTTTGAAGATAGAGGGGGCATTCCAATATGAAGATAATACCAGAAAACAATTAGACCGATGAGTGAGTCCATTGGTCCAACTAGCTCAAAAATACTTAAATGAGTACTGCAAGTCCATTCTCCCCAGAAGCCTTTTGCAGTGGGCCTAGCTTCAGTCACTTCAGGCTTCCTTGACCTACTCCTCTTCTTCATCCTCCTTCTCTGAGGCCTTATCTGCTATGTCTACCTTTAGTCAATGCAAGCTGCCTCCTTCTTGCATAACAGACAGGCTTCATTATTTCAAACAGTGGTGTCTTACCATGTCTGCAAAACTTTATATTTTTCCAGCAACAAAAATCATGTCAGACAGGCCTAATTTGGGGAAATAATGGCAGTCTATATGTATCTACAGCTACATCATTCGATTAGCAATAACAGGAGCTCACCGCCAACCTCTCCATACATTCACTTCACTTGCAAGCTACCATCTCTGAGTGCACAGTCAGTATTTGTAAACATATCTGCTTAAATACTTTTTGAAACCCAGCTCGCAGCACTGAGAGTATATACATTATAACTGTACAAATATCTGCACTGTGAAATCTTTTTTATAAAACCATTCCACTTCCATCTCACCTCCAATCACACCTTGGAGATCTCAACACATAAACTATTAAAAAAATAGCTGCTGTAAATCAAGCAGTTCTTCTGCTTTTCTGAGTTTCTACACAACAGCAGAATAGTGGCACATCCTTCTGTACTCCTTCCCCTTACAGGCTAGGGCTGCATGCTGTTACATGGTTGCATACCTGTACTTCCTGCTGCAATTTGACCATGTGATCAGCCTTTTTTTTGCACATTATGTGACATGCCCATGTAGTCAGCCGTTGTGAAGTAGCATTGATTTAGCTAGCAAATCATCTCCTGAAATTTCACCAAGTACACTATAAAGCCCCAAATTTAGTAGAGTGGAGTCACGTCACAGGGTCTTCGCAAAGGGCAAAGTTTGTGACTTCACCCCATCTACACTGGCAAAGGAGAACTTTGAAACATTCCTACAGGGGAACATGTGTCCTATTATGAGGAACTCTTTTTTTTATTTCCAAATGTTTAACCAGGAATGGCACACTAAGCTGAAAGCTTGTTTACAGGTGCAACCTGGGAACACAGGGAAGTTAAGTGACTTGCTCAAGATCACACAGTATGTAAGTGGGGGCTATGGGATTCAAACCCAGGTCTCCAGATTTGCAGCTCAGAGCCTTAAACCATTGTGCTATACTGCCTCCCACCTCTGAAATTAAGAAGGACAGAGGGTATGACTATCTGAATCAGCCCTCTCATCTCTTATTGTACCCCTCTTGAGTTCAAATGTTAAGATTCATACTCTGTTAAAACAGGGATACTTGATGTTTTACAAAGTGAATTATGAGCCTTTGCAAAGTGTTCACTTGATGTCATTGGGTATAGCTATATCATTTGCATGTTGCACCCAGATATTTCCCACTAAAACCAATAACCAGTGCATCACGCAAAGCAAACTAGCTGGAAGACCTTGTGAGCAGTGAATGCATCCTGTGGCCCATCAGCTTTAGTCTTGGTGCAATCCAGACCTGCTTTTCATTCCTCATACAGTACTTCAGGAATCCACTTCTCATATCTACACCCCTCCCTCTCCTCAAGAGCTGGAGCAGCAGCTGAAGGTTAATTTAATTGCAGTGAGCTAATCAAACGAAGAATAGTTATCGTTGTGAGCTGTTTCAACATCCTGCGAAAGATATTTAACTCCTTCCCACTCCACATATTATCCTTTTTGACATGTGTAATTAATATCCGTCTGCTCTGTGCCGTGCTTGTAATTACTGTCTGTCAGTATCCCTTTTTGTATTTTCCCTAGACACCTAGTGCTGATGTTGGTGGAGCAGTCAAGGCTATCCACAGAGTACTTCAATGTTATGAGTACAGCCACCATATTTCCAAAGGTATAATATGCAGTATTTTTACCTGCTGATCCATATAGTCCAAGAACTTACAAGTAACACAGCATTTTTGTATATATTTTTGTTGTGCTTTTAGTGCTTATAATGCAGTCTGTGACATATAGACCACACTTGAGACTGGAGACTGAAGCCCTCTTTTATTAATATGACAGGTACTCTATAAATGGCTACCGAGCAAGCTTCTTAACACTGTCTCACCACTCTTCCTCAACATTGAAGGGATTGCCTCAAGCAGGTAAGAGGGCATTTAGCCATTGGCCTCTTACATGGCACTGCCAACAAGGGTGCCAATTACTGCCAGTTTTCATTGTTTCTTTATTTTTTGTGAGATGGACACCTGTCCACTTGTAACTGGACCAGGACCACTGCAATTTATTTCACACAGAACAGCAAACACCCAGCAGATGGTGTGAACTTTTAGGCAGTGCTGCCAGTAAACAGCCATTTTATAATTCATTGGGGAAAAAAAATACATTAATGCTGGCTGGAAGCAGCGAGTTCTGAATGTCTGGAAATTTCTTGAGGTTTTCTGAAATTTGGACTTCGACAAAATCCAAATCCTCCAAATATGTTTGCCGGATTTTCTGTGAAATGTTCTGGCTGAGTTACGGAATGATGCACATCAACTGCAGAATGGCAGTTCCGCAGAATTCCATTCTGCAGTTTCATACTTCAATCCACACAACACATGCAATCATTCCACAGTTCAGTGATCAGTTCTACAGAATTTCTCACAACAGTGTAATACATTTATCTGCAATTCATACATTTGTTACTCCATTTTACGTCAGAATTTTACCAAAGTTGCCAAAATGCATACTGAAGTCTCATAGTAGTGAAATTCTGACTTTCATGACAATTTCGCCTGCATAATTTTATTTTCACACAGCACTAACCTACATTAATGCACAAGTTAGGAGTCTTTATTACAGCCCCAAAGGTAAACACATCTGATGCTAACTCTTTTGCATCCTAACTCTTCCCACAACATAGACTATCCTGTTAACTCAATGAAACTGAATGCAAACACACAACCCAGGCTTCTAACAAATGTTTTAACATCAAAAATAAATACCTTAGTATAAAGAATGCACTTACACCCCAAGACAAACATTATGCTTATGAGTTGTGAGATGCAAGGCCTTAAGATACAGGTCTGGGGCACTGTGTGTGTGTGTGTGTGTGTGTGTGTGTGTGTGTGTGTCCATGCAAAGGGATCAGAGGAAACTAGAGGAATGATCTAGGGGGTGGTTGCCGGGTTTCAATGTCAAAAAGTTCAAGGTGGGGCATGGAACCCAAGGGCTGTGTATATGATTGTGGGGTGGAGCTTAGAGTTAACAAACAAGAAAGAAATCTAGGGGTCATCATAACTGATGACCTCAAGATGGCTGGAGAGTGTGACAAAGCAGTGGGAAAGGCTTGTGGGATTCTGGGGTGCATTGGGAAAGGGATTTCTAGCAGGTGGAGGGAGGTGGTGCTACCATTGTATTGCTCACTGGTGAGGACCCACCTGGACTACTGTATCCAGTACTGGAGGCTGCACCTCTGCAAAGACACTGAAAGGGTAAAGGCACTACAGACAATGGTAAACAAAATGCTGAGGGGGTTGCATGAGAAGCCATATGAGGAAAGGCTGCAAGAATCCAACATGTACTCCCTAGAAGACAAGAGAGGGAGGGAAGACATTATTGAAACATGCAAGTACCTCACAGGGGTGAGCAAGATGCAGGTTAAGGGGCTATTCTAGAGAAAGGAAGCCACTAGAATAAGGGGGAAGGCAATGAAGCTAATAGGGGAAGTTCAGGAGAAGTGTGGAAATACTACTTCACAGAAAGGGTGACAGATGACTAGAACAGCCTGCCAGCGGAGGTAGTGGGTGCAAAGACTTTGGGGCACTACAAGCATGCATGTCATAGGCACAGGAGCATATTAGGTAGAGGAACTGGGGCAGGTAGTGACACCTATGACCAATTAGGGTAAGTGGTGATGGAATAGGAAGGGACAAGGGACACAGTGAATGGGCCTAAGATTCCCTTTCTGCTGATAAAAATCTATATTTCTATTTTTCCACATGTGTGTGTGCCCGCACACCTGTCACTGCAAAGCAGCTACATCATTACACACATTTTCCCAGATCTGTAATGGTCTTTCCAAGTAGCCTGAAGCAAAATTATCTCACAGAGTGCCCCATGCCTGCATGCTGTGACCTTGTGTTTCACAATGTGAGTGCAATGTTTATCATGGGGTGTAACTGTCTTCCTGATACTATGGTTACTGATTTAAGATGTTAGAATATATGTCTGAAACCTTGATTTGCTTTTACATAGAAACATAGAATTTGACGGCAGATAAGGACTGCTTGGCCCACCCAGTCTGCCCATTTCCCTACCTAATGGATAAGCTGCAGATCCTAGTTAACCAGCAGCCCTACTTCTTCCTACCCCACCCCCTAGAATTGCCTTATGACTGTCCCATGTATGCTTGAATTCCACCACTGTTTTTGACTCCACAACCTCCTCTGGAAGGCTGTTCCATGCATCCACAACCCTCTCTGAAAAAATACTCTTTAAATTACCTCTGAGCCGCTCCCCTATATCTTCAAATTATGCCCCTTGTCTTGCACACCTCTTTTTGAAAGATGCTACCCTCTTGGACTTTGTTGATTCCTTGAGGTACTTGAAAGTTTCTATCATGTCCCCTGTCTCCTCCTTTCCTCAAGGTCTACATATTAAGCTCCTTAAGTCCTCTTCATATGTCTTCCAGTGCAGACCCTGCACCATTTTAGTTGCTCTCCTCTGGACAGCTTCCATCCTGTCTATGTCTTTGCGGAGATTGGGTCTCCAGAACTGCACGCAGTACTCCAGATGGGATCTCACCAGCTGTCTGTACAGAGGGATAATAACTTCCTGTTTTCTACTGGTGATGCCTCTCCCTATGCATCCCAGTATCCCCCAGCCCTCCTTGCTGCCCTCTCACATTGCTTGCCCACCTTTAGGTCATCTGATATGACTACCCCCAGGTCCCTTTCCATTTTTGTTGTTGTTAGTATCTCACCCCCATTGTGTACTCTTCCCTGGGTTTTTGTTTCCCAGGTGCATTACCTTACACTTCTAGCATTGAATCTAAGCTGCCATACATTTGACCATTCCTCTAACCTTGCCAAGTTCCTTCTCATCCTTTCCACCCACCTTGTGCATCAACTCTGTTGCAGATCTTGTGTCATCTGCAAAGAGACATATTTTCCTTTCAGTCCCTCTGCAATATCGCTATGAAGACATTGAAGAGGACCGGTCCTAATACTGAACCCTGCAGTACCCTACTAGTAACCCCTTTCTTCAGAGTGACTCCATTTACCATTACCTCTGTGTCCTATTCTCCAGCCAATTTTTACCCAGGCTGTCATCTTGGGACCCACTCCCAGGCTGGCTAACTTGTATATTAATCTTCTGTGTGGGACTGTGTCAAATGCCTTGCTAAAGTCTAGGTAGGCCATGTCCACAGCCCCTCCCTGATCTACTACTTTGGTCATTCAGTCAAAGAAATCTATCAGATTTGTCTGGCATGACCTTCCCACTGTGAATCCATGCTGCCTTGAGTCCTGTGTCCCTCTGGCCTCTAGATACTCAAAAATTCTTTCCTTCAGAAGTGATTCCATCATTTTCCCTACCACTGAGGTTAAACTAACAGGTCTGTAGTTTCCTGCTTCTGCCTTGCTCCCACTTTTGTGAAGGGAATCACATCTGCCCTCCTCCAGTCCTCGGGTACCACCCATCCTCCCATGATTTGTTAAAGAGGGTAGTCAGTGGTGTCACTAGTTCTACCCTTAGTTCTTTAGAATTCTGGGATGAATCCCATCAGGCCCCATTGCTTTGTCCACCTTCAGTTTCAGGAGTTCTTTCAGGACCCTTTCTTCTGTAAATGGGCTGGTATCAACTTCTGTATTCAGAGTGTTTCTACTGTTTGTTTTAGGTACCTCCCCTCTTCCTTTGTAAATACTGAGCAAAATATTTGTTTAGTATCTCTGCCTTTTCACAGTCACCCTCTGCCCACCTCCCTCCCCTTTATTAAGCCTCACTATCCCTCCTTGGTCTTCCTTCGCTCCCTGATGTACCTATAAAAGGTTTTATCCCCCTTCTTAACTAAGTTGGCTATCTTTTCCTTGGTTTGGGCCTTTGCTGTTCTGACTGCCTTCCCAGCTTCCTTTTGCTTTAACTGATACAGTTCTCTGTCCTGCTCCTTCTGTGATTCCTTGTACTTCCTGAATACTTTCTTTTTCTCTTGAACCTTCACTGCCACTTCATTTGAGAACCATAGTGGTTTCTTACATCATTTCATTTTGTTTATTTGCTTCACACAAAGGCTTGTTACCTCTGTGATGGCAGTTTTTATTATTCCCCATTGTTCTTCCACCCCTCCTTCCTGCCCATTTGCTAGTGCATTCCTTAGGCACTCACCCATTTTGGCAAAGTCAGCCCTCCTAAAGTCCAGTACTTTTGCCTTTGTATGGCTTGACTCTATTGCTGTGTTTATTGTGAACCATACTGTTCGATGGTCGCTAGTTCCCAGATGGCTACCCACTTCTACATCTGTGATCCTCTCTTCATCTCCATTTGAGAGAGCCAGGTCTAAGTTTGCTCCATCTCGAGTGGGCTCCAATACTAGTTGTCTAAGGCATGCCCCCTGTAGGGCATCTAGAATAACCCCACTCTTCGAAGTGGCTGCTGCAACTACACTCCAGTTATTATCTGGCATATTCAGATCACCCATCAGCAATATCTCCCCTTTTTCTGCCATTCTAAGTATAGTTTCTATCATTTCCTTGTCCATTTCCTCCCCCTGAGAAGGGGGTCTGTATACAACCCCTGTGCGGATTGTGGTGCCATTGCCAGTCTCCAAATTTACCCACAGTGCTTCTTCTCCTCCCTGTTTTCCCTTTTGTTCTGTTGCTTTGATTCCTTCCCTTATGTAAAGAGCTACTCCTCCTCTTTTACCCTCCCTGTCCCTCCTGTAGATAGTGTATCCTGGTATGTTTACGTCCCAGTCATGGTTTTGTGTGTACCATGTTTCTGTGACTGCCATGATATCCAGATGTTCCTCCTCCATCAAGGCCACTAATTCAGGAAGCTTGCTACTCAGACTACAGACTTTGGTCTCATTGCTCTCCATTTTTTGATGGCTTTACCTTCTTTTGCAGCATCCCCCACTGACCTTTCTACCTCGGTCTTTTTCTCATTTAGTACCCTGTTTTGTAGGGAGAGACTGGGATTTTCCTGCTGCTTATCAGTCATTCAGCTTATTTGACATTCAGTTTGATAGGGTTTACAGGAGTAGATGTGAAGTGGATGGGGTTGGCAGAGTTCTGAGTGGCATGAAGCAGCTGCATTGTCACAGACATTGCACCAGACCTGTAGCACACTTCCCCAGTGTCCCACAACTGTACCACACTACATACATTGCACCAAACACATAACAGACTTTGTGAGTGTGGGAAATAATTCAGGGTTTGAATGGCTTCTGGTTCACTAGCTTTGAATCCCACCAAGACTGAGACAGACATCAGATTCGAGGTGGACTGCATCTCCTTACCTAATGGGGGGGGGGACAATTTCAGGCAACCAACGAGGTTCACAGTCTGGGAGTAGTTCTTGACAATCATTTGACATTTGTCTCTCAGGTGCCCTCTGTAGTCAAAAGCCACTTTTACCATCTGAAAAATATCTCTGGGCTATGTTGATTGCTTGATTTTGCCCTTGTCTTTCCTCATCTTGACTGCTGTTGTGATCTCTACAAAGGCTTACCTGGCAGTCAATTCCAGCATCTACAGCTGGTTCAGAATGTGTCAGTGAAAAATTCCTGACCTCCATCCAGGAGCTGAAAGATATCACTTCCTCTCTATGGGTTTTGTGCTGACTGGCGGTAGGGTGACACATTGATTTTTGAGTGCTTGCATTGATATACAAAGCCTTGAATGATTAGGCCCCCAAACCTCAGTAAACTCTTGACTCCCAATGCATCATCCAATGATCTTACGTCCAAGGGGTGTGGATTGCTTAGGGTGCCACTGTCACACTTAAAGTGCACCGGTGGTGAGCTTTTTTGGTGGCTGGATTGACCCTCTGGAATGCTTTACCTGAGTGGATTCACACTGCCAATTCTGTAAAATCTTTTTAAAACAAATCAAAGTACTACCTACTCCAGCTAGCACTTGGTTAGCTTTTCAGTTGGGCTCTGCAATATTTCATATAATGATTCATTTATTGTTCAATATTTATGTATGGGATTTTAGGTTCAAGTGCTTTATATAAGTTTTATATATGGTTTCTGTTCTTTAATATATATTTTTTTTGTTGATCTATTGCTCCAGATCCCAGCCAGCATCCATCCTTCAGCCACCCTTCAAGCCCGCACTCTGACATCAGGCAGCATACCCCCTCTTCCCCCATGGTTTACCCTCCATGAAAGGGTGGTGAGGAGCCCCCTAGCTCAACTCATCCTTGACCAGGATCCAGTTTACGGAGCGACATTAAGAGTCAGGGCCTGTGGAGGGTGCTTCTTCATCCTATGTGACCAGGTACCTGTTTTTCCATTTTTCTCTCCTTGCATGAATGGGGCATGCAATGACACCAGCAGAAGGCGCGCGCATGCATCTGCACGTGTTCCTCCAGGCATCTGCCTCATCTCCGCCCCTCTTCTACAGCATCGGTGCACCACCCCCAAGCCTCCTCTAGTGGCCAGTAAAGTGCCAGTCACTGGTGTCCCCCCTCCCCAGAGATGGGTAGCAGTCCCTCAGATGCTCAATCCTTCTCCTCCCCTGCCAACTTCTGGCAGCCATACTTGTCCCTGAACATGGGTCACCGGCGTAGCACGAGGTAAGACGTCCAGCACCTCAGCCCTCAACACCACCAGGACAGACTGTTCTTTAATATGATTTTGAACTGGTGCTCCAAGCCTTGGAAGGATGCATTTTCTAAATCGAATACACCCAACCATCATAGCACACTGTGCCATACCACGAGTTTACTTTGTTGATGGCCCTAGAAAACCATTTTTATTTTTCTCATTTTTGAAGTGTCACAAAAATGAACATTGTATCTCATGAAAGTGGGCTTGTGTATCCCCAAAACAGTTTCACATATGAAAAAAAGCAGGGCCTGATTTAATTACATTCAAGATTCTAATTTCATTAAGATTTTAAACATGATGCTTTTTTAAAGAGCTGCTGATGCCTCAAAGAAAACATAAAAAAAATATAATAAGGTATAATTCAGTCTTCTCTCCATATATACTGTATGCTATAGATTTCTCCTCCTCATTTGCATTACTGTATTATATTTATCCCTTAAAGAGCTACTGACGCCTGAAAGAAAACTTTGAAAAGTATAATAAGTAGGTAAAATTCTGCTTGTATTCCATATATATTCTAGATTTCTCCTCCCCATTATTCATTACTGAGGCAATGTGCATGAACACATGATTTTTATCTCTTACAGTTACTTTAAAGTTAATTTGCTTCCATAGCTTACTCCTTACTTTGTCATAATGCTGTCTTGTGACATCACAATCTGCTGCCATGAGAGTAACTGTGATGTCACAAGCAGTGCAATATGACCTCAGGTAGAGAGACAGCAGCAGAAACAAATGAACTCTTCAGGAGCAAAAAGCCTGTATTCATGGAAGTTACCTCAGCAAAAAATAAAGAGGAGGAGGACGAATAAAGAACTAATGTAAAATACAAGCTGAGTTTTATCTAATTATTATGTTTTGTTAATGTTCTCCTGAAGTTGCCAGCTGCTCTTTAACATTTGTTTGCCTCTGTAGCTAACTCTCTAGTTCAAGTCATAATCCTTTGTTGTGACATCACAGTCTGTTGTCATGGGAGTAACTGGGATGTCACAAGCAGTTCATTATGACATCCCTTAAGGAGAATGCAGAAGAAATAGATGACCTCTTCCTAGGATACACAGTCTACAGGAGGGATAGGGTGGGTAAAAGAGGAGGAGGAGTAGCTCTCTATATAAGGGAAGGGATTAAAGCAACAGAACTAAAGAGTAAACAGGAAGTTGATGAGTCACTATGGGTCACCCTGGAGACAGGATATGGCACCACAATCTGCATGGGGGTTGTGTACACACCCCCATCTCAGGGGGAGGAAATGGACAAGGAAACGATAGAAGGCATCCTTAAAATGGCAGAAAAAGGGGAGATATTGTTGATGGGGGACCTAAATATGCCAGATGTTAACTGGAGTACCTTTGCTGCAGGCACATCCAAGAGCAGGGTCATTCTTGATGCCCTACAGGGGCATGCCTCAGACAGCTAGTGTTGGAACCCTCTCAGGAGGAGCAATCCTAGACCTGGTACTCTCAAATGGGGAAGGAGAAAGGATCTCAGATTTAGAAGTGGGTAGTCATCTGGAACAAGTGACCACCAAACAGTGTGGTTCACAATAAACACAGCCATAGAGTCAAGCCATACAAAACAAGAGTATTGGACTTTAGGAAGGCTGACTTGGAAAATGAGAGAGTGCCTTAGAAAGCACTAGCAAATGGGCAAGAGGAGGCATGGAGGAACAATGGGGAATAATCAAAACAGCCATCGCAGAGGCAACAAGCCTTTGTGTGAAGCAAATCAATAAAACAAAACGAAGGAAAAAAACACTATGGTTCTCAAAAGAGGTGGCAGGGATGGTTAAGGAGAAAAAGATAGCATTCAGGAAATATAAGGAAACACAGAAGGAGCGGGACAGAGAACTTTATCAGATAAAGCAGAAGGAGGCAGGGAAGGCAGTCAGAATAGCAAAGGCACAAACTGAGGAAAAGATAGCCAACTCTGTTAAGAAGGGGGATACAACTTTTTATAGGTACATTAACAAGCAAAGAAAGACCAAGGGAGGAATATAGAGACTTAATAAAGGGGAGGGAATGTGGGCAGAGGGTGACAGTGAAAAAGCAGGGATGCTGAACGAATATTTCTGCTCAGTATTCACAACAGATGAGGAGGGGGAGGTGTCTAAACCAAACAAGGGGGAAACTCTGAATGGGGGGTCGATACCAGTCCATTCACAGAAGAAAGGGTTTTGAAAGAACTCTTGAAACTGAGGGTGGACAAAGCAATGGGCCTGATGGATTCAGCCAAGAATACTAAAAGAACTAAGGGTAGAACTAGTAACACCACTGACTACTCTCTTTAACAAATCATGGGAGGATGGAGTGGTACCTGAGGACTGGAGGAGGGCAAATGTGATTCCACTTCACAAAAGTGGGAGCAGGGCAGAGGCAGGAAACTACAGACCAGTTAGTTTGACTTCAGTGGTAGGGAAAATGAGGGAATCACTTCTGAAGGAAAGGATTGTTGAGTACCTAGAGGCCAGTGGGGCACAGGACCCAAGGCAGCATGGTTTCACAGCAGGAAGGTCATGTCAGATGAACCTAATAGATTTCTTTGACTGGATGACCAAAGTAGTAGACCAGGGAGGGGCTATGGATATGGCCTACCTAGATTTTAGCAAGGCATTCGACACAGTCTCACACAAAAGATTAATATACAAGTTAGCCAGCCTTGGAGTGGGTCCCAAGGTGGTAGCCTGGATAAAAACTGGCTGGACAACAGGACGCAAAAGGTAATAGTAAACAGAGTCCACAGTGAAGAAAGGAGGATAACTAGCGGGCACCGCCAGGGTTCGGTACTGGGACCGGTCCTCTTTAATATCTGTATAAGTGACATTGGAGAGCACCTGGAAGGAAAGGTATGCCTCTTTGCAGATGACACAGAGATCTGCAACAGGGTTGATACACAAGGTGGGGTGGAAAGAATGAAAAGGGACTTGGCAAGGCTGCAGGAATGGTCAAATACGTGGCAGCTCAGATTCAATACAAAGAAGTTCAAGGTAATGCATCTGGGAAACAAAAACCCAGGGGAAGAGTACACAGTGGGGGGTGAGTTAATAACAACAACAAAAATCGAAAGAGACCTAGGAGTAATTACATCAGATGACCTAAAGGTGGGCAAGCAATGTGAGAAGGCAGTAAGGAGGGCTGGGTGGATACTGGGATGCATAGGGAGAGGCATCAACAGTAGAAAACAGGAAGTTGTTATCCCTCTCTGCAGACAGTTAGTGAGACCCCATCTGGAGTACTGTGTGCAATTCTGGAGACCCCATCTCCACAAAGACATAGACAGAGTGGAGGCTGTTCAGAGGAGGGCAACCAAAATGGTGCAAGGTCTGCATCAGAAGACTTACGAGGAGAGACTAAAGCAGCTTAATATGTATACCCTTGAGGAAAGGAGGGAGAGGAGGGACATGATAGAAACTTTCAAGTATCTCAAGGGAATTAACAAGGTACAAGAGGGTAGTATCTTTCAGAAGAAGAGATGTGCAAGAACAAGGGGGGACGGCTCAGAGGTAATGTTAGAAAGTATTTTTTCACAGAGAGAGTTGTGGATGCATGGAACAGCCTTCCTGAGGAGGTTGTGGAGTCAGGAACAGTGGGAGAATTCAAGAATGCATGGGACAGGCATAAGGCAATTCTAGTGGGGGGCAGGAGGAAGTAAGCCGTTGATTAACTAGAATCTGCAGCTTATCCATCAGATAGGGAAATGGGCAGACTGGGTGGGCCAAGCGGTCCTTATCTGCTGTCAAATTCTATGTTTCTATGTTTCTATGTTTCTATGAGCAATGATCCTGTTTTCATGCAAATTACATCAATAATGAATAATAAAAGAAATATATAACTAGTGTGAAGTACAAGCTGAACTGTGTCTAAACATTAATGTTTTGTTTGAGTTCTCCTGAAGCTGCTCTTTACATAAAGAATCAACATTATATGCTATGCAATTGGCCAAACAAGTTTCAGATTTAAGTTTCAGCTTACTTTCTTGTTTGGGATGTTCAGCATTTTCTTGCTTTACCCACTTTTGTCATCTTCAGAACTGTCTAAATTCTTCTTGTTTGTTGTGAAAGTGGAAGCCGTATCTCATAAAAGTGAATCTGAACATCATAAAAACAAGTTCATGTGTGACAAAAATGTGATTTGTTTTCATGACGCTCAACAACCAAATTTAATTTATTTTTTTAAGTTATTGTTTTTTATAAACACAAATAAAATCAAATAATCAACTTTACACCCTACACTATCGGTCACACAAGTTTCAGACTTAACTTTCAACAGATTTTCTGATGTTTGACGCACAATGTTTTCTCGTTTTACCAACTTTCATGGTTGATTTACAAAACCCTTAATCATATCTAATGAAAGTAGATTTTGAGTCACAAAAGTGATGAACATCAGTTTCACACAAATCCATTTATGAGACATTTCTGAAAAAAATAAATTGCACATGTGCAAAACTTGAAATTTATTTTTGTGATGATTTAAAATCTACAAATTTCTCAGCAAAGCCACATATAAAAAAAATAATCCTTGGGAAAAACTCTGACTAACCTGACATTTCATGTTTCAACTCTCACCTGTTTTTGTGCTATTGCTGAGCAAACAAAAAAAAAAGTCTTTACATACATACATATAGATATATTATTTTTTTTTTATTTTTAGCATTCTAGAACTTTCAAACTGCATAACCCATCATTACCACATTTGATAGAGCACATGGTGAAGTTCAGTTTACTCTGCATTGGTATCAAGGTGCAGAAATTGGGGTTTATTATAAAATTGCCTTACTTGGTTTACTCGGTGGAATAAGATATAAGTAGACTTATGCCCATCTGGAATGTCTCCCACTCCCTGATAGGTATATATTAGCTATCCCTGGTGGTCCATCCAAGATGTTTATCCAGTCAGGATTTAAGACTTCTTAACCTTAATTCTGAACTGGGTAACAAAAATCCAGTTATCTGATTAGCTGAGACTTCTTCTTACCTGTGATTAAAATTCACAACATAATCACAGGTATGAGAAGGTGCCAGACAAGATGCAGTTTCTGTTCCAGGTCTGTCCACATTTCACTAGGAGAAGTGTAGCAACAAGCTGCCGCACCAGGAAACACTGTGCTGTGTCAATAGTAATCTTAGGGTTGTGTACTGTTGGAGACCCACATCTTTGATAAGGCTAAGAACACATTTCAAAGACAAGGTCACAGTTAATATTCAGGACTCACCAGCTCCAGACTTATCTCCGTTGTGCAAAATCCTTTATTTGTGCAAATATGCAATGAACAAACAGTTTCAGGAGAAAAATAATCCAGAGCGTTTCAAGCGAGAAACAATAACACACGTCGCTAACCAATATACCACTTCCTGGTAGCATCACCAGGGTCACCTGATGCGTTTTGCTAAATAGCAGTTTTCTCTAAGGTGAAATGCTCTGGATTAGTTTTCTCCTGATACTGTTTGTTCATTCCATATTTGCGTAAATAAAGGATTTTGCACAATGGAGATAGTCCGGAGCTGGTGAGTCCTGAATATTGACTGTGACCTTGTCTTTGAAATGTGTTCTTAGCTTTAGCAAAGGTGCAAGTCTCCAACAGTACACAACCCCACATTTCAGTAACTAGACTGTCTTATCAGGTGGAAAGCATTGAGTTATGTCTTGAGCAACTGTTCAAATTAAGGAAAAAAAACCAAAGAGCTACAAGAAAGGGTAGACACACAAATTCAAAATGGTGCTCTGCTGAAACTTAAACAAGCATTTGTCAATGCCAAACTTTCACTTGCAGATAATTGCAGTGGTGTTTGGTACTGGTACTGGCTTCAGAGGAGAGAGGAGGCAGACGTGAGAGCAGTGGGTGCCGCATGGTGGAAGCTACTCAATTAATGGTCCCAGGACTGTTCCCTGAGGTACCCCACTAGTCACCCCCCCTTCCCAGATTGGATCCCATTACCACCACCCTCTACCTCCTGTCAGTCAGCCAGTTTCTAGCCCAGTTTATAAGCTTCTGTCCCATGGTCAGACTGCCCATCTTGTTAGTCAGCCTTCTATATTGGACATTGTCAAAGGCTTTGCTGAAATCAAGGAAAGTGATGTTAACCATCTCTTCCTGATTTCCTTACTTAATGAGGCATTGGGGTTTCCAAACCTAACACCCCACCCCCACCCTGCAGAAACTGACAATAAAGAAATAAGCTGAGATGGGTGTGGTATAGGAGAATGGGGTGAACATTAGGGCTGAAGACCCCAGGCACACCCCAGTGCCTGTTAGTGGCTGCAGGGTGGAGGTGTGGGTGGGGGTGGAATGGCATGAGCATTACAGCTGAGCACCCCAAGGCACAGCCCCGACATCTGTCAGTCTCTACAGGGTGGGGAGGGGCTTACAGTTGGAAACCCTAACTCCCCGGGTGTTTGGAATTTTTGCTCCAAATTTTTAACATGGGCTTTTTGGGACCCCACCTCATGGACAGTGGCACCATCATTTTGTCACTCAATCCTGAAAAGTGATTTATCACAAATGACTGCTCCATTCTGTGCCACATTTACGAAAACCCATTTTGGGCAGAATGTGAAAATGACAGCTATACTGTTCATGAGGTGGTGTGAAAATCTGGCAATGTTAAATATTTGGAGTGAAAATATAAGAATTGGCCAAAGTTATGTGCATGCATATCGAGATTTCAATGACTGCACATAACCTGTGGGTCTGGGGATATTTTTGCACCAAATTTTAAACATAGCTTTTCTGGGACCCCATCTCATGAGCAGTGACACTATGATTTTGTTAATTCATCCCAAAAGTTTATTTCACACAGCAACTGTGCCATTCTGTGCCACAGGTACAAAAACACATTTTGGGCATCATGTGAAAAATGACAGTTGTACTGTTCATGAGGAGATATGGAAAAATGGCAATGTGGAAAAAACTGGAGTCAAAACATAAAAAATTGGTAGAGTTACGAGTTTGAGTAGAAATTGTGCAACACATGCTCGTAATTAGGTCATTTTTAGGATATTTTTCACCAAATTTTCCACATGGACTTTTTGGGAACTCCCCTCATGAACAATGGCACTGTCATTTCATTAATCAGTCCCAAAAGGTGATTCTGTGTAATGACAGTGAAATCACTTTTTTCAGGACTGAGTAACAAAATGACAGTGCCAGTGTTCATGAGGTGGGGTCCCAAAAAGAGTATGTTAAAGATCTGGGGCAAAAATTCCAAAAAATGGCTGTAATAGCAACTAAAGTTGAACCCCTCTCCCATTGACAGCCATTATACGGTGCTTACCTTGATTCTTCAGTTCATGATTTGGCTTTGAAGAGTGAAGATGTGTCCCTGTCCAGAGACAGTCGCAGCCGCCGAACTCTGGAGGTAAGTATGGGGTAAGGGGGGTGCGAAGAGTTGGGTGCATAGAGGGAGGGCTGGAATTGGGGAGGGGAATGGGAAAACTACGTGGGACTGTTTTCTTTTTTCAGGTATAAAAAAAAAAAAGTTGGGGACCATTTTCTTTTTTCGAGGGAAACATAAAGATTAAAGCTGCACCGCAGCTCATGAGAATGCCTGGGGGGAGTCTCAAAGAGCAGGGACTGGAGACAGAGAGCCTAGTGGTGGGTGGCAGGAGCCACCAATACAGAAAGTCACACTGCAACTTATGAGAAAACCTGGGGGGGGGGCCAAGAGTGAGGACCAGGGACAGAGACCCAGGAGGCAGGCAGCAGGAGCTACCATTGTAGAAAGTCTCACCACGGCTAATGAGAAAACCTGGTGGGGGAGCAAAGAGTGAGGACCAGGGACAGAGAGCTTAGCAGCTGGTGGCAGGAGCCACCAATACAGAAACCCACACCGTGGCTCATGAGGAAGCCTGAGGTGGGCAATAAGTGAGAAACCAGGGAGAGAGAGCATGGCGGGCAACAGGAGCTGCCACTATGGATAATCACACCGTGGCGCATGAGGAAGCCTGGGGGGGAGCAATGAGCAAGGGCTGGGGACAGAGAACACAGTGGCGGGTGGCAGAAGCCATGTGACTCTGGCTATGCGCATTAGTGTCAACTGTAATGCACATGGCCAGAGCTATGGCTTCGAAAGGAATGAAGTGCTTTCCCACTGGAGTGGTTCATTTCTTTTTAAGTAGACAACATGCCACTTTGGTAAAGCTGAACTTGTGTCATGACCAGAGTGCCTGGTCATTGGTGTACACTGCCAAGCCCATTTTCAGTTTCAGCTATAATTGGCTCTTGCAGTGACACACCTCTCAAATGCCGTATTGTCCCAATATGTTCCTTGCCCAGGCACAAGTGAATGCACAAACAGGAGAAAGCACAGAGGGTGTATAGTTTCTGCTCTTGGCGATACTTGTTACCTGCTGCCGCTGATTTTGGCACCAGTGCTTCACTAGAATGATAATGGTGAAGCTCCAGTGCCCTACTCTCCTGCTGATCCCACTATCGTGGAGACGTGGATTCTTGACTATGGCAGGAGGCTGAACTCAGTCAGCAAACTCGTATTCACAGCAACACAAAAACCAGCAATTTCTGCACCTCAGAATTTCATGATCGTGCAAGAGGCAATGCCACATTCCTGGTTACTCAGCTGCAGCAGCACCACCTTTTAGAAGTCTGAGTCAGTCACTCCTGCCACTGAACATGATTTGCTCAAATCTCACTAACAGCAGTCCGGCTGCCTGCTTGTGTCACTCCTTATGGCACTCTCAATAGTGGCATAATTTCTTTTCACATAAGTGGCTTCTTGGTGGGTGAGCCCAGTGTAAAGTTACTGCCATAGAAAAAATACATGGGGAGACCTCACTGCACTGCCTTCTACAGTTGCTACTAAAACAGCACCACCTGCTGACCACAATGCACAAAGAACTATTTATTTATTTATTTAGGACATTGGAATTACAACCCTTGGAGTCATAGACTTGTTTCCAAAGGCTCCACGTCAGAATAAAACTTCAAAAAAACAATAAAATAAAAATGATCTTAAACTGTGTCCTTTAGTACCCCAGAACATCACTTTTCATTTATTTTATACAGTTTTTTTATTTATGTAAATTAAAAGCACCACCTGCTGATCACAATGCACAAATAACTATTTTCTTAAACTGTCATATACAGTGCCTGAAAACATTGTTCATATATTTTAAAAAAGTTGTTTTAATTATGTACATTTTAAAATGTATTCTAGTTCATAATAGCAATCATATGCTACAGTGTGTGGTATACCATGAGATAGCTTCACTTCTCAGGGGCATGAGACACTTGGCCTGTGACCTCATGCCTCACAGCACACCTGATATGTGATGATATCCCATGATACATCACAGCCTGTCCTGTATTATTGCTAAAAATAAATGGCACTACCATGGACTATAATAATGGCTTTTAGTCACTACTTAGCCTCAGCAAGATTCAATCCAGTGATGCAGAAATACTTTGTAATCTACAGCTGGTGCACTAACATGTTTAGACCCTGATAAATTTATGTTTCAGAACAGTTAACAAATGGAATCTGAAAGGGGGATTGAGAAAGCTAAATATCTTATGTTATGCTTGTCTTAATAAATTAAACTGTCTCTAAAGGGATCTGGGACATAACACAGATCTGACATTCAGGGTTGGTTACATATGCCACTGCCCAGTGTACCATGCTGTTTTCAGAGGCTGCAGGGAGGCATATAGCAGTTCAGTAACCCGACTGTGGCTGATGTGTTTTTTGGGACTGTAGTAGTAAGCAGGTACTGTATAAAGTGAATGGGAGGACACTATGTCTATGTGTGCATTTGTGCGGCTGGGGGTGGAATAGTTCCAAGAGTAAATATATTCCTTTTGAGGGTGTCTGTCAAGTAAAAGGCTGTACGTTTTCAACAAGTTGATAGCCCCTTCAGCAATCACAACAGAATCAGTGGCGATTTTCAAGTATGATTAGAAAAGGGAGGACAGAGACACCTCACAGCAAGCACTGTGTATGAAATTTATAAGATCTTTCATGCTTCACTTTGAGTGTGTGCATTCCTGAAAAGAGGCTCACCCAAAATTTAGAAGCAAATTAAGGTGCATATATCTATTTTTAAAAAAGGAAGGTCAGGACAGGCAAGGGTTACATACAATCTCTGAAGCACAGGTAGAATCTAGCCTTATGTTATAGAAATGACTTCTAAACATTCAGATGTCTGTTTCGGAGAGATGTTTCAAAGTTTCTGACAGCTCGCTCACCATTTGTATTCAGCTGAGCATCTCATCCAAATGACACCACTTGACAAAACACAAAAAAGATGATTTCATTTTGACTTCATCTGCACTCCTCCACTGAAGATCTCTGAAAAGTTAATTTTCTCAAATTTGGCACAAACATTTTGGTTTGTTTTGCTGACAAATAACTGTTGTCTGGATAAGCTATTCAAAATCTTATTGAGCAGTCAAAAAGAGCAGGGTGAGTCATGCTAAGCTGCCAATCATCTCAGTGAAATAAAGCCATCAACTCCCAAGATGCACTGCAGATCTTCAATAGGAATGGCTGATGTTGTTTTTTGCTCTGCTGACAAATTATTTCCAGTCCATCTGCTTAGGAGTATTACAAAGAGGGAGTATGGAAGTGATAAGGGTGTTTTATTAGGTTGTGTAAAGTTTATCAGGTAAAGGTACTGGTAAGGTTTTCTATTTATGGCAAATGAAGGATAGCCAGGACTAAACTGATGCTGTCAGGTGGACAGAGCCACTGGGTGCATGAATAGAGATAAGACCAAAGATCGGATCAGCGCCACACTTGGGTGTGAGAGTTCCTAGTGCTGGCTGTTCCCTTTTAACATGTTCAAACTTGGAAAAATAAGTTGCGAGGGGATTTTCTTGCATACTGAAGGGTATCAACAAGATTGAGCAGTTAGAGATGTTTGTTCTGATGTCTTGCTGCAAGACATTATGACATGCCCTGAAACTCAGGGGTGGAAACTTCAGGGGTAATGATAGCACACATTTTTCTCTTAGAGGCTGGTAAATGTCTGGGTAACCCAAGGGACCTCCAGGGGTTCTTAGACTCCCTGTGAAATCTAATGAAGTTTTTCATGGACTTTGATGACCAGTTATCCCCTACTTTGAAGCCCAGTTATCCCCTGGTTCACCCATGACGGTGTGCAGGTAACAAGCACAATGTTCTTTAGGGCACCGGCTTTATCCTGCAAGGACATAGAGTGCAAGGAAATAAAAAAACATCCATGGACATCACACCGCAATTAGACCAAGGCAGCTGTACATTGCACATTAGGTAGCAGCAAGAACCAAACAGAGGGGAAAACACACCAGCTGTCACAATGTTTACCCTCATGTTGCAGCGGGTACTGCCCCACACACCTTCCGCACCCATCAGATATTCATATAACCAACTCAGAGCTGCACATGCAGTTACTAGCATGTGCATACAAGTTTTCCAGTGTGCAAATGACACCATGCCTTAACACCCCAGATGCCCCATTCTCTCATGCAGTAATGCCATCGGCCAAATCACGATGCCCTAATCATGGCACCCTTACAATGGGATACTTTTATCCTTTGAAAAGGAAGTGATTGACAGGTGGTGGAAGGGGTAAAAGATGAGTCAAATCCAGGCACAAGGAAAAAAGGAAAGAGACAGAAAGGAGAGCGCTCTTAGGAGACCAACCCTCAGGTTAACCCCTCACTGCACCCTCCCGATTCCACAACCATTTACTTGATTGCCCTAAAGTACTGAGCAAAGGCCATGAACACCTTGTTGCCCCTTCAGGGGAAATGTTTGAAGTGGAAGATAAGGAACTTGGAGAGCAACTCATGGGAGCAGAACAGAATAAGGGCTGTCTGGGTTTGGAATGTTGCCACCTGGTATAGGTCCCTCGAGATAGTGCTGCATGTAGAACCTATTACCTGCCATTCCTAAAGGTTAAATTGGATCGAGATGCTAGCTCTGTGATTGAGTGTTTATTATGAACTTAACTAAATAACATGACCAACATGGCTATGACAAAGACTGAATGTGAATTGAACCGAATGAAATGTCCAGCATGGCTTTGGCCAGCGCTGAATATGGATTGAACTGAATGACATGCCCAGCATGGATATGACCAAGACTAATTACACATTGAATTGAATGGCATGCTTAGTATGGCTACCATGAACATGGATTATGCATTGATTTGAATGACATTCCTATCATAGCTATGACCAAGATTCATTATGCATGCAACTGAATAACATGCCCAACATAGCTATGGCCAAAATTGATTATGTATTGAACAGTATGGTTGCTGCATGAGATTAGAGCCTGCTGAGACTTTGTGTCTCGAACTGCCTTAAGGTGATAGCTCTTATTCTTCTTGCATACTCCATCCTATCTATTATGGTAGTTGTTGGCTGCTGCTATGATATCACTTATGAATGAGAAGGTACTGCTATTAGAACTCTTAACTATTGATGTGGACTTTCTTGACTGCTGTGTTTTGAATAACCAACTGCCACCTCTCAGGACCACACCTGTGTACCCACCCTTAGGGTTTCTTTGGCAACAGGATCCCTTGCAAGCCGCTACTAGGGTGGAAGAGTCTCATACATAACTCATCTGCAAGAGGTTAGTATACATTTGGAGCAACCTGTCAGCAGAGACCATAGACATGAAGGCAGTATAGGCTTTTAAGAAGACTGTGCAAATGTCTGCATGCAAAGGGTACTGTGGTTGATAGAGTGAGTAGGGAATCTATAAACTGGTATGTGTTTATACAGCATACTTATTTAATCACTGATTTGAAGTGGGGGCCAACACAATACACTTGGGCCCAGATATTCAAAAGGGTTGCGCCATGCGCAATAGGGTTGCGCCATGCGCAATAGGGTTGCATCAGTGCAGTCCCAAATGACATCTTATATATTCAGCGGGAGTGTAGATGGCGCTCAAATCACGCCTGAGCAAGAGCGCAATGATAATGAATGTATGCACAACTGAAGGGAGGAACCATGCATAAATGGCGAAAGCGACATTCAACAACATGGGCACATGTGCAATAGAGAACAAGCGGAAGTTGCGCCATAGTGGAAATGAGCCAAAATAAAAAGGAACAAGGGAGAGGTGCAAGACCGCTACAGGGAAGGCACATGAGGCTGAACTCTAGCAACTCAAACTGGGCAGGAGGGACACACAGGGCAGGCCAGGGAAAGGGCACCCTGAACAGAGAGGCACAAGGAAGGTGTGGGGAGCCACAGCCAGTGCAGAAGGGGGAAGTGCCACACAGCACAGAGGCCACCACAGGAAGATATTCCCAGTGCAGGGGAAGTAGCAGCCAGAACAGTGGGGGAAACACAGAAACAGCTGCAAGGGGGGATGAACACAAGCCAAGGACATGGCCAGTGCCACCATCCAGATGGAGGCAGTAATGAGGGGGGTGAGAAGGCAGGCAGCAGGGGGGGGCGCAGCCATGGAAGGGCCCGTCGGCGGTATGCCCCCAACAGGCAGTACTGAGCCAGCACCAGCTTTTAGCTGTACAGCTATACTGAGATCATGGGCTGGTACCACCTGAATCGGGCAATTCTGAGGTGGCTCTGTGAGCAGTGCAGTGATGTGATGCAGGCACACACACGACGGAGCCATGCTCTGTCAGTGGAGACTAAAGTGACAGCTTGCATGTGCTTGCTCACCACGGGTACCTTCCAGAGACTAACAGGGGGACACCACAGGCATAACCCAGTCAGCCGCATCACGCCACCTCACCCAATTCCTCAGCGCACTGCTGCGGAGTACATCCATTTCCCCAGCACACCAGTGGAGCACACAGCAAACATACAGGAGTTCCATAGGGTAGCACATATGCCTGGCATGCTAGGGGCAATAGACTGCACCCATGTGGCCATCCACATACCACCTGGGCCCGAGGGGGCTGCATATATCAATCGGAAGAGCTATGCTAGCATCAACTGCCAGGTGGTGTGCAATGCCAGGGGGCGCATAATCAATGTCTGTGCCATGCACCCTGGGGGAGCACACGATGCCTTTCATCTGGCACCAGTCAGCACTGTGCCACAGATTTGAGAGTGGGGACATCCCCACTGGCCACTTAGTGGGTGAGTATGCAAACCATACGGACAAACATAGAGCTTGGGAGGGGCATGGTCAGAGGTGACATGGGTAGTAGCCTACATGGCCCGGGGCAGGGCGATGCTGATCACCAAGCTAATCTCCACCCTCTACACACAGGTGACAGTGGATACCCACTCCGTCCCTGGCTGCTCACACCATACCAGCAGCCCGCGACCCCATCGCAGCAACGCTACAATGAGGCACATGCTACCAAACATAATGTCATCGAGCGGGTGTTTGGTATGCTGAAGGCACGTTTCCGTTGCCTGGACACCTCCAGCGGTGCCCTACAGTACAGCCCCTCAAAGGCCTGTGGGCTATTCCTGGCCTGTTGCATCCTGCACAACATGGCCAATGAATGTGGGAAAGCCGTACAGGTCGAAGAGGGGGACAGTGATGGGGATGATGAGGACGCCGGTGACAATGGTGATGGGCAGCCCCCCCTTGGGCGACGGGAACCCCGACTGCTCCAGCTGGCACAGCTGCACCAGGACACCATTACGGTGGAGCACTTTAGCCAACCCAGGTAAGTCATGGGGCCATGTGCAACCACCAGTGGCAAAGGCACAACCCACAAACATGCATGGACACACACCAGGGGTGCATGCTGTCAAGGGAAGTGGCCGGGCATGGAACCGCACACACCGCCAGGGATGGATGAAGTCTAACATGGCACACGGTCAGACACACACACACACACACACACACACACACACACACACACAGCTCCTCAGACATGCACAAAGGGTAGGAGGCACGCCGACCCAGACCGCCACCTCTAGCCACACACATGTCCACAGACCACCACGCCCACTACCTGTCATTGTGCATGTGTCAGACGCTGGGCATCATTGCACAGTGGCATACAGCGCAATGCAGGCATCATCATGCACACGCAACTGCGGACAGCAGCCAGGAGGGTGTACAGATGGACTGTGTGTGTGAGTGCAGGGCCGGGTACCCACCCGTGCATTGCCTGCTGAATGACACAATGCACAGTGCAGCATCAGACAGTAGCCGTGCTGGGAGACAGGTCAGTCATGCACCACAGTGCCACAGCCACCATGGATGTGTGGGCGGCCCCGCCGTGACCCGCCAGCAGTGACAGGCTGACCACTGGCCTCATGGGGTGGCACCGACAGTTCCCCAGGGGTTCCACTGTACGAATGCGTCCGTGCTCATGCAGGGGTCTGCAGCACACCGAACATGCCTGCGCCAGGCATGCTTGGGATGCCCACAGCTGAACTCCGTGTCGACAAGGATGGTGTCGCACAATGCTGGGAACGGGGGGTTGACATTGCACTGTGTGGTGTCTGCGATGCATGGGCAAATAACTGTGTGCCCATTGTGGCCATGACAGCAGTGAATGCCTGTGTCTGCCTGTCAATGGCAGCGGTCACATCTTCCCGCAACCGGTCCATCCCTGCCAGGAGCAGAGTGGTGTCTCTGCTGCGACGTTCTCTGCCTGGCGCAGAGCCGAAATCAGTGCATCCACCACTGTCACAAGCCACATCTGCTGATTGACTGATGCTTGCAGTATGTGGGTGTGCTCATCCAAGAGGTCATCTGACTGATTGGCATGCTGTACCTCAGGGTGTTCGCGTCCCTGATGCTCATCACCCCTTGAGGGTGGGCACTGCACACCAGGACCAGGCCTGGGCATGTCCACAGGTGGTGCACTGACGCCGCCCCCTGACAATGTACCCTCATGGCCATTGACCGACTGCTGATACTGCCCCTCTGGCTGCCGATCTCGAGGGCTCAATGTTGCTGCCGCAGTGGCCGCAACAGTCCCACTGTCCTGTACACACATCAGTGCTGCCCCACCGGTGCTGACAGGCACAGGCTGGACTGTGATGACATGCAGGCCTCCATGGCGGCACCACCCACAGCCATGACCTCAATGTAACCTGCAGTGTGGCCATCCTGTGGCACACAAGTGTCACTGCCCATGACGTTAACTCCATCATCATCGGTGATGGATCTGGTAGCAGCCCAAGTCTCAGCATGCTGGCATCCATGGCCGCTGGCATGCTGGGACATGGGCAGGGCCTCCTCCACACCTGCTTCACCAACATCAGTCCAGACGTCCAGGTGGACCCACTGTAGACCTGACCCGCGTATTCCTGTGGAGGTGGATGGGCCCTCCTCCATCTCCATGTGACTGGCCTCAATGGAGAAGCCCACCACCGCTGACCCATGCAGATGCTCAGGAGCTGTAAGGGATAAAAAGTCATGTTACTGCATGTGACCTACCCTGCCCCCCACCAATAGACAGACCATGACCTACCATGCAGTGACAGGCTACCACCCATCTAGAATCCATCACCTGGAACACCCTCAATGGCACAATGCTGCATGCTGCCAGCAACCCGCTCCTCCTGTGGGGTCAGGTGTAGCACCTCCGGCTGTCCCCCACCTGTCGCAGACTGTGCTGCCCTGATGGCAGCCACCTTCTCTTTAATCCTCCGCCTGTCTGTGCCCATCTTCTTTTTGCACTCCTGCAAGGGGTTCTGATGGCTGCCATGCAGGTTTACAGCATGCACCACCTCCTCCCATGCAGCAGCATGGGCCTGTGGTGTTCCCTGGCATCCGCTGAGAAGCAGCTCCTGGTCTAGGTAGGCCTCGAACAGGGCATCTGTCTCGGCCTTAGTGAAATTCGGCCTCCTCTTCCTCCCACGACTCTGTTCCTCTTCCTCCACCACACGCTCAGTCATGATTCATCCTGTGAGAATGACAGGTGTTGCCTGTGACTGTGCAGTCCCATGCATGTCCCAAACTAAACAGTCCACACTCCCAAACAGCATGCAACTCACCGCAATAGACAGCAGTAACCGACTATGGCCAATGCAGCCCAATGTCGCACTTTTATAGCACAACCCATGCAAATGAGGTGAGGTGAGGTGCATCTTTAAGTGGATGCAGATGCAGTGACTGCGCCATTGAATGGCTGATTAGCTGATTTGCATATGCCTGCTGAATATTGCGCTGTTGCACTTTGCGCAATTGTGTTGAATGCAGTTCTGTGACATGCGCAGTACACACCTAACTGCACATGCTCGGGTTGATTATGCAGGTGCCTGCTGCACTGCTGATGTGCTGTGCGCAGGAGGCAATGCAGGGCACAGCCACCATTGTGCCAGTGGCGCTACAGCGCTGTTCACCTATATGGTGCTGTGGCACTGGGGCAGCATAGGCGCACTGGCGCAACAGTGCGGTAGGCTGCTACAGGAGGTGGCACACAGGCACCCAGTCACGCTCCACACATTGGGTTCCAATCACGCTGTGGCTGTACGTGCACCAGAGACCCTTGACCCTGTGCCTGACCTTTTCCCCCCTAGGTGCCATGCATCAGGCATGGGTGCACCACTATCGCGCTGTTCGGTGATAGCGTGATAGGGAATGGCAGTGCTGTACTGCGCAGCATCTGCATGTGGCAGGACCATGCTGCAGAGTGCCATTTTGATTGAACTGAGCAGCAGAGATGGCACGGAGGCGTGCTGTGCAGTGGAGCCAGATCGAGCTGGCAAACCTTGTGGCCATAGTGGAGCCACATGTTGGGGCTTTGTTTGGAGAGGTACACCTGGACAGGGCCAGGAGTGAAGTATGGCAGGAGGTGGCCGACACCCTGGAGGAGGCCACTGGTATGGGGAGGATGGCAGAGCAGTGCTGCCACCATTATGGGGACCTGAGGCGCAGGGACCTGGACCTGCTTGTCTGCCTGCAGGCACGTGCCAGGAGGGGCACAGTGCCATGGCCAGGTAGGTGCAACATCCATACACTTTTATCATCCATACAGGTATCACGGTTGCATGTGTCTGGCACATGAGGGGGGCCGTCCGGTGTTGGCCGTGGTGGTGGTATCGGAGTGTGGGGTGGGTCGGTCTGGATGTGTGGGATTGCACACACATGGGGGCGGGGGGACATTGCTACCGGATTGCACTGATGTTCCTCTCTCCATGTTTGCACCTTAGGGCCAGAAGAATGGAGGCGCAACCGCGAGGGGAGGCGCCGCATGTTGGAGGAGAGGGAGAGGAGGGATGAAGGTGGTCCGTGGCACGTGGACCAGCCTGCTGATGGTGAGTGCCTTACATCCATGATTACTATTGTATGCTGTATAACTGGGTAGGCAGTTGGGCATGGCCACCATCCAGTAACACCACTGCCATGCACGCAACTTGTTACAGTCAGCACTGTCCAGTGGCACTGCATTTCTGGGAGTTCATCAATGGTGGTCCAAGTGTGCACCGGGCACATGGCTGTGGCACTGCCTTCACACCGCATAGCCAAGTCACTGTACTGCCATGGTGGTGCTGGGCAGTGGGTGTGTGCAGTGGTTCTCATGGCTGTGGCTGCCTGGGTGGGCAGGTCTTGTGGACACGGTCACTGTGGGTTGTCGCACACCATCACAGGGGCGTGTCACATGGCTGTATGCCATGCACAATGGGTGGGCTGCAGAGGGATGGACAGTCACACCTATTGACTCTGCTCCCTCATCCTAGGTGGCCGGACTCTCCGGCAGATCCAGCGGGACATCCAGGAGCTGCTGTGGGTCGGGAGAGAGACTTTGGAGCTCCTTAGGCACATCCACCGCCACGGGGTGAGGAGGAGGAGGTGGGGATCCCATCGGCGCCAGGAGGAAGAGGATCGGGGCAGCCAGTGACATCCCCATGCCCCAAATACCACCTTCCTCCCTTTGACCCACCCTCACACTCCTTTTTCCCTCTCCCATATGTTCACCCCTGCCCCTTACCCGCCCCCACCTGTTATGTGGCCCTTCCCCCATTATTGTATATAGTTTTGTATATGGTTTTATTGTACATAGTTTTAATATATACCTTTTGTTATAACTGTGGTGGTCTCTGATTTGCAGTGGGCTACAGGTGCTCAGCTGCAGTGGTATGCATGGCGTCAGGGGTGGTGCAGCTGGTGGGTGTGTGTGTGTGTGTGTGTGTGTGTGTGTGTGTGTGTGTACAGAGGTGAACCACCTATGGTGTGGACAGGGGGATCAGTCACTGTCTGTGGTTTGTGTGTTATACTCTGTGCACTGCATGCCTGTGTGCAGTGGTCCATGGGGCCTGCACTGTGTGCATGGCACCCCTGTGAGACCGTCCATGGCCTGTGCAGCTGACACCCTTGCATGTCTGTGATATGCTCGGTCTGCTGGCATGTCAGTGGTGGCTGTCCATGCTGGATAACAACTGCACCCGGCCAAATGCCAGGTTGACTGCCATCACCAGTATGGTGCATGTCTGCCTCCGGTGGCACTGTGGCCACCGCTGTTGTTGTCCCCCATCCGTGCTGCCACTTGTGTCTGTTGCAGGGGATGTGCTCCAGTGTCTGTCACTTGTGCTCTGACAGCATGCTGGTGGCATACAGCTTCATGGTGCCTGAGCAGGGTGGCTGGCACACCTGTGCAATGTAGGGGTGCTGGCCTTGTGTACACGTCAGCCGTGGCCACATGCCAGTGGCTTGGTTGACCCACTACTGTGTCCCTGTGTTGCTGTACCCTTGGGTATGGGTGGGTGTTTGTCCATGCACTGTGTTGCATCCTGTGTGGTGCATGCCTCCATGGTACACTGTGCTGGCTGTTGTGGCCAGTGCTGGGAATGGATGTGTCCTTGGGAGGGTGTGCAGGGTGCTGTACCACTGGAGGTGGGGTCCTGGGCATGCCCTGTCACATGTGGGGTACCTCATGTGCTGACGCATGGTCGGTCTCTCAGCTGTACCTCGGGGACATGCAGGGCGGCACTGTGTATGCATCTGTTGCATCACTGTCTGTTGCCACCCACTGCAGGGTGCCCATGGTGGGGCTGCCTTGCATGGCTCCATGGTGCACAGGGTTGCATTGTCACAGTGGGGGTGATGGCATGCATGGGGTGTCCTGCACTGTTGGGTGCTACTCCTGGGCAGGGTGTATAGGGATCATGGTGCAGGGTGTGCTCTGCATTGGTGGAATGGTGTGGTACGGGGTGGTCGACCATCATTGTGTGCCAGTCACAGCTTGCCAGAGGGTGTGATGGGGCACCATGGCCCGGCTGTGGGTTGGTTTCTGGTATCCATAGGCCGGTGGTTATTCCAGCTCTCCCCCAGTTGTGCAGTGCATGGGGTGTGGGGGGACGATGTCTGTTCTGCTGTGTGTTCCTCTACCCATCTGTGGCATGGGTCTTGGGCCCCTGCATCCCGGGTTGTGCTGTTGCATTGCTGCCCTGCTGCTGGGGGAGTCCCTGGTTGCGACATGGCGCATCTTGACTGCTCAGCTGAACATCCCTTGTTGCGCTATGATGCATCAGATATGCTCAGCTTCACCTCCCTAATTGTGCTATGGCGCAGGTGGTGCGATATTCAGTCGTCGGCTGTAGGCGCATCTTGGCCTGTGCAGTTTTTGAATATCGTGCTTCTTACGCATGGGCACAGTGGACTCACGCTTGCTCCTGCTGTTGCACACTTTTTGGGCGTAGTTTGAATATCTGGACCTTGGAGTCTCTTCTGATCTTAATCACTATGTATCTACTCTTGAAATGTGTATGTGTGTGTGTGTGTGTGTGTGTGTTTAATAGTTGTGCATGGTCATAATTATAATAGGCAAGATGGAATCCTTTAACACAAATGATTAATGGAAGAATGCAGAAAATAGGTGCATTGTGGGTGCTAATGATGGCTCCATAACCATCTACTTGTCATCTGGAACTTCAGCAACAGATTTTAAAGTAAAGAGAGGGAAGAAAAAAACTGAACAGAATTCAATGCTGCTGCATGTAGCAGTTTTATACAAACTCTATCTCAAAGTGTTCTATAATCCACTGAATTAGAAATTGGTAGTGCAAGGACTGTATGGAGAACAAACAGAGCAGTCATTATATGTGACACCGCCTCCCATGCATAGTAATGGGCAATTGCAGAACTATGCTTACTGAGGGAGATACTGAGAAAAATAAGTGACATAGCTGGGATTTGAACACATGCTTGCTTGGAATACTATTCCATTGCACCACACTCCTGTGTTACCAAGACAACTGGAAAACACTCATTTTTTCTCCATGAACACCCTGGAGCCAAACAGTTACATTTTATTTAGAAGTACTGCAGTGAATATACAATTTAGAAGTGAGAAAGAACTCCTGCATGTGCTATAGCTAGGATTTGAACTCAGGCCTGCTCAGAATACCATTCTGCTGCACTACCAGCTGTGCCGCCAGAACATCTGGTAACCTAGGAATCCCAAAGGCACTCACCTCTTTTTGATGCACTCCTTGGAGCCACAACAAATTAGACAAACTTTTTTATTTACAAGGAGTGTGGTGTGCATAGATTCAATTCTAATTTGTGTGGGTCTTGGATGTGCCATGAGAAAAGATGTGCGGCTTTGGGGTCCCCAGATTTCTACTTATCCTGGTATCGTAGCACAGCTTTTCTGGGTTTAAATTCTAGCTAGTGCACTAATTTATTTCTCATGACTAAATACATTTTAAATGTATGCACACTGAACTCCTTGTAAATAAAAATGTCATTCTAATTTGCGTGTCTCCAGAGCATGCATTGAGAAAAAGTGAGCCTTTTGGATCTCCAGGTTTTCTGTTGCCCTTTTCACAGCTGGTAGTGCAGCAGTATGGTATTCCAAGCAGGTCTGGGTTTAGTATTGTGCAAAATTGAAATATTTCACATAATTCTGAAATTACCCGAAATGTTTCGCCTAGGCGAAACAAAATTTTGCCTGGTTTTCCGATTTTGTGTAATAGAGAAATTTAGCATAAAATCCTTTGGTCAGTCTATTTCGACCATTAATACATAAAATTTCACCTTGTGGCACAATTTTGTCATTGTAATGTCTGATTTTGCTGGTGAAATTTTGCTCCAAAAGTGAAACTTGCAATTTATTGTGGGTAAATAGATCAAATATCACGTGCAGTTTGTTTACAGCTCATTCTGCTGCATGCTGAGTCGGAGAGCAATCTGTTGTGGTGCATCAGAGCAAAGAAAGCCTTTTAAAACCTCTTTAAAACTTGTTTTTGAGAGCTAATTGCTCCAAAATATACATTTTTATGTTGGCTTGCCGTGCTTGCGCGCAAGTCAACATCTTGGGAGAGTGCAGATTTGGAGGCGTGGCCGCTGTTGGGCGAATGCAGGACACACATCAGTAGGTGTGTCCCTCATTCCCCAATCAGCCTGCATGCCTGTGCCATACCATGCATGCTAATGTGGCAAGCACATCTAAGGAAAGGTCCTCTGCAATCCGAGCAAAGCTTGTCAGACACAGCGGACCCTTCCTGCGTGCTGCCACATTAGCAGCATGGTGGGCGGCCGCCCAGCGGCCGACTTTGGGGATGCCCAATCCCCCAGCCAGCTTTCCGTGGCCGCAGAAATTTGCTGACAGGGGAGCCTACTCCCACTTGGCATACAGCAGCCCCCCCATTTCCTACATGCCAAGGGAGGTGTTCAATCCCCCTCGGTTCTTGCCTCCCCCCTCCCACTTTCATTGTGAGCCGACAGGGGAGCCCACCCTGTCGGCATAATCAGCCCCTGATTTTATATGCTGAGGGGTGCCCAATCCCCTCGGCCCTTGCCCCCAGCTGTCATTGTGTGCTGATGGGGGTGCCCAATCCCTGTCAGCATAAATTCACCCCCATTGTCTGCCGATGAGGGTGTCCAGTCCCCCGTTTGGCTCCAGCCCCCCCAAGCAGCCTTCCTGATGCCATGCTGGGAGCCCACCCCAGCATGGCAAACATCCCGTGTCGTCCTCCTATTAAAAAAAAAAAAAAAGAGGTCTCTGAAAGAAAACAATGGTTCCTAGCAGTCTCAGTGGCCAACTCCACCACCCGAGCCCACCCACTGCACACCCTGCCTCCCCACACACCCCCTTCACCCATTCTTACCATCAGACTCCGGCGCGATGATCTACGGTGGACAGGGAACATGTCTGCACTCTTCAAAGCCAACCGCAAACTGAGGAAGTGCCGGTAAGTTGTATAATGGAATGAACAGGGTTTTTTCAACTTTGCTGCATATCTCAGGCATTTATTGGAATTTTGGCACCAAATTTTCAACATGGGGTTTTTTGAGCCCCTCCTCATGAATTCTATCACTGACATGGTGTTAATCGGCTTTGAAAGGTGATTTCGCAGTCACTGCATGAAATCACCTTTCGGGACCGATTAACAAAATGACAGTGCCAGTGTTCATGAGGTGGCCTCTCAAAAAGCCTATGTTCCAAATCTGGTGGAAAAAAAATCCAACAAATGCCTGTTTTATGAGCGCGCATTGTGCAGTTACTATGCAGGCTCATAACTTTGCGCATTCTCAATATTTTAACGCCAGATTTTCAGCATTGTTATTTTTTGTACATCTTGTGAACAGTGCAGCTGTCATTTTCCACATCCTGCCCAAAATGTGCTTCCGCACTTCCGGTGCACAATAGGGCAGTCGCTGTGGGAAATCAGTGTTTGGGCCAGATTATGAAAATGACAGTGACACAGTTTATGAGTAGAGGTCCTAAAATGCACATGTTGAAAATTTGGTGATGATACTCCATAAAATGACTGTGTTACGAGAGTGCGTTTGCAGATTGCACGCACGCTTGTACCATCATGCATTTATGATATTTTCACTCTGGATTTTTACCATTGCCATTTTTCCACACCACTTGATGAACAGTACAGCCGTCATTTCACATATCCCGCCCAAAATGTGTTTTCGCACTTCTGGCGCAGAATAGCGTGGTTGCTGTGCAAAATCACTTTTTGGGACATTTTGAGGAAATAACAGTGACACTGTACATGAGCAGAGGTGCTAAAATGCCTATGTTGAAATTTTGGTGCCGATTGCCCATAAAATGGCAGTGTTCCAAGCGTTCGTTGCATATTTCCCACGCACCCTTGTAACTTCGCAAATTTGGTATATTTACATGCCACATTTTCAACAGTGGCATTTTTTTACACCTCCTTATGAACTGTACAGCTGTCATTTTTCACATCCTGCCCAAACTGTGTTTTCGCACATCTGGCGCACAATGGCTCAGTCACTGTGGGAAATCAACTTTCAGGACAGATTAACAAAATTGCAGTGCCAGTGTTTATGAGCAGAGGTCCCAAAATGCCTATGCTGAAAATTTGGTTAAAAAATCCCCAAAATAATTGCATTACAGGCGTGCGTTGCCCAGTTTCTATGCACGCCATGACTTCACCAATTTTTCATATTTTCACTCCAGATTTTCAACTTTGCCATTTTTTGTACCTCCTCATGAAAAGTACAGGTGTCATTTTTCACATCTCAGTAAAAACGTGTTTCGCCATGTGGCGCCAAATGGCACAGTCACTGTGCAAAAATCACCTTTCAGCTAATGAACTGATAGTGCCACTTTTCGAGGTAGGTCACAAAAAGTCCATGTTGAAATATTGGAGGGAATGCCATGCTAGGGTTTCCAACCATAACGCCTGCCCTTGTAGAGACTGACAGGTGTCAGGTGTGACTTGGGATTGTCAGACGTAATGCTCACCATTCCACCCCACCTCCACCCTGCAGCCAGTGACAATCATCAAGATGTGCCTTGGATGCTTTGGCTCCAAAGTTCACCCCACTGTTCTATACTGCACCCATCTCAGTGTATTTCCTTATGGAATGGGGTGAGCGTAAAGCCCGAAGACCCCAATGCACACTGCGACACTTGTCAGAATCTGCAGGATAAGGAGAGGTGAAATGGCATGATCTTTATGGCCAACACCCAAAGGGACACCGCAATGCCTGTCAGTCTCTGCATCATGGGGGTGGGTTGGCATCAGTTCAATACTTCACTGCCATTCCTATCATGCATCTCTCTAACTCCTGCACTACCGATGCCAATGCCAGCAAGCCAACATTCGGCATTGACAAATGCTTGTTTTCCTAGTGCTGCTAGGGAACATCTTCTAATTTTGTACATGTTTTCATAATACTTTGTTTGATTAGCTTTTACTTTTGTCTGTGTCTTTGAAGGAGTTGAGTGGGATAGGGTAGGAGTGTAAATCAGTGCAGGCTATTTCTAGCCTTTTACAAACAGATTACTCACAAATTGTGAGTTATTTTTTACTGTTATTTCATGTTAATTTTGTTATATCTTGACAATGCGAGAAGCATTCCTCCAGCTTTGAACAACGTTTGCAGTTCAGAAAAATCCACCCTTGGCACAGCAGCTGGCCAGAATTCCAGACACCCAGGGGATCACTGTACCTCAGTGCAAGAAGCAACCCTCCAGCTTCAAACAGCATTTGTGGTTAGAAAAATCCACCCTTGGCACAGCTGTTGCCCTGACTTCCCAACACCCAGGTGCGGAGCACTGCTGAACAAAGACACTATTTTTGAATTTTTTACAATTGGCACCTGCTCCACTTTGGCATTCTATTGGGCTGAAGTTTAGTTAAGCTGCAACTAATTTAACCCCAGGGCAACCATGGAGGCAGAATAACACAGTGGTTTAAGGCTCTGAGCTGCAAATCTGGAGACCTGGGTTTGAATCCCAAAGCCCCCACTTGCATACTGTGTGACCCTGAGCAAGTGACTTAACTTTCCTGTGCTCCCAGGTTGCACCTGTAAACAAGCTTTCAGCTTAGTGTGTCTCACCTGGTTAAACAGTTGGGGAAAAAACTGCTTGGGCTGAAATGTAATTAAATCAAGCTGCAGTTAATTTAACTCCAGGACTACTCCTGCTGCCCAGCTGTAGTGCTGCTGCACCTTCTCCACTAGAATTTGTCAGAAGTGCTGAGTTTATTTCTTCTCTGGCTTAATTAACTTTAAAGTTGCAAAGTTATTTTTTTTTCCCTCTGGCTTAATTAACTTTAAAGTTGTGTGTTTACTTCACTGGAGTTACAGCTAGGTTCACATCTCTGACCCTGACTCCCAGATGTTAAGTGCCTATATTTAATATGTTTAACTACCTAGATTAGCATGAATTTAGCTGCAGTTGATTTAAAGTACAAAGTTTATTTGTCTAACCTTGGCCTCTGCTGTTTCCCTCTTCTCCCTCAACAGCTCTTGTGTCAGCCTGTTGCTGTACTCCTGCCCACTCCTTCCCGCCGATTGACCCTCAATCCCTCCCGTGCTTTTGTCTGTACCAATTTCTCTTTGTCCTGACCCTTCTCCCCCTCCCACTGCTCTCCAGCTCTCTTACTCCTCCCACTTCAAACCTCTAATATTTGCCTCCTGTCCCCTTTCTTTCAGGGGATCACCTCACCTCAAGGCGAGAAGCATCCCTTCAGCTTCAAACAGCATTTGCGGTTAGAAAAATCCACCCTTTGCACAGCTGCTGGCCCGACTTCCTGACACTCAGGTATGGAGCCCTGGTGAACAAAGACACCATTTTTGAATTTGGCGCCTTTTCTCCGATTGGCAGCTGCTCTGCTTTGGTATTCTGTTGGGCTGAAATTCTGTTCAGCTACAGCTAATTTAACCCAAGGACAACTGCTTGGCCTGAAATGTAATTAAATCAAGCTGCAGTTAATTTAACTCCAGGGCTACTGCTGCTGCCTCGCTCTAGTGCTGCTGCACCTTCTCCACAAGAATTTGACCCACCCCTGCCCCATCCTCCTTCCTTTATTAAATACATTTCCTGATCCGCCAACTCAACTTGCATAAAGGGGCATGTACAAACCCTTTTAAAGGGGCAAGTACCACTTACTTTGACAAAATTATTGTGCTTCTCGTGTCTCCTAGAATGGTTTTAACACTGCTAGGGTTCTTCTGTGCTACAGTTCATGCCTCATAGAACTGCATTTACTTTCCCCTCCTCCTATCTAACTATATTCTATTTACATTTGTCACCACCCCCATATCAGCAACTATGGCATGGAAAAAACTTTTACTGTTCTCTCTCCTGGTTTTCGTCCTGACTTTTCTAATCTTAAGCCACCCTTTTGTTAGGGAAACCACCTGTAATCTCATAAAACCTGATGACATAATCATACCTCACTCAACCTACAACCCAGTACTCCCGATTGTCCCGGGGAGCACAAATTATTTGCTGCAATGCCCCTAGAGCCTAACTACGAATAACCAATCCACCCACCTATCCTTAATATGCTCTTTCTACCAAGCCTCCTAAAATCTGCTCTTTTCATAACAACCCTTCCATGTCCTTAAAGCACCTTAGGCTACAGGCAACACATCTCATCTGACTGCTACTGCTCCTCTCAGGAAATATATACCCCAACCCTGGTCCTATCGGCAGGGACATTAACCACCACATGAAATATGGCTCCCTAACTATTGCATCCATCAACATCTGCAGCTTGCTTGCTAAATTTGACCTGCTGCAACCCTGGACTGCCCATCACAAGCCAGATGTCCTATCTGTAGTTGAGACCTGGCTCACCCTAGAGCTGCTGATACTGAAATTCAGCTCAGTGGATATCCATAATTCAAACTGGATTGTACCAGGAAAAGAGGAGAGGGATGTGCCATTTATATTAAGACCATTTGCAAGGTCATGTCCTCCTTCCCATTTACTCAGGAAATAATGTACAACTACTACCACTTCAGGTTATACTTGGGACTCATGGCAAAGGTATGACCATCATTTCCATCTATATTCCTCGCAAAAATCAGGCTGAAGGATTTAGAATCCTCCAGTAGCACTTATCAGACTGTTACCAGCAGTCAGAAATGCTAGTTCTGGGCTATTTCAATACAAACTGAGAGTCCAGCAGCACTGCTCCTTATAGAGACGTCATTGCAGCTATAGGCTATGAACAGCTTGTAGCCTCTTTCACATGTACCAACTACCGCACCAGGACCAGCACCTTACTGGACTGGGTACTAATGAACTACCCAAAATGCATCTCAAATATGCAAGTCCTCCCAGATGCAATAAGCGATCATTTCCCCCATCCTCTGTGCTTGGTCCAGCAAGCCACCCAAACTCCCCACAAAGGCTGTCACCTCACATATTCTTGGGAAGGGGCAACTAGGATAACTGAAATACCATCTCAGACAGCTAAACTGGTCAAACATTTACTCAGCAGATGATGTCAATGTTGCTCTGGATCTGTTCATTAAGACGTACAATGCAACCTGTGATATCTTCACCCCAGTCACCAAAAGAAAGGTCAACAGGGCTCATAACTCCTGAATTACTCCATCCCTCATTGCCCAGCCCCATTCTCAGGATAACCTCTGGCATAAGGCATAAAGTACAGGATCCTCAAGCGATACCCAAAACTATAAAAACTGCTCAAAATCAATGCACTGAGGCCATTCATCAGGTGAAAAGGTAATACTTCAGGGACGAGCTTGACAACTCTTGGGATGATGGCCACAAATTCTGGGCAAATATCAAAGCCCTCACAGGGAACTCTAATAAATCACCACCTACTCTAATTAACAGAAATGGTGAACTATCCCAGGACCCAAAGGCTATTGCAGATACGTTTAACAAGGTCTTTTCTGATCTTAGCGGAGTCCTCCCCCCTGACTATCTTATTCCACCCAGCCCTGTTCAGCATACTTCGTCAGACCATCCTGCCTCCAGCATCACCCCACCTTTCTACCTTCCTGTCATCTCTAAAGCTGAAGCAAAAAAAATACCTGCTAAAAGTGATTAGTAAATCCAGGCACAGTGGGGACAGCCTTGACCTGAGGCATATATCCTTCACCATAGATGAAATAGTGGCACCCCTTACAAAAATAATTAATCTCTTCTTAACAACTGGCTGATTTCCCAAATTCTGGAAATCTGCAGTGGTCACCCCAATCTTCACAAATGATGACAAGACACTCCACTCAAATTACCGGCTAATCTCCATACTTCCCCCAATCTCCAAGGCATTACAAAGAATAGTTTATGATCAGATAGTTGATCACCTAGATAAATATCAATTCCAATGTAGGGAGCAGCACAGATTTAGGAAATGGCACATCATAACGACCACACTGATGGGGTTCATCCCTGACTCCCTAGATTGAGGACTACCTTTACTGACCTCACTAAGGCCTTCAATACAGTGAACCACAAACTCCTGGTAGCCCAGTTAGGCACTGCTACCGTATCTGAGACATCAATGGGTTGGTTCAGAAGCTACTTTTCTGATCGGGTCCAAAAAGTGAAAATAGGCAATATTATTTCCACTACACTAAATGTGACTACAGGGGTACCACATGGTTCCATCCTTGGCCTGCTTTTTTTCAGTCTCTTCCTAAATCACCTCCCACAAGTTTGCCAATACTGCATTCTCCTATATGTGGATGATGCTGTAATTTTCTCCAGCCATCTGGACATTAGCACACTTGAAGAAAGCATCCAAAATAACTTCACACTAGTAGAGGACTGGTTCATATGCTCGCGATTACTGCTCAATTGTAAGAAAATGAAAACTATGTTGTTCACCTCTACACACAGCAGATTCAAAGCATCAAACCTGTCATCCGCAACAAACGAGATGATATTCTAGTCATGGTTAATAACTTCAAGTACCTAGGGATCACACTGGACAGTGCCAATTCGTACTCCCTCCACATCAAACAAATCACTAAATTAGCAAGCAGAAAGTTAGGGCAAATTCACAGGCATAGGCACTGCTTTACAGAAGATGCTCTAAGACTTGCCTTAACAAGCTCAGTTTTCTCTGTGGTTGACTATGGTCTTGTTATATACAGTGCGGCCTCAACTATGGCCCTAAAGAGAATCGCCATTACTCTTAATAAAGCCTGTAGGCTATTCCTGGGTGTTTCTCACCTTACCCATATGTGTGACCTATACTCCCGTATGGGTTGGCTTGACCTGAATAACAGAATTAGTTACCAGCTTGGCCTCCTGGCTAAAAAGGCTACCCTTGGCATGACCCTTCCCTGGTCCAGAACATGATTACACCTTCTGCACTATCTTGTCGGACATGAGGAACATTCAGTAGCTACTTCAAGGTGCCATTCTGCTGCACCTCCTTAGGCCAAAGGTCTTTTGTACACTGAGCCCCTCACCTGCTAAACTCCCTTCTGAGCTGGCTAATTGTTGAATCCAGAATTGGGCCTTTCCAGTCAATGCTCTGCACCCACTTTACTGGCCGCATGAGGTACACCTGCCCTTTATAACTCCAGTTTCCAATTTTCTATCAAGGGCCTGCCCGATCATCCCCCTGCACTTATTACCTACCTTTGTGCCCCCTGCACTTGTCTCTGTCCAATCAGATGCCATTACCTACTCCACATGCCTACTTACTACTCTTTCCTCCCCCTTGTCTTTCTTACCCATACTCACCTTGTCTACCATCATCCCCACTCTCCTATTTAATCCCCCTCTCCTCCATAATTCCCCCCTCCTCCATTATCCCCCCTCTCCTCCTAATCCTCCCTCTCCTCCATATCCCAATCCCTATCTCCCCTTCCTTACACCAGCTTCATCCTCCCCTACTCTGGTCCTAAACTTTCCTCTCCCCCACTACCCCACCAACTACTTCACCTTGACAATGGGCCTTGGTCCTGCCTGGTCCCCACTCCCCCCAACCCATTGCATATTACCTTCCACTGGGGGTCCTGCTGCCTCCTGCATAGCGAAACAATCTTCCTTGATTTTCTGTACAGTCATTTATATCCTAAAGCCATGTCTGAATCTCATTATCACACCTGAACCAACTATGTAACTTGTTGTGTAACTATGATGGTAACTTGTATGTACCAAGTGTTTGCCTGAATCTCATATTCATGATTGTACCACCAATGAAACTTGTTATGTAACCTGTATGTAGATATTGATTGCTTACTGTTTGATGTGGAACCTTCACAAATGAGCTCCCAGATCAAAGGTCTGTAATCCGAGACTTGAATAAATAAATACATTTTTTTTTTTTTTTACCTCTGGAAAGTTACTCGATCCTGTTTGAGAGTTCCTGCCACTGTTAGCATATGTTATATATACCATTCTTCCTCTTTTAGTAGTGACTGTGAATTTTAAAGGCTTAAACACACAGAGCTGATCCGTTATTTTATATATTTTTTTTTTGGTTTGTGGTTAGTTCTGTTTGCTGGAGTGTTAACTTGTGTCACTTAAACTGTGAAAATCAACAGTTCTATATTTTTTGTATGGAAACTTAAATACTTTTACTAGATCACTTGAACTTGTCCATTTACAGTTTCATTGCTTTGTTGAATTGTTCCCCTGTATTTTATTGCTGGAGCTTGCCTCTGCACGTTGTGCTGTATTCCTGTTTTAATTGACTTACCTTACCCTTTCTCTGTTACAGCATTGTTTAACACCTGACACATGCAGTATAAACAAGCATTTGTCAATGCCGAATGTTGCTTGCTTCTATGTGCTGTTTAGGTATTTGGAAGTCATTGGAGTGCAAATATTGAAAATTTGCAAACTTATGAGCGTGTGTAGGAACTGCGCAACGCACGCTCGTAAAACAGTCATTGTTAGGAAATTTTTCACAAAATTTTCAACATAGCCATTTAAGACCTCTGCTCATGAACAGTGTCCGCATGATTTTGTTAATGTGTCCCATACATTGAGTTTGCACACGACTGCGCCATTGTCGCTACATGAGGGAAATACGCTTGGGCAAGATGTGAAAATGACAGCTATACTGCTCATAAGAAAGTGTGGTAAAATGGCAGTATTTGAAAATCTGGGTAAATATTGAAATATTAGCAAACCCTCTGACGATGCATTAAGACTGTACCTTTTCGTAAAACAATCAATTTTTAGAAATTTTTCACAAAATTTTCAACATAGCCATTTTAAGACCTCTGCTCATGAACAGTGTCACTGTAGATTTTGTTAATGTGTCCCGTACATTGATTTCGACACCGACTGTGCCATTCTGCGCTACAAGGCGGAAACACATTTTGGGTGAGATGTGAAAAATGACAGCTGTACTACTCATAAGAAGGTGTGGTAAAATGGCAATGTTGAAAATCTGGAGTGAAAATATTGAAAATTTGTGAACTTACGAGTGTGTGTAGGAACTGCGCAATGCACGTTCGTAAAACATTCATTTTTAGGAATTTTTCCACCAAATTTTCAAAATAGGCTTTTGAGCCACCTTATGAGCACTGGCAGTGTCGTTTTGTTAATCATTCCGAAAGGTGATTTCGCACAGTGGCTAAAAAATCACCCTTTGGGCCTGAGTAACGCCATGACAGTGCAAGAATTCATGAGGAGGGTCCCAAAACCCCATGTTGAAATTTGGTGCAAAATTCCAAAAAATGCCTGAGATATGCAACAAAGTTGAAAAACCCTTATCTATCCCATTATACAGCTTTCGGCATTTCCTCAGTTCGAGGTCGACTTTGAAGAGTGCAGACGTGTTCCAGGTCCACCGAAGATCATCGCGCCGGACTCGGAGGTAAGTATGGGGTGAGGGGGTGTGGGAGGCAGGGTGCACAGTGGGTGGGTACGGGTTGTGGGGGGCAGGAGACTGCAAGGGAACATTTTTTCTTTACAGGTTTTTTGAAAAGATGCGCGGGGCGTTTGACACACTGGGGTGGGCTCCCAGCATAGCAGAGGATGGCTGGGGGTGTGGAGCCAATGGGGATTGGGCACCCCTGTCGGCCATGGCATCTGTTGCCACTGGGGTGGGCTCCCAGCGTGGCACCCTGTACTTCGGGGGCAGGAGAGAGTGAAGCCGACTGGGGATTGGGCACCCCTGTCAGTGACAGCATGGGGGGGAGACAGTAGAGCCGGAGGGGGATTGGGCACCCCCGTCGGCCATTACATCATTTTGCCATGCTGGGGTGGGCTCCCAGCATGGCACCTGGATGCTTTGGGGGGGTATGGAGTCGACGAGGGATTGGGCACCCCCGTCAGCTGTACAGTGGGGAAGGGGAAGGCGCATGAGCAAGCAGTCTGCATGCGTGCGTGTGTGTAGGGGGGAAGAGCTCTGCTCACTCAAGTGGAGCTCTCCCTTTCAACTGTATGCCACTGCATTTTCAGCTGTCATAGATAGCTGGAGCAGTGATTGGCGCTCTGTGACCGCACCTGCAAATACACTGACTGAATTGGAAGAGGCTGATACACCTCTGGAAAACTCATATGATGGCACTATGTTTCTTGCACATGCATGCAAGCAAACATAAAAATTAGGTGCACTACTCACTTCCACCAAATTTGCCACTGCTGCCACCACCACCAGCCCCACCTCCACCCCCATGACAGAGCTTTGCCAGGAGGTCCAAGACCTTCTTTTGGTCCTCCTTTATTTTGTCAAGGTCTCCCTGACCTCCTGGTGGAACTCATCCAACTGCTGCTGAAGTCCTGCACCTCCATGTGCACTGCCACCGCCTCTTTGCACACGGCCTCCAGGTCCTACATCCTGACAACCTGACCTGCTGGGGGAGCTGCTGCAGCCTGTGAGGATGCTACTGCAGAATCAGTTGCAGCATGTCGGCACCAATGCTGAGGGATGGGGGGGTGTATCACTCCTCCTGGACTCCAGCTGCTGTCTCCTGCTGCAACTACTGTGGTGCCCCCTAGGCCACCGAATGCCTTCCTCCTGGTGAGCCGCATCACTGCTTCCTGCTGCATCTTCTTGCTGCTTGGAGAGCCACTCTACAGCATGGTGGTGGTGCTGCAGGTGGATACTTTGTCCATCCATCCCAAAGTGGGATCCTTCTTTTCCCCCTCCTTACTTCTCTTCCACAAAAGTTACAGATGACAACAGTGTTACCTGAAACCTTTGTGGAAAAAAAAGACCACTCTAAAGAGACCTTTGGGGGGCCCTCTTCATCTGATGTCCTGGTAGTGGCAGCCTCATCCGAGACCTGCCACTGCTCTTACTGGGGGTGCAAGGTGGTCCTTCTGCTGCTGCTGGCGGGGGGACCTGCTGTTGCTGAGGGGGCAGTAGGCATATGCTCTTCTTGGGGGGGGGGAGTGCTTGGGAAATGCCCACCTGTTAAGGTGGATAGTAGATTCTCCTGGCGGTGGTCCTGCCATTCTTTCTCTTTCTCTTGCTCTACTGCTCCCAGTCCCATTCCCTTTTTCCATCATAAAAAAAAGTTTTCTTAATAGGAAACTAAAGAAAATAAATGAAAAAGAAAGAAAGATACAGGGAAGGAGTCAAACACACACACACACACACACACACACACACACACACACACACACACTATAAAGATAAAAAAATAACAGAGTCACTGAAGGAGTTGCACTGGGGAAGGGGTGCTTAAAACGCAGAACAATTCAGTACTATCAATATCTAAGCGTTGCACTCCCCCTTGCAGAACTGCTGCTAACCTTATTACATTTCACACTGGATGGGTGAATAAAATCATGTTCTGTTATACTGAGGATATTTGTTTATTTCTTTAACCTTACTGCAAGGGTGAGAGCAATGCTTAGATATTGAAAAAAAATAACACTAAAGAAAAAGCCTTAAAAAACAATATTTACTTTTCAAAATAAAGTGGGGAAGAGATTACAAACAAACACACACAAACACTATATTTTTAAAAAAACAAGCTCTCCTGCTCACTCTGTCTCTCTTCTACTAGGCTGCAAAAGCTCTAAAGGAAGTAGATTTAGTCTGGCTTCCTGCCTAAGTACAGTCACCCATGTGACCAGCCGTCTGCTAGCGAGAGTAAGTCATGTGACAAGCATTTTTGTTTCCTGTTTTGCCTGATACTAACGTGAGGTGAAAATGTACTGGCAAAAGTGAAATTTATTGGTGAAATTTTGCCATAAGGACCCAATTTCGTGAAATGTTTCGCACGGTAAAATAGGCAATTTGCTGGAATTTCACTGGCGAAATTACATTTTGCTGCATCCATATCTGGGTTCAAACACTGTTGAGTAAACTTGTTTTCTTCTCAATTATGTTTGTATTTCAAATATTTGCACACCATATTCCTTGTAAATAGAAATGTAATTCTTAATGAGAGACACTCTTGGTCAGGCCACTGGAAACATATACCCTCCTTTTCACTTGCCACCCAAATCCATGGAAACCAAAATATATAGTTTATTTTTCCAGATATGACACGGGGAAGTACAATGAATCCTGTGGAATGGAATATTTTATATTTACCTTTTACTAAAGGGGGAATGTTCTAGTTTTTATGTTGATTGTGCACATGCACAAGAAACATACTGTGGCAGCTTGCTGCAGAAGCAGGTTATGGAGGCACGGCACTGTTGTGGCCAGTGCCCCCACAGCCTTTAGAGGTTTGGTCCACTGTTGCCAATGGGGTGGCATGTTGCTGCTGACACTAGTTCATCCAGCATGCCACAACCTTGTTAGGTTTCAGCCGCTGCAATCAGGGGCCACCTCGTCATTGCAGCGTAAGCCATTCCACTGCAATGTGCGAGTGACCCGTCATTGATGGGCAGAGCCTTGGTACTGTGATATTGTTTGAACATGGTGGTGGCTTGTCGCCATGTTCACAAACAATATAATGTACCCTCACTGCCGAGGGGGTGCCCTATCCCCCTCAGCAGCATTCCTCACCAAGTGTTTGTTTGCCGACATGGGCCCCAATCCCTGTCGGCTTCAGTGCCCTGAGTTCATGTTGCCGACAGGAATGCCCACTCCCCATCAGCATTATTTCCCCCTTCACAGTTTAATTTGCTGACTGGGGAGCCCAGTCCCCATCAGCATAATCCCCCCCACCAACACCCAGTTCAGTTGTGTCGAAGGGGTGCCCAATCCCCCTCGGCTCTTGCACCCTCCCTTTTGTGCCAACGGGGGTGCCCAATCCCCTGTCAGCTACAGCTGCCCCCCCAAAAGAAACACTCTGTTGGCACTCTGGGAGCCCACCCCAATGTGCCAAATAGCCCTGTAAAAAAAGGAAAACCCCCCCACGATGTTTTGTTTTTTTTAACCTGTAGAGAAAGAACATTGTCCCTCTCCATCTCCCTGCCCCCTCCCACAACCCGCGCCCACCCTCTATGCACCCTGCCTTCCCACACCCCCCTCAACCCATACTTACCTGTGGAGTCTGGCGCGACAATCTCCGGTGGACCGGGAGCACGTCTGCACTCTTCAAAGCTGACCGCGAACTGAGGAAATGCCGGTAAGCTGTATAATGTAATAAATAGGGTTTTTTCAGCTTTGGTGCATATCTCAGGCATTGTTTGGACTTTTGGCACCAAATTTTCAGCATTACATTTTTGGGACCCCTCCTCATGAATTCAGCCACTGTCATGGCGTTATTCGGCTCCGAAAGGTGATTACTCAGTCACTGCGCGGAATCACCTTTTGGGACTGATTAATGAAACAACAGTGCCAGTGTTCATGAGGTGGGCTCTCAAAAAGTCTATGTTGCAAATTTGGTGGAAAAAATCCAAGAAATGACTGTCTTATGAGCGTGCGTAGAGCAGTTGCTACACTTGCTCGTAACTTCGCCAATTTGCCATACTTTCACTCCATATTTTCAACATTGCCATTGTTCCAAACCTCCTTATGAACAGTGTAGCTGTCATTTTTCACATCCTGGTCGAAATGTGTTTTCGCACTTCTGGCACAGTATAGCGTGGGCGTGTGGGAAATCGGTGTTCGGGGATGCATTACAAAAATCACAGTGACACTGTTCATTCAGAAGCAGAGGTCCTTAAATGCCTATGTTGAAAATTTTGTGACGAAACTCCATATAATGACTGTGTTAAGAGCATGAGTTGTGCAGTTTCCACGCACCCTTGTAATTTCACAATTTAGTAACATTTTCACGCCAGATTTTCAACACTGGCATTTTTTCACACCTCCTTATGAACAGTACAGCTGTCATTTTTCACATCCTGTCTGAAATGTGTTTTTGCATTTCCAGTACAGAATACCGCAGTCGCTTTTGGAAATCAGTGTTTAGGACAGATTAGAATCGAGTGAGTGAGAGAGGGGGAGTGACCGAGCTCAACTGAGCTCTGACGGGACTGCTGTGGATTTCTTTCTGGTCAGAAAAAGGTGCCAATGCAGGCAGGAGCCCAGTACAAAAGGGCTGCCAGGAGCACCAGGACAAGCAGAACGAGTGGGTGAGGGAGGGGGACTGAGCAAGCTCAATGGAGCAAAGCAATCAACATTTGGCATTGACAAATGCTTGTTTACTATAGCACTTTGTTAAAAAAACTAGTAGAACCAAAAATAGCAGACAGGAAAATGTTGGAAATGTTAAAAATCAGTCAGTTCTAACTTTTTACTTCTGAAGTCTTTTTCTTTTTCTTTTTCCTTTTGCTCATTAGAAAGTTTTCTGTGTGATAGTATTATGCTGGGTCTTTTGGAATATCACTCTGCCTGGCAGCTGACATATCTTCTTCTGTTCCTCCCACTACATCATCAGCATTGTGAACTCAGTAACAGTAACATCACAGGTGAGTGCTCTGACAGCTACTGAAAAGCTGTTTCTGAGCAGCTGTGAAGTAACAGCCAGTGAGGTCATAGTACAAGTTTATTATTGCAGGAAAACTCCATTGAGCAGGCTCATTCACAAAGAGATCCTGATTACACAAAGGGTGGTACTAACTCGGGAAATAAAACTGAAAACATAAGGTCTGATAGATACATATATATATATATATATATATATATATATATATATATATATATACACATACATACCTTTTAAAGTAATTATTACTGTACAACTCAAAACATAAAAGTCAGTAGTAGATCCTAGCAATTGCATAGTGCAAAAATTCTGAGAGACACAGCAAAAATACATAAGGCATATATTGAAGCTGTGGAATTTATAGAGTTACACAAAAGCATAGGATTTACTCAGTGCAATATTGTGCAAGGTACAGCAAAAGTACAGAAAGGCATATATTGCAGCAGTAGAATTAATTGAGTTGCACAAAGTGTTGGATAACAACTTAGGGGAGGAGGCCATTGGGGAGAGGTAATGGAATGGGTAGCAAAAGTACAGACAATTCTTGCATGGGGAAAAGAGGGTAGGCAGAGAGAACTAGCATGGGCAATTAACTTGGGGCAGTGAAAGAGCACAGGTTAGAAGAGAGATGACTAAGATGGAAGTGATAGAGGAGAGAGGGGTTAGAAGTAGGTGTGCTTAAGGGGCCAGGAGAGTATGGGGAAAAGGAGTGGGTAGGCGAGCAAGTGGGGGGGGGGAGGGGAGAGGAGGAAAAGTGCATAATTTGGTTATTCAACAGGGTAATAGAGTGGGATGGGGCAAGGCAAGCTACTTCCTTTGAGAGCTACAGGGAACCATAATGTGTTTAGAGGCTAGAGTCTTGAAGAAGTTAATCATGACTAGGTCGATTAGTTTAAGCACTGACTGAATGCAGTTCCAAGCCACAGGAAGGGCATGTGAAGTAGCACCCTTTTCAAGGGAAGCACGAATTCTACGGATGTCCAGGAGTAGGAAGGCAGACTTCCTAAGGGAGTAAGTGCAGTGTGATATATGGAAGAGAGATGAGATATAGATAGGGAGTTTATTGTGAAGCACTTTGAGTGTCCAGGTGCCAAGGTGGAGCAGTCCTCTAGTGGTTAGGGATGTGTACAAGTTACAATGGTGGGTCCTAGAGGGGGCCTTCATAACAAATCATAGGGCATGGTGGAATAGGACGTTGAGCCTGTGAAAGCTGGCTGCTGAAATGCAACTGTAAATGATATCCCCATAGTCTATGAGCAGAAGGAATGTTGCCTGAAGAATCTGAGTCTGACATCAGCTGGGAATAGCATTCTGTTTCTAAACAAGAAGTCCAGTCTGGTTTTAAGCTTGGCAGTAAGGCTATCAGTGTGGGCACTGAAGGAAAGTTTGTTGTCAAGCCCGTAGGCCTAGGTATTTAAACTTATCGACAACTTCTAGGGTCTACCCTAGGGATGTAGATACCACTGAGAAGCCAGCTTTAGCTATGGGAGGCTGGTTATTATTATGGTTCAAGAATATTACCTTTGTTTTTTTTTCACATTGAGCAGTAGCTTGGTGCTGATAAGTTTCTGTTAGAGGTGAAGGAAGTCAGATTGAAGTTCCTCACAGACTTCAACTGGCATAGGCTTGGATGTATGCAGAACTGTGTTGTCTGCAAAGAAGTGTAGCTTCGACTTGACGATGTTGGAATCAAGGGTGTTGATGTGTATAGAGAAGAGGATAAGGGCTAGGATGGACCCTTGGTGGACGCCTCTAGTAGTGGGAAGGAGGTTTGACAAAAGTCGGCTGCTTTTACATGTTGGACTCACCCTGTAAGATAATTAGCGAACCATTGGACTGTGGGGGTGGTGGTACATAGATTAGAGAGATTTAGTAGAGTGAGGCTGTAATCAACAGTGTCAAATGCTTTACTCAAGTTGAGGAATGCCGCACTGGTCATTTGCTTAGAGTCGCAGGTGGAGAACCAATCTTTGGTGACTTTACCTAAAGCCGAAAAGGTGCTGTGGTTTTGCCTAAAATCTGATTGTAAAGGATTAAGGAGGCAGTGCTCTTCAGTATATTCCTTTATTTGATTATATACAGGTTTCTTGAGTGTTTTGGAGAGGACTGTGAGGATGGAAATAGGTCTATAATTGTTCAGGTTAAAGGGGTCACCAGATTTGAAGAGGGGCAGTAGGTGGGGCACTTTCCAGCAGGAAGGGATAGTGGTGGAAGAGATAGATAGGTTGAAAATATGAAAGTGGAGTGCTGTGAGGTAGTAGTAGTAGCCAAGTTTGATAACAAAAGGGTTCAATCCCATTGGAGCCTTTACCCTTCCTGGTGTCAAGGCAATGAAAGTGGTCTTTCACTTCCTTGTAGGTTACTGGATGTAGAGTAAAGGGGTATGGGGCCAGGGATGTTTTGGGGGCAGGTGGGACAGGGGGTGGGCAAAACTGCCCTCCATGGGGGAGGAGTCAAATGCCAGCTCAACAGTGGCAAAGTGGGAATTTAATTTCTCTAGGACAAAATTGAGATCCTTTAGCATGACTTATTTGTCAAAGATTTTGGTAGGGACAGAGGGGGAAGATTTCCACCCTTTCTCAGATTTCAAAGTCCACCAGATCTTGGCAGACTTCCCATTGGCCTGCTCAAAGGTACTGACATAGTAATTTGATTTGGCCAGGTGGATGAGCTTGATGCAGGAGTTTCTAGCAGATTTGAAAGCCTGACAGTTGACTTCATGCTTAGTCCACTTGGTGCTGGTCCATAGCTTATCCTGTGAAGTGAGCACAGCTTAGAGTGTTGGCATTAAATAGGGATGGGAGAATTTACGAGCCCTGGTTTTGATAAGGGGGGGCATGCTTGTCAGCTAGTTTTATCAGTTGGTTTTTGAGGAATGAGGTGGCCTTATCCACTGACTTGGCTAGGTAGAGGCTTTCCCAGTTTGTCCGCCTAAGGTCATCAAGATAGTAACCAGCACTGAATTTGTGAAAACTGCGTTTAATGATAAATTTGGATGTCAAGGGAGATTTCATCTGGGCTCTGGTGCAGACAACATAGTGCTGATGATGTAATGACAGGAAGAGAGCTAAACAAGTCAGCCTGCAGGCAGAGTGCTGTTCCACACAGTACACCTACAGTACTGACATCAGGTATAAAAATATTTTTAACCACATGGAAAAGAAAAGAATACCTCAGATATACAGTCAATGGTAATAGTCGATTACTTTTAAAAATGAGTATAGTTTTCAGCAGTATACTAGCTCTTTTTAAGACTGATCTCAGCTCCATAATACACCAGGCATCAAAGACGTGGACTGAGTGGGTGATACAATGGGCTGGACCTACTGAGTAATACTCAACAATAAAGAGAAACAAGGTTAAGTGCCATAAGAGAAACAAGGCTGAGCCTTGTAAGAGAGACAAGGATAAGTGAAATATGAGAAGAAATGTTAAATGTCAGAAGTTCCATGAATGGCATCAAATAAAACTACAAGTAGTTCTGTTAATGTGCTATCATCATTTTCTTAGTTGCAGTATACTGTAGTTATATTTTGATAGCATGCCAGGAAAGGAGACTATTCCCATTCCTACAGTAATTATATAACAGATAAACAAATATGGGGGTAGATTTGACAAACACCCCTAAATCTGGAGTTGACTTTGATGTCAGCTCTTATTTTTTCAGTGTCATTTTAAATCTTGACTCAGTTTCACTGGACTAGTAACTTAATGGCAGTATCCAGGCTTGCCACCTAGAATGGTGTCAGGAATACTAAGTCTGCACTTAGGCAAATGTAAGCACCCCAACCTTCATGTGGGGCTTACCTTTTGGTCTACGGTCCCCCGATGCCCCACTGTTGTTTTCCTCTGCCCCTGATTCCCTGGACTGCTGAATGGGACTGGAGGGCTTTCTTCAGAAACCTCTGGTGGGATTTGAGCCAGGACTCCCTCCCTGTCCTCCCCAACTGCTGCCACCCAGTCTTCACATTCCTTGGCCCCATAAAGAGAGGAACAATGAGGAGGATGAAGAAATGTACAGGTATTAACCACCTAGAAATGTACCCATCACACCAGTGATCCATATGGACTGGACAGAAGCAGGTCATGAAGAAACAGACTCATTGTACTGTTTAAACCCAAATGTAGAAACATCAATGTCGAGTGAAACCCCAACTAGAGATCAAGATGCACCTTTTGCAGATATGAATATAGATGTAGAAGCATTGGTGGAGGTTGGGACTCTTGGCCAGCTGGTTATGATTATTGTACGCTATTTGTAATATAAAAATATAGTATGTAATTGTCTCACATAAGACAGCCTGTGCTCCATGGTGGCCCCTCCCCCAGGTTTCAGTGAAACTACAGGATACATGTTAACTGACCAGGAGATCTCTGTAATGTAATTAACATCCTTGAGAAACTGCATTTTATGGCCATTTTTTATGACCTGTTGCTGCTTTGAAGTTGGGAAGCTAAATATACAGTTTATTACAGGACAGGACATCATTTAGCTGATTCCTGTTGGCTATATATTGCACATAGGTGATGGAATTGCAGGGTTGTAAACTTCAAAGGAACTGGTGGATCAAAGACTCATAATTTGGGAAATTAGTTTTTGCTGATGTCACATTATTTAATATACCTTCTGATAGGACATCATGTTTGTATCTTTTTATTCTAAAAGGAGGAGCTAGATGGCTCACCAAGGGGTTGGGGAGATTGGGTTGAAATGTATCCTAGTAACTGGGGAATATGTCACAATTTTTTGGGACACAAAGACACAGCTCTCCTAATCTAACAATAAGCACTACAGAGGTAATACATTAGATAGAAAAAGTCTAACTGTATTGTAGTAGGAGTTTTTGTTTTGTAATCTTCCCTTGTTCTTTTAGATTGTGAGCTCTTTGATATTTTGTTCTGTGTTTACATTTTTCATATTTTTATCATCATTTAGTAAAGTACCTATTATTTGAAAGACTGCCTGGGTGTGTCTTCCAAGTTCTTTTTTGCATGTGATGTATACGTGGTTTAAGTTTGACAGCTGTTCTGAAGGGCTTGACGGTGTTACCAAACTGGGGAAAGGTAATGATATTCCTAAGGTCTTTTATAGAGTTTTAAGGGTTCATTTTGGAAGCCTGGCTTGGTGCCCCTGGTGAAAGATTATACCACAATCCCAGAAGAGGGTACGTATCTGAGCCTGTACATTGGGTATGCTAGAATAAGGTTCACAGTTTGAATCCCCCCAGAACTTGAGACTAAAGGTGATTCGGACCCAAAAGCAGATATGAGGGTTACCCTGTCTGTTACCTGTTCACACTATTGCGCTCGGAGGTTGGTACTGTGGGAGCAGAGGACCTGACCTGCTTAGTGCGTTTATGACAGAGGGCTTTTCAACAAAGACTGCTTGGACACCTGCTATTCCAGACCAGGCCCCTGTGCTGGACACAGTGTCAGAAGAGGGCAGTATACACCCTATTCCTATGGAAGAATTAGTAGTACCCTGAAAGTCTTGTAGAGTGTGTAAATCACACATGAAATTGACATATAACCTCCCCGGTGCCTCTTCTGGAATCCCTATACAAGTGGTGCATAAGTACATGGTGTTTATTGTTTATTCCATTTCCATTGTTGACCATTATCATACTGAACTGCTTGTTGGTGTTGGAAAAGGTACTGATAATATTTCTAACTGGGATAAAACTTATGCCAAATGTACTGCTAATACATTTAAGTGTGTTAAAACTGATGTATAACTGATAGAGTGGATGCTGGTGACTAGTTAGAAAATCTACTGTAATGCTGACATATTTAAAATGCCTCAATAGTTAGGAACTGATCATCTAGATGGAAATGTTCCTAATAATGTGATGTTTTACACTGCCACTACAGACTCTGGACTTTATGGGCTTTGAGGCAGTGTCTTGTTGAGGAAGCCAAGATTTTGGGGGGGGGTGGAGTATGTAAGCCCCTGAATGTGGAGCTTACCTTTTGGTCTACAGGCCCCTAATGCACCTTCTGTTATTGTCCTCTGCCTCTGGTCCCCTGGACTGCTGAATGAGACTGGAGAGCTTTCTTCATAAGCCACTGGTGGAATTTGGGCCAGAGCTCTTTATAAGTCCTCCTTGGTCACTGCCGTCAAGTCTTTCCATGCCTAAGCGCCATAAAGAGAGTGGGGCCAAGGTTTTGTGGTTATTTGCACTTACATGTGCCAGATAAAAGTTTATGCCCCTTGTTCAGGGGCTTGTTGTGGGTGGTTGGTACTGCTTTCAATATGACCATGCATGCAAAGCACTGAGCATGCGCATCCACGCCTTAAAGGTGCCGCGGCTCACTCAAACACTGTGGTCATGCAGCTGTAACTTTAAAATGCATTCCTGGCTCTAGGGCAGGCAGCAGAGTTGGGAATAAAGTGTTAAACCCCTCCAGGCATTGTAGTGGGGGGTCTCTGGTCCTGTAATAGGGAGTGGGACTGGGAACTGTATAGGTGAGGTGTGCATGCACACCCACAGCCTAAAAGGTTGCAAATTGTAAATAAACATGATGGCCCCCAGTAGTTCTCCCAGCTGCCAAGGATGCTGGGAAAGGGTAAGAGGGCACCCTCCACTGTCCAGGAAAATGCTGCCCAATGAGAGGGGGATCAGGGGGTTAGCTATAATATGGGTTGTGCTCTGGTATATGGGGGGAGTTCCAGCAGAGAGGTGGAGACTGTTTCAGGAGGGCTGCATGAGCCAGAGGCTATCCTTAGTGCAGACAGGCCCCTCCAAGCCAAAAATAAGATTTAAGGCAGAGGGCCTACCAGCCCATTTTCTCAGCAAGGCACTGAATTGGCCTGCTCAGCTGTTTTCCCTAGTGGAAATTTATGTGAACTGCTGTCCTTCATTTTTCAAGCCTTTAACCTAATTTGAACTGGTTTGAACTGTTGCCCAGCCAGGAAAAAAAGTTATTTGGGCTGGGTTTAAAAACCACGAAAAGCCTGACTGTGTTTAAATTCTAGTGGAAGCTGTGTGCCCTGGACATCTTGGGTGACCACAAGCCTGGATGGTCCCCTTGGAAGATAAAGAAAGGCCTGTTCAGTGAAGACGACGAAAGGCCCATGGGCAAAGATGGTGAGAGGCCTTTGGGGCAAAGATGGAGAAAGGTCTGTGGGGCAAAGACAATGAAAGGCCCATCACAGGTTAAGAATCCAGCAACTGATTAGAATCTTCAACCTGTAGCTGGTGTTCCCTGAGAGACTGTGCTGATTTCAGTGTAATACCACTAGTCGGTGTCATTCCTCAGCACCTCCTGAGACTTTTCATAAATGGAATACCTCTGGGCTGCGACCCCAAGGAGTTCTTCTCAAACTAGTTAGTAAGCTAGATCTAAAGGGGGGGGGAGTCTTGGGCAGGACTTTATCAATCTGCAGGATAAGCCCAGGCAGAAGATTGCAAAATTCTATGTTTACACATTTTGAAATCCCATTTATAGTTCTACCAGTTCATGTTTAAAAAACTGTGTTCCCACTGTGTTCCCAATGTGCAACAACTCTGCAACATCTGATTGGCCAATGAGGTGCCCACTATAATGGACCTTCACTATCCTTATGGCTGGGGGGGCAGGGTGCACACAGGGGGGTTACTGGGACTGTGTGGGGAACAACTGCTGAACAATTGCTTGTTTCTATGCTATTTCATTTCACTTCCCCCCTCCCTCCCCTAAAATAAATAGGAGGTAAGTTCACTTTATATTTCTTGCTCATGGTTATTGCTTGATGTGACTTTATTCTGCATGGGGAAAAGTTACCTGTGTGTGGGAGGGAAACTAATATTTTTTCCTGGAGGGAGGTTAGGGCCTCATTGGGAAGTCTTTATATACCCCTGCCCTAGGGTTGGTGTGTGAGGGGTCACTAGGGTACACACAACAAAAAGACACATCCCCCTTACACAAGGCAAAAAAGGGCAAACAACAAGACACATTTAAGGATCTAAGCTCTTCCCAATAAACAGAAATAGCAAAAAATAAAATGCACAAAACACAATGAGCACCTGATAAGTAATAAATGAATAGCAGTAAATTACAGCAGTACTCACTAGAGGAAATAATCTGAAAATGGTTTCAACACAGAGTTACTGTAGATAACACAGCCATAGGCTGATGATGACTTGGGGTACAGCAGTTGAAAGAGCATTCCACAAAAGTCCTGCAGTCGCTGAGGAGGCCCTGTCTAATGGGAATTAAGTTCAAGAAAGACTAGCTCTTGAAGTAAACATTTCTTTCAGTAAAAGGATTCCAAATCAGTTTGGTGGGTAAACAGATCCAATGGTTTTTGGAACAGTGCTTCTTGAGCAATTGGGATATGGGAGCAGCCACAAGCCTCTGGTTCAGAAGGCCAGTGGAATCAGACATATCATAGAGGAGATGATGTGCTAAGTTGGTAAACTTTACTCTGCAAAATAATTTGCAAAGTCTGCCAAATTTGCAAAATGTGAAGCACTAACTTTGTGAAGTTTTGGGCAGGTAAAGTGGCACTTTTTCAGGTGAAGTTAAGGCAAAGATAAGGCAAAGTTGCAACTTTGCTGGTGCAGAAAAACTTCACAACATCTCAAGTTTGCACTCTATGGACGTCTCAGTACCCTTTGTGGCCATCAAGTAAATGAGGTTTGGTGCTGTTGCAGGGTATCCGATGAGACATTTTGCCCACCTCTGAGGCTGTAATTCATTGCTGTAACATATTCAGTAGGAGCAGCATAAATGACAGACACAAACATGGAAAAATTAGATATTCAGCAGTAGAAAACTCAGAGCCCCCCACCATGGTGAAATCAGTGTGGTGGAACATGTTACATCTTCACATGATAGAGCTAGGTTCACTCAGACTTGAAGCTGGCCCAGGGGACAGATGCACCATCATGCAAAGGCACTTGGCATCATTCATGCACACACACACACACACACACACACACACACACACACACACTTTCTAGAAGATAACAAAGGTACAATTGCATCACGTTAACAGTGAAAGAAGCTGCTAACACACACCACCCACTCCAGCTAAAGATCAAGGAGCAGCCAAAGTGACAACAATATTAGGGTAGAGAACAGGGGGTGAAATGGTTGGGGGATGGGCATTTAGCTCCTCTAAATATTTGTTACCTTTCTGTGTTGCCCTACATTTTCCAAACTGTTTTTATCATTGCTCCCTCCATGGATCTCTGTATTCCTCTACATTCTGATCCCCTTGCAGGACTCACTTCGCTACACATGCTGAAAGTGGGGGTGGCCCTTACCCATCTACAGACTACCACTAGACATGCATTTTGTCTATCAGCTACAGAGTTCTGTGCCAAGCCTCCATACCCTACCTCATATTTTACCATGGCATCATATGTGAAACAACAAAAATACTGCAACAGATATGAGAGGCTGGGAAGACAGTATAAATCCTCTTGTATGTTTCCTCTCACCTAGGACATTAGGGGGTAGAAATGCAGTGCCAGCCAACCACCACCTCTCCCCTTCCCTCCCTTGTGAAGTGTGCACTACATCTGTCAGGCTTAGCTGATTGTGATTCACTCAACATTAGGCAAATTCAGAATCAAAATAAACTCACATACATGAAAACAAATAGTTTCAAGTAAAACAATCCCACTTGCACTTATCAGATATTTACTTTTTTATTTTATGTATTTAGTGATACGGAAAAGACCTTTGAGGCAAGCTATTTTACAAAGGTTCCACGTCATAGATTGCAAAACAAAGTACAATAGGAACAAGCATTTGTCAATGACAATTGTCAAGGCCACTGATTTACGGTGATTAAAACAATTAAATTCCATTTTCAAGACTTAAGATTCCGGAATTTCACCGGTGATTGTTACTCTATTTTCCGGATTTTACCGGGATTCTGTTATCATTCTTTTATTATGTGCATAAATAATCAGAATTAAAGAAGGCTTAATATACAGAGCATTAAATAAAACAAATTAAAATAGTACAGGAAGGAATGAAAAGAAAAACACACTTTTTTATAGATTTACTGATCTGATAGAAATTGCCAGATTCCATGAAATCTTCATTTTTACCGGTTTTCAGGCAGCCCTAATTCCGGAATTTTACTGGATTTTCCGGTAAAAACCCAAAAGCAGTGGCCTTGCCAATTGTTTGTTTGCTGATATTAGCATTGGACATGCAGAAGTTAGACAGATGCAGAATAGGAATGGCAGTGAAGTATTGAACTCATGCCAATCCCACCTCCACCCTGCAGAGATGGACAGGCATTGGGGTGTGCCTGTGGGTCATTATCCATAATGCTCCTGGCATTTCACCTCACCCTATCCTGTAGACACCAACAAGTGTTGAGGTGTGCTTTGGGGTGTTCGTCTGCACAGTCACCCCATTTCATAAGGACATATGCTGAAATGGGTACAGTTCAGGAGAATGGGGTGAAGTCTGGGGCTGAAGAGTGCAAGGCACACCTCAATGCCTGTCACTGGCTTCAGGGTGGGGGTGGGATGGCATGAGCATTACAGCCAGTGATCCAAAGTCACACCTCTGATGCCTGTCAGTCTGTACAGGGTGGGACGTTATGGTTAGAAACCCTAACGCCCCGGGCGTGTGTTGGTATCTGCACTACAAATTTTCAACATGACCTTTTTGTGACCCCCCACCTCATGAAAGCATTTGGGACCTCTTCTCACGAACAGTAGCCATGTGATTTTGTTAATGTGTCCCGAACTTTGAGTTCCCACAGCAACCGTGCCGTTCTGTGCCAGATGTGTGAAAACACATATCAGGCAGGATGTGAAGAATGACAGCTGAACCATTGATAGGGAGGTGTGAAGAGATGGCAATGTTGAAAATCCGTCGTAAAAATATTAAAAATGCTTGAAATTCCAAGCGTACATGGAAACTGAGCAACACATGCCTTTACCACAGTCATTTAGTGGAATTATTTCACCAAATGTTCAACATACACATTTTGTGACCTCTGCTCATGAATACTGTCACTATGATTTTCTTAATCTGTCCGAAACATTAATTCCCCACAGCAACTGCACCATTGTGTGCCAGATGTGAAAAACATATTTGGGGCAGGATATGAAAAATTATAGCTGTACTGTTCATAAGGAGGTGTGGCAAAATGCCAATGTTGAAAAAAGGATGCTTGGAAACTGCACAACACATGCTTGTAACAGTCATTTTATGGACTTTTGTCACCAAATTTTGAACATAGGCATTTTAGGACCTCTGCTGCTGAACAGTGGCACTGTGATTTTCTTCATCTGTCCCGAACACTGATTTCCTACAAGTGATCACGCCATTCTGCGCCAGGAGTGCGAAAACACATTTTGGCCAGGATGTGAAAAATGACACCTGTACTGTTCATAAGGAGGGGTGGAAAAATGCCAATGTTGAAAACCTGAAGTGAGAATATTACAGATTTGCCAAGTTATGGGCATGCGTGAAAACTGCGCAAATGTATGCTCTTAAGCAGTAATTTTTTGGAATTTTTTCACCAAATGTGCCACATAGGCTTTTTGAGAGCCCACCTCATGAACAGTGACACTGTCGTTTCATTACTCAGTCCGGAAAGGTGATTCCGCGTAGTGACCAAAACATCACCTTTCGGGACTGAATAACAAGACGACTGTGACTGAGTTCATGAGGTGGGGTCCCAAGAACCTCATGTTGAAAATTTGGTGCCAAAATTCTCAAAAATGACTGAGATATGCACCAAAGTTGAAAAAAAAACCAAACATTTATGTCATTATACAGCTCACCGGCATTTCTTTAGTTCGCAGTTGGCTTTGAAGAGTGCAGACATGTTCCCAGTCCACCGAAGATCGTCGCGCCGGGCTCCAGAGGTAAGTATGGGGTGAGGGGTGTGTGGGGAGGTAGAGTACCCAGAGGGTGGGCATGGGTTGGGGATGGGCCATGGGGCTTAATGAGGGCCCTTTTCTTTTTACAGGATTTAAAATAAAAAAAAGACATCACAGGACACTTTTGGCATGCTGGGGTGGACTCCCAGCATGCCACCTAACCAGGTGTTTGTTGGGAGGTGGGTACTGGAGCCAATGAGGTTTACTTACCCCATCAGCCATACAGTGTGGTGGGGGAGAGAGCACATGAGCCAAGAGGATTGGGCACCCCTTGGCACATAAATGGGGGGGGGTGCATCATGCCAATGGGGATTGGGTTACCCCATCAGCAAATGAACTGGGGATGGGGGCATGCTGACAGGGGGATTGGGAACCCCCAAGTCGGCTTTCATGGGGACTCTGAGGTGGGCAGTGAGAGCTGCCACCAGCCGCCATGTTATAAGAAATGTTACACCAGACAAGGCACCGCCCTGCAATGATGGGTCGCTCCCTCATTGCAGTGGTGGATTCATTTCAATTTGGTGTCATGCTGGCTGAACTAGTGTCAGCAGCAGTATGCCACCACATTGGGAAATGTAGGCCAAGCCTCAAAAGGCACTGGGGCATTATCCCACACAGTGCCACACCTTCAAAACCCCGCTTCTCTCCTAAGCTGTCACAAAATGTTTCTTGCACATGCACACAAACAAACATAAAAAGCAAAGGTACTTCACAATGAACAATACAGCTTGGATTCAGAACTTACAGGATAACTCAAAAAATAGGTAAAAGTTTAAATAACAAGAAAAACACTTTATGAGGATGGGGGGAATAAGCAGGAACAAAATGCCTTGTAAGTAGTTCAGAGGGACAGGATAGATGGCAATGGGGTGAAGAAAGGAGGCACAAGAGAGAGGTAGGTACTGTGATGAAGGAGAAGGGTGGGGGAAGAAGGGTGATAAGGTATAGGGAGAAATGGGGGGTGAGGAGGCTGAGCAGAGAAGACATGCTAGAGTAAATGGTGGGGTGCGAGGGGGCACGATCAGGCAGCTGCATAAGTAGTGACTGTTTGGGAAACTCATGGGACTGGGAGTTGGGGAGGGAGGTGCGTGGTGGGTGCTGAAGGAGCATGATGTGAACTGATTGCTGAGGCAAGTCATGAGAAGGGATAGAGAGATGGGGTACCTGAGTCCTGCCTAGTGCTTGCTGTGGGGGCAGAGACAACAAGTGTGGCTGGACTTACAGGCAGGTGCACTTAGTGCGTGTCATTAGGTACTGTTTGAGGTCAGTTTTGAATTGGGCCAGACAATTGGTGGCTAAGAGGTGCCCGGGGAGTTCCTTCATCCACGGATGAAGGAACTCCCCGGTAGGCCCGGTAGGCAAATGTTTTATACATCTCTTTCAAAGGAGAAAAAGTTCTTGCTTCTTTGAAATGCACTAGCACTAAATTACAAAACTTTGGAACCACATAAATAAATGAATGCTTCCCATTTAGGTTTTAGAAAACTGAGTAGATAATAGGTTATGTGCAGAAAATCAATTATAATACTTTAGAGGGACACTGTTAACCCTTTTTGCATCATATTATTTCCAGCGGTAAGCAGGTCAGCTTTTCCAGTTAAAGCCAGCTTGGTTGGGTCAGGAGAACTGAAACCAGAACCAAAACCAGAAACACAAATGTAATATATAGGCTAAATGAATGATACACATCTACATGTCACTTCATTCTAGTCAATGTGCTCTGTGACAGCTTACACTGTACTATTAGCTCCGGCATCAATCAGCCCCTGTACAAATTGTTTTCGGACAATTCATTCCTCCCCCCCATAGAAATTTAATAAAATAAACTCTTGAGGGGCACAGTTTGGGAATGATTGTGCAGGTAGCCAGTTTATGCAGGGGCTAATAGTCCAGTGTGAGTTGTTGCAGAGAGGATTGACTGGGACGACTTGACGTGTCACCATGATACGCACTATGTAAACAAGCATTTGTCAATGCCGAATGTTTGCTTGCTGGCATTGGCAGTGGTAGTGTAGAAGTTACAGAGCTGCGTAATAAGAATGGCAGTGAAGTATTGAACTGAAGCCAACCCCATCACTACCCTGCAGAGAGTGACAGGCATTGGGGTGTGCGTTTGGGTCATTTGTAGGAATTTTTTCACCAGATTTTCAACATAGCCATTTTAAGACCTCAGCTCATGAATAGTGTCACTGAGATTTTCTTAATTTGTCCCATTACATTGATTTACTTTTTATCCGACATTTCATAAGCTACATGAAACAGAAACACGTTTTGGGTGAGATGTGAAAAATGGCAGCTGTACTACTCCTAAGAAGGTGTGTAAAATGGCAATGTTGAAATCTGGGTGAAAATATTGAAAGTTCACGAACTTACAGAGCGTAGGAACTGTACAACGCACGCCGTAAACAGTCATTTTTAGTTTTTTCACCAAATTTTCAACATAGCCATTTTAAGACCTCAAGCTCATGAACAGTGTCACTGTGATTTTCTTAATTTGTCCGTGTTTGATCTAGCACACATTTCTGCATACTGTATGCGCTACATGAAATGAAACACGTTTTGGGTGAGATGTGAAAAATTACAGCTGTACTACTCATAAGAAGGTGTGGTAAAATGGTAATGTTGAAAATCTGGAGTAAAAATATTGAAAATGCATGAACTTACGAGCCTACGTAGGAACTGCGCAATGCACGCTCATAAAACAGTCATTTTTTGGAATTTTTGCAGCAAACTTTCAACATGGGGTTTTGATGCCCTTCTCATGAATAGTGTCACTGTCATGGCATTATTCGGGCCGAAGGTGATTTGCTGATCACTGCGCGGTCACCGCGAAATCACCCGCCGGACTGGTATAACGCCATGACAGTGACATCATTCATGAGAGGGTCCCAAAACCCCATGTTGAAAATTTGTGCAAAAATTCCAAAAAATGCCTGAGATGTAATAGTTGAAACCCCTATCTAGCCCATTATACAGCTTACCGGCATTTCCTCAGTTCACGATCGGCTTTGAAGAGTGCAGAGCGTGTTCCCAGTCCACAGAAGATCATCTCTCGCAGTACGGAGGTAAGCATGGGGTGAGGGGTTTGGGGTGTGGGGAGGTAGGGTGCGCGAGTGGGTGAGTGCGGGTTGTGGGAGGGTGTGTTGGGAGACTCACGTGGGACCGTTTTATTTTCAGGTTTAAAAAAAAAATTGATGATGCGGGACGTTTGCCACGCTGGGGTGAGGCTCCCAGCGTGGCTGGGGAAGTAGGGGGCCTTCAGCCCGGCCGAGGATTAGGCACCCCGTCGGCCATGACATTTGTTGCCTCACTGGGGTGGGCTCCCAGCGTGGCTTCTTGTACTGGGGGAGAGAGTGTACGCTGATGGGGATTGGGCACTCCTGTTGGCGATAGTATGGGGGTTGAGAGACAGTTAAGCCAGGAGTTGGGCACCCCGTCGGCTTTTAAGGTAGCATTTAGGAGGCTTTTTGGGGAGCACAGCACAAGCCGACGGGTGATTGGGCACCCGTCAGCTATACTTGTGCAGGGAGGGAGTTTCGGTGTGTGTGTGTGTGTGTGTGTGTGTGTGTGTGTGTGTGTGTGTGTGTGTGTGTGTGAGGGGAGTCTGCGCGCGGGCGATATCTTATCGCTGCTCACTGAAGCGTAGCTCCCCCTTTCAACTGTATGCCACTGAATTTTGGAGCTTGTCATAGACAGCTCCAGCATGCATTGGCCTACAGGGGCCGCGCCTGCCAACACACTGACTGAATTGGAGGAGGAGGTGACACACCTCCGAAATCTCAGATGATGGCACTATGTTTCTTGCACATGCGTGCAAGCCAACATAAAAATAGAATAAGGTTTCATAGCAACTGTGGGGGCGACTTCATTTAAAGGGCCAGTGTGAGCCAGTGGCTTAATTTTCTAACCCTTCAGTGCTAATATGATTTTAACCAACCTATTTGAAGTTACCTGGGAGGTGAATCTAGTCATTTAGTCGCCCCATAGACAATGGGCTTTAATAATCTCATAAAACCTCTTCCACATCACTCAAATCCTCTGAAGTGCTGAAACACTGGCTTAAGAAGTTAAGACACTGTTATTTCTACAACACCCCAAGGCACAGTAGGTCAATCCAATTTAACAACACCACTGAGCAAGAAGCGCTCCCATACTACTGTGACAGAACAATTAGTCCCTGTAACATGCCAGGACTCTACCCACCCCTCCAGCAGTAGGGTTATCAGTTCCTACCTAAAATGTCCTGCACTACCATACCCACTCCACTTTCAGCAACTGTGTGGTCTATGAAAGACTGTACTCTGCCTGCAAGCAAGCACCCTGCACATCTGGATATAGGGCAGTTTCTATAATTCTAAGGCACTTTCTATTGTTCTAGAACAATATTATTCCCACCACCTCCCCCATATAAAAACAAACTAGACACACATGACAACGACACAACCACCACTGTTTGTTTAAAGGCAATTAATCTGGAGCAAACCATTTCTCAGGTAAATCAAAATCATGACCCAAGCCTTCAGTTGTATCAAGACTAGTATATGCACTCCGGTAAATAACTTCATCATCAGCATATACAAGTAATTGAACTACTATACCACTTTGGAAGGTAAGGGGTTAACAATTAATGAAAACAAAAGGAGTCCAATATTGATCCCTGGGGAGAAACACTCATAACCCCGAGGGTATAAAACCCTGAAGGGACCTGATCTCAGTCTTCTGAATCCTGAGGGGTATTGACAAGGTCAAACAGACAGAAATGTTTGCTCTGGTGTGCTCCAACAGGATGTGTGGACCACAGGAGTAACATTAGGAGGCCTGTCTTCTTCCAGAGGGTGGTGAGCCCATGCAACAGCCTACCAGCAGAGACAGAGGTTATGAACACACTGCAGGCAGGCCTACAAAGAAATGCTGAACACAGTTCTGATTACTAAGGGAATCATTAGGTATGGAGGTTGATAGAGGGGTGAGGAATCTCTAATTCAGTACCTATTTGCACAGCATAATTATTTTTTCCTAGCGGGAAAGAGGCCTTAATGAGCCTAGAGTCCCTTATGACCTAATAATACTACTGTACATTGCTGTGTCACTATGCAGTGGATTCAGGTTAGTTAACAAAGTAGCTTCTGTAAAACCACAAGTCTGTGAAAGACTGATTTCATAGGTTGATTCAATGACCTATGCAGCCAGTATGATGACATGCTTGTGCAACTGTTACTTGGTTTTGACCATTCATGCTCTCTGTTCCAGAAGAATTATCACTCTGTAGGGGTACCAAAGACAAGGAGCCCTCAAAGAGGGTTCCACCCCTAGATGTACCGTGGGATGTTTCTCTTGGCTAAAGGTACCTTAGGAAGCATCTCAAAGAGAGAGGCAATGCCACTGGAGGAGGGAGTGAGGATGGTGGGGCAAAGAAAAAGTTCTTGAGAGAGAGGATCAGAGGAACTGCTGATGTAGTACAGGAAGGGGGAGTGGCTGGCTGCTTGTCCATTGAACCACAGGCATAGCCTTCCAATTCAATGGCCTACTTAGTCAGTATGATGTTATGCTCGTGCAACTGTGTTACTTGGTTTTGGTCATTCACACTCTCTGTTAAAGAGGAATTACCACCTGGTAGGGGTACCAAAGGCAAGGAACCCTCAAAGAGGGCTCCACCCCTAGAGGTGCTCCGGGATGATTCCCTTGGCTAAAGGTACCTTAGGAAGCATCCCCAAAAAGAAAAGCAGTAGTATGAAAGCACATTAGCAATCAGTAGCTGTGAGGCATAGTAGTAGATTAGGCACCAGGTAGCTTGATAACTTAATGAGATGCACAGGTTAGAAATGGCATGGGTATGATGGGTTGCACTGGAGATTGAGGATGGCCTCCTAAGGAGAGAGGAATGGCAAGTAGGGACACCATCCACCTCCATCCAACAGCGGGACCTACCTAAAGGAACTAGGGAACACTAACTATGGCTAACTAACGTTTATGACCTGAGACACGAAGGAGAGGAAAAAACCCTTTGAGGAGGAAATCTCTGGGGATCCAAGGCCTAGGTCATCTTCCCTCCAGGCTTGGGAGGTTTCGTTTAGTGACAGCTCTGCTGCTGCAATTTAGAAACCCAATTGGTGGTGGTGGGGGGGTATTTCAATTTGGAAGAAAGCTCTCACTCGATCCCTCTAATGGGAATGCTGTGGAAGGTTGCAAGAATGCTCTGTAACATCGGTGGCAACCAAGAAAATAGGAGGAGAGCAACTACTGCTGAAGCACTCACCTGGCCTACCCACCCTAACAGCAAACCAGGTGAACCAGAGGCAGTCATAGGGAGAATGCGTTGAAGGTGCCTTGCTAGTAGAATACTAGAGCCAAAGGAGATTGCTGTAGCCACTCTTCATGACTAGTCTTAAATTCTACACCAGGAGATTTCATCGAGTCTCAAATGGCTAAAGCCAGGCCCAGAGCTAGAACATTTCCAGCTATGGGCCAGGTGAGAAGGACCCCACCCCAAGTCAGGCATGCTCAAGATGTGGACTTCATAGGTGCAGAGTGAGACTGTCGACTCAGAGAGGCCCTGTGCCATGGAATGGTTATGGCTGGCATGCCCCAGAAAACAATGGAGGAGGAGACGAATGAAACATTGAGTGCTGGGACCCTCACGTAGGTCAGACATGGTAGCAGCAAGTGCTGAGCAAATGAATTGCATAAGCAATAAGTGGACCTGCACATAGGTCAGGAAGCAGAGTAAGCAAATGGTCAGACCTACATGGAGGTTGAAGGAACAGCAAATATGAATAGCGAGGAAAACCAGCCAGGCCATCAAGGAAGCCAATGAAAGGTGACAAAATACTAGAAAGATTTTAGTTGCGAAAGCAGGATTTAAACATGAGTTAGTATGCCACACAGGACCATGGCTCCTCAACAACACCTCCAGTCCCCCACCATAGAAAAAATAAGAAAGTGATCAGAAGGTGCCATGACCCACATGCAGATATTGAAACTAGATTACAGCACCAGTGGTAGCTTAGCTGATTTCCAGCGTATAAAAGCAGTGTGCTAACATAAGAGAGCAGCATCATGATTATAGAATAACTATGAGGTATAGGTGTAGCAACTTGAATGAACATAGACTGGAGAGAGACAGCACTCTGAAAGCAGCAATTTGGCTAGGTAGGGTAATGAAAACAGCAGCAATGAGGTATGTGGTATGAGTTCAGGTAGCAGGATTGAGCTGCATGGTTTAGGGTTCAAAGTGGGCTTGAACCAGGTGAAAACAATTAAGGTGCATAGCATGGAGAGCAGAAGCAAGGAAGCAGCTTCAGCTGGAAAACACTGATAATTGCAGTTGCATTCTGAGTAAATTGGAGCAAGTAACATGAGCTCTGATTAGCAACATACAAGGAGTTAAAAACCAAGAAGCCACCCCAAAAGAAGCAAAACAAAAGACACACAAACACTGAAGAACAGGGAACAGGCAACACAAAAAAGCACACAGCCAGAGGCAAACAATAAAAACCAAATGCAGGAGAACAGACAACAAAAGTCCAGCAGAAACAAGCAGAGCCAGAACACAGCAAGGGGGCAGGCCCAACAGCTCTAAGGACAGACCTACAGAGTCTCTACCTGCAAAGAAAAAGTGCTTGAGAAAGAGGCTCAGATGAACTGCTTATGTAGCACAGAAAGGGGGAGTGGCTGGCTGCTTGTCCATTGAACCACAGGCATAGCCTTCCAATTATGGTCAATGGGTCAGTGCAAATCACCTCTAAATGATATTATTTATTCTGGAAACTTTAGACTCCTTCAATTTTTTATTTACATTCTTCCAGAAACTCTTGGGGTCACCGTAACTAAGAATTTATTGTTTGTTTAACAAATTATTATTTTTGTTTTGCTACTTTGAAAGAGCACGTGTTTATTGGATGAACACCTAGTTAAATTCCAACTACTCAATTTACATATGTCAGTATAATTGAAATCATTGTCAGAATAGAAAAAAATATGTTAACAAATAAGATGTTATACTAACATAAAAGGAATTATGCCAACATGATAACTAATTACATCAACATTTTAAAATGGTGTGAATGTTTTTTTATGATGCTTTTTTAATTTTTTATGATTTCCAGTTCGCATTCAGATCAAACAAATAATGATAGTGTACTGTTTGTAATGATGCCTGCTTTCCAACATGCTTCAGTCACATCACATCAAATCACTATTTCTAATTGAGAAATTTCAAATACCTCTTTCTTTCACAGGCTTTACCTTTGAAGGTAATAATAAAAGAAACATGAAATATGTTATCACTAATCCAGCAGAGCTAGACATTAATATATAATGCACAAAACATTTTTTTTGCATAGTGTTTGTCGCACAATGCAGTGTGGCATCGCTTCTATGGAGTTGAGTGCAGTAGGCTGGCAAGTCACAATATGCATGTGTATCCTAAACCCATGGTGAATACAGCCCTTAATCAGTACAAAGGAGCTGGGAACCAAGAAGCAAATGAAAAAGCAGTGCAGCTAAAGAGAGAGTAAGAAAAATATAGTTTTATGTGATGTAGTTTTCTACTATGTTCTGTTCTATACTGTGCTATTTGATGGATTATACTGCATTACACTTTTCTGTGAATCCCACTGTGCTATATTATCTTGTACCAAGTTAAATTAATGTCACGGTGTTTCATTTTTTTTCTGCGCTATGTATAGATGATTTCTAATGATTAAGATGAGAAAAGGAAATCCTGTATCCTGATTGGTTAGGAGCTATGCCCAGCCATGTGTTTATAGAGCAACAACCCTGCAGCTTGTACTTTTCCATCAGTCAGAATGCAATGCATCCCATATAGCCATGCCTCTCAGAAAACGTTTGTGGCAGCCATGTTGACAAAGCAAACCACATGTAAACCCATCACTTGTCTTAACCCCTTCACAACAGTTTTGATCTTTGTAAATAAATGTCCACCCCCCATAAAAAAGCCCATAATATGTATAAAATCCATTTTGCTGCAAAAACTAACCCACATAATGCTTGTGTTTTTCACTTTTCATTTGCAGGCCTCTACTACTCAGTGCCTAAGCTGCTGAAGACTAACCTGGTATGCTGCCTCACACCACTCCTCTCAGTAGCCCCCACCATCTCACAAAAGACAGCCTGCTCAGCAAGTAAACCAGCCATGATTTATCTTCCAGCACGGCACAGTTTTTTCTTTGTCTGCACATGGCATCATTAATTTAATTAATTACCACAAAAATCTGTTTATTGTTAAAATGTTCATAAGCAGGATTGAGAGACTGTCATGTGCCTTCCGCCAGCACTGGAAGTACAGTATGTTGACTGAACTGTCAAAACTCAGTGCATCATTGTGCCAGCCCCAAAGATGCTGAAAATAAAATCATACCTATTTTGCAGATAAAGGACTCTGGCTACCTGTGACTCTACTTCCCTGTTGATCAAGAAACTTTGTGTGTACAAGAGGGGTTGGGGTGAAGAAGAAGGAAAGCACACATACTAGCAGTCAAATCTAGCAATAGAGTACCCTCTAGTGACACTCAAAACCTCTGCACTACAGCAAGTATATAGAATAATGCATGAGATAGTGTGGTTTATGGGGATTTTATGCACACCTAAGGTGTGTGATGCCCCATAAACCTGAAAGATGAAGCCCAAGGGGTTTATATGAGCATCACACAGCGAGGGTGTACATAAAATCCCCATTAAACCTCACTTCTTCATGTTTTATTTTTTATATTTACAGTTTTTTTGTGTGAGAGAACAAGGGAGGGTGCGCTGTCTTCAGTCTTCTGGTTTGTTCAGCCATCAGTCATGAGAGCGGTGTGTCATTAGAGGCCATCGGGTCCCCTCAGTGGTGGTACTACCCATCTGAAGCTGCATCAGAGAGAGAGAGAGAGAGACAAGAGCCATCAAACAGCATTGGAAGCCCCTCAAGGTCCTCAAATGTCCTGTGTCTGCCTCCTAGATTCCCTCCCTCTGCTGGAACCTCCAACCTCCTGATTCAGTATCCCTGAACCCCAATCCAGGGTGATGAGTAAGTGGCAACATCACCAGCTAGGTGCTGACTGCTAGAACTTTATTTTTAAAATATAGAAGTATTTGTGTGAAGTACTGTGGATTTTGATAAACTGCTTAGCAACGTGGAGGGGGTGGGCCATTTGGAATTTTGTGTGACCGTGGTTTACATCATTCTGTAAACCACATACTGTACAGTATGTGGTTTATGGAGCTGTTGGGCACTTGCTGGCAGTGGTTTATAACCACTAACCAGTAAATATTGCACAATAAAGAACTACTTCCTGAACAAATCAACAAACACATAGAATACATACAAAAATGTAATATGTTTTTCAAAACTTTCTTATTTTCTTAACATTTCTTTATTTTCATAGTTGTGGACCCATTTTTATGTTGATTGCATGCATGCGCAAGAAACATATTGCGGCAGCTTTCCTCCAGAAATAGGTTGTGGAGGCACGGCACTGTTGTGGCCAATGCCCCCACAGCCTTTAAAGGCTTGGCCTACATTCCCCAATGCTGTGGCACACTGCTGCTGACACTAGTTCAGCCAGCATGCCACAACCTTGTAAAAAATTAACCGCTGCAATCAGGGGCCGCCTCGTCATTACTGTGTAAGCCATTCACTGCAATGAGGGAGCAACCCGTCATTGCAGGGCAGAACCTTGGTACTCTGATATTGTTTGTGAACATGATAGTGGCTTGCTGCCATGTTCTAAAACAATATAAATGATCCCGATGGAGCAGGTGTCCAATCCCCCTCGGCAACATGTGCTCCTAGCCACAGCAGCATGATTTTGCAGACAGGGGGCCCAATCATCGTCAGCTTCCATACCTGGTGCTATGAGTTGCCAATGATGCCCACTCCCTGTCGGCATTATGTCCTCCTCTGAAACAGTAGTGAGAGAGCTGTGCCGAGGGGGTGCCCAATCCGCCTCGGCTCTTGCACCCCCTCCCGCTTTTGTGCAGATGGGGGTGCCCAATCCCCCGTTGGCTACAGCTGGCCCCCCCAACAGTCAGTTGGCACACTGGAAGCCCACCCTAGTGTGCCAAATGTCCAGAAATCCCACTGTCAAAATAAACAAAAGTCCCACAATGTCTTTTTCTTTTTTTTGTACCTATAAAGCAAAAACAGTCCCTCGTCGAGTCCGGCAGCCCCTCCCAACCCGTGCCCAGTCTCTGTGCACTCTGCCTCCCCACATGCCCCCACCACATACTTACCTCTGGAGCCCAGGGTGACAGTCTTCTGTGGACTGGGAAAAAGTCTGCACTCTTCAAAACCGACCGTGAACTGAGGAAATGCCGGTAAGCTATACAATGGCATAGATAGGATTTTTTCAACTTTGATGCATATCTCAGGCATTTTTTAGACTTTTGGCACCAAATTTTCAACATGGGGTTTTTGGCACCACTCCTCATGAATTCAGCCACTGTCATGGCATTATGAGGCCCCAAAAGGTGATTTCGCGGTCACTGCACAGAATCTTTTTTCAGGACTGATAAACAAAATGACAGTGCCAGTGTTCATGAAGTGGGCTCTCAAAAAACCTATGTTGCAACTTTGGTGGAACAAATCCAAAAAATGACTGTTTTATGAGCGTGCATTGCGCAGTTGCTATGCACATTAGTAACTTCGCGAATTTGCAATATTTTCACTCCAGATTTTCAACATTGGCATTTTTCCCCACCTCCTTGTGAACAGTATAGCTGTCATTTTTAACATCCTGGCCAAAATGTGTTTTTGCACTTCCAGTGCAGAATAGCACGGTGGCTGTGGGACATCAGTGTTCCGGACAGATTATGAAAATCACAGTGACACTGTTCATGAGCAGAGGGCCTAAACTGCCTATTTTGAACATTTGGTGATGATACTCTATAAAATGACTATGTTACGAGCGTGCATTGTGCAATTTGCACACACCCTCGTAAGTTTGCGAATTTATAACATTTTCACTCCAGATTTTCAACATTGCCATTGTTCTGCACCTCCTGATGAACAGTACAGCTGTCACTTTTCACATCCTGGCCAAAATGTGTTTTTGCAGTTCCAGTGCAGAATTGCGCGGTTGCTGTGGGAAATCCATGCTCGGGAGACATTATGAAAATAACTGTGACACTGTTCATTAGCAGATGTCCTCAAATGCCTATGTTGAAAATTTGGTGATGAAAGTCCATAAAATGACTGTGTTACGAGCATGCGTCATGCAATTTCCACGCACCCTTGTAACTTTGCAAATTAGTAATATTTTCAAACCACATTTTCAACACTGGCATTTTCCATAACTTCTTATAAACAGTACAGCTGTCATTTTTCACATCCTGGCAAAAATGTGTTTTCGCACTTCCGGCGCAGAATAACGCAGTCGCTGTCACAAATCAGTGTTTGGGACAGATTAGGATCGAGCGAGTAAAGGGGGAGAGTGACCAAGCTCAACTGAGCTCTGTTGGGACTGCTGTGGATTTCTTTGTGGGCAGGAAAAGGTGCCAATGTAGGCAGGAGCCCAGTACAAAAGGGAAGCCTGCAGCACCAGGAGACACAGAATGAGCGAGTGAGGGAGGGAGAGTGAGTGAGATCAACAGAGCAATGTTGAGACTGCTGTGGATTTCTTTGTGGGCAGAAAAAGGCAGCAATGCATGGAGGGGCCCAGTACAAAAAGGCAGCCTGCAGTGATGGGGGAAACAGAATGAGCAACTGAGAGAGGGGGAGTGAGCAAGCTCAACAGAGCTCTATTGTGACTGCTGCAGATTTCTTTGTGGGCAGAAAAGGGTGGGAATGCAGGCAAGAGCCCCGTGCAAAGAGACGTACTGCAGCGCTAGCAAGCCAGACGGCGAGTGGTGGGGTCAATGGAGCTCTGTCTTTGTGGGCAGAAAAAGGTGCCAACAGAGGCAGGAGCCCAGTACAAAAGGGCAGCCTGCAGCACTGGGAGAAACAGAATGAGCGAGTGAGAGAGGGGGACTGAGCGAGCTCAGTGGAGCTGTGTCGGGACTGCTGCAGATTTCTTTGTGGGCAGAAAAAGGCAGCAATGCACGCAGGAGCCCAGTACAAAAGGGCAGCCTGCAGCGCTGGTAGAAACGGAATGAGCGAGTGAGAGAGAGGAGTGAGCAAGCTCAACGGACCTGTGTAGGGACTGCTGCAGATTTCTTTGTGGGCAGAAAAAGCTGACAATGCAGGCAGGAGCCCAGTACAAAAGGGCAGCAGCCTGCAGCAGTGGGAGACACAGAATGAGTGAATGAGTAAGGGGGAGTGAGTGAGCTCAACAGAGCTCTGTTGGGACTGCTGCAGATTTCTTTGTGGGCAGAAAAAGGCAGCAATGCACGCAGGAGCCCAGTACAAAAGGGCAGCCTGCAGCACTGGCAGAAATGGAATGAGTGAGTGAGAGAGGGGAGCGAGCAAGCTCAACGGACCTGTGTCGGTACTGCTGCAGATTTCTTTGTGGGCAGAAAAAGCCGACAATGCAGGCAGGAGCCCAGTACAAAAGGGCAGCCAGCAGTGGTGGGAGAAACAGAATGAGCAAGTGAGACAGGGAGAGTGAGCGACCTCAACTGAGCTCTGTCAGGACAGCTGTGGATTTCTTTGTGGGCAGAAAAAGGTGCCAAAGCAGGCAGGAGCCCAGTACAGAAGGGCAGCCTGCAGCGCCAGGAGAAACAGAATGAGCAACTGAGACAGAGGGAGTGAGAGACCTCAACGAAGCTCTATCATGACTGCTGCAGATTTCTTTGTGGGCAGAAAAAGGCAGCAACACAGGCAGGAGCCCAGTACAAAAGGCCAGTCTGCAGCACTGGCAGAAATGGAACGAGCGAGTGAGAGAGGGGAGTGAGCAAGCTCAACGGACCTGTGTTGGTACTGCTGCAGATTTCTTTGTGGGCAGAAAAAGCCAACAACACAGGCAGGAGCCCAATACAAAAGGGCAGCATGTAGCAGCGAGAGACACAGAATGAGTGACTGAGCTCAACTGAGCTCTGTTGGGATTACTGCAGATTTCTCTGTGGGCAGAAAAAGGCAGCAATGCAAGCAGGGGCCCAGTACAAGAGGGCAGCCTGCAGTGGTGGGAGAAACAGAATGAGCAAGTGAGACAGGGAGAGTGAGCGACCTCAACTGAGCTCAGTCAGGACAGCTGCAGATTTCTTTGTGGGCAGAAAAAGGTGCCAAGGCAGGCAGGAGCCCAGTACAGAAGGGCAGCCTGCAGCACCAGGAGAAACACAATGAGCGAGTGAGAGAGGCGGAGTGAGCTAGCTCAATGGACCTCTATCGTGACTGCTGTGATTTCCATTTGGGCAGAAAAAGGCAGTAACACAGACAGGAACCCAGTACAAAAGGCCAGTCTGCAGTGCTGGCAGAAATGGTACGAGCAAGTGAGAGAGGGGAGTGACCAAGCTCAACGGACCTGTGTCAGGAATGCTGCAGATTTCTTTGTGGGCAGAAAAAGCCACCAATGCAGTCAGGAGCCCAGTACAAAATGGCAGCCTGCAGCAGCGGAAGACACAGAATGAGTGAGCGAGGGGGAGTGAGAGAGCTCAACAGAGCTTAGTTGGGACTGCTGTGGATTTCTTTGTGGGTAGAAAAAGGCATCAGTGCATGCAGGGGCCCAGTACAAAATAGGAGCCTGCAGCGGCGGGAGAAACAGAATGAGCAAGTGAGAGAGGGGGAGTGAGCCACCTCAATGGAGCTCTATTGTGACTGCTGCAGATTTCTTCGTGGGCAGAAGGAGGTGGCAATGCAGGCAGGAGCCCAGTACAAAAGGGCAGCCTGCAGCGCTGGCAGAAACAGAATGAGCGAGTGACAGGGGGGGAGTGACCTAGCTCAGTGGAGCTCTGTCGGCACTGCTGCAGATTTCTTTGTGGGCAGAAAAAGGTACCAACAGAGGAGGAGCCCAGTACAAAAGGGCAGCATGCAGCGCCAGGAAAAACAGAATGAACGAGTGAGACATAGGGAGTTAGCGACCTCAACAGAGCTCTGTCGGGACAGCTGTGGATTTCTTTGTGGGCAGACAAAGGTGCCAACACAGGAAGGAGCCCAGTACAAAAGGGCAGCCTGCAGCACCAGGAGAAACACAAGTGAGTGAGAGAGGGGGAGTGAGCAAGCTCAACAGAGCTCTATCATGACTGCTGCCAATTTCTTTGTGGGCAGAAAAAGGCGGCAACACAGGCAGGAGCCCAGTACATAAGGCCAGCCTGCAACGCTGGCAGAAACAGAACGAGAGTGTGAGAGAGAGGGAGTGAGCAAGTTCAATGGACCTGTGTCGGGACTGCTGCAGATTTCTTTGTGGGCAGAAAAAGCCACCAACAGAGGCAGGAGCCCAGTACAAAATGGCAGCCTGCAGCGCCAGGAGAAACAGAATGAGTGAGTGAGAGAGGGGAGTGAGTCACCTCAACGGAACTCTGTCATGACAGCTGCTGATTTCTTTGTGGACAGAAAAGGGTGCCAATGCAGGCAGGGGCTCAGTACAAAAGGGCAGCCAGCAGCAGCAGGAGACACAGAATGAGTGAGGGAAGGGGGAGAGTGTGAGCTCAACGGAGCTCTATTGGGACTGCTACGGATTTCTTTGTGGGCAGAAAAAGACAGCAATTCATGCAGGGGCCCAGTACAAAAGAGGAGCCTGCAGTGATGGGAGAAACAGAATGAGGGAGTGAGAGAGGGGAAGTGAGCCACCTCAATGGAGCTCTATCATGACTGCTGCAGATTTCTTTGTGGGCAAAAGGAGGTGGCAATGCAGGCAGGAGCCCAGTACAAAAGGGCAACCTGAGAGCTGGCAGAAACAGAACGAGCGAGTGATAGTGGGGGAGTGAACTAGCTCAATGGAGCTCTGGCGGCACTGCTGCAGATTTCTTTGTGGGCAGAAAAAGGCACCAACAGAGGAGGAGCCCAGTACAAAAGGGCAGTATGCAGCGCCAGGAAAAACAGAATGAGCGAGTGAGACATGGGGAGTTAGTGACCTCAACGGAGCTCTGTCGGGACAGCTGCAGATTTCTTTGTGGGCAGAAAAAGGTGCCAACGCAGGAGAGAACCCAGTACAAAAGGGCAGCCTGCAGCGCCAGGAGAAACACAACAAGCGAGTGAGAGAGGGGGAGTGAGCAAGCTCAACAGAGCTCTATCATGACTGCTGCGGATTTCTTTGTGGGCAGAAAAAGGCAGCAACACAGGCAGGAGCCCAGTACATAAGGCCAGCCTGCAACGCCGGCAGAAACAGAATGAGAGTGTGAGAGAGAGGGAGTGAGCAAGCTCAACGGACCTGTGTTGGGACTGCTGCAGATTTCTTTGTGGGCAGAAAAAGCCACCAATGCAGGCAGGATCCCGGTACAAAAGGGCAGCCTGCAGCACCAGGAGAAACAGAATGAGTGAGTGAGAGAGGGGAGTGAGTCACCTCAACGGAACTCTGTCAAGACAGCTGCAGATTTCTTTGTGGACAGAAAAGGGTGCCAACACAGGCAGGGGCTCAGTACAAAAGGGCAGCCGGCAGCAGCAGGAGACTCAGAATGAGTGAGTGAGGGGGAGAGTGTGAGCTCAACAGAGCTGTGTTGGGACTGCTGAGGATCCAATCATTGGTTGACTCTTTCTTTTGAACTACACCGTCCAGCAAGCGCAGCTGATCTGTCATGATCAGCCTGCTGAGGAATTACACCCTATAGCAAAGAAAACTATCGATGTCTGTTGCTGGGGCTGCCATAACTGTCCCCCCACCCCCACCCCACCTTCCTTGGAGTAGTTGCAGAGAGAAGAAAAAAAAGAAACCAGAATATACTGTTTGATTTCAACTAGAAACTAAATAGTACAGCATTCACTCAAACTCTCTCTCTCTCTTTCCTGAGTTCATTTCCCTTGAGTAGCCACCCTCATTTCTGTTTTCCACTCGGTTTCCCTACCCACTGGACTTTGTGTTAATATTTACCCTCTGCCCAATAAAAAGTAAATGAATATTGCAGCCTTTACTAGGGCTGTATGTCTTTCCCTTAAAGTCCATTTCCTATGACTAGCCAACCGCGTTTCTGTTTCCTGCTCAGTTTCCCTTCCTGCTGCCCTCTGTCTATTTTCCCCCTGCCCAGTTTGCAGCTTAAAAATAATAATAAATAGTTCAGTCTTTACTCAGACTGTCTCTCTGTCCCCCTCCCCAGTCTGCTCAGATAGTCTCCACTGTGGTGCATGTACAAATGTTTTGAAAATGTGACCCTACAACTAAAAAAAAAAAAAAAAAAAAAAAAAGCTCATCTTGTTCAGCTCCCATGTTCATCTTCTGGCAGGGGGATGCCCAGTTTCCTATGCTGGCTTCTACCCCACGCCCTGCCCATTTTAGTTCTGCAACACTGGGGAACCCACCCTTGATGATCGCAAATACAACAGTGACACTGGAGGTGGCCAATCCCCCAGTGTCATGATCTGTAAGAAAACAGTCCCTTGTATTAGTATTTTTTTTAATATTAAACCATCTAAGAAAGAAAACCATCCATTGATGTCTGTTGTGGCAGTTACTGTACCTCCACCCAGCCCTCTTACTCAGCACCCACCACTCCACACCCTCCCAAGCCCTTACTTACCTACCAAGGGTCCAACACCATAATCCTCTGTTGGCCACAGATACATCTTCAGTCTTCAACACCAGACCATGAACTGAGGAAATCAGGTATGCAGTTCTATGTATTTCAAAGGGGCTTTGAACTTAGTGGCATAACTTGGCCATTTTTGAATATTTGTGCCCCAATTTTTCAACGTGCCTTTTTTGGACCCCAGCTCATGAACAATGGCAGTAAAATTAGGCAAATCTGTCCCAAAAGGTGATTTCATGATCACTGTGTAAAATCACCTTTCCATCAGGAGTTGAAAAGTTTCTCTGCCCTTGTTCATGAGGTGGGTTCATAAGAAAGCTATGTTGAAAATCTGGGGTAAAAATATTAAAACACAACAATGTTATGAGCCTATGTTGAAATTTGCAAATGCAGGCTCATAGCTTTGGTAATTTTCAATATTTGACACCAAATTTTCAACATAGCCATTTCTTTACAGCATCTCATGAATGCGACAGCTGTTGTCTTTCAAATCCTAGCTAAAATGTGTTTTTGCATACTGAAAGGTGATTTTGTGCAGCCCCCTCCAGCTTCATCACATGTTATCTGGTCCTGGTGCTCTTTCTCCTTTGAAAGAATCTCCCTTCTTAAACCTTGTTCACCCCCTGTGATGTACTTGTGGGTCTCAATCACATCCCCTCTCACTCTCCATTTTTCCACGGTGTATATGTTGAGATCCCTCAGTCGTATCTTATAGGACTTAGTGTGCAAGCCCCGTACCATTTTAGTTGCCCTCCTCTGGACTGGCTCCACCTTGCTTATGTCCTTTCTGAGGTGTGGCCTCCAAAACTGGACACAATACTCCAGGTGGGGTCTAACCAGTGAGTGATACAGTAACAAGATATCCTCCTTCCTCCTCCTGCTATTGATACCCCTCCATATTCACCTCAGCATCCTATTATCCCTACTCATTACACTGTTACACTGCCCTGCCACTTTGACATAATTTATGATAACCCAAGGTCCCTTTCCTGCTTAGTGACTGCCAGTACCTCCTCCCCATCTAATACTCATCTCCTGGATTTCTATGCCTTAGGAGCATGATTTTGCACTTTTTGGCACTGAACCCCAACTGCCATGTTCTTGGCCATGCCTTGAGTTTCCTTAGAATCCTGTACATTCTCTGCACTCTGTCCTGAGGGTCCACCCTTTTGAAGATTTTGGCATCATCTGCAAAAAGGCATACCTTCCCTTCCAGTTCTTTTGCAAGATCACTTAGGAAGACATTGAAAAGGACTAGTCCCAGTGCTGTGCCCTGCAGCACCCCACTGATTACTGTGCCTTCATTAGAGTGAACGCTGTTAACCACCTCCCTCTGCCACCTATCTATTAATCAGTTTCTAATCACATTCACCACTTTGGATTCCACCCCAGTCTGCTCAATTTCCTAATGAGTTTCCTGTGTGGGACAGTGTTAAAGGCTTTGCAAAAAGTCCAGATAGACCACGTCCACCGCCGTCCCCTGATCTATTTCACTGGTTACCGAGTAAAAGTAATCAATCACATTCATCTGGCATGACAGCCCCCCCCCCCCATGAATTAATTTCCTCACCACTGAAGTGGGCCTGGCTGGCCTATAGTTGCTAGCCTTTTCTCTGCTGCTGCTCCCATGTAGAGGGACTACATCAATTCTTCTCCAGTCCTCTGAAACTTCACCTATCTCCAGTGAATTGTTGCGTAAGGCATAAGTGGGGCATGCAGTACCTCCCTGAGTTCCTTCAGTACCTCTTGGTAAATCCCGTCTGGACCTATAGCTTAGTCCATCTTCAGAGATGCAAGTCCCTTCAGAACTCTTTCCTCTGAAAATGGACTTGTGTCCACCTCCCCCCCATTCCTGCTACTCCCATTCCCCCTTCATTCCTGATACTCTCTGGTAGTTCATTCTCCCTCCTTCCACTGTGAAGACTGAGCAGATATACCTGTTTTGGAGGGTGGCTTGTTGGTCCTCTTCTGTGCAGTCTTCCCCTTTTGCTCTCCTAATCCTCACCAACCCTCCCCTTGCATTTCTTTTCTCATTTATTCATCTGAAGAAAGTCTTATCCCCTTTAGTTATCCCACTGACTATCCTTTCCTTTGTCTGAATCATTCCTCCACTCATCACCTTTCCTGTTTCCATCTGTTTTACTTGGTATACTCCCCTGTCCTCATCCATCTGTGTTTTCTTATACCTCCTGAATGCTACCATTTTTTATTTTTGCACCTTTGCAATTTCCCTAAAGAACCATGATGGTTTATTTTTCTTTCTGCCTTTATTCACTTCTTCATGCATAGGCTGGTTGTCTTAATTATGTTCTCCCTTATTTTTCTCCACTCTTCCTATACCCCTCCATTGTAATCCCCCCATGAGGTAGTTTCTGTGGCAGTCTCCATTTCTTTAAAATCTGCCCTTGTAAAATCCAGAACCCTCATCTTCATGTGGTTTGCCTTTGCTCCTGTATTTATGTTAAATCACACTGTAACGTGGTCATTGGTTCTTAGTGGACTGCCCTTACACTTGGTATTGCTTTGTGTTTCTTTCTTTCTTTACTTTTTAATCAAGGGGATTTGTAAAATTGTTTATCTTGTGAGTAACTTCAAAAGAATTGAAATACTGCATAACTGGTTTTCCCTTGTGGTTAGCTGGATTATTGTCTACTACTGTAGTATTTTGTTACAGTTTGCATCAAACTATTTTGATATAGTGCTATTTACTGGTGACTGGGGATTTCTCATTTTTAACCCTGCAGTTTGTGTATTTGAACCCAGACAGGGCCTCAGGTGGTGGAAACTGGTTTCCCCCGAATGATTTCAGAGCACAGAACATCAGGTTGTAGTGGGTCAGGTGAGGCTTACATCATAGGTATTGGGCTCAACTGTTTGATTTTTCTCTGACTGTAATTGTTTGTTTTTTGTAGGGTATATTCTCTGTTAAGTTGTTGTGCAAGTTGTCTTGCTGAAAAGAAATCCAACACTCACCATTGTGGTGGGTCAGAGCTTGTAGCTGATTGATTTCAGAGGGCATGGGCTTGGGCCCACTCCCTCCGCCCCTCACCCCATCCCCCATCCCCAAGTGTGTCATTTCCTTTATACCAGGGGTTCTGATATAATTTCCCTAAGAGGCAAGGGGCATACAACTGTCATATCCTTACCAGCACAACACACTGCAATGAGGTTAAATGTGTGGACACATACACGAGCTCACACACTAACTAAAAAAAAAAACTTAAATAAACAGGAAAAAGACAGACGTGGGGAGTAGTGCAATGCACTGGCTGTGGGCAGCAGTCTTCTGGGAGACATTCTGGAGGCAGCAGTGCTGCCCTATTTGCAAACAACTCTCTGATCTGAGGGAGCAGGTTGCCTGTCTCCAGGCTGAACTGGACAGGAATAGGGAAACCTCCCCCACACATGGAACACAGGGCTACCACCACTGCCTCAGAGGTTGCCAAGCAAGAGGAGCAGTTGGACCATGGTGGGCTCAAGGAGGATGAGGGTGGTGAAACAGTAACACATCCGTCCAGTTGTATCTCTCCACAATCCATATGCCAGTTTGGTGGAGCATAGTTCCCCTATGGAGGCACCCACAGTGGAGACCAAGGAGGTTGCTGGCAACTGCCACAAGAGAGGCCCACAGGAAGGTGGCATGGGACACCACAGTGGAAGGAAGCAGCCCCTGTTGGGGGACTCAGTTATTATGGGGTAGGACTGGGGAAGGCAAGAGAGAGGGCAGTAAGGTGCCTACCAGGTGCCATGGCTTAGAGGGACAGGAAGCAAATCCTCAGGATCATGAGGACAGCTGCATGGAGAGGGAGCTGGAAGTCATTGCCTACCTAGGGACAAATGACTTTGCCAGGCATGGGATCAGAGCAGTGCAAGAGGAGTTTGTGGAGTTGGGAAGGAGCGTTAGACAACTAGCACACACCGTAACCTTCTCAGAGGTGCTACCTATGGCATGGGTGAGGCAAGGGTGCACCACACCATGTGATTCATGAATGGTTGAAAAACTGGTGCAGAGCACAGGGTTTTGGCTTCACTGGGGACTGAGGTTCCACCTGGAGGGATACCTGCCTATACTGGCATGATGGTCTACATCTGTTCAGGAGGGGACCAGGCTCCTAAGTGATAGGTTTAAATGCTTCATTGGCAAGCTTTTAAACTAGCCAAGAGGGGAGCCACTGATAAGAAGTGGTGAATTCCTAGCCTTCCCCCACAAAAGAGGGTCGTCAGCAAGGAAAACACCAAGGTAGAATGGTCAATAGGGAGCAGGACAGGGGTAAATGGAGAAGAAGGCAGAGTCAGTAAGGGCAGGGTTAGGGCTAAAAGGGGTAAAGCCATCAAAAATGGAGAGTGATGAGTACCAATGCCCGTAGTCTGGGTAACAAGCTTCCTGAACTAGTGGCCTTGATGGAAGAGGGACACTTGGATATCGTCGCAGTCACAGAAACATGGTACACACAGAATTATGACTGGGATGTAAACATACCAGGGTACACAATCTTCAGGAGGGACAGAGAGGGTAAAACAGGAGGAGGAGGAGCTCTCTACATAAGGGAAAGGATCAAAACAACAGAACTAAAGGGTAAACGGGGAGGAGAGGAGGCACTGTGGTTCAACTTGGAGACAGGCAAAGGCATCACAGTCTGCAAGGGGGTTGTATACAGACCCCATCTCAGGGGGAGGAAATGGACAAAGAAATGATAGAAGGCATCCTTAGAATGGCAGAAAAAGGGGAGATATTGTTGATGGGGGACTTAAATATGCCAGATGTTAACTGGAGCACATTTTCTGCAGCCACATTCAAGAGCAGAATCATTCTCTATGCCCTGCAATGGGCATGCCTCAGACAGCTAGTATTGGAACCCACTCGAGAGGGAGCAATCTTAGACCTAGTACTCTCAAATGGAGACAAAGAGAGGATCACAGATTTAAAAGTGGGTAGCCATCTGGGAACTAGCATCCACCAAATGGTGTGGTTCACAATTAACACAGCAGTAGAGTCAAGCCATACAAAGGCAAAGATACTGGACTTTAAGAGGGCTGACTTTGCCAAAATGGGCGAGTGCCTAAGCACTGCACTAGCAAATGGGCAGGAAGGAGGGGTGGAAGAACAATAGGGAAAATCAAAACTGCCATCACAGAGGCAACAGGCCTTTGTGTAAAGCAAATAAACAAAACACAATGAACTAAAAAGCCACCATGGTTTTCAAAGGAGGTGGCAGGGAAGGTTAGGGAGAAAAAGTTAGCATTCAGGAAGTACAAGGAAACACAGAAAGTGCAGGATAGAGAACTGTGTCATTAAAGCAGAAGGAAGTGGGGAAAGCAGTCAGAATAGTGAAGGCCCAAACTGAGGAAAATATAGCCAACTCAATTAAGAAGGGGGATAAAACCTTTTATAGGCACAACAGGGAGTGAAGGAAGACCAAGGGAGGGATAGTGAGGCTTAATAAAGAGGAGGGGAGGTGAGCAGAGGGTTACTGAGAAAAGGCAGAGATGTTGACCCAATACTTTTGCTCAGTATTCACAAAAGAAGAAGGGGGTGAGGTACCTAAACCAAGCAATAAAAGCACTCTGGACAGGGGGATCGATACCAGTCCATTCACAGAAGAAAGGGTCCTGAAAGAACCCCTAAAACTGAAGGCAGACAAAGCAATGGGGCCTGATGGAATTCACCCCAGAATTCTAAAAGAACTAAGGAAAGACCTAGTGATACCACTGACTACCCTTTTTAACAAATCATTGGAGGATAGTGTGGTACCTGAGGACTGGAGGAGGGTGGATGTGATTCCTCTTCACAAAAGTGGGAGCAGGACAGAGGCAGGAAACTACAGACCTGTCAGTTTGACCTCAGTGGTAGGGAAAATGATGGAATCACTTCTGAAACAATGAAGTGTTGAGTACCTAGAGGTCAGCGGGGCACAGGACACAAGGCAGCATGGATTCAGAGCAGGAAGGTCATGTCAGACGAATCTAATAGATTTCTTTGACTGGGTGATCAAAGTAGTAGACCAGGGAGGGGCTGTGAACATGGCCTACCTAGACTTTAGCAAGGCATTTGACACAGTCCCACACAAGATTAATAAACAAGTTAGCCAGCCTGGGAGTGGGTCCCAGGGTGGTAGCATAGGTAACAAACTGGCTGGACAACAGGACACAGAAGGTAATAGTAAACAGAGTACCCTCTGAAGAAAGGGGGGCTACTAGTGGGGTACTACAGGGTTCAGTACTGTTAGCGGTCCTCTTTAATGTCTTTATAGACATTGCAGAGGGGATGGAAGGAAAAGCATTTCTCTTTGCAGATGACACAAAGATCTGCAACAGGGTTAATACACAAGGGGTGTGGAATGGATGAGAAGGGACTTGGCAAGGTTGGAGGAATGGTCAAAAATATGGCAGCTTAGATTCAATGCAAAAAAAAGTGTAACGTAATGCACCTGGGAAACAAAAACCCAGGGGAAGAGTACACAATGGGGGGGGGGTGTGTGGAGGTACTAACAACAACAAAAATGGAAAGGGACCTGGGTGTAGTTATATCAGATGACACTATGGTAGGTAAGCAATGTGAGTTGGCAATAAGGAGAGCTGGGGGATACTAGGCTGTATAGGGAGGGGCATCACCAGTAGAAAACAGGAAGTTGCTATCCCTCTGTACAGGCAATAGGTGAGACCCCATCTGGATCACTGCATACAGTTCTCAAGACCCTAGCTCCACAGGGACATAGAAAGAATGGAGGCAGTTCAGGGGAGGGCAACTAAAATGGTGCAGGGTCTGCATTAGAAGCCATACGAAGAGAGATTAAAAGTGCTTAATAAGTATACCCTTGAGGAAAGGGGGGGGGGGCATGATAGAAACTTTCAAGTACCTCAAAAAAAGAGAATCAACAAAGTCCAAGGCAGGAACATCTTTCAGAAAGAGAGATGTGCAAGAACAAGGGGGCACAATTTAAGATAGAGCGGGATGGCTCAGGGGCAACATGAGGAAGTATTTTTTCACAGACAGGGTGCTGGACACATGAAACCACCTTTCTGAGGAGGTTGTGGGATCATAAACAGTGGGGGAATTCAAAAATGCATGGGACAGACATAAGACAATTATAGTGTGAGGGGTAGGAGGAAGTAGCCTGTTGGTTAACTAGAACCTGCAGCTTATCCAATAGGTAGGGAAATGGACAGAATAGGTAGGCCAAGCAGTCCTTATCTGCCATCAAAGTCAATGTTTTTATGTTTCTATGCCCACTGTGACATCTGCAATAATGTCCCTGTATGTAAGTGCTATGTCCAACACTGCTCTATCCCTAGTTGGTTCTTTGACTAGCTGCCTGAGAAAAGTCCCTTGTAGGGAGTCAAGGATGGCCCTGCTCCTTGCCAAAACCACAGCTGGAAGACTCCACACACCAGCTGGCAATGTTCACCTCAGTAACCTCCCTAAATTTGGACCCTTTTCACCTTCCTGAATTTGATGCCCTGGCAATGCTCTTGAATTATGTGCCCTGAAAAAAACCTGAAATTATTGACTCACACTTCTTCCAAAATTGGTAGCATACACATCACATGAAATTGGCATAGCACACCTCTCACAAAATTGGCACCCTACACAACATTAAAAAAGGTTTGGCCCTTTCAAAATTTTTGCAACACTTGCCTCCCCAAATTTTGGCAAGTGGAAGGTACAAATTTGGAGAAGGGTGCAGGCACAACTGTTAGGAGCACATTTGGGGTGAATTTAGGAAATGGTTGCAGGATGCAAATTTAGGGATGGTTGTGGGATAAGGTTCTTGTGTGTATAGGTACAAATCTTAGAGGGAACTGAGTGGAAAATATGGGAGAAGAGTGGGCCACAATCATCAGAGAGGTGTGAGTAACACATTTTGGGAGAGGTGCCTATGTTGGGAGGGGAACATGACATATATTCTGGGAAAGATGTGATGTAAAAATATCAGGAGTGCTGGGTGGAAATTTTGGGAGGGGGCATGGTGCAAATTTTAGGATGGATATAGTATAGAAATTTCAGGAGGTGTGCAGGGTGCACATTTTGGGATGGGCGTGGTTGGACAAACTTTGGCTGTGATGTTGGAGGAGGGAACTGAGTCACAAATTTCAAGAGTGGTGCAGGGAACTATTTTTGGGAGGGATGACAATTTTGAAAGGGGAATAAGGTACTAGTATCAGAAGGGTTGCAGCGCAGTCATTGTGCACTGAATGTGTAATGTAAACTTCCAGAGGAGTGTAGTGTAGAAAATTTGGGAGGGGAGGTGGGCACAAATTTCAGGATGGTTAAAGGGCAGATTAGATGCAGGGTTCAGATTTTAGGTTGGGTACGTGCTCCCATTGTGAGAGGGGTGTGGGTATAAATTTCTGAAGGGATGCAGGCTGAAAATTTCAGGAGATGTAAAGATGCAAATTTGAGGAATAGTAAGGGCACTTGTTTTGAGATGGGTGTGCAGGTCAATTTGGAAAGGGTAGGAGAATGACAAGCAGCTGCACTGCCTTGGCTTGAAAAGCAGTGTTGTTCTTGGCTGTGTATTCATGGTATGAACAAAAGTACTTTTTTGATGTCAACAGCCTTTTGTTTCGTGTAATTATTTACTACTGTATCTTTGTTTTGTATGTTCAGTGGAGCTACAGCCAACTTCTGCGGCAGGGATGGAGATCGCTACATATTTGGATTCAACTACTGTTACAGAAATGACAACACTGCCACTAGCTAGGCTGTTACCACCCTCACCTTCCAGAAAAGGCCTATACCAGATTCACCTGAGGCAGACCCAGAACCTGACAATTTGGACCTCATATTAGTGGATATGACAGAGATTAAACTGACCTTGGCCAAGGTTGTGGACAAGGTACAGACTTTGAAACTCATACTAGAGTCTTTTCACCACAGGTTGGGTGACACTGAGACACGCATCAACTCAATTGAAGACTCCCGAGCCCAAGAAACTCAAGAGGTTGTGGAGCTGTGGAAGCAAGTCATGAAGTTTGGGTTGAAGGCAGATGATCTAGAAGCCCTCAGCTGCTAAAACTGAAATAACTTACTGTAGTTCTAGTTGGTATTCTGGAGCTGTCTGAGGGTCTGGACATTTTAACTTTCATGCAAAGTTTGCTTTTGGAAGTTGCTTGTCCTCTGCCCCAGGTCTCTACTTATCTCATTAAATGGGTGCACAGTTTACTTTGCCCACAACCACCTCCTCAAGGCAAACCCTGTGCCATCATCCTTCGCTGTCCGTACTACCCAGACAAGGTTCACATCTTACAGCATTCTAGGGCTAAGCACCCTATTCACTGGAATGGTTACCCATTTTTTATCATTCGCGACACCACAGTTCTTGTCCGGGACTGGCAGCTGGCTTACAAAGGGATTAAACACATCATTTATCAAGCCAGAATTAAATTTTATATGCGATATCCAACTCATCTTATTGTTACTACGGCCTCAGGAGAGAGGGACTTCTCATTGGCTGAGCTAGCCAAAACTGAACTTGCCAAACTGTTTCCCCTGCTTTTTTTTTTTTGGTCCTGGCAAAGGCGACCATTGATTGAGGGGTCAGCAGCCGGATTTCTTTCTGAATAACTCACAACTGTGACTGAAGGCTTCTACTACTTTCGTGGGTGACCCACATTGCTAGAACAAAGCCTGCACACAATCTTTTATTTGTAAGTTAAGACTTCACTGTGAACACCTCTTCTTTTTTGTTTTAATAAGGACTACAAATTTAGTATTTTAGACCCCTGGATCAGCCACTACTTTCTGTATGGACATGATATCCTTAGCTATGGGAGTCAGAATCGTAGCCTCCCTCCTTCTCAACTTTACAGGAGTTTTATTTTGGTTCTCTTTCAGATTGGATTGGGGCAAAGATTGTTTTGGCTGTCAAGTTTAAAGTTGCTTTTAATACTTCCTTGTCTTTTTCCTCAGTTCTGAATGATGTCTACTATTTTGTGAGCAGCTTGCTCTCATAGTTTATTGTGTTTTTAAATTGCATTGTGTAAAGCACTTTGAGTCCCCAGAGAGGGGCACTATATCAATAAATTATCTATCTATGGTTCCATGTCATAATAGCAATCGCAAAATAGCTATCGCTATTATGGTGAGTGTATATAAGCAAATCGGCGATATACGCTCCCAGATGACCCGACATCTGGAAAATGAAAAAGTGTTTTTGTGGGGGGGGGGGGCTGCACCCCTCCAGACCCCTCCCACACCCTCTGAATATGGATTCTCAACTCCAGGAGGGGGCATTTTGGGGAAGGGACAAAATCCCTACATCAGAAAAAAATTAAGTGCTGCAGCCATAGGCAGCAGAAAAATTTCCATGCACCCAGTCCCGAACTCTGTACCTGCTGCACCTGAGCTAGTCACCCACACCACCACACCACACTGCTAGCTCAGTGGCAGTAGGCACACCAGTTCCCCCAATCCCCTTCCCTGTCCCTCCCCTTCCCCTCGCTACCCCCCTTTCCTGTCACCTTTTACTACTCTCGCATTCGTGTAGGGTCACTACACTTTCAGGGTAGCCCAGGAGGAAAGTGATGAATATGGTTCACCATTTTGATGGACACTCATATTCAGTCACCATCCTCACTGGATACCTATCTATCTATCTATCTATCTATCTATCTATCTATCTATCTATCTATCTACCTACCTACCTACCTATCTGTCTATCTATCTATCTATCTATTTATCGTTTCTTTGTGTCAGAGCTGCCAGATTGCATCACTATGGATACACAGATACAGCTTTGTTGAATGGATGCAAGGACTGTTTACATGTGGCAGAAGAATCTATATATTTATGATTGGACATTATTGTGGACTTGCTCATTATAGAGACTTGGAACTCTGTTATTAAGCTGGACTACATATATTTTTTTTTCTTGTACATGGACCACTAATTCATTTTAAGTTTATATTGCTATTTTGATCCTTCTACCTTTATTACTGTGGCTTAAAATGTTTCAGTACTTGGTAGGGTGAATCTCGAGATCTGCCATCATGGGAGCACATAACCAACCCTCATAGCAAGGTGCAAGGTATGTTTTTGTTTCCTTATTTCTTTGTTCTTGTCTTCCTTCTTGGCCTTCCATATATACCGGACTGTCTAAAAATGTAAATGAGATGTGGTGGCTGGGAGCCTATGTCTGTTTTCCGAGCCACCATGGTTCATCAGGCAAAAGGGGGCATTTTGCCCCTGAATTGGGTGTGCCCTCTACACTTCCCTTCTCTTATAGGTTGCACCATAGAGAGGAAGATCATTAAAGTGCAGTTTACTTTTGCCTTGTTATTGACTGTCTACTGTTCTTTCTCCTGTTGGAGTGTTGCTGTTTCACAGTGTGTTGAATTTATTGTTACTATTACTTTACTTGGAGCACACATATATAGGGTGTACCAGCTTTTTGTTCAGATAGGGGGCCTTTTTTGTAAATCTGCTATCCAAGTCCAGAAGAGTGCTGATTGTATCTTAAACCACTTTCCCATAAAATTTTGGCTCAATTGTTATTTTCCTCTATTTTTACTATGGTGATTCCTCACTTAACATGTGTTACGTGGAACATTAAGGTGGGTAATTCACTGTTGAAGCACACCCAGATCCTTACTCACTTAGCCACATTTAAAGCTGATTTGGCGTTTCTTCAAGAGACTCGTATTTTATCTGGAAATGCTCACTTTTTTTGAAGATTGTGGGTGGGGCAATTGTATGGGGCAGGGAATATCAAACACAGGGCAGGGGGTTCTGATTTTGGTCTGGAGGCATATTCCTTTTCAGATATTACAGGAGCCATGCAGACCCTGAGGGCTGATATCTTATTTCACATGCCCTTTTAGGCTCTTGTGAGCTCCTGCTCGGTAACATCCATGGCCCTACTGTAGACTCACCTTCTTTTTTTCTAACATGATGAATATTATTTCCTCTTACAATAACTTGCCTAAGTTGATTATGAGGGACTGAAATCTCATGCCAGATGATACTATAGACAGATCAGGGGCTAACAGGAAGGGCCTTTCCCTGGCACAGAATGCTTTTTGGGATTTACTTGACCATTGTGGGTTGGTAGATATCTGGAGAGTTCTCCATCCTGGGGAAAGGCAATACACCTTTTCCTCCCCCAATCACGGTGCTCACTTTTGGACAGATTACATTTTTGTCAACTCTTCTTTTATCCAGTCCACTAGATATTGTGAGATCCATAGTACAGTGATCTCAGACCATGCTCCAGTATCCCTTTCAGTATTGTTGTCCTCTGTGTCTGAGAGAGATAAACGATGGAGACTGAACAACCATCTGTTAAAAGATGATTGCGGTCATTCTAAGGTCAGGCAAGCAACAGTAGAGTATTTTGACATCAATACATCAGCAGAACAATCCCCGGCATCCTGTTGGTGCACTTGTAAGTGCATAATTTGGGGGGGGGGGAATTTATCCAGTTGGTCACTGCTAAGGAAAAGCAAAGAGAAAAACAGGCTCAATAACTGCTGCAGTCAATTCATCTTATTGAAAAGGATATTAACCCCACTTCTGAGGTAGACTGGATTTGTCTGTGCCAAGAAAGAGCTAAGTATGATGAGCTGAATAGAGAACAAGTGGAACATGCTCTCTTTTGAGCTTGACTAAATTATGAGATGTTTTGTGAGAAGGCTAGCAAGTTGTTAGCAATGGGAAATTAAACAATTGGAAATGGCTCATCTGGTTCAGACTGTACGGTCTGCCTCAGACTGTTCTGTTAGTTGCCCTGAGGGAAATTGTGGCAGAATTTAAAAAATTATTATGAGCAACTATATAGAGAAGAGTAGGTACCACCTGAGCTGGATATTCTGACCCCACAGTATCTTAAGCAGGCCACCCTTCCGCTATTGGATCCTGTTTTATCCCAGACCTTGGCCATTCCAATTATGGTCCCAGAGGTGGAAAAGGCTATTGCTTCTCTTACTTCTGATAAATCCCTGGGACCAGATGGCCTTTCCCAAAACTTTTACCTGGCATTTAAAAAGGAGCTCACACCACATCTAGTTGACTTCTATAATTACTGCTATCAAACTAATCCTTTCCCCCCAGATTTTCTAGAGGCTTATATCAATCTCATCCCTAAACTGGGAAAGGACCATGCTGATGTCACTAATTATAGACCAATCTCCCTATTGAATGTGGATGTTAAAATAATTTTCCTATCTTATGGCGAAGAGACTGACAACAGTTTGGCAACCTCTGATTGGGAGGGAACAGACTGGGTTTATGCAGGGCCACTTAATATCCAACCACATGCGTAAGATTTTCCATCTTCTCTCGGCATCCAGGAGTTTAGATACCCCAGCAGTTCTGTTCTCTTTGGACACCAAGAAAGCTTTTGACTGGGTCTCCTGGCCCTTTCTTTTTCAAACACCGACAGCTTTTGGCATCCCAGTGGAATTTATCAAGTGGATCAGATTATTATATTCTACCCCTATGGCATGAGGTTTTTGTAATGGAGTATTCTCTGATATGTTCCTCTTGCAAAGAGGCACAAGGCAGGGATACCCTTTATCCCCTTATTTATTTAACCTTCTCTTGCAGCCCTGTCCCGACATATTATACATCACCAGTAAAATTTCCAGTATAAATACTGGCTCTTTTTCCTTAAAACCTTCTACCAATGCAGATGATATTTTATTACATTTAGCAAATCCTTCTTCTTCACTACCTGTTGCCTTGCAAGTTCTTGCTGAATTTGGCCTGTTGTCTGGATATAAGCATACAGTAACTACACCAAATGCATTGCTATGCCCTTCAATACAAGATTCCATTGGAGTGATTTACCTCTGGACTAGCAACCATGCTGGTCTTCCCCTGGGCTTACTTACCTGGGTATTCACTTGGTGCTGGGTACCAAAGCTTTGCTTGATGGTAATTTAAATACTCTAGTTTGAACAGTGACTACAGACCTAATGAGATGGCAGTCTCTCCCCTTGTCTTTATGGGGCAGGATTTCTTTAATCTGTATGAACGTTTTGCCGCTGTTACTTTACCCCCTTAGTATGCTGTGAATTCCCATCCCACATAGGTGGTTGACATAACTTGATCAGGCTATTTCTATTTTTTTGTGGAATGGCAAGAAACCCCCATAACACTCTTTAAGTTATTTCTCACTAGAGAACGGGGGGGCTTCAATTGCTAAACTTTTCTTGGTACTACTTAATGTCCCAGGCCAGCAAATTCTTAACCTGGAGTCTCCCTGAGATGAGAGTTGATCCAGGACAGACTAGTCCCATGTGGAAAGACATTGAGTTGTACCTATGTCACCTGCATGATATCTCCCAATGAGCCCTACCTTATCTTGCAAGGTCTAAACTCCCTTGCCCTCTCCAACAGACCTCTATAGTGTGGTCAGTTTAGATCAATACCCAGTTCTGCCGATTACTTAGCTATGCTACACAGAAGGACCCCACACAACCCTTGTATCTTAACCCAAACATAAAAATAACTAATAAACCTATACCTATAACTTTTCTTTCTCACGTTAATATGTAGAACCTTTCTTGTTTGCTGCGAGATAACACTTTTCTTTCATTTGATGAATTTCGGCAGATACACACCGTCTCCCAGGCCTCTGCCTTTCCTTTTGCCCAGCTCATTCATTCTGACCATAGTTTTTTGGGACCCTGCCCCTGGTGTTTTGCAGATGGCAGGGCCTATCATTATATGGCATCTTTAGCAACTAAATCACATGCTGTGTCCCTTCTGTATTAGGCACTAAGGGAAGCTCTAGGAAGCAGGTAGTCAGTGCTTATTGGGCAAAGGAATTTCCCAACAAGGCTGCACCCCTGGAGTTGGTATCATCCTGGCATTACATTTACAAGTATATAAAATTAGATAAATTATGCTTAATGCAGTACAAACTTTTGCATAATCCTTACTATACACCACACCGTTTGTTTGAAATAGGGAACCTTCCTAGTCCTTTGTGTCAGACATGCAGGGTGCAACAAGATGGCACTCTAAAACATGTTTTGTGGTATTGCCCTAGCATTCAACCCTTTTGGTCCCAAATTCAATCCCATTTAGACCCAGGTTTAGGTTTGCAGGAGGCTTTTTCTCCTGAACTTTGCCTTCTGGGCATGTGTCACTCAATTAACAGGCTCACAACAATATCATATGACCCTCATCTCTGCAGTAGCCAAGTTAGTCATCCTCTGGCACTGGATAGATAACCACCCCCCTTTGTTTAAGGAATGGTATGTGGAAATGTTTACCATCCATAGAATGGAGAAATCTATAGCCAGCCTCCATCACAATATCCCGGGATGGTATTTGTAGATGGGAAAGACTTAAAGTCCTTCTACAAGTAGTGAATACCCCATAGCAGCTTTCGGGACAACCAGGAGACAGGTTTTAGGCTCTTAGCCTTTTGGACCCTTTTGTCTTTGGTGTTCCTTAAATTTTCATGGATTTCTGTGTGGAACGATAAGGTGTAATTGATGGAATTTGTAATCTGGTTTATGACTTTGACAGTTTATTTTGGTGTTTCTCTTTGGGTTGTTTTTGATAGTGTATTTTTGAATGTACACCCTGACACTTTTGTTTTTTGATATCTTTGGTGATTCGCACTGGAAACAATGTCTTGTGTTTTCTTTGTATATAGTCCTGAAATAAAAGCATATTAAGTTTTAAAAAACATTCAACTGGAGTGTGGGCACTAATTTTGAAAAAAGCATAGTGTGCCAAATTCAGCAGAGTGCAATGTGGAAAACTCAGAAGAAATGCAGGCACTGTGTTTGGGAGTGGTGTATAGTGTAATTTCTGGGACTAGTGTGGAGTTCATATGCAGGAAGGATGCAGGGTGCAAAATTCAAGAAGGTTATTGGACACTATGATTCAGATGTTTATGGGACACAACCTTTAGGTGGGCTCCGGGGCAAACATTTTGGGAGGCATGTGAGGTGCCAGATTTAGGAGGGATGTGCATTTCATAGTGTGGCAGGCTCACAAAGCACACATTTTGGGAGGAGCAGGGGTGCAGATATTGGAGGAGCTGCAGGCTGAACATTTCTGAGGAGCACAGTGCACACTGTTCAGTACGCATGAAAGGTAAACATTTTGTGATTGGAGGTGAAAAGTCTGTATGAGCCAGTTGTTGAATCATGTTGCTACTTTAGCCATAAGGACTAGGTTGTGAGTGCACCAGCTGGCATCTCATGACCTCATCAGTCACCTTTTAATGAAACCAGCTGTTTAAAATTTGAAGTTAATTCAGAGTTATAAAAAGGCTTGTAAGTTTTAAATGAAGTAAGGTAGACATTTTATTGTCCATGTGATACTTTTGGGGGAATCTTCTGGTCCTTATTCTAAATGTAGTGCTTTCGGTAACAGCCCCTCTTTACTAATGTCAAGCATTGTACAGTATTTCTTAAGTGAATTGCCTGAGGCCACAGAGTGAATGAATAGCTAATGCAAGACTTAAACCGGATCTTCACATTTTGGGTCCCTTGCACCTGCTCTAAAAGGAGCTGTGGATGGTAAAAGTCTGTTTATTGGGAAATTCACTGGCTGGTAAGTGTGTTATCACTGTTTTTTAAGCAGGTAACCTTGATGTTCAACATGATAAAATTTGATTCCAAAGATAAAGTGTTAAAAAAAAAAAGCTTTACAAAAAGTGCAAATGAAGCCCTGTGGTGTGTGTGGGTGTTCAGAGGCAGTAGGTGATAATTGGTGAATTTTGTCAGTTTTTATCATTTATAGAAAAATGGAGAACCTCTAGGGCTTTCAGTAAACTCCCTTTTCCATTAGTTTCTGTATCTTTCTGAAGAAACTGTTGTGCTGTGTTGTGTTTCTACATCACAGCATTAGAGAATATTTTTTAAGTCTTATTTGATCAGGACAATATCTTGATATCACTTGCTAGCTAGCTGAACATGTCAAGTAAACTAGATCATCATTCACCTCTGTTTATATCTGGCTGATTATTTTGAAATATTTGTATCTGTTTTTCACACCTTTTATTTATGCCTGACCCATATAATATGATATATTGCATTTGGTGGTTGTAAATAAATTATATATAAATTTATTGGTACAGTTGGAGGTCCTTTTATGGGTATGAGAGTGTCATCTCATGGATTCTTAGGATGTGAGAACTGCACACTAAAGATGATCAGTTTAAGTGTCCATAGTATGTAAGAGGCAACACTCATATCCAGAAGAGGGCCTTCAATTGTCCCAATAAACTTATTATAGATCATAGTCTTGTTTTAATTGTGATCAAGGCTAAAAATTATGTTCGAACAGTGATTTTTTCCCTTTGTTGTTCATCACAACTGGCAAGCACTGCCATCGCTACAGCAACCGCAGACTGTTTTTTTTTAAAAACAAAGTTTGAGTGAAGTACTTTTATGGATATAAGCGTGCTTGACATGATCCTAAATCCTATAGAACACTCAAGATGAACACACAGGCTTGTCTGTGTATGGATGTCCAAACATTATCTTTTATAGTGCATAGGCATCCATGCCGGTCTGTTTCAGACACTATGGTTTCTTTCAGTGAATTGCGAGTTGGGGAGGAGGCACTTGAAGGTTGGGAGCTGGCTCAGATTACTGATTCAATGTGCTGCTGCTTTTTCTGTAATTCAAATTAAAAAAAAAAAACATAGCTTCCAGCTTGATTTGATAGAGGAAAACAGCTGTGTGGCAGTATTCTCTGTTGTGCAGCAGTAGTGACATCACTACTGCAGCACAACAACATAATGATGTCACTACTGCAGCACAACAAGCATATTCCAGGCATGGAATGCCATGCATAACAGGGCTCCACCAACACTATTATGCATTATACTGCATGTTAGCTTCTGAGAACCATGTGGCAGTTCTGTACTCATTCTTATCAGGGCACCGTGGTAAATAAACATCTGCTCAGTGGTCATTTTTCCCTTTTGATGACTCAGATAAACTTATTGATTGATTATTATATAATGTCAGTTGAGTGACTGATTGATTGATTTTGACTGATTCAAAATGAGTTACTGTGGAGTAATCCATTTATTTCCACTAGTAAGTGGCAAGACCCATAACTCATGAGTGGTAAAGCCATTAGTAGTAAAGACAGTCACATCACTTATGTGTAAAAATAAATGTGTTATTCCACTGCAACCCATTATATACAGTATTTGATATAAATCAGACTGTTGTTAATGTTTGTATTTCTGTTCTACCTTTTTATTGCTTAAAACTCTTTTTTATTGTAAACTGTATCTGAGCCATTGTCCTATGTTCTGTTTCCAGATACTGAGTGGAAATAAAATGTTCTAAGTAAAATTAGGTGTTCTAAATAAAAATAAGAATTTTTCCCCAAATAACACAATTTGCCCACTGTATACACAGGTGGTGATAACTTGTCCATGATAAATAGGGATTATCTAATGAGGTAGCTTCAGATATGCATGTTATCTGGTTTGGAGTGTTGTTGTTAGTGCACACAGCAACATTTCAAACCAGATAACATGAATATTTGAAGCTACCTCATGAGATACTCCCTTTTTATTAGGGATGGGCAAGTCAGCAGTGACCTGGTTGTGATCCTGACTGAATTTTTTCCAAAAAGTTCTGATTTACCCTGATGAATTATAGACCTACTGTATTCCACTCCATTTGAGTATGAGAAATGCATCAGTATAATTCTTTTAGATCCTTCTGTTAAAAAAATGAAATGTAACCTTTTTTTTAAATTTTGTGTCTGTATTTTCATGTCGTTTGGTCAGCAAGCAGCAAACAGCAATAAAAAATAAATATATAACAGTCACAAATACTGCACTAGTGAGTCACTGAACAAGGAGGTCAGGGCACTCAAAAATTAAGTGGCATGATTTGTGACTAAGTGATGTGAAACAGAAGATTCATATACAGAGTTGCATCCATAAATTAAGTGCTATCAAACAAAACATAGAAACATAGAAGTTGTTGGCAGATAAGGACCACAAGACCCATCCAGTCTGCCCATTTCTTTTTCTACCTTATAAATGTGCCATCGGCCTTTGCTCTGTCAGTGGCCTATCCATTCACACTTATTTGTATTGCTCCCTTATGCCTATCCCATGCCTGTTTGAAGCCCTGCACTGTATTCATAGCCACCACTTCCTGAGATAGACCATTCCATGCATCCACCACCCTTTCTGTGAAAAATAATTTCCTCACATTCCCCCTTAATCGGCCTCCCTCTAATCTCATGCTCTGTCCTCTTTTCCTGCTAGTTTTCTTATATTTAAACATGTTAGACTCTTTCACCTTGTTAATGCCCTTAAGGTGTTTGAATGTTTCAATCATATCACCTCTCTCCCTCCTTTGCTCAAGGGTATACATATTGAGCTCCATTAATCTGTCCTCATACATCTTCTGATGCAGTCCCTGCACCATTTTGGTTGCCCTTCTCTGGACTGCCTGAGTTTGGTTAATGTCCTTGTGAAGGTGTGGCCTCCAGTACTGCACGCAGTACTCCAAATGGGGCCTAACCAGTGTCTAGACTCTGTGTTGTCCTTCTGTGTGCCATAGTTCTATACATATTTGTGAAGTGGGGGTGTCACATCTTATACTCTGTGTTGCCATCTCTGTGCCTAAACTACTACTAAGTCATAGTGCCATACAGATTTGTAATATGGGGGGGGGCATAACACTGAAAATCACAAAATGTGCTACTGACAAAATGACTTACTTAAACACAGATGTGAAACAGAAGATTCAGTAAGCAAACAGGTTTGCACCAAAAAATTAAGTGGCATGATTTGTGACTAAGTGACATGAACTAGAAGATAGGGTTGCACCCAAAAATTAAGTGGTATCAAACAGAAGATTCAATAACACTGAAAATCCACAAAATTGCTAAAGAGAAAGACATGCCCCCACCCATATTACAAATCTGTATGGTACTATGACTTAGTAGTAGTTTAGGCACAGAGATGGGCAACACAGAGTCTAAGACGTGACACCCCCTTCACAAATCTGTATAGAACTATGGCATAGAGAAGGACAGCACAGAGTCTAGAGTAGTACGACCTTTCATGGCAGCACAGAGGTGGACAACACAGAGTCTGAGATGTGACACCCCCTCTCACAATACGTGAGGCACTATATGACCTTGTAGTAGTTCAGGCACAGAGATGGGCAACACAAAGTCTGAGACACTGATGTCCCCTTCACAATCTGTATAGCGCTATTTCACAGAGATTGGCATCACAGACTCTGGGGCAGTACAACCTTTCAGGCAGCACAGAATCTGAGAGACGACCCCCCCCTTCACAGTCTGTATGGCACTATGGCACAGAGCTGGACAACACAAAGTCTAAGGAAGTATGAGCTTTCTGGGCAGCACAGAGATGGACAACACAGTCTATTTTCTCTTTATATGTACTCTCTATATATGCTCGCTCTCTCTCTCTCTCTCTCTCTCTCTCTCACTCTGACAAAACAAAATCGGGTGTTTTATCATTTTACTGTGGAGTCTGCAATGCCTGCAGCACTCTGTTGGTGTCTACTCTGAACTCTGGTGTTGAATTTCTTGGTCTCTCTCTCTCTGCTTTCTCTTTCTAATGAAAAAAATTCTTTTTTTTAGTGACTACTCAGTCTGCTGCAACGTCTGCAGCACTCTGCTGTTTTCTGCCACTGAATTCATTGGTCTCTCAGTCTCTACTGTCCCTCACTTTTAATTTTTCCCAGTGCCCCTCCCACTGCCCATACTGGGCTGAGGCTTCAGCTCCCCTGCCCCACATGCCACCCCCCTTGCCCAGGCTTACCCCGCTGGGCTGGGCCACCGGGCGGGCACCCCTCCCCAAGAACATGGCCTTTCAGCCCTGGATCCATTCACATATCTGGAATGTGTAGTACAGTATGGGCTGCATGCCCATTCAGCTCACCTGTGGACCAATGGGCGTACAGCCCCTATCGATGTGTCAGTCGGTGGGCGGCGAGGCGCACACACACGGGTGGGGTGCTGCCACCCGCTACTGACCGGGGGGGGCAATGGGGCTCAGTGGGCGGTGGGGAGGAGGTCAGCTGGACCACCAGGGATATTTGACTATGTTTTATATATACTTAAACCTGCGATCGGGCTGTGAGTGGTCCACTGGACCACCAGGGATATAGGACTTTAATTTATTTATACTTAAGTCCGCGATTGGGCTGACAGTGGTCAAATGAACCACCAGGGAGTTTGGAGGATCATTATTCTACGTATGCCCGTGATCAGGCATGGGGGGCGCCGCCAGGTGCAGCCAGAGCTCGGCTGGCCACCCACAGGTGGCAGCTGCCGTGTTTCGCCCTGCAATATGGCAGCTCACCTGTGGGTGGTCAGCTGTTGTTCCTTTTTTTTTTGGCTCACCTGTGTGCGGCACAAGTAGGGGTTGTGCATGCATGGATTCAGCACATTCCGGGCTGAATATCTGGATGTGAAAAGTATGCATGGGCACGCCAGCCCTTCCTGCGCTGCATACATTACTGATGAGCTCCAGCACAATGGGATTTGTGCCAGGCACAATCCCTGTTTGAATATCGTGCTGGGGCGCATCAGTGGGTTGTGCATGGTGCAACACTGTTGCACCATGCACAACCCTTTCTAATATCTGGGCCTAGATATATAAATCTCAGGGCTTTATATATAATGGTGTATTGTGGGGCTCCTTTAGAGACCTGCAGTGTATCTTTGTTCATTTATTTGGTTTATTTCTTTATTGTGTGTAGTTTATTTTACAGCCCTCTCCTTATTCTGAGGGCTTCTTTATGTGTAACGCATTTCCACATACATAGGGACGTTACTGTCCCTTTAAATCATTTGGTTTTCTATGTTGCAGCAGAGTAGCAGACTGCTAAACAATCATTATCTAGCCACTCTGCTTTGAGGCTCTGCATAGCTTTCATAAGCCCCTTTTTATTTCTTTTTATACTAGGCTGTAGCTTTTATGTCCAGGATAGCATAGTCCCTTTTTATTTTCAAGTGCTCGGTTTTCACAGCCCACTATTCATTCAGGGAGTTGGAAAATAAAAGTTTGCTGCTTGGCCTTAACAGTTCCTGCTTCAATGTAGGATTTCTTTGGCATAACATTCTACATAACAATGGAGCAGCAGCAAAATAATATAAACAGGATAAGGATAATGCCGCTCTGTTTTGATTCATAATCCACCTAAGTGGACATTTTTGTATTTCGACTGCCATTTTACACATTTCCTTATTCATACATATCTCTGGCACCACATACTTCAAATGACATAAACATTTTAGGTTCTTATCTTAATTAAGTACCATAGCACTTTAAACTCATAATATGACACAGAATGCACTCTATGCACTTTATTTCAAAAAATTGCACTTCATTCAACCGGCACCTTATATACTTATAGGCACTTTATATTTTTTGGCATTAAATGCCGTAAATGCACCTTATTTCATTCCTGCCAGCTGGCCTTAGCCTGGTGCATTACTTTGGGGAGTTCTTGGTAAGGAATGGATACACAGAAGCTGGAAATAAAGGCAGTGGAAAAAAATATTTAGTGAGAAATAGAAAAGACTGAAGTAGGTGGCCAACTTATGTCAGGGGTGGAAAAAAGTAAAGTGTAGCATAGGGAGATACTGTTGACAACAAGGTATCCCTCCACTGGGGTTATCAGACTAGTAGAATGCAGTTCTGCCACACTGCTATCTCCATTGACTGCAAAGCTCCAAATGTTCTCAGTACTTGGATTCATAGGGAGGTCCTGTGGTGGCTGACAGAAAGGATTGTCTAGAACATGTGTCAATCACAGAACAGAGACCCTTATTGGTTGACTCCCTTCAGTGTCCCAGGATCACAAGGGTTTCGCTTTGTTAGTCATGTGACTTTCCAGGGACTCAGAAATCTTCAGCAGAGGCTGGGGGAAAAAGAAACATCTTTTTTCTTCACTTGTCTGCACCCTGCACTGCCTTTTTCATGCAGTACTGGTGGTGAGAATGTAATTTCAGACCAGACCTCACTTCCATGCTGAGCCAACTTGGTAATCTGGGTCGGGCCACAAAAGGCTCAATTTTTCCAGTCAGAACTGAGCTGGCCTGGTCCAGGGGGTTTCAAAACTGCACCAGAGCCAGTTCTCCCATAACTACCATTTATCATGAAAAGTTATAATCTCAGGTATATACAGTGGGTAAATAAATCATGTTATTTGAGGAAAAATATTTATTTTCATTTAGAACATGTCATTACACTGAAAACATTTTATTGCATTTACATTCAGAATCTGGAATCAGAGCACAGACTACAATGGAGCAGAGAGAGAGAGTTTACAATGTGTATACCATGGGAGTCCATAACTGTATTTGTTTGTTTGTTTGTTTGTTTGTTTGTTTTTTATGCCCGCCATAGTACACAAAAAAAGTGTTGTCAGAAACTAAATAAAGATTTGCATTTTAAATGAGTGGTGGTTTATTTTTTGCCTAGTAGTTCAATGTATCATAGGAGGCCAATTGCTCTTAGGAAATAGGTTTAAATAGGTTTAAATACAGATTCATATGCTGCTGTACAATGAGGAAGATGTTTTCCTGTTGGGAGATGTAGTGAATTTGGACTGTACCATTCAAAACTTCAGTTTTGATTGCTGGCCGACATGGCACCAGTGTTAATACTGTGATTACAATTACCCCTTTCTGTTTGCTGAGTGCCGCACTGATCTATGTGTTTCAGAAGAGTAGCCCACCTAGCAACATGCCAATTGGTGCATTGCTTCTGTGAATCTGTGACATAAGAACTTGTGGTTGGTCGGTGGCACTGTCATTCTCAGCAGCCTCATATGCAGCACTGTAGGTTGCGATTTCAGAGACACCGTAGCCTTGGTTTGTAAAAGGTTACCTTTTTGTGTTTTTTTCATTTTAGCAGCCTTACTAAAATACTGTTGCTTACTTTGTTGAGTATCTAAGCATGTTTTCTGTCATATTGTGAAGACAATTTAGGCCGAAAATCCAAATAACACTGCACACTGTTTTGTGCACAGATAAACCCTGAAACTATGATTGTGGTCTACTGTGCAGATAACATAGATACTGTGGAAATAAAATGACTGTCTGTACAGTAGCTATCTCTTCAGTGCAGGTAACAGCTGTTATCTTGACTAATTTATTTACACTCCCATGGTACATATTTGTTTATCATGCTAGCTAACCACCAGATAAACATATGTCTATAGTTTAAATATGTCCTATGCCAGTTTGCCTGAAAATAAGAAAATTACAAATCATTTGACATGGAAAACTTCCAACCAAAGGCTAATAGATGGCAAAATGCCCCCAGCAGAAGTCGCACAAGTGTCGGGGAACAGAAATCTGGCATCCATTAATAACTATTCTGTTATGTCTGAGGAAAAGCAGAGGAGAAATTCTATATTTGTTGCAAACTCCTCACTTTCTAGCTGCTCAACAACACAGACTGACCCAAATCAAGCAGCCCAAAATGTAGCAACCACATCAATGGCGCCATCCCCATCTACGTGCCTGTCTGGAAACTTGCAAGTCTCCTGGGAAATGCAAAAAGCCTCACCTTATTTGGTGGCCACTGCGTTTTTCAGCAAGCCATGAATATTAAGGTTTTCCACAACAAGGAAGCTCTGAAAAGGTGTTGAATCCATGTAATTGACTCCTCCTCAGAAACAGAATAAAGTAAGTTCTCAGGAAGGCCTTGTTTGGGAAGGTAGGACCACAGAAATGTGCATGCAGCACAAGTAGTGATAAGCTTCACATTTATTTCAACTGTGTGTCGAAGGGTAAAACGGGAGGGGACTACTGAAACAAAGGGGAAGTATCAGTACAGTTTGTGAGGGCTGGCAGTACAGTTTGTTGCTTTAAAATTGCATTTTGAAACAGAATGAAAAAACAGCAAAACAGCATTAGACAGAAATGAAAAGAACCAGATGTAGTTCAAAAGGTAAATGTTGTTTTTTTCTCTTTTCTTTATTCACAGATAAGCAGAAATTATGGATGGAAATGGAAATCAAAAAATTAATTAAACTCAAAAGAACTTTGATTTTACATAGAAATGGCTTATGGTTTGGCTAAAAAATGCTTAAAATGTTCTTTGATTACCTAAGATTATTTTTCCTGGTTTGAAGTGGAGTTGTTTATTTTCCGGCTGAAGTTCTGCCTTGTTTCTTACTCAATGAAATGTTTAACAATAAAAAGGAACAATTCATTCAACTTTGTATTTTTACATGTATTTATAGTTTATGTATGTAATAAGCCATGACAGGGTATACATTATAGGATTTTAATGCACTCCCCAAGGATGTAGTTTGGCCTTGTGTCCTTACGCCCCTGGGAAGTGCAATAAAATCTTATGATGCACACCCTGGAGGGGCTTATTACACTTATAAAATGGCTCTAAGTATTTCTTTTGAGGAAGAAAATGAGATTTCTAGATTTATTCTTGCCATTTTATCAAGTGCACTATACACTATGAAAAAGACTTTGTGAGCAACTTTATGCTCAGCCAGTCTGTACTGGCACCTCAGGTTTTGCATCTGTGGCAGCACAGACTAGTTGTGCATAGTTGCCCATCCAGTATTCTCTATGTAACAGAACATACTAAAGTGTAAAAGGATTCACTACTTAATTGGAGTGGGGATAACGAACAAGTAGGATATGCCTAAAGTTTTTCCAGGTAAAGTGGGTAGAATGGGGAGGTCAGGATTAAAGTGTATAATATTGCGTCAGACATAAATAGGAACAAGAAAGAGTTTTTAAAAAGGGGAAACGGGAGACATCTTATCTAGGGTAAGAATATGAAACAGTTTCAGGGAACAAAAGGGGGGTAGTTAAAATGCGGGAGTAGTATCATAGGAATCATAGGAAATTATTGAGTCTTCAAGCATTAGCCATAATCGACTCATCAATAATTATTGGACATTACTACCACACAGGTATCTATAAATTGATGATTTAAATTACCCCATCTTTGGACTGTTACCAATATGTTCAGATAATGAATTCCACATTGACACAACTAATCAGTTAAACCAGCGCCCCCTTCTCTGGCTCTTGAACACATCTCTGTTTAGCTGGAATTCATGCCTTCATAGTTCTTTATTAGTGTGTTTTCTTTATAATCCTGTACATTTCATATCTGCAAATGGAATGCTGTATACACCAAACAGAGATCACCCTTTATGCGCCCATATTCGAGTGAGTATAACCCCAACTCCCTCAACCTCTCACCCATATGACAAGTATTCTATGTCCTTTATCTTCTTTCAGAAACAAATGATTTGATACCTTTTATTGGACCAACACGGATGTTACAGAAAAGAACAAAGTGCTTTAGCTTTCGAACCAACCAGGTCCTTCTTCAGAAGCTTTGTGGCTTTGTCACTCCATGCCGCAGTAAGGAGGAAGAAGGGTAAACTGAACTTGCATAGACACCAAGAAAAAGGTAAGGATCATGGGAGCGGTGCAGTGTAAATAGCTGTGGTGCAGCAGTCTTTGGAGGAACCTTCTGAAGACTTAGGTGTTATAATAATTCACCTCTCTGAGTTGCTGGCAGGCCCATATCTAGGACACTGAGGCAGCAGTGGCAGACTGCATGACTGGTGGTGCAGTCACGCTTGCCATCATGTGGTTAGTGAAAAATGCAGTGTCAGTCAGAAGCCATTTATCTAACTGTAAATTACTTATATCTTGACATGAAAGCACTGTGTAAGGTAAAGACTGTTCATGAAACTACAGTTGAAGTCCTCTTGGATAATGGTGTATGAATTCTTCCACAAAGACATCCAGGTTGAATTTTGAAGTCACATCACTCTCATTTGACAGGACTCGGAGAATGAGGTTTTTCTTTCTTTCATTGGTCATGCTCATACTCTGGTGTGCTAAAATTCTTTCCAAGCAAGAAAAGGAATTCTCACAAGTTGCAGCTGATGCTCCAAAAAACAAGTCAGCAATAGACATTTCAAAAATGAAATATATGGGAAAGTCTTCTTTAATTCCTGGACAGCACCGAGATCTTCTTCAGCTTCTTTGCACTTTCTCTTATCCATCAGTGGTTTAACTACAGCCATTTCAGCTTTCACATTCTCAATATGTAATCCAAGCAAGTCAATCAAAGCATGTAGTGATTCCATTTTCAAGAAGTCTGGAGAGCTAGTGGAATACATTACTAACATAGCTTTTGTACAAGTTGTAGTTCTTATTAGAAAATCTCCTTTGCAAGTCACCCCTTATTTCATCAATCAAGTCATGATAAATCTGGGACCACTGATGCTCATTTACACTTTCGAATCCTGATAAGTGCTTAGTGATGACTGAATCTTGAAATTTTTGGCCAGCACATTGGGTCTTCTGGTGGCACAATGTAATATTAATGTTTTATCACATGCATCTTTCAAGACAGCGTGCTTGGATGAAATCTTTGAGAAAACAAACTTCAAACATTTCTCTCTTTTGGTGAAGTGCTTCACATGAAACAGTAATCAACTCCCTTAGCAAGGTGCATTACTTCATTTTGAAGATAATTGTTCATAGAAGAAACAAAAAACATTCAAAATCATTCTCATAATCTCAGCCAAGAACAAGAACTGGGATGATTTTGTAACTTCCAACAGACCCCTTGCTTCAATGGACAAATCACCATATCCATTTGCAAACTGTGACAGAATATTCAGAATCTCTTCCAAATTATTGAGGATTATTTCCAAGGTTTTCAGGTGACCACTACATCTTGTTTCTATGAATCTTTGCTGGTGCTGGCTTTTGTAGACCATACTCATTTCATGCCTGCAAAAAGAAAAATGTATAGAGATTTTAGAACATATCTGACACTGCTTAGTTCTTCTCACACACATGAATAAACACCAGATGTAATTGCTGATTCAAGCAGTGTTTGTAAAGTATTTCCTTGTTTAATTTCTCTTGTAAAAGCTTTTGTGCACCTCCTTTGCATTATGACACAACTGGCACCATCAAAGCAAGAGCATAAATTATTTTGAGGGTCAACACCCAGTTCTTGGAGGTCTTTCAAAATTTGTTGTGTAATATTTTCAGCAGTGAGGCCATGCATTTGGGCAAGTCCAATAAATCTCTCCTTACATTTCCATCAACAGAGTAGCATAAAATAGTGGACACATTTTTTACATTCACAGCAGCTGTTGCAGTGTCACATTTCGGGAAGAACTTGACAGTACCTTTTTTTTAAATATCTTCAACAATATCTTGCAAAACCATCTTCTTCATAATATAAATTATTTCATTCTGAATTTCAGCAGAAGTGTACTTTGCATTTCTCAGAATGGTTTTCAGAGCATCCTTGAATATTGGATCTTGCCCTGCAGTAAACTTAATTAGGCTGATGACAATTTGTGATGAATTGTTCAAGGTAAGATCCAAGTCATCAGAGTTGATGATATTTTGATTTCCTCTCAGAGGCAGCTCATTTAGCACAGCAAACTGAATATTTTCCCCAAGGTTTTTACATAGTACCTGTTTCTTTTGATTTGTGAAGATGACACCAAAGCAGTAATTGTGGCACCTGTAGCCTTTCTTTTCCTTGCTGCAGTCCAATCAGCCATTGCATTCAAGTGAACTAAGCTGTGTTCATGTTTGTTGAAACCTTTGCCTTGACAAAGCGCATTTTACCAATTTCAAAATCCACAATTGATAAAAACCATATCAGATCCCATTCTACCAGCATTGCCAGGGACTAGGAGTGCATACATCTGACAAGGAAAACAAAAGGCCTTATTAGCCATAATAGAGTATTCCAACCATGGCCGGTTCACATACCACTTTTCACTAAAACTATGCAGCACTCTTCCAATGTTTGTTTTAGGAAAATTCATTTTTAGTTGAACTGATTCAGCAGTTCCAAGATCTGATGGTACTTTTGAATCAGTCTTGTTTGCAACCTCACTATGTTCTGTAGTATCTGTTAAAGTAGATGGTGAGCTTAGTGGAGTCTCTTTATGAGATGCAAGAAATAACAAATGCACCCAATTTTAAACCTCGCTAGACATTTAACTGCTGTTATTGCAAATAAGTGTATTTAAGTCACATACATATGGATAGATGATGCAACTTTAGTTTCAGTGTATAAAAATTGATAACACACAGCCTCTCTGGTCTAAATGGCTGATGGAGTCAAATGTTTCCCTTTCATCCCTATCAGTCTCCTCGTCAGCACTCAGATGACCCAGTAGCGCTGTATTTTTCCTTTTTGATTTTTCAGTCTAGCTATTTGTATTAGGAGGTACAAAAAGTTTTATATGCTGTGTTTTGTTCATTCAGTTTAGTAGATTAATAAAGTTTTAATAATATAGAATCATCATTATTTAATAATTATTCCTTATTTGCTATTGTTTTATCTTCTGTATGCCTTCACATGCAATATTTATTTATGTATACAGATTCCTTTGTTCCTTCTGTAATATGACAACATGTTACAGTATGTATGTAAATTCTTTATCTGTGGTATTCTAAGGCTTGCTAGAATGTTGTTTAGTTTAGTTTATTTTTTTACTGAAAAGGCATGTGAGCAAGATTGCCCATTTTCACAAGCTTTCAGTTAATGACAAATAAAAAGAACGATTACAGGGTATACTGGAAAGTGCAGGATATTCTAGTGCAGGTTAACACTAAACAGAGTATACAAAAGTGCCATAAAATTGAGTTACATACATAATATAAAGGTCTTGGTTTAAGGGATAGCTGTGCCATCAAAATAAATACAACTATGGTGGTAGGGACTGGTTTGAGCAAGTGTTATAATACATTATAGAAGGGACCATTTACATGACTGTGAACTGGAAAGGAGTCTCCTTAGGTTATGCTTGAAAGACGCAAGTGAGGGACATTGGACAAGTGATGGGGGCAGGTTATTGAACAGTTTTACACCCTTGTAGAAGACGGTGTGTTATCCTTGAGTAGTGCGACAGAAGGGGCGGGAGAAGGAGAGGAAGGAAACATAAAAACATAAAACTTTAGACTTTGATAGTAGATAAGGACTGCTAGGCCCACCTAGTCTGCTCATTTCCCTACCTACAGGATAAGCTGCAGATCCTGGTTAGCCAACAGCCTATTTCTTCATATCCCCCACAAGAATTGCCTTATGTCTCTCCCATGGATTATTGAATTCTTCCACAGTTTTAGACCCCACAGCCTCCTCAGGAAAGCTGTTCCATGCATCCACCACCCTCTCTGTGAAATAATACTTTCTCACAATGCCCCTGAGCCATCCCCCCTCTATCTTCAAATCATGTCCCCTTGTTCTTGCACATCTCTTTTTCTGAAAGATGATACCCTCTTGGACTTCGTTGATTCCACTGAGGTACTTAAACGTTTCTATCATGTCTCCCCTCTTCCTCCATTTCTGAAGGGTAAAAATATTAAGCTCCTTTAGTCTCTCCTTGTATGGCTTCTCTTGCAGACCCTGCACCATTTTAGTTGCCCTCCTCTGAACTGCCTCCATCCTGTCTATGTCCTTGTGGAGTTGGGGTCTCCAGAACTGGATGCAGTAGTCCAGATGTGGTCTCACCAACTGTCTGTACAGAGAGATAACAACTTCCTGTTTTCTACTGGTGAAGCCTCTCCCTATACATCCCAGTATCCTAACAGCCCACCCTACCACCTTCTCACATTGCTTGCCAACCTTAAGGCCATCTGATATGATTACCCCATGTCCCTTTCCATTTTTGTTGTTGTTACTACCTCCCCCATTGTGTAACCTTCCCCTGGGTTTTTGTTTCCCAGGTTTATTATTTTACACTTCTTTGCATTGAAACTAAGCTGCCATACTTCTGATCATTCCTCCAACCTTGTCAAGTCCCTTCTCATCCTTTCCACACCTCCTGTGTATTAACCCTGTTGCAGATCTTTGTATCATCTGCAAAAGGCATACTTTTCCTTCCAGTCCCTCTGCAATGTGACTTATAAAAACATTAAAAAGGACTGGACCCAGAACTGAACCCTGTGGTACCCCACTAGTAACCTCTCTTTCTTCAGAGTGGACTCCATTTATAATTACCTTCTGTGTCCTGTTGTCCAGCCAATGTTTTACCCAGCCTACCACCCTGGGACCCACTCCCAGGCTGGTTAATTTGATTATTAATCTTTTGCACGGGACTGTGTCAAATGCCTTGCTAAGTGCTAGGTAGGCCATGTCCACAGCCCCTCCCTGGTCTACCCAGTCGAAGAAATCAATTAGATTCATCTGACATGACCTTCCCACTGTGAACCCATGCTGCCTTGGGTCCTGTGCCCCACTGGCCTCTAGGTACTCAACAATTCTTTCCTTCAAAAGTAATTCCATCACTTTCCCTACCACAGAGTTCAAACTGACAGGTCTGTAGTTTCCTGCCTCTGTCTTGCTCCCACTTTTGTGAAGGGGAATCACATCCACCTTCCTCCAGTCCTCAAGTACCACACCATCCTCCCATGATTTGTTAAAAAGAGTAGTCAGTGGTGTCACTAGTTTCCCCTTAATTCTTTTAGAATTCTGTGGTGAATTCCATCAGACCCCATTGCTTTGTTCACCTTCAGTTTTAGGAGTTCTTTCAGAACCCTTACTTCTGTGAAAGGACTGGGATCAACCCTTCTATCCAGAGTGCTTCTGTTAATTGGATTAGGCACCTCCCCCTCCTCCTCTTTTGTGAATACTGAGCAGAAGTATTCATTCAGTATCCCTGCTTTTTCACTGTCCCTCTCTGCCCACCTACCGTTCTTTCTATTCAGCCTTACTATCCCTCCCTTTGTCTTTCTATGATCCCTCATATACCTATAAAAGGTTTTATCCCCCTTGTTAACCGAGCTGGCTTAAGGAGGACCGTCTTGTGGGCCACATGTGAGCAGACATGGGGAACAGTGAGATAATGCTGCCTGGTAAGTGTTCCAGTACTAATCTTTTTCAGGATTTTGCTTTCTAGCCTATCCTTGGGGGAAGGGGCAATTAGCAGATTTGTAGAGGTCACAGTGGTACGTTAGTCTGAGGAGGCCTGTGGCAAATCAAATGACATTGTGGTAGGTGTGCCTTAATCTACTGAAATTTCTTTGGAAGAGGGAGGGGTAGTAGACCAGAGCACCATAGTCAAAGAGAGGAAACAGGAAGCTGCTGGCCATCAGGGCCCTGGATTCAGGAAATAGTAAAGATTTGACTCAATATTGCATGCCAAGCCTTTGATGTGCTTTCTTAATTAGATGATTAATGTGGAGTTCAAAAGTAATGTGGCAGTCAAGGAGGAGGTCTAGGTATTTGAATTCAGTGACTCATTCTATGTGGTACCCATCATTGTCCATGAGTGGGAAATTGAATGCAGAAGTTTTCCTGGAGCCGAGAAAAATATGGACTTGTTTTTTTCTTAGAGTTAAGCACCAACCCACTGGATGAGAACCTGGTATGGAGCCATTGAAAATCATGCTGCAGTTTGTCAAGGAGGGTGGGGGATCTTGTCTTTGCAAAAAAGTGCTGTGTCATCACTGTAGAGTATTATTTTGGTGTGTGTTCAGATCTCAGGGAAGGAGTTGACAATGAGAGAGAAAAGGAGCAGTCCTAGAATGGGGCCCTGAGTGACTCCATATTTGATGGGGCATATGTTGCAGAAAACACCCTCAATCACAGTTCTGTGGGATCTGAGGCTAAGGCAGTTGGAGAACCAGTTGACAACAAACATCACAAGAGAAGTTGAGACTAGAGAGCGTGTTTAGGAGTACCTTGTGGTCAACGAGGTCAAAGGCTTTTGTGAGTTCCACAAACACCTCCCCAAAGAAGAGACCTTCATCATTGGCTTATCAATGAAGTTGGTGAATGTGATCAGTGCTGTCTTGCTGTTATGATCAGCCCTGAACCCATGTTGTGAATTTGTTTGAAAGTTGCATTTCTCTAGGTTTTTGATGGTTTGGCCTAGGACGATTTTCTCATTAATCTTGGTTAGAGGAGCCAGGAGGGGAAATGGGCCTGCAACAACATAATCTTTGGGTTGGGTTTGTAAAGGGGTTTAATGGTGATGTATTTCCAATTTAGGAGAAATGCACCAGTGCAGAGGGAATAGTTAAAGATGTTAGTTTTGTTTATGTTATTTCTGGTTGTTATGCTTCTAAACTTCAATAAACAGATGAACTACAAAAACATAGCTTGACAGCATTGAAGACATCACTGTGGGTGGCAGTAGGTCCAAAAAGTGCCGACAAGAATAGCGTCAGCTAGGAGCACGCGAGGAAAAAAGCACCAATTTTTCTTTTGTGGGGGGCTATGCCCCCCACAACCCCCTACTTTAGGATTATCATTCCAAGGGGGAGCAGATCCTAGGGAAAGTAAAAAAATGTGGGGCTGTGGAATACTGTTTTCACAGCCCCACGTAAAATATTCTAAGTCCAGAGTGCATAAAAAGGTTGGGAGACCAGGATTAGAACCCTGTCTCTACTAGCACTGGCCAAGCTGCTAAATACCCCAGCCCTCCTTGCCACGGGAACAGCTCGGCCAGCCTCTTGGATTCCAGGGCCCTTCTCTTCTCTCAGCACCATGGACAGCAACCAGGGGAGTGCTTACAGCAAGCACTGTAAATCCCCACTCACTGTCCATGTCAGTGCTTACCAGACCAGTACTGTGAATTGCACTGCTATTCTGGTAGCACTCACTTGACCGGGTACCCCCCTGGGCAGACCCACCAATACCAGTGAATACCATACATTGTGGTTCAACATAAAGACAGGAGCCCAAGCTAACTACATAAGGAAGATGATTCTGGATTTTAAGGGAGTGGATTTTAATGACTGGCTGACTGCCTCAGGAACTGCCTAAGAGGGGTGGAGGAGTGCCATTGAGGGATAGAGGCACAGTGGGGAAGACTAAGAAAGGGCATAACTAAAGCAACTAATCTATGCATGAAGGAAGTAAGCAAAGGAAGAAGGATAAGGAGCCTATTAAGGTTCTCCAAGGAAGTAGTAAGGGTAGTAAATGAAAAAAGGATGGAAGCAGTATAAGGAATTGCAGAGAGACAGGGACATGGAATTATACCTAGAAACACAGAAGGAAGCAGGAAAGGTGGTAAGGGAAGGAAGGACAGACACAAGAAAGGATTGCTAAAGGGGTCACTACAGGGAATAAGAAGTTTTTCAGGTATAAAGTAAAAGGAGAAAGAGTAGGGATACTTCTTCTAATCAGTCATTACAGTGAAGGGTGGAGGGGGAAGACCATCAGGGAAAAGTAGGTATAGGGTAGGGGGGGTGGTGGACACAGGTACATTTTTAGAGATAAGCGTGTTGAAAGCACTTGCAGCCCTGAAGGTGGACAAGGCTATGGGACCAGCTTGAATTCACCCCAGGGTACTAAGCATGTTTAGGGAGATGTTCTGGCTGCCTCACTGACAGCCTTATTCAACAACTCACCAGAAACACCTATCTGACATGGAACCTTTGTAAAAGAGCCTGTTGACTCAAAGGAGTTAAGATGCAAATGAAATTAATAAATAAAAATAAAATAAATACACAGGAGTGTCCCTCTACATAAAAGTGGCTGTAGGAAGGAGGGTAGCAACTATAGACCAGTCCATCACACTTCAGTGGTGGGGAAATTGAAGACACACTACTGAAAGAAAGGATGATAGAGTATCTTGAATCAAATGGGATGCAAGACTGTAGGCAACATAGATTCCCAGGAGGGAGGTTATGCCCAACAAATCTAATAGAATTTGTTGACTGGGTGACCAGGAAAATCAACAAGGAAGAGCAGTGTACATAGTCTAGTTAGACTTTTGCAAGGCCTTTGACATGGTGCCACATAGAAGACTGATCAGAAAGTTGACCCAGCAAGGAATAGGATTCCTAGTGCTAAACTTAGTGAGGAACTGGTTCACTGTAATGACTGATTAAAAGTATCCCTACCCTTTCATTATCCTTTCAGTTTATACCTGAAAAATTTCTTATTCCCTGTAGTGACCCCTTTAGCAATCCTTTCTTGTGTCTCTCCTTCCTTCCCTTACCACCTTTCCTGCTTCCTTCTGCGTTTCTAGGTATAATTCCATGTCCTCATCTCTCTGCAATTCCTTATACTGCTTCCATCCTATTTTCATTTACTACCCTTACTACTTCCTTGGAGAACCATAATAGGCTCCTTATCCTTCTTCCTTTGCTTACTTCCTTCATATATAAAAAAATCTAGTCAGTAGCTCGACCAAAACTCAAGTTACTGACATGACAATTGGTGAGGCAAACTGCAATAACTCCCTAACCATTGCCTCCTCCTTCAACCGCCTCTTCACTGACCTGCCGTCCACTCCCCTCTCATTGCCAATTGCCCCAGTCCTCGGCTCCGGCCCCCAGTCTCCCCGCCCACCCTTCTACCTCAAGAAGAGCACTGTGAGGGAGACCCAGGATCTCCTTGTCGGTCTCTCCCACCATGCGGGGGCGGGTCACGATGGCCTTGAACCCAGGCTTCTCAGCCTGGGGGCTCCCCACATTGCCAGGCCACTCACCCACATATTCAACACCTTGCTCATAACAGGGGTCATCCCTGACTTATGGAAAATTGCCAGGGTTGTCCCTGTACTGAAAAAATGGTGACCCTAAGGACATTAACAATTATCATCCTATCGCCATACTCTCAGCTGCATGCAAACTGCTGGAAAAAGCAGTTGTGTCACATCTTCTCCACTACATCCAGGAATATAATGTCCTTTTCCCATGTCAGCATGGCTTCCGTAAAAACCACAGCACCTCTACGGCACTTGCCAAAGTCACAACAAGGATCAGGACCACAACCAATCAGGGAAAGCTCACGGGGGCCATATTTGTGGACCTGTCCAAAGCCTTTGACAGTGTAGATCATCTCCTCCTCCTCGGCACACTCCACACCCTCGGCTTCTTCCGCTGTTCCCTCGACTGGTTCTCCAGCTACCTTGGGGACAGGAAGTAACTCACCTGCTTCAATTGTACCCTCTCGCCCCTCCTGCCCGTATCCAGTAGGGTACAGCAAGGATCTGTCCTTGGACCAATCCTGTTCTCTCTGTTTGTCAATGGCTTACCCTCCATTGCTACCGAAGGGCACCTTACTATGTATGCTGATGACCTCGTCTTATTAGCCAGCTCCCACGATAATACCAACATCAATGCCCAACTCAACTCTGACTTCTCCCAAATCAGAGAATGGCTTGAAGGGCACAAACTTGTAGTCAACCTTAAGAAAACCCAGGCAATGCTATTTGACACTGCGGTTAAAATCTCCTCCTGCACGACGCCCCTTAAAATCCTTGGTACCTGTGACTCCCTCCTGCCTACAACTGACTCTGCTAAGTACCTTGGAGTCACCCTTGATCCCCAGCTGGACCTCTCTGGGCACATCAGGAACATTTGCAATGCTACAAATGGCAAACTTGGCCTTGCTTATAGGGCTAAGGACTGCCTCACCCCCGCCACCCGGCTGGCCTTAGCTGGGGGGGGTACTACTGCCCACCCTCTCCTATAGACATAGAAACATAGAAACATAGATTTTGACGGCAGATAAGGACTGCTTGGCCCACCCAGTCTGCCCATTTCCCTACCTATTGGATAAGCTGCAGATCCTAGTGAACCAGCAGCCTACTTCTTCCTACCCCCAACCCCTAGAATTGCCTTATGACTGTCCCATTCATGCTTGAATTCCACCACTGTTTTTGACTCCACAACCTCCTCCGGAAGGCTGTTCCATGCATCCACAACCCTCTCTGTGAAAAAATACTTCCTTAAATTACCTCTGAGCCACCCCCCTTCTATCTTCAAATTGTGCCCCCTTGTTCTTGCACACCTCTTTTTTTGAAAGATGCTACCCTCTTGGACTTTGTTGATTCCCTTGAGATACTTGAAAGTTTCTATCATGTCCCCCTCTCCCTCCTTTCCTCGAGGCTATACATATTCAGCTCCTTAAGTCTCTCTTCATATGTCTTCCGGTGCAGACCCTGCACCATTTTAGTTGCCCTCCTCTGGACAGCCTCCATCCTGTCTATGTCCTTGCAGAGATTGGGTCTCCAGAACTGCACGCAGTACTCCAGATGGGGTCTCACCAACTGTCTGTACAGAGGATAATAACTTCCTGTTTTCTACTGGTGATGCCTCTCCTTATGCATCCCAGTATCCCCAACCCTCCTTGCTGCCCTCTCACATTGCTTGCCCACCTTTAGGTCATCTGATATGACTACCCCAGGTCCTTTCCATTTTTGTTGTTGTTAGTATCTCACCCCCCATTGTGTACTCTTCCCCTAGGTTTTGTTTCCCAGGTGCATTACCTTGCACTTCTTAGCATTGAATCTAAGCTGCCATACATTTGACCATTCCTCTAACCTGCAAGTCCCTTCTCATCCTTTCCACCCCAACTTGTGCATCAACTCTGTTGCAGATCTTTGTGTCATCTGCAAAGAGACATACTTTTCCTTCCAGTCCCTCTGCAATGTTGCTTATAAAGACATTGAAGAGGACCGGTCCTAATACTGAAACCCTGCGGTACCCCACTAGTAACCTCCCTTTCTTCAGAGTGGACTCCATTTACTATTACTCTCTGTGTCCTATTCTCCAGCCAATTCTTTACCCAGGCTGTCATCTTGGGACCCACTCCCAGGCTGGCTAACTTGTATATTAATCTTTGTGTGGGACTGTGTCAAATGCCTTGCTAAATTCTAGGTAGGCCATGTCCACAGCCCCTCCTGATGTACTACTTTGGTCACCCAGTCAAGAAATCGATCAGATTTGTCTGGCATGACCTTCCACTGTGAATCCATGCTGCCTTGGGTCCTGAGCCCCTCTGGCCTCTAGATACTCAACAATTCTTTCCTTCAAAGTGATTCCATCATTTTCCCTACCACTGAGGTTGAACTAACAGGTCTGTAGTTTTCTGCTTCTGCCTTGCTCCCACTTTTGTGAAGGGGAATCACATCTGCCCTCCTCCAGTCCTCAGGTACCACCCCATCCTCCCATGATTTGTTAAAGAGGGTAGTCAGTGGTGTCACTAGTTCTACCCTTAGTTCTTTTAGAATTCTGGGATGAATCCCATCAGGCCCCATTGCTTTGTCCACCTTCAGTTTTAAGAGTTCTTTCAGTACCCTTTCTTCTGTAAATGGGCTGGTATCAACTTCTGTATCCAGAGTGTTTCTACTGTTTGTTTTAGGTACCTTCTCTTCCTTTGTAAATACTGAGCAAAAATATTTGTTTAGTATCTCTGCCTTTTACAGTCACCCTCTGCCCACCTCCCTCCTCTTTATTAAGCCTCACTAGCCCTCCCTTGGTCTTGCTTAGCTCCTGATGTACCTATAAAGGTTTTATCCCCTTCTTAACTGGGTTGGCTATCTTTTCCTCGGTTTGGGCCTTTGCTGTTCTGACTGCCTTCCCAGCTTCCTTTTGCTTTAACTGATACAGTTCCCTGTCCTGCTCCTTCTGTGATTCCTTGTACTTCCTGAATGCTTTCTTTTTCTCTTGAACCTTCACTGCCACTTCCTTTGAGAACCATAGTGGTTTCTTACATCGTTTCATTTTGTTAATTTGCTTCACATAAAGGCTTGTTACCTCTGTGATGGCAGTTTTTATTATTCCCCATTGTTCTTCCACCCCTCCTTCCTGCCCATTTGCTCTTCTATGGTCTCATCGCCTTTGCCTCTGACCCCTCCTCATGCCTTGCCAAGTGGGATACCACGTACAACAACATATGCCGCTTTGTGCTCTCAGCCCCCCAACTTACCCACCGATGTGAGCTCTACTCCCATCTGGATTGGCTCCCCCCTGATAAACTCCTGATATACTCCATGGGCAACTTCATCGACAACATTATCCGAACATCCGGCCCTGCCTCGCTCCCCCTTCCCCTGAAACATGCCTCCCCGTCTACCACCTTAGGTCCTGTGTGTCCCAGACCCGCCTGGTCCCCAGGACCCGCACCCTCACTGGTGATTGGGCATTTGCCTCTCACACACCCAAGCTGTGGAAGTCCCTTCCACCTCAAGTTTGAGCCTCACCCTTCCACTCCACCTTTAAAACCTCCCTCTGGAACTTCCTGAAACCTGCTGCTACCTGCCTGTGTGCTGCCTAATTGCCCAGCCCCATGACCTTTTCTGCTATGGTACCCCAACCTAGCTCTGCCCTCCTTGCTGACTCAGTGCAGCACTCTACTAGTTAAGTTGACGTTTTTGTGTCTTTCAACTTGGGGGAGGTCTCACACCACCCTGTAGCCCCTGGGCCAGTATGTTTTGTAATCTGTGGTTGTCTATATGCAATTCTGTTGCTTCTTCTCATAATCTCTTGTGTTCATCCCACTATTTTGGAGTACGTGCTGTTTCCCTGTTGTTAGGTTATTCTGTACCGCATGCACCTGACAAAATGTTATCTCTGTAACTACTACTCTGCTCACTGTTGGAGTATGTCTGCTCCTGATTGTAATGTTGTCAATGTATCTATTGTTAGGTTATTCTGTACCGTATGCACCTGACAAATTTTTATCTCTGTAACTACTACTCTGTCTCACTGTTGAAGTATGTCTGCTCCTGATTGTAATGTTGTCAATGTGTCTTCTTCTATGTAATTACCTTGTGATTCTCCCGGGTCGCACCTGAAAATAGGCACCTGCTGTCTAGTGTGCTTACCCGGTTACCAAAAGCAAATAAATAAATAAATAAATGATAGGAGTCAGAGGTTGGTGGTTAATGGCACTCATTCTCAAGAGCCTAGTGTGACAAGTTGGGTACCACAGGGCTCTGTACTGGGACAAGGCCTCTTCTCTGTCTTTAAAGGAGAAATTGCAAAAGAGCTGGAAGGGAAGGTATGCCTTTTTGCAGACTATACCAAAATCTGCATTACAATGGGCACTCATGAAGGAGTGAAAAAAATGTTTAAGGATCTTCGGAAACTCAAGGAATGGTCAAAAACATGACAGTTGGGATTCAGTGCCAAAACATGCAAACAATGCAGGTAGGTCATAGAAACCTTGGTGCTGAGTATATGATGGAAGGGAATATTAATCATCACTAGGCAGGAGAGAGACCTCAAAGTAACTGGGCAGCATTACAAGGCAGTGGATAAGGCTAGTGGAATGCTGGGTTGCATAGAGAAGTGAATCTGCAGCAGGAGTAGGGTTGGTGTTGTTATTATACTGCTTGACAGTACAGCCACACCCAGACCACTGTGTTCAGTTTTGGAAACTGCACCTCAGAAAGAACATAGACAGAGTAATGATGGTCTGGAGGATGGAAACTAAACTGGTACATGGTTTGCATGACAAGCCATATGAAGAGAGATTGTGGGATCTCAACATACACTCCCTGGAAGAAAAGAGACAGTGGGGCCATGATAGAGACCTGTAAGTACTTTAAAGGGGTGAATAGGGTACAGGTGGAGAGGCTGTTTCAAATAAGAACAAATACCATGACCAAGGGGCATGCAGTGACGCTGGAGGGAATTCAAGAGTGATGTAAGTAAATATTTCTTTACTGACAGTGTAGAGAATTGCTGGAATAGAGTGCCAGCAGAAGTAGAGCAGGCTATGACAGTCTGGGGCTTCAAGCACTCATAGGATAGACATAGAGGCATATTAGATGGGATGAAGGGAGGAGGGAGGGTCAACAGAGACTAGATAGGGTCGGTGGAGACAGAATAGGTAAGTAACACCTGGGCAGACTAGGTGGGCTGAGCAGTCCTTTTCTGCCATCAAATTCTATGTTTCTGTGTTTCTATATACTGTATACTACAAATATAACATATGGGTAACCATTCACAACTTCACTGTGTTTTCAACTTAAGGTCCTGATAACTTCAGGGACCACTAATGCCTTGTTTTTGAGGTCCTTATGATGTCATCAGAACCCTTTGAAGGAAACACATCTTTGTTGTACAGGATTATCCATGTATATTTCTGTACATTACTGGAGTTTCACTCTCAGGGACCCTATAATGTCATCAGAACCCCTAGATGGAAACACAGCAGTGTTGTGAATGGTTGCCATCAGACTGAATATAGCAACTCCTGGGTCAGGCACAAGTGCAGTGCAAACCCTTGCACTCTGCTTATGCCCTTATTTGAATATCCAGCCCCTAAAGTCTTACTTGAGTAATTTTGTATGTTATTGTTTTTTGATAACACAATCAAATTTAATTTAATAAAACTAAAGTATGGTTGCTAAAGCTGATCTCAGCTATAGATCTGTTTCCCCTCTTTGGTTTTTCTCTTATATAAACACCAGTCTAAACTGGAATTTTGCCATTTACTATGGAAAAATGCTGGAATTATGTGGATTCTGTATTGGCAAATTTTGCAAAATTTCCATGGATGTATAATTCACAGATTTCTCCCAGAGTTACTTTGGATACACAGTTGAGACTCACTGATTCATTCATTTGGAATGAGTGGCTGGATTTTCAAAACATGGTGCAGGGCTTGCTGCATGGCGCACGGCGTGCGCTAAGCCCTATGCCATAGCACTTAAGTTCTGGCAGTGTGCCAAACCCATTTACCACAACTGTACCAAATTTTAGTAGGTTGAATGCAGTTACAACACTTTACCTGATTATCAGCAGCTTGCACCAAATATTTGGTGCAAACCCAGTAAAAAGAGTACCTGAAACTGCCGCAAGCTAGACCAGAAAAAATTGGTCTAACTTCCAAACACTGGTGCATGGGATAGAGAATCCCGATATCCAGCTGGGAGAGTGCAGCATGCTCTGTGCACCATATGTTTGATGCACCCCATGCTTGTGGCATTTGGGGCTTATTGAAAATATGGGCTGAGAAGTTAAAACATCATAAATAATTTAAATGACAGAAGTGCACATGGTTCAGTAAAGTAGTGTTCAAATTAATTTCAAACTTCAGTCATCATAGGGACCATTCTAGGGTGTCGGAATAAGGTGTATACATTCTGGTATATTATGAGTTTTACAGTATTTGTTATTTATATTCCAGATAATGAATATCAGTTCCATTCATCTGGTGTTCATATTTTAATTACTCCCGTGAAACAAAAAAAAATAATGCAACAGTATTTGTTAATCTGCAGACATTTTCATCATATATTTTATTTCTAGCAAAAAATTTATTTCTGGCATCCTTAGATTCATCATCAGTGTATTTTTAATTTTCTTAGATATTTAGAAAAACTGTTTCTATAACTATTTTGGAATGACTTAAGTCCTTAAAGATGGCCATTGTGCACAATATTTAGAAATTTCTTCCATTGAGAGTAATTTTTGTCTTTGAATACAGGATTTCTACTGTGAATATATTTTATAATGGTGATAGCAGTGCTTCTAATATATGTTTAAATGTTCAGTTCCTGTGTCTCTTATTGTTATAACAGTGTATTCTCAATTTCTTTGGGTGGGAAACTTATACCATGACAGACAAAAAAACTTAAAGGGTTCCAAGTCAAGATAGCAAAGACAGGAACAGCAAGGTGCAAAACAGCATTACATTACAGTGAGCACCGTGTTGGCAACCTTTCTGTTTGTGGGGGACTTTGCCCCTCCCATACCCCCTTACTTAATATAACAACTCCAAGGGAGTGGACTTCGGGGAGGGGGGAACCATCTGTCACAGACACAGCACTCATAATTTGTGTGCCGTTTTGACTGCTTGCCTTTCCATACTCACTATCTTGATGGGCTACCCATATAAACATATTATATATCATGCTAAAGATATTTGTTTAAAAATAGAATTTATATTTCAAATTTAATTGTTTTACTTTCCAAATTATTGCAGAATCCCCTTTGTAGGAAATTAACTATGCCAACTGAACTTAGATCTTCAGAATTTTAAAACCTCTTTGCATGTAACACCCTTTTATGGATATATGAGTACCTTGAATGTTTAGAAATAAACAATCCTGATTAGCTAAGAATGATGTCATGATTTACAATAGTAACTAGCACTCCACAATGTCAAAATGTGTATTTTTATGGCTGCATAGTGGAACTATGCATGACATCTTGCTATTACACAGAGAGACGAGGGGGATCTGGAAGCATATCACCAGATTCTGAACAAAGCACAACATTTGGGACTTAAAACACAATCACTCCACTACTGGAAGCACTCCACTGTCTCCATTCAGCACTGCCCCCCCTCCATTGACCACAGTGCTGTTCCTTTGTCCCCCCTTCACTGCCACACTATTTTCTTCCTCCCTCACTCACTTCCAGTTCACTTCTGGTTTAAGCAGTTGAGTGTGAAAGCCTATTTTTCTTTTGTCATATAGTGGTACTGAATGCAAATCAGTTTCCCAATGTATGTAGTTTGTATTTTATTACTTTTCCAGTCAACAAAAAGTAAATATACAATATAAGTAAATACATTTTCTGGAATCCATGACTTGTCGTTTTTGTTGCTGGATGCCACACATACAGTTCTCCCTTGCTGTAATGTACACCACTGTAGCGAAAACCTGGGTATAACAAATCAGAATTGTGGCTCCCAGGAGAAAATTACTGTCAACTGTTTGTGGTTTGCATTATATTGGGTAAGCTTTATCAGCGAGGGAGCACTGATCCTTTGAATGTGAATTGGATGTACTACAGAAAACTGGTGTGGGAGCAGAGCAGAAACTAACCAGACTTGCAGCTTCTGCATCTCTACATACACTATGCCTGGCTGCTCCTGCTTCTTTGTTGCTTCTTAACCAAGCTCAGGCTCATAAACGGTAGCAAATGTGTAAGTTGTGTTGGGTTGAGAACAAGTTGAAAAAGAGAAAAAAAGCTTCCATTAAGTTATAGACCTCCATCCTGACATGCTGGTCACATTCATAATGCGATCTCTCTCTCTCTCTCTCTCTCTCTCTCCCCACTCTGTCAACAGCAGCAATCTTTCACTACCTGATCCTTGTCTCTCTCTCTCTCTCTTACCCCACTCTGTCAACAGGAACACTCACATGTATAGCATTTTGGCATTGTATCTTATTCATGTTTTCTGTTTTACAGCCCTGCTGTTACCTCTAGATAGAGGGAATGTTTAGCATAATTGCAAATTAACTGTATGCCATCTCCTTAGGTGGTGAGATTTTGCATGTTGAAGGGAGAGTTACTGGTTGGAATTGATCTTCGGTTGTAAGAGTGAATGTCTCGATTTTAAGAATTCACAGATGTGGTTGCAGTTTGATTAGATACAATTGCATCATTTTGTAGTCTGATTTCTGAGAATGTTGAGCATGTCAGACAACCTGGAAAGAGTCAAGCCCACAAATGCTTTCTGCAACAGCGGGGATCCTTTTGCATTTTTTCCATTATCTTTTTTTCACCCACAACTCAGTCATCCACTCCTTTGGGCTGCCTAGGGTCCATGGCCGACCAGGTTTTCCCCTCCTGCCATCCTGCTGCTGAATCCCAGTTTCCATGTGCCAAGTGTGCCTGATGTATCTCTTCATTGGGGGGGCCCTCCCCTTCCCTGGGCCCTTAGGAGAGAGAGACAGACTGGGATTTCACCATGACCCTGTCATGTGGGCTACAAGGACAGCCAGACAGGGCACTCTGCTGTGGCTTTGTGGCAGAGGGGACCCAGTGACCATCATCTGGTTGACTGAACAGCCATTTTTGTTGGTTTTCCCATCCCCCACCCACAAGGCAGATGCACGCATGTGGTAGCCTAACTGCAGTGCATGCTCCCTAATATTGCAAAGTGTGCCACCACAATGGGCTGCCAGGAGCTGCTTGAGAGTGATGCAGCCTCATGCCCACCCCTCCAGGGAGGAGCTCATCCAACGGATGCTCCAAACCCTCCCTGCCAGACTCCACTCTTGTTGTCCCAGGCTTGGGCATGAACCTTGGTTGCAAACATGCTGAGCAGTCCCCCATCGCTTTGTGCCATGGAGCCAGCTCCTTTTGGATTTTTTGTGTGAACTGTCTGCAAATGCATGGTCTTAACGATGATTTTGATTTGAAGCTGTTTCTGCAGCTGAAAAGAAACCAATTTGAGATTTATCTAGGCATTAGATTAGCTGAAAACTGTTTGTGGAAATAACAAAAAACATATCTTCGCACAAAGCTAAAAACTGATTTCTTGGCATTTAAAAGTTTTAATGCAGGATTAGGTAAGGGATCAATTAAAGGAGCCTTAAAAGTTGTCAGTGCTAAAGTAAAAACTAATATCTTATATGGAGTTGAAATGTGGGCATTCACAGATATAAAAACCCTTAAAGTAATGATAAATAAGATGTATAGATATTTACTGATGTTGCTGCAATCAGTCCCACGAAAAATATTGAGATTAGAGATGGGCCAATATTCATTATCATCATTAATTAAAGAAAGACAGTTAATCTTCCTCTTATCATTATTTCAATTGCACTCTTCACGTCTGCCAAGAATATGCTTAGAAGAACAAATAGAATATTTTACCAGGCGATTTGCATTCCCATATATTCAAATAATCACAAAGGAAATCTTCCCACTTGGTTTAGGTCACCTTCTATACGAGATATACTTCAGGTCAAAAGATGAAAAAATTCTTCAGATTAAAAACAGACTGAGAGACACAGTTATAGCAAAGGATTTGGAATGCTTAAATAAATTTAAACATTACAGATGGCTCAGACAATTAAAATCTGAACATTCTAGAACCATATTTAAAAATATTAACTAAACCAACACAAAGGAGGCTTTTTACAACACTTCATATGTAGTTGTATGAGTCAATCTATATTTACTTTTCCCAAGAAAGACCAGGTTATAAGTCTCCTTTTTGTAAATGCAATACAAATAATGGAGATGATCTGAAACATATTTTATTACTTTGCCCTCTATATTCAGTTAGAAGGCAAAGAATGGCTTGGGGATATACTTGGGGGTCTGGACCTCCCTCCTAACCAGTTAGTTATTTTTCTTTTTAATACTGAGAAAAGAAATATATTGCAGCAAATCTGTGGATTTTTAGCCACAGTGCATTTGTCAGCAAGAATATAGAATTTTCCCATTGAATTTAAGAAATAGATCTCCAGAAAAGGTTATTGTGTGACATTTTTTCACAGAGAGGGTGGTGGATAAGTGGAATACTCTGCCTGAGGAGGTAGTAGCCTGTAGCACAGTAGATGGGTTTAAGAGAGGCTGGGACAGAGTGAGGGGGAGATTTATGAAAAGGGGAGGGGTGGTTTGGGCAGCTGCAAACTGAGGGGGCTAGCTGCACTATCGAGCAGACTCAATAGACCATGAGGCCTGTTTCTGCTAGCATTTTTGTATATTCGTACATTCATATTAGCATGATGTTATCTTGGAAAAAGAAGTGAACCCTGCATGAAAGATAGCATAGAGATTAACAGTAAATGATTAAACAACATCTAGATACATCCTGTATAGAATAAAGTGATGCATTGATGTATTAATGAATAATTGTATTATGGCGTTGATCCAAGAAAACTTATGTGATACGTCTAAGATGTTGAAATTTTAAATATATGAGATTTTTCTTTTGTTTTTATCTTTTGGAATTATAAAGACTTATAGTCAAACAGTAAAACTTGTACTTGTAACCCATTTGAGAAATTATTGACCAGAAAAATCTTTATTTACAATTATTAATGCAATTTAGGAGTATCTGACCTGGTTGTCTTTTTATTTCATCATAGTACAAACTGTTTTCATCTGCTAATATCGGAGTTCATCATTATAGACAGTTTACAGGCGTGGTGGCTGGGTAGAATGCGTTACCTGGAGAAGTGGTATCCAGTAGAACAGTGGACTCCTTCAAAAGGGGATGGGACAGGACAAAGAGGAGGGTCAATGAAGGGGAAGGGTGGATGGGAGGGTCAGCTGCAGAATAAGGAGTGCTAGCTGCACATTTGAGCAGACTTGATAGACCTCTAGGCTTTTATCTGCTGGCAAATTTCATATGTTCATATTTGTGTCCCATCTTAAATCAGCTTTGTAGCCAATAGCCATTAATAGAAAGTCTGGAATATTTGATCCTTGTGGTCAGTGTAGTACTGGGTAATGGTTTGTTACATTAAATCAGGACAGTTATATACTGTTAAGTGTCATTCCAGATGGTTGTGAACTGCCATTTGTGTGGATTAAAAAGAAGGGAATCTCAGCAGTACATGGCTGGGGTTTCTTCCTTCATTTACTCTGGGATTTACAATTCTTCTGCCTTAGCCAAGGTGCTGAACAAGACCTTGCAACTAACAGGTATGCTGCTAATGAATCAAAACTGATCTGAGCCAAGAGATGAGGAAACATTCTGCGTGTGTTAAAAGGGTTGTTTATATATGCATTTGTTTGGCTCATCTATTCTGAATTACCCTGAAATGTAGTGAATGCCTTAATTTGTTCTGTGTGCTGCACAATTCAGAGAATGAAAGGTGTTTTGTACTCGCAGTGGATGACAATAACAGGAAACAAAACTTTCATCCCAGCTACATTATTTAAGTTATGGAAAAAAATTGAAGTCTAAAAAAGTGAATTGTTTTCAGAAGAATATTGGAAACACATTATTGATTTATTTTTTTTTTTTATTTAAGGAGTACAGTGTTGTCTTAATTTGTCAATGTTTTACCCCATCAGCTACAGTTACAGTGCCCATAACCTATTTATAGTATTTATTTATTTTTCATTTGTGCACTCTAGCCTCATTAACACCTAGTCCTAAGAGGGTCCTGAGAGGTCAATACTGCAGTAAAGTTTAATTGTTACATTATGCTAATATATAAGATTTTAGGTACAAAGCTGCATTTGCAATAAATGTCCATTTTTAGTATATAAAAACATAGGTGTTTCAACATTCATTAACAGTTACAATAAAATCAGCTCAGCTACAGTATTTAGCGAAGCTATTACTACAGTACACTGGGTGCAGAGAAATAATTTAAAGTGGTGTATTGACAGAAGATCAGCATATAGAGGACAGAATCAAAGTAAGAACATGTGATTCAAGACATGTGCAGGGTGTTTGGAGATGGCTGAACCTGGCTCTCTACCAACTGTATAAAGTATTAAAGCCTAATACAGTGAAAATCTAAAGATTAGTTACTATAGCCACATGGCAGTTAACAGCCATATCACTTACTGGTTCTTCAGAGATAGATATTTGACAAACTTAGTTGTTGCTGAGTACTGCTATTGAGTTGTATTGGAACTTGCCCACCTCTTCAGCATCACACAATGCAGCAGCACAACAAGCTGTTTGGAGAAATTACACTTGAATCTGAATCAGGGCACACTAAGATTATGAGCACGTGCATCCAAATTACTTCAGTGCTGTTGCAGTAACAGCTATTGTAGCTCTGACAAAACCTAGTTCATCCAATGCTTATTTCTTACATACCTTTCACCACCATTAGTAAAATCATTTTGCAGCCATATTGGCTCTTACCAGAGTTTGTTCATGGTGTCATTGCAAGAGAGCAATAAGTTTCAAAAACTTCAAAATCACAAATTTAAGTTCAGGAATGAAAGGAAACAAAAATAAAAATTGGTGTAAAATATAGAGGATAATGTATGGTCCTCTATCATTAACCGGTCAGTTAACAGTCGAGAGGTTGCCAGGGTGACCGTGTAAACCTTGAGAGAGAAGCTCGAGAGGTTTACATTGCCATGGCAACCTCAAGACAGTTAAAATTGACCGGTTGCCGATAGAGGGACCATACATTATTTTTTATAGTGTATGGTCCCACGTAACAAGGCTGCTTACTTTTTGATTACTGGTCACCGCTTGGCTGATAGTCCCTTCCTAACCGCTGCTGTTCGTAGCCGGTTCCACATTGAAAAAGCGGCGCGCATCGCAGACCAATCGCTGTTGTTAACCTATCGATGTGACGAGCATCGATAGGTTAATATATCTATGTCACATCGATAGGTTAACAACCTTAGGAAATGATGATTTCCTAAGGTTAACAGCGTTCTACAATACATTATAGTGATGTTTATACCAGAAATGCAGTATTACTAAAAACAACTGCATGATTAACAAACATTTCTATTTTTAAAAGGTAGAAACAATATCTTTGGCTTCCACCAAGTACTGCTTTCAGGGTAAGGCATATGCCCCCACAGGTGTGTCCTGACACCAACCCCTCCCAATTCCTTGTTTAGCTTAAAATAATTTTTCCTGACTTCCTGCAAGCCACTCCCCCACAAGGCACAATCTTTCATAACCCATTACCTTGCTATGCAATCCTGCCATCTTTTAGTCTCAAGGGGGCAAATGCTCCTGTATATGTCTTCAATCATCTCACCCCCCAATCCATGATTTAAAGAGGGGCAACAAAACTATAACCAGCTGGCCTCTTACAGCGCTCTCTGGTCCCCCATTAGTGCTTTTACATGCAGACACTATGGCTACACATTATTCTGTGTTTGGTAGGGCTGCTGCTCTCTCAATTATACTGTTATTCAGGGGTTAACTTGGACTAGTGGTTAGCGCACACTACTGTGAACATGGTGATTCAAGTTTGAATCCCACCATTGCCACTTACGTCCTGTTTGATACTGAGCAAGTCACTTATCCTCTTTCTGCTTAACCTCTCTAATCCTGTTCTGATCTATATATATGCAGTTTCAAGCTCTCTGTGTCCAATGGCAGTTGAATGTTCTCCACTCCTTCACCTAGATTGTAAGGTATGTTGAAATGCAGTTTGTGTGAACTGCACTATATAAAACCAAACTCCTTCCCTTCATTACTGTCTTCTGACAGCCCCCATCTCGACAACATGACCCCACTCCATCAGTCCCATATTATAGAGTGAGTAAAAGCTCAGACTGTAGCCAAACAGCAATTACTGTATAGACTGTACTGAATATTCCATATTCGCTCATGATAAAGGCAATCTAGAAACTTGATTGGCTAACCACTGTGGGGGCCTCCTAGCATATACCCACAAAGAAAGACCCTGACAATGTACCCCTTTAATGTGCCTTAAATTATTCCATCCTCCTCTGGATACAGTTTGCCTACACATGACATAGCTGCCCTGACATCAGTGGAATCTAGTAAAAAAATATTTTTAAAAGGTTTTGTTTTAAATATACACCACAAAATTGGATAATAGGAATAATACATTCCAGGGTGTGGTACATCATGGGACACTGACATTTCTCAGGTGCATGAGTCACATGGCCTGTTTTCTCATCAATCTCAATGCACCAGAGATGTGGCAATATCCCAGTATCACACCTTGTTATGTATTATGCCTTAGTTATAAAATAGGTTGGAAAAATCCTGCACTCTGATTGACAATTGGTGCCCAAAAGGAGTGTAACCATAACTGCACAACACCCAGCTGCAAGAAAACAATATTACTTTCAAGTTTAAAACAGTGATTTTTCTCTCCCTCTACCTTTTGTTCTTATTTTTATTTATTTATGTATTTATTTTTTAATTTTTATATCCATTTTCTAGGCACAAAACACACTCCAGAGTTTGTGAAATGAGCCGGAATAATCCATGTTCCAGGTGGTTGAAAGCATTCAGCTACATCTTGTGCTCCATAAACCACTCAGGAATGGGTTTAATTCAGCTTGCAAAATGGCAGGTGAGCTGGCCCCATAGATCTGAAGTTTGAGGCGCTGGATGCCACACCTCACACAATGCCTATGACCTAGGTTTGGGCTCAAGCTCGTGTCGTCAGGGTCAGCCGGGGGTGAGGGTGAGGAGCTGATTGAGCTGCTGGCTTGTAGCTCTCCTCCTCAAGTGGGTTGTGGAGAGTCTCCCCAGCACTTGGCTGTCTCCTGGTTGAGTCTGGGTGGTGGCGTCATGTCGATGAGCCCTGGCACTAGGCTGGGGGAGGGAGGAAGGGGCCATTACTGGAGGCACGGTGTGCATATGCACCACTACATGCATGTGCTATCATATTCTAGGGACTTGGGCAGTGGGAAGAAAACCAGAGGAAAAAATATGGGGGTCGTGGCATGATGAAGCCTCCAGGTCGGCTCTGGGGATCCGCCAGGACACATAAAGCATAAATTAGCTCCTGAACAACCCCAGTGTGTGGTGAAGGCTGGCTGACATAAGCAGTGGCCTGCCATTGAGGATAAAAACCTTTCTGGGAAAAAAAAAAGAAAAATGGCAAGTGAAATACTTCATTATGATTGTTTTTTGCCATTCCATTAGGATATGTTTATGTGCCAACTCCACACTGTAAAGAAATAGGTCCAACCACCACATGATCTGGAATTTGTACAAATGATGTACAGAATCCATGAGCCACTTCACACATTCCTGATTTCCATTACAGACATGGCTGCCACCTTTACTCTTATGTGAAGACATCAACTGACTCCTAGAAATAATACAGTGGCGTTCCCCAGGATGAAACCTACTTTTAAAGCACTCTGCAGTATGCTGCAGCAGACCTACTGAATAAAGCAATGTAATTTCAATGGCAATTAGTCCCCTTTGTCATGCAGGAAACTGTGGCATTCACTTCATCCTGGTAATGTCACATTTTCCTGAATGGCAATAGGGACTAATTGCCATTGAAATTACATAGCTTTATTCAGTGGGTCTGCTGCAGCAGACTACAGAGTGCTGCAGAATGCTGTGGAATTGGGTTTCATCCTGGGGGATGCTACTGTATATCTGTATATATAGAATATGCCATGGCCCAACTGGAAATAACAGTTATATTTCTTCGGAGTGTAGTTTGACCTTATGCCATCACTAGAGATTTTGCAAAGTTTTAATTTGCTAGTGAAGTTCTTGCGAAGTCACCCACTTCGCCTCCATGGAGCAATCTATGAATTGTTGATATTAGGCTGAAAATTCACCTATGTGGGTTTGCCAGAAATTTCACCACAAAGTGCGGAATTTCTCCTGCAAAGGGTCGAATTTCACCCCCTGACAGCAGAATATCACCTGCAAATGGAAATATTCCACTGATGGGGTGAAATTCACCATTCACAGGTGAAATTCCACCATTCACAGGCAAAATTCTGCACTTCACAGGTAGAAATTGGCACTTTGCAGACTGATCCACACTCTGCGAATTGCGCTAAATTTGAAGATTAATTTACTGAGTGAATTTTGCCAACTTCTTCCATCTCCAGCCATCACAAGTGATGGAGCCATGAGTAATGTCAAAGGAAAAGATGCATGAGGGGAAATATCATTGATATTTCCAATTTGGGCCACGGCATATTTAATTTATGCAATGCCCTGTTCAACTTTTATTCCTTTATGTGGTTTGTTTTTCTCTTTGTGGTCATTTTCTTTTTAAAATAGTTTTCTATTAGCATTTCAGGAGAGCAGAGTGTTTCAGAGCACTTTCTGTTTTTGATGCATGTGATACTCTGTCTGTGTCACTGCATCACCACAACTGGGGCTTGCAGTTGCATTCTTGGAAAAGGGGGACTACTTGTGTTCAGGTCAGGATTACTGCTGTTGAGGGAAGAAGAGGCAGTGATTCCAATAGGGTGCTGTGTGAGAGTGTTAGTTGTGTATGAAGGAGGAATACTCATCTCAGAGGGGGGAAAAGTGGTGACTGGTAAATGGAGGGCAGTTGACCAAGTATGGTGCACAACTGATTTTTAAAATGTTTTAGTGATTAATGGGGAGAGAGATGTGAATGAGAAAAGGAAGTTAGTCAGAATTGAGCTGGAGCCAGTGCACGTGTCAACAAGTGGGAGGGTGCTGAATGTGAAAGTGTGCTGCTTGTGCCACTGGTTCCAACCAGTCATGACCTACTATGTGGATAAAGTCTGGTACAGGGGACCTACATGGGGCACATGGAGTGAGTCAAGTCAAGTCAAGTCACATTTATTTAAGAGGACGCCCAATCCCGAAGGCTCTGGGCGCTGTACAAAAACTTAACAGCATTTCATACCGTATGATCTTAAAATTTACAACAATTTAAAAACATATAAATAAACAACATACGTAAACAAAATTACATCCCAAAGGCCTGCATAAATAGGAAGGTCTTTAGGCGAACCTTGAAGGCAGTTAAAGTGGCGGCCTCCCTAACTACTGCTGGCAAAGAGTTCCAAAAAGCGGGAGCGGCGACACTGAAGGCTCGGTCACCAGCAGATTTTAACCTCGCCTTGGAACATTTAGGAGGCCACCACTTGAAGAGCGGAGATTGGAAGAGGAAGAAGGTACCAGGAGATCTGACAGATAGCCAGGGCCCTGTCCATGTAAGGGTCTTATAGGTGAGAAAACTCATCTTGAAGAGCACTCTCCACCTGACAGGCAGCCAGTGCACCAAGCAAGAACACAGGGGTAATATGACAAAATTTACTCATAAGACAAAAGTCGGCAGCAGAGCATTTTGCACTAGCTGCAGTCTGTGAGAGAGCCCCAGAGACCCTGAGATAGAGAGCATTACAGTAGTCAAGCCTAGAAGTGACCAAGGCATGTATCAAGGTAGGGAGGTCCAGAGACGGAACAAGGGGCTTAATCCTGGCAATGTTTCTAAGATAGAAAAAACAGGAACGTACCACAGAGGAAATTTGAATCTCCATGGACAAATTCCTGTCAAGAATCACACCAAGATTTCGCACCCAAGGGGAGGCCATCAATGATGCAGCTCCTAGCACAAGTCCAGTTGCCGAGTCAGAGGCCATCCCATTACCGACTCTATTCAACTCCACTACCAGTGCCTCAGTCTTGTCGGGGTTCAGTCGTAGCCAGCTGGCGGCCATCCAGTCACTAATCTCAGCCAGACAGATATTTAAAACATCCACTGCGTTTGATGTTCTTGGGGCAAAGGACAAGTATAGCTGAGTATCATCAGCATAGCAATGAAAACTCAAACCATACTTCCTAATGATCCCCCCCAAGGGCAGCATGTATACTGCGAACAACATTGGGGCCAGTATCGAACCCTGAGGAACTCCACACAAAAGGGGGCGGGATGTAGATGAGAAATTTCCCATCACAACCCGCTGTCTCCTATTGGTGAGAAAGGACTCAAACCACTTGTTAACATTACCGGTGAGTCCACACAACTCTCTCAGGTGAAGAAGCAACACACAATGGTCCACAGTATCAAATGCTGACGAGAGATCGAGGAGAACAAGAATTGACTTGTCCCCTCGGTCTCTAGCCCTGAGGAGGTCATTTTGCACCCGAACTAACGCAGTTTCGGTGCTATGTCTGGCCCGAAAAGCTGATTGGAAAGTATCATATAACTCGTGAGTCATGAGGTGTTCCTCCAACTGAAGCGATACCACCTTCTCAACAATCTTCCCAAGAATGGGAGATTGAGATAGAATGTATTTGTCTGACCTCCAGGTCCAAAGAAGATTTCTTTAAAGGTCTCACCAAAGCCTCCTTCAAGGCATCCAGAAAGATCCCTGACTCAAGGAACACCGGACAATCAGGGCAAACACTGGGCCAACAGAATCAATGCATCTCATTAAGAAATGCGTTGGCACTGGGTCCAGCTCACAAAAGGTATGCTTCAAGTTGACTGCCACCTCAATAACCTCACGGACCTCCACTGGCCTAAACTCTCCCCAACTAGGCAGAGTGCACTTAGCACACAACTGGCGACCACTGTCAGCAATGGTATTGCTGGCTGAAGAAACCTCCCGCCGGATCAAAGACACTCTGTCTGAGAAAAAGTGAGCAAAATCCTCACAATCCTCATTTGAGGAAATTCTTCAGGGCTGGAGACAAACAGGATGGAGAAGTCTGTCGACAGTCCGGAAAAGTGAGGCTGGTCGGTTTCTCCCAGCAGCAATCTCCTGAGACAAAAATGCTGTCTTCTTTCGGTTGATTGCCTCCTGATATGCGAAATAATGCACACACAGGATCAGTTTGTCCGTCTCCAGACGGGACTTCCTCCAGCAGTGCTCTAATCTCCGACCCATCTTCTTCATTTCCCTGAGATCTCCGTCGTACCACGGAGACCTCAGGTACGAAGTTTTGGGTCATACACGGATAGGTGCGAGGGAGTTTATGGTGTCAGATAACACCTTGTTATAGGTATCCACTCCGACATCAACAGCCCCGACGCATACACCACCTATCATAGATAAGTCAACTGCCGCCATAAAACATGATATTCTCATTCTTTGATCACACTGTAAATACTGAAAATATTTGCCAGAATTTATCCTCACAAACATTACATAAATAAGGGTTATACAATGGGGATGAGTTAAATGAATGATTTATGTGGTCAAGAGCAGTTTAACCTGAGATAATCTTATGAGTGGCATAAACCACGAGTGAGATGTCCGAGGCCAAACTGCTGGAGTCCACATAAATGATTTTTTAATGAGGTGCCCATTGCGTATTCCTTTTATGCAAGAGGGATTCCATTTTTTGTGCAGCTTTGTTTCTTTATTTTATATTGGAAGATTTCTTTAATAAAATATATAGGCCCAGATATTTAAAAGGGTAGCGCATAGCGCAACAGTGTTGCACCATACACAACCCACTGATGCGTCCTGGAGCGATATTCAAAAGGGAAAAGTGTGCTACACAAATCCCAATGTGCCGGAGTGCATCAGTAATGTATGCAGGCACAGGTGGGGGGGCGTGCTCATGCATAACCTGCCCAGCCCGATATTCAGCCCGGGATGTGCAGAGTCATGCATGCGCAACCCCTACCTGTGCCTGCACAAAGTTAAGCCAAAAAAAAAAAAGGAACAAGTGATGGCCTCCTACAGGTGAGCTGCCACATTGCAGGGTGCAACACGGTAGCTGCCACCCGTGGGTGGCCACCCGAGTTCCTGCTGCACCTGGTGGTGCCCCCGATGCTCCATCGAGGGCATCCCTGTAGTGAAATCCCCCTGTCCTATATCCCTCATGGTCCAGTGGACCTCTATGTGCCCGATTGCGGGCATTTGTGTAGAAGAATAAGCCCCCCCTCCTATATCCCTGGTGGTGCTCAATCGTGGGCATCAGTATAGTACCTCCCCATGTCCAATATCTCTGGTGGTCCAGTGGACCGATCGCTGTCCAATCGTGGGCATCTGTAACTCATAAAATACCCTACTACCCTGGTTGTCTAGTGTCCCCCCTCCCCACCGCCCACTGAGCCCCCGCCCGCTCCCCCATCAGCGGTGGTGGCAGCCTGCCTGCCGCCCGCCACCCGTCGACTGACAGCTCAGTAGGGCTACACACCCATTGGTTCTGGCGTGAGCCAATGGTCGTGCAACCATACCGTACTACTTCAGTCCAGATATGTGAATGAATTCATTCACATATCTGCACTAGTAATACAATGTAGATTGCATGCCCATTGGCTCATGCTGTGATCCAATGGGCATGCAGCCCTCACTGAGCTGTCAGTCGGTGGGCTGGGGCGGCAGGCGGGTGGGGTGCTGCCGCTGACGGGGGAATGGGGCGTGGGGCCCAGTGGGTGGGTGGGAGGGGTACACTAGACCACCAGGGTAGATGGGGTATTTTATGAGTTACAGATGCCCGCGATCAGGCAGAGATCAGTCCACTGGACCACCAGGGATATTGGACGTGGGGGGGTGCTATACCGATGCCCGCGATTGTGCACACAGAGGTCCACTGGACCACCAGGGATATAGGAGGGGGGGCTTATTCTTCTACACACATGCTCGCGATCGGGCACATAGCGGTCCACTGTACCACCAGGGATATTGGACGGGGGGGTTTCTTTTACACGAATGCCCATGATCGCCTGCAGGGGCGCCGGTCCCCAATGGCTGCTGCCTGGCAGGGCACCAGGCGCAAGTTGTCAGGGATCGGTGCACCTGCATGCTAATGGCATGCAAATGGGGCCATAATGAGATGCAAATGGCCCCCTGTGTACCTTGCATAAATTAGGCCCCATTTGCATGTGCACTTTGAATATCGGAGGTGCTGTGCATGGCAATGGCACTTGCGCTGCACAACTCCATGCTCCCTCAGGCCACTTGCGTGCTGGAACCCGCCATCATGCACAGTGGGGTGGCCAGGGTGCGATATTCAAAGCTGCTGAACCATAGCGCAGCTCCATTGAATATCACCCAGGCCACACCCCTGCACAACAAAGTTGAGCTGTGCCCAGGCTTGCGCCACTGCCTGGCGCAGTTTGAATATCCGGGCCATAAGATTTTTTTTTGAAGTTCTGTGTGTTGTGCACTGTTTGAAGGGGGTTGCTAAGCACATGAATGCTGTTGCTAAGGTCAGTACATCTTTCTGTTTGAAGTGTGCTACTTCATTGGCTGGGATTTTGTGTGTTGGAGGCCTGAAGAGTTTGGCAAACATGGCAGTCCATTTCTCTCTTTGCGAGAGTTTGAGAGAGCTGCTGTGGTTTCTGTGATATTTTTTTTCCTTAGATTAATTTATCTGGTTGATCCTGTGTTTTATGTCTAGTTTTGTGTGCAAGCCCTGAAAAGGGAATGATTTGGAGGGACCATGATGGCAGTGAGCACTGCAGGGTTGTGTATTTGCCCTGTAATTGCCCTGTGCTATAATAACAGCAGAACAGTTTTGCTGAAGGCCAAGGCAGACAGACTATGGAGGTTCTGAGAGGCGAGCCAGTAATGTGGCAGCTGGGGCAGGTGGGCGGGGGCATGCTTCAGTATTTTGGCAGCAGAAGCTGCAAAACGACAGGCTACTGGTTTTTGAGGGTCTTCTGTGTGGAACCTAGGTGTTTCAAGTGTAGAAAAGGGAAGACTGGGTAGGAAGTAGCTCCAGCCAGCCAGCTGGCTGGCTGGGGGTTTGTCTGAAGATGAACCTACTAGGTGTATAAATCTTGATGACATAAATTACTGTATGTATAAAATTAATTTATACATATAGTTACTCCAATAATAAGATTTATCAGACTAGATTTATCTCCACTCCTATTGCATAAATATAACTATTTCATTCTTTCTTCTCATGATCCCCTTCTTACATAAATAAACCATTAAAAAAAAATCAAGCCCTATTCAGTTTTTATTTCTGGTATTTCTTTCATGACATGAACAATCACCACGATAATCTGAATCAGCATGACATAGAAATGTCTATTGGTAACCTTGCAACAGTTAAAATTGAGGTTCTAGCTTCATATGAGGTGTGTGTGTGCTCGCGTATGACAGTGGACTATTGCAGAATTTTGAATCCATTAATCCCACATTAACATTCAATGTTTTTGGTTTGGGGGAGGGGGAGAGAACATTCCACTTGGAATATATCACACTTTTGAATACTTGTATTCCATGGTAAACAAACACACCATCTACTGAACGCATAGAAAGACAAATGACTGACAGGTATTAACAATCCCTGGAGGGACTAGTTTACATTTTCTATGGAATCTTTCATTATATTTCTATGCCTTTTTTATATTTTAGAGATTTTTTTAAATAATTTGCCCATTCTGTTTTCTAAGAACAGTAAGACTCTTCAACATGTAGGTTTTTGGTGGATAGTTACCAACACTTCCCCGGGAGTCTTGCCTTACTATGCCTCTGGGTGTGCAGGTATTCTACAATACCATACCCTTTCAGGATTTTTTGCTTACTTATTGGATAAAATGAGCAGGAAATCTCCTACATTCTGATTGGCTGAATGAGTTTAGAACCCAGGTCCTTAAAGGGACACTGTCAACCCCCTTAGGTGTCAAAGTGTCCCTAGTTTAAAAAGCACATTTTATGGTTGACATTCTATGCAGACTGTTGTTGCAGCTGGTAGTTTGATTCGGATCCCTTTTATCTTTTAAAAAGTGAAAAAGTGACTGCCCACCATATTGGTGTTACCACATCAAAACATTGTTTGTTTATATTTCTTGACCAGTTCTCACTGCATTTTTCCTTGACTCAGGAACACCCCCAACACAATCTAGCCACTGATTATGCAGTGTGGGTAGAGGAGACTATTGTATCATGAGTGGCTGCACTGTTTGAGGGTGTTTCTAATGTTCTGGAAGTGTGCACTAAGAGTAGTTTAATGATATGAAGCAAAACAAAGCTGGGCATAGTTATACATTACCATGCATTTCAGTTCTAGTAAGCACGGAGGCAGATAAAATAACCAGCAACATCAGTGAATTTTCGAAGAAGTGAGCAATCAAAAAATGTGGATTTTTACCTAAAAATAATATGATGCAAAAAAGTTTGACAGTGTTCCTTTAAGGTGTAACGGTCACCTGTTGGGTCACCTTCTGACAATCAAAACACAATGGGACGGATATTCAAAAGGGTTGTGCAATACGCAATAGGGTTGCGCCAGTGCAAGTCAGAAGTTGCGCCATTCTGCGATATTCAGCAGGAGGCAGTTGCGTCACTGAAAACATGCTGAGCAACAGCGCAATGATAATGAAGGCATGTGCAACCGAAGGGGGTGGAACCATGCATAAAGTGAGCAGTGCGATGTTCAAAGACTTGAGCAATGAGCAACAGTGGATCAGGCGGAAGTTGAGCCATAGCGGAAATGAGCCAAAATAAAAAGGAGCAAGAAAGAGGCACAAGAACGCTACAGGGAAGCCACATGAGGCAGGGAGAGAGACAGGGCAAGAGGGACAAAGAGGGTAGGCCAGGGAAACAAGAGGACAGAATAGGGGCAAGGGAAGGTGTGTGGGGCCACAGTGAGCAGAGGCCAGTAAGTGTACCTGGTGCAGTGGAGGTAGCAGTCAGAACAGCGGGGGGAACACAGCAACAACAGCCAGGGGGGTGAACACAAGCCAGAGACATGGACAGTGCCACCTTCCACATGGAAGCTGTAATGAGGGTGGTGAGAAGGCATGCTGCAGGGGGACGTGGCCGTGGAAGGGCCCATCGGCGGTACGCCCCAACAGGCAATACTGAGCCCGCACCAGCTTTGAGCTGTACTCAGATGTCGAGATTGTGGACTGGTACCGCCTGAACAGGGCAATACTGAGGCAGCTCTGTGAGCTGTGCAGTGATGTGATGCAGGCACCCACACGAGGGAGTCATGCTCTGTCAGTGGAGACAAAGGTAACAGCCTGCATCTACTTGCTCACCATGGGTACCTTCCAGAGACCAACAGGGGACACCACAGGCATAACACAGTCGGCCATGTCACGCATCCTCACCCAATTCCTCAGTGCACTGCTGCCACATGCTGTGGAGTACATCCATTTCCCCAGCACCGCGGCGGAGCGCACAGCAAACATACAGGAGTTCCACAGGGTAGCACGTATGCCTGGCATGCTAGGGGCGATAGACTGCACCCATGTGGCCATTCGCATGCCACCTGGCCCCGATGGGGCTGCCTATATGAACCAGAAGGGATATGCCAGTGTCAACTGCCAGGTGGTGTGTGATGCCAGTGGGCGCATCATCAATGTCTGTGCCACGCATCCTGGGGGAGCACATGATTCATTCATATGGTACCAGTCGGCATTGTGCCATCGATTCGAGAGTGGGGACATCCCCACAGGACATCTAGTGGGTGATTATGCATGTAGAACTGACAAATCGTGGGCAAGGGGGGGGTAAGCCACAGGTGCCATGGGTGTGGCACACAAGGTTTGGGGCAGTCTGAGCCTGAACAAGACACTAACCTCCACTATCTCCACACAGGTGACAGTGGATACCCACTCCGTCCCTGGCTGCTCACACCCTACCGGTGGCCCATGACCCCATCTCAGCAACGATTCAATGAGGCACATGCCACCACACGCAACATCATTGAGCGGGTGTTTGGGATGCTGAAGGCATGTTTCCATTGCCTGGACACCTCTGGCGGTGCCCTATAGTATAGTCCCTCAAAGGCCCGTGGGATATTCCTGGCCTGTTGTATCCTGCACAATATGGCCAAAGACTGTGGGATAGCTGTACAGGTCGAAGAGGGGGACAGCGATGGGGATGACGGTGACGCCGGTCATGATGGGGATGGGCAGCCCCCCCTTGGACGATGGGACCCCCGACTGATCCGGCTGGCTCAGCTGCACCGGGACACCATCACAGAGAAGCACTTCACCCAACACAGGTAAGTCATGGGACCATGTGCAAACAACAGTGGCTAGGGCACAACCCACATACACACAGGGAAACACACCAGGGGTGCATGACGGCAAGGGAAGTGGCAGGGCACAGAAGCACACCCATACAACCAGGGAGGGGTGAACAGTAACACGCCACATGGACTGACACACACACACACACACACACACAATAGGCACAAAGTGCACAGGGGTCAGGTGCACAACAGAGCTGGAACACAGACACTAAAAACACACATGTCCACAGACCACCACTGACTGTCCATGTGCGTATGTCAGATGCTGGGCACCATCGCACTTTGGTGTACAGCGCAATGCAGGCATCATCATGCACACGCACCTGTGGACAGCAGTTGGGAGGGTGTGCAGGTGGTCCGTGTGTCTGCGTGTAGGGCTGGGCACCCACCGGTGCACTGCCCACCAAAACGCACAGTGCACACAGGGCAGCACTAGACAGGGCCTGCACTAGGAGACAGCTTAGTCTCGTGGCACAGTGCCACGGCTGCCTCAGATGTGTGGGCGGCCCCGGCGAGACCCAGCAGCACTGGCAGGCTACACATGGGCCTCATGGGGTGGCACCGATGGTCCACCAGGGGTTCCACTGCACGAACACGACCGTGCCCTCACAGGGGTCTGTAGCACACTAAACATACCTGCACCAGGAGTGCTCGGGATGCCCACAGCTGAACCCAGTGTCGACAGGGTGGATGTCGCATGACGCCGGGAACAGGGAGTGGACAGCGAACTGCTTGGTGTGAGCAGCACAGGGGCACCTGACTGTGTGCCCAATGTGGCCACGACAGCGACCAACGCCTGTGTCTGCCTGTCAATGGTGGCGGTCACATCCATCCGCAAATGGTCAATCCGTGACAGGATCCTCTTGGTGTCCCTGCTGTGTCACTCCTCGACCCACTCCAGAGCCACACGCAGTGCCTCCACAGACATTGCAAGCCTCATCTGCTGCTGTACTGATGCCTGCAGCAGGTGGGTGTGCTCGTCAAAGAGGTCATCTGCCACATCGGCAACCTGTCCCTCAGGGTATGGAAGGGCCTGATGTTCAGCACCCCTTGAGGGTTGGTGTTGCTCACCAGGACCAGGTATGGGCAAGTCCACAGGTGGTGCACATACACCACCGCTGAACCCTGTACCCCCAGTCCCGGTGGGTGACTGCTGCTGTTGCTGCCCCTCCGCCTGCTGTGCCCAAGGGATCAGTTGTTCCGCCTCTGTGGCCGCAACAGTGCCAGTGACCTGTACAGCCACCAGTGCTGCCCCAACGGTGCTGACAGGCACAGCATGGGACTGTGCTGACATGCTGGCACACACATCGGAACCAGCCAGGTCCATGGGTGTGAGCTGGCCTGCTGTGTGTCCATTCTGTGACACACACATGTCAATGCCCATACTGGTTGTTGCATCATCAATTATGCAGGTCTGTGCCACAGCCACAGCCACAGCATGCTGGCATGCTTGGATGCCAGACTGCTGAGACACAGGAAGGGCACCCCCCCACACCTGTCTCAACGACATCAGTGTTGGCAGCCTGGCATGCACACTGGTGCAATGCACGCCAGCTACCTGCAGAGGTGGATGGTCCCTCCTCCAACTCCATATGGCTATCCGCAGTGGACAGGCCCTCCACATCTGACCCCTGCAGACACACAGGATCTGTAACAGAAAGTAAGGACACGTTAGTGCATGTGATCTACCTTCCCCCCCAGACCATGACGTACCATGCAGTGATGGGCTACCATCTGTCTGGAAGCCACCTCCTGGAACACCCTCAATGGCGCTGCACTGCATGCTTGCAGCGAGCCTGTCCTCTGCCGGAGTCAGCTGCACCACCTCCGGCTGGCCTCGCCTGTTGCAGCACGTGCCGCCCTGATGGCTGCCACCTTCTCCTTCACCCTCCTCCTGTCAGTGCCCATCTTCTTTTTACACTCCTGCACAGAGTGCTGGTGGCTGCCGTGCAGGTTGATGGCACGTGCCACCCTCCCATGCAGCAGCATGGGCCTGAGAGGTGCCCTGCTGTCCACTGAAAGTGGCTCCTCATCCAGGTAGGCCTCAAGAGTGCCTCTGTCTCAGCCTTAGTAAAGTTAGGCCTCCTCTTCCACCACCATCATCCTCCTCTCCCCAGTCCTCGCTCGGTCATTTCACAGCCTGTATGGGTGAGAGTGGTCTGCTGGCTGTGCAGTACAAAGCAATTCCTGAGACCACAGTCCAGAACATCACACAGCATGCAACTCACCTATAAACTGCAGTAACCGAATATAGCCACTGCAGAACAGCGTCGCATTTTTATAGTGCAATCCATGCAAATTAGGTGTGGCGCAACTTTAATGAGATACAAATCGCGTTGCTGCACCATTGAATGGCTGATCGGATGATTTGCATATGACGGCTGACTATCTCGCTGTTGCGCTTTGCACAATTGTGTTGTGCGTGCTGAGCCAAAGGTGCAGTTCTGTGGCTGCGTAGTACACCGCACTGTGCATGCCCAGGTAGGTTACGCAGGCATCTGCTGCACTGATGATGTGCTGTGCATGGTAGGCGATTCAGGACATGGCCACCACTGTGCCAGTGGCGCTATGGCGAGGGTCACTACATGGCGCTGTGGCCCAACTGCGCTATAGTTGGCAGTGGCAATGGCACACAGGCAACCAATGGCGCTAGATGCATAGATGTCCGATGGTGCTGTGCGTGGCCTTGCGCCAGAGACCCATGACCCTGTGCCCGACCTTTGCCCCCTTGGCACAATATGTCTGGCATGGCTGCAGCTCTATCGTGCTGTTCGGTGACAGCGCGATAGGGATTGGCAGCGCTGTACCGACAGTGTGATAGAGACTGGCGGTGATGTTCTGTGCAGCACTTCCACGTGGGGTTTCCACACTGCGGAGCGCCATATTGCCTACTATAGCACTGGAGATGGCATGCAGGAGAGCCCCCCAATGGAGTGCCCTCGAGCTGGCCAAGGTTTTGTGGAGCCACACTATGGCCCACTGTATAGTGAGGTTCCATTGGACAGGGCCAGGACTCAGGTCTGGCTACAGGTGGCCACTGATCTGGAGGCGGCCACTGGCCTCAGGAGGATGGCCGAGCAATGCAGGCACCGCTATGGGGACCTGAGAAGAAGGGAGCCGGAGCTACTGGCACATCTGCAATCGCGTGCCAGGAGGGGTGTGGTGCCTCATCCAGGTGGGTGATCCTTCCACGCACCTGTATGGTCCATATGGGTAACACTGTCTTTTGTGTCCAGCACATGGGGGAGGGATGGTCTAGGGTTGGCTGTGGCGGTGTTTACAGGGTATGTGATGGATGGGTCTGGCTGGGTGGGTGGGCACACACATTGGGGCAGGGGAAATATGCTTTGGGATTGTACTGATGTGTTTCTCACCTTTTGTTTCCCACAGGCGTGGCAGAGCGGAGGAGGGTCATGGATCAGCAGCAGAGGGTGGTGGCTGCAGAACTGGATCATGGCGGTGAACAACCACAACACCAGCAACAGCCCGATGAGGGTGAGTGCCATGACAACATGATTGCTATTGCATGCTGTGTGACAGGGTGGGGAGCAGGGCATGGCCACCATCCATGGACACCACTGCCATGCACGTGACATGTGACAGTCAGCACTGTCCAGTAGCACTGCATGTCTGAGAGTGCATCAATGGTGGTACATGCATGCACTGGGCACATGACTGTGGCACTGCCTGCCCACCACATAGCCACATTACTGTACGGCCTTGGTTGTGCTGTGCTGGACATGGGCAGTGTGTGTGTGCAGTGGTACACATGGCTGTTGCTGCCTGGTTGGGCATGTCTTGTGCACACGGTCACTGTGGGTGGGTGCACACCATCACTTGAGCGGGGCACATGGTTGTGTGCCGTTAATGATGCGTGGGCTGCAGGGGGATGGACAGTCACACCCATTGACTCCGATCCCTTGTCCTATGTGTCCTGGATACTCCTACGCATAGAGCGTTCCATAAAGCAGCTGTTACGTGTGGTGCCAGAATCCCTGGCAATACTGCAGGACCTCCAGCAGCATGGGGTGAGGAGGAGACGGTGACCCCGGGACCTGCCCCAGGCAGCAGGGGAGCAGGCTGGATGCCAATAGTCGACATTACCTCCCTTTGACTGACCTCATCCACCTTCCCTCTCCCAGTTGTTCACCCCTGCCCCTTACCCACCCCCACCTTGTACCTGTACCTCCACCCCATATATGTATATATGTAAATAGATGTTGATGTTGTTGTTGTTGTTGTTGTTGTTGTATATTTTATAATACAGATTTTGATATGAATACTGTGGTGGTCTCTGATTTGCAGCTGGCTATAGGTGCTCAGTTGCAGTGGTGTGCATGGCATCTGGGGTGGTTCAGTCATGGGTATGTGTGTGTGTGCATGGGGAAGTGTCTCTGGTGTGGGAGTGGCTATCAGTCGGTATCTGTGATGTGTGTTGTTCTCTTTGCATTGCATTGCTGTGTGCAGAGGTCCATGGTGCCTGCTCTGTGTCCATTGTGCCCCTGTCAAACTGTCCTTGGCCTGTGCAGCTGACACCCTTGCATGTATATGGCCTGTGAGGTCTGCTGCCTTGTCAGTGGTGGCTGTCCCTGAGGGTCATCCACTGTGACCATCACAATGCTGGGTTGCCTCCTGTCACTGGTGAGGTGCATGTTTGCCTCGGGTGACACTGTGGCCTCCACAGTTGCTGTCCCACCTCCATGCTGTGGCTTGTGTGTGTTGCAGGGGCTGTGCACCATTGTCTGTGTCTAGTGATTCAGGCATATGCTGGTGGCGTACAGGGCCACAGTTCATGCACAGGGTGGGTGTCACCCCTGTGCCATGGTGGACTGCAGGCTGTGTGTGCACAGTTTACATGTGCCCACACTGGGGGCTTGGTTGCCACACTACTGCGTCCCTGTGTTGGTGTCCCCGAGGGTATGGGTGTGTGTTTGCCCCTGCACTGTGTTGCATCCAGTGTGCTGCATGCTTCCACACACCACTGTGGGTTTCTGTGCTGGCTGCTGTGGCTCGTGGTGGGTCAAGCTGTGACACTTGTCTACTGTGCAGGGTGCTGTATCAATGGCAGTGGTGTCAGGGGCACGCCCTTTCCCGTGTGGGGTACCTCTTGTGGCGACACATGTTCGGTCTCTCAGCTGTGCCTCAGGGGGTTTGTGCATGTTGGCACTGTGTCTGTTGTTGTTGCATTGCCGTGTGCTGCCACCCACTGCTGGGTGCTCATGGTGGCTCTGGCTTGTATGGTTCTGTGGTACACGAGGTTGCAGTGTGACAGTGGGGGGAGTATGCATGGGGATTCCTGCAGTGATGGTCACTGCTCATGGGGGGTGTCTTGGGGTCACGGTGCAGGGTGTGCTGTGCAGGGGGCTGCTGTACCATGGGGTGGTCCGCCTTGTGCGGCAGTCTCTCAGCTTGCCAGTGGGTGTGCTGGGGCAACATGGCCCAGCTGTGCTTGTTTGCTTGTCCCCATGGGCCAGTGGATATTCCGTCCCTCCCCAGTTGTGCTGTGCTTGGGTGTGGGGTGCATTGTCAGTTCTGCAGTGTGTTCCTGTGCCCATCTGTGGCATGGGTGGTGGGCCCCTGCCTACCTCCCTGGTTGTGCAGTTCCATTGCTCTGCTGCTGGGGGGCTCCCTGCTTGAGCTATAGCGCCTCTGGGCTGCTCAACTGGGCTGCCCTTGTTGCACTATAGCGCATTGTATCTGCTCAGTTTCCCCTTCCTGGTTGCGCTATGGCGCAGGTTGTGCGATATTCAGACGTTGGCTGGTTGCGCAATTTGGCTTGCTCCATTTTTGAATATCGCGTCTATTGCGCATGTACGCAATGGACTTGTGCTTGCTCCTGCTATTGCACACATTTTGGGCGCAGTTTGAATATCCAGCCCAATATATCTAGATATCCATGTCTTTCAGGCATTTTTTTAAATACATATTTGGCAGCAATGTTGGTTATTAGATAAAGCCTAACCTCTCCTCTAGCCAGTGATATAACAAGCATTTGTCAATGCCGAATGTTGATTGCTTTGGTCTGTTGAGCTTGCTCACTGGCCTTCTGTCAGTCACTCATTCTCTTTGTCCCGGTGCTGCAGGTTGCCCTTTCATACTGGGCTCCTGCCTGCATTGGCACCTTTTTCTGCCTACAAAGATATCCGCAGCTGTCCTGACAGAGCTCTGTTGAGGTGTCTCACTCCCCCTCTCTGGCTCATTCTGTTTCTCCTGGCACTGCAGGCTGCCTTTTTGTACAGGGGTCCTGCCTCTGTTGGGGGCCTTTTCTGCCCACAAAGAAATCTGCAGCAGTCCCAGCACAGCTCTGATGAGCTTGCTCACTCCCCCCTCTCACTTGCTCATTGTGTTTCTCCCGGAGCTGCAGACTGCCCTTTTGTACTAGGCCCCTGCCTGCGTTGGCACCTTTTTCTGCCCACAAAGAAATCTGCAGCTGTCCAGACAGAGCTCCGTTGAGGTCGCTCACTCTCCCTCTCTGAGTCGCTCATTCTGTTTCTCCTGGTGCTGCAGGCTGCTCTTTTTGTACTGGTTTCCTGCCTGCATTGCCACCTCTTTCTGCCCACAAAGAAATCTGCAGCAGTCCCAACAGAGCTCCGTTGAGCTTGCTCACTCCCCCTCTCTCACTCATTCATTCTGTTTCTCCCGTCGCTGCAGGCTGCCCTTTTGTACTGGGCTCCTGCGTGCATTGCTGAATTTTTCTGCACACAAAGAAATCTGCAGCAGTCCCAACAGAGCTCCGTTGAGCTCTCTCACTCCCCCTTCCTCATTCGCTCGTTCAGTGTCTCCCCACACTGCAGGCTGTGCTCCATTGAGCTTGCTCACTCCCCCTCTCTCACTCGCTTGTTCCATTTCTGCCAGTGCTGCAGGCTGCCCTTTTGTACTGGGCTCCTGCCTGTGTTGCCGCCTTTTTCTGCCCACAAAGAAATCTGCAGCAGTCACAATAGAGCTCTTTTGAGCTCACTCACTCCCTCCCTCTCTCTCACTCACTCATTCTGTTTCTCCTGGCGCTGCAGGCTGCCCTTTTGTACTGGGCCCCTGCATGCATTGCTGCCTTTTTCTGCCCACAAAGAAACCTGCAGCAGTCCCAACGGAGCTCCGTTGAGCTCACTCACTCCCCGTCCTTTACTAGCTCGTTCTGTGTCTCCTGGTGCTGAAGGTTGCTCTTTTGTACTGGGCTCCTGCCTGCATTGGCTCCTTTTTCTTCCCACACAGAAATCTGCAGCAGTCCCGACACAGCTCCATTGAGTTCGCTCACTCCCCCTCTCTCACTCGCTCATTCCATTTCTGCCAGCGCTGCAGGCTGGCCTTTTGTTCTGGGCTGCTGCCTGCATTGCCGCCTTTTTCTGTCCACAAAGAAATCCACAGCAATCATGACAGAGCTCCGTTGAGCTCACTCACTCCCCCTCTCTCTCACTCACTCATTGTGTTTTTCCTGGCGCTGCAGCCTGCCCTTTTGTACTGGGCTCCTGCCTGCATTGGGACCTTTTTCTGCCCACAAAGAAATCCGCAGGTGTTCCAACAGAGCTCCATTGAGGTTGTTCACTCCCCATCTCACTTGCTCATTCTGTTTTTCCTGGTGCTGCAGGCTGCCTTTTTGTACTGGGCTCCTGCCTCTGTTGGGGGAATTTTCTGCCCACAAAGAAATCTGAAGCAGTCCTGACACAGGTCCGTTGAGCTTGCTCACTCCCTCTCTCTCACTTGCTCATTGTGTTTCTCCCGGCGCTGCAGGCTGCCCTTTTTTACTGGGTTTCTGCCTCTGTTGGGGGATTTTTCTGCCCACAAAGAAATCTTTAGCAGTCATGACAGAGCTCCATTGAGCTCGCTCACTCCCCCTCTCTCACTCGCTCGTTCTGTTTCTCCCGCTGCTGCAGGCTGCTCTTTTGTACTGGGCCCCTGCGTGCATTACCAACTTTTTCTGCCCACAAAGAAATACGCAGCAGTCCCAACTGAGATCCGTTGAGCTCATTCACTCCCCCTCGCTCATTCTGTGTCTCCCCACGCTGCAGGCTGCCCTTTTGTACTAGGCTTCTGCCTGCATTGGCACCTTTTCCTGCCCACAAAGAAATCTGCAGCAGGCCCAACAGAGCTCAGTTGAGCTCAGTCACTCCCCCTCTCTCACTCGCTCTATCCTAATCTGTCCCAAACACTAATTTCCGACAGCGACTGCAGTATTCTGTGCCAGAAGCATGAAAACACAGTTCGGGCAGGATGTGAAAAATCACAGCTGTTCTGTTTATAAGGGGGTGTGAAAAAATGCCAGTGCTAAAAACATTACTAATTTGCAAAGTTACAGGGGTGCATGGAAACTGCATGATGCACACTCGTAACACAGTCATTTTATGGAGTTTCATTACAAAATTTTCAATATAGGCATTTTAGGACCTCTGCTCGTGAAAAGTGTCACTGTGATTTTCTTAATATGTCCTGAACACTGATTTCCCACTGCGACCGCATTATTCTGCACCGGAAGAGCGAAAACACATTTTGGCCATGATGTGAAAAATGACAGCTGCACTGTTCATAAGGAAGTGTGGAAAAATGGCAATGTTGAAAGTCTGGAGTGAAAATATTACAGAGTTGTGAAGTTATGAGCGTGCATGGAACCTGTGCAATGCATGGTCGTAACACACTCATTTTATGGACTTTTAACATAGAAACATAGAATTTGACGGCAGATAAGGACCGCTTGGCCCACCCAGTCTGCCCATTTCCCTACCTACTGGATAAGCTGCAGATCCTAGTTAACCAGCAGCCTACTTCTTCTTACCCCCACCTCCCAGAATTGCCTTATGACTGTCCCATGCATGCTTGAATTCCACCACTGATTTTGACTCCACAACCTCCTCGGAAGGCGTTCCATGCATCCACAACCCTCTCTGTGAAAAAATACTTCCTTAAATTACCTCTGAGCCGCCCCCATCTTCAAATTGTGCCCTCTTGTTCTTGCACACCTCTTTTTTTGAAAGATGCTACCCCCTTGGACTTTGTTGATTCCCTTGAGGTACTTGAAAGTTTCTATCATGTCCCCCTCTCCCTCCTTTCCTCGAGGCTATACATATTAAGCTCCTTAAGTCTCTCTTCATATGTCTTCGGTGCAGACCCTGCACCATTTTAGTTGCCCTCCTCTGGACAGCTTCCATCCTGTCTATGTCTTTGCGAAGATTGGGTCTCCAGAACTGCACACAGTACTCCAGATGGGGTCTCACCAGCTGTCTGTACAGAGGAATAATAACTTCCTCTTTTCTACTGGTGATGCCTCTCCCTATGCATCCCAGTAACCCCCCAGCCCTCCTTGCTGCCCTCTCACATTGCTTGCCCACCTTTAGGTCATCTGATATGACTACCCCCAGGTCCCTTTCCATTTTTGTTGTTGTTAGTATCTCACCCCCCATTGTGTACTCTTCCCCTGAGTTTTTGTTTCCCAGGTGCATTACCTTGCACTTCTTAGCATTGAATCTAAGCTGTCACAAAATTTTGTCACAAAATTTTCAACATAGGCATTTTAGGACCTTTGCTCATGAAGAGTGCCACTGTGTTTTTCTTAACGTGTCCTGAACACTGATTTCCCACAGCGATCATGCTATTCTACGCCGAAACTGAGAAAACACATTTCGGCCAGGATGTGAAAAATGACAGCTGTACTGTTCATAAGAAGGTGTCTAAAAATGGCAATGTTGAAAATCTGGAGTGAAAATATTGAAAACTGATGAAATTACGAGCGCACGTAGCAACAGTACAATGCATGCTCTTAAAACAGCCATTTTTTGGATTTTTTCCACCAAATTTGCAACATAGGCTTTTTGAGAGCCCCCCTCATGAATAGTGGTGCTGTCATTTCATTACTCAGTCTCAAAAGATGATTCCACGCAGTGACCGCAAAATCACCTTTCAGGACCGAATAACGCCGTGACAGTGACTAAATTCATGAGGAGGGGTCTCGAAAACCCCATGTTGAAAATGTGCTGCCAAAATTCCAAATAATGTCTGAGATATGCATAAAACTTGAAAAAAACCTATTTATTCCATTATACAGCTTACTGGCATTTCCTCAGTTTGCGGTCGGCTTTGAAGAGTGCAGACGTGTTCCCGGTCCACCAAAGATCATCGCGCCGGACTCCGGAGGTAAGTATAGGGTGAGGGAGGTGTGGGGAGGCAGGGTGCACAGTGGGTGGGTGCGGGTTGTCGGAGGGGGCAGGAGACCATTTAAGGACCTTTTTCTTTTCACAGGTAAAAAGAAAAAACATTATGGACAGTTTTGTTTTTACAGGGGCATGTGGCACACTGGGTTGGGCTCCCAGCATGCTGTAAGAGTGTTTCTTTGGGGGGGAAGCTGTACCCAATGAGGATTGGGCACTCCCACTGGCACAAAGGGGGGGTGCAACATCCGAGGAGGATTGGGCACCCCCTCGGCACTAATGTACTGGGTGTTTGAGGGGGGCATTATGCCGACGGGGAGTGGGCTCCCCCATTGGCAATTGTAACCAAGAGGGGGACTGAAACAGATGAAGACTGGGGCCCCCGTTGGCAAAAACACTGTTGTTGGGTGGGGCACATGCTGCTGAGGGGGATTGGGCACCCCTCAGCACTGGGGGGTTATTAATATTGTTTGTGAACAGGCGGCAGGCCACCCGCCATGTTCACAAACAATATTACAGTCAAGCAAGTTCCACCCAGCAATGACGAGTCGCTCCCTCATTGCAGCGGTTCCACTTATGCTGCAATGATGAGGCAGCCCTTGATTGCTGCAGCTGAAATGTTTCAAGGTGGTGGCACGCTGGCTTGACTAGTGTCAGCAGCAGCGTGCCATGGTATTTGGGAAAGTGGGCCAAGCCTTTAAAGGCTGTGGGGGTATTGGCCACAACAGTGTCACACCTCCACAAACTGCTTCTGGCAAGCTGCCACACTATGTTCTTGCACATGCACACAATCGGCATAAACATGAAAGTAAACAGCCCCCTTTGTTTATCTTCTACTCGCGACCCCACTCACACACATCTAACATTTAAAATAAACACCAAAATCCTGCATTCATATTTCTTTTTAAACAAACAGATGTTACAGGCCTGTGTCACTCTGTAAAATTGATTTCTTCAGTTTTCACTTCACTGTACAGCCAGCCACTGTCTGAACTTACCCGCCACTGTTGTCAGCATTCTGTCTCTCATTTCCTCACTTATTCCACACACCTTCACCACTAGTGCTCACCAATACAAAACAAACAGAACAACTCATTCTTGTAGCACATTAGCCTCCAGTTTTGGATACCCACTCTACTCCACCTGAGGACTTCCTATGTCTCACTGCACTATAGCAACTGCTTCACTCAGAATACTGGAATAAGCCTTACCATTGGCTTAAAAAAATGATCATAGCTGGCTCTGTAGCACTGACCGAAGGGGTTCATCCGGCAATGATGACATGATGACAAGCAGAGAAGGGTTCCAGAGTGTCCAATGGATGCCTCCTTCCTGGGGGGGGCGGGCAGAATCTTGACACCTACATGAAGATTGAGATGGGCTATGGGGACATGTAGCCTCCACACACGCCCCCCCCCCGCACATCCCTGTCACAGGTCGCCACTCCCACAGGCCCAATCAGGGTTGAGTGGGTGGGCCAGAAAAAGTGAAAATGCCCCCTAGCCAACCAAATGATGGCCACCGGTCCCCTGCACACCAAGAAGCCTGGGATTGCCCAATGCTGACCATTCCATCACTGATCCAAGGGCTAAGTAGTTCTGCCTCTGAGCCCTTCTCCCCGGAAGGGGGACCTATCCAATGATGGGTTATACATTGTCACCTGGGGGATCAGTAGGCAGTTGTGGGGGGCAGCAGGATTGTGACTGATATAGGAGGGTGGCAGTGGGGCCTAGGTGGCCCGAAGGCGAGGACGGCCTGGGGGGCCATCAGAGGAACAAAAAGAAAAAAAAAATCATCATGCTCATCCTGATGCTACAGCAAGCAACGATGAAACTGTAAGCTTGTTTTTCTCTCACCAATTTCCTGGCAGCACTCACATCAGCACAAAAATCAAGCTCTTTTTTCATTCACCTTACTCCCACAGATGATACCAGATATAACAATTTCAGCCATACTATCCTTAATTAAGAGGGACATCCCTCATTTTATCCCTGAAAATAGCTCTGTCCCTCATGATTCCCTCATGGAAGGTGCTGCCCACCCAGGGAATGTGCTGTAAATTCAGACTTTAAAGGAAACACGCATAATATTCTACGATGCCAGGCCAGCCCACCAGCACAGTGGTAGCACAACTGCTTGTGACACTGATGACCCATATTCAGAAAAAACAAGCCCGGAATGTCATAGGGACAGCTGGGGAGAGGTTGGATGAGCATCCCATGGACAGCTCTCCTCCTCTGGAGTGGGGGACCATGAGCTCCTGGTGCACTATTGACACGCATGGGAGACTGGGTGTACACAGGCTGGGACCATGCAAAGAGGGGTGGAGGCAACAGCGGATGTCTGCTGGACATGTGTGGGAACTCATATGTCTGAGTACTGACTTCATTGCACATCCATACTACCAGGGGAAACTTCAAAGAGAAAAACCCTCCAGGCAGATGCAGCATAAAGCCCAGGATCCACAGATCACCATACTGCCCAAACAACTGCACGTCTTAGCCGGGGCTCAGGGGTGATCTCAGTTTGTCCCTAGGGGAAGCCCCTCCATGAGGGGAAATTCATGGTCCTCCTGGACTGGAAATCAGTGGAAGTCTGAGGGAAGGGGGTGAGAAGAGGTCTGTGGGCTGACATGAGTACATCCCTGCCCTGGCCAGGAGAACCAAGATAAAATTAGAAAAAAAATTAATCTAAGATGCTAAATCAAAAAGTCAGAAATAAACGTACAACTAAACACAAGGGTTCCCACATTGTTCTAAACATGTATCTTCATGTTTGAGGATGTATTCCTCATTATGAGGATCGGCGTCCATCATTGTCCCATTTTGCGTGTCCATGTCCCTCATTTCAGTGACAGAAGATTAAGAGGTATTATTTCAGCAATTTATTATATTACTGTGTATCCCTAATTCTTTATAGCAACATCAAAAAAAAAAAAAAAAAAACATTTTTTGCTTTTTGTAATATTGTGGTCCATCTGTTTGATTTTACAGTTTTTTTTTAAACCATAAATAGCCTCTGTTTCTTCTTCCCAAGTGAAATCTGGTTAGGAAGAAGTGATTTTATTTTTATTTTATTTGTAATTAGTTAACTTGGGTTTGACCCAAGAGCATTAGATGCCCATTTTCATGAGGTACCCAGAGATGTAAACATGAGCAACAATACAAAATAACTATGCAATACAGGATAAATATGCGATGCTATCACCAGCTAAATCATAACAGAAGCTCACAGATTATCAAATGTCATGTTTGTATTTCATCTATAATATTTTAGGGGAGGAAAGCTTAATTTCTCTCTTGAAAAAAAGTAAACAATCTTCAAACAGATTTAAGGTTCCTATTCAAAAACACTGCCTTCTTTGCCAGAATACATTTTTGACTTCATAATACAAGGATTCCACTGATTTCTTTTTATGTTTGCTTGCATGTATGCATAGCAAACATACTGACAGCATGCCAGGACTGTAGGGTGTTTGCAGGTGTGGTTGTGTTGGGGCCAATGTTGCTCAGCGCTCAGTAGACTGAGTTATGAGCAGTCTATTACTAGCAGGCTGGTAATTGTGACTAGTCAGCTTTCTGATGTGCAGAAACTTCTTACATAGAAAAGGACCAAGACTCTCCTAGCATAAGATGTTTTTACCTGTAATCATACCTACTGGGCATGATCATCAGTCCTTTTAGTTAGGGAGTTAGGGAGGCAATTGTCCCCGGCAGTGGCCAACATTCGAGGAAGCTGCTCTGCTGCACTCTCACTCTCTTTCACCTGCACTGGCAGTGCCTAAAAATCATGCCCCCACACTCCATTCCTCATCCAGGCCAATACAAAAAACAAAACTCCTTCTCCTGCCCTCATGTATTGCCCACCCTCCGACAGCCTCCATTCCCCATCCCCCATCCCAGAAAGTATTGCACAAACGCTCCTGATCTCTATGTTCTGTTCCATCCCCACCCTCTGTTCCCCTTCTCAGTAAGTAAAGAAAAACCCTCCCGCTCCCACCGTCTATGTGTCCTGCCCCACCCTCTATTTCCTGTCCTGGTAAGCAAAGAAATACCCTTCTGCTCCTGCCTTCTGTACTGTACTATCCCCATCCTCTATTCACCATCCTGTAAGTATTGACAGACCCTCTCACACCCACTCTTTATGTGCTGTTCTGCCCCCATCTTCTGTTCCACATCCTGGTATGTAATGAAAAACCTTCTTGCTCCTGTCCTGTATGTGCTGTCCCTCTCCCACCCTCCATTCCCTGTCAAGGTATGTATTGAAATATTCTCCTGCTCCCACCTGCTATGTGCTGTCCTGCCCACACCCTCGATTCCCATCCCAGTCATTTATTTTTATTTATTTATTCATTACTAGAATTACAAATACCTTTGAACCAGGGAGTCTTTTACAAAGTTTCCACGTCAAGGAAATGTAACAATAGAAACAATTCAAGGAGAAAGATGATCAATCAGAAATCGGTTACAAAGCAGAGGAAACAATGGACAGTGGAATACAGCTGTGGTCTAACAGTGGAGTACTAAGATGAAATGGAGAAGAGCAGTAACAACAACAGTACATGTATGCAGTCTAAATAAAGTAGACTGTGCCAAATAAATAAGCAGTCCAATATATTGCAGACATTGTCAATCCAGCAGTTAAAATGGAGAGGTAGAAGGGGAGAAAAAAAGACTCAGGAAGGTAGGGGGAGGTTGGAAGGGAGAGGGGCTTTAGGGTGTGGAGGGGGCAGAGGGCTGCCGGGGGGTGAGTAGGGATAACAAGGGGAAGGGATAGGATTATGGGTCATAAGTAAGTACTGAAAAATCCTCCAGTCCCCACCCTCTATGTGCACCTACCATCCATTTCCTGTAGATCTCAGCACCACCTTCAGTGGCCATGACATGAATTCCTAGCACTGAGGTTGGTGAGGAGGGGTGGGCACTGGTGGTTTTGTGAATAGTGCCGTCTGCTCACAGAAAACATGCTGAGCAGAAGCAGACTGAGCAGGATTAGCTGGGTTGCTCTTCTGGTTCAGAAGCTATGAAATGCGAGCTCAGGACATCCTGTAGGTAGTCTGGGATTCAGAGCACTGAGGTTGCTGAGGTTGGCAAGGAAGAGGAGGTGCTGAGGTTGTGCAGATGCCACTGTCTGCTTGGGAAAGACATCTTAAAAAGCAACAAGTCAAGCATGATTGGCTGCCCCATCTCATTTCACTGATTGGCAGCAGCAGAATCACCGAGCCCTACATTGAGCACCCACCCTGCTAGGCCTGGAATGCCAGCACTGAAGGATGGAGTATGCTGTGGTGTTGGGATCCCTCATGCTATGGATTCAGGCCAGGCAGCTACACTGTGCTGCTTGGGACCTGGAGCTGATTCATAGAATTTATAGGATGTTACTAGCCAGAAGGCAAGTTTCCCATGTAGGTTAGCCATTTCTCAATGGTTATTTTCTCTGCTATTGTAATTATAAAGGTATTCATCTAGGTGTTTCTTAAATACTGCATGTCCATATTATTGCAATTTATTATGCTGCTTGGTAGCTCATTCCATTCTTTGTGTGTACCAAATCCCTCTTCATTTAATCCTATATATGTCACATTTGAACTACAAATTATGACCTCTAGTAACATTGGGTGAATCCTTTAACTGCAACCCGAAGCTATCCCATAGATTTCTATCTTTAATGGCCCAGAATGTTAAACACAAATCACCTCTATGTGTGTGAAGATCCAGAGAGTATTAACTTGAATCTTTGCTCATAAGTAGGCTTGGCAGTTTTCGATTTTTATTTTTAACAAAATTTGACGACTAAAATCGATGTTTATTTGAAGGAGGTACCTTATGAATCATAAAGTACCTCCTTCAAGATGCTCACCATTCTAGTTACCTTTCTTTGAATCCCTTCTAATTTTTTGATGCTTCCTCTATTTTGTGATGACCTGAACTAACTAATCTATGGAATACCACAGCAGGCCGAGGCATGTGGTGCGGAGTTGAAATTGTTTGTGTTACACTGGGTACACAGCTGGGGATACATTTTTTTACTTACTTGTTTGGGTCAAAATAAAAATGCCCAATGGCTGTCTATGTCCTCCTTTTGATTGGGGGAGGACTGGAGACTGCTGATAGGGGAACAACAGCCCTCTAGTGTATACTGGGGAGGAGAAGGGTGAAAACATTATAACTAGGCCAAGCCCAGCACCTGGAGCCGGGGCACCTGATCTTGGTCATACTGTGTGGTCTACTTGTGCCCCAGAAATCCCCTTCCACCCAACTTGGTAGCCCATGTAGCTCTATGCCTTCACTATAGAAGGCATAGAGCTAGGGAAAGGGGGTAGCATGAGGGTTAGAAGTACTCAGAGGCCTCAGGATTGGAAACCATATGGGCTTACCCCTCTTAATACTGAAGTAGGACTAAGGGCAAGTATGACGGGGGTGCCATGAATGGAGGGCAGGAGGAGGGAGAGAAAAAAGGAAGGGGATGGTGGATGGTCTGATTAAATGCTAGAAGCCTGGGGAATAAAATAGCAGACCTACAGGCTCTCATGGCGGAGGGAAGGGTGGACATGGTGGCCATCACTGAGATATGGGCCACCCAGTACCATGGCTGGGACCTGTCAGTTCCAGGATACAGATTATTCTGCAAGGATACAGTTAAGAGGAAAGGGGGAAGGGTGGTGCTCTACATGAGAGAGGGACTAAAGTGTGTAAGGGAGGAGGGGGAGGAAGGAGATGCAGAGTCACTATGGATGCAAATCCAGGATCCCAAAAATAGGACACTAAGGTTGGAAGTGGTGTACAGGCCTCCATACCAATCAGAAGAGATATATAAGGTACTGGCGGGACAGATCCGGAGAAACTGTGGGAAGGCGGGGTCATAATAGGGGACTTCAACCTGCCATGAGTGGATTGGGGCACACTGGCCACCAAATATAGAAGGGAACAGGTAATGCTGGACACTTTCTAGGATAACTTCCTGATGTAGATGGTCAGCGAACCAACTAGGGAAGGAAACACTGTTGACCTTGTGCTGACTAACGAGGATTGGGTGAAGGATCTGTGAGTGGAAGTTCCACTGGTGGGGAGTGACCACAGAACAGTATGGTTCCAGTTGTAGATGGGTAAGAAGAGGGGTGCATCTGGCACAAAGGTGCTGGACTTTAGAAAGGTTGACTTTAAAAGGATGGGTGAAGTGGTTCAAGGGTTCCTGGCCAGAATTCAGACTAAAATGGACATGAATCAGAGGTGGGAGCTCATAAAGCTAGGGATAGTAGAGGCCACTAAATCCTACAGCAAGGCCCAGAGTAAAAAGGCTAGGGTGAAAAAGTCTAGCTGGATAAGCAAGGAAGTCACAGACAGGGTTAGTTAAAAAGAGCTGCCTATGAAAGATACAAAAAAACTGTGAGGGGATAAGGACAGGGAGGAGTACCTGAAGGAAGTGAAGGAAATGACCAGGGAGGTAAGGTTAGTCAAGGTGTCCAGGGAACTCAGGCTGGTGCAGGGCATTAAAGAGGGGGAGAAAGACTTCTTCAGGTACGTCAGGAAGAAAAGGAGTTGTAAGGACCAGATAGTAAGAATTAACTCATTGCCTCCTAGAAACGCCTGTAGGCGTCAGCAAATCTAACTGCAGTGTGTCTCAGAACGCCTACAGAAGTCAACTGCAGACTTCCTGTGTGCCCTACAAATGTCTGGAGAAGTCACTCACATGTTTTGATATTACTTGCCAGCCAGAATTGATTAGAATTGACTGCATAGTACCATTAGAAAGGTAATGTTGTGCTGAACAACTTTGCCACTGACACTTTGTGTGTTTCATGTTCACTTTAGGAGTTATTCATATTTGTTTATGACATTTTGTCCATCTAGAACAACCTAAGCACTTTGAAGAAGACATACATTCTGGGTATCTCAGCCAGTATAAAACAAAAAATGAATTGAGTACAGTTGATTGCATAGAACCATTGGAAAGGCAATTTTGTGTGCAACAACTTTGTTACTGATACGTTGTGTGTATCATGTATACTTTAGGAGTTATATGCATTTGTTTATGGTATGGTGTATATGGTTCAGATTTGTCCCTCAAATCTCACCAACACACCTTGACTCAAATGGGGAAAAACTATGTTTAATACTACAGAAATAGCTGTTTGTTTTGCAAACAAATTATTAAATTACATCTAATGTCTGGATGCTTAATTTGGTGTTGATATGTTACATATTTCCCAACAAAAACAGGTTTATGATGCATTTTTTAAGGAAAAAATATTTTGTTTTGCTGTTTCGACCAGCACAGAAATAAAACTAAATTACCTGCCATTCCTTGCATACCACCATTGGTAAGGTTATTTTATGATGAACAATTTTGCCACTCATACTTTGTGTCTAGCACTTACGTTTTTTGTGCTATTAGCATTTGTTTGCGGCATGCCAATTGTGGCTTGATTTTGCTTAGAAAGGCCCAGGATTCAATGTTAACAGTATACAGGAGACAAGTGCTGCAATGTCAGACAGCTCCTGTGGAGGTAATGAGTTGAGGGAGGGGAGATGGGTGGAAAAGGGGGGCAAAAAGGCAGAAGCACTTAACGACTACTTCTGCTCGGTTTTTACTAAGCAGAAGGGGGGGATACCCAAAGTGGGGGAAGGGTAGGAACAGAGGAGGAGGGGTGACAGACAAGGAAATCGCAGAAGGTAGAGTGCTAAAAGGGTTAAGGGCACTGAGGGTGGACAAGGCACCAGAGGCAGATGGCGTACACCCCAGAGTACTGAAAGAACTTGCAGAGATCCTAGCAGACCCCTTGGCAGGCCTTTTTAATGCCTCATTGGACTCAGGGTGTGTACCTCAAGACTGGAGGATGGCTCACATGGTTCCCCTCCATAAGAGCACCCCCAGGGATGAACTGGGAACTATAGACCAGTGAGTCTCACATCCATCATGGGGAAACTAAAGGAGACAATCCTGGAGGAGAGGCTGGTGCCCCCGCTGGAGGTCAATGGGTTACAGGACAGTAGACAGCATGGCTTTGTCAAGGGCAGATCCTGCCAGACCAACCAAATAGAATACTATGACTGGGTGACCAGGCAAAGGGACAAGGGCCATGTGGTGGATGTCCTGTACCTGTACTTCAGTAAGGCGTTTGATTTGGTGCCACATGGGAGACTTGGAGGTAAGCTAAAGGGCACAGGGGCAGGGGCAAAATTGGTAGGATGAGTGGAGAGCTGGCTGCAGGGAAGGCAGCAGTGGGTGGTGGTGGGAGGGGCACTCTCATCCCCAAGGGCAGTGATGAGTGGGATTTTGCATGGATCGGTGCTGAGGCCGGTGTTATTTGGGATATTTACTGCAGACATTTCAGAGGACATCAAGAGCAAGACCAGTCTGTTTGCAGGTGACACAAAGATGGGAGCAGTGGTGGATGACCTAGGGGGTGGAGGGTTTGCAGGAAGATCTGGCAAGACTGGAGACATGGTCTGACACCTGGCAACTGGGATTCAATGCCAAGAAATGCAAGGTGATGCATTTCTGGGATAAGAATCCAAGGAGAAACTACCATCTGGGGGGAGTACAGCTGGCTGAGACTGAGGAGGAGAAGGATCTGGAGGTGCTTATTATGGGAGCAATGAATAACTCTACACAGTGTAGGAAGGCAGTGGCAATGGCTAACAAAATGTTGGGCAGTATAGCAAGAGGTATAACCTCAAGGAGGGGGGGTGGTTCTGCCATTGTATAAATCACTGGTCAGACCTCACCTGGAGTACTGCATGCAGTACTGGTGCCTGTACCTAAAGAGGGACATTAGATTACTGGAAGGGGTGCAATGCAGAGCAACAAAGATGATCCAGGGTCTGGGGGAGTTACCATATAAAAGTAGACTAAGAGAGTTGAGCATGTACTCACTGAAGGAGAGGAGGGACAGGGGGCTATGATTGAGACCTTCAAATACATGAGAGGAATAAACAGGACAGGCACGGAGGGACTGTTTCAGAAGAGGGTGGATAGGGCATTCAAGGTCATGATATGAGATAAGAGGGTGGAAGGTTTAGCAAGGAATTGAGAAGGCATTTTTTTACAGAGAGGGTAGTGGCAGAGTGGAATGCTCTACCAGCAGAGGTGGTGGCCTGTAAGACAGTGGGATGCTTCAAGAGGGGCTGAGACAGGGCAAAAGGGAGAGTCAGGGGAGGGAAGTGCATGGAGGGAAGGGAAGCTGCAGAATAGGGCTGCTAGCTGCATAATCACGCATACTCGATAGACCAAATGGCCTCTTTCTGCTGCCAGTTTTTGTATGTTCATATAGAAAGAAACACTGACTAGGAACAGGTGCCCCACCCTCACTCCACTAGGTTGCCAGCAGTGCCCCAAGATGGAAGGTTGAAGATCATCATGGTGGGCTGACAGCAGCAGAATCACTGGGACCCTACACTGGACACCTACTTTGTCTAGCCTGGAATTCCAGTGCTGGATGATGGAGCACACCGGGACACTGGGATCCAGCCTGCTGTAGGTTCAGGCTGTGCAGCTTCACCATGCTCTTGGGGACCCTGGATTGATGGAATACATACAGGCTGAATTATATGTCAAGCAGTTGCAGCTTTTTGTGTTCCACATACGATATTCAGCCAAGGAACATAGAAACAGAAACATAGACTTTTACAGCAGATATGAACCCATTGGCCCACCTAGTCTGCCCATTTCCCTACCTATTGAATAAGCTGCCGAGCCTAGTTAACCAACAACCTACTTCCTCCTACCCCCAACTATAATTGCCTTATGTCTGTCCCATGCATTCTTGAATTCCCTCATTGTTTTTGACCCCACAACCTCCTCAGGAAGGCTGTTACATGTGTCCACCACCCTCTCCGTGAAAAAAATACTTCCTCACGTTGCACCTGAGCCGCCCCCCCATCCTCAAATTGTGTCCCCCTGTTCTTGCTCATCTCTTTTTCTGAAATATGCTACCCTCTTCGACTTCGATGATTCCCTTGAGGTACTTGAAAGTTTCTATCATGTCCCCCCACTTCCTTCTTTCCTCAAGGGTATACATATTAATCTCTTTTAGTCTCTCTTCCTATGGCTTCTGGAGCAGACCATGCACCATTTTAATTGCCCTCCTCTGGACTGCCTCCATCCTGTGTATGTCCTTGCAGAAATAGGGTCTCCAGAACTTCAAGCAGTACTCCAGATGGGGTCTCACTAACTGTTTCTACAGTGTACAGGGATAACAACTTCCTGTTTTTTACTGGTAATGCCTCTCTCTATACATCCCAGTATTCCACAGCCCTCCTTACTGTCTTCTCACATTGCTTGCCTGCCTGAAGGTCATCTGATATGACTACCCCCAGGTCCCTCTCCATTGGGCTGCCAAAGATGCATTGTTGTTGCTTGTTTGGGTCAAAATAAACTTTAACAAAAAAAGTCCCAGTGACTATGTCCACTGTTTGCTAGGAGGAGAACTGGATACTGTTGATAGCGGCCATGTGCCCCCTAGGGTACAGTGGTGGGAGAGGTTGAAAAAATTACAGTTAGGACAAGGGCAGTACCTGGAGCCAGTCGCACCTGATCTTGAGCAAACCATGGGTTCAGTACCGCACCAGAATCCCCCCCCAACTTGGCAGCCTATGCAGCTCCATGCCTGCACTATAAAAATGTTATATATAAAACTATGGGGATCTTCTGTGGTCCCTTCACTCATTTGAATATTATTCCCATAGATATAGTATAGGCCACTTGCATATGGCAACATGAAAGCCCCTAGTACTCCACGTGACGTCCCCTCTACTTTTTATGTTGGCTTGTGCACATGGGCAAGCAACATTTTGCGGTAGTAGCACTGTACTTGCACTTTCAAAGGTGTGTCAGTGTTGTGACAACTCCAGGGGATGCTTTAGCTGGTGTGTCCCTCAGCTGCCAACCAGTGAGCATGCTGCCGATGACAGCAGTTTCAGAGAGTGCCATCAACTTGAAAGAAATCCGCCGCTGAAATGAGAGACAGGCTTGTCATTGCAGTGGCAGATCTGACATGCCTCCATTACGTGCCATTCCCGGTGAAACATTTCAATAAACATGGTGGTGGCTCTCACCATCCACCTCTTACAATCCCTAGAAAGCTGACTTCAGGGAAGCCCAATTCTCCTGTTGGCATGCCCCCTCCCCAGTTCAATTTGTTTGCTGATGGGGATGCCCAATCTCCATTGGCATAATGTCCCCTAGTTTCATTTGTCTGCCGACAGGGGTGCCCAATCCCCCTCAGCATCATGCCCTCCCCCAAACACAGACATGCTTTATTTGCCGATGGGGTGCCCAATCCCCATCGGCTTCAGTTCCCCCCCAAAAAAAAACAGGTGGCACACTTGGAGCCCACCCCAGTGTGCCCAAATGAATTTGTGAAACCTGTGAAAAAAAAACTTTCACCCAATGTTCTGTTTTTTTTGCCCTGTAAAACAGAAAGGGTCCATTGTGGGCATGACACCCCTCCCCAACCCACACCACCCCTCTGCGACTTTTCCCCACCCCCTACCCCATATGTACCACCCGAGACCTGGCATGGTGATCTCGGTGGAGCGGAGATGTCTGAACTCTTCAAAAGCTGACCACGAACTGAAGAAAATCACAGTAAGCTGTATAATGGCATCAATGGGGGGGGGGGTTCAACTTAGGTGGATATCTCGACCATCGTTTCGACTTTTGGCTCCAAATTTTCAACATGGGGTTCTTGGGACCCCACCTCATGAAATCAGTCACTGTTATTTCATTATTCAGTTCTGAAAGGTGATTTCAAGGTCGGGACTAATTAATGAAACAGCAGTGCCACTGTTCATGAGGTGGGCTCCCAAAAAATCTATGTTGCAAATTCGGTGAAAAAATTCCAAAAAATGGGGAGTGAGTTAATAACAACAACAAAAATCGAAAAAGACCTAGTAATAATTATATCAGATGACCTAAAGGATGGCAAGCAATGTGAGAAGGCAGTAAGGAAGGCTGGGGGGATACTAGGATGCATAGGGAGAGGTACCAACAGTAGAAAACAGGAAGTTGTTATCCCTCTGTACAGACAGTTAGTGAGACCCCATCTGGAGCATTGCGTGCAATTCTGGAGACCCCATCTCCACAAAGACATAGACAGAGTGGAGGCTGTTCAGAGGAGGGCAACCAAAATGGTGCAGGGTCTGCACCAGAAGACATACGAGGAGAGACTAAAGCAGCTTAATATGTATACCCTTGAGGAAAGGAGGGAGGGAGGGGCATGGTAGAAACTTTCAAGTATCTCAAGGGAATTAACAAAGTACAAGAGGGTAGCATCTTTCAGAAGAAGAGATGTGCAAGAACAAGTGGGCACAATTGAAGATAGAGGGAGGATGGCTCAGAGGTAATGTTAGAAAGTATTTTTTCACAGAGAGGGTTGTGGATGCATTGAACAGCCTTCCTAAGGAGATTGTGGAGTCAGGAACAGTGAGAGAATTCAAGAATGCATGGGACAGGCATAAGGCAATTCTAGTGGGGGGTAGGAAGAAGTAAGCTGTTGATTAACTAAAATCTGCAGCTAATCCATCAGGTAGGGAAATGGGCAGACTAGGTGTGCCAAGTTGTCCTTATCTGCCATCAAATTCTATGTTTCTATGTGTTACAAGCGTAGGTTGCGCAGTTTCCACACACGCTCATAACTTCAAGAATTTTTAATATTTTTACTCCAGATTTTCAATACTGCCATTTTTTCACACCTTCTTATGAACAGTACAGCTGTCATTTTTCACATCCTGCCTGAAATTTGTTTTCGCACATCTGGCATACAATGGAGAGGTCGCTGTGGGAAATCAACTTTCAGGACAGAGTAACAAAATCACAGTGCCACTGTTCATGAGGAGAGGTGCCAAAATGCCTATGTTGAAAATCTGGTAAAAAAAAAATCCTAAAAATGACCGCATTATGGGTGTGCGTTGCGCAATATCTATGTACGCTTGTAAGTTTGCAAATTTTTCATATTTTCTCTACAGATTTTCAACATTGCCATTTTTTACACAGTACAGCTGTCATTTTTCACATCCTGTCACAAATGTGTTTCCACACCTGTGACTCCTAATGGTGCAATTGCTATGCAAAATCACCTTTCAGGATTGAGTAATGAAATGATCGTGCCACTGTTCATGAGATGGGGTCCCTAAAAGCCAGTGTTGAAAATTTGGGGTGAAAATACCAACAAACACCCGGGGCATTAAGGTTTCCAACCATAAGACCCACCCTGTAGAGACTGACAGGTGTTGGGGCTGTAACTTGGTTTTGTCAGCAATAATGTTCACAGAATTCTACCCACACCCTACAGCCACTGACAGGCACTGAGGTGTACCTTGGGTTCTGTCACCCTAACGTTCACCCCATTCTCCTATATTGCACCCATCTCAGCTTATTTCCTCATGGAATGGGGTGAGCATAACACCCAAAGACCCCCATGCACATGCCGACACCTGTCGCTTTCTGCAGGGTGGGGTGAGGTGGAATGGCATAAGTGTTATGGTATGGCTGACCTAAAGCTACACTCCTAAACCTTTCTTCAGTCTCAAAGCCATGCCATTTCAGTACTTAACTGCCATTCCTATTTTGCATTTCTAACTCCTGCACCACCAATGCCAATGCCAGCAAGCCAACATTCGACATTGACAAATGCTTTTTACATATAGGATCTCTATGGCCTCCACAACTCATTACTGCTTGTACTCTTGTTTGCACTGACTGCATTTTAGTACTATGTATGTTTTTGTCTTCCTACCCCCCTGCATCCATAAATCGCCTTGGTTCAGTTTGTCTTTCCTGGTTACCAATTTTCAATTAATCTGATAGAACTCAATGTGAAGAAGAAACCACACAAAGGCCAAGAAGATATTTGAACATGTCTACCTTTTTTCAAGTGCCATAGTCAGAGCTATTTCCCAAGTGCCAAACCTATGTTACACGTGGACATACCAGTGACCAAAAAGCAGCACATAATGTTTCCCCCAGAATCCTCTGGGCTTCATCAGAGGGCTGGTCATATTGTGGTTTTTGTAGTTGGGAAATAGTTCTGCATTAACAATAAACTTTAAGAAAAAATGTGCACTGCCTGTCTAAGTCCTCCCTTTGATGAGTGGAGGACTGGAGACTGCTGATAGTGGGAAAACTTCCACTACCATGTATTTGGGGAGGGGGGATGGAAAAAGTAGCAGCTAGGCCAAGCCCACTTGAGTATACCATGGGGTACAGTCCTTCCCAGAAAGCCCCACCCAACTCAGCAGCCAATGTAGTTCCATGCCTCCACAGCTCATCCTGCTTGTACAGTAGATGTTCTTATTTGCACTGACAGCACATTACTGCTGTCATTGTGTATGTTTGTGTCTCCTTGTGCCATTCTCATCCTGCTGAAACTGGAAATGGGTCTTGGCTCAGTGTGCCTTTCCTTGTTATGACTTTTCAGAAAGTAAATGTGGTAGACTTCAAAGTTTATACAGCATTAGGAAAAGGGTGAATCTGTTTTTACTGAAGTGTCTCTTAGCTCAGAACATAGAGCAGCAGCAGCAGAGGATTCTAGTTGCTCGCTTGTTGCTGACAGTGGGCTGCTGCTTGCTGTAATTTAAGCAGTTTTTTTGTGTGTTGGGAGCACAGCTCAGTAGTACAGTGAATATTTGTTGTATTCTGTTTTCTCTCTCACCGTATCTCAATAATATTACACCCTTTCCCCTTGGCACGCACTTGGGAATGAGCTGATGTACAGTCTAGTGTGTCCTCTTGGTCTGGCCATGTATTTTAAATAAATAACTTATGGCAGGGAACTGGCACACTCACTTTGTCACTCCGTCTGCAAGTGGAACAGAAAGAACAAAACACATTTTTTCAATATTTCTTTTGCACTGGTGTGTTTTATTTTTATCTTCTAAGTACAGTGTCTGACTGGGCTAAGAAATGGTGGGGGGGGGCTCTCCCTAGCTCTCTCGCTGAGCGAGGGTACAAAAATGACGTTGATTTAAAATGCAGACAAGGGGTTTTACCCAATTAGGATGCAAGGTGTGCACTTGGATATCACAGTGGGTTAAGGGGCACTGTAGGCTGGAACTTTTTATTTCCTGTGCATCTATTGAAAGTTAATGTACCCCCCTGGCAAGGGTACTAGCCAATCAGATGCCAGGAAATAAAAAGCCCATTTTCTAAATTTGTAATTTGTTATATTTTGCAAGTAACCTGTTTTTGGGAACATACTTAATATGAAAACTGCCAGCAGGCTAAAGCATGCTTCCTTGCCATAATGTACAATAAATAGAACTGCATCATCTGTATTCAGTGGAACTATTTTAGAAGTGTTAGAGAACTATTTTAGAAGTGTTAGAGACACCATTTGATATTTTTGTATTTGTAAACGTAGGGCCATAATGGCTAAATTAATATCAGGGATATTTGTTTGGTTCATGTCCTTTTGTACGTTTTAAAAACCACATACCACCCATCTTCCAGTACACCCACAAATCCTGTTCTCAGCATGTCTTTTACTGCTCATATATAATCTAAATAAATAAATAATTTACGAATAAACAAGCACCACTACCAAAAAATACATTACAAGTTTTCAAGTCTGACTCTATATTATACTGGAACCTATTTGCACTGAGAATATACCCTAAACTAGTACACTCTCTTTACTAGTGAAATTTGGTAAAAAAACAAAACATACCAAGAATAGAAATGCACCCAGAACTGGAATCTATGATAGAATGCAGCTAGTAGAATGGTGCCAGAACCATTCTGGTTCCGAACCTGGATTGCACCCATACCCCAGGTTCAAGAACTATGTATATGAAGTAATGATAGGTACACGAAGGACCTTATTGAAAATGAGATAGTGCATCTCAGCTGGCCTGTCCTGGGAAAATATATTTTAAAAATGGATAAAGGTAGGACCCCAAGCTGATCTGGTAGCAAATGTGTGGCCTTTTGGGGGCTGGCCACTGGAGCAAGGATTATGTGCCCTAAGATCAGTTTTCCTTCCTTGGGGATGGGAGGTTGCTGTTCCTGCTGTGTGACTGCCAACTGGTGGAGCTCAGTTGGCAGTACATTCAGGATTACCAGGATGGAAGGGGTTGCTGCCAGACACCTGTCAAGCGTGCGTGCCACCTCACATATATGTGACCTTTTCATTGCATGCTGCCACCCCAGGGGAGAACATCAGGTGTCAGGAAAAAAATAACAGGCATCCAAGCTGACACCCTCTGCAGTCTCTTGCACAACCAACACGGTGGGTCTCCCACCACACTGTGATGCTGGGTAAGTGGTGGGTAACTGCAACTCCATGACAAGGTCAGTGATGGGGATGGGGATGGGGTCAGTGGACGAGACCGAAATGAGAAACATTTTTTTAGAAAAAAAAGAGACTACACTGAAAAATAAGATATTGTATCTTTTTTTTTGTATATTTTCTTTGACATTGATTTGTCTGTTGGAAGCTGAGAACCTTGCTACACTGCAAAGAACAAACTATAACTCCATTTAGGACCTGGAAACCTGGTAAGGCATAATACTGGTGGGAACTTGTTAAGAAGGGGAGCTACGCTTTCTACAAAAAGTTTCATTTTTTTTCCCCTTATTGGCATTAAGCAGAGAATTTCGGGATTCCATTAAAAGTGTAGTAATTTTATAACCAGAGGGAGTGAGATACAACTGAATTTGCTTGATTGCTGAAGTTGAGACCTAGGATTTGGAAGGATATTTTTGCAACATTTTAAAAGTGTCCTGCTGGCTGAGGAGTGAGTTCATTTTTATCCCTGGACTCAGTAGAGTGGTTTGTGTAGGAGCCGTGGTCTAGTAAATTGTGGTGTTAGTTGAATTACTATAAAGGGCAGTACTCACCAGGGTGGTGGAGCAGTTGTGTATTTGATTGTTTCTAACTGTCACCAGTGGCTGCAAACTACCACCCACCCTTCCCCACACCCACACCCCCCAGGCGTATTTCCTTTATAGCCACAGTTCTGACATCACTTCCTCAACAGGTCTTGGGGCAGAACTGTCATATTCTTAATAACCCAGCACAGTGCAAAAAGGGAAGGTACACACCACAAATAATAATAAAATATATATATATATTACATATTGTATATTATAAGGGAGAGGGACATGTGGGGAGTGGTGCAATGCACTGGCTGTGAGGCAGCAGTTTTCTGGGAGACATTCTGGAAACTGCGTTGCTGTCCTATTTGCAGCAACTGTCAGCTCTGAGGGAGGAGGTTGCCCACCTCCAGGCTGAACTAGCAAGGACTAAGGAGGCCTTCCCCTTCCAAAGAGCACTACTGCCACAACCACTGCCTCAGAGGTTGCCAAGCATGAAGAGCAGTTGGACCACAGTGGGTTCTGGGAGGGTGGCGGGTGGTGGACCTGAGGCTAAGCCCCCTAGTTGTACCTCTACACAAATCATATGCCATTCTGGCAGAGCAAGGTTCCTCCATGATGGCACCCTCAGTGGAGACCCAGAAGAATGCTGAGGACAGCCACAAGGGAGACCCACAAAAGGGTGGCATGGGACACCACAGGGGAAGGAAACAGCTTCTGATAGGGGACTCAATTGTTAGGGAGGTCAAACTGGGGAAGGGAGAGGAGAAGGAAGTAAGGTGAATGCCTGGTGCCATGGCTTGGAGGGACAAGAAGCGAATCCTCAGGATTGCAGAAGCAGCATCACAGGAGAGGGAACTAGATATCATAGTCCACCTTGGGACAAATGACCTAGCTAGGCATGGGATCAGTGCAGTGCAAAATGAATTTGTGGAGTTGGGGAGGGGCCTCAGACAGGTAGCAAGCATGGTAACCTTCTCAGAGGTGTTACTAGTCCATGGCAGGAGTGAGGCTAGGGTACTGCACACCATGCAGTTTAATGAATGGTTGCAAAACTGGTGCAGAGCACAGGGCTTTGGCTTCATTGGGGACTGGGGGTCCACCTGGAGAGATAAAGGTCTATACTGGCACGATGGTCTGCATCTGTACATGAAGGGAACCAAGCTCCTAGGTGACAGGTTTAAATGCTTCCTTGGCAAGCTTTTAAACTAGCCAAGAGGGGAGGCGCTGATAAAAGGCAGGACATTTCAAGCCTCCCCCCACAAAACATGGCAGGTAACACTGAGGTACAGAGCTCAACACAGGGCAGGACAGGGGTAAATGGAAAAATAGACAAGGGCAACAAGATCAGGGATGGGGGAAAAAAGGGTAAAGCCAACATTAAATGGAGGGCAATGCGTACCAATGCCCATAGTCTGGGAAACAAGCTTCCTGAGCTAGTAGCCCTGATGGAAGATGAACAATTGGATATTGTGACAGTCACGGAAACATGGTACACCGAGAACCATGACTGGGATGTCAACATACCAGGGTACACAATCTACAGAAGGGACAGGGAAGGTAAAAGAGGAGGTGGAGTAGCTCTATACATAAGGGAAGGGATCAAAGCTACAGAACTAAAAAGTAAAGGGGGAGGACAAGAGGCACTCTGGGTCACCTTGGAGACAGGGAATGGCATCACAATCCACACAGGGGTTGTATACAGACCCCCGTCTCAAGGGGAGGAAATGGACAACAAAATGATAGAGGACATTCTCAAAATGGCTGAAAAAGGGGAGATACTGTTGATGGGGGACCTGAATATGCCAGATGTTAACTAGATAACATGTACTGCAGCCACATCCAAGAGCAGGGTCATTCTCGATAGCCCTGCAGGGGGCAGGCCTTAGACAACTAGTGTTGGAACCCACTCGGGAGGGAGCAATACTAGACCTGGTACTCTCAAATGGAGAGAGGATCACAAATTTAAAAGTCAGTAGACATCTGGGAACAAGCGACCACTGCACAGTGTGCTTCACAATGAGCATACCATGGAGATAAGCCATACTAAAACAAGGATACTGGGCTTTAGAAGGGCTGACTTTGGCAAAATGGGCAAATACCTGAAGAATGCACTAGCAAATGACTGAAAAAGGAGGGGTGGAAGAACAATGGAGAAAAATCAAAACTGCCATCACAGAGGCAACAAGCCTTTGTGTGAAACAAATAAAGAAAACAAAGCGGAGTAAAAAACCACTATGGTTCTCGAAAGCGGTGGTAGGGAAGGTTAAGGAGAAAAAGGCTGCATTCAAAAAGTATAAGGAATCACAGAAGGAGCACGACAGGAACTGTATCAATTAAAGTAGAAAGAAGTGGGGAAGACAGTCAGACTAGCAAAGGCCCAAACCGAGGAAAAAATAGCCAAGTCAGTTAAGAAGGGGGATGAAACCTTTTATAGGTACATTAGGGAGCATAGAAAGGTTAAGGCAGGGATAGTGAAGATTAATAAAGGAGAGGGGAGGTGGGCAGAGGGAGACAGTGAAAAGGCAGAGATACTGAATGAATACTTTTGCTCAGTATTCACAAAAGAAGATGAGGAGGAGTTACCTAAACCAGACAATAGAAGCACTCTGGGTAGGGAGGTTAACACCAGTCCATTCACAGAAGAAAGAGTCCTGAAAGAACTCCTAAAACTCAAGGTGGACAAAGCAATGGGGCCTGACGGATTCACCCCAGAATCCTAAAAGAACTAAGGGAAGACCTAGTGACACCACTGACCACGCTTTTTAACAAATCATGGCAGGATGGGGCGGTACCTGAGGACTGGAGGAGGGCAGATGTGATTCCCCTTCATAAAAGTTGGAGCAAGGCAGAAGCAGGAAACTACAGACCTGTAAGTTTGACCTCAGTGGTAGGGATAATCATGGAATCACTTCTGAAAGAAAGAATTGTTGAGTACCTAGAGGCCAGCAGGGCACAGGACCCAAAGCAGCATGGATTTACAGCAGGAAGTTCATGTCAGACGAATCTAATTATTTCTTTGACCGGGTGACCAAAGTAATAGACCAGGGTAGGGTTACCACCTGTCCTGATTATCACGGGACAGTCCTGATTTGGGCAGCTATGTCCTGTAAAAAAACATGAAAAATACTAAATGTCCTGACATTATAGCAGAAAAAATATTTTCTAACTTTCCACTAAATGTTATAGAAAACTATAATACCTTAACTAAAATACCTTACAAGGATAAGAAACAATAGAAGCAACTATGAAACTACAATACTTAGCCTTAATTCTGATTACATAAAGAAAACAAGTCTATTGCACTGGTCGAGGTTACGTACTGTCCTGCGAAAAATCATGTTTCAGTAAGAAATGTCCCACTTTGGACTTCTTGAAAGGTGGTAACCTTAGACCAGGGAGGGGCTGTGGATATGGCCTACCTAGACTTTAGCAAGGCATTTCAGACAGTCCCGCATAAAAGATTAATAATCAAGTTAGCCAGCCTGGGAGTGGGTCCCAGGGTGGTAGCCTGGGTAGCAAACTGGCTGCATAACAGGGCACAGAAGGTAACAGTGAATGGAACACATTCCGAAGAAAGGGGGGTTACTAGTGGAGTACCTCAGGGCTCAGTACAAGGTCCAGTCCTCCTTAACATCTTCATAGGTGACATTGCAGAGGGTCTGGAGGGAAAGGTATGCCTCTTTGCAGATGACACAAAGATCTGTAACAGAGTTGATACACAAGAGGGGGTAGAAAAGATGAGAAGGGACTTGGCAAGGTTGGAGGAATGGTAAGACATATGGCAACTTAGATTCAATGCAAAGAAGTGCAAAGTAATGCACCTGGGAAACAAAAACCCAGAGAAGAGTATACAATAGCAGGGGAGGTACTAACAACAACAAAAATGGAAAGGGACCTGGGGGTAGTCATATCAGATGACCTTAAGGTGGGTAAGCAATGTGAAAAGTCAGTAAGGAGAGCCAGGGGGATACTGGGATGCATAGGAAGGGGCATCACAAGTAGGAAAAGGGAAGTAGTTATCCCTCTATACAGACAGTTGATGAGACCCCATCTGGAGTGCTGTGTGCAGTTTTGGAGACCTCATCTATGCAAGGACATAGACAGGATAGAAGCAGTCCAGAGGAGGGCAACTAAAATGGTGCAGGGTCTGCAGCAGAAACCATATGAAGAGAGACTGAGAGAGCTTAATATGTATACTCTTCATGAAAGGAGGGAGGGGGACATGATAGAAATGTTCAAGTACCTCAAGGGAATCAACAAAGTCCAGGAGGGTAGCATCTTTCAGAAAAAGAGATGTGTAAGAACAAGGGGGCACAATTTAAAGATAGAGGGGGGATGGCTCAGGGGTAATGTGAGGACATTTTTTTTCACGGAGAGAGTGGTGGATACATGGAACAGCCTTCCTGAGGAGGTCATTGGGTTTAAAACAGTGGGGGAATTCAAACATGCATGGGACAGACACAAGGCAATTATAGTGGAGGGGTTGCAGGAAATAGGCTGTTGGTTAACTAGAATCTGCAGCTTATCCAGTAGGTAGGGAAATGGGCAGACTGGGTGGGCCAAGTGGTCCTTATCTGCTGTCAAAGTCTATGTTTCTATGTTTATGCACTCTATGGCCCAGGCATCCTTCCAAAGTGCTCACTCGGCAAGGCCTCTACTCCTTGCCTGAACCCCTTGCTACCAGCTTCCTCTCCGAACACCCAGACAGGTCTAGCCCTTGGGTCCACCCCTAGGGGTGGGGGCAGGGTAGGGAAAGAGTGGGCCCGCCCCACTCCCACTCACACCCCACCCCACCCTCCTGTGGCAGCCTTTCTGAAATTAGAGGAGGCTTCATCTAAGCATCGGGTCGGACGTGAAGTCCCATGGAGTGCTGGGCCGTCCTTAGGATGTGGGCTTGCCCTGGTTCCCATCATCTCTGCTAGGCCATAGAGGGATTTTATAGTGCATTTTCCCCAGGAGTGCAATGGTGCAATGATGTCTGCATGGCATGATGCCGCAGATGTCCGCCGCACTCCTCCCACTCGTCAGCCTGAGAGTGCACAATGCCTCCGGCTACCACCGGGGACCACTACTTCACCAGTCATGCCCTGGATCTCTCCCCAGGGACAGGAGAGCAGTCCACCTGATGTGCGATCCTCTCCCTCCCCTGCTGACCCCCAGCACCCAAGCTCATTCCTGAACTTGGGTCGTCAGCGTGGCGCGAAGTGTGGCATCCAGTGCCTCAACCCTTAGTGCCACCAGGCTGGCAAGATATTACATCTTACTGTACCTGTGGATAAATACATTTAAAAATGTGTAAAAGCAGAACTCCATTAAAAATTGGAATAGTGCTGCTGTTGTGACTTGTAACAGCATGCCAGCAAACATGTCAGGCATTGACAAATGCCTGTTTACTAGGTGTCGGGCAAAATAAAAAATGAAAATAATTAAAATGGTAAATAAAGGAACAAACACATACAGTACATACAAATTACTACAAAGACATCAGAAGGCCCCAAACTTTTACATAGAAACAGCAACATAGAATTTGATGACAGTTAAGGACCGATAAGCCCATCCAGTCTGCCTGTGCCCTACCTACTAAAAAAGCTGCAGATCCTACTTTATCTTCGGCTTTACCTCCCCCTTTTGTCTCTATAGTGTTCCCATATGGCTATACCATGCAGTTTTTTTTTCCCACACAGACTCTGACCCCACCACCTCTGCTGGGAGGCTGTTCCATGCCTCCACCACCCTTTCCATGAAGAAGTGCTTTCTAATGTTGCCCTTTAGTCTACCACCCTCCAATTTCATATTGTGCCCTCTTGTTCTAGAGTAACTCCTTTTTTGAAAGATGCTACCATCCTATACCTTATTTATTCTCTTTACGTATTTGAAAGGCTCTATCATGTCTCCCCCCCTCTCTCTCCGCTTCTCTAGGGTATACATATTAAGTGCCTCCAGTCTCTCCTCATATGACCTTTGGTGCAGGCACTGCACCATTTTTATCACCCTTCTTTGAACTGCCTATACCTTGTCTTTGTCCTTTTGGAGATGTGGTTTCCCGAACTGGACACAGTACTCCAAATGTTATCTCACCAATGACTTGTACAGTGGCAACACCACCTCTTTTCTTCTGCTGGTGATTCCTCTCCCTATACACCCCAGCATCCCGCTGGCTTTCCCCACAGTCATGGAACATTGTTTGGCCACCTTTCCTGCCTGGTGGCCTATAACAACTCCTCATTCAACATGTAATCCTCCCCTGGGTTCCTGTGCCCCAAGTGCATGATTTTGCACTTTGAGTTGAATCCTAGCTGCCACACTCTGGGCCATTGTTCCAGTTTGGCTAGGTCCTTCCTCATTTTTTCCACCCCTTTCAGAGTATCCACCCTATTTCAGATCTTAGTGTCATCTGTAAAGAGGCATACCTTCCCCTCCAGCCCCTCTGCAATGTCACTAATAAAGATGTTAAACAGGACTGGCCCAAGAACTGACCCCTGTGGCACCCTGCTGGTCACACTCCCCTCCTCGGATCTTGCTCCATTTATCACCACCCTTTATGCTCTATCCCTCAACCAGTTTCCAACCCAGTTCACTACCTTGTGACCCAATTCTAGGCTACCAAGCTTGTTGACAAACTTTCTATGTGGAACGTTGTTGAATGCCTTGCTGAAGTCCAGGTCGGCCACATCCACCACTCCCCCATGATCCGCTTCCCTAGTCACCCAGTCAAAGATATCTTTCCGATTCATTTGACATGACCTTCCTGATGTGAATCCATGCTGCCTTGGATATTGTGCTCCACTGGACTCCAGATGATTCACTATCCTTTCTGTTAGCCATGATTCCATCATTTTCCCCACCACCACTGAGGTCAGGCTTACAGGTTTATAGTTTTCCCACATCTTCCCTGCTCCCACTTTGTGGAGAGGGACTATATCTGCCCTTCTCCAGTCTTCTGGAACCACTCCCGTATCCAGTGACTTGTTGAACAGGGCTGCCAGTGATGCCGTCAGCACCTTCCTTAACTATTTTGATATTCTCTGGTGTATCACATCTTGTCCCATTGCTTTGTCCACCTTCAGTTTTGTGAGTTCCTTTCAGACTCTTTCCTCTATAAACAGCCTTGTGCACCTCCTTTCAGTCCTGCTTCTTAGCTGTGGTCCCTCCGCTTCCCCTTCTTCTATGAAAACTGGACAGAAATATCTGTTCAGGACTGATGCATTTTCCTGGTCTCCTTCCATGCCGTCGCCCTTTTATTCTTACAATCCCCCCCCTCCCATTTTTTCTCCTCTCACTAAGGTACCTATAAAAAGTTTTGTCCCCTTTTCCACTTCTTTTGCTATTTTTTTCTCTGTGCCTTTGTGCTTCTAACCACTTTTCCTGCCTCTCTTTGTTTCTCTAGATACACTGCACTGTCCTCTTCCTCCTGTATTTCCTTATACTTCCTGAAAACCACTTTTTTGGCCTTACTTTCCCTGCCACTTACTTTGAGAAGCACAGTGGTTTTCTTTTTCTTTTGCCTTTGTATATTTGTTTAACACAAAGGTTAGTTGCCTCCACTATTGCTCCTTTTTGATGGGCCCACTGTTCCTCCACTCATCCACATTTCTCTCCCTCTGATAGGGCTTTTCTGGGACAAACCCCTATCCTGGAGAAGTCTGCCCTCCTGAATTCCTTTATTCTGTACGATACCCATTAGGGCTGTGCATGAGGCTAATTTTTGAAATTTGTATTTGTGTCTCTGTTATTTGTATTGGTTTGCATATTAGTGTTTGCAAACTATTTTATTTTACATTTCAGACTTGTTTCTGTTGTTAATAATGACACAAGACAGAGGGGTTGAGAGGACTCAATAAAATATGCAGAGTTATCAATGAAACATGCATTTATGCTATGAGCAGTAGTAGTCATACAGTATGTGTGTCAAGTCATCCTAAACCAAGGCCTAATACTGCTTGATTGTCTGACACAAATACAAATATTTGATATTTGTAAAAAGTGTAGTATTTGTGTGTGTTTGTCCCAAATAGTATTTGTTTTGCATGGCTCTAATATATATCCTTACTAGGCACATGCTGTTTCACTTATAATTCAAACGTTCCCTTATGCCTTATTATAAAGGACTTTTGCATGGAAGCAGGGGACCCGATTTTAAAATGATTGGGACTGGTGCAAGGGGCTTGCATCATGGATAAAAAGAGCAAGGGGCCCCTTGCGCTGCACATTACACCAACTCCAATTTTTTTATGCAGCCTTCTCCACTGGGAAATGGCCTACGCCACTGGGATTGTGCCATTTTTGCTATGGCTGCATCAGTATGCCATGGCAGAAGGTGGCTTGTGCCATGTGGAGCTGCCATATCATGTCATTCAGGATTTTGGAAGCCCCCTCAATGGGTGGATGGACCCTGCCATTAAACCAGTCCAGAGCTGATCTAACCTGCCATATGCCACTTATGCAGCCCCTACTGGGTGGGGGGTGACAGCATGTCCCCCTGGGGAAGGCACCCATACCACCCCTGACACCTGGTAGACCACCACTGGCAAGTCCAGTGGTCCATGGTAGGTCAGAGCCTGCAAATCTACTCCATGGTGGTGCTGGCGCACTCACCCCTCCAGCTGAACCCACACTGTCCCTGCTCTTGTCTGAGGGGCTTTTGTCACCCCCCCACCAGATCCATCCAATCCCCCTTCCCATGGGCCAGGGTATGCATCAGACAACCCAATAGCCATAAGGGCAACTGGCTAGTGGGTTGTCATCACTCGCTGCTGCTGCCACAAGCTCGTCCTGTGGTTTGTGGCATTCTCCTCCAGTGTGCCATTTCATCAGTGCAGCTGTCCCCTTTTGGCAAACACAGGGAGTTTGGCACCTGGACCTTGCTTTTTACAAAATTGGGCCCAGGGTCTCTGGTGCACCTCGCTTTGCCACATATGACGGCTCACCGCAGCCTGTGCTGATTTAATGGCACGTTCAAAAATCAAGCCCAGGATCTCTGTTATTTGTTCTTCATCTGCTCTGGCTGCGTATCTACAAGTGGCACAATGATTTTCTGCTCTTTACATCATTATCATTTCAGTTGCAGCTGGCTGTGGTGTCCCAAGCAGGGAATGGTACTGTCACTTGCAGACAAGCAGCAAGTGCAGATGAAGACCAACTGAGAGGGATTCTTTTGTCAGGAGTAATAAAACATCACAGGAAGGAAGGTAAGAACATGAAGTAGAAAATAAATTATGTGTACTTTTTTAACATGAAAGATTTTACTTGAAAAATTCACAGTAACACAGTTATACATAATAACACATGACACAATCAGAGTCATTAAATCAGCTACTATATCTACCATTCATATCACGCCAGTTTCAATTGAAAAAAACTGAAAACTTGGAGCAATGTTCTATATGTTATTTAAAAATTCTGTATAGCCGTATTGGTCCTAGTACACGAAGATGCATGAAATAGGTGATTTGATACCTTTTATTGGACCAACAAAGATTTCCAGGAAAAACTTGAAGCTTTCCAACCTACAGGTCCTTCTTCAGAAAGAAAATGGTCAAAATATGAAACAACTAAGTGGAACAACTAACTCCAAATCATAGAAGGATTCCCCTATCACTACCCCTGACAGTTAGCTTCTATAGTGATAGGCTCAACTGTCGGATTGTGTACCAAAATACGCATTACTCTGCTGCTCATGTCCAAGCTAGATGTGAAATGGATCTTTAAACCCATATCAGTAAACTGCTTGTTAAATACAAAAAATGCAGCTTGCTCATGCACTTCTTGACCTTTCTTTACATTAACCCTGACAGAAAAATTCCATTATGTTACCTGGAACTGTTGTAGTGAACTCACTCACCACCTGACACACTTGAGGACATTTGTCCATACCTCAAGGATTGGTGTGCCTCTTTTATTGGGTAAGGGTCCCCCCTTATTCATGACCACAGAATATCATTGGCTAGGTCTATATATACACCTAATCATATGAGGACATATAATCCAAGATACATGGGAGATTTGGGGGCTGGTAGTATAGGCTAGAGGTTAGAGTAATGAGCTGTGAATGAACTTGGATTTGATTCCCACAACCTCTGCTTGCATACTGTTTGACTTTGAGCAAGTCATTTAACCACCCCAGTGCTCCCATGTCACCCCTAAAAATAGGCACTTGTGTCTAGTGGGCCTTACCCAGTTACTCAAATAAAAAATAAAATTTAAAATCTTGTACCACATACACTGGGTGTTGTATATGCCTTGTTCCTGGTTAGAGAATCAAGGCAAAAATGCCTATACTTTTCAAGCTACCTTCATGATTTGGGACATCTTTCAGCAAGTCTTCTTCGGTTACAAAGGTTAGGTTAGGCCTCCGCCTTTTTCACATTTTGTAGAACAGTTCTATGATGAAACAATGCTCATAACCTAAGCACAACATACAGTAGAACTGGTTATCTCCAAGTCCTTGGTTTTGACTGGCACGTTAAGCTCACCTTTCTCTGACTTTTTTTTTTTTACAGAGAAGGGACCCACGATTTAGTATCATTTCTTTCCCACAATCCACAGGAGATGGTGTGTAATCAGAAACTAAAGTATCTACTTCAAAAAACAGATGGGATTCTAAGAAAATAAAGTTTATTTCCTTTGTAAAGAAAGTTAAACCTCTTAAATTAATCTCAGACCTGACCACATCTCATTTGACAAACAAACCAGATGAGCTTTACTTTTCTATGTAGCAAATTTTACGAATTACCAAGTACAGATACAGCAGATATGTCAGAATACACAAAATCCAATACAGTCATTGCATCATCTTTCTCAAGGTAACATGACTCTGACTGTTAAGGAACCTAAAGACTCTTCCCAAATGGAAAAGACCTCTTTACTTATGATCACAAAACTCTATGAAAATAGTCAATCACAGGTCTATTCCTTTTCAGACAGTCATTTCCAATGAGAAAATCATCCCCTGTTTTGTTGGTAACATACACCAGATGTGTAATTTCCATTTTGCCAAATTTTAACTTCAACAAAATGTTATTGAAGGGCTTCTGTGCTTTTTCCCCATAACCTACAATTTAAAAGCCATCAGAGAGAGTATTTTTAGCACATTTGAGTTTTCTAGGGCCTCAGTCAGTTTGTCACAGGGGCTCTTAGACATCAGGGTCACTTCTGCTGCTGAGTCAAGCAAGGACCCACAGTTCAAACTGTTTTCAATGTTTATGTCAAAGTATCATCATTCTGCTTTCCTTTTGGGAATAAAGTTAAGCAGGTATAATTAGATTTTCTTACTCCAGGCAACATAGCAGTTTCACTATGACCTTGCACATTTTTTGCAAGTCTAACTCTGGACACCTCTGGAGGGAGGTTAGACTCAGAGATAGCATCTTCATTTTCTTTTGTCATCTCATCTTCAAATCTCATTACAGTTTCATTACCATTTTCAACAATTGCAGTTCCATTTACTTGGGAAGTAGTTGAGGACATAGAATCTATTAGTCAGATAGCACTACTGGGTCCACCACCTGCACTGGATGCTGCTAAAGAACCTTGTACAGGAGGATGAGAACCAAAAGGTAAGTGGGTAGGGTGGAGCAAGTGATTTTGAAGTGTTTTTAAATCTACCACTTGTTTTTTCATTCCCTCAATTTGGTCCTATTTTTCCTTCCTCATTTCCTCCTGTGACTTCTTAATCATTTCCTCAAGACTTGGAGAGTCAGGCCTAGACCTGTTGTGAAGTGCTCCATAATCTTGCTGATTATTGTTATAATTTTGGTGCCCTCTGTAATTACCTCTGCCACCTCTATAATTATTATTCCCCCTGGTCATATCCCCCACCACAGTAGTACCCTCTTTAGGAGAAACCTGGGGGTGGTGGTTTTGGTAAGGTTGAGGGTTTTGGTACTGCTGTTCATCTTGATAGGGCTGTTGAGCCACTACTAGGCAAGCTTTTTGGACAGGGTTAGTTGGTTCAACCACTACTGGATCAGGTGCAGGCTTTGTCTGTTCCACAGGTTTATCCTGTGAGGCTTTGTTATTCTGTTACTTCCACCTTTTCTTGGAGTTGTTTAAAGCAGGTAACTCCCCCCCCCCTCCCTAGCAGGGGTATCAGAGGTAGTGACCTCAGACCCTTGGGCCTTAGGAGTACGACCTCCCTTTTTCTGCAGTGGGGCCTCATCACCTCTCCCAGAGTCCCAGATGTGTTCAGACTGTTCAACAATCCAATGTATATCCGTAGGTTTTTTCTTAAGCTCCCAGTGCCAGCTGTATCCTAATGGAAGAAGGTAAACCATGATAGCATACATCTTGGAAATCATTATCTTTAATGTCAGAATCATCATCTGTTCCAAAGCATACATCTTTTAGCTTACGGTAGAAATCTCTTGGACTTTGATCAGTACCACACTGCATTTTGTAAAACACATACCTGGCTGCTCCTCTGGTGTGGTACTCACCAAATTCCTTTCTCAGGAACTTGTTCAGCCTAGCTGGTTTACTTCTATTCTCCTTTTTGGTACCCTAGACCAATTTGCACGTGGGTCATCTGCAAACCACCTAATTAAGAAACTCTGTTCTTTCCTATCAATTGTAGACAATGATTTAAAACTTTCTTTCAGTTTCTCATTATGATATTCAATGCCTCCTTTAGTTTTGGAATTGTATTTATTTCCTATCAACTTCAAGGCTCTCATGACAGTTTTTGACTTTAAATAGCCTTTTTTTCTCTCTGACACCTTGTTCTTTCTTTTGGGCCTTCTAGATGATCCATCCTCTGAACTGGAATCACTTTTCTGTCTAGGTTCATTTCTTTTTTTGCGGATCTCACGTAATTCCTTTTCAAAAGAGGAAACACTAGAAGCTTCGGAATCAGTGTCAGATTCACTACTGTTTGTTCTCAGTTTTTCCAGATGTTTCCTTTTACTCTTTATGGCTTCATATTGGTCTTTTAAATTTCTATGCTTTTTCTCTAATTCAATAAAGTGTTCTTCCAAAAGTGTATAACACTTTTCCCAGTGCATATCCTCATCCAGTTCATCTTGTGACGCTGTAGCATCTAATCTACCCTTTTCTACCTGTGTATCTGGTTTCTTTAATGTTCTCTTTGGTTTCTTTAACTCTCTGTATTTTCTCTTTTTTCTCTATCCTTACTTCTTTTAGCTCCGACTCATATTCAGTACTAGACATCATAAAGGGAGTACTGCCGATGTCTTTCTTTTAGATTCTTGCACTTCTCATACAATTTCTCAGAAACCTTTTTGAGGAATTCATGATTGCTCTTTAATTTGTAGTTTTTCTTGTCTAAATCATAGCACTCTCTTTCCCATTGCTTAGCCTCACATAGCTCATTTTGCAGAACCATGTAATCCTGCCTACCTCTATCTAGTTGCTTCTCTAACAGTTGGGTGTGAACTGTTAAATTAACACATTCCTTACACTCAGTAGTTTCATCCTCACTGCTACTGTGATGCTGAGGTGTCACTGACTCTGTTTTAACACAGTTTATACTTGCAGTTAGTTCTGTCATGGCTTAGCAGAGATAGATCTTAAACAACGATAACAACAACAATAATGACAATACACTTCAAACAGCAACACTTCAATAACTTAATATGTTTCTTCTAAGGATGCTTCAAGGGTCTTTTGCTTGCTTGCAGTAATTAACTGAAATAAATACTTATTGCTCCCTCTGCTTCTCACTTTCCACTAAGGTAACTTTAGGCTCACTGAAAAGAAAAACAAGAAGAGTTTACTTAAGCAATTCCACAATTTCTGCAATTCAATAACTTTTCATCTGTTCTTATACACATCCATGGTGAGCACGCTGTTCATTCACTAAACAATTATCCCCAGGATGAGCACCCCAAAAAGTTGTTGTAGAGACTTGTCACCAACTTATTGTTTTTCTGGGGAGCCAGACACTTAAGGATGGTAATGTGTCAAGTAGCAGGACTGTAGCCTGGACCTTAGCACTCCAGGGCCTACCTTTAGAAATCAAATATGCTAAGAACAAAAAAATAAATAAAAAATACTGTAGCTCAAAGTTTGGCAGATCTGAAGAAGCATGACTATACTGTAAAAGAATATCCAGCACAAGATCCTGAACAACCTGCAGAACTGGAAATAGTGCAAAAACAAAACAGATACCACCATCATGATGAAAATGTGTGGGGGAATTTTCCAAGAGAATGGTAGTTTACTCACCTGGTAAAGGTGATTGTGGGGGAATGGCTCTCTGAGGCACTCCACTTACCTGACATCATGGGTTGTGTACACCTGATAGGTTGTCTGATGCACATGTGACTAGTTTTGTGGACGTCCCCTTCTGAGTGTCTCTGGTCACTTCTAGTCAGTTAGATGTTTTCCAAAGCTGCGTCTGAAATGCAAGTAAAGTTAAATTGCCAACTGTATCTTAATAACGCTTATGTACTGCTCTGTAGAGATTGGATGGTTAAAATTAAAATATATTTTTAATGGATGAAGTAGCACTACATGTGTGAGACAGAGAGTATGGTATGTTTAGTCCAAAGTTGCTTCCATGTGTCAATATCACGTATTGCTGTAGGGTGAGCGTGGAGTGCCTCAGAGAGCCATTCCCCACAATCACCTTTACCAGGTGAGTAAACTACCATTGTGGGGATGGTCTCTGAACACTCCACTTACTGACATCATGGGTTATTAAAAGCAGTGAATGAAGTCTAGGGTAGGTTAGGACAATGTCATAGTGTCTTGTGTTTGCCAGCTAGAGTACTGCTTTGCAAAATTTGTCTTGTGCTGTTGGGACACGTCCAGTCTGTAATGTCTGGTGAATGTGTGGATTGTTGACCATGTGGCTGCAGTGCAAATTTCTTCTGCAGTGGCCATGTTTCTTTCTGCCCATGAGGTGGCAATGGCTCTGGTGGAGTGTGCCTTTATTGCTGTAGGTACTTGCAACTTGTTAGCCTTATAAGACTCAGCTATTGCTTTTCTGAGGTACCCTGCAATGGCAGCTTTGGATGCTGCCATGTCCTGTCTGTGACCTTGAGTGATAATGAATAGTCTGTCTGATTTGTGTATGGTAGCCGTTCTGGCTAAGTACGTAGAGAGTAAGCGGGTCATGCCTAGTAGGCGAAGCTGTGGATCGGCTTGAATTTCTTCTGGTGGAAGTTGAGCTGTAATTTCTATAGTTTGGTTAAGGTGGTACTGGGACGCGATTTTTGGGCGGAATGAAGATATTGGTCTCATAGAGATTCTGTCGGGGTAGAATTGTAGGAAAGGTTACTTGTGGGATAGTGCTTGTAATTCTCTGACTCACCGTGCTGAAGATATGGCTGTTAGGGAGACTGTCTTGAGTTGAAGCCAGTTAATGGGGATGGACTCAATTGGTTCAAAAGGAGGTTTTGTCATCGCTGTTAGTACCGAAGGTAGATCCCATGGCGCAACAGTGGGTTTTTGAGTGGGGCGTAGGTTATTGGCTGCCTTTAAGAAGCGGATGACGTCCTGGTGGGAGCCTGGTGTGGTGCCCTGTATTTGTCCCCATGCTGCTCCTATGGCTGCTACTTGCACCCTGAGTGATGACGGGGAGAGCCCTAGTTGTAGACCTTCCTGTAAAAATAAGAGGATATGTGGAATGGTGCATTTTGCAGAGTTGATTTTGTGATGACGGCACCATGTGTCAAAAATGTTCCAGTGTCGTAAGTAAGTGGTAAGAGTGGAAGGTTGACGTGAGGATGCCATAGTCTGAATGACAGAGGGGGTGGTATCCTGCTTTCAGCAGTCTCTCCCTTTCAGGAGCCATGCCGTCAGCTGCAATTGACGCAGGTTCGGGTGTGCAATCGGTCCTTGCGTGAGAAGGTCCGGTAGCAGTGGTAGTTGCCAGGGATCTATCAGTGCCATGGAGACGATCGTCGCAAACCATGATCTTCATGGCCAGTGAGGTGCCAGTAGAATGACTCTGGCTCTCGATAATCGGATCTTCCGTAGGACTTGAGGAATGAGTGGAATGGGGGGAAAGATGTATGCCACTTGGAAGGACCAGTTTGCTGATAGAGAGTCGACTCCTATTGCTCTGTGATCCTTGAAGCGGGACCAATGTTTTGGGCATTGGTGATTCTTGTGAGATGCCATGAGGTCTATCTGAATTGGCCCCCGTCTGTGGTCGATTTGTTGGAATATCAGTGGGTGAAGTTTCCATTCTCCGGGGTGTATCAGCTGGCGACTGAGCCAGTCCGCGGTAACGTTGAGCTTTCCCCACCAGGTGGAGCGCTGATATTGATCTTAAGTTTGTTTGAGCCCAGTTGAGTAGTTTGGAGGATAGTGACATCATAGTCTTGCTTTTTGTGCCACCTTGCTTGTTTATATAGGCCACCGTGGTTTGGTTGTCTGACCTGAGTTGTACGTGTTTGTGTAGTACGAGTTTGGAGAAGTGCAGTAGAGCCTTGAATACTGCCTTCAGTTCTAGCACGTTGATTGTGAGTTTTGAGTCTTGTGTGGACCATTGTCCTTGGGCCGTAAGGTGTCCGAGCACTGCTCCCCAGCCAGAGAGGCTTGCATCCGTTTCTATGGTGCTGTCTGGTGTAATGTCTATGGGAACACCTAGTGTCAGTTTGTGTCTGTTTGTCCACCATTTGATGCTTGCTTTTACCCGTGGTGGTAGAGTGACACGACTGGATAGGTCGAGGTCATCTGGCTGACCTTGAGTCAACAGGAATAGCATGAGGGGTCTTGCGTTCCATCTTGCCCATGGGATGGTGTCTATTGTGGATGACATGAGACCTAGCATCTGGGAAATGTGCCATAGTGTCGTTTGTCTTGTGGAGCGCAGCCTGTGTGTGGTTGATAGAATTGTGTTTATTCTGGAGTCGGAAGGATAAACTTTTCTTTTTTCTGTGTCTATGATGGTGCCTAGGTGTTCCAATTTGTGGGTGGGGGATAGTTGACTTTTCTTGTTGTTGATTATCCAGCCGTGGGTTTCCAGGCAGTGTACCACCTGTTGTGTCTCCCTTAGGGATTGTTGAAGAGAGCATGCTCTTATGAGCCAGTTGTCCAAGTATGGAATGACGTGGATACCCTGTTGTCGTAGGTGAGCTGTGAGTACCACTGACACCTTTGTGAACACTCTGGGTGCGGATGCTAGACTGAAAGGCAGGACCTTGTATTGATAGTGATGGCCTAGAGTGCAGAAGCGTAGGAATCTGTAGTGTGCGGGTCGCATTGGAATGTGTAGGTAAGTGTCTTTTAAGTCTATGGAAGTGAGGAAGTCTCCCTGATGGAGAGCTCGGAGTGTGGATTTTGTTGTTTCCATTTTGAATGGTATGTGACGTACTGACTTGTTGACGTGTTTGAGATCTAGAACCGGTCGGAACCCCCCTGTCTTTTTTGGTACCAAGAAAAATAGGGAGTATATGCCTGTACCTTGTTCGTGTTTTGGGACTGGTGCAATGGCACTGTTGTTTAGTAATTCTTGAATAGCTGTAGTAATCTGAGCTGTTGTGTATGATTGTTTTGCAGAGTTGGAGTGAAGCATTCTGCGGCCTCTTGGAACAGTTGTGAATTGTATTGCATAGCCCTGGCATATTATCTCTAGAACCCATTTGTCCGTGGTGGTCTTTACCCATTGTTGTAGGAACAGAGACAGTCTCGCACCCACGGGGAATGGTTTGCCGAATTGGAGGTAAGTAGTCATGCTTTGAAATTGTTACGGCGGTGGTAGTTGCCTCTACCTCTTTGTGTGTTGCCCCTGCCTCTGTATCGGTTGTAGTGGTACGGAGTGGAGTAGTTCTGGCGGAAGGTGGTGCCCCGAAAAATGTATGTGGATCGTCTCTTGTCGCAAAAGGACGTTTGTCTGCCTCTGGGACGTGATGGGAGGTAAGTCACTCATGGCTGTTCTCTGGCCATTAATCTGCCGTCCTCTTTACCCTTGAGGTATTTTTCTAGGGCCTGTCCGAAAATCATGTTCCCCTGTGAAGGGTAGTCTGTGTAGCGTAGCTTTGGATTCCTTATCAGCGTCCCATAGTTTCATCCAGAGGGATCTACGGGATCTATTAGTGATAGCTGCCGATCTTGCATTTATTTTTAGTGAGTCTACTGCCATGTCCACTAGGTATTTAGTTGAAAGTATGGCATTTTCTAATAGGGTGGCTTGGTGTGACTTTGCGGGGGTGTTTTTCTGTAATTCCTGGAGCCAGGTGAGTTGAGCCCTAGTAGCGTAGATAGCTGTGACAGCTGCTCTGCTTCCCAAGCCTGCTAACTCGGCTGTCTTCTTTAGGTTTTTCTCTATCTTTCTGTCAATCGGGTCTTTTAAACCAGAGGCGGTCTCAGTGGGGAGTACTGTCTTTCTGTTTAGTGCAGCAATTTGAGGGTCCACGGCAGGAGGAGTGCACCATAGTGCTAGCTTCTCCACTTGCAGTAGATACATTCTGTCCCATGATTTTCTTTCTGGAATTCTAGCTGGTTCAGAGGAAGACCATTCTTTTAGGACAATCTAGTCTATTGCTTCACATACTGGGAAGGCATCGGCGAAGTTTAGCTGCAGGTTGCAGAGAGGGTAGTAGTTTGGAGGTGGGGCTGGAGTTACCGTCTCGAATCCTACTGTTTCCATAATGTGTCGGACCAGTGTTGGGATTTGGTCTGGGAAGCACCACTTTGCTGTTAGAGTTTGTGGGTCTTGCTCTAGACTGGTGTCCTCTGTATCGGAGGAGTCACTAGAGAGTCTACCTGTGGTTCCTCTTGAGAGGTGTTAGATTGTAAATGCGTATGTCTGTGTGTTGACTTAGTTGTTGGTGACTGATTCTGTGATAGCTCTGTCAGTTTTTGTAGCATGGCTGTTAGGACTTCTTGTTGTGCCTGCATTAATTGGTTATTATGTAGTAGAGCTTTAGTGGCTTCCATCTGGTGTGTGTTATCGTGACTAGTGGATGGTGGTGAGCAGTCATCCTCTGAATCTTGTGTCTCAGTGTGCGTAGTGGTGTCTTCGATGCAGGATGTGCATAATCTACCTGAGTGTAGGTGTGAAAGAGGCACATGGCATTGTTTGCAGCTTTTTGTTCTGGGCATGGTCACCTGATAAGTACAGAAAGGAGATGCTTAGTGTGCTGGCTCAGGTGAAATGTAAATGAAATAACAAGAATATGATAGGTATATGTACTGCACTGTGCTGTCAAAGGCATGAGACATGTAATGAGCAGCATAGAGACGTTAAGTACTGTATTGTGCTGTCAAAATCATGATACATGTAAAGAGCAGCATGTTTAGTATTGTGCTGCAAGGCTGCACTGATTCCCTGATCTAGAAGGCTGGTAAAGAACTGAAGCAGCGCTGTACCTTTAATATTGTATGTTGGAGAGGTAGCGCTGTACCTTAAACAGTGATTTGAGACTTGAACTGTAATAGGGCTTAATAAGAGCAGCGCTTTGATTTTTGCAGTGTTTTTGGTCATTGGGTGAAAAGCTCGCTACTTTCACCGTGGTTTCGGCGTGATATGGAGCGAGTTGGATGTAGGACTGGCTGTGGAGACGTCGCGAGGCTTCCTCTAAGTCTCGCGAGCGTTTCCAGACAAGATCTCATTTGCTTGAGACAACGCGAGAGCATTTGCGAAGTCTCGCGAGCGCTTCTGATGCAGTGTGCAAGCGTGCGTCTGACGTCGCGAGACTTGCGTTGAAGTCTCGCGATCATCATCCGTGGAGTCTTGCGAGGGCAGCAGGTCCAATAGGATGGCTGTAAAACTTGTAGAAGAAGCAGGAAGACGTTTTTTGCAATGCAAGGCAAGGCGTGGGTCGAGAGGGGCCATAAAATAACATTTTATGGGATCGCCATGTTTGGAGGCCAGATGAGAAGGGAATGCCCTGCAAGATGTCTGAGACTGTGGACACCAGGCAAGAAGGTAGGATGAAGCGACTGAAAAGCCAGGCAGGGTAACTGCACAGATAATATTGGAGTGTCTGGAACCGCTGATAACAGGGGCTTGCAGAGCACTGTGGAGGGCTGCAGGTTGGCTTGCAGAGCACTGTGGAGGGCTGCAGGTTATGTTAGAAGCCAAAGTGCTTCAGAGGGTAGGAAAGGAGTGTCTGATACTTCTGCAGGAGGGGTATCAGAGCACAAAAGTGGCATATAAGGTCAGCAGTGATTGTAATAGTAACAGTGATATGATCAGCATCTGGGACCGCTAGGCAGGGGAACCCAGAGCACTTAAAACAATAGCAGCAGTGATAAGATTAGCGTCTGGGACCACTAGGTAGGGGAACCCAGAGCGCTTAAAACATAGAGGTGCACAGAATTTGTTGTTTGGGCTGTGAACAGTCCCTGTATTGTAACAGAACATAGTATAAGAGGCTTTGATTCTTTGCCTGTCCTGCTATTAACTAAAATAAAGCTGGTACTAGACCGATCGATTAAAAGCACGCAAACAAGCTGTGCTGTCTACAGACTAGTGGTAGCATGTACATAAGATAAGAAAAAGCTGTTCGCCTACCTTGTAGTGATTCGTTTGGGTGTTGAATGCTTTGGAGCTCTGGAAAGTGCGACAACCTATGTTAGATGCACAAATTGAACTGACTAGAAGTGACCAGAGACACTCAGAAGGGGACGTCCACAAAACTAGTCACATGTGCATCAGACAACCTATCAGGTGTACACAACCCATGATGTCAGTTAAGTGGAGTGCCTCAGAGACCATCCCCCACAATATGTTGATGGTCATGCATTCCACCAAGATGGAAATCAGCATTCTGATTTAGGAGTGGTATGGCATGAAACTATACCATGTCCTCTTTTCAAATACCAGCTTGGTCCCAAGTCTAACCAATATGCAGAGTTAGCAGCTGTCCATATAGCAATACAAATTGCAGTGAAAGATGACTTACAAGACATTGTAATTTGAACTAATTTGGATTATGTTAGACATTATTTCCTTATTTTCCTTCTGAAGAAGAACCTGTAAGTTCGAAAGCTTAAAGTTTTTACTGGAAATCTTTGTTGGTCCAATAAAAGGTATCAAATCATCTATTTTGTGCATCTTAGTATATGTTTTTAGTTCATTTTTCTACTGGGTATAGTTTATTTTTCATTTAAATTTGTGTTAATACAGAGGTTAATGTATGGGCTTGGGCAGCCATACACAACAAGTCTGTGTCTGTTTCGAGAGGTTTCTATGACAACCAGAACCTCTGAAGCTCAAGAGCTTTACTGGTTGCCATAGAAAACTGGAGATGAAGACACAGGCTTGTCTGTGTATAGGTGCTCATACATTACATTTTATGGTATATGGGCATCCATGCCAATTTCAGACAATCTACTTCCTTCCTGTGAACTGGGGGTGGGGTGGAGGGAGGCACCTGAGCGTTGGTGACAGGCTCAAATTACTGATTAAGTGTACTGCAGATTTTTCAGTAAGTTTAAGTTTAAAAATAAAAAAAACAGCTTCCAGCTCAATTGGATGCAGGAAAGCAGCTATAGTGTAGGGAAAAACATTATTGCAGATGGAATAGTTTTATGTGATATCATATGGATGAGTCTTTGACTGTGCCAATCACATACAGTGAGAAGAAAAGCACCTGACATCAAATGGGCAAACCACGTAAAAGCAACCATTGCAAACAGCAACAGTTGCTTACTACATCAAATATGGCACATGCGGGGGATGCCTCCTGCACCCTGTATCATGGAGGACAAGTCCCCAGCACCCACCAACATAAGGATTACCAACTCCAGGGTGAGTGGACATAGGAAAAAATAGAAAACCCCACAAAGCAAAATATTTATCTGCACCAGGACCCAAACTCATTACCACAGGCTTCAGGGGCGGTGGCTCAAGCCACTACACCAAACAGCCAGCTCAGCAGGGCTTGGCCAAACTAACCTTCATATTCTCTTTCAGTGGGAGTAGCCAGTGTAGTGAGTGTAGCTCAGTGCTACACTCGCTACAACTACTTCTCGGTGTTTTCTGGCAGTCGCTCTAAATTACGAGCAGTATTACTGAGTCGCTCATATTGAGCCACTCAATAATACTTATTCATATCACTGTACACTGATGTAATTCTGTTACTGGAATCAGCTTGTTGTGCTGCAGTAGTGACATCAAATTGCTGTGCTGCACTAGCTACATCACTACTGCAGCACAACAACTTTGAACTTCTTTGTGTATGCGCTTATCAGGAACCTCTGCTCTTCTGAAAGAGCAGCGGCAGTTATAGCTGGATCCAGAAGAGAGTGGCACTGAGAAAAAACTCAAAAGTACGGACTCTGTCGTGATTTTGTGGTTGCCCGTACACTATAAAAGACTGTATGTGAGCAATCATACACAACAAATCTGTTTTACAATCTCAAAAGTTCCCATGGTAATAAGACCTCTCAAGCTGCAATCTCGAGGTCTCCTGTTACCAGGGGCAGACTGATCAGTCAGGCTTCTGGGCACAGACCGAGGGCCCTGTGCTGTTGGAAGTCCTGCCCGGCCATCTGAGATGCCGGCATTTTTGTTTTTTTTCCTGTTTGTCTCAGAGCACAGGAGCAGCCAGGACACTGAGGATGGAGGGCGAGCAAACCAAAAAGGCTGTGGAGCAGAGGGAAACAGATGAAGCAGAAAGGACCATCACCCGACCTGCGCATACACTTCACCATCAAGTGAAGACTTTGGAGGAGAAGAAAGTGTCAGAGCATTCTACTGCTGCTGTGGATGGTGATCAGTCGGTTGAGATGGTCAGTCTAAGTAGTGGCTCTTCTCTTGTGTGTGGCCCCAGTCCTTCCTTGCACATATATTGTCAATGTTTAAACTTTCACTGCTAGAGTAGACATTGGGGACACTGTTAAGTAGGGTGATTCAGCTCTTTTTGGTTAAATTACGGTCTTGATCTCCTTTGTCTCTCTCTCTTCAGATTCCTCAGCCTTTGCCTTTTTCCCTCGCTGGCACCCACAAGAGCTTTCCCGCCAGTGCTGCATGCCAGCTACCCACTCGCCCTGTCTGAAGGTTTTGGTATATAGCTGTGCAGAGTCACATGACTAGCTACCATAATTAACTAAGTGCCTGGTTTTCCATTGGCACTTTATACAAAATCTCCACTAAGGGCTCACTGTTCTTACTTTTTCCTCTTCCTTCTTCAGCTGTCTCACTCCCCATCAGTTTACACTAGTGCCCTCTGCCCATCTCCTGTGTACTCCACTCCTGGTGCCAATTGTGTATGCACAGTCCCCTCAACTGACCACTGACTAACTCCCTTACCGCTCCCTCCTATATCCCTATTCTACCCTTCCTTTCAAAAGAATATATTGTTAAACCTAAAAGTTTGACTACTGAACTAGCCAGACTTACACCTCACCTAATCACTGCTTAGTCTGGCAAGTTTCGGCCACTACAACCTGCCCTGAACACATCCCTCTACCAAACTCCCATACTGAACAAGTCATAACTGTACTACAACAGTATTGCCTGCCACCTACTGTGATGGAAAATATGCAGACTACTGCTGCTCTTACAAGTACTCCCACTGTATTGCTAACTCTACAATACCTCATTGCCTCTCCATTATTGTCTATCTGGGCAGTTGCAATTGCCCCCTACATACAGTAAATGACAACAGCAACTGCATAAAAAACATATCCAACAGCAGCTCCTGAGGTTACTGCTGCTTGTCCTGCTACTGATGTCTGGCAATGCACACCAAAACCCTGGCCCCCCACCACACCTTAATACAAGCTCAAATAAAACATCAAGTCTGGTGTTTGCATTTTTAAAGATCTGTAGCCTCCTCCCTAAAATGGACAGCTTCAAGGTCTGGGTCTCTCAACATAACCCAGACGTGATTTCTGTGGTGGAAACATGGATATCACCGAAAAACACCGATGCTGCCATTTCTCTGACTGGATATACCTTGTACAGACAAGACCGTCTTTCAAAAAAGAGGTGGTGGATGTGTTATTTACACCAAAGATACTCTTCAAGGAGTCATAATACCACCGCCATGTAGCTATGACAACTTACAGGTACTGGCCATTAAACTGCTGCTAGGTGCTCACAAAAGAGTGCTCACACTCCTATCTGTTTACATTCCACCCAAAAAATCCTTGCTCACGTTTACCAATCTAGTGGACTATATTAACACCCTGAGCCTAAACTCTGAAACTATACTGCTGGGTGACTTCAATATCGTTTGGCTCTCACCTGCATCTACTGCCATCAAAGACACCCTTGCCAAAATCCATTTCTCCCAACTTGTGGGTACTCTGACATGAACCAACTACAAGACCGGCACAAGCACACTTCTGGACTGGATAATCAAGAACTGCCCTTCTCACATCCCAGATCTCACTGTGTTCCCTGACTCCATGAGTGACCACTCCCCAGTCAGATGCTACTGGAACAACAACTACTGCAAACCACTGACTAGAACCATAACAAATTTACTGCTCCTTAAAGGCCACCTCCCTCAGCTAAAGGCTGACCTAAAACAACTTGACTGGTTGGCACTGTACGGCACCACAGATGTGGATATTGCACTCAACCTCTTTATCTCAAAATTCAATGCTATTTGTGACAAACACGCCACAATCAAAATAAGGAAAGCCAAAGGTCCTCTTAATCCCTGGATTACCCTCAAACTCCTGGTATAGCTAGCTTCTAAAGACCAACTCTGGCTAAAGGCAAGAGCACATGGCACAGCTGCCAACATCCAACATTATAAAAGGCCCGGCAATGAGTGTACAAAAGCAGTCAGAGTTGCAAAAAGTAAATTCTACAAAGAAGCCCCCTCCAACACCTGGAACAGCAGCAAGTCTGGGCAAACTTAAAAGAAATCACTGGGAAAGACCCCAAAACTGCCCCAGCTATGCTCAATATTGATGGCGTCCCTACCATGGACCCGCTGTGTATAGCCGATTCACTGAATCTTGCATTCGTGGACCTCAGTAATGTGTTCCCTGTGAACGTCTTCAGCACCCCCACCCCCAGGGTCACAGCAAAGAATCCCACACCAACTAACTGCCCGCTCTTCCGCTTCAAGCTAGTTACTGAAGACGAGGCAAGAAAATACCTCAAAAAGGCCCTTGACAAAGCAAGATACAGTGGGGACTCTCTGGACCTCAAATTTGTACAGCTAGCCTTGAATGAAGTACTTGGTCCCCTTACACAGGTAATCAACCTATCCCTTTGCGAATTCAAATTCTTTCAAATCTGGAAGTCTGCCACAGTCAATCCTGTATACCAAAGTGGGGACCGGGCATTCAACAGCAATTACAGGCCAATCTCCATACCCCCCTGCTCTCAAAGGCCCTTGAGCAGATTGTGGCCGACAAGGTGGCAGAGTACTTCAATTAATACCAGCTACTATGCCCTGAGCAGTATGGGTTCTGAGCCAGCCACAGCACCATCACGGCCTTATTTGAATTCACCAGATTCATACATAGTGCGTTCGACAAAGGGCACATTGTTGTGGTGACTTTCATTGCCTATCAAAGGCATTTGATATGGTCCACCATGCCCTCATCCTCGAACAACTCATGGATATAGGTCTAGCCTCTGAAACTGTACACTGCTGTGGAAGCTACCTGAGCTTGCTCTCCCAGCAAGTCAAGATTGGTGATGCTCTGTCCGATAGCAGGCCAGTCAGATTGGGAGTACCTCAAGGTTTCATTCTTGGACCACTACTTTTCAGCATCATCCTAAACAACCTCCCAGCATCCTGCCATTGCTGTATGCTCCTTTATGCAGATGATGCGGTGATCTTTGCAAGCAACCTTTACCCTGTACTCCTAGAATTGAACCTCCAAAGTGGTTTTACAGCAGCCAAAATATGGTTTAAGGAATAAAAACTGATCATGAACTATAAAAAGACCAAAACTATGCTCTATTCCTCTGCCCAAAACAAGCTAAAAGGTTACCCCTTATCAATTTGGAATGACACCAGTAACAACCTGGAGCTAGTTCCACACTTTAAATACCTGGGGGTCACATTGGACTCCACCCTATCTTACACACAGCATATTGATAACACTGCTAAAGCCTTCAATTCCAGGATCAGCATTCTCTACAAACACAGGCACAGCCTAACCTATGAAGTGCAGAACCTGGCAATAAATAGCTTGCTCATAACCATCATTGACTATGGCCTGGCTATCTATGGCTCCGCAACCGACTCAGCTCTCCATCACTTCACAATAGCTCTAAACAAAGCCTGTCATCTGCTCACTAATGCTCCAAAGCACACCCATACTTGTGAGCTTAATGCTCGGACTGGCTGGCTCCAACTGAATGACAGAATCCATTATCAAATATGCCTCCTTGCTAAACAGCCTGCTCTTCACCTACTTTCCCCAAGCGTGCAGAGCTTTCTATCTCCACCTTTAAATGCTAGACACACCAGGAGCTCGACCACCCAAATCTTCCATGTGCCTAGATGTTGCACAACCACGGCCCAGTGTTTCTTTGGTCACAGGGCACCCCTCTGGCCAAATGGCCCACCACCTGACATTTCCTGTTCCACTACACTTGGAGCCTTCAAACACAGGCTGCAACTGCACCTCACTGATAGTAATATCTGTATGTGCCCCTGCTAAATACCTGCATGCAGCTTTGACTACCCAAGCTCTTCTCATTCCCATCCAACCAGAACAAGCACTTCCCAGGATAGTCTCTTTGTATCACTTACCCTTTACCTTTGCCCCCTCCTTACCCTGCTCCCTTTTCCCCTTATGAATCTGCCAGGGATATTGCCATAGACCAGTGCAAGGCCTTGTTGATGAGAAAAGCCACCCCTTTGGATATGCTGTAGGAGCAGATAGGTACCAGTTGGCTGACCCACCCCTTCTGCAGCCGGTGGTCAGTCTCTCCAGTGAGGTGGGTCTTCTAGAGGAGAGTCACACCAGTCCCAGGGGATTTAAAATATTAAAGGACTAGTCCATTTGACTGGACAGTTGAGTCCCTTAACATTTCTGAAGACTACCTTACTGGGGAGTGGGCACTCTGGGCTGCCATGGAGCTCATTACTATACCCTGGACATAGTGGATAATATTACCAGCTAGGTGAGGGAATAAAGCTGGGTACTCTGAGAAAACTTCAACATTACCACCTACTGAAACCCTATGCAGCTAGATAGATAGAATATGTATAACAGTAAGAAGTAACCCTAATCAAGAACAGAACAAGTAATACTGAAAATGAACCTCTTGGTTAGACCAGGGGCATTCAAACAGCTAATGAAACTACATCCAGTGCACAGAACTATCTTGGTTCACTGACTCAGCAAACTTAATGCAGTCATGGTGTGCCAGGAACAGAGTAAACCTTCCATGTATGTAGGAAAGAGGAAACTGTCCTCTACACTCTACCGCAGAGGTACCAAGGAGGTTAGTGATGGATGGACACAGTGTTATCGACTCAAACACTTTTATTTTTGTTTATTTATTTAAGACTAGGATTACAAGTACCTTTGAGCCAAGGCTCTTTTACAAAGGTTCCACGTCAGTTTGAGAACAGTACAACGAAATAGAACAAAATGCAACAACGCATGGTAATACATCAAGGCAAAGAGTTTTTTGCTTTGTTCTTCTCTGACAGGGGTGTCCTCTATTCAGGCTGGAATCTAATCAGTGGGGCAAGATTTGCCTCGCAGAGGGGGCTTGGTTTGAACAAGTGCACTCCTATTGTCTGGGGGGAGTTTCAGCTGGTAGAGTTGGCTGAGGTCATTGAAGTGATTTCGAAGCTGCAGCCCACCTATTGTGCTCAATCCAAGATCACCTGCACTCATGGACCTTCACATAAACGCTCCAAAGCAGAAACTGATTATTAAAGGGCTTTATTGCCAATCAAAAAGTGGAGTGTTCACAGATTCGACCACACATGTGTGGTCAAATCTATGAATTTCTGCTTTGGAATGTTTTTGTGAAGGTTCACAAGTGCAGGTGTTCTTGGATTGAGTGTGTTTGTGGGGCTGGCAGTCCACTTTCCTGCACCAAATCTATTTGGAAGTATCTGTGTTTGAACCTTTGGATTTGTATTGCCCACCTATTGTGAACTGGACCCTGCCCCAACTCATTTCCTAGTGGAAGGTGCCACAGACATTAGTCCACTGTTCATCAGGATAGTCTGATGCTTGCTTTTGGAGGGGTTCTTTCCTGATTCCTTGAAGGAATCACTGGCGAATCCCCTCATGAAGAAATCATCTCTCGACCCTGATGTCCTGGCAAATTATAGACATGTCTCCAACCTCCCATTCTTGGGGAAAGTTATAGAGAAAGTGGTGGCTATGCAGCTCAAGGTACACCTTATGATCTTTGACATCTATGAGCCATTCTAATGTTGATTTTGGACAAGGCACAGCATGGAGATGGTGCTGATTCGGGTGCAAAATGACCTCCTCAGGGCTAGAGATAGAGGGGAATGGTCAATTCTTGTTCTTCTCAATCTCTTATCAGCATTTGACACCATGGACCACATCCTGCTTTTGGATCACCTTAGAGAGTATTGTGGACTCACTGGAACTGTCATCCACTGATTCGAGGCCTATCTGTTGGGCAGGAGACAACGGGTGGTGATGGGGAATTTCTCCTCCTCCCTGAAGCCCCTGTGAAGTGGAGTTCCTCAAGGCTCAATCCTATTGCTGATGCTGTCCACAGTGTACATGCTGACTCTGGGTGAGCTCAGTAGATGTTACAGTCTGGGTTTCCATTGCTATGCAGCTGACACCCAGCTGTATATATCATTTTCTCCAGAACGAATGGTGCCATTGAAGTGCTGAATAAATACCTTGGTGAAATCCAGGATTGGTTGTCCTCTAACTGGCCATGGCTGGACCCCAACAAGACAGAGGTCCTGGTGATTGAGCCAGGTTGAGGGTGTGATGAAAGTGCTTATGGGGTGGCAACAGGACTTGTTCTGAGTTCTACCACATTGATGGCATCCTCCAGGGTGAAAAATCTGGGTGTCATCCTTGATGACAGATTGACACTTGATGCTCAGGTGTCATCTGTTGTCCAAAGTGTTTTTTTACCACTTAAGGAATGTTGCCTTGATCAAATCCCTGATTCCACCCGAGGACCTGCTCTCACTGGTACATGCCTTTGTGATATCCAGACTAGACTACTGTAATGATCTTTACTGCTGGGTCAGTGGAGGGAACCTCTGCTGACTGCAGCTGGTGCAGAACATGGCAGCCAGGCTGCTGGCGGGCCTGCCAAGGTCTTGCCATGTGACTTCAGTCCTGTGGGATCTGCATTGCCTACCTGTCAGGTGGAGGATCCTCTTCAAGGTGGGTTTACTCACCTATAAGGCCCTATATGGCTCAGCCCCTGGCTACTTGTCAGACCTCTTCACTCCTACCATCCTGGTACACTCCCTGCGCCCCTCCACTGAGGGCCTCCTAGCAGTTCTGAGGACCAGATTGAAAACCTCGAGTGATCATTCATTTGAGGTGACCGGCCCAGTCCTCTGGAACTCATTCCCAAAATCTCTGATGGAGGCTCCATCGGTGGACGCATTTAAGGGAGACCTAAAGGCCTATCATTTTAAGAAAGCCTACCCTGAATATGTATGCTGATTTTATTAATGTTTTATTTATGTATTAATATATTATGTAATCTATACATTCCTATGTTGTCTGCCTAAACCTGCTTTTACTGTTTATAAGGCACCCAGAGCCTCCGGGATTGGGCTCCATATAAAATAAAGTTTACTTACTTCCTTACTTACCAAAGGAAAGAGATCAGTTGACAGATCATGCAGGTTTACCAATATTTAGCAATACAAAGGAACAGACAAAAATTAGCATAGTCTCACAGTTCAGTCCCATGTTTAAGGGTAGAGAAGCACATGGATCAGCTTGGTCTGGCCCTGCTGGAGGGTCAATTCCAACTTCAACTGTAGGAGATGTGTCCATATTGTAATTGTCTCTCAAAGTGCTTGCCCATGAATGTAGAGATGAGTTAGTAGTGTTAGAAGTTACCACAAGTTCACAGAGATCTGAGTGTATTGATTTTGAGCTGAAGCTACTGGCACTTCCTCAGGTAAATCACAAGCTGTCTAAGCAGTGGATAGCAAGGGAGTAGAGTGATTGGAAGGTGTCCTGCCCTCATGTCTCCTTCTTCTAAGTCTTCTGTGAGCCCCTTAAGGCCTCTTCTTGTCCCCGTACCCCCTGTCTTTGGTGACTGACCTTTCACGATACACAGACTGTCTCCCAGGTATCAGCATCATTGGGTGCCACCATATCGTGCAGTGTTTGTTGTTGTCCAGGTTAATAGGCACAGCATGATCCTATGTAATGCTGGTTCCATGGTGGACACAAACAAGGAGAGGTGGAAACTCTGACTGGAACAAAGAACCCTCCCTCCATTCTTAAGCGCTGACACTTGCTAAGAGAAGAGTGTGAGGAGTGGTTCAGCAGAGAGCCAATCAGGCCCGTGGATATGCCCCCTGACTGTGTGATTCCACAAATTGGGGAGACTCCATTTGCAAATAAGGAAGCGGCCACAGGGCTTAAAAACCCTAGTAAGCCCACTGAAAAGTGACACATCGACAAGGAGAGGAGGAAGCTCTGACTGGATCAAAGAGCCCTCCCTCAATTGTTAAGAGCTGACACTTGCTGGTAGAAGAGTGTGAGGAACAGTCCAGCAGAGAGTCAATCTGGCCCACAGAAACGACCTCTGCTCCCTGATTCCACCAATCAGGGACACTCCATTTGCAAACAAGAAAGTGGCCACAGGGCTTAAAAACACTGGTAAGCCTGCTGAAAAGTACCACACTGACAAGGAAAGGAAAAGGCTTTGAATGGCAAGAGCCATCCCTCCATTCTTAAGAGTTGACACTTGCTGGGAGAACAGTGTGAGGAGCAGTCCTGTGGAGAGCCAATTGGGCCTGCAGGCACGCCCGCCCCCACCTGCTGATTCCATCAGTTAGGAACACTCCTTTATTCACCAATCAGACCTTGGACAGCACAGCGATGTCTGCCCACCGGAATCAGACCAACAAGTCAGCTGGTAGCTGGACACTCTGCACCTCAGAAGAGAGGCAGGGAAACAGTGAAGGAGAGAATTAGGTGACTGGACTAAGCAGGACTAAGCAAGGTACTAGGGAGCTCTACCTGACTACTAAGGTAAGATCCCTGTAAAAGATTTTTCATAGCTCACATAACGCAAGGGAGTAAGAAGTGTTAGGGTCATGCCAACAATTGGGTATAGGTGAAACACCCTATCTAGTGTAGGGGTAAATAAGAGTTTAAGGCAAGCAAAACATTTGGAATTAGGTGAAACACCCTATCTAGGCTAGGGGCAAAAAAATATTTAAAGTAAGCAATAGTTTGGGATTAGGTGAAAAAAACCTATTTAGGGTAATGGTTAAAAAAGGTTTTAAAGTAAGCAAAAGGTTGGGAATAGGTGGAACACCATAGATAGGGTAAAGGTAAAAAAAGGGTTTAAAGTAAGTAAAACAAAAACAGGCAGAGCAGGAAATAGATATGCTGGGAGTGGTGCAGTGCAGTGCAGTGATTGTGGGGCCGCAGTTTTCAGGGAGACTTTCTGAAGACTGCAGTGCTGCCCCATCTGCATGCACTTCTCTGGGCTGAGGGAGGATCTTGCTAGACTCCAGGCTGAGTTGACCAGGATGATAGGAGCCTCCTCTCCCACCCAGGGACCACCAAGTCCACCATCGCTGCCTCAAAGGGTGCTAATGAGGAGGAGGAGAAGCTGGGCTGTGGTGGGCTTGGGAAGGGGGAGACTGGTAGATCAGTGGCACATCCAGTCTAAGGTACCACTGCACAATCCCTACACCTGCCTGGCAGAGTGGGACAGTACCATAGAAGCACCTGTAGTAGTGACCAGGGAGGTTACAAACATAGAAACAGAATTTGATGGCAGATAAGGACTGCTTGGCCTACCCAGTCTGCCCATTTCCCTACCTGGTGGATAAGCTGCAGATTTTAGTAAATCAACAGCTTACTTCCTCCTGCTCCCCACTAGAATTGCCTTATGCCTGTCCCATGCATTCTTGAATTCTCCCACTGTTCCTGACTCCACAACCTCCTCAGAAAGGCTTTTCCATGCATCCACAACTCTCTCAGTGAAAAAATACTTCCTAACATTACCTCTGAGCCATCCCCCCCTCTATCTTCAAATTGTGCCCCCTTGTTCTTGCACATCTCTTCTTCTGAAAGATACTACCCTCTTGTACCTTGTTAATTCCCTTGAGATACTTGAAAGTTTCTATCATGTCCCCCCTCTCCCTCCTTTCCTCAAGGGTATGCATATTAAGCTGCTTTAGTCTCTCCTCGCATGTCTTCTGGTGCAGACCTTGCACCATTGTGGTTGCCCTCTCTGAACAGCCTCCACTCTGTCTGTGTCTTTGAGGAGATGGGGTCTCCAGAATTGCACACAGTACTCCAGATGGGGTCTCACTAACTGTCTGTAGAGAGGGATAACAACTTCCTGTTTTCTACTGTTGATGCCTCTCCCTGTGCATCCCAGTATCCCCCCAGCCCTCCTTACTGCCTTCTCACATTGCTTGCCCACCTTTAGGTTAAGGTTCAGGAGGTAGATGAGGGAAGGCGATTTAAGCCAACAGTGGTGAGGAGAGGGTCAGAAGAAGGGAAGCAGAGACAAAGGGGCCCAGGCCAGGAAGAACAATTGCCGGGGAAACCAGGTCAGGAGACAAAAGATAAATGGAAGGAGGAGATAGGGACTTGTGAGGGGAGGCGAAGAAGTGGCAAAAGTCATGGAGTGGAAAGGAGAGAACAGGTTACTATGAAGAGAGAGGGAGCGGGCATTTGTCAAGGGCCTTCAGAAAATAGTTGTGCACTGCTAGAGAGGAAGAAGGTGGAGGAGGGAAATGATGAAATTAGAGGAATAATTGATAAATGCCTGGACCAAACTGGAGCGGGGGGAAGTTCTTCTGGGAGAATTGCAACAGGGATAAAAGGGGGAAATAATGTGCAGGAGGAAGAAGAAGAGGAGCTGGAAATGAGAGATGGATATGAATGGAAGCAAGCAGGGAGTAAGAGGGGTGGAATCTTAGTGCTGGGGGACCCAATACTAAGAGGAGTTAGGTGGGGGAAGGGGAGAGGCATAGTCGCATTTGGATGGAGGCCATGCCAGGAATGACAGCGGAAAGGGTGGGACAGTCTGTTCTGAAATATGCTAGAAGGGGTAGGGACAAGCCTCATTTAATTATACATCTTGGGACAAACAACCTGGCTGACAAGACAGTAGATACAGTCCAGAGGAGATTTGAGGAACTAGCACAATTATGTGAGGGGGCAGGAAGATCAGTAGCTTTTTCAGAGATACTTCCCATGCCAAAAGCAAACACAACAAGAAAGCTGAGAATAGAGGAATTTAACGGATGGCTAAGAACCTGGTGTTGTGCTAAAGGCTATGGGCTGTTGGGGGGTGGAGGGACCTGGTAGGACAGTAGTCTCTATGCCAAGGACAGACTACACTTGAGTGAGGAGGGAAAGAAAGTGTTGAAACAGAGGATGGAGGAGTACATAGAGGAAGCTGGTAATTTAAACTAGGAGTTGGGGGTGGCAGTTGGGGAAGAGAGATGCAGAGACCACAGGTTGGGAAACCATATGAGCTTACTCCCCATAGCAGTGACAAAGAACAAATGGCAAGTACTGTCGGTGATGCTAGGAAAGGAGGGCAGGATGGGAGGGGGGGAAAGGTGGATGGTGGTTACCCTTAATGCTAGGAGCCTTGGGAGGAAAACTGCAGTGTTACAGGTTCTCATGGCAGAGGGAGAGGTGGACATTGCAGCCATCATGGAAACATGGGCCACCCAATACAATGACTGGGACCTGTCTGTACCAGGGTACAGGTTATTTCGTAAGGACAGGGTGATTGGGAAAGGAGGGGGGGTGGCACTATATGTGAAGGAAGGACTGAAGTGTGTAAGGGAGGAAGGGGAGGAGGGTAGTATGGAGTCACTTTGGATGCAAATCCAGGATCCCAAGAATAGGATTCTTAGAATGGGAGTGGTGTACAGGCTACCATGTCAGATGGAGGAGTTAGACAGGGAACTAGTGGGACAGATCAGGAGGACCTGCGAGAAGGGTAGTGTGGTGATTGTGGGGGACTTCAACATGCCAGGAGTGGACTGGAGCACACCAACAACCAGGAACAGAAGGGAGCAGGTACTGCTGGATGCCTTCCAGGACAGCTTCATGCTGCAAATGGTCAGTGAACCAACCAGGTTAGGAAATACCCTTGACCTTGTGCTGGCAAATGGGGACTTTGTGAGAGAACTTACAGTGGAGAAACAGGGAGTGACCACCACTCAGTATGGCTCACATTGGATATGGGCAAGGAAGGAGTGGAATCTGGCACAATAGTGCTGTACTTCAGGAGGGCCAACTTTGGGAGGATGGGGGAAGTGGTAAAAGGGTACCTGGCCAGAATTCAATCTAGTATGGACACTAACCAGAGGTGGGAGCTCATAAAGCCGGGCATAGTGGAGGCAACCAAAACCTGCCGCAAAGCCCAGAGCAAGAAGGCTAGGGCTAAGAAACCGATCTGGTTGAGCAAGGAGGTCATGGAAAAGGTAAGGAAGAAAAGAGCTGCCTTTAGGAAGTACAAGAAACAGGAGGGGGAGGACAGGAGGAGTACTTGACAGAATCGAAGGAGGTGACAAGGGCAGTAAAGGGCCAAAGCATCAGGAACTCAGGCTGGCACATGGCATTAAGAAGGAGGAGGACTTCTTTAAGTACATCAGGAGAAAAGGAGCTGTAAGGACCACATAATAAGGATTAGGAAGGAGGGGTTGGGTGGAAGCAAGTGCGATAAGGCAGAAGCACTAAATGAGTACTCTGCTCAGTATTTACTAAAGAGAAGAGAGGGTGACACCCAAGGTGGGAGAAATGGCAGAAGCAGGGGGAAGTGGTGACAGATGGGGAAATCATGGAGAGCAGAGTTCGAGAGGGTTTGAAGGCACTGAGGGTGGACAAGGTGCCAGGCCCAGATAGCATCCACCCAGGGTACTGAAGGAGTTGGCAGAGGTCCTTGCAGGACCTTTGGCAGACCTATTAATGCCTCACTACATTCGGGGTGTACCTCAGGACTGGAGGATGGCTCATGGTGCCCCTCCACAAGAGTGGCCAAGGATGAACCAGGAAACTACAGATCAGTGAGCCTCACATCCTTCCTGGGTAGCTAATGGAGACTATCCTGAAGGAGAGGCTGGTGGCCTCCTAGAGGCCAAAGGACTACAGGACAGCAGACAGCATGGCTTCACACGTGCAGATCCTGCCAAACCAACCTGGTCGAGTTCTATGACTGGGTAACTAGACAACTGGACAGGGGCCATGCAGTGGATGTCCTGTATCTGGACTTCAGTAAGGCATTCGACTCAGTGCCACATGGAAGGCTGGGAAGGAAGTTAGAAGGCACAGGGCTGGTGCAAAGCTGGTGAGATGGGTAGGAAACTGGCTGCAGGGAAGGCAACAGAGGGTGGTGGTGGGTGGGAGCTCACACCCAAGGGCAGTGACAAGCGGTGTTCCACAGGGCTCAGTGTTGGGACCAGTGTTGTTTGGGATATTCATTGCAGACATATCATGGGACATCAAGAGTAAGATCAGTCTGTTTGCTGATGATACCAAGGTAGGTGCGGTGTTGGATGACCTAGGGGGATGGCAGGGGTTGCAGAATGATCTGGCAAAGCTTGAAACCTGGTCAGACACCTGGCAACTGGGCTTTAATGCCAAAAAGTGCAAGGTGCTGCATTTTGGGATGAAGAACCAAGGAGGAGTTACCAGCTAGGGGGAATGCAGCTAGCCCAGACAGAGGAGGAGAAGGATATGGGTGTGCTCATTACAGGGTCAATGAACAACTCGCACAATGTAGGAAGGCAGCTGCAAAGGCCAACAAAATGCTAGGTTGTATTGCAAGGGTATATCCTTGAGGAGGAGGAGGTGATTCTGCCACTGTATAGGTCATTAGTTAGACCACACCTGGAGTACTGCAGTGCAGTACTGGCGTCCATATCAAAGAGGGACATTAAGTTACTGGAGGGTGCAGCGCAGGCGACAAAGATGATCAAGGGCTGGGGACTTATCATCACGAGAGAAGGTTGAAGGAGTTGAACATGTACTCACTGGAGGAGAGGAGAGACAGGGTGACATGATTGAAACCTTTAGATACATGAAAGGAATAAACAAGGCCGGGTACAAAGGGGCTGTTCAAAGTAAGGGAGGGAGGGAGGCCACCAGGACCATGATATGAGACTGGAGTGAGGAAGGTTCAGGAGGGAGATAAGGAGACACTTTTTTACAGAGAGGGTGGTAGCTGGGTGGAATGCGTTACCTGCTGAAGTGGTATGCAGTAGAACAGTGGACTGCTTCAAATGAGGATGGGACAGGACAAGGGGGAGGGTTAATGAAGGGGAAGGGTGGGAGGTAGGGGCAGCTGCAGAATAAGGGGTGCTAGCTGCACATTTGAGCAGACTTGATAGACCTCTAGGCCTTTATCTGCTGGCAAATTTCATATGTTCATATGTTCATATGATATTATTACTCCTAGGTCTCTTTTGATTTCTGTTGTTGTTATTAACTCACCCCCCATTGTGTACTCTTCCCCTGGGTTTTTGTTTCCCAGATGCATTACCTTGCACTTCTTTGCATTGAATCTGAGCTGCCAAGTATTTGAATATTCCTCCAACCTTGCCATGTCCCTTTTCATTCTTTCCACCCCACCTTGTGTACCAACCCTGTTACAGATCTTTGTGTCATCTGCAAAGAGGCATACCTTTCCTTCCAGGTGCTCTCCAATGTCACTTATAAAGATATTAAAGAGGACCAGTCCCAGTAACGAACCCTGCGGTACCCCGCTAGTTACCCTCCTTTCTTCACTGTGGACTCCGTTTACTATTACCCTTTGCTCCTGTTGTCCAGCCAGTTTTTTATCCAGGCTACCACCTTGGGACCCACTCCAAGACTGGCTAACTTGTATATTAATCTTTTGTGTGAGACTGTGTCGAATGCCTTGCTAAAATTTAGGTAGGCCATATGCACAGCCCCTCCCTGGTCTACTACTTTGGTCACCCAGTCAAAGAAATCTATTAGGTTCATCTGACATGACCTTCCTGCTGTGAAACCATGCTGCCTTGGGTCCTGTGCCCCACTGGCTTCTAGGTACTCAACAATTCTTTCATTCAGAAGTGATTCCATCATTTTCCCTACCACTGAAGTCAAACTAACTGGTCTGGAGTTTCCTGCCTCTGCTCTGCTTCCATTTTTGTGAAGTGGAATCACATTTGCCCTCCTCCAGTCCTCAGGTACCACTCCATCCTCCCATGATTTGTTAAAAAGAGTAGTCAGTGGTGTTACTAGTTCTACCCTTAGTTCTTTTAGTATTCTTGGGTGAATCCCATCAGGCCCCATTGCTTTGTCCACCCTCAGTTTCAAGAGTTCTTTCAAAACCCTTTCTTCTGTGAATGGATTGTTATTGCCCCCCATTCAGAGTTTCTCCCTTGTTTGGTTTAGGCACCTCCCCCTCCTCATCGGTTGTGAATACTGAGCAGAAATATTTGTTCAGTATCCCTGCTTTTTCACTGTCACCCTTGCCCACATTCCCTCCCCTTTATTAAGTCTCTGTATCCCTCCCTTGGTCTTTCTTCACTCCCTAATATAGCTATAAAATGTTTTATCCCACTTCTTAACAGAGTTGGCTATCTTTTCCTCAGTTTGTGCCTTTGCTATTCTGACTGCCTTCCCTTACTCCTTCTGCTTTAACTGATAAAGTTCTCTGTCCTACTCCTTCTGTTTCCTTATATTTCCTCAATGCTATCCTCTTCTCCTTAACTGTCCCTGCCACCTCTTTTGAGAACCATAGTGGTTTTTTCCTTTGTTTTGTTTTATTGATTTGCTTCACACAAAGGCTTGTTGCCTCTGCAATGGCTGTTTTGATTATTCCCCATTGTTTCTCCACCCTCCTTCTTGCCTATTTGCTAGTGCTTTTCTAAGGCACTCTTTCATTTTCCCAAAGTAAGCCTTCCTAAAGTCCAATACCCTTGTTTTTGTATGGCTTGACTCTATGGCTGTGCTTATTGTGAACCACACTGTTTGGTGGTCACTTGTTCCCAGATGGCTACCCACTTCTAAATCTGAGATCCTTTCTCCTTCCCATTTGAGAGTACCAGGTCTAAGATTGCTCCCTCCTGAGTGGGTTCCAACACTAGCTGCCTGAGGCATGCCCCCTGTAGGGCATCAAGAATAACCCTGCTCTTGGATGTGCCTGCAGCAAAGGTACTCCAGTTAACATCTGGCATATTCAGGTCCCCCATCAAGAATATCTCCCCTTTTTCTGCCATTTTAAGGATGCCTTCTATCATTTCCTTGTCCATTTCCTCCCCCTGAGATGGGGGTCTGTACACAACCCCCATGCGGATTGTGGTGCCATTTCCTGTCTCCAGGGTGACTCATAGTGACTCATTAACTTCCTGTTTACTCTTTAGTTCTGTTGCTTTAATCCCTTCCCTTATATAGACAGCGACTCCTCCTCCTCCTCTTTTACCCACCCTGTCCCTCCTGTAGACTGTGTATCCTGGTATGTTGACTTCCCACTCATGGTTCTCTGTGTACCATGTTTCAGTGACTGCCACAATATCCAGGCATCCCTCTTCCATCAAGGCCACTAGTTCAGAGAGCTTGTTGCACAGACTGCGGGCATTGGTACTCATTATCTTCCATTTATTTTTTATGGCCTTAGCCCTTTTATCCCCATCCCTGTCTTTAACACCTTTTTCTGCATTTATCCCTGTCCTGCTCCCTACTGACTTCTCTGCCTTGGTGTTTACCTCTCTAACTACTGCGCTTTGTGGGGGAAGGCTGGGATTTCCATGCTCCTTTTCAGTGCCTCCCCCTTGGCTAGTTTAAATGCTTGCCGATGAAGCATTTAAAACTGTCACCTAGGATCCTGGATCCCCACCGGACAGATGCAGACCATTGCACCAGTATAAGCCTGCATCCCTCCAGGTGGCTCCCCAATCCCCAATGAAGCCAAAACCCTGAGCTCCACACCAGTTTTTCAACCATTCATTGAATCCCATGGTGCAGAATACCCTAGCATCATCCTTGCCATAGACAGGCAGCACCTCCGAGAAGGTTACCATACATGCTACTTGTCTAAGGCCCCTCCCCAACTCCACAAAATCCTCTTGCACCGCTCTGATCCCATTTACAGCCAGGTCATTTGTCCCTAGGTGGACAATGACATCCAACAACCTCCCTCATGCAGCTTCTCCCACAATTCTGAGGATTCACTTCCTGTCCCTTCAAGCCATGGTGCCAGGCAGGCACCTTACCTCCCTATCCCCTTCCTCCCCCACTTTTACCCCCCTAATGATTTAGTCCCCCACCAGGAGTTGTTTCCTTCCCCTGTGGGGTCTCGTGACACCCTCCTGTGGGTCTCCTTTGTGGAGGTTCCCAGCAACCTCCTTGGTCTCCACTGCAGATGCCTCCATAGAGGAACCACTCTTTGCCAGAACAGCATATGAATTGTGGAGAGCTACAACTGGAGGGATGCACCTCTGTTCCACCACCCTCTCCCTCCCTGGTTGTGGGGGACCTCTGCAGTGGAATTCCCAGAGACTGTGGTAGAGGACCGCAGAGGAGGAGGAAGCAACTCCTGTTGGGGTACTCCATTGTCAGCGGGACAGATTTGGGGGCAGGAAGGGAGGGGTGAGAGGGAGGTTAGGTGTCTGCCTAGTGCCATGGCACCGAAGGATGGGAAGCACATCCTGAGGATTACTAGGGCAGCAGGATGCGAGGGAGAGCTTAATGACATTATCTATCTAGGAACAAATTACCTGGCTAAGGACGAGTTTAGGAAAGTACATGGAGAGTTCAAGGAGTTGGGGAAGGGTCTTAGGCAGGTAGCATGCTCAGTGACTTTTCAGAGGTACTGCCTGTCTATGATGGGGGGGTAGAGTACTCTGTACCAGGAGCTTCAACCAGTGGTTGAAGGAGTGGCGTAGAGAGGAGGGATTTGGCTACATTGGGGACTGTGGTCCCACCTGAAGGGATAAAGGCCTATACAGGGGAGATGGCCTGCATCCATCCGGGAAGGGGAGCCCAAGTCCTCAGTGAGTGGTTTAACTGTAATGTTGGAAAACATTTACTCTAGCCACAGGGGTAGCAGAAGGAAGCAGGGAGACATAAACTGCCCACCTTCCTGCAAGCTGAAGCTGCACCTCTCACAGGGAGTACCCTAAGGGAGGCAAATCCTCAGGGGTATCTGATGACAAGAATAACAAAATGGTAGGAATGAAGAGGGATGGGAGCAGAGAGGGTAAGGAGAGAAGACAAAAGGGAAAAGGGGTGGGGTTGACAAGCAGGGTGGTAGCAGAATTTGGAAGGCCATGTGTGCAAATGCTCGAAGTCTGGGAAATAAAATCCTGGATCTAGCTGCCATAACAGCAGAGGCTGACTTAGACATTGTCGCATTACAAGTATCATGGTGCAATGAGAACCATGACTGGGACATAGCCATACCTGGCTCTACTTTGTTCAGGAAGGACAGGGTGGGTTAGAAAGGGATAGGAGTGGCTCTTTATGTGAGGAATAACATAAAATCAACGTAGCTAAAGGGAACACAAGGAGTGGCAGAGGTACTGTGGGTCACCCTAGAGATGAGGAATGGAGATTCTATACACACTAGTGTGGTATACAGACTTCCAGCATGGGGTGGGGGGCAGCGATGAATAAGGTTCTGGCTGAAGCCATCCAAAAGATGACAAATGAGGAGGTGCTGCTGGTGGAAGACTTCAATCTGCCAGATGTAGATTGCAGCATTCCAGCTGCAGTTTCAACTAGGAGCAAGGACATTCTAGACTTCATGCAGGGGGCATTCCTCAGGCAACTAGTAAAGGAACCCACTCGTGAGGGAGCAATATTGGACATTGTACTCACCAATGGGGACAGTGTTGCAGACGTCATGGTGGATGGTCACCTGGAGACCAGTGATCACCATAAGGTGTGGTTCAATATAAGAACTGTGGCAGAAGCAAACCACACAAAAGCGAGGGTCCTGGACTTCAGGATGGTCATTTTTACAAAGATAATGGAATTCCTCATGGATGCCCTGGCAGAAGGGGAGGAGTTAGAGTGGGTGAAACTCAAAGCGAGGATAGTGGTGGCAACAAACCTCTGCATCAGGCAAATAAACAAAAGCAAGTGGAAAAACAGGCCACAATGGTTCTCAAAAGTGGTGGCTGGGAAGATAAGAGCAAAAAAGTTAGCATTCAGGAGGTATAAGGAGACACAGATGGAATGGGATAGGGTGGTGTATAAGGAAAAGGAGAGGAGGCAGGAAAAGTGGTCAGGAGCACAAAGGCACAAATGGAAGACAAAATAGTTCAGGGTGTAAAGAAAGGGGACAAGACATGTTTCAGGTATGTAAGAGAAAGGAGGAAGACCAGGGGAGAGATTATAAGGAAAAGAAGGGAAGGGGGGAAGGTGTGGAAGAGAACAAGGAAAAAGCAGACATCCTGAATGAATACTTTTGTTCAGTGTTCATGGAGGAAAGGTAAGGAGAGGGACCACAGTTTACTGTCAGGGACATCTTAGGATGGGAGGTGGACACTAGTCCATTTACAGAGGAGGGATTCCTGAAGACACTCACCAATCTGAAAGTGGACAAGGCAATGGGGCCAGATGGTGTACATCCAAGGATATTGAGGGAGCTCACAGAGAAGCTGGCTGCACCTTTCACAGTCCTGTTCAATTACTCACTGGAGACCTGAATGATCCTGGAGGACTGTAGGAGGACAGATGTAATCCCACTTCATAACAGTGGTAGCAGGGAGGAGGCTGGAAATTACCAGCCAGTCAGCCTGACTTTGGTGGTCAGGAAATTTATGGAATCACTACTGAAGAAAAGGATTGCAGAATACCTTAAATCCAGTGGCTTACAAGATCCAAGACAGCATGGATTCACGGGGGGAGGGTCATGTCAAACAAATCTAATAGATTTCTTTGACTGAGTGACAGGAATTAGATCAGGTTGGAGTGGTGGATGTCGCCTACCTAGATTTCAGTAAGGCCTTCGATACCATTCCACATAGTAAACTCATAAACAAGCTGGGCAGCCTAGGAGTGGGTCCAAAGGTGGTAAACTGGTTAAGAAATTGATTGGGGGATAGGCAACAGAGGATGGTGGTAAACAGAGTTTACTCGGAGGAAGGAAGGGTGGTCAGTGGGGTGCCACATGGATCAGTACTAGGACCGGTCCTCTTTAATGTCTTTATAAGGAACATTGCAAAGGGACTAGAAGGAAAGGTATACCTTTTTGCAGATGGCACTAAGATCTGCAATAGGGTAGGCACTCTGGTGTGTGGTGTGTGAAAAAAATGAATAGGGATCTAGGAAAGACTCAAGAGTGGCCAAGAGTGTAACATCTAAGTTTCAATGTGAAGATTTGCAAAACCATGCACTTGGGGCACAGAAACCCAGGGGTGGAGTACAAAATGGGAGGGAGTGGTGCTGGCGACCACCAAACAGAAAAGAGACCTATGGGTAATCATATCTGATGTCCTAAAAGTGGCCAAACAGTATGACAAAGCAGTGGGAAGAGCCAGTGTGGGATGTTGGGGTGCATAGGGAGGGGTATGACCTGCAGAAAGTGGGAGGTGATGATGCCGCTGAATGGGTCGCCGATGAGACCTCACCTAGAGTACTATGTCCAGTTCTGGAGAACACATTTCCAGAAGGATATAGACAGAGTAGAGGCGTTCCAGAGCAGGACAACTAAAATGGTGCAAGGTCTGCATCAAAAGCCCTATGAGGAGAGACTGAAGGACCTCAATAAGTACACCCTGGAGGAGAGGAGGGAGGGGGGATATGATGGAGACTTTCAAATACCTCATGGGTATAAACAGGGTTCAAGAGGGAAGCCTTTTCAGAGAAAAGGATGTTCAAGAACAAGGGGTCATGCTATGAAGCTGTAGGGCAGTGGGCTCAGGGGAGATGTAAGGAAGTATTTATTTGCAGAAAGAGTGGTGGACACCTGAAACAGCATCCCAGCAGAGGTGGCAAGGGCAAAAACAGTAATGGGATTCAAGAAGGCATGGGATAGGCATAAGGGAACCTTAGAGGTAAGGAAAAGGGGAAAAAGCCAGAGATCAAGTAGGGTCTGGAGTGACACAGTAGGTAGGGAAAATGAGCAGGCTGGGTGGACCAAGCGGTCCTTATCTGCAGTCAAAGTTTCTATATTTCTATGTTTCTTTATTGCTCCCTGCCATTTTATTCTGACCACAACTTTCTGGGATATGAAGTCTCTACCTTGATGGCAGGCCACCACTGTTGAATCATAGCTCTGGCCTCCTGTGAGTTACAACAATCTCCTGACCAGTCCTGGATATATAGAAAGTAGTGAGGCCCCTGATCTGTATGCCTTACAGGTTTCTCAAAATGCTCTGTGGATCAGGGTGTACTTTTTCCTGTGGTGAGTCACTTTGTTAGTCATTCTGATATAGGGATACATGGGAGCTATGCCATGTCAGTTGCTCCATGTCCCTAGCCATTTGCAGCAGCTGCTTCATTGCTGCAGCAAAACTTTTGGCACAAAGCATTCCATATGAGGACCTTTCACAACTTTGGGATGCCATGTATCCTAATGTTGTTGTGGTGCCTTTGAAATTCTTGGTCCTCTGATTACTCCCATAGGTGCTAGAGGCAGTGCTCAGGGTCATTGAGCTGCCTCAGGATGCATTGGTATGAGTCTTCCAGATCCGTCATGTACAGATATGTCATGTTAATTGGGGCATTGAGGTAAAGGACATATTTTGCTGTGCAGGAGGCAGCAATTTTGAGCTCAGTCATATCCCCTATCAACATCTCTTGGATTGAGTTGATGTGACTGAGCATGTCTTTATTTGGGTTCAACACTGCCACTCCAACTGCCAATGATGCTGCCATCACACTGTTGATGAGGAACTCCCAATTAGACCACCAAACCATGTGAACATTCCTGGCACTTTACTGGAGACCAGAAAAAAATGAACATTAAAGAATGTACCTGGAGACACAAGAGGTTTAGACCACCAGACTTATCATGTGTGAACAGGTCAGAATGGGGTGAATCTTGTGTTTTTACTGAGTACATGGGCAGAGTAATAGGTATAAGCGACAGTCTTGCTGGGTTCCAAGCCACACTCCCCACCCCAAAAAAGCTGTGCACTTTAATAGTTTTCAATATTATCTTTGTGGTGCCAGACAGAGGTGTTTCATGACTCTGTAAAATACGTGCTCATGTTAGAAAAAGTGCACCAAAGTCTTTTGCAAACAATTCATTTTTTTATTTCACCATTTTTCAAATCACTCAAGAACAAGACAGCAAGACTAGAAAAAAGTGAACTGAATCTAGTATATTGCTAATTTCCTGTTAAGACATAATTAAGCATTTTTATATAATTCTATTAAAAACTTACATTTCAGTTACATTACTGTTTGTGGAGAATGTCAAAAAGAAAATTCTAAGCTAGTGTTGAAAGACTTGTGCTCCACAATTCCATTAATACTTATAATCCCAGTTCTTCACATTTGATTACACCTAGGTAATTGTTGTGTGTATTAAAGTATTATATGCAAAGATATGATGCACATTATTAATGCATAGAGTTAGGTTTGTAATGGTGTGAACATCAATAACAAATTTATTTCAACTGCTGGAGTTGCCTCACTACTGTTACTACACCACAGTCTTGTTTTGCAAACTATTTATTTTGGCAGTTTTCAAAGCCACAAAACAAGACAGTAAGAGCAGAAAAAAAAACAGATTGATCTGTCTTTGTGAAGTTTCTATGCAGGTGAAAGGATTAAGTGTAGCATATTAATTTCTTGTTAAGACATAATGAATCACGCTTATAATTTAAAAATTACTGTTATATTAGTGTTTGTAGGTAATGTGAAAAAAGAAAATTCAAGCTGAGTGTTGAAATACTTGTGATCCACAACCACATTCATGCTTACAATCTTAACTCCACACTTTATATTACGCTTAGGTAATTATTTTACATGTGAAGGTATGATGCACATTATTAAAAAGTTACTGTACTGGGATCCAGTCAATTGACTTGTCTGTCACTTACATGATTCACAGCTGTTTATTTTTATGGTGATGCTATTCCATTTTGTGTTTATGGGCTCCTGTGGATTCTATTTAATATTTTCTCATGCTTCTGTACCACCTGCTGTGTCTGACGCCATTCACTGGTGCAAGTACCGGAAGTGACGTAGTGGGAGGTTCATTTGAAGCTAGTAGACATGCACATGAACTTGTCACTGTTACTGTACTGCAGTCATTTTTATAATAAACTAGTTTTGAGATGTTGTCCCTCTGTTGTGTTTATTTATTTATTTATTGAAATGTTTCACCAGGAAGGGTACACTGAGCAACTTAATGTTCATCTCATGGCACATCCTGGGGGGAAGGGGAGTGGGATTTACAACATGTTTAAATGATACAACAACAAGCATAGAACAGTACAGAGTCAGGAGCATATAATACACGATAATCGATGCGTACAAAGTAATACAGTGCATTTATACAGGGAATTGATGATGTCAAAAAACAACAATGGAGGGAAGCATGAGTAACAAGACACATATAGTAAGTGCTAGGTAATTAAGAGCGATAGGTGGAGGGAGGGAGAGGAGGGGGTGGGAGAGGGAGCAGTATACAAGGAGGGAGTCAGGAGCAAGAACAGTTAGGGATCAGATAGTTGAGAAGTGCTGAAGTGAGGGAGTTCAGTGATGAGGAGTGGCGTATTTGAGGGGGGAGAGCATTCTGCAGTTTAGGAAGATGATGCAAAAAAGCTTTTTGGCCAGAGGACGTAGGTCTGTTGGGGATTGAGAAGGTGCGGAGGTTGTCAGATCTCAGAGAGTAATGGTTGGGAGGGGGATACTAAGTGAGGAGGAGAGGGAGGAGGGGAGTGAACTAAGCCAGAATTTCGAGATGAATTTGGCACCATGTAGCATACGATGATTTTGGAGCGTGAGGAAGTTTAGGGACTGGTAGAGGTCACAGTGATGAGTGAGGTAGGAGGCATCTAGAGCAAAGCGGCAGAAGGAGTTATAGAGAGAAGCCAGTTTGACTAGAGAGGACTGCGGGGCAGCACCAGAGACTATGTCACAGTACTCGAATATGGGCAAGATCATCTTCAGTACCAGCTCATGCCTGGCTGCAAGGGGGATACAGCTGCTATTTCTGTATAGGGCACCGAGCTTAGGCTTAAGTTTTTTCTGCATGGCCTCAATGTGTGTTGAGAAGTTTAGGTGTCTATCTAACCAGACACCAAGATACCTGAATGAGGGGGAATCCTCCAGTACAGTTCCATCCAGGGTGTGGAATATGGGTTAGGAAGTTAGCCTAGCGAGTCACTGCCTGGTTCCAAAAGTCATAGAGGTGTTTTTTTTTTGGCATTTAAAAAGAGTAGATGTGAGTTAAACCAGTGTTGTACTCTAGAGAAGTCAGACTGGAGCCTGGTGGTGACATCAGTGACAGATGTTCCAGATGTATATAGAACCATGTCATCAGCATACATGTGGATGCTGGAAGTAGTGCAGGCCAGGGGAAGATCATTTAAAAAAAATAGATAACAGAATGGGGCTAAGCACCGAACCCTGGCATACGCCAGTAGTTATGGGCAAGAGAGAGGAGGTGACATCAGCAACTTTAACTGATTTGGACCTGCTAGACAGATAGGCATTGAACCAGCCTGTGGCAGAGGGAGAAAAACCAGCAGCTGAGAGGCCGTTCAAGAGGAGGGGGTGTAAGACAGTATCAAAGGCTTTTGCCAGATCAACAAAGATGGCTGAGGTAATGTGACTTTGTCGAAGCCAGAGAAGACAGTCTCAGTTAGTCTTAGCAGAGAAGTGGTAGTAGAATGTGACTTCTGAAATCCAGATTGGAATGGGGTGAAGAACCCAGAGTCCGATAGGAACGAGGAGAGCTGATTAAGGACTATGTGTTTTTGTAGTTTAGCTAGGGTAGGTAGAAGAGAGATAGGTCGATAGTTGCCAGGTACAGAGGAGTCACCCCCCCTTAGAGAGCGGGAACATGACTGCATGTTTCCACACTGAGGGAACAGAAGCTGACATGAAAGATAGGTTTAGTATGAGAGAGAGTGGGTAGGAAATAGCAGGAGCAGAGAGGGTGAGGAGTCTAGAATCCAGACCATCAGGAGAGGAGCCTTTAGTGGAGTTGAGGACAAGGAGTGCCTGGAGGGTGGTGGCAGGGGAAACAGGAGAAAAGGAGAACTGGGGGGCTGGAGGAGGTAGGAGGGAGAGGAAGGTGGAGAGCAGCAAGGGGAGGGACTAGAGGGCAGAGAGGAGGCATGCAGGGCATTTGAGGGAGGGGTTAAGAGGGGTGGGAGAGGACACCAGACCATTGGAGGAGTCTGAAGGAACTCAACAGAGAAGAAGCACATGTAGAGAAGTGAGAGCTAAAGCATTCCGTAATGGCCATTGGATCAGAAAAGATAGATTGGTTGAGCTTGATGGTAGGGGGCGGGGGGGATAGTGGATGGGGAGAAGAGGGAGTGAACGACTTTCCAGAATTTGGACAGATTATTAGTATTAGAAAGGAAGTTTGATTTGAAGTGTTCAGCTTTAGCTAGGCGGATTGCTTTAGTGCAGCCATTTCGAAGTTGACAGTAGCATTGTAGATCATGTTGGCTGCAGGTAGCTTTTGCCTGGCACCACACAATGTCACGTGCACGTTGGCAAACCAGGAGTTCAGATGTGACCCAGGGGAGATGTGCACTATGGACCCTTGTTTTGAGGAGTGGGGAACGGGAGTTCCAAATGTGGAGGAACTTGGTGTTGAAAGAGTCGAGGGCTATGTCAACTGTGGCCGCTGAGGTGAGGGGGGGACCAGTCAGTGGAAGTGAGGTCATAGAGCAGTGCTTGAAGGTCAAGAGATCCATAGGGTCTTGTGAGAATTATTTTAGATGGGTGTTTGGTCTTATGGATCTTTCACACCATGAAGGTGATGTGATGATCACTGATAGAGTCTGGTAGGAGAATGGAGGATATCACTCTGTGCGGGTGGGTAGTAAGGACAAGATCAAGTAGAGAGTGTTTAATGTTTTGTTGTTTAGGCAAGTGAGTTCTTGGATAAGTTGACTAAGATTCAAGGCTTCAATAGAGGTACAGGTAGAGACCAGTGAAGGGGCCAGCCAATTTAGGTTGAGGTCACCCAGGATAAAAAGTTCGCCCCCGATGGCCAGGGTAGTGAGCTTCGCAAGGAGGGCAGTGACAATTGCATGAGGCTGCCCTGGGCGGAAATATACACCAGCAACGAGAATAGAAGCAGTGTATGTAAAGGAGATTTTTATAAGAAGGACCTCAAGAGAGGCATGGGTAGAAACAGAAAAGGTAGGGGTAGACTGGAGAGAAGAGGAGGTGTGCTGTTTAATTTAGTATTTGGCTGGCAGTACAACATATTCTTTCATACGTGTATTTCTCATTTTTTTAAGTGCATGAAAAAACTGCGCTCGGTTCCATCAACACCAGCAATTCAGTTTGCACTCATGTAAATAGTTATTGCCTTACAGCACTTTTTTCCCGTCAGTTTAGTTGCTATGTCTAAATGCTATGTATTATTTTGTTGCAGCAACACTGCGGCTGGAAATATTTCTTTGCATTTTTCCCCCGTGGATGACTCTGTAAGACCATAATTAGCTTGCTTTTGCGAAGGATAACCCCAAAAATGTAACTTTTTCTAGGCACTGCAGTATGTTAAATGTAGTGCTCTTTCAAAAAAGAACATATTGATCTTAGCTGCAAGCTGAAGTTATGTTTTGGTATGTATGATAGTTCTGGGCAAGCTTCTGTTATATAAGGGATATAATTTGTTCTAAATGTCAGCTTCGTCTTCTAGATCTGTGGGCTATATTAGTATTACATAAATTTGTCATTTGCATTTTTACAGCTGAATAGTGTCAGATCTATGCTGACGTATTGCTATCTGTAGAAGGGGTCTGACCAGAATTCCTAACACAGCACAGCTGTGTTGGTGTGAGTGATTGTAGTCAATAAATCTGTTTGCATTTTCTGCATTCACCAAGCTGTGTTTCCTTCTTCTTCCTCTCATTACATGCATTACAGTATGCGTTGAGTGACAGTTCAGTCAGTGGCCGGCAGCAGAGGTGAGAGAAAGGCTGTGCCAGTTGCCAGCTCTGTTTCAGGATGGGGGGAGGCAGGGTGGTGGGCACTACCTGCTGGGGTGCAGGGTGGGGGCCACTAGACCACCAGGGAAGGGGGCATTAATAATTATTATAATAAGGGGTTACATCAGGGAACAGGAAGGTGGGACTGCTAGACCACTAGGGAATGGGGATTTAATAAGTAATTATTATAAGGGGTCACATCGGGGATTGGGGAGCGGGGAGCGGGGACCGCTAGACCACCAGAAAAGGGGGCCTTGATAATAATTATTTTAAGGGGTCACATCAGGGATCAGGGAGGGGGGACCACTAGACCACTACAGAAGGGGGCTTTAATAATAATTAAGGTTATATGGGGTGATGTTGGGGATCGGGGGGGGGGGTGCTAGATCACCAGGGTCTAGAATGGCACATAGCCACCCTCCGGCTTGCAGCAAACCTTCCCGGTGTGCCATCTGTTTGGTGTACAGCCAGGGTTGCAACAAGTCATGGGACTTTGCCACCGGGACCCTGCCTGAAGGAGAATCAGGTGCAGGGTCCCTGGTGCACCGGACTTTGGCTCAAGCTGCTTTTGGCAAAAGCTTGTGTCAATCTATGGGCTCTTTGAGAATCAAGCCCCAAGTGCGTTGTCCACAGACTTTTTTTTTTAAATCAATGTTACTTTGTATAAAAATGTTAAATCCCATAGTGCTCCATGAAAGATGCCCCTTTTAGTCCAAGTCATGTGCTGCTTGCTTAATGCCTTACTTTTGCCATGCACCACTCAGCAAAAATACAAGATGATTAGATAAGGGATTAGTTTTCCAGGTCCTAACTACATGTTTTTTTCACAATTCATGCACTGCTACTTTAAGTTTGAGTTTTGCATTTTACATTCTGCAGTTTCACATGGTATGTTGTGCATAAATGCAGCTACTACAGACTGGGGGCAGGGGGTCACATTTCTCAGAATGTCTGCGAGGAACAGGGTATTGTAACAAAAAATACAGAAAATAGGACTGGAAAGCAATGAGCAGTCCAAGGGTTGGGATCCCTGATTACAACAAGAGGTGGACATGGCTTACAGGCTGAAGCAGTCTGCAGCGTGCACTCTGTATATTAAGGACTCTTTAAAATTAGAGGCAAAGGTGGAACAAAGGTTGTCCAAACAACCGAGAGTGGGGCCCCAGTCCAAAACTTCCCCTAAAGTTAACGCAATTTACTAACCTAGCAACAGCCTGCACTCTGCCATCTTACTGACTTGCAGATCCTCTCATTTTAAGGTAACAATAAACAAAAAAAAAAACAAAAAAAACATGAATTTCCATCAGCTGCAAAGTTTTACTAATCTGGTCATCACCAGACTGTGCTCCTAGCCAAAGGGTTGCACATTTCAGTTTGCAAGGTTGTACAATCCAGTTTCACAATGATAGCGCTGCCATTTTGCATAATGCAAGTAACACATTTTCCCAATGGCTCAACATTCCTACCATACAAATCCCCATGTATGATTTAAGAGCATAAAAGAAAGAATTACCTGTGAAAAGGTAAAGGAACCCATCAGGGACTATAGGAATGTCGGTATGTAGCCTGTCCAAATGAACAGATGTTCCCGTCCCCTAATTAGTCTGCATTTAAACTAGTCATGGATCAGTGGACCATTCCCAAGTTTACTTTACAGGCTGTGTTTGATAGGGATCTTCTGTAACAATTCTTGAAAACGTCATAGCTGTACATCTGCCTGCTGGACATGATCAACCAGACCGAAGACCAAGCGTGTTATCCACAGACTTTTATTTTTAAACCATTGTTATTTTATATAAAATGTCAGCCCTGTAGTGCTCCATGAAAGATGCCCCTTTTAGTCCAAGTCATGGACTCCATTGCTCCTGTCCGTGTTCACCCACTCACTCTTCGACCTTGGTCCCCTTGGTTTGATTAGACCTTGAAGGAGTTGAGGTGAGTGGGGCAAAGGCTGGAGCATCTCTGGTGGAAATCTGGCTTGGAGGATGACAAACTTAGATTGATGGCCCATTATAGAGACTATTAATAAGCTGCCTCCCATAAGAAGGCAGAATTCCTGTCCAGGGAGATAGCCACTGCAAGGAATCGACTGACTCAGCTCTTCTGAACTGTTGACAGGTTGTGCAATCCAACCTGCCTTCAGAATCATAAAGCTTTTTCACAACTTAAGTGTGAGGATTTTGCTCAATTCTTTGCAGATAAGGTTGTGCCACCAACAGGTCAGAAATCTATTCAGTACACCCCAATGAGTGGCGCGGTAGTCGATGGTCGATGGCTAGCACCCAGTTTGTCTGGTCCGACTTTGACCGGCTGGCGATCATGGATATTGTGAAGATAGTCCAGGGCATGTGACTGGCTTGCTGTATTTTGGATCCTGGTCCAACCCACCTCCTGGTGGAGTGTGTGGAAGTCATCGACCAGTCCTAGCAGTGATAGTCTGGAGTTCGTTGAAGCAGGGGGTGTTTCCTGACCCCTTGAAAGAGGCAGTCGTGATCCCACTTTTGAAGAAATCTTCCCTCGACCCTGACTGTTTCTCAAACTACAGACCTGTCTCTAACCTGCCCTTTGTAGTTAAGGTTATTCAGAAAGTAGTCGTATTGCTGCTTGAGGACCATCTTGCCACCCACGAGGTCTATGATCCTCTCCAGTCCGGATTTAGGAAGAGGCATAGTACAGAGATGGTGCTTGTTCAGGTTCTTAATGATCTCCTGGTGGTGAGAGATTGGAGGAGCCATTCGATCTTGGTACTCCTTGATCTCTACTCAGTGTTTGACACTGTGGACCATGGGGATTACTGAAGCATCTGAGGCTGATCTGTGGACTGCCTGGTACAGTCCTCAGATGGTTCCATTCTTTACTCACAGTGAGGATGCAGAGAGTGGTGTCAGGGATTTTTTCCTTGGCCCCTTTCCCCCTGACCTGTGGTGTGCCTCAGGGCTCTGTATTATCTACCATGTTGTTTGTGGTGTACATGCTGCCATTGGGAGACATTATAAGGCAGTATGGGCTGAGTTAGCACTGCTATACAGATAATACTCAGCTATGCATGTCCTTTGTGCCTGGACAGGATGATGCCATCTCGATCTTTAACAACTGCCTCATGGAGATCCAGGATTGGATGAGTGCCAGCCTGTTAATGTTGAATCCGGATAAGACTGAGGTGCTGGTTGTGGACCCTGGTCATCAGGTTGAGAGTTCCTCTGCAATTCAGCCCCCTTGGCAGGTCCTGGGGAGAAATCAGCTGGAGTCCTTTGAACAGGTGCAAAATCTGGGCATTATTCTTGATGCTGAGCTGATGCTTAAATCACAGGTATCAGCCATTGCTAAGTCCTCATTTTACCATCAGAGGAATATCGCCCAGATAAAACACCTTGTTCCACCTGATGACCTGCCTACCCTGGTCCATGCCTTTGTGACCTCCTGCCTTGACTACTGTAATGCTCTCAACTTAGGGCTTCCTGGGGTTGACATCCGCCACCTGCAGCTGGTTCAGAATTTGCAGCTAGGCTGTTGATGGGCTTATCTCGATCTAGCCACATCACGCCTGTGCTCCACAAACTGCACTGGCTGCCAGTGTGGTGGAGGATCACCTTTAAGGTCGGGTTCCTGACCTATAAGGCCCTACACAGACAGGGCCCGCATTATTTGCAAGATCTCCAGTGCCCCTACCACCCCATCTGTCCACTCCATTCCACTGGTAAGGAATAGCTTGAGATTCCCAGGATCTGTTTAAAAACCTCAGGGACAAGATCTTTTGCTTTCATGGCCCCGATCCTGTGGAATTCTCTACGTTGTCAGGTTAGACAGTGCCTGTCCATCAAGACTTTTAAGGCTGCCTTAAAAACATATTTATTTGATTTAGCTTTCTCTGATATTTTTTCATTGTAATGCTACCTATTTTATCTATTACTGTTTTATTATTTATTATAGTTTATTTAATTTCATGTACAGGCACTCTGATATTTTGAAAAGCATCTTTAATAAATAAAAATGACTTCAATGTTGCTACTTGTTTACTGCTTTACTTTTGCCATGCATGACACAGCAATAGTATGAGATGATTAGATTAGGGATTAGTTTTCCAAGTCCTAATTTCACAGGTTTTTTCATGAGCCATGCACTGTTTCTTTAAGTCTGAGATTTGCATTTTACATTCTGAGGTTTCTTGGGGTACAACATGCACAAATGTAGCTAATACAGACTAGGGGCAGGAGGTCATTTTACTTGGGTTATCAGCGAGGAATAGGGTATTGTAATGAAAAATACAGAAACAAACTCTGATCAGAGCCACAATAGCTGCTACTGCAATATAAAGAATGATATGCACACCTCTGGCTGCTGCTGGCTTCTACAGTAACACTCTTGCACTGAGCTTGAATGAAGCCAGTTGCTCCACAGCCGTAATGCTATCCAAGTGGCAAGAGTGAAAGCTGCCAGTGCTATCAGTGAAACTAGATTGCTTGGCAATACTTGGAATCAAAGGAAACAAGCATTTGTCAATGCCTAATGTTGCTTTCTGGCATTAGCAGTGGAAGTGCAGGAGTTAGACAGATGCAGTATAGGAATGGCAGTGAAGTACTGAACTGATGCCAGCTCTACCCCCACTCTGCAGCGATGGACAGGCATTGGGGTGTGCCTCTGGGTCGTTGCCCATAACCGTCATGACATTTCACCTCACCCTACACTGCATACAGTTACAAATGTTGAGGTGTGCTTTGGGGTGTTCGGACTTTACACTCACCTCATTCCATAAGGAAATACACTGAAATGGGTGCAGTATAGGAGAATGGGGTGAATTCTGGGGCCAAAGGGTCCAAGGCACACCTCGATGCCTGTCACTGGCTGCAGGGTGGGGGTGAGGGTGGAATGGCATGAGTATTACTGTCGACAGTCCCAAGTCACACCCCTGATGCCTACAGTGCAGGGTGTTATGGCCAAAACTCTAATGACCTGGGCATTTCTTGGTATTTTTACTCCAAGTTTTCAACATGGGCTTTTTGTGACCCCACCACATGAACAGTGACACTATCAATTCATTAGCCGGAAGGTGATTTTGCACAGCGACTGTGCCATTTGGTGCCACAGATGTGAAAACACATTTCGAACAGGATATGAAAAATGACAGCTGTACTATTCATGAGGAGGTGTAAAAAATGGCAATGTTGAAAATCTGGAGTGAAAATATAAAAAAACTGGCAAAGTCATGAGTGTGCCTAGGAACTGCGCAACATACACCTGTAATGTAATTAGTTTGGGGATTTTTTACTGCAGATTTTCAACATAGGCATTTTGGGACCTCCACTCATGAACAGTGTCACTGTAATTTTCTTAATCGGGGCAGATTTCCACACTGATTTCCCACAGTGACCACGCTATTCTGCGCCAGAAGTGTGAAAACACATTTTGGCCTGGGTTTGAAAAATGACAGCTGTACTGTTCATAAGGAGGTGTGGAAAAATGTCAATGCTGAAAATCTGGAATGAAAATATTACAAATTCATGAACTTACAAGGGAGTATGGAAATTGTGCAATGCACGCTCATAACACAGTCATTTTATGGATTTTTGTCAGCAAATTTTCAACATGGCCAGTCTAAGACCTCTGCTCATGAACAGTGTCACTGTGATTTTCTTAATCTGTCCTGAACATTGATTTCATACACCGACCACGCCATTGTGCACTATATGTGCAAAAACACATTTCAGGCGAGATGTGAAAAATGACAGTTGTACTGTTCATAAGGAGGTATGGTAAAATGGCAATGTTGAAAATCTGGAGTGAAAATATTACTTATTTGTGAAGTTATGAGGGTGCAGGGAAATTGCGCAATTCACGCTCATAGCACAGTCATTTAATGGACTTTCGTCATCAAATTTTTAACATGGGCATTTTAAGACCTTTGCTCTTGAACAGTGTCACTGTGATTTTCTTAATCTGTCCCAAATACTGATTTCCCACAGTGCCAGTGCTATTCTGCACCGGAAGTGCAAAAACACATTTCGGTCAGGACATGAAAAATGACAGCTGTACTGTTCATAAGGAGGTGTGGAAAAATGCCTATGTTGAAAATCTTGAGTGAAAATATTACAGATTCATAAGGTACGAGTGTGCATGGAAACTGTACAACGCACGCTTGTAAAAGAGTTATTTTTTGTTTGTTTTTTCACCAACTTTGCAACATAGGCTTTTTGAGAGCCCACCTCATGAACAGTGGCACTGTCGTTTCATTAATCAGGCCTGAAAAGTGATTCCACGCAGTGACCACAAAATAACCTTTTGGGACTGAATAATGCCTCGGCAGTGGCTGAATTCATGAGGAGGGGTCCCAATAACCCCATGTTGAAAATTTGGTTGCAAGATTCCCAAAAATGCCTGAGATATGCACCAAAAAACTATCTTGCCCTGAGGGCCATAAAATGAGGATTGTTAAATGATTTTATTGTTAAATGATTTTATTAAAATATGTTGATGACTGCCTTACACAGCAACAATACTGTAAGGTAGGGAAGTCAAGTTACTATATATATAGGATCACTGTGTACTCTTAATATAAGTTTCAAGTTCAAGTTTCCAATTTGCAGGAAAACACAGTTGCACATACTCATTTACAAGGAGGTCCCTCTTAATATAATAATAATAAGATGATATAAGCCCTTATGTGATTTATTTTGACATCTGAAATCTCAAGATGTAGCCAATATGTGATTGTATCAGATGTAGTATTACCAGAGGTTAACTCTTCTACCTATGTTTCTAAGAAACAATTACTTAAAAGCATTGCATACTACAACAAATTTACATGTTTCACAATTCCAGTAGGGCAGACTTCCGGTGTGATGGCTGCCTGTTGAGAAGCTCTCTCAGATGGCTCCCCTGCCCTCCTCTACAAAGTGACTGATTTCTTGCAAAATAGGCACTAATTTCTGACCTAGCGGCTTTTACGTACAGTACATACTGACTGCCTGGGGAAACTGATTCTTAACTTATCGGCATACGGTCCAAAAATGGAAGCCGAAATGAAGACGCCAGCTCTTCGCCACACTCCCCCGCCAACTCTGGCTAAAGATAAAAATGCTAAAAGAGCGAAAGCAGGTGGATCGGGAGGCTCCTACTTCAGCAAAGCAACAAGTTGCCCTAACAGAAGAGCAGTTTCTGGAGGAGTTGGCACCAATGAAAGAAACCTTGCTTGCGCTTGCTTCAGAATTTAGGGGTATGAAATTATCATTAGATCAGCTGAATGCACGTACTAAGGACAACAAAACCCGGATTTCTTGACTGGGTGATTGGAGGGGGAGACTGGATCCAGAAATTGTCACCTTATGCCACGGATTGAAGAAAACAGAGGATTGCCTAGAGGATCTCGAGGGTCGCTAGAGAAGAAAAAAACTGATGGTGCTGGGCCTTCCGGAGGGAGAGGAGAGGTGACAAGCAGTGAGTTTTGCTCAAAAGCTTTGTGAAAAGTTGGCAGGGCCTTCCCCTAATGGGCCCACTTACATTATTGAGAGGGCCCATAGATCTCTACACCCTATGCCTCCATTGGGATCACCTTCTCGACCCTTCCTTTTTCGGCTGCTGAATTTTTTGGGCAAACAATACGTGTTAACAAAGTTAAATCAAGCAGCAGAAGTGCAGTGGGCAGGAAAGCAAATCCGTATTGTTCAGGATCTGCCCTACTAGGTTCGCCAGAGGCGCTAAGCCTTCCATCCACTAGTCTCTAAATTGATATCTGCTGGTATACGATTTAGGGTGCGATATCCGGCCATGTTGCAAATCAACAGGAAAGATCAATGGCACTCTTTCGATTCACTGGAATCAGCTACAGAAGCATGCAAAAAGTGGTATCCTGATTTAATTAAATGAATCCTCTCCAGTTTATTTCTGCGGTAAAGACTGCCATCTAGTGGACATTTTTTAAATGGTGAGTCCTCTGTATTACACCCTGTATAACACTTCGATATCTATATTTCATTGGGATTTTTCTTGTTTTATTGGTAATTGCAGGTTACTAAACTGGTCCATTAGAAGATCACTAACAGGCTTTTCCTCTTCTTATCTTATGAGCCTAACTTTGGGGTCATACTGTATACTGTGACACCATAGCTGACTTCTTGGGAATGGTTATAATTCTCCTAAGTGTTACAAGCTAAGGTATTAGCTGGGTAGGTCCCTGTGCCTGTAGGAATCAGTTGATTATTATTTTGATTAAGGGGTTAAGAAATAATTACACTACCCTTGTTGGTGGATACCTTGAAGATGTATAGCTTTATGCACAGGGGTGGTGGAAGGATTAAGGTTTTCTTGGTTTCACTGTTGCACCTGATTTTTACAGAGCTTCACCCATACCGTACATTAGGAATTAGGTATTAAGGGTTGCCTGTGGGGTTTCCACATTTTATACATTTTGTTCTAATAGTGTTATAGGCTTAGAAAGGATATGGGAAGGGTGGGAGGGAGGGAGGAGCAATAAGGGTAGCAGGACAAACATCACACCAAATGTGCAGCTGCGAGGTCAGTTATTGGGACTGGGGTGGTTTACTCTATATCCACCTATTGAGGGCATATCTAATAGTTTGTAAATATGCCGGGAGGATTCATCGAGGGTTAAGGGTAATAAGCTCCCTAAGCTAACCAATTTATATAGGACTGTAGTGGAGCATAGTGGGGGAGGGTGAATAGCCAGTCATCGAGTTTATATTTTAGGTTAAAGGTCATAATTATAAGCCTAATTTTTGGATTTTTCTATCGACTAGTTTGTATTAAATTTGTACTTTGTTTTGAGAATTGCCTCATGGAATATTAAGGGGGCAAGAGCTAGATTGAAACGTCATCAGATCCTTAAACATTTGGCTCTAATGCACTCAGGAATCACATTTTTACAGGAGACACATCTGTTGGCCGGTGAACGTAACCTATTTCGAAGAGAACAAATAGGATATGTTTATGCAGCCGGCAACTCTACTTCCCAAAGAGGAGTTGCAATCTTATTTACTAAAGGGACCCAATTTCAAATCCTACAAGAAATAGGAGACTCGCAAGGGAGGTTCCTCTTTGTAAGAGGGTTGTTTGACCATAGTGAAATTATTTTAGGTACTGTTTACTATCCTAATTACTCCTCTCCCAAATTTTTCTCACAAATAGCCCTTAAGTTAGCCCAATTCAAACAATTGACAATAATATTAGCAGGGGATTGGAATCTTACATATGACAATAAGATGGATAGATCTACCCAAGGTGGTCAGAGTTTCTCCCCTGCACAGAAGTCTCTACATGAAATGATGGAGGGGTTAGGGATCTCAGATCCTTGGCATCTCCTTCACCTGAATAAGAGGGATTTCACCTTCTACTCGGCCTATCACAAATCCTACTCTCGTCTGGACTTTTTTTTAGTAAACCAGGCCATGTTGATGGGCCCAATAGATTGTGGAATTTCTCCTAGAGTGTTGTCAGACCATTCTCTGATATGGTTTGAAGGTAGGATACTCCAAGCAATTCCTAAAGTTACCCAGTGGAAACTTAACCTCCAGCTGTTATCCCATGAGGACACTGTAAACAGGATCCGTACATTAATCAATCAGTATGTACTGTAGATCAAAATAGGGGCTCTATATTAGCATATGATCAACTCTGGTGTTCCTTGAAATGTTATCTAAGAGGGAAATTTATCAGAATAGCTGCTACCCGTAAAAGGAAAAGGGAGGCTGTGGCGAGGTCCTTACTGGATTCTATTCAAGAACTAGAAGGTAAGATTGACACCTGTCCCACTAATGATGATTTAATCCGGCTTACAGTTCTTAAAGACCAATATGCGGATACGCTCAGAGAGAAGACTGAATATGCCTTGTTCAAAACCCATATTAGGTATTTGGATCAGAGAGATAAAGCTGGGCACCTCCTGGCTCTTAAACTGAGACAGCAAGAGGAGTCTAGACTGATTACATCTATAACTTCTGTAGATGGGGGTAACCCATTGATAACTCCCAAAGCCATAGTGGATGAATTTGAATTGTTCTATAGACAACTATATAGCCCTTCTGGTAATAGTCCTACTCAAACTGAAATTCAAGAATATCTCTCTCAACTTTCACTTCCCACCCTTAGCCACGAGCAGAGAGCCCAGCTGACTTCCCCTATTTCAACGTCAGAGATAGTCATTGCTATTCATTCCCTTTCACTGAATAAAGCTCCTGGGCCAGATGGGTACCTATCAAACTTTTGCCGAATGTTTGAGGATGAGTTTACTCCCATCCTTCAAGAATTATATACCCATATCTGTGCCCAGGGCATTGTCGACTCCACTCTATTAGAAGCCACCATTATTGTTCTGCCTAAACCTGGGAAACCCAAAAATAAAGTAGCAAATTACAGACCGATCTCCTTGATGAACTATGATATTAAAATCTTAGCTGAGAGCTTGGCTTCTAGGATTACAAAAGTCTGGGATAATCTAATCAACCCTGAACAGACTGGATTCATTGGTGGTAGAAACCCCTTAGATAATTTTTGTAAACTTGTCCATATTTTCTCCATTTCCAAGGAGGCAGATCTACCAATGGCCCTTGTCTCCCTGGATGAGGAGAAGGCTTTCGATAGAGTTGGTTAGCCTTTTCTTTTTAGTACTATGGGCCACTTTGGATTTCCCCTTGAATTTATTGGTTGGATCAGACACTTATATTCTAACCCTAGGGCTAGATTTTATTGCAACGGGATTTTTTCCAAGTTTCCCATTACACTCTGGAATGCGTCAGGAGTGCCCATTATCACCTTTGTTGTTTATCTTGTATTTGGAACCCTTGATTCATAAATTACAGTTATGCCCGAGTATAACGGGTATTCCAGTTGGTTCATTTGAACTTAAACTGTCGGCCTGTGCAGACAATATTCTACTCCATGTGTCAGAGCCAACTAAGGCCATCCCAATCATTTTAGATATAATTGACGAATTTAGCAGGTTCTCAAATTATAAGTTGAACATCAATAACACTGAAATTATGCCACTTAACATTCAGGTTCACAAAGGTGACATGGCTAGGTTCAGGATGGCTTGGACTAACAGGCTTAAATACCTTGGCATTATTCTGTCGCCCTCAGCTTTTCTTTTGAAGAAGCTTAACCTTGACAACCTTCTCTTAACCATTCAGCAAGATTCAATTAGATGGTCCCCCTTATACATCTCCCTTCAAGGTAGAATTAATGTTATTAAAATGAATGTGTTACCCAGAGTATTCTACCCTCTGAATATGTTGAATATCTACCTCCTCCTATCCTGGTTTCATAAACTTCAAAGCATGATTACTAAGTTTTTATGGCAATATAAAACCACCATGGATATCTCATAATTGTTTATGTGCTTCGAAAACATTAGGGGGACTGAAACTCCCAAATTTTTATCATTACTATTTGGTAAGTCATATTACTAACATACTAACATACTATTTGCCAGCAGATTAGGCCTGATGGTCTATCAAGTCTGCTCGAACCTAGATCCTTAGTTGGGTGCCGAGACCCTCCCATCCCTTGTGCTCCAGAAACCCCTATCATCCATCCCCACCCCCCCGGGACAGGCCATCATCTGATACATCCACTTTCTGTGTCTGTCCCACCCTCTCTTAAAAGCTCTCAATGTGGATCTCTGAACCAGCTCACAGGCAGAGCATTCCAAGGGTCCACCACCCTCTCAGTGAAAAACCTCCTCCTCTTTTCCCCTCACCCTTCCACCTTCCAACTTCAAACCATGCCCTCTGGTGATGCCTCCCTGCTTTAGTCTAAGATCCCTCCATGTTTACCCTATTTATTCCTTGAGGGTGCCAGAGACCTCAATCATGTCCCCTGTCTCTCCTCTCCTCCAATGAAAACAGGCAGAGCTCCTCAAGTCTGTCCTCGTAAGTCAAATCCCTAGCCCTCAGTATCATCTTTGTGCCCTCCTCTGTACCCTCTCCAGGAGCTGTATGTCCCTCTTCAAGTGTGGTCTCAGTACTGTACACAGTACTCAAGGTGTGGTCTAACCAGTCCATTGTACAGCGGCAGAATCACTTCCTTGCTCCTAGAGGTGATCCCCTTGCGATGCATCCCAACATCCTGTTTGCCTTGCTAGCTGCTCTCCTGCACTGCTCAGTGTTATTCATACATGTATCCTACCATGACCCTAGGTCTTTTCCCTGTTGGGGCTTCCACCTCCCTCCCAGGGTGTACCTGTGTTTAGGGTTTCCCCGACCAAGATGCAACACCTTGCACTTGGTGATATTGAAATTTAATTTCCATGTGTGAGCCCAGCTTTCCAGGGTGTCCAGGTCCCCTTGCAGGGCCAACCTCCCCTCTTCTCCCTCAACTACTGCTCCCATCTTGGAGTCATCCACGAAGAGACTCATTTCACACCCTATACCCTCCCTGATGTCTGATATGTATGCATTAAACAGGATTGGACCCAGGACCGAGCCCTGTGGTATCCCACTACCAACCTCTGTAGGGTTCGAGCTCCCACAGACCACTACTCTCTGAGTGCATCCAGCTATCCAGTTTTCAATCCATCTGACCATCAAAGGGCCTACTCCTAACCCCATCAGTTTCTCCACCAGACCATTGTGGGGGACAGAGTCAAACGCCTTGCTGAAGTCCAAGAATAATACATCCACAGGCTTACCTCTGTCCAGTTCTGATGTTACCCATTCATAGAACTCCACAAGGTTGGTTTGACATGATCTACCTGGCACAAACCCATGCTGCCGACTATCCAGACCTCCCACCTCCTCCAAGTAAACCCCCAATCGTTCCTTTAGTATACTCTCCATTAATTTTCCCCACCGAGGCTAAACTGATGGGTCCTATAGTTTCCTGGTACTTCCTTCAACCCCTTTATGGATTGGTACCACATGTGCCTCTCGCCAATCCCTAGGTACCCTCCCTGTCTCAAGTGACATGTTGAAAGCTCGCCAGAAGTGCAGCCAGTATGTCCGCCAATTCCCATTGTACTCTCGGATGAATGCCATCCGGCCAGGAGATTGTCTTTCTTTAGGGCCTTGAGGGCAAACCACACCCTTTGGTGGGGATGGCATCATCCGTCCCTCCCTACTGGTCTTTTATCCTTATCCAGATGTGACACCCTGGGGTACCTTTCCCTCCTTTTGCTCCATTTCTGTTGCTCCCCTGATCCCACTCCCTGCGCTTCTTCCTTTGTGCTCTTGCTTGTAGATATCCCATCCCCTCCCTAGTGAACACAGAGGCAAAGTACCGTTAAATACCTCTGCCTGGTCCTCGCCTCTTCCACCCACCCTCCTTCTGATCTCAATCTGCTGAGATGGCCCTTAGTTTTTCTCCGCTCCCCAATGTACTGGAAGAACCCCTTTTCCCCTCCATGTATCCCCTGTGCCAGCCGTTGCTCTTTACTGGACTTAGCTCCCCTCACCATACGGGTGACTTTTCTAGATGCAAGCTGGTACATTTCCTTATCCCCATCCCCTATTGCCAAATACATGCGGTGGGTGGTCACCCCCTCGAACAATAGTCAATTCCACTATAACCCCCTATGGCTGCAAATTGAAAGAGATCTCTTTAAGAGATCCAAAGTGTCATTTGACAGTCTTTGGTATATACTCCCAAAAAATTTGCCTGCTTCACTCAGGCCCATGATTATCTTTACTTCAGTCAAAGTTCATAAGCAATTATGTAGGTCGTTGGGGATTATGCACAGCAAGGATATTTCACAACCATTGTTTGGTAACCCTAATTTTAAGGTAGGTAAAGCTTTTCTCTCAACACATAGGTTGAGAATACCCCCAAATACAAAAGTTAGTGACTTAGTAGAGCAAGGGAAGATGTGCTCGGTTTCGGATATATTGGGGAAATTCCATATACCACCGAGGTATGCCTTCTATATTTACCAAATTAGGCATTTGCTCACTACTTGGTTTGGATTGAATCAGCGGGATATTAACTATGGAGAGACTTTCTTGGAGTTCTAATCCCTTGCAGGGCAACCACATGCTATTTCTGGTGTAGTTGCAGCCATACATGGGAGGTTTCATCCAGGTACAGCTGACTAGTCTCAATATTGGATAGATACTTTCCATAATAGTTGTATTAATTGGGAACATCTATGGGGAGGAATTTACACATATAGTGCCAATGACAAGCTTAGACTGTCACAATACTATATTCTGCATACCATGCACCTGACCCCTATTAAGTTATGTAAAATGAGTAAACTGCCAAATGATGACTGTTTTAGATGTGGTCAGGCACAAGGTTCCCTGTTGCACATATTCTGGAAATGTCCCCTGGTTGCTCCCCTATGGTCTCTTATTAAGGCTAAGGCTGATCCTTTATTAGGGCTATAAGACCTTTTTACCCCACAGATTTGTTTGTTAGGTGATTACTCAATGATTGCAGTGAGGGAAAGGAGATATTTTATCAATCTAATTTCACTCACTGTGAAAATCTTAGTATTAAAATACTGTAAGGATCAGAATCCCATTACCTATCAAGAATGGCTTGCTAGTTTATTATACAACTTAAGGATTGAGAAAACTATTGCTAGCTACAGAAATGCAATCTCCCGTTTCAATGCCAAATGGAAGAAATTCCATGCTCTGTGGTCAGTTGCTCCACCACACTGATATGGGGGGCAGGGATTCCTTATATTTTTTTTTTTTTCTCTTAAGTGGGTGCATGCTCCGGATCTTTAAGTGATGACGTCCTCATAATTTTTTTTGTTCTTTTGTTTTTTTCCTAGTGGGGTTAGAAGTATGACCTTTAATACCACTATTTTGTTCTGGCTCCTGGGAGGGAGGGCTTTTGGGAGTGATACGAAAGGGGGTGGGTGGATGATGAGGTATGAGGGAGGGATGGGGGTGAGGGGGGATTAATGGGACAGTTATCTTCTGTACTGTTTATATATTTGTACTATGCTTCATCCCCCTGTAATGTACACTGCATCACTTGTGAATATAAAAACTCAATAAAGTATATTTAATTTCAAAAAACAATTCCAGTAGGGCAGTACCTGTACTGATCAATGCCTCATAGGACTTTTCCCAGTTTGTAGAGAATCATTTTTAGTTTCCCACTGCAGAGGTAATAGTAAAAGAAATCCAGACTCCTGTTAACTTTTCCACCAGTTGACTGCATATAGAGCTATCTTTTGAGTATAACTTCTCTGTCAAGTCACTGGGTGGGAATAATAAAAAAAAAAAAATTCCTGAAGTCATAATGATCTGTACTGATTGGTCCAGCTGATCAACTGCCCACACTTCCTGCATGTGAGAAACATGTAAGTGGAGTGCTGGACCACTTAGTAATTAAATGAGAATTGTAAATCTCTGGATCTGTCAGTTCTAAGTTGCCCCCACTGTAAAGAATACAGCTGTCCCCTCTATGCACATGTGTGTGTACATGTGTGTGTGTGTGTGTGTGTGAAAGAGGAAGAGCGAGAATGTGGGGGGAGGTCACTGGAGATAACAGCAGCAAACTAATGTGTTTACAGAACATAGCTGATTGTGACGTGAGTTTCTTTGAGCATAAAGGCATCTCATTAACTGGCCCCACTGAAGCAATGTGTTTCTTGCACATGTGTGCAAGCAACACAAAAAGACACTTTAAGTACACAAACTGTAATATATTTCTTTTTTCCTTTGATTCCACGTAGTGCTAAGCAATTGGGTTTTCACTGATAGCACTGGTAGCTTTCACATTTGTCACTTGGACGACGCTATGGCTCCAGAGCAACAGGCTTTATTTAGTTCAGCATGAGAGTGTAAGAAGCCAGCTGCAGCTAGAGGTGTGCATATCATTCTTAGGCACTAGGTCAAATGAGCACTGTCAATAACAGTGCCATCCTTATAAGTACTGTATTAATAGTGCTCTTCACTACAGCGGCAGGAAAGAGTGCCACCATTGAACAAAACACTAATGGTAGAAGTTGCACACAGCACAGATGACCGCTATCATTGTAAATGAGAGACATCCTAAAATCTATTTAATGTGAAGGGCTATGCCCCCTACATCCCCAATGAGAGGGACTCTAACCCTGCATTCCACCAAACTTAAAGATTCCAGCTCCAAGGGGGAGCAGATCTTGAGGAAAAAACAAAATTTGTGGGACCGTGGAATACTGTTTCCATGGCCCTTTGTAAAACAAAATAAATTCCCCAACAAGAAGTAAAGTCGAGGAAGGGAGTGCAGGATTAGAACCCAGGTTTCAAAATCTGTGCTATCCGTGTTGCTGCCTTAACCTACTCCACCACGGGGGCAGCTTGGCCAGCAAGCACACTGTTCTTGCGCTTCTCCAATGCTTCTATTCTGGAATAGCGACAGGGGTAGCAGTAGCTAGCAGATGCTATTCCACCCCATCTCTATTACTGCTGGCGTGGTCCTGACCATGCAGTTGTTACTGCACGGTTCAGGAAACGCTATTATAACCAGATACCCATTCTTATTACTGTAGTGGCAGCAGTTGTGGTTCTGACTAGAGTTTGTTTCTTCTGGTCTGAAACTTAGCCCGGTATTTAAATAAAAGTTATGAATGGCATATGTACTGCATGACTTGGATATGTACACAAAGCCCATTTTTTTTCTTTTTTAATTATTATTGGTACTCGACTCACACCAGTGGGGGAGTCTTGCACTGCTGTGGTCTTTTTTTACATGAGTCAAGTGTAATAACAATAAAATGGACAAATGCTGCAGTGTCATTTAAATTATCTAACAATCTGTAAGCAAAGCATGATGAATTAGAACTGATTATGGTAAAAATTCCAATCTAAGGATCAAACAGAATTTTAGAGTATGGCCCAATCACCAGGACAACTGAAATCAAATTAAAAATCCAATGCACCAGGTACAAGGTAGCATACAATGAGTTAAACTTAGGAGGTTGGTTCATCAGCATTCACTATTTCCTTTAAAAAAATAAACTCACATCACTGTATTTTTAAAGTAAGCATAAATTATTTATTACACCAACAAAGGGCAGGAGCAGCCAACAATGATGTTATGCTGCGTGTGTGTGTGGGGGGTTGTTTAATGCTAGTGGGTGCACTAGCGAAAGAGACTATCACAAAGCAAAGGGATTTTTAACCACTGTAAAACTCGTAATCCACCTAACAAATTAAAAGTATGTCAAAAGCAACAGAACAGGAACAAATCATGATATGATTTTAAAATCTCAATGAAATGACAAACACTCATGAGGCACGATGAAGAATTAGGTGGGTTCTTTATCAATATGGAATTTATTTTCAAACAGCTTGTGAGTAATTCACCAAGAAAAAAACATTATTTGCCAAACAAACTAACAACTAAAATAAACCTAGTAGTGCCATCAAATTGTCTTTTCATCACATAATTGAGTGCCTGTCCAATAAAAGGCAATCTGCAGCTTTTCCCTCTTTTAAGGCTGTCTAAGCCAATACTCCACTCCACAGCTTGCCGGTCTTGCTGAAATGAAGAAAACTGATAGGACCCAGTGGGTCCAACTTAAGGGGTTTCTTTCAGAATGGGGAAAAGAAACTAGTGGGGTGCCCCAGGGCTCTGTCCTGGGTCCCCTGCTTTTTAAATTATTCATTGCTTCCATGCAGGTCACTGATGGTGCATGGATCTGCAAGTCTGCAGGTGATACAAAGGTGGGAGCTGTGGTAAACAACCAAGAAGCAATAGACAGTCTTCAGGACCAGTTGTCCAAACTAGAACTCTGGGCTGAAAACCACCACCTGAGTTTTAATGTGAATAAGTGTAAGGTCATGCACCTTGGAGCAAACAACAAAAGGGCAGAATATAAATTGAATAATGTAACAATTGCCAGTACAAAATCTGAAAGAGACCTGGGGGTTATAATTATGGACACATTAACATTCAGTAAACATAATATGGAAATGGTAAAAAAAAAGGAAATAAGGTAATGGAGAACATATTGAGAAATATAAAAAGTAGACACGAGGAAGTTATGTTGCCCTTGTATAGATCCCTGGTAAGGCCAATTTTCGAATATGGAGTACCCTTTATTTCCCCACAGGATTTGTGAACTGGTAAATTAATAGGAAGAGTGCAACAGAAATACACGAAGAAAATATGTGTTGTCAAAGACATGAAATAAAAAGACAGACTATGTAAGTTAGGCCTCTACTCAATGGCATACCATTATCTGAGAGGATACCTGTGTTATACATACAGATGTTTCCATGATGAGATACAATGGGAGTGTGCTGGACTTAGAAAAAAAGAAGTACCAGTTAGGGCCACTAGATTACATTCATATCAATTATTAGGAGAAACATACAGATCACAGAGAAGGGGTGATGGTGTAATCAAAGGGTGGTTGGAGAATGGAAGAGGCTGCCATGTGATATGGTGGAAGCTCCAACAATGGAGAACTTTAAAAGTAAGCTTGATGAACACATGCAGGAAAAAAAATGGGAGTATCTCTACTGATGTGGCAAGTCCATTTACGACCTATGGCTGATAGGGCTTGAAAAAACAAACTATGAAACTATGAAAAAATAAATAATAATATATGTTAGTTTGACTCCATAAAAAAAATTGTTTGTGTGTTTTTTTCCCCCAAGTTTCTTTCCCTCCTGTCGCCACTGGCTACGGTCCTATCAGTCATCCTGTCTTGTGCCCCTCTTTCTGAGGCCCTCCCAATCTGTGATCTTGGTGCACCCCAACCAGCCACCACACGACCTCAGGAGGGAGACCCCCGGTCATTGCCCCCTTGGGTGGGGCCGCCTACAGCTCCCCAGTGCTTACCTCACATCTAGTGCATCCAATGCCTTTAGGGCAGTAGTGCTGACTTGTGTAATACAGTGTGTTTTTTGTGTGTGGGATCTATAGTGGGAGCTGGAGACTCATTTATCTTTTCATCAGGCATTGTTAGTAGATTTTTGGAAGGTTCTGTCCTCTACCCTCAGCTAGGATCAATTTGCAGACATTGTGGCACAAATACCAGTTGCTTCTCTCACACAGCAGTAGTGCAGAAGCAGACTTGGTCTGGCTGAGGTAGTTTGAACTTTCTGTTGCTGATAAGTTTGTGGAGGGGTAGGAGGGAAGGATGTGGTTGCTGGTAAGTTTTAAACTCTTTTTGAGTCTGTTGCCTTTAGGCCAGTAGTGCTGACTTGTGTAATACAGTGTGTTTTTATGTGTGGGATCTATAGCTGATGCCGCTACTTAGAAAATCCTGACTGAGATAGGATGTACTGGCTACCTTTATTAAAAAAAGATGGCAGCTATGCTGAGCCACCTTTTAGTGATCCTTTTAGTGAGCAGTAACTAAGTTGCTGCTAGTTTAAATTTTTTTCCACTCGTTTAAATATATTAAGTTTTATGGCTCCGTTCCTCTCTGAGCTATATCGCTCTGCGCCCCATCTGAACTGATGAGCCAAGCCACTGTTGGTTCTGCGTGTGATATTGGACTGACAGCATGCTGTTTTATCAGCTTTGGAGGATTTGGCTGGGATGTTTGCTGGTGCAACTGGGACGTATTACATCTGGACCGTTGGACTTTTGGAGGTGCTCAAGCTGGGAGAATTGGGAGACAACACTCTGGCACTCAGTATTGGGAGTTCTGTTAAGTGCGGGAGAGCTGTATTGGGTGAGAGATTTCCTGTGCTCTTTGGGGGCAGTCGCCCCGTTGCTCTGCTCGTAACTGGGCAAGAGTGGCTGTGGTTGAATGCTGGGGAGCATGATTGGGGCATCTCCTAAGCCACTTTTGGGGTCAGTGATATAGCTGACTTTCTAAGGCGTCTGTAGCCTTTGCTGCAATTGTGGAGCTGCAGTGCAGCTGACTCCATGGAGTGTATTTTGGGAGTCTCTCTGTCCTTCTAGTTATTAAACTCTCTGAGGGTCTTCGAAGGTTATGACAGAAGCTTTTAATCCTATTTCCTTTTTTGGATTACCTGTGGATTGACCGGTGGATTCCGTGGTCTGCTAACTTCATTTTCTGTCTATCTGTACTATCTGGTTCCATGGGTGGTGAGAGTGCTAAGCACATGAATTTTTAATTACTTTAATTTACTGTGGATTCCTCCATCACCATGTGAGAGGTGGTGTTGGAGCAGGTGTGAGATCTCTGGTTCTTTAGAAGTCCAGCTGGACTGCTGTTTATTAATATATTGGGATTAGCATATTGCCTTTCATTCATGAACCTTTGTTGTTTTTTCCCCCCACTAAGTGAGAGGTGGTGTGGGGATTGAACTTTACTTTGATTATTGCATTTTGCATGTTGTCTTTCATTCATGAACTTTGTTATTTCTGCCCCTACTAAGTGAGAGGTGGTGTGGGGATTGAACTATTCCCTGACTATTTAATTTGAAGAGCAGAGCTTTTAGAACATTTGTTGTAAAGTTGTTAATATTAATTGTTATTTAAGTTTGTGTTTCGGGGTGTGGAGTATTTATGTTGTTGGGTATTTTTATTTATTTATTTATTTAAAATGGGTAAAAATGACTGCCTAGAGGAGCTACTTGGTAGAGTGGGAAAGTTTTAATTTTCTGTTGATCTTAGGTTTTTGCTTTATTTTATTATTAATTAAGTTGGGTGGTGGGGAATCTTATTTGTCTTTTGTGTTTTGATAAATTGGTTAACCTGTGAGATGTGTAGGTCCCCGGTCATATGCTATTCATCCTCTGCTCTGAACCCTCCGCCATTCCCCCAACCTTTGACATTTCTATCTACCAATGCTGTCAAGCACTGGGTATTGTGTGTAGGGGGTGGGGCAGGAGTGCAGACATCGGAGGATGAATAAGTGGCTCTCTCACATCAGGGTTATTAGATCTAGAAGATGCCCTGGGGTGAAATGGAGCTTGGAACATGGAGTTCCATGTCTAGTCCCCGTACCCAAGGGCACCACCTTTTTTGATGGGCAAGTAACCAGGGCGACTCCGGAAACCCGTCCAACTAGAGTGGTGTTATGCAATGCCAGATCTATTAAGAACTAGACAGCAATTAGTGCAGAGCTTGTTGGAGCAACTGATCTGGCATGCATCACCGAGACCTGGCTAGATGGTAATGCTGGCTCTATACTTGAAATGGCAATTCCGGCTGGGTACTCGGTGATACACCACTCGAGATTGGACCATGGGGGGGGGGTAGTGGTTTGTTTCAAGACCAAGTTGGGCCTCACAAGTGTACCAGTAGAGGGGGCTGAATCATTTGAATGTACTGTGGTAGCAGGTGTGGGTTGTAGGATAGCTCTTGTCTACTGTCCACCCATGGATGAAAAGCAATTCTTACAGGAAGTAGCGGATTTCATCATTGACATGACATTGGCGTCACCCAGGTTGATGGTTCTGGGTGACTTTAATGTCTGGGTAGACGACGAACTCTCACCGTTTGGACAGCAATTCCTCCAGTTGATGGCATATCTGGGCCTTGCACAGATTGTTACTGCTGCTACCAATAATCATGGTCACTCCTTGGATTTGGTGTTCCTCCTGGGGATTGAGGCCTCCGATCTGGGTGTGGAACCGGTCAGTTGGTCCAATCATCACATTGTGAGGTTCATCTTTTGCACCCCCTTTTGTAGGCCTGCCCCTGTGGAGATGGTCAGTTATTGCCCTTTGTGGGATGTGAGCCCTGAAGGCCTAGCGGTGGTGATTGACCTCTCGGAGTTTTCTGAGCCTAGCTCAGGCCCAGAGACCTTAGTCTTAGCCTATAATAAGGCTGTCTCTATGGCTCTGGACTTGATTGCTCCCATCCATGTTCATCCTTTCTCACTTTGCCCTTGAGCCCGCTAGTTTGATGGGTTTTTGAGGGAGTTGTGGCGATTAGGATGAAAGTTAGAGCAGTGTTGGCAGAAATCTGCCCTTGATGCCGACTGCCTTATATTGGTAGAACATTATCAGGCCTACCAATCAGTAATCTCCCGTACGAAGGCACAGTTCCTGTCCAGGGAGATTGCTGCCACTTAGAATCGACCAGTTCAACTCTTCCAAAGTGTGGACAGGTTGTGCAACCCAGCCTGTCTGCAGCTTCAAAGAACTTTTTCGCAATTGGAGTGCGATGAGCTTGCTCAATTCTTTGCGAATAAGGTGGCTGACATCAGATCAGAGATCCTCCTGACCCGCTCTGTGGGGGATGCTCTTGGTCATCACATGGTCACTACACCTCATGCTTGCTGGAGTACCCTTGACCTGCTGGAGTTCATTGATGTCATGCAGATTGTCCAGGGTATGCGCCCTACTTGCTGTAGTTTAGACCTGGGCTCAACTTCCCTGATTATGGGTTGTTATGATATCATTGGCCCAGTCCTGGCTCAGATAATCTGGTGCTCCTTAGACTCAGGTGAGTTGCCAAGCTTCCTGAAGGAGGCAGTGGTAACACCTCTCCTGATGAAAGCTTCCTTGGACCCCGACATCTTAGCTAACTACAGACCAAACTGGAACCTTCCTTTTATAGGAAAGGTTATTGAGAAAGTAGTGGCGGTACAGCTGGATAACCACCTGACCATTCATAATATCTGCAAACCTCTCCAGTCCAGTTTTCGAAAGAGGCATAGTACTGAGACTGCCCTGGTTCAGGTGCTCAATGATCTCTTGGCAAGAGATCAGAGAGACCGTTCCATTCTGGTGCTCCTTGATCTCTCTTCAGCCTTTGACACTGTGGACCATGGGGTGCTGCTTGAGCACCTGAGGTTCATCTGTGGCCTGGCAGGGTATGGTCCTCAGGTGGTTTACATCTTTCCTCACTGGTAGAATGCAGAGAGTTGTCTGAAATTTTTTCCTCAGACTCGCTTCCTCTGCCATGTGGGGTCCCTCAGGGCTCGGTATTGTCCCCCATGTTGTTTGAAGTGTACATGCTGCCCCTCAGAGACATTGTAAGATGGCATGGGCTGAGGTTTCACTGCTATGCTGATGATACCCAGCTCTACCTGTCTTTTGCACCCGACCAGGATAGTGCTCTCTCGATATTTAACAACTGCCTCGCTGAAATCCAAGACTGGATGAATTCAAGCTGGCTAAAGGTGAATGCGGGAAAGACTGAGGTGATGGTTATGGATCCAGGTCACTGGATAGAGGGGTTGAGGGCTGGTCAACCCTCTGGACTTTATCTTGGGGGTTCCAGATTCTTACCTCTAAATGGGTGCGAGACCTGGGGGTGGTGATTGACGATGGGTTGACCCTTCGATCTCAGGTGTCTGCAGTCATCAAGTCTGCCTTTTATCATCTTAGGAACATCACCAGGATCAAGCACCTTGTTCCATCTGGGGATCTGCCTACACTGGTCCACGTCTTTGTGACATCGTGCCTTGACTATTGCAACTCCCTATCCCTAGGGCTTTCTGGGGTCGATATCCACTGCCTGCAGCTAGTGCAGAATGCGGCAGCTCGATTGTTGATGGGGACATCTCATTCCTCACATATTACCCCACTGCTGCGCAATCTGCACTGGCTGCCGATTCAGTGGCGGATCACCTTTAAAGTTGGTTTACTGACTTATAAAGCCCTACCTGGACTTGTCCCTAATTACTTGAAAGAGCTTCTTGTTCCCTACTGCCCTGTGCGACAGCTCCGCTCAGCTGACGAGGGGTTGCTGCAGATTCCGAGGGTAACTTTGAAATCTTCTGGGGGCCGTGCATTTATGCTCGTGGCCCCTACCGTCTGGAATTCTCTACCCCGCCAGCTTTGGGACTGCATGACTATGGGGGGATTTAAACAGGCACTTAAAGCTTTTCTCTATCATCAAGCTTTTCTGTGATGCATAGTTACTTGGATTTGTTATTCTTGTTAACTGTTGTCTGTGTTTATACGATTATGTCTGATTTTTGTACAGTGCCTTGATAATTTTGAAAGGCGCTTAAAAAATAAAGTTTATTATTATTATTATCATAGTGGAGGCTGGAAATTCATTTATCTTTTCAACAGGTTTTGTTAGTAGCTTTTTGGAAAGTTCTTTTCTCTCCCCTCAGCTAGGATCAATTTACAGCTCATTGTGGCTTAAATACCAGTTGCTTCTCTCACACAGCAGTAGTGCAGAGGCAGACTTGGTCTGGCTGAGGTAGTTTGAACTTTCTGTTGCTGATAAGTTTGTGGAGGGGCAGGAGGGAAGGATTTCGTTGCTGGTAAGCTTTAAACTCCTTTTGAGTCTGTTACCTTTAGGGCAGTAGTGCTTCACTAGCTGCAAGGTTTAGTGCATAGTGGGGGAAGGGTGCTAATGGTCCGAAGAGGGGCCTCAGCTATCTGATTGTTTCTGGAGGGCATTGGCTGGTCCCAACCTCCCTGACCCTCAACCCCCAGGTACATGATTTGCTTTATACCGGAGGTACTGACATCACTTCCCCAGAAGGGCAAAGGACCTGCACCTTTCATGGCAGAAGAGGACAGCCAGGAAAGGAACAGTGGTGAGTGCAGAGGTGACTGCTATCTCAGTGGAAGGGAAGTAACTACAAAACAAGGAGCTTTCATTGTTACCTGTTTGCATTGGTATTTGCATTGTGGAAAGGAAGGGTAGCAGTTTGAAGAAGGCTGTGCAATAGTTGCTTAAAGTCTCTTTTTGTGTGCACAGGAGGGATAGGAATGTAAAATGCAGTTGCTCAATCAATGTAGAAGTGTACAAAAAAGGGGATAAGGGAAATTCAGAAAAGCAGAAGAATGTTTTGCACTGAGAGAAGGGGGAGAGGGGAGACTTGGGGGAGTGTTTGGTATCCTTCATCTGGAAGGGCGGGGGGCACTGGTGGGAATGAGAACAGTGGTTAGGGTGGTAGGCTGCAACAAATGTGATGCACCAGTTTTTCTAAAAATTACCTGGAGGATAGTGGGATGTTTAGTGTGCAACCACATAGAGAAACTTAGAAAGGAGATTGAGGGTCTGCAGGAGGAATTAAAACAGGCACGGCAGACTGGAGGAGGTTATAGCCCACTACTGGAGGGAGGGAGGAGGGTGGATGAGGGAGGGCAATTTGAGCCAACAGTGGTGAGGAGAGGGTCAGAAGAAGGGAAGCGGAGACAAAGAGGCCCAGGCCAAGAAGAATGGTGTCCAGGGAAACCAGGTCAGGGGACAAAAGACAAACGGAAGGAGGAGGTAGGGACTTGTGAGAGGAGAAGGAGAAGTGGCAACAGTCATGGAGTGGACATGAGGGAACAGATTACTATGAGGAGAGATGAAATGGTCATTGGTGAAGGGTCTTCAGAAAATTATTTTGCTGTACTAGAGGGGAAGGAGGAGGAGGAGGGAGGTGATGAAATTGGAGGAGTAACTGGTAAATGCCTGGACCAAACTGGAGCGGGGGGGAAGTTCTGCTGGGGGAATTACAACTGGGGCAGAAGGGGGAAATACTGTGCAGGAGGAAGAAAAGGAGCTAGGACAGAGAGATGCAGAGGAATGGAAGCAAGCAGGGAGTAAGAGGGGTGGAATCTTCTTGCTGGGGGACTCAATACTAAGAACAGTCAGGTGGGGTAGCAAAGGGGAGAGGCATAGTTGCATTTGGGTGGAGACCATGCCAGGAATGACAGCAGAAAGGGTGAAACAATCTGTTCTTAAATATGATAGAAGGAGTAGGGACAAGCCTCATTTGATTATACATCTGGGGATGAATGACCTAGCTGATAGGACAGTAGATATAGTCCAGAGGAGGTTTGAAGAGCTAGGACAATTATGTGAGGGAGGCAGGGAGATCAGTAACTTTGTCAGAGATATTTCCAGTGCCCAAGGCAAGCACAACAGGAAAGCTGAGAATAGAGGAATTTAATGGATGGCTAAGAACCTGGTGTCATGCTAAAGGGTATGGGCTGGTGGGGTGGGGGTGGGGAGGGAGCTGGGAGGACAGTAGTCTCTATGTGAAGGACAGATTGCACTTGAGCAAGGAGGGAAAGAAAGTGTTGAAACAAAGGGTGGTGGAGTACATAGAGTAAGTTGGGAATTTAAACTAGGAGCGGGTGGTGGCAAGTGGGCAAGAGACATGCAGAGACCACAGGCTGGGAAGCCATATGAACTTACCCCCCATAACAGTGACGAAGGACATGTACTATTGGTGATGCTAATAAAGGAGGGCAGGATGAGAGGGTGGAAGATGGTCAGCCTTAATGCTAGGAGCCTTGGGAGGAAAACTGCAGAGCTACTGGTGCTCATGGCAGAGGGAGAAGTGGACATTGCAGACATCACAGAAACACAGGCCATGGAATACAATGACTAGGACCTGTCTGTACCAGGGTACAGGTTATTTTGCAGGGATAGAGTGATTGGGAAAGGGGGAGGTGGCACTATATGTGAGGGAAGGATTGAAGTGTATAAGGGAGGAAGGGGAGGAGGTTAGTATGGAGTCACTTTGGATGCAAATCCAGGATTCCAAGAATAGGACTCTCAGAATGGGAGTGGTGTATAGGCTGCCCTCTCAGATGGAATGGTTAGACAGGGGACTATCAGGACAGATCAGAAGGTCCTGCGGGAGGGGTAGTGTTATGATTGTGGGGGACTTCAACATGCTAGGAGTGGATTGGAGTACCCCAACAACCAGGAATAGAAGGGAGCAGGTACTGCTGGATGCCTTCCAGGACAACTTCCTGATGCAAATGATCAGTGAACCAACCAGATTAGGGATTACCCTTGATCTTGTGCTGGCAAATGGGGAGTTTGTGAGGGAATTTAGGGTGGAATAACCACTGTCAGAGAGTGACCACCACTCAGTACGGCTCACATTGGATATAGGCAAGGAAGGAGTGGAATCTGGCACAAGGGTGCTGCACTTCAGGAGGGCCAACTTTGGGAGGATGGGGGAAGTGGTAAAAGGGTACCTGGCCAGAATTCAACTTAGCATGGGCACTAACAAGTATTACAACCTTGTGTAATACTGTGAGTATTCACTGGGCTAAGAATTTGTCATAAGCCCTGAATTGAGAGCAGGTTACAGGCTGTGTATTGGACCCAGACAGTGCCTAGGGGGTGGAAACTGTTTTTTCTTTTGTTTATCTCTGTGTGCCTTAAAAGGCCAGGCCAGACTGTGTCAGGAAGTGCTTACATCACAGCTGCTTAACAGCCAATAGCTGTGGAAGAATCTTACAGACCTTGATAAAAGTACTAATTTTAGCAGGCTCATCAGATAACCTAATATTCTTCAGGTGAAGCTACCTCTGGCTGGAAGCTGCAACACTGGACTTAAGAGTTGCAAGAAAGTGAGTTGTGCTCACAACAGAGGGAGGTGAACCTTACAATTTACAGTTGTCTTTGGTGTGAAGCAGATTCCTTAGGAAAGTTAATATTCTTCAGGTGGAGGATACTTCTAACTGAAGGGTGAAATAAGGAACTCAGAATTATCAGAAAAGGCAGTCTTTCAGTCAACAGAGGGAGGTGGAGCTTGCTTTACTTTTGTTACAATTGTTAAGATTTTCAGTGCAGGAAGAGTTTAAACCCACAGAGGCTGAATACTGTTTTCTGTGTCTGCCCTTCTGCACAGCTGACTTGTTTTGGGGCTGACTGTTTTCAGAGCACAAGTCACCAGAAAGTTTTGGGGCTGGGGAGGTTTACCTGTGTCTGACATGGATGTTTGGATTTTTCTCTGTTTGATTAGCAGGGTATTTTCTCTGTCAAATTGTCGTGTATGGCATCTTGCTGACAAGAAGGCACTCATCGCAGCGGTAGGTCAGAGCTTTTAGCTGATTGTTTCATGAGGGCACAGTTTGGGCTAAACCCTTCCACACCTCCCCACCCACCCCTGGAAATAGTTCATTTATACCTGGGGTTCTGACATCATTTCCTCAAGAGGGCAAGGTGCATATCACTGTCATATCCTCTCTAGCACACTGCACTGACAATATAAGCATACACATTATATAAATACATATATTTCTGTATAACACACCAATCACACACACAAAAAAAAAACAACTAAACAAGGTAGACAGTTATGTGGGGAGTAGTACAATGTAATGGCTGTGGGGCAGCAGTCTTCTGGGAGTATTTCTGGAGGCTGAGATGCTGCCCTGTTTGCAGACAACTATCTGCCCTGAGGGAGGAAGTTGCCTGTCTTCAGGCTGCACTGGACAGTAGCAAGGGAACCTCCCCATCCAGGGAGCACCAGAGCCACCACCACTACCTCAGAGGTTGTGAAGAAAGCACAGCAGTTGGACCACAGTGGGCTCAGGGAGGGTAAGGGTGGTGGAACAGAGGCACACCCAGTCAGTTGTTCCACTCCACAATTCATACACCATTCTGGGGGAGCATAGTTCCTCTATGGATGCACCCGCAGAGGAGACTAAGGAGGGTGCAGACAACTGTCACAAGGGGGGCCCTCAGGAAGGAGGCAGAGTGCACCACAGGGAAAGGAAGCAGCTCCTGGTGGGGGACTCAATTATTAGGGAGATAGAACTGGGGGGAGCAGGAAAAACTGAAGTAAGGTGCCTGCCTGGTGCCATGGCTTGGAGGGACAGGAAATGCATCCTTAGGATCACGAGAACAGTTGCACGGGAGTCTGAGCTGGACATCATTGTCCACCTAGGGACAAATGACTTGGCTCATCATGAGATTAGAGCAGTGCAGAAGGACTTTGTAGAGTTGGGGAGGGCTTAAGACAAGTAACACACACAGTATCCTTCTCAAGAGGTGCTGCCTGTCAGTGGTATGGGTGAGGCGGTACTGCACCATGCAGTTTAATGAATGGTTGAAAAAATGGTGTGGAGCACAGGGGTTTGGCTTCTTTGGGGACTGGATTCCACCTGGAGGACACCAGCCTATTCTGGCAGGATGGTCGCATCTGTCAGGAAGGGAACAAGTCTTTTGGGCAATCAGTTTAAATGCTTCATTGGCAAGCTTTTAAACCTAGTCAAGAGGCACTGATAAGCCGCAGGAAAATCCCAGCCTCCCCCTACAAAACAGGGTACTAAATGAGAAAAAGACCAAGGTAGAAAGGTCAGTGGGGGATGCTGCTACAGAAGGTAAAGCCATCAAAAAATGGAGAGCAATGAGTACCAATGCCCATAGTCTGGGTAACAAGCTTCCTGAATTAGTGGCCTTGATGGATGAAGAACATCTGGATATCGTGGCAGTCACAGAAACATGGTACACACAGCACCATGACTAGGACATAAACATACCATGATACACTATCTACAGGAGAGACAGGAAGAGTAAAAGAGGAGGAGGAGTAGCTCTCTGCATAAGAGAAGGAATCAAAGCAACAGAACAAAAGGGTAAACAGGGAGGAGGAGAAGAAGCACTGTGGGTCAATTTGGAGGCAGGCAATGTCACCACAATCTGCACAGGGGTTGTATACAGACACCCCCTCTCAGAGGAGAAATGGATGAGGAAATGAAGAAAGTATACTTAGAATGGCAGATAAAGGGAGATATTGCTGATGGGTGATCTGAATATGCCAGATGTTAACTGGAGTGCAGTTACGCAGCCACTTCTAAGGTGGGGTTATTCTAGATGCCCTCAGGGGCATGCCTTAGACAACTAGTATTGGAACCCACTCAAGAGGGGCAATCTTAGACCTGGTTCTCTCAAATGGAGATGGAGAAGGATCACAGATGTAGAAGTGGGTAGCCATCTGGGAACTAGCGACCATCGAACAGTATGGTTCAAATAAACACAGCAATAGAGTCAAGCCATACAAAGGCAAAAGTACTGGACTTTAGGAGGCTGACTTTGCCAAAATAATTGAGTGCCTAAGGAATGCACTAGCAAATGGGCAGGAAGGAGGTGGAAGAACAATGAGGAATAACAAAAACTGCCATCACAGAGGTAACAAGCCTTTGTGTGAAGCAAATAAACAAAACAAAACAATGTAAGAAACCACTATGGTTCTCAAAGGAGGTGGCAGTGAAGGTTCAAGAGAAAAAGAAAGCATTCAGAAAGTTCAAGGAATCACAGAACGAGCAGGACAGAGAATTGTATCAGTTAAAGCAAAAGGAAGCTGGGAAGGCAGTCAGAACAGCAAAGGCCTGAACTGAGGAAAAGATAGTCAACTCAGTTAAAGGGATAAAACCTTTTTTAGGTACATCAGGGAGTGAAGGAAGACTAAGGGAGGATAGTGAGGCTTAATAAAGGAGGGTGGGCAGAGGGTGACTGTGAAAAGGCAGAGATACTAAACAAATATTTTTGCTCAGTATTTACAAATGAAGAGGGAGAGGTACCTAAAACAAACAATAGAAACACTCTGGATACAGAAGTTGATACCAGCCCATTACAGAAGAAAGGTTCTGAAAGAACTCTTAAAACTGAAGGTGGACAAAGCAATGGGCCTGATAGGATTCATCCCAGAATTCTAAAGAACTAAGGGTAGAACTAGTGACACCACTGACTACCTTCTTTAACAAATCATGGGAGGATGGGGTGGTACCTGAGGACTGGAGGGCGATGTGATTCCCTTCACAAAAGTGGGAGCAGGGCAGAAGTGGGAAACTACAGACCAGTTAGTTTAACCTCAGTGATAGGGAAAATGATGGAATCACTTCTGAAGGAAAAATTATCAGTACCTAGATGCCAGAGGGCACAGGACCCAAGGCAGCATGGTTCACAACAGGAAGGTCATGTCAGATGAATCTAATAGATTTGTTTGACTGGCCGAAAGTAGTAGATCAGGAGAGGGCTGTGGACATGGCCTACCTAGACTTTGTAAGGCATTTGACTCAGTCCCACACAAAGATTAATATACAAGTTAGCCAGCCTGGGAGTGGGTCCCAAGATGATAGCCTGGGTAAAGAATTGGCTGGAGAATAGGACACAGACGTTAATAGTAAATGGAGTCCACTCTGAAGAAAGGGGGGTTACTAGTGGGGTGCTGCAGGGTTCATTATTAGGACCGGTCCTCTTCAATGTCTTTGTAAGCGACATTGCAGAGGGACTGGAAGGAAAAGTATGTCTCTTTGCAGATGACACAAAGATCTGCAACAGAGTTGATGCACAGGTGGGGTGGAAAGGATGAGAAGGGACTTGGCAAGGTTAGAGGAATGGTCAAATGTATGGCAGCTTAGATTTAATGCTAAAGTGCAAGGTAATGCACCTGGGAAACAAAACCAGGAAGAGCACACAATGGGGTGAGATACTAACAACAACAAAAATGGAAAGGGACCTGGGGTAGTCATATCAGATGACTTAAAGGTGAGCAAGCAATGTGAGAGGGCAGTAAGGAGGCTGGGGGATACTGGGATGCAAGGAGAGGCATCACCAGTAGAAAACAAAGTTGTTATCCTCTGTACAGACAGCTGGTGAGACCCCATCTGGAATACTGTGTGCAGTTCTGGAGACCCAATCTCTGCAAGGACATAGACAAGATAGAAGCTGTCCAGAGGAGGGCAACTCAAATGGTGCAGGGTCTGCACCAGAAGACATATGAAGAGAGTCTAAAAGAGCTTAACATGTATAGCATCGAGGAAAGAAGAGAGAGGGGGGACATGATAGAAATGTTCAAGTACCTCAAGGGAATCAACAAAGTCCAAGAGGGTAGCATCTTTCAAAAAAAGAGGTGTGCAAGAACAAGAGGGCACAATTTGAAGATAGAGGGGGGCAGCTCAGAGGTAATGTAAGGAAATATTTTTTCACAGAGAGGGTTGTGGATGCATGCAACGGCCTTCCGGAGGAGGTTGTGGAGTCAAAAACAGTGATTGAATTCAAGCATGCATGGGACAGCCATAAGGCAATTCTAGGGGGTGGGGGTAGAAAGAAGTAGGCTGTTGGTTAACTAGGATCTGCAGCTTATCCATTAGGTAGGGAAATGGGCAGACTGGGTGGGCCAAGTGGTCCTTATCTGCCATCAAATTCTATGTTTCTATGTAACCAGAGGTAGGAGCTCATAAAGCTGAGGATAGTGGAGGCAACCAGAACTTGCAGCAAGGCCCAGATCAAGAAGGTTAGGGCTAAGAAACCGAACTGGGTGAGCAAGGAGGTTATGGAAAAGGTAAGGAGGAAAAGAGCTGCCTTTAGGAGGTACAAGAAAATAGGGAAGGGGAGGACAGGGAGGAGTACTTGAATGAATCAAAGGAGGTGACACGGGCAGTAAGGGGAGCCAAGGCGTCTATGGAGCTCAGGCTGGGACAAGGCATTAAGAAGGGGGAAAAGGCCTTCTTTAGGTACATCAGGGAGAAAAGGAACTGTGAGGACCACTTAGTAAGAATTAGGAAGGGAGGGGTTTGGTGGAAGCAGGGACGATAAGGCAGAAGCACTAAATGATTACCTCTGCTCAGTATTTACTAAGGAGAAGAGGAGGTTGATATCCAAGGAACACTAGAAGGGGGGGGAGTGGGTGACAGATGGGGAAATCATTGAGGACAAAGTTCTGGAGGGTTTGAGGGCACTGAGGGTAGACAAGGCGCCAGGCCCAGATGGCATCCACCTCAGGGTAGTGAAGGAGCTGGCAGAGTCCATGTAGGAACTTTGGCAGACTTATTTAATGCCTCACTACACTCAGGGTGTGTACCTCAGGACTGGAGGATAGCTCTTGTGGTGCCCATCTACAAGAGTGGCCCCAAGGATGAACTGGGTAACAATAGACCAGTGAGCCTCATATCCATTGTGGGTAAGCTGATGGAGACTATCTTGAAGGAGAGGCTGGTGGCCCTCTGGGAGGCCAAAGGACTACAGGACAGCAGGCTGCATGGCTTCATATGTGGCAGATCCTGCCAAACCAACCTGTTGGAGTTCTATGACTGGGTAACTAGGCAATTGGACGGGGCCATGCACTGGATGTCCTGTATCTGGACTTCAGTAAGGCATTCAACTCGGTGCCACATGGGAGGCTGGGAAGTAAGTTAGAAGGCACAGGGGCGGGTGAAAAGCTGGTGAGATGGGTAGGGAACTGGCATCAGGGAAAGCAACAGAGGGTGGTGGTGGGTGGGGCGCTCTCATCCCCAAGGGTAGTGACGAGCGATGTTCCACAGGGCTCGGTGTTGGGACCAGTGTTGTTTGGGATATTCATTGCAGACATATCATTGGACATCAAGAGCAAGATCAGTCTGTTTGCTGATCACACCAAGATGGGAGTGGTGATGGATGACCTAGGGGGATGGCAGGGGTTGCAGGATGATCTGGAAAAGATGGAAACCTGGTCAAACACCTGGCAACTGGTGTTTAATACTAAAAAGTGCAAGGTGATGCATTTTGGGGTGAAGAACCCAAAGAGGAGTTATCAGCTGAGGGGAGTGCAGCTAGTTAAGACAGAGGAGGAGGAGAAGGTTCTGGGGGTGCTCATTACAGGGTCAGTGAGCAACTCGGCACAATGTAGGAAGGCAGCTTCAAAGGTCAACAAAATGCTGGGTTGCATTGCAAGGGGTATCTCCTCGAGGAGGAGGGGATGTGATTCTGCCACTGTATAGGTCATTAGTTAGACCGCACCTGGAGTACTGCATGCAGCACTGGTGCCCATATCTGGAGAGGAACATTAAGCTACTGGAGTGGGTGCAGCGCAGAGTGACAAAGATGATCAAGGGGCTGGGGGACTTACTGTACGAGATGATGCTAAGTGAGCTGAACATTTACTCTCTGGAGGAGATGAGGAATGGGGGGATCATGACTGAAACCTTTAAGTACATGAAAGGAATAAACAAGACAGGTACAGAGGGGTTGTTCAAAGTAAGGGAGGGGAGGGTCACCCAGGGCCAAGATATGAGACTGGAGGCAGGAAGGTTCAGGACGGAGATGAGGAGACACTTTTTTTACAGAGAGGGTGGTAGCTGGGTGGAGTACGTTACTGGCAGAAGTGGTATCCAGTAGAACAGTGGACTGCTTCAAAAGGGGCTGGGGGCTGGGACAGGGCATGGAGGAGGGTCAATGGAGGGGAAGGGTGGGAGAGATGGGCAGCTGCAGAATATGGAGTGCTAGCTGCATATTCGAGCAGACTTGATAGACCTCTAGGACTTTATCTACTGGCAAATTTCGTATGCTCATATTGTAGAGGGGTTGTTGTTCAGGAGACAATTAGCAGGCAGACATCCAGAGTTAGTACATAAAAAATGCCAGGCTGGCATTTATCATTTTATTATTTGTAGCATAACATGATGATTATTCAGAACAGAAAATAAGAAAATTGTCATTAAGTCAATAACATCAATGCTGTCTAGGGTGCAGACACAGTCCTTCTAAACTTAAAGTCTTACACCTCTCACAGTCCATTCTAGACTGATGCCTTATCTAATAAATCCACCCTAGTGGTAGGCTTATATATGTTTTTATCAATGACATCACTGTCATGTGACATCAATTCATTTCCAATTAAGTACATTTTTGAGTTTCTAGGCTCACAACTTGCTCCTATACATAGTACAAAAAGTTGCTTTTAAGCCTTATTACTTTAATAACTATTTATTTCCAACATCTTTATTACACACCATAATCCTGGTTAGAGAGTGACTCTAAATGCTTGATTATCTTTTTAATTACTGTAAGCTTCTCCTTCAATCAATAATTAAAGCAGGCAGAATCTGTATAAATATAGGCCTCTAGGGGCCGTTGCTTCCCTATAGCAACAGACTGAGTGCATAAGAAGAGCTTGTGCAGCTGACACCCTGCCCTGCTGCAGAGAAGGCTGCAGCTTATCAGGCCACCAAACAGTATCTTTTCTCTCTCTTTTTTACCCTCTGCAGGACTGTTTACACACCAGCAAATTAACCTGAGGTAAGCTATTGACCCAGCATTTTGCTATGATGTGTGTGTGTAACTGTTAGTTCTTTATTTTAATTTTGTTTAAATGGAATTACTTTAGTTTTGTATCCATAGCAGGCATTACTGACTCTGCTCACACAGGATTGAAGGTGACAGGGCTTTTAACAGAAATCCCCAATTTCTATCCACAGTTACAATGCGTACTAGGGCTTAATGTAATTTATTTACTGTATTCATTTATTTTTAGGTTGCTGCGTAGTGTGCTATGTGCGACAAATCGTGCAGGCACAACAGCAGCACTATACGGACAGCATCTCTAGACACTGATAATTTTACTTCAGCAGAAAATGGTTTGTGCCTCACTGTAAGAACCAAGGGCCTTCCTTTTGTTACTATTCTTTCAGGGGACATTACCAGCCACAAAAAGGGGTCACTCTTCCTATAAACCCAACAATACTGCTACTTGCTAACAGAGCATCTAATAATACTGTATCTTAGTAATATCCCACTTATGTTATCTTTGTATTTCTAGCAAGGCAGCACAGGATGCATAATAAAGCAAAGGGAAAGGGAATGCTGCTTACTGGTTTATTTAATCCTGGGCTCATTTAACTAGCCACTATGTAAAACACATATTGCCACTTGTGTTTTAGTTTATAACTACAAGGTTCCCTTACGTGAACCTTTTTACCTGGATTCAGAAGGAAGAGAACTTGAAAGAGGGTTTAGACAATGAAAAGGGGGTGGGGGTTGCTGCTTAGAGGTGACCTGCCTCCAACCAAGAAAGAAAGGGATAGCTGCACTAGAAAAGAAGATAGAGGATATAACCATAGATAACAGATAATACAGATGGGTCCTTACTCTGTGGTTCCCTTTCTATATTTTTTTATTACTGCAATTTAAGGCACAGATGCATTTTATATTTCTTACTTTCTTTCTTTTTACAGAAAGCACTATTCTGGTACTTTAACCATAGCATTTAACATATCCCTGCACTTTATTAGCTAGCACTTTTAATCTTCAATTGTTTTTAAAGCCCTCCAGCACCTTCATCTATTCCTTCCATGTACTTTATAAAACAGGCATAAGGTAGGTTAATGTGGGGGGGGGGCAAGGAAAGACCCACATCTCTCCCTACCAGGGCACCTCACCAATGACAGGGGTCACCCGGTCACACATATGTTCATAATCAGGCGGAGGTGGTGGGTGCTGAGATCTGGTGTCAGGGTCTGGAGTTGGAGGTGGGGACAGGTGACATCTTCCTCCCAGTCAGTGGGTTTTTTCCTTTAGAGCGAGCATGAAATCCCCAAGGGAGCGTGGACGTGCAATGATGTCCCGTGAGAAGTCTGTCGATGCTCTCATCCCATCCTTGATGTGACCCCCAGTTTTTGTACCCCAGCCACCACTGGGAGTCACTGGTGCCGGGGAGTCACACATCCACCCTTTCCAGGAGAGGAGAGCTGTCCACCGGATGCTCGAGCCTCTCCTCTCCTGCTGACCCCCAACGGCCTGTGAAGGTTCCCAAACATGGATTGCTGGCATGGTGCAAGGTGTGGTGCCCAGTGCCTCAATCCTCAGTGCCACTGGGCTGTGCTTGTTAGTTTGCGTTTATAATTTAATCATCATATTAGACACTTACAGTAGGCAGCATAAAAATACCTATTAATCAGTGATCCTGTCAGCATGAAGATGTCAAGCTGTCCTATTCAGATTTCCTCCCACTGCGCCACTCCTTTTCTTAGTGACTCATGTGCACGGATATCACCTCTAGATAGTTTTGCTCAAAGAATGCACGTGGACAGTATTTTGAATGCTTTATACAAAACAATCAGAGGGTAAAAATTAAAATTGGTGAAACCCTGACTGCTGTACAGCTTGGGGCTTCACCTTACAGATCCCCCCTGGAGGCACAGTATTAAATGAAATGTATTTTTACCTTAATACTCATAAAAAGTGCCTGAACCTCTAACGCAGCTGGCATTTTATAGTATGGCAGTCCTTCCTCCTTGAGATCACTCTGCCAACCACGCAGGAACGTGACGCACCTTTGCCCCTTCCGAACTGTTGCCCATATGTGCGAAGATATAATAATCTCAGTATCTCCCATGCCCAGTGATATTTTTACAGAATTTGTCTAAATGATATGTGTATGCAGGCATAATACAATGTGTCCAGGAGGATCTGTGAGGTGAAGCCCTGATCTGTGCAGTGGTTTGGGCTTCATCAGTGCTGGTAGAACTCCTTTAAACAGTTGGAGTTGCCTTCATCTTGTGCTGAGTGTAACCAGTTACCATATATACTCACCTAAAAGTGAACTACTGTGGTTACTATAATGTTGTGTGTGTAACCCTAGTGTAATTCCAACTTGTTGTTACCATGTATTCTATAAATCCTGTTTTCTTGTACTCTGATGCGGAGCCTTTGTAACTGAGTCACTGACTCAAAGGATGTAATCCTAAAGTCTGTTAAATAAAATAAATAAACCTCACTTTTAGCCCCTTTTACCATGTCAGTTTTAGTAAAATTACAGACATTTTGCTGCCCAAATTAGAAGAAGAATATCTTTTGGGAGCTACATCAAGCACAGAATCATCTTTGTAACCAGAAGTGGAAACAAGATAAAGTTACTCAGCTGCAGAAATGATCTAGTGTTGTAAACCCGGCAGACAGGTCAACCTAACAGATAAGTCGACACCCCCTTCATAAGGGCCTCTTTTTATCATCAAAAGCTACACTTACACAGAGAAACAGAAAGTGTTGGCAGAAAAGGTTTGGTAGGTCCATCTAGCCTGCTCTATGTTGCCTGCCTAACACTATATACTCTGGACCCTATTTGATCAGTTGTGCCCCTCTTTCCTCCCTCACCTCTACTTATAATACCCATGTGCCTATCTCACTCATGTTTGAAGCTTCCTACTTTCTTCTCCCCACCACCTCTTTTGGCAGGCTGTTTCAGGCATCTACAATCCTTTCTGTGAAGAAGCATTTCCTCACATCCCTCTTAAACTCCTCCCCCCCCAAATGGCATAATATGCCCCTGCATACTGGTATGCCTCCTTTGAAAGAGGGTTCCCTCCTGCACTTTGTTCACCCCTATGATGTATTTATAGGTCTGTCATGTCTCCACTCACTCTCCTTTCTTCCAGGGATTATATGTTGAGCTGTCGCAATCTCTTCTCATACAGCTCCTCATGCAACTCCTGTACTATTTTAGTAGCCCTCCTTTGGACCACCTCCACCCTGTCAATGTCCATGCAGAGGTGCTGCATACAGAACTGGATGTAATACTCCAGCTTGGATCGAACCAGTGAGTGACACAGAGGCAACATCACCTCCATTCTTGTGCTAGAGATCACCCTCCCTGTGCATCCCAGCTTCTTGCTCGCCTTGCCTACTGCTCTGTCACACTGCCCTGCTACCTTGAGATCATCAGATATGATCATCCCAAAGTCCCTGTCTTGCTTGATAACTGTGAGGACCTCTCCCCATCTTATACACAGCCTCTGGGTAGACCTCCCCCTGTCTTATACACAGCCTCTGGGTTACCCACCCCAGGTGCATGACTGGACTTTTTGGCATTGAAACCCAGCTTTTACTCCCTAGACACTCCTCTAATTTCTCCCGATCCCTTTGCATTCTCTCCATTCCCTCCTGCGTATCTACTGTATTGTAGATTTTTGAGTCATCTGCAAAGAGACCATTGTCGTCATCATCATCAAGTTTATGATGTATATACAGTACTCAACTGGAATCCATGGGGCCACAGACTCCTGAAATGATGTTCAGATTTGATAGAGGTCAGTTTCAGTGTTATCAGTGTAATTGGCTCTTAGTATGTTCACATTCAGGGACATAAATTTGGAGGGTCATGGGTTCTAGCTCTGCACCAGGTACCATGGGATAATACCCCAAACTGCCCAAGTAGTACAGTCTGAGGGGGGTGCTAGAATACTGAGGCACAATTCTTCAGTTGAGAACCAAATTGAGATCCCTGCTGCCTATCTATGGTCACACTCCAGGTGGAAGTTGATGATCACATATAACTTATTGAAGAAAGGGGGTCCATGTAACCTCCCCCGTGCACCTGTAAACCAGCTATTACAGCTCTGTGTACCTTTCCTGGTCTAAAATGTCCACTAAATAAAAACAGCTACATTTTGAAAAGGGTGTCATTTCTGAGTTTTGGCTGTACTTGCTTCAAACACATATGTCAAAAATGTTTGCTGTTTTCAAACCCTTTCATTCATTTGCAGCAGTTTACCTGCTATATCTATAAAAAAGCACATTCATCATTTTTTGGTGCAGGCATTATTTTTAATTGAATAATTTCTTAAGTGTGCAACATTTTTTATCATGTGCGCTAATTTTCTGCACACAGGTTGCAGAAACTACACCAGAATGTTTGACCATCTTTCAGGTGGTATATGTTTGTTGTGCATTATGCAACTGTATTAAGGTGGTGCCAAAAATCCTTGATGAACCTTTAAAAATCAGGACCAAAATCCTCAGAAAATGAAGCCAATTTTGCTTTATTTTACAACTTTAACAAGCAATAACGTTATTTTAATCTAGTGCTCTTTTTGCAGAATGCTCTTCTTTTTTGAAGTAGGACTTTTTTCCTTTTTTCCTCTGGTGCCCTTCACCACCCAATGGTTGCGGGCACCATGGCTGTGCTGTTCCTCCAGACAGGTTGTCCAGCAGGTGGTACTCCACACACACAAATTCAGTTCAACTCCCACAAGGTGCTGTATGGGGTATACAACTCCCTTTCTCCTATGAGATCCATGTGCCATATTGGTGCAAAGAATATATCCCCCCAGTGCCCCCCAATGTGTGGTCATGGGGCTCAGATGTGAACCCTGATCTAGGTGGAAGCACAGCATGCACGCACTAACCCACTGTGCCAGCCTGTAGTTACAGATCTTCGCACTCTGTCAGTTTACATCATGTGTGGATTTGTAAGTCCTACTGACATCGGGCTGATGTTGTTGGAAGTACTGACCACTGTTTGTACATAATGCAAGCCCAGACAAGCACTAATAAACAGTATGAACAATAACAAGCCCCTACCTACCATCCTTCTCAACATCATCTTTTGTATCTCCCTTTTGACCTTAAGTCCTCAAAAGACTATCTCAGTAAAGCTGTACCACAGATCCATCTATGTGTGTGTGTGTGTGTGGTGGGGGCTACTAGTCCCAAAAGGCTATATCAGTAAACCAGTGCACCCCAACAATGGATCCATATATCTGTGTGTGTGTGTGTTGGGGGGTGATAGTATGAGTTCATCTTTCCCTTTTTGTTAAGTAGTCCCAGGTGGAGGCTGGAGGGTGATGTCTGGAGCTGGCCATAGGGCTAGCTCTAAACACAAGTGGAGGACTAGAATTTGTTTTTATGTTGTCTTGCGCACGCTCAAGCAACATATTGGGGTAGCTTGGAATAGCAGGTTTTGGAAACATGGTCGTGTTGTGGCTTGTGGCACCACTGCTTTTTTGGGCTGGGCTCCGTGGCAGAAATTAGATTGCACATTGACTATGAGAGCAGTGCAAAAGCGTGCCACCAACTTGAAATAATTTAGCCACTGCAATGAGGGAGCTCCCCCTCATTGCAGGGTGCACCTTGTCTGGCATAAAATTTCAATAAAAGATGGCGGCGGCTGTCACCGTCCACCTCACAGTCCCAATCAAGCTGATGTCGGAGGTACCCAATCCCCCTGTTGGCATGCCCCTTCCCAGTTCAGTTTCCCAATGAGGAAGCTCAAACCTCCATTGGCATAATGGCCCCCTTATCATTTAATTTGCATGCCAAAGGGATGCCCAATTCCCCTCAGCATCATGCACCCTTGACATGTTTCTGTGCCGATGGGGGCCCAATCCCCGTTAGCTTCAGTCCCCTTCCCCAAAAATACAGGTGCTTTACTGGGAGCCTTCACCAGTGTGCCAAAACACACCTGCTAAAATAGAAAACCAACCCACATTGCCTTTATGTTTTTTTTTTCATTTGTTTGCTTTTACCTGAAAAATGAGAAAACAGTCCCTCGATGTGTCTGGTGCCCCTCCTCCATCCATCCCACGCCCACACTCAGCATACCCCACCTCCCCCCACACACACACCCTCACCCAATACTTACCTCTGGAGCCTGGCACGACAATCTTTGGTGCACCGGGAACATGTCTGTACTCTTCAAAGCCGACTGCAAACTGAAGAAATGTCAGTAAGCTGTATAATGGCATAAATGGGGAGTTTTCAACTCTGGTGCATATCGCGGCCATTTTTGTGAATTTTGGCACCATGTTTTCAACGTGGAGTTCTTGGGACCCCACATCATAAATTAAGCCACTGTTATCTCGTTATTTGGTCCTGAAAGATGATTTCCTGGTCACTGCATGGGATCACCTTTCGGGACTGATTAATGAAATGGCAGAATCACTGTTCATGAGGTGGGCTCCCAAAAAGCCTATGTTGCAAATTTGGTGAAAAAATTCCAAAAAATTACTGTGTTACGAGCATGCATTGTGCAGTTTCCATGCACGCTTGTAACTTCGAGAATTTTTTATATTTTTACTCCAGATTTTCAATATTGCCATTTTTTCACACCTCCTTATGAACAGTATAGCTGTCATTCCATATCCTGCCCAAAATGTGTTTTCGTAAATCCGGCGCACAATGGTGCGGTTGCTATAGGAAAACAATGTTCGGGACAGAGTAAGAAAATCACAGTAACACTGTTCATGAGCAGATGTCCCAAAATACCTATGTTGAAAATTTGGTGACAAAATTCCACAAAATGACTGTTATGAGTGTGTATTGCGCAGTTTCCACGCATACTTATAACTTCGAGAATTTTTGTAATATTTTTACTTCAGATTTTCAACATTGCCATTTTTGCACACCTCCTTATGAACAGGATAGCTGTCATTTTTCATATCCTGCCCAAAATGTGGTTTTGCACATCTGGCGCACAATGGCGCAGTTGCAGTGAGAAATCAACATTCGGGACAGATTAAGAAAATCATAGCGCTACTGTTCGTGAGCAGAGGTCTCAAAAAGCCTATGTTAGAAATTTAGTAAAAGAATTCCAAAAAATGACTGTGTTATGAGCGTGCATTGTGCAGTTTTCATGCACTCTGGTAACTTCAAGAACTTTTAATATTTACACTCCAGATTTTCAAAATTGCCATCTCTTCACACCTCCTTATGCATGGTGCCACTGTCATTTTCCACATCCTGCCTGAACTGTATTTTCACACATGTCGCAGAATGGCGCGGTCGCTGTGAGAAATCAACATTCCGGACAGATTAACAAAATCATAGTGCCACTGTTCAAGAACAGAGGTCCCAAATGCTTTCTTGAGATGGGGTCACAAAAAGGCCATGCTGAAAATTTGGAGTGCAAATACCAACAAATGCCCTGGGCATTAGGGTTTCTAACCATAACATCCCACCCTGTGCAGACTAATAGGCGTCAGGGAGTGCCTTTGGATTGTCAACTGTAATGCTCATGCCATTACACCCCTGCCTCCACCCTGCAGCAACTGACAGGCATCAAGGTGTGCCTTGGACTCTTTGGCCCCAAAGTTCACCCCATTCTCCTATACTGCACCCATCTCAATGTACTTCCTTATGGAATGGGGTGAGCCTAAGGCCCGACAACCCAAGGCACAACACAACACTTATCAGAGTCTGCAGAGTAGGGTGAGGTGAAACGGGATGAGCTTTATGGCCAACGACCCAAAGGCACACCTCAATGCCTGTCACTCTCTGCAGGGTGTGGTGGGGTTGACTTTCGTTCCATACTTCACTGCCATTCCTATTATGCATCTCTCTAACTCCTGCACTACCAATGCCAACACCAGCAAGACAACATTCTGCATTGACAAATGCTTGTTTAATTTTATTTTAATGTTTACTACAGTAAGTGCTTCCTTACTGAATAAAAATGGTGGCACTGCCAGGTTATATTACAAGCAACAGGAATCACTGATTTAAGACTAGATCTTCACATTTTATTAATTAGATGAGGTGAAGTATATCCATCACCACGCTCCAACTGAAGTTAGAATTTCACTTTACTGCATTTTTTCTTCAGAATGTACATACATAATTGGAATGTTACCCACAATGGTTACACAGAGCCTGGCTATTAAGAATTTTCTTTCTGTATTGGAAAATTAACTCTGAGAGCCAAAGGAGGCCAAGAACTTCTGCTGTCCTCTGCTCTGAGCCTCACTTCACTGTTTCGCTCTTCTGCTTTCTAATTATAGAGATCACTTTCCTATGCACCAGGAGCCTGTGATGGTGGTGGCAGGGTATTCAGTTTCTGCAACACTTGGAGAAAACTTCTAAAAAAACTAAGCAAACTTTCATCCTAAATGTATTTTACTTGTCAATTTGAGTAGAAGCATTTATGGTCTGTGTTATTTTGGAGACACATTATTGCAAATGGAAGGTTTACCATGTTCTTTATTTTTAAAACCAATTTAACAAGGGCAAAAACAGATTGCACTACAAAGCCCAGGTAAACAAATGTGACATCACCATGTGGTGTAATGGTGTAAAAAAACTAAAGGATTTAGGAAAGAGTATGAGGGGCCCAACAGTGAAAATGTAAGGTGAACTTTATAAGTGTGAGATGGAGATTTTTATTTTTAAGTAGAATGAAACTGTTTGTGAAGGACATCATTACTTGTGGATGTTATTATCAGAAAATGCACTCTTTTCTATTATTTTGATATATAAATACAAATATGAACTGTATAGCGTTCTCATACTACAGGGGTCTTCGACCTGATTATATCTATTTATATTTTTACTTTGTAATTACTGTTTATACTACCAGAAATACTGTCTAAATGGAAAAAGGAATAAGCAGTATGAAGTATCAAAGCTTGGTGAGATTTAAAAATCTTTTAAAAACCTATACATGTATTTTTTGATAGAAAAATGAAACAAAGTTGTATATACATATTTAATATTTATTGTCTACAGGTATGGTGTGTACACTGATGAAGGATACAGTCCAAAACATTTGTTCTCTAGCACTGTATCTTCAATAAATAAGCTTTGATGAAATATTACAATATATAAACAAGTATCTTTACTTACTTAACCTGGGTGAGTGGATTCTATCTTGTGCCAAACAGTTCTAGTTTTATTCAGTTTCTATACCTGAGAAAGTAGGGCACCTTTTAACCCAACATGAAAACAAGGAATAGAAGTCTAAATTATTTAAACATCTTTTCAGAAGATAAACAATCATTTGTCAATGCTGAATGTTTGCTTGCTGGTATTGGCATTGGTAGCGCAGGATTGAGGTAGATACATAGTAGGGATGGCAATGAAGTACTGAACTAACAACAACCCCACCCATCCCTACCCTGCAGAGACTGACAGGCATTGGGGTGTGCCTTTGGGTCAGCCATAATGCTCATGCCATTCCACCTCACCCCACCCTGCAGACACTGAAAGGTGTCATGGTGTGCCTTGGGGACTTTGGCTGTTATGCCCACCCCATTCCATAAGGAAATATGGTGAGATGGATGCAGTATAGGAGAATGGGATGAACTTTGAGGCCAAACAGTCCAAGGAACACCTCAATGCCGGTCAGTGGCTGCAGGGTGGGGGTGGAATGGCGTAAGCAGTATGAGTGAGAACCCAAAGCCACACCCTCAATGCCTGTCAGTCTGTACAGGGTGGGGCATTAACAGTTGGAAACCCTAAAGCCCCAGGCAATTGTTGGTATTTTCACTCAAAATTTTCAACATACACTTTTTGGAACCTCCCCTCATGAACAGTGGCACTGAGATTTCATTAATCTGGTCCAAAGCTTGAATTTGCACAGCCACTGCACCATTCTGCGTACAGGTGTGAAAACACTTTTTGGGCAGGATGCAAAAAATGACAGCTGTACTGTTCATAAGGAGATGTGAAAAATGGCAATGCTGGAAATTTGGAGTGAAAATAGTTACAAGCATACGTACAAACTGTACAATGCACACTTTTAACGCAGTCATTTTTTACATTTTTTTCACCAAACTTTGCAACATGGGCTTTTTGGGACCACACCTCATGAACAGTGGCACTGTTGTTTCGTTATTCAGTCCCGAAAGGTGATTCAGCACAGCAACCACAAAATCACATTTCAGGACTGAGAAATGAAATGACAGTGCCAGTGTTCATGAGGTAGGATCTGAAGAATCCCATGATGAAAATTTGGCACCAAAACTCCCCAAAATGGCTGATATATCAATCTAAGTTGAACCCCCCCAATGACTGCCATTATAGGGCTTACAGTGATTTTCTCCAGTCTGTGGTCACCTTTTGAAGATGCAAACGTGTTCCCGGACCACAGAAGATCACAGTGCCAGACCTCCAGAGGTAAGTGTGGGGTGAGGGGCATAGTGTGAGGAGGTGGGGTGCACAGAGGGAGGTCAAGAACCATGAGGGATCATTTTCTTTTTCTTTAGGTTTAACACACACAAAAAAAAAGACCTTGGGGATGGTTTTTCCTTTTTACAGGTGAAATAGTATGAAAAATACATTTTGGCACACTAGGGTACGGGGAGGGAAACAATGCTGACCTGGGGATTGGGCACTCTGAGGTCAGCTGAAAAAAGGGGGGCATGGGGTGGGCATCTCAGTGTTGGAAAAAGATAAAGAGGGATTGGGGGGCATGCCGACATGGGGATTGGACACTCCATTGTCAGCAAAAGATATGTCCAAGAGTGGCCATCCTGGTGTTGGAAATTTAATTAGTTTGGCACACTGGGGTGGGCTCCCAGTGTACCACATTAATGGGGGGGGATACAAGCAGACACGGGGATTGGGCACTCCGATGTTCGCTTTGGGGAAGGTGGTAGGAGCTGCCAATTATGCAAAGGTGCAGCTCAGCTCATTTATTTATTTATTTATTAATAGGTTTCACCAGGAAAGGCACACTGAACAAACCAGTTGCTCATAACTCCAGCCATGCACATTACTATGCACTGTAATGTGCATAGCTCTAAGGTGCCTCATTGCCACGGGGAGGAGATCTACTGCTGCAGTGACAAAACTGCCTCTGATTGCAGTGGTAGATTTCTTTCAAGTGTGGTGTTTGCGCTGAAACTGCTGTCATCAGCAGCTTCCCTGTTGATTGGTGGCTGAGGGACGTGCCCATTAAAGTGTCCACTGTATTGGCCACAACACTGCCACGCCTCTGCAATGCTCTACTACCTCAATGTTTCTTGTGTGCTGTGTGTGCAAGTAAACATAAAAATGAGGAGACGAATACAAAAAATTAATGAAATATAAGCTGCATATTATATTTTGAGGCATTTACCAGAATATTGAAAAGAAAAAAAAGAAGTTATATGAAACCATGTTCTATAATTGGCATACACATCATATGATACAGCATCAAGCCCTTCCCAATACTACCAGATGTGTAAAACTTCTGTATAGTGTATAGTAGAGCATTGTTCCGTATAGAATTCCATCCCTTTCAAAATGCTGTTGTACTGCAGGGCAAAGGTCATGGAATGTGAGTGTACTCTTCTGTGGTACAACAGAATTCTGGAACCTTTAGAAACTGCATTAGTCATTTTCATTTTGAAAGTGGAAAAAGTGATGCACACACATTTCACACAATACTATACACTTTAAAAAAATACAGGATGAGTAATTTTATGCATAAAAAGTGTGTTCTGACACCCTGGGGTTCCAATTCCCCAAGGACCTCTCCAGCTTCACTGTCACAGGGAATTGGAACCCCCTCTGTGGCACAACACACTGGTTGTACATAATTGCCCATCCAGTATTCTCTATATCTTAGCAAAGCAAACAGGAAGAGTTCTACAGAACTGTGTTGTGACACTGCACTGACATTCCCCCCTACCCAAACAAAAATAAGCAAAAAAAAAAAACAGTCCCTGGCAATGTGTTTCACTTTTCAAAATAAGTTTTAAAAAATGCTGTTTTCCATATACTGCAAAAATTTCCATTTTACAAACACAATATAGAGATTGTGTATTAGCAACCATACACAACAAGGCTGTGTTTCAATCGAGAGGTTGTCATAGTAATAAGAGACCTTGATATTGCAGCTCTGGAAACCTCACTTCATCAGGTGCTGTGGTCCAAATAAGGTGATCACGTGAAAACATTCTGTGTTCTATGTTATCTTGTTGTCCTGCAACAGCGATGTCATGGCGTTGCTACTACAGCACAACAAGCTTATTCTTGGGATGGAATTCCATCCTCATCCTGGTTCAATCATACACTATGAGCCCCTTCAAATTGGGAACTGTGGGGAACCAATGTACTCTCATATGACTGGAAGTACTCAACGGTGTTGTGAGTCTCACAACACACCCAGGATGAGCAGTGACCTATGTCCACTCTGGCATGGCTTACTGCTTACACACAACAAAAGCAATTCAAAGCACTATCCATGCAAGCATCTGCCTTAATGCATTTTACATAACAATGATGTAGATACCAGTAGTGCAGTCAGTGACTGTACACATATATACAGCAGCCACTGAATATGCAGTGATAACCACACAGCCATACAGAACAGAAAGCAATGCTGCCTCATGTTTCTCAGTATATGACTCTAAATAACCACGTAACATCCCAGTGTTGCTAACATTTTATTGCTTTATTTTTCTCTGATTCAAATTGTTGTTGCTGGGCATACCTTCTGCTGCATTATTACAGGGTGTGCCTACAGGTGTGTGCTTACAGATTACTGCTGTAATCTTCTGATTCAAATTGTCTTTTGCAAGGTATATCTTCTGTTACTGCTTTATTTTTCTCTGTAGCAAAGTGTTTCTTACAGGGTATATCTTCTGTGAAATTATTACAGGTGGTGCTTTACAGGTTTTACAGTTTTATAGTGTATGATAGAACGTAGTTCTTTACAGATATCCGTGATGCTCAAAATGTGGTTCTGCTACAGTAGTGACATCCGTACTGCAGCAGAATGACATTTCGTTCCACTTCAGTATGGATGTCACACTGTGTTGTCCATGAGCACTACAGCTACCTTGGAAACCAGGCACAACAAACTCCCCAACTTAAGAACCAGTAAATTCAAACTAACGTCAAGTTACGATTGCAAACATACTCAACAAATAGGATAACAGTAATAAAAAAGTGTTTATTCTGCAGTCAACAAAATATAGTTGCACTTGACCATGGCAGCCGTGATACTCTCAAAGCCTCTCTAAGGGGGGAAGGGGTGAGAGGTCATGGCACTGTAATGTGTTGCGGTTAAGGTTGAGCTGCCATGGGGGGTTACTGTGAGCTGTGCAAAAGCAGCATCTACTCTGTAAGTGTCAAACTTCTTTTTTTTTTTTTTTTGTCTCCCTGTTTTTTTTTGTCTACAGTTACCCAGGAGCTGCAATTTTCAACCATTGTTCAGAGGACCGCAAATTGTAGACCTCATGAATTTTTCTTCAGCTTCCCCAAACCATATTTGAGTACTCTGTCTGAATAATATGTTGACAGTAGAGCATTAAATGCCTATTCCTGTGTTCCGTATTTTTTGTTAACAGTACAGTCAGTATTGGGGATTTACCATACACTATAAAGAAAAATGTATGGCTTGCCTGTTCACAACAAGGCTACTATTTACACTCGTGGTTACTGTGATTGAGCTTCGCTCTCGAGGTCACCTGTCATCACAGTGACCACTCGTGTAAAGAATAGCCTTGTTGTGAATGGCAAGCCATACACTATCCTATATATAGTGTATAGTGGAGTGTTGTTCTGTATAGAATCCCATCCCTTTCAAAATGCTGTTCTACCAAAGTTCCAATGTCACGGAATGCTGTTCTACCCTACTGTGATAGAACAGCATTCTAGAACCTCTAGAGACTGCATGAGTCAAGTTTCATTTTGAAAGGAAAAGAACTCACAAAACACATTTTTCACACAGTACTATACACTATAAAAAATACAGAATGAGCAACTCTATACACAACCAGTGTGTTTTGCCACCTCGGGATTCTGATTCCCATGGACCTCTCAAGCTTAACTCTCGAGGTCAGAGAGAATCAGAATCCCTCTGTGGCAGAACACATTGGTTCTGCATAGTTGCCCATCCAGTATTCTCTATATCTATCATTAGGATAAGCTTTCAGGGCTACTGCATTTGTTGCTGGCTGATTGTTTCTGTTCTGACCTCCTTGTTTCTTCCGTCCATGGTTCTCTTTTTTCAGCAGGGGAAGGGCCCAACCTCCCACCCCCATCCCCAACCACCCCGTACTATACTCATTTTATAGGGTAGCACAGTCATGACATTTCCTGTAGCAAAGCAGGAAGGGATGGATCAGAGGGGTATCCACACAGTGACCTCATTTACAGGGGCACAAGTAATTTAGCTTGTTATAACAAGTTATACAAAAACAAACACAAAATCAAACTTTTGCTTTCATTTTCCTCCTAATTGCTTTGACCAGGTTATAAACCCAACAACTTATCTGGAATGGATATTATTAACTGCAGCTACTGAGGGACACTTTTCAAAAGGGCAGTCATACAGGATTTAGGACACCGTCCTACATGCTGGGCCATTGGAGATCTAAGGGCTCAGCTACAGACAGCATGGGCAGAGATTGCGTGCCTCAAATCGCATATTCAGGAGGAAATATATTACAAGAATCGCTCACCATTTCCCCAACATCCATCAGAAGCACCTAGACCGCAAAGGGTAGTTGGTCCAGGAGGTTGGTAGGTGGTTAGGAGGGGCAAACTGGGTGCCCCATCACTCAGTGCTCTCCAACATATTACCTCCAAAAACCATATTAAAAACTACAAATAGGTATCTGCCTCTATCTCCTAAATCAAACAAAGGAGCAGAGGACACTGCAGCACAGGAGCTAGCACAACAAAACTCACCCAAAACAGGAACCAAAACAAAAAAAAGCAAAAAGGAAATCCAAAAATCTTCTGATCATAGGAGACTCCATGATTCAGGGAGTTGATACCTATCTTCAGACAGGGGTAATGGTCAGATGTCTCCCAGGTACATCAGCATAGAGAGACACTGACCACATTGCTAAAATTGTACAGGAAGCAGGAGAAAGCATTGATGTCCTGGTATGCATAGGGACTACCAATCTCACCAGCTGGTCAGTTGTGGTGACCAAGGAACACCTGACCAGGCTGGGTGACAAATTATTATCCATTTCATCCGTCATCTCCTTCTCTGAGATCCTTCCAGTCTAGGAGGGCGGGCAGATGGACAGAAGGTCAGAGAAGGAGGAATAGAGGAGCTAAACATATGGTTCAAGGGCTGGTGCCAGGAAAAAAGGACACAAATGTGTAGGTAACTGGCAACAGTTTTGGGAGCGAAAGTTCTTTAAATTCGATGGACTGCATCTGACTAAGGAGGGACTCAGTGCATTGGGGCAGAAGTTTGATGTCTTTGAAGAATATTTAAACTAGCAAATGGGGAGAGGGGTGCAGCACCCAATAACGTCGAATGGGAAGAACACCCCTCCTCCCTCAGCTAGTGATCAAACAGGAGTTCAGGATGTTTATAGTTCATTTGCATCACCAAGTAAGGAAAAAGGTCTGGCTCCCCATACAACGCACAGGGGAAATGCCAGACCTCGCCCAACAACTAACACAGCAAAATCTGGCCAATGGAAAATCATGTACACAAATGCTCACAGTCTGGGAAACAAGATCCCAGACCTCTAGGCAATAATGACAGAGGCTAAACTGGACATAGTAGCCATTAGCAAAACATGGTTCACCAGTAACCACACTTGGGAGACCTCAGTACTGTTCAGAAGACACTGAGGTGCAAAAAAGGGGGGTGGAGTGGCCCTTTATGTCAATGAAAATATCAAAGCTACAGAAATTCAGAATATACATAAGGAGTCAGAAGAACTGTGGGTCACCCTGGAAACAGGAAATGGGACAGCCATATGAACCGGGGTTGTCTACAGACCTCCAGACCAGGGGGAGGACATAGACACGTTACTGTCAGAAGATATACAAAACATGACAGCTATAGGGGAGGTTCTGATAATGGGAGACTTCAACATGCCAGATACAGATTAGCCAATACCAGCAGGAACATCTGCCAGAACTAGACACATAGTGGATTCTCTGCAGAGGGATGGCCTCAAACAACTGGTACAACAACCCACAAGAAACAGGGCTATCCTAGATCTAGTACTGACTAACAGGGAAAAGATCACAGATCTCCAGCTAGAAGGTCACCTGGGGACCAGTGACCATTATGTTTAGAGATGGGCGAAGTGGCCCCAATTCGCTCCGCGAAGTGATTCATGGAGTGAAGGTGAATTCGCGGTGTGCTCCACAACGCGAAATGGAGTACTTCGTGTTATAATGGGTAACGTGAAGTCCATTGAAAACCATGACTTCACATTACTCCACCTTTCCAAACCACTACTCCACCAATTCTTAAGGCCAAGCACATTGAAAACAATGTACTTCGCCTCACTTCGCCTTGTTTTTAAGCTCCAAAGGCAAATTTTGCAGTGATTCATGGATTTCAGGTCACATGGGATCTAGATTGTTCTGCACAGCCTCAGTTTGGGGTAGTGTGTGTAGGAAGCTGTAGGAGACAATCTGCTCTGAGAGCTCTCTGCGATTCAGACCTTCTAAAAGCGGTTAAAAAAGCTTTTTTGAGACATTTCTTTTGCTGAAACTTTGGTTCATCGATTATAGGAAACCCTCCTGTGCTCATATCATCGAGCGTTTATTGTTTGTGTGTGGATTTTGAATGTTAATGCCCAACATTCAGTCTGTGTACTGAGAGACAGTGGAAATGTGCTTTTGGGGAGGGGCATATCTGTGGTGTATGTAGATTAACTTGGAGGAAAAAACAGTGCTTTCTGTTTTGGTGATATTTTTCTTGTATAACTGTGTTAATGTACACACAGTAATATTTTCAATAATTCTTGCCATTTTTTTCTGATTGTTGTGGTGCAGCAGTGCATAATTTTAGTTTGTTTAAAATACGTGGTTATATTACTGAAGTTTTCAATTTGCTATGCATTACTTAGTGTGTGTGTGAGTATGTATGTGACACATGTCATCAAATCAGACACCTTTTATTGTACCACATAATAATTTCAGCAATGTGAACCTGCTATCCACTGCAGCTATGTGATTTTTGTACTTCTTTGTAGTATCTTTACTGGTACTAGTACTAGTGACTGTTACTGCCCCCCCCGTGGCCGCCCCAACCAGCAAAGGCATTCTTTTCCAGATTTGAATTTCTGATGGTGAACACTGGTTACATGTTGTGCCTTTGTGTCTGCATCTCTTCAGTGCGCAGTGCAATCTTAATCTGTCTGTGTATTTCCATCTCTTTAGGGCCCAATCTCCATCTGTAACTTAAGTCACAGTTGTTTTTTTGGCTTCCCTTTGGAGTACTGGACAGGTGTGGTGCATAATTCTGCATGAATATTGTACTCATTAATATGTGATTTTATGTCAGGACCATCATCATGAGTCACTCATGATACAAATCATGTTCTTCATCATCACGGTCACAAATGCAGTAACAAATCACGATTCACGATCACGTCATGAATCACAACACTAATTTTTTGACTAGTTACTTGGATGTATTGTAAGCATGTTTTGTAGTATCTCTCCAGGCTTCACCACTCTGCCATTGTACTCATTGATAAGCATTTTTAAGTCGAGGAGTTTTGTGCTACAGCTCATAGGGGAAGTACAGCCATAGGCATTCGCGTTCCTTCCCGTACAGCATGTGAGTTACAGTACTGTAAGTAGTGGTGGGCAAAGTGGCCCCAATTTGCTCCATTAAGTGATTCACTGTGTAGCATGGAATCCATGGAAAACTCCACAATGTGAAGTAGAGCACTTCGCTTCATTATGAGGAACGTGAAGTCCATTGAAACCAATGACTTTGCGTTATTCCACTTTTCCCAAACCACTTCTCCACCAATTTTAAGGCGAAGTACATTGAAATCAATGTAATTTGCCTCACTTCACCCTGTAATTGAGCTCCAAATGAAATTTTGCAGCTATTAATGGGATTGCAGGTCACATGGGCTCTAGATTGTGCAGCATTGCCTCAGTTCTGGCCTGGGTAGTGTGTGTGCAGTGGTAGCTGGAGCCAGTTTGCTCTCAGAGCTCTGCAATTCAAAACCTCTAAAAGCTGTTTAAAATGACTTTTTGAGTAACATTTTTTGCTCAAAATGTAGTACATCAATTGTAGGAAACCCTTCTATACTCATATCATTGAGTGTTTATTGTTGTGTGAGGATTTTGAATGTTAATTTAGAACAGTTAGTCTGTGTACTGTGAAGTGTGCTTTGTGGGAGGGTGTATTTGTGGTGTAGGTAGATTAAATGGGAGAAAAAGACAGTCTTTCTGTTTTGGTTATATTTTTCTTGTATAACTGTGTTAATGTACACACACTAATATTTTCAGTAGTTCTTGACATTTTTTTGCTGATTGTTGTGGTGCAGCAGGGTACAATTTGTGTCTGTTTAAAACATTTGGTTATATTACTAAAGGTTTTTAATTTGCTACGTATTACTTGAGTGTACGTGTGAGTGTATGTGCAATGCATGTCATTAAATCAGACACCTTTTATTGTGTCACAGAGTAATTGGAGCATTGTGAACCTGCTATCCACCGCACCTGCATGCATTTTTTATACTGCTTTGTGGTATCTTTACCAGTAGTGGATTGTTCTGCCGTGCACTAATCCCCCAACCGGCAAGATGTATTCCTTTCCAGATTTGGATGTGTGACTTGTGAGCACTGGTTAGGTGGTGGTGTACCTTTTCATATGCATCCCTTGAGTGTGCAGAGCAATCTTAATCTGTCTGTGCATTTGCATGGCACCATTAATTCTGGGAGACTGCATTTCTTGTTATGCTCTCATTTCACTTCGTTAGCACTGGGGAATTTTCTGAACACAAGCCAGTAGCATTTTGGGGATTCACATTAATTCTGGTGAGACTGTGTGTGACCCGACCACTGCATGCATGGCTGAGTGCACCGTTAGTTCTGGGAGACTTTGCATTTCTTGTTACACTCTCATTTCACTTCATCAGCACTTGGGAGTTTTCTGCACACAAGGCAGTAGCGCTTTGGGGATGCACATTCATTCTGGTGACTGTGTGTGTGGGATGCTGCCAATATTGTTGTCACTCCGCCTTACTTTGCGTTTAAGGCAGAATGACAACACAAAGTAATAATAACAAGGCAAAGTGAGCATTTTCTATGGGGCACTCTGCATAGCGAAGTGCCAACGCAAAGTGACCATTTCGCATTCAGTTCTCCGGAGGATTTTAAATTTGCTGCATCTCTAATTATGTTCAACTAGGTTCAATTTGACCACTAGAACTAAATCATCCCATTCCAAAGGCAAGAATATGGTACTTCAGAGGAGATGACTTTGATAAGATGGCCAACAGAGTTAAGCTAGCCCTGGCAAAAAGAAATACAGGTGAGGGGGTATAAGCAAAGTGGGCAAGCATTAAGGATGCAATACTTGAAGCAACATCCCATTATATTAGAGAGAAAAGGAAGTGCAAAAGGAGAAGGAAACCATTTTGGTTCTCAAAAACAGTAGCAGAAAAGGTCAGAGCCAAAAGACTGGACTTCAGGAAATATAAGGGAATGCAGTGGGATGAAGATAGGGAAGCATACCAAACTTCTAAAAGGGAAGCAGGGAAGGCAGTAAGGCAGACAAAGGCACAAACTGAGGAAACACTAGCACGAACAGCAAAAGAAGGGGACAAGACTTTCTATAGATACATTAGTGAAAGGAGAAAGTCCAGAGGGGGTATTGCTAAGATCAAAGGGGATAAGGGGGCATGTGAGGAGGAGGAAGACCACGTAAAAGCATCTATCCTAAATAGATTCTTCTGCTCACTATTTGTTGAAGAGAACGTAGGGCAGGGCCCACAGCTCAGCACCATAGACACAGAGGGAAGGGAGGTGTGCACTAGTCCCTTCACAAAAGAAAGGGTCTTATGACAGCTCAATAAGCTTAAGGTGGACAAGGCAATGGGACCTGATGGCACAGATCCCAGGGTACTAATGAAGCTAAGGGTGGAACTAGCACAGCCATTATCAGAACTGTTTAGCGAGTCTCTGAGAACAGGAGAGGTCTCAGAAGACTGGAGAATGCCTCATGTGATCCCGCTCCACAAGAGTGGTAGCAGGGAGGAGGCAGGGAACTACAGACCAGTCAAGTCTTACCTCAGTAGTGGGCAAGATTATGGAGGCACTCCTTAAGGAAAGGATAGTTCAACACCTGGAATCCATAGGAGCACAGGATCCAAGACAGCATGAGTTTACAACAGGGAGGTTGTGTCAAATTATTCTCATAGATTTCTTTGACTGGGTAACCAGAGTGGTGGATCAAGGGGGAGTAATTGATGTTGCCTACCTTGACTTCAGCAAAGCTTTCAATACTGTTCCACATAGAAGATTGATTAGTAAGCTGGGTAGGTTCGGGGTGGGTCAGAAGTTGATCAACTGGGTGGCAAACTGGTTGATGGGCAGAAAACAGAGAGTGGTGGTAAATGGTATACAGTCAGAAGAGATGCAAGTCACAAGTGAGGTACCTCAGGGCTCAGTCCTGGGGCCAGTCCTCTTCAATATCTTCATCAGTGACATTGCAGATGGACTAGAGGGTAAAGTTTGTCTGTTTGCAGATGACACCAAGATCTGCAACAGAATAGATGATCTAGATGGGATGGGTAGAATGAGAAGAGATCTGGATAAACTGACAAATGGTCGGAAGAGTGGCAACTGGGGTTTAAAGCAAAGAAGTACAAGCTCTTGCACATAGGCAAGAGAAGCCCTGAAGCTTACTATAGACTGGGAGGGGAGTTTCTGGCAGTCATAAAGGAAGAAAGAAGCTTGGGCATCATCATCACAGATGACCTGAAATCATCCAAGTAGGCCACTAAAGCAGTAGGCAAAGCTAGGGGGATGTTGGGGTGTATTAGTAGTGATATCACAAGTCATAAGAGGGAGGTAATAATCCCTCTTTACAAGGCACTGGTTAGGCCCCATCTGGAGTACTGCATGCAGTACTGGAGGCCACACTTTCACAAGGACATTAATCAAATTGAGGCAGTCCAGAGAAGGGCAACCAAAATGGTGCAGGGACTGCATCAGAAAACATATAAGGACAGATTAACGGAGCTCAATATGTATATCCTAGAGTTAAGAAGGGAGAGAAATGATGTGATAGAAACATTCAAACACCTTAAGGGCATTAACAAGTTGAAAGAGACTAACATGTTTCAATATAAGATAAATAGCTGGACAAGAGTACACAGCATGAGATTAGAGGGAGGCCGATTAAGGGGTAAGGTGAGGAAGTTCTATTTCACAGAAAGGGTAGTGGATGCCTGGAACAGCCTACCTCAGTAAGTGGTGGCTATGAATACAGTGCAGGGCTTCAAACAGGCATGGGATAGGCATAAGGGAGCAATACAGATGAGTATGAATAGATAGGCCTTTGACAGAGCAAAGGCCAGTGGCACATTTATAAGGTAGAAAAAGAAATGATCAGACTGGATGGGCCTTGAGGTCCTTATCTGCAGTCAACTTCTATGTTTCTATGTACTTCTGTCTACCAAGCTGTAAAACAATAAATAAATACAATTAAATAAAAAAAAAAAACTTGGACTCCACTGAAAATTAGAAGGTACATCTTAAATGGGTTCTCCTAGGTAAATGAAATGAAAACCAAACCAAGATATTTATTTATTAAGCTGTTTTTTCCCTGCTTGTGGATTTAGTGCTTATGAAAAGTGCTGGATTGCCAGCAATGGAACCAGAAGTCCTCTGCTTATCCACATGGCAGGCACAGCATGGGCGATCACAGTGCGAGCTTCCCCACACTGTGCCATCAATGTGCCTCAAACAGTCATGGAGGGACCACCATGTAGGTAAGAGGGTAGTTCAGACTCCTTTCCCATTCAATCCTTGGCATCTCATGTGAGGCTGACAAGGGTGCCAATTATTGTCAGTTTTGTTTGTGATTTTGTGGTGTGGACATCTGCCCACTGAGAGCTGGACTGAGACCATTACAACTTATTTCACACTGGTCACTAAACAGACCTCAGGTTATAATGTCTTATATCCTACTTACCTGTGCTAGACTTAAACCAGTGATCTTAAGATGAAAGGCTCCTTAAACCAATACCAATCCAATGAGCCATCCAGTTACCCACGATGCAAGATTCTAAGAAACAGTATTGTTATACAGGGACAGTTTGCCAAAACACCGTACATATGGTATACTTAACTCATCAAAGAAGGTCCACCAAGACAACCATCTGACATGAACACTGCAGAAAGGTCCTCATCATTTGAAGAATGACACTACAGGGACCCCTCTCCCCAGTCTCAGTGTTGAATATAACCACGTCCCCCAATGTAAGCCCCAAACCCACAACCTTCTGGCCCAGAGAAAAGAAAATTGCAAGTGAAATGCCAGTCACTTATCTTCTATAACAAATGTTTATAGAAGTACTAGTACTCGTACAAATCAAGAAAAAAATAGCCCAATTGAGACAGAGCTCATTTACAGTCTGGTCCAGGCCACTCACTCTCATAGTTACAAGTATATATCAATATTATATTAGTAGCAAGGCAAACCAGAAAACATATATTTACATTCCATAGTATAGTAACAGAAACATAGAATGTGTCAACAAAAAAGGACCAGTAAGCCATTTAGTCTGCCTTTTTTTTTTCCCCAGCTGCCTATTACTATATCCTGGACCCTATTTGGTCATATGTGACCCTCCCTCCTGCTTTTTCTGTACATACTGTGCACACATGGCTATCCTACATATGATTGAAGCTCCCCACTGTCTTTGCTGCCACTACCTGCTCTGGTAGGCCATTACAGATGTCCACCACCCTATCCATGAAGAAGTTTTCCTTACATCCTGCTCTCTTCTAGCTTCAGAGCATGCCCCATGTTCTAGTGCTCCTCCTCTGAAAAAAGAGACCCTTCCCCTTGCACCTTGTTTACACCAATGAGGGGGTCTCAATCATATCCCCTCTTACCCTTTTCTCCTCCAGAGAGTACATTCTGAGCTCCTGCAAACTCTCCTCATATAGTTTCTTGTGCAACCCCCACACAATTTTGGTGGCCCTCCTCTGGTCCGCATCCACACTGTTAATGTCCTTGTAGAGGTGCAGCTTCTAGAAATGAAAATTATGTACTCATCCTAATTCTTGATCTTATTTGACCATCTTCACCATTGAATTACATTGATGGGTTCTGAGCTGGAGATGCTAGCACCCTGAAGGAGCCAGAACTTTTCAGGAGGGCCAGCAAAGAGGTAGGCTAGGCACATGCATGGCATCACAAGACTAACTCATGCTGCATGGCTTACCTCGGCATTGGCCCTCAACAAACTCAGCACCTTTTTTACCAAGAAGGTACAGCGTACCCCAACTATAACCCTAACCTAAAAGGGCATAAGATAGCCCTTCAGGACCTATATAAGAAGGATTAACAACAAAGAAAACCGTCTCTTCACAGCCCAAACCAAAAACTGGGGCGGGGGGGTGAAGACCAACGAACAGAACAAATGAGCCCAGAGGATAGAGACTGGATGTGTGAATCAATGGTGATGATGGTCCAAGAAGACCAAGAATTATGGTGAGTACATAATTTTCATATCTTCCACAACCAGTTTTCACTATTGATTCACATGGATGAGTTAGAGTACCAAGCTCAGACTAAAGTCCCCTGGCAGGGTGGTATGAGCCAGAACTCGCTCAGGGAAAGAGTCCATTAAGGAATATTCTGCTAAAAGAGGCATGCTGTCTGGCATGGACATCCAGGGCATAGTGACTGATGAAGGTGTGCTCACTGTGCTCTATGTGGCAGTTCCACAAATATCAATGATAGGCACAGAGCGAATCTCTGCCAGGGACATTGCAACTGCTCTGGTGGAGTGGGCACAAACCTGGCCTTCCAACTTGACTTGCAGTATGGAACAACACTGGCAGAAGCAAGCGACTATCCATGCAGAAATGCATTTGATCGTAACCGACTGACCCAGTCAGTTGGGGTTGATGGAAACAAAGAGCTGTTTTGACTGCTGGAAGTCCTATCGAGGTAGAACATGAGGGCTCTTAACACGTAGAGAGTGGAGGGTGCTCTCCTCCTTGTTCTAGAAGTTAGGAAAATATATAGGCAGTACCAAAGGCTGGTTCAAGTGGGACTCTGGCACCACCTTAGGTAAAAACTTGGTGTGTGTGCAGAGAACTACCTTATCCCTATGGAAGACAGTATACAGAGGATCTGTGGCCAAAGCATGCACCTCAGAGACCCTACGAGCAAAGGTGATGGCCGCCAAAAACACAGTTTTCCAGATTAGGAATTTGAGGTGACATGTAGCCAGGGGTTCAAATGGCTTATAAGTGAGCATATCCAACACAAGGTTGAGGTCCCAGGCAGTGACAGGGTTCCTGACCAGTGGCCTTGTGTACAAAATGCCCTTCAAGATCCTCTTTTTTTTTTTTTTGTTTACTTCTCTTCTCCTCCAGTCACTGGAGTGGTGGCCTCTCTCAGGCGACGTCCCAGTTATCTCCCGCCCAACCTGAACACGCCCCCCACATTCATGGGTCCCCTCCTGCAGCTCCACAAGTGCCTTACCTCTGCCTGGCGAGAGACCCCCCCCGGCTTACCCCCTAGGACTGCGCCGCCACCCCTACAGGCACCCTAGACATATGGCATCATCCCGGCATTGGTGACATGCGGAGGATCGGGACCCAGGTGGGTGTGGTCCGGTGGTGGGCATGGGGCCAGGGCACACTGTCGACTACTAGTACTCCAGGGCGTTTCCTTTGTTCTGGTGGTTCTGCCCCCCTCACCTTAGGCGTACATGATCGTGTAATGATGCCTGGTGGAGGAGATGCACTCACTCCAGAGCACGTTCCTGCTGATGTCTGGCATGCACCACCTTCCCTCTTGCGTGCGAGCTGCAGCACTGAACCCACCCCTTAGCCACCAGGAGGCACCACAGTGCCAAGTCCTACAACCCTCCCTAACCTGGAGAAGGTCATCTGTCATCTGATGATTGAGCCTTCTTCTCCCCTGCTGACCCCCGACAGCCCGTACTAGTTCCTGAACACAGGTCACCAGCATGGCGCGAGGTGTGACATCTAGCGCCTCAACCCTCGGTGCCACCAGGCCAGGGTTCCTTCAAGAACCTCTTAAAAAGTGGCAGTTGAGCAAGAGTGAGGTCCTGAACTGGCTCATGGTATGCTGACACAGCGCACAAATGGAACTTAACTGAAGAGTATTGCAATCCTCCATCAGAAAGGTCCAAAAGATACTCCAAATCCTTGTCCTGTGGGCATGGGAATGATCTATACAGGATCTGGAGCATCATTCAGAAACACTGTGCAAGTCTTTCTACTAGACGGCTTACAAGCAGCCAGGAGAATCTCAAGGACCCTCTGGGACACCTTGTACCTGCTCATTTCTATATCTTTAGGAGCCAGGCACAGTGATGAAGGGAGCACAGGTTGGGATGAACCAGGGACCCCTGCATTAGAAGATCTGTCCAGAGGGGAAGGGGTCTCAAGGGGCGACTGACAAATTATTAAGCAGGGGAAACCATATCTGCTGAGGTCAGCATGGGATGATCAGATTCAGTTTGCCCCCATGGGCCTCCAGCTTGAGCATTAGCTTTTGAACTAGAGGGACAGGAGGAAATGCATATCGAAAGCAATTTGTGCACCGCAGCCTGAATGCATCCTGTTGGAAAACATCACATTGTCGATTTCTGGAGCAGAATCAAGGCAGTTTGGTATTGAGTGGGATGCAAAATGGTGCACCTCTTGGGTTCCCCACTAATTGAAGAGAGATTGCATAACATCTGATGTCAATGACTACTCATCAGGATCTGCCTCTGTCCAGCTGAGCTCATCTGCCAGACTGCTCTGAGCCCCTGGTAGATAAGTTGCTTGGGATCAGACCACCCTTCTCCATGCACCATTCCCGCATTCTCATTGCCTCCCTGCAGAGAGGATAAGAGTGTGACCCACCCCTTGCATATTGATTTAGTACATGACAGACTTGTTGTCCATCTGAAGGAGGATGACCTTTTGTCAGACAAAGTCCACCAGGGCCCGAAGGGAGTATAGCACTGCTCTCATCTCCAAGATATTGATGTGGAGATGGGACTCTGTAGGGCTCCAGACCCCCCCCCCACTGAGTGTGGTGGCCCCAACAGCAAGCTCCCCACCCTAAGAGACACATCCGTGGTGAGGGTTAACTGAGGCTCTAAGGGGAGAAAGGGATCTCTTGGGAGTAGACTTTTCTCCTGCATCCACCATACAAGCGATTGAAGCAGCAGAGGCTTTGTCACTTTGATGGGGTAAGACTGAATGCATTGTCAGAAACCACTGTGTGCTGAGCATCCATTGAGTCATCCTCATGTGAAGGTGTGCTAGAGGTACTGTGAAGACAGTGGAGGCTATGAGACCTAACAGCCACTGAATGGAGTGAGTCCAAATGGACTTGTTCTCCACGATGAAATGAGCCATCTAAAGGAAGGCTTTCCTTCTGTCTTCTGGGAGAAAGGCCCTTGCCTTGGTGGTGTTCAAAAGGGCTCCAATGAAGAAGAGCTGCTGAGAAGGTTGAAGCTGCGACTATTTTCTAAATTCAACAGAACTCCTATGGAGATCAAGAACTGAGCTGCTGTGGTCACTGGATGTCCCATGCCTTGCTTGGATGGGCTGGCTAGTAGCCAATCATCCATACAGGGGAAAAACTTAGGAGTTCAAGTTCGCTGAGGTGCATAGTGAGGACAGCAAAGCACACTGTAAAGATTTGAGGTGCTAAGGATAGCCCAAAGGGCAGGACCCAGAATTGGTAATACTGGCCCAGAGCCATGAAGCAGGGAAACGTGGTGGCTGGGGTGGACCGGAATATGCTGTCAGATGTCCTGCCTGTCCAGAGAAGTCAACCAGTCCTGAGACTTGAGGAACAACAGCAGGGTTGCTAGGGACACCATCTTTAACTTCTCCTGGTGTATGAAACTGTTCAGTTTATTCAGGTAGAGAATGGGACGCATGCCCCTGACTTCTTCAGAACGAGGCAGTAATAGGAATAGAACTGTGTATTGCGCTCTGTTTCTGGCATGTCTTCCATTGCTCTGTTGCTCAGCAGGCCTGAAATCTCCAAGGCAAGAAGATCTGACATGACAAATGAAAGGGGGTACTGCTGGGGGTGTGGCCTGGCTACCTAGAAAATGGCATCATAACTCCTGAGCTCATCCACATCTGAAAACAATCCACAACTGACCAGCCTAATCCTGGGATGTGAGCCCTTCCCCAAAACCAATCTCAGTCCGGGGAACTGTACTCAATCGTCCGGTGCGGCTTTTTTAGTGGTACCACGGTATAAATATACTTCTCACAAGCCAGTTACTCATGAGTTGCTCTGCTCAGCTAGGCCGTGGAGGTCTTGGTCCTAGTCCTCGGAAATCCTGTTAGCTCTGCCCTACACTGTCTGCCAACAGGGCCCACACTTGTACCCCTGACAATGCAGTTGCCTCAAGCTGCTGTGGCGACAGGAGGATCTCTAACTGTGCTGCCTTCTACACAGAGTGCTACTACACAGTCGACTTCTGTAGGGGACTCACTAAATTATATCACTCATATGCTGGAAATGGTGCTGACACGAGTAGATGACATCACTACAACTCCAACAGGTACAACTTCAGATGTATGCCAGCTACAAGACCACCTTAATGTGGCAGAGCAATGGGTGGAAACCCTTGAAATGCAACATTTTAAGCTCGAATAGAGAGTGCGGATGCAGGACCAGAAAACTGAAACCCTTTCAAACAGAGTGGAGGATCAAGAAAATAGGGGTCATCATAACAACCTTCGTATTATTGGTGTCCCCAAAGACTCTGAAGGTACATCCAGGGAGAGGTTGCTAAATGACACACTCCCTATGATGTTAGGGGAGAGATGGAGAGGCCCAGTCAAAATTGAAAAGGCCCATCGTATTACTGGGAGAAAATTTAGACTGACACAAGCCCCAAGGCCAATAGTGGCATATTTCCTGAGATATTCAACCAAAGAGCGTATATTAAGAGCTGCTAGGGATCTGGGTGAAATTCGGTAGCAAGGGGAATCGCTCTCCATATATAGAAAGTTTGCACAAGAAACAGCAAGCCAGCGCAGAGCTTATGGCCCTCTCAAAATAACTCTGGCTGCCCATAATTTTTACTACAGATTTAAAGGACTTACCAAACTCTTGGTGTCCAAAGAGGGGAAGGAACTGCTGGCAGACACTACCGAAGAAGTTGAACGCTGGATCTCCAAGTTTTGGCCTAATTTACCCCTTCAAACTACACATCCCAGAAGGATATGGGATCCCTCTGCTAGAAGCACTAGGAAGCAAGAATCCCAGGGGCAGAATCCGGAGGGCTGATATGCAATCAGACCAGGTCCCTATCCTAATGATTCCCCCAGAACGAGGGCTCCTACCCCATACAGGGTATATGCTTGCATCTAAAGCAGCTGTCAGTTTAGAACAAACAGTCCTGCCTCCCAGGAATACTGGTTCATCCTCACGCCAGCGACAACGATCCAGAAGTGGCCAACACCTGTCTCCAGAACAGCGAAGAGCAGCTCCCCCTGCAAAGATGGCTAGGGATGAATTCTCCCTGATCCCAGCAGAATTCCTATTGAATACATCAGAGCTTTCTTCCATAAGCCACGAGAGATCTATGGACTGGGCTGACATACCGGAATCCTCACTAATAGAAGCGGCAGACTTTCCCGGACAGCTCAAGCCTGGAGATAAATTTTATGTTGCAGCTGTCCTATTGGTGCCTCCGGATGCCTCCAAGGATGTCCATGAGCCTGGCTCTGGTTCCCAACAGGCTAGGAATTGTGATGCAGAATCTCCTAGCTAATTTGTGGACTGCACAATGCAGTGACTTTTTTGGATTTACTTATTTTACTTGTCTCTGTAAGGATGCATGGTGTTATCTCATGGGATCCATTCTCCATTACTGGAGCTATGGATCCCTCGGATTGAAGTGCCTTAGTTGGGACATAGCCCCCCATACCATTATAGGGACGATCCCTCCCTCACTCCTTTATCCTGTCAGTTCATCTGGGAGGCCTAATACCTACATGATATAGGGGCCTCATAACTTGTAGTTCAGAACAGCAAGGCTCCTGTACTACGAATTTAATTGAACCCGAGGGCAAGAAGGTGGCTGTAGGCAATCCGGCCCTCATTTTCTCGATTAGGAAGTTACCCAATTCCCACCTTCCCTCCCTTTCCCATCCTGCCCCCACACCCCCAGGCTTGAGCTTTCTTCCCGGGAATTGTTCCTCGGATGAGGAGAAGCGAGTTATCTCTAGGTTGTTTCTCTCCTCTCCACCCCTTGGGTGTGGACGCTAGCGTAGCTGAGGATATCAATTTGCTTATATCCTCTTTCACTGAAGCATCTATAGCTCTTAGCACTTAATCGCTTGTTTGATTTGTTATATTATTCCTGCCTAACAGGTTTGTGTTTCAAGTAGGGCAGTTATTTGTGTATTGTTGTTCATCAAACTGTTTTCTCCTTTTTGCAGGATTAGTTCCTAAACTGTTCTTGAATACACTTCCTGAGCATATTGTTACCAACTGGTATCTCCTCTCTCATCTCAGTGTGATATATCTCCCCGCTAGCTGCCAGCAGGTTATGGAGGTGTCAGATAGGTCTGCAACCTTTTGTTTATATCTCCCTAGCTACAATTGGGTAAATCATTTATTATTCCCTGTTCCCGCATCAATATGTCTCTATCTACTACACAGGGTCTACGTCTGGTGTCGTGGAATGTAAAGGGCCTTAACCACCCCATAAAGTGTGCAAAGGTTATCCATCACCTGCGTTCCCTGCACACAGATGTAGCCCTTCTTCAAGAAACACACCTCCTTAGTAAATCCAACTTGTGGCTCAAGAAATCATGGGTAGGGGCCATCCAGGTCAGTTTGGCTCCATCTAAATCTAAGGGGGTAGCTATTCTTATTCGTCGATCCAGTATATGGACAGTTGAGGACTCCCATTCTGACAAGCAAGGGTAGTGGGTAGTGGTCAAATAAAAGTTACCCATAGGAAAGCTGGTAGTGAGTAATCTCTATGTCCCAAACATAGACCAGGCAGAATTTTTTCCTAGCTTGAGCCAGGCTATCTCTACCCTGTTACAACCCGAACCCAATACTCCCCTACTAATAGGAGGAGAATTCAACTTAGTACCAGATATATTTCTGGACAAGTCCTGACCTACCCCCAAAACTCATCCTAAGGCGCATGCTGCCCTACAAGAAATGATAGTGGAATGGGTCCTGGCAGATGTCTGGAGGTGCGACCATCCCTCAGGATGAGACTACTCTTACTACTTCCCCTCACATGAGATTCACAGTCACATTGACTACTGGCTTGCTAATAATGCAGCATCAGATGCAGTCTCAAATAGCTCCATAGGCAATATCATCATATCTGATCATGCCCCAGTGATGCTCACTTATACCCCCTCAGGGTGTCACTCGACCAGCACAAGATGGAGGTGTAACTCTCTATTGGTTAAAGATCCTGAATTCCAACAAACCATGTGGAAAGTAGCCCTAGAACATTTTGCCTTTAACTTTGATTGTGGAGTCCCTGCAAGTACAGTATGGGAATCTTTCAAGGCCACATTAAGAGGGCACATCATTGCTTTCGCAGCAAACCGGAACAAAACCTGGAAAAAAGATTTAATGCTGTTACAGTCAGAACTCACTGACCTAGAGGGATGCTTTAATACTTCCCAAACCACCACTAGAGATCATTCTCTGACTTGCAGAATTGTAGGGCTCAAGTATCAAATAAATACTCTGCTGCACCTCAGGCAGAATGGACCATGCTCGGATCTAAGCATCAGTACTGGGAAGGTGAAGACAAGGGTGGGAAGCTCCTTGCTTATGAATTGCGTGAGCAACAGGCCTCTTCCAAAATTCATGCCCTCTGTACCTCCTCGGGCTCCATTGCCAGTGACCCCATTGGTATAAATGAGACCATGAAATTACATTATCAGTCCTTGTACCAGTCTAAATCCACACACACGCCAGATCAACTCTCTCAAAGACTGCGCCAATTTTGTCAGGGGTTTACAGTACTGACATTGTCACAGGAACAGTCTGCCTTTTTAGACAGTCCTATTACAACTGCTGAACTGGACCAGGCCTTATTCCAAATGGCTAAGGGGAAAGCCCCCGGGCCAGATGGAATGACTGTTGAATTGTACCAAGGACTAGACCAAGAGATTGTGCCCCCCCCGTTGCTCGCCCTGCAGTGCACTCACTCCTCAGGCTCTCTTCCCACTACAATGAATGTGGTCCTGATCACACTATCACCCAAGAAATTAAACGACCTCCTTAATTGTCCTAATTTTCACCCTCTATCACTACTACCAGTGGATACAAATATTCTGGCTAAAATCCTAGTCACTAGGATGCATAATATCCTTGCTTCCATAATCCATCCCACCCAGGTTGGGTTCATGCCAGGGAAGGTGGGTTTTGACAATACTAGATTGCTAATTAATCTGAAGTGGCTAGCAAGTAAATCCAAGACTCCCATGGCAGCCCTAGCCGTGGATTTTGCAAAGGCATTTGATTCCATGGAATGGAATTATCTTCATGAAATCCTTTACCTACACGGCTTTGGACCTCAATTCCGCCTCTGGGTCTCAACCCTTTACAATTCACCAAGGGCCAGGATCCTGACCAACTCCAACATCTCTTCCTCCTTTCCACTACACGGGGTACCCAACAGGGATGCCCCCTGTCTCCCTTCCTCCTCCTGGTTGCACTAGACCATTGCTCCGAGCCCTTATTACTACTGAAGGGCTTACAGGTATTTCAGCCCACGGTAAATCTTATGTTCTGATGGCATATATGTGGATGAGTTATTACTTACCCCATCTCAGCCTCAGAAATCCCTCCCAGCAGCCCTCTCAGTTCTTAAAAACTTCATCTCACTCTCAGGCCTGCAGGTCAACCAATGGAAAACCACCTTTTTTTTTTTTTTCATTTAGTTGTTTAACCAGATATAGCACACTAAGCTGAAAGCTTTTTTACAGGAGCGACCTGGGAGCACAAGGAGGTTAAGTGACTTGCTCAGGGTCACACAGTATGCAAGTGGAAGCTGTGGGATTCAAACCCAGGTCTGATCTGCTGGATGTCACCAGATTTGCAGCTCAGAGCCTTAGACCACTGCGCTATACTGCCTCCTGAACCACCTTAGCCCCACTGAACTCACTTTGTACACGAGACTGCCTTCAGAGCACGGAACTAAGTTGGGCTGCACAAGGATTCTCTTACCTTGGGGTTTACATACCTACTAATTGGGCAGACTTTGAGTCTTCCAATTTTTCTCACCTTCTAAAGCAACTGAATGCAGAGATTGAGCGCTGGCATAAGTTACGCTTAACACTGTTCGGTAAAGTGACTGCAGTCCGAATGCTTTTGCTCCCAAGGGTCCTATATTTATTTAATAATCTCCCAATACGTCTCTCTCCCAAACTCTTCTCCTTACTTGAGAAGATGGTATCCTCCCTTTCATGGGAAGGAAAGGCACATAGGTGGGGGAAAAGTAAACAGAGAGCACACTGGTCCAAAGGAGGCCTTGGGGCCCCTTGGTTCCAGGGTTACCTCCTAGCAAGTGTAGCTGCCCAAACTACAAAGTGGTTTATACTTATGACTGCACCTCCCCCACTGTGGGTATGTCTCGAGGCTGATATGGTGGCCCCGACCCCACTTAGGTCTCTACTGGGACATAGTGGCCCTTCAGACAAGGGCCTCTCTCTGGTCATGTTACAATCCCACTACACCTGGTGGTGTATTATGACTCTATCTCATACCCCTAAAGATGCTTGGGCTCCACCCTTGCGTTATGTGGGCCTATGGCATAACACCTTTATTACTTTAGGTGGGGAACCACTTAATTGGCCCTCCTGGAAGCATAGGGGAATTCAGTATGAGAAGGACATTATGCTGCCTGACTCGGACTCCTTATTATCCTTTACCCAGTTAAACAGCAAATTCAATCTTCCCAATACTGACTTCTGGCAGTTTCTTCAGATACATAGCCTCATCAATGCCCTCTCTTCCCAAGCTTGGCTAGATAACAAGTGGAGGTGGCTTGCCTCCCTACACAAAGAATCCTCCGCACGTGTCTGTACAGGCAAATTTTATGCTACATGCTGAGAGTCTCAAACTGACCCCACTGAGCACTGTAGAACTTGAGAGGCTGATATGGGCATGACCATATCTGAGATCACATGGACTCACTGCCTTCAAAACTCACACAAACTATATAAAGATTCTAAAAGCAAGCTAATACAGCTAAAAATGTTGTTACGGTGATGTAGAACCCCAGCTGTTCTATGTTCAGCAGGAATTTTGCCCCATTCCAAATGCTGGAGATGTCAGCAACCTGATGCTCACTTATTCCATATATTGTGGTCTTGCCCGCAAATCTCCACCTTCTGGTCTGCTGTTAGTCGGGAGTGTTCTAAAGTCCTTGGTACTGGGGATTTACAGCTAGATCCTAACTTGTTGCTGGGTGACTTGTCTGGGCTAACTTTCTTGCCGAAGGCCCTTCAAGAATGGGTTATGTTAGGCTTGTTTGAAGCCAGGAGGCTCCACCTAATGCACTGGCGACAGACTAATAACCCAGGTATAAGTCTGTGGCATGCAGTTTTAGCCCGATTGGTCCTCTTGGAGCGGCTAACTTATACCCATCGAGGTCAACTGGAATATTTCCATAAAAAATGGGATGCTTACCACTGTGTAAAACTTCTCCCCCTCCGAGTAACCCCCCCCTTCCAGATCTTAAATGGCCTGGCTAGAGTATATATTCTATCCTGCTGGCAAATGGGGAGCTACAATTAGAACTGGTACAATAAACTGTTCCTCTTTTATTTTTCCTTATGATTATTGTGATTTATGTACCATCTTTCTATGATAGGAAATATGAAGATGTGCTGAGGAATGTAAGCCTACTTAACTGCATATCCTTGTGTCTATGTATGGACAATGTGAGATATATGTATATGGAAGTGCATTGTAAAAACTGAAAAATCTCAATAAAATCTTCTATGATAAAAAAAAAAGGGTACTGCTTCCTGGATGGCTAATCTGGAGGGATCTCTGAGAAATTCAGTGAGTACCCCTCTCGTATGATCCTTAAAACCCACTTGTCTGTTGTGATGGATTTCCACTGATGGTAAAACGGAGTCTGAGGACTCCTTCCCCCACTGGAGAGGAGAGGTCTGTCTTGGGCATCTGAGGCAGAACTGGAGCAGGAGTTTCAGAGGGTGGCACTAGGAGCCTTTGGGGCCTGTGCCTTCGGTTGCACTTTCTTCTGCTGCTGTGGAAGCTGGGACGTGACTTGGACTCCCTTGCCTTTGCCACGAAAGGACCATTTATTGCAGTAAAAGACTCAGGCCTTCCCTCTTTGAGGGTGAGCTGGGGCAGGCCGAGAAGTTTTAACAGCTTTTCTAGTCTTATGATAGGCCTCAAGGGACTGTTCCACCTGTTGGCTGAACAGATATGGGCCACCGAAGGGGACATTCATGTCTTGCTGCTGGAAATCATTGGAGAAGCCCGATGTTTGAAGCCAAGAGTGTCTCCCAATGCAGATTCCTGCAATAGCTAAGCAGAAAGCAGTGTCATATGCTTCCATATAGCCACCATTAACTGATGATTGTTGGACTCAATACCACAGGTAATGGTCTGAAGAATTTTCTGCTTAGTGTCAGAATTGGAATGGCCTCCACGAGAGACTTAAGAGATGTCCACTGGGCATACTCGTACTTGGAGAAATGCCCTTGGTAGCTAGCTATTCACACATTAAGTGGAGCTGCAGTGGAAGCTCTCTTTCCAAACGTGTCTGTCTTGAGAGACTCCTTACTGATGGGATGTGCCATAACCTCTGGAGGGAGAATGTCAGCCAGAATGACTCTTATCTGCAGTGGGCTAGGAAGCCAAAATAGGTCTGTCTTTAGGAGCAGTACACTTACAATCTAACTGCCGAAAGAGGGAATTGATTATGGCCTGGCCCACACTGCTTCTGAGAGTGTCTCAAAAGCAGAGGCAATAGGAGGTATAAGGTTAATCGGCATGGTGGGAACTTTGAGCCATTCCAGCTGGAATCGTTAGCCTGGATCAGTGGCAGAAGGCTCAAAAACAAGAATTGCATGCATATTGTGAAGCAGAGCCTGGAAAGAAAGACCCTCTTGTAAAACAGAAGGGGGGCCTGGATTTGAGTTATCCAGGCTGTAAAAAAAAATAAGTAAATAAATTTAAAAAAAGTTATCGTCACCCTCAGATGAGGTTGGGGTTGGTACCGGGTCAACATGTTGCTTCAAAAACAGTGCAAGAGGTGGCCTGGTGGCACTGAGGGTTGAGGCGCTGGACGCCACACCTTGCACCGCACCGGTAACCCATGTTCATGAATGGACTCGGGCGCTGGGGGTCAGCAGGGGAAGGGTTGAGGACTGAGCGCCTGTGTGGTGCTTTCCTCCCCGGACCAAGGGGATGGGATGGCCTGGCGAGCCAGAGACCCCCGGTGGAGACCAGGGGTACTGTAGCAAGCCAGGCAAGCACGTACTAGCATGGCCGGCGCAGGCAGAGTTGCTGTGTGCCAGAAGCGTCGGGGTGTGCCCACGCATGGGGAGGGAGGAACCACAGAAACATGGAAAAAATCCGGTCCTAGGGGTAGACAATGGCACCAACCACCATGCCCACTGCCGGGTCCGACTTTACCGACCTTCACGGATCCTCCACCTGGGGCCCACATCTGCAGCTGGAGTCTATGTGTGAGAGTGCCCAAGGTAGGAGGGTTGGTCCCACCCTGGAGGGGTTAAGCTGGGGGTGCCAGCTGCGAGGTGGGGGTGGGGGAGAGGAAGGTATGGTCAGGTGGACTTCAGGTAGGGCAGGATTCAGCTTGGATGCCTGAGAGGGGCTCCTAGGATCGTGACCAGGAGGGAAAAAGATGCAACAACAAAAAAAAAAACAGTGCAAGGACCACGCTGTGTGAAGTGTGAAAGCATTTAGAGTGACAGGTGTATGAGTGGTAGGAAATTACAGCCGGCCCACCGGCTCAGTGGCAGGGTGCCTGTCTGTGGCACCAACATCCCATGTTTGGGGATAAACTCAGGAGTCAGAGGGCTGGCAGGGGGGAGAAGGATTGAGCATCCCATGAACTGCTCCCTTTCTCCAGGGGGGGGGGGAGATTGTCCGGCACAATGCAAACCTCTAGCGGTTGCTGGGGGTACAGCTGCTGCTGCTGGTGCTACATGTAACAGAGGGCAGGGCGGATGCTGGAGTCATTACACGTCCCCATCCCCAGGGGAAAAAATCCACAAAAAATGTCTTGCTGGCTGCTAAAGATGGCCTCCGCCTCTGCCGCCACTCCCCACTGCAGATCAAAGTCCTCCAGGGTGGTCCTGCTCCCATGATCCCACACTGGGGAGCAAGCCAGGGCTTCGTGACCATTTTTCATGGGAGGTGGCGCCCGACCAGTGGCTCCACCCAGAGGGGGGGAGCAGCGAGTGGAGCGGGGGACTAGAACCCTCAGTGAGGGGGCAAAATAGCCAGTAAGAAAAGAAAAAAAAAGAGTGGTAGGGAATTACCACTACCCCTGTCGCTGACCGCGATGTGGAGGAAGGGGTGAAGAAGCCTGTGCTGCTGTGCCTGGATGAGTTGCTAAGGCAGCAGCACACAGCAGCGATGGAAACCTGGGACCACGGTTTGGTTCCTTCCAGGTCTCCTGCTGTTGGAACTTTTCTTTTTTTTTAAATAATAAATAACTAAATTCCCCCCTCCAGAGTTTCTTCCTATCCACAAAGTCCACACACCCCTTAGAGTTGATTATTTAAAGTCTAGGCAGGTGCAAGGGCAATGCACCCCGAAAAAAAGAAAACATCCTATTGATTTCAATGGGGTGTGTGCAATTGTATAGTCGCTGTTTTGCCTGATGTTGTATTGGAGCATAACACTTTGCTTGTGGCATTAATTGCTGCGCTATTTTTTGTATTTGTCCTTATGACCCCATGCCGTTGAGGTCAAACTCATCCCTCTCCAACTCCTCTCCGGAAAGAGGAGCTGGAAGAAGAGTGGATCTAGAAGTGCCCAGCCCAGCTTTTGGAGTCAGAAAGACAGGCAACACCGGCACCGGCAGCAGAGGAGGTGTTGGCACTGAGTCCAGCACCGAAAAGTAAAGAAGCTGGCACCAGTACCAAAGGATCCGGCACCAGGGAAGGCATTGCCAAAGAGACTGAGCCCTGTGCCGAGGAATCCCTCAATGCTGGATGTGGTGTTGGGTCAGGCTAAAAAAAGCTTGATCCTGGTGCCAGGCCCAGCACCACCCACAGCGAAGGTCCAGCAAGCACAGAAGTGACCAGAGAAGGTACCTGGGTCAGTCCCAAGACAGCGACACTGCAAGGGAATACGGCCAGTGGTACAGGCATCAGCGGTGTGGTCACCAGCAAGGAGCCAAATACTCTACTTGGCTGGAATGTCCCAACTGCATTTCCAGTGTCCCTGGGCCCATGGGACCCAGAACTGCAGGTGCGGGCAAACGAGCCAGACGCATACCCACTGCTCTATAAGAGCTGCCCAGTGGTGAAACTACCCAATGGAGTCCCTACAGGAGGGTAGGGAAGAGTTTTGGGCCCAAGACCTTGAACTGCCATGAGAGGAGTCATCAGGGAAACTGATGGTACTGGAGAGGGCCTCCTACTCCCGGACCTCAAAGTCCTCGTGGTGGATGTACCAGAGGGAACCTCGAGCAGTATTGCTTCTTCCCCTTCCAATGAGAAGAACTCAAGGTCAAGCAGCGCTGAGTCCCCAGTCAGGATTGGAAATGGGCTCGCTTCTTAATGTGTTTACAGAAGGGCTGTCCTCGCTCCTGAACACATGACTGCTGACGTCAGAACCATCCATCAGTGAGAGAAGTGTACTGGATATGACCCCACTGCCCAAGCAGCATGCCTGAAAAGGGCTACTTACCGTCACCATCACCATCCTGTTCAGCAGGGCTGAGAGAAACTGACAAGCAAACAAACATACATACATTTTTTTTAAATACTAAACTGACACAAAAATAGCCAACACTAGCTTTAAACACTGAACCCAAAAAACTGAACGCTGCTGTCATATATATGTGAAGTTCTGACGCCTGGCGGGCAAGCAACATCGAAACTGAAGCGTACTCAGCAGCAGGGAAAAAAGGAACTGAGGCAGCTGTGGACTAGTGCTGAGGTAAGCCATGCAGTAAAAGCTAGTCTCACAGTGCTGCATGTGTACAGCCCACCTTGGCGCCGGTCCTCCTGAAAATATTTGGCTCCCACAGGGTCCTAGTACCTCCAGCTTAGAACCCATCAGTGTGAATTAATGGTGAAGATTGGTCCTGGAAGATCTAGAAACAGTACTCTAGGTGGGGTCTTGAGTGATACGATGACAACACCACTTCCCTTCTACTGCTAGAACTCCCCCCTCCCTTATACAACCCACCATCTAGCTAGCCTTGCCCACTACCTTGTCACACTGCCCTGCCAACCTTGAGATCATCTGGTATATTTATATTGTCTTGTACAATGACTGTGATCTGTGTCATGAAGGTAACCTTTCCAAGCTCACAACCTCGTTAAACAGGGTCTTTGGTCCTAAAAATTTTTATCTTGTTCAACAATAATGTCTCTCTCTCTTGCTCTTTCTCTCCGTCCCTTCCTCTCTCTCTCTCTCTCTCTCTCTCTCACACACACACACACACACACACACACACACACACATATATGACTACCACAAGGTCACGCTCTTGCTTGGTGACTGTAAGTATCCTCTCCCCCGCCCCCCATCATCTTATACATAGCCACTGGGTTTCCCACCCCGATTGCATGGCTAAGTTATACAGAAATACTGGAAAGAATTCAGAGGCTGCTTCATATCACTACTCGTGGCAGCATGCTGATCGCAGCAGTCTCTGGATTTGTTTCAATATTTCTGTCTTTCATGGTTTGATGCTCAGTAACTTTTTTTTTTCTAAACTGAGAATGAATCAGTCTGTATGATCTAAGTGAATTTCTGTGTAACTTAGTACTGAATAACAGTACAACAGCATTTAGCTAAAAAACTGAAGTTTCTGTTTTATTTCCAGTCACACCTGATAGGGGTTCATTTTGATTAACTATATAGTGACTGCATGGTGTTCTATTCTGTTTCACATATTCTGAATATTTATGAGTTGTCATTATTTATAGGGTGTTTCTCCCATTGCCATGCTCCCTGACGAAGGGTTCTTCCCGAAGCGCTGGGGCGAGTTGGTGATGCGGTCTGTGAGTTTCTGTATCATGCTATTTTCTATTATGCATTAAGGCACTTTACTTATTTAGATTTTGTCATTTAGTGTAATATGTTGAAGTTCATTAGTATGCGGGTTATCTTTGATCCTTGTGGTACTCCACTGGTCACTCTTCCATCCCCCAAGTGACTGCCATTTACCATCACCCTCTGCCTCTTATCTTTCAACCCATTGGATACCCAGATTACCACCTTCTCCCCCACTCTCAGTTTGCTAAATTTCTTAATCCACCTCCTGTGTGGTACAGTATCAAAGGCCTTAATGAAATCCAGATAAGCCATATTCAGCGCCCTACCCTCCCTCGATTTACTTCCCTAGTTACCCAGTCAAAGATATCTATGAAATTTGTTTGGCATGACCTTCCGCTGTGAAGCTATGCTACCAGTGGTCCAGCAGCCCATCTGCCTGTCCTTCAGATGGGTTTCCAATAATGTCCCCACCACTAACTGGTCTGTAACTGCTAGCCTCCTTCCTATTGCTGCTCTTGTGTGGAGGGACCACATCGGCCCTCCTCCAGTACTCTGGAACTACCCCCATCTACCCCATCTCCAGTGAGTTGCTGAATAGTTTTGTGCTTCCCTCCCTGCCCTATTCTTACAAAACATTGTATAACCCTTTAGGAGTGTTAGGAGGCAGTATAGTGCAGTGGTTTAAGGCTCTGAGCTGCAAACCTGGAGACCTGGGTTTGAGTCCCACAGCCCCCACTTGCATACTGTGTGACCCTGATCAAGTCACTTAACTTCCTTTTGCTCCCAGGTTGCACCTGTAAAACAAGCTTCAGCTTAGTGTGTCACACCTGGTTAAAACAAACAAACAAAAAAAAATGGAATGGTACATCCCAGCTGTGGTTGTCGGTGCACCATGATTCTGTAATTACCACTAGATCCAGGTCCACCTCCGCAATGGTTGCCTCAAGGTCACAAATTCTGTTTTCTAAGCCCCTTGCGATGGCATACATGGCTCTACTCTGCTCTTCATTCCCTAGTCCATTCTTCACCCTTCCTATGTCCCTGATACTGTCTTTCCCTTTTTTAAACCATCCTCTGTCCACCCTACCTAATTTTTCTCTCACCCCTAGACCTATCTACCGACTCTTCCCCCTTCTTGTCCTCACGATCCTCAACCCCACTGGAATTTATTTCCCCAAGGCTTCTCTCTGGTGCTCCACTTTTGGGCGGGAGGGGGGCATTCACTGCCTTCCTCATCATTTATGCTTCCCCTCTTTGCCAGTTTAAATGCCCAAAGAAGTAGCATTTAAACCTTCCACCCAGGACTGCCACTCCCTCCAGGATGGATGGAGATTATCTCCTGTGTACAGGCCTCAACCTTCCCAGGTAGAACCAAGTCCCCAGTGTAACCAAACCCCCACCACCCTGCACCATGCCTTCAACCAGCCACTGAAGACATTGATGTGATGTTCCCTCTCCTCCCTCCGGCCATATACAGGTAGCATGTCAGCGAAAGCCATCTGTCTCCCACCTTGGGACCTCCCCTATGGAGGACCCTCACATTCTCCCTTGCCACTAACATGGGTGCCTCCTCTTGGCAGTCCCATCCCACCAGAACAGCGAAAGAGTTGTGTAGTGGCACTGGCTGAGGAATATGTTCCCAACCCTCCACCCCACCCTCCCAGAGCCCACCACAATCCAGTCAACCATCCTTCTTGGCACTCTCTGAGGCAACAGTGGTGGACTAAGTAGCCCCTGGGTGGGGGAGGAGGTCTTCCAAATCCCAGCTGACTCAACCTGTAGTCTAGTGACCTCCTCCTTCAACCCAGAGGTGCATGCAGATGGGGCAGCACTTCAGTCTCCAGAAGGTCTCCCTGAAGTCTGCCACTCCACAGCCACTGCACTGAACCTCTCTGATCATTCTCAATACTACTCTCCCTATGCCCTTAAGAATTTATGTCTTTACCTGAGATAGTGTTTCCCTTTTCTGATTGGTTGTAGCTATACCCTTGATATGTTGGTTCTATTTAACTTTCATGTTGTAAGACTTTACTAGCTTTCCCCTTTAAGTTTAATTTAAGCCTTATCACCTGAACCTAGATAGGTTTTCTCAGGTTTTCACTCTGTCACCCCCTTCTTACCCCTACCCCAGATAGGAAGTTTCCTTTTTGCGCCCCCTCCAGTTATCTTACCCTCTTATCACCTGACCCTAGACAGTGTTTTATAAATTTTCCATTGTCACCCTTTTATTACTCTTACCCTAGATAGGGTTTACAAAGATAGGGAGTTCTTACAATACCCTTAACAGGTGCTTACAGTTCCTGTACTCATCTAGTATAGTATAGGCAAGCAATAAAACATGACGAGGTGTGGGTTATCACCTGATAACCCAAGACTCGGAGCGTGTTATTGCGCTTATAAAATGGGTTCCCTTAAAAACTTTATGCTGGAAATTAAGTTAATAAATAAAACAAGTCTGAAAAGTGTTAAAAAAATAGTTTAACAAAAGTGGAAAAAAATAGTCCCAGCATTTGTAGTGCAAAACATATGTAAAATCCCTTTCAGACAAACACAAACATACAGGCACATGTTTTTTGGCCCCTGCCACACTTGTTCTTTTACATTTTGTTTCTAGCTTTGTTTTATTTATTTGTTTTGCAGGTTCTCATTTTGTCTGGTAGCTGCCAGTAGCCGAGGAGTGGCCGCAAAGGTGTGGGTGTGTGCCACATATAATTTCGAATTTTACTATTCTGCTGTCTCGGTACACACAGACATTTTTTGTCTGTTGAGAATTTCTCTTATATTTTTGCTTTTTTTGCAGGCTGTGAAATTACACACTGCTTTTTGTGTGTTAACTGTATTTTCATTGCCTCGGTTGGATCGGTAGCTAGCATGTCGCTTATCGGCTTCTGTACAGAGTGGTCTTGTCAGTTTAGTGAAGGGGATGGTACTCTGAAGTGTGTTTGCTATCTGCAGTTATTTAAATATCTGTGATCCTTGTGGTTACAAGAGTTGTGGTAGCGTGAGTGTCAGTTTTGGTTTAAAGAGAATTTCTTTCGAGCACGCGAGGTTGCTCAGTGGATCACGGAGAGCTCATTTTCAAATCGGGATTGCAAGAGTTTTTTTTGTACAGTTCAATTTGAAGTCGGGGGTGCAGGAGCCTTTTTTTTTTTTTTTAACTTTAAGGAGTAGAGGTCAGACTTTCTTTTTTGTATTTTACTTGAGTTCACTTCTGCACGGTGTTGGCTCACCTGTGAAAGCAATTTAAAGCTATCACAGGTTATTGATATTTCCCTGTTGAGAGGTCGCCCAAGGAAGAAAAGTGCTGGTTGCCATAAATATCAGCTGATAAGGACACGGGTGAAAGGTCCTTTTAGCCAATCAGTTTCATGGATTTTATTGACCCATTTTATAGAATAGTATAGTATAGTATAGCATAGTATATACTTCTCTTTAATTTGTTGGTATTTGATTAGATGTCTCACATAAAACTCCACTGGCCACCATGCTATTGAAACTGACAATTATAACCTCTGGGTCTAGGCCAGTATTTGCTTCAAACTGTATTGTACCAAGTGGCTCCACTGAAGCTATGTGTGTTGTATATTGACTTTAATAGCACATTGACCTTACGAGGTTATTGGGGGCATCTAAAAATGCCAATAATTAAAAGAAAATTAAATATTTATTTAGATATAGCGATCTCCATATTGTCAGGGCAGGAATATAAATGTCAAAGGCTCCTTTTAGAAACAGAAATATGACATACCATAGGCCAAAGAAAGGCCCTGTAAACTGTTACACTACTTCTTTAATGGTACTTCGAGCACTTGCAATTGCACACCCTTCTGTTTTCCCCCATCTTCCCAATGTGCAACAGATCTGCAAGGAAAAATTCCTTCTCTTGGTGCTCTTGGAGTCAGACATTCTGTAATCCAAATGTCTGCCCATAAGGTACAATCTAAATGTCTGCTCCCAGGGTACAATCTAAATGTCTGCCCACAGGGTGCAATCCAAACACTTCATGATATGAAAAGACAACACCCCCTCCCGCCTAAAGAAAAACAACACTCTCTTCCCTATCTCTTCCCCTCCCATCTCTCTCTCTCTCCCTGTCTCTCTCTCCCCGTGATCTCTCTCTCCCCCATCTCTCTCTCTGTCTCTCTTTCTCTCTCTCCCCCTCTCTCTCTCTTCCCCATCACACACACACACACTCCAAGTAAGCCATGACTTTGTAACCAGGTATGGCCCACTAGGCACAAGTGCCTGTTTTCAGGGGTGACCCGGGAGCACAGCAGAGGTTAAGTGACTTGCTCAGAGTTACACACTATGCAAGTGGAGATTATGGGAATCAAACTCAGGTCTGCTGGATGTACCAAGCTTAGTCCCAACTCGTTACTCTAACCTCTAGGCTATACTACCAGCCCAAACTTACAAATTTATTGCAGGGGAGGTGGCACTTTAGGACAAGATCACCGATCTGGTTACTCCTACAGTCTGATATCCACTCCTACTGGTGTTATAATATGACTGTGCTGTCTTTGAATCAAACATCACATAATGCTAACTGCAAAAAAAAAAACAAAGTAATATGGTGTGTACAAGAGGTCTGGGCAATAAATATGAGTATGTGTACAACCTGGTGGGGGGGGCACAAAGAGGTACTAAAGGGCCCTGGCTTACATAGGTTATTTTTCTAGCTACACCACTGCAGGCAGCTGGCACGTTCCTAGTTACACCAATGCAGGCAGGCAAGCAGAGTCACAAAGTGTCTGGCCAAGGCAGAGCCATACTCCATTTAGTTAATCAGACTCACCATCCCCAACCACCACCTTGCAATTTCTGTACTGGCTATAGACCAACTACAAACATAGGGTCTACAGTAGCAGACCAGTGAGCTCTAATCACTTCATCAGTCCACTTTCCTGTTTGGTCTGACATGCCAATGTATTTCTACTTTACACAACGTCCTTGGGTGTGCAAAGGTAAGTGGCAGCTAATAAATGAAGTATAAGCCAAGGCGTGCAGCATCTAAGAAATGAAGTTTCATGAGCTAACCAGTTGATAAAGCATTTGGATAGTTCAAGGGAGGAAAATTTGGTTTTACATAGCACTTTTTCACACGCACAATAAAACTCAGAGAGCTTTATAATGCAATGAGTCAAATCGTGAGTGCAGGAATATATATGCCAAGTAAGCCATGGTGGCTTATAGTTGATTTTAGAGGGGTGCAACATTCTGGGCCCTAGTCATCAAGTTTTGTTTCTCCCCACTGCCTACTGCCCACCCTACTCATTATGTAACTGTTGTACTCTGTTGGAGTTATACTAGTAGTGCAGTGACTGTATGCAAACAAATGGAGCAGCCTTCAAGTGCTCAGCTATATACCAAACACAGTCATCGAAAACTGCATTAGAACATTTTGTTTATGGAGAATGGGAATGTTGAGTAGGAATAATCCTCTTGTGTTTTTAGCAGATCCCAATGGGTCATTACATTCCACCCAAGCACCTAGAAATGAACCTAACAGGCCAGTCTCCTCTCAGTCCAATTGGTTGTACCTATACCTGAGCAACCCAAAATGTCAAATGGGATCTTTACATTCCAGATAAATGCAGCTCACATCTACACTTTGCATTGACTTCCATTTAATTTCAAGGTGAAGCAGAAAGCAGAGCAAAGCTTAGTTTAATGACTTATCTCTGTTACTCAGGGCAGTACTTGTAGACCTCTACCCTACCTGTCGGAGGGTACTTGGAGGATTCACAGACGGACACAGACACAAAGAAAAAGTTCTGCAGTTTCTCCTGCAATTACTTTATTTACAGCTTAACAATATAAAGCGAACTGGTATGAAAATAATACAAAAACAATAAATAAATCCAGAAATAAAACAGCAGGCTTAACTTCAGCAAAAACAAAAGGCAAGTTCTCGAATTAGCTAGACACTTAGGTGTTCTCCCTTGAACACCCTTCGTCACACTGACTTAAGTGATGTCTTGCACAGAATTTAAGGATGGTGGGCCAAAAGGATTGGACCACCTCCTTGTCAATCAAACCCATTTGAACTTCGTTCACTTAAAACTGTAAGATTCATGTAATTTATATTTTTATTTAATTTGTCCAAGAATATTTTGTATAAAACCATTCAGTAAGTGTGAAAACATTCATAAATAAAGTCTACAAACCCTATTCTTAAGCGATAAACATCAGTAAGCACCACCTCTAGTGAGTCATTGCATAAAATTAAAGAAGGAGAGGCCGGCTTGCTCTATAGAGCAAGTATCCTGAGGTTGTGTTTACCAAGCATTCGTCTGCAGCTGCAAACTGAAACTGTGTTTTTATCTTGTTCCTATTTAACATCAAATGCAAAAGAAAGCAAAAGCAGGTAATTACCATTCCACACCATTTCCCATATTGAACAAGTCAGGTATCGTTATGTAAACACATAACCTTATTTTTCCCCGAGAGGCTATCCTGTACGACACTATGCACATTTGCAAAGTCTCTGAAGGAGTCTTGTATATAATGCACATCTTCGTGTAGTAACAGGGCTTCAAGGAAGTACCAAAAAGTTTGTTAACCCTCTGAGTTTTAGCATTAAATATCTCTCCCCAGCGTAATGAACTGCTTTACAAAAAAAAAAAAATACTTGGTTCATTATTGCCAACTGCAGTGCATAATGCTGTTCACTCGAACACCGAAACTGAGAGATGGACCTAATGATTACCACACAGTGCCAAAATAAGAAGTTCTGGGGATTTTTACCTCTTTACATCTGCAACATCCACATTTCCTGTCGATGTAAGGAAAAAGGGGGGAACTCTAAAACTTAATTAGACCTTGCACATACTTATAATGTATTTTCTGAAGAGTTCTAAAAAGGTCCTAACGCTGAATGTTTTCTGACATGTCCTTTTTATCTTTTTGGGCAGAGACCAAAAGGTAAAAAAAAATGGAACAAGAACCTTCATAAAAAAAAATTCAGTATCTAATGGTTGGCCAGACCATCAATACTGGCAAGTACTATTGGTGATGCTAGGAAAGGAGGGCAGGATGGGAGGAGGGGGAAAGGGTGGAAGGTGGTTACCCTTAATGCTAGGACCCTTGGGAGGAAAACTGCAGAGTTGCAGGTTCTCATGGCAGAGGGAGAGGTGGACATTGCAGCCATCACAGAAACATGGGCCACCCAATATAATGACTGGGACCTGTCTGTACCAGGGTACAGGTTATTTCATAGGGACAGGGTGACTGGGAAAGGAGGGGGGGTGGCACTATATGTGAAGGAAGGACTGAAGTGTGTAAGGGAGGAAGGGGAGGAGGGTAGTACAGAGTAACTTTGGGTGCAAATCCAGGATTCCAAGAATAGGAGTCTTAGAATGGGAGTGGTGTACAGGCCACCATCTCAGATGGAGGAGTTAGACAGGGAACTAGCGGGACAGATCAGGAGAACCTGCGAGAAGGGTAGTGTGGTGATTGTGGGGGACTTCAACATGCCAGGAGTGGACTGGAGCACAACAACAACCAGGAACAGAAGGGAGCAGGTCCTGCTGGATGCCTTCCAGGACAGCTTCCTGCTGCAAATGGTCAGTGAACCAACCAGGTTAGGGAATACCCTTGACCTTGTGCTGGCAAATGGGGACTTTGTGAGAGAACTTACAGTGGAGGAACCGCTGTCAGGGAGTGACCACCACTCAGTATGGCTCACATTGGATATGGGCAAGGAAGGAGTGGAATCTGGCACAAGAGTGCTGGACTTCAGGAGGGCTGACTTTGGGAGGATGGGGAAGTGGTAAAAGGTACCTGGCCAGAATTCAATCTAGTATGGATCGAACCAGAGATGGGAGCTCATAAAGTTGGGGATAGTGGAGCAACCAAAACCTGCTACAAAGCCCAGAGCAAGAAGGCTAGGGCTAGAAACCGAGCTGGTTGAGCAAGGAGGTCATGGAAAAGGTAAGGAGGAAAAGGGCTGCCTTTAGGAAATACAAGAAAACAGGGAGGGGGAGGACAGAGAGAGTACTTGACAGAATCAAAGGAGGTGACAAGGGCAGTAAGGGAGCCAAAGCATCTACAGAACTCAGGCTGGCACAAGGCATTAAGAAGGGGAGAAGGACTTCTTTAGAGTACATCAGGGAGAAAAGGCTATAGGACCACATAGTAAGTTAGGAAGGAGGGGTTGGGTGGAAGCAGGGTACGATAAGGCGGAAGCACTAAATGAGTACTTCTGCTCAGTATTTACTAAAGAGAAGAGGGGGGTGACACCCAAGATGGGTGAAATGGCAGACGGGGGGGAAGTGGTGACAGATGGGGAAATCATGGAGGGCAGAGTTTGAGAGGGTTTGAAGGCACTGAGGGTGGACAAGGCACCAGGCCCAGATGGCATCCACCCAGGGTACTGAAGGAGCTGGCAGAGGTCCTTGCAGGACCTTTGGCAGACCTATTTAATGCCTCACTACATTCGAGGTGTGTACCTCAGGACTGGAGGATGGCTCATGTGGTGCCCCTCCACAAGAGTGGCCCCAAGGATGAACTGAGAACTACAGACCAGTGAGCCTCACGTCCATCGTGGGTAAGCTAATGGAGACTATCCTGAAGGAGAGGCTGGTGGCCCTCTTAGAGGCCAAAGGACTACAGGACAGCAGACAGCATGGCTTCATATGTGGCCGATCCTGCCAAACCAACCTGGTCGGGTTCTATGACTGGGTAACTAGGCAACTGGACAGGGTACATGCAGTGGATGTCCTGTATCTGGACTTCAGTAAGGCATTCGACTCAGTGCCACATGGAAGGCTGGGAAGGAAGTTAGTAGGCACAGGGGCAGGTGCAATGCTGGTGAGATGGGTAGGAAACTGGCTGCAGGAAGGCAACAGAGGGGTGGTGGTGGGTGGGGGCTCTCACACCCAAGAGCAGTGACGCGGTGTCCCACAGGCCTCGGTGTTGGGACCAGTGTTGTTTGGGATATTCATTGCAGACATATCATGGGACATCAAGAGCAAGATCAGTCTGTTTGCTGATGATACCAAGGTTGGCACGGTGGTGGATGACCTAGGGGGATGGCAGGGGTTGCAGGATGATCTGGCAAAGCTTGAAACCTGGTCAGACACCTGGCAACTGGGCTTTAATGCCAAAAAGTGCAAGGTGATGCATTTTGGGATGAAGAACCCAAGGAGGACTTACCAGCTAGGGGGTGCAGCTAGCCCAGACATGGGAGGAGAAGGATCTGGGTGTGCTCATCACAGGGTCAATGAACAACTCTGCACAGTGTAGGAAGGCAGCTGCAAAGGCCAACAAAATGCTGGGTTGTATTGCAAGGGGTATATCCTCAAGGAGGGAGGAGGTGATTCTGCCACTGTATAGGTCATTAGTTAGACCACACCTGGAGTACTGCGTGCAGTTCTGGTGTCCGTATCTGAAGAGGGACATTAAGTTACTGGAGGGAGTGCAGCGCAGGGCGACAAAGATGATCAAGGGTCTGGGGGACTTATCATATGAGAGGAGGTTGAAGGAGTTGAACATGTACTCACTGGAGGAGAGGAGAGACAGGGGGGACATGATTGAAACCTTTAAATACATGAAAGGAATAAACAAGACAGGTACAGAGGGCTGTTCAAAGTAAGGAGGGAGGGCCACCGGGCCATGATATGAGACTGGAGTGAGGAAGGTTCAGGAGGGAGATAAGGAGACACTTTTTACAGAGAGGGTGGTAGCTGGGTGGAATGCGTTACCTGCTGAAGTGGTATGCAGTAGAACAGTGGACTGCTTCAAACGAGGATGGGACAGGACAAGGGGGAGGGTTAATGAAGGGGAAGGGTGGAAGGGAGGGGCAGCTGCAGAATAAGGGGTGCTAGCTGCACATTCGAGCAGACTTGATAGACCTCTAGCCTTTATCTGCTGGCAAATTTCGTATGTTTCGTATGTTCGTACTGTTTCACTAATATAACAGAAGTACAATCTTTTAAAGAAATATGCACAACAGGTCTCCGACTTAACAGGATTAAAGGGACCCTGTCACATTTTCCTCCCCCCTTAAGAGAAAAACCCAAATGTTTTTTCTTTTGAGTATTACCAACAATACCAACACCTATCTTTCAGATCTCTCTAAGGAGAGAGATGGAGCTATAGCCCACCCTCTCCAAGGCTCCACCTTGGGGTCCCATTAATTACTAATCTAAAGTGTGGAGGTGGAAACACCACTTCCACAATCTATTATAACAATACCCCGAGGTCTGAAGATAGGTGTCATTTTCCTGTCACATATCGTGACAAATAGTTAGCATTACGATGGGCAATCCCTTGCCTGTGCTTGACTGTAAACCGATAGGGCTGCAATGAAAGATACTAATGCATAATTCTGGTATTACGGTCCTTCGTTACATGCAGTCAACATAAAGGATTATGATCAGTTCACCATTCAAACTCTGTTCCCCATAAATAAAACGGAGTGCTTCAATAGCCCATTTTACTGCTAAGCACTCCTTCTCAATGGTGGAATACCGAATTTCTCTCTCATGAAGTTTCCTACTTACAAATGCAATGGGTTGTTCTTCTCCTTAATAATTTGTGTTAACACAGCCCCTATACTGCAATTGAAGGCATCAGTTTGAAGTATGAAGGGTTAAGTAAAATTTGGTGTACATAGTACTGGGGAAGAACAGAGTCTGGCCTTCATGGAGCAGAACGCCTTTTCACACTCTAAAGGCCAAATAACTTTATCAGGTTTTTTCCTTTTTATTAAATCTGTCAAAGGGCCAGCCAAAGTGGAAAATGCAGGGATAAAATGATGGTAGTAACCTGCTAGGCCTAAGAAGGATCGAACATCCTTTTTAGTTTGAGGCCTAGGGCTATTGGCTACAACGTCTATTTTATTTACATCTGGTTTAATTTGTCCATTCCCTATTAGGAAACCTAGATATTTGGTCTCTTTCATGGCTATGTTACATTTGGTAGGGTTAATAATAAGACCAGCTTCAGAAATGGCTGACAGTACTTTGGACAGGTTCCAGATGTTTGTCCCATGAGGAACTAAAAATCACCACATTGTCTAAATATGTGGCACTGTAATCAGAATGTTTATTTATTTAATTCTGGAATTACAAGTACCTTTGAGCCAAGGCTCTTTTACAAAGGTTCCATGTCAGACTGAGCACAGCAAAACAATGTTACAACAGTACATGGTATAACAGAAATGTAAGCTGTACAGCAGAAAGTTTAGCAGAGATAACAGGTTACTCAGGTTGACAAGCAGTTTCTAGTGGTGGATGTCGACAATTGTGGCAAGAATGTGAACAGTAATTACTTGCAGGTTTAACAGTTTCACAATCAGATACAAGAGAAGACACATACATTTTTGGTACAAGACATGGTTAGGACACAGGGGGGTATAAGCTGCCGAAAGGCATTGTCAACACATAGAGAAGTGCAGGCAAAGGGTTTGGGGGGGAGAAAGGGTGGAGGAGGGGAGAAGTGGAAAGTGCTTGCTGAGATTCTGGGGTAAGAAAGAGGTGGCAGTTAGGCTGGCAGGGCGTGGCAGTCACAGGTACTGGAAGGAGAAAGAGAGAGATGGAGCCTAGTTTTGAAGGGACCAAGCTTGGGGGTGGAGGACATTTCTCTGTTGAGATTATTTAACCAGTATGGCACCCTATAGGCAAATGATCGTTGGCCCATCGAAGTACGGCATCTAGGTATATGCAGTAGTTGAGATCCAGATCCTGTGGTATGGCAGAGGTTTCAACTAGGGCTGAGGAGGGCTTGGACACCAGGGGGAGCAAGTTCCAGGGTTATCTTCTTTGTCATGATGCAGGTTTGGTATTTAATCCAGTTTGATAGGTTTAGCCAGTCAGTTTGGGTGTAGAGGTCTCAGGTGTGTGTAAGGTGATGGGCACCAGTTATGAGCCGATGTGCTTTGTTTAGAGTGGCTGTGATGCATCTGAGGGCTGTTGAGGTGGCAAAGCCATAGATTAAGAGGCCATAGTCTGCATTTTCTACATTTACCGCATTGTGATGTATCCTATGTTATGTAATCCCGGGTCGCCCCTGAAAAAGGGACCTCCAGGGACCAGTGGGCTCACCCGGTCACCAAAATTTAATGAATAAATAAATAAATAATAGTTGATGACAGAGACTACTGAGCTTTGGACAGTGATCCTGAGGGCTTCAAGGGGTTAGGTGTGCCCTATGCCTATAGAGGAGACCAAGTCGCATGTTAGCCTCCTTGGCTATGCTGTCTACATGGGCTCCATAGAACAGGTTATTGTCAAGAGAGATTCCGAGATATTTAAATGAGGGTACCACTTCAATAGGCACTCCAAGGTAATTTGTAATGGTCAGTGGATGCTGCCTGCTGTTATTATGTGAGTTACTGAAAAGCATGGTTTTTGTTTTTTTATAGTTAAGGATGAGTTTTTGTTTGCTGAACCAGTTCTCTATGGATGTGAACCCGAGTTGGAGCTTGTACTGTAGTGATAGTGGGTCCTTATGGGTGACATGGATGATGGCATCATCGGCGTATAGGACGAGTTGTTCCGGGCATGATATGGGGAGGTTATTTATAAATAGGCTGAAGAGAAGGGGCCCAAGTATGGATCCCTGGGGAACTCCAGAGCAGACTGGTCATGCGTTGGAGAGGACACCTCCAATTTTCACTCTTTGCAATCTGTTCTCCAGGCAAATTTTGAACCAGGCTGTGGAGTCTGGGGAGAGCCCGGCAATTTGTAGCTATTCCAGGAGCAGGCGGTGGTGAACGATATCAAATGGGGAATTATCAAAACTGCCATCACAGAGGCAACAAGCCTTTGTGTGAAGCAAATAAACAAATCAAAATGAAAGAAAAAGCCACTATGGTTCTCAAGAGAGGTGACTGTGAAAGTCAGGAAGAAAAAGATAGCATTCCGGAAGTATAAGGAAACACAGAAGGAGAGGACAGAAAGCTGTACCAGTTAAGGCAGAAAGAAGCAGGAGGGAAGTCAGAAAGCAAAGGCCCAAACTGAGGAAAAGATAGCCAACTCAGTTAAGAAGGGGATAAAACCTTTTATAGGTACATCAGCAAGTGAAAGACAAAAGGAGAGATAGTGAGGCTGAATAGAATAAGCTGGGTGGGCAGAAGGACAGTGAAAAGCAGGAATACTGAACGAATATTTCTGCCCAGTATTCACAAAAGAGGAGGGGAAGTGCCTAATCCAATTAACAGAAGCGACTCTTGATAGGGGTCGATCCCAGTCCTTTACAGAAGAAAGGGTTCTGCAAGAACTCCTAAAACTGAAGGTGGACAAAGCAATGGGTCCTGATGGAATTCACCCAATTCTAAAAAATTAAGGAAGGAACTAGTGAAACCACTGGCTACTCTTTTAATAAATCATGGGAGGATGGTGTGGTACCCGAGGACTGGAGAAGGCGGATGTGATTCCCTTCACAAAGTGGGACCAAGACAGAGGCAGGAAACTACAGACCTGTCAGTCTGACCTCTGTGGTAGGGAAAGTGATGGAGTCACTTCTGAAGGAAAGAATAGTTGAGTACCTAGAGGTCAGTGGAGCACAGGATCCAAGACAGCATGGGTTCACAGCGGGAAGGTCATGTCAGGCAGATCTAATAGATTTCTTTGACTGGGTGACCAAAGTAGTAGACCAGGGAGGCTGTGGACATGGCCTACCTTAGACTTTAGCAAGGCATTTGACACAGTCCCACACAAAGATTGATAGTCAAAATAACCAGCCTGGGAGTGGGTCCCAGGGTTGTAGCCTAGGTAAAACATTGGCTGGACAACAGGACACAGAAGGTAATTGTAAATGGAGTCCACTCTGAAGAAAGGGTGGTTACTAGTGGGGTACCGCAGGGTTCAGTATTGGGTCCAGTCCTTTTTAATGTCTTCATCAGTGACATTGCAGAGGGACTGGAAGGAAAAGTATGCCTTTTTGCAGATGACACAAAGATCTGCAACAGGGTTGATACATAAGGAGGCGTGGAAAGTATGAAAAGGGACTTGGCAAGGTTGGAGGAATGGTCAGACATATGGCAGCTAGGATTCAATGCAAAAATGTGCAAAATAATGCACCTGGGAAACAAGAACCCAGGGGAAGAATACACAATGGGTGGGGAGGTAGTAACAACAACAAAACAGGAAAGGGACCTGGGGTAATCATATCAGATGACCTTAAGGTTAGCAAGCAATGTGAAGGCAGTATGAGGGCCGGGGTATACTGGGATGTATAGGAGAGGCATCAGCAGCAGAAAACAAGGAAGTTGTTATCCCTCTGTACAAACAGTTGGTGAGACCCCATCTGGAATACTGTGTCCAGTTCTGGAGACCCCATCTCCGCAAGGACATAGACAGGATAGAGGCAGTCAGAGGAGGGCAACTAAAATGGTGCAGGGTCTGCAGAGAAGCCCGTATGAGGAGAGACTAAAGGAGCTTAATGTATATCCCTTGAGGAAAGAAGGAAGAGGGGACATAGATAGAAACTTTCAAGTACCTCAAGGAATCAACAAAGTCCAAGAGGTAGCATCTTTCAGAAAAGAGACTTGCAAGAACAAGGGGACACAATTTAAAGATAGAAGGAGGGCAGTTCAGGGGAGTAAGGAAGTATTATTTCACAGAGAGGGTAGTGGATGCATGGAACAGCCTTCCTGAGGAAGTTGTGGGGTGTAAAACTGTGGGAGAATTCGAGAATGCATGGGACAGACATAAGGCAGTTCTTGTGGGGGGCAGGAAGATATAGGCTGTTGGTTAACTAGGATCTGCGGCCTATCCTGTAGGTAGGGAAATGGGCAGACTAGATGGGCCTAGCGGTCCTTATCTGCCGTCAAAGTCTATGTTTCTATGTTCTATGTTAAAGGCCTTAGTTAGGTCTATGAAGACCGAACCGGCTAGGTGGCCATTATCCAGTGAGCTGTGGATGGCTCCAGTGAATTCCAGGAGGGCTGTTGTAGTGCTGTGCCCTTTCCTGAAACCATGCTGCAGGGGGCAAAGGATATTGTGATTGGCCAGATAATCTGTGAGCTGGTCAGCAACTATGCATTCTATGGACTTGGATAATGGGGGTAGTATGGAGATTGGTCGGTAGTTTCCAGAGATGGTCCAGTCTCCCGGTTTATGTATTGGTGTAATGGTGGCTGATTTCCATCTGTCAGGGAACTGGCAGAGGCTGAGGGAAAGGTTGAAAATCTTGGTTAGTGGGCTAATCACCTCACCAAGAGTGAGGGACAGCAGTTTCAGGTCTAGGATGTCCCCACTATGTCGTGTTTTTGCGATAGCATTTGTAATGTACTTCCGGGCTTCTTTCATCTTGACAGTTTTGAAGTAGAAGGGAGGATGTGTAGGGAGGGTGCAGTAGTAGCAGGTTTAGCAGGGGAGCTGGTTTCACTGAAGAAGTTGGAGGGAGCACACTGCTGAGGTCTGTGAAGGCCGAGTTGAAAGTATTGGCTATACTAGTTGGGTTGAAGGTAATTTTCCCATCTGTGACTAGCATAGTTGGGGAGGATTTTGGTTGTGGTATAAGAATTTTGTCAATGACTCTTTGAAAAGTGGCAGAGGCACCATGTAGACCGAAGGGAATTACTGTGAATTGAAAAAGACCTAGTGGTATGCTGAATGCAGTTGTGTCTCTTGCCTCTACATCCAAAGGAATTTATCAATATCCTTTGGTTAAGTCTAAGGTTGTTATAAAACAAGCAGGGCCAAGATGATCTAGAATATCATCAATTCAAGGCATAGGATAGCTGTCGAATTTTGATATGGCATTCAATTTACAGAAGTCTAAACCAGACGTACCCCACCATCTTTTTTTGTAACTACTACTAAGCGGAAGACTCCAGGGACTCTGGGATGGTTCAATAATACCCATCTTCCGCATTTTGTCAGTTTCTATATTAACATCTTCCCTAACCCACTCAAGTAATCTATAAGCTTTTTGTCTTTTAGGGGTTTCTTGTGTTAATAAGATACAGTATGGTGTGTTATCCCTAGGGCTTGTCCTGGAGTCACAGTGAATGTATCAGAGTACTCTCTCAACAATGTTTGCAATTCGGCTGTTTGAGTGGGAGATAGATCAGGGTTGATTTTTAACTCTTCTACCCCTGCTACATTCTCTAGCATCTGATATGCAACATAGAAACATAGAATTTCACCGCAGATAAGGACCGCTTGGCCCACCTAGTCTGCCCATTTCCCTACCTAATGGATAAGCTGCAGATCTTAGTTAACCAACAGCCTACTTCCTCCTACCCCCCACTAGAATTGCCTTATGTCTGTCTCATGCATTCTTGAATTCCCCCACTGGTTTTGGCTCTATGACCTTCTCAGAAAGGCTGTTCCATGTATCCACAACCCTCTCTGTGAAGAAATACTTCCTCACATTACCTCTGAGCCGTCCCCCCTCTATCTTCAAATTGTGCCCCCTTGTTTTTGCACATCTCTTTTTCTGAAAGATGCTACCCTCTTGGACTTTGTTGATTCCCTTGAGGTATTTGAAAGTTTCTATCATGTCCCCCCTCTCCCTCCTTTCCTCGAGGCTATACATCTTTAGTTCCTTTAGTCTTTCTTCATATGTCTTCTGATGCAGACCCTGCATCATTTTGGTTGCCCTCCTCTGGACAGCCTCCACCCTGTCTATGTCTTTGCAGAGATGGGGTCTCCAGAACTGTACATAGTACTCCAGATGAGGACTTACCAACTGTCTGTACAGAGGACCAACAACTTCCTGTTTTCTACTGTTGATGCCTCTCCCTATGCATCCCAGTATCCCCCCAGCTCTCCTTACTGCCTTCTCACATTGCTGGCCCACCTTTAGGTCATCTGATATGACTACCCCCATGTCCCTTTCCATGTTTGTTGTTAATACCCCCCATTGTGTATTCTTCCCTTGGGTTTTTGTTTCCCAGGTGCATTACTTTGCACTTCTTTGCATTGAATCTAAGCTGCCATACATTTGACAATTCCTCCAACCTTGCCAAGTCCCTTTTCATACTTTACACCCCACCTTGTGTATCAACCCTGTTGCAAATCTTTGTGTCATCTGCAAAGATACATACTTTCCATTCCAGTCCCTCTGCAATGTCATTTATAAAGACATTAAAATGGACCGGCCCCAGTACTCAGACCTGCAGTACCCCACTAGTAATCCTCCTTTTTTCACTGTGGACTCCATTTACCATTACCCGCTGTTTCCTGTTGTCCAACCAGTGTTTTACCCAGGCTACCACCCTGGGACCCACTCCCAGGCTGGCTAATTTGTTTATTAATCTTTTGTGCGGGACTGTGGCAAATGTCTTGCTAAAGTCTTGGTAGGCCATGTTCACAGCCCCTTCCTGGTCTACTGCTTTGTTCACCCAGTCAAAGAAATCAATTAGATTTGTCTGACATGACCTTCCTACTGTGAATCCATGCTGCCTTGGGTCCTGTGCCCCACTAGCCTCTAGGTACTCAACAGTTCTTTCCTTCAGAAGTGATTCCATCATTTTCCCTAACACTGAGGTCAAACTGACAGGTCTGTAGTTTCCTGCCTCTGTCTTGCTCCCAATTTTATGAAGGGGAATCACATCCACCCTCCTCCAGTCCTCAGGTACCACACCATCCTCCCATGATTTATTAAAAATGGTACTCAGTGGTGTTACTAGTTCTTCCCTTTGTTCATTTAGAATTCTGGGGTGAATCCCATCAGGCCCCATTGCTTTATCCACCTTCAGTTTTAAGAGTTCTTTCAGAACCCTTTCTTCTGTGAAATACTAAATCAACCCCCCTATCCAAAGTGCTTCTATTGATCGGATTAGGTATTTCCCCCTCCTTTTGCATTGTGAATACTGAGCAGACGTATTCGTTCAGTATCCCTACTTTTTCACTGTCGCTTTCTGCCCAACCACCTTCCTCTTTGTTCAGCCTCAGTATCCCTGCCTTAGCCTTTCATTGCTCCCTAATGTAACTATAAAAGGTGTTATCCCCCTTCTTAACCGAGTTGGCTATCTTTTCCTCGGTTTGGGCCTTTGCTATTCTGACTGCCTTACGTGCTTTCTTCTGCTTTAACTGGCACAGTTCTCTGTCCTGCTCCTTCTGTGCTTCCTTATACTTCCTGAATGTTATCTTTTTCTCTCTTACCTTCACCGCCACTTCTTTTGAGAACCATAGTGGATTTTTCTTTCGTTTTGATTTGTTTATTTCCTTTACACAAAGGCTTGTTGCCTCTGTGATGGCGCTTTTGATGTTTCTCCATTGTTGCTCCATCCCACCTTCTTGCCTGTTTGCTAGTGCTTTTCTGAGGCACTCTTCCATTTTGACAAAATCAGCCCTCCTGAAGTCCAGTGCCTTCACTTTTGTGTGGCTTGACTCTACAGCTAAGTTTATTGTGAACCACACTGTTTGGTCGCTTGTTCCCAGATGGCTACCCACTTTGAGATCAGAGATCCTCTCTCCATCCCCATTTGAGAGTACCAGGTCTAAGATTGCTCTCTCCCGAGTGGGTTCCAAAACTAGCTGTCTGAGGCATGTCCCCTGTGGGGCATCGGGAATGGCCTTGCTCTTGGATGTGGCTGCAGCAAAGGTACTCCAGTCAACATCTGGCATATTCAGGTCCCCCATCAGCAATATCTCCCCTTTCTCTGCCATCCCAAGGATGCCTTCTATCATTCCTTGTCCATTTCCGCCCCAGAGGCGGGGTCTGTATACAACCCTGTGCAGATTGTGGAGCCATTTCTGTCTCCAGGGTGACCCATGTGCCTCCCTCCTCCCTGTTTACCCTTTTAGTTCTGTTGCTTTGATCCCTTCCCTTACATAGAGAGCTAATCCTCCTCCTCCTCCTCTTCTCCTCCCTGTCCCTCCTGGAGATTGTGTACCCTGGTATGTTGACATCTCAGTCATGGTTCTCTGTGTACCATGTTTCTGTGACTGCCACAATATCCAGGCATCTCTCTTCCATCAAGGCTACCATTTCAGGGAGCTTTTTACCTAGACTATGGGCATTGGTACTCATTATCCTCCATTTTTTTCTGGCTTTATTTCTTTTTGGCCCGTCCCTACTGCCTTTGTCTTTTTCTCCATTTACCCCTGCCCTTCTCCCTATCGACTGCTCTATCTTGGTGTTTACCTCACTAATTACCCTGATTTTTGGGGGGGCTAGGATTTCCCTTCTCCTCTTCAGTGCCTCCCCCCTTGGCATCTAATTCACTAAGATGTGAGTCTGGGTGTATGTATCCACAAACAGAGGAACAGCTTTCTATCCAAGGTTTCAAAAGATTTGTATGATAGACACATAATTTCTGTGTTTTATCATGTAATTCAAGTTCATAGATAACCGGGCCAAGTTTTCTCTTTATGGTATAAGGGCCTTGCCATTTCATTAGGAGTTTCTTTTCTGATGATGGCAATAGTAATAATACTTTGTCTCCTTCACTAAATTCTTTTTGTCTGGTTCCTTTGTCATATTGTGCTTTCTGTATCTTCTGTTGTTGCTGATTCGTTATATGTGCCTTTTGTATATAGTGAGCTATCCTTTGCCTTACATCTCTCAAGTATTCAACGGGGTTCAGGTGTTTAAAATTATTTCCGCCCTCCCATTCTTCTTTTATCACATCCAAAGGGCCCCTAGGATTGTGACCATAAAGTAGTTTAATAGGGGAAAAAACTGTTGAAGCCTGAGGCACCTCATGATATGCAAACATGAGGTATGGCAAATACATATTCCACTTCTTCTCTTCCTCTTGTATAAATTTCTGCAACATTTTTTTAGGTGTTTGATTGAAATGCTCTACCAGACCGTCAGTTTGAGGGTGATAAGGTGTAGTGCGTATGGCCTCAATCCCCAGGGTTTGGTAGAGACATTGCAAAACCGCAGAACAAAAGTTGCTACCACAGTCAGTAAGAATTTTCCTTTGGGATTCCTACCCTCCTACCCTACTAAATATTTTTCCCAGTTCTTCAGCTAATCTAGGGGCAGTTGCACTACGAAGGGGAAGAGCTTCAGGATATTTTGTCGCATAATCACATACTACAAAATACACTGATTTCCCTTCAAGCTTTTTGGTAGGGGTCCCACAATATCCATTGCTAACTGTTCAAATGGGACAGTAAATAAAGGCATTGTCTGTAAGGGCACCTTGTCCTTTTTACCCAGTTTTGCCACTTTTTGGTGCTCAGAACAGCTCTGATAAAAAGCAACAACTTGTTCGTGTATGCCTGGCCAAATAAATTGGTATAGGAAATGGCTGAGTGTATGGTCCCTTCCTAGATGTCCAGCCATCTGGATATTATGGGGATATCATGGGCTAGCTCCATTAATTGTTCCCTATACTTCTGGGGCACCAAAAGTTGTTTTACTATCTCCCCAGATCTGGGGTTAGTACACACCCTATACAATAAGCCATCTTGAATCTGATATTGGGCATTCTCGGTAGATCCTGATCCCTGTGGAAAAACACATCTCAATGTTTCATCTTCCTGTTGTAATATTTGAAAATCATTAACATTCAATTTCATATTTTTATCATCAGACATAACTGCATCATTTAACTTAAGAGTCCAGTTATGTTTATCAGTTCTTATCTGAGGTTGAGGCTTTCTATCTTTCCCTATCAGCCCATAGACATCCTCTTCAAAAGGAAAAATCTGTCCCAAGGTTCTGAGTTGTTGGGCTTGTGCCCTGGTGGTCATTGCACAAACATTTGTAGATAGTAACATCTGAAAACAGGGGTGATCATGACCTATCAAAACAGGTACAGGCAAATGAGGGACAACACCAACTGTTAATGGCTGAGAATGTCCTTGAATTGTAATTATTGTTTCTTTTAATAGATAGAAATGCACATCCCCAAGAATGCATGTCACCCCGGTAGTTGGTCCCCCTGGTGCAGGTTGTTCCTCTAATATAGCAGCCTGTACCAATGTTTGTTTGATCCCTGAATCAAGGAGCCCTGTCACTGTATGAGGTCCTATTTGTACAGGCAATATATATTGTCCCCAATTGGCCAGAGCCAGATGTGTAAATTCAGCTTGCTTTTTTGGGCAAAACCAGATTATATGACCTTTACCACTGCATTCTCTATAGATGATGTCCAGATTATGCCCCTGTCCTGATTTAGTATATGTTTTGTTAGTTGGGTTAGATACAATCCCGCTAGTAGTATTGGTTTTACTGAATTAGTAGAAGGTCTTACCAGAATATGGGAATAAGATGGGCCACTTCTCTGGCGATGAGGTCAAGCTGTTATGAAGTCTTCTACTAATCTTATGGCCACATCTGATTCCTCTGGGTGATGTTCTTTTACCCATAATTGGACATCCTGGGGTAAAATTCTGTTAAATTGTTCCAAGACAATCGCCTCAAGAATTTGTTCCATAGTTTTAGTGGCAGGTTGCAACCATTTCACACATAGATCTTTTAAATGAGTATATGCATCCTGCGGGTTGTCAGCTGTTTGATACCTATAGGAGCGAAACCTCTGTCTATAGGTTTCAACGTTAATGTCATATCTTTTCAATATTGCCTGTTTTACTCTGTCATAGTCATTAGCATGTGCCACCTCCACCCAGCTGTAAGCCAGCTGAGCCTTACCTGTCAGATAAGGGGTCAACCTTATGACCCACTGGTCTTGTGGCCATTTTAATGTCTTTTTGTCCAAGCCCGGCTCCTGGAACTACTGGAGGTCTAGCAGTACCCAGAGTCTGGATGGCTCGCAGCGTATCATTCTAACGCATTTCACTTTCTTTTCTGTCTCTTTCTCTTTGTTTCTCTATTTCTATTTGATGTACACACAGCCATTTTAATAAATCATGCATCTCCTCGGGGGGAGTTTCATCTTCTTGCTCGACCCCACTGGCTTAAGCTAAACCCTCCTTTTTGTCTTCCATTTTCTCTTTTTGCTCACCTGCTGTTCTCTTGTATTCCTTCTTTCATACCACTGGTTTTAGATCTTGCAATAAAGGGAGCTGATATCTGGCAACCACTGACCTTGTAGCAATAAACCCCTTGTGTTGATCCAATATGTCATCAGCCACTTTGTCAAGCTGCATCCGGTGCCCACCAGAGCCTTAAGACAGACCCTTCCAGTTGCTGCCCACTGGAAATCCCACTTCTGAAACCATGTGTCAGAGAGTGATTGGTGGATTCACAGATGGACACAGACATGAAGAGAAAGTTCTGCAGTTTCTCCTGCAATTATTTTATTTACAGCTTAACAATATAAAGCAAACTGGAATGAAAATATTACAAAAACAATAAATAAATCCTTAAATAAAACAGCAAGTTTAACTTCAACAAAAACAAAAGGCAAGTTCTTGAATTAGCTAGACACTTAGGTGTTCGCCCTTGAACACCCTTCATCACACTGACTTAAGTGATGTCTTGCACAGAATTTAAGGATGGTGGGCCAAAAGGATTGGACCACCTCCTTGTCAATCAAACCCATTTGAACTTTGTTCATTTAAAACTGTAAGATTCATGTAATTTATATTTTTATTTAATTTGTCCAAGAATATTTTGTATAAAACCATTCAGTAAGTGTGAAAACATTCATAAATAAAGTTCACATACCCTATTCTTAAGAGAGAACCATCAGTAAGCACCACCCCTAATGAGTCATTACATAAAATTAAAGAAGGAGAGGCTGGCCGGCTCTACAGAACAAGACTCCTGAAGTTGTGTTTACCAAGCGTACATCTGCAGCTGCAAACTGAAACTGCATTTTTATCTTGTTCCCATTTAACATCAAATGCAAAAGAAACCAAAAGCAGGTAATTACCATTCCACACCATTTCCCATACAGAACAAGTCAGGTATCATTATGTAAACACATAACCATATTTTTCCCAAGAGACTATCCTGTACGACACTGCACACATTCGCAAAGTCTCTGAAGGAGTCTCGTATATAATGTACTTATTTGTGTAGTAACAGGGCTTCAAAAAAGTACCAAAAAGCTTGTTAACCCTCTGAGGTTTAGCATTAACTATCTCTCCCCAGCGTAATGAACTGCTTTACAAAAAACAATGCTCGTTCATTATTTCCAACCGCTGTGCGTAATGTCATTCACTCGAACACCGAAACTGAGAGACAGACCCAATGATTAACACACAGTGTCAAAATAAATCGTTCTGGGGATTTTAACTGATTTACATCTGCAACATCCATGTTTCCTGCAGATGTAAGGAAAAAGGGGGGAACTCTAAATCTTAACTAGACCTTGTACATACTTACAATGTATTTTCTGAAGGGTTCTAAAAAAGGTCCCAATGCTGAGTGTTTTCTGACATATCCCTTTTATCTTTTTGGGCAGAGACCAAAAGAAAACAAAATGGAACAGGAACCTTCATAAAAAAAATTCAGTATCTAAAGGTTGGCCAAACCATCAATACTGTTTCACTAATATAACAGAAGTACAATCATTTAAAGGAATATACATAACAGGTCTTTGACCTAACAGAATGAAAGGGACCCTGTCACACTGCCCCACCCCACCCTACTGCACTGAAGTGTCACACACAACCTTCTGGCCCAGAGGTGAGTGCAACTCTGAGCCGCAGTGACCCACACTGTGGGATTGTCACTTCAATGATGTCTGAAAGAATTAAACTGCATATCAACCTGACAGACTACACCAGCACTTATGAAGAACATGGGTTTGTAGCCTTTTTCTGTTATTTACCATCTCTGTGTACACACACACACATATATACATATAGATATATAGAGATATGAAGATAGATATATATATATGTACTGTATGTGTGTGTGTGTGTGTGTATATATATATATATATTTATAAAATGGGTAGGGAAATTGTTCTTGCTCCATTGGATCCTGAGCATCACATGACCGTGCGTATATCAGAGCGTGACCGCACACCTGCACTTTTACCCCCAAAAAACAATTTTGACATTTTATAAGATAGATATACCACTCTGAGGTGCGGTCGATCTCTCTGATATACGCACGCCTTTGGGCGTTGACGACACCAAGGCGCATGATATCAGAACGCGACCGCACACCTCAGAGTGGTATATCTATTACATATTCTCTAGTTAAAGTTAGAGATGGGCAGAAAGAAATTCAGGATTATTTCTCTAGTGGATACTAGAGATTGGGGAAAAAAACACATCTGAAAATAAAACCTCAACATTTAGTATGAAAAACCTCCCTTTAAAAACTGTTCCAGTAATTCAAAATGCAAATCATCCAGCAGCATGTTAATAATAAGTAACCCACGGCAGGGTATGGGGTTATTGGGGATTAATCCACACCTTGGGTGCATTGTGAGACACGAGGTCACGGCATACATATACACACACACACACACACACACACACACACACACACACACACACACACACACACACCACACATGAGTATGTTTGAAAAGAGGCTTGATAAGAATGTTATAGGGTTCTATTTACTGTTATTTATTTCATTTGAAATTACTTAAACTAGGATAACGTATGAAGATGTATAATCTCATTTTCATGGGGGGACCTGGGAGGGTGACAGCTGTCACTGGGGTAACATATTCCAGCAAGAATAGTTACATACAGGTGAAAAGAGTTTAGAACTAGGAGAGGTTTACTCATCACCCATGCCTGGTGCAACTGGATGTAAAAGGAGTCAGTCAGCATCGCAGTAGACTTCTTATCAATAAGCAGAGAAAATTACAACTGTGCATGAAAAAGATAATTTTAGACTAGAAAAAGTAACATCCAGTATAAGGACAGTGGTCTGTGCAACTTCTTTCTAAATTTCTGAGTTCTGGTGAGCCCATGGAAACAGAAAAAAAAACCAAAAACGTGTTCAAATGCAGCACTGCAAAAACAGTACATTTTGTTGGAATGATTACTTTTGGCTTCTCCCTATTCCTGGAGTTAGTCCAGCTGGCGAGCTCTGCAATAACATTAAATGGGCCTTTTGTGCCTGGCACTGGATACCTTGCACTGCAGCTGCACTGATCAGTCCCCCTATACACAAGGCCAGTGTTGCACTTCAATTTTTTCTATTAAACAGAACACTAGCCACCAGCCACTATTTAGTGAAGGGGTTCTATCAAGTCTGTACCAGCTTGTATGCGAAAGTTACCAATTTAGTGTAGACTGTGTGGGTGGTCACACTTGCCTGGTTTTAACATAGGCTCAAGTTGGACTGGCAAGATGAAATATTTTATTTTGGGTGCGGGGGCAAGATGGAAAAAAATGACAGCTGCACTGTTCATAAAGAGGGGTGCAAAATGGGCAATGTTGAAAATTTTGAGTGGAAATATTACAAATTTGTAAAGTTACGAGTGTGAGTGGAAACTGCACAATGCATGCTCATAACACAGTCATTTTATGGACTTTGTCACCAAATTTTCAACATAGGCATTTTAAGACCTCTGCCCATGAACAGTGTCACTGTGATTTTCTTAATCTGTCCCAAACACTGATTTTCCACAGCGACCGTGCTATTCTGCACTGGAAGTATGAAAACACATTTCGGACAGAATGTGAAAAATGACAGCTGTACTGTTCATAAGGAGGTGTGAAAAAATGCCAGTGTTTAAAATCTAGTGAAAATATTACAGATTTCCGAAGTTTCAAGTGTGCATGGAAATGACACAATGCACGCTCGTAACACAGTCATTTTTTGAAATTTGTTCACCAAATACGCAACATAGGCTCTTTGAGAGCCCACCTCATGAACAGTGACACTGTCATTTCATTAATCTGTCCAGAAAGGTGATTCCGTGCAGTGACCGTGAAATCACCTTTTGGGACCAAATAACGCCATGACAGTGACTGAATTCATGAGGAGGGGTCCCAAGAACCCCATGTTGAAAATCTGGTGCCACAAGTCAAACAAATGGCTGATATATATATATTAGTTTAAAAAAAAACTATTTATGCCATTATACAGCTTACCGGCATTTCTTCAGTTCGCGGTCGGCTTTGAAGAGTGCAAACGCGTTCCCGGTCCACCAAAGATCATTGTGCTGGGCTCTAGAGGTAAGTATGGAGTGATGGAGGGTGTGGGGAGGTGGGATGCGCAAAGGGTGGTTGCGGGTTGGGGGAAGGGTCATGAGAAACAGTAAAGGACCGTTTTCTTTTTTTACAGGGTTTTTAAAATAAAAGATGACGCGGGATCTTTTGGCACACTGGGGTGGGCTTCCAGCATGCTACCTGTATGTTTGTTGGGGGGAGTGGAGCTGACAGCGATTGGGCACCCCCGTTGGCCATACAGTGTGCTGGGTGGAGTGCATGAGCACGTTGGAGGGGGCCCCCAGCATGCTACCTAGGTGTTTGTTGGGGGGGGGAGACTGGAGCCAACAGCGATTTGGCAGCACCCCCATCAGCCATACATTGTGCTGGGGGGTCTGTGCATGAGCTGAGGGGGATTGGACATACCCTTGGCACACAAAAATTGGGGGGCACATCATGCCAACAGGGATTGGACTACTCTGTCTGCTTTAACAGGGACTGTGACAGGTGGCGGCTGTCCATCAGCTTCCATGAGGACTGTCAAAGAGGCCGATGGAGAAGCTGTCACCATGTTTATTGAAAGGGGACATCAGTCAATGCAGCTGTAATTGGCTGCTGCAGTCAGGGACCACCCCGCAAAACAGCTGATTGCTGATGATAGGGTGCTCCCTGATTGCAGTGGCCAGTTTGTTTCAAGCTGGTACCGAGCTACACTACTGCTGTCATGGACAGCATGATTTTCTATTGGTGCCACACAGACCAGCCCCAAAATGGGCTGCTGACATTGGCAACAACACCACCGCACCTCCACAAGTCACTACTGAAGCAAGCTGCCGCAATATGTTTCTTGCGCATCCGCGTAAAGATAAAAAGGAACTAATCTTACTTTACTGGATGCTTGATATGTAAATCTACAGTAATGACCTTTGAGCAAGCGCATGCTTGTTTAAATGAAGCTGACACTTTTGGGATAGTTTGGGCACCTTGGGGAATGACATTTGATGTCCGTTCTATTTTTCCATCCCAACAAAGTTAATCTGAGAGCAACTAATTTTTATATTGTTGGCATTCTTGGAAAAAAGGCATTGGCCAGGGAGTTGACTTTTTTATTTGACTGCTTCAGAAACTGAGTTTTGGTCCTATTGTAACTTCATTTTATAGCCAATCCCTTTTCTCCAACCTGTCTGTACAAGTTTTAAACAATGAATATTTAAAGCAGCAGTGCAACAATATTGATCAAAAAATGTAAGCCTACCTTTTTTCACTATAAACCATTCCAGGCATCTTCAAATTTTTCTTGGTGATAATATTTGCTATTTATACAAAATTGTGAGTATTTTATAAATGTTTTACTTTTTCTGAAAAAAAATTATCACCACCATATTTGGCTTAGAAATAGCATTGCAGACCAGGCAATGGCTGGATCGACAATACAAAAACAAGAACAAAAAACTCACATGGTGTGCAGCATTGGAGGTACCTAGAAAAGTAGATTTGACAGGTATACTAATATTTTTATTAATTATCGCTGTCATTAGCTCACTGGAAAAAAAACATTCTTTGCACATAACCTGTTCACAAGTCCAGGAACCTAGCCTGAGATACCTTTCTTTCACCACTTTCAGTTACCTTTCAAATGTACTTTTGAAAAAGAGAATGTTAGCAGCCTTGATAATCCTCAGGAATTTGGATTTGTTGAATATTGCAAAGCCTTCTCTGGCTATTCATTTCACTACCCCTCAGTAGTGAACCTGCACGACAGTCTCAAAGTGTTGTAACTTACTCAATGAGTGATGACACTGATAGCACTTCCATGCTGTAAATATTTCCCTATTTGCTGTTACAACATCACCTGTGTGTACTGTGTAATCTCTGTTAAGTGATGTCATGTTATGTTATGCTATGTCTTGTATTGTACTTTACTGACTGACTTGGAACCTTTGTAAATGAGCCTTTGGCTCAAAGGTATTAATCCTAAACTTACATAAATGCATAAATATGATCAGAAGAAGGTAGATATTGTACATGAAAACATTTGTTTAGTCCTCACCTCACAAAGGAGGAAAAGGAGGAGGGATTGCTGCCAGAGTGTTGGAGTCTAGCTGCAGAGGAGGTGACAAGTATCAGAGATAGAAGAAATAACAGTCAAGGGCACACTCAAAAGGGCTAGGGGCCCTGAAGCATGACAAGTCTCCAGGCTCAGCTTGTTTTCACCAAAGGGTGCAATGTGAGGTTGTCCAGTTCCTGGCAGAACTGCTAACTGACTTCTTTAACTGGTCCATGGAAATAGAGGTGTTTCCAGGGTTCCATGTGAAAATTGCAAATGCATAATTGTGAAAAGCAATATAGTGCGGGCAAAATGGCGAGCCGCATAAGTGAGTCAGGAAATAAAGGCACTTATCAATTTAGATGACTCCAAAATAAGCGCTTTGAACTTCTCATAATGCCGAATGTTGAATAGTGATACAGCCATCACTCTGTCTTCTTGTTGCTCCCATGAACTCTGATCTCGCATCACTTCCTATTACCCAAAATGCAACAGCATATCTTTTAAAGGACTACTACTTTTTTTATGGTACCATTCACATGATCTTGTGTGTATGAGGGTGAGGGATGGAGTTTGAAACAATCGTGAGCCAGAAAGGTAAGCTCTTGGCTATACATGCAGGCTATGTGTACCGAAAGGACAGAGAAAGGGGGGAGAAGATTTATTGGTGCAGTGCTGTTGGTGCTAAATTCTCCTGTCAGGCTAGGATGCACACGATAGGAAACTATGTCTCTGAAGGAGGTATTGAAGTGCATTTTTGAGCTTTTGAGAATTCAATAAAGGAAACTGTGCAGAAGAGCACACCAAGTCCTTGTGGCTTGTTTTTTTTTTTCAAATTCTAAAAGTCGCTGTTTTGACACTAAAGGTATATTAATTGAACACTGCAAACTCACTGTGCAATTGCTTCCTAGCGTCTTAGCGTCCTTTTCACAGATTTTGCTGTTTAAAACTAGGTGCTGTTATTGCTCAGTCGGGCAAGCGTTGGCGCTATTAATGGTCTTTCGCTATTAATTCTGCAGTTTAATTTGCACATCGGTATTTTGCCAGCTCTTGTTATTTTGGTTACGATTATTTAGTTACTCAATTCATGGGTTACTGTTTCCAGCAGACTGGCAGGATACCAATACAGTCACACTCCAAAAGAGTGGGAGTAGAGAAGATCTAGGAAGCTACATACTAGTCAACCCAACCTTGATCTTTCAGAAACTACTGCAAACCTTTATAAAAGAGCAAATAACAGAATGGCTTAATGCCAATGGGCACCAGGACAAGATTGATCATATTAGACAGGTCATGCTAGACAAACTTGGTAGACTTCTTTTGGTCACAAAGTAAGCTGATAAGGGCCAAGCATTAGACATAGTATATTTAGACTTTAACAAGGTCTTCCACTCTGTGCTCCAAAGTGAACTTATGAAAAATCCTGAGGTGTTTGGGAATAGCAGACAAATTAAGTGAGTGGATTAGTAATTGGTTGTGGGGAAGGTCTCGTAGGGTAGTTGTCAACATAGAATAATCAAGGGTTAGAAAGTTCATTACTGGTCTACCACAGTGCAGTCGTGAGGCAAGTCCTTTTCAATATATTCATCTGCGGTAAAGGGTGAGGCAATCCAGAGTAAAATCAGTGAGCTGGATTTTCAGCCATCCATAACCACTGCAGGTGCTGGGAAAAACTGTCACAGGTGGGGAATCACTTGCTAAGCTGCAGGTTTCCCAGCACATACCCTGTTTTCAAAGCAGGAGCCACTTTACAACCAGATCCCCAATTTATGGCAGCTTGTAGCCATTTTTTTGGCACAGCAGTGCAGACATGTTACGCCTGGTGGGACCAGGCATGACATCCCCCACAGCTGCACTGGCTAAAGATACAAATCTCCACAGTTGTGGAGATTTTGTCCCACTTCCGTGGCTGCAGTATGGGACTTAGTCCCTGAGCATTTTGAAACTCTAACCCTGTCTCTGCAAATAATATCAACATTGGTGGCAGTGTGGATATGACAGAGTGAATGTGGAGATAGAAAGCAGACCTTGACAGACTGAAACCATTGACCTAGATATGGCAGCTGAAACTTAACATCAAAAAGTACAAAGTGCTGCACATTAGCAAAAGACATGAAAAGTTCTGGTTTGGGAGGCTGATGGTGACTGATGGTGGAGCATGTGTTGGAGGAAAAGGACCTGGAGATAATAACTAGTGACAGTCTAAGGTCTCATGCCCAACACCAGAAGGCTGCAGGGTAAGCAAATAAGATGTTGTGATGCATAATGAGGGGGTTTGCCAGCAAAAGGAAGGTGATGATTTTACCCCGTACCAATCCTTGATGAGAACTCTCCTGGAGTACTGTGAGTAGTTCTGGATTCTGCACCTGTAGAAAGAGAGGGACCTCTTTGAAACTGTTTAAAGAAGGGCTATGAAACTGATTCTGGGGCAGGAGGGGAAGACACATGAAGAAAGGTTGGAGCCTCAATATGTACATACTAGAGACTGGGGTAGGACATAACAGAGACCTTAAATTACCTTTGTGGTATTAATAAAGTGACCTACAGTGCCCCATTCACAAGGAAGGAGGGCAAGGTAACAAAATACATTGGATGAAAACTGGTGTGGGGGAGCTAGCTGTGCTGGCACTCAGTAGAAAAGTGGTACCCATGATCACCTGTACTTTTCTGAAATCACCCCTTTGCTTGTTCTTTGTCAAAATGTTTCACTCCTTTAAATATGAATACATGAGACACTTATGGTAGAACACCCCCCCCACACACACACACACACACACACACACACAAAACTTGTATAAAATACTGAACCAAATTATGGGTTTGTGACAGATGGGAAGGGTTTTTTGTTTCAATGTTCCATGGCTGTTGAACACATTTTGAGCAGATATTCCTGCTGTTAAAAAGTAAAAAAAATGTATTTAAAGGCTTGTAAAAATATTTTGAATATGAAAATATGAATTAAGCCAGGGCCCCTACTGGGATTCCAGATCTGCAAACCTGTGATCAACCCATCCGTTCTAGCCACTACACCATGCCTGGACACAGCCTCCAGTATGTCTGTCACATGAATATGAAGCATAATAGTTATTAGACTAGTAAATATTTACATTTTGTTAAGCAATTTTAAATAATAACCCCAAATTAATAAGTAATAGAAGGTATTTCTTGTTACAGTCAATATACAGTCAATATTAATAGCGACCACTGCACAGTGTGCTGCACAATAAGCACAACCATGGAGACAAGCCATACAAAAACAAGGATACTGGACTTTAGAAGGGCTGACTTTGGCAAAATGGGTGAATACCTGAGGAATACACTAGCAAATGGCCAAAAAGGAGGGGTGGAAGAACAATGGAGAAAAATCTAAACTGCCATCATAGAGGCAACAAGCCTTTGTGTGAAACAGATAAAGAAAATAAAGCAGAGTAAAAAACCACTATGGTTCTCAAAAGAGGTGGCAGGGAAGGTTAAGGAGAAAAAGGCTGCATTCAAGAAGTATAAGGCATCACAGAAGGAGCACGACAGGGAACTGTATCAAAAAGCAGAAAGAAGTGGGGAAGGCAGTCAGAATAGCAAAAGCCCAAACTGAGGGAAAAAATAGCCAAGTCAGTTAAGAAGGGGGATAAAACCTTTTATAGGTACATTAGGGAGCAGAGAAAGGTTAAGGGAGGAATAGTGAAGATTAATAAGGGAGAAGGGAGGTGGGCAGAGGGAGACAGTGAAAAGACAGAGATTCTGAATGAATACTTTTGCTCAGTATTCACAAAAGAAGAAGAGGAGGAGTTACCTAAACCAGACAATAGAAGCACTCTGGGTAGTGGGGTTGACGCCAGTCCATTTACAGATGAAAGAGTCCTGAAAGAACTCCTAAAACTCAAGGTGAACAAAGCAATGGGGCCTGATGGGATTCACCCCAGAATCCTAAAAGAACTAAGGGAGGACCTAGTGACACTACTGACCACACTTTTTAACAAATCATGGGAGGATGGGGTGGTACCTGAGGACTGGAGGAGGGCAGATGTGATTCCCCTTCACAAAAGTGGGAGCAAGGCAGAAGCAGGAAACTACAGACCTGTAAGTTTGACCTCAGTGGTAGGGAAAATGATGGAATCACTTCTGAAAGAAAGAATTGTTGAGTATCTAGAGGCTGCGAGGGCACAGGACCCAAAGCAGCATGGATTTACAGCAGGAAGGTCATGTCAGATGAATCTAATAGATTTCTTTGACTGGGTGACCAAAGTAATAGACCAGGGAGGGGCTGTGGATTATGGCCTACCTAGACTTTAGCAAGGCATTTAACACAGTCCACACAAAGATTAATAATCAAGTTAGCCAGCCTGGGGTGGGTCCCCAGGGTGGTAGCCTGGGTTGCAAACTGGCTGCACAACAGGACACAGAAGGTAATAGTGGAGTGAAACACATTCTGAAGAAAGGGGGTCACTAGTGGGAGTACCTCAGGGCTCAGTACTGGGTCCAGTCCTCTTTAACATCTTTATAGATGACATTGCAGAGGGTCTGGAGGGAAAGGTATGCCTCTCTGCAGATGATACAAAGATCTGTAACAGAGTTGATATACAAGGGGGTAGAAAGGATGAGAAGGAACTTTGCAAGGTTGGAGGAATGGTCAGACATATGGCAACTTAGATTCAATGCAAAGAAGTGCAAAGTAATGCACCTGGGAAACAAAAACCCAGGAGAAGAGTACACAATAGTAGGGGAGGTACTAACAACAACAAAAATGGAACAGGACTTGGGGGTAGTCATATCAGATGATCTAAAGGTTGGTAAGCAATGTGAGAAGTCAGTAAGGAGAGCCAGGGGGATACTGGGATGCATAGGAAGGGCATCACAAGTAGAAAAAGGGAAGTGGTTGTCCCTCTGTACAGACAGTTGGTGAGACCCCATCTGGAGTACTGTGTGCAGTTTTGGAGACCTCATCTACGCAAGGACATAGACAGGGTGGAAGCAGTCCAGAGGAGGGCAACTAAAATGGTGCAGGGTCTGCATCAGAAATCATATGAAGAGAGACTGAGAGAGCTTAATATGTATACCCTTGATGAAAGGAGGGACAGGGGGACATGATAGAAACGTTTAAGTACCTCAAGGGAATCAACAAAGTCCAGGAGGGTAGCATCTTTCAGAAAAAGAGATGTGTAAGAACAAGGGGACACAATTTAAAGATAGAGGGGGGACGGCTCAGGGGTAATGTGAGGAAATCTTTTTCACGGAGAGAGTGGTGGATGCATGGAACTGCCTTCCTGGTGAGGTTGTTGGGGCTAAAACAGTGGGGGAATTCAAACATGCATGGGACAGACATAAAGGCAATTGTAGTGGGGGGTGGCAGGAAGTAGGCTGTTGATTAACTAGAATCTGCAGCTTATCCAGTAGGTAGGGAAATGGGCAGACTGGATGGGCCAAGTGGTCCTTATCTGCCGTCAAAGTCTATGTTTCTATGTTAATCTGCTGAGTAACTGAGCTGTAAGCATGATCTGCTACTGTAGTTGGTGCGCTGCTGGCAGTGTGTAGTCAGTGCACCTGTAAGGGTTTATTGTGCTTTCAAACTGATAGTATCTCTGGTGAGTTGTTTGTGGGTGGTGAGAGAACCCACAGTTTGCACTTTTCTGCTGCTGATCAAGAATTATGGATTTTATCCCTGGTGAGAGCAGGGAAAACAAACTTTTCTCAGAGTGCACTGATTCGGGTTTTCTGGTGGTTTTGTTAACAGAGGCCAAGGGCAGTAATAAGAGTATTACACCTCCTCTCCTTCCCCTTTTACATTATTTTGCTGATCTCTCTGGTGAGAAAAAAGAGTAAAACTAGCAAATTATAATACCTGAAGAAAATTTCCTCTGGATCCGTTATCATTTATAGCTGTTCTACAGCTTTTCTGGACTGCTGCTCTGGTGCTTATTTATATCTGAGACCTTTGGCACTAGAAAAACTGATTTATGTGTTCTCTCATTTAATTGTTGCTATAATCTTGTGCGTAAAATCCTTGGTGAGGTGTGGGTGGATGTAGTGAGGTTAAGTAGTTGGCTTGAATGTTGGTGCGAATGTCTTATTTATTAGAAAGTATCTGTGTGTATGATGGATTGCATATGCTAGATAAAAATTGTAAGAATGTTTAGATGAATTTTAATAATTAGAGCGTGACAAGCTACTGTAGCTATTTTAGGATAGCTACTGGAATCATTTTGTTGATTATTAGTCTGCTAGAATGTGTAGGGAGGACAGACCCCTCAAGCTGAGCTACTTCTTGGCCCAGCTGCTTGACCTTCACCTCTTTGTGGACTGTTCTCTGTTGGCCGCTGTTTATGGCCATTGTAGGGCAGCATGAATAGAGAGGAGGTGGAAGACTGGCCAGAGGTGTTTGGGGAGGGTTAGTGAGGGGAGCAGTATTGAGGTGATGAGATATAGAAGGTGCCCTGGGGTGGAAAGGGAACTAGAAAGGGGCCTGTCATGGCTGGATCCCATACCCAGGGCTTCCACCATTTTGAGTGAACAGGACACGAGTGGGACAGCAGCCACCACTCATTTCACCTGGGCAGTGCTTTGCAATGCCAGGTAGATGAGGATTAAGACTGCTATTATGGCAGATTTGATTTCATCGGTCAACTTAGCGTGCATTACGATACCTGGCTGAGTAATGACACTGGGCCAATTTTGGAGGTATCAGTCCAGAACAGATTCTCCATTGTGCACTGCCCGAGAAGGGAACACAGGGACAGGGGTGTGGCCATCTGTTTTAAATCCAGCTTGAAATTCTCTGTGCTCCCAGAGGAGTCTACCTCATCATTTGAATATGTGGTCATTCAAGGGGTCCAGGTTCTGGCTGCAGGATCCTTCTTATGTATTGACCTCCTGGTTGTGAGAGGGAATTCTTGTAGGAAATAGCGAACTTTGTCACCGATCGCATGCTGGAGTCTCCCAGATGTTTAATTTTGAGTGACTTCAATGTCAGGGTTGTCGACAAACTCTCGCAGTTTGGATAAGACTTCTTTCAGATGGCCGAATCACTGAGCCCAGCACAAGTAGTTACTTCTGAGACCCACACTCATCCTCATACCTTGGACTTGGTAGTCTTGCTGGCACTCAAGATAAATAACCTCAAGACTGATCTAGCCATTTGGTCGGATCAATGCACAATGAAGTTCTCATTTGCCCCTCCCCCCACCAAGAGTCCTCCCCTGTGGAAATTGTCTGGTTCTGCCCATTTAAGGGTTTGACCCCAAAGGATTAATGGTGAAAACTGGACCTGTCAAGTGTGACAAAGGCTTGTGCGACAGGATCAGAGGAGGCAGTTATGGCCTACAACAAGGTAGTCACCAAGACCCTTGATTCTGCGGCACCAGTTTGTTTGTGACTGAGGCTCTCACGCTTGAGATCCCCTTAGTTTGATGGGAAGCTCAGGAAGATGAAGACCTTATTTTGAAGTTTAGAATGCCACTGGCGGATGTCCTGCTCAGAGGAGGACAGCTTGGATTTGAAGACTCACTATACTTAGTACCAAAGGGCAGTCTCCCACAAGAAGGCAGAATTCCTGTCCAAGGAGATTGCTGCAGCAAGTAACAGCTTTTCTGAATGGTAGACAGGCTTATTCAAACTTCCTCTCTCCAGCTGGTAAAAGCATTGTCTATCGCCAAATACAACAAGTTTGCTCAGTTCTTTTCTAACAAAGAGTCCTCCTTCAGATCGAGTATCTCAACAGCAGGATCCTATAGAGCTTGCAGAGCTTCTGGTGCAGACAGAGGAAATCCTCTTGTCTGGGATGAGTTCAGCTCTGTGGGGGTGGATGAGGTTAATGAGATAATCTCAAAGCTGTGACCTACATACGTTGAACTGGACCTGGGCCCAACATATCTCTTAAAAGGCTGTGTTGGATATATGGGTTTGGTATGTACTGAGATAGCCCAGTGCTCCCTCTCAAGAGATGTGTTCCACATTGCTTTCTAAAAAGCATTGGTGAAAACCCTCTTGAAGAAATCATCCCTGGACCCAGACTGCCTCACGAATTACAGACCTGTCTCTAATCTCCCTTTTTTATGGAAGGTTATTGAGAAAGTACCTGCCATTCGGCTTGAGGAGCATCTTATTTATTAGCTTTTGTTTACTGGGTAAGCACACTAGACAAGGAATGCCTATTTTCAGGAATGACCTGGCCATCTTGCTGCCTTTGACATCTGTGAGCCACTTCAGTCTGGTTTCCAGCCAGGGCACTGTAAAGACACAGCATTAGTCAAGGTGCAGAATGATCTTCTCTGGTGAGAGATCAAAGTGTAACAGTCAGTTCTGATGCTTCTTGATCTCTCCTCAGCATTTGACACCATGGGTCACAGCGTGTTGTAGGGCTGCCAGTGAGATCTCTATGGACTGGCTGATACTGTCATCAACTGGTTAGAGTCTTTCTTTACAGATAGGATGCAAGTAGTAGTAATGGAAACTCATTCCTTCTGCCTGATGCCCCTGTTCTGTGGAGTACCCCAGGGTTTGATCCTCTCATCCATGTTATTCGCGGTGTACATGCTGCACCTGGGTGATATCATTAGACACTATAGTGTGTGTTTTCACTGCTATGTCTCATTGGAGGGCTTCAGTCTTTTTAACTACATGAAGTTTCTGCCCATCAAACTGTGACCACTGTCATACTCAGCTTGCATGGTCATTGGTCTTTCAATGACGAGCTCAGTGTAGCTTGACCTGCATTGGACCCAGCACTGACACACCCCTGAAATGCTGTTCATTGTAACAAAATGTTTTGTGCACATGCACAAGCAAACATAAAAATGGACATACAGTACTGCCTCTTGTGTTGCATTCTACATCAGGTTGTGCATGGCACTGTAAAATCATTCAGTTTCATGATGTAGTATATTCAAACTCTGTACACCATTTCAAGGAAAAACAGACTTTCCTTACCAGATGGTAAAGTCTAATTTTAAATTAGACTACTTGGGGGGGTGCAGTGATGAAGAATGTATGTAATAGCCTAGAATGGAGGAATCCAAGGCAAAACTCCATACGAAACAGGTCAAATGAATATATATAAATGCTGACGCACATGTTTTAGCCAACTGGGCTGTCTTCAACCTACAGCATAGTAGAGGAATCACAGCTCAATGACTCTTTTATCCATGGTGCTTTGTGTAATCCCCAGATATATGTTTTTTGGCCCCTTCTCCATATAGATGGTGAACATTTTATAATTCAGGGCCATATATACTAATTTCAAACAAACAAGTCAGATTCTAAATCAGAATCTGACTCTAAATCTGATTACACGTGAAAACCTTCACCCATCCAATACACACAGCAGGACCCTGTGTAAGGCCTGTAGCTGAGAAAAAATAAACTCTGGCAAGAGCCAATATGGTTGCAAAATAATTATATTGTGGGCAGTGAGAAATGTGTTTTTTGCACTAATCACTGAGCCCCCTAACTACACTTTCTAATTGTGATGATACACACACAGTGATTAATACATATACACATGTATGCATATATATTCCAGTGTAACATAGCAGATCACTGTCCACACACATTTTTACAGATTAAAAAAGACATAGAGGGACTGTTTTCTTCTTTTCAGGCTCAGTGGGATATCGGAGAGTGGGGGTTGTCACTCAACACCTCATTTAATCAGTAATTACATGCATAAGGCTGAAACTGATCTAGATAGTGAGGAAAAGTAGATTAGCAGTTTTTTGCACTAACCACTGAACCCCCTAACTGTGCTTTCTAATTCCTGTGATAAACCCACAGTGGTTAATATATATATACATATATGCATATATATTCCAGTTCAGCATAGCAGTGCACTATCTACACAAACAGAGCATTGCCACACACACAGTAACACACACAGAGTGCCTTATATGACATTTATTTACTTATACATCTAACCTTAACTTTTACTGTATTTAGGATTAGCACTGTGTTTTGCACTAACTCCGTACTAATTTATGGCGTGCCTGGATAACTAAGGTAGTGGACCAGGGAGGTGCAGTGGATGTGGCCTACCTTCACTTCATAAAGGCCTTTGACACCATCCCTCATAGAAGGCTGATTAACAAACTGAGCAGCCTGGGGTGGATCCTAGAATAGTTCTGTGGATGGAGAACTGGCTGAATGGCAGGAGTCAGAGGGTTGTGGTAAACAGGGAGTACTCTGGTGAGGGAGAGGTGACAAGCAGGGTGCTGCAGGGGTTGGTGTTGGGGCTGGTCCTCTTCAATGTCTTTATTGGGGACATTGCAGAGGGGTTGGAGGGGAAGGTATGCCTCTTTGCAGACAATGCAAAGGTATGCAATAGGGTGGGCAAACCAGAGAGTGTTGAAAAAAATGTGAGAAAACCATAAAACACTGGAAAAATGGGTTGAAGAATGGTAGCTTGGGTTCAATGAAAAGAGGTGCAGGATCATGCACATAGGGTACAAGAACCCAGGGAAAAAGTACAAATTAGTTGGGGCGGTACTGACAGTTACAAAGCAGGAAAGGGACCTGGGAGTTATCATAAGAACATAGGAACATAGGAAAGTGTCAGCAGAAAAGGACCTCCAGGCCCACCTGGTCTGCCCATTTGCCTAGCACCCCCTAAGCTTGCCCTTGATCCCACCCTCCTTTCAACATCCCTCTGTGTCTGTCCCGTGCCCTCCTGACCCCCCCCAACTGAATTCTCACCCACCACTTCCTTAGGCAGCCAATTCAGGTGTTTACCACTCTCTTGCTAAAGAAGTTCTTCCTGTTGCTGCCCCTAAACCTGCCCCCCTCTAGTTGGAGATTATGACCCCTTTTTCTGGGACACTTCTTCAGTTGTAAGGGGTTCTCAGTAGTCATCTTGTTTATCCCTTTTAGGTACTTGAAGGTCTCTATCATGTCCCCTCTCTCCCTGCTCAACTCCAGAGGGTACATGTCCAGGGATCCCAGCCTCTCCTCATACGGCAGATGTCTAAGCCCCTTCACCACCTTGGTTGCCCTCCTCTGTACCCTTTCCACCCTTTCCACATCTTTCTTTTGGTAAGGCCTCCAGAACTGGACCCCATATTCCAGATGAGACCTGACCAGCTGGGTGTACAGGGGAATCAGGACCTCTTTCTTCCTTCTGGGGATCTCCCTCCCAGTACAAACCAACACTCTCCTGGCTTTTGCCACTACCCTGCCACCTTCAAGTCCTGAGAGATGATGATGCCCAGGTCCCTCTCCTCCATGGTAACCACTAGCAGCTTGCCCCCCCAGTCTGTTTTCCATTCTCCCATTCCTTCTGCTGAGGTGCATGACTTTGCATTTTGCCATATTGAGGGATAATTTCCACTTCCTGGCCCACTCCTCCAATTTCCCTAGGTCCTTCTACATCCTTCCCACTCCATCCTGTATGCCCACTCTATTACAGATTTTGACATCATCCACAAACAGGCTCACTCTGCCCTCCAACCCCTCCGCTATGTCATTTATATAGATGTTGAATAGCAGAGGTCCCAGCACAGACCCTTTGAGCCACGCTGTTCGTGACCCCCAACTCACCCGAGGGGACTGCGTTTACTAACACCCTCTGCATTCTGCCCGCCAACCAGTTTCGCACCCACCCTATAACCACCTTCCCTAGTCCCAGACACTCCATTTTGTGCATCAGCCCACCATGTGGTACCGTATCAAAGGCCCTCCTGAAATCTAGGAAGGCTATGTCCACTGACCCCCCCTTCCCAATCCACCTCCCTAGTGACCCAGTCAAAAAACCCCGACCAGATTTGTCTGATAAGATCTGCTCTTGGTAAAGCAGTGCTGCCTTGGGTCAAGCAGGCCACTTGCCTCCAGGTAGTCAGTGATTCTGTCCTTGAGCAGTTTTTCCATGAGCTTACTGATCACTGATGTCAGACTCACTGGCCTGTAATTACTCAAGTTCTGCCTCCCCTCTCCCTTATGCAGGGGTAGCACATTCACGCACTTCCAGCCCTTCGGGACTACCCCGGTGCGTAAGGACTCATTGAACAGATGGGTCAAGAGAGCCGTTAGCACCTCACCCAGCTTGCTCAACACCCTAGGCTGAATCCCATCCAGCTCCATGACCTTGTCCACTCTTAGGCCCTTAAGCTTTTTCAAAATCTCTTCTTCCCAGAATGGTCCCGCATCCACCCTGACCCCCTCTTTTCCCGCTGAACCAATAACATCCCCCCCCTTCCCTCACGAATACTGTGCTGAAGTAACTGTTCAGTTATTCAGCCTTCTCCCGGTCCCCTTCTACCTTTCCCCGTCTCAGTTAGCAGGCCAGGTATCCCAGTCCCACCTTTCCTCCTCTCACTTATATACCTAAAACAGGTCTTGTCCCCCTTCATTACCCCCTTGGATATACTCTCTTCCATTTTTGCTTTAGCCCGTCTGACCACCCTCCCTGCTATCCTTTGCTTATACTGGTAAACCACATGGTCCAGCTTGCTCTGTGTGGTTTTGTGCTGCCTGAATGCATGCCTCTTATTTCTGATGCTTTCTCCCATCTCCCAACTGAACTACAGTGGCCTCCATCTCCTCCTACTCTTGCTTATCTTCTTTGAACAGTGGTCCATGGCCCCATGATTGCCTCCTTAATCATGGCCTAAATATCTTCCACCCCCCCTACATTCCCCCCCCCTTAATGCTTGCCGAGTATACTTCCTCATCTTCCCAAAATCAGCCCGTCCAAAATTCAGCACCTTCACCTTGGTCTGGTAGTGTGAGGCCAATGTGCATAATGTGAACCATACTGTGTCGTGGTCACTACTGCCTAGGTTATCCCCTACCGTTACTTCACCCGCGCTGTCTCCATTCATAAGCACTAGATCCTGGTGCCATGGCTTGGAGGGACAGGAAGCGCATCCTCAGGATCCCGAGAACAGCTGCACGGGAGTCTGAGCTGGATGTCATTGTCCACCTAGGGACAAATGACTTGGCTCAACATGAGATTAGAGCAGTGCAGAAGGACTTTGTAGAACTGGGGAGGGGCCTAAGACAAGTAGCACACACAGTATCCTTCTCTGAGGTGCTGCCTGTCAATGGCATGAGTGAGGCAAGGGTACTTTGCACCATGCAGTTTAATGAGTGGTTGAAAAATGGTGTGGAGCACAGGGTTTGGCTTCATTGGGGACTGGGGTTCCACTTGAGGGACACCAGCCTATACTGGCAGGATGGTCTGCATCTGTCCAGGAAGGAACAAGTCTTTGAGCAATCAGTTTAAATGCTTCATTGGCAAGCTTTTAAACTAGTCAAGGGGAGGCACTGATAAGCAGCAGGAAAATCCCAGCCTCCCTACAAAACAGGGTACTAAATGAGAAAAAGACCGAGGTAGAAAGGTCAGTGGGGGATGCTGCAACAGAAGGTAAAGCCATCAAAAATGGAAAGCAATGAGTACCAATGCCCATAGTCTGAGTAACAAGCTTCCTAAATTAGTGGCCTTGATGGAGGAGGAACATCTGGATATCGTGGCAGTCAGAGAAACATGGTTCACATAAACCATGGCTGGGACATAAACATACCAGGATACACTATCTACAGGAGGGACAGAGAGGGAAAGAGAAGGAGGAGTAGCTCTTTACATAAGGAAGGAATCAAAGCAACAGAACAAAGGGAAAACAGGGAGGAGAAGAAGCACTGTGGGTAAATTTGGAGACTGGCAATGGCACCACAATCCGCACAGGGGTTGTATACAGACCCCCTTCTCAGGGGGAGGAAATGGACAAGGAAATGATAGAAAGTATACTTAGTATGGCAGAAAAAGGGGAGATATTGCTGATGGGCAATCTGAATATGCCAGATGTTAACTGGAGTGCAGTTGCAGCAGCCACTTCGAAGAGTGGGGTTATTCTAGATACCCTACAGGGGGCATGCCTTAGACAACTAGTATTAGAGCCTACTGGAGGGAGCAATCTTAGACCTGGTTCTCTCAAATGAAGATGAAGAGAGATCACAGATGTAGAAGTGGGTAGCCATCTTGGAACTAGCGACCATCGAACAGTATGGTTCACAATAAACACAGCAATAGAGTCAAGCCATACAAAGGCAAGGTACTGGACTTTGGAGGGCTGACTTTGCTAAAATGGGTGAGTGCCTAAGGAATGCACTAGCAAATGGGCAGGAAGGAGGGGTGGAAGAACAATGGGAATAATAAAACTGCCATCACAGAGGCAACAAGCCTTTGTGTGAAGCAAATAAACAAAACTAAACGATGTAAGAAACCACTATGGTTCTCAAAGAAAGTGGCAGTGAAGGTTCAAGAGAAAAGAAAGCTTTCAGGAAGTACAAGGAATCACAGAAGGAACAGGACAGAGAACTGTATCAGTTAAAGCAAAAGGAAGCTGGGAAGACAGTCAGAACAGCAAAGGCCCAAACCGAGGAAAAGATAGCCAACTCAGTTAAGAAGGGGGATGAAACCTTTTATAGGTACATCAGGGAGTGAAGGAAGACCAAAGGAGGGATAGTGAGGCTTAATAAAGTGGGGGGAGGGTGGGAAGAGGGTGACTGTGAAAAGGCAGAGATACTAAACAAATATTTTTGCTCAGTATTTACAAATGAAGAGGGGGAGGTACCTAAAACAAACAGTAGAAACACTCTGTATGCAAAAGTTGATACCAGCCCATTTACAGAAGAAAGGGTTCTGAAAGAACTATTAAAACTGAAGGTGGACAAAGCAATGGGGCCTGGGTGGGATTCATCCCAGAATTCTAAAAGAACTAAGGGTAGAATTAGTGACACCACTGACTACCCTGTTTAACAAATCATGGGAAAATGGGGTGGTACCCGAGGACTGGAGAAGGGCAGATGTGATTCCCCCTTCACAAAAGTGGGAGCAAGGCAGAAGCAGGAAACTACAGACCTGTTAGTTTAACCTCAGTGGTAGGGAAAATGATGGAATCACTTCTGAAGGAAAGAATTGTCGAGTATCTAGAGGCCAGAGGGGCACAGGACCCAAGGCAGCATGGATTCACAGCAGGAAGGTCATGCCAGACAAATCTGATAGATTTCTTTGACTGGTGACCAAAGTAGTAGATCAGGGAGGGCTGTGGACATGGCCTACCTAGACTTTAGCAAGGCATTTGACACAGTCCCACACAAAAGATTAATATACAAGTTATCTAGCCTGGGAGTGGGACCCAAGATGACAGCCTGGGTAAAAATTGGCTGGAGAATAGGACACAGAGAGTAATAGTAAATGGAGTCCACTCTGATGAAAGGGGTACTAGTGGGGTACCGCAGGGTTCAGTATTAGACTGTCCCTTCAATGTCTTATATGCGTACATTGCAGAGGGACTGAAGGAAAAGTATGTCTCTTTGCAGATGACACAAAGATCTGCAACAGAGTTGATGCACAAGGTGGGGTGGAAAGGATGAAAAGGACTTGGCAAGGTTAGAGGAATGGTCAAATGTATGGCAGCTTAGATTCAATGCTAAGAAGTGCAAGGTAATGCACCTGGGAAACAAAAACCCAGGGAAGAGTACACAATGGGGGTGAGATACTAACAACAACAAAAATGGAAAGGACCTGGGGTAGTCATATCAGATGACCTAAAGGTGGGCAAGCAATGTGAGAGGGCAGCAAGGAGGGCTGGGGGAATACTGGGATGCATAGGGAGAGGCATCACCAGTAGAAAACAGGAAGTTATTATCCCTCTGTACAGACAGCTGGTCAGACCCCATCTGGAGTACTGCGTGCAGTTCTGGAGACCCAGTCTTCGCAAAGACATAGACAGGATGGAAGCTGTCCAGAGGAGGGCAACTAAAATGGTGCAGGGTCTGCACTGGAAGACATATGAAGAGAGACTTAAGGAGCTTAATATGTATAGCCTCGAGGAAAGGAGGGAGAGGGGGACATGATAGAAACTTTCAAGTACCTCAAAGGAATCAACAAAGCCCAAGAGGGTAGCATCTTTCAAAAAAAGATGTGTGCAAGAACAAGGGGGCACAATTTGAAGATAGAGGGGGGCAGCTCAGAGGTAATTTAAGGAAGTATTTTTTCACAGAGAGGGTTGTGGATGCATGGAACGGCCTTCTGGAAGAGGTCGTGGAGTCAAAAACAGTGGTGGAATTCAAGCATGCATGGGACACTCATAAGGCAATTCTAGGGGGTGGGGGTAGGAAGAAGTAGGCTGCTGGTTAACTAGGATCTGCAGCTTATCCAGTAGGCAGGGAAATGGGCAGACTGGGTGGGCCAAGCGGTCCTTATCTGCCGTCAAATTCTATGTTTCTATCCAGCACTGCTCCCTCCCTGGTTGATTCCTTGATCAGTTGGCTTAGGTGGGCTATCTGTAGGAAGTCCACAATCGCTCTGCTTCTGGATGAGGTCGCAGACAGGGATTGCCACTCCACATCTGGCAGGTTCAGATATCCCATCAGCAGCACCTCCCCCTTGGCTGCCATCCTTAGTATCTCCTTGACCATCTGGTATCCACCTCTATTATTTGCCCTGATGGCCTATAAATGACTCCTGTGCACATCAACTTGCCCTTCCCTGTGGCCAGCAAGACCCAAAGGGCCTCAGTGTCCCACCACCTGCCCTGTGTTTTCTGATACATGGATCCCTTCCCTCACGTAGAGCGTTACACTGTCCCCATTCCTATCAACCCTGTCCTTCCTGAACAGTGTATAACCCGGGATGTTCATGTCCCATTCCTGTCCGTCATGGAACCAAGTCTCTGTAATTCCCAACAGATCCAACTCCTACTCCATCATAAATGCTGCCAGGTCTGGGACTTTGTTGCCCAGGCTTCTGGCGTTTGTGCACATGGCCCTCCAGTAATCATTTTCCCTAACCCCTCCCTTCCCTGTTCTAATGGTCTTTGCTTTGTGTGTAAAATCAAATCCAGCCCCAGCCAGTTTGCTTGCCTTTTGTGAGGGGGACAGCTGTCCCCCTTGGCGAGTGCATTCTTCAGTGTCACTTGCAGCCCCCCCCCATATCAGTTTAAATTGTATTGTTCCCTAAAGAACTCCATTTCACACTTGAGCACATTCTTGCCCTGTTAAGGTGCAGCCTATCTGGGGCATAGAGGCTGTCATCCTGCCAGAGAGACCCCCACTGGCCCACCACCCCATAGCCCTTCTGTACACACCATTTAGAGAGCCAGCTGTTGAACTCCATTATCCTCTGCTGCTTATCCCTGCTAGCTCTAGGGACTGGAAGCACCTCCGAGAATGCCACTGAATGAAAGCACAGGTTATTATAGAATTGCGATAGGGCCTCAAAACTCACTTGCACTTCCATCAGGTCGTTCCCAGCTAGGTCATTCACTCCCAAGTGGAACAACAAGTGGGTTCTCTTATCCTGCTGCTTCCCCCATGACAGGATATAGTGAATGACCTCTGCAGCTGTCATTCCTGGCAAGCAACTGACCCACATCTTGCCACCCCTCTCACCCTTTCCCCCCCAGGTGATGCCCCTAACCATGGAGTCCCCTACAAGCATGACCTTATTATCAATCTTGCTTGCCCCAGCACCACCTCCTACCTGTACCCTTGCCTCCCCCACCGACTTGATTCTATCCTCAACCTTGCCTTCATTGGCTCCGACCCCTGCCTTGCCCTCTACATCCTCGCCCTTCCTGTGACCTGCTTTCTTGGTTGCATGAACCTTCTTTCAAACCACTGGTCCACTCCAATTTGTTCCCTCAGTAGGACCTCCCTGGTGGTTGCCACCCAAACTCTCTGCAGTGGACTCTGTGGTCACAGTGCCTCCCTTGACCCCTAGCTCCCCTTGCCCCCTGTCCATGCCTAGCACCAACTCCTGGACCTGTGTGGGCACTGCCTGTGTTATGCCCATTGCCACATCCTTTCCTTACTGTGATGTTATGCTATCTCTCCCTGGGGGTGACTCACCCTTTTCGGCCTCCACCCCCCCGGGCTCTCCGACCCCCTGCACCCCCCTTAGGTCAGATCCAAACTGGATTGCCCCTGCACTCCCCACAGCCCCCTTGACTCCCCTAGCTGACTCCACTACTCCCCCTCTCCATGGAGTACATCCTACTGCCCCTACCTGCTTGCCCTCTGCACTAACCTGGCCATCGCCCTTTTCCAGCTCCCACATCTTCTCCTTTTCCACCTCCAGCCCAGCTACTTCCTCCTCCTTGTCCTTCCCTAAAAGTAGTGGCATGAATCTGTTTTTAAGCTCAATGCCTAAATCCTTCCTAACCCCTAAAGGCACCCCCCCTTTACCTCCTGATTGCACACCCACTGATCCTTTGCTCCCAACCATCTTCCAACAGCAGCTACTCTTCCTGCATACAGCCCCATCCCTCCCAGTGCCATCCTTCTATCCTTGCAATCCATCATCCCTACCCGTGATGCTACATGAGTCTCTAAACTCAGGGATAACCACTGGCCCCCAATGGCATGCCGCTTTTCTCCCCCCCAGGCCCCTATCCCCACCTCCACTACCTTGAAAACCCTGGTGTCCCCTTCCCCCATTTCTGTCCCTGAACCCAGGTGCAGCTTCAGGACCTAACAGACCAGTCCCTCTTCTCCCCACAGTCCCTTTCCCCTCTCCCCATGCCGGACTGCCTCTGTCATCTCTGAGGACCTAAGAGTAACTAGACAGCATGATAAGATGGCTGGAAAGGCTAGTCAGATGCTTGGATGCATAGGGAGGGGAATCATGAGTAGAGAGCAGGAGGTCATCTTGCCCCTGTATAAGACACTCTACAGAGACTGCTCCTGGAATACTGTGTCCAGTTCTGGAGGCCTCATATGAGAGAAAACATAGACAGGGTGGGCGGTGCAGTGGAGGGCAACTAAAATGGTGCAGGACCTGTGGGATAAGACCTATGAGGGAAGACTAAATGAGTTAAACATGTATTCCATGGAAGAAAGGAGGGAGGGGGGGACGTGATTAAGACATATGAATACATCACTGGTATAAACAGAGTACAGGAAGGAAGCATCATTTAACATAAGAGATCATCCAAGTCAAGGAAGTCCAAAATGAAGCTGGGAAAGGAAAGCTCATGATGTGACTCCCAGCCCCCAGCTTGACCTCACACTGAGCACCCACCACCCCCAACCCCAGACTCCACCACATACTCTCACACTATTGAATCAGTTCCAGTGTGAAGATCCGCTTTCCCATCGAAGACACGTCTTGCTGCTGGAACTGGTGACTGCTATATGAGAAATAAGGCAAGTGCAGTTAAATGTATTTCCATGGATTTTCAACAACACTTACCTTATTTCTCATATAGCAGTTGCCGGTTCCAGCAGCAAGACATGTCTTACATGGGACAGTGGATCTTCACACTGGGATCTGTTCATGTGAGTGAGGGTGTGTGAGAGAGTCTGGGGGCTGTGTCATTGTGGGTGCTCAATGGGAGGCTGGGCTGGTGGTGCAGGGGTGCATCAGTGATGGACCTTTTTTAAACAGATTAAAAAAGACATCAAGGGACTGTGTTCTTGTTTTCAGGCTGTGAGGGACAATGGAGGTTGGGGGGTTGGCAGTAGACACTACATTTATATCAGCAATGATATGCATAAGGATGAAACTGATCTAGATAGTGGGGGAATGTAGACTAGCAATGTTTGCACTAACCACTGAGATACCTAACTGCACTTTCCAAATGTTGTGATACACACACACACACACACATACTGTCTAATACATATTCACATATATGCATATTCCAGTATAAAATCGCAGTGCAATGTCTACTCACATTTTTACAGATTAAAAAAGTAATTGAGGGACCATTTTCTTCTTTTCAGGCTCCAAGGGACATTGAAGGGTGGAGGTGGGGGTGGTTGCTACTAGACACCTTATTTAAATCAGCAATGACATACAGAAGTCTGAAACTGATCCAGATAGTGTGGGGAATGTAGAGTAGCAATTTTTGTACTAACCACTGAGCCACCTAACTGCACTTTCTAACTGTTGTGCCCCACACACACACACACACACACACACACACACACACACTGACTAATACATATACACATTTATGCATATATATATATATTTCAGTAAAACATACAGTAGCAGTGCACTGTCTATACACATTTTACAGATTAAAAAAAACACATCAAGGGACAATTTTCTTCTTTTCAGACTTCAAGGGACATTGGAAGGTGGGGGGTTGCCACTAGACACCTTATTTAAATCAGTAATGACATGCATAAGGCTGAAATTGATCTAGATAGTAGGGGGAATGTAGACTAGCAATTTTTGCACTAACCACTGAGCCACCTATCTGCATTTTCTAATTGTTGTCACACACATACACACACTGACTAATACATATACAATGGCATCCCCCAGGATGTAACCCACTTTTAAAGCACTCTGTAGTATGCTGAAGCAGACCTTCTGAATAAAGCAATGTAATTTCAATGGCAATTAGTCCCCTTTGTCATGCAGGAAACTGTGTCATTCACTTCATCCTGGCAGTGTCACATTTTCCTGAATGACAATAGAGACTAATTGCCATTGACATTACATTGCTTTATTCAGTAGGTCTGCTGCAGCAATCTGCAGAGTGCTGCAAAATGCTGCATAAATATGTTTCATCCTGAGGGACACCACTGTGCACTTATATGCATATACATTCCAGTGTAACGTAGCAGTGCACTGTCTACACACACAGCATTGCCACACACAGACTAACACACATACACTGTCTTATATAGCATTTATTTACTTATACATCTAACCCTTTTACTGTGTTTAGGATAAGCACTGTGTTTTGCACTAACTCATTGTACTAATCTATGGCATGACTGGGTAACTAAGGTAGAGGACCTGGGAGGTGCGGTGGACGTGGCCTATCTGAATTTAAGAAAGGCTGGGCCAGCCTCACTCACTTATCCTTCTAGGGCAGTGTTGTGTACTGCTAGATCGATTAAGAACAAGACAACGATTATAGCTGATCTCACTTCTAAGGTGGATCTGGCATGTATCACAGAGACCTGACTGGATGAGAGTGCCGGTCCTGTACTAGATGTGGCAATTCCGGCTGGGTTCTTGGTGATTAACTGCCTGAGAAGGATCACAAGGGTGGGGGAGTGGAAATTTGTTTTAAATTGAATCTGCACCTCACGGCTCTCCCGGTAAGAGTGACAATATACTTTGAATGTCTGGCTGTTAAGGGGTTTGCAGGTGTAGGTTGTGGGGTCCTTCTCATTTACCATCCTCCAGGGAATGAGAGGGAAATCCTGCAGGAAGTTGTGGACTTTGTTGGTGAACTGATATTGGAGTCACCCAGCTGGCTTATTCTGGGTGACTTCAATGCTTGGATCGACAATGAACTCTCGCCATTTGGACAAAACTTTCTCCAGCTAATGAATTCACTGGGTCTGACACAGGTGGTTGCCTCTGCAACCCACATACGCGGTCATTCATTGGACCCGGTGTTCTTGCTGGGAGTGGAGGTCACCAACCTTATGGTGGAGCTGGTAGTCTGGTCGGGCCTTCATACCATGAGGTTTTAATTCAACGCACCCCCCTAATAGACCTTTCCCTATGGAGATGGTCCAGTACTGCCCTTTCAAGGGTTTGATCCTGGAAGGTCTGATGGTGGTGCTGGACCTATCAAGTGTAGCGAGTGCTTGCAATGAGCTGGAGGAGTTAGTGTCGACCTATAACAGGGTGGTCACTGAGGTGCTTGACTCAAATATGCACCAATTCATGTTCGACCCCTCACTTCACATGAGGGATCCCTCTGGTTTGATGGGAGTCTCAGAGAGTTGAAGATAAGGGGTCAAAGGTTGGAGCAGTGCTGGCAAAGGTCCCGGTCTGGTGGGGACAAGCTCATTTTGATGTCTTATTATAGAGATTATCAATCAGCAATCTCCTGTAAGAAGGCAGAGTTCCTGTCCAAGGAGATTCCTGCAGCAATAAAAAGACCAGTTCAACTCTTTTGGACTGTGGACAGGTTGTACAATCCTGCCTGTCTTCAGTCTGTGGGGGCTTTTTCACAAATGAAATGTTATGAGTTTGCTCTGTTTTTTGCTGATACGATTGCCTCCATCAGATGGGGGATTCAGTCAGAGCCGTCTTTGGGGGCTTGCGGTTGCAAGCCAGGGGTCACGGGCACTCTTTCTGTCTTTTCAGATTTCAGTCAGTTGACAGACACAGATGTCGTGAAGGTCATTCAGGAGTTGAGGCCCACCTATTATGGTCTGGATCTGGGTCCAACATGCCTTCGTGTAGGGTGCATTGATTTCAATGGCTCTGTCTTGGCTCGGATAGTTCGGTGTTCTCTAGTGAGGGAGGGTCTTCCCAGAGCCCTTGAAGGAGGCAATGGTGAGATACCTCTTCAAGAAACCATCATTGGACCCAGACTGCTGAGACAATTACAGACCAGTCTCTAGACTTCCCTTTGTGGGAAAGGTTATTGAGAAGGTGGTGGCTGTTCAACTGGATGACTTTTTGTCAGCTCTTGACATCTACAACCCTTTCCAGTTGGGTTTCTGAAAAAGGCACAGTACTGAGACTGCCCTGGGTCGGGTGCTTAATGATCTCCTGGTGGTGAGAGATTGAGGAAAGTGCTCCTACTCTTTTTTTTTTTTTTAATCTCTCAGTGGCATTTGACAACGTGGACCATGGGTTGCTGTTGGAGTGCCTGTGGGTTTGTTGTGGACTAATGAGGGCAGTCCTCAGCTGGTTCCATTCATTCTTCACTGGCAGGATGCAAATGGTGGTGTTTGGTTCCTTTTCATCTGCACCACTGCCCCTGGCATGTTGGGTCCCACAGGGTTCCATCTTGGCACCCATGCTGTTTGCAGTGTATATGCTACCACTAGGGGACATTATAACGTGGTATCAGCTGAGTTTTCACTGTTTTGCACATGATACTCAGCTGTACTGCTCCTTTGTGAAAGAACAGCAGGATGCTATCTTGAGTTTCAATCAGTACCTTACTGAGATCCAGAACTAGATAAGACTCAACTGGCTGAGGTTGAATCCAGACAAGACAGAGGTAATGGTGGTGGAATCTGGCTGCCATAGTGTTGGTGTGCAATCTGGTCAGGTCTCCGGTCTTAGAATCGGGGACTCCCAATTGCCCACCTCAGTCAAGGTAAAAAATCTTGGCGTTGTGCTGGACTGTGGTTTGACACTTAAATCTAAGGTTCCAAATGCAGTGGCAGTGTGCATTGAGTAGGTGGTGCTTCTTTAAAAGGGAGTTCACTTCAGTAAAGAAATAGTAAAGAACACTCACCCCTGCTGTTCTGTACACATAAGACTCATACTACAATTACTGTATCTTCAGCATTTTATTTTCTGGTATGAAGGCAGCATGTAGAAACAGACTGCAGCTGAAGCTGCTTTGGGCGCGAACAGTTTCTACATACTGCCATTGTACCAGAAAATAAAATGCTTCGCTGGCCCAGTGGCACAGAGGGTTGAGGTGCTGGCTCCTTATCTCACACCACACCAGCGACCCGGGTTTGGGAACTGACTTGGGTCATCGGGGGTCAGCAGGGGAAGGAGAGGATTGAGCATCCCACAGGACTGCTCTCCTGTCCTCTCCTGGGGGGGGTCCATTGTCGCTTCGCTCTGCAGCAGCCCCTGGTGGAGACTGGGAGCACTGCACAAAGTGTCGCAATGTGGGAAGTACCAGCACATGGAAAAACCACTCTGGACTAGCCAGATGATGGCATCCGGTCTACCAGCACACCCAGAAGACTTCCTGTGGGCCGCCCGTCTCAGCAGTACCCAAGTCCGAAGGAAAATATAGCATACTGAGCTGCCCCCACTGGTGCCTTCCCTCTCGGAGGAGAGGGACCCACTTGGTGAAGGGAAATGCCGAGCTACCTCAAGGGTTAGATGGGGTGCTGGTGACCTTGGATGCCTGAAGGAGAGGCAGATTCGGGGCATGGAGGAGAGAAAAATAGTTCACTCAAAGAAAAAGAAAAAACACTGAAGATACAGTAATTGTAGTATGTGTTTTATGTATACCGAACAGCAGGGGTGAGTGCGCTTTACTATTTCTTTGCTTAAATCTCAGGTGTCAGCCATAGTCCAGAGTGCATTTTACCATCTTCACAACATTGCCAGGATAAGACACCTGATTCCCTTGGGTGAACTGCCATCACTAGTGCATGTCTTTGTGACCTCCCAGCTTGACTACTGCAATGCTCTTTACCTGGGGCTATCTGGGGGTGAGCTCTACTGCCTGCAGCAAGTGCAGAATGTGGCAACCAGGTTGCTGACTGGCCTCTTGAGGTCTTGTCATATTACACCTGTGCTCCGCTCTCTGCACTGGCTGCTGGTTAGGTGGAAGTTCACCTTCAAGGTCAGTTTGCTGACCTATAAGGCCCTACACAAACTGGGGCCCTGATACCTGCAAGACCTTCTACAGCCCTACTGCCCTTCCCATCCCCTTCAGTCAACTGATGAGGGGCTCCTTGTGATTCCCAGGGTATGTTTGAAATCTTCTGGTGCCTGGGCATTTTCATTCATGGCACCAACTCTGTGGAATTCACTTCCTCAATCCATCACAGGGGCCCCATCAATAAATGCCTTCAAGAGGGAGCCAAACACATTTCTTTTTAAAGAAGCATTTGCTTCATTGAGTTAACTTGAGTCAATTTTAGTTAACACTACATATTTAATTTCTTACTTTCTGTCTGTTTTTGATACTAATTATTGCTGTCTTAACTGTGTTATAAATTCTTGCTTGTCCAGTGCCTTGAATTGCAGTTGAGGAAGTGTGCTATATAAATAAATAAACTAAACCATGCAATAAAGTGGACACGCCAGAGGGTGTTGAAAGATCCAATCAATCAATCAATCAAAACTTTATTGATAAAGCACCCCTTCCCAGGGGCTTGGAGTGCTGTACAATACACACTTAACATATAGAATCAATTTTAAAATACATTACAGAGCACAGATGCATCAATTACAAGTTATAATATTACTAAAATCAGTGACGGTCTCTAACTTTATATCTCATATTATACCAAACTAAATGCTTGCTTGAATAGAAATGCCTTGAGCCCTCTCTTAAAGGCTTCCACTGAGGGGTCCTCTCTAAGATAAACTGGAAATGATTTCCACAGGACAGGTGCTGCCAAAGAGAAAGCCCAGTCTCCTGAAATCTGCAGCCTTGTCCTGGGAACCATCAGGGGGCCACCCTCGGAGGAATGAAGCGGGCGAGCCAAGCAGTAAGGAACCAGGAAGTCTTGCAGATAGTCAGGTCCCCAACCCTGTAGGGTTTTAAAGGTCAGAAATCCTACCTTAAAGGCAATCCTCCACCTTATCGGCAGCCAGTGCAGCCCATGAAGAACTGGCATAATATGCTCGAATCTGGACACACCAATCAATAGCCTGGCTGCCGTGTTGTGCACCAGCTGCTGATGGCAAAGCTTGCCTTCCAAAAGCCCCAGGTATAAGGCATTGCAGTAGTCTAACCTCAGTGTGACAAAGACATGTATTAGGGTGGCAAGGTCGTCAGGCTGAACCAGGGAACGGATCCAGGTGATATTTCTTAGATGATAAAAAACACTTTGGTCGACAGCCAACACCTGAGCATCAAGTGTCCAAACATTGTCAAGTACCATGCCCAGATCTCTAACCCATGTGGAGGGGATTAGGGGTAAGCCACCCACTCTCAGACCCAGGTCACTACCCTGTACCCATCACCTTGCCAATGACCCAGCTCCACCACCAATATCTCTGTCTTGTCTGGATTGAGTCACAGCCAGTTTTGAGTCATCCAGCCTTGGATCTCAGTCAGACAGGTGTTAAACACAGAAACTGCCATCTGGTTCCAAGATGCACAGGACAGGTATAGCTGGGTGTCATCGGCCTAGCAATGAAAACCCAAGCCATACCACCCGATAATGTCTTCCAAGTGCAGCATGAACACCGTGAACAAAAGAGGCAAGAGGACTAACCCCTATGGAACTCCACAACACAGAGGCATTGAGTTAGATGAGGATAACACTATCACCACCCTATGCACTCTATCTGTGAGGTATGACTTAAATCAGCTAATGACATTGCCAGTCAGTCCACACTAGTTCCACAGTTAGTCCAACAACACCTTGTGATCCACAGTGTCAAATGCTGTTGTGAGATCGAAGATAACAAGAATAGATCATTCTACTCAATTCTTCACTCTAACGAGATCATTAGACACCCTTACCAGGGTGGTCTCTGTGCTATGCCCAGGTCTAAACCCAGACTGAAATGACTCAGAAATGGTACAGGAAGTGAGATGAGCCTCAAGCTGACTGGTTACTATCTTCTCTAAAACCTTTCCTAAACACAGGAAGTTTGAGACCGATCAGTAGTTGGTGAGGCAGTCCAGGTTCAATGAGGGCTTCTTCAAAAGTGGTATCACCAGAGCCTCTTTTAAGGCTACTGTGAAAACCCCACTCCTCATGAAATGCTGTACTATATCTGCAACCACGGGTCCAATTAGGCCAATGCAACCAACCAGAAGTCGGGTTGGTCCGGGGTTTAGTTTGCAACAGGTAGGCAGACGCTTTGAGATTATCTCGCTCACCTCATCCACTTCAACTGGATCAAACTCACTCCACCCAAGAGGATGCCCCTCCCACATTGTTGACTCATCCCGCATGCCATTGAAGTGACTCTGGAGGAAATGTCGGATCTGATAGAGGACACCTTGTTGGCAAAGAACAGAGAGAACTTCTCACACCTAGTGCTTAAATTAGCTCTCCCCGGACAGAGAGGCTGTATTTAATAACCTGTCTACCATACAGAAGAGCTGAGCCAGTCTGTTGAGTACTGCAGCAATCTCCCTAGACAGAAGATCCACCTTTTTTCAAGAGATTGCTCCTTGGTCAGGGGTTTGGCAGTTGAAATTCAATGCAAAGAAGTGCAAGATAATGCATATGGGGCACAAAAACCCTGGCACAATATATCAGTTGGGGGGTGAGGATATAGCATGCACCAAGCAGGAAATGGATCTTGGGGTTGTCCTCTCTGATGACCTCAAGGTAGGGAAACAGTGTGACAAGGCAGCAGGTAAAGCAAATAAGATGCTGGGATGTATAGGCAGGGCATCACCAGCAGGAAAAGGAGGTCATAATTCCAGCTATACAAGACACTAGTGAGGCCCCACCTGGAGTACAGTGTACAGTTCTGGAGACCATACCACGTAAGGACATAGACAGGGTAGAGAAGGTTCAGAGGAGGCCAACAAAGATGGTGCATGGATTGCATCACAAGTCCTATGAAGACAGGTTGAAGGAACTGAACATGTACTCCCTGGAGGAGATGAGGGAGAGAGGGGATATGATAGCGACATAGAAGTATCTTACAGGGAGGAACAGGGTGCAGGAAAACACTATTTTTAAGCGAAAAAGATGTTCCAGGACTAGAGGGCATGGGATGAAGTTGGAGGGAGGACGATTCTGAGGAAACATGAGAAAGAATTTCTTCACAGAACGGGTGGTGGACAAGTGGAACAGCCTGCCAGAGGAAGTGGTGGGGGCTGAAACAATCACGGGATTTAAGAATGCATGGGATAGACATAAAGGAATTCTAGAGGTCAGGGGTAAGGGGCAACAGACTTCTAGGAAAACAAACTGAACTTACAAGCTTAAATGGGCAGACTGGGTGGGCCATAGGCCCTTATCTGATGACACTGTCTATGTATCTATGTATCTATGGATCTATGATATTCACTATAATGTGACCTCAAGGCCAATTAGTCCTCCATCAACCCAGACCTCCTCCAGCAGCAATCCAGTCTCTGGACCTTGATCTTAAACTCCCTGAGTTCCCCATCAAACCAAGGGGGTTAGTTTTAGTTTCACTGCCATTGACAAGGTATGTTGAAACCCCAGAAGGGGGATTTTGACAATCTCATGTAAAAATGAAAGAATTTTTGGATTCTTACACTTAAGTCCACTTAACTACCAGGTCTAAATACCCAGCTGGACATTCATCCCTATCTAAACAAAGTCTAGTCAGAGCCAATAGGGCTGTGAAAAGCTACCAAATGACCAACGTTACAAATGTGCATAGAAATTACGAACATATGAACACATGAAATTTGCCAGCAGATAAAGGCCTAGAGGTCTATCAAGTCTGCTCGAATGTGCAGCTAGAACCCCTTATTCTGCAGCTGCCCCTTCCTTCCAACCTTCCCCTTCATTAACCCTCCCTCTTGTCATGTCCCATCCCCCTTTGAATCAGGCCACTGTTCTACTGGATACCACTTCTGCAGGTAATGTATTCCACCCAGCCACCACCCTCTCTGTAAAAAAGTGTCTCCTCATCTCCCTCCTGAACCTTCCTCCCTCTCTCCAGTCTCATATCATGGCCCCTGGTGTCCCTCCCCTCCCTTACTTTGAACAGCCCCTCTGTACCTGTCTTGTTTATTCCATTCTTGTATTTAAAGGTTTCAGCCATGTTCCCCCGTCCCTCCTGTCCTCCAGTGAGTACATGTTCAACTCCCTCAACTTCCTCTCATATGATAAGTCCCCCAGCCCCTTGATCATCTTTGTCACCCTGCGCTGCACCCCCTCCAATAACTTAGTGTCCCTCTTCAGATACAGGCGCCAGTACTGCATGCAGTACTCCAGGTGCAGTCTAACTAATGACCTATACAGTGACAGAATGACCTCCTCCCTCCTCGAAGATATACTCCTTGCAATACAACCCAGCATTTTGTTGGCCTTTGCAGCTGCCTTCCTACATTGTGCCGAGTTGTTCATTGACCCTGTAATGAGCACCCCCAGATCCTTCTTCTCCTCCTCCTCCTCTGTCTAGGCTAGCTGCACTCCCCCCAGCTGGTAACTCCTCCTTGGGTTCTTCATCCCAAAATGCAGCACCTTGCACTTTTTGGCATTAACCCCCAGTTGCCAGGTGTATGACCAGGTTTCAAGCTTTGCCAGATCATTCTGCAACCCCTGCCATCCACCTAGGTCATCCACCACCGCTCCTACCTTGGTATCATCAGCAAACAGACTGATCTTGCTCTTGATGTCCCATTATATGCCTACAATGAATATCCCAAACAACACTGGTCCCAACACCGAGCCCTGTGGAACACCGCTCATCACTACCCTTGGGTGTGAGAGAGCTCCCCACCTACCACCACCCTCTGTTGCCTTCCCTGAAGCCAGTTTCCTACCCATCTCACCAGCTTTGCACCCGCCCCTGTGCCTACTAACTTACTTCCCAGCCTTCCATGCGGCACCGAGTCAAATGCCTTACTGAAGTCCAGATACAGGACATCCACTGCATGGTCCCTGTCCAGTTGTCTAGTTACCCAGTCGTAGAACCCCACCAGATTGGTTTGGCAGGATCTGCCCTGTATGAAGCAATGCTGTCTGCTGTCCTGTAATCCTTTGGCTTCTGGGAGGACCACCAGCCTCTCCTTCAGGATAGTCTCCATTAACTTACCCACGATGGATGTGAGGCTCACTGGTCTGTAGTTTCCCAGTTCATCCTTAGGACCACTCTTGTGGAGTGGCACCACATGAACCATCCTCCAGTCCTGAGGTACACACCCCAAATGTTGTGAGGCATTAAATAGGTCTGCCAAAGGTCCAGCAAGGACCTCTGCCAGCTCCTTCAGTACTCTGGGGTGGATGCTATCTGGGCCTGGGACCTTGTCCACCCTCAGTGCCTTCAAACCCTCTCAAACTCTGCCCTCCATGATTTCCCTATCTGTCACCCCTTGCCCCCCTGTTTCTGCCATTTCTCCCCCCTTGGGTATCACCCCCCTATTCTATTTAGTTAATAATGAGCAGAAGTACTCATATAGTGCTTCTGCCTTATCGCACCCTGCTTATAGAAACATAGACTAAGACGGCAGATAAGGACCGCTTGGCCCATCTAGTCTGCCCATTTCCCTACCTACAGGATAGGCCGCATATCCTAGTTAACCAACAGCCTATTTCTTCCTGCCCCCCACAAGAATTGCCTTATGTCTGCCCCATGCATTCTTGAATTCTCCCACAGTTTTAGACCCCACAACCTCCTCAGGAAGGCTGTTCCATGCATCCACTACCCTCTATGTGAAATAATACTTCCTCACATTGCCCCTGAACTGCCCTCTTTCTATCTTTAAATTGTGTCCCCTTGTTCTTGCACGTTTCTTTTTCTGAAAGATGCTACCCTCTTGGACTTTGTTGATTCCACTGAGGCACTTAAAAGTTTCTATCATGTCCCCCCTCTCCCTTCTTTCCTCAAGGGTATACATATTAAGCTCCTTTAGTCACTCCTCATACGGCTTCTCTTGCAGACCCTGCACCATTTTAGTTGCCCTCTTCTGGACTACCTTTATCCTGTCTATGTCCTTGCGGAGATGGGGTCTCCAGAACTGGACACAGTACTCCAGATGGGGTCTCACCAACTGTCTGTACAGAGGGATAACAACTTTCTGTTTTCTGCTGCTGATGCCTCTCCCTATACATCAGAGTATACCCCCAGCCCTCCCTACTGCCTTCTCACATTGATTGCTAACCTTAAGATCATCTGATATGATTACCCCCAGGTCTCTTTCCTTTTTTGTTGTTGTTACTACCTCCCCACCCATTGTGTATTCTTCCCCTGGGTTCTTGCTTCCCAGGTGCATTATTTTGCACTTTTTTGCATTGAATCCTAGCTGCCATACTTCTGACCATTCCTCCAACCTTGCCAAGTCCCTTTGCATCCTTTCCACGCCTCCTTGTGTATCAACCCTGTTGCAGAGCTTTGTGTCATCTACAAAAGGCATACTTTTCCTTCCAGTCCACTGCAATGTCACTGATGAAGACATTAAAAAGGACTGGACCCAATACTGAACCCTGCGGTACCCCACTAGTAACCCCTCTTTCTTCAGAGTGGACTCCATTTACAATTACCTTCTGTGTCCTGTTGTGCAGCCAATGTTTTACCCAGGCTACCACCCTGGGACCCACTCCCAGGCTGGTTAATTTGACTATTAATCTTTTGTGTGGGACTGTGTCAAATGCCTTGCTAAAGTCTAGGTAGGCCATGTCCACAGCCCCTCCCTGGTCTACCTTCCACCCAACCCCCCTCCTTCCTAATCCTTACTATGTGGTTCTTACAGCTCCTTTTCTCCCTGATGTACCTAAGGAAGTCCTTCTCCCCTTCTTAATGCCTTGTGCCAGCCTGAGTTCCATAGATGCTTTAGCTCCCCTTTCTGCCCTTGTCACCTTCTTCGATTCTGTCAAGTACTCCTCCCTGTCCTCCCCCCTTCCTGTTTTCTTGTACTTCCTAAAGGCAGCTCTTTTTCTGCTTACCTTTCCCATGACCTCCATGCTCAACCAGCTTGGTTTCTTAGCCCTAGCCTTCTTGCTCTGGGCCTTGCAGCAGGTTTTGGTTGCCTCCATTATCCCCAGCTTTATGAGCTCCCACCTCTGGTTAGTGTTCATACTAGATTGAATTCTGGCCAGGTACCCTTTTACCACTTCCCCCATCCTCCCAAAGTTGGCCCTCCTGAAGTACAGCACTATTGTGCCCGATTCCACTCCTTCCTTGCCCATATCCAATGTGAGTCATACTGAGTGGTGGTCACTCCCTGACAGTGGTTCCTCCACTGTAAGTTCTCTCACAAAGTCCCCATGTACCAGCACAAGGTCAAGGGTATTTCCTAACCTGGTTGGTTCACTGACCATTTGCAGCAGGAAGCTGTTCTGGGAAAGCATCCAGCAGTACCTGCTCCCTTCTGTTCCTGGTTGTTGGGGTACTCCAGTCCACTCCTGGCATGTTGAAGTCTCCTACAATCACTCACTACCCTTCTCGCTGGTCCTTCTGATCTGTTCTGCTAGTTCCCTGTCTAACTCCTCCGTCTGAGATGGTGGCCTGTACACCACACTCCCATTCTAAGAATCCTGTTCTTGGAATCCTGGATTTGCATCCAAAGTGACTCAGTACTACCCTTCTCCCCTTCTTCCCTTACATACTTCAGTCCTTCCTTCACATATAGTGCCACACCCCCTCCTTTCCCAATCACCCAGTCCCTACGAAATAACCTGTACCCTGGTACAGACTGGTCCTAGTCATTGTATTGCGTGGCCCATGTTGCAATGTCCCACCTCTCCCTCTGCCATGAGCACCTGTAACTCTGCAGTTTTCCTCCCAAGGCTCCTAGCATTAAGGGTAACCACCTTCCACCCTCCCCCCCATCATGCCCCCCTTTCCTAGCATCACCAATAGTACTTGCCATTTGTCCTTTGTCACTGTTATGGGGGGTAAGCTCATATGGTTTCCCAACCTGTGGTCTCTGCATATCTGTTGCCCAATTGCCACCCCTCACTCCTAGTTTAAATTCCCAACTTCCTCTATGTACTCCTCCATCCTCTGTTTCAACACTTTCTTTCCCTCCTCACTCAAGTGTAGTCTGTCCTTGGTATAGAGACTAGTGTCCTCCCAGGTCCCTCTCCACCTCCCCCCCAACAGCCCATACCCTTTAGCACAACACCAGGTTCTTAGCCATCCATTAAATTCCTCTGTTCTCAGCTTTCTTGTTGTGCTTGCCTTGGGCACTGGAAGTATCTCTGACAAAGTTACTGATCTTCTTGCCCCCCTCACATAAATGTGCTAGTTCCTCAAACCTCCTCTAGACTATATCTACTTCCTTGTCAGCCAGGTTGTTTGTCCCAAGATGTATAATTAAATGAGGCTTGTCCCTACCCCTTCTAGCATATTTCAGAACAGATTGTCCAACCCTTTCCGCTGTCATTCCTGGCATGGTCTCCACCCAAATGCTACTATGCCTCTCCCCCTTGCTACCCCACCTGACTCCTCTTAGTTTTGAGTCCCCCAGCACTAAGATTCCACCACTCTTACTCTCTGCTTGCTTCCATTCCTCACCCTCTCTCATTTCCCGCTCCTCTTCTTCCTCCTTCACATTATTTCCCCCTTTTGCCCCTGTTGCAATTCTCCCAGCAGAACTTCCCCCCACTCCAGTTTGATCCAGGCATTTATAAATTACTCCTCTAATTTCATCATTCTCCTCCTCCACCTTCTTCCTCTCTAGCAGTGCAAAACTATTTTCTGAAGACCCTTCACAAATGCCTGCTCTCTCTCTGCATAGTAACCTCTTCTCTCTTTTCCACTCCATGACTTTTGCCACTACTTCGCCTCCCCTCACAAGTCCCTATCTCCTCCTTCCATTTGTCTTTTGTTTCCTGACCTGGTTTCCCCGACAATCGTTCTTCCTGGCCTGGGCCCCTTTGTCTCTGCTTCCCTTCTTCTGACCCTCTCCTAACCACTGTTGGCTTAAATCACCCTCCCTCATCTCCCCTTCTTCCTCCCTCCAGTATTGGGCTAAACCCACCCCCAATCTGCCTTGCATGTCTTAGTTCCTTCTGCAGACCCTTGATCTCCTTTCTAAGTTTCTCTGTGTGGTTGCACACTAAACATCCTCCCACACTCCAGGCAATTTTTATAAAGATTGGTGTGCCACAGTTGTTGCATCCTACCACCCTACCCACTGCTGTCGTTGCCCACCAGTGACCCTCCACCCTTCCAGATGCAGGATACCAAACACTCCCCCAAGTCTCCCCCCCCCTCTATCAGTGCAAAACATTATTTTCTTTATTTCCCTTACCCCCTTTGTTGTACACATTTACATAGATTGAGCAACTGCTTTTTATATTCCTATTCTTCCTATCCACACTCAAAAAGAGACTTTAAGTAGCTATTGCACAACCTTCTTCAAACTCCTACTCCTCCTTTCCCCAATACAATAGCAATGTGAAGAAGTAACAATGAAAGCTCCTAGATTTGCATTTACTTCCCTTCCACTGAGATAGCAGTCACCTCTTCACTTGCTGCTGTTCCTTTCCTGGATGTCTGCTTCTGCTATGACAGGTGCATTTCCTTTGCCCGTTTGAGGAACTGATGTCAGAACCCCAGGTATAAAGGAAATAATGGACCAGGGGTGGCGTGGGGTGAGGGGCTTGGGGTGGGACCAACCCATTCTTCCAGAAACAATCAGGTAGCTGAGGCCCCAGGTCAGACCATTAGCACCCTTCCCCCACTCTGCACTAAGCTTTGCAGCTAGTGAAGCCAGCAACAATGAATCACAATTCCACTCAAAGCCACCAAAATAGGTTTGCTACCCAAAGAAACAGGACTCCAAACAGCTTCACCAACAACACATCAAAATATGTTTGAAATTAGAAGATATAGGTCTCCAATTCAAAGAAACAGACCCAGTTAAATCACACCACTTATGTTTTTAAATCAGAACAAATGCAGCCTGCTACACAGTGAAACATCAAACAAATAAGCCCACTTATAGCTACCAAAACAGGTTTCAAAATTCCAACAGCCCAAAACAATACCCTGCTAGCCCCTTAGAAGTAGTAAGAAAGAAAAGAAATAACCATCTACCAAATAGAATCTACAAGAAACAATGTAAAAACAAGAAGAAGAAGCTACAGTACTGTACAGATCTGATCCTGTCTCCCTTCTAGTTCCTTCTGAGAAGCCAAATTATGTAATGCCTGGGTGTAACTTGGACATTTTTTGGAGGTATTGCACCAAATTTTCAACATGGTCCTTTTGGGACCCCTTGTCATGAAGAGTTCTAGTGTCTTTTTGTTTACTTGTCCTGAAAGGTAATTTCGCAGAGCGATGTGCTATTTTTAATATTCAGAAATTGATAGCGAACTTGATATGAGGTTGGGGAACTTTCCAAAGCTTCAGGAAGTGTGACTTTCCCAAATTTTTAACCAACATCACTGGCAAACTATAAATTTACAATATCTCTACCTCCAATACAAACACATTCAGTTTTTGAGTTTTTATTTTGAAAGAGATAACAGGTTTTAAAAATGCTTGAGATAGGCATAGAAGATTACTGGTAGTCAGGGGTGGGGTACAACCTAATTCCAACAGATCATGAGAGAGTGCAGTTGTTAGGGGTAATGGAGCAGACTAGGTGGGCCAAGGGCCCTTTTCTGCAGACAATTTCTATGTTTCTATGTTTCCTAAATTGAATGTGAGTGATAACGGATGCCAACTTATATCCAAGGAATTTCAGGACTTCTTACAGCTCAATGGCATTGCTCATTGATGGGTAACACCCTATTGACCACAAGCCAGAGTTGACGTAGTTAGCTAAAATTAAACACTGCTTAAATCTATCCGGAGTGCACATATGGTGTGGAATGACTGGAAAAAGGAATGCTGTAGTTTCTATTGGCATTTAGGCAGTGGTGCAAGTGGTAGATAAGAAGTACAGGAACTTAGCGGCAAATATGAAACGCAGAATGAAGTTCCTCAATCTGACGGATAACTGTATAGAAAATATTGGATACAGTTAGGGATATTGAAGTATTTCTAGGAAAGTATCAATGTTGTACAAGTCAAATTTTGTGATGGAATCCCTGATTTCAGGTCACAGGCCCAGAAACTGTCATTATTTTGCTGGTTTAAGAATTTCAGTTCCAGTATCAGTGGGAATAAGTACAGAAACGCTGTTCCTACTGCAAAAAAGGTACAACAAATGAGTTCCTGTGCGTTCCTGCTCACTTTCATCACTGCATTTAGGTCAAGTGCAACTACAGGAGTGAGCCCAGCAGAAGGTCTGTTTGGAAGAAAACTTAAGAGTACGTTACCTTTCATTTCTACATATTATGTGGCATAAGAGGAAGTCAGAGTGATTCTGTGGATAAACAGAAGTGTGGTAAGTCCCATTTTTCATGAGCACTGAATAGTAAATGTACAAAGATTGAATAGAAAAATATATAAAAAAAACCCAGAAGAAAATAGCTGCAGCTGGACTGTCTATAATCTGACACTGTAGTCTGCCTGACTGTTTCAAAGCTTCAAGAAATTCCAGTACAACAGATAATGAGTTAATCCGTAGGTTGCTGAACGTCTGCAGCCTGCAAAGGTGCAATTGAGGGTCTAGAAACAGCAGTTTCAAAAGCTTTTTTTTTTTGTTAATATCCTGAGAAGTTCAGAGGTACAATACATTAGCATGCCCCCCCCCCTTCAGATGCCTTTAACATAGAGCAGTAATTTATAGCAAAATTGGGGGGGGGTGCACTGTTTTGCAGCTGTGGAGGACTACTTCCAAATGTCCAAGAAGGGTGTTCCACGATCAGCTGTTTTTAGAGCTACAATCTGATCTCAATAAGAGGAAACACTAACATAATAGAGGGAATGTTTGGATACTACTCAGGAATCTTTTTAAACCTGAAGTTTATTTAAATATATATACATATATATATTTATACCATGGGGGTGAGACCAATTCCAGTGAGATAAATGACTTTATTTTCACTGAAGTAAAATAAATCCTTCTGACATCAGCAGAGTTAAAATAAATACAGTTTATACCTACTCTGCTGACATAACTCACCTGCATCTAAAAACACTAAGAAACAATCCTGTAATTTGTTGAGTTCTAAAACAGGCCCTACACTGAAATTAACACAATTAAGATAGATAATGACAGTCAGCTGCAGCACTCCTTCTAAATGTAACAATCTCCAAATCTCTCGTGCTGCATTTCAAAACCTGAGTTTAGTACATTACTGAATCCTGCATTGCCACATATTGACCTACAAAATGAACAACAAATAACCAGTATATTGCAAACATCCAGCTTGTCACAGAACAGAACCTCCCTCAGGCAACCAATTACCAAAACACAGCACACCCAATCAAGACACACATACACACACACCAACCAACAACAGCTCACTACAACAACCCATTCATAAAACTTCACACACACACACACACACACACACACACACACTACCACAGTACCAGCATAATTTAAAGTGACATGAACCTCATAACAACAAACATACCTCTCTCACTGAAATTGGTCTCACCTCCATGGTATAAATAGCACACATGATGGGCAGATCATGGAATATGGAAAATATTCTGACTCCTGCATCATGAGCACTGTATATTTCACTCGTGTCTATGGCACTCGTGAAATATCCAGAGCTCACTCTGCAGGAGTGAGAGTATTTTCCATATTCCACTCCTGCCCATCGTGTATCCCATATATATATAGGGGATACATGATGATGATGAGTGTGATATGGAAAATATTTCCACTCCTGCAGAGTGAGGCATAAATATCTCACGAGTGCCGAAGTGCTTCAGTTTCAATCTGTAGCGGTACTTTCGGTTTCCCACGAATGCTGACTAAGACAGCAGAGATATGGAGGTACTTTTTCTAATACTTATTGGAAAGAACTGTGCGGATTTAAGTCAAAGAGTTATTAGTTTTGTGGCGTTGATGTTTGTTACTTTTGCTGTCTCCTTCAAATGTTTGCGTCAGAATGTGCTGCCGATTCCAGTTGGAGGCATAGTTTATACCACGTTACTGACTTTCCCACGTTTTCTGTTTTCTTTATGCTTTGTGTGTGTCACACAACGATGTATTTGTGTATCTTTGCAATTTGTGTGGGATTCATCAGTTTGTTGCACTGTGAAGTAGTTCAGTTAGGGAGGTGCTTTCAAATACATCACTACTGTGAGAATACTGGCTGCTGATGTAGACACAGTATGTGTAAATCTAAATATCTCCACAGTGTCTATGTCAGCAGTCATTTATCTCACTGGGGTGCAAATACATGTTTTTATTTTCAACTTTTATCACCCACCCCATTGTGTGTGTGTATATATATATGTGTGTGTATATATATATATATATATATATATATATATATATATATATATATATATATATATATATAATGTATTAGAGGCAAAAACTCTGTTTAATGCATCAGTTAAGGTTGTTTCACAATGACAAAAGTGAGAAATTCAATGTTAGGGTTGAACCCCCTTGCACCTCAGCCCACCCCAACCGGCATTGGGGTGTGCGTGAGGTCATTGGCTCTAATTCTTACCCCATCACATGTGGAAAGAAGCTGAGGAATAGGAGAATGGTGAGAGTTAGACCGATGACTCTAACGCCGCACCCCAATGCCGGTTGGGGTGGGCTGGAGGGGTGCAAGGGGGTTTCAACCCTAACATCGAATTTCCTCACTTTTGTCGCTGTGGAACAACCCTAACTGATGCATTAAATAGAGTTTTTTGCCTCTAATTTCCCTTCTTTTTGAGAATGATAACAATAAATAGTGAATGTAATGTGGCAGCGGAAGCACGGGGTGCCACATGATGTCTTGTTACATAGTAACACGGTGCCCTCAAATGCAAATGGTAATGCACATGGTGACGCAAAGCAAAACAAAAAGAGAAACAATACTGTAGACGCAAATGGTAAAACTAACGCAAACAAAAGCGAAAATGAAAACGCAAAGGGTAACTCACATGGTGGCGTAGACGGGAACTGTAAGTGAAACGGGTACAGAACAGCAAGTGGAAGCAGTAACGGTAACAGTAATGTAAGCACACAGGCTGATTTTCCCCAAAAGCTGCATAGAGAAAGACTGTGAGTACAAAGAATGTATGCATAATAATGGATCTTGGAGCAGAAAATGAGGAGTTGAAATACTAAATTGCTTATATCTCAGGAACCGTACGACATAGAAAAAAAATGTAAAAGTCATAGATTTATGACTTTTCTGGCTAGTTTTGTACTTAGCCCCCTTTAGGGGGCTAAGCACTTTTCTGATGAAAAGTCTGTATCTGGCACCGTTTCTGAGACACGGGCCCTGAAAGGCGCTGCAAACACGGTAATGTTATCCTATGGGAAAAAAGAGAAGTTTAGAGTGCCATAACATAGCCGCCCTGTAATATTTTTTCACCATACCATGAAAACGCACATCTGTGGGATGTTGGCTTTCTTCCCTCCAAATTTCAGTGTGAAAGACCAAACCGTATTTTGCAGCAGGGTGGCAAAGAATTCCTATCAATCAGCGGATGCTGTAATGTTAGTCTATGGGAAAAAGTGTCAACTTCAGAGAACCGTAACTTTGCATCCGTGCAGTATTTTGTCACCAAACCACCAAAGGACACATCTGTGAGATGTTGGCTGCCTTCCCTCCAAATGTCAGCCCAAAAGACCAAACCATTCATTTGCAGCAAGGTGGCAAAGCATTCCTGTTATTTTGGGCATAGTGTGGCAAAATAGTGTCGTGATTTGCAAAAGCTTTCGCAAAAATTTGCGACATTTTCGTGAGTGCGATACTACTTTGTGACACTAGTTTTTCCAGAAATTGGAAAAACATATCTCTAGGGTGTTTAACCTCAAAATAAAGACATGCCTAGCATCCTCAGGGTCCGACTAGATAAACACAAAAATAATTGTGTTGCTAGAGGGTCCCAAATTTAAATGCCAAGCATTTTTCTGATCACCAACTGAAAACAAAATGGCAGATTTGTGACACTACTAGGGCCATTTGCGACACTAAAAAGTGCATTTGCAACACTGTCGAACTTTTTGTTATCTTTTCCCATTGACTTATGGGAAATTGTTTCTTGAATAATTTTTGAGCCGTTTAATATTTTTTCTTCTTAAAGCACATCGGGGACCCTGGCTGCATGCTCCCTGAAGTTTTCAGACCAGTCGTGCAAACCATGTGACCTGTAGGGATGAGCAAAGAATTCAAAAAAGTGTAAACGCACGTGCAGATCACGATTAATAACTCCGCAGCCATATATCCAAACAGTACGAACATTGGCAGGTCCCAAGATGTATGGTTTTTAATCAAGTATTCCAAATTTCAGGCAAATCCATTGAACGGTTGCAAAGTTATTAAGGTCCAACATTTTAGGTTTAACATATCCCTCGTCCTTCCCTTTTGTTCCTTTAGGTTATTTTCCTTTCCCCGTTTGTAGCTATGACCACCCTGCTTAAATTTATTAAATGTGTCAGCATTGTGATTTGGCAATAAGGAGTCCTTTGGTGTTTACATTATATTTAATTATGCACATATACACTTTAGTCACTTTAGTATGATGCACTATCTGGTTTTTAACTGATATTAAAGAAATATTGTTACCTCATTATTTATGCAACCATCACAGAGTGTCATAAGCTGTCACAATATTGCATGCTGCCTGTTAGCCAATATATAGGTGATTTCTATGTAAAGTCTTTAGCCTTTGAAAAAGAATCCTGTGTTTGAAACATGTCAGGTGAGACTATGTCTGTCGTTTAGTTATTTTTTTCAATAAATGTAAGTTATTTACTTTATTTTGTGTGACATCCCATTCATGGGTTTGAGTGTGCTGAGACTCTTAATATATTCTACTGTGTGTAGTCTTTTAGCACCTCAGTCCTCAGTGTCTTGGGCAACTAAAATGGTGCAGGGCGATACAGCATAAGACCTTTGAGGAAAGGCTAGCCAAGCCTATTTTTAAAATATTTATTTAATTTGGGTAAAGCATTTAACCCATTTTAAATACTGAATTTTTACAGGATATGACAGTTGAGATTTGATATGTCATTTACAGTGTGGTCATGCTTTTACACATTTTTACGTTCGCTTGCGCGCATGCGCAAGGAACCTTTTGGGAGAGTAGCACACTTTGGAGGTGTGCCTCTCCCTTTCAATCCACTGCTCGGTTGAGCAGGCATGGTGGCCCTGCACCAATGGGTGCAGGAGCTGTGTATGACAGTGGTGGTCTTGGCTTCAAACAAAACCATCGCTGTCATACAGAGCACATCACGCCACCCCCCCGCATCACGCTGCCCCCCTGCATCATGCCACCCCCCCACAAAGCTTTGGTGCCATGCTGAGCCCACTCCAGCTTGGCAAATGTCCTTTGTTTGCCGGTGAGGGGTGCCCAATCCCCGTCGGCTCCTCAGCCCCCATCTTCTGCGCGGGAGCCCACTCAGCGTGGCAAGCGTCGCCAGCTGTTTGCTGACGGGGTGCCCAATCCTCGTCAGCCCTCGCCCCCAGCCATCTTTCTGCCATGCTGGAGCCCACCCAGCATGGCAAGCATCCCACGAGTCCGCTTTTTTTTTTAAACCTGTAAAGAAAACGTCCCATGTAGTCTCCCAGTCCCCTCCCACAACCCGCACCCACCCACTGCACACCCAGCCTCCCCACACACCTCCTCACCCCATACTTACCTCCAGAGCTCAGCGATGATCTTTGGTGGACGGGAACACGTTTGCACTCTTCAAAGCCAACCGTGAACTGAGGAAATGCGGTAAGCTGTATAATGGGCTAGATGGGGGTTTTACTTTATTGCATATCTCAGGCATTTTTGATTTTGCACCAAATTTTCAACATGGGGTTTTGGGACCCCTTCTCATGAATGATTCACTGTCATGGCATTATTCGGGCCCGAAGGGTGATTTCAAGTCACTGCAGAAATCACCCTTCGGGTCAGGCTCTTATACCATGACAGTGACATCATTCATGAAAGGGTCTAAAACCTATGTTGTGAATCTCCGCAAAATTCCTAAAACTACTGTTTTAATAGCGTGTTGCAGTTCCTGCGTAGGCTCATAAGTTCACCAGTTTTCAATATTTTCACTCCAGATTTTCAATATTGCCATTTTACCACACCTCCTTATTAGCAGTACAGTTGTCATTTTTCATATCCTGCCCAAAATGTGTTTATGCCCATGTAGCGCACAATGGCACAGTTAGTGTGCGAAATCAATGTATGGGATGCATTAAGAAAATCACAGTGACACTGTTCATTAGCAGAGGTCTTAAAATGGCTATGTTGAAAATTTGGTGAAAAAATTCCTAAAAATGACTGTTTTATGAGCGTGCGTTGCGCAGTTCCTACGCACGCTCGTAGGTTTCCGAATTTTCAATATTTCCACTCCAGATTTTCAACATTGCCATTTTACCACACCTTCTTATAAGTAGTACAGCTGTCATTTTCACATCTCACCCAAAGCGTGTTTCGCACATGGCGCACAATGGCGCGGTCAGTGTGTGAAATCAATGTATGGGACACATTGAAAATCACAGTGATACTGATCATGAGCAGAGGTCTTAAAATGGCTGTGTTGAAAATTTGGTGAAAAAATTCCTAAAAATGACTGTTTTACGAGCGTGCGTTGCACAGTTCCTACGCATGCTCGTAGGTTTACAAATTTTCAATATTTCCACTCCAGATTTTCAACATTGCCATTTTACCACACCTCCTCATGAGCAGTACAGCTGTCATTTTTCACATCCTGCCCAAAACGTGTTTCCACCCATGTAGCGCACAATGGCACAGTTGGTGTGCGAAATCAATGTATGGGACACATTACGAAAATCACCGTGACACTGTTCATGAGCAGAGGTCTTAAAATGGCTGTGTTGAACATTTGGTGAAAAAATTCTTAAAAATGACTGTTATCGGGTGTGCATTGCGCAGTTCCTACTCAGGCTCGTAAGTTCACGAATTTTCAATATTTTCACTCCAGATTTTCAACATTGCCATTTTACCACACCTCCTCATGAGCAGTACAGCTGTCATTTTTCACATCCTGCCCAAAATGTGTTTCCACCCATGTAGCACACAATGGGAGTAACAAAAAGGTCATGCTGAAAATTTATTGTGCAAATACCAGCAATCGCACAGGGCATTAGGGTAAAGCACCATATGTGCCGAACACCACTGCAAATACCTGCTAGTGAACGTTTGGCATTGACAAATGCTTGTTTCTAATGTATTTGTGCAATGCAGATCTGCTGATGGGTAGTTTCAATATGGTATTTCTTTTATTGATGTGTTTTCCTACAGTATACCTGCTGATTGCTGTATATTTAGCCTGGATTGTTCACAGAAGATGTGACTTCTTATTTTTAGTGGGGTTCTACATTTACACATTATTATGTTGCATTGTGTACAGTCAGAACATGCTGAAAACAATACTTTACATTTGGACTAGGCTACCCTTGATAAATACATTGTAAAAAGGTGTAAAATCTGACCCTACTGAAAACAAGATATGGCATCTAATCTGGGATATCCTGAGTTAATACTGTGCAAAAATGTGGAAAATAAAGATCCCCATGAGAATGAAATACAGCATTTCCCCTCTGCCATCCAGGATAGAGATGTGGTGGAAGTGGGGAAGAGTTCAAGTTGATGAATACATTATTTTAATCATTAAACAACTGAATATAAATATATAATAATTACATTTGCCATGGTAGCAAATTCCACATTGTAAACTGAATGTCACTGAATTCCATATAACCAAGACTGACATAAAAACACAGTTTCTTTATTGTTTTATAACACATTAGGCTGTAGTATTTACTTCCAACGTTGTGGCTATGAGGATGGAGTGTATGTGTGTGTTTGTTTGCATGAAAGGGGTTAAAAGAAACAACTGTCTTCTTATATGGTAAACTATGCCTGAGGCATTTTAAAAGTCTGAAAGAATATGTATGTAAACAAATTTATTGTATTAATTTTATATCTGTATTTTCTATATTGTTAAAATATGTATATTTGTATGCTGTACCTTTATTTGACTTCAGGTCGTACCTGAAAACAGAATGTAAATTCTAGAGCACTTACCTGCAATGTCAAAATAAATGAAATGAAAACACTAATCAGATAGGGCTCAAATTTAGAAAGGTTTGTGGTGGCGCAATGCACTTGCAGCTTGCACCAAACATTGCAGCAAAGTGGGATTTTGAAAGAACTGTGCCCCAAAATGCCCACTGCAAGTCCAGAACCTGGGATGCAGGGAGTTGACCAGGTACTCCATAGTCTAACTTTACATGTGGGAGACTGTACTTGTGCCGGACTTTTGGCGCTAGGTGCCGTAAAGTTGTGAAAGTGCTGCAACTGCACCAGCCCTTCTAAAATCAAATTGTTCTGCATCCAAGGGGCATTGGCACAGCTGCGTTGACTTTGCGTTGAACGTGAGTTCACTTTATAAAATCGGGCCCATAGTGTCTTAGGAGGTTTAAAAACAGTGTAAATCTTTTAAAGAGATTCTTGTTGGGAAATGGTGACTAAGCTGACAAGACAGGTTTGTGAGCTATGAATCTTTCTTCAAAGACAATTCTACCCACATTGACACTTAGCACACAAAGTAGTGCATTGTAACACTGTTGAGCTCAGTAAATACAGCAGGGAAGAGGACTAATACAAAACAAATTTTACTTAGTCCATTAGGAGTCTTCAGAGCTCCTTCTCTCTACTGTCGTTGCAAAATGTCTGCAGGGTTCTGCCTACTGTAGCCATAACAAGCATTAGTCAATACTGAATATTTGTTTGAAGTGTAACAGGACTTGAAAGAAGCCCTGATGTTGTTGTGGCAACTATGAAAAACATAATATCGAGACACATTTAGCTTGCATTCACCCTTTTTGTAAGTGCCCCCCTTCTTTGTTTGTTAATAAGGAGATTTGCATAGAAACAGGATCTCTGCCCTGTTTGTTCTGTCTATTCATCTACCTCTGAAGTCACAGTTCTATTTATTACATTCCAGTTTGTTGCTGTGGAGAAAATGATGATGTCATAAACAAGGTATTATGATGTCATGTGCAGTCAAGCAGCCAAAGCTAATAAAGTCCAAGGAACAGTAGTCTTGTTTTTATGTCACTTCCCTCTGTAATAAAGAAAAAGGGAAAAGAACAGCACAAAATATAGTTCTGGCTGAATTTTTGGAGGGTTAAAACATAGAATTGTAAAACGGGGTTGCAGGTTCAGCTCCCCTCGAGCCACAGACATTATTGTTTCAGGCAGTCTGCACTACAGTAAACTTGTAGTTGGGATAGTAACATGGAGGACTAAGGCATTGGATGCCTCACCTCCCACCACAATAGTAACCTGGGATCAGGAATGGACCAAGGTTGCTTGGGGGCTAATAGAGGGAAGGAAGATTTAGTGTCCATTGATGGATCTCCTCCTTTGAGGTGGGGAGAGTGTGTATTGCTGTTTTTCTGCCACCTAGTGGAAGGTAGGTGGCACAGCAGCAGTCCCCAGACTTGAAAGTCACAGGCAGTGTTAAAAGCATGCACTGTTTTCATGGTCTACATTTGTGCCGTTGCATGCTGCTAACTCTAACTCAAAAGAAGTAATGGGTAGAAAAGAACCCCCATCTGCAGAATGATGCTGTAACCCTGAAGGCATTGCATCACCACCATCCATGACACCCACTAACATGAGGAAAGAAGTAGATGGTGTAAACCCTGGAGGTGGTGTGAAGGGACTGGGGATCAACAGCATAAGGGAGACATTGGGGAGAGGCAGGAGGATAAATTCCATATAAATGAAAAAAAATCAGAACTGTGTCTAACTCTCCCTTTTTTCAAAGTTATGCAACTGGTATCAGGAAATCTTTAAAGGCAACATAAACAATATAGAATTCAAATTAAATTTTGCTCTGGTCATTATTGACATGCTGTTCAAGTCAAAAGTTTTATTGATAGGCAAAATGCCATTACAATATGTACACAGCAATGCATTAAACCTCTGAATAATACACAAACAAAAACACCAAAACAGTGTTATCCAGATAAAATACAATAAAGTGGCAGCAGTACATCTCTTAAGAGGTGAATCCTTTACAGAGTAAAGATGTGTACTTTTCAAAAAATGTGCTACGTTTTCTAAGATTACAATTTCATTTGAATTTACAAATAAATGTAATTTTTTTCAGGAGGGAGGTCGAGTCCTGCCACAGTATCACCCAAATAATGTGAGCGTTGATGCTTTTACCCCAAAATCTGTTTAGTGGTTTGAAATAGGCACTTCCTGTGCATAACTTGAGAAAAACACACAATGTGAGGCTTGATGTTTATTGTCAAAGCCTGATGTTGTCTGCTACTGTTGTTGGCTAATGGCAGAAACCCAGTGTGACTAGTAGTAGTATGCCCATCAGCCAGCTACACACTGCCATCATCAGACTTGTCAGCATTAACATTTGAGAGGCATGACTCCTGCATTTCTACATCCATTGGCTCATAACAAACAAGCAAAGGTTTCAAGCAGCACCAGGATCAAACTGTTGTGCTTAAAGCATAGGCAGTCCACACAGTACACAAAGAAAAAAAATTAGCACCAACAGGAAGGCGTTTGACTCCAGAAAATGGTTGGAGATGCTGAATGTCCATTTTATTATATGACAAAAATGTGCAGCATAAATCTCACCCTAAAAGGTGCTCAGGATTATACGTTCACATAACCATCAGCAGCAAGCACTGATAAAAACTAACATTTCGCAAGGTAACTTCCAAACTTCATCAGTTATACAGTACACATGTACACAACCCACTGATCTACAATAACATTACATTTGTTTTGCACGTGCATGCAAGCATAGAAAACCTTCTTCCCTTCCCCACCTTTGTTTTCTCTTCCATACTCCCTTACAATAAAGCAGCAGTACAATGAAAATGGATAAACAATTTTACCCTAACCTTTTCACTATAAAAGAATCCCGGCATCTTTCAGTTCTATTTGGGAGGTAAAACATTCTAGTTCCACCAAAAACTGATTATTTTATAAATGTTTATATTTTTTTCTCAAGAAAAAAGACGACTGTAACATTTGTCTTTGAAATGTCATTGTACACCTGGCAAAGGTTGCAATCATGAAAGTTAAAGCAGCTCATTGTGCACAGCATAGGAGGTACCTAGAAAAGTAGATTTGTCAGGTGTGCTTATATTTGTATTAATTGCAGCTGAAACTAGCTTTTGGGGATAACATTTGTTGTTGCATTGCTGCTTTAAAAGCTGCTGCATGCTGCTGTCAGTCCTCTCCATTTGGCTGAGAAGGAGTCTGTATGTGTTTCTGCCTGCTAGTATCAAAAGCACTGGTAGACTAGCGGCAATTAGCAGTGCAGAGGTCAGTCAGTAGGGAGTGGAAATTAAGATTGTGAAATGAGCAAGAAGACATTATGAGAAGAACTTTGGGTCTGTGAATCTTCCTCACACAGAAGATGGGGCAATAGTTACTAAATATATCAGATAGGACACCTGCGGCAACTATCCAATGGGGGACAGCAAGCAGTTCCAGTCAGTTATTAAATGATTTGAGGAAATGGGGTTCAGACAAGTATGTAAGTTATGAGAAGCTTTGGCCTTGGAAGTCTCAAGTGAGTATCTTTGAAGAAGAGCATATCTAGTAGCGTTCACCCAAGAGTAGCAGCTCACCAGAGGTTGCTGTGATGGAGAGACGGAAATGATATCCAGGAGGCACTCATAGAAGGGGTTCTGTTGGAGACTATCAATTTTTGATACTTAGAAACTATTCAGACTTATTAATTTAATATTTTGCACTTTACTTCAGACTTATTAATTTCATATTTTGCACTTTACTTCAGACTTATTAATTTCATATTTTGCACTTTATGCAGGTCAAGAATCAATTTAAATATACTGCTGTAAATCTTTGGTAAACCTGACTTTCAATACTCATGTACCAATTACTTTGAGTACCAATGTGTTTTCTTTCCCTACATGTGCACTACTCACTGTTTGTGTTGCAGAACTCCTGGGAATGGCCATCTCAGTAGGTATACTGGCAGCCTGCACCATCCTCACAACCTGCAGTTTTCCTTTTGGACATTCTTTGGAACACCTGGATAACAGGAAATGCCACTCATGAAAATGAGAGAGACTAAGGGAAGCAGAATTGACCAATATGTAATTTTTAGGACATGGAAACAACTGACACATGAACAACAGAAATATTTATGCTTTGTGGACTAAAGAGGGCAACACCAGCCCCGCAATTGCCCCAATCTTGTGTATGGACATGATAGCCTGCTATGGAAATATCAGTATCCATTGTATGCCAGCATAGTGGTAGCATTACTGCTTGCAGCGCCGACAACCCAGGATCGGGAGCACACTCAGGATGTCGGAGTGTCAGCTAGGGGGAGGATAAGGCTCGAGCATCCGATAGACTGCTCTCCTCCTCCTCCTCCAGGGAGAGATGCTGCACCCAGTGTACTCCTGATCCATAGTGGTGGCTAGGGGCCAGGCACCTAGAGACAGCAAATTCTGGAGCGGGAGGAGTGGCAGTTGCCGACATCCTACATGCAGGAACTTGCATAGGTGCATTAGGCCATGTAGGTGACATTGCACATAATTCCTCCCTAGGGACAAATAAGGGAGGAGGAAAGGGCTGGCCATCATGACAGGACCAACCCTTCACAGGCTCTGTACCCAGCTATATGGCACGCCTCCTGTCTGATTAGCTGTTTTACAGCTATCAGGACACCTCCACCCTGGGTGGTGGAAGCCATGAGAAAGGCAGGAGTTGACTATTAAGTTCATATGGAGCTGTGGTAATGGGACGTGGGGTCAGTCCCAGATGATGGGGCTAACCAGTGGTGGAATAAACCACACTAACTGAAAAAAGTGTCCACTGTTTTCTTTGATAACCATGTGTCCCAGATGATAATCATGACTTGTCTAAGTTGAAAGTAGTATAGACATAAGAAGGATGAGGGAGCAGACTACAGATATTTAAATGAGCCACCATGAGGTTTTGGGCAGGGTAAGAGGGACAGTAGAGGGGAATGGTCTGGATCTGGGTTGGATTTAATATCACTTACAAATATAAGTAGGAGGGAGCAGTGGGGTAGAAAACAAATCAGTAGGGACTAAGGATGGGCAACGCTGGGAAAATTCACTTTGCAATGGAACTTCACGAAATTTCTCCAACTTTGCTACCCCATTGCCTCTATCTATCTATCTATCTATCTATCTATCTATCTATCTATCTATCTATCTATCTATCTATATTTATAAAATGGGTAGGAAAAACTTTGTCTCCTGATTTGTTGGATCACATCACATGACCATGCATATATATCAGAGCGAGACTGCACACCTTCACTTTTACCCCCCAAAGAAACAATTTTGCCATTTTATAAGCTAGATAACCCACTCTACGGTGTGCGGTCGCGCTCTGATATACGCATGCCTTGGGTGGTTGACACACTCAGCCTGCGGCCTCATGCGTACAACTCACACCAAGGCGTGTGTATATCAGAGTGCAACCACACACCTAAGAGTGGGTTATCTATTACATATATATAGTTTTCATCTAGCAAAGTGCCCACCATTGCCCTGTGAAGACTATGGATATTTGAGTATTACTAGCAAAAATGTTGGGAACGTTCCATTAAGCATAACTTTCATAGTGGAAAGTGGCAAAAAATGGTTTCTGAATGTTAAGTCAACCCCCATCAATGTGACTCCCCCTCCCTCCACCCAGACTCTTAAATGTTTTGTATCCCCACCCTTCCACCCTCTCATATTCTCCTTCCTCCCTACCACAGTCCTAGCAAAGTTTTTATTATAATAATAAACATATCCCTTCCTCCCAACCACAACATTTCAGTATTACAGACTGGTTCTTTCCTAGAACACAGCCTGCACTGTTACCAGTATTCACAGCCCTTCAGGTACCTGAAAGCATTACCTTGGTATGCTGTAACCACTCAGCCGCAACCTCACTTTGGGGTATCTCTAGGTCTAAATCCCAACAGCAGCACTGTTTTCACATAGTACAGTGCTCCTCACCAAAGGGATATGACCCACTCCCTTTGTCCCAGCTGAGAACAATTTGCTTAGTTATGATAACTTTGTGTCCTGCCTCTTCAAAGATAGATTACAGACTTGCCACTGTACCATAGTTATCTATAATTGAAATGCATCAGTCCCAAAGCATTAAGTATATAAAAATTGGATCTAATATTAAACAATATTTACATATGTTGCTGGATAATATACACTAAAGACTTTGGGGAAAACAGTATTTCTACAGAAATAAAAGTAAACACATTTGAAAAAATAAATGACACAGAGAATAAGCTAATCTGAAGCTATCTAAATTCTAAGCAGAGTAGAAGAAGCTTACTCCCAAAAAGGAACTTGGTGAGTTTTGGCAGATCCAACCCAGGGTGTTGCTAGTTTAGAATCTCAAAAGATTACTAACACTATAAGAGCAAACACACCGTGAAACTTTTTTCTGACTGGCCCACTACACCTACATTATTATACATGTCTCTCTGACATCATAGCCTGAACCATGTCTTTGCTCTCTGGGAACCACTCTTTTCCATAACAGGTTCAAACATGTTTTGTGGATTGAACCCAGGACCTCTTGATATCCCAGCTGGTTAAATCATTGAGATGCTGTCTTGCTTTGCCTTGGTCCTGTTTACAATGAAAACATATCCTTTTTATAAAAGGGATTAATCCCTTTGAAGTTTAACCAGAACAAAAGCCTTTTACAGGGCATGAAAAGGATAGCTTATGTGAAGGCCCCACCCAACCTTTGTAGGAACCCAGGAATGCTCATATAACAGGCAGGGACTGCAATATGAGGCAATTTTCTGTTCTCCATATACATCCCACAACTAAAATCTTTTAAAGGCAACATAACTAGTAAGAAAGAAAAATTCCTGGGAGTTTTTAATTTTTATTTTATTCTTTTGTTACCGGGTAAGTTACATCTATTACATCTCCATCCCATGAAAAAAATGAAAAACTCATCTACTGACCCTAAATGATGATGTTTTTTTTTTTATGTTAGCTGTTTTGCTGTACCTGCTATTCCCCATTTCTCTCTCTGTTTTAACAATTCATTAATTATTTTGCTCTGCCTGTGATTTCCCCATTTCTCACTCTGTTTTAACAAGTCATTAATTCTTTGTTAGAAAATGAGAACAGACAATACTAGATCCTGACTGGATAATGCCATCCACCAGCCAGTCCTATATCAGGCAACAGAGACCAGGGAAACAATAAATCCCAGTCTCTATCTACCTGATAACGTTTGAAATCAGTCAGCTAGCAGAATGTTGAATTTTAAATGAGTACCATTTTTTTTCTCTCACTAAGCAAGAGATGGAGCTCTGACCTGATATTTGATGATGTGTGCTCCCCCCATCCCTGTAGTTTATGAAATACTCTCCATTTTCCAATGTGACACACTGTCCCCGGGTATTTATAATTCTTGTGGTAGATGACTCAGTTTTACTGTATTGAAGTAACTGCGCTAGCACCTCGTGTGCTCAGAGCTACTCCAGCTGTTCCAACTCACCTTGACTCCACTCTCACTGTGCTACTAACCCCCATCCGTTCCCGGGGCAGTAAAGTTTAGCGTGTGCTGTCTGTGAGAGGACATTCCCCCTCCACTGCAGAAACATATTCTGACAGCAGCACATCCCAAACAATATTTTTTTCGCAGGTTTGGGGGTGTAGAGAAATTCCAAGAATCTAAGCGCAAGAATTATATCACATGCAATGGAGCAAAAACAAACTAAAGAAGTGCTGCTGTGTTGAGATCTCACTAGACCTCACCCTGTCCGCTCCTGATCGCTCATTGACCTGCAGCGTGGGGGGGGGCCATATATCACCGTCCTCACTTAATCTCTCCCACTCAGCTCCCGAGTTTCGATGTGTGCCTGACACTTTACTCGGGGGGGGGAGGGGTGGATCCACTCAAGTTATCGCAGCAAATAAAAAAAAAAAAGCACTGCTAATTTAAACAAGTAATTTAGATAGCTGCCAACTCTCCTGGCTAGGTCCTTAAGGTCACGCATCTGATGGCTCACAAATTCCTATTCAAATTCCTTTATACTTTCACCAAAGAAACAGCAAATAAACAGTAATACAGCAGTTTCTCTGAGTGGGGACAGTATGCAAGAAGCTGCATCTTTTCTTCAGGATGTAGTGGTGGGGAAGGGTCAGTAGAAGAGAATAGCTCTGTGATCTCTTTGTGTGGGTGTGTGTGGGGGGGGCAACAGCAGATGGAACAGCACCCAAATGGAGGAACTACTTTAACAAAAAGGTTTTTTTTTCCTAGTACTTGTATTTGTTTTTAAACTGATTTCCTTTATTTTACTACTTAATCAAAATTTAAACAGATGCTCATTTTCTAAATACAATAATATCCTCCAGGGTGGGCGGTATTGTGCTATGTCGGACCTTCCAGGGGCTATAAGGCCCTCTGTCTGTGGAATCAGGCCTCATTTCGCCCCTGGCCAGTCTGGTATAGCACAATACCACCCACCCTGTTGGTTATTATTGCTTACATGCAGCTCCGTTTATTTAATGAGCCACTGGTTATTGCCTAGACAAACCTTCTGCATTACCATGCTGTGACCCACTGCAGTGCCTGATGTCCATGTTATAGGACTGCAGCACCAGGCTCCATCTTAATAGTTTAGGGGTTGTGTCTGCTGTTTGTATGGAGCCATGTGAGTGGTTGGAGGTCAGTTATCAGTGTAAATGCCCTCCCATACAAATATGGTTATAGCTGCTGCAGAGCCAAGATGATAACCAGACACTTTTTCTCAATTGTGGCATTGACCTCCTCGCTAGGCAGCAGCTTCTGACTTAGGTACATGACTGGGTGACAGGTGTTCCTTCCTAAGTGTGTGAGCTGACTCAGAGCCACATCTATCCTGTGATTGCATGTAGTGACATACACAATGAACTTCAGAGAAGAGTCAGGGATCACAAGCACAGGTGCCTGACACAATGCCTCCTTCAAATGGTGGAATGCTGTTTCACAGGGATCCATTCACTGAACTTTTTCTGGCATTTTTTTCCTTGTGAGATCAGACAGGGGTTTGACTATGCTACTGAAGTTTGGCACAAACTTTTAATCATAAACTGCTACCCTAGAAAGGCTCATTCTTTTCATTTTGTTGTAGGTGTGGCCCATCCTTGTAAGACCATAAATGTCTACTGACTCGGGCTGGATGTACCTACTCCCCACCCTGTTCACAAGGTATTACACTTCTATCATCCCTGTTTGACACTTCTCCGCCTTAATAGTCAGTCCTGCAGCCTTCAGTCAGTGAAGCACACCATGTGTCTGATGTGATCTTCCCATGTCTGGCTCTAGATGGCGATGTCCATGTATGTCGTAGTAAAGTCTCCAGACCCAGCCAGAATGTAGTCTATGAGCTGTTGAAAGGTAACTGGCACATTCTTCATCCCAAATGGTATTATTTAAAGCTCAAATAAGCTAAACTGAATGATGAAGGCCGATCTCTCTTTGGCTTCAGGGGTCGGGGTACCTGCCAATAACCCTCTGTCAGATCCATGGTGGTGAGGTAAATGGCTCCACCTAACCTCTCTAGGACCTCATCCATCCTCCGCATGGGGTATGCACCTGATTCCATAGAGCTGTTGATCTTGCAGTAGCTGCTGCAGAACCTAGCAGAGGAAAAAAAGCCCAGGCAATTAAACAAAAAGACAAGACCTTTTCAAGTACATTAGTGAAAGAAAGAAGACCGGGGTGGGATTGTGAGGTTAAAAAGGGAGGGGAAGTGCAGAGGGGGACCTAGAAAAAGCAACAATTCTAAAAAAATATTTTTGTTCAGTATTCACAAAAGAAGGGAAAGGAGAAGGACCACCATTAGGTGATAGGTGCACCAGTGGGAGAGACGTGGAAGCCAGCCCATTTATGGAGGAAAGAATCCTAAAGGAACTCAAGAATCTGAACATGGACAAGGGTATGGGTCCAGATTGGATACATCCCAGAATATTAAAGAACTTAGAGAGGTGCTGGCAGCACAACTAACAGCCATATTCAAAAACTTGATACTGACACGGGTTGTTCCAGAGGACTGGAAAAGAGTGAATGTACTGTCACAGCCAAAGACATGGTCAGATATTTCCTGAAATTTCTGTGATATTTCTAGAGAAATCTCCTGCTTTCTACATTTCCACAGTAGGAGCAGCAGAGAAACACTCTTTAGAAATTTTGCAAAATATCTGGAAATATCTGACCATGTCTGTGGCTACTACTGTAGTCAGTCTCCACAAAAGTGGGAACAGAGAGGAGGCTGGCCACTACAGGCCAGTCAGCCTGACCGTGGTGGTGGAGAAATTAATGGAGTCATTGCTAAAGGAAAAGACTGTGATATTTCTTGACTCCAGTGGTGCACAGGATCCAAGGCAGCATGGATTCACAGCGAGAAGGTCTTGTCAAACAAATCTGATAGATTTCTTTGACTGGGTGACCAGGGAGGTAGATAAGGGAGGGGAGGTGGGTGTGGCCTACCTAGATTTCAGCAAGACCTTCAATACTGTCCCACATAGAAAGTTGGCAAATAAGTTGGGCATTATGAGAGTGGACCCCAAGGTAGTAAATTGGGTCAGAAACTGGTTGAGTGACAAGACACAGAGGGTGGTGGTAAATGGTATTCAATCTGAGGACACGGAGATGACCAATGGGGGTGCCACAGGAATCTGTATTAAGGCCAGTCCTATTTAATCTCTTCATAAGCAACATTGCAGAGGGGCTGGAGGGGAAGGTATGTCTCTTTGTAGATGACACTAAGATCTGCAACAGGGTTGACACCATGGGGGGGGGTGGAAGAAATGAGAAAGGACAAACATGCATGAGGACTGGTCAAGAGTGTGGCAGCTAAGATTCAATGCAAAGAAGTGCAAAATCATGCATTTGTGGCACAGAAATCCAAGGGGAGCAGTACAAGATGGAGGAGAGGTACTGATGGCCACCAATCAAGAAAGGGACTTGGGGTGATGATATCTGATGACCTAAAGGTAACCAAACAATGTGAGAAGGCTGTAGGGAGAGCCAGTGGGATGCTGGGGTGTATAGAAAGAGGTATCGCCAGCAGAACAAAGGAGGTGGTTATGCCACTGTACAGGTAACTAGTGAGACCTCATCTACAGTAGAGTACTGTGTCCAGTTCTGGAGGCCACATCTTTGGAAGGACATAGACAAAATAGAGGCAGTCCAGAGAAGGGCAACAAAAATGGTGCAAGGACTGCACCAAAAGTCATATGAGGAAAGACTAAAGGACCTCAATATATATTTTCAGAAGGAGAGAGAGGGTGATATGATAGAGACATTCAAGTACCTCAAGGGTATAAACAAGGTACAAGAGGGTGGCACCTTTCAGAAAAGAAGTGTACAAGAACAAAGGGGCATGATATGAGGCTAGAGGGTGTAGGCTGAGGGTCAACTTGAGGAAGTACTTTTTCACAGAAAGTGTAGTGGATGCTTGGAACAGCCTCCCTGTGGAGGTGGTGGGGACAAAAATGGTAGGGGAATTCAAGAATGCAGGGGATAGACATAAAAGTACTCTCATGATAGGGAAGACAGGGTAAGCTGCAGATCAACTAGGATCTGTGGTATTGCATTGGGTAGGGAAAAGGGTCAGATTAGGTGGGCCACATAGTCCTTATCTACAGTCACCTTCAATATGTTTCTATGTCTGTAATGGTTCCATCCTTCTTGGTGACCAGTACCACCAGGGAGAGCTATGGGTTATTGAACTCTTGGATTACTCTAATACCCAGCATTTCCATGATCTCTCCCTCAGTTGCATGTTTCACTCCCTTGGGGTCTCTGTAGGGTGGCTACCTCAGCAGGGCCTGGGATCCTGTATCCACATGGTTCTTTGCCATCATGGTATACCTCGGCTTCCCTGTGAACATTTCCACAAATGTATGCAGCACCCCATGCACTTTAGCAGCTTAGGCAAGTGTCAGCCACCCTTAGAGGGTGACAGCTTCCACTGAAAGATTCTCCCTTAACCTTTCCCAGGAGATCACTAGTAGGTCTGCTTTTGCATCCTCCTCCAGATAGCTGCACAGAACCTGGGCCATCTGATCCCAGTCATGGTAGGGATTTATCATGTTTATGTGGTAGATTTGATCCTTGTTCCTTATGTCCAGTAGCTCCACCATGTAGCTAACATCATTCACTCTCCTGACCACCAAGCATAGACCTCTGAAGCCACCTGTAATTTATTCTGTTTCACGGGTATGAGAACCATTACCTGCTGCCTGACTTTGTACTCCCAGGCTCTGGCCCCACAGTCATACCATGTCTTTTGTTTCTGTGCAATGACTAGGTGCTCCTGGGTGAACCCCATGAGCTCCTAGAGCCATGACCTGAAATTCAGGACATGCTTCACAACAGATTCCCCTTAGGGAGCAAGCTCACCCTCCCATTCTTTTCTTACCAAATCAAGGACCCCTTACCCTATGGCCAAACAGGAGTTCAAAAGGTGAGAACTGTGGGCTTCTGTAGGACTTCCCTATATGCAAATAAGGGATGGGGTTAGTACTTGTCCACTATCTGTCTCGTATGCTGGTTGGTGAATGCCCTTAAAATAGATTTAAGCATTGCAGTAAATCACTTGACCAGACCTTTAGACTGGGGGTGGTATGGGAAATCCCTGAGCTGCCACAACCAACACACCTCCCAAAGGCTAGCCATTAGGACAGACATGAAATTGGTGCCTTGGTTTGACAGAATCTCCTGGAGAAAACCCAGCACCTGGCTCAATATCTACAGAAGTTCATTAGCCACTATTTCTACCTTAATGGAGGACAAGGAAATGGTCCCTGAGTACATAGTGGCATAACCCATGGCCACTAAAATGTGTCCCTTTCCTGTGTGACCTGGGGTACAATGTCCATAGCTACTCACTGAAGTAGCTCTTCAATTACAGGCAGGGGAAACAAAGTGCCTTAGCATTGTCCTCAACTTTTCCTATCTTCTGGTACTGCGTACAAGTCTGGCAGTAGTTTGCCATGTACTTAAAGATACTGGGCCAGTAAAAGTTGTTATTCAGTTGCCTTTTTACCACCTGATGTCCCTTCCTCATTGTTTTTATGCTGAAAGTATGGTCAGCTAGTTACAAACCAATCAGCCCTCTTGACTGTCTCCTTTGTGGAGCTTGAAGTTCTATCCAGCAACCATATTGTCAGCTCCTCTGGTACAGTCTTTAAGAACTGTTCCATGATGAACAAATGTTTTTATCTGTTCCACAGAGTTAGCCATTGCACCCACTAACCAGATTTATTATTTGTTCACTCATTTCAGAATAGTTATCCCTCAGTGCCTTCCTTAAACCCCTACATTTTGTTTATATAACTCTGGAGTTAATTAAAACCATTTTGACACACCATTTTTCACTTTGTTATAGTCCATGCTGCCCTTGTTGTTCATCCTGGTGAAGGGTTCTAAGGCCATGCCCATAAGCAGGTGCAAAAGATGAGTTGTCTAAGTAAACCTGTCCAATATAAATTGCCCCCCATTTCTCTCAAAATATTTTAAAAGCAAATCAATATCTCCAATTGACAAAATTATTGATCCTTTTTATGGCAAGGTAAAACTCTTTGAAGAGTTCTATACAAACTCATGTGTGTCAGAGAGAGGGGTGGCCTGCAAGTTCCTAATCTTTATTTATATTGTCTGTCCATTTATTGCGCCAGGTTTTTCAATGGCTCAGGCCTCAATCTGAAGATAGTACTGGGACTTACATTCCATTGTGGCTTGAAATAGAGCATCTCCAGTGTTTGCAGCTCAGTCTGGACATTCAAGCTCTTTTTATGTTTGTCATGCGAGTAAGCACAGATGAACATGTTGATATCAGAGTTGCTAGAGAGAGGTGTGAGGGGTGACCACTGTGATCGTAAATTCTCTCACTGTAAGTATTACCTGAGCAACCACTCCCGTCGTCACAGGGCAAAAACCACACCACTGGGTTTTGTCTTAACGTCACTTTATTTGATCAAACCTTACACATGCATGCGGGAGATTCTGCAAAGGAGAAAGCTCCCTGATTATAGTTTACAGCAGCTTTTTATAAGCTAGAATTTGCACTTCTTATCTTGAAAAAATACCAACATTTCAGTATAAGCCAATCATAAGACAGCATAACAAGTTTTCAGCAATGTAACAGAAAAACAACTTGATACCAATGTTTGAGGTACTTTTCCACTGCTTATTCCATTTCTTTCCCAACACTTCTTGATACATATGCCTGGGTCAATCTGACCTGAGAGAAACAATGAGTTTCACTCACACCATAGCAACGTACAGCTTGCCTTCAATGCCTCAACGTGCTGTTATCTTATATTTTGCCCGAGCCTGTTATTCAGGCTGGTACAACCAGTTCTGCCCAGTTTTATCTTGCTTTCTGTTCCTACAAATGTACCTCAAGTAACCTCAGTATCATTCTATAACCCTGTAAAAAAACAGCATGAACTCAGAAATTTCTACTACATTCATTATGACTTTGTTACAGCATGGCTTTCAAAGCAAGCATAGCTTCAAGGCATATAATAGCAATTATAGCTATAGGATATATAAAAATTCCCTCACACCACCCAATGGTATAGCGGTGCTACAGGGGCTGGTCTGTGGCCGGCAAATTGGCAGGCAGTGTCCTGGTGACACTGGTTGCTGAGGGGGCTCATCCCAGCAAACATTTCACAGGACAGAGCTGACACTATGCACGGCTCTGACCTTTGAAATGTGAGCTCTTCAGCTGCAGCTTATTGTGTCTTTCCTTGTTAAACAATGTCCTCTTTACCTGCTGCCACTTAGTGTGTCTTTCCTGGTTATAGAATTTCCCCTTTCCAACACCTGGATGCCCAATCCCCATGTCAGCATCCCTCCCTACCACTATTGTGGCACACTGGGAGCCTACCCCAATGTGCCTAAATTTGTATTTTTTTTTTACCTGTAAATGAAGAAAATCTTCCCTCGTGGTCTTTTTTTTCACCTGTAAAAATGAAAAATGTCACTCGTTGTCTCACCCATCACTCGACCCCATCCTGACCCTCCCTCAGCACACCCACCTCCCCACATCCCTCTTTACCCCATACTTACCTTTTGAGATCAGCAGACACAATCTTCTGTGGAGCGGGACATGTCTGCACCCTTCAAAGCCGACTGGCAAACTGAAAGAATGAAAGGTAAGCCATATAATAGGAGTCAATGGGGGTTCAATTAATGTTGATATCTCAGCCAGTTTTAGGAATTTTGGCCTCAAAGTTTTAACATGGGGTTTTTGGGACCCTACCTCATGAACATGTCACTATCATTTTGTTCCTCAGTCCCAAAAGGTGGATTTCGCAGTCGCTGTGCAGAATCACCTTTTGGGACCATGTAATGAAACGGCAGTGCCACTGCTCATGAAGTAGGGTCCCAAAAAGCCCATATTATCAGTAGAAAATTTCTGAAAATTACTGTGTTACAAGCGTGCATTGTGCAATTTCTATGCAGGCTCATAACTTCACCAATTTTTTTTATATTTTCACTCCAGATTTTCAACATTGCCATTTTTTCACACCTACTTATGAACAGCACAGCTGTCATTTTTCACATCCTGCTTGAAATGTATTTTCATGCCAGTTGCACAGAATACAATGGTCCCGGGAAAAATCAGCTTTCAGGATGAAGTAACAAAATCACAGTGCCACTGTTTATGAGAGGAGGTCCCAAAAAGCCCATTTTGAACAATTGGTGACAACATTCCAAAAAATGACTGCGTTATGGAAGTGCGTGCAAAGTTTCTATGCACGCTCGTAACTTTGCCAATTTGTTATATTTTCACTTCAGATTTTCAGCAGTGCCATTTTTTCACATCTCCTCATGAACAGTACAACTGTTATTTTTCACATCCTGCCCAAAGTGTGTTTTACTACTTGTGGCACTGAATGGCACAGTCACTGTGCGAAATCACCTTTTTGGATTGAGTAATGAAATAATAGTGCCACTGTTCATGAGGTGGTGCCCCAAGAAGCCCATGTTGACAATTTGGAGTGAAAATACCAACAAACATCTGGGGCATTAGGGTTTCCAACTGTAACACCCCACCACCTTGTAGAGACTGACAGGCATTGAAGTGTGCCTTGGGGTCGTCGGCCGTAATGCTCATACCAGTCCACCCCCACCCTGCAGCCAGTGACAGACATTAGGTGTGACTTGGAGTCTTTGGGCCAAACATTCACCCCATTCTCCTATACTGAACCCATCTCAGCTTATTTCATTATGGAATGGGGTGAGCATTAGGGCTGGAGGCCTCAAGCCGCGCTACGATGCCTGTCAGTATCTGAAGAGTGGGGGTGGAATGGCATAAGCATTAGACCTGATGACCCAAAGGGACATCTCCAATGCCTGTCAGCCTCTGCAGGGTGTTAGGGTTGGAACCCTAATGCTTCATTAAGGAAGTAAATCAGGGAGGGATGTTTAATGTCACATACCTTGATTTCAGCAAAGCTTTTGACAACGTCCAACATATAAAGCTAATTAACAAGATGAGTAGTCTGGTGATAGGGCATAAGCTGATATACTGGGTTAGAAACTGGCTGATGGACAGGAGGCAGAGGGTGGTGGTGGTTATGGGGTCCAATCCAGGGAGAGGGGGTGACCAGTGGGGTACTTCAGGGATAAGTCCTGGGACCAATCCTGTTCAATGTCTTCATTACAGACATTGCAGAAGGGCTAGAAGGAAAGGTCTGTCTGCCTGTTTGCAGATGACACCAACATTTGTAACAGTGCATACTCCAGAAGGGGTGGAGAAAATGAGCAGGGACACGGAGAGGCTTGAAAAATGTTCTGAGAAGTAGCAACTGAGGTTCAATGCAAAGGAGACCAAATAATACTCCTGAGAAGAGGGACAGGATGGGGAGGAGGTGCTTATGATCACCAAGGAAGAAAGGGAACTAGGAGTTACCAGTTTTGATGACCAAAAGGTGTCAAAGCAGAGCACAAATGTTGCAAGGCCTGCCAGTGGCAAGCTGGGGTGCATAGGCAGTCATATCACTAGCAGAAGGCACAAGGTGGTGATGCCATTGTATAATGCACTAGTGAGGCCTCACCTACAGTACTGTGTGCAATTCTGGGGCTGCAAATGCACAAGGACATTGATAGGGTGGAGGCAGTCCAAAGAAAGGCAAACAAGATGGTACATGGCTTGTAACACAGAACATAGAAGAGAGTAAAAGGACCTCAATATGTACTTATCGGAGGAAAGGAGGGAGTGGGGGAACATGATAGATATGTTGAAGTACCTCAAGGGCATAAACAAAGTGCAGAGGTGGACATCTTTCAATACATCAAATGTTCAGCATTGACAAATGCTTTGTTTTTTATCCTAAAAAAAAAAGAAAACTGTCCATCATTGTCCGCTGTGTAAGCCCCCCCCTTCCCTAAACAGTATACGGACACTAGGGGTGCCCAATCCTCCAGTGTCATCTGTCCATCCATTGTTGTCCACTGTGTAACCCCCAAAACAGTACACAGACACTGGGGGTGCCCAATCACCTAGCGTCCTCATCTGTTCAGCAAACTCTCTGAAAAAAAGAAAACTGACTCTCGTCGTTTTTTTACCCCACCAAAAAAAGAGCATCTATCATTGTTTGTTCCGGCGTTACCCAACCCCCTACCCTCCCACTCAAGACCCACCACACCACACCCCCATACCCCATACTTACCCACCTGGAGGTCCGTCACCGTAATCTACCTTGGACTGCAAGCACGTCTTTGCTCTTCAAAGCACAACCGCAAACTGAGGTAAGCACTTTAATGTATTTCAGTGGGGTTTTCGGCAACAATGTATTTTAATAGGGTTTTCAACTTAGTGGCATAACTTGGCCTTTTTTAAGTAGTTTTGCGCCAAATTTTCAACATATGTTTTTTGGGACCTCACCTTACAAACAACTTCACTGAAGCAATTTTCAAACATCCCCCCCTTCCCCATGACACCAGTGCACACAACAGACATTTGGCTTTGACAAATGCTTGTTTATATTCCCTGCAAGAAACTTCCCAGATCATTACAGGGAACTCCCTTAGAAGCCCCACTATAAGCTCACTTACAGTTTTGCTCCCTGATTAAAATCCAGCCATTTAAAGACACTTCCCAACCTATCGTAGGAAACCCCAATTTTATAATTGGTGGACAAATTCTCACTAAAACCTTTTAGCCTTTTGCTGCGGTAAATGCTGTGGATGACCTTGTATGAGAACAGAAACTTCTTACTTTCCAAGAAGTTCAGGACAAATATCATTGGACTACCTTTACGTGCTTCAGATAGTTTCAGCTAATAAACATGCTCTTGCACCACTATGGCACTGGCCACTGGGATAACTCTTACAGGAGGCAGATCCTTTCAATGGCCTTATCAGCCCCTACTTCCCGCATCATCTCATGTTACTACCATCAACTACAGGAGTTTCTAGCCAGCATGGAAGGACAGCTGTTTTATTACTGGGACCAAGCTTTACCGCCTACTGATTCCTCCCGTAACTGGCCTCGAATTTGGAAATGTTTACATAAATACACAAAATTGGATAGATATTGTTTCTCCAATTCTGGGTTCTGCATAATCTTTATTATACACCTGCTGAATTACACAGAATGGGTACACTTCCCTCCAATACCTGCTCCAGATGTAATAAGGAACCTGTTACCTTGCTTCACATCCTTTGGTTCTGTGAAAAAGTCACCCCCTTCTGGGCTGCCATTCAGTCACAACTGGATCCCATTCTAGGGTTGTCTGATGCCTTTCTCCCTGAAAAGTGTTTACTAGGGGAGTATGGGAATACACTAATTGGTAATCAATGGCCACACATAGCACTTATTTCGGCATGTTCAAACAAGGTATTACTATGACACTGGCTGGATCAAAGTGTCCCCTCCATTACTAAGTGGTATAGGGAGGTACTCTTTGTTCTATAGGCAGAGCGGATCATAGCCAGCTTGATGAATAAGTCTCACAAATATCAATGCATCTGGAAACCCCTGTATAGGACATACCGTTAACCGTTTCAACCTTCCATTTTTTGTATAAATACCGATGGCTCATGGTTCCTTCTGATAATACCCACCCTCCTTTATATTACTTGCCTGGTTCTTACAATGGGTACCTATTTAATTACTGTGTACATCAGCAACCTGTTTTTTCTTCTTGATTCTCTAATATTCTGATATCCTCTAGTAGTAGGGATGGGAGTTTGGGATTGGGGGATGGTGGTATTTTTCTGTTGTGGCTTTCTGTTTTCTTTTTTCTTTGCTTTCTGTTCCTCCTGGGTTCTTGTTACTATGTGCAGCTTGATGCAATTATATCCACTTCGCTATCCTTAAATTCCATACCCTGTGTAATTTCAGACTGGAGTTGGTGCCTTGGTAGTTCCCCACAGATCCACCCTAATTGGCCAGTCCAGTTACTCTCACTGCCTCCCAAAAATGTGGAATTCCCTTCCCCCTCAAATCTGGCATTCATCCTCTGCCTACTCCATCAACTCTTCCCTCAATAATTACCTTGCACCTAGGTGCTCCTGCCATGTCCCTCCTAATTCCTTCATCTGAGCCAGGATAAACCCTACCCATCTACCGTCACCTTCATTTTGCCCTGTGCACCCACACCTCCCAAATTTCATGCTCTCCTTCCCTTCCCCCAAATTGCGCCTCCTTACTGACCTCCCTTGATCTCTCACAGAATGTAAGGGGACCTTGAATGCTCCCCATAGGTCCATGCATCCTGATGGACTATTAATTAGGCCCCTTCCCCTCCAAGGGTGTGAATTCTGTCCCTCTCAAGGGTTCAGTTCTCACTCTTTCCCTCTCCTATCACTCTTTTAATCCCTATCTACTGACCTTCCCCAACCCCTGACAGGGTACCCCAAATCCTGAAGGGTTCTCTCTTGGGTTAGGTCCTATTCCCCCTCCTAACACTTAAGTCACACCTCCTCTTTCTCTTTCTCCTCCCACTTTAATCCCTACTGCCTTATCCCCCTTCTCTCTGGGACACTGCCTATCCCCTTCTCTCTGGTCCCTCAGTCCCATTGCAAGGTTCTTTGCATCCTGAAGGGGTATCCAGGAACACGACACTTCCCCCTCCCTGACCTCACCCTTTCCTGTCCTTTTCCCCCTTCTCTTTCACTTAAGCACTTATTTTACCTATTAACCCAGCACTTATTATTGTCCACTCTTTCTACATATTATGTGCAACACTGTTTGTAACACCTGCCTTACAACAGTATGTTAATGTTGATCTTGTAACTTGAACTTGAAATCAACTCTTCACCCCCTCTCCTTTCCCCCTTTTCTTTCACGTAAGCACTTGTTTACTTATTAACCCAGCACTTATTATGCGCAACACTGTTGTAGCACTGCTTGTAACTCCTGCCTTACAACTGTATGTTAATGCTGATCTTGTAACTTGAATGTTTAATGTCTCACTCCCATTCCTCTCAACTGTCCCTGATTTTCAGGGACATCCCTGATTTTTCCTCAGAATTTTACTCTGTCCCTCCTACAGTTTGTGTTTCTGTGACCTAACAGTGGAAGTTGTAAGCACAAAATAATGTCAAATATTAAAGTTACAGACATGTTCTTTCTTCCTTAGAAAATGCATTTTACACTAAACCCCTTATTCCATCAGCTTCCTGAGTGGATATAACCAATTATGAAGATGTGTCCCTGATTCTGGCCCTTTGTTCCTGATTGTTTTAAGTCTTGTCCCTGATTTATAAGGCAGGAGGTTGAGAGGTATGCTCACTCCTATTCTACCCATTCACCCCAGGTCGCACCGAAAGATGAGTGGCTTGTCGCTCAGTGTGCCTTCCTGATAAAACATTTCAATTAATAAATAAATTTGCTCTGCTGTACTTCAATGCTGATTGTGTCTTGTTGATTCTATGAAACATGTTCAATTTGAGAAAAAAAAAAGCAAATCACGATTATCCCACGCCTGATACTTAAGAAACATTTTAGCATTAATTTTGGCTTCTTGAGTCAAACCCCTGATGTCAGTCCTTACGGACTGTGTTACTACATTCAGGTGCAGAATCTCTGTTTCCCTCTCATGTTCACACTTTCACTCCTGTCTTAGCTGGATCTCATGCTGGCACTGCCTTTCACACTCCTTTCTCTCTTTCTAGCACTTTCTCGTGCTAGTGATGCTTTTATCGCTCCTCAACTTCCATCTTTGTCCTCTGCAGCTCTGTATCTGCCCTCACCTTAACCAGGGAGAGCTCTAACTGCATCATTTGTATCCAGTCTGCTTATGCAGCTGCCCCAGTTATAGGCTGTGGCTCCTTTACATTCTTTATAGCTTCTGTTGCATGACTTTGGCTAGCAATGACTGCTTTTGCACTACTGATGTGATCATGTTTTTCAAGGAGATCTATGAGGTCTGCCTGTGGCTGGCACTTCTCAAAGACAATCTCCCTACTTTTGCACAGCTCCTTAGGGTATGCCAACTTTAATTTTTCATAAGGCCCAGACATAGTGTGTTTTAGTTATCTACACTTACTTATAACAAAATAAAAATGGTAGTATATACAATATCCCCTTTTATATATCCTGTTCTGTGACTGGATAGATAGCTTTTGTATTGGCAATCTGTTTCAGATCCCAGCTGCTGCCAACCAGTTTGTCATGCACTTGTTCTCTCCCAGAACGTAGGCTGTACTGCTACATGTTTTCACTACACTTTTGACTCCTGAAAGGTTTACCTTGATATGTTGCCACCACTCAGCTACAATCTCACTCGGGGTAGCTCTGGTTCAGAACCCCACCAGAGTCACTGCTCTAACACAGTACAGTGCTCTTTACCAAAGAGAAAATGACCCACCCTGTCTGTCACAGCTGAGAACACTTTGCTAAAGATATGATAACTTTGTATCCTGCCTCTTTGGAAATGAATCACAGGCTTTCCAATTTACTCCTGGTTATCTTTACTTGAATTAACTGTCACAGAAAGCATGAAATATATAAAAGTAGCATTTAATATTCTACAATATTTACATATGTTACAGAATAATACACACTAAAGACTATGAGGAATGCAGTATTTCTACAGAGATAAAAATAAACATATTTGAAAAGATAGAGGATGCAGAGAATAACCTAACTCAAAGCTATATAAATTCTAAATAGAGTAGAAGAAGTTTACTGTACCTCCAACAGGGAACATTGTGAGTTATGGCAAACATGATGTTGCTAGTTCAGAATCTCAAAACATAACTCAAACATTAAAAGCAAACACACACAAAAATATCTTAGACTGACTGGCCCACTAAAACTGTATCATAATACAGGCCTCTCTGACATCATAGCCTGGACCATTTCTTCAGTCTCTGGGGACCACCCTCTTCTAGAACAGGTCCAGACTGATTTTGTGGAATGAAGCCTGGCCTTTTAGTTATCCTGGCTGGCTAAGTCAGTGTGGTGCCACCTCACTCTGCCTTGGCTCTGTTTACACATAAAACATGTATTTTTTTAACAGAAGGGATTCCGCTCTTTGAAGTTTAACCAAAACAAAAGCCCTTTACAGGACATGAAAATGATTGCTTATATAAACCCTCTATCCAATCTCTGTGAGTACCCATGAATGCTCATACAACAGGCCTGGGATTTCAAAATGAGGCACTTTTCATAGGCAACATAACTAATAAGAAAAAAATCCTGGGTGTTTTGTTACACATCACTCACCTCCCCCATGCCTACCCCCTTTCCATGTAATAGAAATAACAAAGCTCATACACTGCCACCCTCTATCACTGAATCTCCCTCCACTATCCTTTCCAAGCCCCAAATTAGGAAAAGAAACACAGGAATAAATAAAGGCTGCATCAGAAAGCATGTAAAAAAGAAAAACATCACATGCTGGAATCAGATGCCCTCATTCATCTGTGTCCTGCAGTAGAATAAATGAATTATGTCTTCACCTCTAGTAACACCTGATTGTCTTGACAGCAATTTCCTACTAGAGGAGAGGGAGGTTGGGTGATAGAGAGTGGTAGGGTGGGGGTATACTATTTCTATAACTTGGGCAGACAGGTATAGGGTGGGGAAGAAAGTGGAGGGTGTGTTACTGATGTGGCATGGTTGTAAGGAAGGAAATATATATTGTTGTAATAAAAATGTTGCTGGGATTATGGTGTTAGAAGGGTGGTACAGTGCTAATGAGGGGTGGAGTACTGAATATTATATAGTCAGAGTGGATGGAGAGGGAGGGAACAGTTAGCCGCTGTGGGTGGGGGTCAGTTCAATAATTAGAAACCACCTTTTTGTAAAAAATGAACTTTGCCACATGAAGTTGGAGTGAAGGCTGGCAATCTCACCCCATTAGGTGGACTGTGAAGTTTCTGACTTGACACAAACTTGGCCAACATAATTAAGCTTTGTAACATCTCTAGTTGGGATAGAAAAGAGCAATAACAAAAGAAAAACATAGACAAAAATGGTAGTAAGTGGCAAAATAGCAATACAAACAATACAAAATACCAACACTGACCAGGTGAACAGGTTAATGAGGAGGATAACAAATCAGTATTCAATATTACTGCAGTGAGTAGAAAGCTGTATTAGTTAAAGGGAATCTGTTGCAATACTGAATACCTAATTACTGGATACTATTTCATAAGTAAGGCACTACCAGATGTGCAGGCTATGTACTGTACAACAGTATGCATAACTTTGAGCAGCATTAAAGGAAAATTGTGTTGAATATGCAAGTCATGTTTCCCAGTAAAATCTGTTTATTTTTTTTTAAATACTGATTCCAGTTCTGTGATTGTTTTGCTTATACAGGCAGTTTATTTATCCCAGTGGATTATATTTTTTTATTTAACTGCTGTGAGTAAACATGATTTTAGAATGCTATGATGTTGCTTATGTTCTTCCTCTTCTATTGTTGGCAAAACCCACCTAAAAAGAAGATCTTCACCTTCACTTCAAACAATCTTCAGTTTATAAAAACAGCTCCCGGTTTTTTCTTGTTTTCTGAGGTAACCGTCTCATCCACAGATTGACTCTGTTGTCTTTGATTCTGCTTTAAACACCATTATCCATTCAAATGTTTCTCAATCTACTGTCAGGCACCCTTTAAATCAGCACAAATAAAAAAGCAAATTTGCCTTCAAGCAAAAAACAGAAACGCTGTTCAAAAAGTGGTATAAAAAGGCCCTTCAGATTCATCTGAAATGCCCTTCAGTTTTTAATCAATCAAATTGTCCTCAAACACCAGTAACTCATCAGTATAAAGAGCAAGTAGCACAAAGAAAACAGGTCATATGCATGACTCCCCAGGGGTAACTGTTATTAAATGCCTTCTGTAATACATATGAAAACAGTGCATAATTAGTTTGTACTTTCAGGTTCTGACCTTTCTTTTTCAAGAAATATGTTTGTAATGAGTTCATTTTAAAAAGCAATAAAATATCATTAAAAAAAGCAGGCACAAACATTTGAGTAGGCAGTAATTACTGTACTTTTTATTTCTAATTTATGTTTCTTTTATGTTTTGCTAATTAGGTGGTTTCCTACCAGTTGTATATCACTGTGATGTGTAGAACAGCACTTTTCCTGGAGGGTGCTGTATACTGCTGCATACCTCTCACCATTGTTACCTCACATATTGTTATACCACTCACTTGTGACCCATTTGCCAGAATGCGAGTGACCGCCATGATGTCAGTGAGGTGTCAATGCTGATTAGGTAAGCTGAGTGCTACCCTAAACATTGGCAAAAAGCAGAAGTACTTTTGATACAAAAAGTAGCAGCTGACTACTTTAAAAAGTTAATACAAGCAGTGTAGGTATTCTTCAAAAGTAAACTTCAAAATAATAATAGTTGCTGGGCTTAAATAGAATGGTAGTTAAAATTAATGCATTAAAAACATGAGCTTTAATAACAATGCTGGCATGACTGGGAAAGGAAGAGGCTCACACATAACATTGTTTTTTTTCTTAGATTGTGATGGAAATTTTTATTATCTGAACATATGAACACGGCAGGTGCCGTATAACAAATCCCACCTGAAATGTGATTTTGTGGAACAGTGGAAACAAGTCTGAGAGGGGGATTTGAAAATGACACTTGGTGTGTTCATGAAGTAGTGTAAAATAAAAAGTAATTACCCTAGTAATGTTTGTTTTTCTTTTCCTTAGGGATCCATCAGTGAGCCTTACAAATGGCATCAGTTTGCATGCTAATTAGAAAATGTAGAATATTCGCTCATACTATGCACTGTGGCCATACTCCTCCTGCTGTTCTAATTTCATATTTGTTTCTATAGCCAGGAGAGCAGTGACCACTAAAACTATTTGAGTGACTGCAAACATTTCTAAAATTTCCTTTAAAATTTTTAAAAAAACAACCAACCAGACTGAAGTAGACAAAACATGTGACATTAAATGATCACATTTTTTACAAATGTTGAGAAATTGTAATATGTAATGCTCAGTCAACCATATGTAAGAACTGATTCTTGTGTGACTCTATTTTCAGTTTCTAGAAGGGGAGGCAGGGTTAGAGTTTGTAAGGATCATTGATGGATCCCTGAGGAGAAACAACATTACATGGGTGAGTATGGTCAATTCAGACAACAGGCATCCATTAGTGAGATGCGTAACAAATGGCAGATTCACTAGTAGTACTGTACCTTAGAAGGATGACTCTAGAACCTATTTAGGAAAATGGTTCTGCAAGACAGCAGTTCCAAAACTGTCATCCCTCCAGGACTGTATGTCCAAACGGTAGTGTTTTGTGAGAGTGTGTACTGTTTTACAAGTAGCAGTATTATAAAATTTCTTCAAGAGGCTGCCTCTCGTGATTGCCACAGAAGCAGAGGTGACCCTTCTGGAATGTGCTTGTAAGCCTCCGGGGGGGGGGGAAGAGTATTTTACCTGCTTTTTCATAACAGAACTGTATTTAGGAAATTATCCAATGAGAGGTAGTCCTCCTAGCTATTGTCTTACTTTTGTAAACCTCTCTGTTAGTAACAAAAAGCTCTATACATCCCTCATTTGGTCCATGTAGTGATCTAGCACTCGTTTTACAACCAGACAGTGCAGTTTTTGTTCACCTTTTGTTCAACATTTAGGATTGAGGACAGCAAGGGTAACTGACTAATTTAACTGGAATTCTGACACCACCCTAAGTAAGAATTTCCTATTGGTTCTACCTTGTACCTGTGGAAAATAATGCAGTTTGTATCTGTACAGAGGGCTTGTAGTTCTCTTACCCTCCTGGCAGATGTCACTGCTATCAGGAAAATTTTTTCCATGTGACATGTTTAAGTCAGCTGTAACTATAGGCACAAAAGGAGCCTCTATCAGCTGGGCAACACAGATGTTTAGATCCCATGGGGGAAGGGACTGGGTTCCTTACAGGGTGATACAGGTGTCTGAGGCCCTTAAAGAAATTTTTAAAAGCAGGTTGTGAGGACAAGGACTTGTCTTTGCCTGCTGATGTATAGGCTGATATAGCAGCCAGGTGTACTTTCAGTATAAAGATCTTAGACCTAATGACTAATTGTACCAGGTAGTCCACAGCTGTAGATAGCCCCATCTGCATTGGGAATATCTTTCTGAGGGTAGACCAGTATGAGAATCTCTTCCACTTAGAGGAATATGTAATTTTGTTGCAGGTTTTCTGTAAACCTTCAACACTCCCTCACAGAATAAAACTAGAGAACAATAATAGCCACAAAAAATATTAGCAATGCAATAAATATGAAACAGGGAAGAATAAACCAGAAGCTAACTACAAACATAACTAAGGTATTTACATAAAAAGAAAGAATGGAAGCAACTACAAGAACAGGGCAAACAACCCCCCCCCCACCCTGAGTAATCTACCTCCCCCCTAAAATTTCCTTGTAAATTCATGCTGGGAGAAAAGTAACTACAGTATTTAGCTTGAAGAAACAGAAAGCAGGGTGTGTAAATAGAAAATGATTCTTTACTTATAGGGCCGGAAAGACCAGGAATCTATTACCAGAAGAGGTGGTGGAGGCTAAAACATTAATTGAATTCAAAAAGAGACTGGACATATACCTACATGATTAAAGGAATTAAAGCCCTGCAATAGTGAGAGGCAGATTTTATGGGCATGAAACCTTCTCCTGTCCAAATAACCTAGTATGAAACCTAATGTAATATTTCCCATCTGGAGAAATAAACATGAAAAGATTTAAAGAAACGAGCTATAGAGTTCTCTATATTTAAGGATAAAAGTATTTCTGCAATCCATTTGGACCAAGTGGGGAAAGCAAGAGTCTATCCAGTGCCTCAAAATAAATAGCTTGGTGACCGCAGAGATCAGTGCCATATGGGCTTTATGAAGGCACCCACGAGTGAACTATAATTGCCTAAAATACAGACCTCTGGAGTGAAAGTATCCTGGAGGCCTAAACACAGGTCTAGTTTTGATTGTATGAGACTCTAAAATGAGGAGATCTGAGGACAGGACCACAACATATGGTATAATGATCTGTCAGCTTCTCTACATTGGGGGCAGGCAGGAGACTCATCACTCCCCATTCTATACAGCTTAGTAGGTGAAAGGTATAACCCATGGAGATTATTAAATTGTTGCAACCAGAATCTATCTTGAGTAACATACTTGTATGAATCAGTCCAAATCTGAAACCAATAGTCATTATAGTACTATGCTCTATATGGAGCGTCTTGGACCAATAAAGAGAACAGAAGATGTTAAGTCCCATAACACTTGACCTATAGCATTGTATAGTCAAGAAATTGAGTGGTCTTTCTGTACTAAAGTTAATCATGTTGTGATTAACAAGCCTGCAACATTAGGCCATGGGGGATGGCCCAAAAAGCTGTTAAGACAGTGATGGAGCTGACAGAACTGAAAAATCTGGGATATAGGAGCTCCATATTTCCCACAAAATTGTTAAAAAGAAATAAGTAACCTGTCCACTATAAAATCATTAAGAGTCAGGGTAGTCAATTTTGGCCATTGTTTTCTTCACAAAGGCTTTTCTTCAATATTGATATTTAAATTGTTAAAAAGGTGTTGAGTGGTATCCTTGAGATAAAGGAGCTTAAAGTGTTTGCAAAGTTGTGCATGTGCTTGAAGAGACCAATACAACAGAGTAGATTTAAGATTTTGGGGAAGTTTGTGGGCAGGTAAATATAGTAAATACTTAAAATCAGTCTGGTATTGGAGACATAAGTCTTTTTCAATTGTAAGCCAGGAAGGGAGACAGCTGGCTGGAGCAGGATGGTCAGATAATACCCAGTAAAAATATTTGGCTTTGTGTAAGGCACGATAGTATCTTAAAAGATGAGGGAGCTAAAGCCCACCAAGCTTCCTAGGATGTACCAATTTGTCATAGGGATGGCGTGGTGGATTGTTTATGCAAAGAAAGCTAGAGATAATCCTATGAAGGCCCTTAATGGGGTACTTTCCAATCCATTTCTAGTGCTTTTAATGTTTGCTTGCACGCATGTGCAAGAAACATAGTGCCATCACCCGAGTTTTCGGAGGTGTGGCAGCCCTCTTCCAATTCAGGCAGTGTGTTTGCAGGCATGGCCGCAGTTCTCCAATGCCTGCTCAAGCTGTCTATGACCAGTCCAAAATGCAGTGGCGTACAGTTGACAGGAGGAGCTATGCTTCAGTGAGCAGCGATAAGATATCGCCTGCTCATGTGTGCCCCCCACACACACACACACACACACACACACACACACACACGCACACATACTGCATGCTTGCCCCACACACACACACACTGTGTAGCCGACGGGGGGTGCCCAATCCCCCGTCGGCTGTGCTGTGCCCCCCAAAAAAACAGAGTTCTATATGCCATGCTGGGTGCCCACCCCAGCATGGCTACACATCAGTATAGCCAACAGGGGTGCCCAATCCCCATCGGCTCCACTGGTTCCCACCCTCCAGAGTACAGGGTGCCACGCTGAGAGCTCACCCCAGCATGGCAACACATGCTGTCACCAACAGGGGTGTCCAATCCCCCATCGGCTCCACGCCCCCCCACCAGCTGTCCTTGTGCCATGCTGGGAGCCCACCCCAATGTGGCAAATGTCCCGCGTCGTCGTCATTTGAAAAATAAACACCTGAAACTCAAAAACGGTCCCTCGGTGTCTCTGTCCCCACCCGTGCCCACCCACTGCGCACCCTGCCTCCCCACACCCCTCACCCCATACTTACCTCCGGACTCCAGCGCGACAATCTTCGGTGGAGCGGGAACATGTCTGCACTCTTCAAAGCCGACCGCTAACTGAGGAAATGCCGATAAGCTGTATAATGGGATAGATAGGGTTTTTTCAACTTTACTGCATATCTCAGCCATTTTTTGGGATTTTGCACCAAATTTTCAACATGGGGTTTTTGGGACCCCTTCTCATGAATGATCTCAATGTCATGGCGTTAATCGGCCCTGAAGAGTGATTTCACAGTCACTGTGAAAAATCACCTTTTGGGACTGAGTAACAAAACAACACTGCCACTGTTCATAAGGTGGGCTCTCAAAAAGCCTATGTTGAAAATTTGGTGGAAAAATTCCTAAAAATGACTGTTTTACGAGCGTGCGTTGCGCAGTTCCTACGCACGCTCATAAGTTCATGAATTTTCAATATTTTCACTCCAGATTTTCAACATTGCCATTTTACCACACCTCCTTATGAGCAGAACAGCTGTCATTTTTCACATCTTGCCCAAAACGTGTTTCTGCCCATGTAGCGTACAATGGCACAGTCGGTGTGCGAAATCAATGTATGGCACACATTAAGAAAATCACAGTGACACTGTTCATGAGCAGAGGTCTTAAAATGGTTATGTTTAAAATTTGGTGAAAAAATTCCTAAAAATGACTGTTTTACGAGCTCGCGTTGCGCAGTTCCTACGAACACTTGTAAGTTTGCGAATTTTCAATATTTTCACTTCAGATTTTCAACATTGCCATTTTATTACACTTCCTTATGAGCAGTGCAGCCTTCATTTTTCACATCTTACCCAAAATGTGTTTCCGCACATGTAGCGCACAATGGTGCAGTCGGTGTGCGAAATCAATGTATGGGACACATTAAGAAAACCACACTGACACTGTTCATGAGCAGAGGTCTTAAAATGGCTATGTTGAAAATTTGGTGAAAAAATTCCTAGAAATGACTGTTTTACCAGCGTGCATTGAGCAGTTCCTACGCACGCTTGTAAGTTTGTGAATTTTCTATATATTTTCACTCCAGATTTTCCACATTTCCATTTTATTACACTTCCTTATGAACAGTACAGCTGCCATTTTTCACATGTTGCCCAAAATGTGTTTCCGCACATGTAGCGCACAATGGTGCAGTCAGTGTGCGAAAGCAATGTTTGGGAGAGATTAAGAAAATCACAGTTATACTGTTCATGAGCAGAGGTCTTAAAATGGCTATGTTAAAAATTTGGTGATAGAAGTCCATAAAATGACTGTGTTACGAGTGAGCATTGCACAGTTTCCACGCACCATCGTACGTTCATGACTTTGTAATATTTTCAGTTCAGATTTTCACCAATGGCATTTTCCCACACTTCCTTATGAACAGTACAGCTGTAATTTTTTCACAACATGGCTGAAATGTGTTTTCACACTTTCAGTGCAGAGATGCGTGGTCACTGTGGGAAATCATTGTTCAGGACAGATATAGAAAATCACAGTGACACTGTTCATGATCGGAGGTCCCAAAATGCCTGTGTTGACAATCTGCTGCAAAAAATCCCCAAACTAATTACATTATAGGTGTGCGTTGCACAGTTTCTATGCACACTCTTGACTTCACCAGTTGTTTTAATATTTTTACTGCAGATTTGCAACATTGCCATTTTTTACACCTCCCCATGAACAGTATAGCTGTCATTTTTCACATCCTGTTCAGAATGTGTTTTTGCACCTGTGGTGCTAAATGTCATAGTCACTGTGCATAAGCAGCTTTCAGCTAACAAACTGATATTGCCACTGTTCATAAGGTGGGGGTCACAAAAAAAACATGTTCAAAATTTGGAGTGAAAATACCAACGAATGCCTGAGGTGTTAGGGTTTCCAACCATAACAACCCACCCTGTAGAGAATGACAGGCATCAGGGGTGTGACTTGGGATTCTTGCCTGTAATGCTCATACCACTCCACACCCTGCAGCCAGTGAGAGGCATCAAGGTATGCCTTGGACTCTTCAGCCCCAAAGTTCACCCCATTCTCCTATACTGCACCCATCTCACTGTGTTTCCTGATGGAATGGGGTGTGCATAAGGGCCAAAGACCCCAATGCACACAGTGACACTTGTCAGTGTCTGCAGGGTAGGGTTTGCTGAAATGGCGTGGCCGTTATGCCTGATGACTCAAAGGCACACCCCAATGCCTGTCACTCTCTGCAAGGTGGTGGTGGTGGGGATGGCTTCAGTTCAATGCTTCACTGCCATCTCTGTTATGCAGCTCTGTAACTTCTACACTACCAATGCCAGCAAGCAAACATTCGGCATTGACAAATGCTTGTTTGGATAATGCTCCACTTAGTAAAACTGTTAGTGAAAAGGACCTGGGTGGGTGTGTGTATATATATATATATATATGTGTATATATATATATATATATATGTGTGTATATATATATATATATATATATGTGTGTGTGTATATATATATATATATGACCATTTAAATACACAAAGGCAAGTTATGGAAGCTACAAATGGGGCAAACAGGGCAATATGGTCCATGAAGAAAAATATTGTGTCCAGATCCAGTAATTTCCTTGTTCCCTTATATAGGGCATATGTTTGCCCCCATCTTGAGTATTCATCTCCGATCTGGAACCCTTATAAAATTTCTGTAAGAAATAAGATGGAACAAGTACAGTGTCACTTTACAAAAACAGTTGATGGTTACAGTAACATGCCTTATGCAGAAAGATTACATTCTCTAAGACTTATGTCTTTGGAAGTACTTAGGGCACGCGGGGACATTCTGTTTTTGTATGATGCACTTCAAGACTCTAGACTGATGTGTGATTTAGATATAACCTTCAAAGAAAATAACATGGAAATAAGGGGACATCCATTACAAATTAAAGAAAAGAGGTTTAGAATGAATGCTAGAAAATATTCATATACTGTTAGAGTGGTAAATCTGTGGAATTCACTGCAACTGTACATTATAATAGCACAAACTAAGAGTACATTTAAAAATTGGCTAGACAAATATATTCTTGATGGTGCTGACTTAAGGTATTACAGATGATGTTGGAACACAAATGGGCTGTGGCCTTTATGCTCCTATTCTACCTTAGTATGTACCTTAGTATAAATCAGCTGATTGGTAGTACTATATTTAACATATCTAAGGAGTATAAGAGACAAGGGAGAATATTCATCTTTATAACGTTAGATCTACCCAATAAGGTAAGAGGCAAGGGGTATTCAGTGAGGCTAGCCACTGAATATGAGCAACCATCAAAACAGCAACTCATAATCAGCGCTATCCTCATGAGCTACCCTGCAAGGGTAGCAACCCTATGTGAAGGTGGTCATAAGGGAGGGGGACCAGAAGGGGAATATAGTGAGGGGAAGGGGAGGGATAGGGAAGAGGGTTTTTGAGGGGGTAGTGTGCCTGCTGCAGCCAAGCTACCTATGTGGTGTGGTGGTGAGGGTGGCTAGCTGTGGCACAGCAGGTACTGGGTTCTGGTCTGGGTCCAGGGAAAAAATGTTGCCACTGCAGTTTCCTTTTTTGTAGGAATCCTGAGTGTCGCCCCCTCCCTGACATGCACCCCCCTGGAGTCGATAATCATTTAGCTGGGGAGGTGCAGTGTGAAACCTCCTGCCTGGGGGATGCATAAACACTTGGATTCTTTGCCAGATGTCTTTTCACTGGTATGTGTATATTACCAATTTGCTTTTCAGTGATATGCACTCACCAAAATAGCGATCGCTGTTTTGTGATCGCTGTTATGTCATGAAACCGAGGCAAGGATTTCCATCTGTCCAGGTCCAGAGGAATTTATTCATCCTTATAACATTAGATCTACCCCAAAAGGTAAGAGGCGGGGATTTCCATCTGTCCAGGCCCAGAGCAGTCTAAATTCAACAACTTTAATAGGAATTTATCAGAGGAAACTTTTAATGCCAAATACTGTATGTAAGGCACTTAGTTTCTCACTACAATCCAAAGGTGACAAAGTCCGACTTCAAAACATGAAAGGAGAGAAGAAAAATGGCTGTTGTAGGTAGGTTAAGTTTATATCCAGAGAATTGCTGAATTACATATAATGCCAATTAAAGAGAAGTAATTGGGTTTGTTAGATGCAATAAAATATCATCTGCATAAGTGGACATTTTTAATTCTTGGGTGCCCATAGTAATTCCTGTAATGTCATGGACAGAGTTAATTTTATGGGTTAGGGGCTCAAGGTATAAGTTAAAAAGATAGGGGAAAGGGGACAGCCCTGGTGGGTACCCCGAAACAATAGAAATGGGTTGGAAAGTACCCCATTACAAAAGACCCTTACGGTGTGGTGAGAATATAAAGTTCATACCCACTGAAGAAGTGAATCTGGAAATCCATAACGTTGCAAAATCCAAAACAAACAGTGCCAAAAGACCAGGTCAAAGGCCTTTTCCACACCCAGGGAGACCAAACTTTTTCCAGTTCAGTCTCCCGGGAGGTGGAGATTAAATGAAATAATTTACAAAAGTGATCCCTTGAAAGCCTACCATTCAAAAAGCCCACTTGTTTAGGGCTGATCAAGTCACCTCAAACCCGGCTAATACCAGAAGCTAGAATTTTTTGCCAATATTTTTGCATCTACATCAATGAGAGAGATAGGCCTATCATTTTTGGGACTGGTCTTATCCTTACCAGACTTGGGTAGTATGACAATTTGGGCTTCTAAAAAAGGGCATCCAATAAGTCAGACTAGTCTAAATAATTACAAAGAGATACCAAAACTGGATCCAGTTTTTTTCTAAAGAGCTTATAAAAATTAGCAGTGAACCCATCGGGCCCTGGGCTATATCTACTGCAAGGCAGGTAATGACCTCCCTGACCTCCACCTCTAAGATAGGATACTCCAGACTCAAGGAAGCCAGCTTGTACAGCTATTGTAAAGAGATGCCATCCAAAAAGTTAGACATTTTGCTAGACATATCTCCAGCAACCAAGTCTTCTGATTAAAAGTTTTGGTAATAGTCCTTAAAAATGTGGGCCATCTCTGCTGAATTAATAGCTGGGGACAATGTTATAGGGTCTTAGTTTTAATCCAATGAGCTGCAGCTATCTGATTCAGCTTTATGGCAAGTAATTTGCTAGCCTTCTCCCCTTAATTTACATAAGTAGCTTTTAAGACCTTCAGGGACCGCTGTGCTTGGTCCAACAAAATAGTTGAGTATTGTGCTCGAAGTTGAGAAAGATGAATGTGAACATCTTCAGAGGTAGCCTGTGAGAGGTGTTTTTCAATGTCTCTAATAGAGCAAAGCAGTTTATTACACCACAAGGAGTTTTCATTTCTATGCTTAGTGGCTAGGCGAATCAATTCCCCACGCCACTGACAAATTCAAGGCTCCCCATGCCTTGTCTAAGGCCTTGATAGAGTCCAGTTGATTTGTATCGAGTTCTTAATATAGCTATTCAATCAATTTACTATTTGGGGATCAGACAACAGATGGGTACTCAGGGACCAGGTGTGATCTCGGTCTGACTAGAACAAAATATTGAGCATCAGTTTTGCCAAGGCATGATGTCAGAGGACCATAGATTCCATGTGGCAACTATAAACCATTGCAAGCAATGAGCCAGTGATCAGAAAAAAGTTCAGCCTGGAATAAGAATTATGAGGGTGAGAATAAAAAGTATAGTCCTGGACCGTGGGATGTAAGACACACCAAGGATCAGCAAGGCCTGAGCTATCAACAAACTCTCGAAGGCTTTGCTGAGCCAGTGATAATCCTGATCCCAGTTGATAAGTTCTATCAATGTCATTGCACATAATTAAGTTACATTCCCCCCTAAAATCCAAGGGAGATGCAAGTAAGGGGCTAAGGCTACAGTCAAACCAGAAAAAATTAGTATCTACAGTGGGACCATGAATTGAACCCATAAGAAGTCCAGTAGGCCCCAGATGACTGTGCACAAAAATATGTCTGCCCTCTTAACCCCTTACCCTAGACCAAAGAGAAAAAGGAACTGATCTATGCAACAAAATGATTACTCCTCTCTGACGAGAGCTATTTCTGGCATCAAATACTTGACCCAGGCCCTCCTAAACAAAGAAACTTGATTGGTCACAATACGGGTCTCCTGCAAGAAAGCAATATGGGTTTGCAATGTTTTCAGATGTTTTAAAATTGCTTAGCATTTAGTTTGAGACTGGCCCCCTTTAATATTCCAAGTAAGAATATTCCAAGGTGTCACCTTTAATAAAGGAAAAGTAGAAGGTCAGAAGAAAAACAGCTCATAGGAAAGACAAATTCAACCCAACATGGATTACAGGGACACCCCCGCCCTTGAGTTACAAACATTCCCACATAAATTTCAAGTTCCTCCAGCATATAACCAAGAAAGCACATACACACAAAAAAAAAATACATAAAGCCCCCCACAACAAATGCCTTGCTATATAAAAAGGCAAAAACCCATCCCTAAAGAATCGGCCCATGAATGTCGATGGGCAGGCAACCCCCTCCCTGGTTTCCTGATAAAGAAAATCAAATAAACCATGTCTCTAGAGGCTTACGACCTTCAATCAGGAAGAGAACCCCTGTGGGGGTAGAGGAGAATAAAATAGGAGAGGGGATGCCAAAAGCATAGCCTCCTCCAAAGTATGCACATAAAAATTCCATCCCCCCTCCCCAACACAACTACAATAAAGCCCATTTTGAATTCTGTCAAATAACAGTATAGTATATAGCTGGCCTTTGTTCTGTATAAAAATCAGACTGCTCAAAAACCTTGTTATGCACATTCTTAACTGTTGTGTGCATTCCGAGCAGTTGTTCAGCACAGTTCAAAGGTCATAACATTTTAAATTCCTCATTTACCCAGCACCTAGCTGATTACTAACCACCCAGTGCCCACATTTTTACCTTTTGACTAATAAAAGTCTATAAATGCAATCTATATAATAAAACAGAAAAAAAAAGAAATGGCAAGTTTTTTTGTGTCTTGTTTTTATTTAGGGAGGTAACACTTCTGTGATTTCTATGTACAAAATCATATATTATACAAAATAGAATATGGGCAACCGTACACAACTCTGCATGTGTTTCCATCTTGGGGTTGAGATGACAGCATGGACCTCTCAAGCATCGCTCTCGAGGTCCATATGCTGTCATGTCAACCCCTTGATGGAAACACAGGCTTGCTATGTTTGGTTAATCATACATTATTCTCTATATAGTACCCAACTAAGAATTATAAAATTAAATAAGTAATCATTAAACAGCATAACTGAAAAATGACAGCTTGCCAACACCACGGCTATACTATACCCTTATAAAAATGATCACAATAGCTAACAAAATATAAATTGGAGCCACTCTAATTACAAAAACCAGGAAGATAATAAATTGCAGAAAAAGGAAGAAAACAGTAAAGTTCGGTCTTCGCCTTGAATAAGTCCAAACAATACGCTCCTTTAGCATAGGAGTCATTCTTGGTCAAACAGCATAACATAACAGAAGACTACTGAGCTAAAAAAGATGCTTTCTAAAACATCCCAAAAAGCAGCAATTAAGGATCTGATGGGAAAGACTTATACCAAGGACATCCAATGGCATCACAACAGCATCAAATAGGCGGAAAGAGACTCCCACAAGATACAAAATATAGCCTAAATCATGAGCGAACTGTCCCCAGCAGTAATAGGCACCACATTCATTGCATGATTAAAATTAAAATCTGAAGGGGACAAATGAGTAAGCACTATAAGTGAACCACAATGAGAAGGAAGACCTGCAAAAATGAGTGTGGTATTTCATAGGAGAGTGAAAAATGCAGAAGAAGAAAGAAAAGAAAAAGGAGGAGATACGTATACCCCACTAGAAATAAGGAGAAGTAACTACTTACCAATAATAACTAAGATTCATCCCTAGTTTGGTATACAGAAGCATAGGCCCCTTTAAACAAAAGCTTAGGAAACATCTTGTTTCAAAGGCCTGCTGTGACTGCTCTCTCTAACTCTGAATGGTTCTCAACAGCATTTTTCCTACCTACTCTACCCCCGGGGCATCCATCTTATGACCCACTACCTAGCAAAATTCTGCCCGATTCCCTGTAGATAATTTGAACTTGCCAGAAACTTCCTTGGAATCCTTCACCTCCTCCAACTTACGCCCCCCACCTGTTCCTCCACAATCATCCTATTTCTCCACCCTATCCCCTCTCTCCTCACTAGTCCACCCCTTACCAAACACCCCTAACTTCCCTCCCTATTTGACAGTCACTGTGACAATTTCTCAGATAATCTCACTCCCCTGACCCGCTATTGATGAGGCCGCTTGAGCCAAAGTATGTCTTCACCCTGCACACATACTTGTTCACTCCCCTGACCTTTATTGATGAGGCCCTGCACTGAAGTATCTCTCACTCTGCACACATACCCCTTACTTTTCACTCTGTCCATTCCTTGAATTATTGGCATATATTGTACATTGCCTGCATTGTTATTCTTTCTATTGTTATATTGTTCTATAATGAATAGCATTGTATGTCTAGTCTTTGAATTACTTGTTTACCTATAAAACCAACTGTTCTCACTATTATTGTTTTACCTGCCGTAGAACCATTTGTAATGAGCTTGTTTTCAAAGGTGTAAATCTGAGATCACAATAAATAAATAAAACATCATATCCCAATAATGGGTAGCATTTAACAGTATAAAAATTAGCATATCATGGCTGCTAACAATCAAATAGGCAAGGTACAACAATATTAATAAAACAATGAGTCACCAGCTATTCGGCGCAGTGGTTGGATTTCCGCTTGCGATGCCAGCGACCCAGGTTCAGGAGTGGACTCCGGGCACTTGAGGGCCAGCTGGGGGAGATTGTCTTGAGTATCCCATGACAGTTCGCTGTCTCCGGGGAGGGGATAGCCGATGCCCATGCCACTTGTGTGTGACCTCAAGCAGAAGCTCAGGGGGATCACAAGCCCTGTTGGAGGGGAAGGGCAGCCAGATGTGCAGTGGATGTCAGCACATAGCATCTTGACATCATGGGCTTTCACTGCATCAGGGAGAAAATGGGAAAAACACCTGCTGGCTCTGGGATGACAGGCTTCCTGGGGCATGTCTTCGATTTGCCCCTGCTCACTGACCACCTCCACAAGGCCTGATGAAATGAATGATTATGGGGGTAGAGTACCACCTCATCCCTGCTTGGGGGGAAAACTGAAGCTCCATGGGGGACTGGGAGGTTGGTTCTGGTGAGTGGATGGAAGAAGGATGGCCCCTTGGATGTCCTGAAGGAGTTGGAGTTGGCAGACAGTAGGGGAAAATAAAGCACAATTTAAAAAAAAAAAAAACAATGATTCACTGTGCATTTAAGATCTACTAAAGGTATATTGAGTGTATTAGATGGAGTTTGTCAGCCTAGCAAAAGGCTACTAGATGTCCAACTTAAACACTAAATACAGCAAGAGATAAAACAACTTAGCCCTAGACTTCCAGGAGCAAAAGATCAGCAAGCAGATTTGGAATAAAACAGATTGGGGAATAACTTTTGGCAATTCCACAGTCACCTGAGCAGCAGAGTCAAAGCAGCAGGTGCAATTATCTGTAATCACTCCAAGCAGGCTGGGTAGAGCATTTTATGTTATATGTGTGGCCCAGAGTTTGGATTTGAGCACCTTATATTCCACCCTTTTCTGCCAAATTTGCAGGATCAAACTAGAGAATTCTAGCGCCTCAAGAATTATGCCCTCAAGCACTGCATTCTGAGGTCTGGAAATGTTATTCTGCCATGGGAGAGAGTCAGCAGGCTATATCTCAGTGACAGGTTGGTTGGAATCCCGCTGGAGAGGGACAGTAGCATTGAGTATCAAGTTTGTCCTGCCCAGTCTGAAACTATTACACTCAGTTGTCAGCTCTCTCCTTAGCTCTATGAGTACTCTCTGTATGAGTGGGAATGGTGGAAAGGCATGTAGGAACTTCCCTGTCCAATCCAAGGCTTGGGCCTTCTCTAGGACTGTGCCTCTGGTTGGTGAAAACAAGAGACTCAGCGCACACCTGCCCCTCACCCCCAAAATTGGTAAATTGTTACTATGCGCTTTCTGCCTCAAATGGCTACTCACTTATTACATCCCAGAGGGGAGTGGGGGTCTCTTAGTGATCAATTCAGAGATCTGATGTGAATGTTAGCTCAGACAACAGTTGTTAAGGTGGACCACCCATCGGCTGAGGCCCTATTCTAAAATGCAACTGCTAGACTTGGCTCACTTTTAAAATACTGAATGGTGCACTGTCTGACTGACTCACATTAAATAAGGTGCGGCAGACTAATTGGGTGCCATCTGCCTCATTAGCCCTAAAAAGGTTACTGCTTTCCAAATGGAAGGACCCCCATCCACCAACAGTAGAAGAATGGTACAATAGTATGACTACTTCAGTGAAGAATGAAAAGAAATGCCACTTGGCTTGCTGATTAATCAGATGGAAGCCTTTACTGTATCTTGGGCTTCCTTCCTAAACCTTATCTTTTGAGAGGGAGAGGAGTGTATTTTAAAGCTGTTTTTGGATATTCCATGTGCTGCTTCTACATATTCTGCCTACATAATCTAGTCATACTGTATTTTATGCAAGGATGCTTTATTTACCTTTTTGCTATTGTTTTTAGATTAATTATGACAATTATATTATTTCTATATGTATTGAGTCTTTGTGAATATATTGAATGTATGTATAATGATTTCTGTTTTGAAAAATCAATAAAATATTAGTTGAAAAAAATTAAATAAGGTGCGGTCTCCAGCTAACGTACTGGTGATTGGTGGTGAGCCAGCCATATATTTCCTAAAAACAAATCCAGAATTAACAGCTGAACCCATTTGATACAGAAAGCCTCTGTCTGGTGTCCTGCAGCAAAACTTTGGGAGTTGACTATTCTCCGAAAGAGGCAAACAGATCTATTTCTGGAGCACCTCATTTTCTGAAGACAGAAGCCATCACTTGCTGGTTTAAGGTCCACTTGTGATTTCCTCAGCTGATTGGGCTTGGTGAAATCTATCTTCTGAAAGCAAAATTCTGCTGAAACTTTGATTTCATTTCCGTAATATTTCCATGAAAATTTTGTGAAATTTCACCAAAATTGAGATTTCAGTTATTGACAAACAGAAATACAGCTCCAAAACAAGTAGTGTCTGTGCCTTAAACTATAGTACAAGGAACAAAAAAACAGCATCAAATGCATAGAATAGAAGCACACACATACCCCATTTATTGTGCAACATACATATAAAGTACGATGTATAAAAAATGCCCATGATAGAGATTCAAGAAGACATCCTCACATAACCCACTAAACCAGTTTCACTGTTACAGCATCTTCAGGAGGGTGAAGATCTCAAAGCGTCATCTTTTTTGATAGTGGCTTCAATTTAAAGTGACAGTGTGCCTAATAAACAATTACTAAACCGTGTAATACTATAGACAAACAAAAAACAATTTCTAAAGTCAGAAAGAAGGGAGTCAATATAAAAACAATTATTTAGATCTAATTCTATAAACATTATACCAAATTAGCATGTCTCATTATCTAGATCATAAAAAATGTGCTTTTGTTGTGACAAAATTAGCAAGGAAAATGTACAATACCACAACAGAGTGAAAGGTCATGAACAAGTTGCTGTGCCCAAAAAATAGGGCACAAGTGTGTAGATTTCATATATATCCCATGCTATAACTTAATAATTTAAATGGTATGGCACATATTAGTTACTATAAAAATACACATGCTAGCTAATTTATTACAAATAGATTTTTTTGAGACAGATTCAAGAAGGAGTTCTCACATAACCCCTCAGCTGATTTCACAATTACAGCGTCATCAGGATAAGCCATAAGGAGCAAATTGTATATTAAAATATATGGCTAGATAATTAATTATAAACAGATCTTTGTAATTTGTAACTAATTAGCTGACATATGTATTTTTACAGTAACTAATGTGTGCCATACCATGTAAATTACCAAGTTGTAGCATGGGATATATATGAAATCTACACATTATTGCACACTGAGATTTTTTCATTACCTTTTGCTCTGTTGTGGTGGTCATGGACACCACAGTGCATCGGCCTGAATTCTTACAGTATGCCAGATAACCACTAGAGCTCACTGACTTAATGACTTGGGTAAGCACGTTCATCTACAGCATTGTTTCTGTACAATGCCACCTGCTGACTCTATAACAACCCTGTATATAACAATGTATATTTTTACTATTTGAAAACACTAACTTAAATAATGTCATAGCCTCAAGCCTCACAACTAGTTGTGACTTAGGCCATTGTGACTGAAATATCAGAATATCTTTAGTCATGATGGAGCATGATGATGGGTATCACTGTCACAATTAATACAACCAACTGCATCTTGATTTACCAGTTTCTACTTCTCCAGTAAAGCATGCATATATGTTATCCATTATCTAGCACCAAAGGTGGCGATGTTGTAGACATATTTTCAGAAATGTTCACATGAATAACAAATTGCCAGAATTTTAGTTCCTGTAACTTACCCATCCTTCATCCAAATGTCATGAAACTTGACATCCCTTTAGGGACACTGTCAAACAATAAGCATGCCCCATTTCAGCTATAACACTGACTGAGGAATTACTACTTAATAAATTCAGAAGACATCTCCCAAAATTTATGAAGTTAGTGAAATTTCACAGAATTTAATGAAGATTCTGTGAAATCAGACTTTGCTAATTTTGCTTAGCCCTACTGGCAGATTCTGCTTATGGAGTTTGTCAGCACATTGCCCTTGCCTGCTGTGTATACTGCAGAAGTCACTGTGTCCAGGAAATAAGCTAGATCTCAGATACTCATAGAGTAGCTTCTATGTACATCTTGAGGATCTTGTTCCCTCCTCTTTGTTTATGTAATATATTGCTGTAGTATTGCCTGTCTGAATTCAAACAAACTACCCTGTAGCCAGGAGGAAAATGACTGTATTGCCAGCAGTACTGCCCTGAGCTTAAGGAGCTGTATGTACTCCTGAGTCAGTTGAGGGCCCCAGATGCCACTTACTGTGAGATCCTCAAAGTTGGCTCCCCACACTAGGAGTGAAGCATGTGTTGTGAGAATTTTTGGGGGGGTTTGCTGGAGAAAGGGAATGATGTTTCTAAGGTTACTTTCCTCCTTACACCACTCTAGTGCTTGTTCAAAGGCTTTTGTGACTGGCACTACCTTAGACAATGAGTCTGACCTTTGGGACCAATGACCTCTTAGATGGTACTGAACATCCTTCATCTGAAATCTAGCCCATGGTGCCACAGCTGTGGATGAGGCCATGTGGCCCAACAGCTGTGGAAAATCCCTTGCAGGACTTGTATGGTCTAATGTGAAGGATTCTAATCTGCACTGGCAATCAGATTTGAAACTCCTTCCTGTGGAAGGAATTCTTTCCCCTGCATAGTATCTAGCTCTGCACCTGTGAAGTCCAGCAACTGCACTGGTTCGCTTTGAGACTTCTGCAGATTTATTAGGAATCCCAGGTTCTCTAATCTGCTGCTTACCTGCTGAATGGGGCACATTGCCTCTTGTTTTGTTTTCCCTAAGACTAGCTCATGCCTACACTATACAATAGGTGCCCAGTGACAGTTCAGTAGGTGGCCAGTCACAGAGGTGAGAGATGGGCTGTACTGGTCACCATCTGTGTCTCAGTGGGGGGGCATGGAGGTGGGCACTACCTGCTGGGGTGGGGGCCCACTAGACCACAGAGGAAGGGGCTAATTATAACAAAGTTAAAACCGGCGGACGTCAGGGTTCTGGGGGGGCCACTAGACCACTAGGAAAGGGGCTAATTACCTTAAAGTTCATACCAGTGGACATCAGGAAATGAGGAGGAGGGCCATTGGACCACCAGAACAGGGGCTAATTATAATAAAGTTAATACCAGAGGATATTGGGGATCAGGGAGGGGCCACTAAACTACCAGGAAAGGGGTTAATTATAATAATAATGTTAATACCGGAGGATATCAGAGATCAGGGAGGGGCCACTAGACCACCAGGAAAGGGGATAATTATAATAATGTTAATACTGGGGCACATCGGGGATCAGGGAGAGGGGCCACTAGATTACCAGGAAAGTGAATAATTATACTAATGTTAATACCGGTGACATCAGGGTTGGGGGGCATGACACATTGCATCAAAAAGGTAAACTCTCCCAGAAGTGAATTTTCTAAGTACCCTTTGACCAGCCCTGGCTGGTATAAGGGTATTTCAAATTTCTCCTTTTGGGAGAGTTCTGATAATCCCATTTTTGGGGATGTGGCAGCTTGCATCTGCCACGTGCCCCCTAACTCTATGTCGCACCCCTTTTTTGGGCATGCGGGCAGTGCAAGCCCCATTTGGGGCAGGCAGCCTCTTTTTGACACAGGCTGCCACTGAGAATCACTCCTGATGCATTGTTTGGGGAAAAGGGGACACTGCACCATTCTTTGTGGCACAAGCCCTTTGTACTGCATCGGGGGCTTAGAGAATCGAGCCCATTGTTTTCTTAGGTGAGCTGCTACCACAGGTAGAAAGTTTGTGAATACCCTTGGTGCTGAATTGAGGCCAAATGGACAGGCTGCAGAGTGAAACTAGAAGTTTCCCAGTGTGAAACTGAGACATTTTCTGTGACAGGATCTGACTGGAATGTTGAAATAGGCATCCTTCAGAACAAGTGACCCCAACCAATCTCCTGACTATAGGGATGGTATCACTGTGCCCAGTGGGACCATGTTTAACTTTTCTTTTTTGATGTTTGTTCAGACATCTTAACTCTAAAATGGGTAGCCAGTACCCATTTTTCCTTTAAGTCAGGGAGGATCATGAAAACAGTCCCTCTCCCCATTGTGGGGTAGGGACCTTTTCTACTGCTTTTGCTTACAGTAGTTTATGTACTTCTGACTCCAGAATAATTCTGAACCACTACTTCCAGTCCAGAATATTTCTGACCCACTACTTCCAGGATCCACTTGTCTGTTGGAATTTGTACCCATTCCAGGGAGTAATGGGCCAGCCTTCCTACTGGAAATGTTTGACTGGCAACCTAGACAAAACTGACAGGGGTTTGTCCTGGCTGTGGCTTATAGGCTGGTGCTGCAGCATGTCTGGGCCCCTCCCACCTCTGCCTCTGTAGTAACTTAACTGAGGTTCGTACTCCTAACCAGCTTAGAATATTGGACAGTAACTTCTGCCCCTGCCTCCCATTCCATAAGACCTGTAGCAAGTTGAGGGCTTTTCTTTCTCAGTGTTACTCTTAAAAGTGGACTTTTATTCGTCCACTTTTTTCATGTATGCCTCTGTTTTGATACCAAATAGAGAATTTCCCTTAAAGGGGAAATCAATAGCTTTAATTAAGTTTTCTGGGTAAGGAAGGAAGCCCTTAACCAAGCAACCTCCTCAATACCACTGCATGAGCCCAGACTCATAAAACAAAGTCAGTTAGTTAGTGTCTACAGCCATGTGGAACTGATAGTGACATCCAGGGCTGACTTTGCTGTGGCAGTCTGATCCTATGTCACTTTACCATCTGCTTTATCAATTGGGAACAGCACTACATTCCCCAGTGCCTTCTGGGACTGCCCTGTGTATGCCAAATAAGCCAGCTGCTTTAGGAACACAGAAACTGTTGTATACGCTTTTTTGGCCATAGTGTCCAGTCTTCTGGAATCCTTTTCGGGACTCTGTGTGGAAAGAGGCACTTTGGCCTTCTCACAGGCAGCTGCTTGTACTAATCCTTCATGATCAGGGTGAGCATACAAGTATTCCACCCCCTGTCTGTCCACCTGATACTTTTTTTCTACTTTTTTATCAATGCTAGTAGCCAAATTGGGGGCTGACATGACTTTTGATGTGGTCTTTTCGAGGGATGTGTGAATGGAAACTAGTAGTCTCCTTGCTGGGACTAGCCCTATCATGCCCATGAGTTCCAGTTCCTCTTTGTCTTGCTCCGTTTCATCAGAGGGGATTTTGAGAGCATTCACCATCTGTTTGATGAATGTGGAATGAGAGCTATAATACACTGTTGGTTAGGGGAACCATTAGGACCTAAAGGTTCACCTTCTTCTTCCTCTGTATAGTATTCATCCCCTGCTCTACAGGAAAGTGGTCTGAAGCCAGAGCTGTGGCAGGGGTAGATACATTAAGCAAATTTTGCATAACCTGAAAGGCCTTGAAAACTCTGTCATGTTATGTCTGTAGGAAGCAATATAGTGTATGGTTAAGGACACTGACCTACTAACCTGGAGACCTGAAATTCAGCCCCACATCCTCCACTTGCATACTGTGTGAAAGTGGAATAAATAGCCAGCACAGGCTACTGAATATTCTGGGAAAGGTTTTTTACTGAAAAATGTCAAAAGTACTTACAGCATTACTGCTTGAATAAACATGAATACAAATAGTGAAATTCACAGAGAAACTTTGAAGCTCCCATGTGAATGTCTGCCTCAGTGCTTCAGGGCTCTACCCCTTCATCAGGAAGCATGGCCACCCATCTATCAAACACACTTTTATATTACCCAGGTGCAAATAATACAACAATTAAATTAAAACACACTTGTCTAAAACCCAATGTTGAAAATTAAATAACAAGGATGGATCCTGTCAGTGTCAGCTCTAATTAGTAGTGCAAATTTAAAATCAATGTATTTAACATTCATTTTGAAGGAAATTTGCTATACTCATAGCTTGGACTACTGCTAACACTGAAAGGTGCAAGCTTGTTATTTAATAACTTTTAAAACTGTTATTGCATCCTTATTTTATTTTACTATGGTGCCATAGTAATGAACTATATTGCACAGCTATGTTATCAGTGTCACTGAACTAACTCTACACATCTTAAAAAAATGTCATTATTCAATTCATAATGCATTTAATACAAACATGTATAATCCCATAATGTTTGAATATATATTTCAATGCCTTGCTACTGGTTTATTTATTATTTCTAATATTTCCATACACAATACAACATCAAGCAGAGAAAGTTAACACACAAAAGGTTATCAATCCATAGTGTCATTAAAATCTTCAGGGTTTTAAGTTTCTGAGCTTAAAAATCCACATGGACTCTCTTTGATTTAAGATGGAATGACTGTCCCCCCTCTCCATATGAGGGACATGATCGAAACCTATATAGCAAAATCAAATGTTCCGTTAAATTTTCCACTTCTGAATTACATCTCCCAATTGGATGTGACATGTCCTGATTTCTTATAGCCCTGTGGTGCTCCTGTATTCTTTCCTTCAAGGTCCTTGTTGTTTGACCTATGTATGTTTTCCCACAGGAGTACCACAGGGCATAAACCACAAATTTAGTGTTTATTATGAGGATTGTTTTTACCTTTCTGGCTCTCAAGGTGCCTGGATTAGTGAATGTTTTCCCCTGTACAGCAGACTTACAAGTTTTACAATGCTTACAAAGGCAAAAATCAATTTTTTTTTCTCCCAACCATGTATCTTTAGAGTTCCTGCCCACATATTCACTGCTTGTTAATATATCCCTTAACTTCTTTCCTCTTCTAAATGCTACCAAAGGGCCCTTTTCCTGGACTTATTTTAAATCTGTATCCAACTCAGAAGGGGCCAGTGTTTCATAATGATATGTTTTAAATCAATTGACACTGAACTATAGGTGGATATATAGGCATCACTAGTAGAAAATAGGAAGTTGTTGGCCCTCTGTAGAGACAGTTGGTAAGATCACATCTGGAGTACTGTGTACAGTTCTGGAGATCCCATCTCCACAAAGACATAGACAGGGTGGAGGCTGTCCAGATGAGGGCAACCAAAATGATGCAGGGTCTGCATCAGAAGATATATGAAGAAAGACTAAAGGAACTAAAGATGTATAGCCTCGAGGAAAGGAGGGAGAGGGGGGACATGACAGAAACTTTCAAATACCTTAAGGGAATCAACAAAGTCCAATAGAGTAGCATCTTTCGAAAAGAGATGTGCAAACACAAGGGGCACAATTTAAGAAGGGGGGACAGCCAGAGGTAATGTCAGGAAGCATTTCTTCACAGAGAGGTTGTGGATACATGAACAGCCTTCCTGTGGAGGTGAGAGTAAAAACAGTTGGGAATTCAAGAATGCACGGGACAGACATAAGGCAATTCTAGTGGGGGGTAGGAGAAAATAGGCTGTTGGTTAATTAGGATCTGCAGCTTATCCATTAGGTAGGGAAATGGCCAGACTAGGTGGGCCAAGTGGTCCTTACCTGCCATCAAATTCTATGTTTCTATGTTTCTATCTCCGAAGTCAGTTCACAGGTCTTGTATTACAAAAAGTCTTCTCTCAACATTATTTATTTTCAATAATGTCTCTTGTAAAACTTTCTCCTGGTAACCTCTGGCTCTAAGTCTGTCAAAGATCATTTGTTGCCAATAAAAGAAATCATCTTTACTTGTACAGTTTCTATTTTGATGAATTAGCTGTCCATATGGGAGGTTATTTATAGTGTGGGCAGGGTGAGCACTATGTGCATGTAGCACACTATTCCCTGCTGTTTGTTTTCTAAAAGCTTTAGTCTGAACCTCACAAAGTTGAACTCCCAACAGGATAAAATCTAAAAAAACAAATTTACTTTTTTCAGAAATAGCTTTAAAATTTAGCCCCACATTGTTATTATCGATATACACTATAAATTCCAGGATTTCTTGTCCCAAACCATCCCAACAATAATGACATCATCAATAAAATGCTTATATATTATAACATTGGCAAAAAAGGGGTTGCTATCAGGATCCAAGATCCCCCCCTCCCACCATCCCATAAAAAAGTTGTTGTAGGAGGAGGCAACCAAGGGGCCCATAACCGTGCCATGATTCTGTTTGTAAAAATCTCCCTCAAACAGAAAAGAGTTGCAACTGAAAATCAAATCAATTGCCCTACATAAAAATTCTACTGGGTAGTAATAGGCAGAATTTTCTAACATTGTTCTTGGCACATGTATCCCCAGCCGATGATCAATGCTGGCGTGAAGAGAGGAAACATCGATAACAAGCCACCAGTAACTTTCTTTTTACACCAGGCCATTCATTTCTTGCAGCACAGAAGCTGAATCCCTCAAATATTATGATAGACTCAACACTTCCTGCTGCAAGATGCTGTCTAATAACATTGCTAGTGGTTCCATTAAGGAGCTACAACCAGATATTATCGGGCGACCTGGTGGGAAATCTCTGTCTTTGTGTATTTTTGGCAAATGATAGTAAACAGGAATTCTAGGGTAGTCACAATTTAAAAAGACAAAATCTTGTTCGGTGATCCAGCCCTGATCTAAGAAATCCATCATAATGGGTTCCAGGGCAGCTCTAAATTATACCATAGAGTTAAGGGGATGCTTACCATATGTGGCATCATCCCCCAGTTTTCTTAAAGCTTCCGACTTGTAGTATTCTCTACATAATATTACTGTTTAGAAAATGGGGAAGCTGTTTGAGTCTTCTGATTGGCTCAGACACTTCTCTAGGTGCACATCTATCAGGCAACAGATGCCCACCTATTAAAAGTGCCAGTCTAGCCTGCCCCATCACCAGGATCTTGATGCCCAGCCAGCTCTCTAATTGGCTAAACCCCATTGTTTTTTTATTTCAAATATGCACCATTTTTTGACTCACTTAGCGAGAGTTGAGACCCATTACCACCACCTTTCATTCAGTCCTTCCCCAAACAGTATCCGCTTTGTTTTTCATATTTCTATCACATAGCAATAAGAAGGTTGCTTTTTAAATTAGCACTACTAGCAACCCATGTGCTCAGCACTCCACATTCTATGCACGTTTACCTAAACTGTGATGCCGGACATATCGACACTCCTGCTCCAAATCACACAAAGCCCATTTTCAATAGAGACCCACAAAAAAGCAATGGGCAGTTCGGAAAATGTCCTTCCTTTGGAGACCACTGCTTTATTTCAACTAGGACAAATGGACTGCACTGTCTCCTGTTAAATTCACTGCTACTCTGATACACTCATGACTCATCTTGACTGCAGAACTGTTCTTCGGCACAAACAAAACAAGGAAGCCTGTCTTTTTTAAACCCGACATAAAAAAAAGTAATACAACTACCTCACTACATCAATTCTAGGGTAACTGCCTTCTCAGTTTCACAGATGATGTTGCAGTCCAGCTCACCACTACAACCGACTGCAAACACTTCTCGAGCCACAGGTTCAACAATGTTCATTTTCTGCCCAAACGGTAAACTCCCGTTCCTCACCATGTTGCAGAATGCTTCATGCATGACTCAACCACAAATGATATGCTGTATTTATTTTACAAGGCCAGCATATGTGCGTGTGTGTGTGTGGTGGGGGTGTAACTTATATTACTGTCCAAACCACATCATTGTAATACAGGTGGAGGGACTTTTTTATTACAAAACTTATTTTAAAGTAATTTTTAGTAACACTTTTTTTTAACTGATTTTATTCTACAGTGCCCATTTTCTAAGCGCAATAATACCCTCCAGCATGGGTGGTATGGGCAATACCAGACCTTCCAGGTGCCATAAGGCCCTCCGCCTGTGGTGTCAGGCCTCATTACACCCCTGGGTGGTCTGGTATTACCTAATACCACCCACCCTATTGGGTATTATTGCTTGCATCCCCCCTTTGTCTGATTGTTTGATGATGATATCCTCTATCTCTTTCAGTTCAATTAAGACTTTCTCTACAGATACGTTGTCCCAATGTCTCTGATTTTTTTCAAGATTTAATTACCTCTGCCTCTTCTTTAAGTATAATATCCTGAAAAACTTTCAGGATTTCACTATCCAGAGAAGGTGGCATGAAAGTACTTTTTTTCTTAAACTGTGGACACTGTGTTAACGCTGACTGGATCCAAAACGATTGCCTTGGATCACACATCAGTGCAAGACACAGAGCCTTCACCAGCAGTAATTAATAAAACTGCCTGTTCATTTTCAATTAGGGCATCTAATAAAAGGGAATTTTCAGTTTGGATACCAATGCCATTTACCACATCTGCTCTTTCTATAGTGTCAATCACGTCAATAGTATTTTCATCATTTGAAACAACTTCTTAAGATTTTGTTTCCTAAACAGTTTGAATATATCTTGATACATATCAAACTCATCCACATTCTAAATAGGTACAAATGATAAACCATATGAAAGAACACTTTATTGAGTAAAAGTTAAAGTCCTTATAGACAGATTACTAACAGTCATGTTCCTGGTGGGGGGGGGGGGCAGGCAACATCCATCATTTGCAAATTGATTTACTCATATTGCTCATTTTCCTCTTCTCCCCCTTCTAGACTTTTTTGACTTGATTGTATGCTGCTTTCATTAATTAACTCTGGGCTGGAAGTGCATGCATTTCTGAATGAGAAGGTACTTGACTCACATCTATTACTTTTGGATCTTCCCTGAGAGGTTCTTCATCCCCTTGAAAGTGATGTAGAAAAGTTCTCCCACTTATAAATACTTCCATTTTGGTAGTATCTCTCATCACATAATAACTTAACTTTATTTCTCTCAATTAGTTCTTTCTCCCATTTTGTAGCCTTGTTAGTAAATTTTGAATCAAAATCTTTAATGTGGGGGACACTGCCAAACGTAATAAAATCCTGATGTAGGCTTTCAATTTCAGCTAAAACTAGAGCTCTGTTATAATTGTCCTCCTCAATTTGAATCTTAATCAGCTCTGTGGAATATATCTTTAATTTACCTTCCCATTTTGATTTAAAATCCATTTTTTCCAACCCACAAGCTGGTAAATTTGTCAATCTCAAGCCCTGTGAGGCTCACTCTTTTTCCAAATATTTCTGCAGAGATACAATGTTATAATGGAGTGTAATTTTCTTGAGTACTAATTTCTCAAGCTTAAAAAACATTTTTAATATTACCTACTTTAGAGGTTCCTTGCCATGCACCTTGTGACACAGAAGTCATGCAAATGTTCAGGTCTATGGTTCTTTTTGTAGCCAAGCTGGTACTAGACAGTGGGATCACCATCTTCCTTATTTATTGTTTCTTTATACAACTCATGGTCAAAAAAGATTTCTTATGGCATTCTCAATTTTCACACAAGTGGGTCTCCTTTTTCCTCTCATCGTTGCATAGCTCAGAGCTTGCCATGGAAATGAATGGAGCAGGCTGCCAAAATTCAGAGCACAAAAATCACATCTCAGGCAATGCTCACATCTAAGAGAGTGTGCTGGAAAAATTAAGTAAAAAGTGAAAATAAATAACCAGCACTCCAAGCAACTGAATATTCAGTGAACGTTTTTTTACTGAAAGTTTTCAAAAGAACTTACAGCATTACTGCATGAATAAACATGAATATAAATAATGAAATTCACAGAGAAACATTGGACCTCCCACTTGAATGTCTTCCTCAGCACTTCAAGGCTCTACCCCTTCATCAGGAGGTGTGGCCACCCATGTATCAAACACACTTTTATATCATTATTACCCAGGTGCAAATAAAACAACAATTAAACTAAAACACACTTGTCTAAAACCCAGTGTTGAAAACTTAAGCAACCTGGATCGATCCTGTCAGTGTCTGCTCTAATTAGTAGTGCAAATGTATAGTGAATGTATTTAACATTCACTTTAAAGGAAATTTCCTATATCATAGTTTGGACTACTGCTAACACTGAAAGGGGCAATCTTGCTACCTAATAACTTAAAATTGTTATTGCATCCTTATTTTATTTTACTATGGTGCCATAGTGATGAACTATATTGCACAATGGTTTTATCAGAGTCACAGAACTAACTCTTTACACATCTTAAAAAATGTCATTATTCAATTCATAATGCATTTAATACAAATGAGTATAAGTGTTTAATCACATAACATTCGAATATGTATTTCAATGCTTTGTGTCTTATTTATATTTTATTTTGTCCCAATCACATTTTTTCCTTCCAAGCCCTGGCAGGTTCTTCAGATCCTCTCTGTGGTCCCACCACACTGCAATTAGCCACCCCACGGTACTTTCCTCCTCAGATTACCCACCCAACTGGGCTGGGGAGGTGGTTCCCCTACCCCAAGACTCAATCCAGAACTCTCAGGGTTGGCCCGCTGCACAGCAGACCATCATGAAGCCCTGCCAGGTTCTTTTTGCTCCTGTTTGTCTCCCCAACCCCTCCCCACCAACTAGCCATGTCGGAATGTGCCTCCTGACACATATTGCTCTCCAGTTGCCACCAGAGGGCAATCAGTGAGTGGCACAATGTGGGCCTTCCACCTGAGAGAGGAGAGCAGTCCTCCAGATTCTCAATCCCCTCTTTTCTCCCTGCTGACCCACAGTGGCCCAGGCTCATTCCCAAGCCTGTGTCACCAGCCTGGCGTGAGGTGTAGCAAACAGCGCCTCAACCTCAACCTCCAGCACCACTGGGCCATCACATTATTTTTTATTTCTTGTATTTCCATAAATAATACAGTATTAAGCAGAGAAATTTATTGCACAAGAGGTTTCCAATACATAGTGTCATTAATACCTGCAGGTTTTTCTTAAAAATCCACATAGACTCTCTTTGATTTAACACAAAATGTCTGTCCTCCCTCCCCATATGAGGGACATGATGGAAAACCATATAGCAAATCAAATATTCCCTTACATTTTCCACTTCTGAATGATGTCTCCCCATCGGATGTGACATGTCCTGATTTCTTATAGCCCTGTGATGCTCCTGTATTCTTTCCTTCAAGGCCCTTGTTGTTTGACCTATGTATGTTTTCCCACAGGAGCATCAAAGGGCATAAACCACAAATTTAGTGTTACAAGTAATAAAGTGGTTTATTTTTATCTTACTGACCCCCAAGGTGCCTGGATTAGTGAATATGTTGCCCTGTACAGCAGACTTCCAAGTTTTGCAATGCTTATAAGGGTAAAAAACAATCATTTTGTCTCCCAACAAAGAGTGTTTACTCACCTGGTATAGGTGATTGCGTTAGTTGACATCTATGGCACTCCAGGCATTACATCATGGGTTTTAGCCCACCTGATAAGCTATTGATGCACATGACTTAGAATCAAATTTCAAGTACACCCAGGTTCCAGGAGCCCCTGTTCTCCAGTTCGAATCTTACACAGCTGAAAAAAAGGCTTAGTAACACCACCACAAAAACAACGCATAGAGCTGATCACAGATCTTGAGATGCCTTCTATAGACAGTGCCCGTAAAGGCTCTTTATTACCTATTAATCCAGTTCTAATCCTTGGCCTTCTAAGCAACTGACATGAGATATCCTAGATGCCGTAGCAAAGAACTAGAAAATTGTGTCCCAAGGATAGTTAGGGCTCTCTTGTCATTCTGATTGCTCTGAAGAGAGGGATGTTAAGTGCAATGGATGTCAACTAACACAATCACCTTTACCAGGTGAGTAAACACCCATTGTGTTGAGTGGACATCCATGACACTCCAGGCATTACATCATGGGTGATTAAAAAGCAGTACTGCACCTCAAGGGAGGGACAAAGTGATCTAAGAGTGAGAGGAAGAGCTGTCAGCTGAGAGAACCTGAGTAGCAAAAGGAGTCTGTAGTCTGTATAGGTAGTCCAGTCTATAGTGTCAGGCAAAGGTATGGATGGAAGTCCAAGTAATCACCTTGCAAATGTCCTGCACTGACCCATTAGCCCTCTCCTCCCAGGAGGTGGACACTAGCCTGGTAGAATGAGCCTTAATGCCTTCAGGGGGAGTGAGAATCTTTGCCTTGTATGCTTCCTTAATGGTTCTCTGTAGCCAGCTGGTTATTGTAGTCTTGGATGCTGCCCTATCATGTCTCTGTCCTTTTGACACAATGAAGATCCTCTCTGTCTTGCGTATGGATTGTGTTATAGAAATGTATGTAGCTAGTGTGCCCCCCCATTGTCTAAGTGATGTAGAATGATGATGCCATCCGGCTGAGAATCATTAGGGAAGGTCGGCAGTTCAATGGGATGCTCTCTGCGGAACACAGATGTGGCTTTGGGCTGGAATGCCTACACCATGTGTAGGAGTACCCCTCCAGGTGTGAAGACGGTGTATGACTCACTGCACAACAGTGCCCCTAGCTTGCTGATCCTCCAGGTTGAGCATATAGCTACAAGGAAGCGTGTCTTTAGGACTACCCAAAAAATATCTACCTCACGCACTGGCTTGAAGGGTGCTGTGCTGAGGGCATCCAGAACTAGAGATAGGTCCCAGGAGCTATGAGTGGCCGGGCTCTGGGTCACAATACCTCTACTGCTCTAAGGAATAGCACTGCATCCAAGTGAGCCCCGGGCTGTGCTGGCTTATGGGGCCAAGGGCCACACCTATAGCGGCTAATTGTACCTGGAGTGAAGAATGGCAGAGACACTTATCCACTCCCTGTTGCAGGTACAGCAGGATCGTGGACATGTCTGTGAGCTGTGGCTCTTTGCCCCGTCTCTTCACCACACTGAAAAAATAGTCCATTGTCTACCATAAGTGTTGGTGGTGGAAGGCCTTGTGGACTGTAACATGGTGGATATGACAGATGTATGATATCCAGCTCTGAACAGTCTCAGTCTCTCAGAAGCCAGGCCATTAATCTCAGGGTCCCTGGGGTGGGGTGGACCACAGGACCCCGTGTCAGCATATCTGGTTGGTACGGAAGTCTCCTTTTGTCCATGGCCATGGCCACCACTGCTGAGAATCATGCTCTCCAATGCCAATAAGGTGCCACCAGAATGATGGTTCTCTGAGATTGTCGAATCTTGGTGAGGACTTGAGGAAGAAAGGGAATGGGTGGAAAGAGATAGGACCAGTCCGTGACCACTGTTGGGACAGAGCATTGATCCCCTGTGAGTGATGCTCCCTGTACCTGGAGTAGAATCTGAGTAACTGTGCATTCTCCGCTATAGCCATGAGGTCCATCAATATGGGACCCCATGCTTCCTGTCTTAACCAGAACAGGTGCGGGTACAGATGCCACTCCCTGGGATGCACCTGTTGTTGGCTGAGCCAGTCTGCTCACATGTTGAGCTTGCCTGCTAGGTAGACTGCACCGATGTGTACAAGGTTGGTCTGATCCCAGTCCAATACCCTTGTTACTTCTCTTTGCATAATTCTGCTTCTGGTGCCCCCTTGCTTGGAGCTGTACGCTACGGTGACCTGGTTGTCAGAACAAATTAGAACCGACTAACCAGATATAGTTGACTGGAAGAATCGAAGTGCGTTGTAGACTGCCCTCTTTTCCAACACACTGATGGACAGCCTGGCCTCCTGAGTAGACCAGTGGCCTTGGGCTGACAGGGAGTCCAGACAAGCTCCCCATCCTGACAGACTTGCATCCATCTCTGTGGTGGTATTGAAGGTCACTTCTAATGGGACCACTGCTGTGAGGTGGTGACCAGCGGTCCACCAGGCCAGGGACCCTCTCACTGTAGGTGCCAATGGTACCTTGACTTTCAGGTTCCATTTTTTCAGTAAGCCCCGGGTCAGTAAATAGCTTTGCAGCAGTCTCATGTACCACCTGGCCAATGGGACCAGGTCAATGCATGACGCCATGCAGCCCAGCATTTGAGCTATCTGGCCAGTGGTCAGGTGACTGCTGGCCTTTAACTGTTGGGCCAGGGTGATCAGAGTTTCCACCCTTTTCTGGGATGGTCGAGTCCACCCTGAGTCATGTTTATCTCTGCCCCCAGGTGCTCTAGTTGTTGTGTGGGGACCAGGCAGCTTTTGGCCTAGTTCGCTACCCAGCCATGCTCTTCGATCACCCATATTGCCATCCAAGTGGACCTCTGTAACTGCTCTTTGGAGTGAGCCCAGATTAACCTGTCATCTAGCTAGGGTATGACATCCACTCCTTGTTCTCCTAGCCTGGTGACTAGCACCACAAGCACCTTGGTGAATATCCTTGGAGCTGAGGTGAGGCCAAGAGGTAATGCCTGATATTGGAAGTGCTGACCCAGGATGTGGAATCGGAGGAACTGCCTGTGGTTTATCTGGATTGGGATGTGGAGGTACACGTCCATCAGATCTATTGACATAAGATAATCACCTACCTGAATTCCCTGGAGGGTTGATCTTAATGTCTCCATTTTGAACCTTTGGGTAACCACGTGTTTGTTCAGGTTTTTGAGATCTAGAATGGGATGGAGTTCCCTTTTCTTTTTGGGTATGAGGAAGAAAATGGAGTATACTCCCAGTTCTTGCTCATGCCGTGGCATGGCTTGGATTGCCCTGATCTCTATCAGTTCCTGCAAAATCTGCTGGACCAGATGAGCAGAGGCTTTCTTTTTTGTGATATGGGAGCTTATAAACCTGTGTGTTACTGGTATTTGTGATAGTTCTATTGAGTACTCCATGGATACGACCTCTAGGACCCACCTGTCTGAGGTTGTGGTGTACTACATGTGTTGGAATAGCAGCAGTCTTTTTCCCCCGGTGGGTATTGGTGTCCCCACATGGGAGGAGTTCTGCAGTGTGGGGTCCACAGTTATTTCTGCTTGTTTCTGGTTCCTCTTCCTCTGCCTCCAGACTGAGTCCTCTGAAGGTAGAGAGGTGGTAACTGGTGTTGAAGGAGCCACAGAAGCTGCCTTGCTTTCCTCTGCCTTGAAAGGAATTGGACTGGTAGTAAATAGATTGTCTACGTGCCTGCAGAAATTTGCTCCCCCCCCCCGACATTTACATTTTCCAGAGGATAGATAGGTAGGTCTGATCTTATTTTTGAGGAGATCCTTCCCTTCCTCCTGCTGCTTTAGATACTCTTGTAGTCCTTCCCCAAACACGTGTTTGCCTTTCATCAGTAGGTTCTGTAACAGAGCTTTGGATTCATTATCTGCCTCCCATAATTTGAGCCACAAGCCCTTCTGGCGTGGTTTGTTAGGGCAGCAGCCCTAGCACCCAGGTTCAAGGTATCCACTGCCTTGTCTGCTAAACATTTCGCTGCATCCAGTGTGCACTCCAAAAGTTCTGTCTCTCTGGCCTTGGGGTCTGCTTTCTCTAGGAGTTCCTCAAGCCATCGGATTTGGGCATGTGCGGTGTCAATGGCGGTAGTGGATACCTTCACTGCTGTGCACTCTATTTCGATCAGCTTCTTTAAGATATATCCTCCACCTTCCTGTCTGTGTAGTCCTTCAAGGAGATGGTACTGCATGGGAGTACTGTCTTTTTTCTGAGTGCTGCAATTTGAGGATCAATCGTGAGGGCCATACACCAGGTGTTGGCCTTGTCCTCCAGAATTGGGTACATAAGATTCAGATTTCTTTTGTCCGACATCCTGCCAGATTTGGCTGACTCCCATCCTTTGATGAAGATGTTAACAATAGCTGGACATACAGGAAAAGTCTCTTTGGTGACCTTCTTCTGTTGAATCATGGGGTTGAGTTTCGATTCGGGCTTGTCCTTCTCGATCTCAAACACCATGATGACCTTGATGATCTTCATAAGACCTGGTATGAGGTCAAATGAACACAGTTTGGAAGTGAGGGAAGGTGTGGACTGCATCTCCATCTCCCTCTCATCTGACACTGTCTCCTCATTATCATCTGGAAGCTCCCTGTCCCATCCCCTGTGTCGGGTACTGGAGCACTAGAGAGTGGATTAATTGTGTCTGTCTAGCCACCGGTGACTCCACCTGGGGGTTCTGGCTCTGGTTGTGGCTTCAGGTTTGGGGGAATCTTAGACTGGGTCTTAGCCTCCAACCTTTCCATAATTTTCAACATAAAATTCTGTTGACTCTCCATCATCGCCACAGTGGCCTGTTGATTCTTGAGGAGCAGTAGCCCTGGGTCCATCCAGTTAGGTCCGCTGAGCCCCAGAGTCTCTGAACCCATAACTGGAGACTGTTCCAGAGGTAGGTCATCTTCGTCGAGGAAACAAGCGGGGCATTGTGGTCCCGTGTTGTGTGGCATTAGAGATGCACTATAGGAAGTGCATTTCTTCATTTTCACCATCTAAGAGAGAGAGAGAGAAAGAGAGAAGAGGGAGCGGAGTGTTAGGAATTAGCCACGATGGGCAGTCCAGGCACAGTAGATGCCCCAAGCAGCAGACTCAGCATGTGTCAGCTTGCACTATAAGCATGCTTAGAATGACTGTTAGCCAGTCAACAAAATACAGGAGAAAATATCAAAAATATCCGGTCTCTTTACCACTGTGGGTATAGGAACAAACCTTAAGGGAGATCTTACCCCCCCCCGCAAACTTAACCAGGCCCCTTAAATGCATGGTAAAATGGCTGCCGAGTATGGGCCTGAAAAGGCACGGCAAAATGGCAACCAAGGTGCCGTGGGGTTAGGGGTTATGAATTGATACCCAGCCTTGAAAGACAGAACTTTTTTCTTGAACCTATCAAGGGTAAATATAAAAACCCTTGCTTCCTCGCCAGAGTAACTCAGTAGGCCACTATGGGGAGGGGCCTTGAGTGGTGGCAGAGTAACTTAGTAGGCCGCTATGGGGAGGGGTCTTGAGTAGTGACAGAACATGTGAGAGAACAATGATGGAGCCAAGAGCCCAAATGGACTGGCAGCTAAGAGAGGGAACTGGGCCTAATTGGGCTGTCTCACTGCTACTCGCCAGGAGACCACTATGAGGAGGGGCCATAAATGGTGATAAAACAAGAGAGGGGAAAGGAGTCTAGTCCCTGATTGGACTGGCCACTAAGAGAGGGGCCTGGGCCTGATTCAGCTTTCCACAAATGCGAGGGAAGGGGGGGTGGTGCCATCTGCAGAAAGTGATAATGATTCCCCCCAGATATGGCGCTATACAGTCTTTGCTTGGGAGCGGAGACCCATGCGGTAAACTTCCCCTGGCCATGCTGAAATAAACAGAGCCTTCTTGCACTATAGGGTGACTGCTGTTACATCCTGAGCCATCCCCTGGCGTGGATGAAGCAAATGGCACAATAGGAGGGAAGGCCGCAGCAGCATTGTAATATGCGCAGGCTGACCGCCTCATTCTGGGTCGAACAGAGGCAAGCCAATGGCACAAAATATAATATGTGAATCAGCACATAGTACCAACAACCCCTCAAGCAGGCATATATAACTCTTGCCCTTAAGTCAGGTAAAAAAACAGAGAACATGCCCAGCCACATTAACGGAGTACCTTTTCTCTTGGTAGGGGAGGTGTAGGCTGCCATGCGGTAACTCAGCATGCTCCGGCTGGTCTCAGCATCACAATCGCTCAAATAACCATACCACCATCACATCTTTGAAGGAAAGATAAACAAACACCTTTCTCTCTTTGGGCATGCAGTAATACAAAAAACTTGTGAGTGTAAAATAAAAAACACACACCTGGTGAAGTTGCCACCTGGCTAGCCTCGATCCTGGGAGTAGGCCTGGGGCGAGCACCCATCCAGAAACACTGGCGCTTTCCTCGTAACAGAGCTTTGCTCAGCTAGCCAAAAACAAAACAAACACTTCTGCCCGTTGGTGCAGCAGTGGGATTTCTGCCTGCGACGCCGGGCGACCCGGTTCGAACGACCCGGCTGCCAGAGGGTTGGCCGGGGAGAAGGATTGAGCGCCCGACGGACTGCTCTCCTTCTCCAGGGAGGGGTTGGGCCAGCAACCGGAGTGATGGGGGCCCCAGAGGAGGCTGGTGACACCCACGCTGCCGTGCTTACTCAAAGGGGGGGTGGGGAGAGAGGCGGGATGGACGCTTGCGTCATTGCACGTCTCCGCCTCCTCAGGGGTGGGGAAAACCGGGGAAAAAACGGAGCTGCCGGCCGCCATGGATGAAGCCCGCCACGGCTTCCGATGTGCTCCCAGGCCAAGACCCCGACCAGGACTATTTCGCCCACGGCATCTAGTCCCTCAGGCACGCAGGCCCCGCCGGTGGGCCAAGCCATGGGGTAATCGGGGTGGCTGATTTGAGCAGAAGCCGGCGAGCCGTGACCGAGCTGATTGGAGGGCGGCTGGCAGCTCGGTAAAAATACAGTGAATTGCAAAAAAAAAACAACAAAACAAACACTTGCCAGATACAATGTAGAGCAACAGGAATAAAAAACTACTTAGGCAGCACAAACTGCCCATCCAATAAACGACATGTGAATAGCAATTTACTAGCAGAGATACAGTCTGCAAAGTAAATATATGTAAGCAGTATATATATATATAAAACTCTTTCTAGGCAGGCTCATGTATTAGCTTATCAATAATAACAAAAAAATAAACATCTCTGTGATTCAATCACAGGCCTACCTTTTCTAGTATAGTATAGGGACTCATGGAGTGCTTGTAGCCTGATCAGATGCACAATTAGAACTGGGGAACAGGGACTCCTGGAAACTGGCTGTGCTCAAAATTTGATCCTAGGTCATGTGCATCACTAGCCTATCAGGTGGGCTAAAATCTGTGATGTAATGCCTGGAGTGCCATGGATGTCAACTCAACGCAATGTATGTTTAGAGTCCCCTCCCATGTAGTCACTGCTTGTTAATATATCACTTAATCTCTTTTCTCTTCTAAATGTTACCAAAGGGCCATTTTCCTGAACTTGTTTTAAATCTCTATCCATCCCCAGAAGGGGCTAGTGTTTCAGAATTATATATTTTAAATCCATCAACACCAGCTATAGGTGGATACAAAGGACACTCCATCCAAAGCCGGTCTATAGGTCTTGTATTGCAACAAGTCTTTTCTCTCAACATTATTTACTTTCGATAATGCCTCTTGTAAAACTTTCTCCTGATAACCTCTTGCTCTAAACCTATCAAAAAGATTGTTTGTTGCTAATAAAAAATCATTGTTACTTGTAGTTTCTCTTTACACGAATTAACTCTCCATATAGGAGGTTATTTATAGTGTAGCAGGATGAGCACAATATGCATGTAGCATGCTATTCCCTGTTGTTTCCTTTCTAACACTTTGGTCTGAATCTCACAATTGGGAACTCCCAAAATGGTCAAATCTAAAAGATTGATTTTACTTTTATTAAAAACAGCTGTAAAATTTAGCGCCACAGTATTATTATTGATATACTCTATAAATTCCAGGATTTCCTGTCCCAAACCATCCCAAATGACAATGATATCATCAGTAACAGATTTATATGTTATAATGTTGGCAAAAAAAAAGGGTTGCTATCAGGATTCAAGATCGCCCCCTTTCCCCCCCCCCACCACTACCATCTCATAAAAAGGTTGGTGTAGGAGGGGGTAACCAAGGAGCCCATAGCAGTGCCCTGGCTCTGTTTGTAAAAATCTCTCTTAAACAGAAAAAAGTTGCAAATCAAAATCAAATCCAGTGCCTTACATTAAAATTATACTGGGTAGGAATAGGCAGAATTTCCAAACATTGTCCTGGCCACATGTATCCCCAGCCAATGATCAATGCTGGTGTAAAGAAAGGAAACATCAATAGTAAGCCACCAGTAAAACCAGGTCATTCATTTCCTGCAGCACAGAAGTTGAATCCCTCAAATATGATGATAGTCTCAACACTTCCTAATGCAAGAAGCTGTCAAATAACATTGCTAGTGGTTCCATTAAGGGGCCACAACCAGACAGCACCGGGCGACCTGGTGGGTAATCTCTATCTTTGTGTATTTTTAGCAAGTGATAGAAAATAGGAACTCTAGGGTATTCACAATTTAAAAAGTCAAAATCTTGTTCAGTGATCCTGCCCTGATCTAAGTAATCCATCAGAAAGGATTCCAAGTCAGTACTGAATTTTATCATGGGGTTATGGGGAAGTTCATTATATGTGGCCTACTCCACCAATTATCTTAATGCTTCCAACTCGTAGTATTCTGTACTTAATATTACTACATTCCCCCTTTGTCTGATTGTTTGATGATTATATCATCCATCTCTCTCAGTTCAGTTAAAGGCTTCCTTTCCGCTATGGATATGTTGTCCCAATGTTTCTGATTTTTAGAAGATTTAATTAACTCTGCCACTCTTTTAAGTAAAATATCCTGAAAAACTTTCATGACATCACTACTCGGAGAGGGCAGCATGAAAGTAGATATTTTACTGTTTGACTCTGAGCAAGTCACTTAGCTTTCTTGTGCTCCCAAGTCACACCTGGAAACAAGCTTCGGCTTAATGTGCCTTTCCTGGTTAAATAATTTCCCCTGGTGATTGAGCCTGATTGCAGACATGATGGGTTGCCACCTGGGGCTGACTTAGGGCTTTTCCTGGGTTCTGCTCCATTGGTGTCTGCTCTGAGAGTGCGAAATCTGGGCATGATCCTGGACAACAGACTGACTTTTGAAGATCAGGTGTCATCTGTTATCAGTAACAGTTTCTATCATCTGCAGAACATTGCCCAGATTAAGCTCCTTGTTCTGTCCAAGGACCTGCCATTGCTAGTGCATGCCTTTGTGACCTCTAGACTCAGCTACTGCAATTCTCTATACTTCAGAGTCATGGGAGGGACCCTCTGCAGACTTCAGCTAGTGCAGAACATGGCGGCCCGGTTACTGATGGGCTTTTCAAGGCTCAGTCATGTGACCCCAGTCCTGCAGGCTGTGCACTGGCTGCTGGTCAGGTGAAGGGTCCTTTTCAAGGTGGGTCTTCTCACTTTTAAGGCCCTAAACAGATTGAGTCCTGATTACCTGCCAGAACCCCTGAAACTGGTGACCTCTGCTCACTCCCTCTGCTCCTCCTCATGGGGCCTCCTGGACATTCCCAGGGTTCAGCTCAAGATCTCAGGAGAGCATACATTCAGTGTCTCTAGGCAGTCCCTGTGGAACTCTTTACCATCTTCTTTCTGGGAGGCTCCCTCAGCTGAGGTGTCCAAGTGGAGGCTGAAGGTCCACCTCTTTGTCCTGGCTTTTCCAGATTTCTGAATACATTCTGTTCTAGTTCCTTGTGTGACTGTCTGAATGTCTTTTAAGTTATTTTAAACTGTTATATTTATGCATTGTTATTGTTTTACTTATTTATGTTGTTTTTTATTATGCCTTGTTATAACTCCTGTTAGGTGCCCATAGCCTCTGGGGTTGGGTGCCCTACAAATAAAATTGAGATTTAATTACCTCTGCCGCTTCTTTAAGTGTAATATCCTGAAAAACTTTCTTTCCACACCAGGCCAATCATTTCTTGCAGCACAGAAGTTGTATCCCTCAAATATGATGATAGTCTTAACACTTCCTGCTGAAAGAAGCTATCTACAGACATTACAAGTGGTTTCATTAAGGAGCCACAACCAAATATTATCAGGTGACCTTGTGGGAATTCTCTGTCTTTGTGTATTTTTTGGGGAACTCTAGGGTATTCACAATTTAAAAAGTACAAATCTTGTTCAGAGATCCATCCGTGTTGTAAAGAATCTACCAGAAAGGATTCCAAGCAGGGTTGATCTTAACATTGCTTTTACTAGCCCAGACCCTAGTGCAAATTGACCAGGGCTAGTGCAGCTAACTCTCTACTTCTCCATCTTGACTAGTGCAGGTTTTCATGGCTGTTTATGAAATTAAAACAGTCTCTACTTTAGTAGGCTCCAGTCCTCATGCTAATCTCTCAGTGTTCCAGATGGCCTGGTAAGATTAACAGCTCAATAACAGCTGCAATTATCTGGCAATTCAAGAGAGGGGGTCCCACAAAAGACTCAATGGGAGTCATTATCACTCCACTGCTAGGACTTTTAGCAAGTGTCCAGGGTGTGATCAATGGTAGAGTGCTGTTAAGTCACTAGCTTCTAGTTTTCTGAATGTGTCTCTGTCTAAGAATTTGTCCCATATTATTAAGACCAGTGTACCTGATTTTCCTACATCTTGAATGTCTGTATCCAAAATTTCAGTGACAAAATGTGAGGAGGTATACTGGGTCAGCACTGCAGGTGGTGGGTTTATCCCAGCCTCACCATAACTTCCCTCTCCACCCAAATCTCTTAACTCTGTTTTTCCCTTGATACCTCTGCAGACCAGAGTCTGAAATGACCATCCACAGATCCATAGCTGTCATTACTGACAAGTGTAGGGGGTCCCCAGCTCTTCTAAATGGACCATTCCAGCCATTACCATCCATACAATTCCACCCTTATCCCACCCAGTATGTCCTCTCATCCTAAAAACAAAGCTTTAAATCATGAATGGTACAAAAATTAACCTTAAAATACATAATTTGAAAGCTTAAAATAGGCATTCCTGGGATACATAGATCATCATATATAGAAACAGGGATAATATAGCATTATGCCCATGTACTGTTTACCCTGGGCTGATGAAAGGACAATGTTAAAGAAAATTATGTTACTGTTGGGGCTGAGCATATTAAAATAAATGCTTTTAAAAGTAAAAAGGTTGTAACTTTCTTTGAGTAGCCGTCACCCCAAAGAAATCTTAGATGTGCTCCTGGATCACTTGAGACTGTACAAAAACTTCCAGGAGTGCAGGTCTCCAGTTGACTTTGGGGTTGGGGCTGAGAGTGTCTTTCTCTGCCCTGTGAGTGGTGGTGACAGTGTGGTGAAGTGCATGATGATGTCAGCTATTGTGTGTGCAGAGCTAAGACTGATTGATTGAACATTTGCTGTTGTGTTGTCCTTTGGTTTGGTGGAGAGGGGGGTCAGAAAGAGGAAATGAGGAGGCAATGGTACAAAACAATGGGAGGGGGACTTACTGTGTGTGATTGCATTGCAGTCTTTATTTTCTGCTGGGGAGTTGGAAAAAATGAGGGAGCAGGACAAATGTGCAATGATCAGAGAGTTTCTTGGTGTGCATTGTTTCCTTATAAGTTATCAAAATGTACCATTATAATTGAGGGCTAGTAGAACCATCTGTGGGCTAGTGCAATTTTGAATCAACTTGTCCTGCTGGCTAGTGTAAGAAAAGGTTAAGGTTAATACCTGATTCCAGGTCAGCTTTAAATGTCATCATGGGGTTATGGGGAATTTACTATATGTGGCCTCATCCCCCAATTGTCTTAAAGCTTCTGACTTGTAGTGTTCTCTACTTAATAGTACTAATCCCTCCTTTGTTTGATGATGATATCATACATCTCTTTCAGTTCAATTAAAGACATCCTTTCCTCTATGAATAAGCTGTCCCAATATCTCTGATTTTTAGAAGATTTAATTATCTCTGCCACTCTTTAAGTAAAATATCCTGAAAAACTTTCAGGACATCACTTCCCGGAGCAGGCGGCATGAAAGTAGATTTTTTACTGTGTGACTCTGAACAAGTTACTTAGCTTCCTTGTGGGCCCAAGTCACATGTGAAAGCAAGCTTTGGCTTAGCGTGCCTTTCATGGTTAAAGAATTTCTTCTGGTGATTGAGCCTGGTCACGGATGTGATCCTTGATAACAGATTGACTTTTGAAGATCAGGTGTCATCTGTTGTCAGTAGTGGTTTCTATCATCTGCAGAACATTGCTTGGATTAAGCCCCTCATTCTGTCTGAGGACCTGCTGATGCAAGTGAATGCCTTGTGACCTCCAGACTTGACTACTGCAGCTCTCTATACTTCGGGGTAATGGGATGGACCCTCTGCAGATGTCAGCTAGTTGAGAACATGGTGGCCCGGTTACTGATTATCCTTCAAAGTCCAGTCATGTGACCCTGATCCTGTGGGCTCTGCACAGGTTGCCGGTGAGGTAGAGGGTCCTTTTCAAGATGAGTCTTCTCACTTTTAAGGCCTTATTTGGACTGGGTCTTGGTTACCCATCAGAACTCCTGACACCAGTGACCTCTGCTCACTCCCTCCTCCCCTCTTTGAGGGGCCTCCTGGATGTTCCCAGGGTTTGGCCCAAGACCTCAGGAGATCATGCATTCAGTGTCTCTGGGCCATCCCTGTGGAATTCGTTACCATCTTCTGTTTCAGAGGCTCCCTCAGTTGAGGTGTTCAAGCAGAGGCTGAAGGCCCACCACTTTGTCCTGGCTTTTCCAGATTTCTGCATACATTCTGTTCTAGTCCCTTCTGTGACTGCCTGAAGGCCTTTCAAGTTATTTTAAACTGTTATAGTTATATTTATATTTATGTATCATTATTATTATTATACTTATTTATGCTGTTTTTTACTAAGCCTTGTTATAACTCCCGTTAGGCACCCAGAGCCTCCGGGATTAGGTGCCCTACAAATAAAATTGCCTTGCCTTGCCTTTCTGCGGAGGGCATTTCATTCTGTTCCACTGCCTTTTTTTCCTTCACAGGAGCAGTGGCAGGGATATACACTCCTCCAAAAGTGTGCTTTGCAGAGTGACAGCCTGGTGCATGGGAGGGAAGGAGGGTGGATAAGCCCTAACTCCATGAGATACTGTCTGATGTGATTTGGCACTTGTGGACCTTTGCTACCTAATAACTTTTAAAATTGTTATTACATCCTTATTTTATTTTACAGTGGTGCCATAGTAATGAATTCTATTATACAAAGATGTTATCAGTGTCACAGAACTAACTCTTTACACATCTTAAAAAATGTCATTATTCAATTCATAAAGCATTTAATACAAATGTATATAATCCCATAAATTTTGAATATATATTTCAATGCTTTGCTTCTTATTTATTTTTTATTTCTTATTTTTCCATATATAATACAATATCTAGCAAAGAAATCTAATGCACAAAAGTTTTCCAATCCATAGCATCATTAAAAATGCATGTTTTAAGGTTCTAAGCTTAAATATCCACACAGACTTTCTTTGATTTAAGATGGAATGTCTATCTCCCCCTCTCCATATGATGGACATGATCAAACCCGTATAGCAAATAAAATATTCCCTTAAATGTTCCACTTCTGAATGATGTCTTCCAATCAGATGTGACATATCCTGATTTATTATAGCTTTGTGGTGCTCCTATATTCTTTCCTTCAATGTCCTTGTTGCTTGACCTTTAAATACCATATAAGGAAGGACCTATCTAGTTTCACCCCTGATGAAGACCAAATCTTGTCTGAAGCACTGGGGAGCTTGGTTGGAGGTTGTTTACCACTTATCTACATGTTGTTTGGATGTTTTAATGATTTAATAATTTGGAACTTCTTCAGATCCTTGCTTCTTTTGAATTCTTCTACATCCAACAAGGGTCCTCGAGTGCCAAATCATCTTGGACAGTATCTCAAGGAGTGGCAAGGATATGCTTTTCATTTATTTTTTTTTTTTTAGCAGGCACTGGTTCCAGCAACTGTTCTGAGACTCTTTTATTTGTACTTTTGCCATCAGTGGGATCAACTCCCCCATACCAGGCACCCTGATGTATTTTCCATCCTCTCTATGCCTTTCTGATGAGTAGAATTATCTTTTAATTTGTCCCTTTTGACAGGGATTGCTGCTTATCAGGGGAACAAAACCATTGATGTATGCATTCTACCTTCATTAGGGACTCCCCCGAGCCCTAGGTGTGCTTTGGTGACATAGAAGTAGGCTGAGAAGCCATACATTCTTCTATGTTTAATGCATTTTTCTTTTGGTTTTTAAGGAAAAACATTTTACAAAGTTCACAACTGGCAAAATTATGATCTGGAATTGGGTACTTTAAATAAAGCTTCTGACCATCTGCCATTGCCAGGAGCTGAAAGCATTTTGTACAATTTTTAAAATCTGTGTACCATGTTCCATTTTGTGGTTTACCAGTCATGCCAAACACTGACAGAGACTATGAGTTCATATAAACAGTTCACAGTCAAAAAACAGTTACTAATAATTTTTACTTTTTTTGAAACAAAACATGGTTGGTTCCCTCATTAAGGAATCGTGTTATCAAGTGGCCTTTTCTGAAACCAATTGGGAACTGAAGAAACTGCAAAAAAAAAGAAAGGAAAAAAGGCAAGTTAATTAAATAGACACCCTAACTAATGCAGAGTATTTGAAAGACAATCATTAAACTCAAAAACAACGTTAGCTAAAACTATAAAAGAAGTTGACCAGAAGATTGAAGCTGACTTCAGGGCAACTGCGCTGTTCAACAGAGGAACATGTTTGATATTATAACAGCAAGGGGAGCATGACCACAGTGCAGAGTTTAAACTTCTCTTCTACATTATCTAAGTAGCATAAAGTTCTATCCCCGGGGCATATGATATGTTTAAAAAAAAACTGCCTTGCAGTGGCTGTACTTCACTGAGAAAAGTTGTTTGGTGTTTCTGACATATGCCTAAGTTGCTGGTTATGCAACACTTAGAAAGGAATGTGTGTGCCTCAAAGGAAGTCCAGAAGCTTGCTATCACTGAGCCTCCCTTAGCTTAGGGGTTAAAGCACTGGCACAGTTCACCAAAGGCCTGGGTTCAAGTCCTAATGGGAGTCACACTTTTCCTTTCACATTTCCTTCTTGATTTAAAAAAACAATTGCCTCACAGTGGTTGTACCACACTGATACAAGTTGTTTGGTATTACTGACATGTGCCTACGTTGCTGATTATGCAACATTTAGAAAGGAATGTAGCTGGCCTGGTGGTGCTGAGGGTTGAGGCACTGGATTCCACACCTCATGCCATGCTGGCCACCCCTCGGGTCATTGGGGGTTGGCAGGGGCAGGAGAGGATTGAGCATCTAGAGAACTGCTGTCCTCTCCTGGGGGTGGGAGAGTTGTGTCTTCCACTGCCACTGTGGCTCCCAGTGGAGACTGGGAGCATCACATCCTGTGGAAGCATGCTGAAGAATTGGAGGCTGCAGAGGACGTCTTGCAGGGGGTGGCGCTGGGCATCATTGCATGTCTGCACCTCTGGGAGAAACTGAAAAACAAAAATGGAGCCTGGCACCCAGACAGGAGAAGGTAGGTCCAGAAGATGGCCCCCACACCCTCAGCTGGCTCTGTCCCAGCAGGTCTCTGTATCTCCCCCACTCCCTGGCCACCCTTCCAGATTCTTGATAGAGGTCCGGAGATGATAGGGCGGTCCCACCATGGGGGACTCAGAGCCAGGGGTGGGGTGGTTGGTGAAGGTGGAAGAGTAATCCTAGGAATAGAGATCAGACTAGGGGGACCTCAGACTGGGCAGGACATGGTCAGAATGTGAAACCTCACTGGAGTTAGGTCTAAGGCGCCAGTGCAGGGGCATAAATAACATCTACAGAAAAAAGAGAAAGGAATGTGTGTGCCATAAGGGAAGCCCAGGAGCCTGCTAATCACTGAGCCTCCCATAGCTTAAGGGTTAGAGCACTGCACGGTATGCCAGAGGCCTGGGTTCAAGTCCCAATTGGAGTCACACTTTTCCTTTCACATTATCACTGAAGCAGCACACTCCTGTGGATTGATACCATTTGTAAGGAATCTCGTTGATGGATTCCTGTTGTTTGAAAAAGAATGGGGCTGGCAGTATAACCTAGAGGTTAGAGTAATGAGGTGCAAATGAGCTTGGTACAACCAGCAGATCAGACCTGGGTTTGATTCTCACAACCCCCAGTTGCATACTGTGTGACTCTGAGCAAGTCACTTAACTGCTCAGTGCTCCCAGGTCACCCCTGAAAACAAGCACTTGTGCCTAGTGGACCTTACAAAGTTACCAAAAACTAAAATAAAAAAAATGGGTTCAAAAGATAAAACAAATTGCAACACTATGAGTAAATGTTAAAATATTGCAATACTTCTTTATAACTTTGTTATTTTTTTAGATTTGAACCTCGTTGGACATGATGCAGTATAAAAATGTGTTGATTTTAAAGCCAAACATTTGGGATGTGGGGGGGTTGGTATGCTTACTGAAATGACAGAATATATCCTGTTTTGGTACAGTAGAGTACAGAAGAGTACAGCAGAGTAGACCAGTGCAGAGCACAGTAGAAAAGCAGAGTCCCTCCTGCTCCCTAGCACTAATTTATTTGCTTTTTTATGATAGTCACTTGCTTGTACCAGGTCAGTTTCATTGACCACCCACTGACCATGGCTTCTGCTTTATATGCACTGCAGCCCATAAATCTATAACTCTGATCTATGGCGGGTGAAATATACAGTACTGTTGATAAATCCAAGAGCTCATTTGAGTGGTCCTCCCACCATACAACAGTGTATAAAAAACCAATATTAACTACCAGTTCCAACCCCCAGCTCTTTAAATGGTAACAGTGCTAGTGCCCCATGGCCATGATGGGCAATGGGGGGGTTGTGTACCACTTATCTACATGGCGTTTGGATGTTGGGTTCTCTGCATCACTGTCACAGCATGCTGAAGGGGAAGCATGTGGATGATTACTGTCTGTGGGGGAAGCAGTGGCAGATAGTGTCTAGTATTGGAGCTGCCCCCACCACACACACACACACACACACACACACACACTGTAATCTGCTAGATTATAAATGGAGTAGACAGACATAAATGGAACAGCCCACAGTGAATAGCGGGGGGGGGGGTTTGTCTGTGAGGTCATCCCTAAATGACACTTGGGCAGACAGGGGGAGGGGGAGAGGTAGGAGTCATGCAGTCATTTAGGGATTACCCACTACGGGCAGGGGAATGAGCAGGTAGGCAGATAGGTTCCCATGGAAAGGGTGGTCCAAGGCCAGAAGGGAGGAGCAACAAGCTATGTAAGCACAATTTCAGAGGGACTCTCCCTCTTTGCTCCTCTCCCTCCGGCCAAAGACCCACCCTCATAAAAGCAAGGGGAAACTGTAGGCAGGTAGGGTTTCGCTGTCCCATTAGGGAGAATTGCCTTAGAGGATGAGAAGAAATTTTCCTGTTTTCTTCCCCCAGAGGACTTTCTGGGTTTTTCACCTTCTCCAGTGAGATCAGGCTAGGACCTAGCTAGGTCAGGTTAGGCTGTCACAGTCATGTAATGTAGTCTTGAAAGGTAGTAAATTTTGGATCACCAATGCAAAGGGAGAACAGGGGATCATGGTCTTGTGCAGCCAGATAACCCATAGGCTGAGGGGAATTCTGGACTATCTGGCCAGGGCTCACCCTTCATGAATAGGGTGGCAGTCAGGATGGCAGCCTGTCTGGGTGAGGGCCCACAGCATCATAGCATCCCCTAAGATGGGGATGCCACAGCAGCTGGTCAAGAGCCACCTTTCATGCCCTGGAGGTGGATCCCTCCTGTGGGTTTGCAAAGTGGAGTGGCTTCACTCAGGTGAAGGGAAAACCAGTGTTTGGCAATAGAAAACACAAACTAACACTACCTACCAGTTCATATCTTGCTGACTTGTAATGATGATCGGTTGATTAATAAATACATGGCTGAGGCCATTTTCTGTCTAGTGCTTGGTGTGTGTCTCAGATTGTTTGGGTGGAATGTGGGGAACTGCCCTATAAGACAAATGACTCAGAATCTTTGAATTTACAGTAAATACATGCTTCATGCTGATAAAATCAACTCCACTTGTACAAGATACCATGCTGCTGTGGAAATCCAAGCCACCTTTTTGGAGTTTTTGCTGTATGAATTAAATCTGCTTCTTGCTGTTTTTTTTGCTGCTAGCTGTAACTGCTTCCTGCTTCTTTTAGCTACTCAGTACCAGTAATGACCGTTACCCTTATTTACACAGAGATATTTAAATTTTTCTAATCAGTAACTGAGAAAAAAAAAGAATTACAAAAAAGAAGGGGTAGGAGTATGAAGTAAGGTTAAAACAGTTTTTTAAGGCATTTGAATGGTATATAAGGTGCTGTTGTAAACCCTGTGCTACTCCTGGTTAAACAACTAAATAAAAAAAAAAAAAGGAGTTTTACCCATGAAGGTTGAAAATAGGAAAATGAATGGTTCAATTGAAATAATACATAGAAAAGAAGGGACTTCAACTAACTGAATGAAAATTTGCCTTTAATTTCCTGCAGCTCATCTGTGTTCAGTTGCAGAACTGTGGTTGTAGCTTGTTCTAAACTGGTACTTATCACCAGAGTGTAAATCACACATTCACTGAGGTTACTAAAATGCCTATTTAGATGGAACAATAAAAGAATTTGAATAAATATATAAAAAAAAAACAGCATCTAGTGAGGAAAAATGTCTTACAGGTTCAGCACAGTTCCCCTTTAAATGAACTATTGCAGAAGGTAACCTGATTAATTTAAGATTAATGTAAGCCAGGGAAGGGAAAGTTATACAAGTAGATAACAATAAGTAGAAGGCAAGACCACTGATTTCCAATGTTTGAAGAAATGGAATTCTGTTTTCAAGATTCAAAATATTGGGCTCACATCAGTAATTGCTAATCTAATTTATAGCTTTTCCAAGGGTTCTACTGTCAGACTTTTAGTATGTGGATAAATATTTAGAATAAAAAGGCTAAGTGTAAATCAAATTGAATAAATCAAAATGAAAATAGTACAGTAAAGAATCTGTAGAAAAAAAAAAGTTTTGAAGATTTACTGATCTGGTTAAAAATGCCAAATTGAAATGCATTGTTTTTACTTGTATGTAGAAATTCCAAATTCCAGAATATTTCTGTGTTTTCTTTAGGAGTGTTTGAAGTTTAAAAAGTTTTGCATTGAACAAACTTCACAAAGTTCAACAACTTAGCAAAGTTCTTTGAAAATACAAAGTCAAACTTGACAGCCAATATGCTGTACTACTATGGGAAGATGAAAGTGTGAAACCTTTGCAAAGTTTGCTACAGGCGACTTTCTCAGGCAGTACCATACAAGAAGGTCACATAGTGGGCCAGGTTTCAGAAGGGGGGCACAGCACTTGCATCAAGCCCTGCATCTGACACAAAGGGGGTCGCAGATGCACCAAAGCCACTCAGATGCAGAGAGGTCCAATTCTCAAAGGGGTGGAGCATTTACAACTTTTTCCCCACTATAAGGCTGCTTGCACCAAAGGGTTGGTGTAATTGCCGTAATCCCAGTTGCAGTGTTAAACCAGGGAGTAGGTAGTCTAATTCCATACATCCTGCATTCTGGACATGTAGTATGGCTTTTCTGGCAAGCGGCTTTTGGAATCGCTCTTGCTGCAGTGTTTGACACAAATTGCAAGTTGCATCAAACACCTTGCCGCAAGTTCTCTGCAGCTCACACATCCTTTCTAGAATTGGCCCCAGTGTCTCTGCAACTAGAAACTGACTGGGAGAGCTGTACTCCATGCAGTCCTAGCAATGTATGTAAGGAGACAGCCTCTGTCTGTGACTTCTCTGAAAGAGACCATACTATTTGGTGTAAAAGTCTCAAAAACAAAAGTTTTTTTTCAAAACCATACATAGTTCACCATCGAGCTTCATTTGAAAATATTTTTTAAGTTTTTTTTGTACTATTTATAGTTGAAGTTTTAGTGTGTTCTCTGTCTGTGTTGCTGTGTAGTTTATTCTCACTCTACAGCACAGAAACTTCAGTGGGGGAAGGGCAAATAATGTTTTTCTAATTGCTTGTGCCAATTGACTGTACCTTCAAATCTTATCTCATTTTTGTGCATTTTAGAATCATGATCATCATGCAGCAGTAACAAAAGCTATATTTGTTATTTGGTGTGGCTCATATTAGAACAACAAGCAAATCTTTCTGGAGGCCTAGGTTTAGATCCCAGAGCCACCACTTTAGCACTGTATGAACCTGAGCAAGTCATTTAAATTTACTTGATGTGCACCTTAAAAGGAGCTTTTGCTCAGTGGGTTTTTTATTGCCCCAAAAATGCAATGAAACCAAACTGAGGATTAATACTTTATGAAATATGCATGTGTTTAGCTTTGTGTGAGGCAATATTTCCTTATCACAGCAATAAAATGCTTCACAGAGGTAAGGGCAAGGCTTGTGTTAGCAAGGCAGCAGCAGGAAAGGGACAAGCAACTGGAGGGCAGGAGGCAGAGGCAGTCTGTTGTGGCAAAAATAAATCTGAGCAGATAATGTGGCCAACATTCTTGTTGACACAGAACTGTAATAGGGACTAGAGATAGACTGAGAGCAGAGAAATTGTACTGTACCTTAATTAGTCATTTACTGTACTATGGTATGTAAAAAACCTGAGTCTGAGACACTGGAGAATATAGGGGATGGGGTTGAAACCTTAGGTGGAAAGGAACTGCAGCCAATGGAAATGAAGCCTATGGAAAAAGATGCTGGGGAACAGAAGAGAGACTGTCAAGAGGAAAACGGGTGACAGAAGTGAAGGATAGTGAGGAGGAGGAGGAAGTGGTTAAAGATGAAGGCAGTAACAATTAGAGGTGGGTGAAGTGGCCAAAATTCACTCTGTTACAGCAATTCACGGAGTAAAGTGGAATCCGTGAAGTAATCCGCAATGCGAAGCAGAGTACTTCGCATCATGATGATGAACGTGAAGTCCATTGAAAGCAATGACTTCGCATTACTCCGCCTTCCCTTGACCACATCTGCACCAATTTTAAGGCTATTGACATAGAACTCAATGTACTTCTCATCACTTCGCCTTGTTTGTGAGCTCCAAGGTGAATTTTGCAGTGATTCATGGGACTACAGGTCACATGGGCTCTAGATTGTTCTGCACAGCCTCAGTTCTATGTAGCATACATGTATTGGTAGCTGGAGACAGTTTTCTGTCAGAGCTTTGTGATTCAAACCCTCTAAAAGCTGCTAAAAAAGTCTTTTTGAGCCATTTTGTTTGCTAAAAATTTAGTACATTCATTGTAGGAAACCCTCTTGTGCTCATATCATCAAGTGTTTGTTGTTTGTGTGTGGATTTTGAATGTTAATTTAGAACATTCAGTCTGTGTACTGATAGACACTTGAAGTGTGCTTTGGGGGAAGGGCATATCTGTGGTGGAGGTAGATTAACTGGGAGAAAAAGGCAGTCTTTCTATTTTGGTTATACCTTTCTTGTATAGCTGTGTTAATGTACACAGTAGTATTTTTAGTCATTCTTGACATTATTTTGCTTATTGTTATGGTGCAGCACTGCATAATTTCAGTTTGTGCAAAAGATTTGGTTATATTACTGAAGTTTTCAATTTGCTACGCATTACTTGTGGTGTATGTGTGAGTGTGTGTGCGATGCATGTCATCACATCAGACACCTTTTATTGTGCCAGAGTAATTGAAGCAGTGTGAACCTGCTATCTACCGCACCTGCATTAATATTTTATACTGCTTTGTGGTATTTTGGTAGTGGACTGTTATGGTAGTTCACTTCCCCCCACCCCCAAGTCGGCAAAAGGTAATCTTTTCCAGATTTGGATTTGTGACTTGTGAGCACCAGTTAAGGTGTTGTTTTGCCTTTGCATCTGCATTTCTTGAGTGCACAGCACAGTCTTAATCTGTCTGTGCATTTGCACCTCTTTAGGGCCTAATCTCCATCCGTAACTTAAGTCACAGTTGTTTATTTGACTTCCCTTCAGAGTACTGGTGTGGTGCATATCTCAGTGTCAACACTGTACTCATTAATGTGCATTTGTAAATCATGGCAATCTTCAAGAGTCACTCATGATACAAATCACGATCTTCATGTTAATGGTCATGATGATTCACGAATTACAAAACTATAAGTTTTGGGGTTGTAAGTTGCATGTAACCCTGTTTTGTAGTATCTCAGCTTGACCATTGTACTCATTAATATGTGTTTTCAGATCAGGGTGTTTGGGGTGGTACAGGTCAGGAAAGTACAGCCATAGGTATTTGTGTACAATTCATTAGTTATATCACACCAGTCACTAATCACAAGACAAATCACATTCTTCACAGATCACAGCAGTTATATGTATATTTTTTTCAGTTCTGATAATACACTGATGGAGAACCAGAGAAAAAGAAAGTCAAGGAAGCTGTGTCTGGGTCTGTTGGTATTAAATCCTCCCCTCCTCAAAAAAGTTGTGATGTAGCAGTTCCTGTTGAAGATGATGATGACCTGGGGGGGTCTTGATAGAAAATATCAAGTACCAAAAGGGAATCAACAATGTACAAGAGGGTAGCATCATCCAGAAAAAGAGATGTGCATGAGGGAGGTCCCAAAGTTTGAAGATAGAGGGGGGATGGATCAGGGGCAACATCAGGAACTATTTTTTTCACACAGAGGGTGGTGGGTGCAAGGACAAAATAAAACTAATGATCAACGTTCTGATGGGACAGCAGCAGCTGAAGCATCGCCATAATTTGTAACTGGTGCCCCTCAATTCGCTCCAACTGCTGCTCAACATTGTCAAGACAGTGGTTAAGAGCCTCCAACTCATTCCACATTCAGGCCTAAATTGGCCTGTGTGTAAGGTAGTTGGACAGGGTTGCCACCATCACCTGCTGCAGGCTGTGGTGGTGGATCAGTCAGCTGCTTGATCCATGGCCCTCCCCGCTTCACATCACCATGCGCAGATGGATGCCGTGCTCCCCCACTTCCCCAGCAGGACCAACAGGTGCATTACTGCCCTGTTCTGTAACCTCGGCTTGCCACTGTACATGGTGGTGGTTGTGCAGGGGGGTGTGCTTATCACCTGTGCCAAGGCGAGTTCCTTTGGGGCCACGGTGCACCTCCACACCACACAGATTACATTTCACTACACTGCTGTCCCCATGCAGTGTAGTAAAGAACTCCCACACTAATGAGGTACAGGGAGGACCAAGCACAGGTGGGTGGGGGCAGATGTTGTTGGAGCCAGGGTCTGCTGCTGCAGTGAAACTCTCTTTCAAGCATAATTCCCTTCCTTCCTTCCTGCCTGCCTGAAGCATGTGACCTAGACAATGTAAGCCATGTGATGTGTGTGGGCTGCCTGTAAATTCTCACTCTGCTCTTGAAGGCTGAGTGAGCAACCAAGGCAAAGTAATTATCACCATCATCACAAGGTTAAGTGGTGAAGTAGAGATTTCAATGGGCACTTTGCTTAGCCATAAAGTAACATGAAGTGGTCTACTTTGCGTCTACTTCGCTGGCGGAATTTAACTTTGCTGTATGTCTATACACAACCTCTTTCTCCTACTACAAGGCAAAAATGAAACTCTCTTTCAAACATGAGTCCCTTCCCGCCTGCCTGTCTGAAGCATGTCACCTACACTGTGTAAGCAATGTGATGTGTGTGGGCTGCCTGTGAATTCTCACTCTGCCTTAAAGTGAAGTAAGGTGGAGTGAGCAACGCAAAGTCATAATTACAATGCAAAGTGGTAAAGTAAGGGTTTAAAATGGGTACTTCGCACAGTGGAATTGTAATGTGAAGTGGGCCACTTCGCATCCACTTTGCGGGCGGAATTTAACCTCACTGCATCTCTAGTAATGATGACCTGATAGTGGATCCTTCCTGGGAGCCAGAAATTAAAAAATGAAAGTGGATGATGTTAAAGAAAAAACGGAACCAGTTGGTGATCCCACCCCCAAAAAAGGCTGTGTTTGAAAAGTGTCTGCTTGCCAAACCTATATCACTTGCCATGCCTCTAGAATCACTTTTCACATTATTGTCATCATCTTCACTTGTGTCCTTCCACAAAATGTCCCATCACTCCAAATCTCTTGCTTCGGACTTTTTAAAAATTGACCACTATGAGAAGTCAGTTGCAGTTTGCTAGATATACGAGGCGAAAGTTGTGGCAAGAAAGGATCCCATTTGGGAACTGGTGGTCAACACACCCATTTAAAAATAAAGCACCTTGGTAAGTGGCACCAGCATCAATATCTAGCAGTGGGTGGAGTGGGTGCAGTGGGAAGTAATACCACAGAACTTACACATGGAAAAGAAGTGGAGGAGATTAATTTAGAGGAGGATGTTTTAGCTGAGGAGGATATTAACGATGCCCCTACTAGCAGCAATCAATCCATCAGCAGTACTAGCAGCAGCAGCAGTAGTGTCATCTACAGTATACCTTTGCAAAAACCCCATTCTCTGTGCCAAAAAAAAACAGCACACCAAAAATGACTTGCTGTTTAATCTTTGGTGACCAGAAGATGACCCCTGAGAAATGCAGTGTTCATGTGAAACTTCTCCTCAAAGCACCACCCAAAAAAGTACCCACAATCACCAGTATTCTGTCCCAGCAGTGCAAATTCCATCCCCAACATCCTGCTGTGGCCAAGGAACTGAATGAAGCAACAGCAGAGATGCTTACCATGGATCTGTTGCCATTCTCATTTATTGAAAATAAGTGATTCTGAAATCTTATGGCAAAAGCATGCCTAAAAATGGTAGGTTCCTTCCATGACTTATTTTTAACAGAGGGCAGTTCCAGAACTGAGGATTTTTGTTGACAATGCAATAAAATATGCATTCCTCAAGTTGCTGTATCCACATAACCACTGACATGTGGAGTAGTGGTCCAATGGCTGAAAGCTCATACACATGTGTAACTGCATGCTGGGTGGAACTTCCAGGAGTGAGCCATGATTTTTTTTACCAAATGCAACTTAAAAAATGATATGGATGAAACCACACCAGCAGTGGTCAAAGCAGCAGGCAATCTTCTGTGCTATATAAGCATTTCATGCTTACCATGAAAAGTATAGTTGTGTCACACAGAGTAGGCAACATTTTGTCTTCACTTTTAAAGTTGGTAGACACCTGACTGCACCCATTCTCACTAAAGAAAGGGTTATTGCAAGCAACATGGGGTCAAAAAGTTGTTAAGGCCATTAATGATTTTTTTTTCCAAGGTGCCTTGTTTGGCACACTGTATTAACCTAGTTGTTAAAGAGTTTGTGTCACAGACAGGCATTAAACAACTACTGATTGTGTGCAGGTGAATCTGTGTACATTTTGCAAGATCCAGAAAGGCCAGGGACCAGTTGCAGGTACTGCAAATAAAAAATGGTCTGCCTCAGCACTGGATGAAGTGAGAGGTTGTAAAGAGGTGGGACTCGACATTATATATGCTGGCAAGGATGTAAGAACACTATAAGGCCTTGTCCGAGTACATGCTGCTGCATACAGGCAGAGACAGTTCAGGAGCTTACATGTTAACCATCAGTCAATAGTGGTTTATAGATGGATTCATTGTAATATAGTGTATGGTTGGGGCTTATTGTGCATGAAATTCAAGCAGCTTAAAAACCTTGTTGTGCATGTTTCAAAGTTGTTGTGCACATTCTAAAAATCTTATTGTGCACATTCTGTGACTAACTGCAGCTGCAATTCCTTTGCACTGACTCCCGCTATCTGGTTTCACTTTTCTGCTCACTGTACCTTAGTGTTATGGTAACTGAGATTTACAAAAAAAAGACACATCAGCCAGTTTTTTTTTAACTATATAATATAACAAATAAAATATGGGCGCCCATACACAACTCGTCTTGTGTTTCCATTTTGGGCTTGAGATACCAGCATGGACCTCTTGAGCTTCACTCTCAATGTCCATATGCTGGTATCTCAACCCCTCAATGCAAAACAGGCATGTTGTGTATGGGCACCCATACATTATGCCTTATGTTGTGCCCCTTTGATCATGCAACACAGACAGTGACTGGGGACACTGCCTCCCTAAGACAGCCCATACCACTTCTCTGTGTGCTGAGACAGTCCATTACGAAGGTGCAGAAACAGTCTGAGGTGATTGGTGATGCATTCACTTATTCATTAGTTGAGCACTTGCTGGAGGTCCTAGACTGCAGGAAACACTTGAATAGCATACTAACAAGAATTGAATTCATCATTGTGACCATGCTGAACCCCCAATATAAATGTGGGTTGTCCTCAATCGTTTATGGGGGACACAGCCAGGTGCTGTATCTTCAAAAGCTTCTCACCATAAAGGCACATGAGATGTATGTTTTGAAAAGGCAGCATGAGCAGTTTACTCAGAGCAAGGCAGGCAGAACATCAGACTTGGGAAAGGCAATTGGAATGGAGTGGTAAATATTGCAGCAGCACATCTGCAGGCAAAAAAGCACATACATTATCCAGTCCACTATGGAAGGTGCTGCTGCAAGTCAGGCCCACTTACCATGAGTCACAGGAGGAGGACACATGGGCTGCTGATTATGGGGAAAAGGCAGTGGCAAGAGCAGTTAAGGGATACATGGCTGATCAGGTTCATCAAGCTGCTGATGAGAAGCCACTTCTTTACTGGCAGGATACGGTGAAAGATTGGCCATCACTGCCAGCAGTAGCCTTAAAATATCTGAGCTGTCCCCCAGCTAGTGTGAATGTTGAATGGGTTTTCAGCTCAGTGGGGGCCATTACTATGGACATACTCACCAACCTTTCATCCACTGATGTCAGTCTGTTGACATTTATCAAAATGAATCGGCATCATACTCCTATGAATAAGACAGCATTAGTCTGGGCACCACTCACACATGAGGACATGGAAGGTGAAGACAGGCAAGGGGCATCATCCTCAGCATAAACAGAGGTAGGCATGGCAGAAATGGAGAAGGACTTCCCTGGATGAGAAAATTCTGACATCGAAGAGGATGAAAGTGAATTCCTTGCATCACAGCAAGACAGCATTGCCGGACATGAGTAAAAGAAACAAACTCACGTCATGTGAAAAATGTAGTTTGTTTCAGTGCTGTTGCTATGTGGTGTGTGTGTAGGACACACGTGGACATCAAATGTTCTCATTTTTATAATACGTTCTAATTTGGAATAATATTATGAATGCACATATACCTGACTGATTTTATTTTTTATATAATTCAAATTTTATTGATTTTATTGACATTTACATCCAGATGTTCCCCAATGGGGGATTCCAAGTAACATACATGGATTTGAAAAATAACAAGCCCTAATGAACCCCCTCCCTCACCCCATCCATCCCACATTCTATATTATACCCCCCCTTGTGCCAACCATACAATTATGCAGAGGATTATATAATATTATTTTAGTTAAGACAGAGTTAGCTGGTTAATGATAATACACTTGTTCAGACAGAGTACAAGACTTGTAAATTTTCCCATCTCTTTTTGTAAATATGCATTCTGTTATTGAGACTGGCCATCATTTTTTCTATGCATAAATTGAAAAGAAGCTCTTGTAGCCATTCAGTGTAGGTAGGTTGAATGGAATCTTTCCAATGCTTAAGAACAATTTTCTTGATGGACATACCTATTAGCATTATGTGGTAATTTCTGACCATTGGAGGAAATGCAGTGAAGTTACCCAATAGCCACAACTCCGGTGTAAAGTACAGTACAAGTCACATTAAACTGTTCCTCTAATGAGTTGTTCTAGCATTTCTGATTGAGTTGCAGAAGTGTTACTGGATCCAACACAAAGCCCTGCACATTTTGCATTGCATTGTGAGTGAACTGGAGGTGCCTTCCAACTAAGTTTCAACAACATTTTACAAACATTGATCTTGAGCTGGGTAAGCTTTGAAAAACAATGCAATATGAGTTGCAACTGCAAAAAACAAAGCTAAACCAACTCATTGGTGAGATAGTTTAATGTGACTTGTACTGTAATCTTGTAGCCCTAGAAGGGGGTTCTATTTGGACTTTATTTGATCCTACAATGGGGTTATTTTAGATCATTCCCAAAATAGATGCTGTAAGGTGCCCTGACCTTGAAGACATCTATTACAGGTGTGGGACACTGCTCTACCCATTTTATATTACTTATAAGGGGTTGGATACATGTTATTAAGAAACTGCATCTGCATTATGCAAAGTCAGTCTTGTGAGATCAGTTTATGACATGCTTCCCAAATTTTGGTCCAACCAGAATTTGAGTTGTGATATAAATTATTCCACTATTGGGGAACACCATCCACTTTGAGAAATATCAATGGGTAGAGCAAAGTGTGAAGGGAAGAAACAGCATGTGGAGCTAATGCCAAGTTTCTGCAGATGTTGATCCATTGTTGCGAGTCTTTTCCGTTGGCACCATTCCTAAAATATCCATTAAGCTTATGTCTTAATTGAAATATTTTGAATGCCCAGTTATTGGAAATACTAAATCTGGTTAATATTTCATAAGTGGATAACCAGTTTAAATTGGAGTTGCAGAAATCCCGTGCTATGCATGTTAGGAGAAGTGGGATCCAATGGCTAGGAATCATTTTACCTCCTATTTTGAGATTTGGGTTTTGAAAAATGGGTTGGGATAGGTCTTGGGCAGTATCATATCCTAAAGTTGATACAGTTGTATGTGGGTACAAATCAAGTCCTTACTGGGTTATGTTGTAAATCAGAAGGTAGGTTTTTATACTTCAGGAAGAGTGGTATAGCAGGATTTATCCCTGACTGGGTTATCAAGTGTGTTTCTATAGTAAGCCAGACGGGGGTATAATTGCTGAGATCCGAGGAGTCCCAATGGAGATATTTGCTCAACTGACTTGCCCAGTTTGGTAATTTGAGGCATCCTAGTAATTTGAGTGCTGCTAGTTTATTATATGCTCTGTGAGGGGGATTGTTTTTCCAAATGAAATTGGAAACACTGTTGTGAATAGTTATAAACCAGATGTTGGGAAGCCATATATTAAGAAGATTCAAAGGATAAAAGATTTGTGGAAAGAGATTCATTTTGATAATATTTATTCTACCCCACAAGGCTAAGGGAAGATCCTGCCATCTCTTTAGATCTTGTTGTATTCATTTATTTAAATTGCTCAGATTTAATTTTTGTAATTGAGTTATATTAGTAGAGCGGTATATTCCAAGATATTTTATAGTTTTTTGGGTCCAATTTAAACCCAAGTTCCAAAACTTCCTGTTTATAAACCTTAGAGTTAAGTGGGAAGATTAGTGATTTTTCGGCATTTAATTTATAATTAGAGTGGGAGCTGGATTCTTGTAGTAATTCTAAGAGTTTTTGAATGGAAGGTTTTATTTGGGTAAGATGAAGCAGGATATCATCTGCATAAACCACAATTTTAGAATTAATTGGGCATAGTTGTATCCCGTGTATCTCTGGGGTATTTTGAATAGAGACTATTAGGGGTTCTAAGTATAAATTGAATAATAGAGGTGACAGAGGGCATCCTTGTCTAGTGTCAGATTCAAGGGGGAAAGCTAGAGGAAAGAAAGCCATTGCTAAAGATATGGGCTGTAGGGGTGGAGTATAGTATTTGAATCCAATAAATAAATTTTTCGAGGAAATGAAGTCTGCAGAGAGTTCTGAATAAAAATTGCCAGTCTACTTTATCAAAAGCTTTCTCTGCATCCAGAGAAAGCAATGCCATACCTTGGGGGGGAATCCCTGGATGCAGAGAATACATGAGACAGATGATGAAGGTGGTCTACAGATGACCTTCCCATCATGAAACCTACTTGGTCTATGCTAATTGGTGAGGGGGAGGACTTGTTCTACTCGAAGAGCAAGTAATTGAGCTAAAATTTTGAGATCCATATTGAGTACAGATATTGGACTTAATTTGAGATTTGTGTTAAGTCCCTGCCTGGTTTGGGAAGGATAACAATAGAGGCTTCCAGCATAGTAGGATCGACTTCAGCCTCATTGAGCATTTTGGAGAATACCATTTTTAGCAGGGGGGATAATTGAGGAGCAAACTTTTTATAGAAATTGGAAGTGTAGCCGTCTGGACCCGGTGCCTTATCTAAAGGGAGGTTATTGATTACCTGGGTTATATCAGCTTCCGTGAAGGGTAGTACTAGTTGTTCCATTTCAGTGGATGATAGAGAGGGGAGGGGGAGACTGTCCAAATAAGTATCTACTTTGATTTGTGGTTGTCAGGGAGTCATTCTTGAATATAGAAGTTTGTAATATTGCTCAGACTCCTTGTTATTATCCACCACCCTCATCAAAGGAGGGTTTTGAGGGTCTTTCTGTATTGCTACGATACATTTTGTCGCTTCCAGCTTTTTAAGTTGAAGAGCTAATAGTTTCCCGGCTTTTTCCCCTTGTTCAGTATAAGTTGCTTTAGTTTTCAGTAGTGTCTATTTCACCTTTTCCCTAAGAAGTTCTGAGTAAGAGTTCTGTAACTTGATCGGAACCTCCATCTCAGAATCTGAAGTATGTCTGGATAAATATTTCTCTTTAATTCTGATTTGTTGTAAAAGATTTTTAGTATCCTGGGTTTCCTTCCTTTTCTTGATTACTACCTATTTTATGAATTTGCCTCTTAAAAAGCATTTTAAAGCCCCCCATTCAGTAGTAACTGACTGGGTAGATCCCTAGTTGGTATCTTTATACATAAAGAATAAAAGATGGGGTAGTGCGTGGTATGAGAATTTAATGTACACCTGAGGAGTGGGATGCTTATTAAAAGCATCCCACGCCAAGGGTTACATTAAATTCTCATACCACACACTACTCCTTCCTTTATTTTTTATAATTGCTAGTCAGCAATTTTTCTCTTTCCTTTTTTTGGCAACATGACTTTAGTGAAAGAATGAACACACACACACACACACACACACACACACACACACACACACAGTCTTTCAGGAGAATGAACATTCTCATTTTCATTTGTGTTGCTTCTGGGTTTTTCAGGGCATTTGTTTTTAGTTTTAAACTTACATTCTGGCAGTTGGGATTGCGGTTAAAACATGCTACGCCAGCAGTTGTCATAGCTGCGGTCAAGATCGTACTGGTACATCCTAAGGTGGACGAATGGCAGAAACAACCAGGTACAGATTTTTTGAAGCTGTAATAGGCAGGATCAACCAGATAAATTTAATAACACTAATAAAATACTGTAAAATATGTCATGTTCCGGCAGCTGCTCGGTAAGTGAATGAAGGAGCCGCCATGTTTGTGGAACTGTTAATCCTGCCCACACACAAGCAAAAGTCAATAAGGTAGCACTATTTGTGAATGCCAGTGTGAATGAATTTCATAACAACCTGTGTACTATTGTGGAAAATATCAGCTTGGGCAGCACATACAAAAAATTGCTGATCAGTTATTATATCTCTATAGCAGATACAATACTGTATGTTACATTTTTATCCTTTAATGGTTGTTAAGCCTCCATTGAGAGCTAGTCCCCCAATTTAGAGACAAAGAGAGAAGACAGGTCAACATGGTATGATCTGGTCCTACCCCTGGTTCCATTCTGCTGTCCAACAGACCCTGAATGAGTGATTTACTCATCCAAAAAAAGTCCATTTGTGAGTCTGAGATGTGGACAGGAGAGTGGAAGGTGCATTCCCTTGCGGTTGGATGGAGAGCCCACCACGGATCTCATAAACCTAAATTATCAATTAAATCACTGCAAGCTGTTTAAGCTGGTGAAAGGCCCCATGGTCTCGCCCCAGATGATTTATCCATTAGGGGATCAAAAGGTAAATTCCAGTCCCCCCCAATCACCATGGATATATGTAAATAGGGTGATAAAGTTGAGATTAAATCCATGAAAAAGGATGGTGAGTCGATATTAGGCCCATATACACTGCCCAAAAGTATATTATAAGAGTAGATTTTACCTATAAGGAAAATATACCTCCCCTTTGTCTCTTATACAATTTTCATACGTGAATGGAAAAGCTCTATTGATAAAATTGGCTACTCCCTTAATGAAATGGGAATCACCTGAGGGGAAAACCTGGCCCACTTGTTTCCTCCTCAAAAGAAGCTCCTCGGCTTGTAAAAGATGGGTTTCTTGCAATAATGTAACTTCACTACGTATCACATTTAAATGTTTTAAGATACATATACGCTTGTTAGGGTTTCTTGGCCCTTTGACATTCCACGTACTAAATCTAACTGAGTATGTCATAATACCATATTTATTTTCTTGTAATTTGTTTTGAATATAGCTATTTTGATATTTGCTCAGCAATAATATTCAATTTGACCTCTTGGTTGGCACCAATCCCTTCCCAGCATTGAACATTTCAAGTCAGTATTCCCTTCATGTACTCCTTTCCTCCTGCCCCCTTACTTCACCATTAACAACACTCCCCATCCCAACCCCTAATGAGAAACATGGTGTGAGCCCAGCAAAGAGAATAAGAAGAGTGCTATCTTGGCCTTGTGCATTAAGATGCATTCTACTCATTATTGATCTGCCCACCCCCCCACCATATTGATCCATGGTGATCAGCTTGCTGGAGGCTCTCCCCTCTTCCCGCTCACCCCTACCCATAAACTATTACATCCTACTCTATCCTTACTGTATGTTAACTATATGCACCTTTAAGTGATGTTTAAAAACTTCAGTCCTATGTGAAAACAAACAAACCCACTTAACGGAGTGTAAAATTGTAACTCTATTCCAACCTATGCCCCTAGGGCCACTATGGAATTAAACACATTCAAGGAATACAGTCTATATAACAGCTAATAGCTAATGGACTTTTGATTCTGCTACTAACTCAGTGGGCTAAAATAATATAGCAGTAGCCAGTTTTAAATCTTTAGCTTCAGATGGCAAAGAGAAACCCCTAAGTTAAGCTTCTGTGGGATATAATATTGTATTCCCAACCTTAAAAAACTGAACAAAGATTCCTGTATCTATGTTGAAGGGGGTTAATGTCACCATCAAAGAAAACTGAATTACCCAAATCAACCTTAGTCCTTTTTTGAGTAAGAGCAGAGAAACTGAAATGCAGTTCAAGTTCTAGTTCTGAAGTTGCAACTGAGCCATAGACAAGCATTTGTCAATGCCAAATGTTGTCGTGCTGGCATTGGCAGTGGGAGTGGTGTAGGCAGAGATGCATAGGGCTGTGATTTTGTGAATGTGTCTCAAAAGGTGATTTGACACAGCGAGCATGCCATTGTGTGCCACAGCTGCAGAAACACATTTTGGGCAGGCCGTGAAAAATGGCAGCTGGACTGTTGATAAGGAGATGTGCACAAGTGGCAGTCGTGAAAATGTGGCATGAAAATATCGCAGATTGATGAAGTTACAAGGGTGCATGGAAACTGCACTATGCATGCTTGCAGCACAGTCATTGTATGAAGTTTTGGCACCAGACTTTCAACATAGGCATTTTAGGACCTCTGCTCATCAATAGAGTTACCGTTATTTCCTCAAACTGTCCCAAAACCTGATTTTGCACAGCGGCCATGCAATTCTGTGCCAGATGTGCAAAAACACATTTCAGGCAGCTGCAGTGTTCATAAGGAGGTATGGAAAAATGCCAATGATGAGCAACTGTAATGAAGTATTACAAATTCACAAAGTCATGAGCATGCATGCAAACTGTGCAATGCACGCTCATAAAACACTCATTTTATTGACTTTTGTTCTCAAATTTTCAACATAGGCATTTTAGGTCATCTGCTAATGAACAGTGTCACTGTCATTTTCATCATGTGTCTCAAACACGGACTTTCCACTGTTATCACGCTATTCTGCGCCAGAACTGTGAAAACAGATTTTGGTCAGGATGTGAAAAATGACAGCTGTACTGTTCATTAGGAGGTGCAGGACAATGGCACTGTAGAAAATCTGGAGTGAGAATATTAGACGTTTGCGAACATACGCGCGTGCCTGCAAACTGTGCAACACACACTCATAACACAGTCATTTTATGAAGTATTGTCACCAAAATTTCAACACAGGCATTTTAGGACATCTGCTCATAAACAGCATCACTGTCATTTTCATAATGTGTCCCGAACACTGATTTCACACAGCGAACGCACTATTCTGCACCGAAAGTGCGAAAACACATTTTGGCCAGGATGTGAAAAATGACAGCTGTACAGTCCACAAGAAGGTGTATTAAAATGCCAAACTTGAGAATCTGGCATGAAAATATTGCAAATTCGCTAACTTACAAGCGTGCATTGCGCAGTTGCTACGCACACTAGTAAAACAGTCATCTTTTGGATTTTTCCCACCAAATTCGAAACATAGGATTTTTGAGAGCCCCCCTCATGAACAGTGGCACTGTCATTTCCTTACACGGTCCTGAAAGGTTATTCTGCATAGTGACTGCGAAGTCACTTTTCAGGATGGAGTAATGCCATGACAGTGGAAGAATTCATGAGAAGGAGTCCCAAAACCCCCCTGTTGAAAATTTGGGGCCAAAATTCACAAGAATGCCTGAGATATGTATTAAAGTTGAAAAAAACGGCATTTCCTCAGTTTGCGGTTGGCTTTGAAGAGTGCAGACATTTTCCCAGTCCACCGATGATCATAGCGCTGAGCTCCAGAGGTACGTATGGGGTGAGGGAGGTTTGTGGGGAGGCAGGGTGCACAGCGGGTGGGTGCGAGTGGGGGGCACGGAGACCATGAGGGACCGTTTTTCTTTTACAGGTTCAAAAAGGAAAAAGAAACCAAAACATCGCAGGACAGTTTTTTTTTCCAGGGGATTTGGCATGCTGGGGTGGGCTCCCAGCATGTCACCTAACTGTTTGGGGGTAGGGGGTGTCTGCAGCTGATGGAGGATTGGGCACCCTCGTCAGCAAACAACTCAGGGGGGCAGAATTTATGCTGATGGGGATTGTGCACCCCCATCGGCACACAAAGAAGGGGGGGCACAGAGCCAAGGGGGGATTACGTACCGCCCTCAGAATTAAACAATTGGGGTGTTCTGCTGGCCAGGTGTTGGCTCCCCGTTGGCACACAAAAGAGAAAAGGATGAGGTAGAGCCGAGGAGGATTAGGCACCCTTAGCATTAAACAATTGGGGGTGCTTTAAGCTGCCAGGGAGTGGCCTCTGTCGGCACATTCACAGGAAGCAGGGGCAGCTGACAGGGGGATTGGGCCCCCCCGGAGTCGGCAGTTCTAAGGCCAGTGTCCCACCATGTACATAATGGTTGTGAGCACGGCAAGAAAAGGGCTGCTGTGTCTGACGAACTTTGCTCAGATTGTCGCAGACCTTTTCTTATATGTGTTCACCACATTATGTATGCATGGTGTGGAGCCGGCATGCAGGCTGATTAGAGAATGCGAGATGCACCTACTGGTGCATGCCCTGCGTTTGCCCAGTCCCACGATGTTGGCTGTGCAAGTGCACAAACATAAAAAACATAATGGTCCTTAAAATATACTTAGGCATTCATGATCCAAGAAAATCGGTGCAGAGGGGGGCCTTTGTTAGAAACTTAAGTCCAGCCAGTGATTGTGTTGATAGCCCTCTGTGAAAGTGTTTCCAAGTAGAAAGAAATCCCCACTTAAGCACTGATTCAGCATAATTCAGCAAAATATAGACATTGTACTGTTCTTGTACAATTAATCGAGCCCTATAGGAGCAGAAGCGAGTTAAAATGTCTTGCTTGGGATCTAATCTGTGGATGGTTCCAAGCCCTTTCAGTGTTCAGGGACTAATCAATGGTCGGGAAATAAAGCCAGACACTTTTGCTTGAAAAGCTTCAGAGCGGGATCCAGATCTTCAAACCAGAACCAAGAATCATCCAAATAGATTTGAAATTTGGCAGGGTAGACTACCCGAAATGTTATGCCTGCAGCTATGCATTTAGATACAATTGGGTGAAATAAGGTATGACGTTGGCGTACTGTTGTTGGGAGATCCTGAGTAATTCTTATTTTTTGGCCCTCCCATAAAATCTCCTATAATTCTCTTACTTTTTGTAAGATATGCTGTTTCGCTTGATAGTTGAGTAAATGACAAATCAGGGGCCTAGGGTTAGCAGTAGTGGGTGGCATAGGCCTGAGGGCACGATGAGCTCTTTCTAAGGTATAGGTAGGCCCAAATGGAGATGGCCCAGCTCTTTTTTTCAGGAATTTTTGTAGGAATAATAAGGTATCAGTACCTTCTTCTTTTCAGGAATTCCGATTATGACAATATTACTGCGCCGACTTCTCCTTTCCAAGTCCTCGATCTTATTTTCAGGTTTCTTAATGGTCTGTCTATTCATAGTAATTAAGCCCTCCATCTTCTCCATCTGCTTCTCTACAGAACATATGCAGGCTGTGTTGTCTTTTACACCTCTATTGGTGCCTTCCAGAGCCTCCGAGATTGCTTTGACTTCATAAACGAGAGATCTAACTTCATCTCTAAAGGGCTGAAATTCTGATAAAATCTCTCCAGGCTGAGGGGAGTTGTTTCTTCCATTTGCAAGGCCAAGGCCACAGATTGCTGAGAGCAGTCTGAAGTAGTTAAATTTGCCCTAGGCTTTTTGGGCTGTTTCTCCAGTGTGACTGGCGGCATATGTTTGGGTGCAGCCAGTCTCATCTCTGCCTCCATTGCAAACCCTGGATCGCTGTCAGAGCTTGTAGAAGATTGCAGCAAACCCTTAGTCTTTCAATTACACTGATAAATGATGAATTTAGGTGTTTTAAGTAGGATTTAATGGTCAGGTGAGTGGAGCGCTGGTGGAGTGCATCTTACCCAGTTGGCTGCATCACGTGTCTCCTCCATACCTGTCTGATTTTATTAAACCATGTCCCTAATTTGTGGGACAGGAGATTAAGACGTATGCCACTCAAGTACCCAACTGTCCTCTACTGCTGCTGTGTGCCTGCCACCTCAACTCCTCCTATCAGTGTTGATGCTGCTTCCCAAATCAAATACCCAACTGTGCTACTCTGCTGCTGCCAAATGCAGCCTCCTGCTCTGTGGTGAATGATGATGCCATAATTTCTGGAAATGGGGGTGAAACATGGGTGTTCTGCCTGTTCTTCCAGATCAAGCATCTCCTATCCCATGATGCCAAAAAAAGACTGGCCCAAACCACCTTTCTATCCTTTTAGGACTATGCCAACTTCCTCTATGGCTAAGGCTCTGGCTCCACACTCTCTAAACTTGACTTGTTCTATCACCGGGCTTTGAGATTTATCTCTGGTCTACCATACCTCACCCATCACTGCTTTCTGTATGCTGTGGTAGACTGGACGTCCCTCCAGTTCAGAAGGCAAAGAAATGCCACTTTTGGACTTTTAGAGCTATCTAACATAAGCTTCCGCAGTATATCTCTGACTGCTTGCCCCTATGAACTGTAGGCAATTACTCCTTGCACAGCCTCTCATTTATCTCCTTATACATTCCTAAAGTTAATTCACATTTTGATAAATTGTCTATAAGCTATGTACTCACTCACCTGTGGAACAAATTACAAAAACTCTGAAGCTGGCTGCCCTGCCAACCTTCTCCTCCTTCAAAAAGCTATTTTCTCTCATTCCTTTATAGAATCCTATAACTCCCCCCACCCCGAGACCAGTGAAATAAGTGTCAGACATCTGTCCCCAGGCCTTGTGATTCCCTGTTTATCACTCCTTCTCCCTATCACTCTCCTACCCCTTTTCCTGTACTGTTCATGTACATACTGTATAATAATGTATATTGACAATATTTTTTTCTTAGCCTCTTGCATACTTGCCTGTATAGACCTTGCCTAATACTGTACTGTTTTATGTCCTCTTCTACATTGTATGTCTTGATTGTACACCCATTTTTTTCTTTTGTATATTGTTTACTTTTATGTGCATTTGTCCAGGTCCACCTTGCAAATGAACTCGCTCAATAGTGCTTCACCTAGTAAAATAAAGATTGATTGATCGATTTATTGATTGTTCTTCCCTGAAAGACAAATGCCAATCAGGCATAATTTCTTTTTTTTTTATTACATTTTATTCATTTTTCATAATAAAGGAAAAAGTATGAGGTAATACAGAAGTAAATACAAAAACCAATAACATTGTAGCCTGTTTATACAGAGGAAGGTAATATCCAATGTCCATCATTCAAAACATTAAGAGAGAGTAGTATAACAAATCCCATCTTTTGTAAGTTCCTTAAGGAACCATTTAAAGCTCATACTAATCAGGGATATCCCATTAATGGGAAAGCTAAAGCCTGAGGTTCAATGGGGGGATAGCTCCTCCCCATCCCCTTCTTAAATCGCAGTACTTCCGCTGCTCAGCTTTGAGTGTTTTGAAAAACGCTGCCTGTCATGGGACCTCTCGTCCATTCTGGATTCCTGTGCTGCTCACTCCTAGGCTGTATGGTTTCGCTGGGCTTTCTCCCCTCCCCGCCACCTCTCCTGGTCTCATTGTCATGGGTTTCCTTTGTTTTTTCTTTGTGCTCATTTTTGCTTCCTTCGTTTGTTCCCCCTGCCTCCTTTCCCCCCTCTTGTTGCTTTCTCTCCATTTGTTTTCCTCCCTGCTCCTTCCTCGACCCATTTTTTAACCTGTACTTTCTTGGTCTTTCTCCATTTCTCCTCCATCTCCTTATCTTTTGGGCATTCTCTCCCCATTACAGCCACAGCTCCATTTCCCCACCAATGCTTCCAGAAGTGATGTCACCCGCCCGATGGACTACCTTCCTTGTAGCTGTCTCTCCCATGCTGCCTGTTGCTGCATGCCGAACAATATGCACATCTGGATCGCCGCTTTACCCTTCACTGCCTGCTGCTCTCCACAGTGCTGACTTCATTTTCTGGTGCTGCCCCATGCCTTGTCCTCTGGACTTGCCTCAGTGAACTGTTCCATTAGCCTGTGATGGCTGCTACATGACCTGCTCTCTGACATGGGTATCATCTTTGGTCATGGCATCTATCTTCTCGGGCCCTTTGATGTGCCTCCTGTTGCCTCTGCCAGAAAAGTGCTGAGTGAAACTGACGTGTGCTGCTCTGCTGGGGAAAGGTTCTCAATCCAAGTGGCTTGATTACTTTTAGATGTTCAGTGCCTGTTTTAGACTACCATGCTTGTTTGTGATCTTTTCCAGCCCTAACCCACTCTCCCTTTTCCATACTGTGCTTGGATTGAGATGTCCTCTTTTCTTGTGAGTCCAGCTTCACCCGCTGCTACTCTTCTGTGATTTCTTGCTGCATAGTATCCAAAGTGGCTGCTTTGGGGGCATCATCTGGTTTATCTGTGCAACCATGCATTCTGTGACTTAGTGAGCCGGGCAAGTTTATCTGCCTCAGTATGCTGAATGACAAGGTTTTAAACAGCTTCACTCGAGACTGATGTTCTGTCTGGTTCCACATTAGCTTGTTGTAGGGTCTGGCTCAGGCTACCTTAAGTGAAGGATGCTTCTGGGTTCCTGAGTCACTTAAGTATTGCTCTGGGGCCAGGGTGCTCGTGCTGGTCAGCAACAAGCATTGCACAGTGCGCCAACTCAACTTTTCCAAGTCTTTTCATTTGACAAACCTACATTGAAGTCCTCCCAATTCCAGCTAGCCCATATGGGGGACTAGCTCACAACTCGATCTTTTCATAATTTTTCCCCTGGCAGATCTATGTAGTGGTCCCGCTGATCCAGCTTTGCCTACATGGGGGCCTAGCTTCCCAGCACAAACATTCATGAGTCTCCCTATGGCAGATCTGTGTGAGGGTTTTGCCATTTCAGTTCATCTCATGTGGGGGCCTAGCTTCACGGTATGAACATTCCAGAATTCCTGTGCTGTGCCTGCATGGAGGTCATGGCATATCCTGCTTGGCCCACATGGAAGTCTCGCTTCCTGGTATGAACATCCCAGATTTTTCGCATGGCAAACCTACACGGGGGTCTCGCCATTTCTAGCTCAGCCCATTTGGGGTACTAGGTTCATGACTCAAACACTCCAGAATTTCCTATGGCAGGCCTGCATGGGGGTCTCACCACATCCAGCTCGGCCCACGAGGGGGGCCTAGTTTCACAATACAAACATTTCTGCTTTTCCTGTGGCGGACCTGAATGGGAGTCCCGCCATTTATGGTTTGGCCCATGTGGGGGCCCAATTCATAGCATGACTGCTCCAGCATCTCAGTCTTTCTTAGTTTGACACCATCTTTTGAATGACAGTCCTGCCCTGCATTCTTCTACTATATTTATACCTGCATGCCTCTGCTTCCAGGAACTTGGATGACTAGCCTTGTTCCATTTCTTCCAGGTCCTTAAAGACTGGACATTCTTGCCAATTCTCCTCACACACACTTCATCATCCTACAATACTAGTTCAGCCTTCATGATGCATGCATGGAGGCTGGCTTGGCATCAGATGACCTGCATGGGGGTCCATCCCTCACCGCCTCCTCCGTGGCTATGTCTGGGTCCTTGGCATCTGGACTTAACTTAGACCTTTGTGGAGGTCTCATTTCTTTCTACCTTGTGTCCTCCACAAAGGACCATCAGTGATGACCTATGTGGGGATCACCTCACTCAGGTTTCCTCACTCTGCCTCCATGGGGTTCCTTTTTCACTATCTTGAGACACTCCATTCACTGTATTTTCCCTGCTGCTGCTTATCTCATCAGACTGCTTTCAATGAGCTTCTGTTTCATCCCAGTCTACCATGCTATGGCACCTACACCATCATGTGACTCTTCATCTGACTCTAAGGCAGCTTCATCAGATGCTTCCACTCCTCCATCTACTTGCTTGGTTCTCCTCTCTCTACTGGCCCCTCCTTCATTGTCAACTTGGATTTCTCACCTTTGGCCTGGCTCTGGATTACCTCCTGCAATTCCGTTGCCTCCTGAACTTCCTCTTTCTGTATTCCTTTTGGGATATTCAAGGGTGTCAATGTCTAGTGTTCAACCAACCCTGGACTTCACCCTGGATCTATCCTTGTGATAAGTTTCCAGTTTTCGAATACCACATCAGAAATCCTGGACATCATTTACCATCTTCCCTTCATCCGGATACCCATCTGAATCAGACTCTCCTTCATCTTCCAGAATCCTCCATCTTTCAGGATTGACCTTCCTGCTTACCGTCAAAATTCTGAGGACTCGACTCATCGTCTGGTGAGTCTCAAAGGATAAGACTGTTGGACATAACCAGAACCAAACCTCAGCCCACATTTTTTAGGATTATCTCCTCATGGTTTGCCCGGATGATGGGCAGGTCAGTAACCATGGGTCCGCTGAGGTTTCTCCCACAGGGGATTTTTCCTCTCCTGCGTGCTACTGATCACACTCTCCGGAGTTGGAGGAGGTAATTGAACCATTTATAATCTTTTTGGGTTCTGTTCCTACACCTACCAAGCATTCCTACCAAAGGTGAGATTAGAAAAAAGCCAAAATTCTAAATGCATAACCTCAAGCATGTAACATTCAAGTTCATAAGTATAAACAAGCACTACACTATGAACCACACATTGAATGGGAAGGCTAAAGCCTGAGGTTCAATTCAGGGAAAATAGCTCCTCCCACATCCCTCACTTAAATCAGAGCACTTCCGCTGCTCAACATAGAGAGTTTCAAAAAATGCCCACCATCCTCCCCAGCCTCCTCCTCCTCCTCCAGCACTCTTGTCTCACCCTCAGCACTGGGGCTCTGTTTCTGCACCTACCCAGCATTCCTACCAAAGATGGGATTAGAGAAAACCAAAATTCTAAATGCATAACCTCAAGCACGTAACGTTCAATTTCATAAGTATACAGAAGCACTACGCTGTGAACCACACATTGAAACATAGCAAGCCAGGATCTCCAGAACATTTGCACCCTCCATTGCAGACAAAAATTGGAAAAAGGGGAGCCACTTGCTTTTAAACATCTCCACCTGTAAATGAAGAGAAGCTATAATTTGCTCCAAATCTACAATCTTATAACAGCTTTTTAACCACAATTCTTGTGATGGAGGTGAATTGGACAGCCACAATTGAGTAATAGTTTTTAAAACTGCCCCTACTAAAATATAAAAAAAGATATAAAGAAGATTTACCTCTCATGTCAGAAGGTGGCAACCCTAAGATCCACGTTTGAAATAGGAAGGGAATGGAAGTCTTAATAAATTTTCCTACCACCTCTGCTATGTCTCACCAGTAAGAAGTTAACTTAGGGCAGCTCCAGAAAATATGTGCAAAGAACCCACGGTTCCCACACCCCCTCCAGCAGTAATCCTTGCTACCCCTTCCTAAATGTTTGACCCTGTCTGGAGTACAAAAATACTGAATGGCTACCTTCCAATGAAACTCCTGCCACCGTGGGGAGGAAGTCATAAGATGAATACCATTCCAGATTTGACTCCAATCAAACTCAGTCATTGAGATCCCCACCTCCATTTCCCATATATGCTTAACCTAAGAGGGATGATCCTCCCTGCCTTCATTTAGGAGCGTATAAATCTTAGCTATAACGCATTGGCCTTCAGTATAACACATCAGGGACATAAAGAAATGTTTGATAGGGTTCACCTTCTCTAAAAAATCTTCCTGTACCAAAAATGCCTGATTTAAAAATATCTGAAGACCATGTTCTCTCTTAAGCTGCAGAAAAGTTTTAAAAACCTTTCCTTCTAGTACTTGTCCAATTCTCTTTAGGCCTAGCCCAGTCCAGTTTTGGAAACCATGATCAAAGGGACTTAAAGAGGATCTGATGCAGAAAAGTATAGGGGTTTCAACACAGATCCCATCCCAGAGCTGTGAAATTTTACATACTCCCTCCATACTCAAACTAAATATGCTGCTCAAGGATTAGACATTTTTAAATATCGTAATCTGGAACCATCCACCCAAGAAAGTTCAACAACCTGGAGAGGAGCTAAGGAAATAGACTCAATGTGCACCCAACTAGGGGGATCTGGCTGAAAGGAAGAACTGAAGACACAGAGCTGTGCTGCTCTATAAAAATTTTTAAAGTCTGGGATAGTTGCTCCTCCTTTATCCATAGGGGAAGTCAACACCTTCACTTGACCAGTGGTCTCCTCCAATTCCAAATAAAATTACTGAGCAATTTCTGAAGCTCCAGCAACCAGGCATACTTTCTGGAACTGAGAGTGCCACAAAAGTGCTACACCTGCTTGCTCCTCTGCAATGAACAACAGACTGAAAGAAGGAGACACTGGTACAACTAAAAGCCCAAAATTGAAATTGGGGAAGACAGTGGTAATAACTAGTATGGCTCATCAGACAGTGTGAGTGTGCCATCACTGCTGAATGACAGCCTTGCACCTGCCCACCTGTGCCCTCGCTTGCACCACCCGCTGCATCTGTGCATGCACCAGGCCTCCCACTTGGCCTGAGCTGCATCACACCTTCCCAGACTCTTGTCCAAGAGTAAATGTCAGACATCAGACTAATGTAAACATGCTACCATGCCTGGCATCACTGATGATGCTCCACACTATGGTCTCCTCCAGTCCTCATCAACTGGGAACATCCACTACTTCCTCCACCTCCATTTCATACCTCCTGAGAAATCAAGACTCAGCCCATAGTAAATGTCAGACACATTTACTACTGTGTAAACTTGCTTCTGTTGTCATGCTACCTTCATCAGCCAGCAAGATGCCTACTCCTCCTCCCATCCCAATAAGGCACCGTTCTGCTATTACACATCATGTCCATCACTACTGTGACAGTATGTGTCTATGTGTCGTTCCATTTTTTTTTACTTTTCTATTTTCATTTTTATGTTGGCACGCTTGTGCAGCCAGCATCTTGTGGTAGTGCAGATTTGGAGGCATGGTCACTTTTGGGTGAATGCAGGGCACGCACCAGTAGGTGCGTCCCGCATTCCCAAGTCATCCAGCAGCAGGGGACGACACCCTGCCTTGCTAATGAGGTGAAGACAATTGAGAAAAGCTCACTGCAATGACCGTGAAGCTCTCATGCAGCGTAACCACAACACACCTCTCCCCACATGCAGGTAACATGGCGGCAGTGACTGCCGCTGTTGCCTTTCAAGACCACCATTTATTGATTGTAACCCCCCCTTTTTTGATTGCCGAGGAGGTGCCCAATTCCCCTCGGCATCATGCACCTCCCCCCCCAAAAGTTTCTCTTTGCCAGTGGGGGCCCAATCCCTGTTGGCATGTATCCCTCCCTCCACTTTAATTTTGCCGATGGGGGAGTCCATCCCGTCGGCAGAATGTGTCCCCTTCCCCATTTTTTGCTTGCCAAGGAGGTGCCAAATCCACCTTGGCTCCTGTAGCCCCCCCCTTTCCTTGTTTGCCGATAGGGGCGCCCAATCCCCCGTCACCTAAAGCACCTACCCACACACACACACTCAGGTGGCACACTGTGAGTCCACCCGACGGTGCCAAAGCACCTATTAAAAATGAAAATGGACCCCCGATGTCTTTTAGTTGTTGTTTTTTTCCTGTAAAGAAGGAAACGGTCCCTCAGCGGTCTCTCTGCCCCCCCACAACCCACTGCACACCCAGCTTCCCCACACCTCCCACCCCATACTTACCTCTGGAGTCAGGCGCGATGATCTTTGGTGGATTGGAAACATGTCTGCACTCTTCAAAGCCGACCGTGAACTCTGAAAATGCCGGTAAGCTGTATAATGGAATAAATAGGGGGTTTTCAACTTTAATGCATATCTCGGGCATTTTTGGGAATCTTTACACCAAATATTCAACATGGGGTTTTTGCGGCCCCTCTTCATGAATTCTATCACTGTCATATTGTTAATCTGTCCAGAAATGTGATTTTGGAGTCACTGTGTGGAATCATCTTTCGGGATGGATTAATGAGATGACAGTGCCACTGTTTATGAGGTGGGCTCTCAAAAAGCCTATGTTGCAAATTTGGTGGAAAAAATCCAAAAAATGGCTCTTTTACGAGCATACGTTGGGAAGCTGCTATGCAGGCTCTTAACTTCACAAGTTTGCAATATTTTCACACCAGATTTTCAACATTGTCATTTTTGTATACCTCCATGTGAACAATATAGCTGTCATTTTTCACATCCTGGCTGAAATGTCTTTCCGCACTTCCGACACACAATAGCGTGGTTGCTATGGGAAATCAGTGTTCAGGCCAGATTATGAAAATGACAGTGACACTTTTCATGAGCAGAGGTCCTAAAATGCCTATATTGAAAATCTGGTGATGGTACTCCATAAAATGACTATGTTACGAGCGTGCATTGGCAGATTGCACGCATGTTAGTAACATCGTGCATTTGTAATATTTTCACTGTGGATTTTCACCATTGGCATTTTTCCACACCTCTTGATGAACAGTACAGCTGTCATTTCACCCATCTTGCCCAAAATGTGTTTTTGCACGTCCAGCACAGAATAGTGCAGTCGGTGTGCAAAATCACTTTTTGGGACAGTTTGAGGAAATAACAGTGACACTGTACATGAGCAGAGGTGCTAAAATGCCTATGTTGAATATTTGGTGCCTAGCGTCCATAAAATGACTGTGTTACAAGCGTATGTTGCACATTTCTCACGCACCCTTGTAACTGTGCAAATTTGCAATATTTACATGACACATTTTCATCACCAACATTTTTTTACACCTCCTTATGAACTGTACAGCTGTAATTTTTCACATCCTGCCCAAAATGTTTTCCCGCACTGCACTACCACAGCCAGTGCCAGCACAACAACATTCGGCATTGACAAATGCTTATTGTTTTACAGGTACAATAAACAGAGAGTGGGCTAGGCTGTAAATAATTTCACTCCTGTGTTCACAGGTCCCCTCTCCTGCTGCCTGATCCTCAACAGCTAGTGAGCTACCTCCTTCTCCTCCTCCTCTTCTGAGGCACCACTGTGCCATTACATAGCCTGGCCAACACTAATGTGATGATAAGTATCATTCAAGGATTTTTACGTTTTTTCTTTTCAGTTTTCCTTTCATGGGCAAACAATGAATCCATGCCATAAGCTGATGGCTGAGCAGAGGAATAATAACTTAATTCTCTTCTTCAGGGTACAGCAGTGGCAGTAAGACTGTTAGACTAGCAATGGATATACCGTATGGCCACCACAGTGACCAACTGAGGACAAATAATTTGTCTCTTGACTTCACAAGTGACATCTGGAAGTACACACTTGACATACTGTGTGGCCACCATGGCAGCAAAGTCAGGCTAAATGACTTTTTTTTCCTTCACAGGTGACAGGTATGGAAAAAGTGAGATTGGGCAATTGCTCTATCATGTAGCCACAATGTCAGCAAAGTCAGGCTAAATTAATTTTGTTTTCTTCACAGGTGACATGTATAGCAAAATTTGGAGTGGACAACATATATACTGTCTGTGTGGTTAGTCACCCGCAGTGGATATTTAAGTAAGGTCTACATAATTTCCTCTTGTCTTCACAGGTCACCTTCTGTTCTGCTCTCTTCTCATCCAGGAAGCATGACTAGAGATGCAAATTTAAATTCTGCTGGCGAAGTGAACACTAAGTGGGCACTTCACATTGCCACTCTGCTACACGGAGTGGGCAATGCAAAGTGCTCACTCTGCCTTGTCATTACCACTTTGCGTTAAGGCGGAATGGCAATGCGAAGTAAGGTGAAGTCATTGTTTTTAATGGGCTTTGCATTCCTCATTATGATTCTAAGTAATCCACTTGGTGTTTCAGATTTGGCAGCCTCCCCCACACATTACATGGCTTACAGTACTGTAATCACATGCTCTTTAGATAGGCAGGAAGGAAGGAAGGAAGTGAGTCATACAAGTAGACTCTTTTACTTTCTCCTGTGCAGACAGAGAGAGAGAGAGAGAGGAGTGTGTTTTGTGACTGCTGATCCTTTGAGATCAGAGAAAAGAGGAGATTTAAACTTTGATTTAGCTCCAACAGCTTTTTTAAAAGCTACATTTCTTTGTCTTTTCTGTACTCTTTTTCACTTAATTTGTTCTTTCTGTAAAACAGGACCAGCACCACCTCCTGTCCTGACTCTGATGCAGTTTAACCACCACCACCACCAAGTCCAGCACCAAGTCCTCTGGAGCAGGTTGTGCCTGTTCCCTCGGGCCCAGGTGTGGATCCCATACCTGTTCAGCACTGTGATCAGTCGGCTGCCAGTTCATCTGGCCCTCCCCTGCCTGTGCCTGGTCCTCTCTGCTCCTCTGTTGTTTGGCAGTTTTTTGACTGTGTCGGGGGGGGGACAGCATTGTGGTCAAGTGCCGCCTATGTGAGGTGGATGTGCACTGTGGCCCACGGGGGACTCACCTGGGGACTGGGGGCCAGCACACCCACATGCTCAATCACCACCAGCTGGAGTGGCAGGCTACCACAGAATGGACCATGCCTGCACCTACTGGCCATTCTGTGGCATAGGATGCAGCTGTGCATGGTGGCAACCCTAAGAAGAGGAGGGCCACAGTAGCACCTGCTGCTCTACCAGCACCCCCCCCACCACCACCACCAGTAGGTCAGCCTGTAGAATGTGTGGACCCCAGAGAACTGCATGTAACACAGGCTGACTTGGCAGTTCTATGGAGTACTGTTGAGGAGAACAATGAGAGGGTGAGTGCTGTGGAGCAGCAGCTGGATCACATAGAGGGACATCAGTTGCAAATTATATCCATGCTGGAACTGCTGCTGGATCATCATGGGATCCCACATTAGTTTTTTTTTCCTCTTACTATGTGCCCCCCACACCTTCCTTGCTGTGTTATAAAATGTATTCCTCCACCATCCCTGACTCTTTATGTAATTATGCCCTTCTTTGTTGTCTTCTGTATGTATGACACTTTGTATTCTGAGTAGTGCAAGTATACTGTGCTAAACTGCATGGGTGCAGTCAGTCTTCTTTCCAGTCTGTATATGTACTGTAGACACTGTCCAAATCCCTGACTTAAAAACACTTATTAATGAGTACAATGGTGGGAAGGTGAAGCCTGGAGAGATACTACAAAACAGGCTTACAATACATCCAAGTAACTAGCAAAAAAATTAATGTTGTGATTCATGACGTGATTGTAAGTCGTGATTTGTGACTACATTTGTGACCGTGATGATGAAGAAACATGAATGCCTACTGCTGTACTTCAATGGGCCCCGATGAGGTGTGGCACAAAACTCCCCGACTTAAAAACACTCATTAATGAGTAAAATGGTGTGGTGGTGAAGCATGGAGAGATACAACAAAACAGGCTTACAATACATCCATGTAACTATTAAAAAAGATCAATGTTATGATTCGTGACGTGATCGTAATTCGTGATTTGTGACTGTATTTGTGACCGTGATGATGAATAACGTGATTTGTATCATGAGTGACTTGTGATGATGGTCCTGACTTAAAAACACATATTAATGAATACAATGTTCATGCAGAATTATGCACCACACCTGTCCAATACTCTGAAGGGCAGCCAAAGAAACAACTGTGACTTAAGTTAGAGATGGAGATTGGGCCCTAAAGAGATGCAAATGCACAGACAGATTAAGATTGTGCTGCACACTGAAGAGATGCATTTTCAAAGGCCTAACACTTAACCAGTGCTCACCAACAGAAATTCAAATCTGGAAGATAATTACTTTGCTGGGTGGGGCGAGCATGGGGGGCAGTGTACTGCACTGCTGCAGTAACAGTCACTAGTACTAGTATCAGTAATAATACCACAAAGAAGTACAAAAATTGCACAGCTGCAGTGGATGGCAGGTTCACATTGCTGAAATTATGTGGCACAGTGAAAGGTGTCTGAATTGATGACACGCGTCACACACATACTCACACACACACTAAATAATGCATAGCAAATTGAAAAACTCAGTAATATAACCCCATATTTTAAAAAAACTATACTTCTGCACTGCTGCACCACAACAATCAGCAAAAAAATGGCAAGAATTATTGCAAATATTACTGTGTGTACATTAACACAGTTATACAAGAAAAATATCACCAAAACAGAAAGCACCGTCTTTTTCTCCAAGTTAATCTACCTACACCACAGATAAGCCCCTCGCCCAAAGCACACTTCCAATGTCTCTCAGAACACAGACTGAATATTGTACATTAACATTCAAAATCCACACATAAACAATAAATGCTCAATGATATGAGCACAGGGGGGTTTCCTATAATCAATTAACTAAAGTTTCAGCAAAACAAATGACCCAAAAAGGCTTTTTTAACTGCTTTTAGAAGGTTTGAATTGCAGAGAGTTCTCATAGCAGATTGTCTCCTACAACTTCATACACACTCTACCCCAAACTGAGGCTGTGCAGAACAAAATCTAAAGCCCATGTGACCTGAAATCCCATGAATCACTGCAAAATTCGCCATTGGAACTTAAAGACAAGGCAAAGTAAGGCTGAGTACATTGTTTTTAATGTACTTCGCCTTAAGAATTGGTGGAGTAGTGGTTTGGGAAGGTGAAGTAACATGAAGTCATTGTTTTCAATGGACTTCGCGTTACCCATTATAACGAAAAGTGCTCTGTTTCTCATTGCGGAGCACTCCGCAAATTTGCCTTCACTCCGCAAATCACTTCGTGGAGCAAATTGGGGCCACTTCACCCACCACTAAGCATGACTTCTCCTCTGCATCCTCTCTCTAGACACCTTCATTCCATTTTAAGGCCAGGCCATCACCAGTGTGATGATAGGTATCCTTTCAAAAAGTTATTTTTTCTTTTAATTTTGTAAGTTTTGGTTTCCTTTCACAAATGTACTGTAACCCAATATGAAGTGTACTACAATTTAAATAATTTCTGTCTTGCATTCATATCAGATGTGTTTAAATTCTGCTATCAAGATGAATTTCGTGTCTTCCTACAGCAAACAAGCCCTTGCTATCTTCTGATCTCCACCAGATTGTTGATGTGATTAACATATGAACATATGAAAATTGCCAGGAGAAAAAGGCCATAATGGTTTATCGAGTCTGCTTGAATCTGCAGCTAGCTCCCCTACTCAGCAGCTGCCCCTCCTCTTCCCCCCTTACCCTCTCCTTTGCCAAGTCCAAACCCTTCTTGAAGCATTTCACTGTGTTACATGCCACCAGCTCTGCTGGCAGTGCATTCTACGCTGCCACCACCTTTTCTGTGAAGAAGTGCCTCCTCATTCCCCTCCTGAATCTACCCCCTCCAATCTCATGTCATGTCCCCTAGTGTCTCTCCTCACACTCCTCCTGAGTAGACCCCCTGTGTCTATCCTGATTATCCCCTTCATTTATTTGAAGGTCTCAGTTGTATCTCCACCTTCCCTCCTTTCCTCCAGCAAGTACATGTTCAACTCCTTCCATGTTAACCTTGCCGACTAATGCTCTGCCTTCCTCCTCCAGCTTCTCCATCACTATATGTGGTGTTATTAAAGTCAACATGTCCTCTGTATCAAGCACATATAACTGTTCTTCAACTGATACTGCTGCCTCATTGTACAACTTATCACACACCAGAAAAATGCCTGGCATGAGAGAAATAGGAGTAAACAACAGTTATACAGTGACATACAGATATGGATGGCAGTATGTAGAGCCTACAGGTTAGACTAATAAGCTGCAAAACAACTTAATGCATCCAACAGACCTGGGTTTGATTCCCACAACCTCCACTTGCATATTGTGTGATGCTGAGCAAGGTATTAAATCCCCCCCCCCAGTGCTTCCAGTTCACCCCTGAATACAGGCACATGTGCCTAGTGGGCCTTACCCTGTTACCAAAGAATTATAAAAAAAAAAAATAAGAAAAAAGGAAACAAATACCTCCCATGTTAGGAAACACTCCTAAATTAAATAACTATATCTGGGTAAGACCCACACTGCAACAGGGTTCAATCACCCTAATGATACAGACTTGCAAAGAGAAACAGAAGCAAAAGATGGCTACAAATACAATGATTTCAAACTCCTTCCCACACACCACAACCCCCAAAAAAAAAGACTAAAAACAATGCTTACCTTTGCTGGTAGGTCACTACAAACTGATTCTCGAGATGGAGATAATCATCAGGATCCAGATGTCGAAGACTACATTTCAAAGTACAGCAGCAGCAGTATATAAGATTTCAGGGAACACATCTAATTTCTGGGCAGCATAAGAAATTTTCCAGCCATGAAAATTCACTTTAATTTTCCAGGCACCAAGGTGCATCTTGACAGTTGCTGTAGAAGCTAGCACGGCACAGCTAGCAGCGGCATATATGATTTATGGAAGCACATCTCATTTCAAGAGTGTTTAGGGCAGTTATACACCCTAAACTACCATATGGCAGCATGTTGCAAACTATCAAATGTTTTGGCACACTAAAGAAAAATTCTGGGAGAAAATAATAATAATAATAATTTTATTTATAGGGCACCTTTCAAATGTCAAGGCACTGCATTAAACGCAGGCATTAAATCTTGGTATCATGGGCAAAGTATGAAATTGCATGATTGCTGTGAGAATCTAGAGAATGGGTGAATTTTTATGTAATTATGATTGTCTGATATATGGTATTTATTTATTGTATTATGGTTGTTTTTGTTGTATATGTTTATTTGTTTTGTATCTTTTTATATTGTAACCAGGTACTGTATTTTATAAGGTGTCCCTTGAAAATGAGTGTGTTTATGTACTCAATGGGATTGTTTTACCTTGTTCATTATATATATGAATATATATGAATAAAATCATTACTACTACTACTGTACATAATAAAAATTAAAACAGGCATCATAAAAAATACAAGCAAACCAAACAATTAAAATGATCAATATCCAGGGAATGCTGTTTCCCATAAAAAGGTATTTAGACCCCTCTTAAATTAAAAGATAATTTATGTAACTTGGGATTTATGCACAGTTAACACTGAGTCACAACAACAGTGTTTGGGGCAGTAAAAATGTGCCATGCAATACCATGTAGCACTACCTGTAGCAGACTAACATATTTATTGTGGTAATTCAGAAAAATTCTGGGAGCATCAAATGTATGTATGTTGTGCTTTACTCACAATTTCCCCTGAAGTATTATGCTTTTCTTACAGTTTCCCCTAAAGTGCATAACAAGAACTGGCAGGGGAGGGGCAGGGGCTGAATCATAGCACTTCACCTTGTAACAGAAAACAGCAGCACAATATATTTATTCTGTTAGTTGAGAAAAATTCTTGGGGTGCAGAATGTATGTATGTTGTGCTTTTCTCATAGTTTCCCTTAAAGTATTATTAATTTCTCACAATTTCCCCTCAAGTATTATGTTTTTCTTACAGATCCCCCTAGAGTAGTGCATAACAAGAACTGTGGTGGGGGGGACTGAATCATAGCACACCACCTTGTGGTAGAAAGCAGCAGCACAAAATATTCATTCTGGTAGTTGAGAAGAAGTCTGAGAGAAGAAGACAGTGATAATGTAAGGAGTGGTCAGTTGCTCAAGAAAGACAACAATATAGAGAGGAAATCAGATTTTTTTTAGCTGTTAAGCCACAGGAGGAAGACAGCTGTCAGAAGATTTTAGGTAGATGGAAGCAATATCAGAAATCAGGACAGAAAGAAATTAAGATATGCAATTTTTTGTGTGTGTTTTTAAAATTTTTTAAATTGTTTTCTTTTTTGTTCTTTACAATAGATGAAGATAAGAATAAAATAGACAGTAAGACAGATAACATAGCTAGAATATAGCAGAATAAAGACTGATAGGATCAGGCTATGACCTGGGAAGAGAGGGTGCAAAGCCATCATGAAGTTCTGCAAAACACTCAAGAATACTCCTTTGATTTTGGAGCAACACCCCAATGCTTTCCTTTATGTCACCAATCTGCAGGGAAAGCTCCCCTATCTCCTGACACAGCTGCACCACTTCCGTATGGAGGGATGTAGTAGAATGATCTGAGGCCAGTCTCTCTGGTGATCCCCAATGGCACTCAAATCTACCTGAAGCTCCCATTCCCCTTCATCCCCTCTGTGTCACTCTCTGGGGCCTGCACATCATGTGACAACCTGCCATGATTCCTCTTTTTCTGCTGACCACCATGCAGCATGGAAGGAGCACTTATGTCTGTCCCATGCATTCTTGAATTCTCCCATAGCTTTAAACCCCACAACCTCCTCAGGAAGGCTGTTCCATGCATCCACCAGCCTCTCTGTGAAAAAATACTTACTCACATTGCCCCGAGCCGTCCCCTCTCTATCTTCAAATTCTGTCCCTTTGTTCTTGCACATCTCTTTTTCTGAAAGATGCTACCCTCTTGGACTTTGTTGATTCCACTGAGGTACTTAAACGTTTCTATCATGTCCTCCCACTCCATCCTTTCCTCAAGAGTATACATATTAAGCTCCTTTAGCCTCTCATCATATGGCTTCCCTTGCAGACCCTGCACCATTTTAGTTGCCCTCCTCTGAACAGCCTCCATCCTGTCTATGTCCTTGTGGAGATGGGGTCTCCAGAACTGGACACAGTACTCCAGATGTGGTCTCACCAACTGTCTGTACAGGAGGATAACAACTTCCTGTTTTCTGCTAATGATGCCTCTCCCTATACATCCCAGTATCCCTCCCAACCCTCCCTACCACCTTCTCACATTGCTTGCCAACCTTAAGGTCATCTGATATGATTACCCCCAGGTCCCTTTCCATTTTTGTTGTTGTTACTACCTCCCCCTCCCCACTGTGTAATCTTCCCCTGGGTTTTTGTTTCCCAGGTGCATTACTTTGTGCTTCTTTGCATTGAATCCAAGCTGCCATACTTCTGACCATTCCTCCAACCTTGCCAAGTCCCTTCTCATCCTTTCCAAGATCCTTGTGTATCAACCCTGCTGCAGATCTTTGTGTCATTTGCAAAGAGGCTTACTTTTCCTTCCAATCCCTCTGCAATGTCACTTATAAAGACATTAAAAAGGAATGGACCCAGTACTGAACCCTGTGGTACCCCACTAGTAACCCCTCTTTCTTCAGAGTGGACTCCATTTACAATAACCTTCTGTGTCCTGTTGTTCAGCCAGTGTTTTACCCAGGCTACCACCCTGGGACCCACTCCAAGGCTGGTTAATTTGACTACTAATCTTTTGTGTGGGACTGCATTAAATGCCTTGCTAAAGTCTAGGTAGGCCATGTCCACAGCCCCTCCCTGGTCTACTAATTTGATCACCCAGTCAAATAAATCAATTAGATTCATCTGACATGATGCTCCCGCTGTGAACCCATGCTGCCTTGGGTCCTGTGCCCCACTGGCCTGTAGGTACTCAACAATTCTTTCCTTCAGAAGTGATTCCATCACTTTCCCTTCCACAGAGGTCAAACTGACAGGTCTGTAGTTTCCTGTCTCTGTCTTGCTCCCACTTTTGTGAAGGGGAATCACATCAGCCTCTTCCACCCTCAGGTACCACACCATCCTCCCATGAGTTGTTATAGCGATAGTCAGTGGTGTCACTAGTTCTCTGCTTAATTCTTTTAGAATTCTGGGTGAATTCCATCTGGCCCCATTGCTTTGTCCACCTTCAGTTTTAGGGTGCTTTCAGAACGCTTTCTTCTGTGAAAGGACTGGATCGACCCCCTCCGAGTGTTTCTGTTAATTGGATTAGGCACCTCTCCCACTTCCTCTTTGTGAATACTAAACAGAAGTATTCATTCAGTATCTCTGCTTTTGCACTGTCACTCTCTGCCCACCCACCATACATTATATTCAGCCTCACTATCCCTCCCTTTGTCTTTCTATGCTCCCTGATATACCTATAAAAGGTGTTATCCCCCTTCCTAACTGAGTTGGCTATCTTTTCCTCAGTTTGTGCCTTTGCTATTCTGACTACCCTCCCTGCTTTCTTCTGCCTTAACTGGTACAGTTCTGTGTCCTGCTTCTTCTGTGTTTCCTTATACTTCCTAAATGCTATCTTTTTCTCCCTGACCTTCACCGCCACTTCTTTTGAGAACCATAGTGGCTTTTTCTTTCATTTTGATTTGCTTATTTGCTTCACACAAAGGCTTGTTGCCTATGTGATGGCAATTTTGATATTTCCCCATTGTTGCTCCACCCCTCCTCCTAGCCTGTTTTCTAGTGCTTTTCTAAGTCACTCTCCCATCTTGCCAAAGTCAGCCCTCCTGGAGTCCAGAACCCACACTTTTGTATGGCTTGACTCTGTAGCTGAGTTTATCGTGAACCACACTGTTTGGTGGTCACTTGTTCCCAAATGACTACCCACTTCTAAATCTGAGATCCTCTCACTGTCCCCATTTGAGAGTATGAGGTCTAAGATTGCTCCCTCATGAGTAGGTTCCAAAACTAGCTGTCTGAGGCATGCCACCTGAAGGGCATCAAGAATGGCCTTGCTTTTGGATGTGGCTGCAGCAAAGTTGCTTCAGTTAACATCTGGCATATTAAGGTCCCCCATCAACAGTATCTCCCCTTTCTCTACCATCCTAAGTATGCCTTCTATCATATCCTTGTCCATTCCCTTCCCCTGACATGGGGGTTTGTATACAACCCCTGTGCATATTGAGGTGCCATTTCCAGTCTCTAAGGTGACCCACATTACCTCCTCTCCTCCCTGTTTACTCTTTTGTTCAGTTACTTTTATCCCTTCCCTTACATAGAGAGCTACTGCCCCCCCTTCTGCCCTCTCTGTCTCTCCTGTAGGTCGTGTACACTGGTATGTTAACATCCCAGTCATGGTTCTCTGTGTACCATGTTTCGGTGACTACTACGATATCCAGGCATCCCTCTTCCATCAAGGCCACCAGCTCAGGCAGCTTGTTGCCCAGACTACAGGCGTTGGTACTCATTACCCTCCATTTCTTGATGGCCTTACTCCTTTTTGCCCCATCTCTGTCCTTATTGCATTTGTCACTTTCTCCATTTACCCCAGCGCTTCTCCCTATTGACATTTCTATGTTGATGTCTACCTCACTTAGTACCCTGATTTTTTTTGGGGGGGGGCTAGGATTTCCTTGCTCCTTTCCAGTGCCTCCCCCCTTGGGTAGTTTAAATGCTTGCCAAAGAAGTATTTAAACCTATCACCTAGGATCCTGGTTCCCCTCCTGGACAGATGCAGACCATCACACCAGTATAGGCCTGCATCCATCCAGGTGGACCCCCAGTCCCCAGTGAAGCCAAATCCCTGAGCTCTACACCAGTTTTTCAACCACTGATTGAATCCCATGGTGTGTAGCACCCTAGCCTCATCCATGCCAATAAGACAGGCAGCACCTCCGAGAAGGTTACCATGTGCGCTTTTTGTCTAAGGCCCCTCCCCAACTCCACAAATGCTTCTTGAGGGTATATCCAGGCAAATACATTAAAATAAGTTTTAAGGAATAAATAGAAATATAACTTAGGGTCAGGTACCTGAATAAGCAGATACAAGGGACAAGTATAAAACATGAGTGTGACTTGGACATGTACAGTAATACCAGGAGAATAACAACAAAGGGTTAGTGGACAAGTAAAGTAGACATAAGCAGTGAAACAGTGAGCAAGTACAATAAGTTATAAATTAAGGTAGCCACCATTGGAAATACAACACCAGAGCAGTAATCACATTTACAAGAATAGACAAGCATATATCAAGTTTGCAGTCATCCAGTGGAACAGAGCAGCCCAGCTGAAATGCTCATTAGCTGGTCTTGAATGTTCATGATTTATTCACAAACTATTCAGGAATTCAGCTCATGAATGTTCATCAAGTGTGCATCACTTGTTCATAAAAGATCATGAATTACATATGAACATTAAATGGCATTCTGTCTTTATGAATGTTCATGAACATAAAGTTCACAAGGGTCCCTGAAAGCTCAAGAAACTCGTCCATTGAATTTTTATGGACATAAACCATTAATAATAATATGTCCACAAAAGCAGAGATCATGCGAGTCATGCCAACTATAGGCCCATTTCTATACTACCCCCCCCCCTCCAAAGCCCTGGAACAAACATTATTGGACTAACTGGAGAACTTCCTAAACAAATATAACATCCAGTGTCCTTAACAACATGACTTCTGGGAAGGCCCACATCACCAACACTGCACTACTGGAATACATGGACTTTATCCATGCACCGCTGGACAACAGCCAGCTAGTGGCGTCGGTATACATTGATCTCACAAAAGCTTTTGATACTGTCAACCACAGTATCCTAATCAACAAACTCTGCTTCTGGCTTATCTCCCGACACAGTCGGGTGGTTTAAAAGTTACCTTGGTAACATATCCCAACAAGTGAAAATCAATGTGACCCTCTCAAATAGTAGGCAGGTGACAACCAGTGTCCCACAAGGTTCTATCCTGGGCCTGCTTCTATTCAGCTAATTCCTTAATTCACTCCCCCTGGCTTGCCTTGATAACATCATGCTATATGCAGATGATGTGACTATCTTCTCCAGTAGCCCGCACCCACACCTACGGGAATCCAAATTCCAAAATAGCTTTTCACTATTAGAGGACTGATTTACTCAAAATGGTCTTCTCCTGAATTGCAAAAAAACAAAACTAAGGTTATGTTGTTTGCTAACAGCCAGAACAAATACAGAGCTAGTCAGTTGACCATCCTGAACAACTTTCAGGAGCTACTCTATCAGGTCAATATCTTTAAATATGTAGGCGTCACACTGGATAACTCCCTGTCCTTTACCCACCACATAGACAATGTTGTAAAGACAGCCAACACCAGAATTGTTCTCCTTTACAGACACAGAAATAATATCATGCCTGCAGCCTTGTCTCTGGCTGTCAGTAGCTCTATAATCTCCATTATAGACTATGGGCTAATTGTGTACAGTATGGCATCAGATATAGCCCTATAAAGGGTCAGAATCACCCTCAACAAGTCTTGTATGCTCACCCTGAGGACACACAGGCTCACTCACACCTGTGCACTTTACTTTAAGTCTAAGTGGCTTAATCTTCACAGGAGGATTAAATACCAGACCTGCCTGCTAGGTTAAAAAATCTCTCCTCGGTCTAACTCCACAACCTATTACAGACCTCCTTAAACCTGGGTCTAACTCATGCCAGACCAGAGAAAAAACACAAAATGAACTACATTGCCATTTCTGTCACACAGCACTGGCACATAGATCCTACGCTTACAAGGCACCCTACTGGCTCAATGAACTACCCCCAGAAGTAATAAATGTGCCTAAGCTTGGAACTTTCTAGAAATCCCTACTCAAATACTTGACAGCACTCAGCTCCTGTGACTTCAGGTTCTAACCTCCCACCATCCCCCTCCTGTATATCCACTCCCTGCCCATCCATTCACCTTTCCCCTTTTTCTTCATTCCCCCATGTCCTCTTAATTCCCTCATGTTTCCCTCTCTTCCCAGTCCTCACCCCCTCTGTCACTACTCTTTCCACCCTCCTTGTAATTGTCTCCTCTCTCACCATCCCCTTCCAACATCCCTTGCTCACCCTTCCCAATAATCACTGACAAGGACACCTCTGTCTGCACCATGTTTTTTCTACCCCTACCCCAAGCCCTCTCCCCCCCTTACACCTTGTCATAGCCCTGACTACTCCACTATCTACCCTTTCCACCTCTTCTCGCTGCACTTGTCCTGTGACCCCTGTGCTCATAGCTTTTCAAAACTGTCATGAATACTGTCTGCACTTCATCATATGGACTAAAGCATTTGCGTCTTGTATATAGTACAGTTTCATTTTATGTAACTTTTTCTGCTCTGCAACTATGGGATTTCACCAGCGATTGTAAATTATGTGTTGTACTTGATTATGTCTATACTTTATATTTTTTACACTGTATGTACCAATTGTTTCAACCTTACCTGCTGTGGAACCTTTGTAAAAAAGATTTTAGCTCAAAGGTGTAACTCCGAGATGACAAATAAATAAATAAACAAATATTTGTGATGACCAGAAATTCCCTGCTTTCATAATGCTGGTTAATTTATCAGAAAGAAATACCCTGCTTTTATAGTATTGTTTAATTTATCAAGAAACTCTCGGTGACCAGAAATACTTGCTTTTATAATATTGTTTAATTCATCAGGTAAAACAGTTTTACCCTATTCTAAAAGATGTTTGCCATATGTTCATATCAAAGACAGACTGATTAAATCCTGCTTGTTTTTATCACACAATCAAAGTAGCTAACCATGGCAATTTAATTCTTTTAACAGACTGAACATTTACTAATGAATGGATTTTCCTACCATGCATTTTAAAATTAGTAACGTACCTTTTACTAACATTATTTCTATTCTTCATCTTTCAAAGTTGAATTTTCACCTTCTTTTAGAAACAGAAAGACACAGTTGCCATTTACTGTGTATCAGCAGACGCTGAACTCTTTTAAATGAGGTGCATTTAAATGGTAATCCTTGTGGGTGTTCAGATAGTTCATTGTCTCATAAAACATATATTTTCCATTCTTAAATTGGAAATATTTGGATTCTGGGATGCTTTAAAACTCTTACAGTGAAAACAGTGCATTCTATTATGTAAATTGGTTATGCATTTTTTTTTCTCTTGGTTCATTACGGTACTTTAAATGTTCAGTAACTTCATGAACTTTGTATTGATGAACAGTTCATGCACTGTCTTGAAGTACAGTTTGTGAACCTTGATGGATGTCCATGAACCATTCACGAAGGTTCATGAGTTACAGAACTTCATTTCACCTAGGTGAGGTGGCACAACTAGGGGGCGGTGTTTCCAGCTGCCTGCTGACTACCAAGCCGATATTCCAAACGGTAAGGATCTTATGCTTTTGCTCTTGCACTCTGGGTGCAGAGCGATGAACCACTACAGTCTGATGACATTATTAAAGTGACAAGAAAAGCAGCTGACAACCTCCTAGCCTGATTGGTCTTGGAGGGTCACGTGACTTGCAAGAGTCTGTTTGGCACCAAACAGTTCATGACTTAGTGTCCTAGGGTTGATGTGGGGTGTTCCTGGCAACATCCCTGGTAGCCTGTTGAGAGGTTTACTTTCAAGAGACAGCCAATAATTTTAGTCCAGGATTCCAGTGAGCATTTCGGACAGTGCTTCATGAATGTTGTGGTGGGGAGGGGTCTTTCTAGCTCCACTCGTGCTTCTCTCAATCCATTTGAGCAGCCGAATCCTATGAGTAGATCTCATTAGGCTATGGCAGCAGTCTGTGTTAAGACTTTCACAAAGAAGGATAAAAGGGACCTGCAGTAGCCACCCTCCTTGGCCTAGTTGGCCTTTGGAGGGGCATATGACCCACAAGGATCTGTTTGCTGCCAATATACCTTTGCTAGCTCAGAAACAGTTTTACTTTACAAAAATGGGCAACACAAATTAGCCCAGGGTTCTGGTAAGCCTCTCAGATGGTGCTTCAAGAACATGGATTTAAGGGGCTTCTGCCCACTTTCTTGGCATGTCTTTTGCACAGAGTAACAAAAGACACTCACAGATGATGACCGCCTGGCCTCATTGGCATTGTGAGAGTCATGTGATCTTAAAGGATCTGTTTGAACCCAAATGGTCCTTGTCTTAGTGTCCTTGGGACAGTATTGGGAACATGGCTTCTGCTGGCACCCCGATAGCCTGGAAACAGTTTTACTTTCAGTGGACAGAGAAAAAGGCAGAGAAAGGCATGCGATATACTTAACACCTCAGAGTCCTTCTGCTCTGACGAACAGAAACACCAGTAAGTTCCCTAGAGGTGATAATTGAGATTGCAGTGTATAAAAGTCAAAGGAGCACTTTGACCTGCCTTCTAAGGGTAAATTTCCTTTTACCGAATGGTTAAAGCTGCTGCCTTTGGGACTCAGGACCACAAGTGTGATTCCCAGCAACAGCTGGAGAGGCATCAGCCCACACAGAAAGGGCAGACAAGGAAGGTTCATTTTAACTGAATTGATCACACTTGTTACATACCCATGAAAGTACATAGTTTTAATGCAGATTGCTCTATGGGGTCACACTTAATTATTTCACAGTTTGTCTACCCATGAAAGCCCAGCTGAGATGCGGCACCCTTTTTCCAGTGGGCTGCTGCTGCTACCCATTTCCACAGCTGGGTGAACTAGAGTATAGAGAGTAACTTTCCCATGGTCACACAGTGAGTATTTGGCTCTATTGAGGTTTGAAACTGTGATCTACAAGTTCCCATATAACTAGACTCTAATCAGTAACCTGTTCTGCCTCCTATCCAAGTAGATATCTCTCAGTGGTTGAGTGTCATTATTGGAGCAATATCGCTGGAGGCTCCTCCATTATCATACTGGGTAAATAGCTTTGTGTTCAGATTGAATAGGGAAACAACTTCTGCTTTCTGATTGCTTTTGTAGTGCCTTTAGACTATTATCTGTTATCTTTCTATATGTCAACTGATGATGCTTGTCAGTACTGGTTCACTCAAATGCCACTGACTCATCTCTCTGTGCAATGCTTTTGTTATTAGCCTGTTCATAAAAGTAGATATGTGGAAATCAGACAGTATTGTAACCTTTAAAAATACTAATAAACAGAGATTAGAGGGACAGAAACCTTTAGACGATTGCATTTGGGAGAGACCACCGTCTGAGGCTATTGTACAATGCATTCAAGGTTATTGATCAGCTGATTTGTTAAAAGCTACAGGTAATTTACTGGCAGAATAATTTGATCAAAAGCCAGGATGAGCTTCTCCATGGCCATGACTGGCTACTGCAGATGATAAATCTCACAGATTATTCAGCATCGAATCCCACATTCTGATTTGTTCACTGGCTGTCCTTATCACACAGGCAATGAACTGCTTGTGTCAACAGAATGCCGAGACCTATTCCATGTACAACACTTCTTCAATTAAAATAAGTCTATGCAAGCAGTAAGATAAGATGGGGTGGAGGTTGCCACAGATTAATGCATGCCCAGGTGCATAATGAGGCATAAGGCACTTATCTAGAAGTGTTTTAACCCATGGCAGCCACCGCCCCCAGACTGTCTTACTGCGCTTATAAAATAGGTCCCCTTTGTAAACAAAAATTGACTACTGAAAAAAAAATTAGGCCAAAAAGAAGAAAAATAAGATTTTTAGAAAAAAAATGAAAAATGTTGCTGTTTGGGTCACTGTGTGCTGCTGTTCTAGTGTTCCAGTATGTGGCACTGTGTCTGAAAGACATTTGTTTACCGTTATTTATTGATGGAGTTCTTTGTGGAGTGTGTCTTGTTTCCTTCTGTCTGGTTCACCCCTGTCTTATACTAATTCGGAGAAAGAGTGTGGGTCTTTTTTCCCCCACTGTCTGGCTCCCCCCTCTCAAGGCTGATTCAGAGACAGAGTTGTTTTTTTTTACTGTCTGCCCCCCAATGACTGTGGAGTGAAAAGCAAGAGGAAAAGAGAGTGGTGAGTTTTGTTTCACTTTCGCCCCCCGGGTTGATTGAGAGAGAGAGAAGGCACAACAAAGCACTCAGCTGTCTGAGAGAAATACCGGGACAGCACTGTGGGCACTGTTTACTAGCTAGAGTCAGACACTGGGTACTGTCACGATAACAGCACTAGACAGTGAGCACGGTGCACTGAGTAGTGTCAGTGGCAAGCAGCGCTACCAAGTTATGCATTTTTGACTTTCTGTTTTTATCAAACTCCAAGATGAGTTACTGTGCTGTGCAAGCGGATGGGTGGTGTAGTGGGTAGGCTGGCAATTGGGCAGGAATCGGAGAGTTAAGGGGGCAGAGCCAGATATGGACTGCCAGAGATGTGGCAAATAGCTGTCTGGGATGCTGGCTACAAGAGCACCTGAGAAGGAGGCTCGGAAGCCTATAAAAGAAAATGTGTGACAAAAATCTTAGGTGAATGAGTTTATTTTATTTTATTTTTACACTATGGCCTAGATATTCAAAAGTGCTCCCAGAATGTGTGCAATGGAATAAGCAGCTCAATATGGTTGCGCCATAGGAAACTGATGACATATTCAGAAGATGCACCATAGACATGCGCAGGCACAAACTGCACTGAATATAGCAATGCTGCACCACTGCACTACCAGACAAGCGCCAGAGCAACCATGATTGCGCAGGAGCATGACAGTATGCAGCAACCAGCAGGCTGAGCAATCACAACAGGCAAAGGCGAACACAAGCATGACAGCACAAGAGCAGAGTGCCAAGCCAGCTCTGGCAGACCCAAACTACAAGGAGACAGTGCCCAGGAGGCACCACAGAGGCACATGGCTAGGGGGGCCACAGAGAATGCCAATCACACAACACAAACACAGGTCACCATAAACACCAAGCCAGCCACCCAGATGGAATGGATGTTGGCAGGCCCATGGCACCACACCACCACAACCCTGACAGGCAATACCGTATGGGACAATGCCACAGCCATGGTGTGAGGGTATCAGGCATGTACAGTGGTCTGACGTAAAAAAGACACACATGCACCGGGGAACAAGGGGCACAAGGTGTGCTGACATGGAGGGACACAAGACCCAGCACCGCACAGCACTCCAGCACTGGCAAGGGCAACAAGGCAAGTGGAGAGCAGGCCAGCACAGGGAAACAGGGACACAGGGTAGTGGACTGCACACATGGTAGGTGTACAGCCCAAGCCCAAGGGCCCATGATACAGAGGGATACAGCACACAGAACCCAGTGCACACAACAGCACAAAACAAAGGGCACAGCACTGGGAATGAAGGGGACACACCCAAGAGCACCACAGAACAATGTCAGCAAAGTGCAGCAGCATGCATGTGAAGGAGACACAGACAGAGATGTGCAAAAATAAAAATACTTTAATACAAAACTGGTAAACAGGAACAGAGGGGTGTCAACAGTGCACACAACAATAAACAGAGAAGGGGAAACACAGGGAAGGGAAATGTGGGCAACATGGGGAATGGGTCCAGGAGCAAACACGCAGGAGAAATAAAGATATATACAACTAATGCTGATGAGGGTAGGGGAAGTCCAAGGCACAGTAGGGAGGGGGGACAGGGTTAGTTAGTGGTGCTGATGCCGCAGCAACACCTGAAGCCGGATCACCTCCCACACAAGGTCCCTAGTGGCCACCAGATGATGCCAGCCAATCCGTATCTGCACATTTGTCCGAGTAATGTGGTGCTGGATGAGGTGGTGCGGGAGCAGCATACCCTCGCTGATCAACCCCAGCCATCTTCTTCAGGCCCGTATCCTGGCCTGACCTAAGAGAGGGGACACAGAACAAGCAATAAGTGATGGTCCACAATGAGTTCAAGCTCTCCCATGTGTGCGCACAGGACAGCTGACATGCCCACCGGTGGATGGAACCAGCAATAGTCAACCCAGCTGTACAGAGGCCACGTGCACAGACCTGCCACACACAGTGCAACACGACACAGACAGTGGATCCACAAACCTCCCCAGGCAGTGGCCATGCATGGCAGCAGTGCCCTTTGCTGTAACACACAATCCATACCGATCCCAGCCATGCCCCATAAACCATGCCACACACACACACACACACACTCACCTGCCTGTCCAGGAACTGGTGCAGCAGCAGCAGCACCCCCATCACAGTGCCACCTGTCCCATGCTGTGGTCTCCCGGGCCTTCCTGCAGTCCACCAGTCCTGTGGATGAAACAGAGAGAGAAATGGACATGAGTGGCATGCCATGTATAGACCCCCCCAGCCCTGACACAGCACACAGTGCTAACACAGCATGGGCAGGGACACTGGCCTACGTTTGGGGTATGGTGTCTTGGCCAACATCACTGTACACAGCACAGGTATGCAGTGCATCAATGCAGGACATGCACCACCCACTAGTGCTGGCTGCCCCTGTTCAGCTGCACAGGCAGTGCACATCACAGCACAGGAATCGGACAATGGGAGCCTGCACAGTGCAAGGAGACAACTACCTGGTTGCGGCACTGACCCCCAATTCACTTTGTCCTGCAGTCTGCAGAGCTGCACTGGATCCCACCTACAGAGGTCCCTGTACCAGTGGCGGCAATACTTCCCAGTCCACAGCACCCCTGTCCTCCATTCCAGGCCCACTGCCACCCTGTGGCTCCTGCAGATCCGCCAGACCAAGGAGCTGGTCCGCTAGAGGATCCACCAAGGCCACCAGGTTTGCCATTTCATCACTCCAGTTGTGAGCCTGGTGCATATGACCCTCGGAACCCACTATATCTGCTGTCCGCTGCACTGTGCCAGACCACATGTACTGTGGCCTGCAAAGCATGCACATGGAACTGCGCAGCACCTGATGCACAACTGGGAACTACAGGCTATGGCTGCACAGCACAGAGATGCACAATAGACATGTGCAACAGAGGCCTATCATGCAGTAATGCACATGCACAATGCAGCATATTGGCTGGCAATGTGCGGTCAGTGACATGGTGCGTCTGGCACGCTTGCACAATGAGGACAGACAATGCATCAGGGCTGCATGCACAATAGGGGAATGTTGCACAGCACACACAGGTGCACGATAGGCCACACATGATGTTGTGCCACCTATGGCGCACAAGGCAGGTGCGCAGCCGTGCACCACGCATGTGCAGGGAATGTGCCAGCGAAGTGATCTTGTGCATATGTATTGCATAAAGTGCAAGTCTGCAATATTCAGCCAATATATGCAAATAGCCTCATGAGCTAATACCAGGAACAGGCACGTACATTAGCACATCATTACAATTGCACTGTTGCTCATTTGCATGAGTTGAGTCTTCAAAGCGCCACAACACAGCACAGAACACTGACAGGTATTGCAGCCACTGAGGTGAGTAACACTGTGTTGTGTATTCATATTGTTGTTTATGTTGTCAGTGCTACACTGGTCCATGTTGTGCTGCCATGCTGCTCATCGGACCACCGTCTGTCTGTCCACAGATAGCAACATGTCGGAGATGGAGGGAGCTGAGGAGCAGGGGTCTGCATGGAAGTGCAGGCCCAACTTTACAAAAGATGAACAGCAGGCCCTGTTTGAGGCCTACCTTGACAGGGAGGGGCTGCTGAGTGGGGCCACTGGTACCCAAGAGGACCATGCCACCGGGTGGGAGGAGGTGGCCACGTACGTCAACACCCACGTCAGACATAACTGTATTGCACAGGAGTGCAAGAAGAGGATGGGAACAGATTGGAGGCACATAAAGGAGAAGGTGACCACCATCAGGGCATCCTGCAGTAGGACCGGTGTGGGTCTGGACACTGCAACTATACTGACGTCAAGTGAGGAGCTGTTGGCGGCAACCATCAGCCGCACAGCCAGCAAGGGTGTCCCAGGTGATGGATTCCAGATGGGTTGCAGATTGTCACAGCACTGTGAGTTTGTAGGTGATGGCTGTGGGGGAAGGTGTGTGTGCATGCCAGCTTGACTGCAGCACTGATGCGTTCCCATGGTTGGTGCTACATGCCATGGTGCTTCCCGTGCATGGGCCCACCATGCATGGCATTGTCCACCTGTGTGCAGTGGGATTGCAGCATGAGCACTGCACTGTGGCCATGGGTCAGTGTCCAGGGTGTGCAGTGCAGCATGGCTGCCTGCTGAGCTATCTGCACAGCACATGCTGGTGGCACAGCCTGGCCCACCATGGTCACAGACAGCTGTGCAACACACCACAGGTGCTATGGCCCGAGGGTTGTGGGGGGGGTGGCATGCATGTCAGCCATGTGGTGGTGCAACACCATGTGCTGCAGCTACTCACCATGGCTGACCTGCTGTGTGTAACACCTGTGGCATGACCACCTTGATGTGCGGTGCTGCACAGGTGACCCCTGGTGCGGGCCAGCACATTGGTGGTGCGCATGCCTCAATCACACTGGATATGACACTGCATGCACAGTGCCACGGTCAACACTAATAATGCTCTTTCTCTCTTCCAGTGCCATCACACCTCAGGGGTGCATTGCAGGACACAACTGACACCATGGGACCTGAGGAGGCTGTGCCATCAACATCAACATCAACATCAACAGGCATCTGGGACACACCATCGGCGTCATGGCCGTGTGGGGCTGCTTGAGTTCCTTGATCTGGGCTACGACGACTCACTGGCAGACCTCCTGCTACTGGAGAACATACCGGTGCTTGTACCTGGGACACTGGAGGGAGCATCATCAGACAGTGATGATGACCTTACTCTGATCCTGGGTGGTACAGGCCTGGACAAAACCACCCAGTGGATGGAGCTGTACACAGGCAGCAGATGCCAACATTGGTGATATGGAGGCCATGCAGGCACCACCTGACCATGGCTGGACCATAGCATGTGGCACTGCTGCTGTCGCTGGCCATGGACAGGGTGCTGGCATGGTCACGGGTGCCTTGGTGCAGGCACAGCAGGGTGATGGTGTACAGCAGTTGCTGCAGAGGCCACCGTGCAGCACACAACAGGGGCCACCGTCAGGGCACCTACATACTCTCACAACCTGTGTGGTCGCCTGTGCAATGTTCCCAGGTGAGGGATGTTGTACGGCATTCCGCCACCCCCCCAGCAGGTCAGCACCAGCCCCATGATGTGCTAGGTGCTGACAGGCTGGAGGAGCACACCAGGCTGCTGCAGGCATCCGTGGACAACCAGGTGATGCTCGGGGTAGAGCTACATTCACTGTGTTGGGCATATCACCGATGGGCCCTTCCTTGGCCACGTTGGTGTTCCTCCCTCTTCCTCACACCCTTCATTACCTGCTCCATCAAGAATAGGCCTGCATCCATGGGTATGTCCTGCTGTGGCTTGTGCATCTGCTGTGTGTGTGTTTGAGCCTCCTGTTATATACTTAATTCTGTATGGCACATTCTCTGACTTACTCCTCATTTGCGCCATGTTTTTTGGTTGAATATGCCATTGCACAGCTTATTCATGGGCATGCCCCCATGTACTTGCACCACATACATTACTGTGGCACATCTGCACAATGGATATTGTGCTGCGCATTCACGCTGGTTGAATATGGTTCTAGGGCACATTTCTGTGGTTGCGCATGCACAGTTCAGTTGCACATTACACAGCTCCTCTGAATATCTGCCCCTATGTGTTTGTTGCATAGATGTGAGGGGGTTAGGGAGTTTTTAAAATTGTGTTATAGTGTAGTGTTATAATGTCATTTTCTTATGTTATGGCAAGACAGGGATGTTAATGTTTTTTCTGTACAAACATGGTTGCCAGAATTTGTTTTATTCAAAAGATTTCTGATAGGCATGGTTATCTGGGTATGCTGTTTCCTGGTTGCTGGAAGGGTTCCCGGCCTGGTGGTTGTCACCCCCATAAGGCATTGGGTTCCAGACCCTCTCAACCAATCAGGCCGTGAAATTGCAGTGTAACCCTTTTTATGCTTCTGTTCCACCCAGGACCTCCTTATAAATGAGCATTTGCTCAATGGAGCTTTTCCCTGGTAAAATAAAGAAATACAGATAAACACCACAGTGATCAAGCTGCAGTACTGTTTATTTTTATGTATAAAATATCTACCATGTTTCTCCTGATGTCAGAGTCTCACTCTGGTCCTGATGGTAACCTGTTAATATGATACACAACCTGAGTCACTCATCACAAAATAAAAATCTCTGCCAGGTAACAGTTTTAACACACAAACAGCTACAACAAAATGCAGTCGATGGGAACCATGCAGTCCACATACAGCAAAATGTTTTTCATGGTAACCATCATGTCCTGCTCTCAGTTGCCTCCCCAATCACAGCACAGAATAACTACTTTAACACATAAACCAGGTACAATTTTTCTAATATTGTAAAAAAATGAAAATGGGACTGCCTTTCGCCTCAGTTTCAAAGCTCAATGAGACAATCCAGGGTGGGCAGTGTTGGTTATACCCAACCTTCCAGAGGGTGTAAGGCCCTCCAGTTGTAGCTTAGGTATTACTACAAGCCTGAGCTGGTGAGCACAGTCCAACACCACTCACTCTGTCATGTGTCACTGCTTACTTAAAATGGGAGGTTTTTAACATCAATAAAGACCACTGCATTGGTCAGTAATTAGCATGAGAACCAGTAGACTTCACCTTTGGCACAAACTCTCACAGCCACTTATTCTTCCAATCAGTAATGCGATAAACTGTGGTACTTTTAATTAAGTAATTTATTTATTTATTAAGTCTAGGATTACAATACCTTTGAGCCTAAAACAGCTCATTTACAAAGGTTCCACATCAGCAAGGAAGGGGTAACAAAACAAACAGAGGTAACACATCACAGTGGTTTCTATATAGAAAAAAGAGTAGCATACTAGTTCATTGTAGTAGGTAACGCAACGTGTCAAAGGAAAAATAACAAGAGAATCCAAGAGGAGGCAGCCTAAAGGCCTTGTCAAAAGCAGCAAGGGTAGTAAAGTGCAAGGATGCAGAGAGTGAGGAAAGAGAGCAGGGAAAGCAAACAGGGCTGGTGGGAGGGGAGGGGGCAATGGGAGGGAAGAGGCAATGGGAGGGGAAGGGGTGACAAAGAGGAGGCAGGGGGTGGGAGCAGACTTGCAAGAGAGGAAATGTCTGGTGTACTAAAGTGCGAGGAAAACTAGGGCAGTAACAGGAAAAGCAGTCACAGTTGCTGTTAGCCAAAAGATGCTGCTTATGCATTATTTTGAAAGTGCCAAGGCTTGGAGCCGATAGAAATTCACTGTTCAGGGCATTATACTACAGCGGTGCATGGTAGAAAAGGACCTTTGCCCTTGGGAGGTCCAACATCAAGGTACAAGGAAAGTTTGCTATTTTGAGCATCTGGTGCGCTAGGAGCAGAAATAGGGAGCTAAAGAGCTGCTCAACACCGGGGATCATTGCCAGGCAGGTCTGGTATTGGATTCTACTGTCAAGTGGGAGCCAGCCTGACTGGGCGACAGATCATAAGAATGAGTAAGGCGGTCAGAACCAGTGAGGAGTCTGCAGACTTTATTGAGAGCAACTGATGTCCTACAGAGGGCCGTGGAGGAGGCAGAGCTGTTGATGATTAGCCCATGATCTATGATAGCAATGATGGAGCTATGAATTGCTAATCTTAGGGTGTCGGGTGCCAAGCTGCATTTATGTCTATGTAGTAGCCCAATCCTGATATTGACAGCTCTGGCAACATTGTCAATATGCTGGACGTAGGATAAGGAACTGTCCAAGGCTGTTCACTCCTGACAACCTGTCGTCAAGGGACAGTATTATAAATTTAAGGCAGTTTACAGAACTTTTCCTGAACTGTATATGATTACTGAATACTTTTGTCTGCCTGCAACCAAAACAGGCACAAATGATAGGCTGTCCCGTATGCATCTACTGACTTGGAAGAGCAGTCTGATGTATACCACATCTGAAAGGAATTTGTTCTCGCATGCCTTTCTAAGATCCAGCCTGTAATGTCAGCAACATTCCAAAGCAGAATTACACCCCACCCTTAAAACATTCATTTACTGGTGTGCAACTTTGCATCTTAGGAATACAACTGTACAAAGATGGCAAACTTCACAAATTAATAAAAGTTTGCCAACTTTACAAAGTGCCATCTTCATGAAGTTTTCAGCAGGTGAAGTGGCACTTTAGCAAGCGAAGTCATGCACTGGCAAAGTTGCAACATCACCATTACTTTGCCTGATTCCATCTGAGAAAGTGGTACTTTGCCTGGAAAAGTTTTTGCAAAGTAGCGATGTCAGAACTTCTTAAAGGAGAAGTCCACCCAAAGCTTGAAAATATATATGTTGTGCAGAGTGCTTTAATTTGTATGTGAAGTTCTAGTGTTTTCTTCCCTCTGACTGGTATTAGGAGTTTTTCCTAAATTAGTCTGCTAGTTTTACGACCCCAAGGGATCTTCATCCCAGACAGCTTAATTGTATTTCTTGTTCCCACAGTGCATCTTGTCTCATGTGACAGTGATGTAAGAGAGACCCAACATTCAGCACACACATTACAAACAAATTAAATATCTTGGAAGCTTTACATGGTGCACAAAAATTACCAGCAGCAAAGTTTTTCAGGACAGTAAGACCTTTACGATGAGGGTGGTCACCAAGCTGAATTCTACAAATTTTAAAATATAGCCATCTCTACTGTTGTGAACTGATTGTAAAGCAATGCTTTCTGCTGTATTTATGGTCTCTGCTACATCACCATCACATGAAACAAGGTGCATTGTAGGACAAAGAAATACAATTAAGCTGTTTCATATGGAGATCTCCATGGGTCGTAAAACTACCCTAAAGCTAGCAGGTGAATTTAGGGAAAACTCCCAATACCAGTCAGAGGGAAGGAAACACTAGAACTTAACATACAAATTAAAACACTCTGCACAAGATATATTTTTTCAAGTTTTGGGTGGACTTCTGCTTTAAAGTGTTTTGCAAAGCAAAATTCACAAATTTGACAGAACTTCACGATGAACTTAAACTTCTGAGCATGTCTGGTTAGGAATGGTGAATGTGAAGTGCTTTTGCAACATAGACTTTGTTTTGCTCCTTTCTCTGACCAAAAAGTGAACTAACATCCCTTTGAGGTACCACAGAGCTTAATTAAACAAACACACGAATATGCCAGCAGAAACAGACCACTCGGTCTATCTAAGTCTGCTCAAGTGTGCAGCCAACACCCCTAGTTTGCAGCTGCCCCAACCCCCTTCCCTTTTGTCATCTCACTGCCACCATACTAACAATTGTGTGGCAAAAGAACCCATCTTGAGGATACGTGCTGCAGGGACAAGGTCTCTTTTAACTAAAAGTACCTTGAAGAATACATAAAATCCCACAAAGACAGAGTTTCACCACAGAAGGTAGAGGGGTGGATGGCAAAGCAAGAAATGCCAGTGAGAGGGCAGTTAGAGCATGCTCCTTAAATAGTTCTCAGAGGAGGTGGAACTTATTGCCATGTTCCACTAAACCGCAGGCATAGCCTTATCAATCATAAGTCAGGGGCAGCTCAGATGCTGGAGCACTATACTCCCTTCCAAACAATGGCTACAGGCCAGGGACTACTGAATACCAAAACACTACCCCTGCCATACACACACACACACACACAGAATCTCTGTACACTGTAAGCCAGGAGATACTAAAATAACAGAGCACTATCCCCTCATAAAAACAAACAGTGACTACAAGCCTGGAACTACTCAAAAAGCATAACGCTAAACTCCTCAAAGGGCTACAGCCAGGGGGTGCTTAAATAACAGTACATTATCCTCCCCTTTAAACATGTCTACCAACCGTGGGCTGTTGAAATACCATAGCATTACCCGTCCCCCCAAAATAGTGGGTACTAGTCAAAGGCTACGCAAATTCTCAAGTCTACACCACCTAGAACTGTTTTTAATTGAGGTTTTCTAACAAAAATACTTTGTTTTACATGTTGTATCAAGTAAATCACACTTTTTAAGCAGTTTTTCCTTACTGTTTCTCCTTCAGTTTTATTCACCCAGTGAACTGCAGGTGAAAGTTTCATTCAAGCAATCCAATCATACAGGTTTAGCATGGCTGAACACCCACACATAACATGGATTTGAATGAAGTCTGCATCTAACTGCTTGTTTTTTTTTTGTCATTGCCCTTTTACACAGCCCTTCACTTTAGTCAGCAGTCAGGCATAGTTCTTTTCTAGTGACTGACTACTCTTCATGTGGTCTGCTTGTCTACTGCCCCAGAACAAGCCACAGAGGTCCACTGAACTCTTGATTGTTGACCCCAATCAGACCTAATGTGCTGTGTAGCATCAGTAGCACACAGTGGCTGCACATCACGGGTAGGATTTTCAAAGGCTTTAGAATGCCGCAGGCCCAGGGTGCACCAAAGATATGATGCACCGGGCTTACATCAATTAAATGGGATTCTCTGTCCCATGTGGAAATTGACACAAGTTAGACCATCTTTTTGTGGTCTAGCTTGCATCAGTTTTGGGGACTGTTTTCATGGCACTTGTGCCACAGATTTGTTCAAGCTGCCATAAATCGAGAAGACTGTCACAACTGCATCCGACCTTCAAAACTTGGGTGTAATTGAGGCAAAAGGGATTGGTGCACCGGTGAGTTTGGTGTTGTGGCATAGGTCTTGATGCAAGCCCAGCACTATCCTTTGAAGATCCGGCCCTACAGTGTTATATACTGTACACTGCACTGGTTCATGTGTACTCTGTCTAGCAAAGAGGTCAATATAGTCTTCCCCTGTGAAGTTGGTGCCATATTGGGTACTTTGTACTTCATGAAACATTGTGAAGTTCCTGATTTACTCTATCAACTTGCAGGATGAAGTTTAAAACAAAACATTTTTAAGTCAAATCCTGCCCCTCCCACTTGATTTAGCTGTGCACCCCTCCCTACCACTCAGTGCATTATTATTATTATTATTTTTAGAAAATGGCAAGTTGTATTCAAATTGGTTGTTGCCATTCCATTGGCATATGTTTATGTGTTAGTACTCCCCTGTAAAAAGGTCCAACAAGTGATCTGGAATTTAGATACATCACATACAGAATTCATGAGCCACATCATTCTTTCTTGATTTCTTTTCCAAACATAGCTGCCACCTTTATTCTTATATAAAAAAAAAACTTTAGCTAGGCCCTGAAAATAAAACTCCCTTAAATTAAAGACAAAATACATAAATAATCAAATGCTCTTTCTACTCATGATCCCTTTCTTATACACATAACCAACTGTATAAAAAAATCAAGCAGTGTTCAGATTTTTTATTTCTAGTATTTCTTTGATGTCTCTGATCCCCCCTATAGCCTAACCAGCTTGACAGAGCAATCTCTGTTGCTAACCCTGCGTCAGATAAAACTTAGCCTCTTGCTCTATATGGGGCCTGTGTTTGTCTGTGCAAGTGTATGCCAGTAAAATTTTGTGGAATTTTGAATTCATGCATTCCATGTTAATTTTCCATGCTTCTGAGGGAATGAGTATTCTATTAGAGGAATACATAAACAATGAACCATAACATGGTATGAGCTATGTTGGGCTTTACCCACGCCTGGTGTGGTTCCATCATGAGACCATAGGCCAAGTGACCAAATCACACAAGAAGTGGGTAACTCCCAGCATAATCCACACCCTGTAGAGGTTTACTGAGACTATACAATGTCCCCCTGTATTTGTTGTTACAAAAATAAAAAAAAGAAAACATTTTTTTTTGTTTTGCATTTTAAATTCTTTTTCTTGAATTTATTGCTGTGCAAGAAAAAAATAGTTCTGCATTGCTAGGGTTCCAGTTGTCCTGCATATGTGCAGCACCGTTTTGTTATTCCCAGTCCCTATGCTTTCCCTGGGTCTGGGAAACCTTTTTCACTGTGCCCAGCCTTGCCAGTTCAGCAAGTCCCAGCTCTATTTTTATTGTAGGAGCCAGGAACATCTTCTGTAGTTGGTCCAATGCTTGTTTTGATGTACGGAGCAATGGGTCTGTTTTTTCCACATTCTGGGCATGCGCAGCCTCATATATTGCTGGCATGCTTCTTCAGACTCATTCCTCAGCCCTCTTCAGCTCCTGGACCAGTGAAACAAAGTTGATGGTGCTGTGGTTTTCTCTGCCCTCTGTCTCAGCCCCCAGAACACTGGAGAGAGCCTGAGGTCATAGGGTGCCGAGTGGCAATGGCTGCAGACTTGAACTGTGGACCCCTGGTTCACATCATACCAGGGCTCCTGCACTGATGTAACTGCCCTACTGATCCCAATATTCAGCAGTCCTGGGACCAGAGAGTGAAGACATCAGGAGACAGGGGACAAGGAATTATGTTAGGTAAGTCCCAAACTGGGGAGGGGGGGGTTACACAAATTTAGTCACAAACTGCAGTCCTTGTTTGAAACTCCCACGTTTGCATCGTGGTTTAGTGGGGAGTTAATATGGTGGCTTTTGATGTTTTTATTTTCAGGGAGTCGTACTGATTCTTTTGCAGATGCGGCTGACTGGGTTTTTTTCAATGAGTTATGCTGGGATTTACTCATGGATAAAAGACCCAGTTAGCCAATTAGCTTTAGTTTTTCAAAAGTGCTGTTGTACAATGCAGAATATTGAATTATAATGTTTCATGGTAAACAAACACATCTTCTTCTGCATGTATAGAAAGACAAATTACTGACAGGTAGAAACCATCTGGTGAGGGACTTTTTACATTTTTTTAAGCAGTATTTTATTCTATTTTTGTGTCTTTTTTATCTTTTAGAGATTTTTGTTTCAATTTCCCATTTTCTAAGTGCAATAAGATGCTTCAGGGTGTTGGATATTGGTGGATACCCCAACCTCTGGGGTCTGTAAGGCCCTCCAGCTGCAACATTGGGCCTCTTCACACCCCTGGGTATGCAGGTATCTACCAATGCCGCACGCCCTGTCAGGTCTCCTTGTTTACATATCCTCCCACCTCATGCCACTTTCTGCTGTAAAACCTCTCCCTCCTCTCCCCAGCAAAGTTTCCACAGTATTAGTAATTAAAAGCAATTTCCCCCCTCTCCAATATCCACTTCCTCCACATCCCACTTCCCAACCCAACCCTGATCTTTACATTAATTCCACCCACCCAACTAACTTCTGGTCCCCACTTACCTCTTTTACCTTGAGCACTCAGATGCCTGTACAAAAATTGAAAACGATCCCACCTTGCAGAGGCATTCTGTTTGGTGAGCATATGAATGAATGAATGCCTGCCAATCAAGTTTTACTATAGGCAAAGACATAATTATTTTATTGATTCATCAATTGATTTACCGATTCATTCATTCATTCATTCTAATAAGCACCAAATGGAGAAGACTTCTCTGCAATGTGAAATTATTTCTTTTATTGCAGGTACTGTACTTATGTGAATTTTTTGGTGTGCAGGGTGTGAAGAGGAAGGTGAGGGCTGGAGGAGAGTTGAGTGGGGTGAATTGACTAAATGATTGGGGTCAGATGGGGGAAGCAGAGGGAGTTGGTTTTGTATGGGGTGGGGTGGGGTGAAAGGGTTGCTTTTAATTACCATCACTGTGGCTAACTCTGTCGGGGGGGGAAGAGGGATTTTCACTGCAGAAAGTGGTGTTAGGAGAGTGTTATATAATTGAAAGCCACAGTATGGGACTGGTCCAGTGGCACTGAGGGTTGAGGCACTGGACACCACACCTTCCACCACACTGGCGACCTGGGCTCGGGAGTGAGCTTGGATTGCAAAGGTGGACAGGGGAGAGAGAGTAGTGAGTGTCCTATGGACTGCTCTCCTCTCCTCCCTGGGGAGGGAGGGAAAGTCATTCCCCTCCTTGGCTGACTCCTGGTAGAAATCAGGTGGCAGCACTGGAGTTAGGGAGGCAAAACACTTGGCAACATGATGCACTCATGGCCACAAAGGGGAGGGATGAAAAATGGAAAAAGTGTCTGCAGGCTCAGTGAAGCCCTGCCTATCAACCGACATCCCACTCCTCCACCAGCTTGCTGGAAGCCTCCCTCTGGATCAAAAGTACTGGGTGATGTTAGAATGGCCCTCCCTTTCTCAGCCCAGCCAAGGGGGGGATATCCATGGAGGAAATCAAGATCAGTGGTACTAGGGGGGAGTGGTGGACAGTCTTAGGAAGCAGACAAGGGGGTATAGCTGCCTGCGGTTACCGAGGATGAAGGGAAAAAAGAAGATGGAAAAAGAATGGCACAGTGTGGTGGGAAGGGCTGGGTACAACTAAACGGGGGTTGACCAAAAAAAGGTTGCTTTTTCTTTAATGAGGCACTTTTGTGGGGGGAACCAGGGGGCTGGGGGGTGGGATATGTGGAAAACTGAAGACAAGCCCCAAGAACAATAGGTTGGTAAGTGAGGTACTATAGTTAGGGCAGATTCTATGAACTATTATTGTTTATTGAAAAATGTTTCACCAGGAGAGGCACACTGAGCAACAAGATGCTCGTCTCACGGTACGACCTGGGGGAAGGGGGGTACAAGGGAGGAAGATATACATAAAACAATCAGTAGGTTGTACATAGGAGATAAGCAATTCAAAACAAGTGTTACATAGCTAAGGGTGGCTTTACAAACTTGCTACATGAGGAGACACTATCTACATGTGCCACAATGATGGTGACATTACATACTTGATTACACAACTAGAACCATTCATACTTGCATAGGTGCCTACTATCTAGAGATTTATTTTGGAATATTTTACTCCTAGTTGGCTGATAGAACTGGAAACCTGGGCTAGGGGCCAGGCAGAGATGACAGGTCTGGGTAGTAAACAACAGGGAAAGATGAGTGGATAGTCTTAGGAGGACATTGATGGGGTAATAAGAAGGGGGATAGCAGAAATTCCATGAGAGGGTGAGTGCATGGGTTGTTTAGGGCAGTTTACAAACCAGTCATTAAGCGAAGGCCACGCCACTGGTCAGGCCACATAAGGTGAGGTTTCTGTTGACAGTTTCTAGAGTTTGTATGTTTCTAGTTCTGAACATTGTGCTACTTCACCTGTACTCCCCCAGCAAAGTCCCACTTCATATAGTTTTACCCAGTGAAGTGTGACAGTTCATTAGACAAATAACTACATGAAGTGACACTGCAGACACAATGGTCAGGGAAGTTCAAAAGTAGCTTCACAAAGCAAAGTTCCCCCACTTCGCACATCTTTGTGTCTCACAAATTTCTCAATACAAATAGCACAAGATTTCCTCTTGCTGGGTACTATAGATCATAACAGTCACAGATTAAAAAGTACTGTATAGCACTCATTTTACCTCTCAGAACCCCTCTGCCCTATGTGGAGAAGGCAATATTTTACATTGCCCATTGAGACATTCACAATAATCTATGATGTTCAGTTATCAGTAAACATTATAAATATGAACGCACTGATATCCACAGTGCTCTAAATCTACACATTTTGCTCATTTGTCACACATCTTGTCACACATTTGGGAGGTGAAAGGCCTAGAGGTATCCCGGGAACCTTTCTTGGACTGTGTGAGATAGACACAATGGAATCATAGTGAGAAGGAAGGGGGAGAGGGAGAAAGAATTGTAGATTAAATAAGGTCTGCATGAATAATATAGGTAGGGAAAAATGGGCAGACTGGGTAAGCCAAGTGGTCCTTATCTGCCGTCAGATACTGTGTTTCTGTGTTTCTTGGTTCTATGTTTCTATGTGTGCTGCACCATGTGCTTGTGCAAGGGGTGACATCCATGTGATGGGATATTGAGGACTCAGATCATGGGAACAAAGGAATATGCAGCCTTATGACATGAGTGAGGAAAAGGAGTGAAGCGACATGCCATTATTTTGGTAAGCAGCAAGCATTAAAGCAGGCAGGTGTGACTATTTTTTTAGAGAATAATGAAAACAAAACCAAGAAAAACTCTGAGTCAATCCTCCAAAGTTTGGCTTAGGTAATAGCAAATCTGAACCTCTCAAGTTCTGACAGGTTCTTTCATTCATCAAGCTTTTTCCTCGTCCCCCCCTCCCCACAGCTTGCTTGATGGCACCCATCCATCCATGTCATTGATCTTCTCATGGATTTTCTAGTTATCCGTCACTTACCCATGATCATAATAGTAGTGGGAGTCCTGCCATCTTAGTCATTTATTGGGGAGTGGGGGAATCAGTTCAATGGACCAGGGTTTCTTCCTCTAGCTCCTGGTTTTCCGAGGAGGAGGCCAGCATGCAGTGAAGCACAAGCCTGCATAAGGTGACAAAAATGAATGAATGGTATCCTACAGCTAGCCTTCAGCTGGTCCAGATGCACTCACTGCACTGCCACCTGGCCTCCACCAGATGACAGTCAAACAACAGGATGCAGGGTCTCTGTTCCCTGAGTGAGGACAGCTGTCCTTGGGATCCTCAATCCTCCCTTCCCCTGTTGCCCCTCAAGTAGCCCATGTCTATTCCTGAAACCGGGTCTTCTCTGGAATGAGAGGTAGCACTACTAATACAAGATGAGGCTGGCATTTGGTAGACCCTCTTTACCTCTGTATGGTTTTGCACAGCTCTAATATACATTTCTCTCACTTTTGGTTTGATTTTTCCACATGCCAATCAAATTTGTGCTTATCTGGAGTAATATAGTAACATACTACTTAAAGGTTGGAAAGGAGTCAGGGCTCATCTTGCCATTTCTCTATTCTCACGTCCTAAGCAGCTATGACTACGTATGTTGTGGATATACTAATTTAAAGTTGTTCTACTATGAATTAAATCCATGTTCATGTTTCTCCTTACCCAAGCAGACTGCTATATTAACAGCATATTAGCATGCAGATGGCCTTTTGACTGCAAAAATAGAGTTCCTTACTAATATTTTAGCAGTCAGTCAGTTTAGCAGTAATCCATAGCTGATTCTAATGTTAAATACTGCTAAGCCTGTTTACTGTTAATAACAATCATTAGTCTTCAGAGCAGTATAAAGATTCCACAGAACAACACTGTGCAATGCTGGACAGCAACCTAAAATAGTTCTTGAAGATCGTGACATTACTGACATAAAATCTTCAACTGGGCTATGAAACAAACACATTTTTGAAAGAACCTAGTTTTCATTAAGCAAGCAATTTATTGATAGCCATGCCGAAATAATTTCATAGAGCTGGAAAATATCTAACATACTCCATGAGCACCTGTGCAGAACACAACTAACACATCGGTAAAAGTTGCTGAATTGCTAGTTTAAATGTTTTTTCAAATTACATTTTGCTGTGCTTAAAAATAATTCAAAACAATTTAAGAGCATATTTTGCTATCTTTAAATGATTAAATACAAACATTGGAATAAGATTGCACTACTTTACAAAGTTAAACAGTACAGGCCAGCCTACTGGCACAGTGGTAGTGATCGCTTGCAACACTGACCATCTGGGTTCGGTAGTGAACTACAGCCATTGGAAGGCTGGGTGGGGGGGTGGAGAAGTATGAGCATTCCAAGGACTGCTCTCCTCTGTGGTGCAGAAGATACTGACATCTGATCCAGTAGACACTCACTGACCCCTGGTAATGGCTAGAAGTGAGTGGGACCAGCACTGAGGCACTGGATTGGTGAGGCAGCAAACAACTGCACATCAGGATTTGGAGCATCCCTGATGTGTCCTGACATAATTGCATGTCCACTTCCAGTAGGGGCTGGCAACAAAGAAGAAAACCCTCCTTCTCATGTGCAGTATGAAGCTGAGAATGCAACCATGACCCTCTACCGAACAACACCCAGCCAGCTGGTTGGGGTTCTCAGTTGGATCTCAGTCCCTCCCCTACCCTACCCACCCATCACTGGGAGCTCCACCATTGAGGGGTAAGTCACAGGCTGCATTGTGGCTCTCCAGTCCTTTCCTGACTTCAGCACTGCTGCAGGAGCAGTGTCACTTAATAGTAACGCTTGCCAACCTCTACTTCCAGCTGTGACGGCTGTAATCAGCTGTGGGCGTGTCTCTTCCACAGCTGCCTCTTTATTTTGGCCCCTTAGGGCATAAGAAACTCTGCCTACAGAGTAGTGGTTTGGGAAGGTGGTGGGAAGTGCTTCCATTATTGTCTCCCCCACCTTCTGCTGGCTCCTTTGTCTCTCTCTCTCTCTCTCACTCTACCTGTGTGGAGTAGGCCACAGCCTGCACTGAGTGCAGGCTGGAAGTTACAAGTCCTCGCAGACATTTTCACTGTAGCATGATCACATTTAGTGGCTGGCTGCAGCTGCAGCCCCAACTTGTCCTCCTCCTGCTGCTGTAAAACCAAGCACAATACAAGGGCTCAGGGAGCCCCCACTAGACCCTAGGGAAGGGTACTAATTTTATTCAAAAGGGAATCGGCCACAGTCACAGGGTACTAGCCCACTAGACCACCAGGGCTACTCAGTTGAGGAGTCAAATATGCCCCCTGCTTCCTCTTATTACTGTCAGCAAGTGTGCAAGTATGAACTCTTCATGCACTGATTTTGAGCATCCTACAGGATGAACTGCAGTCCTAATGAGCAGCACTGTGTGGCCAGGTTCCCCTTTGTGGGTCAGTTACAGTGTCGCTGCGTTTATCTCTGTGTTTCTGTTGGTCTATCCAGTAGTGCTGTCTCCCTTTCTCCATGACCAAACAGTCAGTGCCCCTTTCCCAGGCATTTCCCATTCAGTTAGAGTGACCACCCCCCCTCCACCATACATTGAAATGAGAGACTGGAACATTACAATTACCCTCCATGAGTCAGTTGCAGTGTTTCTGTGTTCATCCCTCTGTCTCGGTTGGTCTGTCAAGTAGGGCTAGCTCACTGTCTCCTTGACCAAACACTCAGTGCCCCTTCCAAGACATTTCCCATTCACTTACAAAGAGTGATAGCCCCCCACCCCCCATCGCCATACATTGAGCAGAGAGACCTGGACATTACAAGCACAAGTCCACAACCTCGACAGCAGTAGCATGAAGCCCACCATGTGTCTCACATGATGAAGACATAGAAACATAGAAGTTGACGGCAGATAAGGACCGCAAGGCCCATCCAGTCTGCCCATTTCTTTTTCTACCTTATAAATGTGCCATCGGCCTTTGCTCTGTCAGTGACCTATCTATTCATAGTCATTTGTATTGCTCCCTTATGCCTATCCCATGCCTGTTTGAAGCCCTGCACTGTATTCATAGCCACCACTTCTTGTGGTAAGCCATTCCATGCATCCACCACCCTTTCTGTGAAAAAGATTTCCTCACTTCCCCTTAATCGGCCTCCCTCTAATCTCATGCTGTGTCCTCTTGTCCTGCTATTTTTCTTATATTTAAACATGTTAGACTCTTTCACCTTGTTTATGCCCCTTAAGGTGTTTGAATGCCTCGATCATATCACCTCTCTACCTCCTTTGCTCAAGGGTATACATATTGAGCTCCGTTAATCTGTCCTCATATGTCTTTTGATGCAGTCCCTGCACCATTTTGGTTGCCCTTCTCTGGACTGCCTCAATTTAGTTAATGTCCTTGTGAAGGTGTGGCATCCAATACTGCCGCGGTACTCAGATGGGGCCTAACAATGTCTTGTACAGAGGGATTATTACCTCCTCTTACGACTTGTGATACCCTACTAATACACCCTAACACCCCCTAGCCTTACCTACTGCTTTAGAGGTCTGCTTGGATGATTTTAGGTCATCAATGATGATGATGCCCAAGTCTCTTTCTTCCTTTGTGACTGCTAGCAACTCCCCTCCCAGCCTATAAGTGGCTTCAGGGTTTCTCTTCCCTATGTGCATGATTTTGCACTTCTTTGCATTAAATCCCAGTTGCCACTCTTCTGACCATTCTGCTAGTTTATCCAGATCTCTTCTCATTCTGCCCACCCCATCTGGCTCATCTACTCGGTTGCAAATCTTGGTGTCATCTGCAAACAGACAAGCCTTACCCTCTAGTCCATCTGCAAGGTCACTAATGAAGATGTTGAATAGGACTGGCCCCAGGACTGAGCCCTGAGGTACCCACTTGTGACTTGCATCTCTTCTGACTGTATACCATTTACCACCACTCTGTTTTCTGCCAGTCAACCAGTTTGCCACCCAGTTGACCAACTTCTGACCCACCCGAGCCTACCCAGCTTATTTATCATTCTTCTATGTGTAACAGTGTCAAAAGCTTTGCTGAAGTCAAGGTAGGCGACATCAACTGCCCCCTTGGTCCACCACTCTGGTTACCCAGTCAAAGAAATCTATGAGATTAGTTTGACAGGACCTTCCTTTGTAAACCCATGCTGTCTTGGATCCTGTGCCCTATGGATCCAGGTGTTGCACTATCCTTTCCTTAAGGAGTGCCTCCATAATCTTGCCCACTACTGAGGTAAGACTGACCGGTCTGTAGTTCCCGCCTCCTCCCTGCTACCACTCTTGTGGAGCGGGATCACATGAGCCCTTCTCCAGTCTTCTGGGACCTCTCTGTGCTCAGAGACTCACTAAACAATTCTGCTAATGGCTCTGCTAGTTCCTCCTTTAGCTCCTTAAGTACCCTGGGATGTATGCCATCAGGTCCCATTGCCTTATCCACCTGGAGCTTAGCAAGCTCTTGTAGGACCCTTTCTTTGTGAAGGGAGTAGTGCTCACCTCCCTCCCCTGTGTCCATGATGCTGAGCTGTAGGGCCCTGCCCTACCTTCTCTTCAGTAAATACTGAGCAAAGTATCTATTTAGGATAGATGCCTTTACAGGGTCCTCCTCACATGCTCCCTTTTCTCCATTAAGCTAGCAATACCCCTCTGGACTTTCTCCTTTCACTAATGTATCTATAGAAAGTCTTGTCACCTTCTTTACTGTTCGTGCAAGTGTTTCCTCAGTTTGGGACTTTGCCTGCCTTACTGCCTTACCTGCTTCTTAGGGCAGTTTGGTATGCCTCCCTATCTTCATCCGCTGTGTTCCCTTTATATTTCCTGAAGGCCAGCCTTTGGCTCTGACCTTTTCTGCTACTGTATTTGAGAACCAAAGTGGTTTCCTTCTTCTTTTGCACTTCCTTTTCTGTCTAACACAATGGGATGTTGCTTCAAGTATTGCATCCTTAATGCTTGCCCACTTTGCCTGTACCCCCTCACCTGTGTTTCTTTTTGCCAGGGCTATCTTAACTCTGTTGGTCATCTTATCAAAGTCAGCTCCTCTGAAGTCCCATATTTTTGCCTTGGAATGGGATGATTTAGATGTAGTAGCCAAATTGAACCATACCATGTGATGGTCTCCCTGCCTGAAAGATACGGCGAAGTCGCAGCCAATCGGAACGCGAGCGCCTTTTCTAGGCAGATTCCGATTGGCTTGCCCGCCACCCTTGTTTCCGGGCTTGCCAGCATGGGGCTGCTCCCTTGCTTACAGGGATATTTTGGACTTTATAAATGTTTGTTTAACTGAAAACAAGACTAAATGAGTGTAATCATTTGCCAGAAGTGTTAAGGAGGGTGTGTTTAAAGTCATTACAGCCCTTCTTTTGTTTTAGAGCAGAAGCCAGCTAGACATAGGGCGCGGAAATCGCTCTATTGTCCTGCAAATTTCTAGCTCTGCATCACACTGCTCGGCCCGCCTCAGCCGACTGGGACTAGCACTAATAGTCCCCTCTGTCTCCCTAGGGACTCCTGCAAGCGGCAGAAGGACGAGCGCCACCGGGCGGTCAGCGCTTCTACAGCCGACGCTGAGACCTCCGCACCGGACTCTCCTGCCTGAAAGGTACGGCGGCCGCAATTTTTCGCCCACCCACCCATCCCCTCCTGAGTGTTTTTTATAGCCCACTAGCTCTGCCTACAGCCCTCTATTGGCCTGGCCCATATGGAATAGGCGCTCTCCTTCTTTCCGCTTTAACAGTAAAGAAAAAAAAATATATACTCTCCATCCTTCCCACACCCAGTAAAATCCTATTAACTAAGCGTGGCTTTAAGCGTGTTACTGCTAAAGATTATACCTCAAATACTAAATGTCAAGAGCCTTCGCAGTAGCACCTTTTGCACAAAATTTTGATAGCATAAGAGACTCTGGTTGGCAGTTCTTGTAGGTTTACTCCAATTTTGTGAAAACAAATATGGGCAGCATTATTTGGCTTTGCCTACTAGCTAATATCATTCTGCTACATAATATAAATGAACCCTGACAGACCCGACCTAATTACAGAGACATGTTCCGCCCACTGGTCCTCACACACATAAATCCATGTACTTATCATGCTGCCCTGTCTGCCACTGTTTAACTCGAAGTACGTTGTTATTACCAACAGTGGTACAGCAACTTACCACGCCACGACTATCCCCAAACCTCTGGTACCTAAACAATGTACAGGTCACTACTACCCTGCCTGGATCCTAAGCTACGTATCCATAGGGCATAGCAAGAGGTCCATCCGACCACTGGACCCATGCGCTTTAACCTGTAGCAGATGCAGAAAGATCCATACTCTTAAAAATCTCCTTGTCTATCTGAGAAAGAATTCTCCTCCTTCTACTACTGTGTGCAGGAGACATTGAGAAGTAATCCTGGCCCCACAAAGTTGCTTTCATCACCGTCCGAAATTACTACTTTGAAAGGAATCAGCTTCTTGCATGCTAATATCTGCAGCCTTCTAAAAGTTGGATACTGTCCAGGCTTGGATCATTCACTCTCTCCAGATATTCTTGTGATCTCGAATCATGGCTTCAGGCATCCACGCTGACAGCGAGGTTAATTTCCCAAATTACCTACTTTTCAGAGCAGACAGAAAGACTGGGGTAGCAATTTATATTAAAAATAAATTCACAGTATCCATATTAGACGCTACATCCTTGGCTGGAGGATTTGAATGCCTGTCTCTCAGAATTGAAGCATCTCACCCAGTGGCCTTCCGCAGATAATTGGCTGCTACAGACCTCCTGCAGCAGGACCACAGGTCTTGACTCACCTGTCATCACAAATGGATGCAACACCCATGGAGACAGTCCTACTAGGTGACCTAAACTATGACTGGCTAACCAATGGATCCCTACCCTAAAGCGATTCTATGACTCACATGGGTTCACCCAACTTATAACTGAACCAACCCGATCAACAAAAATCCTATGAGGAGCACCCTTTGGATGTGCTTCTTGTTAACAAACCTCAATACTTTTCACACGGTATCCTGCCAGCTGACGTTAGCGACCACTGTATAACAGCTGGCATCAGAACCATCACCAAGCCACTATCCACTTCAAAATTCTCTATCAAAAGATCCAAACGGAACTTCGACCCCACGGCTTATTTTAATGATCTAAAAAACTCTCTGCTCTGGCAGAGCTTCTACCTAGCCAAATCAGTGAGTGAGGCTTATGATATTCTGCACGAAATCATAGCCAGTGCCCTCAATACCCATGCTCCCTTGATCAAAACTCGGATAAAAACAAGGACCTGCCGTTGGTTCACACCAGAACTGAAAACGCCTTGCTCAAAAGAGACCAGCTATGGAAAATGCCCGAAAATCACATGCTGATGCTGATTGTGTCTCTTTAGGTCAGCTAGGAATGCCTGTACAAAATGATCAGGGAAACTAAGGCTATTTATTACCAAAAGGAATTGTGTTCTGCATCCACCAACCCTACCAAATTCTGGTCCACTATAAAAGAACTATCTGGACACTCACCAAGTAGTATGCTACCATCTAAAATTATGATTGACAATGTCACTGTCACTGACAGATCTGAAATTTCCAAGCTTTTAATAACCATTTTGCACAGCAGGCATGGCTTTTGATAATGCACCAGTAAGCAGTCTTCATCCGCTTTCCAAAGCCCAGCCATATGAACCAATTAACATTAGTATGACTTTTTCCTTTTCCACAATCAACATAAAAGAAGTTGAAGACCTGCTGCTACGGTTGGACACTAGGAAAAGCGCAGGAGCTGATTTATTTGACCCATACTTTCTGAAAATAGCCTATCACATACTTGCCGCACCCATTTCGCACTTATTCAACCTATCCCTAACTCAAGGCTCTCTCCCCACAGAATGGAAAACTGCTCATGTTATCCCGCTTTTCAAAGCAGGGGACCCAAGTGACCTGAACAACTATAGGCCAATCTCCCTACTACCTATACTATCGAAAATGCTGGAAAAAGTTGTGGATACACATTTGAGATTCCTAGACAACTCTGCATTTTTTAACCCCATGCAGTCCAGATTTAGAGCTAAGCACAGTACTACTACGGCACTGGCCAACGTTACTAATGACTGGCAACGGGAACTCGATTAAAAAAATTTGTTTGTGCAGTGTTTCTAGACCTCAGCAAGGCATTCGACACCGTCGACCACTGCCTACTTCTTTCCACGCTAAACACCATAGGTCTGGACTCTATCTCACTGAAATGGTTTCAGGACTACCTGTCTGGTAGGCAGCAACAAATCAAAGCTGAAGGAGAACTTTCTCCACTCAAACCGCTAAAAAGAGGAGTTCCTCAGGGTTCCATATTGGGCCCCCTACTGTTCAATATCTACATTAATAATCTGGACTTAGGAATCAAGAAAGCCAGTATCCACCTGTTTGCTGACGATACAGTGCTCTACCTAAGTCGTGACTCTCCTGGAGCCGCATGCTCAGAACTCCAAGCCGAATTCAATACACTACAAAACCAGCTTATCAACAAAAAACTATTGCTAAATGCAAAAAAAACAAAGGCCATGTTGTTCTTCCATCCAGCACTGGGGCCAAATCCACACTAGCTGGTACAGTTCCTCCTATAACCACCCTACTAGGTGAAAACTTGAGTTCATAACTAAGTTCAAATACCTGGGTCTATGGCTGGATAACAAACTCTCCTTTATGGAGCACATTGAAGAATTGATGAAAACTAAGGCAGAGGCTTGGCCTATTTTATAGAATCAGACATCTCCTGACAGTAGCAGCAAAAGACAGCTAGTTCATTCTACCTTCCTTTCTTTAATCGACACGCTGACATCATATATGGTCAATGCTCTGTTTCATACCTTGCAAAACTGGATGTACTGTATCATAGAGCATTAAGATTCATTACTGGCCTCCATCCTCCACACATCACTGCTTGTTATACACTGCAGTAGGGTGGCCTTCTCAATACAGGCGACATAGAAATGCAGCTCTCTGGATACTCCGTGCACTTACCAACAAACTCCCTAACTACATTGTTGATTGCCTCCCATTGTGTCCGCCAAGCACCTATGCCATAAGAAGCCTCTCACTAACTTCAATAAAAATCCCCAGAATCAATAACCACTTTGGTAGGGCAGCTATAAGCCATGCCTTGCCTACACTCTGGAGAAGGATACAAGGTTCACTGAAACTTAGCTCTCCTATCAGTATCTCCGTGTTTAGGAACCTGTATGACAGAACATTTGCCGAAATCTGCAAATGTTTCCATAGTACATAGTAGTCCTGTTGATAGCTCATGCTCTAGCCTCACCATATGCAGCTATAACCGAACCCCTCCCCGCCATACATAAACCTATTCAGCATTCAGCTGCCATGCTGACACTAGAACCATAGACATTTTTTCTTTTCCTTTTTCTCCTCTGCCACCCAAATACGTGAGCAACATGGGCTCCTCAAGCCCTGGTCACCTCCCACATGCACTGAACCGCCTCCGGGCCTGTAATGCTATTAACTTGTACCATCCTGTAAAGTCATGGACAAATATGCAACTCTAAATCCTATGTCATTAAAGGCTGTAATTAATGTCATGTAATCCTATGTGAATACTTGGAATTGTATTTATTGCACCCACCTCATGTTTGTAAGTTTATTCTTTTGCCTTCCTTACATTGTTTAACTCATCTTTAAGTTATGTGTGTATAACTGTCATCTTACAAATGTAGGTCCACCTTGTAAATGAGCTTGCTCAACGGTGTCCGCCTGGATAAATAAAGATTTGATTTGATTTGATTTGATTTGATTTGGTCACTGGCCCCCAGGTGACCTTCTACCTGGAGATCTGTGATCCCTTCTTTGTTAGTCAGTACTAGATCTAGGATAGCCCTGTCTCTTGTGGGTTGCTGTACCAGTTGTTTGAGGCCCTCCCCCTGCAGGGAATCCACTATGAGTCTAGTTCTGGCAGATGTTCCTGCTTGTGTTGACCAATCTGTATCTGGCATGTTGAAGTCTCCCATTATCAGAACCTCCCCTTTAGCTGTCATGTTTTGTATATCTTCTAACAGTAATGTGTCTATGTCCTCCCTCTGGTCTGGGGGCCTGTAGACAACCCCAGTTCTTATGGCTGTCCCATTTCCTGTTTCCAGGGTGACCCACAGTTCTTCTGGCTCCTTATGTGTATTCTGAATTTCTGTAGCTTTGATATTTCATATAACATACAGGGCCACTCCTCCCTTTTGCACCTCGGTCTCTTCTGAACAATACATAGCCAGGTACTGAAGTCTCCCAAGTGTGGTTACTGGTAAACCACGTCTCACTAATTGCTACTATGTCCAGTTTAGCCTCTGACATTATTGCCTGCAGGTCTGGGATCTTATTTCCCAGGCTGTGAGCATTTGTGTACATGATTTTCCATTGGCCAGATTTTGGTGTGTTAGTTGTTGGGTGAAGTTTGGCATTACCCCTGGATGCCTTCTGCTCCTAGAATATAGCAGAGAGAGTGGGCCAGATTGACAGCAAGAGGAAACCACATATCTTGTTTTGCCCATAGTGCACAGAGCCCTTCACATCCTATCATTCAGTGGAAGAGAGTGAGAGAGACACAAGAGAGAGGGAGAGAGACTGGCAGGGAGAGATAGAGAGAGAGAAAACAAGAGTGCCTCAGTTACTGTCAGCGCCGCATGCTTCCTTTTCTCACACTCTCTGTCTCTGTGAGGTTCCTGTGTGCACTTTGTAACTACAGGTTTAATCTACACAAGGCAACAGGTGTGCAGAATAAAATCAATTCAATAAATATAGGTGGCAACATGTAATAAATGCACATTCTGTGATGGTTCATACAGCTCCCCTGAGCACACAGTGGTGCCGCAGCGGGCAGCATCACTGAGAGCCCGCATTGGGAGCCTTGAAACACAGTACGAGAGCAGCAGGGTATGTTTGCAGTAGTCATTTCCATGGTATTCCCCACCATCCACTCCTAAGACACACAGAACATGGTGCAAGCTCACCCAGTGACAGGGTGTGTTGATACATGGACACAAAGATGGTCTCAGTAAAGTTATATTCTAGGAGCAGAAGGCATCCAACTGCAGCAACCAGTTATGAAGCCATGGTATGTGTGATCCACAAGCAATGTTTGGCATATCCCTATCCTCCCCAAAGGCATTATGGCACATTTCTAGAGTAATCACTCGGGTCTGTGTTACTCACACTCATTAGCTGTTTGTAGATGGGAATGTGAAGTAGATGCAGATGCAGCTCACCACAAGAAAGAAAGAGATGGGCACAGAGAGTGAGCAGGAGACAAAACTGTGCCACTCTGCAAGCATACTGTGACAGAGCACATTATGGCTGTATCTGTCACAGTTGTGTCAGTACAGCAGGCATCAAGTGTTGTTTTTTTCGGAGGGACTACTTTGGGTGGTGGGAGGATACATTTCCTTTTTGTCTGTTCAGACATGTTTAAAACATGCTTTTGTAGCACATTTTGTATCTTTTAGTTCACCCATGTTATAAGTGCAGTAACCCATGGCAGGGTGTGGGTTTATAAGAATTTAATGAACACCTGGGGTGCTGTGAGGACACTCAGCCTGTGGCCTCGTGCCTCACAATGCACCCCAGGAGTGCATTAAATGCCTATAAACCCACACCCCATCATGGGTTATTGCTTACTTATTTTGCAGTTCTGACAGTATGCAGACTACTTCCCTATCAGATAAGAATACTTCTATGCCTAACCTGTCCTTTCCACCATATTTACCCCTTAGAAATGTGTATCCTTTGTGAACCCCCTTTCTTTTATTTTTTTTAACAGGTGCAGCAGACAACATCTCTTTGACACTCCTACACTGGCTCCCTAGCAATCAGTTAAGACCCTTTACTTAATCTATATTGGGTGGTCTGACTGTAACAGTGTGCCTATGCCCATTATAATGTAGCTGAGGGAAGCCTAGCATGTGGGGCCCCTGGGAGATCCAGGTAGGGGAAGAGAGGAATGATAGCTGGTAAAGCCTGATTTGGGGGGGTCTCTTTGGGGATTCAGATGGGTAAATTGGCTCTGGGGAGATCTTATAAGTGGTCTGTGGGGGGGGGCTGAGTATGGTGGATATTGAAACCTGGTTCTGGGGTTCTAGGAATGGTCTAGTTGGGAGAAAAGGGTGAAGGTGGTTGTCCAAGTGGGAGACGAAGGTTCATGTGAGTATCTGGACACTGTTTGAGGGTCATAACAATGGTATGAGTTGGAGAAGCATGTGCAGGTGGGTTTTAGATCAATGTTCCATGGTCCTAGGGGTGTTCAAGTGGGAAAAGAGGGTGGGGATGAGTGTAGGACTCTTGTATATGAGTCCTATGACTGGTCTGATTGTAAAATAAGGGAAGAAGTGTGTTCAGGACACCCATCCATGGTCCCTTGTCTCGTTCTACATGAAGCAGAGGGTGCAGAGGAGTTTTTGACTCCTGTCTGGGGGCTCAAAGGCTGGACAGTATGGGAGATGAGTGTGGAGATTTGTGTCAGATACTCTTCTAGGGCTTGCAGGGCTATCCTGATGGGCAGAATGAAGGACATGCTAGTCTGGGATTCCAGAGCTGATCTGGGTGGGAGGACAGGAGGTATTAAAATGGGATAGGCCAGCATAGTGGTCTCAGGGTTGTTCAAAGTGCAGGGACATACTGGACATAACCCTCACCAAAGTCAAATACTAAATTTAGTATTAACGCAGTCATTAATTTGTCTTCAAAGACTAATTTTTGTCATTTTTATTCATCTTTAATCACTAAAAAAAATACAACCTCTAAGAATACTGAATTCTAAAAAGTATTTAGCAGACTACTTGTTTGAGAGTAAATTATTACTAAATAAGGCTTAGAAATAGAACTGCAATGCTCTTCCAAGTACAATTTTCTTAATACTACTGAGTCATAAATGAAGATTATAGTCAGCTGAGTAGTTCAAGAATTTGAAGCCAAACAAGGCTGGGTACATTACCATGCATTTCAGTTCTACTGAGTAAGGAGGCAGATAAAACAATCAGCAACACCAATGAATTTTAGAGAAGGTAAACAATTATAAAATGTGTTTTTTTTTACCTAGAAATAATATGATGGGGGAAAAAGTTGACGGTATCCCTTTGAAAGTCTACTGAACTACATTTTCCAGAAGTCAGCTCAGTCAGTGAATTACATTTTCCAAAATCACTTCTTTTTCCTGCCCTGACTGACTGACTGTTAATCTCTATTTTGAAGATGCATCAAGCTGGTGTTGCCATCAGGTTAAGAGCTCATGTTTAAATAGAAAAGTGCACCATTTTAACTCCCTAAAATGTTAAATACAGTAAGGGAATTATTACTCAGGTTTTGTTGTTTTCTAATGCCTTTTTAATAATGATTATTTTGCTATGCAGAAATGTTCACTGCTCTGAAATCATGTAGCAAAAACCTTTGAAAAGCCTTTAAAATACACAGTTTATTTTTATTGAATCACTCTTGAAAGTGTCTAGTGTGCATAGTGCCTCTAGATTACATATTATTTGTGAGTTTTTACTGATTTAGTTCCTTTTAAAGTTGTAGTTTCTTTTTTTTTTTTGGGGGGGGGGGGGTCCAGCAGCAAATGACTTGATGCCTTCCATTGTACCAACAAAGATGTTACAAAAAAGAACAAAGTTCATCTTTTGGACCAACCAAGTCCTTCCTCAGAAGCTTATAATGGTTATTTAGAAAAGCACATACTATTAACACCCATATCATACATAAAAAAACAGAAAGAATTCTCATTGGTTTCAAATAATCATTTAAACTATAACACATAACCTAGGAACAGAAAGATTGTATGAATGAGCAAATTCAGAATTAATTTTCTGTGTGAATATCCATTCAGTAGTCTTGTTATCTATATTTACAGAGAAAACACTTTGGAGATATTTTATCTGAGAAAATCTGACCTGCAGATTGATAAAGACCACTTTATTTACTGCAGATATTTGAGTGTTTGAATGTGTGTGGGGGAGCTAAGCTTTTTGCATTTGATTGTATGCGCTTAAAACTTTAGCATGTGTTATATTACATAGCAATAATGGGATTCTAGTGGCTGTTTTCTGTTCCCAAAGCTGCAGATGGCTGTTTATGAAAATGTGCCCTTACATTCTTCTGGAGGAATTAAAAATTTGTTTGGTCCTGTTTGTTCATAAACTGATTCAAGGTGGGGTGTGAAAGCTGTGCTTTTGCATTTGATATTGTATTTGAATAAAACTTTAGCATATGTAAATCCATTACATTAAACCATAGTGCAATTCACTAGTGACATCAAAAACCACATGGACAGAGGACAACTTACTGGAGTCATTTTCACTGAATTGTCAAAGACATTTAACTCGGTCAATAACCCTCTGCTCCTACATCAACTAGGCTCTCTTGGTGCCTCCCAATCCTTCATTGCCTGGTTCTCCAGTTACATGCTTAACTGCTCCCAGCCTGTTTCCTATCATAAAGTTCTTTCTGCCCCAGCTCCGTTACATTCTGGAGTCCCACAGGGTTCCATACTTGGGCCCCTGCTCTTCTCTATATTCATAAATAACCTACATGCTGTGCCCACCCACTGACACTCCTTACTCCATGTGTCTATGAGGATATTAATCAGCATATCCACAATGTGAGCCATGTTGATTGGTGATGCCACTGGTGAGTTCATGGTGAGATAGGAAATGTACTGCAAGAGCAGGCCCAAATAGGCAGGAACCTCATGGCTGACACACAGTCTCTATATGAGATAAACGTTGTAGTAAGTTGATGTGGGCTGCACAGATCAGCTGACAAAAGGTATAGTTGCATGCTGCAGGAGTTAGCCTGCAAGAAGTAGGAAACTGCCTCAGTCTCAAGTTGATGTTTTCCACGGATGTAGCATGATTCTCAAGGGGAGAAGGAATAGCTACTGTATTAAGCTGCCATTTTGTTGGTGGCTAGCCAAGTTTGCCCCAATTTAGGGATATTTAGTTCCACCAGGAATTCCTGAATTTGCCTGCTGTCTTTGTTGGGTTCCTATGGTGTATATAGATTCTGGCAGTATTTACTGAACTCCCCAGCTAAGTGTATGTCATTTGGAAGGCAAAGTGCCCTTCTCCCATCTCACTGGATCTGAGTTTATGGGCTACTCTAGAGGTGCTCTCCTCCCATATTTGAAGGGCTGACAGATGGTCACACTGGCACCCTGAGAGTAGTATCTAAACTTTGTACACCTGATGGACTTTTCTGCTTCTTCACTTGCTATTTTACTAGCTGTTGTCTAGTACTCGTAATCTGAGGAGCTGCCCTCCTTCTTGTTTGTGTTTTAATTACAGTTCTCCAAGTTGCTTTTCTAATTCTTGCCTTTTTTTATCCTTTTTTCTGTTGATGCATTAAGAATTCTATAATTGGTCCCCCTGAGCACTGCCTTCATTGCATTCTGTACTGTCATGGGGTCTACTGTACCATCTGAGTTTACTATGAAACATTCCTCTAGCGTCTCTGTTAACATTATTTGAAATAATTGCAAGGATAATGCTCTCAGACTGAGGCACCAGATCCCTTTCCCCTTATAGCTGCCAACTGTTAATGGGAGGGTTACTAGAGTGTGGCCAGATAGTCTAATGTGTATTTTGGCATCTGGCACTGTATACAAATGGTCTACTGGCATGTACCACCTATCTTATGACTGTATGTCCTATGTGGATTGGAGTAAAATGTAATCTTTTCATTAAGATGTTGCCACCATCATACACCACTGAGCCCTTCTTCTGATAAAAAAGGTCAGGAAATTGTCTGCAGGTGTCTTTCTTTGGGTCCCCACAGATGAATCCACAATGGGATCAACTAAACTAATTAAATCACCCCCCAAAATGCATAGTTTGTGAGCTTTCTCTGCTATGATGCAGAATATTTCCTCAAACAAAATTGTGGGACATCTAATTGAGGGCATATATGCTTAGAACTGAAATTGGGGTATTTTGGTAGGACCCATTAATCAGCACCCATCTACTTTCAGAGTCTGCCCTTTATTGTTCTGCTACAAACATTGAGTTATTTTTTATTAATATGGACACTGATAATTTTGCCTCTTAGTAGTAGTAGTAAAACCTTTATTTTTATACAGGAATTGATGACAATTTACATCATTAGGACAATGTCCTATTTACAAGATGCTCCTGTTTCTCCATGGACCATATAACATTAATTAAAAACAAACTAGTATAACAATACAATCACAAACATGTTAATAACAGTGAGTGATAGACATATCTTACATGTATATAAATTACTCCTAAAATGTATGTAATTAGCCATAACAGTCTTACACTTTAAACTTAATTATGCTTTCACATCTTTATATTTATTATTTGTTACCATATTCTATCTACTATAACAGGGAAACGCATGTGGCTATATTTATTTTTTAATTTTGGAAGTAAGTAATGCCCTCGATTTTTATCACGCAAATTATAAGCAATTGTTTTCGTTTCTAATCTGTCACTCAAACTTCTAGACTGATTTTGATAAATAACTTTATAAATTTGCAAAGCCCAGGTAATCTGTCTTTTTGTTTCCTGGGTAAGCCAACCCAGGTTTTGTAACAATAGACAATGATGAGTTCTATAATCCTCTTTTAATATAAATCTAGCCATCTTGTTGTACAATTTATCAACTTTTTGCAAGAGACCTTTCAATGTCAGACCATACACATGGTTTCCATATTCCAAAATGGGTAAAAGAAGTTGTTTTATTACCATTTCTCTTATTAATCTGTTCATACAAGAACTTGTTCTTCTAAAAGCTCCCAATCTTTTATTTATTTTTGTAATAGTATCAAGAATATGTTTATCAAATTTTAGGGCATAATCAATCCAAACTCCTAGGTATTTATATTCTAGTACTTGTACTAATTCTTCATTTTGTGGTGTCTTTATAGATATATTTTCACTGCTACCAATCAATCTGTTCTTAGTCCTAGAAAAAACCATCAGTTTTGTTTTTTTGCTATTAACTATCAAACCTGAACTGTTCAACCATGTACATAGTCTAGTAAAGTCTGCTTGCAATTTTTGTTCCAGTTCGACTAAAGTTCGTCCATCTGAAATCATTAAGGTGTCATCTGCATAGAGGTTAATACTTGAATTTTGTATAACTTCTACTAAGTTGTTAATATAAATCAAAACAATGATGGTCCTAAATTGAGATCCTGTGGGACGCCTCTTTACCAGAAGTCTCTTAGATAAGACCCCATTTATACTTACTTGCTGTTTTCTATTTTCTAAGTAAGATTTAAACCAATTATAGGTTTCATTTATTAAGCCCATATCCATTAGGCGTCTCACCCAGTAGTTTATGGGATACCTTATCAAAGGCCTTTGAAAATCCATGAACACCGCTCCCACCGCCAGGTCGTTCCTTTCTTATAGCCAGGTCATCGACCATGGCGGTGAGCGTGGTGGACGTGGAATGACCCCTTCGGAACCCTGATTGAAATTTAGTTAGCAAAGTATGTTTCTCCACAAAATCATCTAATTGTTCTTGAACTAATCTCTCCAGTATCTTTGAAATACTTGATAGTAAAGCGATTGGCCTATAGTTTGTAGGCTTATATGCATCTCCAGAACCTTTATAAATTGGTATTATTTTTGCACTTTTCCAAGCCTCTGGGAAAATTCCCTCCACCAAACTCCAATTGAACAATTTAGTCAAATTTGGTGCTATCACTTGTATAGCATCTTTAAGAAATCGATTTTCTATCAAGTCTAGACCATATGCTTTTTTTAGGCTTAATTTTCTGATCTCAGTCTTAACCTGTCTACAAGTGATACCCTTAAATCTAAAAAACATGCACATTTGAATTTACGATCCGTTCTTCAGAGTCCCTAAATATCGGGTCAGCAAATTTCAAATCAGGTAAATTTACAAAATAATCATTTAACATATTTGCTGACTGTTTGGTTGACTGTATTATACCTCTATTTATCATTTAAATAGGAGGACTATAATTCTGTGGGGATTCAAATGATTTTATTAATGACTAACATTTTTTATTGTCGGTAGTGTTTTTTGACTTATCTTCATAATATTTTTGTTTTTGTTTTCTTATTAATAATTTCAGATTATTTCTGGCCTTTTTATATTTATCCCAGTCCTCAGTTTTTAAAGTTTTCCCTGATTTTTTCCACAGGTGATCCTTTACCCGTATCATTTTCTTCAATTTTTCCTTTATCCATGGTACGTGTGATTTTCTCTGTGTGCATTTTTTAAAAGGGGCTAGTTCGTTACATACATCTAGGAACAGTTTTGTAAATTCCTGGACTGCTAAGTCAATTGATGGAATTAAAAATAATCTATCCCATTTCACTTGAGATAATCTTGCAACAAAAGCTTCTTTATTATATTTTTTAAAATTTCTACGCATTACTTTTTTTGGGAAATTCAAAGTTTGATTGAATTTTGTATCCCCAATTACAATGAGGCAACTTAATGAATTGTGATCGCCCATAATGGGTTGATTTACTTCTATTGATTCGATCAGAATTTTTGCTGATATAAATATTAAATCCAATATATTTCCATTACTTTGTTGTTGAGTTTTCCTAGTGGGAAAAAGCACTTTTTGTTTTACATCCAGGAAGTTACAACTGTTTTCCAATGATATTCCTCGTGGTTTACCCCATGATGCATTAAAATCCCCAATAATTAGCAATTCGCAGCCCATTGTACTCTTTTGGATTACTGAGGCTAGATTATCAAATTCTCCCAAGGCTGTTTTTGGATGAGCATAAACTACTCCCAAAACCAAATCCATGTTATTAAATTTTACCAATAAACAATCTATTAAGCCAATTTGATTTGCAAATAACAAAGTGGTCTGTCCAAATTCCCATTTAGTAAATAGGATAACCCCCCCTTCCCTACGACCCTTCCTATCTAATCGGTGACTAAAAAAACCCACTGGTTTTACTTCCTCAGTTTCAATTTTATCATTTAGCCATGTTTCTGTCAAAGCAACTATATCTGGAGCTTCTGAGTAAATCCAAGTTTTAAATAAATTGGTCTTGTTCTTTAAACTTCTGGCATTATCATGAATTATCTTCATTGATTCAAATTTCCCTGGGCCAGGGTTAATTTCAATGTCTCCACTTAGGAGTACTGAAATTAATAGACAGTTTCTAGATGATTTTGGTTCTTGTCCCACTAACCTTAAAGTATAATTTATATTTTCCAGCTGTATCCTTATTTTTGAAAAAGCATTTCTACCCCTGCCCTTAATTATCAAACCCTCCTTCATTAGAGTAAATCCCCCCATATTGGGAGTCCTTATTACCAATGCTAGTGTGCTAGTCATTTCTAATTGGCACACCGAAGTTATCTTTCCATAAATCAATGTCATGATATAAATGTACAACAACATCCTATAAACGGGCTTCATTTTGTTAAATTAACTGTCTAAAACTTGTAAAACCTCCAATTCCTTTTCTATTTGACTTTGTTAAAAGGTTAAAATAGGTGAATTTTGAACTTACCTAAACTTCTTTATACTTTTATATAATAAATTGATATAAACAGCACATTATCTAAACAATTCAATGCCTCTTGAGTGCAAAGTTGCATATACCTCCCTTATCCATTGTGACCTCAGCTTATTATCTTCCTCCAGGGTAAGATGGGACTCCAGGATTAAGGCTATCTCTGTGTCTAGATGCTTAAGTTGGGCTAAAATACTGGTTCTATTTATAGGGTAATTAAGGCCATTGACATTATAAATTATGAATTTTAATCCAGCCATTTAATGGGACATTGTTGTTGTGTGGGTTTGTATACCAGGTATGTGGTTTCTACCATAGATGTGGATTGGGTGTAGAAGCTTAAACTTTCTTAAGGCTAATAGTTTGCATTTCTCTTATGGTGGTGAGAACAGGACCTCTGGATGCATATATGTAGTACATTACACCATTCATTACATGTCATAAAAAGTAATAGTGACTATGCAATGTACCTGGAGAAACATCAAACTCAAACAAGAACTTGCAACATCCAGGTGCATCTGTCCAGGCTCCCACACTGTACTGCCCACCTGAAACCATCTGTAGTAGAAGGATCCAAGACTTCTGCTCTTGCAAAAGTACAAACTCAGAACAAAAACATAAAAAAGCATCTTGAACAATAAAACTATTTGTACATTATTTGTGACCTCTATGTGTTTATAATCTCAAAGCTTTTGCTGCAATCCTTCAGGTGTGTGAATACTCCCAAAGAGGGTACCCACTCAGAAGGAGGCATCTTTGATGCACTGTGTACCGTACAGCAAAATTAAATAATCAAAGAAAAGGGAAATTTAAATAAAGACGGCTGGATTTTTGAAGATCTGGGAATGCCGCAAGTCCCTGGTGCGCCAAACATATGACACATGGAGCTAGCAGCATTCCCCTGTCAGCGATCAGGATTTTCCATCCCTTGCACCAATCACTGCACTTAGACCACACTTTTGTGGTCTAGTATTTGCAATCCCCAGGGAGTCAAAGTAACATGTGCTTGCACCAGAGCATTGGCACAAGCTGCAGTAAATCATGGAAACTTTCACAACTGCACCCAAAAATGGAAATTTGGGTGCAGTTGTGGCAAAACGAGTTGGGGCACCACAGATTTCTAGGTCCTGTGGCACAGGGCTAGATGCAAGCTATTTGCTTCTTTTTGCAAATCCAGCCCAAATAGTATGAATATATTCAGAGAAACAAGTAAAACAGAGAGTCAGAAATGGAATGATGGAAGAAACATAGAAACATAGAATTTGATGGCAGATAAGGACCGCTTGGCCCAACCAGTCTGCCCATTTCCCTACCTACTGGATAAGCTGCAGATCCTAGTTAACCAGCAGCCTACTTCTTCCTACCCCCACCCCCCAGAATTGCCTTATGACTATCCCATGCATGCTTGAATTCCACCACTGATTTTGACTCCACCACCTCCTCTGGAAGGCCGTTCCATGCATCCACAACCCTCTCTGTGAAAAAATACTTCCTTAAATTACCTCTGAGCTGCCCCCCCTCTATCTTCAAATTGTGCCCTCTTGTTCTTGCACACCTCTTTTTTTGAAAGATGCTACCCTCTTGGACTTTGTTGATTCTCTTGAGGTACTTGAAAGTTTCTATCATGTCCCTCCACTCCCTCCTTTCCTCGAGGCTATACATATTAAGCTCCTTAAGTCTTTCTTCATACACCTTCCGGTGCAGACCCTACACCATTTTAGTGGCCCCTTTCTTGTCTGTGTTGCCCAGTGGTTAAATTGGAAATGTTTAGGAGGTGGAACTCTCATCTCTACATTTGTACTGGGTAGAAGAGTCTTCCCTATGAGGTGAAGCTAGTTATCTTCTAGTGTCTTTCACTTTCTTTCTCTTTTGTCTTTGCTATGAATGCCAACATCATATCCTTCCTCTCTGTCCTCTGCCCTCTTCTCTTTTTTGACTTGATTGTTTTTTTTCTCTGTCTCTTTTTTATGTTCTCTTCTTGCTTCTGAGAGGGCAGCAAGGAGGGCTGGGGGGATACTGGGATGCATAGGGAGAGGCATCACCAGTAGAAAACAGGAAGTTGTTATCCCTCTGTACAGACAGCTGGTGAGACCCCATCTGGAGTACTGTGTGCAGTTCTGGAGACCCAATCTCTGCAAAGACATAGACAGGATGGAAGCTGTCCAGAGAAGGGCAACTAAAATGGTGCAGGGTCTGCACTGGAAGGCATATGAAGAGAGACTTAAGGAGCTTAATATGTATAGCCTCGAGGAAAGGAGGGAGAGGGGGGACATGATAGAAATGTTCAAGTACCTCAGGGAATCAACAAAGTCCAAGACGGTAGCATCTTTCAAAAAAGAGGTGTGCAAGAACAAAAGGGCACAATTTGAAGATGGGGGGAAGCTCAGAGGTAATTTAAGGAAGTATTTTTCACAGAGAAGGTTGTGGATGCATGGAACGCTCCGAGGAGGTTGTGGAGTCAAAATCAGTGGTGAAATTGCCACGGCTGGGACAGTCATAAGGCCATTCTAGGGGTGGGGTAGGAAGAAGTAGGCTGCTGGTTAACTTGGATCTGCAGCTTATCCAGTAGGTAGGGAAATGGGCAGACTGGCTGGGCCAAGCGGTCCTTATCTAATGTCAAATTCTATGTTTCTATGTTTCTATCTACTAGTTATGACCTTCAATAGTGAGGATAGAAAACACACCTGTTGAGGATACCTCTGGGCATCCAATGGTTGAGGTCACCATCCCTCGAGGCTACATAATTGTTTTTTAAATCTAGTTGTAATAGAAATGCTGAAAACTGACTGTAGATAGGAAATATTTTGAGTGTCTTGGGGCTTGAGCCTCATAGTAAGAGGAAGGAACACAATTTACCAAGATTATGTTTGGAAGAACAAATTAATTATTCCCATTTGGGGTATATATGTCCCATTATAAAAGTCTTTAAAGAACAACTTTTATCTATAGGCCTGGCACATGTCCTGTATGAAATATATTATCACTCTAAAGAAGAGATATCTCTTAGGCTAAAGACCAGGCTTCAAGATATAGCATGGGCCCAAGATATGACAGGAATTACAGCTCTAAATGTTTGCTTGGTATAAAATAATTAAAACTCAGCATGGTATGGAAACTTATTTAAAACTCTTGTCTAACCCGATTGAACGTAGAATACTCACCATTTATAGAATGGAACTTTATGAGGCAAATTGTCTATATTATAAACAACATAGATATGGTTATACCACCCCATACTGTAGATTTGGAAATGGCTTTGATGATTACCTTAAGCATATGACACTCTTATGTCCCATTTACACTCAGTCTCAGAATTATTGGCTTCGCCCTCTTCTTGCGAATATGGAACTACGACCTATTGATGTTGTACTGACTGTGTAACTCACATGATTCAGATGTTTTGCATCGATTGCCAAGTTTCTTGAGGAAGTTGAAAACAAGTCCTCTAAGTACTTAGTTCTTGTGGGTGTGAATATGAAAGTATTCTTTTCTTTTTCAAGTTGTCTCAAAATCTAATACTGTTTGAATTGTTGGAACTTATATATGACAAGGAATTCTTATTTATTTATATTATATTAATACTCAGAGAAACCCATGGTCTACCCCTTTTTATGGCCCTTTGGACCCCCTTTGCATAGTTGAATTAGAGATTACAGGTCACAATACTCCTTACGGGGGTGTAGGCAGCCAGACCCAAACCCATGGAAGCCTTGTTTAAATTCACGTTTTAGTGACTTTACCAAAGTGATGCCCCTTGATTACTCTGATTTGCAATATAGAATTATGTTTCTGAATACTGTTTGTCTGACTGGCATACATTATGCTGTACAATAGCAAATATCTGGAATTTTAAGCTAAATGAATGCTGTATGAAATATCCTTTCAATTTATGTTATGTGCATAAATGTGTATTTGTTTTAAATTATTTTATTCTATGTGTAATGACTTTTATGTCGAACTAATTAAAACAAACTGAACTGAACTGCAATGGTCATTGAAATATAAGCACAGGTGAAACACGTTTGTTGCAGTGGCATGAACCCAGTAGGAAAGGGCTCAGTAGTCATCAGGCAGGAGCCCAGTTGTGTTAGGGTGTGAGCTCAGAGTCACTGGGTTGTGTGCCCAGGTGTCAGTGGGGCATGAGCCCAGTAGCCATGGGGCATTAGCCTAATGGTTGTTATGGCGTATACTCAGTAGTCATTAGGGCATGAGCCATGCCAGATAGGTGAGATGGCATTGGTTTCAACAGTTGACTAGAAGTCTAGTTCAGTATCAGGTTGTGGAATGGAGGAACTTGTGATGGGGACACATTTACATGAGGAGCGAGGATTCTGAAGGTCTGGTAGCTGCAGTAAGGCAGGAAGAGTAGGAACTGTAGTTATCCCAACACAGGGTTGGTGCTAATCAAATTCAGGATTGGTGCACCCCCTAGAGTTGTCTAAGCCCCTACATTTCATCAAAAAATCTCAATCTGGGAGAGCACTCAGAGGTTACTGAATAAAGTTATCTGCAGCTCTGTTAAATGCCAAAGTGCACTAAATATACTAGGATCTTAGTCCAGACATAACAAAATCCTCCAAACTCCAGACTTACACATTGCTATGTTATTTCAAGTGTATTGCTTATCCAAATCCATCTGCAACATGCATATAGCTATGATAAAAGTGCAGTTCTATGGCCATCTCGGCTGCTAGTAAATTATAGGCAAAAACAGTGCACATAGTGCAATTGTCATGCAAAATATTATAGGTGCATAATACATCCAAATCTTAGTAATCTCCCACTAGGCTTGCCAACTTACCTACCCTTGTGTGTCACTCCAACAGACACTTCATCGGGGGTGAAGTCCCTGTTGGAGCAAACATTTTAGCCATTATTTTGGCATCTGCATGGAGTAGGGAGATCGTCTTATCATTAAAGAGTAGTTGAATCTTCTTGCATGTCATGACAATCAGAACAGTCAGGGCTTCTAACATTGAGGGGTGGATGGCATCTGTCTGTACAGCAGATCTGTATGTTTCTAGCAATCTAGACACCATTTGGGCAAGAAAGGCCTGGTACATGTCAATAGCAGTCCTTCTAGCCAACAGTGTTTTTCCTTTGGGGAAGGCAGTCATGGCAGTTCATATTTCCAGGAGCATGATAGGGGATTACAGGCTCTAGTGCTGATCAGCCATGATTGTTGGTAGATTTGTGGTATCAAAGAATCTGGAGTAGACTTCTGTGGGAAGGGAAGGGAACCTTGAGACACAAATGGCATTGAGTAGAACTTTACAAAGGCCTCATTGGTGCCTGGCTGCTTAGAAGTTATGGAACTTGCCTGAAATCTAATACAGACAATATTTCTGCCGGTTGAGACACCCGGTTCTATATACTAACAGCCTGTATGCTCATTCTCCAGACTCCTAGGCCCGGATATTTAAACAGAGTTGTGCCGACGCAACCCCATATTGTGCCTCAGCAGGATATTGAAAAGGCTGCCCAGCGCATCACAAATCCTGATGTGCCAGGGTGCAATGTAATCATATGCAGTGCAGATGCAGGGGGCATGCCCATGCATATGCGGCATATCCTGATATTCAGTCCGGGATGTGCAGCACATATGCTGGTGCAACCCTGCATTGTGCCGCATAGGGGGTTTCAAAGTTGAGCCCGTGAGGGGTGGGAACAACTCCCTGCCACCCACAGGTGGGCTGCTGTATTGCAGCATGCAACACAGCAGTCGCCAGCCATGGGTGGCCACCCACCCACCCAGAACACCATACACAAGCAGACACAGCACCCTGGTAGTCCAGTGCCCCCCCCACCTGTAGCCACAATCATGGTAACTGGCAAATGAAAAAGTCAGTGGTAGTTGAGTGGGCACCCCTCCCTCCCGAGTCCCTGATAAATGCCATGAATGACCCCCCCGTATTCTAGTGGTCCACCCTCCTGATTCCCCAAGTAATGTCATTAATGACCCTCCCTGGTAGTGAAGTGGCCCCCCTGCCCGTTGCCGCAATTGCAGTACATCATCATAAAATATATCCCTGGTGATCCAGTGGTACTCTCCACCCATCCCACCCACACTGAGTCCTTGCCACCCCACTCCCCCATCATCAGTGGTGGCTACAACCCACCCGCATAGTGTCCAGCCGCCTGCCAAATGACAGGTACAGCATGGGCTGTAAGCCCACTGGTCCCCAATGTGGACCAATGGGCTTGCAGAGCATTCTGTACTAGACAGTCCCAAATACGTGAATGAAGTCACAGGCAGCTCCTGCTCTACTAAGGGGAGAGGAATTGTGTTGCTATTACTCAAGAAACTTCCAGACTTGATCTTGAAGGCCAGTCACAGCTAAGAAGGCAGACAGGTGATGGCCCAGGTCCAGGTCTTATATAACCAGGATGAAGCCAGATATTTCCTGGGTAACAATGGGCCCTTAATGTCACTAGTAGGAGGATTTTCCCTCTCATAGAGGAGAGGTCCCTTGTCTTGACATGCTCATCATCAATCACCTGAGAAAGGTAGTGCAAGGCTTTTAGGATACTTACTATTAATGTTTGAGGCCAAATTCTTGTTCCCACCTAAGGGTACTCTTCAAACATGGGTTGCACCCACCTTCAGGAGAGGGACCATGATTCTGGGGTGTGTGTCCTTAGTTTTGTGTTGTAGCTGTTTGAAAAAACCTTTCAAGATAAGGCTTGGGTGTGTTTCTTCATCCTCCATACACAGTGCAGCTTGTGGCTTCAGCCATGTGAGTTATATTATGTCCCCCTCCATATTGTAGGGGGTGATGTAGCCTTGCATCCCAGGAGCTGCCTACACAAGCAGTCCCTCCTGTGAGTGATTGCAGAATAAGGACCATCATATTTAAATCATATTGCGCAGTGAATCTTAGCATGGGGGGTTCATCATGTTAATGTATAGAGCAGTAGACATCAAACTTACTGACTGTGAACATATGGGAAGGAACTATTTACTCCCAGGATCATTCTGAATTGTCCCAGTCTCATCCCCCACCCCACACCCAGCATCGGGGGTGGTGAAAGCCTCCTCCCACAACAGACCTATGTGGACCAGGAAATTCATGTTCTGTGGAACATAGCACATGAGATCTGGAAACAATAATGTGGAGGCCCTTTGCTTCACATGTGGTAGGACACTATGTCAGCGTAGCGTGTAGTAAACAGTCCCTAGAAGATTACTTATTTTCATGGAACTCAAGTTAGGCTTCACAAATCTAGTTTTAGAGAAATAAAATGGGATAGAGTAAATAGCAGATGCTCACTTGACTTTATTTTACTATTGATAGAGGCTATAAATACAGAACAGAAGACAGTGAGTAATGAAATAAATTTGCTAGAGGCAGAAATAAAATTAAGTATGGACACAAAATAGTTGGATGATTTCCTAGAGAAAATCAAACATCCTTAGAGGATTTTAAGAAAGTGATACATTTATTTTATTTATTTATTGAATAGAATCAGAATTACAGTACTTTAAGTCATAGACTCTTTTGCAAAGGCTCCACATCAGATAAAAGTAACAGTACAGAGGAAACAAAAAAAAAAGTACACATACAATAATGATGTAATAATACAAGGTCATACAGTCCTGGCTTATATGTAATTTGAGGGTTACATCCACAGGAAGTATAAAGAAGTTCCTGGGTCAGGGTTAAGACAGGATACAGTTCCATAGGATCTTGAAGGACCCAGAGTCATAATATCTAAACAGAGGGAAGGGAACCTAAGAGAGACATAAGAGGGAGATTAATGACAAACTAACCTTTAACTACAGGATACATACTGAGATAGAGTAGGTACCTGAGTACAGTATGTCTCTGGAAAGGGGTTCTGAGAAGGGGGTGGAGATCATAAAGGGTGTTGGGGTTTAGTTACAGTCACAAGTTGTTGAGTCAAGAAGTAGGGTTTTGAGACCTGATTTAAATAGGTTGAGACTTTGGGCCTGGGAGATAGAGAACGGTAGGCTGTTCAGCCACAGAGAAGCACAACAGCGGAAGGATCTTTGTCCAAGAGATGTTCTACAATGGGGGACTAGAAGGGTGGGGTTAGCTGAGTGCCTTTGTGCCCTCCTATGAGGGGTTGTGTGGATAAGTGGGTGGAGGCCAATTGGGGCTTACTTAAGTTGTATCTTTTTTGCAAGGAGGCTGGTATGGTACTTAAGCCTGCCTCGAAAGTTTCGCCAGCCAGTATGTTTATAAAGCTCACATGTGTGAGTTAACCTGTCACAACCCGTGACCAGGCAGCAAGATATGTTGAGGGTGAGGTTGATGCTGCGTAGGGCAGTAAGATCAGCTGACCCATAAATCACTATTCCATAGTCCACTAAAGATAGAATAGAAGAGAACAGAGCGAGATGCATGGCCTGAGGGGGTAGGCAGTGCTTATGCCTGTACAAGATCCCCATTCTAGTATTAATAGAGGAGGAGACTTGTATATGTGAGTGGCAGGAGAGAACGGTGTCTAATGTGACTCCCAGATATTTGAAATTTGAGACCTGTTCAAGCGCAGAGCCAAGGGCATTCACTACAACTAGTGGTGAATGACAATGGGGGCTTTGGGGGTGTGCAAAGATCATTGACTTAGTTTTCTTGTTGTTGATTACAAGTTGGTGTTCCGAGAACCAGGTTTCCAGCTCCCTAAAGAAGCCCTGCAGGGCAGTTTGTAGAGAATTTTGATAAAGGTGTTTCCAAAAGGCTACCACATCATATGCATGTAGCAGCATCTTTCCACTGCAGGATTTAGGGAGAGAGTTCAGGAAGAGGGTGAAGAGTAGAGAGCCAAGTATTAACCCTTGTGGGACACTAGTTAGGATCAGTTTGCTGAGGGAGATAGTTATATTGATTTTGACTTGTTGTGTTCGACACGAGAGATAATCTTTGAACCAGGCAAGACCTCTGGTGCAAAATTAAGGGATGGGAGGGTACGGAGTAGTAGCTCATGATGGACGGTATCAAATGCCCTTGTCAGATCAACGTAGAGAGACCCTGCCACAGAACCTTGCACTAGGGCCTCATGAATAAATGTAGTAAGTTCAATGAGGGCAGTTGAGGTGCTGTGGCTCCTCTGGAATCTGTGTTGTTCATGGCAGAGCAGATTGTGTTTGGAAAGGTAGTCATTTAGTTGATCCGACACGATTTTTTCAAGGGCCTTAGAGAGAGGTGGCAGAATTGATATTACTAACATACTAATTGCCAGCAGATTAGACCTTATGGTCTATTGAGTCTGCTCGAACCTCAGATACCTATTTGGGTGCTGAAGCCCTCCCCCACTTGTGTTCCAGAAACCCCTATCATACATCCCCACCCCCCTTGGCCAGGCCATCATCTGATACATCTGCTTTCTGTGTCTGTCCCACTGCCTCTTGAAGTTCTGCTCTGTGGATGTCTGAACAAGCTCACCAGGCAGCACATTCCAAGGGTCCACCACCTTCTCAGTGAAAAACCTCCTCCTCTTTTCCCCCCTCACCCTTCCACCTTCCAACTTCAAACCATGCCTTCTGATGATACCTCCCTGCTTTAGTCTCAAGATCCACTCCATATTTACCCTATTTATTCCCTTGAGGTACTTGAAGACCTCAACCATGTGCCCCCTGTCTCTCATCTCCTCCAATGAAAACAGGCAGAGCTCCTCAAGTCTGTCACCATATGTCAAATTCTCTAGTCCTTGTATCATCTTAGTTGACCTCTTCTGTACCCTCTCCAGGAGCTGTATGTCCCTCTTCAAGAGTGGTCTCCAGTACTGTAAACTGTACTCAAGGTGTGGTCTAACCAGTCCATTGTACAGTGGCAGAATCACTTCCCTGCTCCTAGAGGTGATCCCCATTACGATGCATCCCAACATCCTGTTTGCCTTGCTAGCCACTCTCCTGCCCTGCTCAAAGTTATTCATACATGCATCCACCATGACTCCTAGCACTTCTTCCCCTGTTGAGGCCTCCAGCACCTCCTCTCCCAGGGTGTACCTGTGTTTAGGGTTTCCTCATCCAAGATGTAACACCTTGCACTTGGTGATATTGAAATTTAATTTCCATGTGTGAGCCCAGCTTTCCAGGGTGTCCAGGTCCCCTTGCAGTGCCAACCTCCCCTCTTCCCCCTCAACTACTGCTCCCATCTTGGAATCATCAATGAAGAGACTAATTTCTCACCCTATGCCCTCCCTGATGTCCCATATGAATGCATTAAACAGGATCGGACCCAGGACCGAGCCCTGTGGTACCCCACTACCGACCTCTTTAGGGTTCAAGAGTTCCCCACTGACCACTACTATCTGGGCATGTCCAGCTAGCCAGTTTTCAATCCATCTGACCATCAAAGGGCCTACTTCCAACTCCATCAGTTTCTCCACCAGACCACTGTAGGGGACAGAGTTAAACGCCTTGCTGAAGTCCAAGAATAATTCATCCATAGGCTTCCCCTGTCCAGTTCTGATGTTACCTGAAGATGTCAGCGTGGCTCAGTTGGTAGCACATCCGCCTCTGGATCAGAAGGTCATGGGTTCTCATCCCACACCCGGGATTGGACTTGCACCTCAAAATCTCTGGCATCTGAGTGCAGTATTGGGGGGTGCTGTACTGCTGGGGTGTGCCATCCTTTGGATGAGACTTTAAACCAAGGTCCCTTCTGCTCATCCTGGTGTTGTCCTAGTGGGTGTCCAGATGGAAGTAAAAGAACCCATGGCACTCTTCGCAAAGAGCAGGGAGCATTCCAGGTGTCCTGGCCAACATTCCCTTCCCATAAACTGGTTCATGCAATTATCCAGGCTGTGTGTGGGTGATGATGTACAATACAGCCACCACCACACATTCAGTCACTTCTTACCAGTCTAGCATTGCTTGTAATGCACTTTGGGATACTGTGTATGAAAAGTGCAATATAAATGCTGATTCTTCTTCTTCTACCCATTTGTAGAACTCCACAAGATTGGTTTGACATGATCTACCTGGCACAAACCTATGTTGCCGACTATCTGGACCTCCCACCTCCTCCAAATACACCCCCAATTGTCCCTTTAGTATACTCTCCATTAATTTTCCCACCACCAAGGTCAAACTTATGGGTCTATAGTTAACTGGTACTTCCCTCAATGCCCCTTTGTGGATTGGCACCACATGTGCCTCTCGCCAATCCCTAGATACCCTCCCTGTCTCAAGCAACCTGTTAAAGAGCTCCGCCGTGGTGCAGCCAGTATGTCCGCCAATTACCATAGTACTCTCAAATGAATACCATCCAGCCCAGGAGATTTATCTTTCTTTAGGGCCATGAGGGCTAACTACACCCTTTTGGTGGAGATAGCATCATCTGTCCCCTCCACCTTACTGGCCTTTTTATCCTTATCCTGATGGTCTATATTGGTCTAAAATTGCTTGTGGAGGTGGGGTCACCACTTTTCGGGATAGGGGTTATTATTACTCTCTTCCAATCAGTGGCTGAGGCATAAGAGCAGGTTGAGGATTTTGATGAGATGAGGCAGTGTCATATCCAGTGTAAGTTGAATGAGTTTGAGGTCCAGGGAATCACTACTTAAGCGAGTGTTCACCAGTGCTTTGGTGAGATAGCATTTTGCCTTATTACAAGAGATGACTCTTAGCCTGAAAGGGGTAGGGTTGGAGATGGGTGAGGTATCTGGGGGGGTAATCGGTTGGGCCAAAGAAGTTAGGTGGGAGAATATGGGAGAGATCAGAGAAGGAGGTATTGAGGGCATCAGAGATAACATTAGGGTCCTGGGTGGTAATTCCATCTACTATAAGCTGAACAGGGGTAGGGGATACAGTTTTCCCACAGAATTTTTAATATTGCTGCAGAAATTTTTTCCAGAGCCCCAGGAGGAGGTGAGAGTTTGCTTATAGTATGCAGCTTTGGCTTGCCGGGTAGTCCATGTGCATCTGTTTCTAGCCTCTTTCTACAGTTGCCTGTCCTGTGGGAGCTGAGAGCTAAGGGCCTTATGCCATAGGTTATCCCTTTGGTGTATTTGTTCTAATAGAGCTTGGGTGATCCAAGGGGTGTTTCTTTGCTTTATTATCTGTTTGGAGAAGGGTGAGAATATGTCACAGGCCATATTGAAGATGGCAATGAAGTAGGTAAGAGCAGCGTCCTTGGACTGGGGAGTGTGAATAGGGGACCAATCGCAGGAGGCAAGGTGAGACTTAAGCCATGCTAGGGGTTCCTTTTTTGAGGCATCTTTGAGCAAAGACATTTGGGTGGGCAGGGAGGATTTTAGTGGACCACAGGCAGGTCACTGGGTAATGGTCGCTTATTGAGTCAGGGAGCTCTGTGACTTGGGAGATACTATTAGGTCTGTTGGTGAGGATTAGGTCAATAAGGGTTGAAGTCCCTGTTCTTGTGTCCAGTCTGGTCAGGGACTGGATGACCTGGGTGAAGTTTTAAGCTAGAACTGAGTCCTTGTAGGAGGATGAGGCCAACGATAGCCAACTGACATTGAAATATCCCATTGAAACAACTTCACTCTTTGGTAGGAGGTGGGTAATACTGTCCAGAACAGATTTGAAAGAGAGCTTTTGGTTGCAAGGGGGAATGTAAACTGCCACAATGTAATGGGTTTTACCTGGGTTGCCAAGGCTGAGCTTGACTGCTAGGGTCTCAGCTCTATACATGGGTGGCAGTACAGGGACTGCCAGGGAGCAAAGGGAGGCTCTTACGTAGATGGCACAGCTGCTTCCCCTCTTACTAAGCCTGTCAGCTGATACATGGTGAAGTCACTGAGGGTGACTGATCCATTGGGTATTTTATCTGAGAGCCAGGTCTCAGGGCTTAGACATCTGGTGAGTGCTGGGCAATCCAGCCCTGTAGGGGGGTGAACTTCTTCTGCAGGCTACAGATATTAAGTGTGGCCAGCAGGAGGCTTTCATGTTTGCCTTCCGATGAGACAATAGGGGTTGGTGGCCCTGGGTTAGGGTGAACATTTCCTGATAGAAGCAGGAATAGTAGAGCATGACAGAGTAGTGCTTATCAGAGCAGTTTTGGTGAGGCGTATTTTAACTGCGAGTTAGTGAGATTTTTATCTTGCGTGACTGGGACTGAGAGGGTGCATATGAGGTGGGTTATTAAGGTGCAGGATATAAGAAGATGGGTACCAAGATGGTAGCTAACAAGAGGTGTAGGGGCTGTAGCCTGAGGTGGAGCAGTGTAGCAGTACAGAGAAAGTTGTGGGTGTAAGGATTGATTACTAGCACAAGGAGGTAGCATGTGTGTGTAAGGTGGTGTAACATAGGGAGGGTGGCATGCGGGTGTGCAAATTGTGGTTGCACCAGGATATTAAGTAGGAACCTATAGTGTAGTTGGCAGTGGTACATCCATGTTGGGGAAATTCCATGGAGGTGAGAGGTTGAGCCATTAGGGGAATCAGTGAGGCAATGAGGACAGGCATCAGGAGATGTGGGAGCATGTTAACTAAAGAATGGATTAAGTATACGGTGATTGAGATTAGTGGCCACTAGTGGTGAGCTGGTATAAGCTGCTGCTGAAGAAGTGGTCTGATAGGTTATATTAGTTCCCACATGGTGCGGTAGTCCCTTAACATGACTGAACTGACCAAGGGTGATGGGGTGTGGTGGAGAGTCGAACATGTTCCGTTCAGCGGGGCAATCCTCTGTGCTGAAGCACCAATGATCATAATCAGGTGACTGCACAAAGTTGAAATCCATACCTGAGCAATTTTCTTCAGCTCCTGGCTGTGGGAGAGGGCTTCTCCAAGCCCTCATGACCTCCTAAATCCTCAATGGGTCAGCTGTGGAAGAATGAGAGGGAGAAACACTCAGATTAAATAGGTAAGAGGAGGGGAGGGACACTGCTGGGGGCTGAGCTGTATCAGGATTTCTGTAGGGTAATTTTAACAAAGCACAGTTTGCAGCCTCTGATTAACTCAGAGCAGAAAGAAGAAATAAAAGGAAAAAAAAGGACAGTGTTCAGAAGCAGTTTGAATTGCAGGACCTGCTTGGGCTAACTGATTTGGGCTCTTTTTTTTTTACAGTTACTGCAGTAGTATGAAATAGATTACAGGCTCAAATTTAGGTAGTCCAAGCTTAAAATGTGGGACAGGTTCCTGTTCATTTTCTGCCCGGGCTTGCAGCATTAGGTGCTCATAGAGCCAGAGGTGGAAAATACAGCCAGAGATAATTGTTAAAGTAATTCCACTGGTGCTCTGCTAAGCTAAAAGTTGTACTGGTAATTAAAATACCTTTCTTGGAAGCATTAAAGCAAACATACCAGTTGGATACTACAGATATACTGTAGTTAAGGTAACTCCACTGGCTATTTACTAAGCTGGTGTTTTAAGTTAACATTCAAAGTAACTTGCACGGATATAACACAGAGTTAAGCACCAAGTGACAAAATATTGTTATCTCCACTTGTACGCCAAGATTTAATTTGGATAAGAAAAAAGGCACCAAGATAGCAGTCTTTGTCTTCCTCTGTGATGAAGCACCAATCATTGCTATCAGGTGACTGCATGCAGCCAAAATCCATATCTGGCCAATATTTTTTGGCTCCTGGCTGTGGGGGAGGGCTGCCCCATGCCCTCATGACCTCCTAAATCCTTAGGAGGTCAGCTGGGCAATTTGTTTTTGGCTCCTGGCTGTGGGGATGGGCTGCTCCAAGCCCTCATGACCTCTTAAATCCTCAGAGAGTCAAATGGGGAATTTCTTTCAGCTCCTGGCTGTGGGGGAGGGCTATTCCAAGCCCTCACAACCTCCTAAATCCAGGGAGGTCAGCTGGGCCATTTTTGTTTGGCTCTTGGCTGTGAGGGAGGAATGCTCCGAGCCCTCATGACCTCCTAAATCCTCAGGGGGTCTGCTGGGCAATATTGTTCTGCTCCTGGCTGTTGGGGGAGGGCTGCTTCAAGCCCTCACAACCTCCTAAATCCTTGGGGGGTTGGTTATGGAGGTAAATGTGACAGGGCTGAATAAGAACCTGTCCCATCTCTTATGCATAGAGAGTTAAAAGCAAGGATCTGTTCTACCCTCTCCTTTTCTGTCTCTTGTCTGTCTGACTGCGCAATCACATTTTCTTGTGAGACCTTGGAACTGATCACTTCGATAGTCTCATGGTTCTTTCCCTCCCACTATCTCCCTGCCTTATTTGCTGTTTTTTGCTGTTTCTATCTTTTCTTCCCCTTGCTTATCTGTGGTTCTGAAACTGTATGTGGATCTTTATGTGAAACCAGGATCCCTTTGTTTGAAAATGTATATAGTTCTAGTGTTGAAATGATTGCAAAAAGCTATTTGTAACTCAGGGTTAACCTTGAGATGCAGTTTGACCTCCACAAGCTAATTTGCAGAGTTGTCAACAGGAAATCAGTTCTGGGACATATTGCTCTTTTGCAGTACATGCAAGGAAAGAAACTGGCAAAGTTCTGATACATTTTGTGGGAAACAGGATGTTTCTTAATGAGCTCAGGATGTAGAAATGAACTGCCAGGCAAAAACTTCTTATTAAAAGAGAGCAATTTTTGTTGGGGGGGAGGAGAGAGAGAGAGAAAAGAAACCCTCAGATGAAGAACTTTGTTTTCTCTGCTTGTACTGCATTTGTGAAGAGCTATCCTGAGCAATTTTATTTTTTATTTTATTGTCATTGAAAGTAATAAAACACTATTTACGAATTTTATAACTGCTCCTGGTTTTCCTATGCTTCCTGACCTGTGCCTCAATGACAACTAACACACACAAAAATTAAAATATAGGAGGGTTTTAGTGGATTATAAAAACAATAAGGTGCACACTTTGATAAAATCTAATACTAGGTAGTATTATTAAAAAAAACAGTTTGTGACTTTAGAATTGGAAGATTCATTATATTCTGACACCAGTTCTGATCAAGACCAAGATGCAAAAGGTGAGAGCAGACATTTTTTAAGGAAAGGAAGACAGATTGAAAGGAGATGGGGACAGGGAAAAAAGAGCAGTAACTTCAGGAGTACAAATAGGACAGTCAGAAGTCAGAGGTGGAGGAGAAGAAAGACAAGAAATAAAAAAAAAAAAGACAAACCAGGTCAAGGAAGGAGTGGGATGCAAATCAGACAACAGCAGCAACAACAACCAGCAATGGATCAAAAGAAGTGGTGATACATAATTTGCCAATAAGATAACTTATACAAAAAGAATTGGATGTGTTACAGAACAATTTATTCTTCTGTCCTCATGAATAACCAAACTGGTTTTAATTAAAAACTTTCAAATGTTTATTCACAAACTATGGTTAAAGCAATTTTTTAAGACATTAGAACAATCACAAACAGCAAAAGACCAGAATCTGGGAGTTATGAGGAAGAAGAAGAAAACTGAATGATATTTAGAAGTACAATCTTATTTTGTACCTCCTGGACAAACTCTATATAATATTAAGGCATTTCAAAAGACTATTGAAAGGGACTTGACTAATATGGAAAAGAATTACAGTACAGTGGACTGGGAAAAAAATACAACTTATCAGCTAAAGAATTTAGTTTTCTGAGAAGTTTGGAGAATAATCATACAATCGTTTATTAAAAAAGCAGCCAAAGGAGGGGGAGTGGTAACAGTGACTTATCATGATTACCACAAAGAGTGTTTGAGATAATTAGGAGACACTGACACATGTGAATTAATTAGAAAGAACACAATGACAGGGATTAAAAAAACTGATAGACAAAATATTAGAAAAAGAAAAGAAGAAAATCAGATTGCAAAGTGGGAAAGAAAAGAAATTGCTAATAAAAATCCAATAATGCCGGTATATTATGAGTCCCATGTTCAGAGTCGTTCAGCTATGAGCATACAGGGGGGCACCACATGAACAAAATAGTGACAGCCAGCTCTGGCACCATATTTAAATGGACAGCACAATCTGATCTGGCCATGTTATCAATTTGAACATTGGGCCATGGTAGCATGGTGCACAGCCAGCAGTCACCATACTTTGTACCATACTATTAAGGTGCTAGGCAAAAGACAGCTCATAGGGTAAAGCATGGCACACACTGGTTAGCACTGTGACCCCAGTGGGAGATATTCAGCCCAAACATGCAGATGAGTCCATTGGGCATGCACGGTGCAAGCAGACTATTTGCATGCCCATTATAGGCTCATCGGCATGCTTCCACAGCGGCCATGTGTGCCAGGCTACATCCATCCTCCCAATCCCTGATTCCTAATAATGGTAAAAAAAGTAACCTTGGTGCTACAGTGGGCCCTCCCCAGTCCCGAATACCATCAATGTTACAAAAAAAAGTAACCTTGGTTGTCAAGCGGCTCCCTTTACTAACCCTCAACCAGTCAGATCTGGACAACCCAGTCCTGGTGGTCTAGTGAACCCTCACTCCAGCAGGTAGTGCCTACTACTCTGCTCCCCCCAACCCAGCACTGAGAGTTGACAACCAGTACAGCCTTCCACTCGCCTCCACAACCAGATGCATATTGAGCTCTCCTGGTATGTGTACTGTACAAGATTGTACAGTATAGGCACCAAGACAACTCTGTCAGTGGCTGGCTGTGGAGATGAGCAGAGGGCTGTTCTGGTCACCTGCTGTCAGTGTTGGGATGTGGGAAGTGGAGTGGTAGGGCACTACCTGCTGGGTAGGGAATTGGAGGTTCACTAGACCACCAGGAATAGGGTTTGTCAGATATAAGCTGGTCGGAGTTAGGATGGTGGAAGCACTTTACCACCAGGATTACTTTTTTTTAACATGAATGGGGATTGGGGCTGGGGAGGGAACCACTGGACCTCCAGAGTTATTTGTTTTTACCTTGCATGGGGATTAGGGCTAGGGAAGGAACTGCTGGACCATCAAGGTTACTTCTTTTTAACATGGATGGAGAATGAGACTGGGGAGAGAACTGCTGGACCACCAGAGTAATTTGTTTTTAACATGGATGGGGATTAGGGTTGGAGTGGGAACCTTTGGGCAACAAGGGATATTTATTTTTAATATGCATGAGGAGTGGGGCTGGGGAGGGAACCACTGGATCACCAGGGTTATTTTTTTTAACATGGATGGGGATCAGGACTGGGGAGGGACCGCTGGACCACCATTTTTTTTTAACATGGATAGGGATCAGGGCTGGGGAGGGACTGCTGGTACCCAGCTCATGACAGTGCACGGAGGGTGTGTGGGGCACCAACCCCGTCTGTGCACTGTTAAGGGCTAGGTTTTAAAAACATTAAACTTCACTGCACTTGCAAATGTTTAGCGCTTCTGAAAACTTTCCAGTATCATGCTCTGCCACATATGCATGGGGATCCCTCTTTGCATATGCGCAGTGTCATATTGTGTACAATGGTGCTCTCTGGTGTGCACCATGCATATGAAGCATTTGAATATGACCACACCCCTGATGGCCAGTGTTATTCCTGATCAGCACAGCACAAACCCAGCTAACCTTTTGAAAATGAGGGCCAATATGTTATCAAAAGAGGGGGCCAATATGTCATCAAAAGTACATAAAGATGACAGATGTCTCTTTGGTAGGTCAAATGTCACCAGAATTTGCTCCATACTGGAGCCAATTTCAACATACATTGACAACCACACAAATGATTTAGTAAGGGAAACACAATCATTTCTGAATGATTCCACTGGTGTGATTAACTTGGTGGAAAGTTTAGAAGTTCAGGAAGAGCAACAAGGGGAAGTATTTTTGTGCACAGTGCATGTGAAAGTGCACAGCAGATGGGAAAGACCTTTATTCTTTGATTTCTCATGCTTTAGGATTCAAAGCCCTGTCACATTAAAGAAGAGCAGATTTAAAATCACTAAACAGTTTACTTGTGGGATTATTAGTTAGTGTGGTTCTCAGAACCATTTTAGCTTTGAGCAGAATTTTTTTTATGCGGAAATGATGCACTATCATGAATTCAGCCTTGGCACCCTCATATGCCAATTTGACAATGGCCATGTTTGAGAACACTTACGCATTCAATGAACTCAGCAGTCTCTTCAACAGTGATATTGCAGTGTGGAAGAGATTTACTGATGATATATTTTTGTATGTCAAGGCACTGAAGAAAGCTTGAAACAATTTATTGAATATCTACAAGGCTGTGTGATTTTCTTTTAATGTCAGTGGAGTGGGACAAAAAAGAAATATATTTTCTTGATCTAAAGACATATTGAGAAAACAATAGATTTGAGGTAGGTTTGTCTTGGAAGGCTGCAGACAAAAATATTTCATTGGAAACCACGAGTTTCCATTCTGCACACATTGTGAAAGCATACAGAATGAACAATACATGAGAATGATAAAAAAAAGAATAGTACAAAGGAGGATTATAAAAGCTAAAGAGATGATGTGACAAAGAAATTCAAAGAGAAGGGTTACTGAATTGACACACACTAAAAAGAAATGGAAGAAGTAGAAGAAGGCATGCCTCTCATCTGTCCCTGATTTTCAGGGACATCTCTGATTTTTCTTCCAAATTTTCCTCCGTACCTCGTAAAATTTGAGTTTTTGTGACAGAACAGTGGGGATTAAAAGCACAAAATAATGTCAAACATTAAAGAAACAGACTTGTTCTTCTTCAGAAAATGCACCTTAAAATTAATCCATTTATTCTATCTGCTTTCTGAGATAATAGTACAAGTTTTTAAGATGTGTCCCTGATTTGCAGTCTTTGTCCCTGATTTTTTTAAGCCTTGTCCCTGATTCATGAGGCAAAGGGTTGAGAGGTATGGAAGAAGGGCTTCTCAGAAGGAACTAGAAGGGAAAGGATCAGATTTGTTACAGTACAGCAGCTTCTTCTTGTTTTTACATAGTTTCTTGTGGATTTTACTTGGTAGAAGGTTATTTCTTTTCTTTCTTACTACTTCTAAGGAGCTAGCAGAGTATTGTTTTGGGGCTGTTGGAATTTTGAAAACTGTTTTGGTGGCTGTAAGTGGGCTCATTTATTTGATGTTTCATGTGTAGCAGGCTGCATTTGTAAAAGCCTTTTTCTTCTGATTTAAAACCTATTTGGTGTGATTTCACTGGGGCTGTTTCTTAGAATCAGAGACCTATATCTTCTAATTTCAAGCCTTTTTGATGTGTTGTTGGTGAAGCTGTTTGAATTGGATACCTGTTTCTTTTGGTAGCCAACCTATTTTGTGAGCTTTGAGTAGAACTGTGATTCATTTTTGCTGGCTTCACTAGCTGCAAAGGTTAGTGCATAGTGGGGGAAGGGTGCTAACAGTCTGACCAGGGGCCTCGGCTACCTGATTGTTTCTGGAAGACTTGGGTTGGTCCCAGCCCCAACCTCACTCCACCCACCCCTGGTCCATGATTTCTTTATACCAGGGTTCTGACATCAGTTCCCAAATGGGCAAAGGATATGCACCTGTCATAGCAGAAGCAGACATCCAGGAAAGGAACAGCAGCAAGTGAAGAGGTGACTGCTATCTCAGTGGAAGGGAAGTAACTGCAAATCTAGGAGCTTTCATTGTTACTTCTTTGCATTGCTATTGCATTGTGGAAAGGAGGAGTAGGAGTTTGAAGAAGGTTGTGCAATAGCTACTTAAAGTCTATTTTTGAGCTTGGATAGGAAGGTTAGGAATATAAAAAGCAGTTGCTCAATCTATCTAAACGTGTACAACAAAGGAGGTAAGGGAAATTAAGAAAAGAATATTTTGCACTGATAGAGGGGGGAGAGGGGAGACTTGGTGGAATGTTTGATATCCTGCATCTGGAAGGGTAGAAGGTCATTGGTGGGCAATGACAACAATGGGTAGGGTGATAGACTGCAAAAACTGCAGTTCACTAATCTTTCTAAAAATTGCTTGGAGTGCGGGAGGATGTTTAGTGCGCAACCATATAAAGAAACACATAAAGGAGATTAAGGGTCTGCAGGAGGAACTAAGACAGGCAAGGTAGACTGGGGGTGGGTTTAGCCCAGTACTGGAGGGAGGAAGAATGGGAGATGAGAGAGGGTGATTTAAGCCAACAGTGGTGAGGAGAGGGTCAGAAGAAGAGGAAGCAGGGACAAGGGGGCTCAGGCCAGGAAGAATGATTGCTGGGGAAACCAGGCCAGGAAACAAAAGACAAATGGAAGAAGGAGATAGGGACTTGTGAGGGGAGGCGAAGAAGTGGCAAAAGTCATGGAGTGGAAAGGAGAGAACAGGTTACTATGAAGAGAGAGGGAGCGGGCATTTGTGAAGGATCTTCAGAAAATAGTTTTGCGCTGCTAGAAAGGAAGAAGGTGGAGGAGGGAAATGATGAAATTAGAGGAGTAATTGATAAATGCCTGGACCAAACTGGAGTGGGGGGAAGTTCTGCTGGGAGAATTGCAACAGGGGTAAAAGAGGGAAATAATGTGCAGGAGGAAGAAGAGGAGCTAGAAATTAGAGAGGGAGATGAATGGAAGCAAGCAGGGAGTAAAAGTGGTGGAATCTTAGTGCTGGGGGACTCAATACTAAGAGGAGTCAGGTGGGGTAGCAAGGGGGAGAGGCATAGTCACATTTGGGTGGAGGCCTTGTCAGGAATGACAATGGAAAGGGTGGGACAATCTATTCTGAAATATGCTAGAAAGGGAAGGGACAAGCCTCATTTAATTATACATCTTGGGACAAATGACCTGGCTGACAAGACAGTAGATATAGTCCAGAGGAGGTTTGAGGAACTAGGAGAATTGTGTGAGGGGGCAGGAAGATCAGTAACTTTTTTGGAGATCCTTCCAGTGCCCAAGGCAAGCACAACAAAAAAGCTGAGAATAGAGGAATTTAACAGATGGCTAAGAACCTGGTGTTGTGTTAAAGGGTATGGGCTGTTGGGGGGGGGACCTGGGAGGACAGTAGTCTCTATGCCAAGGACAGACTACACTTAAGTGAGGAGGGAAAGAAATTGTTGAAACAGAGGATGGAGGAGTACATAGAGGACGTAGGGAATTTAAACTAGGAGTGGGAGGTGGCAATTGGGCAAGAGACATGCAGAGACCACAGGTTAGGAAACCATATGAGCTTACCCCCATAACAGTGACAAAGGACAAATGGCAAGTACTATTCATGATGCAAGTAAAGGAGGTCAGGATGGGAGGGGGGAAGGGTGGAAGGTGGTTACTCTTAATGCTAGGAGCCTTGGGAGGAAAACTGCAGAGTTACAGGTGCTCATGCAGAGGGAGAGGTGGATATTGCAGCCTTCACAGAAACATGGGCCACCCAATATAATGACTGGGACCTGTCTGTACCAAGGTCCAGGTTATTTCGTAGGGAGAGGGTGATTGGGAAAGGAGAGGGTGTGGCACTATATGTGAAGGAAGGACTGAAGTGTGTAAGGGAGGAAGGGGAGGAGGGTAGTACGGAGTCAATTTGGATGCAAGTCCAGGATTCCAAGAATAGGATTCTTAGAATGGGAGTGGTGTACAGGCCGCCATCTCAGATGGAGGAGTTAGACAGGGAACTAGCAGGACAGATTAGGAAGACCTGTGAGAAGGGTAGTGTGGTGATTGTGGGGGACTTCAACATACCAGGAGTGGACTGGAGTACCCCAACAATCAGGAACAGAAGGGAGCAGGTACTGCTGGATGCCTTCCAGGACATCTTCCTGCTGCAAATGGTAAGTGAACCAACCAGGTTAGGGAATATCCTTGACCTTGTGCTGGCAAATGGGGACTTTGTGAGAGAATGTACAGTGGAGGAACTGCTGTCAGGGAGTGACCACCACTCAGTATGGCTCACATTGGATATGGGGAAGGAAGGAGTGAAATCTGGCACAAGAGTGTTGGACTTCAGGAGGGTCAACATTTGGAGGATGGCAGAAGTGGTAAAAGGATACCTGGCCAGAATTCAATCTGGTATGGACACTAACCAGAGGTGGGAGCTCATAAAGCTGGGGATAGTGGAGGCAAGCAAAACCTGCTGCAAGGCCCAGAGCAAGAAGACTAGGGCTAAGAAACCAAGCTGGTTGAGCAAGGAGGTCATGGAAATGGTAAAGAGGAAAAGAGCTTCCTTTAGGAAGTATAAGAAAACAGGGAAGGGAGAGGACAGGGAGGAGTAGTTGGCAGAATCGAAGGAGGTGACAAGGGCAGTAAGGGGAGCCAAGGCATCTACAGAACTCAGGCTGGCACAAGGCATTAAGAAGGGGGATAAGGACTTCTTTAGGTACATCAGGGAGAAAAGGAGCTGTAAGGACCATAGAGTAAGGATTAGGAAGGAGGGGGTTGGGTGGAAGCAGGATGAGATAATGCAGAAGAATTAAATGAGTACTTCTACTCAGTATTTACTAAAGAGAAGAGGGGGTGACACCCAAAGGGGGAGAAATGGCAGAAACAGGGGGGGAGGGGTGACAGATGGGGAGATCATGGAGGGCAGAGTTTGAGAGTGTTTGAAGGCTCTGAGGATGGATAAGGCGCCAGGCCCAGATGGCATCCACCCCAGGGTACTGAAGGAGCTGGCAGAGGTCCTTGCAGGACCTTTGGAAGACCTATTTAATGTCACACTACATTTGGGATGTGTACCTCAGGACTGGAAGATGGCTCATGTGGTGCCCCTTCACAAGAGTGGCCCCAAGGATGAACCGGGAAACTACAGATCAGTAAGCCTCACATCCATCATGGGTAAGCTAATGGAGACTATCCTGAAGGAAAGGCTGGTGGCCCTCCTAGAGGCCAAAGGACTACAGAACAGCAGACAGCATGGTTTCATATAGGGCAGATCCTGCCAAACCAACCTGGTGGAGTTCTATGACTGGGTGACTAGGCAACTGGACAGGGGCCATGCAGTGGATGTCCTGTATCTGGACTTCAGTAAGGCATTCAACTCAGTGCCACAAGGAATGCTGGGGAGTAAGTTAGTAGGCACGGGGCAGGTGCAAAGCTGGTGAGATGGGTAGGGAACTGGCTTCAGGGAAGGTAACAGAGGGTGGTGGTGGTGGGTGGGGAGCTCTCACACCCAAGGGTAGTGGTGAGCAGTGTTCCACAGGGCTTGGTGTTGGGACCAGTGTTGTTTGGGATATTCATTGCAGACATATCATTGGACATCAAGAGCAAGATTAGTTTGTTTGGTGATGATACCAAGGTAGGAGCAGTGGTGGGTGACCTAGGGGGGTGGCAGGGGTTGCAGGATGATCTGGCAAAGCTTGAAACCTGGTCAGACACCTTGCAACTGGGGTTTAATGCCAAAAAGTGCAAGGTGCTGCGTTTTGGGATGGAGAACCCAAGAAGGAGTTACCAGCTAGGGGGAGTGCAGCTAGCCCAGACAGAGGAGGAGAAGGATCTGAGGGTGCTCATTACAGGGTCAATGAACAACTCGGCACAATGTAGGAAGGCAGCTGCAAAGGCCAACAAAATGCTGGGTTGTATTGCAAGAGGTATATCCTCAAGGATGGAGGAGGTGATTCTGCCACTGTATAGGTCATTAGTTAGACTGCACCTGGAGTACTGCGTGCAGTACTGGCGCCTGTATCTGAAGAGAGACATTAAGTAACTGGAGGGGGTGCAGCGCAGGGTGACAAAGATGATCAAGGGACTGGGTGACATCATACAAGAGGAGGCTGAGGGAGTTGAACATGTACTCACAGGAGGAGAGGAGGGACAGAGGGGAGATGATTGAAACCTTTAAGTACATGAAAGGAATAAACAAGACAGGTACAGAGTAGCTGTTCAAAGTAAGGGAGGGGAGGGACACCAGGGACCATGATATGAGACTGGAGGGAGGGAGGAAAGTTCAAGAGGGAGATGAGGAGACACTTTTTTACAGAGACGGTGGCAGCTGGGTGGAATGCATTACCTGCAGAAGTGGTACCCAGTAGAACAGTGGACTGCTTCAAAAGGGGGATGGGACAGGACAAGGGGGAGGGTCAATGAAGGGGAAGGGTGGAAGGGAGGGGCAGCTGCAGAATATGGGGTGCTAGTTGCACATTTGAGCAGACTTGATAAACCTCTAGGCCTCTATCTGTTGGCAAATTTCGTATGTTCATATGTTCGTAAGTAGAGAACCTATATAGGAAAGACATTTTGTCAAAGAGGATGAAGGACAGAAATGTTTAAGGATGTGGAATTATCTGTTAAATGTTTGAGTTACCATTTTAAAATCAAGAAAATTATAGACAGGAATTCAGAAATTCTTTTGTTCCATCAACTGGGGGTAAAATAATTCCAGGACAGAAAATTAGTCATGTCTAAAAAAGTAAGAAATCAGAGACAGACAGTGCCATTCATTACATAAAGTACAGGGAAAAATAAGTGGAACTGAATGGTTTAAAAACAATAACACAGGGAGCTATCCTTGTAGCAAGTGCATAAAATGCTGAGATATATATATCTGAACTTAAGTAGTTTAATAATACAGCAAGGGATAGAAAAAATAACTATTACTGTAATGACTTTGTAAGTTGCCAGTCAACACACCTTGCCTACATAGTTAAGTGTCGATACAACCTTATAGAGAAAGAACCTCAGTGCAAAAGCATGGAGGCAAGGGTTACCCCAAAGGACATTGGCAATAAAGCCAAGTTTCAGACAAATACAGTCACACATTATGGGTTGTATATGCAAATCACCATGACATTTTAGGCCGGTTCAGATTTAAGCAGGAATACATGGTGCCGTGGGGCCTCTCACACAATATGCAAAGGGTGCAAACAGAAGACACTGACATGTATTTCATCCTACTCAGGATTTGTCAGTGTGCCTCAGCTGTATCACACTCTAGGAGAAATGAACCAGTCCCTAAGTTGGTCTTATGGGTCTAGGTCACGGTGAGCCCCCCAAAAAACAACAAAAAAAAAACTAAAAGATAAACAACCTCAGTACAAAATCACTGAGGCAGGGGTTACACCAAAGGGCATTGCCAATAAAGTCAAGTTACAAAGAAATACAAAATCACACACACACCCATGATGCAAGGCATCATGGGATGCATGTGCAAATCACTATGCAATTTTAGACTGGTTCAGCTTTAAGCAGGAATGCATGGTGCAAAAGGGCCTCTCATACAATCTCCAAAGGGTGCAAACTGAAGGCACACACATGTGTTTCATCCTACCCAGGACTCATCAGTGTGTCTCATCTGTATCACACCCTAAGGGAAATGAACCAGTCTCTAAGTTGGACTTACAGGTTTATGTCATGGCGAGAACCTCAAAAAACAAGATAAAAGACAAAGAATTTCAGTGCAAAAGCACTGAGGAAAGGGTTACCACAAAAGGCATTGGCAATAAAGCTAAATTTCAAAGAACTACAAAATCACACATACCCCTATAATGCAAAGCATCGTGGGAGGTATATGCAAATCACTATGACATTTTAGGCTGGCTTAGCTTTTCAGCTTTAAGCAGGAATGCATATTGCTGAAGGGCCTCTCACACAATCTGCAAAGGGTGCAAACAGAAGACACAGACTCATGGTTTGTCCTACCCATGCCTCATCAGTGTGCCTTGTCTGTATTACACTCCAGGAGAAATGAACCAGTCCACAAATTGGTCTTCCAGGTTTGGGTCATGGCGAGCCCCCCAAAAAAGAAAAAAAACAATCCAAAGACAAAGAACCTCAGTGCAAAAGCAATGAGACAAGGGTTATCCCAAAGGGCATGCAAACATATACTGTATATGTGGGCATGGTTACCAGTGCCCTCACAGAACACATATCTTAACATAAAAGTGCAATTCAATGTGAGTACTTGTCCTCTTCCATAGTAAAGCATTTTACATACAACAAAACATACAGTTCCCAAACTCAAGTTCTGTGTATTAGAACAAATAGAAAAGTCAGCTGGGGAGGGAATTGGGAAAAACAGATTTTGTTAAGCAGGGCACAATATGAACAGTACTAACTAGTACAACAACAAGGGGGGGTGGCAGGAAACAAAGAACAGTGACAACTGCACATGGGGAGGTGAGTACAAAAAAATAAATACAACAGCCCGGTATGCCAGGCAATGGTAATGTCCAATGCCCCATCAAGTAGCTCCAGTTGGCAGTGGTGGTGGCTGCTGCCGCAGTTAACTAACAGCACTGGTGCATTCCTGGACCATGCATATGCATTCCCATAGATCCTGTACTACCAGTCGAGGCAGCTGGACATGCCATTATAGGAGGTCATCTCAGTCTACAGTTCAGACAGCATTCCTCCAACCCTCTCAAGATCCTACATCATTCTGGGCACTTATGGAAAGGATCTGCACTGAACTCAGCCAGCTGTACACACAGGGTAGGGACACAATATGGCATAATGTGCATAACAGAAGTACAAACAACAGAAACATGGAACACTATGCCACACATGGTTGGAGAAGGTCAAGCATCTGCATTGGTATGTGGGTTGCATTCCAGGGACGGCACTATTGACCTGAACAGTAAAGGATTGCACATATGAGTGTGTCGTGCTGCAACAGAGCATGACCAAGATGTTTAAGGGACACGTGACAATGGCAGTCATGCCAGATGTGGGGATGTGGTACACAAACCACAGTGTCAAACCAGAGATGGCTAGGCAGAGTGATGGACCATGTAGCTTGGAACTGCACAGATTTACCCAGTGCCCTGCAGACAAGTCATGCAGCACACAGGCTGACAGATGTGTTAAAGCCAACATATATCCATGAGCTACCCTTGATGGCTGCAGAGGCAGGCCCAGGTACAAATGTGGCTCACACAACACAACTGTAGATGGATGGGACTGTCATGCAGCACTGCGTGCAGCAAGGGTAACACATGAGTGTAGCAGTATTGTACATATGTAGGTCCATAGGACAAAGGGGAGACAACAGGAACACACAGGCTCAGTGCACATTTCCTCAGCCACAGTACTCCAGCACTATATTTTCATGGAACAGCACTGCACACAGGACACTACCGAAACAATTCATAGAGTCATCTGTACTCACCTGGTTTGGGCATGATGCCTCTCTCATGGGGCTTGCCTCCTTCCTTTGCAGATCATTATGCCTGTGTTGACATTGGTCACAGGAGCATGTGACCCCTGTGCATCTTGAAAGTTGCCACCCCACAGATGCCCAAACCTTGAACCTTGGCCTCTTATACCCTACCCCCTTAGCCCAGTAGCTGATTTTCCCTTGCCACCACCAGCTCAGTTCTGCCAACTCTGCAGTAGACCACTTCTGGTCTCATTACAGCACATCCCTGCTCCGTTTGCCTGACATTTTGCTCTCTTGCTTAGGCCTAACACTCACATCAAGCCATTGCAATTTTCAAGGCTGTAACGATGTGTTCTGTCCATCTGTGCAATTCATTGCCATGGTAGCAGCATGCTAACATTGAGCTGTGCAGTACAATGCATACGTCTGGTGGGAGGGTGGATCCTTGAGCACATGTTCCTGTGCAGTGCTGCACATGAACATTATATTATCACATGGTGCACATGGCTGTGCTGTATGATGATATGGTCTGTGGTGAGTAACATCATATTTGTACCACATACTGACATTGTGCAAGAGCTACTTCCATAACACTAGCACATAGGGCAAACCTGTAATAGTCAACCGATGTACGTAGATGAGCTAATTCTGCAGTCTGGGGGTAAACATTCACATATGCATTTCATTACTGGAAGGCGTACATACATAAGCATGCCTAACTGTGCATGCCTAGGTCTTCTGAGACAGAGAGAGAGAGAGAGAGAGAGAGAAAAAGAAGCCAAAGCTTCCTTAAATCAAGGAGATTATTTTCTAGACCACACTGAATTGAATTATTACTTTTTGGACCTGTGTAAGTAACTAGTACTGATTCTTTTTTTGGGATTGACTTTTATTAGTTTAACTTTAATTTGCCAGGGGGTAACTGTAGCTGGGAGATATTTGCAATCATTTGTGACTAGACCTGGTACTTAACCTCTGTGAAATAGGTGTCTGAAAGGAAGGAAGGCACTCCCTGGGGTGGAGGGTCCGAGTTGTAATTGATTGTTTCTGGATGACATAGGTTTACTCCAACCAGCCCTGCCCCTCACCCCACCCGCCCCAAGTGTAACTTTTATAGCGAGGAGAGGAGGAACTGTGGGTCACTCTGGAGACTGGAAATGGCACCACAATCTGCACATGGGTTGTATACAGACCCCCATCTCAGGGGGAGGAAACAGACAAGGAAATGATAGAAGGCATCATAGGGATGGCAGAGAAAGCGAAGATATTGCTGATTGGAGACCTGAATATGCCAGATGCTAACTAGCACACCTTTTCTGCAGCCACATCCAAGAGCAGAGCCATTCTTGATGCCCTACAGGGGGCATGCCTCAGACAGCTAGTTTTGGAACCCACTCGGGAGTGAGCAATCTTAGACCTGGTACTCTTAAATGGGGATGGAGAGAGGATCTCAGATCTTGAAGTGGGTAGCCATCTGGGAACAAGCGACCAACAAACTGTGATTCACAATAAACTTAGCTGTAGAGTCAAGCCATACAAAAGAGAAGGTACTAGACTTCAGGAGGGCTGATTCTGTCAAAATGGGAGAGTGCCTCAGAAAAGCACTAGCAAACAGGCAAGAAGGTGAGGTGGAGTAACAATGGGGAAACATCAAAGCAGCCATCACAGAGGCAACAAGCCTTTGTGTGAAGTAAATAAATCAAAATGAAAGAAAAAAACTCTATGGTTCTCAAAAGAAGTGGCAGGGAAGGTAAGGGAGAAATAGATAGCATTTAAGAAGTATAAGGAAACACAGAAGAAGCAGGACAGAGAACTGTGCCTGTTATAGCAGAAGAAAGCAGGGAAGGCAGTCAGAATAGCAAAGGCCCAAACTGAGGAAAAGATAGCCAACACAGTTATGGGGGGGATAAAACCTTTTATTGGTACATTAGAGGGAAAAGAAAGACTAAGGCAGGGCTACTGAGGCTGAATAAAGAGGAAGGTGGTTGGGCAGAGAGCTACAGTGAAAAAACAGGGATGCTGAATGAATACTTCTGCTCAGTAGTTTCAATGTAAAAGCAGAGAGAGAGATACCTAATCCAGTCAATAGAAGCACTCTGGATAGAGAGGTTGATAATAGTCCTTTCACAGAAGAAAGGGTTCTGAAAGAACTCTTATAACTGAAGGTGGATGAAGCAATGGGGCCTGATGGATTTCACCCCATTATTCTAAAAGAACTAAGGGAAGAACTAGTAACACCACTGACTACACTTTTTAATAAATCATTGGAGGATGGTGTGGTACCTGAGGATTGGAGGAGGGCAAATGTGATTCCCCTTCACAAAAGTAGGAGCAAGATAGAGACAGGAAACTACAGACATGTCAGTTTGACCTCAGTGGTAGGGAAAATGATGGAATCATTTCTGAAGGAAAGAACTGTTGAGTACCTAGAGGCCAGTGGGGCACAGGACCCAAGGCAGCATGGATTCACAGCAGGAAGGTCATGTCAGACAAATCTAATTGATTTCTTTGACTGGGTGACCAAAGTAGTAGACCAGGGAGGGGCCTTGGACATGGCCTACCTAGACTTTAGCAAGGCACCTGAAACAGTCCCACACAAAAGATTAATAAACAAATTAGCCCGCCTTGGACTGGGTCCCAGGGTGGTAGCCTGGGTAAAACATTGGCTGGACAACATGACACAGCAGTTAATAGTAAATGGAGTCCACAGTGAAGAAAATGGGGTTACTGGTGGGGTACCACAGTTTTCAGTACTGGGACGTGTCATCCTTAATATTTTTATAAGAGACATTGCAGAGGAACTGGAAGGGAAAGTATGACTCTTTGTAGATGACACAAAGATCTGCAACAGGGTTGATACACAAGGTGGGGTGGAAAGAATGAAAAGGGACTTGGCAAGGTTTGAGGAATGGTCAAATGTATGGCAGTTTAGATTCAATGCAAAGAAGTGCAAAGTAATGCACCTGGGAAATAAAAACCGGGGAAGGGTACACAATGGGGGGTGAGATACTGACAACAACAAAAATGGAAAGGGACCTGGGGGTAGTCATATCAGATGACCTAAAGGTGGGCCAGCAATGTGAGATGGCAGTAAGGAGAGCTGGGGGGATACTTGGATGCATAGGGAGAGGCATCACCAGTAGAAAACAGGAAGTTGTTGGCCCTCTGTACAGACAGTTGGTAAGACCACATCTGGAATACTGTGTACAGTTCTGGAGACCCCATCTCTGCAAAGACATAGACAGAGTGGAGGCTGTCAAGAGGAGGGCAACCAAAATAGTGCAGGATCTGCACCAGAAGAAATATGAAGAAAGACTAAAGGAGCTTAAGATGTATAGCCTTGAGGAAAGGGGGGCATGATAGAAATGTTCAAATACTTCAAGGGAATCAAGAAAGTCTAAGAGGGTAGCATCTTTCAGAAAAAGAGATCTGCAAGAAGAAGGGGGCACAATTTGAAGATAGATGGGAGATGGCTCAGAGGTAATGTGAGGAAGTATTTCTTCACAGAGAGGGTTGTAGATGCATGGAATGGTTTTCCTGAGGAGGTCACAGAGTCAAAAACAGAGGGGGAATTCAAGAATGCATGGGACAGACATAAGGTAATTCTAGTGGGGGGTAGGAGGAAGTAGGCTGTTGGTTTACTAGGATCTGCAGCTTATCCATTAGGTAGGGAAATTGGCAGGCTAGGTGGGCCAAGCGGTCCTTATCTGCCATCAGATTCTATGTTTCTGTGTGCCTGGAGCATAGAAAAGGAGCACAGAGCACCACCTTGATTCCACTTTAGAACTGCAGGTGGCTACAGGTAGGCGTCTTGAGCAATGGCCTGGAAAAGGATAAGGGTGATCACAGAACTGTCCGTATGCTGTAAGCAGTGGTACAGTGGTAGAACTCTCACATCAACGTTTATTGGTGTTGGTGGTATCATGTTTACTTGGAGGGTCTCTTCTATAGTAGTCAATGGGGAAAGATGACAGAGTTACCCTCACATACTTGCTTAAGAGGTGGTGGACTTGAGTTCCTTTGGACTCCTGCCCAATTCATCCCCTATCTGTATGTGTCCATGTCCATGGCTGTATCTGCACATTGTCAGGTCTGTATCAGGAAGGATGCTGGCTGCATAAGGATATGAATTGCCAGGACACCTACATGTCCCTGACAAGGGCAGTAAGGGCTTCACTCCAATTCACCTTCCATCTGTGTTGTACTATGTGTATTTTCTACTTACCTATATTCATCTTTCATGTCTGGCAGGTGTCATGGATGACACAGACAGACTGTGGACCCACCTCTTCTCTGAGGAGTTGCAGGTACTGGCACAGACCTACATATCCAATGAGGAGGTCATGTCCCGGAGGCAGAGCACTAATGCCCCAGTACAGCAGGCCTAGGTAGAAATCATGGATGTCATCAATGCCATTGACTTTTGTAACAGCCCATGAAGGTGATGTGTAAGCACTTCAGAGACATGAGGAGGTAGACAAAGGATGTCCTGTTGACTACATGCAGGGAGATGCATGCAGCAGAGGGGGGTCCACAGGCATCATTTGCAGCACACACTGTACTTTAGCCAATGCCTAGAAACATAGAAACATAGACTTTGACGGCTGATAAGGACCGCTAGGCCCATCTAGTCTGCCCATTTCCCTACCTACAGGATAGGCCGCAGATCCTAGTTAACCAACAGCCTATATCTTCCTGCCCCCCACAAAAAATTGCCTTATGTCTGTCCCATGCATTCTTGAATTCTCCCACAGTTTTAGACCCCACAACTTCCTCAGGAAGGCTGTTCCATGCATCCACTACCCTCTCTGTGATAGAAACTAGGAGGCAATAGCCTCCACCCTATAGTCTGTGGAGGTGACAGGAGTGCTCGGAGGTGACTACGACAGTCAAATGGGGCCAGCTCAGCCATATGAGTAACCAACTGATTATGCTCTGTCCTGTTTGGCATATATGTATATGTGTGTATATACAGTAAATGTACGGGGTGCATGCGTACATTAGTGCTGTGTGACACATTGGATATAGGCTCAACTGTTTCCATGTCTCCTTGTGTGTAGCAATCTGTGTGGTAATCCATTACTGAGTTCCATGTGTCATTGCATGTATCCTCACTGTTGATGAGATGCTTGCTCACTGGTACTGGGATGTGTGCTCCCTTGTAATGGTGTGTGTGCTCACTGGAGCTGGGATGAGTGCTCATGTTTGATGGGGTGCAAGGTCCCTGATGATGGGGTGTGTGCTCACTGGTGTAGTGGTGTGCAGTGTGTATGGCAATGAGGGTGTATGAGCAGTGCACCATGCAAACAGCATGGGTGCATGGGTATTGTGCCACTGTACTCCTGTCATGCATGCTGCCTCCACCGGCATCAAGGTATGTGTGGTACATTGTTATCTCCTCTCCTCTCTCAACAGCTCACTCCATTGAACCAGACATGGTGGAGGATGCTCCAGAAACATCTTGGTGGCAGTTGCCCCTGCTGGCCACCTGCATGCTACTGCTGACTGATACCAGTGAAGAGGGTGAAGAGGATGATAAGACCTTTATCAGAGTTGGAGACAAGAAGTGTCTACCACAGACCAAGAGGTGTTGCCCACCCTTGCCAGCACCCATAACAATGAGACCCAGTTGCTGCCCTCAAGTAGCACTGTGGTTATAGCAGTGTGGATCCCTACAGCCCCAGGCATAGCCACTGCTGTGCCACCCCTTCACTCCACCTCTTGCACAGCCATCACCCTGTTGTCCCTGGCAAGTCTCACAGGCCAGCCACCATTGTTCAATCCCATGATCCTTCAACCCACATGACCACAGCCCTGCTATCCCAGGCCCATCCCACCAGTGCAACCACAGCCCTGCCACCTCTGGCCAATCCCACTGCACTGGCTACAGCTGGCCCACAATGCCCACAAGGTATCACAGCACCAACTGCAGTGCAGCCCACAGCAGCGTACAACAGCTGAGGATGCAGCCTGACCCTGTCCAAATGGACACTCCCTGGTGATATCAGGATGCAGCTGCCTACTGGCAGTTGCTGTAGCCTGCCATCGAGGCACAGATTGTCACACAGCAGGAACTGACACTCATCTGCCCCAAGCTGCCCAATGACATGCAATGTGCCATGGGGCATGTGGGAGCACACCATGCAGAGCACATGGCAGCCATCTGTGACCTGCACCAGGATGTTGTTATCAGCATGGATCAATTGTATACCACTGTGCTGGAGGCTGCAATCATGGTGGCAAGCATCGTGGAGGCTGGCCATATACCCGGCCAATGCAGTGGGAGTAGTGTCACTCCATGGTGGACAGCACAACATACTGTATGCCCACATCATGTAGTGCCAGAATACAAACACTCAGCACACCAAGGACACTCAGGACACCAGGCACACCAGGATACAGCCTGCTCCTTGCTGGAGTCAGTACCCCATGAGTCCGCAGCCAGGGGCTGCTAACACCATCCCGACACATATCCTCTACACTGTAAATGATGACCGCCCTCGGTCATACACTAACTGTGGCAGTGGCTGGTCCTTAGGTCAGGCAACCAACTTGATAGTGTTCCCTGAATGGCAACCTGCAGTGCAGGACCTGTATGACTTGCAGTGGTAGTGTTGTGTGTATAGAGTGTCAAACCATACTGTGAAACAAGCAGTACTGGACATGAACGGGAGCCAATCATGCACTGGGGCAAACCCCTAACATGGACCTGCTCCCATACCAGGTACTGGCAACTGTTGACAATACACACAACAGAGTGCCTGAGGCTTGGCATTGCACGGTGGAGCAGTGTGGGGATCACGGCACATGCCATGCTAATGAGCTCCTGCCATGGTGATGGATTGTAAGTGGGTATACATATGACAAGTGAAGCAGCAGCAGCAGGTACACTGACAGGCATACCCTCCAGACCCACCAATGCATGCCATCCCATCACCAGCAAGGCACCACACTGTCCATTCAACCATGGAAATGGCCTTGGTCATGCATGGCAGAAGATGTCCTGCAGAGCAAGGTCCTGACAGCGATCTACTGCCCCTGACAGGATCCCAGGCAGTGGACAGGTGAACAGTTGGGCATGGGGATGCCTGCAGTGCACATACTGTATGTCATACCAAGATGAACCACTGGTGCATACCTGCCTATTCTGGGCACATCAGACAGCCCATATGCAGCAGCTATGCTGTGGTGTACAGTACCATTTCATCATATCAAGGGTCTTGACCAGTGTGTGAGCACTCTGGAGTTGTCCCCAGTCACTGTGTTCTTGTGTTGCCATCTGATGTCCTCTACAGTGTGCTTCTGGTGGGGTTTTAGGCAAATCTCATCACACATGACCTATGCCAGGCACCCATGCACATCAGTGCCCATTATGGTTCCCTGTTTAGTGGGGTGTGTTGTGCAGATTAGGATCCACCATCCTGCACTCAGTTCTGGTACGGCACACTCAAGTGGGTGAGCCTATGTCAAATGCTCTGGTTCCCAAGGTGTCCCTACCACTCTCACACTTGGGTCTCTGTGAGGAATGGCACCTCTCTGACTATGTGGCTGTTTCCTACACTTGCACCATGCTCAACTTCATACACACTGGTCAGGCAGGGTGTAGACCATTACGGGGTATGCACAGCCCATCATTGTTCTCACTGGTAAGGGCATGCAGGGCACGGTGGCAGCACATGTGCATCCCACATGCTACGGTATTGTTGTGGCACTGGTGGCCAGGTCATGCACTAGGTCATTGTGCTTTGCGGCCAGATTTTCCAGTGTTCAGGGCTTAGAGCAGCTGCCACCAAACCCCTGCCATGCACATTCAGTTTGGTGCAGTGGTCTGCTTGAGGACACTATTGGGACTTTGGCACTGGGACCTGTAATCTATCAAAATCTAATGCAAGGTTCCCAGCACACCTAGCTTTGCTGCAAGCGGGTGTTTGGCACAACTTGCGTTGCATTAACGGGTTTTTGAAAATTGAGCCATATGACTGTAGTTCAATGGGCAGAAGCAACTAACCACACACGATCATTGAGTTATTTAAGCCAGTTTGCTCCAGCCACACTCAAAAGCACTGTTTCTTTGCTAAAGTCAGAGGCTCTGCCCCCCTTTCTTCTTGTGTTTGTCCCCCTCTTTCTTTTTGTGCTTTTGGGCTTTCTGTGTAGCCTGTGCCTTCACCATCATTCTAGATCAGTATTTTGCTTTCTACCTTCCTGGTTGCAGTGTGTGCTTCTCTCAGTCAACTATTCCTAAAGCACTCCTGTTCTTATGTACCTCTTGTTATGTTTGCCATGCATGTTTGCACACAGCAAGCATTTTGATATAGTAGTTGGCTGTTGAGAGGTGTGACACTGTCTGCCCAGTGCAGAGTAGTGTTTTAGGGGTGCGACAGTGGCACATCAATCATCAGCTGGGCTGATTATGGCAGAGTTTTGGCTTGTTGGGTGGAGACATTGTGGACTTGAAAAGGAAAAGCTGACCCAATCATGGGTCAGCTTTTCCCTTTGATCTATGCTGTCCAGCAACCAGAGCTGATCCATCATGTTTAGATTTGAATGCCTGGAATATCAAGCATGCAGGTGCTCATGCCAGCTGTAACAGAAAACCATCCATTGATGTATGTTAATGGCAGCCCCATAACTGTCCCCCACACTGGATCCTCCCTCTCAGCCCCTCACCAACAAACATAACACTGACACTGGGATGCCTAATCCCCCAGTGTCATCACCTCGAAAGTGAAACTTCCAAGGTCCACTATCATGCCACTCCCATCTTTAAATGGCACTGAAGAGCCAGAAGACTCATTCACAGCCATCTATCAATGTCTGTTGTTGCTGCCCCTGTAACTGTCCCACCCATCCAACCCTCCCTCTCAGCACCCACAACCCTGTATCCTCCCTGCAAACATAACACTGATACTGGGGGTGCCCAGTGCCCCAGTGTCACTGTCGCTCTCTGGTGTTGATGCCTATGTAACTCTCCCTACCACCAACCCTCCCTCTCAGCACCCACCACTCACACACCCTTCCCCCACAAACATAACACTGATGCTGGAGGTGCCCAATGTCCCAGTGTCGAGACCAGAAATAAAGAAAACCTTCCCACATTGTTTTTTTTTTTTTTACACTGTCACTGGGGGTTTTCAATCCCCCAGTATCACTGTCGCTGTTTGTTGTTGCCACCCCCTGTAACTGATCTGCTCACCTGACTCTCCCTCTTCGCACCCACCAACCCACATCCCTCACAAACATAACACTGACACTGGGGGTGCCCAGTCCCCTAGTGTCATGACCGGAAATAAAGAAAACCTTCCCTCATAGTTTTTTTTATTAAATAAACCCTGTTAAAATAAAACCATCCATCAATGTCTGATGCAGCCACTACTGTCCACCCACCTGACCCTCTCACTCAGCACTCATCACCCCACACCTCCCCAAGGCCCTTACTTACCCACTGGGTGTCCAACACTGTAGTCTTCTCTGGACCACAAGCAAGTCTTCACTCTTTAAAGCCAGACCATGAACTGAGGAAACAGGTATACAGTTCAATGTATTTCACTGGGGTTTTGAACTTAGTGGCATAACTTAGCCATTGTTTGCATATTTTTGCCCCAAATTGTCAACGTGCCTATTTGGTTCCCTGCCTCATGAACAGTTTCAGTAACATTAGGCAAACCGAAAGGTGATTTTTTGGTCCCTGCGCGCAGTTAATTTTTGTGCAGGAGTTGCAAATTTTCTCTGCCACCTTCATGAGCTGGGGTCGTAAGAAGGCTATGTTGAACATTTGGTGTAAACATTAAAAAAACAATGACATTATGAGGCTACATTGAATTTTGTGAATGCAGGCTTGTAACTTTGGTCACTTTTAGTATTTTTACTCCAAATTTACAATATTGCAATTCCTTTATAGCACCTCATGAATGTGACAGCTGTCATTTTTCAAATCCAGTCCAAAATGTGTTTTTGCATCCTGAAACCTTTGGGGCGGGAGTTCAAATTTTTTCTTTGCCCTTGTTCATGAGGCAGGGTCATAAGAAGGCTATGTTGAATGTTTGGCATAAAAATATTAAACAACAACAAAGCTGTGAGCCTACATTGAATTTTGCGAACACAGGCTCTTAACTTTGGTAATTTTCAATATTTGACCCCAAATGTTCAGCTTAGCCATTTCTTTACAGCATTTCATGAATATGACAGCTGTCATTTTTCAAATCCTGGCCAAAAAGTTTTTTCCATCCCAAAAGGTGATTTTGCAGTGCTTGCATGAAATCACTTTTCAGACAGGAGTTGAGAATTTTCTCTGCACTTGTTTACAAGGTGGGGTCATAAGACGGCTATGTTGACAGTTTGGGGCAAAAATACTAAAACATAACGATGTTATGAGGCTGCATTGAAAATTACAAATGCAGGCTCCCAACTTTGTTAATACATAACCCACACAGTGCACCACCAAACATCCAGTACCCCAGGGTTTCTATGCCAGTGGCGAACATGCAGCATTGACAAATTCTTGTGTTTCTTTTTGTTTTGACTCATGTGTGATATCCTGCCTTTGTCATTCTTGCTCTTAAATGTGCTGTTTCAGGCTCCCATTTTGCTGTTTCCTCCATACCATTTGCAGTTCTCCCAGGTCAACTACAATCCTTAAATGTTTTCTCCTAGAAAGGCAGCCACCCCCATTTGCATTCTGGTGGTTTCAGTAATTTGCTCAGTCTAGCAGCAGGCTGCTTCCTAATTTTCAGTTCTCATATGCTTCTGTTTTTCCCTAGCACTTTCATTTTTTATGTTGTCTTGCGCACGCGTAAGCAACATGTTGTGGCAGTAGGAGAAAAGCAGAGGTGTGTCAGTTTTGGAAAATGCAGGGCACGCTTTAAAAGGTGCGTCCCTCATTTGCCAAGTAGCGAGCATGGTAGCGGTGACACAAGTATTTTTCAGTGCCACCAACTTGAACAATTTAGCCCCTGCAATCAGAGCCAAGCTCGTCATGCAACGGAACCAATAGCATGTCTCCCCTACGTGCCTTGCCTAGTGTAATAAGCATGGCGGTGGCTCTGCTATCTGCTGTTTGCAATCACTAGAAAGTGACTTCAGTTGGTCTCCTTTACCCCAGTCCAACCCTGTTGGTGCCCGTAATTATGCTTTATTTCTAATGTTACACTGCAACAGCTTCCATACAATTGTATGGTACGAACTGATCAGGGACAAAGCCCCGAAAGGTAAAGGGATTGAAAATCATATTACTTAGATGTGCAACATGTTTCAATATCCCAGAGCCCTAATAAACTCACATTGGATGTCTCTCTGCACTGGAACTGATGATGGAAACTCGAAATCTGCAGATGACATGATCCCTAATGTTTCCAAAGTGAACGTGCTTAGTGATAGGATGGGAACTTTCACTGGTCCCATCCCAGAAGACCTACTGTAGTTGTTTAAAGCCCTCTCCATTGCAGAATGCCCAGGAAGATTAGCCATGATGTATTCCCTTAAAAATGATTCCTTGATGTTTTAACTGAGTGATTTAATCTTAACTATCAAGTAATAGCCTATATGAGTCTTTTTTATTTAATAAATTGACAAAATACTCAGATGTATGCACTTTTTCAAATTTTTAAATTTTGAGTGATATGGCAGTATTTTTTTCTGTCAGGAGTTAGTGCGTGTCAAGCTGAGATCACTGACTCCCATTTCAAAAAGCAGTAAACTATATGTGGCTGCCAGGCACAATGACTGATGCCACACTCCATAATTACTGTAAATGCTGCCGCCTGAATAATTTCCCCATCCTTTGACAACTGGCTCCTCACCCTCTTTAGTACTCAGCCAGTTGCCTTACAGCACAGAGTCTGCTAAATGTAACACAATAATTCTGGGTCCCAATTACCTATCCTAATCTTTTGCTCTGTATTTTAACCCCCACCGCTACCTGTGTCAGCTTTCTTATGGTCCCTGCCTTGGGGATAACACCAACATCAGCCACCACATGAACTTCCTCCTTTAGCTGTAGCCACCCACATTCTTTGTTCTCTCAGTCACTTCATAAACACCAGGACCGGTGAGCATATTAACAGCCGTTGGTGCCCCAGTGCACCTGCTTCGGCGCGGCTAGTGAGTTGCCTGTACATTCCCTCCCCCGCCCGAGGGACAGTGCACCAGTGGAGTGCTGGGCTAAAGAAAACACATTAAATCAGTCTAGCAGTTTGGCACCTGATACAAAGCTACATGCAAGCCACTCGAACATCTTGTTCCGCTGACCTCCGCCCCCAGAAAAAAAGACAGGGTGAGGAGCAAATACGAGCAGTATACATTTGGAGGAAGGCTATCGGTTGCCCAACATTTGAAAGTTGATATTAATTTATTTGAAAAAAAGACAACATTTTATATGAAGCATTTAGTAGACTCTACACTGTCAGGCGACCGGCCAAGGACTAAAGAGGGGGCTGAGCGAGTCGTCAAAGGATGTGGTGATTATTGGCGGCTGCATTGACAGTAATCATGGAGTGTGGCATCAGTCCTTGTGCCCAGCAGCCACATGTAGCTTACTGCTTTTTGAAATGGAAGTCCACGACCTCAGCTTGACAGATGCTGACTCATGAGAGAAACAAACACTGTCATACCGATCAATATTTCAAAAAATTGAAAAGGAGCATACATCCGAGTATTTTGTCCATTTATTCAATAAAAAAGATACACAGAGACCATTACTTGATAGTTAAGATTTATTTAGCCAGCTAAAACAGTAACAAATCATTTCCTGTCTCCTTTGACATCCCAGCACTCTGCTGTCCAGCCCCATCTCTGAGTGCTATATGTTTTGCAAAACTTGATTTTTTTATATGTATTATATTTGAAAGTTGAAGTAATGTACACATGATCTCAGCAGCATAGTAAATGATGAGAAGGCTGATCAAAGTGTGGTTTTCTCAACAGGAATCCTCTTGGTCAGGACTAGGAATGTACGCTTTTTATTTGGAGTGTGTTGCAGAGCATCATTCCTTTGGCTTGCGCTCCTGAGCTGTGCTAGTTAAATTCTGGACTCCCCCAGTTGGGGATGTGCCTGTGGCGTGAGCGCTCTGGCTTTGCTTTGCTTGACGAAGTTGAAACCCCAGCTAAAGCCCTCCTCTACTGCTCGTTGTGGAGCTCCTCATGGATGGAGCTGGAACAGGGCTACCTTTTTTCCATTCCCATCTCCATCCCCCTGAAAACACTCGAAGGCTCCCCCTTATGACATAGCCGAAGAAGCACCAGTGATGCCCCTGCACCGTTCTGGAGGCATTGCCCAATTTCGCTGCTGCTAACAACTCCAAGAGGGGCCCCAACTCCCTTTGTTATCCTTCAACACTCCAGGACAATCTTGTCCCCCTGCAAGAAGTTTTATTTTTCTGAAAAGTACATTGCTTGTGCCAGGTCCCTGTCTCAAGTTCCTGTAGTAGAATGCAGGTCTGTGGAAATGCTCCCCCGCTAATATTAAACAGTGTGTGAGTGCTGCAAGTTGGCCAGCTCCAAGTTTATCTGTTTTTGTTGAACTGCTTTTAATTTAATTTTCTTTTAGTTGTAAAACATTTAAAGAAGGCTCATCCACGGAATATTTAATAGCCTACCAACTGCTCTGCAGCAGTTTCAGATGGTAATCTGTACTCTTCTCAACCGTCAGATGCGGTCTTTATTGATGAAAAAATTAAAAAAGGACATCAGACTAGAGTCAGTGAACCCATCTTAAAAATGGTAGTATTAATTGAGGGAAGCAACTACCATAAGCGAGTTGATGTAAACAATGCACCTTTATCATTTGTCCCTAAGTGAGGGACAATGCCTATGAGGCTGGCTGGTCCTTAAAATGAGGGACACATCATCACATGTGAAAATGCAAGCTTAAAACACTTCTGGAAACCAGTGCATTTATTTGTTCGAAGTTGAATTTTTAAATTACAATCACAGAATGTTAAGAATTTCTTAATGTCTAAGGGTCTGATCCTCAAAGGGTTACTGGTCTCTCTGTGACTGTGGAGGATGGGGAAAAGTCACAGAGTGCTTCTATGCACAGGATGCACACCACTGGGGCAGTCTGCAGCATCTACAACAGGGGATGAATGCCCCCTCTGTACCTAATCCTTTCCATGGACCTTGCTACATGGGCAAGTGGATGGCTAGGGACCGGGGGATGAGTACAGGTAGGAGCACGATTCTCAAAGTAAACACCCTGGTGCAGATGGTGGTGGGTGCTATGGCAGCCTAGGGGCATCACTAGCAGCTATGCACTCCCTCAGACTGGCCACATACCATAATGCCGAGTCCAATCTGCCATCTCTCCTCTAACCCCCAGCCCTAGGAGCCTCTGTGGTTGGCTGGGAGCATCACAGGCACTGAACTGTGATTACACAAATATTAGCAGTTGTGTCAGTGGGGATACTGCAGCCCCAAAGGACTGTGATATCCTGCTATGCCCTGCATCCTGTTCAGGCAGAAATCCACTAGCAGCCCAGTTCATTGGCAGTCCAGCCCATGGTTCAGACTAATTCTGCCAACCCTTGCTGCCCCCCTCCCTAACGCATGTCTCCACATCAGTGACTTGCAAGGGGCAGAGGATGTGGATGCCAGCAGGTGGACCACGAGTGGAGCTGCCCTGCAACACACCCCTTGATACAAACAAGTCATGCATATCTGGGTGCTTTTGAGAATAGGGCCCTGACTTTACAGCATCTCCTTTATTGGGGCAGCAACTTAGTTCTGAGGGGTAAAATGAGGGACAGTAGAAAGGTATGAATAGAGACATTTTCTGACAGAGTACTAGCCAAGAACTTTATTTTCATAGAAAGGTATGAATTTAGACATTTTCTGACAGACTACTAGCCAGTAACTTTATTGTTTGAAATCAGTCATGTTTATTATCCCTGCTTAACAGTTGACAGAGGCAGTTTTTATTTGTTGTGTGTGCCAGAGGGACAGAGGCAAAAAAATCTAAGGGGCAGTCAGGGACATCCTTGAAAACGAGGAATGGTTTAAAGTTGTGGTTTAACCTGTGACACAGCTCAAAATGCAGGGTTGGGTTATAATGCTGCTCAGCTTGTTCGACCTTTTCCAGAACATTAGTCACTAGCTGTCTTATTTCGCCACATGTGCGGCCTTTCATAATCAATGATCAAGGCTTGCCTTTGGTAGAGCCTTCTCTATGTTTATTTATTTATTTTGTTTCTTAAGGCTGATTGGTGTAAGCCAGTAGACTTCCTGCAGGTGTCACACACCAGCCTTATGAAAACCACGAGAAAACCTCAGTGCCAAAATGTGACATAAATCAAAACACACAAATGTTGTTAGATAAGTAACGCAAGTGGAAGGACTCCACACCCCTCTGCCACAACTGCAGTTTCCTCACTTATTGGTCTACATTTGCTGGAATGCCAGTTACACCACTTCTGTCACAGGCAAATAGACTCTGTTACCTAACTGCCACACCCTAAGTGGCCTCCCTGCCTGTGTGCCCACATGGGAAAGGTTTACAAACTTGTTACCACAGCTAGAATGATTCCAACATCACTGCCACATCTGAAATGCCCTGGCTAACCCCCAAGTCACTCAGTTGCTAGAATGCCACAGGACACAGTGACCCTGATGGAATACCTCCAAGGTATTTTTCCTCTCAGAATGCAACCTAACAGCAGTACCCTTGCAACAATGCCTCCAAAGCCAATACCTTGTCTGAAAGAAATCATGCCCCCCCAAATTCGCACCACCATGCACCTTAAAGAAAGAATCTCCTGATGTAATATCCTCCCCCAAGGCGCCATGCCATATGAATGGCTTAAGATTCAGTGGCTGTACAGGTGACCTAGTTTCAGTATATCAGCAGGAGGGTCAGACCAGGGCAGCCGCTGTGCTGAAATGCACCTTGGGCAGGGAGGGTTAGGGTGGGCTCCATCACTGCAGTGACCATGCAGCTGAGCCAGAGAGTTTGCTACTAAGGAAATGCTTCACATGCAGGAGGCAAAGAAAGGTTGTGTCCATGCCAGGGGAAATAGAATTGCAGGGACCAAAATCTCAGTGCCCCAAGCCCCATGTGATGTAATCATGCAGTCATCAGGGTCAGCTGTGGGAAGGCAGGGGTAGATCTCAAGGTAAAAATTCTCTTCGGCAATATGTCATCGAGGAATCGTTAGCAAAACTGAGTAGACTGGATGGACCTTGGGTCTTTTTTTGCTGTCATTTTCTATGTTTCTACCCACCTGCCTATCATCAGCCAGATACAGAGCACATGGACGGGAGAAGATGGCCCTCACCAAGGAGCTACAGCCATGGAGACAGAGCAATGAGGGATAGTGGACACAGGAGGAGAATGGCTAGGCTGGGCCAATGGATATATCTCTGAGGTACACACTGGCTAGGGAATAACAATTTCTATGGGAAAAAAGAATGTCTCCTGAATCATGTGCCCCCCCCCCAATGAACTGCAGTACCTTCAACCTGAGCTACAGTCTTAGGTTCTCACTGTTAACTGAATTGCCTGTGGCTCTGGCTTCTATTACACCTTGTAGTAGCAGTACTATAAGGTAAAGTAGGCCTCAGTGCTGAAAGTAATTAAGCTTCTTAGCTAGGACAGTAACCCAGGCAAGTAAAACTATTACACAAAACATATATATATATATATGCCTAAAGTGTTTGAAATAAGCAAAGCAACATTGAAGACCACCTTGGGCCCTGAGGAAGTGGTCCCAGAGCCACAAAACATTGGAAAAGTTAGTGGCAGTCTGAAATATTTGAATTAAATTACATGTTTAAACTTTTAGAAGTTCTAGGTCCCCTCATTTATTTCCCAAGGCATAGCTTACATGTAACAAGGACTTATACCTTGACATTTGGTCAATCAAGAGACAATGTTTTGCTGACCAATAGTGTCACTGCAATGTGGCAGCCTATAAAGGCAAACTGATTTCCATAGAGAATGTTATTCTCTGCCCAGCGTACATCCTCGGAGATATACCCAATGAACCACTCACTGCTTGTATCTGCCTATGACTTTGTCTGCATGGCAGTGGCTCTGAGATGAAGCCCATTGTTCCCTATGTGGTCTGTTTGGGTCACACTGGCACAGGGGTTAGTGCAGAGATGGAGTGTCTGCTAACCCTTCCCAGCTGAGGCACACTGTTGCACAGCCGATGCCCTGTCTGGACTGACAATTTAAAGAAACTGGGTCACCCGCATGCCAATGTGACCCACTGCCACTGAGTCACCAGGCAAACCCCTTCGGGGGTATTCATATGGTAAAGTAACTTGGGGGGCATTTCACCACAGGACACTTTGTTTAGGGCACATGATGGAGTTTGGTGTCATACTTACAAATTAGTGCCTTGGGGTAGCCATGGTATTCCAGGTGTGGCAGTGAGGTCACAGTCTATTGCGGCGGTGTCTGTGAGTTTATAAGTCATTCCAATAATGGCTTAAGGAGTCCTTGACATCATTAGAAACACTTGAAAAACATGTAACATTTAGACACTATTCAGCTTATGTTTAATATGTTTTCTATACTGTTTTCCCGGTTTTCTTTATTACTGTGCACAGTTGTATGAAAGAGGATTGCTGTTCCTTATGCTTTGTCTGCTCTTTCTCCTTGCCTACACCTGATATCATAATCCCATTTATGGCATAATAATTATCTTCACAGCAACAAATTGTGATGTCATAAACAGAACAGTGATATCAGATATAGGCAAGCAGCCAGAACAGATAGGGCAGCCATCCTGTTTACATGTAAATATCCTTAGTAACAAAGAAGTAAGATTACAGAAACAAAATATTAAATATAACCTGAATTGTGTCTAAATGTTAACTTTTTTCAAAGTTGTCACAACAGCATCAGGGGCTCTTTATGGGTGGAGATCCCATTCCAGGTGTGACAGGTAAGGGGTTCTATCAGGCTGGGACTGAAGGAATGTCCATGGTATTTCAGCAAATGCAGAAAATTGGTAATGGCAGTGTGTGAAACTGACCCGGTTGTTCCTTCAGGGGTGCATTAACTTTCATAGTTTCATAGTTTCAGATCAAGTTCAAAAGACTGAAGTCCATAAATAAACTTGCCACCATTCAAACTTAAATGATGGAACAAAGGAATTTGTTTTCGTCCATAAAGGTGTCTAAACTGTTTTTAAAACTGTCATACTTCCACTATCTGCTACATATCTTGGTAGTGTATTCCAAGTGTTAACAACTCTCTTGGTGAACCATTGGCTTCTTTTAAAAGTGTTATTTACTTCTCCTATGAGTCTTAAATTATGTGACCTTGTATCCTTATAATGAATTGTATTTTTGTTTAAACCAATCAGTTCAAATAATTCTGGATTGTTGTAGGTTTTAAAGATCAAACACAATTCACCCCTCAAACGTCTATATTCCATTTAGTATAATTGTAGATGCCTTAATCTATCATGATATTGCAAGCCTTTAATTTCTAGAATTTGTTTAGTAGCTTTCTTTTGTACTCTTTCTATTTTTTCCCTGAATCGGAATAGGGAACATTGAAAGTGGCAATGTCCAGGTTCTTTCTCCAGGGTAGCATCTAGTGCCAATAGCCAGACTCTGCCTCCAGGGTAGCATCCAGTGTCAGTGGCCAGACTCCTTCTATAGGGCTATGCCTAGAGGTCTTGACCATGCTCTGTTTCCAGGACAGCCCCTAATGCCGACATTCTGACTCTACCTTAAAGGCAATACCTAGCATCTAGTACTGGTGAACAGGCTCTACCTTCAGGGCAGCACTTAATGCGGATGACCAGGCCCTGCCTCCAGGGAAGGACATACTGCCAATGGCCAGATTCTGTCCCCAGGGCAGCTCCTCATGCTGACAGCAAGGCTCTGCCTTCAGTGATGCACTTAGTGCCAATGGTTAAGTGCTGCCTCAAGGCCAGCACCTACTGCAAATGGTTTGCCTGTGCCTTCAGGTCAGCACCTACTGCCAACAACCAGGTTCTGTCTCCATGGCAGCACCCGGTGTTGCCTGGGCAGCATATAATATCAATGGCCAGAGTCTCCTTCCAGGGCAGCACCATGTGTCACGGACAGATTCTTTCTCCAGGGCAGCACTTTATGCTATTGCCACTATCAACCTCCAAGGCAACACCCAAGGGTAATAGTGAAAGCATGATTCCATGGTCTGGAGGCAGAGTATTCAAGCTCCTCCCCCCCTTGAAAAAACAGCCAGTTGGTGAGAATGGAGAGGACAGTACAAAATCAACCAGGTCCTTGCTCTCCAGCTGTGCCCTCCTCAACTGTGGCACACTTGAGGTGAGAGGGAACAGAGGGTACTAGCCTATCTGAACAGGGCTGAGCCTCTTTGTTGATGTGGCTTTATGTAAAGCTGCACTTATTTAGTACTGAGTGCAAAATAGGGCAGTAGTTTACATGAGTGTATGCATGTATGTGGGTTATAAAGATGTAAAGTATGTCTGAATAACTTGCACCATAAAACACTGCTGGTTTCCTAACTAGAAATAGTTTGCGCAGCTCAGCACCTCCCTTATATTCAGAGAGTTATTAGGTGTCAAATGGCAGGGAGTTTAAATAATCTATTTGATGCCAGTTTCCACTGCTATCCTTCCCACTTGCACTCTCTTTCATGCCATACAATTTTGGGCCCTTTTTTAACCATATAGCCACATAAAAGGCACAAGGTCATGTTCTTTTTTATGTTGTCTCACATACATGGAAGACTAATTAATACTGTTGATTATTTTTTTGTATTTTATGTTACCTCCTATATATGTAATTTTATGCTGTTGTTTTATTGCTTGTACAGCACCTTGGCATTTGAAAGGCACCATATAAATAAATTTGAATTGAACTGAATTGAATTGAACGTGTTGTGGCAGTAGGAGATCAGTAGGAGAAATGCAGAGGTGTGTCAGTTTTAGTGAATGCAGGGCACGCTTTAGAAGGTGAGTCCCTCATTCACCAATTACTGATCATGCTAGCGGTGACACAATTGTTTTTCAGTGCCACCAACTTGAAATGATTTAGCCGCTGCAATCAGTGCTAAGCTCGTCATGCAGCAGCACTTATGACATGCCTCCGCTATGTGCCTTGCCTAGTGTAACATAACAATAAACATGGTGGTGGCTCCACCGTCTGCTTCTTGCAATCACTAGAAAGCTGACTTCGGGGGTGCCCAATCCCCCTGTCAGCATGTGTAAACTCCCACCCCCAAGACTGTGTGGCACACTGGAATCCCACTCCAGTGTGCCCCCTGTATTCGGAAGCCGAATGTGTCAGCATTTTCCTGGCCCTGCCCACCCCCATTGTGAGCCACACTGGGAGCCTACCCCAGTGTGGCAAACATCACACTCCCAAAGTCATGGGGCACACTGGGAGCCCACCCCAGTGTGCTGAACATTGTTTCATACACCTGTAAAGAAAAAAACTGTCTGCGCTGTTGGTTACTTTTTTTTTTTTGGCACCTGAAACAAAGAAAAGGGTCCCTTGCTGTCAGAGGGCCCCCTCACCCAACCCGCACCCACCCTCTGCGCATCGCACTTCCCTCACCCCATACTTACCTCAGGAGGCCCGGCGCCATGATTTTCGTTGGAGCAGGAACACGTCTGCATTTTTCTAAGAGGACCGCAAACTGAAGAAATGCTGGTAAACTGTATAACGCCATCAATGAGGGGTCTTTCAACTTAGGTGGATATCGCAGCCATTGTTTTTAATTTTCACTCCAAATTTTCGACATGGGGTTCTTTGGACCGCACCTCATGAAATCAGTCACTGTCATTTTGTTATTTGGCCCCGAAAGGTGATTTCATGGTTACTGTACAGAATCACCTTTTGGGACTGATTAATGAAATGATAGTGCCACTGTTCATGAGGTGGGCTCCCAAAAAGCCCATGTTGCTAATTTGGTGAAAACATTCCCAAAAATGACTGCATTACCAGCGTGCATTGTGTAGTTTCTACGCATGCTCATAACTTCACCAATTTTTTGTATTTTTACTCCAGATTCTCAAAATTGTCATTTTTTGCACACCACCTGATGAACAGTACAGCTGTCATTTTCACATCCTGCCCGAAACATGATTTTGCTCCTCTGGCATAAAATGGGCATGGTCGCTGTGAGAAATCAATGTTTGGGACAGATTATGAAAATCACAGTGCCACTGTTCATGAGTGGAGGTCCCAAAATGCCTATGTTAAAAATGTTATATATTATAAAATCCTGCAAATAATTGCATTAAGGGTGTACATTGCGCGGTTTCTGCGCACGCTCGTGACCACCAATTTTGTTTTATTTTGATTCCATATTTTCAACATTACCATTTTTTTACACCTTCTCATGAACAGTACAGCTGTCATTTTTCACATCCTGTTTGAAATGTGTTTCCAAGCCTGTGGTGCCAAATGGCATAGTCGTTGAGCAAAATCACCTTTCAGCTAACAAACCAATAGTGTCACTGTTCATGCAGTGGGGTCACAAAAAGCCAATGTTGAAAACTTGTAGTGAAAATACCAAGAAATGCACAGGGTGTTAGGCTTTCTGACCATAACACCCTACCCTGTAGGGACTAACAGGTGTCAGGGGTGTGAAATGGGCTTGTTGACAGTAATGCTCATGCCATTCCACCCCTACCCTGCAACCAATGACAGGCATCAAGATGTGCTTTGGACTCTTCAACTCCAAAGTTCACCCCATTCTCCTATACTGCATCCATTTCAGTGTATTTCCTTATGGAATGGGGTGAGTGTAAAGCCTGAACACCCCAAGGCACACCTCGACACTTGTCGGTGTCTGCAGTGTAGGATGAGGTGAAATGGCCTGAGCATTATTTCCAACGACCCAAAGGCCACACCCCAGTGCCTATCAGTCTCTGCAGTGTGGAGTGGGGATGGTGTCAGTTCAATACTTCACTGCCATTTCTATTATGCATCTCTCTAACTTCTGCACTACCAATGCCAATGCCAGCAAGACAACATTCGGCATTGACAAATGCTTGTTGTTCTCTATTGCCTTAGCCTACCTCGTCTGTAGTGTATCAGCAACAAACATTGACCTCCCTTATGGAATTGGTTAGCATACATTCACAATTCAGTTCAGGTGCACATCATGTAGGCCCTGGACACACTGGGGAACTTAAAATGGTTTAAGTGCCTTAAAATGGTTTAAATCCCCCTAGCACTGTTTGCAGACAGAATACAAGCCCCTTTAACCGTTTTAACAAAAGTGGTTTTAAACCCTACTAGATACCTAGTCTTAAAACCATTTTTTTTAAATGTTTTGGAGCTAGCATGGTTTTACTAACAGGTCTGTCCAGGAGTAAAAACATTTTAAGCTGTAATGGTTTAACTAAAACAGTTCTAGCTGCAGTGTATCTGGGCAAGCACGGTTCTGTGTGCTGGACTTAACACAAAATAGTTACAAGGAGAACAGGTTTAACACTAGCAGTGTGGCCACACTAAACCATTATCAAAAATGGTTACTGAATAGTGTGGCTGCACTGAAGTGGTTTAGCTAAACTGGTTTTAAAAACAGTTTTCAAAAACAGTTCTGTAGTGTGTCCAGGGCCCTAAGTCTCATACATGTCCTAGTTGTCATTTGATGTCCCAGTCAGTTATTCAGTCTAGGCTATGTTTTATTTCTACTTTACAATCATGGCTGTCAGGCCTCGCCATTGGCATCCCACTACTCCTGTACTTGGACTCATGCCAGCCATGCCCATAACATGGCTTCCAGGGATCCCTGCCCTCTATGCCTATGGACTTGCTCTGCTCCCTTGAAGTCTGAATCTTTAGGGTGGGTCCCATAACTTGGGTGGGGTCCTTCTCTTTCTGCCCTTCGAGAGAGAATGTCCTATGCTCTGGGGGAAGCTTTTGGCCATTCTGATTGACTGGGTGGCACTTCTTGATGTAGCATTTAAGACTTCAGCTGCAAGTGGGTGGGGCCTCTAAATCCACAGAGGCTTCTTTAGCTGTGCAGACTACATCAACAGCACCTTTCAAAGCTATTCCCCCTTATGGCTGCCTAAGGTTCACTTGGTCTCCACCTGCTTCCCTTCTTCTGCCCTTCAAGGGTGAAGATAAAACAATTACGCAAGCCATTACTGCTCAAAGGTCCAATGGCAATGCTTTACCCCCAAGGGTTCAGCTTCCTCTCCAGGCCTCCTCTTGGTGGAGGCCAGGTGAGTGCCTTTCATCAGTTATTGCTCTCGTCATCCTGCCATTGGGTCTCTAAATTGTAGTAGGTGAGCCATCACCACAGCCTTGGATCCCCAGAGATTTCCTCCTCATTGGGGTTTTTTCCTCTCCTGTGTGAAAAAGATCATAAAAATTAGGTAGTCTCTGTGGGAAGTGGTCCATAATGTAGTATATTAATATTAGTATAGCATTTACCCTAGTAGGTTACTGCTGTGAGTTGGGGATGGATGATGGCCCTCTTTTCCATCCTGCTTTTCCCTCTCTCCTTACAGATGTCATGCCTCTCTCAGCTATCGGTTACCAGTTAAAGTCAGTCACTGCTCAGTCCGGTCTCTGTCTGTTATCAGTTATTACTCATTGTTATACATCTGTCCTCATTCAGACTGTGTGTTCACAACCAGCTATACAGTAGTTTTGGTCTCTTTCCTAAGGTGCCTTTACCCTAAAGGAATTATGTTCTGTTGGCACCTCTAGGGGTGGAGCCTTCCTCAAGAGGGTTCCTTTACCTTCGCTGTACCCCACCATTGTGGCAGTTCCCCACAGGAACGAGTGTGAACAGCCAAGGTACAGTATCCACTTAGGCAGTCAACAACACATTTATTCAACTGCCATCAGACTACAGTGAAACCCACCAGGTTGAAGCCCAACTATGTAGAATTCTGCAGAAGAGGTACTGCAGCAAACAATGTAATTTCAATGGGAGTTAATCCCTTTTGTCATGTAGGAAACTTGTGAAACTGTGTTACATCCTGGCAGGCTTCACTGTATCAAAAGTGTTGCACAATAGAAACATAGAAACATAGACTTTGATGGCAGATAAAGACCGCTTGGCCCATCTAGTCTGCCCATTTCCCTACCGACAGGATAGGCCACAGATATTAGTTAACCAACAGCCTATTTCTTCCTACACCCCACAAGAATTGCCTTATGTCTGTCCCATGCATTCTTGAATTCTGCCACAGTTTTAGACCCCACAACCTCCTCAGGAAGGCTGTTCCATGCATCCACTACCCTCTCTGTGAAATAATACTTCCTCACATTGCCCCTGAACCGCCCTCCTTCTATCTTTAAATTGTGTCCCCTTGTTCTTGTAAGTCTCTTTTTCTGAAAGATGCATCCCTCTTGGACTTTGTTGATTCCACTGAGGTACTTAAAAGTTTCTATCATATCCCCCCTCTCCCTTCTTTCCTCAAGGGTATACATATTAAGCTCCTTTAGTCTCTCCTCATATGGCTTCTCTTGGAGACCCTGCACCATTTTAGTTGCCCTTCTCTGGACTACCTCTATCCTGTCTATGTCCTTGCTGAGATGGGGTCTCCAGAACTGGAAACAGTACTCCAGATGGGGTCTCACCAACAGTCTCTACAGAGGGATAACAACTTCTTGTTTTCTGCTGCTGATGCCTCTCCCTATACATCCCAGTATACCCCCAGCCCTCCCTACTGCCTTCTCACATTGCTTGCTAACCTTAAGGTCATCTGATATGATTACCCCCTGGTCCCTTTCCTTTTTTGATGTTGTTACTACCTCCCCACCCATTGTGTATTCTTCCCCTGGGTTCTTGTTTCCCAGGTGCATTATTTTGCACTTCTTTGCATTGAATCCTAGCTGCCATACTTCTGACCATTCCTCCAACCTTGCCAAGTCCCTTTTCATCCTTTCCACGCCTCCTCGTATCAACCCTGTTGCAGATCTTTGTGTCATCTGCAAAGGCATACTTTCCTTCCAGTCCCTCTGCAATGTCACTGGCTGAAGACATTAAAAAGGACTGGACCCAATACTGAACCCTCAGGTACCCACTAGTAACCCCTCTTTCTTCAGAGTGGACTCCGTTTATAATACCTTCTGTGTCCTGTTGTGCAGCCAATGTTTTATTCCAGGCTACCACCCTGGGACCCACTCCCCAGGCTGGTTAATTTGGCTATTAATCTTTGTGTGGGACTGTGTCAAATGCCTTGCTAAAGGCTAGGTAGGCCATGTCCACAGCCCCTCCCTGGTCTACTACTTTGGTCACCCAGTCAAAGAAATCTATTAGTTTCGTCTGACATGACCTTCCCGCTGTGAACCCATGCTGCCTTGGGTCCTCTGCCCCACTGGCCTCTAGGTACTCAACTATTCTTTCCTTCAGAAGTGACTCCATCGTTTCCTGCCTCTGTCTTGGTCCCACTTTTGTGAAGGGGAATCACATCCGCCTTCCTCCAGTCCTCGGGTACCACACCATCCTCCCATGATTTATTAAAAAGAGTAGCCAGTGGTTTCACTAGTTCCTCCCTTAATTCTTTTAGAATTCTGGGGTGAATTCCATCAGGACCCATAACTCCTCACTACATTGTGTATGCCTATTGAATTAAAAGGTTAAGCACACAGTTTGGTGGGTGGCAGCAACCAGCCACACCTGCTTCCTGAGTTATTTAAGCCAGCTTCCTCCAGTCTCACTCAGAAGCGCTGTTTCTTTGGCCAGCCATCTTTTTTTCTTTTCCTGTGGTGTAGCTCTGTCCTTGGAGCTCCTTCCTATGGTATCTTTAACCTAAAGGAGTTATGTTCTCATGGCACCTCTAGAGGTGGAACCATCTTCAATAGGGTTCCTTTGCCTTTACGGTACATTGTCAGGGTGGTAATTTTCCATGAGATATAGAGTGTGAATGGCCAGAGTTTACATATATGACAGTCAATAACACATTCTTTCAAATACTTTTAGACTATCAATGATGCACAAGCATAACTCCTCACTAAGTTGTGTATGCCCTCTGAAGTAGAGAAGGACAGAAGGTGACAGGAATGCGACAGTTCTGAATTACAGGGCCATCCTGAGAAGGCACAACCTCTGAGGGTCAGACAGAAATTGGGAGCAAGGGTCCCAGCTGTAGGGCATGTGCTGCCATGGAGAAGAGCAAGGTCCAGAGTGTATAATAGCTCAGTGGAAGCCAGGGAGCAAATTCCCAGAGGCAGTATCCACCTGCAGGGATTTTGAAAGTCCAGTATGAGGTATTTTATGGGCTCAGAGTGAACCAGAGAGCAAGGTCCCAGAGGCAGGGTGCACCTGCAGTTTGATAAAGTAGCAAGTTCTGGAGAGAAGGACACAATGCTCAGCTGAGCTAGTGAGCAAGGTCTTGTGGCACAACTGAGCCAGAAAGCAAGACCAGAGAGGCAGGGTCCAGTAAAAGTGGCATGGTATGGGATTTACACTAAGCCAGGGAGCAAGGTCCAGAAACAGGAATGGCTACAAGGTCCAGGAGGCAGGTAGTGGGAGTAAGGTCTCAATGCTATATGGGCCAGCTGTTGTGGAGTGATATCCAGAGTTGTATGGGCTTTGCTGAGAGTCAAGAAGCACGGCCTGAAGCAGGAACATCTGCAGGGTCCAGAGGCAGGGAGTAGGAGCATTGTTCCTGTGCTAGGCAGACAGGCTTTGAATAAGTGAGATCCAGTGTTTAGAATGGCTCAGAAGGAGCCAGAGAGAAAGATCCTTGAGGCAAGGTTCAATATCAGTGGGTGCCAGGGAGCAAAGCCCCAATGATATGCAGGCTGGCTGCTGTGGAGCAAGATCCGAAAGGTAAAGAGATGGAGTTAGTTTAGTATGATGTCAGGAGGGTCAATGCATATTGAATTTTGAAGTTATTGCTGGGTTGAAACCAGGGAGTCATACAGGCATGAGCCCAGTGGTACTGGGGCAAGAGCCCAGTTAGTCAAGGGTGAGTGCCTTGTAGTCATGGGGTGGCAAAACATACTGGGCTCTTAAGAGGTGAGGCAGGGTGGATACGCTAGCAAAGGGTGGTGAAGGCCCAAAACACATAGGATGTAGAGCATGGCCACAGCCATGCCTGAAGGAACCTGGAGGTCGGTATCATGACAGGCAGACCAGGCAGCAGACAAGCAGGAGAAGGATCCAGCCCCAGTAAGACCCACAGCTGGAGGGTTGCACACACACAGAGTATCCCCCTGAGGCAGCAGAAGCCCATGCGGGATGAAAAGCAAGAAAGGAACAAAGAGAAGGAGACCTGGCCCCCAAACAGGAGTAGAGGCAAGATGACTGCATTGGTGCAGGAGCAACACAATGGAGCAGGGCAAGCATGGAGCATGGGAGCTAGCAACACCAACAATAAGGGAGAGCAGCACCCCTCCCCAGATGTCCATCCACAAAAATCTCCAGCAGTGCTCATGCCAGCCAGTGAACAGCAGAAGACAGAGGAACCAAGAAACCAGAGATGTCCTGCAAAGCAAAACCACCGGGTGCAGCAGTAGACGGTGATGGATGTCGTCATTGCAAGCAAACCCATAGGAGCCAGGAATGCAGAGCCACAGGTACAAAGCCCTGAATGCCAAGCATTTCTTTTATTTATTTATTTGAATTTTATTAACCGGGTGAACCCACTGAGACTATGCAGTCCCTTTTTCAAGGACGACACAGGCAATAAGGCATAGAGCACTGGCAGCAGAGTCAACACAGCAGACTGTAAACAATGCAGACCAGAAGGCCATTGCACATCAGGCAGATGTTGGGAGGAGTGAGACAGATCTTGATGAAGCAGGGAGTCTGAAAGCAGTGACCAAGTGGCAGGGTAGGTGGACAGAAAGGGTAGACAAGAAATCAGCAGCTGCACAGTCACTGCAAAGAAGTGAACACAAGGACAACACTTAAAAAAATGTGTTGTTATCATTAATGTTGCCCACTGCACCACTGAACCTCAGGCAAAGTGTCTCAAAACAAAAGACTGGAAGTCTGACCTGCCCTACAAGACAGCGAACCCAGATAGGCACGCCAGGGAAAGGACAGAGAGAATGAAAATATAGGAAGGTCATGGTGACAGGTAAAAAATGAAAATAGCATTAAACTGTAAAATTCATTAATACTTTTTACATGATGGATGTTCTTAGGGCTTTATGGCTTTCTATGTGTCGGAGGAGGCACACAACAGCTCACAGGTGCTATAGCATGCCTGCCTGTTACACACATGCACACACACACACAAAACACACATACACAAACAGCAGCTCTGCTAGCAGTTACTAACCCTTGCTTCAAATTAAAAAAAAAAAATCAGTTGGATTTTCATTATACAGAAATACAATATACTGGTATCCGATTTATTTAGGGGTGAGTGGGCTAGCATGCCAGTATACTGTATTTCTGTAAAATAGAGTGTAAGCTTATACTGATTTTTGGTGCCCCCCTTGGAAAACAGATTACTAATTAGAATTTCTTTATTTTGAGGACCTGACCTGGCTGAACTGGAGAGACCTGTTCTTGGATTTTCATTACTAAGTCAAAGTCAAACATTTTTAACTAGATGGAAATCAGTCAGATGTTGTATTAGTCAGTCATAATTTAAACTTTTTTTTTATTTTAGTTTTTTACTAATTTTCCAAAGTTGCACTCTGTACAGTAGGTCAATCCTAGCGAGAGTGGAAATCGATTTAACTTATAGTCAGAGAAGGAGTAGTAGGCTAGCGGAGGTTGAAGGAGGAGGTTGTGCTGTATGACACTCTTTGTCTTGAGGAGGAAGCCAGAGATGCAGGAGAGCTTTTGCTAGTTTTTTATTTATAAAAGGTATACCACCATTGCATTAACATTCACTCTCTTTCCAGAATATCTTTTGTGCACCATTCCAGGGTTCCTCCAAGAGTTTTGTATTTTGTTTCCTGCAGGAGCCAAGTCACCTGAAATGTGGACAGAGAATGAAGCAACGAAGGAAGGAAGGAAACCTGCTCAGGCCCCCCACCCCCCAGGACAGAAGAGAATGGCAGAGGAGCAGGAGTAGCCTGCTGGAGATGAAAGGTCATTCAGGCCAACTGGGGCAAATCTCTGAGGAGGTTAGTCCTGCCGAAAAGACTTTTGCTTCAACCTCTGAACCTCTTTGAACCCCTTAACTTCTGAATTATGAGGTCACAGTGTTTTCTTTTAGTTACTTTTTGCTACTCTTTGTTATTGGTATTGGTTTTATTGTATAAAAAGGGAAGGAATTTCATCCCAGTCCCCCTCCCGAATGCTTAGGGCTTAAATTCAGGTATACAGATCTGGCTGAGACCCAGGATGAATTTATTATTAATTGATAACCAGTATATTGCTTTTATAGTGTTTCTTATTTACTAGATATGTTCCAACTAGTTGGTTATTAATTATTCATCACTATCTTCACTCTCATCTCTTTTCGTCTCATCTCTAACACTGGTTAATTGATAAGTAACCGATTAATTGGTTGACAAGCTGGCCAAATTGATTGATTGGGCACGTTTCCACGTTTTCATGTTTGGTATAACTTTTTCTCTTTTGTGCTGCATCTCAGTACACATATAGTCTTAGCACTTCAAGTTTCTATCAGACAGCTTTCAGACTGCACATGATACGCTGTATCCTCCATGAGTGTAGCGAATGCGGAGACCTCAGACGTATGCAGTACTAGTATGAGGGAACACGGTGAGTGAGTTTAACTGAAAACTGCATTTATTTTAACAGCCTCTTGAACAAGCAAAGTTAAAGCTGAGCTATTTACAAGGCTCTTTTGATATAGACTAAAATCTGCTGATTTATAATAGCAGTAATAGACTAAAACAGATGGTTGTTTAAGGAAGTTAATGCGTCGCTTTTAGAATTTGTTGCAGTTAAATCTCTTTATTTTAAGCAACTGCCTGCATTCGACTGCTATCAACCAGTGGTTCCTGTAGGGAGCAAACTAGTGGGTGCAGATGATGTTTCTATAGCCCTAAATTGTACAGAAATCCCTGGGTTAGGGATATCTGAAATTAAAGGATATAGTCAATTTGAAGAATCCAGCAGGGTCTGGGTTAGGGTGGGGTTCTGTTTATATGAGAGTGTAATTATCTCAGAAAAAAAAAATCACATATAATATACATAGTATGGAAAGTTCCCCTGACCTGTGGAGGAAAATAGATAATTCCATAAATTACATAGAGGACTCTAAAACAGAGCCAGAAAAACTTCCAGAAATGGAAGAACCTCAGCCCATACACATGAACTCTGCACATAGAAACCTTGAATTAAAGGAGGTGCTAGAGGACCTGCAGCAAACAATTGAGGGACTTAGAAGTGTAGAACAGAATCTAAATTACCCAGGATGCCATTGTAAAAGAAGGTCTGAGGGTGAGGGTGAGGGTAAAAACTACACCGATAATATTAGGTGTAATAAGGAAGATGTAACATTTATCCCTTCAAGGCTGAGTGATGAATTAATTGTATGTAATGAAACCCTAAAAATTCCAATGTGATATTAATGGAACAGATGGTAAATAACAGGGATTTATTAGAGGACCTGAAATTGCAAATTGTTAACAATGCAAATAGAATAGATCAGATGTGGAATAAAGTTGCCTCTTTGCAAGACAAACTGGAAAAAATAGTGCAACCAGTGAGTGACGAGGTGGTCACAAGCCCAGAACAGGTGATGACAATAGAGCCAGATCAGCTTAGACCAGATTTTAGTTTAATACATTTTCCAGATTTATCTAATGAAAGAAACGTAGTGAGCATAAAAACAGGAAAAAGGAAAAAAATCTAAGAAAACATATACAGAGAAGATGCAAATAAAGGGGAAAAATGAACAGGAGTCAAAACTGGTAGAGAATATGCCAAATCTAACAACCCAGAAGGCAATTGTTCCATCAAAGCTAGAGAAAGCACTGGCCAAATTAGAACAAGAAATAGTAGGTCTGAAAAATGATATGAAGTCAACCGAGGCCACTTACCCAGTGGCAGAGAAGAATAATCATAATGGGAGACAAATTGTTAAAGACAGTGAGGAGGACAGTATATCAAAAGACATGAATAGATTGTGGACAGATGTCAACACAAAAGCAGATAGTAGCCCCAGAATTAGATTTTTCACTCCACTGAATTGGGGAAATCTAGAGGGGGTCACGCTGGAGTCTTACAGTATGGACTTTTTGAATAATTTGGACCTGGCTCTTACAATGGCTGACATTGTGGAGACCAAGAGAATTCTGAATAGAGAACTGACTATTATTGATGTTTATTTTGACTCCCCTCGAACCATACATTTTATTTTGGTTAACAGAGAACTAATGCTAGATAATGAGGTGTTTATGTCTTATCCCAATAGAGATATTTTTAATAAATTCAAACAGAGTGGGCTGAACATAAGCAATGGAGGTAGTATAGGAAAAACAATTATAACACTCTTTGGAATGGACCATATTTTAGAAGAAACTGACTGTAGGCTGAATTTCTGAAACACTCAGAGAATTACTTGACTATTATTCTCAAATGCGGTTCACTGGAAATAATTCTGATAAACTGTTATGTTCCTCCAGAGAAATCAAATTATTTTTCTGAGAGTTGTTGGCAGGAAATTTCTGACCACCTCAAAGGGGGCCAACAAATGTTTCCCTATATGGAAACATTGTTGGTGGGTGATCTTAATGCCTGAATTGGACTATTTGATGACCTTGTAGATAACTCTCTTTATATATAATCAAATGGAGGATTTACCTGACAGACAGTCTAGAGATAAAGTAATCAATAAAAGTGGGAAATTATTACTAGAAATAGTTAAAGAAAATAACATGTACCCTTTAAACAGAAGACTGGAGGGAGATAAAGAAGGAAATTATTCCTATGTCTCAGCAAGGGGTGCTTATTTAAGCAACCTGGTGCTTTGGACTGGTCAACTCTGCTACTGGAAAAAATATGAAATATTGATAAGAGCAGAGAGTGTCCATTATCCTCTAACTATGGAAGCTCAAATAGGAAGAGTAATTAAGCCAACTATAAAGCCATTTCTCTTTACTGAAATAAGAGCTGTGTGTAAAATCATTTGGAAACAAAACTCTCAGAGTAATATTCTGCCAATTATTAAAAGATCTGTACTGACACAGTCCTATGAAAACATTAAGGGGCTGGATATGGGACAAATGTTGGTTGAATTAAATGTACTCTTTTCCGAAATTAAAAATGCCCTGGAGGTACCAAGAGACATGAGCAGGATTGCATATAGTGACTCATGGTTTGATAAAAACTGCAAAAAGGCCAAGACAAAGGTGAGGAAATTGGGTAGATTATATAATAAAGGTAGCAGTCAGGTTAATCTCAAGAATCTGAATGAGAAAAAGAGAGCCTACAAGGAACTTATTATGACTTCCAAGCAACATTTTTATATAGCTAAGTGGGAAAAAATGCTTGAGGCAGTAGGAAAAAAAGATAACAGAGCATTTGGGAGCCTAGTGGCCAAGGGTTTTAACCAATATAAAGTTAATATTGACAGTTCTATTTCTGAGGAGGCATGGGTAGCTCACTTTAAAGGAATTTATTGTGACCCTGAGGTGGAGCATTTCCCAACTATCTGGACAGGCTCTCAATAAATTCCACCCAATAACAGTAGATGAGACTTACCTTGCTATTTACACACTGAAAAAGCAAAAGGCAGCAGGACCAGATGGGGTACCAGCAGAAGTTTTTTTAACTGAAAGTACATTATGATGTAGATACCTAACCTTTTTTTATAATAAATGTATCATTTTAAGGTGTCACGCGGATACACGGCATGAAGCTAATGTTGTTCCACTTTTTAAAAAGAGATCTGTAAAGATCCAAGGATGTACAGGCCAATACACCTTTTAGACGTTAATCTTAAAATCTTTACTAAAATAATCCTGAATCGATTACAACAGGAAGTAGATGGGGGGGGGGAGTATTTCTCTGTATCAAATTGGTTTTAGACATGGTTTGTCCACATTGGACAATATTTTCGTTTTAAACCATTTAACAGAAAAATATTTTAAAATAAGGGGGTCAGAACATATATGTGTGTTTTATAGACTATAGTACTGCTTTCGATAGCATTTCAAGAGGTTTGCTATGGCAGACTCTATTGGATAGAGGGATAGACCCTAATATAGTAAATGCAATTGCTCAGCTGTTTTCGAACACCTGGGCTAAAATAAGAATTGGGCCCAGGGGCCAGCTATCCAATGAATTTGAATGCAACCATGGAGTAAGACAAGGTTGTATCCTTGCTCCACTACTATTCACTTTATACATAGATAACATGCTGAAACAGAGCATGGAAATTAAGGGGAATTCTTCAGAAATTAGGGACTGCCCCTACCCACTCCTGGCCTACGCTGATGATATTCTGGTTTTGTCCTTAACCAAATCAGGTCTGCAAAAAAAAAAATCTAAATTTTATGTATAAAGAATCAAAGAAACTGAAGCTACAAATCAATATGAATAAAACTAAGGTCATGTGTATGGGTAAAAACAATAATAGTGGAACCTGATTGATAGGACTAGATAAGGTGGAAGTGGTGCCTAAGTATGTGTATTTGGGTATAATTATTCAGCAGAATTACAAATGGACTGCCCATATGGAACAAATCAAAGAAGGGATAAGGAAGACTATGGTAAGATTATATAAATTCAACTGTAAATATGGGGGTATGTCCATAAAACCCTTAATCAAAGTGATACAATCCAAAATAGAAACACAATTTCTTTATGGATGCGAAATTTGGGAATCTAATGCGACTAATAGTCTAATGTCCCCACTGTATAAATCATTAAGATATACACTGAGGCTTGGACATTCCTGTCCCGCATCCTATATTCTGTCAGAACTGGGTAGGGTTAATATAAATGCTGTTATCGAATCCAGGAAGGCAAATTATGGATTAGGGTGACAAACCTCAATGAAAAAACTCTTGCAAACAAATGTTTGCAAGAAAAAGAATACTGGCAAGCCATAGGATATGAATCAGGCTTCTGGTTGAATACTCTCTGCATTATTTTAAGAAAGGAGAACTTTGGGCATTTAAAAAAATCTGTGGAACAAGGTATACAAATAAGTTATAAATATAAAAAGTACATAAATAAAAGAATTAGCAACGTGTGGAATAAAGGCGACCTTATGGAAATCAGGGAATCTAGCTACTCCAAATGGTTTGCGACTCATGATTATAAACTTGGATATAAAAAATACTTAGACATTCCTTACAGATTCCTGTTCTCATGCTAATTTTATGATCTACAAATTTGAACAGTTGCCAAGTAAAGTCCAAGATTATAGATATAAAAAAACAGGTATCAGTTAGGGGGAATGTGATTGTAGTAGTGGAGATCGGGAAGATCTCTATCATGTCCTATGGGTCTGCAGATGGTATGACAGGCAATGATTGTTATGGTTGGGTACTTACATAGATAACCTCTACCATGTTGAAAAGTCAGTACTTATGGATATTTTGATATATACAGAAGATAAATGGAAAATAAAAAGGCTGGCTAACTATTTCACTGAAATTAAAAAAGTTTGGGGAAAAATTCAAATTATATAATTGACTGTAAGCACATACATATGAACTTCAGAATCCTACAATATAGGACAGCCCTATTACATAAATGCCGGGGTCTAACCTTTTGGGCCATGGCTGTACAAAGGAGTGCATAAGACTGATTTTATGTTAAGTTATGTAGCATGAAGTAGTAATATTTTATTTCTTACTTTTATGTGATTTTATGCATTTTTGTAATTAATTGTGAAGGTTTTGTTAACCATACAATAAAATTGTTGATGATGATGACCAGTAATTAGTAGCCCAGAGACTCAGGAGTTTGATAACCTGCTTGGCACTTGGAAGCATTTGGAAGCACTTGAGCATGGCAGAGCACAGTTGAGCCCTGTGTGTCAGACTTACTTTGATATCAGTAACTTTGGTCTGTTCTATATTTCTATACTTCTATATATCAATTTTTCTCTATTCTTGAGAGCTCGAACCCACGGAGGTTAATTATATTTAAATATTTATTATTTTACCAACAGGGTTATTAGGACAAGCTGAACAATATTTTATAACTAGTGTCTGATTTGTTTTTGATTTTGTTTCTTGATTCCATCAGAATTATTTATTGTATTTTTGCTCCTCTAGTTAGTCTGATGTGATTGAGATAGGTAGTACCCGTCTCTTATAAAAGCACATTAAGTACATCAAAAGCACATTTTAGATATTTTAAGCATATTTTTTAAGTATTTTATTGTTGAATGGATATTATTTAGTTTTTGTTTTGAAGTCTAGTGGACAACGTCTTCTGTAATAGACTGTGTAAGCACTTAATGTTATCCTGGGTGCTTGTGAGAAGGTTTATAGCCCAAAGAACAATTGCAGAGCAGAGGACAGTTGGGAATTTTATTCTTCACATCTATCATGGATTTACACCTTGTTGGCTGGGTAGTGGTTAAGCTTCTTGTTATTCAGGATATCAAGATATCTAGCTCTTTTTTTAAGCCTTTACCAAGCTACTGTGATTATTGAAGGGTCAGATAAGTATTACATTATTATTAAAAGCTCTGATAACTCATTAAAAATGACCCAATGAAAGAAGGCTCCACTAAGAAACCATAAGATATTGGATATCGGATATTGGGCTTGGGATATTGGACAGTGGACATTTTGTTGAATTGTATTATTAAGTTCTGGATTTTAATAGCCTTCTGGATTTAACTTGTGATAATACTAATTATACACTAGAGCAGTCTATGAGTATATTTACATATTATAGTACATATACCATTTACAGGTGTTTATAGAACTCTTGTTCAATTGAGTTATTGTTTGTAACTGGTTTTAAGAAGTTTTCGGATTGATGTTAGGGGGTTGACATACTTTTATATTATACTTTATTTAAAATTGGCTCATTTAGCTAGGCTCTTTTTTTTATAATTCAACATACTTCATTGTCATTTTCTTATACCCAACCAAACATGGGTGTACAGACACACAGTCAGATATCCAGTAGGGTTCAACTTGGCTGTGGCTGAAATCAAGGCCATGTATGCCTTCCAAACTCAAAGAGCTCCATGAGGAAAACTATTCAGTAGACAGGCCTCATGGGTAAACAGAGGTTCAAGCCCAAGAATTGGATCCAACGTCTGCCTAATAGCTTGCCAGAAAGTCTGCACCTTGGAGCAGGTCCACAGCATATGGTAGAGAGTTGCTGGAGAGCCAGTGCAACGTGGGCAAATAGGGAAAGTGAGCCTACCCATTTCATGATGTTTAATGGAGTAAAGTATAAATTATGCATTATGTTAAATTGAATTAGGCACAGTCTATCCTGCTTCACAAATTTGCATGTGTTTTGCCATAACTTCTTCCAGAAATTTACCTCAGTTGCTAGAGGGAGCCCTTGTCTCCAGTAATAACATACACCTTGAAGCAGGTGGGGATCTAAAGATTGTAATTCTTTATACACTTTGGAAACTGTGTGGGGCTGGTCAGCCACCTGCATAAGTGAGGACAAGCCAGTTTTGGGAGCTGGTGTCTCCAACCCTTTCTCCAAAAAGCAACTAATGACTCTTTAAGCTGTATGTATTTAAAGACAGAGCTGTTGTGACCCTCAAATTGTAGATGAAAATTAGGAAATGAGATTATTCTACTACCCTTGCAGAAATTAAAGAGGATTTTCCCTACTAAAGGGGGCCAACATGAGATTGGGATGGGTTTATGCCCAATTTTAAAATGAGGGTTACCCAGAATCAACTGATCCAGAGATATATGCCAGTTAAGGGAGAAATAATTGTAATTGGTGTAATGCTGTAAGGGACCAACCTATTGCAGTGTTCCTCAGTGACCTGGGAAGCATTCTGGGAGTTGTGTATATTAAAGATGGGAGAGCACAGTGGTTCTGTGTAGCCAAGAACCTCTCTATTTATATTCAAAGAGGTGTACAGATTTGAGGACCCTCCACTGGTTCATCATGCACCAAATGAGTCAGTTTACTGATATGGTGTGCATAGTAGTATGCGTAAAAGGAGGGAGCCACCAGCCCACCCTGGGATTTAGGAGTTATGAGTTTAAAGTAGGCTTGCCTAGCCCCCTTACCCCCCCACACACACACATAAAGGAATTGAGCAGTTTTTGTAGTTTGGAGAACCAAGTTTTAGGGAAAAAGAAACAAATCATACCCATTGGGTACAGGAGGTGAGGAAGTACATTCATTTTTACAATATTGACTTTTCCCCACAATGACATAGGAAGGGCACCCCATCTTTCTAGGTCTGTTCTGAGTATGTTCAGCAATTTTGAAAAGTTTGCTTTGATCATTGTGTATATATCTCTGGTCACCTTGATGCCTAAATACTTCAGAGACCTTGCTTCCCATGAAAGGTTATATTCAGCCAGGTCTGTTTGAGAAATTCTACTATTCATTGAGAATATCTTAGTTTTGGAAAGGTTAAGTTTATAATAGGATACTTTAGAAAAAGTTTCCACTTCCACCAAGAGCTATGGGATGCTCACCTGTGGTTCTTCCAGGTGAAACAGCAAATCATCAGCGTAGGCTAAGAGGGCATAGCTATGCTCCCAACTCTAATCCCATTTAACTCTGGCAATAAAACTAGTTTTCTAATCAGGGACTCCAAATACAGGTTAAAAAGGAGAGGGGACTGTGCCACAACATAGGGGAAAGGGGTCAGAAAGGATTCCATTGCACAAAATTTAGGCAGTTGGGGAAGAGTATAATATTCCAACCCATTTAGGGAATTCCTCAGGGAAACCAAAATGAGCCATGGCAGTGAAGAGGAAGTCCCAGGAGAACCAGTCAAATGTTTTGTCAGCATCCAGGGACTCAAGAACAGCTGGTAGATCTGAGTCCCTCGATACTGAGAGGAGATGCAACAATTTATGCATATGGTCTCTCGAGGATCGTCCTGCCATGAATCCCACCTGTTCTGTACTAATTAGGTTGGTCTGGTCTCTCGCTAGAACTGAGAAGAAAGACTGTATGCTGAACACCCAGAACTTTATTTAGTGACTTAAGATCGTTAGATACTGGAGATTTAATGCAAATGTTCTTGTTGAAAAGTTATACTGTTATTAGAGTTTATGAATAGTGGGAGAGGGGGAGCGGGGAGGGGAGGTTTTGTGGTCTCAGACTAGCACAAAAACATCACCTGGCAGTGTGTGTGAGGTGGCGCAGTTGATCAGAACTGTGGTTAGTCCTTTTTTTCTTTTTTTTGTTTTTGGAAAAAAAGGATATTTAGGTTAAAATGTTATTTGGGGCAGGGCTGGGGAAGGTGAGGGTTTCAGGGGTAAAGGGGACATGTATAAATCCTATTGTACTATAGAGCTGTTTCAGAGGGGAGGGATACCAAGTGAGTTGTATGGAAGTGCCTGGGAAAGTTCTAGAATGTTAAATAGGACTAAGGGAAATGGTGACCGCAGTGACCTTGGGTCACTGGGAGGACTCCTGGGTGTCCTACCAGCCATCATTCAGTGGTCTGACAATAGAACCCTTATTTTCCTTTTGTAAAAATTACTATGAGTGGTCCTTATATAATAGTGAGTTGGAATGTGAGAGGAGCTCAAGATAGGTGTAAAAGACAAGCAATACTTAGGCATCTGTTACAATTAAGAGCAGGGTTTTCCTGCTTGCAAGAGACACATCTCCAGAGAGAAGATGTTCCCCTGCTATGTAAGAGTTGGGTGGGGTAGGCCTTTGGGTCAGGGATATCCATGAGCTGAGGAGGAGTAGCTATATTGATTTCTAAAAAAGTCTCCAGTAAATTAGAACAGGAAGTCTGGTATCCCAATGGTTGCAACATCCTCTTCCATAGGACGGTCGAATCTCAGCAAATTCTTCTGGGAGTGACTTATGGTCTAAACATAGACTCCCCTCAGTTCTTTATGCATCTTTTGGGACTAGTAGTCACAAACCCTCCTAATATAACTATCCTGGGAGGGGATTGGAACATTACCACACAAACAAACTTGGATAGGTCAGACTATCAGAAATGTGGCCAGTCCCCTGCCCAAAGAGCCCTAAAAGGCCTCATGCAGGGTGCAGATCTGATAAATGTTTGGAAGGTATTGAACCCTGATGACCGCCAGTACACCCCCCCATAAAACATATTCCAGAATCGACTACATACTGATTAACAAAAACAAGGTGCTGCGTCAGCATGTGGTCTAAAAGCAAAACAAATTGGTTATATTAAATGCACGTTGAAAATAGAAAATAGAGTTAAAAATCTATGTTTTGACCTTAGGTCTTCTTCAGGAAATATCTAAAAGAGAAAAAAAAAAACAAGTTAGTGTAGAGGAAAGGTAAAATGAGAGAGATATATATGTGGAGAAAGAAGAAAGGGGAGGCTCAGGGAGAAGAAGTGATAAATGGTAAGATTAAGAGAGAATCTGTGAAACAAAAAGGTGATGATGGGAAAGATAAAGCATAATGGGAGTGAAAGAGATGGGGAAGTTCCCAGGTGGGAACTAATTAACATGGCCTAGTAAGAAGGCTGAAAGGTGACAAATGTGTGGGAAGGAGACAGAAATGGAGACTTGTGGTGAAAATGAAAAATAAATTAAATGAGTACAAAAACTAATAGACTTTAGAGAAAAAAAAGGGATGGCTGAAAGACGTTAGTGGAAAATAAGTCTATCATTCAAACCAGAGGGCTGCTGGGAGCCAAGGCGGATGATCAGCTTGGCTTCCATGTTTTTTCTATGGTCAGGATCCCAGAAACCCTGCTGAAGGACACAAACAGAAAGGTCATTGACATTATGGTCCCTGGAGATAAAGTGGGATACAATGGATTTAGCAGTTTCACCATTCCTGACTGCTCTGTAATGTTCCCTGAAATGGTCAGCAAGATGCCTACTGGTTTCTCTGATGTAAATAGCTGTACACTTCCTGCAAAGAATACAATACACCACATTAGTGGAGGTGCATGAGAACTCCTTGGTGATGTGAAAAACACCTGTAGGTCCCCGAATCTCAGTCACACTGGAAATAAATTTGCAGGTGTAGCAGCGAGTCCTATTGCAAGGTTTGGTACCTGGGAGGAGGAACTGTTAGGAGTAGGTAGGCTGCTTTTTAACCAGGAGATTCCGTAGAGGTTAGTGGTCAAGTAGGAGGCAATAGGTGGTTCTGTAAAGGAAGCACCAATTTTAGGGTCAGTTTGCAAAATGGGAAAGTTACTAGTGATGATCCTGTGAAGAGAAGGTGTGCTCTGATGGAAAGGAAGAACTAGTGGAATTCGCCGTTGTTCTTGTGTGACAGTATTCTTCCTGTAGGGGTCAAGGTTACGGGGCATGTTACTGTCCCGGGAGAGTGCTCTGTCCACTGTGCTTTTAGGGTATCCCCTGTTGATAAAAAAACTATGCATTATTTGGGTCTGCTCAGCAAAATCATCCTCTTCACTGCATAACCTGCAAAGTCTAAGAAACTGTGAATAGGGCAGGCCATTCTTGACATGTTTAGGATGGAAGGAGCTGTGGAGGAGGAAACTGTGAGAGTCAGTGGGTTTGTAATAGACTGATGTCTTCAGACTAGTGTTCTGGACTGACAGCTGGATATCCAGAAAAGGCAGTCTATAGAAGAATACTTCAACAGTGTATTGAAGGGAAGGATGGGCCATGGTAAACTTGTCAAGGAAGACTTGGAGGGTCTCCCTGGAGCAGGGGGTGACCCCCACACAGTCATCAATGTAGCGTTTGTAGAGTTCAGGCACAGTCCCTTGAATGAGAGAAAAACGCCCTCCACCCAACCCACAAACAGATTAGCAAAGCTGGGACCCATCTTGGTACCCATGGCAACCCACTGACCTGCTGAAAAAACTGTTATTAAAAAGAAAAGCATTGAGTGTAAGAACCAGTTCTGCCAGACAGGTTAGTGTGTGTGTGGATGGCTGCTGGACTTCCCGCTTATTCAAGAAATGCTGCAAAGCTGTCAGACCATCATCATGGGGATCACTGTAAAGAGATTTGATGTCCATGGTGAAGATGAGCTGATGAGAGTCACTGAATCTGAACCTGTCAAATAACTGAGAGCATGGTTAGTGTCTTTAACATAGGAGGGCAGGGACTCAACAAGGGATCTCATGAGGCCGTCCAAAAATGCAGAGATGTGGGATGTGGGGCAGGAGCAAGCAGACACTATGGGACGACCCCGGTTACCTGTTTTGTGGATTTTGGGAAGGTGATAAAACCTGGATGACTGGGGATGCTGAACTATGAGTATCTTAGCAGAAGCAGGGAGCTCTTTGTTTTCAATAGCAGAGGTGATGGTGGTGGTGATCTCAGTCTGATAGTCAGCAGTGGGGTCCTGTGGAAGAGAAGAATAAAACCTGGTGTCAGAGAGTTGCTGTGTGGCTTCAGTGATGTACAGCTTACATACTGATTAGCTCCATTGCTTTGCCGGGCATAGTGTACTCTGGCATACAAGCAAGGGTCATATCTCATCACTCGCCTATCTTTATTACCTATATATTGGGGCCTGGAATTAAGAAAGATGCCTTATGGTGCCTGAATACCCAACTGCTCCAGAAGCAGGATTCCCTCTTGCAGGTCAGAGACTTTATTTCCCATTTCCTGGAGGCCAATAAGGGATCAATGTCAAGAACAGATATTATCTGGGCAGCTCTGAAGTGTGCATTAAGGGGAAAATGCCTTCTTCTAGCCACTATAAAATTCTGGCAGTTCAAAAAACAAGCAGAATCAGTACTTAATTTAATTAGAAACTTGGAATATTCCCTTAGTCACCAGTCTCTGGAAGGAGATTGGGCTCAGTTGCATAGCTTATAAGCCCAATATTCTGATCTAATGTATCAGAAGGCTGAGCTTTCCCTGAGGCGTACAAAGTTCCAATACCTGGATGCAGGGTAAAGGGTGGGTAAACTACTTGCTATTAGGATCAGACAAGCTGAAGCCTCCCGATTCATACCTGGCCTTAGATTTGAAAAAGTTGGCCTAGTGATACTGTTCCTAGAGATATACTAGCTAGTCTAGGACAATACTATCATCATCTCTACTCCAAAGATCAAGCAGAGCACCCCTCCAAAAGGGATGCTGCTGAATATCTCAACTCTGTTGAGATTCCCAAATTGTCTTCTGATGAGTTAGTGGCCCAAGGTAGCCACATCAAAGTCTGGGAAGTAAGGCAAGCCATTGAGCAACTCCCCCTTGACAAACCCCCTGCGCCTGATGGCTTTCCCAACAATCTATACAAGGCCTGCCTCCCACAACTTGCCCCCTTACTAACAGAGGTTTATAATTTCTGGTTTAATGAAGACCTCTCAGAGTCCAATTTTCTGAATGCTCTCATTACTCTCATTCCTAAACAGGGTAAGGACCCTCAATACCCTGAGAGTTATAGACCCATTGCATTGCTTATTTCGGATGTGAAAATTCTTGCCAAAATTCTTGCCAATAGGCTGGGAGTCCTTATGAGTAATAATTAGATCCATCCCAGCTTAAGACAGAAAACATGCCCACTTGGCCCTGTTAAAGCTGGAATAGAGAAAGGAAAATTAGACCTGCCTCTCAAGGTACACATCCTAGTAATCAGGTAGCCATCCTAAAGGGCATTTATCCCCTTGCCTCAAAAGTAAAGCCATCCACTCTAAGAAAAATAAACGTCTATGCAAAAAGGAAAGTCAACACACAGTTACTAAGGTCAGTCCCTCAATATGACACCTGGACCCTTAGAAACTTGTAATACATGCCATCCATACCAAGTCTTCACCAGGCCATTGCAATTGCAATAACTGATGCTGCTTAAACTAGTGTGACACTGTAATAATCTTCCAATAAAGAATATAGATAGTTCTGGGGCTCAGCAGGTGGGCCATGTTACAGTAAACGATTTCCAGCCCTTCCATCTTATAGACCCCAGTGACTCTGGTTCTGTACGAACAAGCATTTGTTCACTCATCCCCAGCTTAAAAGTTAGAACACTTTACTTCCCTGTTCAGCAAAGCCCGGGCATGTGAACATCAATTTGCCAATTCAGGAAGAATCAGCCACACCATTTAAAGTCTCTCTCTCTAAATTATCATCTGACCAGAGCAGAAACATATCTTGCTCACAGTTTAGAGGGTCAGAGCAGCTCATTTACACATAAACAAGACTGGGAATAAGACCTTAAGTTCCTGGACTGCCTGCTTCTGGGATTCAAATGACAGCCACTGGTCTTCCTTCTTGACCTGAAGCACTGCTGGGTATCTCATACAGAAGGGCTTCCCCCAGCAATCAACTTCGACACTGTCGGGTGCATCTCTTGCCTTTTCACCCAGATGGATCGAGGGAGGTCTTGTGTGATGCGAATTTTACGTCCCTTCCACTGCACCTCCTGTAACTCCTTAACTTTGGCCAATATGTGTTGTTTGTCTAAAAGTTAAGGATTTTGAAGATTAGGGGCCTGAGCGGAGAGTCAGGTGGAGGTGGGGGGGGGGAAGGGACTGATGTGCCCTCTCTATAATGCAAGTCATGCCATTCAGTGATGGGCCTGTGATTCATTCGTTGAGTTTTTGCAGGAAAAGTTAGGGGCAATGCCCTCTTCCTTGTTGGGCACTCTGATAATCAGGAGGTTGTTCCTCCTACTCCTCCCTTTCAAGTTCTCCAGTTTCCTAATTCTCCGGCCCATACTCATTGTGTCTTGCTTAGCTCTGGTCTGCCATTTTTCCAGGGAAACCAGCCTGGCTTCCGAGTCTCCAACTCTGGTGGTAAGAGCTTCCTCAGATGATTTTATTTGATGCAGGTCTGCAGATATCTTTGAGATTGTTTCCTGCATTGGCTGCATGATTTTGATAAATCTCTCCTCCGAGAGAACAGTTTGTGTCACTAGAGCTTTCAGAGAACTTGCAGCTTGTTGGTTAGGGCACTTCGCGGCCTTGTCTTTCTCTGGCGTCGGAGATGGGGAGTGCTGTTGTGGCGCTTTTTTATATATACCTCCATTTGTTTTAGCTGATTTAAGTCCAGCAGGTTTTCTTCAGCAGTCACTGTGATTTTGAGTTGTTTTTAGCTATAAATTGAAAGGCTAGCAGTGGGTTTTAGCAGGAGAGATGCAGAGTCATGGAAGATTGCTGTTGATCTTCAGACAGCCATCACATAATCAGCTAGGATCTTTTTTAATAACTTGGTTACACCTAAACCTGATTTTGCATTCATTTGTATTTAGGCTATTTAAACATGGTAAATTTATTAAGTGGTTTGTTAGTCCCTCTAAAACAGAGGCCCAAAAGGAAAATGAATGGGAAAATGAAAAATAACTCAGAGGAGAGAAGGGAGATAGAGGGGATCAAAACAAAAAGAGAAATGAAAGGGAAAGATAAAAATTTCCAACTCAAAAATGTTCAAACTAAAATTACATCTCAAATTAATGGAAATAGTTCAACACCTGTCATTTCAAATTCATGTCACATTATTGAAGAGACCATGGGGAAAAATAAACAAGATAATGTGGAGGAGGGGAATTTTCTTTCCCCAGTTTTAAATAAAATCGACCAACAAATGATTACATTGGAGCAATATAGCACCAATAGCTGGACTGAGGAGTCTGTAAGTTCAATGGAGACCGATGTACAGCTTTTGGTGCCTGCTGTTTTATTTGACCCTGATTTCTCCTCCTCCAATGAAATGGATTCACCATTGGACTCCCTGATTGAATCTCATTTTAGTGACTCTATAGAAGTGAACTCAAGTGGACAGCTACTTGCAAACTCATTTAAATAATTTAAAGATATGAAAAATGGCCCAAGGGCTAGTGAATACTGCACAGTTGAGAGGGATGTGAAGAATATAGAGCATGGGTTACTAAAGGAAACTATGACTAAAGAAAGTAATATACAGAGTGCCAGTAAAATGTTAAAAGAACTGGAACAAACCCTACAAACTTTGAATTATTTGGTTACAATCAATGATTCTTTAAGTACTTTGTCACCTCAGTTACAATTTTCTCTTTCCCCCAAGAAGCCAATTAAGGGGCAGGGTATTAATCTGAGGCTGGAACCTCTGGAGACACATAATATAGTTCCCAGGGATCTAACTTTGGATTCATCCTTGTCTTCAGAATTATTAAAAGTAGTTAACAACCAATACACGGCAAACGTCATATTACTGAAAAATCTATGGACATTAAAAGGGGAAAATGAGAATTTGAGAGGTGAAGTTGCTTATAACAAGGCCATCTTGGATACCCTTAATAAGAATCAAGGTATAGGCAATAATGATCTAGTAATGAATAAGGATACTCTGCCTGTTAAAATACAACAGAGGGCAAATAAAGCTAATGCAAATGTTGTGGCACCTCACTGGTGCCATAGGCTGTCTTGTTGGGTATGGTTCTGTTGTGGAAGAGGATGCAGATGTCATGGCACTTTGGCTTGTACACTGGAGCCACTGCCACAGGCTGTCTTGTGCTGCTGATGCTTCAGGAGGAGGATGCAGATGTCATGTCACTTTGGCTTGTACACTGGTGCAAGAGGGCAGACTACTATTTCCCACTGCTGTTTCTAGAGAAGGATGCACAGGAAAATAGTTCATCATGGGCATTCCATTCAGTTTTCCATAGGATTCAACTGGGAGTATAAGAAGACGTAACTCTGTCATTTATTGTACTTGGGTGAAAAAAGCAATGTGTACTACAAGAATAAAATATGCCACACCCTTAAATTATAGTGGCCTTTAAGAAAGCCAGTTAATAAAACATAATTATGCCAATTGGACAACAGTATAACTTCAGCTGGACAAACTCAGTCAATACTGGTATTTAATTGACAATCTACATATGGGCATGCTCTTCTTAATGGGACTGGTTATTACAGGAAACACACATGACAGATCATTAACTAATTACATCCTTAAAAAACTAATAAAACATAGTTATGCCCATAGAACACTATAACTTTACTTCATCAGGCTAACATACAAATTCATTTCTTACCTTCATAGCTGAGAGGGACATCTGTGAGGATAGCATTCTTGCTTGATGCCCATTCTGCCAATGATGTGTGGTCACAAAGATGCCTTTTAATGAATGCTACCTGTTAGGGACACATAATGAAATGAAGTGCTTCCAAATGGCCTGTACACCTCCATGAATTCTCCCTTCTCATGTGGCCATCAGATGACTCATAATCAGTGGTCACTGGTTAGACAGCTCTATTTCTTCCTCTTTTCATAATGTATTGCTTTTTTGGTTTTTCTCCCATACCATGCCCTGCCCACATGCCTCTGATGTGACGTGCACATGTGGAGACATGTGGATGCATGCCTTGTGGGACACCCCCACACTGCCAGTCACCAAGTTTCACCTATGCTCATTGCTGGGCTTTCACACAGCTATGGCAGGACTGCAGATGGGTGCTCCCCCACCTGGGAGAGGAGATCAGGTGCTCATTCCTACTCTCACCCCTCACCCCCCACCAGCCCGGCATCCTGTGGTGATCAGAAGTCATTCACAAACCCATGTCACCTGCGTAGTGTGAGATAAGGTGTCAGCGCCTCAGCCCTCAGTGACACTGGGCCAGCCTACAATGTTTTATTTCAGTAATTCTCACACAAATACCACCAACCAGAAAGAAAACAATGAAATGACTGACTACTTACCTTCGCAAGTCATACACAAAGTGTTTTTCAAAGAGTCCATCAGACTCATGATAAAATTCCTGCAGGGCCAAAAATAAATAAATAAACATGATTAATTTCCATCCAAGACACAGAATTACAGCAATACAGATGCACTGTTCAAGCATGATTCCCAAACCCCTTCACCCAAACAAACATAAAACAATTGAAAGATTTTATACAATTTACTTACTTTTGTTGGTAGCACACAATGTGGTACTTGAAGATTAGCAACGTCACTCTGGCTTGGGTGGTAATCATCATCCAGACTTCTTCTTCATAGTTGTTGGTGATTTGACATGGTAAATGAATACTGAGTGGAGACTGGTGAGGCCACACTGGTATCTGGAATATTTCAGTCATGGGGAATACTGGAGAGCAAATTTCAGGTATGGTCAATACTGGAGACTGGTGATGCCACGTTGGTAATCAGCAAATTTCAGGCATGGGCAATATTGGAAACTGGTGATGCCAAACTGGTATTCAATAAATTTCAGGCATGGGCAATACTGGAAACTGGTGATGCCACATTGGTATCCAGCATATTTTAGGCATGGGGAATACTGGAGAATGGAGACTGATGATGACAAACCAAATATTACACGTGGCTGGTGCTGCTCTAAGCAACTACTTAGAATATTTGTGCAAAATTATGTTGAGCATCCACCACTTCGCATTTCATGGACACCATAAATGGTTTACAAATTCATATGATTATTAAAAAAGCACAATGCCTGACACATTTCAGATCCCAAAAGATCCTTTTTCAAAGGCAATTACAACAAGATTGAACACTATTATATACACATAAGTGTTGTGACATCACAGTGACATCATAATACAAACAACCTTCAAATTCATAGGATGTAATACACCCTGACCACATGATGTGTCCATGTGAAAAATCCATTACCCACCCTTAGGTGCTACATATTGTTAAACAGACAATTCCAAAGGCAATACAACACAGTGTTATAAAACTGCAGTGCATAACCATTGAAAGTGCAGATGTTGAAAACACATAATATTGTATATATACAACAGCACAGCAAAATAATTGCCTTTATCATAATGTACAGAAAAGCAGTGGAAGGGAAAGGAGGGGAATAAAAGAAGTAAGAAGGGAAAAAAAAGACCAACGCAAAAAGTTTAAAATGTTGAAAATAAAGGGGGAAGAGAAGGGGGAATTTAAGATTTTCACTTTCAGAATCCAAAAGTAATGCAGTGGCAGCAATCAAGTCATCAATGTGTAATGCTTAATTTCCATTTTATTTACCGCAAATATGGTCTGAAATCATGACAATAATTTAAGCCAGGAAACTTATTATCTGCCAAAGTTACAATCCAAAACTTTTCTTCATTGAGCAGCACTATATTGACACAGAACAGCCACCAAGAATGTCCTGCAGAAGAGCTAAAACACTGAAGGAAATTCATTCCAGTACACATCGATTACACTGAACCCAAGTTTCAAAAAACTTGGTTAAATCAGTAAATGAATTGCTGTGTACAGTGCAAAAGACGTTCCCATCGCAAAAGTGTTGCAGTTAGTAAAACATTCACCAGCTGTAATGTTCAAAGGGAATATTCAGTAAGACAGCTGCTTACCTCTAGCACCTCGGATTATTTACCTGGCAACATGTTCAGTCCCAGCCTTCTATGGGATAAAACAACCTGGTGCCTAAAATCTAGAATTTCAGGGCATCAAGAAGATGTTTCACCCTACTAGAACAGTTCACTAATACAGTAATGATATAGTGCCACTGAATAAAGCAATGTTTTTGGATTGTAACATTTTGAGATAATAAATTCCCTGGCTTAAATTATGGGCTGGATCTCGAACCATTGAGGAAAAGAAAATGGAAATGAAGTGTTACACATTGATGGGTTGCTGGCTGCTGCTACATTACTTTGGAATTCTGACAGTGAAAATCTTAAATTTCCCCCTCCCCTTCCCCCTTTATTTTCTCCATTTTTAATTTTTGTTTTGGTCTTTTTTTTTCCTTCTTACTTCTTTTATTCCCCTCCTTTCCCTTCCACTGATTTCTGTACATTATGATACAGGCGATTATTTGGCTATGCTGTTGCATATATACAATATTATATGTTCTGCACTTTTGATGATTATGCACTGCAGTTTAGTAACACTGTGTTGTATAATAGTGCTCAGTCTTGCTGTAATTGCCTTTGAAAAAGGATCTTTTTAGAATCTGAAATGTGTCAGGCATTGTGCTTTTTTAATAATCACATGAATTTGTAAACCACTTATGGAGTCCGTGAAATGCGAGGTGGTATTGCATAATTTTGCAACAAAGGATAGCATCACCAGTCATGTTTGTTTTGGAAAAAGAGCAATATATTGAGTGTCATTAACATAATACCAGATGAGGTGTGGGTGCACATGTCCACAAGTTGGCCCAGGCCAGCAGCACAACTACAGGGGGCATGTGTCACATAAAAATAGCATTGTTATTAAAGTGCTGTGAAATTCAATTATTTAAGACTTGTACTTGTAATCAAGATGTGGTAAATTGAGCTTGATGAACACAAATTGCTCAACATGTTGAGGGTCTAATGAGGATCTGTGAGGCTCCACCACATCCCCTACTGCGCTAATCAACCTCTCTGATGGCACACTTGTTGGAGGGCAGCTCAGGTATTTCATGGCCAACTATACTAAGTGAGGGAACGATTTCAACTTTTTGGTCTAGTACTCAAGTGGGTTAACTGAGATGGGTTCAAGAGCTTCTGTCAAGAAGCAATTCAAAACATTGCTGGCCAAGAGTGGGTGCTTCTCGTTTCGCTTTATTTGCTCCGTCTGTAGGGATGAACCGAGTTGTGCCCAGAAGTCTTTTTCCTCCATTTCTGGGGCATCCTCCACCTGCTGTTCTTGTTCTTCCAGGGCTACTTCAGTAGGCATCACATCTTTGACACACATTGTAAAGGTGAGCTCTGAGCACAGCTGCTGATGAAACTCATTGACATGGAGGGCAGGCATTTCAAGGTGCAGTATCTCACACTTAAACCTTAGGTCCAGCATAGTTGAAAAAACATATGGCTTAGTGGCACAAATATCTGTGAACATGTTCCCTAATTCAATTGTTAGATTATGTACAAGGGCCATCACTGCATGTGCAAGATCAGCATGGGTGGAAAATATCTGCACTGACTTCTTTAGTATCTGGACTGCAGGGATGACCTGACTCAGTCGTGCAGATTCTGCACTCATGTCACGTGTGTTTCTTTCAAAAGGACCAAGCACCTTTACTGTTCCTTCAATAACAGACAAATCCTGGTGGCTGAGAATTCCCCCAATATCTGTCTCCATACTCATTTCATGGAGAACTCACTTCTGCTCCAGTAGCCTTTGCAACTTGTAGAATGTCAAATTCCACCATGTTGACACATCCTGTATCAGCCTGTGCTATGCTATCTAAATGTGCTCTAGCACATGCCACAGTTGGTTTTTGGCTTTAACTGAGTGATGGAATTGGGCAAAACTTTTTCTTGCTGTCTTAAGTGTTTGATCAACCTCTGGTGTCTTGCAGATGGACTTTGTCACTACCAGATTCAAAGTGTGTGCATAACAATGGATGCCTTTAAAGTGCCCATCAGACAAGGCCTTTATCATATTTGCTGCATTGTCAGTCACAATGAAACCAACATGCAGTGATGTGTCTTCAGTCCACACATGCAGCATGTCTTGCAAGAAGGCCAAAATGTTGGTAGACCGGTGATCCACAGGCATAATGGACACATTCAGAAGTGCAGACCTGCAATGAGACATTGTGGAGCCTACACCAGGTGAATGACAGGAAGTATGTAGACCTGCACCTTCACTACCTGTACCAGTGGGGTCTGCTGCACACCAATGTATGCATGGTTGGAGTTTGTGCTACTCCATATGTCTGTTGGAACACATCCCTGACTGCATTTGATAGTCACTGCAAGACTGCCTTGCGCACATCCTGATAAATATTGGGCACAATAGTAGGGGAGAAAGTTGTGTTTGACGGTATCTGATACTGTGGGTGCAAATGTTGCATCAGCCACCTAAAACCAATGTTTTCTACCATTGAAAATGGCTGAAGATCAAGTGCAATCATTTCCACAATTAACTGGGTGATCTGTTGTGCACATGGGAGTGACAGGTGAGATTTAGTCTTTGCAATAAAGGACCTCATAATGGGTGTCAAAGTAGTCTAGGACTGTAATGGGGTCTGATGCCTTTCAAAGGAAAATATTGTGGACTGTGCAGCAGATGAATCATCAGGAGGCAAAGAGGCAGCCACAGTTTGTCCTGACACAGTTTCGTGATGAACTGTCACTGGTGTGGATGGGCACAAAGAAACTGTGTCAGACTCACTGACATGATGACAATCATCATTGCTTTGTGACTGGGAATCATCAACGTGATCTGGACCCCCACCAGTACCACAAGAGGGTGTTGTCAGCATACTGTGGGACAACACACTGGATCCTTGCAGTGCACTGGCATGCTTCAGCTTCAAATGATTATTCATTGCCGTGGTAGCTAGGTTAGAGACATTTTCTTCCCTGCTAATTATGGTGTGACACAGCCCACACACTGCCTTAGTTAGATCATTATTGGATAAGCTAAAATGAAGCCACACAGCACTTCTTACAGCCTTACTTGAGCCAGCACTTTTTGCACAAATAGGGTGGCCATGGCTACTCCTTTTTTACCACTTTTACCACCAGCTGAACTGTGTGCTGCAACAGCACCTTGATCTTCCTCCACAACAGCTGTCTGACTTTCTTCATTAGAACTTTCCCTATCTTGTGTGGATGGAGGTGACACAACCCTGCTGAAGCTTAGTGTGGACTGCTTCATTTTTTTGACAGATGGCAGTTTAATGCCTTGCTTACTCTGCTGACCATGCCTATGCTCACTTTGCTCAGTACTCCTAGCACCTTTCCTCAATTTGTCTGCAGTCTCTGTAGCCCTTAGGTTTTTACTAGTCAGATATGAGGCATATTCTTTTACTAGTCAGATATGAGGCATAACCTGACTCATCCCCAAAGTCACTCATGTGGGTGTCTGTGCCATTGCCAGATGCTGCTGATGATGGTAGCTCACTAGGGTCCAGAATATGTTTGGAGCCAGAAGACTGGCCTGCAAACTCTGCATCCTTCTCAAGTAATACATCATTAACCACCTGAGCAGCACGACTGCTGCATTTGGATTGCATTCTAGGGGTATGGGTACTTGTTGTCTCAGGCATTGTGGAAATATCTGTTGGTGCAGTATCTAGATTCATCACAGTAGCCACATTTACAGTGACTGCACTGGTAGTGGTTACAGTACTACTAGTAGCCATGGGTTCGACATTGTCACTGGAGGCACTTGCTGAAGCAGTGCGCTGGTGGCTATAGTGGGGACAGGGTTACAGTGGCCGAGGACACAAAAGTGGCACTGGTGGCACTGGCTAATGTGCTTGTGCTACAAGTGGTCATAGGGACTGGCAGTACGCTAGTGGTGGGAAGGGGTGAAACATCAGCAAGAGTGGCAGAAGCTACAGGGTAACTCAAGACACTGGCTGTGGCTGCTACTTCCTCTCTTGGAGCTCTGCTGAGCTGTAATGCCCTCCTACTATTGCCATAGAAGGCCAGGGCAGAAAATGGGTGACTGCTACTGGTGGTGGTAACAGTGCTATCAATTAGGTTACTACTACTAGAGCTTCTTTCACCACCCAATGTACTATGTGAGCTTACCGCCTTGCTAGGTGAAAAAAATATTTTGGGATGCTGAATGTGTCCAGATGTACCTTCTGATTTGGCATCACTGCTGCTTGCCGTGCTTAGTACAGGTGGGGCTGTGAACTTGCTGGGGCTAGACCAAGTCCTTTTATGAGTTTGCTTATCACCAGACATGATAAATGATGCTTCTGCTGGCTAATGTTACAATCAGAAGAAGTGCTATGATTAACAACACAGGCAAATATTTTTATTTATGTTATGGTATGCAACTATGTGTAACTGTGGGAGTAATATATGCAACTTGCAAATAGGCCCACAACAGAATCGTACCCAACAGGCCATACACACAATTCACTGTGCCACACCTGACACACTGAAAGACCCCGGAAGAAACTGATGGACAGATGTGTGACTCACTCTGCGTTTACTCTCACACACAGTGGGGTTGGGAGACTAGGTGTCAAAATACTTTCTTTTTCTAAACAAAATCAGATTGTCATTAATTTTCAGTTACATCACAGGCAGCAGCCTGTCACACTCACACTAGTATATATTTTTGTGTGGTTTGAACTTTAACACTGGGGGTGTGGGTTGAGGGCCACTAAGAGCTGAAGCGGTGATGCTGCTTAGCAAACAACCCTCTGTGAATAACTGTTAAGGAGCCCAGAAACACTTCCCAAAATTATATATATTTTATAATACTATATTAACTTTACTGAGATTTCACCTAGATTTGGAGTGGACTGGAACTTTAAAGTTAAACCTGAAGGGAGGGGAGAGACTGCGCACAATATGCACTGGCTGTGGCAGCAATTACTGTAGTAAACCCTTTCTGAATTACAGTTTACTATGCCCAGAAACAGTCAGTTACCCTAAATTATTATATTATGCTATATAATTATGTCACACTAGACAGAAAACTAAAATCTGACCTTTACTGAGAGCAACAACAAAAGCCTCTGCTGCCACAAAATAAAAAATATCTAAACCAAACCAAATCAAACACTAGAGCAGTGTGGAATGGATGAATGCAGTGGGGGAAGGGAATGTGGACACAAACAGTCTTCCCTCCCTCTCTCCTAGGCTAGGCTGCTACTCCCTGTGTAACTTAGCAAAAACACAAACAAATCAGTCGCAAAAAAGTGTCTCTAAAACTTAAGGATCACACTCCAGCCAAAAAATCTAGTTCAACAAGATTCTGCAATTTGAGAAGCTCTGAGACTGAAGCATGATCTCTCCTCTGAGAATGCTGTCTCACAATGAGGAGATCACATGATCTGCAGAGCTAGGAAGCCTTTGATTGGCCAAGGAAGCTCTGCAAGGCTAGGAAATCTTGTTCCCAGAATATTTTTCCCGAATACCAAATAGTCAGGTATTCAGAACAGCCTTCCGAATATTCGGCATGGCCACTATTCGTGGTATTCGGAAAATAATATTCGGCATGTGCACAGCCCTAGTATTAACCCTATTAGACTTAAAAGAACAATCAAAGGAAATATTTGTTATGAGATCGCCAAATCAGGATTACCAAAATTGTGTTTTGTTGTATGGGCAAACTAATAGTACAGCTGAAATAATTTGGAATCAAGAAAGAATTTTGTACGAGAAAGGTATTTATTTGTACCTCCCTCAGCTGGTTCCAACCCCTACCTTAAATTGTAAACAGGGCTCAGTCCAATCTAAAGGAATAAAAATCAGAAATAAGTGTGGATAAAGAATGGATAAAGAGCCTTACCACAGTAATTGAAGAACAAAACAGAACAGGGTTTTGGCTTCACTGGGGATTGAGGAGCCACCTGGAGGGATGCAGACCTATACTGGCACGATAGTCTGCATCTGTCTGGGGGGGAACCAGGATCCTAGGTAATAGGTTTAAATGCTTCATTGGCAAGCATTTAAACTAGCCAAGGGGGAGGCACTGAAAAGGAGCAGGGAAATCCCAGCCTCCCCCCACAAAACACGATAATTAGTGAGGTAAACACCAAAGTTGAGAAGTCATTAGGGAGCAGGACAGAGGTAAATACAAAAAAAAGCAAAGGTAGTAAGGACAGGGATGGGGCTAAAAGGGGTAAGGCCATCAAAAAATGGAGGGTGATGAGTACCAATGCCCCTAGTCTGTGTAACAAACTCCCTAAACTAGTGGCCTTGATGGAAGAGGGATGCCTGGATATTGTAGCAGTCACAGAAACATGGTACACAGAGAACCATGACTGGGATGTCAATATACCAGGATACACAATCTACAGAAGGAACAGGGAGGGTAAAAGAGGAGGAGAAGTAGCTCTTTATGTAAGGGAAGTGATCAAAGCAACAGAACTAAAGAATAAACAGGGAGCAGATGAGGCACTCTGGGTCACCCTGGAGATAGGAAATGGCAGCACAATCCGCATGGGTGTTGTATACAGACCCCCATCTCAGGGGGAAGGAATGGACAAGGAAATGATAGAAGGCATCCTTAGAACAGCAGAAAAAGGGGAGATATTGCTGATGGGGAACCTGAATGATCCAGATGTTAACTGGAGCACCTTTGCTGCAGGCACATACAAGAGCAGGGTCATTCTTGATGCCTTAAAAGGGGCATGCCTCAGCTAGCTAGTATTGGAACCCACTCAGGTGGGAGCAATCTTAGACCTGGTACTCTCCAATGAGGACGAAGAAAGAATCTTAGATTTAGAAGTGGGTAGCCATCTAGGAACAAGTGACCACCAAACAGTGTGGTGATGATAAACACAATCATAGAGTCAAGCCATAGAAAAGCAAGACTATTGGACTTTAGGAGTGCTGACTTTGGGAAAATGAGAGAGTGCCTCAGAAAAGCACTAGCAAACAGGCAAGAAGGAGGGGTGGAGGAACAATGGGGAGTAATCAAAACAGCCATCACAGAGGCAACAAGTCTTTGTGTGAAGCAAATCAACAAAATACAATGAAGGAAAAAAACATTATGGTTCTCAAAAGAGGTTGCAGGGAAGGCTAAGGAGAAAAGGACAGCATTCAGGAAATATAAGGAAACACAGAAGGAGCAGGACAGATAACTTTATCAGTTAAAGTAGAAAGAGGCAGGAAAGGCAGTCAGAACAGCAAATGCCCAAACCGAGGAAAGTATAGCCGGCTCTGTTAAGAAGGAGGATAAGACCTTTTATAGGTACATTAGGGAGTGAAGAACGACCAAAAGAGGCATACTGAGGCTTAATAAATGGGAGGGAATGTGGGCAGAGGGTGACAGTGAAAAAGCAGGGATACTGAACGAATATTTCTGCTCAGCATTCACAAAGGAAGAGGAGGTGGAGGTACCTAAACCAAACAAGAGAAACACTCTAGATATGGAGGTCAATGCCAGTCCAATCACAGAAGAAAGGATTCTGAAAGAACTAGTAAAATTGAAGGTGGACAAAGCAATGGGGCCTAATGGGATTCACCCAAGAATTCTAAAAGAACTAAGGGTAGAACTAGTAGTTCCACTGATTACTCTCTTTATCAAATCATGGCAGGATGTGGTGGTACCTGAGGATTGGAGGAGGATGGATGTGAATCCTCTTCACAAAAGTGGGAGCAGGGCAGAGGCAGGAAACTACAGACCATTTAGTTTGACCTCAGTGATAGGGAAAATGATGGAATCACTTCTGAAAGAAAGAATTGTTGAATACCTAGAGGCCAGTGGGGCACAGGACCCAAGGCATCATGGATTCACAGTGGAAAGATTGTATCAGACGAATCTAATAGATTTCTTTGACTGGTTGACCAAAGTAGTAGACCAGGGAGGGGCTGTGGACATGGCCTACCTAGATTTTAGCAAGGCATTTGATACAGTCCCACACAAAAGATCAATATACAAGTTAGCCAACCTTGTAGTGGGTCCCAAGGTGGTATCCAGGATAAAAAATTGGCAGGACAACAGGACACAAAGAGTAGTAGTAAACAGAGTCCACAGTGAAGAAAGGAGGGTTACTAGTGGGGTACGGCAGGGTTCAGTACTGGGTCTGGTCCTTTTTAATGTCTTTAAAAGTGACATTGCAGAGGAACTGGAAGGAAAAGTATGTCTCTTTGCAGATGACACCAAGATCTGCAACAGGGTTGATAAACAAGATGGAGTGGAAAGGATGAGAAGGGACTTGGCAAGGTTGGAGGAATGGTCAGATGTATGGCAGCTTAGATTCAACACAAAGAAGTGCAAGATAATGCACCTAGGAAACAAAAACCCAGGGGAAGAGTACACACTGGGGGGGGGTGAGATACTGACAACAACAAAAATGGAAAGGTACCTGGGGGTAGTTATATCAGGTGACTTAAACGTGGGCAAATAATGTGAGAAGGCAGTAAGGAAGGCTGGGGGGATACTGGGATACATAGAGAGAGGCATCAACAGTAGAAAACAGGAAGTTGTTTGCCCTCTGTACAGGCAGTTGATGAGACCCCATCTGGAGTACTGTGTGCAGTTTTGGAGACCCCATGTCCACAAAGACATAGACAGAGTGGAGGCTGTCCTGCAACCAAAATGGTGCAGGGTCTGCACCAGAAGACATATGAAGAGAGACTAAAGGAGCTTAATATGTATACCCTTGAGGAAAGAAGGGAGAGAGGGGACATGATAGAACATTTAAAGTATCTCAAGGGAATCAACAAAGTCTAAGAGGGTAGTATCATTCAGAAAAAGAGATGTGCAAGAACAAGGGGGCACAATTTGAAGATATGGGGGGACAGCTCAGAGGTAATGTGAGGAAGTATTTTTTCATGGAGAGGGTTGTGGATGCATGGAACAGCCTTCCTGAGGAGGTCATGGAGTCAAGAACAGTGGAGGAATTCAAGAATGCATGGGACAGACATAAGGCAGTCCTAGTGGGTGGGTTAGGAGGAAGTAGGCTGTTGGTTAACTAGGATCTGCAGCTTATCCATCAGGTAGGAAAATGGGCAGATTAGGTGGGCCAAGCGGTCCTTATCTGTTGTCGAATTCTATGTAAAATAAGAAAAGGTCAAATATTTGGGAAACTAAGACTTTATCACTTTTTGGATGGGAAATGGAAAAGAATCAACTGATAGGTCTCATTAAAAAAGATATTGCGGATTTTCTCTCCTGCGTATTATGTGTGAACAGCAACAGAAGTTCAATAATATATATTCATGTACATTCATGTACTGTGAAATACCCAAAAACTGAAATTAGTTTCAACTCATCCAAGATGGCAGCTTTGGTACTCCAGGCATCATATGTTTTAGATAAGCATGCAGTTTATCTAACTAATATAGAGTTGGTTTTTGGAGCGGATGTTCAAAACAAAAATAAAAATAAATAGCATACGGGTGAGATTATATCCATAAAAACAAATAATAGATGTTCAACATTAGAACATTTAAAAATAGATTGACATACTGGAAATAAAACAAGTGATAAAAACTAGTCTTCTTAACATGGAATATTGAAGAACTAAACTCTAAGTTGGCAGACCAGGAATAAAAACAGTTTCTTATGAAAACAGACATAATGGGTGGGATATTCAGACTGCGCCAGGCTGTGGTGTAAGCCTGGGTGCAGCGCAACTGGGATATGGCCAGGATGCTGACAGGGTGAAATTCAATGGTGCTGCACCACGGCTCAGCACCATTGAAAATTGCTCCATGGCCACCTGCACAGTGCATGGCACAGTGGCACTGCATCAGTGCAAGTGGCCAAAGAGGGGCAGGGGGATGCGCTAGTGCAAGTGCCATTGTGCTTGGCGTATCAACTGCAATATTCAGTGGTGGACATGCAAATGGGGCCATAAAGCATACAAGGCACAAATGGGGCCATTTGCATGTCATTATGGCCCCATTTGCATGCAGGTGCACCGAACCCCGGTGACTTGCACCTGGGGCCCTGCCAGGCTGCAGCCATTGGGGAGCAACACCCACTGCACAAGCGGCAAAGTACCCCAATGCCCGATCACAGGCATAAGTTGCAAAACATGATATTCCAATATCCCTGGTGGTCCAGTGGACTACTCGCAGCCCTATCATGGGCAGAAGTATAATGAAAGGGATTAAATCCCATCCCTGATGGTCCAGTGGCCCACTCGCAGCCTGATCATGGGTAAAAGTATAAAATAAAGGATTAAATCTCATCCCTGGTGGTCCAGCAGCACCCCTCCCCACCCTCCACTGAGCCCTGCCACCCCATCCCCCAGTCAGCAGCATGCAGCAGCTTCCCACCCACAAGCTGCCTGGCTGCCCACTGACTGACTGTGTCCAGGACAGCTGTACACCCATTGGTCTACAGTGTGGACATTGGAGTAGAAGTTTATAATAGACATACAGTCCAGATATGTGAATGAATCCTTTCACATATCTGGACTGTGTAGTATAGTATGGTCTGCATGCCCATTGGCCCATGTTGTGGATCAATGGGCATACAGCTGTACTCAGTATGCAGACAGTTGATGGGCAGCCAGGTGGCTTCATGGTGGAAGCTGCCACCCACCACTGACCGGGAGCGGGTGGTGGGCCCAGTGGGAGGGTGAGGGGATACCACTGGACCACCAGAGATGGATTTAATCTTTTATTTTATACTTCTGTCTGCGATCGGACTGCAAGCAGTCCACTGGACCACCAGGGATGGGATTTAATCCCTTTCATTATACTTCTGCCTGCGATCGGGCTGGAAGCAGTCCACTGAACCACCAGGGATATTGTAATATTATTTCTTACAACCTATGCCTGCAATCGGACTGGAGGTACTACTAAGAAAGACAGTGCTGCCGGAGCTCGGGTGGCCACCCATAGCTGGCAGCTACCATGTTGCACCCTGCAATACATCAGCTCACCTGTGGGTGGCCAGCTGTTGCTTCTTGTTTTTTTGGATCAACTGTTTGCGGCACAGGTAGGGGTTGATGCCCTCATCTGCTCAGCACATCCGGGCTGAATATCGGGATGTCTGCGGGTATCATGGGCACGCCCCCCTGCGCTTGCATACATTATTGATACACCCCAGCGCATCAGGTTATGTGCTACGCACTTTCCCCTTTTGAATATCGCATCAAAGCGCAACAGTGGATTGCGTATGGTGCACCTGTGTTGTGCCATGTGCAGCCCTTCTGAACTTCCCAACCAATATGTCTACAAGACACCTCAATGATGGATGATAATCCTTCTTTACTACCAGGTTATTCAAGCTTTGTTATTCCAGCAACAAAGTAGAATAAAAATTGGAGGCCAAAGGCAGGTGTGATTACATTCATAAAAACTGCTCTTAACTGTTTAATAACTGAGATAATGGCCCACTTAGAGAATTGTCAAATACTAAAGATCATAAACAAAAGGATAAAGCTTATTTTAGTCAATATTTATAATTAACCTAAAAGGAAAACTAATTAAGGAGACTATTGGATTAGGTTGAAATCAATGTTGGAAGAAATTATTAATACATATGAACAATATGTAATTATAACACAAGGGGATTAAAATACTAGAGGGTCTCAAACCATTTCAAATGGAAATAATGATGGTGGTCATTAAGAAGGGATACACATCATTAATAAAAATCTCTCCTGTAAAAGGAAATTGTGTGACTTAATCAGTAACCAAAGTGGGAAATTGCTCTCAGACATTATGAATTATCAAAAATTTAAGTCTCTATAATTGAAAAAAGTCTGGGGACACTGAGGATGATTATACCTATATAGGCCCTTTAGACTCATCTTGTATAGACTTGGTCTAGGGCAATATGGATGCTTCAGTTGCCATTCGAGACTTAGAAATCATAATAAGAACTGAATCGGCTCATTTACCTGTACTGATAATGCGGGATTGGGGATATTTAGTGCCCAACCGAAATACCTCATCAGATATGTAAGTATTAAAGATAATAAATGCCAAGAGAATACGATGGCAAGAATCTGAAATTATGAAATTCGAAGAAATATTAAATGCAGAACACTTACTACATCTTAAAAATAACTTATCTGAGAAGAATTTTCAAGAGATCATGGGAATATGAAATGACATCAGTCTATATATAAAGCTGCTTTTTTATACAGCTTCATTGTATAAAAAGGGAAAACACATGGTTTAATTATAATTGTATTAAAGCCAAAAGAAAATTAAATGGTTTAATCCAGAAGAAGAAGAAATTAGATTCAAAAGATACTAACAAAATATTAAATAAAGCCAGAAAGGACTATTGGAAAGTATTAGAATTGGAAAGATCAAAATACCACGCAGTTCTGTGGGAAAAATTGAGGAAAGCAATAATAAGGAATGATATTAAACAGTTTTGGATCCTGGTTACTAAGGGTTATGACAAATACGCAAACAAGATTGAGGCAGCCATTACCCCGTTAAACTGGGAAGTCCATTTTAAAAATTTATATTTTTCACAAGATTAACAAGATAACAATTTTAATGGCAAAAATCATAGTGTAATAGGTTCCCCTGTAGCATTATATATAAATAAAGATGAAATTACAAAAGACCTTGAAAAAGCATCCAAGAATAAAGCCCCAGGACCTGATGGAATTTTGACAGATATCTATAAATCATTTGAATATTGGTGAACCCTTGTTTTACACATATTTTATAACCACTAAATACAGGAGCAATATTTCCCTGACTCATGGAAGGGGAGTAAAATGTGTCCCATATTTAAAAAAGGAAATATAAATGATCCAGCCATGTACAGGCCTATAAGCCTACTTGATGCTCCACAGAAGATCATTTGTAGAATTATATTAGACCGTTTACAACAGTGGACTGATAATAACAATTTGATTTCTAAAACCCAAAATGGTTTCAGAGAGAATCGTTCAACAATACAACATTGCTTTGTTTTAAACCATCTTACATGGAAATAAGTGACAATTAAAAAATCTAAACTTTCTTGCTGTTTCATTGATCTAAGAACAGCATTTGACTCTATAAGTAGAAAGTTACTTTGGGCAAGTTGGAAAACTATAGTATCCCCAGTGAATTATTAAACATACTAATAAGGCTTCATGGGAGTACATGGCTGAAAGTTAAGTATGATCAGGAGGGGAACCTAACATTTAAAATTAATACAAATTTAGGAGTCCGCCGGGGTTGCTTGATAGCTCCATTTTTCTTTAATATCTATACAAACTCATTTCTTGACTCTAAGGACAATCGTGAATTCCATTCACCCAAAATAGGTCAGTATCCAGTGACTTTGTTAGCTTACGCAGATGATGTAGTTCTGATTTCAACCTCTTTGTTGGGTCTTCAAAGAAAAGTTACCCATTTTTTGGACCTGTGTAAGAAACATAAATTGGTTATAAATATGGGAAAACAAACATGGTAGTTTTCAGGAATAGGTCCAATAAACAATATACCCAATATATTGATAGAATTAAAGTAAATACAACAATATTCTATGCCTATCTAGGGCTAAGATTTGTAAACAATTTACAATGGACTTTACATATTAAACTTATGTTACAAAAAATTAAGACATCTTTTATGGCATTTAAAACATTTCATAGGAGATTGGGACAATCTTCTATACTAGGCTTAATTACAGTAATTAATGCCAAGATAAAGGCTGGAATAGTATATGCCATGGAAATTTGGACCCCATCTAACATAAAATCTCTTGAAATAGAAATTAACAAAATATATAGGTATCTTTTGAAAGTTCAGCAATCAGTACCAGCAGAAATTTTAAGAAGAGAGTTGGGCCAGTTGCTATTAAGCACTTTGACTTTAGAGAAAAGTATCATATTTATGCTCTGTTTATCCCTTATAGATGAAAACTGACTTCCTCAGATATGTTTGGAAGAGTAAATAATATATCATGGTATGGGTTTCAAATCAAATATAAATAAAACCATACAGGATGATATTCTTCCCCTTACGCTTGGAAATTTATTATATGAGATACACAAACATCCCTTTTTTCAAATTAAACAGATGATAAAGACTAGATTAAGAAACATTATTGTCCAACAAGATGTAACAAAAATAAGTAACTTGTGTCACTTTAAATGGTATACAATAATAAAAAAGACCATAAGTTGGAGCCTTATTTAACTACACTTAGAAATCCAGAGCAAAGAAGAGTGATAACATGATACAGACCAGAGCTCTATAAAGCAAAATATATATTATTTGATCAAAAAAGATTAGGGATATGTTGCTCCAACTGTAGCTGCTTTATGGGAGTAGCAAATGATCTCAAACATACACTACTACATTGTCCCCAATTTGAAATAAAAAGAAGGAAATTGTTGGCCCCAATATTGGCTACCCACGGTCTCCCCTCAGACCAGTTATTTATTTATTGAATACTGAAGATCTGACTGTACTAGATAGATTATACAGATACCTGAAATCTTTGAATTTATAATAATTCCCTTAGAATTTATGATTCAAAATGAGCACTGATAAATGAGCACAGTTAATATATATTCATATTAGTTAAATAGTAAATTGATATCTTGTTTGTAACTTTGTGTATTTGTATGAAATGTTTTTATGAACATTTTGTAATAACTATTCTCTAACAAATACAATTTTTACCTGCCTACCTAAAGTGGAAATCCACTCCTTGGATATACAACTCTATAGCACATATGCTGATTTTTATAATGGCAATTATACAAGGTTATCATTTTACTATACGGTGGACTCTAACTCCAGAGCTTTCATACAGCATAAGATTAGTAGCAATTCCTGTTATTGAATTATTCAAGACAAATTATGTATTTCTTTGACTAGTTTCTATAATAGAAAATGACAAATAGGGTAAATGGGAAGAACTTGGGAAATTTTAAATAAGGGAAGAAGGGATCTATTGGGTACCACCAAGCAAGATTGCAATAATATGACTTAACAGTCATGAAAAGCCATTTGCATTTATCATAGCAGTTTTCTCAATACCTTTTCATTCTTACTTTCCTAAGGAGTCTGTAATGTGGAGATATCTAACAAGCCCTCTGCCTGGTTCACAGAATACCTGAGTTATCCAGTTCCACTGTGTATTATGTCCATGGAGTGCCTTTTTGATTTTATCTTTTTAAATACTGTTATTTATTGGCATGGGGTCACAATGTCGCAAGACATTATGCTGCAGCAATATCCCATGTTGCCAATACAGTGCAATATATTGCCAGCAGCATAAGTCTTTGGTTTCTGGGGGGCTCTGCCCTCCACACATCCCATTATGGGGGCTGCACCCTCTGAACCCCCAACTAAAACAACGAACTGAGGGGGGGGTTAACACTTAGATTCGCACAAAGTGTGAAAAATATAAAAATTCCATGCATCAGGGACCAGGAACACACTGCCTCCCTTGCTGCCTGTGACTCATCCCATCAAGCCACAGCAGCTGCTACGCAGTTCCTCATCCCAGCAGGATTCTTATCCTGTACAGGGAAGGGTGAGAGTGTGTGCACTACTGCGCATACCTTCTTTCACAGTTTTGCACCCTCTCACTCTTCCCTACCATGCTGTTCCTGTTATGCAGTTATGTCATGGCTGTAAAGCATACAACATATTGGCCCAGTAGGTATTTATTTATGGTGTAAATGCATTACCTACTTCCATAATGTAATGGATTCACCAAGTTCATTTTGTCAAGAATAAAGTTTATCTTTAAGACTATAAGTGATTTTTTCCATTATATATACCTGATTTACCAAAGTTTGCAAGGAGCATATGCTTGGAAGGAACAGTTCAAGCCAGGCTTTCTTGATGGCTTTACAAGCTATCATTATTAGGATCTGCAGAAGATATTTTAGGTTGACATTTTAAAGAGCTGGGGGAAATAGTAAAAGTAATGTCTGACTCTCATATAGGAGGGGAGTATTAACTATATCCATAATTTCCCAATGGACATCAGTCTAGCAGGGTTGCATGTTTGGGTATCACTATACAACATGTGAATGATATGCTGTTTGCTTTCCACATTCTCTCCAACATGAGGGCATAATGCTTGGCAGGTATTTTGTCTGTACAGCAGCAGTTTTAAAATATCTCACTAGTAATTTCCAAGAAAATTCTCTCAGTGTAGGACAAGAAGTGGCTTTATGGAACTCTTATAGCACTCTGGTTCATTGTATTTCTGAGGGGGAGTGTATATTGAATTAGTGGGACCATTTGACCTGCCTGGGTGCCATGGGCATGGGTAGTTGGCCAAGCAAAGCTTGGTATAATACAGAAATTGTGTGTGATGGAGGATCAGCCTCCTGGATTGCTGAACGATTTGTATTTGCTAGCATTTGTTAGAGCTGCTAGGTGTTCCTATCTCTGCTGAGTGTCTGCTTAATTGAAACCAACAATACATATACTGAATGAAACATTTTATTGTAAACCTTATGTGAGCCCTGCTGTAGCAGGAAGAGGGCGTTTAGTTTACGGTGCTCAGTACCCTGAACTATTAATGCCAGTCTGTGTCTACATAATATAAACCTTTGGGGGATCAGAACTGTTGTGCTTGTGCCTATACAATGTCATTTGTACCGAGGGGTTATTTTAAAATCGTAATTTATTACTTGCCTTGCTACGAGGTACCTTCCTGACATCCGGGTCATGGACAGGTATTTAAGTCCGCCCGGTGGCAAGCGGAGTGAGCGTGCGCGGAGACGAGTGCAGAGACACGCATGTCTATGCATGTCTGCTGTGTCCACGGGGTCAGCGGAGTCAAAGGGCAACGTTACTTAGTGCAGCTCGAGAGTAAGTACTACAAACTTAGACTCGTATCTGACTGTAAGGCTGATTTTGTTAAATATGGGTAAATCTAATAATTATTGTGTGTCTTGTCAAATGTTTGGTTTGGGGCCTCAAATCCATGTGTATGTAGCAAATGTCTAATGGTCAAAACTCTGCACAAGGAAATCAGTCGCTTATTGGCATCCTCTAATGTTAGTCCTGAAATAGAGGCTCTGGAGGATTATATTGACTCGATGTTGGGTCAATCCATACCCTCGAGTCCTACCCCATCATCTGCTGCTCCTTCCACTTTGCATTTCGATGTTTTCAGCACTGCCCCCTCTCCTGAGTTGGCTTCTGAAGACCCTGAACAATGGTCGCTTGTTACCAAATGTAAAACCAAACGTAGGGGTGGCCAAATAGGTAACAATGAATCATCTTTACACCTATTTAATCATTATAGTGTTCTTAATCAGGAATCAAATGTGTTTCCTGATGAAGACCCTCCAATCGATACCTGGGGGAGTTTGTCTAACTTTAGCCCCCCTCCCCCCAGAGGCTCATTACACAAGGTTAAGAATGTATCCTCTAGACCACTGAATTCTCAGCCTGAGGCAGAGAGTATAATCAATGCACTGGATATTTCATCACTCCCTGTAAAAAACACGGATTGCCCTTCTCCTTCTAAAGAAATATTCGTTATTGGTGATTCTCTTATAAAACATTTGGATCGTCCAATCTGTAATGTGGATAAATTAAATCGTACGTGTTCTAGTTTTAGGGGAGCCCGAGTTTCTGACATTATTCCTATTGTTAAAAAATTATTGAGAAGAGCTGGGGAAAAACCTTTGTTTGTAATACACGCTGGCACAAATGATATAAATAGAACCAGCTTGATGAGCTTAAGCTTGATATTGTAGCACTCAATAATGTTTTGGCAGACATCGGTAGCCTTGTATGCTTCTCTGAGATTCTTCCTGTTCCTAGAGCTACCACTGCAATTAATACCAAGATTAAAGCCTTCAATGACTGGTTGAGACAGTGGTGCCTTCAGCAGGGCATTTTATGTCTTACACACTGGGAAACATTCTATATGAAAGATTCTCTGTTTTGCTGGGATGGTCTTCACCTCAGCCGTAGGGGTAGTACTTTATTGGGTAAAAGCATTAATTTAGCCATTAGCAAACTTTTAAACTAAAAACTGGGGGGGAGAATGGGAATGTGTCCTGTTCTCTAAAACGGAATAATGCTGATCCCATTCCATGTATGGTTCTTTCTCTTAATGCAAGATCTCTGAATATGGTAAAAATGGCCGAACTTGAGACCAAGTGTCTTTTGGATAAATATGCACTCATTTCGATCACTGAAACTTGGTGGGATCTGGATATCACCTGGAACTCACATCTACCGGGATATAAGCTTTTTCATAAGGATCGTTAGAGTCAAGTTGGGGGTGGTGTCTGTCTTTATGTAAGGGAAGATATAGCCTCATTTCAACTTCCCATTTCTACTAATACTGAATCTCCCTGGGAGAATATTCAGTTTAAGGGTCAACCCCAATTGCTGGTCAGAACATGCTACAGGCCCCCATCAGCTAATACAGATTATACTTCCCTTTTGTATCAAGGGATTTTAAATATAGCCTCGAATGGTAATATTCTCATTCTGGGTGACTTTAACATGCCATCCATAAATTGGACAACTTTATCTGGTAGAACGGTGGTTGAAAAAAATTTAATTTCATTTATCGTGGATATGGGTTTTGAACAACTTGTAAGTGAACCAACTCGTGGTGAGAACATATTAGATCTAGTTATTACCAATATAGCGAGTTCTATTACAAATATACAATTGGGTGCCCCTCTGGGTTCTAGTGATCATTACTCCATTTCCTTTTCTTTGTTATTTTTTCAACAAAATTTGAACTATTCAGAATTTAAAAACTATAACCAAGCTAAATTTGACATTATCAATGACCAATTAAATTCCATTCCATGGGATGAAGTTCTATCTCCCCTATCTCTTGAGAAATCTTGGGAATATCTGAAAGCGTCAATTTATCATTTGGAAGATCTATATGTTCCTACAAAGAAAAAGTTTAATAAAAAGGGGAAGATTCCCCTGTGGTTCAATAGAACCATAAAAAAACTTATTAAGCAAAAACAAAGGCTTTTTCCCCTTTTAAAAAACACAAGGGGAGACATTAACGATTTATTACTTTCCAAATATAGGAAAACTCTAAAGCTTCTAAAGCAAACTATCATACAATCTAAAAAAAATTGGAGTTTTATCTAGCACACTCCAAGGACAGTTACAAATCATTATTTTCATATTTAAATAACAAGAAATTGAATAATAGATATAAGGTCCTTTAGTTGTCAATAATTCCATTATATCAATTGATAGTGATATCACAGATACCTTTAATAATCAGTTTTGTTCAGTCTTTACAAAAAAAGAAATTCCCAAACTATTTAAACATGTAGATAATTGTAAATTACACTATATTATTACAGAAGAGGATACCTTAGAGGCTATTTACTCTTTAAAACAGACTTCTAGTCCAGGACCAGACAACATCACTTCTAGATTTATACTAGAAACTGCTAAAGCTATCTCTAAACCATTAACTTTAATTTTTAATAAATCACTATTGGATGGTGTCATCCCTCATGACTGGGCACTTGCCACAGTCATACCAATCTTTAAAAAAGGTAATCACTCTAAACCTGAAATTATCGACCAATAAGTTTAACATCTATAATAAGTAAATTAATGGAGAAAAATATCAAAAAATTATTGGAACAGGAATCTATTATTAATACAAAATCACACATGCCCCCACAATGCAAAGCATCATGGGCTGCATATGCAAATCACCATAGAATGTTATGCTGGTTCAACTTTAAGCAGAATTGCATGGTGCTGAAAGGCCTCTCACACAGTTTGCAAAGGGTGCTAACAGAAGACATATCTATTATTAATAATGTAATTGACACTACTCAACATGGATTTAGGCAGGGGTACTCCTGCACTACTAATTTTGTAGTCTTTTATAACTATATTAGTTTAGGACTTGACAGAGGTATCCCCATGGATGTTATTCTCCTTGATTATAGTAGAGCTTTTGATAAAGTTCCTCATGACGTATTGTTGGATAAAATGTTGAATATGGGATTTTCACAGTTTCTAAGTAATTGGGTATCGGGCTGGTTAAATAATAGACTTCAACAGGTTAGAATAAATGGTTCTTTCTCTCAAATTCAGAAAGTGACCAGTGGAGTTCCACAGGGATCGGTTCTTGGACCAACATTGTTTAATATTATTATTAGTGATTTACAGGTTAGTTCTGATAATCTTCTTTCAAAATTTGCTGATGATACCAAGTTGGGAGGGTCTGTTAATTCATTACATAACAGGGTCTCTATTATTAATAATCTAAAAATTATTGAGGACTGGGCTGATATCAACAGGATGATACTTAATTCTGATAAGTGTCATGTCTTACACTTAGGAAAGAATAACCACAAACAAACCTATTATCTAAATAATATTCCCCTTCAGGAGTCATTAGTAGAATGCGATCTTGGAATTCTTGTAAATAACAAACTATCCTCAACGGATCACTGTATTAGGATAGCGAATATGTCCAATGCCATACTTACCCGTATTCAACGATCCTTTGTGTCAAGGACTCAGGAATGTATAATCCCCTTGTTCAGAGCTTATGTGAGGCCTTATTCTGATTATGGGTCTCCTTTCTGGAGTCCTTATTTAAAACAAGATAGGGATAGAATAGAAAAAATTCAGAAGAGAGCAACCAGAATGGTTCCTCATTTGGCAAAATTGGACTATCAAGATAGACTTCAGAAAACTGGGTTACATTCACTTCTACTAAGACGCATAAGAGGTGATTTGTTACTTTTATACAAAATTCTTGATTCTCAGGAATTAACGAACTTATGTGGTTTAAATTTGTCAAGTAGAAGAATTAGCCCTCGGATGCATAACAAATAAATTGATGTTGCAAGTTCTAAAACTAACAAAAGGTTAAATTTGTTTACAGTTAGAGTGCCTAGGGTTTGGAATTTATTACCTCAAGACCTGGTAGAATGTGATTCAATTTCATCCTTTAAAAGGGGATTGGATCCTTGGTTAGAGTCTAACTACTTTGGGGTTTAATTTTCCCACCATGATGGTGGGGGACAATCTCGATGGGCAATAGCCTTCTTTTGTCCTTGTGAACCAAGTAAACCAAGTAGTAGTTGAAGAGGTGGGGTAGTACTATTTTGAAGTTTAGTGTTCAAGGCTTTTAGATACTGTTTGACCTGTGTATATCGATATAGGTCAGCAGGCCACAGGTAGTAACTGGTTTTAAGAGTATCGAAGGGCAATGTTTGTCCCACCTTCATAAACTGAGAGAAATACATTGGTCTGTGTCTTTCATAATTTAAACTTAAACTGACTCCAGACTCTGCCCCCTCTCCCCAAACACATTCTGGCAGTCAGATGCCAAACCCTTCCGCTAGCAAAGACAACCCTGCCCAAACTAACTCTGGCAGTTGGATATCCAACCACACCATCATAACAAAAAACCTGCAGCCACCCCCAAAGTAAGTCCAGAGGTCAGGTGCCCAACCTCACCACTGGAAAAATAACCCATAGCTGCCCCCCCAAGTAACTCAAACAGTCGGATGCCCAACCCCAAAACCAGATACAGTCTGTGACACAGGGGTTCCTGCCCTGGTGTGGCACAGTACTCATGATCTCATACTGACAGACAAACAGCAGCCAGCTATGAAGCTGAACAGAAAGCTATGCCAGTCACCATCACTATTATTGTAGTTCACCTTACATGACTGGGTCAAGGGGGCCTGTGTGGGGAAGATGGTCCTAAGCAGGCAGATTGGTTGGGTGTTTGATGCCATTAGAGGGGGAAGGCCACTAGATCACTAGGAATATTCAAGAAAGTTACAGGATGGGCAATCAGGGGGTGGGGATACCACCACACCACCAGGAATGTTCAAGGCATCTACAAAATAGGCACCCAGGAGTGGGCATGAAAGCATGCTAATAAGCCCATAATGGGCATGCAAGTCACCCATAGCGTCTTGCATGCCCAATGAACTCAATAGCATGCTAGAACACAATACTGCCACCAGAACCCTGGTGCTATCCTGCTTGGGCAGCGTCATTGCCATTGGCTTCCTGTGGGGCATATTCAGTCTTAGGTTAGGTCAGCACAGTGCATAGTCATTATGCACTGAGCCAATATGCAAGCAAACTAAGCACTCCACAGTGAATTTATGTGCCTCAGTAAAACCAGTAACAGCAGAACAGACAGCCTAGGCACCAGAACTTGGTTGCATAAACTTTTTATTTTACAAAAGTACAAACATAACCATGAAACAGAAGCAGCAACACAATAGCAGTGGGGAAAGAAAGCATCCCTGACTGGTTTTGCTCTAGGCTTCTTTCTCTGAAGAAGCCTAGAGGTAAAACTCAGTCAAGATGCTTTCTTCTCCCACTGCTACTGTGTTGCTGCTTCTGTTTTATGGTTATGTGAGTACTTGTGTAAAATAAATGGTTTATGGAGTTGAGTTCTGGTGCCCAGTCTGTCTGTTGTACTGTGCCAATATGGCCCAATATTCGGAGAGGGCTTTTCAATCAGAGACCACTAATTGTCTGAATATTGCACATGAGCTGATCAGGTGCTAATTGTAACACACCGCTCCTCTCAGCACAGCAGACATGGCTGTCTCTGAATATGGGGCCCATATCCATTAGCTCAGTGGAACCCAGTGTCCACAAGACAATGCCTACAGAGGGTAAGAAGGATCTGCCAGAATACACAAGATACAATTGATCTAACATGTAACAGCATGCATGCAAGCATGTCTGCTTTGACAAATACTTGTTTCCAGAGTGAACATGGTATAGGCCTCCAGCCTCACTTCATAATTTTTGTTCCCCAATACTCAGTTTGGTGGCTCTGTGTTGCATCCCCTTGACATCCTCAATTACCATTTTCTATTTAGGAGCGTAGAGCCTGACACAGTACAACAGGTTGGGTGATTCATCCAAGTGTAATAACCAGTCTGTCCATCAATGATGTCACTTTATTCAGAAAAGGGGAGGAATAGTTATACTCAAATACAGTGACAGAGTAGTGGAGGAGGCTAGGAAGAAGGTCACTGTTCTGAACAAGTGTTTTTGCTCAGTGTTCACCAAGGAACACAAAGGCCCAGTATCAGACAGTGACATCAAGGCTACTGACAATGGTGTTCCACAAATGGAAGCACCATCAATGACCAACAGTAGGGTTAGAGAAGCCCTGGATAAGCTCAGGGAAGACAAGTTCCAGGGCCTGATAGGATACACCCAATGGTGCTAAAGGAGCTAGCAAGTGAATTGGCAGGTCCCTTAACACATTCATTCAGCAGATTATTTCAAATGGGTGTAGTGCCAAGAGACTGGAGAAGAGATGATGTGGTACCTCTCCACAAGGGGAGCAGTTGGGAGGAAGCAGACAACTACTGCCTAGTCAACCTTATGTCAGTAGTGAGGAGACTGATGGAAACTTTAATAAAACAAGACTTGGTAGACCTAGATAAGAACAGTCTGCAGTATGACAGGCAACATTGGTTCATGGTGTGAACATCATGCCAAATGAACCTAATCACATTTTCTTGACTAGGTCACTAGGGAACTAAAAAGAGGCTACCCAGTGGACCTCCTCTACTTTAAGGCCTTTGATTCAGTGCTGCACAACTGCCTGCTGAAAAAGTTGGAGTACGCTGGTGCAGTCAAAGGCATAGTCAGCTGAGTAGATAATTGGCTTAGGGACAGAAAACAGAGTAGTGGTCAATAGAGTGAGGTCTGATCAAGGTGCGATCACTAGTGGTGTGCCCCAAGGCTCAGTGTTGGGACCAGTCCTGTTTAATGCCTTTATCAGTGACATCAGCATAGGTATTCAGAGCAAAATTGCCCTATTCATGGATGATACCAAGTTAGAAGGAAAAGTTGACAGTGAGGAGGCAGTTAAGGACCTACAAAGAGACCTCAGAGGCTGAAAAGATGGTCCATTGTCTGGCAGCTGAAGTTCAACACAAAGAAATTGTAAGGTGATGCACTGGGGTAAAGAGAACCCAAGGACAGAGTACCACCTCAATGGAGCCCAGCTCAGTGCCATGCAGGAAGAACAGGACCTAGGTTTTAATCATAAGCAGAACCTTTAAACAGACAAGCCAATGCAACAAAGCTTATAGCAAGGCTAACAAAATGCTCAGGTGCATAGAGAAGGGATTCAACAGCAGGAGGAAGGAGGTAATATTGCGACTCTACAGGTCCCTGGTCAGGCCCCATCAGGAGTAATGTGTCCAGTTTTAGAGTCCACATCTGAAAAAGGATATAAACAGGTTGAAGCTGTTCAGAGAAGAGCAACCAAAATGATTCAGGGCCTTCAAGGTCATTCATACGAGGAGCATCTGGTAGCATTAAATATGTTCTCACTGGTGACAAGGATGGAGAGGGGAGATATGATTGAAACATACAAGTTCCTGAAAAGAATAAATAGGGTGCCATCCTCTGACATGTTCAACAGAGTCTCTGACTCTAACACTAGAGGGCATGAGTGGAAATTGGGGGGCTTCAAGAGGGAGCTTAGGAAACACTATTTTACAGAAAGAGTTGTGGAGCCATGTAATAAACTGCCAGCTGAGGTAGTGGAAGCAAAGTCAGTGACATAATTCAAGCTGGGGTGGGACACGGCTAAAGCGTTATCAAAAGCAACAGGAGCAGTAGGAGGCAGTAGGTAGAAGGGGGTTAGGTCCTGGGATCTTAGAAGGTTCAAGAAACACATGGGCAGACTAGATGGACCCTTGGTCTCTTTCTGCCATCATTTTTTTCTGTTTCTCTGTTAGCTTAGTGGACTTCTGTATGCTGTGTAACACTCATTACCCAAGTTGCATCTGGAAATGAGCTTTGGCTGGAAGGAAGGAAGGAAGGAAGGAAGGAAGGAAGGAAGGAAATTCGAGCTGTGTTGAATTTTTTAATTCCACCTCTGCTGGAATTACATGGAATACTGGAAATTTCACCCAAGTCTGACTTTCTGTCAAGAGTGAAATTCCAAATTCTGAAAGTGGAATGTTAATGGCAGAATTGTATCCCCAGTTTATGTAATGCACAGATTCATTTTCCCCAAATGATCTGGGAAATATTTTCATTTCACTTTCATTTTTTAATTTTTATGCTTGCAAACAGGATGAGCAATTCTGCCTGTTTTCACCAACAAAAACTTACAAAACAAACTTTACATATGTTTTAAAACAAACATTTAAAGATAATATAAAAAAGACAAATACAATTAACCCCTAATCCCCATCATCACCTTCCCCCCTTGTCTTCCAAATACCCACCCACCCTTCCTCCCCTGTACCTACACCCAGTGACCACTAGGAGTCACTACATACCACCCCTGTGGAGGCTAATTTCCCAGCCCACGTTGTCCACTAGACTACGGCACACCGCCCTCTCCCAGGCAAATTCTGTGTTGCCCTAGTTGGGACTTGAACCCTGCCCTTACCACCAGAGTCCGTGTCACTGCCACTAATCTAAAGTGGCAGCCACACTCTCTAGGAGGCAGTACAGCTTTCTTAACTCCCTACTCCACTACCACCTGTCTACCATGCTAGCTCACCTACTATTAAACTCCCTCCCCGTCATCCTCCTCCTGGTTTCCCCCTCCCACCAGCCGTTTATCTCCCCTAAGCCACAGGCTATCTCACCCTTAATTCCCACCAACTTAGTTCCTACTCACCCTACGATGTCCATGCACACTGAACAACAACTCCCATCTCCTTGCCTCTCCCCCTTTCTCGGACAACTCACTATCCTTGCCTTCCCCTGTTAATTCCTTCCCATCCCTGCTCCTCTATGAGTCCCACCCCAACTCCCCTAGCCGTGAAGCTTAATCTCTACCGCTGCCCTGGCCAGAACTGTTGTCCTCCTACTACTCTTATCTGGCAATATCCACCCTAACCCCGGACCCACCAGGACCACCTCAGCAGGAGGTGTCCGGGCTGCTGATTGCCTCCATGAACATATGCAGCGTCCTGAAAAATTGACTCCCTCCAATGTTTGGGTCTCACAGCACAAACCTGACATCATTGCGCTGGTGGAAACATGGCTATCTAATTCCACCCCACTCCCTTGTTACCCTCCTGGCTACACCCTATATCGTGGAGGATCGGTAACCAAGCGTGGGGAGCTGCATCTACACCAGGAGCATCCTCACTGGTATCGCCCTCCCTGCACGGTCCTTGTAAATGGGGCCCAAGCCCTCACCATTAAGCTTACCCCAGACCCCACCATATCCCCTTTACCTCACCACTGCCTACATACCGCCCAAGCTCAAAACCCAGCGCTATTATCCTCACTGACTACCTTGCCACCCTTCCCACAATGCTGACAAAATCATAGTTGGGGACCTCAATGTGAACTGGCTTTGTCCCTCATCCTCCCCAGCGGGACTCCTTCACAGCTCTGGATCTAACCCAACTAGTCTCCCAACCCCACGTGTGAACCCCAAGAGAGGTACTAGCACCCTCCTTGATGTCATCATCACAAACCGCCCCCCTAAAATCCTGGACATCCAAGTCCTCCCGGACTCACTCAGTGACCACTCCCCTGTGCTCTTCCGCTGGTTGGCCACCCTACCCCGACCTACTGCTCAGCGCGTTCTCCGCCGGTGTTTCAGACCTTATGGCCTAAAAAACCTAAAACAATACCTTGAACTGCAAGACTGGTGCCCGATTCTCCATGCACCTGATATAGATGCCGCTCTTGTCTTCTTTACCTCCACCTTTAATAAAGCCTGCGATCTCTTTGCTCCCCTCTCTGCCGTCCGCTCCAAAAGATCTAACCTGCCCTGGATTACCCCTGCACTCTCTGATGCTGCTCAGCACAGGGACAACCTTTGAGTACCGTGCCACGAAACCAGGCACCCAGCTGACAGACTGGCCTACAATGCTCTTGGCGGAATAAGTGTACTTGGGCAATCAGGAAAGCCAAAGCCGACCACTATCAGGCCTCCCTCACTGCCTCCTGGGGAGCTCCGTACCTTCTGGGATAAGGTCAAACAACTGAATGGGAATGCCCTCTCCCCTTCCCCATCCCAGATTACCACCAACAACACCACCATTACAGACCCCGCCGACATTGCAAACCTCCTCAACACCGCCTTTACAGACCTTAGCCCCATCCTCCCCAGTAACTTCTTTGATCAGCCACCCACCCATCCTACCCCTGCCCCCATCGCCCTTGCTTCCACCTTCGTAGGGTTACTATCCAGGAAGCCAGACTGCACCTGACCCATGCACTAAAAGGCAACAGTTCCAGTGACATCTCCCTGGATCACAAAATTCTCCGGTTAGTCCTGGATCAAGTCCTCACCCCACTCACCTGCCTTCTTAACAAATCACTCTGCCTGGGACAATTCCCCTCCTCGTGGAAAATTGCAACGGTCATGCCAATCCATAAAGGGGGTGATAGGTCCTTAGCTGGGAACTATTGACCGATCTCCATTCTCCCTTCCCTTTTCAAGGCACTGGAAAAACTAGTTGCCACACAAATATCTGAATACCTGACCAAATACAACATCCTCTGCCCGGAGCAGCACGGCTTCCACGCAGGACACAGTACTAGCACTGCTCTTATTGAATTCACCTCCTTCCTTCACTCCTCATTGGATACCAGCTCCCTGGCATGGGCTGTGTTCCTTGACCTATCAAAGGCCTTTGACACGGTCTCCCACCCCCTACTTCTAGGAGCCCTCTGTCACACTGGGTTTGCCTCTGGACCACAAGCTTGGTGCTCCAGCTACCTGTCCGCCCGCTCCCAATGAGTCAAAATTGGTGGGACTCTTTCTAACCCACGCTCGATCCACTCAGGGGTTCTCGCAGGGCTCCATCCTGGGGCCTCCTCTTCTCGCTTTACCTTAACACCCTACCCAGTGCGTGCCCTGGAATATTCTGCTGTACGCAGACAATACCGTCCTCTTTGCCACTGACTGTAACCCCACTTCCCTCCAGGTTTCCCTACAAAGGGCCTATGACGGCGCTGAAGCTTGGCTTAAAGAGCATAGATTAGTCATAAATCTTAAAAAATCTAAAACCATGCTCTTCGCCCAACCTCAAAATAAATCATCCAACACCCCTCTCTGTATCCTTTCCAGCTCTAAACTACAACTGGAACAAGTCCAATCCTATAAGTACTTAGGGATCCTATTTGACTCAGCCCTCTCCTACCATACCCACATCGATGCACTACTTCTGTTACCAATATCCGACTTGGTATCCTGTACCGTCCAAAAACTGTCTCCCCCGACACACTCCGCTGGTGGTTACATCCTCCATACTCTCCTGGTGGACTATGGGCTACCTATCTATGGGGCTGCCAACATAGACGGCCTTCAACAAAATCCACCTCCTCCTAAATAAGGGCTTGCAGGCTAATCACTGGGGCCCCTAAGCTCACTCATACCCTGCCAACTCTGTGACCTTTTGGGAATGCTTGACCTCGTAGTACCTGTATACCAAGCGTGCCTCATTTAAAAACCTTATTCCCCGGCTGACTTCCGCCTCCTCCCAGCACAGCCCTTGTCAGCACCGGACCTCCTGCAAAGCCACCTTCCTGGTTCCTCGTGCTAGGACTTCACTTGGACAGAGATCTTTCTGCCACAGAGCCCCGCTTGAGCACAACACTCTTCCTCGGGCCATCACTGATACCCCCACCATCTCCACTTTCAAAAATGCCCTCAAAAGCGAGCTATTCATCAAGCGCTGCTGCTCCTGTGCCTAACAGATACTCAAACCATCCTGTACTGTGACTGCCTCAATCCATACGTTCCCTGTAATCTGGCACAGTAGACCTGCTTGTCTGTAATCACACCTGCATGAAAATACCATTATGCTGCTAAACCCTTTTATTCTACTGTTGTCAATTATACCATATTTTGCTCTGTATCACACTACCAATGTTGCTGTTACCATGTGCCATTAATGCGTGTCTGTTTATACTCATGCACTGCTCTGTATGTACCCCTCTTTTCTGTATTACCTGTATTATCTGTTTTATTTGTATTATTCTGAATTTTCTACCATTGTTGACGAGGTACCTTTGGAAATGAGCCCTTGGCTCAAAGGTTGTAAACTGATTGCTTTATAAATAAATAAATAAATAAATTAACAGTTATTTAACATGAACATGTACAAATGTCCAGTATCCATCAACCAATATTTTAGTCTAGATTTAAAAGACCTCACTGTCGTACTTCCCATAATGTCATTAGGTAATGAATTATAAAACAAAGGTGCCCTAAATAACATAGATCTCTGACCAAGAGCAGTTCAGAACAATGGAATTTCATAAGTAAATTTGGTCTGAGATCTGGTACCGTTGGGATTTAAAATCCTAGGAAATAATGAAGAAACTATCAGAGAAATTAGGCCATTCTTTACCTTAAACATCAGAATACCCATTTTATGCAAGATCCTATTTTTAATGGATAGACTACATGAACATACAAGCAAAGAGCAATGATGTGTTCGAAAGAGAGCATCTTATTCAATGGTTTACATAGAAATGTTTTTCCGAATTCTGCATAATTTAAAAAGAAATTCTGAAAAGCATTTCAGAAGTGGAATTGTCATTCTGCACGATTTCAACATTTTGCACAGCTCTAATGATAATACACAAAACATGATATGTAACTAGTTTGTAATTTCATTAAGAGTTTCCAATCATATAGTGAGCGTTAAGAAACAGCAAGGGTTGGATAGATAGTGATGACTAAAACAGTTAAAGACCATGTATAGAGAGAGATAGATAGATAGCAAGATAGATAAATAGATAGATAGATAGATATTAAAAGTCTTTCTTAAAACAAAGGCAGTCTACATAGACATAATACATAAAACTGCGAGTCATAAAACAATACATTATAAATACAAAGGATGAATAATCACTATAGAATGATATAAAAGTCACAGTGCACAAAGGCTCACTGAGGCACCATCAAAAGCCTTTCTGAACAGTGACCAGTGGGGTACCACAGGGATCAGTGCTGGGACCGGTCCTACTCAACATCTTCATCAGTGACATTGCACTGGACCTAGAAGGCAGAATTTCACTGTTCACTGATGACACAAAGCTCTGCAACACAGTAGACACACCAGAGGGTGTAGACAGAATGAGAAGGGACCTGCAGAAACTTGAAGAATGGGCAGTGGTTTGGCAGTTGAAATTCAATGCAAAGAAGTGCTAGATAATGCATATGGGGCACAAAAACCCTGGCACAATATATCAGTTGGGGGGTGAGGATATAGCATGCACCAAGCAGGAAAGGGTTCTTGGGGTTATCATCTCTGATGACCTCAAGGTAGGGAAACAGTGTGACAAGGCAGCAGGTAAAGCAAATAGGATGCTGGGAAGTATAGGCAGGGGCATCACCAGCAGGAAAAGGAGGTCATAATTCCGCTATACAAGACACTAGTGAGGCCCCACCTGGAGTACAGTGTACAGTTCTGGAGACCATACCTATGTAAGGACATAGACAGGGTAGAGAAGGTTCAGAGGAGGGCAACAAAGATGGTGCATGGATTGCATCACAAGTCCTATGAAGACAGGTTGAAGGAACTGAACGTGACTCCCTGGAGGAGAGGAGGAGAGAGGGATATGATAGAGACATACAAGTATCTTACAGGGAGGAACAGGGTGCAGGAAAACACTATTTTTAAGTGAAAAGATGTTCCAGGACTAGAGGGCATGGAATGAAGTTGGAGGAGTCTGATTCAGAGGAAACATGAGGAAGAATTTCTTCACAGAACGGGTGGTGGACAAGTGGAACACCCTGCCAGAGGAAGTGGTGGGGTCTGAAACAATCACGGGATTTAAGAATGCATGGGATAGACATAAAGGAATTCTAGATGTCAGGGATAAGGGGCAACAGACTGCTAGGAAAACATAAACTGAACTTACAAGCTCAAATGGGCAGACTGGGTGGGCCATAGGCCCTTATCTGCCGACACTGTCTATGTATGTATCTATGTATGAACAGTCAGATCTTTGACTTGGATTTAAAAGTGATGACTGAGGGAGCAGACTGAATATCTGTGAGAAGGCTGGTCTAAAGAAAAAGGGGCAGAAAAAGAAAAGGCTTTGTTCCAGTTGTCTGTAATACAGACTTCAGAACAGCCAGAAGGCCTATACCCATTGAATGTAACTCATGGATATCGGTGCAAGTTGCAAGAATTGACAAAGATACTGAGGACTTCATTCTGTTTAGGGCCTTGTAGGTCAAAAGAAGGGTCTTAAAATCTATCCACCAGCTAACAGGACACCAGTGCATAGACTGGAGGACAGGTATAATATATTCATTCCTCCTGGTACAGGTGGTGAGTCTAGTGGCTGCATTCTGTACTAACTATAGATGGTGGAACTGACCTGTGTGAAGACAATGACAGAGTGCATTACAACAGTCAAGATAACGAATGACAGAAGCATGTACCAGTGTTAAAAAAATTGTTAAAAATTTGTCATGGTCTAGGTAGGGTCACAACCCAACAATGTTCTTTCAAAGGAAAAAGTGACTCCCGACCATATCAGACACCTGGGATACTACTGACAACATGGATCAAGAGTGACCCCTAGGTTGTGCACTACTTGCCTAGCCTGAAACATTTCACTTTTAAAAAATAGGAATGTCAGGTTATTTATCATCGATGACCTCAGATGATCTGGCTATTCTCAAATTGATTTCAGATAAAGCACTGTCAAGCGTAGCTGTTAGTAAGCCCTGTCCAGGTTTGAACACAAGATATAGCTGGGTATCATCAGCATAACAGTGAACACCCAAGCTATCCTTCTCATTGTGGAAGCATAAACATGACAAGCAACTATGGAGACAAAATGGAACCATGGGGGACATTGCAATCCATGCTGAGAGGGGAGAATTTAAATTTCCTTACCACAAAGACTGACAGCAATCACTGACGAAAGATGGAACCATACATGCACAGATGCTGTCATTCCAACAATCCTCCTCAGCCTTTGCACAAGTACCATATGGCTTATGGTGTCAGATACTGGGGATAAATCCAGGAGGACCAGGAAAAATATCTCTCCCTGATCCCTTAGTAGGAGCAAGTCATTCATAACAATCACCAGGATGATCTCAGTGCTATGCTGAGGATGATATCCTGATTGGAAAGGCCTGTAGATGGAGTACTCTTCCAGGCACTCTCTTAGCCATGCTGCCACCACTTTCTCTATCACGTTGCCCAAAAAATGGCAAGATAGAGTTTGTCTATAATGTCAGGTTATAACAATGCCTTCTTAAGCAAGGGTCACACCACAGCCACTTTCAAAGCAGTTGGGAACTCCCCCACTCTCAGAGAGGCATTGGTGACTTCAATGAGCACCAGACTGAGAATTGTCACTAATTTCTTCAATAGTGCAGAAAGAACAGGGTCCAGTGGATACTGGCTTGGCACAGGTCTGAAGGCATCTAGCAGATCTACAGCATATTTGATGAATGCAAACTGTCCCAAGCAGGCTGAGCTTCTGCCATTTCAGGTATATGACAACTGTAATTGTAATTATTCACACTGGAGATCTCAGCCCTGTCATCTGCAGTCCCCTTGGCTGCAAAATAAGCAAAATCCTCACACTTTTCTTGAGTAATAGCTTCCAGATTTTGGAAGAGACACTGCAAGTGGAGAATTTTATTGACCACCATAACAGGAACAGAGGATCTCTTTCTCTCAGCTGCGATGATGCCAGAGAAAAACGTTTTTCTGACTGTTATGATTGCCTCCTTACACTCATGATTGTAAGCCATCAGAACAAGATTAGCCAGGCTCTAGACTAGAATTCCTCCACTTAAACACTGTCACTGAAGCTTGGATCAGGAAGCAAAGGCAGACCAGGATAAACTAGCAAAAGGTGCTCTTTCACCCAAAGATGCATGTCCATAGGCAGGATATAGATGAATTGTTCCACTGTAAATATGTCGATAAGCTGGGACACTGATTTGCCCTCTGGTTGAAGCCATTTAATGAGAAGTTCTTTGAGTCAGGTGTAGGCTTCCTGGGGACTGTCGAAATGACTGGTTCTTCAGGGACCAAAAATTCTGCCTGTAGGTCTCTCCTGAGATGTTGTATCTTTTCAGTACAGTATTTCTCTTTTCACTAGGTCATAGTCTGCTGACTGAGCAGTGCCCACATTACTGTAGGCAAGGGGCTTTACCTGTGAGATAAGGTACCAGCCTTATTGCCCATCGCTGCTTTGGCCATTCGCATGCACTGACAACCCTTTCAAACATGGTCAGATATACCACAATATCATCCGAGAGACACAGCTTTGAAAGTTTAATGTGTTTGTTACCTGTGTTTTAGTGATATGTTGGACCTGTATCCATTCCTCCACCTTTAATAGCTTGCAACGCACCCAGCCATACCAGCATCTCTTCTTTTCTCTGTTGTTACTGTCATTGCATCTTTTCTTTTCTCTGTGCCTCTAAGCATTGGACTTCTTTTTCTCTCTGCTTCTCCATCTCATTTTGTTGTATTGCCCACCATTTGAAAAATGCAGACAGGCTTTCTGGTTCTGTTGCTGCCTGTTCTTTTCCCATCTCTGGTACTGGCTGTACTATCTCTGACTGGACTTGTGTCTGTGACTATGTTCATGAAAATCTTGTACCAATGGAATGGAATGTTAAGAGTGTGATACAAAGTAAGGAAAAAAATAAAAAATAATATTTGAAATACTGTTTTAATGATTTGAATATGTAGAGATACATATAATAAAACTGCAGTCCACAGCTGTCTGTAATTTTTGTTGTTGTTGTCCAACCTAATTTCCCTGCTGTTTTATTGGTCCTAAATTGTGATGTGGAAAGTCTGTAGGTTTTAGTTGTATGTTTTTTGTCAATTCTGACATTTTTCTGTTTAAATAAGATATGCTTTCAACAATCCAGATACTGTCCTGTAGTTCTTTTACCCATTATTTTTATAGTTTAAAGCACCTCCAAAATGTGTTCTGAATGTACTAGTTGGTGTCCTCAGCTAGTACATTCAGAACATGGCCAATTAATTACTTTTTGATATGCACATCCCTTTTTTTTAATGCTCCTGTGTGTTACCACTGCTGCCCTTGCTATATTGTCAGGTAGTACATCTTGCCTACTCTTTATCGTCGGAGTCAGATCATCTTTTTCAACCCTTCCAACCAATGGTGTCCATGCTCTTTTTAGGTACATTCAGAATGACCCCCTCCCCCCAGTTGGTTGCCCAATTCTTTCGGGATTCCAGTTTTCCCTGTGATATAGGTGGCCAGTGGGAGGTGTAAAACCTGCTGCACATAAGTGCTTGCCCCCTTTCTTGCTGTTTCTTGTACATCAGAAAGTGTTGGTGTCTACCTGGAGCAGCCATTGCGCATTCAGAATGAGGAAGAGCCCTAGTCATCCAAAGTGCACTCAGAACACCATAAGGTAAGGTTCTGACCAGGTCTGCCAGTTTAAGGGACAGGGGATCATTGTGCAGCTTATTTTGACTCCAGCAGTGCGATTTATTTACTGTTTGCTGCCCACTGTTGTTTGCTTCTGTGGCTGGAGGGTGATTTAGTACTTATGCTCAGCCTTCCTGCTGCCAAAATGCTTGTTTAAATCCATGGTTTGTTGTATACACTTTTTAAAACCACTCACTGTATGGCCTCCACATGGCTAGATGCTGAGCAGACCATGTTGAGACCATGCAATCTGTGGTTGTTGGGGGGGCAAAGTATTGTTTCGGCTGGTCCAAAAAAGCTGTTTCTGTTGCATTTCACATTGTCAATGGGTAATAATAGTCTCCATGATGTTTTGTAACGTCCATTGTATTTTTTTTTTTAAATCCATGCTTTGCTGTGCTGATGTTTAACATAGAAACATAGACTTTGATGGCAGATAAGGATCGCCTGGCCCACCCAGTCTACCCATTTCCCTACCTATTGGAAAAGCTGCAGATCCTAGTTAACCAACAGCTAACTTCCTTCTGCCCTTCACCAGAATTGCTTTATATCTGTCCTGTACATTCGTGAATTCCTCCACTGTTATTGACCCCACAACCTCCTCAGGAAGGCTGTTACATGCATCCATGTTGCCCCTGAGCCTTCCCCCTCTATCTTCAAATTGTGGCCCCTTGTTCTTGCACATCTGTTTTTCTGAAATATACTACCCTCTTGGACATTGCTGATTCCCTTGAGGTACTTAAAGGTCTCTATCATGTATCCCCTCTCCCTCCTTTCCTCTAGGGTATATATATTAAGCTCCTTTAGTCTCTCCTCGTATAGCTCATGGTACAGACCCTGCATCCTTATTGTTGCCCTCCTCTGGACTGCCTCCATCCTGTCTATGTCCTTGTGGAGATGGGATCTCCAGAACTGCACACAGTACTCCAAATAGGGTCTCACCAACTGTCTGTACAGAGGGATAACAACCTCCTGTTTTCTACTGGTGATGCCTCTCCCTATGCTTCCCAGAATCTCCCCAGCTTAATCATGTCTGACAGAATTTTGTGTAACCACCCACCACATGGTCTCCACATGGCTGGATGATGAGCAGGCCATTGTTCGCTGCTCAACCTTCTGTCATTTTGACACCTTGCAGTCTGTGGTCATTTGGGGGATGGGAGGAAGTACAAAGTATTGCCTGTCTGCTACTAAATGTTTTTCTATGAAATTATTTGCCTGTTGTGTCCATTTCTGTGGTACTGGGATCTTATGTCCATCTGCTTTTGTGTAACCACCCACCGCATGGTCTCCACATGCCTGGATGCTGTGCAGGTCATTGTTTGCTGCTCAACCTTCAGCCATTTTGAGACCTTGTGGTCTGTGGTCATTTGGGGGATGGGGGGGAGTGCAAAGTATTGCCTGTCTGCTACTAAATGTTTTTCTGTGAAATGGTTTGCCTGCTGTGCCCATTTCTGTGGTGCTGGGCCCTGATGTCCATCTGCTTTTGTGTAACCACCTACCACATGGCTGGGAGCTGAGCAGGCCATTGTTTGCTTCTCAACCCTTAGCCATGTTCAGACCATGTAGTTGTGGGAATGGGGGGTGCCTAGGTACTTTGGGGCTTGTTTTTAAAATGTTTTTCAATGTTTTGCTGAAATGTGCTTCCTAATGTGTCCTGTATAGTCAACATGGCTGCATGCTGAATACAGTCCTCTTCTGTTAGGCACTCAGCGTGCAGCCATTTTTATGGAAGTTTCCAATATAAGGTATTGGGCTTCATAGTCCAATACCTTGTATCATCCTGAGCGCATCCCTGCAAAAAGTAAAATTTTAAAGTTAGTAATTTTAGCATAGGAAGGGATTGTAACTGGCACTGACCCCTCAGCCAGACAATCCCTTCCAGCTTCCTAGTGCCCCCGATAGACCCCATCTCCACCCCTTAGCTCTTTGATACTGTGATGTGTAGCCATGAAGAGTGTGAGGGCCAGCCCCATAAAAGTCTATGGTGGCTATTTTTAAAGCTGACTTTTAGTTATTTTTAACAGTCCTTGAGGAAAATTGAAGCAATTGCTTAACTAGTAGGGACCCTACTAGTTGAGTGACGACTTTAATTTTCCTCTAGGACTGTTACAAATTACTAAAAAATGGCTTTAAAAATAACCCCTATAGACTTGTATGGGAACTTGCCCACACATTCTCCCTGGCCACAAGTTACAGTTTCAGAGAGCATAGGGCAGTAGTTAGGGCAGAGCGGGGGCACCAGGAAGCTGGAAGGGATTGACTGACCAAGTGTTCAGCGCCATTTATGATCTGGTCCCATGCTAAAACTATGAACTTTAAATTTACATTTTTTTTCAAGGGTGAGCTCAAGCTGCTATAAGGTATTGGGTTATGAAGCCCAAAACCTTATAGCAACTAGTCAGAAATTCACTTTAAGACCATGTGTGATGGTGGTGGTGGTGGGATACAAATGATAGCTGTACTGGAATTTAGCTGCTTTTGCAATGCACCATTCTCCTTACATTCATAACACTGTGTTGTGTAGCAACTGATGGGTAATCTTCTTCCACCAGCTGTGATGTAATTGTCCACCTTCTGCATTCCATTGTTTCTTGTGCTGTGAAGTAACTGATGGTCAATCTCTGTTTCTTTCTTGTTCCCACTATGAAGTAATTGCCCACTTTCTGTTCTACCATTTCATCTGCTGTGAAACAACTGATGGGCAATCTCTTTTTTTCTTCTTTTCTCCTGTTATGAAGTAATTGCCCACTTTTTGTTCCACTGTTTCATCTGCTGTAAAGCAACTGATGGGCAATCTCTTTGTTTCTTCCTTTCCTCCACTATGAAACAAATAAACACAGCCACAACAGTAGCAGTGCAAGTAAATTCCAGTGATCTAGCTCCAGTCAGGGACACCCAATCAGATGGTGCTAACTGAAAGGCAATTCAAAGGACACAAGCAGGACTGCCTAAGTCATCTGCATGGTTTGCATCAACAAAAAAGTGATAAGCGCTAATATCAAGTTCACCTGCAAAGCAGGCAGCAGTGTCAAGAAGAGGACTAAACATGAAATGATGTCACAATTTGGAGGCTAACATTATGGATGTCATAAAGGAAAACGTGAAGAATAGACAACAGAAACGGGAATGGGTCAGAGCAGTTTTGGTGCTGAAAAAATACAAGATGCTATGTATGTAAGCACAATCCTTGGAATTAGCTGGACAACACTTGTGAATGCATCTCATAGTGAACAGAAGCATGTAAAAAGCATACACAATTATGTACTGCCTCAGGAAATTACAAAGTAAAAAGCTTTTTTGAACAGTCAGCAATCCCTCTGCCTTACAAGAAGACATTCTTAAAAAGAAGCCAATGTTCAAATTGTTCTTATCAAAACTCCTTCATTTACTACATGCAGAATTTCTGAAGTAACAGCCAGAGTATCGTATCAGTACCATCAAGTTTAACACTTTGTGCTCCAAACATATAAAACTTGCCAGACAACAGAAACTGGACAAGTGCCTATGCGACTACTGTGAAGATGCCATATTAAAACTGCTATCATTAAACTACATGGCAGATTTTTACAAACTGCCAGAGAGCAAAGTCACCAATATTTACAAAACTGTGGAGCTGACAATGTGTGCAAATGAAGGTTCCATGTTTTTCAGAAAAGGCTGTCTGGAGAAGGTATGTGGGGCTTGTGCAGTGAAGGCAATTGGAAAACATGTAGAGGCTCTATTGAATCAACATGGGTTAGAAATATTGAGATGGTACCAGTGGGAAACTATCACAGTGAGGAAAACAAATAATGGCATTAACACAAAAACATCCCTCAAAGTGTCGGTCAGCAACAAGACCATGTTACAACAACTTATTGGAAGGCCTACAGTTTCTCGGTCACCATCTACATGTGGCATTGTGGCAAATAATGCAATTCACATTACTCAAGACAAATATACCACAAGGCTGTGTCGTCATTGTGCTGCACTTTGCTGAAAACTATGCCTGCAAGTACCAGGATGAGATCCAGTCCTGCCACTGGCATCATGAGTGGGCTACAGTGCACCAGATAGTTAGATATTACAGGTGCTCACATTGTAATTACCTTGTCATGGAACACCTGGTATTCATCTCAGATGACCTCACACATTACCACTGTGCTGTTCAACATTTTGGTAAGATGGCCAGTGAACACATCATGAACACTCACCACATAAACATTACGAAGAAGGTACATTTCACAGATGGCTGTGCCAGTCAGTACAAATCAAAATGGTCCTTCTATGAAACTTCAAAGGCTTCATCAGAGTGTGGATTCCCTGTTGAATGTGCCAAATTTTGGATCACATCATGGTAAGTGCCCCTCTGATGGGGAGAGTGGTGTGGTGAAATAGTCAGCAACCAGGGCCATGAAATCACAAATAGCTATCATTTTAACAACAGAAGAGATGTTCATGTAATGCCATGATAATCTGACCAGAGAGCCTCCAAGTGATGGGTGTGAGCATTTCAAGAGAAAATTTTTCTGGGTGGCTGACAAATCCATAAGAATGTCAAAATGACCTGATGTTATAGCTTTTCCTGGGACAAGACATGTCCAGAGTGTCAGATCTGTGGAAGGTGGTGTGGTTGCCACCAGAGCACTGTCTTTTGTCTGCTGCAAGTGCCAAAATGTGCCCATGTGCGAACATGGATCATGTGGATCAATGGACTTTAAAGAGGCTCAAACTGAAACACTGCAGCACCAGTACTTCTCAGACAGTTCAAATGCTTAAACTCAGGAATGACACTGTCCAGCAGTGCCAGTGACACACTTCTCTACAACTTGGTACACAAAAAAGAGTTCCCATGAGCACAGCACTGCAGATACGGACACTTCTGCTGTTTCCAGCACTCTAGTGACTGACCCCTCCTCTGCTCTTGCCACTCTACTAACAAACCGCAGTGACTTGACCCCTTCTTTACTCCTGCCACTCTACTGACAGATCCCCTCTGCTGTAATTAGCATTTCATCAGCCGACCTGATTGCTGCTTCAGGCACTGAAGCAATGGACAATTCTTCTAGTCACGAAACTTCAACAATGGCCTTCTCCTCTGCTTCTGTCCCTAGTGTGCTTGCTGACTGTCCACCTGCTAAAAAGAAAATTAAACCCAGACAAGGTACAGCTGGAAAAATTCTATGCAGTCTACTATTCCAAACAGTTTTTTATCAGGCAAGTGCTTGCATTTAATGAACTACAACGTACTTTCACTGTCAAATTCCAGGATCAGCATGCAAATCGGCGTCTCACATGGCCACAACAGCAGGACACTGATATGGCAAGACAGCAGAGACTTTTCCATGGACTTGTACATCTGTCAGGAAATGGAAGCTTTACAATTGCACAGGATGAACTGCAAACTATCGCCACAAAATATAAAAAGCTCAAGAGTTGCTGGAATTGACAGCATTTAAAGTGTCGGACAGTATGATAATTTGCTACGCACAATCTTTTCTATGATGTTTTTATTTTTACACCTTGTTGATGTTTTTTTCTTGTTTCAGTGCACTTCAGTACACAAATATGTAATTCTTGACAACATAGATCACAATTAGTAAACTTTTATAAACCTGCATTGTTGTTTGCTGGTCTTTGTCACATTGACAATGCATGTTTGGTGTCCACTATACATTTAGAACACTAAAGCTTATTTGTCTTGGTCATTTAAAAGTCAGTTATCATGCAACACCGTGCATTTTTCACTGTAGGGTCATGGCATGTTAAAATGCTAGAGAAAAATTATCTACTCTGCATTTGAAAATTAACCCCTCATGTCACAGTTTGGTATAACTTTTTCATGAACATACCCTTGTGTTAGCTTGGCTGCCATACTTATCGTAATCAATCCTGGTGTTTTGTTGTAGAATCCATACATACCTGGTATCAGGTATGGCACCCATGAACAAACTCTTGGCCTTAAGAGTATGTACAGTGTAAATTCACTTATTCTGATACCAGCAGTCACTGAGGCTTGGGTTAGGATGCATAGGCAGAGCAGGATAAATTGTAAAAGCCACAAGTAGTGTTCTACTATTATTTCTCTCTACTGCTAAATTTCTGTAGGCTACATAATTAATTAATAGACTTACACTGCTAACTTCTGTTGGCTGCAAAATAATTTGACCCTAGACTGTAAATTTCCACTGTTCCAGCTCAGTAGGTTGCTAAACTAGTCCTGGTCTCTGTTTTGAATTTCTACTTCTACCTCTGTTGATTGCTCATTTTTATGTTGGCACACTTGCGCAGGCAACATCTTCTGGTAGTGCAGATTTGGAGGCGCAGCCACTGTTGGACGAATGCAGGGCACGCATCTGTAGGTGCATCCCTCATTCCCCAATCAGTTTGTGTGCCGGCGCCACACCATGCATACTTAATGTGGCTATGAGATCAAATGAAAGGTCAGCTGCAATGTGAGCTAAGCTCGTCATACACAGTGGACCTCCCGACGTGCTTTCCCTGGTAGTGAAAACAAAATCAACATGGCGGCACACTGCCTGCCATACTGCCAACTTCAGGGGTGCACAATCCCGCTGTCGGCATGTCCTGCCCCAATGCATGTGCCAAGGGGGGAGCCCACTCCCCACCGGCATAATGCACCCCCCAATTGTTATGTGCCAAGGGGGGTGCCAATTCCCCTCTGTTCTTTCCCCCTGCTTTCATTGTGTTCCAATGGCGGGTGCCCAATCCCCTGTTGGCTACAGCATCCCCCCCACAAAACACTTAGGTGGCATGCTGGGAGCCCACCTCAGTATGCCAAAGCCCCTGCAAAAAAAAAAAGTCCCCCGATGTTTTTTTAACCTGTAAAAAAGCGGTCCCTCACAGTCTCCCTGCCCCACAACCCGTGCCCAACCACTGTGCCCCTGCCTCCCACACCCCTCACCCCATACTTACCTCCAGAGTCTGGCGCGACAATCTTCGGTGGACCGGGAACACGTCTGCACTCTTCAAAGTTGACCGCGAACTGAGGAAATGCCAGTAAGCTGTATAAAGGAATTATTTTTTTTCAACTTTGATGCATATCTCAGGCATGTTTTGGAATTTTGGCACCAAATTTTCAACGTGCTGTTTTTGGGACCCCACCTCATGAATTCTGTCACTGTCATGGCGTTAATCAGCCCCAAAAGGTGATCTCGCGGTCACTGCACAGAATCACCTTTCGAGACTGATTAACAAAACAACAGTGCCACTGTTCATGAGGAGGGCTCTCAAAAAGCCTATGCTGCAAATTTAATGGGAAAAATCAAAAGAATGGCTGTTTTACGAGCATGCGTTGTGCTGTTTCCATACACGCTCGTAACTTCGTGAATCTGAAATATTTTCACTCCAGATTTTCAAAATTGGCAGTTTTACACACCTCCTGATGAACAGTACAGCTGTCAATTTACATATCCTGGCCAAAATGTGTTTTCGCACGACCGGTGCAGAATAGCGCAGTCGCTGTGCAAAATAACTTTTCAGGGCAGTTTGAGGAAATGATGGTGACACTGTTCATGAGCAGAGGTCCTAAAATGCCTATGTTGAAAATTTGGTACCGAAAGTCCATAAAATGACTGTGTTGCAAGCATGCATTGCACAGTTTCCACGCACCCTTGTAACTTCGCAAATTTGCAATATTTCCATTCCAGATTTTCAACACTGGTATTTTTTCACATCTCCTTATGAATAGTACAGCTATCATTTTTCACATCCTGCCCAAAATGTGTTTCTGCACCTGTGGCACACAATGGCATGGTTGCTGTGGGAAATCAACTTTTGGAACAGATTAACAAAATCGCAGCACGACTGTTCATAAGGGGAAGTCCCAAAATGCCTATATTACAAATGTGACTAACAAACTCCCAAGAATAATTGGGTTACAGACGTGTGTTACCCACTTTCTATGCATGTTCATTGCTTCACCAATATTTCATATTGTCACTCCAGATTTTCAATGTTGCCATTTTTTTACTCCTCCTCATGAACAATACAGTTGTCATTCTCCACATCCTGCCCAAAAATGTGCTTTCATCCCTCTGTCGCCAAATGGCACAGCCACTGTGCAAAACCACCTTTCAGCAAACAAACTGATTGTGCCACTTTTCATGAGGTGGCCTGACAAGCAGCCCATGTTGAAAATGTGGAATGAAACTACCACCACATGCCTACGGTGTTAGGGTTTCCAACTGTAGCACCCCACCAGGTATAGACTGACAGGCATCACGGGTGTGACTTGGGATCATCGGATGGAATGCTCATGCCATTCCACCCTCACACCCACCCTGCAGCCACTGACAGGCATCATGGTGTGCCTTGCAGTGTTTGGCCACAAGGTTCACCCTACGCTCCTATACTGCACCCACATCAGCATATTTCCTTATGGAAAGGGGTAAGTATAACTCCCAAAGACCCCAACGCACACCCCAACACTTGTCAGTGTCTACAGGGTAGGGTGAGGTACAATGGCATGAGTGTTATAGCTAATTACTCAAAGGCACACCCAAATGCCTGAAGCTCTCTACAGGGTGGGGGTGGGGTTGGCATCACTTCAATACTTCACTGCCATTCCTATTATGCGTCTCTAGCTCCAGCAGTGCCAATGCCAGCATGACAACGTTCGGCATTGACAAATGCTTGTTAATTTCTGTTTCTGCTAACCTAGCTACTGATCTCTGACTTTGGCACCCATCCCCCCACCCCACCCCCAGCTCTTTTGTTCTCCTCTGCTGCCATCCTGTCCCCTGCCCCATTAAGCTAATCCCCTCCAGACATCCCCTCTCCCCTGCTGACTCTTCAGTCTCTGCCTACTCAACTCCCTTCCCCCTAACTGCTGCTTCTATTTTAACCTGCGTTCTCTCTGTCTCCACAGCCTAAGCCCCCCCGGTCAGGTGCACTCTCCCTGCAGTGTGGCTACCTCAGCAGCCGGCGTCCAACTTGCCCTTCACGTTGCTGGACTCCTTCAGGTACAGACCAAGCACAGGATTTCTTTCCCTGTTTAAATTTTTGGCACTCAACTCCCACTACCCACGATTGGTCAATTCAACTTGGGAGTTCCTCCAATTGGCTCCAGATTGGAGTTGGTAGGACCAGAGCCTTTTTCCTCTTATTTTTGAAAGCTGCAAAGGACTTTTCAGCTGCTGCCTAGTGCTCTGTCCTCAATATTTTGGCCTATTATTTACTGCCAAACTGCTGCTGATCTTTGTTGTTTAAAACTAATAATTATTTAGCTACTGCCTACTATACTGCTTGTACTGCTGAATTTTTACTGCACTAACGCTGTAGACCAAAAATCCAAATCATGTATTTTTGACTGCTGAATTTCGCACTACTGCTAAATTTCTGTAGGCTGCATAATTAATTAATAGACTTACACTGCTAACTTCTGTAGGCTACAAAATAATTTGACCTTAGATGTACATTTCCACTGTCCTAGCTCAATTGGTTGCTAAACTAGTCCTGGTCTCTGTTTTGAATTTCTACTGCTACCTCTGTTGATTGCTCATTATTAATTTCTGTTTCTGCTAACCTAGATACTGATCTCTGAATTTGGTGCCCAGCCCCCATCCCCGGCTCTTTTGTTCTCCTCTGCTGCCATCTTGTTCCTGCCCCCAATTAAGCTAATCCCCTCCAGACATCTCTTCTCCCTGCTGACTCTTCAGTCTCTGCCTATTCAACTCCCGCCCCTAACTGCTGCTTCTATTTTAACCTGCGCTGTCTCTTTCTGTCTCCACAGCTGGAGCCTCCCAGATTGGGTGCATTCTCCCTTGCGGTGTGGCTACCTCAGCAGCCGCTACCTGACTCACCCTCAACACTGCAAGACTCCTTCAGGTACAGACCAAGCATAGGATTTCTTCCCTGTTTAAATTTTCAGCACTCAACTCCAGCTACCCATGATTGGCCAGTTCAACTTGGGAGCTTCCAAAGATTGGCTCCTGATTGGAGCTGGTAGGACCAGAGCTTTTTCCTCTTGTTTTTGTAAGGTGCAAAATACTTTTCATCTGCTGCCTAGTGTTCTGCCCTCAATATTTTGGCCCACCACCTGCCCCTCCCTGACGCCCTTTAAATTCACTTGAGCATTTCCAAACTCCTCCCTGCAAGTGCAGCTCGCCCAATTGCTACACAAAAAAAAAAACATTTATTTTTCCCCTTTGATCCACTCCCTCTTTCTCTCTTTCCCTGATACACCTGGTACTCTAGCACCTTGTACTATAGCCACCTGCAAAGTATACTTTCTTGTTTCTTTTTCCGTTATTGCACTACATCTCAGTAGCTCAGCCCCCACTGCTGAGTCCTCCTATTTACTCTGACACAGCTCCTTCACACTGCTGAATTCATCTCCTGCTCTCCAAATCAATGGTACTCCTCACTCCTGACCATGTCGTCCCCCTCACCCTCCATAGTCCAATTATTTTTCTCCTTCTTACAAACCTCCCCATCCCACCCTCAACCCCTCTCACCTGCCCCTCCCCATAGTAGCCCATGACCAGTGTCACCTCATTCTTTTACCATCTCCTTGCCCTATTTCAGATCCTCCTTTCCTCCCATCTCTCCACAGCCTGCCCCTGCATCCTCCCATCCCCACCTTTCCCTCATTCTAAACCTTGCATCCTACCCATTTTCTCCTCTTCTCCCTTTCTCCCCTCTATCCACCCCTTCCTGCTTCCCTCCCACCTCCTAAATCTCAAGACTCTCCGCTGCTGCCTTAACCTCTCTGGCCCCTCAACATGCAGATCTCACAGTTCCAAACACCCCTCACTCCTTCCCCTCTCCCTCCTACTCCTGCTCCTCGCCAGTGACATCCAACCCAACCCTGGTCCTCTCTCGCTCCATACTTCCAACACCCCAACCCCTTCCCTTCCAGGGTTGTCCCCACCTCAGGCCTTGTCTTCACTCCCCAAAGGCCTCTGCATATTCCATCCCAATGGCAGGAGCCTCTTCCCCAAAATTGATGCTCTAAATGTATGGTTCACCGAATGCCACCCGGACATATTCTGCATCTCTGACAACTGGTAATCTGCCAAAATCCCTAACTCCTCTCTAACTATTCCCGACTTTAACCTTTTCCGGCAAGAAAGAGGCAAACGTGAAGATGGAGTTGCTTTGTACAAGGATCTCCATCTCCAGTTCCATTATTTTCAAATAATTCTGCCCCTCCTCCCATTAACTCATTCTGGCCCAACTATCCCTTCTCTCCTTGGAACCCCTCTATATTGGCACCTTATATACTCTGCCTAGGGCCTAGCATGACATCATTGTTAAGGTCATCTCCACAATCTCCTCCCTAATCTCAAACGGTGAACTGTTGCTCCTAGAAGACTTCAATCTTGACTGGCTCACCCCAATTGCCAAGCCCACCACCCTAACTATTGATGCCCTAAACATCACCACAGTTATCCAGGAGCCTACCTGTCTAAACCCCCGATCCCAAAACCATACCCTCTTTGACTGGATTTTATCCTCCCACACCCACCACATCTCTAGCTTGGGTATCCTTTCTGATGCCCTCAGCGGTCACTGTATTACCTTTTGTGTTCACAAAATCCCCACTTCCCACTCCCTCCCAAATTCATATGGACCCGCCCCTCCACTCCCTCAACACAAATGCCCTAGAGCACGACCTCCTACATGCTGATTGGCAACCTGTTTTTCATGCCCTGGATGTTGACCTTGCCCTATTCCACTTCCTACACATTTTTAATCGTATCTGGGATAATCATGCACCCCTTAAAAAAGTCTGGGTGAAACGCCACCAGCATCCCTGGATCACCACAAATCCGATTGCCATGTGTCATGTCAGGGACAATGCCTGGAGACTCTACAAAGCATCCTGCACACCAAATAACCTCCTGTTACACAAACAACTCAGAAACAGATGTACCAAGGCATTTTGCCTATCTAAGGCCTCCTATTTCAAGTCCCAACTACAGCAGAGCCAAAACTCCCCTGCTTCCTTCTGGAAGGTGATCCACTCCCTCCTGGACCCCCCCGCCCCATTAAGCATGTCCAGTCCTTAAAATCAATGACTCCCCTGTATCTGATCCAGACACTATTGCTGATGCATTCAACATGTTCTTTATCTCCTGTGCCCTGCCTGACCCTCCTCCCCCCAACTTTTCCTCTAGCCCCACCAATCTGACTCTTCTCCCTGCCATCTTGCTTCTCCTTTACTCTGCGCTTAAGTCCCTCAACCCTACAAAAACAAACCCTGATGGTCTTCAACCTAGACTGCTCCTAATGTCTGCATTTGCAATTGCCACTCTCGTGACACACATTCTAAATCTCTCCCTCACCTCAGCTACTGTTTCCAAAGTCTGGAAGCTGGCCAAAGTCATACCCCTGCACAAGGGTGATGATCCCTCTTCGCCAGGAAATTATAGGCCTATCTCACTCCTCCCCTCTCTTGCCAGTGTCCAGGAATCTCTCATTCTCACAAAGTTCTCTGACTTTCTCTCCTCTAGTAACTACATCTCACCTGTACTTTCAGGCTTCTTAAAACAACACTCCACTATCACCTCCCTGTTGCGTGTCACTGACTCCATCCTTTCCACAATGGATCAAAGCCAAATCACTGCCGCAGTCTTTATTGATTTGGCTAAAGCATTCGATTCTGTATCCCACCCACTCCCTCAAAAACTAATCTCCTTCAGCCTTGTGAAACCTGCAGTTGACTGGTTCCACTCCTACCTCCACAATAGATAACAGACAGTCCAAATAGGAGATGCACTGTCTTCTCCTCTCCTTATCCTACCCAGGGTCTCTCAAGGATCTATCCTTGGCCCCATCCTTTTCTTATTTTTATAAATGATCTTCCCTCAGTCTGTCACTCCTCTAATGTACACATATATGCAGATGACACTGTCATCTATGCTTCTGGTCCATCCTACAACAGTGTTATCCCCCACCTCCAGGATGATTTCAACAAAGTACAGTCTTAGTTCAAATCAAATCAATTAAAGCTAAACACTAAAAAGACAGTAACCATGTTCCCATGTTCTATGGTACCAGGCACAAGTTAGCCTCCCTCCATGACCCCCCCATGATCATCAACCTGGATGGCTCACCACACAAGAGGGTCTCTGCCTTCTAATATCTGGGTGCCTGGATGGGCAGCCAGCTCAATTTCTCAGCACACATTGATGCCATCTGTACCAAACTCTGGCCCAAACTTGCAGTTCTCTACCACCACAAAGCCTGCCTTCCCCTCCCCACTCAATGGGAATTAGTTCTTAAAACAATCTTGCCAGTGCTGTATTATGCTGACATAGTCTACGGCACTGCCCCAGCCTCATCTCTCTCCAAATTAGACACTCTCATCAACTTCTTCTGCTGCTTCGCGACCAACTCCCCTTCCCTTACCAATCAATGTCTCCTCTATGCTCCACTCTCCCTTACCCCACTATCACACAGGAGAACCATCCATTGCATCTCCCTAATTGCTAAATACTGGTTAGGCTCCCTTCCCTCCTATCTTTCATCCCTCCTCACTGCAGCAAATCTGACTTCCTACTCCTTTTATCACAGAAACTCTTGTACCTTCTTCATCCCTCACCCACACTCCTCAACAGGCCAGTCTACATTTTCATATCATTTTCTCTCCTCTGGAATAATTTACCCTCTTACCTTCATCTTATTTACCCCTTCTGAGACTACTCAGACTCCTCCCATCTCCCCAGTTCCTACAGTGCTCTTAACCCCCTCACCGTGTCCTCTCTTTTACCTACTTTCTGTCTCCACTGGCCAATGCAGACTGAGCTGGAGCTTGCCTGTTTTTCTCAAATCTCAGCTCCTGCTTGCCCCAGTTCCCTCATAATGGAATCGTGAAGTGTCTCAAAGTGTCTTAGGTAATACTGTTAGTCATGCATTTGCTTTCTTGCCTTGTGACAAATGTACCTTCTTTGTGATGCATTGTACTTAGACCGTATTTTTACCTTTTATATGTACATAGCTGTAAACTCTATGTAATTTACGTCTTACTGTAACTAATGTTTCTAACACAATTGTTACTTTACACCCGGGTTGCATCTGGAAATGAGCTTCGGCTCAGTGTGCCTTTCCTGGTCACCAAAAATTTAAATAAATAAATAAAATTGTCCCACATCATATTCAGCTCCTCACGGTAAAGAAGACAGCACCCATACTGGGTTGCTTTCAAAAATATTTTATTAATCAAATTATTAAAAATAGCACTCCACCAATTTACACCTACACCATCAACATTTCAAGCTTACTCGCTCTTTGTCAAGATAGCGGCCCCCCCTTATTGTCCGACTTAAATACTGCCTTTACCTTAATGTCCATAATATAATGAATTCACCTTAAATAATGGTGCCAATTCACCTATAAAATTATACTAATTCAACCACATATTCTCTCCATCTTCCTCTAATATAAATATTACTCAGTGCAATTATGGTTTGAAGGACAATAAATTATGTGTGTCTACAAAAAATCATCAACAAAGAAATTTCAATAAATTCACAAAATCACATTTGGAAGCAGAGTTATTTGTACAAATTTCCATGCAAGGGAAAGGCTGCTATTTCATGGAGCCTCACATTACTGAAATGATATGGCTACCAAATGACTTTTTTATATTTGCCGTTTTAGCCAAATGATGTAATATCTCATTACGGCAAACCACATATGATGGGAATTCACGCCCATCTGATTGTTTTATACATGCACAATCAAAACAGAAATCAATCTCAATGTTAGGATATTTTTCAGGTTCAAATCAATGCCTATACAACCCATGTTATATCATGGTTCGCAGCCCGGAAATGGCAAATGTTTGCAACAACGTGTTCACAATTCAAAACATTACATGCAAATGAATAGGTAGATGCTCACTCCCCTTATTTTTACAGAGTCATGGAATTTATGGAACTTATGGAAAATATGTGCATTTCAGAATTTTTTAACCAACAATGGCACCAACTGGAAATGTCCATTTAAACCTGGTGGATCATTTGCTTTTAATTTAAATTGCCAGAAAGTTTCTCAGCTTAACAGAAGGTTGTCCAAATCTCCTCCATGTATGTCGGCTTGTACCTGTTCTATACTGCAAAATTTAAAACAATGATTATTACCGTATTTTTTAATATGCATAGCCAAAGCATTTTCCTTTGTTCCTTGTTTTATGTGCCTCAGATGCTCCACTACATGGCATTTCAATTTTCTTATGGTTTTACCCACATAAAAGCTTTGACAAGTACATTTTGCTAGGTAAATTAAAGATTCAGTACTGCAAGTTATGAAATCACGAATGTTGAACCTGGCACAGTCATTCACAAAAAATTCATTTCCCACCTGGATATACTTGCAGACTGCACAGTTACCACATTTAAAACTACCACCGGGTAGCTTTTCAAGTGCAGATTTTCTGTTAGGTTCTAGAGTGCTGTGCATCAATCTGTCTCAGAGATTTCTTCCCCTTCTGTACGTAGTGTTTAAGCCCTTTTCTCACAATTTCCTTTAGCGCTACTTCAGTATCTAATATAATCATGTTTTTCTTTACAATTTCAATTATCTGATGACTCTGTGGAGTAAAAGTGAGGATGAAATTAGGACCCCTTTCTTCTTTTCACTTACTTTTTGTTTTGGGAGTCAATAAAGTTTCCCTATCCACATGATCAATAATTTCTTTTGTTTTTTCCAATGTTTTCAAATTATACCCCCTATTTCTAAACCTGTCTATCATATCTCTACTTGCATATTCATAGCCATCCACTAAACTACAATTTCTCTTTAGTCTAATGAACTGTTCCTTGGGGATATTCTGCACTATATATCACGGATGGCAACTATCATAATGTAAAATACAGTTATGATCAGTGGACTTTCCATAAATTTCTGTTTCAATTTCCCCATTCTCTCTTTTCTTCACTAAAAGATCCAAATAAGCCACTTTATATAAATCCACATTCACTGAGAACTTTAGATGTTTATTAGTTCCCTCCAAATAACAAACAAACTGTTCAAGTTCCTCTCTACTACCTTTCCATATTATGAAAATGATGATGAAATTGATTGATATTTTCATCATAGATGTATTTTCATTCCCATTCTGCCATATATATGGTGGCATAGTTAGATGCCATTGCTGCCCCCATTGCAGTGCCACTCATTTGATGGTAAACAGTGTCCCCAAATAAAAACACATTTTTTGTCAGTACATGTTCAGTTAATTCTAATATAAATTCAATAAATCCACCAGAATATACTGTATTTCTGTATAGATTTTGTCTTAATGCCTCAAGGCCCTCCTCATGTGGGATTACTGTGTATAAAGAAGCCACATCCAAAGTGACAGACTACCATTCCCCTTACATTTCTACTTCTGATAATATTTCCAGTATATGCATAGTGTCCCTAAGATAAGCCCTCGATTTTTGCGCAACCACCTTTATATATTCATCTACAAATTTAGCGAGAGGTTCAGTGAGGGAATCATTACTGGACACTATTGGTCTTGTGGGAGGATTTTCTAAACTTTTATGGACCTTGGGGAGACCATAAATTACTGGTGTTTCAGGTTTTTTGACAATTAAAAAATCTGCTGTCTGTTTATCAATAATTTCATTTAATGTTGCCTCATGTATTGTCATATCAATTTCTTTTTAAACATCATAGTTGGACCTGCACTTAACGATTTGTATGTTCCCAAATCTGATAACATATCTATCATGGTATTTTTATACTTAACTTTATCCATCACCACCAAAGAACTGCCCTTGTCTGTGATTCGATGGTGATAGAAGTATTTCTTTGTAGATTTTAAAGTGCCCTTCTTTCTACACGAGTCATATTTTGCCTCTTAGGTATCAACTTCTTTTCCAATAATGCACAAATTTGCTTTTCACATAACTTCACAAACACACCCACACTGGAATTCATAGGTGGAATATACACTGATTTTTTCTTCCATTTCCCTTGTTCCTGTTTTTCACTGGTGCTTGTAATTTCTCCATCCCATTTCTCCTCCTGTCTCTCTTTACCATATAGAATACTAAGATTCAATTTTCTAGCGTATCTATGCAAATCCACTATAGCTTCAAATTTGTTGGTAAAATTTGTAGGAATAAATGACAAGCCTTTGTTTAGAACCTGTTCCTCAATTTTTTCTAATCCATAACTAGACAGATTAATGACTAAATTATGTTTGTTCTGTTCCAATATATTTTCATCTAATTTCTGTAACACCCTCTCCTGTAATAGTTGTTCCGTCTCATATTCAGTGGGTTCCATTCCCCTCTGTTCTTCCTCTGTGTCTACAATCAACCAGCTCGCTGTAGCCTCTGGTCTCCAAATCACAAATTCCTCCCGAAGACACTTGCTCTTCTCTTTTCACACAAAACTTCGGAACCTAGTCAGATTCTTTTTGTTTTTGTCACAGTTTAAATAGCTCTTTTTCCCAGCCCAGACCCTTTCTACTTTCTACTTTTCCATTTGCAAATCATACTGCAAAGCCACTAGAGGGCAACAGTCATGTGTAGGCTACAATCTTCTTCCCACTGCTCTCCCCTAACACTTCTAGTCCTGGGTCCTTCATACCTAAAGCAAATTACCTATGTCCTAACATTCAGTGGTGTAATCTGAATCTGATGTGGTGTGATCTGAATCTGTGACCCTGCCACTGCACCAAAGAGGCTGCCATATTTCAGTAAGATACTTGTGACCTCTTTTATTTCAGACCATGATCAATATGACTACACATAAAGTGCCTACCAGACTGGTGCTGTTCATGCTGCTGTCTCCAGCATTGACATATCCCCCCAGCAGCTCCCTCATCCCTGCCAAACCACCCTCACTCACTACCCACCCTACCACTTCCCAGCCCACCTACGGTGTCAAGCACTCCCTCTTTGCACTCCCACCAGTTCATCTGTCCACTCCCCCTCCTCCCTGGTTTCCCCTTGGCCCCCCTTCTATCTGGCCATCCTAGCTCTTTGGTCCCTCCCCTTTGCTATCTTTCTCCAGAGCCAGGCCACACACGGTACCTAGCCCAACTGAATCAGAAAACACATTGCTTTTTTCAAACTCATCTCCCTCCTACTTCTACTGTCAGGCAACATCCACCCCAACCCAGGCCCCATAACAGACAACCCTAACTGCCCCTCCACATCCACTGGTCTACGTATGGTCTTGATGAATATTTGCAGTCTCCTTAAAAAATTTGCCGACCTACAGGGCTGGGTTACCCAACACCAACCAGATATCCTAGCACAAGTGGAAACAAGGATATCCAAAAAAAAAATCCTGATCTCTTTATTACCATACCAGGTTACACACTCTTTCAGGATGAGAGGGTTTTTTATTTCTGTTTTATTTTATTTTATTTAATTCTCAGATTAAACACCTTTGAGCAAGAACAGCTCATTTACAAAGGTTCCACATCAAAATGTTGGTAGACGATGAACAGGGTGAACATCATTACAAAATTATACAGAAATTACATAGCTGGTAGAAAATGTACAGGGGTTAAACATCATTAATTGATTATACATAATTACACAGGTAAGGTAGAAGTGAGTTAAAAACCAGTGATACATGTGAGGAGACTAGCTAAGATTGAGAACTAAGCAGAGCTAATTTGAAATATATGTAGTGTCTTATGTGGAGAGGACAGTAGGGAGAGGAGACCCAGTAGGAGTAGGCAGGCTGGAAGGCCATTGTCAAGGAGGGAGAAGGGAGTGAGAGGTGCTTGTTGGGTAGAGGGAAGGGTACAGGCATGCTGGAAATGCTAGAGCTGGTGAGGAAGGGGGTGGAGTAGTGGGGTAGTGGAGGGGGCAAAACAGGTGGACTAGAATGGTAGAGGTTTATTGAAGAGGAAAAGTGCAAGCATGAAAAATCAGAGTACCTAGGTAGGTGGTGCTCTTAGGTGAAACAGTCACAACTACTGGCAGAGGTGTGGTGATCCTGAAGCAGCCTTTTGAAGGGTCCAATTTTGGGAATTGTAAGGATATCCTGGCTGAGAACATTATACCAGCGTGGTGTCCTGTAAGCAAACTATCACTGTCCCATGGAGGTCTGAAATCTGGGGACCTGGAAAGTTTGATAGATGGCATTACGGGTGTGCTGAAAGCTACAGTGTGTGTTTAAGAGCTTCTCGACACCAGGTGCCATGAGGCTGAGGAGGACCTTTTTTGTCAACAGGCAGGTCTGGTATTGGATCCTACAGAGGAACGGGAGCCATCCAGCTTGGGTGTACAGGTCACAAGTGTGAGTGAAATGGGCAGTACCAATGAGTAGTCTACAGGCTTTATTAAGTGCCACAGTTATCCTACCAAGGGCAGTTGGGGAGGCAGAGCCATAGATGGCCAGACTGTAATCAATGATGGAGGTAACTGAGCTGTGGATTGCCAAACGCAGGGCATCAGTAGTCATACAATGCTTGTGCCTATGTAGCATTCCAATTTGAATGTTTACGGCCTTGGCAACATTCTCAATGTGTTGCATGTAGGAAAGGAAGTTATCCAATGTGATCCCTAGGTATTTGAACTGCTTGATCTGCTCAAGCAGAACACCAGCACCATTCTTGATGGAGAGAGACTGGATTTTTTGTTTGTTATGCACACTGCTGAATAGCATAACCTTGGTTTTGCTATAGTTCAGGATCAATTTGTGGGCACTGAACCATTCTTAAACCCACTCAAAGTCAAGCTGTAGATGATTCTCGATGAGTTTAGAGTCCTGGTGGCCTGTAAAGATGACAGCATCATTTGCATAGAGTAGCATTCTCTGTTGACAGAGGGTTTGGGAAACATGGAGGTGGCAGTGTGATATACGTTAGAGACACGTTGCAAGGGCTTGTCCTCTCCCCACCTCAACTGGAGCATAGTGCTGTGCCCCAGCAATCTCCCTCAAAATTTTCACTGGTGCCTCCAGAGCTCACCTAATATTCAAGGCTGTCTATATCCCCTCTCGACACCAGGTCCATGCCTTTCAGTCACTTCTAGAGCACCTATCCAGTCTGCCCAGCAAACTGGAACAGATCACAATGGGTGATCTCAATATTACTGGCTCTCCAGCTCTGTCTCCCAAGCCAAGGATGCTATAGCAGCCCACAAACTTACACAGTTGGTAACTACTCCCACCCGGTTCCACCCTATCAAAGGCACTGCCACATTTCTGTACATTGTCCTTTCAAACAGACTTCATAAAATCACCAGCACCGCCATACTACCCAATGCCCTCAGTGACCACTCTCCTATCATTCTCTCCTGGTCCTGTAAAACGAAAACACCAGCACCAAAAACTGTTCTCTGATGGCGCGTTTGCACTGGCAAGCTAACACAACTTAGAGACTACCTTGCCAGCTGGGACTGGTCCCCAATTAAACTAGCTCCTGACATTGACACTGCTTTCGGTTACTTTGTCCGATCATTTAATGCAGCATGTGACATCTTTGCTCCCCTTACTAAATCATCTATTAAGGAGCATAACTCCCTGTGGATAACCCCAGCTATAATCAATCAGCTGTGGAGTAGAGATAACCTCTAGCACAGAGCAATCGAATCTGGCAAGCCTGCAGATATCAAGCCTATAGTACTGCATGCAATAAATGCACCTGGGCCATCCACCAGGCAAAATTAAACTACTACAGATCCATGCTTGCCTCCTCCTGGGGGTACACCCAGAAGTTCTGCGATAATATTAAGGAGCTGAACAGCAAGTCTACAATGCCCTCACTCCCCCAGCTTGACATAAATGGCTCGCTCACCACAGACTCACAGTGTATCGCTGATAGACTCAATGAAGTTTTCTCAGACCTCAATGCAATTCTCCCCACCAGCTTCTTTGACCCTGCCCCTGCTCTCCCCCCCATCTTTCCACTTCAGGGTCCTAACACCATCTGAGGCCAAACTCTACCTACTTAAAGCCCTCAGTGGCACTGGCTATAGTAATGACACACTGGATCCCAAACTCCTTTGCCTAGTTCTGGATGCAGTTCTTACACCTCTTACCAGCCTTCTCAGTTATTCACTCTGTCACGGCCAATTTCCCCTTGTTTGGAAGATTTCAGTGGTCACCCCTATTCACAAAGGTGGGGACTGTACCTCCCTGGGAACTACAGACTGATCTCGATCCTGACTTCCATCTTGAAAGCCCTAGAAATAGTTGTGGCTGACCAAATAACCAAATACCATGACAAACATAATCTTCTCTGTGCGGAACAGCATGGTTTCCACAGGGAGCATAGCACCACTACCGCACTCATTGAGTTTTCCAGCTATTTACACACAGCCCTGTATAAAGGGCTCCTCGTGGGTGCAGTCTACCTCGACCTATCGAAAACCTTCGATACCATCTGCCACCCACTCCTCATATCCACCCTATCCCAGTTAGGTTCTTCACACAGCCCTCTGTCCTGGTTCTTCAATTACCTCACCTCTCAGTCACAGTGTGTGAAAATCAACAGTACCCTCTCCGGCACTCGGCAGATTCACTCTGATGTCCCATAAGGCTCGATCCTTGGACCACTGCTTTTTGGTCTGTACCTAAATACGCTCTGCAGCTCCTGCTCAGAAAAAATGCTCCTCTACATGGATGATGCAGTCCTTTTCATATCCCACCAGACCCCCTCCCACCTCCAAAGTGCAAGGCAACACTTTTAATCAGGCGGAATCCTGGTTTCTGGACTGTCGCCTTGTAATTAACCTAAAAAAAAATGAATCACATGTTATTCTCACATCCCCAAAGCAAATCCAGGGACGCCCCACTCACTGTCCTATTTAGCTCCCTCCTTTCCCACGAGCAGGTAAAAACCTACAAATACCTGGGCATCACCATTTGACTCTGCTCTCTCTTTTCATGACCACACATGCACCCTTGCTATAGCCATAAACACATGTGTCTGCCTACTGTACCGCCACAAGAGCTGCCTACCACCTGCAGCCCTAAGGCTGGCCATCACCTCTTCTGTGCTATCATTAGTGGACTACAGCATCCGGGTGTATGGTGCAGCAGACAAAACCGTACTCAATAGAATTAAAATGTCCCTGATCAAAACCTGCCGCCTACTTATGGGTGCCAGCAGACTCACCACACGTGTACCTTATATGACCTTGTTGATTTTCTGAAACTTGAGGAAAGGTTGCATTACCAAACCTGCCTCCTAATCAAGAAAATTGTTGCAGACCTTGCACCTCCTGGCTTAATTTCCATCCTCACCCCCTCTGGTCCTGCCATCTCCACCCGGAGCACACTCAAGTGTACACTTCAAGTGTCCAGGGTCAGGATATCTCTGCCCCAAAGTTCCTACCAATACTGGGCCCCAACCTGGAGCAATGCCCTCCCCTCTGATATTGCATCTCAACTAAGAAAAAGGCCCTTCAAATTTGCCCTTAAGTAACGCCTAATTACCACCCGCAGCTATAATTGCACATAGCTGTTTGCTTCCCCACCTTACTGGGGACCCCCCCCCACCACTGTCTCATGCCCTGGCAGAACATGTAGCTTCCCAAGTGTTTTAAGTTACTACCTATTTTTATTTATAACAGAGCCCAAACTGCTGTCTCTGGTGTACTAAATAGTTTAGCTACATCACTGTATAGAACCTGTATAGGTTTTCAATCTTATGAATTATATTCCTGGTATTTATGTGCATACATGTATAGTATTTTCCTCTATAGAGTTTTTGCTCTCGCATGAATTTTATCCCTTGTATTATGTACATACATGTATAGTGTTCCCTAAGTCAATCTGTACTCTATGTAACTATGTCTGTATTTGCATGTACTATCTGTTTCCTGATGAGGAGCCTTTGTAAGAGATTCCCTGACTCAAACGTTTGCAATTCCAATTTCTACTAACTAAATAAATAAAATTGAATTTTACCTGTAATACAAATGCAAGTAATAAAATATGACAAACTATTAATGCATTCTATACAGCTTACAGCAACCGTCAGTGAGTCATTGTTTTATAACTTGTACTAACAAACTAAATGATTATTAACTTTGTTATCAAGTATCTTAATACAAACAATAACCTGAAAACTATACTGCAAATAGCTCTAACACATTTCATGTATTTATTCCCTTTAAGGTACTTAGACGAATAAGAAACATGCCTAGAATTAAAATTAAATTATCTTTCAATTTACCAGAAATCTACATAGTGTTAGTAATCTCAAAAGAAATTATAGTAATAGACAAGCATTTGTTAATGCCGAATGTTTGCTTGCTGGTATTAGCATTAGAAATGCAGGAGTTAGACAGATGCAGAATAGGAATGGCAGTGAAGTAGTGAACTTGACATGAACCGCACCTCCATGCTGTAGAGACGGACAGGATGTGGGGTAAGTTTTTGGGTCGTCACCCATGACGGTCAAGTCATGTCACCTCACCCTATTCTGCAGACAGCGAGATGTGTCGACCTGTGCCTTAGGGTGTTTGGCTTTACAGTCAGCCCATTCCAAAAGGACATACACTGAAATGGGTGCAGCATAGAAGAATGGTGTGAAGTCTTGGGACGAAGAGTCCAAGGTACACCTCGATGCCTGTCAGTGGCGGGGGAGTAGGGGTGGGGTGGCATGAGCAGTACAGTCGGCAATCCGGAGGCACACCCCGATGCCTGTCTGTCTGTACAGGGTAGGACATTATGATTAGAAACCGTAATGCCTTGGGCGTTTGTTGGTATTCACAGTACAAATTTTGAACGTGGCCTTTTTGTGAGCCCACCTCATGAAAGCATTTGGGACCTCTTCCCATGAATAGTGGCAGCGTGATTTTGTCAATGTGTCCTGAAAAGTGACTTCCAACAGTGACAGTGCCATTCTGCACCACATGTATGAAAACACAGATTGGGCAGGATGTAAAGAATGACAGCTGTACCATGCACAGGGAGGTATGAAGACATGGCAATGTTGAAAATGTGTAGTGGGAATATTAACAATGCTTGCAGTTCTAAGCATACATGGAAACCGCACAATGCATGCATGTAATACAGTCATTTTATGGAGTTTCATCACCAGATTTTCACCATAGGCATTTAACTACCTGTGCTCATGAACAGCCTCACTGTGATTTTATTACTGTGTCCTGAACACTATTGTCCCACAGCAACCATGGTAGTCTACACCAGAACTGCAAAAACACATTTAGACCAGGATGTGAAAAATGACAGCTGTACTTTTCATAAGGAGGTGTGGAAAAATGGCAATGTTGAGAATCTGGAGTGAAAATATTACAAATGTGCAGTTATAAGCGTGCGTGGAAACTGCACAACACATGCTCATAACACAGTCACTTTATGGACTTTCATCACCAAATTTTCAACATAGGCATTTTAGGACCTCTGCTAATGAACATTGTCACTGTGATTTTTTGTAATGTGCCGCAAACAGTGATTTCCCACAGCGACTGCGCTATTGTGTGCTGGAAGTGCGAAAACACATTTCGGCCAGGATGTGCAAAATGACAGCTGCACTGTTCATAAGGAGGTGTGGAAAAATGGCAATGTTGAAAATATGGCATGAAAATAGTGCAAATGTGTGAAGTTACGAGCGTGTGTGGAAACTGCGCAATGCACGCTCGTAACACAGTCATTTTATGAATTTTTGTCACCAAATTTTCAACATACTAATTTTAGGACCTCTGCTAATGAACAGTGTCAGTGTGATTTTCCTAATGTGTCCTGAACATGGATTTCCCACAACCACCACGCTAGTCTGCACCACAAGTGCAAAAACACATTTGGGCTGGGATGTGAAAAATGACAGCTGTACTGCTCATAAGGAGGTGCAGACAAATGGCAGTGTTGACAATCTGGAGTGAAAATATTGCAAATGTGCGAAGGTACGAGCGTGCGTAGAAAATGTGCAACACATGCTCATAGCACAGTCATTTTATGGACTTTTCTCACCAAATTTTCAACATAGACATTTTAGGACCTCTGCTAATAAACAGTGTCACTGTGATTTTCGTAATGTGTCCCAAACATCGATTTCACACACCTACTGCGCCACTGTGGGCTACATGCACAGAAACACATAGTGGGCAAGATGTGCAAAATTAAAGCTGTACTGCTCATAAGGAAGTGTGGTAAAATGGCATTATTGAAAATCTGGAGTGCAAATATTAAAAATTTGCACACTTACGAGCATGCATAGGACCTGAGCAGTGCACGCTCGTAAAACAGTCATTTTGAGGAATGTTTTCACCAAATTTTCAACATAGCCATTTTAAGACCTCTGCTCATGAACAGTGGCACTGTGATTTTCTTACTCTGTCCCAAACATTGATTTCGCACACCGACTGTGCCATTGTGCGCTACATGCGCGGAAACACATTTTGGGCAAGATGTGAAAAATGACAGCTGTACTGCTCATATGAAAGTGTGGTAAAATGGCAATGTTGAAAATCTGGACTGAAAATATAAAAAAAGTTGCACACTTACAAGCGTGCGTAGGAACTGCGCAACACACGCTCATAAAACAGTAATTTTTAGGAATTATTTCACCAAATTTTCAACATAGCCATTTTAAGACCTCTGCTCATGAACAGTATCACTGTAATTTTCTTAATCTGTCCCAAACATTGATTTCACACACTGACTGTGCCATTCTGCGCTACATGCACGGAAACACATTTTGGGAGAGATGTGAAAAATGACAGCTGCACTGCTCATAAGTAGGTGTGATCAAATGGCAATGTTGAAAATCTGGAGTGCAAATGTTACAAATTTGCAAACTTATGAGCGTGCGTAGGAACTGTGAAACGCACGCTCGTAAAACAGTCATTTTAGGAACTTTTTTACCAAATTTTCAACATAGCCATTGTAAGACCTCTGCTCATGAAAAGTGTCACTGTGATTTTCTTAATCTGTCCCAAACATTGATTTTGCACACCGACTGCGCCATTGTGCGCTACCTGCACGGAAACACATTTTGGGTGAGATATGAAAAATGGCAGCTGTAATGCTCATAAGTAGGTGTGATAGAATGGCAATGTTGAAAATCTGGAGTGCAAATGTTACAAATTCGTGAACTTATGAGCATGCGTAGGAACTGCGCAATGCATGCTCATAAAATAGTCATTTCTAGAAATGTTTTCACCAAATTTGCAACATAGGCTTTTTGAGAGCCCACCTCATGAACACTGGCACTGTCATTTCATTAACCAGTCCCAAAAGGTGATTTCACGCAGTGACAGCGAAATCACCCTTTGGGCCTGATTACGCCATGACAGTGACAGAATTCATGAGGGGGGTCCCATAAACCCCATGTTGAAAATTTGGGGCCCAAATTGAGATATGCAGCAAAGTTGAAAAATCCCTATCTGTCCCATTATACAGCTTTCCGGCATTTCCTCAGTTTGCGGTTGGCTTTGAAAAGTGCAGACGTGTTCCTGGTCCACCGAAGATCATTGCACCGGACTCCGAAGGTAAGTATGGTGAGGGGGTGTGTGTGTGGGGAGGCAGGGTGCACAGTGGGTGGGCATGGGTTGTGGGAGAGGGGTCTGGGAGACCATGAGGGACCGTTTTTTTCTCCTCAGGGGGAAAAAAAAGACAACGCAGGACGGTTTTCTATTTAGCTGGGGCATTTGGCACGCTGGGGTGGGCTCCTAGTGTGCCAATGGACTGTTTCTTTTGGGGGTGATCTGTAGCTGGTGGGGGTTTGGGCACCCCTGTCGGCACACAAGGAAAGGGGGGGCCATCATGCCGACTGGGATTGGGCACCCCTGTCAGCACACAAGAAAATGGGGGTGGGGGTTGGGTTACATCATGCCGATGGGGAGTGGGCTCCCCCATCGGCAGACACACAGCAGCGGTGGACATTAGCGCACTGAAGCCGGCAGGGATTGGGGCCTCTGTCAGCAAACAAAGACCGTCTGGGGAGGCACTTGCTGCCGAGGGGGATTGGGCACCCCCCATGGGGGCAGCATAATATTGTTTGTGAATGTGGCAGCAAGCCGCCCGCCATGTTCACAAACAGTATTCTGCTAGTTAACGTTCCGCCCTGCAATGACGGGTCGCTCCCTCATAGCAGCACAATGACTGATGCTGCAATGATGAGGCTGCCCCTGATTGCTGCGGTGAAACCATTACAACTTGGTGCACTTTTGGAGACCAGTGTCATCACCACACTGTGCCTCCATTGGTCCACCATTGCCAAGCCCCCTAATGTAGTTTCTCCCTTGGCTGTAACACTGCCGCGCCTCCACAACCTGCTTCTCTCCTAAGCTGTCACATCATGTTTCTTGCGCATGCATGCAAGCAAACATAAAAAAGGGGAGAAAAAAAGGAAGATGAAGAAGAGAAAATGTAAAGAACCTTGAATATAAGAGAGCATAAGAGAGGCTGAGTGGTTTCATATTGAGAAAAGAATATCCATATATCATTCTCATTGTTTATATACTTAGTGAGATTCTAACTTCCACCAGATCATTGTGACCCAGAACTTCAGAACCATGTCAAAGTCTAGCTTCCACCAGAGCACTGTGACCCAGAACTTCAAAACCTTGTCGGATAGCTTCCTGAGCATTGTGACACAGCTACAAGCTGGCCTCTTTTGCTGAGCGATTCCTCCAGCCTGAGGTCAAAATGTCACACTCTATTACACTTTGCTAATGAACTCAAAGAGCTGTTTCTGTAATAATTTCAACTGTAATAACTACATTAAGTTTACAAATCAGGGAACCCACTTTCATACATATTTCTTATAATTTCACATTAGCAAGGTAGAGACAGCAAAAAGGGAAACAGAAAGAACAGCAAGTAAAGTAAAACAGTTGAGTGTGCAGTCCAATAGAAAAGACAGAAATAGTAGGCAGAATCCTTGCTTCAGACTCTTTCTACACATCACAAATGGGACAGGGCCAACCAGCCCTGCCATAACCAACCACCGAACCCACGTCATGTGAGCACAGAGAGATTCATTAAACTATGGAGAAACGTTTTTCTTATGTGCAGTGGGAAATGGACTGGAACTAGAGTGCTGTAGACTGGATGTTTCTATTAAAAACTTCTTCTGTCTTATGATGCGTCTAGCAGAAGCAGCAATAATGCCAAAGATGTCCACTGACCCAATAAAAGAACAGTGTTGAGCCTCCCCTAGATGCTGCAGTGGACAGTCTGCACAGGACAAGATAATATCCAGGAGGTTATCAACCCAAAGGATACAACAGCATGGTCTGGCAAGGCCACAGGAGAAACCTGGGACCCTTTTTTTATATATTTTTTTATTTTATTTTTTTAATTTTATTTTATTAAAGTCTAGGAATTACAACCCTTTAAGTCAAGGACTCATTTACAAAGGCTCCATGTCATAACAGAGAAGAAAACAAAATACAATGAAGTACAGGAAGTTAGCAAATACAGATACAAAAACAAGCAGAATTGCACACAGTTTTGCTACTATTCTGATTGTGAAAACCAAGTCCAGTGTGTGGCCACCTATGTAAGTGGTGGCCTGGATATGCTGAATAAAACCCAATGAATCAATTACTTGATGGAGCTCAATATCAAGTTTATCATCCTTGGTGACACAACCCAGAAGTTGAAATCCCCAAGTACCAATAGTCTGGGGGATTCCAACAACTCAGTGAACACCAAGTCATTGAACTCTAAAAACTCCCTGCCCCCTTGCCCCCTCCTCCTGGGGAGTAATTTATTTATTATTCTTTGGTAACCAGGTGAGGCCCACTAGGCACAAGTGCTTGTTTTCAAGGGTGACCCTGGAGCACTGGGAGGTCAAGTGACTTGCTCAGAGTCACCCAGTATGGATATGGAGGTAAGGGAATCAAACTCAGTCTGCTGGATAGACCAGGCTCATTCACAGGTCATTACTCTAACCTCATAAGAACATAAGAATTTGCTGGAAAAAGGAGACTGTGTGGTCCACCAAGTCTGCCTAGGTTTTCTACCTCCCACTATCAATTTGTGTTGCTAAGGTGACTATACTGTCTATCCCATACCTGTTTGAATTCACTGACTGTCTTGGCTGACACTATGTCTGGTGGCAGGCTGTTCCAAGGGTTCACCAACCTCTCTGTGAAAAAGTTCTTCCTAACATTTGTTTTGAATTTACTTCTCACCAGGTGCATGTTGTGTCCTCCAGTACATGCAGCCCTGTTTTCCCTGAAGAGGGTCCTGGTTTGTACTGTGTTAATCCCTTTAACAAATTTAAATGTCTCAATCCATCTCTTGGTGCACTTTTGGAGATGAGTGTCATCACCACACTGCTATGTTCCTCCTCTGCTCAAGGAAGAATAAATTTAGCCGGCAGAGACTAGCTTCATATGTTTCATGGTGCAGACCCTGCACTATTTTCGTGGCAAGTCTCTGCTCAGTTTCCAGATGGTATATGTCCTTTTTTAAGTGAGGTCTCCAGAACTGCACACAGTACTCCAAGTGAGGTCTCACCAGGGACCTGTACAGTGGGAGAATTACATCACACTTCCCTCTGTTAATACCCCTACCAATACATCCAAGGATGCTGCTTGCCTTTAGTGCCACTTTTTCACATTGCTTCCCTACCTTTAAATCATTTGAGATCATGACACCGAAATCCCATTCCAGCCTTGTTTCTACTAGTAGCTGCTCCTCCAGGACATATTTCATGCATGGGTTCCTTCTACCCAAGTGCATGACTTTACATTTTTTTGGCATTGAATCTCAACTGCCAGTGCCAAGCATTATGAGATCTGCCTCCATTTCTATGATCCTTTCCTGTGTGTTCACCCACTGCAGAGCTTCGTAGTGTCTACAAAGAGGTAGACTTTCACTTTCAGTTCTTTAGCAATGCCACTGATGAATATGTTGAAAAGGATGGGGCCTAGCACTGACCCATGTGACATGCCACTTGACACCTTCTCCTCTTGGAACAATGTGCCATTTACCATAACCCTCTGTGACCTGTCTTGCAGCCAGCTTGTGATCCATTTAACTACTTTGTGACTGAAGCCAGCTTGCTCCAGTTTGTTGGCTAGCATCCTGTGTGGGACTGTATCAAAGGCTTTATTAAAGTCCAGATACACAATGTCCACTGCTACCTCCTGGTCTACTTCTCTTGTAACCCAGTCTAAGAATGCTATCAAATTTGTTGGCATGAGCATCCTGGTGTGAAGCCATGCTGCATTGGGTCAGGTTGCCCACTTGCTTCCAGGTAGTTCATTACCCTTTCCTTAAGCAATGTCTCCATTATTTTACCCACCACTGAGGTCATTCTTACTGGGCGGTAGTTTCCTGCTACCTCCCTGCTACCATTCTTGTGCAATGCACAACTGTGGCCCTTTTCCAGTCCTGTGGTACTATCCCCTGTTCCAGTGAACTGTTAAACAGTCCGCAAGTGGGGCAGCAAGTTCATCCCTGAGTTCTTTTAGAACTCTTGGGTGTATTCTGTCAGGGCCCCTTGCCTTGTCCACCCTTATTTTAGACAACTATTCAAGGACCTTTCATTTCATTTTTTTAATTTTTTAATTTTTATACTTGTAAGCAGGATAAGCAAAACTTCCCATTTTCACCAGCGACAAGTTACAGAACATACTTAAATACACACAATATTAGACACATTCAATAACAAACATAATACAAAAATATAAAAAACAAGCAATTATTTAACATGAACAGGTATAATTTTCCATCAACCAAAATTTCAGTCTGGTTTTAAAAGACCATATTGTCATACTGTCTACTCATACTCTTTCATAAAGGGGGATATGTCAACTTCCCTGGTATGGGGAAGTGTCCTGGTTGGTGCTGGATCATTACCAGTGTCATCCTGTGTGAAGACCGAGCAGAAGAATTTGTTGAGAACATCTGCCTTGTCTTTGTCATTTTCCACCAGGTGTCTTTCCTTGTTTGCCAGCTGTGTTATTCCTCCTTTGCTCTTTCTTTTTTCTTGAATGTATCATTAAAATGTTTTGTCCCCCCTTTTCACTTCTTGAACCAGTTTGTCTTCTGTTTGGGCCTTTGCCATCCTAAAAGCTTTCCCAGCTTCCTTGAGTTCTCTCTGTAGGCTTCTCTATCCTTTTCATACTCTGCCTCCTTGAACTTCCGAAAATCTTTTCTCTGTTTCCGTAACTATAGTAGCTATCTCTTTGGAGAACCAAAGGGGGTTCCTTCCTCTTTTAGACTTGCTGATTTGTTTAATGTATAGCACTGTCACTGATACTATAGGATCTTTCAGATTTGTCCATTTGTCCTCCATATTCCATGTGGTTTCTGTTGCAAGCAGGGGCTTGATCCTTTCCCTCATTTTCAGAAAATCTGGCTATACTGCCAGCTCACAATCTATTAAGACAATCTGTCCAGAAGCAAATGGTTTGATACCTTTTATTGGACCAACATAGATGGTACAACAAAAGAACAAAGTGCTTTAGCTTTCGGACCAACCAAGTCCTTCTACAGAAGCTTTATGAGAATGTTCAATTTAAGGCCACCAGCATATCATAGCCACACACTCAAAGGACCTGGCATCAAACACTAGAACTGCCATGCCCTTGAGGTCTGTTTTATAAATGATGGTAAGACAACCACTGCTGCATTCCATGTGAAGACAGTGTGTGACCAAAATCCCCTGGGAAACAAGTTCGGACAGATAAGCATCTGCATTATCCCTCAACCAGATCTCAGTCACACAAACCAGGTTGGAGCTGGAGGTCAAAATAAGCACTCTTAAAATGCAGTTTTATTAACAAACAACCTTACATTAATTAGGACTAATGTTGCTGTAGATGCCTTGCTGTCTCAAACACCAAAACACTTGATAACATCTGAAAAGGCACCTCAAATAGGACCAAAGTTGTTGAAATAGATCTCTTGGTGGTAGCCTTTCTTCTAACCACCCCATCTCTGCCCTGGCTCAGCACTTCAGTAGATGCCATGTGAGCTACCTTTTTTCTCTACACTATTTTGGAGCCCAGTAAGCTAGTCTCAAAGGAGACATAATCTCCTCAGCTCACCATCAGAGTGCAGCCTGACTATTTCCCCCCTCCACATTCCACCACTCAGTAATTCCAGTTCTACTTAACACCATAAGGTATTAGATGTTTAGGGAAGAAAATCCACTGACTCTCCTTTTGCACGTTTTGTGAGCATATCCTCTCCTCTCCTCTTTCCCCTTTTGGGATGAAATCTAGACCCTGAACATGGACACTGCTATGGTCCAAGCCATGCTCCTGTTGAAAGTGTGCTCCAACCAAAAATGTCTTACCCCCTTTCTGAATTCTGCAGGTATATTTTGTACTCATATTTTTAATTGGATAATAGTACAACCAATGTTAATCTTGGGACACTTACACCAACATCTGTATACCACAAAATTCATAGTACAATTGACAAATTCCCTAATTTTTACAATACTAGGTTTCTGGTAAGTCCAGGCTTTTTACCTTGGTGTGCACACATTAAAATGGCTACTGTAGCATCTTTTAATGTATTTTTATAGTGTGATTTTTTTTCTTTTAATTTTCATTACAACAGTTTTGACTCTATGTAATTCAGTAGAAGGGAAAAATATGTAACTTTGAAAATACAGACCTGTAGGAGTAACTTTGGTGTAATAGTTGGGGGGGGCACAACTGTAAGAGGATTTTACAATAAATTATTCAAGACTGCAATGATGAAATGTTGGGGGGGGCCTGCCACCCCCCCCCCCATAATTACACCCCTGACATTTAGGTGTGGACTTCTTGTCATCTATATGTCTTTTACTCTAAATTATAGCATGGCCCCTTGCCAGTAATGGGTGACTATTTGGGGGGAATCTTCAAAGGAAGATGAGCTAATTTCATATTGCCAGAGCTGTTTTGAGTAATGACAGAAGCAGACATCCCCTGCATGGCAGACTGAGGGTTAGAACAATGGATGAGCAACAAAAAGAGTCCCTCTGGACAGACCAGCCACACACAAACTGAAGAATTCAAAATTCTTCATACTTTTATTATACAATGGTATGAAAGTTTCCTGACCTCTGATTGGTCAGTGGGTGCCTGCAACAGTGATGTTATCACACAATAAAATCACTGTGTGAAGTCCAGGCACACACATGACCGAATTACACCATAACAAATCAAGCCATCACTCTACAGATTACTGTGGCTGTGAACACCCTTACCCACAAACTGCTCAGCACACCCTCAAGATGTTACAGCTTAACCCCCCCAAAATAGCAGCTCCGTCTCTCGCTCTGATTTCATGCCAAGTCACATCTTGTAAAATTGTATCCTCATTCTACTGACAAGAAATTATACAGTTCATCACCGAACTGAAAAGCAATTTTTTATGACTTTTTCTCCCTAACTGAGAGTCTTGATTGAACCATGCAGACCGTAACTACCGGTCGAGCAGTTCACTGAAGTCATTCAGTTCAGGGAGAAAATGTTTGAAGAAAATTAACATCACTTTCTAGACTTGAATTAAACCTGCAAAACAAAAGCATGAATCTCTGCTGTACTCCTGTACTCATGCTCACCACCAAAAGCAGAAGCCAAGACACCTTTAGGTAAGCCCTAACTCCAGCACTTTTCAGTTCCCCCAGTTGGTAGCACGTACAGACTTCAAATGCCATGCTCACTCCTCATAGTGTCTGACTCTTCAAAAGAACTGAACGGTTGCATTTTGGCCAAAATTTAAACTGCAAAAACAAAAAATAAAGCCGTACCTCTAATAAGTATTGTCTCGCATAACACAGTCACGGTAGCTACTCTCTCCAATTGAGTCAGCCGCCATGGCTCTTGGGATCCTTGGTGGCTGCACTCCTCAGGTCTCAGAAGAATGACTGAATTTCTTACACAATTAAAAAAAATCAATAAATGGACATACAAGGGACAGCTTGTATAAAAGCACTGGGAGACGCAGAAACACAGAAAAATAGTGAAATGGCTGACATGGGGGGCAGAGACAAATACAGAGCTACACACAGTCTACAGTAAACAATGCCACTCAGCTTTGCCTCGTGCTTTAATCCACCACAGGAGTGATATTATTACACAATAACACACACCCTGAAGCGCCTTATTGCTATTATACAATGGCTCGTTGTGTATTATTTTATTGTATTGTGTTGTAATTAAGACATAGACAGAGATTGTTTTGCTTTAAATCAATTATACTTGTCTTAAACTCCATGTAATGTCTCTCTGGGTCGCCCCTGAAACAGGGACCTTCAGGGCTCAGTGGGTCTACCCGGTCATTAAAATTTAATAAATAATAAATAAATTACACAATAACACACACCCTGTTGTGCCTTATTGCTTAATTTTCTTATTCCATAGAGAAGTGGCCTCTGTTAAAGCCCTGTGTTTCACGGTGACTGGGCTTCTGCAGGGAGGAGGGTTTCTAGTTAAAAATCTAGTATACATAATTAATACTTTATACATGTTATTTATAAATAAGTTAATAACTTCTTCAGTACTTCACACTTCCTGTTAAATGTCTTTATGCCAGATATTACTCCACCATTCTCAGTACAGAAATACATATTTTTTCTTACAACATATTTAAATGTTAAACAATTAATTTTGTACTGTGTTTCTTTCCAATTTAAACATTTCCTTGTTTGTAGCTCAGAATATTCTTTAATATAATTGTTTTCGCCATGCTACTTGATGACCATTATGTCTTGTAATAGTTAAGAAATCTATTAATATAACACATATATTGTTAACCACACAGCGCATAAATTTTCCATTGTCATGCCAAAAATGTTGCCCAGATTTTAGTTGACACAGTAATTGATTTGTGTTTAAATACATTACTACATTTTAGTCAGTTTATTATATTCATTTGCCTTTCCAGTCATTGGAGCACTGGCATTAGTGTGCCGACACATCATGGCACCGATTTTGGGATTCATGCTCCCTCCCCAAGGTCTGCCCTCCCTCAGAGTTAGAATAATAATAAGGGGTGTGTGTGTAGGGGACACAATCCAACATGGGGGGTGCATGGGACACAGCCCCTGCAAAAATAGAGGTCAGCAAAATCCCAACTTGGCACCCTGATGACTGGGTGCACTAACGCCGACACCCTGAGTGGGTGGAACCTGATCATGTTACTTTGTAATGCCATGTTAGCGCTAACATTTCTGATGCACCTCTCATGGCTTCTTCAGTGCTCTGAAGAAGGCGTGAGAGGTGCATCAGAAACATCAGCGATGGGGGAGTTACATGATGCTGCGGTCAGCTTAACAGCACCATTGTGTTGCTCGATCATGCCTCTCAACATAAAAACTCATAATTTTTACATTTGCCTCATCTAACTTACCTGCCAGGCTGTTTTTGGGTGCTCAGAATCCTGTCTACCTGTTTCTGGTGCCAGATTCTTCCAAGATGGATGCAGAAATGAGGAATCCCCCCCCGAAGCATATGCCACCCACCATGCCCAAGAAGTTAAGTAAAAGATCCAAGGCCCAGGCCTCCTCTAGTGGGCATGGAAGTACTACTACCCCAGAGCAAACACCACTGACCTTGGAATGATTTCTTCAAGAATTCAGTCCTTTTTGGAAAGAACTCAAGTCACTTACATCTGATGTTAAATACATTGCTGGGAAACTGGAAGATTTATCAAAAAAGACTAGGGACACTGAAGCAAGCATCTTCTCTATGGAAAAGAGGGCCAACCATTTGGACCCCGAGTTAGCTGGGATCCATCAGAAAATAGCAAAAATGGAGCAGAAGACTGAGGATTTGGAGGGGAGGTCGAGAAGGAATAATGTTCTCATATTTGGCCTCCCCCAAAAAAGAGGAAATGGTTGATCCTATTCTTTTTACTCAGAGGCTCCTGTAGAAGTTGGCTGGTCCTTCCCCATTTGGAGCAACTTACACTATTGAATGGGCGTATTGGGTGCTACACACCCTTCCAGCACCTGGCTCTACCCCCCAGGCCATTTATTTTCAAATGTTAAAATTTTCAAGAGAAACAGTTTGCTCTCACTAAGATGTGTGACATACAGGAGATAAAATGGGAGGATGCCAAGCTTAGGATTGCCCAGGATCTGCCAAGCTCGGTCCATTTAAAGAGGGGGGCATTTCATCTAGTTGTCAAAAAGCTTATTGCAGCTGGGATCCGTTTTCATATGTTGTATCCAGCGAGGCTTCAAGTCTCAGTATCAGGTTCCGAAGAAAATCTTCCCGGATCTTTTTTGCACTAAGTGAGGAAAGGATTCAGCATGGTGATCCTGTGTGGTTAAGTTTTAACAATATCAAAGGTTTGGATTGAAGGTGTGTGGCTCATTGGAACTGTTCATGGTCTGAGTTAAAGGATTTGTCTGCTATGGTTTTCTCTGATGCTTCTCCCCTCCCTCCGGTCTCCTGATGCCATTTACCGAGGGCTCTTATGGACTTGTTATGGAGCCATCTACAGAGGTACTGCAATTTTGAGCATCGGGGTGACTCTCTGATAATTCAGAGCTTGTCAGGCCAGTCACAGGAATGGATGGGGTTATTACTCAGGATTTGTTTTTCTGACTCATTTGTTTATGTTATTACAGGGGCCTGGCATTACCCTGCAGGTGTCCAGGGAACATTTTACTCCAGTGTTTGGAAGGGACCATACTATCTGGATTCGATCCTGTGTGGACAAAGGGGTATCGGAGAGGGAAGAAATGTTTAAGGGGGGCTCTTCATGTTACTGTTAGTGATGCTGGGTCTGCCTTTGTTCATTTTACTTGGGAGGGATCTGTTTTCATAAAAGAGGAGTCTATGAAGACATTGCGGGTGGGAGTCTTTCTTATGTTTTGATGGGGTAATAATAATTGGAATTACTAGGAGCTGATGGAGCTGATGGGGCTGTGTCAGGTTTTGCTGGTAATCATGGGCCAAAGAGCTTATGATTTGGTGGAAGGGGACAGCTTAAGTGTAAAGGTTTTGCCTGTTCTTTATTTGGGAGGGATTGCTGGGAGGGTGATATCTGTGGTTATTCATTTTTTTTTTCTTGCTGGTTGTATGGCTTCTTGATATGTTTTGTGGGAGAGATCTGGGGAAGGGTTGGGGTGGGGCCATAGTATCAGAGGGGTTACATCTTTATATGGAGATTTTGAGTTGATCATAATAGCCCTAATTGTTATTCTGGATGGGTAAAGTTATAAATATGATATCATGGAACGTTAAAGGTATGCACAACAAGAAGTAGAGGTATAAGATATACAAGCACTTGCAGATGGTTATAGGTCAGATTTCATTTTTGCAAGAGACACATCTCCTGGCGGCAGAGGCAGAGGCAGCCCTGATTAGAAGATTAAATGTAGGCCAGGTGTATGCAGTGGGGGCCAGCACCCAGTGCAGTGGGGTAGCAATCTTAATTTCCAGATCTCTTTCATTTTTCTATAAGCAAAATATTAGGGACCCACTGGGAAGGTTTATTTTATTGATAGGCACCCTGGATAGGTTGGAGCTAGTCTTGGGCTCCATTTATGGTCCCAATGGGGACATTCCCTTTTTTTATTGATTTACGGAATATATTGGTCCCATTCCTCTCGCTCCCGATAATTTTAGAGGGCAATTGGAATCTGCCATTCGCATCAGATATCAATAAGTCTGGGTCAGCTCGTCAAGGGCTATTCCCAGCTCAGACAGCCATTAGATACTTTGTAGATAATTTAGGATTATGTGATCCCTGGAGGGTATTATACCTGAATGCGAGGGAATATACATTCAACTTGCCCATGCATGGCACTTTATCCCATATTGATTACTTCTTCCTGAGTAAAGAGCTCATGACGGGGATCATGGATTGCCAGATTCATCCAGAACTGATCTCAGATCATTCACTGGTTCAATGTACACTCTCCCTGAGCCCTAGCCATCAGAGTCAGACCATTTGGAAGTGAAACAATCATCTTCTGCAGGATAAGTGGGTTATCAAAACATAACACAGAGTATTGAACATTTCACTAGGGAGAACAGGGACACCACTGAATGAATAGATATGGATTGGGGGGCTTTCAAATGTTCTGTAAGGAAAGAATTTATAAGAATCACCACCACGAGGAAGCATAAGAGGGATAAACAGGTCTCAGAGTTACTGGACAATGTAAGAGGGTTGGAGAGGTCTCTCTCGCCTTCCTCCACAGACACTACTCAACAGGAGCTTATCCAATTAAGGGCTAGGTACAATGATTTGCTTAGGGATAAGGCTGAGTATGCGATTTTGAGGACTCAAGCTGTGTATGTGGACCAAGGTGAGAAGGCCGGATGGCTACTCGCTATGCAAGTCAGGCAGAAAGAAGCCTCATGGGTTATTTGTGCAATCAGATCTTCCCGGGATGGCTCCCTACAAATGAACCTAAAGCTATCATCAAAGAATTTGAAACTTTCTAGAAACCTTTATAGTGCTATGAATGACCCTCCAACAATAGACCAGATAGATTATTACTTGGCTGGTATGTCTCTGCCCTCTCTTTCCAGCAACGAACCTGGTTGACCTCCCCATTTTCAGAGGATGATATTAGATTGGCAATCAAAGCCCTCCCCAATGATAAGGTTCCAGGTCTGGATGTTTTTCCCCCAACTTTTATAAAAAGTTTATGGATTTGGTCATCCCATGGCTACATCATTTGTTCAATTTTATTTTATCTGCAGAAGAGTATGACCCTCAGTTATTTGAAGCTCTGATTGTAGTTTTATATAAGGTGTGGAGGGACACGATTCAAGTCTCTAATTATAGACCAATTTCACTCTTAAACAATGATATCAAGCTGTTAGTTAAGCTTTTAGCTGACAGAGTGAACTGGGTACTCCTGTACTTAATCAGTCCGGAACAGGTGGGATTTATGGTGGGCCAATCTTTGACAGACCATGTGAGGAAATTAGCTCATGTTTTCTTGGTGTCCAGGAACACGCACCATCCTATGGTCCTGGTGTCCCTGGATGCCGAGAAAGCTTTCGACAGGGTAGATTGGAATTTTTTGTTCCGCACCTTGTCCGGACTTGGGTTCCCTCGTCAGTTTATACAGTGGGCCAAGGCATTGTACAGACCACCTAGTGCCCAGATTTATTGTAACCAAGTTTTTTCCTCTACCTTTTCTTTATTTTCTGGCATGAGGCAAAGCTGCCATTTATCCCCCTGCTGTTTAATTTGTATTTAGAGCCGCTGCTGGTTCAGATTAACAGGCATCCTGGGATTAAAGGAGTAACAGTTGGAGGCCACGAATTTAGATTGTCTGCCTATGCAGATGACATACTCCTCCATGTATCAAACCCCCAAGAGTCTATGTCAGTGGTCCTTAATCTCATCCAAGAATTTGGTCAATATTCCAATAAAAAATTAAACCTTGGCAAAACAACCATTTTTCCTCTTAACTTCCGGGTTAATAAGAAAGAGTTGGAGTCCCTAGGTTTGAATTGGGACCCTAGGGGTCTAAAGTACTTAGGTCTATACTTGACGAAGGAAGACAGCTCTGTAAGGAAATTTAATTTAGATAACCTGTTAAATGTGATAACACAAGATTTTACCAGATGGAAGGTCCTCCCATTGTCGCTATGGGGCAGAATCAGCTTAATTAAAATGAATGTGTTGCCTCACCTTTTTTATCCAATTAATATGCTAAATCTTTGGCTCCCTCAGGTATGGTTCAGGAAGTTGCATTCTCTCCTGTCTGATTTCATCTGGCAAAGTAAGCTGGCATGCCGTGCTTACAATAAGCTGGCAGCCCTTAAAAACAAGGGCAGCTTACACATGCCCCACTTCAGCTTGTACTACTGGGTGAGCCACCTGAGCAAATATCTCAGGTGGTCGCTAGTAGACCAAACTGGTGAACTACCCTGTTACAAGCCCATATGGCTTACTACAGAACAGGATCTAATTGCTTTGCATGGTTTATCCCCTCAAGCATTGCTGTATGTCACACCCAGGTCCTTTCCAGAAGGGTTACACCATTCCCCAGTGGGAACCTCAGTCAGAATGCATTCCCAACTGTGCGCATTCCTGTCTGACAGACATGTTCTGGAACCTACTCAACCCATTCTTGGTAATCCTAACCTGAAAATAGGGGCAAAGTGTATTTCAGAAAGCTGGCTGCCACAACTAACTGGGGCCTCAGTAGGAGATGTTACTGTATGCACATTGGCCAATATCTTTCCACAGGTAGCATTATTGATAAATTCCAGTTGGGAGGCAGATCTGGGTTCAAAATATTTCAGATTAGGCATATGCTGGTCAAATCCAAAAATTCTGATGAGATTGCAGAAGGGGACAGTTTTATGCAGCCACTCAGGGTTTTGACAGTGGGTCCTCATTCTGTCTCTAAAATGTATGCCAGTCTTTTTGAGAGGGCCTTCTCCAAGATGGATGGGACCTCTGCTTACTGGTCAGCTCAGTTCGCCAACAGGTCTTTGAATTGGGCGAAAATATGGGATGATAATTATAGATACGTCTCTCAAGATAGATTGAGGCTTACGCAATTCCAAATTATTAATAACATGTGTACCTCACTCCAGTATACTTGTTCAGGATGGGGAGAGTTTCCTCCCTGAACTGTAATAGATGTCTACAGGCAGTGGGTACTTTGCTCCATATTTTCTGAGACTGCCCTAAAATAGCCTCCCTTTGAGACATGATTAGACAAAAAGCAGATCCTCTGCTAGGAGTGGCAGAACTTATCAGGCCTTAAATCTGCTTGATCAGGGATTATTCACTGGTTCCTGTTAAAGAAAGCAGATATTATATTGCTTTAATGGCGATGTCAGTGAAAAAACTAGTGCTCCGTCATTGGCAGGACACTGATCTTGTCACATACGCTGAGTGGCTGCAGAAGCTTCTTTCCAAATGGAACATAGAGAAAGTCATCACCACTAGTCATGGCTAATTTGTGACATATGATCACATCTGGAGCAGGCTTCATACACTCTATGCTATTTAGTTTCAGAACGGTTTCTATATCTGTTGTGCACTTAATTAGGGTTAGAAATCTGATACCATGGGAGGGAGGACAGGCTGGGGGGGAGGTGGGGTGGGGGTTGTTTCCTTTTTTTCCTTTTTCCTTTTCTGATAGTTTGTCTGTAAGTATGGCGCTACTTCGTTCATTTTTTGGGGAGAATTGGCCACTTTAGTGGCCGGTTTGTAAACCTAAAACTCTTAATAAAGCTGTTTAAATTTAAAAAAAGAAACATCAGAGTTTGTGTGTGGGATCTCCCATGTAATGCAGAAGTTCAGGAAACTACAACAAGGAAGCTGTTAACACAGCGTTGCAAAGTAGCATGACCCTTCCTGAAAAGTTGTTTGCATGAACGGCACTTATAGCCATTCCCTCAGTCAATCCAGTGAGCATGGTCAAAGTATGTCAAGTGAATTTAGGCAACTGAGCCTAGAAATTCATTTAAAGAACAGGACACAGTTAGAAAACACTAGGAGAGACAGATCCCGGGATTGATTCAACCAAAAGTAAAACTGTTGCCTGTTATTTGCTCACTGTATTTGAAGTTAATGTTTCCTGCCACATGTGTCAACACTGCACTGCACAAAGGTTGCATCCTAACACAAAGTAAAAAACACACCTACATGAAACTTGAGGGTAGTGTGATTTTTCAGAGTGTTGCCATAGTCTTTATTATACTCCATTATAATAGTGTGTGTTTTCAATTGTTACTAGCCCCAGGCTTGCACCTGAAAGAGACTTTGAAAGGGTAATAGCATGTGTGCACAGGATTTAAAAGTTTGTTTACCCTGTATGAGGCACCCAGTGAAGTGCTTTATGCCTTTTTTTATGTTTTAATTCTATTTCTCAATGATTTTTTTGTTGTTACTGTAGACATATTTGTTTCAACAATGCTTAAATGGCATTTGCCTAATTATTGGCAGGTGTCAGCCCCTTAATATTAAAGCAAAAATTATTTGTTTAGTCACTGTTGTATTAAGGATGTATATTATATTCTGTGGTGTGCACTATTACTTTCTGTACTGTATACATCATACCTTTCAAGTGTTTGATTTCATTTCAGTGTTCTTTATGTCCTAGAAACAAACATTACAGGGCTTCAATGCTATAATGACATTTTGTTTTGAAATGATTGATATAATGGCTGCGTTACTTCAACTAGTGTCTCTTCTTACCTTTTCTTTTTTCACTTTATCTTTTTATTGAAATTCGAGTATATAAGAAAGCACAAATCTTATACAATAGAAGACTATCCTCCATGTAGGGTATAAAATATCACTTAACAAAACACAGCATTTAGGGTAAACATATTGGAGAAGCCATATATACATGTATTGATAATAAAACACAAACCTAGACAGGATGTAAGTGGAGAGCAGAAGGGTTACAATCAATAGGGTATTATAGGATCAGAAATAGCAACCATGTATGAAATACATGCTAGGGCAGGCTATGTCAAGGCATTCAGTAAATTGCAAAAAGTGATAAACGTGGTAATATGAACAATGTTCATTAATGGAGAGGCGAAGATAAGATAAATGTGTGCAAGGAAAGAAAGAAGAGAAAAAAGCAAGGAAAAAGGGAAGGAGAGAGGGAGAAAACAGGGAAAAAGGGGAGAAATCTGTGCACAAAAGTTTCGAGAAAACCTAATTTGAGAGCAAAATAAGAAAGAAGGCTAAATATCCCTAAGAATTAGGGACTAGAAGAACTAGGTTCATGTAACTGAAGTAATCCTGCCAACATCTGTCATATACAGTAAGTCGGTTATGAGTAACATGAGATAATCATTCTAGAGAGGCATGCTGAGAGAGGCTTTGAAGAACATTTGAAAGAGAAGGCACCAGAGTTGATTTCCATTTCATAAGAATCAGACATTTGACCAGAAGAGAAAGTATGTTTAGCCATCTAAAATGTGCATGTGAGAGGAGAGAGCTATTGGAGATAAAGATGCCTAGAAGGAATAGCTTGGGGTCAAAAGGTAGTTTTTGTCCTGTTACTCTGGAGGCAAGTAAACAGACTTTATGCCAGAGCTTATTAATGGGAGCGCAAGACCACAAGATATGAAGTAGATCCCCATTGGCCAAATTGCAGCGCCAGCAATTATTATTATTTAATATGCCCATTCATTGAAGCCCAGAGGGGGTTTATGCCAAAGATGTAGGATTTTAGTTTGTATTAAAGAACTATGGGCATCTTTAAAGGTATTATGTGCAATATGCCAACAATTACTCCATTGTGCGTCTGAAATATTGTAGTTAAGAAGAGTACTCAATTTATTTTTGGCCTGTATAGACTGATCAGGTAGATTATCAATAATGTCTTTGTAAATGGAGCTATTTAATTTTACTGATAAATTAGTCCAGTGTGAGATGTATGGGTTTAGAAGAGTATGCCTATACACTAAACTGGAGAGAGAGTTATAAGCTGCCCAAATTTGTAAAAACTTCCAGAAGTCCTGTTTAAGAAGTTTCCATGTGACCTGCAAGTCTGAGAATGATCTAAGAGCGAGTGAATTCTGTTCCAAGTTATCTCCGAGAAAGAAAATGCCTTTGTTCATCCATGTAAAACAGAAAATTGTGTGATCTTCTAGAGTGAGCAGTGGATTGCCCCATAAGGGGGCATAAAACCAGGGTGTTGGATTGGATTTCATCAATTTGTGGGTTAGTTTCCAATAAAGAACAGAGGATTATATAGTCGGGTGAGATTTTAGTTTAGAGGAAATGGGATTAAAAATGAAGGAAGTGGGAACTCCTCCCAGGCACAATGCGGATTTCATTGCAACCCATAGTGGTGAGTGAGGGGAAGGTTTCTGAAACCATTTAATGGTTTGGGCCATTTGGAAAGCCCAGAGGTAGCCTTTGAACCAGGGGAGTCTGAATCCCCCTTTTTTCCAATGTGATCGAAGTTTGTTGCAGTTAAATCTTGGTGGTTTCCCATCCCAGATAAAGTTACCTATTAATTTATCAATTTTAGCAAAAAAGGAGGTGGTAAGGCTAATGGAATATTGGTAAAGAGGTAAAGAATCTTGGGAGAAATGGACATCTTAATGGCTGCAATTTTCTCCTTGAAAGAGAGATTAAGAAGCTTCCATCTATCCAGAATTGTTTTGATGTTATCAAATAAGGAGCTAAAGTTAATATCCCATATCTTCCCTAAGTTACTAGTAATTTTGATTCCTATATATATTATACCCTGTGTTGACCAGCTGAATCCAAGAGGTATGTTCTTAAAGGCTTTACAGTGGTCGTTAAGGGGCATAGTTTCTGATTTGCCATAATTCAAAGCAAGGCCAGAAATTTTAGTAAAATTATTAAGCAAATCAACCAACAGGGACCTAGCCTCATTCAGGTTTTTGACTAAGATTAAGAAGTCATCTCCATAGGAGAGAGAAACATATCTTGAATTGCTCACAGGTATGCCCATAATGCCAGAAGATTGATGTAAACAAGCAGTCAGGGGTTCCATGGCTAAAATAAACAGGGAAGGTCACAGGGGACAGCCTTGTCCAGTTCCCCTTGCTAGATCAAAGTAAAAGAAAAGGGTGGAATTAGTAAGTACTTTAGCAACAGGGGAGTTATATAATAGCTTGATCCAGGAGCAAAATGTATGAGAAAGACCGAAATAAGATAAAACTTGAAGAAGGTACTCCCAGTTTAAGGAATCAAAGGCCTTCTCAAAATCAATAGCTATGGCTATAGCTGGTGTCTTGAAGGATTTGGCTTTGTGAATTAAATTAAATTAAATTAAATAAGGAACGTAGGTGATCAGAACCAGATCTATGTTTAATAAAATCAGCTTGCAAACAATGAGTTAGCTTGGGAATCAAGGATTCAAGATGAGAAGTTATTAGTTTAGCAAATATCTTCCCTTCCATGTTTAATAAAGAGATGGGCCTGTAACTTGTGGGGTGAGTAGGGTCTTTTTCTTTCTTAGGGATTAGGGTTATGATTGCTTCAGTGCAAGATGGAGGAAGCTTGCCAGTATTGGAAGCTTCTTGATAAACATTAAGAAAAAGGGGACATAAGGAGTCAGAAAACATTTTATAGAAATCAACAGGGAATCTGTCACCCCCAAGGGATTTGCTGGATTTCAAGGAAGACAAAGCTTTATGGATTTCCTGAAGTGAGAAGGGTTCATCTAAAGAATTTGTTTCAAGACTAGAAAGATGAGGAAGATGTAACAATTTAAGGAACTATTGAATTTGTAAAGTAGATGGAGGATTTGTGTTAGAGTATAGTGTTTGATAAAAGGTTTTCATGATACGGTTTATAGAGAGGTTGTCGGAGTGAATCGTACCCTATTCATCTTTTAGGCTTAGTATGTGTGTTTCCATTTGTTGTGCTTTGAAGAGAGGAGTTTCCCATTTTTATCGCCATGTTCCCAGAACTTATATTTAAGTTTAAACAAGGCCAGTTTGGTTTTATGAGAAAAGAATTTGTTAATTTTAACTCTAAGTTGAAGAATTTCAAGATGAAGTTGAGAATCAGGACAGTGCTTATTAGAAGAAAAGTATAAATTCTCTTTAGCCCTAAGAGATTTTTCCAAGTCAGCCAGCTGTTGTTCCCTTACTCTTTTCCTATGTGCAGCATAACTGATCATTTTCCCTTGAATCATAGCTTTAAGATCCTCCCATACAGAGGACATAGAAGATTCAGTTGGGGTATTGTGAAAGAGGAAGTCCTGAATTTGTGCTTTGATCATGGATAAGAAATTGGGATCCTTGAGAAGGAGAGGGTCCAGCTGCCAGTAATAAGATTTAGGTGCTAATGGGCCCACAAAAGTTGCCATTTTACAGGGAAATGGTCCAAGATTATGATGGGAGAGATGGATGAATCAATCGTTTTTTTCATTGTAACAGGAGAGGCTAACCAGTAGTCAATTCTACTGTATGTCTTATGTAAAGAGGAGTAAAAAGTAAATTCTTGATTACGGGGGTGAAGGAGGCGCCATACATCATTTAATCCAACATCTTGCATTAGTAATAAGACAGCTTTAGTACTTCTAAGGTGGGCCTCTGTAGTGGGGCTACTTCTGTCAATGCTGGCTTTTAAAGCTAAGTTAAGCTCCCCTCCAAGAATAACTGGTGTATTATCAGTGTTAAAGGATAGAATCTGTTGAGCTAAATTATGAAAAAACTCTGGGGAATCAGAGTTGGGTGCATAGACATTAACAAGCAAAAGAGGACCAGAGTTGGTATTCAGTTTGACCATCACCCATCTGCCATCAGTATCAGAAACTGAGTTTACAAGGGACCATTTGAGACTCTTATGAATAAGAATAGCAACTCCTCTTTTTTTTGAGGTATAAGATGATTCGTAGATCTGACCGACCCAATCTTTTGTAAGTCTGTGAACATTCTCTGCTAATAATTTTGTTTCTTGAAGGAAAGCAATTTGTGTTTTATGTTTTTTGAGATGTGAAAAATTTGCTTCTGCTTACAAGGAGAATTAAGTCTCTTCACATTTCATGTATATAAAAGTATGTCACTCGTATTGTTAGTGTTAAAGAAAGGAAATAATTGCTGGAGTGTGAAGGGACAAATAAATGATGCAGAGAATGATTAGAATACAATATAGAGAGCTTACATATATGCAGAGAGTGGCAGGAACATTCAAGCCAAATAAAGTGAGATGTATGATACATGAGTAGCACAGATGTCTTATTAAAGTTAGAATAGAGATGGGGAAGGAGAAAAGTAATTAACAACAACAACAACAACAATACTAGTAAGCTAAATAACAAAGAAAACATTTTATGGGTGTGAGGAGATATGAGCCAGCCAACTGGCTAAGAGACTCTCTCACCGCACTCTGGGGTGTCGATGTAGGGAGGAGACTAAAGAGGACCGGTTATAAATATTGTGCCAAACCTAAGTCTGATCGTAGTAATATAATAAAGTAAGTATTCCTGATAAGCTAAACCGAAAGGGAATAATACCAAGAAAGGCAGGGGGCTGTAATAACCTCAGCTTAATTCTAAGCTAACAGGACAAGGTATAAGGAAAAAGCTAAACACCAGAACTTATTTATAAACATCGGTAGTGATAGTACAAGATATACCAACTTGAAATAACAGTAAATTAAAAAACCATATACGAGATGCCAGTACAGCCTAGACATAGAGCAAGGAATTCAGAGAGCCAGGTGAAATGCAAATGAATGAATATAAAAGGAAAAGTAGATCATTACCACATTACAGTGACTCTGAGTATACTTTGCAGTGCAACAGAGTAAGTACGTAATAAACACAATATTGAGGGGGAAAGAAGAAAAGGTAGATCAATTTAAGCCCTTACGCCCTGAGCCAAATGCAAATCGGGATTATGTGGAGAGGTATAGGCATCGGTGATAACTGTAGACAGAAAAGATAGTCATAGTAAAGATCAGCTCTGATTACTTGAAAATCACCTAAATAGGTGTTATATGAAGTGACTAGGTCTAGAAGACTAGGCCCAGTGAGCCCCAAAACATGAGGGACCACATAGCAGTGAATTTCTATAATATCTGTAGGCTTCGAGTAAAATAAGGAGCATAAGGACGATGTAGATTGACAATCCTTTGCAGCAGTACACCAAACATAGCCCACCTCTTTGAGTGCTAATGATAGTTCCATATTGTAAACAGGAGGTAGTAAGAATAATGGAGCGTAGGGAAGCAGATAGACTAAATGTAGTTGCCAATAATACTTAAGAACCTGTCATCAGGAGAGGGAAGGGGTAAATTGCCTTGTAATTTATAATAATTCACATATGAAAAAAGAAAAGGTAATAATCAGGATGCATACCGATTGAAGATATGCAATTGAACAGCCAAAAGGCTATAAACCTGATGCACTGCTAAACTGGAAAGTAAAAGGCTAGATATAGAGACCCTGTTTATTGAGGTAATGTATAAGATCTAACACTAAAATAATTGGTTAGAAAAGCATTGCTGATATACCAAAGTTCCCTTGAAGACCCTTAAGCTGCTCATTTAAACACTGCAACAAAAAGTAAATTGATTATGTCGCAATGTACATCCTTTGCTTTCTGCACCTGCTGGGAGTGAAAGCAGCCAGGTAGTATAAACTGTAGAGCGGGCGGCTAGGCAGAAAAAGTGTACTGGCACTCCCTTTAAGTATCCTGGAAGCAAAACCTACCAAGATATAGCAACTGTGACCATATTACTGACCGTATAAGCTCATGACACCTTAGATTTATTAGCAGGATTGTGACTATTGATGTTCTTGCCTTTGGTCTTTGCCCTACGTTTCTTTTTGGGTGGGTCTAAAGATTTGAGGGGGTAACTTGCAACAGCGTCTGCCCATGAAGTATAGGCAGAAATACTTCCCTGAAGCACAGGGGCCAAATTAGAGGGATGCATGTCTGAAATTTGCTGGGAAAGATCCTCCTGTGAGGAGTGCATGTCATCTTCCAAGACAGCAAACTTATTGCTCAGGGGAATAGAGGGGTTGATTTGAAGGTGAGAGGCTGAAGTTTGGGTGTTTGGGGTGAAACCTTGCTAGAACAGCATGAAAGTCTTGAAGAATAATGCCCCAACAGAAGCTTCTCTTGCAGCTGTGTTGACTGCCTTGAAGTCAAATCAGTTGCGGGGTTGCTGCTTGGGGCTGCGAGTTCTGCAACACCTTCCCCATGTGCCTGTACCTCGTTGTCCACCCATGCGGATACCAACGCTGTGTTTGGGTTGCCAACTGCTGCTGAACTTCCCAGGGTAAGATTGCAGAGAGAGAGACTTCCAGACAGTTGGCTAAGGTGTCAGGAGTTTCAAAATCCTTGAAGGAAGAGCCTGAGAAAAGGCATAGTGTTGCTGGGTAACGTAGAGCAAATGTAATGCTTCTTTGGTGGAGGATTTGTTTAAGTGGATTGTAGACCTTCCTTCTGATGGTTAAATCTTTTGAAAAGTCTCTGTAGATGGAAATATTAAACTCTTGCCACTGAAGTTTCCCCATTTCTCTGGCTTGTTTCAGTATTAATTCTGTGTGGGAATAGTTCAAGAAGTGAGCAATGATAGGCCTTGGTTGCTGGTCTGATGTTGGTCTGGGACCCAGAGTACGGTAAGACTGCTCAATGATTAACGTTAGGTCAGAAGGCAGTTTAAGCATTGCAGGCAGCACACGTAATAAAAGCGCAGTAGTGTCTCCTAATTCTACACCTTCAGGGAAGCCAAAAAATCATAAATTGTTGCGACGATTACGATTTTCAATATTGTCAGTTTTGGCTTATATGGATTTAATAGTTCGATCTTGATTGCGGACAGTAGCCTGGAGGTCATGAATAGTAGTGGTGTTACTGGCCGTTGCTTTCTCATTAAATGCAATTTTCTGGCTAAAAGTTTCAAGAGTGGTCGCATTCTGTTTGGTGGAGGTTTTTAGATCATTAATCTCAGCCATCAGTTTAGAAAACATTACTTCCACTCTAGCAAGTGAGCTTTGCTGTACTTGGAGATCTGCCATAATGCTGAAGGATGAGGCCTAGTCTGCTGCAGTACAGTGTAGAATAATTGAATATAAGTAGATGATGGATCAAAAATGACTTACAAACTGTGTCATGCAGTAAGATTACAGGATGGTCACAGGAGTTGGTATCAAAGAAAGGTCTGGTGAAGGCTGGATGAGGTTAGATTGCAGTCATTCCTGCAGAGATTCTGAACTATGCTGCCATCTTCTGCCTGGTCAGACCATGCCCCCCCTCTTCTTACCTATTCAACATGGATGTTCTGAGCACCTGCTTCATTTCTGGTAAAGTGCAGTGAATGCTGCTTAAACCTGCCCTTTTATAACCTTGGACTGAGGAAGATCATGGCTGCCCCAATCTGTGCTCAGACAGTGTCTGACATCACATGTTGATGATGCCATTGCTTTCCCCAAGCCACCCCACTGCTGCAGCCACCCTTTTTCTAAGAAATGACCCTGCTACACCCTCAGGCAGTGCTTCTAGGAGCAAATCCAAAGCACAGCACTACTGGGACATCCTGTTTTTCCTCAGTGCCAGGGGATTTTTAAAACACTTTATTACAAAGTATTGACCAGTAGCATTTGTTCCACTATCCTCCTGGATGTTAGCCTCAGATTAGATGCTATTAGTTTTTTTTCATTTCTTGCTAAATACTGTCATAAACTTCCATATTATCCTCAAGAGACTAAAAGTGGCTGCTAGGTACAGTATATAAAATACTGTTGTGTGGTCTTTTGTAAATCCTTTTCAAAAGGGTTTATGACTTCACTCATGAACTGTATTCCTACAATTCTTTCTCATGAATTAGTAAATTCTCAAGTTTGTAAATTACTTTTTAGCTATTCATCTTTTATATAGTGTAATTGTATACTGCCCAGCCAGCATTTGTCTCATTTCCAGTCTGTTGTTACTTCAGCTGTTTCCCTGTTGCAGACTAGTGTTTTGCTTCCTTATTCCAATTTACACTACCTGTGTCGGGTAGATAATGATGTCACTGCTTTCAATGTATATACCCTAGTCTAACAATGGGCTCTAACCCCACTTCAACCCTTTCTTGCTTTTTAATCTAATTGTTTAAAATGTTTCTAAATATTTGATGTCTATTCTATTTGTTTCTACTGGTTTTTATTCTCCAATCTGCTTTTTACACAAGTGAGGGTGAGAAAAGTTATGATGAAAAAAGGGGAGAAGATAATTTAAGACTGAACTGTAAGAGTGTGTGGGGGGGGCAAGGGATGGAAGGGGGAATATCTGAAGAGCTTCTTGGTTTCAAAGAACTTTCCCTCACTATGTTTAAACCACACATGTTCAGGGCCAGTTATGGCTACAAAGTCATGTTATTGGAATATTTTAGCATAGGGTATTATACTTGGTCCCCAGATTCCTTATCCTATTTATCCCAGCACACCAACCAGTGTTTTTCTTCATTCAATGAACATTCAGGATTCAAACAATCCAAAGTGAATATCCAAAACATTTCCCTTTTCTTTAACACTCTGTCCTAATCTCCACCTCGTGTTGCCTCTGGAACTTCTATAATTGCCTCAGAATTTTAAGGAGATCTCTGAGTGTCCTCCAAGATTTAAATGTTTTGCTACTGGACAGCCTTCATGTCTATTTTTTATGGAGCTTTTGTATTCACTAATTATTTGCTTTACTTGCCAAGTTGTTTATCTGATGTAGATTTTGGCACATGGGTACATAAGCACATATATTACGTGATGTGAATCCCATGTAAGGCAAAATTTTGTTTTACATATTTTGTTACCATTGGGGTGTTGTAGACCTTCTTTTATAGAAATGTTACTGCACTGTGCACATTTATCACATGGGTATATTCCATTACCCAAAGGTCCTAAGAGTAACCAATCACCTTTTTTCCCTGGTAATTTATGGTCAGAGTGTACTAATATATATTTTAACATACTAACTTTTTTAGAAATTGTAATGGGTCTGTTCAATAATTCTGGTATCCCTGTGGGACTCAATACTTTCCTGTGGATATTATTATTCTTTTAATGGGGTATGTTAGATTTGAATACTCTAGTCATAGAACAACTCTATTTCAGTTTGTTTCTTTGTCTGGTTTTATCGTTACTATTAATTTTATTTCTATTCTGTCTTAGTCTTAGTTATGGCTCTGCTAACTACCCCACGGGGATAGCCACTGGCTACAAATCTCTCTCTGACATATTCTCTAGTTCTTCTTCTACTGTTTCTGTGATTGGTGTAAACTCTGTTTGTGAATATGGAATACAATTTTTTAACTAAGTGGGATGAAAACTGTCAAAGTGTAAAAGGGTGTTCCTATCAGTTTCTTTCCCATACAGTGTGGTTTGTAATTTACTGCTGTCCTTCTTGTAAATCATTAGGTCTAAAATGGGATCTCTATTGTGCTATATGTGATGGTAAACTTCAAATAGTCAGTCAGTATGGGTACGTGTTCATGGAATTTTTTGACTTCCTCCTCAGTCCCTTCCAATTAAATTAATTAGTCATCAGTGTAACACTTGTGTATAGTTTTAGGTTTTTAAAAAAATGGGTTATACATAGAATTAAATATGTAAGTAGATTCAAACAGCTCCGTGTGTAAGTTCACATACATTGGGGTCATTGATCTCCCCATAGCTGTTCCCTGGACTTGTCTATACTTTTTGTCCTGAAATCTGGAATAGTTTTAAAATGCCAGTCTAATAGGAAGGACACTGCTGGTATCATTTCATTGTCTAATCTGTTTAATGCTACTTCCAAGCTGTGGAGGCTTTCCTTGTGTGATATGGATGAGTATAAATCTTTTATGTCCATACCACACAAGATAAGATTGTCTGCTGTAGAAATTAAATCCAATCTGACTAGGATCCTTAGTGCATCCTTAATGTTGTGTATGAATCTCTCCATCATGTTCCTAAGGGGCTGTGCATAATGGTTAACAAAATCTTGAGAGTGGTTCAAGCGCTGACATGAGTCTTGAGTCTATTGGTCTTACTGGTGTATTTAATATATCTTTGTGAATTTTGGGCAATCTGTAAAATACTGGAATCCTAGGGTTTTCTGCAGTTAGTACATCTTTTTGCCACTGTTGTATATATGCTAAGTCTTCAGCCTCATTTAATGTGGCTTGTACTGAATGCTTGTCTTAATTCTGTTAGTCAGATCGCCTTGCCATGTCTTGTAATTCCCTTCACTATCTAGTAGTGTATTACATATTCTTGTATAGTGCTCAGTCCGCATTACCACTGTTCCTCCTCCCTTATCTGCTGGCAAAATAATCAATCAATCAAACTTTATTTAACCAGGCGGTTACATCATTGAGTGATCTCATTTACAAGATAGTCCTGGACACACAGAACAATTTTCATTTATAGTTTACAACAATAAAATTAGGACATGTCTGACAGAAAAAAAAACAGTAACATTGTAAATAAAGTCACAAGACAAGATGATACCAGGAATAAAACTTATATAACAAAGGCAGTATACATGCACAAAAGTTCATCATAGAATGTTTGGGGACAGTAGGAGAGTGAGGCAGGAGAGGATGGCAGCAGCACACAGGATACAGCAGGATGGGGATAGGAAACAATAAGCGGCAGGGGGGACAACTCTAGTATGTTAGAATCCCCCAAGGGGTTGCCACAGGATGGGAAGAAAGGAGGGGGCTTTGGGAGGGGTAATTACCCTAAGGGACTGTCAGCCTACAGGGGGAATAGGAAGGCCAGGGCATTCACAAGCTAGAGGTGTTATCATATTGAGACTCAATAATTACCTAAAACAGTAATGATTGATTTGTCATTTTTTAGGTCGCGCATGAATTTAGTTTCCCCTTTTGATAAATTGTGTCTGTAATTAGACTTTTCTTATGACTTAAAAATGTCTTTAACATCATTTAGTACCAAAGTAGCAAATGTCTCAATGTACTGATTGCATCCCTTCAGGGAATTGTATGTTAATGTATACTTTAATACTTGTTTTATCTTTGTCACTTCTGGGTTTGAGTCTAGAATTCCCAAAAATAGTTCTTTAGTTGTAAAAACTTGAAAAAATGTATTTAAATCTGCAATTACATTAAAACTATTCAGTACTTTAAATGGCGAGAAAGGCAAACTTTTGCTTAGTACTGCCATTTCCTGAACTGTTATAATGTGATTGCTTAGATTAAATACAGCTATGTCCTCCTACCTCTGTATCCTCCCCACCTCCTCCTCCTCTCCCTGTGCCAACTCCTCCTCTCTCTCCTCCTCCTGGAGGATGAAAGTATTCCACCTCTGTTTCGTATACTGGTCCCTGTGCCCTCATATGGTAGCTGGGTGCCTTGTCCCTTGATGAATCTGCTTGTGGTGCTTGTTGCCTCTGATATTTTTCCCCTGAGCAAAGTTTTCTCTATGTATGTTTTTGTTTTCTATGTGTTCAATCACTTTAATTTATATAAATCCCTGTGCTGTCTAGTGTTTCTTCCCTTCTACCTCTTTAAGATATATTTACATTCCAACTATATACCTTGTTGTTCCTATAATCATTGGTATCTTGCCTAAATTTCCTGATTTAGATTTTTTGATACCTTCCTCAAATTTGTTTAGTCTGTTTTTAATTTCTTCTTTATTCTTTTTAAATTGTGCCTCTTCAGATTTGAGTTTCAACTGATCTTGTGTTTTTGAAATTTCTTCAGCCAGTCCTCTTCTGTCTTCTAGAACTGCCTCAGTCAGGACATATACAAATCTATTGAGCATTTGTTTCTAATACCGTCCCACCTTTCATGTATTTTTTTTTTCAATTCTACACCAAGATTCAGTTCTATCAGCACTGTAAGGCTTCTGAGGATACATTTATGTTTAAGATATTTTCCCAAGGTTATGACATGCCAATCAAGCTTGGCATCCTTCCTTTTTTTTAAGTTCTCTAATTTTATATTTGTTTATTTATTAGCTTTTGGTAACTGGGTAAGTGCATTAGGCAAAAAAAATGCCTATTTTCAGGCATGACCTGGGAGAGTACAATTTGAAAATACAGCAATGACAACAATTAGGTACATAGTGAAGATACCAGTCAGGACAAAATAAATCAGCAGTAGTAGTCACATAAATTAATAGAAGACAAGGATAACAGCAAAATAAAGCAGGTTGGAGTAGAATACAAATCATTGCATGATATGCTGTTATACAAATCAAATGGCCTAGCTAGGGGAGAAACAGACAGGTAGACGATATTCACAAATCATGCTTACAGAAATGGGCATGTACACAGCTGGTGGACAAAAAACAAAAAACATATATAGCAACAAAGCAAAAATTAAGTGCAGTCACAGTTACCACGAGCACTGAGGTGAGAAAACAGAGAATGCTTAAATGTGAGATGAGGAGTACTTAATATGGAGAGGGAGTGAATTCCAAAACCTAGATGCAAAATAGGAAAATGCTTACTCACCCATTTTGGATGAGCAGGGTTGAACAGAGAGCAAGAGGGAGGAGGAGGAGGACCTAAGGGAGTGGGAGTGAGAGACCGGGATAAGCATGTCATCCAGAGTGGTGGGATGAGGGGTTCTAGTAAAGGAGTCAACAAAACAACCTAGAGAATATGAATGGAGGGCACTGGGAGACAGCCAGTTTAAGGCAACATAGAGTAGGCAGTGATGGGTTAGGCAAGGAGCTGATAAGGTGAATCTGCAGATATTGTTATAAGAAGTGTCCCACTTGCAAAGAACCCCAGTATTGGCATGATAGAGTACAGGGAGGGCATATAGGAGTTGTGGGAGTAACACACCTCTTGCTACTGAGATCCTAGCAGAGTGAGTGGTGCACTTTATAGGCCACACCAAACTTGGAGTTAACTGAGTAACATGCCTCATTGACATGTGCAGCAAAATCCAGTACCAGGTCAAGTGTAACCACTAGATATTTGAAGGATAAAGTTTTAGAGACAGCAGACCCATCATAGTAGCAGATCAGAAGCTTAGAAACTCAGTGGGCACCTTTCTAGTGGACCCAAAGAGCATAGCCTGGGTCTTGACTATGTTTAGGATCCAATAATTAGAAGAAAACCAGGTTTGGAGGGCCTGAAAGTCATGTGAAAGCTGTTGATTTATGTCTACAATAGACTTAGAGGCAGAGTAAAGCACCAGGTCATCTGCGTACATGATAATTCTGCTGTGTGGCGAAGGAACAGGGATGTAATTAAGGAAGAGAGAAAAAAAGTAAAGGACCAAGAATAGAACCCTGTGGAAATCCACAGAAGATACAGGCAGTGGAGGAGAGAACCTTACAGAAAGAGACAGCCTGAGAATGATTTGTTAGGTAGCTTCCAAACCAGGATAGGGTAGAGTCAGAGGCACCTAGAGATTGCAGCTTAGTCTGAAGTAGGGGGTGATATACCATGTCAAATGCTTTGGAGAGGTCAATGAACACAGCTCCAGTAAGTAACCCTTGTCCATGTTGCATTTAACGTCACTTGTAAACTGGGTAAGAGCAGTAGTTGTGCAGTGTCCGGCCCTAAAGCCATGTTGAAAAGGGGATTGGAGGTTAAAGTTGAAAAGGTGCACAGATACCTGTTGATGAACTGGTTTCTCAAGCAGCTTACTGAGTGTGGGAAGGAGTGAGATGGGTCAGTAGTTTGACAGGATTTTGGCATCCCCTTTCTTAAACACAGGTATAATTCTGGTTGTTTTCCAGATCAAGGGGACTGATGCAGAACAGATAGAGAGGTTGAAAAGCCTGGTTACAGGCACCACCAGACAAGAGGCAAACTGCCTAATAATCTGGATGAATACCATCAGGGCCTGAGCTACTGCTAGCAGGAATAGACTTTAGTAACATAAGGACCTCTTGATGCGTGACCAGTGCCAGCTCAAGAGAAGGGGGAGCAGTGGTAAGTGGGGATGTGGTTGCCCATGAAAAGGAGGACGTAGAGGGGGTGGGGGTGGGAAGAGTGGAAAAGAGGGAGTTGAATGCATTAGCTATGGTGAGAGGGTTGCTACAGTGGGTATTGTTTATATACATGTCATTTGGAGTCAGAGGCTTATTGTTCCTGAGAATTTCCTTAATTTGATGCTAGTAATGTTTAGGGTTTGAGGTGGAGGAACTGAGCAGGTTCCTGTAGTATATGCTCTTGGCCTAGCGAATCTACTTTTTTACAAGTGTTGCGTAAGGACCCGTAGGCCTCGAAGTCAGCTTGAAGTGAGGAGGACTTCCATGCTAATCAGTGTTTATCCCTATGTTTCAGCAGTTGGAGCTTGAGCCGTTTGGTGTCTTTCCCTATTACCCTACACATGGTAACAGGAATGTGTTGGTTCTGAAGAGAGAGTAGGTTAGCATTGAAGTATTCAGCTGCTATGTTAATATCCTTGGTAATGCAGAGGGGAAACCAGTCAACCAGGTTTAAATCATGCAGCAATGCAGCAGGATTAAGCTTAGAGAGGTTAACAACTGTTCTTTATCAGTGTTACCAAACTCCAAATGTTTCTTACCTCTTATGGCATTTATTTAGTTTTTGTTAACCGGGTAAGTGCACTAGCCATAGCAATGGCTATTTTCAGGCACGACTGGGGAGGATACAGAACAACAATACAGGGATGACATTCCAAATACAAGTACAACAAAAATCATTACAACAGTTTACAAGCAGGTTGCAAGAAATTAGCTAAAAACAAGGAGGTTACAGTAACAGTGTGGAAAAATAGAAACAAGAAAAAAACATGGAGCTGTACAATAACTGAATACCACCACAGTTTGCTTAGAGGAAGAAGAATCATGATATAATAACATTTTCAGTACTAATAAGGGATTGAAAAGTTAACTTAGGAAAGGGATATTAGTAAGTGATAGAAGTAGAAGCCTCGGAAGGGGCCAGTGAAGAAGTGCAAAGGGGAGGTAAAGGAGAAGTGCATTGCGTATAGGAGGCATATAAGAAAGGAGAGGTAAGGCTGGGATGAAAAGAGCTAGGGGTGTTTGAAACAGGAGCATTTGTGGGAAGTTTCAAGATAAGTACATAGTCCTTTTTAAAAGACGCATGGGATGTTGATTGGTGCAAGGCTAGTGGAAGGGAGTTCCAGTATTTTGGGGCATGGCAGACGAAAGCACTAACACCTTTAGTGGTACAGTGTCTGGAGATGAAAACAGGGGACTGATCAGTGGAATGCAATCCATAGCATGGAGTAAGGTTTTGGAAAAGGTCTGCCAGGGATTTAGGGATTTGTAGATGGACCAGATTGTCAATGATAGAGCCATAAGCATGTGGCCTTAGTTCAGTGGAAGGAAGCCATCCCAGGTCGGAATAGAGGAGACAGTGGTGTTTCAGCCAATGTGAGGAGGAGGCATAGCTAAAGATGTTGTTATATGTAACATCCCATTTCCTAAGGATTGATTTGCATGCAGAGACATATGTTGCAGCACCATAGGTGAGTGATGGTAGGAGTATGCCACGGGAAGAGGCAAGCCTTGCTGAGGGAGTGAGTATATAGCTGGTTCAGTAGGCTATTCCAAGTTTGGCATGTACCAGTTTGCAAGTCAGACTGATGTGTAAGTCAAAATTTAGTGATGCATCAAGGGTGATGCCCAGATATTTAAATGAGGTTACTACCCCAACTACTGATCCAGTTAAGGAGGTGACTTTGAATTTTGGAAGGGCATGCTTGAGCTTCACAGTTGATCCAAAGAGCATAGCTTGGGTTTTAGACTCATTTAGTTCCAGTTTGTGAGTAAATGTCGTGAGGGTCTCCATAAGCTGCCCTCCCTCACGGAAGAAATCCAGTTGCCCGAGGTCGTGAGGGGCTGAATTACAGCAGCCCTCCCCACAGACACCGAAGTCAGCTGGCCAGAAGAGAGGTCGTGAGGGTCTCCATAAGCTGCCCTCCCTCACGGAAGAAATCCGGCCACCCGAGGTCGTGAGGGGCTAAATTACAGCAGCCCTCCCCACAGACACTGAAGTCAGGTACGCTCGGGACTCGCATTCATCCAGGAGTCTGCCAATTCTGTGCCGCTGTAGCTTGCTGAGCTAGAACAGTTTGTTAAAGTGCAGTTTGTGTCCCCACACATGTGAAGATAGTTTATTTTCCAGTTTTGAAATAATGTGTTGTATAGCTGGGGTTGTTGCATAGCGGGGGTTCACCTGCTCTAAATACTGCCCTGTACGACCATTGAATTTTGGCGCCAAGCCTTCGTTTAAAAAAAAATATATATATATACATTTTAAGGTATCCTAGCAAACTGTAAACTGAGTGAATGTAAAGACACTGCTTTTAACTGATGAACTCCCTTTTAAATGGAATTGCACTCGCAAACCAATCTTTAAGGCAGAGTTACCAGCTTATATTAGCAGCGAAGGGCAATTACTGTTGAGCATTCTCCGGTTGAAAATAACTTTAGTCCTTAATCCTCTCTGTATACTACATGTCTAATCTATCTTGTACCCTCCCCTAAGCCTTACCTTAAAAACAATCCTTCTCTCCCTTTCCCTTGTCCACAGCTGGCCAGAAGAGAGGTTGTGAGGGTCTCCATGAGCTGCCCTCCCTCACGGAAGAAATCCAGTCGCCCGAGGTCACGAGGGGCTGAATTACAGCAGCCCTCCCCACAGACACCGAAGTCAGGTACGCTTGGGACTCACATTCATCCAGGAGCCTGCCAATTCTGTGTCGCTGTAGCTTGCTGAGCTAGAACAGTTTGGTCCCCACCGTCCCCACCACCACCCTTGGTCGACATCTGGTTATATAGATAAGATCACGTGTCGTTTGGAACCAATCAGCCCACTTTGCCATCTGCAGCCTATACTTCAGCACCACCAGAGGGCTCCCTCTCTTTCCTTACATTACAAAGTCTTATATTTCGACAACATGAACACCATCTCTTGTCTCCTAACCCTTACAATTTTAATTTTGTTATTTGCTTCTCACTCCCTCCCAACCCCTTGGGTGCATAAACCTTCCTGGGACCCCTCACCTGGTCTACTGTCTATCACCCTGGAAACATACCTGGGACACAATTCTTACAACCTTTCTCCTTAGCTCTTCAGAGCAGCAACTGCACCCCTAGCCTTAGCTGCACCACTAATGGTATCTGGTTCGCACAAACACCCACCCCCTCCTGCAAACTCCCACCATCTAACCCATACCATTCATTATCCCCAGCTATCTTAGCCCATCTGGTATCTACCATCCCCATACCTACAAGTCCCACTAAATCACCCACTTATCCAGGTCCTCGCTGCAATGCAACCAAGTTGATGCAGAAAGTCGCTCTCCGGCAAGCTCTCCTTCTCCTCCTACTCATATCAGGGAGCATTCATCCCAATCCAGGTCCTTCCCTGCCCAGTGTCTCTAAGAAGGGCAGACATAGTGGTCTACTACTGGCCTCCCTCAACATCTGCAGTTTACCTAAAAAACTAACACTGCTGCAGGACTGGGTTTCCCAACACTCCACAGACATCCTAACCTTGTTGGAAACCTGACTCTCAAAAAATATCCCCGATGCCTCGGTCTCCCTCAGGAACTATACCATTTTCAGAGCTGATAGGACAGGCAAGAGGGGTTGGGGTTGTGCCATCTATGCCCGATCGTCTCTGCAGCCTCTCTTAGTCTCCCTTCCCATGCCTGAACATGGTGCACAGGCCATTACTATCAAAGTTGCCCTTGCTACTCCTGGTAAATCTCTTTATATTATGGCAGTTTACATCCCCCCATCAAACCAGAAACTTGCATTTGATTCTATCTTGTCTGGAATCACATATCTTCCCCCTAAGAGTGAATTGATTATTATGGGTGACTTTAATGTGAACTGGCTATCCCCTACGTCGGCTTCCTACAAAGATGCCGCTCATGCCTATGACCTTACCCAAGTAGTACTGTCACCCACTAGGCGTGACCCTCAAACAGGTTCCTCCACACTTATAGACCTTATCTTTACAAACCTCCCGAACCACCTCTCCAAAGTCAGAGTGCTTCCCGATGTACTTAGTGACCACTCCCCCGTCTCCTGCTGGTGGACAAATAAAAATAGTTCTAGCAGACCAAAAACTTCCATCCAAAGGCACCTCAAAAAAGGTGCCCTCTCTTGCCTCAAAGTGTATCTCTCCACCTGTGACTGGGAACCAGTCCACACTGCCCAATCTACCGACACTGCACTCACTGCATTTATTACCATCTTCAACACTGCCTGTGACATATTTACCCCTTTCACAAAACAGGTAATAAAAACCTGGGACACCCCTTGGATTACCCAGACCCTCCTACAACTGATGCACCACAGAGATAACCTCTGGCATAGGGCCCTAAACTCACAGCTACCCCTTGATAGACAGCTCTACAAAGAAGCAAGAAATAAATGCACATGGGCTATCCGGCAAGCCAAGACAACTTACTATCACCAAGCTTTCACCACCACTTGGAGCTCTGGGGAAATCTTTCTGGAACAATGTCAAGGAACTCTGTGGGAAAGCCACCACTGCAGACCCAACCCAGCTCCTAGATCAGGGTACCCTCTCTCAGGACCCCACCGCCATATCCAATACCCTTAACACCGCCTTCTCTGACCTTAGTCACATCCTCCCTAAAAACTTTTTTGACCTCATTACCAACCCCCCCACTGTTACACCTCCTTCCTCTACCCCCCTTCTTTCAGGCTGCATATAGTCTCCTGTAATGGGGCTAAACGCTACCTCTCTAAAGTCCTGCACAACTCGCAATATAGCAGCAACTCCCTTGACCTTAAAATTCTTCAGCTTACCCTTGATGAGACTCTGCCTTACCTCACCAAACTCCTCAACTACTCACTGTGCCTTGGCCAAATCCCTACTATATGGAAGAGGGGAATTATCACACCCATCCTAAAGAAGGGTGATCCAACAACCCCAGGTAGCTATAGGCCATTACTATCCTTCCCCCCCCCCCCCAAAAGCACTTGAAAAAATTGTGACTGACCAACTCACTGAATACCTGGACAAATACAGTCTCCTCTGCCATGAACAACATGGTTTCAGAAAGGGGCACAGTACTACCACGGCCCTACTTGAATTTACATCATACATTCATGAAGTACTTGAACAGGGGTCAACAGTAGGGGCAATCTATGTTGATTTGACCAAAGCATTTGATACCATCAATCATGAGCTACTTCTCCACTCCCTTGCATCCCTCCATGTTGCCCCTGAAACTATCTCCTGGTTCAAAAACTATCTTACTGACAGAACACAGCAAGTAAAAATTAGCAACACACTCTCCTTCAAGCAACCAGTTTTAGCTGGTGTCCCTCAAGGGTCAATACTTGGCCCACTGCTGTTCACTCTCTTGCTGAACTCACTACCCCAAGCCTGCAGTGGAAAGCTATTGCTATATGCAGACAATGCCGTGCTATATTGGAAACACACCAACCTCATCTATCTCCAAAATACCCTTCAAGGCTGTTTTAGAGAGCTTGAATACTGGTTCACTGACCACCAACTAATACTTAACTACAACAAAACAAAATCCATGATATTTGCTCACTGCCAAAACCCCCTTAATAATTCCCAGCTAACAATCTCAAACTGGCAGGGTACCCACATTGAACAGGTCACACATTTCAAATATCTAGGTATCACGTCTAGACACATCCCTCACCTACCACCACCATATTAAACTCCTCTCCTCCTCAGTTAACATCCGACTTGGCATTCTTTACAGACACAAACACTGCCTTACCCCACAGGCTCTACGGTTGGCTGTTACATGCTCAGTCATTTCATTGGTCGATTATGGAATAACTATTTACGGTGCCACTGACCAATCAGCCCTAAACAGCATCAATATAGCACTCAACAAAGCCTTCCACATGGTCACAAGCAGTGATAGACAAACCCATACATGTCTGCTCTATAATCAAGCGGCCTGGCTAACCCTCGAAGGGAGGCTTAAATACCAAACCTGCCACCAAGCCAAAAAGATTCTTATGAAACTCACACCTAATTGTCTACACCACCTCATCCAACTAGCCCTCCATAGGGTACCCCCAGACGTCTGGCTGGGACCTCCTATACAGTCCCCCACTGCAGGACCTCTCTAGGGCAAAGGTCCTTCCATTATCATGCTCCCCTCTGGCTTAACAACCTACCATCTTCCATCTTACTTGCTCCTAATCTTGGCCAATTTAAAACCGGGATCAAGAGGCTTCTCCTTAACTCTGAGACCTGTAGCTGTTTCCATCATTCCACCTAGGTTGTCGGTCACCTGTGCCACCACACCGTTATGACCATGTGTCCCCCTTTCAACCCTCAGATGTTATCTGAGCTCTGTCAATACCTTATACTGTGATCGTTGAACACTTGTAATGTCCTGTTTTGGAAACTTCTGTACAACCTGTCTTTATGTAATGTTCTATTGCGACTGATGTGTAGCCTTTGCTTATGCTATGATTTTGAACATTTTGTCAAAATGTAATGTTCTGTCTTGAAAACTTTTGTACAATCTGTCTTGATGTAATGTTCTGTTGTGACTGACATGGAGCCTTTGCAAATGAGTCCTTGACTCAAAGGTTGTAATTCCGAAATTTTCAATAAATAAATAAAAATAGCCACTTTTGTATTAGCTGGAAGTCAAGAGAGAGTTGTTTGTTTATGTTGTCAATGCTTTTAGCACTAGCATACAGCACAATGTCATCAGCATATAGCAGGGAGGCTGTCCTGTGGAGGTCAGCGGAGATGTTCTTTATGAAAAGAGAGAAAAGAAAGGGCCGAAGGATGGAGCCTTGTGGCACCCTGATATTTATGGTGGTTTTGTCTGAGAGGGTAGATTTGTATTTCATAATTTGAGACCTATCAGCTAGGTAGTTCTCAAAACATCTAACAAGGTTAGTTGGGAAACCTAGTGATCCCAGGGTGGCTAGAAGGATGGAGTGATCAACTATGTCAAACACCTTAGTCATGTCAGTGAAAACTGCACCGGTGAGGAGGCCGGAGTCCACAGCTACTTGAGTATCTGACGTGAATTTGAAGAGGGCAGCAGTGGTGCAAAGGCCTTTGCGAAAACCATGCATCAAATAATTTCTTCTGTTCTCCCTCAGAAAATGAGTGGGAACTCTGTCTATTTTTAGAACTTGCATCTATATCTTCCAAGCTTTCCATACTAAGATTGTAACAGGCCACACAACTAATGTTATGTAAGGCAAATTAATCTAGCAAGGCACATTAAATTTCAGTATTTATGTAGCAGTTTATAAATGATGCACATTACCCAAATTAGTATTTTCTTTAAATCCTAGTTTAACTGTCTGTTTAGAAAGTTGGAACTCATGCAGTGATGTGTGACCATTTTTTTTCTTCGACTCAGTTCTCAACAGTCCTTAATGGATCTGAAGATCATTGGAAAGGGTATATGCCAATATCCCCAAATCCTTCAGAGCCAAAAACAGTTTCCCATACTATACCCTACAAGTGTTTCAAGACCCCCAGGTGTGATAAGGAGAATGGCACAACCCACCCTGTTCCATGGCCAGCCTTCTTCTTGTGAATGGAAGTACTCCTGTACATGTTTGAATAGTAAAATAGCTGTTCACATGATCAGCTGTTTCACTATGCAAGCAAGCATGGGGGCACTTCCATTCAGAAGAAGGCATCCAGCAGTGGAGGAGGATGAATTTTGTTGGTTGCCTTCTCTTGCCTGCAGGGGACTTGTTATTAACTGAATATGTGAAATGTGAGAGTTGGGGGCAGGAGGGTGGGACATGGATGCTGCTGCCTGGGTTGGGGGATTTGAGGTTGATTTTTTTAACTATAAACATGACAAAAGTACATGTCGGACAGCCATGAAGGCATGCAGGTTGTGCCAATCACCCATCAGGGGATTTTTTCCTCTTTTTTTAAATAATTCCTTCTGTGGGTGAATAAGATTTGTAGAAGGTGCGGGGGTGGAGTTGTTTTTAAGATAATGGGCTAGGGAGGAGGGTTGGGGGCTGTTTTTTCTGTTTCTGTTCATGTTTCCTAAATACAAATAAGCAAGAATGGCATCACTATTCATTAATCTGAACCAAATAACAAATAGTGCATTATTCAAGGATTTTTGGGAAATGTTATGCATTACTCACACACTCCTATTGAGTGGCATTTTGAAATTCTGTCAGAATGGAATTTCAGAAAATGCCACCTAATTCTTTTTTTCATTCAATATATTTTATTCGTTTTGACTGGTATCGTGAGAACACACAAAACATTACAGTGTGGAAAACCATAAGAAAATTAAAATACAATAGGAACATTAAGCAGCCACAACTGGCCATCTGTTACCAATTTCTACAAAGTTCAGGAAAAGGAAAAAGAGAAAACAAGGAGCCAATCTAAATTAACCAGCAAGTATCATCCTCCCTCCTCCCACGACCCCCCCCCCATCCTACCATAACATCCACATCCTACCTACAGTGATCTTAGAGACTCAACCTGACAAAGAGCCCCATTGAAACATGGAGTATCAGACTAAAGAACAGAACCAAGTGTTAAGTACTTAGACTACATCACGTAGACAGGGCAGTATTCAGGGTCTCCCAAATGGGATCACGTAAGTGTCTCAGGCGATTCATCTTAACAATGTGCAACTCAACTTGCAATGCAAGGACCAATTCTCTATTCCATTCCATAATAGATGGAGGGTTTGGGTCCTTCCAGTGCCTTAAGAGTACAGCCTTAGTGGCCCGCCGAAATAATACCCATATACAATTTGGCTGTCTTGGTCGTGTCCTCCTGGTGTCTATTCAACAGGCAAACTTCAGGAATAAACAAATCAGATATATCAGATATCTGTGACAGGGAGGACCTGATTGTACACCAGAAGGGTTGTATTTGGGCACATTCCCATAATATATGGTACAGGTCCCCGTCCTTAACCCCACATCTGTTACATAAGGGTGACCCCAACCTACCCATTTTACAGAGTTTAACCGGGGTGTAATACAGATTATGCAATATATTAAATTGTTGCAATCTATATTTGTCCTGTCGAATGTACTTATAGTTACTAACCCATATCTGTTTCCATCTGCATAAGCTTTCCGGTATCCCTAGCTTGTGCACCCAGTAATAACAAATCCCCGAAGGAAGACCTTCATCCAGATTTTGTAACAGCTTATAGACTTTAGAAATAGAATAGGGTTGATCGGCTACTTTGAGTAGGGAGAACAATTCGACTTTATTTTGTACCCACTTTGTTCTTTTAAGATGGGTCTTTATTGCTTCTCTAACTTGACAAAATTTAAAGCAGTAAGGTTTTATCTCTAGAAATTTAGAACAAACCTGTTCGTATGATAGGGTCTTCCCTTGAGGTGGCAAGGTCTCCTAATTTTAAATCTTCTAATGGACCTAAGAAACCAGGTGGAATCGGAGTTTGCTGAATAAGAAAGTGCATATTCTGCATCACCGCTTGCTCTGGTGAATTACACCAGTCGACTTTAAGGGAGCCTTGGACTTGCTGTAACACTTTAAGGGACCAATCCCGCAATGGCTTGGGAAGGAGTTTAAGTTTAATATAAGGGATTGAGCTCAAGTCGATCAAATATCTAGATGCCAGTTCCCTCTCTATACATAACCAGGAAGGCACATAGGAGCCAGAAGTTGGAGAATGAGTCGACGTACCCCAGTATGCTATTTTGTTGATATGGGTAGCGAGGTAATATTTATAAAAAGAAGGCAACGCGAGGCCTCCTGTCTCTCTAAAGGCCGTGAGTTTCAAATAGGCGTGCCTAACTGACTTTCCCTTCCATAAATATGCGTTGATTTCCCTTTGTAGGGCCCCAAACCATGCCTTGGGCAGATAATATCCCAGCATATTTATGGGGTAAAGGATCCTGGGTAGGATATTCATTTTAACCGAGTGTATTCGGGCTCCCAACGAAAGTGGCATTGCATTCCATCTCGCTAGGTCTTGCTTAACAACCTTGATTAACCCCTGGAGGTTCTCTCTGATCATAGAAGTCAAACCTCTAGTGATTTTAATTCCCAAATATGTCAAGATTTTTGGTTCCCATGTCAGCCTGTGTTCTCTCACTATCCCCGGACAACATCTGGCATTTAGCGGGAAAAGTTTAGTTTTGGAGATATTGATCTTATAGTTAGATACTCTAGAAAATTTTGAGATCTCTTTAAGTATCGCTGGGATACCTAGTTCCGGATCCTCAAGATGAATAAGGAGATCATCAGCATAAGCCGAGATTAAGTATCGATTATCGCCCAGTTTGACACCTTTAATTTCCCGGGAGGTGATTAGTCTGCGGATCAGGGCCTCAAGGTATAAATTAAACAACAATGGGGACAGTGGGCATCCCTGTCTCATACCACATCTCAATGTGAAGGAGGTCGATAATGTACCATTGCACCAAATCCCAGCGGATGGTGCCCTGTACAAAATCTGAACCCATTTTAGGAATTCTTTGGTAACCCCAAATTATCAAGCACTGCAAATAAAATTCCCAAGACACGGTCAAATGCTTTCTCAGCATCAAGTGCTAAAGTGCCATGGGAAGAGTTGTGTTTGTGCACATATAATTAAATGGTGAAGTTTACATGAGTGGTCACTGGACAATCTACCACTCATGAAACCCAGCTGTTCGTTGCTGACCAGATTGCCCATCAATGGAGCAAGCCAGTTGGCTAGAATTTTGGCCAAAATCTTAATGTCAACGTTCAAGAGCGAGATGGGACGATAGCTACTCGGTAACATTGAATCTCGTCCGGCTTTAGGGATGAGGACAACCAAAGCTTCCAAAAAGGAGATCTCTGAAAGCCCCTCATTAAACCAAAAATTAAATACTTTGGTTAAAAAAGGGGTAATTATAGGTTCAAATATCTTATAGAAATTAGTGGACAAACCGTCGGGCCCAGGTTGTCCCTGCCAATCAGAGATCGCTTGCTTTACTCTTCTCCTGTATTATTGACCCTAACCCTCTACGTTAGAGGTACACACCCACCATTGGTACCAGGTCTAAGAAGTCTTGAATTTCTGCGGTGGATGTCCTTCTGATGTTCCAGAAGAGTACAGCTGTTGAAAGTACTCTCTGAATACATCAGCGATTTCGTGGGGTCCCAGACCAGAGTATTGTCGCTGCCCTTTTGAATAGCAGTGATATTCCGAGTGGAGGTCATCTGTTTTAATCTGAGAGCGAGAAGTTTACCCGGCCTATCCCCAGATTCCAAATATTTTATTTTAGTTCTACGGAGGGCCAATTCTGCCTTTTGCATAATAATTGTGGAATATTGGGCTTGGAGTTGTTGTAGTTTCACCCAATCGGCTTCAGTGGAGCGCTATGAGATGCTGATTTCGATAGACTTTATGACCTTTAAAACTTGGTTCAACTGTTCTCTGGCTTTCCTGGCTCTGGTAGAAGCGAGCCTAATGCATTCTCCTCTAATCGTGCATTTAAGGGCTGCCCAAATAATATCCAATTTGGGGGAAGAGCCAAGGTTAAAGCTAAGGAAATCAGATAGAAGGCTCCTCAGTTGCTCCTGGGTGAAAGGGTCATGAAGTAACTGATTATTAATCCTCCACATGAAATCCCTTTTGATGATGCGGCCTGGCTCAAGCAATATAGAAACTGGGGAGTGATCCAAAATAACTCTGGGATAAATACTAGCCGCAAACAACCCCCCCTTATTTGTAGAGTTTCCAGTGCCAAAGGCTTGGCCCACCCAATATCTCTCAAAGAGTTTAACATCTTGTCTCAGCAAGTGTGTTTCTTGCAAGCATACTGCATCACAATTAAGGGTAGATAGGTGTTTCAAGACTACTTGTCTCTTACATCTATCCCGGGCCCCCTTGACATTCCAACTTATAAGGTTAATAGTGCCCTTATCCATTTCTTCGGCGAGCAAAAGATAATTTAAGATTACCCTGTCTGTTACCAACTGAGGTAGGATGTGGATGCTAACCCTCCCAAATCTCTAGCCCCTTGTAGTCCCCAACCCCTCAACTCAAGCACCCCCAGTTCTAACAACTGCCTACTCATTACTAAACCACCTTGCGATGAACCTGTCAGCCGAGCTGCAAGTCAACCCATTCCCCAGCCCAGCTCCCAGACTTGTTGTTCGCAGTAGCCCAACTATGTCCATTAATTAATATCCATTAATTAATATTCCCTGAAACATGAGAGAGGCGCATTAAATTGATGCAAAAAAAAAAAAAAACAGTCCTCAGTGTAGTTAGTCCAACAGATAGACTAGCTGCTAGCAGGATCAATATAAGTTTATACCCCTTCCACGGAAGAGGCAAACACGAGGAGGTGTCTCGGACCAAGAAAGGCAACCGTTGGATTGTATATCATTCCTCCCAATTTAAATTAAGGCTAATTATATGCTTCAGCACCGGTATTATATCTGATGTTGCAGATGTTCCCCTAATATGTTCATACCATAAGTTAATACTAGAAAATAGGAAACAGTTCCAGAAAAACCAGAAGGTGGAGTCCGAATAGAATTGAGGTACAATGTTGTTTACAAGCTCCCTTTACTTTTATTTCGGCCTTGTTACTCGATGGGTATAATAGGCACGTACAAAAAGACCACCGAAAGATCGTGCCGTTGCGTCCTGGCGAAAGGCAACCCGGGCATTACTCTCATGCCAGGGAGAGGAAGTTGACAATGAAATGATATCAGCAACAGAAACGGTTCCCTGTCTGTCGGGGAGCTGTATGAGGGACATGGCATTATTTTGGCCCTCGATAACATAGTAAGGCTATATTTTAGAGAGGCCCCATATCCGTTCTTCCATGTTACCCAGGTCCATTGCAACAATAAGCACAAAGAAGATCTTCCAGCGTAAGGTCTCGTGTCCGTTCTTGCTCACCGAAAAAAAAATAAATAAAAATCTCCTTTGTTAACGTAGTAGTCTCTTGTCTGTATCATTTAACGTGGCCTCATGAAACAAACTAGTCCACTGTCGATCCTTACGACACACAGAAAGGAAGAAAAATAACCAGAAATTACAGGGCGAAGTTTGAAAGACAATGCGCCGCACGAACTCCAGTTAACTCTTTAAAACGAACATTTCTGGATCAGTTCCCTTACAGGGCTGCTGCATTTTCATTATATCCCCGAAATCACTTGAACAGATCTGGGAGTGCTTTCTTAAGCTCTGTCTGTGCAATCTCTGCCAATTCGAAGGAAAGCCACTGGTCTTTAATCTTCACCTGAAGCAGGGCAGGGTAGCGAACCCTGAATTGGAAGCCTGCAGCGATTAGTTTTGAGATGACAGGGTGCAGCTCCTGTCTTTTAAGCCGCACCGAATGAGGCAGATCATTGGCAATTCTAATTCTCTTGCCTTCCCAAGATATCTCCTGTATGTTCTTGACTTTACTCATAATGTGGTGTTTATCAAGAAAATTTAAAAGTTTACATATCATCGGTCTACGTGGAGCTGCCTGGGGGCAGATGTTAGCCCATATGTGCCTTTCCACCACATAGCTGCCATTCGGAGAGGGCCCAGCAATCTTCTCAAAAAGCCTTTGGAGAAACTGTATGGCCGCAGATCCTTCTTCCTTCTCCGGGATTCCAATAACAACCAGATTGTTTCTCCTGCTTCGCCCCTCCAGGTCTTCCAACTTCTCTTCCACTCTTTTGAGTCATTTAATCAGGGAGATACGCTCAAGATCTTGTTTATCCACTCTCTTTTCCAGCGATGTGAGTCTCACTTCATTGTCTCCAACCCTGATAGCTAAAGCATCCAACGCCTTTGAAGCATTGTATTTCAGTCGATATCTCTTGGATGGAGGCTTGAAGTGGCGAGGGTGGGAATCTCTCGGTCAACGCTTGAAGAGCCCAGGTGGAGTTTATTGAATGCCTGGCGCGGGCGCTTCGCGCCTGCTCCTTTCAGGGAGGATGGCGGTGTGTCTCACCGATTGTTTTTTAATGAATGCTTCCATTTTTGTATTTTTTAACCAGTGGGCTGATGGTAGACTGTAGCTCCAGCGTAGAAACAATGTTTTAAGCTCAAGAAAACGCCAAAAATCTCGGGGTTGAAGTAAATTAGCCTTAGCTGCGAGCTGAGCTGTTCAGATGCGCCGCTCACCCTAGGCTGCCATCACCGGAAGTCCCATGCCACCTAATTCTGCAGAATTCAGAAATTCTGAATGTGGAACAGTTTTTGTGGATTAGTAATGCCCTGTTTACATCAACCACAGATACTTTTTCTGCAACCTGAGGAAAATTATTTTGTTGTTTACGTGATCCATGGAAAATTATTCTCCTGTTTGCATAGAAATGCTTTTCAGAATTTTGAAAAACTCAATGAGGAATTCTGAAAAGCATTTTGAAGGTTGAATTCTCATTCTGCACAAATTCTGCTGGTGAAATTCCACATTCATCCCCACCGCTCTATCTGACAGTATAATGTTTACTGTGAACAGTAGTTCTTTACTTGGCAGATGTCATAATTATGCTCCTCTTCCTACCTCATCAGCAGTGTGACCTCACTTCTTGTGACAACACTTGGAACCAATATGGCAGCTGTTGAGTGTCTCTTTTCCCCCATGCAGCTGGGATGTCTCTGACGGTGAGATGATAATGCTGATGCGATATGAAGAGGAAAAGAATGAGTTAGGTCAGTGTCTAGGCAGAGTGCTCTTCCACATATTGCATTTGGTGCAGCCAGCAAAATCAATTTTTTACCAAAGGAAAATTATAACAGTACTTCAGATATCAAAAGTAATTATTGTAAGGGTATCTTAATGTTGTTATCTGATTGGTTGTTGGCATTCTGACTTCCCTTTATTAATGCCCTTATTAATGTGCAGCCTGGTTAACCTGCACTGATTAAAAAAAATTGAAGTCCCACTTATTATTATAGCTTTCTACGTATGGAACTTATGGCAGCCATTACAGCAAGATACCATTGCCGAGAAGAACCATGGAAAACATCACAACCAGCTAAATGAAAAAGAATTGTAAGAGTGTTTAAATTTTGGGGTGTGTTTTACAAATCCATTCTGTATTTTGCAGCTGCCCTGTTGCTCTCAGTATCTGTCAGGTCCCTACCGCTGGGGCCGATTATAATAATAGCAATAAGAAACTTTAGAGGTAAGAGTAATGTCCAGTTAATCACCCCCGGGGGCATATGGCACTCAGCTATGCCTGGTGACGCATTACAACCATAGGAAGTGATTAACAGGACATTAACATAACCCCCTGTTTGTTTTCCTTATTGCTTAATGGTTGACTATTTTTAAAAAGTTAGTGTTAATTTTAGGCAATATTGTAGCTCTTTAAGCCAGTTTGTTGTTTGTTGTTTTTGTTTTTGTCAGTGCTATTAGATATTGCTCTCCATATTTCAGCACCTGTTCCAGTTTAGGTATTATTGCATATTTTTGCCTAGTTTCACATTCTGATAATAGCTCTTGTGACCTTGTGCCTAAAGATGTTACTATATATATATATATATATATATATATATATATATATATATATATATGTATATTTATGCAATAGGCTTGGACATAAATCCTATGTGATAAATCTAAGCTACTATGAGATAAATTCAACATTTTACATTTATACACATAGTAGACACATCATCACATATTTATTCACATAGTAAATATGTCACAATCACACTGGAACTCATTTAGAATGTTCAGCCTCAGTACCAGTACTAACTATATTTAAATGCAAATAACTTTAAAATGAAAAAAGATAGCATAGTGCTGTGAGCATGAAAGTTTTGCAGCATAAAATTATCTACAAAATGAGTGGTATTTTATTTATAGATACCTTATAGGTTTTTTTATAATTATCAAAAAATAGCAGAAAATGCAATTTTTTGTTCACTTTTTTGACAAACATGTGCAAAAAAAAGATAAACAATCAAAAGCAAATGTCCCTGCACCAACAGAAAAAATCTCTATTGCATAAATGAAATATACAATGGTGAGCTGTCAGATAAATGAGTTATCTACATTCGTGCTGTTTGACCTCGGACCTCTCACTCATGGTTTACGCCACTCGTGAGGTTACTCGAGGTCAAACAGCACTGTTAATATGAAAAATCAGTTATCTGACAGCTCACCACTGTATATCCCTTATATATATAAAATAGATAACCCACTCTTGGGTGTGTGGTTGCGCTCTGATATATGCATGCCTTGGTGTTCGTTCAACCACCCAAGGCATGCTTGCACCTGCACACACAAGAGTGGGTTATCTATCTTGTAAAATGGCCCCTTATTTGGTAAAATAGTGCAAACTGGAAATGGTATAAGATGAAAAAATACACAATAGGCTGTTGTTTGATTTGAATTTGCTTTATAAATGTGAATAAAGATTGAACAGAACAATGATAGAACTACATACTTTTTTAAAGTTGTTTATTTTATAAGTCCTGTGAAGCTCTTTTGGGGTGTAGGAAAAATGCTGTAGTGTCAGGCGGGCATTTACTGAGGTACTTTTTAAAAGACAGAACAGGGCACAGAGGTTCATTTGGCTGTATAAAAACAAAGCCCCCTAAAGTTGTTTGATTTAACTCTCTGGCATCTTTGTGATTTTTGCTGTCTAGGTTGTGCTTAAGGCTTCTGTATTCTAGCCCATTTTCATCAGTTTTTATGTGGAAGGAGTCTTTTTTAAGGTCTCTTTGCCCTTCCCTTTCTCTATGGGCCATGAATATTTGTAGGTCGAACCAAGCCTTTCTGACTAGTCCTGCAGCACTGTTTGGTGTTAGTACTGGAGAGTGTTTTAATTTTTTAAAGTCTGCTCCTGTGTGACATTCATGGTGCTGAGTGCAGTCATTGCCATCTTTCCTTTATTTTTTTATGACACAGACAAAAACATTGTTTGCAGATTGAAAATCTGTGTCTGTCACAATATCAATTTGTCTAGATAGAGGCAGTGAATTTAAATGTCTGTTTAGGCCTGCTCTTCAGCCAATAAAACTTGATACACCATAGTGTTCACCAGAAGAATTCCTAACTGTGGTATAGAATTCTCTCAAGGTTGTGTTTAATGTATCTGTTGTTACTGCTTTTAAATCCAGCTCTATTTGTTTTTCTGATAGCCAGTCTGTAAATACTTTTGTTGCCCAGACAGTTTGCTTTTTTGTATTTTTCTCAGCCTTGTCTTCTTCTATGCTGTCTCTTTCTTCATGGTAAAGGCTGGCATGTCTACTCACTGTTTGCTGTGCTGGATTCTGACGTGGCTGCTTAGATAAGTCTTCTTCAACTTCTTTGAAGAGATCATCATTGTACCAGTCATCTTTGCTGAGGATTGATTGAAGGTCCTAAGAGGTATGTGGTAATTCTGCATTTTTCCAAATTTTTCTGTCAGACATTTTGTTTTCTGTCAGAGTGAGGCAGTGGTGTGCTGCTTCTCCTTCAGTGCTCTCTGTGTGACTGCTGCTTTTGTTTACAGTTGTAGAGTAATACTGTAGCCAGTGTGTGATAAGGTTGCGTTCAGCCTGGGAAGTAGTTCAGGCTTGTGATTGCTCTGGGAGGTGTGTGGTCATTGGGAAATAATGCACGGTCATGTGATGCATTCTGTCCAATCATGTTAGTGCAATTTCTATCATTTTACCTACCCACTTTATAAATATATATTTGATAGGAACTTCCTGTTTGGGAGCAGGAAGTGAGTGATCACACAGCCACCAAAGATGCACCATCCTAGAAGGGCAAGAGTAGCTCTCCGGACCCCTCTAGCTACTGGAGATCTGCCTCTAAGCAAGTAAGGGGTCTACTGAGAAATATAGGATCTTCTTGTCTCAGAACAGGACAACCAGGAGCTTAAAGGGCACAGGGGCAGTAAGTAAGCAGATTGAGAAGGAAAAAAAAATGGAGGAAAGAATAAGGATTCCAAACAATAGTGAAGAGGCCAGAAATAAGACATGATGGGAGTGGTGCAGTGCAGTGGCTGTGGAGCAGCAGTCTTCTGGGAGACGTTCTGGTGGATGTGGTGTTGTCCCATCTGCAGGCACCTCTCTGGGCTGAACAGGGAGGTTGCTCATCTTCAGGCTGAGTTGGCCAGGATTTGTGGGACCTCCTCTTCCATCCAGGGACCACCAGGGCCACTGCCATTGCCTCAGAGGTTGCCAAGAAAAAGGAGTGGTTGGACCACAGTGGGCTCAGGGAGGGTGAGGGTGGTGGAACAGAGGTGCATCCCTCCAGTTGTACCTCTCCACCATTCCTATGCCATTCTGGCAAAATGTGGTTCCTCTATGGAGGCACCCACAGTAGAGACCACAATTTTCTTCAACAAATCCTTACAAGAAAGCATTGTACCAAATGATTGGCATTCAGCAATAGTTACTCCCATACGTAAAAAAGGCAATAGAGGTTCTATGAAAAATTATCATCCAATTAGCCTGACCTCAGTGGCTGGTAAATTAATGGAATGAGTAATGAAGTTTCTAATAGATCAAGATTGTAAAAAATTAGGAATTTATGATTCAAATCAGCATGGGTTTACTCCCAATTATTCCTGCACCACCAATCTGATATCTTTTTACAATAATATAAGTACTCTACTAGATGTGGGTATCCCTACTGATGCAGTTCTTTTGGACTTTAGTAAAGCTTTTGATAAAGTCTCACATGAAAAACTCATTACTAAAATGCACAATCTAGGTTTGTCACCTGATATTGCCAACTGGACTTTAAACTGGTTGACAAATCATTCTCAGAGAGTCAGAATTAATGATATCTTGTCTGATTCAGGTAGTGTGACAAATGGTGTATCACAGGGGTCAGTCTTGGGACCAACATTGTTTAATCTCTTTATCAGTGATTTACAAACAGGGCCAAATAAATTCATGGTTAAATTTGGAGATGATACTAAATTGAGGGGCAAGGTTAATAATCAAGAAAATATTTCTGCATTAAAGAAGGATTTGGAAAAATTAACACTTTGGGCAAACGAAAATTATATGCAGTTTAATCAAGACAAATGTTTAGTAGTGCATTTCGGTGTAAATAATCCAAAAATGATATATTATATAAATAGACTACCACTTCACTCATCAAATTGAGAAAAAGATTTAGGGATATATGTTAATAATAAACTTACATCAAATGATCACTGTGTTAGAACTGCTTGCATGACCAACAGACTTTTGAGGCAAATAAAATGCACTTTAGTTAATTGCACTGAACAATGCCTTATTCCATTGTATATGGCATACATTAGACCATATCTAGACTATGGCTCCCCTTTTTTGGAATCCAAACCAAAAAAAAGACATAGCAATTCTTGAACAGGTTCAAAGGAGAGTAACTAGAATGATTCCAGGATTAACAAACTTGGATTATCAGGACAGATTAAAAGCTACTGGTTTTTTCTCTCTTCAAACTAGAAGATTAAGAGATGATATGCTTATGGTTTTTTAATTTAATAAATTCACCAGCTCTAATGGAAAAATGTGGTCTAACACTCTCCAAAAGGAGACATGTTCTGAGACTGCATCATAAACAGCTTGAAGTAAAAACTTATAAAACCAGCAAAAGGAGATACTTTTTTCCAATAAGAGCATCCATTGTATGGAACACCTTGCCACAAGAATTGGTAGAGGCAACTAGTGCCACTGTCTTTAAAAACAAATTAGATGTTTGGTTGAGGGATAATAGATAAATAATGTCCCACATAGTGTGGGGAACAGTCTCGATGGGCTCTGGCCTTCTTCTGTTCTTTCATACCAAGTAAGTAATACCAAATAACCTCCACAAAGGAAACCCACAGGAGGGTGGCATGGGACCCCACAGGGGAAGGAAACAACTCCTGGTGGGGGACTCCATTCTTAGGAAGGTAGAACTGGGGGAGGAAGGGGAGAGGGAGGTAAGGTGCCTTCCTGGTGCCATGGCTGGGAGGGACAGGGAGCGAATCCTCAGGATTGCTGGAGCAGCTGCACAGGGGAGGGAGCTGGATGTCATTGTGCACTTAGGGACAAATGACCTGGCTAAGAAAGGGATCATAGTAGTGCAGGAAGAGTTTGTGGAATTGGGGAGGAGCCTTAGAGAAGTAGCACACATGGTAACCTTCTCGGAGGTGCTGCCTTTCTATGGCATACAAGAGGCTAGGATGCTCCACACCATGGGATTCAATCAGTGGTTGAAAAACTGGTGCAGAGCTCAGGGATTTGGCTTCATTGGGGACTGGGAGTCCACCTGGAGTGATGCAAGCCTATACTGGCATGATGGGCTGCATCTGTCAAGGAGGGGAACCAGGAACCTAGGTGATAGGTTTAAATGCTTCATAGTCAAGTATTTAAACTAGCCAAGTGGGAGGCACTGGAAAGGAGCAGGGAAATCCGAGCCCCCCCAAAAAATGTCACAGTAGAAAGTGCAGTAAACACCAACAAAGAGATGTTGATAGTGAGAAGGGCAGGGGTAAATGGAGAAAGTGACAAAGGCAAGAAGGACAGGGATGGGGCAAAAAGGAGTAAGGCAATTAGGAAATGGAGGATAATGAGCACCAATGCCCATAGCCTGGGCAACAAGCTCCCTGAACTGGTGGCCTTGATGGAAGAGGGATGCCTGGATATCGTAGCAGTCACAGAAACATGGTACACAGAGAACCATGACTGAGATGTTAACATACTAGAGTACGTAACCTACAGGAGAGACAGAGATGGAAGAAGAGGGGCAGAAGTAGCTCTCTATGTAAAGGAAGGGATAAAAGCAACTGAATAAAAGAGTAAACAGGGAGGAGAGGAGGCACTGTGGGTCACCTTGGAGACTGGAAGTGGCACCACAATCCGCACAGGGGTTGTATACAGACCCCCAAGTCAGGGGGAGGGAATGGACAAGGATATGATAGAAGGCATTCTTAGGATGGCAGAGAAAAGGGAGATACTGTTGATGGGAGACCTGAATATGCCAGATGTTAACTGGAGCACATTTGCTGCACCCATATCCAAGAACAGGGCCATTCTCGATGCCCTACAGGTAGCATGCCTCAGACAGCTAGTTTTGGAACCCACTCATGAGGGAGCAATCTTAGTCCTTGTACTCTCAAATGGGGACAGTGAGAGGATCTCAGATCTAGAAGTGGGTTGCCATCTGGGAACAAGTGACCATCAAACAGTGTGGTTCACATTAAACTCAGCTACGGAGTCAAGCCATACAAAAGTGAGGGTACAGGACTTCATGAGGGCTGACTTTGGCAAGATGGGAGAGTGCCTCAGAAAAGCACTAGAAAACAGGCTAGAAGGAGGGGGAAGCAACAATGGGGAATCATCAAAACTGCCATCACAGAGGCAACAAGCCTTTGTGTGATGCAAATAAACAAATCAAAATGAAAGAAAAAGCCACTGTGGTTCTCAAAAGAGGTGGTGGGGAAAGTCAGGGAGAATAAGATAGCATTCAGGAAGTATAAGGAAACACAGAAGGAGCAGGATAGAGAGCTGTACCAATTAAGGCAGAAGGAAGCAGGGAGGGAAGTCAGAATAGCAAAGGCCCAAACTGAGGAAAGGATAGCCAACTTGGTTAAGAAGGGGGATAAAACCTTTTATAGGTACATCAGGAAGCGTAGAAAGACAAAGGGAGGGATAGTGAGGCTGAATAGAATGAACAGTGGGAGGGCAGAGAGGGATAGCGAAAAAGCAAGGATACGGAAAGAATATTTCTGCTCAGTAGTCACAAACGAGGATGGGAAGCTGCCTAATCCAATTAACAGAAGCACTCTGGATAGGGGGGTTGATCCCAGTCCTTTCACAGAAGAAAGGGTTCTGAAAGAACTCCTAAAACTGAAGGTTAACAAAGCAATGGGGCCTGATGGAATTCACCCCAGAATTCTAAACGAATTAAGGGGAGAACTAGTGAAACCACTGACTACCCTTTTTAACAAATCATGGGAGGATTGTGTGGTACCTGAGGACTGGAGGAAGGCAGATGTGATTCCCCTTCACAAAAGTGGGACCAAGACAGAGGCAGGAAACTACAGACCTGTCAGTTCGACCTCTGTGGTAGGGAAAGTGATGGAATCACTTCTGAAGGAAAGAACTGTTGAGTACCTAGAGGACAGTGGGGCATAGGACCCAAGGCAGCATGGGTTCACATTGGGAAGGTCATGTCAGATGAATCTAATTGATTTCTTTGACTGGGTGACCAAAGTAGTAGACCAGGGAGGGGCTGTGGACATGGCCTACCTAGAATTTATCAAGGCATTTAACACAGTCCCACACAATAGATTAGTAGTTGAATTAACCAGCCTGGGAGTGGGTCCCAGGGTGGTAGCCTGGGTAAAACATTGGCTGGACAACAGGATACAGAAGGTAATTGTAAATGGAGTCCACTCTGAAGAAAGAGGGGTTACTAGTGGGGTACCGCAGGGTTCAGTACTGGTTCCAGATCCTTTTTAATGTCTTTATAAGTGACATTGCAGAGGGACTGGAAGTAAAAGTATGCTTATTTGCAGATGACACAAAGATCTGCAACAGGGTTGATACACAAGGAGGCGTGGAAAGGATGAGAAGGGACTTGGCAAGGTTGGAGGAATGGTCGGAAGTATGGCAGCTTGGATTCAATGCAGAGAAGTGCAAAATAACCCACCTAGGAAACAAAAACCCAGGGGAAGATTACACAGTGGGGGAAGGTAGTAACAAAAACAAAAAAGGAAAGGGACCTGGGGCTAATCATATCAGATGACATTAAGGTTAGCAAGCAATGTGAGAAGGCAGTAGGGAGAGCTGGGGGTATACTGGGATGCATAGGGAGAGGCATCACCAGCAGAAAACAGGAAGTTGCTATCCCTCTGTACAGACAGTTGCTGAGACCCCATCTGGAGTACTGCGTCCAGTTCTGGAGACCCCATCTCCGCAAGGACATAGACAGGATAGAGGCAGTCCAGAGGAGGGCAACTAGAATGGTACAGAGTCTGCAAGAGAAGCCATATGAGGACAGACTAAAAGAGCTTAATATGTATACCCTTGAGGAAAGCAGGGAGACGGGGGACATGATAGAAATGTTTAAGTACCTCAGTGGAATCAACAAAATCCAAGAGGGTAGCATCTTTCAGAAAAAGAGACATGCAAGAACAAGGGGACACAATTTAAAGATAGAGGGGGGGCAGTTCAGGGGCAATGTGAGGAAGTATTTTTTCACAGAGAGGGTAGTGGATGCATGGAACAGCCTTCCTGAGGAGGTTGTGGGGTCTAAAACTGTGGGAGAATTCAAGAATACATAGGACAGACATAAGGCAATTCTTGTGAGGGATAGGAAGAAATAGGCTGTTGGTTAACTAGGATCTGCAGCTTATCCTGTAGGTAGGGAAATGGGCAGACTGGGTGGGCCAAGTGGTCCTTATCTGCCATCAAAGTCTATGTTTCTATGTTCTATGTTTCTGTGTTTCTATAGCAGATGGATAAGCAGCATCGACTTATTTACACATGCAGTTATTACAGGCAATAATTTAATTTTGCATGCTTGTATATAGAAACACAGAAACATAGACTTTGACGGCAGATAAGGACCACTTGGCCCATCTAGTCTGCCCATTTCCCTACTTACAGGATATGCCGCAGATCCTAGTTAACCAACACCCCAAATATAATCTTTAATACAAAGAATCTGAGTCAAATATTTTTGTACTATTGTTTTTTAATAACTGAGTACTATGTATACCCATAGAGAAACCCAGTTATTATTTACCATTGTAACCAGCTGGTTATAACGGCATTCATGCACTGGGTTTCTCTTACTGTAGTCATATGCACAGTGCTTCCCCATACACAGTCTTGTGCCTTTACATGTTCCTGCTTATCTTCTTCTGCTCAGTTTAACTTGAAAAGTAGTTTTCTCACTTTTATCACTGAGCACTCAATAGAAGTCTCCAAGCTGTCACAAAAGTTGCTGCTCACTACTCTTCTGATTGCAAAACAAACAAACTCTGGCCAGAGCCGATAGGGATGCAGGTGAAGAATTTGGGGTAAAAATATTAGATGACCCTGGAAGGTTTGATACCTTTTAGGCAGTATAGCGCAGTGGTTTAAGGCTCTGAGCTGCAAATCTGGTAACATCCAGCAGACCAGACCTGGGTTTGAATCCCACAGTTTCCACTTGCATACTGTGTGACCCTGAGCAAGTCATTTAACTTTCCATCTTTCGGATGAGACGTTAAACCGAGGTCCCATCTGCCTGGATTGGTGGTAGTTCAGGTGGATGTTAAAGATCCCATGGCACTTCTCGAAAAGAGTAGGGGAATTTCCCCTGTGTCCTGGTCAAATTTCCCTCATTCACTAAAAATACCACCAACAGCTTAATCTGGTTCAAGGTCAGTTGGCATTCATCTGTATCCCCCTCCCCCGGGTCGTGCCTGAAAATAGGCAGGATTTGTCTAGTGCACTTACACGGTCAACAAAAGCTAAATAAATAAAAATAAATAAAAATAAAATATTGACATTTATCAAAGTTAGGAGCCTGCATTCACAAAATACAATGTAGACACATAAATGTGTTGTTTTGTAATATTTTTTCACCAACTTTTTGACATAGCTTTGCTATTACCCTGCCTCATGAAGAAGGACAGAGAAAATGTTCAAACTACTGGCCTAAGGTTGATTTCATGCAGGGACTGCGAAATCAACTTTCAGGATGCAAAAACACATTTTGGGCAGGAGCTGAAAAATGACAGGTGTCACAATCATGAGTTGCTGTAAAGAAATGGCTATGTAGAAAATTTGGGGTAAAAATATTGAATATTCCCAAAGCTCTGCATTTCCAAAATTCAACGTAGGCACATAAATTTGTTGTTTGCTTAATATTTTTACACAAAATGTTAAACATAGCCTTCATATGACCCCACCTCATGAATAAAGGCAGAGAAAATGTTCAACTCCTTTCCCAAAGGTGATTTTGCACAGGGACTAGAAAATTACCCTTTGGGGCATAAAAACATTTTGGCCAGGATTTAAAAATGACAGCTGTCACACTCATGAGGTGCTGTAAAGATATGGCTATGTTGTGAAATTGGATAACAATATTGAAAAGTATCAGTTACTAGCCTGCATTCACAAAATTCAGCTTAGGTGCATAACTTTGTTGGTTTTGAATATTTTTACAGCATGGCCCAGATATTCAAACTGCTCCAGGCTGTGGCGCAAGCTTGGGCGCAGCGCAACTTAGCTGCGAGGGGTGTGGACTGGGCGATATTCAACGGAGCTGTGCCATGGCACAGCATCATTGAATATCGCACCCTGGCCACCCGCAGTGTACATGGCGCAGTGGCACTGCACCAGCGCAAGTGGCCAGAGTGGAGCATGGGGATGCGCTAGCGCAAGTTCCATTGTGCTATGCACGGCAACCATGATATTCAAAACTTGACATGCAAATGGGGCCATAATGTATGCAAGACACAAATGGGGCCATTTGCATGCCACTATGGCCCCATTTGCATGCAGATGCGCTGATCCCCGACGACTTGCACCTGGTGCCCTGCCAGGCAGCAGCCGTCGGGGACTGACGCCCCCTGCAGCCAGCAATCTGCTCCACGGACTGATCACAGGCATTTGTATAAAAAATTAGAAATATGTCCAATATCCCTGGTGGTCCAGTGGAACACTGTCTGCCCGATCGTGGGCATTTGTATTAAAATAAAGAACTATGTCCAATATCCCTGGTGGTCCAGTGGACCACTGTCTGCCAGATCGTGGGCATTTGTAATAAATAAAATTAATAAAACCAATATCCCTGGTGGTCAATTGGTACCCCCCTCACCCACCCACTAAGCCCCACCGCCGCTCCCCAGTCAGCCGGCGGGCAGCAGCACCCCCACCTGCCGACCTGCCGCCCGCCGACTGACACCGTCAATGAGGCTGTATGCCCATTGGTCCACAATGTTAGCCAATGGGCGTGCAGCCCATACCATACTACTCATTCCAGATATGTGAATGAATTATTCATATATCTGAAATGTAGCAGTATAGTATGAGCTGCCGCCCATTGAGCTCACGCTTGGACCAATGGCGCGCAACCGCCGGTGTCAGTTCTTGAGGGCAGCGGGGAGGCAGGTGGTGAGGTTGCCACCCGCCGCCTGACCGGGGGAAGCAGGGCGGTGGGGCTCAGTGGGAGGGTGGGGAGGAGGGGTACCGCTAGACCACCAGGGATATTGATTTTATTAATTTTATTTATTACAAATGCCCATGATCAGGCAGACAGCGGTCCACTGGACCACCAGGAATATTGGACATAGTTCTTTATTTTAATACAAATGCCCGCGATCAGGCAGACAGCGGTCCACTGGACCACCAGGGATATTGGACATAGTTCTTTTTTTTAACAAATGCCTGCGATTCGGCAGTCAGCGGTCTACTGGACCACCAAGGATATTAGACATAGTTCTTATTGTTAATACAAATGCCCACGATCGGGCAGACAGTGGTCCACTCGACCACCAGGGATATTGGACATAGTACTTATTTTTAATACAAATGCCTGCGATCGGGCAGACAGCGCTCCACTGGACCACCAGGGATATTGGACATAGTTCTTATTTTTAATACAAATTGGGCATGGAGGGGCGCTGCCAGGTGCAGCGGGAGCTCAGGTGGCCACCCACAGGTGGCAGCTGGCGTGTTGCACCCTGCAATGCAGCAGATCACCTGCGGGTGGCCATCCATTGTTCCTTTTTTTTGGATCAACTTTGTGCTGGCGCAGGTAGGGGTTGCGCATGCATGGCTCTGCACTTCCTGGGCTGAATATCGGGCTGTGCAGGGTATGCTTAGGCACGCCCCACCTGCAACCTGCATACATTAGTGATGCGCTCCGGCGCATCGGGATTTGTGCCACGCACTTTTCCCTTTTGAATATCACGCCGGGGTGCATCAGTGGGTTGTGCATGGCACAAGTGCGCCATGCGCAACCCTTTTGAATATCTGGGCCCATATTTTTAATATAGCTTTCTTATGACCCCACCTAATGAACAAGGGCAGAGAAAATGTTCAGCTTCTGCTTAAAAGGTGATTTCATGCAGGGACTGCAAAATAACCTTTCAGGATGTAAAAAAAAAACATTTTGGACAAGATTTGAAAAATGACAGCTGTCACACTCATGAGGTGCTGTAAAGATATGGCTATGTTCTGAATTTGGGGGAAAAATATTGGAAATTACCAAAGTTATGAGGCTGCGTTCACAAAATTGTACGTAGGCTTATAACTTTTTTCTTATATATTTTTACACCAACTTTTCAACATAGCCTTCTTATGACCCCGCCTCATGAACAAGGGCAGAAAAAATATTCAACTCCTGCGTAAAAGCTGATTTTGCCCAGGGACTGGAAAATCATCTTTCTGTACAAATCTGCTTAATGACAGTGTAATTGTTTATGAGGTGGTGTCCCAAGGAAGGCATTTCAAGAATTTGTGGCAGAAATATGCACAAATGGCCAATTTATGCCACTAAGTTCAAAACCCCATTGAAATACATTGAACCTCATACCTGTTTCCTCAGTTCTCAGTCTGGCTTTGAAGAGTGATGATGTGTTTGCAGTCCTGAAAATGATGATGGCATTGAATCCCCCCCCCCCCAGGTAAGTAATGGTTTGGGGGCACAATAACGGTGCAAAAGACATCGATGGATGTTTTTTTTTACAGCTGTAAAAAAGGGTAAGGGACATTGATGGATGGTTTTCTTTTCACAGGTTTAGAAAAAAGAAAAATGGACACAGGATTCTGGATCATGGCACTGGGGGATTGGGTACGTTTTGGGGGGGTCAGATTATGACACTAGGGGATTGGGCAACCCCAATGTCACTGTTATGTTTCTGGGGGGGTGGATCATGACACTGGGAGATTGGACACCTCAAGTGTCAATGTTATGCTAACATGGTGCACATCCCCCCCATGACCAGACACTTCATGCCCTTAATCCTTCTAGGACCCTGTCCTCTGTAATCCCTATATCAGTCACCACCTCCCCCCACAGCCCACTCAACCCATTCCTTGTAGTATCTGCCCCCCTTTCTCTTCCGTAAACACAGAATAGAAGCATTCATTTAGTGCCTCTTCCTGATCCACTCCCTTCTCCACCTACCTGCCGTCCCTCCTAATCCTCACAATTTGGTCTTTGTTCTTCCTTCTCCCACTTATGAATCGGAAGAAGTCCTTTTCTCCCTCCTTAATATCCTGTGCCAGTCTTAGCTCTTGTCAAGCCTTGGCCACTCTGACTAGCCTGGTAACCTCCCTGGATATCTTCATATACTCATCCTTGTCATCTTCCCCTCCTGATTTCTTGAGTCTCAGAAATTGTTTCCTCTTGGCCCTCACATCCTCCATGACCTCTTGAGTCAACCCACTGGGCTTCTTGTACTTCACTTCTTACTTTGTGTCCTTGTACATGTCCCAGTAGCCTCCACCAGCCCTTTTTATGTTTGCTTGCACGCATGTGCAAAAAACATAGTGCCATCATCCGAGTTTTCGGAGGTGTGGCAGCCCTCTTCCAATTCAGGCAGTGTGTTTGCAGGCGCGGCCGCAGTTCTCCAATGCCTGCTCCAGCTGTCTATGACAGCTCCAAAATGCAGTGGAGTACAGTTGAAAGGGGGAGCTACACTTCAGTGAGCAGTGATAAGATATCGCCTGCTCATGCGCGCTCCCCACACACACACACACACACACACACACACACCCACACATGCACACATGCATACTGCGTGCTGCCCCCCACCATGCACAGGGAAACATCATATTTGTGTTATACACGTCATCGACTAATGTAGATAGTGAAGGTGGAATCAAAAACTTAAATGAGGTTGTCTAGTGTTTGAACCAGCAGGTGCTCTGTAGGCAGCGATTCATAACTACATCGCACTTTATCAACTTACACCCTGTAACTGTAGAATACTCTTGTTAGTCCTTTTGGTCTTAATTTTAATGCCCGGAACATTTTGTAGCCCTGGCGTGTTTATATGGCAGTGAGCGACGGGCCTTGTAACCAATGAAAAGGCTCTGCCCATTGGCATGCTGTCGATTGACGGGAGTTTGGTGTAATCGACAACTGCGGAGGCTGAATGATACATGAGATTCCTACAGTATAGTCCCGCCCTACTTCTTCTTCTTTCATGCTTTTGGGGGCTCTTTATGCCACAATTATGTTGGTTTAGTGAGGCAATTTTTGTTGTGACTAGTCTGCGGAGAAAATAGCTAGTAACGCTCAGAAAGCGACAAAGTTGACCAAAGGCTAGTTCTGACGGGCTAACCGCTCAAAGCGGTGCACGTTAAATTCTGACGTCTAACCCATTTTGTCACAGCGAGGGGGAGACAGTTATATGGCGACGGGAGCGAATGCTACCCCATCGGGGAAATTGCACCTGTCCATCGGTGCTAAGCGCAGCTTTGATGTGGGCCCTGGTGTTCCGGGCGGAGGCAGCTTCCCTGGAATGGTCCCCATGAACTATGGGTTCCAGCAACCCGCGCCGCCGCCTCCACCACCATCATCGGCCCCCTACCAGCCCCCTTCTCCTCCCCAGCTCCAACAGGCTTACCAACCCCAACAGGCCTACCAGCCCCAGTCTTTCCCCTTCTCAGCAGCTGAAGCAGAACCAGCAGTCAGAACAGGTCGGCAACTCCGGTGAGTCTGGAGGGAGCAATAGTTCTAGAAAGGGAGGTAAGGATGAAACAAAAGTTCATTGCTCAGAATAAGGCTAGTGATTGGTAAAAAGGGATTGGGACAAAGTTTGGGGTTACGAGGACTTGTGGCAAGGAGCTGTCAGTGTGTCTTACTTTCAACACATGTTCTATGAAAAATGTGCACTCAGCTGAAATTGTTATATTGGGCAATGACTGCCCCTTTAAGGTGATTTTAGTTTTTTCCATGGGTCTCTGTAGCTCTTTCTGCATCACGCTGTCGGCCAAGGGGGCAGTTACTTCTACCTATCAGATAAGCCAATTGGGTGAATCTCACCCTCATACTGTAGTTTTTTTTCTTTTCTTTCGACTGGTTGTCAGCATATTCCCTAGAGATGACTTTTTTTGTTTCCCACTTCAGTCTTTGTGACATGACCATTTCCCTGGAGATGCCCTTCATGGTGCAGTTATGTTTGCTTGGAGGGTAGTCTGGTTGAGGTTCTTTCACACCCATACCAGGGAAGGAGTGAAGAAAAAATCTGGTGGTGTAGGAGGCGGAATACCAAAAGCTCAATTTTGATATTCCATCTCCATATCTTGACATTCTAACTACCCCAAAGAACTTTGTGATATGGGCAAGTGCTATTCCATTCGAAATACATACATGATGAAAATGATCTTCCGCTTTGAAAACTGGTATGCAGAACAGGGCATAATGCCATTAAAGGAAGGCTCCCTGGGCACACCTCTTTACTTTTTTTAAAAAAGGGGGCAGTGTTACTACATTGTAGAGAATTGCAGATTACTCTGCTTTCCACAGAAGTGCTTCAGAGCGCCTGTAAGGGGGCATACCATTTTTATGTTTGCTTGCACGCATGTGCAAGAAACATAGTGCCATCATCCGAGTTTTCGGAGGTGTGGCAGCCCTCTTCCAATTCAGGCAGTGCGTTTGCAGGCGCGGCTGCAGTTCTCCAATGCCTGCTCGAGCTGTCTATGACAGCTCCAAAATGCAGTGGAGTATAGTTGAAAGGGGAGCTACGCTCAGTGAGCAGCGATAAGATATCGCCTGCCCGCGCGTCTCCCCCACACATATACACACACACACACACACACAAACACACACACATACTGCATGCTGCCCCCACGCACACATCAGAGAATGACGGGGATTGTAGCTGTGCTCCCCCAAAGTTTTTCCATGCCACGCTGGGTGCCCACCCCAGCATGGCAACTCATCAGATAGCTGACGGGGTGCCCAAATCCCCTCGCCGGCTCCACCGTCCTCCCCCCAAAGAGTATAGGTTACCGCCAGAGCCTACCCCAGCGTGGCAACAGATGCTATGGCTGACGGGTGCCCAATCTCCCGCCGGCTCCATGCCCTCCCACAACCAGTCATCCTTGTGCCACACTGGGAGCCCACCCCAGCATGGCAAATGTCCCGTCGTCATTTACAAAAAAAAAACCTGAAATAAAAACTGTCCCTCGGTGCTTCTCCCCCTCCCACAACCCACACCCACCCACTGTGCACCCTGCCTCCCCACCCCATACTTACCTCCATACTTACCTCCGGACCTCGGCGCGACGATCTTCGGTGGACCGGGAACACGTCTGCACTTTTCAAAGCAGACCACGAACTGAGGAAATACCGGTAAGCTGTATAATGGGATAGATAGGGTTTTTTCAACTTTGCTGCATATCTCAGGCATTTTTTGGAATTGTTGCACCAAATTTTCAACATGGGGTTTTTGGGACCCCGTCTCATGAATGCTTTCACTATCATGGCGTTATTCGGGCCCGAAGGGTGATTTCGCAGTCACTGCGTGAAATCACCTTTCAGGACAGATTAACAAAATGACACTGCCAGTGTTCATAAGGTGGGCTCTCAAGAAGCCTATTTTGAAAATTTGGTGGAAAAATTCCTAAAAATGACTGTTTTATGAGCGTGCGTTGCACAGTTCCTACGCACGCCCGTAAGTTCGCAAATTTTCAATATTTTCACTCCAGATTTTCAACATTGCCATTTTACCACACCTTCTTATGAGCAGTGCAGCTGTCATTTTTCACATCTCACCCAAAACGTGTTTCCGCCCATGTAGCGCACAATGGCACAGTCGGTGTGCGAAATCAATGTACGGGACAAATTAAGAACATCACAGTGACACTGTTCACAAGCAGAGGTCTTAAAATGGCTATGTTGAAAATTTGGTGGAAAAATTCAAAAAAATGACTGTTTTACGAGTGCGCGTTGCGCAGTTCCTACGTATGCTCATAAGTTTGCGAATTTTCAATATTTTCACTCCAGATTTTCAACATTGCCATTTATTACACTCCTTATGAGCAGTACAGCTGTCATTTGTCACATCTTGCCCAAAACATGTTTCCGCCCATGTAGCGCACAATGGCACAGTCGGTGTGCGAAATCAATGTATGGGACACATTAAGAAAATCACAGTGATGCTGTTCATAAGTAGAGGTCTTAAAATGGCTATGATGAAAATTTGGTGAAAAAATTCCTAAAAATGACTGCTTTACAAGTGCGCGTTGCGCAGTTCCTACGTACGCTCATAAGTTTGCGAATTTTCAATATTTTCACTCCAGATTTTCAACATTGCCATTTTATTACACTTCCTTATGAACATTACAGCTGCCATTTTTCACATGTCACCCAAAATGTGTTTTTGCACACGTAGCGCACAATGGTGCAATCAGTGTGTGAAAGCAATGTTCGGGACAGATTAAGAAAATCACAGTTACACTGTTCATGAGCAGAGGTCTTAAAATGGCTATGTTGAAAATTTGGTGACAAAAGTCCACAAAATGACTCTGTTATGAGTGAGCATTGCGCAGTTTCCACGCACCCTCGTAAGTTCATGACTTTGTAATATTTTCAGTCCAGATTTTCACCAGTGGCATTTTTCCACACTTCCTTATGAACAGTGCAGTTGTCACTTTTCACAACATGGCTGAAATGTGTTTTCACACTTTCAGCGCAGAGATGCGTGGTCGCTGTGGGAAATCATTGTTGGGACAGATAAAGAAAATCACAGTGACACTGTTCATGATCAGAGGTCCCAAAATGCCTGTGTTGACAATCTGCTGTAAAAAATCCCCAAACTAATTGCAATTCGGGTGTGCATTGCACAGTTTCTATGCACGCTCGTGACGTCACCAGTTTTTTTTTATATTTTGACTGCAGATTTGCAACATTTCCATTTTTTACACCTCCCCATGAACAGTACAGCTGTCATTTTTTACATCCTGTTCAGAATGTTTTTGCACCTGTGGTACTAAATGCCGTAGTCGCTGTGCATAAGCAGCTTTCCGCTAACAAACTGATATTGCAACTGTTCATGAGGTGGGGTCACAGAAAAACCATGTTGAAAATTTGGAGTGAAAATACCAACGAATGCCTGAGGTATTAGGGTTTTCAACCATAACGCCCAACCCTGTAGATAATGACAGGCATCAGGGGTGTGACTTGGGATTCTTTCTTGTAATGCTCATACCATTCCACACCCAGCAGCCAGTGAGAGGCATCGAGGTATGCCTTGGACTTTTTGGCTCCAAAGTTCACCCCATTCTCCTATACCGCACCCATCTAACCGTATTTCCTGATGGAATGGGGTGTGCATAAGGGCCAAAGACCCCAAGGCACACCGTGACACTTGTCAGTGTCTGCAGGGTTGGGTGTGGTGAAATGGCGTGGCCGTTATGCCTGATGACCCAAAGGCACACCCCAATGCCTGTCACTCTCTGCAGGGTGGTGGTGAGGTTCACTTCAGTTCAATACTTCACTGCCATTCCTATTACGCAGCTCTGTAACTTCTACACTACCACTGCCAATGCCAGCAAGCAAACATTCAGCATTGACAAATGCTTGTTTAATAATGTCCCATTTTTGACTAGCATCCATGCTTGGTTGAATTCTCACCAGATGCCTATCCCAAATTTCCCCCATCCTTTAAAAGTCTGCCCCTTAAATTCAATCACCCTGGTCCCTGTAACCCCTGTTTCCCTTCCCATATTGAGTGTGAACCACACCAAGAGGTGGCCACTCCCAGCCAGAGGGTCCTCTAACCCCAGATCCCTTTCAGCCTCCCCATTTGATAGTACTAGGTCCAAAGTGTTTTCCAATCTAGTCAGCTCATGGACTAACTGCACCAGGAAGCTGTCTTGAAATGCTCTAATATGACCTGCTCCTTTGCACTCATGGTAGCTGGGATGCTCTACTCCACCTCAGGTAGGTTGAAGTTCCCCACCACCACTGTGTTCCCCTTCCTGCAGACCCTTCTAATTTTCTCAGCTAACTCTTTACCCAGGTCATCTCCTTGAGCTGGTGCTCTGTATACTACCCCCGTCCTCAGTGTCCTACCTTTCCTAACTTCTCTCCCTCCCACCTGCTGTAACAACACTAAACCCCAACCAACCCCAATTTGCTGCCCTCCCTCTCTACTGCCTCCCTTCTTCTTGCTTTCTGTGACAATGCTCTCTAAGACCCCCCAACCAGCCCCAACGTGCTGCCCTGCCTCCCAAATACCTTCCAACCTTCAAGAAGGAGCAACAGATCTCTCCAAACACTCCAAATGTGCTGCTCTCATTCCTGACTGCTGTCTTTTCAGGAGCATGACAGATTGAAAGCTGGATGCCTCTCATCCTGAGCATGCTGCTACATTCAAAGCTGCTAGCACTTCCTGTAACTCATGCATACACAAGCTCTGAATTATCCAAGGCAGAGTGAAAAAAGGCTGGAGCTAATAGTAGTTGTTCGTCTGAGCCTGTTGATGTTTGCCTTCTTCTATAATGAGCAGAATTAGTGTGTATTTTACTGCTGGAAAAAAAATCAAACTGAGATCTAGTGCATACATACCAGCATTGTGTAGCAGATTATACAGGCATGCATGTTCGGGATCGTGGTTTGATATTTTCAGCAGTAAAATACAGACTTTTACTGCTCATTTTAAACACAGACAAATGTCAACAAGCTCAGAAGAGCAACTTCTATTATCTCCAGCCCTATTTTCCTATGACTTGGAACATTCAAAACTCATGTATGCATGAGTTACAGTAAGTGGCGACAGCTTTAACAGTGGTGGCGCATTCATGCTGAGAGGGGCAATGTCGTGAGCACACTAGTCCACAAACACATAGCAGGAATAGGAGCACTTGGTATGGTCATGCGGACATCATTATCTCACACAAACAAGGTAGTGTGAGATGAAGGAGAGTTGGCAACTAGCTAGAAATGGCAATCCCCAGAAACAAGCATGGTCATCTGAAAAAGATATGAGACAGAGGTAAAATTCAGTTTTGCCTGTGGTGGGTCACACAGGCAGCAAGATTTTGTTTTTCAATTCTCATGGTTTAGAGGGGCACAGAAGTATGCTTTTGGGTGTAGTACTCTTTTAACACCAGTTAGCAAACAGTTGCCTTGCTTCAGTGAACACTTGGAGGGCAGAGTAATACAACACTGCCGAAAATAGATTACCAAACTGCGGGGAAAGCATGAGAAAAAACATGAAATGTTGCATACAGCACACAGCAGAGTGATGGCAGAGATATCAGCCCCATATCCACCACATTCCTGCCTCATACACAGATTGGCACATCAACAAACAAATCAACAGTGTCACAGACAAACTGCCACCTTAACTGACTAATCACATCTATGTAAACAGAAAAATAGTGGCAAGTGTCAATGTACATGAAATGGTCACATGTTGGTATTCAAATGAACCCGGAACCCTATATCAACATTGAGTGACAAGAGGGTTGTCTGTTTTCTGCAGCCATCATTGGCTAACATGCTGAAACACCTACAGAGTTCATACAGCATACAAGCATGTTTCCACGCATTCTGCAAGATGCAAGCAAACATTAAAGTGGATAATCTTAGACTGCATAATTGTTGTAATACTACGGTGAAATAGCACTCTGTTTTGCAAGCTGTGTATGTGCTGGCATGACAGCGATAACATGTGTCATTGATGAGGAAAGCTATTTATGTGACTAGTGGGCTGATAATACATGTATGTCAGGAGGATAATTTCCTGGCACGTGGGTGTATGTAGAAGAGTACTGCAAAACTCTAAGGCAACTTAGTGGCTGTTGGAAATGACTGCTGAAGGCCTGAGTTACTGGGTTGGGGGTTTTAGGGCCTCATGGATAGACTGGCTGGGTTGTGTTGTCAAATTTATTATTTTTGGAAGGTTCTGTCATGGGAAATGAGTGTCACAAGTATACATGTTGGTCATTGGGTAAAGAGGTGTAAAGTGTATAAAACCCAAAGGCTTATAGCATAGTGGGAGAACTTGTAAAGATGTGCAGAGTAGATAAGGCTGTGATGTGAGGTATAACCTCTATCACAGGCATGGAAAAAAATAGAATAGGAAGGGGTATGTGGTGTCTCTTTTTAGAGGGGAGCTCAACCTTTATGAAGGGGCCCTAAGGTCTGGGTTCATGTCCAGTATCAGAATCAAACCTATTGGTACAGTGCTAACAATGAAAGTAATTTGGGGCCAGCATTCCCATTTGTAACTGATGATTTGCCAGTAAAGTGAGACAGCTGCTTAAACCACCATGCTGTGTGTTTTTCTCCTGTCAGAGTAGCGTTTTGAACAGGGCTCTTGCCATTGTTGGGGAGTAAGCACATTGGTTATTGTTGCAGGGGATCCCTTCTGGCGAGCAGACCATCTCACTGTAGATGCGGAGGCTCTTGCTGGGCCATGCCAGCCCCCAGCTGACACCAAGAGAGGGTTTTCATGTGGTGCCAGCCTCAGCTGTGGAAAACAGCAGAACAGCTGCCAAGGGAGCTGTGATGAAAGGGGTTTTACAATAATAAGTAAGCAATAACACATGACGAGGTGTGGGTTACGTGCTGATAAGAGCATGCCTAGGGGTGTACTTAGGCACGAGGTGCTTGCGCCGAGTGCCTTATAGCCTTAGTGCGTTCTTATCAACTGCAATAACACCCCTCGGAGTGTGCTATTGCGCTATAAATGGGCAACAGTAAAGTGAATAAACATTTGTAGTTTTTAAAGTTTTTTTTATTGATATTTTAAAAAATAATAGAAGAACATATTGTAGGGAAAAAAATAGTCCCTTTTTGCTATTGTGTTATTGCCATTAGGATAGTTACATTGCCATTAGGATAGTAAGATTGAAGGTTTGACATGGATTTTAAATATTTTTACAGTTTTATTTGGGTTTCAATTAAGGGAACAAAGAGGAATGATTTGGGTTTTAATTTAGGAATTAAGCAGGAAACTGGCAGAGCTCACTGATTCTACATCTGAAACCTTCTAGCCTCAGACCGCGAACTGAAGCGGCGCTACAAAGCGACTGATCGTAACTCTATTGCTGTTTAAATCGGGGAGATAACAACCACACACACGCTCAAAAAGCAAAGCACAGAGGAATAAACCAAAGTCATCAATCGAAGAATAAAACTTCCTACAAAGAAAGCGATGTACCTTGCTCCAGGTCCAACATTGCTGCGATCACCGGCTAGTTAATTGTGTGGAATCTGCTTGTTGAGGTGGTGGTGCTTCCTGTTACGTCGTGCTGCGTTTTACTTCGATAGGGTGATGAACTCTACATTGTGTATCACGGAGTTTCGCACGTTAAATGCTGAAGTTTTGGGAGTTGTATTGAATTGCTGTATTACGCTTGTTGGTGGGAAGGTTTCTTGTGGGGTTTGATTCTCGTCGGGAGCGGAAGTTGCTATGTTTCCGGTGATGGCAGCAATGTTGGAGCTGGAACAAGGTGCATCGTTTTCTTTTAGGAAGTTTTGTTTTTCCATGGATGACTTGGGTTTATTGCTGTGTGGTTTGCTTTTTTGAGGGTGATGTGGACTATTTATTCGCTTCCATTTAAAAAGGAATACAGTTGCGATATGTGGTTTTGTGGCAGCGTTTCGTTCCGCGGTCTGAGGCGAGAGGTGTCGCTGTGGCATCAGTGAGCTCTGCCAGTCAGCGTTCTTGTTTTCAGTTGGCAGAGCTCACTGATTTTTTGCTGTCATGAGGCATGTTGCTGGGTGGTAGTGCCGGTTGGCTACAATATCATCTGATAAGGACACGGCTCAGATGATGTTGTAGCCAATCAGTGCTTTGAGATTTCGAAGCCCATTTTATAATGGGTTAATATTGAACACAAAAAAAACTGCTATATGTTATATGGATCAGTTCAATAACTTCAAAATATACATGGTAACTTAGCTATCAGTAAAGCTGGAAAGGAACTTATACAGGAGGTGGACTGGTATGAACATCTAGGGGTTGTAGTAGACTCTGGGTTCACCTACTGAGATAATTTTGAAAGCTTAACAACATACATATGTTAATTAAATGATGTAAGAACTTTATAGGCAGAAACACTGCTTAGTAAACACATTGTAAATTATTATTAAAACAGATAATCTTCCTCAGGCCCATAGTGGACTACAATGACATGCTGTACAGTGTATGCATAGAAATCAAACTGGATTACACAAACTGGCAATTTTGCACAAGTTGCTAAAGGGGAACTAAACATTACAGGGGCCATTCAAATTGTGAAAGCCCATGAAATGCTCTCTGAAATGAGGTGCTGGAATAACCTCTTAACATTAGGAGTCCTGACATGTGAATATCTAAATCATCTGTAAATGAAATCAAGACAGCAGCCATTTTGAGGACTCTAGAGACAGAAAGTGATGTCACTGATGGGCAAGCTGCAATTAACATGATACAGCTTGCCCTTCAGTGACATCACTTTCTGTATAAATATTCCATGAAATTGCTGTTGCCATGATTCAACAGATGATTTAGATGTTCATATTTCAGGACTCCTGACACCGACAAATAAGCCCCGTACCTCATCTGAAAGATATTTTCATGGGCTTTCTGAATCTGAGTGCCACCTGTAATGTTCAGTTCCCCTTTAAAGAGATGCTGTCAACTTCTTATTACTCTAAGTGTCTACTTTAGAAAATGCATATCATGACTGCTCACCTTCTGTAGACATTACTTATGTTGCTGGTAGTTTGATTCTGATTGTTTTTTTTTTTGTTCTTTTTTAATGAAAAAACAACTTCACACCGCACTGGTGTTGCCACACAAACATCTGTTTCTTTATTATGTTTGCTTAACTCCTACTGTATTTTTCCTGGTCTTGTTAATACCCCCAGAACAGTCTAGCCACTCATGCTGCAATGCGTGAAGAGGACAATAATGCACCATCAGTGGCTGCACTTTTTGCGGGTGTGCCTAATATTCAGGCAGTATGTAATGCAAGTAGCTCAAGGATGTAAAACCAATTATAAAATGACAGGGAGCAATGGAGTACTCTGATTGGTTATTTATAGTGCAATGTAGGACTACAATGCATTATAAATGACTAATCCCAGTAAAAGTGCCTGATCACTGAATTTGATATTCTCTTTAGGTATTCTATTTAGAATTTTAAAGTAATTTGAAGTCACATTTTTATGTTCGCTTACGTGCATGCGCAGGAAACGTCTTGCAACAGTGCTGCTTTTGGAGGTGTGGCCTCCTCGTCAATGTAGTGCTCAGTGTAGGAGGCACGACCTTAGGGGACCGATACATGCCGAGCTGCATATGACAGCAGTTTGGCTGTGTTAGTCTTCACTTCTAACAAAAGGTCCGCTGCAATTGGCGGTTGTAACGAGTTTGCAGTTTGCATGAAGATCAGTCAAACTGCTGTCATGCACAGCTCGGCATTAAAAAAAAAACTCCCACTTCCTCCCTCTGCTAACATCCTCCCCCTCTCTCATTACTGCTCTCCCCACCACAACGTTGTGTGCCAATGGGGATGCCCAATCCCCCGTCAGCTGCAGGCCCCCCCAACAAACAACCAATTTGTACGCTGGGAATCCACCCCAGCATGCTAATGCCCCCACTCACACTGTATGGCTGGTGGGGTGCCCAATCCCACCAGCTCCAGCCCCCCCTCCAACAAACATGTAGGTGGCATGCTGGGAGCCCATCCCAGCATTTCAAAAGCATCCATTTCTTTTGGTGGCATGCTGGGAGCCCACCCCAGTGTGCCAAATGTGTCTGTTTCTTTAGTTTTTTTTAAACCTGCCCTGTGAAAGAAGAAAACGGTCCCTCGGTGAGTCCCTGTCCCTTCCCACCAACCTGCAACCACCCTCTGCGCACCCACATCCCCACACCCCCCGTCACCCCATACTTACCTCAGGAGCCTAGTGCAATGCTCTTCGGTGGACTGGGAATACATCTGCACTCTTCAAAACCGACCGTGAACTGAGGAAATGCCGATAAGCTGTATAATAGCATAAATTGGGTTTTCACAATTTAGGTAGATATCACAGCCATTTTTTTGACTTTTGACACCAAATTTTCAACATGGGGTTATTGGGACCCCTCCTCATGAATTCAGTCACTGCCAAGGTGTTATTCGGTCACTGCTCAAAATCACCTTTTGGGACTGATTAACGAAATGACAGTGCTGGCGTTCATGAGGTGGCCTCTCAAAAAGTCATGTTGCAAATTTGGTGAAAAAATACCAAAACATAACTGTGTTATGAGCGTGCGTTGAGCAGTTTCTACACACACTAGTATGTTCACGATTTTGTAATATTTTCACTCCAGATTTTCCAAATAAGCATATTTCCACACCTCCTTATAAACAGTGCAGCTGCCATGTTATCACATCCCGACCGAAATGTGTTTTTATGCTTCCGGCACAGAATAGCGTGGTCAGTGTTGGAAATCAGTGTTCGCTACAGGGTAAGACAATCACTGTGACACTGTTCATGAGCAGAGGTCCTAAAATGCCTATGTTGAAAATTTGGTGACAAAAGACCATAAAGAGCTTGCATTGTTCAGTTTCTACACTCACTCATAAGTTTGTGAATGTGTAATATTTTCAATCCAGATTTTCCACATTGGCATTTACCCACATCTCCTTATGAGCAGTACAGCTGTCATTTTCCACATCCTGGCCGAAATGTGTTTTCACAACTCTGGTGAAGAATAGCATGGTTGCTGTCGGACATCATGTTTTGTACAGAGTAAAAAAATCACAGTGACACTGTTCATGAGGAGACAACCTAAAATGCCTATGTTGAAAATTCGGTGCCAAAATTCTGAAAAATGACTGTTTAATGAGCATGCATTGTGCAGTTTCCACTCGCACCTTTGCGAATTTGTAATATTTTTCACTCCAGATTTTCAACATTTGAATTTCCCCACACCTCCTTATCAACAGTACAGCTGTCATTTTTCACATCCTGACCAAAATGTGTTTTCACTCTTCCGGCGCAGAATAGAGCGGTTGCTGTTGGAAATCAGTGTTTGGTGCGCAGTAAGAAAATCATGCTGACACTGTTCATGACCAGAGGTGACAAAATGCCTATGTTGAAACTTTGGTGAAATACTTCCACTGAATGACTGTGTTACAAGCTCAGGTTGCGCAGTTTCTACACAGACTTGTACCCTTGAGCATAACCAGGGCATTAGGGTTCCGACAGACACTTAAGAAGTATGACAGTGAAATGTTAACCAGGTACAAGAGGAGTTGCATAGAGGTACTCTATTGGGAAATGGATGCTGAAGGAACATGGATGCAACTGGGGGGGGCTGCATAAATGCCAAACACCAATGCACATGCCTGCAAGCGAACGTTCAGCATTGACAAATGCTTGTTTTTAATCCCAATAACAGTTACACTACTTCGCTCTCTTTTATATTATTTATTTATCTTGAAGCAAGGGTGGCCAACAGAGACCCGAATGTGGGAGACATTGAGCAAGTAATTGAAACACTTCTGCCTATACTGCACAATTTTCAACTGCAGATGAAAAACCACACTTCTCCCAAAGGAGCCAGTGTCAGCCAAAAAGCAGCAGTATTTCATCAGTCCTGCTTCTGCAGATGGTAGCATGCTGCCAGCAACATTGCCCAGCAATCTCCAGGGTAGTAGGTGGGCCTAAAACATGGCAAACTGGCTGCATCCACTTGCACCACTCACAATTGAGAACATACAAACCCATCTTGCTCTGTAAATTTAATGATTCTTTACCTGAGAAACCTCTCATTCCTGCCCCCCCATCTCTGTTGTGGCAAACACTACACAATCAACTTTTAAAATGTCACTGAAACACTTACACCTTCCCCCAGCAACCATTACATTCCTGCTTACAACTGACAGTGTCTCTCATGCTGATTGTGCTGTGCAGCATCTCATCTGTACAGCCATCTGTTTCCTCACCCAGCCACAATTGTCCTCATTCCCAGTCTCACTGAACAGAGCCACCAAACAGCTGTTTACACATAGGGTATATGACATTCAGAAAAACAAAAAGACACTCTGTACTTAAGACTTGAAGCTGCTAAACAATCATGCAATTCATGGAGGGAGGGGACCAGGGGAACTATTGAACTACAACTATGGAGTCTCCTTTGGGTCAAAAGACCTACAGCAATGCAGTAGGCAGAAGGACTACTTTAGGGTAAAATCACAAATAAATCATAACTTTTTTCATCTTAAAATATGTGTTTTAATAACGAAGCCTATTTTTAAAAATACAAGAATATTTTATAAGCACAGTAAGACACTCCAGGCATGTGCATTGCACAGAGATAACTGCACTTCCAGGAGCCGAAGGCACTTGGCCTGCTGACTTGTGCCTCACTATGCCCCTGGGCATGTGGTTATCTCAGTGCAATACACACCCTGTTGTGTATTATTGCTTACACAGTGTTGGGTTTAATGACATCATCAGCATGCATTTCAGTTCTACTAAGAATGGAAGCAGATAAAACAACATACAATACTAAATTTTAAAGAAGGTAAGCAATTATAACATGTGGGTTTTCAAATATAAGCAATATGATGCAAAAAAAGCTTCACAATGCCTCTTTAAGATGAACCATAATGGCTGACTTTAGGATACAATATTGTATTTTTTCCAGAAAAGCTGATTTGCATTCATTAAAAAAAACTGAGACGTTCTCATATTTTAATGTTTAGATGTAAAGCATTACAGGACAAAATGCCAACACACATTGCAGTGCAATTACATAAAAAGAGTGATCACTAAATTTGAGATCGTCCCAAGATAGCCTATTACTAAAAGTAAACAGAACCAAAAAGGTAAATGGCAAAAAAATCCTTGTTTAGCACTGCAGGAGTCATTTAGAATAAATTGCCTATGTCTATTAGAGGCATGAAGAATAGCAGAATACATATAAAACGTAAATAAACCATGTTCCTGTCTCAATTTCTGATGTCTGTTAAATGGATAGCCAGATTTCTTTTTCTGTAAGTTGTCTGGCTGCTTTTCTCAGGACATCCCTGGAAAGGAGCTTTTAATTTCACTTGGGCTATTCTGGTGTATGAAGATTGTAAATTCAATAATTGATTTATGTAATGCATTTTAATATGTGAATTAGGCATGTTGTTGATGTGTTTATATGTGCTTGTTTCATGTGTTAACGTGTTAATAAGGTAGTTGTTACATTTGTTAATAAAGTTATGATAAAGGGCTTTGATGTATTTGTCTGGTGTTACTATGTTTTTAAGTTGTATTTTGATTGTTAATATGGTGATAGTGGTTAATTGCTTAGGTATGTAACACTTAATTGTTTGTATAGGAGGAAATATATAATGGCTTTTTCTTGTGGAAGAGGGTCTAAACAGGTATCAGAAAACAGATGTTCCTTAAAAACACTCAGGCCCCAATATTCAAAGGTTAGGACTGGTGCTAGCCCACGTTTCTACAAGCACTCCGGTTGAAGCCCTATTCCTAGGCTCCCAGACTGCCTTCCATACCTGGCAGTGCTAAGGGGCCAAAATACCACCAGAACTGTGCAAATGAGAGTGTTCTGTCGTGCATACTGGTGCAGTGGCATTTTCAAAAGGATTGTGGTGGCAGTAAACTGCCCCAAAGTGATGCTGTTTACTGCTGACAAAAAACACCTCCTATCCAGGCACTAAGACTGCTCCCCCGAAGGCTGAATGGATGTACTGCAGTTGCCTACACAGGGTGAGCTTCCTCCAATCCCCTATCACCCAGTATATTCCTCTGTTTTAAATTCCCTGATTGTCCAGTTGTTACCCCCACCCCCAATAACCCAGTACATTCATCTATTTTACATTCCCTGGTGGTCCAGTGGTTTCCCACCCCCGATCACCCAGTACCTTCATCTATTAAAATTTCCTGGTGGTCTAGTTATCCCCCCCCCATGATCACCCAGTACATTCCTCTATTTTACATTCTCTGGTGGTACATTGTTTCCCCCCACCCCAACTGCCTGGTACATTTATCTATTTTACATTCCCTGATAGTCTGGTGCCCCCAATTCCCCAGTACACTCATCTGTTTAAATTCCATGGTGGTCCATTGGCTCCCCCACCTTTCACACCGTACTTTCCTCTATTTTACATTCCTTGGTAGTCCAATGCCCCCCCCCCCAATTGCCCAGTATACTTATTAATTTAAATTCCCTGCTTGTCCAGTGGCACCCTACCAATCACAGAGTACAAATTGAACAATGACAGTTTATTACAGTCTAAAGTACTGGCACTAGACTCTTACTTAAGAGGTAGCATGGACCTTCTTCAAAAACTTGAAAGAAAAACATGGGATGTTGATTTCTTCTGGATTACAGTAGATGTGAATAGCTTGTACATCTCCATATGTCATGAGGTAGGATTAACAGCAGTGGACTTTTTCTTTAAAGTCGAGGACATTTCATCACATTTTTTTAAGATGGGCAATTGATTTTTCTTTAAGCCATAACTATTTCTTGTACAATAAATACTTTTTCTTACACATTTGTGGAACGGCAATGGGGGCAAAATTTGCCCATTCATATGCCAATCTGGTCATAGATAATTTCAAGGAGAAAATAATTAAAGATGGTACTAGCAATAAGTATATGGACAGAATTGAAAATTAGTACCAATTTATTGATATTATCATAATTTAGAAAGAAGATGAAAATGAAATATCTGAATTCATCTCATACATCAATAATAATGACCTTGGACTCATATTTTCCGTTGAGTAGAATAAGACAAATATAAAATTTTGGGATCTTGAATTAATGGGAATAGAAGGAGAAACTATCAAAACAAAAAGCTACAGGAAAGAAATAGCCGCTAATGGTATCTTACATGCATCAAGTGCACATCCTAGAAAGCTAATAGCCTCCATACCCTATGGGGAAATGATAAGGCGCAAAAGAAACTGTACAGAAGAGAGTGAAATTTTTGGAACAGGCCAATAAACTTAAAAGAAAACTTATGGGTAGGGGTTACAATGAGGAAATATTAAATTAAACTATGAATAAAGCACAAATGTTGAACAGATGTCACCTCTTGACCCCTAAGAATGAAAGACAAAGAGAGATAATGTAACTCAACAACAATCCCTACAGTATGGTGAAAATAAAACTGTTACATTTCTAACAGTGTTCAATCCATTGGCTGGAAAATTGGGAAGTATAGTTCACAGATTTTGGCCCCTGTTGTTATCAGACTCGGGTCTAAAAAAAACAAGTAAATGAGAAACCAAGGTTCCATGTCGTGATGGCAATCACAGAATAACGATTGCCGCTAAGAGTGTATACCACCGAAAAAACAAAAAGACGATGTACACTCCCAGCAAGGAAACACGGCGAACATGGAAAAGGTTGTTCTGTGGGGGGTCTCTTAAACCTGCACCCTCCCTTGAGGGGGGATTCACCCCCGCAATCCCCCCTTACAAAAGATTAATATCTCTGGGGGGTGCATGTCAGGAATGGGAAGAAACTCAGAAAAAAAAACTTCAGGACAAAAAACACACAAATACCATGTCCCACCCCAGCCTCAAACTCGGCACCCTCCCCACTGTAGCCAGCATCCTCACCACTCCACCAGCTCAGCAGCCTACCACCACACTACCCCTTACATACCAGCCCTCCTCTTCTGGTCTCCCTCCCATTCTTTCCTTCGCCCTGTTTTTCACCTGTCACTACCCTTGCAGGGTAGCCCACATAACAGGAGTTGAAAGTGAGTCGCTCATATTCATGTCACTCGCTTTCAGTCACCATTATGATGGTATACTAGAAACAAGGCTTACCTTTTCAAAAGGGAGAAGAATAGGAGATAGAATAACCAAAAGCCATTTTGTCCTCAGTACAGAACAACAGAGTAGTGGCAACTGGCTACCTAAACCTAAGGGTGTACACAAATGTGGAAAATGCAATATAACCAATATTTGCAAACTGGTACCACATGCACAAAAAATTTAGAAGTCTTTAGAATTGATCAATTCATGACATGTCTAACGCCCTTTATGGTGTACACTTGCTGCTGTACATGCCTTTGTTATTATGCAGTCCGCACTACCAGGCCAGCGAAACAAAGAATTCAAGAGCATGTTAGAGCCATTATTAATGGGAATATTTACAATGCATAGGAACATACGAATGTGGCAGCAGAAACAGACCACCCGGTCTATCTAAGTTTGCTTGAGTGTGCAGCCAACACCCCTAGTTTGCAGCTGCTCCACCCCCCTTCCCTTTGTCATCCCACTGCCACCACCCACCTCCCCCACCCTCACTCTCCTCTGTTCCCTGCCCCATGCCCTTTTGAAGCTGTTCACAGATTTGCATGATACCACCCATTCTGGTAGGGTGTTCCATTTTGCTACCACCCTCTTTGTGAAATAGTATCTCCTGATTTCCTTCCTAAATCTTCCCCCCTATATTCTTAGCCCATGCCTCCTGGTTATCCTCCCCCTCCTTGTCTTAAAGATCCCATCTGCCCCATCCTTATTGATTCCCCTCAGATACTTGAATGTCTCTATCATGTCCCCCCCCCCGTCCCTTCTATCCTCCAGGGTGTACATATTCAGGTCTCCCAGCCTGCTGTCATAGTCTCTTCCCTCCATTCCACATATCATCTTTGTTGCCCTCCTCGGCACCCCCCCAGTAGCCTGATATCACACTTTAGGTATGGCCTCCAAAACTGCATACAATATTCATAGTGCGGCCTTACCAGTGAACTGTAGAGGGGCAAGATCACCTCTCTTCATGCGGACAAAAAAAAACTCGCTATGCACCCCAGCATTTTGTTCGATTTTGCATCTGCTCTCCTGCACTGGGCGTGTTGTTCATGGTCCCTGTTATCATTACCCCTAGGTCCTTCTCCTCCTCAGTGATCCCCAGCTTAATTACCCCCTCAGTCAGTATTCTCTCCTTGGGTTCTTCACCCCAAAGTGCATAACATTACACTTCTTTGCATTGAGCCCCAGCTGCCACCTCTGTGACCATTCCTCTAGCTTGCGTAGGTCCCCCTGCAGCTGCTTCCATCCCTCCTCTCCATCCACCACTGCTCCAATTTTGGTGTCATCAGCGAACAGATTTACCTTGCTCACCACTCCGTGTGCAATGTCCGATATGAAGAGCCCAAACAATACTGGCCTCAACACAGAGCCCTGTGGCATCCCACTCATCACCGGCCTTGGATTTGAGAGCTCCCCTCTCACCACCACCACCCGTTGCAACCTGCCACTCAACCAGCTTGTAATCCAGTTCATCATTTTTGCCCCTACCCCTACACCAGTTAGCTTCTCCCCAAGCTGCCCATGAGGCACCGAATCAAAGTCTTTGCTGAAGTCCAAGTAAAGAACATCCACCGCATGACACTTATCCAGCTCGCCTGTCACCCAGTCATAATTTTGTATGAGGTTGGTTTGACAAGACTTATCTGAAACAAACCCATGCCATCTCACATCCTGGAGGCCATTGTCCTCCAGGTATGACACCAGTCTTTCCTTTAGTATTGCTTAAATGAGTTTGCACACTATGGAGGTGAGACTTACCGGACGATAATTACTCGGTTCATCCCTTGACCAGCTCTTGTGTAATGGTACTACATGTGCCATCCTCCAGTCCAGTGGCACACATCCCGACTTCAGTAAGGTGCTGTACAGGTCCGCAAGTGGCTCCCCCAAACACCTCCACCATCTTCCTCAGCACTCTGGGGTGGATACCATCTGGCCCTGGTGCCTTGTCTACCTTCAGTGCCCTCAGTCCCTCTAGGACTCTACTTGCCTCAATTCTTCCATCTGTTGCCTCTTATCCCTATGTCCCCCACCTTCCCAGCCCATGCTGGTAGTGGTCCCCCCCCCTTTCGTCCATGAACACTGAGCAAAAGTATTCATTCAGTGCTTCTGCCTGCTCCTCCCCCTTTTCTGTCCACTCCCCATCCCTTTTTACCCTCACTATTGTCTCCTTGCATTTCCTTTTCTCCCTGATACATCTGAAAAAGACTCCCCCATTAGTTCCCTGTGCTAATCTCAGCTTCCTTTGGGCCTTGGCTTCTCTCACTTTTCTGGTTACCTCCCTGGACCATCTTGCATATTCCTCCCTGCCCACTTCCTTTCCCATCCTCCTAAACCTCTAGTGCACCACTCGTTTTGCCCTCACCACCTCCACAACCTTGCTGTTCAACCAGCGTGGTTTTCTTGCAATAGGTAACCACTTTTTACAAGTACATAATGGCATGCCCAATGGTTTCAAATTTACAATTCTGGAATTTGTGGAGAGACACCTTCATGGGGGGAACAGAACCAACACACTTTCCCAAAAAGAAACTAAGTGGATACTTATGTTACATATGGTTATATCATTGGGACTAAATGAAGATGTTGACTTTACGCCCTTCCTGTAAAACTGATTGGTGGATTTCATGAATTTCTTTTTATTATCCCTTTTTTCACCTTGCTATATTTTTTCTTTTTTTTAGGAAAGTTTACCTGGGTCATCCCGTACTTCTTATTGAAAGCAATGCGAGAGCTACAAATAATGTCGAGCCCATGGAGCATAGAAGAAGTTCGGCACTGGCTTTGAACTTGGGACAGGAACTTTCACATAGGTTCTCCTATTTTATCCATTTATAATGAATTATATCTACTGTGTAATCTCAGAGGAATTCCCAATAGTACAGCAACATGGAACAGACACCACCTTAAGAATTATAACCTTTTTCAGCTGTACAGGGTTACACCCTTTGAGTTTTATACAGTTCATTCCTATCATCTGGATAAATAAGAGTTGATTATCCCCCCCCCCCCACCTTGATTGCTGGACATCTTAACCTTTTTATGTTTTTAGCTTTTTAGGAAATCTGATTACGTACTTTGTTAGCTACTTTGTTCTAAACTCCGAATGAATATGTAAAAATCATGGCAACAATTCAAGTATTGTAAAATTAAGCGCATTTGATCACTGCTTGAAATTTAACTTTCTACTACTTAAAGTGAACTACAGACCTTTGCCTTGATTTTTGACATTGCCAGTGTTTAATCATTACTCTCCATTTACTGTTTTTGTATCTTGCAAATATGTCTAAGTGGCTAGTTTAATTTATGCCTTAGTGATGTTGACTGAGGAGTTTCTGAATATTTGCCAAGCTGTATTATAATAAATATTTTTTGTCCTCTGTTATTTAAATCGGGAATCTTTGCCTAAAGTGAAACTGTTAGATGTTCTATGATGCATAACCAAGCATAATCATGATCTTTAAAGTGAATAAGCTCAAGTGATGAAGTCTCTTTAGAACACTGTAATAGTGCTTCTATTCTTTTTGTTTTTACTTAATTTTCACGTATTTTTTCACAATTGGTGTTTGATACTTTAAAAAAACTTACATAATTTGAACCTTTGTTTCTGTGATCCTCAGGTCTGCCCCCTGAGGAAGACCCAGATTAAAAGAAGAAGAAGAATTAGCATTTATATAGCGCTTTTCATATGCAGTGTATCCCAAAGCACTTTATAAGCAATGCTAGACTGGTAGTGAAGTGACTAAATGTGTAGTGGCAGCCATATTGCACATCAACACCCACACACAGCCTGGACAATTGCATGGTCCAGTTTGAGGGAAGGGGAATGTTGGCTAGGACACCGGGAATGTTCCCTACTCTTTGTGAAGAGTGCCCCGGGTTCTTTTACTTCCACCTGGACACCAAGGGACCTTGGTTTAATGTCTCATCCGAAGGATGGCATAACTAAGCAGTACAGCACCCCCTAATACTGCACCTGGATGTCAGCATTTTAGGTATGAGTTCAATCCCGGTGTGAGACAAGAATCCATGACCTTCTGGTCCACAGATGGATGTGCTACCAACTGAGTCACACTGACCTTAGGGTCAAAGTGCTGGAGCAAGTCACTGTTTGCTGGGTACCTTGATAATAAACTTAGCACTTTTGCTGTTTTTGTTCAGATTCTCGAATGCAGAGTCCTGTTTTCATTATTCAGTTTGAGCTGACTGCTTTCTGCTTCTGCACTGCATCTTCTAGTATGCATACTTTCCTCTGTGTACAGTCACACAGTACATTACTCTATTTTACAATCCCTAGTGGTCCAGTGGTTACCCCCTCCTCCCAAAGTTGCAATATATTCATCTATTTAAGATATTCATCAATTTAAGTTCCTAGGTGGTCCAGTTGCTCCCGTTCTCTGATCACCTAGTACATTAATCTGTTTTACATTCCCTGGTGGTCCACTGGTTCCTCCCTGATTGTCCAGTATAGTCCTCTGTTTTACATTCCCTTGTGGTCCAGTGGTTCCACCCACCCCCTGATCTGTCTCTCTGGTCCTGTGAAAGATGTCCCTGGTGTCCAGTGAATTCCCACTCATACTGTCCCAACCCCCATGCATCCCCCCTCATACCACTTCTCTGCAACCCCCCCCCACACACCCTGATGTTCAGCGCTCACTGACAGCACAGTACAGGGATGGAAACAGCCCTGTTCTTACCTCCATGGCAGGTGGTGCGGAGTGGGGGGAACAATTGCACCACGATGGAACTGAAAATAGAGGAATGAACTGGGTGACTGGGGGGAGAGCCCTGACCACCAGGGAATTTAAATAGAGGAATGTAAACATAGAAACAGAAACATAGACTTTGACAGCAGATAAGGACTGCTTGGTCCACCTACTCTGCCCATTTCCCTACCTACTTGATAAGATGCAGATCCTAGTTAACCAACAGCCTATTTCTTTCTACCCCCCACAAAAATTGCCTTATGTCTGTCCCATGCATTCTTGAATTCTTCCACAGTTTTAGACCCCACAGCCTCCTCAGGAAGGTGGTTCCATGTGTCTACCACCCTCTGTGAAAAAATATTTCCTCACATTGCCCCAGAGCCGTCCCCCCTCTATCTTCAATTTGTGTTCCCTTGTTCTTGCGCATCTCTTTTTCTGAAAGATGTGACCCTCTTGGACTTTGTTGATTCCACTGTGGTACTTAAAAGGTTTTATCATATCTCCCCTCTCCCTCCTTTCCTCAAGGGTATACATATTAATCTCCTTTAGTCTCTCCTCATATGGCTTCTCTTGCAGACCCTGCACCATTTTAGTTGCCCTTCTCTGGACTGCCTTCATCCTGTCGATGTCCTTGCGGAGATGGGGTTACCGGAACTGGACGCAGTACTCCAGATGGGGTCTCACAAACTGTCTGTACAGAGGGATAACAACTTCCTGTTTTCTGCTGGTGTTGCCTCTCCCTATACATCCCAGTATCTCCCAGCTCTCTCTCTACTGCCTTCTCACATTGCTTGCCAACCTTAAGGTCTTCGGATATGATTATCCACAGGTCCCTTTCCATTTTTGTTGTTGTTACTACCTCCCCCACATTGTGTACTCTTCCCCTGGGTTTTTGTTTCCCAGGTGCATTATTTTGCACTTCTTTGTATTGAATCCAAGCTGTCATACTTCTGATCTTCCTCCAACCTTGCCAAGTCCCTTCTCATCCTTTCCACACCCCCTTGTGTATCAACCCTGTTGCAGATCTTTGTGTCATCTGCAAAGAGGCATACTTTTCCTTCCAGTCCCTCTGCAATGTCACTAATAATAATAATAAACTTTATTTGCATTGCACCTTTCAGATACCAAGGTGCTTAATAGATTTAAAATCACAAATCAAACATCAACAACATAAATCATGTAAAATCAATAGCATCATCATACCATCAATCACCGAATGCCTGGTGCCATAAAAAAGTTTTCAGGGCTTGCTTAAATCCCTCCATGGTCATGCACTCCCTTAACCGATGTGGTAGAGTACTCCAAAGGGTTGGAGCCACATACATAAATGCTCTGGCCCCAGAAGATTTGAAACACACCCTTGGAATCTCTAGCAACCCCTCATCAGCTGAGCGGAGTGATCGCCCAGGACAGTAGGGGACCAGGAGCTCTTTCAGGCGGTCTGCATCCAGTCCGTGTAGGGCTTTAAAAGTCAGAAGACCGACTTTAAAGGTAATCTGCCACTTTACTGGCAGCCAGTGCAGTCCACATAGCACCGGTGAAATATGACAGGACTGAGACGATTCCATCAAAAGCTGGGCCGCCACATTCTGCACCAGCTGCAGGTGATGGATTTCCACCCCAGGTAGCCCTAGGTAAAGGGAGTTGCAATAACCTAAGCATGAGGACACAAAGGCATGAACCAAAGTAGGAAGGGCACTGGACGGAACCAGATACTTAATCCTGGAGATATTCCTTAGATGGTAAAAAGGAAGATTTGATGACAGCCAACACCTATGAATGCAGGGTCAGCCCTTCATCAAAAATTACCCCCAGGTTTCACACCTGTTCAGAGGTCAGGAGTGATAGGCCCCCAAGAAAAAGTCCAGAGGGCAAACCAGCCCCCAAGCCCCCCATCCGGTGACCTGGGTCCACAGCCAGTACCTCAGTCTTTTCCGAGTTCAACTTCAACCAACTGAAATCCATCCACTCCTGGATTTCTGCAAGACAGCTATTAAAGACCAAGACAGCTCCATTCTGGTAATGTGCAAAAGAAAGGTAGAACTGGGTATCATCAGCATAGCAGTGAAACCTCAGCCCATATCTTCTTACAATGTCTCCGAGGGGGCAGCATAAACACCACGAACAACATGGGGGACAACACTGAGCCCTAAGGTACCTCACATGACAGAGAAACTGGGTCAGAGGAATAAACCCTGGACACCACTATCTGAGTTCTTCCCATGAGGAACAGTGCAAACCACCCAAAGACTCTACCTGGCAGTCCACAGATGAACCTCAGACAGCCAAGTACCACCCCATGGTCCACAGCATCAAACGCTGATGAGAGGTCCAGAAGAACCAAGATGGAACAGCTCTTCCAATCTCTAGCCATCAGGAGATCATTGAGCACTCAAACCAGCACTGTCTCAGTACTATGTTTCTTTTGAAATCCCAGACTGGAGGGGTTCATAGATATCATGGATGGTCAAATGGTCCTCCAGCTGTGTGGCCACTACTTTCTCAATCACCTTCCCTAAAAAGGGAAGGTTAGAGATTGTTCTGTAGTTTGCATGGCAGTCTGGGTCCAAAGAAGCTATTTCTTCAAGAGTGGTGTCACCACCGCCTCTTTCAGGGAGCTAGGAAATCTCACCTGTATCCAAAGAGCACCAGACTATCCACGCTAGGACCGGACCGATGGAATCCATACAACCCAAAATCACAGGGGAATTGGTCCTGGGTCCAAACTACAGCATGTAGGTTTCACAGTCTGGATGATCCACATGACATCCATGAACTTCAGTCAGTCGAAGGTACTCCAGGAAAGCCGATCCAATGCAACACCCATAGAGTGTGCTGGTTGGAATGCTGCCCTGATGTCAGCTACATTAGTCACAAAGAATCGAGCAAGTTCATCGCACTCTACTTGTGAAAAGGCTTTCCGGACTTGTAGACAGGCTGAGTTGCACAGTCTGTCCACAGTTCAAAACAGCTGAGTTGGTCGATTCTGAGCAGCCACAATCTCCCCGGACAGGAACTCTGCTTTCTTATTGGTGATTGCAGATTGATAGACTTGATAATCGTCCATCAATCTAAAGTGGTCAGAATCAAAGGCAGATTTCCACCAGCAACACTCTAACCTTCGTCCTAGTCACCGCATCTCCCTCAAAGTCCCATCAAACCGTGGGGATCAAGGGCGAAGGGAGAGAGGACAAACACGGACTAGAGCAATGAGATCCAGATCCACTAAAATGGATGAGTTATAAGCCATCATGAGGGTCTCTGGGTTACTGTTTGCCACTGGGAGGGATGGTAGGTCAAGCACTGCCGCTAGGCCTTGTGAACTTACATCTCATAAAGGATGGTACCTGACCATCTCCGCAGAGGTAGGCCTATGAAGGGGGGTGCTAAAACTAAACCCCATGGTGTAGTGATTGGACCACCCAAATGGTTCCACCCCCAAGTAAGAGGCTTCGATCCCCAGGAGGAAGACTAAGTCAAGGGAGTGACTGTGTTTATGAATAGCAGTGGTAACTATCTGTGTGAGGCCCAGAGATGCCATCAGCTGGAGGAAGTGCTGTCCAAATTATGAGAGTTTGTTGTCGATCTCAGCATTGAAGTCACCCAGGACCATCAGCTTGGGTGACTCAAATGCCATATTGACAACAAAGTCCACAACTTCCTGAAGGAATCGCTTCTCATCTCTGGTGGACGGTAGATGAGGGCAATCCGACAACCTACACCTGCTACTACAGTACACTCAAATGACTCAGTCTCCTCAACTGGTACACTTGTGAGGATAAGTTTGGTCTTAAAACAGACCGCACACCCCCCCACGGTCCAATCTCAGGCAGTGTATCTCTGAGTACCCAGCAGGAGTTAAAGCCTCCAGGATGTGGTCAGAATTCTCATCCAGCCAGGTCTCGGTGATGCAGGCCAGGTCCACCATTTCAACAAGATCTACAATAATTGCAGTCTTGTTTTTAATGGACCTGGCATTGCATAACAGTGCCCGAGTTGGAGGAACCTCTCGGGCTTCCTGAACCACCTGTCTATCACAATTGGTAGAGCCCTTGGGTATGGAAACCAGACATGGCAGACCATGTTCTAGGTTCCATTTCACCCCAGGGTGTCCTCTGGATCTTACCACCCGATGCGATGGCCCCCTCATTCACCCTCCGCTGTTGGATTCCCCCACCCTCCCGTTTGCACAATACCCAGTGCCTCACAGCACTACTATGATAAACTGAAGAGGGGGAGGGAAAAAGAGGGGGAGGGAGCAGAAAGCAGAGGGTAAATAGAGCACAACCATGGGGGCAGGCCTCCAACACATTTGCATGACCTAAACAGCACCTCTCAACAATCCAATTATATACCACAAAAAAACCACACAAAATATTATAAAATGAAACAGAATATACAAAATCTTACTTAAAACCAGATAAATACCCTCTAAACCCAACCCAAATAAATAAATAACCCTCACACTAACTTCTCTAATGGCATACTTTTTAAAAATAAAGACAAAATAAATAAGTCAACTAACATCCCAGGGCCCTCTCACAGCCTCAGGGAATGAACAAAACAATATTACACTAGGAATACATAAAATAAAGCGTCAGAATTATAGAATCAAATTGGTGAAGACAAGCAGAATTGGCAGATGATACAATAAATAAAACATATTGGGGGAGAAGTACAATTTATCCAAGTCCTATTGGTCCTCTCACCACAAACCGGGCTAAAGAATCCTCCTCAGGAGCTCACAGCCCCTGAGCAAAAAAGACATTAAAAAGGACTGGACCCAGTACTGAACCCTGCGGTACCCCACTAGTAACCCCCCTTTCTTCAGAGTGGACTCCGTTCACCTTCTGTGCCCTGTTGTCCAGCCAATGTTTTACCCAGACTACCACCCTGGGACCCACTCCCAGGCTGGCTAATTTGTTTAGTGTACTGTACTGGGCAATTGGAAGTGTGGAGAACCATTGGACCCCCAGGGAATTCATAACAGAAGAATTTACTAGGGGACCAAGGGGTGTAACCCTACCAGGGCTTGGGTGTAACAGTGACAGGGAGCAAAGGGGCTGCTGTGCCCCATGCAAATGAACCCATAATTAGAATGCAAATGACTGCTAGGCACCTTGCATCCCCAATGGGCTCACATGCATGCTTGGGCTGAATATGGCCCACAGAGGACCTGACGCGATCCTGTTTCAGGTAGCACTAATCCTGTGGACGATATATATCCCTTTGGTCGGGACAGTACAGATGCACTTAGTGAAGTGCTGACATGGACAGATATTCAGTCAGATAGCGCTGCTCCATTAGTGAGTGCCATCTGTCTGAATATCTCCAGAGCCGGGGGAGTGCCGGGCAAGTGCAGTGCAAATGGTTGTGCTGTGCTTACCCCATTTTTTCAATATTGGGGCCTGAGTAATTAAGGAGAAAGGGGAAATTGTTTAACCAGGAAAGGCACACTATGCTGGAGCTTGTTTCCAGGTGTGACCTGGGAGCACAAGGAAGTTAAGTGACTTGCTCAGGGTCACACAGTATGTAAGTGGTAGCTGATGGGATTCAAACCCAGGTCTCCGGGTTTGCAGCTCAGTGCCCTTAACCACTATGCTATCCTGCCACCTTATTTTAAATGTTTACATAATTAAACATGTTACATTCTGAGCTGAAATACAAATAACATGATATAGAGGGATTAGTGCTAAGACACAGAGACTGATGCCCTGTCATTGCATGCTGAGAACCTTCAAACTGCCACATAGTGAGTGTGACCTTGAACAAGTCACAACTTCCAGTCTCACTTTCTTTTTGCATTTGACCTCCCTGAGCCACACTAAGGCTCCCCACCCCACCCCACCCCCAGTGCATGGTTAAATGCTGTTATAACTGATACAGGACTGTAAAGTGATTTTGGCATGCAATATGTTTGCTAAGCTACTGTATTAAACCCAAAAAAAAAGGGTCGTATTAAATGCACACAGAAAATACAGTTAGAATCAACGTGTAGATCTAACTTTGTCTCCTGGTGCCTAACTCTATTTTCAGATGCATTTAATATTACTTTTTTGTTTTGTTTTCAGCCTATACGCTGATGTACCACTCTGTTTTTCTTTTTTACATTAAATCAAATTGCTTTTTCTGTATTCTTTGAACATCTATGCACTATTTTATGTTTGCTAGAAGTTGGGATTTCCAACAATGATTACAGTAAACAATAAAGCACAGAAGTAAGGTGCTGTAAGACAGATCTTACAGAAGATGCTTGTTTTGTTATGTTAGTCACCTGGAAAAATTAATAAGATTTGCCGGTTACTGCACACCCAGATGTATGGCATTGTAGTTATAAAATGCTTAATACCATAACACAGGTAATACCCTATGTTAAACTTGGAACAGACTTCCTGACAGAGTGGTGTGGGCTGACACTTTCAATCTTTTTCATCTTGCTTTTGCTTACTTGCTTGACGCAAATGTTTGTTGCCTTCACTATGCCCCCTTTTTGCTTCACCCACTGTTCCTCCACCCCACCCAGGTCATCCCTCCCCTGCCAGGTAATCTCTTAGGCGTTGACCTATCTTTTTTTTTATATAGGTATTTTATCCTCCTGTGCTCTCTCGTGACCCCCATCTAACTGACACCCCTCCAGCCCCATCACCTGCCTCCTCCAAGACTTACCTTCACCAGTGTCCTCTGCTTCAGGACCATAGCTGTGCCTAGCCACTGGTGCAGAGCTTGTTGGGGATTGATCTTCATCTCGCCACCAAGGTTTTTTCCACTGGTTTTCTCCCTGATCCCTCCCCATTGCTGGGGCATGACACATCAGTGCATGTATGTGGAGGCGTACAAACACTGCGGAGTTCTGCAACGCCCTTCCTTAATTGGCATCCCCTGACCCATTTTGCCCTCTGGCCACCACCTGAGGGCAGTCATTCAGCAGGACTGCCAAGCCACACTCCCTGGGACAGGAAAGCTGTCCTCCAGATGCTCGATCCTCTCCCTCCCCGGCCAACACCTGGGAATCAGCTCTCTGTGAACATGGGTCACCAGTATAGCAAGAGGTAAGGCATCAATGTCTCAGTCCTCCACACCACTGAGCCAGCCTGCATTCACCTATTTTACAAAATTACCTTCCTGAAGTCCAGGACCCTCACCCTTGTGTGGTTCGATTCCACCACCATCCTTACACTGAACCACACTGTACAGTGATCATTGGTCCACTGACTGCCTCCTACCTTGACATCTACAACATTGTCTCTGTTAGTATCTGGTTCAGTATTGCACTATCACTGGTGGTGGGTTCCCTGACTAGTTGCCTGGGAAACACCCCCTACAGGGAGCCCAGGATGTCTCTGCATCTAGCTTAAGCTAAAATCTATCTATAAAGGAAAGCAGATTTGCAAAGCATAATAGCTTCACTTGGGGATATTGACTGGGATAATATGTCATCACTGGATGCTGAAGGTAGTTGGAATTTGTTTCAGAAAACAATACTAGATTTAAGTAATAAACATATCCCTTTCATACTGAAACAAGCCAACAAGAAACATAAGCCTAAATGACTGTCAATGCAAATTCAGTGGGCATTAAGGCAAAAAAACCAAAAAATACTCAGTATATTTAAAATGCCAGGTCAATGAACATTGGTCTGCTTATCTCAAAATTCAAAAGAAATGTAAGATTATGATAAAGAAAGCAAAAAAGAAAGGCTCAGAGTTAAATTTAGCTAGAAATGCAAATAAAGATAATAGCAAGATGTTTTATTCCTACATTAATTCTCTTAAAAAGCCTACTTGCCAAGTAGGTCCTCTTCTGTATGATTCTAAACTCTGTAATGAACCCCATGATATGGCTAATGTTCTTAATCAAAGATTTTGTGAGGTATTTTGTACTAAAAATACTCAATCAGATGTTAACATACCATTAGCTAATGAACCACTTATTACATTATCTGTCATTATGATTCGGGACAAACTTTATTATTAAAAAATAAATATTCCCCTGGGCCAGATGATATAAGCAGCCACTTACTATATCTTCTTGCTGATCACATTTCTCATCCACTATGTTAACTGTTTGAATACTGTTTACAGAATTACTTTGTACCCAATGAGTGGAAGACTGCCCATGTAATACCAATCCTTAAAAAAGGTTCTTGATCAAATTGGGAAAATTATTGCCCCATTAGTTTGACATCAACTGTTTGTAAAGTGCTTGAAAGTATCATCAAAGACCTTATTGGTGAGACAATTAATACAATAGATGTTGAACAGCATGGATTCAAAAAGGGTAGAGGATGCCTAAGTAATTTAATGTGTTTCTATGAAAAGGTCAGCAAGAACATAGATTGTGGCACCCCTTGGGATATAATCTATCTTGACTTTAGTTAAGCATTTGATGTTATGGCCCACCATGCAATAATTATCAAACTATTAGATACTAACATTAATAGATACTGTATATTATTAAATGGATTGAAAACTGGTTGACACATAGATCCCAACAGGTTCTAATAAATGGTTATCTATCTGACTCAAGGTTAGTGACTAGGGGAGTACCACAGGGGTCAGTTTTGGGTCCATGCCGTTTCCAAATATTTATAGCTGACCTTACTAAAAATTGCTTCTCTGCTTCAATTAAATATGCAGACAATATTAAACTTGGTGGACCTCGTGACAGTGAAAATAACATTTCTAAAATTCAGCATGATTTATGTAGTATATCAGACTGGGTTGAATTCTGGGGAATGCGACTAAATGCCGCTAAATGTAAGGTAATGCATGTTGGTTTTAATAACCCTACCACCATTTAGTTATTAATTGGTATCCCTCTGGTAAAAACTACAAATGAAAAAGACCTAGGTATTTATATATCAAATGATCTAGGATATAATAAACAGATTAAAGAGGTTATTAATAAAACAAGCCAAATTGTATGGCCTATTAAAAGAAATATCAAATCAAGAGATCCTGGAGTTATGTTACCATTATTCCAAGCCTATGTCAGGCCACATTTGGAATATTCATCCCAACTCTGGAGTCCATATAAAAAGGGGGAAATAGCCTCATGGGAAAAAATTCAAAGGAAATTTACTAAAAATATATATGGATTGTTCAATGTTCAATATGAAAAACATCTAGAAAACTTAAGCCTTATGTCATTATCACACAGATGTCTTCGGGGTGATTTAATATACATGTTTGACCTTGTAAATGATCCATATCTGTTTACACGAATGGGATTTGTGTTTAAGAACAATATACATAATACCAGAGGTCATCCATTGCAGATAAGCAGGGCTAAATTCAAGCATGTAACTAGGAAGTATTTTTTCAATCAAAGGATTATTAATCCCTGGAACAACCTTCCCTTTGAAATAGTTAGTAGTAAAAACAAACTAATATTTAAAAATCGTCTTGACAAATTTATTATTAATAAAAACAATTTTGGATATTGTAATTAATTTTGGTGCTATTATGGGCCTCACAGCCCCCTCGAACCTAACCACCTTAGTAAGCTGAGAGGCTCCACTCTACATTTGGCAGATTAAAGTGTCCCACCTGCAGCATCTCTCCCTTTTCTGCAAACTTTCCAATGACTACCACCAGTACCTTATTTAACTACATTTAACTACCACCCCACTGGGGGTCTGTAGATCATACCAGTGTGAACACTGGCTTTGTTCCTCTTCTCCAGGGTGACCAATGTACCTCTGCCCCCTCCCGTATTCCCTGTATCTCCTCTGCTTTTTTGCTTTTCCTCACATAAAGCAGCACACCACTTTCTTTCCTTCCCATCCTGTCCTTCCTGAACAGAGTATATCCTGGCATGTCCCAGTCATGGTTTTCAGTGCACCATAACTCAGTAATGATGTTAATATCCAGATCAATCTCTGATTTGGTAAAGCGGTCCATGTCTGCCATCAAATTCTGTTTTTATGTTTCTACAGAGCATTGCAGTAGTCATGTCTCGAAGTAGCACATGCATATACTAAGATCACCATATCTGCAGGGGTATAAGAGATCTAATCTCACTGATGTTACTGAGATGATATAACACATTCCAGACTACAACAGACAACTCAGCTTCAAATGTCATCCCCTCATCCAGAATGAGCCCCAGATTTTTCACATTTGTGGCAGCCAAAAGCCAAAAGGAACTGAGTCAAAGTTCAGCCTCCCTCTCGATAGCTGCCACTCCTTCCATGCAATCCATCTCAACCACCAGCACTTCAGTCTTTTCTGGGTTGAGTCTCAGCCAGCTCAGTGAATCTACTCCTGGATCTCAGCAAGGTACATATTCAGCATGTTGACAGCACTAGGCATCCTGGCTGCAAAAGACAGATAGAGCTGAGTACAATCTGCATAGCAGTGATATCCAACTCCCTACTGTCTAATGATCTTCCCTGGGGCAGCATGTACACTGAAACAGCATGGGTGAAAAAATCAAACCCTGGGGTATGCCAGAGGGCAGTAGTGCCACAAAGAGTGAAGAGAACTCTCCCAACACCACTCTCTGAGACCTGCTACTGAAATAGGGCTCAGACCAGCACATGACTTTACCGTTAATTCCTGCATACTCCCTGAGTTGGTCCAGTAAGAGCCCATGATCCACAGTGTCAAACACTGAAGACAGATCTAAGGGAATGCAAATTGACTGCTCCACTCTATCCCCTGCCCTGAAAAGGTCATTATGCATTCTGAACAGTATGGTCTCTGTGCTATGTCTAGCTTGACATTCTGACTAGAGATACTCACAGATGTCAAAGGCAGTGAGGTGTGCCTCAAGCTGCTGTGTAGCCACCTTCTCAATAACCATTCCCAAATAGGGCAGCTTAGAGACTTGTCAGTCATTTGCAAGGATCTCCATGTCCAAAGATGCTTTTTCCAGAAGGGGTGTCATCAGTGGGTCTCTTAAAGCAACAAAAAAACCCACTCTAAGGAGTACTGAATAATCTCAGTGAACACTGGGCCCAGTTGGCCAACACAACTCACTAGTAGTCAAATCAGCCCTGGATCCATTTCACAACATGTTGGCTTCAGCTCAGAGATTACCCCATAAATCTCCACATTGTCATTGGCTTGAACTCCCCCATGACCACTGAATGCATCTGAGACCCAATTGTTGTCTCCTGCTGGGCTGTGATGGCTCCCTTGGCAAGATCCCAGCCTGATTGGAAGCACCCTGTCTGAGAAGAATCAAGTGAATGCCTCACATTTCGGAAGTGAAAATGCTCTCATGGGCTCCAGGCAAGCCGGACGAAGAAGCCCGTCCAGAGTCCAGAAGAGCTGAGCCAGTAGACTTTTCCCAGCAGTAATCTTCCCTAGACAGAAATTCTTCCTGCCTTTGGGTGATCCCACTTTGATATGCACCATAGTAAGTAGTCAAAGCCAGTTTGTCCTCCTGGGCCTGGGATCTCCTCCAACCTCCCCCGTTTTGCTTTTGTCTCCCTCTGTTCATAGTCATAATGCAATGATCTAAGGCTCAAAACCAGCTGGTGTACAATAATTGGTGCCACATGATTGTGGGATGCCTTAATGGATTATTATAGGTCACCATGGCTTCCTCTGATTCATTAGCGCATGCCACCATTCTAAGCTAAATGTTCAGCACTGCCGGGAGTCCCTCTGGCTGAAGCCCACATAAAGGAAGGTGCTGGACCAGCTCCACATGGGGTGGACTTCAAGAGGGTCCCTTAAAGAGAACCCTGTGGTGCAATGATCTGACCAACTGATAGGACAAATCTCGAGATCCATGACCTTGAGCCCCAGAGAGAAGGCCAAATCCAAGGCATGGCCATGTTGGTGAGTCACAGAAACAAGAGTCTATGCGAAGCCTAGATACTCCATGCTCCTGAGGTAATCTTGCCTAAAGTGTAAGAGGTCATTGTCAGCCCCAGCATTGATATCGCACAGAAAAATCCACCTACGTGACTCCAGCACTCAGTGACAAGCTCTGCAATTTCCTGCAGAAACTTTCCCTTGCATCTCAGAGGCCAGTAAATGAGGATGATTCTACTACCTGCACCTGGACCACTATGCATAGCCATGGATTCAAACAACGTGGTCTCCACTACTGGGTGCACCACCAGATTCAATTCGGATCTAAAGCAGATGCCCCCTCCACCCACGGTCCCTCCTGGGACACTGTACCACCAAGAATCTGGCTGGGACTGTTGACTTCAGAACTGGGCCAGCGGGGTCACCAAGCCAGGTTTCAGTGAGGCAAACCAGATTGACAGTGAAATCAGACATAAAATCACTCATAATTGCCATAATATTCCTCCTCAATCTGGCATTGTAGAGCGCTGACTGAAGAGGATGAGTAGAGGTAGATGGCCCTTCAGTTACCTGCCCACTTGGTCCAGTGGGTTCCCTGGGTATGGGAACTAAACACATCTGGCATCTCTCCAGTTTCCATTTTTTTCCCTGGGGTGTCTCATGCATCTAACAATCCCAAAGGCACCTTCCCCATCAGCCCTCACCAACTTCCTTACCTCATCCCCATGCCTTCTGCTGATGCCCACCTCCTTGTGCTGACGATAAGCTGCACTTAGCAGGGGGGTATTGGAAGGGACACAAGTCACAAAGAAGAGATGGGGAGTAGCTAAGCCTAAGGGCCAGCTGCTGAATTCACATCTCGGCCTTTATAGCAAAAGACTGCTGAAGTATCTATGAAACCACTCACCTCCCCAGGAATACAATAAATTCCAACATGCACCACATCCACAGCAGCTAAATAAATCAATCCCAATATCACACATACACATACACATCATACCCCCTTATCACAGCTGTCACACAATGCCAAAGTCAATCCAATACACACTCTAGCACTTAATCCAACACAATAAAAATTAATACACAAACAGTGAACAATCTGGTAAGTAGAGGAATAGTGTCTGGCAAACAGTTTGAAAATAGAGTTCGGAACAAACAGAATGTCCCAAATGATGAAACAGCTTCAGTTGTCCAAGTGGATGGACTGCTGAGCAATCACTAAGCAATGGGCCACAATAGTCTCTTTAAAACAGATGAAAGTCTGATCATTAATGGATGACGCTACAGCTCTCACTTAAACAGCTCAGAAATCTGATATTTAAACTCAGGAGACCCACATCATTCCATAGTGGATGTACCCGGATGTCCCAAAACCCCAAACAATCCAAGTGAGGACACAATGCAGAGGAATACTGTCAAGAAAGACTTTTCACATATTAGGAGCACGATAGTCACTGGCTCAGGGAAAACTCCCTGTACTCATAGTTCTTAATCTTCATTCCAGTACACAGTGTCCTCTTCTCTGGTGTCTCTGTGCACAGGAACCAAGTTTTGCCAAGCCATATTCACAGCCAGAAATTGCCTGATACTCTCTGGAACCAATATAAAAACCTGTCCAAGCGGGGAGAGGTTCCAAAAGGAGAATGCTGCTAGCACTGGCACTATCTCTCTCTCACTAGTCAATATTTCCTAGAATCATCTTCAGATTGCACGTCTTCAGTAGCTTCTCCAGAATGTTGTTCTTGCCAGTTGACACTCAAGCAGGAAAGCTACGGGAACCATGATGCACCACACTGGTCAGTCTATTGGTTTAACTGTGGGTACTGGGATTTTGGGAAGGAAGTAGCTTGAGCTGAAAAAGCATGTACAGACAGACCCAACTTGTAACAGGTGCTGGGGAGATAGTGCTGTGTCATCTACAATAAGCACCCCTCTGCAAATCAAATTGCAAGCTGGTAAGCTGAGAAACAATCCTCTACATTATGCAGAGCTAGCTACAAAACAAAAACCTCTACCTCCAGATGCCACCTCACGTTAAACTAAGAACAACCCTACTATTAAACATTAACTAAAAGTCTGATCCACAAACTCTGATTCTGAAAAGCATGTGAATACAATAGAATCAGTTTCCATGGAGCATATAAACTACAAAATTATCATCCATGGATTGCAGGAGAAGAATCCATGGTTTATGTAAAGCGTGGATTATTTATCTGCAAAAACCATTCCACTTTTAAAATTTCAGAGATGTACTACTGACAGAATTTTTCAGAATGAGACAGAAATGTTTGAAATTCCATGGAGTTATGCTCTGTTGGAATTTGGAAATGCTGCACTGCACAAATAAGTATTTTACAGGAAGAGGGGTAAGAAATTGTTCCCCCATAGTTTTTTTGAGCAACGAACTTGACAGCCCAGTGTTTCTGTCTGTCTGTCTATCTGTCCTTACATTTGCAAGACGTTCACAAAACAATATTCTACTTATGTGGTTATACAAATCTAAAGATAAACATCATGTGATCTGTTCCAGTCAATTAGAATGCTCCATTTATCAATGACATTTGTAAAACCTCATTCCTCTGACTTCCCTCTGACTTTCTTAAATCTCACAACATGGGTTAGGAAAAAAAGAAATGCCATTGGTGAAAGACCCTCAGACGACTGCGTTAAATACAGAATCAAATATGGGGTGGTGTGTGTAAACTTCATGTTTACACACACCACCCCATATTTTATTTTATATAATTGCTGGGTCTTCCTTTTTGGCCACAGCAATTACATAAAATAAAAAAGACATTCCTGTGCCGCTGCAGTTTGCTTAGGTTTGAGTATACAGTCCGGGGTGGTCGTTTTGTTTATTTCAACTTTTTTTTTATTCATTTATTGTTGCCCATGCCCGGAGATGCTTTTATGTTTTAACTATTTTTTAACCATTGGTGGCAGTGACTTACCACCAATTGTGAGTGTTGGTTCTATCAGCTGTGGAAATTCGAGCGGACAGTGGTCTGGGAGGAAGAGCTGCGGCGGACACATGCACAGAGTGAGGAAAACCATGTGCATGTTTGCCATAATAAACATTCCTTTATTACAGCAAATAATGCCACAGTTTTTCTTTGGCAGAAAGGAAGACCTTGTTATTATATGACTGTATATGCACAGTTGATGTGAAGGTGCCTAAATCAGTATCCCAGGGTAGTGTGGCACTCGTTATGTTCTGGGCAACAGATATGTGAAAGGCAACCATTTTAAAAAGTAGTGAAATGAGAGAGTGCTGCATTACGGTCTCACCCGCTGGTCTTTCAGTAATTGCATTCATTATTTTTTTCTAACACGTTTTCCCACTGAGATGTCTGAGTAGCGTTGTGTCCCTGATGCAACATTCAGTGCCCAGCGTGGAAGCATTTCCCACTAACATTCCTGAGAGATCAAGAGAGCCGCCTCCCCCATCATAGAGTGAGGCGCTGAGCCCTTGATCTGGCTTTTCAAAGTGCGAGTCTGTGTTTTTTTGTTGTTGCTCACCACATATCAATCGTTTCCCATTCTGGGTACAGCGGGGCTGTGCTAGCAGGGTGAGTGAATGAGGTGGTGAGGGTTTGAAGCCCCAGTCTCCTTGTCATGCATGGTGGAATGGGAGCATATGTCCATGCTCGCCAGTTGGGAGCTCAGGACGGGGTCCCATGCCACAGTCCCTGTCTCCTCCCCTCTTCATTCCTGCAATCCGAGACATAGAGGAAGAGTGACAGTGTGACAGGAAAACTGCAACCATGGTGACAGGGTGCAGTGCAGCTAGAGAGAGAGAGAGAGATGGCACTACAGAGAGTGACAGAGAGTGGCAGACACAGACACTGCACCGCAGGTAAAGTTAGGCACAGTTGCAATCATGAGCAGGGGGTGTTTCAGCCCTTTGTACTTGATATTGAGATCTTTATGTCCTATTAGTGAAAGAGAAAGAAAATAGCCCATAAGTTTGGGGAGAGAAAAAAATCACCAATTGGATCGCTAAAAAGTTAAAATCACCACCGAGTCAAGAAAGAGTGAAAATTACCCATTGTGTTGAGAAGAGAAAGGCTGGGACAGAGTGAAAATTGCTGACCTAGTCATGTTGATTACTTGTCATTGAGGACTGTGTATCCTGTCAGGTTAGGGAGAGAGAACATTTGCTCCTAAGGTCAGTCACACAGGTTGGGGGAGAGTAAAACTCAACAGTATGCTTCCCTGTTTCTTTATATTGCACATATGCAAATGCTTGGAGAAGCAGAATGCTGACTGGCTGAAACTTTAGTGACTCAGAGTTTGCAGCTGGGGCAAGAGAGTTGACAGGATAAACTCAAATGAGAAAGTGATGGTGGGTTAAGGGTGGATGAAATATTTGTTGCCTGTAGCAGTGAGAATGGCTGATGCTCTCATGATCAGGACAGCTAGGAAAATAGTACCTCTGAGAAAAACCAAAGTGTTGCCTCCAAACATCCACCAGTTTTGTGTACCCCTGGTACTGCAAGCAGTGAAAGGTGGTGCAGAGAGAGGTGGAGCGAGACAGCAGTCACTGTGTATCAATATGCTGAGTCAGCTTTCTCCACTTTGGCAAACTGCCAAATCACACAGCTCAGTGAGCCACAATGCAAGCAGGACACCAGGCTGCCCACACACACACAGAGACAGTGACAGTGAGTACATTTGGGGGACAAGACACTGCTTGGCTGCTGTGCTGTGTCAGAACATGTCCCCTGGCCTTTACCAAAGTTTCTATTTCTTTCTGTGGGGTGGGGGGGGGGCTCATTCAGGTGTCATGTGCACAATACACAGCAGTGTGAGACACACTAAATGTGACTCTTCATAACAGTAGTGTATGTGTCATATTTCTCTGTGCAAAGCAGGCATGCAGGACGTGAGGGCCTCAGAGCCTACCCTCCCCCCAGCAAGCTGGACCCCCCCACCGAGGAATCCTTGGCACACAGGTCATGTGGACCTCAGAGCCTGCCCTCCCCCACAGCAGGCTGAACCCCCCACCGTGGAATCCTTGGCACACAGCAGGTCATGAGGGCCTTGGAGCCTGCCATTCCCCACAGCAAGCCGGATCCCCCACCATGGAATCCTCGGCACACAGCAGGTCATGAGGGCCTCGGACTCTGCCCTCCCCACAGCAAGCCGGACCCCCACTGTGGAATCCTCAGCACACAGCAGGTCATGAGGGCCTCAGAGCCTGCCCTTCCCACAGCAAGCCGGACCCCCCCACCGTGGAATTCTCGGCACAGAGGGTACGCCTGCCTGAGCCATGAATGGCAGCATTTCCTTTCCCTTGAACCACCAGATGTCAGCTCAAATTCGGCAGCCTTGCTTTCACATGCCAGTTCAGACCACTTCGGAGTGCAGAGCCTAGATTCAAACTTGGCACCATTTTGAGAGTGCCACGTCACCTCTGTCGGCTTAACAATGCTCATAGTTTCTTAAGCTTTCTTAATCCTGGACTTCTGCTGTGTTTGTGCTAAATCTGGGGTGGTGCCTTAATTTGTATGTCTGTGCCTAATCCATCTGTAGAGCCTAAAATCTGCACGTTTGTGCACTATTTCTGCAGGGTGCCTTAATGGATATTGAACCCATTTCTAATAAGTGTCACTGAAGCCCGCAGCAGCAGGACAGCCTGATAATCTTGTGCTCGAACTTGATCAATTTGGGTGGGAGTCCTATTTTGTTTCTACACGCTACCCTGTTAATTTATTTAATGACTAGCGCTCACAACTGTGGCTGATATCAGTGTAAACCCACCAAATAAATCGGGAGGGAGCTTGTTAATTTATTTGATTAATTTGAGGCAGCAAATCCTCCAAAACTTCTGGTGGGATCCTGTTAGTTTAGTTGATTTTAGGCAGCAATTTCCTCCAAATAATTCAGGAGGGAGCCTGTTAATTTTGATTAAATTAGGCAGCTCACAGCTGCAAGCGTGCCTAAAATACTTCTGCAGTTTTAATATGCAAATCCTCCCATTTACTTAGGGACTAATCTGACTCCTCCTTCATCCTACCTGCATATAACTGCCATCACCTCTCCTCTTTCCTCAGCAGGTCGTGAGGGCCTCAGAGCCTGCACTCCCTCACAGCAAGCCAGACCCCCCACCATGGAATCCTCGGCACACAGGTATACCCACTTGAGCCGTGAATGGCAGCATTTCCTTTCCCTTGAACCACCAGATGGCAGCTTGAATTTGGCAGCCTTGCTTTCACACGCCAGCTCCTACCATTTCTGAATGCAGAACTGCCCCGCCGGTGCTTCGTGCCGGCTGCCCCACCACCCCCGCCACTACCCTAGGTCAACTTGCCCTTATATAGGCCAGCAGGGTCACATGAGCACTGATGCTAAACAAAAAAAATCCTATCAGCCCTCTTTTCCACTAGCAGCTTATCTGCTGTCACCTCTAGTGGCCACCACCGCCTCATAACACTGAAAAACTGTCTCAATACCATAGTTTTTCCCCCGGCCATATTTTATTCCTGGATTACCAACTTCTAGGGAGCTTTTAGGCATCCAGCTAGCTGAGGGGTCTAATTACTCTACTTGTGTTCAGTTGCCCAGCGTATGACCCCTGTAGCTGAGCTCTAATAAGCATATACTTTGCCTTCCTGTAAGCCTGTGCCATCATCACAAGCACCTGCTCACCTGCATTATAATTACCTTGCTCTTACTTAAGGTAACACACAGTCTTTGAGCATCAGGAAGTGTGTCATACAGCTGTTGTCTCACCAACCCCCCCGTGGCGCCTCCTTGACATCTGTCCTTAGCAACATCCCTGTCCTATTGCTCAGGGGGCTTAGAAATAAGTTACCATAATGTGCTGTGTGCACTTTGCACTCACATAACCTGTCTGGGCTAACACCTGCAGACCTTGGCCGAGGTGCTATTCTCTCAGGAATTTTCCCTTACCTGGTGTCACGACTACACCTGCAGCTTTCATGTCTGGTGCCATGGCCCTACCTGGACTGGCTGGGGACTTAGCCAATAATCAAGGTCCTCTGGTCACCCTTCCCTCGTTCAAGTCTCCCCCCTGCCTGGCTGTCTGCCAAAGGCTTAAAAATGGCACACCTGAATGTCCGCAGTATCTTCCACAACCTATCAGAACTAACAGCCTGGGTGGCCCACTACAACCCTGACATTATGGGGATCTCGGACTCTTGGCTGAAGCCGCACATCCCTGACGCCTTGTGTGCCCTCATCAGGCAAAACAGGGTAGGAAATAAGTGTGGGGGCGTTGTGCTCCTCTATTATAAGGTGCACCTTAACGTGTCTGCTGTTGATCATACACCCCATGCATCCCCAGCCTGTGAGTTCCTTCATGCCCTCCTCCTGCTAGGGAACACAAAAAAAGGTGCATCTTGTTTGTGCCTACAGCCCTCTGAAGGGTGGCATACTAGGGCTATCCTCACTACTTGACCACCTTAGGGATAAGGTTGGCTCAAATGAGATGCTAGTCCTGGGGGACCTTAACATCAATTGGCTGGGTCCTAATACCAAGCAATACGAGCCACTACTCTCAGGCCTTGCTCTCAGCCAGCTCATTATGGCACCTACAAGGCTCACCTCCCGGGGGGATAAAGGAATCCCTCATCGACTGGGTACTGAGCAATAGACCGGACAGAATTATTTCCTCAGGAAAACTCCCTGATGTCATCTCAGATCACTCTCCAACTTACTGCATATGGGGCATGTCCTCGCCCAAAATCCCCAGCAAAGTGATCCAGATAAGGGACTATTCAAAATTTATACTCAATGACTATCTTGTGGACCTACGACATGCTGGCAGGTCCAGGGTCACTGCCACTGCCACCAACAACCCTGTAGCAGCCCTTGACCACTCCTTGCGGTATTTGTCCCCTTGCAAAACAAGCATGCTCCCCTCACAAAAAGGAAGGTGAGGGGTACCATCACAAAATGGATCCATGAAGGCCTATTCTCCCTCATGAAGTGGAAGGACAAATGCTGGGAGAAACACAAGATCTCCCGTAACAACAACAACATCCTTGAATATCTGCTGCTCAGAAACTCTTGTAAAAGAGCCATCCGGACCACCAAGAGTGAGTACTGCCAATCTGCCCTGCTAGCGTCAGCCAATAATACACGGCATTTCTGGCAAAACATCAAAAATCTGGTCGGAGGGTCTGCCAGGGAACAGGTCGCCGACATGCATATCGGTGGGGTGAACTGCAAAACCCCCCAAACTATTGCCAATGCATTTAACTCCATGTTCTCTGACCTGCCTGCTCCCCCTTCTTCCCAGCCCCCTGCCCAAAAGCCTCTGAGTGGGCACACCCCTCGACCGCCCTTCTACCTAAAATGGGTTTCTGTTAGGGAGACCCAGAAACTACTAGCCGGTCTCTCCCTCCACACGGGGGTGGGAGATGACAGCATTGAACCAAAACTGCTCTACCTGGGGGGTCCCCTCCTCACCTGGCCTGTCTCTCACATCTTTAACACTTCTCTTATCTCGGGGATCATCCCTGACTTATGGAAAGTAGCCAAGGTTGTCTCTGTCTTCAAACAAGGCAACTCCAAAGATATCAAGAATTATCACCCCCGCCATTCTCTCTGCAATCTGTAAGCTCCTTGAAAAGGCAGTTGCCACACAACTTTCCCACTACCTTCAAGGTTATGCTCTTCTCTCCCTTGCTCAACATGGCTTCAGAAAATGGCACAGTACATCAACTGCACTTGCTGTGGTTACCTCTGAGATTAAGACCATGACTGATCAAGGCAAACTGACTGGTGCCATCTTCGTGGATCTCTCAAAGGCCTTTAATCAGGTTGACCATTCCCTCCTCTGCTCCACTCTTCAGTCTCTCAGATCCCCCCCACCCTTGCCTGGTTCTCCAACTACCTTCTGGGTAGGCAGCAATACACCAGCTTCAACTGCGCAATCTCTGTCCTCTCTTCAGTTAACTGCGGGGTTCCCCAGGGATCCGTCCTTGGACCCATACTGTTTTCCCTATTCATTAATGAACTGCCCTCTGTCACAACCCATGGGCACTTCACCCTATACACGGATGATCTTGTTGTCCTGACCAGCTCCCTGGATATCACTGCCATCAACTCTAGGCTAAACTCCGACTTTGAGCTTATCCAAAACTGGCTATAGGGCCATAACCTAACCATCAACCTGAAAAAGACCCAGGCCATACTCTTTGGCTCCGTGGCCAAAACTAATTCCTGCCCTGCTCCCCTAACACTCTTTGGAACAAATGGCACCCTCCTGCAGGCCATGGACTCTGTCAAGCATCTGGGAATTACCCTTGATCCGCAACTGGAGCTCACCCTGCATCTTCAGAATATATGTAAGGCCACAAACGGCAAGCTTGGACTTGCCTGCTGAGCTAAAAGTTGCCTCACCCTGGCTGCACGGCTCACCCTAGCCAGGGGGATACTCCTTGCCACACTCTGTTATGGGCTTGTAGCCTTTGCCCCGTCCCGAAATCTAGTCTCACGAAATGGGACACTGCATATAACAATATATGCCGCTTTGCACTCTCTGCCCCTCACCTTATGCATTGCTGTGAGCTCTACTAAAGGCTGGAGTGGCTCCCCCCTGAAAATCACCGCACCTTTGTCCTCAGCAACTTCATTGAAAATATAGTCAGAACGGCCACTCCTTCAGTGTTTGCCCTTCCCCTCAAACTTGGAACCCCAGTCTACCACTTAAGATCAGGTGCTGCGCTGGACCGCCTGATTCCTAAGACCTGCACCCTTACGGGGGATTGAGCCTTCTCCGTCCACATGCCTAGATTGTAGACCTCCCTTCCTGCATTAGTTCATGCCTCTCCCTCTGACCCCTGCTTCAAAGCATCCTTCTGGAGCTTCCTCAAATCGGCCTCTGCCTGTCTCTATGCCATATAGACCCCAGTAGAGACTCTCTCTTCCCTATTCGACTGTTTGGGGGAGACGCCCTGAGTGCTGTCGCTACAGTTTGCTGTTTAATTCTGCTGATAATTTGCACTAGGCACTTTCAGCCCTCCTGTTTTGAGGGGGGACCCTGTCATATCTGTACCTGTCTGTATTTTCGATAATTTGATGTTATTCTACATTTTGATGTGAATTTGATGTTATTCTGCTTATTAATTCTGTTATGAATCTTGTTGCTATCTATCTACTTAACTGTTTATGCCTGATGTCCCATATGCTGTATCATGTACTTGTCTATGCCAGAGGCTCCTGCATGTTACCTTGACTCTGTATGATGCATTGTATGTATCCTGTAACCTTCCCGTGTCGCACCTGAAAATAGGCACTTAGCGGTCTAGTGTGCTTACCTCGTAAACAAAAGCAAATAAATAAATGCAGTCTGCTATCCTTTTCAGTGACTATTTTGACAGGTGGCAGGATACAGTGCCTGTTTTCCTCTTTCCACAAGGGAAAAAGTAATGTTAGTGCATAAATTTTTTACATAATCCATGTTATATGTGCAATAACCCACTCCAGGATATGGGGCCATAGGCATTCAATGTATGCCTGGGATGCTGTGAGGACACTCAGCCTGTGGCGTCATACCTCACAATGTACCCAAAGAGTGCATTAAATGCCTATAATCCCATACCCTGTTGTGGGTTATTGCTAACATGTGAAAAGAAATTTAAAAAAAAACGTGAATAGGCACATACTCTTACAAGTTTGTTGATTTTTTTTTTTCAAAATTCTTAACTGGACTTTGCCTGGTAATACCAGCCTGCTCTGAGGTTTAGTGGTCTGGTAACTTGAAAATGTTCTGCTGAGGATGTACTGATGAGAGCTTTATGCCTCCTGGGTAAGCTAGCTTCTCTGCCCTGGCCCCATAAGCTATTTGCTTCATGGTAGAGGGCACCCTTGCCTAATGTTAATATGCCATGAATTAGTATGCATGACTTTGCAGGGCTATGCATTAATAAGTCCCCTAACCGGCTGAGTCAGTTGCAACACACTTTCAGTATCCCAAATGTCTCCTCAACAATTTTAGCACACATGGACTGGCATACCTCATTATACTGTTGTTCTGCAGAACTGATGGAAGGCAGCATGGCCCCAGTTGATAACCACTGTCACCTATGTATGAACAAATAATTTGGGATCAGATCAGCAGTGCTTGTACTTGGCATAATTCACAAGATAGATTACATGTAGAAAGGCCAGTAAGAGTGCTTACCCTGAGCCAGTCACCTTTTATTTCTCCTGTCTCAAGCTGTCTGTTCTGTGCTGATTGCTTTAATATGTAGGGATGGTGTGCTGATCCTGGGAATTTAGCAGTGACATTGGTGACAGCATTTAGCCTCGCACACTACCTGCATGTTCAATGAGAGGAAGTCTTTCTCTTTATGGAAGGCATCTTTATCACCAGCTGGTGCCAACATTGCCTCATGCATGCAGGTAGTACTGTGGGGAATCAAACAAGATCACAAGACATCTCTAATATTCAACAGCCATTGCTCTCAAAATGTATACATTGATCAGATCTCCTGATCAAAGCATCAGTAAAATTTTTAAGATCGTGAGACTGATGTATACCAGTGCTGCACGCTGCTGGCATCTGAAAGCTACCAGTTGCTGGAAACTCTTAGCACATGACTCCAGTGGAAGTAAATCTTTAGATCCTGTTTTAAAGCAACAGTGCAACGAAATTGGGTAAAAAAGTCGACCCCACCTTTTTTCACTATACAAGATACCAGGAACCTTCTAGTTGAATTTGGTGGTAAAATGTTCTACGCCCACCAACATTTGAGTATGTTATAAATGTTTTATGTTTTAGTAGTTTTTTTTCTAGAAAAAAAAAGATGGCTATCACATTTGGCTTAGAAATACCATTGTAGACCTGGTAAGGGTTAAGACTGAGAAAATAAAAAAAAATTAATGATGCACAGCATAGGAGGTACCAAGAAAAGTAGATTTGAAAGATATGCTGATAGGTTTGTTAACTGTAGCAGAAATTAGCATACAAACATAGACAATGAGAGCAGAAAAGGACAAAGGGTCCATTTAGTCTGCCTGGAGATTCCTCTCTGCCCCAGAACCTATTGTTCATATGGGGTTTTATTCCTTCCAGCCCAACCCCTCTTCCCCTCCCTACTGCTACCGACCTGAGCAACCAGCAAACTCTTCACTCTGTCCCAGTCATGCTTGAAACCATTTATGGTCTTGTTGCCCACCTCCTCCACTGGCAGACTTTTTCATGGCCCTACCACCCTTTCTGTAAAATAGAACTTCTTCATATCCCTCTTAACCTCCCAACCACCACCAGTTTCCAGTCACGCCCTTAGGTTCTTGACTCTGTACTCCTTATAAAAAGTTTCTCATAGTTCACCTTGTTCATTCACTTCAGAAACTTGAAAGTACCCCCTTTCTCACCTGGTCTCAAGTGAGTATATGTTCAGTGGCTTGAGACAATCTTCATAAGATGTCTTCTGCTGACCCTGAATCATCTCAGTCACCCTGCATTGCACCATCTCCATTCTGTCCCTGTCCTAACTTAGTTGAAGACCCCAGAATTGAGCACTGTATTCCCAGGTGTAACCTTACTGGTGATCAACATAGAGGTAGTAGTAGTACTACCTCCTTTTTTCTCCTGTCAGTACCACTGGTTATACACCCCAGCATCTTCTTAACCCTACTACAGACCTTGTTACACTGGCTTGATTGTTTGAGGGAGTCACTTGTGCTGACTCGTGGGTCCCTTTCCTTTGCTGTAGTGCTTATTTTAACCCCTCTAATCCGGTACTCTGTCCTGTTTTTTCGTCCCCTGGGTGCAAAACCTTGCATTTTGTGGGGCATTGAAATTCAACTGCCAAACCTTTGACCACCTCTCTAGCCTTTATAGATCCCTCTGCATCTCCTTGATCCCTTAGTCGCTATCTACCCCACTACAGAGCTTTGTGTCATCTGCAAAGAGACACAGCTTGCCCCAGATGCTTTCTCCAATGTCTGACTATGTCCCAAGCAACACCCAGGTCCTCTAGCTCCCTTAGCAACTTTCTGGGTGGCACCAAGTAAAAAGCCTTACTGAAAATGAAGTACAGTAACTCTTCAGAGTGGCTCTTATACATAGTTACATAGAAGTTGTTAGCAGATAAGGACCTCTTGGCCCACCCAGTCTGCCCTATCAATTCCTACCTACTATGAGGCCTGATGCCTAAACTGAACTCTGGAGCACCCCCCCTTTTGCCTCCAGGATACCCCTGTGTCTGTCACACTCATTCTTAAATTCTGTGACTGTTTGAGCCACAGACACCTCCTCAGGAAGGCCATTCCATGTGTCCACCACCCTCTCCATGAAAAAATACTTTCACATGTTGCCCCTGAGTCACCCCCCCCAACGTTATACTGTATCCCCTTGTCTTGGAGCATCTCTTACTTTGGAAGATGCTCCCCTCCTGTACTCTGTTTATACTAGTGAGGTTTTTGAATGTCTCTATCATGCCCCCCCCTCCTCCAAGGAATGCATATTTAAGTCCTTTAGTCTTTTCCCATAGGTCTTCACATGCAGATCCTGAACCATTTTAGTTGCCCTATCTACCACCTTTGTTACCCAGTCAAAGAAAATTATCAGGTTTGTCTGACAAGACCTTGGTGTCGCAAACCCATGCTGTTTACTCTCCTGTAGACTCTTGCTTTCTTGGTGGTCCACAAGGTCCTCTTTGATCAATGACTCCATAAGTTTACCAACTACAGAGGTAAAGCTGACAGGTCTGTGATTTCCTGATTGCTCCTTGTCCCCCTCAATTGTGTAGCGAGACTATGTCCACTACCCTCCAGTCTTTCAGAACTACCTATGTCTGAGCTGACCTACTGAATAGCCCTACTAGGGCTTCAGTCAGTTCTGTGGCCAATGCATTTTGCACCCTTGGGTGCATCCTATTTGATGCTGGGGCTTTGTCTACTTGTACATAGATACATAGATACATAGACAGTGTCGGCAGATAAGGGCCTATGGCCCACCCAGTCTGCCCATTTGAGCTTGTAAGTTCAGTTTGTTTTCCTAGAAGTCTGTTGCCCCTTACCCCTGACCTCCAGAATTCCTTTATGTCTATCCCATGCATTCTTAAATCCTGTGATTGTTTCAGCCCCCACCACTTCCTCTGGCAGGGTGTTCCCTTGTCCACCACCCGTTCTGTGAAGAAATTCTTTCTCATGTTTCCTCTGAATCGTCCTCCCTCCAACTTCATCCCATGCCCTCTAGTCCTGGAACATCTTTTCGCTTAAAATAGTGTTTTCCTGCACCCTGTTCCTCCCTGTAAGATACTTGTATGTCTCTATCATATCCCCTCTCCCTCCTCTCCTCCAGGGAGTACATGTTCAGTTCCTTCAACCTGTCTTCATAGGACTTGTGATGCAATCCATGCACCATCTTTGTTGCCCTCCTCTGAACCTTCTCTACCCTGTCTATGTCCTTACGTAGGTATGGTCTCCAGAACTGTACGCTGTACTCCAGGTGGGGCCTCACTAGTGTCTTGTATAGCGGAATTATGACCTCCCTTTTCCTGCTGGTAATGCCCCTGCCTATACATCCCAGCATCCAGCTACACAGCTGAATTGGATGCCTCCTATCACAACCCTTCCAGGTTCTGGGGTACCATAAAGGGGATCCTAGGTCAAACTTCCACCCCTGTCTTACCACCCAAAGTGCACCTAAATAGTATTGAAATCACTGACAAGCAAGAAATCTTAAATGCCTTCAACGATCATTTCACTACAGCTGGCCTAGCTTTCGATTCCTCACCTGCAAACCTAATGAGATCATCACTAAACATACAATCTACTGAGGGACAAGAGGTTGCTTCCATTCTCCTTCAAATCAATACTCTTAAAAGTAGAAGACCTTCTATTCCAACTAGATACAACTAAAGTGCAGGTGCAGACTCCTGGATCCCTACTTTCTAAAAGTAGCACTGCATGTTAGCTGCCCCCTCACCCACCTCTTCAATCTGTCCCTAGCCACTGGTTCTATCACCTCAATATGGAAGACAGCTCAAGTGTTTCCACTACTTAAGGCAGTTGATCCCATGGACCTCAACAACTATAGGCCCATTTCCATCTTACCAGTACTGTCCAAGATGCTTGAAAAGTTAGTAAACTCTCAGTTAAGTGCCTACCTTGATACCAACAATCTCCTTAACCCAGCTCAATCTGGGTTTAGATCTATGCACAGCACCATCTCTGCCTTAGCAAAAGTTACAAATGACTGGCAGACTGCCTTGACAAAAAGAATAACACCTGTGCTGTGTTTTCTGGATCTAAGCAAAGCCTTTGACACTGTTGACCATGAACTACTAATCTCCTCTCTGAACTCCATGGCCTTGACTCACTCTCTCTTAAATGGTTCAGATGCTATCTCTGGAAGATTACAACTGGTAAAAATGAAGGTGACCTATCTACCTCTAAACCACTCCTAAGGGTGTGCACCGCAAGGCTCCATCCTGGGCCCCATCCTCTTTGCCATTTACATCAACAATATTGACTCCAATCTCTCACAATCTAATATTCACCTTTTGCAGATGATACTGTACTATATGTCAGTAATCCCTCACCATCAAAAGCCTGTGAGCTTTTACAGTCTGAGTTCTCCCTCCTACAGCATAACTTATTGAAAAGAAATTACTACTAAATGCCAAGAAAAGCAAAGCTATGTTCTTTGCCACTAGGAACTGCTCTTCCACTGTCCCATCACTCACCCTCCCACAATTATCTACCATCCTTGGTGAAAACCTGGAATATGTGGACAAATTCAAATATCTTGGAGTCTGGATTGACAATAAACTTGATTACACTAGCCACATTGAAGAGCTACTGAAAAGCTTAGACAAAGACTTGGCCTATTTTATAGGATCAAACACTACCTGACCAGAGATTCCAAAAAAGGCTAATCCTGGCACCATTCCTATCCCTCATTGACTATGCTGACTTCCTCTATGGCCACTGCTCCCTCTCCCATTTAAATAAATTAGACACCTTGTATCATAAGCTATTAGATTCATTACAGATCTTCCTCCAGCACCCATCATTGCTCTCTCTACAATGCAGTCAGTTGGACATCCCTGCAACACAGAAGAAACAAAAATGCTGCTGTCTGGATCTACAAAGCTCTGAAAAACAAACTCCTTTCCTACATCTCAGACTGTTTCAACGGATCACATCAGGCCTTACACCTAAGGATCAATAAACTCATCATGCTGAAGATTCCTATCACCTGCACCCGGTATGGAAGGGCTGCAATCAGCTATTCCTAGCACTTATCTGGAATTCTCTTCAAAGACCTTGAAATTGGATACCCTTATTCCTTTAACATCCTTCAAAAACTGTACATTAGTCTATTCCCAGAATCATGCAACTGCTTCCATAAGGCCTAGTCCTCCCACCCCCTCCTTCCCACCCCTTTTTATACCCCCATTTCTCTATCGCTCTTCTAGCTTGTTCTCCAACCAACTTCATACAAAAATGCCGACCCAAGTCCAACTATCCGAGCTTTATCCCTACTATACTGTTTGTTTCTTTCCTTTTAATATGATTTAGGTTTACTGTCATTTTGCCTTGTATATATGTAAATATTTGTATATCTGTCTCATTCATAAATCATTGTATCTGTGTTTATTCAGTACCATGTTTTTTGTGTAAAACTTGTAACCTTATATTGTTATGACCACTCATGTCCATCTTGTAAATGAGCTATGCTCAATGATGTTCGCCTGAATAAATAAAGATTTTGATTGATTGATTGATTGATTGATCCTATTTGCTTTACCTGCTGCCTTGTCACACTGTTTCCCTACCTTGAGGTCATCAGAGATGATAACCCCAAGATCCCTTTCCTGCTTGGTGCATGCTATATCCTCACTCCCCAACTGATATATTGTGCCAGGGTTTTTGTGCCCCATATGCATTATCTTGCACTTCTTTGCATTGAATTTCAACTGCCAAACCCTGACCATTCTTCAAGTTTCTGAAGGTCGCTTCTCATTCTGTCTACACCCTCTGGTGTGTCTTCTCTGTTACAGAGCTTTGTGTCATCAGCGAACAGTGAAATTCTGCCTTCTAGGTCCTGCTCAATGTCACTGAAGAAGATGTTGAATAGGACCAGGTCCCACTTTGATCCTGTGGTACCCCACTGGTCACTCTTCCCTCTGTGGAGTGACAGCCATTTACCACCACCCTCTGTGTCCTGCCACCCAGCCAGTTACCTACCCACCACACTACTGTCCTGCCCACACACTATTCCCCAGTTTGTGTAATAGTCTTCTATGTGGCACAGCGTCAAGGCCTTGCTGAAGTCCAGATAGGCCATGTCCACTGCCCTCCCTGATCCACCTCCCTAGTCACCCAGTCAAAAATTCAACTAGGTTGGTCTGACATGACCTCCCCTGGTGAAACCATGCTGCCTTGGGTCCTGTAGTCCATTGACAACCAGATGTTCTACCAATCTCTCCTTCAGTAGTGCTTCCATGATCTTCCCCACTACGAGGTGAGGCTGACTGGTCTGTAGTTTCCTGCTTCCTCTTTGTTCCCACTTTTGTATAAAGGACTACATCTGCTGTCCTCCAGTCTTTGGCTACCTCCCTGTTTCCAGTGATTGGCTAAACAGGATAGCCGGAGGTTCAGCCACCACCTCTCTTAGTTCTTTAAGGACCCTGGGGTGCACCCCATCTGGCCCCTTTGCTTTATCAAGTCTTATTACTTCCAGTTCCTTCAGGACCCTTTCTCGTGTAAAGGGACTTGTGTCCATTTCTGCACCATTCTCACCCCTTGTACTCTTTTCAGACCCATTACCCTTCTCTTCCTCAGTAAAGACTGAGCAGAAATACCTGTTCAATATATCAGCTTTACTGTTGTCATCCTCCACGTGGCCCCCATCCTTCCCCTTCAGTCTCACTATCCCTCCCTTTGTCTTTCTTTTTTCACTTATGTACCTGTAAAAGGTTTTGTCCCCTCTACCCACTGATTCAAGCTCCTCCTGGACCCTTTCTCTGGTTAACAGTGGTTTCTTCATTTCAGTAATGTTTCTGACAGCCACCTTGACACCAGTTTCAGACAGGGACCCACTGTCTTTCCTTGTGAAGACAGAGCAGAAGTAATTGTTAAGGGCAGCTGCTATTTGTTCATCTTCTTGTTGTACCCTCCACCCCTACAATGGTTTAACAGTACCTCTTCCCTGTTTCCTTTTTTCTCTAACATATCTGAATTACCCCCTTCCTGCTTCCCCTTTTCCTTCGTATGACTGAATAATTATTTTTTCCCACGCTTGACCCCCTCTGCAATATGCAGCTCTGTGTCTGCCTCTGCCTCCCTGAATGTCTTCTTTGCTTCCCTTGTTTTTATTTCATATAATCTCCATTCCTCCTCCCCTGGTTTTTGGAGAAAGCCTGTTTCTTGACCCTCAGAGCTTTTCTGACCCTTTCTGAGGAGCATATTTTTATCTTGTTACTGTTTAATTTTGAAACAGTTCTTGTACATGTCTTTGCTGACTTAATAATGGTCCACTTGTTTGCCCCCAGTCTTTCCTCTACATCTCCAATGCTGTCCACCCTCGACTTTTTTTTCCTCAGTCCAGCTCTTTCATTCAGTTGAAGTCTGCTCTTTTGAAATCTAGGACTTCAGTTTTTGATAGGGGCAATCTGGTCCTTAGGGCCTGCCTGCATCAAATGGATTTATGGTCACTGGACCCCAGTGGCTTCCCTACCCTCTCTCCACTCATCAAGTCAGTGAATACCATATCAAGAATGACCACTTGTCTAGTAGGTTCCTTAAACAGCTGCATCAGCAGGCAGCCATGCAATGTATCAAATGGAGCTTGACTTCTGGTGCACCTAGCAGCTGGAATGTTCTAGTCGTGATCCGGCAGATTCAGATAGCCTACTGCCACCACTTCCCCCTTCTTCACTCCCCTTGCCAGCTCTTTCTCAAGCTTTCTATCTCTCTCTCTCTCTCTCTCGTCCCTCTGTCTTGGTGGTCTCTAGATCACCCTCACCTATATGTTCTTGACTGAGGGTACTATGAGGTGAACCTACAGCAACTATTTCCCCTTTGCTTCCCCTGATGTGTCCATCCAGCACAGCATCTATGCCCTCCCTGACATATAGGGCTACAACCCCTCCCCTTTTTACTGCCCCTCTATCCTGTCTAAACATTGTGTAACCTGGGACTGACAAGACCCAGTCATACTTTTCTGTGGAGCAAGTTTCTGTGATGGCTATCAGGTTATCAGGATGGCCAAGAGGCTGGCCTATAGAAAATTCAGGAAGACTAAGAGAAAGGTGGATAGGGAAAATTGCCTAAGGTTGGCTAGTGAGGCAATTAAGGAAGTCCAGGGAGCAAAGGCACAGAAGGAGCTGTAGAAAGCTGAAGGAATTAATAAGGGGGAGAAGGCTTTCTTTCACTGTATAAGTGAGAAAAGGGACAAGAAGAAATTGATTGTTAGGCTTAAAGGGTTGGAGTGGGTGGATGATAATGGGGGAAAGCAGAGATACTAAATGAATACTTCTGTTCCGTCTTCACCAAGGAGAAGGACAGACCAGTGACTTTAGAAGGGAAAAGAGGAGCTGGAAGGGAGGGGGAACACAGATGTAGTGATAGAGGAGGATAGAGTGAGGGAGAGGCTGTTGGTATTAAAGCTGGACAAATCACCAGGCCTGGACAAAGTACATAAAAGGGTACGAAAGGAACTGGCAGAGGAGCAGGCAGGGCCACTGGCACACCTATTTAATAGTTCACTAGAGTCAGGCATGGTACCGCAGGACTAGAGAACAGCACATGTAGTGCCCCGCCACAAAAGCAGTCCCAATAATGACACAGGGAATTACAGACCAGTCAATCTGACCTCCATTGTGGGCAAGCTCATGGAGACAATACTAAAGGAAAGCTTGGTGGAACATCAAGAGGAGCATGACCTCCAGGATGCGAGGCAGCATGTGTTCATGGGGGGGGGGCTCGTGTCAAACAAATCTGATTGACTTCTTTGACTGTGTCACTAGGACAGTAGACAGGGGCCAAGTGGTAGACATCTTCTATCTTGATTTCAGCAAGGCCTTTGACTCTGTGCCCCACAATAGGTTGATCAGTAAGTTGGTGGATCTTAGGGTTGGGGAAAAGATGGCCAGATGAGTGGAAAACTGGCTGAGGGACAGACCCCAGATGGTGGTTGTGGGGGAGAGTTATCCGGCAGCAGAAAGGTAACCAGTGGGGTTCCACAAGGCTCATGCTGGGGCCAGTGTTGTTCAATGTCTTCATCAATGATATTGGGGATGGCATTAAGGGCTAAACGAGCCTATTCACAGATGACACCAAGCTCTGTGTGAGAGTGGACACAGCTGAAGGGTTACAGGACCTACAGGAAGATCTGGAAAAGCTGGGGAGGTGGTCCAGGATCTAGCAGCTTGGCTTCAATGCCAAGAAATGCAAAGTTATGCATATTGGAGCCAAGAATCCCAGGACAGAGTACTACCTGGGTGGAGTCAGAGTATCTGCATCAGAGGAGAAGAAGGACCTGGGAGTGATGATCACTAGTGACCTGAAGCACTCCATGCAGTGCAAGAAAGCAACAGCAAAGGCAAACAAGATGCTGGGATGCATATCTAGGTGGGGTCACTAGTAGGAGAGATGAGATTATACTGCTCTTTTACAGGTCACTGGTAAGGCCGCATCCAGAGTATGGAGTTCAGTACTGGTGCCCACACCTCAAAAAGGACATTATCCTGCTGGAGAAGGTCCAGAGGAGGGCTACAAAGATGATAGTGGGTCAGCAGGGTAAGGCATACGAGGAGAGGTTGAGGGCACTGAACATGTACTCCCTGGAAGACATGAGAGAGAGAGAGAGAGAGGACATAGGAACATAGGAAAGTGACATCAGAAAAGGACCGCTAGGCCCACCCAGTCTGCCCATTTTCCTAGCATCCTCTAGGCTAGCCCCAGATTCCCTCCCTCTCCTTTCAACAGCCCTCTATGTCTGTCCCAAGCCCTCTTGAACCCCCCCCACTGAATTCTCACCCACCACTTCCCTAGGCAGCCCATTCCAGGTGTACATCACCCTCTCAGTAAAGAAGTACTTCCTGATATTACCCCTAAACTTACCCCCCTCGAGCTGGAGATCATGACCCCTTTTTCTGGGACACCCTTCATTTGGAATAGGTTCTCTGAAGGCACTCTGTTAATCACTTTCAGGTATTTGAAGGTCTCTAGCATGTCCCCTCTTTCCCTCCTCTGTTTCAGAGAGTCCATGTCAAGGGCTCCCAGTCTCTCCTTATGTGGCAAGTCACTGAGCCCCTTCACCATCTTGGTTGCCCTCCTTTGTACCCGCTCCACCCTCTCCACATCCTTCTTTTGGTAAGGCCTCTAGAACTGGACCCCATATTCCAGATGAGGCCTGATCAGCTAGGTGTACAGGGGAATCAGGACCTCTTTTCTCCTGCTGGTGATCCCCCCCCCTCCCAGTACAACCCAAAACTCTGCTGGCTTTTGCCACTGCCCTGCCGCACTGCCCAGCCACCTTCAAGTCTTGTGAGATGATGATGCCCAGGTCCCCCTCCTCCTTGGTTACTGCTAGCGGCTTGCCCCCAGTCTGTATTCTGTTCTCCCATTCTTTCTGATCAGGTGCATGACTTTTCATTTTGCCATGTTGAGTGATAATTTCCACTTCCTGGCCCACTCCTCTAGTTTCCCTAGGTCCCTCTGCATCCTCTCAGCTCCATCCTGTATGTCTACTCTACTGAAGATCTTTACATCATCCACAAACAGGCTCACTCTACCCTCCAGCCTTTCCTCTATGTCACTTATGCAGATGTTGAACAGCAGAAGTCCCAGCACTGACCCTTGGGGCACACTGCTAGTGACCCCTAACACTCCTGAGGGGATCCCATTGACTACCACCCTCTACATTCTGCTCTCCGGCCAGTTGCGAACCTACCTTATAAGCATCCCCCCCCAGCCCCAGGCACTCCTTTTTGTGCAATAGCCCTCTGTGCAGTAACGTATCAAAAGCCCTCCTGAAACCCAGGTAAGCTATGTCCACTGACCCACCGTTATCCACCACCCTAGTGACCAGTCAAATAACCTAACCAGATTTGTTTGACAAGATCTGCTCCTGGAGAAGCCATGCTGCCTTGGGTCAAGGAGGCCATTTGCCTCCAGGTAGCTGGTGATTCTGTCCTTGAGCAGTTTTTCCCTGAGCTTGCTGACCAGCAAAGTCAGACTCACTGGCCTGTAATTGTTCATGTCTTGCCTCCCCTGTCCTTTATGCAGGGGGAGTACATCCGCGCACTTCCAGTCCTTTGGCAATTCACCCGAGCGTATGGAATCATTGAACAGATAGGTCAAGGGGGCCACTAGCACCTCCCCCAGCTCCCTCAACACTCTTGGGTGAACCTCATCCGGCCCCATGGCCTTGTCCACCCTCAGGCCCTTAAGCTCTCTCAAAATCTCCTCTTCCCAAAATGGACTCACATCCACCCCTACCCCCTCCATTTCAGCTGGTCTAGTGTTGCCTTCCACCCATACCTCCTCCCTCGTGAATACTGCGCTGAAATAATTGTTCAGGATTTCAGCCTTCTCCCAGTCCCCCTCTACCCTTTCCCCTGTCTCTACTAGCAGACTAGGCATCCCAGTTTCCCCTTTTCTTCTCTCACTTGTATACCTGAAGAAGGTATTATCTCCCTTCTTGATCGCCTTGGCAATCTTCTCTTCCATCTTTGCTTTTGCCCATCTGACCACCCTCCCGGCCTCACTTTGCTTTTCCTGGTATACCACCCAATCTAGCTCACTCTGCGTAGTTTTGTATTGTCTGAAGGCTCGCCTCTTATCTCTGATACTGGCCCCCACTTCCCTACTGAACCATAGTGGCCTCTTTTTCTTCCTATTTTTTCTTAACCTCTTTGTGTAGAGGTCTGTGGCCCTCTTGATTGCTTCCTTAATCATGGCCCATAAATTTTCCACCCCACTAAGTTCCCCCAGCTCTTTAATAGCCTGGCGAGTATAATCCCTCATCTTGTCAAAATCAGCACATCTAAAATCCAGACCCTTCACTTTGGTCCGGTGACACGAGGCCAATGCTCGTACCATGAACCATACAGTGCCATCGTCACTAGTGCTTTGGTTATCCCCTACCGTTACCCCCCCCCACCCTGTCTCCATTTGTAAGCACCAGATCTAGCACCACTCCATCCCTGGTTGGTTCCTTGACCAGTTGCCTGAGATGGGATATCTGGAGAGAAAGTCTATAATCGATCTGCTTCTGGTTGAGGCTGCAGACATAGATTCTGACTCCATATCCAGCAGGTTGAGATCTCCCATCAGCAGCACCTCACCCTTGGCCGCCATCCTAAGCATCTCCTCGACTATCTGGTTGTCCACCTCTTTTGATTGCCCTTGTGGCCTGAATACTATTCCTGTGCACTCCAACTCACTCTTCTCTGTAGTCAACAAGATCCATAGAGCCTCTGTGTCCCCCCCCCCACCTTCCCTGCATTTCTGATGCTGGGATCCCCTTCCTCACATAGAGTGCTACACCGGCCCCTTTCCTGTCAACCCTGTCCTTCCTGAAAAGCATATACCCTGGAATGTTCATGTTCCAGTCCTGTCCATCTTGAAACCAAGTATCCATAATTCCCACTAGGTCTAACTCCTCCTCTGCCATCATTGGGACTTTGAAGTACTTTCAAGTACTTGAAAGGGATAAATAAGGTTGATAAGGACAATCTCTTTAAGTGAGTGGCAACCATAACATGAGGGGTCACAGTCTTAAGCTGGAGGGTGAGAGGTTTAGGAGAGAGAGATCAGGAAGCACTTCTTCACAGAGAGGGTGGATGACACTTGGAATGTGCTGCCAGAAGAAGTAATCTCATTGAAGACAATGGGCAGCTTTAAGAGAGGCTGGGATCTGCATAGGGGGAAGGTAAGGATCATGGGTAGGGAGGATGGGCGGAGTGGGGAGGGAGAGCAGGGACATTAGCTCAAGCTGTGGACCCTGCAAATATGAGCAGACTTGATAGACCAAATGGCCTTGTTCTGCTGGCTTCTTTGTATGTTCGTATGTTCCACCTCAGTGTCTGCTACCAATGCCTGGAACTCACCGATTTTATTACTCAGACTCCTGGCATTAAGGCAGAATCCCTTCCAACTAGCTCCAGATCCTCTTTTGCCATTTTGTGATTCAACATCTGCATTCCTTCCCCTTCTCCTTACATTCTTATTTTTTCTATTGTTACAGACCCTGAGGGCCTTCACTCTTTGTTTCTTTCACTACTCCTTATTGAACCTCAGCCTTATTTTCACTCACCTTACTGATACCAGTCACTAGCACAGGGAGAGCACTAGCTAGGAACCCCCCACTCCCTTTACCATGGTTTCCCTAGCCTCACTGTCTCCCGTAGTCAGTTTAACTGTCTGATAGAGACACCAGACGCCTCTGCTCCAGTGTGCTGGTCCCCTTTGTTAGGCGAAGACTGTCAACTTTGAACAGCTTTCTGTTCCAGAAGTCCCCCTAGTCTCCCGCCAAGTGGTACCCTTTCTCCTGACACCATCCCTGTAGCCACCCACATAATTCCTCCATCTCTTCCCTCCTTACTCTAGCTTTTCCTCCCCCCCTTCACTACACACAGGGGGGACCTTGGAAAAGGCCAGGGAGGCTGAGAATGCCTACCATCTGTCCTCCAGCCTCTAAAAGTTCCACATCACTTGCTTTGCAGACCGTTTCTCTCGACCCAGATCTACAGTACAAGTCACATTAAACTGCTCCATCAACTCACTGGTGTAGCATTTTTTTTGTAGTGCTACTACAGTGGCAGCTTGAACTGTTGAAGCTTTTAACTTTTTTCAACTATCCTTCACTAGCTATTCAACTCATTTGTACCTGTTTAGTGAAATGGCAGTACCTGTTTTTCTGTGTGTATGCAATGCATTTTCATGGCATTGTTTATAAATACCACAGCATTCCTTAGGAGCATTGTTTATAAATATTACAGCATTCCTTAAGAGCATTGTTTATAAATATTACAGCATTCCTTAGGAGTTGTTTAGTCTACCTTCTGAAATGAAACTCATAAGCACTCAGCTGAAAATAAAGCTTATAGTAGAAGAAGAATCAGCATTTATATATCTCTTTTTATACATCCAAAGTGCTTTACAAACAATGCTAGACTGGTAGTGAAGTGACTGAATGAGTGGTGGCGGCCATATCGCACATCATCACCCACACACAGCCTGGATAATTGCATGAACCAGTTTATGGGAAGGGGAATGTTGGCCAGGACACTGGGAATGTTCCCTACTCTTTGCGAAGAGTGCCCTTGGTTCTTTTACTTCCACCTGGACAACACCAGGATGGGTAGAAGGGACCTTGGTTTAACGTCTCATCTGAAGGACGGCACACCCCAGCAGTACAGCACCCCCCAATACTGCACTCGGATGCCAGCGATTTTTAGGTGCAAGTCCAATCCCGGTGTGGGACGAGAATCCATGACCTTCTGGTCCAGAGGCGGATGTGCTACCAACTGAACCACACTGACACCTACATACAGCTAGTTTCAAACCAGTGCTAACCTTTTACTAATTCATTGAATTAAACACTGCACAGATTAGGAAACTCATTGAACAATGCTACACCAGTGAGCTGAGGGAACAGTTTAATGTGACTTGTACTATAGCTTTTGGAAAAAGTATTTGTTGTTGCTCTGCTGTTTTAATGCCTCACAGAGGTAATTTAGCTTGTGTTACTTGCCCCTCAGTGAGCTCTAGGAGGAATTACCTGACCTGTTTAAACTCCACTGAACCATTTAAAACACACAACGTCCTTCAAATTTGCCTTGGGAGGTAGTATAGCGCAGTGGTTTAAGGCTCTGAACAGCAAATCTGGAGATCTGGGTTTGAATCTCGCAGCCCCCACTTGCATACTGTGTGACCCTGAGCAAGTCACTTAACTTCCCTATGCTCCCAGGTTGCACCTGTAAACAAGCTTTCAGCTTAGTGTGCCACTCCTGGTTAAACAATTGAAAAAAAAAGGCCTGGAAATATATAGACATCAGCTCAATTGGCCAATCCTAGGTAAGTAATTCACATCCTTTAAATAGGTTTAAAGAAGCATTACACATTACTTTTAGAAGATGTACAAAACATGACAGCTAAAGGGGAGGTTCTGATAATGGGAGACTTCAACATGCCAGATACAGATTGGTCAATACCAGCAGGAACATCTGTCAGAACTAGACACATGGTGGATTCCCTGCAGGGGGAGGGCCTCAAACAACTGGTACAACAACCCACAAGAGACAGCTATCCTATATCTAGTACTGACTAACATGGAAAGGATCACAGATCTCCAAGTAGAAGATCACCTGGGGACCAGTGACCATCACATGGTATGGTTCAATTTGGCCACTAGAACTAAATCATCCCATTTCAAGGCAAAAATATGGGACTTCAGAGGAGTTGACTTTGATAAGATGGCCAACAGAGTTAAGCTAGCCATGGCAAAAACAAATACAGGTGAGGGGGTACAGGCAAAGTAGGCAAGCATTAAGGATGCAATACTTAAAGCAACATCCTATTGTGTTAGAGAGAAAAGGAAGTGCAAAAGATGAAGGAAACCACTTTGGTTCTCAAAAACAGTAGCAGAAAATGTCAGAGCCAAAAGGCTGGCCTTCAGGAAATATAAGGGATTGCAGCCCTTCAGGAAATATAAGGGAATGCAACAGGATGAAGATATGGATGCATACCAAAGTTCCCGAAGAGAAGCAGGGAAGGTAGTAAGGCAGGCAAAGTCCCAATCCGAGGAAACATTAGCACAGACAGTAAAAGAAGGTGACAAGACTTTCTATAGATACATTAGTGAAAGGAGAATGTCCAGAGGGGGTATTGATAAGATCAAAGGGGATTGGGGAACATGTGAGGAGAGGACCACGTAAAAGCATCTATCCTAAATAGATAAATACTTCTGTTCAGTATTTACTGAAGAGAAGGTAGCGCATGGACCACAGCTCAGCACCATGGACACAGGGGGAGGGAGGTCTGCACTAGTCTCTTCACAAAAGAAAGGGTCCTACAAGAGCTCGATAAGCTCAGAGTGGACAAGGCAATGGGACCTGATGGCATACATCCCATGGTACTAAAGGAGCCAAGGGTGGAACTAGCAGAGCCATTAGCAGAACTGCTTAGTGAGTCTCTGAGCACAGGAGAGGTCCCAGAAGACTGCAGAAGGGATCATGTTATCCCGCTTCACAAGAGTGATAGCAGGGAGGAGGCAGAGAACTACAGACCAGTTAGTCTTATCTCAGTAGTGGGCAAGATTATGGAGGCACTCCTTAAGGAAAAGTTAGTGCAACACCTGGAAACCATAGGAGCACAGGATCCAAGACAGCATGGGTTTACAAAAGAAAGGTCCTGTCAAACTAATCTCATAGATTTCTTTCACTGGCTAACCAGAGTGGTGGACCAAAGAGGAGCAGTTGATGTCACCTTCCTTGACTTCAGCAAAGCTTTCAATACTGTTCCACATAGAAGATTGATTAATAAGCTGGGTAGGCTCCGGGTGGGTTAGAAGTTGGACAACTGTGTGGCAAACTGGTTGACGGGCAGAAAAAAGAGAGTGGTGGTAAATGGTATACAGTCAGAAGAGATGCAAGTCACAAGTGGGGTACCTCAGCAATCAGTCCTGGGACCAGTCCTCTTCAATTTCTTCATCAGTGACATTGCAGATGGACTGGAGGGTAAGGTTTGCCTGTTTGCAGATGACACCAAAATCTGCAACAGAGTAGGTGATCCAGATGGGGTGAGCAGAATAAGAAGAGATCTGAATAAACTAGCAAAGTGGTCGGAAGAGTGGCAACTGGGGTTTAATACAAAGACATGCAAAATCATGCACATAAGGAAGACAATCCCTGAAGCCACCTATAGGCTGGGAGGGGAGTTGTTGGCAGTCACAAGGGAAGAAAAAGACTTGGGCATCATCATCTCTGATGACCTGAAATCATCCAAGCAGACCACTAAAGCAGGAGGTAAGGCTAGGGGGATGCTGGGTTGTATTAGTAGGGGTATCACAAGTCAGAAGAGGGATGTAATAATCCCTCTTTACGAGACACTGGTTTGGCCCCATCTGGAGTACTGTGTGCAGTACTGGAGGCCACACCTTCACAAGGACATAAACCAAATTGAGGCAGTCCAGTGAAGGGCAACCAAAATGATGCAGGGACTACATCAGAAAACATATGAGGACAGATTAACGGAGCTCAATATGTATACCCTAGAGCAAAGGAGGGAGAGAGATGATATGATTGAAACATTCAAACACCTTAAGGGCATTAACAAGGTGAAAGAGTCTAACATGTTTCAATATAAGAAAAATAGCAGGATAAGTGGACACAGCATGAGATTAGAGGGAGGCCAATTAAGGGGTAATGTGAGGAAGTTCTTTTTCACAGAAAGGGTGGTGGATGCATGGAATGGCCAACTTCAGGAAGTGGTGGATATGAATATGGTGCAGGTCTTCAAACAGGCATGGGATAGGCATAAGGGAGCAATACAGGTGAGTATGAATAGATAGGCCATTGACAGAGCAAAGGCTGATGGCATATTCATAAGGTAGAAAAAGAAATTTGCAGACTGGATGGGCCTTGCAGTCCTTATCTGCCATCATCTTCTATGTTTCTATGTTTTAAATTATATCCAGACAATATTCATCTCCAACTGTATTTTTATCAATCTGAGAAGTGGCTACTGAAAGTGTAATAATTATTTGATTTGGTAGTAACATTCAAGTAACATTCATCATCGCCATAGTATAAATTAGTATAATAAGTACAAAAACGTATTGAATAATACATGGGGAGTTTTGCATTATGAGAATTTAAGACACACCTGAGGTATGTGATGCTACATAAACCCCAAAAGCAAAGCTCGAGGAGTTAATTGAAAAACATCACACACTGATGGTGTGTATTAAAATTCAAGTAACCATACCGTCCCATATTTTGTTCCATACAATTTCTGGCCAACAATATTTTCCTCAATCTGTCTTTGTTGTTTGTCTCTCCCTCTCAGTTGCCTGCCTCCATTAGTGAACAAAAACTAATGAAAGTTCAACCCTGATAAGTAAATTAATAATACTGAAATTTCAAAAAAGTGCAATGTTACGTTCATGTTTGAAACTTTTAATCAGGTTGCTGTGATGATGTCAGTAGAGCCATGAGGTCCGTTGTTTAGAGTTGCTTCAGGTTCTACAGCAGCTCTGACAAAGCAGCACTGTTTTAATCTGTAAAGTAAGTTTTTTAAATGATTTGCTGCTGAATATAGTCACTGAAAGTATTGCTTCTAAACCAATAGCCTTTTCTGTGACAAAATGCTGACTCTCTGAACACAGCTCTCAAGTGTTTTGAGATAGGTGCTGCTGTTCAGTGAACATGAGAATGCTATAATAACCATCTGTTTATTAAGGCAAATAATAACTGGCCAGCTCCATTGAACAGATTGATGGCCAATTATTATAGAGAGAATATTAATTAAAACAGGTATGTTCCTGTTTCTCTCCTCTCCTCTCCTCCCCATATTTCCCTTCTCAACAGAAGAATATGATCTTTCATCTGGAGTACTGCATGCAGTTCTGGAGACCCCATCTCTGCAAGGACATAGGCAGGATAGAGGCGGTCCAGAGGAGGGCAACTAAAATGGTGCAGGGTCTGCAACAGAAGCCACATTAAGAGAGACTAAAAGAACTTAATATGTATACTCTCAAGGAAATGTGGGAGAGGGGGGACATGATAGAAACGTTCAAGTATCTCAAGGAAATCAACAAAGTTCAAGAGGGTAGCGTCTTTCAGAAAAAGAGATGTGCAAGAACAAGGGGGCACAATTTGAAGATGGAGAGGGATAACTCAGGGGTAAAGTGAGGAAGTATTTTTTCATGGAGAGGGTGGTGGACGCATGGAATGGCCTTCCTGAGGAGATTTTGGGGTCAAAAACACTGGGGGAATTTAAGAATGCATGGGACAGACATAAGGCAATTCTAGTGGGAGGTAGGAGGAAGTAGGCTGTTGGTAAAACTAGGATCTGCAGCTCATCCGATAGGTAGGGAAACGAGCAGACTAAGTGGGCCAAGCAGTACTTATCTACCATCAAAGTCTATGTTTCATGTTAGTGGTAATAAATATTTTTTTAAAGTAAAATAGCCAATAGAGCAGAGCTTCTTATCAACGGCATCCTGTTTGCATACCACAAGTTATAGAAAATCTATAAAAAGAGGCACTGTACATCATCAATTGCTAGACACCAATACCAATACAATATACATAACTTTAAAACATGGACAGTGAAGTACTGTAGCTGCCAAATATCAAGGAAATAATGTAAGCAATGTGAAATGGATTGGTCTAAGAACCACCATTTAAAGAGCTGGTGACACGTTTAGGAGAACTTAAACAAAACATAATATTTAGGCACTGTTCTGCTTCTATTTCCCATTAGTTCTATATCCCCCATTATTTAGTAGTGAGGACATTTGCATGAAAACAGGATCTTTGCTCCTGAAGAGTTTATCTAGTCTTGCTGCTTTCTCCCTACCTGAAGTCATAGAGGACCGCTTGTGACCTCACAGTTACTCCCATGGCAACAGATTGTAATGTCACAACAGAGGATTATGGCTTGAAGTAGGGAGAAAGCTAAAGAAGCAGATGAACTCAAAATGAGCTCTACTGGTCAACGCTGATATATTCATACACATTTCTTTAATAATAAATTATTGGGAGGATAAATATATAAAATATAATGGAATGCAAGCAGAATTGTACCTAAGTATCATGTTTTTTAAAGTTTCCTTTAAGGCATCAGCAGCTCTTTAAAGGTAGGAAAGGATGGAGCAAACTTCTATAAGGGCAAAAAGATACAGGTAGGGCATTCTATCAAATGCAATAGCACAACTATTAATAGAGCACAAAACAGACATTGAGTTTTTTTTATCTTAACTAAATCTAAAAAGTAAACTGGCACCTTACTCAAGACATATTTTTGCAAAAGTTAGGCTATGTAGAAACATAAACAATCATAGCAGGAAAAGACCAATGGACCATCTAACATGCCCATAGTTCCCTATGAAACCTTGGGACCTATTCTCCATACAGGACCTCTCTCTCCATTCCCCTGTTCCCCTTCCTGCTACTACTGCCGTGAGTAATCACTAATCCCTTTACTCTGTTTCAGCCATGCTTGAAACCATTTATGCTTTTGACACCCACCAACTTGGCTGGCAGACTGTTCCATGGTTCTACTACCCTTTCCATGAAATATATACATATACAGCCATTTGGCTTCCTGGGTCATCTACCCAATATATTTAAATGCTAGGCAATGGTAAGTATCTCTGGGAGAATTTAAATTAATCTGGCCATTCTGGTATACCGTTAAAAGGGCAATTGAGATTGAGTGACTCAGATATGAGTGACTCAGTCTCATCGCCTCTGTTGTGGGCTACCCTGCAAGGGTATGAACATATGAAACTTGCCAGCAGAAACAGGCCTTACAGTCTATCAAGTCTGCTCATATGTGCAGCTAGCACTCTTATATTGCAGCAGCCCCACCACCCCCACCTCATGGAACTACCACGGTGTCCTTTACCCAGACCCCCTTCCGTGCCCTGTCCCATGCTCTTTTGAAACTCCTCACCATCCTGCATGCCACCACCCCCTCTGGCAGAATGTTCCATTTTGACACAACTCTCTCCATGAAATAATGCCTTCTTATCTTCCTCCTGAACCTGCCTCCCTTCAATCTCAGCCTGTGCCCTCTCATGTCCCTTCCCTTCCTCTGCTTAAACAGCCCCTCTGCTCCAGATTTATTGATCCCCTTCAAGTGCTTGAAGGTCTCAATCATGTCCCCCCATCCCTTCTCTCCTCCAGGGTGAACACATTCGAGTGACCCAGCCTTTCCTCATAAGTTCTTTCCTCTATCCCCTGTATTATTTTTATCATCTGTACTGCACCCCCTTGAGAAGCTTGATGTCCTTGCTCAGGTACTGACACCAATATTGCACGCAGTACTCCAACTGAGGCCTGACCATGGCCCTGTAAAGTGACAGGATCACCTCCTTGTGCCTGGATGAGAATCCCCTCATGATGCACTACAGCATCCTATTGGCCCTAGCTGCCACCCTCTTGCATTGAGCAGAGTTATTCATGATCCCTGTTACTATGACCCCCAGGTTCTTCTCCTTCTCAGTCACCTGTAACTGCACACCACCCAGCCAATATTCCCTCTTCCGGTTCCTCACACTGAAGTGCATAACTTTGCACTTCTTTGCATTAAATCCCAGCTGCCACCTCGCTGACCACTCCTCAAACCTGGTGAGGTCACCCTGTAGCCTCTGCCACTCCTCTATGCCATCCACTACAGCTCCCATCTTGGTGTCATCCGCAAACAGACTGATCCTGCTCTCTACCCCTTGCACTATATCTGATATGAACAGTCTTAACATCACCAGCCCCAGCACAGAGCCCTGCTGCACACCACTGGTCACTGCCTTGGGAGATGAGAGTTCTCTCCCCACCACCACCACCCATTGCAGTCTATCCCCAAGCCAACTTCTGATCCAGCCAATCATCTTAGCCCCCACCCTTACATGTTCCAGCTTTGCCCCTAGTCGCCCATGAGGTACTGAGTCAAAGGTCTTGCTGAAATCTAAATATAGGACAGCCACTGCATGGTCCTTTTCCAGTTCCCTTGTCACCCAGTCATAGTATTCTATCAGGTTGGTCTGGCATGATCTTCCTGAGACAAACCCATGCTGCTGCCCATCCTGGAGATCACTGAATGACAGGAAATGGCAGAGCAAGAGTACGGCAACAGGATACCAGAAGGCATCCGTGAGGTATGTGGGGGGTGGTGAGAGAGGAAGCTGCCAAGCTAGCCTAGTGGCACAGTGGTTAGGGAGGCTGGCTCTGGTGAGAAGGGTGTAGGGTTAAGGGCTGGGGTTGAGCACAATGTTTTTGTGCTTTTCTGTGCCAGTTTTTTTTTTCTTGCGTCCTGGTTCTGCCCCTCCCCAACATGCACCCCCAAAGTTACTTATTTTAGTTGAGGGGTACAGGGCAAAGCCCCCTGCATGAAACACTTAAGTTTTATTTCTCATTGTGAACGTACATCCCTGTTTTTGTTTTCGGCGATGTACATTTGCCGTAACGATCGCTGTTATCACATAGAACCAGCTAATCTAATACTGTACAGAGGGTGTCATGCCATTGTAGTTGGTAATTAGCTGCATCATATATAGTAAATGAAATCAGAATTATCAAAGTGTGGCATTAGTATTGTATGAGAAATGTGGGGCTTAATCTCCCAAGGAAGGCTAAAATAATGTCTATAGAGTACCTCTAATTTAGGACCTATTTTTTTTTTCAAACATCATCAATATGGATGCCCTGTTTTCTAAAGGAATCCAGCCAAATGCTATTTGGGCATATTCTGTAAAGTATCAGAGGTTGTTAAACATGATGAAGTAGATATCTGCTTTAGTCGTGGCTCAGAATCAATAATTGTAATGTGGATTTTTTCAACATTCAGAACCAGATAGCGAGTTTTGAAGTAATGCTGGAGCAAGATAAAATTATCCTGTGATTTATGCTTTATGTCCAATGACATGCTCCCCACTGCCTGAATTATTGTATCTTTGGCATGCACGTTGGTGCTCACACCTACAAGAATATTATTAAATCAAAATTTGTACAAAAAGGATGCATTATGTGAGCTATAAATCCCAACCCTAGAACATCTTTCAAACAAATCATTAAAATATGATTTAAAAAAAATGCTAAATAGTTAAAAGCTTTCAAATCAATCAAAATAGAAGCACGGAGTTAAACAAATGAGCATTGAAGAGGCGCTGAAGGAAGTTAAGGTGGAGAGATTCCTTATCTGGTAACCTGTGAATTCCAAAAGGTGTTACAAAAGGAAGGTGTGCCAAAGAACAAAGCTGAATCACCACAGAGACTAGAACTTTTGGAATAATCAGTATGGGGTCTATACACAAACATGGCCATTTGCACTGGAATTGAGCATAGTGGTGGGAATGCAACTGTGCACCCATAGTAGCGTGAAAATCACATGGCATTCACCAACAGTCCCATGCGTGGATGGAGGTGAGCAGGGTTTGCTGGAGCATGCAAAACAGGGTATGGGAGGGACCATCAGTGGCAGGAACACCCATTGACTCCACCATAAAAGGTGATCTGTGCCATGGAAGACACAAGGACCGTCAATGCACACACACAGAAGTGCATGCAAAGTAGGAGGACTGGTTGAAGAGATGTTTGCCACACTGAGCAACAGCAAGGGGAACCAGTCCAGCAATAGTACCCTAGCCCCAGGGCAAGATGGCAGTGCTGCACTATCCACTAGAACCAGAGCACAAGACCCCACATGCAGCCATGGGCACTGGAAGGGAAGCATGTATGGGCTGCCCTATTCCTACTGTGCAACTTCAGCACTCAGCAAGTGACAATGCTGGCAACCAAAATCATAAGCCACTACAGTACCCTCTATGGCTCCAGCCCTTACAAAGTGCAGTGGATGACAAGGTATGGATCTAACTGGACATACAGGCTGCTGACAGTGCCTGTGGGACTTTGCCACCATGTCCATCATCAAGGGACAGATGGTGTGACCTACATGACACTGCTAAACAGTAGCTGACCACAGCATGCCATTACAGCCAGTGGACCAGTGGTGGCCCAGTGCAATTAAGACACTTAACTGGTCTCTCACCAATTGAGACCATCATAGCTGAGATCCTGACAGATGAGGAGCTAGATGGGGAGGAGGATAGCATGGATACCCTTCCATGTGACAATTCCCTCAGAGCACAGCAGACAAGTGCCGTATCAGCCTCCAACAGATGCCGGGCATGCAGACCCAGAGTGCCCCTAGGATGCATCCACACCACTGTCATCTGCCATGGACAGTACACAGCAGGCAGACATAGTAGGTAAGGGCCACCACTGCAGACTACATTACATGAATGAACAGCCAATTAACCATACATGACAGGTAACCACCCTCAAACCTCTTTCGCAGACTCACTGGAATGTACAGTAGTGCAGGATGTGGGGCACGGTACACCACTGGAGAGGCTCAGAAGCATACAACCTGCAGAAGAGGACACAGCACATATCAGCACAGTGTTACCACACCCAGACACTGACTATCCAGAACAGCAGGTATTTCCAATGGAGACATACATGGTATGTGACACACAGTGGCAAAACACACAGGGGAGGAGCAGGCACCATGACCCACAAGAGGCATTGTTAGGGTAAGAAAAGATCCTGGGCTTAAGTCCTCAAAGGCTGGGGATAGGTCATATAATCTTATAAAAAGATTAATTTCAGCAGTTCTATTGAGGAGAGGTTTGGTGCCCACATGAAAACATGTGGGGCTCAAGCCTCTGAGGTACAGGTCTAGCAATGCCCAGGTGACCCACACCCCCTAGAGCTGAAGGCACTGACACCACCCAACATCGACCACCATCACAAGGCCCTGCAAGGTGTGCATAGGCAACCAGCATACTCAGATGGCACTACCTCAAGCTCCACCATCTGGAGCTTGAGTGGCTATGTGTCACATGAGAGATCACAGCAGAGGTTGCCCTGATTATGGCAGAAATGTGTGGCACCCATGGTGAGCTGTGCTGGATCATGGACATATTTAAAATGCCAACGTGCATCGCTTCCACCCGCCATGACCACGAATTTCAGAGACCAGCATATAGACACACCAGGCCAGCTCCCAAGGCACATTCACACACAGACCTCAGCCCTGAGGGATGTTTTTGCCCCGGAAGGGAAGTCCACAGGCACAAAACACTTCAGAGCACAGTCTACCCATGCTGCCGCATAAGATGGTGGTGGTGGTGCAAGGGATGGTGCGAAGCTCATTTGCACACACATCTCATCCTGTAGTGGATGCCAAAGTAGTGCCCCTCCTTGCAAATGTGCATCCCAACCCTTCCCTCGGACCATGTGGACCACATGTCATGATTACTGTGATGATGCTGGCATGTACACTGGTCCTCATTACCTCTGTGGCAGTGTCCCTGTGGGGTGCTGTAGATGTCTGTATCATGGATATGGACCAAGACATGCCCCCACTGTGTGAACCAACTGAATAGTCATGGCCCTGTGATACCTGTGGCAACCCCTTATACCCTCGAGGGGTGGTGACCTGTGCCCCTGCACTAGTACTCCTTTCACATCCTGGCAACGCATTTGTCACATCACCATGCACTGCCCTCCCAGGAAACATACCACTTAATACCCTGTGCACATCGTCACCTGCGCTGACCTACAATCTCTGCCATAGCCACACACCCCCGTCATACAGCTACCCCAATGTTTACCCTGACTTCTGAATGCACGCTACACTAGTAGATGCTGTGTTTGCCTGACAGAGAGTCAACCATCATGCTGCTGTGTACTTTATGCAATCATATCTCCAGAAGCAACACCATCAATGCCCAGCTGATCCACATCAGGTACATCCTCGGGCGTGGGTATGAGGCACCATACAGTCAAGCTGTGTAGCACTATGCACATGATAAACATACAGCGCACCTTTCTGGGTGGCAACATCAGGATGCCACCCATTCGATCCATACAGCGGAAACATATCTTCAGCATACCGAACTCTTCTTCCACCACTGAATGGATCCAACAGTGCACCTCATTGTACCTTTCCTCAGCTTCAGTAGTTGTTGACAGGTAGGGTGCAAGGAGATATGTCCTCAGGGGCTAGCCATTGTCACCTGTGGAGGGAAAAGGGACACTAGGAATGGTACGCAATGGCATGGACAGATATCCGTTATCCTTCACACATGCAGTCACCAATCAATCATCCCTCATAGCCGCCATGGATCTCAAACAGTGCCCATAGACATGATTGTTAAATATATAGGCATCATGACAGAAGCTGGGGTACTTCACACACATTGGTAATGACACTGTCAGCATCACACATCACCTGCACATTAATGGTACAGAACCCCTTTCTGTTTCAGTATACCTCTTGATTCCATGTCGGGGATAGTAGGGCCACATGTGTAGAGTCAATGGCCCTGAGTACATTCGAGAAGCCATGCATTGTGTGGAAACCCAACTTGGTGGCCGGCATGGCCTGCTTAGTGTCCAGGTCAATGGAGGGATATTGGACAAGGTTGACAGCCTCCCAGTGTAGTATACAGGACCCTGTGGACTGACTGATGCCTATCACATCCCCAGCCACCCTCAAGAATGACCCCAAGGCATAGTATGCCATGTCATACAGTACCATCTGTTCCACAGTCAGTGCACAGGACTGGCCCATTGTGGGTGCAGTGTTGGAAGCTATCAGATGGCATATGTCCTGAATGGCATCATGGTCCAGGCAGAAATTATTGATACACTGTTTATGTGCCAGGGTGGACACCTGCTGGTGTAGACAGTAGAGCTGTGGCCTATGGTGCCTTCCATGGTCCTTCTTCTGCAGCACTTCATCCTTCAGCATGAGTATGTGTAGAAATTGTGAGGGGCACATAATGCTGTGGCAAGATGTGTGGCACTGGTAGTCTGAGGCAGGTTCCTTTGGTCTGATACATGGATGTACCACCCCTTTATGTACCCATGAAGTGATGGTGTGGGCCACAGTCTTCCTCCATGCCATGCCCAGGTGTGTGTCCCACAAGAGGATGTGACACACATCCCTAGGGTATTGCCATCTGTGATGGCCATAGCAGGTAGAGAGTGATGTAAATGGAGGGGCTGAGCAGGGGTGGTATAGCAGCCTGTGGTCTGGTGTGGCACCATCTGACATGTTCCCAGGTGCCTAGTCTGCCATATAATCTCATTTGGGTAGGCATGATGCCCAACCAGCACAACATGGGGTGGCTATGGAATGAAACATGGCCCCTGCAGGTAAGCATCATTTTGGGGGGGTTGGGAGAAGGCAAGCTCCATGTGCATTACTGTGATGCTTATGTATATTCTCCTTCTACACTATGCTGGATCATTCTGACCAGCCAAAGAGGCTGTCGCTGTAGCTGGAGGAGTGCCGGTATCATTGTTGTGGTGCCCAGTCATCCAATGTCATTACCAGAGGGCCTGTGAAGAGAGGACCATGCCTACAGGGATGATTACCTGATCCTGTGGTGGATCACTGAGCCATCACCGGTAAGTGCATTAATGCATGCCACAGGGAGGTGTGGCTATGGATAGAGATGTCTCATGCCAGGGTGGGTAAAACAGTGGGTAGGGATGGGACACCACGGACAGCTTATGGTACCTTTGTGTGGTGACGCATTATCTGTTACTTCTGGGGACCCTTCACATTGCACTGTGACTATTGGCATGGCAGACTTTGCTCTGTTGCCACCACCGACCACCATGTTGTAACAGGTATATGCTGTTAGTGGACATGGCATGCAAGGTTGTGGTGCTGATAAGGCTGTTAGAATGTTTGCAGACAATCAGAAAGCTTCATTTCTCAGACCCTTTTTATAATTCTGATCAAAGGAAAACTGGATGATTACTTGATATAGAACTACTGTAGCAGACCCTGATTAATCAACATGGATAACCTGCACAAATTCCCTCTAACAGGGAACTAGTCCAGAGGCAAGTGACCTACTGAATCAACACAAGAGGAAAACAAATAACCAAGGTAGCATAGCTCAGTAAACTATTACTGAGACCATCAAGGCCAGCAGGTTTGGCAAGGTCCAATGCAAAAAGTTAATTTATAACTGCTTCAGTGAAGACAATTTAATAGTAAAAGTTCTAACACTAGATGAATACTGGTCAGGTGTATTAGACACCGCATTTCCAATTAAAATTTTTTTAAAGGTGTTGATGGTTGGAATGTGATCATTTATTTCAAATGCATCCAGCTTAAAATAGTTTGGAATTTGCAGTTTAAGTTTAGAATCCAATACACTTTCAAAAATCATCTTGCATTGTAGCCCTGGTCCCAAATATTTTTTATTAAGAAATTATTTTGATAAATGCATTGCAGTAATATATTTGTTGAATGATTTATGGTACAATATTAAACATTTGATAAGCCCACAGACAAGCTTTATCGCTCAGCTTCTGTTTTTCAGTAACAAGATATATACCAAGGAACATTAAATAGTTTTAGATCATTTTACTTTTCTAGTGCATAGGGGAACATGGCTATTGCAAATCTCAAGGAAAGTCTGGGTAAAATAACAACACATATCATCAATACAAATAATTAAATCTGTTATTTCCCAATTTTCCTTCACCAGATCATTTATAAATTTAAAGTACTTCAGATTTTTAATGAAATAACTGATAACTAATTTAGAAGGCCTTTAAAATGTTCACTTGTTCCTGATACAGAATGTGACCTAATGGTCACTGAAGGACTCTAGTTAAACACAAGGGGCCCAATTCCTAAACATGTTACACCTGGTGCAGGAAGATTTATGCCAAATTCCATGGCACACATCACACCTTACTCCAGGCACAACACAAGTTGCAATTCCAGAAGGTGCATTGCGCCATGCCATATGTGGGTTGCACTAAAGGAGGGCTATGCCACCCACTATGCCTGTAACCCGCAGCAGCATGGTGCAAGGGTGGGTTATGGCAGCAACTGTGCCCTATTCCAGAAAGGTGGCTGCTGTAACCCCCTTTTGCCATTCCAGGACCCGGTATGGCATAGCGGTAATAGACATGCTAGGAGGTGGTCTAAGGGGAATCTGTCCTGGCACAGTGATGGATGCCCCCTTCCCACAGCACTGCAGAAATTACATGGATGTGCTTCCCATGCACCCCTTGCTCTGTCATGCCCCCCTTGAACTTTGTGGACCCAGGATCCATTTTCAGTTGTGCCTCCCAATCACCAGTGCAAACTGGCCAGCCTCCTCCAATGCCCTCAGGTGCATGTGGGTGTGTTTTGGGATGGGGGACTCCTGGGGGCAGTAGATTGCATGCTGTGACTTGCAGCACCCAGTCCGGTGCACCATTTATTTGGCGCTAGCCTGCGGCTGCTGCAAGTTGTGGGCGTAGGTGCCAGGGACACTGCTTATCCTAGAATATGGTGTAGGGTCCCTGGCATAGTGCCACATGTCACAACTCACATACGCCCATGAGTTGCACCATGCATCTTGTAATCGGGCCCAAGCTTTACAAGAGTAATTTGGCCAATTAGGTGACATTAAATAAAAAATTGGGGATGCTGAATGAGCTTCTGGATTTTATCTTGTTGGCAGACCTATGAGTTGTACGAGCCAAAAATGCTATACTAAGTCATTTGGGAAATGTGATCCCATTCCTGCAGTCCAATTAAAATTGATATCTTGCAAAATAAGCATTTGATTGATAAACTTACATGGCTAAAGAATCCAGTTGAGAGTATAAATTTTAGAAAGATCAGACTTGTGGGAGGGGTGGTGATAACACCCAAGACTACAGATTGGTTTAGATTTAACTAATTACACTCCAATAAGAAGGTCTTCAGTACCAGACTCGGTGAGATAAAAAATAAAATACACTCGCCCCATTTACCTTGTTTGACATGGAAGCAAATGTAGCATGCACTGCAGACACAAGTGTCCATTATATGGTTACTAACCACGTTAGTCCAGCGGAGCGGCTACAAAAATGATCAAGGGCATGGGGGACAAAGCATATGAGGAGAGGCTGAGGGTGTTGAACATGTACTCCCTGAAGGACAGAAGGGAGAGGGGGGCTTTAATAGAGGCTTTAAAATGCGTCAGGGGCATAAACAGAGTTGGTACAGAGGGTATCTTTAATTTAAGAAAGAGAGTACAACAAGGGGTCATAGCCAGAAATTGGTGGGGGGTAGATTGAAGAAGGAACTGAGGAGGCAGTTTTTCACTGAAAGGGTGGTTAAGTGGTGGAATGAGTTACCAGAGGAGGAGGTGGCAGCAAAGTCAGTGGCCAGTTTCAAGGGGAGTGGGATAGGCTGATGAAGAGAATTAGGACAGAAAGAGGTACAACTGGGATGTGGATAGGGGAGGGGCTTGGGATAGTGAGCGAAAACTCCAGGAGGAGTTGGGGAAGGGCAACTCCAGTGAACTGAGCTGCACACTTGAGCAGACTCGATAGACAATCATGGCCTGTTTCTGCTGGCAATTTTGCATGTTCTTATGTAATAATACAGTCTAGCTTGTTTAACACAATCCATTCATTAACAGCATTCAATGTTTAAAGGAGGCTACACGCATTGATATGAACTAGGGATAGGCCTTATCCTGGAAAGTATAAAAACCTCTAGGAAAAAGGAAGAAGTGTAGGGTGAGACTCAATCATAGCTCCTCAATTTGCAGCAATACAATGGAAACTAGATTAGCAATTTTGTAAAAAAAAAAAAAAAAAAAAAACATCTATGTAACAGGGTGTGGGATTAGGATGACACAATTCAGGCAAACAACAAGTCAGGTGCATAAAAAAATGCACACATATGTCATTTTATTTGTTTTAAGTAAGAATAACAAAGCAACATAAAAAAAAAATATTTACAGAAAGGAAAAAGTTGTTAGTCCATCACACCAGTCAGGCAATTGCTTTTCCCAGCTAATTTCTGTGTTTTTCTTGCCTTTCTTGGAATATACTTCGATCAGCGTGTAAGCTTTCACGCTCATGAACCATTTCACTCTGTAGTCAGCAAGCTACTGAACCACCTTTCTAACTTCTAGCCCCTAGTGGTGGGCTTTTTATACCCTCTCAGAGGTGTCATCACTGTCAGGTGGTCTATGATGATCCACCCTTTTCTCTAATTACCAGTATAATATCTCTATGCTACTAATATTTTAATCATATACATCAATAAGGTATACATTGTCTATGAGGCTCTTCAGTAAACCTAGGCTGAAACAATGTTGCCTTATTTTAAAGACAAACACCACAGCATCCATACTTAATAAGCACTAATGGGGCTAAGTTCCTCCCTCTAGGCGTGATATCACATTTTTGGGTCACTATAAATACAGGCAGTTTGAGGGCTGCTAGCCCTATAATAGGTCATGGCATACAATTCTCCTTATACAGAGTATTCTGTATATCCCACAGGTACTGTCTGAAAGCTTTCTATCGTTTTCTGGTATCATCTTCATGTTGCAGTGTGCTCTAGGTATGGGAGCTTCAACTGGGTTTGCAGAAGAAATGGGAGAATGAGGCCACGCTCCTCTTCTCCTTTCTTCTGTCAACTCATGAAACCTAATCACTGGTTTCATTTCTTCTAATTCTGCTTTAAATTTCCTTTTTAAGCAGTCAGACTGTGCTTAACACCACAGAAAACTCCTTAGGAGCCCTTGGTTTCTTGCTACAATAAATGCACCTTTTTCTTTTGCCCGACGGTTGACATTTCAGCCCAATGGTAACATTTTCATTCTGGCTCCTTCTTATTTATGTTCAGATTTTAATTATATCAGGGCTCCTTTTGTCCAACATTCCCTTCTATAGGGATAATCCTTAGCTCACTATAGATTAACACGTTTTCATCTCAGTACATCCTTGACCGAGAGTAGCATTAATGAAACCTAGATTTACAGTGGAAGTGGAAGTGGAATGGTGGCTGAAAATATTCTTATAGCAATTGCCAGCCGCCCACTTCTATACTACTGCATCAGAGGCCAGAGGTAGAGGGAGTGAGAAGCTATACCACTCCTTTTCTGAATTCTTTTACTCCCTCTATCTCTATCATTTCTGAATTACTCCACAAAGAAGCAAAATAAACACCTTTTCAGGAGCTGAATGGTTAAACTTTAGTCAAGAAGCGGGGGCTAAAAAAATGAAAGTGAGCTGCCTTGCCACCATTCAGAACCGCGCTCAATATGTATTTTCTTTATTTACAGCCATTGGCCAAACAACTAATTGTTATTTTTCTTTCAGCCACTTCATGCCATGGTCCCTGTGGCTATTCTGGAGCAGGTAGCTATGGGGATACTATTTACAAGTGCTCTGTAGTGCCTGCTTTGGCTCCAACTCTGTTTACCACGAGTGTGGTACACTGAATGGCAGCATATTTTCTAGCGGGAGCATTTAGGGCAGGCTCCTTCCTTATCTTCCTCCCCAGCTTCTTTTTTATCGTTTAAGAGTCACAGTGCCAAAACCATTAAATCCAAGGCACTGCTTCTTTAGCCCTCTGGATATTTAAATGGCTTCAGGCTTTCCTTGGGCATGTTAAAAGGGTAGTACAGTATTGAGAGGGTGCTGTGGGTGGCCAGCAGCACAGCAGTGAAATCAGAAAGAGGGAGAAAGAAAAAGAGAGATAGCAAATATTGAAAGGAATTGCAGGGATTCAGATTGCGTACAGGGGTGTCCGCTAAGACAGACGTTACCCTGTCACAATCTATGATGTCCCATTATAATGACTGGAGGCCCTCTTAACTCATCAGGTCACTTATCAAGTGTGCCTTTATCAGTATACAAAGACATACTAGGTATGCAAATGGACTGCTATAAACACAGTAGGTATGCTAATGAACTTCTGACCTAACTTTCACCTCATGAGCATTCCATCAGAAGCTATTCTCAAAGCGAGTAAAAATGGTATCAAATTCCCAGTTCATTGAAACTCAGTTCATTCAAAAAATTATTTGTTCTAGTTAAACTTTAAATAAATAATCTATTATTGACACACTACAACTTTCTCAACATTTTTATTTTGACACATTTTGTACTTGCTGCAATATGGATGTGATGTTGGGGAGGTTGTAGTCTGGAAGAATGGCCCAAGCGATAGAAAATAGACTTCAGCCACGGGTCTCAAGTTTTATTATAAAGACAAATGCCTTCAACCTTGGTCCCTAATTCCTGCCCATAGTGCCATTTTTCCTTCCTGCAACCTCCCAAGCATCACATTATGGCTATATTAACCTATACCAATGTAATGGGCTCATATAACCTGTTGGACTAATAGCACAAGAATCACTATTTACTTTAAAGCAAATTTCCAATGTGCTTAACAGCAAGTATTTAGTAGAAGGCATACAATAAGCAATTTACACAAGAGCTAAATCTTGAAATAACAATGACATTTCTAAACCACAGGAAATCCTCTTAGTGAGTACCTGTAAACATGGCAAGCAGATTAAATCCATAAAAGAATTAGCAGATATAAACACATGCCAAAAGGGGTAATTTCTGAAAAGTTGTCATCACAGTTATATATACCACAAGCCCTTTTAAATGAGGTACAAAGTTTGCGTCTAGCTTCAGTGGCAGCAGTGAAGAGATAGTGATGACTTTAGTCTGCCATTCATAATGTGAGGCTTTGCCTAACTACACTGTAGTAAAGTATAGCTTTACCCTCAGTGACATCACAGGGTGATCAAAATGGTGGCAATGTAGTACCAATATAGGGTAAACGTCATCATCTATATAGCTGGACTGCTGCAAGCTACAGGTAAGCCCGGTGCCTCATTTAAAAGAGCTTTCCCTGGACTTTTAACTATGATGTCTGCAGTTCATAAATGCTCCCCTTTAACAGCCGTGGCTGCCTCTTTAAATGCATACCAGATCATTACAGCTAAAATGGCACAACAGATATCAGTGATCGCTTAGTTATTGCTCATCTAGGTAAACTAAAAATGAACGACTCACAAAGACTGATGGTTTACATCTGAGAGCGCTCACAAAGCTAAAGGATCTTACAGACGGTATTGGCAATGATATTCAGCACAAAGAATCCAGCACCACCAACCACATAAAGGATCACAGCAGAAAGTGCTGCAAATCAAAGCAGTTTAATAAGGCACAAAAAGCTGTGTTTACATTTGAATTGGGTATGTGCAGTTTGAATACATGCATAACTTGTTCTGTACGATTGCTTTCTGGTAGCTCAAATACATTGTTTTAGCAGCGCCTAATGTCTGAACTATCTACTGAGGGGTTATATCTCTTGTATATTAAAATAGAATTATTATAGTAGTTATCGTAATTGTTTTTACGTTTCTGGCAATATGGAATTTTTAAACATGATTGATTCTATTTGCATCTCTTTTTTTAAGCTACACACATGATTTTGACTAATCTGTTTTCGCTTCCATTTACAAGTATGTAGTTTCTGTAAGGTTTATATAGAGATTATAACATACACATGTTTAGATGTTATTAAGCCAGTTTGACTATTAAAAACATCCCTCAGTAGTTTGGAGAGAAAATGTACATATTTTCTTTGAGGATGGTTCGTGCATACTCATAAAATCTACTGTTAGTAGTGATAGCAGTTTTTCTGCATGTGATCTTTATTAATGATTTACCAGTATAAATTATATTGCCCCCAGTGCAGTTGTGAGAAGCCATCTAGTCCTTCCTATTTTAAGTCATATACTAGATTTTTTCACTGTTGGTGTCACACATATTCTGTGTTTTTATATTTAGGTTTATTTTCATTTGTATTTTTCATGCATATGTTTATATATCTTCTACAAGATAAAGAACACTTGCTGACTAAATGTATGTTCTACATTTGTATTCTATTTTTCAAATGTGGGGTTTAACCAATCAAATTGGGAAACTGTACCTTTAAATTTTGGGTTTAAATTGATTGTTTATACACCTGTGGGACACTTTCTGATGAAGCTTTGGGGAAACCGGTAGAAGTCTTGTGGGGTCCTACCTGGTGTCTCCTCCTAGTGTGTGCATATGCACTAGTGATGTTTGCACTTTTGCATTTTTTTGCCTTATTAAACTGCTTTGATTTATAGCATTGTCTGTTGTGGTCCTTTATGCAGTGAGTGGTGTTGGATACTTTGTGCTGGCTGTTACCGTTTCCAAGAGCACACCCAACTGGGGGGTAGCTTTTTAGAGTTCAGTGACTGGCAATGATATTTCAAGAAGTCACTGGACATTTGCAAGGTGCCCAGGGACTAGAGGAGAGTAAATGTCACTCCTGTGTTTAAAGAAAGAAGTAGAAGTGACATTGATCTGAACTGCAGGAAAATACTGGTCGCTATTATCAAAGACCCTGAATGCTTATGCAGTGAACTTATTCCTGCTGTTAAAGCAACATCAGTATCTGTTCCAAGAGCATTCCAAGCTAACTTACTGGTCTTTTGAGAAAATAACACAGGAACCAGATGGGGTAAGACATTGCTGTACTACACTTAGATTTCAGTAAAGTATTCAGCATAGTTCCTCTTGAGTAGTTGGTTCTGAAATTGTGGAAGATTGGAACTCTAGGACATGCAGCATAATGGATAGAATGTTGGTTCTAGGGCACAGTGGGAAATGATGCTTGGGTCAGTATTAGAATGAAAGGGAGTCATCAGTGGGTTTCACAAGGGGTCAGTATTGAGACCCCAACAGTTCTATATTTTCGTTGATGATCTGTAGTTGGGGGGGTCTTGCAATATGGGGCCACGTAAACCGGGCGCATTGGCATAGCTAAGTCAGAATGCTGCAGAGCGGTGGTCATGTGGCATTCATGACTCTGGTGTGCAGCTGGTATGTGCCCTATCCCCCAGCTGCATGAAAAGCAGCACACCGGAGTGGGGGGGGCGTGTCAGCACTATGTGCCATGCACAAAAGCACATAGTGTAACCCACTGGGGGGAGCAGAGTGGTGTGAAGGATACGTCAGGGGACCTTGCTACAGCAGGGACATCACCAAGGGTACAAAGCTGGGGGGGCTAATGCCCCTTAGTCAAAATCCTAACAAAGCTGGGGGGGGTCCGGGGTCATGCCCCCCGTAAAATTTTGAAATTTTTACCTTCAAATGGTGGCCTTTCCTGCATTTAGTGGTGAAAAATATGTTTGAGAAGCCTAGTTATCAGCCATCTACTTAATGGTACGTGTGGAAAAATGTGGTTACTGGTCCACCAAGGACAGGTTACATACAGGAGGACCCCAGAGCAAATAAGAGACCAGAACAGCCATTATCCCAGCAGATCTGCTGGGAAGGTTACAGGAGGATCCCAGAGCAAATAAGAGACCAGAACACAACAGCCAGACACCATTCAGATCTGCTGGGAAGGTTGCAGGAGGACCCCAGAGCAAATAAGAGACCAGAACAGCCAGACACACCATTATCCCAGCAGATCTACTGGGAAGGGTTGTAGGAGGACCCCAGTGGGAGAAGAGGTCCCCCAAATCTATGAGGTGGGTGCCAGTCACAGAATCAGCTCAGACATAGAACCCACCTCCCTCCATCCAGTCCTCGCTCTCACCACTCCCAGTTCTACTCCTCAACTCAGATGCCGTTAGTAGTCAGCAGCAGCAGCAGCAGCAGTAGGACAGGCAGACTCAACTTAGACTCAGTAATCAGCAGCACTGAATCGGGTTTGCAATATTGCAAGGACTCCTTGCTCAATCTCATGTCTGATGACACACATGATAGGGACAGGGAGTCCTCAAACCAGCTTCAGTGCTGCTGATTACCAAGTATAAGTTGAGCCAGCCTGGCCTGCCTTGCCCTAGTAGTCTACTCTGCAGTTGCAGTGCCCTCCTTGTTTGTTTGCCACTTTACTGCTGCCTAAGAACTTTAATTTTTTCATGTTCTGGATTAGATTAATCCACAGTTCCACACAAAAAATAAATATTGTTGGCATGCCGCCCCCCAGCCAGCCAAGCCACCAAGCGAAGCCACACCACACAGTTAGTACTGCCTGCCTACAGCTTCCAGCCACCATCCAGTGCCACTAAAATCCTTCCTGACCTGGTCCCGTCAGGGACTGGAGACTAGAGAGCACACCTAGAGAAACTAGTGCATTGCAGATGCAGATCACAGCGTGTTTGTGCGTGGTTTGAAATCTGCATCATTTTCTGCTCCGTCCCTCTTCCTTCCTAGTTGCTGCAGTGAATGAAGAATGGCCTGGGGTTGGAAATCATTGGGGATGCCAGGTACTACTACACAAATCAATCAAGTGGGTGGGTTGGGTCCTTGTCACTGCCCAGCCTGCCAGTAAGGGTGCACAGCAGCTAAGTTGCAGATGGTCCAGTAGGTGAGATGGAGTTCGGAGTTGCAGGATAGGAGCCAGTCAAGCAGATGAGAGAGATGGATGGTTATGGCTTAATTTTTTACCTCAGTCTGAACTGCATGCAGAATCAGATCATCGATCTGCATGCAGTTCTGACTGAGGTGAATCGGGGCAGACACTCCAAACAGAGGAGAACAATCCACAGGTCAGGAAGTGTACTAGTGCTCCAGCTCAGCTGCTGGGAGGGGTCAGGTGCTGGGGATGATTGCTCATGTAAAAATTATCCAGTCACAGACAGAAAGTAAGTGCCATGTACTCACTACTCAGGACGTTGAAACTTAATTTAGAATTATGCTGCTGCCAGAAAATAAAATTTAACTTAAAGTTCCTGAGTCCCCTTTAGTTACCTAGAGCTCGGCTCGGTGTGTTGGCTCGCACTGCTGCCTTGCGACTGTGTGAGTCGATTTGCTCCGCTCACTACTTTGTCTGCTCAGGCTGTCTGTAATTTGCTAATTTTCTCCAGACTTCAGTAGCAGCGAGTCGCAAGTTGCAAAGCAGTCAAGTCAAACACAGTAAAACAAATAAAGAAAAATGTATGTGGCTGCTATTTATTTATGTCATTTGCTGTAACTAAGATGAGGTGATGCCACTGTGCTACAGCCCACTCCCCTGTTCTGCCCTGGCCACTAGGTAGCATGGGGGGGGGCAGGGCAGCTGACAGTGTGAGCACCTGTCTGATTGCAACATGGGCCAATGCAGCAGATCCAATCCCCAGCTGTGGGGCCATCCACCAGGTTCTGGAAAGCCACACAGTCTGCCCTTCTCCAACACCACCACACTGTGCTTTCACCCTCCGCCCTGCACACAGCTGGGCACAACCCCAGCAATTTGCCACCATAGCTCCCAACCCCACTGCACCATGCCCTGTTTCTGTGGCAATGCACAAGTCCCCCCACACTCACTCACCCACGGGGGATCCTGTTCCCATGGTTGTCAACATCCCCCTGCCCCAGCACACACAGGTGACCTGTCATCCTAGTCCAGTGCCCAACTCAGTACCTACGCCTCCATTGGTGTTCAGTGGCACACCCCCTGTACCAACAAAAGCATTCCCCAGTCCCTGTACCCACATGTGTGCTCCCCAGATGACTAGCAGCACAGCCCTCCTCACACCTTCTTGACCACCAGCTGTCCAAATGATGCTGGGATCATGCTGCCTATATATAGGCAGTGAGATCCCAGCGTCTTTTGGACAGCTGGCAGCCAAGGAGGTGTGAGAAGGGCTGTGCCTCTGGTCATCCAGGGAACACACATTCAGGTACAGGGACTGGGGAGTGATTTTATTGGTGTGGCGGGGCACCACTGTACACCAATGGGGGTTGGGGTACCGGGTCGGGCACCGGACTAGGCTGACAGGTCAACTGTGTGTGGGGGGTAGGGGGATGTTGACACCCAAAGGAATGAGGCACCTATGGATGGGGGCATGTGCAGTATCGGGAGGGACAGGGCACCTGTGTGTTTGGGGGGCCTGACCAACAGTAGGGCTTGGGGGCACCAGTTATGGGGTTGAGGTATCAGGGGGTTGTAACATCAGGGTCTGGGCACAGCTGTGTTTGGGGCATCCTACATGATGCTGGCAGGGATACAGTGCTGTGGGGCATCTGTGTTGTGGGAGGGTGCCTTGCTGAGAGGCTGGTGCAGGGGTTCACTGGATGATGGGGCCATGCCACATGGGTCCAGGTGCCTGCAGTAGGCATTCATGCACTTGGGCCAGCGCTGTAGTGCAAGGGATCCACTGTAGGACCCATGCTGGGAATTTGATTGGATGTCTGGCTGGGTCTGTGACTCTACCCATGGCCACCCTGAGAGGACCTGCATGCTGGGGTGGGGGGCAGAGCTGCAGACAGGTGCCAGCCATTAGTAAATAATGGCCAGTGTGCACCTGTCCACAGGAGAGGAGCTGCACAGGTGAGTTATGCACTTCTGGCACTTAACTTACACCCATTAGTGCATAGGGGCCATAATGAGGGTGGTAGAGTCAAGGGTAGTGGAGGATGGACTACAATGGGGCTTAAATATATTTGAGGAGTGGCTCCACACATTGCAAATACAATTTAATTCAAGTGTGAGAACTTACACCTAGGCCCATAAAGGTCAGTTCAGAGGTACTATTTCAATAAAAAAAACAAATGGTTTAAAATGACCATGAAAAAGACCCAGGGGTCATGATCCCTGATGGGAAGCTGAAGCTGTCACAGCAGTGTGAAGCGGCAGTAGATAGGGCACACAAAATGCTGAGCTGCATTAAAGGGGCATAACATGCTGTAAAATGAAAGTAATTCTGACCCTTAAAGGAGAACTGCACTGAACCTGAAAGTCATTTTCTCCTTTGTAGAAGCTGCTTTAATGTTCTGATTTCAATTATTTGATTGTTCCATATATAGAGGCCAATTAGTAGTAATCTCAGTTAGAGTTTCTGCATGTGGTAAATACCATTTCAGAACTGCATGAGGTAGCTTATGTCTCTCCCAGCCACAGAGTTCTACAGTAGAACATGAATGCAATGTGCCAACAATGGAAGAACTGAGCAAGAACATAAATTACATCACACAGTTGTGAAATGGTGCTTACTACCCATATATAAATCAGAAACACCCACTGGGATAACTTAAAATCCTGTAGAGATGGAACAGTAAGAGAATGGAACCAGCATTTAACAGGCATTTGTCAATGCCAATGCCAAATGCGTGCTTGCTTGTTTGTATTCACTACATAGGTGTTTGGTATTGATAATGCAGACACGATAATTAACAAGTTAGTAACAAGAGTTATAATAGTGAAATTGTCATGATTGGGAAATAAAGAGGTTCCCGCATAATGTTTTCATTTTCTTAGATCGTGATCTTGAATTTTCAGAATACTAGTTTTATTGTGCCTCAGCATGTGAACATAACAGGTGTCCTTCATGAAATGCAACCCAAAAACAGTGTTTTGTGGAGCAAGTGTGAAAACAAGTTTTGAAGTGGGATCTGATAATGACACCTGTCATGTTCATTCAATTTGGTAAAAAACATGATTATGTTGAAAAGGTGCGTTAAAAAGTAAAAATATTAGAAAGTTATGAGTAAACATTGAAAAATATTAATGTTAATTCAAAACCTTTTTTGTTTCAATTTTGACCTCAAATGTTCAGCATAGTCTTTTTATCATATCATCTTATGAACATGACAGGCCTCATTTATGAAATCCTGTCCAAAGTGTCTTTTTGTGGCACAACTGTGAAAAGTCATTTTGGGTAGAATTTGTAAAATGACACGTCACTTTCATGATGTGGGGGTACAAAAATGGCTATGTTGAAAATCTGGGGTCACAATCTGGTACAATAGCAAAGCTAGGAGGAAGTAAGATGGTCAAGAAAGAATAGCACTGGACTGGATAGGTATGTATGGGGTGGGCTTGGAGGTGCTGAAAGGGACATTAGGGTGGGGGAGCCAAGAAGATTGATCCGAGAAAGGTGAATGGCTAAATCCATATGTTGCGTGGGCACCCTCTAAAGCCTCCAGCATCAAGAACCCCAGGGACAAAGGAAGTCAAGGACTTACAATAAAAAGAAAATGGGAGAAGAGACAGCTCCAATATATAGTACTGGCTCACAGTAACACCTGTGCAGGTCAGCATGCCAGGTGGTGGCAGCTGGTAATGTAACAGGAGGATGGGATGAAGAGGAGGAAGTGGGAAACCTCTCCTACTGTATGTTCTGCTGTAACCTGATTTTATAAGGAGAGTCTTTCTTGGGTAGATCCTAACACTGCCATGCCTAATGTCCCAGAGTCACAATGATCAGAATGTAAAAACCAAGAGGTACCTCTCCAGAAGCCCTAATGTTGACCTCCTGCTCACCAGGTGATTGTTGTCTTGCAAGCCAGAGGTGCACCAGGCAGGCCAGTCACTGGCAACATGAAGACAACTGCCCCCCCCCGGCACAGAGACTTCATAATTTAAGCAGCTGCATTAACCCATGGAGATAAAAAGTTAGTCACATTTTGGAAAAAAGAAACCTGACAACTAAAATGGCAAACTTTCAATGGACCACATTGAAGTGCACACCTCGAAAGACTTGGTGATAAGATAGTGTCTACACCTTGAGGCAGCTTTCCAAGATTCCTCTAAACAAGGTACTGCAATTTATTTTGTAGATTCCTTTGAATACAGATGATGATTCATTGAATGCTGGTCTAGTCATATAAGATGACAACAGGAGCATATTTGTTGTATCTCAGTTGCAGAGTTGCTAGAGATAATTCCCAGTTCTGTTTGGTGCCCCTTTTCACTTTGACCATCTCACACTGAAACCCTTACGTATATTGCAGCACCAGTAGCTGGAAGCATGATGTGCTGCAGTTGGCAGTAGTGGGAAATTTTGTTTATAATTATTAATTCAAGTATACAGTAGGTTGTACCCAAGCAACCAGCCTCATGGTTTGAGGATGTGAAAATAGGGATTTAAAAAAGGGAACTGGGGCTTTAAAATCATGTCTACATTGCATTTACTGTTGGGGGAGGTGAGCTCAAAGCTGATCATGATGCTGCTCAGCTGTTTGCTGGGTAGTGGCATGCAGATGCCTGTGATAGGAATAGATCATTCTTTTCAACAAAGCAAACTTTCCACCCCACAAGCAGAGGAACTATCATGATCAGCTTGGGGTGTCACTCTCAAGCACCATGCATCCTGAACTGCATGGGACCCAACAGTGACACACTTCTGAAACCCATTATTGTAACAATATGTTTTCCTTGCACATGCACATCCAAACATAAAAATCAGCTTCTAAAGGGGGATCAGAGCAGTTCTCCTTTAACCGTTGCTGTACCACTGACTTCTGTATGTCTTAAATTTCTGTATGTTCTAAATCTATGGGCAACCTAAGGGCTAATAGTACACTGATAAGGCTACACTTAGAGCACAATGGGCAGTTCTGGTCACAGTATTATGAAATGAATATTGCAGCTATTGATAGAGTGCAGCACTTCTCAACTAAAATGATGAAGGGAATTGAGAGGATGAGTTACGGGGAATGTTTAGATTGGCTAGGTACAATGTTACCTATACCCAAAAGCAGAACAAAGCTAAAAGCAGTCATGATTTCAGTTCTTAGAATTTCAAGAGGAATAGATGAGTTGAATAAGGAGAACATTTTTAAGATTCTTCAAGGCAATGGAATTATAGAGCATACTCTCCACCTAAGTAAGTGGGGTATGGAAAGGTATAATGTGAAGAAGGATTTTTCACTCAGAGAGTGGAAAACCAATAGAATAAGATCCCAAACAGAGGCAGTACACTTTGGCAATGCTGAATCTTCTGAATTCAAGTAGAAACAGTTTCTCAGAGGACAACATTACTGAGAACATCATTTAATTTGATGAGAAACGAAGGGTTCCTGAAAGTTTTCAATTTTTGTACATATTATTTGCTGCAGCTGCTTAGATGGTAGGAGATGAACCCAGTGTACCTTCAGTTGTTATTATTTGGTATTTCCTATGTTCCTACTGTACATTTCCTCATGAACTCAAAATTGCTGTATCAGTTTGCGATAACAGGGTGGGACCAACAATAGGTTTCAATGCATACTGAGATTTCTGACCCACTCAGACATCCAAAACCTTGGTTAATGCTATCAGATAAGGCTTGTTGGATAATAGATTTGGGCAGTGAATCATCTGCAACATCCAAAACTGGACAAATGTATGTGCACATATCTAAATAAAGGGAACATAAATTTTAGGGGAAGGATCACAGTTTTCCGTATAATTAAAAATTGTGGCATCTGTACCAGGAAACCTGTTTAAGATCACCAGTGTACTGCTGCAGTTTTCAGGGTCCTATTTTTTTCCATATTTAGGTCCCTTGTTAGAGGGAACATAAACCATGTTGTTTACATCTTGTAATATAACTGTAAACTGGGGAATGTGTGAAGTCTTTGTAATAACCAGTGCATTGCTTTGTTTATTTGTTTGCCTGTGTGTTTGTTTTGAAATGGTCCTTTTTTATTATTTAGGGTGCTTTATTAATGCAACCTTAACCTCAACTGGCATCCCTATTTGAGTTACTTTGTTTAGAAATCCAGTGGCTATCAGTTGAGTGAAAACCCTGCATGTAAAGCGTCAATGCAGGGCTTCAGCTCAAATGATGTCAATGGGTTACAGAACTCACAAGTAATTAAACAAACTCTAGCCAGCACCAGTATGGCTGCAGATAGGTTTTTGGAGGAACATGGCATAGTTCACCAAGTCCAAGATAGCAACAGATTTTTCTGCACATGTCCGATGGCTCGCAAATTTGTACTGTGCTCCAGCAGCCACACTGGACATAATGGACTGTACCACTGTGCTGCAAAGTTCATTGCACATGCACAAGTTGTCATGTGCAAAAAACTCTGGTGGCCACCTTGGACACAATGGATGCTAAAGTCAAAAGATAGAGGTTTGTTTTCTAAGTTTTACCGGCTGTTTCGAGCACATTCAAATTTTAACTGGGAAAAGGAAATCATTGCAGTATATCTTAGTTCAGCTCAGATATAGCAATAGTTTATTTGGTACATACTGTAAATATTATTTACTATCAGTTTGTTTCTGCTTGAAGTGCTCACCCTTTCAGTCAACTGAGTGATCCTTCCATACATATCACTCAGTGTGTAATATAAAGCCTGTGCAGCATTGAGGCCCAGAGTACTATCAGGAGTGATTGCTTTTAATCAAACTCATTAAATGATTATCTGTATTAAAAAATACAGTGTAATTATAATTCTACCAATTGAATAATACAATCCCATGCAGAATATATCTCACCTTACAATTTATTGAAAAAAATAAAAGAATAAATCTTGAAAATGAACAAGTCATAGAGAGTATACAATATAAAAAAATAAAGGTCAACTTCAAAAACATACACAGTAACATGGTTTTGAAACTTGAATATGCAGATACTTTCTAGGCAGCCCAGTGGTGCAGCAGCAGAATGCTATACTGACATATTAGAGCACTGAATTCATGAATGAATGTATGCTTTGAGCCATTAGGCTACTTGGCGGTAGGGTCTGGGTGTAACTGAAGCGACATGCACATCTTCTACTAGAGTGTGCAAGGAGCACCACATTAGTGAAATACAGTTGGTGGAAGAAAACTCCTCAATCTTTTTTTTAGCTCATGATAACTTCCTGCTGAGGCAAACAAGTGGAAGTAGGGTTACCACCTTTTAAGAAGCTCAAAGTGGGACATTTCTTACTGAAACAAGATTTTTCGCAGGCCAGTACGTACCCTCAACCAATACAACAGACGTGTTTTCTCTATATAATCAGAATTAAGGCTAAGTGTTGTAGTTTCTTAGTTGATTCTATTGTTTCTTATCATTTTAAGGTATTTCAGTTAAGATATGATAGTTTTCTGCAACATTTAGTGGAAAATTAGAAAATATTTTTACTACTACAAAGTCAGGACGTGTAGTATTTTTCATGTTTTTTTGCAGGACACAGCTGCCCAAATCAGGACTGTCCTGCGAAAATAGGGACAGGTGGTAACCCTAAGTGGAAGGGACAAGAAGGCACTCCTTGAGTATGGCTTGCTGGTGGGACTATTGTACCTGGGGAACAGTGAATAGATTCAGAAAGGGAAAGAACTGATACAGAAGTTTGACAAGGGGACAACATTTACCAATAGAAACAGGTAGCAGGCAACTTTGTAAAACACAAGGTAAGCTAAAATAGCTGATGATGGCTCGGCCAAAAGGCAGAGGGTGTTATTTCACTAGGCAGCTGAGTTGACTCACTGATGCTGGATCTGTACATCCAGCAACATGGAAGCATAAAATCTGATGGCAGATAAGGATGACTTGGCCCACCCAGTCTGACCCTGATCCCTGTCTACTGTAATAGCATAGATCCTATTTGATCTCCGACTTAGCCCTCCTTTCCCTGGTGACTAAGGTTCCCTTATACCTGTCCCATGCATTTTTGAATCCTGCCACAGCTTTTGCCGGTGGAAGGCTGTTACAGGTGTAACCCCTTGGTGGCGCTATCCCAAGGGCTACTACTCCTGTCTGCGAGGCTAGTAGCAGGTTATGGGGCCTAAGTTCTGAAATGGGTGCCTCCACCCAGAGGTCAGGGTTGGTAGTGGTCAAACTAACCTGGGCACAGCCCTCCAGAACATTGTAACCCCCCTCTTTCCCTTCTAGTGGCCTGAGCAATATACGATAATCGCTTTCGGAGTACCCTTTGTATACCATACCAGTACCCACACTGTTTTCACTTATCACCAGGGTTGGTTAATCTGGCACGACCCTGGGGACCCCCTATAAAACAAGGTTATGCACAGTAAATAGCAACAGTACAGTACTCTTGGCACAAACTGGAACCACAGTCAGGTTAAATGCAGCAAAAAAGTCAGATCTGATTTATTCAGGGGACATGAACAAGGAAGGGGCATAAACAGGTTGATTGGCTTAAAGGCTTCATTAATCAAACAATTATGCATGCATTTTAAGTCCCCACACAGTCACACTTCTGGGTTCCCAGGTAGGGAGATGATGGGCTAGCCAGGAATGTTGCAGCTGGTTGGGGCCATGTGATGAAAGAAAGCAACATGCACAACACACACTATTTGTAATCCAGAGTTGGAGGGCTGAGTTTGTGAAAGAAAAAGTAACCAGACAATCAGATGACAGCATTTTAGATGTAGTTGTTGTTGCAGGGAACTACCCTGGTGTTTACTCACGATATGCACATACGCAGGATGAATTCAAGACTGCAGGTTGTTGAGCTGGAGTGCCCGGAGAAGCGGAGCCCACATAAATCGCCATGGCATCGTTACTGTTCAAGTGTTGAGCAGGGGGCTGATCCCCAGGCAGGTCTCTCATCGATGGCTTTCTCCGTGCAGCGGGTAGTTGGGATGGGCCAGTGTGTCAAGGCCCAGGCCCAATGGAGATGATTTTGGATTCAGTCCATGGGGCTGGATGCAGCTTCCAGCAAGCAGAATACAGTTCAAACCACATTGGGGAACTAAATCACAACCCACTAGCAGCACACAGCACATTTACACATAAGGAAATTCTAATACAGCTTCCAGCAAGCAGAACACAATTCAAACCACAGTGGGGAACAAAATCATGACCCACTATATGCACACAACACATTCACATGTAAGAAAATTCTACTGTACCAGGCAAAAGGCTCTCCGGTCGCAATTAGAGAGTCTCTGCACAATCCGGGAGTTCAGAGGTGGCTGGAAGTCCAGTCAGGCTGATTGCATTCAGCAAATCTTCGATCTTCTTCAGGTAGGAGCCTTGTCACAATTCAGTGGCTTACTTCACTCTCCAAGTTCGAATTCACTCCAAAAAGGCACAAGTTCCTTCTCAGAGATAGCAGGCAGGCATGCAGGCCAAAACTCAGACCTTTCCACAGTTCTCCCACTTGAATCTACACCAGGGCTCTTGCTTGAATCATTCAAGCTGCCATCTCTTCACTTCCCAACTCAGAATTAAAACTAGCTGCAAGCAGCCTAGAAATTTTCCCAAGTTCCAAAAGGTTTGGTTGGCTGATCTGTCTGTCACTCACAACAAGTGCTCCCCCTCCAGGTTATTTTAGGCACCAAAATGCAAAAACTACAATTCCTACAAGTTTTGACCCCACCGAGCCCCTGTAGGCAGGCTCCATTTTAGAGTTCCAACAGTACTGATTGACCCATCCTGACAGTCCCAGGCCAAGTTGGTAGAGATAAACAGAACAGTCCTTGTTGCAAAGAAGGCAGGATAAAACAAACTGCAATATTATTACTACTCTAACAAATGATCAGCAAACAAGCACATCTTCTAACAGAGCTCCCTTTTAGATGAATTAAGACTGCAATACAGGCAACTTTTAAAGAGACAGTACACAGAGGCTATATAGGCACTCTTTGGCAATACATTTAATCTACCAAAACGCAGAACACCAGCCTGGTAGTGAGCATTTAGGCAAGCTCAAGGAAGACTTTTCAGGAACTCCCATTTGTAAAGGGGTTACACAGGCATCCATCACTCTCTCTCTGTGAAAAAGCACTTTCTTATGTTTCCCCTGAGTCTACCCCCTTCAGTTTCATTGCATGTCCCCTTGTTTTTGAGCATCTTTTTTCTTAAAAATGCTTCCCTCTTGTTCCTTATGTATATCCATGAGGTATTTGAAAGTCTCTGTAATATCCCCCCTTTCCCTTCTTTCATCGAGGGTGTACATATTGAGGTTCTTTAGTCTTTCCTTGTATGGTCTCTGATGCAGACCTTGCACCATTTTTGTTGCCCTCCTCTGGACTGCCTCTACTCTGTCTATGTCCTTTTGGAGATGTGGCTTCCAGAACTGGACACAGTTCTCCAGGTGAGGTCTCACCAGTGAATTATACAGTGATGCCACCACCTTCATCTGTCTGCTTCTGATACTCCTCCATATGCAACCTAGCATCCAAATGGCTTTCCTCACATTTTTGTCATATGGTTTGGTTACCTTTACATCATCAGATATGATTATCCCCAGGTCTCTGTACTGTTTGGTGGTTATCAGTACCACTCCCCCTATCTAGTACTTCACCTCTGGGTTTCTATGCCCTAAGTGTATGATTTTGCATTTCTTCACATAGACATTTAGTTGCCACATTCTTAACCACTCATCAAGCTTTCCTAGATTCCTATTCATTTTTTACACACACACACACACACACACACACACACACACACACACACACACACACCTGGAGTGTGCCTGCCCTGCTGCTGAATTTAGTGTAATCTGCAAAAAGGCACACATTACATTCTAGTCCCTCTGCAATATCACTAACAAATACATTAAAGTGGACCAGTTCCAGTACTGATCCTCGTGGCACCCCACTGGTCACACTCCCTTCCTCAGAGAGAACTCCATTTACAACCACCCTCTGATCCCTATCTCCCAACCGATTCCTTACCCAGTTCACCATTTTTGGCCCCACTCCCTGGCTGCACAGCTTGTTTACTAGTCTCCTGTGTGGAATTGTGACGAAGGCCTTATTGAAATCTAGGAAGGCCACATTCACTACTTCACCCTGATCTACTTTCCTGGTCACCCAGTCAAACAAATCAATCACATTTGTTTGACATGACCTCCCCCCTGTGAATCCATGCTGCCTCAGATCCTGTAAGTTGCTGGTATCAAGATATTCCACCATCCATTCCTTCAGCAGTGATTCCATTAATTTCCCCATCACGGAAGTCAGGTTATCTGACCTGTAATTTTCAGCTTCCTCCCTGCTGCCACTTTCATGAAGTAGGACTACATCTGCTCTCCTCCAGTCCTCTTGGACAGCTCCCATCTCCAGTGAGTGGTTGAACAAGACTGACCTCTCTGAACTCCTTCAATATCCTAGGATGTAGCCCATATGGCCCAACTGCCTTGTCTACTTTCAATTATGAACTACAGGTGCTTCTGACATGACTGGTCAAGGGAAGGAAAAATGGGATGAGGGCAAAAGGGACAGTACAGGAAGAAGCAACTGGAAATTCATTTCATTTCCTCTTTGTTTATTGGTGAAATATCATTAATACAGGGTTGCACTTCAACAGAAAGGCATATCTTCACAGTGTGTTACCTATAGGCTAATAATGACATATAATAAAGATCTGGGCAGGTTTTCTGCTTTCATTTTGTTCCTCTGATTGTCTTACAGAGCAATCCATGTAACATGAACCAGAAAACAGGAAAAGGCAATATCTGATTTTTATCAGGTATTGCACTTAAAATATTACATAAAACATTCATAAGTAGTGTATAAAAGACCTGTCCCTAGCAGATCCAGACTTTGACAACTAAATAATTTCTGAAATCACATAATGCTTGAAACGTTTAAGCTCAGATTCTATTCATTTAACAAAATTACAGAATATATGCACAAACTAGCTAAGTTTAACTGAGTGGAATGTATGAATCATTATTAAGCTATAGAGATTAATGCATTTCTTTTCTGACTACTGTGCCTTTGTTCTCTTCTTGGTTAAAAGCAGTGTATCTCACTAAACTATATAAGCAAACTCATTAACGCTATAGTAATGTTTAAAACAGTGAAATGTTAAGTTGGCCTTTTATTCTCATATAAAAGCATATTATATTGAGCAGCATATTTGAATGTTTTTATTTATTTTATTTATTCTAGTCTTGGAATTACAACACCTTTGAGTCAGCTAGGACTCATTTACAAATTTTCCACATCAAGGAAAGAGGGAACAAAGGGCCAGTTTACATGGTACAAGGGCAAACGAGTGAACAAGTTACAAATAATACATGATACATACAAATTACATTCAGTGCATAGTAAGTGCATAGTAAGTAAACATAAAAACATAAGAATTTGCTGGCAGAAGGAGAATGAGTGGTTCATCTAGTCTGCCTGGGTTTTCTACACCTCGTTATCAATCTGTCTTGCAAAGGTGACCATACTGTCTATCCCATGCCTGACTGAATTCACTGACCATCTTGACTGTCACTAAATCTATTGACAGGCTGTTCCAAGAATCCACTACCCTCTCCATGAAAAAGTACTTTGTAACATTTGTTCTGAATTTGCCTCCCACCTGGAGCATGTTGTGTCCAACAGTACGTGCAGCCCTTGGTTCCTGATTTGTACTGTGTTGATCCCTTTAACAAATTTAAATGTCTCAGCCATGTCTCCTCTCTTCCTCCTCTGCTCAAGTGAGAATAAATTTATCTGGCTGAGTCTAGCTTCATACATTTCGTGGTGCAGACTCTGAACCATTTTGGTGGCACGTCTCTGCACTGTTTCCAAATGGTCTATGTCCTTTTTTAGGTGAGGTCTCCAGAACTGCACACAGTACTCCAAGTGAGATCTCACCAGGGACCTGTACAGTGGGAGGATTACTTCATGCTTCCTACTGGTAATACCCCTACCAATACATCTGAGGATGCTGCTTGCCTTTAGTACCACTTTTCACATTGATTCCCTACCTTTAAATCATTCAAGATCTTGACACCATGATCCTGTTCCAGCTATGTTTCTTCTAGTAGCTGCCCCTCCAGGACATACTTCATGCAGGGGTTCCTTCTAACCAAGTGCATGACTTTTACATTTTTTGGCATTGAATCTCAACTGCCAGTTCCTGGACCATTCTTCTAGCATCCTGAGATCTGACTTCCTGTCTGCGATCCCTTCTTGTGTGTCCACCCTGTTGCAGAGCTTCATATAATCTGCAAAGAGGCAAACTTTCCTCTTCATTTCTTTAGCAATGTTGCTGATGAATATGTTGAAAAGGATGGGGCTTAGTACTGATCCCTGTGTCACACCACTTGACACCTTCTCCTCTTGGGACAAGGTGCCATTTACCATAATACTTTGTGTCCTGCCTTGCAGCCAGCTTATGATCCATTTAACTACTTTGTGATCAATACCATCTTTCTCCACTTTGTTGGCTAGCCTTCTGTGTTGGACTGTATCAAAGGCTTTACTAAAGTCCAGATACACCACGTCCACTGCTGCCACTTGTCTACTTCTCTTGTAACCAGGTCAAAGAATTCTATCAAGTTTGTTTGGCATGAGTGCCCTAATGTGAAGCCATGCTGCTTTGGGTCAAGTTGCCCACTTGCTTTCAGGTAGTTCATTACCCTTTCCTTAAGCAATGTCTCCATTATTTTACCCACCACTGAGGTCAGACTTACTGGGCAGTAGTTTCCTGCTACCTCCCTGCAACCACTCTTGTGCAATGGCACAACCGTGGACCTTTTGCAGTCCTGTGGTACTATCTCTGTTCCAGTGAACTGTTAAACAGTTCAGCAAGTGGGGCGGAAAGGTCATCCCTATGTTCTTTTAGAACTCTTGTATGTATTCCACCAGAGCTTATTGCCTTGTCCACCCTTATTTTAGACAACTCCTCAATAACCCATTATTTTGTAAAGGGGGATATGTCAGCTCCCCTGGTATGGGGAAGTGTCATGGCTGTTACTGGACCATTATCAATGTCTTCCTGTGTAAAGACTGAGCAGAAGAATTCATTGAGAACTTCTGCCGTGTCTTTGTTGTTTACCACCGAGTGTCCTTCCTTGGTTGCCAGCCATGTGATTCCTCCTTTGATCTTTCTTTTTCTCGACTGTATTGTTAAAATGTTTTTCCCCACTTTTCATTTCTTGAGCCAGTTTTTCTTTGGTCTGGGCCTTTGCCACCCTAATAGTTTTGCTGGATTCCTTGAGATTCTCCTTTTAGGCTTCTCTATCCTTTTCAGACTTGGTCTCCTTGTAATTCCGAAAAGCTTTTTTGTTTTCCCTAACTATAGTAGCTACCTCATTGGAGAACCAGAGGGGGTTCCTTGCCCTTTTGGACATGCTGATTTGTTTAGTGCATAGCGCTGTGACTGACGCTATAGCATCTTTCAGCTTTGTCCATTTATCTTCCACATTCCATGTGGTATCTGTTGCCAGCAGGGGCTTGATCCTTTCCCTCATTTTCAGGAAATCTGCTTTCCTGAAATCAAGCACCCTAATTCTGGAGTGGCAGGGGTCCTTAGTCTTGTTAATGGAGAACCGGATTGACCTGTGGTCACTGGTACCTAGATTGATCCCCACTTGTATGTCTGATACCCTGACACTGTTAGTGAGTACCAGATCCAGGATAGCTAATTCTCTGGTGGGAGAAACCACCATTTGATTCAGTCCTGCACCCCTCAAAGTCATGAGGAAGCCCCTACCCCTCTCTGAGGAAGCTGTAAAAGTGGACCATTCTACATCTGGTAGATTGAAGTCCCCAACTAGCAATAGCTTGCCTTTGTCGGCCATCCTCATTAAGTCTTCCAAGAGAACCTGTCCTTTTTGATCTGCTGGTCTGTGGGTCTACAGATAACTCCAACCTTGGTAGGGTTCCTGTTTCCAGCTCCCAGAGTGACCCATATGGCCTCTGTCTCACCTTGTATTCCCTGGGTCTCAGTAGCATTTATCCCTTCCCTGATATAAATAGCAACCCCCCCTTCTTACTTATGCAGATACTCTTGAATAGAGTGTAACCAGGAATGACAACATCCCAGGTATGGTTTTCTGTGACCCATGTCTCTGTGACAGAAACCCAGTCTAGGCTGGCCTTGGCCATCATTGCTGTGAGATCTGTGATTTTGTTTGGAAGGCTAGGGACATTGACACACATTGCCTTCCAATCTTGGTTTGTCCTGCTGGTTGTGCAATTTCTTTGCATGTGGTTTTTGTCCCTAATATTTTGAACATCTCTGTCATGTTTGGAATGCCCTTGTGGAGTTGTCACGCATGTGGTGCTTGTGATGCCCTGTTTTGCTTCCAATCAATTTTCCTTAGATGGGGGAGGGGCATTTGTAAGCTTATATGATGCAACTGTTGCTGATGCCCCCTTCCAATCCCTTGAATTTAAATCTTTGATGAAGACATTGGATATTTGGCCAAAAGCACATGTTCCCTCTTTTGTAAGGTGTAGGCCATTGAATCAAAAGAACTCCCTCTCCCAGAAGTTCTGCCAGCTTCCTGCATAGCTGACACCATCTTGAAGGCTTTTATGCACAAGCTAAATTTTGCTTTGAAAAACAATTGTACATACTACTGACAACACCACTTGATGGACATTATTTTATTTACTCTAAGATTACTTTGTAACTCAACTGTACTCCTGTACGTTGTTTCTGTTACTTTGTTCTTCTCTCTGTTCATGACATGAAAACTGTGTAAAAGAGCCCCAGGCTCAAAGGTGTCTCTGAAATGTAATAAAATAAAAAAATTAAAAATGTTTTTGAGCCAGGTATTAATTTCAACAATGTTCCTTTCTCTGATCTTCTGGCTGTTAGCCCCCTTACCCCACACAGGCAGAATTTTTGAGAAGGGGAGTTTAGATGAAAGGGAAGGGAGTTTTTCTCCTAGAGTAATTAGATGTTGTTTAGTCTCTCCAACTGACCATCTGGCCAGGTCGTTTGTACCTATATAGATGAGAACATGTCTCGCTTGATGTTACGCACAATTCTGTCACTCCTGTTTGTGTCCCTCCATGCTGATGTTCCTGGGAGGCATCTAACCTCAATTTCACTTTGGCCGCTATGCTGGATGTGCGACTCTACCCCGTGGATCACAGAGTCACCTATTATTAAGCTGTGCTTTTTGTTTTGCATGGAGGATTTTGTTGTGGTTTGTTTGCCCATGCGTTGCATGAGGGTCCTCTCCACTGCCGTACTACTAGGTTCCATGAGTTACATGATTACAGTTAATTTACACTTAGTATTAGTAGTCAGAGAGAAAGAACTTGTCAGTGACCTGCAGAGATTGAGAATACAATGAGTTAGAGAGCAGGGTATTTATAGGAGAATTCTAGTAGATGTGAGAGCAGGTAGGTATTGTATAGAGAGGGGTGATGTCAAGGGTAGGGAAAGGGTAAGGGTAGTAAGGTAATAGAGAAGATAAGTAAATAGTGAGAGCAGGTGGGGTATGAGGGAAAGGACTCAAAGTAAATTAGGTTGGGCACTCACAGCTAAATTAATTCATTAGATGCTGCTGAAGTTTGGTTTTAAAGGGTCCAATTTTGGTGTCCGCTAGGAGATTAGGTCGAAGGTTATTTAGCCAGGATTGCACTTTATACATGAAGGAGCTCTGTGCCTGTGCAGTGCAGCAAAGGGCTCTATGATGCCCCTTCAACAACTAATTCATCAATTGGCATCATTGTGCCAGGCTCCATGTCAACCGTGATTTGCAGTTGGCAGAGAGCTGTGCACATCATACTGTGTTTTTTCTGCAGGGGGTTTCGATCCCCCAAAACCCCCACACAGGGGGTTCACAATTAGTTTCTATTTGGAGAACCATGACTCAACTTCAGTGAAACTTTCTTTCAGACTGCTGATGAGAGGTAGAGGATCAGGCTGGATGGTGAAGAGCATAGCATCATCTACATAAAGGAGTAGGTTTGTAGGGCAGAATTGAGGAAGGGTATTCAGACTGAGGATAAATAAGAGAGATTCCAGGATTGAGCCACAGGGACTCCAGATCATACCACGTAGCTGACTGAGAGTGTATCCTGTATTTTCACTCTTTGGGTTCTATCCTCCAGGTAACTTTTAAACCGTACAGTGACATCATGTGAGAGACCAAGGGTGGGTAAGGACCTGAGTAACAGGGTGTGGCTAACAGTATTGAATGCCTTAGTGAGGCCAGTGTAGATTGACCCCACAAGGTGTCCATGATCCAATGACTTACGCATGAAATCTGTGTATTCTAAGAGGGCAGTGGTGGTGCTGTGCCCTTTTCTAAATATGTGTTGTTGGGCACATTGTATATTATAGGTGGCAAAGTAGTCAGTCAGCTGGTCTGCAACAATTCACTCTAATTCTTTAGAGTGGGATGGTAAAATGGAGACTGGACAATAGAGTGTGTGGCCCTGTCACCGCTCATGTGAACAGGAATCACAACCACCTCTTTCCAAAACAAGGGGAATGGGCCAAGACAGAGGGATAGGCTGAGTATCTTGGTAATAGGTATTAGGAGGCAAGGGTGAGACGGAGCAATTTAAGATCTAGAGTGTCACTACTAAATCTAGATTTGCTAAGGACATGCAGTAAGTATTTTTTAGTTGTCTCGATAGTTATTGTGTTGTAGTAGAAAGGGAGTGCATTCAGGGATGGGCTCACTTTACTGCCATTGTGCTGACAGGAGGATCATTAAAGAAGTTGAGAGGGAGTATGCCACTGTCTTGCCTAATCGAAGAGTCACAAAGGAATAATCACACTTGGCATTCACACATCAGCACAATTTATTGCAAGCAAAAGATAATTACACTTCATTTAGCAGCAATATCACTATCAGCATTAATGATTACACTTTAGCATTCATTCATTAGCAATATTACTATCAGCATTAATATATACTTCAATTAAGCAAAACATGATACATCACCGATTCAATAAAGCATCATCCAAGCCTTTTCCCAGTAGCTGGGGAAGCCCCTAAATCATCTCACAGCCTGGCCAGGAGTTTTGAACCGGGAGGAAGTTCCACAGCGATGCGTCCACCCTGCAGATGAGGCTTCCAACCAGGCATTGAGAAAGCTACATTTATATCTTATTCTATGCTAAAATAACTGCAGCCTTTATAGTGTTGTTTTCCCACATTCTAGAAGCTGGCGGGCTCCAAGGATATTACAATTCACACGATAAGGACTGCTCAGAATTCCCCACACCTGCTAGGTCACTGTGCTCCAAACACTGGCCGGTGCCTAGAACACTATGAGCTAAGCAGAAGTTTAAACAAAACTGCAAAACAGGTTGCCTGATAATATGCGACCTTCAAGTCAGCAAAATACACTGTCTGAAGCAAAACATAATAATGAGGCTATCTAAAGAGCAAAACACCAATTAAATGAAGCAGCATGTAAAATGGAGTCACACAATACAAAATGGAGTATAAAATGACATACATTACATGAAATAGCATACAAAATGGAGTGACAATAATCAACATATTATACTATCACTACATTCGGTCCTTTGATTATTGTGAATACGATTTGTATGATATTGGTACCATAGCAAAATTACTACTGAATATAACATGATAAGTAACAAGTCCAAATAAGCAAGATAATTGTCACTACAGCAATGATTATGATAGGATGTATCAAAATATTTAACACTTTTGTAGCTGATGGAGACCATCCTGTAAAATATCCCACCAATAATGAGTAGTCTCTTGTTGAATCTTGGAACTTAAATCAATCATTTTATTTTTAACTATCGTAGTTTGCACCTGACTTTGCACTAATGATTTATTTCTTATTGCCAAATGAGCCTGCATTACATCTGTTTCCTGAATTATCTGTTTAATTTTATTTAATGAGATACTCAATCTTGATTGATCTAAAATATTGGCTGCCAATACAAAATAAGCTTCTGCTCATTATCAGGGACAAAGGTGTAAGTAGTATTTTCCACCACAAATGAGTCACATTTCTTAAACAACCTGAAAAGGGACGAGTTAAGTTATACATCCTAACAGTATTCTCCTGATTAGTTACTATACAAACATACTGAGGTCCTATTTCTGTAAACATGGTAAAGGTTATGGGTAAAATTGTCCATTGACACAAATTTATCGAATGCTCCAGTAAACAACGTTCATAAAGTCTGGAATGCTGTCCACATAGTATTCCATCAGCTGTTTTTGAACACAGACTTAAGTCATGGGTGGTGTTCTGACTATCTATATAATCTCCGTTAAAATGTGGTAACCAAAACTCAGGATCAAATAATGGGGACCAAAAATTACAGGTAATATTACATATTTACACATTATTTCAGGGTCACTAACATTATAATGTACCAATTGCCCTGAACAATAGGTATCTGTGCATTTTACTGTGGTGGATGACATTACAATCCAATGATTACTAGGAATCCATGATTTGAACACGGTCCTCCACACATATTCATTATTACTCATTAAATCACTCTGGGCCTTATTTCTTTGCATTATAGAATACATATGTCGCATTGTGCATTCTGTCCAATCAATAAATCGCGAAATATTTTCTGCTACTCCCATTCCCCATACCTGTGAAGCATTAAATAACTGCAAGAACTCAAAATCATAATTCAAAGTTAATCTTTGGGGTAAGAAAACAGTTGGCATCCATTGAGCTTGTAAGTTAATTAAGCTAAATACATCAATTCCTACTGCCTGAAGCCTGTTAGTCAGTGTTTCTATATCAACACTATTTAAAATTCCATGCCTGCCCCTGCTCCACCTAATAGCGTATCATACCAAGCTCTTTTATATTTGCATTTTCTACTAAACATAAATGTTATGTTAAAATGGATTACATTTTTCTGATACCGCTGCGCTACTGATGTACATGTAGATGGAACCTTAACTATACTATCATTGCTAATTACAGGATGATTTTTCAACACTGTAATGTGATCTGCCCAAGTAGTTCTATTAGTTATTGCAGTAGCATTCATGCAGAATAACGTGTCTATGTCAATCAAAGTAATACTTGCATTGAAAATGTCTGTTTGATTCATGCAGCAATCAAGTCTATGTTGTACAGTCACCATGCAACTATTGGTAAGTTGCAGCATCTAATAGCAGTCTGGTTCTGTAATTTAATCAATTTGTGTCCTGCATAGGTTGGACATATAATCGTCCTGCCATTGTCTCAACTGGTTTCCAAATGTTCACATCTGGTGAAAAGTAATGTTCACTATAGGACATCCTTGGTTTTCAGGGCAAGTAAAGTTGTCTTGCACCGTAAACTGGTGGAAGATTTCCAACCCCATTGTACAAGTGGGTCGTCAAGCTTCAATATTCTTCCACCAGAGGTAATAGGCTCACCGAATGGACCGTGAGAGAGAGTGTTATTCCTTTTAGAATCCATTGAAGAACCTAGAAAATACACAGACTGATTATTCTCGAAAATAACATGTGTTCGCTGGTACATATTCCCATCTCTCTTTCCTGACCTGATAATTAACACTGTGTTGTCTCGTCCGGTGGCTATCACCTCAGCTGGTTCAGGAGGGCCATTTGGGTTTGTAACCCATATTTGCACCATTGTTAAAACCTCCTGTAGATCTAAAACCTTTATCCCCTTGCTGTTAAGAGTGTGGGGCTTGTCCTTTATAGGGGTCACTTTGTTAACTGGAATAATTAACAATTGAGCCACTCTGTCATACTGTTGAATTAACAGATTTTGTTCTCCACTATTCAACAAAATTACTTTCACTTCTCCTTGGTAATCACAATCAATCGCCCCTCCCAAAATTTGTATTCCTTGAGGGCTAGTTCTGATTTAGGTGCTATCCAACCAAAATGTCTCGGTGGAATTTGTATTCCAATACCAGTTTCTATCACTTGAATGTTTCTGCTGTTTATTCTGTATTCTTGAAGGGCATGTAAATCAAGTCCAGCAGCTTCTGGGTTGCCCTGCAAGAGAGACAGAGCTCCTTGTAATTTCCAATATAACACTGTTTCTGTAGTTGAGTAAGCCTGCACTTGCAAATTAGGAGTTATCATTCGCATTAAGGGGTCTCAGATTCTCCAATTGGTCTATTATTTAAAATCTGTAATGCTTCATACAAATTCTCTTTCCATTTTCGTAAGTCTCCCCCAATTTCCTAAACTGTTCTTTCAGCAATCCATTCATTCTCTCAATTAACCCTGCTGCCTGCGGTAATAAGGATGTGAAATACCCACTGTATGTTATGGGCTTGAGCATAAGCTTGTACCATTTCCCCTAAAATGGGAACCATTGTCACTTTGTATCTGCAAGGGTATTCCATAGTCAACATAATTAAGTCAATTGCCTTAATGGTGTTTTTCTGTGTAGCTTGTTTTACAAGGGTATGCCAATAAATACCGAATATGTATCTACAACTGTGCAAGCATATCGACATCCTCCACTAAGGGTAGAGGTCCAATGTAATCAATCTGCCAAATTTGTGCAGTAATTTTCCCTCCCAATTGTCCTTTCACAATATGAGGGATTGGTCTTTGTTGCCCATGTTGGCATATAGGACACTGAGCAATAACAGTTTTAACCAAATCCAATGTTGGGGTACACCCCTACTATATGCCCACCTGTAAGTGGCTTTCTCTCCCAAATGTCCACATTTTGATGTGCCCATTTTGCCAGCCCTGATAACTGCTGACTTTGAGTTTCTTCAATATCCACTGGAAGAATCTTAGCTCTTTCATCTGCAATAGAATTATACCATCGTTCTAGTGTATCTGAAGCACAATGAGCATCAACATGAAATACAGTAGTCTGAGTATTTTGCACCATAGTCCATATTTCCTGCCACAGTTCTTTTCCCATATTTCTTTTGAATAAATTTTCCACTCATCCTTAGCCCAAGTGGGCAGCCAGGTTGTTAAACCATTGGCTACAGACCATGAATCAGTATAAATATGACATGTACCTGGGTTTTCTTGTCTCAAAGCCTGATATACTGCATACAACTCAGCATATTGACTGCTTTTCCCTTCTCCTGATGTTACCAAAAACTTTTCAGTGTGTGGACAATAAGCTACTGCTTTCCAGTATCTCCTGTTTCCCACATATTTGGCTGAGCCGTCTGTAAACCATACATGTGCTTGGTCAGAAATGGGCAGCTCATCAAAAGACTTGCCCCATTTCACAGGTGATTCTTGAATTTCAGGCATTTTTCCCTCAACCTGTTCTCCCTCTAGAGGAATTTCAGCTACCTTCTCATGGAGGGCTGCTATTCCCCCAATTCCTACCTTTGCTCGATCCTGAATATACCATTTCCATTTGATAATGCTAGCTTCCTGAGCATGTCCTATTTTGTGAGTTCATGGGAGCTTTTTACCCATTGCATAATGGTATCTCTGGTCTCAATGCTACCTCATGACCCACTGTCATTTGTTCTGTCTCTATCAGAGCCCAGTAGCATGCTAGTAGTTGTCTCTCAAAAGGTGAGTATCTGCTACCTACCTCTGGGAGTTTCCTATTCAAAAAACAAGTGGCACTTTCTGTCTCCTTGCTTCTGCCACAAACTCCAGTTTGCATACTGCCCAGTTACGGACACATTTAATTCTACCTCCCCTCCTGCAGGGGCCAAAGGTCTAAGGCTTGCTGCACTGCTTCCTTAGCCTTATCAAATGCTTTTGTTGCTCATCCCCCATTCAAACTCGTATTTTTTCTGGTCACTTTAATAAGGAGCTAGTATTTGCCCTAAATGGGGTATATGTCGCAAAATCCAAACAAACCCACAAATCTTTGTGTTTCAGTTTTGTCTTGTGGAGTCGAAAAGTCCAGTATTTTCTGTCGTGCCTTGGGCAATATTTCTCTATGCCCCTGTTCCATTGAATTCCCAAAATGTTACTGTTTGGGAAGGACCCTGTACCTTGTCTGGATTAATTTCCCATCCTTTCTTCCTCCATATGATCAATGGTCACATCTAGTAACTGCTGTACTTTATCTTGATCAGCCCCTGGATCAAGATATCATCAATGTAATGAGAAATCTGCATGCCATCCGGCAGCTTCAACTCATCAAGTGTTCTGCCACCATCCGGTGGCAGATGGTGGGGCTATGTACATATCCCTGAGGTAATCTAGTGAAAGCATATTGCCTCCCCTGCCATGTGAAGGCAAACTGGTCCCAAAACTTTTCCTCAATCGGAATAGTAAAGAATGCATTAGCTAAATCAATAACTTCATACCATACCCCTTTGTGCCTTTGTATTTGCTCTATCAGGGTGACGGTGTCTGGAACGGCAGCCATCAATGAAGAGGTGTACTTGTTCAATTCCCTATAATCTACTGTCATCCGCCATGACCCGTCACTTTTCTTGACCGCCACAGGATTGTTCCAAGCTGTTGTTGTGGGTTTAAGCACTCCTGCCTCTAATAGATCTTTAATAGTGGCAGTTATCTCCTCATGCCCTCCTGGTATTCTATACTATTTTTCATACAGATAATTTTTGAGCAGGTGGAATGGCTACTGGAGGCATCTGCACCTTCCCACTACTACTGGTCTTGCTGAAATGTAAGGTTTTACTCCAAATTGATATTGTCCATCAGACAATTGCAACGTCATCCCTTTAGTATGTCTATTCCTATAATGTATTCCGAATCGGAACAATCATTACACAATATTTTCTCAGGGCAGCTGACCTATTTTCAGTTCCAAATGGTCTGTACTGCCTCAATTTGTTTACCTCCTAATCCTGTAATTACCACTCGCTGACCTTTGTGTTTTGCTGGGTTCCCATAAATTAATGAGGCCTCCACCCCAGTGTCAATTAAAGCTCGTACTTTTGGGGTGAGCCACTCTTCCAATTAATTTCAATTCTACATGAGGTCTAAAATCCTCTAGCCCACCCTTCTACTGGGGCTTGGCCTTCATTTCAGTCATATTTTAGGTTTTTCAGTTGCTGCAACTCCCTAACCGGGTACAAATCACTAGGATACAGATCTGCATATTCCTGCTCCGGTCGGGGTGACTCAATGGATCCCTGAGTGGGAGCCCCCCCCACCCCAGGATATACTTTCATCATCAAACTCTGGACTTACAGACTCCCCTGAAGAGACATGTACATCTGTCTTTAACTTTGAATTGGTCTGCTTATTTACTTGCTTCTTAGTGTTCAATCCCCTCTTTTTGTACATTTCCCACATATCAGGGGTACTTATCCCATCAATGTTTTCCCTTGCCACCCCATCCTTTAAGAGAGCCAGGAACATATCTCTCCTAGAAACTCGACCCTCAGGATTGGACGCTGTTTATCCTGTCCTGAAGAATCATATAAACTAGACCCCTTTGGGCCCCAATCTCCCAGTTCCCCTAACTGCCGTATTGCCTCTAGCACTACACCTACTGTTTTCCCCATATGATTAATCAACAAAGTCATCATTACTGCCTTATATGCAGGTGGTGCAGTTTTGATAATCTTATTACGTACAGACACTGGCACAACAACACTCATTAAATCAGCATGGTCTTCTGTGGAGACCGCAACTTTCATCATTTCCATTTTAATGTTTTGTATACAGTCCTTTAAGGTAAACCATGGTTTACTATCCTCTGGCTAGTCACTCACCGTCGGATACTTGTGTTTGCAAGCCATAGCCACCACGTCCAGCATCGTGGCATAGCCCTGACCCTGTATTTGGAGGGTCCGAAACGCCTCCTTCACCACAGGGTCATAGCTTAGTGACAGAAACCTAGGGGCATCAGTTTCATCTAAGCTTACTCCATCCGCCCTGTGTCATACAGCCTCACCAGCCATCTCAACAAACTCTCCCCGGGTTGCCGCTCCAGGAGGTCTGATACCTCCTGTTGAGAAAATCCTCCACTACATCTCGATTCCTAGGTTTCCTGATCCAACACTTCAGTACGTCTTCTAGACACTGGCTGTGCATGCAGTATTGGAACCTTACGTCCCTCAGCCTTTTCTTCTTTATCTGAGGCTGACCTTTCCTCATCTGTAGAAAACCAAATATCTCCATCCCATGTTTCAGGATCCCAGTGGGCTCCTGCCCTAGCTATTGCTAGGTTTACCTTTCCTAACTCTGCCCTCCTCTTTTTATAATTGTACTGTGCCACTCGGACAGCTGCATTTTCTGCAACTGTCCGATGGGTATCAATTTATCACTCAGCAAATGATTTTGACATTGTAACATCACAGCTTTACTTTCCAAATCACAAACCTTTCGTTTCAACTCTGCCTTTCACTAGAAGTCCACTACCTTTTCATGCATCTTCCTATAGGCAGACAATAAATCCACCCCCCTAAGCCCCAAGGCAGCACATTCTTTCCCTTTGCCACAGGCACTCTTTTCATACATGTAACAACATCTGCAGGCTCAAATCCTTTAAACAAGGATTCCCAGTGTTCACTCAACCCTGCACAACATGACCACTCAGTGGCTAAATCAGCATAAGGTTGGTTTTCCCAACCAGGAATTTCCACTTGTGCACATGCAACATTAGACTCTTTCCTTTTAAACATTTTTACTTCACCTTAGTGTGTACTTTCCTTATGAATCCTGCCGACTCGCCAAAATTGTCTTGCCTAATCGAAGAGTCACAAAGGAATAATCACACTTGGCATTCACACATCAGCACAATTTATTGCAAGCAAAAGATAATTACACTTCATTTAGCAGCAATATCACTATCAGCATTAATGATTACACTTTAGCATTCATTCATTAGCAATATTACTATCAGCATTAATATATACTTCAATTAAGCAAAACATGATACATCACCGATTCAATAAAGCATCATCCAAGCCTTTTCCCAGTAGCTGGGAAGCCCTAAATCATCTCACAGCCTGGCCAGGAGTTTTGAACCGGAGAAAGTTCCACAGCGATCGTCCACCCTGCAGATGAGGCTTCCAACCAGGCATTGAGAAAGCTACATTTATATCTTATTCTATTGCTAAAATAACCGTGCAGCCTTTATAGTATTTGTTTTCCCACATTCTAGAAGCTGGCGGGCTCCCAGGATATTCGCAATTCACCGATAAGGACTGCTCAGAATTCTCCACACCTGCTAGGTCACTGTGCTCCAAACACTGGCAAGTGCCTAGAACACTATGAGCTAAGCAGAAGTTTAAAACAAAACTGAAAAACAGGTTGCCTGATAATATCGACCTTCAAGTCAGCAAAATACACTGTCTGAAGCAAAACATAATAATGAGGCTATCTAAAGAGCAAAACACCAAATTAAATGAAGCAGCATGTAAAATGGAGTCACACAATACAAAATGGAGTATAAAATGACATACATTACATGAAATAGCATACAAAATGGAGTGACAATAATCAACATATTATACTATCACTACAGCCACTCAGGTCAGTGAAAGTGGTATTGAAAATACCTGCTATTTCTTTAGGGTCTTGAGTGGTAGTACCATTAAAATTGAGCACTGAGGAAGGGGATTTATTGGGCTTGCCAGTGAGTTTTTTTATGTTCTTCCAGAATTTTTTGCTATTTCTCCAGGAGTTAGAGAATTGGTCTTGGAAGTGGGAAATTTTGGCAAGGCATACTGCATGGGTGGAGGCACTCCTCACCTCCTTGTAGCATTGCCAGTCTCTTGTTTTTTTGTGGCCTGCGCTACATGCCAGAGATGGTCACTGGAAACCACGAGGCTTAGGAGGGGTGTGGTAATCTCGAGGTTGCTGGTCAACTTACACTTTTGTTTTTTGAAGGAAGCATAGATATCATATGCTTTATTAAACAGGGAGATAAAATGCCCTAGCTCAAGGTCAACACTTGTGGTGTCAGTTAGTGACCGGTCACACATACAAAGGTATTCTTGAAAATGTTCAAGTTGCCCTTGCCTTAGTGCACACTAGTAGGACAGTTTTTTAGAGCATCTGGGATGCTGGCATGACCACTGACACATGACTGGGAAGTGGTCAATGAGGGAGTCAGGAAGAACCTCAGCATCCTTAATTCTTTCTGTGTGGTTTGTGAAAATGAGGTCTAATAGAGTGTGGGTACCAGATTAATAGTTGAGTCTAGTGGAGGACTGAACCAGTTGAGTGAGGCCAACAGCTGCAGTGGCATCCTTAAAAGGGCCAGCTTCAGGTGCTTGCCAATTGATATTGAAATCTCCAAGTGTGACAATCTCAGAGCTATTAGGTAATTTGGTAATAGACTCAATGACAGTGTCAAAACCAATAGATATGTCCCTGGGTGGGATATAAACTGACAGGACAGTGAGTGGCTTCCCTTTGTGGCCCAGGGTTACTTTGACTGCAATAGCCTGGGCACTATTCCCGGTGGACAACGTTGAAAGGATATGACCCTGTGGAATGTCTGAGAGGTAAATGGCACAGCCCCCACTTTTTCTTCTAAGCCAATCCACTCTGAAGGGAGTATATCCTATGTAGGCAGTGGTGGAGTTGAGTGTTTTGTGGGAGAGCCAGGGTTCAGCAATGGCTAGGATATCAGGCTTGTGGTGTTGTACCTAGACATGCAGCTGATCAAGCTTTGGAAGTAGACTGCAGATGTTGAGGAAAGCAATCTTAAGACCATTGGAGTTACCATGTTTAATGTGTATTTGCTGCAGAGGGACAGGGTTGAGATAAATATTACCAGAGAGTAGCAGGAGTATGAGGGCTTTAAAGATTAGCATGAGCTTTAGCTGCTTAGGTTTGGGGATAGCAGGATGTTTTGGAACAGATTTAAATGACAGGGGCATGGGGAGTGAGGCAAGGAGTGACACTAGAATGAGAGTTAGGGCAGGACCAGAGCATATATTGACACAGTAAGGCATGTAGGCCACTGGAAAGTGTGTTACGCTAGCACTTGCAATGCATAAAGGTTGTGTTGTGTCCATTAGAATAGGAGTGGGGAGTATTTGTGGCAGCATGATGTAAAGGGTCATTGGGCATAATTAGAACAAATAGGATGACTAGAGTGTAAGGGTATGTGGTTGGCCACATACTAGGAGTCTATCCAAGGGAGTTAGGAATTTCAGTGTGCAAGTTGGATTTGTAGGGTGCATGGCAAGGATGATGAGACTTTCATGGCAATCAAGTGGGACACGCTAAAATTGTGACAGTGTTTAAGAGGGAAGAGGGGGTAGGGTAGAATAGGAATAGAGGTCTAGGGCTAAAAGGCAGGTGAATGTGTTGGTAAGATGGATAACTGCACACTTTTCTTTGGGGTGACCAGGTAGCACAGAGGTAGGGTGCTTGCCTTTGGTGGACAGCATTGAGAGTTCAGTACCCCAGAGGTGCAGGTGGTAGAGATAGAGTGAAACACTTAGAAAACTGGAGGGCAGGCCAGGGACATTTGTTGATTGAAGGCAAGATATAGGTCTGGAGGTAATAGGGAGGGCACACTAGTGGCTCCTAGTGGTCACAGAGAATAACTGTCTAAAGGAAAATTGGGGACTTAGAAACCTGAGAGTAGGGGGTCACATGACTGGTCATGTGACCTAGGGGGTCTATACATTTAAAATCAGACAAGGGTGAAGGGGTGGGTGGGGCAGTTGATGCACAAGAGTGTTGACTGGCTACACTAGTCAGCAAGAGTGCAGTGCAGCTTCACTGTTGGCTCCTATGTACCTGTGCTGGGGTTTCTTCAGGCTTCTGCATTTCTTTCTGTACTCCATATGGGAGCTGTGAGCAGGAAAGCCTAGAAGAGAAGGACAGCTATCCGAAGGACAGCTATCCAAGATTAGTGTATGTCACAAACTGAATTTGTTCCTGGCAGACAGGTTTAGGGAGTGCTTAGTCAGCAGTTTACAAGGCAAGAGCAAGTTTGGAAGAAGGAGTTTGTGAAGCACAACTCAGTTTGCATGATTGCAAAAATGCAGGCCTGGAGAACATGCTAATGAGAGGAGGAGCCATGGATGTTAGTCAAACTGGTCATTTTGAAACCCTAGTGAATGTATTGACTTCCACTGGTGCTCCCAAAGTTAAGCACATTTAAAGTATACTTCAGCAAAATACAAGCAGCTATGGACCCCAACAAGCATTATAACAGTAGTCTGTAAGTAGAGTATTGTATAAGTGCATGGAAAAGCAATGTATCCAAACAGTTAGTGTCACAGCAGGTACGTATTTAATTGTTCATAGACCTGTTATCAATATGATGGCATACTGATGTATTAAACCTTCAATGAGCACTCTAGAACGTTCTTGCTGGACTCTGTAAACACACTAATAGATTGATTTCACTGTGTACAAATGTGTACTGCAACCTCACATCCTAGCTTTTTCACATTGGGGTTTGCATTGCTCTGTTGTACTATGCAGCCCACTGTCTTCATCCACTGCTAGAAACATTTTATAATGACAAGTTGTAAATAGCAGTTAATGTTGTAATTGCATTTCTGCAGCACTAAAGGGTTTGTGCCTTGCAAACAACCTAGCTTGCTCACTGAGCCGACCCTGTCAGGTGGTTCATGACAGGAGCCCCAAAAATGAGTTGTGATGTAGCATAGATTTGTGCTTTGAACAGCTCTCATGCAGTGTACAGTATATTGGCCATAGACAGCTGTTATTAACTTAAACCTTTACAGCAGATCTCTCCCTATATATCTGCTCATGATCTCACTTGTACATTTGTATTCGTGCATACACACAACCCTTTATGTTTCACTTTGTGCTGGTTTACCCTATGCTGCTCATAATGTTTAAATTTGTTCTTTTTAAGAGTCTTTCAGATGAGATGTTAAACCAAGATCCCATCTGTCTGTTCCCACTGCTTCCTGGTTTCGCATCCAACAAAATATAAAAAAAAAAAGTAAAGTCATATTCCTTATTAATAGCAAAATGATTGCACTAACTGTCTGCCAAGGGATCATGTGACAAAAAGCATATGCTTAGGTCAGACTATAACTTTAAGGACAGTATAAAAAAGACCTATGTGATGGGTGGGCGGCCATGGCAGTACAGAACATAGGCTGATATTCCAGACTTGCAGTTGAAAAAAAAAGTGAGGTGCTGCGGTGGAGATGATAGACACAGTGGTGATATAATGTATGTAGGGATTCTAGTATTTAAATAAATTCATTATTTTTCCAAGATTGTACCCCAAGTGAAAGATAAACAATGTTATTTACCCAATGGGTCAATAACACTGTTCATTTTTCACTTCCCTATATCGCAGTCAACTTGACTGACAGCCCATTCTGCCAATCCCACAATGAATCTGGCCTCAATTGTCACACAGAACACTGACACTGTATGCATAGAACATACAATTGACTGTGTTCTAATACATTATATATTTCCATTTATGAGGTGACGGGACTTTCATAACTCACTCATGGCTTCGCCACTCATGAGTTATTGTCCTGCCCCTCACTAGTGAAAATAAATGGCATATTAGAACAAAGTCCATTTTATATCCACTCTATATATAAATTATTTTTTTAAGAGGACTGGATATGACATATTGGGGAAACTTGTTTGCACTTGTTTATGGCAGTAGAAATCATGAGCATACCTACACATAAGGAAACATGATGTACAGTAGTTTATCTGTCTATCTATCTATCTGTCTATCTATCTTTCTCTCTATATATCTATCTATCTATCTATGTGATTTATTAATTCATTCATTGATTTAGTCATTGATCGGATAACTGGAACCATACATATTTTTTAACAGGAGAGACCCAGTTGTCAATGTGACATAGAGCAAGTATAGAATGGAGAATAGGTGCAGACAGTATATAGTGCAATAAACACTGGGGGCAGGTAAAATACATAACATACAGTAACGAGTATGCTGTACTTAAAGTAGCATTAAAACAAATGTGAAATCATCAGGCAAACAGGTAGAGGAATTCATGTTTCACTCTCTTAAGATGGTCTGGATGCCTCCAGTACAAAAACACAAAAAACAATTTTTTTCAAGGAGTAGCCTATTCCTGTTCAGATTACATAACTATTCCTATACAACACAAGTAAAATCAGCCACTCACCACCAGTTATAGTATAAACAGATGCCAGATAACTGCATATACAATCACCAATGTTTAAGGGGCCAAAACTATCCCTTTTCTCAAGGTGTGACTTTGTATCTGAAATGTAGATGTGTTATATTACATCTATGTCACTCACTACTACATAAAGAAGTAACTTCAACCTTTAACTATTGTTTTAATTAAGCTTCACCACCACCACAATAACAGCCCACTACTTTGAAAAGAAAGTGCATAAATCAGGTTCTGTACTGAACAATGCTGTACCGTACATATAATTCTCACCATATATATAAAAAGAAAGAAAAGCATTTCCCTAAGTGCCTATTCCTCAAAACAAGGTTTCTCAATTTTCACATGTTAGAGACATTTAAACATGTTAAGGAGATGTACTTATTATCCCAGTTTCTATCTTGCCCTTCAAACATATATGCAGGAGCTACAGTGGAATAAGCTGTGATGAAATGCAATAACTTGCACTAATGACATGTCACAAAATCCTGCATGACAAAAGGGCTTAATTGCCATTGACATAAAATGGCCCCTGCAGTAAACTGCAGCATTCTACGATATTCTGCAGCATTTCTGCACTGTATCCTGGCTGTCACATCTGTACCTGCAGAGTATTACCACAGTTACTGTCTGGGCTGAAAAAGCAATTCAAGGAAACAGATCCTGATGTAGAAGTACGGCACTGTAAGTTACCTTGCTCTGAGACATTATGCAGTATGGTCTTTCATCAATCATTTGCCCTTGCCCTAGGAGCATCTTCACCGCGTGAGGTCTCCAGTTAATGCCTTCCTAGCTAACACTGAATTGGGGATGTCGGCATGTTGCCATCATCACATATTCTGAGAGCAAAGAGCACCCCCAGTCATGCCTAAAAAGCATGAGTACCCACACTGTGCCAGTTTTCAAACTTTAAAACGCAAGCTGATACACAAGTGCTGTCCTATAAAGACAGAGATACATAATTTTTCAAAAACACGCAATAAGGCTTGCACAAGGAGGGGGTGCTCTTGGTTAAAACAAATATTCAAATACTTCTAAACCAGGCACTCACCCACCACCAATAAAAATCACTGACACTGCTGTAAAGTAAAGTAGAAAAACATTTATTTTAAAATTACAAGACTGTCTAATGTGTTTCTGTTCACCATGACCCTTTCTCAAACACTGAATCAGCCTGAAACATTGCATCAATAAATATATTGAGGCATCACAACTTTCCATTAACAAATTAAAAATAAACCAATAGGAGACACAGTATCCTTAAAACATTCAATTCATTAAACATACAAACAAGGGATTATAGAGAGACATGATTAACTTACTAAAATCAGCACGAGAAAAGAGAGAGAGAGAAATCTTACCAAATAAACGGGGGGGGGGGCAAGGAAAAAACTCAAATTAAAAGGAAAATGCTTCAACTAAAATCAATTAACCTGCAAGGATAATTTCATACATCTAGCAATCACAAACCTATCAATATACATGTTTGAATGGAGGAGAGCACTATTGTTTCAGAGAAAAGATAATTGATGTAATTTTATAATTTTCTATACAGATACAAAACTGTTTATCACATACAATTTTTATGAAAGCAAAAATGTTTCAACGTCTTTTTACCAAAAATGATTTTATACCAAAACCCCAATTCAAGCCTGGATTGACATTAGCTTTTAACTTTAAGCAATATTACATTGACTTTTTCCAGGCGTTTTACCAAAATTGCCCTGTGTTTCAGCTAATTTCACAGCTGGCACACCATTGCTGGCACAGTTTTCCCTCCAGCTACCTACTACATAACAATGGGCACTGTCACAGGGTGCTCCTGTGAAGGGTTTAGGGCCCCGAATTGATATATATAGAAATAGGAGGGAACCTGCAAGCCATGCTTGAATTTTTTTTAAAGGTGCTGTCATGATGCCTATTGTTCCTCAGTTAGGCTGTTCAGTTCGAAGTCTGGCTGTTTCTAAACTCATTAAAGCAAAAGACAGCCGCTGCTTAATGATATCGTTTGAAAAATGCAATGCAAATATGGTTTCTACTTTTTTTTAGAGTAAATGATTGCACAGATAGAGTTTAAATATAATGTCCCCTTTTAGTAGTTAAACAGTTACTATTTGTGGCTCGTGCTATATCGGGGGGGGCATTTGTTAAAAATAATAATAAAAATAGAAAGGAAACTAGTAGCCGATCCTTGGGCTCGTTTAAATTGTGAAGGTGAAGTGTTTTAGGTCAGGTGGAGTCTTGAACCGCCAGCCTAACTAAAATAAAAATAATAATAAATGAAAGGGATGAATACAATAATTTTGTTAACAGTTTTATGTTCTGCCCGATTTTGTGAAGGTGTGTTTTGGCACCTTTTTTGAGTGGAGAAACTGAAGTGGAGACCCTCTGTGGCAGCATGCCTAAATTCAGTCCCATGCCCGAAGTCAGTCATCATGCTGAGTATAATAAACTATTATTATAAGGTTGTCATTAGTTTAGAGTAGAAGTAAATATAGCCTTCCGTTTGGAATGTCGTTTCATTCTGTTTAATAAATGCTTAGTTTTAGCCCTCTATGTTTATATTGTGCTTTCTAGGGCTTGGCCATGTTTTTAGTTTTAAAAATGGTATTGAGAACCATCTGGTTCTCTTCTCTAGTTCCCGTTATGTTCCTTTTTCAAAATTCATTTGAAAATACGCTTTCCCAGTATAAAATTGCTATGGAGCTTCAGCGCAACAGTGAGTAAGCGAGCGGCTGTTCCTGCTCGACTGTGCGCATAGCCATGAAGGCATTTAGCCTTCTAGTACTGTCTAAATTTTATAATCCCCATTGAAAATTAATAGTGTTAGCTCTACATAACCTCCGGAGTTGAGGTTGTCTACTTTTGAGCTGTTTCTGAGACCTTTCAGGGCGAGAGATTTTTCAGCGTTTAAGGGCATTTCGGAGCCCTGAGGTCCATTTACTTTTGGCTATAGCTCACTTTTAAGAGACGACTGGCCACAATCTTTATCCTTTGTACCGCTGCGGAAAGTGAGTGATTCTTTACCCTGCGCGTTAGTGCGTGCTGTTGTGAGGGCATTTAGCTCTCTAATTCTTGAAACTTTAATTTTTATAATTTAAAATAGGAGGATTGCTTTTCTTACCTCAGAAGATGAATTCCTTTGGTCTGAAAATGGTTTAGTATTGGTCTGGAAGCGAAGGTGTTTGTAGTGTTCTTTTGAGGCTCTGAATTCGGTTCCTGCCGGCGTCTTTTGTTCTTCTAGAAGCCGGCCGGCCACAAATGTACTCCTTATAATAGGTATAGGAAGGGGAGGTGCTTTAGTCGATAGAAATTAGGTTTAAAATGGGTTTAAATTGTTTATAGGAGTGAAAATGTTTTCTTATGATCATTTAAAGGGGCAATGTGTTTATAAATAAAATAAATATTTGGTAAATAAAGATTTAAAGTATAAAATAAGATACTGGGGTGGAGTTAAATGGTCACATGACCCCTTTTGGGTATAAATTCAGATTCTTTGGGTTGAGAGATAGATAGATAGAGAGCGAGATCATTCTGCTTGCTGTGGGTCTGGAGGTATACTCTGGAAGCTGCTATTAAAGTGCTCTATGGAGTTATAATGAACTGTGCTATCAAAGTGCTCTATGGAGTTATAATGAACTGTGCTATTTACTGCCCCGAGTGGAAGATTTATAAATGCCAGATGAATTTGTCTGCTGTGGTATTTACTGCTCTGAGTTCCAGGGAGCTGTGGTAAAGTGCTCTAAGGAGCGAAGGTGTTCAGTTTCTGGGGTAAAACTGAGAACATGCTGTCGAACTGACGCACTGTATTGAATTTGTCCTATTTTTTGGAGAATTGAGAATAAATTTGGAACTTTGGAAAGAGTGCTACATGTGTCATGCTACCTGATTTGCCCACATATACCTGCGCCCTTTCACAGGCACCATTGCTCTTCTACTAGGCCTGCTTATGTTTACCTTTCTGGCTCAGATCCCCCCCCATCCTGTGCCCCCACCCTCCACTCCAAGCATTTCTCCCCTAAGTCACCCTCAAACAGCTTGGCCCCCTCTCACCTCAGACATCCCCCAACTCTTCTGCATCCATCACCTACCATCATCCCCCGCTCCCTCTGCCCTCCTGGGACCATCCTGGACCCACCTCTTCCTTGCCATACCTACCTTCCATGCCTTACCCATCCCCTGCACCCCTACTATCAGGACCTCACATTGGCACCACACTAAGGGTCCTTGTTGCCACTGTCCCCTAATTAGATTAATCACTCTGCTCTTACTGCTTTCCAGGAATATACACCCAAACCCCAGACCTATGCCAACTAGCCCTCCCATACCCCACTCCGGAGCTGGTCTCTGCATTGCATCACTGAACATATGCAACCTTCTAAAGAAATCCGCTGCACTCCTGTGCTGGGTTGTACAACACCAACCCAATGTTATTGCGTTAGTAGAGACCTGACTCTCCAACTCAACCCCTGACTCCATTATTTCCTTCCCTGGATACACCCTGTTCAGGGAAGACCGAGTTAGTAAATGCAGTGGTGGGTGTGCAGTCTACATGTTGGACACCCTTGTAAGCCATGCATTCCTTGCCCTCAAGCTTAACTATGGTGCCCAAGCCCTCACTCCAAAAATTACCCCTGACCCAGCCAGGGGCCCACTCTTCCTCATGGTCTCCTACATACCCCTGAGGAACCAGAACCCAGCGGTTCAGTCTCTCATCAACCACCTCCCCTCCCTACCACACAAAACTGAGCAACTTATCCTAGGTGACCTTAACGTCAATTGGTTTGGTACCACTGCCTTCAATACCAGGGATTCCTTTGCTGCCCTGAACATGTCTCAGTTAGTCACCCAGACCACTAGAAATCAACTGGACAAGTGGCTCCAGCACCCTCCTAGACGTAATACTATCAAACCGCCCCATAAAATCTAGGATATCAACGTCCTCCCCAACTCACTTAGTGATCACTCACCTGTCCTCTGTCTCTGGTCATCCTCCATACTGAAACCTGTGTTCCAGGCCACCTTGCACAGGTGCCTGCACCCCAAGGGTCTCAGAAAACTAGCACTGGTCCCCCATCTGTCATGCCCCTGATATTGACTCTGTCCTAGACCTCTTCACCAGTGCCTTCAGCAAGGCCTGTGACCTTTTTGGCCCCCACACTCAAATTCGTACTAGAAAACAAAATGTGGCATGGATCTCCCCATCCCTTATCCAAAAACTTAAGCATAGGGATAAGCTCTGGCACATCGCTATCGAATTAGGCAAGTTGGCTGATAGACAAGCCTACAACGTGACATGTAATCAGTGCACCTGGGCCATTAGATGGCCAAGGCAGAGCACTATCAGACCACCCTTGCATCCACCTGGGGTTCCACCCGGACTTTCTGGGACAGCATGAAAGAGCTTAATGGGAAGACCCACCCCCCCCACCATTCCAGCTCTCCATCTATGGCACTGTCACTACAGACCAAACTCGCATAGCTGATTGCCTCAGTACTACCTTCTCTGACATATGCTCTGTCCCCTCAAACGACTTTTTTGACCCAATCCCTGCATCTATGGCCCCTGCCTTGGATCGCCTCCCTTTCTACCTGCACACTATATCCCCCCACATAGCCAGGCCGCACCTGCTAAAAGCCCTTAGTAGCAACAACCCCAGCTGTGACCCCCTAGACTCCAGGATCCTCCGCATGGTCTTGGATGTCATTCTAGTCCCCCTTACAGACCTACTAAACTAGTCTCTATGCCTCGGTCAGTTTTCCAGTGCTTGGAAATCAGCTGAAAACACCCCTATACATAAGAGTGGAGATCGGTCTGCACCTAACAACTACCAGCCAATCTCTATCCCCTCCCCCACTCTCTAAAGCCCTAGAAAAATAGTGTCTATTCAACTCTCTGAGTACCTGGCTAAATATGACATAATCCACCCAGAACAACATGGTTTCTGCCCAGGACACAGTACCACTACTGCTCTCCTGGAGTTCTCTCAGTACCTGCACTCTGCTCTTGAGTACGGCGACCTTTCCGGCGCAGTGTTCATAGACTTCTCCAAGGCTTTTGACACTGTTTGTCACCCTCTCCTCCATGACTCCCTCCACCAACTTGGCTTTTCTGCTGGTCCTCTTGCCTGGTTCTCCAGGTACCTCTCTGCTAGATCCCAGCGTGTGAAGATAAATGGCTCCCTGTCCAATACCCGGCCCGTTCATTCCAGGGTACCCCAGGGCTCCATTCTGGGCCCTGTACTTCTCTGCCTCTACCTCAACACTCTTCCTGGATCCTGCACAGGAAAAATGCTCTGCTATGCCAATGATGCAGCTCTCTTTGCCTCCCACCCCGATCCCTCTTCTCTCCAGGTATCCCTCCAGCACACCCACAATCAAGCTGAAAACTAGTTCCTTGACCGCCGACTTGTCATTAACCTAAAGAAGACTAAGTCAATGCTCTTCTCCCATCACCAAAACAAGGTCAAGAATTCCCCCTCTTCTTTCTCCCCAGCAGTCTGCACCCGCTGGAGCAAGTGACCTCTTACAAATATCTAGGCATCACTTTTGACTCGGCTCTCACCTTGCACACCCACATCAATGCTCTACCCTCTGCCATAAATTCTCAGATAGGCCTATTATACCATCATAAAGATTGTCTCCCCCAAGTTGCCCTCCAGCTGGCCATCACTTCTTCTGTCCTGTCGTTAGTTGACTATGGCTTACCCATTTATGCTGCAGCGGACAATACCGCCCTGACAGAAATCCAGCTCTCAATCAATAAGGCCTGCAGGCTCTTGACTGGAGTCCCTAGCCTCACTCACACTTGCCTGCTCTACTCCACTGCCAACCTGCTCACCTTTGAGGAGCGCCTGCATTACCAGACCTGGCTACTCATGAAAAAATCTCTTCTAGGGCTCTCCCCCACCCTGGAGGTCTCTGCTTCCTTATGGCATGCGTCCTCATCTGTTGCCACCCATAGCTCTGTCAAGGCTGCCTTTCTGGTGCCCAGAACCAAGACCTCACTAGCACAGAGGTCCTTCCATTACCTAGCCTCTGCTTGGTTCAACTCTCTCCCACCCTGCATCACAGACATTGCCAAAATTGGTCCCTTCAAAATCGCCTTCCGGAACCATCTCTTTGACACTTGTTGCTGTAGATGCACTTAATTAATCCCACTGTGGGGTCCTCCTGTCAGGCCTCCCTGACTTGGCAACATCCTCCGGACAGCTTTGCCTCTCCCCCTTACTCCCACCCCACTTCCCATCCCTACCTCTACCCTCTCCAGTTATTATCTAGGTATGTCCAAGGCTGTACCCCCAATGTAACCCTTGGGTACCTACCTTGTATATGACTGCAACCTATTATAAGTAACATTATTATATAACCTATGTGTACCCTATGTTAAATGTTCTGCACCTGTACTGTTCTCACTGTTGTAACCACACAATGTAACTCTGTCTACCCCCCTGTGACAAGGTGCCTTTGTAAATGAGTCCATGACTCAAAGGTTGTAAATCTGACTTTTCCAATAAATAAATAAATATAGGTGTGTTGTGTACATGCAGAATACATGCCACATGCTTAATTGTATGATGTTTGCATGCGGTTCACATACACTAAGTGAACATATGAGAACTGGGTCTAAAAGACAAATCAGGTTTGCATGCTGCAAGCTTGACATGTGCGCAGCAGATAAGCTGGTGTAAATCTCATCTAAAAAAACACATCAGTTTCTATTTCTTATACTTCTAGCAATTTGTCATTAAAATAAATTTTTATTTGAAGCCCCATAAAAATTAGGTAAACTCATTAATTCTGATCCTTTTGCAAGTTATTTAATAGCTTTTGATTTTTGTCATTAAATCACCATTAATCTGTAAAGTATTGTTTGCTTATTGCATTAAATGCCTAGGATATAGCCAGTCAATATCCCCATTCCAAATGTATGAAGTGGGGCCTCTGTGTTGTGAAGCCTATCCTTTTTGTTTTGGACCATGCCAATCCCTTATGCATATTTAGTGCTACAAATGTGTTTCTCCATGACTGTTTTAGCTCACTTACTTTCCCTTTGTCATTGTGTACTGAGCATATTCACTATGGCCATGCTCAGCACTCTTTGTGCTGAGTAAGGTCTTGGAAGCATGCTCCATACCTCACATTTTGTCACTGAAATGAGGAACATTTACACTCAAAATGAGGGACAATGAGGGACACTAACCCACATTAGGATCAGGACACATCATGAAACATAGAGATGTAGTACCTAAGAACACAATGGAAACCACTGTATTAGCACCTGAGAATGAACTTCTACCATTAAGCAGCGGTGCCATTTAGGTAGAGCAGAGGTGCGCAGATGCCCCTTCTCCCTTTAATTTGTGCCTAGGTTGTTCTTATGTTGTGGCAATAATGGCTTTAAATTTGGATTTAATCTTTTGCACAATAAGTGCTTGTGACATAGACAGCCAGTTCTGAGTGAAATACCATTTTTTTTTATTACATATAAAAAAATGTAATGGGAAGGTCAGTTTGAGGAAACTACAGTCTGGCTGGAACTGACACTTCAAAACCCCCAGGGATAAGTTCAAAGGACAGGACATAGCTAAATTGCAGATATCTGGGGTGCAATTATTTGGTCAATTTTGCTTCGATCCCAAGAGATGAAATTAGTCATTCAGGATGTCCTCAAGGAAATCCTTTGATCTGCACTAGATGTCCTGAGAGAAAGGACACTGGCCAATGTCATGAATAACCTTCCAGGAAACCAGCATTTCATCAAAGAGACCTTTGATGTGTAGATACCAAGCACAGATGGGATTAAAGAGTCAAATATACTTTTGCTTTGAATACAGTGACTTATATCAAAGAAACTTTTGACATGTATGTATAGCAGAGCACAAACCGGTTTTGTCTGCTTAACCTGAGGAGAGGAAAGTCAATGAGGTCACCTATTATGTTTTTTTAAATATCTTATTTGGACATCTTGGTGTTATAAAAAAATATAGATTTTGTTATATAGGTCATTAGTTAGAGTGTACCTGGAATACTGCATGCAGTACTGGCACCCGTATCTGAAGAGGGACATTAAGTTACTGGAGGGAGTGCAGCGCAGGGCGACAAAGATGATCAAGGGGCCAAGGGACTTATCATATGAGAGGAGGCTGAGGGAGTTGAACATGTACTCACTGGAGGAGAAGAAGGAAAGGGGGGACATGATTGAAACCTTCAAGTACATGAAAGGAATAAACAAGACAGGTACACAGGGGCTGTTCAGAGTAAGGGAGGGGAGGGACACCAGGGGCCATGATATGAGACTGGAGAGAGGAAGGTTCAGGAGGGAGATGAGGAGACACTTTTTTACAGAGAGGGTAGTGGCTGGGTGGAATGTATTATCTGCGGAACTGGTATCCAGTAGAACAGTGGACTGCTTCAAAAGGGGATGGGACAGGACAAGGGGGAGAGTTAATGAAGGGGAAGGGTGGAAGGGAGGGGCAGCTGCAGAATAAGGGGTGCTAGCTGCACATTCAGGCAGACTTGATAGACCTCTAGGCCTTTATCTGCTGACAAATTTCGTATGTTCGTATGTTCATAAAGCGGAGTTTGGTGACCTGAGTGACAAGGCAAGCTCAGGAACTGTTCTTTACATACTGAGAAGACCTTGACAGAGACATATTATTTTATTGCTGACTGAGAGAAGAAGGACAACATCAGCACTGTAGTAAATAATTATGTGGATAAGAGAGCTTAGTTTGTACTTTAAAAACCTGTTTTGTTTTTAAGATTGTATGTGTTTGGGATATTTGTTCTGTATTTATTGTTCTGTTTTGATATTTTAAAGTAAAGATATATTTTACAATGGAAATTGCCTGGAGTGCCTTGACATTTCTTTTTATTTAAGTGGAGCTTTTAAAGGTTACAGTTACACTGTGTATGGGCTTATTGATATACCAAACTGGGAAATGGATAGAGTTCTCTAAAGTCTTGCATAGAGTTCTAAGGGTTCATTGAAAGACCTGGTTGAGTGCCCGTAGGCAAAGATACCTGCCTCCCTGAAGACAGAATTATCTGAGCCTGATAATTGGGTACGCTAATAAGAGGTTATCAGTTTGAATCCCTCCAGAGCTTGAGACTAATGTGACTTGAACCCACAAAACAGACAAGAAGGTTACCTTATTCTGTTCAGTGTCCACAAATCATACACTCAGAGGTTGGCACTTTGGGAGTAGAGGGCTGACTGGCTGATCGAGTTTGTGACAGATTGATTGGCAGCGGTGGCATAAAATGTTTGGTGATATAAGCTCTATTGTTCAGTGGGTCAGCTTGAAACCGTTCAGCTCACTTGGAAAAAAGAAAGGCAGTGTTTTATTTAAAAAGGAAACATAACTATATCCCTTGACTTACAGTTAAGTTCCTACCCATTTTATTTTTTTTTTCTGAAGTGCCAGTCAGAAAAGTATTAGTAGTGAGGGAAGAAGAAAATGGCTTCCGACTACAGCAGGCACAATGTAGATTTCTTAAAGCAGTTGTGTGGGGACAGGGGAGTCCCATTTGGGGTGAAAGCCAGTAAGCAGAACCTCATAGAGGCCCTGACTGTAGCAGATACCCAGAGCATTGAGCCACAGACTATGACTGAAAGGGACAAGACCTCAAGTGTGGCAGAACTAGTGGCCAGTGAGTGGTCCTGAGCCAATGAGGAGGACAGCACGGCCACTGTCAGTGAAGGGCCACAGCAGCAGGGGATGGTCAACAGTGTCCTGAATCCAGAGGTAGTCAAGCTGCAAATTGAGTTGCGCAGGATGGAACTGGAGGCAGAGCGACAACAGAGGGAGGCGGACCGTGAGGTAGAGTGACAACAGAGAGAGGTGGTTCATGAGATAGAGTGACAACAGAGGGAGGCAGACCGTGAGGAACGTGAGTGCCAGTGAGAGGTGAGGAAAAGAGAGAGCGAGAATGCAGAGAAACAGAGGAGAACAGAGAGCGAGAATGAAGAGAGGCAAAGGAGAGGAAAGAGGAGCGCCAGTGGCAATGCAAACTGGAGAAGCTATGACTCCAACCAGTGGCACCAGGGCAGGTAAGTGGCTTGGGTTTAACTGGGACTGCAGGACTGGGTTACAAATTGAACTCCAAATTAATAGCCAAGTTTAAGGAAGGGGAGGATATGGACGCCTTTTTAAATTCTTTTGAAAAAGTTTGTATTCAGGCTAATATTCTTAGAGAGTCCTGGAGCTTCCAGCTATCCCCGCTACTTGCCGGAAAAGCTAGGGATGCATTGGGTCAAATGAACAAAGAAGACAGTGATGATTACAGCAAGTTAAAAGTTGCACTGTTAAAAAAGTTTGAATTAACTGTTGAATCATACAGAGCTAAATTCTGTAAGCTCAGGAGAAGCCCTGATATGAGCTATGAGGAGCTAGTCACGAAACAATGTCAGGTTTTTTTTTTTTTTCGCATAAAGAAGACATTTTTATTGCAGATAAAAATAAAATATAAATACAAATACCAATACACACACACATTTATATTCCATTACCTCTTCTCCTTTGTTCAAGGAAGATTATCACAGTATCTAAGAGATATTGTACATTTTGTTTTGTTAAATTGAATTCTATCCCATTTGATTAGCATATACAGTTAACTCTACATTTCATTACTCTGGTGCACAGTTATGACGGCAACAGGTCCCTATTAGTTTTATTTTTACTTTTACATATCCCTTACATCCCAGATCTGTAAACTTTCCTGCGGGGTTAAATCTGCTAGCAAAGGTGCCCATTCCCTAGCAAAACAATCCAGTCTATTCTGTACCAACAAGGTCAATTTCTCTATGGTCAGGGTATGTATTACCAAGGTACACCAGCTTTGTATATCAGAGGGGCACATGATACCCATGTATTTTGGATATTATGTCTAGTCAAAATTAAAAGAATTCTCATCCATCTGGGCAGTGGTACCTAACCCTATCCCTCTTCTACATCAATGCCAAATAAGCACGTCAGGGGATCCAAAGATATCACCCTATTCCCTATCCTTCCTACCTCCAAAGCTACTGCTCTCCAGAAGATTTGTAACACAGGACATGTCCAGAAACAGTGAATATATGTACCAATATCCCATCCACATCTACCACATACCAGAGATGTAGTAGCGTGGTATTTATTAACTATCTGTGGGGGAGTGTATATTCTGTGTATAAATTTATAGAAAGCCTCCTTAAACCTATTACAGAGTAGAAGCCCCATATGTAGATGGAGTACCACCGCCCAGTCTTGGTCTGATATCTGAACATTCAAGTCCATCTCCCAGAGTTTTCAGGTTTTAAATGAAAGATCTGGTGTGCTACATCTAAGCGCTCTAGTAGCTCTTCCTACAAATCCTCTTGTTTTCCCTTTTGCCCCTTGCACAAGACTTTCTATCTTCCTCATTTCTCCCATTGCAGGACCCTCCCTAACCAGCCCAGCCATATATGCCCTTACCTGAAAGTATCTAAATAAATTCCCCCTACCCAACTGTAATTTTTGACACAAATCAGGGGAAGAGAGGAGTGCTCCCCTAATACTTACATCCTGTAGATAATTTACCCCCCCATTCCCATATCTTAAATCCAGGATCTTCAAATCCAGGAAGGAAGTATGGATTACCCACCTACAGAACCATGTACGTATCCACCGCCACTGCCCCCCTTCTTTTAGTCACCTTCCTCCAACTTTCCAGAGCTGCAAAAACCATTGGGTTCCTGGGTACCTGACTTCCATATGTCCCCCATGCCCCTCCTATCCAGATACGCAGAGAGACGCGCCTTATATCCCCCCTCTGTTCCAAGTTTAGCCAACGAGCTGTCCCTAGCCTATGTGTCCAGTCCACAATATACTTCTGTTATGCCACCAAATAGTAAGCACCCAAGTCTGGAAAATTAAGCCCACCCCTCTCGGTGTCTACTTTAAGATGCTGGAGACCAACCCTTGGGCACTTTCCCCACCAAATAAATACAGAAAAGGCATGTTCCAATCTCTTATTATCCTTTTTGGAAATTCCCATATATAACATCTGTATTATGTACACCAATTTGGGTAAAATAGTCATTTTAATCAGATTGATATGCCCAAGTCTTGAAACTGGAAGCACCACCCAATGTTTTAAGTTGGCCTCTATATTTTTAATTATAGGAAGATAATTTAAATCATATAAAGACCCCATTACCCCAATTTTAATCCCTAAATATGTAAAATGCCCTTTTACTTTCTTAAACCCCCATTGCAGATTCCTATCCTGTGCCCTTGGAAGTCGTAGGAGCTCTTACGTATCTAGGTTCAACTTATACCCAGAAAAATGTGCAAATCTTTCAACTAAGTTTACCAGAATGGGCACTGAGGACTCAGGCTCTGTAACAAATACCAGCATGTCATCCACATACATTGTAAGTTTGTGCTGTTCGACAGAGACCCCTTGCACTCCATGGTTCCCCTTTTCTGGTTGTATTGCTATTGCCAGCAGCTCCAATGCCTTTGCAAAGAGCAACGGGGACAGCGGACAACCCTGCCTCATGTCTCTACCCCTATCCAGACCCTCCGAGAGAACCCCGTTCACCAACACCCTGGCATGAGGGGATCTGTAAAGTGTCTGTACCCACGCCACAAAGTTATCCCCCAGACCAAACCAGATTAATGTCTCAAACAGATATTCTCATTCTACTCTGTCAAACACTTTTTCCACATCCATGGATATAACACAGGTATCTTCTTTCCACATCTCTGCTCCCCAAATCACATTTAACAACCTTCTCATATTGTGATACGAGAGACGCGCCTTGATAAACCCGGTCTGGTCTGGGTGGACTATACCAGGCAGCAAAATCTCCAGTCTACCCGTCAAAACCTTTGCAAATATTTTAGCATCACAATTTAACAGCGAAATCAGTCTATACAATGAGCATTCGGACACATCCTTCTTACTTTTAGGGATTAAACAAATCACTGCATCAGAAAAAGTGTCTGGAAGAGTCAAGGTCTCCCCAGCCACCTGCTGGAATATACCCCCCAATGGGCCAGAAAGCTGCCTCACCAAGCATTTGTAATATTCTGCCAGATACCCCTCTGGCCCACTTGCCTTCCCACTCCGGAGTTTCTGAATTGCCCGAGCTACCTCTTCCTTTGTAATATGACTATTCAACATCTCTGTTTGCTCACTTGTCAACTGAAGGAGCCTTAGAACATCCAGAAACCCCCGCCCCAACAGCTTTGTTCCTCCACCCCCTTCTGCCTTTTAAAGCTTCTCATAGTACTTCCGGAAACATTCCCTTATCTGCTGTGACGACCTCTGCAGCACTCCCTTTCCATCTTTTATCATTGTAATATATACCGGACACTTCCCCCCTTTCATTAATCGTACCAACAGGCGACCAGGTTTATTTCCCCATTTGTATAATTTCCTCTTTCCAAATGTCCATGCCCTTCTAGCTTCCTCAAGGGGTAAGCAATTCAGTCGCTCCCAGGTAATCTTTCATGGCTCTCTCACTATTTCTTCCTCCCCCCTTGCAGCCCATTTTTCTAATTCTCTCACCTGCTTTTCCAGCTCCAATGTCTTTTCCTGTTTTTCCCTCTTAAGTTTAGCTACATATTTAATTAACATCCCCCTCATGTACACTTTCCCTGCATCTCATATAATGGCTTTGCTAGTTGGGGAATCCACGTTCGCGGCCCAGTAAGTCTTCCATTGTTCCACCAACTATTCATTAAAGACTATATCTCCCAACAGATAGGTCAGGAATTTGCATGGGGGAGGGCCCTCTCTAGGATTATTCACCCTAATAGACATAACCACCATGGCAAGGTCTGAGACATGAATAGGACTGTGCCAAATATTCTGCATCCTCCCATACCAAATGCACTGAAGGAATCTGTAATCTATCCTTGACCATGTAACACATGGGTTGGAGTAAAATGTTTATCTTTTTGCACTTGGGTTCACTTCCCACCAGCCATCAATCATATCTAAGTGTATTAAGCCTCTACTCGACTGGCAGATCCCCTCGTGCTGTCAGCCCTTACCTTGGGAATGATCCAACTTAAAATCCAGAGTACAATTCAGATCCCCCCCTTAAAGCAGACCTGGGAATTGTTCTTTAATCATTATGGAGAGGATATCATTATAGTATGAGGCATCAAAAACTGCTGGGGCGTATATATTACGAAACGTGATCTGTTCTCCCCATAATTCCCCTACAACAAAAATATACCTTCCCTCTGTCTGGCCTTTAACCACTCTCTGCAGATGAAAAGGGAGGTGCTTATGTAGGAGAAAAGTGACCCCATGCTTTTGAGCCTTATAAGAGGCTGCAAAACAATTTCCAACCCACCCACGTACCAATTTTGCATGTTCTGCCACCGTGAGGTGGGTCTCCTACAGCATGGCAACTTGTGCCCCCTGTCTACGTAATGCGGTAAGCAAACTAGTATGCTTTACTGGGTTTGCTATTCGCCTTACATTCCAGGAACATATAGTAAGATTCTGTCAGTCAGCCATAAAATCTAAATGGCCATTTTACTTTTACCCCTACCCTAGACCCAAAATATTTCCACCTGCCTATCATGTCTACTGTCTTTCTGATGCACCATATTACCAATGATATGTACATGTGTGTAAACACATACAACCTTAACCCATTAAACACAAACCAACATTGAAAACTTTGAACTATAACTTTAGCTTTACCCATCCCCCCTCCCTTTTGCATTTAATTCCACAACCTTCTCTAACCTTTTCCCCTTTTCCACCACTTCCCCCTTTAGGTCACAAACTGCTCTTCCCATTTATACGTTTCCTTCCCCTTCTCTATGACACTACCTGCCACACCTGCGTGAGTATCGGTATATATCCCCTCCATGAGCATGTTTACCCTCCACCCCCCAGAACACCTATCTCACCCAGACCATCAATCCAGTTCAATAACTGGTCATGGCACATAAATGTTCCCCTCAGACCCCAAGAGATGCAATGTTAGTTGTAACCGAACAGTCATAATCTGTCTTTCCCCCCTTCTGAATCTCTAAATCTTCCCCAATCCCCTTGATTCCACCCACACACCTCGAGTCCTGGCTCCAAAGGCAAGGCCCCTGTAAAACCGGATACATACGTTCCTCTTCCCTAGCATCCCCTCCAATATCTGGGAGGCAGAAAAATGGTTAGAAGCGGGGAGGAGACCTTTGGCATTCTCTCTCCTCATCCAGACCTCCAAACTTATGCACGTGTCCACACCCCGGATGTAACCTCATCCCTCCACCCCCCCGCACACATATCCCGACTATCCGGTATATAAGCTTATACCTCCAGGATACTTAGAAACAGAGAATAAACACTTGAATTGACCCAAGTCAAAAAACTGTAATTCCCCCAAGATAATACCACAGTTCTCAGAAGTCCAGATAACCCAACAGGGTCAAATAGTGATGTTCTGCACCTCCTCTAATTGGAGTGTGGGATATTTGCGCCAGGGGCCAAGCTCATACACAGTCCCAAATATGTTTACTTTTTATGCTATAGGCATATGTTGCATCAGCAAAACTTAAAGCAGTTCTTGACACCATCCTGACATTCTTCAAGCAGGATTCGGAACAGTTTCAACTGCAAATGAACATGTTTTTCCATATCCACAGACAGCCTATCTGTGGGCTTCCCAATCTGCTCCTGTGGCCCTGGCTCTCTCCAAGCATGCCACAGCTAACAGACCACCCAACTGAGCCCTGGACAGATTCAGACATCCCATCTGTGGGCTTCTCAAGCTGCTCCTGTGGCCCTGGCTCTCTCCGAGCAGGCCACAGCTAACAGACCACCCGACTGACTCCCGAACAGATTCAGATAGCCCATCTGCAGGCTTCCCATGCTGCTCCTGTGGCCCTGGCTCTCTCTGAGCAGGCCACAGCTAACAGACCACCCGACTGACCCCTGGACAGATTCAGACAGCCCATCTGCAGACTTCCCAAGCTGCTCCTGTGGTCCTGGCTCTCTCCAACCAGGCCACAGCTAACAGACCATCCGACTGACCCCCGGACCTCTGGACAGATTCAGGTACACAACGGGCCTCCAAAACTCGTAGTTTTGAGTGCCGCTGTTTTGACTGGATGCCCAGTGAAGGAGCCAGGCACTGATTGGTAGCTTTGCTCCTTGGCTGATTTTCCAACACTTGGCACTTCCTGATCTCAGGGAAATCTCTTTCTGTGCTGTGTTCTGGACTGAATTTTTGTTAATGTAATTTACATATGTTATGCATCAATTGGTCTTACTTTACCTGCCAGCTTAGCTAGTCTATTAATAGCCACTAGTCTAGTCTCTCGGTGATACTTAGTGCCGTGCAATCTAGTGCTGGACAAACTGTATTGTATAGTAGCTGATGTTTGACTGCTGGACCTAGCTACTGAGCAAGACTGCTGCAGTTTTCCATTTCTGCCCTACTGACAAACCCTGTCCCTTCCCCACACTGGTCACTCTGCTAATTAGTACTTTCTCTGCCCCTCTTGTAATGCCATCTCTCTAAACACCCTACTTTCCTCTGACTTACCTACAAACCTTTCCCTTACACTTCCCTGCTGCTGCTGTCCTCCTCAGATGTCCCGGTGCCAATGCACAGACCCCCCCCATTAACTCCTCTGCTAGCTCTAAATAATTGCCCTGCAGTTACCACCTCTTTACCTCATGCTTTGTCCTACCCCATTGCCTGCCCCTCACTGAGCTTGCTATTGTACTCTAGCTGTATTTAATCCTCTGTGTTTCCCTCCTTGTTCCACAGACAGCCCATCTGCAGGCTTCCCAAGCTACTCCTGTGGTCCTGGGTCTCTCCAAGCAGGCCACAGCTAACAGACCACGTGCCTGACCCCCAGACGGATTCAGGTATGCACCAGACCTCCGAAACTCATGGTTTTGAATGCCACTGTTTTGACTGGACGCCCAGTGGAGGAGACAGGCACTGATTGGCAGCTTTGCTCCTTGGCTGATTTTCCAATGCCTGGCGCTTCCTGATCTCAGGGAAATCTCTTTCTGTGCTGTGTTCTGGACTGAATTTTTTCACCCCCCCACCTCCTCACAGTATTAAATAGACCCTTACTCTGCCCCTTTCCTCAGCCTAGCAGCTGACTGGTCACTCCACTGTTGCACATTTTCATGCTATTGGCCTCCCTGTCTTCAATACCTGACTTGACCCACTTTCTCACCACCCCTTTTTAAAGCAGTCCGACCCACAGGATGACACACATGCTCTTAACTTTTTCTCCAGCCACTCCATCTAACTCCTGTCAATTACTGCTCTACCTGCCCTATTGTTAGGGACCTCACCCTAATTTGACTATATACCCTTTCAACTATAAACCAGCTAGCAGTTAAGCAGGCCAGCAACACCAAACAAACTACCATGGGGTGCAACCACCTACTACTACTCCTCACTACCTCTTTTGGCATTGCTGGTACCATATATGAATTCGGACCCCTAATTCCCCACTCTGAATCCTCACTGGGTGCAAGCTGGAAGAAAAGCATAAACATGGCCACTACCATTTCCGGTAATGGTAGGCTCTTTATCCTCCTCCATCTCCCATACACAGTTATCGCTAAGCCAACCTTGTAAACCGTAAACTTAACGGTTAGCTTTCCCCCTAATTTAACATAGGCATATAGACACCTCCCCCACCTGAAGAGCAGGCAACGGAAGACACGAGGGAAGATAAACATCACCCTATCTGCCAGAAAGGTTATCTTTCTGCTACTGCTAGTCTCTGGCAATATTCACCTAAACCCTGGACCAACAACCCTGAGGAGCAGGGGGGTCCATACAGTGAATGGCCTAAAGATAGCATTGCTAAACATCTGCAGCCTAACTGCCAAATTCTACCAGCTCCATGCTTGGATGACCATCCATGCCCCTGACATACTCTGCCTAACTGAAACTTGGCTGTCGGGTAGGATCAAAGATGGTGAGGTGGCCATTGAAGGATTCCAAGCATTTTGACTTGATAGAATAGGCAGGAAAGGTGGATGCTGCCTCCTATATGCCAGAAACTCACTGAGTTGCTCAGTCCTCCCCATCTCCAAAGTTGTGGAGGATTATGAGCTACTAGTGGTAAAAATACAAGTCAGCCTAAAAGGTAAGACCCTTACCATCACCACAATCTTCCTGTCCCCCAAGATAGCCAAGGAAGGCCTTCCTCTTGTTATGGAAGAAATTAGCGCACTCAGAAAGGGCTCAGAACTCATCTTGACCAGTGACTTTAATATTAACTGGTTATGTAAGGAGACAACACCCTCCAGAGACAAAATCACTTCCCACAATCTCACGCAACTCGTAACTCACCCCACCAGGCAGAACTACAAGGCTGGTACCAGCACCCTCATTGACTGGGTCTTAGCGAGCTCACTGACTCGATTCTCCGAACTCAGGGTTCTCCCGGACGTGCTAAGTGACCACTCCCCAATCTCCTTTATATGGACCACTAAACTTGTCAAAAGTCCACCCCGCCTCATCGAGAACAGGGTTATGTGGAAAGGCAAACTTGGATCCCTCAAATTGGCCCTGTCTGCCTACAACTGGTCCCCCATCAACAAAGCACCTGTGCTGGACCAGGCCCTTAGTTTTTTCACTGAGGGCTTCAATTCCATCTGTGATATCTATGCACCACACACAAAATGGAAAATTCGGGGGAGGTTAACGACTGGATTGATGGCAAGCTCCTCTCCCTCCTAAAGGAGAGGGACTGCCTCTGGGAAAAAGGCTTAAACTCAGGCAGCAAGCATGACCTACAGTGCTACAAAATGGCTAGAAATCGGTGCACCAAACTTATCAGGCTCGGAAAAGCCAATTTCCATAAGACCCAGCTTAACAATGCATGGGGAGATGGAAAAAGGTTTTGGGACAACATCAAGAACATCCTTGGTAAAGATCAAAAGCAGCACCATAAGATACTCAACATTAATAACTCATCCTCCTCAGATCCGCTAGCCATTGCTGATGCCTTTAACCAGGCCTTTACAGACCTGTCCTCAGTGCTGCCTCCAGACTACCTTCTGTCTTTGGAGGACCAAGGTTGCACCAACCTGCTCATAATTAACCACCCAGCCTTCTACTTTAAGAAGGTGATGGTGAAGGAAGCCCTAACGATGGTCAGGAAAGTCCTAGGCAAAACCAGATTGGGGAGTGATGGGCTAGACATGAAGTTACTATCTCTCACCCTTGATATTCTTATTATGCCCATAACAATGCTCTCTAATAAATCCTTGGCCATAGCTCAATTTCCAGAGGTATGGAAGCAAGCCTTGGTAACTCCAGTGCATAAGAATGGCGACAAGGCGCTGGTGTCAAACTACAGGCCAATATCTATCCTCTCCCCACTATCCAAAGTTTTGGAAAAAATTACAGCAAGTCAACTCACGGAATATCTCAATAAGTACAATCTGCTGTGCCCAAATCAACATGGCTTCAGGCAAAAACACAGCACCACCACCACGGCACTGCTGGAATACACTGACTATGAGCACAAGGCGCTGGATGAAGGCAAATTGGTGTGGTCCATCTTCATTGACCTCACCAAAGCCCTCAACACCGTCAAACACTCTGTACTAGTACTACAGCTCCAAAGACTGGGTGTAGCACCAAATGCCGTGAATTGGTTCAATGACTACCTAACACACAGAAGCCAGCGAGTCAAAATCAGACAGATGTTATCCAGCTCCAGAGATGTACTCCTACGAGTCCCTCAAGGATCAATTTGTGGGCCCCTGTTTTTCAGCCTCTTTGTAACTGACCTACCTACAGCCTGTGACACCAAACATTTTCTGTATGCAGACGATGCCATGCTGCTGAGCAGCAGCACCTCTCAGGTTGCCTTACAAACAGAACTACAGAACCGTTTTAATAAACTCGAGGACTGGTTCAGTAGGCAAAAGCTGCTACTAAATTACAAGAAAACCAAGGCCATGCTACAATCCAGTCCCTACAACAAACACAAGCATGCTCCTCTCATAATCACCAACAAGGCTGGTGAGCAGATTGAGCAGGTGCACTTGTTCAAGTACCTTGGAGTCACTATTGATGACTCTCTCACTTATACGCACCACATAGACTGCTTTGTCAAAGTGGTAAACACAAAGATCGGGGTCGTCTATAGGCATAAGAAATCCCTCACCCCAGAAGCACTCTGAAAACTCAGTCTCCAGCTCCATACTCTCCACGATAGACTACGGGCTGGTGGTCTATGGAGCTGATACTGATACAGTGCTCAAAAAGGGTCCAAATTGCACTCAATAAGGCATGCCACCTCACCCAATGTGCAGATCATTACACTCATTCTTGAGCCCTGTATGAGGGTACAAACTGGCTTAACCTAAAAGACAGGATCAAATACCAAACTTGCCTCCTGGGAAAGAAGACACTCCTCAGAAAAAACCCACCCTGTATAGGAAACCTGCTCGAGGCTTCTCTCTCAACAAACATCACCAGACAGAGGAAGAATGGAGCTCTGTCCATACCATTCAGCCAAACCTCACTAGGGCAGCGTGCTTTCTCCTATCGGGCCTCCCTCTGGATAAATGAACTCCTGATGAAATTTCAAACAAACAACAGCCTGTCTCAATTCAAAGTAGGCCTCAAATAGCACCTAATGTCTAACTCAAAATGCACCTGTTTCTCAGGCCCCACTTGATAGACAGGCCTACCCCCAAGGTAACACCCAGCAGGGCTACCTAGAGAACCCTGCCTCCATTCCAGCGTAGCCAAGGGCTTAAGTAAGCTATCAGTCCTCTTAAAATGCACTTGGTACTGCCCCCAACCCCCCCACACACACACACCATACTCGACAAAGCCCACTGAAGCTGCTCCCCCATCACAAACCCCCCCGTTTCACTATCCCCCCACCTCTCGCTCTCTGCGGTTGGTTTCAAACCCAATCACCCTTGTTTCACTGTCACCCAGCCTCTCGCCATCTGGGATAGCGTTAAACCCTATGCAGTTACTCTGCCATAGTCTATCAACGGATTTGGAGGTTTTCAGGGGTGTGCTACCTAGGGCAACCGATTAGAAATAGCTTAGTATTCAATTACAACTGCTCAGTTTTTTCTCCTATTTGTCTAATTGTCATGTAATCGCTCTTTAATGCCTAACCTCTGTAACCACTGAATATGTGTATTGTCTTATTGTCCACCCTGATGTGGAACCTTTGTAAAAGAGCTCACACTCAAAGGTCTTTCCAAAATACTAATTAATCAATTAATTAAACAATATCAGCTGCTCTAGTCCAGAAATCCAACCGATCTAATGGGGCCTTGTAGATGAAAATCCTGCACCTCCTGTAAGCGGAGCACGGGAAAAAGATATAAACCCACTCAAGGGTACAGTCTAAAAAGCAAAGAAAAGAAAGTGCCTATATTTAATGTACCTCTGATGGGTTGTTATGTATCCTTTATGTCAGCCCAGCAAAGCATTACAGCATCTTGTCCCCCACTGTTGTTATCTCTTCACAAACATCCCCTGCAAACAACCACTGGATAAAGCATAGAAATCAGCCCACTTTATGTTTTAATTCTTCCATAAACTTTACCGCCTTCCCAACTTCCCAGAAGAAGTAAACTGCCCCCTCATGCTTCACTTTAAGCGTAGCAGGATAAATCAGATAATTCTCCACCTTCAACGCTGGTAATGCAGCCATTACATCATTAAACAGCTTCCTCTTTTTCAGGAGTCTTGCTGAGTAATCCTGAGATAGAAAGAGTCAATGTCCCTCGAACATCAGCTGTCTCTTTTCCTGATATGCTCGAAGCACAACTCCGTGGTACTGGTAGTGATGAAACTGCATTATCATCTGGCGGGGTGGCTGTCCTGCTGGAGGCCTAGGCATTACAGCTTGATGTGCGCGCTCCAACTTTAGGCACCCATTTTTAAGTTCCATATCCAACAGTTTAGGCAATGTCATGGCGCAAAAATCCAACACACTCCCTCCCTCCAGCCCCTTTGGTAAACCACGGAGATGGAGAATTAGTCTCCGGTGTGTAGTTCTCATGATAATCCGCTGCCTCTTTCATGTCTTCTAACTCTTTTTGTAATGCCATAATTTGTACTGGGACCCCCTGGAGTTCATCTTCCAGTCGAGACACCCATTCCTCGGCATCTGTAATTCTTGTGGCTTGAGTCGCCTGCTGGATCAACACCTCCTGCAACCAGTCATCTATGTGGGTTTCAGGCATGTAGAGCCTCAGCTCCAATGCTGCGAGGACCTGGCATGTTAACTCACGTCCCAAGGCGCTCACCTCAGCAACCAACAGTGAAACTACCTGGTGGCTATCAGCCTGAGCACAGGCCACATTTTTCTTTGCCATCTTCCCAGCTGCTCTGTGGTTTTTCCCTGTACCTGAGGCCAGGTATTCATCCATATTGCTTTAAAATATGTCCTGCAACCAGTACAACCAAATTCTAGGTGAAATATTACTTTTAAACTGTTAATTTAACTCCGGTATGGAGGAGCGAGATGTAAACCCATCTAATCTTGTCTGCTGCTGATTGGCGTCCCCCACAACGTCAGTTTTTAAAACGTTGGTGGGAAGGCATTGAGGCAAACACTATTGATAAAATTTAAAATGTGATTTTATAAGAACAGTTTTATTGGGCATGCCCAGCAGAGTTAAAAACCTGGCTAGAGGACCGAGATCAAAAAACAGTGCAAGAGGCCACTGAACTCTAGGACCACTATGCCAAGAGCAGGTCTGCTCTGAGAACAAATGGGGTGAGTGTGGCCATGCAGAAAGGGAAAAGCGTGCCTTCAGGGCAGCTAAAATGCTCACTGCTCCACTGAAACCAGTTAGCCCCAGGTTTCAAAGAAAAGATTTCTCTGAAGTAAGAAATGTTTGTTGGTATGTAAAGAAACTGGGCACATTGCCAGACAGTGTCCAAGAAGGGCAAGCAATAATACGCAAAGTAGTACCAGAAAGGAAGTGGGTTGTTTGTGTGTCCCTGGAAGCATGCCAGTGAACGTGAGGGAACACATGCACCCAGTCATGGTAGATGGCGTACAGATGCAGGGGTTAAGGGACACAGGGGTATCCCTGACATTGGTAAGGGGGGGATCTGGTACAGCCTGGTCAGCTCATACCCAATAAATACATAACTGTACAAGGGTTTGCTGGTGAAGAGAAATCATTGCCACTCGCTAGTGTTCTCCTTGACTTGGGTGAAACCGGGAGCTGTGCAACAAGTGGCTGTAGCCAACACACTAGCAGTGGATGTGATCCTGGGTGACAATCTCCAACAGGGTGTGGTACGTGAAGTTACCTGTAGCCAAATGGCAAGGGAAAATAGTAGTTCCCTGAACCCTACAGAAACCAGTGTGGAAACCACTGAGAGGCTGGTTCCCCAGCTTGTGTCTCCAGATGGGGATACTGATTAAAAAGGGGGTAGAAATTTCCCCAGTAGCAAGTTACCACATAGCTACAGAGGGTTACTCTGAAGAGGGAGGGGTGACCTCTTGTCAGAGAGTTGAGATTGACAGTGATCCTGAGGGCCTTGACACTAGTGCTAGGGACCCTAGTGTAGCGACTCAAGGGGACCTGTCCCATGCCTTGGGAAGGTGTGAGGGGTTCGCAGCTGCTCAGAGAAGTGACCCTAGTTTAGAGAAGCTGAGGGCTTGGACAGACTTGTGGGCACACAGGGAGGTGACGGCAGACATAAGGTTTGCTGGGAAAATGGACTTATGTATACACAGGCAGTACAGACAGAGGTAGGGATGCTAGGCAGGCAGCTTGTCATTCTCCAGGGATATCGTGAACAGTTGCTCAAGGTTGCCCATGATATTCCCTTGTCTGGTCATCTGGAAATTGCACGCACAATGCAGAGGTTGGCCCAGAATTTCTACTGGCTTAACTTCACCCAGCAGGTGAAAGAGTATTGCAGGTCTTGTCACCGGTGCCAAGAAATAGGGAAGGCAGGCAAGAAAACCCAAGCTGCCCTGATCCCCTTGCCCATAGTGGAGGAGCCATTCCAGAGGGTGGGAATGGATATTGTGAGGCCTTTAAATATCCCCAGCTCCTCAGGGAAGAGATTCATCCTGTCTGTGGTGGATTATGCCAAACAGTACTCAGAGGCAGTTGCCCTATCCTCTCTGAGGACAGACAAAGTGGCAGATGCCTTGCTTGAGATTTTCTCTCATGTTGGGTTTCCACAGGAGGTAATCACCAATTGAAGGGGTTCTTTCATGTTGGACCTAATGAAATGTTTATGGAAGAAGTGTGGGGTGGTGCAGAGATGCATGACACCATATCAGCCACAAGCCAAAGGGCTTGTGGAATGCTTCAGTGGTACCCTAAAGTCAATGCTCTGGGTGTTTGCTGAACAGCATGGGAGGGACTGGGAGAAATACTTTCCCCACCTGTTGTTCGCATACAGGGAGGTTCCCCAAGAGTCGACAGGATTTTCCCCCTTTGAACTCTTGTATGGACACCAGGTGCGTGGGCCCCTAGACTTGATCCGGGAAGACTGGGAAGGCAAGCACGCCACCCAGGGAACTCCCATTGTGGATTACATACTATGGTTTAAGGAAAGGCTGAAGAAGCTTATGTGGACTGCCCAGAGAAACCTGGCAGTTGCCCAGCAGAAACAAAAAGTCTGGTACGACCGCAGAGCCAAAGCTCGCTCATACATGGTGGGTCAGGAAGTCATGGTCCTTATTCCAGTCTGGAAAGACAAGCTGCAAGCTGAGTGGGCAGGACCGTACAAAGTGGTTAGGAAGGTAAATGACGTGAACTACATTGTGGAGTTACCTGACTGCAGACAGACAGAAAGGATGTCCCATGTCAACATGATGAAGCCATATGTAAATAGGGCTGACATGGTGTTCTCAGTGTGTAGTCATGGGGAGGGGACGGACAAAGGAGACCCCCTTCTGGACTTGCTGGAGGAAAGTAAGCATGAGTCTTCTGTGGAGGCAATAAAATTGTCTCCCCTGCTGAACCCAGACCAGATCCAGAAAGTGAGGGAGGTTTTAGCAGACATTGCCCCCTTGTTTAGTGCCAAACCTGGACTAACCCCCTTAGAGACACATGATGCGGAGACAGAGACACAGACGCCCATACGGCGGACAGCATATCGGGTGTCAGAGGCTGTCCAAAAGGACATTAGGAGGGAAGTGGAGGAGATGCTGGATTTAGGGATAATCCAGAGATCCCACAGTCCCTGGGCCTCACCCATAGTCCTTGTACCCAAGCCAGATGGCTCAACTTGTTTCTGTGTAGACTGTCGTGGACTGAATGCAGTCACAAAGTCAGATGCCCACCCGATGCTCAGGATGGATGAACTCCTGGACAAGTTGCGAGGGTGACCTACCTTACGACCATTGACCTGACAAAGGGGTATTGACAGGTAGAGTTGACTGACAGAGCTAGGGAGAGATCGGGCTTCATCACTCTGATAGGCTTATTTGAGTTCAAAGAAATGCCTTTCGGAATGAAGAATGCCCCGGCCACTTTCCAAAGGTTGGTGAACCAGATGTTAAATGGTGTTGAGGAGTACGCCATTGCGTACCTGGATGACAGTGCCATCTTCAGTACCAGTTGGGAGGAACACCTTTCACACCTAAGGGAAGTGTTGGGCAGAATACAGAGGGCCGGGTTCACTGTCAAAGCCGAGGAGTGGCAGGTGGCCATGGGAGAAGTGGCATGCCTCGAGCATGTGGTAGGCCTAGGACAGCTCTGTCCTAGCCAAATAACGATAGAGGTGATCCAGGTGTGGCCCAGACCAAAAACCCAGAAGCAGTTCAGGAGCTTTCTAGGGACAGCAGGGTACTACAGAAAGTTTGTACCTAATTACAGTGCCCTGGCTGCTCCCCTATCTGACCTGACAAAGACAAAAATGCCAAGAAAAATTACCTGGGGCCCAGCCTGTGAGGAAGCCTTTACCAAACTGAAGGAGGCATTGTGCAGTGCTCCTGTTTTGACAAGACTGAACTATAGAAGAACTTTTATAGCTCAGACGGACGCCTCAGTCATGGGTATTGGGGCAGTACTAAATCATATCCACTGAAGGGAGGGACCACCCCATTGCCAACCTGAGTAAAAAACTGCTTCCCAGGAAGCAAGTGTATTCCACTGTGGAAAAGGAGTGTCTTGCCATAGTGTGGGCCCTAAAGAAGTTGGAGCCATACTTGTATGGATAGTCTTTTGTTGTGCAGACTGACCACAACCCCCTGGTTTGGCTGATGCAGATGGGGAAAAACAATGGCAGACTGCTCAGATGGAGTCTTGCTTTACAAGGGTATGATATGATAGGGCTGGAGTGAAGAATCAGAACTCAGATGGACAGTCTAGGGTCTATGAGGAGTGAACTGATTTGGGAAGCTCATTCCATGTAGGGGATAGAGCCCCCAAATTCAGTCTCGGTGGGAAGGAATTGTGACATAGACAGCCAGTTTGGAGTGAAATACCAGTTTTTTTTTATTACTTATAAAAAATGTAATGTGAAGGTCAGTTTGAGGAAACTACAGTCTGACTGGAACTGACACTTCAAAACCACCAGGGATAAGTTCAAAGGACAGGACATAGCTAAACTGCAGGTATCTGGGGTGCAATTATCTGGTCAATTTTGCTTTGAACCCAGGAGATGAAATTAGCCATTCAGGACGTCCTCAGGGAAATCCTTTGATCTGCACTAGATGTCCTGAGAGAAAGGACACTGGCCAATGTCATAAATAACCTTCCAGGAACTCAGCATTTCATCAAAGAGACCTTTGATTTGTAGATACCAAGCCCAGCAAGCCCAGACAGGATTAAAGAGTCAAATCAACTTTTGCTTTGAATATAGTGACTTATAGCAAAGAAACTTTTGATATGTATATATAGCAGAGCACAAACCGGTTTTGTCTGGTTAACCTGAGGAGAGGAAAGTCAGTGAGGTCACCTATTATGTTTTTTTAAATATCTTATTTGGACATCTTGGTGTTATAAAAAAATATAGATTGTGCTACACCAAGGTGGAGTTTGGTGACCTGAGCGAGAAGGCTGGCTCAGGAACTGTTTTTAACATACTGAGAAGACCTTGACAGAGACATTTTATTTTATTTCTGACTGAGAGAAGAAGGACAACATCAGCACTGTAGTAGATAAGTATTATGTGGATAAGAGAGCTTAGTTTGTACTTTCGAAACCTGTTGTTTTTTTTAAGATTGTATGTGTTTGGGATATTTGTTCTGTATTTATTGTTCTGTTTTGATATTTTAAAGTAAAGATATATTTTACAACAGAAACTGCCTGGAGTGCCTTGACATTTCTTTTTATTTAAGTGGAGCTTTTAAAGGTTACAGTTACACTGTGTATGGGCTTATTGATATACCAAACTGGGAAATGGATAGAGTTCTCTAAAGTCTTGCAGAGTTCTAAGGGTTCATTTGAAAGACCTGATTGAGTGCCTGTAGGCAAAGATATCTGCCCCCCTGAAGACAGAATTATCTGAGTCTGATAATTGGGTATGCTAACAAGAGGTTATCAGTTTGAATCCCTCCAGAGCTTGATACTAAGGTGACTTGAACCCACAAAGCAGACAAGAGGGTTATCTTGTTTTGTTCACTGTCCACAAATCATATGCTCAGAGGTTGGCAATTTGGGAGAGGGCTGACCTGTTGAGCGAATCTGTGACAGTGCCCACCTGACCTGTGTGTGCTCATGCTGCAGATGCTCTCCAGACTTGACTGTGTCTATACTTTGATGTCCACTCTCTCTACCTATTAGCAGTGGCACAATCACATGTGAGCCAAGAAAGAATGCATGAGTCTTGCAAGTGCAACACTACCTTTCCAACCACAGATTAGACAGACTGAACACACAGCTTGGAGGAGTCAGTGAGCACTGAACTCTCAATAGCAGTGTTGTGGCAGCATATTTTTGGTTTTCTACTCTTAGTGAGTCTCCATCTCCCCTAGTGGCTGAAGAGTCAGAGGGTGATCTAGAAGCTAACTCAAGATTAGGCTACCTACTTACTCTACCAGGCTCACCTTAAAAAGCAACAGCACAGACCACCATGGCAGCAAGCTAGGCTTAACAGTAGTGGTTACAGCAGTTTGGGTGACCTTAATAGGCCTTGATCAGTGCAGTGTGGCAGCAACCAAGCAAGAAGGAAGAAACCCAGGTTGGGTGGATTCATATGGCGAGGTGACTTGGTCGCGAACCACGTTGGGAATATGTGATATTCGGTTCTAGAATCCAGCTTCTGGTGAAGGAGAGAGGAGGACTGAACTAAAAACTGGACTGATGGCACGCTATGCCAGGCTGCAGGTTCTGGCATATTGTCAGATAAGTAAAACAGTGTGTGTGCTTGGGGGGGGGGGACTGACCATGTAGGTGTGTGTCAAGTTATTACTATGTTTGTGTTTTCATCTTAAAGTCTGTTTGCGTGTAAGCATTCAAAACTATGGAGAAAAAATAGTAGGAGTACAGGCCAGACAGAAGTAATTAAGTGGTTTTGTGGGTAAGTTTTGTATTTGTTGTGGGAAAAACATGTGCTTCCATTGGTATGGGTACTCAACTGTGAAAATGAGACGAAGAAGAGAAGAAAACTGAAAGGCATACACTGGCTACAAGCATGCTGCATGCATTCAGATGTATTCAGGTACAGTATGTATTGAAGTACAAGCAAACCATATGTGTTCAGACAGTATGGCTTAGTGGTTAAAGGCACTGACTTGCAAGCTAGGAGACTTGGAGGTTTGAAGATCTGGGCTTGAATCTCATTAACTCTCACTTGTGTATGGTGTGAGCCCGAACAAGTCACTTAACTTTTATGTGTACGGTTATCAGTGACCACTTTCTTTTTTGCACACATGCCACATGCATGCAGTCTTTTCCAACTTAAGATAAAAATCATGGTTTCCACACTTGCTTACGCATGCCATATGCATACAATCGGTTCCAATTTAACATTTAAATCATACTTGCAGCATACATATCACTTGGGTAGTTTTATGTGTGCAGCATGAAAACATTTCATACAATTATTTCTGAAAAAGTATAGTTGCTCAGAACCCTGCACAGCACATGTAAAATGCAAACAATTTCAGTGGGGTTTGTGCGAAAAGCTGGTGGCCCAATTTTATTGTATACTGCAGTGCTGTGCAGCAATAACTTGTCCTGATTTGGAACACTGTGTGCCTTTGTAGTGAATTTGCAACTACATCCAACCACCTTGACAGTGCTGCATGTGGGACAGAGGATACAGTTGACAGTAGTCCCATCATCGCGGTGGAGCTGCCTCTTGATTGTATATCTCAGTCCTGTTTCTCCACACCAAACCACTTCCCAATCAGACTTCTGGGTCATCAGGTTTCTGTCACCAGCTACTGTTCATCCGTAATTTTTTGTACAGCCCAGTCTCTCTCTGTCTCTCTCTCTCTGTCTCTCTCTGTCTCTCTCCCATGTTCTGTGTCTCCCTCGGGGGGGGGGGCAACAGAAGTAGTGCAACATTCTAACATGGGTGAAGGGGGTGGGGGGCAACTGATGCAATGCAACATTATAACATGGGTGAAGAAAAGAAGCAATGCAATTACTATATACTTGGAGATGACTCCAGGAGTGAGAGGATGCCATAGTTTATCTGGTATTCTAATCGGGAAGCATGAAGGAAGCCCTAAGCTTAATATAGAAACTATGGGGGTGGAGGGAGAGAGAGAGGGATTGCTTTAGTGGCTGCTGATCATGGAACAGTGTAAAACAGTACTACTGAGCATGCTTGGCTGCCAATTGGGGAACAGAGTAAACAGTTCACACTTCTTCCTGGTTCGCGGTCAATAGAATGTAAAAAAAAAAAAGGTAAAGTCGTACTCATTTTCATTATTAAGTAATAGCAGAACGATTGCACTAACTGACTGCCATGGGATCATGCTACAAAAAGCTGCTTAAATCAGAAAAGATATTCTAATTGGGAAGCAAGGAAGCCCCAAGTTTAGTATAGGAACTATGGGGGTGGAGTGAGGGATTGCTTTAGTGGCTGCCAACTGGGGAACAGTGCGAAAAGGTACTGAGCATGTGCGGCTGTCAATCGGGGAACAGAATAAACTGTTCCCACTGCTTCATGGCTCACGATCAACAAACTGTTAAAAAAAAAAAAAAACAATCAACAAGGACAGTGTAAAAAAAAACAGTGCTAAGGGTGGGCGGCCGTGGCTGTGCGGAGCAAAGGATGACATTCCAGACTTGTAGCTGAAGAAAAAAAATGTAGTGATGTGGTAGAGAAGATAGACACTTCAGGGATACAGCAGAATGCTTCAGCTGGTGAAGGTATCATTCTTCAACTTTCTTACTGTTGTTCACTCGGTTCCGGGTCCAGTGAGTGCTCTTCTGAAGCAAGACATCTGCAGGCTCTGCCTCTGCAGCCATAAAAATTAATACTGGGTGGGAAAAAAAGGCAGCATTAGCAAGGTACCCTATAAATATTTAATTTCAGTTTCCATTTTTCATTTTTTATTCAGGGTTAAAATCCATTGAACAGAGATCATGTATAATGGGAACCCAGTTTACAAGAAAATGTGAGTTCCACATACATTCAATTCAATTAAATTTTACATAAATATACGAGTATATCAAATATACAAAACAGGATTAAAAGAATAAATGCATACAATATTAGCTCATTGCAAGCACAGTACAGATAAGTATTATAACAGCAGATGACTCTCAGACATGTACAGTTTACCAGGGTAGAAAGGTGCCAGTGTTGTCAAGGCAGAAATTGAAGGCCATTTGCTATATCACAGAATCATAGAATCATGCCAGCAGAAAAGGCCCATTCAGCCCATTGAGTCTGCCCAAGAAAGCCCTACCCCCACTTCCCTTTTACCTTACACCCCTCTGCCCTCTCTACCCTCCCCTTCATAGTCTCATGTTGTTATCCCATGCTCTTTTGAATTTCTCCACTGTATCCACCTCCACCACCCACTCCGGCAACCTGTTCCATGGATGTACACCTTTCTCTGAGAAATAACACCCCTTCACATCCCCCTTAAATATGCCCCCCTTCAACTTAAATGCATGACCTCCGGTGGTTTTCTTTTGCACAGTCTGAAGATGCTGTCTCCCTTAACCTTATTTATTCCCTTCATGTATTTGAAGGTTTCCACCATGTCTCCTATATCCCATCTGATTTCCAGCATATAAAGGCCAAGCTCTTCCAGCCTCTCCCCATATGGTCTCCCCTGTAGTATCAGGAGTATGAAAAAGGACTGTATGAAAATGGATAGAGATAGGAAATTTTCTAGACAAAAACACAAATACACTGAGGTTATTACAGAGACTTCACACATGCCTAAATTTTATATATTAAAAAACATAAACAACTAGTTTTTTGTCTCTTTAATGTTATCCTTTTATCTGTCCAATATTCAGTTTTGGCAACATTAGATGTGTAAAGTCTATTTTCATCAGTATGACTATTTTGTTCAGTTTTTCTTTCTGAAGTGGGATGAGTAGTGCACTCTCTCCAAACAGGTAATTTGACTGCATGATTTGACCAGGATTGAGCCTTTAAGTTGTACTGCTGTAGTGATATGTCTGTAGTTCTTTCAGTACTTGAAGCTTGCTATGTGCTAGCTTGTCAGTGTTTGAAGTTTGCTGTTTATGGGACTGTGTGCTAATGTTACAATGCAATCAGTGTTAGCTACATTTATACATTTTATATATTATAACATGAGAGACACAAAAAAAATCACTTGACATCTCTTGTAATGATGCACAGTATGACTAGAACCATGGAAATTATTTAACAAGGCAGTACACATCAATGTGTGAATGTGCATATCTAACCACCTTCTGACAGCAATTGTGCCTGAACTTTCAGTCAGTGCTTCACTGTGTCCCACAATTACGATTAATTAAAATCAGACAAGAGTAACTTAATCAGTCACAGAAATTGTTGTTATTTAATGAAGATGTTCTTAAAGTCAGCGGCCAAACGTGTCCTCTTTTTTCATTATTTAACATGCCTTGATTGAATAAAAGTTATAAGATGTAGACATAAATTTGTGCTTGATGTCTCAATGGTCTGACTTTTTGAGAAACCTTTCTGACACATCCATAATGACTCACTCACAATAGAAGACTGTGAGTTGCTAGTTTCACGATGTTGTTTGTTTATATATCTCCTGTGTTCCCTTTTCTGTGGAAACTTTTCATTGATTATAGAAAGACTTCAAGTTCTATTTTTTCATCTTTGGATTCTATGAGAAATACTGAATCTCAGTATGTGCAGAAAGTATGCATTTTTTTTAGAAAAACAAATAGTAAGTACAAAAGATAAAGAAATTCATTCTTGATTAGTCGCTTCTGCCACAGTCAAAACTGAACTTTCACTGTGTGTTGTATACACTTTTTTAACTGAACATGATCTACAAAGCAAGCTGATTTATGGTTTTCCTAATGCAATGTAGATATGATGTAGCGCCAATTTATCAGAATTTGAAATGAACCTTATCTTACACGCTGCAAATATATTTACAGATCATAGTTATATGTGAGTGTTGCACACCAGTCCATATGATGAATGTGTTGATGGTTTAATATCATATATGCAATGATCATATCCATACGATTCATCTAATTTTCCAGATACTATTATGACAGTCAGTCTTTTTGCAAATGATTGGCCAGGATATTCATAGCCATTCTGTGCATGCAGAATGGTTAGTGCATAACTAACACTGATTAGCACTCTAAACACAGGTGATTCACAAAATGTGCTATATTGGAAGGCACAGTTAGTATGGTGCTAACCTGTCTGTGCAAGGCATCAAAATATGCCAGTATGTCTATACAAAGCAGCTGCCAGCACTGGCATTGGCATTCTGGCATAGTCAAAGGTTTGGAGAGGTGGTAAATAGCCACTAGTGCCTTGCTACTTACCACCTCTCCAAGCCTAGTCTTCCTTCCCTCCCACCAACTCAGTTCCCTCCATCCCCTTCCCGCAGTGGCCCCTACTTACTCTATCTGGCAGCCCCCTTCCTGTGATTGGAACCAGCACAGCCCCTCTACTCACCATCTTGGGTGGTCGCCATCTGGGTGACAGGGAGCAAGCACTCACCTACTGTAGAAACACCTGAGTGGGTGGGGCAGGTAGTGGGATTCTGACTTTTGATCAAGTAGTAGGGGTTGACTGGATGCCAGGGAGGTTATTAATTCATATCAGACAGGTGATTGAGGTAGGGGACTACTGGATTTCAGAGAATCTACTATGACTCACTAGACAGGTGTTTAGGAGATAGGGGGATTACTGTATGCCAGAGACTACTGGATGCTAGTGAAATTATTAATGCATACAGGCAGGGCAATGGGGCAGTCATAAACCATGTTGCTGAAGACTTTTAGCAAGGCCTTAATGAAATGCAAATAAACCCACAGCACCTTGCAACTACTATGTGATCATTTGTATCGTGATATATAGATATGGCAGATTGTTCCACAGAAGTAATAGCCATTTGCATGCCCTAACTGCCAGTTTGTTCCTGCATGCCCCATATCTCCCTATTAGCTACATTCCTACCATGGCCAATAGGGGGTTGTGGTTTACATAAACAATCAGGATAGTACCTGGTTCAGTTGGGATGTTATACGGGACATGCCATAAGTGTACACTATGTGTGTCAGGCATGTTCCAACATATTAGTAGTTAACTCCAGGCACTAATTTGCACCTGGAGCCATTTATATCCATGCACATTGTGCATCATAATTCATTTCTGTAGCCAGTGATGCTCTGTCTGTTCCACAAATCACATACATGACATCACAAGAAAACATTCTGCTCATACCCATTTACTAGCTTACCCCTTATCAGTCATTTCATTCAAAGACTGGACTGGGAAGATGACATCTTGAGAAGCAAATGTGTTGTGGAGTAGCGGTCCTGCTATTAACATGTTAATGGTAGTGAAGTAGGAGTACTGTAAATGGGCAAAGAAAGCCAAAACCAAGGAGGGTGGGTATGCAAGCAAATGTGTTAACCAGACTTGGAATGCACTGTCCATCAACACATGCAGTTTGGCAAATAGGATCCCAGAACTCATGACCACAATTTTGGAAGCTGACCTTGACTGGGTTGCTGTGACTGAAACTTGGTTCAACAACAGTCAAGACTGGGATATAGTAAGCCTGGGCTGCAACCTATTCAGAAGAGACAGGAAAGGGAAAAAAGGGGGCGGGGTAGCAATCTACATGAAGGAGGGAATAAAGGCAATAGAGCTTCGTGGAGAACGGAAAGAATCAGAAGCCCTGGGGATCACTATCGGGGCCGGTAGCAAGGCTCCTACAAGGGTGAGAGTGATCTACAGGGTGCCAGCACAGAAGGAAGAGAGGGGATAAAGATATCCTGGAAACCATCCTAAGGATGTCAGAAAAAGGGGAGATTGTGCTGGTGGAAGACTTTAATCTACCGGACGTAGACTGGAGTTCCCAAAGAGCAGCATCAGTAAGGAGCCACAACTTCTTAATGGCATTATGTGAGGCAGGCCTTGAGCAGTTAATAAAGATGCCTATAAGGGAGAGGGCAATCCTTGACCTAGTACTTACTAACAACAACAGGGTCTCAGGCATAGAGGTGGGCAGCCACCTGGGCTCTAGTGACCATCACATGGTATGATACACAGTCAATAAAGTTGAGGAGTCTAGTCATACAAAGCAGAAAATCCCAGACTTCAGGAAGTCAGATTTTACTCTCATGAGAGCATACCTAAAGGGCAATCTGGAATGCAGGACAAATGGGGGGTGGAAGAGTGTTGAACCAGATTAAAGCAAGCAATAACCACTGCCACAGGACATTGCAGCAGGCAGGTCAGCAAGATGAAGAAAAAAAGACATCCACTTTGGCTCTCAAGAGAAGTAGCAGACAGAGTCAAGGAAAAGAGGAAGGCCTTCAGAAGATACAAGAACTCAGGAAATGACATCAATAGAGAGGCACACAGGGAGAAGCTGAAGAAGACAGGAAGAGCTATAAGGGCCGTAAAGGCCCAGACAGAGGTAAGGATTGCACAGCAGACAAAACCTTCTACAGGTACATCAGGGAAAAAAGGAAAAACAAAGGGGGGATAGTAAGACTAAATAAGGAGGATGGTACACATGCAGAAGGTGACAAGGAAAAGGCGGAAATCCTAAACAAGTACTTCTGCTCGGTCTTTAAATAGGAGGAAGATGGTAACGGACCAGCACTAACCATAAAAGAAGTCACAGCTGAAGGAGTGGACATGAATCCATTCTCAGAACAAAGAGTCCTGGAAGATCTCAACAAGCTACTAGTGGAGAAAGCAATGGAACCAGACAGCATGCATCCAAGGATACTCAAGGAACTTGAAAAGCACTTAGCAGCTCCACTAGACGCATTCTTCCACCAGTTCCTGGTAAGCAGGCTAGTTCCAGAGGACTGGAAAAGTGCTACAGTGGTGTCACTGCACAAAAGTGGGAGCAGGGACGAGGCTGGAAACTACCGTTTGATCAGCCTCACCTTGATAGTGGGTAAGATGATGGAATCCCTTCTAAAAGAGCGAATTCTGTCTTTTCTGGAAGCAAGCAGGCAGCTGGACCCAAAGCAGCACAGCTTTACTGCAGGAAGGTCCTGCCAAATCAACCTAGTGGAATTCTTCGACTGGGTCACTAAAGTAGTGGACCGGGGAGGGCAATTGATGTTGTCTATCTGAACTTCAGCAAGGCCTTTGACTCAGTCCCCCACAGAAAATTGATTAGCAAACTTGAGCACATGGGCATGGGCCACAAAATAACAAACTGGGTAAGAAGCTGTCTAAATGGGAGATCACAGAGCATATTGGTCAATGGAGCATTATCATGGGAGGGGATGGTGACAAGTGGGTTACCACAGGGGTTGGTGCTGGGACCAATTCTGTTCAGTCTGTATATCAGCAACATTGTTGATGGTATGGAGGGAAAAGTGTGTCTGTTCACAGACAACACGAAGCTCTGCGGTAGAGTCAATACATCACAGGGGTTACAAAAAATTAAAAAGGACCTGTTAATATTGGAAAGATGGTCATGAAGCTGGCAGCTGAGGTGCAACATGAAAAAATGCAAGGTGATGCATATGGGAAAGCAGAACCCAGAGGTGGAGTACCATCTGGGAGGAGGGAAGTTAACAGCTGCAAAGCAAGAGTGTGATCTGGGAGTCATCATCTCTGATGACTTAAAGATGGGGAAGCAATGTGAGAAGGTGACACAGAAGGTGAGTGGCCTCCTGGTTTATATAAGTAGAGGTATCATTAGCAGAAGGTGCGAAGTGATAATGCCACTGTATAGGTCCCTGGTGAGGCCCAACCTGGAGTACTGTGTCCAATTCTGGAGGCCATACCTCAAGAAGGATGTTGACAGGTTGGAGACACTGCAGAGAAGGGCAACGAAGATGATTCATGGCCTCCACCAAAAGACGTACGGCGAGAGACTGAAGGAACTAAACCTCTTCTCCCTTGAACAAAAGAAGGAGAGGGGTGACATGATCAAGATCTTCAAGTATTTAAAAGGTATCAACAAGGTACAATCACAAGACCTCTTCTGGATTAGCAGTTGTAGTATGACAAGAAGGCATGACATGCGATTAAGGGGGGCTAGGTTTCGGGGTAATAGTAGGAAGTTCTTCTCTACCGAGAGAGTGCTGGATCCATGAAATGGACTGCCTCAGGGAGTGGTGGAGGCAACAACAGTCAAGTAGTTTAAAACAGCATGGGACAGACATGCCAGTAAGTTAACAAGTAGTACCAAATACGGGGTAGAAAAAACTGGGCAGACAAGATGGACCTTGTGGTCCCCATCTGCCAGCACATTCTATGTATCTATGTGTTTGTATTTTTCTGCAGCTACGCATATAACCTGACACTTGTATGGAAAACTGTGGTTATACTGCATAAGGATTTACTGCCCTTAGACAAGTGTTTCTTTTTATTTATATCTTACCTGTGTTTTAGGGAATATGGTAGTTGGAGTGGCCTTGCAGTCTGGAGCTTGGTGAATAGAGGACAGAGAGTGGAGGGAGCTGGCCATTGAAGGATCCCTGCTGAGAGAGTTTGGGAGAAAACTGGGAGGGATCCAGACCATTGAAGGAGCCTGCAGGCTGGAGCTGAGAGTGGCAGGAGTTTGGAACTGTTACTGACAGTGTTGGGAGACTGTGTGGAAGAGTGTGAGAGGGCTGAACCTACTCCAGGAGGGGGATACAGCCCTGCTGAACCACTGTGCTATAGGGAGAGTGCAGGAGAACTACAGACTATTGCATTGGAGTGCAGATACTTTGTCAATTTTGAGGCATAGAAAACATTCTGCTGTGCTACTCTAGTAATATTATATTTATAGCATTTAGCATATAACTGCCATTAGTAGGAATGGACAGGTCTCCTTCGCTTTTTACTTGTACTGATCACCTGTTTTTACCTACCCTTAATCACCATTATTTATTTTATTTTTACTTTTATGCCTTTCAGTATTTTTAAATATTTTTTGTTTTGACTCTTGTTCCTAAACATTTGTGGGCTTTCTTAGTTACATAGCCTCGAGACAGGATAAACAGTGACAACCAAATTTTATCTTTTCAGATTTGTCTAAGAGATAAAGAGCCCTGCAGTGGAGCTGTTTACAAGTTCACCAAAGACTCAAGATAGTGATACATGTTTTAGAATCTGGCACAGCTCATTTTTTTTTCCCTCCATATTTTATCCCCATTGTTGCCTCTAGCCTGCCCCCTTCAGTCTGGTCCCCACAACCCTGTCATCCAATTTCCCCCAGGACTTACCTTCTTGCCTGGTGTTCTCCACCTGCAGGACTTCTGGTGAGGTTCCCAGTCACCAGTGCAGGGCCCATGAGGACCCAGACATCATCCTGTAGCCAGAGGTTTTTTTTTCCCCTGTTTTTCCTGTAAGCTGTACACGTGCAATGACATAATGGGTGAGCTCCACTTCTTCTTTTTTTTTTTTTCAAATTTTATTAGTTTTCCAGTACAGAGAGCAAATCATAACAATGGAAGATATGTCCATATACACTAGGTATAGAGTATAAAGTGATTCGCTCTAGCCCCACCCTCCCATCTACCTTGCCCCACTCCCACCCCGAACAACCCAGCGCCGGTTTACATCTCTAGCACTGTACCTATGAATGTAACCTATTAGTGCATAACATTGAAGTACATAGAGAGCTTGTAGTGGTCCCCAAATTTTATCAAACTTCTTAAGTTTGTTAAGTAAACTGGCAATAGTCCTTTCAGTTCTGAGATTTGCAAGTAACTCCTGAAGCCATTCAACGTATGTTAGTACCTCCATATCCTTGCAATGCCTTAGAACCACCTTTTTAACAGACATCGACATCAGGGCTATATAATATTTCCTTTTCACCACTGAAATGGAAGAGAAATCCCAAAGAAGGCAAATTTCGGGGGTGAAGAGGTCTGAGATCCCCAACAGAGGGTCGACACGCTGTTTAATCGCAGTCCAGAGTGGAACAATTTTAGAACAGATCCAGAAAATATGAAGAAGATCTCCTTCTTGAGATTGACATCTTGTACAAAGGGGGAAGGACACAAGACCAAGCCTAGCAAGTTTCTGCGGTGAGTAGTAGATATTATGCAAAATCTTAAACTGCATTAGTCTAAATCTGTCCTGCTTGAGAAACTTATGGCAGCTCTGCCACAGGAGAGACCAATCCAGATCTTTACTCTGAAAAAGAGAGGCCCAAAATGAGACGAGAGCATAATTATCAAGGGTAGGCCCAGGTGAAAAGAACACTGTATATTTTGGATACAGCATGAGGCAGACCTGCCAATTCCGTTAAGGTAATCTGGAAATTGAAATTAAGAGGTGAAGGGGGGGGGGGGGGTCGAGCCCATTACCTTAACCAGGAGATGACAAAACTGGAAAATTTTGAAAGTATTTGCACGAGGTATCAAGAACTTACACATAATGTCAGCTGAAGAGTACCATTGACTATTAGGTGACACAAATTCCTCTAAACAGCAATTTCGTATCTGAGAAAGCCATGTGGCTGGGAGAGGCTTACTGTCTAAAAAGAAATTGGGACTGCCTATTACAGGTTGTGATAAGTCCTTGAGATTTGTATATCTTAGAAATGCACACAACTGAGTATGAACCCTGGCAGAAACTGCTATAGGGGAATTACGTAGAGACTTTGGTAGGGAACCAGTTTTGGTATATAACAATGCAGCAGGGGAGAGACCGTGTTTTTTAATGGAAGCAGATTCGACAGCTAACCAAGTCAGAATGTATGTAGCAACCGTGGAGAGCTGGTCCACGGTCAGCCATCTGAGATATTTATTGGTCTGGCTGGCTCAATAATATAGCCCGATATGGGGAAGTCTTAAACTTCCTTTGGCCTTCGGGGCCGCTAACTTATGAAATGCTATTCTGGCCTTCTTATCCCCCCATATAAAAGCGGAAATCATACCATGTACTTTTTTGACCCAGGACAACGGAAGCCATATGTCCAACATGTTAAGGGGATAAAACAGACGAGGGAAAACATTCATTTTGATTAAATTTATTCTGCCCCATAGTGAGAGGGGGAGTAGGGTCCACCTACGAAGGTCAAGATCTACTTTATGTACTAGCGCATCAATATATAACTGTCTGAGCCACGTACTGCTCCTTGTTAAGAGAAGTCCAATGTATTTAATATAATCAGATTTCCAGGTGAGTCCAAACATGGTAATATCCTGTTTACAGACCCTATGGTTAAGAGGAAAAATTACCATCTTTCCTACATTAAGTTTATAATTTGAAACCTTACTGAAATCCTCTATGAGCTTTAGGATAACAGGAATAGATGTGAGTGGATATGATATCTGTAACAGTAGGTCATCTGCATAGGCTGCTACTTTAACCATCTGTTCCCCGAGAGAGATACCCGATATACCCTGGGCTCCTGATAACCTTCTGAAAAGTGGCTCTAAATAAATGTTAAAGAGAAGAGCAGATAGGGACACCTCTGTCTAGTCCCAACATATAGTTTAAAGGGTTAGAAATAACCCATTACATGAGATTCTAGCGGAAGGAACTTATATGAGAACTTACCCAATTCGAATTCCTTGGAAAACCAGCTTCCATTGTAACAAATAGGTACTCCCAGTGGACTCTGTCAAACACCTTCTCGGCATCCAACGAGATCAAGACCATTGGATGAGGAGCATCCTTGGATGCCAAGAAGACATGGGACAGGGTCCTCAGATGGTCAACCGATGATCTCCCTTTCATGAAACCAACCTGGTCAGCCCCGATAAGAGAATGAAGTACTGCCTCTACATGGTCGGCTAGTAATTTTGCCAGGATTTTAATATCTTGGTTAAGTAGGGAGATCGGCCTATAGCTTGCCACCTGATCCGGCGGTCTGTCCAGCTTGGGCAACAGGACTATTAAGGCCTCAAAAAGAGAGGGATCAGACACTTTACCTGAGAGAATAGCCTGGAAAAGTGGCAGCAAGATGGGAATCAGCTGCTTTGAGAAAGCTTTATAGAAATTGGAAGTAAACCCATCAGGGCCCGGAGACTTAAAGGATGGGAGAGATTTGATTACTCTTTCAATTTCGCCCTCAGAGATGGGAGACTCCAGAATTATTTGCTGGGATTGTGTGAGGGTTGGCAACTGTAAATCACTCAGATATTCATAAAGTCTTTCCTTAGATGGAGAATTAACCGTAGGGCCATATAAATCGTGGAAGTACTTTGTAAACTCCTCCGGTATCTCCGGGGAGGTGAGACCTTAAGAGAATTATCACTAAGAGAGTGGATAGCAGGAATGAGTCTGGTGGAGTCCTGTTGCTTAATACGTAATGCTAGCATTTTACCCGTCTTCTCGCTCTGATCGGTATATACCGCATTTGTTTTCAGAATTGCATATTCGGCTTGTTCCATTAACATTGCTAGGTAGGCTTCTCTCAGTTTGGTTAAATCTTGTTTAAATACCTCAGAGGAAGAAGGAGAAAGAACAGTCTCCATACTCCTAATTTGGGAGAGAAGGATAGAAATCTGAGATGCCTTCTCCCTCTTCCTTTTTGATGTTAAACCAATTATAATCCCCCTTAGATATGCCTTACAGGCACCCCATATCATGTCCTGCTTCCCCACGGAGTTAGAATTAGAAGTAATAAACTGCTCTATTTGGGATGCAAGGTATTGAACCGTCTTTGGCTCCTTCAGAATTTGGTTATTCAGCTTCCATCTGCCCCCTTTATTTGGCAACTAAGTTAGGGCTATTAGGCAGGTGACCACAGAGTGATCCGAAGGGGGCCCTGAGACAATGCTAGAACATATAACCCCTGGTAACAGGGTTTGAGAAATGAGGATATAATCAATCCTAGAGGAGGTTGCATGCACCGGAGAAACAAAAGTGTATTCCCTTACATTGGGATGCAATACGTGCCATATATCACAAAGACCAATGGAGTCCATCAGGTCCCTAAAGGCGCTTTGTGCCAGAGAAAGACCTTGATGGTATTGACCCAACCTATCAAAAGCCTGATCAAAAATGAGATTGAAATCACCCCCTATGACCATGGGAGTGTCCAAAAAGGGAGTTAGGACTTTAATTATCTGGGCAAAAAAACTAGGGGAATCTACATTGGGGCTGTCGATAGCACCCATGGCAATGTCCAGGGTATGCAATCTACCTTTTACAAACAGGAATCTGCCTGAAGGGTCAGATATAACCTGAAGAGGTTTGAATGGAACTGACCTATGTAGGAGGATCATGACCCCTCTACTGTGGGTCGTTCCTTCCGCTGCAAACATCTGCCCAATTTGTTGCTGTCTCATCTTTTCAGCCTCCCCCATGAGCAAATGCGTCTCCTGTAAAAACACAATTTCTGCCTTTAAATGGCTTATATGCTTCTGTATTTTATATTGCTTGGTCTTGTGCCTCACCCCCTTGACATTCCAACTAATAAATTGAATGTTTCTAGCCATCACTCATGTTGCCAGATCGGAATCCTCCAAAACACACATATGTATGTATACTCCATCTATAGTGCTCCAAACATAGTATGCACTGGGTTGTTCTACCCTCACCCCAATTCTGCCCCCAGTAGATCCATTCCCCCAGCCGCTCCCCATGATCCCCCCACCCAAAACACCCCATGGTCCCTAACCCTCCCCTCCTCCCACCCCCTCCCATATTTTACATGGTACATGATGTCCAGCAAAATGAAAAGTTCCTCTCCTCCCAACCACCCTGCCCTCACAAAGCAGAAATCAGGAACAAAGTTGCCCCTCAATAATCAAAACATTCCAGTAGAATTGCTTATCCTCAGCATTAATAGCCTGACAATACCCCTAGATGATCCCGGGGATTGGCTATACCAGCCCTTTAGAAAAAACAATCCTCCCTATAGTAATCCCACGAGCCATAGAATAACGTGGCCTGCAGAGCATAAGGGCTAAAACACAAAGGTATTATATGTAAGAATTAATCTCAGATGCCCTCTTGTGGTGCAGCCTCACAACATCAGTGCTTAATGACTGAGAGTAGGCAGTCCATGGCTACCCGCCGTGGAATTGGGGAGAACTGAAAGGCCCTAGGTCACTGTCTAGAGCATATATTAAGTCAAAACCAGTGGCCATCACAATAAGAGAGGGAGATTTTAAAAAAAAAAGAGAAAAAGGAAAAAACGGGAATCCTCCAGAGACGGTACTTAAACAGGGTTATAGAGAGGGAGCAAACCAGAGCCCAGAGTGAGAGAGTAAAACCCTGGCATTTTCATCTATCCTTAAATGCGGGATCTCCCTTAGTATATGGATTACCCTTGTTTATTTCCCATTAATAGCAGGGATTGTGAGGAGGAGTAAAATCTGAGAACAAAAAAAAGCAGGCCATGTTAACAAGGCCAGGGAGAGACCGCAAATGCCAGAGAGGTCTCATAATAAAATCTGAAAAAGAGAAGCATTGCCTCCCCCCCATTGCCATGAGATTGGGTCAACACTCCTGGGAAACAGAAATACCAGAACTTCAAATGGGAATTTAGCATAAGAGCCATGACCCCTTTCATATGCTCATTAAATGAAACCGAGAACAACACAAATAAGCCTGCTAACACCTAGCTCGTGAATCACAATTGAGACAGAGATAAACTGGAATGAGAAATAAGAGTCCACAACATATCAAAAAGTCCTGAAGATGAAAACCAGATCGGGAACAAAATGTCCATGCCACATCAGAAGGAGGACCCCACTCGAGAACTGTAATGGAGAGATAAGTAACCAGCTACACAGTATATCAGCGGCCTGGCCCCAAGATTGTTGTAGCCAGATATGATTTACTGCAGATAGGCAGCTCCACCAGATGGAAATTTGGCGTGTCTCTCTACACCAGATCCGCTCTCATATAGGCTTGAATAGATCAGGGAACGCTTCTTTGAGCCCAGCAGTTGCCATCTCTGCCTCCTCATAGGTCACCCAAGAGCCATTTATACAAACTTGAAGTCTTGCAGGAAAACACATGCGGAACTTAATTCCCACAGCGATCAGCTTGAGAACCACTTTGTGAAACATAGCTCTTTTCTGGCGTACAGATACAGTAAGGGCAGATCTTGTGCCACCCTCAGCTTTTTACCTTCCCATTGTAAATCTTGCACCTCCTTGACCTTGTATAGGAAGTGTTGTTGCTCCTGAAAATTCAGAAAATGAAATATGAATACCCTAGGAGGGGCTCCGGCTGAGGAAGGGGGGTGTAGTGCCCGGTGAGCCCTTTCTATGATGTAGCTAGCACAGAGAGGGGAAGGGCCTGCCACCTTTTCCACAAACTTTTTGGTAAACTTGACAGGATCCAAGCCCTCTTCACCCTCTGGCAAGCCAATTATTACTGCATTGTTACGGTGACTGTACCCCTCCAGGTCTTCAACCTTATTCTCCATTTTCACTAGCCTTTGCTTCAGGGCCACCAGCTCCAGATCAGCTTTATCCTGCTTCTTTTCAACAGATCGTATACATATTTCATTGTCAGCAGGTTTCTTAGACAGCTCCTCCAGGGTATTAGAAATGCTTTTAATTTCCCCTGCCATATTCTGCATTTTGGCCTTAAAAGGCTGAAACTCCACTAGAAACCTTGAGAGGGTAAGAAGGTCACTATCAGGACACTCTGCGGTAACAGGCAGCGAGGGTTGAAAGGGGGGAGGCCTTGGCTTTCTTAGAGGCCTTCTCGGGCGTAGCAGAATGTGTGTGCTTTGGAGCGATTTTCGGCATCTCCTCATCCATTGATGCCCCGTAGAGAGAACAGAAGTGCTCAGAAAGGCTGTAGGTAGATAGTCTTCTATAAAAATTACTGAAGAACAGGATTTTGAAGGGCAAATAGCGGGTGGTAGGTCGGAGTGGGTAGAGAGGCGTCTTACCCAGCTCACCGCATCACGTGACTCTCGGTGAGCTCCACTTCTACGGAGATACCCTCAAACACCCATGATTATCTGTCTTCTGGTGTGCCCAGACTGTGCTACCACTTGGACAACTCTAGGTGGCAGGCAAGCGGGTCACATAGCCTTCCTCCCTGGTACTAGATCATATGAGTGCTGCAATAACAGCATAGTATTAACAGTGCTGTGAGAATGCCAAAAACACTGACAGCTACAGGGGTAGAATAACATTAGGAAATTATTGCTACCCCTATCGCTGTCTGCTCAAAGGAGGAAGGGATCAAGTTGCTGTTGGTGTGGTGCCTGGTCGAGCTGCTCCTGTGGTGGAGTTACTATGACACCAACACACAGCTGTATATGAGACCTGGGGACATCAGTTATATTCCCCATCTCCTGGTCTTGAAGTTATTTTTTTTTTTTAAATAAAGAAATGTTCCCCCTCCCAAGTTTTTCCCTGACCCCAAAGTCCACACCCCCATGGAGTTGATTATATTAAGTCCAGGGGCAAAGCCCATCATGAAATGGTGTCCTGGGGGCGGAGCCCTCGATGAAACAAAGAATCTCAACTGTCATCCTATAAGTTTCTATTGTGTGGGCTACATTTTGTGCCAGTCGATGTATTGACCTACTTTTTTTTGCCTTTCAGCGTTTCTCTTGCGGCATTGTGTACCACGCTATTATTGTATGCATGGTTTTCACCCTGTGCTCTCCTCCCCTAGGGAGTAGATCAGTCATGTGGACTCTCAATCCTCCCTCCCTCCCCAGGCAGCCATGAATGACCCAAGTCTTTTCCAAAGCTGGGTCGCCAGTGTCTGCCAGGAGGCACTGAGCGCCTCAGACCTCCACACTACTGGCCCGACTTGAATTTTTTTATCTAGTATAGCTCTTGCTATACTGCAGGACTTTGGTGACTGTCTCTTGGAATTTTGTATTTAAAAAAGAGTAGATTTCAGAGTACCAGAGGTTTTGAGCATTCTAAGAATTTTAACGTCAGAGAAATGTAAATTTTATTATTGTGGCTTTTTAGTACATTACTTCAGTGTTGAAAGCTTTTTAAATCCTTGTAAATATCTGCCCCCATCCCAAACCCCTTTTGCAATCCTAGCACTTCTGCAACTTAGGACTTCTATCTCCCCTTCTGTTCCACCCTCCCCCCCCGAGTATCTTTTGACTATACCCCCTGTCAGCCACTCACAAATGTATCCTAATCTAAAAATGTAATTAGCTATTGTTGGTTGTTAACTGTACAGTCTGTCTATATGCTGCTAAGATGAATGTATCCTGTTGTACTACTATTGTTCCCACTCCCATGCCCCCAGGACGTACCGTGAGACGAGCATTATTGCTCAGTGTAACCTTCCTGGTGAAACATTTCAATAAATAAATAGTGTGTTTTAGTTGTTTTACTAATAGTGAAACTGTGAACTACAATTGATCTAACAGGCGGTTCTCTTTCATTGTTGAGCTTAAAGCAGTAAATACCGCCTGGTAAAATACAAAAGTGGTTCCGATAGCTAGGCTAACCCAGCCGTTGTAGGACAGTTTTTAAAGTGAATCCTTTTTTATTGTGGACTTTTTCATTTAAGGGATCCAGCTGGACCTTTTTACTGATTGTTACTTAAAATCCTGACAGTGTTGTACTCCAAGCAAATGACCACCTTCTTAGAAATCAAGGTGAGCAGATTGGATTTTGTGATTATAATCTCTTTGCCATACATAACGCATATTGGAAAGTGAGCAGAACATGAATATCTTGCTGCCACCTGTGCTTTGAAGCACTTTGCTTTGCTGATATAGTCACAGTTGGACTTTTAAGCACTTTAAATTCCTTTTTATAGAGTATATTCAAGTTTTTTTTGTAAACTCTCTTTAATGGCAAGCAGAAAATAAAACAATTTCTTATGAGATACACTGCATGTGTAACGGTAAGAGTCAGTGGGGTCTAATTCCACTCAAGATTACACACACATTGAACATAGATCAAATAATACATGAAACTGTTCCAGGGCTCTTTAACATTATCATATTGTAGACTTACACATCTGTAACCCATACAGGTAATAGGTTTTGATTGTAGTGCACATTATAATATGGAGTACAAAGAAAAAACATATCTCACTTCGAGACAGAGATGTTGCAGCAGGTAATAACCATTAGGACTATGCCACTAGGCACTAGGACCGCACAGAAAAATTCTAGGTAGCAGTCCAAGGCGGGGGACCCACCCCCCGATGTTGGCCTCACCCTCCATAACACTAATGGTATAGTGGGGTGGTCCCCCTGGCACCATATCAGTTTTTTTCACACCATCGACCCATGCATCTAGGCTCCACAGACACCTCCTGCCATTTTTGCACAGTTATTGCTTTTTATTGAAATTACCAAATTTGACTTAAATACTACCTAGCCAACTTCATCTACAGAGTGGCAGAAATTGAAGTGCGCATGCAGCAGGCAGATCCTGGCAAAAGACGGCCATTCGGCCAGCATGCTGTGTCTAGGTCCTGAACATAAGCCGGACGCCTGCCCGCATTGCCTTATCTTCAACTGGGGACTTGCATCCACTGCCAGAAGACTTTAAAAGCATATTTCCTTGAACAACAAGTGGCCACCATGCAGAAGGCCAACTTGGGGCACAGTTCATCTTCCTCCTTCACCAAAGATTTCTCTCCCAAAGAGAAGAAATTGAGTGAGAAGCATCATGATCGGGACAAGGACAGGTCCAGGTCAGAATCCTGTCCCAGGTCTCCACATAAGGCTTCCAAACATTCTGCCTCCAGTGCAAGGTCTCGGTTCCTCTGGTTTCCTTGGCTCTCCTGGGGTTACCATCAAGGAAGCCCCCTGCCTCCACTCAGACATCTGGAGGGGAGTCTTCCAGGCTAGGGCCTTCTCAGACCTCCTTTTCCTTGGCTATCAGACCTCACAAGCTTGTGCTAGGGTGTCAGAAATCAGGATCAGCCCATTCTTCATTGGGTAGCAGGTCAGAGCCTGCCATCCGCAAGGCCATGGCCTCTGGGTCGTTGGACAGGATGACAGGGTCCGATGACACCAAGAGGTGTCAGGAACATGAACTCCACAGGAAACCATGCTCACCTTCCAAGCAGTCATTGGCCAGGGCTCTGGACTGATGTCAGTCCACAATGCCCTTTGACTCCACTATGAAGCCTGACCAGACAACAACCTTCAAGCCACCGTCTGATCCTCAGGCCTCGGAAAAGGGTATGACTACAGACCTGACATCGGGGGACCTGATGCCTGCCTCTGAGAGAACCATGAACCAAGCATCACTCCCTCCACCACTACCTCTCCCTTGGGAGTCTGATGACCAGATGCCACGGCACCTGATGCTAGGGTATGGCATACCACCAGATCCAACAACTGATACAGCGAAACCAACAGACCTGAGGCCAGAAGGGAACTATACCACAGGGTCTGATGCCAGGCCCCTCGGGCTCCCCTACCTCGAAGCCAGAACCCCAGCAGGGCCCCATGATCCCTTTGCCTGAGGTCATTGCCTTTTCACCAGCTGATGGAACACTATCAAAGGGGATCTTTTTCCCAGACTTCTGGAGCTGAACTCCTCCTCCATGGGGACCTCTATCTCAGCTCCACCTAGGCAACTGACTCCTCCAGACAGATTGCCTTTGCCACCCAAACCCCAGCCTGCCCGGCTCTAGGGGGCAATGGACAGAAATCTCCTGAACGATGGTGACATGGTCATCACCTGTCATCCAGATCCTCCTATAGATGCTGGATTAGCTCTAGGGGATGCTGGTCTACAACTTCAGAGGAATCCGCCCTAGGCTTCTCCTCCTACGATTCATCAGAAGCCGACTTGTCTTTTCTATCCCCAGACCCACGGAGGGATTCCCCAAGATCTCCTCTGTATGATCCCTCCTTCCTAGCTATGATGAGACACATTCAGTTCCTTAACCAGTGGGAGACAGAGGATTTCGACCCCAAAAGACGCCACCTGGTGAAATTCTTAGGGGCCACTGACCTGAAACCATTAGTCATTCCACCATTTGTGGAGCCCTTCCAGGACATTATGAAAGTAGCCTGGAAACACCCTTTCATGACCTCAGCGGTTCCTAAGAAGACTGACCACTTACATAGGACCCCTAGGGAGGAACCACATTTAAGCGAACAACCCAAAGCGGATTCAATTATTCTTACTGCCACTCATGGGAGGACATGACAGCTGAAACATATGAGCTCCCAAGCACCAGATAAGGAGTCCAGGAAGATGGATCATTTTTGCTGGAAGGTGTACTCTTCGGCCACTTGCACGGTCCAGTCACTACATTTTCTGGCACACATGGTGATGCATCAGAAATCTCTATGGAATAAAGCTATGGAACTCGCTCGGTCACAGCTCGACTCAGCTAATAAGACAGAGCTCTTATCCATTCTCCAGTCTGGTGCTGACATTGGCAAGCACGTCCTCAGGTACTCATACAACTCAGCAGACACTGCCGCTAGAGCAGCTGCCATAAGGATATGCCTATGGCGCTATTCCTGGTTGAGGGTCTCAGGATTCAACCAGGATTTGCAGGATGCTGTCCTGCACATTGCTTTCCAAGGATCAGTTCCTTTTGGCCAGGAAGCTGAAAAGATGATCACTGGCCTGAAGGACCCAGGAAAAGCAGTTTCTGAGGTCCACAAAATGTATAAGTCTGAGCCAACCCCATCCAGGCATCATTCCTTTTGCAGGCAACAAGGCCAGCAGGGTACGACAACAGCAAAGAGGGGGTTACAAGAGAAAAGGCACCCCCTGTCTTCAGGGGCACAAGGACCTAAGCATGCCAAAAATGCCAGAGCTCCCTTGCCCACTCCAACAACCTCTGCATGACTCCCTACCAGCTCCCCCTCTTCTAGTGGAGCTACAGGGGAAGGCAGTAGGAGGGCAATTCTCCTTTTACCTCAGAGATTGGTCCAATATCACAGCAGATCAGTGGGTACTCCAGATTATAGAAAGGGGTTAAGCGCTGGAGTTCACTCAAACTCCTCCAGACAACCAACCAATCCCCACCCATTGCTCCCCATCCCACGTAGGCCACATCCTGGCAGAAATCCAAGCCCTCATGAGCAAAAAAGGTGATCCAGGAAGTCCCACCAAGTCAAAGAGGAAGGCGTTGTTACTCCCACTTATTCCTGGTCCCAAAAAAGACAGGGGACCTTCATTCCAGCCTGGATCTCAGTCAGTTGAACAGTTTCACCGAATACAAAGGTTCAGGATGGTGACATTGCAGGGATTGCTGCCCATGCTTCACCAAGGGGACTGGCTCTGCTACCTGGAGATGCAGGATGCATATATGCACATCAGAATTCTGCCACCCCATAGAAAATACCTTCACTTTACCTTCCAGGGAGAGAACTACCAGTTTCAAGCGCTGCCATTCGGTCTTTCCTTGGCACCTCCCGTGTTCATCAAGTGCTTGGCGGTGGTGGCAGCATTTCTCAGGAGGCAGGGACATTATATCTACTCCTACCTTAATGGCTGGCTCCTGACAGCTCCCATGAGAGAACAGCTATGTCACACACTGGAAAGAACCTTCCAACTGTTTCAAGACCTGGGGGTTACCTTGAATCTTCCCAAGTTAACCCCCTGGCCCAGTCAGTGATTACAATACGTAGGGGCCATCTTTAACACTGTCCAGGGAAGAGCCTTTCTCCACTCAGACAGGGCATATCAACTAAGAGCACTGGCTGGTAGGGTCATTTCCTCACATCAGACTCTAGCCAGAATAGTCCTACAACTGCTAGGCCATATGGCAGCTGCCATTGTGACAGTACCCTTAGCTTGTCTACACATGAGGGTTCTCCAGTGGAACATCAGGGTACAAAGGGGCCAGCATGTGGATGATCTCGAGCAGCCAGCCTGTATCTCCAAGGCAGTGCATCAGACTTTGGAATGGTGGCTCACCTCTTCCTGGTTAGAGTCTGGGGATCACTTTCAAAATCCCAGTCCTCAGCAGATCCTGACAATGGATGCCTTGGGACTAGGGTGGGGAGCACATTTCAAAGACCATCAGACAGAGGGATGTTGACTCCTTTGGAATGCAACCTCCACACCTCAAGGTGCTGGAGATGAAACCCTTTCTATATGCCTTACAGGCATTTCAGATGGTACTTCTTCCAGACCCACTACTGACCAAGACAGACAACATGCTGGTGGTCTTCTACATCAACAAGCAAGGAGGAAGACACTCTTATCCACTTTACAGAGAAGCCATAAGAATCTGGTACTGGACAATGGAGCACAACCAGGAACTCACAGCGGTTCATGTTCCAGGAGTACAAAACACCCTAGCCAACAACCTAAGCCGCTCTATGTTTCAGGCTCATGAGTGGGAGCTACTACAGGACATAGTAGATGGCCTCTTTGAAAGATGAGGACTTCCAGAAGTGGACCGCTTTGCTTCCTCACTCAACACCAAACTGCCCAATGTCTGCTCATTAGATCCAGGACCTGGTGTTTTTTACTGATACGTGTTGTCCTTCTCTTGGATGGGGGTTCCTTTAAGCAAGGCATGGTAAATTTTATTTAAGAGATGCCCATACCGGAGGCTCTAGGTGCCGAACATATCAAAACTTCATACAACAAATCATAGTAAATACAAAACAATATACTATTAAACATTAATATACAATGTTCCAGCAATTAAAACACAATTTAGTATAAATACTACCCTCAACAGCAGCAACTAAACTCAAAATAGCCAAAGGCTAACTTGAGCATAAAATTCTAAAAAACAGGTAGGGACTATAAAACACAGTCTGGGAAGGCCTGATTATACGAGAAGGTCTTGAGGTGGTCTTTAAATACCTCCACAGAAGGGGTCTCCCTGACAGTTGAAGAAAGTGAATTCCACAGGACGGGGATGGTGACACTAAATACTCTGTCATCAGCAGTTTTTAACCTCATCCTGGGAATCACGAGGAGGTCCCTAGAGGAGGAGCGGAGGGATCAGGTGTAAGAAGGTCCTTCAGGCAACCAGGGACCAAGCCGTGTAGGGCCTTAAAGGTGATCAAACCCACCTTAAAGAAGACCCTTCACCTAACTGGCAGCCAGTGCAGTTGACGCAGTACCGGAGTGATGTGACAATACCTAGGCTGTCCTGTCAACAGCCTCACTGCCTTGTTCTGCACCAGCTGCAGTTGGCGCAGGGTAATCTGCCTTCCCTCCGTTCCCACTGCTTCGGAGAGTACTGCTCTACTTCAAGCAGAACAAGCTGACGTGCTTCTCATAAAGCTATTTTGGCTTCAATAGATTTGGTTCCCGTTGCTAAAGCAATTGGCAATGAAACTCCCAATTCCTCTACCCTGTCTCCTCACTTGCTCTCCCAGGAGCAAGGTACTTTGGTACAACCGAATTTCAAGTCTCTGCACCTGCATGCATGGCTCCTGCAGACTTAGTCAGGGACAAGTACGGGGTGTCCACAAGGGTAGCAGAGATCCTAGTGGCCATGAGGAAAACCTCGACTAGATCCCCATATGCCATGAAATGGAAGAGTTTCTGACTAAGGGCTTCGTCCCATCACTTGGATCTGTTCACATGTCTGGTGAATTCAGTCCTGGAGTATCTCCTTTCCCTGTCTGATGCAGGACTTAGCTATTCATCCATAAAGGTACACCTTTCAACTTATCATGTACCAGAGGATGGGAGAACCCTGGTGCAAATGGACCTGTCATGCACTTTTCAGCATAGTATAATGCACATTAAGCCACCCATGTAGGACTCTATTCCCCCATGGGATCTCTTATTCATGTTAAAAAAAGTTACGTTGCCTCCTTTTGAGCCAGTTGTGAGCAATGCTTTCTGTCTTGGAAAGCATTGTTTTAAGTTACCATTACTTCAGCCTGGAGGATTTATGAGCTTCAGGTTCTGATGTGTAATGAGCCTTATTTGATTTTTTACAGGGGCAGGGTATCCCTGTGTACTAATCCTAAGTTCTTCTCGAAGGTGGTGTCCAGGTTCATGCTTAACTAGGACATTCATCTCCCAGTTTATTACCCAGGGTTCTCAAATAAAGGGGCAGCCTTGTTGCATACTCTGGATGTTCACAGAGTTCTTCGTTTTTACATAGACTGTACTCGGTCTTCTAGGAAGACAGACCAGTTGTTTGTGTCTTTCACCCAGAGAATGTTAGGGGCACCAGTGACTAAGCAGACATTGCCCAAATGGTTGGTCAATTGTATAGTTTTCTGCTATCAAAAGTATGACTAACCTTTAGCAGTACTGGTTAAAGGTCACTCCACTAGAGGTGTTGCCACTTCTTTTGCATCCCTACAAAATGTATCGGCAGCTAATCTCTGTGAAGTTGCCACTTGGAGATCCATCCATACCTTCACTAAACACTACAGTTTGGACATTGCTTCCGGAAGGAGGGCTGGCTTTGGACTTGCCGTCCTCCAGGGATTGGTTTCTTAAAAGCACTTAAGAGCACTTTTCATAACCACCTCCCATCTGACTTGGATTGTATCCCTGTACTGCTTGGGACTCAGTCCTAATGGTTATTACCTGTTGCAAGAGCTCTATCTCAAAGTGAGATAGTACAGTTACATAAGAACTTACTGTAACAGTAGATCTTCGAGAAGAGCTCTTGCAACAGGTATGCTTTCCCTGCCTTCTTCCCCTTGGTGATATCAATTTTCTTCTCTTTGGTGAATGTTAGAACCTCCTCAGTTCCCCATCCTTTATGCTAGTCGGGTCTCCAGTGGGTGAATTGAGGTGCCGGGGGGCCACCCCTTTATATCATTGGTGACATTGAGGGCAGGGCCAACATCAGGGGGGAGGTCCCCCACCTTGGACAGCTAGCTAGAATTTTTCAGTGGGGTTCTAGTGCCTGGCAGCAAAGTCCTAATGGATATTACCTGCTGCAAGAGCTCTTCTCAAAAATCTACTGTTACGGTAAGTTCTTACATAACTGTACCTTTTCATTCATATTCAGAAAAGTATACCTCCCCCAACTTAAAACATTTTTAGTAATTAGGCAATCAGGGAGTACCCAGGGCTGCCTCTAATGTGGACCAAATTTTGTCATATGTTAGAAGTTTTTGCATTGTGAGTACTGGGTCTTTTCGATTTTCATACAGTCAAGTAGTGTAGCTACACAATGGGCTATAGCTGGGGTGGTCTCTTGCTTTCAATATTGAACTATTATTTTTTTGCCCACTATAATCCCCACTCTTCACAGAAGATAGCAGTATATCACTATTATAAGAACGAGTTAATGGAACTACTACAGACAGCTAAATATCAATGTTTTATAACAGAAAGAGAGTTTTCAGTATACAGTATCTGGCAGGAGAATTCAATAATTGCCATTATACATACCTTACCAAAAATACATATATCTTTGGAACACCCACCAGGGAGGCTCATAATCTTGGGCATGGGTTCTCTCATGGATAATTTAAGCAAGTGTGTTGACTTCTTTCTTAAACCCTGGGTGTCAACATTATCCTCATTCATTAGGGACACTACTGAACTTTTACAACAAGTTAACAGGATTAAGTGGAAGAATAGTTATTGTTTCATTGTTATTGATGTGGAAACATTATATACTTGCACATACTTGCATTGAGCAACATTTGGGAATCAAAAGCTGTGAAAATGTTTTGCAGAAGAGTATAAATAGTAATAATGTTTCAATTTACTTCATACTACAGGCATTGTGGTTTGTCTTGACACACAATGTTTTTGAGTTTAAAATGGAATTTTACCTTCAGAATTGTGGCACAGTGAGGGGGTCTCCCTCGTATGCCAATTTGTTTTTAGGTCACTGGGAGGAGACTGTGCTATTGAATGAAGAAACCAATCCTCACACAGACCACATCAAACATTGCTATAGATTTATTGATGATGTGGTCTGTGAATGGGATGGTTCAATTGACACGGCTGAGGAATTTGTGGGGTGGTTAAATGTAAATGACTGGAACCTCAAGTTTACCTATGTTATACATCCCACAGAGCTTAGCTTTCTAGATGTAACTTTGAGTAGCAATCCTGACATTAGTATCAAAATAAAAACACACAGTTTCAGGAAGGCTGTGACAACTAATACTATTCTAAGGTCAGACAGTGTGCACCCTAGAAAATTAGTGGCATCCATTCCATACTGACAATTTATGCAACTTCGCAGGAACTGCTCCGAAGAATTGGATTTGAGGCAGAAACAGTAGAACAGTATGAAAGATTTGTTGAAAGGGGACATCAAAAACAGGTTCTGGATGAAGTCCTGCAGAGAGCAAGGTCACACAAATGAGAGGACCTTTTAAACAGCAAACAGAGAGAGGATGAGATGATAGAACAGCAGGTGAACTTCATCATGGATTTTGGCCCCCTAAGTGGTAAGGTGGGAGTCATTATTAAAAAATATTGACCAATAATACATAATGATAGTGCACTAGCTAGTGTTGTGGGGCCTTCTCCAAGGGTAACATTTAGAAGAGGAGTAAATACAGGGAACAGATTGGTCCCCAGTTTATATAACCAGTCAAAACAGACAGATTGTAATTGGTTACCACCAGAGCCAAAAGGAATGTAGACTGGTGTGGTAGATGTAACACATGTCAGTAACATTAACAGTCTCCAGCATCTGAATCTCCACAAGTGAACAAAAATGTTTCTATATGTAAATTCTTGAAATGCAGCTCCAAATTTGCTGTGCTTAGTGTGAGTGCCAGATTTATGTGCGATGCATTGTAAGGACAATTAGGGAGTACATTCAAGAAAACATTAGAAATATGAAAACTCCTCTGAGTAACACACCAGTTAGTAAACATTTTAGAGCAGTACATGGGAATGAGTTGAGTTGTTTTAGATTTATGGCCATTGAATGTATGAGGGTAGGAGTGAGGGACTGGGATAGGGTGAGACATCCCTTGCCAAGAGAAACATTTTGAATATTTACTTTGGACAGTTTAAATCTAAAAGGGTTGAACAAAACATGGGATTAAAACCTTTTTTGGTGTAAATTGATGGCTATGTTAGTGGTAATAGAATTTCATGACTTACAAGGGTGTATAGTGATTAGTTTCAATGCTGATTTTTCTTTCTTACAGCAATCTCCCACCAAATCCCCCATAATGGCTCTGTAGATAGTCTATTATGTAGGTACAGTATTAGGTACTATTGCACCTCCTTATGGGATTAGTTCTTATCAGTTTTGACTGAGGGGCATTGTTTTAGGTGAATTAGTTCTGTATTTATACATTATTTATGTATTTATACATTTGTTAACTGTTTCTCTCTAACTTTCTACGGTGTACTGTCTTAGTGAATGAAATTAGTCCAATGTGGAAATGTGACATTTGTTGATTATAAATGTACAAAAAAAATGATTCAGAGCTTTTAAGAGTTTCAACTCCATGGCTGTAAAACTGCTAAAAAGCACTATGATGGGCTTAAGCCAAACATCTTTACAATACATCAAATCCCAGTCCATGTTTTTGCTCTCACTGCTGTATTATATTGATTGTAATTAGCTGCTATTGTTCTGTTGACTAATTCTCTGCATTTATTGTTTGTATTTCCACTGCTCCTTTTCCCCAGGGTCACACCTGGATTCAGCCTTGGCTCAGTGTGCCTTTCCCAGTTGCCAAATGTTTAAATAAAAAAAAAATAGCTTTCAAGATGCAGGACACATTTTGAGTTCAGTAGTTGTACTCAGCCTTCAAAATGTTGATATTAGTTACTTGCATTTGGGTTGAAAAAAAATAATAAATGTATGCCCCTGTGTATATATAGGGTACATAACTCTATCTTTTGTTTGTCTGAGGATACTGAGCAGTTAAAACTTGTTGCAGGTTCATGGTGCCCATTTGTACTGGGTCATGGATGTTCTTTATCATTTCTTTTTTTCTTCTGTGGTGAACCGTATTTGTGACGAAAGTATCTATACAGGGAAGTGCTTTAAAAATCTGACTGCACAACATATTTAACAAGCATTTGTCAATGCTGAATGTTGTTTTACTGGCATTAGCACTGGTAGTGCAGGAGTTAGAGAAATGCATAATAGGAATGACAGTGACGTATTGAACTGATGCCACCCCCAACCCCACCCTGCAGAGGTTAACAGGCATTGGGGTGTGCCTTTGGGTCATCGGTCATAGGGCTCACACCATTTCATCTCACCCTACCCTGCAGACACCAAGAAGTGTTGCAGTGTGCCTTGGGGTCTTCAGACCTTATGCTCACCCCATTCCATAAGGAAATATACTGAGTTGGGGGCAGTATAGGAGAATGGGGTGAACTTTGGGGCTGAAGAGTCCAAGGCATACCTTGATACCTATCACTGGGTGCAGGGTGGGGGTGGGGTGGAATGGCATGAGCATTACAGACGACAGTCCCAAGTCACACCCCTGACACATGTCAGTCTCTACAGGGTGGGGCATTATGGTTGGAAACCCTAACACCCCGGGCATTTGTTGGTATTTTCACTCCCAATTTTCAACATGAGCTTTTTGTGACCCCACCTCATGAACAGTGGCACTGTCAGTTCATTCACTGAAAGGTGATTTTGCACAGCGACTGTGCCATTTTGTGCCACAGGTGTAAAAACACATTTCAGGCAGGATGTGAAAAATGACAGCTGTATTCTTCATGTGGAGGTGTAAAACAAATGGCAATATTGAAAATCTGGAGTGAAAATATGAAAAATTGGTGAAGTCATGAGCGTGCGTAGAAACTGCACAATGCACACCTGTAACGCAATAATTTATGAGGATTTTTTTAACCAGATTTTTAACATAGACATTTTGGGACCTCTGCTTATGAACAGTAGCACCATAATTTTGTTACTCTGTCCCAAAAGTTGATTTCCCCCAGCGACCATGCCATTGTGCACTAAATGTCTGAAAACACATGTCAGGCAGGATGTGAAAATGACAGCTGTACTGTTCATAAAGATGTGTGAAAAAATGGCAATGCTGAAATTCTGAAGTGAAAATATTAAAAATTGTCGAAGTTACAAGCATGTGTGAAAACTGCACAATGAATGCTCATAACACAGTCAGTGTTGGGAATTTTTTTACCAGATTTGCAACATAGGCTTTTTGTGGCCCCAACTCATGAACAGTGGCACGGTCATTTCATTAATCAATCCCAAAAGATGATTCCATGCGGAGACAGCAAAATCACCTTTCAGGACCGACTAACGAGATGACAGTGCATGTGTTCATGAAGTGGGTTCCCAACAACCCCATGTTGAAAATTTGGAGCCGAAATTCAAAAAACATGGCTAAGACATCCACCTAAGTTGAACCCCCCCATTGATGCCATTATACAGCTTACCAGCATTTCTTCATTTTGCAGTTCGGCTTTGAAGAGTCCAGATGTGTTCCCACTCCACTGAACATTGCAGAGCTGGACCTCTGGAGGGAAGTATGGGGTGAGGAGGGGTGTGGGGAGGTGGGATGCGCAGAGGGTGGGTGCAGGTTGGGGGAGGGGGGCTGCCACTAACAAAGTGGAACCGTTTTCTTTTTTTCAGGTTAAAAAACAGAACCAAACATCGCGGTGCTGACGCGGTCAGCTTTGTGTGAGTGGTGGCACACTTGAGTGGGCTCCCAGTGTGCCACACAATATGGGTGGGGGGGAACATGCTGACACTGTCAGCTTTGAGTGAACAGTGGCACACTGTAGTGGGCTCCCATTGTGCCGCACAATGTGGGGGATGGGGGACATGCCAACACAGTCTGCATTGTGTAAGCAGCAGCACACTGGGGTGGGTTCCCAGTGTGCCACACAATGGGGTGGAGGGAACATGCCAACATGGTAGGCTTTGTGTGAGTGGCGGCACACTGGGGTGGGCTCCTAGGGTGCCACACAATATAGGGAGGTGGGGGACATGCCAAAACAGGGATTGCACCCCCCCGATGTTGGCTTTGTTTGGGGATTGTGTGGCAGCTGAAGGAGCAGCTACCATGTTTATTGAAATGTTTCACCAGGAAAGGCATGTACGGGAGGCATGTCATCTCAGTCGCTGCATGAAAAACTTGTCTCTGATTGCAGTGGCACATTTCTTTCAAGTTGGTGGCACTTTACATAATTCTTGCATCAGCACAAGCATGCTGGCTAATTGGGGAATAAGAGACGTACCTACTAAAGCATGCCCTGCATTCACCAACAATGACATACCTCTCACTGTGCAATTACTACCCCAAGATGTTGCTTGCTCATTGTGTAGTCTAAGTGGTGAGGGCAAAACGAGAGGCACACCAGCGGTATAGGAGGATGGGGAAGGAAGGGGACAGGGAGGAGTATGCAAGTTGGTCCAGGGAGGTGACCAGAAAAGTGAGAGAAGCCAAGGGCCAGAGGGAGCTATGATTAGCACAGGGAATTAATGGGGGGAAGATAGATTTTTTCAGATACATAAGGGAGAAAATGAAGTGCAAGGAGACAATAGTGAGAATAAAAAAGGGTGGGCAGTGGATGGAAAAGGGGGAGGAACAAGTGGAAGCACTGAATGAATACATTTGCTCAGTGTTCAAGAAAGAAAAGGGGGGACCGCTACCACCATGGGCTAGAAGGGTGGGGATGGGGGGAGAGGAGGTGAAAGATGGAAGAATTGGGGAGGTAGGGTCCCAGAAGGACCAAGGGTACTGAGGGTAGACAAGGCATCAGGGCCAGATGGTATCCACCCCAGGGTGCTGAGGGAAATGGCAGAGGTGTTGGCAGAACTGCTGGCGGATCTGTACAGAACCTCACTGGAGTCAGGATGTGTGCCACTGGACTGGAGGATGGCACATGTAGTGCCATTACACAACAGCAGAATAAGGGACAAGCCAGGTAATTATCATCCGGTAAGTCTCACCTCCACAGTGTGTAAACTCATGGAAATGATACTAAAGGGAAGACTGGTGTCATACCTGGAGGACAACGGCCTCCAGGATGTGAGGCAGCATGGGTTCATGCCGGGGAAGTCTTGTCAAACCAACCTGATACAATATTATGACTGGGTGATAGGTGAACTGGATAAGGGTCATGCGGTGGATGTTCTTTAATTGGATTCAGTGCCTCATGTGCAGCTTGGGGGGAAGCTATCTGGTGTAGGGGTAGGGGCAAAAATGAAGAACTGGATTACAAGCTGGCTGAGTGGGAGACTGCAATGGGTGGTGGTGGGATGGGAGCTCTCAACTCCGAAGCTGGTGATGAGCAGGGTGCCACAGGCTCTGTGCTGGGCCCAGTATTATTTTGGCTCTTCATATCAGACATTGCACATGGGGTGGTGAGCAAGGTAAGTTTGTTCGCAGACAACACCAAAATGGGAGCAGTGGTGGATGGAGGGGAGGAATGGAAGCAGCTGCAGGGAAACCTAAGCAAGCTAGAGGTGTGGACAGAGAGGTGGCAGCTGAGGTTCAATGCAAAGAAGTGAAAAGTTATGCACTTTGGGGCGAAGAACCAAAGGAGAGAATACTGGCTTGGGGGGGGGGTTAAGCAAGGGATCACTGAGGAGAAAGACCTTGGGGTAATGGTAAAAGGGACCATGTACAACACTGCCCAGTGCAGGAGAGTGGCTGCAAAATTGAACAAAATAATGGGGTGCATAGCGAGGGGGTTTTCATCCAGGCGAAGAGAAACATAGAAACATAGACTTTGATGGCAGATTAGGACCACTTGGCCCACCCAGTCTGCCCATTTCCCTACCTACTGGATAAGCTGCAGATTCTAGTTAATCATTGCCTCCAGAGGAGCTCTCTGATGTTGCACCACTTGTCTCTTCTATACTGTTAACAGTAAATCCTGGGCCTTTCTAAGCAAAATCAAGCTATAGTCAGCATGCTACAAGCACATCCTAATAGCTCAAGAACTGTAAGTGCTAGACACAAAGTATGAGTGTCAAAGTTATTCAGCACAAAATAACCTTGCAAATGGTGGTATGCAAATAATAATACGTAATTTTTTTTTTCTATGCTGGTTGAAACAGCAAAAAACATATTTTTTTTCACTAAAACAGGCAACATAAGCGATACACACCATACCATAAACAAATGCGAATAACTCCTAAAGTATACATTATATACACAAAATATCAGTGGCAAAGTTGTTCAGCACAAAATTACCTTTCCAATGGTGGTATGCAAATAATAATATGTATTTTTTTTTTCTATGCTGGTTGAAACAGCAAAAAATTTTTTTTCACTAAAACAGGCAACATAAGTCATACACACCATACCATAAACAAATGCAAATAACTCCTAAAGTATACATGATATACACAAAATATTAGTGGCAAAGTTGTTCAGCATAAAATTATCTTTCCAATGGTGCTATGCAGTCAAATATATATTATATTCTGTTACACTATGTATTAAAATATATAAGTGACTTCTCCAGACGTTGCAAGGGCTCACTGGGAGTCAATTGCTGACTTCTGCAGGTGACCTCAGGACACACCAGTGTATTTTACTGATGACTACAGGCATCTGCTAGGAGACAATGAGTTAACCAACAGCCAACTTCCTGCCACCCCCACTACAATTGCCTTATGTCTGTCCCATGCATGTTTGAATTCCCCCACTGTTTTAGACCTAACAACCTCCCTAGGAAGGCAGTTCCATGCATCCACCACTCTCTCCATGAAAAAAAATGTCCTCACATTACCTCTGTGCCATCCCCCCTCTATCTTTAAATTGTGCCCCCTTGTTCTTACACATCTTTTTTTCTGAAAGATGCTACCTTCCTGGACTTTGTTGATTCCCTTGAAGTACTTCAATGTTTCTATCATGTCCACCCATCCCTCCTTTCATCAAGAGTATACATATTAAGCTCACTCAGTCTCTCTTCATATGGTTTCTGATGCAGGCCCTTCACCATTTTAGTTGCATTCCTCTGGACTGCTTCCATCCTGTCTATGTCATTGAGTAGATGAGGTCTCCAAAACTGCACACAGTACTCCAGATGGGGTCTCACCAACTGTCTGTACAGAGGGATAACCACTTCCCTCTTTCTACTTGTGATGCCCATTCCTATGCATCCCAGTATCCCCCTGGCTCTCCTTACCGACTTCTCACATTGCTTACCAACATTTAGATCATCTGATATGACTACCCCCAGGTCCCTTTCCATTTTTGTTGTTAGTACCTCCCCTGCTATTGTGTACTCTTCTCCTGGGTTTTTGTTTCCCAGGTGCACTACTTTGCACTTCTTTGCATTGAATCTAAGTTGCCATATGTCTGACCATTCCTCCAACCTTGCCAAGTCCCTTCTCATCCTTTCTACCCCCCCTTGTGTATCAACTCTGTTACAGATCCTTGTGTCATCTGCAAGAAAAAATTACTCACCTTAGTAATTATATTTCTTCTAATGGAGTCTTGCTGTATTCTGACAATTGCAGTGATTCCCAACCTTTGAACTGCCCTGGAAAACTAAAGGTTAACTTTCCATGCAGGGCATGGAACGCTGAGCTCGAGCTCGGTTGAAGTCTCTGACTGGAGTGTTTTGAACTCAAACCGTCAGATTCTTACGAGCCCAACTAAACTAAAAATTCTATGTGGAAATTGTAAAAATTCTATTAGCCAACTGGCTGAAAAGTTCTGGATTCCCAAGGAAGACTCAAGTCAGGAAACCCAAAAACTAAACCCAAAAATAACAATAATAAATAAGCACCCAAACAAAAAGGGAGGAGGGTGCCAGCAAATACACCCCTGGGGTGCAACACTGCACCTGCCTACCCACTTCCCAAAAACAGATTCTGAGACGGGAGGCAGGGAAGGAGGTCAGAATACAGCAATACTCCATTAGAAGAAATATAATTACTAAGGCGAGTCATTTTTTCTTCAAACAACATGAAGTCTTGCTGTATTCTGACAATTTCAGACTACCAAGCAGTACCTCCAAGGAGGAGGGACAGAACCTACTTTGGGAATAGGCTCTGAAGTACTGCTGTGCCAAACTGAGCATCACTCCTAGCCTGGATATCCAAAGAGTAATGCTTGGTAAAGGTATGAACTATTTTCCAGGTGGCTGCTTGACAAATTTCTAGGAGAAGGATATCTCTGGCTGCAGCCAGGGAAGCAGCTGTACCTCTTGTGGAATGAGCCCTCAGGCCTGAGGGTGGAGTTTTTCCCAGTTTTTCATAGCAGAATTGTATGCAAGACACAATCCACCTGGCAATAGATCTTTTGGTGGCAGGTTTGCCCTTTCCCACTTCTCCATAAGTGAAGAACAACTGGAGGGGGGCAAACTTCTGACCCTTGGTACGCTCTATGTAGTAACTAAGGGCTCTTTTGACATCTAAACTGTGTAGCCTCCTCTCTCCTGAGGAAGAATGATCAGTGAAGAAAACAGGGAGAGACTTAGACTAGTTTAAATGGAAGTCTGAAACCACTTTGGGCAAGAACCTTCTATTGGTTCTAAGTACCACTTTATCCCTATGAAAGGAGATAAAATCAGGTTCCACTGACAGGGCTAGCAACTCACTGATACGCCTGGTTGAGGTAATGGCTACCAAGAACACAGTTTTCCAAGTCAAGTACTTAAGCTCTGCTGAAGACATAGGCTCAAAGGGGGGTTGCATAAGCTGAGCAATGCAAACATTCAAATCCCAGGCAGGGGCAGGGTCTCTAAAAGGGAGATTGGTGTGAAACAATCCTTTAAAAAATTTACAGAGCACAGGATGGGAAGATAGTGAGGAAGGCTTCCCCACAGGCAAAAGTTCAGAAACAGCTGACAAGTGTACCTTGAGAGTAGCTGGTCTGAGGCCTAGGCCATTAAGATGGACCATATAATCCAAAACCGTAGGCAATTCAGCAGAGTCTGGAGAAATATTCTTCTTAGAACACCAAATGCTGAATCTTTTCAATTTGGAGTTATAAGTCTTTCTGGTGGAGGGCTTTTGAGAAGCCTTGAGGATGTCCAGAACCCCTTGGGAAAGGTGCAGATCGGCAAGCTCTAACTCTTCAAGAGCCATGCCTTGAGATTGATAGACTGAAAATTGGGGTACCAGATTCTCCCTTTAGAGAATGTTAACAGGTTGTAATTCCTGGGAAGAGACAGGGGAAGACAGACTGATAGGGACAGTAACAGGGGGTACCAGGGTTGTCTGGCCCAATCTGGAGCAACCAGAATCACCTTGCAAGGTTGAGACCTTATTTTGACTAAAACTTTGAACAGGAGTGGGAAGGGGGGAAGGCATACAGAAACTTCCCTTCCAAATTCAGAATCAGGGCATCCAGGGGAACTGAGCCCAAGACTGGAGGTTTGCAACAAAAGAGAGGGAATTGGTGATTGTCTGGGGCTGCAAAGAGATCTGTCTCTGGAGTGTCCCACCTTGAAAAAATCACTTTCAACTTCTGAGGGTCCAGGGACCATTCTTGATGGCCCTGAGAAATCCTGCTAGCACATTGTCCTTGCCTGGAAGGTGAACTGCTACAAGAGAGGCTTGCAGGGAATAAGCCAGGGACCACAACTTCATGGTTTCTGTGCACAAGGCCGAGTGCCTCCCTGCTTGTTGATGTAGCACATGGTGGTAGTGTTGTCTGTTCTGACTTGAACCACCTTGTTCTGAACTGACTGTGAGAACACTTTTAGAGCTAGAAAAACTGCCCTGAGCTCTAGAAGATTGATGTGGAGAAGGGATTCTTGGGGGGACCACAGGCCCTCGGCAGTAAGGGACCCCAGGTGGGCTCCGAAGCCCAGAAGAGAAGCATCCGTGATAAGGACCACTGAACAAGGCTGAGCAACAAAAGGAGCACCTTGCCTTAAATTGTCCTGATCCTGCCACCACTGGAGGGCCTGGACCAAGGTTGGAGTCACTGGAATCAGTTTGGTAAGGGAGTACTTTCTCTGAGACCAGAAAGCTCTCAGGTGAAACTGAATATCCCTCATCTGGGATCTTGACCCTTGGACCACTGCTGTTGAAGCTGCCATGTAGCCCAAGAGCTGGAGGAAATGCCTTGCTGGTCGAGATACCTGAAGGCTGAAGGAAGAAGCTAGTTTCATAAGAGCCCTTGCCCTTTCTAGAGGAAGAAAGGCTCTTGCTCTGAGTGTGTCCAGTTCTGCCCCTATAAAGGTAAGGAGCTGGACTGGTTCAAGAACTGACTTGGGAAGGTTTAGAAGAAATCCTAGGGAAGTGAGCACTTGCTGGGTCACATGCAGGTGAGACTTGACTTGGTTTGGAGACTGACCCACTAATAGCCAATCATCCAGATGAGGAAATATGGAAATCTTTTGCCTTATTAGAAAGGCAACTACTACTGCCAGGCACTTTGTGAAAACCCTTGGAGCTGAGGTTAGGCCGAAGGGCATTCCTCTGAACTGATAGTGGCCTGAGGGCAACTCGAACCTGAGGTACTTTCTGTGGGAGCACCTGCTGGGAATCTGAAAGTAGGCATCTTTGAGGTCCAGGGAGGATAGCCAGTCCCCTGGCCTTAGAGAGGAAAGGATTATTCCCAGAGTTACCATCCTGAACTTTGGTTTTAAAAGATGTTTGTTCAGATATCTTAGGTCCAGGATGGGTCCCCACTCCCCTGTCTTTTTGGGGGTCAGGAAGTACCTGGAATACATTCCTTTGCCCCAGTGTAGGGTAGGTACTCTCTCTATAGCCCTTAAAGCTAGAAGAGAAGAAACCTCTGCCTCTAGGGCAACGGTTTCCGAAAGATTTGCAGGTGGAAAAGATCTGGCTCTCATCTTTGGAAATTTTTTGAAGCCGAGAACCAGTCCCTGGCTTACTACTTCCAGGACCCACTTGTCTGATGTAATAGACATCCAGTCCTGGACAAAGTAAGCCAGCCTGCCCCCTACTGGAATAGGAGAGTCGACCCGGGCAGACCCATCAGGGTGTCTGCTTGGCAGGGTCTTTAGGCTGAGGGGTGGATGCAGGCCTGCTCATCCCCCTTCTGCCTCTCCCTCTGAAGAACCCCCTCTGCAAAAAGGAAGAAGAGGCCTATGCTTGGTAAAAAGGCCTGCCCCTGCCCATAGACTGCTGCCTTTGAGGAGTTGCCTGCCTTTCCTTGGCCTGAGCACTCCTGTAAGTGGTCCTGTACTCGTTCATTTTCTTCATGTATTTCTCTGTCTGCTCCCCAAACAGAGAATTACCCACTACAGGAAAATCCATAGCCTTAGCCTGGGTGTCCTGCAAGATGCTAGTACATCTGAGCCAAGCCATCCTCCGAAGAGCCACAGATGCAGCCATGACTCTTGATGAGACATCATTAGTGTCCACAGCAGCATGAAACTGAACCTTAGATGCCTCAATCCCATCTGCAGCCACCACCTCCAGCTCCTTGGCCAGCTGGGGGGAGGCCTGTTTAGCCAGTGCCAGTACAGTGTCCCACCTGGACTTCTGGTACCTGGCTGTAGAGGCCATTTAATTTGCCTGCCTGAGTCCCAAAGAAGATGCCATGTACTGCTTCTTTACCATGGCATCAATCTTCCTGGAGTCCTTGTCAGGGGGGTGTGAAGCCAAGGGAATATTTGCCTTGTCACAGGCAGCAGCCTGCACTACCCCAACATGGCTGCATTGCTGATATAAGAACTCTGTGTCTGAGCCTGAGAGTGTATACCGCTTGTTCATTCTTCTATCCACAGGAGGTATAGTGTTAGGAGACTTTAAGATTTTTTGTGTCTGTTTCCCAAAAGATTTATGGAGGGGAATAGACAGTCTCCTGGACTCTGGGATATCCATCATCTCTACATAATCAGGCTCTTCTTGATCTTCCACAGCCTCCTCCATAGGAAGGTGGAGGGTTTCAGCCACTTTTCTGTAAAATATAAAGTGGGAAGGGGACTCAGAAAGCCTAGGAGGGGAAACACCTGATGGTCTGTCTGGGGAGATGTCTGGTGCCACAGGCCCATCCAGACCTTCACTTACATCATAATCCTCAAATTCCCCTTCCTCTTCAAACTCCGGTTCATAAAAATCTTCAAAGGTATACTCTTGAACCGGGGGAACCAATCGAACCGAACCCCTGCCAGAAGGAGCCGGATCGGTCGGAATCTGAATCGCCCTGGCTATCTCTTCGGCAGTCAGAACATGAACCTCTGGATCCGAACCGGTCGATTTATCTTTGCACTTTCTTTTTGTTGGAACCGATCCCTCAGAATCGGCTCTCCTTTTGCCCGAAGAAGTATCGCCCTGGTCAGAGGGCACTTCTTCTGGTTCAGTCGAAACCGAACCGGGCTGGCCATCCGGGTCAGTGGACTTCTCAGCCTCCTTTTCCCTCAGTCTACCTAATCTCTTCTCAAGGGTAGATTTGGGAAAATGTTTACATATTTGGCAGTCTGAATCAAGGTGGTCAAACCCCAGACAATAAAACAGGTAGTGTGGGATGGCCTTGGCAAAGACCTCCCCACACTCACTGCAGTGTTGAAACCCAGTGGGCCCAGTTTTTTTCTTGGGTTTCTCAGACATGGCCAACCTAATCAAACTTACCCTTTTTTTGGGCAATCGCCAGGCAAGACTCCCTTATCGGTTCCTAACCGTGTCACGGGTATTGGAAAAAAATGGTTAAAACACGTTTTTTTTTTTAGAACCGATAAGAACTGGTAACTACACATTAAATATAGCAAAATTCACAATCAAATGGTCAGTTCAGTCGAACCGACTGCACTTTTACAAGTTCCACACAGAAATAAAGAACAATTCCTATCTAGTACTCACGGCACCACAGTCAGAGACTGAACCGACTATGCGGATACTTTTTTTCGGTTTAAAACGACGAAAACTGAAAATTTTAACCTACTTCAAACCGAACTGAAGAAGAAATCTCCAGAGCGACCATTCAGTGAGGCGGAGTAAAGAATCTGATGGTTTGAGTTCAAAACACGCCAGACAGAGACTTCAACCGAGCCTGAGCTCAGCGTTCCATGCCCTGCATGGAAAGTTAATCCTTACTTCTCCAGGGCAGTTCAAAGGTTGGGAATCACTGCAATTGTCAGAATACAGCAAGACTTCATGTTGTTTGAAAGAGGCATACCTTTCCCTCCAGACCCTCTGCAATGTCACCTATAAAGATGTTAAAGAGGACTGGACCCACTACTAAGCCCTGAGGTACTCCACTAGTAACCCCCCTTTCTTCGGAATGTGTTCCATTCACTGTTGCCTTCTGTATCCTGTTGTGCAGCCAGTTTGCTACCCAGGCTACCACCCTGGGACCCACTCCCAAGCTGGCTAACTTGATTATTAATCTTTTGTGCGGGACTGTGTCAAATGCCTTGCTAAAGTCTAGGTAGGCCATATCCACAGCCCCTCCCTGGTCTATCACTTTGGTCACCCAGTCAAAGAAATCAATTAGATTCATCTGGCATGACCTTCCTCCTGCAAATCCATACTGTTTTGGGTCCTGTGCCCCGCTAGCCTCTAGGTACTCAACAATTCTTTCTTTCAGAAGTGATTCTATCATTTTCCCTAACACTGAAGTCAAACTTACAGGTCTGTACTTTCCTGCTTCTGCCTTGCACCCACTTTTGTGAAGCAGAATCACATCTGCCCTCCTCCAGTCCTCAGGTACCACCCCATCCTCCCATGATTTGTTAAAAAGTGTGGTCAGTGGTTTCACTAGGTTCTCCCTTAGTTCTTTTAGGATTCTGGGGTGAATCCCATCAGGCCCCATTGCTTTATCCACCTTGAGTTTTAGGAGTTCTTTCAGGACTGTTTCTTCTGTAAATGGACTGGTGTCAACCCTTCTACCCAGAATGCTTCTATTGTCTGGTTTATGTAACTCCTCCTCATCTTCTTTTAGTGTCAGTGACTCATTAGGTAGCACACTCACCTCTAAGGCCGGGAGATCAGAGGGCTGTGGGTTCAGTTCCCACATCTGGCACTTGGGTTAATATCCCAATAATGACACTGTAGTGTAGCATGAGAGGGATGCTGCACTTCTGAGGTGCCTTCTTTCGGATGAGACGTTAAACCGAGGTCCCATCTGCCTGGATTGGTGGTAGTTCAGGTGGATGTTAAAGATCCCATGGCACTTATCGAAAAGAGTAGGGGAATTTCCCCGGTGTCCTGGCCAAATTTCCCTCATTCACTAAAAATACCACCAATAGCTTAATCTGGTTCAAGGTCAATTGGCATTCATCTGTATCCCCCTTCCCCGGGTCGTGCCTGAAAATAGGCAGGATTTGACTAGTGCACTTACCTGGTCAATGGAAATTAAAATAAAAAAAAACCAAAAAATACTGAGCAAAAGTATTCATTCAGTATCTCTGCCTTTTTACTGTCTCCCTCTACCCACCTCCCCTCTCCCTTATTAATCTTCACTATTCTTCTCTTAACCTTTCTATACTCCCTAATGTACCTATAAAAGGTTTTATCCCCCTTCTTAACTGGACTGGCTATTTTTTCCTCGGTTTGGGCTTTTGCTATTCAGACTGCCTTCCCCACTTCTTTCTGCTTTAATTGATACAGTTCCCCGTCGTGCTCCTTCTGTGATTCCTTATACTTTTTGAATGCAGCCTTTTTCTCCTTAACCTTCCCTACCACCTCTTTTGAGAACCATAGTGTTTTTTCACTCCACTTTGTTTTCTTTATTTGTTTCCCACAAAGGCTTGTTGACTCTATGATGGCAGTTTTGATTTTTCTCCATTGTTCTTCCACCTCTCCTTTTTGTCCATTTACTAGTGTATTCCTCAGGTATTCACCCATTTTGCCAAAGTCAGCCCTTCTGAAGTCCAGTAGTCTTGTTTTTGTATGGCTTGTCTCCATGGTTGTGCTTATTGTGAAGCACACTGTGCAGTGGTTGCTTGTTCCCAGATGTCTACTGACTTCTAAATTTGTGATTGTTAATCTTGCCCCTCTACAGGTCACTGGTAAGGCTTCACTTGAAGTACTGTGGGCAGTTTTGGAGGCCATACCTGAAGCATGATATCAGGTTACTGGAGGGGGTGCAGAGGAAGACAATGAAGATGATATGTGGAATGGAGAGGTAAGACTATCAGAGCAGACTGGGAGACCTGAATATATACACCCTGAAGGACAGAAGGGACAGGGGGGACATGATAGAGACATTCAAGTATCTGAGGGGAATCAATAAGGATGGGGCACATGGGGTCTTTAAGCTAAGGAGGGTGGGACACCAGGGGACATGGGCTAAGAATAGAGGGGGAAGACTTAGGAGGGAAATGAGGAGACACTATTTCACAGAGATGGTGGTAGCAAAATGGAATGCACTACTAGAATGGGTGGTATCATGTATAATGTACATCTGTGAACAGTGTTAAAAGGGCATGGGACAGGGGAGAGTGAGGGTGGAGGAGGCGGGGGGCACCAGTGGGATGACAAAGGGAGGGGTGGGACAGCTTCAAACTACGGGTGCTATCTACACACTTGAGCAGACTTAGATAGACTGGGTGGTCTGTTTCTGCTGTCACATTCGTATGATCGTATTGAACATATCCTTGAACAAAAGGTAGCTGTCATTGAGTATGCCATGTACAATGATATCAGGGAGGGCATTGTACTCCATTCTACTCTATGGTCTCTGCTGAAACAGTTGTGTCACATTCTGAAACCATTCATGAGTGCTACAAAAGAGGGCAGTGCAGAAAAGGCATCTCTTAGCCAAGTTATTCTACTCATTCTACTTTTTAAAAAAAAGGTTGGAGAAAATGAGGAGCAACTTAGACATAAACCAATCTCTAGTCAATAACATGCTTACTAGATTTAGCAATGATGGGAAATTAACAGCCGTGAAACGGAGCAAGGAGTATTTCTTTGCAACATTGCAAGATCCACGTTTCAGGAACAGACACCTTCCTGATGTGGTTTCTGATGATATGGAGGAGTTGAACTACAGGCAACCTTTGATTGATGCAGTAGATGAGCTTTCATTAGGAGGATTGGTAAGCAGAATCACAATGACACCACCTCAAAATCAAAAGACTGACCCAAAAACCAGTACAGAAGCAGACAATGAGGAGGATGACATTTGGGGCCAGTTGCAGGACATTGAAATTCCACAAGGAGAAAATGCATGATCAGTAGTAAACATGGTAGATGCATATCTGTCTGAGCCAAACATTACTATTAAGGATAACCCTTTAGCTTACTGGCAAGAGAAAAAAATCATGCTGGCCAAAGCTGGATGCCCTGGTCTCTAAATATATTGGATGTCCACCCTCCAGTGTCTATTCTGAGCATTTATTTAGCTCTGCAGGGGATGTTGTTACTGATAAACGAACAAAATTAACACCAATGTGGAGAAACTAACGTTCTTGAAGGTTAACTTGCCAAACTTTGGCTACATATGTGATGCTAATCTTAAAGAAGATTACACTGACAGCAGTTCCTGTGCTGCAGCTGTGGAGTGACACATCAGCTTTCAGTTTTGAGACTGGACTGCTTAAAAGTAGAGATCTGGGACTTGCTTGCCTTTCATCTGCATTATTGTTGTCCTGGGGGTGGGTGGGAAGTGCAGTCAGTACATCACATTCACGTCATCACTTACTGGTAGCAACTGTGGCAGACAAGTCCCTGCTCTCACACACAGACACTTCGTAATTCTCACACACAGTCACTTTATCATTCTGATGAAATAATTTATTTTATTACCTAATGCAACTAAGAATAATTATTTCTTATATAACCATAGCTCTGTTTTTCCCCCTGATAGGAATGGTAGTAGAAGAAGTGGTGAAGTGGTCACTTGGACTGCCTGGTGCTCTTTTTCTTTCACATTACTTTGCATTGCATTCCATACCGAGACCTGTTGCTATGCCAACATAATTGATGACATACCAAAAACACATTGACCCCTTTTACAACAAGCATTTGTCGATACCAAATGTTGTCTTGCTGGCATTGGCATTGGTAGTGCAGGAGTTAGAGAGATGCATAATAGGAATGGCAATGAAGTATAGAATTGACATCAACCCCACCCCACCCCACCTGCAGGAGACTGACAGGTACTGGGGTGTGCCTTTGGGTCATCGGCCATAACGCTCACGCCATTTCACCTCACCCTACCCTGCAGACACTGACAAGTGTCGAGGTATGCCTTGGTGTGTTCGGGCTTTACACTCACCACATTCCATAAGGAAATATGCTGAAATGGGTGTAGTATAGGAGAATAGGGTGAATTCTGGGACCGAAGATTCCAAGGCATTCCTCAATGCCTATCACTGGCTGCAGGGTGGGGCTGGAATAGTGTGAGCATTACTGTCGACAATCCCAAGTCACTCCCCTGATGCCTGTCAGTCCCTACAGAGTAGGGCGTTATGGTGGTAAGTTTCTTGGTATTTTTACTTCAAGTTTTCAACATGGGCTTTTTGTGACCCCACAGCATGAACAGTGACACTATCAGTTCGTTAGCCGAAAGGTGATTTTGCACAACTATGCCATTTGGCACCACTTGCAAAACACATTTTAAACAGGACATGACAAATGGCAGCTGACTGTTCATGAGGAGGAGTAAAAAAATGGTAATGTTGAAAATGTGGAGTGAAAATATAACAAAATTGGTGAAGTCATGAGTGTGCGTACAAACTGTGCAACGTACACCTGTAATGTGTAATGCAATTATTTTGAGGATTTGTTTATACCAGATTTCCACCATAGGCATTTTGGGACCTCCGCTCATGAACAGTGGCACTACGATTTTCTTAAGCTGTCCCAAATGTAGATTTCACATAGCGACTATGCCACTTGTGTGCCACAGTTGTGAAAACATGTTTCGGGCAGCATGTGAAAAATGACAGCTGTACTGTTCATCAGGCAGTGTGCAAAAATGACAATTTTGAGAATCTGGAGTAACAATACAAAAAACTGGCAAAGTTACAAGTGTGCATAGAAACTGCACAACGCACGCTGGTAACGCAGACATTTTTGGGAATTTTTGCACCAAATTTGCAACATGCGCTTTTTTGGACCTCTCCTTATGAACACTGTCACTGTGATTTTCTTAATCTGTCCTGAACATTGATTTCGCACAGCGACCACTCCATTGTGCACCACATGTGCGAAAACATATTTTGGGCCAGATGTGAAAAATGACAGCTGTACTGTTCATAAGGAGGTGTGGAAAAATGGCAATACTGAAAATCTGGAGTGACAATATTAAAAATTCTCAAAGTTTCGAGTGTGCATGGGAACTGCGCTATGCACGCCCACAACACAGTCATTTTTAGTAATTTTTCAACCAAATTTGCAACATAGCCTTTTTGGGAGCCTACCTCATGAACTGTGGCACTGTCATTTTGTGAATTGGTCCCAAAAGATGATTCCATGCAGTGACCATGAAATCACCTTTTGGGACCGATTAACAAAATAACAGTGACTGAGTTCATGAGGAGTGGTCCCAAGAACCCCATGTTGAAAATTTGGTGCTAAAATTCACAAAAATGGCCGTGATAAACACCAAAGTTGAAAAAAAAAACCATACATGCCATTATACAGCTTACAGGCATTTCTTCAGTTCACGGTCGGCTTTGATGAGTGCAGATGTGTTCCCGGTCCACCGAAGATCATTGTGCCAGGCTCTGGAGGTAAATATGGGGTGAGAGTGTGTGGGGAGGTGGGGTATGCAGAGGGTGAGCGTGGGCTGGGGGAAAGGGCACCGGAGACAACAAGGGACCTTTTTGTGTTTTACAGGTTTAAAAAAAATGAAAAAAACTTCACGGGAAGGTTTTGTTTTTCACAGGTGTGTCTTGGCATACTGGGGTGGGCTCCCAGTGTGCAATCTGTGTTGCTTTGCCAGGGGGACTGAAGCTGATGGGGATTGGGCCCCCCGTCGGCATACAAAATGTGTCCATGTTGGGGGGAGCACATGATGCCAAGGGGGATTGGGCATCCCCACGGCAGTCAAATTCAAACAGGGGCACATTATGCCAATGGGGATTGGGCTCCTCCATCAGCAAACTGGGGAGAGGGCATGCCAACAGGGGGATTAGGCACCCCCAATGTCGGCTTTCAGGCTGCACTGTAATGCTAACATGTTTATTGAGCTGTTACACCAGGCAAGGCACGCCCTGCAATGACAGGTCGCTCCCTCATTGCAGCAGCGAAATTGTTTTAAGTTGGTGGCATGCGTTTTGACTCCTGTCATAGACAGCATGGTATTTAATTCATGCCACAGAGCCCAGCCTGAAAAAGCAGTGGCACCATTGCCCACAAAATGACCGCACCTCCAAAACCTGCCATTCCAAGCCAACCCAATATGTTGCTTGTGCATACACAAGACAACATAAAAAGTCAGACTCAGGAGACTTTTCTGAAAAAGAAAACTAGAGATCTGAGACTTGCCTGCCTTTCAACAGCATCATCGCTGTCCTGGGGGTGGGTGGGAGTTACAGCCAGTACATCACATGCATGTCATCACGTACTGGTAGCAACTGTGGCAGACAAGTCCCTGATCTCACACACAGTCACTTTGTCATTCTAAGCAGATCATTTACAGGTACCTAAATGCGCAGTATGATAGTAGTGGTAGTACTACTACAAAGTACAATTATTTAAACATACTGTTATCCTCTTCTAAAAAAATCAGACTCAGAAGGACACCATTTGTTCATAAACTAGAGCTCTGGTCTAAGACATTCTTGTCGTCACAGTCACTGTCTCATTCTTTTCTAAGCAGTCATTTTTGATAAATGAGCCTTAAGAATATTGATTTCAGTGCTGGTGGACTACTTCTGGTTTTCCACTGATTGTAATAGGTGGGGTAGTAGCAGACTGCAGTCTTGAAGTGGTGGCTGACTGTCTCTTTCTGACTGGCTGCCCTCTGCTCTGGCCTGATGCTGTTTATGTGTCCCTGGCTTCTTCTTCATCACGTAACTGTCTAAAGCACATCTGGTGTTTGCCTGTGCCTGATGAGAAACAAAAATCACTACTGTTAATAATATACTGTATACACAGTGTTAGTGTTTCTTAAATGCCAGAAAGAGAAGTGTGATCAGATAGCATCCTCTACTTTTAAAGAGTGGTTTAATTTTTTTTTCTAGAGACATGCTGATTATAAGCATTTTAAAATGATTTTTAACATACAGTTACCATAAAACAATAAATGTCATAAAAGGTTTGGATAAGGATCCAAACTTTTTTTTTGCTTATCAGAACCTTTTAGAACCTCAGAACCTTTTGAGGTTCTCCCATCCTTATTTATTTTTATTATTTTATTTTTTATTATACAATCTTTGGCTCAGTGGGCATTCTGTCATATCACATGGAATAAATACAAATAAAAATCCTTAAAGGGAAAGTACTGTGTCAGAGAGGATTAGGCCAGGCAGGGTCCTTGATTGAACACTGTCTGTGTGACGACCCCCCCCCCCACAAGAAGCCAGTGATCTGTCATCTTCCTCTCTGTGCTCACTTGGTGGGGTATAAGCTTTGGCACAGTGGGCAGGGCATTCCGTTACATCACATGTAATAAATAACAAAATAAAATCCTTGAAGGGAAAATACTGTGTCAGAGAGGGTTAGGCCAGGCAGGGTCCCTGACTCTCTGCTGGCAGCAGTACTGCCTGCGGGAACGGCCTAGGTGGTGTGTGAAGTAAATTCTTAGTGTGAAATTAAATCTGCCAGCCAGTCACCAGTGCCACTTCTTGCATAGTGTCTGTGTGACCCCCCAACCCCCAAGAATCCAATGATTTGTCATCTTCCTCCCTGTTCTCACTCGGTGGAGTATAAGCTTTGGCTCAGTGGGCAGGGCATTTCGTCACATCATGTGGAATTAATAAAAATGTAAAATAATAAAATCCTTGAAGGGAAGGTACTGTGTCAGAGATGGTTCGGCCAGGCAGGGTCTCTGATTCTCTTTTGGCAGCAGCACTGCCTGCAGCATCTGCCCATAGCCTAGGTGGTGTGTGCAATAAGTTTTGTGCATGTGAAATAACATCTGCCAGCCAGTCACCAGTACCACTTCTTGCATACTGTCTGTGTGACCCCCCCCCCCAAGAAGTCAGTCATGTGTCATCTTCCTTCCTGTGCTTGCTTAGTGGGCAGGTAATTCTGTCACATCTCGTTAAATAAAGGGAAAAAAAATCCTTGAAGGGGAAAAGTACTGTGTCAGAGAGGGTTACGCCAGGGAGGGTCCCCCAGAATCTCTGTGGGCATACTAGCAGCAGTGCCTGCAGTATCGCCCTTAGCCTGGTGGTGTGTGAAATAAATTCTGTGTGTGAAATAAAATCTGCTAGCCGGTCGTCAGTGCACCAGTAACAATTCTTGCATACTGTCTGTGTGACCGACCCCCAAGAAGTCACTCATCTGTCATCTTCCTCCCTGTGCTCACTCAGTGGGGTATAAGCTTTGGCTCATTAGGCAGGACAGTCCATCACAGCACCTGGAATAAAATAAAAAAAAACCTTGACGGGGAAAACTACTGTATCAGAGAGGGTTTGGCCAGGCAGGGTTTCCCAGAATCTGTGTGTGTACACTAGCGGCAGAGCCTGCAGCATCACCCTTAGCGTAGGTGGTGTGTGAAATGAATCCTGTGGGTGAAGTAAAATCTGCCAGCCAGTCATCAGTGCACCAGTGCCACTTCTTGCATACTGTGTGACCACCCCCACCCCAAGAGTCACTCATCTGTCATCTTCCTCCCTGTGCTTGCTCAGCAGGGCATAAGCTTTGGCTCATTGGGCAGGGCATTCCATCACATCACATGGAATAAAATAAAACAAAATCCTTGATGGGGAAATAGTACTGTGTCAGGAAGGGTTAGACCAGGCAGGGTCCCTGAATCTGTGTGGTAGCAGCAAGGCATGCAGCATCTCCCTTAGCATAGGTGGTGTGTGAAATAATTCTGTGTGTGAAATAAAATCTGCCAGACAATCATCAGTGCACCATGCCACTTCTTGCATACTGCCTGTGATCCCCCTTCCCCAAAGAAGTCAGCCATCTGTAATCTGCCTCCCTGTGCTCGTTCAGTGGGATATGAGCTTTGGCTCAGAGGGCAGGGCATTCCATCACATCATGTGGAATAAAGAAAAATTAATAACCACTTTTTGACCCTGAACAAGTGACAAACTAGCATTATGAGTACTCCAGAAAATAGTAAAGCAAAACCCAGGGGCAAAGGAAGTAATAAACGTAAAAAAAATGTATTCAAGAGCCCTGAAAGAAGTGGCCCAAAAAGTAAAGTACAGCAACAAAAAGAATCACAGTATGTTGAAGGGGCTGAACTAAATGCTACTACTATCCATGTGCAGGCTAACTCTCAAAATACTGAAAGCCCAGCAAGGGTTGGTGGACTATCTATGTCAGAAAGGCTCAGTAGTACAGCCAACAAAGTGTCAAAAGACAGTGCAATAGTCATCTGAGAATAAAGTGTGACAACAATAAAGCTGACATATTGAACAGGTATTTCTGCTCAGTCTTTACTAAGGAAGAGGGGGGTAATGGGTCTGAAGGGAGTACAAGGGGTGAGAATGGTGTAGAAATGGACACAAGTCCCTTTACACGAGAAAGGGTCCTGAAGGAACTGGAAGTAATAAGAGCTGATAAAGCAATGGGGCCAGATGGGTGCACCCAGGGTCCTTAAAGAACTAAGAGAGGTGGTGGCTGAACCTCTGGCTATCCTATTCAGCCAATCACTGGAAACAGGGGAGGTACCCAAAGACTGGAGGACAGCAGATGTAGTCCCCTTATACAAAAGTGGGAACAAAGAGGAAGCAGGAACTACAGACCAGTCAGCCTCACCTCGGTAGTGGGAAAGATCATGGAAGCACTACTGAAGGAGAGATTGGTGGAACATCTGGTTGTCAATGGACTACAGGACCCAAGGCAGCATGGTTTCACCAGGGGGAGGTCGTGTCAGACCAACCTCATTGAATTTTTTGACTGGGTGACTAGGGAGGTGGATCAGGGGAGGGCAGTGGACATGGCCTATCTGGACTTCAGCAAGGCCTTTGACACTGTGCCACATAGAAGACTATTACACAAACTGGGGAATATGGGTGTGGGCAGGACAGTAGTGTGGTGGGTAGGTAACTGGCTGGGTGGCAGGACACAGAGGGTGGTGGTAAATGGCTGTCACTCCACAGAGGAAGAGTAACCAGTGGGGTACCACAGGGATCAGTGCTGGGACCGGTCCTATTCAACATCTTCATCAGTGACATTGCACAGGATCTAGAAGGCAGAATTTCACTGTTCGCTGATGACACAAAGCTCTGTAACAGAGTAGACACATCAGAGGGTGTAGACAGAATGAGAAGGGACCTGCAGAAACTTGAAGAATGGTCAAGGGTTTGGCAGTTGAAATTCAATGCAAAGAAGTGCAAAGATAATGCATATGGGGCACAAAACCCTGGCACAATATATCAGTTGGGGGTGAGGATATAGCATGCACAAGCAGGAAAGGATCTTGGGGTTGTCATCTCTGATGACCTCAAGGTAGGGAAACAGTGTGACAGGCATCAGGTAAAGCAAATAGGATGCTGGGATGTATAGGCAGGGGCATCACCAGCAGGAAAAGGAGGTCATAATTCGCTATACAAGACACTAGTGAGGCCCCACCTGGAGTACAATGTACAGTTCTGGAGACCATACCTACGTAAGGACATAGACAGGGTAGAGAAGGTTCAGAGGAGGGCAACAAAGATGGTGCATGGGTTGCATCACAAGTCCTATGAAGACAGGTTGAAGGAACTGAACATGTACTCCCTGGAGGAGAGGAGGGAGAGAGGGGATATGATAGAGACATACAAGTATCTTACAGGGAGAAACAGGGTGCAGGAAAACACTATTTTTAATCGAAAAGATGTTTCAGGACTAGAGGGCATGGGATGAAGTTGGAGGGAGGACGATTCAGAGGAAACATGAGAAAGAATTTCTTCACAGAACGGGTGGTGGACAAGTGGAACACCCTGCCAGAGGAAGTGGTGGGGGCTGCAACAATCACGGGATTTAAGAATGCATGGGATAGACATAAAGGAATTCTAGAGGGCAGGGGTAAGGGGAAACAGACTTCTAGGAAAACAAACTGAACTTACAAGCTCAAATGGGCAGACTAGGTGGGCAATAGGCCCTTATCTGCCGACACTGTCTATGTATCTATGTATCTATGTAAGTGCAAAAACAAAGAGTATTCCAATTCCAACTGTACATAAAGTTAAAGCACTTACAGCTACAACTCACAGTGGAGTTGCTCAGTTTGCAACACATGCATATTGAATAACTCAATCTGCAACTGCAAGAGCTAGCTCTACTGAATCTGAAAATGATGATGATGATGATGATGATGATGATGATGCCAATGGTCATGGGAGACCAATGATGAGCTTGTGACTTTACCTTTAGCTATGTCTCAGTTTGGTGCTGATAGTGACAATGTGGCTAAAAATAATGACAGCAGTGGAGAGTTAAAATTGAAAAAGTCAAATCCGTAATCCACACAAAGTGAAACAATGTCTCACAGTAGTGATGATGATGATGGCAATTGTGCTGCAGAGGATTATATGATTGTCTCACCTGATGAACCTGAATCCTCCGCTGATATGTCTTCCCCACGTAAACCCAGCCACTCTACTTGTAGTCCTACTGAGGTCGATAATAGACATAGACAGCCCACCTCTACTGTTTGGAATAATTTTTATGTAAACCCCAAGGATGCTTGCCAAGCTATATGTGTGCATGGCAACAGATGTGTTAGTAGGGGAAAAAATAAAGTGCATCTTGGAACTATAACAATGATGCGACTTCTTTCACAAATTCACCCTATTGTTGTACATGGTTCAAAATAATGGACTAACTTTGGTGGCTGGAAATCTAACAGGGCTCTCGGTAAACAGGAACATTCTGCTGAAACAGCTGGAGATGACCACCAGTCAAGATCCAAAACTCCACTTTCGTTTCACAGTTCTGTAAGGTGCTCTGTTTTACCAGGCACAGCATGTAATCGTACAACATCCCTAGTCAAATGTATCTTTACCCCCAGCCCCGATAAGAGGCAGTTGAAGTTAAAAGAAGTTTTTGAAAGAAAGTCTAAATATTCACGAAACCATCCCATAGCACTAGCAATAAATCGTAAAATAGCAGAAATGATTGTACTTGATTTATAGCCATACACTACTGTGAAACATGTGGGTTTCAGAAGGCTTATGGAATACTTAAAGCCATGATATTTAATGCCAATTAGAAAACACTTCTCAGTAACCACTGCGCCCAGGTTGCATGACAGATTCATAGTTCAAGTAAGGCATGCTCTCCAAGAGGCTGAGGACAAGGTAGTTCACTTCATTACTGATATGTGGACCAGCAGCCAAACCATTGCCTATCTTTCTCTTACTGCACACTGGGTCAGTTTTGCGTGCAACACATCATCATCCTCACGTACTAATAGTCTGTCTGCTACCAATTCAACCAGTACTACTACCACTACTAACTCTCAGAGCTTAAAAAACCCTGTCACATTTCAGAAAATGGCAGTTCTCCATGTATGTCAATTTCAAGACACACACACAGCATAGCTTACTCAGCAAGAACTGGAAAGATTACTTACTGCTTGTGTCACTTCACAGGGTTATAAATTTTTTTTTTTTGTCTCCAACAATGGTTCAAATCTTAAAAAAGCACTTTACGATGGCAACTATGTACATACATACAGGCAGATTTTATTTCACACACAGAATTATTTCGCACACCACCTATGCAAAGGGTGATGCTACATGCGTTGCTGCTACCACACAGGTAGCAACAACAACAAAAAAGGGAAGGGACCGGGGGGTAATCATATTAGATGACCTTTAGGTTAGCAAGCAATGTGAGAAGGCAGTAGGGAGGGCTGGGGGTATACTGGGATGCATAGGGAGAGGTAGAAGCAGCAGAAAACAGGAAGTTGATATCCTTCTGTACAGACAGTTGGTGAGACCCCATCTGGAGTACTGCATCCAGTTCTGGAGACACCATCTCCGCAAGGACATAGACAGGATAGAGGCAGTCCAGAGGAGGGCAACTAAAATGGTGCAGGGTCTGCAAGAGAAGCCGTATGAGGAGAGACTAAAGGAGCTTAATATGTATACCCTTGAGGAAAGGGGGGGGGGACATGATAGAAACTTTTAAGTACCTTAGTGGAATCAACAAAGTCCAAGAGGGTAGCATCTTTCAGAAAAAGAGACGCACAAGAACAAGCGGACACAATTTAAAGATAGAGGGGAGGTGGTTCAGGGGCAATGTGAGGAAGTATTATTTCACAAAGAGGATAGTGGATGCATGGAACAGTCTTCCTGAGGAGGTTGTGGGGTCTAAAACTGTGGGAGAATTCAAGAATGCATGGGACAGACATAAGGCAATTCTTGTGGGGGAAGGAAGAAATAGGCTGTTAGTTAACTAGAATCTGCGGCATATCCTGTAGGTAGGGAAATGGGCAGACTAGATGGGCCAAGCGGTCCTTATCTGCCGTCAAAGTCTATGTTTCTATGTTTTGCCCATTGTCTTAACCTAATCATTTAAAGCTTCCTGGATAATAACCGGCACATATTAACCACAGTGGGTACAGTGCACAAAGTGTGTCGCCACTTCAACCATTCAGTAAAAGCCTCTGACATCCTTGATGATATACTAACATACTAAAAGCCAGCAGAAAAGGCCTGATGGTCTGTTGTGTCTGCTCGGTAGCTAGCCTCCAAATGGGTGCTTGCTTTTCCACCACCCCCAGCCCCAGAGAGGGTCATCTTCAGCTTCAGTTTTCCCTTGTACCTGTCCCACCCCTTCTTGAAGCCCTCCACTATGCCCTCTTCCAGCAGACTCCCAGTCAGTGTATTCCATGGCTCCACCACCCTCTCAGTGAAGTAATGTCTCCTGCGTTCCCTCCTGTAATTTCCCCTCTCTAGCTTCCACTCATGCCCCCTGGTTGTTCCCCCCTTCTTTAGCCTGAATATCTCTTTGGCTTTGCCTTTGTTTATTCATTTTACATATTTGAAGACCCCTATTATGTCCCCCAGGTCTCTCCTCTCCTCTCCTCTCCTCCAGTGAATACAACCCAAGCTCTTCCAGTCTTTCCTCATAGGGCCTCCCTCCCATGCCTTGACTCATCCTGGTTGCCCTTCTTTGGACACTTTCCAGCAGAGCTATGTCCTTCTTGAGGTGAGGTCTCCAGAACTGCACAATATGCAGTCTGACCAAGGCACTATACAGAGGGAGGATCACCTCCCTCCTCCTGGACATAACCCCCCTGGCTATGCAGCCCAGTATCCTGTTTGCTTTTGCGCAGTTCTTCTGAAATTTTCAGTGTTATTCATTTTGACACCTACCACCGCCCCTATATCCCTCTCGCTCGATTTAGCTTGCAGTGTGACCCCCCCCGGGAGTATGCATGGCCTGGGTTTCTGATCCCCAGATACAGCACCCTACACTTCCTGCATTAAAGCTCAGTCCCCACCTCCTTGACCACCCCTCCAGGGTATCCAGGTTCCTCTGGACTGTCTCTCTCACTTTGTCCCCATCCGACAGTGCTCCCAGTTTTGAGTCATCTGCAAAGAGGCTCACCCTACTCCTAACCCCCTCCCCATATTCAAAACATAGGCATTGAACAGGAGTGGCCCCAATACTGAAACTTGGGGGATCCCACTGATGACCTTCCTGGGGGAGGAGACTATCCCACCAACCACTACCCTCTGTATTTGCCCCGTTATCCAATTTTCTACCCATTTGAGCAACTGCCCTCACCCCATCCCCCAGCTTTGTTAGCAGCCCATTGTAGGGTACCGAATCAAACGCTTTACTGAAGTCCAGGTATAGGATGTCCACAGGCCTATGTCAGTCCAGAGCCCCCGTTACTGAGTCATAAAAATCTAAGAGGTTGATCTGACATGATCTCCCCGGACAAAACCATACTGTTTGTCATCCAGGTGCCCCAACCTTTCCAACTGCCTCCAGAGCCTCTCCTTGATAATGCCCTTCATTAATTTGCCTACCACAAACGTTAGGCTGACAGGCCTATAATTCCCCATCTCCTCTCTAGACCCCCCCTTTATGGATAGGCACCACATGAGCCACCCTCCAGTCTTGAGGCACCCCTCCTGTCTGCAGAGAGGTGTATAAGAGTGCAGCCAGAGGAGCTGCTAGCTTATCGACCAGTTCCTTCATAACCCTCAGATGCAGCCGATCCAGCCCCTGGTGCCTTATCAATTTTTAGCATCTGAAGGGCCTCCTTTACCCTATCACTGTGATTTCTGCCTCCCAGCCTACCCCCTCATTCAACCACCCATCCCTTTATACACTTTGCCTTGCCTGTACCCTTGCCTCTTTCTGTCCCTTAGACTCCATCTGACCTCTCAACTTTGCTGGCTCCCATTCCCTCCCATCAGGCTGGAGGGATACCCTGCCTCCTTCTGTAAATTTTGAGGCAAAGTACTCATTTAGCACATCTGCCTGTTCCCCCTGCCTCCTGAGCCCATCCCTCCCCAGTCCTAATCCTGCTGATCTGTGCCTTCCTTTCTCTTCTCCCATATATCTGTAGAATCCTCCCCCGGATGTCCCTAGTCAGGTTTTGCTTCATCCTCGTGATTGGCTTCCTCACCACTCTGGTAGACCCTCCTAGCCATCAACTCATACTCACCCCTCTCCCTATCCCCCCAGAGCACTTAAAACATGCATAGGCAGCCTCTTTATCCCTCACCACCTCCTGCACCTCCCTGGTCCACCAACACAGCTAGTTGGATCTACCATGCTTGCGCCTTACCTTAGTACAGGACCTAGTAGCCTCCTGCACCCCCTTCTTAATGGTCTCCCACAAGCTACCCACACGCATGTCTGGCCTAATCTTGTCCAAGCTCCTCCATAGAATCCTACCCATGCCCATGAAGTCTGCTTCCCTGAAGTCTACTACTACTGTATTAGTGCGGTTTACCTCCCCCCCAGATACAGCAGGAACAGACCGTGACATGGTCACCACCTGCCAGCGGGCTACACACCTCCAGGTCCTTTATCTGGTCGCTGTCTGCTAGGACAAAGTCCAGTATCCGCCCCTCCCAAGTAGGCTCCCCCACCTGTTGGACCAGGAAGGCATCCTGAAACACATCCATCAGTCTCTGTTCCCTGGCCACAGAGAACATCATAGTGTCCCAGTTTGCCCCTGGCATATTAAGGTCATCCATGACCACCACCCTACCCATTCCAAGGTCACAGTTTGCCTACTTCCTCAGCTGTAGTTAGCATACACAGTCATGTATACAGTCTGCTTTATTTTGCCCCTCCCTCATAGTAGTCAATGATGCCCCAGCAACACAGTTTACATGTCCCTTTTTCCCTCCAACCAGCAACAATCCAGCTTCCTAGTGTTGCAACTTACCCAGTCTCAACTTGCCCTCTTCCAAGGCTCCACCCACACTGACCATTTAATAGAGGTCAGGGCCTGGGCGGGTGGTGTGGGACAAAGAACAGCTCTCCTTCACAGTCTGATTGTGTCTGGACTACTTGTCTTTTATAGCCCAGTCTCACAGTTCAAAATTTCAAGTCCTGTTCTCTGATTGGCCCCCACAGCTGCTTCGTGTCTCTGGCCAGCAAACGCCGTCTCCAAGACCACCGATGTGGCCTCTCCCGCCATCAATGTGGCCCCGGTATGTCTGACCTGACCCCCACCAGCAAAAGCTCACTTCCAACCACTGATGTGGTCCCGTTCTCTATCGCCGCCGATGCAGCCCTGGTATGCCTGCCCCCAGCCCCATCCACAAGCATAGCTCTGTCTGCAAGAACAGCTCTCCTCCGCAGTCTGATTGTGACTGAGCTACTTGTCTTTTATAGCCCAGTCACACAGTTCAAAATTTCAAGTCCTGTTCTCTGATTGGCCCCCACAGCTGCTTCGTGTCTCTGGCCAGCAAAGGCTGTCTCCCAGACCACAGATGTGGCCTCTCCTGCTGCCAATGTGGCCCTGGTATGTCTGGCCTGGTCCCCACCAGCAAAAGCTCCCTTCCGACCACCAATGTGGTCCCATCCTCTCCCACCACCGATACTGCCCTGGCATGTCTGCCCCCATCCCCGACCACAAGCACAGCTCTGTCCGCAGGAACAGCTCTCCTCTGCAAAAGGCAAATGTCTTCCTCATCTCCAGCTTGTTCAGGATGTATCAACAAGGTGGAATTCAACTTAATTTATGATTATACGCATCCTTGAACAAAAGGTAGCTATCACTGAGTATACCATGTACAATGATATCGGGGAAGGCATTGTACTAGATTCTACTCAATGGTCTCTGCTGGAACAGTTGTGTCACATTCGGAAACCATTCATGAGTGCTACAAAAGGGGTAATTGCAGAAAATTCATCCCTTAGCCAAGTTATTCCGCTCATTCTACTTCTCAAAAAAAGGTTGGAGAAAATGAGGAGCAACTTAGATATGAACCAATCTCTAGTCAATAACATGCTTACCAGACTTAGCAATGATGAGAAATTATCAGCCATGACACGGAGCAAGGAGTATCTCTTAACAACATTGCTAGATCCATGTTTCTGGAACAGACACCTTCCTGATGTAGTTTCTGAAGCTATGGAGAAGTTAAACTACAGGCAACTTTTCACTGATGCAGTAGATGAGGTTTCATTAGGAGGACTGCCAAGCAATACTACAGTGACACCACCTCAAATTCAAAAGACTGCTCCAAAAACCAGTACAGAAGCAGACAATGAGGAGGATGACATTTAGGGCCAGCTGCAGGACATTGAAGTTCCACAAGGAGAAAATGCATGCTCAGTAGTAAGCATGGTAGATGCATAGACCCTACCACCATATTCAATGTCCTGAAAAACTCCTTCTCCGATCTCAGTCACATCCTCCTAATAAACTTCTTTGACCCTATTCCCAAGGACCCCTCTATGACCTCCCCTACTACCACCCTCCCTCCCTTCCGGCTGAGAACCATCTCCTGTAATAAGGATAAACACTACCTATCCAAAGCCTTGCGCAACTCGAGGTACAGCAGTGATTCCCTAGACCTTTAAATCCTCTGTCTAACTCTTGATGAGGCCCTCCCTCACCTCACCAAAATAATAAACTGCTTCCTGCATCTAGGCCAATTCCCTATGCTCTGGAAAAGGGGTATTATCACGCCTATCCTAAAAAAGGGTGATCGAACCAACCCTGGTAACTATAGACCCATCACTATCCTCCCCCCCAAAGCTCTCAAAATAATCGTGTCAGACCAGCTCACAGAGTACATGGCTAATTACACTCTGCTTTGCCCCGAACAACACAGGTTCAGAGCAGGTCACAGCACTACCACTGCCCTTCTTGAATTTACATCTTACATACACGAGGCGCTGAAACAGAGGTCAATAACAGGAGCAATCTTTGTTGACCTGACCAAAGCATTTGACACCATCAGTCATGCTCTACTAATCCACTCTCTCCCCTCCCTCAATCTCGCCCCTGACACAATCGCCTGGTTGAAGTACTATCTCACTGACTGGACACAAGAAGTCAAAATCAACACCACCCTGTCCGTCAAGCAACCAGTTCTTGCGGGTGTCCCTCAAGGGTCGATTTTAGGCCCTCTACTTTTCACCCTCTTTTTGAACTCCCTCCCAAAGGCCTGCAGTGATAAGCTATTGATCTTTGCAGACGACACTATAGTTTACTGGAAAGATAACACTCCTAACTCCCTTCAACATATGCTACAAGGCTACTTTAGTGAACTAGAGGCCTGGTTCACTGATCATCGATTAATACTAAATTACACTAAAACCAAATCTATGATCTTTGCTCACCGCCAAAACCCCTACAGTAGTACCCAGCTAAGTATCTCTAATTCTCAGGGCATCCACATTGAACAGGTCCCATACTTCAAATATCTAGGCATCATTACCGACTGCAAAAGGATGATCAGGAAGCTTGAAGATCGTCTTGACGATTTAGAAGGGAGAAGTAGACGAAACAACCTGGTCTTATTGGGTCTCTCCGAAGGAGAAGAGGGACCTAATACAATTCTTTTCCTGCAAAAGCTCTTGAGGAAATCAGCAGGGCCCTCGCCTAATGGGCCTGAATATATTATCGAGAGGGGCCACCGAGCCCTCAGAGCTAAACCTTCTCCTTCAGATCTACCAAGGCCCATAATTTTCAAGTTGCTCAATTATCTTGACCGTGAGCATATCCTAAAGGAGATTAAAAAGCTAGCTGCTTTTCAATGGGAAGGCAAGAGACTGCGACTAGTCCCAGATTTAACCTGGAAAATGAGGCAGGCTCGAGCAAGCTTTCGGCCTATTACCTCTAAGCTTTGGGCGGCGGGGATCCATCATATGCTTTACTCAATTAGAAATTACACTTAAAGATGGACCTAAGCGCTTCGATTCCGCTGAAGAGGCTTTGACATCACTAACGACCTTGCTACCCGATTTATTTTCCAAGGGATGAAAACCCTTAGAGCAGTTACGTATCGAGAATTAACAGATGGAAGGACTAAATGGGACAGTTCTTTACTAAAGAACATAGTATTTCCTTTGTTTGGGCCTTATTACCAGTTGTTTTATGTGGATGCTATATTTAGAACTCTGTCTCTGGGGTTTGTGGAACCAACAGTATAATTGTTAATTTTTTTTCTGGTCTCTCTTACATATTTTGTTAGGCCTCACGAGTGACAGATGGGGCGCTGTATATAAGGTTGTCCACAAGAGGGAGCTTTTAGTTTACTTATCTTATTCAATATTTTGTCTAAGTTTATTGTAATACTGGTAAGACGCCCCAGTATATGCTAGGCTGCAGTAATTGTGATGCCTACTTAGTTCCAGTTGTTATTAGGACCAGATTGTTAGATCAGTATACTTCTACTGCTGATACAGTTTGTATGGTACATAGAAGCTAGCTTTTGGTACCTTATCTTGCTATATGAATGGGGTATCAGTGTAATGTATGGCTTTCCCATATCCTATTCCCTTAGCATCTGATTTTTTGCTTATGCCTCTATCGTTATTGTGCCTGGGTAGGCTTAATTTACTATAGGCATAGCCCTTACCCTCTTAGTTGGGGAGGGGTGAAGATGTTTTATATGAGAGGCTACAGGTTTCGGCTATCTTATTATCTCACTGTTCCCCATATATTTTTGGATCTTGGTTTATTAAGGGCTGTGTCTAGCAGTATGGTTGGTTATCTAGCCCATTTCTAATTATTAGTTAAGTGATCTGTTCCTGTTTCTCTATCTTAGCGAAATTCTACCTCCCTGGCTATAAGCTTAGAAATCAATTTCTATAAATGGCCTTTTGTACCTTATTTAAAGCCAGATTTTGCAGGTTAGTATTCATAATTAAGTTTGTCTTTTCTTTTTTGGTAAGGGGTGCACCCACCTCTATAGTGCACCATGAACCAGTGGTTGAGGAGTTAGCTTGGGCCAGGGGATGGCTTTAGGTTGGTTCTTGGAGGAGGAATTTCTTTTTAGATGGGGGAATATGGGGTTATTTTATTAGTTTTGTTAGGGTATTGGTAAGGGGGCAGCTATCCCAGCTTTCTCTACAAGATGTTTAATTGTGAATGGCTAACGGACTGAATATCCTTTCTTGGAATATTAAAGGGGGAAGAGACAACTGTAAAAAATTTGTTATACTAAACCATTTGGCACATTTCAACCCGGCAATAGTTTTTTTGCAAGAAACCCATGTCCTTCCCGACCGTCTATCCCACTTTAGGAAAAAGTGGGTGGGTCAGGTCTTTGGCACTGGATTTTCTTGAACAGTCGGGGGTGGCCATCCTGATAGCATGGGGGTCCCTTTACTCACTCGGAAATAATTCCCGACCCGTATGGAAGATACATTTTCGTCCTGGGCAGACTTGGAGGGATGAATCTAGTGTTGGGATCAGTATATGGCCCTGATTTGGAAACACCATCTTTTTTTGTCCATCTGGCAATGGTTTTGGCCTCCTTTAAGGATGTGCCAATAATTTTGGGAGGAGACTGGAATTTAGTTCAGTCTAACCGGTTGGACCGATCCTGGTATAAAGGAACACATTTTTCCCCAGCTCAAAATGCATTGGTAGAGTTTATATCATCACTAGGATTGGTAGATCCATGGAGAACATACAATCCCACTACTCGAGACTACACTTTTTTCTCACCGGTCCATAAAACATACTCGAGGATAGATTATTTTTTGATTAGCCAGCAATGTTTGTCTTGTGTTGTAGAGGCAACATCCTTACCTCGAGTAATTTCTGACCACTCCCCTATAAAAATTTGTTGGTCCCCATTGTCTACTCCCTTAACGTCTTATTCATGGTCCTTAAACAATAATATTTTAAAAGATACCCAGATTTTAACCCGTTTTCGGGTGTTTTTGGTTAACTCAATTGAAACTAACTGGGGCTCTATTAAAGCTGTAGACCAAGCATGGGCAGCGCTTAAATCAGTATGGAGAGGAGAGTTAATATGGATAGCAACCATACGTAAGGTGAAAAATAACCAACTACTAACTAATTGTTTAAAGGAAATTAAGACGTTGGAAGCTATACACGAGAATTTAAGATCGGAGGATCAAGAACAAAAGTTAACTACATTAAGGGTATGGTATGCTAACAAGTTGAGAGAGAAAGTAGTGAATTCAGCCTCTAGATTAAAGGCTTTATACTTAGGTCAGGGTAGTAAAGCTGGGAAATTGTTGGCCTGGCAACTAAAACAAAAAACCTCTGCTAAATGGGCGGCTGCCCTAAGGCACCCAGAATCGGATCAGCTGATTACAGACCCTGAAAATATATTAGGGATCTTTGTTGATTTTTATCAAAAACTTTACTCGAGTCAACCGCTTTCTTTGCAAGGTAGGGATAAAATGCGAGAGTTCTTAGCTAACATCTCCTTTCCCCAAATACCAGAGGATGATGGACAAAAGTTAATAGCTCCTATCTCTGAGGAAGAAATAAGTAGAGCTATCGACTCGTTTCAAATGGATAAAGCACCGGGCCCAGATGGGTTCACACCTTTTTTCTTCAAGTTGTTCAAACATAATGTTGTACCGTTATTGAATCAACTTTTTACCTTTTGGTGTGAACAAGGGATTAAAGACAAAATGCTTTTGAAGCCAGGATAATTTATTGCCTAAACCTGGTAAATCTCCAGAATTGGTGGGTAATTTTAGGCCAATATCTTTATTAAACCTTGATGTAAAAATTTTCGCTAAGGTTTTGGCTAATAGGCTAAAACGGGTGTGGCTTGAACTGCTGAGTCCGGAACAGGCTGGCTTTGTGGAGGGCCGTTCTTCGGCCGACCACTTTAGGAAATTGTTTTACTTAATTTCTACGTCTGTGAACCCAGGTATGGAAGCATCCCTGGTTTCACTAGATGCAGAAAAAGCATTCGATCGAGTCGAGTGGGCTTTTATGTTTGCAACCTTAGCCAAATTTGGTATCCCCGAAAGATTTATACATTTGATTCGGATTCTTTATTCATGTCCGACTGCTAGAATTCAGTGCAACAACCTAATTTCAGTTGCTTTCCCCTTGTTGAGAGGAACCCGTCAAGGTTGTCCTTTATCACCTTATTTATTTAATTTGTATATTGAACCCTTAATAAGAACTATTAAATGGACCAATTAATCCAAGGGATTAGTATAGGCAATTCGGAATATAAACTGTCAGTATTTGCAGACGATTTATTATTACATGTTCGAAACACGACATCTTCGCTCCCACAATTGCTTAAACTAATGGCCAATTTCAGTGAATTTTCTGGATATAGTTTAAACAAGGCTAAAACATCGGTGTATTCACTCTCTGCCTATCTCCAGAAGAGTTGGTGTCTTTCCTTGGGATTACACTGGCAAACACAGTCTCTATCTTATTTGGGTATCCAAATTTCGAAGAACTTGGAAGATTTGGCCAACTTAAATTTCAAACCTTTACTTAAATCTATAAAGGAAGATTTGGAGAGATGGTCGAAACTTCCGTTGACCTTTTCGGGGAGAATTAACATGATCAAAATGGTGATTTTACCCAAAATCTTCTACCCCCTGTTGAACTTGAATATATACCTCCCTAAGTCCTTTTTCAAACCTTTCTATAAATATTGTTCTGATTTTTGTGGAGAGGCAATCCTCCTTAGGGCTTATTTTAAACTCTGTCGGCAATGGAAATTAGGAGGTCTCCAGTTACCTGATTTTTATACGTACTACTTAGCAGTTCATGCAGCAAGATCAGCTCTGTGGACTTGTGACACTGAAGTCTCTCTCCCTGGACTTGCCCTAGATCGAGCCTTCTCCAAGGAACTTAAATTGGACTTGGAATCATTTTTATACATCTCATGGGCTAAGGTCCCCAAGGTGGCCAGGAACACTCCATTGGGTTGGGACATCAAAGCTATGCACCAGCTTTACTCAAGATTAAAAATTTCCCAGTTATATGACCTATCTCAACCCCTATTAAAGAATCCTAATTTTTTAATCGGCAATCAACCCATCACAAGTTTTTTTCCAACTCCTCCCTCTAAGATTCGGATTGCGGATTTTTTCTCAGGTAAAACCATGCTTCCATTTTCGGCCTTGGCTGAAAAATTTGGGGTGAAACCTCAGTCTTCATTAAGAATGATTCAAATCTTAAGTAGCATTAGGTCCTTTTTGCACAAAGGTAAATGCTCTGAAGGAGCAGGGGTTTTATTTAGTAAGTTGAGTGAACTTATATTATCCGGTAAGCCCGTTTCAAAAATTTATAAATATATTTTAGCAAGACTAGACTCCACTCTATCTCCTGCTCCCCCTTATTGGAAAATTAATATGTCCTTAGGGTGGCCAGAGACGACGTGGGAGAAAGTTTGGGTTGATATTTACTCTTATGTGAAGCAAGACAGGCTGAGAGACATCCAATTTAAATTGCTTCATAATCTTTATCTCTCCCCTGCAAAACTCTCTAGGTTAAATAGCCTGTGCTCCCCTGCATGCCGCAGTTATATGACCCTTGTAACTACCTTTCACAAAATCTGGTCTTGCCCTAAAATATCTAGGTTATGGCATTCGGTCAAACAATGGATAAGTCCATATTGTGACTTATCGGTTTCTTTAATCCAGAAGTTTGCATTTTTGGGATGTATGCCCATATCCCATATAACATTCAAAAGTACAAAATGGCATTGGTTGCATCAGTTACCAAGTTATTAATTTTACGTCATTGGTGAGATGACTGGACCCCTTCATTTAGAGAATGGTGGGATGAATTCCTGAATGCATTAAATGCAGAAAGGTCAGTTTTTTCGCTTCTTAATGCCTCGGCCAAGTTCCAAAAATGTTGGGGTGGTTTTGTTCAGAGTCTTAAGGGTAAATATGGTTATTAATGGAAGGACTCCTCCTTGGTTTCCTTTCACTGTTTCCTTTTTATCTTCTCCTTCCTTTTATCACTGTTCCTTCTGGTATAATTTTCCTTATTATTTCTTTTATCATTTCCTCTCCTAATATTTTTGGTTTCCCTTTCCTCTCTGCACTCCATTGGCATTTGAGAGACTGAGGTAACTTGGTTTTTCCTTTAGTGTCTCTTCTCTTCTTTAAAATGTAAGATGTTAGCTAATAGTATTACTATATGCCATCTCATGACATTATGCTATTGATTAACAGTTAACTAACAGGATAGCTGTAGGGGGGTTTAGGGGGTTGGGGTCCTTCTTTTATTAATTTGTTTTAGTTATGGTATATGAGTTATATACTTTGTACATAGTGTGTTGTATGTTGTGTGTTTATTTTATATTGTATATCTTTCAATAAAATATAGTTATTTGCAAAAAAAAAAAAATATCTAGGCATCACACTAGACATATCCCTCTCCTACCACATACACATTAACCACCTCTGCTCCTCAGCAAACACCCGGCTTGGGATTCTCTATAGACACAGACACTGCCTCCCCCCAGGCCCTACGGCTGGCAGTAACCAACTCAGTCCTATCACTGGTCGATTACAGGATAATAATTTATGGTATGGTTGACCTCACAACCCTTAACAGTATCAATCTTGCCCTCACTAAAGCCTGCTGACTAGTCACAGGCAGTGATTGACTAACCCACACGTGCGATCTCTATAGGCGAGTGGACTGGCTGACCTTTGAAGGGAGGCTAAAATACCACACTTGCCTCCAAGCCAAAAAGATCCTCCTTAAAGCTTGCACCCACTGGCCTTCTCCCCCCCCTCATCCTACCAAACCCGCACAGGAGCACCCCTAGGCACCAGGCAAGCACCCCCCTCTTAGTCCCCCACTGTAGGACTGCACTAGGGCAAAGGTCTTTCTGCTAGCGGGCTCTCATCTGGCTTAATAACCTCCCCTCTTCCATCTCCCTGGCCCCTAGTCTTAGCCTATTTAAAAATGGAATTAAGAGACATCTCATTGACTCAGAGACATGCAGCTGCTACCAATTCAGTACGTAAAAAACTGCATCTTCCATGACCCATAACTAGGCCTACAATCCCTATGGGACTCTATCCACAAGCTAGGCATGGGAAGCCCGCACAATTGGAATCCAGCTTCACTCCACCTCGGCGACCCAGGGTCTATCATCAACCCCAGAGATACTAACCAAGCATTGTAAATGTATGATGTAATCATGTAAAATTCTGTCTTACTGTGTTGTTCTGCTTAATGAGGTTTGTTTAAAATTGTCAAGTAATGTGCCCATTTTGTATTGACGTGGAGCCTTTGCAAAAGAGTCTTCGACTCAAAGGATTGTAATTCCAAAACTTTAATAAAATAAAATAAAAACATATATATCTGTCCGAGCCAAACATTACTATTAAGGATGACCCTTCAGCTGACTGGCAAGAGAAATAATCATGCTGGCCGGAGCTGGCTGCGCATACTTGTAAGTTTATTGGATGTCCACCCTCCAGTGTCAGCTCTGAGCATGTATTTAGCTCTGCTGGGGATGTTGTGACTGATAAATGCACAAGATTAACACCAGACAATGTGGAGAAACTAACATTCTTAATGGTTAACTTGTCAAACTTTGGCTACATATGTGATGCTAATCTTGAAGAAGATGACACTGGCAGCAGTACCTGTTTTGCAGCTGCGGAGTGACACATCAGCTTTCAATTTTGAGACTGGACTGCTTAAAAGTAGAGATCTGGGACTTGCCTGCCTTTTGACAGCATCATAGTCAACCTGGGGGTGGGTGGGAGGTGTAGCCAGTACATCACCTTTCCTCCCACCCTCAGTTCGGTAAAAGAGTCTTTGAGGGGGGAGTTTAATTTGGGAGTTTAATTTGGGTTTGGTTTAGTATTAATTGATGTAGTTATTTTATTTAGTAGTCTAGTTATTGTAGTTAGTTAGTCTGTTTTAATTGTGTAAGGAATTGATTTTAACTACTTTCTACTGTTTTTTTGAGGATTTGTTCTGTTTGAGATGTGTTTTCCTGTTGCCGCCCCCCGGTCGTACGCTACTCAGCCTCTGATCTCCACTCCCTCAGTCCCTTCTATACTCCCCCTCAGGCTTTTTCCATCTACCAAAGGTGTCAGGCCTTAGGTATTGCCTGCAGGATGGGGAGAGGGGGCGGGGGGGTGAACAGTGGAGGAGAGTTGAGTGGAGCTCTCCCATTAGGGTGACTAAGCCCAGGAGATGCCCTGGGGTGAAGTGGAGCCTGTAGTGTGGGCCATCTTGTTTGGTCTCCATACCCAAAGGCACCATCCTTAGTGATGGGCAGGTGGTCAGGGCAGTCCAGGAGTTCTGTCCAACCCGGGTGATGTTGTGCAATGCCAGGTCCGTCCGGAACAAGACTGCTATAATTTCAGATCTTGTTGCCTCGACGGACCTTGCTTGCATCACCGAGACCTGACTGGATAATAATGCTGGACTGGTATTGGAGGCCGCAATTCTAGCTGGGTATACGGTGATACTTTGCCCAAGATTGGACCATGGGGGGGGGTTGTGGTCTGTTTTAAGACTGAATTGAATCTCACTAGTGCTCCAGTTGAGGAGACCCTTTCTTTTGAATGTGCTGTTGTAGCAGGTGTGGGCTATCGAATTGCTCTCATCTACTGTCCACCAGGAGATGAGAAGCAATTCCTTAAGGAAGTAGCAGACTTCATTGTTGACCTGGCATTTGAGTCACCCAGGCTGATGGTCCTGGGCAACTTTAATGCATGGATCGATGATGAACTCTCGCAATTTGGACAACACTTCCTCCAGCTAATGGATTCACTTGGCCTAACACAGGTGGTTACCACTGCTACACATAAAGCTGGCCATTCTCTTGACTTGGTCTTCCTCCTGGAGATCGAGGCCTCTGATGTGGGGGTGGAACCAGTCAGTTGGTCAGATCACTACATTGTGAGATCAATTTTGGCACCCCCTCCTTGTAGGCCGACCCCTGTGGAGATGGTCAAGTTCCGCCCCTTGCGGAATGTTTCCTCTACTGGTCTTGCGGCGGTTCTTGACCTATCAGAACTTCCTGTGCATAGCAGTGATCCAGAGGCGCTGGTTGTGGCTTATAACACTGCCATTACATCTGCCCTGGATTCTATTGCTCCAGTTCGTGTGCGTCCTCTCTCCCTCCGACCTCGGACCCCATGGTTTGATGGGGCCTTGAGGGAGTTGCGGCGACTTGCACGCAGGTTAGAATGTTGCTGGCGGAGGTCTGGCCTGGATGCCGACCACCTTAGACTGCTAGAACATTATCAATTCTATCAGTCAGAAATTTCCCGTAAGAAGGCAGAGTTCCTATCCAGGGAAATTTCTGCCATGCAGAACCGACCTGCTCAGCTTTTCAGAGCTGTGGACAGATTGTGCAGCCCAACATCTCTACAGCTCTGTAGAGCATTATCACAGTTACAGTGTGATGAGATTGCTCGGTTCTTTGCTGATAAAGTGGCCGACATTAGGGCAGACATCTGTTTGACATGTTCTATGCTAGTTACAGGTGCCCAGGATTGGGTCACTGTCCCTTTGTTTTCCTAGAGCACCATTGACCGCCCAGAAATCATGGATCTTATGCGGATTGTCCAGGGGCTGCGTCCTACCTCCTGTAGTTTAGATCCAGGTCCCACACTCCTAATTTTAGGGTGTGGAGATTCTATTCTACTGGCTCTAGCACAAACAGTCTGGTCTTCTCTTGACTCTGGTCAATACCCCCTGTCCTTGAAAGAGGCAGTGGTAACACCCTTGTTGAAGAAATCATCTTTGAACCCAGACTGTCTTGCTAACTACAGACCTATCTCGAACCTCCCTTTTGCAGGGAAGGTGATCGAGAAGGTGGTAGCAACCCAGTTGGAGAACCACTTGACCATCCATAGCATCTACGAACCTCTCCAATCAGGTTTCTGTAAGAGACATAGTACCGAGGCTGTGCTGGTTCGGGTGCTCAATGATCTCCTGATGGCGAGAGACCAGAGAAAATGGTCTATTCTGGTTTTACTGTATTTATCAGAAGCATTTGACACCGTCGATCATGGGGTTCTCTTGGAGCGCCTGAGATGTATTTGTGGACTCTCTGGGGTTGTGCTCAGAAGGTTCACATCATACCTCACCAGAAGAACTCAGAGGGTGATGTCAGATTTTTTTTCCTCTGAACCCATCTCCCTTTTTTGTGGGATCCCTCAGGGCTCTATACTGTCCCCCATGTTGTTTGCAGTGTACATGCTTCCCCTCGGAGACATTGTGAGATGGTACAAGTATTGGTTCACTGAGCATTCTGTCACGTGGAATAAGTAAAACATAAATAATCCTTGAAGGAAAAGTAAAGTACTGTGTCAAAGAGGGTTAGGCCAGTTCCCTGAATCTCTGTGGGCAGCAGCTGCAGCACCAGCCCTTATTGCCTAGGTCGAGTGTGTGGATTTGTGTATGACAGACCTGTGTGTGAAACAAAATCTGACAGCCAACCACCAACCAGTGCCACTTCTTCCATACTGTCCTTAAGTTGTGACCCCCCCCCCACCGAACAAATCAGCTTTCATCTCCTCCTTGTGCTCTGTGGGGTAAATCTACAAGCTTTGGCTCAGTGGGCATTCTATCATGTGGAATAAATAATGAAAATAAATAATCCCTGAAGGAAAAGTAAAGTACTGTGTCAGAGAGGGTTAGGCCAGGTCTCTCAATCTCTGTGGGTAGCAGCTGCAGCACCAGCCCTTGTAGCCTAGGTCCAGTGTGTGAAGTAGTGTGTGTGTGACAGACCTAAACAATTTGACAGCCAGCCACCAGTGCCACTTCTTGCATACTGTCTCTGTGATCCCCCCTCCCTCTGAACAAGTCAGTCAGCTCTCATCTCCTCCCTGTTCTCCCTGGGGTAAATCACATTCTCTCCTTCTCATCTCATTTCACTAACCATGCTGTTTATTACTACTAAACAGTAGTTTAATTGCTTTTTTCTACATATATTTTGATTAAAATCTTTTTAAAATGTTTCTTTTTAACATACAGTTACCATAAAACAATAAAGATTATGAGAAGTTCAGATAAGCATCCAAACCATTTTCTGTTTATCAGAACCTTTTAGAACCTCAAAACCTTTGGAGGTTCTCCCATACCTACTTGTCAGTCATTTTATTGTCTAGTAAGAATAACAGAGTCACTCACCAAGATAGAGGTGTTCACTGTTGGGATACCATGGTTGCCTGACTTATGGCTGACTACAGGCAGACTGCTATTGATGCCCTTTGCACTGTGGCCCGTCATGCTCTGGACTGCAGAGTGGAGGACCACTAGTTATTACTGACTTGAAAGGTAAAAAGGGTGCTGGAGCTCCACCATCTCCTCAAGGTTGGCCGCCCAATTAGCAGATTTCAAAATGGCTTGGGAGAGGGAAGGCAGATGAAGCGGTGACTGGTTCAGGCACTCAGCTGCCAGGTCTGTGATCCTGCGGTGGTCAGTGGAGAGGGGAGTAATTGGGTGGTAGTTGGTGTCCTCTCTCACAACCCTAAAGCAGCTCTAGTTGTGTGTTTAGGTCTGCTGGAGAAGGCACGCTTTTCATTCTATTAGTTATGCAATGTGTGTTCCATCCTGAAATGTCTGGGGAAGAATGAGTCCATCATTTTAAGTTTGATGTCTGTGAGGCGAGCATGAGTGTTTGCAGTATCAGTAAGGTACTTCAATTTTTGTTTACTTATTTTCATTTCATGCATGCTATTAGTAATATTAAATGCATTTTCACAAGCAGCACTAGCAATGTTTGTACTGAAAGAGATAACGAACCTGAATATTTTTTTTTTCCTTTTTAAATGAAGACCAGATTTTAACTGCATTTCAACAGAGTGTGGGGTCAGGGTATCTTTTGTGCTTTTGTTAAAAGCAACAGAAGCTATGTGATTAGGGAGTAACTGCTGAGCAGTATAATGTATAATATTTGTTGTAAGCATTTCTCCCCCAGGCTTTGGAACTCCATTCCCCTTCCTGTGCATAATGGTCAGGCTGTTCAGAGTTTCTATTCTGTTTACTGTAAGCCCCCCTCCCCATCTAGGGGTGTCCAGATGGTAAAATGTTGGGAGCAGGGCACTGTACAACCCCAGAAAACACAGTCCAGAAATAAAACAGGAAAACAATATCTGAGTCCCACGGGTGATGCAGGTGATGGATGGACTCCATCGGTGGGTGCTCCCTGGCTGCCAGTCGATGAAGGGATGGTGCACCAGGATGACACAGATCTTCACCTGCCTGGCCCTTCCCACTTCACCAGATGGCCTTTGTAGACTGTCTTCACCAGGCAGACCTCTTGACAGCTCCCACAATGGTGGCTGGTTCTTCGTGATCAACCATGGAACACCCTGGTGGCTAGCTGTGGAGGCAAATTTCTTTTAGCAACAAACAGTTTCTTCAATAAACAAGGCAAATACCAAACTGCAGAAAACAGGGGATCGTATTTAATGAACAGATGAATAAAAACAGTAACAGTCCCTCTATGGTGCAAACAAAACAGTTCGACTGCTCTAGACCATGCAGGTCACATCATAGCTTCTGGTGCTCTGGACCACATAGGTCACAGTCGTGAGCAAGTTAGTTCAGGTGGCTACCTATAGCCTTGGTAGCTAAAGTCCAAATGAAAGCAGCAAAACTACTTGTGGCCAAATCAGGCCCTAGAAAGCAGGCAAAACACACTGATTTTCTCCTCCAGCTTCCCTCTTATCTCCCAGTATGGAAAAGGAACTTACAGGGGGTGGCCAGCTCCAGAAGACCACCCTCTACGTCCACTCCTATTAAGGCACAAAACCCAGGAATTAAAAGTTCCAGCCCGAGGGGAAAACTAGGACCAGGTGGAGTTCAGGACCCCTAGCCCTCACTACAGTCCCTCACCTCATGGCCCAATTGCTTTCACTTTTCTCCCTTTTCTGGCAGCTTTAATGTGCTCCCTTGATAGCAGCCCAACATGGTTGCTTGCTGGTTGCCCAAAATTATCCTTCTGTCCCTTCGGAGGGACTAAAGCTGCAGACCAGCCCTAGCCTTAGGGCTTGTCAACAGACAGCCACCACCACATCCTTACTCCCAACTCACTAGGCAACCCAATAAAACAATAAATAAATCAGCTGCATGGCCAAGAGGAAGGATGCCCCAGTCAGACCTCCTCTTCTCACTTTCCTCTGATGAAACTCCCCACTATGGGCCAGAGCACCTCCCTTTTTATTTTCTCTCACTGAAGGTGCCAGAAATCCCTGGCATCCAATCAGGGACCTGACTGTAAGGTGCCAACTCAACTGTTCCCCTAATGATGTCTGGTACCTGCAGTCCCAATTCAAACTATTTACATGCCCCGATCACTGCACTAGCTAGCTCTGCAAACCACTGTCTCAAATAGGAACTACTGCTTCTTTAAAAGTTCCCCAAGGTAGCCATACATGCCCAGAAGCACATACTGATGAAACTGTCTACAATATTTTATTTTAATTACTTTAGAGTCCTGTTGTGGTCGCGAGTCCAGCCTGCCCAAAAATGGACCTGAGACCCAGAACAGCTGCTGCAATGAGTTTTCTTTCTTCTTTTTTTTCCCCTTCCTCCCTGCTGTCCCAGCGGTCATGCATGCCCAATAGTGTAGTCACACTCTCTGTTTACAAATGGTGGTCCCATTGCCACAGCAACCCTCAGGACCGAATACCACCCCAACATGCATCCAGGGTGCAGAAACACTTGCGCGGTGCCTGGCCCTTCCCAGTCTAAATGCCAGGAACCACAAACAGGGCAGCTGGAATCGGAGAAGCCACTCATGGACCTCACTGGTCCAAATCCCACCAGGGCCACCGAATGACCCCCAAGCTATGGAGCGGAGTTGCAGAGTAAAGGTTCAATAAGGTAAGCCCATTTGGGACTCACTCCTCATTTAAATGTTCACAGCCCTCAGCAAGCCAATTTTTGACCTATACCATTTACACTATATTTACTCAAGTTCTAAACTATTACTATCTATTTATTCTAACTTAAGCTATTCCTACTTATCTATATGCTGACCCAGCTCTTTAAACCATCAGGGAATCATTATCCAACTGGGCCACTCGCCAGCTGGACCTACAAAACCCGGGAAAAACTTGGTCCAACCGATGGTGTTCCCAGTTCATCAACTAATCCCTACCTGACCACCTGCTGCCCAAGCCTATGAACAAGGATGAAGCTCAGCTCAGCCGATGGCATTCTAGGTCCTACTCCCCTGGTGACCCACCCACTGAACCCATGGATCCCTTCTTTCAGTTCACGTTGTGGTGTCCCAGGTCCTACTCTCATACTTCTACAACTTTACTACTTGCATATACTCAACAACACTTTACCACTTACCCATACTGCCGCCAGCTGCCTGCGTTGGGTGGCCTGAAAACATTTTTTTAAAGAAACATACTGATACCTAAAGCAAAAATCCTAACGGTAGTTATGAAATCATCTTAAAGGAGCATTATTAAAAACCTTTGGAGCCTTCTGAGACATCCTAAAAGTTACAAAAGCTGGAAAAGTATTCGAGCAGATTAACATCCTAAAAAAAAAGGAAAAAAAGGAGGCAGCATAGCGCTGTGGTTTAAGGCTCTGAGCTGCAAACATGTAGACTTGGGTTTGAATACCACAGACCCCACTTGCATACTGTGTGACCTTGAGCAAGTTATTTAACTTCCCTGTGCTTCCAGATTGCACCTGTAAACAAGCTTCAGCTAAGTGTGTCTCTCCTGGTTAAAAAAAAAAAAAACACCATTTTTGCAAAAAACACATCTGAAACCTTTTCTGAAAGGTTATATCTCCCCACGTCTCAGCAAAAATAATCTATTACTTAGTATGCAACTTATACCAACAATTCAAAAATGCAATAAGAAGGCAATTAAATGCATAATAAAGCAACAGTGCATAAACAGTTACTCTACCATTTGTTTTCTCTTTTTTTTCCAAAGGCATTTTTTCCCCCCACAAGCCCATTGCCCACAAACAGTTCAAAAAGTCTCTGCACAAGCTGTTTTTATTTTTTTCAGTCCAAAACCCCTGAGGCCCTGTGTAATCAGGGACAAACCACCCACAAGACCTGGGACCTAGGTCAAACAGGGCATCCTTATAGTATGGTCTCTGAAGGAAACTGCATTTTCAGTTCACATTTGTGGGGAACTGAATTCTCAAAGGGCAAACCTCCCCATACCTTGAACACCACTTTTAAAAGGCCATTAGGAGAAAATTGAAAGGAGGTAAAAGAGGCAATGCCCACAATACAGTCTCTGCTCCCACTACATCCACTGTTGCTCCCAGTCCCAGCAACCAAAAGCAATGGCTGAGGCAGCTCCACCAGAGAAAAGACGTGCAATGTCCCAGTCCACAGGCACCATTTTGTTTATGCAATAAATTAGTCCTGCAAGATGGGGGGCTTCCACAGCTTGTCCAGCACCAAAGTTTTTAATACACCATGACCAAGGCATACCAAAATGAAGACCCAGGATGAACCCCCACGTTATGAGCCCCCCCTTCCCCATCTAGGGGTATCCAGATGGTAAAATGTTGGGAGAGGAGCACTGTACAACCCAAGAAAATACAGTCCAGAAATAAAACAGGAAAACAGTACCTGAGTCCCATGGGTGATGCAGGTGATAGATGGACTCCATCGGTGGGTGCTCCCTGGCTGCCAGATGATGAAGGGATGGTGCACCAGGATGATGCAGATCCTCACCTGCCAGGCCTTGCCCTCTTCACCGGATGGCCTTTGTAGACAGTCTTTACCAGGCAGGCCTCTCGACAACTACCACGGCGGTGGCTGGTTCTGTGTGATCAACCCCAGAACAACCTGGTGGCTAGCTGTGGAGGCAAACTTCTTTTAGTAGCTGTGTAGGCAAACTTCTTTTAGCAGCAAACAGTTTCTTCAATAAACAAGGCATACACCAAACTGCAGAAAACAGGGGATCCCATTTAATGAACAGATGAACAAAAACAGGAACAGTCACTTCATGGATCAAATAAAACAGTTCGACTGCTCAAGACCGTGCAGGTCACATCATAGCTAGTGGTGATCTGGACCACATAGGTCACAATTGTGAGCAATTTAATTCAGGTGGTTACCTATAGCCTACGTAGCTAAAGTCCAAATGCAGGCAGCAAAACCACTTGTGGCCAAATCAGGCCCTAGAAAGCAGGCAGCAACACACCTGTTTTCTCCTCAAGCTTCCCTCTTATCTCCCAGCAGGGAGATGGCCAGCTCCAGAAGATCACCCTCTATGTCTACTCCTCTTAAGGCACAAAACCCAGGAATAAAAAGTTTCAGCTGGAGGGGCAAACTAGGACCAGGGAGATTCCCAGGCCCCTAGCCTTCACTATAGACCCTCAAATCTTGGCTCAATTGCTTTCTCTGTGTTCCCTTTTCTGGCAACCCAAACATGCTCCCTTGATAGCAGCCCAACATGGTTTCTTGCTTGCCACCCAAAAATTATCCTCCTATCCTTTCTGAGTGACCAATGCTGCATACCAGCTCCAGTCCCAGGGCTCATCAACAAATGGCTGCCACCATGTCCTTAATCCCAACTCACTGGTCGACCCAATAAGACAATAAATAAACCAGCTGCAAGTGTCCTGAGCCTGAAATAAAAGGACAAAGGTTGAGACAGAACCTGGGGAAAAGACCACATTGCATTCTGAGCCTGAAAAAAGAATGAAGGTTGCATCTGAACCCATGGAAAAGATGGAGTACAGAGAATGACAGAAGAAGAGAGAGAGTGAACCTCTTGGATTCAGAGAATTGCCAGTACCTGCACAGTGAGAAAAGGGACTATGTGTGCAGGAGATGATGTGTGAGCCAGAGCAAAAAGTGCGGCCATGTTAAAGTTGAGAGACTGTGAAAGCAGAAGGATTGACAGGTGCTTTCTGGTCCAAGTGCCTGTGGTCTGCTCCTGAGGTACTGCCAAGAGATAAATAGATGGCTGTGGCTACACACCATAAGGAGTAAAGACGAAGAAAGAGAACAGCAGAAGAGAATGTGCTGAATGTTTTTTTGGCACTCAGGGCCAAGTGGGGAACTTGGTAACCCCTATCGAGTGGAGTCTGCCTCTTCAGGGGGTCGAGGGTCTTCTACCCGAGAGCTAGGGTGCTCTGATTGAGGGAGCCAGGCTGTGGGGCTACTCCCCAGTCTGGGCCCTCTGTAGTGGAAAACCTTGAGCACATGATCTGCATCGGGGCCTGTAATGGACCGAAGGGGACAACCTGAAGTTTAATTCAAGTAAGCTTGCCAACGCCGGCTACCAGCTGCACCTCAGGCCTGTAACTAAAATCAGAGTACCCAGTGAGGGACTTAAGGGAAATTGGACTGGGATCTGCAGGTCTGAGTTTTGGGCAACTGCAGCAGATAGATAGATAGATAGATAGATAGATAGATAGATAGATAGATAGATAGATAGATAGATAGATAGATAGATAGATACTGATGGCTGCATGGATTCAGACATGAGAATGAATCAAAGGGAATGTGATTTGGGAAGTGCAAATTGAAAATGCCATAACCTTTATTCCACTACTCCACTCCTAAACCCTCCCCCTTTAAATAAACCCTGGAGTTATTGTTTTTTCAGCAGAAAAGGAATCCAGAGCCTGATTTTAGTGAGCCTGTGTATTGATGAGATGAAAAGGTAAATGTGGTAACTGAATGCGGTGAGGTTCAAATCCTGGTAAGCCCATGTCTAGGGTAACTGTTGGGGAGGTGGGTTGGTACAACATCCCAGGGGGTTGTACTGCAAGCTATCAGACCCACTTAAAATGTACTGTGGGTGGACGCACTACCATTTTAATTTAACATTTGGGAAAGGACCCCCTTAGGTCAGCTATGAGAGCCCAGGCCCCTTGCCCTTGATCGGGCCCACAAGACAGAGGCAGTGGCCCTCTAACAGATGGTGCTGGAGAGGGGGTTTCATCATACAGGCGCCGCTGGGACCTTCTGAGTCAGTTGCACCCGGCATGGATCCCCCCAGCTCACTAAAATGGGGATCCTTGCAGATGGTGAGAAAATGGAAAAAAGGTTATGAAAATCAATAGAGAAGTTATTTTGGTGTCCAAACTGGCATTGGCCTGTTCATCGCTGGTTGATGAGATCATGGGGGAGTGCACATCTCCTCGTGATCAAAGCTAGAAGGTGCCCCAGAAATGTGTGCCACTTGGGAAATAAAGGTTCTGAGGGTCTAAGGGGAGTGTTTATACCATCTAAAGCTTTAGGATGGTGGGGTAAGGTGTAAATTGATGGAAACAGATGATGATCATGGAAAACAGAAAATGTTTGTTGTTGTTGAATAGAGAAGGCAACTCTGTGTATAGAATTGGATGCCATAGTTACTGTAGATATGATTGGGTTGCAAAGTGACTTGAGACTAAGTACCTTAGCTTGGCATGGGATCCCAAGCATTTAAGGAGAGGGGGAGTGTAACACCCCTGTCGGGGAGTTACCTGAAAGCCACCGAAAAAGGCTCATTCTTTTTTTGTCCAGGTCTCGTTCTTCTGGCTTGCCCCTTTGTTCCTGGGTTGCTTCTGCCAGCTCCCTCATTGTTTTCTAGAAAGAACAGCACCAGAGGAGCTGTATCATAGAGCCGCTGGTTTTGGAAAAGGCATTGCGGTGCTGGCAAGCTCTGCACATGCACACTTGCATAATTTCATGAGGCCATTTTTGGCTGGTTTTGGTGTGCCTCTCTGGTAGTCCCAGTCCCGTTGGGAAATGAGAGAGGGTACCGGGGACCCTGGTTAAGAGGGAAAGGTAACCAGGAAGGAGAAAATTTATTTTTTATGTGCACCAATTGCACATCAGGGATCTGGTGCCACCTCATTAATATTCATGAGGTGGCATCCCTTTGAAGTATCAGGACCCTGTCTAGTGCTAGGAAAAGAGAGAAAGCGCTAGGACAGGCAGGGAAAGGTTTAAATATGTAAAGAGATATGTGCACAGGGAAATGGAAAGGCTGCCAGTCTGGGGTGGAATAAAGAAATAATGAGGAACAAGGACATATAAATGCACTGAGAGAAGAAGAGGGAGAGTGACCTCTTCGATTCAGATAATTGCCAGTACCTGCACGGTGAGAAAAGGGACTATGTGTGCAAGGGAAGATGTGTGAACCAGAACAAATAGTGTGGCTGTGTTAAAGCTGACAGACTGTGAAAGCAGAAGGATGGACATGTGCTTTCTGGTCCAAGTGCCTGTGGTCTGCTCCTGAGGTACAGCCAAGAGAGAAATGGATGACTGTGGCAACACACCGTATTGGATAAAGAGGAAGAAATAAAGCAACAGAAGAGAATGTGCTGAATGTTTCTGTTGGCACCCAGGTCCAGGTGGGGAACTTGCTACCCCCCATCAAGTGGGGTCTGCCACTGCAGGGGGTCACGGGTCTTCTACCTGAGTGCCTGGGTGCTCTGACTGAGGGAGCCAGGCCATGAGGCCACTCCCTGGTCTGGGCCCTCTGTAGTGGTAGGCCTTGCGCACGTGCTCCATATCAGGGCCTGTTATGGGCTGAAGGGGACAAACTGCAAGTTCAGCAAGCAAGCAAGAGAGAGAGAGAGAGAGAGAGAGAGCAAGCTGCAGCCTCTGTGCCCCTCTTTAAGAAATTGTGCCAGGTTCTGCTTCTGATCCATCCATCCCCAGGAAGCCAGTGAACTGTACCATAGCTTGGCAGACACCAGGAGAAAGGACTGCTGTGTGACTGAACTTCTCTGCTGGGATCATAGCTCTATTTTTATAGGCACAGGATTTGCCTGACAACAGGAACTTCCTGTTTAGGGGCAGGAAGTGAATGATCACAGAACCACCAAGGACCCACCATCCTAGAAGGGCAAGAGTTGCTCTCCGGCCCCCTCTAGCTGCTGGAGGTCTGCCTCTGAGCAAGTAAGTGTTCTACTGCGAAATATAGGATATTCTTGTCTCAGAACAGGACAATCAGGAGCTTAAAGGGCACACAGGCAGAAAGTAAGGAGAGAGAAAAAACAGAAGAAAGAGTAAGGATTGCAAAACAGTTAAGGGCCAGAAATAAGACATGATTGGAGTGGTGCAGAGCAGTGGCTGTGGAGCAGCAGTCTTCAGGAGATGTTCTGGAGGATGCGTGTTGTCTCATCTGCAGGCACCTCTCTGGGCTGAGGAGGAGGTTGCTCATCTCCAGGCTGAGTTGGCCAGGATTTGTGGGACCTCCTCTTCCATCCAGGGACCATCAGTGCCACTGCCGTTGCCTCAGAGGTTGCCAAGAAAGAGGAGCAGTTGGACCACAGTGGGCTCAGGGAGGGTGAGGGTGGTGGAACAGAGGCGCATCCCTTCCGTTGTACCTCTCCACAATTCCTATGCCACTCTGGAAAAAGTGTGGTTCCTCTATGGAGGCACCCACAGTGGAGACCAAGGAGGATGCTGGGAACCTCCACAAAGGATACCCACAGGAGGGTGGCAGGGGACCCTGCAGGGGAAGGAAACAACTCCTGGTGGGGGACTCCATTGTTAGGAAGGTAGAACTGGGGAAGGAAGGGGAGAAGGAGGTGGGTGCCTGCCTGGCACCATGGCTTGCAGGGACAGGGAGCGATCCTCAGGATTGCCAGAGCAGCTGCACAGGGAGGGAGCTGGATGTCATTGTCTCACCTAGGGACAAATGATCTGGCTAAGAAAGGGATTAGAGAAGTGCAGGAAGAGTTTGTGGAATTGGGAGGGGCCTTAGTCAAGTAGCACGCACGGTAAACTTTCTCGGAGGTGCTACCATCTATGGTATAGGAGATGCTAGGGTGTTCCGCACCATGGGATTCAATCAGTGGTTGAAAAACTGGTGTGGAGCTCAGGGATTTGGCTTCATTGGGGTCTGGGGGTCCACCTGGAGTGATGCAAGAATATACTGGCATGATGGGCTGCATCTGTCCGGGAGAGGAACCAGGATCCTAGGTGATAGGTTTAAATGCTTCATTGGCAAGCTTTTAAACTAGCCAAGGGAGGAGGCACTGGAAAGGAGAAGGAAAATCCTAGGCCCCCCCAAATAATCACGGTAGTAAGTGCGGCAAACACCAACATAGAGGTGTCCATAGGGAGAAGGGCAGGGGTAAATGGAGAAAGTGACAAAGGCAAGAAGGACAGGGATGGGGCAAAAGGGAGAAAGGCCATCAGGAAATGGAGGGTAATGAGTACCAATGCCCGTAGTCTGGGCAACAAGCTCCCTGAGCTGATGGCCTTAATGGAAGAGGGATGCCTGGATATCGTAGCAGTCACAGAAACATGGTACACAGAGAACCATGACTGGGATGTTAACATACCAGGGTACATAACCTACAGGAGAGACAGGCAGGGGAGAAGAGAGGAGGAGTAGCTCTTTATGTAAAGGAAGGGATAAAAGCAACTGAACAAAAGAGTAAACAGGGAGGAGAGGAGGCACTGTGGGTCACCTTGGAGACTGGAAAGGGCACCACAATCCGCACAGGGGTTGTGTACAGACCCCCATGTCAGGGGGAAGGAATGGACAAGGACATGATAGAAGGCATTCTTAGAATGGCAGAGAAAGGGGAGATACTGTTGATGGGAGACCTGAATATGCCAGATGTTAACTGGAGCACATTTGCTGCAGCCACATCCAAGAGCAGGGCCATTCTTGATGCCCTACAGGTGGCAGGCATTAGACAGCTAGTTTCAGAACCCACTCTGTGAGGGAGCAATCTTAGACCTCATACTCTCAAACGGGGCAGTGAGGATCTCAGATCTAGAAGTGGGTTGCCATCTGGGACAAGTGACCATCAAACAGTGTGGTTCACATTAAACTCAGCTACAGAGTCAAGCCATACAAAAGGGAGGTACTGTACTTAGGAGGCTGACTTTGGCAAGATGGGAGAGTTCCTCAGAAAAGCACTAGCAAACAGGCTAGAAGGAGGTGTGGAGCAACAATGGGGAATTATTAAAACTGCCATCACAGAGGCAACAAGCCTTTGTGTGAAGCAAATAAACAAATCAAAACGAAAGAAAAAGCCACTATGGTTCTCAAAAGAGGTGGCTGTGAAAGTCAGGAAGAAAACGATAGCATTCCAGAAGTATTAGGAAACACAGAAGGAGCAGGACAGACAGCTTTACCAGTGAAGGCAGAAGGAAGCAGGGAGGGAAGTCAGAATAGCAAAGGCCCAAACTGAGGAAAAGATAGCCAACTCAGTTAAGAAGGGGGATAAAACCTTTTATAGGTACATCAGCGAGCGTAGAAAGACAAAGGGAGGGATAGTGAGGCTGAATAGAATGAACGGTGGGTGGGCAGAGGGGGACAGTGAAAAAGCAGGAATACTGAACGAATATTTCTGCTCAGTATTCACAAAAGAGGAGGGGGAAGTGCCTAATCCAATTAACAGAAGCACTCTTCATAGGGGGTCGATCCCAGTCCTTTCACAGAAGAAAGGGTTCTGCAAGAACTCCTAAAACTGAAGGTGGACAAAGCAATGGGTCCTGATGGAATTCACCCCAGAATTCTAAAAAATTAAGGGAGAAACTAGTGAAACCACTGGCTACTCTTTTAATAAATCATGGGAGGATGGTGTGGTACCCGAGGACTGGAGGAAGAGCGGATGTGATTCCCTTCACAAAAGTGGGTCCAAGACAGAGGCAGGAAACCACAGACCTGCCAGTCTGACCTCTGTGGTAGGGAAAGTGATGGAGTCACTTCTGAAGGAAAGAATAGTTGAGTACCTAGAGGCCAGTGGAACACAGGACCCAAGGCAGCATGGGTTCCAGCGGAAGGTCATGTCAAACGAATCTAATAGATTTCTTTGATTGGGTGACCAAAGTAGTAGACCAGGGAGGGCTGTGGACATGGCCTACCTAGACTTTAGCAGGGCATTTGACACAGTCCCACAAAAGATTAATAGTCAAATTAACCAGCCTGGGAGTGGGACCCAGGGTGGTAGCCTGGTAAAACATTGGCTGGACAACAGTACACAGAAGGTAATTGTAAATGGAGTCCACTCTGAAGAAAGGGGTTACTAGTGGGGTACCGCAGGGTTCAGTATTGGGTCCAGTCCTTTTAATGTCTTCATCAGTGACATTGCAGAGGGACTGAAGGAAAAGTATGCCTTTTGCAGATGACACAAAGATCTGCAACAGGGTTGATACACAAGGAGGCATGGAAAGGATGAAAAGGGACTTGGCAAGGTTGGAGGAATGGTCAGAAGTATGGCAGCTAGGATTCAATGCAAAAGTGCAAAATAATGCACCTGGAAACAAGAACCCAGGGAAGAATACACAATGGGTGGGGAGGTAGTAACAACAACAAAAGGAAAGGGACCTGGGGTAATCATATCAGATGACCTTAAGATTAGCAAGCAATGTGAGAAGGCAATAGGGAGGGCTGGGAGTATACTGGGATGTATAGGGAGAGGCATCATCAGCAGAAAACAGGAAGTTGTTATCCTTCTGTACAGACAGTTGGTGACACCATCTGGAGTACTGTGTCCAGTTCTGGAGACCCCATCTCCGCAAGGACATAGACAGGATAGAGGCAGTCCAGAGGAGGGCAACTAAAATGGTGCAGGGTCTGCAAGAGAAGCCGTATGAGAAGAGACTAAGGAGCTTAATATGTATACCCTTGAGGAAAGAAAGGAGGGGACATGATAGAAACTTTTAAGTACCTCAGTGGAATCAACAAAGTCCAAGAGGGTAGCATCTTTCAGAAAAAGAGGCTTGCAAGAACAAGGGGACACAATTTAAAGATAGAAGGAGGGCAGTTCAGGGGCAATGTGAGGAAGTATTATTTCACAGAGAGGGTAGTGGATGCATGGAACAGCCTTCCTGAGGAGGTTGTGGGGTCTAAAACTGTGGGAGAATTCAAGAATGCATGGGACAGACATAAGGCAATTCTTGTGGGGGGTAGGAAGAAATAGGCTGTTGGTTAACTAGGATCTGCGGCCTATCCTGTAGGTAGGGAAATGGGCAGACTAGATGGGCCTAGCGGTTCTTATCTGCCGTCAAAGTCTATGTTTCTATGTTTCTATGTTTCTACCATCTGAAGACTGAGTTCTGCAGATAACCATGAGTAGACAGCAGGAATTGTCCTACACCTGGGGACTGTAAATAACTGAGCAAGCATACTAGGGCTGGAGGGAAAACAAGGAAAAGTGTATAAAGTTTAATTCAAGTAAGCGCATTAATGCTGGCTACCAGCTGCACCTCATGCCTGCAACTAAAATCTTGGTACCCAGTGAGGGACTTAAGGGAAATTGGACTGGGACCTGCAGGTCTGGGTTTTGGGCAACTGCAGTAGATAGATAGATAGATAGATAGATAGATAGATAGATAGATAGATAGATAGATAGATAGATAGATAGATAGATTGATTCTGATGGCTGCACGGATTCAAACATGGAAATGAATCAAAGGGAATGTGATTTGGGAAATGCATATTGAAAGTGCCTTAACCTCTATTCCACTACTCCACTCCTAAACCCTCTCCCTTTAAATAAACCCTGGAGTTATTGTTTTTACAGCAGAAAAGGAATCCAGAGCCTGATGTAAGTGAGCCTGTGTATTGATGAGATGAAAAGGTAAATGTGGTAACTGAATGCGGGGAGGTTGGAATCCTGGTAAGTCCATGTATAGGGTAACTGTTGGGGAAGTGGGTTGGTACAACATCCCAGGGGGTTGTACTGCAAGCTATCAGACTCACTTAAAATGTACTCTGGGTGGAGGCACCACCATTTTAATTAATTTTTTTGGAAAGAACCTCTGTAGGTCATCTATGGGAACCCAGGCCCCTTGCTCTTGGTCAGCCCACAAGGCAGGGACAGTGGCCCTCTTCCAGACAGCACTGGAGAGGTGGTTACATGTATTTAAAATAGTTTGCCTGTGCCCTTTTCCCCCATGTGACTAAATTCCTGTTTGGTGAAAGAAAAAAAGTTTCCATTTTGTTTTTACTAGACTAGGCTACCGTATACGTTCATTATTAGTTGTATGGAGTGCTACTACCTGTCCTTATTTTTGTGTTTGGACTTGGAAAGGCAGCACTGCAGGTATGAGGTGCTATTCCCACAGTCACTTACTAGTACATCCTTTCTTGATATACTTCCAGAGAAAGACATACCTTTGAAGAGGCATATAAAAATGCCTGCTAAGTGACAGTCCAGTACAGAGAAATGTGCCAGGGTGGATGAGGCAGCTAAGAAGTCTGTTACGGAGATTACAGCTTCAGTTCCACTTCCCCAAAGCTCACCTATGTCTGCATCAGTGTCTTCTGTCACTTAAGGCTCTGGTGGCGTGGCAGATATCAGCAAAGGGGTTGTTTGAGTACTAGCATATCTGTGTCTCAGTTTTTTACAGCCAGAACTGTTGCATCAATGCTGATGGGGGATGATAGTGAGAAGAAGGGAGACACTGACACCAGCACAGGAACAGTGGTCCAGGAGGAGGGGGATAAGTCTGTTGGTGTGACTGTCCCAGGGCCTGTTCCTGCTGGAGTTGGTGGTGGTGATGGTGTTCAGCCAGAGCCTGATAATCCTAGAGATATGGATGGTCAGCCCCATGAGGAGATGGTTGTAGAGAAAGAGAAAGGTGCTGTGTAAGAAGACAGTGATAGGGAGGAGGCAGAGGACAAGGACATCATCAGCATCGGTGCTGATGACCTTGACTGGAATGATCCCTCATGGGAGCATGAGTTTAAAAAGGTCAAGGGTGATGTAGGCAATGTACATGCACAGTTTGTGGGTCAGGCTGTCACCAAGCCTATCAGCAGCACTCCTCCAAGCAGTCAAGTTACCCACCCCCCAAAACAAGTAGTCATATGGAAGTGATGAAAGCAGCCCAAAAAGCACAAACTTCAACACCTGTTTCTCAGCTCCCCCACTCCCAAACAGTCCCAGTAGCATGTTAAGACCAGAGGTCAGAAGTTCCTAGTTTGGGACTTTTATGTGCTTGATTCTGTTGATGAGACAATAGCAATATGTCAACTGTGTCAAGCACATGTTAGTTGGAGAAAAAAGGGAAGCCACATAGGCACCAGTGGCCAACATGCCCACCTGAAAAACAAGCACCCGCTATGCTGGCAGCAGCACCAGAAGAACACCAGAGCTGTTGGTGGGATGTCACTTAGCAAGTTAAATGTAACTGAGACCAGTTCAACGCTGCAGGAGGAGAGAAGGCAGAGTGGGTTGGTGGTCATGGAGGAGGATGAGCAATCCTTTGCTCTCTTGTGTAGTGGGCATAGCAGTGGATATGCCATGCTCAGTCCTTTAACTCAGAAAAGTGCACCACCACACCCAAAATCAACCAAAATAAGTTGTTTCATGTGGTCTGCACATACCCAAGAGTCTACTGTTACCCCTAAAAGAACAACATTGGTGTCTCAAGTACTGCATTCTGGTTGAACATCCCCAAAGATGCAGTCCACACTGAAGACCATCCTTGAGTGGCACTCAAAGTACCCCCCCAACCATGCTGCTGCACACGAGTTAAATGCTGCCACTGCTGAAATGCTGCCCATTGATCTCTTGCCATTTTCATTCATGGAGAATGTTAGGTTCTGCAGGTTGATGGCCCGTGCCTGTCCCAAATGGTAGGTTCCAGTGTGAACCCATTTCTCTAAGCGTGCCATGCCAGAGCTGCACAGCAGAGTTGCAGATTCTGTAACACATGCAACGAAGTATTCTTCAACAGAATATATTAATCTCAGCATTGATATGTGGACCAGTGGACAAACAACTGCAAGCTCATATCTATGCATAATGGCACACTAGGCACAGGTACCTGGTGTGGTAGCTGATGCTGGGCTTATCAAAACCTGCCTGAAGCAAAACTGTTGTGGTAGCAACATCCCTGGAATTCGTCAGCATGCAACCCTGAGTATGTGAAGTGTTACTGGTTCTCACACGGGTGAGAAAATGCTTAATGTTCTGCTGGACAAAATTAATGAGTGGCTGCACACACAGTCACTTACAACAGGATTTATTGCAAGTGATAATGGCTCCAATGTAGTGAAGTGCATTGGTGAGATGGTGTATTTTTCAGGGTGTCCTGCCTGGCACACTGCCTTAATCTTATTGTGCAACAGTTTCTAAACTATGCAGACATTAAGATAACTGTGACTGTTGCCCATTGCATCTGTGTGCACTTCACCCATTCTGCAAAGGCCCATGACCAGCTACGTGAGCTGCAGCACAATAACCATCTGCCTCAGCACCGTATGAAGTTTGATGTTGTGACCAGGTGGAACTCCACACTGTACATGACTGACCAGCTGTATGAACAGTATAAGGCTTTTTTCAGAATACCTGCTGGTGCACACCACCAGGGACAGTGCTGGAGTATTCATTGTTCTAACAACAGAGCAGTGGTACCAAATTGATGGGCTAATGAGCATTCTCCATCCATTCAAACATGCTACACAGGCAGTGAGTGGGGACAGCCTCTATAAGTCAATCAATACCCCTCACACATGTGCTGAGGCAGACACTGGTGAATGTCCAACACCAGATGGAGGCAAGTGGGGATCATAGTAGTTGTGACATAATGGATCACATGCTACACATGCTGTACAGCAATACACACATTTCTGGCATTTTACAGTCAGAAAAATTTGTCATCACTACCATGCTTGATCCCACGCTATAAATGTGGCCATGCCATACAAGTTACAACCACAGCATCACTACAGCCAAACAGGACAGCATTGGCAAATGAATATTATAGATTAATCTCAACTGTGAAACAAGCAGGAGGCAGCAAGTGTGACTAGCAGCAGCATCTTGTAGGAGGAATACATTTTCTCAGTGTGGCCCCACGGCCACCACTTGCCATGTTGGCAATTTCATAATTGCCACAATAATTGTGTCTCCCTTCAATCACAATTTTGTCATGTTACATTGCTGGACTTCAAAGGCCTGTTCTGCACAGAACAGCAGCTAGCGGCAACAAGATTCATACTGAAATCATTTGTAAACAGTGGACAAAACAGCTTTCTTTTTGTCTGGGTGGTGGTTGGGCTCTATAAAACTTCTGGACTAAAACCACATTTATGTCTCAATTTTATGTAACATTTCTCATGTAACATTTCTGGACTTCTAAGGCCTGATCTACACTGCACAACAGCTAGTAGCAACAAAATTCATCCTGAAATCATTTGTAAACGGTGGACAAAACAGCATTTTTTGTCTGGGTGATGGAGGGGCACTATATAACATCATGACTGAGATCAGATTCATGTCTCAGTTTCATCCTAGTTTTTCTTGTCATATATCTTATCTTATCAGGCCTGCTCTGCACAGTATGGGGGCAAGAGTTGTGTTAAACTCTGGCCCAGGTATACGTTTTGGACTGTTTGGTGGTGGGGCACTATAAAACATCATCATGACAGGAGGGGAGGTACTCCAGGTTAACATTTGTGTCAAACCTTGGGGACACATGTTGTGGTAAGCACAAAACACATATTTGTGTTTAACTTCACAATAAAATTGCTTATGTTTATATGATTGTTGTGTTTGTCTTCTGACTGATGCTGCACACAGCCACAACATGCAGTTGTCAATGCCAAATGTTGATTTCTTTGCTCCATTGAGCTCGCTCACTCCTCCTCTCTCACTCGCTCATTCTGTTTCTCCTGGCGCTGAAGGCTGCCCTTTTGCATACAGGGCTCCTGCATGTGTTGGCACCTTTTTCTGACCACCAAGAAATCTGCAGCAGTCCCAACAGAGCTCCATTGAGCTCACTCAGTGCCCCTCTCTCACTCGCTTGTTTGATTTCTGCTGGCGCTGCAGGCTGCACTTTTGTACTGGGCTTCTGCCTGCATTACTGCCGGTTTCTGCCCACAGAGAAATCTGCAGCAGTCACGATAGAGCTCTGTTGAGCTCGCTCACTCCCCATCTCTCACTCGCTCATTCTGTTTGTCCCACCACTGCAAGCTGCCCTTTTGTACTGGGCCCCTACCTGCATTGCTGCCTTTTTCTGCCCACAAAGAAATCTGCAGCAGTCCCAATAGAGCTCTGTTGAGCTCATTCACTCCTGCTCCCTCACCCACTCGTTCAGTTGCTCCTGGCACTGCAGGATGCCCTTTTGTACTGGGCTCCTGTCTGCATTGGCACCTTTTTCTGCCCAGAAAGAAATCCACAGCAGTCCCGACAGAGCTCAGTTGAGCTCGGTCACTCCCCATCTCTCACTCACTCAGTCCTAATCTGTCCCAAACACTGATTTCCGAAAGCGACTGCGGTATTCTGCACTGGAAACACAAAAACAGATTTTGGCCAGGATGTGAAAAATGACAGCTGCACTGTTCTTAAGGAGGTGTGAAAAAATGCCAGTGCTGAAAATCTGGCATGAAAATGTAACATATATATATATATCTACGGGTTCGGGGAAGGATGAGGTTACCTGGCACAAGGGACCTAGGTTTGGCTACTCTGCACAGGGGAACCCAAGTAAATCCAACTGCAGGAAGCAATAACTGTAATGTCCAGAACCAGAATTGGGATTTTTCAGTGTGGCTTTATTTATTAACTAACTGAACATAAACATAGCACTGCATGGTCCCCCAAAGGGCTACGTTACTGTATGTGCAGATTAGAGGTTAAACACAGCGGTCCATTTGAGGAATGAACACATTACTACAATTGTCTGGCTTTGGACCCACCAGGCACTCAGCCCGGACTTTGCATGCGCATTGGATACATAGCCCGACTGGCCTGGCTCCCCTGCCGGCCACTCGACTGACGGTCCACTTGAAGAATGAACCCAAACTTTACTTGGAAAGACATCCCATCAAACAAGGAGACTCCCAAACTATGGCTCCCCACACCACTTGAAGTCTGCGACTCCTAGAGATTTGTTTTCGTACTTCCAATCGAAACTCCCATCAAACAAGGAGACTCCCATCCAACAAGGAGTAATTTTCCCATCCTGTGGCTCCCCACACCACTTAGAGTCTGTGACTCCTAGAGAGATTTTCAAGTTGTGACCCATGTCTGGGTACCCACCCCATCTCTGGCCAAGTGCATGAGGCAAGTAGCAAAAACACAGAAGAAATCTGTAGAGGTGGACCTGGTTACTAAAGATGGGGGGGTTTTCCCACCTCCAGCTCCCACAGCCCATACCCAGCCATTTCTCTGGACACACAGAAAACTTTAGACTTTAAAATGTAGATTGAACGGTGGATGACATGAAGCACCCCCTCTACAGTGAACTTTAAATCCATTTAAAACTTTAAACTGTTTGACTGCTCTATTTGTTTGTCCTAGTTGACATAGTCCTCCCAAATAGCAGTCCACATTTATTTCCCAACTGAAGAAAACAAGATATTTGCCCCTTCAAATGGAGCCAAACACTCACCCATTCGTTGCAGGTGCCCCACAGGCGAAGTACTGTAATCTTTGCTGTTATACAAGAACAGACTGAAATTAAATCAGGCAGCTTCCTTCCCAGGGTGGGAGAAGGGGATTGCCCCTGGAACCCACAGAGAACTCCCCCCCCAGAGGGAGGGGGACACTGAGACCGAGGGAGCGGTCTCCACCACTTTAAAAAAGGTAAAATACAGGAACACTTCCTTTTTTCTTAGTGAGAGATCAAACTGCAGACTAATGCTTCCTTCTTGCTTAAGGACAAACGGAAGACTCACTTTGAATTTCCCAAAGTTCTAAACTTCACTCCCCGAGCTGGAGATTCCAAAGTGGCTCATGCAGCTGCGACAGTTCTATAGTGATGTCATCTCTCAAGTCTCAGCTGTGACTGAGGACAGAGTGAGACAGTGTGAAACCCATTTAACTGGAGTTTTGCAAGCTGCCTTCCCTGCCTACCACTAGGTCTTACTGGGATTCTAGTAACCCCGGGTAACAAAGGGGTTACAAAAATATTACTAATTTGCAAAGCTGCAAGGGTGCATGGAAACTGCACAACACACGCTTATAATACAGTCATTTTATGGCATTTCATCACAAAATTTTCAACATAGGCATTTTAGGACCTCTGCTCCTGAACAGTGTCACTGTGATTTTTGTAACGCGTCCTGAACACTGATTTACCACAGCACCCTCGCTATTCTGTGCCAGAAGTGCAAAAACACATTTTGGCCAGGATGTGAAAAATGACAGCTGCACTGTTCATAAGGAGGTGCATAAAAATGACAATGTTGAAAATCTGGAGTGAAAATATTGCAAACTTGCGAAATTACGAGTGTGCATGGAACCTGCGCAATGCACACTCGTAACACACTCATTTTATGGACTTTCATCACAAAATTTTCAACATAGGCATTTTAGGACCTCTGCTCATGAACAGTGTCACTGTGATTTTCTTAATGTGTCCTGAGCACTGATTTCCCACAGCGACTACGCTATTCTGCGCCGGAACTACAAAAACACATTTTGGCCAGGATGTGAAAAATGACAGCTTTACTGTTCATAAGGAGGTGTGTAAAAATGGCAGTGTTGTAAATCTGGAGTTAAAATATTGCAAATTGGCAAAGTTGTGAGCGTGCGTAGCAACTGCGCAACGCATGTTTGTAAAACAGTCATTTTTTTGTATTTTCCCACCAAATTTGCAACATAGACTTTTTGAGATCCCACCTCATGAACACTGACACTGTCATTTTTGTTAACCTGTCCCAAAAGGTGATTCCATGCAGTGACTGTGAAATCACCTTTCAGGGCTGAATAACGCCATAACAGTTGCTGAATTCATGAGGAGGGGTCCCAACAACTCCATGTTGAAAATTTGGTGTAAAAATTGCAAAAAATGCCTGAGATATGCATCAAAGTTGAAAAAATCCTGTTTATGCCATTATACAGCTAACCAGCATTTCCTCAGTTCGTGGTCGGCTTTGAAGAGTGCAGACGAGTTCCCAGTCCACCGAAGCGTTGCTCTGGACTCCAGTAAGTATATGAGGTGAGGGGTAGGGAGGCAGGGTGCACAGATGGTGGAGTGCGGGTTGGGGAGGGCTGCGGACTTGGCGAGGAACTGTTTTTGCGTTACAGGTAACTTTTTTTACAGGGGCATTTTGGGCATTTGGCATGCTGGGGTGGGCTCTCAGCATGCCAAACTACTGTTTTGTGGGGGGGGGGGCGATGGTAGCCAACAGGGATTGGGAACCCCCTTTGGCATATGGGGGGGCACAATAGCCGAGGGGGATTGGGCACCCCCCTCGCCACACACCTAGGTTTTCTCACAAGGGGGACATGATACCAATGGAGAGTGGGCTCCCCCATTGGCAACCTGAATGGGTGCAGGGGACTGAAACCAATGAAGATCAGGGGCCCGTTGGCAAACAACCACTGTTGAAGGGCATATATGCTACCAAGAGATTGGGCACCCCTCAGCACTGGGAACTCACTGTGTTGTTTGTGAACATGGCAGCAAGTCATTGTTCACAAACAATTCCACAGTACCAATGTTCTGCCCAGCAATGACGGGTCACTCCCTCATTGCAGTGGAATGGCTTACGCTGCAATGACAAGTCAGCCCCTGATTGCAGCCACTGAAACCTTACAAGGCTGGGGCATGCTGGCTGAACTAGTGTCAGCAGCAGCATGCCACCCCATTGGGAAAGTGGGCCAAACCTCCAAAGGCTGTGGGGGCATTGGCCACAACAGTGCAGTGCCTTCACAACCTGCTTCTGCAGCAAGCTGCCTCAATTTGTTTCTTGCACATGCGTGCAATCGACATAAAAAGAAAGTTACAGTGTTTATGGGTACACTGACTTACAGTAACACATAACGGGGGGACATACAGGGTGAGGGCAAAGGTATTCATATGTGAAGGGGAAAAGTAAATTACTAAACAAGGAAAAGGACTGAATGCTATAAAGAGAGAGAATAAACATTAAATAAGACACAAAACCACTGGACAAAGATGCATGACTATAAGACAAGAAAAAATAAACATGAGGATATAGAGGAGGAAGAGGACAGAAACTGTTTTTTTATGTGTTTTTTTACTTTTTTAATTAATTAATTTATGTGTTTCTTATTTCTGGGGTGGAGATAAGAAGAGTGACACTAGCAAAGGACAGGAAAAAGTAAAGAAAAAAAAAATTGGTTGCTGCCTACCTCACTGACTAATATAAATTTACATGGCACCAGAGCCAGGCCCCATTTCTGGACTACTGCCACCACCATCACCACGCAGCTCCACCAGGAGTTCCAACACTTTCTGTTGATCATCCATAAGTTTCCTCATGTCTTTCCTGGCCTCCTGGTGGAACTGTTCAAACAGTGCACAAAACTCACACAGTCACCAGGTCTTCATGGCTGACTATCACCTGACCAGCTGGGGCTGCTGCAGGCTGTGTGGGATCTTCACCAGCATGATGATGGCGGTGCTGGTGGCTGTGGGGTGATAGTGCTGCTGCTGCCTTGGGGAGGGTGGAACCATCAGTTGCTGATAAGGCACTCACTATAATTTGTGTGCCATTTTGACTCCTCACTGTTCTGTACTCGCTATCTTGATGGACTACCATTATTTACCAGAGAAGGGGTCCTGAAGGGGCTGAAGCCTTAAAGGTAGGTAGAGCCCCAGGGCCGGATGGAATGCAGACAAGGCTACTCAAGGAATTGGCTGGGGAACTGGCTGAATCCCTAGTAGGGCTATTCAATAGCTCAATTCATACAGTGGTAGTTCCGAAAGACTAGAGGATAGGGAACTTAGTTCTGCTACACAAGATGGTGGACAAGGAGCAGCCAAGGAATTACTGGCCTGTCAGCCTTACTTCTGTAGCGGGTAACTGATGGAGTCACTGATCAAACTGGATCTTTTGGACTACCTAGAGAGTGATGGTCCACAGGATAGTAAACCACATGAGTCTGTGGGAGGGAGGTCTTGTCAGACCAACCTGCTAGTTTTCTTTGACTGAGAAACAAAGTAGTAGAGAAGTATCAGTCTGTGGATTTACTCTACTTCGATTTCAGCAAGGCTTTTGACTCAGTGTAACACAGAAGATTGCTGAAGAAGCTGGAGGACCTGGGCACAACTAGGGATGTAGACAGATTGGTAGTAAACTGCTTGAAGGAAAGGCAGCAGAAGGCAGTGGTAAATGGGGTCAAATCAGAAGAGAGGGTGGTCACAAAAGGGTGCTACAGGGATCTGTCCTGGGTCCAGTCCTCTACAAAATGTTCATTGGTGACATAGGAGAGGGTATCCAGGGCAAGTTGTGTCTCTTCACAGATGACATGAAGCTCTGTGGAAGGATATATAGTGATGAAGGGATCAGGAAGCTGCAGAGGGATCTACTAAAGTTAGAAAGATGGTTTAAGACCTCACAGTTGAAATTCAATGCCAAAAAAATGCAAGAGTATGCACCTATGGGAAAAAAAAATAAAACGACAGAGTACTTCATTAAAGGGTTAAACTGAGAACTATAGTAAGGCTAATATGATGCTGGGGTGTACCAGAAGGGGTACAGACAGCAGGAAAAAGAAGGTACCATTACCTCCATATAGGTCACTGGTGAGGCAACACCTGGAGTACTGTGCTTCTGGAGTCCTCACCTACTGAAGGACAGGGACAGGATGGAGTCAGTACAGCAAGGGTGATCAAAATGATTCAAGGCCAACAGGGCATATCTTACACAGATTGTCTCAAGGTACTGAACATGCACTCATTCGAGACCCGGCGAGAGAGGGGGAAACAATAGATACTTTCAAGATTCTGAAGGGAATAAACAAGGTGAAATGAGGGGAACTACTAAGCAGGAGTACAGAGTCAAGAGCCCAAAGTCATAACTGGAAACTCATGGGGGGGGAGGTTTAAGAGGGATGTGAGGAAGTTCTGTTTTATGAAAGGGGTGGAGCTGTGGAACAGTCTGCCAGTGGAGGTGTTGGATGCCAAGACGGTAAATGGTTTCAAGCGTGGTTGGAACAGAGTGAAGGTTTTGGTGGTTGCTCAGATTGGTAGCAGTAGGGAAGGGGGTTGGGGGTAGACCAGCAGGGATAAAACCCAGTATAGACAATAGGTCCCTCTACAGTTAGTGGACCCCAAGCAAACTAGATAGGCCTTGGGTCTTCTCCTGCCATCACCGTCTATGTTTCTATTTTTCTTTTTTCCTGTTTTATTTTTATTACAAACTGAAGACAGACCATAAGTACATAGTACAACAAATGCGTCACAGGGTGAAACAGTACATCAGGTACAGCATCTCCATAAAAAGATGACATCATACCATCCCATTCAGCAATCCCTAACATTAATACAGAACACTGCTATGACTGAGAGAGGGATCCTATGCCTTGAGGTGTTCCAGCTTATAAACCTCCCTTATAAACAGGTGTGGCTGTCATGTTATATCTTATGAAAAATATACAGAGAGCAGTACATTTAAGAAATGAAGAGTTCATCTACTGACGTTATATATGTCACCCAACCTTCCCATTTGGTTCGAAATTGGGGCAACCTATTATGCAAGGAGGAAGTCAGTCATTCCATACCATAAATTCCTTTAACTTTATCTTTCCCATGCCTGACTGTGAGGGGTGCATTCTGCATCTAAAGTTTGGTAATAGTCTTTTTGGTTATAAGAATATACAAGCGAGCAACTGTTAGGGAACTGTTCTGATGTTCTGCAGGAGGGATAGACAAAAGGGCCATTGTTAGGAAAAGTAGATCCAGAGGAAAATATAAGAGTTTCAACTGGCAGCCAATGTCATGCCAGAAGTCAGCAAGTGCAGGGCACTGTCAGAAAATATGGGTGTGGACCTCCGAGTACGTTACCGGGCTGAATGGCAGCATAGTGAGTGAGCTCTGTCTCCCCTCCAAAAGAATTCCTTCCTTAAAACTGAAACATCAAAAAAAGAAATGTATCATACTTATCAGAGGGATAGTGCAACTACAAAAATGAAGCCAACTCAAAAAAAAAAAAAAAGACTTGCTGCCTTGAGATGATGAAGGATCACCACCGGAGTGCTCGGATGCAGAGTGCTCCCAGACTTCAGATACAGAGCAGGTCTCATGGGGAATTCCCACCATTAAGAACAGAACTCCGGGAACAATAAAAACAAAAAAAATCAAGCTTGACACAATTTATAATGAAATACTGGCATTCCGAGTGGAAATCAAAGGAGTAATCAAAGAGCTACATCAGGATATAGCAGGCCTAGAAGAATGAATTAACTCCCTGGAGAAGCAGACCACCTCACTGGAAAATAGCATCAGCTTCAACAAATCTCCAAACTGCATTCACAGATACTGGCCTGACAGGAGGATGCAGAAAACAGGGCCGTATAAACGACTTAAGACTCTACAGGATGCCTCAGAAATCTGAAGGGACAGATATCAGGACTTTTTTGGACTCATTCTTCAGAACTGCTTTAGAACTGGGCCTGGAGCTTCTAATTGATCTAGAAAGGGCTCATCAGGCACATGGGCCTAAACCCACCTCTTCAGATTCTTGCCACAGATCTATTGTTATAAAATTCATTAACTGCACAATAAAAGAGAAAATTCTACAGGTAGCTTGTAGGACAAAAAAAGTATTTTATAAACCGACAAGGATTCTTTTTGACAATGATTATGTGCCTGAAACAACAAAGCAAAGAAGGGCCTATATTCCACTCCTTCGGCATCTCAGACAGCTTGATTTGAAACACATAGAACATAGAAACATAGAAGTTGACGGCAGATAAGGACCGCAAGGCCCATCCAGTCTGCCCATTTCTTTTTCTACCTTATAAATGTGCCATCGGCCTTTGCTCTGTCAGTGGCCTATCTATTCATAGTCATTTGTATTGTTCCCTTATGCCTATCCCATGCCTGCTTGAAGCCCTGCACTGTATTCATAGCCACCACTTCTTGTGGTAAGCCATTCCATGCATCCACCACCCTTTCTTTGAAAAAATTTCCTCACATTCCCCTTAATCTGCCCCCTCTAATCTCATGCTGTGTCCTCTTGTCCTGCTATTTTTCTTATATTTAAACATGTTAGACTCTTTCACCTTGTTAATGCCCTTAAGGTGTTTGAATGCCTCGATCATATCACCTCTCTCCCTCCTTTGTTCAGGGTATATATATTGAGCTCTGTTAATCTGTCCTCATATGTCTTCGATGCAGTCCCTGCACCATTTTGGTTGCCCTTCTCTGGACTGCCTCAGTTTGGTTAATATCCTTGTGAAGGTGTGGCCTCCTGTACTGCACGCAGTACTCCAGATGGGGACTAACCAGTGTCTTGTAAAGAGGGATTATTACCTCCCTCTTACGACTTGTGATACCCCTACTAATACACCCTAACACCCCCCTAGCCTTACCTACTGCTTTAGGGGTCTGCTTGGATGATTTCAGGTCATCAGTGATGATGATGCCCAAGTCTCTTTCTTCCTTTGTGATTGCTAGCAACTCCCCTTCCAGCCTATAGGTGGCTTCAGGGTTTCTCTTCCCTATGTGCATGATTTTGCACTTCTTTGCATTAAATCCCAGTTGCCACTCTTCTGACCATTTTGCTAGGTTATCCAGATCTCTTCTCATTCTGCCCACCCCATCTGGATCATCTACTCTGTTGCAGATCTTGGTGTCACCTGCAAACAGACAAGCCTTACCCTCTAGTCCATCTGCAAGGTCACTAATGAAGATGTTGAAGAGGACTGGCCCTAGGACTGATCCCTGAGGTTACCTCACTTGTGACTTGCATCTCTTCTGACTGTATACCATTTACCACCACTCTCTGTTTTCTGCCCGTCAACCAGTTTGCCCCAGTTGACAAACTTCTGACCCACCCGAGCCTACCCAGTTTATTTATCAATCTTCTATGTGGAACAGTGTCAAAAGCTTTGCTGAGAAGTCAAGGTAGGCGACATCAACTGCTCCCCTTGGTCCACCACTCTGGTTACCCAGTCAAAGAAATCTATGAGATTAGTTTGACAGGACCTTCCTTTTGTAAACCCATGCTGTCTTGGATCCTGTGCCACTATGGATTCCAGGTGTTGCACTATCCTTTCCTTAAGGAGTGCCTCCATAATCTCCACTACTGAGGTAAGACTGACTGGTCTGTAGTTCCCCGCTCCTCCCTGCTACCACTCTTGTGGAGCGGATCACATAAACCCTTCTCCAGTCTTCTGGGACCTCTCCTGTGCTCAGAGACTCACTAAACAGTTCTGCTAATGGCTCTGCTAGTTCCACCTTTAGCTCCTTAAGTACCCTGGGATGTATGCAGGTCCCATTGCCTTATCCACCCTGAGCTTAGCAAGCTCTTGTAGGACCCTTTCTTTTGTGAAGGGAGTAGTGCTCACCTCCCTCCCCCCTGTGTCCATGATGCTGAGCTGTGGGCCCTGCCTACCTTCTCTTCAGTAAATACTGAGCAAAAGTATCTATTTAGGATAGATGCCTTTACAGGGTCCTCCTCCTCACATGCTCCCTTTTCTCCATTAACGCTTAGCAATACCCCTCTGGACTTTCTCCTTTCACTAATATATCTATAAAGTCTTGTCACCTTCTTTACTGTTCGTGCTGGTGTTTCCAGTTTGGGACTTTGCCTGCCTTACTGCCTTCCCTGCTTCCCTTAGGGCAGTTTGGTATGCCTCCCTATCTTCATCCCGCTGTGTTCCTCTTATATTTCCTGAAGGCCAGCCTTTTGGCTCTGACCTTTTCTGCTACTGTATTTGAGAACCAAAGTGGTTTCCTTCTTCTTTTGCACTTCCTTTTCTGTCTAACACAATGGGATGTTGCTTCAAGTATTGCATCCTTAATGATTGCCCTCTTTGCCTGTATCCCCTCACCTGTGTTTCTTTTTGCCAGGGCTAGCTTAACTCTGTTGGCCATCTTATCAAAGTCAGCTCCTCTGAAGTCCCATATTATTGCCTTGGAATGGGATGATTTAGATGTAGTGGCCAAATTGAACCATACCATGTGATGGTCACTGGCCCCCAGGTGACCTTCTACCTGGAGATCTGTGATCCCTTCCTTGTTAGTCAGTACTAGATCTAGGATAGCCCTGTCTCTTGTGGGTTGCTGTACCAGTTGTTTGAGGCCCTCCCCTGCAGGGAATCCACTATGTGTCTAGTTCTGGCAGATGTTCCTGCTGGTATTGACCAATCTGTATCCGGCATGTTGAAGTCTCCCATTATCAGAACCTCCCCTTTAGCTGTCATGTTTGTATATCTTCTAACAGTAATGTGTCTATGTCCTCCCCCTGGTCTGGGGGCCTGTAGACAACCCCAGTTCTTATGGCTGTCCCATTTCCTGTTTCCAGGGTGTCCCACAGTTCTTCTGGCTCCTTATGTGTATTCTGAATTTCTGTAGCTTTGATATTGTCATTGACATACAGGGACACTCCTCCCCCCCTTTTTGCACCTCGGTCTCTTCTGAACAATACATAGCCAGGTACTGAAGTCTCCCAAGTGTGGTTACTGGTAAACCACATCTCAGTAATTGCTACTATGTCCAGTTTAGCCTCTGACATTATTGCCTGCAGGTCTGGGATCTTATTTCCCAGGCTGTGAGCATTTGTGTACATGATTTTCCATTGGCCAGATTTTTGGTGTGTTAGTTGTTGGGTGAGGTTTGGCATTACCCCTGTGCGTCGTGGGGAGACAAACCTTTTTTCTTACCTGGTGATGCAAATGAACTGCAAACATGCTGAATCCCTGTTTGACCACTAGCTGTGGGGGCAGGGGGTGTTCTTCCCATTCGATGTATGGGGTGCTGCACCCATCTCCCCATTTGCTAGTTTAAATATTCTGTAAAGACGTCAAACCTCTGCTCCAATGCACTGACTCCCTCCTTTGTCAGATGCAGTCCATCAAATTTAAAGAACTTTCGCTCCCAGAACTGTTGCCAGTTCCCTACAAATCTGTGTCCTTTTTCCTGGCACCAGCCCTTGAGCCACGTGTTTAGCTCCCCTATCTCCCCTTCTCTGACCTTCCGTCCATCTGCTCCCCCTCTCCCAGACTGGCAGGATCTCAGAGAAGGAGATGCCAGATGAAATAGATGATAGTTTGTCACCCAGCCTGGTCAGGTGTTCCTTGGTCTCCACAACTGACCGGCTGGCGAGATCATTAGTCCCTATGTGTACTAGGACATCAATGTTTTCTCCTGCTTTGTGAACGATTTTAGCAATGCGGTCAGTGTCTCTCCATGCTGATGTACCTGGCAGACATCTGACCATTACCGCTGGCTGGAGATGGGTATCAACTCCCCGAATAATGGAGTCTCCTATGATCAGAAGTTTTTTGGATTTCCTTTTTGCTTTTTTTTGTTTTGGTTCCTGATTTGGGTGAGTTTTGTTGTGCTAGCTCCTGTGCTGCAGTGTCCTGTTCTGCAGTGTCTTCTGCCTCTTTGTTTGATTTCAGAGATAGAGGCAGATACCTGTTTGTAGTGTTTATATGGTTTTGGAGGTAATATGTTGGAGAGCATAGAGTGATGGGGCACCCGATTTGCCCCTCCTAACCACCTGCCAACCTCCTGGACCAACTACCCTCTGCGGTCGAGGTTTTTCTGTTGGATGCTGGGGAAATGGCGGGTGGTTCTTATAATGTATTTCCTCTTGAATATGAAATTTGAGGCATGCAATCTCTGCCCATGCTACCCGGAGCTGAGCCCTAAGATCTCCAAAGGCCCAGCATGTAGGACAGTGTCCTAAATCCTGTAAGACTGTCCTTCTGAAAATTGTTCCACAGTACCTGCAGTTAATGATATCCATTCCAGATAAGTTGCTGGGTTTATAACCTAGTCAGAGTAATTAGAAGGAAAAAAAAGGAAAAAAATGCAAGTAAAGGTTTGATTGTGTTTTGTTTAACTTGTTATAACAAGTTAAATTACTGGTGCCCCTGTAAATGAGCTCACCTTGTGGAGGCCCCACTGATCCACCCCTTCCTGCTCTGTCACAGGAAATGTCACAACTGTGGTAACCTATAAAAGGAGTGTAGTGTGGGGTGGTTGGGGATGGGGGTGGGTGGCTGGGCTCTTCCCCTGCCGAAAAAGAAGAACCACGGACGAAAGAACAAGGAGGTAAGAGCAGAAACAATCAGTCAACAACAAATACAGTAACCCTGAAAGCTTATCCTAATGTTAGATAAAACTGTAAAACCTGTAAAGCACCACCTGTAATAATTTCAGAGAAGATATACCCTGTAAGAAACACTTTGCTACAGAGAAAAATAAAGCACTAACAGAAGATATACCTTGCAACAGACAATTTGAATCAGAAGATTACAGCAGTAATCTGTTAGCACACACCTGTAGGCACACCTTGTAATAATGCAGAAGAAGGTATACCAGCAACAACAATTTGAATCAGAGAAAAATAAAGCAATGAAATGTTAGCAATAAACAGTAGCAATCCCTGTGAGTAAAAAATTAAAACAACACCACACAGTAAATCTGTTTAGCCAAAATAAGTCTTAATCCTTTTCCCTTGCTCTGGTAAGTTTCTCTACTCTGCCTTTCAAGCAGTCTTAGAAGGAAAGAGCTCAGGTGAAGCTAGGTGCCTTGGCCAGCAAACCAAGTCTTGAAGTTTTGAACCCATTATTCAGCCCGCCTCATTGTACAATTTGCTGATGGGCTAAAAGAATACCTGAACATGGAGGAGGGTACTACTGACCTACAGACCAGAGGCATACTGGACACAACCTGATCCCCTGTCATAGCATGACAGCCCAACAGCACACCGAGATGGCAGATGGCACAAACAAAATTCATGACAACAGCAAAGCAAAGAAACAATGGCCACCATTGTCACTCACCTTCAAACATTTCAACATGATCAAGTGATCACATGAAGGAAAAGACAGTATTCCTGATTTACTTTTTCCTTAACTTGAACATTCAGTTGTGCTTGCCTGCATTTGACTGCCACCCAGAAGGGCGGTGGACAGGTTGATGGGGGATCGTAGGGTGCCCATAGATTTCAGACAACAACGTGGATAGAGTTAAGGCGAATGGTAGAGGTGACGCCACTTAGTTACATTCCCCCTGTGTAATAGCAGCCCACACAAGCTTCTCTCTGAAAAGTCTAGAGATAGCAATGCATGATTGCAGTTATAGGCTCCAGGTCTGGGGGAGGGGCTATGGGTTGGGAGGCTAATAATGTTGGGCCCATCTCAACACACTCCCCAACTAGAGCATAGCATCCTGGGATTGTTTGGTCTTGAGTAGGGCAATGTGTGATAAAATAAGATGGGTTACCTCAGTTGGTCCCCCTGAAAGATGCAAGATAGTACCTCACTGATCAGGAGCATTCCATGTTCTCTCTCTCTCTCTCTCTCCCTCTCTGTTCAGATTGGTTTTCTGGGTGTTATGTGCTGCAAGCACTGATCAGTTGTGTAAAGTAAGACATATAGGATCCAGCAACTTTGCTTGACCAGAAATAGCTTAGGGTTAGGAGTTTTTTGTACAAAATTGAATGTATACTCACTTGCACAACTTTGTTGAGTGGGGATTGAACCTTGATGTGGCAATCTAAAGGCACAGGATTTTAACATGAATACTGTAATTGAATAGCTAGTCAACCAGGGGACCTGTTGGATATAGGAAACAAAATGGCAGAGTCTTGTGGCTCCGAAGGCTCCTGTAAGATGGAACCATTTCCTTCACTCCAACAATAGAGTCAGAGCCATTAATGGATCAGGTGACATTGCATAGAACTGTAGATAGCTGCGAAGAGCACACTCAGCGAATACTAGGATTGTATGGGTAATCCAAATAGACTGTAAGGGTAAATGTTTCCTTTTTGTTTCTCTTATTTAAGTACTTGCAGCAAGTTTACTAAGTAGAAGTCTGGACCATATTTTAACATGTGAGGTTTAAACGTGGGCATACAAAATCGGATGAGATCCATTTGAACCAAGGAGTTCACCTCTAAGAAACAATTACCCTTACCTAAACTTACTGCTATTTCAAGGTAATTTATAACGCCCACCATTTTACTAAGGGTAGAATGTCTTAGTTTCAACTATATGAATGTTTGAGAGCATGGTAATGCCTTTCTATCAAAAATTCATTTAAAGAAAAAAAGGAAAAAATTGAAACACGTACAAAAAACAGCTCAATGAGTTGCCTAATATGGTTTGGAACATAGGTGGATGAAGAGAAAGATACCCCAATGGTTCCAAATGAGGGAGTACCTAGCATGGCAACTTAATTGCAAAATACACCCTATATGGCATTTTTCTGATCACCTTAAAAAAAGGAGGAAGGGATACCAATAATTTATTTAATACAAGAACCCCCCCCCCGGTAACGCACTGGGGCCGGGGATTTCTGGTTCCTCAGTGGGAAATCTAGAGCTGTCTTTCGCAGCCTGATCCCTAGTTAAAAGGTACTGGAGATCTTTGAGGGTGGCCTTTGCTCTTCTTTTCCTCTACTCCCATATGGTCTTAACCAGTAGGGTGGAAAAAGAGCACCAGAGACTCATTTTAAAAGCTATAACAGCTATGTCATGTATTTGGTTTATCATAATATTATATATATATATAAATATATATAAGCTGATCCTTATACCTTCCTTCTGGACAACAACAAATGCAAGCTCTACCTTCATGAGGTTTAATTAACTGGCAACTTTATGTTTTATATGGTGCGTGAGTGGGGGGAAGGGAAATGGAGAAGCCTCTAACTAATGCTAGTGCTAAGTGCCTGAAATGCAGTCCCGGGGAGGGGACTGTCAGTTCTTTTGCAGCACAATGGGCATGGGTGGCAGTTACATTATGAACATATGAAGATGCCAGAAGATAGAGGCTTCGCATGCCTTCAAGTCTACTCAAGTGTGCAAATCTCAGTTTTGAATACTGATGCTTCACCCCAAGCCCCCCATCTTCCCACTTGAATGTATCATCTGTGTTACCTCCTCCTTCTCCATTCTGATTTTGCCCTTGAACCTGTCCCACCCCTTAAATCCTCCTACTGATCTTTGCATTATCAGTTCCACAGGCAATGCATTCCATGCTGCCACCACCCTTTCTATGAGAAAGTGCCTCCTCATCTCCCTCCTCTACACCACCTCCAATTTCTGAGTATGCCCTCCTGTGATTCCTTACTTTCTATACTCGAACAGATCCTCCTGGTGAACCCTATTTATGCCCTTCAAGTATCTGATGGTCTCAATCATATCTCCTCTGTCCCTTCTATCCTCCAAGGAGTGCATATTTAGCCTCCATAGTCTGTCCTCATAGGGCCTTTCCCTCATCCTGCTTAACATCCTGATCACCCTTCTCTGCACCCCCTCCAGCAGCCTGATGTCCCTTTTTAAGAAGGGGTGCCAGAACTCCACAGAGTGTTCCATGTGTGGCCTCATCAGTGCCCTGTACAGTGGCAGAATCACCTTCTCACTCCCTGAGGTGATTTCCTTCACCATGCACCCAGCATCTTATTGGCCTTCGCTGCCACCTTCATACATTGTGCAGAGTGACTCATGTGGCCTGTGATCATCACACCCAGACCCTTTTCCTTGGCAGATCGTGATAACTGCACCCTTCCCAGCTGATAACTGTATTTAGGATTCTTGTTTACGAAGTGCATAGTCCTGCACTTCTGAGCATTGAAACCCAGCTACCTGGTGTATGACCATCTCTCCAATGCCTCAAGGTCTTTATTGGATATTGGATGTGAACTTACAGGAAATCAGCTCTACCCCCTCCAACACCTTCCTCCATGGCATAATACAATGATATCCCCCTCTTAACAAAGACAGTCCCACCCAAGACATAACATCAATAAGCGAGACTTGGTGGACAGAACATTACACCTGTGAGACAGCCATCTCAGGCTATAGGCTGCTTAGAAGGGACAGGGCAGGTAGAAAGGGAGGAGAGTTGCTCTATACATCAAGGATGACATAAGGGTAACAGAGGGGCAAGAAGAAGATGGAGTGACAGAGCTCCTGTGGGTAACATTGGACAAAAGTACAGGGAAATCCTTGAGACTGGCGATGGTATACAGACTGCCTACATGGGGGGGGTGGAAAGGATTGACAGCTAATACAGGCAGTCATACATATGGCTCTCAAAGGAAAATTATTCTTGGTGGGAGACCTAAACATCCCAGAAGTGGACTGAGCCATCTCGGATGCAGTATCGACTAGAAGCAAGGAAATACTAGGGGCGCTGCAGGGAGAATTCTTGCAGCTGCTGGTCAGGGAGCCAACAATAGGCAACAACCTGCTGGACATGGTCCTGACAAATTGGAAGAGAGTGGAGGAGGTGGAGGTGGGAGAAGTACTGGGCACCAGCAACCACAGGACAGTAGAGTTCTGGGTACGGACAGGGAGGGAGGCAAACCGAACCAGCACAGCAGTTATGGACTTCAGGGGCATGGACGTCAACAGGATAAGAAGGACAGTGAGGGAAGAGATGGTTGGAATGGAGAATATAAAGGATGTGGAGGAGTTATGGGAAACTATTAAAGGTGGGTTGCTGAAAGCAACATAAATTAGTATAAAGAAGGCAAGGAAGGGCAGAAAGAGGAGGAGATCACTTTGGTTTACAGGCAACAGTGGTCAGGGACAGGAGGAGGGCATTCAGACAATAAAAGAGGACACAAAGAGAGGAGGACAGGGAAGCTTATAGGGAGAAGAAGAGGCTAGCAGGGCAGAAAATGAGGGCAAAGGTGGACACTGAGGACAGAATAGCTAAACAGGCCAAAAGAAGGGACAAAACATTTTTTAGATATGTGGGAGAAAAGAGGAAAGCAAGGCAGGGGGTTGCAAGCCTGAGGGAGAGGGAGAGCTAAAACAGGAAGGGGACTATGAAAAAGCACAAGAGCTGACCAAGTACTCTTGCTTGGTATTTACGGAGGAGGAGGAGGAAGGTAGGGGGCCCGAGCTTAGGGGAAGGGGAAGGGAGGACAGAAGTGTGGATCCAAGCCCATTCAGTGTAGAAAGAGTTAGTGAGGGACTATGCAGGCTGAAGGTGGATAAGACAATGCGGATGGACAGGTTGCACCCGAGGGTGATCTGGGAGCTAAGGGAGAAGTTGGTGGCCCCACTGATGAGGCTATTCAACTTGTCTCTGGATGCGGGTAGGGCATCAGAAGACTGGAAGAGGGAACACGTGATACTGCTGCACAAAGGGTGTGTAAGAAGGTGACAGAGAACTATCGCCTGGTCAGCCTCACCTCAGTGGTGGAAAAGGTCATGGAGGTGCTCATAAAGGAGAGGGTGGTGGACTATCTGGAGGATGACAAGCTGCATGCTTCTTGAAAGGGAAGTCATGCCAGAGGAATTTGATTGAGTTCTTTAATTGGGTAACATAGGTGGTCGACTGGGGGGGGGGTGATAGAAGTAGCATATCTGGACTTCAGTAAGGCCTTTGACACTGTCCCTCATAGAAGGTTGATGAACAAGCATGGAAGTATAAGGGTAGGTGGGAAAGTAACTAGGTGGGTAGAAAACTGGTTGGAGGGCAGAAGCCAGAGAGTGGTGGTAAATGAGGTGTACTCTGGGATGGGAGGGGTGACGAGCAGCAGGGTGCCCCAAGGGTCAGTGCTGGGACCCCTCCTTTTTTAATATCTACATCAGTGATATAGTGGAGGGGCTGAGGGGAAGGGTATGCCTGTTTGCAGATGATATGAAAAAATCTACAATATGGAGGACACCATGCGAGAGTAAAGGACTTGAGGCAAGACCTGAAGACTCTGGAGGGAAATTCAGTGCCAAAAAGTGTGCTATGATGCACCTGGGGAGTAGGAACCCGAAAGCAAGCTACACCCTTAGCATGGAGGTCATCATGGATACAAAGCAGGAGTGGTATCTTGGGATTATAGTATCATCTAACCATAAGGTGGGAAACCAATGTAGCAGGGCAGTTGGGAAGGCAAATGAGATGTTGGCACACATCAGCAGGGGCATCACTAGCAGAAGTGGGGAGGTACTGATGCCACTCTACAAAGCCATGGTAAGACCATACCTGGAGTACGCCATCCAGTTCTGGTGGCCACATCTACATAAAGACATAGAAGGGATAGAGAGAGTTCAGAGAAGGGCAACCAGGCTGGTGCAGTGTATGCAAAGGAAGACATACACGCAGAGATGTAAGGATTTGGATCTGTACATATTGGAGAATAGAAGGGAGAGGGGGATATGATTGAAACTTTAAAGTATGTCAAGGGGATCAACAAAATAAAGGAAAGGTGTTTACTCAAAAGGAAGGAAGGGGCTGTGACTAGAGACCATAGCCTAAGACTTCAGGGAGGTAGGTACAGAGGCAAGATGAAGGGATGATTCTTCATGGAGAGAGTGGTGGAGGCATGGAACAGGCTTCCAGAGGAAGTAGTGGGGTCTGAAACAATGGAGGGATTCAAGAAAGTATGGGACAGGCATATGGGGCTGAATAGCGGGGAGGGGGGGTTCCAAAGGGTAGAGGGATGAGTAAAGGAGTTAAGGGGCAGACTAGATGGGCTGGTGTGTCCTTTTCTGCCACCAAATATCTATGATCTAAAATTAGAGGTCACAGGCCTGCTTTCTACCACTTCTTAAACATCTTCAACTCTGCTAAGGTATCTCGGTGGGACCCCAGAGGTTATGAAGCAAATGCTGTCCGAGGTCTCTTTAGTGTTACTGGTCATTTTGTCTGTTTCCCTTCTCGGTAACACTACAATAAATGGTAGTGGTGTGATAACATCAGCCCCTGTTTCTGTTCCATTCCCATGGCCCTTCCAATCCTTGCACTGCCCAGAAAAGGGAGGGGCCTCCAGGCAGTGTGGCCATACACTTGGTGGGTGGCAGAGCTGTGTAGGAGTTGCCCCATGATCTGGGGGAGGTGCAGGGGGAGGTGTGTGGGGGGCATGGGCAGAGGGGGGAGTCGAATTTTTTACTTATTAAATGAATGAGGGAGTCAGAAACAAATGGCCAAATGACAGGCAAAGTCTGTGGGATGGGGTTAGTCACAAAATGTGTTTTGTTTTGGTCATGAGGCACTAATGGGGCTTGGGGAAGTTGACAGTTAAACTTAGCAGTCTCTCCTCGTGGGGACTACTGCTAATTCTGTGGCTGCCCCCTTTGGTCCCACCCACATACATTTTCCATACATGGTCGAATGGCAAAATTGGATTGCAAAAGGGACAGAATATTTCTAATTATTACATACTGTGGATATTTCAACTTTTCATAGGAAGGCTAAGCACATGAGTTAGAACAATCTAAAATGTAGATAATTGTAGTGGTTTCCCCGATATGCGATAGTAGTTTCTTAGATTTAGCAATCCTGATGCTTACAAATGTGATTGTCTCCTATTTTGTGAAGTGGTCAAGCAATTGTATACCTGTGGAGCATTGGGCTCATGGTGTCATCAGGCATACTCAGTGTACTTTGCAGAGCACAGTAAAATGTGGAAATTCCAGCTGCTACATGAGACTCAGACCAGGGCAACAAACACAAACAGAGCCTGATGTACATGAGCAGATCTTCCCCTCCTTAGATGCTTTAATGTGAGTTTGTGAATGATCTTTGGAAGATTTGTAGGTGCTAAACTTAGAGACCATGATTGTATGAGTTAACCGATCGAGTATGTATGCAAGTGTGCTGATGTAAATGGACTTATGTAGGCTGGCTACCTTGGCATGGTACAAAGGCTTACCACAATGTATCCTAAACATTGTAACTAAAACTCAGCCAACTTCTGTCTGATTGGTATTAGATAAAATAAAATGTGAATCTGTTAGAATAATTGCCTTACTACATATTGTTAACTGAAATGGGGGCGGGGCAATGTTTTTATGGTGGGACAGCACATCTTTTATTTTGTGTTTACTGAGGAGGGGGCAACAATTCCATCAGCTCTACAATGCCGGTTCGACAACTAAATTGTCAACTGCCATCACAGTGATGGATTTATGTCGACCACAACTTGCAGTTGACATAAATCCAACTTGAGACCCTGGACGTTTTTTCATCGGGGGGCTTCTCCCCCCCAAACCCCCATGTGGGGGGCTCTGCCCTCCACATACCCCAATCTTTAGGATTCTAACTCCAAGCTGAAGTTGAATCGGGGAAGGGGTGCAGGACTGGGGAGACAGAGTGCCAGGGTCTCGGGCAGGCTATTACAGTGAAAACATCTATGTTGTTGGCTTCAATGTTTTCACTGTAATAGTGTCACCATCCTGGGCCCATACCAATTCCATCAACTCTCAAGTACAAGTTTAAATTTCCTGGCTATGCCCCTGGTTGGGCTTAGTGGCATGGTTTCAGTTAAAAAATATATAAAACATTAGTTTAAAAAGGGATAGAACATACAGAAGACCAATATAAGAGGAAACTGTCCTCCATCGAGCAGTATAGGTGTAAGATAGGAATGTGAACACTAAGCGCCTTCTGGTGGGGAATGATTGAACCATTCTGAAACTGCTCAAACCTGGAGACATAATGTTTTCATTCCTTATTTTCCCTTTTTATTTTCTTTCCCTTAGCAGGGACATGGGGAACTGTATACCCCCATGGACCAGCATTATTTTAATTTGGGACATAACAGTCCTAAAGGAGGGCAGGGAGTCCTTACTTCTGTGTAACTTCTCCCTCCCAACAACTCCCTTTGGGTTAAGGGTGGTTTTCCCTGGGCAAAGTGAGCAGAAAATATTTCTGGCTCAAACGGTAGAAGTTAACCTGCACTTAGTTTTGGTAAGCTTGTATACAGTTACTCGGAGGCAAAGTTGGTGCAGGTCCCTGAAAGGACCATGGCAATGCCTGATGTGGTTAATAAGCCCCAGCTGGGCTATCTTATCCCTTTTGGAATTCCCATTTCCCACTCTCTGTTTCAAGAGAGTAATGTTACTTTTTCATGAAGTAAACAAGCATTTTGTCAATGCTGAACGTTCATTTGCAGGTATTTGCAGGGGTGTTTGGTACTGGTACTGGCTTCAGAGGAGACAGAAGGCAGCTGTGAGAGCGGCAGGTGCCACATGGTGAAAGCTGGGCCTGTATCCTTCAAGCAAGTGGAGGACCTCCTACTGTTCTTGGATACTAATAAAAGAGTGCTGGTGCCGACCTCATTGAACCTTTCTTCCTAAAAATAGGCCATTACCACTTGACCGCCCCCATCATCCATTTATTCAATACCTCCCTGCTACAGAGCGTATTGCTCTTGCCTTGAAAAATTGCCCACATCGTCCCTTTGTTCAAGTCAGGGGATCCTAGTGACCTGAATAATTATTGGCCTGTTTCCATACTCTTCACCCTTTCAAAACCTTTGGATAAAATCATTAACACCCAAATCAGGGAGCACCTGGATTCATAAAAACTGCTAAACACTGCTCAGTCAGGCTTTAGAGCCACACATAGCACAGTTTCTGCCCATGCTAAAGTAATCACTGATTGGCAAATTGCCTTTGACTCTAAGAAACACATGTTTGCACTCTTCCTTAACCTTGGTGGGGCATTCGACACCGTAGACCACAACATTATGCTTATTGCATTGTGGAACATAGGTCTCGATAGCAGTCATTAAATGGTTCACCAGCTACCTTACCAATAGATTGCAATGTGTCAAAGCTCTGGGAGATCTGTCTCCACTAAAAACACTACTGCGCGGTGTTCCTTAAGGCTCTATTTTGGGCCCTATATTATTTGCAATCTACATCAATAACCTAGACTCACACTTGTGCACAGCTAATGTGCACTTTTTTGATGACGACACAGTCCTTTATACCTCTAACTCTTCTCTGGACACAGCCCACAAGGATTACAGCAAGACTTTATCTCCTTCCAATACAACCTTGTGAAGCATAAGTTTTTGCGTAATGCCAAAAAAACCAAAGCTATGATCCTTTCACCGAATGCCGCCCCAGGACCGACATGCAGCCTTCAGATTCTAACCCTTTTGGGTGAACCTCTGGAAATTGTTAACATCTTTAAATACCTAGGATTCTGGTTGGACAATAAGCTTAACTTTCTGTGCTATCTGAAAGAGCTCTCAAAAATACTAAGACAATGCTTAGGCATATGCTACCTCATTAAGCATCTACTGACCAAGGAAGCTAGAAAGAGACTAGTGCAAGCAACTTTCCTGCGACTACTTGATTACGCTGACTTTCTCTACAGCCACTGCCCTTCTTCAGTGCTTTGTAAATTCGAGACTCTCTGCCACCGGGCACTGAGATTCATCCTTAACCTACCTTTCCGCACCCACCACTGCCTTCTTTACCAAGAGATGGGATGGTCGTCGCTTACCACAAGGAAGAAAAGAAATGCCTTCCTCTGGTTCTAGAGGGCCCTGATTGATAACCTACCAGCTTACATCTCATGCTTTTTTGAACATGCCAAGGGGTCGTACAACCTGAGACGCTTCTCCTTAATCAGCTTCCACTTACCTAGAGTAAGGTCTCTCCTTGGATCAGATGCAATTAATTTCTCCCTTCCTTCCTTATGGAATATTATGCAAAGGACCCTAAAACTTTCAACCCTCCCCGGTCCTTTCACCTTCAAAGCACTGATAGCAGGGTACCTAAAGGAATCCTATAACTACTACAGGGGACCAGTCCCTCCCTATTGTCATGGTGACCCCCAGTACCCCATGCCTCTCAAGAATTTGCGGATCCCATTTTCTCTGTAGTGGGCCTCCCAATTTTACTACAGTTCCCATCTCCCTCTATTGCCCATACCCCTAACCCCTCCCAATCCCCTATACCTCCCCCTATGTATCCCTCCCAATTCCCTTTCCCATCCCAATCCCTTCTGTACCTCCCCCCCTACATATCTCTCCACTCTCCCAAGTCTTACCTTTAGCAATCCCTCTGGACTAACTATCCTTTTGTGTGTCCTGGGCTGAACCATCCCAAACATGGACATATTTTGTATGTTTGTTTTGTGTGTTATATTTATCTCATAATTTGTGTTATCCCTCTGTACAGGCCTGTTTTAGTTCCTTGTATGTACAGCTTTTTGTTTTTTCTTAATTTTAACCTTGTAACAACCTGTGTTTTATTGCTATGTCCAGGACCACTTTGAAAATGAGCTTGCTCAATGATGGTATGTCTGGTTAAATAAAGTTTGACTGATTGATTGATTGATTGATTGATTGACTACATGGTCCCAGGACTGATCCCTGATGTACCCCACTGGTCACCCCCCCTCTCCCAAGATTGGATCTCATTACCACCACCCACTGCCTCTTGCCCGTCAGCCAGTTTCTAACCCAGTTTATCAGCTTGTGCCCTATGGCCAGACTACCCAACTTGTTAATCAGCCTTCTATGTTGGACGTTGTCGAAGGCTTTGCTGAAATCAAGGTATGTGACGTCAACCGTCCATCCCCCTTAACTTCCTTAATGAGGCATTAGGGTTTCCAGACCTAATGTCCCACCCCCACCCTACAGAGACTGACAGGCGTTGGGGCTGTGCCTTTGGGTCATCGGCTGTAACACTCACACCATTCCACCCCCAACCTGCAGACACTGACAGGCATTGCAGTGTGCCTTGTGGTCTTCGGCCCTAATGCTCACCCCATTCCATAATGAAATAAGTTGAGATTAGTGCAGTGTAGTGTAGGAGAATGGGGTGAACGTTAGGCCTGAACACTTCAAGGCACACCCTGATGCCTTTCACTGGCTCTAGGGTAGGGGTGGTAGTGGAATGGCGTGAGCATTACGACTGATGACCCCAAGGCACACCCCGACACCTGTCATCTCTACAGGGTGGGGGATGTGTTACGGCTGGAAACCCTAATACCCTGAGTATTTGTTGATATTTTCACTCCACCTCATGAACAGTGGCACTATAATTTCGTTACTCAATCCCGAAAGATGATTTCGCACAGCAACTGCGACATTCGGCACTAGAGGTGCAAAAACACATTTCGGGCAGTATGTGAAAAATGACAGCTATACTATTCATGAGGTGGTGTGAAAAAATGGCAATGTTGAATATTTGGAATGAAAATATAAAAATTTGCCAAAGTTACACACATGCATAGCGAAATTTCAATGACTGGATGTAACTCAGTCAGTTTTTGGGTATTTTTGTACCAAAGTTTCAACATGGCCTTTTTGGGAACCTACCTCATGAACAGTGACACTGTGATTTTGTTACTCCAGCCCAAAACTTGCACCACAGGTGTAAAAACAAGATTTGGGTAGCATGTGAAAAATGACAGTTGTACTGTTCGTGAGGAAATGTGAAAAAATGGTAATGTGAAAAATCTGGAGTGAACATATTAAAAATTGGTGAAATCACAAGTATGCATAGAAACTGTGCAATGCACGCCCGTAATGAGGTCATTTTGGGGATTTTTTTCACTAAATATTTAACATGGGATTTTTGGGACCTCCCCTCATGAACACTGGCACTTTCATTACGTTAATCAGTCCCAAAAGGTGATTCCACACAGTGACCATAAAATCTCCTTCAGGACTGAGTAATGAAATGACAGTGCAAGTGTTCATGAGGTGGGGTCCCAAAAAGGCTATGTTGAAAATTTTGGGCAAAGATTCCAAAAATGGCTAAGATATCAACATAAGTTGAAACCCCCATTGACAGCCATTATACAGCACTTACCTTCATTCTTCAGTTCGCAGTTCAGCTGTGAAGAGTGCAGACATGTCCTGGTCCAGGGAAGATGACACCCGACGACCTCTGTTAAGTATAGGGTAAGAGTGGGTTATGGTGAGGTGACAGGGAAGATGACAAGGGACAGGTTTTTTTTCGTTTATAAAAAAAGGAAAAAATATCGGGGGACCGTTTTCTTTTTTACAGGGTAAACATAGCACAGACTTTGACAGCAGATAAGGACTGCTTGACACACCCAGTCTGGCCATTTCTAAAGGGGGGGGTATAGATATGGGGATACTGGGAATGAGATCCCCAGTAACCTGGAGTTTGGGGGGTACAGATATAGAGACACTGGGAGTGGGCTTTCCAGTGTCCCTCAGTCATGGCACTGGGTTTTTTAATTGCTGACACAGGGATTTGGCACATGATGCTGGCTTTAACAGAAAGCTACACCGCGGCTAATGTTGAGGCAGACGGTGGGGTCCTAGAAGCGAGCACTGGGAGAGAAAGCTGCACCGTGGCTAATGTTTAAGCTTTTGGGGTGGGGGTCAGAGTAGTGAAGATGGGCTGTAATTCTGGCCATGCACCTAAGTGTGCACTCTAATGTGCAAGGCCAGAGTTTGGGCTACAGAAAGAAATGAAGCACTCCTATTGGAGCGGTTCATTTCTTGGAAGTCTAGCTGTGCCATGTCAGCAAAGCTGAATTGCTGACATGACCAGAGTGCCTGGTCACTGGTGTGCACTGCTAAGCCCATTGCAGTTTCAGCTGTAATTGCCTTGGTAGTGACACACCTCTCATTCCCTGTATTGTCCCAAGATGTTCCTTACGCAAGCACAAATGAACACAAAGAAAGAGGCAAAAACAACTTGAAGAGCTGGTGACACATTCAGAAGAACTTTAATAAACTTAATATTTAAACACAGTCCAGCTTGTATTTCTCATGGGATCTCACTGTCCAACCTCCTTGCTGCTTTGGGTCTTATGAGACAGGAGACTGGATGGGGAGACTCCATTGATTAGAAACATAGAAACATAGAAGTTGATGGCAGATAAGGACCGCTTGACCCACCCAGTCTGCCCATTTCCTTACCTAATGGATAAGCTGCAGATTCTAGCTAGCCAACAGCCTACTTCTTCCACCCTCCACCCTGAGAATTGTCTTATGTCTGTCCCATGCATTCTTGGCTTCCACCACTGTTCCATGCATCCACAACCCTCTCTGTGAAAAAATACTTCCTCACATTACCTCCGAGCCGTCCCCCCTCTAGCTTCAGATTTTGCTCCCTTGTTCTTGCACACCTCTTTTTCTGAAAGATGCTACCCTCTTGGACTTTTGTTGATTCCCTTGAGGTATTTGAAAGTTTCAATCATGTTCCCCTCCCCTTCCTCTCCTCGAGGCTATACATATTAATAATAATAATAATAATTTTATTTTTAAAGTGCCTTTCAAGTTTTCAAAGTGCTGTACAAAACGTGTAATAAAAAGAAAACCAAACATTATAATACAGTATAAAACACTCATAAAAACTACAATTTTATTAACAATTTATACAGAATACTATAAAAAGGCAATTTGATACAAATGAGTTTTTAAACCACTCTTAAATTCCCCCATGGAGGTGCACTGCTGTAACCGACGGGGTAGAGAATTCCAGAGAGTGGGAGCAGTGTAGGAAAAAGCTCTACAGCCAGAAGAATTTAGACTCACTCTCGGAATCTCTAGCAGCCCCTCGTCGGCCGAGTGGAGCGATTGGCCTGGGCAGTAGAAAACTAGAAGATCTTTCAGATAGGCTGGACCATGATCATGTAGGGCTTTGAAAGTCAATAAACAGACTTTAAAGGTGATCTGCCTCCAAACAGGGAGCCAGTGCAGTTCGCGCAGCACCGAGGGAATATGACAAAACCTACTGGTCTCCATCAAAACCCGGGCAGCCACGTTCTGCATTAGCTGAAGGTGATGGATTTCAACCCCAGAAAGCCCAAAATACAGGGAGTTGCAGTAGCCCAAACGTGAGGACACAAAGGCATGGACCAACATAGGTAACATGTCAGATGGAACAAGGTGTTTCACTCTTGCGATATTCCTGAGGTGGTAAAAGGAAGTCTTGATGACTGCTGACACCTGCGAGTGCAATGTCAGCCTATCACCCAAGATAACCCCTAGGTTACACACCTGTTCAGAGGTCGGAAGTGACACACACCCAAGAAATATTCCTGAGGGTGCACCAACAGGGGATCCCTCTATCCGACAGCCCGGGTCCACTACCAAAACCTCTGTCTTTTCTGAGTTCACCTTCAGCCAACTAGAATCCATCCAACCCTGGATTTCTTTCAGACAGTTGCTAAACACTGAGAGAGCTCTATCCAGGTCAGGAACAAATGACAGGTATAGCTGGGTATCATCTGCATAGCAATGAAACCTCAGCTTATACCATCTTATAATGTCTCCGAGGGGCAGCATGTACACCGAGAATAACATGGGAGACAGCACAGAACCCTGAGGTACCCCACATAACAAAGAAGTTGGGCCAGAGGAAAAAAGCCCCGACACAACTCTTTGTGATCTCCCAGTGAGGAATGAGGTGAACCATCGAAGGACGGTTCACGATATTCCACAAATCTGCCTCAGGCATGCTAACAACACCACATGACCCACAGTGTCAAAGGCTGATGAGAGATCAAGAAGAACTAGAATAGAATGTTTCTTCTGGTCTCTTGCCCTCAAGAGATCATTAAGCACCCGAACCAGCACAGTCTCAGTGCTATGTCTTTTATGAAAACCTGATTGGAAGGGTTCGTAGATGCCATGGATGGTTAAATGGTTTTCCAATTGGGTCGCCACTACCTTCTCAATCACCTTCCCAATAAAGGGTAGGTTTGAGATGGGTCTGTAGTTTGTGAAACAGTCAGGGTCCAAGGTAGCTTTCTTCAAGAGGGGTGTCACCACCGCCTCTTTCAGGGAGCTAGGAAACTCACCCAATTCCAAGGAACACCAGACTATTTGCACAAGGATTGGTCCGATGATGTTGCAACAACCCAATATTAGGGAACTAGGTCCAGGATCCAAACTACAGCTCGTAGGGTGCACACCATGGATAATCCTCAAGACATCCACGAAATCAGGTCTGCTGAAGGAACACCAAGAAGACTGAGGTACTGTGAACTTACGCTGTTCAACAGCATCCCCCTTAGAAGCCGCTGGCTGCAGATCCGCCCTGATGTCGGCCACTTTATTAGTGAAGAATCGAGCGAGCTCCTCGCACTCTAATTGCGAAAAAGCTTTCCGAACTTGCAGACAGGCTGGCTTGCACAGCCTGTCCACAGTTCAAAAAAGCTGAGCCAGTCGATTCCTGGCTACTGCAATCTCCCTGGACAGGAATTCTGCCTTCTTATGGGAGATTGATAGAATAATGGTCCATCAATCTAAGACGGTTGGCATAGAGGGTGGATCTGCACCAGTAGCATTCTAATCTTTGCCCCGTCTCCGTATCTCCCTCAACGTCCCATCAAACCAGGGCACCTTGGGATGAAGGGAAAGGGGGCATACACGAACAGGAGCAATAGTATCCAGACCCAATGTAACAGCCTTGTTATAGGCTGTCACCAAGGTCACTGGACTACTGCTCGCCAACATGGGGGACGAGAGGTCAAGAACCGCCGCAAGGCCTTGGGGAGTAATATCCCGTAAAGAGCGGTATCTCGCCATCTCTACAGGGGTAGGCCTTCTCAGGGGGGTACTAAGATTGAACCTCACCATGTAGTGGTCTGACCAAATGACTGGTTCCACCCCCAAATCGAAAACATCAATCTCTAGGATAAAGACTAAGTCCAAAGAGTGCCCAGATTTATGAGTAGTGGTGGAAACCACCTGTGTAAAGCCCAAAGGAATCATTAATTGGAGGACGTGATTACCAAATTGTGAGAGTTCATCATCGATCCAGGCATTGAAGTCACCCAGAACCATCAATCTGGGTGACTCAAACGATATGTCAACGATGAAGTCTGCCACTTCATGTAAGAACCGTTTCCCATCTCCTGGTGGATGGTAGATGAGTATGATTCGGACGCCAACACCCGCTACCACTGTGCACTCAAAGAACTCAGCATCCCCCGCAACCACAGTCATGAGGCCCAATTCTGTCTTAAAACAGACTGCAACCCCCACCTGTGGTCCAATCTCGAGGCGGTGTATCACCGAATACCCGGCTGGAGTCATAGCTTCCAACGTAGGGCCTGAATTTTCATCCAGCCAAGTCTCGGTGATGCAAGCCAAGTCCACCGAACTAACAAGATCAGCTATAATGCCAGTCTTGTTTCTGACGGACCTAGCATTGCATAACACCACGTGAGTTGAATGAACCTCAGAGGCTGTCAAGCTCATCTGCCTACTTAATTCCGTAGTGCCCTTGGGTATGGGCACCAGACGTGGCAAACCACGATCTGGGTTCCATTTCACCCCAGGGTGCCTTCTAGATCTAACAACCCCGACACGACAGCCCCCCTCGTCTATCCTCCCTGGTTCGCAGCCCTCCTCCCTCTCCGAGCAATTCCCAATGCTCTACAATGTTGAAATATACCATAATGAAGAGGTGGAGGATAAAAAGGGTGGAGGATGCAAAGAAAGGATGAACAGCGCCCCACCGTGGGGGTAATAGGCCGACACATGCCACTACAAAACTACTAAAAACAGCACAATAACACTAGAACTTCAAATAAACCCCAAAATAAATCTAATTAAATAAATAATCTAAACTAAATCAATAACTTTCCAACCCCACCTTGAAGAAAATCAAGTCAATCCCAGCAAAAATAAAATAAATATATATAAAATCAAATCAAACAACTCAAAACTAAAATATACAATAACACATCCCTTCCCCCTCCCCCCCAGTCCTCTTACAACCAGGGAGAAGAAAAATAAAATAAAATCCCCCCCCAGCTCTCTTACCACCAGAGGGCTCTTTAAAAGGAAAAGAAAATATTTCAACACTCTCACTGTAAAATATTAAACAAAATATTTCAACACTAATAATTCAGCACTCTCACTGCAGAGTATTTCAAAATAAACAGTTCCCACTTAACATGTAAAATAACATAACCCTTCCCCCCCTCCACCAGTCCTCTCACGACCAAGAGATGGAGGAAAACATTAAAGTAAATAAAATAAATGGACACAAGGTCCTCTCACCACCTCACTGTCCAGCTCAAAAAGAAAAGGAAAAAATAAATAAAAGTCACTGGGAAGGAGTCAAATTTGTTCACAGGTGGGAATCCATATAAAAAAGCAAATAATCCATGAAAATCAAAAACATCAGGGCTCAGGGCAAACAAATCTATCTCATGACCAAAGAAAGAGACCCCACTCCCTACTGGACACACCACAAGATATAATAAGGCCCAATGAAGCACCCCAGGACAGGCCACACCAGTAGCCCAGCCTGGGAGTCACGAGGGGACAGAACAGTAGCCAACTCCTTGGCAACAAATTCTAATGCCCTCTTCAGACCACAAATAAAGTAGATACCCAGCAGGCAGGAAGACTCAAACTAAGTCAGAGTCAGAAAGTCGAAAAAGTCCAGAATAGATGGTAGCCACAGGCAGGATACGAACCCTGAGCAGCCCAGATAATTCCCAAACAGAGTAACCGTTAACAAATCCAACGTCCAGGAAAGTCTCGTGCCAAAAAGGGACCCTTAGCATTTCAACCATGAAATGGCAGATCCCACATCGTTCATTCATTCAACTGACGAATAGGCATTCCAGAGCATCAAATGCCGAAAAACACCTTCCTCTAATCCACAGAATTTGACTACGGATGGAGGGTAACGGTTTCAGGACACAGTCATGAAAACCCCTCAGCAATTTCTCGGTTACTCCACATGCCACATTCATTTCTAATCCCTCCGCTTCACAGTTTGCTTTCCAGATTAAAGTTAGGAAATGGCTTTAACGAAGCAAATACTCCCCTTGACCACCTGACCCCTACACTAGGTGAGGGGTTAAAAAACAAACTCCAGTTGTAATTTCTACAGAAACATATCCAAAATACGGTGAAATGAAGGAAAACAAATTAAAACCTCATGTCCAGGCCCCCTAGGGTACAGGATCTCCCCCGATTACACCAGATTGCAATTCCAACTCCACTGAGCCTCCACTCATATGTCCAGGCTCCTTAGAATACAGGCTTTCCTCCAATTACACCAGACTCCAATTCCGACTCCACCGAGCCTCCACTGGTAACATAAAAAAACGCAAAATAACAACGGACAAAAATAAATGATAAAACAATAATCTCCGTTAAGTTAGACCTTTAAAAAACTTTATGAAACTTAAAAACAATGCAGCATAACAGCAGCAGCATGCAGCATGCAGCACGCTCAGCCTAACGGCCATGTTGCCTCCTCAAAAGATCCTTAAGTCTCTCTTAACATGTCTTCTGGTCCAGACCCTGCACCACTTTTTTTTTTTTTCCTCCCCTCCTCCTCACAGCCCCCATCTCTTTGGGAGTCATCTACGGCCTTTTCAGCCCTCACTGAACCACCTGGTGACCAGTGCAGTCCATCTCCCATTGAGCCATGATTATACCCCCCAGGCGGGGTACGAGGTGGGGGCCCATGCATCCCGAGATGTCTGTCTTTCATCGGGATGCTGTCTCTGGGCAGGTAGGGGCATTGAGGGTTGGGGCCTGTTGCTCCATCTACTAGGAGGCTGCGAGGTGTTTTTCCGGTGTTCTCGCGACGTACCGTGTCCCCTGATGTCATGGCACTTGAGCGCCGACATCTGGCACATTGCCTCCCCTGTTAGGCAACGGACTTGTTATACCTCGGGTCTCCACCCGGGGTCAGACAAGAGCCAAGCTCTGGTTCCCCTCCCCCCGGAGGGGCAGGCAGTCTTGGGATGCTCAAGCCCTCTCCCTCCAGCCAGCCCTCCTGCTTCCCGGGCTCGTTCCTGAACCTGGGTCGCTGGCGTTGCAAGCGGAAATCCAACCACTGCGCAGGTGGGCCGGCATACCCTGCACCATTTTAATTGCCCTCCTTTGGACTGCCTCCATCCTGTCTATGTCTTTGCATAGATTGGGTCTCCAGAACTGCACACAGTACTCTAGATGAGGTCTCACCAGCTGTCTGTACAGAGGGATAACAACTTCCTGTTTTCTACTGGTGATCTCTCTCTCCCTATGCATCCCAGTATCCCACCAGCCCTGCTTACTTCCCTCTCACATTGCTTGCTTACCTTTAGGTCATCTGATATGATTACCGCCAGGTCCCTTTCCATTTTTGTTGTTGTTAGTATCTCACCCCATTGTGTACTCTTCCCCTGGGTTTTTGTTTCCCAGGTGCATTACCTTGCACTTCTTAGGATTGAATCTAAGCTGCCATACATTTGACCATTCCTCCAACCTTGCCAGGTCTCTTCTCATCCTTCCCACCCCACCTTGTGTATCAACTCTATTGCAAATCTTTGTGTCATCTGCAAAGAGACATACTTTCCTTCTAGTCCCTCTGCAAAGTCACTTATAAAGACATTAAAGAGGACTGGTCCTAGTACTGAACCCTGTGGTACCCCACTAGTAACCCCCCCCCCTTTCTTCAGAGTGGACTCCATTTACTATTACCTTCTGTGTCTTGTTCTCCAGCCAATTTTTTACCCAGGCTACCATCTTGGAACCAACTCCCAGGCTGGCCAACTTGTATATTAATCTTTTGTGTTGGACTGGGTGAAATGCCTTGCTAAAGTCTAGGTAGGCCATGTCTACAGCCCCTTTCTGATCTACTACTTTGGTCACCCAGTCAAAGAAATCTATTAGATTCGTCTGACATGTCCTTCCCACTGTGAATCCATGCTGCCTTGGGTTCTTCGCTCCTCTGGCCTCTAGGTACTCAACAATTCTTTCCTTCAGAAGTGATTCCATCATTTTCCCAATCACTGAGGTTAAACTAACAGGTCTGTAGTTTTCTGCTTCTGCCCTGCTCCCACTTTTGTGTAGCAGAATCACATCTGCCATCCTCCAGTCTTCAGGCACCACCCCATCCTCCCATGATTTATTAAAGAGGGTAGTCAGTGGTGTCAGTAGTTCTACCCTTAGTTCTTTTAGAATTCTGGGATGAATCCCATCAGGCCCCATTGCTTTGTCCGCCTTCAGTTTTAAGAGTTCTTTCAGAACCCTTTCTTCTGTGAAAGGGCTGGTATCAACCCCCGTATCCAGTGCTTTTCTATTGTTTGGTTTAGGTACCTCCCCCTCTTCATTTGTGAATACTGAGCAAAAGTATTTGTTTAGTATCTCTTCCTTTTCACAGTCACACTCTTCCCACCCCCTCCCCTTTATTAAACCTCACTATCCCTCCCTTGGTCTTCTTTCGCTTCCTGATGTACCTATAAAAGGTTTTATCCCCCTTCTTAATTGAGTTGGCTATCTTTTCCTCGGTTTGGGCTTTTGCTGTTCTGACTGCCTTTCCTGCCTCCTTTTGCTTTAACTGATACAATTCTCTATCTTGCTACTCCTGTGATTCCTTGTACTTCCTGAATGCTATCTTCTTCTCCCTAACCTTCCCTGCCACCTCTTTTGAGAACCATAGTGGTTTCTTACATCATTTTGTTTTATTTGCTTCACACAAAGGCTTGTTGCCTCTGTTATGGCAGTTTTGATTATTCCCCATTGTTCTTCCACCCCTCCTTCCTGCACATTTGCTAGTGCATTCCTTAGGCACTCACCCAGTTTGCCTTCCTGAAGTCCAGTACCTTTACCTTTGTATGGCTTGACTCTACCTCTGGGTTTATCGTGAACCATACTGTTCGATGGTCACTAGTTCCCAGATGGCTACCCACTTCTAAATCTATGATCCTCTCGCCATCTCCATTTGAAAGTACCAGGTCTAAGATTACTCCTTCTCGAATGGGTTCTGATACTAGTTGTCTAAGACATGCCCCCCCTGTAGGGCATCTAAAATGACCCCACTCTTAGAAGTGGCTGCTGCAAATGCACTCCAGTTAACATCTGGCATATTCAGATCCCTCATTAGCAGTATCTCTCATTTTTCTGCCATTCTAAGGATATTTTCTATCATTTCCTTGTCCATTTCCTCCCCCTGAGATGGGGGTTTACAGTATATACAACCCCTGTGCTTCTCTTATGGAGAGTTTTTTCACCGGGGGGGGGGCTTGTCCTCTCTCTCCTCACTGCTGACCCTTGAAACCTGGATAAAAATAAATAACAAAAAATGTCATTAGTACCAGTTTAGATTTTTTTCTCGAAATATAAATGGTTTGCACAATCCCATAAAAAGGATGAGGATGATGCAATATTTTAAAAGTAATATTGCAGACATATACTTTCTTCAATAAATTCACCTCTCCCCACATGGAACTTGAGAAACTGGGGTGGGGGATAAATATAAAGTGTATGCTCCTTCATATTCCAGTGGCAGAAAGAGGGGAACAGCCATACTGGTCCCCACCTGACCCCTCTAGAAGTAAAACAAACACACATTGACACATAAGGCCACTATACCATATTCCAGGGATGCCTTTATCAATAAGAGGTCACTTTGGCAAGTGTGTATTTGCCCCCACATACAGATGTTGTGCAGACATTCCTAAATATACTTATGGATCACCTTGAATGACAATTGATAGTGGGGGGATTTTAATTTTTTTTTTTTTGCAAGAGTTGAACACCGCGTACCTTAAGGGCTATAGAGCCACACCAGTTCAACCTTACATAAAAGCAAACTTTAATCATTTAGTAATAATTGACATAAGGCATCAGCGTTTTCTCATCCCAGAAGGTGTACACTTTTCTTTCACATTGCCATCAATCTTACTCCCGAATAGACTATCTTTTCACCACAGGTGAAAATGTTAATACTATACAAGACTTATCATATGTCCCATGAATATTATCTGACCACCACTCTCTACTATTAAAATTGCAACAGCAGCAAGGTAAGGGGTAGTTCGCAGAGTACTGGTAGCACTCAAGAGGTGCAAATTGCTAAGTCACTGAGCAGTTTTGGATCATGGAAGGCTAAGATAGACTCAAAGTTTATTAACATAGAAATGGCAGTATGAAACCTGTGCATTAAAACAACTAATATAGAGGTGGAACTGAAAGAAATAAAAGAAGACAATTTACAGCTACATAAGAGAATAGACAAACATGAACAAGAAGTTAAAACAATCTCAGTGAATACATCAGTTTCAATACTTGCACAGGTTACACTGAATAAAAAGATTGAAGCCCTGGAAAATTCAAACAGATATCGAAATTTAAGAATACTGGGTATTCCTAACACCTGGGATAATGAATATCCAGAAATGAGGAAGATGATAAGGGAAATCTTAATGAAAACTTTTCTATGACCAGAAGATAATCCCCCATAATAACAAAAGCTTATAGAATTACCTCTAGAAGGAATCCCAATAACACCAATGCTCAAATTCTTACCCAGTTTGTGTTTGAGAGAGACAGATACTCTATTTTGAAATTAGCCAGATTCAGGAAAACGTTGGAATATAGAGGAGTAAGATTCTCTATATTCCTAGACTTTGCTTATGAGACTCAGCAACAGAGATGGCGCTTTTTGAACTTAAAACAAGAAATTTTGGACCCTGGTGCAACATTTTCTCGTCAGGCCCCAGCTAAGGTTAAAATTGTTTATCAAGGAAAAAAAATTATCTCTTCTTTGACCTGATCGAGCTACCCAATTTTTAAGGTCTAGACAGGAGGAATACCTTCAGCAAGCCACAGAGTATGCTTCAGATTTGGACAGGGAATCAGACCTAGAGTCTGACTCAGAACTTGTTGCTGCAGTAACAGAAGTCGAAAACACTTTACTGGATTTTTAGAATGGGAAGAGGAATAAATAAAGAATAAAGAATAAATAATCAGTTTGTTTAAATGTTGGTTTAAAACTATGTAAACTAGGTGAACATTTTGCGTTTTGAAATTCATTTGGAAGGAACTATGTGTTATATAATTTAATCCTTAACTATTTGTTAATGATGTCATTAAGCACTAACTTTGATATTATTATTAATTTTGTCTATGAAAATTGATATAGACAATTTTCATATATAATTTCCTTAGATATGATATGTTGCAGACATAGACCTGGAAATTTTAGGTAAACTTATTTTTGTAACCAACATATTAGCTAGCAGCTCTACGTGTTTGTCAGATAGTTGCTGTTTTCTTTATTTTGTTTTATTATTTTGTTGGAATGAGAAAAACAAAGAAATAAAATAAAAATTATTATATGATAAAATTGCAACTGGGAAAAAAAATGCTTGTGGTGACTGAATGTCTCACTCTAAAAGGATAAACAATTCTTAACCCTTCTATCGGAACACATTTCTGAAATAATTCAAATATTTAAATAATTCAAGAAAACCTAACACAGCTAGTCTCCACCACTTATTATGGGACATATTAAAAACTGTACTATGAGGTGAGTTAATTTCTTATACCTCAGGGAAGAAAAATGAGGTAGACAAATGGTATAATACTGTAATGGTACAGTTAACTACATATCAGCTACTAAATGCAGCAAAATACCAAGCAGCCCTACATAGGATCAAGGAAACTAAAAAAGTTACAAGAGCAGATGGACATGAAGGTTCAACAAGCTCTAGCCTTTTTAAAACAATCCACCTATGAAAGAGGTTTGAGGAGAACTAGGAATCTGGCTTGTAAGCTAAGAGTGCTCTATAATAGTACATGTATTTTAAAAAATATGAGACCCGATAACAAAACAAATCAGTCATGATGACACAGAAAAAAGTAACATCTTTCAAATGTACTGTCAGACGTTGTACACAGCCTCACCAAGGCTTGAGCAAAGTGCTCTCCACACCCTTTTTAATAAACTAAATCTCCCTTAGCTTGCAGAAACACAAAAGGCTTGATTAGAAGCCCCAGTACAATTCAAAGAAATAGGACATCAAATTAAAATTGTTAAAATCTTAAAATGTCCTACTCTGGACTGGCTGAAGAACCTGTATGCCTCACTAAAGGCATATTTGAGAATAAATGGGGCACTATCCTCTCCAATTACACTGCAACATGGCTCCCGTCAGGGCTGCCCATTGTCCCTATTATTATTCACATTTTGCACGGATCTTCTGGTTTAGGCAGTTCATATGGAGGCTAACATTGTGGGGATCCCACTGAATGTGGAGAAGGCTTTCAACAGGGTGACCAGGCCATGGACTCCTCAATTTCTGGAACCTAAACAGTTTTTCAGAAATCCTCTGTACTGCAAGGGATCCAGCATGCCTTGACCAGGCCACGGACCCCTCAATTTCTGGAACCTAAACAGTTTTTCAGAAATCCTCTCTACTGCAAGGGATCCAGCATGCCTTGACCAGGCCATGGACCCCTCAATTTCTGGAACCTAAACAGTTTTTTAGAAATTCTCTGTACTGCAAGAGATCCAGTATGCCTTGACCAGGCCACAGACCCCTCAATTTCTGGAACCTAAACAGTTTTTCAGAAATCCTCTATACTGCAAGGGATCCAGCGTGCCTTGACCAGGCACAGACCCCTCAATTTCTGGACCCTAAACAGTTTTTCAGAAATCCTCTGAACTGCAAGGGATCCAGCATGCCTTGACCAGGCCAAGGACCCCCTCAATTCCTGGAATCTAAACAGTTTTTCAGAAATACTCTGTACTGCAAGGGATCCAGCATGCCTTGACCAGGCTACGGACCCCTCAATTTCTGGAACCTGAACAGTTTTTCAGAAATCCTCTGTACTGCACGTGATCCAGAGTGCCTTGACCAGGCAACAGACCCCTCAATTTCTGGAACCTAAACAGTTTTTCAGAAATTCTCTCTACTGCAAGGTACTAGCCCTGACTTTTGGATTTGGTACCAGTGGAAGCTGATTTCCAAGTGGCCCACACTGTCTCCTGCTGAACACATATCTAACTACTGTGTAATAATCTGTTTAATCCTTAAAGTCATTTTAAGTTCTGAGTTGATATTAGAAGTGAATTTTGAGCCTTGACTGTGTAAATCCTTCTTTTGCTCTCTGCTCTGCAACCTGTCTCCTCCCCAATCCCATAGTCATCTCCATTAGCAGATTATATCCTCTCATCACTAGAGGGCTATATCTCTATCTCTATCTCTATCTCTATCTCTATCTCTATCTCTATCTCTATCTGTCTAGTAGGTAAGCCATGTGGGTTCTTTTTGCCTTTCTCTCACCTCTCCTTCTCCTCCTTGCCCTGCCCCCCATTATCTCTCCCTGGTCCTAGCCACCCCCACCTCCATGCCACCCCCGCCACCCTCTACTCTGGTTTCCACTGCTACTCCAAGGGAACTCTCCACTTCCACTTGAGACTTGTGCTTGGTGCACCATTTGGATATTCCTGGTATCTTAACCTGACCACTAATCTCAACAAGTGTGGACACCTCTCTACACTGTACCACCTAGCAGTCCATATGGGATACTGCCTGGAACCTTGCAACCTCTACTCCCGGAAACAATGATCAAAACTATCTCTCAAAGAGCTGCGACTCTGCTACGTAAAACTCCTACTCCTCCTCCTTCTCATCTCAGGCAGCATCCATCCCAATCCTGGCCCTAGAAGCTCAGGCCACACACAAACTCCAGGTGCCCTTATCCTTGCAACCATTAATATTCATAAGCGGTTACTCCCTAAACTTGGAGTACTGTTCCGTAACAAAATCTGACTCCCCGCACAAACAAGGCATGCCATTGTACAAAAAATGATCCTCCCAGTAATTGACTACGGTCACATAATTTATTCCACTGCCCCCGTGTCAGCTTTGGCCAGCCTAGACACCCTGTTCCACTCATTCTGCCGTTTCAACCTCGGCTGCCACAAATCAACCCACCACTGCGATCTATATAGCTTGCTAACTCTACCATCCCTACCTGACCATCGACAAACAAACTGTGCCAAATTCGCAGCCAAATTCTGGTCAAACTCCCCCCCCCACCTGTCCTCTGCTCTCTCCCAACAGCTGGCACCTATGTACTCCCTTAGATGGGATGACCATAAACTGCTCCATGTCTCATTTATGCGCACATCCAAAGGACAGGCCACTTTTAAGTACTGAATACCTCAGACCTGGAACACCCTACCAGCCCCCATCTGCCATGCATCAAATACCTCCCTACAAAACAAGTTACTCCGTACACATTTCACCTCCAGTTGCTCATGTATCAGATAAGAACTCTTACCTAAATGTCTCGCTATTATTACTCGCATATGTACTGTACTGTAATCTTCACTCTGTTTTCACTATAATGTTGTAAGCATCGTACCCCTGACTGTGATCCTTTCCCCAGCTATGTAAATTTTTTCCCACACAAATGTATTGTAACAATCCTTGTTTCAACTCTGTACTGTACTGTCTAAACTTTTCTATTATGTAAGTGGGCCCCGGCCCCCAGGTCGCATCTGGAATCGAGCATGTTGCTCAGTATGCTTTCCTGGTAAAACTCGTAAATAAATAAATAAATAAATAATATCTGCAGCCTACTACCAAAGCTGGACACACTCCAAGCCTTCAAATGCCAACACAACCCTGACATCCTTGCAGTGGTGGAAACTTGGCTGACACCTAAAGTTCCTGACTCAGCAGTAACAATACAGGGCTACAGTGTCCACAGGCTGGACCGGATATCCAAAAAAGGTGGTGGTTGTGCAATCTATATCAAAGACTCCCTGTCTTGGCACCCTGTAGCAACTCCATCACTTTCTGCCTCAGCCCAGATTCTACCAATAAAAATTGTCCTAGGTCCCAACCATAAAGCCCTGATTATTGTCTCCGTATATATCCTGCCCAGGGACCCTAAACATGGCTTCAATGATGCCCTAAACTTTATCAACTCTCATCCTCCTGAAGCTGAACTTATTCTACTAGGGGATTTCAACATAAACTGGTTAGCATCGAGCGCCAGTGCCTATAAAGACTCCATCTCAGCTGCTAACCTCATGCAAATGGTAAACTCCCCTACTAGGATTAACTACAAGACTGGCACCAGTACTCTCTTGGATTGGGTCCTCACCACTAACCCCACAAGGATTTCTCATATGACCGTTCTCCCAGACTCACTCACTGACCACTCCCCAGTCATGTGTGCTTGGTCTAACAAATTCCTTAATCCCCCTCCCAAAATTATCACTAGCAGAGTCCTTTCTTGTGGAAAACTTCCACATCTCAAACAATACCTGCTTCTACAAGACTGGCTACCCATCTATGAAGCAACAGATGTTACTTGGCTCTTGATCACTTCATCTCAATTTTCAACAAAGCCTGCAGCCTCTTTGACCCTGCTAAAAGGTGTAAAACAAAATCTCTCTCTAACTCATGGGTCACTGCGGCTCTTCTCCCACAGCTGAAATTAAGGGATCACCTCTGGGCAGTTGCCAGAGCCATTGGCAAACACCTGGACATCCAAAATTACAAACAAGCATGAAATGCCTGCACAAAAGCCATACAGCTAATGAAATCCACCTATTACAAAGACGATCTCACCAATATATGGGGAAATGGTCATGCTTTCTGGGACAATATCAAGGATGTCACAGGAAAGCAGACAAAAACCTCTCTGGCCATGTTTATGGTTGATAGATCCATAACCCTTGACCCCAAGGTGATTGCAAACATCTTTAACTCAGCTTTTTCAGACCTTAGTGCTGTTCTACACCATGACTTTTTTGAAAACAGGGCCTACTCCCCAAATACCTCAGCCCCTCAGTCTAACCATCCCCTCTTCTACTTCAGGGAGGTATGGCTGAATGAAGCTCACCACTATATTACCGCAGCTATCTCTAAATCTAGATCTAGTAGCGACACCCTGGACCTTAACTTTTGTTGCTCACCCTTGATGAGGTAATTCATCCATTAACAAAAATCCTAAACCTCTCTCTCTCAGCTGTGAAAAATTCACGGACCTATGGAAAACAGCCACCGTGACACCCGTCCATAAAAGTGGGAATAAGATGAATCACTCAAATTATTGTCCTATCTCCATACTGCCCCCACTCTCTAAGGCACTCAAGCGCATCGTGGCTGATCAACTTACTGACCACTTGGATAAATACAATATACCTTGTCCACAACAACATGGCTTCCAGGAAGGTCACAGCACCACCACAGCCCTTCTTGAGTTCACTGGTGCTTTACACAAATCCCTTGACAATGGCCTTCTCACAGGGGCCGTTTTTGTCGACCTCGCCAAGGCCTTCGATACAGTACACCATGGACTACTAATTCACCAATTACTGAATGCCGTGCTATCACCTGACTCTTCTCTCTAGTTTAAAAGCTACTTAGAAAACTGGTCACAGAGAGTAAAAATTGCGGACGCTTTTTCTGACACCCTGCCTGTTCACTCGGGTGTCCCACAGGGATCCATACTGGTCCCCCTCCTTTTTAGCCTTTTCTTAAAGTCCCTCCCTTACCACTATTCTGAGCAGATCATACTATATGCCGATGATGCTGTTGTATTCTCCACTCACAAAGATCCTGCAACTCTTCAGCTCAACCTTCAACTTGGTTTCACTTCTGTAGAGACATGGTTTCTTAATCATAAACTGGTCCTCAATGACAAGAAAACCAAACCTATGCTGTTCTGCAGCTCTCATAACCCACACAAGCTACACCACTTGGCTATCTCCACCACCCAGGAGAACACTCTAGATCAGGTAGGGTCCTTCAAATATGTAGGGATACAGCTTGACCCTAATCTCTCCTATGGACTTCATGTAGATATGTAGCTAGGGCTGCTAATACATGGCTTGGTCTCCTCTACAAACACAGGCCACACCTCACACCAGATGCTTTGAAGGTTGCAGTCCTGAGCTCTGTGATCTCTGTAATAGACTATGGTCTCATCATTTATAGCTCGGCCACAACCACAACCCTTAGACACCTCTCAATTGCCTTAAATAAGGCATGTCGGCTCATCACTGGTGCTCACCGTCTCACCCACACATGTGACCTGTACACTCAGACTGGCTGGCACCAACTATCAAACCACATAAAGTTTCTCACCTGCTCCATGGCAAAAAAAATCTATCTTGGCTTTGCACCTTCTGGGGTTTCAACTCTGTTACAACACCAAATTAACAAATGGTGCCTTAGGAGATCCACGCTACAGCTACTGAAAGTCCCCCACTGTCACACTTCACAGGAAGAATGCTCTTTTGCTTATCGAGTGCCACTCTGATTCAATGGCCTCAGCCCCACCATCTCCTCTGCCCCAACAACTGGTATGTTTAAAACTTGGCTCCGGGACTATCTCACTACCAACAGCTCCTGTGACTGCCCAACTTAACCTTGTTTCTCCACTTTCCTTCCTGCTCTAGTGGTCCCCCCTTCCTCTCCTCACTGGATTCTACCCTCACATCTTGGTATACCAAATGCTGCACTTTTCAACCTCTTCCCACCCTTTCTACATTGCTTCCCCCCTTCCCTCTCCCTATGACTCTGGCAGTTCTTATCTGTTGTCGATTTTCTCTGACAAATGCAGCTGGCTGCCTTGTTACAATGCTACCCTTGAATTGTGTTAATCTGTACTCTGTTTGCAATGTCCACGTTGTCGTAATGTCTGTCTTGATGTTCCCCATAATTTGTATTTCTCTGATGTGGAACCTTTGTAAAAGAGCCAAGGTTCAAAGGTATTTGTAATCCTAGACTTGATAAATAAATAAAATAAATAAAGACTCCAGATGGTTTCCCAACCGAATGGTACAAAAAATGTACAGAATCACTGATACCATTTTTACAGCAACTGATAAAGCTATAGCAGAGGGCCAAACCCCCCTCATGGGAGTAAAGCATAACATAGGCAATATCATAACCGAATAAAGACCCCACCTGACCATCTTCATATCATCCCACATCCATATTAAATGTGGATTGCAAAATATTCATGGTCATTTGGGCCAGGGGGCTGAAGACTACTCCCGAACCTGATCCATCTGAACCAATCCAGATTTATATGTCAGCAGCACACCATGGATAACATAAGACATGCTCTGCATTTGGTGCAGTGGGTCCAGCCCACACAAATCTCAGCAGCTTTCCTGAGTCTGAATGTGGAGAAGACTTTCAACAGGGTGTCCAGGGAATTCCTCCTGGGGCACTCTGTTGGCCTTCGGTTTTTCAGAGCAACTCTTGGACTGGCTGAAGAACTTGTATGTCTCACCAAAGGCATATTTGAGAATAAATGGGGCACTATCCTCTCCAATTATACTGCAACATGGCTCCTGTCAGGGCTGCCCATTGTCCCTATTATTATTCACACTTTACATGAAGCTTCTGGTTTAGGCGGTACATATGGAGGCTAACATTGTGGGGATCCCGCTTGGACATCTGGAATACAAAATCCTGCTGTATGCTGATGATATCTTGCTCACACTTCTAGGACCAGAACAAACCATACCTATGGTAGTGGAAATCATAAATACATTTGGGCAGCTGGCGGGGTTTAAGATAAACCCCCATAAGATGTAGGTGCTTCTTAATTACTCTCCCTCTCCTGCATTAAAAAGTTCCCTGCCATTAAAATGGCATAGCACAAAGCTAAAAATATCTCAGCATATCTATACCAAAGGATTTGGAAAATTCAGAATTAATAAATTATAATCTGTAAATGAATATAATACAGGACAACTTAAAAAAATGGGGACTTCTTCCTCTATTCTTTGCACTTATAGAAATCATCCATAGGAGTATTCGTCTCCAATTTCTATGCTTAATTCAGACCCTTCCCCTGTTTCCAGCAACTTTCTACTTTTTGGTCATGGAATAAACTAATATCTAAATTTGTCTGGGCAGGACAGCACCTGAGAATATGTCTCTCAGTGCTACAACTTCCACTAGCACTTGGAGAAGTAAATTTACCTAATTTGTTATACTACACTAGAGTGGCACATTTGTGAATTATATTAATCTGGCTTTTATCTCAATATAATCCCCATAGAAAAGCATTGAATTCTTGTTAAATGATCTGCTTGATATAGGCTATATGCTCTTTGCTACTACCTTAAACTCTCCACTCCTTGCACACTTTATGGCCATAACTAGAAATACTCTTAGGGCACGGTATTTTATTAAGAAACACTCTGCATTTAGTGAAATTTTCTATTTTTGTGGGGTCCTGGAAACTGATGAGGACTTTTTCCATCTAATATGAATCTTGTCTTCACCAGTGGAGGCAAGTCAGACTGATGTGTGTGTATCTAAATATATATATGTCTATCTCTCTCTCTATATATATTTATATATATATCTATATCTATATCTATATCTATATCTATATCTATATCTATATATAGGTTCATAGGTAATTTCAAGCTAGTTAGACTTGCATCCATATAGTTTGCCATTATTTTATGTATTGATCTTTAATCTATGTTGTTTTTTTATTTAGAAGATACTTGTCTAATCTAGATTTAAAAATATCCATATTAGTACTGTCTATCACTTCTGCTGGTAAAGAGTTCCAGCCAGAAACCACTCTCTGGCTAAACCAATGCTTTCTCTGAAGAGTATGCCATTTTTGTCTTGTTAATAGAAACAGATGTCCCCTAGGTTCATATTTTGATTTTTTTGGGACCAACCTTAGGTCTGCTAGTAGAGCATCATCTTGTAAGCACTTAAATAACACAAAATAATCTCCCCTAGTTATTCTATGCTGCAGAGTAAACAAGTTAAGCTCCCCTAACCTTTCAGAGTATGACATGTCCCCTAACACTTTGATGGATCTAGTATCCCTTCTCTGAATACGCTCCAAGACATGAACATCCCATTTTTTATATGGAGCCCATACCTGAGCACAATACTCCAGGTTGGGTCTCACCAGGGCACTATAGAGGGACATAATCACTTGCCTATCTCTACTATCAATATGCCTCAATATGCAATTTAATATCTGATTATGTTTCTTCATCGCAATGAGAACTAAATTTTAGATCTGAAGTAATTATAATCCCTAAGTCTCTTTCCTCTGTTGTTTTTCTTAGTTCAATGGTGTCTGTCTTATAAGATGAGTTGTTATTTCTCTTTCCCAAATGCATAACAGTACACTTGTTTCTATTTGATTCTAATTTATTTACTTTTGTCCACTTTTGTATAGTATTTAGTGCATCCTGCAGATCATTTGTATTCTTTTGATTATTTACTACGGTTCCAATTCTGCAGTCATCTGAAAATTTCATTACCCATATATTTTCATTTTGTACAGATAATGAAGTTATATAGATGTTAAAGAGACAGGGACCCAAAACTGATCCCTGCAGAACTCTGATAGTCACTGCTGCCCAGCCTTGTGTATCTCCTTTAATTAACACTCTCTTTCTTCTCTCCTTCAGCCATGCATCAATCCAATTTACTACATTATTGCTGAAATTATAATCTTTAACTGTGTTTATTAATTCCTGATGAGGGAGTTTATCGAAAGCCTTGGAAAAATCCAGGAAGACAACATCCACACTATTTCCCTCATCCAATGTCTTTCCCACTTTCTCATAGAACACTAACAAATTTGTCTGGCAGGATCTATTTTTCCTAAAACCATGTTGTACTGGATTCTGTATTTTTCTAGTTTCTAGAAAATCCTTTATATAATCTTTTAATATTGACTCCATGATTTTTCTCACAACTGATGTTAGGCTGACTGGCCTGGAATTCTGTAGATCAGTTTTTGACCCCTTTTTAAATATAGGTATCACTAATGCCTCCTTCCACCTTGTGGAACATGTCCCAAATCTATAGAAGTTTAAAAAATGTAAGTTAGTGGTGAAACTAATTGTTCTGCCAGTTCATACAATACCCTTGGATGAATTTCATCAGGGCCTTGTGATTTATTTCTATTTGTTGTTTTTAGTTTATCAAGTACACTTTTCACTATAATCTGTATATGTCCAGCTATGTAGTTAAATTTATTTTCTTTCTTATCTGAAGTAGCTGTGTTAAAAACTGAACAAAGGTGTTTATTTTGGGTTTCTGCAGCTTCTTTATTATTTAATATTACCCCTTGTGCATTCTTAAAAGGTCCAATGGTGTTATTATTTTTTGTTTATTATTTATATATGAATAGAAAGCCTTATAGTTTCCTTTAACTTGTGTTGCAAGTTTGTATTCATATTCCTTTTTGGTCCTTTTAATTTCCCATTTGACTTTTTAACTATATTTCTATATTTATTTAAAGCCTGTATATCGTGATTTTTAGCATTGTTATACAGTTTATACTTTTTGTTTATTAATTTCTTTATTTTTGGTGATAACCATTTTGGAGCACTCCTTGTACGTTCATATTTTATATATTTATTTATTTTATTTTTATTTTATTGAAATCTAGGATTACAAATACCTTTGAGTAAGAACTACTCGTTTACAAAGGTTCCACGTCGAAGGAATGGGGGTATAAATACATACAAAGGTCAACATAGTAATACATAGTTGCACAATAAAAAGTAGTAAGAGACTGAGGCTTAGGAAATTCCAGTAATTCAAAATGTGCCAAATGTTAGGTAGCATGACATACCAGCCAAGGGCAATCTTAGAAATAAGTGCTGCAGGTGAGGGGGGATATGCAGGCAGGAAAGCCATTGTCGGAGGGTAGAGGGAGGGTAAGAGCTCTAAAGGGGAGGGAGAGGAGGGATAAAAGTCAGGAAATGCCTGGGGGAAGGAAAGGGAGAGGGGGCAAGGGGTAGGCAGGTAGGAGGGGGCAAGGCGTGGAGAGGTAGCTGTCAAGACTGAAGTGGAGGGCAGTGAGCGTTGGGCCCCTGATTAGGCGAGGCAGTCACAACAAGTAGTTGAAATGAGATGAAGTCGGAGTTGTCTCTTAAAAGGGTAAAGAGCAGCAGCAGTAAGAGTTTCTTTGTTGAAAGTATTGTACCAAAAGGCCCTCTGGCCCATAGTAGTCCGGCATCTGGGGACAAGGAAGGCTAGTTGTTGTGAACTTCTAGTTTGCTGGGTGCTGTGGTGGGCAATAAGGAGCTTTTCAATGCCCGGGGGCATGACCCCGAGGAGGACTTTTTTGGCTAAGAGACAGGTTTGATACTGTATCCAGCTGATGAGAGGAAGCCATCCTGCCTGAGTGTACAGGTCACAAGTGTGTGTAAGTTGATCAGCCCCAGTTAGCAGCCTGCATGCTTTGTTGAGTGCAACTGTAATTCTGCAGAGAGCAGAGATGGAAGCAGAGCCATAAATTGCTAGTCCATAATCGATGATGGAGGTGACAGAGTTGTTGATAGCCAACCGGAGAGTGTCAGGAGTCATGCAGTGTTTGTGCCTGTAGAGCAGTTCTATACGGATGTTGGTGGCTTTGGTGACAGAATCTGTGTGCCGATGGTAGGAGAGTGAGCTGTCCAATGTGACACCTAGGTATTTAAAATCAGGAACGTGTTGAAGTAAGGTCCCTGTTTGGTTTAGGATGGTGAGGTCACGGGATTTGTACTTGCTCCTGGCATTGTAGAAGGTCATAACCTTTGTTTTGATGTAGTTTATGACCAGTTTGTGTGACTTCAACCATTCTTCGATGCACATGAATTCAAGCTGTAATTGTTTCTCAAGGAGCTCTGCATTATGGTGGTTGGTGAACATGACTGCGTCATCAGCGTAGAGCAGCAATTTCTGGTGGCAGTCACTGGGAAGGTCCTTGAGGAAGAGGCTGAAGAGTAGTGGCCCCAGGATGGACCCCTGTGGGACCCCTGAAAGGACTGGCTTTTCTTCCGAGGTGACACCGGCAACCCTAACCCACTGGACCCTCTCCCCAAGGTATCTTGAAAACCAGAGCAGCGCTTCATTGGAGAGCCCAATGTTTGATAATTGCTTTAGTAGGAGAGGGTGGTTCACAGTACCAAAGGTCCATGAAAACTGCCCCTACACAGTTTCCTTGATCGAGCGTGGTATGAATGAAGCCTGTGAATTCTAATAGTGCAGTGGTGGTACTGTGCCCTTTTCAGAAACCATGTTGCTCAGGACACCGGATGTCGTATTTTTCCAGGTACTTGACTAGTTGGTCTGTGGCAATGCACTCCAGGGCCTTAGACAATGGAGGGAAGATGGAGATAGGCTTGTAGTTTGAGTGCAGTGATTTGTCTCCACTTTTGTGTACCAGTGTGATGGTCACCTGTTTCCAGCGAGATGGGAACTGGGACATCCTTAGTGATAGATTGAGGACCTTTGTCAGAGGTTCAAGGACTTCTTCAAGGACAAGTGCTAACAACTTCAGGTCAAGGGAGTCACTGCTGTAGCCTGCGTTGTGAATGGCCTTCCGAATATAGGTTCTGGCTTCATGCAGTGGGATCTCCTTGAAGTAGAATTGTGGGGCAGGGTGTAGGAGAGGAGTAGTTGCAGGAGGGTTACTACTAGAGGGGGCATCAAAGAAATTAGAAGGGAGAACACTATCCAAGTTGGAGAATGCATTGTTAAAGGTGCTGGTGATTGTGTACAGGTCATATGTTGGTGTTCTATTTATGTATACCTATTTCTATTGTTGATCTCAGCCTCTTTACAGATAGCTTCCTCATATCATCTACAGAAAGTCCTTCAAATTCATTTTCCCACTTCCAAGATGCCATAGCTTCCCTCATGATGGTAAAATACACTTTGTTTAAATTTAGGACTGTAGTCTTACCCTCCCTTATTTCTTTACCATTTTCTCTAACTTGAAAAAAGACTATCTGATGGTCACTATTGCCTAATGGAGAGCTAATCTGTACATTGTTTACTACTGACCCCAGATTTGTAAAGATCAAATCCAGAGTATTTTGTGCCCTGGTTTTTGCTGTTACCAATTGCTCAAGTCCTATGTGGTTTACTGCATCTAAGTACTGTGTACTTGTTTTGGATTTGCCCTCTTGCTTATTCCAGTCAATATCTGGTAGATTAAAATCACCAGTTAAGATAATTCTTTCTGCTGGATCTAAGTTCCTAATAATGTTTAATATTTCCAAATCTCTCTAGGAAGTAGTTTAAGGTGATCTGTACAACAGACCTATTTTAATTTGCGGTGCTCCTTTTGGTATAAGTTTTAACCATAACATTTCCAGCTTATCTTTTTTTCTCTCTTTATTTCTTCACATTGTATTGACTCATCAATATAAATCGCAATACCCTCTCCTCTTTTTGTTTCTCTTGATAAATAGAATAAATTGTAGCCCTCTATATTTTTGTCCCACTGATCCTCTATTGTCCACCAGGTTTCAGTAATAAGTGCAATTTGTATATTTTTGTTTTGCAGTAAATATTGTAATTCCTCAAATTTATTAACCAGACTGTGTGCATTTATTAATACTCCTTTCCAGCCTTCCTGTAGATCTACAGTTTTAGGTATTAGCTTATGAGTTTTCCTTCCTTTTTCCAGTTTAAATGGAAGGATATAATATCATTAATTTTCCTGCTCAGTATGCGAGTCCCAGCTTTATTTAAGTGTAAACCATCACTTTTAAACAGCATATGATTCCCAAAGGTTACTGAATTATAAATAAATCTTATGTTATTGTATTTACAAAAGTATGCAACTGTGTATTTAACTTCTCTATCTTTGGGTTTTTTAAAAACATGTTTCCCATGAGTTGGGAGCAGACCTGATATAATAATATCCCCCTCCTTTTCTTTAATTTTATTTATTATATGATGGTACTCCTATACAATGTTTTCTATATTACAGCTTCCCACATCGTTTGTACCTACGCGGAGTATAACTAGTGGTGTCTGGAGTCCCTCCATTAGTCCATTTAGGAGGTTACCTATATCTGCTATTTTCACCCCTGGTAATAAGCTTACAATAGTGTGCATTTTCCTACCATGGCACACCAATGTATCAATGCCTTTAGTAATGGAGTCACTTCTAATCAAAATATCTTTATTTCCTCCTGTCTTTTTATCATTGCTTTCTGACTCTTCTAGTTTTATCTAATTTCCCATCCCTGTCATATACTATTTTGTCCTGATTTATATGAACCTGATCTTTAACATCTTTGTGAACATCTTGTAAAAAGCCTTTGGGGTTCTTCCATATCAGGTTCTAGTAAGGTGTATCTGTTCTTTGTTTCTGAATAGCTCTTTGATATTTGTGTTTTACCATTGTGTTTAGTATTTAAATTCTGTGTATGCACCCAATTTACATCTACATTATCTTTTTCCATTTCAAATAAGGTTTGCTGTAAGCCTTCCTCCTTGGTTGCAGTTTTATCATTATCAACTATACTGTAAATGATTCTATAAATAATTCCAATTCCCTTGTTTATTCCTGAACTTCAATTTTCCTCATTTGTTTATTTCCTTCAACTCTCTGCAACAACTGCTCAATTTCAGCCTGTAAGGTTTGGATCAATAGGCATTTTTCACATATAAAATCCTCCAATGTTGCTTCTTCAGTAAACATTTTACAACCTGAACATGGTTTATGGGACTTTATCTTTGTTTTGGTCTTAGCCATTTTTCATCAGTGATATATATAAAGCTTTATTATTCCCCTATTTTTATTCACTTTTCAGGTACTTTCTAGATTTCTCTCCTTTGTCCCATGGTCCCAGTGGACACGGCAGACACACACAGATGCGCGTGTCTCTGCGTGTGTATATGCGCATTGCAGTGCACACCCTGCTCGCAGCAAGGCCAAGTTATGAAGGCCTAAATGACCCGGAAGTGCCTGTGAGGGGCCGTGGGGGTACTCACAACAAAAGTTGCTTTTAAACATTTTATTTTGTGCTTTTTTAAGCCCAGCAGTAGTTTAGGGGCTAAATAGTAGCAGTCAATGTTTTAAAAGCAAATAAAAGTGCACATATATAGATAGATATATTCATTGCAAAAAAAATGTTAATGCATCAGTTAGGGTTTATAGCACAGTGACAAAAGCATGGAAATGTGGCATTATGGTTACCATCCCCACCCTCCACAAACCAGCAGGCATCAGGGTGTGCATTGGGATAGTCGGCCTAACTCTCACCCAATTCCATGTGTAAACAAACTGAGGTGGTGCAGTATAGGAGAATGGAGTGAGAGTTAGGCACAATGACCCCTACATACACCCCGATGCCTGTTGGTGTGTGGAGGGTGGGGGAGACAGGGGTGGTAACCCTAACACCATATTTCCATGCTTTTGTCACTGTGCTATGAACCCTAACTGATGCATTAACTAGATTTTTGCTATGAATTTCCCTTCTTTTTGAGAAAGCATTATGTAACAGGTAAATGATATGTGTAAGTGGGAGTGTGGGCCCTTCAGGCCCTGTGTTCCCTTCACATTGTCCATTTTTTTTGTAATGGTATGCATATGTGGGAGTGCATGCCTTCCGGGCCCTGCGCTCCCAGTCACATGTAAGCACAGAGCCATACAGCATCCCTATAGGGCAAGGAACTCTTGTAACAGTAATGTGCCAATATCTCAGCAACCGTAGCACCTACAAAGAAAATTCAAGCGTCGCTGTAATCATGACAGTGAGTATGCCATGCAATATCAATTAACCAAATCTGTATCTCACATCGTTTAAGAGATAGGAGGCACTGAAACACAGTGAAAGGGCACCTTTGGAAGCCTTGGAACATGTTTCTGCCAATACCTCTGTAACCGTAGCAAGTAGGAAAAAAATTCCACTGTTGGTGTAATCGAAGGTTTTCAAAATTGTTTCCAAGATGCAGGTAGTGGAAAATCTGTACCTCGCTTTGTTTTCGAGATACAAGCACTGAAAGGCGTCATGGACACCGCAATGTTATCCTATGGAAAATTTCTCAAATTCAGAATGCTGTAACTTTGGACTCCTTCAATGTTTTGGCACCAAACCAACAAAAGGCACATCTGAGGGACATGGGCTTGCCACCCTGCAAATTTCAGCCCAAAAGACCCAACCGTTCTGTTGCAGGGTGATAGCAAAGATTTGATGATTTTTTTTTTAAATACTTTCGCAAATCACGAAAGTTTCACAAAAAGCAGCATGAAACATTCACATTTGTGAATGTATTGTGGCAGTTTCTATCACAATTTTATGGAAGTATTTTTTCTCTGATGTTTAAAACTGCATTTCTGGGGGGTTTTCCCCCAAAATAAAGATAGGGCTGACAGCCTCAAGACCTGACTAGGTAAACCCAACAGTCAATGTTAACCTAGAGGGTCCAAAATTTAAATGCTAGACATTTTTCTCTCTCACTAACTGAAAACAAGATGGCAACAGCACAAAAATAAAAGGGCCATTTGTGAAAGTAAAATTGTATTTGCCAAACATTCGTGAGACACATATATTTTTTCTCCATTGAATATAACGGGAAATTTGTTTTCTGAATAGCTTTTGAACAGCATAATATTTTACATCAAATCTTTGAAAGGCACATTGAAGACCAAGACTGCATCTTCCCTGAAGATTTCAGACTGAACGGACAAATTCTGCTGGTTGTGGCCAAGCAAAGAAACCTGCAAAATGTCTGCTTTATTTGCATTTTTTGGCATTCTGTAGCTCTGCAACCGTGCATCCGACTGTAATGCAACTTGCTAGATCCAAAGATCTATAGTACCAGACCATGCATGCAACATTTTAGGCAAATCCATTATATGATGGCAAAGTTATTAAGGTGCAACATTTGAGGTTTAACATTAAAGTGCTCACTCAACCCTAACTACAGTGCCACTGCTGTGGCACTATAATATAGATAGATAGATAGATAGATAGATAGATAGATAGATAGATAGATAGAAAGATATATACTGATATAGATATAGATATAGATAGATCCATATTTATATCTATCTATCTATCTATTCATAAAATGGGTTAGAAAAAAATCACAGAAAATCAAGTATGCTGATTGAATGAAACATGTCACATGACCATGCATTATTCCACAATGACTGCACACTTCCCGCTACGACTGCACACCTGAACTACTTAACTGCCCTCAAAAACCATCTCACCAGTAGTGAGAACACTCCACACCTGGGACAGGTAGGCAGTCATACACATACAGCTGTACACTGAGACTGCTACCCATGGGCACAAATAAATTATTATATAAGCCTACTCCCCAGTGTACACAAAATATGGTTGATCCTGCTATACTGTTTGGATAAAATGTAATTTAAAAATCTTATCTGGTTAATCCTGTCATTTTTACAGTGTCTCAATGTATAGTACCATGACTTTTACTGTTAATGATGTAATGTAGCATGACCGAACGCAGTCACTACTGGTAAATAAGTTACTGGCAGAAGTTTAAAATAAGCCCCACTCTGTCCAATAAGTAAATAAAAAGTATTTGTTTTTCTATTTAGCTTAGTTTTGTGATAATGAAGCTACCATTTGTACTGGGAGAAAAGCGAGCATGAAGAACTTTCACTTTTATTCCTGAAATGTAGCATGACTGAGCGTGGTCAATAACGATAAGTGACAAACATCCAGAACTTTAATATAAATCATTCTCTGTTGAAATCTTAAGTAAACTGTATCCTTTATGTTATTTTTATTTCAGTTTCTATAAGGGAAGCCACCGACTGAAGCGAGAGGAGAGGGAATGCAGAGCAAGGGAGTTGGCAGCTTCAGAAAGGTAGACACATGTCAGAGTGAGTGTTGCTATAACAACAGTCACTCTGCCTTACATCTACCTTTCTGAGCTGCCGATTTCTGTTTGGCGGCCTCTCTCTGCTTCGATCTGTGGCTCTCTTATAGAAACCGAAATAAAAAACAGCACAAAGCACACAGTTTACTTAGGATTTCAACAGAGAAGGACTTAGAAGAAGCCAGAAGGAGAAGGAAGCCAGAAGGACTTAGAAGAAGCCAGAAGGAGAAGGAAGGAAACATATTCAATTCAGTGCTTTAGAGTAACTGGTAATTGGTATTTTTCCTTTAAACTTAGACTGTGGGCTTGTAGTGACACTATACTTTCTTTCTTTGTTGTCTTTACTTATAATTGTTTTTGGGCTGTTGAAAATTTAAAACATAGTGATGGTGTATAGTAAGAGGTGTGAAGTAGGAGGGGCCTAAGGGGGAAGAAGCCCACCCTCAGCACAACAAGTGTTTCGACTCATTTATTTATTTATTGGTTTCTTTTTCCTTAAAAAAAAATATCTGAGGATCAGTTACAGGATTTTTAGTACTGTAAATTAATAAAAAGAGAACTAAGAGAGTTTCAGTAGCAGACAAGTTGTGGAATTGCAGTATAATGTGGGGAGTGGTGCAATGCAGTGGCTGTGGGCAGCCATATTCAGGCAGACCTTCTGGATACTGAGGTGCTGCCCTATCTGCATGCATCTCTCTGGACTGCAGGATGAGGTAGCCAGACTCAGAGTGGAAGTAAACTGGGTCAGAGTACCATCACCCCTATCCAGGGTCCACCAGTCCAATGCAGCTGCCTCAAAGGATGCCGAGACGAGGAGCACTTGGATGACAGTGGGCTCAGGGAGGGTTAGAGCAGTCAGGCAGAGGCACATCCCAGATCCTATTCCTCTCAAGAACTCATATGCCACACTGGCAAATGAGGACAACCAAATAGAGGTACCCAGAGAAGTGGAAGGAACGGATGTGGAGGTTAGCCAAGGAGGTGACCTCAGTGGGGAAAGCAGTGGACCCCAAAGGAGGAGGAAGTGAATCCTGGTGGGGGACTCCATCGTAAGAGGGATCCAGCTAGGAACACAGGAGGGAGAGGACAGGGAGGTGAGGTGCCTACCAGGTGCCATGGCAAGGAGGGATGGAAGGAAGATACTGGGGATCACTGGGAAGGCAAGACGGGAGGGTGAGCTGGATGTCATTATCCACCTAGGTACTAATGACTTGGCAAATGGGGAGCCAAAGGAAGTACAGGAAGAGTTTAGGAAACTGAGGAGGGGTCTCAAGCAAGTAGCTACTTCTGTCACTTTCTCAGAAGTACTACCTGTGAGAGGCAAGGGAGAGCATAGGAGTGCATGCACCAGGAACTTTAACTCATGGTTGAAGAACTGGTGCTGTGAGGAAGGGTTTGATCCATTGGTGACTGGGGATCCACCTGGAGGGATGGAGGTTTGTTCAAGCCTGACGGCCTGCATCCATCCTGGAGAATCAAGTACTCAATGATAAGTTTAAATGCTACATTGACAAGCATTTAAACTAGCAAAGGGGTGGCAGGCCAGCAAGGAAGGTACCTGCTCTGCTCACCCCCACAGCTAGCAGTGGAACCAGTGAACCAGAGGAGTGGCTATCTCTGCAAAGCGGTGTAAAAGATGGAGATTAGTGTCCAAAGGTGGATAAGCAGAAAAGGGCAAAATTCACAAGAAGGGCAGACAGCAAGGAGAACCAGGGATAAATGACAACCAAGGAAGGGCTGGAATAGAACAGTGAAGCAGACTAGGGAGGTCAAGTCATGGAAAGCCATGTGTGCAAATGCCAGGAGCCTTAGCAACAAGATGGAAGATCTGGAGGCTGTCATGGTACAGTCAGACCTGGACATTGTGGCCATCACTGAAACCTGGTGTAATGATAACCATGACTGGGAGATGGCCATACCTGGCTACAACATATTCAGAAGAGACAGAGCAGGCAGGAAGGGAGGAGGAGTGGCACTGTATGTGAAAAATGACATAAGGGCCACAGAGATCCAGGAGGAACAAAATGGGGGAGAGATACTGTGGGTTAAGCTAGAAAGGAAAATGGGGCCAGCCATCCCACAGGTGTGGTCTATAGACCACCAGCCCAGGAGGAAGAAACAGATAGGAGTTGATGCTAGCCATCCAAAGGATGGCAGACAAGAGTGAAGTAGTACTGGTTGGAGACTTCAATATTCCAGATGTGGACTGGAGCATCCCAGCAACAGCATCAACTAGAGCAGATTTATCCTGGACTCCTTCAGGTGCCTTCCTCAAGCAACTGGTCATGGAACCAACTCGGCAGAAGGCAATACTGGACCTTGTGCTCACAAACAGGGACAGTGTGATGGGGGTAACAGTGGGGAGCACCTGGGTAACAGTGACCACCAGTCATTGTGGTTTGAAATCACAGAAAGAGCAGAACCAAACCACACAAAAACATGTATCCTGGATTTTAGGGGCAGACTTTGGGAAAATGGGAAATACTTGAAAGAGGCATTAAGGGGAATGGGACAGGAATCAGGGGTTGAGGAACAGTGGGCAGTATTTAAAATGGGATTATAAGAACAGCAGAATTATGCATTAAGCAGGTTAGCAAGACAAAAAGGAAGAGGAGACCATTATGGTTTTCCAAGAGGTAGCAAAGAAAGTGAAAGCCAAAAGATAGCATTCAGGCAATACAAAAGACACAGGCAGAAGGGGATAGGGAGAAGTACCAGGAGAAACAAAGGAGGCAGGAAGTCAGTAAGGGAAGCCAAAGCACAGACAGAAGAACACATTGCAAATCAGTGGTTAAAGGGACAAAACCTTTTACAGGTACATAAGTGAAAAAGAAAAGACAAGGGAGGGATAGTGAGACTGAAGGGGAGGATGGAGTCGGCGTGGAGGATGACAACAGTAAAGCTGACATATTGAACAGGTATTTCTGCTCAGTCTTTACTGAGGAAGAGGGGGTAATGGGTCTGAAAGGAGTACAAGGGTGAGAATGGTGCAGAAATGGACACAAGTCCTTTACGAGAAAGGGTCCTGAAGGAACTGGAAGTAATAAGAGTTGACAAAGCAATGGGGCCAGATGGGGTGCACCCAGGGTCCTTAAGAACTAAGAGAGTGGTGGCTGAACCTCTGGCTATCCTGTTTAGCCAATCACTGGAAACAGGGAGGTACCCAAAGACTGGAGGACAGCAGATGTAGTCCCCTTATACAAAAGCAGGAACAAAGAGGAAGCAGGGAACTACAGACCAGTCAGCCTCACCTCGGTAGTGGGAAAGATCATGGAAGCACTTCTGAAGGAAGATTGGTGGAACATCTGGTTGTCAATGGACTACAGGACCCAAGGCAGCATGGTTTCACCAGGGGAGGTCATGCCAGACCAATCTCATTGAATTTTTGACTGGGTGACTAGGAGGTGGATCAGGGGAGGGCAGTGGACATGGCCTATCTGGACTTCAGCAAGGCCTTTGACACTGTGCCACATAGAAGACTATTACACAAACTGGGGAATATGGGTGTGGGCAGGACAGTAGTGTGTGGTGGGTAGGTAACTGGCTGGGTGGCAGGACACAGAGGTGGTGGTAAATGGCTGTCACTCCACAGAGGGAAGAGTGACCAGTGGGGTACCACAGGGATCAGTGCTGGGACGGTCCTATTCAACATCTTCATCAGTGACATTGCGCGAGGATCTAGAAGGCAGAATTTCACTGTTAGCTGATGACACAAAGCTCTGTAACAGAGTAGACACACCAGAGGGTGTAGACAGAATGAGAAGGACCTGCAGAAACTTGAAGAATGGTCAAGGTTTTGGCAGTTGAAATTCAATGCAAAGAGTAAGATAATGCATATGGGACAAAAACCCTGGCACAATATATCAGTTGGGGGTGAGGATATAGCATGCACCAAGCAGGAAAGGGATCTTGGGGTTGTCATCTCTGATGACCTCAAGTGAGGAAACAGTGTGACAAGGCATCAGGTAAAGAAAATAGGATGCTGGGATGTATAGGCAGGGCATCACCAGCAGGAAAAGGGAGGTCATAATTCGCTATACAAGACACTAGTGAGGCCCCACCTGAGTACAGTGTACAGTTCTGGAGACCATACCTACGTAAGGACATAGACAGGGTAGAGAGGGTTCAGAGGAGGGCAACAAAGATGGTGCATGGATTGCATCACAAGTCCTATGAAGACAGGTTGAAGGAACTGAACATGTACTCCCTGGAGGAGAGGAGGGAGAGAGGATGATAGAGACATACAAGTATCTTACAGGGAGAAACAGAGTGCAGGAAAACACTATTTTAAGTGAAAAGATGTTCCAGGACTAGAGGGCATGGGATGAAGTTGGAGGAGGACGATTCAGAGGAAACATGAGAAAGAATTTCTTCACAGAACGGTGGTGGACAAGTGGAACACCCTGCCAGAGGAAGTGGTGGGGGCTGAAACAATCACGGGATTTAAGAATGCATGGGATAGACATAAAGGAATTCTAGAGGTCAGGGGTAAGGGGAAACAGACTTCTAGGAAAACAAACTGAACTTATAAGCTCAAATGGGCAGACTGGGTGGGCCATAGGCCCTTATCTGCCGACACTGTCTATGTAGCTATGTATCTATGTACTTTAAGGATCTGGATGTTCGTCACTTATTGTTATTGACCACGCTCAGTCCCGTTACATTTCAGGAATAAAAGTAAAAGTTCTTCATGCTCGCTTTCCTCCCTGTACTAATGGCAACTTCTTTGTCACAATACTAAACTAAATAGAAAAACAAAGACTGTTTTTTACTTGTTGGACAGAGTGGGGCTTATTTTAAACTTCTACCAGTAACTTATTTGCCAGTAGTGACTACGCTCGGGCACATTATGTAACTGTACTGCAGTAACAGTAAAAATCCTTGTATACTGAGATGCTGTGAAAAGGGCAGGATCAGCCTGATAAGGCTTTTATTTAAACTACAATTTATTGAAAAAGTATGGCAGGATCTACTGATGAAACACTTATTTGTGCCACACATGGACTATTGTATTTGTCCCCCATCACAATATTTGTGACCATTTTATAAGATAGGTAACCCACTCTATTGTGTGCAGTTGTGCTCTGATATACACATGCCTTGGGTGGTTGAATGCATACCAAGGCATGCATATATCAGAGCATGACCACACACACTAGAGTGGGTTATTGATTACATATATATATATATATATATATATATATATATATATAATATATATATATATATAATAGTGCCACAGTAGTGGCACTATAGTTAGGGTTGAGATGGCACTTTAATATTAAATCTCAAATTGTGCATTTTAATAACTTTGCAAATGTTTAACTGAGTTGCCTGAAATTTTGCTTGTACTGTCTGGTACCATAGATCTCTGGATATGGAAAGTTTCATTCTGGTTGGATTTGTGGTTGCAGAGCTATGGAGTGTCAAAAAGTGTGAAAAAATCCTCACTTTTTGGCAAATTCTTTGCTTATCTCTGCAGCCCGAACAGTTTGTCTGTCTGGTCTGAAAGTTTCAGAGTATATGGGTACTGGGTCACTGAAGTGACCTTTGAAGGTCTGGTAAAATAATATTAACTGTTCAGAAGTTATTAAACTTTTTAGTTTCCCATTACAGCCTACGGGAAAAATATATATGCATCACGAAAACGTTCGCGAAAGCCCCTTTTTAATGTCATGCTTGGGTTTTTTACTTTCATGCTGCCACCATCTTGCTTTCAGTCAGTGATGCAGGAAAAATTATGTAGCTCAAAAAATATTGCCCCTTAGTAAACACCAACAGTTGGGTTTACCTAATTGGGGCCCTAGGAACATGACCCTGCCACTGCTTTTTTGATATAATGTCCAGAAATGTAATTTCTAAAATATTTCTCCATTTTAGCTGTGGAATTTTTGGCAAAAGTTCCACAGACTTTCTCAAAAGTTTCATGAAAGTCCACAATACTTTCACAAAAGTCAGCGGTTGTTTCACAAAGACACTGCTGTTAAATTAGCGGAAGTTTTGCAAAAGTCTGCAGTACTTTTGTGAAAGTCCCAAGGGTAAACAGCCTCGAAAACACAAATTCTTTGTCACTTCATAGCAAAACATGTGCATGGTAGCAAGAGCTTGCACAACAGATGTGCATTTTGCTGGTTTGGAGAAAAAAATTACACTGGTTCCACGGTTACAGCACTCCGAAGTTCCGAATTTTCCCATAGGATAACACTGTGGTGGTTGTGGCATCTTCAGCACCTATATCTTGAAAACGGTTCAAGATATGGATTTTTCACTAATTGCAGCTTAGGTATACTAAGCCTGCATGGAGGTGGCCAGATCATGAATACAACTGCAGTGCAATTTTTTCCAAAGTCCCTATGGTTACTGAGATATTGCAAGTTTTGTAGTACTAGGATTGCTTGTAATGTCTCTAGGCCTGCACTATGTATCAATACTTATGGGTGCATAGAAGAGCAGCATCCATCACATATGGCTCCCATTATGCAATAATGGGGCGCAGGGCCTTACATCATGCAGTGCTGTGAGCGCATCCCACATGGATATGCAATATCATTAAAATAGCTGTACTCTTATGTATTGCTACCACATGAAAATCAGAGACGATTACAAAATATATGTACTGTATGATGGAAGAGCAGGGCCCAGAGGACCCTGCAGTCCCACAACCACATACAAGTAACATTACACTTTCTCAAAAAGAAGGGAAATTCATTGCAAACAACTCTGTTAATGCATCAGTTAGGGTTGTCATTACAGCAATAAAAGTTTAGAAATTCAATGTTAGGGTTGTCAACCCTTACCTCCCCACACCAGCAGGCATCGGGGTGTGCCTTGAGGGTTATCGGGCCAAACTCTCACCCCATTCAACTATACTGTACTATCTCTGCTTCCTTATAAATGGAATGGAGTAAGAGTTATGGCCGATGACCACAAGGCACACCCCGATGCCTGTTGGTGTGTGGAGTGAGGGTAGGGTTGGTAACCCTAACATTGAATTTCCAAACTTTTGTTGTAATAATGACAACCCTAACTGATGCATTAATGGAGCTGTTGTTTTTTGCAATGAATATATATAGCAAAAAATTTCATTAATGCATGAGATAGGGTTGTCGCAACAAAGGAAGGGAAATGTGGCATTAGGGTTTCCAACCCTAACACACTAACCCCACGATGCACATATCAACACGCATCGGGGGAGTCCCTTGGGGTTTTCAACCCTAATCCATAAGTAAATAAGATGAAATGCATACAGTATAGGAGAATGGGGTGAGTGTAAGGGCTGATGACCCCAAGGCACACCCCAACAGCTATTGGTTTGTGCAGGGTGGGGATGGGGTATTAGGGTTGGAAAGCCTAATGCCACATTGCCCTACTTTTGTCACTGCAATCCTAACAGATGCATTAAGAAAGTTTTTTTGCAATTTATTGTCTTACTTTTTCAGATATTATAATCATATCCTTATTTTTTTTTTTACTTTCTATTTGTCTACTTCCCTCACCCCGGAGCTACGTCTCTTTGGGAGGCACCTGGGTACCACCCCACAACTTGCCTTACCTGAATCCCCAGGGGTTCCCCCATGGAGCCGTGGATATACCACCCAAATGGGTACAGGATGGGGCCCCCATCCCCCCGATAACCTTCAATGTCCTGTTGGGTCCCACGGTGGTCAGGCAGGCAGTCACAGTTAGGGTTGGTACTGGTGCTCTATCTCCTTGTGCTCCAGCAGTGCTTTTTCCCTCTTTTCTAAGCAAGTGGCCGGCACCCTGACTTCAAGGTGTACTTGCTGATGTCCGCCACTCCCAACCCTCTTTTTGTGTGCTCCTGTGCTTGCTATGCCTCTGGCTTCCGCAGAAGCCAGCCAAGCACCGAGTGAGTGCCCCCCTTCCTCCCAGGAGAGGAGAGCTGACCGTTGGATGTTCAATCTTGCACCTTCCCTGCCAACTCCCGATGGCCTGGGCTTGTTCCTGAACCCGAGTTGCTGGCATAACGCAAGGTATGGCATCCAGTGCCTCAACCCTTAGTGCCATCAGGCTGGCCAATCATATCCTTCTTTGTCTGTGGAAGTGCAGAGACCGCTACCATCCTTCCATAGAGCATATATGTATGTAGCTGTGGAAGCACAGGGACCCACATTTTGTCCCAAAAATTTTCAACATAGTCTTCTTATAACACCATCTCATGAACAAGGTCAGGAAAGAATTTCAAATCCCTTCCAAAAGGTGAATTCACCAACACACTGCAAAATCACATTTTGGGCAGAAGCTGCGTAATGACAGTCTTATTGCTCATGAGATGGTGTCTCCAAAAGGCCATGTTAAACATTTAGTTCCAAAATGTCAAGAAATACCTCAGTTATGCATCAAAGTTGAAAACCCCATTGAAATAGAAACATAGACTTTGACGGCAGATAAGGACTGCTTGGCCCATCTAGTCTGCCCATTTCCCTACCTACAGGATAGGCCTCAGATCCTAGTTAACCAACAGCCTATTTCTTCCTACCCCCCACAAGAATTGCCTTATGTCCATCCCATGCATTCTTGAATTCTTCCACAGTTTTAGACCCCAAAACCTCCTCAGAAAGGCTGTTTCATGCATCACCATCTCTGTGGAAATAATACTTCCTCACATTGCCCCTGAACCGCCCCCTATCTTTAAATTGTGTCCCCTTGTTCTTGAACGCCTTTTTCTGAAAGATGTTACCCTCTTGGACTTTGTTGATTCCACTGAGGTACTTAAAGTTTCTATCATGTCCACCTCTCCCTTCTTTCCTCAAGGGTATACATATTAAGCTCCTTTAGTCTATCCTCATATGGCTTCTCTTGCAGACCTGCACCATTTTAGTTGCCCTCCTCCAGACTGCCTCTATCCTGTCTATGTCCTTGTGGAGATGGGGTCTCCAGAATTAAAAACAGTACTCCAGATGAGGTCTCACCAACTGTCTGTACAGAGGGATAACAACTTCCTGTTTTCTGCTGCTGATGCCTCTCCCTATGCATCCCAGTATACCCCAGCCCTCCCTACTGCCTTCTCACATTGCTTGCTAACCTTAAGGTCATCTGATATGATTACCCCCAGGTCCCTTTCCTATTTTGTTGTTGTTACTACATCCCTCCCATTGTGTATTCTTCCCCTGGATTCTTGTTTCCCAGGTGCATTATTTTGCACTTCTTTGCATTGAATCCTAGCTGCCATACTTCTGACCATTCCTCCAACCTTGCCAAGTCCCTTCTTATCCTTTCCACGCCTCCTTGTGTATCAACCCTGTTGCAGATCTTTGTGTCATCTGCAAAGAGGCATACTTTTCCTTCCAGTCCCTCTGCAATGTCACTGATGAAGACACTAAAAAGGACTGGACCCAATACTGAACCCTGTGGTACCCCACTAGTAAACCCTCTTTCTTCAGAGTGGACTCCATTTACAATTACCTTCTGTGTCCTGTTGTCCAGCCAATGTTTTACCCAGGCTACCACCCTGGGACCCACTTCCAGGCTGGTTAATTTCACTATTAATCTTTTGTGTGGAACTGTGTCAAATGCCTTGCTGTAGTCTAGGTAGGCCATGTCCACAGCCCCTCCCTTGTCTACTACTTTGGTCACCCAGTCAAAGAAATCTATTAGATTTGTCCGACATGACCTTCCCACTGTACTACCATTGTAGTCAATGGAAGAGCATGATAAAGGATCCTTTTTTGCAAAAAGGATTATGTATCATTCTTTCCCTTTGACTACAATGGGATTAGCATCATTTAGAATGCTGCTTTGTGAAAAAGGATCCTTTATGGTGCTTTCCTATTGCAGTCAATGGGAAAGCATGATAAAGGATCCTGTTGCACAAAACAATATCCTATTTTCTGTTATAAGTATTCCCTGGTAGTCTAGTGGCCCTTCTCCATATCTGCTGTCTGACTGGTGTCCCCCTATAAATATAAAATGTCTCTGGTAGTCTAGTGGTCCCTCCCCCTTCCCTATGTCCGATCGCTGTCTCCTTATGAAAACAAAAATGATTCTGGTAGTCTAGTGGTCCCTCCCCCCTCCCCAATGTCTGAGCACCATCTCCTTATGAAAAAAAAACAATCCTGGTACTCTAGTGGTCCCTCCCCCGATGCCTGTTTCCCATCCCGGTATAAAAAAAGAAATTACCTGGTAGTCAAGTATGCCTGTCTGCCTCCCCGATCCCTCTTCCCTTAAAAGGCATTCATATACCTGGTGATCTAGTGGCCCCCCACCTCCCCACTCTGTGAGGTAATGAGTCACCACCACACTCCTCCCCATCCCCATTCCTGGTCTGCAACCAGCACAGCCCTCCTCTCACCTCCATGGCTGGCTGCAGACTGAGCTATGGATGAGCGTAGGTGCTTGCTCATAGCTCAGTCTGTGGCCAGCCATTGATGTGAGAGGAGGGCTGTGCTGGTTGCAGACCAGGAATGGGGATGGGAAAGTGGTGTGGTGACTTATTAAATAACAGAGTGTGGGTGGGAGGGCCACTTGACCACCAGGAATATGAATACCTTTTCATGGGAGGGGGATAAGGGGAGGGACCACTAGACTACCAGGTAATTTCTTTTTTTATATGGGGACAGCAGGGAACAAGTACTGGGGGAGGGACCATTAGACTACCAGGATTGTTTTGTGTTTTTTTATAAGGAGACAGAGATCATACTTTAGGGAGGAGGGAGGGATCACTAGAGTACCAGGTAATTTGTTTTCTTATATGGGGACAGGGAATGGGCATCGGAGGAGGGGAGGGACCGCAAGACTACCAGGATCATTATTTTAATAAGGAGATGGAGATGGAGATCGGAAATCAGGGAGGGGGAGGGACCACTAGACTACCAAGTAATTCCTTTTTTTTTATATGGGGATGGGATCAGACATTGGGGGGGGGTTGGAACCACTAGACTACCAGGTAATTAGTTTTTTTTATATAGGAACAGGGAACAGGCATTAGGGGAGGTGGGGAGGGACAACAAGATTGCCCAAATCATTATTTTCATATGCAAATGCCGATCAGACATCGGAAAGGGGGGAAGGACCAAGAGGATACAAGATAATTCCTTTTTTATATGAGGATGGGGATCAGACCTCAGGGGTGGGGAGGGGGGACCACTAGACTACCAGGATTTTTTTTATATAATAAGGAGATGTTGATCATAAAAAGAATATGGTGGAAACATTCCTCTTGCTAAGCTGGGAACCCTGGATTTTGTGTGCCCAGAAAAGGCATTAGTTGGCATCATTTAAAAAGCAAACATCAGAATGTAGCTAAGTGGATCCCATTTAGCTAGGTTCTAATATTTGTTTTTTTTAAATACATTCACTTTTATCATTTTTGTGTGTTTTCTTTCTTCCGCTAACTGAAAAAAACAAAACGGTGGACACACGAAAAAGGATTTCCCAAGATGGCTCAGTGGCACTGAGGGTTGAGGCACTGGATGCCACACCTCGCTCCACGCTGGCAACCCAGGTTCGGTAGTGGACTCAGGATGTCGGGGGTTGGACAGGGAGAGACAGGCTGGAGCATATGATAACAGCTCACCTTCTCCAGTGGGAGGGGTGGGGTTTATCCAGGCATGCACTGACCCCTGGTGGAGGCTGCGGACATGCTGACACTTTGACACCTTGGAGGTTGGATTAGCCACAGGCGGAGGTCTGTGGACCAATCAAACTCTGAAGTGGTACCATTGAGGGGCGGAAGCTGAGGATGTTAGTATTCGCACCTGACGTCAGGGCACACAGCTTCCACACAAAAAGGGAGGTAAAAATGCACCCAGCAGAGCCAGGAAGATGGATCACTGACCAAGTCCTGATGTGCTGCCAAGCCACCACTTCCCAGGAACCTGATGCAATTTCAAGATTTGGGGGTTTGGCCCCCTTCCGACCCTACCTGGGAGGGGGTAAACTGAGGCAGAATGGAGGGATCCAGGCAGAAGGTGAGCTGGTAGCTGGAAGGAGGTTCATGGGTGACTCCTGATGTGATGGCTCCGTTGGGACAGTAAGAGGGAAAAATAGAAATAAAAAAAGTAAAAAATAAAAGGTTTTTCCACCTGCGGCACAAGATAATTCATTTGTGAAAAGATATTGCACTCCTGCGACATAAGATCCCTTTTCTTGCTGAACATCAATAATTTCCCATCAAAAAATGATGGGAATGTCAAACTTTAATAACTTTGGAACAGGTTAATATTTTTTCACCAAACTAGTAAAAATCACATCTGTGAGGCAAAGTCTTTCTACCCTGAACATTTCACACTACAGTTTAAAACAGTTTCTGAGATACAGGTGGACAAAGAAACAACAAAGGACACATAAATTTAACAATTTTTCAGACTCTGTATTTCAAAAACCACAGAACTGATTCAAACAACATTTGTCACATCAACTGACCTACCCCATGAGGATATGCATATAGAGCTTCATGCAAATCCATTAAACCATTGCAGAGTTATTAAGATGCTCCTACACAACACTTCTGGAGTAGATCCCATTATTAATGGCTATTATACTGGGTGCCCAGAAGGGTGTTCCATGGGGGTTCTTGATTGGGAACCTTTACAAAGGTCTACAGCAGCTACTTGGCAACACGACTCAATCAGTCTTAGACAGCTGGAATAAAGAACTTAATACTAAGACTGAATATGACCACTGAATTAAATATGCCATTTCAGCAATTAAAATTATCTCCTCAACCTAGTGGAGGGCATTTGCTTGGAAAAACAGATCTAGAATTTTCACACTCCAGCAGTATTAGCTAAATATATGCTGTTAATTTATGGTAACTGCTGAAGAAACAATGGAACTAACCCGGCTAACCATGAAAATGTGTTCAGGTCCTGTTCAGTGCTGGCCACATATTGGGAAAAAATTCTGCTACAAATGGAAGAATTGCTGGGATGTCCCCTGCAACTGATTCCAGAGCTAGTACTCTTTATCAGTCCCTCCCAGGGAAATACATCCCACAGTCAGATCCCCAATCATGATTTATCTCTTGGCAGCTAAAAAGGCAATAACATGGAACTGGTGGATACATGGTGTAAACAAATGAATGAAATCTATCACATGGAAAAATTTACAGTCCTACAGCACTTGGAAACTGAGGTTTAATGCCAAGAAATGCAGTGTCCTCCACTGGGCTTAGGAACCCTGATCAGGAGTACTTTTTGGGTGGGGAGAAACTGCAGATTTCAGGGGTGGAAGGATCTGGGGGTGTTCATGGATGATAAATTGAATAACACTGAGTAATGTAGAAGAGCTGTGGCAAAAGCAAATAGTGTCAGTGTCAGTGGCTCAGTAGGTAGCACACTCGCCTCTGAGGCTGGGAGATCAGAGGGCTGTGGGTTCAGTTCCCACATCTGGCACTTGGGTTAATATCCAGTACTGACACTGTAGTGCAGCATGAAAGGGGTGCTGCACTCCTGAGGTGCCGTCTTTCGGATGAGACTTTAAACCGAGGTCCCATCTGCCTGGATTGGTGGTAATTCAGGTGGATGTTAAAGATCCCATGGCACTTATCAAAAAAGAGTAGCGGAATTTCCCTGGTGTCCTGGCCAAATTTCCCTCATTCACTAAAATACCACCAACAGCTTAATCTGGTTCAAGGTCAACTGGAATTCATCTGTATCCCCCTTCCCCGGGTCATGCCTGAAAATAGGCAGGATTTGTCTAGTGCACTTACCCGGTCAACAAAAGCTAAATAAAATAAATAAATAAAATAAATAAAGAATGCTCTGGTACATTGTCAGGGGGATATCCTTGAGGAGAAAGGAGGTACTTCTGCCTCTGTACAACTGCCTGGTCAGACCACAACTGGAGTATTGAGTGTAGTTTTGGTGCCTGTACGTAAAAAAGGACATTGCCCTCCTGGAAAGGGTCCAGTGGAGGACAACCAGGATGATGCAGGGTCTGGGGAAAAGACCCTATGAGGAGAGGCTTGAGGAGCCAAACATGTGCTCCCTGGAGGAGAAGAGAGATAGGGGGAACATGACTGAGGTCTTTAAGTATCTAAAGAGAGTAAACAGGGTCAAACAAAAAAGTGTGTTCCAGCTAAGGGCTGAAGGGACCACCGGGGGCATTCCATTAAACTGGTTGACAGGATGCTCAGGGGTGAGACTAGGAGAAGTTATTTTACTGAGAGGGTGGTGGCCCCATGGAATGCACTACCTGCTGAGCTGGTGGCTGTTGATATGGTGAAGGTGTTCAAGAGGGGCTGGCACAGTTATAAGGCAAAGATAAAATGGAGGAATGCTGGAAAAGGTGGAGTAACACCAGTGGGGGATGGGGTTGGGGGGATTATAGAGGAGGTGGAGGGGCAACAATGGTGTCTTGACCGTTTGCTGCTATACGAGCAGAGTCGATAGACCTTTTGGTCTACTCTGCTGGCATCTTAGTATGTTAGTATGTTAATACATGACAAGTTGGAGCAGTTTATCAATAAATGGCAGAGATGGGTGTTACACATCTCTAATGTTGACACAGACTTTGTCCCGTAGTGGTCTACTGGGATACCTACCTTAATCCAACCCCCCACCCCCAACCCCAGGGTTCCAGGGAAGGAGAATGTTGCAAACCTATGAATATATAATCAGATAATTTATGGTTCGCATATATGGCTGGGAGGGGAAAGATGGGCTGAACCACCATGGGTACTTCATAATAGCCAGGTAAAACCAAAATAACTAATTTACAGTGTAAGAAGTACATAGTGTACGGCTATGTATAACTGAAGTCTCCTGTGAAATGTAATGTTTTCTTTTATTACTCTCATGTGCAACATGTAAAAGCTATACCTAATATGTAAAGAAATGAATGTATATTATATGTCTTAATAAAAAGAAAAAGTTAAAAAAAAAGAAAATATGGGTGTGATCTGTGATTGTCTAGCCACATCCTCACCAACAGTGCCCATAGTCTAAAGGCATGGATTTGACAAACAGAGCTGTATGTTTTTATGTTTCTAAAAGCCCAGAACTGTAAAACAATGGGTTGCAGATTCAGTGCTTCTCTGGGGCACATACAATATTGTTTAAGGAAATCTGAGCCACTGCAGACTTGTAGCTGGCTCAGTGGCATGGATGGCTGAGGCACTGGATGCCTTAGTTCCTGCTACACCAGTGACATTTGTTCAGGAATGGACCAGGGTCATTCAAGGGCTGGTGGGGCAAAGGAAGGAAGATCGAGGGTCCATTGGCTGCTCTCTCCCTTCGGGGTGGGAAGACAGTGTGTATTGCTGCTTGACTGCCACCTAGTGAAGGATATGTGGCATAGCAGCAGTCACCAGAATTGAAAGTCAGAGGTGGGCATTGAGAGCAGACACCATCGTCGTGGTCTCTGTGCACCACTGCACACTACTGGCTCTGACTCAAGGAAAGTAATGGGTGGAAAGGAACCCCCATTGGCAGGATGACACTGTGACAGTGCAGGCATTGCACCACCACTTTTAATGGCATCCACTCACACAGTGAGGTTAGAAGTAGGCGGGGCAAGTCCTAGAGGTGGGTTGACTGAGCTGGAGGTTGACAGTGGAAGAGGACCAACAGAGGAGGGCAGGATGATAAAGTCCATATAGAAAAAGAATTGCAAAAATATATGAATGATAGAATTCACTGGACTGTGTGAGCAACATTCGGCTATAGGCCTCTGATTATGTTTACCATTTCTCAATGGTTGTATCCTGTGATTTAATTGTACCAGAAGTACGCAGACATTTTATTGATTTCTTTTTTTTTTTAATTTTAATCTTTATTACTTTTCACAAAATACCCTGGCATGAAACAACTAGAAAAAAACAATTCAACTTACTACAGGATGACAGAAAGCACCCTCTTCCCTAATAAGTTTTGCCTTTTTCTGATTTAAAAGATGTATTACTTTAAACACATGACCCCCACCCAGAAAGAATTTGTTGAGGATAGTTTACACATGATGACAACCCCCTCCCGAAAAAAAGTCCTTCACTTTGGCTGCATGAAATTGGGGAACCCATTGTGCGGTGATTGGCTTCTCCCCTATTTTAAAGTTAGAATTGCTTACTAGTGGCTGGTTCCAATCCCATTTGTGGTTATACTTTAAAAAAGAGCATAATCGTGCATGACACCTTATTGAGACCACAATGGGGGAATGGGAGAGACTGTGTGGAAGATCTCTCAGTGAGATGTGTAATAGTGTTGCTGGGGATATGCCTTCCCTAAAAATCAGGTCTCTTTCCAGGGCTAACCAAGGTGGAATGTACGGTAGTGAATTCCGTACTTCCTCACTAGTAAGCCATACTTGCTGGCATGACTTGTCCAGTAGTACCCCCCCCAAAATGCAGGAGTCTCAGACCACCTCTATCCTTGGGGGCTGCCAACTTATGGTAGGCTCTTCTGGGATGTTTACCTGACTAGACAAATGAAGAAACTACAGAGAGGATTTTTCTAAACCATTTCAAGGGAACCAAATATTTAACATGTTTAGTGGATAGAAGATCATGGGCAAAATGTTCATTTTAACTACATTTATGCACACCCAAAGAGAAATAGGAAGGGATTTCCAGCTGCTAAGATCCTGCTGGATGGTCCGCAACATGGCTTCAAGATTCAACTGCCTTGTAGCAGAATCAGAACTAGCAAGTAAAATGCCTAGATATTTCAGGCTCTTGGGGCACCATTGGAGACCCAGATGTGACACCTCATGCTTCAACACTCTATGACTGAGGGGACACACCATCCTTTTATCTAGATTTATTTTATAATTAGAAAGACTGCCAAATTCAGATATAGTCTCCAAGACAGCCGGACATGATTCAGCTGGGTGGATTGTATGTAGTAAAATATCATCCACATAGGCCGAGAGTTTGAAATTATGACTGCCCAGGGTAATGCCAAGTATTTTACTATTTTCTCATAACTTAGTTAGTAAAGGCTCAAGGTAGATATTAAATAAAAGTGGGGATAATGGGCAGCCCTGCCTAGTACCAGAATATAAAGAAAAAACATCTGAAAATACTCCATAGCAGTAAAGAGGAGCACTGGGATTCTTACACAGGGAAGTCCATCTAATGAATGCAGGTGGAAACCGAAATCTACCAATTGTTCTGAATAGGATCTGCCAATCCACTCTATCAAATGCCTTCTCTGCATCCAGGGATAACAGCCCAGTTGAGATATCAGAGTCCCTGGATGCAGAGAAGACGTGAGCTAATTTACACATGTGGTCAGATGAGTTCCTGCCTTTCATAAACCCCACCTGCTCAGTTTTAATTATGGATGGCAGAACCTCCACCACCCTGTTCGCCAATAGCTTTGCAAGGATTTTGATATCATAATTTAATAAAGAAATGGGCCTATAACTCATGACCCTTTCAGCATCTTTCCCAAGTTTATGTAGGACAAAGATCTGGGCATCCAATAAGCTATTGTCTACAGTCTCCGAATTTAACACCCAATTAAATAATCTGGCTAACCATGGGGTTAGCTGTTTCTGGAAGGTTTTATAAAAGTTGGGAGAGAACCCATCTGGACCTGGAGCTTTGACAGGTGGGAGAGAATTGATGGTATTCTGAATTTCCAGCTCATTTAAGGGTCATTTTATTTATAAAGATAGCCATCATTTTATAACCCACCACTGAATCTGGCAAGCTATTCCACATAGCCATGACTCTTTGTATGATCCATGATCCTCTCCTGTTTGTCCTATGCAGTTTGCCCTTAAGTTGGTTACTATGTCCCCTGTTGTCATACCCACACTTAATAATTGTAAGGCTTGGACAATTTCATAAACCACTACCTTCAAAGGCTCTGTATACAAGACAGATACCATCCCTCAAATGTCTTTGTTCCAGAGTATACTTATCCAAATCCATTCTTCTACATGACCCCCCCATACCAGAAGTCATATTTGTTGAATGCCTCTGAATACCTTACAATGTCTTAATATCCTTTTTTATACTGTTGGGCCCAGAATTGACCACAATACTCCAAATGTACTTGTACAAGTGCCTTATAGAGTGGAATGATCACTGCTCTAGCTCTACTGTTGATAATCCATCCTATTCATCCCAGTAGTCTATATTCTTTCTTTGCTAATTCAGTACATTGTTTATTACATTTTTGGTAATCTATTATATAGATCCTCAGATCTTTCTCCATGGAACATTCACTTAGCACCTACCCATATAGCTGGTACTTGGTCCTGCTATTCCTTCTGCCCAAATATCTCCATGTGCACTTGTTAATATTAAATTGTAGTTTAGCAGTTTTTCCCTGTTCTTCAATCTGGTGTAATTCCCCCTTAAAATTTTCAATAGCTTCTTCCATTCCTGTACATCTACCACTGCCCCAAATTTGGTATCATCACCAAATTTACACATCCAGCCAGTTTTGCTGCACTCATTGAAGCTACGTAAGTGGAGAAAAGTGTGGAATCCAAAACTGCAAAACAGACTCATGTGGGACTCCACTTGTGACTGCTCCCCAATCAGGCATATACTCCTTGATGCTTACTCTCTGTCTTATTCCCTCTAGCCATAACTGCAATCCAGTTCACAGTTCTACTGTTGATGCCTAATTTCTCCACCTGCCTGGTCAGCTCCTTATTGTATTAGGCACTGTATCAAAGGCCCTGCTGTAGACTAAAAACACTAAATTGACCAGTTGACTCCTATCCAGTTCTTTACTTACTGGTTCAAAGAATTCAGAAAATTTGTCTGGCAGGATAGACACATAGACCCTGACAGCAGATAAGGACTGCTTGGCCCACCCAGTCTGCCCATTAAACTGCAAAACTGCAAATCTTCATTTATGGAAGCTGCGTTGTGTGTCATCAACTATACTGTTATTCCCAAGGTGAATTTCTATTTCCTTCTTAATTATGGTCTCCAAAACCTTCATGACAATGGATGTTTAAGACTAACCAGCCAATAATTCTTATGGTCTGACCTTGCAATCTTTTTATAGATTAGGATCAATATGGCCTTTCTCCAGTTATCTACCATCTACCCTGTATTCAGGGATAACCTAAATTAGTATGTTAATAAACCAAACTGTGTCTTAATCTCACATTTTTCAAAGTTATCCAACCGGTACTGTATCTATGACTCTTTAAAAGGAACATAAATATTATCTAATTTAAATCAACTTTTTCTGGTGCTTTGGTTTATTGTTGAAATGCTGTTAACATATTTGATACTATTATATTTGCATTCTGCATGCAGAGTGTTTTTCCGCCTCCCAGTTTAGTGCTTTCAAAGAAACACTTTCCAGACTCCTGGGTTGATGTTGATATTAATTATCTTTAAAGCCTGATGATGATGTATATTAGATAGTTAATGGTCAAAAAAAACCCAGTGTGATTGGTGGGGCTACATCCTTTGAATTACACAAAGTTTACACCCGTCAGTCAGCTGAGCACTGTCATCATCAGCCTTCTCAACAATGGCTTTGAGTCACAAGCCCCTGTTTTTCTACATCCATTGGCTTATACAACACATATACCTACACAGCCCCTTACACTGCCTAAGCATCACTAATACATTCACTCTGTGCATGCGTACAAGCAAACTCAAAAAGATTACTTGTTCCTAAAGACTAAATCCAAAAATACCATGCTCTCACATTGTTTTATTCACAAAGTTCACATCAAATTTCTGAAAAGGGGTGCTACTGGTTTTGTGGCACTTGTAAAACAAACAAATAGTGTTCACTGCACTCCCTTCATGGTAAACCTGAAAAGTTAAAATTTCTTTCTGTCTAAATTGGCTAATTTCTTACCTTTATCTCTAGTTGTGGTATATACTATAAAGCACAAAATGAAAAAAGTATTCAGGCCACCATGATTTTCCCTTGTGTCACGTGCTAATTCAGTCTTATAGAAAATAATTTTATTTAACAAATCATCTCCATAGCAAATTGGATTACTCAAAATAAAAGGCTGTACACAGTGTGTGTGTGTGTGTGTGTGTGTGTGTGTGTGTGTGTGTGTGTGTGTGTGTGTGTGTGTACTAAATATAATGACAGTATCACATAAGGCTAGAGGGTAGTCTTAGTTAAAATAACTTTATTATGTAAGTGCACATTCCACAGCTGTTGCAAGATTCAGTTTATGCATCATGGCCTTAAAGTAAATTGAGAAAGGCCTTCCATATGCCATCAGCCAATGTTTTTATTTCTTTCTTTCTCTCAAGACAAATCTACCTATAATTAAATACATTTCAAAATATCTTGTTCATATTAAGACAAATTTACCTATAATTAAGTAAATTTACAAATACTATATGTTGCTCATATTAAGACAAATCTACCTATAATTAAGTAAATGTCAAAATACCTTGTTCATATTAAGACAAATCTACCTATGATTAAGTAAATTTCACAATATCTTGTTCATATTAAATCACAAGCATATTTATCTCTTGAACTTCTTGGGTCCAATATTCAAAACTGAGCCCAGGGCAAAATTAGCAATGCCCAGTGTGCAAAATTAGCACAGAACCATTTGCACGCTATATTTAAAGGAATAGTCTTGGGGCTAAATCCGATGCATATAGTATACAAATGAGGCCGTGCAACCAGGGCTGAGAGTGCAGTGCAAAAATAGCCCAGCAAATAAGACAACTCTGAATATAGCAACCAGAAAGACTAAACTGCAATAGCAGCCCAGTGCAAACAGATGTGGAGTAAGGCAGAGTTGCAGTAGGTGGACAGTGTGGGTGATAGCAATGAAGTGTTGCACTCAACTGCAAACAACATTGCAGGCCACATGCAGCATAAATGTGCTATGGTTTTGACAGGTTAGTTTGGGGCAAACTCATTAGTCTGGTGCTAACACATTTGTCCCAGGCTGCACATTAGTCCAGGGCTAAATTTTGGGATATTCAAAGCTCCTATACAAAATAAATCATTGCTTTTTTTTTGGAGGAAAGTGGTCAGCTTGACACAAAGCAACATGGTTTCACAGCAAGGAGTTCCTGCCAGAAAACCTGGTCAATTATTTTGACTGGGTCACCAGAACAGTGAATCAGGGTTTGGTAGTGGATGTGGTTTACTTGGACTTCTATAAGGCATTTGACTCAGTTCCACACAGGAGACTAGCCAATAAACTGAAGAACATGGAAGACAGGCTTAAGGTAACAGGTTGGGTCAGGAACTGGTTAAATGGGAGAACACAGAGGGTATTATTAAATGGCACTCTGTCAAAGGAGGTTAGAGTGATAAGTAGGGTTCTGCAGGGCTCAGTTCTGGGGCCGATCCTCTTCAACATATTCATCAGCGACATTGCTGATGGACTGAAGGGAAAGGTGTTTGCTGATTACACCAAAATAGCTAACAGGGATGACACATCAGAGGGGCAACATAGCATGGAATCTGAACTCCAAAAGCTGGAGGAATGATCAAGGATCTGGTAATTTAAATTCAATGCCAAAAAATGTAAAGTCATGTGCCTGGGAAAACGTAACTCAGAGAAACTGTATTCAATGGGAGAGGAGAAGCTGGTGGGTACAAAGCTGGAGCGAGCCCTGGGGGTGATTGTCATGAACCCACTCCTGGGAGTCAGACTCCCTAAGATCACAGTGCTCACCCTTAACTGCAATCCATGACAAGGGGGAAACAGGGATACCCTCCTCACCTATTAGAATGCTTGCTGAGGTCACGACTTCACATCTGCCACGAGGATCCTGAGCATCCCTCTAGCTCTGGATAAGGGCAAAATACCAGTCTTGAGTCTAGTGGCCAAATCTGAATCTTTCCTTGGCTATTATACAAAGGAGGAAGGCCCAAGCATCACACTCTCTTCAGGGTAGCAGCGTAACATCTGATTTGGCCTTCTCCCTACAGGACATGCAACAGCCTTGTTCAAAATCTTTGTAGACTCTGGTATTCTCCCTATCCTTCCAGATGTCCCTTCCAGACCCCTTTTCAATTTGGTTGCTTATGGCAGCCCCTCTGGTAATAACAGTTTTCATAAATTATTAATAAATCTTCTACAGTCACACATACAGTGGCGTGAAAAAGTATTTGGCCCCTTCCTGATTTTCTCTATTATTGCATATTTGTCACACTGGATGTTTTCAGGTCTTTAGAGAAAATGTAATATTAGATAAAGGGAACCTGAGTGAACAAATAACATTTGTTTTTTTTTTTTAATTTCACTTATTTAATGAAAAAAAGTTAACCAACACCAACTGGCTCTGTGTGAAAAAGTAATTGCCCCCTTACACTTAATAACTGGTTATGCCACATTTAGCTGCAATGACTGCAACCAAGCACTTCCTATAATTCAATATCAGTCTTTCACATCGCTGTGGAGGAATTTTAACCCACTCTTCCTCGCAGAACTGCTTTAATTCAGTAACATTTGATAGGTTTTCGAGCATGAACTGCTCGTTTCAGGTCCTGCCACAGCATCTCTATTGGGTTTAAGTCTGGACTTTGACTAGGCCCTCCAAAACTTTAATTTTACTTCTTTTTAGCCATTCTGATGTGGACTTGCTTTTGTGTTTTGGATCATTGTCTTGCTGCATGACCTCACGCTTCAGCTTCAGCTGACGGAAGGATGACTGGACATTCTCCTTAAAATTTTCTGGTACAGAGCAGAATTCATGGTTCCTTTAATTATGGCAAGTCATCCAGGTCCTTAGGCAGCAAAGCATCCCACACCATCACACTACCACCACCATGTTTGTCTGTTGGTATGGTGTTCTTACTGTGGAATGCTGTGTTTGCTTACGGAGACATTATGGGATCCATGTTGTCCAAAAGTTCCACTTTGGACTCATCTGTCCATAGAACATTTTCCCAAAAGGCTTGTGGATCATCCAGGTGCTTCTTGGCAAATGAGAGATGAGCATTTATGTTCTTCTTGGTTAGCAGTGGTTTCCGCTACTCTCACATGAAGCCCATTTTGCCCAGTCTCTTTCTGATTGTGAGTCACGAACACTGACCTTAGCTGAGGCAAGAGAAGCCTGCAGTTCTTTGGATGTTGTTTTAGGATCCTTTGAGACTTCTTGGATGATTTTACACTGCGCCCTTGGAGTAATTTTGGCAGGCCGCCCACTCCTGGGAAGGTTCACTACTGTTCAAGTGTTCTCCATTTGGAGATTATGGCTCTCACTGTGGTTCGATGGAGTCCCAGAGCCTTAGAAATAGCTTTGTAACCCTTTCCAGACTGATAGAGGGCAACAATTTTTTCTGATCTTTTCAGGAACTTCCTTTGATCATGGCATAATGTGCTTGTTGAATCTTTGTGCTGGCAACGTGACTCTGATGGTAAGGGCCAAAATAAGTGAGGTTTATATTGAGCAGGGCTGGCTGTAATCAAGCCTGGCTGTGTTCAATCAGCTGACTCTAATTATCCCTTTAATTGGGTTGATTAAACTAGGGGCAATTACTTTTCACACAGTGCCAGTTGGTGTTGGTTAACTTTTTTCATTAAATAAATGAAATAAGTAAAAAAAAAAAAGTGTTATTTGTTCACTCAGGTTCCCTTTATCTAATATTATATTTTGTCTAAAGACCTGAAAACATCCAGTGTGACAAATATGCAATAATAGAGAAAATCAGGAAGGGGGCAAATACTTTTTCACGCCACTGTACAATATAAGAACTCTCACGCAGGTAGAATTTCTTTAGGAAAACAAAAGTTTTACTAAAATACTTAAATAAATACAAGTACAACTAAAAATAGAATATTCATTTGGGTTACAGTATGCAGGGAAAAAAATGGAAAAAATGTACAATGAAACACATTCAGACTGTTAGCTAATCTACCTGAGGTAGGAAGATTTCAAAGTCCAGAGAATCTCTGATTTGCAAAATATTGCAGTCTTTCTGTAGCCTTTGGTTCTTATGCAGTCTCTGTGCTGACAGGTGTTCTCTATGGTCAGGAGAGAGTATCCAAACAAACTGTATAAAATGGCCCTGAGTGTCTGTGCTGGAGAGTTTATATAGAAGATCACCCCCCCCATCTGTGAATAAAGACTGGCCCTTCCAGGTCAGTGAATAGAGGTTGGCCTTTCTCTTTAGGCTACTGGATGTCACTTTTGCACTTCCCAAAAATCTTAAATCTTATTTTCCAGATAATCTTTGATGTGTCAGATTCCCATAGTTAACACAGGTTTTACAGCCCCACACAGGTATATTATAAGGATGTGTTTCTTTTTCTGTTACCTCATACAGGTCTGTTAGAAGGATCTTTCCTGGCTAAAACATCCTGGGCTTTGAACTGGTTTAATTTAATTAGTGATAAGGAAGACCCTGTAAGTTGTTTGATTATACAAGCTGATGTTATTACTTCTGTTTTCCTTGGTCAGTTCATATTGGATATACCCCTTTGATCATGCATCCACAAGCCTTTTTGACAAGAACTTGTCAGATTCCTGCAAGCAGCTGGCCTCTCAGTTCATAAGAAGGTCAAAACCCTTTTAAAAATTCAGTCTTTTCCCTAGGTGCTTTGTGCTGACATTGGCATGTACCTGGAATTACAAAACAAACATATATACAACAGAATAATGTCTACAAATAAGGCCTAGCAGCCAGGCAGCTCAGAACACACCTCCTTCCTAGACTAAAATTATGGGAATCCAACCCCAGGCAGGGTATGATTTTCACAAATTCTGTTCACTGCTCTAACTGGCAAGATAGCCCATCTGCATTGGCATTGGCCGATACGGCCCTGTAGGTAGTGGTCATGTCGTAGCCCTGTAAAGCAATACTCCACCTTAAGAGATGACTGTTCATTTTTCCCATCTGTGTTAGCCACATCAGGGGGTTATGATCGGTGTGTACCTCAAAGTAACTCCCATATAGGTACCACTCTAATTTCTTCAGGGCCCATACCAGCGCAAGGCATTCCTTCTCAACTGTGGAATAGGACTGCTCCCAGGGAAACAACTTTTTGCTAAGGTACAGTATTGGATGATCTTTTTTCTGATTAGAGGTCTGACTGAGGACTACTCAAATCCCCACATCTGAGGCGTATGTCTGGACTAACAAGCATTTGTCAATGCCGAATGTTTGCTTGCTGGCATTGGCATTGGTAGTGTAGGAGTTACAGAGCTGCATAATAGGAATGGCAGTGAAGTATTGAACTGAAGCCAACCACATCACCACCCTGCAGATAGTGGCAGGCATTGGCGTGTGCCTTTGGGTCATCAGGCATAACGGCCACACCATTTCACCACACCCTACTGTGCAGACACTAAGTGTCACGGTGTGCCTTGGGGTCTTTGGCCCTTATGCGCACCCCATTCCATCAGGAAATATTGTGAGATGGGTGCGGAATAGGAGAATGGGGTGAACTTTGGGAAGAATCAAAGGCACACCTCAATGCCTGTCCCTGGCTGCAGGGTGTGGGTGGGGGTGGAATGGTACAAGCATTGCAGATGACAATCCCAAGTCACAGCCCTGATGCCTCTCATTCTCTACAGGGCAGGGTGTTATGGTTGGAAACCCTAACGTCTCATGCATTCGTTGGTATTTTCACTCCAGATTTTCAACATGGGTTTTTTGTGACCCCCACCTCATGAACAGTGGCAATATCAGTTTGTTAGCCGAGAGCTGCTTTTGCACAGCAACTACGGCATTTGTCACCACAGGTGCAAAAACACATTCTGAACAGGATGTGAAAAATGACAGCTGTACTGTTCATGGGAAAGTGTAAAAATGGCAATGTTGAAAATCTGCAGTGAAAATATTAAAAAAACTGGTGAAGTTATGAGCATGCGTAGAAACTGTGCAACGTGCACCCGTAATGTAATTAGTTTGGGAATTGCTTACAGCAGATTGTCAACACAGGCATTTTGGGACCTCCGGTCATGAACAGTGTCAGTGTGATTTTCTTTATCTGTCCCGAACAATGATTTCCCACAGTGACCATGCATTTCTGTGCTGAAAGTGTGAAAACACATTTCAGCCATGTTGTGAAAAATGACAGCTGTACTGTTCATAAGGAAATGTGGAAAAATGTCACTGGTGAAAATCTGGACTGAAAATATTACAAATTCATGAACTTACGAGGGTGCGTGGAAACTGCGCAATGCTCACTCGTAACACAGTCATTTTAGGAATTTTTCACCAAATTTTCAAAATAGCCATTTTAAGACCTCTGCTCATGAACAGTGTCACTGTGATTTTCTTAATGTGTCCCATACATTGATTTCACACACCGACTGTGCCATTGTGCGCTACATGGGTGGAAACATGTTTTGGGTGAGATGTGAAAAATGACAGCTGTACTGCTCATAAGGAGGTGTGGTAAAATGGCAATGTTGAAAATCTGGAGTGAAAATATTGAAAATTTGTGAACTTATGAGGGTGCATAGGATCAGCGCAACAAACGCTTGGAAAACAGTCATTTTTGGAATTTTTTCACCAAATTTTTAACATAGCCGTTTTAACACTTCTGCTCATGAACAGTGTGACTGTGATTTTCTTAATGTGTCCCATACGTTGAGCTTGCACACTGACTGCGCCATTGTGCGCTACATGTGTGGAAACACATTTTGGGTGAGAAGTGAGAAATGACAGCTGTACTGCTCATAAGGTGGTGTGGTAAAATGGCAATGTTGAAAATCTGGAGTGAAAATATTGAAAATTCACGAACTTATGAGCGTGCCTAGGAACAGTGCAATGCATGCTCGTAAAATAGTCATTTTTGGTAAGCTTTTCACCAAATTTTTAACATAGTCATTTTAACACCTCTGCTCATGAACAGTGTCACTGTGATTTTCTTAATGTGTCCTGAACATTGATTTCGCATACCGACTGCGCCATTGTGTGCTACATGCATGGAAACACATTTTGGGTGAGATGTGAAAAATGATAGCTGTACTACTCATAAGCAAGTGTGGTCAAATGGCAATGTTGAAAATCCAGAGTGAAAAATATTGAAAATTGGTGAACCTATGAGCGTGCGCAGGAACAGCACAATGCACGCTCGTAAAACAGTCATTTTTAAGAATTTTTTCACCAAATTTTCAACATAGGCTTTTTGAGAGCCCACCTTATGAACACTGGCACTGTCATTTCATTAATCGGTCCTGAAAGGTGATTTCATGCAGTGACTACAAAATCACCCTTTGGGCCTGATTAATGCCATGACAGTGACAGAATTCATGAGGAGGGGTCCCAAAAACCCCATGTTGAAAATTTGGTGCCAAAATTCCAAAAAATGCCTGAGATATGCAGCAAAGTTGAAAAAACCCTATTCATTACATTATACAGCTTACCGGTATTTCCTCAGTTCGCGGTCGGCTTTGAAGAGTGCAGACATGTTCCTGGTCCACCGAAGATCATCTCACTGGAGTCCGAGGTAAGTATGGGGTGGGGGTATGGGGAGGCAGGATGCGCAGTGGGTGGGAGCAGGTGGGGGCAGAGACAGCGAGGGACCGTTTTTCTGTTGCAGGTTTTTTTTTAACAAAGGAGGAGATGATGCGGGACGTTTGCCACACTGGGGTGGGCTCCCAGCATGGCACAGGGATGGCTTGGGTGGGGGGCATGGAGTCAATGGGGGATTGGGCACCCCCATCGGCAACAACATCTGTTGTCATGCTGGGGTGGGCTCCAAGCATAGCACCCTATACTCTGGGGGGGGACAGTGGAGCCGAAGGGATTGGCCACCCCCATCGGCTATACATGTGTAGCCACGCTGGGGTGGACTCCCAGCGTGGCATGTACAACTCTGTTGGGGGGGTGCAGCACAGCCGATGGGGGATAGGGCACCCCTGTCGGCTATACAGTGTGGGGTGGAGCACGCAGTATGCGTGCGTGTGTGCGTGTAGGGGGAGCGCGCATGAGCAGGTGATATCTTATCACTGCTCGCTGAAGCGTAGCTCTCCCTTTCAACTGTACGCCACTGCATTTTGGACTGCTGTCATAGACAGCTCCAGTGAGCATTGGAGAACTGCGGCTGCACCTGCAAACACACTGACTGAATTGGAAGAGGGCTGCCACACCTCCAAAAACTCGGATGATGGCACTATGTTTCTTGCACATGCGTGCAAGCAAACATAAAAATGGATTACTGTAGTCTGGAATGGCCAACTCAGAAGCACTGCACAGTGTCTCATTTAGTCATGCAAAGGCTCATTCACAGGCTGGCTCCCCTTTTACCTTTTTGGGCATTCTTTTCTTTAGCAGACCAGAGAAGGGAGCTGCCAGGGTACTGTAATTTGGTGCAAACTTTCAATACTACCCAGTGGTCCCTAGAAAACTCTGAACCTGCTTCTCAGTTTCAGCCCTTGGCCATGTCTCTATCACCTCAGTCTTGGCTTGATTAGGGTGAGGCTCCCCCCCCCACTACAAGTCCTAGGTACACCACTTCTGCCATGGCCACCTGGCACTTTTCAGCCTGGACAGTGAGCCCAGCCCTGTGTATCCTGCCCAACACTTCCCTCAGGTGGGACTGGTGTTCCTTCCAGCTGGTACTGAAGATGGCAATATCATCCAGATATGCCACTGTGTACTCTTCAGTACCATGTAACTCCTGGTTGACCAACCTTTGGAAGATGGCATGGATGTTCTTCATCACCTTGAACTTGAATAATCCTATTGGAGTGATGAAGGATGACCACTCCCTAGCTCTGGCAGTTAACACTACCTGCCAATATCTTTTTGTCAAGTCAGTTGTGGTAAGGTATGTCGCCCCTCCCAACTGCTCCAGTAGTTCATTCCTCCATGGCATTGGGTGGGTGTGAGACTTTGGGACTGTGTTTGAGTCCACGATAGTCCACACAAAAGTGAGTAGAGCCATTTGGTTTGGGAACGAGGACTGTGGGTGAGACCCAAGGGCTGTGGGATTTCTGGATTATCCCTACATACAGCATTTCCTCCCCCTCCATCCTAATGTCCTTTACGATGGTCTCAGACACCCGGCAGGCCATCCTCCATATGGGTGCGTGCGTCTCCATGTCTACATCGTGTGTCACTAAGGGAGTTAGTCCAGGCTTGACTGTCAACAAAGGGGCAAAGTCCGTTAAAACCTCCCTCATTTCCTGGGTCTGTTCCGGAGTCCTGCTTGCCTTCCCCCAGCAAGTCCAGTAGGGGATTGCCTTCATCAGCCACCTCCCCAGGACTACACACTGCAAATACCATATCTGTCATATTTGCATATGGCTACATAATTTTGACATGGTACATTCTATGGGTATGTCTCCTGTCAGGCAGTTCTACAATATAGTTCACATCATTAACCTGATGGACTACCTTGTCTGGTCCCACCCACTCGGGTTGCAGCTTATCATTCTGGATGGGGATTAGGAATATGACTTTCTGACCTACACTGTATGAGTGAGTTCTGGCTCTGCAGTCGTACCAGACCTTTTTGCTTCTGCTGGGTGGCTGACAGGTCACTTTGGGCTGCTCCCATAACCTCCTTCAGCTTTTCCCTAAACTTTAAGACATACTCCACTATAGGAGTTCCCTGGGTGGCGTGCTTGCCTTCCCAGTCTTCCTGGATCAAGTCTAGGGGCCCACACATGCTACGTCCATAAAAGAGATTGAAGGGGGAAAACCCTGTTGACTCTTGGGGCACCTCCCTGTATGCAAACAACAGGTGCTGAAGGCATTTCTCCCAGCACCTCCCATGCTGTTCAGCAAATTCTTGGAGCATTGATTTAAGGGTACCATTAAACCTTTCCATAAGCCCATTGACTTGTGAGTGATAAGGTGCCATGCATCTCTGCCGCACCCCACACTTCACCTACAAACACTTCATCATGTCCGATATGAAGATACCCCCTCAATCAGTGATAACCTCCTGCAGAAACCCGACATGGAAAAAAATCCCTATCAAGGCATCTGCCACATTGTCTGTCCTAAGGGAGGATAGGGCAACTGCCTCTGGGTATCAGGTGACATAATCTATCACCATCAGGATAAACTTCTTTCTGGAGGAGCTTGGGGTACTCAAAGGTCCCACAATATCCATTCCTACTCACAGGAATCTCTCTTCCACAATGGGCAAAGGAATTAGGGTGGCTGAGTTTACTAACTGCCTTCCCTATTTGTTGGCACCGGTGGCAAGACCTGCAATATTCATTCATCTGCTGGGTAAAGTTGGGCCAATAGAAATTCTGGGCCAATCACGTTGAGGTTCGCATGACTCCAAGATGTCTGGACATGGGAATATCATAAGCAATCTTGAGCAACTGCTCACAGTACTCCTGGGGAATGACAAGCTGCCTGTCCATCACCCCTCCCTCCCTCCCTCTGTCCTTACATCCTGTGCATACAATAATCCATTGTCCCAATATACTCTATATCTCCTGTCACTTCCCTGTGTCCTGTTAGATTCTGCATAAGTCCTCAGGCTCTCCAACCTAGGATCAGTCCACTGAGCAGCTGCAAATTCTTTGCATTGTTCCCAAGGAATGGGACATGTCCCCTTCAGTTTCTAAACTGGGGTCCATAACTCTACAATCAGGGCATTCAGGGTCTCTGCCATCCCTAACTTTCTGTCCACTGGTTGCCCCTCCCTCCACAGAGTGACCTTCTCTAGCTGTTTTGTGAACTGCTGCTTGGGGAAGTTCTACCTCCCTTTCACTACTCTTCATGTCATGAAAAACAGGCTAAGGAACCAGCCTCCCATTGTTTTCCACAGGGGCTTCTATGGGGTCCAGAGAACTATGATTGGCCTTTACCATCTGACTGCAGGTAACTGCACACACCACCACCTTCTAGAGATTGTTCCCTATAATCACATCCAGTGCAAGGTTGTCTGCCATGGCCACTTTTTGCACCCTCTCTCCTGTCTCACCCCAGTTCAGGAGAATGCTAACAAGTGGCAGAGTTTTCTCCTCCCTAGTGAATCCCCTCACCATTACAAACTGATTAGGTATAAACTGTTCAGGCCCAACCAAATCCACTTTTATTAAGGTAAGAGACTGCTCTGTGCCCCTTAACCCATGGGTGTGCACCCCATTTGCAGTAACCAGGTGTATGTGCTCCCTCATGTTTATAGGCATGCTTTCAGGGATACACAGTGTATCCAACTCTGTTCAAGCACCACTTTTCCCACTCTGTGCCTTTTTAGGACACTGTCTAGCAAGATGCCCTGGCTGTTTGCAAAACCAACAATCATCATTTCTTTTATATGATAAACCCTTTTTTTTTGTAACTTGGGGCTTCCCCCTTTCTGTGGAGGCAGTGAGGGTTTTAGAAGCCCTGAAGGCATGCTTTTCCCATTCTGCACAGCCACACCCACCCCACTCCCTTTCAGAGCAGGCCGGCTCCTGGCATAGCAGTCCAAGAGCTCTGCAGTCTGCTGTGCTGTTTTGGTAGTTTTGTCCTCTAACCAGGTTATTAGCTCTGCTGGGAAAGCACAAAAGGATTGCTCCAGAAGAACAACCTCCTCAATTTTCTCTACAGAGTCTGCTGCCACTCCCTCTCACCAACATTTTAATAACTGACATTGCTTTGTGGTGAGTTCTTCATAGCTCATGTCAAGGCTTCTCCAGAGCTTACGGAACTTAACCTTGTATGCTTCAGGCATTAATTCATACTTTTTGAGCAACACAGCTTAAATTTCTCATAATTACTACTGCTCTGATTGTTTGTTTGGCCTAATTCCTCACACACTTTCAGAGTCAGCAGTGGGGATCCCTGGAAGCTCCAGGACTCCCTAGATATTTTATTTATTTTTTTATTTATTTAAGTTTTGAAGTTTATGTTTTTAGCCTGGATATAGATCTTTTCAAACAAATTCAAAAATGCATCCATAGCCTCCCCCTCTTTAAATTCAGCTATTTAGAATTTAACTTGTACCCCAGTCTTGGAGTTCCAGGTTCACCTCTGCCCCTTACCTCCTCTGGCATTGGTCAATGGAGGTTTAGCTTCTCCAGGTCAAACACTCTCTGATGCTGGTTTTCCTTTTCTCACATCTCCAGCTCCATCTGGAACTTCTTTTGCTCGAATTCCATTTGCTGCTGGACTTCAAATCTTTTCTGCTCAAATTCCCTTTGCTGCTCAGCTTCAAACTTTTTTAGCTTGAATTCCAGCTCCTATCTTTTCAACTCTAGCTCTAGCCTTATCTCATCAAGCTCCAGTGTTGTGATGACTATCCCCTGGCTCTGCAGCTCTGGGTTTCCTCTGGTCTCATTGTCCTCCTCCCTGGGACTGGACTCTGCAATGTCCCTTGGCACCCCCACACACAAGGTTTGGTCTCTTTCAGTCATCAACTATAACTCAAGGTCCTGGGCAGTTGCTTCCTCATCAGCTGCCACCAAAGCCTCCATGAGGTACTTCTTGGTTCACCCCTTGCACTGGATACCTCTTTCCTGGCACAACTGCTTTAGGTATTCTGCAGTGTTTCACTACAGATGGAAAGCATCTTCTTCCCTAACTACTGCTACACTACTGTAGCTTGCACCTGAGAAGAAGAAGATCTAAACAGGTAGGACACTTTATACTGTAACCAGATTATATATTTTTAAAATCTCTGCCTTGATTCTGTGTGGACTATTTACAGTTTATCAGTCTGATACACAGAGCCTGAACCCACAGTTATGCCTGTGCCACCAATCTCTCGAATTACAACAATATGCAACAAAATCTCTTGGATCCCAATGCTGTGCACCAGATCTGTCATGTACGCATTCCTGGGGGTCAGATCCACTGAGCACACAGTGCCCACCCTTAAGTGCAATCCATGATGGGGAGGAAGAGGGATACCCTCATTGCCCTTTAGAATGCTTGCTGAGGTCATGACTGAACCTCTGCCATGAGGAACCCAGACATCCCTCTAACTCTGGATAAGGGCACAATACAAGTCTTGAGTCTTGTGGCAACATATGAACCTTTCCTTGGCTATTATATAAAGAAGGAAGACCCAGGTATCACACTCTCTTCAGGGTAGCAGTGTAACACCTGATTTGGCCTTCTCCCTACAGGACATGCAACAGCCGGGTTCAAAATTTGTGTAGACTCTGGTATTCTCCATATCCTTCCAGATATCCCTTCCAGACCCCTTTTCAAATTGGGTGCTTATTGTGGCCCCTCAGGCAGTAACATGTTTCACAAATTATTAATAAATCTTCTACAATCAAACATACAATATAAGAACTATCACATAGGCAGAATTTCTTTAGGAAAACAAATGTTTTACTAAAACAAATGTATACAAGTACAACTAAAAAGAGAATAAATTAATTTGGGTCACAGTATAAAGGAAAAGAAAAGTAAAAAATGTACAATGAAACACACTCAGACTGTTGGCTAATCTACCTGAGATAGGAAGATTTCAAAGTCCAGAGAATCTCTGGTTTGCAAAATATTGTAGTCTTTCTGTAGCCTTTGGTTCTTATGCAGCATCTGTGCTGACAGGTGATCTCTGTGGTCAGGAGAGAATATCCAAGTAAACTATGTAAAATGGCCCTGAGTGTCTGCACTGGGAAGTTTATATAGAAGACCACCCTCCCCAGGTCTGTGAATAAAGACTGGCCCTTCTAGGTCAGTGAATAGAGGTTGGCTTTTCTCTTTAGGCCACCAGGTGTCACTCTTGCACTTCCTAAAAAATATTTTTTTCCCTGATAATCTTTGATGTGTCAGATTCCCATAGTGAACACAGGTTTTACAGTCTCACACATGTATACTATAAGGATGTGTTTCTTTTTCGATTACCTCATACAGGCCTGTTAGAAGGATCTTTCCTGGCTAAAACATCCTGGGCTTTAAAATGGCTTAATTTAATTAGCTGTAAGGAAGGTCCTGTAAGTTGCATTATATAAGCTGATTTTATTGATTCTGTTTCCCTTGGTCAGTTCCTATTGGAAATACCCCTTTGATCATGCATGTACAAGCCTTTTTGTCAAGAACTTGTCAGATTCCTGCAAGCAGCTGTCCTCTTGGGTCAGAAGAAGGTCAAAACACTTTTTTTTAAACTTCTTTATTGTGAATATGGAAAGCTCACAGCACATCCATATCATTTCATATAAAGAATTATAACCATTATAGATAAGGGTACATGTCAAAGCAGCACACAGTCATGTCAATTATTAGCAGGTCATAGTTATACAGACATTCAATTTGTAAAAAGTGGCTTACAGTGGCTAGTTTGTTTGCCAGACAAGGGGGCAGCTGGGTTTTAACTATAGAGTGCACTTATGTGTGTGATTTTTTATGGATTCACTAAGAATGTATGCAAGTAAGTCAATCCAGGATTATACCCACTTCTACAGTCATCCCCAGTGGGTATAAAAGCCAGTTGTGCCACCCAGTAATAAACTTTGAAATTGGGCAGCCCTACTACCCAGGCTGCTTATATAATGTGGCAAGGGGTATTTTAGCCCATCTATTCTGCCAAATAAATGTATGCATTGTTGCATCCACCTGCTTAAAATGTAGCTGGGGTATCTTGATGGGGAGAGTTTGATAAAAATTTAGCAATCTAGGAAAGATGGACATTTTAACCACCCCCACTGTACCCAGCAGTGAGACTGGTAGTGCAGACCACCACTCACAGTCTTCTGCTATCTCTTGCAGGATCAGCTTGAGATCTACTCTGTACAGCTCTCCATTAGATGCAGAAATTTGCACCCCCAGGTATTTTATTTTCTGAACTAGCTGAAGTCCCCCCAGCTGGCCAATGAGCTGCGCTCGATCTCTAGATCTGACTGGTAATGGCTCACTTTTTGACCAGTTGACCTTATACCCTGAAATGGCACCAAAGGCATTAATTAATCTATGAACTAAATGCAGGTCTTCAGCAGGATTCTGCAAGTATACCAATTCGTCATCTGCATACATTGCAATTTTGTGTTCCCTGCCCCCTCCCATGAACCCTCTGATCCCTTTATGTGCCCTAAGAGCAGCTCCCAGTGGTTTCAGGGATAATACATACAACAATTGGGACAAGGGGCACCCTTGGTGAGTTCCCCTGCTAAGCTGAAAGGGACCTGACAGCTCACCACCCACCATAACCAAGGCCACTGATTTACGGTGAATAAAACAATGAAATTCCATTTTCAAGACATCAGATTCCGGAATTGCACCGGTGATTGTTACTCTAATTTCCGGATTTTACCGGGATTCAGCTATCATTCTTTTAGTATGTGCATAAAGAATCAGAATTAAAGAAAGCTTAATATGCAGAGCCTTAAATAAAGCAAACTGAAACTAGTACAGGAAGGAATTATAAGAAAAATACAAGTTTTGTAGATTTACTGATCTGATATAAAATACCAGATTCCATGAAATCTTTGTTTTTACCGGTTTTCAGGCAGCCCTAATTCCGGAATTTTACCAGGTTTTCCGGTAAAAGCCGAAAAACAGTGGCCTTGACCATAACCTGTGCTAAAGTGCCTTGATACAGTGTCCAAATCCATGCACAAAATGAGGGTCCCACTCCCATGCTATCTAGGGTGTAAAACAGGTACCCTCACTCCACACAGTCAAAGGCTTTCTCAGCATCTAAGGTGACTACCACCACACCATGAGGTCTCTTAGTTCTAGCCCAGTGGAATATAATATTCAACATATGCCTGATGTTATGTTTACCCAGCTGCCCTTTAACAAATCCAGATTGATCTGGATGTATAATTCCGGGTAACACTACCTCTAACCTTTTCACAAGAGCCTTTGCCAGTATCTTATAATCCACTGTTAACAAGGAAATTGGTCTACAGGAGGAGCTCTGTCAGGACAGCTGCAGATTTCTTTGTGGGCAGCAAAACATGCCAATGCAGGCAGAAGCCCAGTACAAAAGAGCAGCCTGCAGCACCGGCAGAAATGGAACGAGCGAGAGTGAGAGAGGGGGGAGTGAGCAAGCTCAACAGAGCTGTGTCAGGACTGCTGCAGATATCTTTGTGGGCAGAAAAAGCTACGAATGCAGGCAGGAACCCAGTACAAAAGGGCAACCTGCAGCAGCGGGAGACACAGAATGAGCGAGTGAGAGAGGAGAAGGAGTGAGTGAGCTCAAAGGAGCTCTGTTGGGACTGCTGCAGATTTCTTTGTGGGCAGAAAAAGGCAGCAATGCATGCGAGGCCCAGTACAAAGGGCAGCCTGCAGCGGCGGAGAACAGAATGAATGAGTGAGAGAGGGAGAGTGAGTGAGGTCAATGAAGCTGTATCATGACTGCTGCAGATTTCTTCGTGGGCAGAAAAGGGTAGCAATGCAGGCAGGAGCCCAGTACAAAAGGGCAGCCTGCAGCGCCGGTAGAAATGGAATGAGCGGGTGAGACTGGGGAATGAGTGAGGCCAACAGAGCTCTGTCGGGACTGCTGCAGATTTCTTTGTGGGTAGAAAAATGCCAACAGAGGCAGAAGCCCAGTACAAAAGGACAGCCTACAGTGCCAGGAGAAACAGAATGAGCGAGGGAGACAGGGGGAGTGAGCGACCTCAACGGAGCTCTGTTGGGACAGCTGCGGATTTCTTTGTGGGCAGGAAGAGGTACCAATGCATGCAGGAGCCCAGTACAAAAGGGGAGCCTGCAGTTCTGGGAGAAACAGAATGAGTGAATGAGAGAGGGGGAATGAGCAAGTTCAACGGAGCTCTATCGTGACTGCTGCAGATTTCTTTGAGGCCAGAAGAAGGCGGCAACGCAGGCAGGAGCCCAGTACAAAAGGCCAGCATGCAGCGCCGGCAGAAATGGAATGAGTGAATGAGAGAGGGTGAGTGAGCTAGCTCAACGGAACTCTGTCAGGACTGCTGCAGATTTCTTTGTGGGCAGAAAAAGCTGCCAACAGAGGCGGGAGCCCAGTACAAAAGGGCAGCCTGCAGCGCCAACAGAAAAAGAATGAATGAGTGAGAGAGGCAAAGTGACCCACCTCAACAGAGCTCTGTCAGGACACCTGCAGATTTCTTTGTGGGCAGAAAAATCTGTCAACACAGGCAGGAGCCCAGTACTAAACAGCAGCCAGCAGCACAAGAAACAGAATGAGTGAGTGACACAGGGGCAGTGAGCAAGCTCAACGGACCAACGCAATCAACATTCGGCATTTACAAATACTTGTCTTACATTAAAACATGTCAGAGTCTTTCACCTTGTTAATGCCCTTAAGGTGTTTGCTCTAGGGTATACATATTGAGCTCAGTTAATCTGTCCTCATATGTTTTCTGATGCAGTCCTTGCACCATTTTGGTTGCCCTTCTCTGGACTGCCTCAATTTGGTTTATGTCCTTGTGAAGGTGTGGCCTCCGTACTGCACGCAGTACTCCAGATGGGGCCTAACCAGTGTCTTGTAAAATGAGGAACACTGTTCCACATACTGAGGGACACATATGCAAACATGGAGATATAAGCCTTGAACACAGTGGAAGGAAGTATGCTTACCTGTAAAAAGATTATGCTTGAGTCAGAATCCTAGAATATGAAACACATATGCTTTAAAGGTGAATGTACAGAAACATTCACTGTGTGAACAGTACTTTTTCCTTGACAGTCGAATGAGGGACAGAGCTATTTTGAGGGGTAAAATGAGGGATGTCCCTCATAATAAGGGACACTATGGTGGAAGGACTCTGTGTAACCTGCTGAGAATAGTAACAGATGGAAAATCCAGTGGTAACATGAGCCACAGGACAGGGAAACAAACACTAACAGAGCCTGCTGTGCATGAAAAACTGTATCCCCCCCCCTTTGAATGCCTTAGTGTGAGGCTGTGGATGGTCTCTGCAGGATGAGTGAGTGCTACACTTAGAGGCCATGATTGCATGAGTGACCTGACCCAGTCTGCATGCACTTCAGGTGTGACTGGACTTCACTAATGTGGTCCATTGCCCCCCCCACCCTGATCCTCCAGACATGTTGTGAGAGTATATATATATAGAGAGAGAGAGCGGGAGAGAAATATTGCATAAATGATCTGTTTCCATGGCAGTTCAGTGGCCACCCCAGCCCTGTTCTCAACACAGTCTGTAATTTAAAACATTCATTTTCCCTGGTAGTCTAGTGGCCCCCTTCCCGATCCCCAATGCCCCTGTTTTACACATAAGAAAATCCCCAAAACATTAATGCTACAGTAGCTCCCTCAAACCCTGATGTCAGTTTGTTACACTGTAGAAATATCCCCATTCATTAGTGATTCAGTGTTTCCCCCCTTCACTGCACCCTGATATATCCATTCATAAAACTGTAAAATTATCCCCATTCATTAGGGGTTCAGTGTTCCTCCCAACCTGAACCCCAAATTCCCCTTTGCCAAAACAGAATAGCACACCCGTGTCATTGGTGGCCAAGTGGCCCCCCCAACAGATCATTCCCACCTCCCCATATGGGAACAGAGCTGGTGCCGGCACAGCCCTCCTCACACCTCCTCAGCCAGCACCAACTGAATTGTCACTGAGTGCTGTGCTGAGCAGTCAGTACAACACTCAGTGATCGTTCAGTTGGCACTGACCGTGGAGGTGTGAGGAGAGCTGTGCCAGTGCCAGCTCTGTTTTGGCATGGGGTGGAGTGGGTTGGTGGGAATGGTGCATTCTGGTGCATTTTGGGGGTAATCTGAAATAGAATTAGCTACCCTGTCCCCCCTCCCCATGCCTACTAAGTTGCAGAGCTATAGTCCTTTCTGCAGTCCCCACAGTTCAGTGAGTTGCCTAAACCACCTGCCTGTCAACTCCTTTCCTCCTGAGTCCCTTCCATCCCAACTATAACAACAAGTACGGGCATAGGTAGGAATTCTTTTGGAGGGTGCTTGGATATGATATTTATGAAAAAGGACTAATAAAAGCCGGTGGTTTGGGGGCTACCAGGCCCCCAGAAGCTCTGGGGATTTTACATGCTCTGTGGTGAGTTTTAGGGTTTTTCTTGAAGAAAAAACAGTTTTGTTACATCTTCCCTACCCCTAATTTCAGAGGAAAATTTTCCCCATGGAATCAGGGGTGTGACAGACTCTGCAGAAAGGACTTTCAGCCTATCTCCACCATCTTGGTACCGAACTGCCAAATTGGACCAGTCAGTACCTTGGGACTCTAAAATGGAGCCTGCTTGCAGGAACTGTGTGGAGTGAAAACTGGGGATTGTAGTTTTGGGCTGTTGGTGCTTTTTGCACCTAGAGGGTGAGCCTTGTTGTGACTGACAACTGAGTCAGCCAACCGAACCTCTTGATCGTGGGGACATCCCCAAGCTGACTGTTGTCTGATGAGAGGTTGAAGTTGGAAGTTGAAGGTGCAACAGCTTGAGCAAGTCAAGCGACCGTTGGTGTAGTTCACATGGGAGAAGGGTGGAGAGGCCTAAGTTTGGCCTGCTAGTATGCTTGCTGCCCTGAAAGGGAATGGAGTGGTATTTTTTTGGACTAAAATCCAATTTGTGAGCCACTGACCTGTACCAGGCTGAGTACCTGAGGAAGACTGAATATTTTGCTGAATGTGATCGGCCTGTCAGGAGCTCCAGCACAATCGGAGAGGGATTACCTGGTACTGTAGAATCTCTTACATATAAATGTGCTGTGTATTGGTGGTGGGTCATGATTTGGTTCCCACTGTGTGAACTGTATTCTGCCTGCTGGAAGCTGTATCCAGCCCAATCAGACTGAATCTGGGTTATCTCCATGTGGCCGGGCCTTGCCACATGGACCCTGCCAGACTACCCCACTGCACAGAGAAAGCCATCGACGAGAGACCTGCCTTGGAATCAGCCCTCTGCCCATGTCTGAACAGGAATGATGCCTCAGCGAATCGTGTGGGCCCTGCTTCTCCTGGTACTCCAGATTCACCACCTGCTGTCTCTAATTTCATCCAGCCTGTGTCCAGTCTTGAGTATCATGAGTAATTACCAGGGTAGCTCCCTGCCACAATCTGATTGTGTTGTTTTTTCTCTTTCTTCACGAACTTCCGTATTACAAATAGTGTGTATTGTGCATGTTGTTTTTCCATCACTGGGCCCCAACCAGCTGCGATGCTGGCCTACCCTGGGCAACGGTCCTCGCTAGCCCATCTCTTCCCCACCTGGGTACCCAGAGGTTGTGACTGTTAGGGACTCTGAAGTGCATGCATAACTGTTTATTTGATAGAGCATTTAAGAAAATCAACCTAATTACACCCCTCCCTTGTTCAAGCCCCCCTGAATAAATCAAATCTAATTTTTCTGTATCTAACTTGACTGAGGTTCCAGTTTGTACCAAGAGTACCATGCTGTGGCTATTTGCTGTGTCTAACCTTGTTTTACAGGGGGTTCCCAGGGTTGAGCCACAGAAACCAGCCCTGGTGGTAAGTGCAAACTGTGGGGGTACTTGTGAAGTGTATCGGGGTATTGTGAAAGTGACTACTGGATGTTGTTCCAGCCACTAGCAGGGAAACAGGGGGGTTACAATGTCCCAGAGGGCTGTGCCCTGGTTAGCTTGGGAAAAATACATATATGCTGAACTCAGGGCTCCTGGATCAACAGGGATTCCTGTATTTTACAGGGATTTGGAGGCATCTACAGGAAAACTGTTCCAATAGAGTTGCATTGGTTATACAGAAAAACACAGCAATTGAGCATCCATAGGGAATAATGTAATCTACAGGAAAACACAGGAATATCACCCTGGAGTTACAGGAAAAATGCCAAATCAATATGGGAGCACTGTCTGCACTGCTGTCTCAGCCTGCTTGCCTGCCTTACTGAACACTGAACTGAACAATTTTTTCTTACCTGACAATAGTGGTCGACCGCTATCAGGGCCAGGGCAGGCAGGCAGGCCACAACAATTTCAGACACACTTCCACTAGCTCGTCCTAGTGCTTCTCAGGCTTGCCTTTCAGTGCTCCTTCTTGGCTTGTTCTCAGCAGTCCCTCCCATGTCCCGACTACGGTGCGATGTCTGGCTCATTCTCCCTTCCATTATTTTAATTAAAAATATTTTGTTCTCTGTTGCCAGTCATGACACGCAGTGCTCTTCTCAGCTCCCACATCCCACCAACAGCACAAAACAGTCCTCGGAGTCCTCCTTCCAGTGCATCCACCACCTCTTCAGAGTCTTCACTCCTGGCTGAGCTGTGAGCCTGTGACTCGTGCAGGCAATGCGGCAGTGCGTGCTGTGTGCCAGTGCACATGAAAGTGCTAAGCCACCAAATTCCAGCTACAAACTTGACTGTATTTTGCTGAGTGAGGAGGAGGAAGAACTGAGGTGGAGGACTGACAAATGACAATGCTGCTGCCTCCTCCTCGTCTCCGCAAGACCGCGAACCCCCCCCGCAACCTCCATACACTAACTCCTGACCCGACCAAAGCTAAGGTCCAGCCGGCCTCCAATTAACTCAGGATTTTTAAAGGCTAGCTTAAATTTTTTTGTGTGTGTGTCGGGCTGAAAAAACTGTACGCCCATGTGTACAATAAGTATGCATGGTTACACCACTGGATGTAGGGTAGTACAAATGGGGGCATATTGAGGGGGGACTGGGCAATGTGTTGAGCTAGAGTGACTCCTAGGAACTGCTTTGAGCCACTTGATATAATGGTTCAACCCTCACTCTTTAACTATACATCAGAAACTGGTATGTCTGGGATGCAGTCTTTTTCTGGATCAGATGAGCCCAGAGAGGAGGAGCTTGATAGTATGTGTAGCAGAAGGAGTAGGAGGATAGTGTTAGCATTGGATGTTAACAGTTAGAAGAATTGATGAGGTACTGTGTGCTACAAAATCTAAAGGCTGGCATGCTGTATCACATGGTAGACCATGAACAGAGTCATTGATAGGGCTGAAGAACTCACCAGAGTTGGAGAGGGGGAGCCAAATGTGATCATTCATTTAGGGAAAAATGACATGGTTAGGTAAGAATTGAGAGGGTAAAGGATAGTTTTCATGTACAATGCAGAAAGTTGAAAGTACTGTAGCAGCAGAAATGGTAACCTTTTCTGAAGTGCTACCTATGCCATATGAAGAAGAGATCAGGCAAGCTTAAATTCAGGAGTTCAGGGTTTCACTTCATGGGGAATTGGGGATCTTTCTGAGAGGGTAGCAGTCCATTCAGGGATGATGGGCTGCATCTTAACAAGTCTTTGTTTCCTGTGACTTCTTTTTGATAGCTTGCTTTGATTACTGTTTGGATGGACTTACCTTTACAGATTTTCCCTGTGTATATTTCAGCTGGCATGTAACTATTTCTGCTGGACTATGCTAACCTATTGACAGCTGCTGTCCATCATGAAACCTGTCATGAAAATGAAATGCTGCATCTCATTGGGTTATCCCAGTTGGAGTATTTTCAAATATCTAAATAAACAGTAACAGGGAAGGAACCCATGTGCTGAACCAGAAGATAGATATGACTACCAGTAGGTATTTAAACTAGGAGAGGGGGGGAGGGCACTGCAGTTCTAGGTCACATCACTGCACTAACACACACATGAGATAAACCAAGATGGCTCTCCCCAACTCAAACAGATTTTGGATAGGGCAGTCAGAGGGTAGGAGGGGAAAACTGGGACTGGAGAGACCAAAAGTCACCAGAAGGAAGATAGGGAACAATTGGGAAGATAAGAAATGATAAAATGAAAAGAAAGGGAAAGAAGCTGGGGAAAAAAGGAAGGTTCTCTATGAAAATGCTATCACTGAAACATGGGTATCACAGAATAATAGCTGGTATCTCACAGTCCTTGACTATGCCCCGTACAGGAGGGATTGCAAGAAATAAAAGGTTGGGGGGGGGTGGAAGTATATGTAAGAAGTTTATCAGAGTAACGGGATGGGACCAGAAAAGATGTGGGGGGTAGGGGTAGAAGTCTTTATCATTACAGGTGTCATATGGTAGGGAAGGATCCTTAGAATTGTTGTGATCTATAGACCTGTTTATCAACTTATAATGTATGGTAAGTGCCTATTTACCACCATAATCAGCAGTCACACAGCTTTGTTATGCACTGTTTAGAATTTTAAAAGTTGTTAACCACACTTCGGAACTTCCAGACAGTGGCATAACAAAAAAGAATACACCAGAGTTCCGTAATTCTCACACATAGAATGCAAACAGTGTTTTTTTGACCATACACTATAAAAGATGATGGCTGGAGATCGGGTGACAACCACACTGAAATCACCTCTCATGGTTGCTAGGGCTACAGTAAACCTCTCGAGCTGTGCTCTCGAGGTTTACCATGTTGCCCAAGCAACTACTCGAGGTGATTACAGCGTGGTTATCACCCGATCCCCAGCCATTATCCTTTGTATAGAATTAGATGTAAAATTCAATGAGGAAATTATATAGGCGGCCTTAAAGGGCAGTATAGTTCTCATGGGTGATTTTATTTTACTGGATAGTGACTGAAAACCTCCTGATGCTAAAAGTCAACGTAGCAAGAGTTTCTTTGAGGCAACACAAGACTTCTTTCTCAGTCAAATGCAAGGACAATTGGGGAGAAGCAATCCTTGACCTTGTAATGTGTAATAAGGACATTATAAGTTTTTTCACTGTAGAGGATCCCTTGGGCAAAGCACCTGTAACTCCGCAAATTTTAACATCACTTTAGCATGTTCAGCGCTTAAACTCCAGCCCAACTGTCCCTAATGTCAAGACAACAGATTTTACCAGGATAGAGTGGTAGCAGGCAGGAGGCAGGAAACTACAGACCAGTCAGCTTCACTTCAGTTGTGGGCAAGATCATGGAGGCATTGCTTAAGGCAAGGATTCTGGAGCACCTGTTTACCATGGGAGCACAGGATCCAAGACTGCATGGATTCACAGCAGGAAGGTCATGTCAAACAAATCTGATAGACTTTTTTGACTGGGTGACAAACTAGGTGAATCATGGAGGAGATGTGGATATTGCCTACCTCGATTTCAGCAAGGCTTTCAACACCATACTGCACAGAAGGCTGGTTAACAGACTAGGTGGCCTGGGGTTGGCCTCAAAGTGGAGAACTGGGTTAGTAACAGGTTGAGGAACAGGAAGCAGGGGGTGGTAGTGAATGCTATCAAATCAGAGCAAAGGAGGATGATGAGTGGGGGCCCCAGGGATCAGTCCGGGGGCCAGTCCTTTTTAATGTCTTTATCAGTGACATTGCTGAGGGGCCAGAGGGGAAGGTTTGCCTGTTTTTGATGACACCAAGATCTGCAGCAGAAGTTGACACTCAAGAGGGGGTCAATAGAATGAGGAGGGGTCTTGAAAGGATGGAAAGATAATTCATAGTGTGGCAATTACAATTCAATGCAAAGAAGTGCAAACTCATGCACCTGGGATGATGAAACCCTGTGGAGAGTTAAAGAATTGGAGGGGGGATTGCTGGCAGATAACAGGAGGGAAAGGGATCTGGGGATAATCATCTCAGATGACCTGAAGGTGGCCAAACAGTGTAACAAGGCTGTGGGGAGGGCCAGTAGAATGTTGGGATGTACAGGAAGGGGTATCATTAGCAGAAGAAGGGAGGTGGTGATGCCATTGTACAACATGTTGGTGAGGCCTCATCTGGAATATTGTGTTTAGTTCTGGAGACTGCAACTTCGCAAGGACATAGAAAGGGTGGAGGCAGTCCAGAGAAGGATGAATAAGATAATACAGGGTTTGCATCAGGAGACACATGGTAATAGATTAAAAAATCTCAATATGAATACACTGAAGGAGAGGTGGGAGCGGGGGAACATGATTGAAGTTTTCAGTTATCTTAGCGGCTTGAACAAGATGCACACAGGGGACATTTCTCAGTACAAGTGTTGTACAAGGACAAAGGGACACAATATGAGATGGGGGGCAGGATAAGATGAAATGTGAGGAAGGTTTTCTTCATGGAAAGGGTGGTGGATAGGGCTATGTGAATACCTTTTTTTGAATATTCCACCAAATAGTCAGTATTCAGTTCCCAGATATTTATTATTTGGCTAGAGAAAATGCCTTATTAGAGAATTGGCATAGAAGTCCTTTAAATGGCTTCAGGAAAAGTAGAATGAGTTGTCATAGCATTTTGGCTTGTACACTTGTGCCACAGGCTGTCATTTGGCACTGTTGCTTTAATACATGGATGCAGAAGTCACAGCACTTTGGCTTGTACACTGGTGCTACAAGGTACAGGCTGCCTTGTCCTGTTGCTGCTTCAGGAGGAGGATGCAGATGTCACAGCACTTTGGCTTGAACACTGGTGCCACAGGCTAACTTGTTGGGTACAGTTCTGTTGTGGAGGAGGATGCAGATGTCATGGCACTTTGCCTTGTACACTGGTGCCAGAGGCTGTCTTGTTGGGTAGAGTTCTGTTGTGGAGGAGGATGTAGATGTCACAGCACTTTGGCTTGTACACTGGTGCCAAAGGCTGTCTTGTTGGGTATGGTTCTGTTGTGGAGGAGGATGTAGATGTCATGGCACCTTGGCTTGCACACTGGTGCCACAGGCTGTATTGTTCTGCTGATGCTTCAGGAGGAAGGTACAGATCTCAAAGCACTTTGGCTTGCATACTGGTGTCACAGACTGCCTTAATGGGTATGGTTCTGTTGTGGAGGATGAAGAATTCATGGCACTTTGGCTTGTACACTGGTGCCACAAGCTGTCTTGTTGGGTATGATTCTGGTGTGAAGGATGCAGATGTCATGGCACCTTGGCTTGTACACTGGTGCCACAGACTGTGTTGTGCTGCTGATGCTTCAGTAGTAAGATGCAGATGTCACAGCACTTTGTTTTTTTTTTAATTCAAAGTTTATTCCCCACAATTTCCACATTACAGGAGGCAGTAATGAACATTTTGACATGAGATTCATAAGACAAGTCATACTGTCCCCAACCCTTCCCTCACCTCCCTCCCTGGCACAGCAGTTCATTCTAATACTGTTATCACCCACTAACTACTTTTACCAAGAATAAGTAGGTTGGTAACCACGACCACACATTATTTCATAGCCACCGTAATTAGAGTTTGAAGGGGATCCCAGATAAACTTATACCTATGCACTCTGTTTTGAAGGCTGGCAATAGCCTTCTCTGTACATATATTTGCTAAAATCTCATTGAGCCACTCCCGATATGTTGGACAGGTCCCTTCTTTCCAACGCCTAAGAATGATTTTTTTGGCCGAGAGCACAACCATGGATATATGAAATCTCCATATTTTAACCTTTATGGAAGACAGATCCCCCAACAGGCAAATATCCAGTGTAAAATAGTCCTGTAAACCCAATAAAGGATCCAGGTTGGCTTTTATAAGCTCCCATAACAAAGCTATCTGGGGACACGACCAAAATAGATGAAAAAGTGACCCTGTGTCCTGGGACCACTTATTGCACCTATCGGTATCGAGAAGGCCCCATTTCACCAGTTTAGTTGGGGTATAGTACAAATTATGTAGGATGTGAAACTGCATGAGATGTAATCTATCTTGGGATACATATTTATGACAACACATCCAGAGAACAGGCCAGTTAAAAGTATACTGGGGAAAAAATGAAACCCAAAAGTTAGTGGGGCCACTACCGCATCCAAACCGACATCGGAACAATACCTGATAAATCTTAGAGATTGCCCCTGAGGAGACGAGAAAAGGAGAGAGTTCAGATATCAATGCAAAGGCTGCTGGACTCAGTGGAGTGGCCCCAAGAACCGTGGTTAACAAGTGCCTCAATTGAAACACTTTAAAAACCTGAGACTCCAGAATTTTGAACTTGCTAATGAACTCAGGGAATGAGAACCAATCTCCAGCTTTGTCAAAAAATGAGGATACTATCCCGTCTCCTAAATGAGGCAACCATAAACAGGAAATTTTCTGTTTGTTTATGTTGAAGGCCGAGGAGTTCCAAATGGACTGAGCGAGATCTTTACTTTGATTATAATGCAGAAAGGAGCACAATTGCGAGTGTACTCTTAGCGAGGTCATGATAGTGGGACATTTGTTAATATTCTGCAACTGAAAATTTTTTAAATAAAGCATAGTCGAAGGGCCCATGTTCATAGATTGGATAAAGTCTAATTCAATCTTGAGCCAAACCGGGTTCAGGTTATCCAGGCCTGGTCTTACCCATCTCAGGTATTTAGCCAAATGACTAGCCCAGTAGTAGATGGGCAAGATCTGCAGCCCCCCTCTTTTTTGGGTGCAGCTAGCTTGTAATATGCTAGCCTAGAGGTCTTATTCGACCATATAAACTTGGTAAAAAGTTTATGCGTTTTCTGAAACCAAACTAAGGGGACAAATGAGTTAAGATGTGACAGAGGATAAAATAACGAGGGAACACGTTCATCTTAATTATATTAATACGACCCCATAAAGATAACGGCAGTTTGTCCCATCTCTCTAGATCTTGAGTGATCCCCTGCAAAAGAGGGTCCAGATTTTCTTTAAACCACAAGGAAGGATTACGTGTTAGTTTTATACCTAAATACTTAATAGCTCAGGGTGACCAGCATAATCCCAGAGAGATAATGTCAGTCTTGAAAACTTTATGGTTAAGAGGGAAAAAGGATGTCTTATTGGGATTTAACTTGTAATTCGAGAAACTACTAAATCTATTAACCTCTCTTAACATGTTCGAGATAGATATTGACGGGTTAGCCAGATGTAAAAGGAGGTCATCAGCGTATGCTGTTATTTTCATTACCTCATTCCTAATAGGAATACCTTGTATTCCTTCATTGTTGAGAATATGTTGAATAAGGGGTTCCAGATAAAGACTGAAAAGTAGTGGAGAGAGAGAGCATCCCTGCCTCGTACCTATGTGAAAGACTTGGAGAAGGTCCCATTCCCTGAAATCCTTGCTGTAGGAGACCGATAAATTGCCCTGATCCAATCTATGAACATGGATGGGAATTCAAATGCCTTAAGGGCTTGAAATGGAAAAGTCCAATTAACCCAATCAAATGCCTTCTCAGTGACCAGGGAGACCAACCCCGCAGGATATATGGCATCCCTGGACTCCGAGAAGACATGTGAGAGAGTACGCATGTGGTCTGAAGATGCACGTCCTCTCATAAATCCCACTTGAGACATACCCACGAGATCTGGGAGGACCAGGGTTAGTCTATCTGCCAATATCTTCGAGAGAATTTTGATATCTTGATTCAACAAAGATAATGGCCTATAGCTCTGAACCAATTCTGGGTCCTTGTCCGGTTTAGGTAACAAAACTATCAACGCTTCAAATAAATGTGTATCTGCCATCTCTCCAGAAAAAATGTACAAACAGAGACGATGCAATTGTTCCCTGAAAACTTTGTAAAATAAGGCAGAGAACCCGTCTGGACCAGGGACTTTACCCACAAGCAAGTCCTTTATAACAGCAGTTATTTATTCCTGTGATAAAGGGGAAGATATGAATTTATTTTGGGAGTTAGATAGTAACGGAAGATGTGCTTCCCTGAGATACTCCTCCAGTTTTTGAATGGGTGGAGGCCTATCCATATCCCTATATAATTGCTCATAAAAAGTAGCAAACTCCTGGACTATCTCTGAGGGGGATACTTTCAGGGTCCCATCTGACTGTGACTTTATTGGGGGTATAAATCTTGCTGACTCTTGTTGCTTTAGACGTAAAGCCAGCAGGCGCCCTGTTTTTTCTCCTTGATCTGTAAAACTGGCCTTTGTGTGGATTATAGCCAGCTCTGCCTTTTCTCTTAACATTCCCAAGTATTTATCTTTATGTATTAATAGCTTGTGTGACTACTCTTGAGAAATTTTATCTGGCTGTATATTTTCTAATGCCCATATCTAGGACAATAAGGACAATAACTCAGTTTCCTGTGCCCTCTTCCTCTTTGTATCTAGAATAATGAGAATGCCCCTTATATACATCTTAAAGGGTTCCCGTAAAATATCCGGCCTTGCACTATCTATTGGGTTGGTGGAAAAGAAATGGTCTATCTGCTCCTTCACCAGTCTTCGATTCTTTTCATCTTTTAGTAATTGTTCATTTAATTTGCATCTGGTCTCTCTTTTGGGAATGTTAAGGAAAGCCAGATTACCCAGGACTAAGGAATGATCTGATATTGGACCCAGTTGGATCAAGGTGGACAATACCCCCGGCAAGAGCTCATGAGAAACTAACAAGTAGTCAATGTGAGATTGCGTGCCATGTGCTGGCGAACAATAAGTATATTCCCTAATATTAGGATGTGTGACTCTCCAGACATCGCACAACCCACAATGATCCATCATTTCCTTAAAGGCCCTATGCCCAGGGGACAGTCCCCTCGACCCAATGCTCGATCTGTCAAGATTCAAATCAGAGACCAGATTAAAGTCTCCCCCTAAGATAATTGGAATAGGGAGTATGGGAAGGATCGTGAGTTCAGTTTCATGAAAAAAGAGGGATCAACTGTGTTTGGTCCATAAATGCTACCTAGAACTAATGGCATGGCCCAAATAGTACCCTGAACTAAGATGTATCTGCCCTCAGCGTCCTTAAACACCTGAGAAGGGACAAATGGGATGTCTCTATTAATCAGTATCATGACCCCACAACTATTGGTTTCCCCTGAAGCATAAAAAACCTGGCCTATCTGTTGTCTCCAAAGTTGTAATACTTCAGAATCCACTAAGTGAGATTCTTGTAAAAATGATATCTAGGTACGCAACAGACTCAGGTGTTTAACTGCCTGGTATTGTTTAAGTTTTTTCCTGATCCTCTTCACATTCCACGTAGCAATATTAATATTCTGAGCCATCTATTATGTCAAGTATAAATCCAGATAAGACATCTATCATATACTGCAACCATGAACCAGGTGATTCTATTCCCCTGAACCTGCTGTGCCGATCTTCTGCCCCCTAACCCTCCCCTTATTAAGCCCCTGTCCCTCCCCACCCAAGTATCCCTCGAACAATCCACAACTTCAGTAACCCCAGAACATTGTCCAAAAACCACCCGGCCAAACCTCCCTCTTATCACTAACAACGTTCAGCAATACTCCGTTTTCTACTCCTCCCTCAGCCCCCCGAATAACCGTCCCCAAACCCTACAGTATTTATCATTCAATCCCCCTTTTTGGGATGTTAATAATAAAGAAGGAGAGAGGACTCAACATTATTGCAGTACAGGCCATTGTATCCCTCACCTTTCCCCCAATGAAAGCCATTGAAAGCAAGCCAGCATTGGTAAGGCATCACCACCAGAAACATCACGGCTTGCTAGGGCATGTGGCTTGCTAGATATGAAAAGGCACCGTGTAGTGCGAGGTCAGGAAGCCAGCCACAGCAATACATAAAATTTGCCATGCGGGTCGTTGTCTCAATAAGCTCTCCAGCCCCATAGGGACAGGCCCCTGTTCCTCTCCTTTAATTTGTTGTGCCCTTGCAGCAGTAAGCCCCCGCTTTTCTCCGGCCTTGGTGACCGTTAACACTCAATGCATGAAACACAAGCTCCCTCCTGTGTTGCAAACGCGTAACTGCACACTGGTGCTTTACAAGGGAAAGGACATCACAGCCCTTGTAATTAAATTCCCCCAAAAGCCATAAACTTTTACCAGGCCCATTCTTACTAAACTCTTACAGGGGAAGGGGAGACTAAATATTACTGAGTTGGCTTTTTCTCCAAACATGAAAACTAACGAGAAATCTCTTAATTACATGAAACCCCTGACCCAGACAAAACAAACAAGAAGATGTATCCATAATTGGATCACTATGAAAACAGAAGGGTCCCTTTTGCCCCTTAATCGGGCTGAAATGAGAGTCCAAGAATGTTTAACCGCTTCTTTCTGGAAGATTCCTTTGCATGAATGCCCATCCATCTCAGATCGATTCTCGTCTTGTCAAGAAAGTCCAGAGGCCTTTCATGTGTCCCTATAGAGATCTGACAGGGATACTTTTAAGCAAGCAAGTGCTGCCTCGGGGTCTTCGTAGGTAGCCCAGGAACCAGCCACCTGTACCTGTAGCCTGGCCGGGTATCCCATACAAAATTTAAGTCCTGCAGCAATGACTTTTGAGACAACCGGATGAAATGCCGCACGTTTCAAATGGACTGAACCCGGAATATCTTGTGCTGTTCTAAGCTTAGCTTGCTCCCAACAAACTTCTTGGAGTTCTCTTACTTTGTACAGAAAATGTTGTCGGTCTAAAAAATTTAAGAAATGACAAATTATAGGTCAGGGCATTGCTCCAGGAGGGGGCTTCGGTCTTAATGACCTGTGGGCTCTCTCTATAATATATTTGGCCCCAAATGGGGAAGGGTCAGCAATCATCTCCACCAACTTCTGGGTAAAAGCAATGGTATTCTGGCCCTCCTCTCCTTCCGGTAGCCCAAGGATCACTACATTATTTCTCCGGCGGCGACCTTCAAGGTCTTCAAGCTTAGCCTCAGATCTGGACAATTTCTGGTGCATTGCTGCCGTCTCAGGCTTGACCCTTTCCACTTGCTTCTCTAAAGAGAAGATCCTAGTCGTGTTGTCTGAGGTAGCATGAATAATCTCTTCAATTTTTCTCATGAGCGACTTCATTTCTGATGCCATCTCCTTAATCTCATCTCTAAATGGTTTGAATTCTTCCAGAAATTTAAACAATGTGAGTGGCTCCTGATCCGCACCTTGATTTAAAGCGTCTCCCTTCTCCGCTCCACTCGAGGCCTGGGATTTTTTTGGGGCCTTTTCTGATGTAGCTGGCAGGGTGTGTTTCTGCTGTTGCTTTTTCATGAAAACATCCATTCTCTCTCAAAATCGTCTGGATAACAATCAGAAAAAGACGAGAAGCTGGAGCTGTACAGAAGAGCGACTATCCGGTAACTTGTATCACGTGGTCCCCCTGTCACAGCACTTTGGCTTGTACACTGGTGCCATAGGCTGCCTTGTTAGATATGGTTATGTTGTGTAGGAGGATGCAGAATTCATGGCACTTTGGCTTGTACACTGGTGCCACTGCCACAGGTTGTCTTGTGCTGCTGATGATGCTTCAGGAGTAGGATGCAGATGTCACGCACTTTGGCTTGTATGCTGGTGCCACAGGCTGTCTTGTTAGGTATGGTTCTGTTGTGGAGGAGGATGCAGATGTTATGGCACTTTGGCTTGTACACTGGTGCTAGATGGCAGGCTACCATGTCCCACTGCTGGTTCTGGAGGAGGATGCACAGGAAAATAGTTCATCATGGGCATTCAATTAGGATTCAATTGGATGTATAAGAAGACATAACTCATTTATTGTACTTAGGTGAAAAAAACAATGTACACTACAAGAATAAAATACGCCACACCCTTAAATAATTATGGCCTTTAAAAAAACAACTAATAAAACATAATTATGCCCATAGGACAACCGTATAACTTCAACATGCTTAACTCAGTCAATACTGGTAATTAATTGACAATCTATATATGGGCATACTCCTCTTAAAGGGATTGGGTACTACAGGAACCACACATGACACATCCTTAAAGAATTCTGTGCTTAAAAAAACTAATAAAACATAATTATGCCCATAGAACACTATAACTTTACTTCATCAGGCTAACATACAAATTCAAATCTTACCTTCATAGCAGAGAGGGGCATCTGTGAGGATGGCACTCTTGCATGATGCCCATTCTGCCCATGATGTGTGGCCACAAAGATGCCATTTAATGAATGCTACCTGTTACGGACACATAATGAAATGAAGTGCTTCAAAATGGCTAGCTCACATCCATGAAGTCTCCCTTCCCGTGAGGCCATCAAATGATTCAAAATCAGTGGTCACTGGTCAGACAGCTCTATTTATTCCTCTTTCTCCCATCCCATATCCTGTCCACATGCCCCTGATGTAACATGTACATCTGGACGCATATGCACACATGCCTTGTGGGACACCCCCACCCTGACAGTTGCCAGGTTCCACCTACGCTCATTGTGAGGCCTTCACCCAACCATGGTAGGACTACAGCCGGGTGCCCCCCCCACCTGGAACAGGAGAGCAGGTGCTCAATCCTACTCCCGCACCCCCTTCCAGCCCATCACCATGTGGTAACCAGAGGTAATTCCAGAACCTGTGTCGCTGGGAGAGCGTGAGGTAAGGTGTTGAGTGCCTCAGCCCTCCGTGCCACTGGGCCAGCCTACACTGTTCTATTTCAATAATTCCCACCCAAACACCATCAAACAGAAAGAAACCATTGAAATGTCTGAATACTTACCTTCACAAGTCATACATACAGTGTTTTTCAAAGAGTTCATCAGACTCATGATAAAATTCCTGCAAGGTAAAATAAAATAAAATAAAATAAACATGATTAATTTCCATCCAAGATACAGAATTACAGAAAAGCAGATACATTGTTCAATCATAATTCCAAAACTCCTTCACCCAAACAAACATAAAACAATTAAAAGATTTCATACAATTTACTTACTTTTGATGGTAGCACACAATGTAATACCTGAAGATGAGCAACGTCACTCTGGCGTGGGCGGTCATCATCATCCAGACTTCTTCATTATAATTACTAGTGATTTAATATGGTAAATGAATACTGGAGTGGAGACTGGTGTTGCCATACTGGTATCTGGCATATTTCAGTCATGAGGACTACTGGAGATCAAATTTCAGGCATGGGCAATACTGGAGACTGGTGATGCCACAATAGTATTCGGAAAATTTCAGGCACAGGCAATACTGGAGACTGGTGATGCCACATTGGTGTCAGACGTATTTCAGGCATGGGGAATACTGGAGAGTAGAGTCTGATGATGGCAAACCAAGTCTTGCACTTGGCTGGTGCTGCTCTAAACAACTACATAGAATATTTGTGCAAAAGTATGCTGAGCACTCACCACCTCACATTTCATGGACACCATAAGTGGTTTACAAATTCATGTGATTATTAAAAAAGCACAATGCCTGATGCATTTTAGATCCTAAAAGACCTTTTTTCAAAGGCAATTATAGCAAGGCTGAACACTATTTTACACACACACATGTAAGTGCTGTGACATCACAGTGACATCATAATACAAACAACCCCCAAATTCATAGGATGTAATACACCCTGGCCACATGATGTCCTATGTGAAACACCCATTACCCACCCTTAGGTGCTACATATTGTTAAATAGACAATTCCAAAGGTAACACAACATTGTGTTAGTAAAGTGCTTAACCATTGAAAGTGTGCATTTTCAAAACATATAATATAGCATATATACAACAGCATAACCAAAAAATCTCCTAGATCATAAAGTAAAGAAAAGTAGTGGAAGGGAAAGAAGAGGAATAAAAGAAGTAAGAAGGGCAAAAAAGAGCAAAAAAAAAAAATAAAAATGGAGAAAATAAAGGGGGAAGGGGAAGGGGAGGGGGGGAATTTAAGATTTTCACTGTCAGAATCCAAAGGTAATATAGCGGCAGCAAGCAAGCCATGTGTAACACTTCCATTTCCATTTTCTTTTCCCTCAAATATGGTCTGAGATCAAGACCATAATTTAAGCCAGGAACTTATTATCTGCCAAAGTTACAATCCAAAACTTTTCTTTATTCAACAGCACTATATTGACATAGAACAGCCACCAAGAATGTCCGACAGAAGAGCTAAAACACTGGACATTCATTCCAGTACACATTGATTACACTGAACCCAAGTTTCCAAAAACTTGGTTAAATCACAAATGAATGGCTGTGTACAGTGCAAAAGACATGTCCATCGCAAAAATGTTGCATTTATTAAAAAAAATCACCAGCAGTAATGTTCAAAGGGAATATTCAGTAAGACAGTTGCTTACCTCTGACACCTCAGGGGTTATTTTCCTGGCAACATGTTCAGTCCCAGCCTTCTATGGGGTAAAACAACCTGGTGCCTTAAAACTAGAATTTCAGGGCATCGAGAAGGTGTTTCACCCTACAAGAGCAGTACACTAATACAATAATGATATAGTGCTGCTGAATAAAGCAGTTTTGAATTGTAAAATTAGGAGGTAATAAGTTTCCTGGCTTAAATTATGAGCTTGATCTTGGACCATTGAGGAAAAGAAAAAGGAAATGAAGTGTTACACATTAATGGTTTGCTGGCTGCTGCTACATTACTTTTGGATTATGTCGGTGAAAATCTTAAATCCCCCCTCCCCTTCCCCCTTTATTTTCTCCATTTTAAATTTTTTCTTTTGGTCTTTTTTTGTCCTTCTTACTTCTTTTATTCCCCTCCTTTCCCTTCCACTACTTTTCTTTACATTATGATACAGGAGATTTTTTTGGCTATGCTGTTTTATATGCTATATTATATGTTTTCAACATCTGCACTTTCAATAGTTATGCACTGACGTTTAGTAACTAGGGATATGCAAAGTTGGAAAATTTCACCCGGCAAACTATTTTGCATATTTAGCACATTTCGCTGGGTGAAATGCAAAATTTTGCCCACAGTTGGATGCAAAATTTCACCCCAAGCCGGTGAAATTTTCCTCGTGGGTGAAATTTCACACCTATGGGTGAAATTTCACCACCCGCTGTGAAATTTCGTCACCTGTGGGAGTAATTTTGCCTCCCATGGTAAAATGTTGTGGTCACTGCCCACTGGCCAAAGTTCTCCCTGGTGTGCATTGGTCCCCCCCAGCCATCACTGGCTGAAATAATATTAAATAAGCACTCCCCATCAAAGCTACCCTACAGCCTCCAATTGTTTTATGGAAAAAAAATCACCCTACACTTCCTGATGTCTAGTGGACCCCCCCCCGGCCATCACTGGCCATAAAAATATTAAATAAGCACCCCCCCAAGGTTACTCTACAGCCTCCAATTGTTTTATAAAAAAAATCACCTCCACTCCCCAGTGTCTAGTGGACCCCCCAACCCATAGATAGCAGCACTCACCCAGCTCCCCCCAGTAACCCAATCAGGCAACTGGCATAGCCCTCCTCTCACCTCCATGGTCGACAGCCTGACTGAGTGCCACTGAGTGCTTGAATGAATGAGAATGAATGATCGCAGTACGTGCTCATCATTCATTCTGATTGAACCGCTGAAGAAGACTTCTACCCAGTCTAAGCATTTTTTTGCATGCTGTCTAAAGCCAGATGTTATTTAATTTTCCATCTCAGATGGGGCATAGCTCTACAAGGGATATACCTGACTGCAGTCACATATTGCTCCTATTTGCAACATCTAGTTAGCTGCATGTACTTGGTGTATGCCAATTATTCCTGTTTTGATTACTTGTATTTTTTCTTTTAGTTGTGTTCCATTTCAACTCCTATTCTACTATTTTTTTAATTGACCTCTCATACTGTGGCTGGCATCCATATTTCTATCATTCCAGCCCAACCATCAAAGTTGGTACCTATGGTAGTTTTATTTCCTTATTCAGCTCAACTCAAGCTCAGTATAGCATTCAACCTGCCTGGAAACTAGTGCACTCAGCATTAACAAAAAAAACACTAGAACAAAACAAAAGTTGCAGTGTTCTGATGTATGTTATGCACCAGTATTTCTGGATACCGGACCCAGTTTGTGATGCTCTGATGTATGTTATTCAAGCAAAGCACTACTACTAACACTGCTGCCTACAGCACCAGCATTTCTGGATACCAGACCTCTGCAGGCTGGCAGTTTAAATTTAAACTAGTACCCCCCGTCACTTACTAAAAAATAGCAAACAAAAACAAATCCATTGAGATCATACTTTACTTAGAGATCAATTCAGGAATGTGAAAAGAAGGGGATGGTGACTCAATTATTATTGCAGGTATTCTAACAAAGCTCTAGCACTTGGCCAGACACGGTAGAAGATGTTATCGTGGCACCTGAAATGACTCAGTCAACTCTGTGGCAGTGGCAGCATCTAGCTCTGTTCAGTTGTTGTGTTTGTTTCCATGTTGTGGGTGGTAAAAATAAATTGGGATTTAGTGAATCGGCAATCTGGATGCAACTTAAGTCCAGAAGTCTTCCGATGTGGGTCTATCCTTTGAAGCTCTAGTCCTCAACCATGGTCATGCAGTCTTCTTCAGTAACTCTTTCATCTTCCACAAAACAAGGTAAAAGAGACAAACAGACAGCAGAATTTATGTGGTGTGGATGGTCTTGAAAAGCCTGCGGATCCACTTTCATATAAACTACACCAATTGGGTTAAAAGCCATTCAGGTGTCAGTGACAGCCACAATCATGACCCCTCCTCAAGCAGTCTTGCCACCTCCCGCCACCCCATAGCCAGGGCTGGAAAAAAGAGATTAGTGAGGATTGTGAAATGAAAACAACAGCCTGACAAGGACAAGCCACAACTGAAATGGCGGTGGGCACTGACAAAAAAGACACCCCAGGCTAAAACTTTCTGTACGCAGTAGTGTACACTGCGTACGCCTCCCAATGCCTGTAGTGTGGGGGCTGAGGGGGGTTCAATTGGACTTGTGGTGGCCAGCAGTGATGGGTGAAATTGTGAAATTTTGCTGCAATTTCACATAACATTTCACTTGCTGAAATTGCCAATTTTGCAGCAGTTTCACTGGCGAAATTTTATTTCGCTGCATCTCTATTAGTAACACTGTGTTGCATTACCTTTGGAATTGTCTGTTTAACAATATGTACCGTAGCTCGTAAGGGGGGATAATGGATGTTTCACATGGATACATCATATGCCGTATTAATATATGTATTATATCCTATGAATTTACAGGTTGTATTAATTATGTCACTGTGATGTCACAACACTTATGTATATATAATAGTGTTCAGTCTTGCTGTAATTGCCTTTTGAAAATGATCTTTTGGGATCAGAAATGCATCAGACTTTGTGCTTTTAATAATGACATGAATTTGTAAACCACAGATGGTGTCTGTGAAATGTGAGGTGGTGGGTGTTTGGCATGATTTTTCAATAAAGGACAGTATTACCAGTCATGGGATTTGGAAAAAGAACAATATATTGAGTGTCATTAACATAATACCAAATTGAATGGTGCTGCACATAGTCCACAAGTTGTCCCAGACCAGCACCACAAGTACAGGGGGCATTTGTCACATAAAAATAGCATTGTTATTAAAGTGCTGTAAAATTCAATTATTCAAGACTTGCACTTGTAATTGAGATGTGGTAAACTGAGCTTAATGAACACAAGTTGCTCAACATGTCCAGGGTCTAATGCTCCACCACATCCCCTGCTGTGCTAACCAACCTCTCTGATGGCACACTGGTTGGGGGGGGGCAGCTCAGATATTTCATGGCCAGCTGTGTTAAGTGAGGGGATGACCTCAACTTTTTGGTCCAGTACTCCAGTGAGTCAACTGAGATGGGTTCAAGAGCTTCTGTCAAGAAGCAATTTAAAACATTGCTGGCTGAGAGTGGGTGCTGCTCGTTTTGCTTTCGTTGTACCACCTGTAGAAATGAACTGAGTTGTGCCCAGCGGTCTTCTTCTTCCATTTCTGAGGCATCCTCCACCTGCTGTTCTTGTTCTTCCAGGGCTGCTTCGACAGACATCACATCTTTGGCACACATTGCAAAGGTGAGCTCTGAGCACAGCTGCTGACGAAACTCATTGACGAGGTGGGCAGGCATTTCAAGGTGCAGTATCTTGCACTTTAACCTCAGGTCCAGCATAGTTGAAAACACATATGGCTTAGTGGCACAAATATCTGTGAACCTGTTCTCTGATTCAATAGTTAGATTGCGTACAAGGGACATAACTGCAGGTGCAAGATCTGCATTAGTGGAAAATCACTGCAGTGACTTCTTCAGTATCTGGACTGCAGAAATTACCTGACTCAGCAGTGCAGATTCTGCACTCATGTCACATGTGCTTCTTTCAAAAGGACCAAGCACCTTTTCTGTTCCTTCAATAACAGCCCAGTCCTGGTGGCTAAGAATTCCCCGTGTCTATCTCCATATTCCTTTCATGGAGAGGTCACTTCTGCTCCAGTAGCCTTTGCAACATGTAGAATGTCGAATTCCACCATGTTGACACATCCTGTATGAGCCTGTGCTGTGCTAGCTGAATGTGCTCTTGCACCTGCCGCAGTTGGTTTGTGGCTTTAACCAAGTGATGGAAATGGACACAAATTTTTCTTGCTGTCTTAAGAGTTTGATCAACCTCTGGTGTCTTGCAGATGGACTTTGTCACCACCAGATTCAAACTGTGTGCATAATGACGGATGCCTTTAAAGTGCCCATCAGACAAGGTCTTTATCATATTTGCTGCATTGTCAGTCACAATGAAACCAACATGCAACAATGTGTCTTCAGTCCACACACGCAGCATATCTTGCAAGTAGGCCAAAATGTTGGTGGATTGATGATCCACAGGTATAATGGACACATTCAGAAGTGTGGAACTGCTATGAGACATTGTGGAGGGTACACCAGGGGAATGACAGGAAGTATGTAGACCTGCACATCAACTGCCTGTACCAGTTCGTTCTGCTTCACACCAATGTGCAGTCAATGACACGTATGCATGGTTGGAGTTTGTACTACTCAAATATGTTGTGCATGATGGTATCTGATACTGTGGGTGTAAATGTTGCATCAGCCACCTGAAACCAATGTTTTCTACCATTGAAAATGCCTGAATATCAAATGCAATCATTTCCCCAATTAACTGTATGATCTGTCGTGCACATGGGTGTGACGGGTGATATTTAGTCCTTACATGAAAGGACTGCATAATGGGTGCCAAAGAAGTCTGGGACATTAATGGGGGTCTGATGCCTTTCAATGAGAGATGTTTTGGACTGTTCAGCAGATGAATCATCAGGAGGCAAAGAGGCAGCCACAGTTTGTCCGGATACTGTTTTATAATGATCTGTCACTGGTGTGGATGGGCAAGAAGAAACTGTGCAGACTCACTGACATGATGACCATGACCACCGATTTGTGACTGGGAATCATCAACATGATCTGGACCCCATCAGTACCACAAGAGGGTGTTGTCGGCATACTGTGGGGCAACACAGTGGATCCTTGCAGTGCATTAAGAAACATAGAAACATAGATTTTGATGGCAGATAAGGACCACTTGGCCCATCCAGTCTGCCGATTTCCCTACCTAATGGATAAGCTGCAGATCCTAGTTAACCAGAAGCCTACTTCTTCCTACCCCCAACCCCTAGAATTTCCTTATGACTGTCCCATGCATGCTTGAATTCCACCACTGTTTTTGACTCCACAACCTCCTCCAGAAGGCCGTTCCATGCATCCACAACCCTCTCTGTGAAAAAATACTTCCTTAAATTACCTCTGAGCCGCCCCTTCTATCTTCAAATTGTGCCCCCTTGTTCTTGCACACCTCTTTTTTTGAAAGATGCTACCCTCTTGGACTTTGTTGATTCCCTTGAGGTACTTGAAAGTTTCTATCATGTCCCCCCTTTCCTCGAGGCTATACATATTTAGCTCCTAAGTCTCTCTTCATATGTCTTCCAGTGCAGACCCTGCACCATTTTAGTTGCCCTCCTCTGGACAGCTTCCATCCTGTCTATGTCTTTGCGGAGATTGGGTCTCCAGAACTGCACACAGTACTCCAGATGGGGTCTCACCAACTGTCTGTACAGAGGGATAATAACTTCCTGTTTTCTACTGGTGATGCCTCTCCCATGCATCCAAGTATCCCCCCAGCCCTCCTTACTGCCCTCTCACATTGCTTGTACACCTTTAGGTCATCTGATATGACTACCCCCAGGTCCCTTTCCATTTTTGTTGTTGTTAGTATCTCACCCCCCATTGTGTACTCTTCCCTGGGTTTTGTTTCCCAGGTGCATTACCTTGAACTTCTTAGCATTGAATCTAAGCTGCCATACATTTGACCATTCCTATAACCTTGCCAAGTCCCTTCTCATCCTTTCCACCCCACCTTGTGCATCAACTCTGTTGCAGATCTTTGTATCATCTGCAAAGAGACTTACTTTTCCTTCCAGTCCCTCTGCAATGTCGCTTATAAAGACACTGAAGAGGACCAGTCCTAATACTGAACCCTGCGGTACCCCACTAGTAACCTCCCTTTCTTCAGAGTGGACTCCATTTACTATTACTCTCTGTGTCCTATTCTCCAGCCAATTCTTTACCCGGGTCCTGTGCCCCTCTGGCCTCTAGATACTCAACAGTTCTTTCCTTCAGAAGTGATTCCATCATTTTCCCTACCACTGAGGTTAAACTAACAGGTCTGTAGTTTCCTGCTTCTGCCTTGCTCCCACTTTTGTGAATTGGCATGCTTCAGCTTCAAATGATTACTCATTGCCATGGTAGTTAGGTTAGAAACATTTTTTCCCCTGCTAATTATGGTGTGACAAAGCCCACACACTGCCTTAGTTGGATCATTTTTGGATAAGCTAAAATGAAGCCACACACTGCTTCTTACAGCCTTACTTGAGCCAGCACTTTTTGCACCAATAGGGTGGCCATGGCTACTCCTTTTTTTCCCACTTTTACCACCAGCTGAACTGTGTGCTGCAACAGCACCTTGATTTTCCTCCACAACAGCTGTCTGGCTTTCTTGATTAGAACTTTCCCTATCTTGTGTGGATGGAGGTGACGCAACCCTGCTGAAGCTTAGTGTGGAGTGCTCCATTTTTTTCACATTTGGAGGTTTAACGCCTTGCTTGCCCTACTTACCATGCCTATGCTCACTTTTCTCAGTACTTCTAGCACCTTTCCTCAATTTGTCTGCAGACTCTGCACTCTTAGGTTTTACTAGTCAGATATGAGGCATATTCTGACTCATCCCCAAAGTCACTCATGTGGGTGTCTGTGCCATTGCCAGATGCTGCTGATGATGGTAGCTCACTGGGGTCCAGAATATGTTTGGAGCCAGAAGACTGACCTGCAAACTCTGCATCCTTCTCATGTAATACATCATTAACAACCTGAGCAGTACGACTGCTGCATTTGGATTGCATTCTAGGGGTATGGGTACTTGTTGTCACAGGCATTGTGGAAATATCTGTTGGTGCAGTATCTAGGGTCATGGCAGCAGCCACATTTACAGTGACTGCACTTGTAGTGGTTACAGTACTAGTAGCCATGGGTTTGACATTGTCACTGGAGGCACTTGCTGAGCAGTGGTGCTGGTGGCTATAGTGGGGGACAGGGTTACAGTGACTGGGACACCAAAAGTGGTACTGATGGCACTGGTGGCACTGGCTGATGTGCCTGTGCTACAGGTGGTCATGAGGACTGGCAGTACACTAGTTGTTGCAAGAGGTGAAACATCAGCAAGAGTGGCAGAAGCTAGAGGGTAACTCAAGACAGTGGCTGTGGCTGCTGCTTCCTCACTTGGAGCTCTGCTAAGCTGTAATGCCCTCCTACTACTGCCATAGAAGGCTGGGGAAGAAAATGGGTGGCTGCAAAGGGTGGTGGTGGCAGTGCTATCAATTTGGTTACTACTACTAGAGCTACTTTCACCACTCAAGGTACTATGTGAGCCTACTGCCTTGCTAGGTGAGAAAAATATTTTGAGATGCCCAATGCGTCCAGATGAACACATAGTACCTTCTGATTCAGCATCATTGCTGCTTGTCGTGCTTGGTACAAGCAGGGCTGTGGAGTTGCTGGGGCTAGACCAAGTCCTTTTACAGGTTTGCTTATCACCAGACATGATTAATGACACTGCTGCTGTTTAATGTTACAATCAGTAGAAGTGCTATGATTAATTAACAACACAGGCAAATATTTTTATTCATGTTACGGTATGCAACTGTGGGTGTTAATATATGCAGCTTGCAAATAAGCCCACAACAGAACTGTACCCAACAGGCTCATCACATACCCAATTTACTGTGCCACACCTGACACACTGGAAGACCCCGGAAGAAACTGATGGACAGATGCATGACTCACTCTGTGCTTGCACTCAAATGCAATGGGGTGGGGAGGCTAGGTGGCAAAATACTTTCCTTTTCGAAACTTAATCAGATTTACATAAATTTTCAGTTACAACACAAGCAGCAGCCTGTCACGGATTGGCTTGTTAACCACGGGGGTTGGGGGGCCACTAAGTAATGATGCTTACCAAACAAAACAACCCTCTGTGAACAACTGTTACTGAGCCCATAAACAGTTCCCCAAATTATATATAGATATATATATATGTATTTTTTCTAAATACTATAATTCTGTCACAATAGAAAGAAAACTAAAGCCTGACTTTACTAAGCAAAAAAAAGGTTCTTTTCTGACACAAAGTTAATCTCTTTAAATGAAAAATATTCACAAACTGTAAAAGCAGACAGATGTGTGACTCGGTCTGCGCTTGCCCTCAGCCACAGTGGAGTGGGGGAGACAAGGTGTCAAACTATTTTCTTTTTCAAAACTAAATCAGATTGACATAAATTTTCTGTTACCTCACAGGCTGCAGCTTGTCACATTCACAATACTATATTTTGTGCGAATTGGAACATTAAACACTGGAGTTGGGGAAACACTAAGCGTTGATGCTTACCAAACATAACAACCCTCTGTGAATGACTGTTACTGAGCCCAGAAACAATTCACCAAAATGGTAAATATATATTTTTTCTAAATACTGTAATTTAGTCACGCTAGACAGAAAACTAAAGCCTGTATTTACAGAGCAAAAAAGTGCTCTTTTCTGATACAAAATAAACCTCTATAAACAAAAAAATTACACACTTTAAGAGCAGACAGATGTGTGACTCACTCTGCACTTGCAGTACTCAGATGCAGTGGGGTGGGGGAGACTAGGTGTCAGACTATATTCTTTTTCAAAACAAAATCAGATTGTCATTAATTTTCAGTTACATCACAGGCAGCAGCCTGTCACATTCACACCATTATATTTTGCGTGGTTTGGAACTTTAACACTTGGGGTGTGGGGCGGGGGCCACTAAGTGCAATACCGCTTAGCAAACAACCCTCTGTGAATGACTGTTACTGAGCCCAGAAACAGTTCCCCAAAATTATATATATATATATATATTTTTTGTTGTTGTTGTTGTTGTTGTTGTTAGTTGTTTAACCAGGACTAGCACATTAAGCTGAAAGCTTTTTTACAGGTGTGAGCTGGGAGCACAGGGAAGTTAAGTGATTTGCTCAGGGTCACACAATCTGCAAGTGGAAGCTGTGGGATTCAAACCCAGGTCTGATCTGCTGGATGTCACCAGATTTGCAGCTCAGAGCCTTAAAGCACTGCTCTATACTGCCTAATCAATATATATATATATATATATATATAAAGAACCTCTGTGTGCAAGCACTGAGGCAATGGTTACCTCAAAGGGCATTTGACTGGGAAGCCAAGTTTCAAAGAAATACAAAATCACACATGCCCCCACATTCATGTCTATGTCTTCTGTTGGCACCCTTTGCAAACTGTGTGAGAGGCCTTTCGGCACCATGCATTTCTGCTTAAAGTTGAACCAGCATAATATTCTGTGGTGATTTGCATATGCAGCCCATGATGCTTTGCATTGTGGGGGCATGTGTGATTTTATGTATGTATGTATATATATATATATATATATATATAGTACTATACCAATTCTGTCACACTAGGTAGACCACTAAAGCCTACCTGACTTTATTGAGCTTTACCGAGATTGGTGTGGACTGGAACATTAAAGTTAAACATGGGGGGATGGGACTACACGTAATATGCACTTGCAGTGGCAGCAATTGGCAAAACCTTCTCTGAATTAATATTTACTGAGCCCAGAAACAGTTACCCAGAATTATTATATTATGCTATATAATTCTGTCACACTATATAGAAAACTAAAGCCTGAACTTACTGAGAATAAAAACAAAAGTCTCTGCTGCCACAAAATAAAAAATATATAAACCAAACCAATTTACACACTAGACAAGGTAAAAGGCAAGGCAAGGCAAAATTTATTTAAAAGACGCCCAATCCCAGAGTGCTCTGGGCGCCGTACAAAGCATTAAAACAGGCATTTTAACATAATAAATATATAAATTTACACATAAATACAAATCATTACAAAAACTAAACCTTAACTATAAATCTTTATCTAAGCATTAAATGCCTTAGAAAAGAGAAAGGCCTTTAGCTGGGCCTTAAAAGCATCCACTGATGAAGCCTATCTGACCATAGTTGGTAAGGAGTTCCACAGAGCAGGGGCCATGGCACTAAATGCTCTATCACCGGCTGATTTCAGCCTAGTTCTGGGAATGGTCAGGAGGCAGTCACTGGAGGAACGAAGAGGACGCGAGGAGAAGACAGGTGACAGAAGGTCTAACAGGTAACCAGGGCCCTGTCCGTGTAGGGCCTTATAGGTAAGAAGACCCACCTTAAAGAGAACTCTCCACCTGACTGGCAGCCAGTGCAATTCACGTAAAACCGGTGTAATATGACAAAACTTTTGCTGTCCGGTCAACAATCGGGCAGCTGCGTTTTGCACCACCTGCAATCTGCGGAGAGATCCTCCCGTGACCCCGAGATAGAGCGCATTACAGTAATCAAGCCTAGATGTGACTAAGGCATGTATCAAAGTAGGGAGGTCCAGAGGCGGAACGAGGGATTTAATTCTGGCAATGTTTCTGAGATGGTAAAAACAGGTATGAACCACAGAGGATATTTGAGCCTCCATGGTTAAATCTCTGTCCAGAATCACGCCAAGATTTCACACCCAAGAGGAGGCCTTCAATGGCACAGACCCTAGGACAAGCCCAGTTTCTGTGTCAGAGGCCATCCTATCACAAACTCTGTTCGACTCCACTACTAATACCTCCATCTTATCGGGGTTCAGCCACAACCAGCTGGAGGCCATCCAGTCTTTATCTCAGCCAGACAGATATTAAGCACATCCACTGCATTGGATGTTCTAGGGCAAAGGAAAAATATAGCTGAGTATCTTCGGCATAGTAATGAAACTCAAGCCATATTTCCCAATGATCCCACCCAGAGGCAGCATATACACTGGTGAACAACTTGAGCCAATACTGACCCCTGAGGAACTCCACAAAGAAGGAGACTGTGTAGATGAGAAATTTCCCATCATAACCCGCTGCCTCCCTGTTAGTAAGAAAGGACTCAGACCATTTGATGACATTACCGGTGAGTCCACATAGGTCTCAAGCGAGCAAGCAGCACATAATGGTCCACAGTGTCAAATGCTGATGAGAGATCGAGGAGAACAAGAATTGTCTTGTCTCCCCGATCTCTAGCCCTGAGAAGGTCATTCTGCACCCGAACAAGTGCAGTTTCGGTGCTATGTCTGGCACGAAAAGCCGACTGGAAGGGTTCATACAACTCATGAGATATGAGGTGCTCTTCCAACTGAAGCGCTACCACTTTCTCAATAACCTTTCCTAAAAATGGAAGGTTAGAGATTGGACAGTAATTTGCCCTGATCTCCAGGTCCAAAGATGGCTTCTTTAAGAGGGGTCTCACCAGAGCCTCCTTCAAGGCATCCGGAAAGACACCCTCAGAAAGGGAGCACTGTACAATCATGGCAAACACCGGGCCAACAGAGTCAACGCATCTCATTAAGAAACGCGTTGACACCGGGTCCAGTTCACAGAAGGTGTGCCTCACATTGGTTGCTACCTCAATAACCTCACTATCCTCCACTGGTCTAAACTCTCCCCAACCAGGCGGAGTGCACTCAGAACACATCAGACGATCACTGCCAGCTGTATCATTGCTGGCTGAAGGAGCCACCCGCCGGATCGCAGACACCCTATCCGAAAAGAACCGAGCGAAATCTTCACAATCAGTGTTGGAAAAAACCCTCCCGAGCTGTAGACAGACAGGATGTAAAAGTCTATCAATGGTCCAGAAGAGTGAGGCCGGTCGGTTCCTTCTGGCAGCAATCTCCCCAGACAAAAACACTGTCTTCTTATGGTTGATTGCCTCCTGGTACCCAACATAATGGGCAAGCAGGGCCAATTTGTCTGCATCCAGAAGGGATCTCCTCCAGCAGTGCTCCAATCTCCGATCCAGTTTCTTCATCTCCCTGAGCTCACCATCGAACCATGGCGACCTCAGGTAAGAAGTCCTAGGTCGTACACGGACAGGTGCGAGGGAGTTTATGGTGTCGGATAGCACCTCATTATAGGCATCAACTCCGACCACAACACCTCCCGCGCAAGCATCACCCACTCTAGACAAATTTGCTGCCGCCAGAAAACCCTCAGGGGTCAAACCCCGTAAAGAGCGACAGCGAATCATCTCAACAGGGGAAGGGCTTATGGCGGGAGCCCCAAGCATGAACTGGACCGTGCAATGATCAGACCAGAGAACTGGATTGATCTTAAGATCATTAATATCAAGTCCCAGTGAGAACACCAGGTCCAACATGTGGCCATCCCGATGAGTTGGTAAAGTAACTGCCTGCGTCAGACCAAGGGAGGGCATGATCTGGAAAAGTTCATAACCATGTCCATGATTCACATCGTCGAACCAGACATTGAAATCCCCAAAAAAACACATCTGGGGGATTCCAATGATGCAACGGCAATGAAATCTGTGACCTCCTGCAGGAACTCTCGCATCGACCCAGGAGGGCGATAAATGAGAAAGATCCTGCAGCCCGCATCAGGTTCTCCCCGGATGGCCACACATTCAAAAGAACCCGGGGCTCTCACCGGGTGCACGGTGAAGGTCAGACTGGATCTAAAACAGATGGCTACACCGCCACCCCTGGGCTACACCGCCACCCCTGTGCTCCACTATGGGGCAGTGCACCACGGTATACCCAGGGGGGACTGCAGCCTCAAAAATTGGGCCCGCATCATCTCCCACCCAAGTCTCCGTGATAAAAGCCAGATCGACCGACGAAATCAAGGCAGCAATAATTGCTGTCTTATTTCTGATCGATCTGGCATTACAAAGCACTGCCATCGGGGATTTGGGGGTGATACAGACCCACAGCTTACCTGGACATTTGATCTAATAGGCTCCCTGGGGATGGACATCAAACACGACTGGCCTCTCCCATGTGCCCATCGCAACCCAGGGCACCTCCTGGACCTGACAACTTCAATCCTCCCATAACCCAAACTGGAGTTTCGTTGATAGTGCTTGCGACCAACACTATCCCTACCAATCCCCATCTCCCGACAGCGTCTGATAGTAACATCAGAAACTGGAAGGATGAAAAGCGCAAGTCACGCAGCATCAAGTTATCATAAACAATTTCTAGCCCTTTTGATCCTCCCATATAACTTATATATCTCTAAGGCACAACAAATACAAAAATATCTAAATAAAAATAATAAACTTAAATATAAAATAGCCCACCAAGCTTAACTTCTAAAATATAACATACCTACTAATAGCCATGCCCTCAAAGTGACTGATTCTTCAACTGCACATAATAAAGGCTATATACACATACTAAAACATAGCCTAACCCTCCTATATCAGCTGGACATTTCCAGTACCGAGTGGCGCTTGCGCCACTCACAACACTAGCACTTGCGAGCGGTGCGAGGTTTTATCGGGAAATTCGCCTCAGGACACACAGGTCCTAGCTCCCCCCAGTTCACTTCAGGCAAAACTCGCAGACATGTAGCACCTGCTTGCAGTCTCTCACACTGCACAGGTATACATCCAGAAGCTTTGCAGGATCGCCAAAACGGACCAATTTCCTACTTTTCAAGACCTCCCAGCCACCAGTTCTAGTAGCACAGGTCTCTCAGTCAGCACACACTACAAGCCGCTTGCGAGCGGTGCAAGGTTTTATCGGGAAATTTGCCTCAGGACACACAGGTCCTAGCTCCCCCCAGTTCACTTCAGGCAAAACTCGCACTAGAGCAGTGTGGAATTCATGAATGCAGTGGGGGAGGGGGATGCAGACACAGACAGGTTTCCCTCTCTCTTGACTAGGCTGCAGCCTGCTACTCCCTGTGTAACTTAGCAAAAACACACAACAAAATTATTCACAAAAAAACTATCTCTAAAACGTAAGGATCACACTCCTGCAAAAAAAAACTAGTTGAACAACAAGATTCTGCAGTTTGAGAAGCTCTGAGAGTGAAGCATGATCTCTTCTCTGACAATGCTACCTCACAGTGAGGAGATCACATGATCTGCAGGGCTAAGAAGCCTCCAATTGGCTAAGGAAGCTCTGCAAGGCAAGGAAATCTCGTTCCCTGAATACCTTTTCTGAACACCAAATAGTGAGGCATTCAGAACAGCCGCCTGAATATTCGGAACGGCCGCTATTTGTGGTGTTCAGGAAATAATATTCTGGATGTGCACAGTGGAATGGCATGCCCCAGGAAGTGGTGGGGGCTAGCATAGTGGGGGGATTCAGGCATGTGTGGGATAGATATAGGGGAACCTTAGATGTGGGAAAGAGAAACGAAAGCCAGTGACCAAGTAGGGTTAGTGGCCACTGATGCTGGCAAGGAATATTGGCAGACTAGGTGAGCCTAGCGGTCCTTATCTGCCGTCAACTACTCTGTTACTATGTAAGGATGGAGAAAATACTTAAGGACAATTTATGGAAATAAAATAGCTGGGGAGAGGAGAATAAAAAAACAGCAGTAATCAAAATGTGGTAGTTGGGGTCAAATGGTTGTTTGTCAGGTATGCTTCAAAGGGCAAGAGATGTTTAAGCTAATTTGGTTCAGTGACTGGATAAGGGCAACAATTGGGGAAAACAAAAAAGATTTTAGGAAATATAAGGGGGACTCATGTTATTAAGGAATATTACAATGGTCTATAAGTGGCAAATAAATAGTGATGGAGGAAAAACCTGAAAAGGGAATTCGATTTGTAAAAGGGGTTAAGGAAAATGATAGAAAAGGCAGATGAGGGAAGACATTGAAAGGAAGAGGAAGGACAGGGCGATTATGAAGAACAAAAGAGGCAAAGCAGATATCCCTAACACTTTTTTCACTTCTGTGTTCATTGTTGAAACCTTGGACCCCATACCTGAAAGCAGGGTAAAATTCATGGGTCCCTCAGAATGAAGGTTAAAGATGATAGCAACTTCTATGGAAAGGATGAGCAAATTGTAGTAATATCTAAAAACACAAAACTCCCCCAACCAGATGGGTTCACCCAACTATTCTGATAAGACTACCCAGGTTTTGGTAACACTGCAGCAGAATTGTTCAACAGTCGCATCAAAGAAGAGGAAGTTTCAGGAGATTGGGGGGGGGGCAGCAGATGACTTGCTGCTTCACAAGGTGGGCATAGAGAAGACATGGGGGACTACAAACCAGTGGGCCTAACTTCCACAGTGGAGAAAGTATTGGAAGCAATTGTTAAGGAACACATATTGGATTTCTGATATCAGATGGATCACAGGACAGGAGTCAGAATGGGTTTGTGAGGGGCAGGTCCTATCAGATGAATCTGATTGATTTCTTCAATGTGGTAGCACAAACACAGGAGCCAGGTGGTAGATACCTGGGTTTCAGTAAGACCTTTATTTCTGTTCCATACAAGAGGTTTGTAAAGAAGGTGAGAGATCCATAGCTAGGACATAAACTTAGTGGACAGGGATGTGGTCGGAAGTGTCACCTGGAGGTCAGTGCTAAATGGTCATGGCTAAAGTAAGCAGGTTGCCCATGGTGTATGGCAGGTGTCTGTCCTAGGCACCACCCTCTTCAACTTACTGTATACAGTACATCAGCAACATAGGTAAAGGGTTTCAGGGAAGGTGTGTCTTTTTATAGACAACACCTGACTCTACAGTAGGTGGATAACACAGAAGGTGTAAAGGATGTGAAAGGGGTTGTAAAGTCTAGAAAAATGGTCTAACATTTGGCAACTTAAATTCAGTGCCAAGAAGTGCAGCATCATGCACATTGGTAACAGGAATCCAAAAACAAGTACTGGATCAATGGTGTGAAAGTGCAGCAATTAAGGGAGGAAAGGGACTTGAGGAAAATCATCAGTGACACTATGATGACCACTTTCCACTGCAAGAAGGCATATCAGAAAGCCAAACAATGTTGGAGTGTATAGGGTGAGTCTTTACAAGCCACATGAATAAGCTGATTTTCCACTTTTTAGGTCTCTGATGAAGCCTTACCTGGAATACTATATTCAGTTCTATAGTCTTCCCTTCAAAGGACAGGAATAGACTACAAAGCATCCAGCAGAGGGCCACTAAAATGATCCAAGGACAACAGGAAAATTTGTATGAAGGAAATTGGAGAGCTTTAATACGTGGTCTCTGAAGGCAGGAAAGGAGAAGGGGATATCATAGAGACCTTCAAGTTTTTGCAAGGATACAATTAGGTCAATAACTGAAAACATTTTTAAGTAAATAAAATTTTGACTACAAGGGGCAATGACCTAAAGTGGTGTGGGGCAAATTACAAAAAAACCAAAATAATGGGGAAGTTCTTCTTTACAGAGAGTGGTGGATAGGTGGAATAGCTTGACTAGCATGTTGGTCAACGCAATCATCATTGCCACATTCAAAGCTCTGTAAGACAGCTTAAAAGGCTTATAAAGGGAAGAAACAGGAGGGGATCAAAGGGCAGTGATTTCAAGATAGGGTTCCAGAGCAGACAGTTTGAACTTCGAGTCATTTTCTGCACATACATTTCAATGCTTCTGTGAGTTTACATGTAGCTGACACCACGTGATGTTACGTAAGTTTATATGCATTCACATGTTTCACAAAATTACAACAAAGCATTCTAGAAAGGCTTTAAAATTACTTTATTTATTTGTTCATATTGTTACAGGTTTTTATACAGAATCATATTTAATGTTTTTAAATGTACTTTATTGTACTTAAGTAAAATATTATTCCTGATTATCATCGAATGTGAACAACATTGTGTATGAACTGTTAACAGAAAGTGGTTTATATGTTGTTGACATCAACTGACAAGTATAATGAATGTTTCTGAAAAAAAGTAAAGATAATAAGAGGTGTGTGTGGAAGGGTTGTGGGATAACAGATGGGTCAGACACAGAACTTCAGGTTTCAACACACAATCTCTGTGTGATGTTTATTTAAAACACTGAGGATAATCTTAAGCAATGGCATATCCCTTCTTCAATACATCAATTTGCAGCAACAGACTACGCATGTCCTTCCTCTGCACTTAGCACCCACTGACCCACTGAGCTATCTCTTTAGTGAAAATTATTTCATCCCTATGTTGGTCTTGTGTGTTTGGGTGATGGGGAGCTTAAAAAAGAAAAAAAAACAAGCTTTAGACAATGAACTTCAGTGTAGAAGCACTGAAGCAAGGGCTACCCCAAAGGGCATTTGCAATAAAGCCAAATGTCAAAGAAACACAAAATACTCCCATAATGCAATGGGCTCTATGTGCTAATCACCATGACATTTTAGGCTTGTTCAGCTTAAAGCAGGAATGCATGATGCCAAAGGGCCTCTCAAGCAATTTATAATTTACATGCATTTTAAGTGACGCAACTAACTTAATTTTTTATAATACAGTCCGGGAGTATCTTTTTACCTTTATCAAAAACACCTAGTGACGTTGTATTTTCAACATTTACAGGTTTCATACACATAAGGCATATGTGACATAGTGCTATTGCATACTAAATCCGACAATGAGGAGCATAGCCTGTTGTTTTACATTAGCTCGGAGGTCACCACAATAACCTCCCTGTATGAGGACCTGAGAGGGAAAAGGAAATTTAATTAAATAGGACACTATAGTATAGTAAAGAAAGGGGAGGGAGTGCCCATAGGTGGCCAACTTTATGGACTAGAAATTGTAAAGGATAGATTAGGCTAAGAAATAGAAGAACTGTTGCAACAGATTTAAAAAAAAGTAATTCCTCAAGAGTCACAGTGTGTGAAAAAATCCTTTTGTTGGCGGAACTGAATCAAAAGTTAGACTTTCGCTTCCACTAAATTTTGGAAACACAATTTTGATCTTTTGCGGATATTCCACCTGCCCTGCATTGCTGCCCCAGTGCCAATAAAATATGAAAAAAAAAATCACAATCTGATGTGCATTTAAAAAAAAAAAAACCTGGTGGCTAGTGGTCCCTCCCCCACCCAATCACCCCATCCCTGGTGGCCCGTTGGATGTGTATTTTAATAAAAACCCTGGTGGTTAGTGGTCCCTCACCCTACCAGATCACCCACCGATGTGCAGACTAGAAGATTCATACTTGTAGTAACTCTCCCATCCCTATCTCCCTTACTTAGTAAAATATCCTCCCTGGTGGTCTAGTGGTAATGAACCCTGCTCCTTCCCTATCCTCGATCCTCATCTCATATGTATAAATAGAATTTTTTTAATTTATTCCCTCAGTGTCTGGCTGCCAAAATCCAATTTCTCCCTGGTGGTCTAATGGTAATACGGCAATAGTAGCCACTAGACCACCGGGGAGGATATTTTACTTAATACAGGTGATAGGGATTGGGGGGGATTACTACAAATATGAATCTTCTAATCTGCACATGGGTGGGTGATCAGGTGGGGGGAGGGACCTCTATCCAGCAGGGTTTATATTTATTAAAATACTCATCTAGCAGCTACTAGGGGTTGAGTGATTGGGTGGGGGAGCATTCACTAGCCACCAGGATTTTGTTTATTTATTTAATTGGACTGGCATTGATCAGTGATCAGTGGGGGGGGGGCACTAGCCATGGGAGGGTATTTAACACATTGGGGGAATGGAACATAGCCACAGGGGTTATTTAACATGATGGAAGAGTGGAACAGGGCAATATTTCATCCTAAACATTGGAAGTTTTCAGATCCGACACAGGCGGAAGGTAGGAATCTTCTGTGAAAGTTGCCAAATTTAGCGAAAATTCCACTAAGGTGGAAATGGCAAGTTTTACACACCTCTAAAGATAATGTACAAAACAAATCAAACCAAATTCTTTTTTTTTTTTTATACTTGCCGGCTCCTACGGCTTTCAGAGGAGGCCTCATACCTCCTCCTAATCCGTCCACCAGGGCAATCCCCCAAGGTGTCCCATCTCCTAGCCACATCTTGCCTCATAGGGCCGGGTTTTTTCACATTTTTCCAGATTTTCTCCCTTAGTTCCCAGCCCCCTTAGGACTCCAGCACCTTTAGGACTTATGTCCAGAGAGATGACATGTGGGTGCATGTCATTCTCTCATGCGCCGTACGATGTTCCCCCTCCCCATCGCTGACATATCAGAGCCGTCGTTCCCTTCAAGGGCCGGTGCTTCCTCCGGTACTCTCTACGAGTGTCAGATGCCACTGCATCCCGGTAACTCACCCCTGAGGGAGAGTATCCACTGGGATGCTCGATCCTCCCTCCCCTGTTGACCACTGCAACCCGAGTTCGCTTCCCAACCTGGTCACAAGTGAAGGCGAGGAAATCAAACCAAATTCTGCTTGAAACCTGGATCAAAATGAACAAGTGAGAATTGAAGCTAGTGTTTATCAGCTTTTTTACAAACTGTATACTTTGGGCCTGATTTAAAAAGAGATGCAGATGCAACAGGTTCCTGGTGCACTGAGCATAGGGCTCAGGGGGCTTACGTCATTCCATTGGTGCCAATCACGACTCTGAGTCAGGCGCACCAAATGCCACAAGTTAGAATAGCTCCCCCGGTCTAACATTGTGCCATTTGGGGACCCTTTTTATGGGGCTTGTGTAAAATAGTTGGTGTACGTGGCCATAAATTATGGAAAGTGTTGCAAGTGTGCCCAAAGTACTAAAACTGGGCACAGCTGCATTAAAGGATTTGACGCAGCTGTGCCAAAAATCCGGGTTAGTGCAGGACTTGACACACGCCCTGCATCACACTTTGAAAATGGGCTCTTTGTGTGATAATTATTTGCTACATGTAAACTCTGTAGTGCAGCATGGTATAGTCACCTACATGCAACCATCCTTGTTGTTAGACAAAATAGAGTATTATTCTATCAGTTTCCCTGTCTCTGGTACATCCTCCCTCTCTCTCTGTCAGCTCTCCTTCAACCTCTACTCTCTCTCAAAGTTAATCTCCAGGACCATTCTGCTCCCGATCCCCACCTTCTTACCCCACAGCTCATTTGTTCATACTCTGCCACTGTTGCCTTTTATTTTCACAGCTGGTGCATCCAGTGGCCACTTCCATTGTATATATTGCCCCCCCCCAATGTAATTTTAACATACTTGTTCTTGTTACTCATTTAAATTTTTCCATATACTGTAGTTTTTTTTTTCGCCACCCCTACCGTCGCCAAGGAATATATCCTGTTAATCAAGGATATATCGACAAACCAGGATATGCATTCAGAGTATTGAAAAATACCAGTTTTCACAAAAGACTGCAGTTTGGAGGGGAGTTTATTTGTGGTTTCAGTGGACAAACTTCATTCTGAAAATTGGACCCCAAAGCTTCACATTGCATAGAAGATTCTAAGCAAAGTGGAAAAACAGTCAATATTTAAGAATGAGGGGAGGCCCAAATGCCTGCCTGATTTTTCGGAATGAAGTTTGTTCACTGAACTCACTAATACCTTCCTCTCCAAAATGCAGTATTTTTGGAAACTGGTGCATCCTTGTTTGTTGATACTTCAAGTAGTCACAGCTGGCTGCTCTTCGTTGTGTGCATTGATGGAACCAAATCCACACACAAAACAAATAATAGACAGCTCTGATCTCTGACCCATAATTGTTGATCTTCCAGAATTTCTTCACCAGTGACACTGCTCCCAGATTGATTTGGCATTTTCCTTGTAACTCCTGGGCAATTTTCCTATAGATTACATTATTTCCTATGGAAACCTAATTGCTATAGTTTCCCATGTAACCAATGCAAGTCTATGGGAAGAATTTCCATGTAGATGGCTTCAAATACCTATAAAATACAGGAATCCCTGTACATCTGGGAGCCTTGCATTGATTACTACACCCCACCCACCATCCTCTGCTCAGACAGAGCCAGGGTCTCTGGTCATCCTCTCCCTGCTGGTGCTGGCAGCACCATGAGCCTATCACCTGACATCTCCCCATTCACACCTCTCCTGGGGGGTTGACCTTTATTCCTGTTACAATGAAAACAGAAGAAGGGGCTGGGCACTCTTCGGAGGCTCACTAACACCAAAACAATAAACATGGGGGGAGGGTCTTTCTTTTGGGGCCCTCTCACTAACCCAAAAAATATGAAAAACAAATAGAGAGAGAAAGAAAGAAAGAAAGAAAGAAAGAAAGAAAGAAAGAAAGAAAGAAAGAAAGAAAGAAAGAAGGATTTTGATGTGGAAGGTAGCTTTTGTCCTCCTTCCCCTTGCCCAGAGTATATCCCCATTGTAGGTATATCCCTATTAGTTGCTAAATGTAGCATGTCCCCATGGGAACTAAGAAATCTAACTCCACTGGGCAGCTGCTTTGTACATGGGGGGGGTACTGTGCACCTTTTAAGATTAAATACACTAGCTCTCACATAGAGTACATCCCTGTGGTTGCAGAAGAAGCTGGTCACGTTGGTGTAATCTTTTCTCTGACTATGTAAGATGTTTTTGGCAGGTATGCCCCTTTCTTCATTGTGTATCTGGACCTTTGGCCCACTACCCTTAGCGGTGCCTGGGAAGATGAACACAGCTTGGTTCCCTTGGACTGTCCAGTCCTGCCAATCCAGATGTACCTAGGTTCCCCTTTGTGTCTTCCCTGATGTAAGAAAGAGGGACTTGGTTAACTCACAAATTCAATCAATGCCCTACCTGGTAGCATGAAGTTGTCCCTTTTTCCAAGAGTCTGTGTGTCTTTCCGGTTTTGACACATTGTGCCATCTCATTTAAAAGGGTGTCCCATTCATGGGCATCCACATTGTGCTTCTACCAGAGCCACATGCCCAAGGCTGCTGCCTTATTTTTCTGGACCACTATCCACCTTTTGTCTGGCTAGTGGAATGAGACTCTGGTAGTGTAGACCCAACTACCCCTTGTGCCACCTAGTGTGCCGTGTTCTCATTTTAAGTTGGAAGTCAGGTTCTATTTTATTGTTTATTTTGTTTCCAATATTCTTTATCTTTCCCTTTTGGGGCTAGAATATCTCTAGCCCTCTCTTTTACTTCTCTTTCCACCTTGTTTCTCTCCTGGCAAACAGAACTGAGGTGCATGAGGAAGTCAGTGATGGTTATTGGCTGGTGTGTACAGCACTGTCAGTACCAGCCATCCATTCCCATTTCCTCATGTAAAAAAGTTTCTCCTGCAAGGTCCTGGTGCCTCTGTTCCCTGGCCCATATGTGGTAATGGTGAAAAAATTCTGGAAGATCTACAATTACATAAGTACATAATTTTAATTTCCACCCTCTCCCTGGCAGGAACCATGTTCATCAGCCTCAATGTAACAGTGTGCCCCTGTAAGAGGAGCAGGGTGTAAGCTAGAAATTTACATGTGGTTTTTGGGTGAATTGCTACTGAAATATTGTAGGGGAATCCCCAATTCTGTAGCTAAACACAAACATTTCATTTATTTAGATACACACACAGTAGCTATCAGCATCACAATTTGACAATTCAGAGCCCAGAAAAGAATAGCCAAATCCAGAATTTTATAGCAAAATTCAATTTGGCAAGTGGCAGCTTAAACACTAGAGGAGCAAGTTCCTTGAGCTACCCACAGAGGTCACTGCAGACCAAAACCTGCTACCAGCCAAGGTACAGTACACTGATCTGCAGCAGCTGCCTACAGTCTGGCCTGCCTCCCAGTGTTGTGACTGGAGTGGTGTTTGCTCCCAAACTCAGTCATCATTTGCATGGCTGAGAGACCTGCTGCCTTTGGGCCATCTGGTCGCCCCACTTCTGTTTCATTTTGTTTTATCCATTGCTGCCTTTGTACTGTCAGCCCACACACTTCCCTTCCTCCACTGAATTCCCATGCCTCACCAATTCCCTCTCAATTTTAGTTCTCATGAATTAATGTATTGCTTACGATTGTTGCTTTTAATTGCACTCAGTGCTGTCTTTTGTATCTCTTGACTGAGTTTCCACTGACATCTTTAACTCTTTGAAGTCTGTGTATTTGTAATCTCTATCTGATTCTTTTTCCCTATTTGACTCCTTCCCAAACCTTCCCAGGTCACACCTGGAAAAGAGCTTCATCTCAATGTTTCTAATCTGGAAAACAATTTTAATTAAATAAAATAAATAAATGTAAAGCCAGTGTGGAGGACTAAGGCAATGAACACCTTATCTCCTGACATGTCAGTGACCCCTATATGGGAACAAGAACAGGTTGGTGGGGTGGGAGAGGATCAAGCATCCCAGGGACTGCTCTTCTCTCCCAAGGAAGGGTAGCCAACCATCTCTGCCCATGACTGCCATTGAATCAAGACCCAGTGGCAATGTAGGTGTGAGTGACTGAAAGGGAGGGGCTGCAGTAGCATAGGATGTGTGTGCCTCCACATGCACATCCTGGTGCTGCAGCAGAGGGGGAGGGTGCCAGAAAAGAGAAAAACTGAAGACTAGGCTTTGTGAAGTCTTGCCCAAGTTTTTGCAACCCATTCTGCTGCTCCGGTGCAGAGCAAACTCTGGATTTGTGTGCTCAAAGATCAAGATGCCTGTTGGAGAAGGAGACAAAGTGTTAGGGGTACATTGTCAGTCCACTGACACAGCCTAAATCATAAGGGGGAGGGCAGTTGTAGGAAGGGATGACAGAAGGGAGCATAGGAGGCTCGGGGGAGTTGGCAGTGACAGAAGGTAGTGGGGATGTGCCTTAGCTGGTATCTAAGGGCCAGGTCGACATGTAACGTCTAGGATTTGTGAAGCACAGTATAAACCTACCTTAATAGTTTAAGTTTTTATTTAACATTCGTCTGGCCCATCACCCACTGTCTCTTGACTGCCATAAATGAAGCAATGAACATGGTGCCAATTTTCTTCATATTTTCCTCATTATTCTCTACACTTGTATCTCCGTCAGCTCTCAGTGCACTCTTGTTAATCTTTATTTATTTGGCAGTCAAAAAGCATTGTCAGTCTTAGAGATATCTATTGATGAAACTCCAAAAAGTTGCTGAAACCATAAAATTATATATTCAACTGCATTATCACCCTCAGCATGTTCTAGATGCATGCACATCTCATATTTATAGCCCTTAGAAGATGTTTCACTATATTCAAGTCAGAATCCTAATGCAGATTATAAGTTAGTATACCAGTACACACCACTTACAACCCCCAAATGCTGGTCTCTGTTTGTGAACCCTTTAGAGAAATATCTCCCAGAGTGTAATAAAGTTAGCATTTTTGGTTCAGCAGTTTCAGACTTACTGACAAGCTGTGTAGAGTTTATTTGATTTTGCTCTCTCCTGAATTTCCACCCTCTCAGCTGGGGAAGAAAGATCTCTGGGCCACTGGAAATGAAGGTATGAAGGCCAGAAAAGTAAGAGGGAGAGAGAGAGAGAGAGAGAGAGAGAGAGAGAGAGAGAGAGAGAGAGAGAGAGAGAGACTGCACTGTTGGTAGCAGACAGGAGGATGGAGGCATGAAGCAACTGAGGTAGGGAGGTGAGGGGATTCTGTTCTTACGAAGTGATGCCAGGGGAGGAGTTATCAGCTGCCCCACTATGCTGCAGGGAAGACTTGGACATTTGATTTCCTCATTCACAGATATCCACCCACAGGAGTGGTGCCAGAAAGTGTAGATCAGACAGGAATGGCTGGCATGAAGGCCAGGGAAAGTAATAGAGAAATAGAGAGAGAGAGAGAGAGAGAGATGGAGAAGGAGGAGGGGAGGATGGAGGCATGAGGCAACTAAGGCAGGGAGGTCAGGGAATTCTGTTTTTAGTAGTGATGTTAGGAGAAGTTATCAGCTTCCCCACTGAATGTCAGGCGAGCATTTTATTTTTTGTTAAAGGGACACTGTCAATTGTTTTTGTGTGTTTTTTATTACATAGTCCAGTTTATCCACAGTATAGGTCACCTGTGCTGTTATTGCAAATACTGTGCTCAAAAAATGTAAAAATACCAATAGATCTTGGTAGACCAATAGAAGTCACCAGGACCAGATGGTCTTCATCCGGGACTGTTAAAAGAACTGGCTAATGAGATCAGTTTACCCGTAAGGGAGATATTCCAAAAATCTGTAGATGAAGGAGTTGTCCCTGATGATTGGACTATTGCTACAGTTATACCTATTCATAAGAAGGGAGATAAATCTTATTATAAGAACTACAGACCCATAAGCCTCACTTCTGTCTTGGGCAAAGTTATGGAAGCCACCATTAAGCAGGAAACTAAAACACATCTAGAAAATAATGGACTTGTAGACCCATCTCAGCATGGTTTCAAAAGGGGGAGATCATGTCTCACAAATTTACTATACTTTTTTGAAACAATAAACAGGGCACTTGAACAAGATATATCAGTGGATGTAATGTATATGGATTTCAGAAAAGCGTTTAACAGTGTATCCTATACAGAACTAATTAAAGCATTAACAGAATTGAGTTAGATGACACAATAATTGTATGGATAACTAACTGGCTAGGATGGAGGAAACAAAGCGTCAGTATAAAGGGATATCTTTCTACTGGGCTAAGGTGTCAAGCGGAGTACCACAGGGGTTCGTTTTGGAACCTACGTTGTTTAAGTCTGTTACTTGTAAGAATATTCATGGTTTGTCAAATTCACAGAAGACTTGAAAATCGGATCCTTGGTAACAAATAATGAGGATGCAGCCCTCCTACAGGAAAATATAAATGAAATGACAGACTGTGTTAGGGTTAAGAAATTAAGATTTAATCTAAACAAATGCAAAATAATGCATTTTGGTAAGAAGAACCCCCAGTTTAAATATTACATTAATGGAGTGGATATAGCATTAACTGAAGAAGAAAAATATTTCAGTTTTCTTGTCACCAGCAATTTAAGCTTTAACAAGCATTGCTCTAATATTGCTCAGACTAGATATAGGATATTGGCTTCAATTAGAAGAAATATCAGTAGTAGAGATTGTGAGGTTATAGTATTCTAATCTGTGTCTCTTGTTCGTCCCCACCTGGAGTATTGCTGTCAACTATGGGCTCTATCCTGTAAGACTGACAGCAAGAAACTCAAGGGGGTCCAGAGGCGAGCCACAAATTTGGTAGCTAACTTAAAGGATAAGGCCTATGAGGAATGACTAAGTTTTTTTTTAAATTTGTACTCGCTCCAGTATAGATGTAGCAGGGGTGATAGGCTTTTTGTATATAGTGCTTTCAGAAATAGTAATATGTGGGAATGTGCAGATCTAAATTTAAGACCAGAATCCATAACAGTTAGAGGAAATAATAAATTACAGAAAGGAGAACAGTATAAGAAAAAACAAAGAGGGTCAAGGTTCTTACAACATGTGGTAAATACATGAATCCTCTTCCTGCATCAGTGGTGGAGAGTAATAATATGGAACTATTCAAAAAGGGAATGGATGAGCTAATGGCAGATTGTGCCTTTTCAGTCAAAGTGTAACATTATAGTTCAGGTCAATAATGGCTAACGCTATATAGATAATAATGGATAGGCAACTGTGTGTTATGGAACTTTTTTTGCACACCCAAGGTGTGTGATGACCCATAAACCTCAAGAGCGAAGCTCATGAGGCTTATGAGGTCATCACACACTGAGGGTGTATAAAAAATGCATAACACCACAGTTACGTATCTATTATTTTTTATAATTGCTGGTGCAAACAGTTAGTGCCGGAGGCTGTTTCCCCAGACAGTCAGTGTGCCATTCCTGCTGCTCACTCTCTCTTGAGACACTGTTTCTCACACACACACACACACACACACACACACACACACACGCTCGCGCACATACTTGTACTCCTGCCTCTCTTTCTCATATGGACTTTTGTGGTTTTTTTTATTTAAACTGTCAGTCACTGGACCACACACACTTTCTCTCAAACAGACTTACTATTAAACCTGTCGGCCATGGCCACTGTCTCCCTATCTGGATGCTGAGTGGTATCAACCAGATATTTGTCTGATTTTGAAAAGGCAGGATTAACCAGATAATTCGTTAAAAAAAAGTAAATTAGAAAGATTGGATGAGACTGAACAGTAGCGGCTTGGCTTGTTGGTAAGCAAACACTGGAGATGCCATATTTGTAATTCTGTTCAGCACACCTACCCATAGACTGTGAGTCAATTAAGTGCTGCACTACAATTGAGTGATGGACGGAGAACACTGCTGATGAAAGAAAGTTTTCAGAATGCCATAACAACCCATTTTCGGGTATTTCCGCATTCAAAAGGTTCTATAATCCGTTTGATAAATGGGGTCACCAGTAATTATAGACCTATATCTGATCCTATGATTCCTATGTATCTGCTTAAAAGTAACTGGTATCCTTTGTTTAAGACAAAAATACATTTTTGTCATCCCACCCTGAATGCCTACCTCCTGTGCTCCCATGTGCCTACAATTTGATATGGCACTGGAGCTCACTGTACACTCATTCACAAGCAAGTCTGGATTTGTTTAAGGCATATCAGAAACATAGAAACATAGAAAATTGATGGTAGATGGGGACCACATGATCCATCTAGTCTGCCTGTAGTTCCTTAGTTAGCTGCCTGCTGGAGTGCCCCGTATTGTCTATTCCATGCTTGCTTGAATTCCCCCACCATCCTCGCCCCCACCATCCCCTCTGGCAGACTATTCCATTGTTCAACCACTCACTCCATGAAGAAGAACTTCCTCATGTTATTTCTGAACCTCACTCCCTTAAATTGAAGGTGGTGCCCCTTGTCCTGTTGTGTTCTTTTACCTGAAAGAGGTTCTGCACTTGCACCTTGTTATTACCCTTCAGGTATTTAAATGTCTTTATCATATCTCCTCAATTTATGTGCTGCTCTAGGGAGCATAAAGCTGCATTCAAACAGTCTTGCCTTGCATGGTTTCTGATGCAAGCCTTGCACCATTTGTGGTGCCCTTCTTTGCACTGTCTCCAGTCTGTGCTTCCTGAGGTGCGGCCTCCAGAACTGGAAGCAGTATTCCATGTGAGGTCTATCCAGTGTTCAATACAGTGGCATGATCACTTCTTGCCTTCTGCTCATGATGCCCCTTCCTATGCATCCCAAGGTGCCCCTAGCCTTCAGTGCTGCCTTTTCACTTTCTTTCTGGTCTTCAGGTCATCTGAGATGATAACCCCCAGGTAGTACTCTTGTCTAGTAACCACCAGCTGCTCCACTCCCAAAAAGTACCCTTTCCCTGTGTTACATTTTCACAGGTGCATGACCATGCACTTTTTTACATTGATTCCCAAGTGCCAATCTCTTGACCACTCCTCCAGCTTCTGGGGATCAGATTTCATGTTCTGGTGCCCCTCAGGTGTGCCAACCCTGTTGCTGATTTTGGTGTCATTGGCAAACAGGCACACTTTCTCTTCCAACCCGTCAGTGATGTTTCTGATGAAGATGTTGAAGAGCATTGGCCCCTGAACTGAGCTCTGTGGAACCCTGCTAGTTACCATACCCTCTTCTAACAGAGTGTCATTAATTGATACCCTCTGTGTTCTCCAATTTAACCAGTTTCTAACCAATAGTGTAACTGCTTGCCCAACTCCCTTGTTCCCCAGTTTGTTCACCAATCTCCTGTGTGGAATGCAGTGAAAGGCCTTACTGAAGTCCAGGTATATCAAATCCCTGCCCCCCACCTCAATCTACTGTTCTGGAGACCCAATCAAAGAAGTCTACCAGGTTTGTTTAGTAGGACCTCCCTGTCATGAAACTGTGTAGCTTTCTATCAAGCTGAGTGCTCTCTTCTAAAAATGATACTATCCCTTCCTTCAGTAGAGACTCCATCAGTTTTCTTGCAACTGAGGTGAGACTAACTGGTCGGTAGTTACCCAGTTCCTCCTTACTCCCGCTCTTGTGGAGTGGTACCACCATCACTCATTTCCAGTCCTCAGGAACCTCCCTGCTCATCAATGACTTGTTGAAGAGCATTGCTAGGGGAGCTGCTAGTTCACTCCCAAGTTCCAGTGTATAACATCAGGCTCCATTGCCCTTTCCATTTTTAACTTATAGAGTTCCTACAGGACCCTTTCCTTCATGAAGGGACTCATGTTTATTCCTCCAACTGGAGGTTCCTTTCTGTATAGCATCAGTCCATCTCTGTCTACTTCGGGTGTGAAGGCTGAGCAAACCACACCATCTGTTTCAAAGTGCATCACTTAACTTAGGAAAGCCATGTTCATTTCAAAATGAGTGCTCTAACCATTTTAAATCAGTGCTTGAATATTCAAGCCAGGACTCCGAGCAGACGCCACCTTCTCCAACTCACAGAGAGAGGACCTAATGCACTGAGGAGAGAATAAAACCTTTTTGGAAGGAAACTTCTGGGGGATCCAAGGCATTAGGTGTGTTTTCCATCCAGGCTTAGTTTAGGAGGTTAAAACTATGTAGGCCTGGTGGATTTATGATACAGTATATGATCTCTTATGTATTATTTGCAACAGGAAGACATCCATCTTCCAAAGATTTTGATAATGTGGGACAGTATGTTTTAGCAGTTGTAAAGACTCCAGTCCTGAAAGAGTGCCTTAGCAGTGAAAGAGATCTATACCCATATGATTTAAAATGTTCCAGACATGAGATTAGAAATGGGTTGCAGTCTTGATGGAAACAACTTCTGTAGGGTAACATTATCAGTAGGAACATTAAGATGCTGTACTCCATGGGTTAATCTGACTGTCTTGGAATTTTCAGAACTAATTTGCACATATCATTAGAGACATTCTGAAAGCTTTATGTACTGTAGGTAAGTGGCTGTCCTGGGAAAATACAGATGTTGCAGCAGAAAATTTTGCAGGGTATAGGAATCCACAGAATAATAGTCATAGCTTTTTGCAGCATTAAGTCTGTTTTGGGGATGAGTACACCTTTCTTGACATGATCACTCATTTTACTGAACAGTTTAAGTACAACTGGTAATCACTTACTATGCATGTAAGTAGATGTCTTTTTGAGGCTTAATATACAAGGCCTATATTCCCAAACATTACCTCCAGCATTAGAGCCACTTACTTAATCCTTCATACCTCGATTCAGCAATGTGCTATTGAACAACATGGGAAATTACTGAATCAGGTTAGTAAAGGCAAAATAATTTTGTGCTAACATTGGACTTATATTCATGAATATGGGCCAAAGAATTAAACAGTGGAGTTGGATAAAAGGGAGGTAATATAATGGTCAGGTGAAATTGTATGCCAGATACTGTACGTATTGTTTTATTGACAACACAGACAGCCACTTTGCTTTGAAGCTGAATGAGACAACAGCCAGAGTTTGGTGGATATCTGAACTGCATGGACATAAGGACTGTGCAAAATCCTGTATACAGTATGTGGCCCAACTGTACAATAAACTTCTCTCGTTTGAAGGGATAGAGCTTATTTTTCTTTAATTTATTTATTTAAAATTTGATATTACCATGGGCCAATGATCCATTTTCATGGGCCACCACAACAAGTAATAATAAGCTTTACAAGTAGAAAAAAAAGGTAAGATAATATACAAATTACACAATATACTGAATAAACTATTAAACTAAATCAATACTCTAACTATAAAAACCTTTACATTGACTGTCTATGAGAAAATAATTTTTCAAAGCAAATTTAAAACTAGGTACAGAGGCACTGGCAATGGTTAAGTTTGCAGTGAGTTGTAATATGAAGGTAGTTTGTAGAAAATAGTTATTTGACAACTGGTAGTCCTCATTCTTGGTATAGAAGATGAACAGGACATGAATAAATGGGTTGATACTGAATTAATGTGATTTTTAAAAATGGAATGAAATGAAGTAGGGGCATGACCCAGCGTTACTATCATAGCAAGAATCTTGTTCTGCAATAAGTGTCTCTGGTCCAGCGAATGTCAGCCTAGCTGACTATAAAGTACACAATGGTGTGTGAGACATGGTAATTGTGCCACAAATCTTGCCACCTGATTATTGATGGTCCTCACCGTGGACAGCAATCCCTCCACAGCCGAAAATAAAACATGACATCATAGTCAATTACTGGGAGAAGAAAGCTCTGTGACAATAACTTACTTGTTGAAGGTATAAATATTGAACATAACTCTTATAATGTTCCCAGTCATAGGTGAAATGTTTTTGCCACAGAGTTTATGTGCAGTTTGTAGAAGAGGGAGCTGTCCAGGGTAAGGTCAAGATATTTAAATTCCCTGACTTGCTCAATTTCTAATCCATTTAGGGTACTTAAAGAATGGAGTGAGTCAACAATTGGCCTCTTTCTGCAACTGTGAAAAACCATTGACTCGTTTTTGGTTTTTCATTCAAAACCAATTTAAATATGCAAAAACCAGTTCTGCAAATTTACAAAATCAGACTGTAATAATTTCCAGAAGTCAGGTGGACTAGACCCACTCATGAGGATCACTACATCATCAGCATAAAGAAACACTTTAGTATTATTAAAAACGGAGAGTAACATATTCAGAAATAAACTCAATAAAAGAGAACCCAAGATTGATCCCTGGGGAACATCAAGTGTAACAAGGGACAGTGAAGAAAGGTGACCCAGAATTTTTGTTCATTGTGTTCATCCTTGAAAGTAGCTTTGAACAAGTTACAATGTCACCGGACATGCCCAGTTTTTTAACAGAAACCAATAATAAATCATGGCTCACAAGGTCAAAGGCCCTGCTGAGGTCTACAAAGATGGCCACTGAAAAAAGGTCCCTATTAAGGGTCATATGGGCCACCTGAATGAGCCTCACTAAGGTGGCTTCCATGCTATGCCCAGGATGAAAATTGTGTTGGTCTGGTGTCAGTATATCATACCCAAAAGAGAATTCCAACATCTGCTCAAAAACAATTTGTTCAAGTAATTTAGAATGAGTACCTAATAGGGAAATAGGCTGATAATTTTAAACATTTGTTGAATCACCAGATTAATGAACAGGGACAATTGTACTTTTCCAAATTACCAGAAACTGACCAGAACAAAGTGACAAATTAAACATTTTTGTTAAAGGATAACATATGATGTCCACAGTGATACTCACGGGCCTAAAGTCTACCTCATCCACACCAGTCAAGGGCCAAGGATGTAATTTCACCAAATAGGATATGACCTCCCAAGCATCAGTATCCTAAAGTAAAATCTTGGATGTGTACAGTATGTGTGAGAGGAGAAGGGCAGCCATCACTACTACCCTTAGTAAGTCCTTCATAGATCAGTAAAATAATTAGTAAATTTCATAGCTATGGTTTGTAGCTCTTTCAATATCCCAGTTGGGGTAATTAATGTTTGAGGGCATGGTTTGTATTTATGGCCTAGCATTTCATTAAATAGGTCCCATGTGATTGCAACATTTTTCCTAGCAAAATGTTGTTTGTTCTTCAATAAAAACTGCTGTTTTAATTTTTTATTCAAAACCTTGCAGCTATTTTGAACTTGTTTGTATGCCACTAGGCACACTGAATCCCGAGTCCTTCTAAATGCCTTCCATTTAATATCTCCTTCTCTCCTTAACTGTAGCAACTCTGAAGTTACTCACTCCTGTTAATTTCCCCTAATCCTTAGCTTTTTCACAGGGACAAGACTGTTGCAGATTATATTAAAGCAAGAGTAAAATGCACTTAAGGCTTCATTCACATCTGTACGATGGCTCAAAAAGAACCAGTCAACGTAACAAGCATTTGTCAACGCCAGGTGTTGCTTGCTGTCATTAGCAGTGGAAGTGCAGGAGTTAGACAGATGCAGTATAGGAATGGTAGTGCAGTACTGAACTGATGCCAACTCCACTCCCTTCCTGCAGAGATGGATAGGCATTAGGGTGTGCCTTTGGGTCGTCGCCATAACGGTCACGACATTTCACCTTACTCTACTCTGCAGACCCTTACAAGTGTCGAGGTGTGCTTTGAAGTGTTCAGATTTTACACTCACCTCATTACATAAGGAAATACACTGAAATGGGTGCAGTATAGGAGAATGGGGTGAACCCTGGGGGGCCAAAGGGTCCAAGGTGCACCTCGATGCATGCCACTGGCTGCAGGGTGGGGGTGAAATGGCATGAGCACTACTGTCGACAATCCCAAATCACACCCCTGTTGCCTGTCAGTCCCTACAAGGTAGGACGTTATGGTTGAAAACCCTAACACCCTGGGCGTTTCTTGATATTTTTATTCCAAGTTTTCAACATGGGCTTGTTGTGATCCCACCACATGAACAGTGACACTATCAGTTTGTTAGACAAAAGGTGATTTTACACAGCGACTGCACCATTTAGTGCCACAGGTGCGAAAACACATTTTGAACAGCTGTACTGTTCATGAGGAGGTGTAAAAAATGGCAATGTTGAAAATCTGGAGTGGAAATATAAAAAAACTGATGAAGTCACGAGTGTGCGTAGAAACTGAGCAACTCACATCCATAATGTAATTAGTTAGGGGATTTTTTACAGCAGGTTTTCAACATAGGCATTATGGGACCTCCTCTCATGAACAGTGTCACAGTGATTTTCTTAATCTATCCCGGACACTGATTTCCCACAGTGACCATGCTATTCTATGACAGAAATGCGAAAACACATTTTGGCCAGGGTGTGAAAAATGACAGCTGTACTGTTCATAAGGAGGTGTGGAAAAATGCCTATGTTGAAAATCTGGACTGAATAGATTACAAATTAGTGAATTTACCAGGGTGAGTGGAAATTGCAAATTATACAATGGGCACTAAAGAAATCACAGAATGCAGCATTCTGATTGGTTGACTGGCACCTTCCCACCGTTGTAAATACACTAGTGTACCCACTGGAAAAGGTGCCAGCCAACCTCATCCCATGCCACCAATAAAAACATCCCTTCGAGCCCCCACAGCACCCCAAATTGCCACCATATTGAATGCCGCTACAAACGTGCTACCGTGGTAAATTTAAAACAAATATGACTTCGACATTTACACTGTATGACAAAAATGAGTTGCAAAACATTTTAATCAATGAAAATCACTTCTCCGACACAGAAGCCACCTCCTCAAACCCCACAGCAAATGTAATATAAGCACCTAACAGTCCGGTACTCTCCCCCCCTCCCCAATCCTACACAGGCAACGGTAACACAAACCGCAAACGCCCCAGAAACTGAGCACATACCTGGGGAAATTCTGCAATCTGCCTCCGATGATCCCAGTACATCAGCAATCGCAGGCCCCTGCAAAAAAGTGGCATTGGAAATCTGCGATCCTCCTGCACATGCGCAGAACTCGAAAAAAAATCCCACCAGTACCGCTGCAGTGAAAAACAAATGAGCAGCAATTTTTAAAACAAAGGGACGTTTTAAATATTTTTTTTTGTTATAAAAATGATCAGGACCTTTGTATAATATCAATATATCCCTCCAGGGAGTGGGTATACAGGTGGATTTACCGCTACTGGTGTGGTTAAGTCTCTCGGCTGCGCCTCGGGACTGAACCACACAGCGTAATGCATCCACCAGTGCTCTTTCCACACCTAATAGAATATACTGCTATAATACTCTCGTAACATAATCATTTTATGGACTTTTGTCACCAAATTTTCAACATAGCCAGTTTAAGACCTCTGCTGATGAACAGTGTCACTGTGATTTTCTTAATCTGTCCCGAACACTGATTCAACACACCAACCACACCACCGTGTGCTACATGTGTGAAAACACATTTCAGGTGAGATGTGAAAAATGGCAGTTGTCATGTTCATACGGAGGTGTGGTAAAATGGCAATGCTGAAAATCTGGAATGAAAATATAAAAAATGCTTGAAGTTACGAGCACGTGTAGGAATTGCTCAACGCACGCTTATAAAACAGTCATTTTGGGGAATAATTTCACCAAATTTTCAACATAGGGTTTTTGGGGGCCTACCTCATGAACAGCGTCTCTGTGATATTCTCAATCTGTCCTGAACATTGATTTTGCACACCGACCGCGCTATTGTGCACTACATGTGCAAAAACATATTTCAGGCAAGATGCGAAATATGACAGCTGTACTGTTCATAAGAAGGTGTGGTAAAGTTGCAATGCTGAAAATCTGGAGTGAAAATATTAAAAAGGCTCGAAGTTACAAGTGTGCATAGGAACTGTGTAATGCATGCTCTTAAAACAGTCATTCTAGGGATATTTTTCATAAAATTTTCAACATAGGGTTTTTGGGGACCTACCTCATGAACTGTGACACAGTCGTTTCATTAATCGGTCCCGAAAGGTTGTTTCGTGCAGTGACCGTGAAATCACCTTTTGGGATGGAATAACTAAAATGGCAGTGACTGAGTTCATGAAGTGGGGTTCCAAGAACCCCATGTTGAAAATTTGGCAAAATAATTCTTAAAAATGGCTGAGATATACACCAAAGTTGAAAAAAAAAAACATTTATGCCATTATACAGTTTACCGGCATTTCTTCAGTTCGCGGTCGGCTTTGAAGAGTGTGGACGTGTTCCTGGTCCACCGAAGATCATCGTGCTGAACTCCAGAGGTAAGTATGGGGTGAGGGGGGTGTGAGGGAGGTGAAGTGCCATGAGGGGTGGGCAGGTTGGGGGAAGGACCACTGGAATCAACGAGGGACTGTTTTCTAGTTTACAGGTTTATTTAAAAAAAAAAAAACTCATAGGAAGGTTTTCTTTTTTGCAGGGACATTTAATTTTGGCATGCCAGGGTGGATTCCCAGTGTGCCACCTGAATGTTTGAGGGGGGCTGTAGCTGACAGGTGATTGGGCACCCTTGTTGGCACATACCGAGTGCTGGAGGGGAACAAGAGCCGAGGGGGATTGGGCAACCCCCTCAGCACACAAGAATTTGGGGGGAGCATTATGCCGATGGGGAGCGGGCTCCCCTAATTGGCAAAATTACCAGGAAGGGGGCATGCCGACAGGGAGATTGGGCACCCCTGTCGGTACGTGTAAGTGCAGAGGGGGTGGCAAGAGCCGAGGGGGAATGGGCATCCCTCGGCACACAACAAATTTGGGAGGGGGGACATTATGCCAATGGGGAGTGGACTCCCCTGTCAGCAAATTGAACTGCAAGGGGGCATGCCGACATGGGGACTGGGCACCCCGTTGACTATTTTTTTTTTATTGAAATGTTTCACCAGGAAGGCACACTGAACGGCGGGTGGCGACTTCCTGTCAGCTTCCTTGGGACTGTGAGAGTCCGACGGAGAAGCCATCACCATGGTGACACCAATCAGCTGTTTTGGTAGCTTGTAATGTATCAAAACAGCTGATTGCGTGCTGACGTGGCCTGAATTTCCTGACACATTTAGGCATTCTCCCTAACTGCTGAAGGCAATGTGCTTCTTGCACGTGCATGCAAGCAACACAAAAAGGTCCTCTCAAAAATGTTTTAACACCCAGATTTTTAATATTTCTATAATTAATATAAACTGGGGGAACAGCCTTCTTTTTGGCACTCCAAAAATAATACACCAACCATGCTGTTGTCACTTATACTATCAGGCAAAATGCCTGCCATATCACATCTGAAGCAGCATTCAAAAATTGCTTTATGTCATTTGCAAGCTGAGAACATCAGAAAAAATGGGCATCTGAAGGTTGGCATGAGGAGCTAAGTTTCAGAAAATCTGAAATTGGAAATTAACTACAGTATTGCCAGGTCCAGGGATATATGCTAAAGAGATACAGAAGTTATTTTGAAGGGAAACCAGGTTAGTTTCCTTAGGAATTTCATGACTGAAGGGGAAAGAGGAGCAGCCATTATTCACAACTGCTATGGTGGATTGTCTGAGTAGAAAGTGGCTGATTGGTAACTCCAGAGATAACCCTAGGTCATAGCAGCAGTTATGATTTGATAAATCTAAGTAACTAAGTAAAGCTTTATTTATATAGCACCCATCCCCAGAGGCTCTAGGTATTGTACAATAATAAAAAATATACAATAATAAAATTTATAAAATGGGCTAAAAAATCTAAGCCACTGATTGGCTGTTTCACCCCCGTAGCCGTGTCCTTAATCCCTGGTATTGTACCCAACCGGCACTAACGCTTGCCAGTCTGCCCTTTGACAAGTCCGAATCATTGAGCTGTGCCAAGCGAAAACAAACAAAACAGCCTGGCACAGCTGAGCAAGCGGCAGCGCTAAATCAATAGTCCGAAGTGACAAAAACACAGACGGCAACAATACAGTACAGAACCTCTACTGACTCCCACAGACACACAAAAAGAGTTAATTTCCTCCACAACCTGACAGCTCGTACTAAGTAGACCCGGCTTTTCTTCTCAACTTCCGCTCGAGTCAAAGCGAGCGTGTCTCTTCTGAGACCGCCATACCGCACGTTCCTTCTTCGGCGTTTAAATATCACTGCTAACATTGCATGTGCTGTCTGGCAGCTTAACTGATTCTGTTTTTTTGTTACGTTTACTTACAACAGTACGATTCTGGTACGAGTAACCTGTACATCACAAACCGCAAGCAGCTAATACGGAAGGACGTCGCAGTTTGAAAGAATGGGTGCAAGAGCTGTACATCTGCTACGGACAAAAAACTGTTACCGAGAGCGCAATAACAGGTTGGCCGTGCGGGGCAGGGGGCAGCATGAATTTAAAAATCATTTACTTTTTGTTCTTGGCCGCATGTGGGGTGGGGGGCAGCAGCATGAATTTACTAAGTACTGTGGGTCCATTGGATTACATTACATGGAGGGACTACTTTATCACTCTTACTAAAAAAAAACATTTCTTATATTTTTTCAGTTTCAACAGTTTTTTCTTTTCTTTTAAATTCAGCCTGTGGTTGTGAGCCCATTTTATAAGCGCAATAACACACTCCGAGGTGTGGTTTATCGCCTGATAAGAGCACGCCCAGTGGCATAAGGCACTCGGCGCAAGCGCCTCGTGCCTTAGTACACCCCTGGGCGTGCTCTTATCAGGCGATAAACCACACCTCATCGTGTGTTATTGCTTGCATAATGATCTAAAATATAAACAAGGGTAAAACATGAAATGTAACAAGTGGAACTATTATCACAACTAGAACTAGATAAGACTTAATATAAATTAGGTATACTCAACAATTTTAATATAAGGAAAATGCCTCCTCAAATAGGTGGTACTTTAGACCCCTTTTAAAGGCTTCCAATGAGGGAGCCTCTCTCAAAGATCATGGGAGCGAGTTCCACAGGGTCGTATCAGCCACAGAGAAAGTGCGTTCACCAGATGATTTTAACTGGACCCTGGGAACTGCAAGGAGGCCCTTGTCAGAGGAATGGAGAGGACAGGGGGCCAGTAGGAAAACAGTAGGTCACGCAGGTAGCAAGCCACCAGGCTATGTATGGTTTTAAAAATCAGTAATCTGACCTTGAAGACAATCTGCCGCCTCACAGGCATCCAGTCAAGACTACATAAAACTGGCGTTATATGGCACGATGTTGGAACAGCCTGTCCACTGCATTGTACACTAACTGCAGGTTACTCAGGGTACTAACAGTTATCCCAAGGTACATGGCATTGCAGCTATCGAGCCTGGATGTTACAAAGGAATGTATTAATAAGGGCAGGTCATTGGGGGAATAAAAGGTTTTATCCAGACGATATTCCTCAAGTGGCAGAAATGACTTTGGCCGATGGCTGACAACTAAGCCTCTAGTGTCAAATCGCTGTTCAGGATCATGCCCAGATTTTTCACCTTCACTGAGATGGTCACCTGGGAGTCACTGAGTATTAAGCTGGAATTCTACCCAACCCGCTCAGAGTCCTGCTGATGACCAGGCTCAAGCACCAGTGCTTTGGTCTTATCTGGGCTGAGGTTTAGCCAGCTGGAGCCAGCCCTGGACCTTAGTGAGGCAGAAATTAAACAGAGACTGCACCCTGTTGTTCAGGCACAAAAGCCATCTACAGCTGGGTGTTATCTACATAGCAGTGAAACCCCATGCTGTAAAATCTAATAATGTCTCCCAGGGGCAGCATATATACCATGAGAAGAATGGGTAACAGGATCAGCCCTGCAGGACTCCACTGGACAAGGGCATCAAGCGGGAGGGAAAAATTCCCATCACCATTCTTTGAATCCTGCCTATGAGAAAAGACTTGAACCAATTGATGACTGTACTGGCACATCCACAACATTCCCGAAGGTGATCCAGTAACTCCCCATGATCGATGGTGTCAAATGCAGCAGAGATATTGAGGAGTTCAAGAATAGATCATTCTCTCGTGTCTCTTGCCCTAAGAAGATAATTCTGCACCCTGATGAGGACACTCTGCATACTGTGCCTAGACCTAAATCTAGACTGTAATGGTTCAGACATGTCATAGGTAGCAAGATGTGCCTCAAGCTGTACAGCCACCACTTCCTTAATAACCTTTCCCAAAGACGGAAGGTTAGAGATCGGTCTGTAATTCACCAGACAGTCCAGATGCAGAGATGGCTTTTTCAAGATGGGTTTCACAAAAGCCTCTTTCAAAGGCTCAGAAAAAAAAACCTTGAACTGGAACATCGGACTAACTCGTCGAATACTGGCCCGATAAACTCAACACAGCCTATTAAGAAAAATGTTGGGCCTGGGTCCAGATCTCAGTACATTGGCCACAGCTTCGATACAATCCTACTAACCCCTTTCACCTCCTCTGGATCAAACTTCCTCCAGACTTGAGGAGGGTCTCTGTTAATCTCAGGCCCAACACCACACACCAACTGCAAGGCCCTGGGGGAGATACCCAATATGATACAGCACACCTTGTCAGTGAAGAATAGAGCACATTTTTCACATCTGGTTGATGACAAGGCTCTCACTGGCTGGAGACAGGTAGGGTGAAGAAGCCTGTCAGCTAGTATATTCTTTGTGGTGGCAATCTTCCTGGACAGGAACTTTACCTTCTTATGGGAGATTGTCTTTTGATAATCCTTTTTATTTATTTATTTGTTAACCAGGTCAGTGCACTGATCTAAGGAACTCTTTTCAAGCATGACCCAGGCCATGTAGATGGCACAATGAGAATACAGGCAGTTTACAAAGCAATTTTGTGACATCAGGAAAGTGAGCAGAGCATAAGATTACAGACATCAGAAAATGTACAACATACATTGGTTTAAGCAGAAATATACAAGTTGTGTTACAAATACATGTAAAAATACAATTACATAAACACAAAATGCAGCTACTTAGGAGAAGTAGTAAGTTCAGGAAGTGCTAGGTAATTCATGAAGCATACAAGAGTATACCCTAGTTAGGGAAGGGATGCACTGGGGCCCTAGAGTGAGGGAGAAGACAAAGTTACGAGGTCAGCTGGAGGAACAGGAACAAATGGCTTCAAACTGTAACAAGGCTTTGAGGAGAATTTTAAAAGTAAGGTGGGAGTCCAGGGAGCGGAGGGAAGCAGAAGTCTGGTCCACATAGTGGGGGAAGTGACAGACAGGGTTTTGCTTCCCTGGACAGTGGAAATCCTGGGAACCTCCAGTGGAGGGACAGAGGACTACCTGAGGCACCTATGAGTGACCCTATGTTTAATTAGGGATAGATAATGTGATAGTTTGTCCCCTCTAATGGTGGTGTTAATGATGCAGCCAAGAACATAGTCATAGCAGCCTTGGAGGGGGAGCCACCCTAAGGATCAGTATAGGGTGCAGTGATGGATGAAGTGGGGGGGGGACAAGAGTGCAAACCTGCAAATACTGTTGTATACGGTGGTAAGCTTGGAGCACAGAGAAATGGATACCTGGGAGTAGACCGGGGCACAGTAATCCAATAGGAGAGGTTGCCTTGAGCAATGGCTAGGCATGCCTCCAAGGAAAGGTAGTGTATTAGTCTAAAACTGGCCCCATGTTTCTGATTGACCCATTGTATCATATTGTTAATGTGTTCCAAGATGGACAGGGAAGGGTCGAGGGTTACGCCTAGATATTTAAAGCTTTGAAAATTCTGCGAGGGGTAGGGGGGCTTCTAGAGTAAGTACCGTTAGGGAGGAATTTGACTTTGTGAGATATGCAAGGTGGGGTTTGGACCTCAGGAGCATTGCCTTGGACTTTTTCTCATTGACAAGGAGCCTGTTTGAAAGAAATCATTTATAATAGGATTTCAATACCAATTTATCCTGCTCAGCCCGGGATCTCCGCCAGTGTTGCTCTAATCTCCAACCCTTAGTCTTCAGCTCACTGAACTCCCCATCAAACCATGAGTTTCTCAGGCATGAGGCAAAGGGGTGTACATGACCAGTGCTACAGAAGTGAGGGCTGAGATAATGGCCCTGTTGTAGGCCATCACGATTCCCCCTGGTCCTGCTTCGCAAGCAGTCAGCACTCCTGACAGGTCCAATATCACCTGAAAACCTAGTGGTGTCAGACCACTTAAAAGATGGTTAACGGACCATCTTCACAGGAAGAGGATTCTCGGAGGGGGGGGGGCCAAACAAGAACTTCATCATGCAGAGATCTGACCAAACAACTGGATCGACCTCAAGGTTTTCAATCTCGGGACCCAGTGTGAACACCAGATCCAGGGACTGACTGTGTGAGTGGATTGCAATGGTAATTTCCTGTGACAGGCCCAGTGATTCCATGGACTGGAGGAAGTCTTGGCCAAAAGACAAGAGTTCATCGTCAACCCAGGAATTAAAATCACCCAGTATTAACCATCTAGAAGACTCCAACAAGAGGTCAGCAATGAAGTCTGTGATGTTCTGCAGGAACTCCTTCTCATGACCCAGAGGTTGGTAAACAAGAAGGATCTTGCAGCCTGCACCTGGGCCCCCTTGGATGGCCACACACTCAAATGGCCTGGTAGATCCTACTGGGGGCATGGAGAAGTTCAGGCTGGATCTAAAACAGATAGCCACTTCACCACCCCTGCAGTCCTTCCTTGGGCAGTGTATGACAGAAAACCCCACTGGGATCACCAGCTCTAGAACTGGACCAGCATTGTTATCCTACCAGGTCTCTGTAATGCAAGCCAAGTCAACTAAGGAAATCAGATCTGCCATAATAGCAGACTTATTTTTCATCAACCTGACACTGCAAAGCACTGTCTGAGTAGGACGAGTGAAGACTGTTGTCCTACCTGCTTTCTGCCTACTTGAAGCACGGGGACCCATGGGTATGGGAACTAGACAGGGAGGACTTCTTTCTAGCACCCATTTCACTCCAGGGCACCTCCTGAATCCCTCCACCCCAATCCCATTCTCCCCGGTAGCTCTCCTAGAGCCCTTCCATCTGGCTCTCCACCTTTGGGCTATACCTGCCACCCTGTAGCATCTATATGTATCAGCTGGCATGGGAGGATTTTTGAAAGGGTGGAGATCCAATATCTGGGCCAAGGAGTAGCTATGCCTAGGGGGTCCAACAGTCCAACAAATCACAAATTTGTTGAACAATGCCAATAAAATAATATAAAATCCCTAAAGCCCTTAAAACCCCCAAATCAATTTTTTCTTCCTCAGGTCATCTCCAGTGGGCTCTCAGCCCTGTCCCTGCCACCCCACTCAGCATCCACCAACCTGATCAACCACCCCAGGATGGTGGTCATATGGTGATATGGGGTGGGGGCCAGGCAGGCAGGGCTTCACTAATCCAGAGCCTTCACTTTTCAATTTTCTCCCTGTTCTTCTCACTGGGGCATACACATAGACACGTGTCTGTAGAGACACACACACACCATGGAGTTCTGCAGCCCTTCCTTCCACCACCCTAGTAGATATGCACTATCACCTGGCCTCCACCAGGTGGCAGTCATTTGGTGGAGCATGCAGGTACTCACCCCCCAGGAAAGGAGAGCAGCCATCAGGCACTCAATCCATTCCATCCCCGTCCGACCGCCAGCAACCCACAATTCTGAGCAAACATGGGTCACTGGTGTGGCAGGAAGTAAGGCGCCAATACCACAGCCCTCCACACCACTGGGCTGGCCAAAATCTATTTTAACAAATTTAATAACCCCTCTCCCTAGTCCCGCACCCTCAAAAACTATGTTACAATCCCAGACCTGTCCAACACCCAAATGAATAAATAAACCGCTTTTACAACCCCACTGTTATATAAAAATAAAACCCACTAAACCCCTAAATAAATAAGCAAACAAAGATGACCTTAGTAAATCTTAAAAATTAGGAAAGCCCCAGCAGTTCAGTGCACAAGTCCTATAGTGTTTTTAGAGGTTGGTGAAAGTTGTTTTTGTCCTCCATAGCAGAAATTCCCTGAAATTTTGCAACCTTTGTGGAAGTTTCCAAACTTCTTCATGCAGCAGTTCAGAAAACGTTTGAAGGTTTGGGGCAAAATTTCACCCTGTTCCACTCACCTAGAGGCAGAAGAAAACAAAAAAAATGTAACTTGTGGTGTCCAGTACTGCCCCCGCCAAGCCCTGTAGAAAAAAAAATAAAAAAATTCCTGGTGATAGTGGTCCCTCCCCACACCCAATCACCTGCCCCATATTTAAAAAAAATGCCACTGTAATCTCTGGCGGCTAGCGGGTACAAGAGTGCATCTACTAACTGCCTGGCTACTATATACTGGCCATGGCACTGGCAGCAAGGAAACAATGCAACATTGAGCCTCTGATACTGACAGACTCTCACTCTCTACTGATCAGCTCAGTCTGGCTATGTGTGGCAGGGTGGGGGGGTCAGAGGCATCTCTGTCCAGGGGTGGTGCTAAGGAGTGGACTTGGAGTACTTCATGTCAGGCTCAGGAAGAAGGACTCAGGAGTCAGACATAGTTCATGCAGGATTAACTGTGCAATGAGTGCAACAACTAGGCTAAGCCCACCATCACCAGTGACAGATACTGTAGTAATCACCCTCATCATCCAACCCAGGTAAGATATAGTCTCACTAGTCTTAATGGAGGCTAATGCAAATGCTGGGCAAGAGGCAGGCACAGGGCAGTGAAGGCACTAATGGCAGGGCCTTATTTTTTGAATACTACTGGGTGGTGGGTGGTTTATTCAGGTGTCGGATACGGAATTGTAAGTTTACGATTCTGACTCAGATTCTGGTGAATGCAACCCCTTTCTGGAACTGGATTCAGAATCATAATCGGAGCCAGAATTGTAATTTCTGAGAATCCAGCAAATCACACAGAATGGATTCTTCTGTATCCGATCACTCCTACCGAAGAAGTGGTTACAAACAAGTCAAAAACCTGCTGTTTCTTGCCAAAAGAGGCCAACAGCAACTTTATGTATGGAGTGCAGCCATAAGTTCTGTAACTATCCTTTTCATAATGTGATACTGGGATTTAGTCATGGCTTTCATGGGTTGAGGATGAGCTGGTCCAGACTGAGTAGAGTGAGAATTATCTTGATCTTTATCAGGCAACCCACCCATCAGGGCTTTCAGGAGTTAGAGACCTGGTTGTTATTACTGGATTCTAGTAATAAAGAACACGCATTTGTCAATGCTGAATGTTGCTTGCTTGTATGTGCTTTTTAGGTATTTGGAAGTCATTGGAGTGCAAATATTGAAAATTCGCGAACTTACGAGCGTGCGTAGGAACTGCGCAATGCATGCTCGTAAAACAGTCATTTTTAGGAATTTTTTCACCAAATTTTCAACATAGCCATTTTAAGACCTCTGCTCATGAACAGTGTCACTGTGATTTTCTTAATGTGTCCCATACATGGATTTCGCACACCGACTGCGCCATTGTGTGCTACATGGGTGGAAACATGTTTTGGGCAAGATGTGAAAAATGACAGCTGTACTGCTCATAAGGAGGTGTTCTAAAATGGCAATGTTGGAAATCTGGAGTGAAAATATTGAAAATTCACGAACTTACGAGCGTGCGTAGGAACTGCGCAATGCGCGCTCGTAAAACAGTCATTTTTAGGACTTTTTTCACCAAATTTTCAACATAGCATTTTAAAGACCTCTGCTCATGAACAGTGTCACTGTGATTTTCCTAATGTGTCCCATACATTGATTTCGCACACCGACTGCGCCATTGGGCACTACATGGCGAAAACACATTTTGGACAAGATGTGAAAAATGACAGCTGTACTTCTCATAAGGAAGTGTGGTAAAATGGCAATGTTGAAAATCTGGAGTGAAAATATTGAAAAATCTTGAACTTACAAGCGTGCGTAGGAACTGCGCAATGCACGCTCATAAAACAGTCATTTTTAGGAATTGTTTCACCAAATTTTCAACATAGGCTTTTTGAGAGCCCACCTTATGAACACTGGCAGTGTCATTTCGTTAATTGGCCCCAAAAGGTGATTTCACACAGTGGCCGTGAAATCACCCTTCGGGCCTGATTAACGCCATGACAGTGCAAGAATTCATGAGTAGGGGTCCCAAACCCCATGTTGAAAATTTGGGCCCAAAATTCCCAAAAATGCCTGAGATATGCAACAAAGTTGAAAAACCCTATCTATTACATTATACAGCTTACCGGCATTTCCTCAGTTCATGGTCGGCTTTGAAGAGTGCAAGACATGTTCCTGGTCCACCGATGATCGTCGCCACGAGCCCGTGGTAAGTATGGGGTGAGGGGTGGGGAAGCAGGTGCGAGTGGGTGGGTGCGGTGGGGCAGGGAGACTGTGAGGACCATTTTTATTTACAGGTTTTTTTTTAATTAAGACGACGTGGGACATTTGCCACGCTTGAGGCCAACCAGCGTGGCAGTTGGAAAGGCTGTTTGGGGGGGCTGGAGCTGATGGGGGATTGGGCACCCCCATCGGCTATAACAAGATTTGCCATGCTGGGGTGGGCTCCCAGCGTGGCACCTGGACAGGATTTTTTTTGGTGGGGGCGTGCAGCCGTGGAGCCAACGGGGGATTGGGCATCCCCATTTGCTATAACATTTTTTGCCACGCTGGGGTGGGCTCTCAGCGTGGCACCTGGACACTCTTGGGGGTGGAGCTGACGGGGATCGGGCACCTCCATCGGCCATACAGTGTGTGCGTGGGGGGAGGGAGCACATCAGCACGCAATATGCATGCTTGCGTGTGTGCTTGTGTGTGGGGGGAAGCTCTGCTCACTGAAGCAGAGCTCTCCCTTTCAACTGTATGCCACTGCATTTTGACTGCTGTCATAGACAGCTGCAGCAGTCATTGGAGAACTGTGGCCGTGCCTGCAAACTCACTGACTGAATTAGAAGACGGGGTGCCACACCTCTGAAAACTCGGATGATGGCACTATGTTTCTTGCACATGTGTGCAAGAAACATAAAAACCTGATCTTGCCTTCATTGTGCTGCACCTCCCCACTCCACCAGCTATTGGTTTTGCAATATCTAGACCCTAGCAGTCTGGGTGTCACCCCACTGATCTCAATCCCTACATGCATATCACAGGCAGCCTTGGCACTCCATTGGTCCTCCAATCTCCTGTCCATGCATATTGCAGGCAGCCCAGGCAGTTTAGTGAGCCCCCATCTAATTTCACATCCATGCATATTACACGCAGACCTGGCAGTCTAGTGGTCCCCCAAGCCCCAGATCTCCCATTCATAGGTGTGTCAGGCCCCCTTAGCCTTGATCACTGTTATCAGAACACTGGAAAATCTCTCACACTCCAATCGCTGTAAGCAGCAGACAGTGAGGGGTGAGGGAGTACCAGCCGCTTTTGGGGGTGGGTTGCAATGTTGATCGGGGGGATCATTACCAGCATAATAACAGCAGTCAGGGCAGGGGATCATTACTAGCATCATGATAATGTCAATCAGGTGGTGGAGATAATTGCCTGTATAACAGAATGGAGAAAGGGTGGTGAGTGTCAGTACCTGCATAAAGATTATGATGATCAAGGGGCCAGGTTGCATAAAAAACACAATGATAGTGGGCTAGAGCACTACCAGCATCATAATAACAGTGATGGGGCAGGAGACTTTCCAGTATACTGATAAGGGCTATCGGGGGGATGAGGGCTCCCAAGCCTATGGATGGGAGATCAGAGAGGTGAGGGGAACTGTTAGACTGCAAGGGCTGTCTGCAATATGCACATCTGGGGAAATCGGGGGCTGCTAGACTACCATGGCTGCTTATGATATACAATACACAGATGGGAGATTGGGAGGTGGACAATAACTAGAGTGCTTAGGATGTCTGCAATTTGCACAGGCAAGACATCAGGGGGACCACTACAGTACAAATTACAGGTATTGCAACACTGATGGGTGATGATGGTGTTATTACACATTACCGAAAATGGAGATCAAGAGGTTAGGTCGCTGACATAACAGATGGCTGCAATCAGGGTTGAGGGTACTGACGGTCTCAATAAAGACGAGTGATCAGGCAGGTGGAGGATCACTACATTGAGAGAGTTAAAAGATATCCACACGGATGGGTGATGGAGGGGCATTTCCTGTTTTCTGCTGTCTTGTAATGAAGCCATAATGTAATGCACATTACCCCATTGCACATTGCCTGTGCTATGGGGTTATTTGCATGGGTACCACTTAACCAAAGTAGCAACTCCCTATCTGGGTGGGCATTGAATTCACCTTCCTGAGGTGTCTGCATGCTGACAGGTAAACAGATTTGTCTAGGTGAGAGCTTGACAGCCATGCGGCTGCATGTGGGCCATGGAATCCCATCAATGGGCTGCCAGATGGCCAAGCATACCATGGAGGTGAGGTGCAAAATCATTGGCGTGTCATTAGAAACACAAAACATGAAGGGATTGTCAGGGGAAATTATACAAATTACAGCAGCGTCATGTATATGCTAAAAAACATGGTGTTGTAGGGAAAATGACCCCCACATTTTTTTTAACGGGAGAAAGTATAGTGTCTATGACTTCCTTTATAAAGTTATAGCCTGTTTCAAGGTAATTTTTACTTGTCAGCCACTTGGCCTTTACAAGGTGTGATGGGAAATGTGACCAGATTAATTTATCCCTTTTTATGTTGGCTTGCCGTGCCTGCACGTAAGTCAACATCTTGCGGTAGTGCAGTTTTGGAGGCGTGGCCCCTGTTGGCGAATGCAATGCATGCATTAGTAGGTGCGTCCTTCATTCCCCAATCAGCCTGCATGCCGGCAGCCACACCATGCATGCTAATGTGGCGAGCACATCTAAGCAAAGGTCTGCTGCAATCCGGGCAAAGCTCGTCAGATGCAGCGGACCCTTCCTGCGTGCTCCCCACATTAGCAGCATGGCGGGCGGCCGCCCAATGGCTGACTTCGGTGGTGCTCAATCCCCCAGCTGGCTTACTGTGGCTGCACACATTTGCCGATCGGGGAGCCCACTCCCTGTCAACATACAGCAGCCCCCCCACATTTCTTTTATGCCGAGGGTGCCCCAATCCCCTCAGCTCTTGCCTCCCCTCCGGCTGTCATCGTGTGCCCGAGGGTGCCTAATCCCGTCAGCATAAATGAACCCCCATTGTCTGCCAACGAGGGTACCCAATCCCTGTCGGCAGCAGCAACTCCCTCCCCAAAAACAGTTAGGTGGCACTCTGGGAGCCCACCCCAGCATGCCAAGTCCCCTGAAAAAAAAAACTATCCCGCGATGTTAGTTTTTTATTTCCTCCCCTGTAACATAAAAATGGTCCCTCGTAGTCTCCTGCCCTCCACCCGCACCTACCTACTGCACACCCTGCCTCCCCACACACACCCTCACCCTTTCAGCCCATACTTACCTCCGGAGTCCGGTGCAGCGATCTTCAGTGGACCGGGAACACGTCTGCACTCTTCAAATCCGACCGCAAACTGAGGAAATGCCTGTAAGCTATATAATGGAATGAATAGGGTTTTTTCAACTTTGCTGCATATCTCAGGCATCTGTTGGAATTTTGGAACCACATTTTCAACATGGGGTTTTGGGGGCCCCTCCTCATGAATTCTATCACTGTTATGGCGTTAATCAGCCTTGAAGGTGATTTACGCAGTCACTGCTGTGAAATCCTTTTTCAAGACCAATGTGAGGTGACAGTGTGAAGTGTTCATAGGTGGCCTCTCAAAAACCTACATTCCAAATTTGGTGGAAAAATCCAGCAAATGCCTGTTTCTGGCGATGCATTGCACAGTTGCTACATGAGCTCCTAACCCGAATTCACAATATTTTACGCCAGATTTTCCAACATTGCCATTTTTATACACCTCCTTGTAGACAGTACAGCTGTCATTGTCCACATCCTGCCCAAAAATGTGTTTCCGCACTTCCGGCCCACAATAACGCAGTTGTTGTCGGAAATCAGAGTTTGGGCCAGATTATGAAAATGACAGTGACACAGTTCATGAGCAGAGGTCCTAAAATGCCTATGATGAAAATTTGGTGATGATACTCCATAAAGTGACTATGTTACGGGCGTGCATTGGCAGATTGCATGCACACTCGTACCGTCGTGCATTTGTGATATTTTCACTCTGGATTTTCACCATTGCCATTTTTCCACACCTCTTGATGAACAGTACAGCCGTCATTTCACATATCCTGCCCAAAATGTGTTTTTGCACTTCAGGAGCAGAATAGCCTAAGTTAAGCTGTCTTGAAATCACTTCTTAGGACACTTTGAGGAAATAACAGTGACACTGTACATGAGCAGAGGTGCTAAAATGCCTATGTTGAAAATTTGGTGCCGAACGCCCAGAAAATGGCAGTGTTGCAAGCGTGCTTTGCATATTTCCCATGCACCCTTGTAACTTCGCAAATTTGCTATATTTACTTGCCACATTTTCAACACTGGCATTTTTTTACACCTCCTTATGAATTGTACAGCTGTCATTTTTCACATCCTGCCCAAAATGTTTTCACGCACTGCACTACCAAACTCCCAAAGGGACACCCCAATGCCTGTCAGTCTCTGCAGGGTGGGGGTGGGTTGGCATCAGTTCAATACTTCACTGCCATGCCTATTATGCATCTCTCTAACTCCTGCACTACCAATGCCAATGCCAGCAAGACAACATTCGGCACTGACAAATGCTTGTTTCTGTTAGTTTAAATAGTCCTCTATTATAAGTTCTGTTTGGGATGGGCACCCAAAATGGCTTACGAACATACGAACATATGAATTTGCCAGCAGAAATAGGCCACCTGATCTATCAAGTCTGCTCGAGTGTACAGCTAGCACTCGCACCTTGCAGCTGCCCTGCCCCCTTCCCCTTCCCAATTACTCCCTCTCTCACCTTGTCTCATCCCCTTTTGAAACTACCCACAGTCTTAAAGGCTACCACCTCCTCCGGTAGAGCATTCCATTCTGCCATGGCCCTCTCCGTGAAAAAGTGTCTCCTCATTTCTGTCCTAAATCCCCCCCCCCCAATCTAAGGCTTTGCCCTCTTGTGTTTCTCCCCCTCCTCAGCCTAATTATCCCTTCAGTGCCTGCCTTGCTTATCCCCTTTATGTACTTAAAGGTCTCAGTCATATCCCCCGGTCCCTTCTCTCCTCCAAGGAGTGCATCTTCAGCTCTCTTAGCCTCTCCTCATATGGTCTGTCCTCCAATCACTGGACCATCCTTGTTGCCCTGTGTTGTACCCCTTCCAGTAATTTCACATCCTTCTTTATATATGGGTGCCAGAATTGCACACAGTACTCCAGGTGCAGCCTGACCAGTGCCCTGTAGAGAGGTAGGATCACCTCACTGCTCCTGGAGAAGATCCCTCTCGTGATACAACCCAGCATCCTGTTGGCTTTCGCTGCTGCCCTCCTACTCTGCTCTGTATTGTTCATCTTCCCCATTACAACCACCTCTAGATCCTTATCCTCCTCAGTGGAACCTAGCTGCACCCCTCCCAACTGGTAACCCCCCCCCCGGGTTCTTTGCACCAAAGTGCAGGACTTTGCACTTTTTCGCATTTGAACCCCAACTGCCACGCTTCTGACCACTCCACCAGTTTGGTCAGGTCATCCTGTGGCCCCTGCCAACTTGCCATATCATACAAGATGTCCACTATGAATATTCCAAACTGCACTGGCCCCAGTACTGATCCCTGCAGCACCCCACTCATCACAGCTGTTGGAGATGAGAGTCCTCCCTCACCACTACCGTCTGTTGTCTCCCCTGCAGTCAGTTCTCAATCCATTTAACCATCTTAGTCCCCATCCCCATGTATCTCAGCTTCCCTTCCAACCTCCCATGCGCACCGAATCAAAGGCATTACTGAAGTCCAAGTATATGACATACACCGCATGATCCTTGTCCAATTCCCTTGTGACCCAGTCGTAATACTCAACTAGGTTCATCTGGCAGGATTTTCTGAAGACAAACCCATGCTAGTGACTGTCCTGGAGCCCACTGTCTTCCATAAAGGTCACCAGCCTTTCCTTAAGTATTGCCTCCATCAGCTTCCCCATGATGGAAGTTAAGCTTACTGGCCTGTAATTACCCGGCTCATCCTTTTGTCCACTTTTATGGATGGGTACCACGTGGGCCATCCTCCAGTCATGCAGTACACACCCTGTGTCCAGGGAGGTATTGAATAGTTCTGCCAGTGATCCAGCCAGGATCTTGGCCATTTCCTTCAAGAACCTGGGGTGTATGCCATCCGGTCCTGCTGCCTTTTCCACCCTCAGAGCCCTTAACTCCTCCAAATCCCTACCCTCAGTGATCACCCTGTCTGTTACCCTCTTCCCCCATCCACCCTGCCCATCCCCTGGAGTAGATGTCCTCCTTTTTCCCTCGTGAATACAGAACAGAAGTACTCATTCAGTGCTTCTGCCTGATCTACCCTTTTCTCTCCCTACCTCCCGTCCTTCCTGATCCTCACTATCCTCACTGGCATCCTTCACACCTGCGATATCTGTACAGCTTTTTGACTGTCTTTAGCAGGATATCCTTTTTGTTAAAACTAACAGTTTGACAGCTGCTACACTTCCAGGTCACATTGTCAGACAGCCTTCATGAGTGCTGCTTGCCTGCTGTGAAGATGTGAGTTTTACCACGGGATTGCCCAGCAACAGATCCTAGCAGCTGTGAAACTGTTAGTTTTAACAAAAGGGATATCCTTCTAAAGGTCAAAAAGCTGTAGGGATATCACAGGTGTGAAGGATACCAGTTGACCTGGATGATGACACACATGCACACACACACACATACACACACACACACACGCACAGGTAGGGAACTGTCACTCAAGAGAGAGGTCACTTTCCCACAGCCCCAAGCACATACCACTGGGGAGCTTCTCTCTCTCTCTCTCTCTCTCTTTACATCTGGAAGAAGGTGGGAGCCCTGCTAAGACAGCTAAATTGTCTGTGAGAGGAAAGTGCAGTCTAGGTGACTGCCCTTTTCAGATTAGCTGGTAGATAAAGTTAGATGTTAGGAGAGACTAGATTTTGAGATTCTTCTATCCATCATCTGTCTGTATACCTGACATTATTTTGCTTTCCCAGTAAATGTGTAAACCTTTTGTCTTACTGTATATATATATATATATATATACATAAATATATATATATATATATATATATACACAATACATATATATATATATATATATATATATATATATATATATCCTGTATATTTGTTAATACGTACAGTAATTACTAGTAAAGACTTTATCTTTCTAGAATCAGTGACGGGTGCCTCATTGAGAAGGGCATTTTAATATTTCTGCTGGCACTGCAAATTCTGTTTACAGTCATTGTCCAAAGTGCACTCTACCTAATATTACTGTGTTTGACCTTCCTTACCATGAGCAACAGGGTATTTTACATGGCATTGCAGTGAAGTAGAACACCCAGGCAACTACCCTGTAAGCCCATATGGCCCAAGGGGCAGGTTGTCACAAACTGGTAACAGTAGTGGTGGGATCATTGTCACACAAGGTTATGGCTCTAAATATAATCATCATCTCAGTCAGAACTGCTCATGGCGCTTCTGTACATAAACAACACAAAAGTGTTCTATTTCTGATACAAAGCAGTAGTTTTTCAGAACTCAAGAGCATTAAATTCATTCAGTGCATGCATACGTACATACTTATGTACATACAGTACATGCACACAGTGCTTACATACATGCATATAGTACATACTGTACAGTGTAAACATTCCATGCATGCAAACATACATATAGTAGATAGAGTACATACATACAATACATACATACAACGCATTCATATAGTACATATGTGCAATATGTACATATAAAGAAATACAAAATCACACATACCCCCATAATGCAAAGCATCATGGGCTGTATATGCAAATTACCATGCCATTTTAGACTGGTTCAGCTGTAAGCAGGAATGCATGGTGCCAAAAGGCCTCTCACACAATCTGCAAAGGGTGCAAACAGAAGACACAGACACGTGTTTTGTCCTGCCCAGAACTCATCAGTGTGCCTTGTCACCACAGGGAAAATGAACCAGTTGCCCTAAGTTGGTCTTGCAGGTTTGGGTCATGGTGAGCCCCCCCCAAGAAAAAAAAAAAAAAACAAGCTAAAAGACAAAGAACCTCTGTGCAAAAGCACTAAGGCAAGGGTTACCCCAAAGAGCATTGGCCATAAAGCCAAGTTTCAAAGAAATACAAAATTTCACATACTCCCATAATGCAAAGCATCATGGGCTATACATGCAATTCACCATGAAATTTAATTTTATATGAAATTTAATTACAATATGTACATATAGTGCATTCATACAGTACCTACACACAGGGAATATATATGTAAATACATACAGGGCATACACAAAGTACATACATTTAGTGCATACATACATACAGTACATAGAATACGTACATACAGTATGCACATACAGTGCATTCATAAGGTACTTACAGTGCATGCATATATACATTCAGTCATACAGTACATGCATGCAGTGTATACATACAGAACATCCATACATGCATCCAAACAGTACATACATAAATACATACATACAGTACAGTATGTACATACTGTACAGTATATTCATTCAGTGAATGCATGCATACAGTACATAAATACACATAATAGAAAAAGTGGTAAAGAAGGACAAGCAGTGTGTAGCCAGTACCAAGAAGGCAGGCAAAATGCAGGAGTGCATCAGTAAGCAGAGGTGATCAGTAGAGCTGAAGTAATCCTACCACTTTACAAGATCCTGGTGAGACCCCACCTGGTGTGCTGTGTTCAGTTTTGTTCTCTGCAATACAAAAAAGAAATGTTATTGATTGATTTATTGAAAGTTTTATCAGGAAGGGCCTGCTGAATTATGACAGCTCATTTCCAGAGGTGTCCAGGGGAGAGGCATATCAGAAAATATAATGCCACAAGAGCAATATAAGAGAAATACAAACATACAAGTATAGTAAGAACTGGACTATTGTCATATTATGTTATGAATAACTGAGGTATTATACTACTGTGACACTGAGGTAGTTAAAGTTATGCAACACAGGGCCATCAAAATAATCAGCAGTATGGGGGACAAAAGTTATAAGGAGAGGCTGGAAGCCCCTAACAAATTCAACTTTGAAATAAAGAGACTGAGAGGGGATATGATCTCAGTCTTTTGCATCCAGTATGCAAGGGAATCAATAAACTCAAACTGTTGGAGATGTTTGATGGGGTGTCCTGCAGAGTGATGCAGAGGCACACCCTGATGCTCAGGGTGGGTAAATTTAGAGGTAGCCTTAGTAAGTACTTTGCTCCCAGAGGGTGAGGAAACTGTGGTAAAGTCTACCAACAGAGATAGTGGACATGAAGGCAGCACAGTACAGGCCTTTTATTGTAAACCTGGACAAATTTCTGTTTACTAAGGGGATCACCTGGTACTCTAGATACAGTAGTAGTGGGGGTAGGGAATCCTTATAAACTGGTGTGTGTTTGCACAGTATGCTCACTTAATCCTTGGTAATGAAGAAAAAATTACTTGCCTTAGTAATTATGTTTCTTCTAGTGGAGTCTTGCTGTATTCTGACTATTGCAATTAGCTCCAGCACTCAAACTGCCCCAGAGAGTAGAAGGTTAATTTCTATGCAGAGCATAGAACGTTGAGCTCGTGCTCAGTTCAAACCTCTGTCTGCTGCACTTTGAAGCACAACTGTCAGATTCTTACAAGCTAATACTAACTAACTACTATGTGGAAATTGTAAAATTTTTACTAGCCAAATGGTAACCAAATATTTTGGATCCCCAAAAGACTCAAGTCAAGAAATCAAAAATCAAAAACCAGGTAGTGAACAACTTAAGACTGTCAAATTAATAATATAACCCACTCCCCCTCTCTAAAAGGAGGGAGTACCCAAATGCACAACTGGGGCACAACACTGCACCTGCCAGCCCACTTCCCAAAAACAGGTTCTGAGAGTGGAGGCAGGGAAGGAGGTCAGAATACAGCAAGACTCCATTAGAAGAAACATAATTACTAAGGTGAGTAATTTTTTCTTCAAACAAAATGAAGTCTTTCTGTATTCTGACTATTGCAGACTACCAAACAGTACCTCCATGGAGGAGGGACTCGAACCTACCTTGGGAATAAGCTCTGCATTACTGCTGTACCAAACGGAGCATCACTCCTAGCCTGGATGTACAGGGAGTAATACTTGATAAATGTATGGACTGTTTTCCAGGTGGCTCCTTTACATATCTCTAGCAAAGGAATATCCCTGGCCGCAGCCAGGGAAGCAGCTTTACCTCTAGTCGAATGAGCCCTCAAGCCTGAGTGAGACATTTTGCCTAGCTTCTCATAGCAGAATTGAATGCAAGAGACAATCCACCTGGCAATAGTTCTCTTAGTGGCAGGTTTGCCCTTCCCCACTTCCCCATAAGTGAGAAACAACTGGAGGGAGTGAAACCTGTGAGCCTTAGTACGCTCAGTGTAGTAACTAAGGACTCTTTTAACATCCAAACTGTGTAAACTTTTTTCTCCTGAAGAAGAATGATCAATAAAGAACACAGGGAGAGACATAGATTGGTTCAGATGAAAATCTGAAACCACTTTAGGTAAAAACCTCCTATTAGTTCTAAGGACCACCTTATCTCTATGGAATGAGATAAAATCAGGCTCCACTGACAGAGCTTGCAATTCACTGATACGCATAGGTAATGAGCTACCAGGAACACAGTTTTCCAAGTCAAGTACTTAAGCTCTGCTGAAGACAAAGGCTGAAAAGGGGGTTGCATAACCTGAGCAATGCAAACATTAAGATCCCAAGCAGGGGTAGGATCCCTAAAGAGGGGGATTGATATGAAGCAATCCCTTGAAAAATTGACAGAATACAGGGTGAGATGACAGTGAGGAAGGCTTTCCCATTGACAGAAAGGCAGAAACAGCTGCTAAATGTACTTTGAGAGTAGCTGGTCTGAGGCCTAGGCCATTAAGATGAACCATATAATCCAAAACTGTAGACAATTCAGCAGTGTCTGGGGATATATGCTTATTGGAACACCAAATACTGAATCTTTTCCATTTGGAGTTATAAGTTTTTCTGGTGGCAGGCTTTCGAGAGGCTTTGAGAATATCCAGAACCCCTTGGGACAGATGCAAATCTGTGTACTCTAACTCTTCAAGAGCCATGCCTTGAGATTGAGAGACCAAAGGTTGGGGTACCAAATCCTCCCCTGAGAGGAGGTTAACAGGTTGTATAATTCCTGGGAAGAGACGGGGAATATGGACTGCTAGGGACAGCAACAGGGGGTACCAAGGCTGCCTGGCCAAGTCTGGAGCAATCAGAATCACTTTGCAAGGTTGTGACCTTACCTTGACCAGAACCTTGAACAGTAGAGGAAAGGGAGGGAATGCATATAGAAATTTCCCTTCCCAGTTCAGAATCAGAGCATCCAGAGGGACTCAGCCCAAGACTGGGGGTCTGCAAAAAAACAGAGAAAGTTGGTGATTGTCTGGGGCTGCAAAGAGATCTATCTCTGGAGTGCCCCACCTGGAAAAAATCACTTTCAACACCAGAGGGTCCAGGGACCATTCATGATGGCCCTGGGAGATCCTGCTCAATGCATCTGCTAGCACATTGTCCTTCCCTGGAAGGTGGACTGCTATCAGAGAGGTCTGCAGAGAATAAGCTAGGGACCACAATTTCATGGCTTCCATGCACAAGGCCATGGACCGAGTGCCACCCTGCTTGTTGCTGTACCACATGGTGGTGGTGTTGTCTGTCCTGACCTGAACCACCTTGTTCTGCACTAACTGAGAGAAAGCTTGCAAGGCCAGAAAGACCAGCCTGAGCTCCAAGAGATTGATATGAAGAAGGGATTCCTGAGGAGACCACAGTCCCTGGGTTGTGAGAGCCCCCAGATTGGCTCCCCACCCCAATAGAGAAGCATCCTTGGTTAGGACCACAGAGTGAGACTGAGTGATGAATGGGACTCCTTGCCTGAGGTTGCCCTGATCCTGCCACCATTGGAGAGCTTGGATCAGAGTCTGAGTCACTAGAACTAGTTTGGTTAGATAATCTTTCTTCTCAGACCAAAAGGCCCTCAGGTGAAACTGAATGTCACTCATCTGAAATCTGGCCCATTGGACCACTGCTATAAAAGCCACCATGTGGCCCAGAAGCTGAAGGAAGTGCCTTGCTGGCCGAGAGACCAGAAGGTGGAATGATGAAGCCAGCTTTACACTAGCCCTTGCCCTTTCCAGGGGAAGAAAAGCTCTTGCTTTGACTGTATCCAACTCTGCCCCTATGAAGGTGAGGAGCTGTACAGGCTCGAGAACTGACTTGGGAAGATTGAGAAGGAATCCTAGGGAAGTGAGCACTTGCTGAGTCACTTGAAGGTTTGACTTGACTTGGTCTGGGGACTGACCCACAATGAGCTAGTCATCCAGGTATGGAAATATGGAAATATTTTTCCTTCTTAAAAAGGCCACTACTACTGCTAGGCATTTTGTGAATACCCTTGGAGCTGATGTCAGGCCGAAGGGCATAGCTTTGAACTGATAATGGCCTGAAGGCAATTTGAACCTGAGGTACTTTCTGTGGGAGAACCTGATGGGAATGTGAAAGTAGGCATCTTTTAAGTCCAGGGAGGCTAGTCAGTCCCCTGGCCTTAAAGAAGGAAGGATCATTCCCAGAGTCACCATTTTGAATTTTGGTTTTAAAAGATGTTTGTTCAGGTATCTTAAGTCGAGGATGGGTTGCCACTCCCCTGTCTTTTGGGGGTAAGAAAGTACCTGGAGTACAGACCTTTGCCACTGTGCAATGTAGGAACTCTCTCTACAGCCTTTAGAGCCAGTAGAGATGAAACCTCTGCCTCTAGGGCAATGGTTTTGGAGATGCTTGCAGGTGGAAAAGATCTGGCCCACAGCTTTGGAAATTTCTTGAAGCTAAGAACCAGCCCCTGGCTTACCAGCTCCAGGACCCACTTGTCTGAGGTAACAGACATCCAGTCTTGGATGAAGTAAACCAGCCTGCCTCCTACAGGAATGGGAGAGTCGACCCGGGCTGACACATCAGGGTGTCTGCTTGGCAGAAGCCTTAGGTTGAGGGATGGATGCAGCCCTGCTCATCCCCCTTCTTCCTCTCCCTCTGAAGAACCCCCTCTGAGGAAAAGGAGAAGAGGCTTGTGCTTGGTAGAAAGGCCTATGAAAAGACCTGCCCCTGCCCCTAGCTTGCTGCCGTTGAGGAGTTGCCTGCCTTTCCTTGGCCTGTGCACTCATACAGGTGGTCCTATACTCATCCATCTTTTTCATGTAATTCTCTGTCTGCTCCCCAAACAGAGAATTACCCACCACAGGGAAATCCATAGCCTTAGCCTGGGTGTTCTGTAAGAGGCTAGTACATCTGAGCCAAGCCATTCTCTGAAGAGCCACAGATGTAGCCATGACTCTAGATAACACATCATTGGAGTCCACAGTAGTATGGAACTGTACCTTAGATGCCTCAATCACATCAGCAGCCACCCCTCCAGCTCTGAGGCTAGCTGAGGGGAGGTCTGCTTAGCCAGTGCCAGTACAGTGTCCCACCTGGACTTCTGGTACCTGGCTTCATAGGCCATATAATTAGCCTGCCTGAGTCCCAAGGCAGATGCCATGTACTGTTTCTTTGCCATGGCATCAAGCTTCCTAGAGTCTTTATCTAGGGGGTGTGAAGCCAAGGGTATATTAGCCTTATCACAGGCTGCAGCCTGCACAACCCCAACACGGCTGCATTGTTGATACAAGTACTCTGTACTCAATCCTGATTAGGTGTACCTTTTGTCCATCCTTCTGTCGACAGGAGGTACAGAATTTAGAGTTTTTAAAATCTTTTGTGTCTGTTTCCTAAAAGACTTATGAAGGGGAATAGACAGTTTTGTGGACTCTGAGATGTCCATCATCTCCACATAATCAGGTTCCTCTTGTTCCTCTCAGCTTCTTCCACAGGGAGCTGGAGGGTTTCTGCCACTTTCCTGTAAAACGTGTAGTGGGAAGGGGACTCAGAAAGCCTAGGAGGGGAAACACCAGAAGGTCTGTCTGGGCAGATGTCCGGTTCAATGGGCTCAACCAGACCTCCCACACCATCACCATCATCATCATTATAATCTTCATCCCCCTCCAAATCTGGTTCATAGAAATCTTCAGGGGCATAATCTTGAACCCGAGGAACTGACCAAACCGAGCACCTGCCAGAAGGCACTGGATCAGATGGAACCGGGCGAAGAGATTCTACAATCCTTATCACTTTGGCAATCTCTTCGGCGGTCGGAAAATGGGTCTCTGGATCCAAACTGGCCGATTTCTCTTTTCCTTTTCTTTGTGTAGGAACCGATCCCTCAGGATCGGCTCTCCTCTTGCTCAAAGAAGTATCACCCTGGTTAGAGGGCACTCCCTCAGGTTCGGTCAAAACCGAACCGGACTGGGCATCCGGGTCAGCGGACTTCTCGGCCTCCTTATCCCTAAGCCTACCTAATCTTTTTTCCAGGGTAGAATTTATAGATTTGGCAGCCTGAATCGAGGTGGTCAAACCCCAGACAATAAACACTGGTGGTGTGGGAATCAACCTTAGTAAAGACCTCCCCACACACACTGCAGTGTTGAAACCCAGTGGGCCCGGTTTTTCTTTTGGGTTTCTCAGACGTAGCCATCCAAACCACAAACTTACCCTTTTTATGACAAACAACAAGGCAAGACACCCTTATCAGTTTCTAACTGTGTCACGGGTATTGGAAAAAAACACAAGAAAAAGCTTTTTTTTTTAAAACTGATAAGGACCGGTAACCACACTCTAAATTTAGAAACAAAGACAGAATATATAATTCACTAAATGGCCGGTTCAGCTGAACCGGTCAAAAAATCAATTTTTACAATTTCCACAAGTTTACTATATCTAGTTCACTACCTAGTACTTACTGTACCACAGACAGATATCTGAACCGAAACTTGCGAAAAATAATCGGTAAAACTGAGGACTTTAACCAACTTTCGAACCACGAGAAAAAGAGAAATCTCCGGAGCGACCGTTCAGTTAGGCGGAGTAAAGAATCTGACGGTTGTGCTTCAAAGTGCAGCAGACAGAGGTATGAACTGAGCTCAAGCTCAACGTTCTATGCTCTGCATAGAAATTAATCCTCTACTCTCTGGGGCAGTTTGAGTGCTGGGGCTAGCTGCAATAGTCAGAATACAGCAAGACTTCATGTTGTTTGAAACAGGGAGTAGGGCAGGCGTGAAGGACCTACAGTATCTTATAGTCTTACACATGATTATGTTACTATGTTAGAAGATGTTGAAAATCTATTTACTTAGACTCCACATTACATATATGCCATGCATTTTCTGTTGTTCTCTTACTCCAACTTGAAGTCATAATCCGTAATCATGTCTCTGTCATTTGTACAGGAAATGGTTAAGGTGCTGCAGGCATAGGATTGTGACCTGAGGTGAGGGATATGCAGCAAGAGTAGATGAACGCTAAGGGACAGATATGTTTTCATAAAAATATGTTCAGTAATAGAGAATAGGAATAAGCAATATACAGAAAATATGCTAAATACATGTGGAGCGAAGCCTAAGAATTGCAGCAACTTTTGTGAAAGGTCTTCTAAATAGTCTTAACTGGTCTTCAAGGGAGGAAAGTCCATTGGTCCTTCATTCTCCTCCCTCCCACTAGCTCAGTGGTGATGCCATAATCTCTTTTTATGTTTTCTTGCAGGCATGCACAAGAAACATTATGTGGCAGCTTAGAAGAGAAGCGGGTTTGGGAGGTGCAGCACTGTGTTGGCCAATGCCACCACTGCATTCTTGGGCTTGTCCCTCACTTCCCAGTGCAGTGGCACACTGCTGCTGAAACTAGTTTAGCCAGCGTGCCACTAACTTGAAACAAATTAGCTGCTGCAATGAGGGAGTAACTCGTCACTGCAGGGCGGTGCCTTGCTTGGTGTAATATTTCAAAAGAACATGGTGGCGGCTGTCGCCGTAAGCTCACAGTCCCCATAACAGCCAATGGGGGTGCCATATCCCCTGGTTGGCATGCCCCTATCCCAATTAATTTGCCAATGGGGAGCCCAATCCCCATCAGCATAATGCCCCCCCCCCAATTTCTTGTGTGCCGAGGAGGGTGCCCAATCCCCCTTGGCATCATACCCTCCCAAACAGGCTTTCTTTGCCGATGGGGGAGCCCAATCCCAATCGGTTTAAGTCCCCCCCTCCCAAAAAATGCAGGTGACACGCTGGGAGCCCACCCCAGTGTGCTAAAAGCAAACCTGCAAAAAAGAACCTTCCTGTGACGTCTTTTTTTATTTATTTATTTTTCCCTGAAACAAAGAAAATGGTCCCTCGCTGTTGGGTCCCCTTCCCCAACCTGTGCCCACCCTCTGAGCACTTCACCTACCCATGCCCCCCCCACCCCATACTTACCCTCCAGAGCCTGGTGTGATGATCTTCGGTAGATCGGGAACACATCTGCACTCTTCAAAGCCAACAGCAAACTGAAGAAATGCAGGTAAGTTGTACAATGGTATAAATGGGGGTTTCTCAACTTATGTTGATATCGCAGCCATTTTTTTGACTTTTGGCACCAAATTTTCAAAATGGGGTTCTTGGGACCCTTCCTCATGAATTCAGTCACTGTCATGGCATTATTCAGTCCTGAAAAGTGATTTCACAGTCACTGGACAGAATCACCTTTTGGAACCGAGTAATGAAACAACAGTGCCACGGTTCATGAGGTGTGCTCTCAAAAAGTGTATGTTGCAAATCTGGTGACAAAATTCCAAAAAATGTCTGTGTTATGAGGGTGCATTGAGCAGTTTACACGCACACTCATAACTTTGAGAATGTTTGAGAGTGTTACTCCAAATTTTCCACATTGCTATTTTTACATACCTCCATATGAACAGTATAGCTGTCATTGTTCACATCCTGCCTGAAATGTGTTTTTGCACATCTGCCGCACAATGGCACGGTCGCTGTGGGAAATCAATGTTTGAGACAGATTAAGAAAATCACAGTGACACTGTTCATGAGTTAATGCCCCAAAATGCCTATGTTGAAACTTTGGTGACAAAATTCCATAAAATAACTATGTTACAAGTGTGCATTGCACAGTTTCCATGCACACTCATAACTTCGAGAATGTTTAATATTTTCACTCCAGATTTTCAACGTTGCCATTTTTGCACACCTCCTTATGAACAGTACAGCTGTCATTTTTTACATCCTGCCCAAAATGTGGTTTCGCACATCTGGTGCACAATGGCGTGGTCGCTGTGGGAAATCAACGTTCAGGACAGATTAAGAAAATCATAGTGACACTGTTCATGAGCAGATGTCCCAAAATGCCTATGTTGAAAATTTGGTGAAAGAATTCCAAAAAATGACTGTGTTACGAGGGTGCATTGCGCAGTTTTCACACGTACTCGTAACTTTGAGAATTTCTAATATTTTCATTCCTGATTTCCAACATTGCCATCTCTTCACACCTTATAGAAACATAGAATTTAATGGCAGATAAGGACCACTTGGCCCACCCAGTCTGCCCATTTCCCTACCTGATGGATACGCTGCAGATCCTAGTTAATGAACAGCTTACTTTCTCCTACCCCCACCCCCTAGAATTGCCTTTTGTCTGTCCCATGAATTCTTGAATTCCCACACTGTTTTCGACTCTACAACCTCCTTATGAATGGTGCCACTGTCATTTTTCACATGATAACTGTGGTTTCATACATCTGGCACAGAATGGTGTGGTCGCTGTGGGAAATCAATGTTTGGGGCAGATTAACAAAATCACAGTGCCACTGTTCATGAGCAGAGGTCCCAAATGCTTTCATCAGGTTGGGGTCGCAAAAAGGCCATGTTGAAAATTTGTAGTGCAAATACCAAGAAACTCCTGAGGTGTTAGGGGTTTCTAACCATAATGTCCCACCTTGTACACACAGACAGGCATCAGGGGTGTGCCTTTGGATTGCCGGCTGTAATGATCATGCCATTCCACCCCCACCCTGCAGCCAGTGACAGGCACCGAGGTGTGCCTTGGACTCTTCACTCCCAGAATTCATCCCATTCTGCACCTATATCAGTGTATGTCCTTATGGAATGGGGTGACTGTAAAGCCAAACACCCCAAGGCACACCTCAACAATTGTCAGTGTCTGCAGCATAAGGTGAGGTGAAATGGCGAAAGCGTTATGAGTGACGACCCAAAGGCATATCTCAACGCCTGTCCGTCCCTGCAGGGTGAAGGTGGGGTTGGCGTGAAGTGCAGTACTTCACTGCCATTCCTATTCTGTATCTGTCTAACTCCTGCACTTCCAGTGCTAATACCAGCAAACAAACATTCGGCATTGACAAATGCTTGTTCTTAAAAGATATCAGCTCTGAATTCAAGGGCTGTTACAATTTTGGCTGACACCACCTGCTCTGGAAGTCTATTTCAAACTCGTTTTGTTATGTTGTTAATCCCAACATTTCCCTTGGATCTCCATCCCTTCAATGGCATCATGTCCCCTTGTGCTTTCCTCTTTGTGAATTCTAATGAGCAACAATTGGCCTGATGTTGTTACCACTTTTAGGTATTCGATAACTGTGATCATGTCTCCTTTGTTCCTCTTTGTTCCATGAAAAATAGGTTCAGATAGTCCTTATGGTCCATGTTGTCCAAACCTTCAACAATTTTGGTTGCTCTCCTCTGTTCTTTTTAATAGATGTCAATATATTTTATTAGGGTTCCTATGAGCATACAAAAATGTAACCCCACTGTGTAGAATTTTGCACGACTCTGGGGAGTTAGTAAATTATTTGGGATTAGAGTGACCTGCAGCTGCATGAGGGACTAACATCCTGTAGACCCACACTTTTAAAATACAGACTCCAGAGTCAGGTGTAGCAATTAATCTTTACTGATATATCTTTGAAGATTTGGTAACTTAGACAGAGTACAGCTAAGCACAACATTCCTTCGTACATGTAACTTGAGCTTATGTGCCCATCCCGTAGCACATTTTCTTTCATAACTCAAACTCGGTCATTTTGTAATGGTCCTCACATCTGCTGTGGCCCATAAACTGGTGCTCTTCAGATCTGGAGGAGAACCATAGGGCTCTAGATCCCACTCAGTTGCATCCCTGGACCTCCTCAGCCAGTCCCAGTTGGGATTCATGTCGCCTCTGGTGTCCAAGCTCTATGGCCTAATGCAATCTTGCCTTCCGTGCCCTGGTCCCCTAACATTAGGACCAGACTTTCCCAATCTTTCTCTTCTACCATCCAGGGCCCCAAGTTCTCTGTTGCACTTTTGTTCTGAATTCTGTGGCAGGGCTTGGTATTTAGCTGCAGCATTTGTTGAATCCTACAGCATGAAGTATTCATTTCTGTGGCAGAATCCAATGTGCTGTGATATTAATCATGTAATTGATGACATCACATGCTGGTCACTGAGAAGGGCTTCAGGATAAACATAGAGCGTATGGGAGCCAGGCACTATGGAAAACTGTACATTTGCATGAAAAATCACCAAGAACAATGAATTCCATGGCACTACACACATTTTGCTGCATGATGCAAGTTCTGTGGATAATTCTATAACTGTAGAACTGCATAATTTCAAAAGCATTATATGGTAGATTAGTAGTCACAATTTGGATGTTTCAGGGGCTGTTAACATGTAACCCCCCCTTCGGGTGGGGGCTTACCTGGTGGCCCCTGGAGTCCGTTCTTACTCCTCTCTTCCTGTTGCCATCCCACTGCCAGTCTGGGGGTCTTGGGATCCCTTGGTCTCCATCCAGCTCCTTGTACTGTTGTTGGAATCCCTTTGGGGCCAGAGGAGTAGGTTTTGGAGCCATCATGCTGGATTCTGCTCCTTGGATCAAGCAGGTGGCTTGCACATGTTTAACAAATGCCTTCCAGGTGCTCTCGACCCTCAGAATAGGTTAGTTGGGGGTTTGGACACCTGAAGGAGGTAGCAAAGAAGTGGCTGTTTTATTTTGTTTAAGAGTGCATATAGCGCTTAAGGATCAGGGGCTGATTTGCAAAGTTATACTGTCCTCATGAATATTAATGAGCTGGGTCACTGCCTTGGGGACTGTACATATCAAAGGCAGTGACCAGCAAATGAAAAGGTTTAAATGCATAATTGTACAGTCGCTTTACTTTTGGCAAAGGCTGCTACTGGACAATAGGAAAAATAAGTGAATAGACTATATTTTTCCTGCAGCAGAACAGTACTGTGGGGACTGTTATAAAGCTATATAGGACTGTATGAATAGCAGCCATGTTATGATACTATGACCCCTATGGACAGTCAATCAATAGCTTAGGCAACCAAAACCTGGTTGAACTGACTCATGGGAGAGGTGTGAGTTAATTATAGGTGCCAAAGACCTTTTGCCAATCAATAATCAAAGAAGGGTTATGTTTATTACTATTTGTGAAGGACAGCAGGAATCAATCAATCATGGACTGGGATTTTCTGGTGAAGCCTCAGGAACTTTGGGCAGTTTGAGCAGTCTTTTCTGGCCTCTGCTCAAGTCAAGAAGGGCTCAGTGCTGTGAGCTGGAAAGAAAGGAGGCCTTTTACAGGACTCAGCTGGTCAAACGGTGACTCGTTTGAGGATTGGAATAAGGGATTTTCTCTGATAGAAAGAACTGTAGTGTTGCAGCTGAATGTTTAAGGTATCTGGTGAAAGTTCCTGGTGTTTCAGAGATCTAATGTTGCAGTGAGCCTGCTTCAGTGTGGACAAACCCTGAGCTGTGAAAAGGGAAAATTGGAACTGTGAGTGACCCTGAGCTGTGAAAAGGGAGAATTGAAGCTGTGAGTGCCAGAGCTAAAGTAGGCACATTGGCTTGAACCTGAGGGCAATGGAAAGAAAAAGTTTGCAGGTATCCAGTGTTCAGGAGCCTGTTGTTTTGCTGAAAACCAGCTCTGGAAAAGCAGAGGTTTGGTCCAGAGACTACAAGTCACTAGCCAAAAGCCCCTGGAAAGGTGGGATCTTGAAGAACTTGCTTGCTGCACACAAAAGCTGTTTGTTCTTGCCCAGAAGGAAGGCAAAAACTGAAAATCTTCACAGTTGCAACTTGGAGCCAGGTAGGGAAACTGTCAATCCCTATTGAGTGAGGCAGACTTGGTTGCAGGGGGCCACGGACATGTGCCTGAGTGCTAGGGCACTCTGGACCCATTAGGGGAGCCGGATCATCAGGTCACTCCTATGTCTGGGTTCCTTGTGGCCTGGTAGACCTTGCATCTAGGCTCCTTATCTGGCTGGCTGGGTGGGCTGAACGGGACATGCTGCAAGAGTCTTTAAGCAAGTCAGAAGATGACATGCTGCAAGAATCTTCAAGCAAGTTCAAGGTAGATCTGATTCCTTTTGCCAGGCCAGCCATTCCTTCCTCTTTACTTGCTGCCCATAAGAGTGGTTGATCCTGTGTTGCCTGAACCTACTGTGCCAGTAGCCAAGATCCAGCCTGCAGGACCATGAGTAACCCAGGGCTTGCCCTGTCAAAAAGGGAAGTAAAGTTTAAAGTGTTAACATCCTAGTCAGTGCTACTTCAAGGGCCACAATGCCAGCCAACACACGGCATCTAGCAGGCCTGCATTAAGTCTGGGTACCCAGCTAAGACTGACAGGACATAGGAGGCTTGCACTGTTACCAGTGGGGATGGACATTGTGTGTTTTCTGGCCTACGGACCCTGTTAACCCCATTAACCTATTTTTTCCTCTTAACAGCAATCCTGTTCCCAGTACCCCTTTCCCTAGCCCTCCACCCTAAAATAAAGCTGTGGTTTGTTTGTTGTAGGCATTTTATTGGTATTAGCTGTTAAGTATATGTGTTTTACAGTATTGGTGAACAACGTGGTATCCAGTGTGTGGGGTTACTGGAAGGGGAGGTGGGTAGGTACATCATCCCAGGGGGTTGTACCAATCAGAAACCTAGCCCACTGTTACTTTACTCTGGGTGGAGGCAACACACTACTTTCTTTCCATTCTGGGATTGAACCTCCAAACACCATCACAACAGAACCCAGGCCACTTAACCTGTGTGTTGTCAACAAGCGGGGTAGTAGCCCACTGGCACAAGGCGCCTGGGCTATAAACATGTTACACATCTCTACTTCTTCAATAGGTGTCTTCATCCTCCCCTTGGACTGCAGTCCATTCCCAAAGGCCCCATGGCAGCTACTTCCTTTAGGGAAGATCCCCTACTGGCCTCAATCCAATAAGAGGTACATCTTGCAAAAAGCCTGGAGCCTTCTATGCAGAGCCTTTTTGTTACTGATGCCTCCAGACCCAAAATTAGGAGCCCTGGCAGCTATCCACTAACATGTCAGGACACTCGGCAGACAGGAAGCACAGGTAGATTAGTAACACAAACTTCTAGTGGTGTGGATATAGTTCACTATCCACATTTTGGCAGTTTCACTAGAATAACTAATTCAATCAACATCTTTAAGCTAGGCTTCTCCCACCACCTTGGTGGTATATCCCCGACTCCACCCCATGATGTCAGATCTTTCTTTCTGCTGGAAGAATAGGTCACCTCCTTCATGGATCTTGCTTAAGACTCTTTGCACCATAAGCGAAAATTTCCTTTAACTTTTTTCAAACAAACTTCTACTTAATCCTCAGTCCCTTTGACTCCATGTTGTGGATGAAGATGTAGCACCGGAAGCTAGGGGTCAGTTTCTGTGTGTGGTGTGGTGCTAACAGAAGATATTAGTCACTGATCTGCATAACACATGCATGTGCTGCCTAGGCAGGCAGCATGATGTGGCCGGGTGCAGCTTCTGTATGTCTAGGTTCCCTGAATCCCTAAAAGACAGGAAGCTCCGGCCAACAATAGGTCAGCTTTCAGATTGGAATGAGAAGGACCATCCTAAGGGCCACAAGAAGGCCTCAGTGGCTGCCAGGTTAGCACTGCATCTTGTGGTCCTTGAAGTGGAAGTAGCAGCTGCTGCAGTGCATACCTTCTGGATCTCAGCACTGTTCCCAATCAGGGCCAATGTTGGAGGGTCATTCTCTGGAGGTTTCTGGAATATGTGCTTGGCCCTCCAGGCCTTGGTGGAGAGCCCTGCCCACTGGCGCCTGTCATGGTACTGACGGAGATTGAGATCTTCCTGATCCCTCAACTGCTCTACAGTGGTCAAGAGCCCTTTGGTCAAGAGGAAGGCTGAAGACTCTTCAGCACCCCCATCGAGCCTTTTGAATTCAGCTTTGGTTAAGCAGGCCATGGAGGTATTCCTCAAGCCTGTCGACTGCCTGTCAGACAAGATCAAAGAGTCAATCTTGCAGACCCTGGTGCTCCTGATCCTCTCTTAAGAGGATGTGGACCTGCCGGTGTCCCCAACTGGCCCTGCTGCAGGAACGGCCTCCACCAGCAGTCGAGTCATCCTTGCCTGTCTTGGTCAGTACAGGCAAGCATGTGGTGTACCACAGCCAGCTGGAAGACTTACCTTGACGTTGATTATCCAGTTAATGGTCGAGTTCATGATCAAGGTCTCTGTCGAGGTGCTCTCAGTCCCACTCAGTTTGGGAAGCATTGCCATCAATACTGCTTGATCTATTCATTCTCGTGACAGGAGAGGCACCATCATAAGTTGCGTTGGTGGTATGAGGAGCATGAGGCGCTCCTCTGGTAACAGTGGACCATTGTAGGGCAGGAAAGGCCTCTGGTCACCTGGCAGCTACCAGTGATGCCCTCGCTGATCTATGCTGTGCAGGTGCTACCCACAACTGCTTCTCCACCCCTTCAAGTGGAGCCTCCACCACCACAGCTGAAGGTAGGTGCTCCAACCAAGGAGATCTGTTCAGCCACCGGCTTCCTCAGTCAGTTGTCAGTGCAGATCACCCCGGGAGAGGATACCTGGGTGGTCCATATTGAGAAATGGTTGAGAGCCATTTTCGAGGAGTCCTTGAATGACTAGGACAATGATTTCATGGCCTCCTCTGAGTCTCCTCCTCAATCACAGTTTGGTCAAGGAGTTCTCCACTGAGCATGGCCATGGTCTTTCAGGGCACTTCTCCAATGTATATCATAGTCCATGTAGTCCCTTTGGAACTAATTCAGAAAAGGGACAAGTATCCCTTTATTAATATTCTGGACTGGGATGAATCCTCAGGAGTTGCCTTTCCTGTAGCTGAGGCCATTTTGGGACCAGTCCTGGAGCTGTGGTATCTTCAAGCATCCTGCCCAGCACACTCTACCCATATGGTCTGCAAGTATGTGGTCCCCACAGGGTCCCTTTTGGGGTTCTGGGACTACTTCTCCATGGAAGGGCTGGTGACCGATTTGGTTTTCTGTTAGTTTGGAAACCAGGGAAATGTGGACAGTCCTCCAGACATGGAGTCCTGAAAGATTGACCATGCTGCTAAAAAGGTATATGCAGCAGCATCCTTGGATCTCTATCAGGCTAGCTATGGCATGATGATGATGGCCAATTTTGATCACTCTCTGATAGGAGTCTTTGATGTAATCCTTCATCACCTGCTGGCTGAGTAGCAATTGATGGTATTGGTCAAGGACACGATCAGTCGCTGGCTAAACACCAGCTCCAGATGGCCTTTTACATGGGCGATTTGTATGCCTGTGCCATGGTGGCAGCCATCTCCATGTGTAGCAGGGCCTGGCTGCATCTGTCCACCTTCACTGCAGACACCCAGCACAAGCTGGCTGATGTTTCATTCTTGTGCACTGACCTATGTGGCCCTTAGGTTGCAGGGACATCACACCCATATTGAGAAGTCAATGCAACCCTGAATTCTGTGGCATTGTCCCAGATGGACCAGTACAAGAAATCTAAGAAGCAGGCTTTCCAGTACTAGTCCTTTTGGTCACAGCCTCCTCAGCAGCAGCCTCGGCAGGGATAGTACCAGGCCTGGTGCCCCAAACCAAAGTCCAGGGCTAGGGTCCTAAAAAAAGGGGGTGCAGAGGTGGTGTTATCACTCTGGCTGCAGTTGCTGATGCCCCCACAAAAGCTGCCCAGTGACAGGTTGGGGGTGTCATCCCTCTACCCATCCTGTCCCTATCTGCACTCTCTGTAGCAGGTCAGCTACATCACTTCTTGCCGCATTGATCCACTATCATAACAGACAAGTGGGTGTTAGGTGTAGTGGGCAGAGGATTCCCTCTGGACACCAAGCATCTCCCACTTTACCAGCTTCACACACTTTGGGAGTCCAGGGTGTCACAGGATATAATGTATGTCCTTCAGGGGAACATTGCTCAGTTTCTTGCAAAAGGGGCCACAGCTCATGCCCCAGATGCCTTGGCCGGTCACTGTTATGTGTCCATGTGCTTCCTGATCCTGAAATGGATAGGAGGCTGGTGCCCCATTTCAGATCTTCACAGGCTGAATTAATTCATGTGCAAGCACAAGTTCCAGATGGTCACTCTGAATGAGATCATTCCATCTCTGGAGTGAAACATGTGGTTTTGCTCCCTGAACCTTTACGATGCATTCCTCCACATCCCAGTCCATCCAGTCCACTGCTGGTACCTCTGGTTCCAAGCAGAAGGTATCCTGTACCAGTTCCAGGTCATGCCCTTCAGCTTCTCCTCAGCACCCAGGGTCTTCACCAAATGCATAACAATGGTGGCAGCCTACTTGCGATGCCTCAGCATCAGGATGTATCCCTGCCTGGATGACTGGCTGCTGGCCAGTCCATTCAAAAAGGACATAGAGGGGCCCTGTGAGCTGGCTTTCCAGACCTGCCAAGATGTGGGCCTGCTGGTCAACCCAGATAGGTCTGAACTTGTACCCATGTAGGTGATCAAAATCATTGGGGCAGTACTAGACTCCCTGCAGGTCAAGGTCTGCCTCCCTGTGGACCGGGCACTTTTAGTTTGCACCTTGAACAATCATTTCAGCTTGGGTTCTCATGCTCTTCCCAGGATTTCCAGTGGCTGCTCTGATACATGGAGTCCTGCACTAGCATGGTCCAGTGGGACCACTGGCAGATGCATCACCTGCAATGAGTGTTGAGCTGTTAATGGTCCCATCGCTTATGCCACTTGGACCATTTGGTCATGCTGACCCAGCTGATATAGGATGCCTTCCAGTGGTGACTGATCTCCAAACACTTGGAGGAAGGAATCCCATTTGTCTGCCTAGAACAGACTGTCATTTTCACAATGAACTTATCTCTGGTGGGGTGGGGAGCACACCTGAGATACCACAGAGCCCATGAGTTGTGGTCGCCTTTGATAGTCCTGTCACCACATAAACCTGCTAAAGCATGGTGCAGTATGGCTTGCGCTGATGGAATTCACTCTTCTATTCAGGAATCAGGTTGTGCAGGCCCAGACAGACAACACCACAACCATGTTCTACCTGAGCAAGCAGGTCAGAACACATTCCATTCTCCTGTGTCAGGAGGCCCTAAGCACCTGGTCCCTCATGTGCAACCTGGGTGCAGATCTCCTGGCAATCCATGTTGCACGAGTTCACAAGCTGTTTTGTGCCAACCACCCACAGTCTGGGATAATGTTGTGTGGTGCCTTTGTGAGACCTGAACCCCAGGCCTCATGTACACCTTCCCTCCCTTCCCCTTGATTCACAAGATAGTGGTCAAGGCCCTGAAGGACAAGACATGGATGAGCCTGATATCTCCAGACTGGCCAATGCAATTCTGATAAATGGATCTCCTCAGACTCAGTAGGATACCTCTGTGGTGGTTGCCTCTCCACCTGGATCTGCTGATAGACAACAGGGGATGGTTCTACCACAAGACATGCAGTCCCTGCCCCTCATGGCCTGGTTCCTGAGAGGCTAAAGTTCCTCAGATGTTGTGCTCCATGCTGTGGAGGCTGTCTGAAATGAGTCGACTCACAAATGTTATGCATTTAAACACAAGAGGTTCGCCATGTGGTACCAGGGCAAGGAGCTTTAATCTCCTTGCCTGCCCTGTGATGAACATCCTGGACTACCTCTGGCCCCTCTCTGAGCTGGGACAATGAGCAGTGACTGTTAATGTGCACCTGGCAGCCATCTCTGCGGGTGCAGGCTGATAGGCCAGTGGTGGCCCAGGAGAAAGTGGTCAGGTGCTTTTTCAAGGGCCTAGACCACCTGTCCCCTCCAGTGTGTGAGCCTCCTCCACCATGGGACCTGCTGCTGGTGTTGGCTATGCTTATGTAGAAGATGTTTGAGCCTATGCACAGGTGCAATATGTGACACTTGTCATGGCAGATGGCCTTCCTGGTGGCAAATATGTCAGAGAGATAGATTAGGGAACTCTAAGCGCTTTCAGTGGCATCTCCCTACCTGGTCTTCCACAGTGTCAAAGTCATCCAACACCCCAACTCGAAGTTCCTCCCAAACGTAATATCAGAGTTTCACCTTAACCAGGTGATTAACTTACTGGCATATTTTGCCAGCTACAACAGGCTCCATACCCTGGAACTGCAGAGGATGCTGGCGGCTCACCAGCTCTTTGAAACATATGCTGTAGCTGCACCTTACAGGCAGCAAAGCAGACAGTTGACAGGTGGATCACATCTTGCATTGACCTCTGCTATAGGTTGGCTGGTAGGAAGCCACATGTAGGCTTTGGGCTCACTCCACCAGACATCCCACTGCTTCAGTGACTGCTTCCAGGGACATCTCTATCCAGGAGATCTGCAGTGTTGCTACTTGGAACTCAGCACACACTTTAATTTTCCACTACCGCATTGATCTTAAGACTGGCTGGGATGCTGGTTTTGGGTACTCGATTCTGCAGTCTCTGTTTGCAGATAGGGGTGCATGCCTTTCACCCTTCTCCTGAAGAACTGCTAGGAGTCTTCCAGAGTAGTGATAGTGAACAATAGCCACATCACTAGAAAAATACTCACCTATAACCATAGATCTAGGACTGGTATATAGTTCACATCCACACAACTCACCCGACCTCCCCTGGCAAGTGGCACACAGATTCCTGCTTCTAGCATGCAAGATTTGACAACATGGGATGGAGTTGGGGGTACACTGCTCAGGTGGTGGGAGGAGATTAGTTTAAAGACATCTGGTGAATCAACTATTCCAGTGGAATTGCAAGAGTGTGAATGTGAGCAGTATACCACTCCTAGAACTACGATTACAGGTGAGTAGCCTATTGATATCCCCCTAATGGAGAGCAGGAGTGTGTTACACAAACACACAAATGTAGAAAATAAAGTCTAACAGCTCATCGAGCTCTTTCCCTACCAACTTAGTGGGAATACCAGTCACATTTGCTTGAAGTTGTTTTTGTTTGTCAGTTAAGTAATTGTGTACAACTGAAATATAAAATATATGTAAATTGCATGCTAATTTGTGTTGGCATTTTGAGCCACAGTAGCTGTTTCTTTAAAAGGAGGTATTTTTGTTTCTTTTTCTGAGATCCATTCTGACTGAAAAGGGATCTTGGTTTAGAATCAAGCTGGTCAGTTCCCATTGCCCAGGAGTACACAATGAAACACTGGCTGAAGTGTGATTTGAACCTGGATCGCTTATTTGTTCACAATCATGTGCTCCAGTTACTGGACCCACACTCTGACACCGAGAGCTGAGCTGTCCATTTCCCTCTGAGGGCAGTCACAGACATGCTTCTTCTTGCTATTGCCAAATTACATTTGACGTTTAATTTACAAATATGTGGTACCTTAATGTTAAAAAGTTACTGCAATTAAAAGGAGAGGCACTGGAGCATTTCGTGTGACAGAATAGATTGTTCTAGTTTGTCCTAAGATTTTTTTTAAATGGTTGCGTGCTTTTTCAGCTCGCTTCCTGGTAACAGCTTCATCTGAAGGGAGAAGCATTTTGTATAAAATGAATATTAAAGCAACTGCTGTGAAAATTAACCTGTTCAATTATTGCGGGGACATACGAGGTAATATCAGTGCTTGAGTTGAGTATTGGATTCAAGCTGTGTGTTAGATGAGGTGATAACTAGCTTAGGGAAAAATGTAATCCATTTTCTATTCACTGTGCTAAAGATGAAGTGTCTTTGCCAAGCATAGTCTCATTACAGCATGACTGAATCATGCCTGGCTTTCTTTCTCATGATACACACATACACACACACACACACACACACAACAAAAAATGGCTCACACAACACCACAAACATTTGCATCCACCAAACCTGTAAACAGACAGCCATATACGGTCCTCCACCCTGAATTTCCAGATTTCCTACACATTCACTACTCATTCGAGTGGGGCTGGGTGCAGTCACAGTATATGGCTTCCACAGTAAAGCATAAGCCCCTGGCTTCCTGCAGGACTCCAGCATCCACAGATAAGGTGTTTCCAGTGCTTCACTATTTTTGCCCATAGACAACCAGCAGGGCTCCCAGATCAGTCTAACATTTCAGTTTAACTCTATGGCAACTGTGCTGCATTTTTCTGTAAATTTAGTTTTTGGAATTACACTTTATGAGCTGTTGGAGCTGTACGGGCCTCCTGTGGGCCATATCTTAAAAAGTGCCCCCCTCCTTCCCAGTCTGAGCCAATAGCAGTGAGGCAAGAGCTACAGGGACTCAGTTCAAAGCTATGAGCCATACCCTGGCAAACCCTCAGTAATTCCAACAATGCAACAGTATTTATAGTAAATTAGATTATTTCTTATGAATGCTGTCTTGCTCTGTTTTGCCATACTACCAGGCCACTAGAAAATTGCAGCCACAATTTTTTATTGTGGAATCTGCAGTTTTCACCATTCTCCACCATAATTGCTACTTTCCAGTAATTTCATAAGTTGTTGGATAGTTTGATACTTTTTATTGGACAAACATACCATATATCTTATACAAAGATGGTATAGTACACAAGTTTTCAGGGCACAATAGGTACCTCCATTGAATGCAGCAGGTGCATTGGCTGCTGCACCTGACAAAGGTACCTGTAGGGTCCTGAAAGCTTGTGTACTGTGTCATCTTATATGTTGTCCAGTAAAAGGGTATCAAACTTTTGACCGACTCCTGTTTTCCAAGGACTAATATGACCAAAATCTCTTTTTACTAATTCATTTCTTGCAATTTTTTTTAAGTTTAGGCCTTACATAGTGTAAAAAAAATAATATTTTCAAAGAAAGGCACTAACAAATATTGACAATTTAGCATGCAGACTTGGATTTAGCCAAGAAAATACAGTATGAGAAAGGGATGGGGTTTTTTCTTAGGGGAGGGGGATTCTGCTTGACACTGCTTTCACCAACTTAAGTGCCTGATGTGGTTTGGTTTCAAAATTCTCCAGTCAAGCATTTGTGCACTTTAACACTTATCACTCATGTTGAAGCAGTGTATCAAAATTAAAATTATATATATATACTGTATATATCTTATTATTTTTGTTGCCAGAGAGACTAAAACATAAAGTGTGAGTAAAGGTGCAAATTATCCAAGTCACCTAAGTGAAGCATTAACCTCAAAGTGTTTTTGTGAGTAGTAGAGTATATTTGTGTTTTTTTTTTTTTGGGGGGACATGTGTACAAGATTTCTTTCTGAATGGATTTTTATTCAAACATCTGTGGATTCTGACTGGACCTGCTGAATATAAACCTCAGTGCACTTCTGACAGAGTTGGTAACAGTGATCCCTCCCTTGAGCATTTATCACCTACCACATGCAAAGGCTGCAACAAAAACTTGACTAAGATCCTTGAAAACATGCTACTAAAATGGATGAAATGCATTTGGACAGTTACTGTCAAACAGACAAAATTCATTGCAGCCAGAGAAAAACAAAGGTGCCTTTCAGACTAGTGTTTGATGTAATGAGAAGATAATAGTATGATTTAATGCTTCTATTATGTGTTTTGAAAATATTGTACACACAGTGTAAATTAGAGACAGCAATCATTTTTACAAAATACAGTAAATGGTTTGTTTTTTAATAGAACTCAATTAAGCACTGTCATTTATCTGCTTATTTCTTCTTACACCAAAGTGGGTTAATAACTGAGGAGGCACATTAAATACTGTAGGTGTTGATCAGACTTCACCATTTTACATCAAGAAACTGATAAAGTACGCTGCTTCAAAACTAGTTTAATATTGATTGGCCGCGGATCATTAAATAAAATCTAGTTAGCACTGCACAAGGCTGATGCATTTCGATTGTATAAGATATGCTACATATCGATTAATGTACTATTCATTTCAAGAACATAATTCTTTCTTCATGTTGAAACCATATAGAGGTGGCAATAAATTTTATTTACCAATTTATACTGACCAGTACATGCTAGAGAAAACAATAAAATATATATTGTGGAGCCCTGGGAATATATAGTAGAACACCTGCAATTTCTTTGCAATTTGTGCAAAACAAATCTGTATTTTGGGGATTTTTTTCTACAATTTTTCAGTGACCCTGACTATAATCACAGCAACTGTATAGGAACAATAGCCCTGCCGACTGCTCCATTTCCCTGTAATATAGAGAAATTACCTTAGGTCTGGTAGCTCTGAACCAGAGACAAATACACATGTAATGCAGTATGCACACAAACATGAATATACACATACAGCAAAGTATGCACATACATATATACAGTAGCAACATATAAACCTGTAACTCAACACATACACATAGCCATACTCACTCATATGCAACTGCAGCTAAACATGCCCTCACAACCATAGAACAATATATACAGATGCAAACATAAGGTGTATGCAAATATTGACCCACATATACCAATACAAGCATAAGCATGCACACATAGGCAAAGACACACATCAACTGATGCAAAAATATATATGCAGAAACAGCCTACGCACGCACACACACACACACACACACACACACACACACACACACATATACACATACAAATATGAACATGCACAAACAACCAAAAGCACACGCACACATATACAGATGCAAATATCAACATATACACAGAGACACACATACAGTGTGTGTATATATATATATATATATATATATATATATATATAGTGACACACTAGCACCACTATAGTTAGGGTTGAGTAAGCAGTTTACTGTTAAACCCAAAATTATGTACTTTAATAACTTTGCATCCGTTCAATGAATGTGCATGAAATATGGCATGTGCAGTCCTGTGGGGTAGATCTCTTGAAGTGCCAAGTTTTGTTTTGATCAGATATGCAGATTTTGAGCAGTATATAGTGAAAAAAGTGTAAAAGTCGCTTTTTTTGTTGCCCATTTTTGCTGATTTTTATGTTTGCTTGCACGCATGTGCAAGAAACATAGTGCCATCATTCGAGTTTTCGGAGGTATGCCACCACCTCTTCCAATTCAGTCAGTGTGTTGGCAGGTGCGGCCCCTGTCCGCCAATGCATGCTGGAGCTGTCTATGACAAGCTCCAAACTGCAGTGGCATACAGTTGAAAGGGGGAGCTACGCTTCAGTGAGCAGCGATAAGATATCGCCTGCTCATGCGCAGCTCCCCCTACACACACACACACACACAGAAACGCATGCACGCATACTGCATGCGCCTCCCCTATGCACACACTCTATAGCCGATGGGGGTGCCCAATGCCCCATCAGCTGTGCTGCGTTTCCTCCCCCCCAAAGTCTTCCAAATGCCACACTGGGTGCCCACCCCAGTGTGGCAAGTTATCGGATAGCCGATGGGGGAGCCCAATCCCCCATCGGCTCCACTGTCCCCCCCCTGAAAGTATTGGGTACCATGCTGGGAGCCCACCCCAGCGTGGCAACTGATGCTATGGCCGACGGGGGTGCCCAACCCCCGTCTGGCTCCACCCCCAGCCATCCTTGTGCCATGCTGGGAGCCCACCCCAGCATGGCAAACGTCCCGCATCGCCTTTTTTAAAACCTGTAAAGAAAAACGTCCCACGCAGTCTTCCTGCCCCTCCCACAACCCGCACCCACCACTGCACACCCTGCCTCCCCACACCCCCGCCTCACCCCATACTTACCTCCGGAGCTTGGCACAATGATCTTCGGTGGACCGAGAACACGTCTACACTCTTCAAAGCCGACCACGACTTGAGGAAATGCTGGTAAGCTGTATAATGGGATAGATAGGGGTTTTCCAACTTTATTGCATATCTCAGGCATTTTTTTGGAATTTTTGCACCAAATTTTCAACATGGGGTTTTTGGGACCCCTCCTCATGAATTCTTGCACTGTCATGGCGTTACTCAGGCCCGAAGGGTGATTTCGCAGCCACTGCGCGAAATCACCTTTCCGGAATGATTAACAAATGACACTGCCAGTGTTCATAAGGGCCTCTTAAAAGACTATTTTGAAAATTTGGTGGAAAAATTCCTAAAAATAACTGTTTTATGAGCGTGCGTTGCACAGTTCCTACGCACAGCTCGTAAGTTTGCGAATTTTCAATATTTTCACTCCAGATTTTCAACATTGCCATTTTACCACACCTTCTTATGAACAGCACAGCTGTCATTTTTCACATCTCACCCAAAATGTGTTTCCACCATGTAGCGCACAATGGTGCAGTCGGTGTGCGAAATCAATGTACGGGACACATTAAGAAAATCACATTGACACTGTTCATGAGCAGAGGTCTTAAAATGGCTATGTTGAAAATCTGGTGAAAAAATTCCTAACAAGCATTTGTCAATGCCGAATGTTCGCTTGCCGGTATTTGCAGTGGTGTTTGGCATGTAAGGTGCTGTACCCTAATGCCCTGTGCGATTGCTGGTATTTGCACAATAAATTGTCAGCATGACCTTGTTGCTACCCCCTTTGTGCGCTACATAGGCGGAAACACGTTTTGGGCAGGATGTGAAAAATGACAGCTGTACTGCTCATAAGGAAGTGTGGTAAAATGGCAATGTTGAAAATCTGGAGTGAAAATATTGAAAATTCGTGAACTTACGAGCCTGCGTAGGAACTGTGCAATGCACACTCATAAAACAGTCATTTTTTTGGAATTTTTGAACCAAATTTTCAACATGGGGTTTTTGGGACCCCTTCCCATGAATAATGTAACTGTCATGGCGTTATTCGAGGCCAAAGGGTGATTTCGCACAGTGCCTGCGAAATCACCCTTCGGGCTAGAATAATGCCATGCCAGTGACATCATTCATGAGAAGTGGTACCAAAACCCCATGTTGAAAATTTGGCAAAATTCCAAAAATGACTGAATATGCATAAAGTTGAAACCCCCTATGTAGCCCATTATACAGCTTACTGGCATTTCTCAGTTCGTGGTCGGCTTTGAAGAGTGCAGACATGTTCCGGTCCACTGAAGACTGCCAGCCAGAGTCCGGAGGTAAGTATGGGGTGTGTGGGGAGTCTGAGTGTGCAGTGGGTGGGTGCGGGTTGTGGGAGGGGGGCTGAGAGGCAGCGCGGGACTGATTTTGTTTTACAGGTTGAAAAATAAAAAAGGCGACGTGGGACATTTGCCACGCTGGGGTGGGCTCCCAGCATGGCAGAAGATGGCTGGGGCCGAGGCGGCCGGGGATGGGCACCCCGTCGGCAAAATGCTTGATGACTGTTTGCCAGCTGGGGTGGGTTCTCCGTGGCAGCAGGATGAGCTTGGGAGTCAGGAGTCGACGGGGATTGTGGCACCCCGCTGGCAACATTTGCCACGCTGGGTGGGCTCCCAGCATGGCACCAAAGCTTTGGGGCGTGTATGATGTGCTGGGAGGTAGCGATGACATGAGGGGGCATGGCATGGCAGCGTGCTTCCTTTTGAAGCAGAGGAACATCGCTGTATACATGAGCCCTGCACCCATTGTTGCAGGACACTACGCCTGCTCAAGGGCAGTGCATTGGGTGGAGGAACACACCTCCGTGTGCTACTCTCCCAAAGCGTTCCTTGGCATGCGGCGTAATGACGTAAAATGACTGTTTTATGAGTGTGCATTGCACAGTTCCTACACACGCCGTAAGTTTGCGAAATTTCAATATTTTCACCCCAGATTTTCAACATTGCCATTTTACCACACCTTCTTATGAGCAGTACAGCTGTCATTTCACATCTCACCCAAATGTTTCCACCATGTAGCGCATAATGGCGCAGTCAATGTGCAAAATCAATGTATCGGGACAAATTAAGAAAATCACAGTGACACTGTTCATAAGCAGAGGTCTCTTAAATGGCTATGTTGAAAATTTGGTGAAAATTCCTAAAATGACTGTTTTACTTAGCGCATGCTATGCAGTTCCTATGCATGCTCATAAGTTTGTGAATTTAATATTTTCCTCCAGATTTTTCAACATTGCCATTTTATTACACTTCCTTATGAACAGTACAGCTGCCATTTTTCATATGCCGCCCAAAATGTGTTTTCACACGACGTAGCGCACAATGGTGCTGTTGGTGTGCTAAGCAATGTATGGGACAGATTAAGAAAATCACAGTTACACTGTTCATGAGCAGAGGTCTTAAAATGGCTATGTTGAAAATTTGGTGACAAAAGTCCATAAATGACTGTGCTATGAGTGAGCATTGCGAGTTTCCATGCACCCTCGTAAGTTCATGACTTTGTAATATTTTCAGTCCAGATTTTCACCAGTGGCATTTTTCCACACTTCCTTATGAACAGTACAGCTGTCATTTTTCACAACATGGCCGAAGTGTGTTTTCAGACTTTCAGCGCAGAGGTGCGTGGTCGCTGTGGGTAATCATTGTTCGGGACAGATAAAGAAAATCACAGTGACACTGTTCATGATCGGAGGCACCAAAATGCCGGAGTTGACAATCTGCTGTACAAAATCCCCAACCTAATTATGTTATGGGTGTGCGTTGCACAGTTTCTGTGTACGCTCGTCACTTCACCATTTTTTTTTATATTTTTACTGCAGATTTGCAACATTGCCATTTTTTACACCTCCCCATGAACAGTACAGCTGTCATTTTTTACATCCTGTTCGGAATGTTTTTGCACCTGTGGTGCTAAATGCCATAGTCGCTGTGCATAAGCAGCTTTCGGCTAATAAACTGATATTCCCCTGTTCATGAGGTGGGGTCACAAAAAAGTGTTGAAAATTTGGAGGAAATACCAACGAATGCCTGAGGTATTGGGGTTTCCAACCATAACGCCAACCCTGTAGAGAATGACAGGCATCAGGGGTGGACTAGGTTCTTGCCTGTAATGCTTATACCATTCCACACCCTGCAGCCAAGTGAGAGGCATCGAGGTATGCCTTGGACTCTTTGGTCCCAAAGTTCACCCCATTCTCCTATATTGCACCCATCTCACCATATTTTCTAATGGAATGGGGTGTGCATAAGGGCCAAAGACCCCAAGGAACACTGTGACACTTGTCAGTGTCTGCAGGGTGGGGTGTGGTGAAATGGCGTGGCCGTTATGCCTGACAACTCAAAGGCACACACCAATGCCTGTCACTCTCTGCAGGGTGGTGGTGGGGTTGGCTTCAGTTCAATACTTCACTGCCATTCCTATTACGCAGCTCTGTAACTTCTACACAATGCCAGCAAGCAAACATTCGGCATTGACAAATGCTTGTTTCTCATCACATTGTGGCCACACCATTTGGAATTTTGGCCTTAAATTTTCAAGGTAGAATGAGCTTGCCCAAAAGAACAAGCCAACATTGGTTTGGTGAAACAATATTAATCCGTTCCAAAGTTATTTAATTTTGAAATCTTGGGTTCTGAGCATGCTCAGTTCAGTCTTTTGGATAGCTGCACAGTATTGAACAAGGATTTAGGCTCATGAACAGGGATTTTGACAGTTCATGAATAGGGATTCATTAAATCCCTGTTCATATGAAAAAAATGCATGTTCGTGAGTGACCATCTTGTTTTCAATTTTTCTAAAACACAAAACATTGTGCCTTGCCCCACAGGCGTCTTTTTGTGGAGACTGAAGTATGTGTTTTGTTCAGGGTGACACCCTTTTACAAACCCATGGCTTTGGTTCATAGAAACATAGCATTTGATGGCAGATAAGGACCACTTGGCCCACCTAGTCTGCCCATCTCCCTTCCTGATGGATAAGCTGCAGATTCTAGTTAATGAACAGCTTACCTCCTCCTACCCCCCACTAGAATTGCCTTATGTCTGCCCCATACATTCTTGAGTTCTCCCACTGTTCCTGACTCCAAAAACTCCTCAGGAAGGCTGTTCCATGCATCCACAACCCTCTCTGTGAAAAAATACTTTCTAACATTACTGCTGAACCGTCCTCCCCTCTATCTTCAAATTGTGCCCCTTGTTCTTGCACATCTCTTTTTCTGAAAGACTCTACCCTCATGTACTTTGTTAATTCCCTTGAGATACTTGAAAGTTTCTATCATGTTCCCCCCTTCCTCCTTTCCTCAAGGATATGCATATTAAGCTGTTTTAGTCTCTCCTCACATGTCTTCTGGTGCACACCATTTTGGTTGTCCTCCTCTGAACAGACTCCACTATGTCTATGTCTTTGAGGAGATCGGGTCTCTAGAATTGCATGCAGTACTCCAAAAAGGGTCTCACTAACTGTCTGTACAGAGGGATAATAATTTCCCATTTTCTACTGTTGATGCCTCTCCCTGTGCATCCTAGTATCCCCCCAGCCTTCCTTACTGCCTTCTCACATTACTTGCTCATCTTTAGGTCATCTGATACAATTACTCCTAGGTCTCTTTTGATTTTTGTTGTTGTTATTATCTCACCCCCCCCCCCCACTGTGTACTCTTCCCCTGTGTTTTTGTTTCCCAGGTGCATTACCTTTCACTTCTTTGCACTGAATCTGAGCTGCCATATATTTGACGATTCCTCCAACCTTGCCAAGTCCCTTTTCATCCTTTCCACCCCACCTTGTGTATCAACCCTGTTGCAGATCTTTGTGTCATCTGCAAAGAGACATACTTTTCCTTCCATGTGCTTTCCAATGTCACTTATAAAGAGATTAAAGAGAACTGGTCCCAGTACCGAACCCTGTGGTACCCCGCTAGTTACCCTCTGTTCTTCATTGTAGACTCCGTTTACTATTACCCTTTATGTCCTGTTGTCCAGCTAGTTTTGTATCCAGGCTACCACCTTGGGATGCACTCCAAGGCTGGCTAACTTGTATATTAATCTTTTGTGTGACACTGTGTCAAATGCCTTGCTAAAATCTAGGTAGGCTATATCCACAACCCCTCCCTGGTCTACTACTTTGGTCACCTAGTCAAATAAATCTATTAGGTTCATCTGACATGACCTTCCTGCTGTGAAACCATGCTGCCTTGGGTCCTGTGCCCCACTGGCCTCCAGGTACTTAAAAGTTCTTTCCTTTAGAAGTGATTCTATCATTTTCCATACCACTGAGGTCAAACTAACTGGTCTGTAGTTTACTGCCTCTGCCCTGCTCCCACTTTTGTGAAATGGAATCACATCTACCCTCCTCCAATCCTCAGGTATCACCCCATCCTTCCATGATTTATTAAAGAGAGTAGTCAGTGGTGTTACTAGTTCTACCCTTAGTTCTTTTAGAATTCTGGGGTGAATCCCATCAGGCCCCATTGCTTTGTCCACCCTCAGTTTCAAGAGTTCTTTCAAAACCTTTTCTTCTGTGAATGGACTGGTATCGACCCCCCCCCCCCATCCAGAGTGTTTCTCTTGTTTGGTTTAGGTACCTCCCCCTCAATTTAGTTCAGTCAAAAATGACCATTTTGTAATTCAAAAATCCCTGTTCGCAACTTACTTCTGTTCCCTGTTGTGAGCTGTCAAAATCCTTATTCGTATGGGAATGACCAGATGGCTCTATCTTGCAAACAGGGACTGGCTCATGAACAGGGATTTTGACACCTCACGAACAGGGATTCTAAAAAGGAATCCCTGTTTGTGAGCTGTCAGAATCCTTGTTTGTGAGCTGTCAAAATCCCTGTTCATGAGGGGATGACCAGATGGCCCTAAAAGTCCCTGTTCATGTGCTGTCAAAATCCTTTTTCGTGAGGTGTCAAAATCCCTGTTCGTGAGCCAACCCCTGTTCATGAGCTGTCAAAATCCTTGTTCGTGAGGGGACAACCAGATGACACTACCTCACAAACAGGGATTTTGACACCTCACAAACAAGGAATCTGCTCATGAACAAGGATTTTGACTGCTCATGAACAGGGATTTTTAAAGGTTTCTGTTTCTTTGCCACTTCACTGCAAAGGAACTGTTAGGACTTTTGTCTTGAAATTTGCAGGGTAGATAGGGGGTGTCCCAGAGATGTGACTTGTACTGGTTTGGTGTAAAAATCTTCATCAGTTCTATAGTTATAGCATTCCAAATTTGAGAAATTTCCCATAGGATAACATTGTGGTGAATGATGCGTCTTTCAATACCAATATCTTGAAAATGGTTGACAATACAGATTTTTCACTAAGCGCAGCTTAGTACACCTTTACTAAAAGCACACATGCAGGTTACCAGTCCATCATTACAACTGCAGTGGAATTTTTTCCAAAATTGCTATGGTTACTGAGATATTTTGTCATTTTCAGCATAAGACTTTCTTGGAATGTGTCTAGGGCTGCACTGCATCTCTACAGTTATAGGTAGGTGGGAGTGCAGGGCCCAGAGGGCTCTGCACTCCAATATATGGATACCATTATGCAGTAATTGGACTGTTGGGCCATCCATTATGCAATACTGGAAGCTCTGGACCCTAGGGAGATGACAGTTCATTATATTGTCTGTGTACTTATGGAAAGATGGGAGTACAGGGCCTGTAGGGCCCTGTGCTCCCAAAAACAATACCATGGAGGGCCCTGTGCTCCCAAAACCATATAAGAGTAAGATAACACGTTTTCAGAAAGTAAGGAAATTCATTGCAAAACACTTTGTTAATGCATCAGTTAGGGTTGAAGCAACAAAAGTAGGGAAATGAGGCATTAGGGTTAACACTGTAACACTCCACCACCACCCTACTACCCCACCCTTCACAAACCAACAGGTGATGGGGTGTGCCTTGGGGTCATCGGGCCTAACTCTCACCCATTCTCCTATACTGTACCATGTCAGCTTTCTTACACATGGAATGGGATGAGAGTTAGGCCCAATGACCCCAAGGCACACCCCATCACCTTTTGGTTTGTGGAGGGTGGGGGTGGGGTGGTAGGGTTGGGGTAATAGGGTGTCAACCCTAATGCCTAATTTCCCTACCTTTGTCTCTTCAACCCTAACTGATGCATTAACAAAGTTTTTTCAATGAAGTTATATATACAAAAATAAACATACCCACGTACATGTACACACACAGATACAGATATAAATATTCACACTCAACCAAAGACACACATACACAGATACCAATATAAACATAAACTAATGCAACTATAGACATACCCACATAGAGCTAGGCATGGGCACACAAATATGCATGGATATACACATACACGCAATCAGAAGATAAATACAGTCATGCACACAAAATCATAGCTGAGTACACTCATATCACCAAGCTTGCAAACATAACTGTTAATATATACAGTATACACACATACACAAACAGCAAACCATAGGCACAGGCAGCCATTCATTTATACACACATAGACTTAAGTATACACAGACAGCATTCCTGCATATTTACATACAGTGAGTATGCACATACAACCATACAGTATATGCATGTAGACAAAACCAAGAATGTACTGTCATACATACGCAATACGCACATGTGGTATATCTTCAGTCCAACTTTATTTATATAGTACAAAATCACACATGCCCACACAATGCAAAGCATCATGGGCTGCATATGCAAATCACCACAGAATGTTATGCTGGTTCAACTTTAAGCAGAATTGCATGGTGCCGAAAGGCTTCTCACACAGTTTGCAAAGGGTGCTAACAGATGACATAGACACGTGTTTCATCCTACCAGGACTCATCAGTATGCCTCATCTGTTTACCTTGCCTCAGTGTTTGCGCACAGAGGTTCTTTGTCGTTATTTATATAGTGCTTCATACTGTGTATAACAAAATGCTATACAACAAGCATGAACCAATTAAAAAAGAAAAAAGATCATATTTATTTAATATGTACAGTACATATTTTATCAAGTGTACTAACTGTATGTACAGATGTATTGTTGTATTGTCTGTCTCAGGGTCAAGCCTTTAAAAGGGCCACATGACCCCATGCTTTCCACCTGGTTAACAAAATTTTAAATAAAAAAAATATATATATATTCAAGATGTTAAAAAAACACAACAATCAGCAGCATTGGTGGAAGACTATTGATCAACGTAGATTGCCTAGCATTAAGTAACATTACTTGTGTAAATTATGCTTGCTCACTTTCTTGGCACATGTGATTTGCATTGGTCAGTGATGTAATTGAGGTAAGTCAGCGTTGGTCACTCTATGCCAGAAGCCAGTAGCATTAGCTAGGATAGGATTTGTTGATATTTCTGATTCTTTTTTAACATTTCAGTTGCAGTTGCAATTTAAAATAAAAAAGAGGGTGTTGAGCAGAGCCCTCAGTTTAAACAAATTGAAAATCACAGCCACACCAGATAACCTTGACTACTGAAGGCAGCATTGCATACCATGCTACCCAGTCTATGTTGGCCTGTGGTCCTTGTCCATGGTCTGTAGTCCCCCACCATCACCAAATCAAATACCTTATATGGGGTCTGATTCTCAGGTGCAGGGTCCGGCAAAAAAGTGCTTCTACCTTGCCTGCAACCCCCGTAGCCATGCACAAAGATGGCTACAGCTCCCGGTTACAGCCTTTCCTTACATGGGTGCTAACTGTACTGCATCCAGATAGGAGTGGGGGCAGGATTCACCATGCAAATGGCCCACAGGACTATTCTCAAACTATGGTGATCCTCATAATCCAGTTAGCCATACCCCACTCCTCTCCTGTAAAATTGTCAAAGGTAGGCACACTAACATCTGGTGACCTTGATTTGCATTTTGCCTTAGTCATTGGAGGAACTCTTTCCCCATGACTAACACCAGTGTCTGTGAATATCAGACAAGTGTGGGTATGGTGTCATGATAGGGAAGTTTCCCCCCAAGTTTCACTGCCACTCATTGTGGCTGAGATTCAGGCCCTAGGTAAAGGGTACTGTAATTTGTCAAATTAGATAGCTTAGGTGTTAGAATACCATTCTAAATCATTGCAGCAGCAAAGGAGAAAACTTGACTACGGCCAATGGAAATTCATGTACACAAATGCCCACAGTCTGGGAAACAAGATCCCAGACCTGCAGGCAACAGTCACTGAGGCTAAACTGGGCATAGTAGCCATTAGTGAGACATGGTTCACCAGTAACCACACTTGGGAGAGTTCAGTACCCGGCTATGTAATGTTCAGAAGAGATTGAGGTGCAAAAAGGGGAAGGGGGTGGAGTGGTCCTTTATGTCAATGAAAATATCAAAGTTACAGAAATTCAGAATACACATAAGGAGCCAGAAGAACTGTGGGTCACCCTGGAAACAGGAAATGGGACAGCTATATGAACTGGGGTTGTCTACAGGCCTTCAGACCAGGGGGAGGACACAGACCCATTACTGTTAGAAGACATACAAAACATGACAGCTAAAGGGGAGGCTCTAATAATGGGAGGCTTCAACATGCCAGATAGAAATTGGTCAATACCAGCAGGAACATCCTCCAGAACTAGACACATAGTGGATTCACTGCAGGGGAAGGGCCTCAAACAAATGATACAGCAACCTGCAAGAGACAGGGCTATCCTAGATCTAATACTGACTAATGAGGAAAGGATCACAGATCTCCAGGTAGAAGGTCACTTGGGAGCCAGTAACCATAACATATGGTTCAATTTGGCCACTAGAACTAAATCATCCCATTCCAAGGCAAAAATATGGAACTTCAGAGGAGCTGACTTTGATAAGATGGCCAACACAGTTAGGCTAGCCCTGGCAAGAAGAAATTCAGGTGAGGGGGTACAGGCAAAGTGGACAAACATTAAGGATGCAATACTTAAAGCAACATCTCATTGTGCTAGAGAGAAAAGCAAGAGCAAAAGAAGGAAGAAGCCACTTTGTTTCTCAAAAACAGTAGCAGAAAAGGTCAGAGCCAAAAGGCTGGCCTTCAGGAAATATAAGGGAATGCAGCGGGATGAAGAAAAAGAGGTATACCAAACTTCCCTAAGGGAAGCAGTGAAGGCAGTAAGGCAGGCAAAGGCCCAAACTGAGGAAACACTAGCACGAACAGTAAAAGAAGTGGAAAATACTTTCTATAGATACATTAGTGAAAGGAGAAAGTCCAGAGGTGGTATTGCTAAGATCAAAGGGGATAAGTGGGAGTGTGTGGCAGAGGACCAAGGAAACGCATCTATCCTAAATAGATACTTATGCTCAGTATTTACTGAGGAGAAGGTAGAGCAGGGCCCACAGCTCAGCACCATGGACACAGGTGGGAGGGAGATGTGCACTAGCCCCTTCACAAAAGAAAGGGTCCTACAAGAGCTTGATAAACTCAGGGTTGACAAGGCAATGGGAACTGATGGCATACATCCCAGGGTACTAAAAGAGCTAAGAGTGGAACTAGCAGAGCCATTATCAGGACTGTTTAGTGAGTCTCTGAGCACAGGAGAGGTCCCAAAAGACTGAAGAAGGGCTCATGTGATCCCGCTCCACAAGTGTGGTAGCAGGAAGGAGGCAGGGAACTACAGACCAGTCAGTCTTACCTCAGTAGTGGGCAAGATTATGGAGACACTCCTTAAGGAAAGGATAGTGCAACACCTGGAATCCATAGGTGCACAGGATCCAAGACACCATGGGTTTACAACAGGAAGGTCCTGTCAAACTAATCACATAGATTTCTTTGACTGGGTAACCAGAGTGGTGGACCAAGGGAGTGCAGTTGATGTCACCTACCTTGACTTCAGCAAAGCTTTCGATACTGTTCCACATGGAAGATTGATTAATAAACTGGGTAGGCTAGGGGTGAGTCAGAAATTGGTCAACTGGGTGGCAAACTGGTTGGCGGGCAGAAAACAGAGAGTGGTGGTAAATGGTATACAGTCAGAAGAGATGCAAGTCACAAGTTGGATACCTCAGGGATCAGTCCTGGGGCCAGTTCTCTTCAATATCTTTATCAGTGACATTGCAGATGGACTGGTGGGTGAGGTTTGTCTGTTTGTAGATGATCCAGATGGGGTGGGCAGAATGAGAAGAGATCTGGATAAACTGGCGAAGTGGTCAGTAGAGTGGCAACTGGGGTTTAACGCAAAGAAGTGCAAGATCATGCACATGGAGAAGAGAAACCCTGAAGCCACCTATAGGTTGGGAGGGGAGTTGCTGGCAATCACAAGGGAAGAAAGAGACTTTGGCATCATCATCACAGATGACCTGAAATCATCCAAGCAGACCACTAAAGTAGTATGTAAGGCTAGAGGGATGTTGGAGTATATTAGTATGGGCATCGCAAGTCATAAGAGGGAGATAATAATCCCTCTTTACAAGACACTGGTTAGGCCCCATCTGGAGTACTGCATGCAGTACTGGAGACTGCACCTGCACAAGTACATTAACAAAATGGAGGCAGTCCAGAGAACAGCAACCAAAATGGTGCAGGGACTGCATCAGAAAACATATAAGTACAGATTAACGGAGCTCAATATGTATACCCTGGAGCAAAGGAGGGAGAGAGGTGATATGATCGAAACATTCAAACATCTTAAGGGCATTAACAAGTTGAAATAATCTAACATGTTTCAATATAAGAAAAATAGCAGGACAAGAGGACACAGCATGAGATTAGAGGGAGGCCAATTAAGGGGTAATGTGAGGAAGTTCTTTTTCACAGAAAGGGTGGTAGATGCATGGAACGGCCTACCTCAGGAAGTGGTGGATATGAACACTGTGCAGGGCTTCAAACAGACATGGGATAGTCATAAGGGAGCAATACAGATGAGTATAAATAGATAGGCTAGTGACAGAGTACAGGCCTGTGGCACATTCATAAGGTAGAAAGAATGGGCAGACTGGATGGGCCTTGTGGTCCTTATCAATAGTCAACTTCTATGTTTCTATTACCAGGTTAGCAACAGCAATGAATAGGTTAACGGGCAAAAGGTGAAAGTGATCATTTGTGCACAAATGGTGAAATTAGATCAGCAAGATACGCAGTAACCTGACTATGGAGAGCTTTGAAGATTAGGAGAGCAAACTTGCAGGTCACTTGTTGGCCAGCAGGAGCCCATGACCAGGGTTCTTGAGCAGTCTTGGGGCAGAGGGTGGGTGGACATGCTGGGAAACAGTGCTGCTGTGGGCAGCACTTTCCCAACCAGCTGCATGTATGGCATGACTACCAGTGCCACAGTGACACTTGTTGAGGGCCAGGAAGCTTGCTCCCCCCAGGATTAGCTGTGGTATCCAAGGCAACTATGAAGGCTGGAAGTGCCATCATAAAAACATAGAAACATAGAATTTTATGGCAGAAAAGGACTGCTTGGCCCACCCAATCTGCCCATTTCCCTACCTATTGGATAAGCTGCAGATCCTAGTTAACCAACAGCCTACTTCCTCGTACCCCCACCCCTAGAATTGCCTTATGACTGTCCCATGAATTCTTGAATTCTACAACTGTTTTTGACTCCACAACCTACTCAGGAAGGCCGTTTCATGCATCCACAACCCTCTCTGTGAAAAAATACTTCTTCACATTACCTCTGAGCCATCCCCACTCTGTCTTCAAATTGTGCCCCCTTGTTCTTGCAAACCTCTTTTTCTGAAAGTTGCTACCCTCTTGGACTTTGTTGATTCATAGAAACATAGAAACATAGAATTTGATGGCAGATAAGGACCGCTTGGCCCACCCAGTCTGCCCGCTTCCTTTACCTATTGATACAAGCTGCAGATCCTAGTTAACCAGCAGCCTACTTCTTCCTACCCCACCCCCAGAATTGCCTTATGACTATCCCATGCATGCTTGAATTCCACCACTGGTTTTGACTCACAACCTCCTCCAGAAGGCCGTTCCATGCATCCACAACCTCTCTGTGAAAAATACTTCCTCAATTACCTCTGAGCCCCCATCTTCAAATTGTGCCCTTGTTCTTGCACACCTCTTTTTGAAGATGCTACCTCTGGACTTTGTTGATTCCTTTGAGGTACTTGAAAGTTTCTATCATGTCCTCCCTCTCCCTTCTTTCCTCGAGGCTATACATATTAAGCTCCTTAAGCCTCTCTCCATATGTCTTCTGGTGCAGACCCTGCACCATTTTAGTTGACCCCCTCTAGACTGCTACCATCCTGTCTATGTCTTTGTGGAAACTGGGTCTCCAGAACTGCACGCAGCACTCCAGATGGGGTCTCACCAGTTGTCTGTACAGAGGGATAACAACTTCCTGTTTTCTACTGGTGATGCCTCTCCCTATGCATCCCAGTATCCCCCCAGCCCTCCTTACTGCCCTCTTACATTGCTTGCCCACATTTAGGTCATCTGATATGACTACCCCAGGTCCCTTTCCATTTTTGTTGTTGTTAGTATCTCATCCCCCATTGTGTACTCTTCCCCTGGCTTTTTGTTTCCCAGGTGCATTACTTTGCACTTTTTTGCATTGAAACTAAGCTGCCATACATTTGACCATTCATCCAACCTTGCCAAGTCCCTTCTCATCCTTTCCACCCCACCTTGTGTATCAACTCTGTTGCAGATCTTTGTGTCATCTGCAAAGAGACATACTTTTCCTTCAGTCCTTCTGCAATGTCACTTATAAAGACATTGAAGAGGACTGGTCCTAGTACTGAACCCTGCGGTACCCCACTAGTAACCCCCCTTTCTTCAGAGTGGACTTCGTTTACTATTACCCTCTGTGTCCTGTTCTCCAGCCAATTTTTTATACAGGCTATCATCTTGGGACCCACTCCATGGCTGGTTAACTTGTATATTAATCTTTTGTGTGGGACTGTGTCTAATGCCTTGCTAAAGTCTAGGTAGGCCATGTCCACAGCCCCTTCCTGATCTACTACTTTGGTCACACAGTCAAAGAAATCTATTAGATTCATCTGACATGACCTTCTCACTGTGAATCCATGCTGCCTTGGGTTCTGTGCCCCTCTGGTCTCGAGGTACTCAACAATTCTTTCCTTCAGAAGTGATTCCATCATTTTCCCTATCACTGAGGTTAAACTAACAAGTTTGTAGTTTACTGCTTCTGCCCTGCTCCCACTTTTGTGAAGTGGAATAACATTTGCCCTCCTCCAGTCCTCAGGTACCACCCCATCCTCCCATGATTTGTAGTCAGTGGTGTCACTAGTTCTACCCTTAGTTCTTTTGGAATTCTGGGATGAATCCCATCAGGACCCTTACTTTGTCCACCTTTAGTTTTAAGAGTTCTTTCAGAACTCTTTCTTCTGTGAATGGCTGGTATCACCCCCCCCCATATCCAGAGTGTTTCTATTGTTTGGTTTAGGTACCACCCCTCTTCATTTGTGAATACTGAGCAAAATATTTGTTTAGTATTTCTGCCTTTTCACAGTCACCCTCTGACCATCCCCCTGCCCTTTATTAAGCCTCACTATCCCTCCCTCAGTCTTCCTTCACTCCCTGATGTACCTATAAAAGGTTTTATCCCCCTTCTTAACTGAGTTGGCTATCTTTTCCTCGGTTTGGGCCTTTGCTGTTCTCACTGCCTTCCCTGCTTCCTTTTGCTTTAACTGATACAGTTCTCTGTCCTGCTCCCTCTGTGATTCCTTGTACTTCCTGAATGCTTTATTTTTCTCCTTAGCCTTCCCTGCCGCCTCCTTTGAGGACCATAGTGGTTTCTTACATCGTTTTGTTTTGCTTATTTCTTTCACACAAAGGCTTGTTGCCTCTGTGATGGCAGTTTTGATTATTCTCCATTATACTTTTACCCTTTCTTCCTGCCCATTTGCTAGTGCATTCCTTAGGCACTCACCCATTTTGGCAGTCTGCCCTCCTAAAGTCCAGTACCTCTGCCTTTGTATGGCTTGACTCTAAAGATGAGTTTATCGTGAACCATACTGTTTGATGGTCGCTAGTTCCCAGATGGCTACCCACTTCTAAATCTGTGATCCTCTCTCCATATCCATTTGAGAGCACCAGGTCTAAGATTGCTCCATCTCAAGTGGGTTCTAATACTAGTTATCTAAGGCATGCCCCCTGCAGGACATCTAGAATGACCCCACTCTTGGAAGTGGCTGCTGCAAATGCACTCCAGTTAACATCTGGCATATTCAGATTCCCCCATTAACAGTATCTCCCCTTTTTATGCCATTCTAAGGATACCTTCTATCATTTCCTTGTCCATTTCCTCCCCCTAAGATGGGGGTCTGTATATAACCCCTGTCCGGATTGTGGTGCCTTTGCCTGTCTCCAAATTGACCCACAGTGCCTCCTCTCCTCTCCATTTACCCTTTCGTTCTGTTGCTTTGATTCCTTCCCTTATGTAGAGAGCTACTCCTCCTCCTCTTTTAACCTCCCTGTCCCTCCTGTAGATAGTTTATCCTGGTATGTTTACATCCCACTCATGGCTCTGTGTGTACCATGTTTCTGTGACTGGCACGATATCCAGATGTTCCTATTCCATCAAGGCCACTAGTTCAGGAAGCTTGTTACCCAGACTACAGCATTGGTACTCATTACTCTCCATTTTTTTATGGCTTTACCTCTTGTAGCACCATCCCTGTCCTAATTGACTTTGCTTTCTCCATTTACCCCTGTCCTGCTCCCTACTGATATTTCTGCCTTGGTCTTTACCTCATTTAGTACCCTGTTTGTAGGGGGAGGCTGGAAATTCCCTGCTGCTTATCAGTGCCTCCCCCCTTGACTAGTTTAAAAGCTTGCCAATGAAGCATTTAAACTGATCACCCAAAGACTTGTTCCCTTCCTCAACAGATGCAGACCATCCTGCCAGTATAGGCTGGTATTCCTCCAGGCAGAACCCCAGTCCTCAATGAAGCCAAAACCCTGTGCTCCGCACCATTTTTTCAACCATTCATTGAATCGAGTGGTGCAGAGTACCCTCGCCTCATCCTTGCCATAGACAGGAAGCACCTCTGAGAAGGATACTACTATGTACTACTTGCCTTAGGCCCCTCCCTAACTCCACAAACTCTTCCTCATGTGGGTTAAGGGGTTGTGGGAGAGAATTACTAACACAGAAAAAGATCCTGCTGACATCAGAATGCCAGCTGGTAACAAACTCCACATTTTCTAATGTTGAATAGCTTTTCTTATCATTCATTTTGTCTGTTTATATGTAAATGGAATCACTGCTCACCTTCTTTTCATAAACAGAATGGCCAATTACTATATTAACATAATCTGAAACTCCTTTATAATGTGGTAAGTTTAAATCTTAATCCTTTTGGGTGCTTAGTTAATTGTCTTGTGGGACACATACGTTCTACTTCTAAACTGAAACGGTTCAGATTTGGAATGCTTTGTAACACTTAAAGTGTGAAACAGGGCATTCATATATGCAAATTAGTTATGCAAATATATTGTGTCTCAGTTCACCATGGTCCTTTAAAGATTCAGCAAAGTGATGAATTTTGTGTTGAAGAGCAGTTCATGAACTTGGTTTCATTAACTGTGGTCTATATTTAGGAACCATTCATGAATGGCCCTCAAAGTTCGTGAACTGATAGACTACATTTTGCCTGGCCTAACCTTACAGATTGGAAAATGCATGCCTCCATAAAAAACAATAAAAATAATGTCTGTTCCTTCTGTTTGGGCAAATGTACCTTCAGTCCTTGTTTGGAAACAAACAGTAGACCCAGACTCCCAAAGGCAGGAGCTCTAACTATTCTTCTAAAAGCAAATACCCCCTAGCTGAGAATTCAAAGTGTTCATTTGACTGTTAATGCTTGCTATCCCTTAGTCCTCAACTACATGGCTGCTTTGGTGTTGACTGTTATTCATAGTTTGTACCACTAGATAGTGCTGCTTTATACAGAAAACTAGAAACATCGACTTTGCTCAGATAAGAACCGCTTAGCCCACCTAGTGTAGTCTGCCTATTTTTACCTGCCTATAGTATCTCCGTAGATACTATTTGACCTCCATCCCATTCATTCCCTTCCCTTTCCCCAAGATTCCTTTATGCATATTCAATTAATTCTTGAACCCCACCACTGATTTCACCCCCACCACCTCTGCTGGAAGACTGTGCCACAAATCCACCACTTTTTGCGAAGAAGTACTTCCTCACATCTCTCCTGAATCTACCCCCTCCAGCTTCTTATCATGCCCCCTTGTCTTTGAGCACTTTGGTTTCTGAAAAATACTTCCCTCTTGTATCTTGTTTACCCACTGAGGTATTTAAAGGTCTCTAGCATGTTGCCTGTATCTGTCTCTCCTCTCTTCCAAGATGTACATATTTAGGCCCTTTAATATCTCCTCATAGGTCTTCTGATGAAGACCCTGCAGCATTTTAGTTACCCTTACCTGTACTGTTTCCGTTCTGTCTATGTCCTTTCTGAGATGTGGTCTCCAAAACTGGATAAAGTGCTTTAGGTGGGGTCTTACCAGCAATCTATAAAGAGGCAACACCACCTCTCTCTTTCTGCTGGTGATACTCCTCCCTATTCACCCTAGCATACCACTTGACCTCCCATATGCCTTGTCACACTGCCTAACCACCTTTTAGTCATCCAATATAATCACCCTCAGGTCTCTTTCCCGCTTTGTGGTCATCAGTACCATCCTCCCCATTTTGTACTCTTCCCCTGGGTTTCTGTGCCCCAAGTGCATTGTTTTGTACTGTTTTGCATTGAAATCCAGCTGTCATACCCTTAACCATTCCTCAAGTTTTCTCAGGATTGTTACTCATCCTTTCCACACCCCTGGAGTGACCACCCAATTGCAGAGTTTGGTGTCATCTGCAGAGAAATAGACCTTCCCTTCCCTTCAAGCTTCTCTGCAGTGTCTAGTAATGTGAGTTAAGGAAAGACTGCTCATGGTAAGTGAACATGTGTAAATTGTTGACTGTCAGGTCAGCCACTGCACAACAATATCAGGACTACACAATGAGCACACAGGGTTTATGGCCCCCTTCAAAACAGCAACTGGGCACAAAGGTGACTGGGTAAAACAGCGCATGGTACATGGGTGACTGGGCAATATACCAAGTGGTCATTTGGGTGACTGAGAATTGGGCAACCCCTGAAATAGCTAGTGCACACGTGCACCCACCCACCTAACCACAATTGCATCCATAGCCGCACAGACTCGAGTGCCCCTTGGAGGTGTTGTGACAGTCAATCCATCATGCCACTGTCATGGCATCAGCCATTAGACAGCACACAGACTGAAGGGCCATGGATGGGAACAGTATGCTGAGGATTGGAATCCCTGCCACTGCAGCACCTCCCCCCTCCACATTGCAGACGGTACTACACCGAGATCAAACCATCATAGCATCATCATAGTACAGACCAGTTGCAGGTTCAATGCCCCATTCCACTGGTACTCACCCTCGGCACCATCTGTGTCATGCTCCGGCAACTGTTGTGACACACTCCCAGCACTGCATGCAAGCCACCAACTCCATGCCACTGTTACTGTACACCATGCATACAACAGTGTGTATATTTTGTTACATGCTCAGTGGGCAGGGTTATGGGAGTACGCATGACAGATGCAGCAGCACCTGACCAGCCCATACCATTTTTTTTTAATTCAACATACTTTATTATATACAGTGACAGAAACAAGACACAACACATTAAAAAATACAACAACAATAAACAAACAACCCCAACAAACCCCCTCCAACCCTGACCCCTCCCTCTCAGGCAGAGTGGATCAACCCTAAACTAGCTAAAGTGACTACTGAATGAAGCATGTGGGAAGTCTCCCAAAGTTTGAGAAACAATATGCAAAACTAACTAAACTAGTCTGCCATAAACAATGAAGCACAAAATCCAGAAAAGACAGTAGGTAAATCCAAAGGGAAGCCAGTCCAGATTAATTTAAATCATATAAATTGTGTGCAGTTTGTCCCACTTCTTGTTGAAGGATAAGAGCCAGTTATGAAGACTAGAAATCATCCGTTCAACACGGATATTAAACAGGAGTTCCTGCAAACATTCATGGTATGAAATTGAAGTCTGGTCAAGCCAATGATGGAGGACCACTTTTTTGACCGAGCAGGAAATTAAGGCCATACAGCCCAAGCCAGGTTAAAGCTCTGGAATGTGGAACACCAACCATCTCACTAGGATGGCAATTAATGGAAATGGATGGCGTATCATTCCTCAAGAGCCAGAAAGGGTGACCGCTCCTCTCACACTCCAGCTTCCTATGCCGCATGGACAAGGAAGTGAGGGGTAAGGCTTATTGGTGTTGTGCACAGTACCACAGGTACAAATGCCCTGCAAGGGTCCAAACAGAGGTGGACCATGTTGTGTACACCAGGCACCCGCACAACCATGTGCCAGATGCAGGGGATATCGGTGTCCAGAGTGTGCTCAGTAAGGTCAGGGACTGGACACGGACAAGCCTGGAAAGCACCTCACAGGTGCTAGTGCAGTGTACCTCTGGGGTGACAGACGCAGTGGCCGGCAGTCTGACTGCAATCCCACTAATGAAGCAGATGGTCCAGTGATTGCAGCAGGCAGCAAGAGACTGTCCTGCTACCCCAGCTATCATGGCAGAACTCTGTATACCATCAGAGTACACCATGACCGGGATGATGGAGCCCTTCCAACTCCATGACAGTGGGTCTGCAGGGGACAGGGTGCTACTGTTTGCCACCCAACAGTCATTGCAGTTCCTGAAGGGCTGCGAGGACTGGTTCCTCGATGGCACCTTCTGCTCCACACCACTACTATTTGGGCATCTGTATACCATACACAAGATGTCCTCACAGAAAGAGCAGGCATACAGCCTTGTGTTCATGTAGGTGCAATGGCTGGTGGGAGGCAGCAACCCCAATACTATGCTCATGGATTTTGAGTGGGCCGCTTGTAGGTGCTTTGCGGTAGTTTTCAAGGGGGTCAAGATCCGTGGATGCTTTTTTCACTTTTACCAGGCCATCTGGTGGCACATCCAGCAGACCCCTGAAGTGCACGCACAATACACCACCAATGAGGAATTTGGCTTGCAGCTCTGCATGCTGTTTACTCTGGCATTTGTCCTGGTAAGTACTGTTGCCAATGTGTATGGTGAGCTCAGGGACTTTGACTTCTACAGGGAGAATGAGAAGCTTCTACGGCCTGTCCTGGACTATGTCAAGGACATGTGGATTGGGCGCCTCTTTGGACAGATAGCTAGATGGCACCCACTGTTCCAGGTCACTGCATGGAACATGTATGAGGCTACCCATGCTGGCTTGGCATGGACGAACAACACTGTGGAGGGCTGGCACAGGGGATTCAACACTTGGCTTGATGTCTGTCATCCCAGCATTTGGTGCTCCTTGATTGTCTGCATGAGGAGCAGTGCCTCAATGATATCAGGATGAAGCAGCTAGTGTCCAGGTTGGGCTGTGCTTCCAAAAAGAAGAGGTATAAGGATCTGACATGGTGCATAGAGGCAATCATGGGGGAGTATGGGGTGTGGAGCACTGCCGACTACTTGTGTGGGATTGCATACAATTTCCAGCTGCAGGTTTAGTTAGCCAGTCCCCTATGCTGCGCTGTTGTTCCATTGCTGCCAATGAGTATAGCACACTGTCTCCGTTCCCCATTCCAGCAGTTTCTGTCCCTCCACACCCATTCCCCATGGCAGCAGTTCCAGTCCCTCCACACCCATTCCCCATGGCAGCCTGTGTGACCTGCCAGATGCAGGGTCCCTGTTTGTCCCCTGTGCTGTGGTGGCCATTCTGGCATTTCATGGCTGACCGTGGCAGTGCCCACTGTTCCCATTTTTTGTGGTGACCTCAGTGTTGTGTGTCAGTGTGTTTGGCAGTGGCGGTGGTAGCATTTTATTTATTTTTTATTTCCTGGATTCGCTATTTTGACAGTCTCCACGGTGGACCCTGTACCATTCCCGCGTGTGGGGTTCTGTATGCACTGTTGCCACTTCGCCCATCCACAGTCACCATTCTAACACAGAACACTTCTCTGCAATGTTACATATGAAGACATTAAATTGGACCTGTCCCAGCACTGATCCCTGAAACACCCCACTGATTACCCTCATTCCTCTGAGTGAACTCCATTTACAACCACCCTCTGCTGCCCATCCCTTAACCAATTTCTCACCCAGAAAATATTTAAGCAACAAGGCATGACAAGGTGTGTGTTATCGTGTAATAACGTCACTCCTGGGGTGGGTTGAAGCACGAGATGAAGCCGAGTGCTTCCACCACCCCAGGAGTGACATTATTACACAATAACACACACCTTAGAGTGCCTTATTGCAATTATACAATGTCTCGATGTTATTCAAAATAAAAAAAATGTTTTTAGTAGATTTTTAGTGAGGCAGTATATCTTTGTTTCTTAAGAGAAAATAATAAAGGTGCTTATCCACACAGTGATGTTATTGTGTAATAACATCACTGTCTCAGGCATACACTGACCAATCAGAGTCCAGGATTCTTTCTTGCCAGTATAATTTTGTACCCTTACCCCTGATAGGGAGGTTCTAGTTTTACCCTGTTTTTATTTTTTTTACTATTTGTGTTCCCTTGTGCCGTATTTAAATATTTTTATACTCCTACCCTAGATAGGGCATTGCTTCTGTTCCCAGGTTTGGCCTACCTTTTACCTTCCGCCCTTCCCCGTACTGGCTGTTACACAGTAGTGAACAGGTGCCTTACCTTAGTCAAACAGCAGCTTGGAATATAAACTGCAGCTTTAACATAGAATGACTGGGAAGAGAAGGTGGATTAAACCTGGCTTTGGTTTCCTATAGGTTTTTGCAAATGGACTTTTTCCATCTCCCTTGAGACAGGGCCCTCCAAAAAATCTGACCAACACTGTGTATATGCCAGGGGGCACAGGATGAACAGGATGGTTGCCTGGTCTAAGTCTAAGTCTGTCTAGTTGATAACTTGAGATTTAGACGACAAAAAAAATGAGTTGCTGGATGATTTCATTTAATCGTGACTGTATCAGCATACAAAAGTGAAGCACACACAGCTGAGTGAGTCCACTGACAGCCCTAACATTTTGCACTGTATAGGGCTCCCTGTATGGTGTAAAACATTTATGCAGCTATCGCTGTGACCCTTTCTGAAGCAGCATGGGCTGTGCCTGTTTTTGTCCATGCTGTTTTGCACTGAGCACAGAATGGACATTTGAAATGGTCCTTTCTCGCTTTCTAAACTCCTGATTAATGGTTGATAAGTTTCAAAATCAAAACGGTGTGGGCTCCAGATATTAGTGTTTTGTGGGATGATTTGTTTGGCTCGTGTCACAGTAACAGCCCCAAACACAGGTGTATTATTTTGATGCAGAAATGTTGGTATTTGCAGTCACAAAGGAATGTTTTGAGTACAACTGATCTTACACTATGTTATGAAGAAAGAAAGATGCAGTCTACAAAATGCAGTTCTTCTAAAATCAAAGCCTCTGGCACTCAGTGTGTTGCTGAAGTGTCCTTGACCATTTATGCATGTAGGGTTTCCAAAATATCATATCAGAACATAAAACACTATGCATATGCAGAGAAAAAAACTGGAATGCAGCCCTTTATAAATACTCGAGCTGCCAAGAGAACCAAAACACAAACACATACTGTACATGTGCAGTGAACTTCTGAGAGGGGAAAAAACCTTAACCTTTCCAAAGGAGCAGAGATAAAGGTTAGGTTCTCGCTCTCCTCACTGTCTTTGGCAATTAAATGTAAAGGAGAGATTGCTGCTAATTGAAGCACGTAGAACACAAGCACAATTAGACCTTTGATGACACTGTTGACAGAGGCTTGGATTCAGTGCCTTGAAATTGCATGAAATGGATGCATTGGGTTGCCATGGCAATCTGGCTTTTAGCTCTTTGAAATGATGGAAAGTGTGTGTTTTCTAAACAGACACCTGCTTTACTGAAGGGAAAAAAAATCTATGTTCCAAATGATGAGTGGAAATTATCAATATCTTGCCTGCAGCTTTAAAATGAATTGGGACTGTGCTGATTATGGCACTGCAGGTAGTTTCTGCACAACATCAGGCACACTGAAGGGGACAGGAAGGTTAAGGGTTCACTCCCTGGTTAGGACACAGTATGCAAGATGAAAACTAGGAGTGGGGCGCTAGTGGATGAGGGAAATGTTGGGGCTAGAAAGATCAAAAAAATAGAAGCCATCATGGTTTTATTTCTTTCTGCTGTGGTATCCATGCTGCTAAACTGATAACCAGAGGATGCATGATATATGAACAATAAAACTTTCACATCACTGCTTCATGCTAAGAAAAATACATCAGGTTACTGATCTCCCCTACAACCACTGCAATGTGCCTTTGTTTTGATTCATGGTCCTGCCACAATTTCAACCCTTGACGTACCTAAGGAGCTGCTGGGGCTGCAACAGCTATCCCAGCATGGAGGGCAGGCAGGATACTGGCACTGCACCTGACACTGTCTTATACCACTGTGATACTGGCTGGCAGCCCCTTCCTGAAGATTAAATACTTTATCGCCACAGTTAATGCTGTGTTTGATGGCTGATGGACAAGGGCCCGACAGCACTCCTGAACCCAGGTATACTATGAGGCAGCACAGCTAGATCTGCTGCAGGGAAGTTTGATCCGGTGGCTGTAGCACAACGCTGTGAACCACTGAATCAGGAAACTCAGGTCTGAATACCACAGCCACCACTAATTTACTGTGTGACACTGAGTGAGTCATTGGACCTTCCTGTGTTGGAAGTGTCCCTACGTCCTCCTCAATCTGATCACACAAGGCATGTGGCTGCATCCACCAATGAATCTGATGAGGCTTGGGCTTTTCAACCTTTGTGGGGAAAGCTGGATTCGGGTAATAGTAGCTGAGCAAACAATTATGGCATGGTGACTCCACTTAGGGAAGCCCCTTGAGATACCTGCTGGAACTCAGGATGTACCTCCTACCCCACCTCCAGAAAACATTATATTTATAAATCTGTCACTTACCTGTAGTTCCAGTTCATTGTTTGTATTTGGTAGCCAGTAGCCTTAATTAGAAACACTGCATCGGGTTTTTCAAAAGTTGTTTTGTTAAATTTTAACTTTGTTTTTAAAATCTGCATATGACCACATTGCTGATCATCTGTTTACCATGTTGCATGCCCCAGTGTCTGTGCACAGTGATGAGAAATGTGGATCAAGTTCATGATGTTCCCAGGCGTCATTATGGCAGCCACTGTAGGTGAGGACTTGAGTGATGCTGAAACATGTCAAATGTTTTTCTGATGCTGAGATTGAGGTGGAAGATGTTGATCATTCTGGAGGAAATAACATTATATGACCAAATTTACAACATGGGCAGCCTTACATGACTGAGCCACATCTGTCTCCTGTCAGCAGTGATGAAGACTCTAACAGGGGGTGGGGGGGTCATGATGCTGAGGAAGATGGTTAAGTAGGCATGGGTAGAATGAATAAATAACACTGACTGATATGTTTCAGTGATTTTATTTCATATTCTTTCTATTTGTTTTAATTATATTTTTACGATACCAATGCATTTTGAAATCTGTACTATTAAATAGTAGCAAACACAGACCAGCCCCTATATCTAACATACACTATGTGGAAACCAGACTGCGGGAACTGGTAAAGCCAGACAAGCCTATCTGGTTGGACTGGGCTCAAGTTGTGCAAATGTTGCCTTTCAGGACAGTCCTTTAAGTCCAGATTTCATCAATATGTTTTTGATGAGTGTGTGAACCCTCCATTATTTAAAATTAGTCCACTCCCTGGACCAGCCTCTCACTCTCTGACCACACATGCTGCACCTTCCACATGCACCCAACACCCAGACCAGCCTCTGACCCCCGACAAACCACTATTCATGAAGCTGGACCACCCCCCCCCACTCCCTGGACCAGCCTTTACCCTAGCCAGCCTCCCTCTCACTACCTGGATGACCCTTCCAGCAAGCAGATAAGCCTCCCCTTCCCAGCTGGCCACCATTCTTGCTATTGGACAACCCTTCCAGCCCCCGACCAGGCTCCAGACCCCTGGTGATTGGGTGTTCCAGGTGCAGGGATGGTCGTTGGCTGTGGTAGACTTGGCTTGATGTTGGGTGGGTCTCTAGGTGTGGGGGGTTGTCAGCTGGGGTTTGGGTGTTGGTCCAGGCTGAGGGTTAGAATTTTAGCTGCAGGGAGGGTGGTCAGCTGGGGTTCGAAGGCTTGGTCTGGGTGTTAGGTTGGTGTGGAAGTTACAGGGTGGATTGTTGGACACATACTGGAAACACAGCCTTGGAATGAATGATTATTTTGTATAATATATAGGAGGATGAGAGAGAGAGTGAGAGAGAGAGAGAGAGAGAGAGAGAGAGAGAGAGAGAGAGAATGGAGCCAACATCATTCAATTGCTATCCACCCTCCCAGAACTTAGTGTAACTAGCCTCTTTCTTCTCCCAAGCTCAAGGCAGTTTATTAGTCAGCACTCAAAAGATTAAGCCTGACTCTAAGAGCAACTCTCTAGTGGGCCACAGCCAGCAGATGGAGTATCTGAAGTTGATGTCCTGTACTTTCCAGGCATAGCCCACCAGGAGTATGAGTGTGAATATTCTTGGCCCTGATCTCCCTCTTTTCTCTATAAAAATGGAAGGCTAGTTGAGAGGTCAGGATCAGCATGGCATAGACCTTCATAGTGCATGGGTAATCAGAGTTTGAAGACAAGAATAGCTGGGAGAGGGGAGCTCTGTCTTTCCTTTCCCCCTCCTGGGAAAGGAAGAGGCTCTCCATAGTCTAGCAGAGAAAGAAAACTTGAGTTGTCCTGCCCTAAGAGAAGAATGACCTCCCAACCTGACTGGCATGTGGGAGTAGTGGTGAGCCTCCTCTCAAAGCCAGTTGCCAGGATACTTACGAACCCACTCCCACCAAGAAGTATGAAAAAGCGGGAGAAGTGAACAACTTAACCCTTATAAAGCACTCCAAAGGAGAAAAGGTACCTTAAGTAAGTAACACGCTTTGACAAGGTGTGCATTATTAAGCAATAATGAATGATGGTGGTTATGTTAATTTTCTAGTTAATCACCCCCTTGGGGTGTAATGTGGCATGAGGTGCAGCTGAGTGCCATATTTCCCCCAAGGGTGATTAACTTGAACATTAAAGTAACTCCCCAGAGTTCATTATTGCTATTATTATAATTGGGTTATGAGTAACTGTAGGTTGAATAACCTTTTAAATATATTTTGCTTATTTTTTTGAGAAAGTGATATAAAATAGTCCCTCCGCCATTCTAAATTGCCTAGTATCTGGTTTGTTTGCTGCAATCTGGATAAGTGTGGTCTACACTGATGTACATGCTCATTCCTGAAGCTGGTTTGCTTTTAAACCAACATTCTGTGCCCAAGTAAATCAACTATCACACCCCCACGCTGGTACCTTTTGTGATGACAGAAAATGAAGAGCATATTAATGTACTGTACATGCAGATTTATTAGCAGATGTATGTATTTTTTTTTTACTTTCTGTCATTGAAAATTATGTACAAACTCTTGAGGTTTTTTTTTTATTTACTTCATTTCTATTTTCACTTGGGGGGGCAGGACTAGGCACGCGGTAACTAACTGGTAACAAAAGTGCACAATCGGTGTCAGGAGCGAAAACTAAATTTGTGTATAGACGTACGGCAAGAGGGGGTAAAGAATGAGAGAATGACAGCCGGGACAGTGTTGATTGAAATAGTTTCAGTATGCAGAGTTTGCACAGGACTGACATTGTGTGAGTGTTCATTAACAGCAGCACTTGTCAGTATCTAAAGCTCTGCACACTGAAACCGTTTCATTCAGCTTCGTCATGGAAGTCATTCTCTACTTCTACACCCTAACATACTAACATATTAAAATGCCAGCAGAATAGACTTAACAGTCTTTCATGTCTGCTCGTTTGGTCAGCCTCCACCCTGGGAGCTGACCTTGCTGCTCTCCTCTCTCTCTCTCTCTGGCTTCTCCCTTCCCAGTCCCATCTATTCTCGCTGCATTGGATTTTGCTTCCAGAACCCTTCCCCTGTACCTATCCCACCCCCTCTTGAACCCCTCCACCGTGTCTGCCTCCACCGGCCCCCTGTGCAGCACATTCCATGGCTCCACCACCCTCCCAGTGAAGTAGCACCTCCTCCTTTCTTCCCTGAATCTCCTTCCCTAAAGCTTCCACCCATGCCCTCTGGTTGCCCCCCTCCTTCCTCGGAGCACCCTGACTGCTCCTCCCCTATTTACCCCCTTCATGTACCTGAAGACCACTATCATGCCCTTCCCCGGTCCCTTCTATCTTCCAGTGTGTACATATTTAGCTCTCCGAGCCTCTCCCCATAGGTCCTGTCCCCCAAGCCCCAAATCATTTTGGTTGCCCTCCTCTGGACCCTCTCCAGGAGTTCAATGTCCCTCTTTAAATGTCGCATCCAAAACTGCATGCAGTACTCGAAGTGCGGCCTCACCAAGCAGTTATACAGTGGGAGTATCACTTCCCTCCTTCTGGCGGTGATCCCCCTAGCGATGCATCCCAGCATCCTGTTGGCCTTTGCCTCTGCCCTCCTACAAGTCTCCGAGTTGTTCATCTTGACATCCACCACCACCCCCAGGTCCCACTCAGCCATCGAGACTTGTAGCATTCCCTCCCCAGGGTGTACACTTGGCCTGGGTTTCTGGCTCCCAGGTGCAGTACCTTGCATTTCCCTGCATTGAACCTCAGCTTCCACTTTCTAGACCACCTTTCCAGAGTCTCCAGGTCCCCCTGTAGGGCCACCCTCCCCATCTCCCCATCCACCACTGCCCCCAGTTTTGAGTCATCCACAAAGAGACTCATCTCACTCCTGATACTCTTCCTTATGTCAGAGATGTAGGTGTTGAACAGGAGGGGCCCAAGGACTGATCCTGGAGGGACCCCACTAATGACCCTCCTTGGGGATGAGACTATCCCACCAACAACGACCCTCTGGGTCCGGCCCTGTAGCCAATTTCCTATCGATCTGATCATCTGGTTCCCCACCCCCATTTCTCCCAGCTTATCCAACAGGCCCCCATGAGGAACAGAGTCAAATGCCTAGCTGAAGTCAAGAAAGAGGACGTCCACTGGTCTACCCAGGTCCAAGGCACTCGTCACCCAGTCATAGAACTCCACAAGGTTTGACTGACATGATTTCCCCGGGACAAATCCATGCTGTCTATCATCCAGGCACCCCAACTTTTCCAGGTTCCCCCCTACTCTCTCCTTGACAATGTCCTCCATCACCTTGCCCACCACTGATGTCAGACTGACGGGCCTGTAGTTCTCTGCCACCTCCCTTGTCCCCCCTTGTGGATAGGCACTATATGCCCTGCTAAACCATGCTATCTAGCTATAAAGAAGATGGCAGCATACTTTGGATCATCTTTTTGGTGCTTGCATTTGTTTATTTTTAAGAAGAAAAAAAGATAGAAAACTAAAGGTTGCCATGCCAATGTCATGCTACCTAATGTGCTGGTTCAAGTTTTGGACTGAGTGCTTGTCCCACATGGACCCTCCTTGTCCCACTTTTTTGCCCAGTCCCACTCTCTTACTGCTCTGGCTATACTTTATTGTTAAACTAGTTACAAGAAAAAAACAGCAACATCACGGTGCATACTGCAGTGTCTCAGTAGTACTGATACAGATTACACTTCTATTGTATTTCTACATATTTGTAGCGAGACTGCAGAAAGTTCTACCCTGTCTGTGCTTTTGTTTTTTGAACTGCTTTGTTTGAAGGGAATTGCTGCAGTTCTTTCTTGGGGACTGTAATGATTGCTTGGTCATCAATGGTTTCTTGAGTTCTTAGTGTAGCAGTTACTGTAATGGTGGCTCTCAATTCTATTGATTGAATTTTTGAGAAAAAAAGAAAATTGCCAGGCAAATCACCGCACCTGTGGTTCGGCTCTACAAGTACATTGATAAGTACATTAATATAAGGCTCTCAGAATGCTGACATCTGATCAGAATTCAGCATTTCTGAGACCATTATAATAAGATTGTAATGCACACCCCAGGGGTGCAGTGAGGCATGAGGCCAAAGGCTGAGTGTTCTTATGCCCCTTGGAAGTGTGTTAAAATCCGATGGTGAACACCCTAGAGGGACTTATTATACTTATTAAGTGTCCCTAAGTAGACTTTTGGGGATGAAAATGAGATTCGGCATCTGACTGTGAGTTTATAGAGATTTAATGCATGGTCAGGAGATATCTCTCGGCCAATAAAATTTCTAGATTTTTTTTCCCATTCTATAAAGAGTAATGAGCAAGCCCTAGGTAAATGTACTGTGATGTAATTAGTATTGGTTCATCAGGAAAAGGGACCTGGTAAGAGTCAGGGTCAGTTAAGTCAAATGGAGTTGGGCCAGACATGGGAGTTGGTAGGCTGTTCCATGGGTCTACCACCCTCTTGTAAAGTAAAACTTTCTCACATCTCTTCTTTATCTCCCCATCAGCCTCCACTGATGTAACTATTGTAATGGATTCATGAGTCAGCACACACACACTTCAGGAAGCTAGGAATGAACTTTATTATAAAACTCACTCTGATTGGTCTAACACTCTTAACATGCTATAGAGATGCATTACACACTGAGAACTACAAGGTGGCAAATTAACTGCAGCCTTAACCATTGGGCTGCCCACAGAATTAGAATGTATAGGAATTCTGGACTGACATATCAGTCCAAGGAACAGCAAGGGTTAATATACTTTCTGTTACATCTTCCTTTTTTATGTTGTCTTTCGAGTGCGCGAGCAACATCTTGCGGTAGTAGTAGCACAGTGAAAGGTGTGTCAGTGTTGGTGAATGCAGGGCTCACTTTAGTAGGTGCGTCCCTCTTTCCCCAATTAGCCACCATGCTAGTGCTGATGCAAAACTTATGTAAAGTGGCTACAACTTGAAAAAAATGTGCTGCTGCAATCAGAGACAAGCTCGTCATGCAGCAGCAGAGATGACACGTCTCCTGTACGTGCCTTTCCTGGTGAAGCATTTCAATAAATATGGCAGCTCCTGCCATCTGCCACACAATCCCCAGAAAGCCAACTTCAGGGGTGTTCAGTCCCCATGTCAGCATGCCCCCCAGTTCAATGTGTTTGCTGAACGGGTGCCCAACCTCATGAACACATGCACTGTCATTTAGTTATTTAATCTCGAAAGGTGATTTTGCGATCACTGCGTGGAATCACCTTTTGGGACTGTTTAACAAACTAACAGTGCCACTGTTCATGAGGTGGTGTCCCAAAAAGCATATGTTGCAAATCTGATAAAAAAAGTCCAAACAATGACTGTGTTACAAGCGTGCATTGCGCAGTTTCCACACACGCTCATAACTTCGACAGTTTTTAATATTTTCACTCCAGATTTTCAACATTGCCATTTTTTCACACCTCCTTATGAACAGTGTAGCTGTCATTTTTCAAATCCTCCCCAAAATGTGTTTTTGCACATCTGGCATACAATGGCGTGGTCACTGTAGGAAATCAACTTTCGGGAAAGAGCAACAAAATTGCAGAGCCACTGTTCATGAATGGCAGTCTCAAAATGCCTATGTTGAAAATCTGGTTAAAAAAATCCCCAAAGTAATTGCATTATGGGCATGCATTGCACAGTTTCTACGCATGCTTGTGACTTCAATTTTTCATATTTTGACTCCAGAGTTTCAACATTGTCATTTTTTTACACCTCCTCATGAACAGTACAGCTGTCATTTTTCACATCCCACCTGAAATGTGTTTTCGCACCTGTGGCGCCAAATGGTGCAGTCACTGTGGAAAATCACCTTTCAGCTAACAAACTGATAGCACCACTGTTCATGAGGTAGGATCACAAAAAGCCCATGTTGAAAAGCTGGAGTGAAAACTCCCAGGGCGTTAGGTTTTCCAACTGTAATGCCCCAACATGTTGAGACTGACAGGCATCAGGGGTGTGACTTGGGACTGTCGGCTGTAATGCTCACGCCATTCCACCTCCCACCCTGTAGCCAGTGATAGGTATTGAGGTGTGCCTTGAACTCTTTGGCCCCAAAGTTCACCCATTCTCCTATACTGCACCCATCTCAACATATTTCTTTATGGAATGGGGTGAGCATAAGGCCCAAAGACCCCAAGGCACACCGCAACACTTGTCAGTGTCTGTAGTGTAGGGTGAGGTGAAATGGCATGAGCGTTATTGCTGATGACCCAAAGGCACACCCCAATGCCAGTCAATCTCTGCAGGGTGGGGGTGTCAGTTCAATACTTCACTGCCATTCCTATTATGCATCTCTCTAAGTCCTACACTACCAAAGCCAATGCCAGCGAGACAATAATCGGCATTGGCAAATGCTTGTTTACTTTTGAAAGGAGAAAAATTCTACCATTTCATATGTAACTAGCAAGGAAACACACATCACTGGAGCGTGTCCATTCCTGGCATATTAAAGACTTTCTTTGCTTGGAATGCTTCATACATCAACACAATGAGCTGTCTATAATGCAATCAAGTACAGCATATGGAAATATTTTAACATGACTTAGATTTTAACCAATAACTGTTTACTCAACATATTTGTACTAAAATGCACTGTGCAGAAATTTCACTGGTACCAAGAGTCCCAAACATAGTGAGTTAGAGTATGGACCAGAGGGGAGCATGATCTTTACCACCAGTGCATAACACATAGTCCTTATATCTGGAGGGCATTCTCACCTCCCTCTCTCTCAATGTTACCTTGCAGATGTTGATTGCCTCTGTAACAGCACATTCAGCAACCTGTGGATCATCTATTGTGCCAGACAAATAAACAGGAGGATCATGCCTCATCCCACTTGTCTGCAAATATAGTACTGGGTCAAACAGGTCATCGCAGTGTGAATCCACAATGGTAAGAGGTGGTTCATCTGTCTTCAAGACTTCGGTACTGTCGTCCTTCTGCGTTAGTCACAAAGTATGACCATGGATGAGGGGTGGTTCCAGTTACTGTGGCAGGCTCCCATGTATGTCCATATTTAATACACACTTTGTCTTTCACTGATTGTAGAAAGTGCTCTAGCAGCCCGGTCATAGGAGTAATTTTGATGTGCCGAATGTTTCTTCAACTGATCAACCACATCTGAGTCTACCCATTGTGACACTTGTACAGCTTGTTCTGATTAATCTATGCTTTTTGTAACATAAAAATGTGTTATTGAGTGTCTCTCATGAGACATGCTGTTTCAGCTAAAAGATAAAGGCCAGGAGATAATTACAGGTTAGAAGAGACTTAAAGTAAGGATCTCCTGTTTATCTAGTTTAATTGTAGCTGCCAGCTGCTAGGTTGGAAAATCATAAACTTTTGTGATGTTTAGGAAAAGAATACAGGTTATGACACTGTGGTGCGAAGTCATAAAAGGTCCTTTGATGTCCTTGAGAGAGGGTGCTGCTCATGGATGAAAGAAAGGACTTGGAAAATGTCAGACTTAACTAGGAAGTCATAAGGAGAAACAAGTTTTTTCTGCTGATGTCACCTATTAATTTATCTCCTGACACAAGACATCCTGATTGTGTAATTTTTAATAAACAGAGGAGAAGCTGGGTAACATCATGGAGAATGCAGGATCAAGGCAGTGTTTTAATTATACTGTAACAGACCTTTACAGACACACATGTTTGGACTCTGAAAAAAGAAACATCTGCAGCACTATAAGAAGATAAGAATACATTAGGTAGACAGGTCTAAGTGTATTATTGGTAGGAATTTGCACTTTTTAAACCTTATTGTTTTAAAAGATTGTATGTTTTGTGATATATGGTTCTGTGTTTAACATTTTACATTTTTATCTGTTTTAAGTAAACCTATTTTTAGAGACTACCTGGTGTGCCTTTGAAATTCTTTCTTTGACAAGGGAAGCATATATGGTTAAAGCTGACACTGTACAAAGCTTACTGGTTTTACCAAACTGGGAAAAGGTAAGAGTTTATTCTGAGGTCTTTAATAGAGTTTTAAGGGTTCATTTTGTACGGCCTGGTTAGGTGCCCGTAGGCAAAAGATATCTGCCCCCCCCCGAAGAGCAGAATTATCTGAGCCTGTACATTGGGTACGCTAGGAAGAGGTTCACAGTTTGAATCCCTCAAAAACTTGAGACCAAAGTTTGATTCAAACCCACAAAACAGACAGGAGGATTACCCTGGTCTTTTAACTGTTTACAGTACTGCACTCAGAGGTTGGCACTGTGGGAGCAGATGGCCTGACTTGCTGAGTGGGGTTGTGACCAATGTTCCCTCTAATTTTTAGTCTCTGTGGGTGGGCAACTGATATGTGTGTGCGGCACTTTGTGCAAACAAATTGATTCATATGCGCAAATTGGGTGGCCCAAACAAGTGATATATTTTATTGCCAATAAACAGTAGAAAACATAACCAAACACGCAAATACTCAATGCAAATTATAAATATACATTCTGACAGTCTGAAGTTTGGATGTGCTTTGTGCACCATAACAGTATGAACTGGAAACATGTGTAAACTGTGTACATTTTAAAGAGTCTTGCATGCATCTAAAAGGGGTGCTGCTGATGATGCATTGCTAAGAAATCAGCATTTACTGTTTTTCTCTCCTGTCTTTCCCAGTCTTCCAGTGGATGTATATTTTATTAAGATCCATTTTTCCATCAAATGCTAAAAACAATTTTGTTTGCATCAGAATATCTAAATGGCTTTCTTCCAAGTGGTATCTTTGCTTGCTCTTAATGCAGTTCATGAGACTGAAGCCTCTTTCACAGTCAGCACTAGAAGCTTGGAATGTAGTAGTAGTAGTAGTTGTAGAAGTAGTAGTAGTACAATCTATTGTTTAGCATAAAGCAGTTACAATATACTAAAATCAGGACAGAATACATAGTAAATATAAATGGACAATAAATAAATCAACAAGGAATGTAAATATCTTTACAGTGCAATTCAATTTAACAGTGTCCCTTGAGTACCTTTTCACATTAAAAAAAAACCTCCACAGGACTTCAGGTCCCCCTAATAAACTTTACAAATGAGTTGAAATTAAAAATCTTGCAAAGATCTCTACCATGTTCTTCTCTTTCATAGTAAACAAATATTCCAAAAGATCCTCCAGGGGGAGGCTGAGATACCCTAACAATCTGCCCAGCAGTGTGTTTCCTAGTTGATTCGTACCTAGGACACAAGAGTACCATGTGTTTGAGATCATTTGTAGTCCCCACTCCACATTTACAATATGGAGAAAGTACCCCTTCTCCTTTTTGTCTGAAATGAATGCATTGAGCATTATAGTTTTCAGTTGTGAATCTTGTATAGATTCTCCTTTGTTTAGGACAGGTTAAAAAAGAGAGATATGGCTCATATCCCCATGAAATCTTTACTTTTTTATAAAACCCATATAGCTTAAGCTTGGAGAGTTGAACATAGCAAGAATGTATGTCTAAGTCAATAAGCCTCAATTTGACATCCTGCCTAATCTCCTCAAATGGTCTAGTGTAAATTTTATATAAGAGGTGGCCCAATCTGGCCAGCATTATTGTTTTCTTAATGATTTGAATAAAGGGATGTACATATCCTATGCTGGCCAATTAGATGGCTTCCTCTACACACATTCTGGGATATCTTTGTTGGGGCAAAATAAAAAGTTAAAGAGATAAAAAGAGATAATGTTGTTCACGGATGAGAAAAGTCAAGGAATGTTGTCCTAACTCCAAAGCAAGAATACAGCTTGGAGTTCCATTTAACAACATTAAGATCTATCTATAGAGTTTATTCAGAATTATTTCTAATTCTCTAATCTTAGTATAACCCCAGATTTCAAAGGCATATAACATGCTCATTCTTATTTTGGCATTAACAACTCTTAATACCCCTCTGACCAATGACTTCCCTATCTTGCTGTTAAATAATTGGGCATTTAGTGAAGATCCCATTTTAAATCGAATAACCTCCAAATGTTTGGTCCAAGATACGCTAGAGGCAAAACGGGCACCTAAATAGTCATAACACTTAACAGTGTTTATATGGTTACCGTTTAGCCTAAAGCCTATCATGTTCTTGGTTTGAGAGCCAAAAACTACAATTTTGGTCTTGCCGAGATTAACTTTTAGTTTCCTTTGAGAACAGAGAGATTCAAATTGTGCCAATTTTCTTTTAAGACCCAGGACTGAAGTAGAAAGCAAGACTAAATTGTCTGCATATGCAAACATTCAATCCTTTGATCATTAATTTTTTGGAGTATGAAAATCTGGGTTACCAAGCTGATCCAAGACTGTATTAATGTAGATGTTAAAGACAGTGGGGGCCAAAATACACCTCTGTCTGACCTACACGTTTGTCTCAAATCTATCAGATAGATGACCATACTGATTATACTGGACCCTTGCCCACGTATTTCCATAGAGTCTAATAACATCAAGAAGTGAGGCCTCCAACTTCAGATCCCTTAATGTAGCCCAAATAATTTTTCTACTAATGCTGTTGAAGGCCAAGCAGAAGTCCACAAAACAGCAATATAATCTGTTTTTTCTCACTTTAGTATACTACCAGATCAGGTGCTGAAGCACATAACAGTGTTGTACTGTAGAACGGTCCTTCTGGAAACCGTTCTGTGCCTCATTCAATACTGAGTTCTCCTCAACCCACGACAGCAATCTGCCAAAAATTATCCTAGAGAACATCTTCTGTAAAATATCTATCAAACTAATAGGCCTATACATCCTTGGGTCATTCGGATACTCTTTTTTAAAAATTAGGAAGATGACGCTACCTGCCCAACCGGCAGGGCAAGAGTACCCCTGAACCAGGTCATTAAACAGCAAAAGAAGAAAAGGAATCCACCAGTTGGGACTTATAGAGATCACCTAGGACCCCATCTGGCCCTGGTGCTTTATTTGCCTTAAGCCCAATCAGTGCGATCCAGATTTCATCCTCTGTGGTCAAGATAGGTCTTGGAAAAATGTCATCCTCCTGTATTTTGAAAGCATCAGGTGTCTCCTGCTCTTCATGAGAATAATAGAGCTTGGAGAAATGAGATGCAGAAACTTCAGGTGTAATATAGGCTTCAATCCTATTGGCATATTTATTATATCACTGGGCAATAATATTCCAAAATCACCTTCCATCCCTATCCAAAACAGCCTGCCTCAGTTTTTCCCAAAGTATGTTTATGTCTCTCCCATTAGAGAATTTTCCTGTATTTTTCTCTTTCAGTCTTTTGCTATTTAAAATCTGATGCAGACTTATTTATTTTCTTCTTATGCTGTCTTAGTTTTCCTCCAAACTCTTTCTTTGCCTGTAGGCATGCTGAATTAAACTAAGACTTTTTATAAAGGGACCTAGGATGGCACGTTGTTTTACATCTAGGTCCAAGTAAAGAATGAATAGTTTCCCAATTCTCCAAAATATTAAAGGCCTTACTTTTGTCTAGGACCAACTCGTGAATATCACCTAAGACTCCTGTACTAAGAATTTCTGTGAAACTAGCTTGATGAATCAGCTCCCATCTAATCCTTCTCTTGTTTATGACTTCCAGACTCTCTTCCTGTTGTGCCTCACTCCTTAAAGTCCCAAAATGGCATTTGATGTTAATTACAATGGCACATAATGCTGATTCCAATCTATCCATGACCTCTAACTTTTGAATCAGCTTTACTGCTTCCAAATTGGTCCAAACCTGATCAGGGATTGAAGAGCCAGAAGGTCCTCGGTACGTTAAGGATCCAACTAGATCTCCCTGAGTTCTCCCATTTAGAATACAGAAATTTCTACTGGCCAAGCCCTCTAGCAATTCCCTACCTCTGAGTTTAGATTTTAGATCCTGAGCAGTCCTAGTATAGGAGATATTTGGATTAATTATAGATATTGTACGGATTGTATCTAAATATACATCCTCCAAGAAACATGAAGGAATTCTGGCATTAAAATCTCCCAAAATAATTATTGGACAAGATATACTTTTATCTGACAATTCGTCAAGTGCCATTTTCAGATCCTGTATGAAAAGGTCAGCAGGATCAGTAGCTCTATTGCAAGGGGGAAAGTATATATTGCAGAGAATGATCTTCTCTTGTCCCTTGCTAATCACTAGATCCAAAATACCCTCTGACTTAGTAGAAATGTTAGTGATCTGAAAATTTAGTAAAGTTTTGATAAAAAAGGAAATGCCCTCTTTAAACCTACCAAACTTTTTATCTTTAGTTGCTGGCAGAGTAGAGACAGAATATCCAGCCAATTTGGGAGTTACATTTTCTGTACAACATGTTTCTTGTAGTCCAACAATATCAAAATTATCCAGAAATCTCATTACTTCAGAGTCAATTATTTTAAGATGGATGCCCTCAATATTCCATGAAAGTATAGACAGGGCATCCACATCTCGATCCCCAGCTCCCGTATCCAAATCTAGCGGCATTCAGAGTTCATCTGTTTGATATTATCTACAGGCTGCATTTGTCAGGCTTAATCAATAACTGTGAGCAGCAAGTAGGTATTAGGGTCAGTTAGGTATCCCAAGTCAATCAAGGGGTTATCAGCCTCTAAGATTGATTCTGGACTATCCTTAGTCTGTGTCAACCTGGAAAAGACTTTGCCCAAGTCTAATGTGTTAACTAAATGTATTCCCAAGCAATCCAGCTTGCTGGCCAGAGAAAGCAAGCTGCTAGCTGTATGAGGATTTTTAAATGTAATATCAATCTGTGTTGTGGGCTCAGGGTCTCTATATAACTTTATGGACTCCACCATGTTTCTGGAGATATAAAATCCTAATGCTCTTTCCAAGAGCAGCAACAAATCTTCCCTAACTGTCCTATGAGAATCCTTGAGTGAAACCTTCCACCCAAAGATAGTTATGGTCCTACTCAGCCATACTTCTCTCTGCTTCAGTACATGATCCTCTATCACTACCAAGATTTTTATCTGTGCTATCGTATCCTTCTCACTCTTTACCTCCCTATGGAGACTCTTTTCTGGGGAAGGATAAGACTATGTAGGAACCTTTATACATGATAGCTTCATGTTTAGCTTGGAATGTAGCACATGCATCAGTAAGTTTAGCCACCATGCTGTACTGCACGGTAGTCAAAGCAAAGTGGATCATGTCAGTAAAGGGATTTTAATTATACTCCCTTTATTTTTTCAGCACCTATAACTCTGAAGTCATTGTACTGGCTAACAATTTCTGCTTGGTCCACTGATGAGAATAAATAGTCCTGATAATTGCTGTACAGTCACTGAATATTGGATAAGCTAAACTCAAAGTTGCAATGTGGCATTCCTGCAAAATCAAAGGCAGATCAGTCAGAAAGTTCACCTGCAGGAAATCGGCTAGCCAGAGGGTCACATAACAGACCAATGAATTGCAAAATTGCTATTCTGCTTACTTCAGCTGTGCAGTTAGCCAAAAGCAGTTTTATGGGTTGGCTCCAGTAGACAGTTTCACCCAGGTACTGGCTTCTGATCTTTTTTATTTTTGCCCTAGCAATCTGTACAGCTTCAACTGTTAGCAGACCACTTTTCTGAAACATCTTAGACAACTCTGCCAACTCCAAAAGTACATCCTTTAATACTGTTATGGCAATGTGGTATTCAGGGTTGGACAGCTTCTTAAAGCAGTACTTAGCAATGGGATCTTTGATGGATGCATGCATAATTGTATGTGATGTAATTTACCCTAGGTATGGTTTACAGCGAGTATGCTGGGTATTGTCAAGCTCAGTGGGGGGTTTAAAATGTATTTTTACAATGTAGTGAGTGAGTCAGTGTGATATGAGAGAGGAGATGCATTTAGAAGACTGTATTTCTCTTCCATTCCTGATCCATACTAAGCACAGTCTGAATTTATGAAATTAAATGAAAAGGAAATTTTTTACACTTACATTTCTTGCTGTCCACTTTAGAATTACTATCCCCATGTAGCCAACATGGGCGACCTTTTACAAGCACTGATTCATTGAATCTCAAATGCATATACAATATGAGACCCCGTTTTAAAGAGAAGCGCAATCTCATCTCTCTAGACATATGTACAGTCAATGTCTCAGCCTGCTAATTGAGAAGGTTATATCCGTTCCGGCCCCCAACAAATAAATAAAAAAATTACACAGAAATAGACAGCAGGTTGCTTTGTTGCTTTTATTGTAAACAAAAACTATAGTTTTCCCATTTCCTTATATTGAAAAAAAAATGACCATGATAACAACGGTGAGGCTTTAAGTCCATTATAAACACATTTTATATGTGAGACGCTGCTTGGGGAGGAGGCATATTACACCGATGTTAAACAACTTTAAAACTGAAATAGTATAATATACACCCTATGTCAGAGAATCTCTCGCATTGCTTTGTTGGGGGCATCTACTGCTTGGGGAGGAGGCAGATTACACTGAAGTTATGCAACTTTAAAACTGAAATAATATAATATACGTAATAATATATGTATGTCCGAGAATCTCTCGGATTGCTTTGTTGGGGGACACCTACCAAACAAATAAAACATGGCATTTCTGTGAACAGCAGGGAAATACTGTTCATTATCAAGTACTGTCTTACAGAAAAGAGGAGTCAAGCTGAAAATATTGCTGTAACTGCAAAACCAATTGGTTGGAATTTTGCTGATTGGTTCCTTTGTTCAGTAAGTGGAGCGAGAGCGAGATGTCTGGCTTGTTAACTGCTGGCATGTTAAAATTAAAGGATTGTGGCCTCGGCGGGTGGGCATACAATGTTTCCTTCCCATTCACTTTTATGTCTTGCTGCCTGAGTCTTAAATCTAAGTGATGACTGTTGTCACTACTTCGTGAACATGAGGAGCCCTGTCAGCTGCTTTGTGCGCTACTACTGAAGCAGTGTGCGGGTTACTTCTGACTGCTGTGCGGGCACACATGTGCACACCTTAGGGGGAACATAGGGGATCTGAAGTTGGAGTCCTCACTTCTTGATGTTATTAGACTCAATGACAATACATGGGCAAGGGTCCAGTATAATCAGTATTGTCATCTATCTGATAGATTTGAGACAAATGTGTGGGTCAGACAGGGGTGTATTTTGGCCCCTACTCTCTTTAACATCTACATTAATACAGTCTTGGATCAGCTAGGTAACCCAGATTTTCATACTCCAAAAAATTAATGATCAAAGGATTAAATGTTTAGCATATGCAGACAATTTAGTCTTGCTCTCTACTTCAGTCCTAGGTCTTAAAAGAAAATTGGCACACTTTGAATCTCTCTGTTCTCAAAGAAAACTAAAAGTTAATCTCGGCAAGACCAACATTGTAGTTTTTGGCTCTCAAACCAAGAACATGATAGGCTTTAGGCTAAATGGTAACCATATAAACACTGTTAAGTGTTATGACTATTTAGGTGCCCGTTTTGCCTCTAGCATATCTTGGACCAAACATTTGGAGGCTATTCAATTTAAAATGGGATCTTCAGTAAATGCCCAAAAATATTTAACAGCAAGATGGGGAAGTCATTGGTCATAGGGGTATTAAGAGTTGTTAATGCCACAATATGAATGAGCATGTTATATGCCTCTGAAATCTGGGGTTATACTAAGGTTAGAGAATTAGAAATAATTCTGAATAAACTCTATAGATAGATCTTAATGTTGTTAAATGGAACTCCAAGCTGTATTCTTGCCTTGGAGTTAGGACAACGTTCCTTGACTTCTCCCATCTGTGAACAACATTATCTCTTTCTGTTGAAACTTTTTATTTTGCCCCAACAAAGATATCCCAGAGTGTGTGTAGAGGAAGCCATCAAATTGGCCAGCCTTTATTCAACTTATTAAGAAAACAATAATGCTGGCCGGATTGGGCCACCTCTTATATAAAATTTACATTAGACCATTTGAGGAGATTAGGCAGAATGTCAAATTGAGGCTTATTGACTTAGACATACATTCTTGCTATGTTCAACTCTCCAGGCTTAAGCTAGATGGGTTTTATAAAAAAGTAAAGATTTCATGGGGATATGAGCCATATCTCTCTTTTTTAACCTGTCCTAAACAAAGGATAATCTATACACGATTCAGAACTGAAAACTATAATGCACAATGCATTCATTTCAGACAAAAAAGAGAGGGGGTACTTTCTCCATATTGTAAATGTGGAGTGGGGACTACAGATGATCTCAAACACATGGTACTCTTGTGTCCTAGGTATGAATCAACTAGGAAAAAAAACTGCTTGGTGGATTGTTAGGGTATCTCAGCCTCCCCCTGGAGGATCTTTTGGAATATTTGTTTACTATGAAAAAGAAGAATATGGTAGAGATCTTTGCAAGATTTTTAATTTCAACTCATTTGTAAAGTTTATTAGGGGGACCTGAAGTCCTGTGGAGTTTTCTTTTATGTGAAAAGGTACTCAAGGGACACTGTTAATTGAATTGCACTGTAAAGATATTTAAGTTCCTTGTTGATTTATTTATTGTCTATTTATATTTACTATGTATTCTGTCCTGATTTTAGTATATTGTAACTGATTTATGCTGAACAATAAATTGTACTACTACTACTACTACAACTACTACTACAACTACTACTACTACTACTACAACATTCCAAGCTTCTAGTGCTGACTGTGAAAGAGGCTTCAGCCTCATGAACTGCATTAAGAGCAAGTAAAGAAACTGCCTGGAATAAAGCCATTTAGATATTCTGATGCAAACAAAATTGTTTTTAGCATTTGATGGAAAAATGGATCTTAATAAAATATACATCCACTGGAAGACTGGGAAAGACAGGAGAGAAAAACAGTAAATGCTGATTTCTTAGCAATACATCAGCAGCAGCACCCCTTTTAGATGCATGCAAGACTCTTTAAAATGTACATAGTTTACACATGTTTCCAGTTCATACTGTTATGGTGCACAATGCACATCCAAACTTCGGACTGTCAGAATGTATATTTATAATTTGCATTGAGTATTTGAGTGTTTGGTTATGTTTTCTACTGTTTATTGGCAATAAAATATATCACTTGTTTGGGCCACCCAATTTGTGCACATGAATCAATTTTTTTGCGCAAAGTGCTGCACACACATATCAGTTGCCCACCCACAGAGACTAAAAATTAGAGGGAACATTGGACTTGTGACACCCATGTCTTGAGCTGATTCTGGGCTGCATGAATCTTGGAGTGCAGCATCCTGCTCATTAGTAACTTGGCTGGAGAATCTGGCATGCCAACCAATGGAGAATGTTTATATTCCAGCAAGGCTAAACATGGGTCCCATAAGGTGTCTGCTATGTTCATGTACCTTCCAGGTACATATTTCATATGCAGGTAGTAATAGTGAAGCTTCATCATCATGTATTGAAACCAAGAGTATGTACTGAAAGGTTTTTCACCACACCCTGGAAGCACTACAAATCTTGCCTGCACTCTGCTTTGGTAGGGTATATACATGATTGCCTGTTTCTTTGAGTTTTCTGACCTCAGTCCATCTGCAGTCACCACATTGCCTGTGTAGCTTACTTAACTGACTTTAAACTAAATTTTGTTTTCATTGAATCAGATATTCTCAGACCGTGCTCCATCCATAACCTGGTATAATATCATCATATCATGCTCGCTATCATTCCTGGCAGCTATGATCATGTCATCTGCTGTGATAAGCACTGTGGTGATGTCTCCAAAGATTTGCTGGTTCTTCTGCAATACTTCACTGGCAGATTTAATACCAAAAGACGTGCAAGAATCTGTATCACCCCCATGGTGTACTGAGGGTGCAGAGGTATGATGACTGCTCATCAAGTTTCATCTGCCAATATCCATCTTTTTCACCTGGAATCATAAACACTTTTTTACCATTTGGGCAGCTCTGGACTTTCTTAGGTGTAGGAATGTGGAAATGTTCCCGCTTGATAGCTACGTTCAGCTAAAAGGGTCTAAGCATTTTCTTAGTCATAGAATTACAGAATTTTGTGAGCAGAAAAAGACCATTCGGCCCATTTAGTCTGCCTGATATAGCCCTCCACCTCCCTTTTACCTCCCCCCAACTCTCTCTCCCTAGTCCTATATAGTTATCCCACACTCTGTTAAATTTTTCCACCATGTCCACCTCCACCACCCACTCTGACAACCTATTCCACGGTTGTACAACCCTTTCTGAGAAATAATTCCCCCTCGCATCCCCCTTAAATCTACCCCCTCCAGCTTACAAGTATGCTCTCTGGTGGTTTTGTTCTTGCTCAGCCTGAAGATGCTATCCCTCTTAACCTTGTTTATTCCCTTGATATACTTGAAGGTTTCCACCATATCCCCCCTCTCTCATCTCATTTCCAACATGTAAAGATGGAGTTCTTCCAGCTTTTCCCCATATGTTCTTCCCTGAATCCCCTGGATCATTTTGGTTGCCCTTCTCTGTACCTTTGTCAGCCTGTCCCTGTCCCTGTCCCCTTGCAAGTTGGGCCTCCAGAATTGAACTCCATACTCCAGCTGTGGTCTGACCAGTGTTTTATATAATGGCATGAACACCTCCTTTCTCCTACTAGTGAAGCCCCTCCCAGTGCATGCCAGTACCCCCGTTGCTTTCCCAGCTGCCCATTCACACTGCCTCTTAGCCTTTAATGTATTCATGATCCAGATTCCTAGGTCCTTTTCCTGCTCTATGGCCAGTAGTGATACCCCCCTCAGGTAGTAAGGGTTTCTTGGGTTATTTTGATCTATATACATTATTTTGCACTTTTCTGCATTGAACTGCAGCTGCCACTGTTCTGCCCAATCCTCCAGACTGGCTAGATCCTGCCTCATCCTCCATCCCCCCCCCGGAGCGTCCACCCTATTATATAACTTTGTGTCATCTGAGAACAAACACACCCTTCCATTCAGACCCTCTGCTAAGTCCCCCACTTACACATCAAATAGTTTGGGATCCAAAACACTGACCCCTGTGACGCCCCGCTCATCACCCCCAGTTCCCTGGAGTGCCTCGCATTGACCACCATTCTCTGGGTCCTCTCATCCAGCCAATTTTCCACCCATTTTGTAAACCTAGTCCCCACCCCCAGACTGTTCAACTTGCTTACCAATCTTCTATGTGGGATGGAGTCGAACAACTTCGGAAAATCCAGATAGGCCACATCCACCACCCCCCCATATCAAACACCTTCATAACCCCCTCAAAGAAACTGATGGTTGGTCTGGCAAGATCTTTCAGCTGTGAACCCATGTTGGTTATCATCAACCAGAACCTCCTCCTCTAGGTACTTCACCAGTTTCTCCTTTATGAGAGCCTCCATTAACTTGCCCACAACCGAGGTGAGACTGACCTGGGCGGTTGTTGCCAGGCTCCTCCTTTCTCCCTCCCTTGTATATTGGTACCACCTTGGCTTTTTCCTGTCTCCTGGGACCCTCCCCAATTCCAGGGATAGATTGAACAGCCTTGCCAGAGGCCCTGCCAGATACTCCCTTATCTCCCAAAGCACCCTTGGGGGTATCCGGTCAGGCACCATAGCCTTGTCTGTTTTAGCTTTCCCATCTCCTCCATCACTCTGAAGGGACTTGTGTCCACTTCCATGCCCTCCCTCCCCTTTCTACTCAATTTTGGCCCTTTCCCTTCCTTCTCTGTCGTGAAAACAGATGCAAAATATCCATTTAGGAGGGTTGCCTTCTCCTTCTCTCTTACAACTATTTTACACCCCTCCCTCCTGTTTTGGAATCCCCTGCCTGTTCTTCCCCTTATCACTCACATATCTATAAAATCCTTTGTTGCTCCTTCTCATGTCCCTAGCTATTTTCTCTTCTGTGCTTGCCTTTGCCTTCCTAATTGTTCTTCCAACTTCCCTGAGTTTATCCTTGTAGGTCCTCATCTCCTCTATCCCCTGTGACCTTTTATAGGTCTTAAAGGCCTTTCTCTTCTCCTTGACAGCCTCCCAAACCCCTGCTGTGAGCCACAGTGGTTTTCTAGCCCTTTTATGTTTGCTGATTTCTTGGATGTATTGCTCTGTGGCCTTGAGTATTCCTCTCTTAATTACTTCCATAGCTGCTCTATCCACTCCAGCTCTTGGATCCCTGCAAGCTCTCTTCTTAAGATTAGCCCCATTTTCTCAAAATTTGCCCTCCTGAAGTCGAGCATCCTGGTGGATGACCTGCCCAATTTTGCCCCTGTCTGGATGGAGAACCTGACTGTCCAGTGGTCACTGTCTCCCAAGTTTTCCCCAACCTCAACCTCCCCTATTCTGTTTCCATTTGTTAAGATGACATCTAGTGTAGCCTCCCCCTTGTAGGTTCCTTAACTAGTGATTCATTCTTCTTCTCAGCAGTCATTAAGCTATTAATCTAGTCTGTGGGCTAATCAACTTTGGCAATGATTTCCATTTTCACCAATAAATCTGACGTGTTTCTGAGTTTTTCCTGTTAGCTAAGTGGTATTTTCCATCTGGGATGTACAACTGGTGTTGCACTCTTATCCACCTTTATACTGTGTTCTGTTTTCATCAGGCCTATGCAAGTAAATACATAGGCACAGTCTTTCATGAGAGACTCCTTTGTCATAGATATGCTGACCTGATCTATACATCTGATTAAATTTGATTTCTCACAGGTGGAGTTTCCCAATTGTGGTGTAGTTGAGACATCTGTGACATAGAAAGGAAAGCTTTCTTTTGCAGTCTGTGCTCTGCAGTCAAGGCTGAATCTCCCCAGTGGCGTTATCTTAATGCCACCATAAGCAGTCAAAACCATTCTGGTTTTCTCTGTGGAACCACACTGGGCCAATGTTTATAGTTTATTTGTGGCAGAACTTTTGCCTGGACCCCAGTACCCAGTTTAAAGGTCACAGGTGAACCCGGTACATCAATAACTGCATACCACCTGCTATCATCTTCACGTTCCTCATGCAGGCTTCCTATTGTCAACTCCCCAATAAAAAGACTGTCACTGTCAGAGTCACTGCCTTGTACAAATGAATGGATTTTTTTGCTTTGGCACATCATGGCAAAGTAGTTTTCGTGTTTGCAGTTGTGAAATGTTTGCACAAAGGCTGTATGTTGGTGTGACTCATGTTTCCTTCTGCACTTGCCACAGGATTTATCATCACTGCTAACTTTCCTATTCTTTGAAAGTTTGGCATTACATTCAAGATTTAATTTGTGCTTAAAAATATCTGCCTTTTCAATACAAGCTGCAATGGTATTAACACTTTTTGCTTTTGGGTTTCCTGCTGTCATTGTTTTTGTTTCAATTTGAGCTTTACTGGCTTCTGATGTACAGCAAATATCGAAGGCTTTATACAAATTCAGATCACATTTACACAGTAGACTCTCCTTAAGCTTCCCATCTCTAATGCCAAAAAGAATCTCATCTTTTATCACGTCATCTGTTTGGTCCTAAATTCACAATTCTTTACCCTGATGTATAGCACTGTTATACTAAATGCTGATCAATTGACTCTCCCTCAGCTTGCTGTCTTGCCTAGAATTTATATCTTTCAAATACAACATTCTTTTGGGGGCTGTAGCATGTTTGAAACATGTCTAAACCTGTTTCCAAATCATCCTGCTTGACATCTTCCACAAACACAAAGGACTGGGATAGGGAGTAGGTGGAGGCTAAACTGGGGGGAGCCGGGGAACTCGGTTATAAAAGGTGTGACAAGAGGTGGGCAGTTAGGGTTCTCTTGTAGAGGGTCCAGAGAAGCCAAGGGAAGTGGTCTTGGGGAGGGGCGGTGATGAGGCTAGCAGGGAGTCCAAGGAGGTGCACAAAGATCAAGAAGGACACTAAGGTTCTCCTGCTGGGGCAATTCATGATCAGGGGTATTCATTGGGCAGAGCAGGTTAAGGGAAAACCCAGTCCAGTTAAAGAAGTGGGTATTTTCTGTGTGACTGTACATAGGGTGAAGTTCATGGTGTATGAGCTGGCGAGGGACTGTAGAGGATCACTGGACTTCCTGATGCATCTAGGGACAAATGATATTGAGGGGAATTGAGTGCTGAAAATTCAGGCAAGATTTCAAGAACTGGCCAGGGTCTGTCTCGGAAATCCCACCAGTGCCAAGGGCCACTGTGGAGAACAAACAAAAGATCAGGGAGATTAATGACTGGCTCCGGCAGTAAGGTGAAGCACAGGGAATTGGGGTGTTGGGAGTCTGGGGGGAGGGAGTTTGGGAAGACAAGGGACTGTATGCCCAGGATAGGCTTCACCTAAATCCAGTAGGGAAGGAGGTTCTCAAACAGGGGATGACAAATTTCATTCCAGCTAGATGGGGTTTAAACTTGTGAAGGGGAGGGGGGGCACTGCTGGGCTGATCCGGCCATCCATACGGCAGGTAGGACTGGCCTGCAACCCCATAGAGGGAGGACAGATGGTACCCTAGGGGAGGAGTGTGGATGGACGGATGGATGAAAGATCTGGGGAGGATATGGTAAAGAAGGGTAGGGACAAAAGTTGGAAGGTGGCTTTAATAAATGCCAGGAGTCTGGGGAACAAAATACCTGAGTTTCAGGCCATGCTGGTTGAGGGTGGGGTGGAGGTAGCAGCTGTCACTGGCCACCCCTGGCCATGACTGGGACCTTAATATGAGTGGGTGCCTTGTGCTAAGGAAGGACAGAAAGGTGGGAACAGGGAGAGGAGTAGCAATATTCATTAGGGATAACATCAAGATTATGAGAGTGGAGGAAGCAGAGGGACACATGAAGGCCCTATGGGTCACCTTGTGAACCCCGTTGGAGGGAAGATCAAGTTGGGGTGATATATAGCCCCCCAGGACTAGCAGAAGACCTGGAGGATTGCCTGTTGGCTAACATTAAGGGGTAGTGTGGACTGGAAGGGGAAGGAGTGGTGTTGCTGGGGGACCTTAACATGCTAGCTACTGATTGGGGTACTATGACGTCCACTGCAACCAGGGAGCAGAAGCTGCTGGATGGCTTCCTGGATGCCTTCCTCAATCAGCAGGTGATGGACTCAATGAGGGAGGGTGGTATTCTGGATGTGGTTTTAGCAGATGGGAATCTTGTACGAGATCGGGTTGTGGAAGAACCCCTGGCTGGGAGTGACCACAACACAATCTGGTTTCGGCTTAAACTGGGGGGGATCATTCAAGGATAATGGTTGTTGATTTTAGGGGACTGGACTTTCAGAACATGGAGGAAATTCTCAAGGGGCATTTGCGGGAGATAAAACCAGGTTTGGACGTGGAAGGTAGGTGGGAGATCATAAAGCGGGGGCTACAGGAGGCCACTAGGACCTATGCAAGAGTGAAGTGCAAGGGCAGTAGGTCTCATAAACCATGCTGGTGGACCAAGGAGGTCCAGGAGGCGGTAAGGGAGAAGAAGGCTACTTACAGTAGGTACAAAAAAATGAGAGGAGAGAGGGATAGAGAGAACTATTGCCTTGCAACCAGGAAAGTCACCAGAATGGTGAGGGGGCAAAGGCCTGGAAAGAGCAGAGGCTGGCGCAGGGGATACTGGATGCGGAAAAGGGGTTCTTTTGGTATATTAGTGAGTGGAGGAAGGTCAAGGGCCAGCTCATTAGGTTGAGAACCGCTGGGGGGTGGGTGGAAGAGGCTGGAAAACAGGCGGAGGTACTGAATGAATACTTTGCCTCAGTGTTCACTAGGCAGAAGGCTGGGGAACTTCCAAAAAAGGGGGTTGAAGGACACAGAAGGTGCAGCAGACCTGACTATTGGGGTACCTGCTGAAGAACAAGCCGCTGGAGGAGGTAGGTCAGAGGTGAGATATCAGACTGGTTCTGCTGAATGGGAGGGGGGGGAGAGACAGACGGTGATATTCCTATTGGTCGGGTGTGGGAAGCCCTCCAGTCCCTAAAAAAGGATAAATCTCCGGGGCCTGATGTTATTCATCCCAGAGTACTGAGGGAGTTGGCAGATGTTTTGGCTGTGCCATTGGCGGATCTCTTTAACTTGTTGCTCCAGTCAGGGAAGGTGCCAAAGGATTGGAAGCAGGTGCATGTTGTGCCCATCCATAAAGGGGGATTGAGAGAAGAGACAGGAAACTATAGAGCCATCAGTTTGATGTCGGTGGTAGGGAAGGTAATGGAGAGCATATTTAAGGAAAGGATGGGAGGTTTCTTGGAGGAGATGGGTTACCTGGATGAGCGGCAGCATGGGTTTGTGCCAGGTAGATCATGTCATACAAACCTTGTAGAGTTCTATGAGTGGGTGACATCATCACTCGACAGGGGCAGACCAGTGGATGTACTATTCCTGGACTTCAGCAAGGCATTTGATTCGGTCCCTCACATTGGCCTAAGGGAGAAGCTGGGAGGGATGGGAGTAGGCCCACTGACGGTTACTGTAGGTGGATTGGAAATTGGCTTTCAGGTTGCACTCAGCGGGTAGTGGTCAGATGGGAGGTCTCGTCTCCTAGGGAGGTCATAAGTGGGGTCCCACAGGGATTAGTCCTGGGGCCACTCCTGTTTAACGCCTACATCTCCAATATCAGGGAAGGTATCGGGTGTGAAATGTGTCTCTTTGTGGATGACTCTAAGCTGGGGGCGATGGTGGAGGGGGAAGAGGGGAGATTGACCCTGCAAGAGGACCTGGATACTTTGGATAGGTGGTCCTGCACCTGGAAATTGAAATTTAACTCCTCCAAGTGCAAGGTGCTACTCCTAGGGCAGGAAAACCCCAACTATGTGTACACCCTGGGGAGGGGTGGATGAGTTGCAGGCCACGGCAGGGAAAAGAGACCTGGGAGTCTTGGTAGATGTTAACATGAATAATGCAGAGCAGTGCAGGAGGGCTGCGGTCAGGGCAAATAGGGTGCTGGGATGCATCACTAGGGGGATTACTTCAAGGAACAGGGAGGTGATTTTGCCACTATACAACAGCCTGGTTAGATCACATCTTGAGTACTCTGTGCAGTTCTGGAGGCCGCACCTAAGGAGGGACATCCAACTCCTGGAGAGGGTTCAGAGGAGAACAACCAGAATAATCCAGGGCATGGGGGATATGACATATGAGGAATGACTAGGGGAGCTCAACCTGTTCTCGCTGGAGGAGAGGAGGGACCAGGGGGAAATGATTGAGGTCTTCAAGTGCCTCAGAGGAGTAAATAAGGTAAGCCAAGATAGGATATTTTGACTGAAGGAGGGTGGAATCACTAGACGACACAGTTGGAAGATTGAGGGTGGTAGGATTAGGGGGAAAGGAGGAGGAGGTACTTCACAGAGAGAGTGGCGGAACTGTGGAATGCAGTGCCAGGGGAGCTGGTACAGGCAGCTAAGGTGGAGGAATTCAAGAGAGGGTGGTACAGGTATAGGAAAAGGGTAAAGCAGAGGCTGGTTTGCCCCATGGGGGGCAGCACTGGGGGATGAAGTAACAGTGGAAGGAGACAGATAGAGGGCTACAGTATCCAATCAGGGTGCTGAAGCACGAGCAGACTTGATAGACCAATAGGCCTACTCTGCTGGCGTCTAGTTTATTAGTATGCATTACACATAATGAGTAAAACTGCTATCTGTGTATCAGCAGGCTTCTCTGAGGCACCAGAGGCCTTCATGTACAGTTCAAATTTCTGCTGTAATTTCCTCTAGTTTCGACTCAGATTGCATTCCAAGCAGTGGTTAAATTGGAAATGTTTAGGTGGGAGAATCCTAGCATCTAGATTTCTAGGTGGTGGAAATCAGAGATGGGCAGACCGGTCCATTAAGAATCAGAACCCCCACCTCACCCAGATCCCATGATGTCCGGCAGACCTGGGTAAATCAGAACTTTATCAAAAAGTGTACCGGATCCGTCAAAATAACCCTCCCATCTTCAAATACCACCCCTTCCCCTATAAATTCTATAAATGCCCCAATAATAATAATAATAATAAAAAATATATATTTTATTTTCAGTCTGGATGACTTAGCCTCCAAAATTGTTTCCACTCTATTCATCAGCTGTGCTTGAAGTGTGCATGCATACACTGCTGCTACAGGGTGCAAGAACAGAAATCAGATGGCAGCAAGCCTGCGCACATGGGACAGGGTGGCAGCTGTTCCTAAGATTTAACACCATTTGCCAAGCTGTCTCATGGTGGCATGTGGGGACTCCCGTAATGTTAATGTTCATGTGCATGTGCATGCATGCTCAGGTACAGTCAGTTGGAACAAGCGATCAGTGGACGTTAGAGGAACAAGGCAGGAGGAGGACCTGTGAGTGTGAACAATAAGAGCAGGAGTGGAGCGGTTAAGTGAAAGTGGTATGTGGATTCCAGCCAGGCTAGCTGCTAGCCAGTTAAGGACAATACAGGTTGCCAGGTGTCCTGCTGTAATCAGAATTGTTTTGGTTTACAGTGATTCCCATTGAGTCCATATTTGCTGTTTTTAAATTGTCCTGACAAATACAGCTACTTTGGTTACTTGTCAGTTCCTTCCAACTTCTTCAAGTCACAGTTGTCTGTGTGTAAGGTAGGTAGGCTGTAGTAGCACAGCTAGGGGTACTGAGAAATGACAAAATGCAGATTTTTTGGCTACTGTTCAATGGTTGCAGCCGCCAGTGGAGGTTCTAAGTGGAAGTGCTGTCAATAGTTGAAGTCGGGTATGGCCACTGCAACTTTAGAGCTCCACTAGGTGTGGGTGTCCTGGGGAGATTTTGAGTCACTTAGTTGTTAGTCACAGAGACAGAAAACCAGGTGGGAGCTGAGATACCTATGGGAACTGGTGCAGTTTTGTCAGATAAATTGTATAGATCCAAGAAGTAGTGAGGGGTTTCATGGGTGATGTGACATGTTGTGAGGAGACTAGTGAAATAAATAAAATAAAGCTTTGAAGACAATCATGCTTTAAACAATGGAAAAGCACTCTGAAACACAGGAAATGCAATCATTTGCATCCATAAAATATTTTTCGGGGGTGGAGTTGCCTGGCCAAATCCTCCCCAAGCAAAACTGTCCTTATTTGCCATCACAGACCCTGGCAGACTGCCAGCAGCAGTGCACTAGGATTCTGTGGAGGCTATAAGCCATCAACAGGAGACAGAGTTGTTGTGGGGGAGGGCATTCTGGCAGTGGGTCAGGGGTTTCATGTGGACTGGTCGAAGGTGTAGAAGGATGGTCATAAGCATGATGCAGTGTATGCCAAAGGCCCAAAGAGGAAGAAAAATGTATGGATGTGGATCCTCACTCCTCTATCTCCCATTTGAAGGTGAGATTGTATTTATTAAATCAAAATGTGAAGGTTTTAGCACAGGCAAGGGTTGCAGTCTGGACTGGAAGATGAACTCTAATTGCTGGTGGACAAGTGCCACAAATTTGCATAATACTGCCAGATTACATGCTGCCAGATATTCAGAACTGGTTGACCAGCACATTTGTGCCAATAATCAATCAATCAATCAATCAATCAAATCTTTATTTTTACCAAGCAGAACAACATTGAGATAAACTCATTTTCAAGATGGACCTGGAAGAGGTTCACAAAAGGCAACATGATACATTCACAGAGCTTCATTGGCAAACAGCATACAGATATTGAGTACAGGGCATGGAAGGTATCCATGTCAGCAGGCAAGTCTATACACTAAACAGACAGGTCAAAATTACAAAAGAGTCAGGTGTAATATATAAGAAAATACACAGAGTATACATAGTATATATGCAGGATCTACACTATGTGTAGAAAATAATATAGAAGTGGTAAGAAGGAAAAAAGGCCAGGGGAAGGATAAGAACATCAATTACTTGGGCAGTAAATTAACACAAGACAGACAGAGATGAGTCCTGATGCAAAAATTAAGGAAGGGACCGGGGACTTAAAGGTGAGAATGAGGGGATTATGGGGATAAGAAGGGCCAGAAAATTAGGGGGTCATCAATGGAAGCAGTTGCATGCCTCTTTAAAAGACCACAAAAACAAGTTTTTGAAGAGGGACAGAGATGCCAGGGAAGCGAGCTGAAGTGTTTTTTGTACATTATTCCAAAGAACAGGGAGGGTGTGGCGTATTGCCGCTCTGCTGAAATGTGTTCTAGCTTTAGGGATCAAGAGAGAAATATAAGAGAGACTTCTTAAAAAGTAGGTACCAGGATTGCAAACAGGAAGGCAGTTCTTCATGTATTGTGGCAGCTTATTAATAATGGCTCTATATGTCCAGAATACTGCATTCTTTTGTCTCCTGAGGCTAAGTGAGCTCCATCCTATGTTAGTATAGAGGGTACAATGATGTGTAGAATAGGGGGCATTGGTAACAAATCTAAGTGCCTGGTGATATAGGGAGCCAAGTTTGGAAAGGGCCACCCTTGAGCTATGACCATACAAGAAATTGGCATAGTCTAGGAAAGGCAGCCATGAACGTAGTTTGTACTAACCCTTTTCCCCCTTTCTGAGTTAGAAAATGCCTGATTCTAAAGAAAATCCTAAGCCTCTGTTTTAGTTTTTTGATATTTCTTCTATATGGACTTTGGATAATAGTTTAAAGTCGATTCCAAACTCCCAGGTATTTAAAGGATTCCACATAATCCAGTGGCTCACCAAGCAGGCTGAGGATTTGAGGGGTCATCCCTGGGGTGCAGGGTTTGGAGGCGTTCACTGATGGGGAGAAAATCCTAACTTTTATTTTCTTAGCATTTAAGAGGAGCTTTGAGTGCAAAATATTTTTCTGTAAATGATTAAATGCGATTTGGAGGTCAATACACATGGGCTCCAGGGTAGGCCTGGCTATGTATAACACTGTATTATCAGCAAATAGGTGAATGTTTGCTGACTTGATTCTGGAGTCTTAGTTGTTTATATAAATGGCAAATAAAAGTAGATCAAAAATGGACCCTTGAGGTACACCTCTTGGAAGTGTTTTCATTGGGGAGAGGTCACCCCCTGTCTTGACCTGCTGATAGCGATCGGTGAGTTAGTTGGAAAACCATTTTAGGACCAGACTGTTAACACCAATATTCCTTAGAGTGGCCAAAAGCATAGTGTGATCCACTGTATCAAAGGCTTTGCTAAGGTCAAGAAACAGGGCACATACATAGTTTCTGGCATCCAGGATGCTCAGCCAATCATTTGTGGCCTTAGGAAGCACTGAGATAGTGCTATGGTGGGGCTGAAAACCAGACTGGGTGGGGTTTAGCAGGTCAGAGTCCTCTAGGTACTGCCTAAGCTGGGAATTAACCACCTTTTCAAGTAACTTAGATAGACTAGGAAGCAGGAATATTGGACAGTAGTTGTTTAGGTCACTAGCGGTGCCAGATTTAGAAAGCGGTATAATGTGGGCTGTTTTCCATATGGCAGGGAGGGTACCCTGGGAAAAGGACATATTAAAAAGGTGCATGATTGGGAGGGACAACACATAGTAGTTAAGTTTAAGGTAGTACAGCACAAGGAGAGCTATGCCTGTGCTCTTCCTAGTGTCCAACTGAAGTTGGAGGTCTTCTACCTGCTTCACTGTAACAGGGCAAAATGAGAAGGCTTTGCTTTGGGTAGATGAGGCCAAGTCAGGCAAAAAGGGCTCAGGTTACACAGTTGCACCCAGAGGCTGTTGGCCAGTGAGGTGTCGAAGACTAAACCTGCTGTGACAAAATGGTTGTTAAAGAGGTCAAGAGTTTCCTGTTTGTCAGTGGTGGAGGAGCTGCTAGTCGAGATTTTTGGTGGGAATGGGCTAGACAAGTTGTGACCTTGTAGTTCCTTTAAAGTTTTCCAGAATTTAGATGTGCAGTTGGATGAAGATTCCAGTTCAAAGCAGTAACAAATAGACTTCTCTGCCTTAGTTAATCTGGTGCACCAGTTTCTAGCAGCTTTGAAGGCTGCCCAGTTAGCAGGCTGTTTGGTTTTCCTTGCCCTTTTCTAGAGAGAGTCCCTATGTAGCAACTGCTTTCAAGCTAGCAGTGAACCATGGGCATGATTTCTTCTTCTTAGTGTGGGTTTTGGCAAGAGGTGCATGTATATTAATGCAGCCAAGAACGATATTATGGAAGACTTCATAGGCTTCGACAATTGAAGGGGCCAAATAGAAGTCCTGCCAGTTAGCGTGTTGGAGGTCAGATAGGAAGGCATTGGGATCAAAGTTCTGTTTTGTTCTCTTAAGGATATAGTGAGAGGAGAAGAAAGTTTTGTGGGCGGTCCGCATGCAGTCTATAACACAGTGATCACAAAGATCATTGAAGAATATGTCAGAATGTGAATAAAGACGGGGTTTGTGACCAAAATTATATCAAGCAGGTTGTTATGGTTAGGGTTTATTAAGCTGGGATGGGTAGCTTCCGTTATAAGTTGTGACAGCCCAAAGTTGTTGCATAGCTCTTTTAGGGGTAAGGATGAAGTGGAGAACCAGTCCATATTAAGATCACCTGTAATAATAACTTCAGAGGATATGGAGCCTAGGGCATTAGATAAATGTTGCAACACCTTGTTCCCTGCAGAAGGAGGCCTGTAGCATCCAATGATGTAAATGGGAATTGTCATAGATAGTTGCAACTTTAAAGTAGTACATTCAAATTCCAGCAGTACAGAGGTGGAATCAACTACAGCTGCAGTGAATTTGTCCTGAGCATAAATAGCTACACCTGCACCCACTGATAACCTGTCTGTCCTATTGGCATTGTACGAGGAGATGTCTATTTCTTAGTCCGGGGTAGAAGGCCTCAACCAAGATTCCATCACCACTGCAATGTCGTGGGTAGTACGATTGAACCAAGTCTGTATAGCATCAAATTTCTTTAGCAAACTACAGGCATTCATGTGAATTAGGCTTAACCCCTTTATCTGGGGTAGGGCCGAGGGTGCAGGGGTAGGGAGGGGAGGACCGGGGTAGGTTCAACTTTGCCTGCACAAATAAGCAGCAATAGGAGAAGTTTTATAACAGCATTTAATAAAAGCCTAAACAGACAGGATCTGGCCCTTTTGCAGGGGCTAGAATCAGTGAAAGTTGGTGGTGAGAAATATGTAGTACAGGGGCACAAGGATGCGTACGAAAGAGTCACAGTGGAAGGAGCACATATACAGGATGGGAAGAGAAAGGACTAGAATTGCCTTCCGCAGCTGGTGCAATACAAGGCAGTAGGGCAGCTAGGCACATAGGGTAGAGTAATAAGTGCTGAATTAGGTAATAGGCTGAATATAGGGGATAACAAACAGGTATTATGGAACCAAGGACTGTAAGAGGGGCCTTTAGAAACAGGTTCAGAATGTGGGTCAAAATTAAAGTGAAGCTAGCCTGTTAGACACACCAAAGAGAGAAGTACAGAACTCATTATGGACTCAAGGCTGTAGGTATGAAGGACCCAGGGCAAGAAGTGTTAGGGGAGAGCAGTGGGAAGAAGATTATAACCTCCTCGAGTTGTTGCCCTCTAGTGGCTTTGCAGTGTAATTTGCAAATGGGAAAGTAGACACTGTCTGTTCTTGCTTTGCTGAGTGGCCAGACTTTTTGCTGTACACATTTGGATTGACATTGTGGCACCAGCAGAGTTTATTCCGGAGGCCGCCTGTTCACTTCCTTGTTAACATTCCAGAGACTTATGGTTCAGATCCTGACCCCACACACTGCCTACAGTGCCGCCTGTCTGGACGACGTTGTCATCTATAGTTCAGATTGGTCGACGCACACCACACAGTTGACCACTGTGTTGTGTTCCATCCAGAAAGCTGGACTCACTATAAATCCAGCAAAATGTGCACTGGCTATGTCAGAAACCAGATACCTTGGATTTCTTTTGGGCAATGGGTGTGTGCAGCCAGAAGTAGAGAAAGAAGACAAATAAGCTTTCAGCTTTCATTTCCTTAAATGCTGTTTAAAACTCGGTGTACGTCATTGACCTTAGCGTTGTTTTATGCAATTGTATGGAGGATTTTCAATTTTCCTCACCTTTTGCAAAAGTTTCTGATTTAAATCAGAACTAATCAGGACTTTGGTCAGGATGCTGATCCTGATAATAAGGGTCAGGACCTTTTTGGGGGCTCCCATCCGTAGTGGAAATGTCATTTCTTGGTGATTGAACTCTCCTATAGCAGTCAATGGGGAGAGATGACAGAGGTTGTGGAACTGTCATAAAAAAAAATTTAAGAGCTGATGGAACCGAGTTTATATGGGTTCCTGATCAGTTTAACCCCTACTTCCAAGCAAAAAGCTGTTGGTGGTCTGAATGGTTCCATCTTCTTTTATGCATTTTCAGCAGTTTTTTACCTTTTGCTTCAGTTTGTTACCAGCTCTGACACTATGTAATGGATTCATGAGTCAGTGCACACATTTCAGGGAGCTAGGGATGCACTTTATTAAAAACTCACTCTGATTGGTTAACACTCTTAACACGTTATAGAGATGCAGTACACACTTAGACCCATAGGGTGGCACTATAACTACAGCATAAACATATTTTCTGTTACAACCAAGTTATGTATTCACTGTGCAGAATGGGAAAAGTCCAAATCCACAGAATTTCATAGAAAATTTAAAATTTTCCGTGAAGTTTCACGGAATTTCATCAGAATCATGTAGAATTGTTAAAATTTAGTAATTTGGTTATAACTCAACCACCATTTATGCTAGCGCTCTGACGTTTACAATATAAGCTATGTCAGTCAGTGGCTACTTACATGCTAAATAACATGACATTTGGATGGATAATTTCAAAATTATAGGTGCTCAAATGTTGTCATTTTATTGTTTGTGCAAAATTTCAAGAACATTTTTATCTGCATATACCTTAACCATCTATTGAGTCAGGGATCTTAAATTTGTCATGATTTCTTGATGATAGATGTTCTAGCAATCTGCTAGATTTCAAGACAATATGATGCATCGTCTCAAAATGATATGTGCTCACAATCTGTCATTTTATTTTTTTCAGGAAATTTCATGAACAAATTTTATCTGCATATAACTCAGGCACCTTTGGAGCTAGACATGTGTACATTAGAATGGATAACCTTTCTGTAATGCTTACAGAATGATCTAAATATGGAGAGAATTAGATAAGAGATTTTTAAGTTACAGGAGTTCAAACATTACAATGTAATATTTGCAAAACTTTATGAAAACTATCAAAAATGTTGATGTTTGTAACTTCTCTGCTCTTGCATGCATAAAGTTAGCATTTGACATGCATATCCATAGTCAGTGTATCCTGATGTCTAACTCAACTGGATAAATTGGTTAAGCAGTTTTAATTTTGCAAAAGAAAAAAAATTATTATTAATATTTTCTCACATATTTATGATATCATATACTGTAGATGAAGCACCCAGCATTTGTTTGAAGAATTTAACATTAACAATGCAGATATCACTATTTCATTTGATAAGCTGGGCTGAGCTTTTTGCAGTCCTGCTGTTTCTGTCTGGGTAACTACCCCCCTTAGGCTAACTAAATTGACCCAGTACACCTTCTGATCCCATTGATCTCCTCTTTGTTCTTTACAGTGACAAACTCCCTTCAACATGAGTCACCTATTTCTTTTCCTATCGACCCATCGTGTTGGAATAGCCAGAATTCTTTCTTCCTGCTGCCCAATATATTGTCTTCCCCATTACATCTTTTTGAGTACCTCCAAGTCCTAGACCTGCATATACACCAGGCTCCTCGAATCATAAATTTACTGGATGTGATCCTAAAATATCCTGCATTCAGGTTGGAATTGTTGACACTCTGTGCTTTCTTAGTCCAACCTGGGGGTCTATCATTGTTGTGCTACCCAGCTCAGCTGTCCATTTCTTGGTGAAACTGTACATCTAACTCCAGAACCTGGTGACCCCCATTGCTGCCTGCCTCATATATCCCTATTCATTAATTAGAATCCCTCAGATAAGGCTGAGTGAAATTAGAAAATTCCAGTTTTATGGAATTTTTCATGAAATTCTACAATTTTCACAGACTCATGGTATTTGACTTTAAGTACAGGTGTTATTTTGCAATTTCTCACAGCAAGCAATTAATAAAATTTGCACTTACAGTCTCCTTGTAAGGTCTAAGAACCTGCCAGACTTAATGATATTGCATTCTTTAGTTTCAAAGTTTCAGGGGTTTATACATTTGTAGTTTACATTCTTGCAAAATTAAATTTTTAAATGCTGTGAAAGTTTGACTATTTTTCATTCAATCCAATTGAAAGCTGCAAATATGAACTTTTTCAGAAATGTCAATGTGGTATAGCAGTTTAGTAGTTTAAATGTTTCAACTCTGGTTAAATTTGGTTATGCAGTTTTAAAATTAGCAGGAACTAACCAAAATTAAACTTTTGGCAACGTGCTTGGCAGCCTATAACTCAATCCGATTTAAAGCTAGAAATCTGAAACTGTGTGCATATACAAATGTAGTGATAACTTGTGTACCTGTCATATTTTGTAAAATTTTAATGTCAGGTTTTGCAACATTTTAGTGCATATTATCAAAATTATACTAAAATTACAGAAATCCAAATTTTGGCAAAATATTTGACTACCTATAACTCAGCTCCCATTGAAGCTTGATACTTAAAACATATATGCATTCCAGATGCTTCTCTAAATCCAGATATTGTGGAGAAATTTGGATAAGAAATGTTAAAATTATCTCAAAATAACTGATCCAGAAGCAAATGATTTGATACCTTTTAATGGACCAACATAGATGTAACAACAAGAACAAAGTGCTCTAGCTTTCGGACCAACCAGTCCTTCTTCAGAAGCTCATGGCAGTTGTTTAGAAAATACAATACTTATAACAGCTAGATAATGCAGAGAAAACAGAAAAAACTCTATTGGTTTAAAATACTCATTTAAAACAAAACAAAAACAAAAAACAAAACAAAACAAACAAAAAAAAAAAACAGAAGATGATGTCAGGAAGTTTAACAGTACAATACTGCTTAATAGAAAGAACCTTGGGTTCAGATGTGCTAGTGGGACACACATACAAAGAATCCTACTGCATATAAATTTAATTGATATAAGATAACACTGCTGAAGCAGATAACTCCTAAATCAAGCTATGAGTGTCACAGTTAGTATAAGGATGTGATTACTGAAAACCTCCCACAGATTAAAGACAAACTAAGATTGTTTTAGGGCTCATGAAATTTCAATGTCTGCATTATAGACAAGAATTTACCAGTAAAGTTGTCTTAAAAACATCAGTGCACACTGTGTGATTGTAAAACCTAGCTGGACATGTCCTTAGCTGTATTCTAAAGCTAGATAAAAGCCAGAAATTTCAAAAACCTCAGGACTATATAAATGATAATTTAAATATAAATTGATAATATTAGTGTCAAACAAAAACTCTAGTCAAGGAACCTCAATGAATTAAGACCATGTAGCCTGATGTACTGATGTCAATATATACTGAGAATGTAGCAACTGATGTACCACAAGTGTCTAAGGAATCTGAAAAAGAGATAAAAAAGTAATTTCTCTCCTCCTCTTCATACAAACAATACATCCTAACCCACCCCACATCACAAAAATGTGGGAGGGAGATACATAACTTAAAGGAGATGTTGTCTCTCTCTCTCCCTCTCCTTTTCTCTCTCTCTCTCTCTCCCACAGACACACACACACACACACACACTCTCTCCTAGTGAACCTATATTAACTTCAGTCACTGCAATTGTTCCCCAAAGGAATTCAACTTGTCATGAAATCCTAGAGTAAAGGGCTTATGTCTCTAATATCTACAGAGTAAAAAGTAACACTATTTAACCATACTACTATCTGCAAAGTAACATTTCCAAGGATACTAGATAGAACTACCATGAAATAAACCTGCCACCCTCCCCAGGATAAGGTAACTAGAATTAAATATAAAGTATATGTAAGACCAGAGGTCTAACATACCTACATATCTACAAATTACTACAATATTAGCCTAATGTAAAAAGATCTGTGCAGGACCCCCATGTAAATGAGATCACACACCCCAATATGTACAGAGTTACAAAAATTATATATAAAAGTATAAGATAACACTCCTGTATGTACACTAGCAGGCTGGGTAATCTGAATATGGTGCAATGGAATCAACCCCCCCCCAAAAGGCAAAGATAAAAAGTAAGGAGGAATTAATATACATTATGTGTGTGAAATAAAAATAGTATGTATGTAAGGTTCCATCCTTAATGATGACTGTGGTGTCCAGAAAGTTAACCTTGGTGGTAGAGTACTCCAGGGTAAGCTTTATGGTAGGGTGGAGATTATTAAGTTTATGATGAAAATCTGTGAGTGCATCTGTGCCTTCTGTCCAGATGATAAACAAATCGTCAATGTAACGGAAATAAGCTAGTGGTTTGTGGGGATACTGCTTTAAAAAATCCTCCTCCAAGTCAGCCATAAAGAGGTTAGCATACTGTGGAGCCATTTTGGTGCCCATTGCTGTTCCCATAGTTTGAACATAATGTTTACCATTGAAGTTGAAGTTGTTATGTGTCAAAATGAATTCCATAAGTTCCCCACCACTCCAGGGTTGATGTTTTGTTCCGTCCTTCTCATGGATGTATTTAAGGCATGCTGCAATGCCATCTGTGTGTGGAATATTAGTGTAGAGGGATGTTACATCCATTGTCACTAAAATGGTATCAGGTGGTAAATCCTTATAACCAGAAAGTACATAAAAAGTGCATAGTGTCCTGGATATAACTGTCTCTTTCCATAACCAGCGGTTTCAAAATGGTCTCTATAAAACCCTGAGATCCCTCAGTCAAGGTACCATTACCAGAGACTATGGGTCTCCTGGATTGCCAGGTTTATGTATTTTAGGCAGCATGTAGAATGTCCCTGGCCTGGGTTCATCAGGGATGAGGCGAGTTAGTTTCTCTCGGACATGGTCAGGAAAAGTTTTAATTAAGTCACGTAGTTCATCTTTATATCTTGTAGTGGGATCATTCTCCAGTTCTCTGTAGTATGTAAGATCTGTTAGCTGTCTATTAGCTTCAGTAATATAATCCTCTCTGTTTAAAATCACCACTGCAGAACCTTTATCAGCTTTTTGGATGACAATGTTGTGGTTTGATTTCAGTGTCTCTATAGCTCTCCGTTCCAGTGGAGAAAGGTTATAATGGGTTTGTTTTTGCTTGGTAAGGATCTGACCACTGACTTGTTGGCAGAAACAATTAATATAATTGTCTAGTTTTTTTATTACGCCCACTTGAGGGGGTCTACCTCGGACTGTGTGGTTACATCACAAAACGAACAATTCCAGGTGCATGGGAGTTATACATGCATGTCACGACATGTTGTTTATTTCATTCAGTGCAAGAGATGTCCACAAACAGGTTATGTAGGAGAGACACGCCAACAGCTCCGCACTAGGATGAACTCACACAGACATACTATTATAGCAAGGAAGACTGAAAAAACCAGTGGGGCATCACTTCTCCCAGCCTACCACTCAGTCTCAGATATGTCAGTAATGGTCTTAAAAGGAAATCTCAAAAACACACAACAGAGACGAGCTTTTGAGGTTAAACTTATTTTACATCTCAATATGGTAGCAGATGGGATGAACGTGGATCTTGGCTATATGGGACACTACAGAAACTAACATCCACAGACCTTTTCTTCTTCAAACTGACATATTATAGGACTTCAGCATGTGGGATGTGGATGCATGTGTGTATGTATGTGTGTGTATGTGTTGTGAGGTATGTGATATAACAGATGTGGGGCTTGCTGTCACATTGAGGTAAGTCTCTGTTTAGATATATGGAGTTATAATGTGTTACTATTTTTATTTCACACACATAATGAATATTAATTCCTCCTTACTTTTTATCTTTGCCTTTTGGGGGGATTGATTCCATTGCACCATATTCAGATTACCCAGCCTGCTAGTGTACATACAGGAGTGTTATCTTATACTGTTATATATAATTTTTGTAACTCTGTACATATTGGGGTGTGTGATCTCATTTGCATGGGGGTCCTGCACAGATCTTTTTACATTAGGCTAATATTGTAGTAATTTGTGGATATGTAGGTATGTTAGACCTCTGGTCTTACACATATACTTTATATTTAATTCTAGTTACCTTATCCTGGGGAGGGTGGCAGGTTTATTTCATGGTAGTTCTATCTAGTATCCTTGGAAATGTTACTTTGCAGATAGTAGTATGGTTAAATAGTGTTACTTTTTTACTCTGTAGATATTAAGAGACATAAGCCCTTTTACTCAGGATTTCATGACAAGTTGAATTCCTTTGGGGAACAATTGCAGTGACTGAAGTTAATATAGGTTCACTAGGAGAGAGAGTGTGTGTGTGTGTGTGTGTGTCTGTGGGAGAGAGAGAGAGAGAGAGAGAGAGGAAGGGGGGGAGAGAGAGAGACAACATCTCCTTTAAGTTATATATCTCCCCCACCCACATTTTTGTGATGTGGGGTGGGTTAGGATGTATTGTTTGTATGAGGAGGAGGAGAGAAATTACTTTTTTATCTCTTTTTCAGATTCCTTAGACACTTGTGGTACATCAAGTTGCTACATTCTCAGTATATATTGACATCAGTACATATCAGGCTACATGGTCTTAATTCATTGAGGTTCCTTGACTAGAGTTTTTTTGTTTGACGCTAATATTATCAATTTATATTTAAATTATCATTTATATAGTCCTGAGGTTTTTGAAATTTCTTGGGCCTTTTATCTAGCTTTAGAATACAGCTGGGTGACATGTCCAGCTAGGTTTTACACATCACACAGTGTACACTGATGTTTTTAAGACAACTTTACTGGTAAATTCTTGTCTATAATGCAGACATTGAAATTTCATGAGCCCTAAAACAACCTTAGTTTGTCTTTAATCTGGTGGGGGTTGCCTTTCAGTAATCACATCCTTATACTAACTGTGACACTCATAGCTTGATTTAGGAGTTATCTGTTTCAGCAGTATCTTATTATGTCAATTAAATTTATATGCAGTAGGATTCTTTGTATGTGTGTCCCACCAAGCACATCTGAACCCAAGGTTCTTTCTGGCTGAAGGCAGTATTGTACTGTTAAACTTCCCTGACATCATCTTCTGTTTTTTTTTTTTAAATGAGTATTTTAAACCAATGGGGATTTTTTTCTGTTTTTCTCTGCATTATCTAGCTGTTATAAGTATTGTATTTTCTAAACAACTGCCATGAGCTTCTGAAGAAGGACTGGTTGGTCCGAAAGCTAGAGCACTTTGTTCTTGTTGTTACATCTATGTTGGTCCATTAAAAGGTATCAAATCATTTGCTTCTGGATCTATTCTTGCAAGGACCAATACGGCAACTACTAAATCTAGATCTCAAAATAACTGAAAATTTAATTTTAATTAACTGTTTGGCCACCCATAACTCTGCCCCCTCTTAATTTACAAATCTGAAATTTGGTACACTCATGTAAGCTGTTTGGTACAGTTTATGTTCTATATTTGGTGTAATTTGCATGTATATCTTTAAAATTATAGTGACATTACTGAAATTTTATATTTTTCTAAAGTTCAGGGGACTTCTGTAGAATCGGAATGGTCATTCCTTGGGCAGAATTTTATATTCCACACAGTTCTAGTATTCACCCCTCCTGCAGAATAGTTCCTTTCCATTTGCCTTAATCATTTCTTTCAGGAACTTGAAGGTCTCTACAGGTTAAGGTTTCTCTAGGGGGTTATAATATTCATGAGCCTAGCGAGGCTCATGATTGGCTCCTGGATCAGTCATAACTGTCTTTGACATTACCTGTCCAACTTCCAACAGATACAGTGTGGCATGCAATGCTTTAAACATAAGATGTTCTCATATCACACTGCTTGTGTCACATCATGGAAATAAAAAAATAAACCTACTAAAATGAAAGTTGTTATTGTGATTAGACTTATTACGAACATGTGAACATACAAAATTGCCAACAGATACAGGTCTTACTAGCAGTAGGTACTAAGTAAGTAAAATCTGTGTCTTAAATGCCCAATCCCAGAGCCTCTGGGTGCTTTAGAAAGAGGTGCAACAATGACAGCAATTTATAACAATTAAAATCAGAGTCAGTTAGCTTAATATACATAATAAATATTAAATGATAAACCATAAAACCCCATTAAAATCAGTGGGCATTAAATTCCTATTTGAACAGGTGTATCTTAAGGCCCCGCTTGAAAATCTCCACAGAGGAAGCCTCCCTTAATGATCGTGGCAGAGAATTCCACAGGACTGGCTCTGCAAACTCAAAGGCACTTAAAAGGAATCCTTCACCTGACCAGCAGCCAGTGCAGTTTGAGCAAAACCAGGGTTATATGAGCAGACCTCGAGAGGCCTGTCAACAACCTGGCTGCTGTGTTCTGCACCAGTTGCAGCCAACGGAGGTTGCCTCCACTGACCCTAAAGTATAGAGCATTGCAGTAATCGAGCCTAGTTGTAATAAAATCATGCACCAGTGAAGGCTGGTCATCAGTCGGAATTAAGGGTTTAATCCTGGTGACATTCCTTAAGTGGTAAAAATCACTCTGGACAATGGCAGACACCTGAGCATCAAGTGTCAAACCATTGTCAAGGATGACACCCAGTTTTCTCACCTTAGTGGCCACCACCAGTGTGGTGGCACCCAGGAACAACCCTGTTCCTGCTCCGGTGGCAACTACATCCCGCTGATGACCAAGCTTAATCACCAGTGCCTTCATCTTGTCCGGGTTAAGCCTCAGCCAGTTAGAGGACATCCAGTCCTGGATCTCAGATAGGCATTTATTAAGCACCTCCACAGCATCTGATGTCTCAGGAGCAAAGGACATATACAGCTAGGTATCATCTGCATAGCAGTGAAAACCCAGATTGTAACACCTAATGATGTCTCCCAGGTGCAGCATGTACCCTGCAGACAACATAGGTGACAAGATCGAGCCATGAGGCACTCCACAGGTCAGGAGATTCGGGCAAGAGGAGAAATTCCCGATCCCTACCTGTTGCGTCCTGGTTGTCAAGAAGGGCTCAAACCAGCTGATGACTTTGCCAGGGTAGCACGTTAAAATAGTGACTCAAATTGAGCTACTTGATTTTGAGTGACTTAATCTGAGCCCTTGTGATTTGAGCTACCCTGAAAGGGTAACGAGCACGGTTATAACTATGAGGAAGGGGGAAAAAAGGGTGAAGTAGTAACAGGGCAAAGGACAGGAAGAGGAGGGTCAAGGCAGGAAGCAGAGGTATGTGGGCTATGGTTTGGTGGTGTGCTGCTGACCTGGCATTTTGGTGTGGTGGTGAGGGTGGTGGCCAGCAGTGAGGGAGGTCCAGGGTTCGGGGCTAGATAGGAGTGTTATTTTATTTTGTTTTCAGTGTGTGAGACTTAATATTTTTTGCGTTCCCAGTTTTCCCCCCTCCCTGACATACACCCCCCTGGAGTTGAGAATATTAATTTAGGGGAGTGTGGGGGGGGGAGGGGGAGCAGCCACCCCACATAGATATCTTTCTGTTCCATGGTCGCTATTGTTGGGTTCGCTGGGGGGTGTACATTGCTGTTTTGCTTTTTGGCGATGTACACTCGCTGTTTTGCGATCACTGTCATGACATGGAACCCTTTGCCAGTGAGTTCACAGAGCTCTCTAAGGCAATCAAGGAGCACTATGTGGTCTACAGTGTCAAATTCTAAAGAAAGATCCAGGAGAATGAGAACTGACCATTCTTATCTGTCTCTTGCCCTGAGGAGCTAATTTTGCACCCTAACTAATGCTGTTTCTGTGCTATGCCTTCTCTTACAACTGGACTGGAGTGGCATGCAGATGTCAAAGGTCATCAGGTGCGCCACCACTTTCTCCACAACCTTCTCTCCAAGAATGGAAGATTGGAGACAGGTTGATAATTCGCTAAGACATCAGGGTTGAGAGATGGTTTCTTCAGCAGGGGTCTCACCAGCATCTCCTTCAAGGAGTCAGAGAAAAGACCCTCTGAAAGTGAACAACGGACAATCTCAGTGAACACTGGACAGATGAACCCAACACATCCCATTAAAAGATGTGTCAGGCCTGGGTCCAGTTCACAAAAAGTGAGTTGCAGTTTTGAGATTACCTCGATGATCTCAGTCACCCCCATCAGCCGAAGCTCATCCCAGACAACTGGAGTGCATCTATACCTACCAGACTCTATACTATGGACTGATCTTGTCCCACTGAAGAGATCTTGGTCCAAATATCCCTGTCAGAAAAGAACTGAGCGAACTCCTTACACTGTGTGAGTAAAACTGCTCTTTTTGGCTGCAGACGGGTTGGATGAAGAAGCCTGTGTACATTCCAAAAGTGGAAAGCTGGTCTGTTTCTTTCTGCAGCAATCTCCCTGGATAGGAACTCTGCCTTTTTATGGTTGATTGCTCTATAATATTCACCATAGTGAATTGGCAAAGCCAGTTTGTTATCCAGGGACCCGATCCTCCTCCAGCAATGCTCCAACTTCTGATCCCTGGTCTTCATCTCCTTGACAGTGCCATCATACCAAGGGGATCGCAGTTGAAAAGACCTGGGTCATATACGGATCAGTCAGATGGCGTTGAGTGCCTTGGTGACAGCATTATTGTACACTGCCACCACCTCACCCAACCCCACCGCACATGCAGAACTCACACCAGAAAAGTCTGCTATGGCCTTCAGTCCCTCTGGGGACAGTCCCTTCAAAGGGTGGCAGTGGACCATCTCAACAGGGAAGAGATTAACTGGGGTGCCCCGAAAAAGAATTTTATAGTACAGTGATCCAACCAAGAGACTGGATCAATCTTGAGATCAGTGATATCAAGCCCCTGTGAGAATACTAAGCCCAGTGCATTCTATCCAGTCATATGGTCTATCTAGTCTGCTTGAGTGTGCAGCATTCAGTCAGTTAAACTGCAGCTGTACCCCCTCCCTTTGCTCCCCTTCCACTGTACTTCCTCCTACTTCCTTCTCACCCCCCCAGTCCAACCTCGGTTTTGACCCTCCCTTTGATCCTGTTCCACCCCCTCTTAAAGTTGCCCACTGATCTCAATGATACCACCTCCTCTGGCAGTGCATCAAACCCTGTCACCACCCTTTCCATGAAATAGTGCCTCCTCATTTCCTTCCTGAATCTTCCTCCCTCTAGTTCCAGACTGTGTCCCCGGTTTCCCTCCCACCTTTTAATCTAATCATACCCTCGATATTAACTCTAATGTCCTTTAAGTACTTGAAGGTCTCAATCATATCTCCTCGCTCTCTTCTGTCCTCCAGGGAATACATGTTGAGCTCCCTCAGTCTCTCCTCATACAGTTTATCTCCCAATCCAAGGATCATTTTTGTTGTCCTTCGCTGGACCCCCTCCAGTAGCTTGATGTCCCTTTTCAAATAGGGGCACCAGTACTCACACAGTACTACAAATGTGGTCTCACCAGGGACCTGTACAGGGGCAGAATGACTTCCTCTTGCCTAGAGGTGATTCCCGTTGTGATACACCCCAGCATTCTATTCGCCTTTGCCGCTGCCCTCCTGCACTGTGCTGAGTGGTTCATTTCCCTTGTTACTAGTACTCACAGATCCTTTTCCTCTGTTGAAATGAATAACTGCACTCCCCCAACTATTAACTATTCCCAGGATTTCTGGCCCCCAAGTGCATGACCTTACACTTCTTAGCACTGAATCCCAGTTGCCATGTGTCCAACCAGCCCTATAGTCCTACTAAATCCTCTTGGAGTACTTTACCGCCTTCTTCACCATCCACTTCCACACAGATCTTTGTGTTATCTGCAAATAGGCTGTCTGATATATCAGCAATTAAAATGTTAAACAGCAGCAGTCCTGGCACCGAGCCCTGTGGGACCCCGCTTGTTACATCTCTGGGCTCTGATAGCTCTCCCCTATGACTACCCCCTGCTGCCTATCCTGTAACCAGCTCTTAACTCACACAATCAGTTTTCTTCCCTCTTCAAGGTTACTCAACTTGCTGGTCAGCCTTCCATGAGGCACTGAGTCAAAGGCCTTGCTGAAGTCCAGATAAAGGACATCCCCCATACGGCCTTTATCCAGTGCCCTCATCACCCAATCATAAAAGTCAACCAGGTTTGTCTGACAGGATCAGCCCAAGACAAACCCATGTTGTCAGCCATCCTGTAGCCCATTCTCCTCTAGAAATTTCGCCAGCATCTCCTTGAAGATAGTCTTCATTAGCTTTCCCACAATGGTGGTAAGGCTAACCAGTCTGTAGTTCCTTGGTTCGTCCCTGGACACACTCTTATGGAGGGGTACCACATGCGCCATCCTCCAGTTCCTGGGCATGCACCCGGTACCCAGAGAGGTGTTGAACAAATCTGCCAGTGGTCTCACCAGGACCTCTGCCAACTCTCTCAGGACTATTTGATGTTCTCCATCCAGCCCTGGCACCTTATTCACCCTCAGGGACTTAAGGCCCTCCAACACCCTGACCACTGGTATCTCCCCATCTGTAACCCCATCTCCCCCTACACCCAACCCACCTTTCACCTTAGGCATGGGCCCCATCCCTCTCCCTGGTAAACACTGAACAGAAGTACTCATTGAGGACTTCTGCCTGCTCTGCCACCTTTTCTGCCCATCCTCTACCCTTCTTGATCCATACAATCTGATCCTTATTGCTTCTCTTCTCCTTTATGTACCTGAAGAAATTATTTTACTTTAATCCCTGTGCTAGCCTCAGTTCTCTCGAAGCCTTGGCTGCCCTTACAATTCTACTCACCCCTCTAGATTTCCTCATGTATTCCTCCCTGTCCTCCTCCAGGATGGATCTTTTATAGTTTCTAAAGGCAGCTGTCTTTTCCCTCACCTGTTCCACTACCTCTCTGCTCAACCAGTTTGGCTTTTTGATCCTGGTCTTTTTACTCTGGCTCTTTGTACATGAGCTAGTGGCCTCTGCCAGTCCCAGCTTGATAATTGCCCATTTCTGCTTGGCATCCATGTCTGGGAGGATGTTAGCTGGGTGCCCTTCCAGTATGCTTCCCATCCTACCAAAGTCTGCCCTTTTGAAGTCCAGAACCTTAGTCTTTGTTATGGCTACCTCCTTTCCTAGATTGAGGGAGAACCACACTGTGTGGTGGTCATTTCCTGCCAGAGGGTCCTCTACCCCCATGTCTTGAACTTGTTCACTGTCCGTCAACACCAGGTCCAGAATGTTCCCCTCCCTGGTTGGCTCTGTTACTTTCTGTGTCAGGAAGTTATCCTGGAAGGCCTCCAAGAGGACCTGCTCCCTGGCACACGGGGTAGTCAGGACGTTCCAATCTACCCCTGGTAGGCTGAAGTCCCCAACCACCACAGTATTTCACTTGCTGCTAAGTCTCCTTATTTGCTCCCCCAGCTCCCTGTCAATCAACTCCTTTTGAGTGGGAGGCCTATACACAACCCCCAATCTAACCTTCCTACCCTTTGAGCTCTGGAGTTGCACCAATAAAGCTTCAACCCTGCCTTCCTCCCCATCTTCCCTGTTAAACATTATCCCTTCCCTAACATAGATAGTCACCCCCTTTCCCTTTTTCTCTGTCCCTGCAGTATAGCATGAACCCAGGGATAGCTAGATCTCAGTCCTGGTATTGGGTGGCCCATGTCTCATTGATGGCAACTATGTTAACCTCTCCTTCCACCATCACTGCCTACAGTTTGACTATCTTTTTACCCAGGCTCCTAGCATTCAATGAGGCCACCCTCCAGTGTGGTCCTATCCCCTCATTGCCTTTCCCCTCACCCCTGTCCCCTCACCTTTTTGAATTCCACTCCAGCCTCACTATGGGGGGATGCCTAAAGGACTCCCTCACCTGGTGGCACCATCTTCTGCCCAGCTCTTTGCCCCCCCACTTAGTGTAAAATTTACTTATCTTATATGTACTCCCCCCATCTTCTGCTTTAGGACCTTTGAATCTTCCTTACTGAGGTGCAACCTCTCCGATGTATACATGTCCTTGTTCTCCCACATCCTTTCCCACTCCCTCGCCATTCCATAACCCATGGACACACACCATTCCCCCAGCCATTTAACAAATTCTGAGATTGTTTGTTTCCTGGCTGTACTAACTCTTAGTATCAGGATAATTTCAGAGAAATCACCAGAGGATTAATTTGGTGCCAAGGTTGGGGGGGGGAACAACCTCACTCTCAACCAGCTTCGGATAATGGGTACCGTGGTACATACCTAAATATAAATGTTATATGGAAAAATACTAAATTTTCTATCAACATACCTTTGAAATGTAATACATATGGAAAACAATGAAGACAATATTTACACGACACGTTTTTATTTTAAATATATTGTTTATTTTTTTTTCCTTAATTTTTATTGCAGTTCTCAATATATCATTGACAGTACTTTACTTGGTGACAATACCTAATAATTGTTACAGAAAAGGAACTTGCAAGAAAAGGATAATTTTTTTTGTCTCTCTTTGTTACAACATGTCGGGGTGGAACCAATACAGAACAGTAAATCCTGCAATATGTATGTATATAACACGGGACAAAAAGCACCAAGACCACAAGCTAAGACCCAGAACCATAACTGTCATAACTTGATAATATCCAGAGTGCTAAAACACTCGAGACTGTGTCCTTTTGGACTGTAAGTGGTTTATGTCTTACCAATAATAACATGAGTGTCCAGAAAGGCTGGAACATGGCCCTCAAGATTCTAGACAAGTTCTTGAGTAAATGCAAAACATGAACTTACAGATGAATAGAAGCTTCAGATGAAACTTACCCAGGGCTAGTAAAGGTAAAATATGTGAAAATGAAACAATAAGGACAGTATGAAAAGGGAGAAGGGACCAAGGGGACCTACCCCAACTCCACCAAAGTGCTATATAGGAAGGGGCCTATTAGATAGTACATGGCTCTGTGTAGGAATCATAGTGTAAGTTATGTGCATCAGTGTCACATCTCAGAGCCTCAACTGCAATGGTGAACTGATCCTCCACTCTATAGCAGGCAGTATATGACACAAAAGGTATTAGGAAAGGTACTAACCCCTCACACCTATAGGATCAGTTAAAAGCAAGAAGTACAAAAAAGGCCCTTAATAAAGAAATTCGCTACCCCGCTATAGGCATAATGAGAATCCTAAATATTGTGAAGTCCAAATTTAAAGGATACCTAAACAACATACTGCCAACAGACTATTCAAATATCTGACTTCACAGGTGAGTAAAGAAAATGCTGTTGTATTCATTAATGCTAAAACTACATTTATATAATTGACCTAAATGCGGTTCCAAAGCATTTCAAAAATGTAACATCAGCCTTCCAATTTCAAGAACTGCCTTACCTGCTTCCTAATATGGCCACCAAATGTGTTAAGTAAAGCTACATGGCTCTCTATAGTGCTATTTTTTTTTCCCTTTATATAGAATTGTTGCACCAAAATGGTCAAAACCATGTGCACTAAGTTGATCAGTACACATGCAAGGCTATGGTTCTATTCATTGTGTTTAGTTTAACATGCTGAAATTGTGTTCTAATCGAAACAACTTTATCTTTGGCAAACCAAAGTGCAGTACAAATCTTGAATAAACTGGTGGTCTAGTGGTCATGGACATTTTTATTAAACCTTTATATTGTCTGCTATTCTTTTTGAGCACATTTTTGACAGTACCTACAAATATGATCAATAGATTTGAATGTAAACATTTGTACAATCAATAAATCAGACTTTAACAAAGTGAAATGCAGCATGCAAGTAATTTACAATGGGGGCTGAGGGTGCAGTTGCACCCTCCCCCCCCGATCCACCACTTGTTTGTAGCAAAATGCTTGTGCAGTCCAATGCCAGAGTTAATACTTTCTTGGAAATCAAAAATATGGTTGTCTTGACTTCTTTTTCCATGAGAAATAAGAAGAAGAAGAATCAACATTTATATAGCATTTTGCATACACAGTGTATCCCACAGTGTTTTATAGGATGCTAGACTGGTAGTGAAGTGACTGAACGTGTAGTGGCAGCCATTTCACACATTAATATTCACATGCAGCATTGGACAAATGCATGAACTGGTTTTATGGGAAAGGGAATATTGGCCAGGACAATGGGGTCTGGTAGTGATCATGGTGCTGGCAGCCTCACCTCTTATATCTCACAGTGATCTGCTCATAGTTTTCCCCTTCTGCATTCCCCTTCCCTGAATATGCCAGTACCTTGCAGGAGTGACCTTCTCAGTACCCCTCTGGTATTCAATGTTCACTACTTCTTCCGTCATCACAAACTGGTGAGCTCATCACCTTTCTGCATCATGAATACAGGTAGTACAGTTCCCAGGATAAGCAGATTTTTACAGTAAGTCAGGCTGATAGCAGTAGGGAACAAGGGAAAGATGGGCAATCCTATCCTTAAAAGATTTAGGCTACCTTTGATTAGGCACTATTAAATGATGGGTGTGTGCATCATTATGCACATCATTTAATTGTGCTTAATCATAGGTGGCTTATATATTATATGGGAAAGAACGCCTATTTTGACCTTGTACTCTGCTGCTATCAGCCTGGCTTATCAGAAGATCATGTTTACTATTAATATGTAAAAATAGCATAGGGGACTGTACTAACTACATTCATGATGCAGAAGGGTAGAGAGCTCACCAGTATTTTGGTGTGGGGAGCAAGAGAGAAGAATGGATGCCATAGAGGGACTGAATTGGCCATTCCAGCACAGTACAGCTATATTCAGGTTAGGGAAAGACAGGAAGGGGGATGTTGAGCAGATCATTGTGAGATCTGAGATGTGGGCCTGCCAGCACAGTGATCACTACCCGACTGTGGATGAGAGCAGCCAGCGATGACAAATACTCAGAGTGGCAGGGCTGCACCTAAACTGTTACTCAAATTCAGTACAGGGAGATTACTCTTGGGTGAGGGGGGAATGTTAACGTTCGTTAGGACATTATTGAGGGAGCTGTGTATAGCTCATTCAAGATTCTGAAGGTTGGTAGCAAGCCAACTCACATTGTGGAGCAGGGCACAGAAAAGTACTGCAGAAGATATGCTGGGAACTGTCCTGCGGGGTTCTGCAGATCACAGGTAAAGGAGCAGACCAACACTGGAAGTCGGGTGGATTTTCTCAAGGCATTAGTATATCACTCCCCCATCCCCCCCATAGCGCCTGACCAGTGGCTCGGCCTTTGCCTAATTGTCTGGCTTATACACTGCCCTACGCACTTACACTCTCACTCTTATTCTCTCCTAATATCTCCCTTCCCTTCCCCCTCCTACCTACTAACCTATGCTCTTCAGTCTTACTCACAGCTACTAACTCCTCTCTCCTTCCCCCATCTCACCTAAACCACCCCCTACACTCCTAGTGTTTACTAGCCCTCTCCTCCTCACCCCCTATCTTCGCTCTCCAACTCCTACTGTTAACTTGGTGCATCTCGCTTCAGCTCAAGTTCTGTTACTGGCACTTATGTAACCATGTATTGCCCTCGATGTGTACCCATGATATGTATATCCTGTCCTTGAAGACCATGTTCTGTTCTGTTCTCCTTATGTAACAAGTTCAAATGTAATCCCACCCAATTATGTACATTATCTGTATTGCTCTGCTTCTAAATTCAACTATTGTATGTATACCTGCCTCCACTGTAACCCCTGCCCCCAGGTCGCACCGTGACACAAGCATCTTTTTGCTCAGTGTGCCTTTCCTGGTGAAACATTTTCAATAAATAAATAAATAATATTGTTATCAATAGTAAGTGCAGCCCTTATGAGGCCATGAACAGCAGTTATTCAGGTGTGTTCTGATGCTTATTGCTTGGCTGTCTAGGAAGACCTAGCTGTTGGTTAATGAGGTGGGGAAAAACCAACAACAGGGGGAGCTGTACATACTGCCTTCACTGTGCGGAAGAGTGGTGATCTACTCAGTGTTTACTGTTGGAGTAGAAGACAAACATTGAGAAAGTAAATTGGACAGTGAACTGGGAGGCATTTTTGAAGTGTCAGCTAATGAAGCATTTCGGTATAGGTGTGCACAACTGTCTGAGGTACAAGATTACAATCTGAGGTGTGATAATTCTCTTCATGATACCGCAAGCTGATATGCAGCCCCATGCAGTACCAAGGAATATGATGTGCTTGCTTGAACACATTTATATTTTTGGTGCATCAGCCCATAGCAACACTTTTATTGCTACAGTCCTAGAGCACAGCGCCTTTCATGTGCATGAACAAATTTTCATGCAATGGTGTCCAGACATAGCTCATCAAGTCTGTTTTGGAGAACATAGCATACAGCAACTGCGTTCAGGTGACACTGGGTCATTGTATACCGCAGCCATAGTTTTAGGCACCTAAGTGCACTGAAACTGCGCTCTGCTTCACAACTGCCTACTGGTATCACCAACAGTAGGTGCAGAAACTTTTCTAGCTCTGTAAAAAGGCTATGGACATCTGGGGCTAGTGCTTTAAATTGGCCTACAGCCTTATTCAAAGAGGTATATGTGTCACTCTGCACAAACATCTCAAGCTGAACTTTCAGCATTCTGGGATTAAGCTCTGGATATTTTTTAATGCAGTCAATCATTTCCTGCAGCTCATGCTCACTCCCATCACCCTTATGTACTGCAGCAAGAAGCAACTGTTCTAAAGTTGAATACTCAGTCAGCCCTTGCTGATGGAACCTGTCTTCCAGCTGGGCAACTGAGATGTCTACCATCTTAAAGAATTCCATTCTGAAATAGTGCTCCACTGTTGCATGATTGTGCTGCTCCCCCATGCCAGCAAAATGGACTGGGACCCACCGTTGCCTTGGTGGTGCAATGGGATCCAACTCCAGCTTCTGGACAAGTTTGTCGGCTTTTTTGATGGCACGTAGGACAGTATTTTTATTCCTTAGTCTTTGTAGCTGATCTTTTATGAGGCTTACTTGGGTAAGCATGTCACCTACTGTGCAGTTCAGATTTTGTAGGCTCCTATTCAGACAAGTAAGTGGTTCCATAACTACCATGACCAGCAGCAGGCTTACTAATGTGTTACCCTTGCTGAGCTTCTCTAAGAGACCACTTGCCTTTGTTGCAGCATCCCCATTTTCCAACTCCATTTGTTGGAGACTCTCAAGGATTTGCTCATATTGCTGTGACGCAGCTTCAACTGCTGTTAGTCTTACAGTCCATTTAGTTGAGCATAAGAGTCGCAATTTCTTGAAGGTGGTAGATGCATTATCAGATGTAGCAATTTGAGAAAAATTGTTCTGTACTTCAGGGATTCGCTGAACAGTTTGCCCAGTTCATTTACACAGTGCAAAGAATTTCTTAATACAGGGCTTGCTTCACAGCTCTCTTTCGCCACAAGATTTACGCAGTGAGCACCACAATGCAGAAATGTGGCAAGTGGCTGACTTTCCTTGATGACAGCCTGTGCACCCCGATAGCATCCCGACATGTTTGCAGTACTTTCAAATGCCATTCCACTGAGGAATTCAATTGGCAGAGGAAGTCTTGTGAGGACATCCAATATGACTTTTGCTATTGAGGCTCCGATAGTATCCCGTGGCTCATAAAACCCAATGAACGTATCTAAGACAAATGATTTCTTGTTCTTTACCTTGGCAGTCTTGTGTTCCGTCAATGATAATGGAATAGTATGATAACTTGTTAATATCCTTCACTACAGAACGGATGATCTCATGACTCATGAGTCTGATTAGTTCATTTTGAATTGCTGGGCTTGTATAGTCCTGCTTTATTTCAGACAAGTTGCTAGGGTCTCATCTTCATTGCTGAGTAGTTTGAGAAGTTCAGCAAAGTTTCCCTCATCAAGCTGATGACCTCCAATTGCCAATCCCTGTCTTCCCAAGTAACACAAAGTGGCTATTAACTTAAACAAGCATTTGCAAGACACATCTTGTGAGATCTTTTTTCTGTTCCACTAGAGCAGAATCAATGCTTTGACCATGGGATACATGAGCCACCTTCCAAAGAGCATTCTGATGTGTTTCTGAGCTCTGATGAGCCATAAACTTAGTCCGTGCTTTCCTCCAGTTGGTGAAGCCTATTGTGGCGAATACTGGTTCTCGCCTTTTTGACAGCTCAAGCATCCCCATTTGTTCACACTTTTTTCAACAAAAGCAGAGCACAGCTTTCAACTCAGGACTATAGTGCAGCCATGAAAATTCCCTGTACCATGATTCCTGGAATTGGAGTTTTTTGTTTCCACAGTCCTGCTTTGGTATTTCCTTAGATGGTGGTTGGTACGGCCGATCCATATCACGAGTTGTCATCTCCATTCTAGGCACTGTTTCTGCAACAGATGGTGATTGTGGTGTGGGTGGCTGATCCAGATGCACTGTTTGGATCTCCAGTACAGGAACTGTGCTGTCGACAGTAGGATGGCATGAACTTGTACTTGGTTGCTGTTCTCATATGTTAACATTAGTGTTGAAGCCCTGATCTAGCACCTCATACACTGCAGTACATATTTCTTCAGTCAGGATCATCTGTGTGGATGAAGGCACAGGATCTATATGAGGTTTCTACTTGAAGAACTTGGCAATCGAAGGTTGGTCTCTCTGACGTTTCATGTTATGAGATTTGCAGTTAACCCTGATCTGTGAAAAATGAACAACTGTTACAGATTCTTCTTCATTAAAGGAAAACTCCTGAGATTGTAGGTTCCCACACCCAAAAAGCTAACCCTCACACACAATCTCCAGCAACACAATATACAAAACGTATGCCCTTCCCCCTCAGTCCTACACAAATCATCGCTTCTTATTGCTCAGTCTCAGCTAGTCACACTGTGCCCTCCCTCAAAGATCCGCCCCCACAGACCATTTAATAGAGGTCGGGGCTGGGGTGGGTGGTGTGGGACACAATCACAGCTCTTCCCCAAGTTCGTGAGGGATGGGCCAGACTTATAGCCCAGCCGCAGATTTAAAATTTGGCACCCTCACAACCGATTGGTCCTCCAGCAGCAGACAGCTCCCTCCAAACCTGGCCCACTGTCGACTGCAGTCACGGGGATATCCTCTTCGATGCCTTCCTCAATCACTCCTCTCCCAAAAACCTTGGCCCACTGCTGACTGCAGCCGCCAGGATGACTGGAACCCCCTTACACACCTGAGCTGCCAATGCAGCCCCAAAGCCGTCTTCCTCGATGCAGCTGCCGATGCAGCTCTGACTTCTCACCACAGCAGGCCCCGGTAGGATTTTCCACCACCAATGCGGCTAGCAACTTCCTCTCCCAGCAATTTTCAGCTCTTCCCTGAGTTCGTGAGGGATGGTCCAGACTTATAGCCCAGCTGCAGATTTAAAACCTGGCGCCCTCACAGCCGATTGGTCCTCCAGCAACAGACAGCTCCCTCCAACCCTGGCACACTGCCGACTATAGCCACTGGGACGTCCTTTCTGATGCCTTCCTCAATCACTCCTATCCCAAAAACCCTGGCCCACTGCAGACTGCAGCCGATGGGAAGACCCTCCAGGGTATCCAGATCTCCCTGGACTGTGTCCAAAATGATGTCATTTAGAAGTTATAAAAATATAAATTATTATAAATTATAAATTATGTCATTTAGAAGTTAGACTTAGCACAGCTGGAGTACAGTAAATATAAATGTTCAGTTTGTACCTTTACCTCCCTGACCTCCAAGCCATTCGAGACAGATAATTTCTTCATGCTAGAGGTAATGCCTTTGCAATGCATAAATTAGTATTGGAGACTTGATTAGTGTCCTTTTGCTTATAAAACTGAAAACTGATAAGAAATCAGATGATTTTGATTAGCAGTTTTCTAAAATGGGTATTTTTACTTAAAACCATAGAATTAGTACTTATTAGTGTGTGTATATATATATATATATATATATACATATAAATACACCACTGTACATATAGTTCTGATATTGAATTTGCCATTTTGACCATTTGGGGATGGGCACGGGCAGCTGGGGGTCGGCAGCGGAGGAGAAGGATCGAGCATCCAGATGACTGCTCTCCTTCTCTGGGAGGGTAGAGGAGATGGGTCCGGTGTCACTCACCCACTGGTGGAGGCTGAGAGGCATGACACTGCTCTGTAATATGGGTGGAGCTGGAATGGATACTTGCTGTCAGTGTCATTGCATGTTCCTAGCTCCAGGGGAATATAGCATCAGAAAACCCACTGGCACCCATGTATGAGCCGGGGCTTGGTGGCCTGACCCTCCAGCCACCTTCAGTTCTGCCTCAGCAGCCCCACTCAGGGGGAAGGGGTGCATCCACCAAGTGAGGGTATGGGTCCCGGAGCCAGGGTGAGCCCATTTTTGGGGCTGGGGTGCCAGCAGGCAAAAATGTATATAAAAAAAAATAAATATGGCTTCAAAATATTTTTAAATTACAAAGTTTGCCAACCCAGTTGAGGCGTTGGATGCCACACCTCACGCCATGCCGGTGACCTGTGTTCGGGAATGGGCACGGGTTGCTGGGGGTCGGCAGGGGAGAAGACTGATTGCGGTCACTGGTTCCAGCAGCAAGACATGTCTTCGATAGGGAGAGTGGATCTTGAACCTGGGTCCTGGCCTCATGAATCAGGGACAATGCTTAAAAAAATAAGGGACAAAGACCCCAAATGAGAAACATATCTTAAAAATTGATACTATTCACTCAGAAAGCTAATAGAATGAAAGGATTTGTGTTAAGATGCATTTTATGAAGAAGAACAAGTCTGTTACTTTAATGTTTGACATTATTTTGTGCTTTTAATCCCCACTGCTCTATCACCAAAATACAAATTTTATGAGGGACAGAGGAGAATTTTGAGACAAAATCAGGGACAATTGAGAGGTATGCGTCTGGGGACTTGCACATTGCTAATTTTCCACATGGCCACTTCATGAAATACAGCACTTTTTAAAGAAAAAAAAACTGGTTCAAGCCTCCTTTACTCCGAGTGATGGGTGCGAGATTTGGGTGCTGGATTGTCTGATTTTTATCTCTGCACCACCAGTCACAGTGCAGCCTTTACTCCTCTATTTGAGAACCTTACATACTCCTTGTCAGCCAAATCACTGTCCTCCTGCCTCCCAGTTCACACCCAGTCCCCCCTGACCCCTCATCATTCATTAAAGAGAAACTCTGGTAAGGCTGCAAAGTGCAGCAGTTAGTGCAGAAACACCCAGTTAGGGCTTTTGGCATAAAAAGAAAGTTTTCTTTTACCTGCTGCTTTTCTGTTTCAATCAAAAAGACCCACTCTGTGCTTAATGGTGGCAGAACCACAGATGACCATTTCATGCACCACGGGCTGCTTCTGGCATGCAGGGTATGTTAATGAGGGCTACTAGCTAACGGCAGCATTAGTAGCCTTCATTAGCATACCCTGCCTCCAGAAGCTGCCCGCGGTGCGTAAAATGGTCATTCGCAGTTCTGCCACCATTAAGCACGGAGCAGGTCTTTTTGATTAAAACATGAAAGTAGCAGGTAAAAAATAACTTTCTTTTTATGCCAAAAGCCCTAATCGGGTGTTTCTGCATCAGTTGCTGCACTTTGCAGCCTTATTGGAGTTTCCCTTTTATAATAACTCCACCACCCCTTTGCTCTGCAGCACCATTAGCAGTCACATTACAGACCAGACCAGTCATTCCTCCCTTCATCCCCCGGCTGCCTAAGCTTCCCTCTCAGTCACAGACTCAGTCACCTCCAAGTTTAGCTTGCTGAAGCAGTCTGCACCACAACCTTGTCCTTGCATATACTCATTTTGAGCCAAATTACAGTCCTCCTGCTTCCCAGTTCACACCCAGTCCCCATCCCCATTCATAAATAACTCATCCACCCCCACCTAGTGCACTGCAGCAGCACCACACCAGCAGTCAGATTAACCACCAGTGATCCTGCCTTCAGACCTCCTGCCCCCAATTCATACCCCCTGCTGCCCCATCATTCAAAATAATAATTCAACCTCAACCACCCAGACCTCTGCTCTGCAGCACCATTAGCAGTCACATCACAGACCAGAGACCCAATCTCCGCAAAGACATAGACAGGATGGAAGCTGTCCAGAGGAGGGCAACTAAAATGGTGCAGGGTCTGCACCGGAAGACATATGAAGAGAGACTTAAGGAGCTTAATATGTATAGCCTCGAGGAAAGGAGGGAGAGGGGGGACATGATAGAAACTTTCAAGTACCTCAAGGGAATCAACAAAGTCCAAGAGGGTAGCATCTTTCAAAAAAAGAGGTGTGCAAGAACAAGAGGGCACAATTTGAAGATGGGGGGGCTCAGAGGTAATTTAAGGAAGTATTTTTTCACAGAGAGGGTTGTGGATGCATGGAATGGCCTTCTGGAAGAGGTTGTGGAGTCAAAATCAGTGGTGGAATTCAAGCATGCATGGGATAGTCATAAGGCAATTCTGGGGGGTTGGGGTAGGAAGAAGTAGGCTGCTGGTTAACTAGGATCTGCAGCTTATCCAGTAGGTAGGGAAATGGGCATACTGGGTGGGCCAATCGGTCCTTATCCGCCGACAAATTCTATGTTTCTATGTTTCTATGTTTCTATGACCAGTCAGTCCTACCCAGTCCCCTCATCCCCTGGCTGCCTGAGCCTCCCTCTCAGTCACAGACTCATCAGTCCCCTCCAAGTTTAGCTTGCAGCACAATTATAGATTTATTAGGGTCTTTCGCATTTTTCTGCAATGACCTTGCATTTGTAACTTGTGGCTTTGGCAGTGTCAATGTGGTTTTTGCAAGAACGCCCCTCTTCTCTGCTTTCTCTGCTGTCACTATCTGGTTGCCTTGCATCACCACAGGAGGCACATGTGTTCCCTGTCCAGTCCCACCACTAGAAATGGGCTGCCCACACTGCAAAGGATATCTGGTGTGTGGGCTGGGCTGGGTTGAAATCACATCCAATATCAAATGTGGCCTGCAAATGACACTCTTTAAGGACCTGTGACTACAAAATCAGTTTCATTTTTTTTCAGATTTGGGATACACCCCCCCCAACACCACCATGACTGGACCAGCATTCACTTGCTGAAACTTTACTTGGGAAGTAGTACAGTAATATAAACACATTTAAAAATTACCTGCTTGTTTTTTCTGACAGAATGGATGCAGCAGTGCCAGCACCAGCAGCACTCCAGCAGATGGGTTTCCACCTCAAACAGCCTGTAGAAGACAATGTTTCCTCAGACCACTCATCAACTCCCACACACGCAGACTCGCACCCAAATGCCCCAGAGAGCCACGAACTGAACTCTGTCTCCCTCTCCCAGATGACAGGACTCCCGACTAATCCCCATCAGTCTGATGCTACTGCTAGCCTCCTCCAAGTAGCAGAATAGGCCAGGCCTGAACTGAACTTTACTTCTGTCTCCCTCTCCAGACAGTCCCGAGAGTCCAACTTTACTAAGGGTGGTCGACCAATTAGATTTGCTGCCATGCTAGCCTGAATAGAATCACAGTCACCACATGACACGACGACGAGGTACTCCATCCTGGCAGTCGCAGCCAGAGAATGAGATTTATTACACAGTTCGATGCTCAAAATGACACTCTCAGTCCACTACTCCCACCTCACAAATGCACGCATGACATGCCACAGCAGCCAGTCTCCCGCCTGCTCCTCTTCAGACCTCACGATTGGTTAGGAGGAAGGAATACTTTATTTTTACTGGCTGGGCAGTCACTCGTTACTTCTTGGGTGGCGGGCGCAAGTCGTCAAGAAGATTCAGTGTGTCTTGTGTTAGCTTTGCACCAGTTGGCTCCTCTTGCTCCATTCTTGCCTCAGCGGGCAGCAGCAGTGCCGACAAAAGAAAAACAAATAATCCAGCCCGAGACCAGCAGCACTACCAGTCTACAGATCCCATGAAAGACAAGCTTGATGCTGCATGTGCTGGTGGCTAGTAATGAATGGCTGATTTAAACTAAATAAAAATGTTGGGGGGGTACAAATGGGATAAAAACAGGTGATGCCAAAAGTTGGGGGGAACTTTTGGCCCCCGTCCCCCCTATAATTATGCCCCTGGAAATCAATGACCTTCCAACTTAACTGCGTAACCTTCCTACTTCCCTGAAACTCTTCTGCATCTCTTCTACCCTTCTCCCCTTCAGGTCATTCATATCCAGGTGCACCACAATATAAGGTTTCTCCTCTAACCTCCCCACACACCTGTTAATAAACTGACCCACTTTATCTGCCATCATGCCCGGCATACACTCCACCCATATTCGACTTTTCCTGGCTTCCCTGCCACCGAATCTTACACCCTTCAGGATTGAATCCCACAGAGTGATGACCCTCCCTCCTTTATCCTTTTCATCTTCTTGTTGCTTGCCTTTCCTCTGCCCCCCATCCCCATCACAATCCCCATCCCCTGATTCCATGCCTTTGGACCCCAGTACCACAAAGCCTTGCTTTTCCCCTATCCTCACTAATACCCCTGCCCGGGCTATCTGATGTCACTCTCTTACCATTCCCCATCTGCTCCTCCTCCTCCCTTCCTGAATCTGCTACCCCCTCTCCTATCATAACACCCCCCTTGCCACTGGATCCCCATGTCCCACCTGATCCATGCTTTTCCCCTTCCTTCTGCCCCCCTCCCTTATGCTTCCCATGCCTGGGCTGGCTGCTGCCCCTTTTCATTCCCTACCTGTCCCTCCCTCCCTTCCTGAATCTGCTACTTCACCTCCAACCTTCACTCCTCCCCTTCCTCTGCTGCTGTCTGGTCTACTGACCTTGCCTCCTGCCTCCCTGCTGTCTCCCTTCCTTTCCTACTACCCTCCTCCCCCACCTTCCCTGTGACTTTACCTCCCTCCCCCGCTCCTCAAGGCTAGTCAACACAGAGAACATATTCCTATACTCACTCCCTTTGTTCCAAGCTTCCCCTACTGCACCTCCCTGTAACTTCCATCCCTCCTCTTGCTCTGTTCCCGTCTTCCCCCAATACTCAACCATCTTCCACTTATCGGCTCCTGGTCTCAGCTGCTCCTGAGTGCCTGTTCCATTTGTCCTTACTCTCTGTTTCTGCCTTTGCTCACCTGCAGCTATGTCTGGGGAGCCCTCCTCAGGTCACTTTGCACCTGGTGTTGCCCCCAACTCCACCCCCCTTCTACTCAGTTACCGTCTCAACCTTCCAACCTCCTCTCTAAGTTGCATCATCTGCCAACACACCATACAATCCCCTGCCCTCCATGCTATCCTTAAGAAGATGGCTGCCCCACAACCATTACAGCTTACCACCCGTCCCACCACCCCTCCTTATTTGCTGCACACAAATGCCCTCCATCTCCATGCCCCTCCTCATGCTTGCTTTCTGACCCACTTCCTAGGACCCTCCATCTTCCCTGTTCATCCTTTATTTATTTTATTTATTTTTCATTTAAACTTTTGTTTACCCGGTAGATAATATGAGCCAAGGCCCTTTTTTCAATGTGACCAGGGGGCCATAATCAATGGTACAGTCAAGATATAATACAATATATAATACATATACAATACAATACAATCTTACTAACAAACAACATAATTATAATAACATACTAACAACAATACATTAATAACAATCACATACCATCATACTTAAAAAATGTTGTCTCACTAATGCTTTAAAAGCATTTTTTCCTTCAATATGTTATAAAGTGCATGGAATATTATTCCAACATAAAGGAGCAGAATAAGAGAATGCTTGCTGCCCTAATCTTGATTTTATTTTTGGAATAGTTAACATAACAGAGGCATTGGGGCATAATTCCCTATTTGATATTCTAATATTTAACAAAGAAGACAAAGGAGAAACCGTACCCAAGGCCAAGGTATTATAAACCAAGCAACTTAAGCTATATTGAGAATATAAATACGGGGGAAGCCAGGATGTAGCTGAATACAAATCGTAATGATGTGTTCTATATGGAAGCTTAAATGCAAATCTGCATATAGCATGGAATGTAGTTGTTAGCAAAGTGGCATCAGACTTAGCCAAATTCACAAATAAAAATGAATTATAATTCAACATTGTCGACAAGACGCTTTGACTTATTGCACATCTGGCTTCCCTTGTTAACAGATCCTGCAACTTAAACAAAGTCCCCAGTCATTGATTTACATTTCTACAAACAGTTTTAATATGTAATGTATAGGAAAGCAAGGATCCAAAATTAGCTCTAAGTACCTAAACTGGAAGACCTGCTTCAACATAACACCCTCATGGCTTACAATCTCAAAAAAACTACTCTTGTTTAACCTATACTTAGAGCCAAAAAGCATACTCTTTGTTTTCCTTGTATTTAAAAGAAGACAATGGGAATGTAACCACAGTTCAAGTGCATGACAATTACCAGTCAAATTTGATTTTATATCATCCACTAATGGAGCACTAGTATAAAGAATAATATCATCCGCATACATCAAAACCTCAGTGCATACCAAATAATTTGGTAAACAATCGATAAACATAGAAAAAAGTAGGGGGCCCCGCATAGAGCCCTGGGGTACCCTCGCCTCCATGATTTTACTCCTAGATAAAACTCCCTGATAACTAGCTCGCAAAGGTCATTCAGTTAAGTAACTGCCAATCCATCTCAATAGGGAGCTCCTGACTCTGAGGACCTCCAACCCCCGGAGCAGCAAGCAATGGTCAACCAGGTCAAAGGCCCTGGACAGGTCCATGAACATGGCACCAGCAAGCTTACTACTAACCAGTGCCATACCAACATAATCAGTGAACCTGGCCAAGGCTGTACCCATACCATGATGTTTAAGGAAACTATGCTGTGCCGGGGATTGGAGGGCCGCAGAGTCAAGAAACTCCACCATCTGATGATAGACAATTTTTCAAGCATTTTACCCAAAACAGGAAGGAGAGAGATAGGATGATAACCATCTAACGGATTTATTAATCCACCCTTATACACAGGTTTTATGACTGTACTTTTCCAGGAAGAGGGAAATTCGCACGTAATCAAGGATAAGTTATAAATTTTAGTTAATGGAACAAATATATAGTCAGCTACACACTTTAAAAACCTGACATCAAGCTCTCCAGGCCCAGAGCTTTTACTAGGAGATAGGTTTTTTAATAATCTCAATATTTCATTGGGCCTAATTTGCTGAAAATATAAAGAAAAAGGACTTTCCTTCAGACACAAGGGATCCTGAGAACACAAGGAAAGGAAACCATTTGTACAGGTAGTGAAATCTGTAAATTTAGCCATAAAAGCTTCAGTAATTACCGACAAATCAGACATTAGGTTCCCACCCACATTCATCTGATTTGGTACAACACTAACCTTAGGGGCAGTCAGCTGTTTAATAGCAGACCAAAATTGCTTGGGATTATTCAAGTTATTCTGCTGTTTTGTCTGATAGAACTCTGATTTATGTAATCTTATTCTGGCCTTACATAGGTTGCGCAAATGCCAATAATTATTAAAATTTTGGTCTGTTTTTAACTCCTTTTACCACCTCCAAGCAAAGTCTGTCTCTCTCATGCACTTAAATAACGCTGGTGTAATCCATCTATTTATTATATCTCTGACCCTACGAGTCTTTAGACGAAAAAAACTATTTTGTAGCTCAGCTAAAGTTTGATTGAAATAGTCCACTGCACAATTTAATTCAGGGATTGCATCCAGATAAGTCCAATCTATGTTATTTAAACCCTCCACCAAATTGGCTGGAATTTCTAATGGAAATTTCCTAAATGATATAAATCTGGTTGATAATTCTGGTACATTACATCGCCATACACAATATACTGTCAAATGATTACTCACAACATCAGGGAAAGTACCCTCAACTGCTATTTTAGAAAAGTTATTAGTAAGAAACCAATCTATTGTAGCATGCCTATTGCTTACTAAATTAATTCTAGTATAAGTAGAAACTACCTGCACTAGCCCAGCATTTGTTATAAGAGATTCCAATGTTGGATTATCATCAGAAGACCAATTTATATTAAAATCGCCAAGGACCCAAAGATCCCAGGTTCTGCTTTCAGTACCTAAAAATTCTAATAAATCGACCAAACCCCTACTAGCTGTTTTGGGAGAATTATAAACTGTGCAAATCTTAAACTTGTAACAGCCACCAAGAACAATGTAGAATTTAAATAGTTCACACTCAGACTGGGAGCACCAATTCATAGAATTTTTAAAAACATCTAAGCTTTCTTTAAAATAAATTAATATTCCTCCTCCTTCTTTTTACCACTCCTGTCTTTATGTAATAGCTTATAACCCTCAATCGGGAGGACCAGGTTTGCTGTCCAAGGCACCAAGCTTCACCTGAGCTGATTCCTTCTAGGTTGCTTGAAAGGACAGAGCAAAGAACCTTACCAGTGCAAGGGCAAGTATCAAGACTTCTTTTGGCTAGGCAGATTTACTGTGTGTTGTTGTTTTTATTTTGTACTCACAGGGATTGTTACAGTTTGTTGCTAACATTTTATTGCTTTATTTTTCTCTGATTCAAATTGCTGTTGCTGGGTATACCCTTCTGCTGCATTATTACAAGGTGTGCCTACAGGTGTGTGCTAACAGATTACTGCTGTAAACTTCTGATTCAAATTGTCTTTTGCAAGATGTATCTTATGTTACTGCTTTATTTTTCTCAGTAGCAAAGTGTTTCTTACAGGGTATATCTTCTGTGAAATTATTATAGGTGGTGCTTATATTTTTGTGACTTTTTATCATTAGGCTAAGCAAAATTACTGTTTGCCACTATTTTATTTATTTATTTATTTTTGGCTGAAAAGGTTTTTTTGTCTCAGAAGTGTTGCAGTCTCCTTCTCACACTGAAGGAGCTAAATGCTTTCCTCCAACAGGTCTTCCAAGGGATTAAGTGTATATCTGGGGTGTGGAGTTGGCAAACTGTCATTAACTTCCAACAGAAAGAAGGGTTAAAAGATCAGGTTAGTTGATATATTGGAGGTGAAAGACTAGGCTTGCTGGCCAAGGCACCTACAGTAGCTTCACCTGATCTCTTTCCTTCTTGGTTGCTTGAAAGGACAGAGCAAAGAACCTTACCAGAGCAAGGGAAAGGATTGCGAATTCTTTTGGCTAGGCAGATTTACTGTGTGTTGTTTTTATTTTGTACTCACAGGGGTTGTTACTGTTTGTTGCTAACATTTTATTGCTTTATTTTTCTCTGATTCAACTTGTTGTTGCTGGGTAAACTTTCTGCTGCATTATTATAAGGTGTGCCTACAGGTGTGTGCTAACAGATTACTGCTGTAATCTTCTGATTCAAATTGTCTTTTGCAAGGTATATCTTCTGTTACTGCTTTATTTTTCTCTGTAGCAAAGTGTTACTTACAGGGTATATCTTCTGTGAAATTATTACAGGTGGTGCTTTACAGGTTTTACAATTTTATCTGTTATTAGGATAAGCTTTCAGGGTTACTGTATTTGTTGCTGACTGATTGTTTCTGCTCTTACCTCCTTGTTTCTTTCGTCCGTGGTTCTTTTTTGGCAGGGGAAAGGCCCAGCCACCCACCTCCATCCTAAACCATCCCACACTACACTCCTTTTATAGGGTAGCACAGCGATGACATTTCCTGTGGCAAAACAGGAAGGGGTGGATAAGTGGGGTATACACACAGTGACCTCATTTACAGGGGCACTAGTAATTTAACTTGTAATAACTAGTTATACAAAAACAAACAAACAAAAGACAAAATCAAACTTTTGCTTTCATTTTCTTCCTTCTAATTACTCTGACCATATTATAAACCCAGGAAATTATCTGGAATGGATATCATTAACTGCAGGTACTGTGGAACACTTTTCAGAAGGGCAGTTTTACAGGATTTAGGACACTATCCTACATGCTGGGACATTGGAGATCTTAGGGCTCAGCTCCAGGTAGTATGGGCAGAGATTGCGTACCTCAAATTTCATATTCAAGAGAAAATATATTATAAGAACCACCCACCATTTCCCCAACATCCAAAAGAAGCACCTCGACCGCAGAGGGTAGTTGGTCTGGGAGATTGGCAGGTGGTTAGGAGGGGCAAATCAGGTGCCCCATCACTCGGTGCTCTCCAATATATTACCTCCACAAACCATATAAAAACTACAAACAGGTATCTGCCTCTATCTCTGAAATCAAACAAAGGGGCAGAGGACACTGCAGAGCAGGACACTGCAGCACAGGAGCTAGCACAACAAAACTCAACCAAAACAGGAACCAAAACAAAAAAAGCAAAAGGAAATCCAGAAAACTTCTGATCATAGGAGACTCCATGATTCGGGGAGTTGATACCTGTCTCCAGCCAGTGTTAATGGTCAGATATCTCCCCAGCACATCAGTGTGGAGAGACACTGACCGCATTGCTAAAACTGTTCAGGAAGCAAGGGAAAACATTGATGTCCTAGTACACAAAGGGACTAATGATTTCACCAGCTGGTCAGTTGTGGAGACCAAGGAACACCTGACCAGGTTGGGTGATAAACCTATCATCCATTTCATCCTGCGCCTCCTTCTCTGAGATCCTGCCAGTCTGGGAGAGGGGGGAAGATGGACGGAAGGTCAGTGAAGGGGAGATAGGTGAGCTAAACATGTGGCTCAAGGGCTAGCACCAGGAAAAAGGACACAAATTTGTAAGGAACTGGCAACAGTTTTGGGAGTGAAAGTTCTTTAAATCTGATGGACTGCATCAGACTAAGGAGGGAGTCAGTGCATTGGGGCAGAAGTTTGATGTCTTTGCAGAATATTTAAACTAGCAAATGGGGAGAGGGGTGCAGCACCCCATACATTGAATGGGAAGAACACCCGTCCCCCCTCAGCTAGTGTTCAAACAGGAGTTCAGCATGTTTGCAGTTCATTTGCATCACCAGGCAAGAAAAAAGTTCCAGCTCCCCATATGACACACAGGGGAAATGCCAGACCTCACCCAACAACTAGCACACCGAAATCTGGCCAATGGAAAATCATGTACACAAATGCTCACAGTCTGGGAAACAAGATCCCAGACCTGCAGGCAATAATGACAGAGGCTAAGCTGGACATAGTAGCCATTAATGAGATGTGATTTACCAGTAACCACACTTGGGAGACTTCAGTACCTGGCTATGTACTGTTCAGAAGAGACCATGGTGCAAATGGGGGGGTGGAGTGGCCCATTATGTTAATGAAAATATCAAAGCTACAGAAATTCAGAATACACATAAGGAGCCAGAAGAACTGTGGGTCACCCTGGAAATGGGGGGACAGCCATAAGAACTGGGGTTGTCTTCAGGCCCCCAGACCAAGGGGAGGACATAGACACTTTACTGTTAGAAGATATACAAAACATGACAGCTAAAGGGGAGGTTCTGATAATAGGAGACTTTAACATGCCAGATTGGTCAATACCAGCAGGAACATCTGCAGGAACTAGACACATGGTGGATTCCCTGCAGGGGGAGGGCCTCAAACAGCTGGTAGAACAACCCACAAGAGACAGGGTTATCCTAGATCTAGTACTGACTAACAGGGAAAAGATCACAGATATCCAGGTAGAAGGTCACCTGGGGGCCAATGACCATCACATGGTATGGTTCAGTTTGGCCAACACAACTAGATCATCCTATTCCAATGCAAAAATACGGGACTTCAGAGGAGCTGACTTTGATAAGATGGCCAACAGAGTTAAGCTAGCCCTGGAAAGAAGAAATACAGGTGAGGGGGTACAGGCAAAGTGGGCAAGCATTAAGGATGCAGTACTTGAAGCAACATCCCATTGTGTTAGAGAGAAAAGGAAGTGCAAAAGAAGAAGGAAACCACTTTGGTTCTCAAAAACAGTAGCAGAAAAGGTCAGAGCCAAAAGGCTGGCCTTCAGAAAATATAAGGGAACACAGCGGGATGAAGATAGGGAGGCATGCCAAACTTCCCTAAGGGAAGCAGGGAAGGCAGTAAGGCAGGCAAAGACCCAAACCAAGGAAACACTAGCACAGACAGTAAAAGAAGGTGACAAGACTTTCCATAGATACATTAGTGAAAGGAGAAAGTCCAGAGGGGGTATTGCTAAGATCAAAGGACATAAGGGTATGTGTGAGGAGGAGGACCATGTAAAGCATCTATCCTAAATAGATACTTCTGCTCAGTATTTACTGAAGAGAATGTAGGGCTGGGCCCACAGTTCAGCACCATGAACACAGGGGGGAGGGAGGGAGGTGATCACTAGTCCTTTCACAAAAGAAAGGGTCCTACAAGAACTCGATACGCTCAGGGTGGACAAGGCAATAGGACCTGATGGCATACATCCCAGGGTACTAAAGGAGCTACGGGATGAACTAGCAGAGCCATTATCAGAACTGTTTAGCAAGTCTCTGAGCACAGGAGAGGTCCCAGAAGACTGGAGAAGGGCTCATGTGATCCCACTCCACAAGAGTTGTAGCAGAGAGGAGGCAGGGAACTACAGACCAGTCAGTCTTACCTCAGTAGTGGGCAAGATTATGGAGGCACTCCTTAAGGAAAGGATAGTGCAATACTTGGAATCCATAGGAGCCCAGGATCCAAGACAGCTTGGGTTTACAAAAGGAAGATCCTGTCAAACTAATCTCATAGATTTCTTTGACTGGGTAACCAGAGTGGTGGACCAAGGGGGAGCAGTTGATGTTGCCTACCTTGACTTCAGCAAAGCTTTTGATACTGTTCCACACAGAAGATTGACTAATAAGCTGGGTAGCCTCAGGGTGGGTCAGAAGTTGGTCTACTGGGTGGCAAACTGGTTGACGGGCAGAAAACAGAGAGTGGTGGTAAACGGTATGCAGTCAGAAGAGATGCAAGTCACAAGTGGGGTACCTCAGGGATCAGTCCTGGGGCCAGTCCTCTTCAATATCTTCATCAGTGACATTGCAGATGGACTGGAGGGTAAGGTTTGTCTGTTTGCAGATGACACCAAGATCTGCAACAGAGTAGATGATCCAGATGGGTTGGCAGAATGAGAAGAGATTTGGAAAAACTAGCAAAATAGTCAGAAGAGTGGCACCTGGGGTTTAATGCAAAGAAGTGCAAGATCATGAATATAGGGAAGAGAAACCCTGAAGCCACCTATAGGTTGGGAGGGGAGTTGCTGGCAGTCACAAGGGAAGAAAGAGGCTTGAGCATCATCATCTCTGATGACCTGAAATCATCCAAGCAGACCACTAAAGCAGTAAGTAAAGCTAGAGGGATGTTAGGGTGTATTAGTGGGGGTATCACAAGTCAGAAGAGGGAGGTAATAATCCATCTTTACAAGACACTGGTTAGGCCCCATCTGGAGTATTGAGTGCAGTACTGGAGGACACACCTTCACAAGGACACTAACCAAATTGAGGCAGTCCAGAGAAGGGCAACCAAAATGGTGCAGGGACTGCATCAGAAAACAAATGAGGACAGATTGACGGAGCTCAATATGTATACCATAGGGCAAAGGAGGGAGAGAGGTGATATAATTGAAGCATTCAGACACCTTAAGGGCATTAACAAGGTAAAAGAGTTTAATACATTTTAATATAAGAAAAATAGCAGGACAAGAGGACACAACATGAGATTAGAGAGAGGCCAATTAAGGGGTAATGTGAGGAAGTTCTTTTTCACAGAAAGGGTGGTGGATGCATGGAACGGCCTACCTCAGAAAGTGGTGGACATGAATATAGTGCAGGGCTTCAAACAGGCGTGGAATAGGCATAAGGGAGCAATACAGATGAGTATAAATAGATAGGCCATTGACAGAGCAAAGGCGAATGGCACATTGATAAGGTAGAAAAAGAAATGGGAAGACTGGATGGGCTTTGCAGTCCTTATCTGCCATCAACTTCTATGTTTCTATGTTAATCTGATAAAATCTGCTGTCTACAGACGGTTTCAGCCACGACTCTGTCATACAAATTATATCTGAGTGATGTTGAGCCATAAAGGCCTCTATTTCCTGTTTTTTTGACTTAATGTTACAGGCATTAAGATGTATTATTCGCTAACTTTTTACATTCTGAATAGTATGCAATAGCAAACTAGAATTTGTCAAAGGGCCTGGGTCAAGCTCAGCATCACATGATAAATTCAATAGGATAATAAACAAATAAGGAGGTTTAACAGCTAATGATTTAAAACAGTATCCAATACAATACATTTCTTTTTTACTTAAAATACCAAAATATTTAGTATTTCCCAATATCAGCTTAGTAGAGTTCTGTAAACTGTTTGAAAAACCAAAAATTAAATTCAAAACATGGTTGATGCTGATTACTGTTAGTGTTTTCATTTCTTTCTGCATTTTAGTTGTACTAGACTAGACAGCATGAAACTTAGAAACATAGACTTTGATGGCAGATAAGGACCGCTTGGCCCATCTAGTCTGCCCATTTCCCTACCTACAGGATAGGCCGCAGATCCTAGTTAACTAACAGCCTATTTCTTCCTACCCCCCACAAGACTTGCCGTATGTCTGTCCCATGCATTCTTGAATTCTCCCACAGTTTTAGACCCCATAACCTCCTCAGGAAGGCTGTTCCATGCATCCACTACCCTCTCTGTGAAACAATACTTTCTCACGTTGCCCCTGAACCATCCCCCTTTTGAGCTTGATATAGTGTTCTGCCCCTCATCCTACTGCAGCGTAGGCACTGTTACCACCCCTCACAGCTGACACAGCTCCAGTAATGGACAACATCTTAATTCAGCCCTGAGTGATGTTTGCACAGCAGGAAGACCACTGGCACTTACACAGCATATAGATGGAAAGTCACTGGCAATTCACAGTCTGTTTCAGTTAGCAGACGGTAATGCTGACTGGCGTACCTTCCTAGTTTTAGTCCCACTCTGAACACCCCCTTGCTACTAGTAAATCAACCTCCTCACCAGATACTGTCTACACTCCTGATTCCTTCTATCCCCTGCCCAGCATGGCCTGTGGCCTATGGTTCTCCCTGTGGATGCCCTGCAGACACCACCTAGTCAGATGCCACACTCCTGCTGCATGGTACTCATGCTTCAGAGTTGCTCACATGAGGGATTGCTTGGCCCCCTTGGTAAGAAATACAGATCTCCACAGTCCTGTTGGCCCATCAGAGTCACGTGGTCCTCAGTATCTACTTTCTTTGTTCTCCTCTTCCCTGTGCCTCCCTCTGTTGGCTTCCTCCTTCTCCCCTACTCCTGCAAACTCAGCTCCCACAAAGAATTTAGGCTGTTTACTTCACTTTTGAATTGTTTTATCCACCATGCAATATAACTGCTGCAAATGAGAGTTCAACAAAAAAATTCAGTACCCCGAGTCTCCCTCATTCCACAAGGTAGCAGCCTTGCAATAACAGTCTCAAATCCAGTCATTTCCTTACATAAATGACTTCCTGGAGGGAGGTGGCCTGAGTCACATCCCCCTCAACTGATTATTAATCCCTCAGAAATGATGGCTTCTCAGTTGCTCTTGCTTTAATGGCTGAGTGGGCTCAGGGCAGACGCGTTGGCGAAAGAAAGGTGGGCCTAATAAAGGAGTGGGTCCAGGCAGCAACAGCAACTTGCTGTAAGCAGAAGGAAAACATATAGCAGACAGCATGGGCTTATGACAGGGATGCCATTCCAAACAAATTTAATCAGCGTCTTTGATTAGGTCACTAAGATGCTGGACAGAGGCTAGGCAGTAGACATACTGTACCTGGGCTTTAGCAAGGCCTTTGACTCTGACCCCATAAGAGGTTAATAGAAAAACTTTCAGACATTGGGACAAGGAAGAAACTACCTAGTTGAGTGGAAGCCTGCCTAGGGGAGAATGCTGTTGATAGCAGTAGAGGGACCACCAAGGGATGAGGGAAGTTACTAGTTGGTTCTGCAAAAGTCGGTGCATGGTCTGGTCTTTTAAATGTGTTCATTGACAACACTGGGGAAAACATCAAATGCAAGCTACTTCTTTTCATGGACAAAACCAGCTCTGTGGCAGGGTGGACACTAGGGAAAACATAAGTGACCTGAGGGAGGGCCCCCTTCTTAAAGAAGGACATAAAGCAGATGGAGGCTGTGCAGGTCCCCTCCCTTGTGAAACAGAACTATGTCCACTAGCCTCCAATCTCTTGGAATCACTCCTGACTGTAGTGGGCTATTGAATAGCCTTGGGTTCAGCCAGTTCTAATGTTCATTTCCTGAGCAGCCTCAGGTGCATCCCATCCATCCATGGGGCCTTGTTTGTTTCCAGGACTGCTATCCCTTTTCTGAGTCTTTTCCCAGTGATTACCACCTGTACCTTTACTGGAATCCCCCTTGCTGCAGCCTGCCACTTTCTGACAGGGGTCCACTATCTTCCACAGTGAATACTGAGCAGACATAATCATTAAGTCCAGCTGCCTTTCGCCTGACCTCCTCCTCAATTACTACACCCCTTCTGCCAGCCTTACACTTCTCATCTCAACTTCCTTTTTACCCTAATGTATCTGAAAAACTGTTTTTTCCTTCCCTTGACTCCTTCTGCAATATGCAGCACTTTGTCTGCTTTTGCATCCCTGACCCTTCTTGGCCTCATTCACCTTTGCTTGGCAATCACCCGATTTTTCGCCCATTCTTTGCCCCCCCCCCACGTATCTTTTTGTATCTGATGAAGGCCCTTTTCTTGCCCCTCACTATCCCCCTGACTTTCTCAAAAGAACTACATTGATATCATGTGACTGTTTGCCCCTGGTAACCATTCTCAAGCATGACTTAGTTGCCTTGAGAATGGCCCCTTTTATTATTTCATACTTCTTTATAAAACGGGTGTAACATTTCCTGAAACCTGATTGGCTGAAACACCTTTTAAGCCATGTCCTTATCAGAACATAATTTTGCAACTGGTACTACCTGTGCCAACCAAAATGCAGCACAAGAAACAAGCATTTATCAATGCCGAATGTTGCTTGCTTCTATGTGCTGTTTAGGTATTTGGAAGTCATTGGAGTGTAAATATTGAAAATTTGCGAACTTACGTGCGTGCTCGTAAAACAGTCATTTTTAGGAATTTTTTCACCAAATTTTCAACATAGCCATTTTAAGACCTCTGCTCATGAACAGTGTCACTGTGATTTTGTTAATGTGTCCCTTACATTGAGTTTGCACACACCGACTGTGCATTATGCGCTACATGAGGCGGAAACACGTTTTGGGTAGGATGTGAAAAATGACAGCTGTACTGCTCATAAGGAGGTGTGGTAAAATGGCAATATTGAAAATCTGGAGTGAAATATTGAAATTTGCGAGCTTACGAGCCTGTAGAACTAGCAACGCGCTCAAAACAGTCATTTTTAGAATTTTTCACCAAATTTTCAACATAGCCATTTTAAGACCTCTGTTCATGAACAGTGTCACTGTGATTTTCTTAATTTGTCCCGAGCATTGATTTCAAGACAATCGATCTGCCATTCTGCGCTACATGGGCGGAAACACATTTTGGGTGAGATGTGAAATGACAGCTGTACTGCTCATAAGAAGGTGTGGTAAAATGGCAATGTTGAAAATCTGGAGGAAAATATTGAAATTTCGCGAACTTACGAGCCTCGTGAGGAACTGCATAACGATGCTCGTAAAATAGTCATTTTGGAATTTTTGCACCAAATTTTCAATATGGGGTTTTGGGACCCCTTCTCATGAATGATGTCACTGTCATGGTGGTATTCAGGCTCAAGGGTGATTTCGCAGTCACTGCACAAAATCACCTTCGGCCAAAATAATGCCATGACAGTGACATCATTCATGAGAAGGGGTCCCAAAACCCCATGTTGAAAATTTGGTAAAATTCCAAAAATGCCTGAGATATGCAACAAGTTGAAACCCTCTATCTAGGCTATTATACAGCTTACCAGCATTTCCTCAGTTCAAGGTCGGCTTTGAAGAGTGCAGACGTGTTCCCGGTCCACCAAGATCATCGCTGCTGGAGTCCGGAGGTAAGGATGGGGTGAGGGGGTGGGGAGGCTGTGTGCAGGGTGGGTGCGGTTGTGGGAGGGGGTCGGGAGAGCGCCTGCGGGACTGCTTTGCTTTTTAGGTTCAAAAAAAAAGACGCTGGGATCTCGCTTGCCACACTGGGTGGGCTCCCAGCGCACGGGCGACGTTGGGGCGTCAGCCGATGGGGATTGGGCACCCCATCGGTCTATGGACTGATTGTCACACTGGGGTGGGATCCCAGCGTGGCACCTACAACTGGGGGACAAGGGCGGGGATCATTCAGCCGACGGGATTGGGCACCCCGTCAGCCTATGGAGTGATTGCCACGCTGGGTGGGCTCCCAGTGTGGCACCTACAACTGGGGGAGAGGCAGGCTCAGCCGACGGGGATTGGGTACCCGTCGGCTACACAGTGCGTGGCGGGCGCGCGCGCCTGCGTGTGGGGGGAGCTAAGCTTCTTATCTCTGCTCACTGAAGCATAGCTCCCCCTTTCAACTGTATGCCACTGCATTTTGGAGCGTGTCATAGACAGCTCCAAAATGCATTGGCTTACAGGGGCCGCGCCTGCCAGCTCGCTGACTGAATTGCAAGAGGAGGTGACACACCTCCGAAATCTCCGATGATGGCACTATGTTTCTTGCACATGCGTGCAAGCAACATAAAAATCAATGCTTCAAACAACTTTCCTGCTCAAGCTCCTCACCCAGTATACGGGCGAACAACAAGAGCTGCACTGGGAAAAGCAGTACCAGTGAGACACAACTCACTGTGTCCAACCCCCCTCCCTTTATGTTTGACAGAAATTATAAAAATATTGTAGGCGGAATTGTTTTGTACCTGATGTTCTGGCAGATGCACATTTCTCTATCTGAATTGCACAGATGCCGGTCCCGCTATTAATAGCCATGGGCAGTACAAACTGCTGTCCATTTCCTATGCTGTTTTGAGTAGTCCCCCTCTATTTGTTGGTCTGTAGTCCTCCCTAATCCTCTTTTCTATATGCCTCCAAGTAATGATCCCCTTTCTCCTGGCATAGCGCAATACCGCTACCATTTCAAAACAGTGAAGAAGGAAACTGCTCTCGACAGTGGCCAGTAGGGGACACGCTCGCTCCCAATACTGCTGTCAACAAGAAAGTACTTCGAGATTTAAGTAGCTCTTTTCACTTCTCTTAAAACAAAGACAAACTGGCATTCTTTATTTCTTGCATCTCTATATTTTACTGTGTGGGGGGGGACTGACATGCGGGAACATCGGCACACAAGCTCAGTGTCAGTGAAAGCTGTCTCGATCTTGGGCAAACAGTCACTGTAATCATTTCTACATATAACAAACATCACAAAAATTAATATGGGAGGGGACTCTAATGGTACTAAATGCAGCAGTGATAGGCACAAACCTAAGCAATACATAGAGACTCTCTACTGCCCATGAAACACTTTCAAAACTAGTTTAAGGGGGGACTATTTTTTTACTATTTGAGCTATTGTAACCTACTTTTTTTTATATTTCTGACTTTTTCTTTATATTTTTACCCATTACATTAATTACTTCGGGACCCATTTTATAAGCGCAATAAGACACTCCAAGGTGTATGTTATGGCGTGACAACAGCACTTTCCAGATGCTAAAGGTACTCAGTGCAAGTGCCTCATGCCTCATAACGCACCTGGGGTGTGCTCTTATCAGGCCATAACCCACACCTCATCGTGTCTTATTGCTGGCTTATACTCCTGAATCAGTCCATTCCAACCAACTTATCCTGGACTGATTCCCTCAACGGGTCAAAGTCTGTGCATCTGAAATCCAGAACCCTAGTCTTTGACAAGGGTATACTGGTACAAAAGACCAGTTCAAACCATACAGTGTTATAATCACTAGACACCAGTTGCCCCCAACCCATACTCCTATGATTTCCAAGTTGCTAAGCATTACATCAGAAATTACAATCCGCCTTGAAGCTTCCATGACCAGCTACATCAGCAAGCAGTCCTGCAGTGTATCCAGCAGGGCCTAATTGTCTTGTGCATCTAGCTGCAGGGATATTTCAATTTATGTCTGACGGATTAAGATCCCTCCATCACTACTACCTCCCTTCTTTGTAGTCCCCTTCTCAAATTTTGCCCCCCAGTTCCCTGTCGCCCTCATCCCCCTGTCCTGGTGGTCTGTAGACCTTCCCCATGCACAGCTTCTTACCTGATGCTGTTGTGATATAGAGATTATGTCACTCACTGCCTCCCCTGATGGATCCTTCCTCTACTTTCTCTATGACTTCTTTGATATAGAGATCTACCCCTTCCTCTTTTTCCTTCCCTGTGTCTTGACTATACAGTAAATGGTATAGCCTGGTATGGGTTGCTGCCAGTCATTTTTCCCAGTGGCTAATGTTTCTGTGATACAGTAGCTATGAGAAGTAACCCCACAACCCCTAACATCACCTGGAGTTCACTAATTTTTTTTTTTTACCTAGGCTCCTTGCATTTAAGCAGACCACATTCCAGCTTGTTCCTATGCCCTTCACTTTATCAGATCTTCTACCTTTGTACTTCCCTTCCCATCTTAGCTTCCTGGTTTCCCTGCTCATTGCCTGCATTATGAGTCCGCTTTCCCTGGCACCTTTTTTAACTTATTTTGGACCCCTGCCTATCTGCTTCCATTACCTCTGCTCCTATCCCTCTTTTCAGGGGAGTCCTAGCTAGGCTCCTCTTTTTGTCTTTGTCCTCTGTGCTTCTCCCAGCCTCAGGTTCCCTCTACCAGTTTAAATGTCTACCAGTGTAAACATCAAACCTCTGCCCAAGTGCACTAGCCCCCTCTTTTGTTAGGTGAAGGCCCTCACTCTTGAAGAGCCTTCTGTCCCAGAAGACCCCCCTAGTCATACAAACTGGTACCTCTCCTCTTGACACCATCCTTTAAACTGCCTCTGCAACTCAGCATGACATCTTTTCCATGGCTCACTGATCCATCCTCCACTAACATCATCGCATCTCTGTGCCACATTCACCTATTGCTTGCCTTTCCCAAACAGTACAGCTGCTGCATGGATTACTGATTACACTACCCAATGATCACCAGAGTTCCTTGGCTACCTAATCTGATGCCCACACTATCTATGTATCACAACTGCTCTTAGACTATCTGAACATTTGCATGCTCCCCATCATCCAGTCGCTATATGGCTCAATGAACTGCAGGCCACCCTCCCTGAACATCACTGCCACAATGCAGATCCCTTGACTCCCACTAAAGGAGCACATCAATAATGCACTAATGAGCTGACGCACAGTAGCACAGGTATTTTTGAGTGTCCTTCCTTCCTATTAGGTGGATCTACGTGCATCACATCCAAGTTTAATACAGGTTGTGATTTGAATATGATTTGCAGTACTGTTCCTCTCTGCATGATGAGAGAAATCATTGGGATCAAATCATTGGGATTCTGACTTTTCTACAACCCACATCCTTCCCTCCCATTTTGCAGTTGCTAGTGTCACAAACTGAGCATTTGACACTGTGCCTATTCGTTTGCTAAAATTAAGTACAATCTGACAGTTGACTGACTGACTGACATGTAAAACAATATGCAAGACATGACAGGTGGTTATGTACACAATGGGAAGGTGAGTGTGCTTCACCTTTGTGGTCTGGTTACCAGTTTCCCATGCCACTAGAGCAGAATTAATGATTTTATTGAATACTCCACTGCACCTCTGAAGTCATTTTCTTATTAAATAAAAAGGAAACGTATTTTAACTCCATAAGTGTGCACTATAGCATGCTACGTCATGAATGGTGCATCACATACTGTATGTCTGCAGTGTGTCATTTGCATGTATCACAGCCAATCAGTAGGCATGCTTTATGAGTACAGCGTGATAATTTAAAAGTATTCCTGATGATATACAGTTGTAGGGTGTGTGAATCATTTAATGGAGCTCCTGTTCCTTTGCACGGTTCTCCACAAGAGTGTGTTTTTGTATTTAAATATTTTAAATTGTCAAATGTGTTTTATATTTTTTTATGTATTCTCGCAAAATGTGTCTCTATGGAAACCAGAGAAAACGCTCTGCTGTATAGAGGTTGGACAGCTTGTCAGTCGTATGGCTGGTCATGCTTGTATAACAATGCATCCAGGTTTTCTAATGGCATGCCTGGATACTGGTGCTTCAGGCTGCATCTTTTTCATATTGCAAGCATTAGGGTGATGCTCCAGATGTTACAGTAAATAAGTACATCATTTCTGTAATTAACTTATTCCTTCCTTAGCACAATCCCTACTGACCCACCTCATGTTCCTCCAAGGGATAACCCCTCAACATGTACCTCTGTTTGGCTGCATTTTTCTCTTTGGTCCAATGTAATCTGGTGAGTAGGTGGGTGATCTTATTGGTCCACATCAGTGCAGGTCAGATCTTATTCATAATGAATAGATGGCATTTGTCATGTCAACATGTCAATATGTGGTTATCTGCCTGGATTGGTGGTAGTTCAGGTGGATGCTAAAGATCCCATGGCACTTATTGAAAAAGAGTAGGGGAATTTTCCTGGTGTCCTGGCCAAATTTCTCCCATTCACTAAAAATACCACCAACAGCTTAATCTGGTTTAATTTCAGTTGCTTATCATCTGTATCCCCCCCTTCCCCCGGTCGCCCCTGAAAAAGGGACTTATAGGTCCAGTGGGCTTACCGGGTCAATAAAATTCAATAAATAAATGTGTGTCACTGTTTCCCCATGGGCAATCCCTCTTCAACAGCATCACACATACCCTCCAGTGACCAGTTGCATAGGGTTCCATGCCGTAAGAGCACAAATGTTATCGCGACTTGCAAAAGAGTGAGTACATCTTGCCAAATACCTAATTGGCATAAAACACACTGCAGCAAACAACTATTCGGTGCACAATAAAATTAATGTTTAATGCAGGGGGCTGTGCCCCCAGCACTCCCAAAGTAAAATAACCATCTCCAGGGGGGTCGGGAAGGACACTGGGAGACAGGAGTCTACTGTGACCCCAGAACAAGACAACAGCAAAAAGTCAAATAAAATACTTCAACACCAGTAAAAGTAAAAAATCTGTAGGCAGTCCCGAACCCAGGACCATCACCTCCATAGGCGGCATTCCTATTCGCAATACCAAGGGGGCCAGCTCAGCAGCAGCAGGCTGCACTGCTGTATTTCACCTATGCTTCCTGCAAAACACCATCATTAGCAGTCGCTGTCCTTTCCCTCCTCCGTCGCTATTCCTCAGCCCTCTCTATATCCTCACTGTCCCTGCTCCTATAGGCACCCAAATTGACTGACTCATATTTGAGTCACTCAATTTGGTTCGCCAATATTATGGGATACCATTGCATATCACTTGCTCTCAACGTATGCATCCCCATTTATGACAGATCAAGCTCTATGTCCTACTGAGCGTGCTCACTGCTGTTGCAAGCATCAATATCATCCCACTCTGGCTGTAATGTAGTGTCATTGGCAGCTCTTTTTCAAGTATGGCTGTCCAAGTACAGTAACACAAGTCTGTTCACAAACCCATACTGCTGGTACAGAATCATGACACCCTTACAGTACAAGATCAGGTGGTCTAATGTCTTTTTGCATGTCTTATTTCTTATGTCTCATAATGGACAACCAAGCAATTACAGTTTTAGATATAAAAATATACAGTGTTTTCAATATTAAAACTTCTTGTTATAATAAAACCACGTAGGCACTCTTCTATTATTTTTTTTACTGGCCCTTTTTTTGGTGTAGTATTTGTCCAACCTCTGGCTGAACTACCACCATCTGATCAGCCCCTCCATCCATATGCCATATATCTCCAGGTACTTTTCTTAGCAGCCTCTAAAACCTCCCCTCCCCAGAGCAGATGAGGTTCCCCAAGTGCTGACACAGACAGGACCCAGTGGAAGTAAGGGCTTGATGAAACATAAAGATCCATGCATGGCTGTTGATGCAATTCTGCAAGTTGATATGTCTTCTCAGTCATTATTCACCACATGATTCTACCTCCTCCATACACAACGTGTTTCCAATGAAACTCTTGAGAGGAAGCATGCTCCCGTGCCCATCATAGGAGTTTGCTGTGCCATTGGACACTGAAACTATCACTCCCTGGACCAGCTCATCCTGCTGTCAGCAGCAGTAAAAAAAAGCCTCTAATACTAAAATGTCTGCTTCCCAAACTTATTCCATTACTCTGGTTGCAAATAGAACAGTGTAATATGCTTCCAGTGTGTCATCAGTTGGCACTCACACCAGTCATTTTTTTTCACATTTTCAGTTTCAAAAATGCGCAGACAATGCACTTGACTTTTTCTACTTCCTCATGATTCCTCAAGGGGTCAGATTAACAGACTGTCATAAAAACAAGGGTTATGCCATAATGGTTATCCTCATACGACTGACCACTATTTCAGTTTCTCCAAGGTAGAAAGTAAGCAAGCAATTTAAAGGGAACAGTTGCACATACCCCAATAATGCAAAGCATCATGAGAAATATATGCAAATCCCTATGACAGAATATGGACTGGCTCTACTTTAAGCAGAATTGCATGGTGCCAAATGGCCTCACAGTGCAATCAGCAAAGCTTAAGAACAGCAGACACATACATGTGTTTTGTCCTCATCTGGACTCATCAGTGTGCCATATCTGTGTCTTAGCACAAGGAGAGGGAACCAGCCACCCCTGAAGGGGGATGCTATTTGTTTGGGTCATGGGGACCCCAAAATTGAAATGGAAAAGCACTACAAAAGAACACTGAACTGTGGGGTGGAGGAACATTAGACCACCAGGAATATGTATGACAGCTACAGGACAGGCAATCGGGGAGTGACTGTGCCTGGGGATATAGACTGTATTTTGGCAGCATTAGATAGTACTGTGATGGAGGCTGTGTAGTGCTGCTGAAATTACTGAATATGCTGCTGTACCCAATATACATGGGGGATTCTTCATTTGCATAGGCACAGTGGTATATTCTGAGCAGCTGTATTGTTGGCTCAGAGCAACGAATTGTTTTTTTTTTAAATATAGCCCCTGCCCTGTTGGCTGATACTATTCCTGGTAAGCATGGTATTAACCCAGTTAGTGCCATGCTAGCTGTTTGCATAAGGGGGTTTTAGAGCTGAACAAATGGTGAACAAAATAAAGAACATCTTTATAAGTTCACCATTTCCTCTGTTTTTTGACATTTGGACCTCAGATGTTCAACATAGTCTTTTTATGACCCCCCACAGTATTATCAAGACAGGTGGAATTAATGAAATCCATCCAAAAGGTAGCTTTTGCTGAGTGGCTACAAAAGCATGTGTCAGAGGGGACTTGAAAAATGGCGCCTGCCATGTTCATGAGATGGGGTAATACAAGGGCTGTGTTGAAAATTCAGGGCAAACATCTGCTAAAATAATAGTGATAAGTGAATGTTAAAAAGGTGCAATGTTTCTTCAGAACTTTATTATTTTTTTACATTTTGACCCCACATTTTTAACATATCTTTATGACCCCACCTCATGATCAAGACAGGTAGATTTTTTTAAATCCTTTCCAAAATGTTGATTTTGCAGAAAGACTGCAAAAATATGTTTTTTGAGGGGGATTTGCAAAATAACACCTCTCATCTTCATGAGGTGGGGTAAAATGAGAGTTGGTTGGAAGTTTTGGGCAAAAATCTGCAAACATCATAATGTTATGAGTAAATGTTTAAACAAGTCAGTGTTTCTTCATAACTTAGTTGTTTTTTGACATTGTGACTCCAGAATGTCAACATTTTCTTTTTGTGATTTCACCTTATGATAAAGACTGGTAACATTTTTTAAATCCTGTCCAAAATGTGATTTTTTTGAAAAGCACCTGTGGAAACATGTTTTGGAGGGAGTTTGAAAACTTTCACTTACTTGTTCATGAGGTGGGGTCCCAGAAAGGATGTTGAAGATTTGGGGCAAAAATGTAAAAAAATAACAAAGTTATGTGTAAAAATTCAAAATAAAACAAACAAACATTAATTTATCCTGTTTTCAGTCAGTTCATGGTTGGCATTGGAAGTAGTAGAACTGTTGGTTGTAAGAGGAGGACCAAATAGGCAAGTGAGGGATTCAGTGGGGTGGTGATGATGATGGGTGCTGGGAGAGGGTTCAGGTTGAGGGCTGGAGGGTTGAAGAGCAGAGCATGTTGAAGGACAGTTTTCTTTTTTAAAAGGTTTTTTTTTTGAAATTCAACATCTTTTTATTGTTTTTTAAATTGACAGAAAGTAATAATTACTATAAGGCTGAGTCAAAACATGACCCCCCCCCAAAAAAAACCATTAGTGTAGAAAAGACACCAAAAAATTATTAGCACAAATAAACAAAGAACGAAAATAACATACTGTTCTACCCGGCCCCCTACTCCTCCCCTAATTCCCCTCCCTCCATCCCCTGGGGTGTGCCTTTTAATTCTTTATTATATATCCAGCATGCTAAGGAAGTAACAGAAAAGAAAATTGACAGACCAACAACACCAGATTTCAAAACGACAAGTAGAAGAGAGTAACAAGGATGGTAAAAACCTAATTAGTCAGAGGTAGGTATTGTGTAGGTCTTGGTGCAAATATAGTGCATATAGCTTGCCCCATTTCAGGTGGAAAGGGGTCATACAGTTCCTGGAGCTTGCTATTAGCTTCTCAGTATTTAAACAAAGAGACATTTCCTTAATCCATTCAGCATACGATATGACCAACTGGTCCATCCAGTATTTAAGAACCAACCTCTTAACTACCGTAGAAATTAAAGCCATGTGGAATCTGTGCTCCCGAACTTTAATTTTAGAGAAGGTTCCTAGACTACATATCTCAATGGTAAACAAGTCACTCAGACCCAAGAGTGGGTCTAACTTGGACTAGATTGTGTTCCATAAGGGAGCCACTTTGTCACAATACCAAAAAATATGTATTAGGCTCCCTTCAGCTGTCCCACACCGCATGCAGCTATTCGAGGGTAGTCGACCTAGCTTGGCCAACTTAACAGGTGTATAATAGAGATAATTTAAAATGTGATATTGGATTAACCTGTGTCTATCTTGAGTAAGGTACAGTATCTGTGCAGGTCCAACCAACTCTGCTTCCAGACCAGGGAGGAGTCTGGTAGGAAGGATAACCAGATCTTAGCCCCAATAAGTGCGTTAGGGTGCTTGCTTTCCAGTAGGAAGGAGTACATTTTAGAAATACCATGGGGTTTGTTAGCATATTCCTGTATCTGGTCAAAGAAGGGCCTGGTCTGGGACAGTCTGTACATAGTCCCAAAAGTGGAGACAATAAGGTGTCTCAACTGCAAGATTCTGAATATATATTTCTGAGGAATGTTCAGATTGGCCCTTATATCAGATGATGAGAGGAGGGAATCATGAGAAAATAAGCTTTCCACAGAGGGGTCCTGTAGCTGAGGAAGCCAGTATGAGGAATGCGGGGAGCCTCCTATTTTAATGCTGGGGTTTGAAATGAGAGGTTGTGCCATATCTTTTTTGGGTGAAATGTTAAAGAAATTCCAGCACTGGGTCAAAACCTTTTTAAAAGGTTTTATCACAAGGGGACCAGGAACAGAGGGTGAGGCAGGACAACACACAGAGGGAGGGCCCAGGATGAGTTATGAAATACAGCAGAGACTGAGAACAGATGTAGGGGGTAGAAGAGCATGCAGAGGGAAAGGGCAGGAGTGTATTCAAACTATATCAGGTACTGGGAATGGAGGGTTTGGGCAGGAAAATATGTAGGGGGGAGCAGGAGGGATTTGAAAGTACACCATGTACCAGGAATGGAGAGTGGAAGTGGGGACAGCATGCAGAGGAAGTGAGCAGGAGGATTTTATATTTTATTTAGTTTTTGTTTACCAGGTAAGTGCACTAGCCAGGAGATGACTATTTTCAGGTACAACCCGGGAGAGTACAAGGCAATACACACAGAAGGTGTTTACATCCATAAGTGGCTAAATTAGCTATGTAGGCTTGGATAACAGTAAATGAGCATTGGTCAGCACTGTATGCAACAATAGCAGAAAGAATATAACAATCAGCAATGTAATTACAAATTCAGGTGCAGGTTATAACATGAGGGAGTACGGTTCTTACAGGTAGACATAAAATATAACATGCAGGAGAGAAACAGGCATCTAAACGAGTAAGCATGTTTAGGAAGATGAGAGGGAAAGGGGAGAGGAGAGAGGGATGTGACGTATGGGGTAGGGGGTTTCAATCAAGCTTAAGTACCATGTTAGGAATGGAGGAAGGAAGTTGGAGAGTGGAGAGTTAGAAGAAGGGACGTTGGATGCTGACTGATGAGTGAAAACATAGGAAAGGATACAGCTGCACTGTGATAGGTGTGGCTGCATCCTTTCATATGTGAGAAGTTTATGCCCATTAGCCACCTCAGTAGCATCAGTAGCAGCCTTGTCAGGATTGGGTGTGCACATGCACACCTCCTGCAGGCACAGCTGCATGGGTTGCTGTAGCACACACCTCAACAGCACCTTTTCCATCCAGGGGGACTTTAGGAGGGCTGACTTTGCCAAAATGGGTGAGTGCCTAAGGAATGCACTAGCAAATGGGCAGGAAGGAGGGGTGGAAGAACAATGGGGAATAATAAAAACTGCCATCACAGAGGTAACGAGCCTTTGTGTGAAGCAAATAAACAAAACAAGACGATGTAAGAAACCACTATGGTTCTCAAAGGAAGTGGCAGTGAAGGTTCAAGAGAAAATGAAAGCATTCAGGAAGTACAAGGAATCGCAGAAGGAGCAGGACAGAGAACTGTATCAGTTAAAGCAAAAGGAGGCTGGGAAGGCAGTCAGAACAGCAAAGGCCCAAACCGAGGAAAAGATAGCCAACTCAGTTAAGAAGGGGGATAAAACCTTTTATAGGTACATCAGGTAGCAAAGGAAGACCAAGGGAGGGATAGTGAGGCTTAATAAAGAGGAGAGAGGGTGGGCAGAGGGAGACTGTGAAAAGGCAGAGTTACTAAACAAATATTTTTGCTCAGTATTTACAAATGAAGAGGGGGAGGTATAAAACAAACAGTAGTAACACTCTGGATACAGAAGTTGATACCAGCCCATTTACAGAAGAAAGGGTTCTGAAAGAACTCTTAAAACTGAAGGTGGACAAAGCAATGGGGCCTGATGGGATCTCATCCCAGAATTCTAAAGAGCTAAGGGTAGAACTAGTGACACCACTGACTACCCTTTTAACAAATCATGAGAGGATGGGGTGGTACCAGAGGACTGGAGGAGGGCAGATGTGATTCCTTCACAAAAGTGGGAGCAAGGCAGAAGCAGGAAACTACAGACCTGTTAGTTTAACCTCAGTGATAGGGAAATGATGGAATCACTTCTGAAGGAAAGAATTGTCGAGTATCTAGAGGCCAGAGGGCACAGGACCCTAGGCAGCATGGATTCACAGCAGGAAGGTCATGCCAGACAAATCTGGTAGATTTCTTTGACTGGGTGACCAAAGTAGTAGATCAGGAGGGCTGTAGACATGGCCTACCTAGACTTTAGCAAGGCATTTGACACAGTCCCACACACAAGATTAATATACAAGTTAGCCAGCCTGGGAGTGGGTCCCAAGATGACAGCCTGGGTAAAGAATTGGCTGGAGAATAGGACACAGAGAGTAATAGTAAATGGAGTCCACTCAGAAGAAAGGAAGGTTACTAGCGGGCAACTGAGGTTCAGTATTAGGACCGGTCCTCTCAATGTCTTTATGTTTACATTGCGGAAGGACTGGAAGGAAAAGTATGTCTCTTGCAGATGACACTAAGATCTGCAACAGAGTTGATGCACAGGGTGGGGTGGAAAGGATGAGAATGGACTTGGCAAGGTTAGAGGAATGGTCAAATGTATGGCAGCTTAGATTCAATGCTAAGAAGTGCAAGGTAATGTACCTGGGAAACAAAACCCAGGGAAGAGTACACAATGGGTGAGATACTAACAACAACAAAATGGAAAGGGACCTGGGGGTAGTCATATCAGATGACCTAAAGGTGGGCAAGCAATGTGAGAGGCAGCAAGGAGGGTTGGGGGATACTGGGATGCATAGGGAGAGGCATCACCAGTAGAAAACAGGAAGTTATTATCCTCTGTACAGACAGCTGGTGAGACCCCATCTGGAGTACTGTGTGCAGTTCTGGAGACCCAATCTCCAAAAGACATAGACAGGATGGAAGCTGTCCAGAGGAGGGCAACTAAAATGGTGCAGGGTCTGCACCGGAAGACACATGAAGAGAGAGACTTAAGGAGCTTAATATGTATAGCCTCGAGGAAATGAGGGAGACGGGGACATGATAGAAACTTTCAGCACCTCAAGGAATCAACAAAGTCCAAGAGGGTAGCATCTTTCAAAAAAAGAGGTGTGCAAGAACAAGGGGGCACAATTTGAAGATAGAGGGGGGCGGCTCAGAGGTAATTTAAGGAAGTATTTTTTCACAGAGAGGGTTGTGGATGCATGGAACGGCCTTCTGGAGGAGGTTGTGGAGTCAAAATCAGTGGTGGAATTCAAGCATGCATGGGACAGTCATAAGGCAATTCTGGGGGGGTTGGGGTAAGAAGAAGTAGGCTGCTGGTTAACTAGGATCTGCAGCTTATCCAGTAGGTAGGGAAATGGGCAGACTGGGTGGGCCAAGCTGTCCTTATCTGCCATCAAATTCTATGTTTCTATGTTTCTAAGTGGTCCCAAGATGTTTTCTTTGCTCATGTGCTCAGGCAAACATAGGAATTAACTTTCAAATTGATATTAGTCTTGGTTTGATAGTTTGAACAGCAAATGCAAATTCAACCAATGCATGTAATATGGCAACATTCAAGTTTTTATAAAAGATAAGTTAATTTATCCTGTTGTGATCTGTGTAAATAAGATTTTAACATGGGCTCTAGCCACGTCTCCTGAAGTACATTTAACTTTGTGCATTCCCGTAGGATATGTTCAGTAGTCCAGACTGCTAGATAGCCACCATTACAGCCATTACTTTTTTGACCATGAGCCAATTCAAGCAATTTATCTGTGCTCCACTATTAATATTAAATCCAAGCCAGGCTATTGTTTTAATATGTAAATTATTCTGACATTACTTGACATACGCTTTCTACTATGTACTTCTTTAAACATACAAAACAATGCACAGTTGTTTGATCACTTTATTCTGACTATATCTTTCTGTCTATTAAAATATTTTATTCTAATTGCAGCTTCGTTTTTAGATGCATTAATTTCTTGGTCGGTCCAGGGTCTAAACACACTAACAAGTTCATATCTTCCAGGTTTTAAATCCAACTTCGTAAACCAATGCCAGGACTATTGTGGATGACCGGAGTTAGAGGATGAAACCACTTCTCCCAGCAAACTTTCAAGACTTCATTAATACTATTTTTCATCATTCTATGAAGTAGTTAAGTGATCACATTTCAGTTTGTGCATTAATTTATATAATACCAACTTATGCCCCTTAAAAATTCCCTCGGAACAAATTGCAGACAGCCTAGAGATAGTTGCAAAAAAACCTTTTTGATTGGATTTAGAGAGTTTACATGGGAATCTAGGCACCAGATCCCTACCTCATATAATATACAAGCTTTTGATTTCATTTCATGTGCATTCAACATAGATTCAAATGAGTTATTGGCATAACATTTTAAAAATCTGTTAATAGCTAGTAGTTCCTTCCTATTTACATTTTTTTTCCAAAGGTACTCGACAGTTTGCTTTAGCACTTAGTAGTAACCCTAGATAAGTAAAATAATTTACAGCTTCAAGAACTGCATTGCCACCATGCCATTTGTAACTCAAAATCTTTGGTTGACCCCACTCTAAGATTTTTGATTTCTCTATATTAAGTTGTAAAGTTTAACGTTATTGCTATTAAGTGCCTTTTCCAAGTCAGTCACAGTTCTGGAAATTAATACAACTTCTGAGTATAATAAAATGTTCTTATGTCAGTTTATTTTAGAGGCACCTGTCTGAATAATATCTAAATCATGCACTGCATGATCTATGTACAGGTTAAAAAGCAGGGGGGCCAAAAGGCATACCTGTTTGACTCCCTTAGTAGTTGTTTACAGAGTCTGTAAGATCACCTTTAGTACCATATCTGATTTGAATTGTAATATTTGAAAATAATGGCTATAACAAGGCCAATAAAATTATATTAATGTTTAAATTTACTATGATTGACCAGAGTATTTGCCTTTCAGCACTGTCAAATGTAACACAAATGTCTATAAATGCCATGAACAAACTCAACATTTTAGAACTGATAAACTTTCTATACAAATGATCCAGTATGAAAATATAATTTGTCAAGCATTTCTCTCTGAAACCAAATTGTCTGTTGTTGAGCAAGTTGGTAACATAAATACATTGATTTATTTGATTTTATTTATCTAATATACAATGAGAGAAGTTTTTTCTGTAGAAATGCGGAATAGAGATGGGCCTATAATTTAGGGGATTCTGTCTCTCCCTTCTTAAAAGATAGGAACCACTTACAGTAAGTGATTTGCCACAGTTTGGGAATAATTATGTCTTTAATAATATTAAAAAAACGTTAACTAAAACCTCTGCCCACCAGAAGCTATTAACCTGGAACACTCTTGAGGGAATACTATTCACTCTCAGTGCCTTGTTTTTCTTTTGCATTTTGATATATTGCTCTATTTCATGAACTGCTAGCGTATCCGAAGTCAATAAAGAACCTTTATGTACTGAAATTTGTAAAGCTTCCTGGTTGTTGTTATTCAAGTTTTCAAAATTCTTTTTCCATGTTGACACTGAAATTGTTGTTTTCATATTCATCTTGTTTTATTTTATTTTTTCCATGTGCAACAATTGCCCAGAAGTTTCTAGTATCCTTGTTATGGATTGCTTATTGCAATTCTGCCTACAAAGTTTTCTCAAACAATTTATTTTTGTTTAATGATAGAGCGATATTCCCTTTTCACGCTAATTAGAGTTTGTTTACAAGGTAAGAGACTGGTGGTGTGCCATCACTATGGTGACAACTTAACCATGACTGACACTACAGTGACAACAGCACCAGTTCACTGTAGTGTCAGCACGGGACCCCGGCACTGCTTTCTTGGGGCATTGCACACCCTCCCTAAAGCAGCTCTTACTTGGAGTTGATTAATTTAGTAGTGGGAGCTGCAGGGGGCAGAGACCCCTGCATGGGGGTTCAGGAGGTGAAGTCCCCCCCAAGAAAACACAGTCTGAAGTGACTCCCTTTATGCCAACTGCACATATGGTTGACACAACAGAGTTGCTGTAATATCGGTCAACAACAAAATTGTCAACCGACTGTCATGGATCCAGAGACTGGTTGTCCTAACACATCTAGCCACATTATCAACTGGCTGTTTTCATTTGCTTACAGTCAGCATCATACCATGGACTGAAGCCCCTCAGTGCAGTGGTAGCACTACATTTCATGCTGCCAGTAACCTGGGTTTGGGAACAAGCCTGGGTCATTGGAAGGCCAGCCAGGTGAGGATGGTTGAGCATCCCAGCAGTCACTTGCTCCTTAGGGTGGAAATGTGCCTGATGTCTCCTGTGACACTTCATCTGGGTGACCACAGGTGGCAGTGCAAGCTGGACCCAATACTCAGGGAAGGGAACAACTGTACTCTGACGCACATGGGATGGATCCAGGTGATGTATTCTGCTCAGCTGCAGGCTAGGCAGTATAAGCTGCCTTCACTCCCCCTTCAACCCAGAATGGCGTTTTTCTTCCAACTTCAATCCTGTGATGTGCAAGATTATAATTTATGCAATTTTTGTCTGTAGCCTAAATACGAAAGTGAAGAAAGTACCAATATGGACTGCAGCGGTAAAACCGCAAACTAGCACTGCACCACTTTCAGCAAAAACTGAAGGCAAGTTGTAAGAGATTAGAAGGAATAATCAGGCAATGTACCCTCCATGGATTGAGACTCAGCAGGGCAGAAATACTGCAACCCCAACTCCATAGACACTACTGCTGGCGTGAATTTGAGATGAGCCTTTAAGGTATGAAGAAAATATGAACATACAATACTGCCAGCAGATAAAGGCCCTATGGTTTATCCAGTCTGCTTGATTGTGCAGCTAACAGCCCTTATACTGCAGCTGCCCCTCCCTCCCCTCCTCCCTCCTGTGACCTTCCCCTTTACCCTGTCCCATCCCCTTTTGAAGCAGCCCACAGTTCTACAGGATACTACTTTCAAAGGCAATGCATTCCACCCAGCCACCACCCTCGCCATAAAAAAGTGCCTTCTCATTTACCTGCTGAACCTACCCCCCTCCAGTCTCAGATCATGATCTCGAGAGTCCCTCCCCCCCAACCTGAAAAGTCCCTCTGTTCCTGTCTTGTTTATTCCTTTCATGTACTTGAAGATTTCAATCATATCTCCCCTATCTCTCCTCTCCTCCAGGGTGTACATTTTCAACTCTCTCAGCTTGCTTTCGTAGTGTAAGTCCCCCAGCCCCTGGATCATCTCTGTTGCACTGCACCCCCTCCAGTAACCTAATGTCCTTCTTCAGGTGCGGGAATCAGTACTGCATACAATACTCCAGGTATGGCCTGACCAGTGACCTATACAGCAGCAGGATCACCTCCCCTCTCCTAGAGCATATACCCCTGGCAATACAACCCAGCATCCTGTTTGCCTTTGCAGCTGCCTTCTTATACTGTGCTGAATTATTCATTGAGCACATTATAATCACCCCCAGATCCAAGCTGGCAGCCCCTGTTTGGGGTTTTAGCTATGAAATGTAGCACCATGCACTTTTTGGCATTGAACCCCAGCTGCCAAGTATCCGACCAGGTCTCCAATTTTTGACAGATCATCCTGCAACCCCTGTGACCCTCTTATGTCATCCACTACTGCTCCCATCTTGGTGTCATCTGTGAGCAGACTGATCTTGCTCTTGATGCCTATCGAGATGTCTGCTATGAATATCCCAAACAACACTGGCCACAGCACAGAGCCCTGTGGCACCCCGCTTGCCACTGCCCTCGGGGATGAGAGTTCCCCTTCCACCACCACCATCTGCTGTCTTTCATGCAGCCAGTTTACTACCCATCCCACCATCTTCGCCCCCACCTCTGTGCCCTCCAGTTTAGTTCCTAACCTCCCATGTGGCACCGAATTGAATGCCTTACTGAAGTCCAGGTACAGGACATCCACTGCATGGCCCATGTCTAAATGCCTAGTCACCCAGTCATAGTAATCCACCAGGTTGGTCTGACAGGATCTGCCCAAGACAAACTCATGCTGTCTATTGTCCTGCAATCCATTAGTCTCCAGAAGGGATACCAGCCTCTCCATCAGGATCATCTCCATCAGCTTTCCCACAATGGATGTGAGGCTTACCAGCCTATAGTTCACTGGTTCATCTTTGGGGCTGCTCTTATGGAGGGGTACCATGTGTGCCATCCTCCAGTCCTGAGGTACAATCCCTGAGTCCAAGGAGGCATTGATCAGGTCTGCCAAGAGCTCCACTAGGACTTCCGCTAGCTCTCTCAGTACCCTGGGGTGAATGCCATCTGGCCCTGGTGCCTTGTTCACCCTTAATGCTCTCAAGCCCTCCAGTACCCTGCCCACTGTGATTTCCCAATCTGTCACCTCCTCCCCCCTGTGCCTGCCCTCCCACCCCCCTTGTGTACACCCCTCCTTCTCCTTAGTAAACACAGAGCAGAAGTATTTGTTTAGTGTTTCTGCCTGTTCTGCCCCCAATTCCACCCACTCCCCCTCCTCTTGATCCTTATGATTTGGTCCTTAACCCTTTTCTCCCATATATACACCTGAAAAATCCTTCTCTCCCTCCTTAATGCCCTGTGCCAACCTAAGCTCTCTAGATGGCTTGGCTGCTCTGACTGCTCTTGTCACCTCATTCGACTCCTTCAGGTAATCCTTTCTGTCCTCCCCCTACCTGTTTTTTTGAACCTCCTAAAGGCTGCTTTTTTCTTCCTTGCTTTTTCCATTACCTCCTTGCTTACCCAGCTAGGTTTCTCTGCCCTTGCCCTCTTACTCTGGACCCTGGTGCAGGTTCTGGTTGCCTTCTCAATCCCCACCTTGATGGCCTCCCACCTTCGGCAAGTCTCCATATTTGGATGGATTCTGGCCAGATGCCCCCTTACTATTTCCCCCATCCTCACAAAGTCGGCCCTCCTGAAGTCGAACACCCTCATCCTTGTTCTTACCCCCTTCTTGCCCACGTTTACTGTGAACCAAACAAAGCGGTGTTTGCTCCTCCCAGGGTTCCTCCACCCCCAGTTCCCTCACAAACTCCCCATTAGCCAACATGAGGTCCGGTGTGTTCCTGAGCCTGGTTGGCTCGCTGACCATTTGTGCTAGGAAGCTGTCCTGGAAGGCATCCAGAAGTACCTGCTCCCTTCTATTCATGGTGGCTGGGGTACTCCAATCTACTCCCAGCAGGTTGAAGTCCCCCACAATCACTGTGCTACCCTTCCCACAGTTCCTTCTGACCTGTTCTGCTAGTTTCCTGTCTAACTCCTCTGTCTGAGAGGGTGGCAGTAACTATGGTGACAATTTTACCATGACCGACCCTACAGCGTCAACAGTACCAGTTTGCTGTGCACCCACCCTTAGAGTCCTCCTTTTAGAATCTTGGATCTGTATTCATAATGACTCCATACTGCACTCCTCCCCTCATCCCAGACACACTTCAGTCCCTCTCTCACATACAGCACCACCCCACCCCTTTCCCTGCGAAATATCCTATACTCTAGTATCGTCAGGTCCCAGTCATGGTACTGGGTGGCCCATGTTTTGGTGATAGCCTCAATGTCCACCCCCCATCCGACATGAGAGCCTGTAGCTCTGCTGTTTTGTTTCCCAGGCTCCCAGTGTTCAAGGTTACCACCTTCCACCCTGTTTCCCTTCCCTCTCCCTACCTGCCCTCCCCTACTAGCCCCCCATCTTGAACTCTCCCTTAGCCTCTTTCTGTTTTTATGGGGGTAAGCTCACTCGGCTTCTCTTCCTGTGGATCCTGCATGCCTATTGTCCACTTGCCACCCCCCACTCCTAGTTTAAATCCCCCTTGCTTTCTATGTATTCCCCAGTCTTTGTTTCAATACCCTCCTTTGTTCCTCACTTACAGTAAGTGTAGTATATCCTTAGCATACAGCTCTGTCCTTCCAGGTCCTTTCCCGCTCCCCCACTAGTCCATATCCTTTGGACAGACTCCAGTTTCTTAGCCACTTAATAAATTCCTCTGTTCTGTTTCCTTGCAGTGCTGCCCTTGGTACTGGAAGTACTTCAGAGAAAGCTACTGATGTTCCTGCCCCTCACATATCTGCCCCAGCTCTTCAAACCTCTTCTGAACTACATCTACCATGCTGCCCACCATGTCATTAGTTCCCGGATGCAGAACATGAGTTTTCTGCCTACCCCTCCTAGCATTCTTCAGAACAGACTGAACCACCCTTTCTGCTGTCATTCCTGGCATGGCTTCCACCCATATGCGACTGTGCCTCTCCCACTTGCTGCCCCCATCTGACCCTTCTTAGTATTGAGTCCCTCAGCACTAGGAACCCACCTTTGATTTTATGTTCCACTCTCACTGGCTCCCCTCTTTCTCCTGTCTCCTTCCTCCCCACATTGTCTCCTCCTCCAGCAGTGTTGCTCCCCCTTCCACCCCTTTAGTAATGTCCCCAGTCCCTATCCCCGCTTTGCTCTCACCTCACCCCCACCTCCCCTCTCCCCCAGGCTCCTTCTGCTTCTTCCCTTGATGCATCCTTACCGCTACCAACTCATGCTTCCCTCCCCTCCTCACAACCCCATACTGAATCTATCCCCCATCCTGCCTCCTCACCCCCTTATTTCTACCTTTCATTCTTTCCTCCCTTGGTCTATCTTCAGCTCCATCGCCATGCACCCTTCCATCACATACCCCAATCCTGCCAGCGCAGTGAATCGATTATTTGATGTCACATCACTACCACTTATTTCCTCCTTCCTTCTGCTAGCTGCCCCACCGTTTGCTGACTCTGTGACTGTTATATGCCCTCTTCCTTCCCTTCTTCCATTCTTCACCTTTTCTGCCTTCATTTGCCCTCAGAACTGGGTGCCTCATCTCATCACCCAATCTGCCACCCCTTTCCTGCTACTCTTACCCCCATTGTATTAATTTGTCTGCCCCCCACAGTTAACCCCCCTTCCCCAGCTATTGTCTTGTCCTCTCCTGCAGCCCTCAGTCCCCTCCTTAGCTCCACTGGTAGACAGCTGATCTCATTCTTGAGCTACATTATTTGCTTGCACACCAAACATCCCCCCATCCTCCATGCGATTCTAAGAAAGATTGCCACTCCACAGCTATTGCAACCCACCACTCTTCCTGCCCCTCTATTTGCCCACCAGCATTCCCCCTCATTTCCACTCGTAGGATGTCCATCCACCCCCCATGTCCCCATCCATCCTCCTTTGCCAATTCCATCTATGTTCCCTTAGCTCTCTGATACGCTCCCCCTCTTAGAAGCTGGCCAACTACCATGTTTGTTCTACCAAGACAGCAGTCTGCCCTTCAATACCTCCAAAAGCTGTTTGCCCCTTACACCCGACCAGTTGCAATATTCATCTACAAGTCCCTAGCATATACAGTACCTAAGCATATTCAGTTTCTAAACAGCAATTTTCACATATACAGTTCCTAAACCTATTCTGTACCTAAACAACAGTCTACACCATTCACATCTACAGTATCCCAAAACCACAATTTACCTATTAACGTATTCAGCCCTGAACTGCAAATTGCCCTTTTTGAGCAGGCTGTCCCAATTTGCACAATAGCCCCAACAAACAGTACTTGAGATGCAATTATTGTCCCTCAAACCTCAATACAGTTCTTAAATTTTAATTATCTCCCCTTAAACCTGACCAGATGCAGTATTCCTCTATAAGCCCCTATCAAAACAGATTCAGTTCAGCAATTTTCACATATACAGTACCTAAACCTATTATTTGAAAAGCACCTTACACTGTTCAGTTTTGCAGAACCCCACAATGCAGTTCTCTTTTTACCAGTTCTGTACCTGAACTGCAATTTGCCCTTTACAAGCAGAATGTCCCAATTTGCAAAATGCCCCCAACAATACAGTAGTTAATCTGCAATTATCAGCACACCAAATGTCCCAACCTTTAAAACGCATCAATCTGCACCTGAAAAAATTATCCCATGTATACAGTACCTAAATTGCAATACTCAATGCCCATGCCATCTGTCACGTTTATCAGACAGCTTAGTTCCTCTGTCCTCAGTGATCAGCCCTTTTTTGAAGTTTTCCTTCCGTTGACCTTGTCTCCCTGCTCCTTCCCTTCTTCAGCTCTTAGAAACATAGAAACATAGACTTTGATGGCAGATAAGGACCGCTTGGCCCATCTAGTCTGCCCATTTCCCTACCTACAGGATAGGCCGTAGATCCTAGTTAACCAACAGCCTATTTCTTCCTACCCCCCACGAGAATTGCCTTATGTCTGTCCCATGCATTCCTGAATTCTCCCACAGTTTTAGACCCCACAACCTCCTCAGGAAGGCTGTTCCATGCATCCACTACCCTCTCTGGAAATAATACTTCCTCACATTGCCCTTGAACCGCCCTCCTTCTATCTTTAAATTGTGTCCCCTTGTTCTTGCAAGTCTCTTTTCTGAAAGATGCTACCCTCTTGGACTTTGTTGATTCCACTCAGGTACTTAAAAGTTTCATCATGTCCCCCTCCTTCTTTCCTCAAGGGTATACATATAAGCTCCTTTAGTCCTCCTCACGGCTCTTACAGACCCTGCACCATTTTAGTTGCCCCTCTGGACTACCTCTATCCTGTCTATGTCCTTGCGGAGATGGGGTCTCCAGAACTGGACACAGTACTCCAGATGGGGTCTCACCAACTGTCTGTACAGAGGGATAACAACTTCCTGTTTTCTGCTGCTGATGCCTCTCCCTATACATCCCAGTATACCGCCAGCCCTCCTTACTGCCTTCTCACATTGCTTGCTAACCTTAAGGTCATCTGATATGATTACCCCCAGGTCCCTTTCCTTTTTTGTTGTTGTTACTACCTCCCCACCCATTGTGTATTCTTCCCCTGGGTTCTTATTTCCCAGGTGCATTATTTTGCACTTCTTTGAATTGAATCCTAGCTGCCATACTTCTGACCATTCCTCCAACCTTGCCAAGTCCCTTTTCATCCTTTCCATGCCTCCTTGTGTATCAACCCTGTTGCAGATCTTTGTGTCATCTGCAAAAGCATACTTTTCCTTCAGTCCTCTGCAATGTCACTGATGAAGACATTAAAAGGACTGGACCCAATCTGGAACCCTCGGTACCCCACTAGTAACCTCTCTTTCTTCAGAGTGGACTCCATTTACTATTACCTTCTGTGTCCTGTTGTGCAGCCAATGTTTTACCCAGGCTACCACCCTGGGACCCACTCCCAGGCTGGTTAATTTGACTATTAATCTTTTGTGTGGGACTGTGTCAAATGCCTTGCTAAAGTCTAGGTAGACCATGTCCACAGCCCCTCCCTGGTCTACTACTTTGGTCACCCAGTCAAAGAAATCTATTAGATTCGTCTGACATGACCTTCCCGCTGTGAATCCATGCTGCCTTGGGTCCTGTGCTCCACTGGCCTCTAGGTACTCAACTATTCTTTCCTTCAGAAGTGACTCCATCACTTTCCTACCACAGAGGTCAGACTGACAGGTCTGTAGTTTCCTGCCTCTGTCTTGGTCCCCACTTTGTGAAGGAATCACATCCGCCTTCCTCCAGTCCTCAGGTACCACACCAGCCTCCCATGATTTATTAAAAGAGTAGCCAGTGGTTTCACTAGTTCCTCCCTTAATTCTTTTTAGAATTCTGGGTGAATTCCATCAGGACCCATTGCTTTGTCCACCTTCAGTTTTAGGAGTTCTTGCAGAACCCTTTCTTCTGTGAAAGGACTGGATCGACCCCCTATCAAGAGTGCTTCTGTTAATTGGATTAGGCACTTCCCCCTCCTCTTTTGTGAATACTGAGCAGAAATATTCATTCAGTATCCCTGCTTTTTCACTGTCCACCTCTGCCCACCCACCGTTCATTCTATTCAGCCTCACTATCCCTTCCTTTGTCTTTCTCATGCCGCTGAGAGATACCTATAAAGGTTTTATCCTCCTTCTTAACTGAGTTGGCTATCTTTTCCTCAGTTTGGGCCTTTGCTATTCTGACTTCCCTCCCTGCTTCCTTCTGCCTCAACTGGTACAGCTCTCTGTCCTGCTCCTTCTGTGTTTCCTTATACTTCCGGAATGCTATCTTTTTCTTCCTGATTTTCACAGCCACCTCTTTTGAGAACTATAGTGGCTTTTTCTTTCGTTTTGATTTGTTTATTTGCTTCACACAAAGGCTTGTTGCCTCTGTGATGGCAGTTTTGATGATTCCCCATTGTTGCTCCATACCTCCTTCTAGCCTGTTTGCTAGTGCTTTTCTGAGACACTCTCCCATCTTGCCAAGTCAGCTTTCCTAAAGTCCAGTACCCTCACTTTTGTATGGCTTGACTCTGTAGCTGAGTTTAACGTGAACCACACTGTTTGATGGTCACTTGTCCCCAGATGGCAACCCACTTCTAGATCTGAGATCCTCTCACTGCCCCCGTTTGAGAGCACGAGGTCTAAGATTGCTCCCTCATGAGTGGGTTCTGAAACTAGCTGTCTAATGCCTGCCACCTGTAGGGCATCAAGAATGGCCCTGCTCTTGGATGTGGCTGCAGCAAATGTGCTCCAGTTAACATCTGGCATATTCAGGTCTCCCATCAATAGTATCTCCTTTCTCTGCCATTCTAAGAATGCCTTCTATCATATCCTTGTCCATTCCTCCTCTGACATGGGGTCTGTACACAACCCCTGTGCGGATTGTGGTGCCTTTCCAGTCTCCAAGGTGACCCACAGTGCCTCCTCTCCTCCCTGTTTTATCTTTTGTTCAGTTGCTTTTATCCCTTCCTTTACATAGAGAGCTACTCCTCCCTCTTCTCCCTGCCTGTCTCCTGTAGGTTATGTACCCTGGTATGTTAACATCCCAGTCATGGTTCTCTGTGTACCATGTTTCTGTGACTGCTACGATATCCAGGCATCCCTCTTCCATCAAGGCCACCAGCTCAGGAAGCTTGTTGCCCAGACTACGGGCATTGGTACTCATTACCCTCCATTTCCTGATGACCTTACTCCCTTTTGCCCCATCCCTGTCCTTCTTGCCTTTGTCACTTTCTCCATTTACCCCTGCCCTTCTCCCTATCGACACCTGTATGTTGGTGTTTGCCGCACTTACTTCCGTGATTATTTGGGGGGGCTAGGATTTCCATGCTTCTTTCCAGTGCCTCCCCCCTTGGCTAGTTTAAAAGCTAGCCAATGAAGCATTAAACCTATCACCTAGGATCCTGGTTCCCTCCGGACAGATGCAGCCCATCATGCCAGTATAGGCTTGCATCACTCCAGGTGGACCCCAGTCCCCAATGAAGCCAATCCTGAGCTCCACAGTTTTCAACCACTGACTGAATCCCATGGTGCGGAACACCCTAGCCTCTCCTATGCCATAGATGGGCAGCACCTCCGAGAAGGTTACCGTGTGCTACTTGACTAAGGCCCCTCCCCAATTCCACAAACTCTTCCTGCACTTCTCTAATCCCTTTCTTAGCCAGATCATTTGTCCCTAGGTGGACAATGACATCCAGCTCCCTCCCCTGTGCAGCTGCTCCGGCAATCCTGAGGATTCGGTCCCAGTCCCTCCAAGCCATGGCGCCAGGCAGGCACCTTACATCCCTCTCCCCTTCCTCCCCCAGTTCTACCTTCCTAACAATGGAGTCCCCCACCAGGAGTTGTTTCCTTCCCCTGCAGGGTCCCCTGCCACCCTCCTTTGGGTCTCCTTTGTGGAGGTTCCCAGCATCCTCCTTGGTCTCCACTGTGGGTGCCTCCATAGAGGAACCACACTTTGCCAGAATGGCATAGGAATTGTGGAGAGGTACAACTGGAGGGATGCACCTCTGTTCCACCACCCTCACCCTCCCTGAGCCCACTGTGGTCCAACCACTCCTCTTTCTTGGCAACCTCTGAGGCAACGGCAGTGGCACTGGTGGTCCCTGGATGGAAGAGGAGGTCCCACAAATCCTGGTCAACTCAGCCTGGAGATGAGCAACCTCCTCCCTCAGCCCAGAGAGGTGCCTGCAGATGGGACAACACCGCATCCTCCAGAACGTCTCCCGGAAGACTGCTGCTCCACAGCCACTGCACTGCACCACTCCAATCATGTCTTATTTCTGGCCCCTTAACTGTTTTCAATCCTTACTCTTTCCTCTGTTTTTTTTCTCTCTCTCCTTACTTTCTGCCTGTGTGCCCTTTAAGCACCTGATTGTCCTGTTCTGAGACAAGAATATCCTATATTTCTCAGTGGGCCACTTACTTGCTCAGAGGCAGACCTTCAGCAGCTAGAGGGGGCAGGAGAGCTACTCCTGCCCTTCTAGGATGGTGGGTCTTTGGTGGTTCTGTGATCACTCACTTTCTGCTCCCAAACAGGAAGTTCCTGTTGTCAGTCAAATCCTGTGCCTATAAAAATAGAACTAGCTTTGAGTGGGAGGATGGAGGGGAAGGAAGGAGGGCAATATAGGCCCAGCAGAGAAGTCCAGTCGCACAGCAGTCCTTTTTCCTGGTGTCTTCTGCCAATATATTAGCAGAATCTTTCTAAGGCAGTCTTTAAATGTAGCTTCTTTCTAGCTAAGCCACTCCCCCTACTTACTAGATCTTTCTACCAGTAATTTAAACCTCACAGCAGTTAAGTCCTTTCAATCACCTGATATTTACACCTATAACTGTTCAGATATCCATTCAGTTCAGTTAACCCAGACAGACACACACACACACACACACACACACACACACTTTTTTTTTGTTTTGTATGTTAGTTTTTTTTGCCCTAAATTAAAGGTCCAAGTACAAAAGTTCTTTTACTTTAGTCCCAGCAGAGAAGTCCAGTCACACAGCAGTCCTTTCTCCTGGTGTCTTCTGCCAAGCTCTGCCCAATAGTTGATTAGTGTCTAGAGCACTTAAAAGTCATGGTGGATGGGGAAGGTCGGTCGAATTTTTCTTCCCGAGCTCCCCCTCAAACAGCCACCTGCCTCTCCTTGATGCAGCTAGAAACTGCTCCTGCTTCATTTCTAAAAACTTTGAGAAGGTAAATCAGCCAAAGAGGCAGTCAGCGTCTCACAGAACAAGTTTACCTTGCTAATTGAAGTTTTATGGTCTCAGTTTGCTTCTTGTTTCATGCCCTTTCTCTGTCACAGGAGCAGTTGAAGAGAGAAGTGTTGTCTGGCATGCAGGGTTAAGAGATAGCAAAGTGAGTGGTATGGGACATTGGCCTTGCACCACGTTTAAAATGGTACTTATGTGAAATAAGGTGGAGTACAGAGGAACAGAGCTGAAGGCCGTGAGAGGATACTGGCAACAAGCTGCCCAGAGACACTGAAGGAAGGCATCTTACATGGACTGAGTATTGGAAGACACTTCTATACACTTTCAGTAAGGCCTACCAGAAAACCGAAATGAGCCTCTAAGGGGTGAGGAATTAAAAATATGTGAAAAATAGCATTTGCCAATGTGGTATCAGCAACTAAAGAAGTTGTTAATGCACTAAATAAATTGACATCATTTTATTATTGTAGTGTCCTTCACATTTTATCGGTTTCATCTTCCCTGTTCACCAGCCAGTAAAAATACTACAATGGGGAAATTCCTTCTCAAAGTTAATGCAGGAACATTTGAACTCAAAAAAATATTAAAGGGTCAGCCCCAATACCAGAGTACAACTAAATTTAAATCAGTCAACATCTTGTATTCCCACAGACTCCATTAAACAACAAAAGAGACTTTCAAAAGTATTCCAGAATTTAGAAATTAACAGCAAGTTAAGGTGAACGGATCTGGAGAACCATTAAACAATGTAAATGATTTGGACCACTCCAAGCTGCTGACACCAGAAAATATAAGAAAAAAACTAAAACAAACACAGCTACCTGTTAAAAATTGATATAATTCAGTTGGTCCTTTAAGTTCAAGTTCAAGTTTATTGCAGGAAAAAAAAAACTCCATTGACCAAGCTCATTCACAAGGAGGTCCTGATACATACATACAGACAAGGCAGAAACTACATACAGCATTAATTTCATAGTGCATGATTAAAGTGCTTCAACAGGAAACAGTGCATCCAACCGCCTAACAAGTTTGCTAGTCCCTGTAATTAGGACCATTGTAAACAGATGGGCCAGGACAGCTCAGGCCTTAGTGGCAGCTACACACATCTTTTAATTTTGCATTGGATAGCAATTTGAAGAGGCTAGGCGAGACTAGCCTGGGAAGCTTCAATGATATTTGCAGCTGGTTCCAGATGGTGGGGAGAGTGACTGAGAAGGCACATTTGCCCAGATTGGTGTGGGTATATGGGACCTTTAACGCTAAGTAGTCTAAATTCCTAAGCAAGTAGACGCTGTGGGCAGTCTGAATAAGGGAGGTTAGGTAACTAGGTAGTTTGTGGAGAAGGAGTTTTATGGTCCAGGTGCCGGCGTGGAGCATACGTCTGGTAGTGAGCGATGTCCAGCCTACAGTTCAATATAAGTTACAGTGATGCATCTGAAACGGGGAATTCATAATGAAACGCAATGCCCGGTGGTAAAGATGTCCAATTTCCTTAGATTAGAAGTTGTAGATGATGTATAAATTGTGACCCCATAGTCAAGTAGCAGGAGGAACGAGGCTTGTACAAGCCTGGTTCTAATGTTTAGCGGGAAGAGTGTTCTGTTTTGGAACAGAAAGATAAGACATACTTTTAACCTTCTGGCAAGGTCATCTATATGTTCTGAGAAAGTGAGCTTATTGTCAATCCAGAATCTGAGATATTTGAACTTCAGGGTGACTTTGAGTGGTTCGTCTAGAGATATAACTAGAAATTCATTCGACATGGTGGAAGTGGGTGAGGGCACCATGTTGGGAGAGAATATCATAGCTTTGGTTTTTTTGGCATTAAGGAGAAGTCTGGCATTGATGAGGTTAGTTTTGAGTTGGGCAAAGTCTGCTTGAAGGATCTCCCTGATGTTGGATAGAGATGCTTCAGAAGTATAGAGAACTGTGTCATCAGCAAAGAAGTGAAGTTTTGATTGGGATATATGGCGGTCAAGATCATTATTGTATATGGAGAAGAGGATAGGACCTAATATAGAACCTTGTTGGACTCCTTTAGTGATTGGTAGAGAGGAGGAGAACTTACCATCGGCTTTAATTTTTTGCATCCTCCCTGAATGATAACTGCTGAACCACTGTATGGTCGTTGGAGTAGCGCCTATGTTGGCAAGACTGTATTTGATTATGGAGTGGTCTACTGTGTCAAATGCCTTGCTTAGGTCTAAGAAGACAGCCCTCATGATCTTCTTAGAATCCATTGCAGTGATCCAGTCATCGGTCACTTTGGCGAGGGCAGTAACAGTACTGTGGCTGGAATGGAAACCAGATTGAACTGGGTTCAGGAGTGAGAAGGTTTCCATATGTTGCTTTAGTTGCGCAAAGATCAATTTTTCGAAGACTTTGGAGAGGACTGGAAGGATCAAAATGGGTCTGTAGTTATTTAGGTCACAAGGGTCCCCTGATTTAAATAGCAGAAGGATGTGGGCTAGTTTCCAGCATGATGGGACGACAGAGGAAGAAATAGAAAGATTAAAAATATGGAGGATGGGGGCAGTGAGGTGGGGGAATCTGAGTTTTAAGAAGAGAGGTTCAATACCATCATTTCCTGCACTTTTTTTGGTGTCTAGCTTGATAAGGGCATCTTCCACTTCTTTAAAGCTTATAGGGCAGAGCCGTAAAGGGCATCTTGATGCTGATATGTCGGGGTCTGAGTTAGCCTGTCTATTCACTCGTGCCACATAGGGGGATGAATCAAATGCCAGTCCAGCGGTGGCAAAGTGAGAGTTAAATTCTTCTAAGATTTGGCTGCTATCTTCAATGGTCGCATTGCTTTTAATGATTTTAGAAGGTAAGGGTGAGGCCACTGGTTTACCTTCGATTGACTTCAAGGTCTTTCAAATTTTCTGTGCGTCCCCTTGGCCTGTACTAGCATGGACACATAATAATTGGCTTTAACAGAACGGATAAGCTTGACGCAAGCATTCCTCGAGGTTCGAAAAGCCTGCCTTTCTATCTTTAAGTAACAGAATGGGACCCAAATCTCAAACGGAATAGAGGAAAAAAAGAGAAAGAAGGGGGAAAATACTGCTCACTTTAAGCAAAAGCCCCCAACATTTACCAGGGGAAGATTCCAAAATGGATACAGCCTGCAGTACTGAAATTGATAATCTAACCACTTCAAAGAAAAATGGAGAGCAGTTAGAAGGACCGGCATTAATAAACTCTGACTGCGGAACAGCAAGAGCTGAAGATGCCAACAGAGTCACACTACTGCATTGAACACCATTAAAGTGGCATTAAAAACCCATTACAAATTCATTACATTTTCATTAAAGAGACCCACCAAGATAAAAATCCATGCACCTGCACCATCCATATAGGTGCCTTGCCACCAAAGGTTCTTGATAAGAATACTATCCCCAAGATATATGTGTGATAACTTAAAAGTTATTTCACTTGTAAATGTCTGAATACTGGGTCCCAAGGACTTCCCATTTTTTTGTACCACCCACACTCTGCCCCTGCACTCACAGATGTGATGACAAGATGCCAGTGACAGTGCAGGGTTGTGCTCCATTATTTTTAATGGGTGGCGATTTTTCTATCTTTTTTTGCAATATAATTGCCACTTGGCAATGAAACGTGGTTACCAGTCAACTAACAAGGCCCTTGTTGTTGACTGTGCTCACTTTCATTGCTAAGTGGCCACTATGTTACAAAAAAAAGAAAGAAAAATTGCTGCCCATTGAATATAATGGAGCGCGTCCCTGTGCTGTCACTGGCATCTCTTCATCACATTTGTGAGCGCAGGGGCAGAGTATTGGCGGCTGATAAAAACCGGAAGTCCTTGGGACCCGGTATTCAGAAATTTACGAGTAAAATAACTTTTAAATCATCAAGCACATCTCGAGGATAGTATTCTTATCGAGAATCTTTGGTGGCAAGGCACCTATTTAAATGGTGCAGGTCCTCATTCTGGTGAGTCTCTTTAATGTTCCCATTAAATTCCCATTAATCGGTACATAAATAATGGCCCAATTAACTGTGTAAGTTCTATGAAAGCATTCAAATTCCATTAAATTTAATGTGTTATGCCCGTATAATCATGACATTAAATTGTTAATGGACATCAAATTTAAGTGGTAATTTAATGGTCATGTAGCCATGAATTGAGCGGCCATTAATTGATAAGTGCCATTAATTTAATGGTCCAGTATCCATTAAATTTTGTTGCCATTATTATATTTTAATGGGCATTATTTTAATGGTCCTTCAACCATTAATTGTGCTGGCCATTACAGTAAAGTAATGGCCATTAGAAGCTCCATTAATGTATCCATTAAAACTGCCATTAATGTGATCTAGATTTTGAATCACTGTATTAATGGCCATTAAACTGTATTGATATATTAATGGTTGAATTAATGGTGACTAGACCAGTAAATAAAACCATTACTATCCCCTTAATTGGTACATAAATAATGGCGCCATTAAATTGTTATCACCCTTGTAATGGCCAGTTTCCTTTTAATTATATTTTTGCATTTTAATGGTCCCATTAATCACACACAATGCTGGTATGACCCATGTATTTCAATGGCCCATTACCCATACAAAAAAAGGCCCAATGTCCAACTGTCTCAAATTACTAATAATTAATGCATTTTCAACTAATCTTCAGTTTTGCTTTGGGTTGAGACTTTCACATGCAGATGAGTTAATTGCTAACCCCTTCTAGCTCAACCTACCGCTAATTAATTCTCAACAGTTTCAGCAGTTAGTCATTTATTGATCTGTTGCCTAAGAATTAACTAATCCCCATGAACTGAGTATTAGTTCAGCATTCTTGAATTACTAATTGAGCTTATGTAATAAATTATTTAATTAGAATCAACATTCAACTTGTTGGGCATTAGCTGATAATTAACTGTAACCACATGTGTAATGCTTAGTTATTAGTTAAGAATAACTAATCACTAATCATTTATGATCACTCAACTAATAACTTTGATTTACACATGTGGTATACAGTTAATTATTAGCTAATGCTCAACAAGTTAAGAATAACCGATTCCTAGCCAGCTCATTGATGCAGTGGTACTGCTAGCAATTGGGATGCCGGCTGGTGTAGGTAAGCTGCATGAGGACATCCACCCCTCATTGCAGGTGCCACACACCCTACTGAGGCACCCTCCTCTGAAGCACCAAGTCTCTGTCTGGGGAAGAGACACTACCCCATGGCTTCAACCTGGGGAGAAATCCCGGCTGTCACTAGGAGGCAGAGATAAGTTCCAGAGTGGGCAAGGTGGGTATGCTTGTGTAAGAGTAGCGCAAGGTAAGCTTGCTTGCGAGATCACAATGATTTGGTTGTGCATGACAAACAGCCATGTACAGAAACCTAGAATATGATGACAGACTGCTTGGGGGCCCACCTAGTCTGCCCATGTTCTCTACCTGCAGTCTACCTACAGTCACATCACAGACCCTACTTGGTCACTGGCTTTACCCTCTCCCTCCTTTCATTACATCTAAGTTTCCCTTATAGCCATTTCATGCCTTCTTAAATCCCTCTTGCTTCTGCTCCCACCACTTTCTCAGGGAGGCTATTCAAGGCATCCACCACCCCTTCAGTAAAGAAGTGTTTCCTTACAATTCCACAATTCTACTCCCTTTAGCTGCAATTCATGACCCCTTGTTCTTGTGCATCCTTTTCTCTGAAAAAAGACTTCCCTCTTGAACCTTATTTTTATGAAAGCAGGTTGTGTAACAAAAGAAGTAGACTGAAAAATGGATACACACAGTATGTGATAAAAAATATGCTTACCCGAACTTCTTATGACTGACTATGTCTCCGAGTGTCCTCGCCATTCTTTAATGTGTGCATCTGAAAAGCAAGTAGAGACTGTCATAAAAACTTGCATCTGAAACAAAACATCCTAAATCACAGAGTTAATCAGGTTGGTTCTAATATCAGTTGTTAGATAATGGGTGAAGTGAAATTCGCATGCTGAGTGGCTGAAACAGCCTGCCACCCAGGCTGTTATTTCTTACCAATGGCCCGCTTCAAAACAAGTACCAGTTCAAACATTCGGCACCCCAAACTTGCCAGCCACCATTTTGTTCTCCATATTTACTGACACACCAGCCTCAACCTGGGCCCCACCACTCTGCTGCACTAAAATTGCACCGATACCCTGATACGGCCTCCTGAACTGCCTCTGTCCTCCTTGCCACCAGAAAAATAAAGAAGCATTTTTAAACACTTGCTGGCTCAACCTCCTGACCTTCTGTGTTCCTTTTTCAGTCACCGAACATACTCACGCTCCCCTGTAAACCTTGTGCTCATTTTTAGATCCAGTTACACAGTCACGCTACACTTCTAAGCCATCCCATGTTAAAACAGAACTGCATGTCTCTGAACATCAGTACACTACATTTCTCCCATTCTCACACAGCACTTTTCAATCCATGTGTGTATGTGTGTGTGTGTGTGTGTGTGTGTGTGTGTGTGTGTGTGTGTGTATGTGTGTGTGTGTGTGTGTGTGTCTGTGTGAAAGCGAGGAAGCAGGAGGGCAACCTAATGAGCAACACCATAAAAAAAAATACACAGCAGTGACCTCTAGTGCCAATTTTAGCACTTCACACTAGGGACTACTTACAACAAACATTATTTCTTCTCACTTTTTACTTACTTTTTATAGGCACAATTTTTCCTTGTATAATATTTTTCAAAAATTACCATCTCTAATACATTATCTAAGTGTAATAATACCCTTCAGGTTGGTCGTTATGGGATATAACAGACCTTCCAGGGGCTATAAGGCCCTCTGCCTGTGGCGGTCCGTTATATCCCAATAACACCCACCCTGTCAGGTATTATTACTTACATAGAATACAGGGTAGCACACTGGGGGCCTGGGTTCTATTCCCAGTTAGGTCACATTTTTTCACTCAAGTAATGCTAGCTGATAGAGAGCCACATTACAATGTGGGAGACCCTGGACCAGCTCCCAATCCAGATTCCCATCCACTGGGGCAGATGGTCCACTGCAGTATGTGAAGGTAATGTGCTATGGCTCTAGTGTAACCCCTCACCCCTGCCTTTTTGCCAAAATGACAGGTGGCATGCTGTTGAAGCTGACAGCAGCACCAGGTGGGGACCTGGGTTCGGGGAGGATGAAGTTACTTGGCACAGGGGACCTAGGTTTGGCTACTCTGCACAGGGGCACCCAAGTAAATCCGAACACAGGAAGCAATAACTGTAATGTCCAGAACCAGGAATGGGATTCTTCAGTGTGGCTTTTATTCACATACTAGCTGAACAAACAAAGCATAGACGGACCCCACGGGGCTACATTTCCTGGTAATGCAGATTAGAGACTACAGAACACTTTATCACCATTTCAACAGCCCTCAGGCTCTGAACCCACCAGGCACACAGCCCGGACTTGCACGCAGCTTTGGGTACACAGCCCGACTTGTACACACTTGGGTTTTCCCCACTGGCCCGGCTCCTCTGCTGGCCACTTGATCCGCGGTCCATTTGAGGAATGAACCAATTATCCTGTCGTGGCTCCCCACACCACACTAGAGTCTGCGACTCTTAGAGAGAATTTTCCTTACAACCCCACATCTGGGTACTTCCCCATCACTGGCCAAGTGCCTGAGGCAAAGTAGAACACCACAGAAGAAATCCGTAGAGGTGGACCTGGTCACTAAAGATGGGGGGGGGGCCACCCACCTCCAGCTCCCACAGCCCATACCTGGCCATTTCTCTGGAAAAACTGAGCAATTCCTTTGCTGAACTTCTAAATGTAGAGTAAGGGTAGATGTCTGTCACATCTCCTCTACATATTATTTGCATCTCACAAAACTCTGGGATTTGACACTACTTTTACTTGCTTGGCCCATTTCTCTAGGCTTCCCAATATGTAGTTCAATCCCTTGATTTTCACACAAGTCCCAGGGTGAAGAAAACATTGCCCTTTTAGCCAGAGCAGACACTCATCCTTAAGTTGCAGGTGCCCCACAGGTGACTCATAAATCTTCCATCTTCCAAAATAAATCCTGGACTAAATAGGCAGCTTTTCCCCCACTAGCAGAATTAAGTGGATTGCCAGAGGGAGGGGGCACTGAGACCCGAAAACAGCGGTCTCCACCACTTGAGTGCAAACTTCACTCCTTCAAGCCAAACTGCAGACTCTCCTTTAAAATTCCCAACGTTCTATCTAACTCCCTTTGCTGCAGCTTCCAATGTGGCTTATGCAGCTGCGAAAGTTCTATTGGTGATGTCATCCCTCAGTCTCAGCTGAGACTGAGAACAGAGTGAGACAGTGTGAAACCCAATTAACTGGAGTTTCACAAGCTGGCTTCCCTGCCTACCACTAGGTCTTACTGGGATTCTAGTAACCCCATGTAACAAGGGGGTTACACTAGAAAAGGAGGGTGTTGGTAGCCTGCTCTACTGTTGACATGGCACTGCTGGACTATGGCATTGTATGTGATGAGGGTGCAGTCAGCCTTCTCTTCTGGCAACACCTATGCCACAAATGGAGTATGGCACTGGTGTTATTAATGCACAATGGGCTTTATATTTAAAGTAGAGTGCAAACATTTGCACTCTGCATTACAATAGCTTAGGTGCCCAAAGATGTTATATTCACTGGAATACCTCACTGGCACTATTCGACTGACTAGTGCACCTGTAAACAAGCTTTCAGCTTAGTGTGTCTCACCTGGTTAAGCAACTGGAAAAAAAAAGAAAAAAGAATAAAGGGTGAGGTTGGCCCAGTGCTATGCCAAAATTAGCATTGCCCTGACATGGCTTCTGAAGTATGCACCACAATAGTTTGCACCAAAGTTCAACTCACAGTATTTAAAATGGACCCATGCAAGTAATCCCATTGGACATGCAAGGCACAGAGGATACATTTGCATGGGTAACCAGGCAATTTATTGCAGCCCAATCCTTCAATTGCCCTGTCCTAGATGTAAAGCTATGCGTAGTGTTAGTGGCCCCCTTCCATCTGATCCCTCACCTGGTACATGCATACAATTTTGTTGGTGTCTAGTGGTCCCTCCCTCCGCTCAATCCCATGTCCTGCGTGTGAATCCCATTTCTCTGTTGTGCAATGGTCCCACACTCATGCCCAATGCGTGCGCATGCACACACATACACACACATATGTTCCCTGGTGTCCAGTGGTCCTTTCCGCACCACATCCTAAGCTTGATACCAAAAATCCCTATCCCTAGTGTCTGGAGGATCTCCACCCAAGTAGCCCCATCCCCAAGTAACCACTGTGATGGTCTGAAGGCTGTTCATGTTTCCCCCCAAAGATTGCCATGGCAGGCATACTTAGGTGAAGTGCCCCAACCCCTTACCAGTCTAGTACCAGTAGTGGCACCCTGATCTTCCAGGAACCCTGTCCCCCACCCAATGATCACCATCCTGTTTCAACAGTCATAGCCTGTCACCTGCTAAAGGGTGTTGAATGTGAACTGGAGCAGTGAAACACAGTGGAGCATTCAGTTTCCAATTACAAGAAATCCCCCCCCCCAGTATACCTCAGGAAGTAGAGGATATGAATACAGTGCAGGGCTTCAAACAGGGATGGAATAGGCATAAGGGAGCAATACAGATGAGTATGAATAGATAGGCCATTGACAGAGCAAAGCCAATGGTACATTCATAAGGTAGAAAAAGAAATGGGCAGACTGGATGGGCCTTGCGATCCTTATCTGCTGTCAACTTTTATGTTTCTATGCTTCTATACTGCAGATCACAGTCCAGGTCCCTGGTGTGAAGTGCCACCCCCCCCCCAGTGGCATCAAACATCCAACCCTTGTCCCCCATAACACAAGTGCACTGGTCAGTGGACAGCAAGTGACAATGCCCTTCATACGCATAAAACTTAGGCCACCCAATGTCTGACATCAGCAGGAAGTGTGCTGCTAATTTATAGAGTGAGGGTGACATGCCATGCCCTAGAAATAAGCAGCACACTCCCTGCTTCTGTCAGACAGTGAGCAGCCGAGGTGGTGTGTGTGGAAGGCCATGTTGCTCGCCATCCACTGACTGAGGCACCAATGTTTGGGGATGGGGATGGGTGGGATGAGTGGGTTTGGATGTTTGGTGTCACGGTTGGGGAGTCTTGTAACTGTTAACTGAATATTCAACTGTGTGGCACCACAACAGTCCCCAGTTCTCTGCACCCTGTAGCAGGGGACAGGTTGTGTCTGCTGAAACGGGGACATGGATCTTTAGGTGTGTGGGGAGTGGTCCTCGAAGATAGGGGCACCACTACTGGTTACAGATTGGCTGGGGGGGCAATTCACCTCAGTATGCCTACCTTGGCAACCTTTGGGGGGCACATGAATGGCTTTAGTGCTGTCACAGTGGCTTCTTGGGGACTGGGATACTGCGGGAGAGGGATCACTGGACACCAGGGACAGGGATTTTTATGTTGGCACACTTGCGCAGCCAACATCTTGGGACAGTGCAGCTTTGGAGGCTCGGTCACTGTTGGGTGAATGGAAGGCACACTCCAGTAGGTGCGTCTCTCATTCCCCAATCAGCCTGCATGCCAGCGCCATACCATACATACATAATGTGGTGAGCACATCTAAGAAAAGGTCGCTGCAATCCGAGCAAAAGCTCGTCAGATGCAGCCGGACCCTTCGATAACGCGACATTATCAGCATGGGGTAGGCGAGGGTCACTAACTATCACTGGGATCGAAACAACCTTCCTGTCGGTTTAATTTCCCTTGCTTTCTTTGTGTGCCGACGGGGAGCCCACTACCGGCCGCATAAACCCCCATTGTTAAATGCCGAGGGGGTGCCCAACTCTCTTGGCTTGCCCTCCCACTTCTTTGTGTGCAGTCGGGGTGCTCCAATCCCTGTCGGCATAACTTCCTCCCCACCATGTTGTGTGCCGGCCGAAGATGCCCAATCCTCTTCGCCACAGATCCCCCAAACATTTAAGTGGGCATGCTGGGAGTTCCCTCAGTGTGCCAAATCCTGAAATACAAAAACTGTCCAGCTGGTGTTTTTTTTTTTTTTCTACAAAACAAGAATGGTCCTCGAGTCTCCTGGCCCCCACCCGCACCTACCCTTCATAGACCCTGCCTCCCCACACTGCCCCTCACCCCATACTTACCTCCGAGTCCGCGCCAATCATCGGTGGACCAGGAAGACGTCTGCACTCTTCAAAGACGACTGCGAACTGATGAAATGCCGGTAAGCTGTATAATGGAATAAATAGGTTTTTTTTAACTTTGCTGCATATCTCAGGCATTTTTGGGAATTTTGGCCCCAAATTTTCAACATGGGGTTTTTGGGACCCCCCTCATGAATTCTTGCACTGTTGTGGCATTAATCAGTCCCGAAAGGTGATTTCACACTCACTGCGTGGAATCACCTTTCAGGGCCTAGTAATGAAATGACAGTGCCACAGTTCATGAGGGGGGCTCTCAAAAAGCCAATGTTGCAAATTTGGTGGGAAAAATAAAAAAAATTACTGTTTTATGAGCATGCGTTGTGCAGTTGCTACGCATGCTCGTAAGTTAACAAATTTGCAGTATTTTCATGCCAGATTCTCAACATTGGCATTTTACCACACCTTCTTGTGAACTGTTTAGCTGTCATTTTTCACACCCTGGCCAAAATGTGTTTTCTCACTTCTGGCGCAGAATAGCATGGTCTCTGTGCGAAATCACTGTTTGGGACACATTATGAAAATGACAGTGACACTGTTCATGAGCAGAGGTCCTAAACTGCCTGTGTTAAAAATTTGGTGACAATACTCCATAAAATGACTGTGTTACGAGCGTGTGTTGCACAGTTTGCACGCACGCTCGTAAGTTTGCACACTTTTAATAGTTTCACTCCAGATTTTCAACAGTGCCATTGTTCTACACCTCCTAATGAACAGTACAGCTGTCATTTTTCACTTCCTGACCAAAATCTGTTTTCGCAGTTCCGGCGCCCAAAATAGCGCAGTTGCTGTGGAGAGCCCGTGTTTGAGACACATTATGAAAATGGCACTGACACTGTTCATTAGCAGTTGTCCTACAATGCTTATGTTGAAAATTTGGGGACGAAAGTCAATAAAATGAGTGTTTTACGAGCGTGTGTTGTGCAGTTTGCATGCACACTTGTGACTTTGTGAATTTGTAATACTTTCACTCCAGCTGTTCATCATTGGCGTTTTTCCATACTTCCTTATGAACAGTACAGCTGGCTGAAATGTGTTTTCGCACATCTGGACAGTTTGAGGAAATGATGGTGACACTATTCAACAGCAGAGGTCCTAAAATGCCTATGTTGAAAATTTGGTGCAGAAAGTTCATACAATGACTGTGTTGCAAGTGTGCATTGCGCAGTTTCCACGCACCCTTGTAACTTCATCAATCTGCAATATTTTCATGCCACATTTTCACCACTGGCATTTGTGCACACTGCATTATCAACACTCCAGCTGCCATTTTCCACAGCCTGCCCAAAAGCGTGTTTCTGCAGCTCTGCTTTACAATGGCATACTCGCTGCGAAAATTACCTTTTGGGACACATTAACAAAATCACAGCGCTATCGTCTCCACCTCCGCCACTGCTAATGCCAGTGTGACAACATTCGGCATTGACAAATGCTTGTTAGTATTGGGCATGGGATGAGGTGGGGGGAGGAACCACTGAACACCAGGGAACTTGTGTGTGTACATCCGGCATGGGAGTGGGTGGGGGAGGGACCAGTTGATTCCAGGGAAATGGGTTTCAAACATCAAGAATGGGATGAGAACCACTGGACTGGTTTCAAACATCAGACATGGGTGCGGGTGGGTGGCCACTGGACACCAAGGACTCTATTTTGGTGTGTTAGGACTGGCGGGGGGGGGACACACTCTGTCCACCAACCAGTAGGGTTGTGCAGTTGAGTCATGTTCTCAGTTGGTGGCATTTGTGCCATGCAAGGGGACTGCACAAACCAACCTTGCATGGCACAAATACTTTGAATATTAGACTGCACCAAAATTCAGGTCCCCGCCCCTCTATATGCATTGCATCCCCTCCACAGTTTTCCCATGTGGAAAACCTGCTTGCAAATGCAAACTAAGCTTTGTGCACAGGCAAACGTTTGAATATTGGTCTCCATGTCTTCCAACCAGTGGCTAAAACAAAGTATGTAAGAGTGGGCTGATGGTATTCATACCCAGGTCTTCAGGTTTGAAACTCTGGTACCAGATTTAAAGCTCAGTGCCCTTAGCCACTACACTTTACTGCCTTCTTGCTTGCAGTATGGTGACCAAGTGCCCCAATACACACATCACGTTCCCTCCATGTATACATACAGTATATACTCATTGCAAAAAAATACATTACTGCAGACAATAGGGGTTGAAACTCTGTTGCCCAAGACTGACAATCCTGATGCCGGCTGCCTGAAACACGGTTGCCCTTTCTTTGGAATTGTGCCCATAGTGGAGTTCATTCTATGAAGTAAGGGGGATGCGGGTAGCAAAGCCCCTGCAAATATAAAAAAATGTTTGCCGTGAGCAAGATCTCGATGTCAGGCACCTGTGTTTTGGGCAGTCGGCATCAGGATAGTGAAACTCTGACAACTGATTTTCTAGTTTTCATAATATATCAGTTTTATTTAACCTTCTACTCTTTATAGCGATTTGTTTCATGGCCATACTCGGACAAGTCTATGCAGTTTATTTTCTGTTTCCCTGAAATACATGCTACTCCTATCTAGACAGTTTCTCACCTGACTCTCAAGGCTGCTATTCAATGCTGGCTAAATGAGTGACTGACTTGAAGCCCCCACACCTCTGTGATCCCTGCATGGTCAAACAGAATTACTTACCTGAAGGAGTGAGCCCCCCCTCACACTAGTGGGGGCTCTCGAGTGCTTCAGCCAGTGTGGTGCCATCCAGGAACTCCAGCTAGTGGCTTCTGGATTATCTGTCGGGTGAGAGCCTCCAAAGCGGTCCCACAGACTAGGTACACAGAAAGCCTTGTAAGGTCAGTGGTTAGGGTCTTTTCACTGGTGTCTCTGAGCAGATTTCTGGCAGGGGGTGACAGATGGAAGATGACTCCATGTCAGCTGCTTAATGAGCACAGCCCTGGTGCATACACATGCCATCCTTTGTTTTGTTTGCTTCTCATGGGCATGCACAAAGCAAATGTCTTGAGGCTACTTGAGCGAGTAGATACTACTGAGGTGTTTCTATTTTCTTCATAATTTGGACAGTGCAGGTGGCTGGCATGGTGGTGAAGCAAAGTAGATGGCACAGGAAGCAAAGACCACAGTGGTGTGAATGAAGCTGTGTGGATTTTTGTCTATTCTAGAGTGCTGCAATGGGTGCAGGTGGAGGACTAAGAGCCCAGTCTTTAAAAGGTTCCCAGCACCTACTCCACATGCCGAGGGCTGTGAAAAGACAGAGAGCCCCATACACACAGTATGTGCACCATCAGGGCACCCTGTGGTATCCACAATGGTGGAAGGCATACACCCAATCCAGCCAATGCACCCTGCTACATGCGCAGGCTGGACAGGCGTAGACCAGGGGGCATGGGTTGGTAGCAGCTCAATCCAGCCAATGCACCATGCTACATGTGCAGGCCAGACAGGTGTGGATCAAGGGCATGAGCCGTTGCAGCTCAATCCACAAAAACTTCATGGTATGTAAGGTGGGTAGAAGGGGTGGCCACTATAGCCACCAAGGACAGCATTTGTGGCTACTAATCCCTCTGTGCCCAGCCATCCACAAAACACACTCTGCATTGGTAGAGTGAGCATAGAGGGCTGGCTTTCAAAGAGAGAGATGGAACAGGCAGGCAGGTCGGGGGGGGAGAGAGAGGGACAGAGACTGTACAGACTGGCCTGCAACAGGAGCGAGGGACCCGACATGCAGGCTTGCTGCAAGAGACAGACTGAACAGGCAGACCTGTTACAGGAGATCAAATGCAACTAGGTAAGCAGGCTCCGCTACAGAGGAGACAGAGAGTGTGACTGAGAGTGTGACAGAGAGTGTGACTGTGTCTGGATAGTCAGGGTCATCATAGGAAAGAAAGACTACCAAAAATGAAGCCCACAGCAGGAGAGAAGGAAGAAGAGGGAGACAGACCAGGAAGGTCCCACTATAAGAGATATAGAGCATACACTCCCTGGTAGTCTAATAAATTCCCCTCCCTTCCAGTTGGAAATATCAAAACTATGTCAAACACTCCCTGCTAGTCAGTGGTCCCTTCCCCCGTCCCTGAGAGATAGCTGTGCAATGCCTTGGTAGTCCAGTGTCAGCCATCCCCCCCAAGCTCAACCTAGCTCATCCTCATCTGTGTGCAGAGCATTGAATGTGAATAGGACAGACTCCTCTCAACACCTCACTCACTCACTGTGTGTGGGACAAGAACAGAGTGCACACATACTGTAAAAACAACTCAGTCCTTATTATCCAAACAGTGGAGCGATTGCAGATTATGTTGCAGGTGTCATGGTGGGCAGAGAACAGTATGGCTGACGGAATACCAGTCATGGATGGGAACAATGTCAGTGTCATAACTGTATGTCTGTCCATCAATAAAGTTTGCAAAGAATTCAAAAATTTTCTGAGGCTTCAACCCCGATAAATAATCAACTCAGGGTCACACAATATTGAAGAAAAAATATTGAAACTGTTTTTAGTATGCAACCTGGGAGGAACATTTTTCAAATGATCTCTCTATTACTAGCATGAATCACATTTGCAGGCTTGTCAGAATTGAACCCATATCATTACCCTATCCGGCCTCATTCTAACCACTATGACAAATGAGCATTGGTGCCGAGACACTTTCACTTCTGAGCTTTATAGTTTTCCATGGTAGGTAGCAATCCAAGCGGCGCACAAGTAGCCTTGAGCAATAGTCTCAGCACTTCCACTGCAAGGTGTCCACCATGTTACCTGCAGCATAAAATGCGAGCGAGCCCAAACAGCTGTCGACCATGGTTGTGTGAGAAGGTTCAGTTGGCATACAATGCTCTGTCTACTGACACAGATGGGCTTTGCTAGGGTGTCAGATTTCAGACATGGGGTGTTGGGTATTATACGAGTGGGCCAGAAAGAGGAGTGCCAGGGATGCATGGATACCATAATGGGGATAAGGTGAAGGGGGGGGGGTACCGCTGGACTGCCAGGGAACTCCACATTTGTGTTGTAGGGATGTGGGGTGAAGTTTTGATATTTCTGATGGGGTGGGTACCACTAGAGTGTCAGGAAATTACAATCATAATCTTGAGGATGGGGCTAAGGCATGCCAGTAACAGGGAATTACCTTCACAATCTCAGGGTTTACAGTAGGGGTGGGTGGCACTTGCTTGCCACAGAATTTAAATTCATAATCTTTGGATTTGGGGTGGGAAGGAGACATGCCACTAAACTGGCAGGAAATTAAGGAGTGAAAGACTAGGTGGACATGCCACTTTAAAAACAGAATTAAAACATGTAACAGATTGAAAATTCCTTTCAATCTCCATTCAGGCTGCAGGTGCTGATACATGCCAATTTATTCAGATAACCTGCCAATGCAGATTTTAAAGCAGCTGTAATGGGCAAGACCACCCTGTTACAGTCAACCCACTAAAAATATATAAAATAGAGGGACTTACCTGCCCTAGGGAGCCAAAGGTAGGAGTCTGAAGGGGTGATGTACACTGTATCTGTAAAATAAAAGATAGAAAAGGGGTCACAATGGATCCGTAGCTCTTAAAGGGGTCCAAAAGGGTGGAAGAGACATGATAGACATAAAAGTATACTTATCTGATAAGGTAGGAGCCCTCATCCTCTCAGACCTGTACAAAATAAAATTGAAGAATAGATTTGAATAAAAAAGCAATAAAAGAACAAAAGCAGAGTAAAGGGAGTGATTTTTGGGGAAGGGGGCTCAGCTAAAACCCCTTTGCCCATAGTGATGGCCAAGTGGCCAATATTTTACTTAGTAGCCCAGGTGGGCTAGTGAAGACTAATGGGGGTCTAGTACTCCTTTTACATAAATAAAAGTGGCATTGGTGCTCTTGGAGGCTAGGAAATGCATGGGGGAGGGCACTGTGCAAACAGATAGCCCTGGTAGTCTAGTGGGCTAGCCACCCTAATGGCTGAGAGGACAGTGTTTGTTTTCATAGCTGGTCTTAAGCACCAGTGAATCTTGCAGTCGCTGGGGGCCCCCTACCAGAGCAGTTGACCTTATTCATTTTTAAATGGTTTTATCTTATCTTACAGCGGCAAGACAGAGCTGTGCAGCTCTGTCTAATGTGACATCGTGATGCCATGAAATACCTCTCCTGGTTATAATCCAGTCAATAAGAGGCATATGGATGGCAATGGATGGGATGTGAAGAACAGTCCCAAAGAGTAACACTGCTATCCCCTCCTTAAAAATGTTAATATACCACCGATTATTCTGAAAATAAAATCAGTGATGCATGTATGGGCCACAGTCAAACACTTGAGGTAAAGGTGGGCCAAGTGGGGGCACACGACTTTGCTAATCCTGCTGGGGGCTCCCAAAACCAATCAATGTGTATTTTACCAGGAAAAACACCATTGAGAGGACTCATTTACAAGGTGGTCCCGGGAGGACACTACATGACATGCAACGCAAACAGCAATACTGTTACAATGCAGTTTGACACATTAAAAGACAACACAGTACATCTAGAATAAACTAAAAACAATTCAAATATCACAAATGATCAAGAACAGGTACAATAGGAGAGAACACTACAACATGGTAAGCAAGAACATGATAAAAAGGGGATTGAAGGTCTGGGGGGAACCCTATTGCCAGCCCTGCAAATTGTTTTTTTAAAATAATTTAAATCCTTTCCTGTGTTCCAATGGGTGCTTTCCTGAGCCATTCAACTATGAGTGGGCATTGCTTGTGGCAGCAGAAGGATGCATTGGGGTGCAGTTGCAGCAACCGGGCTTCAGGTGAGAGTGCCTACGGGTGCTCAACTCCCGGTCCACACGGAGTTTAGGCTGCTGCCTACTTTGCACGAGTGGGAGACTCAGGAAGCAAAGTGGAGTCAGCAGCAGGTGGAGGAGATATGGGATGAAGTGCCTCCTTCCACCTTCCTGAATTGCCACTCCAGTTCTGTAGTTTATGCACTATGGGGCTCAACAGGCAGGCAGCCAGGGGGAAAAAAAAGGTCGGTAGCAGACCCCAGAGTCAGTGCGTCATCATCTTGGAACCCTGCTAGTGGTTCTGATTTTGCCGTCAAGTGAAGGCTGCCACACTAATTTAAATATGCAGCCCAGCATTCTGGTGTTCAGCCTCAGAATCCCCCGTACCGGCTTCAGGCTAATTGGCTTGCCCCTTACTTGCCCAAGGCTTTCTGGTCCATTGTTGGGCCACTAACTAGTAGCCCACAGGTTACGGTACATAATTGTTACCTCACCATGATTCAGGCACTTACTGCTCTCGCGCTTGTGCAGTGAAACCAGATATCCTGTGCATGTGCACTAAGCCCTAATCACCATCTTGCACATGGCACTCGTGGCTGACGATGAAAACTGAAACTATTTTATTTTCTGGAGCATATACCCCAGAGGATAGACGGTATTAGGAGGAGCAGTACACAGACTCCACAAAAGGACATTGGTCAGCACCAACTCATAACAAAAAAAATGTACCGATACCATGGACTGTTTTTACTAAGTATAACCAGAGTTTTATTTAGTGTATCCAGACAGGGTGAAACAAAGCAGGCACAAGTATGAACTTGGCCAAATGGGGGATAGGAGAGATTGTTTGACTAGGAGAAGCACACTAAGCTTAAACTTGTTTCTAGGTGTGATCTGGGAGCACAAGGAGCTCAGTTTTACAAAGTATGCAAGTGGGGGCTGTGGGATTCAAACCCAGGTCTCCGATTTGCAGCTCAGTGCCCTAAACCACAGTACCATACTCACTCAGATGGTCACATCCAGCTACTATCAATAAGTGCCAATCACATTGTTTCAAGGAGGTGAACATCCCCAAATGTTTCTGCAACCTCTGTTGCTGTTTTTTACATCTTTTCTGGGTGGTGGGGTGCTATTGGTTAGTATCCCAGTCTGATGCCTCTGATGGGGGGGGTGATAGTGGAGAATACCGGACCTACCCTATCAGAGTAGAATTCAAGTTATGCTACTCTCTCAAAATTACCTTTCAGTTATTTTGTATTTGTATTAGTTCATTTGAGTTGAGTTAAAAAAAAAACAAGGGTGTGGTGGATGAAGCCCCCATTTAAAACAAACTGAAACCAAAATTAACAGCAAGCACAAGCCCCTGCTGTATTCACAAAAGCTTTACACTATGCAAGTAGCGATGGTCTGGTATTCTCCTCTATTACCAGGGGGTGGTGGTAGAGACAGCAATGGGAACCTGGCAGACTAATCACGATGGGGAGGGGCAGAGTGGGTTGTATCTTTTGCAATGGGTTGTTTCCTATGCTGTTTTGAGCACTTACCTGATAATCTTTCTTGTTTTCGCTGTACTATCGCCCTATAATTTGCTTCATTTTTCTTGTTTTTTGTTTACATTTTTACCACCCGCCATGTTGGGGTGCATAGGCAGGGGGTATCACTAGCAGAAGGCAGGAGGTAGTGATGCCATTGTATAAAACGCTGGTGAGACATCACCTAAAGTACTGCGCGCAGTTCTGGAGGCCGCACCTTGGTATGGATATGTGATAGGCTGAAGGTGATTAAGAGAAGAGAAACTAAGATGGTACAGTGCTTGCACCGTAATACATATGAAGAGAGGTTAAAGGACCTCAATATGTGCTCACTGGAGGAGAGGAGTGATCGAGGAGGGATATGATAGAAACATTCAAGTACCTTACGGGCATAAACAAGGTGCAGGGAAGTGACATCTTCCATGTAGGAGGAGTACAACAACAAGGGGGAATAATATGAGTGTGCCCACTCTCCCACACAGGTTATTGCCTAAATATAATTCACTGAGGTAAAACACTGGATATGGGTCGCTACTGCCTGGGAGGGAGCTGAGTTTTGTCATTTTAGGCAGTAGGCTATCTGATCTTATGTCCCTCAATTTAGCATCTCAATGAAGTCACCCCCCTTTTTTTTCATCTGGATAATCACAGGACCACCCGAACCATGCCGCCCTTACCCAGGACATCGACATGGGTGGATTGGGAGCCTAAATCCATAAACGGGGTAGTCAGCAGGCAAATGACTTGGCTTGGGGCCTGAGAAGCCTGAAGCTGGGGATAGGGCTTGAAAGCCTGCTGCCAGGGCTAGGAGGGATATGGTAGGGTCTATGACACCATGGATATGAGGGCTCAAAAGCTAGTGGCCCTACCTTCAGCACTGTAACCTTCCTTTTCACTCGGCTATCCTCCCTCACCCTGTGCCAGCCACCTCAGCTGACGATCCTCCTTGCATTTATTTATTTATTTTATATCAAGTCTTGAAATTACAACACTTTGAGTCAGGGACTCATTTGCAGAGGCTCCACGTCATACATAGAATGAAGAGAGATACAGAGCAGACTATGTTACAGTGACTAAGTACAGAGACAGTAATGAAATCCCCTTCCCACCCACAGACCAGCCTTGTCCCCACCAGCATTGCTGTGCCCCTCATTGAAAAGGTGCTGCCACACACGTGACCTGAGTACACAGATAGTTTTCGGCTGTGGGAGCTTTTTTTTTCTTCTACTTTTCCATTTACTAATTATACTGTAAAGCCACTAGAGGGTAACAACTCAAGTAGGTTGCAATCCTCTACCCACTATTCTCCTCTAACACTTCTAGTCCTGTGTCATTCATACCTAAAGCAAATTATCAACGTCCTAACATTCAGTGGTGTGATCTGAATCTGTAAGCCTGTACAAAGCCTCTACTACCCTACCCAGAATGGTTTTCATCTCCCTCCTATTCACACCCTTCCTGGTTCTTACCCTTATCCCAGTCTACTCCTCTACACCTATTGCCACTTCTCTCTCCCCTTCCCTTCCAGATACCTCCTTCATTCTGTCAGTCACCCCTACAGCTCCCCTTGTAAGCAGACCCCACTTTCCCTGCTACCCTCCAGCATCTCTGTTTTCCCTTCCTAGTCACTTTGCCTTTCTTCGTTTCCTTATCTCCTTCTCTCCACCGCTCTCTCCTTCTTCTCTTCCCTCACGTATTTCCTGCTCCATTACAAAAGTCCTAAACTTCACTATTTCATCCTTGCCATCCTCCTTCTTTCATCAGGGAACATCCACCCCAAACCCTGGCCCTATTTCTTCTCCTACCCTGGCTCCTTACCCAAATAACATGTCTCCAAACCCCACTCCCACTACAACCCTCCATAACGGGTTGAAGCTCCTCCACCTGAACATCTGCAGCCTGCTACCTAAAATCGACCTCCTACAAACTCTTATGATTTCACACACCCCTGACATCCTAATTATTACTGAGACATGGCTCAAAAAAGCACCTGACAGTGCCATTGCTATCCCTGGGTATTCCATCTCCAGACAAGATCAATCGGGTCGTGGAGGGGGGAGTGGCCATGTATATCCTGTCCTCACTGCAGTTTACTACCACCCTGTCTACATCCATCCCAGCTACCTATGAAGCCCTCATCACCTGCATTACCCTTCCTTTCTCAATCCCAATCTTTGTGGCTGGCATCTATTGCTGCCCAAGCATTCAATCCTCAGTCACAACTGAACTCTTTGCCAATATCAAGCCTCTTGCAATCTGGTGATCTTTTCATAATGGGTGATGTGAATCTAAATTGGTTGTCTCCCAAGTTAAACAAGCTATGCAATGATGTTGCTGCTCTAAACCTCACTGAACTTATACTAAAGCCCACACACGTCCTAATCCCAAAACACAAAACCACACCCTGCTTGACTGGGCACTCACAACCCACCCGCACCGTGTCATTAAATCTGGTCTCCTTCCCGATGCCCTTAGTGACCACAACCCCATTTTCATTGTATGTAATGGTCATCGCCCCAAACCTCCCCCTAAAGTCATACAGCTCTGGTCCTTTAAATCCTTAGACCTTACCCCAATCAGCTCTGCACTCGCTTCCACCGACTGGGCCCCCCCTCTCCACTGCCATTTCTGTCTACCAAGCACTTGACTATTTTAAGGATAAATTTACTGCAACCTGGAATGCCTTTGCTCCTTTCAGACGGACCAGAGTCTGTGGGCTTCACCTCCCCTGGATCACCCCCGAGCTACTGGCTTGCTTCAGGGAGCATGATCAGGTCTGGAGAAAACACAAATCTTCTAAACATCCAAACGACTACGCCAAGGACAGAATACTGCGCAATTCATGTACTAAAGCTACTAGACTGGTTAAGTCTGATTATTTCGACTCCTCATTCCTGACTAACACTAACTCTCCATCTAAATTCTGGATGGTAGTTCATGCCCTATTCTCTCCCTCCCCCCCTCCAGTTCTCAAAATAAGTAACTCCCTAGTTTCCGACCCTGACTCCATGGCCAATGAATTTAATGCCTACTACACCTCGTGCGCCGTCTCTTCTAAAGTACCTCTCCCCTTAGCCACCTACTAACTTCAGCCCTTAGCCTCAGCCAGTGCCTACCCCTCCCCATTTTCCTTTTCTACTATCTCCCCTGATGAAGCTCTTAGTGCTCTCCTATCCCTCAACCCCTCTAAAGGCTCCTCACCAGATTAGCTCGATCCTAAACTTCTCTACCTTTGTGCTCCTGCAATTGTTTATCCTATCTTCCTAATCCTTAAACTGTCCTTTATTTCTGCCCAAGTACCCTCATCCTGGAAACAAGCTGTAGTCCTTCCTCTCCCCAAGGGTGTTGACACATCCACTTCTGGCAACTATCACTCCATTTCCCTCCTTCCTACCCTTGCCAAACTTCAAGAACATTTAGTTCTCTTTCAACTATCTCCCTTCCTCTCTGATTCCTCCTTCTTCACCCCCTTCCAATCTGGTTTTTGGAAGAACCACTCAACAACTGCCTCCCTCCTCAGGCTTACTGACTTCATCCTGTCAGGGATGGACGACCGCATGATCACCTCGGCCATCTTTATCAACCTAGCCAAAGCTTTTGACACTGTTTCCCATCCCCTGCTTCTTGATTCATTCTTCTCAGCTGGCCTTGCTCCGTCAGCCACCAACTGTTTTAAATCCTACCTCATTGGCAGGACCCAGTCGGTGAGAATCCTTGATTCCATCTCCCTTCCACTTCCCATCAACATTGGTGTCCCTCAGAGCTCAGTGCTTGGTCCCCTACTCTTTTTCATTTTCCTTAATGATCTTCCCACAGTTTGCTTATCCTCTTCTATCCACATGTACGCTGACGATACTGTTTTGCACAGTTCCAGCAAAAACCCTGCTGCTGTGCAAACCTGCTTACAGCCTGACTTCAACCAAGTTCAGCTCAGGTTTGCTTCTCACCAGCTTTTTCTAAACACCAAGAAGGTAGTCTCAATTACCTTTGTCACCAGGCAGAGACTCTATAGGCTCCTGGCCCTACCCACCTTCCACACCCTTGGTGGAACCATCTTGGAGGACAACTCCTCATTTATATTCTTGGAGTTTGGCTGGACCAGCACCTCAACTTCTGTGTGCATATCGATGCTATCCTGAAGAAACTGCGCCCCAAGCTTGGTGCTCAGTACAGAAATTGTAGTTGCATCCCGCTGACTCCGAGGAGCGAAATTCTCCAGAAGAGGATACTCCCTATCTTTCACTACTGCGATGTAGTCTGTGGTGCTGCTCCCCAAATCTTCCCTGACCAAGTTGGACACTCTCTTTAACTCCTTCTGCTGCTTTGCTATCGGGTCCCCTTCCAACTCCCACCACTGTGAACTCTATCGTTCTCTAACCTTCCTTCCACTCTCTCACAGACGCATCTCTCACTGTGCCAAACTAACCTCCAAATTCTGGTTCACAGAACTCCCCTCCTATCTCTCATCTTCTCTCTCCACTCCACCTCCCCCCACCCATTCTCTCAGATCAAATGATGCCTGCACCTTGACAGTCCCTTGCTGCTCCACCCTCATCGGTCAGACTGGTTTCGCCCATCGCTTCCCCAAAATCTGGAATTCCCTCCCCCCTAAAATACAACACTCCTCCTCCAACTACTCCCTTAACTCTGCCCTGAACAATTACCTTTCCCTCAGCTGTTCCTGCTTTAACCCAACTTAATACCTATCCCCATTTTCTGCCATCCTGCCATGACACCCCCCCCGGCAGCATTCTCAACATCCTGAAGGGGAAAATCAGGAAATGGCTACCCCTTGTCCTCATATTCAGTTCTTACCTCTCCCCCCTCTCTTCTCCACCTGCCCTTCTGGGCCACCAGTGTACATAACCTAACCCCAGGGGTTCCGTTAACTCCATTTTTGGAGTATTTGACTTCCAAAAATAAGACAAAAACTTCCAAAATAAAGGGGAAGGAAGTCATTGACTTCCATGTGTAAAGATAAACATTAGATGACTTCCAAAATTGCAGGCATGGAAGTCAAAAATGATGTATTTTCCTGAAAGAAACTGTATTTTAGCACTAGTATATTACATTAATATCCATGAACTAGTCCTTCCTAGAATATTGACTTCCAAAAGTGGGATCCTGAAAGTATTTTGACTTAAAAAAAATTGGAATTACTTCCATATTTCAGCTTGTGGATGTTTTAGACTTCCACTAAAAATAAATTAACAGAACCCCTACCCAACCCCATCCTTTTTACTCCAACAGGACGTATGTACTACCTCAAGCCTGCTCCTGGTATACTCATGCACTATAAATGGTTCTATAGCATTTATTACTGTTTTGTATGTTCATATGTTCTTTTGTATGATTTTGGACATGTATTGTAATTTACCAAATGTTCCTCTATTGTTTATTATACAATACCTTGTGTTCCAACTGTTGTACAATCTTGCAATGTTGTATTGTTTGTACTACCCACATACTATTGTAACAGATCATCCTTCACAACCCTATGTAACCCCTTCCTCCAAGTTGCACCGTGCTATGAGCAACTTGTTGTTCAGTGTGCCCTCCTGGTGAAACATTTCAATAAACAAAGCTGCAGAGAGGGTGGGGAGTCCAGTTGCAGAGGGGCCAGATCTGGGTGGACTGACTACATACCTCTCAACTGTCCCTCATGAGGCTAGGTTCATGGCACCCACCCCTTCAGTGCATGGCAATATGTCAATTCATCCCAATCTATCTACTCCGTGAGAACTCATGCTGTACTATTTGCTCAGGTGTTAATCAGCCCCCTGTACAAATCATTCTCTGACAATTCACCCCCAGCATAAATTTAATATATTAAATTCTAGGGGGGTAGAATTTGGGAACAAATTGGGCAGGGTGCCAATTGATGCCGGAACTAATAGTACAGCACAAGTTGTCAGAGAGTGGATTAACTGGGATGACGTGACATGCAACATCAGTGGACTCCCCTCTAACAGATGCAGGCTCACCAATATGGCTCAAATTCCCCATCTCCCAATCAAGTAACTAAATCAACTCTACCAGTCAGCAATCTCCCATAAGAAGACAGAGTTCCTGTCCAGGGCAATTGCTGCTGCTCATAACCGACCGGCTCAGCTCTTTCGAACTGTGGACAGGCTGTGCAACCCAGCTTATCTGCAGGTTTGAAGAGCTTTTTCACAATTGGAGTGTGATGAGCCTCATTCATTTTTTTGCTGATAAGATAGCGGACATCAGGGCTGAGATCTGTTCGACACAATCTGTGAGAGATGCTGGTGATTGGTACTTGGTCACTGTCCCTCACTTCTCTTGGAGAACCTTCGACCAGCTAGAGATTATGGATGTTATGTGGATTGTCCAGGATATGTGCCCTACATGCTGTAGTTTAGACCCGGGCCCAACTTCCCTGATTTGGGGTTGCTATGACATCATAGGCCCGGTCTTGGCACAGATAGTCTGGTGCTCCCTTGAGTCGGGTAAGTTTTCTAGATCCCGAAAGGAGGCAGTGATAACACCACCCTTGAATAAAGCTTCTCTGGACCCAGACTGCCTGGCAATATACAGACCTATCTCTAACCTCCCCTTTTTGGGGAAGGTAATTGAGAAGGTAGTGGCTGTACAACTGGAGAACCATTTAACCATCCATAACATCTACGAACTTTTCCAGTCCGGTTTTCGTAACAGGCATAGTACCAAGACTGCACTGGTTCAGGTGCTCAATGATCTCCTGATGGTGCAAGATCAGAAAAGCCACTCCATCTTAGTGCTTCTTGATCTCTCTTCAGCTTTTGACACCGTGGATCATGGGGTGCTGCTCGAGCACCTGAGGCTCATCTGTGGCCTGACTGGTTCAATCCTCAGATGGTTTAGGTCTTTCTTCACTGGCAGAACTCAGAGGGTGGTGTAGGGGATTTATTCTTCTGACCCTCTCTCTCTGTCATCTGGGGTTCCTCAGGGCTCTGTGCTGTCCCCAGTATTATTCACAGTGTATATGCTGCCCCTCAGAGACATTGTAAGATGGTATGGGCTGAGGTTTCACTGCTATGCTGATGATACGCAGCTCTACCTGTCTTTTGCACCGGACCAGGATAAAGCACTCTCGGTATTTAATAACTGCCTCACTGAAATCCAGGATTGGATGAATTCTAGCTGGCTAAAACTGAGCTCAGGGAAGACGGAGGTGATGGTTGTTGATCCTGGTCTCTAGATAGGGGGGTCGGGGGCTGGTCAGCCCATGGGACTTTTCCTGGGGGGCTCCGAGCTCCTTACCTCCGAACTGATGCGGGACCTAGGGGTAATTATTGATGAAGGGCTGACACTTCGATCTCAGGTGTCAGCCGTCGTTAAATTATCCTTTTACTACCTAAGGAACATCTCTAGGATCAAGCACCTTGTTCCGTCTGGTGACCTTCCTACATTGATCCACTTCTTTGTGACCTCGCTCCTTGATTACTGCAACTCCCTGTATTTTGAGCTTCTGGGGGTTGATATCTGCCACCTCCAGCTGGTGCAGAACGCTGCGGCCCGGTTGTTAATGGGGACTCCTCGGGCTTCCCATATTACACCGGTGTTGCACGAACTGCACTGGCTGCCAGTTCAGTGGCGGATCACTTTCAAAAGTCCGATTGCTGACTTATAAAGCCCTGCATGGACTTGGCCCTGACTACCTGAAAGAGCTTCTATCTCCTTACTGTCCTGAGCAATTGTTCCACTTGGCCAACTAGGGGTTGCTAGAGATCCCAAGGGTAGTTTTTTAAATCTTCAGGGGCCCATGCATTTATGTACGTGGTCCCTGCCCTTTGGAATTCTCTACCACACCGGCTTCAGGAGTGCGCATCCATTGGGGAGTTTAAAGAGGCATTGAAGACCCATTTATGGAGCAAAGCTTACTGTGATTAGTATTGTTATTCAGTGTCAAGGACCCACCAGTACTGCAGTGCAGTGGTGTGGCAGGAGGTGGCTTGGCAGTTAGCCAGGTCAGGAGTCAGGGGAGAGTCGGTGAGTCTGAGTCCACTCTGGGAGTCATCCAGTTGAGAGACTGGACTGTGAGTCCAGGGACTCTGGGACAAGAAGACATAAACCAACAACAGACAGCAAGTTGCAACTTGGAGGAAGGTGGCAGCCTAGGCCAGCAGGCTGAGCAGCAGAGGCCCAGGCCAGAGCCACAGACTAGCAGTGTGTGCAGTGCTGTCTGAGCAGAGAAGGAGACTGGGGATGGGGTGGGAGTATAGTGAGTGCCGTGGGTCAGCGGGGTGACTTGAGCACAATGGATGGTATAAGGGATAGGGTGGGGTTGAGCCTGGTGGTTTAGGCAGGTGGCGCAGCAGGCCAGGCAGGCCTACAAACAAGTTAAGTGGGTGGCAGGTGCTGGATGATTGTCACCGGAACCGCTGGGTGTGGGTGGTGGTGTGGCCTGGAGAGGTTGCCTTCCTGGGATGAGGAGAGTCAGTCCGAGTGGCACGTCACCAGGGAGGCCCAGCAGTCTAGCAGATCTAGCAGCAGGTGAATTGGACGGAGCCTTGGGAGCAGCGAGGTGAGCAGCAGAAGGTGCCACAAAATCATTCATCCCCAGATTCCAAAGCAAAAGTAGGCAGCTGCGGGCAGGCTAGCCTAGGAGGATTTTTCTTTATTACATAACTGCGCTGTCTTTAACTGACTGTAAGTAATGTATGTATGTATAACCATCCTGTTTAAGGAGCCAGGAGGAAGATTGTTAGATTGATACTGGACTGCACTGCCATAAGCCAGTTTTCGTAATTGTATGGCCTTTTTAGTTGGGGCTTGGAGCCGGAGTTATTAAAGCAAGTGCCAACCATTTCATTTAAAATGCTAATTTGCCAGCCAGCAGTGAGCCATCCTATGGCAATAGGGTCAGCACTGATTCAACACACTGGTGGTTACACAGGGACTTTATAAGGGAGCTCCCTACATTGGTTAAAAGGGGAAATACTGGTAAAAAGATGGCGGCAGCTGCCTTCAGTCCAGGAGGTTATCAAGTTTAAGTTGCAGAGACAGTGCATTGTGGTTGTGGTGTGATGGTGATGGCCACTGAGCATTGGTGGCAGGCTGAGTGTGAAGGCTGCACCTGGGGACCTTTTCTAGTGGCAGCACAGGCAGCCCCAGTAAGGTTTATTTGGCTTCCCATTGCATGGAATAATGACTGCATGTAATTTTTATGATGAAATATGCGTAAGGCACAAGAAGACCAATCTGCTGGCAATGCATTACCGCATTTGCATTAACCCTAAATGAAAGTGTTTTTGTTGAAACCACCTCATTCTTGTCTCTGAAGAGTATCGGTGCATGCTAATTGTTGGAGTAGTGACCACCGAAGGGAAGTGGGCAGGTTGTGTCCTAGGGGTTGGGCTGAGTTGCTGACTAGTCATTAATCTTTCTCTGGGCGGTTGGTGGAGGCACTCCACAATTGAATTCATGTAGATACAGATACACTGTCGGGCTTGTCGGCAGATTAAGGTTTATGACCCACCTAGTCTGCCCATTTGAGCTTGTTAGTTTCCTCTGTGTGTAGAAGTGTGTCACTCCTTACCCCTGATCTCCAGAATTCCCTTATGTCTATCCTGCATTGATGCATTCTTAAATCCTGTGATTGTTTCAGCCCCCAGCAGCAGCAGAAAGAATAGTAATGTTCTGAGACTAACTGTTATCTTGTCTGTTTTAATTTTTTTGTTGCCAAAGCTAAACAAAACATCAGCCCCCATTTTTAGACAGCGTGGAGCTAAAATTCTAGGGACATGCTACTAGGAACAGCATGGTGGTCACCGGTCAGTGCCACCTGGTACATGGCATGCCGTTAACTAATGTCAGCCACAGGTACACACTGTATATACTGCTGTGCCATGCAAAAGAGGAATTCTCCCTGCGTATAGGGTACAGCGTTACATACAGTGGTTCTAAAAGTGCTAAACAGCCAAAATCGGAGCACCTTTTCCATAGTGACAGTGCATAACAGTGCACCATGTTGCCTCCCAGTTTCCTATCGCCAGTCCAATCCCTGAAAACCTCATCTTTGTTGTAAAGATCCATGGCATCTACTGGTCCCACACCCCTCAATTGCCATTCTGAACCCCCATGAACATGTTATTCAATGTTCTCTGGCATCTTGTGTACCCCGGCCACCACCTCAATCACTGGTGATCTGAACCAAAATAAACCTTTATCTCAATAATCCCTTGTGTGTAGTCATCTTTTCAACCCCAACCCCCCATTGCCAGTCCAAACTCAAATAACCCTTTATGTCAAAGATATCTGGCATCTAGCAGTCACCTCACCCTACCCTGACCATTGGTTTGAGCCCAAATATCCCTGCCATCTAATAGCTTTCCACACCCCTATCATCAGTCTGAACTCCACCTCCGCATCCTTCCCACACAGGTTCCTCCAGACCCTCCCCTGGGTGTCCTTCCCCTTACCCAAGCCCAAGTTGGCAGCTTCCATTGGGTGACTGACTGCCATAGCCCCTCTGCTCACTAGGTCTGCCTTCTGCTGTCTGAGTGATGGGGAGTGAGCTTGCAGCTGCTATAAAAACAGCTGTTTCTACAATAGGCGAGCACTTGCTCTATTACTCAGACTGTGACTGGCTGGCACAGCCCCTCCGCTCACTACCTCTGCCATCTGAGTGATGGGGAGTGAGCTTGCCTCTGCTGTGGAAGCAGCTGTTCTACAGTAGGTGAGCACTTGCTCCCTCCATATTACTCAGACTGTAGCTGGCCAAGGGGGTGAGTGGAGGGGCTGTGCCAGTCACCTCACCATCACTGGGAGGGGGCTGCCAACTGGGGTGAGAGAGGACACAGGGGAAGAGGCAGAGAAACCTGAGTGAGTAGGATGGGAAGGGGGATATAAACTAGCAATCAGGGGATTGGGACCAGCAGGTTTTACTGACAAATGGGTTATTTGGGTTTAGACTTACAAGTCTGGAGTGGGAGGACCTCTAGATGCCAGGTATCGTTGATCTTAAGAGTTTTTTGAGTTTGAAAAAGTAGTGATTGGGGGGGTGGGGTAGCTGCTATATTACCTGCTTATTTATTTGATGCATATAATAGTTCTGCCATATCTATGTAATTTACTACTGTAGTCTGTACCTCCTCACTACCATGTGTTTGTATTGCACTGTGATATTAAGTAATGTTTTATTGTATTTCATACTCCACATTGTGCGTGTTAACTGTACTCTCCCAGTCTGACTGAGAACAGGCATATTACTGAGCAGTGCACATACCCGGTAATCAAAAAACAAATAATTTAAATACATGCTGCTTCTCTGAATGTATGTATCAGTTGGACTGTATTGCCTATCTGAATATGTCCACCAGGCTGACCCTGTTGTGCGATCTCATGTGCAGTACTATAGGCTGTGTGGCTCTAATTGCTGGCTATGAACATGGGGGCCATTGTCTTTTAAATAGATTTCTTTGTACATCTAATCTTAGCCAGTATAGACTGAGAATAACAAGGTCTGTTTAAAGGATGTACCATCTTGTTTAATTGGCAATGTAGAAAAGTGGGTTACAGGGACTGCAGTCTGTTGTGGTATGGATGGATCTGAGTTGAGAAGGGAGATAGCAAGCATTGTCATAATGGAGCACAATCAGTACTGAACATGATCAACAGGTATCAACATCTGGCTGTCCAGGTTCGGGAGGGTGGTCAGTGCAGACAAGTGGGGCTGGTGGGAGCAGTTTAGTCACCAAGACATCGCAGCTGTCAAATAGGGGGAAGAAAAGGACTGGGCGGAGTGGTAGGAAGGTGCTGCAGTAGTCATTGTGGAGTGGACTTCATAATTAGGGCAGTGCCTGGGTGAGGTGGAGGGGGCATTGTTCACTGACATACCACCCTTTTCGTCAACATTTCAACTGAGTGCAAACAAGGAAAAGGACCATTATGGCGGAATCTGTGGTAAAGATCCATTTTCCTTGTTTCCGCCTTTCCTCCAGTGTTCTGCCCTCCTGACCAACGAGTTGGAATCTTAGAGTCTGGGGATTGTTGGGCACAGCCCCCACAGAAAACAAGGAGTCAAGAGGAGTCAAGAGGCAGCACACTACATGTACAGCTGGGCTGTAAGTCGTACTTTTGGCTTGATGGAAAACTTAGTTTCCATGCTTTGCTGAAACACTTGTTTTCTCAGCTGGATTGACTGCAGTACTAGGAGGTCAAGTGAGCTGCAAAGAGCAGAAAGTGTTTGGCATGGTGCTGTAATGTATAATTGGGTGTATTTTAAAGGTGAACCTTTATAAGTGACACAGAAAATTAGGATTTTGAAATTCATAATGTCACAATGTTATAATTGTTTGTTATGTAGTATGCACAACGTGCTACCAAAAAGATGGAAATGCGCTCACTGTATTGCAGGGCTGCTGCACTGAAAGAGTTTGGTTTAACCACTCTTATTTAAACAGTATTGTGTTCCAGAATATATGGTGAGCAAATTGTATGGGTAGTCCGGTGATAGAAGAATTGCACAGTAGCACTTCAAATATGCAAAAAATGAAACTAACATTTATTTTTTGACAAAATATTTGCAATTGGCAGAAAAAGGCCATTGGTCCATCCACTCTAACACAATTCTTTTTAGGGAAATCTACAACCCCACAATGCCTCTGTTCCACCCAAAAAAGATGTCATCCTGTTAAATAAAAAAAAAAAAAACTTTTAAATAGCGTTTCAATTCCTTTCCCTACCTGGGGCCAAGGTCTAAACACACAGACACCCACATTATGATACAAGGTTCTCTGCTCCCATAGACACCTGGTGGTGGTGGGTTGACCTCTGACCCCAGGCATGGGATGGGGCTTTGACCCCTAGAACCCCCATGGTTCACCTCTGACCCCTACGGTAGGGGGCAGGGCCTTGACCCTTGGGCCAGGGGAGGGGCCTTGACCCCTGACCCTTGGGCCCCACCAAAACTTCTACAAACCCGGCCCCTATGGGAAACAGTCCATATGGCCAAGGGGGGTGCCCAATCCCCCATCTTCTCCAATGTCCCCCCCAAACAACCTTCCAGTTGTCACGCTGGGAGCCTAACCCAGCATGGCAAAAGTCCTGCGTCATCTTTCAAAAATAAAAAAGTCACATGAAAGAAAAAATGATCCCTCGCTGACTGTCTTGCCCCACCTTCCCCAACCCACACCCACTCTCTGAGTGCCCCACCTCACTCCATAATTACCTCTGGAGGCCAGCGCGACGATCTTCGGTGGACCGTGAACACGTCTGCATTCTTCAAAGCTGACCGCGAACTGAAGAAATGCTGGTAAGCTGTATAACAGCATAAATTGTTTTTTTTTTTACTTTGGTGCATATCTTGGGCATTTTTGGGAATTCTTTCACCAAATTTTCAACATGGGGTTCTTGGGATCCCACCTCATGAACTCAGTCACTGTCATTTTGTTATTTGGCCCTGAAATATGATTTCACGGTCACTGTGTGGAACCACCTTTCAGGACTGATTTAGTAAATGAAAGTGTCACAGTTCATGAGGTAGGCCCCCAAAAACCCTATGTTGAAAATTTGGTGAAAAATTCCCCAAAATGACTGTTTTACAAACATGCATTGCGCAGTTCCTATGCACGCTCGTAACTTTGAGAATTTGTAATATTTTCACTCCAGATTTTCAACATTGCCATTTTAGCACTCCTTCTTATGAACAGTACAGCTGTCATTTTTCACATCTCGCACACGTAGCACACATTGGCACGGTCAGTTTGCGAAATCAATGTTTGAGACACATGAAGAAAATCACAGTGCCACTGTTCATGAGCAGAGGTGTTAAAATGGCTATGTTGAAAATTTGGTGACAAAAGTCCATAAAATGACTGCTACGTGTATGCATTGTGCACCCTCGTAAGTTCATAAATTTGTAATATTTTCAGTCCAGATTTTCAACATTGACATTTTCCACACCTCATTATGAACAGTACAGCTGTCATTTTTCACACCATGTCCGAAATGTGTTTTCGCACTTCCAGCACAGAATAGCACAGTTGCTGTGGAAAATTAGTGTTTGGGACAGATTAAGAAAATTACAGCGACACTGTTCATGAGCAAAGGTCCCAAAATGCCTATGTTGAAAGTTTGCTGTAAAAAGTCCTTAAACTAATTACATTACAGATGTACATTTCGCAGTTTCTATGCACGCTCGTGACTTCACCATTTCTTTTATATTTTCATTCCAGATTTTCAACAATGCCATTTTTTACACATCCTCATGAATAGTACACCTGTCACTTTTCACATCCTGTTTGAAATGTGTTTTCGAACCTGTGACACCAAATGGAGCAGTCACTGTGCAAAATCACCTTTCTCCTAACGAACTGATAGTGTCACTGTTCATGTGGTGGGGTCACAAAAAGCCCATGTGGAAAACTTGGAGTAAAAATACCAGGAAACACCCAGGGTATTAGGGTTTTCTACCATAACGCCCTACCCTATAGGGACTGACAGGTGTCAGGGGTGTGACTTGGGATTGTCGACAGTAATGATCACGCCATTACACCCCCAACTCCTACCTTCCAACCAGTGACATCATCGAGGTGCGCTTTGGACCCTTTGCCCCCAGAGTTCACCCCATTCTCCTATACTGCACCCATTTCAGCATATTTCCTTATGGAATGAAGTGAATGTAAAGCCCAAACACCCAAGGCACACCTGAACACTCGTCAGTGTCTGAAGGGTAGGGTTAGGTGAAATGTCACGACCGTCATGGGTGACAACCCAAAGGCACACCTCAATGCCTGTCGATCTCTGCAGGGTGAGGGTGGATTTGGTGTCAGTTCAATACTTCAGTGCCATTCCTACACTGCATCTGTCTAACTCCTGCACTTTCACTGCTAATGCCAGCAAGCAAACATTCAGCATTGACAAATGCTTGTTATAATAGGTATTATAACCTGGTATATTCATACTCCAATTTGAGGTTCCCCCCACCAGGTTTCTGTTATAGCTGCTATGTCAGTTTCGTCTCTCGTGAGTATCAATTCCAGGTCATCTGGTTTTATAGAATGTAAACTTCTTGCATTAGTTTGAAGAAAGGAAAGTACAATTTTTTGTTATATTTTTTTATCTTTTAGTCTTTTTTTGAAGTATGTTCCCTTTAGGTTTTGTGTTGTCCCTTTGCCCTACATTATCTTGTTTTTATTCCCTGTTTTTGTCTACTTAGTGTATTATGAAAAATGCATCCAAATAGTCTGGAGCCTTGCTTACTTAGGTGTAATCCATCATAACCAAATATCATTCTATTATTTTCAAATTGTTCCCAGGTTTTAATGCATTCAGTATTATTTGTGAGATACTATCTATGTAGCCAGTTGTTGTATGACTTTATATTTTTAGTTTTATTGTAACTTGCTCTTGACACTGATAGAACTTCAGAAATGATTGGTCTTACATTTAAGTCCAGTAAAGTTTTAATTGCCTGTTTTATGTCCTTCACTATGTCCTCGGTTTCCTGTCTTCCAAAATCACTGGTGCCTACGTGTAGGATAGCAGTTTGGGGTTGGTGATATTTTGAAAAATCCCTGGGAGCATTGTGGTTATATCCTTTATAGTTTCTCCACTATAACTGCAACTTGCTATGTTTTCCTTATTTCCTCTTGTATTGAATCTATCCATAAATCTGGTTATTGACTCCCCCAAGATGAATATTTGTTCTGGTAATAGATCTGTTTGTATAGTGATTTCACTTATACTAGTAGTGCCACTGCTATCACTTGTTTTATTGTTAAAACTCATAAGTTGAACCTTGGTGTCAGTAGTCTTGGGAGTCCCTGTATTTCCATTGTTAACCTGTACTGACGGTAGTGATATTGGTGGAATCTCTGTGTGTATCGACGTCCATTTGTAATAGGGCATGATCAATGAAGGCAATAACCAGGGGATTTGATGTATCCTCCTCCAGGAATTGCATCGGGGGTCAAAACTGTTGTGTAGAGGAAGTACATAATATTCTGCTTTTTGTCCTTCTTTTACTGGTCTGGTACTTTGAATGTGGTACCACTCAGTTTCTTGATTTTCATCTGCTTCCTCTTCTTTTGTTCTCTTTTTTTCATTACAGACTTAGCTGTTACATCCTGTGAGTCAGAATCTGTTTCAGGGGCCATTGACAGGGTTTGAGGGGGTCGTGGTCCACAGTATCCAAGGCCTTACTAAGGTCAAGGAATAAGACACAAACATAATGTTTAGCATCCAGGGCTTTAAGCAAATCATTAGACACCTTTGCAAGGGCCGACACTGTACTGTGGCACTGTCTGAAACCTGATTGGGCAGGGCTGAGCAGACTGTGTGACGCCAAACAATTTCTAAGTTGACAGTTTACCAGTTTTTCTAGCATTTTGGATAGAATAGGGGAGAAGCAATATAGGCCTATAGTTAGGATCACTCAGGTTGCCTGACTTGAGCAGTGGAATGACATGGGCAGTTTTCCAAACCGATAGGAAAATGCCCTTCATAGGGGATAGACTGAAAAGGTGGGAGATGGGGGCATACAAGACGTGGTACCCTAAGTTTAGAAAGTATGGATCAATAAGGTCGGCACCTGCACTTTTCTTGGGGTCAATGTCAAGAAGGAGGTCTTCCACTTCTTTTACAGAGATAGGATGGAAGGAGAAGAGTCCACCATGGACAGTGTAAGCACGGTCAATGCTGGATGGTATCCTGGGCACAAAGTTGCCCTCGAAGATTATGGGCAGGGGGAAGAATCGAACACAAGACTGGCAGTGGCAAAATGGTTAATGAGTAGATCTAGGATGGAATGATTATTAGTTATATGTGAGTTACCTGTGGAAATCTTAGCTGGGAGGGAGCTAGCTGGGTTATGCCCTTCAATATCCATTAAAACCTTCTAAAAATTTGTGGGAAAGTTGGTGGCAGAGGATAGTTCAGTTTGGTAGTATCTAGCTTTTTCAGCCCTGATTAGCTTAGTGCACAGATTTCTTGCCATTTTAACGTTCAAGTTCAAGTTTATTGCAGGAAAAAAACTGTATTGAACAAGCTCATTCACAAGGAGGTCCTGAAACACATATACAGACAAGGCTGATGCTACATGCATGCAGTAAGTGCTTAGTGCATACATTAAGTGCTTCAACAGATAACAGTGCAACTACACACCTAACAAGCATACTAGTACCGACATTCGTGACCCGTGTAATTAGATAGGCCGAGACAACAAAGATCTTAGTGGCAGTTACATACGTCTTTTATCTTTGCATTAGATAGCAATTTGTAAAGGCTGGGCTAGATCAGTTTGGGAAGTTTCAGGGATGTTTGCAACTGGTTCCAGATGGTAGGGAAGGTGACTGAGAAGGCACATTTTCCCAGATCGGTGGGGGTAATTGGGACCTTTAACGTTATGAAATCTAAGTTCCTGAGCGAGTAGATGCTGTGAGTAGTCTGGATAAGGGAATTTAGATAACTAAGCAGCTTGTTGAGAAGGAGTTTTATGGCCCAAGTTCCGACGTGGAGCATACGTATAGTAGTGAGTGACGTCCAGCCTACGGCTGTATATAGGTTACAGTGATGCATCTGTATTGGGGAATTCGTAATGAAGCACAAGGCCCGGTGATAAAGGATGTCCAGTTTCCTTAGATTTGAAGTTGTAGACGAGGTGTAAATTATGTCCCCATAGTCAAGAAGTGGGAGGAACGTGGCTTGTACAAGCCTGGTTCTGATGTTGAGTGAAAAAAGTATCCTGTTTGGGAACAGGAAGGCTAGGCATATTTTTAACCTTCTGGCAAGGTCATCTATACGTTCCAAGAAGGTGAGCTTGTTGTCAATCCAGAACCCAAGGTATTTAAACTTCGGGGTGACTTTGACAGGTTCGCCTAGGGATGTAACTAAGAATTCTTTCAGCAGGGTGGAAGTTACTGAGGGCCCCGTTTTGGGAGAGAAGATCATAGCTTTAGTTATTTTAGCATTTAAGAGAAGTCTGGCATTAATGAGATTAGTTTCTAGTTGGGCAAAGTCAGCTTGAAGTATCTCCCTAACCTGAGGTAGAGATGCCTCAGAAGTATAGAGAACCGTGTCGTCGGCAAAGAAGCAGAGTTTCAATTGTGTTATATGATGGTCAAGTTCATTAATGTATATAGAGAAGAGGATTGGACGTAATATAGAGCCTTGGGGGACTCCTCTGGTGATTGGTAGGGGTGTAGAAAACGTGCTACTGGCTTTAATTTTTTGCATCCTCCCTGAGAGGTAGCTGCTAAACCACCATATGGTCATTGGAGTAACACCTATGTTGGCAAGGCCGTGTTCGATTATGGAGTGGTCAACTGTGTCAAATGTCTTGCTTAGGTCTAGAAAGACAGCCCCCATAATCTTCTTAGAGTTCATAGCAGTAATCCAGTCATCGGTTATGGCGAGGGCAGTAACAGTACTATGGCTGGAATGGAAACCAGATTGAACTGGGGTCAGGAGTAAGGAGGTGTCCATGTGTTGCTTTAGTTGCGCACAAATCAATTTTTCAAAGACTTTGGAGAGGACTGGAAGGATCGAAATAGGTCTGTAGTTATTCAGATCACAAGGGTCACCTGATTTAAAAAGTGGAAGGATGTGGGCTAGCTTCCAGCATGACGGGACAGTGAATGCTGAAACAGAAAGATTGAAAATGTGGAGAATGGGGGGCAGTAAGCTGGGGGAATCCGAGTTTTAAGAAGAATGGTTCAATTCCATCATTTTCTGCACTTTTTTTGGTGTCTAGCTTAATAAGGGCATTTTCCACTTCTTTGAAGCTGATAGGGAGGAGCCGAAAAGGACAGCTTGTTGCAGGCATGGCGAGGTCTGAGTCGACCTGTCTGTTCACACGTGACGCATAGGGGGATGAGTTAAATGCTAGCCCAGCAGTGGCGAAGTGACAGTTAAATTCTTCTAGGATTTGGCTGCTATCTTTAATGGTCACATTGCTTTTAATGATTTTCTCTTTGGTAAGGGTGATGCCACCGGTTTCCCTTCGATTGACTTCAAGGCTGCCCAGTCGGACGGAGTTTTGGATTTTTGAGCCTATTTCCACAGGGCATCCCTATGGAGCAGCACGGCTTTAAGGCTGGCAGAAAACCAGGGACATGACTCTTTCCTATGGTTTTGAGAACAATGTCCTGAAACTGCTCAAGGGCCTTACTTACAGAGGAGGCTAAGCAGAAGTCCTGCCAACAAGCGTTTTGAAGGTCAGCAAGAAAAGCAAGTTGATCAACGTTACAGAGTCTTCTTTTGAAAATGGATCTAGAGGTGGAGGCAACTTTGGGAACAGCCCTTATGCAGGCTATTGCACAGTGATCACTTATGTCATGAAAAAAAGCTCCTGAATGAGAGATGAGGTGACGTTTGTTTACTAAAATTAGGCCGAGTAGTGTACTATGTTCCTGGTTTTTGTTATTAGGACAGGTGGTTTCCGTAATAAGGTGGGTAAGGCCAAATGAGTCACGGAGGTATTTTAATGGTTTGGAGCATGGGGAGCACCAATCAAGAATAAAGTCCCCTAAAATAAAGACTTCCGCTGACAATTTGTCCAGGGTATTACGTAGGTGCTCCAGTAACTTAAACCCATCCAAAGAGGGTCTGTAGCAGACAATGATAGTGAGGAACAAGGAGGAAGGAAGTAAGATCTTTAGTGTCAGGCTCTCAAACTGCTTCGGTGAGGAAGTAGCATCGATTAAGGTGGCAGTGAGCTTGTCATGGACGTATATAGCGACCCCACCCCCTCTAGAGTGCCTATCTGATCTAAAGACATTGTAGGATGGGATATTGATGTCAAGGTCAGGGATAGAGGGTCTAAGCCAGGTTTCTGTAACCACCAGTATGTCAGGTTTAGAATGGCAGATCTAGGAATGTATAGAGTCAAATTTCCTTAATAAGCTGCAAGCATTTAGATGCAATAGGCTTATACCCTTGAGCTGGGCCAACTCCGATGGTGCTGAGATAGGGGAAGACAGCCCGGGGTTCAACTCAACATTGCTTGAGCAAAGTAGGAGAAGTGGCAGGATCTTCTTGAGAGCATTTAACAACAGCCTAGGAAGCCGTGGCATGAATGGTCATTTTTTTTGATGGTATAAGGAGGGTACAGGTCAGTAGTGTGGGCGATAGTTGAGAAAAGCATGTAAGAGCACCCTAACCGAGAGGGAGAAAGGTTTTAATGTAGGTTGGTAGGACATATATAGAGAAGCATGAGTCCTAGCATATATGAGGGTTGAGCTATAAGAGGAACAAGGCTGTGTAATTAAAGAGTCCTCAGGAGGCAAGATTAGTGTTGTATAAGGAGTGCAAGGTTCTGGCAGCCATGCAAGAGCAGCTATGTACATCCAAATTTACTGTCAAGAGGAATCATCATAATTTTGACCCTTTTGCATTTCTATCTGACCTGTGGAACTCTCTATCTAGAAAAAGCAGTAGACACGGCATATTATATTTTCCAGGGAATTGTACTCGGGGCCCTAGGCAAGCATGCACCCCTGGTTAAACACTTCACTAAAAAAAAAATCATGCTCGTGGTTTATGGTAGATTTGAAGGCTGCCCTACTTAATAGAGATCTACTCTGGAAAAAGCTCGGAGAACCAAGCTTCTGGCAGACTGGACTTCATTTAGGAAGGCTAGGAGCCTTTCTATTAAGATGGGCAGAGATGCCAAGTCTAGTTATTTCCAGATAGAACTTGACTCTTCCTCCAGGTGTTCTGCTAAATTTTGGAAAACCCTCAAGGAGATTGATGGTCATGCATCCTCCAACTCCTTACATGCTAAAGTCTCCAATGATGGCATCATAGTTACAGATAAACAGATGATTCTCGACCAGCTTAATAATCATTTCGCTATAACAGGTTTAGCCTTAAATACTTCCCCTGCCAATACCCTTCGTTCCCAACTCAGTGCGCAAGACCTAGAAGCTCCAGTCACTGATGCAGTGTTCTCCTTATAGCCAGCATCGCTGAAGGAGGTTGAAGATCTACTCTTATACCTGGATACCAGGAAGAGTGCTGGTGCAGGCCTCATAGACCCGTATTTCCTAAAAATTAGTCTCCAAGGCCTGGCTGTTCCGATTACGCATCTCTTCAATCTATCTCTCCAGCACAGTGACATTCCTCCCATATGGAAAACCATCCACGTGATTCCTTTATTCAAATCTGGACACCCTAGTGACCTCAATAACTATAGGCCAATCTCCTTACTCCATATACTATTCAAAATGCTAGAGAAAATGGTAAGTACACAGCTTAGAAACTACTTAGAATCCACACCTCTTCTAAACCCTCTACAATCAGGATATTAGCAATGCCACAGCACAATATCGTTCCTTGCAAAGGTTACCAATGACTGGCAGGAGGCCCTGGATACCAAGAACTTCATGTGCACAATATTTCTGGACCTAAGCAAGGCATTTGGTACTGTCAACCATGATTTGCTCTTGGTATCCCTCCATAAAACTGGCATGGACCCCCCATCTCTGAGATGGTTCTCAAACTACCTCTCAGGTTGGCAGCAGCAGGTAAGAGCTGAAGGGGAATTCTCACCACTGAAACCACTATTGAGGGGCATATGCAAGGCTTTATACTGGGTCCACTGCTCTTCATGATTTATATTAATGGAATTGATGTAGGAATCAGTTCTGCCAACATTCATCTATTTGCCGATGATACGGTACCGTACATTGACAGATCTACTCCTGAAGCAGCATGTATGGATCTACAACAGGAGTTTAATCAGCTGCAATTACAACTACTGAAATAGTAACTGCTTTTGAATGCAAAAAAAATGAAGGTGATGCTCTTCTCACCCTTTATTAATGCTAACATCCCTGCTACGCAAGGAACCATACCCCTGATTACTACACTCCTAGGCGAGCCACTAGAGTTTGTAACCAAATTCAAATACCTGGGGGTTTGGATCGACCACAAACTTTCCTTCCTTGAGCATAACAAGGAACTGATGAAAAAACTTAGGCAGAGGCTAGTTCTCTTCTACAGGATCAAACATCTGCTCACCCAGGATGCCAAGAACAGACTGGTACTCACCATATTCCTATTATTGTTGGACTATGCGGACGTCTTGTACTGCAAAGGCCCTGTTTCTGCACTAGCCAAACTAGATACACTATACCACAGAGCCAAAAGAGTCATCACTGGTGCTCCATATTCTACACACTACTGCTCCTTATATGCTGTAGTAGGATGGCCATCCCTTGCCTACTGAACACAGAGAAATGCTGCATACTGGAAATACAGAGCAATCACTAAAAAGCTACCTCAATACATATCAGATTGTCTTCCACTAAGTACGGTAGGTAAGTATGCCCTGAGAAGTCCCTCGAATATCTCCCTCACTGTACCCAAAGTCAAATCGTATTTTGGCAGGTCATCCATAAACTACGCATTACCACTACTGTGGAACAACTTGTAAAAAACCTTGAAACTGGTCCTTCTTATCAATTTCCCAGTGTTCAACATGCTTTATGTATGCTCTGTCAAGGAGTCTTGTAGCTGCTTCCCCTGATTAGTGCTATGTCACCATGCTTCAGAATTACTGAGTCCCTCTGGCATATAATATCTATCGCATCCTCTTACCTCCTCCCTCTTTATCAGTACTCAAAAACGTTCAATCAGTGCACCACCTTGCAGCCTGTAAATATTCCCCCTGATCATTGCCAATTGTCTCTTGCCTTCAGAGGCTCACCATACTGGTTCCCTTCCTCTTCAATTAACTTTATTTTTGCCTTTCCTTTCCCCCATTGTGAATGCTATAAGCCTACCACCGCATTATCCTTCTCTGTTCCTACCCTCTGTTCCTCTCAGACAAGGCTTTCATCAAATTCCATGTTATTGTATATGCTGTTCTAGGCACCTGCCTGTGTTACTCCAGCAATATATTGTCCCTTGTCATATTCCCTAATTGGATCCTACTCCTCTGTATACTGATGTGAGAATTAATTACTCTATGTATTTTCATGTATATTGTATGTACAATGTAATCTGTGTACTGATTATGAATATGTATATATTGTATATATAACTTACTCTGTGCAATGAATATGTATATTGACCAGGTCCACCTCGAAAATGAGTTTATTCTCAATGGTGTTTCACCTGGTTAAATAAAGATTTTGATTGATTGGTTGATTGATTGATGTGAGGCAACTCGGGGCCAGGGCTAAGGCTGTAGGGGAGCAGACCCAAGAGGCAGCATATAGATAACAAAAATGGCCTCATCATAGAGGAGCAGGGCACACTGAGCTGATATGCCAAAATTCTTATAGGGTCCAACAGACAGGCAGTGAAAGGTAGAATGCCCCTTTAAGTTCAACAGTAGATGGAGACAGCCAATCGATGGACACTATAACTGGAGGGAGGGGATACAAGTGTATTTAAAGCATATTAGGGTGGGGGTGGCCGGGTAGTTGAAAATTCAAGTTAAGCTTTTTGAAAATGCAGGCCAGAGCCCAAAGAGGGCAAACAGCAGAGAAGAGATGAAAAAAAAACCTTGACCAATCAGAAACAAGTCCAGGACCCAGACAACCAGTGGTGGGCAAGGACTGGAGGACTTCTTCCAATGGGGTGTGTCTAGCTCTCCTGGTCGGTCTATGGAGCATACCTGGGTATAGTGCAGCTGGGTGGGTGGGCAGGAACGATTGCCAGTGCGCCAGGGAACCTCTGCCCAATTCACTACTGGGTAGGGTCCAAGCATCAAAGTCCCACAGCCTGTGAAAAATGTGGCCATCTGGCAAAAAGACAGCACACCTCAGAGGTTTGCTGCAAGCTGTGGGGTGGTTCAGTGACACCTGCACCCAGGGTCAGAGACCTACCAGGAGGCTTCCAGGGTTGTGGGGGATGTGGCAGTGCATAGGGAAGACTGCTGGGACACAGATGGGTGATGAGATGAATGACACCAGCACCCTGATGGGGCCTTAGAAGGGCTGCTGACATGCCAGTGTGTTAAGGTGCCTACATGCGGGGCACAATGGGGGGGCTGCTGTGGGCACCACACCACACCACACCACACCACACCACACTACACCACACCACAAAGGCTCTTGATTTATTTATTTAGTTAGTTTTTTATTTACCTGCTTGGTGCACTAAAGAAATGCAATTCCAATGGAAGTAAAGTGATATAGTGGTGGTGTGGGAGACCACAGGCAGGCAGAGGCACATGTTCCCTCCTGCCCAGGGAGGGCTCTGGGTGTGGTGCATGGATTATTAGACCAGCCCTGACAGGTCTGACTGTCCTGGACAATGTGCTCTATGGGATAGTTTCCTGAATCCTAATGTTGAGGATATGGCAGCTTGCATCTACCACAAGCTCCATAGCTTTCTGGCACACCCATCAGCATGGCGCAGACCTGGAGCAGGGCCGATCAGATACACAGAGTCCCAGTGTGACTCAGTGAGCCTTCCAGAATCAGGATCTCTGCAGGTTTTGATGCAAGGTGCTCCTTGCATCACCCTTCTGTGATGCAGGCACCTTGCGTCAGCTTCAGAGTTTCGAGACTTGAGCATGGAACCTATTTTTTACTCAGTCCCAGCTAACCTTTACCTGGATCCCAAAACAGCTCACCCCAAGCTTCTTTGACAGGGAACATAACTGTTGTGGATTAGTCAGAAAATCACTTGCTTCTCCCAAACTATGGAGAGCAGTTCACATGATTCCTAGAATTACTAAGCATGGATTCATTCAACACTGGGCACTACTACTGGGAAGTTGACCTTGAAGAAAAAGGTGTCTGTTGTCTTGGTGTAGCATCTGTCGAAAGTGAATGGAGAAGTTAAGTAATGGTTAAACTGGAAATGTTTAGGTGGAGGGAACTCTTACATCTACATTTCCAAGTGGTGGAACTGTCATTTCTAGGTGGTGGAACTCTCCTACAGTAATAGTTATAGTATAGTGAAAAGAGGATAGAATTGAACATGAATCTTAAACACAATCTAGCAAGAGTCTATACGGTTGCAAAATAATGATATTGTGGGCAGTGAGAAATGTGTAAACTAGCATTTTTTTGAACTAACCACTGAGCCACCTAATTGCACTTTCTAATTGTTGTGATATACACACACTGACTGATACATATACACATACATATATATTCCAGTATAACATAGCAGTCCACTGTCTACACACATTTTTACAGATTAAAAAAAAAGACATTGAGGGTCCATTTTCTTCTTTTCAGGCTTCGAGGGACTTTGGAGGATAGGGGGTTGCCACTAGACACCTCATTTAAATCAGCAATGACATGCAGAAGGCTGAAACTGATCTAGATATCAGGGAAATGTAGACTAGCAATTTAGAAACATAGAAACATAGAAGTTTATGGCAGATAAGGTCCGCAAGGCCCATCCAGTCTGCCCATTGTTTCTACCTTATGAATGTGCCATAGGTCTGTACTGTATCAATGGCCTATCTATTCATACTCATCTTTATTGCTCCCTAATGCCTATCCCATGACTGCTTGAAGACATGCACTGTATTTTTATCCACCACTTCCTGAGGTAGACCATTCCATGCATCCACCACCCTTTTTGTGAAAAATAACTTCCTCACATTACCTGTTAATCAGCTTCCCTCTAATCTCATGCTGTATCCTCTTGTCCTGCTATTTTTCTTATATTTAATCATGTTAGATTCTTTCACCTTGTTAATGCCCTTAAGATGTTTGAATGTTTCGATCATATCACCTCTCTCTCCCTCCCCCTCCTTTGCTCTAGGGTTTACATATTGAGCTCCGTTAATCTGTCCTCATATGTTTTCTGATGTAGTCCCTGCACCATTTTGGTTGCCCTTCTCTGGACTGCCTCCATTTTGTTAATGTCCTTGTGCAGATGCGGCCTCCAGTACTGCATGCAGTACTCCAGATGGGGTCTAACCTGTGTCTTCTAAAGAGGGATTATTACCTCCCTCTTACAACTTGTGATATCCATACTAATACACCCCAACATCCCTCTAGCCTTATCTACTGCTTTAGTGGTCTGCTTGGATGATTTCAGGTCATCTTTGATGATGATGCCCAAGTCTCTTTCTTCCTTTGTGATTGCCAGCAACTCCCCTCCCAGCCTATAGGTGGCTTCAGGATTTCTGTGCCCTATGTGCATGATCTTGCACTTCTTTGTGTTAAACCGCATTTGCCATTCTTCCGACCATTTTGCCAGTTTATCTAGATCTCTTCTCATTCTGCCCACCCCATCTGGATCATCTACTCTGTTGCAGATCTTGGTGTCATCTGCAAACAGACAAACCTTACCCTCCAGTCCATCTACAATGTCACTGATGAAGATATTGAAGAGGACTGGCCCCTGGACTGATCCCTGAAGTACCCCACTTGTGACTTGCATCTCTTCTGACTGTATAACGTTTACCACCACTCTCTGTTTTCTGCCTGCCAACCAGTTTACCACTAGTTGACCAAGCTCTGACCCACCCTGAGCCTACCCAGCTTATTAATCAATCTTCTATGTGGAACAGTGTCGAAAGCTTTAGCAGTCAAGGTAGAGTGACATCAACTGCTCCCCTTGGTCCACCATAGTTTACCCAGTCAAAGAAATCTATGAGATTAGTTTGACAGGACCTTCCTGTTGTAAACTCATGCTTTCTTGGATCCTGTGCTCCTATGGATTCCAGGTGTTGCACTATCCTTTCCTTAAGGAGTGCCTCCATAATCTTGCCCACTACTGAGGTAAGATTGACTGGTCTGTAGTTCCCTTCCTCCTCCCTGCTACCACTCTTGTGGAGTGGGATCACATGAGCCCTTCTCCAATCTTCTGGGACCTCTCCTGTGCTCAGAGACTCACTAAACATTTCTTATAATGGCTCTGCTAGTTCCACCCTTAGCTCCTTTAGTACCCTGGGATGTATGCCATCAGATCCCATTGCCTTGTCCACCCTGAGCTTAGTCAGCTCTTGTAGGACCCTTTCTTTTGTGAAAGGACTAGTGCACACCTCCCTCCCCCCTGTTTCCATTATGCTGAGCTGTGGACCCTGCCCTACCTTCACCTCAGTAAATACTGAGCAGAAGTATCTATTTAGGATAGATGCTTTTCCTTGGTCCTCCTCACACTGCCCCTTATCCCCTTTGATCTTAGCAATACCCCCTCTGGACTTTCTCCTTTTACTAATATATTTATAGAAAGTCTTGTCACCTTCTTTTACTATTCATGCTAGTGTTTCCTCAGTTTGGGCCTTTGACTGCCTTCCTTGCTTCCCTTAGGGAAGTTTGGTATGCCTCCCTGTCTTTGTCCTGCTGCATTTCCTTATATTTCCTTAAGGCCAGCCTTTTTGGCTCTGACCTTTTCTGCTACTGTTTTTGAGAACCAAAGTGGTTTCCTTCTTCTTTTGCTCTTGCTTTTCTCTCTAACACAGTGGGATGTTGCTTCAAGTATTGCATCCTTAATGCTTGCCCACTTTGCCTGTACCCTCACTCATGTATTTTTTCTTGCAAGTACTAGCTTAACTCTGTTGGGCATTTTATCAAAGTCAGCTCCTCTGAAGTCCCATATTTTTGCCTTGGAATGGGATGATTTAATTCTAGTGGCCAAATTGAACCATACCGTGTGATGGTCACTGGCCCCTAGGTGACCTTCTACCTACAGATCTATGATCCTTTCCCCATTAGTCAGTACTAGATCTAGTATAGCCCTGTCTCATGTGGGTTGTTGTGCCAGTTGTTTGAGGCCCTCCCCCTGCAAGGAATCCACTATATGTCTAGTTCTGGCAGATGTTCCTGCTTGTATTGACTTGTATTGAATTTATTGCACTAACCACTGAGCCACCTAACTGCACTATCGAATTGTTGTTATATACACACACCCTGACTAATACATATACACAAATATGCATATATATTCCAGTTTAACATAGTAGTGCACTGTCTACACACACAGAGCATTGCCACATATGCACTATCTTATATGGCATTTATTTACTTATACATATAACCCTAACTTTTATTATATTTAGGATAAGTGCTGTGTTTTGAACTAACTCATTGTACTAATCTACAGCGTGACTGGATAACTAAGGTAGTGGACCATGGAGGTGCAGTGAATGTGGCCTATCTGGACTTCAGAAAGGCCTTCAACACCGTCCCTCATAAAAGGCTGATTAGCAAACTGTGCAGCTAGGGGTGGATCCTAAAATAGTTCTGCGGGTGGAGAACTGGCTGAATGGCAGGAGTCAGAGGGTTGTGCTAAACAGGGAGTACTCTGAAGAGAGAGAGAGGTGATGAGCAGGGTGCCACAGGGGTCAGTGTTGGGGCCAGTTCTCTTCAATGTCTTTATTGGGGGCATTGCAGATGGGCTGGAGGGGAAGGTATGCCTCTTCACAGATGATACAAAGATATGCAATAGGGTGGACACTCCAGGGGGTGTTGAAAGAATGAGGGAAGACCTTGAAAAACTGGAGAAATGGTCTGAAGTATGGCAGCTGGGATTTAATGCAAAGAAGTGCATGATCACGAACATAGGGCACAAGAATCCAGGGGCAAAGTAAGAACTAGATGGGGAGGTACTGACAGTCACAAAGCAGGAAAGGAACTAGGGAGTTATTGTCTCAGAGGACCTAAGAGAAACTAAACAGTGTGATAAGGTGGCTGGAAAGGCTAGCCAGATGCTTGGGTGCATAGGGAGGGGAATCACAAGCAGAAAGAGGGAGGTTATCTTTCCCCTGTGTAAGACACTCATGAGATGACACCTGAAATACTGCATCCAGTTCAGGAGGCCCCATCTAAGAAAGAACATTGACAGGGTGGAGGTGATGCAGTGGATGGCAACTAAAATAGTGCAGAGCCTGCTGGATAAGACCTATGAGGAAAGACTAAAGGAGTTAAATATGTATTCCTTGGAGGTAAGGAGGTAAGGGGACATGATTGAGACTTACAAATAAATTAAGGGTATAAACAGAGTACAGGAAGGAAGCATCTTCCAAAGTAAGAGATGCTCCAAGTCTGGTATATCGGCAGGCGTATGCAGTGTACTCAGCTGTGTCCACTTCTTTCAGAGGGGCTAGCCTTTTACATTTTCACCACCCTGCCTATTCTGCTTCTTGTTACATTTTTTTTCCATCTCTGGGAGGACCAAAAATCATAATGGCCCTTTTCTGGGCTGAAACTGAAAGGGGTGGGGGTTGGAGTGTAAATTGCTTTAATGAACTGTGACAGTCGGAGTGCTGGGGGGTGTGAGTGACTGACTGGCCTGGCTGCCCATTGCAACACATTGTCACTGCTCTGTCAGCCAATCAGGAAGGGAACAATCAATGCTGCTCAGTAATGGGGGTAATTTGGGTACTTGTTTTGGTTACCCAGAATGTCATGAAAAGGAAACAACAAGCCCACTGATAACTGGCAGCGGTGCTGCAGATGATAATCCATAGCCCCAACCCATTGATGCAGACTGAGAGAAGGGGTGGAGCATGTGTGGAGGTGCCAATGTGTGGATAATCATCTGTCTCTGTGGCGGACTTTTCATAAAAAATCCTCTGGTGGTTGTGCGTCGGTTGGAAGGATTGGTAGGTTGGATCCCCAACTCCCGAGGTCGAGCGTCATCCAGGAGGGACTACTTGTTGTTTTGCCTGCTGTATGTTGACTCCAAGGCATGGTCCATGACATTGTAAGAGATTCAGGCTAGCAGCATAGAAGACTACTAGAGCAGCAGTCAAGATTCATCCCATCATCCGAGCCGAGGCTTCGACGAGTAGGAGGATAGAGGTGTCGGGCGAAGTCAAAGCCTATGCTATCTAACACAGACAAATCTCCAGCCTCCTGGTCATCTCAATTTCAGGACAATGCAGGATGACAATTCGTGCACTCACTGTTCACATTGGTAAGCATTACAGGCATCGGCGGGTGTCATTGTGTCGGATGACCATCAGACTGTGACGGGTCGTAGGTGCTGCAGACTGAGTCAGACTGCTCTGGAGGAGAGGACTCAGTGGGAGTACAGACTTGGAATAAGGAGTTATTACAATACCAGTACCAGCACAATAAGCCTGCCAGCCAGCCTGCCTAGTCAGCCAGGGACTGTATACTTGACTTTTCGAGTAAGTTTAAAATGTTACACAGTCTGACTGTCTTGTCCTGTGTCACTGTGTCAATGTGTTGAATGAGGTGGGTGGGGGACTGGGTGGGTTCAGTAAAATTACTAGAAAATTAAAATTAACCTGGCTGGGGTCCAAAGGAGGTGGTTCAGGGGAAGGGGAGTAGGGAATAACAATCATGAAATCAACTTGTCTGTGCAGTGCAGTTGTGCACCATGCCAGTGACCAGTCCCAAAGCGGATCTTGTATTTCTGTTGAATTCTTGGACTGTCACTACTCATTCCTTCCCCTCCTGAACCTAATTTGATGCCTGTGCAGTGTTCTGAAAAATCAGTAGTTAATGGTTCCAATAGAGGTGCCAGCTTTGAGCACAACACAAGTGGCAATGGCAAACTGGCTGGCAACCATTTTGGGTTGTAGTTAAACTGTTTGTGCCCTGGTGACTCCTGGTGGTGCCGCTCTTTATGAAAAGTGGTGTCCATGCTGATCTGTACTTTTCAGATATTATTCCTTTCCTTGTTCTTGGCCAAAAATGTCACCCCAACCAATAAAGATGTCAACAGGTCTTCCTCTGGAGCTAATATAGACTTGATATATACAGTAATATACCCTGACACTATAATACACAATATAATACACTACCCGACTGTCACCTAAGGGGAATCTGGGAAGGATTAATCAGGGCATGGGATGGGAAAGGTGGCCTAGGAGAGTTATGGTGTCAGCAGTCCTGACCTGGGCTTGCTTCATTCTTGGGGAGGGGGGTGAGGTGGGAATCTGTGAAGGATGAATCAGGAGATGGGGGAAAGGCTCAGCAGAAACATAAAAAAATGTTTTTTCATGGAGAGGGTGGTGGATGCCTGGAATAGCCTATCAGAAGGGGTGGTAGAGGGCTAAAACAGTCACAGAATTTAAGAAGGATTGGAATAGACACATGGGTATCCTGTAGGCAAGGGGGGGCTCCAGAGTTCAGGTTGGGCATGGGGCCTCACACTAGAAAGGTATTACTACGGGAGATTGTGTGGTGATGCAACTCTCACCCCCCCAGCCCAACCTTCCACTGAGCATCCACCAATCTGCAACCCCAAACCACCCCACACATCCTCACTCACCTGAACAGGTCCCAGTGGGAAGATTCACTTTCCTATCGAAGACACAGCTTGCTGCTGGAACTGACAATTGTTATATGAGAAATAAGGTAAGTGCGGTTCAGTGTATTTCAATGGGTTTGCAACTACACTCACCTTATTTCTCATATAGCAGTCACCAGTTCCAGCAACAAGATGTGTCTTCCATGAAACAGTGGATCTTCACACTGGGATCTGTTCAGGTAAATGAGGGTGTGTGGGGGAGTATGGGGATGCGGGGTGGTGGGTGATCAGTAAGAAATCGGACTGGGGGTGCGGAGTTGCATCAGCAATGGACTTTTTTTTACAAATTAGAAAAAGACATTTAGGGACCATGTTCTTCTTTTTAGGCTCTGAGGGACATCAGAGTGTGGGGGTGGGGGGTTGCCACTAGACACCTCATTTAAAGCAGCAATGCCATGCATAAGGCTGAAACTGATCTAGATAGTGGGAGAATGTTGACTAGCAATTTTTGCACTAACCATTGAGCAACCTAGCTGCACTTCATAATTGTTGTGATACACACACACTGATTAATACATTTATACATATATGCATATATATTTCAGTATAACATAGCAGTGCACTGTCTACACACATTTTTACAGATTGAAAAAAGACATCGAGGGATCATTTTCTTCTTTTCGGGCTCAGAGGGACATGTAACTAGACACCTCATTTAAATCAACAATGACATGCACAAGGATGAAATTTATCTAGATAGCAAGGGAATGTAGACTACCAATTTTTGCACTAACCACTGAGCCACTTAACTGCACTTTCTAATTGTTGTGATATACACACACTGACCTATACCTATACACATATATGCATATATAGTCCAGTATAACAGCAGTTCACTGCCTACACACACAGAACATTTTACACACACACTAACACACATACACTGCCTTATATGTGCAATCACCCTGCCCTGGCCCCTCATCTAGGGGCATAACTTAACATCGCAGATGGTCCAGGGGGCACGGGGGAGGACCACAACAAGTGCAACACCCAAGCCAGTGCACCACCATGTAAGATAGGAAAATGGCTGTCCTACCTTTTCAAGTCTTCATTCCCATGTGCACTCTCTATCTCACCACCAAACTGGATTCACCCTGAACACTAACCACTCGCACAGGATCTCCAAACTGCAGCCTCCTGTCTCTTCTAAGCCCCAAAGCCACTCAGTCTCAAGCAGCATGATGGACACCTTCTGGAATTACAACTTATCAAATAAGTTAGACACGGGGGGGGTTCTTTCATTTCATCTGCTCCCCCTTCCAACTTAAATAAAGAAAGAATCACTACCGAGTTTATTCTCAACTAGCTTCTTTATTTTAGCTCCTGCACCCCAAGTGATTCCAGGAGTGCAGGAGTCCCATCTTTCACTGGATAAATAAAACAACTCCATGGGGCTATCTAAACTTTGTATAATTTACCCAGGCTGGACTTTTAGAGCAATATAAATGGTTTACAGGCAGTACAAGCAGGGTTTCTTCACTCCGAACTCTTGGATGATTTACCTAGGGAACCCTTCTAACTTGGAAAAGACCCACAGTCTCCTGGCTCACTGGTGCTGGTAAGCCAAATATCTACCTCTTTTCCTATTCTGGGTTACCCATTTTCCTCCATCTCTGTCTGATCTGGCACTGGTCGGCTACCCTATCTCCGGTGCAGGAAAGTCTGCTGCTTCCCCCACCTGGCCCCTGGACCTTGACCTAAATCTCAAGGGGTACCAGGATTTTTTCATCTCTGACCCAGGCCCTGTAACCCAGTCTCTCTCTCACATCACAGAGGACCTAAACCTGCTGGTTCTCCCAAACTCACAGCACCCATCCCCACACCTTCAGCTCAGCTCTCTCCCTACTGGCACAACGGCCCTCAAACCCAGCCCTGCTCCAGTGCCTGAGCTACCTTAATCAGACTACCCTGTCATGGGAGGGCCCTGACCCCTGCCACCACCCAGCCCCCCTGAGCAGCCCACTCCTCCACAGATGGCACTCAAACTCCTTTCTGTGCTCCCAGATGACCATTCGGGAAGGTCCAGCCTCAGGCCCACATCCCTGACAACACATCCTGGGCTTACAGTAAGCTATTGCCAGAGGCCACTCCCCAATGCCTGTCCTAAGACCTGCAACCCACCTGGCCATTTAGATGCCGACACCCAAGGCCGTGCCCCTCCACTCAGGTCCTCAAAATGGGTGAAGGGTCCCCTGGCTCCCTCTACATCACAGACCACTCTGCCACTCCGGGTATGGGATAGAACTGCTGCCACCTGCCTCCCCCATGTGGAGACCCTGCCACTGTCCCCACAGACCTGGTGGCCTGAGCCACTGCTTCTCGGGATCTCTAAGGGCCCCTGCCTATCCTGTCATCCTATTACCACCTGCACCTCCCTTCTCCTGACAATGCAGGCACCTGGCTGACCATTCTCCCTATGGAGCATCCTTCCCGGCTCTTTGATGCCACATCTCTGCAAAGGCCATCCTTATCTGCCACTGTTGTGGGGGAATTTCCCCCACAGGCCCACCTTTACCACTGAGCTCCCTTCCTGCCTGCCTAATCTGCTCCTCCAGCCACCCTCCTCCAGCCCCAGGCCTAACACCCAGGCTGGAAAAGGTCCCGAAACTTCCTGTCTCCTACCTTATATACCTTCCCTTACCTGTCATCTGCTGCCACCTTGAGGCATCCAGTAGGAATTTACTCTCAGAGCACTAATAAATTCCCTAGCTCGGGGGGGGGGATAGGAAGGGGAATATGGTTCCTAAATGGGAGCATAAGTCCCTCCTGCAAAGGGGGCTTACATATGGCATCTATATACTTACACACCTAACTCTAACTTTTACTGTATTTAGGATAAGAACTGTGTTTCACACTAACTCATTGTACTAATTTAAGGCATGACTGGGTAACTAAGGTAGAGGACCAGGGAGATGTGGTGGATGTGGCCTATCTGGACTTCAGAAAGGCCTTCGACACCATCCCCAAAAGAAGGCTGATTACCAAACTGCACAGCCTAGGGGTGGATCCTAAAATAGTTCTGTGGGTGGATAACTCGCTGAATGGCAGGAGTCAGAGGAATGTAGTAAACAGGGATTACTCAGGAGAGGTGAAGAGCAGGGTGTCACAGGGGTCGGTGTTGGGGCCAACTCTCTTCAATATTTTTATTGGGGACATTGCAGAGGGACTGGAGGAGAAGGTATGCCTCTTCGCAGATGATACAAAGGTATGCAATGAGGGGACATGCCAGTGGGTGTTGAAGGAATGAGGAAAGCCCTTGAAACACTGGAAAGATGGTCTGAAGAATGGCAGCTGGGATTCAATGCAAAGAATAGCAGGATCATGCACAAAGGGCACAAGAGCCCGAGGCAAAGTAAGAACTAGGTGGGGAGGTACTGACAGTCACGAAGCAGGAAAGAGACCTAGGAGTTATCATCTCAGAGGATCTAAGAGAAACTAGGCAGTGAAATAAGGCAGCTGGAAAGGCTAGCCAGATGCTTGGATGCGTAGGGTGGGGTATCACAAGTAGAAAGAGGGAGGCCATCTTGCCTCTGTATAAGACACTTGTGAGACCACACCTGGAATACTGCATCCAGTTCTGGAGGCCCCATCTGAGAAAGAATGTAGGGGAGAGGTGGTGCAGTGGAAGGCAAATAAAATGGTGCAGGACCTGCAGGATAAGACCTATGAGGAAAGACTAAAGGAGTTAAGTATGTATTCCCTGGAGGAAGAGAGGGGGCATGATTGAGACATACAAATACATCACTGGTATAAACAGAGTAACGGAAGGAAGCATCTTCCAAAGTAAGAGATGCTCCACGTCAAGGGGGCACAAAATGAAGTTGGGGGGGAGAAGGCTCAGGGGAAATGTGAGGAAATATGTTTTCATGGAGATGGTGGTGGATATATGAAATAGCCTACCAGAGGGGGTGTTTGGGGCTAAAACAGTCACAGAATTTAAGAAGGAGTGGGACAGACACAGGGGTATCCTGGAGGCAACTAGAACAAAGTAACACACACACACACACACACACACACACACACACACACAGACACACACACAGACACACACACACACTAACACACATGCACTGCTTTATCTTCTGGAATGTGCACTTTTATCATATAGCATTGCAGCCATTTGCAAGCTGACTGGGAAAAGGTTAATGTACCAGGAAAGGGTCAGCAGAGTGGCACAAGTGCCGGCGTGTGCGCGCGCGTGCACGCACACACACACACACACACACACACACTAACTCTTGTAGCTCTCCGCTCTGAACACACTGAGCGAAGTGAGCACATCCACTGACTGTAATTTAAGCTGGCATGAGTATGCTCCATGTAGAAAAGATTTATGAATGAATCAAACAATTTCAGCCAAAATATAGGGTTGCTACCTTTGGATGAGGTGAAAACGGGACAATAAACTACACGCCAAACCACACCTCTAGCTCCACCCCTTTTTATAACTAATAATAATTCAAATTCTCAGGTTTCATATCATTCGGCTTCTGTTTACAGTGCCCAGTGTCATTATTTTGACATGCACCCTTGGATGCCTCCTATTATGGCTTTAACAAATTGTACTGAAGCACAAAGAGGGTAAAAGATTTGCCCATGGTCACACAGTGAATATTTCACTCTAGCAGGCTCTGAACCTGCAAATTCCTGGTCTCCAAGTCAGTGCTCTAACCAGAACACCACAGGCATGTTACAGTTTTGAAACCACAAAGATCCTAGCATCAGGTGCCTGGGATTATTGTCCCAAAAGCTTGAATGCTATGTACAGTCTCCGTCATGTTGGTCCAATAAACAGTGACACACTTCTTGAGTACAGTATATATATATATGTATATACAGCAGTTTATCAAAGACCACCGCTGCTACACACATTCTAAAACAATATTTCACTACATATGAGGCTTATTCAATAGTTTCTCAAATGTAATGTCAGATCCAGAAGCAAATGGTTTGATACCTTTTATTGGACCATCATAGATGTTACAAAAAGAAAACAGTGCCTAAGCTTTTGGATCAACCAGGTCCTTCCTCGGAGACTTATGCCAGTTGTTTACACCCAGATTATACATAAAAAAACAGAAATAATTCTCATTGGTTTAAAATGCCTACTTTAAAAAAATCAGATTTTATTTGTTTATTTATTGAAATGTTTCACCAGGAAGGCACACTGAATGAACAACAAGTTGCTCGTCTCCTGGTGTGACCTGGGAGGGGGTACAATTGGATGAAGAATTAGATAATACAGTTTAACATTTAACATATCCGAGAAATTAAACATTCAGTTACATTTGTAACAAGACATACAGTTAAAAAATATCATAAATAATCTTATTGTCGCATTTGTGACATAATATACAGTTAAATATATCATACTTGTGGAATATGCATTTAATTGCATGTGGCATGTCTGAGGAACATAGTACAGAAATTTGATGTAGCCTTGGAGCCAACTCCTTTCAGGAAAGGATCACAGTTAAGAGGCAGATTATTTAACAATTGTTGAATGAATGAGGTGCAGCGAGGGGACATCAAGGAGGGTAGAGGGGTAGAAGGGGAAACCAGCTGGCGAAGGAGAGGATAAACATGGGCGGGAACATTATCGAAGCCAAGTGAGCAAAAAATCAGTTGTGAGGGGCAAGTTAACACAGGGCTGGTGCAATCTGGGAGCACCTCAGACAGAACAAAAAGTGTAAGTTATTAGCTCAAGTGAACTAATTCCTTTGTTTAAGTTCAGCGGGTAGAGAGGGGGCAGGAGAGAGGTGGGGGTAAGGGATAGGGTAGAGAAGGATGAGTCCTACCTGGAACTGGCCCTTTCAGAGTGTGTAGATTGATGCCAGTGGCAGAATGAGGTGAGGACTTAGAATAAGTTTCAGGAGTAGGCAAGGACAAGTTGGGTAGAGATAGTAGAGGGGATGGTAAAGGGAAAGAGGAGGAGAGGTGGGAGAAACTTGCCTAAGACTAGGCCTCTTTAGGATTCTGAGAACCCTGCCAGACAGCAGAGTCAGGCAAGGATGAGTTACATAGAAAGGATGGAGGGGAAAGGAAAGGGAAGGCAGAGTCATTTCCCAGTGCTTGACCCCTCCAGGATGCTGAGAACCCTGCCAGGGGGCAGAACTAGGTGAGGACAAGTTGGGAAGAGAGAAAAGAAAGGATGAAGGGAAAGGAGGGAAGTGGAGAGAAGGAAGAAGTTTGCCTGAGACTAGGCCACTCCAGGATGCTGAGAACCCTGCCAGGGCACAGAATCAGGTGAGGACTAGTTGGGTAGAAAGCATAGAGGGGTAGGGGGAGTGAAGGAAGAGTAATTGCCCAGTGCTGGGCCCTCCAGGATGCAGAGAACCCTGCCAGGGGATAGAATTAGGCGAGGACAAGTTGGGCAGAGAGAATAGGGGGAATAGAAGAGGAAAGGAAAAAAAAAGAAGGGAGGAAGAAACTTACCTGAGAGTAGAAACCATCAAGGTGCTAAGAATCATGACAGGAGGGTAGATTTAGGCGAGGACAAGTTGGGCAGAAAGGAGAGAGAGGGAGGGAGGGGGGAAGGAGGAGGCTTGGCCAGTGCTAGACCCCTCCAGGATGCTGAGAACCCTGCCAGAGGTCAAAACTAAGCAGGGGCAAGTTGGTAATGGAAGACGGTTAGAGGTAGGAGTTAGGTGGATAAGCGGTGAAGGGAGAGGAGATCATGCTGGGAAGCAGTCTCATGGGGAGGAAGGTTTAATAGGGGATGTGGGTCATGGAGAGGAGCAGAGGTATAGGAGGACGGTTAAGGAGGGTTAAAGCAGGAGTGGTTAGATGAGAGAAAGTTATGTAAGACAGAGGCAAGGAAGAAGGAGGAGGAGGAGGAGTGCAGTATTTGGGGGGAGGGAGTTCCAGATTTGCGGGAAACAATGGATGAAGCCTGACTGACTGATGAGAGTGGTTCTAAAGGGACCAACAAGGGTGAGTGTCAGAGGATCTGAAGGAGGGGGGGAGAAGAGACTGAGCATGAAAGAGGAGGGACATTCTCCTAACCAAAATTTAGAAGTGAATTTGGCACAATGAGTGAGGCAAGTGTTGGCAAGTCGGAGAAGGGACAGGATTTAAATGGAAGGAACCAGATTCCACTAGTTTGCTACTGCTTGAGAAACCTTTCAAGGTCAATGATCTGTGTTCTAACCTACCTGTACTATATACTATGTACCTGTACTATATACTATGTATTGTATAATCTCATCTCATTTTATGTATGTATTCTCCCGGGTCTTGCCTGAAAATAGTCAACTTTGGCTAGCGCACCTAACCTGGTTAACAAAAACTAAATAAATAAATGTCAACAGAAGAGATAAGAGGAACACTCAAGCAGACAGTCCCACTAACTTAAATTATGAATGAGTGTATTATGTGAATACATTTTTAATTAAAATCAAGACATTTAGATTTAATACCCACATAAGTACATGTTAAAATTTGATAGTACTGTGTGATAAAAAGCAGTACAACAGAAATGTTCTATATAAGGAAATATGGGGGTATAAAGAAAATGTCCCTAGTATGAGCAACTGATAGCATGGGGAGCCAGGATTCGTAGCCGTCAGGTACTGGGGGTAGGGGGGCTGTGGGAGATACTACCTGTCAGGCTGAGTGGTGCACTGAGCATACCCACTCTGGGTACCATAGTGGGCCTTTCCTGGGTGGCATGTCCATCAGGGTGGATTGTAGCACCAGGTGCCATGGACCCCTATGACATCCAGCCATGTATGCTGTGCTGGCTGGTGCCCTTGCACAGTAGTTGACATCCCCTCATGCCCGACTGCTGTGTGCCAGCTGAGGCACTGCACCGGTGCACCTTAGGGACTGTGAGTCTCACTGCCCTACATCTGCATGGCCTGCGCTGCCACCGATATGGCCAGCACCACTGAGAAGGTACAGGTACATGGGTCAGTGACTTGCCAACTGTCCCTTTCGGTGGGATAACATGGTCAGCAACCTCCATATTGTCTCTGCACCTCACTGGCCTCAGGTGCCCTTGCTGACACCCATGCTCCCTTGTGCTGCTGCCTCCATCAAATCCCTCCCATGCACCACTTGTTCAGCACTAGGGTTGGTTGCAGCAAATCCCTTGCCTTTGGCGCTGGTACCCCATTCATAACGGAATTGGGTGTAAAGTCCCTGGCACAACAGTGATCAGCACAAGCTGCTGCTTGCAGCAGCTTGCACCAATCTAAGTGGAGATTTGAAAATTGGGCTCCAGTAAATGCATATTTTTTAAATGATTATGGAACATTAAAATTTATTTTAACATGACTGAGACTTTTAACATGATTGTGACCATGAAGGAAGGAGGCGACCCCCAAATAAGTAAAAAAATATATTCCAAATAAATATTAAAGTATACAAAAGTGCCCCCTACCCTAACTAACATAGAAACATAGAATTTGACGGCAGATAAGGACCGCTTGGCCCACCTAGTCTGCCCATTTTCCTACCTAACAGATAAGCTGCAGATCCTAGTTAACCAACAGCTTACTTCCTCTTACCTGCTTAACTGAGTGAAATTTTTCACTTAAACACACACACTGTGCTACAGAACTAAAATAGCAGCTTACAGAGTGCAGACTTCAAGAGGGAGATCAAGAGGATACACAAGACTGGGTGTACTTATAAAGAAGTTACTGTAAGTATTACAGTAAAACATTTAACTGCAATAACTAAACAAAAATACTGCAATCAATATAGTAATACCAGCCTGACAAAAATAATTCACTAAAACACACAAAACTGATCTACAGAAATAAAAAAAATCTATAAAAATAGGAAATGTAATTAAAAAGAAATTGTGAGAAAAGCAACACTAGTGCTCACAGACAGGGCTGCCTTGCTTGCTGCTAGCTAAAAGAGCCCCATCCCTCACACAGTATTGCTTTACTATACAAAACAAAACCTTTGCTTTAAACAAGCATTTGTCAATGCCGAATGTCTGTTTGCTGGCACTGCCATTGGTGGGATGTGCCTTTGGGTCGTCAGGCATAACGTCCATGCCATTTCACCACAGCCTACCCTGCAGACACTGACAAGTGTTACAGTGTGCCTTGGGGTCTTTGGCCCTTACGCTCATCCCATTCCATCAGGAAATGTGGTGAGATGGGTGCAATATAGGAGAATGGAGTGAACTTTGGTGCTGAAGTGTCCAAGGCACACCTCAGTGTCTCTAACTGGCTGCAGGGTGTGGGTGGGGGTGGAATGGTATGAGCATTACAGGTGACAATCCCAAGTCACACCCATGATGCCTGTCAGTCTCTACAGGGTGGGGCGTTATGGTCAGAAACCCTAACACCTCAGGTGTTCATTGGTATTTTCATTCCAAATTTTCAACATGGGTTTTTTGTGACCCCCACCTTATGAACAGTGGTAATATCAGTTTGTTAGCCGAAAGCTGATTTTGCACAGTGACTACGGCATTTGGCACTACAGGTGCGAAAACACATTTCGAACAGGATGTGAAAAATGACAGCTGTACTGTTCATGGGGAGGTGTAAAAAATGGCAATGTTGAAAATCTATTGTGCGTAGAAACTGCACAACGCACACCCTCAATGTAATTACTTTGGGGATTTTTTAAAGCATATTGTCAACACAGGCATTTTGTGACCTCTGCTCATGAACAGTGTCACTGTCATTTTCTTAATCTGTTTCAAACAGTGATTTCCCACAGCAACCACGCATTTCTGCGTGAAAAGTGTGAAAACACATTTCGGCCATGTTGTGAAAAATTACAGCTGTACTGTTCATAAGGAAGTGTGGAAAAATGCCAGTGGTAAAATCTGGACTGAAAATATTACAAATTCATGAACTTACGAGGGTGCGTGGAAACAGCGCAATGCTCGCTCGTAACATAGTCATTGTATGGACTTTTGTCACCAAATTTTCAACATAGCCATTTTAAGACCTCTGCTCATGAACAGTTTCACTGTGATTTTCTTAATCTGTCCCGAACATTGATTTCACACAACGCCTGCGCCATTATGCACTACAAGCTGAAACACATTTTGAGGAGATGTGAAAATGACAGCTGTACTGCTCATAAGTAGGTGTGGTAAAATGGCAATGTTGAAAATCTGGAGTGCAAATATAAAAATTTGTGAACTTACGGCGCATGTGAAACTGCACAACATGATCGTAACAGTCATTTTGAGAATTTTTTCCCAAAATTTTCAACATAGGGTTTTTGGGGCCTACCTCATGAACTGTAGCACTGTCATTTTGTACATCAGTCCCGAAAGGTGGTTTTGCGCAGTGACCACAAAATCACCTTTTGAGACCGAATAACAAAATGACAGTGCAAGAATTCATGAGGTGGGGTCCCAAAAGCCCCATTTTGAACATTTGGTGAAAAAAATTCCCAAAACTGTCTGAGATATGCATCAAAGTTGAAAAAACCCTATTTATTCCATTATACAGCTTACCGGCATTTCCTCAGTTCACGGTCGGCTTTGAAGAATGCAGATGTGTTCCCGGTCCACCGAAGATCGTCTCACCGGACTCCGGAGGTAAGTATGGGGTGAGGGGGGGTGTGGGGAGGCAGGGTGCGCAGAGGGTGGGTCCGAGTGGGGGAGGAGGTCAACACAATCAGCGAGGGAACTTTTTTTTGTAGGATTTTTTTTCTTTTAGGAAGACGACACTGGACATTTGCCACACTGGTGTGGGCTCCCAGCGTGGCAGCAAGACTTTTTTTTGGGGGGGGGCAGCGGAGCCGACAGGGGATTGGGCACCCCGTCGACCATAGAGAGGTTTGCCATGCTGGGGTGGGCTCCTAGCATGGCACCTGGAATGCTGTTGGGGGGCGAGTGCAGCCTCACGGAGATTGGGCACCCCGTCGGACATACTGTGTGTGTGTGTGGGGGGCGCATGTGCACTGGGGTGGGCTCCCAGTGTGTTACTTGTTTTGGGGAGGAGCTGTCTATAACAGCTCTTTCAGTGTCAGTACTACTGCGTGTTGTCATTTTGTCATATTGTCTGACGCAGTATGCAAATTGCCTACACGCTGCAGTGCTTTTCTTTGAACTATATGCCGCTGTATTTGCAAACGCTGTCATAGATAGCTCCTACATTCATTGGCGCAGTGGGGCCACACCTGCAAAAGGCAGCAGGGCATTGGAAGTAGGGAGGCACACCTACAAATTCTTGTATGGTGGCGCTATGTTTCTTGCACATGTGTGCAAGCAAACATAATAACTGAAAACTACCAAAACAGATTGCTAATCTAGCTGCACAAGACATTCCAGACATGTTTAGGAGTGATTTTGTTCAAAATACTTTGTGTTTAAAGCACTTTTCAAAGGTTTTTGGGCACAGAACTTCAGGAACAGACATAACTCCAGCTCTCTCTCTCTTTATGAGACCACACTGAATTCACCCTACCCATGGCTTGCAGCTCATTTCAGTACCATGTGACCCCCAGTCCCATGGCACATTGCAAATTTCACCTGTGGGTCCAAATTCAATGGCAGAGTTACTAAATTCGCCATTAGAAAATGGGTTTTAAAATACAAGGAAATTCATTGGCTGCCAGGGGTGCATTAACTAACAGATAGAGCCCAGGTTGGAAAAAGTGTCAGTGCCAACTGACAGCATTACCAATATCAGTAGGCACTGGCAAATTTCAAACTGCAAACCACCATTTTTTTTCTCTGTAACTGAGATTTACGGAACAACATGTCAGGCACCGTCCTCCTCTCTCCCCCACCCCCGTCTTGCACAACCCTTCCGTTCCAAAGACAAAACACATATTTATTATAAAATTAAAGTTTTACACTGACTGGAAAGTAATTAAATGTGACCAAAATCATCAAGGCCCACACTACCCCAAATGCTGGCTGATCAACTTGCTGCTGCAAGCCAGCACTGTGTCTCTGTGTATGGGAAGTCAAAGTAAGAAACTCCCCTCATCGCCCCATGGCCTGATTCTCCCGAGCCCATAATCTTCACAATATTAACCCTGCAGAGTGCCACCTCTTCAAAAAAACTGCACAGTAAACCCAGTATGTATCAGTTTTTACAGGCTTTTTCTGTTTGCTGCAAGCTTACTCACCTCCGATACAGTAAATGATGTTATGACCCAAATTCTGTGTCCCTGCCTGATGACACCTGAGTTTGACATACCTTGCTATACCAGCTGATCGTTCCCTACTCATACAATTAAACAAAAAACATTTTTATGTAAAAAAAAAGTGTAGCACTGCACTGTCACTTAACTCTGGGGGGGGGGGGTGACCGAAAAGTATGACATGAGACACTGCACTGCTATAAATAAGAGGTCTTATAACCAGCATCACCCTCTAGTGGCAGTTCTGCAAAGGGCCTACTTTACAGAAGCTGTTATTTCTGGTCATATTTTTCAATATTTTATTTATTTCTTTTTTCTTTATGTAGTAATTTCTATACAAAAAAATAAAGAAAGTCCATTTTCTAAGTGCAATAATACCCTCCAGGGTGGGTGGTATGGGCAATACCAGACCTTCCAGGGGCTATAAGTCCCTCCGCCTGTGGCATTGGGTCTCATTACGCCCCTGGGCAGTCTGGTACTGCCCAGTACCACCCGCACTATAGGGTATTATTGCTTGCTTCATGAAGTTAGCCCTATACTGTGAACTGGAACCTCACAGAGGGGATTAACTTTGCAAACTGTGTCTAATTTGTGAATCAATCCACAAAGCAAAGTTAGTCAAGTTCGCACACCCATACTACTAATATGATTTATAAAAACAGTGTTTATATAGCATCCATGATATACTCTTACACAGGATACAAAGAGAATAAATTTTACTAATATCATAATAATACAAGCATTTGTCAATGCCGAATGTTTGCTTGCTGGTATTAACATTTGAAATGCAGGAGTTAGACCAATGCAGAACAGGAATGGCAGTGAAGTATGGAAGTTCATGCCAACCCCACCTCCATCTTGTAGAGGTGGAGAGTCATTGGGGTAAGTGTGTGGGTCGTCACCCATGACCGTCATGCCATGTCACCTCACCTTATTCTACAGACAGCGACATGTGTTGAGGTGTGCCTTAGGGTGTTTGGCTGTACAGTGACCCCATCCACTATGGACATATGCTGAAATGGGTGCAGCATAGGAGAATGGGGGAGGGAATAAGAGTCCAAAGTACACTTGATGGCTGTCAGTGACGGGGGTGGGGGTGGGATGGCATGCATAGAAGAGTCGGCAATCCAAAGGCACAGCCTGATGCCTGTCCATCTACACAGGGTAGGAAGTGATGGTTAGAAACCCTAACACCTCTGGTATTTGTTGTTATTTACAGAACAAATGTTCAACATGGCCATTTTGTGACCCCACCTCATGAAAGCATTTGGGACCTCTTCTCATGAAGAGTGGCAGTGTGGTTTTGTCAATGTGTCCCAAATATTGACTTCTGACAGCGACAGTGCCATTCTGTGCCACATGTACGAAAACACATATTGGGCAGAATGTGAAGAATGGCAGCTGTGCCATCCATAGGGAGGTGTGAAGGGATGGCAATGTTGAAAATCTGTAATGGGAATATTGAAAATGCGTGCACTTCTGAGCATACGTGGAAAGTGCGCAAGGCATGCACGTAACACAGTCATTTTATGGACTGTCATCACCAGATTTTCAACATAGGCATTTTACGACCTGTGCTCACGAAGAGTGTTACTGTGATTGTGTTAATGTGTCCTGAACATTGATTTCCCACGGTAACCACTGTATTCTGCGTCGGAAGTGCAAAAACACATTTCGGCCAGGATGTGATAAATGACAGCTGTACTGTTCATAAGGAGGTGTGGAAAAATGGCAATGTTGAAAATCTGGAGTGAAAATATTACAAATGTGTGAAGTTATGAGCCTGCATGCAAACTGTGCAAAGCACGCTCATAACACAGTCATTTTATGGAGTTCCATCTCCAAATTTTCAACATAGGCATTTTAGGACCTCTGCTAATGAACGGTGTCACTGTAATTTTTGTAATGTGTCCCAAACAGTGATTTCCCACAGCGATGGCGCCATTGTGCACTGGAGGTGTGAAAAACATATTGGCCAGGATGTGAAATATGACAGCTATACTGTTTGTAAGGAGGTGCAGAAAATGGCAATGTTGAAAATATGGAGTGAAAAATATTGCAAATGTGCTGTGAGTTATGACGCTGCGTGGAGAACCGCGTAAAGGCACGCTCGTAACACAGTCATTTTATGGACTTTTTTCACCAAATTTTCAACATAGGCATTTTAGCACCTCTGCTAATGAACAATATCACTGTGATTTTCATAATGTGTCCCAAATACGGATCTCCCACAGCGACCGCGCTGTTCTGCGCCGGAAGTACAAAAACACATTTCGGCCAGGATGTGAAACATGACAGCTGTACTGTTCATAAGGAGATACAGAAAAATGGCAATGTTGACAATGTGAAGTGAAAATATTGCAAATGTGTGAAGTTACGAGCATGCGTGGAAACTGTGCAGCACATGCTCGTAACACAGTCATGTCATGGACTTTTCTCACCAAATTTTCAACATAGGCATTTTAAGACCTCTGCTAATGAACAGTGTCACTGTGATTGTCATACTGTTTCCTGAACATGGATTTCCCACAGCAACCACGCTATTCTGTGCCGGAAGTACGAAAACACATTTCAGCCAGGATGTGAAAAAATGACAGCTGTTCTGTTCATAAGAAGGTGTGAAAAAATGGCAGTGCTGAAAATGTGGAGTGAAAATATTGCAAATGTGTGAAATTATGAGTGTGTGTGGAAACTGCGTAACACACGCTCGTAACACAGTCATTTTATGGACTTTTGTGACCAAATTTTCAAGATAGGCATTTTAGCACATCTGCTAATGAACAGTGTCACTGTCATTTTCGTAATGTGTCCCGAACATGGATTTCCCGCCACGACCACACTAATCTGCAGCGGAAGTGCAAAAACATATTTCTTCCAGGATGTCAGAAATGACAGCTGTACTGTTCATAAGGAGGTTTGAAAAAATGGCAATGTTGAAAATCTGGAGTGAAAATATTGCAAATATATGAAGTTACAAGTGTGCATGGAAACTGTGCAACTCACCCTCGTAACACAGTCATTTTATGGACTTTACTCACCAAATTGTCAACATAGGCATTTTAGCACCTCTGCTAATGAACAGTGTCACTGTCATTTTTGTAATGTGAACTGAACACAGATTTCCCACAGCGACCGTGCTATTCTGTGCCAGAAGTACGAAAACACATTTTGGCCAAGATGTGAAAAATGGCAGCTATACTGTTCATAAGGAGTTGCGGAAAAATTGCAATGCTGACAATGTGGAGTGAAAATATTGCAAATATGCGAAGTTACAAGCGTGCGTGGAAACTGCATAATGCACGCTCATAACGCAGTCATTTCATAGACATTTCTCACCAAATTTTCGACATAGGCATTTTAGGACCTCTGCTACTGAACAGTGTCACTGTGATTGTCACAATGTGTTCTGAACATGGATTTCCCACTGCGACTGTGCTATTCTGTGCCAGAAGTACGAAAACACATTTCAGCCAGGATGTGAAAAAATGACAGCTGTTCCATTCATAAGGAGATGCAAAAAAAATGGCAATGTTGAAAATCTGGAGTGAAAATATTGCAAATGTGCGAAGTTACGAGCATGCGTGGAAACTGCGCAATGCACACACGTAACACAGTCATTTTATGGACTTCTGTCACCAAATTTTCAACATAGGCATTTTAGCACCTTTGCTAATAAACAGTGTCACTGTCATTTTCATAATGTGTCCCGAACATGGATTTCCCACAGCGACCACGCTTTTCTGCGCCAGAAGTGTGAAAATACATTTCGGCCAAGATGTGAAAAATGACAGCTGTACTGTTCATAAGGAGGTGCAGAAAAATGGCAATGTTGACAATCTGGAGTGAAAGTATTGCAAATGTGCGAAGTTACGAGCATACGTGGAAACTGCACAATGCATGCTCATAACACAGTCATTTTATGGACTTTTCTCACCAAATTTGCAACATAGGCATTTTAGGACCTCAGGTATAGAACAGTGTCACTGTGGTTTCTGTAATGTGTCCCAAACATGGGTTTCCCACAGTGACCACGCTAATTCTGCGCCGGAAGTACGAAAACACATTTTGGCCAGGATGTGAAAAATGACAGCTGTTCTGTTCATAAGGAGTTGCAAAAAAATGTCAATGTTGAAAATCTGGAGTGAAAATATTGTAAATGTGTGAAGTTACGAGTATGCGTGGAAACGGCGCAACGCATCCTTGTAAAACAGTCATTTTATGGACTTTTGGCACCAAATTTTCAACATAGGCATTTTACAACCTCTGCTAATGAACAGTGTCACTCATTTTCATACTATGTCCCAAACATGGATTTCCCATAGCGGCCGGGCTATTCTGCGCCAGAAGTGTGAAAACACATTTCAGCCAGGGTGTGAAAAATGACAGCTGCACTGTTCACAAGGAGGTGTGAAAAAATGCCAATGTTGAAAATCTGGTGTGAAAATATTGTAAATTAGTGAAGTTATGTGCGTGTGTAGCAACTGCGTAACGCACTCTCATAAAACAGTTACTTTTTGGATTTTTTCCACCAAATTTGCAACATAGGCTTTTTGAGAGCCCACCTCATGAACACTGGCACTGTCATTTCATTAATCAGTCCCAAAAGGTGATTTCATGCAGTGACCGCGAAATCACCTTCGAGGCCGATTAACGCCATGACAGTGACAGAATTCATGAGGAGGGTCCCAAAACCCCCATGTTGAAAAATGTGGTGCCAAAATTCAAAAAATGCCCAGATATGCATCAAGTTGGAACCCCCATTTATTCCATTATACAGCTTATCAGCATTTCCTCAGTTCGCGGTCGGCTTTGAAGAGTGCAGATGTGTTCCCAGTCCACCGAAGATCGTCGCGCCAGACTCCGGTGGTAGAGACATGGGGGTGGGGGTGTGGGAGGCAGGGTGCACAGTGGGTGGAGTGCGGGTTGTGGGGCTGGGCAGGAGACCACTGAGACCATTTCCTTTGTTTACAGGTGAAAAAAAAAGATGAGGACTTTTTTTTTGAACAGGGGAATTTGGCACGCAAGGTGGGCTCCCAGCATGGCGACAGAATGTTGGGGGGGCAGTTGTGAAGGACGAGGATTGGGCACCCTGTCGGCACAAAGGCAGGGTGCAACAGCTGAGGCTTGGGCACCCTCAACAGTGTTGTCACTACTCTTTGGGGACTTATGCTGATGGGGAGTGGGCTCCCCCCATGGGCACATCAACCTGGGAGGGGGGTCATAATGCCGACGGGAAGTGGGCTTCCCCGTCGGCAACTCAAATCGCACCCGAGGGATGCAAGTCGATGGGGATTGAGGCCCCTGTCGGCAAAAACACATTGTGTGGGATGGGGCACATGTTGCCAAGGGGGATTGGGCACCCCCTCGGCACTGGGGCCACATTAATATTGTTTGTGAACAGGGCGGCAAACAATATTACAGTAGCAACGTTCTGCCCAGCAATGACAGGTCACTCCCTCATTGCAGTAAATTGCTGACGCTGCAATGACAAGGTGGCCCGTGATTGCTGCGGCAAAAACGTTACTACTTGGTGCAACTTCTGGAAGCCAGTGTCATCAGCACACTGTGTCTCCATTGGTGCACCATGGCCAAGCCCCAAAATGCTGTGCCTCCCTTGGCTGCTACACTGCCGCACCTCCCTAACCCGCTTCTCTCCTAAGCTGTCACATAATGTTTCTTGTGCATGCGAGCAAGCAAACATAAAAAGAATATGATTATCATGCATGGACACTACAAACTATATTTAGATCATGGACAATCATGGTTGCTACCTGAGATAATTTAAAAAGTTATTTTATTTGAAAATGGCAAAAAAGTTATTTTATTTAAATTTTATTTGACAATGGATTTAGTTCTTCAGAATAGTCTCTCTCCACTATGGTTTTTCCAGGCATTTGTGCATCAACCATGGACACTCTTGCCCATAATCATGGACACACCAAGGATGGCGTTATCATGGACAAAGATCAAGGTCAGAATAGGGATGACCGTGAATGTCCATGAACAACCTTGTTTGTCTTTGAAAGAAGGACAAATGGGTTGGAGTTCTAATTCAGTCTAAAAAGTTAGAAAGTGTCTACGATAATAGAATAGCTAAAGTCTGAGGTGTGCGATTCTTGGGTAGAACTGAACTTGCAGCTCTACAGGGTACCACAGTTGTTTAATTAAGCAATAATGCTCGACAGGGTGTATGTCGTGCTGGGATAACATCATGCCTCAGGTGGTTGGGCACTAGGCCGCAGGCCAAGTGTGTCCAACAACTGAGGTGTGACATTATCCCAAACGACATACACGCTGGAGGGCATTATTGCTATTATACAATGGCTCATTGTTATATATAAAATAACAAAATAATTTTAAAGAATGTTTTTATTAGTGTGGAAAAATATTTTTGTTTCTTAAGAGGAGATGCAAAAAAAGAGGTCATCTAGCTCATCATATAGCTCATCTACAGGTTCACAGTGAGGCTGAGACTAGACCCGTGATGTTGTACTGGGATAACATCATGGGTCCAGTCCAAGACTGATCAATCAGAGTCCAGGATTTTTTCTTGCCATTGTATAATTAAGCAATAAGGCACAACAGGGTGTGGAATATCATGGGATATCGTCACGCCTCGGGTGGTTGGGCATGAGGCCGGAGGCCGACCGCGTGCAACCGGCCCAGAAGTGATGATATCCCATGATATACCACACCCTGGACTGCCTTATTGCTATTATGAACTGGATCGATTGATATTTTATGTATTTAATATAAAAAAAGAAAGTTTTAAAATATTTTGATAGTGTTTTTATATGAGTGTAGATAGACATTTAAAAAAAAAAGTGTGTGTATGTCATGTTTTGGCCAGTAGGTGGTGCTGTTACAGGAGGATTTTGTTACAGGCTTAATTGTTGTGGTTTTCATTCCCACAACTCGAGCACATTGATATTGTTGTTTTTTTTTTGTTTGAGGAGGTGAAGATGATGAGTCATGCCGTGTTTCTGTGGAAAGCGAGAAGGTAAGGGTCAAGCCTGGTATTGTTGAGGAGCGGGTTGTAGATTTTGCCGTTTGGCGCGAGGCAGCATGGCAGCGAGGGTGAGTAGTACTTAGTGCTCTCAAAGGAAGCACTTGCCATGATGAAAGGAAGATGATTTTTTTTGTGTTTGTAGAGCGTGTGCTTTGGGTGACATGTATGGGGGGGGACAGTTGTGAAGATGTGTTCATTTTTTTTTTTTTTTTTTATACCATCTCAGTGGAGGTCTGACTTGTTTCACCTGTGGGGACATAGAGAATGTTGCACTGGGAGTGAGGAGGCTGGTGGCCAGAGGTTTTCTGAAGCCATGATGATGTAGCCCGATATCATCACGGCTTGGAAACCCTCTCGGCCAATCAGCTTCCTCCATTTACGATCTCCAGTTCATAATTGTTATTTAATGTACGTTCGTTGAAACACAAATACTATATGTAATGTATGGGAGAGGGTTATTAAGGGTGGAATTCCATGCATTCCTATCATAGTTATGCTATCGTTGAGACCCCAAGAGGTTGTTATACCCTCTTGAGTATATCACAATGATAGCATAACAACATCATTGACTTTGCGCATGTGTGTCTCTTGAATTTCCCGACAGACAAACGGCTGCAGCAGAGAGAGCTGGCCCTGAAGGAGAGCGGGGCCAAACAAAAAACAGAAAAGTAAGGACAAAGATTGTTTAACTGGTGTCCATACACTATAAGAGACAATGGATGGGCATCAGTTAACAACAATGTGGAGTTCCCTTTTTGAGTTTGTCATGCCAACGGTAAACCTCTCGAGGTGCGCTCTCTAGATTTACTAGGTTGTCATAACAACCTTTCGAAGGGAACACAGCATTCTTGTTAACTGGTGCCCATCTATTAGCCTATACAGTATATTATTAGCAAACATATGGTTTCAGGTAACACTTTCTGTGTCAGTTCAGAAACTATTGCCTGAAACAAAATGTGTGTGTTAATAAAGAGGGTTAGACCTTATTGTCCTGAGGCCCCAACAAAGAAGGGTGAGCTCAGGAAGTTTTAAAAGAAAGGGGGGTTAGGTACCTCAAGGAGGCAATGCCTCCGCAATGAGAAGGGATGAGGTCACAAAGGGGTAGGGGATAGGAGAGAGGGGAGGGAACAGGTTAGTGTGGTGGCACAGGATGACTGGACAAGAACCAGGGGGAGGATCTCAAAGGGGCCCCTCTTAAGGGGCTGCACAACTCAGGGGAGCTCACAATTTTGCTCCAAGAAAGAAATTTATTGCCAACTGAGCAACCACACTTAAAGTTGTCGGTGTTTTTATTTGGAAGGGATCTTGGGACAAAGTATTTGTGTTACATGTTTTTTACATGTACCCAACATTGTGATGACATTTTGTAGAAACAAGCATTTTTGTAGGATTTCATTGTAATTTATCTCTGTTCAATAATTCTATCCTATTAAATAAATAAATAATCAATGTTTGCTGCAGGCACAATGAAGTAGGTGAGGATATTTACTACAGTATACACAGCTACTGTACTGTACTGTACTAAGTTTGAAATTCAAATGATCACTATTTGTAATCTAAATCAAAGCATTCATGCAGGTCTTCTACCTGGGTGTTCCCAAAGAGACTGTCCTGCCCAGCGCTCTGTTACCCCCCCCCCCATCCTGTACTAACTATCTAACTAAAAGGGTTGCAGTGCTAAATCTTTAATCAGGTACTCAGTTTGCAGACCAACTCAGTCCTTAGAAGGCCACAGATGTAGGATACAAGTTTCACTTGTGTGCACAGCTGCAGTGCAGATGCTGTCCCTCTGCATGGTGTCACATCATTCATTGCAGCACAAGGGGCTTGCAGGAGCAAGCTGAGGTCATGTAACTCCCTTTTCTTTGAAGGCTTTACACCATGTGGGGATTTGTCTCCTCCTTTTCTGCCCTGTCTGGTGACTACCTCAATGAAATGGCTGATGGCTGGGGTCAGTTGTTTTAACAGTCTCCTCACACTGGTTAGATAGATTTCATCTGGAATACCCTTTCTGTGTGCATTACCCACAATCAGCTTAAGCCTCTGGTTGTTTAGAGAAATACCCCACTTGTGGAGAGTATCTTGGCTACCTGCCCAGCTCCAAACAATTGGACTTTCTCTTTACCAGCAATGGACTGGAGTTTTTCATTCCAATGGATTTGAATGAGTATACTCTGTCTGGACTACCAGCTCCTCACAGACACTGGCAGCTCATTTGGTTCATATAAACATAGATTTTATTAGCAGAAGAGGACCACAAGGCCCATCCAGTCTGCTCTGACCCTACCTATCCTATGTGGTGGGAAGGTGCCCTAAGTGACCCCAGCTTCCTTCTCCTCTCTGGGTGAATCTTCCTTCACTGATACCCATGATCCTGTCTCAGACATGCTTGTATCTTGTCACGGTCCCTGCCCCACCACCTTTCTAGGCAACCTGTTCTAGCTATCTCTCTACTTCCCTTCTTCTGAAAAAATACTCCTCACCTCCCGCTTGAACTAATTTCATTGAGTTCCTTTGTAAAGAAATTTTTGCTCCACCTAGAAAGCTCCCCACACTCCACCCTGTTTATCTCGTGGAATTAATTAAAGGTGTTAATCATGTTCTGTTTGTACCTGCTCTAAGGAGGACATGTTGGGGCCCTCAGACTAGAGCAGGAAAAGCTCTGATTTTCTTGCTTTGCATGCTTTTATAGCCTCACAATGCTTGCTCCTGATTGATTATATTCTTGTGGGCATGTCCTTGCAGAATGCATGCTGCATGCATGCCCTGCCACAATAGATTCTTAGTGCCATATTTGTTGCTGCTTGCACCCCTTGACCCCTGTCCTATAATTTCTGTGTGGTAATGGGGCAAACAACTAGAGCACTGCCTTGTGTGTCTTGTTGCTGTCTTTCTTGTAGGTAGCTTTGGCTGCTTGCCTGGTTACCATGACTCACTGTTTTTTTTAAATCCTGGCCTCACTGTCTGCTCTAAGGCCAGGAGTATCTCCAACTCTGCTGCATGTCTGATGCTGTCCCTTGCTTGTGGCATTGAACCGTAATAAGCTGCTGGTGGCATGAAGATCAGAGGTGCCACTGCACCACACACTCTGCTTCTCCTGCCCGGCTCCCACTGCTACAAAATTCCAGTATGGGGACCAGGTGAAGACACTGACATCAGTGATGGGTGGTGAGGGGCCAAGAAGTCCACTGAAGTAAGCCCTCATCTTGTGGGGGGGGGGACTACATCTGTCCATTCTCTCTCTGTGCTCTGTTTGAAGCTCCCTGTGTGCCAAATGACAGTAATATTCTCTATTCTTATTCTTCTGCAGTTATTTACTGTAAAGTACTGTGGGATACAACTTGCATGGCAGGCACTGTATATAGCAAGATTTTCCTTACACCATAAAACTGAACCTGGAAATGATTTTACTGTTGACTGAATATCTATTTTCTGCAGGATCCCAGCCTATCCTAAAACCCCACAGCAAGTCTGCATTCTGTACTCCTATCAGGAATGATGGACTAGTGGCTAACAACATCAATGGTGCTCCATGAGTGTCCAGCAGGGAGTGTATGGATGGCGAGAAGACTAACCCCATCTACCCCAGGATTGGAGAAATTCATCTCCATATGGCCACATTCCCCCTGTAGGTGGCGTTATTGATGGACACCCAAGTCTGATGGTGAATCTGTGTTTTTTTAGAACATTATCATCCCACCAGTGTGCAAACCACTTTTGGGCCATTTAAAAAATTACCTTTTGAGGAGAACATTGTATGGAAAAAAATTAATTCAGGCTCACTGTGGGGAGAACTGGAGTGTGTGTGTGTGTGTGTGTGTGGCTAATCTGTGAGACAGTGACACATTGTTCAAATGTATCTTGAAGAGTTCTCTACTGAATCAAAGTGTGAATGTCAGTGAATTAATCACTCTGAACTCTGACTTAAACCAGTGGTCCTTATGGAGATTTGGGGCAGGGGGAAGGAAAGCCTAGAAGGTGCAAAGGGAAAAGACCAAAGCATTTACAGCCTTTGAGCAAACAATCTAAGACGAAATTGGCTTTCAATGCGCGTACAGCATGAACTTTCCACTAGCTTAGACAAAAAGTCAGTTTCAGCACTCCAAACAAATAAAGCTTTAAGTGATGCCTTTGGGGAAATGAGGTGTGTGAAGATGCTGGGAATGGTAACGAATGTTTTCAAATCTGAAGGGAGATGTCAGGTTTAGAAAAATGCTTTGCAGGTAGAGAAAATCCTCATGGGGCACCAGTGAAAAATGAGTAGAGGGCTTTAGAGTCATATATACTTCTGGGCTGCAGAGGAATAGAGGAATCTCCTTAAAAAAGGCATTAGCCTTCCAGCACTGTGACATCTGGGAAGTAGGAAGTTTCTTCCCTAAAGGCCTTTTTGTTTTGCTTGTGACTGTTTTGCAGATAGCTGCTGGCCTGATGCAGCTGAGATGCTGCTGACATACTATATGATGAATAACTTGCACTGCAGGAACTCTCCATGTCCAGCTTTCTGCTAGGACTTTCGAAAAGCCCACGGTTAGCTTAAATGGGCCAACTTTTGTGTCACGGACTTACCTGAAATAATTATAAGTAATGACAGCAGGGCTTCAATTAACCGTGGAAGCATCTGATTTGCATGAATAAGGTACATGATCTCCAAAATAAAAGAACTGGAACCATATGACTCTAAAAAAAATAAAAGTTAAGTGGTATTTGATTTTTTCAGCATGTATATCACAAATCACTTTTTCAGAAACAAATGATATTTTAATAGTAATATTATATTAAAATACACAATTTGGTCTATGTGAGACTATCAGTTTTCACTGTATTGTGACTTCCAAAAATCTTGAATAAATTCCAAATTTGAACTCATGGAATTTTTTTAACTTCCACCACAAAAAAAAAAGGAAAAACAAGTTGATGTAACCCCTGAATGTTCATATTTGAGGCCACACAGAGAATGCATTCTCTGTACTGAACAATGGGTTATTCATATATTTCATATAGTGGCTAAAAGCATCCACTAGGTGGTGTCAAAACCCCTGCTCTGACATACTTCTTGACTTCCTGTCAGCCACAGAGAATCATTTCCAGCATTTGTACAGCCACAGCAGGATCCTGTTAGAGAACTCCTAAGCCATCCAAGGTAAATCTAAGTATTTATTCTAATGTTTGCCCAAGATGTTTGTCAGGAAAAAGGTTGTTTATGTTGTGTGGTGTATTAAGCCCAGTTTGAGGAGTATTGTGGTACATAGACTGTTATAGTGTATTGTGGAATGTTGGTCTGCATTTATTTATTTCATTCTCGGATTTTAATCTTTGAGCTAGAAGCTCATTTACAGAGGTTACACATCATAAATAGACAGTCAAGTGAAACAGCACAAAATTGCATATAATCAGAACAGTGAAAACATTAGCTATGACATTATGAATACATAAGTATGGACACAGAAGTAAAATATACATATCAAATCAAATCTTGTAGCATAGTAGGGTTTCATAATAGTAAACAAGGTATACAGTGAGAAAAGAAAAAAAAATGTAATAGTAGCAGATGCAAACAGCGAGAAAAAATTAGTAGGATCAGAGCAGGAAACTGGCTTAACCGGTTTACTTTGTCGGGGGGGAGAGAGAAGGTTGAGGTTCAGGTTGGCAGCTGATTTTTTATGGTAAAGGCAGAAAAGGGTGTTGGGCAGAGGGGTAAGGTAGGTAGGTTGCTGGGAAAAAAGAGGGGGAGGTAAGGGTTTAAGTTAAAGTAGCAAGTCAGGGGAAAGAGTACTATGTTCATAGAGACAGAAGGCCTAGGATGCAGGGTCTGGTTATGGGACATAGGTGCACTTCATTAAGCTTGAGAGGTGTGAGCGGAGTTTTGATTTGAAAGGACCAATTTGGGGTTCTGCGAGTAGGTCCTTTGGGAGGGAGTTTAGCCAAAGTGGCAGAGGGGGACAGGGATTGCTATTGGTTGTTCTAGTCAGTCCAGCTGTTTCAGCTGGGTAGAGCATGTACTGAATGTCAGATGGTGCTAGCCGTAGGATGGCCTTTTTTGCTTGGAGACATAACTGGTAGTGAATCCTTTTTTCCAGATCTAACCAGCCTGAGTGCAAATAAAGGTCACAGGTGTGAGTTAGGTGTGGAGCATCTAGGACTAGTCTGCAGGCTTTATTCAGGGTTATGGCCACACTGTAAATGATGAAGCCATAGTCTATTACTGAGAAGACCAAGCTAGTTATGGCGAGCTGAAGAGCTGCTTCAGTTAGACTGTACCTATGTCCATACAGCTGACCGATTTTCCTGTTAGCAGTTCTGGTGACCTGATCAATGTGAAGTGAGTAGGAGAGGGAGCTGTCTAAGGTGATGCCAAGATATTTAAAGTTTTGGACCATCTAAAGAATTTCATTTTGTTTATTTTTTATGCAAGTTTAGATGACTTGTACTTACTGTGTGTTCAGGCAAATAGCATGTTTTTTGTTTTGTTGTAGTTAAACTATAACCTTCCATGAAAGAACCAGTCTTTGATATGTTTGAAGTTGTACTGCATTCGTTGTTCCGAGGTAGTGGGGTCAGGGTGGCTAGTGTATAAAACAGTGTTGTCCGCGTAAAGGAGGATTCTGTCTTGACATACTTGTGGAAGTTGGTTTAAGAAGAGGCTAAAAAGCAATGGGCCCAGAATGGATCCTTGGGGAACTCCAGTGCTCACACGTTGGCTATCAGAGAGTGTGTTGCCAATTTTTACCTAATGTTCACAGTCAGAAAGGTAGCTCTGAAACCAGCACAGAGAGTCCAAGAATATGCCTCTAGCACTTAATTGACTTAGTAGGAGTTCATGGTTGACCGTGTCGAAGTCCTTGGTAAGATCTATGAAGGTAGCACCCACCAAGTGCCCATGATCAAGGACAACATGAATATATCCCGTGAACTCAATAATTGCAGTCATAGTGCTATGCTGTTTCTGAAAACCATGTTGCTTTTGGCATTGTAGTTGGTATTTCTTGAGATGGCCTATGAGCTGATCATAAACAATCCACTCAAGAGCTTTTGGGATTGGGTAGTATATTAATTGGCCAATAGTTTGTGTGGATCATTCTTTCACCTTTTTTAAAAACAGGGGCAACTAACATGGCTTTCCAGAGTTTGGGGAATTTTCCAGAAATAAGGGAGAGGTTAATTATTCTTGTCAGGGGTGCAAGTAGTTCATCAAGGGTTAGAGAAATTAGTTTCGGGTCAAGACAGTCTCCACTCTGCCTGGTTTTGCCTAGCACTTGCGATAGGTATTTTTTGCCTCTAATTTCATAAATATCCTGAGATTGAATGGTGGGGCTGGGTTTAGGGGCGAGGTACTTGATGTGTAACATGTGTCTCCATTAGTTGGGTTAAGGAAGTTCAAGTTCAAGTTTCAAGTTCAAGTTTATTGAAGTAATAACTCCATTGAGCACACTCATTCACAAGGAAGTCCTGTGGACATATATCAGGAACATATACAAGCATATATACAAACAAAGGCAAATAATATACATAAAACATAGTACATAGTAATATAAAGACATAGTACATCGTAATATAAGGTATGTTAGGTAACAATGCTCAAAACACAACAGTACTAAGGCAATACTAGAAATTTCGTAACAAAGAAGAAGAGAGGAGCTGTTAAAATAGGAGTCAATTGTCAAGATAGAGACTAGCAACAGCTGCAAGTAGCTTTCAAGTTAGTTGTGGCAAAGGTTTTAAAGAAATTGACAGAGACAAGGCAGGGGAGTTTGAATATTTACTGGAGCCGGTTCCAGGCAGCCGGAGGAGCTTAAGAGACAGCACATTTACCAACGGAGGCACAAGTCCTGGCATATCAGTTAGGGGGAGCACACCACTGAGGTAGGTGAATGCTTTGTTGAATGTGTTAGCAATGGTCTTCGGATCCGGTGTTAGGTGGCACCCAATATGAGTGAGTATTATTGAGTGACTCAGTATGAGTCACTCAATAATACCGCTTCTACTTTCGGTGAACGATACAAGATGTCGAGCTATCCTGCATAGCGAGTGTAGCAGGGAGCTGCACTCACTATAGCAGGATAAAGAAACATAGAAACATAGAATTTGACAGCAGATAAGGACCGCTTGGCCCACCCAGTCCGCCCATTTCCCTACCTAATGGATAAGCTGCAGATCCTAGTTAACCAGCAGCCTACTTCTTCCGACCCCTACCCCCTAGAATTGCCTTATGACTGTCCCATGCATGCTTGAATTCCACCACTGTTTTTGACTCCACAACCTCCTCTGGAAGGCCGTTCCATGCATCCACAACCCTCTCTGTGAAAAAATACTTCCTTAAATTACCTCTGAGCCACCCCCCCCCTCTATCTTCAAATTGTGCCCCCTTGTTCTTGCACACCTCTTTTTTGAAAGATGCTACCTCTTGGACTTTGTTGATTCCTTGAGGTACTTGAAAGTTTCTATCATGTCCCCCCTCTCCCTCCTTTCCTCAAGGCTATACATATTAAGCTCCTTAAGTCTCTCTTCATATGTCTTCCGGTGCAGACCCTGCACCATTTTAGTTGCCCTCCTCTGGACAGCTTCCATCCTGTCTATGTCTTTGCGGAGATTGGTCTCCAGAACTGCACGCAGTACTCCAGATGGGGTCTCACCAGCTGTCTGTACAGAGGGATAATAACTTCCTGTTTTCTACTGGTGATGCGTCTCCCTATGCATCCCAGTATCCCCCCAGCCCTCCTTGCTGCCCTCTCACATTGCTTGCCCACCTTTAGGTCATCTGATATGACTACCCCCAGGTCCCTTTCCATTTTTGTTGTTGTTAGTATCTCACCCCCCATTATGTACTCTTCTCCTGGGTTTTTGTTTCCCAGGTGCATTACCTTGCACTTCTTAGCATTGAATCTAAGCTGCCATACATTTGACCATTCCTCTAACCTTGCCAAGTCCCTTCTCATCCTTTCCACCCCACCTTGTGCATCAACTCTGTTGCAGATCTTTGTGTCATCACAAAGAGACATACTTTTCCTTCCAGTCCTTCTGCAATGTCACTTATAAAGACATTGAAGAGGACCAGTCCTTTTTTTTTTTTTTTTATTTTCATCTTTATCCTCCTTCCCTACCCCCGGTGCCCCCTCCTTCCATCCGCTCATGTCCCCCGACTCCCACCTTAGGGATCTGCCCCTAGAGTTCCCTTCCTCCTCTCCCTGGCACATTGGGGTCTGTCCTTGTAGGTGGTCCGGGAAGACTTAGGGCGGACTTCATCTAGGGCAGCCGGAGGTGTTTTTCCGGTTTTCTCCCCTTACGCCCACGCCCCCTGGGACGCCGTGCGCTTGGGACGTATGTCCCGAGTGGCTACGTGCTGATGCATGCCAGCCCTCATGCGCCGCAACATCCCCCCTCCCCGGCCCGACGAGCGGAAGTCACTTCCATCCTTCCTACTGCCGGTGCTTCCACCGGCTATGGAGGATGCAGAACGTAGAGCGTTTGGTCACCACCCTGAGGGAGGAGAGCATCCGCTGGGATGCTCGATCCTCCTCCCCACTGACTTCGCTGCCCGAGTCTGTTCCTCAACCTGGCTGGCCATGAAGAGGACCAGTCCTAATACTGAACCCCATGTACCCCACTAGTAACCCCTTCTTCAAAGTGGACTCCATTTACTATTACCTCTGTGTCCTATTCTCCAGCCACCTCTTTACTAAGGCTGTCATCTTGGGACCCACTCCAGGCTGGCTAACTTGTATATTAATCTTTTGTGTGGGACTGTGTCAAATGCCTTGCTAAAGTCTAGGTAGGCCATGTCCACAGCCCCTCCCTGATCTACTACTTTGGTCACCCAGTCAAAGAAATCTATCATATTTGTCTGGCATGACCTTCCCGCTATGAATCCATGCTGCCTTGGGTCCTGTGCCCCTCTGGCCTCTAGATACTGTACAATTCTTTCCTTCAGGAAGGATTTTGGACAAGCCCTGCAGAGCTAGCCGTTGAGTGTAGTGGCTAAAGCCACCACCTATTAAACCAGTGGACCCAGGTTCAGGATAAATTATTTTACTGCCGTTTTTTGTTTATTGCTTCTAAGTCTGCCCCTCTGGAGTTAATAATCCATTAGTTGGGGGGATTAGGAGCTTGCCACCCCCACAAAGGAGGGTATGGGGGGGCATATCCCCCTGCATGAAAAATAATTTTGTATTGTTTTGCCGTGATAAGGGTAGCGACCATCGCTGTTTGCAGCAGTCGATGTTACTTCCGGTGCCCTTTTGACATCTGGCAGTTGTTCCTTCTTGGTTTGTGTTCTGCAAGATAAGGGAATCACCCTCATCACATAAAACCCCTGTGTTATAGTCCCATCTAAATTAAGCATAGTCAGTGCTGTTTTATTTAGTTTCCTGGTAAGAGCCTTAATATTTTGCCAGAATTTATGGCTAACACCCCAAGAATTATCTAACTCAGATTAAAAGTAGTGGGCCTTCACCTAGTGGATGGCCTGAGTGCATTTATTGTGGACTGTCTTGTAGTTTTGAATGCCAATGTGCGAACCCATACTTTTTAACTTGTGCAAAACATGATCTCTCTAGCCCATATTTGGTCAATGAAGGAGGGAGTTATCTATGACTTAGGAGATACTTTGAATTTTCTTTTGGTTATTGTGGCAAAGATATCACAGGTGGCATTAAAAATCTTGATGAAGTGTTCCAATGCAGCCTCGACATCCATAGCAGAAAAATGGAGGACTAGTTCTGCATCTTAAGATGTTCTTTTAGGGGTCCCATTTGCCCTTTCCTTAGAATACGGGATGTAATCACATTTGCTGGGAGTCTAGGCAACTTGTTAGTCCATGCACAGAGGATGGGGGAGTGGTCGCTTATGGAATCTTGGAGCATGACTATGCGGGTGATCCGCTCTGGGTGGTTTTTAGCAACCGGTCAAGTAGGGTGCCAGTCCAAGTATGGTAGTTAGTGCGTGTGGATGAGTCAACTAACTGGTCGATGTTAATTGCAGAGATGGCATCTCTGTAAGGAGCAGCATCAGGGGACAGCCAATTAATATTAAAGTCCCTCAGCACTAGTACCTCGGAGTTAAAGTGGAGGTCAGTGAGGTATTCATGAAGCACTTTAAATCCCTCTGCCTGTTCCTTAGGTGGGATGTAGCCGGGATAAGGGTTAATCCCTTAGCATGTGTCCCCGGGATTAGTTTTCTCAAATGTAGCTGCACATTTTTCCCAGATTTTATTTGAGGCAGGACCCTTCCCTGCAAGTGGTTCTTAATATAAATTATGCAACCACCACCCCTTTTGCCCATTCTATCTAGTTGGAAGGAGGTACAGTATAGCCTGAAAGTTGGATTTCATTGTCAGTGGTCCTTGGCATGAGCTAGGTTTCAACCACTGCCAGGAAATCGGGGTTATGCTTCGCAACCCATACTTGCAGCGAGTCGAATTTTAACATAGGCTGCATATATTGTTTGATGCAATTGTGATTGTGCCTGGCTTAACTACGTGATTTTCATCCATTGCTTTAGGGCCTGGGCTGCAGCTTAAGGTGTTTAAATGATTGAGTGTGGTGGTGATGAATAGAGGATCATTTTGCCTATTTACTTGATATCAGATACATATTGGTGATTGGTGGAGGGATGGGGTTGTTGGAGCCTGAGATAGATGGTATCAGCATGTTCATGTGTAGACAGCTAGCAAATATCGATACTGCAGGGGCAGATGTTGAGTTAGGGCAGACATCGCTATATGGTGGTATTATATTGCTTTCATTATAATGAGAGGTAGTAAGTAGAGAGGTGGGCAGCAGAAGTGTAGTTAAGACAGTGAGGAACAGCCAGCATGCAAGATTTGCCCTACTTAATGAGTGTGGTTAGCTTGAAAACACCACAAATTACCCTACTTAAAGAGTGCGGTTTGCTTGAAAACACCACAAAATTAGGGGATTGACCCAGAACTGGTTTGGGCCATGGTTCTTGTGGGATTGTCCCTTTAAAAGAGAGGTTGCGCCTTCAGACTGCATGGATGTATCGAGTGAGAGGAGGGCGGTGCACTCTGTGGAGAAAAGCAGATTTAAAGAGTTTCAGGGCAGGGGTGGGTTGGAGAAAACCCTTATGGAAGAGCTGGCGGGTCCAGGGACCACGGGCGGTGGCAAACTTAGAGTCAGCCTAGTCACGCCACAGGAGCCTGCACTGGAAATCCATGCCACCAATAGGGTTGTTGTGCTGAAGCAGTGCCAACAGTATGTTGTGCTGCAGTAGTGATGTCACTACTGCAGCAAGCAACTTAGAATGCTGCAACTCAACTGCTTTCCTTTATCCAGTCAAACTGGAAGCAGTTTCTTATTTAAACTTGAACATACAGTAAAAGCTGCAGCACATTGAATACTTTCGGCCTGCCACCAACCCTCAAGTACTCCTCCCCCCAGCTCACTGAAAGGAACCAGAGTGTCTGAAATGAGCATGAATGCCCATACATTATAAAAGTCAAGATAATGTATGAGAATTCACACACATACAAGCCTGTGTCTTTGTCTTGAGTTTTCTATGGCAATCATTGAACCTCTAGAGCTTCGCTCTTAAGGTTCCTGGTTGCCACATGAACCTCTCAATGCAGACATAGGCTTGCTGTGTATGACTGCCCATACATTATCCTCCATAAATTAGACCGTGAGATTTCTTATGTTTGCACCTGTGTTATTTGCTGATTCAATCAGATAAATTGTTTCATATTTTCAAATTGAAGATTTGCAGTTAGCATGTAAGTTGCTCTGCTACAAAAGTGAAACCTGATGGAAGATGTAACTAGTTCTCTCTCTCTTAATTTGGTTCCTTTGTGTGTTGCAGCGAGGCTACTATCACCATCCTATGTCCTACTATTTCACAACAAATATAGAGATGGTCAGGTCAGCTGTGACCCAGTTCTGATTCTGATTTATTTCCAAAAGGTTCTGATTTACTCCGATGAATTGTGGATCTCCAATGGTTTTAGACTATCTGAGTATGAGAAATACATCAGTATTATTCTTTTAGATCCCTCTGTTCAAAAAAAATTAAATAAAATGTAATTAAAAAAAAAAAACAATTGTGTCTGTATTTTATGCCTTTTCAATGTGGGCTGGTTGCACAAAACTCTTGAAAATCCCGCAACTGTTGGAAAAACTTGGTGCAAGTGAGTTGCCACTTGCAGAACCACTGTTTCTCCTCCAGCTGTGGTGTTCTCAGAAGTAGAGCTAGTTTACAACTGGTTCCACGATTTATGGCAGCTTGCAGGTGGTATTGCCGTGGAAATCCCCACAGCTGTGGAAAAAACGTGACAGCTGGTGGGACCAGCCATAACATCTTCTGCAGCTACTGCATTTGTGAACAGCAACCTCCACAGCTGCGTAGATTTCAGTCCACAACTGGAGTTGCAGTGTGAGACTTAGTCCTAAAAGCATTTGTGAGTCAAGCCCAGTGTATGTAGCTCATTTGGGGCTTTGCAGTGAAAGGAGGTAGTGTGTCAAATATTAGTCTGCAAAGTGCAGACCTTCACTGCGTCTGGTATGCTTTTTGGTGGGAGACTGGCAGCATGAGCAGGATATGTCATGGAGCCCCTGCCATCCCTCCCACCCTTTTGACTTGAGATGTGATTTTTTATTCAGTTATTTTGCTTGTTTACTTGGTGTCATAGCAAGCATAATGGACCCCAAACCATCCCACACACTCCTGCCTGATTGGCCAGTTATTTTTTATCACTTCTGTCTTGTAACTTACTTTTTATCTAGTTGACCTCACCCCACCCCAGCACTGCAGTTTTTGAATATATCCTACAAGCTTCCACAACTAATAATTGCAGTCGGCCATAGTGTGTGTGTGTGTGTATATATATATATATATATATATATGTATATGTATCTCTCTATATATATATATATATATATATAAAATTTTTTAATAGAGCTGTTTTGCCCTGACCACCACCTTCTCCTGCCATGAGGCCCAAATGCCAGTCCTCAGACCCATCACTGCTCCCCTGTCATCAAGCCAGTGGGGAGCTGCATGGTGTGGGACTCGAAGACTGCAGGGGCTGACACGGCAGCCGTGAGCAGTCAACTATAATATAACCTTTTTTTTTTTAATAGAGCTGTTTGGTTCCAACCACCACCTGCTCCTGTCACGAAGCCCACCTGACAGTCCCCAGCCCCATTGCTGTTTCCCCTATCATCAAGCCAGTGGGGATCGCACAGTGCAAGACCTGAGGACTGGGGGGGCTGGCACTCATGTTGGCTGTGCACATAGGTTTTTTCCTTTGTGTTTCCCCTTGGTGCCACCCTCCATCCCAGATGTCCAGCAATTCACTGCCTGTTGGTATTTAAGTTGCTGAACAAACAAATTAAACTCCACGTGGGTTATCAAATTGAATATGAAAAAACACATGCAGCAATACATTTAATATACACCGTGACCTCACAAGGAATTTTTTTACTTCTTTCTGTTATGATTGCTGACCTTTGAATTCATCATCATTGCTGTTATGCTCTTACTACTGTTCACTGAACTGGTAAGAAAATTTGTTGAGCTTGACTTTTAGGAAGATAAGGCACTGTACATTTTCAGAAGTAAGCCTTGTGTGGCCATCAGAGACAACATTTCCAGCTGTGCTAAATATATCCTCACAGTAAACACTAGTAGGAGGGCAACTAAGAAACAAAACAGTAAAATTAAAAGTAGCAAATTCATCTAGTGCAGGCCAGATGTTTTTTCTGTTCCAGCCAGTACTCACAAGGGTCATCAGTGTTATTAATGACTGGTTCTCATAAATAGGCACCCACAATATCTGACAAAGGCAAAGAAGGCAGCTTCACAACATATACATCGGAATTATCAGTTTCCATGAGTTTTAACCAAAAAGTGTGATTATCATCTGTGTGCTTTTCTGAATGACATGACTTTTTCAAGGGCCATGAAAGAGGACTTTGTGCAGGACTACCCAATGTTGATGAAGGAGTACATGGTGGCACTAAGTGGAAATTAGTGCTGTCAGCAACAATAGATGTTGCATCATCTGATGCAGCAACCGCATCACATGATTCACTTGTTCTGTCAGCTACAGTGCCTTGCTTTTCCTGTGCAATTGTTGAAATTGACATGGTTTTGTATTCAAGATAAGAGTCACCAAGATCTGAAGGGGGCAGCTGTTGCAACTTAAACTGAGGGTCAAGAGTCATAAGAAGAACATTTTTTCCGTTGTGATATTGTGAAGTCTTCTGCAATTTTGGAATTGCTGTATCAGTCGGTCCTTAATGGATACACCAGATGTGTCTCCTTTTTGTTCAAAACCTCTGCAGTCTCATGAGTTTCTCATTCAATAAATTTATGATGGGAATAACCTGATTTAGAGTAGCATTCTCTCTGACAATGTCGAGTTGCTTCCTCAAAGGGAGTCAAGAGTAATGTAAGATGCTCCGTGAGGCCCCATTGGAATCAATTCTGCACAAAACCATCTGCTACGTTGTGCTCCAGTGTATATTGATAGACTGCCTTTGTTCTGTATGAGAAGTCTCTTACACATGTAAAATGAGAGATCCATCTTGTCGGAACATCTTCTTTTAGTTGCTGTATTGGCAAGCCATTTTTTTCCTGGGGGTCAGCCAAGATACCATGTGATTTTACAGAGTGCCTAAAACGGCCACAGATTTTCTTTGCAGCTCCCACTAGTGTTACAATACTGTTGTCACTGAAAAGGAAAGCTCATACTAACAGATTTAATGATTGTGCAAAGCACGGAATGCGAGTAAAACTACTAGATTTCAATGCACTAACAGTATTGGCGCCATTGCCTGAAACCACAAATCCAATATTGAGTCCCAGGTGCTTTAACCACTCAGAAATTTTGTCACACAAGTCTTCTAAAATATTGTCAGTGGTGTGATGCTTACCAAACATGCTAACAAAAAGAGCTGCCATTCTTTGTCTTCCTTCCTGCGCAGTGCTGCTTGTGGTGGTGTTTGAAGATGATTGTGACATCCAGAGTGCTGTGATGTACATATAATCAGTGGTTTGAGATCTCATCCACATGTCTGTAGTCAGTGCACAGCACCACATTCACTCTCTTTAATAGCCAATTTTATTTTACATTGCATACATTCGTACATTTTGGGAACAGCAACAGTTGCAAAATATTTATGCCTGGTATGTTTTAACATAGAGTAAAATATACTAAAAGGGCTCTAAAACTGTAATTCTCCATCACAAAAAAATGGCTGCAGGTCCTTGGCAATAAATTCAGCTATTAACTGATTAATTTTTAATGTTACTTGATGTGATCTACTGTGGGAAGTTTTTTGTTCCATCATCGCAGTAATGGTCTGCTGCTTAGTTCGTGCAGGGGGTCAAAAACCATGGGATTGCAGTGGCAAAGCTGTAGTTTGTCCAAATACTTTTATCAGTGAAGTTGAATATGTTTTTTTATGCCATTTCTTGGTCTCTTCACCATCACTATTGTCTGTAGGATTATTTTCATCACGTACATTTTTCCCCTGCTCAGGACTGCTGCCCAGCCAAATGGTTGGATGTGCACTTTGTAAATGCCTTTTTAGTGATGTTGTCCCAAACTAGCCCCTCACTTTCCACCTGCTAAGTTCCAGGTGACAAAAGGTGCAGACAGCAACAAATACATTTTTTGGGACATATATATAAAATAGCTCCACACAACTGAGGTGGAATATTTTGTTGTCATGGCAGGAACTACAACAATTGTGGTGGCTGGTGCTTCTGACCCTGATTCGTACACACTGTGGCTGTCCCCAGAAAAGCTAATATGACTGGTATTATTTTTTTTTCCATTACTGCCTATGGCTAGTGGTGGTGCTTGCTGTATGTTTTTTTGTGTTTTCTTTTTGGGTTTGGGAACCCAGGTAGCACCTTCTACCTCATCAATATCACATTCTGAGTCATCACCTTTGGAAAAGCATAATTGTGATACATCATGGTCATGATCTTGTTCTTGTACATTTACAACATCTTCATCAGAGGCACTGCTTTCTGATGAAGGAGCTGGATATGCACAAGTGGCATATCATGGAGTGCCATGTCTAGTGGTACTAGATTGAGTCTTATCCTTAACTCATTCAGGCCTAGATAAGCCTGTAGGTAGCATCTGAAAACATAGCCACTCAAGCCAATAACACCTGTAGACATACTCAGCTGACTTTCACTCAGGCCTGGAAACGTCTGAGGAAGTCAACCGTTTTTACCCAAATATAAAACAAACCGAATTGCTTAGACTTGATTGCATAGCACCGTTAGAAAGGTAATTTTGTGCTGAACAATTTTGCTGCTGATACTCTGTGTCTGTCATGTATACTTTAGGAGTTATTTGCATTTGTTTAAGGTATGGTGTACATGGCTAACATTTGTCTCTCCAGCCTCACCTAAGCACCTTGAATAAATCTGAAAAAAAAACCCAGTTGTTTGGCATTTTAGCTAATATAAAATAAAAACTAAATGGATTACACTTGATTGCATAACACTGTTAGAAAGGTCATTTGGTGCTGAACAATTCTGCCACTGATACTTTTTGTCTACCATGTATACTTTAGGAGAACTTCACACTTGTTTAAGGTATGGTGTGCATGGCTGACATTTCTCTCTCAAGTCTCACCTAAACACCTTGAAAAAATCTAAAAAAAAAACCAGTTGTTTGGTATTTCAGCTAGTATAAAATAAAAAACAAATTGATTACAATTGATTGCATAGTACCATTGGAAAGGTAATTTTGTGCTGAACAACTCTGCCACTCATACTTTGTGTGTAGTACTTACAGTTCAAGAGGTATTCAGATTTGTTTGTGACATGCTGATTATGGCTTGATTTTGCTTAGAAAGGCCCAGGATGCAGTGCTGTGGTGGAAGTCTCAAAGAGGTCTTGTGGTGTGAATGAGTTAATCATTGACTTTGAGGTCTAACTGTTTTGTCTACCTGTTTTTTTTTTCTGGCAATACCGACAGTGCTTGACTATTTTGATCAGGGGATTCAACAATATTCTTTTCTTTTTCTGGTTGTGTTGCTTCATCTTTTTCTGGTTGTGTTGCTTCATTATCAATTTTATTAATTATATCTTCAGTAGTGAATTTCCATTTTTTTTCTGAATTTCTTTTTGGGAAATATTTTTATTGCTATGTGTACCAGATTCAACCATACTACTGGTATTGACCACAGGTTCCATTTCCATAACAGACTCTGATTCTGAATCTACTTTTTGGGGTCCAGTTTAATTACTTAATTAATATTATTAGCTGGGCTACAGAGATGGACAAGATAGTGTCTGAGATGTGACACCCCCTCTCAAAATACATGAGGCATTATGATCTAGTAGTAGTTTTCAGTCACAGAGATAGGCAACACAAAGTCTGAGATGTGATACCACTCTCTTAAAATACACAAGGCACTATGACCTAGTACTAGTTCAGGCACAGAGATGGGCAACACAGAGTCTGAGACATAACATATTCCACCTGAAAATCTGTACGGCACTGTGACCTAGTAGTTCAGGCACAGAGATGGGCAACACAGAGTCTACAGCAGTGTGACCTTTCAGGGCAGCACAGAATCTATGGCAGTATGAGCTAGCAGTAGTTCAGAAACAGACATGGGCAACATAGAGTCAGATATGTGTGTGACACCCCCTTCAAAACCTGTGTGGCTCTATAAGCACCCATCCCCAAAAATTAATGAGGCACTGTGACCTTCAGACAGAGTCCTTCTTCCTGTCTGCCCCCTTATTAGTTCTTACGTTCTTAATATTTTTTTATTTTTTTAATTATATTTTTCAAAAGATTTTACAAAAATATATTTTTCCAAAAGAAAAGGAATTATTAAGTTGTTGGATGCTGTATACTAGTGATATTGTTTGACATTTTTTTCTTCAATTTTGTTGATTTTGAGAGAAAAACAGACTGAAACTAATACCTAACCTAACCTACTGCATCATAAGTCTCTGAGGATGGACTTGGTTGGTCCAAAAGCTTAGACATAGTTTTCTTTTTATAACATCTATGTTGGTGCAATAAAAGGTATCAAACCATTTGCTTCTAACATAGAAACATAGAAACATAGACTTTGATGGCAGATAAGGACCGCTTGGCCCACCTAGTCTGTCCATTTCCCAACCTACAGGATAAGCCGCAGATCCTAGTTAACCAACAGCCTATTTCTTCTTACCCCCCCACAAGAATTGCCTTATGTCTGTCCCATGCATTCTTGAATTATCCCACAGTTTTAAAACCCACAACCTCCTCAGGAAGGCTGTTCCATGCATCCTGTACCCTCTCTTTGAAAAAATACTTTCTCACATTGCCCCTGAACCACCCCCCTCTATCTTTAAATTGTGTCCCCTTGTTCTTGCATATCTCTTTTTCTGAAAGGTGCTACCCTCTTGGACTTTGTTGATTCCACTAGCTACTTAAAAGTTTCTATCATGTCCCCCCTCTCCCTCCTTTCCTCAAGGGTATACATATTAAGCTCCTTTAGTCTCTCCTCATATGGCTTCTCTTGCAGACCCTGAACCCTTTTAGTTGCCCTCCTCTGACCTGCCTCTATCCTGTCTATGTTATTGTGGAGATGGGGTCTCCAGAACTGGATGCAGTACTCCAGATGGGGTCTCACCAACTGTCTGAACAGAGTTATAACAACTTCCTGTTTTCTGCTGGTGATGCCTCTCCCTATGCATCCCAGTATACCCACAGCCCTCCCTACTGCCTTCTCACATTGCTTGCTAACCTTAAGGTCATCTGATATGATTACCCCCAGGTCTCTTTCCTTTTTTGTTGTTGTTACTACCTCCCCCACATTGTGTAATCTTTCCCTGGGTTTTTGTTTCCCAGATGCATTATTTTGCACTTCTTTGCATTGAATTCTAGCTGCCATACTTCTGACCATTCCTCCAACCTTGCCAAGTCCCTTCTCATCCTTTCCACACCTCCTTGTGTATCAACCCCTTTGCAGATCTTTGTGTCATCTGCAAAGAGGCATACCTTTCCTTCCAGTCCCTCTGCAATGTCACTTATGAAGACATTAAAAAGGACTGGACCCAGTACTGAACCCTGCAGTACCCCACTAGTAACTCCTCTTTCTTCAGAGTGGACTCCATTTACAATGAACTTCTGTGTCCTGTTGTCCAGCCAATGTTTTACCCAGGCTACTACCCTGGGACCCACTCCCAGGCTAGTTAATTTGACTATTAATCTTCTGTGTGGGACTGTGTCAAATGCCTTGCTAAAGTCTAGGTAGGCCATGTCCATAGCCCCTTCCTGATCTACTACTTTGGTTACCCAGTCAAAGAAATCAATTAGATCAGTCTGACATGACCTTCTCCCTGTGAACCCATGCTGCCTTTTTGTCCTGTGCCCCACTGGCATCTAGGTACTCAACAATTCTTTCCTTCAGAAGTGATTTAATCACTTACCCTACCATAGAGGTCAAACTGACAGGTCTGTAGTTTCCTGCCTCTGTCTTGGTCCCACTTTTGTGAAGGAGAATCACATCCGCCTCCCTCCAGTCCTCAGATACCACACCATCCTCCCATGATTTGTTAAAAAGGGTAGTCAGTGGTTTCACTAGCTCTCCTCTTAATTCTTTTAGAATTCTGGGGTGAATTCCATCAGGCCCCATTGCTTTGTCCACCTTCAGTTTTAGGAGTTCTTCCAGAATCCTTTCTTCTGTGAAAGGACTGGGATCAACCCCTATCAAGAGTGCTTCTGTTAATTGGATTTGGCACCTCCCCCTCCTCTTTTGTGAATACTGAGCAGAAATATTCATTCAGTATCCCTGCTTTTTCACTGTCCCCCTCTGCCCACCCACCATTCATTCTGTTCAGCCTCACTATCCCTTCATTTGTCTTTTTATGCTCCCTGATGTACCTATAAAAGGTTTTATCTCCCCTCTTAACCGAGTTGGCTATCTTTTCCTCAGTTTGGGCCTTTGCTATTCTGACTTCCCTTCCTGCTTCCTTCTGCCTTAACTGGTACAGCTCTCTGTCCTGCTATTTCTCTGTTTCCTTATAGTTCCTGAATGCTACATTTTTCTCCCTGACTTTCCCCACCACCTCTTTTGAGAACCATAGTGGCTTTTTCCTTTGTTTTGATTTGTTTATTTGCTTCACACAAAGGCTTGTTGCCTCTGTGATTGCAGTTTTGATGATTCCCCATTGTTGCTCCACCCCTCCTTCTAGCTGGTTCGCTAGTGCTTTTCTGAGGCACTGTCCCATCTTGCCAAAGTCAGCCGTCCTGAAGTCCAGTACCCTCACTTTTGTATGGCATGACTCTGTGGCTTCTGGATCTGTTCTTACAAGGACCAATACATCAACTAATCTGTTTCTACTGTATCACATTCACTACCATATTTCATGAGAACTGCACCTGCCCATGGCACTGCAGGTCATGTTTTTTGTAAGGGGCATGTGTGATTTTGTATGTTTTTTATAGTACCCCAATCCCTTTCCTGTTTCCTTTAGTTTTTCTACAACTAAGAAAATGTCTGCAGTGTGCACTTTGCTGTTGTCTGCAGTCTGCTGTTGTCTGCTGTTGAATTCGTTGGTCTCTCTCTACTCTCCCTTTCTATTTATGATTAAAGAAGAAAAACATTATATATTTTTTTTAGTGTGGAATTAAGTACTCTGCAATGTCTGCAGCACTCTGCTGTTTATTGTTGAATTTGTTGGTATCTCTTTCTACTATCCTTCTCTCTCTCTCACTTTTTCTGACTAAGGAAGAAAAATGTTTTTTTGTTTTTTTTGTTATTTTTTTTCTAAGTCTGCAGTGGGTAGAGCCCTGCAGACCTCTTGATATGAGAAAAAGTGTTCCCGCATTCTTTGTGACCGAATAACATGTTGGAGTGTGAACACAGTTGCTTCCACACCTGTGAAGCACTCTACTCACTGTCTCTATATGCAGTTGCACTGCACTATTTGAAATCTTCATACTGTGCCCCACCCCATCCACTACAGCTCATGAGTGGTTATTTGTGTGGCTTTTTTCCTTTACATTAAATATTGTTTCCACCCCTCCACCTGACCTTCCCTCTCAGCACCCAGTACCCCACTCCCCCTCAGAAACATAATAGTGACACTGGCAGTGCCCAATCTCCCAGAGTCCCAATCATGAAATCATTGTACACCCCCCATCCACTAATGATCATGCATGGTTATTTCTATGTTTTTTTAAATCTATTTATTGTTTCCTTCCTCCACCTGCCCCGCCCTCTCAGCACCCACCACTGCACCCTCCCAGAAATGTAATAGTTACACTAGGGGTGCCCAATCCCCCAGTGTCCCAATCACAAAATTGTTGTAGGCCCCCCTCTGTCCAGTACTGTGCATGTGCAGTTATTTGCACCAGATTTTTCTTGTTTATTCATTGTTTCCTCCCCCTACCTGACCCTCCCTCTCAGCATCTACCACCTCACTCCCCCCATGAAATGTAACTGTGGCACTGCAGGTGCCCAGTCCCCCAGTGTAGGAATCCTTATTTCTTTGGGTTTTTTGGAGGGGGTTGTACCTTTTAAAAAAAAGTCCATCAATGTCTTTTGTGGCCACTGCACTCTCCTCCACCCAACCCTCCCAATCAGCACCCACCACTCCACACACCCCCAAACCCTTATTTACCCATTGGAGTCAAGCACCATAATCCTCTCTGAACCACAGACACATCTTCACTCTTCAACACCGGACCACAAACTGAAGAAACAGGTATGCAGTTCAATGCATTTCAACAGGGTTTTGAATTTAGTGGCATAACTTGGGCATTTTTGCATATTTGTGCTCCAGATTTTCAACATGCCTTTCTTGGGACCCTACCTCATGAACAATTGAACTGTCTTTAAGCAGATCTGTCCTGAAAGGTGATTTTGTAGTCCCTGTGAGAAATCACCTTTCAAGCAGGAGTTGAAAATTTTCTCTGCCCTTGTTCATAAGGTAGGGTCATACGATGGCTATGTTGAACATTTGGTGTAAAAATATTAATAAACAACAAAGTTATGAGCCTATGTTGAATCTTGCAAATGTAGGCTCATAATTTTGGTAATTTGCAATATTTTGACTTCAGATTTACAACATAGCCATATGTTTACAGCACCTCATGAATGTGACAGCTGTCATTTTTAAAATCCTGGCCAAAATGTTTTTTTTTCCACATCCGGGAAGGTGATTTTGCGGTCCCTGCACAAAATCACCTTTCAAGCAGGAACTGAAAATGTTCTATGCCCTTTTTTATGAGGTGGGATCATAAGAAGGCTATGTTGGAAATTCAGTGTAAAAATATTGAAAAATTAAAAAGTTATGAGGCTATGTTGAATTTTGCGAATGCAGGCTTGTAACTTTAGTAATTTTCAATATTTTGACCCCGAATTTACAACATAGCAATTTCTTTATGGCACCTCATGAATGACACAGCTGTCATTTTTCAACTCTGGTCCAAAATGTGCTTCTTCCAGTCAGAAAGAGAGAGGAGAGGGAGAGAGAGAGAGAGAGAGAGAGAGACCAACAAATTCAACAGCAAAGTGCAGACACTGCAGAGTACTTGACTCCAGTACAAATTAACAAACTCTGGACAGAGTCTATAGGGCTACATGGGAGGAATCTGGGGTAAAAATATTGAAAATTACCAATGTTACGAGCCTGCATTATCAAAATGTAACATAGGCTCATAAATTTGTTGTTTTGTAATATTTGTACACCAAATTTTCATCATAACCTTGTTATGACCCTGACTCATGAAGAAGGGCAAAGCAAATGTTCCATTCCTGCCCAAAAGGTGATTTTGTACAGGGACTGTGAAATCAGCTTTTGGGATGCAAAAAAAAACATTGTTTCATTTTTTTTTGTCTGTGAAGCCCTCCCCCCCCCCACACACAACTGTCTCCTTTCAATGCTGGATACACTGTTTCCTATGGAATGTCACATGGTGGCTAACTCATAGAATTGGCTAGAACATGAGTCAATCACAGAGAAAAGACCCTAATTGGCTAGCTCCTTTCAGTGCCCCAGTATCATAAATGTTTGCCTTTGATGGCCATGTGATGGTCCAAGGACTCGGGAGTATTCGGTAGAGATCAGGAAAATAAATGTTTTTTAGTTGTATTTTTTTATTTCTGTACCCTGCCCTGCTATCCCTGGAAGATGCTGCTGCCTGTAATCTGTTGGACTAGACTGGGCTTCATTTCTGAACCAGGCCAACATGACAATTCAGGTCAATCCATGAAAGGCACGGTATTCCTGAACAGAGCCAAATCAGCCCGATCTGGGGAGGTTCGGAAGTGCAGCAGAGCTGGTTCTTCTAATTCTTATAGTACTTTATAAGCAAGAAATGCCTGATGACCTATTTAAAGCTTGCCCCTTTTACATATGTGGAGTTCCTTTAAGATGCCTTACAAAATAGTTGTCCAACATAAATTTGAACTGTGACATGTCTTTACTGCCCAGTACCTCCAATGGGAGAATGTTCCAAACTGAAACCACCCGCTGGTTGTACCAATTTGCCCTACATTTTGTATAATTTATTTCCTCTTGTAGCTGTAGACTGTGGGCTCTAGGATTATAATTCTGGTGTTTAAGTTGGAAACCTAAGAAATCTCAAATTTATTTACTTATTTTATTTATTTAAAAAATTGGTAACTGGTAAAGAGACACTCAGCCGAGACTTGTTTTCAGGTGCAACCCGGGTGAAAGACATGTACAGGGAAAAAAAACAATTGGATATGGTACAAATAAAACAGTCATGTACGAATATAACATAGAGAATAGTGATACAAGAATATATACAGTAGCAAAGGATTAATATAATAATGTGCAACACAGTGCAGGATGGGAGCACAAAAACAAACTCATTCATTTGTAAGCAGACAATATAGGTTACATTGTTATGAGTCAGAGATCATGGCGACAGGAGTCAGATCAGGGGAACTGGGACACCTTGTGTGGAATGGAAGTAACGTGCTATAGAAAGAGAGGGAGTTGGCTGGGGGGGTAAAGGAGGGGGAATGACATGAGCAACTAGTGGAAGGAACTATTCAGAGTAGGGATTTCAGGGCAGTGAGAGTGGAGGAGTGACAAATGTCACAAGGAAGCTGATTCCAGAGGTGATGGAGATGGTAGGAGAAAGCTGCCTGACCTGAACATGTGTGAGGATGGGGAAGGGGAGAATGTTCGAGCTTCCCTAGAGTGATGGGAGTACATGGACGAGCTAGCTGGGGGTAGGCAGGAGTTGAGGTAGGAGGTAAGTGTCCCAAACCACCAGAATTTGGCAATGAAAGTGAGGCTATAGACCTGACACCTGGCAGGTAGTGGCCTTAGGGATAGGGATAGGGAGGAGTAGAGAAGTCAGTGGTGAGTAGGGGGATGGGGAGGTGGCGAACCAACAGAATGCGTTTAATAGAGTATTGAGTCTTGCAAAGGAGGTTGCAGATGCGGAGCAATAGACAACAACAGCATAGTCGATTATGGGTAGAATAGTTTTGGTGACTAGGTCTCAGCAGGTTGAATAGGGAGGCAGTCTTTGTGGCAATAGAGAGCACCAAGTTTAGGATGAAGTCTCATTCATAAGGAGTCGATGTGGGCAGAGAAGTCAAGGATGCTGTCCAGCCAGACCCCAAGATATTTGAAAGATTTCACAGTGTCTAATGGTGAGCCATCCAAGGTGGCAAATGTTGGGTAGTTCTGGGATTTGGACAGTCTCTGCCTGGAATTTAGTTTTAGCTGGTTTTGCTGGAACCAATGATGCATTTTATCAAAATCGAACTGCAGGGGGGCAATCACATCGGTGGTGGTGGAACCAGATAGGTAAATCACGGTATCGTCCATGTACGTATCGATTTGGAAGAGAGAGCAGACAGATGGGAGGTCATTTATGAATAAAGAGAATAGAATGGGGCCAAGTATTGAACCTTGGGGGATGCCAGTTTGGATAGGGATGGGGGAGGATGGCACTTCCGACCTGTACAGATTGTTGTCTGTTTTGAAGGTATGATTGGAATCAATTTATGGTAGATGAAGCCAGACCAGAAGAAGGAAGCTTTTGGATTAGAAGGTGGTGGGGCACTGAATCAAAGGCCTTCCCCAGGTCCATGAAAAAGGCAGCCGTGACTTGGTCTTTGTTCATAGCTGAAAGGATATAGTCAGTGACTCAAAGCAGGGAGGAGTTCATGGAATGCTGCTTCCTGAATCCGGACTGGAAAGGTGAAAGACTATCTGAAACAATATGATGTTCCGGGAGCCTAGAATAAATACGAGACTCCTGGAGTTTGGCGTGGGCAGAAAGGAGACAGATGGACCTATAGTTACCAGGCAAAGTGGGAACTCTGCCATTGTGGAGGGGGAGCACCTTGGCCTGTTTTCAGGCTTGGGGGATAGAACTGGTAGTAAGGGAGAGGTTAAGGAGATGAGCAAGTGGGGCGGCGATAGCAGGTGCTGATACACAAAGAATCTTGGGGTGAAGGCCATCTGGGCTGGTTTTGGTAGTGTTAAGTAACATTAGTGCCTGGTAGACCTCTTGGGAGGAGATAAAGGGAAAGATGAAACCAGTGATAGCAGGAGCGGGAGGGTGTTCTACTGGGGTAGGAATGGAGTGGTCAGAGAGAGCACAGGTTGTAAAAAAGGTGTTAAAGGTGTTGACGAAAGGTCATCGTTTGTAAAAGGATCCAAACAGCAGACAACGGTCACCCTGGAGCCTTCTGTATTCCAAGGAGTATAGCCATAATCTTGTCAACCTTTCCTCATATTTCAAATTTTCAAAACCAGTCACAATTCTGGTCACATTCCTCTGAACCCTTTTTAGAGTTTTTATTTCTCTCTCTTTGAATTGGGCAACCAAAGTTGAATGCAACATTCCAAACAAGGTCTCATGAGATATGTATACAAAGGCAACACCACCTTTTTGTCCTTGCTAGTAATGTGCCTTCTAATGCAGTTGAGAATTTTGGTTGCAGTCATAGCACTTGAGTGATATTGGCTCCTAAATTTTTAATTGTTACTCACAAGTACGCCCAAGTCCCTTTCCTCCATTGTTACATTAAGTATTTGGCCATTTAGAACATATTGCATCTTAATATTATGTCTTCCTAAGTGCATAACTGCACATTTTTCAAGGCTGAACCTAAGCTTATGTGTGCTGGCCCACTCTTCTAATTTGAGCCACCCTGCCTGCAATTTCTCCACTTCTTGTAGGCTATTTACTCTTGTATCAATTTTGTTGTCATCTGCAGACATTGAAGTCCAGACATTCTCTGCACACTTCATTGATGTTACATAGAGATTGGACAGAGTCAGGCCAATAACTTGACCCCTGTAGTACCCCACTCGTAATGCAAGCCCAGTTAGATGTTACTCTACAGATAGTGACCTGTTGTTTTCTATTTTCTAACCACAAATTTATCCAAGTCACAAGACCGTTTTCAATGCCTATCACTAGCAATGCTTCAACCATTTCATAGTGTGGAACCATGTTAAAGGTTGTACTATAGTCTAAATATACCACATCGACCAAATTCCCCTTGTCTAGGGCACTACTGACATTATCATAAAACTGTAGGAAACTGGTCTGACATGACCGACCCTTCGTGTTCTGCAACATCAATCATATCTGAGTCCTTGACAAACCTCTCAATATGTTCTTTAATACTACCCTCAAGCACTTTTCCTAAGACTGACGTGAGGCTTATAGGGTGGTAATTTGGTACCAAGTTTCTGTTTCCCTTCTTATATATCAGGACCACAGTTGCTGTCCTCCAGCACTCCACTGCATTCCCTTTATTTAGTGAGGTCTGAAAAAGCCAAGTAACTGGTCCAGCCAGTTCATCTGCTGGTTTGCCCATCCCTAAACAAATATTATTAAAACTAAGACCTTTCAACCCAAGCAACCATGTGTGGTATTCTTTGATTAAGGCCAATACATGACAGCCACAAATATACTCTCAGTTGATTCCACATATTGTAATGAAAAATGAATGACAACATGGCTTACCTGGAAATTTAACCCAAGTACCCTGAGTTGGTACTGAAGGAACCAAAGTTTATATGCAGAACTTCACAAACTTTAACAATGCTTGTTGTAGATGGTACTATAAACAATGGCTGAGCAAATCGTTTCCTGTTCTAACAAAAGCTAGATGGGCTTACACCTTTCAGGTTCTCAAAAGTTCTTGCCTTTGGAACACTTTTTGAACTAAGGTGTTTGGCTACAAAATAGTTGTCACAAAACTCATACCAGTCCACTGATTATGCATTTCTCAATGAGTTGCCCACAGATGTTGTTGGACCCAGTGCAACACCGCAAACAAAAAAAATGCTGAAGAGTTGCAGCTCAATTTGAAATTGCGCTGTGATAGAGCTGCAGATGCATACCAGCTAAGTTACAAAATAATTTCATAAAAGTTGCTTTTGAGCTGGCTGAGTGCTTCAAAATGACAACATGTGAGTTGCCAGTGCATTGTTACCTTTAAAAACAAGCATTGGTCAATGTGAATGATGTAAGATTATTTGAAGTAGGCATGCTGCATCAGTGCCGAATGCGACTCCTGTATGGATGCCCTCCTCACCCAGCAGAGAGGTGGCTGGATTGCTACCAAGTGCAGCTCCTGTAAGGATGCCCCCCCTCACCCAGGGTGAAGAGCGGATTGCCCCCTAGTGTCATCAGCAGATGGTAGCTCGTATGCCCCTCCCACTCCAACAGGGGACTGGCATAGGCTTCCTTGGTGGCTGGCTACTGGTTGGGTAGTGGCACCCACCTCTGTCTACTATTATGTTTTCTGTGTCCCTAAATGCATGCTTCTCAGTGTCTGTCTAGGCACAGCTCATCCGACTGCACTGAAATAAATAGGACCCTATCACTGAAATGGACCATTCATTTCATTTTTTTCTTTAATTCATAACTTCTGAGTTTGTTTGTCTTTGATGTTCATTCCTATTTTTTTTCTCCCATTCAACCCATCTCTCATGCAGCCTATGGGTGTCAGCTTTTAAATCCCCCATGGGTGTTTTCAGCTTATGCCAGCCTGTTTGCTTTGAGCACTTGTGAAGGCTGCAGGCACCCAGGCCGGGGTGATCCATTTGCCAATCCGACCCTCCATCCTTAAAGACCTGCGAGATGGAAGTCGACTGTTAGGATGTGCTGAAAGGGGAGCAATGGAGCAAACATAGGGGCCTGTCAGTGCATTTGGGAGCTGGAACCTGGGGAGAAGAAATGAAAATAGAGGCCCACTAAGTGAACTTCAACACCTTGGGTAAGCACCGACAGGGCCTAAAGCCCTAAAAGACAGAGAGAGAGAGTGCCCATTGGCGAGTTCAGCTGATGGGTCGGATGGTTTACTTTGTGCAGGCCTGCTGTGGCAACTAGGGTCTGGGATGTGGCTTGGAAGTGGCAGCCCTTGCAGCTGAGGACATTACGGTAGCAGAGTTATCCGTCATCCCCAGGTTGGAGGCAGCTGCATAGTTGGGACCCATGGGGTGAGCTGCATATGGAGGCAGGAAAATTCCATTTGGGGGAGTGATATTTGGGACCCCAGAGAGGTGGCAGTCAGTTGGGTAGTCTGGTGTGGCACTAGCAGAGGTCCTCCTGATGAGTCAGTTCAGAGGTTGGAATCGTTGCATGAGTGGAGCATGCCGGGTAGTGACTGGGATTAGGTCTGGGAACCCCAAAACTGCCAGAATAAGGCCCAGCCACCAGCCGAGGCATCAGTGATTGAATGTCTGAAAGGGTTCTGGTGGTTCAGTTCTTGCTAAAGAACATCAATTGAAATTTATTGAGTCAAGACTACTTTAGAAAGTAAAAGGGTATGCTCCATAAGAATTAGCCCCCAGGTGGAGAAGGTGTGCGACCAGGCAGATGGAAGGAAATGGAAAGCATCAGAGGGTTTGGGACAGTAGAAATGTCTTGTTCTGTCATAAGCCCAGAGAGAAGTGTATAGGAATGAAACTGCATAGAATAATCTGGCTGGAAAGAGATGTAGCGGCTAGGAAAGAAAGCTGAGGAAGGAAACTTGAGTTAAGAGAGAGAGTAGTAGTGTCAAGCTACCCCAAGTGGAGGCCTGTGCCAGCCCCAAGAGTGCTCCCAGGGATTTAGCCTACACGGCTTAAGGGAAACTGCATGACATAATTAGTCTGTTAGCCAAATAGACTGTTGCAGAAGATTTTCCAGCTGTCTGTGAAAGAAACTCACCGTATGTAAAACCCCCTGCTCCATGGAGTGGTTGTTACTGTTTTCAAATTTAATTAAATTGTTTTTGCATGTTGATCTTGGATTGGACAGTGAACTTAATCACTGTGACTGTGCATGATTGTCTGCTATCCAATCTTCCCCTGCAGCCTCCTGAACATCCTAGTTGCAGATTTGGTTCCCTGGTTATCGTGATCTCCAGTCACAACAAATCAATGAACCAGGTAACTAGTTATTCTATCTCCTTGGACTGTGGTTACATAGGTTGTGAAGTGCCCCCCTCCCAAACTTTTTTACCACCTGGATACTCCTAGATGAGGAGGGGAAGCTTACAGACAGATAGATAGATAGATAGATAGATAGATAGATAGATAGATAGATAGATATGTGTGTTACTCTCTTGCTTAAAGTATGTCTATGTTATGAGCACCCAAAACTTACAAAATAACATCAATACTTAAAGTCACATTTTTGTCAGTTTTTTGGGGAAATTTTATCCATGAATGTTGCCCAGCCATACACCTGGCCAGCCATGGAGGAGAAAGGAGAAGGCTGGATGGAGTGGTAATAATGTTGGAATAATAGGGAATAATATTGTAAAAGTCCAGTAGCTGGAGAATTTGAATGGTATTACAGAATCCTGTTGCTAGTGCAAATAAGGTGATTTGTCAACCTGCCATATGGGCCAAATGAATGTGATCTATATTCAAGCACTGTAGATAGAGAAATGAATGACTGTTGTCTGCATTGTGATGGGGAGTAAAAGTTCTAAGGACATGAGGAGGTCCTTTGTTGAATAATGGCTGTTTCTAAGAAGACAGATATCCATAGGGCTGTTCTCCAAGGTCCCCATGGCCCTGTGGCCAGACAGGAATGACTGTGTAATAACCACCTTCTACCAGTAGTGGGAGAAGGTTGTTTACATTGGGTGCTGTTCTCCAAGGTGTGGAGTGGCTATGTGCTGCATATCTGAGGTTTGTTGACACTCCACGGCCGATGCGCCCCCTGTGCCAGAGTCTCCAAGGGGGTGCGGGGCTTTCACTCACCTGATCCCCCTGTCAGCTGGCGAGATCTGCGAGGGGGCTGTCTAGGGGGTGGTGCAGAGGGCGTGTCCATGCTCCACAATATGCTCGAATGTATAGAGTGCCGGGTGAGGGGGGTGCAGGCTACATTTTTTATTTTTTTATTTTATTTATTTAATCTCAGATTACAAAATACCTTTGCGATCAGGCAGCTCATTTACAAAGGTTCCACGTCAGTAGGGAGGGTGGTAAAAAAACACATGGGGTAAAAAACAATTTGAATTACAGCATACAGCATCAAATCATGATACATAGTGATAAACAATCGAACATAGTTGCAAAAATACAAAGTGGAGGAAAAGTCTAACTAGTATAGAGTGGTGAGGTAGATAAGGCGTTTGTCTCAGGGAAAAAGGTAGCAGCCAGGGGCATTGTCAAGTAGTGAGAGGGGTAGTTTGTGGTAGAGAGGGATAGGATGGAAAAGGGGAGCATGGCAGCAAGAGGGGTAAGTAGTGTATGAATGGATATAGGGGAAGGGGAGCATGGCAGGTGGAATTGAGGCAGCCAATGGCCTTGTCAGTGCAGCAAAAAATGAAAGAGGGGCAAAGGGGGAGGCAATAATATGATTAGTTGGAGCATTCACAGGTGCTTTCCATTATAAGGTGCTGGTGAAGCAAAGGCTTAAACTGGGTAAGCTGAGGTAGGTTAGTCAGTTCACAGCCCAGACCATTAAACCAGCTGAGGGTTCTGTAGAAGAAGGATCATTGGCACTGAGCAGTCCAGAACCTGGGGATGAGGAAATGCTCAGTTTCAGAGGTCCGAGTGAGACATGTCTTGAGAGCTTTGGTTAAGAGGCAGTCAATGCTCATTGTCAGAAATCCAAGTAGAACCTTTCTGGTAAGCAGGCATGTTTGGTACTTGATCCTGGCATTTAGCTGGAGCCATCCTGACTGACAATAGAGATCACATGTGTGGGTGAGGTGACCAGCACCAGTGATTAATCTACAGGCTTTGTTTAGGGCAATAGTCAACCTTTTGAGTGATGCGGCTGAGGCAGCTCTGTGCATTACCAAGCTATAATCAATGATATGGACAGTACCGAACTGTAGAGAGCGAGTTTGAGTGCTTCAGGGTTCAGGCTCCTTCTGTGTCTATAGAGGCAACCTATTCTTGTATTAACATTTCTAGCAACATTTTCGACGTGTGGTACATAGGTGAGGTGACGGTCCAGGGTTACACCAAGGTATTTGAAGTGTTGAATTTGTTCAAGAGGGGCTCCTAGGTTATTTCTGACTATAAGAGAATGTGATCTGTACTTATGACAAGAGGATGAAAACAGCAGAACTTTTGTTTTTTTGTAGTTTAATACACATTTGTGTGACTGAAACCATTTTTCAACTTCCAAGAAACCAAGCTGTAGATTATCTTCAAGAATGGTGGGATCTGAGTGACTTGCAAAGATGACAGCATCATCTGCATATAGGAGAGTCCATAATTGACAGGCATATGGTAAATTGTTCAGGAAGATACTGTAAAGGAGAGGACCCAAAATGGACCCTTGGGGCACACCTGATCTGATGACCTGCTGTTTCGAGACACTATTGGATATCTTCACACGCTGTGACCTATCAGCAAAGTAGCTTCCAAACAACTTCAGTGTATTAGTTGAGAGACCAATGTTAGTGAGTTGACTGAGAAGGAGATGGTGATTCACAGCATCAAAAGCCTTCATTAAGTCTATGAAAGCTGCTTCTACAAAATTGCCTTAGTCGAAGGACTGCTGAATGAAGCTTGTAATTCGCTGTGGTCATGCTGTGTCTTTTTCTAAAACTATGCTGTTGAGGGTATTGAATTGAGTAGCTATTAAGGTATTCCTCAAGTTGGCTAGCAACTATATGTTCTAACACCTTCAATAGTGGTGGGAGGATCGATATAGGCCTGTAGTTGCTATGCTGAGTACGATCACAAGATTTATGCCCTGGGGTAACCAGGATGGTTTTCCATACTTCAGGGAACTGTGATAGAGTGAGGGAGAGGTTAAGTATCTTGGTTAGAGGGTTAGAGTCAGTAGTACCTCCTCTAGGGTAAGTGTGATGAGTCTGAGGTCTGGAGAATAGCCAATATGCCTGGATTTCTCCAAAATATTAGTTAGAAGTTTTCTGACTTGGGCAGCTGAAACTCACTTGAAGTAGAAAGGAGGGTGTTCAGGACTTTCGTCCTCAGAGCACCTAGACGTCGTTGAGGAGGTATCATGAAAGAAGTCTTGTGGAAGGACTCCGGACAGATTAGTGAACACATAATTAAAAGTATTTGCAGTTGTAAGTGGGTCAATGATGGGAGTACCGTCCAGGTTTAGCATTGTCGGGCATACCTTTGGTTCTTTGCCAGTGATATCATTGATGTTCAACCAGAATTTCCTACTGTTACCCCATGAGTTTGACAGCAACTCTCTGTGGTGCTTTTCACCTGCTGAATTGCCCTCATGCAGGCATTTCTCACTGCTTTATAAGCCTATAAATCCTGCTGCTTACCGGATGCTTTTGCTCAGTGCCATAGATGGTCTTGTTGTTTCATACTGTTTATGAGTTCAGGCATGATCCAAGAATTAATTGTTCCACTTACCTTCATTTTTCTAAAGGAGCATGTACATCACAGGCCATGTTGAAGACCTTAATGAAGTGCTGCAGTGCTGTATTGATATCATCAACAGAGTCCAGTAGGGACCAGTCCTGTGAATGGAGTTGATGTTTTAAGAGGTCCAGATGCCCATGCTTTAGTATTTTGATGTAGACAGTTAGGGGTGGGGGAGCGAGGAATTTGTTGGACCAGCTACAGGTGATAGGGGAGTGGTCACTAATGGAGTTGGGGTGAATTATTACATTGCTGATGCGATCAGGGTGATTTGGAATAATCCAGTCAATGGTGGTGCTAGTCCCGGTTTTATAATTTGTTCTGGTAGGTGTGCTGATGAGTTGAGCGAGGTGTAAGGCAGCTAAGGTATCCTTTATAGCCCCACTTGCTGGTGACAGCCAGTTTATATTGAAGTTGCCCAGGATAATTGTCTCAGTGAGGTGCTTTTGGGCGCAGAGATAATCCAGAACCCTGTGGAGACCAGAGGTTGGGTCTTTATGGAGTATGTAGACTGAGAGTACAGTAAGGGTTTTGTGGTGTGCCCCCAGCAGCACTTTTACTGACAGTGCCTGAGCAGGGCATCCGAGGTCAATCCCTGGCAAGGCCAGCCCTTTTATGGAGTTTTTTAAATATATAGCACAGCCACCACCATGTTTGGAAGATCTATCCTGCCTAAAAATTGTATAACCTGGCAGGGCAACCGCTGCATCCGGAATTTTGGGGGATAGCCAGGTTTCAATGATTAATATTATGTCAGGGCACCCAGACTTTGAGGATGTCAATTTTACTTAGTAGACTGCAAATATTGATCATGGCCAGGTTAATGGAGCCATGTTTGGTACGATCACTGTTTAGAGATTTGCCCATTGGTCCTGGATTGGGGTGGATATTGCAAGGAATTATTGTTCTAGGAATTATTACCTTTGAGCCAATGGCTCTCTTACAAAGGTTCCACGTCAATTAAGTACAGACAAAAAGGTTACATAGAATGGCACTACAATTGTGTTGTGTCAATAGCAAGAAAACATAGACAATAAACATCAAACATTTGTGCAAAGGGCAGGTAATACCAATAAACACTTATCATACAAAAAAAATCAAGTCAGTTGAAAGAAAAATCAAGTTAGGGAAATGTACAGATAGAGAGGGTAAGAGAAAGGTGAGGGGAGCAGACAATAGCAAGAGAAAAGATTCTCTAACATGCCTTTGTCAAATAATGGCAATGGCAATGGCAATATTGCCTGACAGCATCAGCAGCATGAAGGCTATCCTAATGAGATGCATCCATTGTAGCTTGGTCGAGTGTCTACTATACCTTCTGAACAGTGGCATTGTTTCTTTTTCCTGCTCAGAACAAGGAGGATGAAGAGATCCAGGTGGCTATAGTTATGGACAAGCCTGCTATAGGTAGGCCAGTCACAAGGTCGTGGGCATATAAAGAAAGGGGACCAAGGCCCATTATTGAGGTTAAAAAAGTTTCCAGTTATACCACCAATATTGTATTAGGGGCTGTTGTCAAGAACATTGTTTGGCTGTTTTACTTTATTTGAGGGCAGACATCCTGAGTGGCTAAGAAATAAAGAGAGGATGAGCAAATAGGGAAGCACATTTAGTGTGAGGGTACACATTTTAGTCAGCACCACAAAGAATTGTTGCAAGGAGAGAGGGTTGACAGGGAGCAGGTTGGTCTGATCCCATGAGTGGCAGTACCAGTAGAAACAAAGTAGGGTAGGCGGTGGCCAAGCAGCCAATGGGAGAGCGAAAGGCAGAGCTTGTATGTATTTAATAACACCCAGGGTTGGGGCAGATGGTTGTGGAAAATTATATTTACAGAGCTAAGTAACTCTAAAAATCAGGCTAGACAACTCTAAAAATCAGGCTAGACATAACAGTTTGGTTCGCGGAAAGCCTGCCATAAAACACAGAGCAAACAGGATACAGAAGCAGCCAATAGTGGCTCAGCAGGAGCAAACAGTATCCTATCGCTGTCTAGCCCAGGGATTGGCAAGTAATCAGGTGACCGCTGGAGGAGCTGGGAAGAGCGAGGTGCTCAAAGTGGACTTAGAGGATTGCGGCCACTGGCCGTGGGAGTGGAGGCCACGGCCGCTCCGGAAGCCCGAGTTAATGGCTGCAACTTTTCAGGATCCCAGCAGTGAAGCACTCAAAGCGGGCTTGGGGGTTGTGGCTGCCAGCTGTGGGAGCAGAGGCCACGGCAACTTCAGAAGCCTAAGTCAAGGGCTGGCACCTTTAAGGGTCCCAGCAGCGAGATGCTCAAAGCAGGCTTGAAGGGTTGAGGCCATCAGCCATGGGAGCGGAAACCACGGCTGCTTCAGAAGACCAAAGTCAAGGGCTGGCACCTTTCAGGGTCCCAGCAGCAAGGCACTCAAAGCGGGCTTGAAGGGTTGTGGCCACCGGCTGTGGGAGCCGAGGTCACGGCTGCTTCAGAAGCCTGAATCAAGGGCTGGCACCTTTCAGGGTCCCAGCAGTGAGGCACTCAAAGCGGGCTCAGAGGATTGTGGCCACCGGCCACGGGAGTGGAGGCAACAGCTGCTTCAGAAGCATGAGTCAAGCAGTTGTAGCTGCTACGCGATCCCCATGACAGTATGTGGCTGGCAGTGGCAAACACTGTAGCGACCCTCGCCATGCTACCCCAGCCCAATGGGACCACGGCAAGGATGGAAAGCTCCCGATCACACCACCAGAACCCCTGCACCTGTCTCCAATGCCTGCCCTGTGCTGCACACCCCTGTGCTCAGCTGTGCCCCATTCCCATGTCTGCAGGCACCCTCCCACCCAACACACTTAGTAGCACCATCCCAGAGAATGCACACAGGCCCTCACACCCAGTACAGCCACACCAGACCAGCCTTCCCACACCTGATCACAGGCTCCTCGGTCATCCATGGGTGGTTGGATGGTCTGTAGACACCCACCCATGGCACAGACAACCCCCCTGACTCCTGTACCTGTCCATCAGTGCCGCCACAGGACGGCCAGTGGCACAGCCCTCCTCACACCTCCGCAGCTGCCAGCCATATAAGTGATGCTGAAAGCACACCTCTATATATAGGCGGCCTGCACCCAGCGGCACTGGGACAGCCAGTGGCCATGGAGGTGTAAGGAGGCCTGTGCCGCTGGCAGCCTCCTGTGGTGGACCTAACAGGCAAGTATGGGGATTGGGGGTTAGGAGTTCCATGGGGGCATGGCGAGGGTGGAGGGTACGCTGCCATGTGAGGACGGGGCTCAGGGTGCATGGGGGTACACCTACCCCATGGACAGGGAGATGCTGTGTAGAGGGAGTCACCTATGAGTCAGGGGTCCACCTTCCAGGGGTCATCTGTGCACCGCATGGGTGCTCTTGTCTATGGGCATGGCCTGGGCAGCACACTGGCCGAGAGGGTCAGTCCATGTCAGTCCAGGTGCCTGTGTTTGGCATTCATGCACCCGGACCTGTGCCCTGCAATGCAAGTGATCCACTACGGGACCCTGGCTGGGCACCTAGATCCACTACACCGCCCCTGCCTGCCCTGCGCTGCTCTTTATGCCGGGGATGGGGCCGTGGAAGGGAGCCATGCAGTAGCTGTGAATTGATTTATTTATTGCAATTGTTTCACCAGGAAAGGCACACTGAGCAACAAGATGCTCATCTCCTGGTGCGACCTGGGGGGGGGGGGTTACAGAGGGATATGATAACACACAGGTTATCAAGTGAACAGTTAACAGAAGCAATTAAAAAGCAGTATAAGGATACACGATTGCATATATATATATATATATATACAAGCAGTGCACATTGAATGCTTAGCATATTATAGTATCAAATAACAGTTTCGTGACAAGAAGCAGCAGACAGGGTAAATTAGCACAGAAGTAACATCTGTAAACAACAGAGGATGTATATCACAGTTATACAGTTATACACAGGGCAAAATAGGCCTAGGACATAAGTGCAAGGTTGGGGTTATATGCCAGCTTCTGTAGCAAGGCTAAGGCCGCTGGTCAGGCATTGGGAAGGGGGATAATGGGGCATGGCAGGTTCAGGGACAGGAGCAATTTATAGTAAGGAAGTTTGCTAGGGTAGTAGACAGAGAGTGGGAAGAGGAGGAGTGCTGAATTTGCAGTGGGATGGTGTTCCAGAGCTTAGGTAGCTGGTGTGAGAAGGCAGCTTGACCGGCTGAGGTCTTCCATCTAGGGACTGAGAGTTGGCAGGAGTCACTAGATCTAAGATGATGGGGGGGCATCTGTGAGCATGGTGGCAAGATAGGATGGGATGGACCCGAGCCATAGGTTGGAGACAAATTTAGCACAGTGAGAAATGCGGCGGTTTTCGAGGGACGGTAGTGCCAAGGCTTGGTAGAGGTCACAGTGGTGGGTGAGGGGAGAGGCATCGAGAGCAAAGTGGCAGAAGGCATTATAAAGTGTGTCCAGTTTAGAGAGGGTGGACTTAGGGGCTGCACTGTATACAATGTTGCAATAGTCAATGGAGGGGAGTATCATCTTCTGGACCAGTTCACGTCGGACTCGGGGAGGGAAGGAGGCTACTGCGGTTCCTATATAGTGCACTGAGCATGGGCGTAGTTTTTTTGAAATAGTATCAATGTGGTCTGAGAAGGAGAGATGGCTGTCGAGTCAAACCCCCAAGTAACGGAACGAGGAGACATCTTCAAGTTTTTGGCCATCCAGGGTGGTGAAGGAGGGAAGGGAAGGGAGGGGAGTCTGGACAGGTGTTGTCATGTGCCGAAGGTCATAGTGACAGTTTTTTTTGCATTTAGGGAGAGCTGGTGTGAGCTAATCCATTGCTGTACTTTGCTGAAGTCAGCTTGGAGGTTAGATTGTACCACATCAGGGGCAGAGCCCAAGGAGTAGAGTACAGTATTGTCTGCACACATGTGGATTGAGGAAGTAGAGCAGATGAGTGGCAGGTCATTTAGGAATATAGAGAACAGAATGGGAATAAGAACTGACCCCTGTGGGACACCGGTAGTTAAGGGAAGGGGGGTGGAGATCGCATTTGAGACTCTAACGGACTGAGTTCTATCAGAGAGGTACGATCTGAACGAGTTCGTGGCAGCGACTGAGAGGCCTGATTCAGCGAGACTCGAGAGTAATATGGGGTGGGAGACAGTGTCGAAGGCTTTTGCAAGGTCAACAATAATGGCTGAGGTGATCAATCCACTGTCCATGCCTGTCAGGATAGTGTCTGTAAGCCTTATCAGGGAGGAGGTGGTGGAGTGTCCCTTCCTGAAGCCTGACTGGAATGGCGTGAAGAATTTGGAGTCAGTGAGGAAGGAGGTAAGTTGGGTGAGCACAAGGTGCTCTTGTAGTTTGCTAGGGCTGGGAGGAGGGAGATAGGGCCGTAGTTAGAGGGGGAAGTAGGGGCACCTCCTTTTGGCAGAGGGATGACAATGGCATGCTTCCATGCTTGGGGGATGGCAGCGGCAGCAAAGGATTGGTTTAGGAGTTTGGCAAGTAGTGTTGCTATAGCTGGGGCAGAGAGGTTTAGAAGTTTGTGGTCTAAACCATCCGGGGATTTACCATTTGAAGGGTTGAGAGAAAATAGTGCATCTAGGGCCTCAGTTGCAGAGATGTCATTGAAGAAAAAGGAGTGAGGCCTAGTCTGGGCTTTTATGTCTGTAGGCGGTGCGAGAGGTGTAGTGTTGGGCAGGGAAGAGAGGAGGGTGGCAGCACAAGTGGAGAAGTACACATTGAACTCAGTAGCGATTGCTGTGGGCTCTGCTAGGAGAGAGTTATTAACATTTAGCATTGGAGTGGGGTTGGCAGCCGGTGGGGTGAAAAGGGAGTTAATGACCTTCCAGAATTTTGAGGGTTTATTTAGGTTTGACTGGAGGGAGCTGCTGAAGTACTCTGCTTTTGCAAGACGAGTGGCGCTGGTGCACTTGTTACGGAGCATACGGTATGTGGAGAGGTGTTGTGGGAGGCGTGAGGATTTATGCGTTTTCCAGGTTTTGTCCCTTGCGATTTAACATGCAGTCAGTTCTTGGCTGATCCAAGGCAGGTGGTTTCCTTGTACTCTTGTACGACACAGTGGGGCGTGTGTGTTCCAGACGCTGAGGAATGTGTTTTTAAAGTGTAGGAAGGCATCATCAATGGAGATCACAGGAGGAGCAGGAGCCCAGTTTGCTAGCACAAGGTCATCTAATACAGGGGCTAGATTGAGGGATTTATGGGAGCGTTCGACTACAAATTTAATGGGGGAGTTTGGGCGGTGGATTTTACACACTAAGAAGTTATGTGGTGGTTGCTGAAGGAGTCAGGAAGAATACCAGCTTGTTTGACCCAGTGGGGTGTGTGGTAAGGACCCAGTCAATGAGCAAGTGGTTACCAGATTTTAGGTTAAGCCAGGTGGGCTCAGTAATGACTTGTGAGAGGTTTAGGGCAGAAATTTCAGTCCTGGTTTTGTTGAGGGCAGGAGCTAGCCAGTTGTGGTTAAGATCGCCAATAATGTAGAGTTCCCCTGTCGTGGTTAGGCAGGAGATTTGCTTGAGGAGGTCGGTGACAGCAGAAGCTGGTGTACCAGGTCGGCAGTATATCCCAGCAATGTAGATTGGTAGCGAGAAGGGAAGGACAAGCTAAATTAGTATTACTTCAAGGACTTTTGGTTAGGACTTGGTCAGGACCACTGAATAGTGCAAGACCGAGTTTACGTAGAGGGCTATTCCACCACCTTTAGAGGCTCTGTCCTGGTGGGCCATAGTGTAGCCTGGGATAGCAACAGAGGAGTCGTTGATGTTTTTGTTGAGCCAGGTTTTGGACAGGGTGAGGATATTTGGAGCGTAGTTGGCGGAAAGAACCTGAAGGGAGTTAAGTTTGTGGACAAGGCTTCTTATATTTAGGTGCAGGAGGCGCAGGCCATGTAGGAGAAGGTCCCCAAAGTGAGGTGAAGAAGTGGCCGATGTTGGAGAGGGCAAGGGGGGTAGTATTGGGGCCAGGGTTAGAAGTGGATGTCACCTGCGGCAAGGAGCAGGAGAGCGACAGTTAGTTAGTGAGCGAATAGCTGTATATGACTGACTGCGAGAGCTCCTCTCTTAGATTGATGACATGTGTGAGCTGGACATAGGAGAATAAGTTGAAAAATGACCCAGGAGAGCGATGGATTGAAAAGAAATGGGCTGGGATGTGTGGCAGAGTGTGTCCATGCTTGGGTGAATGGGAAGGCGGATGCTGGGCTGGAGGGGTGGGAGAGCTCAATGAGGTTTGGCAGGATGTGAGAGGGGGCATGGGAGAGTGGGTGGCATGTTGGAAAGGAAGGGAGGAGGAGGGAGAAGGGTGGGTTGAGCAGGGTCAGGTGGCCTGGTAGTAGGATCATGGTGCAGATCTGGTGCTAGGAGGACCCTACTGCTGTGGTTACTTAGCGGGGAGTGTAGGTGCTGTAGTTACTTAGTGGAGAAGGTGGAGGGCTGGGATCTGGGGGCAGGGAAAAGATTGGGACCTGTAAGGACTAGGAACCAATGGGGGAGCAGAGGGAATAAGGGTTTTAGGTAGCCAATGAGGGAGCGAGCAGTGCTGCTAGGCTTATTATCCAATGAGGGAGCGAGTGCTGCTAGGCTTACTAGCCAATGATGGAGCGAGTGGGAATGTGGGCGGGCAATAGGTGTATTTAATCAGTGGAAGGGTGGGGTGGGTGGCAGGGCTGAAAATCCTTCTTTTAGACACTTGAATTTTCCTTTGTTGCAGCTAAATCTTATTTGTAAAAAGCACCAGGTGGCAAAAGCAGGGGAAAAAGTCCTGGCCAATCGGGGTGGATTTGCTAGAAGTGGCCGTGTTCCAATTGGCTGCGCTGTCACCGTACCTTCCAAGACCACCGTGCATTGTTCCGTGGGTGCAGAGCTGTGTGGGTGGGATATGCACCTCTGGCATGTAATTTCCACCCCTTGAAGAATCCCTCTCATTGTGTGTGTCCTGCCTGAGACTGACACCAGAGCCTTGTCTCAGAAAGTAGCATTGTGGGAACAGTTTAGCAATAAAATGTGCATCACACTAGAACAGTCTGGGTGAATTCTGAGAGAATCTTTCAGGTGGCAGACAGGGAGAGAGAGAGAGAAAGACAAGGAGGGAGCAGGAGTCAGAGCGTCAACTAGTCAGCAGGGATCCAAGCGAGGCTTTCATCATATTTTTCTCTCATTTAGTCCTTTAGGAGAACCAGTATGTAGTGGAAAAAACTGGGTGGGTATGGAGACTGCAAGGAGGTTTCCCCTCAAAGGAACTGCCATAATGGTTGGCTGGCCTGAGGACAGTCCCTCCCCAAGCCTCAGAGGGAGATGCTGATAGCGTTTCCTTTTAGAGAGGTACCCATGCAATATCAATAGCATATGAAGATACAATGCAAGGTTTGGCAGGAGGAAATGCTATCGGACAAGTTGGTGAGCCATCTCTGGGTACTTGGGTGACCTCATAGATTGGGGCCATCAGGATGATGGCCACTACTTTCCACTGCAGAGAAGGTGGTTCATGTGGGCATGGGATTAGTTGTGCCAGGTACCACACGTGGCTATGTGTGTCCTCTAGATGAGGGGATCCCTAGTTCATACTAGTGTAGGGAAGTGTCAGTGGTTGGCCCTGCAGACAAGCACCCAATCCTCGACCACTTCATCTGGAAATGTGAAGCTGGAACAGGAGAAGCTGTGGTGCATGTCTTCGTGAAGATGCTGTGTGGTGGAACAAGGGAAATAGAAATAAAAGTCCAGTGGCTCAGCAGGCAATTTTTGTTAACTGCAAACCCTCATTAGGGTCCAGGAGGGACCTGAAATGCATCAGCTGGGTGTGTTTTATTTTAGGATGTAAATAAAACTTCCTCCATTTTTATGCAAACAGTATCAGTATCAGTATGTGACTGTGTAAACCATAATTGGGATGGTGAGAGTTGGGAGCTATTCTGAAAATGAAGTGCAGCAATGGTAAATTGTAGGAAAGTGATCCTCAAGTTCTTCACAGTAATAAAGGTACAGTAGAGAGTATGTTGAGGTACAAACAAAGTGTAATACATGCATTACCTTGATGGAAGAGGAACTTCTGAGATGAGACAAGTCTCAGCAGGAGGCAGGTGGAAATATCAGCCAGCCTGAAACAGACTATACAAGGCTGAGACCTGGATAAAAGAGCCCTGGGAAATGTCTAATGTTCTGAAAGAGGAGTGCAGTGTGTTCTCTGGATCTCTAAATGAACTTGTTAAGCAACAAGGCATGACTGGGGGTTAGAGTAACTGTCTGTTTATCACCCCCTAGGGGTGTAATGTGGCACGAGGTGCAGCCAAGTGCCATATTGCCCCTAGGGGGTGATTAACTGACTGTTAATCTAACTCCTGGGTGTGCCTTGTTGCTATTATGAAAAAAGTATTCCAAAAGAAAAGTGTTAAAAGTATACTTTTTGAATGTTTTCCTCATTTAGAGTGAGATTTTAAATAAAATAGTCCTTCCACCAACAGTTTAAAATGCTGTTTCAAAATCAGAATACAGCATTCCAGTCATTCAGCAGTGCTAGAGGATGGAATGCTGACAGGAAGAATCTGTGTGCCATGGTGATCAGGCTGCACATGACAGTGTACCAGGGTTTAATGTAAGGCTGTTGGAATCCTAACAGCCTATCAGATTGCAGCATTTCTGAGACCCTTTTTATGCTGGCTCACACTTGCGTGGCCAACATCTTGCACTAGTAGCAGATTTGGAGGCACGGTCAATATTGGGCAAATGCAGGGCATGCATCGGTAGGTGTGTCCCTCATTCCCCAATAAGCCAGAATGCAGGCGCCATACCAGGAATATTATAATGTGGCAATCACATCTAAGGAAAGGTCCGCTGCAATGAGAGCAAAGCTCGTCACGAAGCAGCACCTCTTGACGTGCCTTCCCTGGTGAAGCATTACAGTAAACATGGCAGCAGTGACTGCTGCCACTGCCTGCCACAATGCCAACTTTGGGGGTGCCCAATCCCCCTGTCAGCATGCCCTGAGCCAGTTTTTGTGCCGACAGGGAAGCCCACTCCCAATCGGCACAATGCACCCCCCATTGTTATGTGCTGAAGAGGGTGCCCAATCCCCCTCAGCTCTTGTCCCCCCTTCAGTATGTGCCGACGGGGGTGCCCAATCCCCTGTCTGCTAGCCCCCCCAAAACACTCAGGAGGCACGCTGGGAGCCCACCCCAGCGGGCCAAATGCCACTGTAAAAAAAAATAAAAAATCCCGCAATGTTTTTTTTTTTACCTGTAAAAGAAAAAAACAGTCCTGCTCCATCCCCCAACCCGTGCCCACCCTCTGTGCACCCTGCCTCCCCACACACACCCTCACCCCATACTTACCACCGGAGTCTGGCGCGATGATCTTCAGTGGATGAGGAACACGTCTGCACTCTTCAAAGCCGACCGCGAACTGAAGAAATGCTGGTAAGCTGTATAATGGCATAAATAGGGTTTTTTTTTCAACTTTGGAGCATATCTCAGGCATTTTTGGGAAGTTTTGCACTAAATTTTCAACATGGGGTTATTGGGACCCCTCCTCATGAATTCAGTCACTGTCATGGCGTTATTCAGTCCCAAAAGGTGATTTCTTGGTCACTGCGCAGAATCACCTTTTGGGGCCGAGTAATGAAATGACAGTGACACTGTTCATGAGGGGGGCTCTTAAATAGCCTAAGTTGCAAATTTGGTGAAAAAAATCCCAAAAATGGCTGTTTCATGAGCGCGTGTTGCGCAGTTTCCATGCAAGGGTGAATTTGTAATATTTTCACTCCAGATTTTCAAAATTGGCATTTTTACACACCTCCTTATGAACAGTGCAGCTGTCATTTTACATATCCTGGCTAAAATGTGTTTTCACACGTCCGGCGCAGAATCGCGCGGTCGCTGTGCAAAATCAGTTTTCCTGGCAGTTTGAGAAAATGACGGTGACACTGTTCATGAACAGAGGTCCTAAAATGCCTATGTTGAAAATTTGGTGAAGAAAGTCCATAAATTGACTGTGTTGTAAGCGTGTGTTGCAGTTTCCACGCACCCTTGTAACTTCGAAAATTTGCAATATTTGCATGCCAGATTTTCAACACTGGCATTTTTTCACACCTCCTTCTGAACAGTACAGCTGTCATTTTTCACAGCCTTCCCAAAATGTGTTTCCACACCAGTGGCGCACGATGGCGTGGTCACTGTGGGAAATCAACCTTTGGGACAAATTAACAAAATCAGAGCACCACTGTTCATGAGGGGATGTCCCAAAATGCCTATGTTGAGAATGTGGCAAAAAAAATTCCCAAAATAATTGGGTTACGGATGTGTGTTGTGTAGTTTCTATGTATTCTCATGACTTCACCAATTTCTCATGTTTTCACTCCAGATTTTCAACGTTGCCATTTTTTTTACACCTCCTCATGAACAATACAGTTGTCATTTTACACATCCTGCCCAAAATGTGTTTTCATCCCTGTGTCGCCAAATGGCATAGCCACTGCGCAAAACCACCTTTCAGGTAACAAACTGATTGTGCCGCTCTTCATGGGGTGGGGTCACAAAAAGCCTATGCTGAAAATCTGGAGTGAAAATACCAATAAACACCTACGATGTTAGGGTTTCCAACTGTAACCCACCCTGTAGAGACTGCCAGGCGTCAGGGGTGTGACTTGGGATCATTGGCTGCAATGCTCACGCCATTCCACCCCCAACCCCACCCTGCAGCCAGTGGCAGGCATCGATGTGTGCCTTGGAGTGTTCGGCCCTAAAGTTCACCCCATTCTCCTATATTGCACCTGTCTCAGTGTATTTCCTTATGGAATTGGGTAAGTATAAGGCCCAAAGACCCCATAGCACACCCACGACACTTGTCAGTGTCTACAGGGTGAGGTGAGGCAAATGGCATAAGCATTATAGCTGATGACCCAAAGGCACACCCCAATGTCTGTCAGTCTCTGTGGGGTGGGGTGGGGGTGGGGTTGGCGTCAGTTCAGTACTTCACTGCCATTCCTATTATGCATCTCCAACTCTTGCACTACCAATGCCAATGCCAGCGAGACAACATTCGGCATTGACAAAACTTATTATGTTTGCTTGTACGCATGCACAAGAAACATTTTGTCACAGCTTAGGAGAGAAGTGGGGTTTTTGAGGTGCGGCACTGTGGGGGTCAATGGACCCAGTGCCTTTTGACACATGGCCCGCTTTCCCCAATGTGGTGGCACACTGCTGCTGACACTAGTTCAGTCCGCGTGCCACCACTTTGAAATGAATCTGCCGCTGTAATGAGGGAGTGACCCGTCATTGCAGGGTGGTACCTTACTGTTTGCCAAAAGGGGAGCCAATCCCCGTCAGCAAACTGTAACCCCGCCCCCAATTTTTGTGTGCTGAGGGGGTGCCCACTCCCCATCTGCATCATGTGCCCAACAAATTTCTTTGCTGACGGGGCCCAATCCTTGTTGACTTCAGTTCCCCTTTCCAGTTCAATTTGCCCACTACCTGTCGGCATAATATCCGCCCAATTTGTCTATCCAGTTTCTCCCCTCCCCTCGGTATGTGCCCGTGGGGTACCTAATCCCGTCATTTCGGCCCCCAAAAACACTCAGGTGGCAGGCTGGGAGCCCACTCCAGCATACCAAATGTCCCTGTAAAAAAAAAGTCCTGTGATGTTTTTTGTTTTTCTTAAACCTGTAAAACAGAAAACAGTCCCTTGTTGAGTTAGGTGGCCCTCTCCCCAACCCGCGCCCACCATCTGCACACCCTGCCTCTCCCACACCTTCCCCTCACCTCATATTTACTTCCGGAGCCCAGCGCGATGATCTTCGGTGGACCGGGAACACGTCTGCACTCTTCAAAGCTGACCATGAACTGAAGAAATGCTGGTAAGCTGTATAATGGCATAAATAGTGTTTTTTTCAACTTTGGTGCATATCTCAGGCATGTTTTGAAATTTTGGCACCAAATTTCAACACGAGGTTATTGGAACCCCTCCTCATGAATTGAACCACTTTCATGGCGTTATTCCATCCCAAAAGGTGATTTTGTGGCCACTGCATGGAATCACCTTTCAGGACTGAGTAACAAAACAACAGCGCCAATGTTAATGAGGTGGGCTCTCAAAAAGCCTATACTGCAAATTTGGTGGAAAAAAATCCAAAAAATGACTGTTTAATGAGTGTGCATTGCACAGTTTCCACGCATGCTCCTACCTTCGCGAATTTGTTATATTTTTCACTCTAGATTTTTAACATTGGCATTTTTCCACACCTCCTTATGAACAATACGGCTGTCATTTTTCACATCGTGACCGAAATGTGTTTTCGCACTTCCAGCACAGAATAGTGCGGTCACTGTGGGAAGTCAGTGTTTGGGACACATTAAGAAAATCACAGTGACACTGTTCATGAGCAGAGGTCCTAAAATGCTTATGTTGAAAATTTGGTGATGAAAGTCCATAGAATGACTCTGTTACGAGCATGCATTGCGCAGTTTCTACGCATGCTCATAACTTTGTGAATTTGTAATATTTTCCCTCCAGATTTTCAACACTGGCATTTTTCCACACCTCCTTATGAACAATACAGCTGTCATTTTTTACATCAAGGTACAAAATGTGTTTTCACCCTTCCGGCGTAGTAGAATAGCGAGGTCACTGTGGGAAATCAGTGTTTGGGACACATTAAGAAAATCACAGTGACACTTTTCATGAGCAGAGGTCCTAAAATGCCTATGTTGAAAATTTGGTGACAAAAGTCCATAAAATGACTGTGTTATGAGCATGCATTGTGCAGTTTCCACGCATGTTCATAACTTCGTGAACTTGTAATATTTTCACTCTAGATTTTCAACATTGGCATTTTTCCACACCTCCTTATGAATAGTACAGATGTCATTTTTCACATCCTGGTCAAAATGTGTTTTTGCACTTCCGGCGCAGAATAGCGTGGTCGCTGTGGGAAATCAGTGTTCAGGACATATTAAGAAAATCATAATGACACTGTTCATGAGCAGAGGACCTAAAATGCCTATGTTGAAAATCTGGAGACAAACGTCCATAAAATGACTGTTAGAAGCGTGTGTTGTGCACTTTCCATGTATGCTCGGAAGTGCGCAAATTTGTAATATTTTCACTCCAGATTTTCAACACTGGAATTTTGCCACACCTCCTTATGAACAGTACAGCTGTCATTTTTCATATCCTGCCTGAAATATGAGTTTGCACATCTGGTGCACAATGGCACAGTTGCTATGGAAAATTAAAGTTTCGGACAGATTAAGAAAATCATAGTGACAGTGTTCATGAGCAGAAGTCACAAAATGCCTATGTTGAAAATTTGGTGAAATAATTCCACTAAATGACTGCGGTACAAGCATGTGTTGTGCAGTTTCCATGTACGCTTGGAACTTGAGCATTTTTAATACTTTCACTACAGATTTTCAACATTGCCATCTCTTCATACCTCCCAATGGATGGTACAGCTGTCATTCTTCAAATCCTGCCTGATCTGTGTTTTTCACACATCTGGTGCAGAATGGCACAGTCGCTGAGGGAACTCGAAGTTCAGGACACATTAACAAAATCACACTGCCACTATTCATGAGAAGAGGTCCCAAATGCTTTCATGAGGTGGGGGTCACAAAAAGGCCATGTTGAAAACTTGTAGTGCAAATACCAACACATGCCCAGGGTGTTAGAGTTTCTAACCATAACGTCAAACCCTGTACAGACTGACAGGCATCAGAGGTGTAACTTTGGGTCACCGGCTGTAATGCTCATGCCATCCAACCCCCACCTTGAAGCCAGTGACAGGCATTGAGGTGTGCCTTGCACTCTTCAGCCCCAGACTTCACCCCATTCTACTGTACTGCACCCATTTCAGCATATGTCCTTATGAAATGGGGTGACTGTGAAGCCGAACACCCCAAGGCACACCTCAACACTTGTCAATGTCTACAGGATAGGGTGAGGTGAAATGCCATGAGCATTATGGGCAATGACCCACAGGCACACCCCAATGCCTGTTTATCTCTGCAGAGTGGAGGTGGGGTTGACATGAGTTCAATACTTCACTGTCACTCCTATTCTGCATCTGTCTAACTCCTGCACGTCCAATGCTAATATCAGCAAGCAAACATTCGGCATTGACAAATGCTTATTATAATACAGTTTAAGTAAAGGACATTAGTATCTGTGACTCTTTCAGTGACTAGTATGTGGGTCTCAGTGTGTCCTAATGACTACAACATGTAAATGCTCCCCCACTTGAAAACTGCATACGTATGATATGTATATTATTGTATACCAAATAAATCTCAATATATTTCTTTCGTTGTCATGCTGTTGTATTTGATGTACCTGTATCAGTCTCTGTTTGCTGTACTTAATACTCTTTACAAATCTGTCTTCATTTTTGTACTTGATATGTACAATCACTTACTTACTCCTGAATGTTATACCCTGTGTGTGCTATCTCTGTTCTTATATTGTAATATGCTATGTTATGTATTGCAATTGTTGTACTCTCCTGGGTAGTACCTGAAAACAGACAGTTTCTGTCTGGGGTACCTACCCTGTTAACAAAAACTAAATAAATAAATAGTGAAGCAAGCAAGTGCGGCTGTAGGGACATTATGTTGAGCATAATGTAATCCTATTACATAGCAGGTTCCCTGGTAATGCCCACCCCTTTCTCAGGGCCATGGGGGAGTGCGAATGGTTACAACAGTGACAGAAATTACACAAGCTCACTTCTGCTAACTTTCTATTAACAGAGGGAGGGTCTTTTTTCTCCAGCCAGCTAGAAGGAATTATTGGACAAGAAATGCCTGCATGCTCAGGATAGGCTGATGGAAGGGGAACTAGTAATAACAAAGGATAGGGCTGTAAGGAAGATTTAAACTAAAGTACAGGAGTTAGGGAGGTAGCTAGTGCAGAGGGTTTCCAGTGGCAGGAGTTACTGTAGATACATGGGTTCACAAAGGGAAGGACAGCTTATCCATTAGGTAGGGAAATGGGCAGGCTGGGTGGGCCAAGCGGTCCTTATCTGCCATCAAATTCTATGTTTCTATGTTTCTATCTATAGTTGAGATGTTTATCAGAAAAATAATAGACACACAGTATGAGAAAGGGAGCACATAAAATCATTCTGACTTGAATGCAAGTCCCAGGGAACTCACACTCACAGCCTGAATGTCCGACATGCTTGAAAGACTGGAACTTAGAGGCACTTAGGAAGACCTAATGGGGGAAAGAAAATGAGTAGGGTTCCAAGAAGGAGGTATTCTAGCTATTCCAATGTGATAAATCTACTGGTAAAAGGAGTAGGTGACTCTTTTTAAGAGAGCAATTGTAAAGGAAAGAATATAAAAACATTAGTGGGACAAGCAGTTCCAGTGAGTCCATCTGGTAAAGCTAGAAGAAACAAACATTTGTCAATGCCAAATGTTGTCTTGCTGACATTGGCATTGGTACTGCAGGAATTAAAGAGATTGAACTGATGCCAACCCCACTCCCACCCTGCAGAGACTGACAGGCATTGGGGTGTGCCTTTGGGTTGTCGGCCATGACTCTCTTGCCATTTCACTTCATCCTACCCTGCAGACACCGACAAGTATCACGGTGTGCCTTGGGGTCTTTAAGCCTTACGCTCACTCCATTCCATAAGGAAATACACTGAGATGAGTACAGTATAGGAGAATAGGGTGAACTTTGGGGCCGAAGAGCCCAAGGCACACCTCGATGCCTGTCACTGGCTAGAAGGTGGGGGAGGGGGTGGAATGGTGTGAGCATTACAGCTGACAACCCCAAGTCACATCCCTGATGCCTGTCAGTCTCTACAGGATGGGGCATTATGGTTGGAAACCCTAACGCCCTGGGTGTTTGTTGGTATTTTCACCCCAAATTGTCAACATGGGCTTTTTGTGACCCCACATCATGAACAGTGGCACTATCAGTTCATCATGGAATGATGGTGTGGTACCTGAGGAGTGGAGGAGGGTGGATATGATTCCCCTTAGCAAAACTGGGAACAAGACAGAGGCAGGAAACTACAGATCTGTCAGTTTGACCTCTGTGGTAGGAAAAATGATGGAATCATATCTGAATGAAATATTTGTTGAGTACCTAGACACCAGTGGGGCACGGGACCCAAGGCAGCATAGATTCACAGCAGGGAGGTCATGTAAGATGAATCTAATTGATTTCTTTGACTGGGTGACCAAAGTAGCAGACCAGGGAAGGGCTGTGGACATGGTCTACCTAGAATTTAGCAAGGCATTTGACACAGTCCCACACAAAAGATTAATAAACAAATTAGCCAGCCTGGGAGTGGTTCCCAGGGTGATAGTCTGGGTAAAGCATTGGCTGAACAACAGGTCACAGAAGATAATAGTAAATGGAGTCCACTCTGTAGAAAGGGGGGTTACTAGTGAGGTACTGCAGGGTTCATTACTGGGTCCAGTCCTTTTTATTGTCTTGATAAGGGACATTGCAGATGGACTAAAGGAAAATATGCCTCTTTGCAGATGACACAAAGATCTGCAACAGGATTGATACACAAGGGGGCATGAAAAGGATGAGAAGGGACTTGGCAAGGTGGAGGAATGATCAGAAGTATGGCAGCCTGGATTCAGTGCAAAGAAGTGCAAAATAATGTATCTGGGAAACAAAAACCCAGGGGAAGAGTACACAATGGGGGAGGGAGTAACAACAAAAAATGGAAAGGGACCTGGGGTAATCATATCAGATGACCTTAAGGTTGGCAAGCAATGTGAGAAGGCAACACGGGGAGCTGGGGGATACTGGGATGTATAGGGAGAGGCATCACCAGCAGAAGACAGGAAGTTGTTATCCCTCTGTATAGACAGTTGATGAGACACCATCCGGAGTACTGCATCCAGTTCTGGAGACCCCATCTCCACAAGGACATAGACAGAATGGAGGCAGTCCAGAGGAGGACAACTAAAATGGTACAGGATTTACAAGAGAACCCATATAAGGAGAGACTAAAGGAGCTTAATATCAACCCTTGAGAGGAAGGGGGATATGATAGAAATGTTTATGTACCTTAGTGGAATCAACAAAGTCCAAGGAGGTAGCATCTTTCAGAAAAAGAGATGTGCAAGAACAAGGGGATACAATTTGAAGATAGAGGGAGGACCGCTCTAGGGCAATGTGAGGAAGCATTTTTTCACAAAGAGGGTGGTGGATGCATGGAACTGCCTTCCTGAGGAGGTTGTGGGGTCTAAAACTGTGGAAGAATTCAAGAATGCATGGGACAGACATAAGGCATTTCTTGTGGTGGGTAGGAAGAAATAGGCTGTTGGCTAACTAGGATCTGAAGCTTATCCAGTAGGTAAGGAAATGGGCAGATTAGGCAGGCCGAGCTGTCCTTATCTGCTGTCAAAGTCTATGTTTAAGGTGATTTTGCACAGCGACTGCACCATTTAGAGCCACAGGTGCAAAAACACATTTCGGGCAGGATGCGAAAAATGACAGCTGTACTGTTCATGAGGAGGTATAAAAAAATGGCAATGTTGAAAATCTGGAGTGAAATATGAAAAATTGGTGAAGTCACGAGTGTGTATAGAAACTGCACAATGCACACCCGTAATGCAATTATTTTGGGGATTTTTTTACCAAATTTTCAACATAGGCATTTTGGGACCTCTGCTCATGAACAGTGGCACTGTGATTTTATTAATCTGTCCTGAAAGTTGATTTCCCACAGTGAGATGCTCCATTGTGCGCCAGATGTGTGAAAACACATATCAGGCAGGATGTGAAAAATCACAGCTGTACTGTTCATAAGGAGGTGTGAATAAATGGCAATGTCGAAAATCTGGAGTGAAAATATTACAAATTGTTAAAGTTATAAGCATGCGTGGAAACTGTGCAAAGCACACTCGTAACACAGTCATTTGTTGGACTTTTTTCAACAAATTTGCAAAATTGGATTTTTGGGACCCCACCTCATGAACAGTGGCACTATAGTTTCGTTAATTGGTCCTGAAAGGTGATTCCACGCAGTAACCATCAAATCACCTTTTAGACCGAATAACAAAATGACAATGCATGTGTTCATGAGGTGGGGTCCCAAGAATCCCATGTTAAAAATTTGGAGACAAAATTCAAAACAATGGCTGAGATAGCCACCTAAGTTGAAACCCCACATTGATGCCATTATACAGCTTACCGTGATTTTCTGCAGTTCGCGGTCGGCTTTTGAAGAGTTTAGACGTATCCTGCTCCACCAAAGATCACCATGCCAGTCCTCTGGAGATAAATATGGGGTGAGGGGGGTTGCAGGGAGGTGGGGTGCGAGAGGGTGAGTGTGGGTTTAGAGGCATCCTGATGACAAGGGACTGTTTTCTTTTTTACAGGGACAAAAGAACAAAAAAGGACATCTGGGAATGTTTTCTTTATTTACAAGTTTTACAAATAAATACATTTGGGCACAATGGGGTGGGGTCCCAGTGTACCACATGAGTTTTTTGGGGGGGGACTGAAGCCAACAGGGATTCGGCACCCCCATCAGCAACAAAAGTGTGGGGGGAGGGGGCCATGATGCCAACAGGTATTGGGCACCCCCGTTGGCAAACAAATTAGGCATGGGGGATACATTATGCTGGCAGGGATTGAGCACCCTGTCGGAGAACAAATTGAATTGTGGGGGCATACCAACATGGGGACTGGGCACCCCCGGAGTTGGTTTTCTGGGGATTGCGTGACGGATGGCAGGAGCCGCCATATTTATTGAAATGTTTCATCAGGAAAGGAACATACTGGAGGCATGTCATCTGTGCCGCTGCATGAAAAGCTTGTCTCTGATTGCAGTGGCACATTTCTTTCAAGTTGTGTTCACTTTACATAATTCTTGCATCAGCGCTAGCATGCTGGCTAATTGGGGAATGAGGGACGCACCTACTAAAGCATGCCCTGCATTCACCAACACTGACACACTTCTGCATTTCTCCTACTGCCGCAAGATGTTGCTTACGTACGCGCAAGACAACATAAAAATCAAGGGAGGGGGAGGCAAAATAGTTGCACATAAATGAACTACAGGACTGCAAACAGCTCAGATCAGATGCAGTGGTAAGTGCTTTGCAAAAGTTACATTCCACAAGTGGAATTCTGGTGGATTTACTTAATACACTACCATGTCAGTGTGCGCCGCTCATTCTGCTCCATGACAACTTGTTCTGGGCTATAAGCGCTGGCGTCAATCCCCTCCCTGAACAATTTGTTCCCATTTTGCACCATCTGGAGTTTATTTTATTATATTTGTGCAGGGTGTGAATTTTCATGGGACAATTTATACCGGGGGGCACTTTATGCTGGACCTCATAGTTCGGAGTGTTGAGGACCAAATTGACCGGCATGAATTGTTGCGTAACCCCCATCAACATGGATGGTGCTGGTTGGGTATCATCTGTGCAAGCACTGCTACTGGTGGTAAGAGGTGCTGTGAGATGATTGTCTCATCAGATGAGAAGAAACTGTTAGCCACTGGCTACTCAGAGCATGTTTAGCATGTTTGCTCCAACATGCCCAGAGCTAACTAGTGCAGTATACTGTCAGGGTCAGTTTCCTGGTCTGCTCTGCCATTCTCATGGACACCAGATCCTAGCCCTGTGCCCAACATGCTCAATTGATGAGTAGTGGCACTGTTCTGATGCCTCTGAAAACTGGTCCTCCTTTATCATCCAGCCACACCTAGGCCCAAAGGAACAACATTTCTGTCAGCCAGTCCCTTAAATCTCTCAAGATTACATGGCCATCATTGGTGGATGGTTTGGGAGATTTCTTTCATGGGACCTACCATTTAATCCATCTCCCTTACCTCCATCAGAAACTCCCAGTCCTTGATGCTCGATGCTCGATGCTCGATACTCTCTATCATCTCTCTTCTCTCACCTCTCTCTGATCTGTCACTTTCTACCATATTGAGAAAAACTGATGATTTTGCAGCTTTACAGCACAGCACATCATGTGAAATTGTTATCCCTGATTGGATGCTGTAGCTGCCTAACAAATCAGTGGCCAAACTCCATTAAAGTCCCACCATCATCTTTATTTTCAGAGCCACATTGGGATCACCAGAGATACTGGCTTGGTGCCTTATTTGGGAAACTGCCAATTCTCAATGAAGATCTAAACCCACATTTAAGTCTGGTTGATTCCCACACACAATTTTATTTTCATTCTTTGGTAACTGGGTAAGACCCACAGGGTGCAAGGCCCATTTATAAGGGGTGACCCAGAAGCACAGGGAGGTTTAACGAGTTGATCATGGTCACTCAGAATGCAAGTGGAGGTTGTGGGACTCACACCAAGGTATGCTGGATGCACCACGCTTGTTCCTAGCTCATTGCTTTGACCTCTGTGCTATCCTGTCAGCTTCATTCATGAACACAAGATGACTACTGCTGATTTTGAATTTTTGTAGAAGGCTAGGCCATAGTGAGTATGCTCTGTATTTGCAACATTGTGAGTAGTACACCCTAGGCACAGGATAACATGCAGAATATCATTTGCTCTGGCACACTAGATCACAGAGCTGCAGAATGCTTAAAAACTGGAACAGTAACAGGATGGCAGCTTGTTCAGGACTGCATATGAATATTTCAGATGGGACCAAGCAGATCTGGACTGTTAGCCAATACAACTCCTCCCCTTCCCTCACACAAATTGGGCAAAATCTGAAGACAAACATCCTAAAGTTCACAGTTAGCTCACGTACTGTAATTGCACTTATTTCAGATACTATAAGGTTTCTGAAACTACTCCTCTCCACTGTAGTACTCTCACAGGCTCAGAGACATCAATAACTTTGGTTACAGTGCAAAGGGCCTTTTAGTTCATCAGTGGTAGCCAGAAAGCCTCTTTCAACTGATCCACATATCAAGAAGAGAACACAATGATAAATACCCGCTCCAGTCATTTTCCATACACTCTTGACTGAATACTCATTTTTAGGCTTTTGTACAGCACTCTTAATGTACCAGTCATTTAAATAGGCTGTTTTCTGCATTCATGCAAGTAGAAAATACAGCGGCAAGAAGGAAAGTACAGCACTCAGCTGAACTCAGAATGCAGATTGCGTAGAACCATTAGCTCAGGCCTTTCTCTGGCTCTTTGTCCATCTGTATCCACCAGGAGCATCTGTTCAGCGTGATGAGATTCTGTGCCAGCTAACACAGGGTTATCCCTTCCTGGGGTTACTAAGGGCAGCAACGCAAAAAAGTACAGTGTTTGCAAACCCAGCTGTACTTTTTTTTTATCTAACAATGCTTGCTGAGTCCACAAGAGTAGAGAACGTGGATAATTAGCCTTGTGCACCCATCTGCTGAACATCAAAATCCTGCTAATCAGCTTAAAAAAAAGTTTTAGTCTAGCTCTTTGATGTTCTGCAGATCAGCAGAGTTTGGGGGTATTCTGCTCATTTAGCTGGAAATTTTGTCTGTGGAATAAAGACATATTGGAAGCGTTGTTCCTCAGTGACATTTTTCAATGCAGCTTATGACTATGCTGTAGTATTAGCCTGATTGACAAGTGGCCTAGGAGAACCATCACCCAAATTCAGCTTGTTGCAAACTCACACGTGTTTTAAATTCACAATGTTACAAGTATCTATAAAGAGCAAAGAATAACTGCACAGAATATGTATTTTGAAGATGGTGAGGCTGATGACTGCAGGTGGGAGAAAGGTGCACATGCATTGCTGTTAAAAGTTAATAGGGCTTATGGTATAAAAGATGCTGAGCATGAGGTCTGGGTGAGAGGATCGCAACGCTGAGCAGTTCTGGCTGCCCAAACCTTATGAGAGAGTTCTCTTATACCACAGGAAATTGACTCTATGGAGACACTAAGTCACCTGACTTAGCTAGAGTGACTTAAGTTTCAAGCATATTTTTTTAATTTCAAAAGTTAAATGAAACTGCCCTCTCCCTTGGCTGTGAAGTGGACTGTGCCACTCCTAACCTTCCTGGAAGAGAGACCACTGTACACAGGATAAGTGGTTTGATGACTCTGTGTGCTGATCGGCTGGAAGTACGTGAGTGATTAATAATAGGTACTATGTAGCTTATTTACTTTTTTTAAGCCAAAGTTTGCTTGCTTTCTCCCTCATTACATAACAACTCAGGTGTCCCACTGCATAAAGATAACATCAACAATAACATGGCTTTAGGATTTTTTAATATAATTGTTCATTGGTGATGTAAGTAGCTCATTAATCTCCCTACAGTACTTTTTCAATTGTTTGCTTTAAGGTGTAACTCCCCTACAAATGGGGGTTCCCAAAAAGTCTCCCTTGAGCTTGCCTAAATGCTCACTGCCAGGCTGGCGTCCTGCAATTTAGCAGTTTAAATGTGATCGTCAGAGCCTGTATAGCCTCTGTGCACTGTCTCTTTCAGAGCTGCTTGATTGCAGCATAAGTAATCTGAGATGGAGCTCTGTTGAAAGATGTAACTATTTGCTGAAAACCATTTAGAATGATAATGATAATGTAGTTTGTCTAACCTGCTTTCTTTGTAGCAAGGACGGTTTTGTTTGTCTCCACTATCTTGGTCCTGGACTGCAAACTGGACCAATCAGTTCTGGTGGGACCTAAAATGTAGCCGGACTACAGGAGCTGTCTAAATTCAAAATCTATAGAAACTGTGGTTTGCATTTTTGTGCCTTTTTTGCAACTGAAGGGGGAGCTCTTGCTTTGACTGACAGCCAAATCAGCCAACCAAAGCTTTTGGATCTTGGGGAAGTCCCGGGCTGCTTGCAGTTTTTCAGTTAGAACTAAGCAGGAAGCTGAGCAAGAAGGAGCTGAAGTGATTCTGAGAGCAATCCTGAGTGGATTCGCATGGGAGAACTATGAAAAGGCTGAGAGTTTGGCCTCCATGTCTGCCTGCTGCTCTTGAGAGGGAGAGAAGAGAATTATTTTGGATTAAATCCAAGTTTGTGTTACTAAAGTAAGCTACTGAAGTGGGCCAGGCTCAACCCGAAGAAGACCAAATATTTTAGCTGAATGTGATCGGCTTGTCAGGAGTTCCAGCTACCCCTAAGCTCCTGGTGTGTGCAGAAACTTTGCCATTGTGCCCGGGGAGCGCTTTGCCTGGTACAGTAGAATTCCCGTATATGTAAATGTCCTATGAGCTGCTAGTGGGTTGTGAGTTAGTTCCCCTCTGTGTGAACTGTGTTCTGCTTGCTGGAAGCTGTATCCAGCCCAAAACGGACTGCTTCAGAACTTGTCTCCATGCGGTCTGGGCTTTGCTAGACTGGCCCAGCCAGACTACCCACTGCACAGAGAAGCCATCAACAAGAGACCTGCCTGGGGATCAGTCCCCAGCTCCATGCTTGAACAGAAACGATGCCTCTGTGACTTATATGGGCCCTGCTTCTCCTGGCATTCCAGATCAACCACCTGCAGTCTCGATTTTCATCCAGCCTATGTCCAGTCTTGGGTATCGTGAGTAAATACCAGGGTAGTTCCCTACAACAACAGCTTAATCTGTGTGTGTCATCTGATTGTCTTGTTGTTTCGTTTCCTTTATGAACTGTGCCCTCTGGCTCCGGATTACAAATATTGTACACTGTGCATGTTGTGTTTTCCATCACAGGGCCCCAACCAGCTGCAACCCTGGGCAACTGTCTTGGCTAGCCCATCTCTTCTCCACATGGGTACCCAGAGGTGGACTGTGGGGACTCAAAGCACATGCATAACTGCTTGACTGATATAACCTTTAAGCTAATTAACCTGATTTTGCCCCTCCCTTGTTCAAGTCCCCTGAATAAATCAGATCTAACTTTTTCTGCATGTAATCTGACTGTGGTTCCAGTTTGTGCTCAAGGTACTGTACTGTTGCTATTTGTTGTGCTTAACATAGAAACATAGAAACATAGAATTTGACGGCAGATAAGGACCGCTTGGCCCACCTAGTCTGCCCATTTTCCTACCTAACAGATAAGCTGCAGATCCTAGTTAACCAACAGCTTACTTCCTCTTACCCGCCCCTAGGACTGCCTTATGCCTGTCCCATGCATTCTTGAAGTCCCCCACTGTTCGTGACTCTATGACCTCCTCAGGGAGGCTGTTCCATGCATCCACAACCCTCTCTGTGAAAAAATACTTCCTCACATTACCCCTGGAGCGTTCCGCTCTATCTTCAAATTGTGCCCCCTTGTTCTTGCACATCTCTTTTTCTGGAAGATGCTACCCTCTTGGACTTTGTTAATTCCCTTGAGGTACTTGAAAGTTTTTATCATGTCCCCTCTCTCCCTTCTTTCCTCAAGAGTATACATATTAAGCTCCTTTAGTCTTTCTTCATATGTCTTCTGGTGCAGACCCTGCACCATTTTGGTTGCCCTCCTCTGGACAGCCTCCACTCTGTCTATGTCTTTGCGGAGATGAGGTCTCCAGAACTGCACACAGTACTCCCAGATGGGGTCTCACCAACTGTCTGTACAGAGGGATAACAACTTCCTGTTTTGTACTATTGATGCCTCTTCCTATGCATCCCAGTATCCCCCCAGCCTTCCTTACTGCCTTCTCACATTGCTTGCCCACCTTTAGGTTATCTGATATAATTACCCCCAGGTCCCTTTCTATTTTTACTGTTGTCAGTATCTCACATCCCATTGTGTACGCTTTCCCTGGGTTTTTGTTTCCCATGTGCATTACCTTGCACTTCCTCACATTAAATCTGAGCTGCCATACATTTGACCATTCCTCCAACCTTGCCAAGTCCCTTCTCATCCTTTCCACTCCATCTTGTGTATCAACCCTGTTGCAGATCTTTGTGTCATCTGCAAAGTGACATACTTTTCCTTCCAGTTCCTCTGCAATGTCACTTATAAAGACATTAAAAAGGACCGGTCCCAGTACTGAACCCTGCGGTACCCCACTAGTAACCCTCCTTTCTTCACTGTGTACTCCATTTACTACTACCCTTTGCATCCTGTTGTCTAGCCAATTTTTTATCCAGGCTACCACCTGGAGACCCATTCCAAGGCTGGCTATCTGGTGTATTAATCTTTTGTGTGGGACTGTATCAAATGCCTTGCTAAAATCTAGGTAGGCCATGTCCACAGCCCCTCCCTGGTCTACTACTTTGGTCACCCAGTCAAAGAAATCTATTAGATTCATCTGACATGACCTTCCCATCATGAATCCATGCTGCCTTGGGTCTTGTGCCCCACTGGCCTCTAGGTACTCAACAATTCTTTCCTTCAGAAGTGATCCCATCAATTTCCCTACCACTGAGGTCAAACTAACTGGTCTGTAGTTTCCTGCCTCTGTCCTGCTCCCACTTTTGTGAAGAGGAATCACATCTGCCCTCCTTCAGTCCTGGGGTACCACCCCATCCTCCAATGATTTGTTAAAGAGAGTAGTCAGCGATGTTACTAGTTCTACCCTTAGTTCTTTTAGAATTCTTGGGTGAATCCCATCAGGCCCCATTGCTTTGTCCACCTTCAATTTTATTAGTTCTTTCAGAACCCTTTCTTCTGTAAATGGACTGGTATCGACCCCCGTCTTCAGAGTGTTTCTCTTGTTTGGTTTAGGTAACTCCCCCTCCTCGTCCTTTGTGAATACTGAGCAGAAATAGTCGTTCAGTATCCCTGCTTTTTCACTGTCACCCTCTACCCACATTCCCTTCCCATTATTAAGCTTCAGTATCCCTCCTTTGGTCTTTCTTCACTCCCTAATGTACCTATAAAAGGTCTTATCCCCCTTCTTAACAGAATTGGCTATCCTTTCCTCGGTTTGGGCCTTTGCTATTCTGACTGCCTTCCCAGCCTCTTTCTGCTTTAACTGATAAAGTTCTCTGTCCTGCTCCTTCTGTGTTTCCTTATATTTTCTGAATGCTGTCCTTTTTCCTTAACCTTCCTGCCACCTCTTTTGTGAACCATAGCTTTTTTTTCCTTCATTGTGTTTTATTGATTTGCTTTACAAAAGGCTTGTTGCCTCTGTGATGGCTGTTTTGATCACTCCCCATTGTTCCTCCACCCCTCCTTCTTGCTTGTTTGCAAGTGCTTTTCTAAGGCACTCTCTCATTTTCCCAAAGTCAGCCCTCCTAAAGTCTAGTACTCTTGCTTTTGTATGGCTTGATTGTATGGCTGTGTTTATCGTGAACCACACTGTTTGGTGGTCGCTTGTTCCCAGATGGCTACCCACTTCTAAATCTGAGATTCTTTCTCCATCCCCATTTGAAAGTACCAGGTCTAAGATTGCTCCTTCCCGAGTGGGTTCCGATACTAGCTGTCTGAGGCATGCCCCCTGTAGGGCATCAAGAATGACCCTGCTCTTGGATGTGCCTGCAGCAAAGGTGCTCCAAGTTGTTAAAAGTTCCCTCCCCCCCCCATTGAGGAAAAGAATTAAGGTGAAATCCTCCCCTTTCCCAGAGAAAAGACAAGAACATCCGCCCTCTTTCACAGCACACCTCACAAAACCTATTCCAAATCCCTGAACTTGCCAGTGCTGGGTTTTCCATCCTCCTGTCATCTCTCACACTGCTGTGTTGTACAACTTGGACAGCAAGCGGGCATCATGATGAAAAGTTTTACACCAAGCAAAATAAGGTCCTACATCCAAATGCTACAGATAGCTTTGGTGGGCAACAGCAACCTACTCAGGGTGTTCTCTCAAATGCTTTAAGTGACCATTGTGCAACTTTCTGTATCACAAGGATTCATTTTCTGCATACCAGCCCTAAATACATCCATTATTGCCCCCTCAAGAATCTAGACCAGGTTGCTCTCCTACTACACTTTGAGAATGCCGATTGGACCCCTGTTCTTACAGAAACTAATGTTGATTCCTCTTTTCAACACTTTGTTAATATTTTTAACACCATCTGGGACTCCCATGGCCCTTTAAAAACCAAAAGTGTCAGGCATCAACATCTTCCCTAGGTAACCCCTGACCTCCTTTAACTCAGCAAGACATGTGATCACACCTGGCAGCATTTTAAGTCCACACTCACCCCTCCTGGCCACCAAAATTTTAAGGCTGTCAGAAATGCCTGCACTAGAGGTCAGGCTAGCTAAGTAACATTTATTTCGGGCTAAAACTACAAAATGGTCGTACATCCCCAACCCACTTCTGGAAAACAGTAAAGTCAAGAGAAGAGGGGGTGACGCCCAAGGGGGAAGAAATGGCAGAAACAGGGGGGAAGGGGTGACAGATGGCGAAATCATGGAGGGCAGAGTTCGGGAGGGTTTGAAGGCACTGATGCTGAACAAGGCGCCAAGCCCAGATGGCATCCTCCCCAGGGTACTGAAGGAGCTGGCAGAGGTCCTTGCAGGACCTTTGGCAGACCTATTTGATGCCTCACTACATTTGGGGTGTGTACCTCAGGACTGGAGGATGGCTCATGTGGTGCAACTCCACAAGAGTGGTCCCAAGGATGAACCGGGAAACTACAGACCAGTGAGCCTCACATCCATCATGGGTAAGCTAATGGAGACTATCCTGAAGGAGAGGCTGGTGGCCCTCCTAGAGGCCAAAGGACTACAGGACAGCAGACAGCATGGCTTCATATGGGGCAGATCCTGCCAAACCAAGCTGGTGGAGTTCTATGACTGGGTAACTAGGCAACTGGACAGGGGTCATGCAGTGGATGTCCTGTATCTGGACTTTAGTAAGGCATTCAACTCAGTGCTGCATGGAAGGCTGGGAAGTAAGTTAGTAGGCACAGGGGCAGGTGCAAAGCTGGTGAGATGGGTAGGAAACTGGCTTCAGGGAAGGCAACAGAGGGTGGTGATGGGTGGGGAGCTCTCACACCCAAGGGTAGTGACGAGCAGTGTTCCACAGGGCTAGGTGTTGGGACCAGTGTTGTTTGAGATATTCATTGCAGACATATCATGGAACATCAAGAGCAAGATCAGTCTGTTTGCTGATGATACCAAGGTAGGAGCGGTGGTGGATGACCTAGGTGGATGGCAGGGGTTGCAGGATGATCTGGCAAAGCTTGAAACCTGGTCAGACACCTGGCAACTGGGGTTTAATGCCAAAAAGTGCAAGGTGCTACATTTTCGGATGAAGAACCCAAGGATGAGTTACCAGCTGGGGGGAGTGCAGCTAGCCCAGACATAGGAGGAGAAGGATCTGGGGGTGCTCATTACAGGGTCAATGAACAACTCGGCACAATGTAGGACAGCAGCTGCAAAGGGAACAAAATGCTGGGTTGTGTTGCAAGGGATATATCCTCGAGGAGGGAGGAGGTGATTCTGCCACTGTATAGGTCATTAGTTAGACCACACCTGGAGTACTGCGTGCAGTACTGGCGCCTGTATCTGAAGAGGGACATTAAGTTACTGGAGGGGGTGCAGTGCAGGGCGACAAAGATGATCAAGGGGCTGGGGGACTTATCATATGAGAGGAGGTTGAGGGAGTTGAACATATACTCACTGGAGGGCAGGAGGGATGGGGGGACATGATTGAAACCTTTAAAAACTGTATATGAAAGGAATAAACAAGACAGGTACAGAGGGGCTGTTCAAAGTAAGGGAGGGGAGGGACACCAGGGGCCATGATATGAGACTGGAGGGAGGAAGGTTCAGGAGGGAGATGAGGAGACACTCTTTTACTGAGAGGGTGGTGGCTGGGTGGAATGCGTTACCTGCAGAAGTGGTATCCAGTAGAACAGTGGACTGCTTCAAAAGGGGATGGGACAGGACAAGGGGGAGGGTTAATGCAGGGGAAGGGTGGAAGGGAGGGGCAGCTGCAGAATAAGGGGTGCTAGCTGCACATTTGAGCAGACTTGATAGACCTCTAGGCCTTTATCTGCTGGCAAATTTCGTATGTTCGTAAACTCACTTTTAAAACCACCCTCCACTTTGGCCTCTCCCACCCTAAAGGTCGAAGGCTCCTTCATCTCCAACACCCTGCAGATATGTGAAATCCTAAACACATTCTTGACTTCATGTGTCCCTCAGTCCTCTGCAATCTCCCACAGCACCTCTCAAAACTCCTCTTTTGGACCACAAAACATCGTTTTTCTACCTATTACAAATGATGAAGTCCTCTCTGCCCTAATCTCACTAAACCCTGGTAAACTCAGCCCTGATGGCCTTCACCCCCACCTACTCCTTTTCACTGCTCCAGCCATAGTCCTCCCCTTACCTGTCTGCTAAACCTATCCTTCCAGCCTGGTACTGTACCCCAAACATGACAAACTGCCCATGTAATCCCTCTTCACAAGGGTGGTAGTCCTCTGGAACCTGGTAAATACCATCTGATCTCCTTACTACTGTCACTGGCAAAGCTTCAGGAATCACTCACTCACACAAGTCTCTGGGAATTTTTGACTCCTCAACAGCACTAACCTCACATCAATCCAGATTTTGAAAACATCATTCAACAGTCTCCTCTCTACTCAGAGTAACTAACTCATTTCATGCTTCAGTGGATCACAGCCACATCACAGGAGCATTTTTATTGATTTTGCAGCTTTTGACTTTGTGTCCCATCATCTACTATTTCAAATTCTCAGTGCCCTTGGTCTAGCAAATTCTACGCTGGCATGGTTGCAGTCTTATCTTCTGAACAGGGCTCAATGTGTCCGCATTGGCAACTCTCCCTCTCCTCTCCAACTTGTCTAGGGTACCTCAGGGTTCAATTCTGGGCCCCCTACTTTTCTCTGTCTTTATTAACAGAACTCCTGATAATATGCATTTCTTCTAATATTCATCTCTATAATGACAATGCTATTCTGTTTGCAACTGTTCCCTCTCCCACTGCTGATCAAGCCCCTCTACAGTCCGATTTGAACGCCATGCTCACTTGGTTTCATGAAAACCTCCCCATGGTAAATTTTAAAAAAGACGGTCTCAATGAGATTCGGGATGCCACAAAAATTAGCCTCCATCCATACCTCTGTAACCCCTAGGTGGTGCTATCCCAAGGGCTACTACCCTTGCCAGCCTGGCTAGTAGCAGGTTAAGGGGCCTGGGTACTGAAACGGGTGCCTCCACCTGGAGGTCAGGATTGTTAGTGGTCAAGCTAACCTGGGCACAGCCCTCTGGGACACTGTAAACCCCCCTTGTTCCCTTCTAGTGGCCTGAACAACACACAATAATCACTTTCACAATGACCCTTATTCACCAGGCAATTACCCACACTGTTTGCACTTACCACCAGGGCAGTTGCCTCTAGCTCAGCCCTGCAGACCCCCTGTAAAACAAGGTTATGCACAGCAAATAGCAACAGTACAGTACTTTTGGTACAAACTGGAACCACAGTCAGGTTAAGTGCAAAAAGAGTTAGATCTGATTTATTCAGGGGACTTGAACAAGGGAGGGGCGTCATCAGGTTGATTGGCTTAAGAGCTAAATTAATCAGACACTTATGCATGCACTTCAGAGTCCTTACGTAGTCACACACTCTGGGTACCAGGTAGGAAACAGTTGGGCTAGTCAGGAAGGTTGACCGGGGTAGGCCGGCATCGCAGCTGGTTGGAGCCCTGTGTTAGAAGAAAACAACATGCACAACACACACTATTTGCAATCCAGAGCCAAAGGGCTCAGTTCATGAAAGAACAGGCAACAAGACAATCAGACGACACACTTTAGATTAAGTTGTTGTTGCAGGGAGCTATCCTGATGTTTACTCACGATACCCAATACTGGACACAGGCAGGACGAAAATCGAGACTGCAGGTTGTTGATCTGGAGTGCCAGAAGAAGCAGGGCCCACACGAATCACTGAGGTGTCGTTCCTGTTCAAGCGTGGAGCAGGGGGCTGATCCCCAGGTAGGTCTCTCATTGGTGGCTTTCTCTGAGCAGTGGGTAGTCTGGTTGGGCCAGTGTGGCAAGGCCCAGGCCAATCGGAGATGAATACGGATTTCAGTCCACGGAGCTGGATGCAGTGTCCAGCAAGAAAAACACAGTTCATACAAACAGTGGGGAACCACTCATGACCCACTATCACCACCCAGCACAATTACATGTAAGGAAAAAAACACTGTACCAGGTCAATGGCTCCCTGGTCGCAATCACAGAGTCTCTGCCCAAACCAGGAATTCAGAGGTGGCTAGAAATCCTGACAGGCTGATCACGTTCAGCAAATCTTCAGGTCTGAGCTTGGTCACGATTCCAGGTTGCACCGTGAGATGAGCAACTTGTTCAGTGTGCCCTCCTGGTGAAACATTTCAATAAATAAATAAATAAACCGATTAAGTGGCTTACTTCTTTCTCAAAACTCGGATTCAGTACGAAATAACTCTCTTCTCCCTCTCAGGGGCAGCAAGCAACAGGCAGGCCAAAACTCAAGCCTTTCTACAGTTCTGCGCAAAACTACGCAGGTCTGCTGCTCGATTATCTCGAGCTGTTACTTCTTCACTTCCCAACTTAGATCTCCCTTCTGCTCATCATGCCCATTAATTGAGGCACAACAAAATGACTCAGAGAATTGGTCTGAATTATTTATTTATTTTTCATTGTTTAACCAGGAGTAGCACACTAAGCTGAAAGCTTGTTTACAGGTGCGACCTGGGAGCACAGAGAAGTCAAGTGACTTACTCAGGGTCACACAGTATGCAAGTGAAGGCTGTAGGATTCAAACCCAGGTCTGGTCTGCTGGATGCCTCCAGATTTGCAGCTCACAGCCTTAAACCACTGTGCTATACTGCCTCCAAATTAGTGCTTCTCTTATCCCTCCATGCGAGGGAGTGGCAGGCAGGCAGGCCAGATTCAGCCTTCCCACCAAGTCCCCATGCTACTCCGCGGAGCAGCAGCTCCTTGAGCTGGAGCTGCTCACCCTTCCAGCTCCAACTCACTTCTGACTCTAGCAGCAGGCAGCTTGGGACTTTCCAAAAGATCCAAAAGGTTCAGTTGGCTGATTCTTCTGTCAGTCACCACAAGGGCTCCCCCTCCCAGTCCTTTTAGGTGCCAAAAGCCCAAGACTACTAATCCTACAGAAGTTTGCTTCCACAAAGCCCCTGGGGACCGGCTCCATTTTAGAGTCCCCAACGGCACTGATTGGCTCATTTTGGCAGTCCAGGGCCAAGATAGTGGTGACAAACAGAAACTGTCCAAGCTGCAAAGAAGGCAGGTTAGACGAACTACAATATCATTAACGCTCAAATAAACAATCAGCAAACAGTTACATTTTCTAACAAATCCGCCTCTGTGCTAATAGTGATGGCAGAAATAGAGCGATTATCAAGCAGCCTCGGAGGGACTCAGCACCAAGACACTCAGCCCCCCTCCCAGATTAATTATGACTGCAAGAAGGCAGATCTTAAAGAGACAATACACAGAGGCTATACAGGTACTCTCTGGCAATAACGTTTAACTGCTAAAACGCAGTACACCAGCCTGGCAGTGGGCATTTAGGCAAGCTCAAGGAAGACTTTTCAGGAACCCCCATTTGTAGGGGGGTTACACACTTCCCTGCCTGGAGAAAACCTGGCGTCCGAGTCAAGTCTGTACCATCATAATACTGAAAATGCAAAATAAACAAGACATATATAACATTAGCATGCTATGCAAATACTATCTAATACATCAGCTAACCTAAACTTGTCAGATTACTATACATTATTTCATACATATGACAATTATAATGGAATCAGTAACACACCCTGAACATGCATAAATATTGTCTCACGTTATAACCTCTGTTCATTAAACAGTGTAAGAGGGGGCCCGTCCCTACCATCTAACTTGGGGCTGGATGGGGCAGGTACACCCTTTTTGTTCTTCCTTCTCAGTATGTGTTTAGTACATTTAAGGTGGGGCTAGATCCGTAGATCAAATATGTTTGACAGGAAATTCTGGGTGACGAAACACATTGGACAGCACCCCACACAGTCAAGCAAACTCAGTCTTTAGGAGCCTCAGCCGGTCCTCTACAGATTCTTAAGTAGTCGCAACACTAGTACCAATACCCATACTAGAAACTTGAGACTGACCCCCCCGAAGGTCAGCCGAAATAGCAGGTCTCAAAGCCATAGCAGGGTCCACCTCCAATGACTGCTCAACTCTTCTAGTTGCTTGCATCAATAGACAAAAATCTGGTGCATCAGTCAGGCACTGTTGCATCTGCAGCTGCTACATCAATGACTTGGGGTCCCCAACTGAAGTCAGCAGTTTATTCATCTGCATCCGATCCATCCCCGAGGGCATCACCTCCCCTCGAGCCACCATTTTCTGCAGTACCCCTTCCACTCTCAGAAGGTACTCCGACAACCACTCCCTTGGCTGCTGCCGCATAGTGGTAAACTTTTGCCACAACATCCTTACAACCCAATCAGGATCAAATACAGCACTTAAAACATCCAAATACTGTTTGGGAGATACAGGGATCTCTTGTTCCCGAAGTCTCCACATGACCCGCAATGCAGGCCTTCTGAGTTATGAGAATATGGTCTGCCTTTTCTGGTCATCAGTCGTTGACCAATCACTTAACATCCATTCAGTACACATACTCCAGGTTTCACAATCTTCCTCCCTACAGGGGGTGGGCACAGTCCCAGAGAAAGCACTCTCCATAATTCACCAAAGGCATGAAACATTTGGCACCAACTTTTCCAGTAAGACAAAACACTGATCCTCCTGGCCACTAGAGGATGCTAATCCCAGTGCTGCCTCCAAGATGTAACCCCTAGGTGGCGCTATCCCAAGGGATACTATCCCTGCCTGCCTGGCTAGTAGCAGGTTAAGGGGCCTGGGTACTGAAACAGGTGCCTCCACCTGGAGGTCAGGGTTGTTAGTGGTCAAGCTAACCTGGGCACAGCCCTCTGGGACACTGTAACCCCCCACCTTGTTCCCTTCTACTGACGTGAACAGCACACAATAATCACTTTCACAATGACCCTTATTCACCAGGCAATTACCCACACTGTTTGCACTTACTACCAAGGCTGTTTCTTCTAGCTCAACTCTGGAGACCCTCTGTAAAACAAGGTTATGCACAGCAAATAGCAACAGTACAGTACTTTTGGCACAAACTGGAACCACAGTCAGGTTAAGTGCAAAAAGAGTTGGATCTGATTTATTCAGGGGACTTGAACAAGGGACGGGCGTAATCAGGTTGATTGGCTTAAGAGCTAAATTAGTCAGGCAGTTAAGCATGCACTTCAGAGTCCCTACACAGTCACACACTCTGGGTACCCAGGTAGGAAACAGGTGGGCTAGCCTGGAACGTTGACCGGGGTAGGCCGGCGTCGCAACTGGTTGGAGCCCTGTGATGGAAGAAAACAACATGCACAACACACACTATTTGCAATCCAGAGCTGAAGGGCTCAGTTTGTGAAAGAAAAGGCAATAAGACAATCAGATGACACACTTTAGATTAAGCTGTTGTTGCAGGGAGCTACCCTGATGTTTACTCATGATACCCCATTCTGGACACAGGCAGGACAAAAATTGAGACTGCAGGTTGTTGATCTGGAGTGCCAGGAGAAGCAGGACCCACACGAATCACCGAGGTATCATTCCTGTTCAAGCGTGGAGCAGGGGGCTGATCCCCAGGCAGATCTCTCATCGATGGCTTTCTCTGTGCAGCAGGTAGTCTGGCTGGTCCAGTGTGGCAAGACCCAGGCCAATTGGAGATGAATACAGATTTCAGTCCGTGGAGCTGGATGCAGCCTCCAGCAAGCAAAACACAGTTCAGACAAACAATGGGGAACCAACTCACGACCCACTATCAGCACACAGCACATTTACATGTAAGGAAAATTCCACTGTACCAGGCCAATGGCTCCCCGGTCGCAATCACAGAGTCTCTGCCCAAACTGAGAGTTCAGAGGTGGCTAGAAATCATGACAGCTAATTGCATTCAGCAAATCTTTGGTCTTCTTCAGGTCTGAACCTGGTCATGATTCAGTGGCTTACTATTTTCTCACAACTTGGATTCAGTCCGAAATAACTCTCTTTTCCCTCTCAGAGGCAGCAAGCAGCAAGCAGGCCAAAACTCAAGCCTTTTCTACAGTTCTCCTGTGTGGAACTATGCAGGTCTGCAGCTCAGTTATCTCGAGCTGTTACTTCTTCACTTCCCAACTTAGATCTCCCTTCTGCTCATCATGCCCATTAATCTAGGCACAACGAAATGGCTCAGAGACTTGGTCCAAATTAGAGCTTCTCTTATCTCAACATGCGAGGGAGTGGCAGGCAGGCAGGCCAGACTCAGCCTTCCCACCAAGTCCCCATGCTACTCCGAGGAGCAGCAGCTCCTTGAGCTAGAGCTGCTCACCCTTCCAACTCTAACTCACTTCTGACCCTAGCAGCAGGCAGCTTGGGACTTTCCTCAAGATCCAAAAGGTTTGGTTGGCTGATTTTTCTGTCAGTCACCACAAGGGCTCCCCCTCCAGGTCCTTTTAGGCACCAAAAGCCCAAGACTACTAATCCTACTGAATGTTGCTTCCACGAAGCCCCTGGGGAACGGCTCCATTTTAGACTCCCCAATGGCACTGATTGGCCCATTTTGGCAGTCCAGGGCCAAGATGGTGGTGATAAACAGAAGCTGTCCATGCTGCAAAGAAGGCAGGTTAGATGAACTACAATATTCATTAGCACTCTAATAAACAATCAGCAAACAGTTACATTTTCTAACAAAGCTCCCTCTGTGCTAATAGCAATGGCAGAACTGGAGCGATTACCTGGCAGTCCGGGTGGGGCTCCAGCATAGAGACACTCAGCCCCTCCTCCCAGATTAATTATGACTACAAGAAGGCAGCTCTTAAAGACACAATACACAGAGGCTATACAGGTACTCTCTAGCAATAATGTTTAAACTGCTAAACCGCAGGACACCAGCCTGGCAGAGGGCATTTAGGCAAGCTCAAGGTAGACTTTTCTGGAACCCCCATTTGTAGGGGGAGTTACACCCCTCTTTTCTTTCATACACTAGACAGCCCCCCTGGAGTCAGTAACTACTTTTATATACTCAGGGGTTTGGCTAGACCAGTATCTATCCTTTTCCTCTCACATTGACTCTCTGTGTACTAAACTGCACCCCAAATTAGGCTTCCTTTATAGGCATAAGGGTTCCCCCTCCCTCCCTATATGCAAGTAATTACTTATCAAACTTAAATCCAAGAAAACACCATGAGCAGCAGCTCCCAGTCAGTGCTGCACCTCCACAGGTGGCTCACCTTCACAATAACACAGATCCCAAAGAGGTGGTACACACACTGAGGTTCAGTATGCTGTGCATGAAACAAAAGAATGTCCACAGTCAGAAGTAAGATCGGGTAGATACTTTACTTAGCTTCTTATCCTGATGCATACAATTTGTACAGAATCAAAAATGGTCAAATGTGCCCCTAGTGCCTTCACTCTTGTGAGTCTTCTCAGGGAGTCATCAAACTCATCCTGCCCCTCTTTAATTATGCTGACTTTGTCTGCAGTGCTGCCCCTGCAACCACCTTATCTAGGTTGGATGTTGTCTACAACTTATTTTGCCGCTTTGTTTCTAACTCTCCCCCTCTCACCCATCACTGCTCTCTTTACTCCTCTCTATCCCTCTCGTCCCTTACCCACAGGTGCAACCTGCACTCCCTCACATTCATAGCCAAATACTGGCTAGATAATCTCCTGACATACATCACTGACCTCCTCTCTCCTGTTTCTCCCTCCCCATATAGCTTAAGGTCCAGGGACCATTGTACCTTCAAAACTGCCCTGTCCTCGCTCAACCATGGGCTCCCAGGCATTCTCCGACTGCTTCCCTAACCTATGGAACCTGCAATCCGTATGCAACTCTCCCTCCCTAAATACTTTTAAACAACAGCTCCAAATGTTAGACCCTAGCACATACTCATGCCAAATCTCCTCACCCAATTAGCAACTACTACTGATAACTCCTCTCCTGTGTCCTGCTAGCTCCAATCTACTGTGCCTACTACACTATTAAGAAAAAGGCCTGCTCTACAGGTTGATCTCTGCTGATTTAGCTTAGCTATCTATTCCTGTTAAGTAGTACTTTGTCCTGAAGCACTGGACTCTGATATGCCTGTTTCCTTATTTATTATGTATGTTTACAATGTACGCTGCATTATCATGTTCAGTTGTGTAAAATATTGCCTACCATGTTGTATTTGCAATTTTAAACCTCCTCCATTCCCTTTCCCCAGGCTGAGCCTGGGAATGATCCCTGACTCAGTGTGCCTTTCCCAGTTACCAACACTTTTAAATAAATGAATAAATTCAAAACACATAAATATTTATAATGCTGTCCACCAACCAAAATGTAATAAATGTTTTAAGTATTCAAAGTTGTATGCTACTTACTGCTAGTACTGTCAGTGCTTGTAAAGTATTCAATGGCAATTGATTTAAAGCCAATATTGGCCTTTCCTGAAAAAGCTAACAGAAAAATAGAAAAAATGAAAAATAAATAAATAAAAACACTTAATATGAAAGTATATTACATTTTATATAGGTACCCTTTACCAGTCACCTGAAGTAAGTATTACTGATGTAGCTATTAATACATTCTTCACTAATTACAATGGTGCCATACTTCATGTTTTTTTAAGTTTTTCCAACATATACATTACTAGTTCCCTCCACCAGCTATATGTGTCCATTCCTTATAAGAATAAATGCACCACCTCAAAACTCAGAACATAGCAAGCTTGTAGTATATAAATTCAATGATACCCTAAGGTTTTTGTATGTCGAAAAAATGTTTAACATATAGAAAGAAAAACAGTGAGTTATTTCTATTTTCTCAGAATCTATACTCCAAATCAAATATCAGACCAACATGATGTGCAGTAATTTAATTGTGTAGATACCATCCTCATACATATACAAAAATGGTATTTCTTAATTGCTATACTTATTCTTGTCTGTAGCATTACTACAAACAGTTGGTGAAGGTGTGAAAGAAACGAGCATTTGTCAATGCCGAATGTTTGCTTGCTTGTTGATGGCATGTGCTGGTGGAGGAACAGAGGGTGTGGGGCAGCCAGCATGCAATGGGAGGAAGTGGGAGGGTCTAATTTAATGCTGGGTGCCAGTGGGGGATCAGAGGGTTGGGGGTGGCCAGTACACAGTAGGAGGGAGCAGGAGGGTTTAATTTGATGCCAGGCACTGGTGGGGGAACAGAGGGTGTGGGGCAGCCAGCATGCAGTGGGAGGGAGGGAGGGTTTAATTTTTGATCAGGTGCTGGTGGGGGATGGAGGATGTGGGGTTGCCAGCATGCAGTGGGAGGGAGCGGGAGGGTTTAACTTGATGCCAGGTGCTGGTGGGGGAACAGAGGTTGCGGGGTGGCCAGCATGCAGTGGGAGGGAGTGGGAGGGGGAAGGTTGAATTTGATGCCTGGTGCTGGTGGGGGAATGGAGGGTGCGGGGTGGCCAGCATGCAGTGGGAGGGAGTGGGAGGGTTTAATTTGATGCCGGGTGCCATTGGGGGAGTGCAGGGTGTGGTGCAGCCAGCACGTAGTGGGAAGGAGGGAGTGAGAGGGTGTAAGTTGATGCCGTTAACTTTAAAACAATTAGCACCTGGACCACACAGCACAATGGACTGTTAAGCTAATGTATGTTCTTTGCTCACACCCTCAGCCAGTGGGCGTGGGCTGCACCGTGCCCCAGGTGACTTCTGTTATCCAGGATAAGCTGAACAATGCCAACACCATCAAATCCCTGGTGGTGGCACACTCTATAAAAAGTGGTACCCATGCTCGTGTGCACTTTTCAAAAATGACCCCTTTCCTTGTTTTTGGCCTAAAGAAATCACACTCCTGTTGCATTTCCACATTATGTGTACCTGTGCCAACTACAGGTCACTTGCATGCAATATACCAGTGCCTACCTCAGTGCACCTGACCAGCCTGCAATGTACCCATTACCAGTACCAAACCAGCTGTCAGTAATGCACTCCTTCCACTCATCTGTCTGTAACATTCTGTCAGCACTACATTACCTGCATCACCTGTACTTCAATGTACCTGCCAGGTCAGCACCTAACCACCCATCCTATACCAGCCCCAGAACACCAGCTTGTGACATGCTTGCTGAGACTCAACCAGCTGCAATTAATGTTGCATCCACTAAGTGCTGACTGTTCAAATAGTACAGACATTCCAAATAATACCATACAGTACATCACATAGTAATTACACAGAAGTGAAGCTCAAGGTTACATGGTTTGTTTATTGTGGTGGTTGGATTCATTCTTGGGTCTGCACATTTATATAGCTGTCTGCTTCTCTAGAGCAGAAGTCCTCAAGAACTACAAATTGAGAATCTGAATTTTACAAACCAGGCCATGTAAAGCTAAGGGCAATGGACACAATTCAGTAAAGGATATTCAAATTAAAATGCATCTCCTAAAGCGTGGAAATCTTTTGTATTTAGTTATGGATTGGCACTTAAATATAGTTTATTTTACATTCCAAGTACAAATTTTAAGACAAATAAAACTATCTTGAACACGAAATATATGGGGGCCTGATAACATCAACTTAATAGATGGATAAAAATATGGCTTTCATAAAATGTAAGATTCTTTAAAATAAAATGTCCTACTCTGCACTCAACCACTGAATACAGGAACATTTAACCTGAAAAAAGTGTTGGTAGCCACCTTAGTGTTGGAGACGAATAAAATAAATGGACAGCTTACTTCACTGGGGAGAAGCAAGACAGCGCAGGCAATTAGCCAGAGGCAGACCACTCAAACACTAACACAGATGGCCATAAAACATTATGCAGCAGACAAATAAGGTTTTGCTTTACAGGTTTGACAGATAAGATAGGATCACTGTATTAAACATTAAAGTACAGTGTGGTCTGCAGTTATTACTTATATTAACAACAGCCACAGTCTCTGCAAAGCAACATTCCCGGGCAACATTCCATCAGGACAGTGATAGACTGTGATGCAGATTTTATATTCACACAATTGTCCCAATAACTGAGCAGCCAGCAGTGCAGACTTTTTTTTTATCTACATACAACAATTAAATTCAGATTCTGCCTGGATACTTTGCTTTGCTGTTCCTATGCACTGAAGTCCACCAGCCGGGGCTACCAGCACACCTTCCACACAGCCTGTGGGAATCCCTATCTGAGCTTCAATAAAATAAATAAACCAGGAAATAAACCACGGCATGCCGCATGGCCTTGTCTCAGTCAACAACTCGCTGCTCCCACTAACTCATTCCCACACGGCCCACATTCAATAACCGACTAGGCAGTTGGCCTGGGCAGTCCGTCTCCTGGAATCTGGGCTTGGAATATTAGGCATGGCTGGTTCCCTGTGTCATTTTGAGTGCCCTGCTGCCCTCTGCTCTACTCATTGGCTTCTTCTTGGCTCTGCACAGCTAGTCTGGTGCCTGGATCTCTCTCCCAGCCCCCCCAGTCCAGTTTACTTTACTTGACCAGTGACCGGTCGGTGGGTGCCATGGACCACTCCTCCAACTCAGAGAGTTCTTCCTCCTCCTCACCTCGACAATTGACAGTTGACCCCATAGAATCTCCCTCCAACTCCTCACTGATGCCTTGCCTTCTTCTGCCTTGGTGGGTGACTACTTTGCTGCTTCTCGGGGACAATTTGCCGTGCCACCTTCAGCCCTCCTGGTCCATCCTATTAGTCCTTCTCCTCTGACTTGTGGCTTCCTCTCTTCTCCTTGGACTGGACCAGATGACAACCTTCTATCTCTGGCTGGCCTGCTGGTCCTCTGCACTGATGGTGGATAGACCACACTCAAGACCATGCTGGTGCTGTGCTCTGCTCCCAACTCTGCTACTCCGCTGATGCGCTGACACACTTACTCGCCTTGCCACTCCTTCACTGCCCACCTTAATTTAAACCTTAGTGCTGCCCAATCAGATTCAGAATGTGACTCTGATTTGGCAAGCACATCATATGCAGAGACAGGGATTTGGCATGAACCTGCTCCAGTTTCAAAAATGCCATCTTGGCCTACCAATGAGAGCCCACTGGGACAGGAATGAGCGCCACAGGCTGAGGACAGGCACGGGACAGGACAGGAGCGGCAGCACAGCTCAAGTGCAGAAGCCCCTGGGGACACCTGAGTGCAGACTGAGTAACAGACTGAGACGCAGTCACTTTTAGTCCAGAAGACAAGTAACAAAGGGATGGGAGCATACTTGTCAACTTCCTGCCTCATAAATCAAGGGCAACTTAAGGCTTAAAAAAATCAGGAACAAAGGACCAAAATCAAGGACACATCTTAAAAATTTGAAATATTCACCCAGAAAGCTGGTAGAATATGGGGCTTAATGCAAAATGCATTTTCTAAAGAAGAACAAGTCCATAACTGTAATGCTTGACATTATTTTGTGCTCACAATCCCCACTGTTTAGCCATGGAAAATTGTAGGAGGGACAGAGTAAAATTCTAAGGCAAAATCAGGGACATCCCTGAAAATTGGGGACAGTTGGGAGGTATGGAGAGGGAGTGTACCTTCTTTTATGCAATGAGTGAATAGACGCTGGATGAATGCACCTCATTATATGCAGTGAGTGAATAAATATAGATGCTGCAGTGCAGCCTGAGAATTGCCTCATAGGTCAGGACACAAGAAACACTGGGGACAGGGACACTCCATATTATATTCAATGAGGGAATGGGCTGTGCGGTGCACTATTAGATGCCGCGCACTGAGGGAGTTGGCACACGTATACATCCATGGGTGTGAGCGACTGCCCTGGCAAATGCAGAGCATTATATGCAATAAGCAGCATGCCCCATATTTTGCAATGGGCAAATAGACAGGGAAAGTTCACAAATACAACCATTCCTACTGAATTGCTACTGCAATACATTATGCCTGGACATTATGCCTTTTTTGGGGGGTGTTTATGTTTTTTTATTATGTGGCTATGTCCTGGGGTTTCATTGCACATGGTCTAGTAGATGTTTTTTTTTGTGTGTGTAATTTTTTAAATAACATGCTGCCAAATTTCCTTGTAACTGAAAGGGCTGATTTGTGCCGTTTACCATACATGAGCACCTACTACCGGCTGCGTAGAGGAATTGACCTTTCTACAGTTGCACTACAGAAGGGACTACAGACCAGCAGGGTGTGCTCATAGAACATCACAGCAGTACTCGGAGGCACCTGATCATCTGAAATCAGTTTAATGTTTATATAAGTATTTGCGAAGTGTGCAAAAGTAAGAGTTACCCAGAGTTTAGCATAATGTGACTAGTACTGAGATCCGGGACTGAGACAGTTTGCTTTGAGTAGGGCTCAGAATTCCTTCAGAAAACTAACTCACTTCCTGTGCCCTGCTGTCAGGGCAGTGCACTATTAGATTCAGTGAGCCAAGGGAGTTGGCACACACACATCCATGGGGAAGGTCAAATGCCCTGGCGAATGCAGTGCCCGATATTTTGCAATGGGCAAATAGATGGTGAATGATCACAACCACGGATCGCAAAGAAAAATATTCTCACTGATTTGCACAAAGGTTGAAAACCAAAAGGTATCTCACTTTGTAATAATTGTTTCTGCCTCCTGATATGTAATATACCACCAATTTTAACAGTGGGGCATTCTCATAGTAAATGGAATTAATCACCTTTTTAATTACAACTATGACAGCATTTAGGCTCTTCTTTATATCCCATTTTGCATACCGAAGAAAGAGTTATGCATGCTCTTGACAGTATTTCATATTAGGTCATTTTATTTGTGGCAGACCGGTGTAATTTATTAGTCATTCGCCATATTTGTGCCCAGTTATGATTAGTGTAGTTTCTATGAGTTTCATTGGAACATCTAGCCCTCAAACTAGATCTTATTATATTTATTTTATTAATATTTTCATTATGAATTTCTTTATACATTTTCTGTATAAGTTACCATAGCTAATATGGTACTTTTTCTTTCTGTTCTTGAATTAGTTTCTTCCAGTCTGTTGACTTTTGAGAACCTGCATGTAATATAAATATAAATTTATTAAAGAGCCCCTGACATCGTTTTTAAATAATAATGTTAGTGAGTGTATGACAAGCATGTAACTTGTGATAAATGTGGGCTTGGTGGTTTACACAGGAATTCTTTGCTGACTTTGATTTTAATTGCACCAAGCAGCTGGTGACAGTTCCCTGTCAAATATCCCGCTTCAGTCAGGCTAGCCAGCTGGAGTACATCACTGACGTCATTTGTAGGGAGTGTGTAAATGCCGCTCCAGCTTCTCCATATTTGTCATAATTCAGAAATGAGTATCTCTGCAGGAATCACTGGTGACAGCTCTGATAGCCTGTGTAGGATGATAAAGCAATTGCTGAGAATATTCTTTGACCATACCGTATCACTTTGAGCCTCTCCTCACAGAGTCACAGATGCGAGTGAGGAAAGTGAGAGATATATGATGATACTGAAGAGCCCGACGGTGTCGGCGATAATGCAACCAGATGTATAAATGCAGACTGGTATTAGTTGTACTGCTCTGTTTCAATTATATGTTTCAAAAGAAATGAGTGGTAATGTTTTATATTTTTGAGTGTTTATATTATTTCTGTGGTCGGGCCCCCCTCCCCAAAGGAACGTCAGTGTCACTTTTCAACTCCATTGTGCAGCTAGGTGACATTTCTAAGCACTTTCAATTGTTTAATTCATAGTATTTCTCTAGGGTTTTTTAACTTTTTTGTCCTTTTGGCTTTGATGTCTGTTATTGTGGTAGGGGTGTCTGAGGGAGCAAGAGAGTTGAGAGCACACTATCGTTGACAGGCTCCGCTGTAGGTGCAGTCCCTTTGTGGCTACTTCTCGTGAAACAGCTCTTTGACACTGTAAAAGGCTGTGAGCTAACTAAATTGACTATTTTGTTGTTGTTATTGTTGTTTTTATGCAGAGGTTTAGGTGATAGCTTTCTCGTTTGTCTATTTATCTAACAGCTATGTTCTGATTATGGACAGGTATAGAGAGAGTGCTGTCAGTGACAGGGCAGCACCACAAATAGTAAAATGACCCCATCGCAAGACCATGTCTTTTGTAGTATAAAGTCAATCCAGCTCTGTTTACTACATATTTAACATAATTGAAAATTGTGTCAATTTTTCCCTTGAAATGTGTTACAAAATGTGTAAGGTGCTGCAGCTTCTTCTGTCTCATTCATCCACTAAGTTTTTTATAAAGTATTCAGACTGTTGCTTCATTTTAATACCACGTTTCTCTGCTCAGTCACAATAGAAATGACTGACAACTGCAAAGAATCAAAGCAACTGTGACTGTTAGGATATCCACTGAGCGATGGTAGTCGGACCTCCTCTTCCACACAGACACCAACCTTTTACCCTGCTGCTCTGCCTGCACGCAACTTTAAAGCCGTGCCTGACCCACCGCATGCCTGCCACCTGTTCTGTGGTCTGCTCTGCTGCCGGTGAACTACTGACCGCCACCGGTCACACCACCCACCAGTCTCTCACCCTCCTTCACTAGTCATCTCCCTCTGCTCCTGGCCGAGGCCCTAGTCACCGACTCCGCTCTAACTTGCGTCTTACGCCGTCTTTTGCTGATCAGTGCAAAACTCAGTCACCTCCTCCTCAGACGGGACCGTCCTTATTCTTCACCACACCACAATCACCTTCCTCCACCTCGATGGCCCGAAGCATGCATCTCACGCTCACGCCAAATAGAAGCCCTCTCTCTGACCAATCACAATGTGGCAAAATTGAAAAATGCCACTAACCCACCAATTTTAGAAGGTGCAATGCCAACTTTAAATAATAATAGCCTGGTGCTGCATCAGACTGGGGGGGGGTCAAGTTGGGGGGCAAGCGGCCGGTGAGGGAGGACATCCGCATTATATCATGTCACATCAGCGGCTGACAGTGCACAGAAGTTCCATAAAAAAAAAAATTTGCTTGTGTTTGCCAAGCTGTCATTATCGCTGGGGCTCAGACCAGGTCACAAAATATCGATGGGGCCCCTGCCCCATGGGCCCATACAACTCGGCGCCTATGGTAGGAAACGACTGTCACTACACCTTCACTCCCTTCAGTACATCTCTAGCATTGGTTGCAAAACACTTTGGGATACAATGTGAATGAAAAGCGGTATATAAATACTGAACAATGTGAATGAAAAGCGGTACATAAATGCTGAATCTTGGTATCATTACTAAGCCTTAACTTCTATTAAACCACACCAAGGAAGGGTCCAGGGCAACCGTGTGTGTCTGTAGCTGTGAAACTTGCAACACTGCATGTGCGACCTTGCCAGACTGATGTTGAACCTTTCCTGCACCCGGCCCCTTATGTCCAACTACTTCCTAGGCATGGCTAATGCGGAACAGCTCGATCCCAACTGTTTTGAAGCCCTAACTCCACAAACTTAGCCAACTTAACAAACTCCTTTTTATCACATCAGCTAAGCATTCTACATTGACTTATGTTTAAAAGGGGGCATCCTTTGCAATTTACTGTTGTGTCCCACATTAAGTGAAGTACTTCCCTAGCAGGATGCACTCGCTACACAGTGCTTCAGTCACTTCACTACATGTCTTGCATTGCTTGTACAGCACTTTGTGATACAAGTGAATGAAAAGCATGACAAGGGAACTGTTTCGCTTAACCAGCAATCCTGCCTTTTGAGAACTGATGCAAGCAATACAAAAATAATTTTTAAGACTATATATGTCACGCTTGGAGAACGGAGCACTGTTATTTTCACTAAAGTGCAATCATGGTTCGGTGCTGAACTGTACCACTTACCTGTACAACTTAACTTTTGCAACTGTTCTAAATGCATGTACCACTATTGCCGTTGTATTGTGAAAAGGCATTATTTCAAGGAACTATGGTTTAAGAACAGACAAATGTGAGCAGTCTTATTGTTACAGGTTTCAAATATTATAAGGGCATGTCTGCCATGGCTAAACCAAGGTTTTCACATTCCAGGTTTCTGACAACTCCCCTACGAACACACAGTGCGTGTGACGGGGGGGCGCGAGACCAGCAGTATCTGTGTGTGTGTGTGCGGGGGGAGCGCATATGAGCGAGCGATATCTTATCACTGCTCACTCAAGCGTAGCTCCCCCTTTCAACTGTATGCCACTGCATTTTTGGAGCTGTCATACACAGCTCCAGCAGCCATTGGAGAACTGCGGACGCGCCTGCGAAGACACTGACTGAATTGGAGCAGGGCTGACACTCCTCCGAAAACTCCGATGATGGCACTATGTTTCCTGCACATGCGTGCAAGCAAACATAAAAAGGGGTTTGTGGGCTTCTATATACACTTGCATGTAAAGACCTATTATTAGATCAAAAGACAGAGTTGAAACACATGGTGCTCCTTCTAGGGAAAAAAATGAAGCATGTAAAGCCAAGGCATTTACACAGGTTGAAGTGCAGACACAAAACACAAGCAGTAGCTTTTAGAAAAATATAAATTTTTACTTGCTTAGTGCAATATGTATCCGCCTTCTGGCTCCCTTGCATGGAACATGCTTATTCACTATTACTGCTTCCTTGTCAGCGTCGTCCCAGAATAAAGTGTTACCAATCTCCACTGTCTGTGTCCTGTCTGGTTCCCACACTACTGGTATCCAGCAAGTAATCACCTCCCTGGAGCAGTATAAATAAAACTGGGAATACGTCACTGTCAGTAACTTTAACATCAACTGGCAGTCAAATGATGCATCTGCTGTCCAGGATCAAAGCTCAGGCCTATACCTCTCTTTATTTATTTATTTATTTGTTTGTTTGTTTGTTTGTTTATTTTATTTATTGCAATTGTTTCACCAGGAAAGGCACACTGAGCAACAAGGTGCTGGTCTCCCGGTGCGACCTGGAGGGGTACACATGGATATGATAACACGCAGGTTATCAAGTGAACAGTTAACAGAAGCAAATAAAAAACAGCATAAGGATACACGATTGCATGAATATACTGTACAAGCAGCGCACATTGAATGCTTAGGATATTATAGTATCAAATAACAATTTTTGTGGCAAGAAGCAGTAGACAAGGTAAATTAGCACAGTAGTAACAGCTGTAACAACAGAGAACATATATCACAGTTACACACAGTGGATAGGGCAAAATAGGTCCATGACATAAGTACAAGACTGGGATTGTATGCCAGCTTCTGTAGCAAGGCTATTTGCTGGTCAGGCATTGGGGAGGGGATAGTGGGGCATCTCAGATGATAACGAAACCCACCAGATGCAATTACAAATCAGGTACCAACACTCTAACAAGACAATTAAAAATCAGACTAAAATAAAAATTCAACTTTTTAGGAAACTTAAGAATAGTTCTGTTCCATTTAAAACTACTCTATTACATAAATACAGACTATCTGTAAAAAACTTAAAAAATTCTATTAAATTGGTAAAAAATAAGCTAGAATGTAAACTAGCTCACACAAAAGACTGTCACAAATCTCTTCTCCTATATACATAGCAAAAAAGGTGTATCAAGGACCACTGGTCCCATTATAACCAATGGCTCTTCTCTATCTGAAATAGAAACCTCGAATCTCTTTAATAAGTACTTTTGTTTTCTCTCAAAAATCACCTATTAGTACACTTAAAGTTCACCACATAGATTATCATAGGTTCTATCCAACTGCCATTATACAGGCTATCAAAAAACTAAAAAGAATTACTAGTCCTAGCCAAGACGGTATTCATCCATGGTTTCTGATTGAAACCTCTATAAATATTTCTATACCTTTGTCAATTATTTTCAATAAATCCTTACAAGAAAGCATTGTACCAAATGATTGGCATTCAGCAGTAGTTACTCCCATATTTAAAAAAGGCATAAGAGGTTCTGTGCAAAATTATTGTCCAATTAGCCTGACCTCAGTGGCTGGTAAATTAATGGAACAAGTAATTAAGTCTCTAATAGATCAAGACTGTAAAAAATTAGGAATTTATTATTCAAATCAGCATGGGTTTACTCCCAAGTATTCCTGTACCACCAATCTGATATCTTTTTACAATAATATAAGTACTCTACTAGATGTGGGTATCCCTACTGATGTAATTCTTTTGGACTTTAGTAGAGCTTTCGATAAAGTCTCACGTGAAAAACTCATTACTAAAATGCACAATCTAGGTTTGTCACCTGATATTGTCAACTGGACTTTAAACTGGTTGACAAATCATTCTCAGAGAGTCAGAATTAATGATATCGTGTCCGATTCTGGTAGTGTGACAAGTGGTGTACCACAGGGGTCGGTCTTGGGACCAACATTGTTTAACCTCTTTATCAGTGATTTACAAACAGGACCAAATAGCTTCATAGTTAAATTTGCAGATGATACTAAATTGGGGGGCAAGGTTAATAATCAAGAAAATATTTCTGCATTAAAGAAGGATTTGGAAAAATTAACACTTTGGGCAAATGAAAATCATATGCAGTTTAATCAAGACAAATGTTTAGTAGTGCATTTCGGTATAAATAATCCAAAAATGATAAATCACATAAATGGACTACCACTTCACACATCAAATTGTGAAAAATAATTAGGGATATATGTTAATAATAAACTTGCATCAAATGATCACTGTTTTAGAACTGCTTGTATGACCAACAGACTTCTGAGGTAAATAAAACAAACTTTTGTTAATCGCACTGAACGATGCCTTATTCCATTGTATAGGGCATACATTAGACTGTATCTAAACTATGGCTCCCCTTTCTGGAATCCAAACCAAAAAAAATACATAGCAATTTTTGAACAGGTTCAAAGGAGAGTAACTAGAATGATTCCAAGATTAACAAACTTGGATTATCAGAACAGATTAAAAGCTACTGGTCTCTTCTTTCTTCAAACTAGAAGATTAAGAGGTGATATGCTTATGGTTTTTAATTTAATAAATTCACCAGATCTAATGGAAAAATGTGGTCTAACACTCTCCAAAAGGAAACATGTTCTGAGACTGCATAATAAACAGCTTGAAGTAAAAAGTTATAAAACCAGCAAAAGGGGAAACTTTTTTCCAATAAGAGCATCCATTGTATGGAACGCCTTGTCACAAGAATTGGTAGAGGCAACTAGTGCCACTGACTTTAAAAACAAATTAGATGTTTGGTTGAGGGATAATAGATAAATAATGTCCCACATAGTGTGGGGAACAGTCTCGATGGGCTCTGGCCTTCTTCTGTTCTTTCACACCAAGTAATACCAAGTAATAGATTGGCTCCTCACTTCCTGTCCGGAACACATAGCTGATGCCTCATTCTTCCCTGACACACTCAGTGACCACTCTCCAATCATTTCACCTGGTCAAATAAGCTATCCAAAAGGGTCCCCCAGGTCTCCAGAAGTAGGTCACAGAGGAAGGACCAGCTGAACACCTTTAGGCAATATCTTAACCTGGTGGACTGGATGCCACTGGACAGGGCACAGGATGGCAACTTAGGCCTTGAATACTTCCTCCAAATGTTCAACAGGGCTTACGATATATTTTCCCCTTTCAAAACTAAAAAAATAAGAGCTGCCACCAACCCTTGGCTCTCTGGCCCATTAATGGAGCTCATGCACCACAGGGACAATTTATGGCACATAGCTAAAGCCACAGGTAAACATCTTGACATCACTGCTACAAAACAGCCAGAAACTAATGCACTGAGCTCATTCAATTAGCCAAGGCTTTGAACTACAATGACCTCATGAAGAAGAGCTGGGATTGTGGCGGACAATTCTGGGACCCTGTAAAATCCCTCACAGAAAAAGTATCCAGATCCCCTCCTGAACTCATTGTCACTACAACCAAAACCCTGCAGGATTCTAGTGACATAGCAAATGCCTTCAACAAGGCATTTATGGACCTCGGTACAGTTCTACCCAGAGACTACCTGTCACCCTCAACCTGCAAGCCGTCGTCCAACACAACTATACACCTGTCCCCAATAAGCATCCTCCCCTCGTCTACTTTAGGCAGCTCCAATAACATGAGACCATTAATTATGTCAAACGGTTACTAGAAAAAATCCAGATGGCTAGAGACCATATTGATATGAAGCTAATAGGTTTGTTACTCAGTGAGGTAGCTGAACCAGTCACCAAAGAATTCTATGCCTCTCTAAGGTCAGGTATCTTCCCAGACAAGTGGAAGGAGACTCATGTCACTATTGTTTTCAAGAATGGTGATTCAACAAACCTGTTTAACTACAGACTGATCTCTATACTTCCACCCAGTTCAAAAGCCCTCGAACCAGTGATCTCAGACCAGCTTTCAGAGTATCTGACCAAGTACAACCTACTTACCTCACAGTACCATGGTTTCAGGAGAGACCACTCTACTGTCTCCGCCCTTGTCAAATATACCTCCCAAATATATGATGCCTTTGATGAAGGACTGGCAGTGGGTTCTATTTTCATAGACCTCACTAAGGCATTCAACACTGTCAACCACCAACTCCTATTGCAAAACTTCCTCGATTTAGGCCTGTCCAGAGATGTGGTGACCTGGTTTAACAGCTACCTCTCTTGCAGGACCCAATGAGTCAAAATCAAAGATAGCCTTTCTGAGCCAAGAGAAGTGAGTCTGGGGGTCCCATAAGGGTCCATATTAGGGCCACTCCTTTTCAGTCTCTTTATAAACCCCTTACTCGCAGATTGCCCAACACACATTGTGTTCTATGCCAATGATGTGGTCATTTTGGTCAAAGATAAAAATCAGGTCACGATCTCCAAGAAGCTTCAAAGCAATTTCCGAGGACTCAAAAAATGGTTATCCGATAACAAACTCCTGCTAAACTACAAAAAAACAAAGCATGCTCTTCTCTGTTCAACACAAAGAAGAAGAAGTTTGGACCCCTGCAGATCCAGAGCTATAAAGGTGACACATTGGAGCAGGTGAGCACCTTTAAATATCTTGGGGTTCATCTCAATGACACCCTGTCATTTGGTTCAAATTTTGACCGTGTTGTAAAAATGGCCAATGCTAAATTGGGTGTCTTCTATCAACACCGACACTCTATGACCTCGGAACCACTGAAGCTGGTCACATATTGCTCGATGTTATCCGCCATAGACTTTGGCCTTGACATATTTGGAGCTGGCACTGACACGGCTTTAAAAAGAGTAAAAAACATACTCAACAAAGCCTGTCACTTGGTTCTGGGAGCTAATCAATGGACTCACATCTGTACCCTTAACCAAGAGACAGGTTGGCTCCCTCTTCAACATCGAATCACTTATCAGACATGCCTACTAGCTATGAAATCCTTCTTAGGGCTTACCACGATATCAACTGCTAGACTATTCCTAACAGCACAGCCCTCTATTAGGGCCCGCAATGCGAACAAGGATGGACTGGCGGTGCCATTTAAGAGAACAACACTAACCCAGAGATCCCTCTCCTTCCATGGTCCTAGGTGTTCAACAAACTCCCCAAAGACCTGATTGAATGCAGAAAGATTAGCCAATCAAACCAGGCCTGAGAGCCTACTTGGAAACTATGAAAGGTTACAATTGTCTCTGCCTACCTTAACTTCCTTTCCGTCACCATGCCGAATTACAGGAATCCCTGGTGCCCCCCGTTACTCCATCTTTCCCTCACCAGTTTGCTCTGAATACTTACCTCACCCATCTACCATTCCCCCCTCGTATCCCCTCGTCAATTCTCTCCCACCCCGCTCGACTCCCATTGTCCACTCAACCCCCCCATGCTCCCATCCCCTCACTCCCCCAGCCCCTTGCTGGGTCCACCCCCTGCCACTGTTATCCTCCCCAGATAATCTCCCCCCACCATCATGGACTCACTCCTTCTCCACTTCACCCCCCCATTTTCCCTCCTTGCCTGTTTCTGACAAAGCCTTCTCTGGCTGCTCCACCCCCCCAGCTAAATCTCTGTTGTCCCTGGCTTTATACTGCACGTACCATGAAAAGGCTTTTGGCAAAAACTGCACTGTTTTGTAAATATCTCTCCACATGTAGGTACTGATTCTGAATCTAGTTATTGCTGCACCAAGGGGAGCTAAGACTAATTATTGGCATCAGGAACCCTAGTATTATAGTGAACCCAGCATTATAAAGTAATGTATCTTTTCCAATTGTTTAACCATGAGTGGCACATTAAGCTGAAAGCTTGTTTACAGGTGCAACCTGGGAGCACAGGGAAGTCAAGTGACTTGCTGAGGGTCACACAGTATGCAAGTGGGGACTGTGCAATTCAAACCCAGGTCTCCAGATTTTCAGCTCAGAGTCATAAACCACTGCGCTATACTGCCTCCCTAATCTTATTATTTAAATTAGTATTTGTATTTGTAATCATTATCTGTATTTGTATTATTTGTATGTAATTATTAAATGTATCTTATCTTACTATGTAATTGTAACTTCCATTTTACCCATGTAACATCTTGTTAACTATGTTCTGTTCTTCCATCCTATGTATGACCTGGAGCCTTTGTAAACGAGTCTCTGACTCAAAGGTATTAATCCCAATCTGAATTAAATAAATAAATTAATAAATAAATATCCTGATTAGTCTGCATCTCTTACTTTGTAATCATGTTAACCCTTGCCTTGCTTGTATATTCCATTGTAATCTCCTGGGTCACACCTGAAAATAGGCATATGTTTGTCTTGTGTGCTTATCTGGTAAACAAAAGCTAAATAAACAAATAAATAGAACCTAACAGTGCAGGAAGTTATAACATCCCCACTTTTGCCCATGGGCATTCAAAGTGCTCCTCTGCATACCGAGTTACCTTTTTTACCCTGTGCCCTTTCGAACTTCAGCACCCTCACCTTTTCCCCATGTTCTGGCACCCATGACAATAACTTGCCCCTCAGATCAATCACCTGTTGACAATTTTGTTCTTATTCACTAAGTTTTGGTGCATCTTCTGAATTTACACATGCAAGGCGTTCTTATTGAGCTGTACTTCACTTTATTCCCTGCACACACAGTTGTTTAGTATTTATTCTAATTTTGTACCAATTTTTTTATTTTGTTACCAAATGTTGTTCAATATTTTGCTTCTATGAATTATGGTGCTGTTCTTCCACTGTTCCCTCTCTGGGTCACATCAGGAAATGAACCTTGGCTCAGTGTGCCTCTCCCGGTTACCAATTTTCAAATAAATAAATAAATAAATGCAAGGCATAATATTGAAACTGTTATGCTTAATATGTTTGATTAGCTAGTTTTTCTTGATTTGGAAAGAAAGGCTAGGAAATACTTGTCAACATGGCTCAGCTGGTAGAACACCCCCTCTTGATTAGAAGGTCATGGGTTCTAGTCCCACACTAAGATTGAGTTCATAACATAAACTCTGGAACCCAAGTGTAGTACTAGGGGGATGATGTACTCTCGGGGTGAGTTGTCCTTTGGATGAGACATTAAACCAAGGTCCTTTCATCCCATTTTTTACTTCCACCTGGACACCCACCAGAGCAGCAACAAAGAATCCAAGGCATTTTTTGCAAGAGTAGGGGATCTATGTGGGTGTTCTGGCCAACATTCCCATTTCAATAAAACTGGTTCATGCAATTGTCCAAGGGTATGTGTGAGTGCTGATGTGCAAAATGACTGCCACTACATGTTTACAGTCACTTTACTGTCAGTTTCTCATTGTTTGTAATGTACTTTGGTATACAATGTGCATGAGAAGCACTATATCAGTAACTCTTCTTTTTCCTTCTACATGGACTGGACAGTCCTAAGAGAACAAGCATTTGTCAATGCCGAATGTTGTCTTGCTGGCATTGGCAATGGTAGTGCAGGAGTTAGAGAGATGCATAATAGGAATGGCAGTGAAGTATTGAACTGATGCCAACCCACCTCCATCCTGCAGAGACTGACGGCATTGGGGTGTCCCTTTGGGTGCTGGCTATAGTGCTCATGCCATTTCATCTCTCCTTATCCTGCAGACACCAACAAGTGGTGCGATGTGCATTGGGGTCTTTGGGCTTTATGCTCACCCCATTCCATAAGGAAATACTTTGAGATGGGTGCAGTCTAGGACAGTGGGGTGAACTTTGGAGCCAGAGCATCCAAGGCACAGAATCTTGATGATTGTCACTGGCTGCAGAGTGGGGGTTGGGGTGGAATGGCGTGAGCATTATGTCCGACAATCCCAAGTCACATCCCTGACCCCTGTCAGTCTCTACATATGGGTGTTCAGCACCAAATTTTCAATATAGGCATTTTAGCACCTCTGCTCATGTACAGTGTCACTGTTATTTCCTCAAAGTGTCCCAAGAAGTGATTTCGCACTGTGAGCATGCTATTCTGTGCCGGAAGTGCGAAAACACATTTTGGGCAGGATATGTGAAATGACAGCTGTGCTGTTCTTCAAGAGGTGTGGAAAAATGGCAATGGTGAAAATCCAGAGTGAAAATATCACAACTGCACAACTGTACGAGCGTGCGTGCAATCTGCCAACGCACGCTCATAACACAGTCATTTTATGGAGTATCATCACAAAATTTTCAACATAGGCATTTTAGGACCACTGCTCATGAACTGTGTCACTGTCATTTTAATAATCTGGCCCAAACACTGATTTCCCACAGCAACTGCGCTATTGTTCGCCGGAAGTGCAGAAACACATTTCGGGCAGGATGTGGAAAATGACAGCTGTACTGTTCACAAGGAGGTGTACAAAAATGACAGTGCTGAAAATCCGACATTAAAATATTGTGAATGTGCGAAGTTACGAGCCTGCATAGCAACTGCACAACACATGCTCATAAAACAGACATTTGTTGGATTTTTTCCTCCAAATTTGGAACATAGGCTTTTTGAGAGGCCACCTCATGAACACTGGCACTGTCATTTCATTAATGGGTCCCGAAAGGTGATTTCACGCAGTGACTGCAAAATCACCTTTCGAGGCCGATTAATGCCATGACAGTGATAGAATTCATGAGGAGGGACCCCAAAAACCCCATGCTGAATATTTGGTGCCAAAATTCCAACAAATGCCTGAAATATGCAGCAAAGTTGAAAAAACCCTATTCATTCCATTATACAGCTTACTGGCATTTCCTCAGTTCGCAGTCGGCTTTGAAGAGTGCAGACGTGTTCCCAGTCCACCGAAGATCATTGTGCCGGACTCCGGAGGTAAGTATGGGATGAGGGGGGTGTAGGGAGGCAGGGTGCGCAGTGGGTGGGTGTGGGTGGGGGCAGGAGACTACGAGGGGCCTTTTTGTTACAGGGAAGAAAAAAAAATTTACATCGCGGGACAGGTTTTTCAGGGGCGTGGCATGCTGGGGTGGGCTCCCCAGTGCCCACCTAACTATTTTGAGAGTGCTGCAGCCAGGAGTTGGGCACCCTCCTCAGCAGAAAAATGGGGGGTGAATTTATGCCGATGGGGATTCGGCACCTCCGTTCAGCACACAATGAAAGGCGGGGGAAGGCAAGAGCCGAGGGATTAGGCACCCCTCGGCATATAAGAAATGCATTGAGGGGTGGCTGATTTATGCCGACGCGGAGTGGGCTCCCCTGTCAGCACTCAATAAAAGCGGGGGGGATGCTAGAACCAAGAGGGATTGGGCACCCCCTCGGCATATAGGAAATGGGGGGGCTGCTTGTGAGGCCACAGTAAGCCACTGGGGGATTGGGCACCCCTAAAGTCGGCCATTGGGTGGGCGGCCGCCCGCCATGCTGCTCATGTGGCGAGCATGCAGGAAGGGTCCGCTTCGTCTGACGAGCTTTGCTCGGATTGCAGTGGACCTTTCCTTAGATGTGCTTGCCACATTAGAATGCATGGGGCATGCAGGCTGATTGGGGAATGAGGGACACACTTACTGATGCGTGCCCTGCATTCGCCCAACAGTGGCCGCACCTCCAAATCTGCACTACTGCAAGATGTTTTCTTGTGCGCAAGCCTAGCAAGCCAACATAATAAAGTGACTTGGTCAGGGTCACACAGTGACAATCTGGCTTCAGCAGGGATTGAACATACTTGTGATCTCCTGGATCCCAACAGACTACACTGCCTGTATTGCCAGGGAAGGGGGGGGTGCTGGAAAAAGATGGCGCCTTCTAGCAATATTCTTTTTTTTGTGTGTGTGCGTGTGTGTGTGTGTATGTGTGTGTGTATGTTTGTTGTTTTACAGTTTATTTACCTGTGCTAGCCCAGCTATAGGCTACAACATCATGTTTACTGTGGGGTCCTGCTTTTATCCATTGTTACAGTGTAATTATCCAGAATAGCTGAGATGCAATATCTCATTTCTAGTGTTACCCTGCTTCTACCCATTTCCATAGCTCAGTGGACTGGAAAACTGGGGAGTTAAGTGACTTGTTTAGGGTCACACTAAGAGTTTGGCTGTGGCAGCATTTGAAACTGCAATCTCCCAGTTTCCAAAGTTTCCAAAGACTAGGTGGGCCAAACAGTCCTTAGCTGCCATCAAATTTTATGTTTCTATGTTTCTTTACCCACAAGAAGACACTGCTTACACTGCCAGGGTGTGTGTGTGTATGGGGGGTGGTAGTACCCTAACAGGCCAGCTGCTACTGATAATTTTATATATTATATATTAACCTTGGATTGACCAGCTGTTCTGTAACATCTCTTTTCCAGTGGGTTCCTGTTTCAACCCATTTGTGCAGCTGGATAGACTGGAACACTCTGAAGTTACTGACTTGCTAAGGGTAAAGCAATGAGTATTTGGGTGTAGGAGAGTCAGAGCCTGCAGTCCCATGGTTCACAACAGTATTGTAACCACTAGAACATACTTCCTTCACTGTATGCATAGGGGGGGCCTAAAAAGCCAGCAACTGTTGGAAATGTTTTGGGTTTTTTTTCCTGCAGTTTGTTTACCCAAAATAGTGCAGCTGAGATGCAGCATCTCATTTCCAGTGGGATCCTTCTTCCACCTGCTGTCTGAACTGTGTTGACCCCCAATACAGAACTCCAATGCACTATCAGCAACCCCCTCTACTTAGCACGGACACACTGACCACACATACTTTATAATCACAAAGCAAAAACAAATCAGTTTCTGCAGCATTCAAACTTCCCTTTATAATTTTTGACCCAACACTTTATTTTGGCACTAGCCCTAGACTCCTCAATCAACTGCGAGTCTGAGCAGCTGACCGTTTAAGAATGCAAAAAACAATTGGGATGGGCTCCCGGTGTTGGCATTAAAAAGAAATCCAAAGTCAACACAAGAAATGGACTTCCAGTGTCAACATAAAAAAAAAGTGAAAGGTGAGATGAGGGATGAGCTCCTGTTTTTGGCAGTTTTAAAAATGTGGACGCAGACATCAGGGAATTGGCTCCCTGTTGTTGGTATTTAAAAACATTGGCAGCCCAAACCATGTAACGGGTACAGATGCACTATTATAGCTTACCTACCTAGCATGTAGGGAATCTCTTCATGTAGCTTAGATCAACATTCAGTCATACCTGTAAAATAAGTATTGTGATGGAGGTCACAAAAGATCCATTTTCATCAGGGAAAAAAATAGAACAGATAGGGAAGGTTAAACATAAATCGGATGGTGTCCTGTCAGGCCAGTTAAAAATGAAAAAAGAAGGGGGGGAATGGATTTGTATGGGGGACAAACTGCAAAAGTAGAGACAAAGTATGGAAGAGTTTCTGTACAAGAAGTACAGGACAAGTATGCACACAAGTATAAAAATTAAGAAAAATGTGTTTTAAAGAAAAGGTTCAGTTTAAGGTGAAACTAATAGACAGTGAAAAAAGAAAGTAGAAAAAGAAATAAAGAGACAGAAAAATGAAAAAGTAAATGCAGGGTGCAGGCAAGTTTACTCAGCACATTGGGTGGCCTCAATATAAACATAATGCAGCCCTGGCAGTCTAGTAGGCTAGTGTGGGCCTTTTATTTGGTTGCAATGCCTCCAGTAGCTCAGTCCCTGCTTCCCTGGCCCCCTACCTCGCCCCCGCAGGATTTAGCTCAGGTGACGATCCTCCCACGCTTGCCCTCCAGGGCAGGACCATTGAGTGAGCACTCCCCCAGCTGACTACTAAATCACATTCCCAGTGGACCCCCATAACCAGTATGCCTTCCTGGCTTGCCCCCCCAGGGTGGGGCCACTCCTGATGGAACACTAGACTAGGTCATCACCAAGTGCCATGGGTGGGACCAGCAGACCGGGGCTTCAGTGATGGGATCGGCAAATGTTCTTGCTACTTAATCCCCATTGAGGCATGACGTGCAATGATGTAACCATGCAAAGCGCCAATGTCTGACACACCTCCACAGTACCCAGGTTCTGGCAGCTGCTTCCCCAGCCTCTGGCAGAAGTCAGTTGAGCGCCGGATGCTTGCCCACCCTCCCCCTGAAGGAGGAGAGCAGCCCATCAGATGCTCAAACATCCCCCCCCAACTGGCTGGCCGACTCCTCAGGTCTGTTTCCAAAGCTGGAGTAACGAGATCATAAGGAGAAGCCCTACCAGCTAGTGTGGGCCTCTGTTGGGCAATGCCTATTTCTTTATAGAGTATCCCTGGCATGTAGAAGGTCGAGAAAGAGCTTCTCCCTTCCAGACTGCTGGGCACCTCTGCCTGCCTCCTTCATCTTTGGTTTTGGGGGCATTGAAGAAAGCCCATTCAATAGACTCAGAAGGAGCTGTTAATGGCGGCATTTGCAAAAACCCATTCGGTGAGCACAAAAGGAGCCATCAGAGGCAGCATTGGTTAAAGTGCACTTGAGGAGATGTCAATGAGGTTTTATGTGATAAGGGTGAATCCCTTAGAGTGAACCCGAAATGGGGAGTCACCAAGGCAAAATCAGAATCGACTTTTTACTGTTGCTGGGGCTTGCCCCTCTCCACCAACTTACTACTTCTACTATCACGAGTCACTCAGCATCTTGGGAAGGGGCCAAACTTTGTCACTATTCTGGTTTCACCCTTTTGGCATCGCAAATCCGGGTGTTGGCATTTTTGGTTTCGTCCTCATCACTGACCACCACCAATTGCAATGTTTGCAAAAACCCACTCAGGGGCATGAAAGGAGTGGCTGATGGTAGTTTTCAAATGACTATATGGTGGAGCACAGAAGGAGCCACTGACTTTGACATTTGTGAAAGCCCACTCCCTGTGCTCTGAAGAAGCCACCAACTGTGATGTCTGTGAAACCCACAGTGAGCACAGAAGGAGCCCTTGAAAGCAATGTTTGTAAAAAGCCACTCAGTGGTACATAAGGAGCTGATGATGGTGTCTGTAAAAACCAGCTCAGTGGGCAAAGAAGGAGCCTCTGATGGTGGAGCGTGCAAAACCTATTAGGATGTACTGTGCTTGGGCTGGGTCAGGGGAAGGGAAGAACTAAGCTGTCCATTTTTCCAAGGAACAAACCAAGCAGAGCTCATGAGGACAGCATAAAACAAAGAAGAGTATCACTGAACATCAAAAATGCTCAGGTAGGGCTACCTCCCTGTCCAGAGGGGAACTATCAAAAGTACCAAGAAGCGGTACGAAAAGCACAACAAACAGTCCTAGCAGGAACATTACAGTAACACGTGCAGATGAGCAAAGTAGGTGATTTGACACAGTTTAATGGACCAACAAGTATTTTTTAGAACACAAGATTTCAGACTACAGAGTCCCTGCTCAGGTAATGGCAGTTTCTACAAAAAGCATGGCTTTTTTCAGCAGATAGGGCAGTATTCTATTAGCAATTAACAAACACAAGAACGTGCTGTCAGATTTAAAGATAGGAAGGCTTATAGGAGTTGTTGAGAGTATCCCTTTTGTAATGTAATTATGTCAGGATGCAGGAGTTTGAGGAAGTGGTGGTAAATGTGTATGTGTGTGGGGGGGCAGGGTGGAGAGAGATGTGAAAGAGAATAACAAAACATACATATCTATGCTACACAAATGCACATACACAAAAGACTGCAGTACATGTAGATAAAAAGTATGATCAAACACATAAACAAAACTGTTAATTGATAAGGCACAATAAACAAGCATTTGTCAATGCCGAATGTTGCTTGCTTGTATGTGCTGTTTAGGTATTTGGAAGTGACAGTTTCATGCCTTCCTTCCAAGACATCCACTGTGTCTTTCCATTCACTATTCACAGAAGAGTGGGAGGGGCAAGGGCCACAGCAGTACAGCAGTTTCCAAGGGGGTGAAGAGGTGGACAAAAGAGTCCTGCAAAAGCTCACTAAATTGAAAGTAGACAAAGCGATGGAACCAGATGGCATACACCCAAGGATATTAACAGAACTGCGAAGGGAGATAGCAGTACCTCTGGCAGCCATATTCACTGAGTCATTCAACATGAGTGAACTGGAGGAGGGCACATGTGGTCCCTCTACACAAGTCCGGTGGCAGGGAACAATATGCCATTCAGCCTCACCTCAGTAGTGGGGAAGATCATGGAGACATTGCTTAAAGAAAGGATAGTGGGGCATCTAGATGCCATCGGAACCCAGGACCATAGACAACATGGAGTCACAGTGGGGACATCATGTCAGATAAATCTGGTTGATTTATTTGACTGGGTGACAAAGGAAGTGAATCAGGGTGGGGCAGCGGACAACGCTTACCTTGATTTCAGCAAAGCCTTTGACACCATCCAATATAGGAGGCTGATAAACTAGCTGGGTAGGCTGGACATGGGGAAAGGGTGGTAAACTGGGTTAGAAACTGGCTAACAGACAGGAGGCAGAGAGTGGTGGTAAATGGTATGCAGTCTAGGAGAGGGGCCACCAGTGGGGTGCTGCAGGGATCGGTCCTGGGGCCAGTTCTGTTCAATGTCTCCATTAGTAATATTGCAGAACATCTGAAGGAATTTTTCACCAAATTTTCAACATAGCCATTTAAAGACCTCTGCTCATGGACAGTGTCACTGTGATTTTCTTAATTTGTCCCGTACATTGGTTTCGCACACCGATTGCGCCATTGTGCGCTACATGGGCGGAAACACGTTTTGGGTGAGATGTGAAAAATGACAGCTGTACTACTCATAAGAAGGTGTGGTAAAATGGCAATGTTGAAAATCTGGAGTGAAAATATTGCAATTTCACAAACTTACGAGCCTGCGTAGGAACTGCGCAATGCACACTCATAAAACAGTCATTTTTTGGAATTTTGGCACCAAATTTTCAAAATGGGGTTTTTGGGAACCCTTCTCATGAATGATGTCACTGTCATGGCGGTATTTGGGCCCGAAGGTGATTTCACAGTCACTGTCACGAAATCACCCGCCAGACCAATGCTGTGTGTTTATCATTCATAGTCTATATATTAATTTGGTGCCATCTAAAAACTCTGAGATATACGCAACAAAGTTGAAACCCTCTATCTAGCCCATTATACAGCTTACGGCATTTCCTCAGTTCGCGGTCGGCTTTGAAGAGTGCAGAGCGTGTTCCCGGTCCAGCAAAGATCATCGTGCAGAGTCCGGAGGTAAGTATGGGGTGAGGGGGTGTAGGAGGCTGGGTCGCGGTGGATGGAGTGCGGGTTGTGGGAGGGTTGGGAGGCGTGCCGCGGGACCGTTTCGTTTACAGGTTTAAAAAAAAAATGACTCGTGGGACATTTGCCACTGGGGTGGGCTCCCAGTGTGGCACAAGGATGTTGAGGGAGTTCAGCCGACGGAGGTTGGGCACCCCATTGGCCATGGCATTTGTTGCCACACTGGGGTGGGCTCGCAGCATGGAACAGGACGGGGGCATTCAGCCGGCGAGAGTTGGACACCCCGTCGTGAGACCGCTTATCACGCTGGGGTGGGCTCCCAGCATGGCACCTACTACCTTGGGGGGACACAGCTCAGCCAATGGGGATTGGGCACCCGTCAGCTATACAGTGCGTGCAGGCGCGCCGCCTGTGTGTCTGTGGGAGGGCTGCGCGTGAGCAGCCGATATCTTATCGGTGCTCACTGAAGCATAGCTCCCCCTTTCAACTGTATGCCACTGCATTTAGAAGCGTGTCATAGACAGCTCCAAAATGCATTGGCTTACAGGGCCCGCGCCTGCCAGCACACTGACTGAATTGGAGGAGGAGGTGACACACCTCCGAAATCTCCGATGATGGCACTATGTTTCTTGCACATGCGTGCAAGCAGCATAAAAATAGTAAATGTAAGACATAGTATACAGGTACATAAATATATACAGGATATGCATATGTACTGTACATGCACCTGAATAACAACAAGCATTTGTCAATGCCGAATGTTTGCTTACTGGTATTAGCATTTGAAATGCAGGAGTTAGACTGATGCAGAATAGGAGTGGCAGTGAAGCATGGAAGTTCACGCCTACCCCACACCCATCTTGTAGAGATGGAGAGGCATTGGGGTAAGTGTGTGGGTTGTCGCCTATGATGGTCATGCCATGTCACCTCACCTTATTCTGCAGACAGTGACACGTGTTGGGGTGTGCCTTAGGGCATTTGGCTGTACAGTAACCCCATTCCACACAGACATATGCTGAAATGGGTGCAGCATAGGAGAATGGGGTGAAGTGTGGGGCCAAAGAGTCCAAGGTACACCTTGATGGCTGTCAATGGCTGGGGGGTTGGGGAGGGATGACATGCGTAGTAGAGTCAGCAATCCAAAGGCACAGCGTGATGTCTGTCCATCTATATAGGGTAGGACGTGATGGTTAGAAATCCTAATGCCTCAAGCGTTTGTTGTTATTTATAGTATAAATGTTCAACATGGCCTTTTTGTGACCCCACTTCATGAAAGCATTTGGGACCTCTTCTCTTTAAGAGTGGCAGTGTGATTTTGTCAATGTGTCCCAAACATTGACTTCCAACAGCGACATTGCCATTCTGTGCCACATGTATGAAAACACAGACGGGCAGAATGTGATGAATGGCAGCTGTGCCATCCATAGGGAGGTGTGAAGGGATGGCGATGTTGAACATCTGTAGTGGGAATATTAAAAATGCGCACACTTCTGAGCATACATGGAAACTATGCAACGCATGCACATAACACAGTCATTTTATGGAATGTCGTGACCAGATTTTCAACATAGGCATTTTACGACCTGTGCTCATGAACAGTGTCACTGTGATTGTGTTAATGTGTCCTGAACACTGATTTCCCACAGCAACCACTGTATTCTGTGCCGGAAGTGCAGAAACACATTTCGGCCAGGATGTGATAAATGACAGCTCTACTGTTCATAAGGAGGTGTGGAAAAATGGCAATGTTGAAAATCTGGAGTGAAAATATTACAGATGTGTGAAGTTAAGAGCATGCGTGCAAACTGTACAACGCACGCTCGTAACAGTCATTTAATAGCGTTCCATCATCAAATTTTCAACACATGCATTTTAGGAGCTCTGCTAATGAACAGTGTCACTGCAATTTTTGTAATGTGTCCCAAACAGTGATTTCCCACAGCGACGGCGCCATTGTCCACTGGAAGTGCAAAAACAGATATTGGCCGGGATGTGAAATATGACAGCTGTACGGTTCATCAGGAGGTGTGGAAAAATGGCAATGTTGAAAATATGGAGTGGAAATATTATAAATGTGCGAAGTTATGAGCGTGCATGGAAACAGCATAAGGCACGCTCATAACACAGTCATTTCATGGACTTTTGTCACCAAATTTTCAACATAGGCATTTTAGCACTTCTGCTAATGAACAGTGTCACTGTGATTTTCATAATGTGTCCCGAACACGGATTTCCCACAGCAACCATGCTGTTCTGCTCCGGAAGTGCAAAACCACATTTCGGCCAGGATGTGAAACATGACAGCTGTACTGTTGATAAGGAGGTGCGGAAAAATGGCAATGTTGACAATGTGAAGTGAAAATATTGCAAATGTGCGAAGCCATGAGTGTGCATGGAAACTGTGCAACGCATGCTCGTAACACAATCATGTCATGGACTTTTCTCACCAAATTTTCAACATTGGCATTTTAGGACCTTTGCTAATGAACAGTGGCACTGTGATTGTTGTAATGTGTCCTTAACATGGATTTCCAACAGCGACCGCGCTATTCTGCACCGGAAGTATGAAAACACATTTCAGCCAGGATGTGAAAAATGACAGCTGTTCTGCTCATAAGGAGGTGTGAAAAAATGGCAATGTTGAAAATGTAGAGTGAAAATATTACAAATGTGCGAAGTTACGAGCGTGCGTGGAAACTGCTCAATGCACACTCGTAACACAGTCATTTTATGGACTTTTGGCACCACATTTTCAGCATAAGCATTTTACGACATCTGCTAATGAACAGTGTCACTGTCATTTTCATAGCGTGTCCCGAACATGGATTTCCCATAGCGACCATGCTATTCTGAGCCGGAAGTGCGAAAACACATTTCGGCCAGGGTGTGAAACATGACAGCTGTACTGTTCACAAGAAGGTGTGAAAAAATGTTGAATGTTGAAAATCTGGCATGAAAATGTTGCAAATTCTCAAAGTTATGAATGTGTGTAGCAACTGCACAACACACGCTCATAAAACAGTCATTTTTTGATTTTTTTCCACCAAATTTGCAACATAGGCTTTTTGAGAGACCACCTCATGAACACTGGCACTGTCATTTCGTTAATCAGTCCCAAAAGTTGATTCTGCACAGTGACCGCAAAATCACCTTTTGAGGCCAATTAACACCATGACAGTGTCAGAATTCATGAGGAGGGGTCCCAAAAACCCCATGTTGCAAATGTGGTGCCAAAATTCCCAAAAATGCCCAAGACATGCATCAAAGTTGAAAAAAACCTATTTATTCCATTATAGAGCTTACCGGCATTTCCTCAGTTCGCAGTCAGCTTTGAAGAGTGCAGATGTGTTCCTGGTCCACCGAAGAACATTGCGCCGGACTCGGGAGGTAAGTATAGGGGGGGTGTGGGGAGGCAGGGCGCACAGTGTGTGGGTGCGGGTTGTGGGGGGTGAACAGGGAGACTGCGAGGGACCGTTTCCTTTGTTTACAGGTAAAAAAAAACAAAAGACATTGCAGGACTTTTTTTTTTTTTTTAAAACAGGGAATTTGACATGCTGGGGTGGGCTCCCATCATGCCAACGGATTGTTGTGGGGGGCACTTGTAGCCGACGGGGGATTGGGCACCCCTGTTGGCACAATAGCGTGGGGGGGGCACAACAGCCGAGGGGAATGGGTACCCCGTCGGCAGTACTTACTGTCGCTACTATTTTGGGAAGGGGGACTTATGCCGACGGGGAGTGGGCTCCCCCATCGACAACTGAAATCGCACCCAAGGGATGCAAGTCGATGGGGATTGGGGGCCCTCATCTGCAAAAACACGCTGTGTGGGGAGGGGCACATGCTGCCAAGGGGAATTGGGCACCCCCTCAGCACTGGGGCCATTTGATATTGTTTGTGATCATGGCGGCAAGGTGCCGCCATGTTCACAAACAATATCACACTAGCAATGATCAAGGAAAGCAGACACAAGCCCAAACAAGGCTATCCACTTCAGCTGAGTGGCCCTGGTGCTGCTACCTGCTAGCAGCAGGACCTCTGCATCTAGCCTGCCACCCCCTGACCAAGGAAAGCAGACACAAGCCCAAACAAGGCTTTCCACTTCAGCTGAGTGGCCCTGGCACTGCTACCTGCTGGTGGCAGGACCTCTGCATCCAGCCCGCCACCCGCTGACCAAGGAAAGCAGACGCAAGCCCAAACAAGGCTCTCCACTTCAGCTGAGTGACTCTGGCACTGCTACCTGCTTGCAGCAGGACCTCTGCATCCAGCCCTTCACCTCCTGACCAAGGAAAGCAGACACAAGCCCAAACAAGGCTCTCCACTTCAGCTGAGTGGCCCTGGCACTGCTACCTGTTGGTGTCAGGACCTCTGCATCCAGCCCGCCACCCCCTGACCCAGGAAAGCAGGTACGTTTGGTCAGCTCCTAGCTCGGAGCTGTCAGGCTTCAATCCCCATAATTGGACTGGCTCCTGGGAACTGTGGCTGCTTCCCGATTGGATGCTGCAGATCCCCACTGAGAAAGGAAGCACACAAGGTGCCTTTTTCAAAATACAGCCTGGCCACTGCCTTGCTGTACTGCTCCCTGGACAATTTTTTCTGCTGAATTTACTGCTCATGTGGAATATATATATATATATATATATATATATATATACACATTTTTCTCTCCTCCTGGAATTTTCAGCTGTTTATCCTGCTGTATTAGCTAGGCCTGACTTCTATATAGCTTATGTCGTGTATTACTGAATATTTCTATTGCTTAAACATTTTACCTTTAAACTACTGCACTGTATGTGTAGGAATTGCCTAGCCGAGTTGTAGTGAACTTTAACTGACTGCATGCCGTTTAGATAGCTTACTACTTGCACTACTGAATTTATTTTGCTAATTGCCCAATATTGTAGAATAGCTAGAACTGACCACTGCCTGCTGTTTGCTCTGCCACACTTTCCTCGTCACAGTTCCTCTCATTCATCCTTTTTCCCCACAATGTTTCTCTGCCATCTACCGGACCCCTGATTTCCTCTACTGATACTCTCCTGAACCAGTACATTCTGTAAATATTGCCTGGCATTTTGGGCCATCTTCTCTACCCATTCCAGACTACCCTGAGTCCTCTCCACCACATGCTTCCTTCCCAGCTCTTCCTGGTCCCATTGAAGGGTCTCCCAACCTCCTGAATCAGCCTTTTGTCTTGCTAAATTCCCACCTTGCACCTTTGACCAGACCTCTCTGCAGGAACCTTTCTCTCCCACTATTTGCACCTACTCCTGTCCTGAGCACTAAATTGCCCAGAGCCCTCCCACCAATTTACTTGACCTTTGTCTCTGGCTTTTTAACTAACGGCCCACCTTTTTTTTCTGCTGTATTTTAGACACAAGCCCAAACAAGGCTCTCCACTTCAGCTGAGTGATCCTGGCGCTGCTACCTGTTGGCGGTGGGATCTCTACATCCAGCCCGCCACCCCCTGACCAAGGAAAGCAGGTACGTTTGGTCAGCTCCTAGCTCAGAGCTGTCAGGCTTCAATCCCCGTAATTGGACTGGCTCCTGAGGACCGTGACTGCTTCTCGATTGGATGCTGCAGATCCCCACTGAGAAAGGAAGCACACAAGGTGCCTTTTTCAAAACACAGCTTGGCCACTGCCTTGCAGTACTGCTCTCTGGACAATTTTTCACCCCCCCCAGCTCTTCCTCCCTCCTTTGTTAAGTACACTTCCCCAGTGATCCACGCCCCCTGAGGCCTCACACTAGTCAGATACAGCAACTGCTTAAAGGGGCTTTCCTTTCTGTAACTTCTTAAAGGGGTGATCCTCTCTTGAGCTCACTTGTCTCCTCTAAGCAATTCCCCGATATTCTTCATGAAGCATTATCGGTAGGATACCCCTGCCTGTTGAAGATAAATCCTTAAGACATCTGTGCCATCAGGCTGTTTTCATGTATCTTTGTGTACCATCAATCCCTGTCTCTTTTAGCGAGTCTAACATGGAGCAGTGATCCTTGAGACTTACAGAACCTAGCTAGTGAGTCTTGGTGCAGCTCACACCCTGTTAATACATTGGGCAATCATGGCAGTCCTCGTGTGGTTTCAATTACTTACCTGCTTATGTATGGTACCCCACGTGACAGACCATTCAAGCAGAATTGACCCCAACATAGAGTCATGCCTACCACTGCTAGACTGCCTTTATATTAATACTATGCATAACTTATGCAGCCACCACATGACTCTGCACCCTTCTCACTTTGTGGAATCTCCTCAAGGTGGGACCGCTACCTTGTTACCAATATGTGGCCCCTCACCCCACCCACCCAAAACCTACATGTCTTGGTGCTATACTGGCTGGACCATAGGTGATGTGTCCCTATGTCAGCACAAGGGGAAACTTTGGACACTGGACCCCCGCACTCAAACTTATACTAGATGCAGAAAGATTCATGCTTTCAAGTTAGTCCTCGCTGCCCTAAGGAAAATTGTGTTCCTACTACTTTTGTGTTCAGGTAATGTTGAACTCAACCCTGGTCCCACAAAAGCTCTCTCATCTCCATCTGACCTTACAAGAGTGAAAGGAGTCAGCTTTATGCAAGCAAATGTTTGCAGTCTTTTAAAGAAATTTACAACAGTCCAGGCATGGATTACTCATACCGTACCAGACGTACTTGTGCTCTCTGAATCCTGGCTTTGGGCATCCACCCCAGATAGAGAGGTTAACATCTCTAACTACCTCCTATTTAGAGCTGATAGGCAAACCAGGGTAGGTGGAGTAGTCATCTACATCAAAAACTAATTTTCAGTGTCCATCCTAGACTCTACATCTATTGCAGGTGGATTTGAATGTTTGTCCCTTAAAGTTGAACCTTCCCCATCAATGGCTTTCCATGTCATAGGCTGTTACAGACCACCAGCCGTGGGGCCTCAGCTCCTGTCCCATCTGTAATCTATTATGGGCTCTGTCCCCATTGAAACAATTATTCTAGGAGACCTTAATTATGATTGATTGACTAAGGTCTCGTTACCCCTGAAGCAATTCTGTGACTCCCACGGGTTCACACAACTTATTACTGAGCCAACTCATATTAACAAGAAAAACCCAATGAACAACACCCTATTGGATGTCCTTCTCGTGAGCAAACCATATTCCTTTTCCCATGCCGGAATTTTTTCAGCTGATGTTAGTGACCACTGCTTTATTGCTGGTATAACAGCTGTCGCTAAACCCTCACCAACATCTAAATTTTCCACCAGAAGGTCCAGACGGAACTTCAATCCTCTCGCATACTTCAATGAATTAAAAAACTCTTTGCACAGGCAGAATTTTTACCTTGCTAAATCAGTGAGTAATGCCTACGACATCTTCCATGAAATTATAACCAGTGCCCTAAATAACCATGCTCCTCTGGTAAAAGCACATATAAAAACTAGAATATGTCATTGGTTCTCAGTGGACCTCAAGGCTGCCTGACTAAAAAGAGATCAACTCTGGAAAAAGGCTCGCAAATCACACACAGACGAAGACTGGTATCTCTTCAGGACAGCTAGAAACGCCTGCACTAAGATGGTCAGAGAGGCTAAGGTCAATTTTTACCGATCTGAGCTAGATTCTGTGTCAGAATACCCTATCAAGTTCTGGTCCACACTAAAAGAACTGATTGGTCATTCTCCAGGAAATGTGCTTCCCTCCAAAATTACCACTGACAATGCTATAATCAATGACAGAAATTAGATCCTGCTAGCCTTCAACAATCATTTTGCCACTACAGGCCTAGCATTCGATAACGCACCAGTAAGTAGACTGCACCCACAAATCAACACTAAGCTCCCGGAACCGAGTAACAATATCGTAACCTTCTCATTCTTACCCACTTCTGTAAAAGAAGTTGAAGACCTTCTCCTAAAATTGGACACTAAAAAAAGTGTTGGGGCTGACTTTTTCAACCCATTTTACTTGAAAATTGCTCATCACATCCTTGCCGCACCTATCTCTCACTTATTTAACCTGTCCCTATCGCAAGGTTCCCTCCCTCAGTTATGGAAAGTTGCTCATGTCATCCCCCTGTTTAAATCAGGGGATCTCTGTGACCTAAATAACTATAGGCCGATCTCCCTCCTCCCTATACTCTCCAAGCTCCTAGAAAAAACTGTGGATACCCAGCTGAGATCTTTCATAGACAACTCAAACTTATTAAACCCTATGCAGTCAGGCTTCAGAGAAAAGCACAGTCCCATTACAGCCCTGGCAAAAGTAACTAACGACTGGCAACGGGACCTAGACAACAAAAAATTCATCTATGCAGTTTTCCTGGATCTCAGTAAGGCCTTGGACACCATCGACCACTGTTTGCTTCTCTCCACTTTACAAACAATAAGCCTTGACCGAACCTCCTTGTGTTGGTTCCATGACTACTTCACTGGTAGGCAACAACAAATCAAGGTTGAAGAGGAGCTTTCTTCAATTAAACTGATAAAAAGAGGTGTCCCTCAGGGGTCCATATTGGGACCATTACTGTTTGCTATCTATTTCAACAGCCTGGATGTAGGCATTAAGGAAGCAAGCATTCACCTGTTTGCTGACAACATGGTGCTCTACATAAGCCGTGAATCTCCTGAAGCTGCCTGTGGCGACCTGCAAACTGACTTTAACATCCTGTAGCACCAGCTCCTCAGTAAAAGACTACTACTTGATGCTTAGAAAACCAAGGCAATGCTATTCTTACCAACTGGCCAGGGTGCATATTCTGCCACTGCTGGTCTATTATCTTCTATCTCCACCTTACTAAGTGAACATCTTGAATACGTACTGAAATTCAGGTATTTGGGTGTCTGGATAGATGTAAACTCTCTTTTGTGGAACATATAGAAGAACTGCTGAAAAAGCTGAGGCAGAGGCTTGGACTCTTCTTCAGAATAAATTACCTCCTGACCGCAGACGCCAAAAGACAGCTCAACCAATCCACGTTCCTCTCACTAATTGACTATGTTGACTTCATATATGGCCTGTGCCCAGCCTCACACCTTGCTAGATTGGATGTACTGTATCATAGAGCTCTGAGATTTATAACAGGCTCCCCTTTTCCACCCACCATTGTTCATTATATTCAGCTGTTGGTTGGCCCTCCCTTCAACACAGGTGGTATAGAAATGCAGTCCTCTGGACACTCCGGCTATCGCCAACAGACTCCAGCAATACATTGCTGACTGTCTCCCACTAAGCCTGATTGGGAATTATGCCTTGAGAAGTCACTCGCTGGTTTCCCTGAAAGTATCTAGGGTCAGTATCAGCTTTGGAAGAGCAGCCATAAGCTTTGTCCTGCCCACGCTTTGGAATAGGGTACAGAAATCACTGAGACTTAGCTCCCCTGTTAGTCTTGCTATGTTCAAGATCCTATCAGAACATTTGTGGAGCTCTGTAACTGTTTCCACTGTTCCTAGTTGTCCAACTGACGTTTCCGCTCAATCTAAGTCCTTCCCGTTCAAACTAAGTGTTCCCTTACCAAGATTACTCCCCCTCCCCCAGTCAATTCCAGTCCCACTGGTACCACATACTCACTGCAACACACGCCCCTTTGCCCACTCTTATGCCCTGATACCACCTGCTTAGTATCCCAGAATCTTTCTGCCAGCATCCCTGCCTCCTACGCGTACACTTTTCCATATCACAGGGACTCCTTTACAAGCTATGAACATGTTATTGATGGATAGGATTATAAAGGCATCTCCGTATATATTATTTACTTTTATTTCTACACTGTATATATTTTGTTGTATACGTTTTGCTACTGTTGTTTTATGTATATTTTACTTTTTCTCTATTCTGTACCCTCATCCTTGCAAACTGCAGGTCCACCTTGTAAATGAGCTTGCTCAATGGTGATCGCCTGGGTAAATAAAGATTTTGATTGATTGATTGATTGATTGAATGTTCTGCCCAGCAATGATGGGTCGCTTCCTCATTGCAACAAATCGCTGACACTGCAATGACAAGGCAGTCTGTGATTGCTGCGGCAAAAACATTACAACTTGGTGCAACTTTTGGAAGCCAGTGTCATCAGCACACTGTGCCTCCACTGGTGCACCATGGCTAAGCCCCAAAATGCTGTGCCTCCCTTGGCTGCTACACTGCCGTGCCTCCCTAACCTGCTTCTCTCCTAAGCTGCCACATAATGTTTCTTGCGCATGCACGCAAGCAAACATAAAAATTACCATTGTCTGTTAAAATCTGTATTGAATCATTAAACTGAGGTCTATATTAAGAATATGATTTTTTTGTCCAGAAGATTTATCAATAGCACCTGCACACATGAGTTTCCTGTTTGCATCTTCCAGCACAGTGATTAACTAAGTGATTTGGAAGAAGCAACAATAGGCAGAGAGTGGGCAGAACATGGGTGGAGACTGATGATTCTAGCACAGTGATAGGTTAAGGAGATCCAAGCCTCCAAAAGCTACTCTCCCACATAATGCCAATTTGTTTGCTATGCCTTTGACAAGCAAATGTAAAAACTAATTTTGAGTAGGGAAAAGGTAGCAGCAACAAGAACCATAACAAAATGTTTTTAAAATTATTATTTCAAAGCAAATAAAAAGCAAATTAGGGAGATTAAGGAATCCCTTATTTACAATTATATTTAACAAGAAATGTAAAGCAAGGTTAATGTTCCAGTTATTAAAACATTAACTGGTCAAATGGCTTGCAGAAATTCTTCCTGCCCTTGTGTAATTAAAGATACCATAATATCACAAGAGATAATTTACAAAAATCAACATTTTTATACATCCCTTAGCTTTAATTTTGTAAATTTTCCATGTTTATCACCTCCTTTTCATTATAACTCTACACATCTGAATGTGTTATTATGAAAATAGTTACAGCAAGACTGTGATGTCATAATTGAAAGATAATGATGTCAGATATAGAGAGAAAAACAGATATAAAATCCAAGGGCCAGTGGTCCTGGTGTCCTGATAAGCAGAAAAGAGGATGTTAAATGTAGAAAAATATGAAATGTAAACTGAATTGCATCTGTTAATTTTTTGAAGTGGCCCTATGGTTTTTAGGGTGTCTGATGATACTGAAACAGCCAGCCTCAGTTTCAAAGGGTGACTTTTGTTCTAATGGATCCTTGTAAGCCTGCTCCCCATTGACTCAAGGGCTGGATACCCATGATGCTTTGCGTATGATCTGTGGCCTATGTGTGTATGCGTGGAGTATGAAGAGATATACATAAATCAAACAATTTAGAATGTGAAGAGGCTAAGAAAGTTAAGTGTTTCTGACTTGTACTGTTGTGCCAGAATACTGCACAGTAATAAGATCACACATGGCCAATAACATTTCTTGTTTTTTGTTACCCATTGATAAGTAAGCAGTAAGACACGATGGGGTGTGCATTGAACAGATATGACTGCATGCCCAGGGGCATAGTGAGGCACAAGGATGCAGACCGAGTGCCTTCAGGACAAAAAGGTTTGCAAGCTCAACCCCTGTATTTACAATACAATTTTATAAAATTAGTGGGGTGTCTCCTGGTGTGTGACCAAACAGAAACATATGGTTAAAGTTCCAGGGCCTTAGCTCTCCCCCCCCCCCCATTTTGTTGCATTAAAGCCTGCACTATTTTGCAAATTAAATCTAATATTCTTACTTTTCGGAGGGGCTCTTGGTTCTCATCATCCAACTTAACCATGATTAAGCCTGACCAATTCGGCAAAGTGACCACCTCCATCAGTCAGGTAAAAAGCAACACATTTTAACTTGCCTCATCAGAGCTGAGGTCTCCTTGCTTTCTCTATATTTTTGAAGAGACCACTCTCTAGGCTTCATTACTTATAGTGTGCTCTGGCCAATGAAAGGCTCACATGTGTCCAATAGGGAGCTTAACAATTAGAAGAAGACCACAACTCTCCTACATTCAAATCAGTACAAAAAGGTTTGCAAGCTCAACCCCTGTATTTAGAATACAATTTAATAAATTTAGTGGGGTGGTTCCTGGTGTGTGACCAAACAGAAGCATATGGTTAAAGTTTGGGGGGGGGATAAGAGCACACTATAAGTAATGAAGCCCAGAGAGTGGTCTCTTCAAAAATATTGAGAAAGCAAGGAGACCTCAGCTCTGATGAGGCAAGTTCAAATGTGATGCTTTTTACATGACCGATGGAGGTGGTCACTTTGCTGAAGTGGTCAGGCTTAATCATGGTTCAGCTGGATGATAAGAACCAAAAGCCCCTCCGAAAAGTATGAAACAAGCGTTTGTCAATGCTGAATGTTGATTGCTTATATGTGATATTTGATATTTGAGAGCAAAGTACCTTGCCTAAGAACTGCTATGTCCCCCCCCCCAAAACATCCACTATGTTTTTCTGTTCAGTATTCACAGAAGAGGGGGAAGGGCAAAGGCCATAGCAGTTGCAAATGCGTGAAGAGGTTGACAATAGTCCATTCACAGGCAGAAGAATTCTGCAGAAGGTGAATAAATTAGCGGTGGACAAAGCAAGGGGACCAGATGGCATACACCCAAGGATATTAAAAGAACTGTGAAGGGAGATAGCAGTACCTCTGGTAGCCATGTTTAGTGAGTCATTCAACACAGGGGTGGTAGCAGTGAATTGGGGGAGGACACATGTGGTCCCTCTATAGAAATCCAGCAGTAGGGAGGAGAAGGGGAACTATAAGCTGGTCAGTCTCACTTCAGTAGTGGGGAAGATCATGGAGACATTAGTTAAAGAAAGGATAGTGGGGCATCTAGAGGGCATCAGAGGCCAGGACCATAGGCAACATGGATTGACAGAGGGGAGGTCATGTCAGACAAATCTGGTTTATCTCTTTGACTGGGTGACAAAGGAAGTAAATCAGGGTGGGGCAGTGGACAATGCTTACCTTGATGTAAGCAAAACCTTTGACACCGTCCCACATAGGAGGCTGATAAACTAGCTGAGTAGGCTGGGCACAGAGGAAAGGGTGGTAAAGTGGGTTAGAAACTGGGTAAGAGACAGGAGGCAGAGAGTGGTGGTAAATGGGCACAGTCTGGGGAGAACGGGTGACTAGTGGGGTGCCACAGGGATTGGTCGTGGGACCAGTCCTGTTCAATGTCTTCATTAGTGACATTGCAGAATGGCTGAAGGGAAAGGTCTGCCTGTTTGTAGATTACACCAAGATCTGCAACAATGTAGATACCCCAGAGGGGGTGGAGAAAATGAGGAGGGACCTGGGAAAGGTTGAGAAATGGTCTGAGGATTGGCAACTGAAGTTTAATTCAAAAAAGTGCAGAATTATGTACCTGGGACACAGAAACCCTGGGGAAAGGTACAGGATGAGGGGGGAGTTGCTGGCAGTCACAAAAAAGGAAAGGGACCTGGGGGTTCTTATTCCAGATGACCTGAAAATGTCAAAGTGGTAAGGCAGCTGGGAGGGCCAGTGACGTGCTGGGGTGCATAGGCAGGGGTATCACCAGCATAAGGTGGGAGGTAGTGATGCCATTATATAAAACCATGGTCAGGCTTCATATGGAGTAATGTATGCAGGTCTGGAGGTTGCACCTTCGTAAGGATATTAACAGGCTGGAGATGGTCCAGAGAAGGGTGAATGAGATGGTACAGAGCTTGCAACACAAGACTTATGAGGAGAAATTAAGGGACCTCAAAATGTACACAACGGAAGAGAGGAGGGAAAGAAGGGATATGATAGAAACATTCAAGTACCTCAAGGGTGTAAGTATAACTACTGAGAAGCAGGAGACAGCTGCTATAGACACATGTGCCAGCTTCTGTGTGATATTCTTTTGTTCTTATAACTCTGTAATCTCCAGTATTTCAGTAACCACATGACCACACTGCATTCTTTATGCAATTTTATGCTGGCTGATGCCTGGTGTCAGATGGCAGACAGAGGGCTCACCAACTTGTGTTGCCATTTGAAAAACATCATAGCGTTTTCTTTTACTGGTAAGCATTTTGGAAAGCTGGTGAAGGTCTCACAATTTTTATTATGATTTTATCTCCTTAGGTCTGTCCCCTTTGGTCCCTCCATCCCCCCCTACACCCAAACAGTCAACAGTGGCCACAGCTGCAGCCTTCTTCTTGCCAAGATAGTGGGTGAGAAACATAGAAACAGAATTTGAAGGCAGATAAAGATCCCTTGGCCCACCTAGTCTGCCCATTTCCCTACCTCATGGATAAGCTGCAGATTCTAGTTAATCAACAGGTTACTTCCTCCTACCCTCCAGTAGAATTGCCTTATGTCTGTCCATGAGCAGCTGCCTTCACAGTCTGTGAAGTCTGATGTCTTTTAATGCCGCTTACTGGTCATCTTCCAACACAGGCAAGGCACTGCCAGCCCAAAACTAACTCAGGACAAGCAGTTTTCAAAAAGTGGAGAAGGAATGGAGTAAGGAAGAATCAAGTACTCATTCAGATGTGGCATTGATTTTAAGATCAGCATACTGGTGTGGACACTGCAAAATAGAACCCCAGCTCTTTAAGCAGCCTTATGAAGAGTAAAGGCTTCTTGAAGCACTGGGGTTCTGTTTATTGTACTGTAAGTGGGCTGTATCTGATCTGGTAATTTACTGTACCTTACATCTGGATGTATGGTAGTCCCAACTTTGAATAAACACTGCACCTGAATAAACATATGATACCACAGAAACATAGAATTTGTCAGCAGAAAAGGACTGCTCAGCCCACCCAGTCTGCCCAAGTGTTCTCTACCTGCCTGTAACTCCTGCCTGTATATGTTACTGCATGTCTTATTCAGCCTGTGTCCATCAGGACCTCCTTGTGAATGAGCTTGCTTAATGGATTTTTCCTGCAATGAACTTGTACCTACTCAACTTCCATAGCCCTATTGATCTCCGTTGACCCCTTCCTTCCCCTTTTTCTAATATACTGTACCCCTATGTTTATCCCATGCATGCTTCGTGCCCTCTACCATTTTTGCTTCCCCCACTTCTCCTGGCAGTCTGCTCAAGGCATCTACCACCCTTTCAGTAAAGAAATAGTTCTTCACATCTATCCTGAATGCCCCCCCCAGCTTCATTGTATGTCCCTTGATTTGGGTGCTCATCCTCATTTGAAGGAAACTCCCTAACTGTACCCTCTTTACCCCTGCGAGGTACTTTGTAGGTCTTGATGATGTCACCTCTCGCCCTCCTCTCTTCTAGAGTGTACATATTAAGTTTCTTCAGCCTGTCCTTGAAGGGATTCCTGTGAAAATTCTGAACCATTGTAGTTGCCCTCCTCTGAGAAACCTCCACCTTATGTCCTTTCTGAAGTGTGGACTCTAAATTTGGACACAGTACTCCAGCTGGGGGTATACCAGGGAGTAATACAATGGTAGCACAACATCCCTCCTCCTCCCACTGGAGATTCCACTCCTTATGCACACCAGAATCCAATTTGCCCTGCCCATAGCCTTGTCACACTGTACTGCCATCTTGAGGTCCTGTGATATAATAACCTTAAGGACCTTTCCATGTCTAGTGAGTATCACTACCTCCCCCCATCCTATACCCAGCATCAGGGTTTCTGTGCCCTAGGTACATGATTTTATACTTGTTGGCATTGAACCCCAAGTAAGTAAGAAAATGGAACTGATTTTAATGAATTGCAGGCTTTTAAGCAGCTTTTCGGGGTGTGTATATGTGTGTGTGTGTGTGTGGGGGGGGGCTCTGCTACTGTAACTATTTGCTTTTGATTTGGTATATTGTGCGAACAGACTAACCCTGCTCCCCACTCTGTGTGCTATATCGGAGATAAAGAGCCCAAATAGCATTGGGCCAAGCACTAAGCCCTGTGGCACCCCGCTTGTCACTGCTCTGGGTGCCGAAAGCTACCCCACTACCACCGCCCTCTGCACCCTCCCCTGTAACCAGTTCTCTATCCATTTAGTCAAAGCACCTTCCACCCGTACCCCTCGTTCTCCTCACTCTTCTCCTCCAAGGCCTGTGTCCATGCTCCCAGCAGTCTGTACCCTTTCTTCTCGTTATTCTTACCTGGTGGTGGTGCCTACTGTATTACACTCAGACCACTCTGCTCGTCCTCTTCCAGGGTCACTATGCCTCTGCCTTTAGCTATATCTAGGGCGGTGAGCTCATCAGGTTCCCCTGTCTGAACCTTTCTACCAACTTCAGTCTTTTGGCCACCCCACCACTCTGCCATTTGTTTAAATCCATCTTGGTAGAAATAGTCTTCTAATTCTGCATTTTTTTTTTTAACATATTTTCTCACTGGGCTATGGTCGGCTTGGTCATCCCAACCGATCCTCCTAGCCTTGCCCTCAACATCAGGCTGACCTGCTGACCTCCACGGATTACCCCCCTGGTGGGGTGGTGAGGAGCTTCCCAGGTCGACCCACCAGAGCAGGATCCAATCGAGGAGGCACCATTCGGGGTGGGCAGGGGGGTCAGAAGCTCATGCTGCCTGACCGTAGCACATTTTCCACTTTTCTCCCTTTTGCAGAGTGCGGCTGTGCAATGATGCTTAGGCACAGCATGCTAACGTCCACCACAGTCCGCTACCCATTACTACATCTCTGTAGTAGTGCCTGCGGTCTTCACTAGGGGCTGCTACAGAGTGGTGGGTCCCTTGATCCCGCCCCAGGATAGGAGAGCAGTCCTCCGGATGTTCAATCCTATCCCTTCCTTGACAACCCTGGTTGCATCTGAACTCGGGTCGCCAGTACTTCTCGAGGTGTGGTGTCCAGCGCCTCAACCCTCAGTGCCAGTGGCCCGGCAGCAATGCTGCCTTTAATATGCCCTGTCTCTTCCTGCTCCAGTGTACCCTCTCCCCCGTGTACAAGTCACTATCCCCCCCAACCCTACCCCAGTTAATCACTAACCCATAATGTTTCATGTGGCACCAATCCCTCAGCCACTCAAACTCCTCAAGCCTACCCTTCATCTCCATGCTTGCACATGGTACCGGCAGTACCTCCAAGAATGCCACCGACTTCCACATCCCCTCACACTGCCTGCTCAAGTACTCAAACCTCCCCTTCACTATTTCCACAGTGTCCCCCCCAAGTTGTTTGTACTCATATGCAATAGCAAAGGAGGTTTCTTCCTCCCCCTCAGTGCATTATGAGCTGTGCCCGCCATGCTGCTCCAGCAGTAAACCTGGGGACAGCTTCAACCCAAATATGGCTGTGCCTTTAGCACTTTCCATCCCATCTAACCCATTTCAGCATAGAATCCCCCAGGATGAGTACCCCCCCGCCCCTTACCCCCTTTCTCTTCTAATGCCCTTTCCACCACCCCAGTATTCATTCTTCCATGTCCCTTACCCCCGCCAACTGCACCCTCTGTAACTTCTGTATCTGTACCCCCTTCTTCTGCCTCACCCCTTTTCTCTGCCTAATTCCTCCCATCCCCTTTGAACCCCTTCCCAGCCTGACTACTTCCTACTGGGCTTCCCATGTCGACCTCCTCTCCTTCCCTGCTGATTTCCAACCCCTCTCCTATCCCCACTGTTGTCGATTTAGAGCCCATATTCCCTTCTACCCCAATAGTGATGCCCCACCAATCCTTACCCCTTCCCATAGCCTTCTCTCCTTCAGTCACCACCCCTTCTTCCTTACTAGCCCCCTTCTACCCTTTTGTCCTTGCTATCTCTTCTCCTATCTGTTGCCATCCGTCTTATGCCCCGCTTGTTCTCCCCCTTTCAGTATGTTCCTGCTCCCCCTCTCTGTCCCATAGCAGAGGTTCAAATCTATTTGTAGTCGAAACCAGTCTTACATCTCTTGCCTCTGTCGGTTACCCCCTCCTACGTGTTCCCCTTCATGCCACCTCTGGTCCCTCCCTACCCACAGACATCTGCTCTCTCCCCTGGTTCTCCCCGGTATTCCTCATCATCTCGTCCTCCCCCCTCAGGAGGCCCCCCCGCCTTCACCTTGGGCACCCCCTCCCTTCTCCTCTCTTTTCTGCTAGTGCCTCTGATACTGGGGTCAGTTTAAGTCCCTAGTTCTTCCTCTGTCCCCTTTACCATCCCAAATTACCCCCCTCCGGATGCCTATAATATTCATCTGCCCTGCTACTTACACTCCTCCTTAACCTCCATAGTTTCTCCCTCAAACTAGCCAGTTATCTACAGACCATACACCCCCCCCACATCCTCCAAGCCCAGTCCAGAATCATGGCACACTCACACCCTGTACACCCCTCCACCCTTCCAAAGATACCCACCCTATTGACATGTGATACCTGCCCCATTTTTGCCCCCATCTTACGTTATGGGCTCTTACTCCCAGGTTCTGTACACTACTGCAGCTGTTAGGCCTCTATTTAGTCAAATTCCTGTCCCCTCCCGCACTAGTCCCCCTACTGACCCCTTGCTGACCAGTGTAATTCAGTCTCAAATCTCATCCATTAGATACTGTATTAGTGTAGCAATCCTAAAGCCTCCTTGTCCGTTTTTCACCCCTGAGCTACCATACTTTTGGTTCTCGGCTGTCATATAGTTTCACTTAGCCCAGTTAGAAATCCTATTGCACTCAAAGTATTACTCAACTCAGTTAGAGTAATAAACAGAACAAATAAATATGTATTATTACAGCAATCCTAAAGTAGCCAATCATTGCTTTGTCTCGACTCCAGAGACCTTGCTGTAATATAGGACCACAGAGGACCTGGGCGGGAGGGTGGGCAGCTGTAAAGTCTCAGCAGAGCTCCACTGAGCTCACTCAGTCACCCTCTCTCACTCACTCATTCTATTTCTCCTGATGCTGCAGGCTGCCCTTTTGTACTGGGCTCCTGCTTGCATTGGCGCCTTTTTCTGCCCACAAAGATATCCCCAGCAGTCCCGACACAGCTCCGTTGAGGTCACTTACTCCCCGTCTCTCACTTGCTCATTCTGTTTCTCTCGATGTTGCAGGCTGCCCATTTGTACTGGGCCCCTGCCTGCGTTGGCACCTTATTCTGCCCAGAAAGAAATCTGCAGCAGTCCTGACACAGCTCTATTGAGCTCACTCACACCCGTCTCTCACTCACTTATTCTGTTTCTCCCGTGGCAGCAGGCTGCCATTTTGTACTGGGCTCCTGCCTGCGTTGGCGCCTTTTTCTGCCCACAAAGTTCACAACTGTCTTGACAGAGCTCTGTTGAGGTTGCTCACTCCCCCTCTCTCACTCGCTCATTGTGTTTCTCCTGGTGATGCAGGCTGCCCTTTTATACTGGGCTCCTGCCTCCGTTGGTGCCTTTTTCTGCCCACAAAGAAATCTGCAGCAGTCCAGACAGCTTTTTTTGAGCTCACTCTCGCCCCCTCTCTCACTTGCTCCATCTGCTTCTCCCAGTGCTGCAAGCTGCCTTTTTGTACTGGGCACCTGCTTGCAGTGGCACCTTTTTCTGCCCACAAAGAGATCTGCAGCAGTTCTGATAGAGCTCCGTTGAGCTCTCACACTCCCCCCTCTCATTCGCTCGCTCTGCTTCTCCCAGTGCTGCAGGCTGCCCTTTTGTACTGGGCACCTGACTGCACTGATGCCCTTTTCTGCCCACAAAGAAATCCACAGCAGTCCCAACAGAGCTCCATTGAGCTCGCTCATTCCCCCTCCCTCACTTGCTTGTTCTGCTTCTCCCAGTGTGCAGGCTGCCCTTTTGTACTGGGCTTCTGCCTGAGTTGGCACCTTTTTCTGCCCACAAAGAAATCTGCAGCAGTCCCGACAGAGCTCAGCTGATCTTGGTTACTCCCCCTCTCTCACTCACTCAATCCTAATCTGTCCCAAACACTGATTTCGCAAAGTGACTGCGCTATTCCGCGCCTGAAGCACGAAAACACATTTTGGCAAGAATGTGAAAAATGACAGCTGAACTGTTCATAAGGAGGTGTGAAAAAATGCCAGTGCTGAAAATGTGGCATGAAAATATTACTAATTTGCGAAGTTACAAGGGTGCGTGGAAACTGCACAATGCATGCTCGTAACACAGTCATTTTATGGACTTTCATCACAAAATTTTCACCATAGACATTTTAGGACCTCTGCTCATGAACAGTGTCACTGTAGTTTTCTTAATGTGTCCCGAACACTGATTTCTCCCAACAACCGCGCTATTCTGCGCCTGAAGTGCAAAAACGCATTTTGGCAAGGATGTGAAAAATGACAGCTGTACTGTTCATACGGAGGTGTGAAAAAATGCCAATGTTGAAAATCTGTAGTGAAAATATTTCAAATTCGTGCAGTTATGTGCGTGCGTAGCAACTGCGCAATGCACGCTCGTAAAACAGTCATTTTGGGGATTTTTTCTATCAAATTTACTACTCAGCTCAGCTAGAGAAATAAACAGAACAAATAAATATGTACTATTACAGCAATCCTAAAAGTATCCAATCATTGCTTTGTCTCCACCCCAGAGACCCTGCTGTAATACAGGGCAACAGAGGACTCTGGGCAGGAGGGTGGACAACTCTAAAGTCCCAGTATAGCTCCATTGTGCTCGCTCACTCCCCCTCTCTCACTCGCTCATTCTGTTTCTCTTGGCGCTGTAGGATGCCCTTTTCTACTGGGCTCCTGCATCCATTGGCGCCTTTTTCTGCCCACAAAGAAATCCGCAGCAGTCCCAACAGAACTCCGTTGAGCTCGCTCCCTCACCCCTCTTTCACTCGCTAGTTCCATTTCTCCTGGTGCTGCAGGCTGCCTTTTTGTGCTAGGCTCCTGCCTGCATTGGCACCTTTTTCTGCCCACAAAGAAATCTGCAGCAGTCCTGTTAGAGCTCCATTGAGCTCGCTCACTCCCCCTCTCTCATTCGCTCATTCTGTTTCTCTCACCGCTGCAGTCTGCCCTTTTGTACTGGGCTCCCTGCCTGCAGTGACGCCTTTTTCTGCCCACAAAGAAATCTGCAGCAGGCCTGACAAAGCGAATTCTCTCACTCCCCCTCCCTCACTCGCTTTCTCGTTCTGTTTCTCCCAGCACTGCAGGCTGCCTGTTTGTACTGGGCTCCTGCCTGCATTGGGGTCTTTTTCTGCCCACCGAGAAATCTGCAGTAGTCCTGACAGAGCTTTGTTGAGCTTGGTCACTCCCCCCTCTCACTCACTCGATCTTAATCTGTCCCAAACACTGATTTCCCACAGCGACCATACTATTCTGCACCAGAAGTGCAAAAACATATTTTGGCCAGGATGCGAAAAACGATAGCTGTGCTGTTCATAAGGAGGTGTGAAAAAATGGCAGTGTTGAAAATGTGGTGTGAAAATATTCCAAATTTGTGAAGTTAGAAGGGTGCGTGGAAACAGCTCAATGCATCCTTGTAATGCAGTCATTTTATGGACTTTAGTCACCAAATTTTCAACATAGGGATTTTAGAACCTCTGCTCATAAACAGTGTCACTGTCATTTTCTTAATATGTCCCAAACACTGATTTCCCACAGCGACCATGCTATTCTGCACCAGAAGTGCGAAAACACATTTCGGTCAGGATGTGAAAAATGACATCTGTACTGTTCATAAGGAGGTGTTAAAAAATATCGATGTTGAAAATCTGGCATGAAAATATTGCAAGTTTGCAATGTTACGAGTGTGCATAGCAATTGCTCAATGCATGCTCGTAAAAACAGTCATTTTTTGGAATTTTTTCAACCAAATTTGCAACATAGGCTTTTTGAGAGCCCACCTCATGAACACTGGCACTGTTGTTTCATTAATCGGTTCCAAAAGGTGATTCCACGCAGTGACCGTGAAATCACCTTTTGGTGCCGAATAATGCCATGACAGTGGCTGAATTCACAAGGAGGGGTCCCAAAAACCCATGTTGAAAATCTGGTGCCAAAATTCCAAAAAATGCCTGAGATATGCACCAAAGTTGAAAAAAACCCTATTTATGCCATTATACAGCTTACCGGCATTTCCTCAGTTCGCGGTCGGCTTTAAAGAGTGGAGACGTGTTCCTGGTCCACCGAAGACCATCACGCCAGGCTCTGGAGGTAAGTATGGGGTGCGTGGGTGGTGTGGGGAGGTGGAGTATGCAGTGGGTGGGTGCGATTTGAGGGAGTGGGTGCAGACAGCGAGGGACCGTTTTCTTCTTTTCAGGGTGTAAAAAAAAAATAGACATTGCAGGATGTTTTTTCTTTTCACAGGTACTTCTGGCATGTTGGGGTGGGCTCCCTGCATACCTCCTGTGTGTTTTTGAGTGGGAGCACTGGAGACGACGGGGATTGGGCACTTCCGTCGGCACATACTTGGGGGGGGGGCTCATGAGCCAAGGGGGATTGGGCAACCCCCTTGACACACAAGAATTGAGGGGTCCATACCGATGGGGACTGGGCACCCCTCGGCACACAGTAACAGAAACCGATGGGAACTGGGCTCCTCATCGGCAAACTGGATGGGTCACTCCCTCACTGCAGCGGATGACGCTGCAATGACGGGGTGGTCCTTGATTGCAGCGGCTGAAACTTTTCAAGGTTGTGGCATGCTGGCTGAACCAGTGTCAGCAGCAGCATGCCATGGCATTGGGGAATAGGGGCCAAGCCTTAAAAGGTAGTGGGGGCATTGGCCACAACAGTGCCACACCTCCACAACCTGCTTCTAGAGCAAGTTGCCGCAATATGTTTCTTGCACATGTGCGCAATCAACATAAAAAGTGCAGGCATTAATGCGGCAAAATGGGGGGGGTAAGGCCCTCAAACTTTAACCATATGTTTCTGTTTGGTCACACACCAGGAGCCACCCCACTAAATTTATTAAATTGTATTGTAAATACAGGGGTTGAGCTTGCAAACATTTTGTACTGATTTAAATGTAGGAGAATTGTGGCCTTTTTCTAATTGTTAAACTCCCTGTTAGACACCTACGAACATACGAACATACGAAATTTGCCAGCAGATAAAGGCCTAGAGGTCTATCAAGTCTGCTCGAATGTGCAGCTAGCCTGTGAGCCTTTCATTGGCCAGGGCACACTATAAGTAATGAAGCCTAGAGAGTGGTCTCTTCAAAAATATAGAGAAAGCAAGGAGACCTCAGCTCTGATGAGGCAATTTAAAATGTGATGCTTTTTACATGACCGATGGAGGTGGTCACATTGCTGAAGTGGTCAGGCTTAATCATGGTTAAGCTGGATGATGAGAACAAAAAGCCCCTCCGAAAAGTATGAAAAGTAAGAATATTAGAGTTAATTTGGAAAAAAGTGCAGGATTTAATGCAGCAAAATGGGGGGTAAGGCCCTGGAACTTTAACCATAAGCGAGTGCCTTCAGGCCCTGGAAGTTTGGTCAGATCTGTTCAATGCACACCCCAGAGTGTCTTATTGCACTTATCAAATGAGTTTTCTTTTTAAGTATTTTTATGACATGATGCTCAGACTGCCCTAAATCAGTTATTGAATCATTTCCTAGTGCTCTAGGATAAGCACTGCAAACTTGTAACCCGTTGGGTAAGAAACAGGCAAATCTGTTGGCTGAAATCTGAACTACTAGCTAAACTTAAACTAAGGGACAAAATCTGGCTCAGTTATAAGAGCTCTGGGATATCCTCTGACCTCATCACCTACAGGGCCCTGTAAAATGCCTGCAGAAAGGATATAAAAAAAGCCAAGAGCTCATACTGCAAGGACCTTCCAACCAATTCCTATGGTGACCCCAAAAAATGTTGGTCCCACATTAAATTCTTCCTTGGTTCTAGTCCACCATCCATCCCTAATGACCTGTAGCTTGATGGGGTACACTGTAATAATCCCAGAACCGTTGCCAATTTCTTCAACAACAAATTCTCTGACTTAACTAATTACACCTCCTCTTTCCCTGTCCAACCAGATGTACCCACTCGGCAAAATGCAAATGGTCCTCATTTCCATTTCAAAGCAGTCACTAAATGTAAAGTGCTTAGACTACTAAACAGTATCTTGGAAGGCACTGTTGCTGGCGCAGACAATCTTGAACCAAAGCTACTTAAGATTGCTGCCCCCTTCATCGCTGCCCCCCTAGCCAAGATTTTCATGCTCTCCCTGTGCCAGAGCTATATCCCTGAACTATGGAAAATAGCTAGGATTACCCCCATTTTCAAAAAAGGAGACCGGAAAGATCCCTCAAACTATAGGCCCATTGCCATACTTTCTGTCCTAAATAAAATTCTTGAGGAGCTTGTAGCTGCCCAGACAATTCATTTCCTACAGAAACATGATCTACTTTCCTCTGCCCAGCATGGTTTTCGCAAAGGACATAGCACCACTACTGCCCTTCTCAAATTTACGTCAGATACACTAGTGGCTTTGGACTCTGGTCTACTCACTGGAGCAATTTTCATAGACATGACTAAGGCGTTCGACCTAGTTGATCACTCCATCCTTCTAACCACCCTAGGATCTCTAGGCTTCTCGACTAATGTTGTGAGATGGTTTGAGAACTACTTATCTGATAGGACTCAAATTGTGAAATACAACTCCACTATCTCAGACAAGACCACTATAAACATTGGGGTGTCACAAGATTCCATCCTAGGGCCCCTGCTTTTCTCTCTTTTCATAAATAACATCTCCACTGACCTCCGCAGAACAACCTCCCTGCTATATGCTGATGACATTTTTCTTTGTGCTAGTGCTAAAAGCATTGAAGACATAAACAAACTACTCTCCCTTGACTTTCAGTTAATACAGGAGTGGCTACCCACTCACAAACTTGTTCTAAATGAGTCCAAAACCCATACTATGCTCTTTGGATCAAATGTGAAACTCAAGCATGCTCACCCTAATTTTAAAGTCACTTCCTTAAATGGCTCACCTGTTGGAGTGGTAAATTCGATTAGATATCTGGGCCTCACCCTTGATCCATCACTAAACTTCGACTTACACATGAACCAGACCTGCAAACTGGTAAACTCTAAACTTGGAATAGCCTACTGAACCAGCTATGTGCTCACTCCCTCTACAAGGCTTGCCATTGCCCGTGGCATACTCCTTCCATCACTTACCTATGGTGCCGCAACATATGCCTCTGCATGCAAATCAACCCTTCAGAAATGGGATGTCACTTTTAACAATATCTGTCGCTATGCGTCTTCTCACACCGACTGAAACACCATTGCTTCCTCTATTCAGACCTGGGATGGCTTCCTCTAAGGAACTAAGGCTTCATGCCTATGGCTCCATCATTGACAGTATGGTCCGCCTACAAATTCGAAAATCCCTGGCAGAACTTTTCCAAAATCTGACGCCGTGCTATAAACTGAGGTCTGCTGACCAGGCCCCTGTTTTCACCCCCAGGTACAACACCACTAAAGGCGCCAGTGCTTTCACCTGCCATGCCCCCAAATACTGGAACTCCCTTCCACTAGCATTGTGCCAATCACTATCTCATGCATCTTTTAAAAAAGGGTTGCAAATTTATCTCAGCACTTTCCACAAGTGCTCCTGCTTCAAACTTCCATAGCTCTTTTTCCTCCCCAGCCTCCTCTCTCCATGACACTTACTGATCTACCCTCAAATATGCTATGCACTTCTCCTTACTTATCTGTCCCTCCTTCCACCTTACTTCACTCTCATCCCTCTTCTCTTGACTCTTACTTCCATCACTTACTAGTACCATATCAATTTCCCTTATTGCACTAAAATGCTCAACATGTTCACTTTCCTTATAGCAAATTGTGGTATAGTTTTGTTTCTTCTACTACTCCTGTGTTATTTTTGTTTACTTTTTGCACTGCACTGGCATTGCAGCCTCCTTGTTTCTATGGAAACATTTGCTAATTGGTCTATATACTATTGTCAACCATTTTCTGTACTTGTATTGAAATGTTTCCCTGTATTATTGTATTGCTGTACTGTACCCTCCTGGGTCATGCCTGAAAATAGTCACTGCTATGGCTAGTGTATCTACCCGGTAAACAAAAACTAAAAAAAAAAATATGTAAAAAGAAAGAGATAATTATCTTAACATTTGGTAAAATAGTCCTTCAGCCTGAGACAAGGTATAATTTTTTGCTTTGCTATGGGACATTTGCCCTTTTGCAGCATCCGCAGTTGTAGTTTTTGTTTGTTACTCAGAACATGACCAAGTTCCCCCCCCCCCCACACACACACAGGCCTGTGGTACTACAGAAATGTTCATTTTAATGTGACTATTATGTTTTGTTTTGCCTTGTTGAGTGTAGCTGTAAACATGTTGCCATTTTTTTATGTATATTCAAGAGAGAGTGGGAGAGTGAGGTTTTCTGCAGGTGGGGAAATAGTATCAGGGAGAGAAAGAGAGAGTGACTGACAAAGCACGGCCGACAGAGATGGGTCTGATAAAAGACAGATTATCATAAGTAAACTGGCACAGCAAGGCTGACTTGTTTTTTATACTTGTCTGTTTTTCGGCTGAAAGGGGAAAGAAGTGAAGAGCAAGCAGCACCAGAGTTTCCCTGATGAGTCATCAGCAAGAAAAACAAACTCTAGCCAGAGCAGATGGGGCGTGAATAGCTGCCAAATGACCAAAGTTGTTTTCTTGTTGGGTCCATATAGTGCTGTTTAGTCACAATCATCAAAAACTGGCATGCAGCTTATTCAGTCTTCCTAAATTTGTTTAGTCAGAGTACATGGTGGTGGTGGTGGTGGTGGTGGTGTGTGTGTGTGTGTGTGCACACAGGGGTGCAGGAAGATTGTAAAAGGTGAGGGTGCCCAAGATAAAAAGTGCATTTGCAGCATTATAGAGGGCACTTTTTCCAAACCAGGTTTTAATATATAGTAAATGCACATTTATGATGACAATAGTAATTTTAAAAATACCTTTATACCATATCAGAATATTTAATATGTAACATTAAGGGTTCAGCTCACGTATAACAGTTCCAACTTGTTTTTCAAAGTTAAAAAAGTGAGCCACAAAGATACATTAACCTATTAGACAGCAATAAAATTGTATGGTGTTGTTTATGTCTCCATGAACCTAAGATTTCTAAATTAGAACACAGATGCTTTGTATCAACAATGAAAGTTCTTGACAAGATCATATTGTTCTAAAATTGTCAATGCCAGCAGTGTGTGAATCAGAAACACTCACTGAATTTACCAAAAGGCCAGTTAAGATTAAGCAGTATTATAATGAGAACTGGTATTTTAAAAAATAAAATCTACTTTTACAAAAATTAATGTTTGCTGATTCAAGGCAGTTCTCCTTTGAGAGATTAACAGCCCAGTCTAAACTGTTCACTATTTATCAGGCTGGAAGTATAGCCTAGCAGTTAGAGTAATATGTTGTAAATGAGCTTTGTACATCCAGCATTCAGACATGGGTTTGATTCCCACAACCTCCATTTCTATATTGTGTGGCTCTGATTAAGTCACTTAATCTTTTCAGTGTTCCTGGGTTGTCCCTAGAAACAAGCACCTGTGCCTAATTGGCCTTACTTGGTTACCAAAGGAAACTATATATGTCTTTATTAAATTACATTTATAAACTGTAAGCAAACATTAAAGTCTAGTACATAGAGTCCAGATCCATGCAATAAACAAGGAATATACCAGCCAAGTTTGGGGCTGTCAATATAGAATTAGAGGTTAGAGTAAATAGTTCGGTACATCTAGCACACAGACCTGAGTTTGATTCCCACAACCTCCACTTGCATACTCTGTGACTCTGCGCAAGTCAATTAACCTCCTCAGTGCTCCCAGGTAGCCCCAGAAAACAGGCACCTGTGCCTAGCGGGCCATACCCAGTTACCAAAGAATAATAAAAATGTAGCCTCTAGGTGGCGCTGTCCCAAGGGCTTCTACCCCTGTCTGCATGACTAAGCACATGTTGAGGGGCCTAAGTTCTGTGAATGGGCGCCTCCACCCAGAGGTATGGTCTTGGGGTAATGTAATTGCTGTTGGTATAGCCCTCAGGGATGCAATAACCCCCCACCACCCCTCTAGTGGCCTAAATAGTTTAGCAGAAAACCAACCACATATGACATATGAACACAGTATTAAACCCACTCTTAGTGCACTTACCACCAGAGCTGGATCAGCTGTGAAAGCCCTGGAGACCCCCTGTAAAATGAGATCAGCAGTAAGACAGTTCAACAGCAATGCAATATCCCCTCCACAGAGCCAGGTTAAATGTAGAAAGAACAAAATCTGATTTATTTGGGGGAGTTGCATAGGGGTGGAGTAGTAAATCTAGCGCTTGATTAATTAGATCTGATTTATTCAGGTTTTACATGCATACGCAAGAGTCCCTCTGTCACAGTCACACACTCTGGGTACCCAATTGGAATAGGCTAGCCTGAATCATTGTCCATGGAAGGTCGGCGTTGCAGCTGTTGTTGGGGCCCTTAGGAAAGGAAAGAATCACATGCACATTAACACTGAATTTGTAATCCAGAGCAGGATGGCTCAGTCTGTTAAAACAAACCCAAACAAATAATTACATGACACACAATAATTGCAGCTTTGTTGCAGGGAGCTACCCTGTTTGTACTCACACTACCAGACCAAGTGATGATCTGATGACATAAGACCTGTTGCAGATGGATTGATGAAGCAGAAGGTTAATTCCCTCATGGTCCACGTCGGAAATTCTGGTCTTCAGGCTGCAGGAGCTACTTAACACTTGCCGAGAACATGCAAACTGAAATGTTTCGAACTACTCAGCCACTCAACACCTTGGGAACTTAAACACATTTATATGTTAAAAAAAACATTGTCCACTTCTGGTCCTCCCAACTAACTTTGCAAGCTGATACTGAAATTTCTTCAGCTTGGATGCTGTTCAAATCCCCCAGTAGCTGTAGCCCCAAACATGGGCCACTGGAAACTCAGACCCATGGACAAATGACCAGAAAATTCTAGGCCTGGCAGGCCTAACCTCTGACAGCTGGCAAGCTCCCCAGAGTCACACACTAAACTCTTGGGCTATCTCTCCAAATCTGAAGAAATGAGCTGTTACCCCGTTTTATGTGGTGCTAAGTTCCAGAACTTTCATTGGCTGCCAAAACTGTCTTAAACAGTCCCCAGATGGTAATTGGCTCACTTTTTTGGCACCTAGAACTTGTCCCAGTTAATACCCCGTAAGTCTCTGGCATTGTTCCAAGAGCCCTCTTGTTAAATCCTGGCTTCCAGTTGGTTATGGGCTGCTAAATGGTGGCTGCAGTTTAAGTCTAGGCAGTCTATGTTAATGTTTCCCCCATATAATGTTCTGGAGCAGCCAGGAATTCATCTTTTATTTAATATTGTCCTCACATTTAGTAAGCCCTAACAGTCCTCTCTCTGACAAGTCCACTCTTTAATGAATTAACATCTTCATTAGAGAGTCGCTGCTCCTGTAACACATTGCCCCCAGAAAACACACAGCAGCTCATGAATATTAATGAAGGCATCTCTTGCCCTAACCTTTGCTCCTTAGCCTTTTGTCTGTGCCCTGGAGACAGCGCTTACGGTGGCTGCCATTTATTTAATTAAAAATATTTTCTCTTGATTTGTTCTGTGTCCCCGGTGCCTATTTTAACCTAGGCTGCACCGGGAACTACTGAGGAGGAACAGAATCATCTTTTTGACCACAACGGTGGTCTATTGCGCAGGGTGCCTGCATGAACATGCGAGCGGTGGTTCTACGAACATGCCACCCACTTGCATATAGATGTGTGAGCCCCACAATGCTCAGTTAAGCAGGAGAATCACTGGGGACCAGGGTTAGCAGCAGGAGGAGCTGTGGAGGTAGCAGGACTCCAGGGCAGCTGGAGCACCCTGAGGCATAACAGGTAAGCCCCCAAATGGAGGGGGGGGTTAGAAAAAAAGTAATTGCTTATATTCTTTTATCTTTAAAAGGACAGTTTAAATATTAGAGGTTGGTGTACGCTGCTTACAGCCTCAAATTAGGAACAGACATAAATACTGCTGCTTTAAGTAACTGAGTAACAAACCCAAAAAAGAAACCCACCCTGAGAAATGTAGGACTTTTTGAACGGACTGCATTACAAATGAGCTTGAGTCAGTGGTTACGTTCCCTAAAACTCAAGTCTGTGATTATAGACAGTGACAATCTCCTCCCCCACCAGTGCAAAAAAGACAGGATTTTTTTTTTCCCCAAATTGTTTAACCGGGAGTGGCACACAAAGCTAAAAGCTTGTTTATAGATTGCCATCTGGGAGCACAGAGAAGTTAAGTGACTTGCTCAGGGCCACACAGAATACAAGTGGGGCCTGTGAGATTCATACCCAGGTCTCCAGATTTGTAGCTCAGGGCCTTAAACCGCTGTGCTATACTGCCTCCCTAAATACTACTAATGAAGTATAAAGTCTCATCTCCCCCATCCCAGATATGAACCAGAACTGACAGAACTGTGAAGAGCTACCAAATGACCAGTTATTTTTTTCTGTGTGTGTGTGTGTGTGCATGCAACCTGTCTTGCCCATAGGAATTGGATAGCTTACAGTTGCAGATGCAAAGTCTGTAATCAGTCACTGTAGTCTAACTTTCACTTTGAGGAAATGCCACAAGATATAATGAGTTAACCCCTAGGTTGCTGAAAGAAATAGACTAAATCTATTAGACTGAGCTTGACAGATGATAGAAACAGCAGTTTAAAAAAGGTTTTTTTTTGTTAATATTCTGAGAAGTTCTGAGGTACAGTATAGTAGCATCCCCCCTCCCTTCAGATACCTTTAACATAGAGCAACAAATAGCAAAAATCAGAGGGGGAGTGCACTATTTTGCAGCTGTAGAGGAATACATTTAAAAGTCTTAAAAGGGACATCTAAGATCAGCTGTTTTAAGGCTGCAGTCTGATCGATGACAGAAGGGCTGTAGGCTCCGCCCACAGCCCCTAAAATGGTGCCATTTTTAAAATTGAATATTTTGAGTGGCACACTGATTTCTATTCTGCGTCCTGCATTTGAGCACGTTTTATTACCTGTGATTTAGGATGCTGGATTAGCACTACCCATTTTATAATTACCCAATAATGCACAGTACGGTGTTGTACATCATGAGATATTGTCATGTCCCGGGTGCATTGTGAGGCAGCAAGCAATGTCAAGGGCCTTCAACCACCAAAGAACTGATAATATCTCATAATATTCCTAGCGGCAAGAGATGACCAACTAGCACCCCTGAATCTGCAAAGCTGAGCCTACTACTCCTATTATGGCCATTCAGCTGACAGCCATTGTCTTCCAGGAAGTCGATCTCTGGTAAGCAAAGGCTTTAAAAAGACTTCTTTCAGCTGCACTCCATGAGCTGTAATTCATTCAGCTGGATTGTTCTGAGATCGTGCAGAATTGCTGGTGCCTATTATACCCTCCCCACACACCACACAGCTACTCTGAGGTCTTTCCTAAAACCTACCAGCATTTCCAGTGCTGCTTCCCTAGCTGCAAGAGGCAACCAACCAGGATTCTCGAATCTGAAAAGCTATTCCTCCTTCTCCTATTATGGCCAATCAGCTGATGGCCATTGGCTTCCAGGAACTGCACCTTTTCTTCCAAGTACAGACCTCCCATGTGGTACAGCAGTCTTCATGTTAAGAGCCAAGTGCAAATGGCATTTTATTTATTTATTTATTTGAAATATCAGAATTATAAATCTTTGAGTCAGAGACTCATTTACAAAGGATTCTCATCAAAACAGTGCATGAGTTACAATATAGTATAAAATATATTACATTCTTACATGTAAGTTACATACAGTATACAAAACCAGCAAGATACAACAGGATGAGTAATATGTAGTTGAAAACTGTCAAACAAGAGGTACAAATTATGAAGCAGTCAGATTTTACCTTGTCATTGGGGAACATTAGAAATAAGGTGAGAGACTTAGGAAGTAGGTGGAGGAAAAGGTGGTGCTAGGAGCAGTTACAACTGCCCAAGGCAAGGAGGTGCTATCTGAGCTGATGTTTGAAAGGGCTGAACTTAACTATAATGGAAACCTCTGGGGTCAGCCCATTTAACCACTGGGGAGCTCTGTACATGAATGCCCTCTGCCCTAGGGAAGTTCTACAGAAAGGGACCAGGAAGGTGGCTGTAGAGGAGCTCCTGGTAGACCTGGGGGTGGGGGCAGGGGTTAGGAGATGTAGGGTTTCAGGGAGAACGAGACCTGTGGCAATCTTTATGGTTAGCAGGCAGGTATGGTAAACAAGGCTTCCCTCAAAGTTTAGCTAGATTGCTTGCTTATACAAGCCACAGGTGTGAGTGAAATGATCTCTATCAATAACCAGTCGACAGGCTTTGTTCAGGGCTACCTTAATCCAGCAAAGTGCAATATCAGCCGTAGAGCCATATATTACAATGCCATAATCGACTATAGACAGAACTGAACTAGTAATTTATTTATTTATTTTATTTATTCAGATCTCTGATTACAAATACCTATGAGTCACAGACTCTTTTACATAGGTTACATGTCAATTAAACAAAAGAGCTGAGAAACATATATAAACAAAAAGCAACAGGAAGCAGTTGTAATGAGTTTACAAGATTCAGAGACAAGGTTAGGATTATACAGGTATGCAAAACCAGCATTTCATCAAGTGTATTGCAAGACGGTGTGTAAGCAAGAAAAAGATAATCACACCATAAAAAATAAGGCTAATGATAAATATGCACATAACAAGGATTTCAGGAGGCAGCTACAATAGCAAGCATAATATCAGAGACTGGGTGAGGTTAAATACAGGTATTTATAAGAATATGGTTGCCAATAAGTACATATACTAGGGGACTATAGGGTTATTAATGGGTGAAACAGGCAGGGAGGCAGCTGAGGTGGTTCGTCTGGTGATATGAAGTCAGCCTAGGCAGGCTTCGTCTGAGGAGGTGGGAGGTCAAAAATCTTGGAGGAGGAGATGGAAGGGATAAGGAACAAGAGGTGGCCTTGATGGGAGGCCAAAAATGGGGAAATGACCAGGAGGAGCAGACGGCTGAAGAAGGATGCAGTGGAAGTAGAAGAGGGAGGGTGGGACAAGCAATAGCAGAATGTTGATAGAAAGGAAAAAGGGGAGGCAAAAAGGAGACTAGGATGTGGGGGGAGGGCAGAGGGAAAGTAGGGGGCTAGGAGGGGCAGTAACAGTGATTGCATGGAACAAGGTGATTTCTCAAGATTTCTCAGTCATGGCCAACCTCGGGGCATCGGGTGTCATGCAAGACCTGTGTCTATAAACCAATCCTGGTGTTCACTGTTTTGCAGACCAGGTTAATATGCTCCTGAAATGAGAGGGTGGGGTCCAGAGTGATGCCCAGGTATTTAAAACTGATAACCTGCTCCAGACGTAGGTGCTGGCTATTTAGAATGCTTAGGGGTAGGCTTTTGCTTTTGTTGTCAGCGTTTGCAAACAACATGACTTTTGTCTTTTTATAGTTTAAAAAACATTTGTGGTGGGAGAACCAGAATTCTGCTTCAGAGAAGAGCCTTTGGAGGTTAAATTGTAGGAGAAAGGGATCAGAATGGCTAGAAAGGATGATGAGTGTTGTCCACGTAGAGTAACAATTGACCAGAGCAAGCCAGGAGAAGGGTATTGAGGAAGAGACTGAATAGGAAGGGGCCCAGAATAGAGCCCTGCAGGACTCCTGAATGGACCAGTAAGCTGGAGAGGATGCCATGGATTTTTGCCTGTTGTGATCTCCCACTAAGATAGTTGGAGAACCAGGATAAGACATCATGCGAGAGGCCCAATTGTGACAGGAAATTGACAAGGAGAGCATGGTTTTCAGTGTCAAAAGCTTTAGTTAGGTCCATGTAGACAGACTCAACTAAATGACCAAAGTCCAGGGCTTTGTGTATATAGTCAGTATATTCAAGGAGGGCGGTGGTGGTACTATGTCCCTTCCTAAAGCCATGCTGCTGGCAACACAGCAGGTTGTATTTTGAGAGGTAATCTGTGAGTGGGTCTGAAACTACCCATTCAAGTGCTTTGGATAATGGGGGAGGATCAAGATGGGATGATAATCGGAATGTGAGGCTCTATCAACCACTCTTAAGCAAGGGTGCAATTACTGCAGTCTTCCACTGTGATGGAAACTGGCCAAGACAGAGGGAGAGGTTTAGCAGTTTGGTGAGGGGAGACAGCATGACATCAATGGCCAAATGCAGTAGCTTCAGGTCAAGGGAATCACCACTAATTCTGGACTTACCCAGAACCCTAGTCAGGATTTAGCTTTGTAGCAAGAGACAGTACTAAATTGGAATGGGGGATACCTGAGTAGGGGGAGGTTTGGAGGACTAGGGGAATTATTAAAGAAGTCAGGTTGGAGGACCCCACTAAGGTTAGAAAATGCAGAATTGAGAGTGTCTGCAATAAGCTGTGGGTCCTGAGTAGCAAACCCATTGACATTAAGCGGGGGGGAGGGGTTATTGGGTTGGCCCATCAGATCCTTAATATTTTCCCAGAACTTCCTCCCATTACGCCAGGTAGGTGAGAGGCAAGTTAGGAAATGGGCAGCCTTGGCGAGATGAATTTCCCATGTACAGATATTTCTGGTAGTTCTATACCGCTGTCTGTCAGCAGGGAGATCAGATGCTATGACTCTATGCCATAGGTTATCATGGTTGGCCATGAGATACAGGAGAACTGGAGTAATCCAGGGGGTTACAGGGCCTCTAATAGCAATTTTGGAGAAAGGGGGCCAAAATTTCATAAGCGGCGTTGAAAGTGGAGATGAAATAAGCTAGTGCACTGTCAACACTTGCAGCAGTGTCAACAGCAGTCCAATCACAGTTGAAGAGGAAGTCTTTAAATTGCTGCAGCATGCCTTTTTTAAGCCGATGCTGATATGAGGTCTTGGTGTGGGGGGGGGTTAGAGTAGTAATTTGACCAAGTGCAGAGAGTAGGAGAGTGATCACTAAGTGAGTCCGATACTATTGTGACATTAGTAAGTCTCTCCGGGGGGTTGGTAAGGATGAGATCAAGCTGGGTACTGGTACCCGCCTTGTAATTGATCGTAGTGGGGGAAGGCACAACCTGAACAGGTCTAATGCAGCAGCTGAGTTCCTATATGTACTGCAGAGGAGGCAAGCCAGTTAACATTTAAGTTATCTAATACAATGACCTCAGTCTTGTTTGGCAACCTAGATATGTGGTCAAGAATGGAATTAAAGCTGAGATTTGCTATATGGGGGGGGGGATGTACTGTATACTAACATTACTGTAATAGATTTGCCCTGGTTTCCTAAAGCTATTTTAGCTATAAGGACCTGTTCCCCATTAATTGAGGTTGTTGATGACAGAACCTGCCTATGGAAGGAGTCCCGGAGGTAGATGGCACAGCCCCCCCCCCTTCCCTACCCTATCCTCTCTGAAAAACGAGTAGCCATTCAGGGAGATGGCAGAGTCAGGAATCTTGGGAGAAAGCCCCGTTTCAACCACTGCAAGGATGTCAGGATTGTGCTGCTTCATCCAGATTTGGAAGAGTTCATGGTTCTGTAGCAAACAACAGACATTTACTGATGCAAGTATGAGGCCTTCAGTACAACGACTGGAGGGAAAGAGCAGTGATCTAGGCCCAGGATTAGGATGCACATTCCCCAAGAGAAGGAGAAGTAATAACGTAAGCCCAATGAGAGCACACTTAGGCAGCTTAGAATTGTGCAACAGGTACCTGCGGGGAGGCTTGATATCAGTGGAGGGTATCGGCAGGAAGAGGAAGGCATCATTAGGTGTTTGCCGGGGAGTCAACCAGGACACAGCCAGCAGCCAGGAATGCTGCTCTCCTCATCCAAAGAAATACTGTACAAGCACTTATATTGTTTTGGGGGGCTAACTGCTACCAGGTCCTGGCTGTAATCTAAAATATAACAAGAATACAAGAAGCCCCTCTAAGATAAAGAAAATATAACTCTATTTTTGGTATAAAATTAAGGTACTGAGAAGGTGCTGAGAGTTGTAATGTCTACTGGCAATGTATTTCAAGATGCTGGAGGTTCTTAATACTCTGCTTAATTAATGTGTTTGTCCTGTATGGGGGGGGGGGAACGGGGCCCAGGAGATGCATTTTACCAGGTCTGCTTAAGGCTCGGCCATTGCTGAGAAGCATGCCTGGAAAGATGCATCAGCTGGAGGTGGTGTTTTGTGCTGCCTGTTTGGTTTAAAGTGGGACCTGGGAGTGGGGTCCTGCTGATGCATTTTCCAGGCCTGCTTAAATCTCAGCCAGCTTGAGTGAAACATAGAAACATAGAATTTGACGGCAGATGAGGACCGCTTGGCCCACCTAGTCTGCCCATTTCCCTTCCTACTGGATAAGCTGCAGATCCTAGTTAACCAGCAGCCTACTTCTTCTACCCCCACCCCCCAGAATTGCCTTATGACTGTCCCATGCATGCTTGAATTCCACCACTGATTTTGACTCCACAACCTCCTCCGGAAGGCCGTTCCATGCATCCACAACCCTCTCTGTGAAAATATACTTCCTTAAACTACCTCTGAGCCACCCCCATCCTCAAATTGTGCCCTCTTGTTCTTGCACACCTCTTTTTTTGAAAGATGCTACCCTCTTGGACTTTGTTGATTCCCTTGAGGTACTTGAAAGTTTCTATCATGTCCCCCCTCTCCCTCCTTTCCTCGAGGCTATACATATTAAGCTCCTTAAGTCTCTCTTCATATGTCTTCAGGTGCAGACCCTGCACCATTTTAGTTGTCCTCCTCTGGACAGCTTCCATCCTGTCTATGTCTTTGCAGAGATTGGGTCTCCAGAACCGCACACAGTACTCCAGATGGGGTCTCACCAGCTGTCTGTACAGAGGGATAATAACTTCCTGTTTTCTACTGGTGATGCCTCTCCTATGCATCCCAGTAACCCCCACCCTCCTTGCTGCCCTCTCACATTGCTTGCCCACCTTTAGGTCATCTGATATGATTACCCCAGGTCCCTTTCCATTTTGTTGTTGTTAGTATCTCACCCCCCATTGTGTACTCTTCCCCTGGGTTTTTGTTTCCCAGGTGCATTACCTTGCACTTCTTAGCATTGAATCTAAGCTGCCATACATTTGACCATTCCTCTAACCTTGCCAAGTCCCTTCTCATCCTTTCCACCCCACCCTGTGCATCAACTCTGTTGCAGTTCTTAGTGTCATCTGCAAAGAGACATACTTTTCCTTCCAGTCCTTCTGCAATGTCGCTTATAAGACATTGAAGAGGACAGTCCTAATTCTGAACCCTGCGGTACCCCACTAGGAACCCTCCTTTCTTCTGATTGGACTCCATTTACTATTACTCTCTGTGTCCTATTCTCCAGCCAATTCTTTACCCAGGCTGTCATCTTGGGACCCACTCCCAAGCTGGCTAACTTGTATATTAATCTATTGTGTGGGACTGTGTCAAATGCCTTGCTAAAGTCTAGGTAGGCCATGTCCACAGCCCCTCCCTGATCTACTGTGTGCCGTGTGCTTTCTTGGTTTGGGTGGGTGGGGGTGGGGCTTGGTGGAAAGGTGTAGGCCAAGAAGCATGCCTGGAAAGATGCATCAGCTGGGCCTGGTGTTTTATGCAACATTTTGTCGTGTGTTACTGAATTCTGTGATTGTGTGTTAAAATGTGGTACTTTTTAAATTTTTTAAGTGAGACGCTGCGGTGTTGCATGTGTAAGCAGCGTTTGTTTCCAGATGTGCTTGTCCACAGATGCTCACTCGGCCATCTTGAGGGTGCGTTTTCTTGGCTCAGTGAGTGGTGAATAAGAACACCTGGAAAGACGCTGTGTCTCGATTATTATTGTCCCTAGAGCACCATGGCAGATCCCTTCCACTAACCACTGACCCCACACTGCTGCCTCTGAGTAACTCAACGTATCTATTCTTCGGAGACTCACGCCATCTTCCCACCCTGCCGACACTCTGAGACTCTCCGTTTTGTTTTCAAGCAAAGGCGGGCCTCCATTTTGTTTGCAGGCAAGTGTGGGCGGGCCTCCATTTTTTTTGCAAGCAAGTGCGGGCAGGCCTCCATTTTGTTTGCAAGCAAGTGCGGGCAGGCCTACATTTTGTTTGCAGGCAAGTGCGGGCGGGCCTCCATTTTGTTTGCAAGGAAAGTGTGGGTGTGCTTCCATTTTGTTTGCAAGGAAAGTGTGGGTGTACTTCCATTTTGTTTGCAAGGAAAGTGCAGGCAGGCCTCCATTTTGTTTGCAGGCAAGTGCGGGCGGTCCTCCATTTTGTTTGCACATAAGTGCGGGCAGGCCTACATTTTAGTTGCAGGCAAGTGAGGGCAGGCCTCCATTTTGTTTGCAAGCAAGTGCAGGTAGGCCTCCATTTTGTTTGCAGGCAAGTGCGGGCGGGCCTCCATTTTGTTGGTAAGGAAAGTGTGGGTGTGTTTCCATTTTGTTTGCAAGGAAAGTGCAGGCGGGCCTCCATTTTGTTTGCTGCTCTACTTTACCTCGTGCGGTGCCACCATGTGTGCTGCTCTACTCTACCTCATTTGGCGTCACCATGTGCTGCTCTCTCTCTACTCTACCTCGTGCAGCATTACCATGTGTGCTGCTCTACTCTACCTTCTGCGGGCGTCACCATGTGCCCTCTACTCTATCCAGCGCATCATCATGTGTGCTGCTCTGCTTCTCTACTCTACCTCGTGCGGCATCACCATGTGTGCTGCTCTACTCTACTCTACCTCATGTGGCATCACTATATGTGCTGCTCTACTCTACCTTGTGCGGCATCACTATGTGTGCTGCTCTATTCTACTCTACCTCGTGTGGCGTTACCATGTGTGTTGCTCTATTCTACCTCGTGTGGTGCTACTGTTTTGCCCTGTGCCCTCCTCGTTGTTTTCTGTGAGTGAATTTTGTTAATATATTCTGTGTTTTTTATTATGGCATCATTTATTTTTTTCTCTTGAATAGTTTTGGAAAGAAAAAGATGGATCAAAGTGAAACAAGAAGACTTCAAACAACATGTGTGTCTGCTGCTGACTTGCTTTGTGGGACTTTGAAGAATTGTTCTATACCACTCACAGTAAAAGAAAGAAGTCAGCAGTACCGTAATAACTTAAGAAATGAATCTACAACGCATCCAGGAGTACAAAGAAAAAGGAAAAGGACGTGCACGGAAGCACAGAGAGAAAATGACCGAAGAACACTTGCTAGAGAGAAAAGTCAGTTGCGAATGCAGGAAGCCAGGAAAAGAAAGAGGGACGTGACACCAGATACTGCAAAGCCTTCTGTAACTAAAACAGCTAAACAAACAGCAGAACAGAAAAAAGAATATTGGAGAGAGAGAAAAAGAAAACAACGCATGATGATGACTTCACAAAAACTCAGAAGAATCAATAGAAAACAATGACAAGGATACCAAGAAGTAAAGAAGATGCGGACCACCAATTCTTTGACCACAGCCACTAACACCACAAACTGTATGGAAATGCAAGTAAGCATACCGTCCAGCACAATGGAAACACAAATGGGAACACCCTTCATTACCAGTACAACCATGACAGCACTTGCCTTGGACGAAAGCACAACACCAGTGATGGACCCAAGGTCAGAAAGCGCAATTAGAAAGGCTGTGCAGAGAGAACATGAAGGACTTCCCAGGTCCCCAACCAGGTTTGCTGCAACAGTCTCAAAAGTTATCTCCTTGGCCACTCCAAAAAAACAGGCTGCCCTCTCAAGCTTCGGATGTCACACCAAACTGGACAATAAGTTAGTGGAAGTCCTTCACCAAAAATTACATTCGTTTAAATAATGCAACAGAAAGGCAGACAAAGAACTGAAAAAAGAATTCATCAGCACATTTCTTGTTCTGAAAAAGTACCGCCTATTACGAAGAGCAAGCACGTGCCTGGGGATCAGTTGGAGAAGAATGATAAGGGTATCAAAGAGCGCGCAAGTGAAGAGGAGCACCAGGCACAAGTTGGGAATATCTGAGGAGCTGCAGAAGAAAGTAGATGATTTTTTCAATATATCAGCAACACCGCTTCCACACAAGAAGGCATTTTCTAAGCGAACCGGAAAAGTAAGATCATTCTTAGACAAAACTCTGAAAAGGCTGCACCAAGAATTCCGTGAGCAGAACCCATATGAGAAAATTGGACTAACTAAATTCAGCAGTCTCCATCCTGATAATATTAAACTTGCACAGGATCAAAAACTGGACCAGTGTCTCTGCGAGTATTGCACTAATGGCAAACTAAAGCTATTAGCAATAAAGCGATTTGCCGAGCAGAAAAAAATGGAGTGCACAATGTCCGATATTTATGAAGCAGTAGAGCTGACAATGTGCCCAAAGAAGGAAGGTGAGAAATTATTTTAAAAGTCCTGCATTGAAAAAAATTGCAAAACCTGTAGCACTTCTGCTATTGACAAATCATTGGAAGAACTTTTACAGACACATGGAACTGAGGAGGTGAAATGGCAACAGTGTGACCATTTCCAGGGTCATAAATGGATCAGAAATAAACAAACAAGAAAAGTCATGAAGAGAAAAGTGGCCACATTTCGAAGTCTGGTTCAAGTCTTGAAGGACGACCTCCAGTTTTGAGGTCGACATCTACCGTAGCATCCTGGCACAACACCAATTCAAATCACTCAAAGATAACCTTCCCTGAGCTGGGTATGATGGTTCTAGACTTTGCAGAGAACTACACATGCAAGTACCAGGATGAAATTCAGTCATGCCACTGGCACCATGAGCAAGCAACTGTTCACCCTGTAGTGACATACTACAGGTGTGAAAGATGTACAGACTTAGTTACAGAGTCACTTGTCTTCATATCTTGTGATCTCAGACATGACCACCACGCAGTTCTGCATTTTGTGAACATGTCCAATTCCTACCTCAGAAACATCCGTGGCATCAATATTGAGAGACAGATACACTTTACTGATGGGTGTGGGAGTCAGTACAAATCAAAATGGACCTTCCAGAACATACATTTTCTCCACTACTACATGGATTCCCAATAAAGCATGCATTTTTTGGATCCAGGCATGGAAAAGGACCCTCAGATAGTGAGAGTGCGGTGGTGAAGTCACGTGCAAGCCTAGCTGTACAGTCCCAGCAGGCTATCATTTCAAATGCTGCACACCTGTTTCAGTACTGCAAGAGGAATTTAACAAAGAAGCCTGCCATTGAAGGTTGCACTCATTATCGCAGAACATTCTTCTGGGTCGGTGATGGCAAAATTAGCAGAAATGCAGGACCAGGACTAAAAACAATAGCTGGCACACAAAAGGTTCAGAGTGTCCAACCAGCAGCAGATGGTGTTGAAGTCTGAGACTACAGCTGTTTCTGCGGCCCATGCAGAAAGGAGGATGGTCAATGTGAAAATGCAAGATATGTTAACGGATGGAAGAAGAGGATTATTCAGACTGCACCTGGCTATGTGTCTTCAGTGAAGGAAAAAGAAACTTCAGGGCCCCCTACATTGCCTATTCCGGTCTCCAGTGCAATCATTCGCATACCCTCTCCCCCTTTGGATATTAAGAATCATGGGCCCACTACATTGCCATTTCCTGTCTCCAGTGCTATCACTAGCACACCCACTCCCACTCCCACTTCTGATATCACACCTCCAATGATGACCAGTGCGTCTACTGTTGTGAACCAGAATAGTGAACATGCTGCCGCATTGACAGATTCTGCAGCCAGCACAACAACCAATACATCTGTTTCCAGCACAGCCAGCACAACAGTCAATACATCTGTTGCCAGCGCATCAACCAGAAAACAAAAGAACTATGACCACATACAGACAAGCCAGTTTTATGCCGTCTATTACTCTAACACATTTTACATTGGACAAGTAACATCATTTGATGAAATGAAACAAGAATTTGAATGTAAATTTTTGCAAGGGAGCAGGGATGGCAAATTCTACTGGCCACGGCATCCAGTCATTGATGTCATAAAGGGAAGAAGACTTTTTTATGGACCAGTAACAGTGCAAGGACAAGAACAAGGAAAATTCGACATATCAACAGATGACCTAAAAACCATTGTCAACAAACATGAAAAACTGCAATAACGTTGGAATTAACAGAATTTGAAGGAAGTATTGTCTTTAACAGAAACTTCCACTTTTGAGACATGGCACCCCAACATTTTTAAAAGAAAGTAGTAGACTCCATGAGAGAGTAGCGGACCCTCTTAATGAAAAATCCAACTGAGACCATGGCTGAAGACTCATAACTCATGTGGAAGCACAGAGTTACAAAGCAGAATACCAGTCAAGACTACCTGGCTGCCCACATCACGCAAACTTGTTTTTTTATCAAATAAATGCATGGCAGCAGCCATTTCTCTGCAGTGCTTGGTGTGTGTCTCCATTTGTTTTGGCAGAACTGGGGGAACAGGGCAACACAGCATAAGACAATGAAAAAATAACAATACTTAAATTGAAGATGTTAGGGGTTGGCGGAATTGCACCTTGGAACACTTCAAAACGGTCAAACATAAATATGCTACTTATGCAATGTTTGGTGTTAAATGGTTTTAATATTATAATGATTAGATGCTGAGAACAACACTCTTTTGGTGTCCAATGTTGCACGCGCCACACTGTTTCGTGTCCAATGTTGCATGCGCCACACTGTTTGGTGTCCCCTGTTGCATGCACCACAATGAGAGGCTTTTATCTCAAGTTTCTGTTAGGCAGTTATCTCACTACATAGTTACTTTTTCAACTTTGGGTAAGAGTGTTCAGAAAAGCTTATCAAAATTATTCTACTGTGAGGCTGCAAAAATTACCTCTATGTCACACTTTGGTACCCCTTTCTTGTGAACAGACCCATACCTCAGCAGAAGAGATGAAGAAAAGGTAGACTCTAAACCAGAACTAGCAATTGAGGAGTCTATTGTGGCACCCAAACATACAGACTACACAAACAGCTACCTCGGTGCTCTGAACTCTTACTGAGTTCTTCTTCAGAGGTGACCTGCGGAAGAACTCGGTGAGAGATAGAAGTGCTGGGGTAGCCATGTTCATGTAGTCTGTTTGTTTGGGTGCCATAATAAATTCCCCAATTGCTATTCTTAGTTTAGAGTCTACTTTTTGAGTGTCTCTTCTGCTGTGGTGACCCAGCTGTAATCTATTTGGGTATGTACTGCAGGTTAATGGAGTAGTCTTCATCAACTACAGTTTATACTCATTGCGTATGTAAAATTTAGTTTCATGCCTGAGTCTGTGCCATAGCTTCTGTAGCTTTAATTTTCGGGGTTGTTTTTCTGATTTACTTAAATCTTACAGCTTCACTCTATCTGGGTAAGCACTACAAGGTATTTTGTACTCTTGTTTCTGTGCTATAGTTGAGCCTTACAGCTACGCCCTATTTGGGTGAGCACTACAGATTAATACAAACATATGAAAGCTGCCAGCAGCAAAAAGCCATCCTGGTCTAGCTAGGCTGCTCGAGATTGCAGCTAGCGCCCAATTCAGCAGCTGCCCCACCCCCTTCCCTCTCTCCCTTTACCCTCCCCTTGGCCCTGTCCCACTCTTTTTCCTAGCAATCCACTGTGCTACATGCCACCACCTCAGCCAGTAGTGCATTCCACTTTGTCACTACCTCTCCATAAAGAAATGCCTCTTCATCTCCCCTGAAAATACCCCCTCCAATCTCATGTCATGGCCCCTAGTGTCTCTCCCCACCCCCTCCTGAATAGACCCTCTGTGTCTGTTTTGATTATCCCCTTCATGTATTTGAAGGTGTCAGTCATGTCCCCCCAACCCTTCTCTCCTTCAGTGTGTACATGGTTAACTCTCTTAGTCTGACCTCATATCGCAATTTCCCCAGGCCCCGAATCATCTTCGTTGCCTTACACTGCACCCTCTCCTGCAGCCTAATGTCCTTTTGTAGATATGGGTGCCAGTACTGCACTCAGAATTCCAGGTGGGGTCTAACCAAAGATCTATATAACGGTAGAATAACCTCCCTTCTTCTTGAGGTAATGCCCCTTGCAATGCACCTCAGCATTTTGTTGGCCACTGCTGCTGCCCTTCTGTATTGTGTGGAATTGTTCATTGCTCCCATGAGGAGGACCCCCAGTTTCTTCTCCTCTTCTGTTACCTCCAGTCGCACACTCCCCAGATGGTAGCTTCTTGGATTTTTTCTTACAAAGTGCAGTACCTTGCATTTTTTGCATTAAATCCCAGCTGCCATTTGTCAGACCATGCCTCTAGCCTTGCTAGATCCTCCAGTAGACCTTGCCACCCAACCTGATCATCCACCATCCACTCCCATCTTGATGTCATCTGTAAATAGGCTGATTTTGCTGCTGATACCTTCCGAGATGTCTGCAATAAATATGCCAAATGGCACTGGGCCCAGCACCAAACCCTGTGGAACACCACTTGTCAGAGGCTTAGGGGATGAGTATTCACCTGCTATCACCACCCTCTGCTGCCTATCTTTTATCCAGTTCTCCACCCACCTCACCAGTTTTGCTCCTGCTCCTGTGCCCCGTAGCTTGCTTCCAAGTCTCCCATGTGGTACTGAATTGAAGGCATTCCTGAAGTCTAGGTACAGGACATCTACTGCATAGCCCCCGTCAATTTGCCTAGTCACCCAGTCAAAGTATTCCACCAGGTTGGTGTGGCATGACCTGCCCTTGACAAATCCATGCTGCATCCTGTCCTGCACCCCGTTCACCTCCAGTAGTGCCACTAGTTTCTCCTTTAGGATGGCCTCCATTAGCTTCCCCACTATGGACATTAGACTTACTGGCCTATAGTTCCCTGGTTTGTCCTTGGGTCCTCTCTTGTGGAGGGAAATCACGTGAGCCAGTTTCCAGTCATGAGGTATGCATCCTGTGTCTAGAGATGAATTAAATAATTCTGCCAAGGGTCCTGTCAGGACCTCTGTCAGTTCCTTTAGCACTGTTGGATGTACTCCATCCAGTCCTGGTGCCTTGTCCACCCTCAATGACCTGAACCCCTCCAGCACCCTCCCTACTGTGATTTCTCCATTCGTTGTCCCTTCCATCTGTTTCTATCCTCCCTCCTACTATGGGTAGCACCCCCTCCATTTTTTTTGTAAAGACTGAACAGAAGTAGTCGTTGAGCACTTCTGCCTTTTCACCTCCCTCTTCCACCCATCCCCCCCTCTTAATTCTTACAATTTGGTCCTTACAGCTTCTTTTCTCCCTGACATGCCTAAAGAAGTATTTTTTCCCCTATATTTATGCCTTGCACCAGCCTGGGTTTTCTTGCCACCTTGAATGCCCTTAACCCCCTGGTCACTTCTTTTGCTTCTTGCAGATATTCTTCCCTATCCTTCTCCCTCCCCAATTTTCTATATCTCCTGTAAGCTGCCCTTTTCCTCCTCACCTTGTCTAACACCCCTTTGCTTATCCAGTTGGATTTCTTTCCCCTGGCCTTCTTAGTCTGGGCCCTACAACAAGTTTTTGTTGCCTCCCCTATTCCCTGTCTTATCAGTTACCACCTTTGTTCTGTGTCCATACTCAGTTAAATTTTGCACAAGGAACCCCTGTACTACTACTTCACTCATCATCTTAAAGTTGGCGTTCCGGAAATCCAACACCTTTGTGCCAGATACTCCCCTCTCTTTAACCATCTCTAACTGGAACAATACTGTCCGATGGTCACTCCCCCCAGAGGTTCCTCCACCCTCACATCCCTCACCCACCCTCCGTTCAGAAGTATGAGGTCAAGGGTGTTCCTTTCCCTAGTTGGTTCCTTGACCAACTGTACTGGAAAGCTTTCCGGGAAGGTGTCCAGAATTACCTGTTCCCTTCTATTCTCTGTGGTAGGTGTGTCCCACTCCAACCCTGGCAGGATGAAGTCCCCTACTATCACCATCCCCCACTTCCTACAGTTTCTCCTGATCTGTTCTGCCAGTACCCTGTCCATCCCTTCAGATTGAGAGGGTGGCCTGTACACCACCCCCACCCAGTCTTAGTGATCCATTTTTGGGATCCTGTAGTTGCACCCACAGTGCTTCTGAATCTACCTTATCTCCCTCCTCCCTTACACATTTTATTTCCTCCTTTACAAACAGTGCCACCCCTCATCCCCCTTCCCTGTTTCCCTATCCTTCCAGTGTAATCTGTACCCCAGAATAATCATGTCCCAGTCATGGATTTGGGAGCCCCATGTCACGGTTATAGCCACCAAGTTCACTCCACCCTCCTCCAGGAGAGCCTGTAGTTCTGCCCCTTTATTCCCTAGACTCCTAGCATTTATCACCCTTCAAACCTTGTCTCTACCCTCCCCCCGACCTCTCTCTCCCCTTATGTCCACACCCTTAGTAGTTGCTTTCGTCTTTACCTTGCTATCATGAGGGGGTAAGCACATTTGGTTTCACATCACTAGACCTCTGAACTCCTCTATCCATTCTGCTACCCCCCATCCTAGTTTAAATGCTCCTCAATATGCTTCCCTATCCTTGCCTACAGTACATTTTTCCCTCCTCATTTCGGTGCAGTCTATCTTTTGCATACAGACTGCTGTTCTCCCAGGTCTCCCCCCAGCCTCCTACCAGCCCGTACCCTTTTTTCTGACACAAGGTCCCCAGCCATTTGTTAAACTCTTGAATTGTCCCTTTTCATGCCGTACTTGTCCTGGGAATGGGAAGTACCTCTGAGAAGATGACAGATCTGCCCGCTCCCTCACACAGAGGTCCCAGTTCCTCAGACCTCCTATTTACCTCCCCTACTGTCCCATCAGCCAGGTCATTCATCCCCAGGTGTATTATTAGGTGAGGCATTTCCCTTCTCATGCTTGCATACCTTAGCATGAATTGTCCCACCCTTTCCGCCGTCATTCCTGGCATGGCTTTCATCCATATTCTACTGTGCCTCTCCCCTTTGCTGGCCCCTCTGATCCCTCTTAGAATTGAGTCCCCCAACAACAAGACACCTCCCCTCTTTGATTCTCAAACACAGTAACAGAAAAGGTCAAAGCCAAAAGGCTGGCCTTCAGGAAATATAAGGGAACACAGCGGGATGAAGATAGGGAGGCATGCCAAATGGCCCTAAGGGAAGCAGGGAAGGCAGTAAGGCAGGCAAAGTCCCAAACTGAGGAAACACTAGCACAAACAGTAAAAAAAGGTGACAAGACTTTCTATAGATACATTAGTGAAAGGAGAAAGTCCAGAGGGGGTATCGCTAAGCTCAAAGGAGAAAAGAGGGCATGTGAGGAGGAGGACCATGTAAAAGCATCTATTCTAATTAGATACTTTTGCTCAGTATTTACTGAAGAGAAGGTAGGGCAGGGCCCACAGCTCACCACCATGGACACAAGGGGGAAGGAGGTGAGCACTACACCCTTCACAAAGGGAAGGGTCCTATAAGAGCTCACTAAGCTCAGGGTGGACAAGGCAATGGGACCTGATGGCATGCATCCCAGGGTACTTAAGGAGCTAAGGGTGGAACTAGCAGAGCCATTAGCGGAACTGTTTAGTGAGTCTCTGAGCACAGGAGAGGTCCCAGAAGACTGGAGAAGGGCTCATGTGATCCCGCTCCACAAGAGTGTTAGCAGCGAGGAGGCAGGGATCTACAAGCCAGTCAGTCTTACCTCAGTAGTGGGCAAGATTATGGAGGCACTCCTTAAGGAAAGGATAGTGCAACACCTGGAATCCATAGGGCACAGGATCCAAGACAGCATGGGTTTACAAAAGGAAGGTCCTGTCAAACTAATCTCATAGATTTCTTTGACTGGGTAACCAGAGTGGTGGACCAAGGGGGAGCAGTTGATGTCACCTACCTTGACTTCAGCAAAGCTTTCGACACTTTTCCAGATAGAAGATTGATACATAAGTTGGGTAGGCTCAGGGTAGGTCAGAAGTTGGTCAGTTGGGTGGCAAACTGGTTGACGGGCAGAAAACAGAAAGTGGTGGTAAATGGTATACAGTCAGAAGAGATGCAAGTCACAAGTGGGGTACCTCAGGGATCAATTCTGGGGCCAATCCTCTTCAATATCTTTATTAGTGACATTGCAGATGGACTAGAGTGTAAGGCTTGTCTGTTTGCAGATGACACCAAGATTTGCAACAGAGTAGATGATCCAGATGGGGTGGGCAGAATGAGAAGAGATCTGGATAAACTAGTAAAATGGTCAGAAGAGGGGCAACTGGGATTTAATGCAAAGAAGCGCAAGATCATGCACATAGGGAAGAGAAACCCTGAAGCCACCTATAGGCTGGGAGGGGAGCTGCTGGCAGTCACAAAGGAAGAAAGAGACTTGGGCTGGGCATCATCATCACCAATGACCTGAAATCATCCAAGCAGACCTCTAAAGCAGTAGGTAAGGCTAGGGGGATGTTAGGGTGTATTAGCAGGGGTATCACAAGTCATAAGAGGGAGGTAATAATCCCTCTTTACAAGACACTGGTTAGGCCTCATCTGGAGTACTGCTTGCAGTACTGGAGGCCACACCTTCTCAAGTACATTAACCAAATTGAGGCAGTTCAGAGGAGGGCAACCAAAATGGTGCAGGGACTGCATCAGAAGACATATGAGGACAGATTAATGGAGCTCAATATGTATACCCTTGAGCAAAGGAGGGAGAGAGGTGATATGATCGAAACATTCAAACACCTTAAGGGCATTAACAAGGTGAAAGAGTCTAACATGTTTAAATATAAGAAAAATAGCAGGACAAGAGGACACAGCATGAGATTAGAGGAAGGCCGATTAAGGGGGAATGTGAGGAAATTATTTTTCACAGAAAGGGTGGTGGATGCATGGAACGGTCTACCTCAGGAAGTAGTGGCTATGAATACAGTGCAGGGCTTCAAACAGGCATGGGATAAGCATAAGGGAGCAATACAGATTTATTTATTTATTGAATTTTGATGACCAGGTAAGCCCATTGAGCCCTGAAGGTCCCTTTTTCAGGGGCGACCCGGGAATAAACATTAAGAGACACAAACATTAGAATAAACATGTGGGAGTACAGAATAACACGATATACAGTATTCAGCTGTTTACGCATAGCAGACATGACATTGGTTATATGATGATTATGAATAGATAGGCCACTGACAGAGCAAAGGCCAATGGCACATTTATAAGGTAGAAAAAGAAATGGGCAGACTGGATGGGCCTTGCGGTCCTTATCTGCCATCAACTTCTATGTTTCTATGTTTCTACTCCTCCCCATCTTCCCACTTCTCCTCTCCTTCTTCCTCCTGCACAATGTTCCCTCCTATTGTCGCTGTTTCTCTCCCTGTGTTCTCTACTGTACTCAACCCTTCATGCCCCAATTCACCTACTTCTCCATCACCCTCCCCAACCATTTTGTTCTCTGTACCCATTGAACGTGCCTCCCCTTCCTCCTTCCCCTCCGTTGACCACCCCCCCATTAGAGGTCACCCCCCCTCCGTCTGAGCTTACTGTATTACCATCTATCTGTACTCCTTCTCTAATTCTCCTTGCATGTTTGATTCCCAAAGCCTGTCACCTCCCTGCCCCTTGTCCTGACCACCCCCATCTCTCTTGTCTCCCTTCTTTTTCTTTTCCTGGATGTCTTTTGTGCTTTCCACATTCCCTTCTCCTCCTGACCTAATATGCCCCTTAATCATCTTTGACACATCCCCCATTAGCCTTAGTACTTCTTTCTCTAGCCTTATCAGCTTTATACACACTGGGCACCCCCTTGTCCTCCACAGAGTGTCCATGGTTACTGCTCCTCCACAGTTACTATATCCCACAATCTTTCCTACCCTGTGATTTCTGTTCCCCCCCTTTCCTGATTCCTTTGCCCCCCTCCCCTCCACTGACTCTCATTCTGGCCTGCCCCACTACCTTGTTCCCTTCCCAGACTTCCCCAATCTGTCATCCTGGTCCCATTACCCCTTCCTCTTCTTTGTTCCCTCTTCTCCATTTTCCCTCTCGTGGTTTCTCTTCTCTTCTTTCTATCTTGCCCCTGTCTGTTGGCAGCACTATTTCCCTTATTTTCTAATGCCTCTACCCTGTGGTTTGTGGCTGTGCTGTGTATGGAAATAAGATGGCTAACAGTGTGTACATGCAGACAGCAGGTACCATATGATGCCCCAGGCTACCAGTGTAAAAGAAGTTATGCACTAGAGCTGGGTGGGTTGTGTCCCTCCTGACCACTAGTGACACTCTTCTGTTTAGTCTGGGTCTTCATAGGGATGGGGTTCATAGAGGAGGTACTCAATTGTGGTGGCTGTGGAGCACTCTTCTCTAGGGATATGCTCTGTAGGGGGGCACTGCCCCATCTGCAGGACCTTAGCAAATCTCCATGTTCAGCTTGAGACAGCAAGTGTAGAAATATATCAGCTGTGTCATCAGCTCAGCTGGAGCCTACCCACCCACTCCCCCACTCCTGCAGAGACCCACTGGTCCAGGGAGATGAAGAGTGGTGGGGAGGGGGAAGGAGCAGGGGTAGCCAAAAGGAGCCTATTCAGCCCAGCACCATCCAGACAACAAATTCCTTCAAATCCCTAGAGGAGGTTTAGGCACCTAACTCTGCTGAAAAGACTCTGAGTTAGCCAGTGGGAAAGAACAGGACATTGTGATGGCACTCAATGAGAGCAAGTCTACCAGGAAAGTCTTAATGGTCAGGGACTCCACAATTAGGGAGGTAGAAAGGGTGGTGGGGGGTGGATGTGAGAGGATGGTCAAGTGCCTTCCTGGGCATCAGCTATCCAGGATTTAGACAGGATAGGGAGGATGATGGAGAAGGATTGGGGGGTGCTTGTACATCTGGCTACCAGTGATCTGGTAGTGGATGCATGGAACAGCCTTCCTGAGGAGGTTGTGGGGTCTAAATCTGTGAGAGAATTCAAGAATGCATGGGACAGACATAAGGCAATTCTTGTGTGGCGTAGGAAGAAATAGGCTGTTGTTTAACTAGGATCTGCGGCCTATCCTGTAGCTAGGGAAATGGGCAGACTAGATGGGCCAAGCGGTCCTTATCTGCCGTCAAAGTCTATGTTTCTATGGAGATAGTGAAGCATAAGTTCCATAGACTATGAGCCAAAATGGCAGCACACTAAGTCTCCTTGGACTTTTCTGAAGTCCTTCCTGTGTGGAGCATACACAGGAAGCAGCATAGGATAAGGAGTGATGTGATAGAGGAGTTTAATAGATAGCTTAAGGGCTGGTGTTAGGAAGGGGTACAATTCTGTGAGGGATTGGGGAGATTTATGGAACAGGAGACTCTACAAGGGTGATGAACTTCACCTGATGAAGAGGGGGGCCTGCACACCGGGGCAGATGTTTGACATCTATAGCAAATGTCTAAACTGACTGTGGGGGAGACTGTGTCTATGGGAACCACTGCGGCTAGTGTGAGGAAGGGGATCCTAGCTAGTACTACCCCATGTCTGGGGGCTTGTAGCAGCATAGTGGGTACTAAGAGAGCTGTGGCCCTTATTAGACTGGGAGAAGGGACATTAGGGAGGGGGAACAGAAAAGGCGCAGGCACCAGAAAGGGAATGAGAGGATGGGGAAAGCACTAGAGTATTAGCAAAATAGGATCAGATGTCAGATGGAAGGGGTATGCATTAATGCCAGGAGCCTAGGTAACAAAATCAACAAGCTCTTGCACCGATGGAAGACACTGAGGTGGACCTTGTGGCCAACACGAAAACAGGGGCTTCAGAAAATGACAACTGGGAACTGACAGTCCCCGGGTACTCACCATTCAAGAGGGACAGAGGAACAGGTAGAGGGGGAGGAGTTACCCTTTTTATCAGGAAAGTCATTAAGGTGGAGGAAGATGGGTGCATCAGGGGTACTAATGGGGAGACAGAGTTACTGTGGGTGCAACTCACAGCACCCTCAGTCAAGAAATTGTGCTTGAAAGTGATCTAAGTGTAAGGGAAGGAAAAGGACAGAAAGCTCAGAGAAGAACTTGAAAGAGGGATAGCAAAGGGGGAGGTAGTGGTGGTAGGTGATCTAAACCTGCCGGACATCAATTGGAATGTTCCTGCTAGAAAACAATTCTCATTGTGGCACTCACCAACTTGGAGGTGGTAGGAGCTGTGCGAAGCAGGGGAGCTGCTGGGGAACATTAGTCATAACTCTGTTGGTTATAACTATCTCACTACCAACCGCTCCTGTGACTGCCCAACTTAACCTTGTTCTCCACTTCCCTTTCTGCTCTAGTTGTCCCCCCCCACACACACTGGATTCTACCCTCACATCTTGGTATACCAATGCTGCACTTTTCACCCTCTTGCCACCCTTCCTACATTCCTTCTCCCCCCACCCTCTTCCCTCTCCCTATGACTCTGGCACTTCTTATCTGTTGTCTGTCTTCTCTGACAAATGCCACTGGCTGCCTTGTTACAAAGCTACCCTTGAACGTATTAATCTGTACTCTGTTTGCAATGTCCACATTGTTGTAATGCCTGTCTTGATGTTCCCCATAATTTGTATTTCTCTGACGTGGAACCTTTGTAAAAGAGCCAAAGGTATTTGTAATCGTAGACTTGATAAATAAATAAATAACTGGCTCTTGGGTCCAGTAAACCGCAGTTGAGAGCTAAAGACCTTGATTTTAGAAGAGCAGACTTCAGTAGGCCGAGGGAGCTCATCATGGATAAGTTAGTAGGGGTGGATAACATAGGACATATTAGAGATGGGAGAAATTAAGGGGTCTGTTCCTGAGGCATCTAAGGTATGCATGAGAACAGTAACCAAAAAGAACATGTTTAAGAGACCATTTATGATTCTCAGCAAGGGTCAGGGAAGTGGTGAGGGCCAACAAAATGGCCTTCTAAAAATATAAAGAAAATCAGGGGCAAAAGAACAGGGAGAATACTTAGTGAAAATAGAGAGGCAGACAGGGCAGTTAGGGAGGCAAAAGCAGACACACAGCTACATATTGTGGAGAGAGTCAAGAGTGGAGAAAAACAGTTCTGCAGACATACAGTATTAGGAAAAAAGAGGGGGAATCATAGGGTTAGCTAAAGAGGGCAAGATGATAGAGGAGGATGGGCAGAAGGTCGCTGTCCTTAGTAATTACTTTTGCACAGTTTACATTAGGGAGGATGTTGGACCTTTGCCAGAGGCTGGCATCAAGCCAGCAATATGGGGTCCCAGGGAAGAGGCAGCCAATGTTTACTTGCAAGAAAGTCCTAAAAGGGCTGACAGCCCTAAATATAAATAAGACCCTGGGACCGGATGGATTGCATCTGAGGATACTTAGAGAACTGGCAGCAGAACTGGCTGAACTCCTGGTAGGTTTATTCAACAGCTCACTTAAGACAGGGATAGTTCTGAAGTATTGGAGAGTTGTGGGCATAGTTCTACTCCAAAAAGGGGGGGAGGCAAGGAACAAGCAGGGAACCATATTCCTGTCAGTTTTACTTCTATTGTAGTGAAGCTGATGGAGTCACTGGACAAAGAATACCTCATAGACTACTTGGAGAACAATGATGTCAGGATAGTGAACAGCAGACATTTGTGGCAAGGAAGTCTTGTTAGACTAACATGATAGCTTCCTTTGACTGGGTGATAAGAGAATTAGATAGGGAGCATGCAGTGGATTTACTCTACTTAGACTTCAGCAAGGCTTTTGACCTGGTACCTCACAGATGCTCACTGAAGAAGATGGAGGATCGTGATGTGGCTAAAGTCATAGTAATTTGGGTAGGTAACTGGCTTAGGGTGAGGTAGAAGAGGGTTGTGATCAATGGGATGAAATCAGAAGAGAGGTAGGTTAAAAGCAGGGTTCCACAGGGATCTGTTCTGGGACCAGTCTTCTTCGACATGTTCATCAATGACATTGGTGAGGGAACCTGGGGCAGGTTACATTTCTTTATAGATGATACAATTCAGTGGGACAGTGGATAGTGAAGAGGGAATAAGCGAAATGCAGAGAGACTTACAAAAGCTAGAGGGGTGGTTAATGGTTTGGCAGTTGAAATGTAATGTCAAAAAGTGCAAGCTAATGCACCTAGGGAACAAGAACCCCAGGATGGAGTACTGGATGTGAGGGGTGAAACTTAGTACTGAAGGCTGAGGAATGAGACCATGGAGTTATCATCAGTGACTCCCTAATGGACTCGAGTCAGTGCAACAAGGCTTATATCAAGGGAAGTAGAATGGTGAGATGTATCAGAATGGGTCCTGATAGCAAAAAAGAGAAACTTAACACTTTCCCTAAACAGATCCCTGGTGAGACCACACCTCAAGTTCTGGAGTCTTCATCTCAAGAAGGATAGAAATACACTGGAGTCAGTGCAGCACAGAGTAACACAAATTATTCAGGGCCAGCAGGGCAGGTCCTATGAGGAGCACTTAAAGGCACTGAACATATACTCACTAGACACCAGAAGGGAGAGTGGAGATATAATGGAGGCCTTCAAGTTCTTAAAAGGAATTGACAAGGTGAACTACGGGGAACTATTTAACTTGAATACTAACTCATGGTCATGAGGACATGAGTGGAAAATAACAGAAGGAAGGTTCAGGAAGGACATGAGAAAGTACTATTTTACAGAAAGGGTGGTGGAGCAGTGGAACACTCTGCCAGCTGAAGTGATAATGCAAAAACCATTAGTGGTTTCAAACATGGTTGGGACACAATGAAGGGTATAGTGGTTGCTCAGGGGGACAGAATTGGGGAGAGGAATGGGGAGGACATGGGTTGGCCTAGGACCCTGGAGTTACAGTAGCTCCCAGGGTTTAATAGGAAACTTGAGCAGACTGAATGGACCACAGGTCTTTTTCTGTTGTCGTTGTCTATGTTTCTATGATATACCACACCCTGGAGTGTATTATAACCATTTTTATAAAATGAACCATGGAAATCCTGTAACCTCATTGGAAAAAACATATCACATGACTGTTGATTATTTTCTGTCAACAGCACTCCTCACTTGAACTATATATATTTTTTTACAAATGAAATCCCATTTTATAAGTGGAATAACACACTCCAAGGTGTGCAGTTATAAAAGAATAATGCACTTCTCGGGTGGTTGCAGCACTTGGCTATTCCTCGTGCCCAACAGTCACCCAAGGCATGCATTATTCCCTTATAACCTCATACCCTGCCATATGTTATCTCTTACATAACATGGTACTAGTGTGCAGGAACTGACTGATGTTGGTAGTTAGTTATTAACTGGGATGATATACTAAGATATCAACATGGGTCAAAGATTGCTCGAGCGATTAGCTTCCTGGATTCCTCCTATGTATTTTATAATACAGAGGCTGCAACAGATGACAGCAGTAAAAGGTGACATTGCAGAGGGTCTGGAAGGAAAGGTATGCCTCTTTGCGGATGACACTAAGATATGTAACAGAGTTGATACACAAGGGGGGGTAGAAAGGATGAGAAGGGACTTGGCAAGGTTGGAGGAATGGTCAGACATATGGCAACTTAGATTCAATGCAAAGAAGTGCAAAGTAATGCACCTGGGAAATAAAAATCCAGGAGAAGAGTACACAATAGCAGGGGAGGTACTAACAACAACAATAATGGAAAGGGATCTGGGTGTAGTCATATCAGATGACCTAAAGGTGGGTATGCAATGTGAGAAGTCAGTAGGAAAGCCAGGGGATACTGGGATGCATAGGGAGGGGCATCACAAGTAGAAAAAGGAAGTGGTTATCCTCTATACAGACAGTTGGTGAGACCCCATCTGAGTACTGTGTGCAGTTTTGGAGACCTCATCTACGCAAGGACATAGACAGGATGGAAGCAGTCCAGAGGAGGGCAACTAAAATGGTGCAGGGTCTACATCAGAAACCATATGAAGAGAGACTGAGAGTGTTTAATATGTATACCCTTGATGAAAGGAGGGACAGGGGGGACATGACAGAAACTTTTAAGTACCTCAAGGGAATCAACAAAGTCCAGGAGGGTAGCATCTTTCAGAAAAAGAGATGTGTAAGGACAAGGGGGAACAATTTAAAGTTAGAGGGGGGACGGCTCAGGGGTAACGTGAGGAAATTCTTTTTCACGGAGAGAGTGGTGGACGCATGGAACCACCTTCCTGGAGAGGTTGTGGGGTCTAAAACAGTGGAGGAATTCAAACATGCATGAGACAGACATAAGGCAATTATAGTGGGGGGTTGCAGGAAATAGGCTATTGGTTAACTAGAATCTGCAGCTTATCCAGTAGGTAGGGAAATGGGCAGACAAGTGGTCCTTATCTGCCATCAAAGTCTATGTTTCTATGTAAGCAGCCATATTTTGTCTGGGGCCATCATCCCCTAGACCCAGAAAGGAGGAAGGAGGGGGAAGATTGAGGTGGTCCCAAGGGGGCTAGGTAGGGTACAGGGGTTAGATATGGGACCACCAAGGTCTCCCACTTTGGAGGAGGGTCACACACTGTGGAGGGAAGGAGAAAGATTAATTTCTTGGGCTGTAGTCAGCGGTTGCTCCTCTATCTCCTTTCTGCTAAGCTAGATAAACTACTGGACCTTGTGGCTGCGATGGTCGACAGTGGCTTGCCACTGCAGTCGGCACCATCACAGAAGGCAGAAGGGGGCAGCACTGGGTCACAGGCACGTTGTGCTAACAACTAGGTGAAGTGTTCAAGGGTGGTGTGTCACTTTTGGCACATCTGCATGATCCGGGGACAGCAGCATCCCTTCATCCAGGTGCGGCACCATGCTCCCCCAGAGGGGGAGTCAGGGGAGCCGCCAAGAAGCCAGATAAACTGCAGGGTAACAAACCTGACCACTCCTGTAAGGGTGGATGTATTAGCCCCTTGCTTGGCCCAGTACCTGGACAGGGAGGCTACGTACCTGCTGCAGGAGGCTATTATGGTGGGTTCCAGGCTTTAGGTCAAACAACATGGGGGTGGTGCACATAGTTAATGGACAGTTGGGGCTGAAGGGCCCTATGGGAGACTTGATGCACATTTTCATCCTAAACTGTTTGCTGTTGAACATCACATTAAGGCTGTCCACATACCCGGGGTTGCCAATGGGATTACTGGTGCTTTGTCTCATTCACAGTGGCGACAATTTTGAGAGCTTGCTCCAGCAGTGGAGCAGCAGCCACAGATGGTACCTTCCTTCTTGTGAAGAGAGTGACATCTCGACTTGGGAATGCTTAGGTAATTCCATTGCACTGAGGACAAGGGAAGTATATTGAAGATGGGTAGAACACTGCCTGGGGGTGCGGGCACAGCAAGGCTGGCTGAAGAATTGGCATATTCCGGGGGAGCGGCTGTGCCAGCACATCATGCTGTCCAAGCATGACAGAGTCACGCCAGAGGTGGTGGCCAGGTGCCTCGCTGGTTTGTCTTGGGTCCCTAGGGCTCTGGGAGTCACTGACAACACAAGACTTTCAGGGTGAGAAAAGTGCTGGAAAGGTGGGGGTAGTAGTTCACTTCATACCGGGACACAAGGCGTCCCATCACCCTGGCTATCCTGGAGAGCATCCGCAGGGGACTTCCAAGGGTCTTTTGGACCCCGTTCAAAGTAATGCTGTTCAATATTATGTTCTTGGTGGCTTTTTGTGGGGCATGTAAGGTGTCAGAGCTAACATAGACCACCCAGGATGCCAGGATCATGGAGTTGGAGCTAGGAGACGTTCTTGCAACAGAGAGAGGGGCCTAGGTGAGGCTCAGGATGAATAAAACAGACCAGGAGTGGTAGAGGAACTGGTGCCTGGTTAAGGCACTGCCTGGGTTTATTGGAGGGTCCAGCACAAGGTGCAATCATATTTGGCTGTTAATCCCAAGAAAGCGGATGCATTTCTTCCAACACGCAGATGAGGGGCCCATCATGGCTCATCGATTTACAGCGGTGTGGTCTAGGGCATTGCAGGAAGTGGGGTTGAACCCAAAGGAGTATGGGACTTGCTTCTTCAGGATCGGGGCAGCCATGAATGCTAGGAGCTTGGGGTAGGCTGATGGATAGTGTCAAGTGCTGGGGCTATGGAGGTCTCAAGCCTTTTTGAAATGTGTGCCCGCATTTACAAGAACAGCTCTTGTTTCTTTCATGGTCCCCCAGAGGACAGTGGAGCAATCTGGATCTGTGGTCAGGCTTTAAGTCAGCAAGCAGCAGCAAGAGTGGCAGTTGGGGCAGGGAGGCAGCCCCGGTGGAAGGGTCATCTGAGGGTCCACATCCGATGGATGGGGTCAGACCACATGAACTGGGATGAGTTGCTCCCCCCAGTGAGGGAGGAGGGGCAGATCCAACGTAGCCCAGAGATGTCGGTGGTACATCTAGGAGGGGAAGATCTGGGAAGACAGAAGATGGTGGACTTGCTGTTGGCTATGAAGGAAGACTTCCGGACCATCAGAGATTGGGGGCCGCATGCTGTCCTCATCTGGTTCCAGCTGATCCAGAAATCTAGCTGGCTGAATGGGGGGCCCTCTCAACATGGCCTGCATTTGATCAACAGGAGATGAGAAAGGTCATGCTGGCATTAGGGGGGACCGTGGGGAAACACAGTCAAATTCAGGCCTCTGGTCAAATCATGGTAGCCAAGATGGGGCGTTTGACTGAGAGGGGATTAGAACTGTGTCTAGGAGAACTGGGGCAGGTCTTGGAGGAAGTAGTACAGCAGTCGGCTTTGGGGGTCAGATGTTGTCAGTCCTGTGGCATCTTGGGAAGATCACTATGAAATGGAATGGTGGGTAGGGGATAGTGACCAGCCGTGTTCTTCTGAAGGGCTCATGACCCCCCCTTTGGTTGGTGTGGAGGCAGAAACTAAGTATCCTGACCCAGGGAAGGGGTCATGGTCCACCTTCAGCAGGTACAGCTATACTGTAAGGCTAGTGGTGCCTGACGGGGGTGGCCGAGCAGCCTTGGCCATTACGACCATGGGCAGTTGATCCTCCCAGGTGCGCATGCTGCTCTCAAGCTGGATTGTTAATCAATAAATATATGGCTGCTGCCATTTCCTCCAAGATATGCATCTATGTTTTCCTTCAGGGGAAAGGGGGGTATGGAGGGATACCCGACAATACAGAGGCTGCAACAGATGGCAGCAGCTGTATTTTGTCTGGGACCATCCTCCCCTGGACCTGGGAAGGAGGAGGAGGGAGGGGAAAGATAGAAGTGGTCCCGAGGGGGCTAAGTCAGATACAAGGATTGGACATGGGACCACCAAGGCCTCCCACTTGGGAGGGGGTGTGACATCCTGTGGGGAGAAGGAGAAAGAGGAATTTCTTGGACTTTAGCAGTGGTTCCTCCTTTTTCTGCTTTCATCCTGCAAGGATCACCTACTCACTTGCCCTCGTAAAAGCAGGGTAGTGTGGCCAGGTAGCTAGGGCCCCTCTTTTGACCCATTATGGGTGACTGCACTAGGGGTCAGGGAGTGGCTCTCCCTGGTTTTCCCTGCAACAGGGCTTTTTCCAGGTTTTTCACCTCCTCCAAAAAGGTGTTAAACAGTCAGAAGTGAGAGAAACTAAAATAGGCAAGAACAAATAGTCAGGACAAAGGTGAATGTCAAGTTGTCATAGTCATAGGTTGGCATCTTGGGAGGATCACTATGAAATGGAATGGTGGTTAAAGAGTGGTGATAAGTTGGGTTCTTCTGAAGGGCTCATGATCCCCCTTTGGTCAGAGTGGAGGTGGAAAGTGAGTACCGTGACCTGGTGGAGGGTTCATTGTCCACCTCCAGCAGGTACAACTATACTGAAAGGCTAGCAGCACCTGATGGGGTGGCTGAGCAGCCTTGGCCATTATGACCACAGGCAGTTGATTCTCCAGGGCGCGCATGCTGCTCTCAAACTGGATTGTTAATCAATAAATACATGGCTGCGGTCATTTCCTCTAAGATATATGTCTGTGTTTTCTTTCTGGGGAAGAGGGGGTATGGAGGGATACCAGACAATAGAAGTGTGATGTAGCAGGACAGCCCACTGGTGGAGCAGTAGTACCACATCATGCTGTCATCGTTGAGATCAAGGTTCAGATGGCTTCCCTAGGATCCCACACTGAAGACTGCATGGGATCGGTCACATGGTGGAGGAGGTGAGGTGCGTGGCTCCTGGGGTTGATGGGAGAAGGCCATCTGATATTTCACATGCCTTCTGCTGACCATGGCCACCCTCAGATCCTTGCCCCACATACTGATATGCATTTAACACCTAAATCCACCCTTCCAACATAGAGGTACTGTCTACAGAGGTGCAACACAGAGAATATACATACAACCATACACAATACAGTTGTGTTTATCATAGTTGAGATGACAGCATATGGACCTTGAGTGCAAAGCTTCAGAAGTCCGTGCTGTCATCTCAACCCCAAGATGGAAATGTGCCGGGTTATGTGTGGTTACCCATATTTTATTTTATACAGGATATGGTTTTGTACAGAGAAATCACAGAAGTGTTACCTCCCTAAATAAAAACAAAATAAAAAAAATAAAAAAATAAAAACAAACTTGCCATTTCTTTGTTCCGTTTTATTATTAAAATTAAATATACAGACTTTTACAAGTTAAAAAGTACAAATGTGGGTATATGGTGGTTAGTAATCTGCTAGGTGCTGGGTGAATGAGGAATTTAACATTTTACGACCTTTGAACTGTGCTGAACAACTGCTTGGAATGCGTGCAACAGCACCTTGGAATGTGCACAACAGTTTAGGATATACACAAGAAGATTTGTGAGCAGGCTAATTTTTATACAGAACAAAGGTCGACCATATATATCATGTTGGAACTATTTCTGGACATAAACTATTAAAACATTAGATCAAAATCACAAAAGCAATCTGTAATACTAAACATACGGAGCCCAATGCTGTTTTTCTAATTATTCTTCCCCCTTCCCTCTTGTTTTTTTCTTTTCTCCCACTTGTTCTCTTATTCCACCCCCACCAGGTCTCCATAATTTTTCTACCATATTTCCCTTTTACTTCTGACTGCCAACACTGTTGTCCCTAAATTCCAAATTATTTTTTTAGTTTTTTTTTTTTTTACATTACTGCTGCAGACAGTTCTATGTTAGTACTCCCTTTGAACTGCCATCATTTTTAGTGCACAGTATATGTAATATGACCTTTCAAACCATGTAGTATGTGCTGGACCCCTAATTTTCAATGGCACATCTCTACTGATTTCTGCAGCAGGGCTCAAAGGCTTCTACAGCAGCATTTGTTAATGCCTGTGGAATGAATTATTCATTTCTGTGGCAAACACTGGAACGTGACATACTTTGCTGCCTCTGGGAGTAGGATGGTCCTCCTCCACAGAGCCCCACCATGGGGGGGGGGACTGTGGGGAATGTCAGCAGGGTGTGGGACTTTAGGGGAACTAGGGGTCAATGAGGCCAGAAATAGAGCATATGCCTGGGACCAGAGTATATACCTGGTAGAGAATGGCTGGGGAGAAACAATAAATAAAAAAGATAATTCCAACCCAAAGAGAAACCATTAATTAAAGCATTAATACTTGAGTATACGTTTTAACCACAAACACATATGGGCTTAATAACATGTAATGCCAGGGGGGGTAAGGGGATATCCAGAGCAACAACATTATGAAAAGAACAGTTGAAATAAAAGCTGGCTGTACAGTATACACCACATGGGAAGAATATTTCTGGCATTTTGATAGTAAATGTGTGCATTTATATATGCTTCTACAATAACTCACAAATGAATTTCAAAAAACAAGTGGTGTATTCTCACTGTTTGAGCCTGGTCTCAAGGTTCATGCTTACCAGCAATGGAGCTTTTGATGACTTGATGAAGCAGTTAACACATTGAAGCTTTCTGGATTTTCATTCTTCACAATAGTCATTCTGTATACATAAGGGAGCTTTTTCCAAAACATAGATCCATGTAGCTGCCTTGACATCTTGGTCTAAGGATTCAAGCTAATGTGCGGGGGTGGGGGGGTTCTGCTTATCAGAAGAAATTCTTATGTCATTTTCTCAGCCTCGGTTTTGCTAATTGTTTCCTCAGCATTGTTGCTGAGACTTTAAAACCAATTAGGAAAACATTAACAAAGTGCTTCACTTCAAACAGAGCAAATAATGAACACGCTGTGAACCTGTGATGTGTTTGCTGTCAGTTCACAGTGTGGTGGTGGTAACGTGAAGTGGGAAGCCCCTGGCTCATTGGTGAGATAGTAAAAGTCCATGAGTTGACTTGGCTGGCTTGTTTTATTGGGGTATTTAGTACGTAATTCCATCTTTATCACTAGAAAAAAACTGAAACAACTGCAGGGCTCACACATGCAGTATGAATTCTTGCTGCTGTTTGCTATGTATGTGCAAAACATGTAATTGAAACAGACTGCAGTGCTTTAATCTTGTTCATGTCAGTTCAGCCTATCAAATGTTGTAAGCACCAGCCATGAGATGGGATAAGCAGCAGCAGATCCTGCAATTCCACCTCTAATTCAACCTTTGTATTAAATCTGCAAAGGAGAATCACAGGGAATTTTACAGCACACCCCTTAAGTCAATTGAACGGTTGCAGAGTAGTATAACATTTGACCTTTTATAATACAGTATCCACTTTGTAGGCTTCAAGTTGTACCAGCCAGTAAAAAAAATATTCCTTACGAAAATAGGGTATATTGCAATATATTGAAAAATGTGTGTTAATGTATGTCAATACATTGAGAAATATTGTACATTGTCCCAATGTAATATATTATATAATATATTATTTTAAATATATTGACATAATATATTCTTAACCCATAGTGCACAAAAATGTGTCACTATAATAAGAAATACACTAACTCAATGAAATATAATACACAGTATATTTCAGCATAAACTGAAACAATATATTTCTAATTAAGAAAATATAAATGATGTGATGTATATTAAATACTATTGAAAGAATATATTTTACTACGAAAATGAAATATATTTCAATATACTGGATATTATGTTGTTAAGTATGTCACTACATTGAATCAATGAAATACATTAAACAATATGTTTCAGAAATACATATTCATAATGTGTTTCCGCATCATGCATTGCTTGAAAGCATGACAATCTATTTAGCAATACATTGTCTGAAATATATTATTAAAGCTTATAAAATGGGCAAAGGATTTCAAGCAATTTGATTGGTTGTTAGCCGTGCATTAGAAGTGTCTATTGCACAGCTAAAGCTAGAAAACCCATTTAGAATACATAGACCCATTTTATAAGTGCAATAAGCCACTCCAGGGATGTGCATTAGACAGGTCCAATGCACGGCTAGGGGACTGGATGCACTCAGCCTATGGCAGCCTATGGCCTCATGCCTCACTACGTCCCCCTAGCCTTGCATTAGAACTGTCTAATGCACACCCTATTGTGTCTTACTGCGTACATATATTTCCAAAATATACACTGTATTTCTTTATATATGTTACATACTTTTTGTGTTACATATATTTTTGTAAATGCTTAGTTTTCCCATATACACATTTGTATAACTGATTTGCATATTTCAAAAAACATAGCTTATCAGCCAGAATCATGACAATTCTATTTTAAAAATAATTTTGAATTGACAAAACATTAGCTTACAGACTGAAAGGAAAGGTACAAGGTATAAAGTAAGTACAGTACATCTAAGATTTCACCTTGACCTAAAAGAGAAACAAATATCAATACCAATCTGAGCCCTTAACAAACACGAGTTTGTGAGGTAAGCCCTATGTGTAAATATAACTGTCTAAAATGTATGTTTGAGTTAAAGCTATAATATAATAATTCCAATGTAGATATTTGTGGTTACTAACAAGATAAACTCCAGTTGTCCAGATAAGGATACATTCAATCATAATGTAGTTCCTTTCTTTTGTCTGGTTAAGTTAATATTTGTATAAAAAATGTGATTTACTATTCATATAGTCTTCCTGTTTATATATATTTTGCAATGCATTTTTTTAAAATGTCAGTATATTCTAACATATATTTAATTTACTAATACGGCAATAAGTTGTACAGTGTATTAAAAATATATTGAAATATATTGGAACAATTTAAAATATATTGAAATATATACTGAAATACATGATAATATTTTATACAACACATAGACTGGAATGTATTTCAGTATATGTAAATATATTACTAATACTATATTTATTTATTTATTATTTATTTATTTAGCTTTTGTTGACCGGGTAAGTGCACTAGACAAATCCTGCCTATTTTCAGGCATGACCCGGGGGAAGGGATACAGATGAATGCCAACTGATCTTGAACCAGATTAAGCTGTTGGTGGTATTTTTAGTGAATGAGGGAAATTTGGCCAGGACACCGGGAAATTCCTCTCTTTCTCGATAAGTGCCATGGGATCTTTAACATCCACCTGAACTACCACCAATCCAGGCAGATGGGGACCTCGGTTTAACGCCTCATCCGGAAGACGAAGCATATTTTAAAGTACATTTCATTTTCATATGGATAATCTTGCTTGCAAGCAACCTTGTACAGTGGACTGACCAAGTAAAATGGTCAGCTAGAACAACTAGAACTATTCAACTAACACTATCACAAGTTGGTTGATGTACGTAGTGTCCATCTCTTCACTCTGTATGGCCTCTCTAATGAGGACTCCAAACAATGATATTGAGCTACCTTCCCTTGCTTGACAAAATATAGAAGCCATGGTGTGAGGGTGAGTTTGTAGATGTGGGGGATCTGGATACCCTGGAGCATGTGAGATAACAAGAAGTAACAAGGAAAACATAGACATCCATGAATGGTGCAACATTTACTAACCCTGCAAGGCTTGACCGATCTTTACCTTTACACATGCATTGACAATGTAATGATGCATTATTTCTTCTATATTTTCTGTATTGCAGCCAGCTGCGATACCATGACAACTTTCAGACACGTAGCCTGCTTACATTCACTTAAATACCAGTGTTACCTCAGGCAGATGTTGGCCCACACTACTGCTGCAACCTACCCTACATTGCCTTTCCTGCAGAAACACATCCTGCTTGCCATTGCCTGCAGACTTGCAGCATGCTTACATAAGCCCTTAACTGACCCTGCTACCTTACCTCAGGTAATGGTAAAGTTTTCTTCCTCTTACAGACCACCCTACATTACCTCACCAGCAGTCATGCAGTCTGATCACTATTACCCGTAGACATGTAGCCTGCTTACAGTACATGAAATATTTAAAGAGAGCAGCTTGTGAACATTTTTTCCTTTATATCAGTGCAGAGTGGACCATTAAACAGTCAATGTTTTTCTCTATTCCTTTCAAAAACAGCAGGATGTCAACTTTAATTAGTTTCCAAAAATCAGGGTGAAAAAATTCTGCAGTTTAGTGATGTAAAGTTGCTTTATTTTCAACTCAGTTCCTTTCACTTTCTCTGAAAGCAGGCTGCTTGCATTTCAATGCTTGTGTTCTTCCTCCAGTGCTGGTAATGATTAAATTTAAAAGGTGAGTGTTTTCGTCTTTTATGAGGAGACTGTAAGCATGTGTGATAAATGCTTTCCAGAAAGTTTGGCTTTCTTTTGGTAGTTTTAACTTTTTTGATCCAATTTCTGGGTTTACAATGGACCCTATTGCATTCACTCACATTGTTTAGAAATGTGTGCTTCTCAGTATTCTATACGGCTAAGATAAAACTGTATTTCAAGATGTTTGGGTATTTTAGATGTATGTTATTCACTCTTTGATCACTGACTTGATCAGATCATATTTTGCTGTTTGGTGCCTAAGGATGCATTGTCTGTGTGGCAGAGCTCTCAGAAACTGCAGCTATGTTCAAATTATGCTTGCAATATACCCTACAGTAGAGGCAGAGGTTAGAGTAACAAGATCTGAATTGGTGTGTTATATCTAGCAGACCTGGGTTTGATTCCCACAATCTCCACTTGCAAATATTGTGTGACTCTAAGCAAGTCACTTAACCTCCCCAGTGCTCCTGGGTGGCCCCTGAAAACAGGCACTTGTGTGCCAAGTGGGCCTTACCAGAAAAATATATATATTGAGTGATCAATGGCCTAGGCAACACAGATTTAAAGGAAAAAACATTCACAAGCCATTCCATTTAATAGTAACTGACATCTCCAGGAGACCCTTGACTAATACAATACTTGTTCAAAATTCAGCATGCATTTTATATTACTTTTGTATTTCTTTCCCTTATTCTTTAATGTATGTGATATTTTCATGAAAAGAGGATGTGTGTTTCTTAGGGGGTTCATCTTCTGTTGCATATTTCCCTCCTGATAGGGTTGTATGAGTAATGAACAGTATTTTCCAAATACTATGAATAATCCACTATTTGTTATTCAGATCTGAATAACAAATAGTGGCAGTATATGCTCCCTATTCCTATTTGGGAAATACTGTATTGAATTAAAACAATAATAAAAAAAAATAAACAGACCCCTCCCTCCTTCTTAACTCAAATCCTCAAACACAACTCCTACACTCTCTGTTAGAATCCTAATCCTACCCTCCCCAAACACCCACGATTGATACTGTGAAAGTTATTTTGAAAACACTCCCACAATGGGTGACAGGCACACCCTGCTCACCTGCATGGCCAGCCACCATCATTGGGTGCTCATTTATATTAAAACAAGGTATATTTCACCTCCCTCCACCTGCCAGTATCTTCCTCCTACTTCGCACCTAATTGTTCTTATGACAGCAAGCCATTGTCAGGAAGAAGGCAAATGACACAACCTGCCTTCCTTCATAGGTGGTCATCTTCTGCTGTATAAAAGCACTTGCACGCTTGCAAGCATAGTAAAATCAGATGATCACATGATTAGCTGAATTTACTAAACAGAGCAAACAAGTGCATAGAGGAGGTCTGGTTGTGTCAATCACCTTCATCTCAGCAATGGCTACTTGTCATGAGAAGAATTGGGTACTGGAGGAGGAAGGTAGAAAGAGGGAGCTGCCAGGATGGGGGGTGGAATCATTTTTGTTTCAGTGAAAACAAGAACTGTGGAGGTGGACGGATTGTGGAATGTGCTGTTTGGCCATCATAGCAATTATTTCTTTTTAAATATCCTTTAAAATATCAAACTGTGGGTGCTGGGGAGGAGGGTGGGATTGGGATTCTGACAGAGGATAGACTGGACAGGGTGTCATGTTTCAACTCCTCCCATTCAGTGTGCTTCATGACAATTTGCACCGGGCTATTAGCACAGGTGTTAATTGGCTCCCTGCACAATTCATTCCTGAACTGCACCCCCTTGGAGTTTATTTTATTAAATTCATATGGGGAGGGGTGAATTGTTTGGGAATGATTTGTATGGGAGCTGATTGACACCAGAGCTAAAAGTATGGTGTGAATTGTCATGGAACACATTAACCAGAATTAACTGACATGCAGCTGGGTGACAGGAGGTTGTTTTTAAGGACTTGCACTGGGAAGGAGGCTTGGGTCTCATTTTTTTTCTTCTTTTTCTTTATTAAATCACCTGAATGCGAATATGGAATACCCATATATTTTGAGCCTAACTATCATATTCCGCTTGATAAGATATTCACACACCCCTACCACCTGAGGTCATAACACTCTGCTTGTGACATCATAGTCATCTCCAAGGCAACAGACTGTGATGTCATTACAGATGAGTTCAAGTAGGCAATAAGTAAGTTGACCCGGTGGCACTGAGGGCTGAGGCGCTGGATGCCACACCTCACGCCACGCCAGTGACTTGGGTTTGGGAGTGAGCATGGGTCACCAGGGGCTGGGCTGGCAGGGGAAGAGAGGGATCGAGCATCCAATGGATGGCTCTTCCTCTTGGGGGAGGGGGGTCCACAACAGTCAGAGTCCGACTTCTCCCTGGCAGAGGCTGGGGGTCAGGGATGCATGGCGTATAATGGGGCAGAGTCGGGGGCAGACGCCTGGATGGGGACGCATGTGGATGCGTGTGTACTCACACCCGCTGGTGTCATTGCACACCCACCAATGTGGTGGAAAATAGAACAGGGAAAATAGTGGCACTCACCATGGCTTGATGGCCATCCGTGAGTGTTTGCCAGGCTCTGGCACCCGAACTGGATCCATTGGGGTGGGGAGTTAGGGGGCTTCCTGCTGCAAGGGGTAAGCCACAGGGGTTACTGGGTGCCAGCGGTCCTTGTTGAGACTGACGGTGGCCAGATCCCCCCTAATAGGAGGATGCGAGTCTAATGGGGGGGGGAGCAGTTAGGGTGGCCACAGGAGGATAAATACCATTAAAAAAAAGTAGGGAATAAACAGCAGAAGCTGACTAGTTGTGAGTTATAAAGAGCCTGTTTTCATTCAAATGTCCTCTGCTGTAATGGCCAGGGAAGGAAAAAAATATAGGCAAAATCTGAAACATAAGCTGAGCAGTGGCTAAATATTGTGGTTTTCAATGTTTTCTCAGAGGTGCCAGTAGCTGTTTACCTTACTTTAAGGTGCTGTAGCTGTAACATTCGCATCCTGCTCCAGTCTACAGTGGTGCCCAGCATCAGATTCTCTCTTATGTGTAGTTAAGTCTGTCAGTATCTTGACTGATGAAACATTGAGAAAAATCAAGCCCATCACTTTACACTTGCCTCTCTCCTTGAAATGTGCCAGCTGACCTCTTGAGCCTGCACACCAAAGGGCTTGAGAAGGCACACGTATGTACAGTACAGCACTGTTTCTGTACAAAACTACTTGCTGACTCTATACCAATCACTATAATTTATATTTATAGCATTTAAAAGCAGTTACACCAAGTAATACAATTAGTTGCCACTGAAAACATTGTGACAGTAGTATCAGAACAGCTTTAGTTTAACTATATTTACAGTTGCAGCAACTGACATGGTCAGATATTTCCTTAAATTGCTGTGATATTGCTAGATATTCCCTACCTGCCTGCAGTACCTACTGCTGTAAGGCCACCAGAGAGAATCTCTTTAGAAACAACTTGTAATATTTGACCGTGTTGATAGCTGCAAGTGTATGTTATCCTATTAATGGGCACTTAGCTTGATTAACTTTACCTTTACAGTTAGTTACATTCCACAAGCATACAGTACAACACAATAAACATGGACTCCCTAAATCCCCTTCTAAGATTCACTGAAGAGAGTCCTTGTAATATGTCTTGTACCCCTCTACCTTTGTTCTGTGGCAAGTTTGGGTCATGGCTCTTTCCAGAGAAGCTAGCCTGGATCATAGGACTGAGGTGGGTCCCTGTCATATGCTGGTGATGAAGAACTCTGGAGAACACAGAGCAGGTACAGAACTAGCTTTAACCTTTCCCTAGCTCACTTATGAGCCCTACTATCATAGCGATTAGAAATGGAATTATACAATGGCAAGGATAAATCCTGAAACCTGCTTGGACAGCTGAGAGCATGACTAATGATGTTATCCTGGCAAAGCATCATTGGATCAAGTCCCAGCACACACATTACCACATAAAATGTAAAGTAAATCACTGCACATGCATTGTCCAAGTTGTTCACACTTGTCATGGCCACTATGTAGTTTACCAGTACTTCATACATTTTTTTATAACATGAATCCCTCCTTCACGATGCCACGAAGTATAGTCAGAACCATCCTGCACACATTTGAGGTGTCCAACATGACACAAAAAAATAATTCAGCTAATTACTTACTTTTATTAAATAATCTGAAACGTAAAATGAACCAGACACTATGATAAGTTTCAAGCACTCCCTGCTGACATTGCAATCGGCTTCAATGTACCACTGTATGTTCAACAGTCAAGTAAGCACTGTGATGCTGTTCAGAAGCACAGGGTGCTAAAGGTTAAACATTTTTTAAAATCTTTAGTAAAGTCATCACTCCAATTGGCTTGAGAATGTCAACGCCATCCCAACATTCTCTGTGCACTCTTTGCTTTTACCTCGCCTATTGACTGCGCCTTCCATTGGTGGTTTCCATTCTCCACTACACTTGTTCTGCCAATACTGACTGTACCAGGAGAACCAGACACATCTTTTGGTACCACACTGAACAGAGTGGTAGCGTTGGAGCATACAGAGATTGAGTGGGAGAGGGGACCGGAGCGATCAGCAGAGTTGAGAGTCTGAGCAAGGAAGGGACCACAGAGATCAGTGACTTCTGGCATGCAGAGAAAGCTCCCAATGGGATGCATGTTTGTATGTCCTGGGGAAGAGACCCAGGTTACCAGACAGAGGGGTTTCCTATCATTATCTCTAGGTATCACTCAGGCCATCATGGCAACAGTGTGATAACATGACTAGACAAGAAGAACTTGACATTGAGGACCACTGTAGTTACTTATTGAGATTTGTTTCTGACACTTTCCTCTATTCACATAACTTGTTTTTCATATAGTCTTTCTCATTTTTCACCTCACAGACTGTCTTGATCCTCCTTGAGCAGCTCAATTTATAATATTGGTTCTGCATTCCTTGGTTAGCTTAGAATCAATTTCCCCCTTTCAGTCACATATTTGAGAAGACCCACTACCTACTGAACAACATCTCATCCCTTCTCTGAATGCTTGCCAGAGCATAAGCCACAATGGACTCTTCACATTAATTGTTGGTGTGAAGCGGTTATTCTGGTTCCTCCCCCTCATTCACTGACCTCAAACTGTCCCTGTAAATAAACCATTTTGATGTCCATTAAATTCATTTTACTATGTTCAAAAATATACTTTTACCACCTATGTGATATTGAAGAGTTCTGTCTCTCTGTAATTTCTTGTATCTGTTTCTGTTATAATTGGTCTTCATTAACCTCAAGAAACTAAGGATGACAGGATAATCCCCTGCCCCAACCTGGTGGCACTCATGATCCCAATTATTACATTCTAAAATATGTTAACTAGCTTGGTTTAAACTGTTTCTGTTTTCTGACTCCACCCATATTTGCACATTAAGACTTCTGAATCTCTTTTACTACATTTTAAATAATTATTCCTCCGAAAAGGTGGGCCACAAAGATGCTGAGCTGGCAGCACTTCCCTTGGGCAGCTATAGCTAGGAAAAGAAGTGTGGCCACGTACACCAATTTCTACAGAAACAATGTTTGTAGTTACATCAGTCTCTCTGGCTCTCCCCTTGCTTCTCCTCTCAGTACCTCATCCATAACCTTAAATGGCTAGTGGTTATGTTGGAGTCTTCCTTTCGCCTACTTTTTCAACCCTTCCCAATAAGGCCTAACATCCTTGTTGCTTTGCTGTGGGCCTTATTGCACTAACTGGTTTGCCTTGGGGAATCACTGATAATAACTGCCCGGTCTCTTTCCTTGATTGTAGTAGCCAACATAAACCCTCCCATCCACAATGATGTTTCATGTACAAAAATGTTGCTGTCAAGTAGATATCATAAATTACAAATGAAGTGCAGCTTTCAAATCTCTATGTTCATTTTGAGAAGGCACAGTCTCAATGTGAGACAGAGGGACTCAAGGTAATAAGATGATGGTTGTAACCCTTTAAAGAATAACTTTTATTTATTAATCTATTTATTGAAATGTTCTGTTATTGTATGATTTTAGTCGGGATGTATACATTGATATTAAGTTTTGATTGCTGCTCTGTATTGTAATAGTGCCCTGAGCCTCCAGGGCAGGATGCCATATGTAAATAAAGACTACTATTACTACTACTACTAATAACAATAATGAGGCATAGTTGAGAGGTAAGTGCAGATACTAGTATCCTGGCTAGTATAGACTGTGAGTGACTTGTAAAATAATCTTATTGAAAATTCCAGATGTATTCAACAAAAACACCATCTCCTGCAGATGCTAACACTTCCCTAAAGAATAGCACTTTCTTAGTGGATATCTGGATGTCCAATTAAAAAACATAATAATTCAGCTGTCAGAACTCCAATTCTAGTGCAGTAAGCATGTGTATATACAATAAACATACATTTTCCTGAGATTGTTGAGATCCGTAATGTTTTGAATGCTTCTATTCCTTGGATTGAGTTTGAGAAAATCGCTCTTCCTGATTAGACTGACATATGAGTTAATGTATTTTTAACTCTTCATCCAATTATTGTGTCCTTGGTGCATGCCCCACCTGGCTTCTTATAGATTATAGTCGGGATTTTCAAAAGTCCTGATGCACGACTTGTGGCAGTTGCACTGCCGCTGCCATGACCCTGTAAAAGCACCAAACTGTTTGTGCGCATTTTACAAACATTTTGATGCATTTAGGACATGTTGCTCATTTTGTTGAGGAAAATGACACATGTGCCACTTTTTTGATGCATGTGTCATATTCAGTATACAATTTCTGGTACTTGTGAGAACTTTGACTGAACTGAGATGTACAGCTAGCCTGAGGTGTACACACTGTGAACACTTCATCTGCACCTTATATACATTTTGCAAATATTAAGCTCCTCAACTGAACATTAAAAATTTTACTTTTAGCAATATACACATTAGCAGTTAGAGCTCTGTATGTTTAGCTGGGCAGTGCTTGCAAAATAACCAGCCTTTTTACCTGTGCCTTCTGTATATTTCATGGCAGTCGGAGATGAGGGCTTGCATTTCTGTACCTGTGCTTTTTGTAAGGTTCATTATTCCCAGTGGCAAATGTTGTGACAATCAGAGCATCCTGCAGTCCCCAGTGGATCTCTTTTGGTCTCTCAGGCCTTTGCCACTAAGACCATCTGGACTAGGGATGGGCAAAATTTATCTTCTACCAGCAACATTTTTTGAAAAATCTGATTTTGTTTCCATGTAATTTCATGAAAATGCTGTGTACATTTCACAGTTTCCCCAAAATTAATTCAGTTATTTACATCTCATTTTAACAATATTTGTCCAACATGCACCACATTTGGTATGGTGACTTACCAAGTACCATACAGAAGTGTACAATGTTTTAAATATCTGCCTTTAAAGGTGATGAGTTATAAGTTTCCAAATGTTTGGAAATGTTTGAATTTCACAATTATGTAAACTGCAGAATTTTAAGTCCCTATCACTTTAAAACTAGAAAACTGAATAGCACCAAATTTGTTTGGTTCATTGATCCTAAATATTAAACTTTGAGACCACCAACATGGCCCAGAAGCAGAGTGTTGCTGTGCCATGATGATGACCTGGGATCGGGAGACAGCCTGGAAAGTCACATCAGGAGGCAGGCCACGGCCAAGAAAGCTGCTACTCAAAAGTGCATCAAGGTCTGGGAGGGTTGGCAGCAAGTTCAACCAGCACTGCCACTCCTGTGGCTGGGCCGAGGAGCATGCTTTTGCTGCAGGGGCTGTGGCTGTGCAAGGCTGACAGAGGCACTGCCTGCACTTGGGAAGGTGGGAGGAAAAAATGTGGGGAAAAAAGCATGGTAGCCAACTGAATGATGGCAGGGCTCAGCCTGATCATGGTATATCCCAGAGAACAGGGTATGTTTCTAAGTGACGAGCTGGTGACTGTGGAAAGAAAAACAGCATGTAAAAAAGAGGCTGTGTGTCAGCTCTCTAATCTCTTGCTCAGTGCTGGCCAAGTTATACATAGTCAAACAGTCCAAAATAACATCTGTCATTAAAGTTCATTTTCATGAGCTTTTGTGAAGTTATGGAATGCTGTGATACTTTTCTTGAATCCATGTCCATACATATTGCTTAGTCGTACACTTGGGTTGCCATTGTAGAGGAAGGTAAAGGCTGGGTAAAGAGGCGATAAGGTAGCGTTCATAGGGGGCTCTATAGCAAACATAAAGTGGTGCCAAGTGTCATGTCTCCATCTTGAGTGACAAACCATGTGGAATAGTCATGGCCATCACTGTGCACTAGCCTATCTGCTTGCAGTATAACAGCTAACCACTAGAGCTCAGTGACTGAATGACTTGGGTAGCACATGCACATGCAGCATTATTTCTATACAATGCCACCCACTGAATTTTTAACAGTCCTACAGATAACAATGTATATTTTACATTTTTGAAAACAGTGGCTCCAAATGAGCCAAGCCTTAGAACTAGTTGCGACTAAAGCCATTGTGACAGAAGTATCAGGATATCTTTAGTCATGATAGAACATGATGCTGGGCATCACTGCCACAGAAGTACTGGAGGGGCACTGCAAGGCCATGATGCTATTGCAGGTAAGGTGATTCAGTGGTGATAAGTGCTTTGTGAAAATTAAATTCCACAGGTACAATTCTACTGGAATTACCTTTTGTCATCCATAAATTTTTGAGCAAATTTTGCCAATTAGTAATTTTCAAGAAAAAAACAGATAGCCCTGAAAACTAGCAATGTGTTAAGGGGTAGCAAATCAAATCCATTTAAGTAGTAAAAATCTCCTGTACATGCTCACATCACCCAAAAGGCATTTTACTTCAATATGGAGAAAAAAAGAACAACTTTATTATTATAGATCTTAAAAACCATAGTGCATTTTATGGCAGAAGTGCAAAATACCTAGTAGGGAAAACGAACAAACTCCGCAACAGCAATTTTGTAAAGTTACTTCATAGTACAAATGAGAACTTACGTTTTTCTGTAAAATCGGATGCAGAAAGGTCTGTTTCTTGGATGCTGAAATATGTAAAACTCCGGGGGGAGGGGTAGTCTGGAGGTGGACTTATATAGGTTACCAACGGACAAGAATTCTCTTTTACGGGCATCCAGTATGTACCCTAGACATTTGATTAATAATATTTCCCCAGGCCAGTTCTTGAGGGTGCATTGTAATTGTAGCTGTAAGGAAAGCTATGACATGAGGGCAAATCAGATGAGGGATGGATTTCACACAAGGAGATACACAAAATCAATAGGGCAAGATGCATCAGATTGGGCAAAACAAAAAGAAAGACATGCACTTTTAAATCCCATAAGAGAAGTCATAGAAACCCAAGAATCCATGTAACACACTTTGAAATACATAACAAAATATACAGATCAGTCAAAGGATATAGGGGGTATAAAACTCAAGAATTGGATATTTAATTTAATTTATTCTTTGTTAATAGGGTAAGGACACTGGATCAATGGTCATTTTTCAGGCCTGACCTGGACAAAAAGCATTAACACAAAAGACCACACAGTACATACAGTAATATCAAGTATTACATAAAACATTTACATACAGACTTCTGCAGTAAATACTGCTTCAATTTCATCTTAAAATTTGCATGAGAGGTTGAATGACAAATACAAATCGATAGCATTAGATAGAAGCAGCCACTGAAAATGCACATGATCCTATTTTAAGCTTAGATTTAAGTACGTTAAGTAAAATATTGTTAGCTGATCTTAGGCTAGGTAACATAGATCCAACCGAAACTAACCCTGACAAAGGGAACAAAGATTTATAAAAAAGACATTTAAAAACAATACAACCCGATGAGTATTCAACCCTGGAGATAGGAGATATCCATCCTAAAAGTGAATGCAAACTACAATGGTGAGTACAAACTGGGACTGTAAGAACAAATCTACAAATGTTGTGAATCGGATCAAGGCAGTCCCGGTTCCGTGGTACTGATGGAATCTGTGTTGTTGGTTCAGGAAGCACCCCAAAAGTAGCCAGATAATCACTTATCTGTCTGACCACCACCTTCTCAAGCATTTTACTAATGGGATTCAAAATGGATATGTGTCTGAAATCATCTAGAATAACTGTGTTGGCCTAATAGTGACAACTCTAGCTTTTTTCCAATCCATGGAAAACTGACATGTAACTAAAAATAAGCTGAATTTGTAAGACAATGGGTTAACAATAAATGGTATGACTAAAAAAAATAAAAAAATTTTTGTATGGAGCCCAGAGCCTCCGGGATTAGGTGTCTTTTAAATAAATTTTGCCTTGCCTTGCCTTTTGCCTAGCTTTAGGAAATGGCTATCTAGCCCACCCCCATAATACGAAAACCTATCCGGGATAGTTTTCAAAAGTTTTAGAATTTCTGATTGAGTAATTTCTTTAAACAAAAACATGAGTATATTAACTGGGGTAACCAAATTTCCAGCGCCAACAATTCCAGACTGTGGGGCATTTCTCTGGAATCTAAACAAGTCAGAGAATTTATTGTTTAACAGGTCAACAATTTCAATGGGATTGGTGATATCTACTTCATTAACAGTAACCCTTTGAATATCAACTTTAGATTGGGGAGATTTTATTTATTTATTTAATATTTTATAGGAATTACAACCTTTAAGACAGAGACTCATTTATAAAGGCTCCACGTCAGAGGACAGATAGACTTGCAGTATACACAGTCACAGCATGTAAAGAGTTACAAGGCAGCAACAGCTTACAGTTTTACAGGATTACAGAATTACAGCTATAGGCTGTATAGTACATTCAGCAAAGAATCAACAGTTTTCAGTTTGACAATAACACACAGGTTCGCTAAAGGAGGTTACAGCTTTGATTAAACATACTGTAGGAGTGGAGAAACTACAATAGGTAACAAGCATGTGCAGCCAAAAGAGGCATTTTCAAGAAGTTTAATTTAGTAGCCAAGGAATACTAGGCATGCAGAGTAGGTAAATATCTGCAGCAGGTAACATCACTAGGGGACCTACAGTAGCATACAGAGGACAGAGGATATAACATGGTCTGAGAGCAATCCAGCAATGGCATAGACATGCCGAGAGCTGCCACAGGGGCTGGAGCAGTGCCAGCCAGTGGGAGCTTGGCAGCGGGGTGAAACATGGTAGGATTCTAGACTAGGTGGTACATTGGCAGCACCATGAGGAATGTATATGTTCTTTGAGAGCTAGCTTAAAGGGACCTAACTTGGAGATGGAGGAGACATCATGGGGGGAGTTCATTGTACCTTACTGGAGCTTTGTATAGGAAAGACCTTTGGGCTAATGAGGTTTTGACCCTTGGTATAGACCACACCTGTTTGTTGGTGGTGCAGGTGTTCACTGAGGTATGAGGGGATTGGAGCGAGGCACACACCCCCGGGGGGGTTAGCCCTAGGTGAATTTTTTTAGTGAGGAGAATTGTTTGGTAACGTAGTCTTTCATCCAGGGTGAGAAGTTTTGTCAGGGTATACATGGTACAAGTATGGGTATGCTTATCCACCCCAGAGAGGAGTCTACATGCTTTGTTGATGGCCAGATGGATTTTGTTCAGAGCCATAGGATCGGCAGCCGAGTAGACTGTGAGCCCATAATCAACTAGAGAGAGGACAGAGGAGGTGATGGCCAGGTTGAAGGTTTCAGGTGGTAGGCAATCTTGTGTGTGGAAATTAGAGAACTCAGTAAAGGCAGTGCTTGTACTGTGTATGGATCTGAAGTCATGTTGCTCTTCACACAGTAGGTTGTTAGTAAGCAGGTATTCAGTGAGCTGTGTGGCTATAATCTTTTTGAGGGCTTTCGAGAGTGGGGGGAGGATGGAGATGGGCCGGTAATTGTTGGGGTTGTGCTATCACCACATTTCAGTATAACAGTGATTGTGGCCATCTTCCATGCAGTTGGGAACTGTCCCAGGCACAGGGAGCAGTTAATGAGGTAAGTCAATGGAGAGATAACCGAGTCTAGCACTAGATGAAGGATCCTCATATCAGAAGACTCCTTGCAGTAGCAAGAGCCACTGAGGACGTTAGCAAGCAAAGGCCTAGCCTTTTTCATAGTGACTACCCTGAAGTGGAATGGAGGATATTGAAGGTTAGGGGGTGGGATTTCCAGAATGGGGTTGAAGAAGTTGTTCGGAAGTACAGCACTGAGGTCTGAGAAGGACGAGTTGAGGCAGTCAGCAATGGCCAGTGGGTCTGTGGTGGGGATATTTTTTATGGTGAGTTGGGAGGGCGGGGGAAGCCTGGATTTGCCATTGAGTTCCTTGATATTGTCCCAGAACAGCTGAGCATTCCCTCAGGAGGAGGCAAGGGTCGTTTTGTAGTGGTCAGATTTGGCCTGCTTTATAGCCCAAGTGCATTTGTTACAAACTGCTTTATAGGCCTGTCTGTCAGCCTGTGAGCTGGAGGTGACTGCTTTATGCCAGAGTTCATCCCTATGCTTCAGTTGATGTAGCAGTTCAGGTGTGACCCAGGTGGCATTACGCTTCCTGTGTTGCACTTTTGAGAGTGGGGCATAGATAGTGCATACCTTATTAAAAGAGCAGGTTAAATACTCAAGGGCTTCATCTACGGAAGGGGCCAGAGAGAGAGGGAACCAATCCCAGAGGGTTAGGTATTTCCTAAGTTTAGTGAGGCCTCCGAGCCGGAGTCGACACTGGGCTAACTTGTGTGGTCTGGGTTTCCACTGGAAACATGACCAGGAAAACAGTATGGGAGAGTGATCACTTAGGGAGTCCAGAAGGACCACAATGTTTGAGATTTTGTGGAGACGGTTCATGAGGAGAAGGTCAATCAAGGTGCTTGTGCCCTTAGCAACATTCACCATGGTTGGTTGGTTGACAAGATGGGTCAGATCCAAAGCAGCAAATGTGTCCTTGATCTGGGATGCCGAGCTGGCAAGCCAGTTCATATTAAAGTCACCAACTATGATGTGTTACATTTTGGGTGGGAAGCTGGAGATGTAATTAGCGAGGGATTGTATAGCAGGAGCTTGGTTTCTCAAGGGTACATAAGCTACAGTAAAAGTTAGAGGGGTTCTGGATGGATCTGGGGTGAATTTTAAGGATAAGACTTGGGTACCACGGTCTAGAGCAGATGTTGGAAGTGCATGGCAAATCAAGGAGTCACGGACATACACAGCACACACCCCATGACGTTTGCCCACTCTGTCGGTCCTGTGGCTGGTGAGGCCTGGGAAGGTGACCATTGAGTCGGGTGTCCTTTTGGAGAGCCAGGTTTCAGAGAGGGCTAGGACATCTGGCTGATGTTGCAGCATCCAGCATTGAAGGCCTGCGGTCTTATTGGGTAAGCTGCAGATATTCATTGCAGCTATTCTGAGCCCGTGGTCTGAGAAGCTAGGGTATTAATGTTATCCCCAAATTTCTTAGGATTGGACCAACTAGATTTAAACAGTTCCTTTAAGAAATCTTTTTTAGCTTTTCTCACAGTAGTTGATACCAGGTTCCTTAATCTACGGTAATAATTCAATGACGTAAAACAGGGTTGACTCTTGATATATTTTCATATGATTGGTGCTTATCCGATCTTGGGTCCTGTATATAGGAATAATCCTCCTAGAATGATATATCAGAGGTCTAGGAATATCAAAGACAGGACTGTACATTCTTGTCAACCCATGAGACAAAGGAGCTCACTATATCTGCCCCCTCCCCCGGCCTGTATAAACTGGGAGATGTAAGCTTTGTAAGTTTATCATGAAGGGGAAGAGTTTTAGGCATCACACCAGTAATCAGACTTTTGAAATATATGATATGATCACATGTGATACTCAGGGTACTGTGTACTTAGCTACAGATCTTGAGCTAGCTTTTATGTAGGGAAGATGAGGAGAATATTTAAAACAAGAATGGGGGAATATATTAGAGTTATAACCAATGAAGATACTACAAACAATATCTTAGCAGCACATGTGAAATACACTAGATCTGATGATGAACACTCCTGGATGTATATGGGGATTAATAAGATGAAGCTGGAACAGAGAGAGAGAGTGACCTTGTCGACCTTTTATTAAAAAAAGAGGTGAGATGGATGTGCATGTTGAATGCACTACACAGTCCAGGTTTGAATGGAAATTTTGAGATTAAACCATTTTTGGAGTGAAAATATGCAAAAGGATGTCTCTTCATTCTGAAAATTTGAGATCTAAATAAATATGTTTGTTTTTTCTTTAGGATCAGGCTCCGCTCTACGTGAGAAAATGTTAGCGACTGATGTAAATACACAGCAGGACTTCAGCCCCTCCCCCCGCCAGCATGTTGATTGTTGCCATGGTGATGAGAGGAATGACATAAACCCTGAGAGAGACAAAAAACTATCTGATCTGATGAGTGCCATGGATATTGATTGAAGAAAAAGACACCAAAGCACTAACAATTGGAGACATCATTTGGAGAATAATGCTTCAAAGGACTTATTATATTGAATATGGGTGTACTTGACATCAAACACTATGGCTCAGATATTCAAACTGCGCTCAAAATGAGCGCAACAGCAGGAGCAAGCACAAACCAGTTGCGCAAATGTGCAACAGGTGCGATATTCAAACATGGAGCAGAACAAATTGCGCAAGCAACCAACGTCTGAATATCGCACATACTGCGCCATAGCGCAACCAGGAAGGAGAAGCTGAGCCGAAATGTTGCACCATGCATGCTGAACCAGGGCAGCCCAGCTGAGCATTCCAGAGGTGCCATAGCACAAGCAGAGCCCCCCCCCAGAGCAATGGAACTGCACATCCAGGGAGGCAGGCTGGGTCCCACCGCCAGCCATGCACACACATGGGCACAGGAACACACTGCAGAACCCACACCACACCTGCACACCCCAAGCACAGCATCACTGGGGGTGGGACGGATGATCTACTTGCCCATGGGGACAAGCCAGCAAAGCATAGCAGAGCCATGACACCCCAGCACAACCACTGGCAGGCTGAGAGTGCCACACACAGGGGGTTGACAACCACAGTGCACATCAGCCCCCCATACGCACAGCACACCCTGCACTGTGACCCCAAGACACCACCTATGTGCAGTGACTGGCACTGCAGGAAACCATGCATCCCCCCCAGCACACGTCAACCCCCTGCAGCACAGAAGCCTACAAGCCAGACACACCCTGTGCACCCAGCAGTGGTGGCAGCAGATGGCAAGACCAAGCCGGAAGTCACTGCCATGCTGGAGATACCTCCCCATGCACACACACGCACACACACACACACATACCCAGGACCATACCACCCCAGATGGTATGTACACTCCTGCAACTGAGCACCCATAGGCAGCTGCAAATCAGAGACCAACACATTATTCGTATAAAAATATAAATGTATATTAACACAACCAACATGAACAAGAACAATTACAACTATTTACAAGGGGGGACGGGTACAAGGTAGGGGTGGTCAAGGGGTAGGGATGACAAACTTGGAGAGGGAAGGCAGGGTGGTAGGGATGGGAGAAGTGGGAAGGGAAGATAGCTCATGGGCCAGCCGGCCGGCCGGCCTCTGGCTGGTGTCTGCCAGTCCCCTGCCGCCTCCTCCGCAGGCCATGGCAGTGTATTGACTGGAGGATAGTGTTGTTGTCGGCCACAAGCTGTCTGATGGCCCGGACATCCCTCGCCAGGCGATGGAGAACTTCGAGGCCTAGGAAAATGGGAACACAGTCAATGGCTGTGACTGACCACAACCCTGAACACCACCCAACCTGCAAGCCATATAGCCCAATTGTCCTGCACCTGTGATGGCATGCACCCACCCACAGTGAACATGCACAAGGCCATCACAAACAGGCGGCACCAGCTATGCGCACCACTGCACACACACACTGCCCATGTCCATCACAGCACAAACAAGGCTGGCAAGTGACGGGCAACGTGCGATGCCAGTTACACAGGCTATGTGCCCAGTGCATGCATGGACCACTAGTGATGCATACACAGACGTGCTGTGAAACTGGACAGTGATGCATGTCACCTGTGTCATGCCTACAGACATAGATACATAGCCAGTGTCGGCAGATAAGGGCCTATGGCCCACGCAGTCTGTCCATTTCAGCCTGTAAGTTCACTTTGTTTACCTAGAAGTCTGTTGCCCCTTACCCCTGACCTCAAGAATTCCGTTATGTCTATCCCGTGCAGTCTGAAATCCCACGAGTGTGTCAGCCCCCACCACTCCCTCTGGCAGGGTGTTCCACTTGTACACCACCCGTTCTATGAAGAAAGTCTTGCTCATGTTTCCTCTGAATCGTCCTCCCTCCAACTGCATCCCATGCCCTGTAGTCCTGGAACATCTTTGCACTTCAAAATAGTGTTTCCTGCACCTTGTTCCACCCTGTAAGATACTTGTATGTCTCTATCATATCCCCTCTCTCCCTCCTCTCCTCCAGGGAGTACAGGTTCAATTCCTTCAACCTGTCTCCATAGGAGTTGTGATGCAAGCCATGCACCATCTTTTGTTGCCCTCCTCTGAACCTTCTCTGCCCACTCTATGTCCTTACGTAGGTATGGTCTCCAGAAATGTACACTGTACTGCAGGTGGGGCCTCACTAGTGTCTTGTATAGTGAATTATGACCTCCCTTTCCTGCATGTTTGTATTGTGCAGGGCTACTGCCCCCCAGCATGCAATAGCATCCATGAAGTCATGATACTCACACTGCTCAAGCAGCTCTGACTACCGCTGTTGCTGGCGCTGCTGCTGCTGGTGGGGTGCAACCCCTGCTGGCACCGGGTCCCTGGCATGGCCCTCAGCAATGTGGCCCCGCATCCTCACATCCCGGCCTGTGGGAGACATATGTTGAGACAAACATCAGTGTGACTCAAAAGCAGACTGCCCCCTGCCCCAGTGACAGTGCCTGCCCACACAGCCATACCTATTCATCTCACAGCTGCACACACTGACACAGCCAACCGTGGCCGAGCCATCACCTATGCACAGCCACCAAAACACACACACTCCTACAGATAATACAGGTGCATAGATGGCACACCCACCTGGCCTAGGCACCACGCCCCGCCTGGCACATGAACGCAGCCACGTTAACAGCTCTGGCTCCCTCCGGCAGAGGTCACTGTACCGGTGCCGGCACTGCTCAGCAGACCGGCACTGTCCAGTGACCCCCATCAGGTCAGTGGCCACTTGTTGCCACACCTCACTCCTTGCACTGGTGAGGGGCACCTCACCATAAAGGCCATCATAGTGTGGCTCAACTAGGGCCACCAGGTTGGCCACTTCAAGCTGGCTCCAGGACACCGCCCTCCTCCTAGCCATGGCACCAACTTCACAGCAGGCAATATGGCGCCCCGCTGCACCGTAACCCCACGTGGAGATGTTGCACAATAGACCACCACAGGCTCTCAATCGCTGTTCGAACAGCGCCAGTTACTCACATAGCTGTTACCAGACAGCGCAATAGGGACGTACACATGGCAGGCGAACAGTGCCAGGGGGCAAAGGTCATACACAAGGTCATGGGCAATGACGCAGGGCTACGCACAGCGCCATCTGATGTATAGGCATCCTGCGCGACCGACCAGCTGCGTACCAGTGCCACAGTGGAGTATTGCGCAGTAGTGCCACAGCGCCATATAGTGCCCATTGCTGTAGCGCCACTGGCACAATGGTGGCCATGGCCTGAATTGCCAATCACGCTCAGCACGTCAGCAGCATGACAGATGCCTGCGTAAGCTATCTGAGCATGCACAATGCAGTGTACCACACAGGCACAGATCTGCGCCATTGGCTCAGCCGACTCTTCCGTATTGAGCAAAGCGCAGATTCGCGATATTCAGCCGACACATGCAAATCATCTGATCAGCCATTCAGGCAGTGGATGCGATTTGCATGTCATTATAGTTGCTCCACTCCTAATTTGCATGTATTGCACTATAAATGTGACATTGAATGCGCTGGCCAGATTCGATTACTGCAGGTGAGAGGTGAGTTGCATGCTGTGTGATGTTCAGGACAATGGTCAGGGAAAATGCTGTAGACTGCACAGTGACAGGTGTCGACTCCCATACAGATCGTCATGACCGAGCAGAGCCAAGGTGAGTGAGGACGGTGGGCGTGAGAAGAGGCCAACTTTACAGCAGCAGAGATGGAGGCCCTCTTCAGGCCTACCTGGATGAGGAGCCAGTACCGAGTGGATGGAGGGGCACCCCTCAGTCCCGTGCGGCTGCATGGGAGGGGGTAGCTCGGGCCGTTAACCTGCATGGAAGCCACCAGCACTCCGTGCAGGAATGCAAGAAAAAGATGGGGACAGACCGCAGGAGGTTGAAGGAGAAGGTGGCAGCCTTCAGGGCGACACGTGTTGGCACTGGCGGGGGCCTGCCAGTGGTGTTGGAGCTGACGCCGACTGAGGAGACACTGGTCACAGCCATGCAGCCGAGTGCCATTGAGGGCATACCAGGCGGTGGATTCCAGACAGGTGGAAGCCCATCACTGCATGGTATGACATGGTGGTGGTGTTTGGTGGTAGGGCAGTTGTTCACATGCACTCACAAGTACTCTCTTTCTGTTACAGATCCTGTTCGTCTCCAGGAGACGGTGGTGGTGGGTCCAGACAGTGATGCTGACCTGCTGGACATGGAGGAGGGTCCATCCACCTCCACCACCAGCCAGCAGGCACTGTAGCAGCATGCACGCTGGGCCGCCAACTCTGGTGTCAGTGATACGGGTGCGGGGGTGCACAGCCTGTGTCTCAGCAGTCTGGCATGCAAGCATGCCAGCATGCTGTGACCATGGCTGTAGCATGTACCTGCACCATTGATGATAGAAGGCCTGTAATGGGCAGTGATGGTTGTGTGTCCCATGACGGACACACGGCAGGCCAGCATGTGCCCCTGGGCCTTTCTGGTTCCAACTTGTGTACCAGCATGCTGGCATGGTCCCAGGCTGTGCCTGTCTGCACCGGTGGGGCAGCACCGGTGGCTGTGCAGGTGTCTGGCACTGTTGCCAGCACAACGGTGGAACGAGTGGACCCGGGGGCACAGCGGTTGGAGGGGCCGCAGCAGCAGTCGCCCACCAGGTCTGGGGGTACAGTGTCAAGCAGCGGCACATGTCTGCCGCCCTTGATCCTCCCATTCCTGGTCCTGGCAAACAGCGCCCACCCTCAAGGGGTGTTGTGCATCAGGACCGTCCACACCCTGGGGGTCAAGATGCCATTGGGGCACAGTACCCATTGGACGAGCACACCCGCCTGCTGCAGGAATCAGTACAGCTGCAGAGGTGGGTTGCAAGGTCCGTGGAGGCACTGTCTGTGTCCGTGGAGTGGCACAGCAGGGAGTGTGCTCAGGACCGAGCCGAGCTGGTCCATATGAGAACGGATGTGACCGCCGCCATTGACAGGCTGACCCAGGCAGTGGTCTCTGTCGTGGACGCATTGGGCACACAGTCGGGTACCCCTGTACCGCACACCCCACACAGTGCACTCTCCACTCCCCATTCCCGGCGTCGGGCGACACCAGGCCTGTCGACACTGGGTTCTGCTGTGGGCATCCTGAGCACCCCTGGTGCAGGTTAGTTCGGCATGCTGCAGACCCCTGTGCGGGCAAGGTCGCGTTCGCACAGTGGGACCCCTGGTGGTGCAACAGTGCCACCCCATGTGGCCCCTGCTCAGCCTGCCCATGCTGTTGGGTCACGGCGGGGCCGCCCACACATCCGCGGTGGCCGTGGGACAGTGCTACATGACTGAGCTGTCTCCCAGTGTGGGCCCTGTCTGGTGCTGCCATGTGTGCAATGTGTGTCATGGTGGGCAGTGCACTGCTGGGTGCTCTGCTCACCACGCCGACACACGGACCACCTGCACACCCTCCCAACAGCTGTCCACAGGTGCGTGTGCATCATGATGCCTGCATTGCACTGTACACCAAGGTGCAAGGGTGCCCAGCATCTGACACATGTACTTGGACAGTACAGGTGGTGGGGGTGGTCGGTGGTGCTGTGTGTTAGCAATGTCGGTTCTGCAGTGCTGTGCATCTGCCCATGTATGCTCTGTGCCTGGTGTGTGTGTGTCCATATGAGTGCTCACCCCTCCCTGATGGTGTGTCTGTATGCCTGGACCATTCCACTCCCCTGACCGTCATGCACCCCTGGTGTGTTCCCCTGTGTGCCTGTGGTTTGCGCATGGACAGTGTCGGTTGCACATGTCCCCTTGACTTACCTGTGTTGTGCGTAGTGCTCCTCTGTGATGGTGTCCCGGTGCAGCTGGGCCTGCCGGATCAGTCGGGGGTCCCTCCATCCTAGGGGGGGCTGCTCATCACCATCAACGCCGGCGCCACTGGTGTCCCCATCGCTGTCCCCCTGTTCGACCTGTACGGCTATCCCATGGTCTTTGGCCATGTTGTGCAGGATGCAACAGGCCAGGAATATCCCACAGGCCTTTTGGGGTCTGTACTGTAGGGCACCGCCGGAGGTGTCTAGGCATCGGAAGCATGCCTTGAGCATCCCAAACACCCGCTCTATGATGTTGCGTGTTGCAGCATGTGCCTCATTATAGCATAGCTGCGCTGGGGTCATGGGGCACCGGTACGGTGTGAGCAGCCAGGGATGGAGTGGGTATCCGCAGTCACCTGTGTGGAGATAGTGGAGATCAGTGTCATGTTCAGGTCCATATTGGCCATCTCCCTGTGTGCCACTACCATGGCACCTGTGGCATTCCCACCCTTGCCCCGAGTTTGCATTCCATACATGTGTACTCACCCACTAGATGTCCTGTGAGGATGTCCCCACTCTCGAATTGATGGCACAGTGCAGACTGATACCATATGTAGGCATCATGTGCTCCACCAGGGTGTGTGGCACAGACATTGATTATGCACCCAGTGGCATCACATACCACCTGGCAGTTGACACTAGGGAATCCCTTTCTGTTCCGATATCGTGGCCATCGGGGCCAGGTGGCGTCTTAGGATGGCCACATGGGGTGCAGTCCTATGGCCCCTAACGCATGAACATCGTGCTACCCTGTGGAACTCCTGCATGTTTGCTGTACGCTCTGCCGCGGTGCTGGGGAAATGGATGTACTCCGCAGCATGTGGCAGCAGTGCGCTGAGGAATTGGGTGAGGATGCATGACGTGGCCGACTGTGTGATGCCTGTGGTGTCCCCTGTCGGCCTCTGGAAGGTGCCCGTGGTGAGCAGGCACATGCAGGCTGTCACCTTGGTCTCCACCGACAGAGCGTGACTCCATCATGAGGGTGCCTGCATCACATCACTGCACAGCTCACAGAGCCATCTCAGTATTGCCCTGTTCAGGTGGTACTGGCCCACGATCTCTACATCTGTGTACAGCTCAAAGCTGATGCGGGCACGGTACAGCCTGTCGGGGGCATACCACCGACGGGCCCTTCCACGGTCACATCCCCCTGCAGCATGCATTCTCACCCCCCTCATTACAGCTTCCATGTGGAAACTGGCACTGTCCATCTCCCTGGCTTCTGACCCCCCGCTGGTGTTGCTGTGTTACCCCCGCTGTCCTGACTGCTACTTCCACTGCACCGGGCACCCCCCGCTGGCCTCTACAGACTATGGGCCACACTTTCCTTGCCTGCCCTTTGCTGTCTGTCTGTCTGTCTGTCTGTCTCTCTCTCTCCCCCCACTTGGCAGCCTGGTGGTGTTCTTCGCGCTTTCTTGAGCCTTTTTATTTTAGCTCATTTCGCTGATCGCGCCAATTTCCGGCTGTATGCCGCTCTTAGCGATCCACGCCGATCTTTGAATATCGCATGCGGTCTTGTGCATGGATCCACCCTCTCGCTTGCATGCCTTCATTTTCATTGCACTGTTGCTCAGCATGTTTCGAGCAACTGCTCCTTCTGAATATCGCTAAATGGCGCAGTTTGGGACTTGCGCATGCGCAACCCTGTTGCGCATGGCGCAACCCTTTTGAATATCTGGGCCTATGTGTCTTGTTGGGAGAGCTGTATGTCTATTATTTAATCAACAGAACCTACTATTGATATGTTTAATTTCTGATGACGTTTAATCGATGTCTGTGTTGTTTATAGGGATGTGCACAAGTATTTTGTGAATAATTTTAATGGATTTATTCATTGATAATTTTAAAATATGTATAAATACGGGTTTAGATGTGTGACGAACGTAACCCTTGATAAAGCACCTCCTACCTCCCTAGTTGCTCTTTAGTGTGAGAGTTCCCTTGTGTCTATCCCATAATTGCTTGAATCCCATAACTGTGTTTTCTCCCACCACCTCTGGGGCTAGGCTATTCCAGGTATCCACCAGCTGTCTGTGAAGAAAAACTTCTTGACATCGAGGGAGAATATCCCTCCTTTCAGCTTTAGATCATGTTCCCTGGTTCTGCTGCCCTCCTTGAGGTTAAAATGTTTCTCAGTCTGCACTTTGTTTTCTCCTTCTATGTATTTGAATGTTTCGATCATGTCACCTCATTCCCTTCTCTGTTCCTGGGAATACATGTTCAAGTTCTTTTAGTCTTTCTCCATAGGACAGCTTTTGCAATCTCCAAATCATTTTTCTTGCCCCTGTCTGCACCATTTCAATCCGGTCAATGTCTTTTTTGAGATGAGACCTCCAAAACTGGACCCCGTACTCCAGATGTGGTCTGACCAGCGATCTGTACAAAGGTAGGACCACCTCTCTCCTTCTACTTGTGATTCCCCTCCCAATGCATCCAAACATTCCACTGGCCTTCAGTGTTGCATTCTTGCACTGTTTTCCCACTTTCAAGTTATCTGAGATCATGATTCCCAAATTGGGCCCCTGGTTGGCGGCAGCTAGTCCTACCCCTCCCAAGTAATACTCCTTCTTTGGATTCCTTTGTCCTATGTGCATGACTTTGCATTTTTTTGGCATTGAATCTCAGATGCCATGCACCAGATCATTATTCAAGATTCCTGAGGTCCGATTAGATCTTGACTACTCTCTCTATGGTGTCAGCTGTGTTACATACCTTGGTGGCATCCATGAACAGACACACCTTTCCCTCTAGACTGTTAGCAATGTCTGCTATGAAAACTTTGAAGAGCAGCTGCCCCAGTACCATGCTGGCATACACATGGCATTTAGGTAAAGTGTGTAAAAATAATGCTGGGCATTTCACACGTAGTATTTGTTTTTATATTTCCATACATAGGGCTACCCATAATGCAGGGGCAGTGGTGCATCATCTCACATTATTACTAGTGAGATTGGGACTGACAAGGGGCACCATGTTTAAAAATGCCAGCTTCACCAGGGGCTATTTGGATTTTTATGAGCAGTGAGACATGTAAAACATTCATTCTATCGGGTGACTGCAGTGGGAATCTATACAGAGAAGCCCCGATCTGTGAAGCAATTGGGGATTCCATTAAGCCAGTAGAACTCCTTTAAATAACCTGCATAGACATTGAGATTTTGTCCAAGCACTCACACACCTTCCCTGTTCAGGTGCAGGCCATCATATTTAAAAAATGCTCTTTCCCAGAAGTTCTGCCAGTTTCTTAAATAGTGGTATCCTCTGTCCTGGCACCATTCACGCAGCCATGAGCTGAACTCTCTAATTTCAACCTCTCTGACTCGCTTGGTGCCTTCTCCTTTTTTTCATACTGGCAGAACTTCTGAAAAGGCTAGTTTGCATGGAAGGGAAGACAATTCGCTGGCTAGTTCCTCAAAGTGTTTTTTGATCTCCTGTACCATGTAATTGGCCAAGACATTTGCTCCAAGGTGTATAGCACTGTGTGTTATATATGCAGTTTCCTGTGCTGCCCTTTGTGGTAGATGAACCCCCACCCTTTCTGTTCTATGTACTGTTTTTCTTTATATGTTTTTCTGGAAGTCTGTTGCACAACAGCATTATTATTTTTCCTTTTGTGTCTGTCCTGTAAGTCTAGCTTTTATCTGTGCTTCAATGTCTCTGCCTAGTTATCTGTAATCCTTGGCTACGCGGTCAGACTGGCCCCCCGCTGCTTAAACTGTCGTTTCCTGATATGTGTTATTTTGTCTATTTTCCTTCCCTAAAGTATCTGGTGCTTTAACAACCCCACTACTGGACATATCTAACATCTGAAAAGCACCAAGTCCTTATATTTTGGAATAAAATGAAGCAGAAAGAAAAGACCACTTTTTAGTTTAAACGCCAGATTGTAAACTGAATGCTGCCAGCACTGCTGTGCGAATCCAAGGGACCGTTGTCGAATACAGCTACAAATGAAGTAAAAGAGATGAAGCGGAAGAAAAACAACCACTTTCTAGTTCAAACGCCTGACAGCATGTAAACTGAATGCCGCTGGCACCACTGTGCGAATCTAAGGGTCCGTTTTCTAGTACAGCTGCAAATGAGGTAAAAGGGACCTGAACAGGTACTATAAGCAGTCGTATGAGACTGAATGTGAGTTGCAAATATTGGCATATTTCCCTATTGTACAGAGGATGTTTTTAATATTTGTTTTCTTTTCCTCTGTCTTTAATTCTGTAATAACTTCCCACTCATATGTTTGGACCCAGTTTTATTTAAGAAACTCCTCTGCTAATTTGGATATCCTGCTTTCTTGGAAATTAAAGAAATTTTATAGAATAAATTCTACAACTTTTATAGCAAACTGAACACAGACCTGTGAGTGTTGCAAACTGCCAGATCCAATCACTGCTGTGGTTCTTACATTATGCCTTCTCCTATAGGGAGTCAGCGGCACCTAGGTGCCTGCTTTTATAGGAAGAAAGTGGGTGTCCTGCATAGAATCTGGGAGGAGTTAAACTTAAGTTAGCCCATTTCCTTGAAATATAAAGATTATTTAGTGCTGCTTTGTTTATACTCTGTTTCAAAGCCATATTCATAGATTAAACCTATTAAGGTATCTCATAAAACAGCCTTTTCACTTCTGTATGCTTGGAATAAATGATTTTTGTGAAATTGTTATTAATAGCTGGGAGTGGTTTCATTACAGAGGTGGGGTTACTCTCTTTTAAATGAAGCCTATCTCAAACTTGAAGTCAGATGTGTTTTAGGAGAGTTACTGAAAAGACCTCCTGCTATCTGGTAATTTGCACAATGTAATGTTCTCCTGCTAGAACCTTGGCAAAGAAGTGGCGCTATTTGTTTTGTTTTTTTATTTTATTATTTTATTTTATTATTGCTTGATATTTCAAAGTATGCTGAAGTAAGCTGTTCCTTGGTTGAATATTTTGTGTTTCTATAATAAAAATCATACCTTCCAGGTATGTTGTACCCATATATGTTAACTCTTGTTTGACTTGATTATTTCAACCCACCACATTTGGTACCAGAAGTGGGGTTGATTTCAGATTCCACATAGCATAGGTGGACTCCAAAGATACTGCACTTAGTATCCAGGTCATATACAGGTTTCGACAGGTACATGGCTCATAAGGCGGAGGATGGAAGCACCCTGTCAGGAGTTCTGACAAGAACCCAGGCTGCTGCTACTGGAGAACCATTACTAGAAGGATTACCTGCTTCCACACGTCCTAAAGTCAAACCTGACGTACAGATGATGGCAGGGGCAGGTGTGGCAGAGGCAGGTGTAAAGGAACCAGAAGCAGAACCGCCAGAGACCCCTTCGGAGGATCTCCGGGATTTACTTCATTGGCTTGCTATAAGGCAGTTGGAAATGGAATGCCAGCGAGAAGCCGATCTAAGGGAGAAGGAGGAGGAAAGGCGGTGACAAGACCAGAGGTGGGCAGATACAATACAAGCCTTACAACATATTGGAACTGGTTCAGGAACTGCTCAACCAAATCCCAGAGACATAAAGTTAACAAAAATGACTCTCTCTGACAACATAGAGATATATCTTATGACTTTTGAGCGTGTAGCGCAGGCTTGTAATTGGCCTGCTACCCATTGGGTGGTGAGACTGGCCCCTTACCTTTCCGGAAAGGCCCAATTAGCATATACCTGTATGGATGCCCAAATTGCTAATGATTATGCCTCTGTAAAGAAGGAAATCTTAAAGAGATATGACATTAATCCAGAAACGTATCAACAAAGGTTTCGATCATTAAAACATTTACATCATGTGCCACCTCGGGATACCTATACTAGACTGAATGATCTTTGTTACAAGTGGTTACAACCAGAGGTAAACACTGTACCAGACATTATCGAACTGTTTGTGTTGGAGCAGTTTATACAGGTCATGCCTGCGGCTGTTCAACTATGGGTAAGAGAACACCACCCTGATAATGCAGAAGCTGCTATCACCCTTGCAGAAGATTTCCTGACTGCACGACAGCCAGTACAAAAGGGATATAGGAGAATGGAAGGTGCTATCCCCACTACCACTTCCACAAATACTGCGGTAAAAGCCTCTACTGTTTCCACTGGGCCTATTAAGACTAGAGGGGATGGATGGGAAATGACATTTAAAAAGCCTGACTCTTCTATAGAATGCCATTATTGCCATGGATTAGGCCATATTGCCGATTTTGCCCAAAGAAGAAATCTGCTTATTTAGCATCAATGAACATGGGAAATTTTTTTGTACAGACTAAAGTAAATGGAGCTCAGATAGAAGGACTGGTGGAATCAGGAAGCCTTCAAAGCTTGATTCGAGCTGATTTGTTAAAAGACAAATTATTGAGTTACAAGGTCACCGATGTTATTTGTATTCATGGTGATGTTCATCAGTACCCAACAGTATGGGCACAGATATGTGTAAATGGCCAGACATACAAAATGACTTTAGGAGTTGTACCCACTCTCCCGGTACCATTAATAATCGGTCAGAATTTTCCAGCATTCCAAGACCTTATAACATCATGTAACATTAGTAATGACATAACATCATTGTCTGCTGTGACTACACGAGCTCAGGCTCAACAATTGCCAACAGACTGGGTGTTTTCCTTCGATGACTCTTTGTTTGAAGAAGGGAACAAATGTCAAAAAACAAAAACTGAAAGAAAGCAGACACAAAAAGATTGGAAACATAAACATGCTGGTATTAATGATGTAATGTCTCAGTATAATTTAGTTGATATTAAGGCAGATCAACAGAGTGATGTCACACTTAACCCTTTTTTTTTTACAGCTAGGTAAACAAATGTCCTCTGACTCTCCACAGATCATACAACAGAAAGGGATTTTGTATAGGGTGTGTACAAATCCTAATACACAAGAACTAGTAGAGCAGATGTCGGTACCACAGAAATATAGAGAAAACCTTCTGTTCTTAGCCCATGATATTCCAAGTGCTGGTCATGCAGGGCAGGATAGAACATCTGCCAGACTCTTACAATGATTCTTCTGGCCTGGATTACAGAAAGACGTTACTGAGTACTGCAGAAATTGTCCCTCCTGTCAATGGGTCAGCCAAATAACACTTAAAGACAGAGCCCCTTTAATGCCTTTACCTGTGATGTCACAGACATTCGAAAGAATAGCCATGGATGTGATTGGCCCACTAATAAAAAGCAGTAAAGGTAATTGGTACATTCTTGTTCTCTGTGATTATGCAACTAAGTATCCCTAAGCTTTTCCCCTGAGAACGGTGACAGACCCAAAAATAGCTGATAAGGTGGTGGAATTTTGTAGTAGAATGGGTATTCCTAAAGAGATCCTGACGGATCGTGGAACTAATTTTACTGCTGGCTTATTATCTTAATTGTATAAAGCTTTAGGGATCACTACATTAAGAACCACCCTCCTACCACCCACAGACTGATGGTCTTACAGAATGGTTTATTGAAACCTTAAAAAGAATGATTAGAAAGTTCATGGATGAAGAAGGAAAAAACTGGGACCAGTATTTACCATTATTCCTGTTTGCTTATCGAGAGGTTCCCCAAGCTTCTACAGGATTTTCTCCATTCAATCTATTATATGAAAGAAATCCCAGAGAGCCCCTTGATATTGTTAAAGAAACATGGGAAGGAGAAACAACAGTGAAATATACTAATATTTTGAATTATTTGGTTAATGTAAGGAAACTGTTGGCTCAATATACAGAAAAAGCACATGAACACAACAAAGAAGCACAAAGTAAACAAAAATGTTATTATGACAACAAATCCCAAGAATTTTTTTTTTCCAGGTGACAAGGTATTATTGTTATTACCCTCTAATGACAACAAACTTTTAATGAAACGGCAGGGACCCTATTCTATTGTCTCTCAGACTGGTCCTGTTACCTACCAAGTTAAAATACCTGGAAGGCGAAGATCCAACCCTATTTATCATGCTAATCTCCTAAAAAGATGACATGAACAACCTAAATCTAACATAAAAACTGACTTTTATGTTATGCCCAATAGACCTGATACAGAATTAGATATGGCCTAGAAAAGGCTTGAAACTCAAGAAAGTATAAATGATGTGCATGTAAACCCAAATTTAACTAAACCACAACATACAGACTTAGCACAAGTTTTACAAACATTCACCAAACTCTTTACTACTGTTCCAGGTAAAGCTGGTGATGTGGTACACACGATTACCACTGATTCTGCCCCTATAAGACAAAAGCATACCGTTTGCCCGAAAGAAGTAGGTCTGCTGTGGGAGAAGAAATTGAGAAATGGTTACAACTAAAAATTATTGAACCTTCCAAGAGTCCTTGGTCCTCCCCTATGGTGGTTGTACCAAAAAAGGAAGGGGGAATTCGTTTGTGTCTAGATTTTCACAAACTGAATCAAGTTTCCCAATTTGATAGTTATCCATTTCCCAGAGTGGATCATATAATAGATCACATTGGCCAAGCAAAATACATTTTGACTCTTGACCTTACCAAAGACTATTGGCAGATTCCTTTGGAGGAGCACTCTAAAGAGAAAACAGCCTTTAGCACTCCAAACGGGTTATACCAATTTGACTATGTGCCATTTGGCTTACTTGGAGCCCCTGCTACCTTTCAAAGATACATGGATAGGTTGTTAAATGATCATACTTCCTACTGCTCTGCTTATTTGGATGACGTGGTAATCTTTAGTCCAGATTGGCCATCCCATCTTACCCATTTGACTAAAATTCTATCCACCATCGAAAAGGCTGGTCTAATGATTAATCTTTTTAAATGTAGTTTAGCCGTGACTGAAACCTGATATTTGGGTTTTATTTTAGGTAACGGCATAGTACGTCCTGAAATAGAAAAAGTAGAAGCAGTAGCTCAGTGCTCTATCCCTAAAACCAAAAAAACAAGTAAGATCTTTTTTAAGTTTGGCCGGGTATTACAGGCGTTTTATCCCCGACTTTCCCACTATTGCAGGCCCATTAACAGACTTAACCAAGAAACAGGTCCCAAATGACATTCCTTGGTCTCCTGCTTGGATTTGGCCTTTAGAACAATAAAAGCTATATTGTGTTCTGCACCAGTGCTACAATCTCCTGATTTTGACAAGCCATTTATTCTACAAACAGATGCTTCCGAGACTGGTTTAGGTGCTGTATTGTGCCAAGATATCAATGAAGAACATCCTATTATATTCATTAGCTGTAAATTATACTGCAGAGAGCAAAAATACACTACAATTGAAAAGGAATGTCTGGTGATCAAATGGGCTATAGAAGCTTTAAAGTTTTATTTATGGGGAACTCATTTTTTATTAGTTACAGACCACAACCCCTTATGCTGGATTAATCAAATGAAAGATAAAAATGCTTATGTATTAGAAACATACAAACATAGACTTTGATGGCAGAAAAGGACCACTTGGCCCACCCAGTCTGCCCATTTCCCTACCTACTGAATAAGCTGCAGATTCTAGTTAACCAACAGCCTGCTTCCTGCAACCCCACACTATAATTGCTTTGTGTCTGTCCCAAGCATGTTTGAATTCCCCCACTGTTTTAGACCCAACGACCTCCTCAGGAAGGCAGTTCCATGTATCCACCACTCTCTCCATGAAAAGAATTTCCTCACATTACCCCTGAGCCATCCCCCCTCTATCTTTAAACTGTGCCTCCTTGTTCTTACACATCTCTTTTTCTGAAAGATGCTACCCTCCTGGACTTTGTTGATTCCCTTGAGGTACTTGAAAGTTTCTATCATGTCCCCCTCTCCCTCCTTTCCTCATGCCTATACATCTTAAGCTCCTTTAGTCTTTCTTTATGTGTATTCTGGTGCAGACCTTGCACCATTTTGGTCGCCCTACTCTGGACAGTCTGCACCCTGACTATGTCTTTGCGGAGATAGGGTTTCCAGAACTGTACACAGTACTCCAGATGTGGTCTTACCAACTGTCTGTACTTTCTGTTTTCTACTGGTGTTGCCTCTCCCTATGCATCCCAGTATCCCCCCAGCCCTCCTTACTGCCTTTTCACATTGCTGGCCCACCTTTAGGTCCTCTGATATGACTACCCCCAGGTCCCTTTCCATTTTTATTGTTGTCAGTATCTCACCCCCCATTTTGTACTCTTCCCCTGGGTTTTTGTTTCCCAGGTGCATTACTTTGCACCTATTTGCGTTGAAGCTAAGCTGCCAAAAATTTGATCATTCCTCCAACCTTGCCAAGTCCATTTTCATCCTTTCCACCCCATCTTGCGTATCAACCCTGTTGCAGATCTTTGTGTCATCTGTAAAGGGACATACTTTTCCTTCTAGTCCCTTTGCAATGTCACTTATAAAGACACTATAAAGGACCCGGCCCAGTAATGAACCCTGCGGTGCCCCACTAGTAACCCCCCCTTCTTCACTGTGGACTCCATTTACTATTACCCTCTGTGTCCTGTTGTCCAACCAGTGTTTTACCCATGCTACCACCCTGGGACCCACTCCCAGGCTGGTTAATTTGTTTATTAATCTTTTGGGTGGGACAGTGTCAAATGTCTTGCTAAAGTCTAGGTAGGCCATGTCCACAGCCCCTCTGTGGTCTACTACCTTGGTCACCCAGTCAAAGAAATCATTTAGATTTGTCTGACATGACCTTCCTGCTATGAATCCATGCTGCCTTGGGTTCTGTGCCCCACTGGCCTCTAGGTACTCAATAATTCTTTCCTTCAGAAGTGATTCCATCATTTTCCCTACCACTGAGGTCAAACTGACAGGTCTGTAGTTTCCTGCCTCTGTCTTACTCCCACTCTTGTGAAGTGGAATCACATCTGCCCTCCTCCAGTCCTCAGGTACCACACTATCCTCCCATGATTTATTAAAAAAGGTAGTTAGTAGTGTTACTAGTTCTTCCCTTAGTTCTTTTAGAATTCTGGGGTGAATCCCATCAGGCCCCATTGCTTTATCCACCTTCAGTTTTTGGAGTTATTTCAATAGCAATGAGAAAGCACCATGGAGAAACAGGAACTAGGGGTCATAATCTCAAAGAGCCTATAAACAACTGCACAGTGTAATAGAGCTGTGGGCAAGGCAAACAGCATGCTGGATTGCATAGGAAGGGGGTAAGTGCAAGTTGGAAGGTGACCCCCCCCCCCCATTGTACAGATCACTGGTGTGACCACACCTGGAATATTGTGTAAGGCACTCACCTGAAGAGAGACAGGAACATGGTGGAAACAGTACAGTGCAAGGCTACCTAGATGGTCCATGGTCTAGGTGGCAAGACATACAGTACAAGGAGAGACTGCAGGCCCTGAACACGTACATCTTTGAGAAAAGGAGGGAAAGCGATGACATGACTAAAACATACAGGTACCTACACAGAATATATAGGGTGGATCATGGATGCCAAGAAACTATTCTACTTGAGTTTAGCTACAGAGGGAACACACTTAAACTCGTAGAGGGTGGGGTGGATTCAAAAGAGATGGCCATAAGTACTTTTTCACAGAAAGAGTGTTGGACAAATGGAACAAGATGTCAGAAGAAATGGTTCAGACCAAATTGGTGAACAGCTTCAAGCAGAGATTGGATAGGCATAGGAGGTTCATTTAAAAAGGGGAGCAGAAACAAAGTGGAGGGATGACCACAATGACCAGTGCAGAGTAGTTAGGCTGGATAGGGAGACTGGATGGGTAGATTAGCCTTTTTCACTGTTACTGTCTGTGTATCTATGAGATCCACTGTAGTGGACCTCGTGTTTGAGATAATGCACATAGGAGGGAAAGTGCACTTCATTACCCCACCAGCACCAAGATGATCCCACACATGCTATGCCAAGCCTTGTTGCTTAATCAGCTAATTTTTTTTTTTTTTTTTTTGGTTTAAGCTGTGACTCGAGGACAGGCCCAGTTAATATTGAAAAAATCATTGGCATTGTCCAGTGTTGGGCAGTCCTGTAGTATATCACAGGGCTTCTTCGTAGCACTGATGTTTTTTATTCCATATAGTGGCCACAAAAGATGAAAAGCAGTTTACAAGATATTGCACAGCAAAATCCATTTCAGTGCAATTTCACAGTGATATTGTCTTTAGCTGCTACTGTATAAGATACTCCTATAAATCATCATTGATAAAGACAGTCTGTGTCTTCATGTTTATGGTGATGGGACCCAGCTGTAATTTTCCATTCTTTACAGTAATGCATTTTCTGTCTCAGTTGTAAATGGCTGCCTTTCTTTGATTACTGTCTTGCTGACTCTGAGTGAATGCTAAAAACTGCATTATTAGTGGTAAGTTGGCACTAGTATTTAGAGGAGCAGAATTGTCTTCCTCTCATCCAGGATGAGGTGGATTATTGTAAAAGCTCAGACTTTGAATAAAATGGATTATAGCATGTTTTGGGGATCTAATCTCAGCTAAGGAATGGGACAGTTATTTTTAGCTTTAGAACACACCGAATACATCAAAGATGGCGTTGACTAAGTAAAATGCCCAAAAAGAAACTTCTTTTGATTTTAATCTGAAAATGGGTGGGACATAAGAACAGAATTTTAAATCTCTGATAAGAAAAGAAATAAAAATTAGTGACAGCTCTACAAGCCCTGCTTCTAACTTTGTATATCTTATGGACCACTTCAATCAAGCAGTTTCTTCTCTGAGGGTTTAGTGATCATCTAAACAAGTTCATAAGGGGATTACTGCCTCTCAAGAAACTGAAACCACTGCAGCACCCCTCATTTCAGTAAGGCAAACAGAAGACTATCCAAAAGTTGTACATTCTTTAAAGGGCAGCCAGTGTTAGCCAAAGAAGCCCACCCCGATTAGATTATTCCCTAATATGGAGTTTCTTATGAAAGAAATACCTTTTAGGTCCAGTATTTAATTTCTGTGAATCCTTTTGTTTGTAAACAATGGCCATGCTGCATGGCACCATTTCAAGTATGGAGCACAGCTCTGTGTGCTCACTTGAATGCATCCCGTATAAGTGAGCCTCACAGAGCCATGCCCCTTGAAGCATGGCTATTGTTTACAAATGGAAGGGTTTACAAATGCTAAATACTGGACCTGAAAGGCACTTAACATTTTTTTTTTCATGCAAGACCCCAAATCAGGTTTTTTTCCATCAGGGTGCTGGCTAACTGTGGCTAACCTGTATTTTCTTTTAAGGAGGATGCCTACAATAAATACGGTACCATGGAACAAGTCAACATGGTGTACTAGGCCTTAAGGGGTACTCTTGACAGATTTGGCAAAAAGCTCAATAGCATGATGTCTCAATAGAAGGAAGATAGGGAAGACTACTTGGAGGAAGCTAAGGAGGCAAGTAGGATGGTCAAGCAAGCCAAGGCTAGAAAGGACTTACAAGTTACAGAAGGGATCAAGGAGGAAGGAAAAGCATTCTTCCAGAATATCTGCTAGAAGATGGAGACAAAAGAAGAAATTGTGAAGTAAAAAGGGTGAGGGATGTGTGTAAAGCAGTAAAGAGAAGGCAGAGGTATTGAATGAGTATTTCTGCTCTGTCTTTACTAAAGAAAAGGATGGACCAGTGCTGCTAGGGAGGATGAGGAGAAGGTGGGGGGATATGGATGAGAACAGGATACCTGAGGATAGGGTTATGAAATGACTCATGTCTCTATGAAAGCGCTCTTGCCTATGAAGATAAACAAGTCCCCAGGTGTAGATGGAATGCACACAGAGGTGTTAAGGGATCTGGCAGAAAAACTGGCAGGTCTCCTTGCAAATCTATTCAACAGCTCACTGGATATGAGGGTGGTACCTTAGGATTGGAGAACTGCACATGCGGTAGCACTGCACAAGAGCAGGCCTAGAGATGACGCTGGAAACTACAGGCCAGTCAGTCTGGCCTGTATTACTGGTAAACTACTGGAGTTCATTCTGAAAGAAAGGCTAGTCAGGTTCCTGGAGGTGAATGGGCTCCAGGATGAGATGGCATGTGTTCTTGTTAGGGAGAGCCTGTCAAAAAAAACCTGATCAGCTTCTTTGACTGGGTAACGAAGGCAGTAGACATTGGTCAGGTGGCTGACATACTACCTGGAGTTCAGTAAGGTCTTTGACTCAGTACCCCACATGGGGTTAATAAAGGTTTTTAGCAGGTGCTGGAGAACTAGGGGCAGGAAGTAAATTTAACAAGATGAGTGGCAGATTGACTTTGCAGAAGGACTGGGGGATTGTTGGGGGAGCTCTGCAATGCAAGGGAGGTTGTCAGTGGGGTCCTGCAGGGTCAGTGCTCGGCCCAGTGTTTGGTGTATTCATAGATGGCATGAGATTCAGTATTGAGGGCAAAATCTGCCTCTTTAGGGATCACAACAGTCTGTGGGAGGATGGACATGAAAGAAGGGGTGTAGGACTTAAGAGAAGACAAAAAATTTGATCTGGTATATGGCATCTCAGATTCAATGCAGGGAAGTGTGAAGTCATGCACATAGGAGGAGAGAATCCAGGGACTGAGTACTGCCTTCAGAAGACATGGTCACCAAGTTGGAGGAGAAAGAGACATGGGGATAGCCATCACCAGCAACCTAAAGCAGGCTGTGCAGTGTAGAAGGGCAGCAGTCAGGGTAAATGGAATACTGCACTGTATTGCGGGGGGTTCACAAGCAGACTGTAGAAGGTTATATTGCCACTGTACAGATCCTTGGTGTATCCACACCTGGAGTATGGTGTGCAGTACTGGGGCACCTACCTCAAAAAGGTGACTAACCAACTCAATGCAGTACAGAAAAGGGCATGAAAATTGTTCAGAGGCAGCAGGGCAAAGCATATGAGGACAGACTGAGACAGCTCAACATGTTCTCGATTGAGGAGAGGGGAGAGAGCGGCATGACTGAGACCTTCAGGTACTTGACAGGTAATAAACAAACTCTGGCCAGAGCCGATAGGGATGTGAAGCACTACCAAGTGACAGGTTATAGATGTGCTTGGAAGTTATTCAACACCCATGTGTAACTTAGCCATATGTTGGAGGTAGTGCACCTGATTTTCAACATGGCCTTTTTTGAACCCCTCCTCATGAACAGTGCCAGTGTCATTTTGTTCAATTGTCCCGAAACATGATTGCGCCAACCAAACACACTGTTCTGCAGAAGAAGATATGAAAACACAGTTCAGGCAGGTTGTGGAAAATGACAGCTGTACAGTTGTGAAGGAGGTGTACAAAAATTGCTATGTTAAAAATGTGAAGTGAAAATATTAAAAATTAACAATGTTATGAGCATGCATAGAAACTGCACAGCACATGCTCATAACGCAGTAAAGTTTTGCAATTGTTTTACCAAATTTTCAACATGGCCTTTGTTGGACCCCTCCTCATGAACAGTGGCAGTGTCATTTTGTTTAATTTTCCCGAAAGGTGATTGTGCAGAGCAAATGCGCTATTCTGTGCCACAGGTGCGAAAACATATTTCAGGCAGGTTGTAGAAAATGTCAGCTGTACTGTTGTGAAGGAGGTGTACAAAAATGACAATGTTAAAAATGTGGAGTGAAAATATAAAAAATTAGCACCATTAGCAGCGTACATAGAAAATGCGCAATGCACGCTCATAATGCTGTCAGTTTTGGGAATTTTTTCACTAAATTTGCAACATGGACATTTTGGGACTCCACCTCATGAACAGTGGCACTGTCATTTTGGGATGGAGTAACAAAATGACAGTGACAGTGTTCACGAGCAGGGGTTCGAAGAAACCCATTTTGAAAATGTGGGGCAAAAATTCCAAAAAACGGCTGAAATATCAGCATAAGTTGAAAACCCCATTGAATGGCTGTATAGCATGCTTATTTTAATTCTTCAGTTAGCGGTTGGGCTTTGCAGAGTGAAGACATGTCCCAGTCCAGAGAAGCTGTCAGTGCCAATCTCTGGAGGTAGGATGGGAGTAAGGAGGGTGGGAGTGGGTGTGCAGTGGGAGGGTAGGGAGGGGCAGGGACACTGCAGTGATGAAGCGACCATTTTACTTTACAGGGAACAAAAGCGACAGCAAGGACGTTTTCAATTTTACAGCATACGAACAACAGGACGAAAACAACACATTTCGACACACTGGGGTGGGCTCCCAGTGTGCCACAGGAATACCTGACATGGTGATTGGTCACCCCATGTCAGGCATAACGTGGGCAGGGTAACAGGAAACAAAACATTTCAGCACACTGGGGTGGGCTCCAGTAGCCATGAATGCCGCATATGGTATTGGGGCACCGGCTGTCAGGCATTATATCACCAGGGAGAATCGGACACAACGATACTGACAAGGGACTGTTTTCTAATTTTTAGACAAACAAACAATTTTGCACACTGGGGTGCGCTCCCAGTGTTGAAATATCGCAACTTGGGGAGGGAGGCACAAAATACAGAATGGCATTGTGCCATTCACAACATGCTGGCACCGCAGCACTTCACATGCGCATGACTTGTGCACATGTGCAGTGCATGCATCAGAATGCGGAAGTAACAGTCGAAACAGTGTGGCTGTTATTCTGTATGACGATAGTGGCAGAGAACTTTCAGCTTCATTGGGCTTTCGGAAGAGGTTGTGAGATTGGCCATTTTCAGAGCTAGAAAGCCCACAGCCCTAGAAAGTGGATACAGGGGACCTCTTTTGTCTCAGTGGGAACAAGACCACAACAGGGCACTGCTATAAGCTGATGGGGGAAGGTTCGAGAAAGAGGTCAGGTGGCACTTTTTTTACAACATGAGTGGTGATGGGTGGAATGAACTTCCATTTGGGATTGTAACATAAAAGATGGGAGAGGGACTCAGGAAGTGATGGAACAAGGTGAAGGGGGGAGGCTGATTAGAGGCTACCTAATCAAGCAGACTTGATAGAATAGGATGCCTTCTTCTACTTGCTATGTTCATATGAATGAGAAAACAACCATGATGGACAAATACCTGGAATCTTCGAAACAAAGCAAAACAACATTTTATGTTTGCTTGAACAACACACAGCATGAAGTGAACATCTTGTGGCTTCTCGAGAGAATAGGGGCTGCAGAGGTGTGTCAGTGTAGCATCCAGTGCAGCTCAAGTTGCAGGAGGCTCATCGCTGACATCCCAATGAAGAGTGGGCTGATAGTAATGGTGTTCAACCTGGCTGGTAGGTGGAAACTTCATGTAGTTGAAAAGATGAAGCTGCACCTACAGTATAATAGTGTGACGCCATCCTTTCATTTACTAGATGCCACCCAGCAGCCAGCTGAGTGTCGACATGCTCAGCTTTCTCTTTGTCCTTCCCCACCTCGTCCATATCACCCTCTTCCCCACCAGTGACGGCACTGGCAGAGCACCAGTCTTGGGTATTCCAAAGCAAATCCGGAGCTCCCGTTCAATAAAATAGCTACCCACTTGGCTGCAGTTTATTTGTTTCCTGGATCAGCACATGATCCCCTTCAACAATGTCAACAGCCAATCCAGTAGAGACAGTTCTCACTTGCTTCTGCTTACTCACTTCTGCTGTGGATAGTGAGTGGGTAACTGGTTGCACAGTGGTTCCAGGGCTTCTTTTGATGGGTAAGGTAGAGGCAGCATCTAGTGATTGGGGAACCCGGGTGTGAGCTGGTGTTCCATGAGATGTGAAAGGACAACTTACCCTGTGTTCTAGCTTTGTCATCCAGCCATGCTAAGTCAAGGATGATGCAAGAGGGGCTGGGGTTGAGCGTAGCAGTGAGCCTTTCCTCATATCGGGGGAGGGGGGAGGCCTCCTCAACAATGTCTGGGAACTGCAGCCCCTGAGCCCGCTGGCCCTCTGTAGCTAAGCATCCACAGAGAATTCTGAAATGGGTGAGTTCTGCACATGGAAGCAAAGTCTGCATGGCACCATCAATTTTTGTCTTCACCTAGCAGTGTGTGTCCTGAGCCAGATACTTGGGAAATTCCTTTCACTTGAAAAAGCCCCCTTCCCAATTTTTTGGGACTAAACATCAGTTGCATTTCTGATTTTAATTCTCTGCTGATGTTTTTCCTTATTGATTACACTTGGTTGTTTTTGGGAGGCTGCTGAAACAGAATTGATATTTATAGAGCATTTTATGGGGAGGGGGGGTTAAACATTTTACCTCCTATCAGCACAGTCCTTGGAAGTTGGGGACTCAAAATAATTTTTTTTTTCACATCACAACACTGTAATTTTTTTTTATTTTCATTAATTTGTACAGGTTGTAGACTAGGGATGGGTAGGTACTAAAATACCTGACCCGCAAGAGCACCTGCATGCACCTTTAAAGTACCCGTAAAATACCTGAATGAAAACCGGGTAGTTGGGTCAGGTAGTCACTACCCAACCTGTTCTACTACCCAATTACTCAGCCCTGAACAAACAAAACAAATAGATTACTTTCCCTGGTGGTCTAGCATGCCCCTCTCTCTATCCTCGATCTGCCCCATGAATAAAAAAATAATCACATTCCCTAGTGGTTTAGCGGCCTCCCTTCCTATCCCCAATCTGACCTTTATTTCCTTCATGGTCTAGTAGACCCCTGATCCCTGACCCTGATAGGTAGTGTCCCCCCCCACCCAGACCCTGAGAGGGCTCTGGCACAACCCTCCCCTCTGCACCACAGCTGGCCAGCCAGACTGAGCATGAATGAATGAGTGCGTACTTGTACAAGCACGCACTGTTCATTGACAACCAATTCTGGTCATTCACTGCCAGCTCTGTAGGTAGATACCAGACAAGCAGGAGGGCTGTTCTGGTCATGGTTGGGGGGCAGGATTGGGGAGTGGCATTTTTCTCCCTATCCCTCCCCCCACCCATGACCGCAACAGCCCTCTTCTCTTGTCTGTGCCACCCACAGAGCTGGCAATGAATTACTGGGAGCTGCAGTAAATGAGTGAGCAGGTGCTTGTGTAAGTATGCTCTCATTCATTCATGCTCAATCAGATGGGCCAGCCATGATGGAGAGCAGAGGACTGTGCTGGTGGTCAGCTCGGGGTCAGGGGTGGAGTGGGGGAACACTACCTGCTGAGGTGGGGGGGTCAGGGGTCTGCTAGACCACCAGGAAAGTAAAGGGCAGATCAGGGATAAGGAAGGGGGTCTGCTAGACCACCAGGGAAATAAAGGGCAGATTGTGGATAGGGAAGGGGTCCGCTAGACTACCAGAGAAAAAAGGGGCAGATCAGGGATGGGGGGGGCCACTAGACCACCAGGGAAATAAAAGACAAATAGGGGATAGGGAGGGGGCCTGCTAGACCACCAGGGAAAGTGAATTTTTTTCTTTATATGATTGGGGAAAAGGATAGGGTCCAGGTCAGGTAGGGTAACCCATTAACTGTCTCAAACCGCCCAACCCGTGAAGTACACTGTTATGTTGGGTAGAGTAGCAAATTACCTGAACTACCCTACCCAACCAAGAAATGCTGATACGGACCTACCTGATCCAGCTACCTGACTGGTAGCCATCCCTATTGCAGGCCCATTTTGTTTCTCCTTATCATTCACCCCTTTCCAAGCCCATGTAGAAGACTAGAAGGAGTTGCCCTTTCTATGCTCAGCAGCCATGCCTCTGCTAGGCTGATGAACATTCTCAGCCTGGGGGAGATAAAGTGGTTCTCCCGGTTACCCTTTCATTGCCCCTCTTGTCACAGTGATTGTTTACCTGGCCCAGTATGTGATGAGGGTAGTCTGGGGTAGTCTGGGACCACAGAAGAGAAGGCTGCATTGGTTGTGCTGGCAGTGGAGGACTATCGGAGGAAATGGACCCTCTTTTGGGCTAAGAGCTAGGTCCTGGCCTTGAACAGCTGGCACAGTCAATGACAGTAAGTTTGGGTGACAACTCTGAACTGCTAAGTTCAAACAACTGGAGTAAGATTTCTTATTTATTATTAGAAAATGAGCTAAAGGTCTAAGGATCCTGATTTGTTGCCAGGTATGCCAGGGAGGTGCATTAACTTTCAGGTAGAGCCCAGTAGATAAGAAGTGCCATCCCCCTCATCCCCTTCACTCACTTACATATCCTTATGCCAGCCTGTTTGCTCATTGGTTGACAGTATCTGATTGACTTTTAAATAGCCACCATTTTTTTCTGTAGCTTAGAGAGAGCTTCTGCCCCCCCCCCCGTTCAGTGCCAGTTGCCTGCTCACTATATTTGTTTTTTTATTTAGTTCTTTTTTCATCTGAAGTACCCTGCTTGCCCCATAAAAAAGCAAGAAAAGTAAAGGAAACAGAAGCCATCAGTTTGACCGACTTCACCTAACTGGCGGCCAGCAGTGCGCAACTCTCTGAGAGCAGCTTAAGGTGCCCATTCTCACTTCAACTCATGATTCTTATGAAAACCGCAAATGAAGCTGCAGAGGGCACAAATTAACATGAATGGGGGATGCAGGCAGAAACCACACCTTTTTTTACTTAGGTCTCCACTGCCACTCTACTCCTCTTAGAACACCCCACAGGGGAAAAAAGTCTTCTCCGTATGTTACCGCTGGAAAATTCTGCTACAGCGAAAAGTGGGCAGCCACTCCTAGCACAGAATCTGTCCTTATGGAAAGAGATTGCACTCGCAAGGTACAAAACTGCAACTGGGCCCCCAAAATAAAACACCGAAAAAGAACCTGGGGGAGTGGAAGACTATGGCAACCAACTCAGAATAAAACTAAAGGGGCTACTCCAGGCCAAGCCCCCCCTAGAAAAAAAACATTGAAAAGCTGGCAGAGGAACTATTTTGCTACAAAATAAATCAAACAGCCAAGATTTAAATAAATTGTTTTTCTTCAAATATATAAAATACGGTTGCCCATTTTCTAAATGCAATGAAACCATCCAGGGTGGGCGGTATGGGCAATACCAGACCTTCCAGGGGCTATAAGACCCTCCACCTGTGGCGTCTGGCCTCATTACACCCCTGGGCAGTCCGGTATTGCCCAATACCTCCCACCCTGTCGGGTATTATTACTTGCATTTTGAACTGTAATTAATCAGAACATTGCTGAATGGCTCCGAAGATGCAGAATCCCATCTTTATCATACAGAAAAAAATACCACACATCACAGCAACTGATAATCTCATGTACAGGTTAATTAGGATTTGTGAAGTCAGCAAAATATGCTCCGTGAAATATTTTGTGAATAGCACTCAATTCACAAATCTCAATTCGCAAAATTTGCCAATTTACAAAGTGAGGAGCAACCATTAAGTGTGGAATTATGCAGGTGAAATTCCACACTTCACACAAAAAATACTTTTAAATACCTGGGGCTCTATTCTCAAATGTTGCCGCAGGGCTTACAGAAGCCCTGCACCAACAGCACAGCTGCCCTAAAAACTTTGATGCACAGTGTGCCCTATTCTCATAGGTTGAGTGTCTTTGGACCACTACATCCTTTTTACAGAGGCTTTCACCAAAAACTTGGCGCAAGCCCCGTGAAAAGGTCGGTGAAGTTAGACCAACAAAAGCTTGTCTGACTCGCCATATGTTGCGCACTGAGGGCTCGGGTTTTGAGAATCCTGAATGCGGCCCTGGAATTGCTGCAAGCCCCATGTGCTGTGTGTTTGGTATACCCGGGGCTTGCAGCAATCTAAGTCTTTTGAGAATCGAGCCCTTGGTGTCTAGTGGTCTTCCCCCTCACCACCAATCACAGAAAAAATATATTATTTTTAAATCCCTGGTGTCTAGTGGTCCTCTGCTGCTGATCGCCAGCCATGATGTAAATAATTAAATCCCTGGTGTATAGTACCCCCCTCCACTGCTGATCGCCGGCCACAATGTAAAACCTTTTTTTTTTTTTTTTTTTTATTAAATCCCTGGTGTCTATCAGACCCCCCATCCCTGCCACTGATAGCCGGCCACAATGTAGAAAAATGTATTTATTTTTATCATTAAATTCTTGGGCCCAGATATTCAAACTGCGCCATTCTGTGGCCCAAGCCTGTGCACTGCTCAAATTTGCTGTGCAGGGGTGTGGCCAGGGTGATATTCAACGGAGTTGTGCCATGGCACAACTGCTTTGAATATCGCCCCCTGTCCAACTCCCCACTGTGCATGGCGCAGTGGAACTGCACCAGTGCAAGTGGTCAGAGTGGAGCATTGAGATGCGGTGGCGCAAGTGCCATTGTGTCATGCACAGCACCTGCGATATTCAGAGGGTAACATGCAAATGGGGCCATAATATATGCAAGGTGCACGGGGGGCCATTTGCATCTGATTACAACCCCATTTGCATGCCATTAGCATGCAGGTGCGCCGATCTGACAACGTAGCTGGTACCCTGCGAAGTCAGCAGCTGTCGGGGACCGACGCCCTGCAACCGATCATGGGACATCCCGTAAGGAACAAAGAATATCCCTCTTCCTGGTGGTCCAGTGGACGCGGTAGCCCATCGCAGGCATAGCGGTATCCCCCATTTGCCCGATCGCGGGCATAACTATATCCCCCATTAGCCCGATCACGGGCATAACTGTATCCCCTGAGTCCAATATCCCTGGTGGTCCAGTGGACCACATGGAGCCTGGTCGCGGCAGCATTCCTCACCCGCCCAAGTCCGAAATCCCTGGTGATCTATTGGACCCCACCCACCCACCCACTGGGCCCCACTGCCGCTCCCCGTCAGCAGCGGCGTCAGCACCCCACCGCCTGCCGCCCGCCCCTGCCGACTGGCAGCTCAGTATGGCTGCACGCCCATTGGTTCAGAGCATGAGCCAATGGGTGTGCAGCCCATACCATACTAGTCAGTCCAGATATGTGAATGAATTCAATTGCTTGTCCCACTATTGGACTACGGGAGCCATATATTAAAAAATTGAACAAACAAATCTCTACACAAAATGGATGTGACTTATCATAAAATAGTGAGATTTGTATTAAAAAGTGACATAAAAGATCACCACTGTGTCTTGTATCAAAGTCTGGCCTGGAATTCACTTCAGCATATAAGACATTGAGCATGTGTTATTTTTCTATACAAAATTTTAAAACTAGAAAAATCTTTGAGGCTTACAAAATCCCTAGAGCGGACAAATCACAATTTTTGTTTGAGATATAATAATACAACCTTCCAAGTTCTAAGGGTCAAAAACCAATTTGGAGAGATTACATTTAAGTATCAGTCGGCGATTACTTGGAATAATCTTCCAAGTAACATGAGGAACATGGACCTGACTATAGATTCTTTTAGAAATCAACTAAAACAAGATCTCTTATATGTTTGTGATTGTTACTAGGAGCTCTATATGTCTAGTTATAATACATGTCTCTGTTGTATGTTTTGAAACTTAGTATATTAACAATAGCAACAACAGGACCACCTTGAAAACAGAGCTTTTTTGGGACCCTATGCTGTATTTGCTTGTCAAATATATTCCCTGTATAAATAAATATATTTTACTATTACTACTACTACTACTACTACTACTACTACTACTACTACTTACCCTCTTTACTGATTCTTATTTACGTGAGTGCACATGGAATGACTTCTGGATTTGGTGCTTACATAGAAACATAGAATTTGATGGCAGATAAGGACCACTTGTCCCACCTAGTCTGCCAATTTCCCTACCTAATGCATAGGCTGCAGATCCTAGTTAACCAACAGCCTACTTCCGTCTACCCCCCCCACTAGAATTGCCCTATGTCTGTCTCATGCATTCTTGAATTCTTCCACTGTTTTTGAGTCTGCTACCTCCTCAGAAAGGCTGTTCCGTGTATCTACAACCCTCTCCATGAAAAAATACTTCCTCACATTACCTTTGCACCCCCTTGTTGTTGCACATCTCTTTTTTCTGAAAGACGCTACCATCTTGCACTCCGTTGATTCCCTTGATGTACTTGAAAAATTCTATCATGACCCCCATCTCCCTCCTCACCTCAAGTGTATACATATTAAGCTTCTTTAATCTCTCTTCATATATCTTCTGGTGCAGACCCTGCACCAGTTTAGTTGCCCTCCTCTGGACAGCCTCCATCCTGTCTATGTCCTTGCGGAGATGGGGTCTCCAGAACTAGATGCAGAACTCCAGATGGGGTCTCACCAACTGTCTGTACAAAGGGATGACAACTTCCTGTTTTTCTACTGGTGATGCATCTCCCTATGCATCCCAGCATTCCACCAGCTCTTCTTACTGCCTTCTCACATTGCTTGCCCACCTTAAAGTCATCTGATATGACTACTTACAGGTGTCTTTCCATTTCTGTAGTTGTTATTATCTCACCCCCCATTGTGTACTCTTCCCCTGGATTTTTGTTTCCCAGGTGCATTACTTTGCACTTCTTTGCATTGAATCTAAGCTGCCATATATTTGACCATTCCTCCAACCTTGCCAAGTCCCTTTGCATCCTCTCCACCCCACCTTCTGTATCAACCTTGTTGCAGATCTTTGTGTCATCTGCAAAGAGACATACCTTTCTTTCCAGTCCATCTGCAATGTCACTTATAAAGACATTAAAGAGGACCGGTCCCAGTACTGAACCCTGAGGCACCCCACTAGTAACCACCCTTTCTTCAGAATAAACTCCGTTTACTATTACCCTCTGTATCTTGTTGTCCAGCCAATTTTTAACCCAGGCTACCACCTTGGGACCCACTCCAAGGCTAGCTAACTCATATACTAATCTTTTGTGTGGCACTGTCAAATGCCTTGCTAAAATCTAGGTAGGCCATGTCCACTGCCCCTTCCTGATCTACCACATTGGTCACCCAGTCAAAGAAGTCTATTAGATTCATCTGACATGACCTTCCCGCTGTGAATCCATGCTGCCTTGGGTCCTGTGCCCCACTGGCCTCTAGGAACTCAACAATTCTTTCCTTTAGAAGTGATTCCATCATTTTCCCTACCACTAAGGTCAAACTAACAGGTCTGTAGTTTCCTGCCTCTATCTTGCTCCCACTTTTGTGAAGGGGAATTACGTATGCCCTCCTCCAGTCCTACAGTACTAAATCATCCTCCCATGATTTGTTAAAAAGGGAGGTCAGTGGTGTTACTAATTCTACCCTTACTGGGGAACAGCCAGTTAGTAGTTGCAATACGGCACAGTCAGAAACTGTACTGTAGGGATGACCCAATGGCTCAGTGTTAAGCACATCTGCTCACTTCACAAAGGACTTTTCATGCTCCAAAACCAGTAGGACTAGGAAAGACTGAGAACAGTCCCGGTGGATGCTGAAGGTCCTCAGGTTGGGTTAGTGGTGCCTGCCATTTAATGACTGATCTGTGGTAGTCCAGTGGAAAGGGAGTCACACACAGAACAGTCTCCCTTCCTGTCCCCTGCCAGTGTGATTCATTGGGGCATTTACATACCATGCATAGGTGAGTAAGGTATATCACCTTCAGATGACATCATGTCCTGCATGAGCCCAACATTCTGCTTCCTCTACCACTAGAAGCTGGATGAGAAAACAAAGGATGGCACTCTTAGGTAGCAGGAGATGGTATGGAGCAAGGCAGTCAGCCTTCTCAAACATGAACAACAGAATTCTACACTCATCTGATCTTTACATATGTTCTGCATAATAAACTGCATGAAGTGCTAAAATGGTTTATTTGCAGGTCTAGTGAGGAACACTGACTATGCCCGTAACCCTGGCACTTCAAGCCAACACAGGGTCTTTGTCAGGAGGTGGGTCTACAGGGTACAGGGAACATGTGGTTTTATAGCAGTTATACAGTAACACACCAAAAAAAAATGCATTCCATTAATCCAACAAATACATAATTACAATACAATACAACATTGACAAAAATAGTAGGAAAAAAGTGATCTCCAAACACAACTCACTAATTTAATATCACAAAATTGTACGTGACTAGAAAAATCAATAATCAGAAATGTGTACTTTAAAAAGATCACAATGATATCTAACCACCCATGACTGATTACTAGTTGATGATAGGGCAAGGATTGGAATGCAAAGCACAATATTAATTAATAATAAATATTCAAACTCAGAATATTAAGAGATAAAGAGAAGTGACGGAATAGAAGCAAGGTAAGGAGAAAGAGGGAGTCTCAGGCTAGGTGGAATGGACTGGGGAGCATCTAAAGTAAAGAATGGATAAACAGAATATCAAAAATGTCATAAATAACAGTCCCTTAGCTGCAGTACATGAGAAAAGTGGTCCAAAGTAAATGCATGTGTCACCAGAATAGTGTTATATCAGTCTGCACATACCAGAGTTAAGAGAACCATCAGTCACTCACTTTCATGCAAAAGGACTGTATTGCGGTCCACTCCACTGAAGACAGTGGTTGATATTCCAGGACTCTGTTGCACATTTCCTTGTTCTTGGAGACAGTATCGGGACAGGTGATACCCTGTTGAGTAACGTTGAACATTTCCTTTGACATAGGGAGCTTTCCTCACAATTACATTCTATGTGCCATTTAGTGGAATGAATTATGGTATTTTTTTGTCTGGCCAGGATGTGGGCATGATGTGCAGATGGTGGCCTGTTAGCTACTTGCTTCAGTTTGAGCAAGTGATATTATAGTGGTGCTTCTTATCATGAAGATGACTCAGAACCTGTCGAGACAGAGAGAGAGAGAGAGAGAGAGAGAAAGCAGCCAGAGATTCCTTAAATCAAGGAGATTATTTTATAGACTACACTGAACTGAATTATTACTTTTTGGACCTGTATAAGTAACTAGTATTGATTCTGTTTTTGAGGTTGACTTGTCTTAGTTTTAACTTTAATTTGCCAGGGAGGAAATGTAGCTGGGAGATATTTGCAGTCATTTGTGACTAGACCTGATACTTAACCTCTGTGAAATAGATGTTTGTTAAGGGGAGGAGCTGAAAGGGGCCTAATTGAACTGTAGACTTAAAACAAGAGTTGTTTTTTGGTCTCTGTCTGCTGAGACACAGAGGAAGAGAAAGCAGTCAGAGATTCTTTAAATCGAAGAGGTTATTTTCTAGACTACACTGAAATGAATGATTGCTTTTTGGACCTGCGTAAGTAACTAGTATTGATTCTGTTTTTGACGTTGACTTGTCTTAGTTTTAACTTTAATCTGTCAGGGAGGAACTGTAGCTGGGAGATATTTTCAGTCATTTGTGACTAGATCTGCCACTTAACCTCTGTGAAATAGGTGTCTGAAAGGAAGGAAGGCACTCCCCGGGGTGGAGGGTCCGAGTTGTAGTTGATTGTTTCTGGATGGCATAAGTTTGCTCCTGGGAGACATTCTGGAAACTATATTGCTGCCCTATTTTCAGGCACCTCTCTGGTCTGAGGACGGAGGTTGCTCATCTTCATGCTGACTTGGCAATGATTCGGAAAACCTGCTCCCCCACCCAGGGACCACCCAGGCCACTGCCACTACCTTAGATGTTGACAAGAAAGAGGAGTGGTTGGACCACGGTGGGCTCAGGGAGGGTGAGGGTGGTGGAACAGAGTTGCATCCCTCCAGTTGTGTCTCTCCACAATTCATTCTCCATTCTGGTGGATCACCCCACCATGGGGTACCCACAGTGAACATGCCTTTGACTATGCACCCAAACAAGTAACAATCATCTTAGATCACTCATCCTCCTCCTCCTCCTCCTGATGGGCAATGTCCAGCCCAATCCAGGTCCACAGAATGCTCCCCTGGCCACCCACAAACAGGTCATGGGCTCTGCATTGCATCTATCAACATCTGCAGCCTACAAAACAAAAGGTACTTTTTTCAAGGGTGGGTGCTACAACACCACCCTGACATCATAGCCCTGAGTAAAACCTGGCTCTCCCCTGCTGTTCTTGACACAGCTGTAAACCTCCCTGGTAACCTCCTCTTTTGATCCAATAGGCTAGGAAAATGAGGGGGCCGTTGCACTCTCTACCTAAAAGACTCGCTCTCAGGCCAAGTACTCCCCCTGCCACATCTGACTTCAGAGAATCAGGCCCTCACCCTTAAAATAACCCCAGGCAAGTTTACCTCCCCTCTCCTAATCACTACTGCCTACATCCCTCCCAGGGAACAGAAGCAAGCATTCCAAGACATCATGTCCCGGCTCTCCACCTTTCCCACGCAGTAATTTAAAACTAATTATGGGGGACTTCAACATAAATTGGCTGGCTATGACAGCCGCAATGTTCATTAAAGAGGCCACAGCACTTGATCTCACACAAGTAGTCACTGACCCCACCCGGGTAAACCCTCGCACAAGGACATCATCCATCCTAAATCTTGTCTTTACTAACCATCTCCACAGAGTAACAACCCTGTGGTTCTCCCTGATGCACTAAGTGACCACGTCCCTGTACTTTTCACCTGGTCCGGCACTGCCCCTAAAGCCCCCCCTAAAATTACCTCTCAATGCAAACTGGGGCCAGATAAAACTAGCCCAGCTCAAGGCCTACCTCAAAGACTGGGACTGGACTCCCCTAACTAACACCCTCGACCCGGATCATGCACTTGAACTATTTACCCCCATGTTCAACACTGCCTGTGATAAGTTCGCCCCCCCAACCAAGAGCATGTCTAAGGGCAATCATGCCGCCTGGTTCTCTGACCACCTCTGGGGCCTCCTGCAGTACTGTGATGCCCTCTGGTATTGAGCAAATGAGACCCAGTGGCCTGAGAAAGGGCTACGGTACAGGGAGGCCCATAAGAAGTGCACATGGGCCACTCTCTCCGCCAAAGCAGAGTACTACAAAGCTGCCTTAACCGCCACCTGGGGCACCGGGCACAAATTTTAGAATAATATTAAGGAACTATGTGGCAAGCCTACTAATCTGTCCCCAGACCAAATATTAATTAACGGTAACCTCTCCTTGGATCCCCTCAGTATAGCCTCAGCCCTAAACTCCACCTTCACTGATCTCAACCATGTCCTCCCCAACTTCTTTGACCCACCACCTGCCCAGGAACCCCCACCACCACCCCATGTCCCACCCTTCTGTATATGCATCCTTACACCTAAGACAGCCAAACCCTGCCTTGCAAAGCACTTAACCACTCTACCCTCAGTAATGATTCCCTAGGCCTCAGACTTCTCCGCCTCACCCTCTGGGAAGTCCTCACCCCACTCACCCATATTCTCAACTGCTCCCTGTGCCAGGCAAAATTTTCTGCACGTTGGAAAGTGGCCTATATCACCCCCATACATAAAAACTACCATCCCATCTCCATCCTACTGTCCCTATCCAAAGCATTAGAGTGCACAGTCACTGATCAACTCACTGACCACCTCTCTAAATATAACCTTCTTTGCAGTCAGCAACACGACTTCCGTAAGGGTCATAGTATCACCACGGCCCTCCTTGAACTTACGTCTCATGTCCACTCCACCTTGGATCACAGCCACATCTCAGGAGCCATCTTCGTGGACCTCTCAAAGGCATTTGATACCGTCAACCATGCCCTCTTACTGAACACTCTTGCCTACAGTGGCCTGTCTCAAGAGGCATCAAACTGGTTCACCAGCTATCTATCTGATAGAACTCAACTAGTTAAGGTAGGCACTATCCTGTCCCCTAGGCTCCCAATCCACTCCAGTGTCCCACAGGGATCCATTCTTGGCCCTCTCCTATTTTGTCTTTACCTTAACACCCTCCCGGTGGCCTGCTCCACCAGACTGCTCCTCTATGCGGATGATGCCGTCCTGTTCACTTCTGATCCAGACCCCCTCAAATTACACCAAATGCTCCAACACACTCTCCATGAAACTGAACACTGGCTCAACACCCAGTGCCTAATCATTAACTACAATAAGACAAAAGTCATGATTTTCTTCCAACCACAAAACCCTCTTAAGAACTTCTGACCCCAATTTCTAACCATAAATCAAACCCCCTCAAACTAGTGGACACCTTTAAATACCTAGGTGTCACACTAGACCCAGATCTCAACTTCTATCAGCATATCCACCTCCTATCCACTGCCCTTAACTCTAGACTAGGCATACTTTATAGGTATAAGCACTGCCTCACCCCTGAGGCTCAGCGTCTTACCATTAACTCCTCTGTACTCTCACTCCTGGACTACGGCATTCTCTTCTACAGTGCAGCTCCCACCTCATCCCTTGATAGACTCAGGCTTGTTCTAAACAAGGCCTGCCATCTCATCCTAGGATATGACCACTTCACCCACACCTGCGCCCTCTACAGTACCACAAACTGGCTAAACTTAGACAAAAGAATCAAGTACCACTCCTGCCTCATGACCAAAAAGATTACCCTAGGCCTCACTCCCCCAGCCTAAACAAAATTACTTTCCCTGCTGCTCCTGTCAGAACCACCTGAAACACAACCAAACCATTACTATGGGTACCCCGCTGCCGGACTGCCCAATACCAAAGAATGTTCAGTTACAAAGCCCCTTCATGGAAAAAATTCGCTCCCTAGTCTAATCACCAACAAAACAAGAATAGGCCCTTTCAAAGCCTGTCTAAGAAATCACCTCCAGACTGCAAACCGATGTGACTGCTCCTGACCTGTTCCGTCCCTGATGACCAAGGCCAGATTCTCGCTGGTCACCAGATCAATCTACACCAAGCTTCCTAATTTGACAAACAGCCACACTGCTTCTTTATGTGGCTGTGCTATAATACTGTATTTCATGTGATCCTGTCTTTAAGCCACTCTCTGTACCATGCATGTATCCTGCACTGTGATGTTAAGTACTGTACGCAAACTGTAGCAACATTATCCCTGTACCGCTCTATGTTTGATGTGACACCTTTGTAAGTGAGTCCTTGACTCAAAGGTCTTTCTGAATACCTCAATAAATAAATAAATAAATAAAATGGTTCCTCTATGAAGGCACCCACAGTGGAGACGAAGGAGGATGCTAGGAACCTCCACAATGGAGACCCACAGGAGGGTGGCACAGGATTCCACAGGGGAAGGAAACAACTCCTGGTGGGGGACTCGATTGTTAGGGAGGTAGAACTGGGGGAAGGAAGGGGAAGGAAGGAAGTAAGGTACCTGCCCGCGCCATGGCTTGGAGGGACAGGAAATGAATCCTCAGGATTGTGGGAGCGGTTGCAAGGGGGAGTGAGCTGGATATCATTATCCACCCAGGGATGAATGACCTGGCTGAGAATGGAATCAGAGCAGAGCAGTGCAGCAGGAGTTTGTGGAGTTGGGGAGGGGCCTTAGACAAGTAGCACACACGGTGACTTTCTCAGAAGTGCTACCTGTCTATAGCATGGATGAGGCTAGGGTACTCTGAACCATGGGATTCCATGACTGGTTGAAAAACTGGTGCAGAGCTAAGGGATTTGGCTTCATTGGGGACTGGGACTCCACCTGGAGGGATGCAGGTCTATACAGGCGTGATGGTCTGCATCTATCCTGGAGGGGAACCAGGATCCTAGGTGATAGGTTTAAATGCTTCATTGGCAAGCATTTAAACTAGCCAAGGGGGGAGGCACTGAAAAAGAGAAGGGAAATCCTACCCCCCCAAAAAAATCAAGGTAATTAGTGAGGTAAACACCAAGATAGAGCAGTTGATAGGGATAGGGGTGGGGTAAATAGAGAAAAAGACAAAGGCAGTAAGGACAGGGATGGGGCAAAAAGAAATAAAGCCAGAAAAAAATGGAGGGTAATGAGTACCAATGAGCGTAGTCTAGGTAAAAATCTCCCAGAAGTGGTGGCCTTGATGGAAGAGGGATGTCTGGATATCATGGCAGTCACAGAAGCATGGTACACAGAGAACCATGACTGGGATGTCAACATACCAGGGTACACAATCTACAGGAGGGACAGGGAAGGAAGAAGAGTAGGAGAAGTAGCTCTCTATGTAAGGGAAGGGATCAAAGCAACAGAACTAAAGGGTAAAAAGGGAGGAGAAGAGGCACTGTCGGTCACTCTGGAGACTGGAAATGACTCCACAATCCACACAGGGGTTGTATATAGACCCCCGTCTCATGGGGAGTAAATGGACAAGGAAATTTATGTTATTTATTTATTTAGTTTTTGTTGACCGGGTAAGTGCACTAGACAAATCCTGCCTATTTTCAGACATGACCCGGGGGAGGGGGATACAGATGAATGCCAACTGACCTTGAACCAAATTAAGCTGTTGGTGATATTTTTTAGTGAATGAGGGAAATTTGGCCAGGACACCAGGGAAATTTCCCTACTCTTTTCGATAAGTGCCATGGGATCTTTAACATCCACCTGAACTACCACAAGTCCAGGCAGATGGGACATTCGTTTAATGTCTCATCTGAAAGACGGCACCTCAGATGTGTAGCACCCCTCTCATGCTGCACTAAAGTGTCAGTACTGGGATATTAACCCAAGTGCAAGATGTGGGAACTGAACCCACAGCCCTCTGATCTCCTGGCCTCAGAGGCAAATGTGCTACCTACTGAGCCACTGGCACTGACATGACAATAATAGAAGGCATTCTTGGGATGGCAGAGAAAGGTGAGATTTGCTGATGGGGGACCTGAATATGCCAGATGTTAACTGGAGCACCTTTGCTGCAGCCACATCCAAGAGCAAGGCCATTCTCGATGCCCTACAGGGGGCATGCCTCAAACAGCTAGTTTTGGAACCCACTCAGGAGGGAGCAATCTTAGACCTGGTACTCTCAAATGGGGATGGAGAGAGGATCTCTGATCTTGAAGTGGGTAGCCATCTGGGAACAAGCGACCACCAAACAGTGTGGTTCACGATAAACTTAGCTGTAGAGTCAAGTCACACAAAAATGAAGGTACTGGACTTCAGGAGCACTGATTTTGTCAAGATGAGAGAGTGCCTCAGAAAAGCACTAGCAAACAGGCAAGAAGGTGGAGTGGAGCAACAATGGGGAAACATCAAAACTGCCATCACAGAGGCAACAAGCCTTTGTGTGAAGCAAATAAATCAAAGTGAAAGAAAAAAAATACTATGGTTCTCAAAAGAAGTGGCAAGGAAGGTAAGGGAGAAAAAGATAGCATTCAGGAAGTATAAAGAAACACAGAAGTAGCAGGACAGAGAACTGTACCAGTTAAAGCAGAAGGAAGCAGGGAAGGCAGTCAGAATAGCAAAGGCCCAAACTGAGGAAAAAATAGCCAACTTGGTTAAGAAGGGGGATAAAACCTTTTATAGGTACATTAGGTAGCAAAGAAAGACGAAGGCAGGGATACTGAGGCTGAATAAAGAGGAAGATGGTTGGGCAGAGAGGGACAGTGAAAAAGCAGGGATACTGAATGAATATTTCTGCTCAGTAGTCACAATGGAAAAGCAGGGGGAGAGACCTAATCCAGTCAATAGAAGCACTCTGGATAGGGAGGTTGATATTAGTCCTTTCACAGAAGAAAGGGTTTTGAAGGAACTCTTAAAACTGAAGGTGGATTAAGCAATGGGATTCACCCCATAATTCTAAAGGAACTAAGGGAAGAACTAGTAACATCACTGACGACACTTTTTAATAAATCATGGGAGGATGGTGTGGTGCCTGAGGACTGGAGGAGGGCAGATGTGATTCCTCTTCACAAAAGTGGGAGCAAGACAGAGGCAGGAAACTACAGACCTGTCAGTTTGACCTCTGTGGAGGGAAAATGATGGAATCACTTCTGAAGGAAAGAATTGTTGAGTACCTAGAGGCCAGTAGAGCACAGGACCCAAGGCAGCATGGATTCACAGCAGGAAGGTCATGTCAGATAAATCTAAATGATTTCTTTGACTGGGTGACCAGAGTAGGAGACCAAGGAGGGGCTGTGGACATGGCCATCCTAGACTTTAGCAAGGCATTTGACACAGTCCCGCACAAAAGATTAATAAACAAATTAGCCAGCCTGGGAGTGGGTCCCAGAGTAGTAGCCTGGGTAATACACTGGCTGGGCAACAGGATGCAGTGGGTAATAGTAAATGGAGTCCACAGTGAAGAGAGGAGGGTTACTAGTGGGGTACCGCAGGGTTCAGTACTGGGGCCAGTCCTTTTTAATGTCTTTATAAGTGACATTGTGGAGGGACTGGAGGGTAAGGCATGTTCTCTTTGTAGATGACACAAAGATATGCAACTGGGTTGATACACAAGATGGGGTGGAAATGATGAAAAGGGACTTGGCAAGGTTGGAGGAATGGTTAAATGTATGGCACATTAGATTCAATGCAAAGAAGTACCAATTAATGCACCTGGGAAACCAACACCCAGGGCAAGAGTACACAATGGAGGTGAGATACTGACAACAACAAAAATGGAAAGGGACCTGGGGGTAGTCATATCAGATGACCTAAAGGTGGGCCAGCAATGTGAGAAGGCAGTAAGAAGGGCTGGGGGGATACTGGGATGCATAGGGAGAGGCATCACCAGTAGAAAACAGGATGTTGTTGGCCCTCTGTACAGACAGTTGGTAAGACCACATCTGGAGTACTGTGTACAGTTCTGGAGACCCTTATCTCTGCAAAGACATAGACAGGGTGGAGGCTGTCCAGAGGAGGGCAACCAAAATGGTGCAGGGTCTGCACAAGACAACATGTGAGGAAAGACTAAAGGAGCTTAAGATGTATAGCCTCAAGGAAAGGAGGGAGGGGGGGACATGATAGAAACTTTCAAATACCTCAAGGGAATCAACAAAGTCCAAGAGGGTAGCATCTTTAAAAAAATGAGACGTGCAAGAACAAGAGGGCACAATTTGAAGATAGAGGGGGGACAGCTCAGAGGTAATGTGAGGAAGTATTTATTCACAGAGATGGTTGTAGATGCATGGAACAGCATTCCTGAGAAGGTCATAGTGTGAAAAACAGTGGGGGAATTAAAGAATGCATGGGACATACATAAGGCAATTCTAGTGGGGGGGTAGGAGGAAGTAGGCTGTTGGTTAACTAGGATCTGCAGCTTATCCGTTAGGAAGGGAAATGGGCAGACTAGGTGGGCCAAGCGGTACTTATCTGCCTGTTAAATTCTATGTTTCTAGATTACTATGTCAAAGCTTGGAAGGGAAGGCAGGACCCTGGCATCATGACATGGAGCAATGGCGCAAGGTCAGATAGGTTAATTCTTTCTCGAACTTTGCACTGATTGACTGCCCTGTCCATCATGCACTGCCCTACATCATTTTTTTTTTAAGTTGGATGCTTTTGGATGATTTCTTAAAAAACCAAAAACAGAAAAACACAGTTTTCTTCTTCACTACTAAGACATGAGACTGATAACTGAGAACTGAGACTGCTTTTAGTCACTACCAATGTCATTTTCCCTGCTCCAAAACTTCATCCTTTTGCTACTCTTCCAGGATTCCATGAGATAGTGCAGCACTTGTGTACCCCCATGGCTGTCCCTCAAGGCTAGATCCTGCCTTTCTGAAGTACAGCAGGCATAGACTGAAGTTTGGCCAGCAGCTGCTGGGAACAGTGGCATTCAGAGGTGTTCTGGAGACTGGGAAGTAGGACCTAAGTTAGGGAGCAGGTGGGATGTCATCTGCCTAATTGGTTACAACAGTGTTTGTACCACCCTTGAGAAGATGCCCACAGACATCCTCAGGTGCTGGCAAACAGATGCACTGATGTTATTGCTCTGTCTTTACTCTGCTCATGCTAGCATCCCAGCTAAATCAACACCTGTGGAGCCAAGTATGAATATAGCTATGGGAAGTACAACCCACATTCCCTGAGGCAGATACCATCTTCTGGGATGCTCAGTCTCCCCTCACCAGCCTGCCTATGGCTTGGATTCACTTCTGAACCCATGTCTGCAGCATCTCAAACAGCAACACTGCCACTGTGCTGACAGGTGGTCTAAGGTGGCCACTTTGACAACTGAATTCAAACTAACTGGTAAAAAAACAACTTCCCAGTTGTTGTAATCTGTAATAAAAAAAATGCAATTGGGTGGATCTTTTGATATTTTCATGTTTAACTGTCAGATGAGCCAACTGCAATACTTAAATTTATCCTGGCCAATTGAAATGCAGATCAGTTTGCTCCTTTTTATGTTTTATTTATTTATTGAATTTTGATGACCAGGTAGGCCCGCTGGGCCTCAAAGATCCCTTTTTCAGGGGCGACCCGGAGATACATTAAGTGGCATTACATGTAATTACATGGCATACGTGTTGAAAACAAACAGTAAACAGATAATTAACTGACATACAGGTTCAATAGTTACCTAGTTACCGTTTTTGACAGTGATTCATAACAGTAGAGGCAAACTATCATAAATGGATTGGCACAACTCTTGTAGGTAAGGTGATAGGAATGAGTCTGTTGGGTGGGGCTGTCAGGTGCCATGACATAAGCAAGTACATGCCTCGAGTAGATGCGCCTTGAGCCTGTTATAGAAGTTCAAGAATGAGGGGACTTCCTGTATCTCTGGTAGAAGTTTGTTCCACAGCTGGGGGGTTGTGGAGGAGAACGATTTCTGGCCAGTGATGGACCTGACCCTGGGGGTTTCTAGTAGCGCCCTCCCTGTGGACCTCAGGGTCCAGGAGTTATTTTTGGAGGCTAACGTTGATGAGAGGCTAGGTGGAGCTGTAGGGCTGAGTAATTGAAATGCTAAGCAGAGGAGAGTAGGGTTACCACCTGTCCTAATTTTCGCAGGACAGTCCTGATTTGGGCAGCAGTGTCCTGCAAAAAAATATGAAAGTACTACATGTCCTGATTTTATAGTAGAAAAAATATTTTCTAACTTTCCACCAAATGTTCTAGAAAACTACAATACCTTAACTAAAAAACCTTACAATGATAAGAAACCATAGAAGCAACTAAGAAACTATAATTCTTAGCCTTAATTCTGATTATACAGAGAAAACAAGTTTGTTGCATTGGTCCAGGTTACATACTGTCCAGCGAAAAATCATGTTTCAGTAAGAAATGTCCCACTTTGGGCTTCTTAAAAGGTGGTAACCCTAGAAGGAGAGGGCATTGGTGATGTGCTTCAAAAGGATGCCACTGTAGTTTGGCAAGCAAGTCACAGTGGTGGCTTCTGGAGTGATCCTGGGCAGCGATCTGCACTACCTTGTATAAAATCTGCATCCGGTGGACCTCCAGCTTGGCCATTCCCTGTATTACAGTGGCTGCGTAGGTGAGAGTGGGAAGCAGGATGCTAGCAGCAATGGAGAGTCTGGCTTCCAGTATTAGGTGATCCTTAATCCAATACAAAATGCCAAGTTTCCCGTGGATGGTCTTGGTCACTTGATCAGCATGGTTCTTGAAGGTGAGACCTTGGTAAAGCATTAGCCCTAGGTATTTTAAGGAGGACACAACTTCAGTGCTGGTTCCAGCCAGAGTCTTAAGCTGTAGGGAGCGGGGTCCTATCTTGTCCTAGGGATCTGGCTTCGAACAGCTTGGCTTTTGTTTTGCCTGTGTTCAAGAAAATTCTATTAGTTTTTAGCCAGTTCTCCAGTGACATAAGGTCAGATTGGAGTAAGGGGCTGAGAGCGTCCAGGTTATCAGAGGAGTGGTAAGTAACCGTGTCATCCACGTATTGTACAACTGTGCTCCCCCTGCAGTGTATGTACAGATCATTGGTAAACAACGAGAAAAGTAGGGGACCAAGGATTGCACCCTGTGGTACTCCCTCCTTTAGGGGTAATGGGTCAGATAGCCCCCCCTTCCAGCTAACTCTCTGGGTGCGGCCAGATAAATAGCTCTCGAACCACTTAAGAGCCAGGGGGGTCTAGGCCTATCTTTTCAAGTTTTACAAGCAGGAGATTGTGGTTAACAAGGTCGAAGGCCTTGGATAGGTCAATGAATACCATGCCAGTGGGGGTCACTTTTTCCATGGCTCTGAGTACTTCTGTCGTGAGGTTCGTGAGGGCAGTGTCCGTGCTATGGTTAATTCGAGAACCGTGTTGAGAGGTGGCTAGAAGCTGGTGAGTCACCAGGTAGTCGCAAAGTTGACTACATATTAGTCTTTACTGCAGTTTGGCAAGCAGACAGAACAGGGAAATTGGCCTGTAGTTACTCATGTGCTCCCTGGAGCCACCCTTGTGGATGGCAACCATGTTAGCCTGTTTCCACTGGGATGAAACAGTGCCTTCCAGAAGAGATCTGTTTATGAGCCAGGTCAAAGGTCTGGCAAGGGATGGGGCACCATTCTTGAGCAGCCTGGGTTTAATTCCATTAGGTCCACCTGTGTCTTTGATTTTCAGGGGCCTCAGAAAGGTTAGTACCTCTTTAGACCTGACCAACCTCTTCGTGGGCCATCATGCACTAGCTTACCATTGGCGTCCATAGGGCCCTGTTCAGCCTTGAAGTTCCCTCTGATCAGCTCATTGATATGGGACCAGAATAATTTAGGGGTTCCTAGGCTATTATTTTAAAGGTTGGTGACGTACTCCCTTTTAGATTATTTTATTGAGCTCTTACATCTATTCCACAGGGCTTTATAAGTTGCAAGGTCAGATAGGAGAGAGGGCTCCTTGAATCTCTTCCAGGCCTTGTCCCGGCTGATCATCAGAGTTTTAAGAGTTGGGGAGATTCACTTGTAGCAGCTGCCCTGTACTCTTAGCTTCTTTAGCGGGGCAAAAAGGTTGGCTGCGGTAGTTAAAGAGTGTTGTAAGTATTCTAGTGCCACATCCAAGGACGGGAGGAGCCTGATGGGACTCCAGTCTAGGCTCTTGAGGTAGTCATTGAATTGGGCTTCCGAGAAATTAGAATAATCGCGGGCAGTCAATATTTTGTATTGGACTTTGGGCACATGCTTGAGCATGCAGTGAGAAGTGAACATCTTGAGACTACTCAAGAGAGTACGGCCTGCAGAGGTGTGTTAGTGTAGCATCCAGTACAGCTCAGGCTGCAGGAGGCTCATCATTGATAGCCAACTGCAGAGAAAGCTGAAAGTAATGGTGCTCAACTTGTCTGGTGGGTGGCATTTTTATTTTAGAACAAAAACAAGATACATCAAATAATATAAATTACATATTTACAAGTTATGCTTTTCACACTTGATTATATGTAGTAATAAGCTGTACTTGTTTCCATGGTCACTACCATTTTACTTTATCCTACCCAGGTTATTTTATCCAAAATTAGTTCCATGATTCTAAACAGGGTTTTATGTTCGCATATATAAAAATACTCTGAAAAAATAAAATAGGTTATGGCATATCTAGTCCTCCTTCTTTCCTTGGTTTGTAGGTTATATATCTTTTAACTGGATTGAGTCTATTCCCAATAATAGTTGGGAAAATAAGCCTTGTATCTTTGTTTGCATCTGAATGGGAATTGGGTGTATATATATATATATATATATATATATATATATATATATATATATATTATGGTAGCAGTAGTGCTACCATAGTTAGGGTTGAGGAGCCATTTCTATGTTAAACCCCCAAACTTTGCACCTTAATAACTTTGCAACCATTTGATGGATTTGCCTGAAATTTGGAATTTATGATCAAGAACCATAGGCCTTGGGATTTACCAAGTTTTGTACTGGTCGGATATACGGCTGCGGAGTTATTAAGTGTGATTTGTGCGCTCGTTTACGCTTTTCTGGAATTCTGTGGTTGCACCTACAGGTCGTACGGTTTGCGTGACCGGCCTGAAATCTTCAGGGAACATGCAGCCGGGGTCCCCGATGTGTCTTTCAAAGATTTCGTGAAAAAATATTAAACGGTTCAAAAGTTATTCAAAAACAGTTTCCATTATAAGTCAATGGGAAAAGTTAACAAAAGTTCAACACTTTCGCAAATGCATTTTACTTTGCAAAATGGGCCTGTTACTTTCATAAATCGGCCATTTTGTTTTCAGTTAGTGATCAGAAAAATGGTTGGCATTTAAATTTGGGACCCTATAGCAACCTAATTTTGTTTGTATTCACCTAGTCAGGCCCTGAGGATGCTTGCCATGTCTTTATTTTGTGGTAAAACACCCCAGAAATATGTTTTTCAAATTTTTGGAAAAAGTACTTTCATAAATTACTTTCGTGCTCACGAAAGTGTCGTAAATTTTTGCAAAAGCTTTCACAAATTGCGACAGTAGTTTTCTAGTCTGTGGGAAAATGACAGCAATTCTTTGGCACTGCGCTGCAAAAGAACCGTTAGGAGTTTTGAGCTGACATTTGGAGGGAACGGAGCAGACATCTCACAGATGTGCCTTTCAGTATTGTATTGAAAAAATATTACATGGCGGCAAAGTTACAGCACTCCAAAGTTGATGGTTTTCCCATAGGATAACATTCTGATACTTGACATTACAAAATCCTTTGGCACCTGCTGCAAAATAACGGTCTGGTCTTTTTTCCTGAAATTTGGAGGAAGACAGCCAACAGCCCACAGATGTGCCTTTCATGTGGTTTGGTGAAAAAACATTACAGGAAGGCAAAGTTATGGCGCTCGAACTTTTCTTTTCCCATAGGATAACATTACGGCGTCAGCGCCTTTCAGGCCCTGAAACTGCATAGATACGGACTTTTGTCTAAAAATTTCTTAGCCCCCATGGGGCTAAGATTCAAATTAGGACAGTTGTAAATAATATAACTTTTAAAATTTTTTTCTACGTCGTACGGTTCCTGAGATATAATGTATTTAGTATTCCAAGATCTCATTTTCTGCGCCGATACTCATTATTTTGCATACATTATTTGTACTCACTGTCTTTCTCAATGCAGGTTTTGGGGAAAACCAGCCTGTGTGCTTACATTACTGTTACTGTTGCCCTTTCCGCTTGCGGTTCCATACCTGTTTCACTTACCGTTGACGTCTGCGCCACCATGTGCGTTATCCTTTGCGTTTGCGTTTTTGTTATTTTTTGCCATTTTCTGTCTACAGTACTGTTTATCTTTCTGTTTCACTTTACATCACCATGCCCATTGACATTTCTGTTTGCAGGCACCATGTTACTATGTGACAACACATCACGTGGCAGACCATTCCCGTCTACGCCACCATGTGCGTTACCCTTTCTGTTCTCATTCGTGCTTGTGTTACCATGTGCGCCACTGTTAGCATTTCTGTTGTTTTGCGTTGCTGTCCCTGTTAAGTATGCCACAAGACATCATGTGGTGGGAGCGCGGGGCCCAAGGGCTCCGGCGCTCCCGCCACCGCATTTTGGTGGGCCCACAAGCTCCCGCTGCTGCATTACATTCACTATTTCTTGTTATCATTCTCAAAAGAAGGGAAATTAGAGGCAAAAACTCAGTTTAATGCATTAGTTAGAGTTGTTCCACAGCGACAAAAGTGAGGAAATTCGCTGTTAGGGTTGAAAACCCCTTGCACCCCACCCACCCCCAACGGCATTGGGGTGTGCATTAGGATCATGAGTCCTAACTCTCACCCCATTCTCCTATACTTCTGCTGCTTTACACAGGTCATGGGGTGAGAGTTAGGGCTGATGATCCCAATGCACACCCCAATGCCACCACGTGCGTCATCCTTTGTGTTTTCATTTGCGCTTGCGTTTCTGTTACTTTTTTGCCATTTGTGTGTACTGCACCGTTTCTCTTTCTGTTTCACTTTGCGTCACCATGCCCATTGACATTTCCATTTACAGGCACCATGTTACTATGTGACCAGACATCACGTGGCACACCGTTCCCATCTACGCCACCGTGTGCATTACCCTTTCTGTTATCATTCGCGCTTGTGTTACCATGTGTGCCACTGTTAGCATTTCTGTTTGCATTGCTGCTCCTGTTACTATGCCACAAGACATCATGTGGCGGGCGCGCAGGGCCCTTACATTCACTATTTCTCAATATCATTCTCAAAAAAAAGGGAAATTAGAGGCAAAAAACTCCGTTTAATGCATTAGTTAGGGTTGTTCCACAGCGACAAAAGTGAGGAAATTCACTGTTAGGGTTGAAAACCCTAACTCCGAATTCACCCCCAGCACCACACACACACAGACACACACACACATTCAAGTATGGGGGAGGACCAAGTCAACACAACCAATGACAGACATCCAGCAGCAGGTGACAGAAATAACAAACAATTGTCTAAATGTACTACGAGACATCCCCACCCACCTGACCAGGTACTGCATGCTCAGTGGAGATCAACAGCAAAACTGAGGCCATGTACACCAAACGCACACATCCCTGATTGCTGCTGCACACAACGTACCACCGTAATATTTTCACTCCAGATTTTCAACATTGGCATTTTTTCATGCCTTCTTATGGACAGTGCAGCTGTCATTTTTCACATCCTGGCCAAAATGTGTTTTCGTGCTACCGGCACAGAATTTTTTTAGTTTTTATTGACCGGGTAAGTGCACTAGACAAATTCTGCCTATTTTCAGGCACGACCCAGGAGAGGGGGATACAGATAAATGTCAACTGACCTTGAACCAGATTAAGCTGTTGGTGGTATTTTTATTGAATAGCGCAGTCACTGTGGAAAATCAGTGTTCAGGACAGATTACGAAAATCACAGCAACTCTGTTCATGAGTAGAGGTCCTAAAATGCCTATGTTGAAACTTGGGTGACAAAAGTCCATAAAATGACTGTTACAAGCATGCATTGCGCAGTTTTCACACACACTCATAACTTCAACAATTTGTAATGTTTTCACTCAACATTTTCAACATTGTCAATTTTGCACACATCCTTATAAACAGTACAGCTGTCATTTTTCAGATCCTGCCTGAAATGTGTTTTCGCACAAGTGGCGCACTATGACGTGGTCGCTGAATGAATGACAAATGAATAAAATCATAGTGATGGTGTTCATGAACAGAGGTCCCAAAATGCCTGTGTTGAAAATTTGGTGAGATAATTCCACTAAATGATTGTGTTACGAGAGTGCATTGTGCAGTTTCTACATTTGCTAGTAAATTCGAGCATTTTTAATATTTTCACTCAAGATTTTCAACACTGCCATCTCTTTACACCTACCTATGAATGGTATAGTTGTCATTTTTTACATCCTGCCCAAATGGTGTTTTCTCATATCTGGCACAGAATGGCGCGGTCGCAGTGAGAAATCAATGTTCGGGACAGATTAACAAAATCACTGTGCCACTATTCATGAGCAGATATCCCAAACACTTTCATGAGGTGGGGATCACAAAAATGCCCTGTTGCAAATGCATAGTGCAAATACCAACAAACAGCCAGGGCATTAGGATTTCTAACCATAACGTCCCACCCTGTACAAACTGACAGGCGTCAGGGGTGTGCCTTTCCATTGGCAGTTGTCATACTCACGCCATACCATCCACCCCCCCCACTCAAGCCACTGACAGGCACTGAGGTGTGTCTTGGACTCTTTGGCCCCACAGTTCACCCCATTCTCCTATGCTGCACCCATTTCAGCGTATGTCCTTATGAAATGGGGTGACTGTGATGCCAAGCACCCCAAGGCACATCTTAGCACTTGTCGGTGTCTGCAGGATAGAGTGAGGTAAAATGCCATGAGCGTTATGGCCAAATGGGGTGAGCGTAAGGCCCGAGGACCCCAAGGCACAACACAATATTTGTCGCACTGCAGGGTAGGGTGAACTTTAATGCCATCAACATTATGGTCAATGCCCAAAGGCACACCTCAGTGCCTGTCTGTCTCTGTAGGGTGATGTGGAGTTTGAGGTCACTTTCATACTTCACTGTCATTCCTATTATGCACATGTTCAGGTCCTGCGGTACCGATGCCAATGTAAGCAAGACAACATTTGGCAATGACAAATTCTTGTTTCTTTTGTCATGGTTCATGTTTTCCATTTCGTTATTTTTGCATTTGATATTTTATATTTCTCTTCCCAATTTTCCTGCATAGCATTTTCTCTACTAAAGATAATACCCAATAGTTTTGTGTTCTCTGTTGTTATTTGTATGTCCTCTGTCTTTTTAACTTCTGTATTTCCTGTTGCCAAATTTTTCTTTTTTGTTTGTTTAGTTTGATTCCTGTGACTTCTTGAAAACTTTCTATTACTTTTAAAGCATATTTCCCTGATTCAAGGTCTTTTGTCATTAAAACACAACCATCTGCATAAGCTGACATTTTCTTCATATCTTTCTGTCCTTCCACTTTTATTGGTAGTACATTTAGGTGTTGTTCTATTAATCGTATTCTAGGATCTAAACTAAAAACATATAGAAGGGGACTTAATGGACATACTTGCCTCACCCCATTCTCAAAGAATGTGGGAATCCCTTAAAAAACATTTATTTGTGGGATTATTTGTGCGTCTGTATATAGTGTTTTTATTATTCATATAAATGCTTCTGATATTGTAGGTCATATTTTTTTTAAACTGCCCATATGTAATCATGATATACTGCATCGAAGGCAATCTCTTGATCTAAGGTGTATATGTATTCTTGAAGTAGATTTTTGTTTCCTCTTTCCACAATTTTCCTTATGTTTATTAAATGTTTGATGATAGTTCTACCTGGTATAGAGCATGTTTGTGTTTCTGATATTAATTTTTGTGCTATTACATATTATTTTTGCTAGAATCTTATAAGCTAATGTGAGTAAATTTATAGATCTCTAATTTTTAATCTGTAATATCTCTCCTTTTTTATGTATGAAAAACATGACTCCTTTTTTCATGCTTTCACTTAACATGCCCTTTTCTATTATAGATTTAAAGATTTATTTTAGAATTGGGACCATTAAATCTATAAAAAGTTTGTAGAATTCATTTGGTATTCCAACTATACCTGGCGCTGTATTTATTGATGTAGTTTTTATTGTATCTCTTATTTCTATTTCTTTTATTTTTTTCACAAAGAAGCTTTGCTTCTGTTGGAAGCCTAGGCCTGCAGTTCAGTGGACAAGCAGTCAGGCACGCCCACTTCCTGACCTATATAAGCAGTTCCTCTCAGCCTCCTTCTGAAGCATTTTTTCTTCATCAACCGGAGGCTCTGTTGGTCTGTCCTCTGCAGCTGGCTGAGGCCTACCCCCCCCCGCCTTGCTGCTTCGACTTCTGCTTGTCTCTGCTGGTCTTCTGTGTTTGTTCTCCTGTATCTGGTTTGTACTTTGCCTCCGGCGGTGTGCTTCTTTCTGTTATTTTTCCCCTGTTTCTCTGTGTTTGTGTGTCTTTGGTTTTGCCTTTTGTGGGCTTTGTTTCTAAGCTCCTAGTATATTGCTAATCCAGAGCTCATGCTCCTTGCCCTCAATTACTTGCAATGTAACTGCAATCATTATCTGTGTGTTTCAACTCAAACCACATTGTTGCCCTCCATGCTACACATTAATTGTTTTCACCCGATCCAGGCTCACTCTGAACCCTAAGTATGCAGCTCAATCATGCTTTCTTAACTCGTTCTACCTACAGTACCTCATTGCTGCAGTTTCATTGCACTGCCCGGTGATAGCTGCTTTCAGAGCATTGCACCTCCCTCCATTCTATGTTTATCGAATTCTATAACTCATAGTTACTCAATACAGATGCTGCTCTCTGTTTGTACACTGCTATTATACTCTGAGGTCTGCTAAGCTACTGCTGATGCTGTAAACTAGTTTCAATATCTGCATGTGGGTCTCGGCGGTAGCCCGTGACATGGGTGCCAGCAATTAGGTGCCTACAATAATGGCAACTGAATCCCCAGCACATGTCATTGCGGCTACGGTAGGGTAGGATGGCCGGATGGGGGGGGCTGGTGAATGTAGTGACAGGATGTCTCTATAAGTTTGCGCATGGGGGAGCGAGCATGCACAGCAAGGGGAGGGAGGGGATGTGAGGGGTGGTGCCACTATCAGTTGCCGAGCCAACCCTGTGGCATGGTGGGTGGGTTAGCAGCATTGCTAGGCAGGATACTGGGTATTAGGTCCAAGTGCTGGTGTGTTTTTGTTGCACCCAGCCCAAACCTTTTTTAAATAATGTTTTTAACCCCTCCCCGACAGACACCCCCTCCTGGAATTGAGAATCCTTACGTATGGGGGTGCAGGGAGCAAAGTCCCCCACATAAAACATTAAAAAACTATGTCCCCAGTGCCATTTTGATGTGCACTGGGGTGTCAGAGTGATTAAATAAATTTTCGACATGCTGACTTTGCGATAATGATGATCGCCTTTAGGCTTTCGCCATTATCACATAGAACCATCTCAGCACCTTCCATCACTTTCTTGCTTTTCCTACAACAGGGACTTGGAGATGTTCAGGGAGTTATGGCCTAGTGTGGCTACTTACTTATGTTCCAAATCCTGCCTCCACCACTGAAAATCCTCAGCGTATTTGTCACTGTCATTGGTGTTCTTGAATGCCTGGCTGTCTTGCCCCACTATTCATAGTGCTGCTTCTCCAACCTCCGTGCAGGTCCCATTGTTGCTACCCTGTTTTGCAGACTTACATGCAGGTCCGACTATTGTTACTCTGCTTACTGACCTATGTGCAGGTCTGACTATTGCTACACTGCCTTACTGACCCATGTGCAGGTCAACTCTTTGCTTACGCAATCATTGCTGAATACTCACTACTGCCATCTGACCTCTGCAAGGTCTCAGCACTCAATACTCATTCAGCTCCTCAACAGTATCTGGGGCATGCCAGCCACACCATTATGACGCAGGGCTTCCCTGCAGCCAATGGTCTCATTCTGCACCCAGAGTCTGCAGCTTGAGCATGCAAAGCTTGGAGTGGGGTTCTTATCACTTGGCCCATACCTGGGAAGGTCCTCACTCTGGGTGGAACTTCAGTCATCAACCATACTGATGGTACCTCAAATTGTAGAATTTATGACTCAGCAGCAAAGGGGTGGGGCTCTAACAGGGCCCCTTTAGCTGCCTGAGTGGGTTCACAGGCACCCTTCAAAGCTATTCTCCCCATAACTGCCTCTGGTTCACCTGGTTTGTTTTTAGGGTGAGAAGGTCAGGTGAGTGCCTCAGCAGTCATTGCTTTCCTCCTCCCCCTTGGTTGTCCCCGATGTTGAAAAGCACTCTTGCAACCTTCCACGGCATTCCCGTTAGAGGGATCGAGTGAGAGCTTTCTCTAAATTGGAATATTTTCCACCCCCCTTTTTATTGGGTTTTTAAATTGCAGCAGCAGAGCTGTCACAAAATAAACATCCCAAGCCTGGACAGAAGGCAACCTAGGACTTGGATTCCCAGAGATTTCCATCTCAAATGTTTTTTTTCTCTCCTCTGCGCCTCAGGTCATAACTGTTAGTTAGCCATAGTTAGTGTTCCCTAGTTCCTTTAGGTAGATTCTTCTGTTGGATGGAGGTGGATGGTGTCCCTACTTGCCATTTCCTCTTCCCTTAGGAGGTCCCCTCAATCTCTAGCGCAACCCATCAAACTCATGCCATTGTTAACCTGCACATCTCATTACATTATCATGCTGCCTGATGCCTTATCTACTATTATGCCTCACAGCTACTGATTGCTAACATGCTACTTACTGCTACAATTTTTGGGGGGTTCCTTCCTAAGGTACCTTTAGACAAGGGAATCATCCCATGGATCATCTAGGGGTGGAACCCTCTTCAAGGGTTCCTTGCCTTTGGTACCCCTGTAAGGAGGTAATTCCTCTGGAATAGAGAGTGCAAATGACCCAAACCAAAATAACACAGTTGCTCAAGTATAACACTATACTGGCTGCGTAGGCCATTGAATCTCTGTTAAAGATCAAATGCACACTTATTTCATAAAAAAGCTTGAATTCACTTCAGTACATGTCCCTGTGTCATGATTAGTGTTTCTGAAAAATAGCATGCTGTTTGGTTTTGTGGTTTTCTTTAAATCAGCATCTGTTAATGTGCTCTGCAGTAACTGAAACAGTGAAGAAACAGTGAAGATGTTTCTGTCCCTGTCAGTGAGCAATGACATCATACCTGTCCAGCCTTCTGCTTCACCAATGTAAATCCCTGATTGAATAAGCTATTGCAGTTCCTAGTTAGAGCAATCCGAAAAGCTAATTGTTTTCACTCAGAGTTTGTTACTGACCCATCTGGCTTATGTTTAGAGAGATACAGTATGCTTAAAATCTATCTTTCTGTTCTCATAAAAAGTTGATAATTTGGGGTGCAGTGCTAAATTTTAATGGCCAGAATGAATGTCTGTGAGAAATTACCTTGTCTGTATCACAGATGTCAGTTCTCTGTCATCAAAACTCTGCATTCTCTTCTAGCTATATAACACAGGATTGTTTAATGGATATAAAATAAATCTGCATTCTGTTAAGTCATAGAAGCAGTGTGTCTTTGATGTTGCCTCAATAAATAGTTTCATGTGAGAACAATTTTGTTTTTATGTCAGATTGACAAACATGTGTCTACCACACTGCTATTTCAGGAACATGTACTGTATGAACTCATAACATTCAGTTCTTTGAGGGGTTCTGTGTGAAAATACATCATGTATGTGTATAACTAGAAATACTATATGGCTGTAAATATGTATTAGCCATATGTATCTGTTGTTTATTAGTTTGCCTATCATGAGAGCTCTACCTGGACAGTTATCTACTTCCTTCTGTATTTTTAAATTTGGATTTTTGAAAAGTATCCCAAACCCTGAACAAATTTATTTATTTATAGACCAGAATGAAGGACCCCACCTCAATTCTCCCCCTAGAGTTTCCAACAGTCCATATGTTGTCCTTTTTTCCCGTTTTTTATGCTATTTGTATTTGAGGTTGTGAGGATAAATGTTTCCATGTGTAATATGGAGAACTGCTGTGTTCGTCTTAGTTTTCATTTTTTCCCTTTCATTTTGTCCTTTGCTATCCTTTTTTTTATTTTTGTGTATCAGTAGGTTCGTAATCTGAAGATTGTTCTGGCAGAGATGATTGTATCGATGAAGTGTCTGACTCTTGTTCATCTTCCCCGTACTCTCTTCCTTGAAGTATTTCATATTTATTTTTTAAATCCACTGGTTCTGCTTCTTTTCTTTGAAGTTTTGGCTGTAAGGTTTTTTTTTTGTTCCGGGTCTCTTTCTCTTTTGAAAGATCCTTCTGGTGGAACTTGGGGGAGGGGGAGCATGGCTTCAGAGTTGTCGTCCTCTTTTTCTATGTTTTGACTTTCTTCTTGTGGGGGTGGGGGGTTGGGGTTGTGGTTGTGGTTCCTTATCTTGTTCTTCTCCTTGTTATGTTTTGTACAATTCTGAGTTGTTTCCCTTGTGTTTTCATCCATATTTGTTGTTTCTCTTTGATTTTATGATTTTTGTGCATCTTTCTTCATTTTCTGTTTCTGGGCTAAAGTCACATATAAATTGTGTTCTGCCCTTTTAGCAGGGTCTGGGCTATTATGTGAGGCCCATGGACAGTTCCTGTAAGTGTGATTAATTTTTGTTGCATGGGTTACACTTCATTGGATTTTTACACTGTGCACCATAATGTCATATTTCCCCACAAAGGCCACATTTAATTTTGGCACAAATGTTACTTAAGTGCCCTTTTGACCTGCAACTATAGCAGGCCCTGGGTTGACCTCCATAAAAAAAAAAATACACCCTCGTCTCTTCCAAAAAAAAGTTTGATAAATGCCATATTTCACCATCAGAATACTTCAAAATGACTCTGTACATCCACCCTCCTGTCCAGAAAAATTCTTTGTCTAAAATTGGGTCTGGTTGCCCAATAATTTTAAATTTTTGTGATAGCCAAAAGATTATATCTTCCACATTTACACCTTCATTCTTTAAAAGAACTGTGACTTGTTTGTATGCTGGTTTTGTTAGGGGAATTGCTAAAAACGGTTTCCATGGTCGGGTATTTTTTTTTAATGGTATGGTTTCCAAAAGTGATCTAGTCCTCTAGGGTGTTTAAAACTTATGTTGAATTGCTGCTCTTCCGGGATATATGCGAGAGCATACACCTCATAGGCATAAAATTCCATACTTTCCTTAATGAGTTTCCGTCTATAAACAGCCTGTCTGGTGCATCATTTATATTCCCTCTGAATTTTGGCCTTACTGCATTTCTGCATTTAGTCGGTTCTGCAGAGGTGTATGCATGTCCTGGGAAAAGTCTCTGTTTTGTATTTGGCCCCATGCCCCACTTTTTGATTTATCCTGGGTCTGTTCTTTTTCACTAGCTTCTCTTTCTGTCTGTAGTGTCTCTTTCTCAGTTTTCATAGTAGAGTCTAGGTCTATTTTCTTACTTCCCTGATCCTCTTCTTCTATGGACTCATGCCCTATTGTTAATTCTGCTTCACTATTCATACTATCATTGTTTGTTTCAATATTTTGAACATTGCACTGACCTTAGTTCTCATTTGAAATTGGATAGTTTGGGTTCCATCCTCTTTTTCTTTCCAGACAGCATTTTTTAGGGCATCCTTCACCCAATCAGGCGTGTTTCTTAGAAGGTTTACTGGGCCTTGCTGTCTGTCTGAGTCCGTTTTCTCTTGTTCCATTTTCTGTTCGGTCATGTTATTCTCCTTTTTTTTGCTCCTGCTTTTTGTTTGTCTCTGATTTTTTTATTCTCCTGGTGCAGATTATTTTCTGCTGCTTTCTCTTTTGGTTTCCCCATAGTCTTTTGTATCCTTTGTAATCCAAGCCTTTTAGCGTATGTTTTTCCTTTCTCTTTTGTATTTTTACCTTCCTTTCTAGTATCCTCATCTGTATCTGGAGTGTCCAAGTCATGTTTCTTTTCTGTTCATGTTTTCTGGTATCCCTTTGAAGTACTTGTCACACTGCACTTTGCGGCTCCCTTTGATGAATCTACGCCATCCCCCAGCTAGGCTGCCAGTTGGGCATTGCCTTGTCAGTGTGCTCCTGACAGCTTTTATCTTTTATCTGTTTTATTGTACTTTGCAGCTTCTCTTTTCCCTCCTGAAAAAGTTTCTCCTCTGCTTGAAGCTGCAAATAAAATCTGCCATCTCCATGTTGCATTCTGGACTTATGGCTGATTGCAGCTCTTCTGCATTGGTTTCTGCCAAACACATCTTTGTGCTCTGTCATCTACTGGAATCCTCTTTTTCTGCCAAGTTTGTTTTGCTCTTCTCTTCGGTCTCTGAGCTTTCTGAGGCAAGGGAGAAGACCTGCTCCTCAACCTCCTGCACATCCATCCCCTCCTCCATCCTGCAGGAAGTGGCCATCCTTCGATAGCCAAGCAGGGAAATTGCCAGTGTCCTGGCCAAATTTCCCCCATTCATTAAAAATACCGCCAACAGCTTAAAATCTGGTTCAGTTTCAGCAGCCATCCCTCTGCATCCCCCTTCCCCAGGACGAGGCTGAAAACAGGCAAATAATTGTCTAGTCCTCTTTCCCGGTCAACAAAAACTAACAAAATAAATAAATAATAAATAATTGGCTGCCTGCTGTGGCACTCTTTCCATGATCACCAAGCTGGCTCTTTAATTGGTTGTCTACAGAAGGCAGTGCTTTTCCAATGCTTGCATGCAGGTTCCTTTATTGTCCGCCTATGGCAAGTGACTCTTTTATGATGCCCACCAAGCAGGCTCCTTAACTGGCTCCCTGTGACACTCTTCTAATGCCTGCAAAGCAGGCTCCTGAATTGGTCACCCTCAACAGCACTGTTCCCATGATCAACAAGTGGCCTCCATCATTGACTACCCACAGCAGGCAGCACTTTTCCAATGCTTGCCAGGTAGGCTCTTAATTGGTCAACCATGGCATGCTCTTCTCATGCCTGCCATGTGGGTTCCTGAGTTGGCCACCCATGATAGTTCTCTTCCCATAATTTCAAAGTGGGCTCCTTAATTGGCCACTCACAAGGGATGGCACTTTTCCAAAGTGTGCCAGTTGGACTCTTTAGTTGGTCACCCATGGCAGTACACTTCCCATGCCAACTAAGCAGGCTCCTTAATTGGCTGCCCACAGTGGCACTTTTCCCATACTCATTGAGTGTGCTCCTTGATTGGCTGCCCACAGTAGCACTCTCCCCCATACCCCCTGAGTGGGTTTCTTGATTAGCCACCTATGGCACTCTTCCCATGCCCATTGAGAGGACTTCTCAACTGGCTGCCCATTGTGATAATCTTCCCTCCATGAGGTCAGATAAAAATCTCAGAGTCACTTCTGGCAAGAGTGAGACAGAGATCAATTTTGTCTCTCTCCTACCTTTTGTTTTCCCCGTGGCTTTCCATTTCTGCTTACTGTCAGGTCTGACTACACTGCAGAAAATTAACAGGGTGGGTGGTCAGTCATAAATAAGCAGGCTTCAGATTGTTTCTGGAAGAGAGAAAATTCTCTCTTTATCTGCAGCCCTTGTGGATGTCCCACTCGGTAAACTCCTTGATGACCATTCCCTCTGCATGGCGGACATCAGCTGTCACTGTGGCTGACTTGAGAGGGAAGACCTCAGCATGAGCATGAGCTTACAGCTTGTTGGGAGGAAGCAGCAATGGGAGCTGCCAGATGCAGCTTTCTTTTCAGTAATATATGAATTCTGAGCTCCAAGCTTCACTCTGATCAGCTGGGTAACGTATCATGGCATAAAATATAATGGGATAATAAAATACTAAATGGAAACACATCAGTGGCATATGGAGCCAAGATAATAAAATGTAGTAACTGTGCCATATTAGTGGTACCAGAAAATGGGAGGAGGGAGAGAGTGGGTCAGGGGTTATTAATCTGGGACAGGGTGGACATCAGTAGGTGGAAGGAGTGGGTGGGGCTATTTATTCTGCAACAGGGTGGGCAATGGATATCAGCAGATGAGAGGAGGGTTATTTGCACTGGGACAGGGTAGATATCAGCAGATGAGAGAAGTGGAAGGGGTATTTGTATTGGGATAGGGTGGATGTCAGCAGATGGGAGGAGGGGTAGTGATATTCATATTGGGATAGTGTGGGTGTCAGCAGTTGGGATGAAATGGTAGAAGTATTCATATTTGTACAGTGTGCATATATAAGCTAATGAGAGGAGGGGGTGGGATATTTGTATTGGGACAGGATGGGTATCAGAAGATGGAAGGAGGGGTAATGGTATTAATTTTTTAATTTTATTTTATTTATTTATTGAAATGTTTCACCAGGAAGGCACACTGAACAACAAGTTTCTCATCTCACAGTGCAACCTGGGGAAGGGGATCATGAGGATATTGCAGATACAGTGCATACAAACAAAGAATGGATAAAATTGTGTGAGTGAAGACAGCATATTGCAACAGTAACACAATGCTGGTTATACAGTTTGTGAAATTACAACAATGGAATTAAACAGTAAAGGAAACAATAAAACTGGTGATACAATATAGACTAACAGTACAAATGTAGTGCTAAGAAATACCAAAAGAAGGCTCAATGAAGAGCATAAGTGCTGGGGTAAGGGACAAGGAGAGTTGGGTGTGGAAGGGGGGGTTGGAGGGGTGGTTGACTGCCAACTCCAATAGTGACCCTTCAGGGTGTTATGAACCCTACCGGGGGAAGGAAGTTGGCAGGTGGGAACCAAGTACAGGAGTTAAGAAGAGTTAAAGCAGGAGCAGCAGGGAACAAGGAAGTTGTGGAGGGCAGTGCCAAGGAAATAGGTGGAGGAGGAATGCCTTAATTGGGGGGGCAGTTCCAGGTTTTAGGGAACTGATAGGAAAATCCAGTCTGGCCAATGAGGGAGGAGTGGTGTGGGACCACCAAAGTGCATGTGTCACTAGATCTGAGGGAATGGGAGAATGGAGGAAGACTGGCGAGAGAGGATGAGAGGTGGGGAGAGTTCACCAAGCCAGAATTTGGAGGTTAATTTAGTGCAGTGGACGAGGCGCCTGTTTGACAATGATGGGAAGGCAAGGGACTGATAGAGTTCACAGTGAGGGGTTCGGGGGGGGAGTCAATGGCAAAGCAGCAGAAGGAGTTAAAAAGAGTGTCCAGTTTGGTCAAGGAAGATTTGGGAGTGGCACCATAGACTACATCACAGTAGTTAAAGATAGGGAGTATCATCTTCTGGACAAGTTCATGCCTCACAGTCAGTGGGATGCAACTATGATTCCTGTAAAGTGAGCCAATCTTGGGGCGCAGTTTTTTCAGGATGGCATCGATATGCACAGAGAAGTTACGATGTGGGTCTGGCCAAACTCAAAGATATCTAAAAGAGGATGTGTCCTCGATGGTTGTCCTATAAAGGATGCAGAAGGAGGGCAGGGTGGGGAGCCTAGAGAGTCTCTGCCTGGTGCCAAAGGTCATAGAGACTGTATTCTTGGCATTTAGAAAGAGCTGATGGGAAGCAAACCAGAGCTAAACTTGGGTGAAGTCATGATGTAAGCTGGATACCATGGCAACAGGGTTTTTGCCAGAACTGTACAAGACAGTGTCATCGGCATACATGTGGATGGAGCAGGTCTGACAGACTGAGGGAAGGTCATTTAGGAAGATGGAGAAAAGTAGGGGACCAAGTACTGAACCCTGCAGAACCCCAGTATTGATAGGGAGAGGAGAGGAGAGGAGAGGAGAGGAGAGGAGGTTGAAGATTTTCACCGATTGGTTCCTACCAGTGAGGTAGGATTTAAACCAGTTTGTGGCAGTCGGGGTGTGGCCAGCTGTAGAGAAGGAGTCAAGGAGTAGGGTATGGGGGACTGTGTCAAAGGCTTTGGCTAGGTCGACAAAGATGGCTGAGGTGATCTGGCCATTGTCCATCCCCGTAAGGATAGAGTCGTGAGCCAGAGGAGGGAGGTGGTTATCAAGTGGTTCTTCCAAAAACCAGATAGGAAAGGGATGAAAAAGGAGGAGTTAGTGAGGAAGGAGGAGAGCTGAGAGAGAGAGAGAACCAGGTGTTTCTGGAGTTTAGCAAAGGTAGGAAGGAGGGAGATAGGGTGATAGTTTCCAGGAAAAGATGGGTCACCTCCCTAGGAGAGAGGCAGGACGACGACGTGTTTCCAGTAGGAAGGAACCTGAGAAAGGAAAAGGAGAGGTTTAAAATAATAGAGATAGGATATGCAATGGCAGGAGCAGAGACGTAGAGAAGTTTGGGGTCAAGACCATCTGGGGAAGGCCCTTTTGAGGGGTTTAGGGAGAGAAGGGCACACAGAGTTTCATCAGAGGTAATGGAAGAGAAGAAAAATGGGGGGAAGCAGACAAGGGATGCAGTTGGGTGCTAGAGTGATGGGCTGGTAGTGAGGGGAGGGAGCATAGGAGAGACGAGGCACAAGTTATTCCAACTAGCAGTCCATAACAGTCGTGATGAAACCCTCAAGATGGTTCAAACCTTCAAATATCATGGGGTCACCCTAGATAGTTCACTTAGCTACACACTACATATTCACAACGTGACTAGGACTGCTAATTGCAAAGTAGGACAGCTGTATAGACATAGACTCTGCCTTACATTAAACACACTTAAACTTGCTACTAACAGCTCGGTCTTCTCTGTTACAGCTTATGGCCTTGTCATCTACAGTTCGGCCATGGAATCTACCCTAAAGAGTATTGCGTTAACTCTGAATAAAGCTTGCAGGCTGATCCTAGGTGCAGTTTGCCTTACCCATACATGCGACCTCTATTTGGCTTCTGGGTGGCTAGACCTTGAAAACTGAATCTGCTACCAGACATGTCTTCTTGCTAAAAAAACATCCCTAGGTATTGTCCCCACTGGACTCAAGAACATTGTGTGCCTATCATCAACTCCTCAACCCACAAGACGATCAAATAATAATCTCTTCAAGGTCCCTTTCCATAGGACATCTCAAGGCCAATGTTCCATTGGTTTTTGTGCCCCAAACTAGCTCAACTCCCTCCCTGGGGGCCTAATCGGTGAACCCAAACAAGGTCCTTTTAAAGTAAAACTCTGCACACATCTTACTAGTTGTAGGATTTGTACCTGCTTCCCCTAACCTGGAACAAGTCCTTGGCCAGAGATTTACAACAGTAGCACTTTTTCCCTCTATTCGATTCATATATCGTCCTCCACCTCCTCCAGATCTAAGTTCCCTACCATTGATCCTTACTTTTCCACTCTATGCCCAGCCTCCCTGGACCCTCAGCACAGCTCCATAATTAACCATTACCCACCTCACAACAATCCTTACTTGCAGTTAGTGAACGTACCCCCCGCTATTCTCCCCTCACAACCCCTTCCCCCAATCTACTTCTTATGCTGCTCTTGCCTACTCTCTCCCATTCCTTCTTCCTCCCTATGAACCAGTTATCTTGCTCCTGCTGATTTCTCTGCCTTCCTCTCTCTCCTGTTACCCCTAATTATTCCTGTGATTTCTCCCAATTTTAGCTCCATGTTCATTTTGCAGCCACTTAATTTTTCTACCTGTTTCTGTTCTACTACTTACTTGCCTATGAATTTTTCCTGCATCAATTATTGTATAATTGTTATGTATTATGTTCTCCTGTTTCACTGTTGTTTTTATTGTTTACGATGTGGCATGTTTGTAAATGAGCTATAAACTAAAAGGTGTAATCAGAGACTGAAATAAATAAAATACTGGGCATGAGTTTAATCAGAGATGCCAGACTCCACCCAAAAAGGGTAAGGAAAAAGAACACAAGTGGATTATCTATAGCATCATACAAACTCATAGAATGGACTCAGAAACCCAAACCAACATACACATAAGAAAAATCCTTTATTTAATATTTTTCTGTATTTGTGATTATATTCAGTATTTTTTAACTACAGATTTGTGGCTTCTGTACACCTCCCCTATATTCTCTGGACACCCTCTCAACTGGTCAGACACCCCCCCCCTTGATCTTTCATTTCCTCAAGGTGCCTTGGTTTGTCCCCTAGGAGGAGTTTGGTGTCAAGCTGTGTGTTGGGTGGCATGTTGAGAAGGCAGAGAACCTCTTCTTCTCCCAATTATGACAATTTCACTATTATAATTCTTGTTATTAATTTGCTAATATTTGCCTATGTGCTATCTGTGCCCAACAAATGCACAGCAAATGCAAGCAAACATTCGGCACTGACAAACACTTGTTCTGATACTGTTGACATGCCCACTGTCCAAGTTCCCAGTGTTGCAGTACATCCATAAAAAAAGGACTAGCAAGTTAGGATGATGCATTGCGATACAGCAATATTCTTGTTTTGGGAGTGCTGGTTCAAAAAATGAGAATTTGTCTTTGACTGAATGAGAGAAATTTGCATTAACTGTGCACAGTGGGGTTTCCTGAACAGACTACTTCTTAAATACAAAAAGCATACAGGATATTGCCAAGAAGGAGGAAAGCAATTTCGACTTTTAAAGCCCCTGATACAAAACAACATGTTGTTGATATTACAAATTTACAGAATCAAATGCAAAATGTATCTGTTGTTGTTTCTCTGAGCCCTGAGGTAGGAAAATAGAAAGTTCAATCTACAGCTTTAAGTATAAAGAGTTTGCCTGCAGTACTAAGTAATGTCTTTTATTTTCAAAGCAAAATATTATGTTACTGTATACTGTCACTAAAACTGCTAGGACGAAAGCAGTGCCAACTTCAAAAGGTCAGAAATAGATGTCTTAACAGATGTTTTAACATACTTGTTCTCCCTGGTCCCATCCAGCTGATGCCTCCTTTGAGTCCAATCAGTGACCAGATCCTTGCAAGTGACCCCTATCCCAGTGATCTGGGACTGCAGATCACCCACACATGCAGTCTACCCCGGTTTTCCCTGTTAAGATTAGGTGCATCTTCAGCTTCACAATGGTGTTAGTCCTTCAGTCTGGCTGTGTGCAGTATTGAGGGCACCAAAGGTCATCCAGAGTCAATGGAGCAAGACCCTGGCTTGGAGATACCACAGGTACCACACATCCCTCTCCAGGGTTATTGTGTGGATACTAATTGGGAGCAAACAATCCTCCCCAATGCTTACTGGCTTCTATCAAAACTCATCTACTACAATGCTCTATACCTTGGGCTAGCTGGTGCGCCACCTACAGCTGACCTGTAATACTGCATTCAGGTTGGCTGCTGGAGCTAAACTCTCTGAGGTTATGTAACATGAACCTTCCTGGCTGCCAGTGCAGTGGTGTACCATTTTTAATGTTGCCTTGTTAACTGATAAAGCCCTACATGGACAGAGTCCTCAAAATCCCAAAGCCCTTTGAACTGCTCCCTGTGCTCCACCAACTGAAATCTGTTAGCCAATTTGTGTGCAGTACTGACACAATCAGGATTCGGACTTTTTTGGTAGCTGTGCTGCTAATTTGTAATGCTCTTGCCATTGGTCATCAAACTGCCCTCTTAGTGGAGGCTTTTGAAAAGGGGCTGAAACTCCATCTTCTCCAGCAAGCATTCTACTGACATCTTGGGATTTGCAGTTCTTAATTTCTGATCTTCAGCTGTGATTCCAAGCCCTTAGTTGTCTACCTCTCTATTTATGTATGTAAGTTCCATGGGAGCTTCATCTTTCAGGTTCTCTGTAGACTTGCACTTCAAAGGCACCAACTACCACCAACAGAGCCCCTGCCTCAGCACTCCTGACTGGAACAAGAATCCCCTATTTATTGGCCTGATCATATTGCAAGTTTAACCATACCCTTGCAGGAATGGTTTGGGGCCTGAAATGTTGGTGAACTGCAGGATTTCTTGTACAAAAGGACCTTCAAGGAAAGGCTGTCTTTGGACAACAAATATGCAGTCATGTTCAGCAACTCAGACCCAAGCTGGAATGGTGACAGAGACGTTGTTACGTTTTACTTAACTGGCAAAGCTCTGGAGAAGTAACAAAATTTGCGATTGCGAAACACTTCAAAAATTGCCCACTTTGCTACTTCATAATGCATTTTACTGGAAAAGTAACACCTTTTTAGGCAAAGTTATGCATGACTCAGTTTGAAAAAGTGACACTTCACCTGCTGAAAACTTTGTGAAGTTGGCATTCATGAATTTGGCAGACATCACAAATTAATTCACAACCTAAAGTTTGTCAGCTTTGCACATCTTTGGTGATGGGGTCAGAGGGTGACTTGGTGACCAATCAAGTACAGATTTTCTGAAGAGAGAGCTTCAAGCGCTTTTGGATTTGTAATAAACTTAATTATTTCAGTCTCCTTTTCAACAGCCAATCGTCTGTCATATGACAGATATTCAGGCCTGCTTAACATTGCCAGACAGCTCAAATAGCCAGTCCAGAGTTGAAGTTCCCCAGTGAACAACAGGGCGGTTCCTAAACTGCTTCAGTCAGTCGCTGAATGCAAATGAGACTGATGGCTTTGTGCTGTTAGAGAGTCAGTTTGCTGTTGTGCTGCAGCAACAAACTGCTTGTCTACTACAAAGAGGGAGTGTGAGAGGCAGAACTCCTGCCGTACAGTAAAGGGAGGGAATGGCATGTTAAGTGCAGTTTGAATCAAAGCTGAAGACTGTGGCAGTTACCAAGAGACTTTTGTAGTGCTGCAGCTGGTGAGAGTGACTGGATCTCAGCTCATCTGGGAAGACACTCAGAAAGTACAACAGCCGGTACTGGTTATCACCACACACTAAAGATTGGAAGGGTTTTCACAGAGAACTGCCTGCTGAATGTTAAGGTCAGGAGAGGCCTGACCTGCACTGGAGAAACAGTCGGTGTACCAGCTGACACCAGAGTCCTTCATAAGAGGAGTAGAGAGTGAGTCCAGGTAGAGAGGGACTTGCTGCAAACTGTGCCATCACCCTGTACAATGAGCATCTTTAAAAGCCTGGGTAAATTTAGGGCTTGTCCTCCACCAACAGTACATATCCTGTATCATAATTGCAAAAGCCCTAAATGGACTATGCCATCTGGCTGGGAGTTATAAATATCCCTTGCATGGATTCATGAGTACTTGAGTTTTGAGGCTTTACTCTGCAGTCCATTGCTAATCATTTATTAAGTGCACCACCACCAATCAACCATTTGCAACATTATTGGTCTCACTCCAGTTCCATAGCTTGGTACCCAGCAAAGCATCAGGGGCTCCTATAGTGTTTAACGGTATGCACTGGTACCACTGGGGAAGGGGGTAGCACCCCCAGTACAGGTGGGTAACTGTGACCAAAAGTACTGTGCATGAGTGGTGTGGGGATATTACTGTTGTAACCTGAGCCTGGAAGGGAATGTGAATACTATTTGGCTGCACCTGACAGGACAAGGATAAAACATCTGGAACTGTATGTGCCGTATGAGCTACCTCATGTTGTTAGCCTCCCTTTCTTTCCCTTTTAGAGTCTGAAGTAGACGCAAAATAAAATCCCTGTTGTTTGTTTGTGATTACTGTCAATGCACATATTTTTGATTTAAAGTGTTAAGTCCATGCTTTGTGAGGACTGTCACTACATTGAGCTGGTTCATGGGTGGATGGATCCTGTGGGGAGGAAGTGGGGAGGTACCTCATACCAAAGGGTGGTATTATACTTACACCAGGCTCACTTAAACCTTTGTCTGGGTTGAGGCACTGTACTAGTTCATTCTAACATTGGGTATTAGCACCCCAATAAGGAGTATAATGGACTCAGGGACCTCAACATTTTTGTGTCCACAAGGCAAGGGTTGCTATCATGATATCCAAGGTTTCCTGGTGGCATCATGTATGTAAGTATTTATGGGTTATTTTATGGATTTATTTTCTATGGTATGTACTTATGTTGTATTATATATTATGAACTGGCTCTCAAAAATACAAGAAGCTGATTGGTTGAGAGGTCTTTGAAGCCATGATGATATTGGGCTACATACTTACAGCTTCAAAAAACCAGCCACTAGCCTCCTTGCCTACAGAAAATGTATCCACCAGCAACAATTGCCACATCCCTCAGTCCGCAATGAAACACAAAATGCCACCGCAAACAACTTCCCCGGTCTACACCATTTAGAGCTTGACACACAGAACATGGCACGCTTAAACAAATAAACTGCCGCCGAGTGTGGCACACAAATGGAGCGTGTCCTAACACTAGTCCACAGACACACACCTTATGTAACCTCTGACTGACAACAACTAACCCCTGCCCGCTGCAGACTGAAACTGTTTCTGATGGCAAACTGAAACTGCTGCTGATGGGCTGAGTCCCTGATTAAAAACAGGAAGCAAAGCAAGCAAAAAACACAGTAGCAGGGCAACTCAGCAGAAACATCCCTCCACGAGCATTTTTACCCATTCTGTTGCTCTCCCCTTTCAACTACTACTCCGGGTACTTCCTGATAGGCACCAAAAAAAAGGAGATGTCCACCTGCATTCCTCCCCTTCAGATTGTACTTCTCAGCAGATGGTAATTTAAAAAAAAAAAATAAAATCCACACAAATCTTCACCCAGCCCCACAGCAGGCCAGGCAGAAGGACCAGTTCAAACAGGAAAACACATTTTAAAACTCAGAGCAGTGCTGGCACAGTGTGACAGAGTTCCATAAACTCTACTTACAACAGCGCCACCTGCTGTTCAGGAACTATTTTCTGAAACGATATTCCTCCAACACCCGATAAAAGGCATCTTCAGAAGGTTTTAAAATTTTTTTTCTTATTTTTTTCTGCTAACATTTTAAGAAAGTTCATAATAGCAATAATGTACTTCAGGCTGTGGTATATCATGGGATATTGTCACTTCTCAGCTGTTGGATGCACTCGGCCTGTGGCCTCATACCCAACCACCCGAAGCGTGACGATATCCCATGATATACCACATCCTGTCATGCATTATTGCTTAATTGTTAAGCACTCTAAGCTCATTGGACTAGGGAGTTGTGGAAATAAAATTGCTTTGCCTTGTAATCTCTTGCCTTGCCTTCTGCATATTCAGATCTCTGATTTTGCTCAGTAGATTTATATAGCTTGCTGAAACTCTACAAGAACATCCTTTAGTATACAGAGCCCCATCCTCCTTTACTTAAGCAATAATGTACAACAGAGTGTGGTATATCCCATGATATGCCACACCCTGGAGTGCATTGTTGCTATGATGAACTGGATTAAAATAGCTAGAAATACAAAAGAAAAAGTTTAAAATCTTTTTTGATGAGCTTTTTTTAAAGTGAATTGATATATGGACAAAAAAGTTCCTGTGTTGTGTATGAAGGACTGTGGATGGCGTTGTAGTATAAATAAATCCATCCTTCTCTGCCCATCCCCCCAAAGCAGCTATAGTGAGCTTCCCGCCGATGCTACCTCCAGTTCTGCCCTGAACCCTGCATGCTGTTTCTGTGGACTCCTCACCAGGGCCTGACCTACAAACTGCAATTTTGGAGTCCTGCGGTAGAGAAGGATACTCCTAGCTGTGGCAGCCTGACTGGTCTGTAGAGCATCCCAGCTGCTACAGATCACTCTACAAGAAAAAACAAAAAGACTACGTACGAGCTCCACATCCTGTAGTACTGTCTCTTTCTCTCTCCCACCACCAGCTCTTTGACCAGAAAAAGGTACCAGATGCTCCTTTTCATTCATTCACCCGGAGAACCGAAACCCAGCAGGTCCCTCTGCTTGCTCTCAGCTCACCACTCAAGCGGATATAAAATGTAGTCAAAGCATCCATTTCATGCATGGGCAGTGTGGGGCAGGGATTTTAATAAGTTTGGGAGTCAGTCTGTGATCAGTGGGTGTGGTGGTTGAAGTCACTTGAACAGCAGCTCACTCCGTCCTGCACAGTACAGTCTCTGGCTGCAGTACTGTATGAGCAGCACCAAAAGAACGTTTCTGTGGGCAGTCGGATGGCAGGCAAGTGGAGGAAGTTGTGGGCAATGAGGAGGCTGGTTGCTGGAGGTTTTTTTGAAGCTGTGAGTATGTAGCCCGATGTCATCACAGCTTCAAACCCCTCTCAGACAAACAGCTTCCTCCATTTTCAGGAACCAGTTCAGAATCACAATAAATGATATCAGTGGTTGAAAAGGATTGCCAATGCATATGGTTGTGGGTCTTTGGTTAAATCGTCACTGCATGGGAGTTGGTCTTCAGAGGTAATTGCAAAGTGGATTGCTTGATATTGTGTTTGTTTATTACCTAGGTAGCTGACTAATCATTCACTTTCTCCTGGTGAGGGTGAGGTTGACACACTGAAATAATCTGAAAATAGAGTAACAGGATTTACTGCGCCTGGAGAATCTGACTATTTAGGAAATGCCCATCTTCAGTCTCCCTGCAGCACCTTCTGATAGACTAGAACAGAATTGGAGATCAGTGACATAAAACCATCTGTGCATGGTCCCTTGTCCCTTGGCCATGATACCTTAGCTATTTGGTAACTTTCTCTGTCTGGGTAAATTAATTCCAAGTCAGATTTTTAGAACAATTTCTTCATATCTGGGTCTTTATCTGCCATGAGACTCTCAAATTTCCCAGAAAATTCCTGTTATACAGTATATGCTCAGATCATTTCAGGCTTTTAAATTCTGGAATAATCTGGGACTGTTATGTGTTTCTGCAAGTACATTGTTTAGCTTTTTTTAATATCAGTTGAACTTAAATAAAATATCCTAAGGTATTTGTGATTGTTTTGCTGTGTAACTTATTAAATGCATTTGTTTATTTGTCTGCCATTATCTGTATACTGTACATGCATGCTTTAGCACCTAGATTATCCCTAAAAAAGGAACTTGCACTCAATAAATTATCCTGGTTATCAAATAAATAAAAGAATTGCAATTTTAGGCACAGCTCTTTTTGTCCAGTCCAGCTAATGAGGTATCCGGGTCATTATCCTAATGAATTATAAGGACTATCTGGCACTATACTCCAAAATTATCTCTCATATAAGGGCATACTTACTAGACTGGATGAAAAATAGTGAGTATCCATGATGGCAATCTCAATCCAGGTTATTACAGTGCAGAAGTTTCAATATCCTATAGTTACCACTCCTGCTGAAATTAAGAAATTTGATGGCAATCAAAAAAGTCAATGGGTTGTCCAAGCAAATCTAAACAAAATACACATTTCTAGATGCAAAATGTGTCAAGAGAAATGACATTTTAGTGCAATGCACAATCAGTTGCCATTCAAATCTGAACCACCCAATTTATTGTCAACAGCTTCCTCAAGGGATGCAAACTAAACTTTTATCCAGATCTGAAAACATCTAAGCAACTAAAGATGTAAAGGTTTGAATATTTTTGTTTATTCATTGAAATGTTTCACCAGGAAGGCACACTGAACAACAGGTTACTCATCTCCCAGTGCGACCTGGGGGAGATGGAACAGGGAGTACACATGCAATAAAATACATGACAGGCATTTACAGTATAAGTGCAACTAAGACAGAATTACAGGAATAAAAAAAAACATGTAATACAGTAAAAATATGCAAAGTACATATTATACAATAACAACAGGGAGTGTATCAAATAACATGAAATACAAACCATTAAAGTGCCCAATAATTGCACAAGAGTGTCAACTAAGAATAAAAACAGAGTCGGTATAGTTAAGATTGTGCAAAACAGGTACAGTTAGAAGAAAGGAAATTATGAAGGGCAGATGAGAGGGAGTGAGGGGAGGAGGAATGCTGAAGAATACCTGATTGTATGTTGCTTAGATGTTTTCAGATCTGGGAAAAAGTTTAGTTTGCATTCCTAGAGGGTACATAGTTCTGCTTCTTAGAATTGCTGACAGTAATCCGGCCCGCCAGTGCAGCGGTATTGCTACAGCTTGTGACGTCGACAATCTGGGTTCAGAAACGGGCCTGGGTCATCAGAGGGCCAACGGTGGGGGGAGGGCTGAGAGTCCCATGAATTCTCCCCTCCTCAGGAGTGGGAGGGAGCATGGCCTTGGCCTCTGCTGCAGCATTTCATCTGGGTGACACAGGTGGTGTTGCAGCTGGAGCCATGGTTTAAGGAACAGGAATGTGGGTGGCATGATGCAATTTAATCAGCAAGGCCTTCCCAACATCAGGGTGGGTCAGAAAAATGGAAAACACCTTGACCAAAGCAGGATGCCATCGACTGCCTGCTGGCCTGCTGCAGGCCCCACACCACTGACTGGGTTCTCTCCTTACCGACCAACACTTCAACTCTGCATGGGGGGATAAGGGCCTAGCCCCCCTCAGCAGCCATTCCCATAAGGGGTTATTAATGGGGGAATTGCAAGGCAGAGGTAAGTCCCAGAGATGGTGGGTGGCAGGGCTGGGAAGGGCAGTTGAACTAATGGAGGCCAGTCGAGCCACAGGGGATAAACCACAGTAAATCATATGTAAAAAAAAGAACTGCTGACAGTACTTAGAGCTCCTGACTTGAACTGCAAACTCAAGATGGATCAGCGAGGAGCTGCCTGGCAAACTGCAGCTCTGATAATGAATTTACACTGGGCCTGTCTGCCATGGAGTTGGGCTGCGTGGCTGAAGGAGTCAGACATCATTTACTGCCTGTGCAGAAGAGTCTTAAAAAAAATACGACCATTATCTAATGTAGCGCTGAGAGTTACAGATGGCTTCTCCTATGCTCATAAAAATCTTTGACATCTTTTTTCCCTTAATGAAGCCTAGCAAATACCAATGGGGGCGGGGGATGAATTCATAAGAGGACACTGTCTTTGAGCATACATGTTACTTTTCATGCATCTCAGGGTGTCAACAGTTTTTCTTTGGGGAAAAAAAATATTTGAGAAAAAAATGTAAATCTCTAGAGTGCTTGCCCTGTCAGAATCCCCATCAGGACAATAAACAGACTCCATTCTAATAAACAGACTCTTTCCTCTTCCACCTGCTGAATAATGTATGAAGTATCTTCCCTTGGCTGCTTTTAGCTCCCAATCAACCCTGTCTTTCCAAAGAGTGGAGAGGACAGACTGCTACTTCTTGCTTGCTCGTTGCCAGTTAACCTTGAAGAGGAGATGAGGCCCAGGCGAGCTGCCCCTGCCTGCTTGCTGTTTTCCATTCTCAGTGTGATCTAATTACAGCTTGCTCTATACTTTCAGAGCATTCCCCAAATATTCAGTTTGTCTTTTGCATCAGAGAATCCCTCGAAGGATTTTTTTTTTCTTTTTGCATGCCAGTTGTCCAATTAAATGAAACAGCAGAAAGGGAGGGCCAGGCATTTGTTTTTATCTGCTTGTTTCCTGCATTTGATGTTTGACTAATTCAAGCATTATATGAGAGGTCAACAGCAGATGTCAGACGCCCACTGAATGAAGTGAGACCCTTCTTGATTTCTGCAGTGGCCATACATGGTGTTCACCACCAGTAAACCTCACCCTTGACCAACTGTATAGGTTGGGGTGAGCCAAAACTGCAGATAACTTTGGGTGAACAGCTGATGTTAGCCATTTTTCTTCCATCAAAGTGAACCCATGTTTTCAGTGGCACTCAAGCAGAGTGATGATAGGTGATGTTAGGTTTGCTCTGTATACTAGACCAGGCACATTTTTTTCAAGTTGTTTATTTTTTATTTTAATTTTTGGTAACTGGGTAAGTCCCACTAGGCACACATGCCTGTTTTCAGGGGCATCCTATGAGCAATGGGGAGGTAAAGTGACTTGCTCAGAGTCACACAGTATACAAGCAGAGGTTATGGGAATCAAACCCAGGTCTGCTGTATGTGCCAAGCTAATTCACATCTCGTTACTCTAACCTTTGGGCTATACTGCCAGTCCCAAGTTGTGCAACTAGACTAACTATTCAGACCCTTTGTTGAACAATACATTCAGTTTTGCAGGTTTTCTTATGAAGACTGCTTTTATTGGGAGGGAGGAAGGGAGGAAAGGAGTGGCCATGCATTACTACCTAAAACTTTCTCCACATGGAAGGTGATGCATTAATTGTGCTGCCCCCACAAAAAGCAGTGATGCAGGCTCCCTAGTCCCTATTCAGCAAGCAGTCATCAGCGTGTTACCCTGCATCATTAAGTTTTCAAATGCCTGTGTCAGAAGCAACAACTCTCCTGGGCATCACCAAAGGATGCAAAGCCAGTTTGCTGATCTTAAGGCTTATTATATACCCAGTTTGTAGCCTGCTTTACCTCAATGGCAATTATTACATTGCAAGGCTGTGCAGAAGAAAAACTTATGATGATGTTATAGCTTTGGAGTGTGCTGGTCCCTCGTTAGTGAGTATTTGTAACCCAGCAGTAAATGAATGCTCAGGGACAATGTGGAATGATACATAAAAGTAGCATTAGACCTTGGCTGAGGCTGGTGTGGAACACATTTTACTATAATGTTCATGACATCTGAATGCATACTTCACTGATAATGTGTTAACTGCATATTTTAATTATGTTTTTAAAACCCTTGATCTTTTGCCTTCATTAAGAACAGAAACATAAAAAAGATACTTTTAGTAAACACAAATTTGCAAATAAATACAAACAGAAAAATCAGGACCATGGACTGCCCTACTGCATTGTGAGCCAGAGTTTTTAACCCAAATTCACAAAGTCCAACTGAAGAAAAAGGCATTGAATGGAATCCCAACCGAATTTGCCATCGACCACCTTGTCTTACCCTTACGTGCAGTGCATGATTTTGACAAGGCCCTCAAAGTTCTGCAAATTGTAGCTTGAGGAGAAAAATATACTGCCATTTTCGGCCTAAAAAAGGTTTCCCAGGTGTATCCAGTGGTACAGTATTGCACTATGACCTGAGAGGTAGTGGTCTGTGTGATTCCCCAGAATCCAGTTCAAAAAAGGGGCAAAGGCGACTCTCAGTTTCCATCAGTGTAGCAATATTCAAGTTTATTAAATTCATTGGCCACTGTCAAACTTAACGTTTTGCGGAGCCCACTTTATCATGAGAAGTGGTTCTCGGGGTAAAACAAGATTTTGTTGTTTCACATTAGTTCACATATATTGTTATAATAAGCATATGAATTAGTAAAGTCTATATTCAGAGATGTATGGTTATTTAAGGCTGGTTCTTTTGATTCTCAGTTGGATTTTTTTCAAACAATGCAAACTTATTCCTGGTAAATATGTCCATATAATTAAATAATGTGTAATGATAACCTGCTTACAACTCACTTCTGAGGTTGTCCATTATCTTAACTTCCAAAGATAAAATACACTTAGTGAAATTATCAGCTTGATAGTTATGGATTTTTAATAGCATCTTTAAGTTTTAACTGTGCTACACATTTGTTTATTCCTATGTTGATTTTTTCTTTTTCTCACCTCAATAAGTGTATCTGAGTGAGACCGGCTGAAAAGAGCTACACCAATTCTGATTTATTAGTAATGATAGTGGTACTCACTAGGATATATAGTAATGCTATTATTATAACTGAAATCCTTTTTTTCAGTTTTAATATTTATCAGAAGTAACACCTTTCATTCTGTTTAATTTTCATATATGTAAAGTTATGTGAATAAAATCCCACTTGAAGTAAATCTTATTTTAATTCATATCTTAATCCAGTAACTGGTTTGATGGGGAGAGCCTGCGGAGAGGACAATGATAGCTATTTAATTAAGATTGTCACTGAGTTATTTATAAATTGTCACGAATTTGTTTTCTTTTTTTGTTTTGTTGCTTTGAATCATCAGGTTTACTCTAGGTTATCAGCAAATGCTATTGAAACTATTGGCAATTTCCGTTTACTTTATCCCCATTTTGTTCGGTAGTGAAGAATGTTAATCACTGACAAGATCTTCTTTGTTTTCATTCATGTTTGGTGTCTGATGTCTGGCAGGCTGAGACATCAGGGTGCCCAACACCAAGTGCTGGCAAACAACACCCTCAGACATAGTCCTGCACGGTGGGGGGGAGGTGGCCCAACCCCTGGTGCCAGCAAACAACCTCCCTACAACAGTATGCAACACTTGGTACCTAACCTGGTGTGCTTTACAGAACTAAGAGGAGCATCCTGCTTCCTGCCCACAGAGAGATCACCTCAAAGGTAATTCTCTCCATAGAGGTGGATGAAGTTGGCAAACTTCACTCCATGGATTAATCCACAAATTTCATGGAATTTCATAAATTTCGTATGGCCAAGTTATGCCACAAAGTGTTGAATTCCACCCATGAAGTGTGTAAGTTCACCCAAGAATTATAGAATTTCACCACTGAATGGCAGAAATTCCCCCAAATTCTGCACTTCATGTGCACAATTCCACTCTTTGTGGGTGAAATTCTACACTTCACAGTGAAGCTTTGCCATTTCAAAGTTTCTGAAGGTGGGGAAAATTGGCATGGGGTCATAATATTGCAAGACATTATGCCTCATGGTAAAATCATGCTGCCAATACAGAGCGATATTGTCATGCAGCATAAGTCTTTTTTCTGTGGGGCCTCTGCCCCCCACAACCCCTGGACTCCTGCCACTAAAGATTCTCAACTCTGGGGGGAGGGTCCAGCTTGGGGAGAGCATGATTTGTGGAAAAAAATAAAATGTCTGGGACCAGGAATCAAACCCAGTCCCAGACACAGCTCCTGGGTTCCTGCTGCTGTGGCTCAGTCCAGTGAGCCATGGCAGCTGCTTGGTGGAACCCACTCCCAGCAGAGGTGTTATCCTCTGCCTGGGATTGTGTGAATGGTGCAGTACTGAGTACAGCAGTATATGCAGTATTGCACCATTCACTGTCATGGACAGGCTGTTTCAGGTTAGCTATAATGTCTTACGCTATTAAGCGTACGACATTATGACCCGATAGGGGGAAAATTTAACGGGGCTCCACAGAGGTGAATTTCATCCATTTCATGGCAAATTCTCCCATGAATTTAAATTTCAATCCACCTCTATTTTTGACTATGGTGACATAGTTTACAGTGCTGCTCCCAGGAGCACTTTAATCAGACTGAACCCCCCTCTTTCACTTCTTCTGTCAATTTGTCCTCAACAAACCCCTGCACAGTCACCATCATTCTTTGTATACCTCCCTCTCTCTCCTGTCCCGTGATGCTAGGCGCCTTTCCCTCTGTGCCTCCTTTATCTCCAAATTTTGGTTTGGCTGTCTTCCTTCTTATCTTGCCTGTCTCCTCCCCCATCATTACCTATTACTCCTTTCACAACTCTTGCTCTTGTTCTTTCATTCTCCCCCAATTAAATCCACTGCATGTTGAGCTGCTTTCTCTTTCTGCTTCCCTAAACTCTGGAACTCTCTCCTCTTCGAGTCACTCTGCTCCTTCCCTTCACACTCTGAAATCTCTCCTCCATAATTTCATTACTCATTCTGGCAGTTGCTCCTGATGCAGGGTCTTTGACTCTTGTTCACTGCCTTCCATCCTATACTGTCACTAGTACAGCTTCTTCTTCCCCAGTTTTTAGCCACTATCCCCTTCCCTGTTATTACTGCATTTTTGCTCATTGCATTTTTCTTATTGTTCTTCTGCAATTTCTTGTGTTGTTTAATTCCTGCTTAGAAACATCACCGGTAATTGCTCATTTTGTTATACTTATTTACACACTATTGCATTTTTGAACATTGTACTTTGTATTTTGTATTTGCACTGTTCTACCCTCTTCCTTCTCCCACAGGACACATCAGGTAATGAGCTGATGCTAGCTGAGTATGTGTTTCCTGGTAAAACATTTGAAATAAATAAATATAACTAAAACCAACTAAATAACTGCTTTCATGTAAGCAGTGCTTTTATTGATGCTTTTTACATTGGTTGCACTTGCGTAAACCAATGTATTGTGGCAATACAGGATTTTGGGGGTGTCACTGCCAAGCCCATTGCAGTTCACAGAAACAGGGGCTCAGCAGTCTACTCCAGTGACCACTCAGTGTGGTCCTGATGCAACTCTCTGCTGGGTGAGGAGAACAGTCATGTATTCCAATGGATCAAAGCTGCTCTAATCCGAGAGGGTTTCAGCCCTTTGATTTGCATGATTGTTCAGCCCACCCAGGGTGCACAATCCCCATGTCGGTGATTCCTAGTCCCCAGTAGTGTCCGACATTGGGGTTACCAGTCCCTGTGTTAGTGATCCCCCAGTACTGTCAGACATCAGGGTGCCCAATCCCTGTGTCGGTGATCGCCCCAGAACTGTTCGACATCAGGATGCCCAATCCCCATGTCCGTAATCCCCTCTGTACTATAGAACACTGGGGAGACCACTCCAGTGTCACCAAACATTATTTATTCCTGAAGAAAAAGAAAACAATCCCCAATTTTTAAAAAAAAATGAAACCTGTAAAGAAGAAAACAGTCCCTCGTCGTCTCCTGTATCCCCTTCCCCCATCCCAACCCTCCCTTTGTGCACCTACCTCGTGCATCCCGCTTACCCCATATTTACCTCTGGAGGTCAGCGACTGGCATCTTCTGTGGACCAGGACATGTCTGAACCCTTCAAAACTGAATGGCGAACTGAAGAATCAAGGTAAGTACCGTATAATGGCAGTCAATGGCGTTTTGAACTTATGTTGCTGTCGCGGCCATTTTTAGGTCTTCTTGCACCAAATGTTCAACATGGACTTTTTGTGACACTGTTCATGAGGTGGGATCCCAAAAAGCTATGTTGAAAATTTGGTGAGAAAATTCCCAAAAATGGCTGCATTACAAGTGTGCATTGCGCAGTTTCTATGCAGGTGCATAACTTTGCAAATTTTTTGTATTTTCATTCCAGATTGTCAACATACAGATTTTTTCACACCACCTCATGAAAAGTATAGCTGATATTTATCACATCCTGCCTGAAACATGTTTGTGCACCTGTGATGCGAAATGGCATGATCCTTGCACATAATCACCTTTCAGTGCTGTGTAATGAAATGGCTGTGACACTGTTTATGATGTGGGGTCCTAAGAAGGTTATGTTGAAAATATGGAGCAAAAATACCATAAAACGCCCGAGTCATGCACACTCATTGACATATTCCTACGCATGCGCGTACCTTTGCCAATTTCTCATATTTTCACTCCCAGTTTTCAACATAGCCATGTTTTCAGACCACCTCACAAATGCTACAGCTGTCATTTCTCATATCCTGCCCAAAATTACTTTCTGTATCTGTGGTACGGAAAGGCACTTTGACACAGATTAAGACATTTTCACCTATGAGGTTTATGTGGTAAGGTGATAAGAAAACCATGTTGAACATTTGGGTCAAAATTTGAAAAAAATGACAAAGTTGTCATGGCAACATACAAGTGTTTGCCTGCTGCACCTACATCCTGGGTTCAGAGAGGGACTCGGGAGTTTCAGGGCTGGGGGCAGTATGACTGAGTGTCCAGGGACTGCTGTTCTTCTTTGGGGGGACTGGGGAAGAGTGTCTGGTGCATTGTGTACCTCTAGTGGAGGCTGGGGGTACCACCGCTGCCAGCACCATGGAAGGGGGGAAGAGAAAGATGCTGGCATCATTGCATATCCCTGCCCCCAGGGATCTTCAAAAATTTGTATACAAAAAATTCCAGCCCCATTCCTGATGCCCTCGCCTCCGCTGTCACTTCTACAGCAACTAATAAAAGAGAGATAGACTATTGGGGGCCAAAGAGAAATGTTATAGCCACAGAAATAGAAATCACTAAGTTTATTCTTGGCCCCAGTGTGGTTGTTTGTGTACACAGTGCAACACCAGGCTGGCAAAATAAGTCTTTGACTTGTGCCACCATTCAGAAGAGAAAAAGAAAGAGACTATTGGAGCCAAAGAGAAATGTTATTGTAGCAGAAATCACAAATAACATTTATTCTTTGCCCCAGTGTGGCTGTGTGTGTGCACAGGGCAAGAGCAGACAGCCAAAATAAGTCTTTGACTTGTGCCACCATACAGAGGAGAAAAAGAGCAAGAGAGACAGACAGACAGACTATAGGGGGCCAAAGAGAAATTTTATAGTTACAGAAATCACAAATAAAGTTTATTCTTGGTCCCAGTGTGGCTGTGTGTGTGTGCACAGGGCAAGAGCAGGCTGGCAAAGTAAGTCTTTGACTTGTGCCACCATACAGAAAAGAAAAAGAGAGAGAGAGAGAGAGAGAGAGAGACTATTGGGGGCCAAATAAAAATTTCATAGTCATAGAAATCACATATATTGGCCCCAGTGTGGCTGTGTGTGTGCACAAGGCAACAGCAGGCTGGCAAAATAAATCACAGTTATGAGCCTACGTTGGAATTTGTGAATGTAGGCATGTAACTTTAGCAATTTTTAATATTTTGACCCAAAATTTTCAACACAGATATTTCTTCACAGCACCTCATGAATGTGACTGCTGTCATTTTTCAGATCCTGGCCAAATGTACTTTTGCCTCCTGAAATGTGATTTTGCAGTTGCTGCGTGAAATTATCTTTCAGACAGGAGTTGAAAGTTTTCTCTGCACTTGTTCATGTTGTTACACGAGGTCCCTGCACCCTAATTGGTACCCTCACAGATACATCATAGACAGCTAGCACTTAAGTATGTTATACTAACATATAGGGCTAAGGGCATCTACCGTACAAGAGTAGATATCAGGATATGAATGCTTATTGTTGTATTACACTTTGCTTGCTAATACATATATTCTTCTATGTATTTTCTGTGTATTTCTTACTTGTAAGATACCAAGGCACTTGTGTACTTGGAGTAATTATGATATGTAAGTCAGCATTGCCACCTTTTGGTGATTTGTACTACTACACTGAGTTATGTAAGACTCTGTATAAGAACTCTTTTGTTCACAAACTGATGACTATACAAAATTTATAATAATGTATGGTAGAATGCTGTTACTCATAAAAATCCATACCAGCTAAAAAGTTGTTATGCTGCAGTAGCTTGTTGTTATGCTGTACCAGGTACGTAGCTACTGCAGCATAACAACTTGGAACCTTTTCACGAAATGCTGAAGGCGAGAGCTGCATACCCTTTTAAACAGCTGTCATAACTGAACACAGTTACGAGTGGTGATTTTAAAAATGCAGGCACCAGATCAAAGTATGTTGGATGCTATTTTCTCCCGGAGGCTTTCCAATCATTTTTTTTTCAATCAACTACAATTGCTCTTGCCATCCGATGTAAGCCATATAAAATGTAAATAAAAATCAATAGAAATGTTGCCGTCTTCGTGTTTCTGTCTTATTCTGTGGGGATGGAGTAACAATTTCCTAATCTGTCAACACAGATAGGTGACCTTACACTATAAAAGATAATGTATATTCCTCTATCTGTGACAAGTTTGAAAACCTCTTCTCGAGGTCGTCATGGCGACTGAACCTCTCAAGCTTCACTCTCAAGGTTCCAAACGTCACCAAGTCAACCTCTCGAAGAGTTTACAAACTTGTTGCAGATAGAGGAATATACATTATCCTCCATATGTTATCTTGGACCGTGGAGCCACCTCTAATTTAGCCAATAGGGTTCATCTCTGTAACTAGAAATGTTTCTATCTTACAATAACCATAGTAATTATCATAGGTATGTAATGTAATACACTGGTCTTGTACCTCGGAGATCCCAAGAGACACAAAGAAACCTCGAGGTATAGGGAACGCTTAGCACTGGCTCCCGGTTCGTATTGGTAAGAACTGCTTAGGGCAACTGTGATTTTATCCTTTTGGTAGTAATAAACTTGTTTATTACTGTTATGCAATGTGTCTGTGATTACTTGCATTCCCAATATTGCCAAGAACCTGAAAGTGGGGTTTAGACCTCCTGACAAATTGGTGACCGTGTGCAGGCAATATTTGGTGTTTGTAAGTCTTCACTTGTTGCTAGAACTTTTCCCTTTTCCCATGGGGACAGTAGGTGTACATTCCCATATCACCTCTCTCATTTTAAACCAGTTTGTAGTCACTTACAAAGTCTGGCTGTCATCCTTTCGGGTGTGGTCGATGCCGTCTCGACTCACTCCATTACAGCCTTGATTTGTCAGTCTTCAACTCTTACAGTAGCCCGGCTGTGTATAAAGTGCTCCTGCTGTGGATTGATACACAGCATGGCACTTTTTACAGTTTGATTTTTCATTCCCTCCCACAGAATGGCCACTATATCAAATATCTGCGCAGAACTGATACTCGATGTCTTGAACTTCCTTACCTCCCATGGAGGATGGGCTGACTTCACGTGGGACACAAGTCAATCCGAAAACCTTATACTGGGGATTTCAACCCAGTGCATGGAGACGAGACAATCAGCCAATAAGTGCCAAGCTAAAGGTTTGATGGTCGCAGCTCTCTATGCTGCTCTGGAAGGCTCCGAAGTGAGGTTTCGAACCCTTGATCTGCAAATTTCATCTCTTAAGCAACAGATGGGTTTGCAGGAAATGGAATGTGTTAGACTGCAGCAGAACTTGGAGTCTGAACTCCAAACTCTGTGGAGTGAAAAGGATTCACTTTTGCATCATTCAGCTCAAGCTGGAGAACAGGAACTATGTATGTTGAAGCAGAAGTGTGAAAGTTTGAGACAGGATAAGGGACAGGCATTGCAAATGAATGATTTGCTAAGTGCTGCAAATGCTCAGTTGAGTGAGGAGATGGGAGAGCTCCAGGATGAGATAAACCAGGTACATAATGACTTAGAAGTGGTTACTAGGGACAATCGTGAACTAAGCGCCACGTATAGAGTGCTGCAAAAGCAAAAGCAAGATGAGGTTGATATGGATGTTGCAACTGTGAGTCATACTGAACGTCAAACCAAGATTGCAAAACTGCGCCATCAGCGGGAGGTTCTGGCTGGTCATGTTAAGGCAATGGGAGGTGTAGCCCCTGCCTTACATATGTCATCTGAAGGGGAGTTATCAGATGATGACATCTCTCAATACAATGCCCAGTCACACCCCTACTATGGCCCAGAGACCCCACCCAGCCACCCACAACATGGCGGGTCCCCACTACACCCTCACCATATCATACGTCATCGACGTCATGACGCCCATCATGGGAGATGTCAACATGGCCGCACCCATGATGGGGGGAGCAGGCTCAGGTCTGGTCCCAGCAGCACCACCGATAGCTATTATTAATGTGGAAGATAGGCAAGAGATAGAAACAATGATTGAAACTGCAATAGGCAATGTACCTCTTCCTGAGAGAAGTAAACGGGCCATTAAAACCCAGATTAGACAGCTTCTGCAAGAGGCTGGCACTCAGGAGGGTATTGTCTGCACTACGGCAGAGGCTGCAGCTCTGGCCACCCTAGATGGCACCCGAGACAATCTACCTCTGCCTGATCGACTGAGTAATCCCCTACAAGTGGCCTACTCTGTTCAGCAAATAGCTGACAGCATTGGTCGGATGAATCCATCCGACAACCTCAGCTGTCACTTGGAAAATGTGTATTCGAAATGTGAGATGCTTAGCCTCGCTGCAGAATACCAGGTCCAAATACTACACCAAACCATCGATCCTAGTTTGGGGGCCAAACTCCCCAATGTCATCCGCCAGGATGGGAATGCTACATTTGATGAGGTTGCAGCTTTCATACCCTGCAAAACAGAATGCAAAGGAAGGTCCAGCGACTTACCACCAGAGACTTTGGATGGCCCACCGAGCAGGAAAACACTTGGCACAAGAAGCTGCAGATGTAGATCTTATTGAATATAAGACCATGTTCCTCAGGAACATGATTCCAGCAGTACGAGAAAAGGTAGAGCCAACCACCTACCCCATATGGATAGGTCTGCCGACATCCTTCGGAAAATCAAGAGAGTTTATCAAATCTACATCCGTGATCTGGGCTCCGGTTCCAAGAAAGTAGCTGCCACGGAGCCTGCTTCAGAGGCCACAGTGCACTACACTGTGAAAGGGCAGGCCCAACACCAACAGACCCCTCCAGCTGATAACCGACACCCCCAACAGACCCATCAACAACAATCGCAACAGCAACAACAGTGGGGTGGGAACCAGAATTTGCATAAGAATAAAAAGCATAAGGGTAAAGGAAAACCACAACAACAAAGAACAGGCCCTTCATATAGGGAGACAGCTGAAGAAAAACGGAAATTCCGAGAGCTTCTGGGACAAGTGCGCTCTATAGCAGATGCTGTTCCCTCACAGGCCCTTGCTGCAGTACCACCGGTGACCCAGACCCTAACAGGTTATGGGGATACTGGTGGTACAAGCCTTCAGGCTCATACAGGCCTGAACCCAGAAGCTCCTCCCTATATTGCATCAGTACAGCATGGTGAAGTGATTCACAAGAGTCAGGCCCAACCTCTGCATGCTCCCAGCAGTACAGATTGACAATTACGGGCCCCAGTCCAGATTGTAAACAAGCTGGTCTTTGATACAAACGGAAGACCCTGCACTGAGGCCGAGGTCGGGAGCCACCTACTAGTAGTCTTGCTAGATACAGGTGCAGCTGTATCTGTGTTACATGATGAACATCCAGACACATCCCCTTGGTCCACCGGACAGAGGACCAACATGTCAGGAGCTGATGGTACTAGGCTACCTGCATACCATTCTCTACCCCTACCGGTAGAGCTAGGCCATCTAAAGGTCTCACATACTTTCCAACTAATGGTAATGCATGATCATCCCAGTATCACAGGAATCGATTTTCTTGCACCACACAGCTGTGTGGTAGATCTAGCTAACATGCTACTGATACAGATTCAGGGTCAATACCATACCATTTTTATTCCTGATTCACATATTGTGGCAACAATATCTGCCAATGACAAGCAGTATGACATCATAGATTTGTTCAAAGCTCATGAACTACTCCCAAAGCTTCTCCCCATTTTACAATGACATTTGGAGGCGTTTGCAATTAACAAACATGACTGTGGCAGAATGCACACCGTCACTGAAGTGCCAGGCCCAGCACATGAGAGGCAAAGGCAGTATCCTTTTCCAACTGAGGCCTTGCCTTCTCTTAGAGAAACAATCAAGTCTCTCCTCAAGCAAGGAGTAATCAGAACTTATGTTTCCACTGCTAACTCCCCAGTGTGGCCTGTGAAAAAATTCACAGGCGCCTGGAGACTTACTATTGACTACAGGAAACTGAATTAGGTCACCCCCAGTTGTTCCCCAACTGTGGCATCAGCACCTGATGTGGTACGACTCTTGACCCCTGACCTGAAATGGTTCAGTGCCCTGGACATTTCCAATGGTTTTTGGTCATTACCATTGGCCCTTAAAAATCAATATAAGTTTGCTTTCACCTTTGAAGAAAGACAGTACACTTGGACTTGCTTGCTGCAAGGATTCCATAATAGCTCGTCCCTGTTACATCTGCACATGATGGACGCCCTTGAGAGTTTCTCTACTCCCAATGTCTCTTGCAATATGTGGACTACCTGTAGCTGGCAACAGCCACACAGGAACGACATCTGGATCTCTTAGATGAACTACTGACTCTCATCCAGAGAGCAGGCCTGAAATGCAACCCAGCAAAAGCACAACTATGTCAGAAAGAAGTACTCTTTCTAGGTCTGAAAATAACTGACCAAGGTTAAAGCCCTACTTGGGAGAAGGTACAGGGATTGCAAGACTTGCCATTGCCCACCAGCGTGGAAATCCTTCGAAGGTTTCTAGGTATGGTGAATTACTTGAGAGATTTTATTTGTGATTTTGCTCAGAAAGCTGCTCCTCTGTATGAGTTACTTAAGAAGGACATCCCATGGACTTGGGGCCCCATACACACCCAGGCTGTGACATCATTGAAGCAGGCCTTGGCCTCCGCCCCAGCTCTGGTCAACCCCAATCCAGCACTACCATTCCATCTGGAATGTGCCACCTCTGACATTGCCATGTCAGCAGTACTGGCCCAGAAGGTCCATGGCACCCTGAGACCCATTGCATATGCATCACAGCTCTTGACCCCAGTGGAACAGAAGTATGGCCTTTGTGAAATGAACCTTCTGGCCACCTACTGGGTTGTCAAGCACTTCCTGTATATCATTGAGTACTCTCCACTGATCATCAACACCAACCACACCCCAACTACCTTTCTGCTCTCAGACAGAGTGAAGGATGGATCAGTCTCCAACACCAGACTGACACACTGGTCACTTCTTCTCCCAGGATAGGGACATACAGGGACATCCAACAAAAATTCCACCTATGCTGGCTCATGGACTCCTTTTCCAAGGAGAACCCCATTACTGTACACTACAGTCACCTGATCTTCCAGATCCAGGTCCTTTCCTCCCTGCCATGCCACAAATACTTGATAACACCTCTTTGTGTCACATCTTTACTGATGGTTCAGCATCCTACTACCAGCGAGAACAAATTTCAGGGACGGGCATTCTAGTGATCTACCCTTATGGGAACACTGTCAAAATATCTAAGTGCTGTAGTGTAGCATCATCACAATATGTAGAGATGGCAGCGGTGGCCTTTGCCCTCGAGTTCATCCAGCATGGGACAGAGGATACCATCATTTTGACAGACTCTAACTGGGTTTGTTGTTCTCTTACAGAATTTCTTCCTTTCTGGCAGAAGAACTCCTTCTTCTCCTCTGATGGCAGCCCAGTGAAGTACAAGGAATTGGTAATATACATACATTCACTGGCACAGAAATATGCCCTCAAACTGTATGTACATAAAGTCAAAGCTCATTCTCTCCATGACCCCTACCATGCCTTCAATGACACAGCAGACACCTTTGCCAAGGAAGGGACCCGAGGGGGGGACATCTGAATGATGGACCATCCAGAGGCCAATGCGGCCATACAGACTGCAGCACTCAGGAAGAAACCTGAACCCTTCTCTCTCTTGGAACTCTCAGTAGCCCAACATGTTGATACTGAACTCAAAGACATGTTCAGATTCCTTGAAGAGAGTGCCGAAGAGAAACTTCCCACACACAACCCCTACCAGATGCATGAAGGTAAGTTACACTTGTCATCTGATGACAAGCTCATCTAGTATCAACCAGATGATTCCACCACCAAGTTTTGGGTGGTCCCCAGACATCTGAGATCTGAATTCTTGCACCAAGTGTATGATACAACCACTGGTGGACACCAGGGAGTGGAAAATACCCTCCGAAGGCTTAAGACCACCACCTGGTGGCCTGGTGTCACCAAAGATGTTAAACAGTACATAGACAACTGTCTCATTTGTGCACAAAACAACCCCATCCCTACCAAATGAAATGCCAAACTTTTACCACAACGACACTCTGGCCCTTGGCATGCCATACAGATTGAGTTTGTTGGTCTTCTGACCAACACCAGCAGAAATAACAAGTATGCTCTTGTGGTAACTGATCTCTTCTCCAAGTGGGTTGAAGCTTTCCCCACTAAAACATGCACTGCAAAGACCACTGCCAAAATCCTGGTGGAACAGATTTTCTCCAGGTGGGGCCTACCTCTCAAGGTAGACTCTGACAAAGGAACCAGTTTTACAGGTGAGTTGATGAAAGAATCCCTTGAACTCCTTGGAGTTCAACAGAAGTTCCACATACCTTACCACCCCCAATCCTCAGGTCAAGTAGAAAGAGCCAACAGACAGAATAAGCAAATGCCTTCCAAATTCATTGAGGACAATCCCAAAACCTGGGATTCCCTACTGCCGTTGCTCCTTATGGCAATTAGGGGTACACCCTCAGCCACTACCCAGCTCACACCCTTCGAAGTGATGACTGGAAGACAAATGAGATTACCTGAACATCTGTTGTTTGACCTGCACACCCCCACTGCAGACTGTGTGTCTGTAGATCAAAATGTGGAAAAACTCAGAAAAGACCTCATACACACACACTTGTGTGCTGTCAACTGCATGGGCAAAGCCCAGCAACAATCCAAAATACTGTTTGACAAACACGCACAAGAAGTGGATTGGTAGGTTGGAGATCAGGTAATGGTACTCCGATTTGCACATCCCACCCACTCCTTCTCCAACAAGTGGGAAGGCCCATACCCTATCGTCAACAAGCTCAGCCCAGCAGTCTATCAGATAAGACTCCTGCATAACAATAAGTTGACTGACAAATGGTTACATGCAAACCAGCTGAAACTGTATAAAGGAGCTTAACTACTTTTCCTCACCCCATTGGGTGGAATAGCACTAACTTACTAATCTTTGATTTGCTTTTCAGATACACTGACAAGATGGCTATCTTGTTCCATTATGTCCTCATCTCAGGAGTTATCCCCTGCATCCAAGGCATGGTACCGAACCTCCTATGACACCTCGATCCTCCAGCACCTCCTCCAGAGGGAGTATCCATCAATATACCAGATAGTCTGATCACTGTCCTGGAAGGTTCCGATGCTTACCTCACTGCCTCAGTTGTTGCTCCTGATAAATCTACCCTACAAATTGAGTGGCAAACCACATCGCAAGGACAAATTCTCCCTGTGGTCAAACTCTTCAAAGGAACTTTCCAGGGTTGGCCCAGTGCTAAATTATCCCCAAATGGTTCTCTGTCCTTGTTACAAACTGCATTAAGACATTCTGGTTTGTACAACATTACTGTCTTAATTGATCCTTCATACTGTAATTCTTTGTCTAAGGATTCTGCTCAAAACTTTTGTGCTATACACCACATGGCTTCCACAGCCATGTACCTTTCTGTGTTACCACCTACTGATAAACAGCTTTTGAAATGCCCAAAGCATACCCCTGGTCCCCATAGTGGTCTAACAGCCACTGCCCTGCCAGGTTCATTAATTAATAACTTACAGTTTATGCATATACCTGTTTTGTTTAATCTAACTTACTGGAATATGAAAGAATTTGGTATGTGTCACAATACTAATACTTCAGCATTTTATAGTTCATTATTGCTTGATAATTTAGCTGCATTTCAGACTCGTACTCAAGACTCTATTACCGGGGTCCATTCTACTGAACATAGAGGCAACTTCAGGAGAAAACCCACTCCTGATGATCTAACTCATAAACGTAAGACACGTGAAGTTGACAGTTCTGATGTCACAGGTGCAACAGGTACTGTCACAGGCCTCTTTGGTACAGCTATGTCTATTTGGAATAAAGCAGACATTGCTGCTATCAAAGCTCATTCTTCCAAGTTCTCCACTGGCTTGGTTAACAATATATTACCCCCCATTATTGCATGGTGTGGATGGCCTTAGTCAGGAAGAAAGATACACTGTATACAACATGCACGACATTGCTAAGGTATTCACTGATTCAAGAGATAAGATCAACTCACTCATACAACAAAACAATAAAGAAGCAGATAAACAATACATTGCTAGAGAAATCATCTGCTCTGCCTATGGCTCATACATCATCAATACCATCAACAATCTCTTCTATGATCTAGAATCTGGAAGAATCCCTGATATCATACATGACAGATGCATTTCCAAATGGTATTGTCCACGATGTAAAACCCCCTGGCTGTACTGCTATGTGTATGCAACAAGCTTTAACCATTCCTCTTTCTACAGCTAGGAATTTGGGGTTTGTGACCAGACACCTTAATACTGGTCCTTGTTTCGCTGCTAAGAAATGTTCCATAACAGATTCCATGTTTGTTTCTTTTACTGTCTCTTTACCACATTTTGATCCCACTACAGCTTAGTTCGATAAGCTTGCACTGGTTCACTCAATCGGGCATTTGGATGAAGACATCTACAGAGAACGCCAGGATCTACCGCCTCTACTGGTTTTCCATCCTTTCCTGGATGCCTGGGTGGCTCCGCACATGGACTGCTGTGTGAAGAAGCAATACATTTACTTGTGCCAATGTGATGTATTTGATGTTATTCAACTTGTTTGTGGTTATTTTCCAGATAGCATTGATTGGACTTTCACCATGGATGATGATGACATCACCCATAATGGTGCGGATTCCTTGGATTCAACTTTGGCTCCAGATAAGCTCTACCAGTCATATCGTGAGGAGTTTCATCACCTGTCAACACGGATTTTGAAGATGGCCTACACCTGCTCTGTCCAGTTGCAAAAGTGGAGAATCCATACAGTTCGCTCTCAGTATAATTCTGATGGGGAGTACTGTGTGGTAACTAACTGTAAAAGCTGTACTTATGGATCTGTGACATGTGTTATTGAGTACCCTAATTTCTGTTTTGTCCCCCATCAGAAGACTGTCATTGGAATACCGTCATAACCCCGTCCCCCTCCTAGATGCAGACATTATTGATGGTAACCCCGATTATCTGCTCATACTGTCTGAATATTTACCATATTTTAATGTACACATAGACCCACTGACACTTACATTAAAATCACTTTTAGACAGGAAAGACACACACCTCATTCACATCAGCAATAATATGATCAAGGCCAATGAAGCTATCCTCTCATTGATTAATGATGGTGACATGAATGACACATTGAATAACACCTGGTTAGAGATTACTTTTAAAGGTTTTGTTATTATACAAGCATTTTTAATCTTTATTTTGATTATTATGCTCTGCTGCCTACAGCGCACACTGCACAAACACTGTGAGCAGCTCGAGTTCCTTTACAAATCTCGCGTGATGGGCTTATAAACGAGCACTGCTCTCTGGCCTTTCCCTGGATTTGCCTGTGTTGTCCTTGGAGGCAGCAAGGGGGGGGAATGTTACACGAGGTCCCTGCACCCTAATTGATACCCTCAGAGGCACACCATAGACAGCTAGCACTTAAGTATATGTTATACTAACATATAGGGCTAAGGACATCTACTGTAAAAGAGTAGATGTCAGGATATGAATGCATATTGTTGTAATCCACTTTGCTTGCTAATACATATATTCTCCTATATATTTTCTGTGTATTTCTTACTTGTAAGATGCCAAGACATCTGTGTCTTTGGAATAATTATGATACGTAAGTCAGCATTGCCATCTTTTGGTGATTTGTACTATTACACTGAGTTATGTAAGACTCTGTATAAGAACTCTTTTGTTCACAAACTGATGGCTATACAAAATTGTATAATGTTATCTTGGACCATGGAGCCACCTCTAATTTAGCCAATAGGGCTCATCTCTGTAACTAGAAATGTTTCTATCTTACAGTAACCATAGTAATTATCATAGGTATATAATGTCATACACTGGTCTTATACCTCGGAGATCCCAAGAGACACAAAGAAACCTCAAGGTATAGGGAATGCTTAGCACCGGCTCCCAGTTCGTATTGGTAAGAACTGCTTAGGGCAACAGTGAATTTATCCTTTTGGTAGTAATAAACTTGTTTATTACTCTTACGTAATGTGTCTGTGATTACTTGCTTTCCCAATATTGCCAAGAACACTGAAAGTAGGGTTTAGACCTCCTGACAATGAGGAGGGGTCATAAGTAGGATATGTTGAAAATTTGGGCAAAAATATTTACAAACAACAAAGTTATGAGCCTGCATTGAAATTCGTGAACACAAGCTTGTAAGTTCAGCAATTTTCAATATTTTGACCCCAAATTTTCAGCATAGCCATTTCATCACCACACCTCATGAATTTCACAGCTGTCATTTTTCAGATCATGGCCAAAATATCTTTTTGAATCCCGAAAGGTGATTTCACAATCGGAAGGTGAAATCACCTTTCGGGCAGGAGTTGAAATTTCCAAAATTTGTGCTCAGATTTGAAAAAAAAAAATATTTAACAAGCAACCAACATTTGGCATTGACTAATGCTTATTTTATCTGCAATGTATGTCTCCTGAATCTGTGACTGTGCTTGACTGGTGGATATGCAAAAGTGACTGTCAGGATAAGACAGAGAGTGCCACAGTGTGTCACAGATTTTTGCATGAGAAGTGCCATGGACTTATACTATTTTCTGAATAATTCTGCAACATTTTGTTGAATATTATTGTATCAGGTGTCTGATCAAGGGGGCACTGTACACACCCACATTAAATAGTATTAATAGTGACGATTATATATAGTATGGTCCCAAATATTTAGTAAAAGCTTTTGTTTATTAGTTATGACATCTGTAATATGATGTTGATCTTTATAGTTAAAAAGCACCAGGCAATTTTAACCGATCTTAGTCTGCTAGAAGTGTTGAATAGTAAAAGACAAACTATCTCTTAATAAACATTGCTTTATTCCTGCAGATGTTGCTATTGGTAGGTAAACATTTTGTAAACAGTGTACTGTCACTGTGGGTATTATTTTCAAATAGTGACACTGTAAATGCCATATTTAAAAGGTATTAATTATAGTCTGGTTCTAGTACATGTGCTAGCCCTGGGGACTGAAGAAATAAATGATGTTCCCATATTGCACTCAGTAAAATATTTAATAAAGACACCTACATTTATTGCATTTTTATGTTGTTCTATTATGACTGCCACTTCCAAAAGAATACAATCTCTTTTTTTCATGATGTTTTTTTTTTTCCACCAGGAGAGACACAGTAAGCTGAAGCTTGTTTCCAGGTGTGACCTGGGAGCATAAGGAAGTTAAGTTACTTGCTCAGGGTCACACAGTATGCAAATGGAGGCAGTGGGATTCAAACCCTTGTCTCCAGGTTTGCAGCTCAGAGCCTTAAACCACTGTGATATACTGTCTTCTTAGAAGAAGCATGCTGTCACTGTGATTGTAACAGTCCTATAGCAATATTCCTGTACCATATTCATTTGATATATCATTGGCTGGTTCTATTCCCCTTATCCAGCCACTCTTATGTAAAACATCAGTTCCCCTGGGGTTACTAAAATCCCGTGCAGTATATTTCAGTTAGGAGCTGGGCAGCACAAGGGTAAAATCCCTTTAGGGCTCCTTTAAGACCATCAGGTCAGCTCTGATGAGCAGAGGGAGGTGAAATGGAATTTAGAACTCTTGTAACAGCATAACCACCAGCTACTGTGCTACAGTGAAGTTTGACTCAGTAGTCATTTAAAGCTTGGAGTTTGAGTGAGTTGGTCAGTGCTCTGCTGTGAGCAGAACAAATGCCAGAGGTGAGTCTCCCTCTTTTTCTTTTCTCACCCTAGCTCATGAGACAAATGGGCTGTATACCGTGTCATGGTGGCTACCATTTCCTGTGACGCCCCAAGAGGGTTAATCCTTCAGAAGTTGCTTTTGGGACTGGTAACAGTGAGTAGTTGTTGGGGCAATCACCACATCTGTAAAGATCTAAAGGTCTAAATTACAAGTGCTACCCAGAACTGTTTGGCTAATCCAAGCCCTCCAGGCATGGAAATGCTGTATGTTTGAAATGTGTCACTTCAGGACTGAAAGCAGGTTAGACCTTCTGGTTAGGGGCACCTGGTAGTTTGGGGGACAGTGTTTTCAAGTGTTACTGTGGGTTAGCTTCAGTGGAGCTAGACCCTCACAGCTTTGAATTGTAAAGTGCTTTCTCAGAACTAATGTGGGACTGCTAAAAGACATTTAGTACCTTCGAGTTCTTTGATCTTGTGGTGAATGCAGATGTTGCCTGGCCTTTGGCTGGAGCTGAGCTAAGAGAGTATTAGTCCAGTTTCAGAGAGGAGCCTGATACTGTTTGGGAGAGTTAGGTGCTACCCTCTTCCTGGAAGTTATCTGGGGAGTTAGGCGCTGCCTTCCTCCTGTGAACGGACATTGTCCGCTGGGTAACTTTCCTTTTGAGAGGCTTAATTGCCCACCATTCACTGAAATATGTGATGCTTAACTCCCCTCAGTGTTCTTTGAAATAAGTGGGATCTATTGTCTACAGTGTTCTAAAAATGTTGAGGACTCCAGTGCCCAATCCATTGCCCAGAAGAGAGGATGGGTGGATGTTTGAAGTGTGTATGCTGGTTGTAATTCTACACCTGTGGTTTTCTGTGTACAATTGTTCTGCACCTGCAAAAGTCCTTGTGGCACCACCAAGTTTCTGAAAGATATCTGTCAGAATGAAGCCATACTGCATAATGTATGCCTTTTGTGGACACTCCATCTGTGTGGGATCTGTGTGACTTTTTTGGGGCCCCCTCAGACTGTGTATGACCTACCATTGCCCAGGTATTCTCCCTGGACTTGGTAAAATAGAAATGTTATTTTGTACCTCCCCCAACCTCCTTGATAATGAGCCAAGTGTTGCCCTAAAGTCAGGATTAATACTGTGCTGTTTGTTACCCAAGGGGGAGTGGGGTTGCACTTATTAAAGAGAGACTTTACTGGTGTTCTGTTGAACCTCACTATAGGAGACTTATCTGCCCCACAGTCTACTGGTGTATAATTTATAATTTTTCTGTGGCTGTATTTCAGGCAGGAATGGATTGTAACTTGGCTTTGTGGAGTCATAAGCCCCATCCTTTCCACTTTCTAATGTGGAGGCACACACCCCTGCATTCTTACATTTTGTGATGTAATACTATGGAGAGTGAGGGGGTGAACTCCATTGAGTTGTATAGAAACTCATTTTTAAGTCATTCTTTGAACATTTTAGAGTGCCAATTTTAAAAAATCACTGCACAACTAACAAGGGCCATGTTATTTGAATTGTGGCCTTGGTTTGTTGACATCAGCACCCTACAATGTTCAAGAAAGGACATAAAAATGTATCCCTATACAACTCAATAGAGTGCACCCCTACCATCTCTATACTGTTACATCACAAAACATGATCTCTATACTGTTACATCACAAAACATGAGAGCGCTGGGGCATGTCTCCACATCTGGCGGTGGAAGGCATCAGGCTCTTGGCTCCACAGAGCCAAACTATAATCCTTTCCCTCTCAAAATAGGGCCACAGAAATATTGTGATTTTTTTTACTCCAGCAGACTTGGAGCTGGTAAGGCTTCTATAGTGTTTCTGGGGGGAGATTTACAAAACAGAAGGAAGTTGCTCTTTATGACTGCATTGATGAGATGCAGCTGCCATTTCTGTCCATTGTGGGCATTTAAAAAAAATATGTAAATCATACTGACATCTGTGCACAGATGCTGCCAACATGGGCCACAGGTGAGTTTGTAGACATTGTAACTGAGTGCAAGAAAGTCTTGCATGAGAGTGGTAATCAAAAGGAACAGGTACAACAGACCAATATTGTTCTCTGGAAAGGTCAGGAAGAGAGTGAGAGCCAAAAAGAAGGTCATCACCAGGTACAAGTTAAAACATGGGAAGGAAAATGTAAGGAGTACCAAATGAGAACAAGGGGAACCAAGAAGTCAGTCTGAGAAGCAAAGGCAGACAGAATTGTGTATTGCAGAGGGGGTCAAGGAAGGGTAAAAAACAGTTATTTAGATATATTAGGTAACAAGAAAGAAGGGAGGAGGACTTGTTAGGATAACAGAGGGAGGTGGGGTAATTGAGTAGGATGGACAGAAAGCAGCTGTTCCCACCGACTTCTGATGCTCTGTATTCACAAAGGAAGAGAGAAGGCCTCTACCAAACAGTGGCATTAAGGCAGCTGTAAGAGAGATCCCCAAGATGAGGCAGCAAGTATTTACCTGTCAAAGGGTTTGGAAAGTGGTAGCAGCCCTAAAGATAGATAAGGCCCGGGGCCAGATGGGATGCATCTGAGGGTGCTCATGGAATTGGCAGTGGAACTACCTAAACCTCCGGTATGGCTATTCAGTAGATCAATTGAGATGGGGTAGTTCCAAAAGACTGGAGGGCAGTGGACGTAGTCCCTCTCCATACATGGGTGGTGGGGACAAGAAAAAATTGGGTTACTATAGACTTGTTGGTCTTATCTCTATTGTGGGTAAACTGATGGAGATACTACTCAAAGAGGACCCTGAGGACCACTTGGAGAGCAATGAGCTCCAGGATAGTAACCATCATGGGTTTGTGGTAGGAAGTCTTGTCAGATTAACCTGATAGTGTTCTTTGACTGGGTAATGAGGGTAATGGATAAGGACCACACTGTGGATTTACTCTATTTTGATTTCAGCAAGGTTTTCAACTCAGTGCCTCACAGAAGGTTGCTGAAGAAGCTAAAGGATCTGATTGCAGCAAAGGACACAAATGTGTGAGGAAACTGGTTGGAATGGAGACAGCAGAGGGTTGTGGTTAACAGAGTGAAATAAGAGTGGGAGGTCACTAGTAGGATGCCACAAGGCTTGGACCTCAGTTATGTCTTTTTCAATATGTTCAATGGTGCCATGAGAGAAGGAATCCAGGACAAGATGTGTCTCTTCATAGATGACACTAACCTCTGTGGTAGGTAGACAGTGAGGAGGGAATAAAGGAGATGCAAAGAGACTTGCAAAGTTAGAGAGCTGGTCAAAGATTTGGCAGTAAAAATTAAATGGCAAAAAGTGCTGATGCATTCAGAGAACATTGAACCCCAGGGCAGAGTAATGGATGGGGGGGTCAAGCTGGACATGACCTCTGAGGAAAGAGACTTAGGGGTCATTATCACTGACTCCCTAAAACAATCAAACCAGTTTAACAAGGCCTATAAGGTCTACAGCAAGACAAATAGGATGCTGGGAAGTATGAGAAAGGCTACTGACAGCAGAAAGAAGGAGGTATTACTACCTCTCTGTAGATTACAGGTGAAGCCTCACTTGGTGTACTCTGTCCAGTTCAGGAGTCCTCTCCTAAAGAAAGATAAGAGGACAGGCTGGAGACAGTGCAATGTAGGGTGACTAAAGTGATTTAGGGCCAGCAGGGCATATATTACAAGGCTCTGCTCATGGCACTGAACGTGTACTCACTGGAGGCCAAATGAGAGAGGGAAGATATGATACAGACCTTCAAGTTCCTGAAAGGAATGAACAAGGTAAAGTGCATGGTTTGTGATGTCATAAGTTTCCCAAGTGGGATCACAGGCCTGTGTGCACAATTAGCCATCTATTATTCTAATTGTGTGTATCCCCCCATTTGGGGAGTGTACCTTTTTGGGTACTGAAATTGGGAGTTGGGCTACATCTGTCTAGTACCTAAAGAGTTAATCCCTCTGCTGCACTGCTGGGCCTGCTGCTGCCAGGATGTCACTGGGGTGCATGGGGGTATTTAATGAGGGATTTGGCCAGTGTCTGGGGGTTGGCTGATAGAGAAGAAGAGAATGAAGAGAAGAAGAGCCACAGGCTATGGGAATGGGGAGACTTGCCCACTCCTGTGGCCTTGGCTGAGCTTGGAGAGCCTCAAAGGGGCACAATTTGCTTAAGCTGCACTAGTACAAGAGAGGAAGTACCCAGTGGGAAGCTTTGGGTTGCCAGCAAGGCACAAGATAAAGCCAAGACTCCTTATGGTTGAGAGAGAGAGAGATAGAGAAAGAAAGTACGGGAGCCTACTGCCTAAAGCCCAGAAGCAGGATGTGGTGCAGTGAAGAATCAGAGAAGACTTGGTCCGTAGTGATGTGTGACCTTAGTTCTTAGGGATAGTTGCCTAGTTGGTGCCCAGTGGAAGATGCCAAGGTTGGGAACAGTAGCACCCCTAGTTAAAATTGCTGATTGCTCCATATGGACTGTGACTGAGAGAGAGAGAGATGAGAAGAAGTAATGCTGCTGTGGGAAAGCCCACTGCCTGTGAAATGGGGAGCCTTATGGGTTCTGTAATAATACTGCCCTGTTGATTTTGGAACCATAGAAGTTCATGGACAATTCTGTCTAATCTAGGTATTGTGTGAGCATAGCAGTCATGAAGTGAAACTGCCTGCCCCTGTATTAATTCTGCTACCCCATGTAATTGACTGCTAATTATGATGATATTTATTTATTTATTTGCTTTTGTTAACTGGGTAAGCACACTAGACAACCAAATGCCTATTTTCAGGTGTGACCCGGGAGATTACAGGGTACATTCATGAACATCAGGCAAAAACAAATAAAGGTTACATTTAAGTGCATCATGCTAAAAGGTCAATACAAGCAACAACTGGGGTTAACAATGCAGGCAGCAGGTCAGTGACCAGTCTGGTACTCTCATGATTGGCAGTGTCCGACAAGCCAGACAGCAACACAATGAATCTTGCAGGTAGACAGAGAAGAGGCACATCGGGATAGAGGAGGCAGCAGAAAGTGGAAATAGATCAGTAACTATTCACACACTGAGTGAGCAGTTGGGTTGGGCCTGAGTGGACTAATCCTACTAGCAAGCTGCAAGCTCAGGTAGTGGATAAGGTACACTGGTCCACTTGCCTTTGACAGATATGTTAGGTGGCAACTCAGCCAGTTGGAGCAGCATAGGTCAGAGGGGTACGTCTAGTGCAGAGGCAGGTGGAAGCTGTTTTAAGAAAGCCCCAGAGGGAGGCTTTAAAGCCGTGGTGGGAGGGGGAGGAGCAAATGCTTGATGGAAGGGAGTTCCACAAACTGTGCATATATGCAGCAAAGGCACAGTCACCCATTTGGGTGTGAGTCTGCTGAACCATGAGGGCATGAGAGTCGCTGGATCTCAGACGGTAGGAGGGGATAGCTGGAACAAGGGCTGCTAGCTGCACATTCAAGCAGACTTGATAGACCTCTAGGCCTTTATCTGCTGGCAAATTTCATATGTTCATATGTTCGAGGACTGAGGGGCTGGCATAGATAGTATATACTGCTAATTACAATGATACAATAGTATATACTGTCACAGACGCGGTCCGCAGGTCAGGCCCTCTGCTCCCACAGTGCCAAACTTCAAAGTGCAATATGTGAACAGGAGACAAACATGGCAACCATACTGTCTGTTTTGGGTCCAAATCACCAACTAGCCTTGAGTCCTGAGGGTCTAATGTGAACCTTTTTGCTAGCACACCCAGTTAACAGGCTCAGATATGTACCCTCTTCAGGGAATGCAGTATAATCCTTCACCTAGTGGCACCCAGCCAGGCTCCCAAGTGTACCCTGACGACTCAATATGAGACCTATGTATAGTCTTACGTTTAGCAAGATAGTAACACAACCTTTTCAAGCACATTACAGTTTTCAGAATTTCCCAATATAGTTTCAGTTTCCACATGCAAAAGAAAAACTCAAACAGGATTAAGGAGAACCAGGAAGGTTTAGAAAGATTAAAAAAAAAATAGATAAAATACAAAACACATATAGAGCACATAACTTGTACTTACAGTCCAAAAATAATTTGGAATTTTACAGAACAACAAGAATGATGTTTTAAAAATGGTCTAGTCTAACTAAACTTCCAGATGAGGGTGTACTATGTTGAACAGAAGTGCTATGTTTGGAGTTCAGAGATCAGTTTTGTCTCACTCCTCTTAGAGTCCAGAGATAAAAGTGTCTTTTCCTTCAAAGGCTTGGCAAATTGAAAGTCAATCTCTTCACCTCCTTGTGATGTCACTGCACACATGAGGTCACTGTTAGCCCTATATTAAATCTGTAATCTGAGTAGGAATATCAAAAACAATGTTATTTTTTTTTTTGGGGGGGTATTATTTTCTCTCCTCCAGAGCTCCGGCCACGAACCCCGCCCTCCGTTGTTCCCCCCAGCGCCATCCCCGGACATCAGACCCCCTCCCTTGTGCACCCCGTGACTTACCCTTCACGGCAGGATGGTGGGGAGCGACTCAACCCACCCCAACGGATCCATACCAGGGAGATGCCCTTCCAGGAATGGCGCCGCGGGGGAACAACTTCGTGCTGCCGGGCTTGCTTTTCGCTGTTTTCCTCCTGGCGGGTCATGGCATGCAATGATGCCAGTGACTGGGTGCACACACACTCCCGTGCATGCCCCAATCAAGCGTCTGCCATGTCCCACCCCCCCAAGCTTGCAGCTATGTGCTGTCGACCCCCCAGCCTCCGCTAGAGGTCAGGCAAGCCCCGGCCGCCCAAATCCCCCCTTCCCGGAGATGGAGAGCAGTCCATGGATGCTCAATCCATCTCCTCCCGGCTGACCACGGCAACCCATGTTCTTTCCCGAACACGGGTCGCCGGTGTGGCGCGAGGTGTGGCGACCAGTGCCTCAACCCTCAGCGCCACCGGGCCGGCTAAAAACAATGTTATTTAACTGCTAGCTGGAAATCAGCAGTTAGCAATTTTTAAAATATGACAGTCTCCAATCAAAACATTTCCTCAGATGTTCAGAAATCACATCCTGACAAACATGTCTCTTCTAGTGGGAAGCGCTATAACAGATAGCTGTTAGAATCTGTCGCTTCCTAGGATTTCATAAAAGATGCAACTTTCCATGGCTCCCTGACTTCAAAGTAGAAATATTTTACAAGGTGTCACAACCTGTTCCTTGGAAGGAAGTTTTTCATTATAGTTTCCACTGGGCCAGTTTTATGACAGCCAGCTGTTTCAGCACACTGGGGCCTTTGGGGTCAAGAGGTAGGGCCTTTACAACAACTAGTGCTGCCCTTCCTCTAAGAAGACATTAACATAACATATTTTTATAATACAAATATTATTCAACATAATTATAAGAGGGTTTATCACGTTGCACTCCTCCCTCCTTAGAATGAACTTGGGGAATCTATTCGGGCATGGAATGAGTTCCCCATTTCAGTTCACATCTCAAACCAGACTGATAAACCATCATCATTTTTGTTTGCTGCCCCTGCCCTGTGGGAAACAGTCATGTCATAATTTTGGAAGGCAAGGCTCCATCTTAACAGCCTACATTTGTTTTACCCATGTGTGCCAGCTAAACATGGGGGATGTGATCTGTTTGTACCTCAAAATGTTGCCCATATAGATATGGCTCTAACTTCTTTAGTGCCCACACCATGGCAAGACATTCTTTTCCCACTGTAGAGTAAACCTGCTCCATGGGAAGTAACTTCTTACTGAGGTACACTAAGGGGCGATCTTTCCCTTTGTTGGACATTTGACTAAGCACTACCCAAATACCCACATCTGAGATGTCAGTCTGGACTACAAAGGGTTTACTATAGTCTGAACTTTCCAATACAGGAGCACTACACAGTTCCTCCATTAGTCATGTTAAGGCTTGTTCACAGGCTGGCTCCCAGGTAACTTTCTTAGGTATCCTTTTACTTTGAAAGACCAGACAGGGAAGCAGCCAGGGTACTGTAGTTTGGTACAAATTTTCTACAGTACCCTGCTGTCCCTAGAAAACTCTGGACCTGCTTCTGTGTTTCAGGTATGGGCCATGCCTTGATTGCCTCTATTTTTGCTTGATTAGGATGGAGCTGTCCCCGGCCTACAACATGTCTGAGGTATGCCATCTCACCCATGACCACCTGGCACTTCTCAGCTTTTTCAGTGAGTCCAGCTCTCTATATCCTGCCCAGCACTTCCTTAAGGTGGGACAGGAGTTCATCCCAGCTGGCACTAAAGATGGCAATGTCATCCAGGAATGCCATGGTGTACTCCTTAGCATCATTTAACACCTGGTTTACCAACCTTTGGAAGGTAGCAAGGACATTCATCATTCCGAAAGGCATTTCTTTAAATTCAAAAAACCCTATTGGAGTGATGAAGGCTGACCTCTCCCTACCTCTGGCAGTTAACTCTACCTGCTAATACTCTTTTGTCAGGTCAATAGTTGTAAGGTAAGTCACCCCTTCCAACTTGTCCAGGAGTTCGTCCATCCATGGCATTGGGTGGGCATCTGATTTTGTGACTGTATTGAGTCCACGATAGTACACACAAAAAGGAGTAGAGCCATCTGGCTTGGGAACAAAGCCTATGGGTGAGGCCCAGGGGCTGTGGGATTTCTAGATTACCCCTAAATCCTGCATTTCCTCCACCTCCTTCCAAATGTCCTTTTGGACAGCCTCAAACACCCGCTATGCCATCCGCTGTATGGGCGCTTGTGTCCCTGTCTCCACATTGTGTGTCGCTAAGGGGGTTAGCCCTGGCTTGGCATTAAACAATGGGGCAAAGGCTGCTAAAACCTCCCTTACTTCCTAGATCTGATCTGGTGTCAACTGGGGCAACATTTTAATTGCCTCCACAAAGGACTCCCACTTGCTTTCTTCCAGCAAATCCAGAAGGTGGTCTCCTTCATCTGTCCCCTCCCCAGGACTACACGCTGCAAACACCATGTCAGCTCTATTAGCATATGGCTTCATCATGTTAACATGGTACATTCTTTGTGTATGACTCCTGTCAGGTAGTTCTAAAATGTAGTTTATGACATTTACCTGTCTGACTACTTTGTACGGTCCTGCCCACTTGGCCTGCAACTTACCTTTCTGGACCGGGAATAGGACCATGACTTCTTGACCCACAGTGTATGAGCGTGTTCGGGCTCTGCGGTCATACCATGCCTTTATTTTTTGTTGGGCAGCTGCCAGGTTTCTCTGGGCTGTTCCCATAAGCTCCTTCAGCTTTTCCTTAAACCTAAGTACATAATCCATTGTGGGATTTCCCTGGGTGGCGTGCTTGCCTTCCCAGTCCTCCTGGATCAAGTCTAGTGGCCCATGTACTCTGCATCCATATAAGAGCTTGAAGGGGAAAAACATGTCGACTCTTGGGGCACCTCCCTGTATGTGAACAGCAGGTGGGGAAGGTACAGTATTTCTCCCAGTCCCTCCCATGCAGTTCAGAAAAATGCTTGGAGCATTGATTTAATGGTACCACTGAATCTTTCCACAAGCCCATTGGCTTGCGGGTGATAAGGTGTCGTACAACTCTGCAACACCTCACACTTCTCCCACAAACATTTCATCATGTCCAACATGAAGGAATGCCCTCGATCGGTGATAACCTCCTACAGAAACCCAGCATGGGAGAAAGTCCCTAGCAAGGCATCTGCCACTTTGTCTAGCCTCAGTGAGGATTGGGCAACTGTCTGTGGGTACCAGGTGGCATAATCCACCACAGTCAGGATAAACCTCTTCCTGGAGGAGCTGGGGGTATTTACTGGCCGAGCAATATCCATTCCTACCCTCTGGAATGGCTCCTCCACTATGGGCAAAGGAATTAGGGTGGCTTGGGTTTTCTTACCCATCTTCCCTATTTCTTGGCATCGGTGACAAGATCTGCAATACTCCTTCACCTCCTGGGAGAAGTTGGGCCAATAGAAATTCTGGGCCAATCGCTGCTTAGTGCACATGATTGCCAGATGATCAGATATGGCAATATCATGTGCAGTCTTGAGCAACTGCTCACGGTATCCCTGGGGAATGACAAGCAGCCTGCCCATTGCCCCTTCCTCTGTCCTTATATCCTGCATATACAGCAGTCCATTGTCCCAGTAAACTTTATGTTTCCCATCACCTCACTGTGCTCCATCAGAGTCTGCCCAACCCCTCAGCTTCTCTAAACTACAGTCACTTTTCTGAGCAGCTGCAAACTCCTTACACATTCCCAAAGCATGGGACAAGTCCCCTTCAGTTTTTAGACTAGGGTCCCTAGCTCTAGCATCAGGGCATTCAGGATCATGGCCATCTCTAACCCTCTGACTATGGGTTACACCTCCCTCCTCAGAGGAACCCTCTATAGCTGTTCTGTTAACTGCTACATGAGGAACTTTTATCCCCCTTTTACTGTCCTCCATATCAGGAGACACAGGATGGGGGACCAGTCTCCCAGTGTTTTCCACAGGGATGTCAATGGGGCCCAGGGAACTACAAGTCACTTTTGCTGCTCGGCTGTGGGTAAATGCACACACTATCCCCTGCTGGAGATTGTTCCCAATAATTATGTCTAAAGCAAGATTTTCTGAAACTGCAACTTTTTGAACTCTCCCCAGTCTCACCCCAGTCCAGGAGAACACTAGCAAGTGGCAGCATTTTCTCCTCCCCAGTGAATCCCTGTACAGTAACAAATTGATTGGGTATAAGCTGTTCAGACTCTACCAAATCCCCTTTTACCAAAGTCAGGGCTGCCCCGTGTCCCTTAACCCATGGGTGTGTGCCCCATTCACATTGACTGGGTGTATGTGTTCCCTCATGTTTACTGGCATGCTTTCAGGGGCACAAACAACCCACTTCTTTCCTAGCACCACATTGTGCACACTCTGCCCTTTTTCGACACTGCCTGGCAATATATCCAGATTCTCTGCAAATCCAACTTTCATTTCTTTTATCAGGCAAATCTTTTCTTTGTAACTTGGGGTTACCTGGTTTCAGTGGAGGCAGGGAGGGTTTTACCTGCCCTGAAGGTACATTTTTCCCTTTCTGCACTGCCATGCCCACCCCATTCCCTCTCAGAGCAGGTCTGTTAATGGCATAGTGGTTCAAGAGTTCAGCAGCCTCTTGCTCTGTTTTTGGATCTTGGTCCTCTAGCCAGGTTTTAAGCTCTGCTGGACACACAAAAATAACCTGTTCTAACAGTACAACAATTTCAGTTTTCTCTACAGAGTTTGCTTTAATCCTTTACCACCAACATTTTAAAAAGTGAGGTTGTTTAGTGGCTAGCTCCTTTTAGTGCATGTTAGGGCTTCTCCTGAGCTTATGGAATTTATCTCTGTATGCCTCTGCTGTTAGATCATATTTCTTTAAAAGTGCAGCTTTAAGTTTACTATAATCATTACTGTCCATTTGACCCAATGTATCCCGAGCTTTCTCTATAAGTAGCAAGGATAGCTGGAAGCTCCAGGACTCTCTGGGAATATTTGCCTGAATACATACTTTTTCAAAGAAATTTAAAAAGGCATTCATATCTTTCCCCTCTTTAAATTCAGCTATCAATTTAGAATTTAATTTTTAACCCAGTCCAGTAGTTCCAATTAAACCCAGACCACTTACCTGCTCTGGCGCTGATCTTTGGAGTTGTGGCTTCTCCAGTTCAAATTTCCTCTGGTGCTCTCTCCTCTCACTCGGCCTCTCGCTGTTCTTGCTTGGCCTTTCACTGCTCTTGCTCAGCCTCTCTCTGACACTGTCGCTCTTCTCGCTCGGCCTCTCGCTGAAGCTGTCACTCTTTTTCCTTGGCCAGTCTCTGAAGCTGTAGCTCTTTTTCCTCTCACTCCTTCCCCAGCTTCCTCTGTTCAAGCTCCCTTCACTGCTGGGCTTCGAACCTTTTTTGTTTGAACTCCAGCTCCATCCTCTACAACTCCATCTGCGGCCTGATCCCTTCTGGATCCAGAATGCTGCTGACCTTCCTCTGCTGCTGTGGCCCTTGGCTTGTACTGGTCCTGCTGTCCTCCTCACTGCATCTGGACACTGCACTGGACTCTGCACCCTCCATGCCCAAGGTTTGATCCTTTCCAGTCACAGACTGTGACTTGAGATCTTGTGTATCAGCTGGCACAAGAGCCTCCATGATATGCTTCTCATGCTAGACTCTTTTCTCCTGGCACAACTGCCTCAGGTAGTCTGCAGTGTATTTGCTGTAGTTGGAAGCCATCTTCTTCCCTATCTATGGCTACACTAACTTACACCCAAAAATTAAATAAACCAGGTAGGGAAATTAGACTGTAAGCATGATGATGTAGTTCTATTACTTTTTAAATCACTGCCTTATTTTGCATGTGAGCTGTTACAGAATTAATCTGACACTCTGTACTGTTAATGCACGTGTTAGCAAATACCTTTAAATTGCACCGCTGCCAACCAAATCTGTCACAAATGCACTCGCAGGTCAGGCCCTCTGCTCCCACAGTGCCAAACCTTGAAGTGCAACATGTGAACAGGAGACAAACAAGGTAACTCTCCTGTCTGTTTTGGGTCTGAATCACCTACTAGCCTCGAGTCCTGAGGGTCAAATGTAAACCTTTTTGCTAGCACACCCAGTTAATAGGATCAGATATGGACAATTCTGCCTACCCTATTTACTGTGTGATCATAGCAGTCATGAAGTGAAACTGCCTCACCCCATATGTATTCTGCTACCCCATAGATTTGACTGCTAATTATATTGGTACGATAGTATATACTACTAATTATGATGATACAATAGTATATACTGTCACAAACGCAGTCCGCAGGTCAGGCCCTCTGCTCCCACAGTGCCAAACATCAAAGAGCAATATGTGAACAGGAGACAAACATGGTAACCCTCCTGTCAGTTTTGGGTCCGAATCACCTACTAGCTTCGAGTCCTGGGGGTCAAATGTGAACCTTTTTGTTAGCACACCCAGTTAACAGGCTCAGATATGTATCCTCGTCAGGGAATGCAGTACAATCCTTCACCCAGAGGCCCCCAGACAGGTTCCCAAGTGTTACCTTATGACTCAATATGAGTCCTAGGTATATTCTTACCTTTAGCAAGATAGTAACACACCCTTTTCAAGCACTTCACAGTTTTCAGAATGTCCCAAGACAGTTTCAGACTCAACATGCAAAAGAAAGACTCAAACAGGATTAAGGATAACAAAAAAAGGTTTACTAAGATTAAAAAAATAGATGAAATACAAAACACATATAGAGCATATAACCTGTACTTACAGTCCAAAAATAATTTGGAATTTTACAGAACAAAACGCATGATGTTTCAAAATGGCCTAGTCTAGCTAAACTTCCAGATGAGCATGCACTATGTTGAACAGAAGTGCTTTTTTGTAGTCCAGAAATCAATTGTGTCTCACTCCTATTAGGGTCCAGAGATAAAAGTGTATATTCCTTCAGAGGCTTGGCAAATTGAAAGTCAGTCTCTCCACCTCCTTATGATGTCACAGCACACATGAGGTCACTGTTAACCCTGTGATAAATCTATAATCTGAGTAGAAATATACAAAAGGATGTTATTTTACTGCTGTTTGGAAATCAGTTACCAATTTTTAAAATATGACAGTCTCTTTGATCAAAGCATTTCCTTTGATGTTCAGAAATCACATCCTGACAAACACTTCTCTTCTAGTGGGAAGAGCTATAACAGATAGCTGTTAGAATCTGTTGCTTCCTAGGATGTTGTAAAAAATGCACTCTGCTATTGCTCCCTGACTTCAAAGTAGAAATATTTTACAAGGTGTCACAACCTGTTCCTTGGAAGGAAGTTTTTAATTATAGTTTCCACTGGGCCAGTTTTATGACAGCCAGCTGTTTCAGCACACTGGGGCCTTTGGGGTCAAGAGGTAGGGCCTTTACAACTGCTAGTGCTACCCTTCCTCTAAGAAGACATTAACATAACATATTTTTATAACACAAATATTATTCAACATAATTATTAGAGGGTTTATCACGTTGCACTCCTCCCTCCTTAGACTGAACTTGGGGGATCTATTCCTGCATGGAATGAGTTCCTCATCTCAAACCGGACTGATAAATCATCATCATTTTTGTTTGCTGCCCCTGCCCTGTGGGAAACAGTCATGTCATAATTTTGGAAGGCAAGGCTCCATCTTAACAGCCTACATTTGTTTTACCCATGTGTGCCAGCTAAACGTGGGGGATGTGATCTGTTTGTACCTCAAAATGTTGCCCATATAGGTATGGCTCTAACTTCTTTAGTGCCCACACCATGGCAAGACATTCTTTTTCCACTGAAGAGTAAGCCTGCTCCATGGGAAGTAACTTCTTACTGAGGTACATTATGGGGTGATCTTTCCCATTGTTGGACATTTGACTAAGCACTACCCAAATACCCACATCTGAGATGTCAGTCTGGACTACAAAGGGTTTACTATAGTCTGAACTTTCCAATACAGGAGCACTACACAGTGCCTCCATTAGTCATGTAAAGGTTTGATCACAGGCTGGTTCCCAGGTAACTTTCTTAGGTATGTTTTTACGTAAAAGCCAGATAGGGGAGTGGCCAGGGCACTGTAGTTTGGTACAAATTTCCTATAGTACCCTGCTGTCCCTAGAAAACTCTGGACCTGCTTCTGTGTTTCAGGTATGGGCCATGCCTTGATTGCCTCTATTTTTGCTTGATTAGGATGGAGCTGTCCCCGGCCTACAACATGTCTGAGGTATGCCATCCCAGCCATGACCACCTGGCACTTCTCAGTTTTTTCAGTGACTCCAGCTGTCTGTATCCTGCCCAGCACTTCCTTAAGGTGGGACAGGTGTTCATCCCAGCTGGCACTAAAGATGGCAATGTCATCCAGGTATGCCATGGTGTACTTCTTAGCACCATTTAACACCTGGTTTACCAACCTTTGGAAGGTAGCAAGGGCATTCATCATTCTCAAAGGCATTTCTTTAAATTCAAAAAACCCTATTGGAGTGATGAAGGCTGACCTCTCCCTAGCTCTGGCAGTTAACTTTACCTGCCAATACTCTTTTGTCAGGTCAATAGTTGTAAGGTAAGTCACCCCTTCCAACTTGTCCAGGAGTTCGTCCGTCCATGGCATTGGGTGGCTTTCTGATTTTGTGAGTCCATGATAGTCCACACAAAAATGAGTAGAGCCATCTATCTTGGGAACAAAGCTATGGGTGAGGCCCAGGGGTTGTGGGATTTCTAGATTACCCCTAAATCCTGCATTTACTCCATCTCCTTCCAAATGTCCTTTTGGACAGCCACGAAAACCCGATATGCCATCCTCTGTATGGGCGCTTGTGTCCCTGTCTCCACATCATGTGTCACTAAGGGGATTAGCCCTGGCTTGGCACTAAACAATGGGTCAAAGGCTGCTAAAACCTCCCTTACTTCCTGGATCTGATCTGGTGTCGACTGGGGCAACATTTTAATTGCCTCCACAGAGGACTCCCACTTCCTTTCTTCCAGCAAATCCAGAAGGAGGTCTCCTTCATCTGTCCCCTCCCCAGGACTACACACTGCAAACACCATGTCAGTTCTATTAGCATATGGCTTCATCATGTTAACATGGTACATTCTTTGTGTATGACTCCTGTCAGGTAGTTCTAAAATGTAGTTTATGACATTTACCTGTCTGACTACTTTCTACGGTCCTGCCCACTCAGCCTGCAACTTACCTTTCTGGACCGGGAATAGGACCATGACTTCCTGACCCACAGTGTATGTAACAAGGGATATAGAAGTGTGTCCCTATGTTACAGGCAAACCTCATTTTGGTCTAAAACATAAGGTGTTTGTGTAACAAATATTGATCTATGAAGCTGAATCATATTAAAACTTGCAAAGTTACAAGTTTAATTGAGCAACAACTTGTAATATTAAAGAGTCTTTTGATATTTGTACTAATCATGTGAGTAATAGGAAACAGGTGTTTTAAGTGTCTGCAAAAACAGAAATACAGGGATAGTGTTCAAGTTACCCTTCTGACTACAGGCTAAAGTGCTTGTAAGCACATTCCTAAGTGCAAATCTATTTCTTCCTTCTAAATCTTAGTAACTGGTAATGACAATTATTATTATCCTTATATAGTAGTATAATTTACACTATCAATACATTTGTGCTGACAAGAGCTAGCTCATACATTAGCTCATGCAAGAACTAAAAGGAGAATTGCCTTGTCATGCATGAACTAAAAGAAAAATTGCCTTTTAAGTTAATGTTTGTATTTGTCTTGGACCAATCATAGGCAACCATAGTACTGTCTTCCACTATATAAGCAAGCCACTATACACTGTTAGTTTGAAGAACTAAGAATGACGAATGAAGGATGTACCACTTGTAATCTCTCACTGTGATTATTGTTATAATCATTAAATTCTTCCGCCTTCAGCCTCATCTCTGTTCGTCTCCTTTCTAAGTATTTGTAATAGATAATTTACTAATGGTAATTTTTTTTCCAACGCTACAATTGGTGCCGTGACTCGGATTGCTGGTGCTGCATGCTGAGGAGGCTGCCTAACTGCTGGTTGGTTAGTCAGCAAGCCCTAATAAGAAGGTGAGGACGTTTGGAGACATGGTGCTGCTGGCTTTAAGCGAGAGAAGAGGGTACACACAGACAGTCACAGCCACTTGACAATCAGCCATGAAGACACAAAGCATCATTATCATCGGCTTGGTGACAGCCATAAGATTTTCTATAATCCCCAGCCTAAACATTAATGTGGAACAGACTAATGTCATGTGTAAGTATGAACAGTCCATTACACTGTTAATCAGTTGGAACTGGGACCCTGTTGATACCAACACCTACACGACACGAGCATGGAAAGCCACCTGGACTAAAAAACAACCATATTTTCATATCTACAAACTGGTGTGTGGACATTTTTAACAGCTGGTCCAGCAGTGCATCAGAGCTCAAGACTGGATCACCGCAAAGCTACATGGACTGGGAACAGAAAAATGGGTCTCTTGTTATAAACAGAGCCACACCAAAGGACAATGGTGTTTATGTGTTAACTCTGTCCTACTGTCTTTGGGATGATAATAGTGTTTGTAACAATGCTGGTATAAACAACTCATTACGTCTTGTAGTCTCAGATGCCATATATTTGACTATGACACCAACCGAATGCCCAAATGTGACAAAAGGGCCAGAGAGTGGGCTTACATCAACACCTATTGATCAAATACTTGTAAATAATGTAAAGTACAGTAGAGTGCATATAAATTTAGATTTTTCTGCTTGGAATATAAATGTTAACAGTAGTTGTGCAGACACTGGTGTGTCAAAGTTTTATGCCACCATGTTAATTGACATGTTAAGTGCCTTCCATGCCAAAACAGGGAACATAATGACCCCTCTCATTAGTAAAGAAAGGGTTAGTAATACTAGAAAGAAGCGAGATCTGTGGGGAGACCTGGCTGGACTTTTTGGATCAGGAATGAGCATATGGAATAGGGCAGACCTTGAGGCCATTAAGGGGTACCAAGACCAGTTTAATACTAATACAGGAGAAAGGGTCTTGCTACCACTTACATTAGGCCAGCAAGGTTTAGCAATAGAAGAGCGTTTATCTGTGTACAATATACATGAGGTAGGCTGTTTGTTTAAAAAGGTAGAGCACAAAATTAATGAACTTGTTGTTGAACATAATGAAGAAGTTTTTAATAATAGCATAAATACAGCTATAGTGTGTAGTGCTTATGGATCTTATGTTTTAACTCAAGTTAGTCAATTGTTACTGGAGATTAATCATAATCAATTGCCTAACCAAATTTCTGACGCACAGTTAAAATTGTGGTATTGTCCAGATTGCGTCAATGTTAATGATAGTAGGTGTATAACTTTTTGTGTTAAAGCTCGAGCCCCACCTATGTGGTGGATTCGTAAGGTAACCAAAGTATATGTTAAACCACAAGTGTTTAGACCTAACAATACGCTTAGTAGCACCATGAGGGTGTCCCTCGTGGTAAGACTACCTCAAGTTGAGTATAACAAGGAGGTGTACTCCCAAATAGTAAAAGTACACTCTGTAGGGTATTTACAAGGCCAGTATTATGCATATTGAATTTCACCCCCAGCGATCCTAGTATGCAGTAATGATGGGTCCTGGGTAGCGCTAAACTTACATTGCTGTGAAGAAATAAATAGTCAATGGATATGCCAGTGTGATGTCATGTCACTAGCACAAGCCATTTGTGGGGAAATTCCCATGGGTCAAGCTGAAAATAATACTGCCTTGTGCCTATCCAGTTAAAATGATGGTATCCTACAAGTAGTTGTAACCTATAATAGTACTAACCAATACTGTGTTGTTACAAATATACCTATCTTATTTTATGAAGGACAAATGTGTACTATTCACAACCCAAACTTTTGTATTATTCCCAAACATAGCGTATATATTGGTGACAAGGTTTTGCACCTATTACCAACCTGGAGGATGAAAATTATAATGTACATTTGATACCCACACCAAGCATATGATATTAACAAATATGCATGCATCATTTGGAGCTTGATATCTCTCCTATCTCTTAACGTGCAGTCACTTTTAAATCGAAAAGATACTCATTTGATACAAATACAAAATACGCTCATAAAGGCACAAGTAGTTGTAAATGAATTGCTCAGTGAGAGGATAATGAGCACTGATTTATAGCTATGCAGGGACCCTTAGGAGTCCTGTCTTTAAAAGTTTTACTTGTGTTGCAAGTGGTCTTAGTGTTCCTGGTATATTATAGGCCTGTGTAAGCTCAAGACTTATTGTGCTTCGTAAATCTGAAATTAGATGTACATGCTCCGAGGAGCTGCACTGTTACACAAATAATAATTAAGAAACATAGGGCCAAGGGGGCTTGTAACAAGGGATATAGAAGTGTGTCCCTATGTTACAGTCAAACCTCATTTTGGTCTAAAACATAAGGTGTTTGTGTAACAAATATTGATCTATGAAGCTGAATCATATTAAAACTTGAAAAGTTACAAGTTTAACTGAGCAACAACTTGTAATATTAAAGACTCTTTTGATATTTGTACTAATCATGTGAGTAATAGAAAACAGGTGTTTTAAGTGTCTGCAAAAACAGAAATACAGGGATAGTGTTCAAGTTACCCTTCTGACTACAGGCTAAAGTGCTTGTAAGCACATTCCTAAGTGCAAATCTATTTCTTCCTTCTAAATCTTAGTAACTGGTAATGACAATTATTATTATCCTTATATAGTAGTATAATTTACACTATCAATACATTTGTGCTGACAAGAGCTAGCTCATACATTAGCTCATGCAAGAACTAAAAGGAGAATTGCCTTGTCATGCATGAACTAAAAGAAAAATTGCCTTTTAAGTTAATGTTTGTATTTGACTTGGACCAATCATAGACAACCATAGTACTGTCTTCCACTATATAAGCAAGCCACTATACACTGTTAGTTTGAAGAATTAAGAATGAAGAATGAAGGATGTACCACTTGTAATCTCTCACTGTGATTATTGTTATAATCATTAAATTCTTCTGCCTTCAGCCTCATCTCCGTTCGTCTCCTTTCTAAGTATTTGCAATAGATAATTTACTAATGGCAATTTTTTTCCAATGCTACAGTGTATGAGCGTGTTCGGGCTCTGCCGTCGTACCACACCTTTATTTTTTGTTGGGCAGCTGCCAGGTTGCTTTGTGCTGTTCCCATAAGCTCCTTCAGCTTTTCCCTGAACCTAAGGACATAATCCATTGTGGGAGTTCCCTTGGTGGCGTGCTTGCCTTCCCAGTCCTCCTGGATCAAGTCTAGGGGCCCTTGTACCCTGCGTCCATATAAGAGCTTGAAGGGGAAAAACATGTCGACTCTTGGGGCACCTCCATGTATGTGAACAGCAGGTGGGGAAGGTACAGTATTTCTCCCAGTCCCTCCCATGTGGTTCAGCAAATGCTTGGAGCATTGATTTAATGGTAACACTGAATCTTTCCACAAGCCCATTGGCTTGCGGGTGATAAGGTGTTGTACATCTCTGCACCACCCCACACTTCTCCCACAAACATTTCATCATGTCCAACATGAAGGAATGCCCTCGATCGGTGATAACCTCCTGCAGAAACCCAGCACGGGAGAAAATCCCTAGCAAGGCATCTGCCACTTTGTCTGTCCTCAGTGAGGACAGGGCAACTGCCTGTGGGTACTGGGTGGCATAATCCACCACAGTCAGGATAAACCTCTTCCTGGAGGAGCTGGGGGTATTTACAGGCCCCACAATAGCAATTTCTACCCTCTGGAATGTTTCCTCCACTATGGGCAAAGGAATTAGGGTGGCTTGGGTTTTCTTACCCGCCTTCCCTATTTCTTGGCATTGGTGACAAGACCTGCAATACTCCTTCACCTCCTGGGTGAAGTTGGGCCAATAGAAATTCGGGCCAATCGCTGCTTAGTGCATGTGATTCCCAGATGACCAGACATGGCAATATTGTGTGCAGTCTTGAGCAACTGCTCACGGTATCTGTGAAGAATGACAAGCTGTACCCATCACTCCTCCCTCTGTCCTTATATCCTGCGTATACAGCAGTCCATTGTCCCAGTAAACTTTATGTTTCCCATCACCTCACTGTGCTCCATCAGAGTCTGCCAAAGCCCTCAGCTTCCCTAAACTACAGTCACTTTTTGGAGCAGCAGCAAACTCCTTACACATTCCCAAAGCATGGGACAGGTCCCCTTCAGTTTTTAGACCAGTGTCCCTAGCTCTAGCATCAGGGCATTCAGGATCGTGGCCATCTCTAACCCTCTGACTATGGATTACACCTCCCTCCTCAGAGGAACCCTCTATAGCTGTTCTGTTAACTGCTACCTGGGGAACTTCTACCCCCTTTTACTGTCCTCTATATCAGGAGACACAGAATGTGGGACCAGCCTCCCAGTATTTACCACAGGGGTGTCAATGGGGCCCAGGGAACTACAACTCACCTTTGCTGCTTGGCTGTGGGTAACTGCACACACCATCCCCTGCTGGAGATTGTTCCCAATAATTATGTCTAAAGCAAGATTTTCTGAAACAACAACTTTTTGCAGTCTCCCCTGTCTCACCCCAGTCCAGGAGAACACTAGCAAGTGGCAGCATTTTCTCCTCCCCAGTGAATCCCTGTACAGCAACAAATTGATTGGGTATAAGCTGTTCAGACTCTACCAAATCCCCTTTTACCAAAGTCAGGGCTGCCCTGTGTCCCTTAACCCATGGGTGTTTGCCCTATTCACATTGACTGGGTGTATGTGTTCCCTCATGTTTACTGGCATGCTTTGAGGGACACACAAACAACCCGCTTCTTTCATAGCACCACATTGTGCACTCTCTGCCCTTTTTCGACACTGCCTGGCAATATGTCCAGGTTCTCTGCAAACCCAACTTTCATTTCTTTTATCAGGCAAATCTTTTCTTTATGACTTGGAGTTACCTGGTTTCAGTGGAGGCAGGGAGGGTATTACTTGCCCTGAAGGTGCATTTTTACCCTTTCTGCACTGCCATGCCCACCCCATTCCCTCTCAGAGCAGGTCTGTTAATGGTATAGTGGTCCAAGAGTTCAGCAGCCTCTTGCACTGTTTTTGGATCTTGGTTCTCTAGCCAGGTTTTAAGCTCTACTGGGCACGCAAAAAAAAACCTGTTCTAACAGTACAACATTTTCAGTTTTCTTTACAGAGTTTGCTTTAATCCTTTCCCACCAACATTTTAAAAGAGGTTGTTTAATGGCTAGCTCCTTGTAGTGCATGTCAGGACTTCTCCTGAGCTTATGGAATTTATCTCTGTATGCCTCTGCTGTTAGATCATATTTCTTTAAAAGTGCAGCTTTAAGTTTACTATAATCATTACTGTCCATTTGACCCAATGCATCCTGAGCTTTCTCTGTAAGTAGCGGGGATAGCTGGAAGTCCAGGACTCTCTGGGAATATTTGCTTGAATACATACTTTTTCAAAGGAATTTAAAAAGGCATCCATATCTTCCCCCTCTTTAAATTCAGCTATTAATTTAGAATTTAATTTGTAACCCAGTCCTGTTGTTCCAGTTAAACCCAGGCCACTTACCTGCTCTGGCGCTGATCTTTGGAGTTGTGGCTTCTCCAGTTCAAATTTCTTCTATTGCTCTCTCTCCTCTCACTCGGCCTCTCGCTGTTCTTGCTCGGCCTCTCACTGCTCTTGCTCAGCATCTCTCTGACACTGTCGCTCTTCTCGTTCGGCCTCTCACTGAAGCTCTCACTCTTTTTCCTTAGCCTCTCTCTGAAGCTGTAGCTCTCATTCCTCTCACTCCATCTCCAGCTTCCTCTGTTCAAGCTCCCTTCACTGCTGTGCTTCGAACCTTTTTTGTTCGAACTCCAGCTCCATCCTCCGCAACTCCATCTGCGGCCTGATCTCTTCTGGCTCCAGAATGCTGCTGACCTTCCTCTGCTGCTGTGGTCCTTGGCTTGCACTGGTCCTGCTGTCCTCCTCACTGTATCTGGACACTGCACTGGACTCTGCACCCTCCATGCCCATGGTTTGGTCCTTTCCAGTCACAGACTGTGACTCGAGGTCTTGTGTATCAGCTGGCACAAGAGCCTCCATGATATGCTTCTCATGCTGGACTCTTTTCTCCTGGCACAACTGCCTCAGGTAGTCTGCAGTGTCTTTGCTGTAGTTGGAAGCCTTCTTCTTCTTCCCTATCTATGGCTACACTAACTTACACCCCAAAATTAAATAAACCAGGTAGGGAAATTAGACTGTAAGCATGATGATGTAGTTCTATTACTTTTAAAATCACTGCCTTATTTTGCATGTGTGCTGTTACGGTATTAATCAGACACTCTGTACTGTTAATGCTCGTGTTACCAAATTCTTTTAAATTGCACTGCTGCCAACCAAATCTGTCACAAATGTTCTTGCAGGTCAGGCCCTCTGCTTCCACAGTGCCAAACCTTGAAGTGCAATATGTGAACAGGAGACAAACAAGATAACCCTCCTGTCTGTTTTAGGTCTGAATCGCCTACTAGCCTCAAGTCCTGATGGTCAAATGTGAACCTTTTTGCTAGCACACCCAGTTAACAGGCTCAGATATGGACAATTCTGACTACTCTATGTATTGTGTGATCATAGCAGTCATGAAGTGAAACTGCCTCCCCCTATATTAATTCTGTACCCCATAGATTTGACTGCTAATTATATTGATACAATAGTATATACTGCTAATTACGATGATACAATAGTATATACTGTCACAAACATGGTCCACAGGTCAGGCCCTCTGCTCCCACAGTGCCAAACATCAAAGTGCACTATGTGAACAGGAGACAAGCATGGTAACCCTCCTGTCTGTTTTGGGTCTGAATCACCTACTAGCTTTGAGTCCTGGGGGTCAAATGTGAACCTTTTTGTTAGCACACCCAGTTAACAGGCTCAGATATGTACCCTCTTCAGGGAATAGAGTACAATCCTTCACCCAGTGGCCCCCAGCCAAGTTCCCAAGTGTACCCTTACGACTCAATAAGAGACCTAGGTATATTCTTACCTTTAGCAAGATAGTAACACACCTTTTTCAAGAATTTCACAGTTTACAGAATTTCCCAAGACAGTTTCAGCCTCCACATGCAAAAGAAAGACTCAGACAGGATTAAGGATAACAAAAAAAGGTTTACTAATATTAAAAAAATAGATAAAATACAAAACACATATAGAGCATATAACCTGTACTTACAGTCCAAAAATAATTTGGAATTTTATAGAACAAAACAAATGATCTTTTAAAATGGCCTAGTCTAGCTACACTTCCAGATGAGTGTGTACTATGTTGAACAGAAGTGCTTTGTTTGTAGTCCAGAAATCAATTGTGTCTCACTCCTCTTAGAGTCCAGAGATAAAAGTGTATTTTCATTCAGAGGCTTGGCAAATTGAAAGTCAGTCTTTCCACCTCCCTGTGATGTCACAGCACACATGAGGTCACTGTTAACCCTGTGATAAATCTGTAATCTGAGTAGGAATATACAAATTATGTTATTTTACTGCTGTTTGGAAATCAGCAGTTAGCAATTTTTAAAATATGACAGTCTCTTTGATCAAAGCATTTCTTTTGATGTTCAGGAATCACATCCTGACAAACACTGTTAGAATCTGTCACTTCCTAGGATGTCGTAAAAGATGCACTCTGCTATTGCTCCCTGACTTCAAAGTAGAAATATTTTACAAGGTGTCACAACCTGTTCCTTGGAAGGAAGTTTTTAATTATAGTTTCCACTTGGCCATTTTTATGACAGTCAGCTGTTTCAGCACACTGGGGCCTTTGGAGTCAAGAGGTCAGGCCTCTACAACAGCTAGTGCTGCCTTTCCTCTATGCAGACATTCACATAACATATTTTTATAAGACAAACATTATGCAACATAATTATTAGAGGGTTTATCATGTTACATATACTTCAGGCACTTTGGTTGATAAAATGCAGGTTACAGTTTGCATTTTACCAATTACAGTCATTTAAAAAAACGAAACATAAACTAGTCTTAATCCCTAAAAAAAACTCAATCAGTATTATTTAATAGAAGTAACTAGAGTCAAGTAGAAAAAAATTTGAATATAAAAACAAATGAAGGAACCATGATACAGCAAGTGCAGTCTTACAGATATTTGGGAAGGTGGTTAGACAGCAACTTGAAGTGGGATACACACATAGAACAAATGCTAAAGAATGTTGGGAAGTGATTAGGAGCACTTTATAGGGCAAAAATGTGTCTGTCCCTTGAAACTAGGAGAAGCATGGTGAATACCATGATCTTACCAGTATTTGATTATGGAGAGATCCTGTACATTGCTGCTGCTAAAAAGGAACTAGCTAGACTAACAGACTTGCCCACTATATAACCAGTGCCACAAGGATGACCCATACCTGTCAGTTATATACGAAACTAGGTTGGCAAAGATTAGGAGATAGGAGACAAGAGCACATCCTCGCCTTCATGAATAAAGCACTTAGAAAGCAGCTTCCAGACGATATATGCTCTAAAGTTATTATTAGACAAAAAACAAATTCTTTAATATTAGCAATGGGTATTGATTTTGTGGTCCCAAGATGTAACCTAGAAAAAGGAAGGACTTTTATCTATTATATAGGGGCAACAGCATGGAATAACATCCCCATTGGGTTAAGAACTTCATTGGCAAAAAATAGTTGGCAAAAAATAGAAATATGGTTAGATAGTAAGGTTGGGGAATTTAATGACTGCTGCTAAATGAGGTGGCAACTTTTAAATCACCTAGTGGGTGTATTTATTTGTGTGTAAATTTCTAGTTTTTTTTTGTAAACTTTGAATTCTGATGTTGCTAATTCGTGTGTGTGTGAATTGTATGTTATTGTAATGTACTGAATTTCCTGAATGGTAACTTTTCTACTTTCATGTGGGCCTCATTGCAAATGAGCCTTGGCTCAGTCAAGCATATCCATTGTTCATATATTCTATGAATAAAAACATTTACTACTACCATTACTAATTAAATGAGATGCCCCTTGTTAATTTTACCTCAGTGTGGACTCAGGTATTTTGTTGGACTGTTGCACCTCTAACCTGTTTTTTCCTAGCCCAGCATCTAAGGAGATGCCTGAATCCAGTATGGACTGGCAAGACCTGGTAAATATAAGCCAGCCAGGGAATAGAGTTCTGCTGTGGGTGCCCCCTCCCCACCATCTTGTCACTAAACATTGGGAAGGGGGCTACAACTTGGAGTCTCTACCAGGATGTGTTTTGGGGTACCTGATCTGTTTTGTGACTCTAATGAGGTGCTGGGTGAAATCTGTTTTATGGGAGATGTGATTTATTGCCATTTGGGACTGGTTAATATGGCATGGCCTGTAAAGCAAATTTGTACCTTGAAGGAAGCTTTTGCACCCTGTTTTCTGGCATGGGGACACAGCTGGCCAGAACATGTGAGATCTATGCAAATGCTGCTGGAATGCAAGGTTGCTGACCCCTGGGGATGTTGATGCACCCAGATCACTACTATCTAGTGAGCAGGATACAAGAACCCCACTTGCAGCTGTACTGCTTGCTGCCATCATGGAATTTGTGCTCTGTAGTAGCCAACAGGAAGCCCCAGTGGCTGGATTGAGGTCTGCAATGTTCAGGTGAATCACCAGAATCAGCTGCCACTGGCCCAGTGGAAGTCACAGTGGAGGATGAAGAGGATCTGGAGCAGTATGTTTATCCCAGTCTGTACAAATCTGTGATTTTGTCCTCACCAGAGGAGGACCCTAATTTGCCAGCACAGTCTCAGAGGAGGAGGAGAGAAATGTATGGCCAGGCCAGAGACAGTGACCCTAAAGTCTGGAGATATTGTGAGGGAGTATGACTTCCTGATGGCAGGCCCCTCGCTCTATTCTCCACAGCTTGCCTGAATGGTCCCAGGCAGAAAGGATTGGGCAGCATTGGATAAAGCAGGAGTATCCGTCATATGGCTACCCTTACTGCCTGAAAGAATCTGGGATATTACTGAAGAACATTACAAGGACTGGGTGTATCACGGCATTCTTGATAAACAGTTGAAAAAAACACAACCTGACTTCTGCTAGCTCCACCACTGCGCATCATGAGATCCAGTGGATTTCTAAGGGCAAATGCTCTCATCATGCTTATGAGGGTCTCACTCAGTTCAAAAAATGTGCTTTGATGCAGGACTTGGATGGAACCTGTACCAAGTAATATGTAGCAGCCTCCGATTCTTTTGGGCAACAGATGACCAAGCCAACCCTTGATTCCACTTTCCTTGGAAGAGTCTGTAACAGTTGAAGACTGTGATCCCGAGTTGACCCCCCAGTGGACAGTTTTTGCCCACCTGAGGTAAAGACTGTATAATGGAGCAGCTGATAATGGAGAGCGGGAGAGAAGGCAAAAAGGCTGCAAGCCGTCCAGTGATGAAAATGGGTGAGATCAACCCTTTTCTTGTTTACTTTACATTTATTAACTCATTAGACTTTAGTTACACAGGGACATTGGTTGACAATGATACCTCATGGTATAAAATAGGTTTTGGTTATGTGAATGTTGACATGGGCAGAGGTCTAAAAATCTAAACTGTCACAGGCTGAATACGTTAATAAGAGTTACTGTTACATTTATTTTTTTCTGTACATAGTTTTTCCTTGTGTATTACTGATAAAACTTTCAATAATTTTGACTAGTTTAAAAAAAATGAGTTACTGTTACTGTATTGTTGAATACTATTACTGTCATAGGCCAAGCAAGTTAAGAAGTGCTATTGGTAGTGTACTGCTGAATGTAATTTTGTATCAGCTACGTTTACAGTTACTGTTTCAAAGTCCTAATGTGACCCACTGTTAACCTATATCGTGGGGCATGGGGAGTAGGTGGTTTTGGCAACAGTTAGGCAGGTTGAGCAGTTTCTAATTTGGTAGGGCAGGTTAAGACTGAGATGCTACACCTGTTCGAGGAGGTTCAGGTGGTTGGGTCACCAGGTTACAAGCTCAAGCACAGTTTTAGAGAGTCGAGCTCTGTTAGGGTCCTCTAGTTATCTTATTTTGAGGGGAGAATTTGGCCACTTGGGTGGTAACACCAGCCTAGCAGGCCAGTGACTTAGAGTGGGGGAGGGAGTGTGCATACCTCCTTGCTGGGTCACAGGATTGTAGCTGGTACTGCTAGATGCTGGCAGTGGGCTGCAAGCATTTGAGCAGGGGAGGGTTGTAACTCTCCATTAGGGAAGTGTATTTTTTGGGGCATTAAAACTGGGAGTTGGGCTTCATCAGCCCAGTACCTAAAGGGTTAATCCCTTTGTTACACAGCATGGCCTGTTGCTGGTGGGAGATCACTGGGATATGCAGGGATATTTCACCGTGGATTTGGCAAGCATTTAGGGGCTGGCTGAGAGAGAGGAAGAGATCAAGGAGCGGGGGAAAGGAGCTATGGGAATGGGGATGATTTCCCACTAACGTAGCCTTGGATGAGACTGGAGAGCCTGGGAGGAGTGCACTGTGCTTTGCTTCCCTGGTGTAAAAGAGGAAGGACCTGGTGGGAAGCTCTGGTGTGCCAGCTAGGCATGAGATAGAGCCAAGATGCCCTGTGATCAACAGTGAGAGAGAGAGAGAGAAAGAGATAGTGTGGGGAAGCCTGTTGCCTGAATGCCCAGAAGCAGGATGTGGGGTAATGAAGAATAAGAGAGGATTTAGTCCCTAGGGACACATTCCCTTAGTTCTTGGGGACAGTCACCTAGTTGATGTGCGGTGGAAGATGCGAGGTTGGGAGAGAAACCCTAACTGTATGGCTGATTGCTCCATAGGGACTGTGACTGAGAGAGAGAGAGAGGGAAAGGGGAAGGAGTGATGCTGAGTGGGAAAGCCCACTGCTAGAGGAGTGGGGAGTCTTATCAGTTCTGTAATAATACTGCCCCATGGATTTTGGAACCACAGCAGTTCACGGACAATGCTGCCTATGTGCTGTGTGATCACAGCAGTCATGAAGAGAAACTGCCTGCCCTTGTATTAATTCTGCAGCTCCATGGAATTGACTACTAATTAAATGGGATCGCCCTTGTTCATTTTACATCATTGTGGACTGTTGCACCTCTAACCTGTTTTTTCCTAGTCCAGCACCTAAGGAGATGCCTATATCACTTTATTTTTTATTTATTTATTTATTAAGTCTAGGATTACAAACACCTTTGAGCCTTGGCTCTTTTACAAAGGTTCCACGTCAGAGAAATACAAATTATGGGGAACATCAAGACAGACATTACAACAATGTGGACATTGCAAACAGAGTACAGATTAATACAATTCAAGGGTAGCATTGTAACAAAGCAGCCAGCAGCATTTGTCAGAGAAAACAGACAACAGATAAGAAGGGCCAGAGTCATAGGGAGAGGGAAGAGGGGAGGGGGGAAGGGATGTAGGAAGGGTGGGGAGAAGGTGAAAAGTGCAGCACTGGGTATACCAAGATGTAAGGGTAGAATCCAGTGAGGAGGGGGACCACTAGAGCAGGAAGGGAAGTGGAAAAACAAGGTTAAGTTGGGCAGTCACAGGAGCGGTTGGTAGTGAGATAGTCCCGGAGCCTAGTTTTAAACATACCAATTGTTGGGACAGAGGAGATGGTGGGGCTGAGGCCATTGAACCAGAGTGGCACTCGATAAGCAAAAGAGCATTGTCCCTGTTAAGTGTGAGAGTTGGGGACTTTCAGTAGCTGTAGCGTGGATCTCCTAAGGCATCATTTGTTAATTCGGTGTTGTAACAGAGTTGAGACCCCAGAAGGTGCAAGGCCAAGGTAGATTTTTTTCACCATGGAGCAGGTGAGAAACTTTATACAGTTTGATAATTGGAGCCAGCCAGTCTGAATGTACAGGTCACATGTGTGGGTGAGATGGTGAGCACCAGTGATGAGCCGACATGGCTTATTTAAGGCAGTTGAGAGGTGTCTAAGGGTTGTGGTTGTGGCCGAGCTATAAATGATGAGACCACAGTCTATTAGAGCAATCACAGAGCTCAGGACTGCAACCTTCAAAGCTTCTGGTGTGAGGTGTGGTCTGTGTTTGTATAGGAGACCAAGCCGTATATTAGCAGCTCTAGCTACATTATCTACATGAAGTCCATAGAAGAGATTAAGGTCGAGCTGTATCCTTAAGTATTTGAAGGACCCCACCTGATCTAGAGTGTTCCCCTGGGTGGTGGAGATAGCCAAGTGGTGTAGCTTGTGTGGGTTATGAGAGCTGCAGAAGAGCATAGATTTGGTTTTCTTGTCATTGAGGACCAGTTTATGATTAAGAAACCATGTCTCTACAGAACTGAAACCAAGTTGAAGGTTGTGGTGTAGAGTTGCAGGATCTTTGTGAGTGGAGGATACAACAGCATCATCAGCATATAGTATGATCTGCTCAGAGCAGTGGTAAGGAGGAGTTTCAGAAAAGGCTAAAAGGAGGAGGCCGGTATGGATCCTGTGGGACACCTGAGCCCAGTGAGCAGTGTCAGAAAAAGCTTTCGCAATTTTTACTCTCTACGACCAGTTTTCTAAGTAGCTTTTAAACCAGAGAGAAGAGTCAGGTGATAGCCCAGCATTCAGTAGTTGGTGAATTAGTAGTGCATGGTGTACTGTATCGAAGGCCTTGGAGAGGTCGATGAAAATGGGCCCTGTGAGAAGGCTGTTGTCAAGGGATTTGTGCAAAGCTCCACTGAACTCAAGAAGGGCTGTGGTGGTACTGTGACCTTTCTGGAAGCCATGTTGTTGTGGACAAGGTATATTGTATTTATCCAAGTGGTTGGTAAGTTGATCAGCTACGATGCACTCGAGTGCCTTAGAGAGTGGGGGCAGTATGGAGATAGGGTGATAATTTGAGTGATTTGTCTTATCCCCACTTTTCTGGACGGGTGTCATGGTGGCTGTTTTCCATAGGTTCAGGAATTTTCCACAGCTGAGAGAGAGGTTTAGGATTTTTGTTAATGGATGAATTACCTCATCGAGGGTGATCAACAGAAGCTTAAGGTCCAGGGTGTCGCTACTAGATCTAGATTTAGAGATAGCTGCAGTAATATAGCGGCAAGCTTCATTCAGCCTTACCACCTTGAAGTAGAAGAGGGGATGGTTAGACTGAGGGCCTGAGGTATTTGGGGAGTAGGCCCTGTTTTCGAAAAAGTCATGGGGTAGAACAGCACTAAGGTCTGAAAAAGCCGTGTTAAAGATGTTTGCGATCACCTTGGGGTCGAGGGTTGAGGATCCATCAACCATTAACATGGCCGGAGAGGTTTTTGGCTGCTTCCGTGTGACATCCTTGATATTGTCCCAGAAAGCACAACCATTTCCCCATGTATTGGTGAGAACGTCTTTGTAATAGGTGGATTTCATTAGCCGTATGACTTTTGTGCAGGCATTTCATGCTTGTTTGTAATTTTGGATGTCCAGTTGTTTGCCAGTGGCCCTGGCAACTACCCAGAGGTGATCCTTTAGTTTCAGCTGTGAGAGAAGAGCCGCGGTGACCCATGGGTTAGAGAGAGATTTTGTTTTGCACCTTTTAGCAGGGGCAAAGAGGTCGCAGGCATTGTTGAAAATTGAGATGAAGTGATCAAGAGCCAAGTTAACATCTGTTGCTTGATAGATGGATAGCCAGTCTTGTAGAAGCAGGTATTGTTTGAGATGTGGAAGTTTTCCTCAAGGAAGGACTCTGCTAGTGATAATTTAGGGAGGGGGCTTAAGAAATTTGTTGGACCATGCACACATGACTTGGGAGTGGTCACTGAGAGAGTCTGGTCACTGAGAGAGTCCAGGCCTTACCAGTATGGACTGGTAAGGCCTGGTAAACATAAGCCAGCCAGGGAATAGAGTTCTGCTGTGGGCGTCATCTCCCCATAGACTTCACCACCATCTTGCCCCTAAAAATCGGGGAAGGGTACTACATGTGTAATATTGCTGATCTAGGATTTAATAAAACATGTTCAAGTTTCAAGTATCTTATATTTATTCAGCTTTATATCTCTTTTAACAGCTTTTTGGAAACTGCATAAATAACATCATAGCAAAGGAAAAATAATAGGAGTTTGTGACCAATTTACAAGGGCAAAAGTTTAAAGGTGTTTTTTATATGACTAAATGGTGCTAAAAAAAGATGGGCTCTCAGGACCCTCTCCAAAATTTGGGCAATTGCTGCTAGGTGGCTAAATTCAAGATGGCCACCAAAAATCTCTAAAATGGCATATCTCAGCCCATAGTCGTCATATAAAGCTGTATTGAGTGTATAAATGGGGGAAGGGGTTGAGGGTCAAGGAATTCATTTCTTATAATAAAAATGTTCTTTCTTGAAGCCAAAGTCTCCTCCACCCTCAGATCTTGAAATTTGTGTTTCTAAATTTAAGTATATAATGGGTGTAATTTTTCAGTGTCAGAAAAATAGCCAACTTTAGCTGGCCCGGTGGTGCTGAGGTTTGAGGCACTAGATGACACACCTCGCACCACGCTGGTGACCTGGGTTCAGGAATGGACTCGGCCACCGGGGGCTGGCTGGGTAGAGGTTGGATTGAGCATCCCAGGACTGCTCTCCTTCCTCTGGGGTCGGATAGTGGGATATGTTGTGCTTGAGTGACCCCTGGTGAAGACTGGGAGAAGCACAAGGTGTGGCGTAAGCAAGGGACAGAGTTCGGCAAGACACTTGTGTAGTGCAGCATGTCATTGCACTGCCAGCTCTGGGGGGACCAATTAAGGTGGAAAACCAGGCTGGGCTCTACAGAGCAGCTTGATAGCTGCACACCCATTGACCTGGAGGCCTGTCATGGAATCATGTCAGAGGGTCCAGTGTCGGCCATGCTGGGACCCTCGTGTATGTGTGAGCCTGCTGTCCTCTGGGTTGGTGGGAGCTGGCGTCTGGATGCCCCCGCCGGGAGTGCTGCAGAGGCGAGAAAATAGAAAGAAGATAAAAAAGAGAAAAATAGCCAACTTTTATTTTTACAAAATATGGTTTTGCACAGTAACATTTTTAATTGAAAAGTTGTAGTTTGGTAACAATAGTCAGATTGCACAATTATCTAAAATCCATAATGTTTGAAGCCATATTGCTTTTGCAACATTCTCCAATTAATGTTTAAAGTGCTGTCTTCATTTGAGCATGCCCAGTATCTCCTATTCATTTTCTTCTTCCATGTTATTCTGAGTCATTGTCAGAATCATAGTCTATATCAGATTCTGAATTAGATTCTGCATCATTTTTTCCAGCTGTTGAGATGTTCTCCTGTGCTACAGTATCCCTGAGGCTCTTTGGTAGAGGTGCCTTTGTGTATCAGAGAGGTTGACATTTCCCTTCAATCAAACTCCAGCCATGATCCAGTGGTGATGGTGGAGTATCAGGCTTGTCACAGTTGAGCAGGATATACACCTGGTAGTTAACTTGCACCACTTTCAAATCATGTGAATCATGGTCAGCAGGTATTCTCTGGGTTGACTTTTTCTTAATTTTGTCCCACTTCAATGCTCAAGCCTCTGCTAGCATCTTGCTGATACTACCTCAATAGACAAACCTGATAGTGAACTTTGCCATATTGTCCAGAATATCTGGTGTCACTGGGAGACTCTTTCCAACACCTGACAACCTATGTGCTGCTTCAGATTTCAGTGCACTTTGAAATACTGACTTCTTTCCATGTCCAAAGAACCATGAGACTGCATCTGCTCCCGTGTGTGTATATGAAGAGGTACAATGACTTGAGCATCTTATTTTGAACACAGTGCCTTGCAGCCAAATATGTCTTTCTTCCTCTTCAAGCTGGGAACACTGTCAATCTCGTGTGATACATATGCAGCTAGAACTACTATGTCAGTGTCTTCTGCATCAAGTACAACAGCTTCCTTTACTCCATTCTTCCTTAGGTGTGAGTATATATACAGAAGTATTGTGTCTGCTTCTATGTGGTGATAGATACTGGAACCCTTTAATTTGTACATGTTCATCCTCAGAGGACAGATCCCAACATAAGCTTGTCAAAGAATATGGAAATTGGTTGATTGGATGTTGATGTGCAAACACCCTGAATTCACCCTTCAGGAATTGCTGGACATGTATTTTGTTGCCTGGGTTTTTGAACATGTTGTGGAACTCATTTGAAGCAGGCAGCTTATCGTCTTTCTTGATATAATATTCCATGTCCCTCCTGTGTATAATGTGTATGTTGCCCTATGTTCATGCTTACTGCTTTTGATGCTCATCTCCAAGTCATACGAATCATTCACAGAGACGATCTTGGAAACTTTGGGGTGTCAAGCCAGGACAACTGCAAATACCTTATGAGCAGAATCTGCCCATATGAAGTCAGTCTCATTATGCTTGTCTCTATCCTCTGCAGAAGGAGTGGCAAGCCTCCAAATGAATCCCATGTCTACCTGGGCAATGTAGCTCCTGATGGGGTATAGTGGAGCCAGGTTCAACTTTCCAACTAAGAGATTGTTGCACTTTGATCATAGTTCCATTACGGTTGAATATTGAGAGACATTCCTCTGTCACACAATGTTCCATTACTTGTGACAAGTCAAATTTCTTCTTGCACTTTTGAGCAAGAGAGATTACTTCTGCCATGGCATTGTTTTCCATTACACTAGTCCTTGTTACAATGGTTTTTGTTCCATCTCTGATGATAGGTTGTCTACTGAAGTTGTATCTTGAGTTTCTGTGAACTATTGCATCAAATGATTTCTTAATTGAAAACATCCGCTCCTGAAATAATTAATTGACTGGCGATTCATCATCCTCGTGTGCTGTTTCAAAGTCCTGGACAAGTTTTTCTGATGCAATCATTCCAGATTGGAGACTCATCACAGTAGGCTTTTTAAGATCAAAAGGATCATATTCAAATTCTGTGATGCAACTATCGAGATCCTGTGCTGCCTGTTCATCTGCTGTGAGTCAGGTGGTTGAATTCTCACCGTAGCATTTGAGGTTGCCTTCATGTTTGCAATGGCATGCAGATAGACTCTAACTATATTTATAAAGTTTGCATTTCGAGTGTGAGTTAGCAGCATCTTCTCATTCTTCAAAATTCTCATCCAATCGGCTTTCATCTTTGAGCACTTGTTCATTGTCATTTCTATCTAGACATGTTGCGAAATTTAATTTCACTGGTGAAATCTTGGCAAAATTACTAATTTTGCATAGTGAAATATTTTATGTAATTATATGCTTATAGTGAAATTTTGCAAATTGCTCATGGTGAAATTTCGCCATAAATTTTACCTTGTATTAATATTAAGTGAAACTAGATGAAATTGGGCTTGTCACATTATTTACTTTTTGCAGGTCACATGAGTGACTACATACAGGCAGGAAGGGACTCAGTCATTTCATTTGTAGGAGTGTAAACTTGGAGGAGAGAAGCAGGCAGCCAGCAGCAGATCAGTGTTTTGATTTAAAGGGAAACAATGGAAAAGGCACAGCTTTACCCAGGCACTACAAAAATTCCTGATTATTGCTTTCAGACAGAAACATTAAAAAAAAAATCCTCTAATTTATTTTTTAGTGATTTAAACAATGGCCTTTAACTTTCACTTTCTATTGCTGGCAGCCACCATTTCATGAGTAGCAGAGAGCTTCCTGAGCTCACTTTATGTTAATATGTTCTGCCAACCAATAGCTGAGGACAAACAGGAATATTAGCATACAGTGAGCTCAGGAAGCTCACTGCTACTCATGAAATGGCTGCTGCCAGCAACAGGAAGTGGAAGTTGTGGGTAGCTGTTCTAAATCATTAAATAAAGTTGTTACTGTCTGAAAGCACTAATTGAGAGTTTCTGTAGTGTCTGACCAAAGCTTTGTCTTTTCCATTGTTTCCCTTTAAATACTGTACTGTACTGAACTGTGTGTGTATATGTGTGTGTTTGCCCACTTTATTTAGTCTATATTAAATAGTGTCTTTGTGTTTCTGGTGTATGCTGATAACTACTGTTCTGTTGTGCTTGTAGATTGATCGTGTGTGTGTGTGTGCGTGTGTGTGTGTGTGTGTAAAACTGCCTAATTCTCTCCCTTTTTTTTCTCTCTCTCTTTTTATGTTGATTGCGCACATTAGCAAGAAACATGTTGTGGCAGGTTTCTCCACAAGCAGGTTGTGAAGGTGTGGCACTGTTGTGGCCAATGCCACCATAGCCTGTAAAGGCTTGTCCCACTTCCCCCTATGCCGTGACACGCAGCTGCTGATACTAGTTCAGCCAGCATGCCACCAACCCAACTTGTAAAAAATTAGCCACTGCAATCAGGGGCTGCCTCGTCATTGCAGCATCAGCCATTCGCTGCAATGAGAGAGCGGCCCGTCATTGCAGGGCAGGACTCTGAAGCAGTGATATTGTTTATGAACATGGCGGTGGCTTGCCGCCGTGTTCACAAACAATATTAAACCACCTCACCGAGGGGGTGCTCAATCCCCCTCTGCAGCCTGTGCCCCACACTGCATTTTGCTGATGGGGAGCCCACTCCCATTGGCATTATGTAACCCCTCCACTTTGGTTGTTTGCCGATGGGGTGCCTAATCCCCGTTAGCATAATGTCACACCCCACTCTTTTGTTGTCTGCTGACGGGGGTGCCAAATCCCCGTTGGCACAATGTAACAGCCCCCTCTTTGTTGTGTGCTGATGGGGGTGCCCAATCCCCCCATCAGCTACAGCTGTACCCCCCAAACTGAAGACTCTGTTGGCATACTGGGAGCCCACCCCAGTGTGCCACATTCCCCTATAAAATTAAAAAACGGTCCTGCGATGTCATTTTTTTTTTACCTGTAAAGAAGGAAACGGTCCCTCTGCGGTCTCCCTGTCCCCCCTCCCACAACCCGCACACACTCACAGCACACCCTGCCTCTCCACACACCCCTCACCCCATACATACCTACAGAGTCCAGCGCGACGATCTTCAGTGGATCGGGAACACGTCTGCACTCTTCAAAGCCAACCGCAAACTGAGGAAATGCCAGTAAGCTGTATAATGGAATAAATAGGGTTTTTTCAACTTTGATGCATATCTCCGGCATTTTTTTGAATTTTGGCACCAAATTTTCAACATGAGGTTTTTGGAACCCTCCTCATGAATTCTATCACTGTCATAACGTTAATCGGCCCTGAAAGGTGATTTTGCTGTCACTGTGTGAAATCACCTTTGGGGACTGATTAACAAAATGACAGTGCCAGTGTTCATGAGGTGGGCTCTCAAAAAGCCTATGTTGCAAATTTGGTGGTAAAAATCCAAAAAAAGACTGTTTTACAAGCGTGCGCTGCGCAGTTGCTATGCACACTCGTAACTTTGCAAATTTGCAATATTTTCACCCAGATTTTCAGCATTTTCAGACCTCCTTGTAAACAGTACAGCTGTCATTTTTCACATCCTGGCCAAAATATGTTTTCGCACTTCTGGTGCAGAATAGTGCGGTCAGTGCAGAAAATCAGTGTTCCACACAGATTAAGAAACTGACAGTGGCACTGTTCATGAGCAGAAGTCCTAAAATGCCTATGTTGAAAATTTGGTGACGATATTCTATAAAATGACTGTGTTACGAGCGTGCATTGCTCAGTTTGCAAGCACGCTCGTAAGTTCACAAATTTATATTATTTTCACTCCAGATTTTCAACATTGCCATTCTTCTGCATCTCCTTATGAACAGTACAGCTGTCATTTTTCACATCCTGGCCAAATGTAGTTTCGCGTTCCGGTAGCAGAATAAGCGTATGCTGCAGGAAATCCATGTTCAGGACACATTATGAAAATGACAGTGACACTGTTCATTAGCAGAGGTCCTAAAATGCCTATGTTGAAAATTTGGTGACAAAAGTCCATAAAATGAGTGTGTTACGAATGTGCATTGCGCAGTTTCCACACAGGGTTGTACCTTCTCAACTTTGCAATATTTTCACTCCAAATTTTCAGCATTGCCATTTTGCCACACCTCCTTATGAACAGTGCAGCTGTCATTTTTCACATCCCGGCCGAAATGTGTTCTCACTCTTCCGCGCACAATTTATTTATTTTTATCTATTTAGTTTTTGTTGACCGGGTAAGTGCACTAGACAAATCCTGCCTATTTTCAGGCACGACCCAAGGAAGGGGATACAGATGAATGCCAGCTGACCTTGAACCAGATTAAGCTGTTGGTGGTATTTTTCGTGAATGGAGGAATTTGGCCATTGCACCGGGGAAATTCCCCTGCTCTTTTCGAGAAGTGCCATGGGATCTTTGACATCCTCCTGAACTACCACCAGAACAGGCAGATGGGACCTCGCAGTTGCTGTGGGAAATCGGTGTTCAGGACATATTAAGAAAATCACACTGATACTGTTCATGAGCAGAGGTCCTAAAATGCCTATGTTAAAAATTTTGTGGCGAAACTCCATAAAATGACTGTGTTACGAGCTGGTGTTGTGCAGGTGCCACGCACCCCTGTAAGTTTGCAAATTAGTAATATTTTCACGCCAGATTTTCAACACTGACATTTTTTCACACCTTCTTATCAACAGTACAGCTGTCATTTTTTACATCCTGGCTGAAATGTGTTTCCGTGCTTCCGGTGCAGAATACCTCAGTCACTGTTGGAAATCAGTGTTTGAGACAGATTAGGATAGAGCAACTGGGGGGGGGAGTGACCGAGCTCAACTGAGCTCCATCAGGACTACTGCAGATGTCTTTGTGGGCAAGAAAAGGCAACAACACAGGCAAGAGCCCAGTACAAAAGAGCAGCCTGCAGTGCCAGGAGACACAGAACGAGCGAGTGAGGGAGGTGGAGTGAGTGAGCTCAATGGAGCTTTGTTGGGACTGCTGTGGATTTGTTTGTGGACAGGAAAAGGCAGCAATGCATGCAGGGCCTGAGTACAAAAGGGCTGCCTGCAGCGGTGGGACAAACAGAATGAGCAAGCGAGAGAAGGGGACTGAGCGAGCTTAACAGAGCTCTATCATCACTGCTGTGGACTTCTTTGTGGGCAGATAAGGGTGCCTACTCTGGCAGGAGCACAGTACAGAAGGGCAGCCTGCAGCACTGGCAGAAATGGAATGAGCAAGTGAGACGGGGGAGTGAGTGAGGCCAACGGAGCTTAGTCGGGACTGCTGCAGATTTCTCTGTGGGCAGACAAAAATGCTGACAGAGGCAGGAGCCCAGTACAAAAGGGCAGCCTGCAGTGCCAGGAGAAACAGAATGAGCGAGTGATACAGGGGAAGTGAGCGAGCGACCCCAACGAAGCTCTGTCGGGACAGCTGCGGATTTCTTTGTGGGCAGGAAAAGGTGGCAATGCAGGTAGGAGCCAAGTACAAAAGGGCAGTCTGCAGCGCTGGGACAAACAGAATGAGCAAGTGAGAGAGGGGGAGTGAGCGAGCTCAACGGAAGTGCATCATGACTGCTGCAGATTTCTTTGTGGCCAGCAAAAGGCGGCAATGCAGGCAGGAGCCCAGTACAAAAGGCCAACCTGCAGTGCCAGCAGAAATGGAATGAATGACAGAGGGGGGGGGAGTGAGCGAGTTCAATGGAGCTCTCTTGGGACTGCTGCAGATGTGTTTGTGGGCAGAAAAAGCCGCCAATGCAAGCAGGAACCCAGTACAAAAGGGCAGCTTGCAGCACCAGGAGAAACAGAATCGTGACTGCTGTAGATTTCTTTGTGAGCAGCAAAGGGCGGCAACACAGGCAGGAGCCCAGTACCAAAGGGCAGCTTGCACCGCGGGCAGAAACAGAATGAGCAAGTGAGATGGGGAGTGAGTGAGGACAACAGAGCTCTGTTGAAACTGCTGCAGATTTCTTTGTGGGCAGAAATAAATGCCAACAGAGGCAGAAGCCCAGTACAAAAAGGGCAGCCTCCAGCGCTACGAGAAACAGAATGAGCGAGTGAGACAGGGAGAGTGAACACCCTCAATGGAGCTCTGTCAGGGCAGCTATGGATTTCTTTGTGGGCAGGAAAAGGTACCAATGCAGCCAGGAGGCCAGTACAAAAGGGTAGCCTGCAGCATCAGGAGAAACAGAATGAGCATGTGACAGAGGGGGAGTTAGTGAGCTCAATGGAGGTCTATCGTCACTGCTGCAGATTTCTGTGTGGGCAGAAATGTGGCAATGCAGGCAGGAGCCCAGTACAAAAGGCCAGCTGCAGCCCCCACAGAAACGGAATGAGTGAGTGACAGAGGACAAGTGAGCGACCTCAACAGAGCTGTGTCGGGACTGCTGCACATCTCTTTGTGGGCAGACAAAGCCGCTAAAGCAGGCAGGAACCCAGTACAAAAGGGCAGTCTGCAGCAACGGGAGACACAGAATGAGCGAGTGAGGGAGGGGGAGTACGTGAGATCAATGGAGCTCTGTTGGGACTGCTGCGGATTTCTTTGTGGGTAGAAAAAAGGGCAGTAATGCATGCAGGGGCCCAGTACAAAACAGCAGCCTGCAGCGGCAGGAGAAACAGAACGAACAAGTGAGAGGGGGAAGTGAGTGTCCGAGCTCAATGGAGCTCTATCATGACTGCTGCAGATTTTTTTGTGCCCAGAAGGTGGCAATGCAGGCAGGAGCCCAGTAGAAAAGGGCAGCCTGCGGTGCCGACAGAAACAGCATGAGCGAGTGAAGGAGGGGGACTGAGCAAGCTCAATGGAGCTCTGTTGAGACTGCTGCAGATTTGTTTGTGGGCAGAAAAAGGTGCCAACAGAGGCAGGAGACCACTACAAAATGGCAACCTGCAGCGCCAGGAGAAACAGAATGAGTGAGTGAGACAGACGGAGTGAACAACCTCAACAGAGCTCTGTTGGGACAGCTGCGGATTTCTTTGTATTCAGAAAAAGGTGCCAATGCAGGCAGAAGCCCAGTACAAAAGTGCAGCCTGCAGGGCTGGGAGAAACACAATGAGCGAGTGAGAGAGGGGCAGTGAGCAAGCTCAACTGAGCTCTATCGTGACTGCTATGGATTTCTTTGGGGGCAGAAAAAGGCAGCAACGCAGGCAGGAGCCCAGTACAAACAGCCAGCCTGCAGCGCCAGCAGAAACAGAATGAGCGAGTGACAGAGAAGAGTGACCCATCTCAATGGAGCTGTGTCTGGACAGCTGCAGATTTCTTTGTGGGCAGTAAAACCTGCCATTGCAGGCAGAAGCCCAGTACAAAAGAGCAGCCTGCAACACCAAGAGAAACAAAATGAGAGTGAGACAGGCGGAGAGAATGACCTCAACGGAGCTGTGCCGGGACAGCTGCAGATTTCTTTGTGGCCAGAAAAAAGGTGCCAACGCAGGCAGAAGTCCAGTACAAAAGGGCAGCCAGCAGCACCGGAACAAACACAATAAGTGAGTGAGAGAGGGGGAGTGAGCGAGCTCAACAGACCTCTATTGTGACTATTGCAGATTGCTTTGTGTGCAGAAAAAGGCAGGAAAGCAAGCAAGAGCCCTGAACAAAAGGCCAGCCTGCAGTGCTGGCAGAAATGGAACAAGCGAGAGAGGGGGAGTGAGGTAGCTCAATGGACCTGTGTCAGGACTGCTGCACATTTCTTTGTGGGCAGAAAAAGTTGCTAACAGAGGAGGGAGCCCAGTACAAAAGGGCAGCCTGCAGTGCCGCCAGCAGAAACAGAATGAGCGACTGAGGGAGGGGGAGTGACCCACCTCAACACAGCTCTGTCAGGATGGCTGCAGATTCCTTTGTGGGCAGAAAAAATGTGCCAACACAGCCAGGAGCCCTGTACAAAGGTGCAGCTTGCAGCATCGGGAGAAACAGAACGAGCGAGTGACACAGGGCCGCTGAGCGAGCTCAACAGGCCAACGTAATCTACATTCGGCATTGACAAATGCTTGTTTTTTTTTGTAGTAAGGAGTATGGAAGGGAAAGGTAGGGACAAGGAGACTGGGAAGAAGGCAGCAGGACCCCCACCCAGTGTACGGCTTGACAGGTGGTCTGTGCCCCCCCCCCACCAGCAGGAGAATGTGGCCCTCACTCCCCAGGAGCATCATGAGCATATCGTCCCCTCCCAGCAGCAGCATGATACAGAGCAGGAGTAGGATCCTGTTGTCCAGCAGCAGCAGCATGTGGCCCCCACCCCAAGCCAGCAACAGCAGCAGGCACAGGTGGATACTAATGTCCCCCCCAGCTGGAGTATGTGCCCCTCGTCTCTCCTGAGCAGGAGCATGGTGTGGCCACTGGCCCCGGGATGTCAAATGGTGGTGGCCCCCTACAGAAAGTGTCAGCTCTGTGGTGTTTTTTGACCAAAAACACCAATGATGACACTGTTGTGATATGCAACTTGTATGGCAGATCTGTTAGAAGAGGCAAGACATGGGGGAATTTTGGCACTGGTGGCCAAAGGAGCCATCTGTAGCACCAGCTCCCTGCAGATTAGCTCAAAAAACAAAAAGAGGTGGCAGCAACAGGTAGACGGACCTGGGGTGATGAGCAGTCAGAAGGGGAAGGGGGCCAGCAGAAGGAGGGGCCAGGGGTCAGCAGAGGTGCTGCATGAGAAGGCGGTGGCTACAGCAGAAGTAGGCAGCTGCAGAGCCCCCATCACCCTTACCCCACAGACACTCGTGGTGCCAGGTTCATGCTTGTGACCCCACACAGACTGCAGCAGTCCCAGTCACTCATGTTCCTGCAGTGAGCCAAGAAGACCTGGTGACTGTGCCCAGAGAGTTGTCAGCTTTGTGCCATGAGTTAAATGAGTTCCGCCAAGTGGTCAGGGTGGACATCAGGAAACTCCCTGAGGACCAACTGCAAATGTTGGAACTCCTGGTAGAGCTGCGACTTGGGTGGTGGTGGTGGCAGGGCAGAATTGGGGCCTGGCGCTGGCACAGTGTAGCAGTCTGGAAATTATAATGTGTAGCACAGCACTGGCAGCCAAAGTTTTTTTCTTTTCTTTCTCCTGTCCTTGCTTTCTTACTGTCACTCTTCCCTCATCTGCACCCCTTAAAATAACAAAAAACAAAAAAAGAAAAAGTAAAAAATATATATATATATATATATTTTTTTTTATTCTGTCCTCTTCCTCTTCTATATCCTCTCATTTATTTTTGTTGTCCAGTGTTCTGTGTGTTATGTAATGTTTATGCTCCCTCCCTTTCCTTTCTCATATGTATACCCTAGCCCTGACCCTGCATGCCCACCCATCATGTGTTACTCTCAGTCACTTTTAGCCTGTACCCATAATCACTGTACCTTTCTACTTGGTTTATGTTAGTCCTTCTGTATATATATTTCCTCCTCCTATCCACAAATGTCAAGTATTGTAATTTGTTCTTACGAACAACATTTTTTCCCAAAGCTATGTGATGTTGTGGGCTGGCAGTTGTTTTGGCTGTGCGCTGGATCAGTCTGAATATGTGCACAACAATCACAGAAACGTAAGGACTTTTATTGTGAAGTTAAACAATGTAAATATGTTTTATGTGCTTAATAACACGTGTCCCCTGAGCTTGCCACAAATGTTTACTTGGTGTTATATATTAGTGCCCAACCCCACCCACAACACCTGGTCCAAAATGTGCTCTTGGGCCACAGTTTAACACAGCCTCTTGCCATCATGCTGTGCAGAGGAGGCACGATAAGATGAGAAATATAATCGGAAAAAATTAGGATGACATTGAGACAGAGTGTTGCCACTGCCTAACTTGGCCCAGAAGTTCAGAAATGTTTCCGAAAAAATGATTCAGTAAATTCAGATTACAATCAGGTCTCAGTCATGCAGTTATATGGTTCACATCCACCACCAGGACCCAAATCTGTTGTTTTCTGATCCGCTTCAAATGTTTTTTAGGCCTAGTCTTGGTGGTGCCACTGTCTAACCTGCCCCACAAGTCCAGAAATGTTTCACAAAAAATCTCACAGTACATTCAGACTGAAATCCTGTCTCAGCAATGTTGTTATATGGTGCCCAAACCACCACACGAACCAAAACATGATATTTGGTCCATTCTTTACAATTCATCCTATGCTGAATCTTGTTTCTGCGAGTGCAGAACTGGCTGTACATGTCTAGAAATATAACAGGAGAAATGGTACATAAAACTGAGACAAAAATATGATCTGAGTCAGGATGTGATGTGGTGCCCCCCCCCCCACCACCACCCAGACATTAAATTGCTGTTATGGGCCGTGTTTAGCAATGATTTCAGCCTGAAACTCAGTGCTGCTTGTGCCAGACAGGGCCTACATGTCCAGAAATGTTTCACAAAAAATGTCACAGTAAATTCAGACAGAAATCAGGTCTCAGCCATGTTGTTATATGGTGCCCAAGCCACCAACAAATCAAAACGTGGTCTTTGATCCACTCTTTACAAGTCATCTCATGCTGAATCTTGTTTCTGCGAGAGCAGAACTGGCTGTACATGTCCAGAAATATAACAGGAGAAATGGTACATAAAACTGAGACAGAAATATGGTCTGAGTCAGGATGTGATGTGGTGCCCCCCACCACCACCCAAACATTAAATTGCTGTTTTGGGCCATGTTTCACAATGATTTCAGCCTGAATCTCAGTGCTGCATGCGACAGACAGGGCCTACAAGTACAAAAATGTTTCACAAAAAATTCTTACAGTAAATTCAAACAGAAATCAGGTCTCAACCATGTTATTATATGGTGCCCAAGCCACTACCTGAACCAAAGCATGGTCTTTGGTCCACTCTTTATAAGTCATCTTATGCTGACTTTTGTTTCTGCGAGCGCAGAACAGACTGTACATGTCCAGAAATGATTCCCCAAAAATGTTACATCAAACTAAGATTGAAATCTGGTGTCAGTCCTGATGTTAAATTCTGTACCACCACCTCAATGACTTGAAAAGTGGTGCCATGCAGAGAAAATGAATGCCTCCTGCAAAATGCTACTGCCACTCACAACTGTTTCTTCCTGCTGTTGCTTTTTCAACTGATTGAGACAGAAATGTAGAATTATCATTTCCTATGCTGCTGTCCTGATTGGCTGTCTTGACTGACTCTGTGGTTAACTTGCCTTGCGGTGGGGAGGCAGTGAATGACATTTTGGGTCACTGTAGCTTGTTGACTGCTGCTGTCTCTGACTACTGCTTGCCAAGTTGCCACAAGAAGTACTGTCTTGGATGGTTGATGGTGGATCTTCTTCGCAGCGTCCATACTGCTGCTGCTGCTGCACACGTAAGTATCTGTCTTTATTTTTTTTCTCCCATGCAAGATGAGGGTGTTGGTGAGTTGGTATTGTGGTGTCAAGTTCTAATATGTTTGTACTACTTTCATATTATTTTTCAGTGTGCTGTGGATGACATCATCAATCAGGCAGGGATTAGGATCTAGAGATGTTGGAACGCACCACATTTCCAGTCCCAAGGCAGACAGTAAGTATTTCATTTTTCATTACTAGTGGGGTACATCTGTTACTGCCATCTTGATGTCTGAGTCTGATAGTGACTGTGTTCTTTTGTGCTTTTGTCAAAGTCAGGAATTTCAGTGAAGTTAACTCTCATTCCTGCTGCTGCTGCTGCTGCTCAACCAGATCTGCGGGATTGATTTAATTGCACAGTGGTTACACTTTCACAGTTCCTGAGGTAAGTATTTCTTCATTTTGTATGGTCTTCTGTGTGTGTGTGTGTGTGTGTGTGTGTGTGGGTGGGTGGAGGGTGGTGCTGGAACTTTTTACAATCCTCAAAATTTGTTCTGAAGTTTATCTTATTTCCAGGTACTCAGTGCTGATAGGGTAAGGGGAATGCCTACTACTGTGCTTCATCATGGTCTGGAATCATGTGCGCTCAGCAAGTTTCTTCTGAGGGCAATTTCCACAGTTTAATGATATCACGGGGTATGGTAAGTATACATTTTTTCTCTGCTTGTTCTAATTTGCATGCTAAAACCAGGTGTGCAGATTGGCGAGTAATAGTCATTGTTTCTTCTCTTTTGTCTTGCTTAGGTCATTTTCCTCTGTTGAGGTGTTATCTTATCTGTGTGCGATGGCTACATCCATCCATGCCCTGCAGGAGCTGTGTTGCGTGGAAGACATGGGGATGTTGTTTGAACTGCTATGTTGGCCACTGCTGTCCATACCATTAACGACTAAACACCACCCACATTCAGGGAGGAACTATACATAGAAATGGATGGTTGGGATGGTGTTTAGTAAATAATTAGGTGGAGGGGGATAATGACTTGTCTAATCATTTGAGGTGGCATAGCTGCAGTAATCATGAAAATTTGGGATCCAAACGGAGGACAGCAAGCACCTCCCCCTGCCCCTGACCCCTCTAGGAACCAGCACAGTTTTGGAACAAGAACGTTAACCTGGTAATATAGCATAAGTAACCTTTTGGGGGGAATTGGATATTGTAAGTTGTTAAGCCTTTTCATGATTACTTTTGTAATTAATGACTCGCATCACAAAAGATGGCCAGCATTCCCCATTTCTCAAAATGTGTTCACCTGGTGATGTTAACGGTTCAGTGAACATGTTACATTCATACACTACTTGTACTAGTGTCCTGGGTTCATCAACATGTCACTGATAGTAAGTGGTAGAAATTATTTTTGGGGTCACATGGAGTGCATGGGTGTGTCAGGTGGTAGTGGGGGCGGTATGGCATATGCCAGCATGGGCACATTTAAGGACATCAAGACAACATATCTTGCTGTAAGATGGGATTAATAGTCAACATGAAAAGTGAAATGTGTATTTTGATATTTTGGCAGCAAAACATTATAACTGTAATCATGCAGAACCTTTATGGTTATGGTAATTTCATTGCTGCTGCGTTATATAGGCTGGGAGACTGCTGGGGACCAAACAATGGGGTACGGCAAAGGGTGATCAAATGAAACTGATTTACACTGAAGCAGATAATACATTACCATAACCAATCCAATGGTACATAGCTAAAAATAAGTTATAGCACTATACTGAGCTGAAAGGTGGTGGTGGTGGTGGGGGGGGGTGGCCTTTGAGTAAACTCAGCCTTTTTCCTCTTCCACATCATATAAGAAGCATCCCTCACAGTCTTCAAGACTGGAGTTCTCACCAGGTGGGAATTCTCTCACCATTGCTAATTCATCCACCTTGCTGCTGGTGGATGCCTTAGTCCAGGGGTTCTCAAATGGTGAGGCCAGCCTCCCTTGGGAGGCCCCAACCTGTTCCAAGGGAGGCTCAAGCAAGTCTGAAAAATTTTGAGTTTTATATATTTTGTGTGAAGAGATGGAGCAAACTGAAGGAGGATAATAGTAGGTGAATTTAGTGTATTTATTTACTAATAGATGACAAGGGAAAGTGAATGAGCCAAGGCTCATCTCAGGTGTGCCCAGGGAAGGGTACGTAGTGAATACATTTCAAAAGGTAAGTTCAAAACAATCAAGAAATACACAGTGAACAACAGTGCAAACAAATATGAACAATAAATAATAATGAGAGGTGGTAATTGATCAATTTGTAGCCTGATGGCAGAATAGCCCAAATACAAGGGTTGAGCCTAGAAGTGCTAAGAGCACTAGCAGGAAGGAGCAAAGTAATCCCTGAGAAGTTGCTTAGGAGCAGGGAAGGAAGAGGGCACATGCAAAGTATGTAGGAAGGTTATTTCATACAGAGAAACAGAAAAAGTAGTCTGACCCATGAAGGTACTGCAGCAAGGGTAACAATGGTTTAAGAATAGAAAATGGCTGAGCAAGTAGGCTGGCCTGTGTGTGTGTGTGTGTGGGGGTTACAATAAGCTGAATAACAATAGTTATTTTATGTTATTCAGATAACACCTTTGAGCACAAGAGCTCATTTTTGAAGGTTTCACGCCAGTATAATACAAAGAACTGAATGTGAGCCAAGTACTAAAAGGGGTTTCAATATATTCATGGTGTACTGCGCAAAGTACAGTATGTTATTTTTCTTTGGGGAGGTCCAAGATTATTTAGTTTTTAAGGGAGGCTCAAAATCTTTTCCAAGGATTTGGGGAGGCTCACTGTGACGAAGTCTAAGAACCATTGCCTTAGTCGAAGGATTGTCATCATCCTCATCACAGAGGCACAGTTCCTGTGGCAACACCACTGACATCACTGTGTTGTGTGGAATGTGCCTTTCATTCATTTTGATAAATGTTAGTATGGACACATTCTTGGGTGACAAATTGGTCCTACGGTCACTCACAATGGCCCCAGCCACATTAAACACTCATTCTACACTGACACTGGATGGTGGGCAGCTCAGGTATTTCACAGCAGCCGATGTTAGTGCTGACCAGTCAGTCATTTTGCTGCTCCAGTACAGCAGGGGCTCTTCAGTAATGGCAAGGTGCTTTGGGTCCCCCATGTAGGACTCCACCATTTGTTCTGCTGCCCTGAGTCCAGTTGTCTCATCTGTCTTCACCTCTTTTTCCTCCATATCTTCCACTCCCACCTAAAAGAGAACATCCCAAATGGGATTGCTTGTTGTTTCCTGCTGTGCCTTGCCCATTGTTTTCTGATTGGGTTGCCTGTGAGCCACTGGTGGTGGTAGCAACACCTATTTTCACCACAGTGCATGCTTTTTTTAATGTGTGCAGCATGTACCATTCTAATAAGGTTCTCTGTCAACTTTTGTTCTCGCTGATGACCCCCTTCAATTATAGAAGGCAGGCCATGTTTGTAGCATGGATCCAGCATGGTGGTGATTGCAAACTCAGCTGACTGTAAAATGCCAGATACATAGGTATTTGTGTCCAGCACATGGAGCATGTGATCCATTAGATCACAACAGCCATGATCCCCACTTGCCTCCATCTGGTGTCGCACATTAACTAGTGTCTGCCTCAGCACACATATGAGGGGTATGGATTTACTTACACAAGCAGTGTCCCCACTCACTGCCTGTGTAGCATGCTCGAATGGATGGAGAATGTGTATTAGCCCATCCATTTGGTGCCATTGCTGTTGTTAGTGCAATGGACACTCCAGCACTGTCACGGGTGGTGTGCACCAGCAGGTATTCTGACACAACCTTATGCTGTTCATACAGTCAGTCAAGCATGTGCAGTGTGGAGTTCCACCTGGTGACAACATCAAGCTTCATCCGGTGCTGAGGCAGATGGTTATTGCACTGTAGCTGATATAGATGGTCATGAGCCTTTGAAGAATGGGCGAAGTGGACACACATGCGACAGGTGACAGTAACTGTTTCCTTAATGTCTGCATGGTTGAGAAACTGCTGAACAACAAGATTAAGGCAGTGTGCCAGGCAGGGCACTCTGAAAAAAACACCAAGCAACTGTGCCCAGTGTGCTGTGATGCATAGATACGAGGTTGCTGCTGTATGTCCACTGGGACACATATCCATGCTAAGATGTATACATTGTGATGCACTATGCTTCAATGCATGTCTAATGGAATCAGACACTCTAGTGTTCAGCTCTGGCATGACACGCTTTGTAAAATAGGTTCACGATGGAACCTGCGATTTGGGACAAGCAAGGGCCATCAACCTGTGGAAACCAGCATTCTCCACAAATGAGAATGGTAACAAATCAATGGCCAGCATTTCAGCAGTGGCAGCATTTAACTCTCATGCAGCAGCATGATTGGGGGGTACTTTGTCTGCTACTCAAGGATGATCTTCAGAGTGGGCTGCATCTTTAGGGTTGTTCAACCAGAATGCTGTACTTGTGGCAGCAATGATGTTCTTTTAAGGGGTAACACTTGACTCTTGTGGCTGTCTAGACCACATGACTATTTTGGTTGCTTGTGGGTGTGGTGGTGTACTTTTTTGGCTCAAGGGACTGGGACTGGCACCTCCACTGCTATGCCCACTACCTGAGTGAGCAAAGGATTGCTCATCCTGCTCCTCCACCACCAACCTACTCTGCTCTCCCTCCATCTGCTCTTCCTGCTCTACTACATTTAACTTGCTGAGGGAGATGCCTCCAACAGCTGTGGCATCCTTCTGGTGTTGCTGCCATCTCAGTGGGTGCTTGTTTTTCCAGTGGGCGTGTTGGCCACTGGTGCCTGTGTGGCTTCCCTTTTTCCCCCTCAACTAACATGTGCTTGACTAAGTTGGCATATTGCTGTGGTCTCATCAGCAGGATCTAGCACATAAAAGTCATAAACTAGGGACTTTTGACATCTGGACTTCAGATGCTTCTGGGACCGGGATAAAACAGGTGTTGAAGTGTGTGTTCTTTTGGATGCTCTCATCACTTCCATAAGAGTACTTTTGGGAGGGGGTGACTTGACTGCTTGGAGGTTTGCTAATAGGTTTTTCACACACTGACCCATGGGCTATGCATGTAAATGGCCTACATCTCCCTTTACCTTTTTTAACTCAGGCTCCCATGTGGGATCATCACAGTCATCATCATCATCATCACCAAAAGTGATGATGTCCTTTTCTTCCTCCTCCTACTTCTCCTCCTCATCATCATCATCATCACTGTCTTCTTGCAGAATGGCACCTTTTTCTTTCTCTGCAACCATCTCAGGGGGCTGACTATCCCTGTCTCCAGGATTATCAGACTCTGGTTCAACACTATCATCACCAACTCCTGCAGGAATACGGACAGTAACACTGACAGACTTATCACCCTCCTCCTAGACCACTGTTCCTGTGCTGGTGTCAGTGCCTCACTTCTTCTCACTGTCATCATCCCTCTCTAGCATGGATGTAACAGTCTGAGCCTTAAAAAAGTAAGACACAGGTATGCCAGACCTAGTACTGCCAACAACTCCTTTTCTGGTTCCTGCCGCACAACCAGAGCCCACAGCAAAGACACTGATGTCGACATATGTGTGCTTTCACTGCTACGGGGAACTGAAACTGAAGCTGTACTGTTTTCAGCAGACTTCTTAACTCCCTTATCCCCCTGCCACGTTTCCCCCCTATACTGGGCCATCTCTTAGCAGACATTTTTGCTGGCTCTGCTTCAAAGCTTTGCCTTTCTCGTGGAGTATTTGAAAAAAGGATGCATTACTAACTGCGTGAATGACACCTCATACATCACACCTACAGTACTGGCTTCCTTACAAGTCCAAACACAATCAGGACAGGTAGCACCACTTAGAGTACAACTAATACTGTATATGGTAGGTAGCCATATTTTTTCTCTGATTCAAATTGTTGTTGCTGGTATACCTTCTTCTGCATTATTACAAGGTGTGCCTACAGGTGTGTGCTAACAGATTACTGCTGTAATCTTCTGATTCAAATTGTCTTTTGCAAGGTATATCTTCTGTTACTGCTTTATTTTTCTCTGGAGCAAAGTGTTTCTTACAGGGTATATCTTCTCTGAAATTATTACAGGTGGTGCTTTACAGGTTTTACAGTTTTATCTAACATTAGGATAAGCTTTCAGGGTTACTGCATTTGTTGTTGACTGATTGTTTCTGCTCTTACCTCCTTGTTCTTTCGTCCGTGGTTCTTCTTTTTAGGTAGGGGAAGGGCCCAGCCACCCACCCCATCCCCAACCACCCCGCTACACTCCTTTTATATAGGGTACCACAGTTGTGACATTTCCTGTGGCAGAGCAGGAAGGGCGGATCAGTGGGGCCTCCACAAGGTGATCGCATTTACAGGGCACTAGTAATTTAACTTGTTATAACAAGTTAAACAAAGCACAATTAAACCATTACTTGCATTTTTTTTTTTTCCTTCTAATTACTCTGACTAGGTTACAAACCCAGCAACTTATTTGGAATGGATTCATTAACTGCAGGTACTGTGGAACAATTTTCAGAAGGACAGTCTTACAGGATTTAGGACACTGTCCTACATGCTGGGCCTTTGGAGATCTTAGGTCTCAGCTCCGGGCAGCATGGGAGAGATTGCACGCCTCAAATTTCATATTGAAGAGGAAATACATTATAGGAACCACCGCCATTTCCCCAGCATCCAACAGAAAAACCTCGGCCGCAGAGGGTAGTTGGTCCAGGAGGTTGGCAGGTGGTTAGGAGGAAGCAAATCAGGTGCCCATCACTCTCTCCTCTCCAACACATTACCTCCAAAACCATATAAACACTACAAACAGGTATCTGCCTCTATCTCTGAAATCAAATAAAGAGGCAGAAGACACTGCAGAGCAGGACACTGCGGCACAGGAGCTACACAACAATACTCACCCAAATCAGGAACCAAACTAAACAAGCACAAAGGAAATCCAAAAACTTCTGATCATAGGAGACTCCATGATTCGGGAGTTGATACCCATCTCCAGCCAGGGTGATGGTCAGATGTCTCCAGGTACATCAGCATGGAGAGACACTGACCGCATTACTAAAATTGTTCACAAAGCAGGAGAAAACATTGATGTCCTAGTACACATAGGGACTAATGATCTCACCAACCGGTCAGTTGTGGAGACCAAGGAACACCTGACTAGGCTGGGTGACAAACTATCATCTATTTGGTCCGGCATCTCCTTCTCTGAGATCCTGCCAGTCTGGGAGAAGGGAGCAGATGGACGGAAGGTCAGAAGAAGCAGAGATAGGGAGCTAAACACGTGGCTCAGGACTGGTGCCAGGAAAAGGACACAGATTTGTAGGAACTGGCAACAGTTCTGGGAGCAAAGTTCTTTAAATTTGATGGACTGCATCTGACTAAAGAGGAGTCAGTGCATTGGGGCAGAAGTTTGGCGTCTTTGCAGAATATTTAAACTAGCAAATGGGGAGAGGGTGCTGCACCCCATCGTCGAATGGGAAGAACACCCCTCCCCCCTCAGCTAGTGGTCAAACAGGAATTCAGCGTGTTTGCCATTCATTTGCATCACCAGGCAAGAAAAAAGGTTTGTCTCCCCATACGATGCACAGGGGTAATGCCAAACTTCACCAAACAACTAACACTTCAAAATCTGGCCAATGGAAAATCATGTACACAAATGCTCACAGCCTGGGAAATAAGATCCCAGACCTGCAGGCAATAATGTCAGAGGCTAAACTGGACATAGTAGCAATTAGTGAGACGTGGTTTACCAGTAACCACACTAGGAGACTTCAGTACCTGGCTATGTATTGTTCAGAAGAGACCGAGGTGCAAAAAGGGGAGGTGGCCCTGTATGTTAATGAAAATATCAAAGCTACAGAAATTCAGAATACACATAAGGAGCCAGAAGAACTGTGGGTCACCCTGGAAACAGGAAATGGGACAGCCATAAGAACTGGGGTTGTCTACAGGCCCCCAGACCAGAGGAGGACATAGACACATTACTGTTAGAAGATATACAAAACATGACAGCTAAAGGGAGGTTCTGATAATGGGAGACTTCAACATGCCAGATACAGATTGGTCAATACCAGCAGGAACATCTGCAGAACTAGACTCATAGTGGATTCCCTGCAGGGGGCCTCAAACAACTGGTACAGCAACCCACAAGAGACAGGGCTATCCTAGATCTACTACTGACTAACAAAGAAGGGATCACAGATCTCCAGGTAGAAGGTCACCTGGGGCCAGTGACCATCACATGGTATGGTTCAATTTGGCTACTACATCTAAATCATCCCATTCCAAGGCAAAAATATGGGACTTCAGAGGAGCTGACTTTGATAAGATGGCCAACAGAGTTAAGCTAGCCCTGGCAAAAGAAACACAGGTGAGGAGGTACAGGCAAAGTGGGCAAGCATTAAGGATACAATACTTGAAGCAACATCCCATTGTGTTAGACAGAAAGCGAAGTGCAAAAGAAGACGGAAACCACTATGGTTCTCAAATACAGTAGCAGAAAGGTCAGAGCCAAAGGCTGGCCTTCAGAAAATATAAAGGGAACACAGCGGGATGAAGATAGGGAGGCATACCAAACTGCCCTAAGGAAGCAGGTAAGGCAGTAAGGCAGGCAAAGTCCCAAACTGAGGAAACACTAGCACGAACAGTAAAGAAAGGTGACAAGACTTTCTATAGATACATTAGTGAAAGGAGAAAGTCTAGAAAGTGTGCTAAGCTTAATGGAGAAAGGGCATGTGAGGAGGAGGAGGACCCTGTAAAGGCATCTATCCTAAATAGATACTTTTGCTCAGTATTTACTGAAGAGAAGGTAGGGCAGGGCCCACAGCTCAGCATCATGGACACAGGGGAGGGAGGTGAGCACTACTCCCTTCACAAAGAAAGGGTCCTACAAGAGCTTGCTAAGCTCAGGGTGGATAAGGCAATGGGACCTGATGGCATACATCCCAGGGTACTTAGGAGCTAAAAGAAGGAACTAGCAGAGCCATTAGCAGAATTGTTTAGTGAGTCTCTGAGCACAGGAGGGTCCCAGAAGACTGGAGAAGGGCTCATGTGATCCACTCCACAAGAGTGGTAGCAGGGAGGAGGCGGGGAACTACAGACCGGTCAGTCTTACCTCAGTAGTGGGCAAGATTATGGAGGCACTCCTTAAGGAAAGGATAGTGCAACACCTGGAATCCATAGGGGCACAGGATCCAAGACAGCATGGGTTTACAAAGGAAAGGTCCTGTCAAACTAATCTCATAGATTTCTTTGACTGGGTAACCAGAGTGGTGGACCAAGGGGAGCAGTTGATGTGCCTACCTTGACTTCAGCAAAGCTTTGACACTGTTCCACATAGAAGATTGATAAATAAGCTAGGTAGGCTCAAGGTGGGTCGAAGTTGGTCAACTGGGTGGCAAACTGGTTGACTGGCAGAAAACAGAGAGTGGTAGTAAATGGTATACAGTCAGAAGAGATGCAAGTCAAATGGGGGTACCTCGGGATCAGTCCTGGGGCCAGTCCTATTCAACATCTTCATTAGTGACCTCGCAGATGGACTAGAGGGTAAGGCTTGTCTCTTTGCAGATGACACCAAAGATCTGCAACAGAGTAGATGATCCAGATGGGGTGGGCAGAATGAGAAGAGATCTGGATAAACTAGCAGAATGGTCAGAAGAGTGGCAACTGGGATTTAATGCAAGAAGTGCAAAATCATGCACATAGGGAGAGAAACCCTGAAGCCACTTATAGGCTGGGAGGAGTTGCTAGCAGTCTAGGAAGAAAGAGACTTGGGCATCATCATCACTGATGACCTAAAATCATCAAGCAGACCTCTAAAGCAGTAGGTAAGGCTAGGGGGGTGTTAGGGTGTATTAGTAGGGTATCACAAGTCGTAGAGGGAGTGATAATCCCTCTGTACAAGACATTGGTTAGGCCCCATCTGGAGTACTGCGTGGCAGTATTGGAGGCCACACCTTCAAGGACATTAACCAAATTGAGGCAGTCCAGAGAAAGGCAACCAAAATGGTGCAGGGACTGCATCAGAAGACATATGAGGACAGATTAACGGAGCTCAATATGTATACCCTTGAGCAAAGGAGGGAGAGGGTGATATGATCGAGACATTTAAACACCTTAAGGGCATAAACAAGGTGAAAGAGTCTAACATGTTTAAATATAAGAAAAATAGCAGGACAAGAGGACACAGCATGAGATTAGGGGAGGCCGATTAAGGGGAATGTGAGGAAATTCTTTTTCACAGAAAGGGTGGTAGATGCATGGAATGGCTTACCACAAGAAGTGGTGGCTATGAATACAGTGCAGGGCTTCAAACAGGCATGGGATAGGCATAAGGGAGCAATACAAATGACTATGAATAGATAGGTCACTGACAGAGCAAAGGCCGATGGCACATTTATAAGGTAGAAAAAGAAATGGGCAGACTGGATGGGCCTTGCGGTCCTTATCTGCCGTCAACTTCTATGTTTCTATGTTTCTATGTTAGCCTATTCTAGTAAAAACAAAAAGGTAACTTTTTTCTTTCCTCAAACAGAAATTAAAGCAACACACACACACAAGGAGAAAGGACACAAGAAACTGATTTTAAATACAGATCACCTGTGTCTGGACAAATAAGGTATTGTAATGTGTTATTACTTAGTTAATACCACAATTTTTGTTATTTTATAAGGGCAGAGACAACCATAAAACATCGACAAAGGCAAGTATTACAATATGGTAATCGTCTGGATGGGAGGGATCAGCAAACAATCTCTTGAAAATGACTATATTCATATATTGTTTTTTATACTGCACGTGTCAGGTGTTAAATAATGCTGTAACAGAGAAAGGGTAAGGTACATCAACTAAAAGAGGAACATTGCGAAATGTGCAGAGGTAAGCTCCAGCAATAAAATACAGGGGAGCAATTCAACAAAGCAGTGAAACTGTAAATGGACAAGTTCAAGTTATCAAGTAAAAGTACTTAAGTAAACATACAAAAAAAATAATGAACTGTTGATTTTCACAGTGTAAGTGACGCAAGTTAAATCTCCAGCAAACAGAACTAACTACAAACAAATAAAAATAAAATAACGGATTAGCTTTGTGTGTTTAAAACTTTTGAATTCACAATCACAACTATAAGTGGAAGAATGGTGTATATAACACAAGCTAACAGTGGCAGGAACTCTTAAACAGGATGGAGTAACTTTTCAGATAAAAAAAATTGTCAAGATATAACAAAATTAGGAAGAAATAACTGTAAATAAATAACTCACAATTTGTGAGTAATCTATTTGTAAAAGGCTAGAAATAGCCTGCACTGCTTTACACTCCTATCCTACCCCAGTACCATAGGAAGGGTGGGGCAGGTGGTGCAACCGCCCCAGGCGCATGCCTCCATGGGGTGCAGCTAACCTAACTGACTGATTCACTTGCGCATGCTACAGCTGTGTGCTGTAGCTTTAATTTTTTTTTAAGGTATAATAACTAATGCCGACAGCAGGGGCGCATCCACAGAGGATCAGCCAGGGGGGTGGGGTGGGGGAGATGGTCACATGGTCCTTGCGGTCTCAAGCAAAAAAAAATCACATGGTGCAGTGGCGCCCGTGCTGCCAGGGTCCTGTAAAAGGGACAGGTGGACTTGTGGAGTGTGTAGTTAGAGTGTGAGGCAGTAGTAGTTAGAGAGAGATGAGAAACAGAAAAAAACACACAAAAAACAGTGAAGGAGGATAGTAGATCTGAGTGAGTGACTGAGGAGGGGTCAGGATTAGGAGGATTTGTCTTGGAGTCTTTGTTGTAGATTTTATTTGTGTGTAAGGTAAGCAATAAGTCAAATGAAATTAAAGCACTGGCAGCATCATTTTTCTAGACTAGACTGTCGATCGGAGGGGGGCAGGCAGCAGCTAAGGAGCTTGCAAATGTATTTAAACTTTTACATTGAAAAAACTGCCTGACTGTTGGGGATAGGAGTTCTCCGTCTGTCCGGCCATCCTCCTCCGATTGAAAAAAAAGAACATGTCTTGTCTCTGGTGTTACAGCAGGCAGACTTAGCTTATGTGTCAGGCAGATGCCTGCTCCCTCCCTGCTGCTGGTTTAGTGGTTTTTGACTGTGATCGAATCGGATTCGCCAGAGGTGGAGAAAAGAATGAAGAATACATTACATTACTTTCTGTGACTCAGACAAAGACATGCCTTTCCCTGTGTGTTTGCTGAGAAAGTTAGTAGTCAAGGCAAGAGTGGGAGCTCCAATTTGTCTGAGTGGCACATTCGGACTAACGGTGTAATGGAGACTGAGAGAGGCTGAGCAAAGTCATCCTCACTTCATCTCCATTACACCATTAGTCTAAATGCACCACTCAGACAAACTGGACTTCCTGCCCTTGCCTTGACTACTAACTTTCTGTCTTCTTTTCCTGCCAAATTGCTCGGATTGCTCCTGTCCCAGTCCCAGCCAGGCACACAAGCTCCCAAACCATGCTGCAGCTGGCACTGCTTTAAATCCTAAAGTCCAGGCAGGGGTAGCTGATGGCCCGGTGGGTGGCTGGGCGGTGGGCCCATACCGTAATAGTACTGTAGGCAGTTTTTAAAGGCTTCTGGCCTGGCCTGATAAATCACTGGCTGGCTTTTTGGGTTGTCTTCAAGTGCAAGGCACTAAAGCAGGCAAGTGGTAGCAACCCCTATACTCCTCATTTTAACGTGGGAGTGACCAGGATGGAATCGGGATGTCTACAGTCTAAGCTAGGTGCTAGGGCAGTAAAGGGCACACAATATTAGCAAATAAATAACTGGCCTGGCCTGCTGACAGTGCTGAGTCACTTTGGCTTTTGGGTTGTCTTGTCTAAGTGCAAGGCATTAAGGCAGGCAGGCTGCAACCCCTTTACCCCTCATTTTAAAGTTGAAGTGCCCAGTATGGAATCAGGATGTCTACAGTCTGTGATGTGACAGTGATAGGCAGGTTATTAACCAGAGTTAGGGCAGTAAACGGGGTACACAATGAATATTAGCAAATAAATAAAATCATGTGACAGTGATAGGCAGGCTGTTAGCTAGGGCTAGGGCAGTAAAGGGGCACACAATGAATATTAGAAAATAAATGTTATTATGGATGGTTATCGGCCATGGCATGAGCACAAAACAGTAGAACACAACAGAACTTTTTTTTTTTTGCAAATAACCAAGCTTTATTGAAATTTATCAAACGTAACATATATATCATACAAATACATAATACAAAGGCACCATAAAACAATAAAAATAAAAAAAGAAAAGTAACAGAGCAAAACAAAACTCCTAAAACCCCCCACCCCTGGCAGCTATCCCTATGGCTGACTCACTTATATAATGAATACAAACATAATGTAACCTCGGAAAAACAAACAAAATAAGACCCAATTATAAGTAATATAACTAAGTCTTCAAAGGGAGGTAGCATGGAGGAAAGGATTCACCCAAAAAATGTGCCAAACTGGGGTCGATATCCTTCCCATAACTAGAAGCAAGTATTCTAAGCTATAACGCTAATACCCGTACCTATCCTTCAAGCAATGGAATAGCTTCCCCCCAACATTGCAGAAATATTGGTGAAGCATTATAAAAAGAAAGAGCTGATCTTTCTGCATTCAATGCACTCATAAACTCTTCCCACCACTCCGTACGTGAAGGAGTCCAATCACCTCTCCAGTGGCGCAGAATTATCAATTTAGTTACTGCTGCTACCATAGCTAAACGACATTTAGTTAATTTACTATGTATTTTATCAAACGCACCAAATATACAAGCCTCTGGAGTGAAGAATCTGTCTAGATCGTAAAATTGACCAATCATTTGCTTCACCAAATGCCACAGTCCCACTACCTTAGGGCAGGTCCAAAACTTGTGGTAGCTGGTAGCCAGAGAATCATTACATTCAGTACAATTCGCTGTAAAGCGACTACTCATCCTTGAAAGCTTAGCTGGTGAAAAATATAGATTATGAAGTAACTTAAATTGAACTTCTCTTAATCTATCCTGCTTGACAAATTTATAGATATCGACTCAAGCCTTTTCCCAAATTTCTGCTGATTTACCTAAGGACAGATTTAATTCCCAGTGTATCGAATTGGTGACACTTTCAAAGAATCTTTGACTATAATATACTTATACATTTTGATATCACCTTACCCGCTTAGTAAACCTTTCAATTCCACAAACATAGGTCCCAAAATATTTTGTCCCTGCCTCTTACCAATATACGACTTGACGCAGCTTAAAATTTGACCTAATTTTAAGTAGGATTGACATTTACCTTCCAACTTCTCCGCCAGAGCCTGAAGTGAAAGAAACCTATTGTTCTGAAAGAGATCTTGTACCCGCCACTTCGTTTCCCCTTCAATTCCCCGTCTAGATACAGGTTGCTTTCCGATGGTCAAATTCGGATTTCCTACTATAGGTTGGGATAAATCATATCGCTGTGAGATTTGAAATTTCGTGTAAAACTGTTGCAAGGCTTTAATATCCCATCCTAACGGGGTATCCCTCGCCCTCTTTGGAATTTTAGCCCATGGAACATAAAGTAAAGACTCTAGATCCAGCTTAAAGACACTAACAAATAAACGATCTAAATGAAGGACAGGGTGTGATAGGTCCTCATCACATGCCCAGGCACTCGTCCTCGCCAGGTGGATCGTGAGGTAATAAGCATAAAAGTCCGGTAATTGGAGCCCTCCGAGTCGTCATTGCCGAGTAAGTTTGAGGTAACTTCTTCTAGGGGGTCTCCCATTCCATAGGAAAGCCACACATTGTTGAAATAACGGCTTGAAAAAGGACTTTGGCAAGTACACATTTAAATTGGATAGAGTATAAAAAAGTTTGGGCATAACCATCATTTTTATCATGCTGGCTCTTCCCGAAAAAGTCAGTGGGAGCTTTGACCATCTAACCAAATCTTCCTTGATAGTTTTAACTAAAGGTTTAAGATTTAAATCAATTAAGTTCTCTAAATTCTTAGATATTTGAATCACTAAATAGGTTATTGATTTGGTTTGCCAACAAAGTCCCAGGGAGAGGCACCAACTTCTATGAAGAAATGGGGACAAAGCATAGACTGACGTTTTGGCCTTGTTTAAATTGTACCCTGAACACCTACTGAACTTATCAATTAAATCGAGAGCTTTAGGAAGGGAAGAAGTAGTGTCTGAGATGTGTAACAGTAAGTCGTCTGCAAATGCAGATAGTTTAAACTCAGTACCACCAATCCTTAGCCCCTTCACCTCTCTATTGGACTTAATGGAGCGAATCAACGGTTCAATGTATAAATTAAAAAGATATGGTGATAAAGGGCAGCCCTGCCGAGTCCCTCTAGAGAGGGAAAAGGCCTCGGAAATTAAGTTGTTACATTGGATTCTAGCTACAGGGCAAGAATATAAAACGCGAACCATGTGAATAAATCTATCTGGAAGGCCTAGCTTTGACAGGGTAGTGAACATGAAAGCCCATTCCACCTTGTCAAAGGCTTTCTCTGCATCTAAAGAAACTAATGACGCCTCCAATGCAGGGTCCATAGACTCAGAAACCAGGTAAAACAACTTACGGAAATGATCAGCTGAGGAGCAACCCTCCACAAAACCAGCTTGCTCTGGGTTCAATAAAGTCCGCCAAACTCATTTTAATCTGTTGGCCAGAATTTTAGCAAAGACTTTAACATCCAGGTTTAGCAATGAGATCGGCCTATAGCTACCCACTTCGTCAGTGGGCTTGCCTGGTTTTGGCAACAGAATAATCTTAGCCTCAAATGGTGTCTGGTCCCTGATCCCTTGATCACACCAAAAGGAAAATAACTCCTGCAATAAAGGTGCAAGAATATTTTTAAATTGCTGCTAAAAGAAAGCTGAAAATCCATCTGGGCCAGGCGCTTTATCTGAACAAAATGAATCAATAACACTTTCTATTTCTTCCACCGAGATGGGGGCTATCAATTGAGGACCAGCATCTCTTGAGAGTTTCGGTAACAAAATGGTTTCTAAAAACTCTTGGGTCTCATCTAATACCTGGGTGGAGGGCTGCTGGCTTGTATAGAGCTTTTGGATAAAAGACTTAAAGATACCTAGTATTTCAGCAGGATCCGTAATCACTTGCCCTGATTCTGGGTGGTTAAGAGCAGTCACCCACCTTGCCGAAGATTTCTGTTTTAGCTGCCAAGCCAACAGCCTTCCTGCCCTACTACCTTGTCCCAGGTATAAAGCCTTGACTCTGAAGGCTAAACTAATGACTTTCTCTCTCTGCATGTCCGCATACCGATTTCTTAAAAAGATTAATTTATTTTCTTGTTCTACCGTTATTTGAGTATCGTTTAACTTTTCTAATTCCTTTATTTCCTTTAAACATTTATCTAATAGTGTCCTTGACTTGATCATGCGGACAGTTGCTAAGCGTGATTAACTCACCCGCCACACAGACTTAAGAGCCACCCACGTTTGGTCAATAGCATTAATGGAACCCCAATTACTAGCGATAGAGCTTTCTAAGAACAATTTAAAGCTGGCTAATGTATTAGATTCTTTTAAAATACTGTTGTTTAATGACCATGAGTATGACCTATTTGGTAAAGGTGGTAAAGAACATGTAATCCTTATAGGTGAATGGTCAGAGATTACACGGGGCAAAATTGCGGCATCTACCACCCAGGACAAACTAAACTGACTGACCAGAAAAAAGTCCAATCTTGAGTGTGATTTATGCACTGCCGAAGAAAATGTATATTCACGGAGGCTAGGGTTGAAGATACGCCAGGGGTCTATTAGACCTATCGAAGACATAAGCTCCCGCAGGGCCTTCTGAGCTGGAGAGAGGGAAGAGCCTTTGCAATGTGATCTATCTAATCGGTTAACCTGAACTAAATTCCAGTCCCCCGCTCTGATTATTGGGACGTTCCCAAAAGAGGCCAGAGTCAATCCTAACTGTGTAAAAAAGTCCGGTGAATCTAGGTTAGGCCCATATACTGAACCCAGGACTAGGTTAATCCCTCCAATATTACCCGAAACAAATATAAATCGACCTTGCGGGTTGGATATTATTTGAGAATGCGTGAATGGAACCCCCTGGGCAATTAAAATAGCTACTCCCCGGCTATTAGAAGAGAATCCCGCTCCAAAAACCTGATTCACCCACTTCTTCTTAAATGGGCCAGTCGGTCAGCAAGCAGTAGGTTTCTTGTAAAATACTATTGCTGGTTTCAAGCGGGCAAGGTGATTCAGAATGACAAATTTTTTACAATTATCCTTTCCTCCCTTGATATTCCAAGAGATTATATTCAACCTATCTGCCATCTGTTATACAGACCATAGAATACTTGTGATAGCTGCACCCTCCCCCATACAAATTCCCTCAAAACAAAAAGAAATTTACCTTTCCAAAATGCCCCACCAACCCCTAAACAAAATAATAACATACCCATACATAACTTATAACTCACCCTCCTGGCCCGAAGCCAATACCCCGTTCTCAGGTACATGATGCTACATAGAGATGGGTGTGTCCGCCCCTGCCACTACTATTGATATAATTGAATATATAATCGTGTCAGACTGTATCTCAGGGCTAGGCTACTAAAAAAAAAAAAAAAAAAAAGATTTAACCTCCCTCTTTAGGACTGTGATTACGTCACGTAATAAAACACTAATTGACAAGACTTTCCCCAAAAAAAGAGAAGTTAGAAATTAGAAATTAAGGGGTATAATGCAACCATTAAACTAATAAAACATATATTAGGCCATTAAGTACCTCCAAGCATCCAGCCCCTAGTAAATGAAATTATAGGCCATTCCGTGGCACACCCAACCTTAGTTCCTGTAAAGGGCTCTATCTAGGCCTGCTAAACCGAAGGCCGGCCGAACTTACCTAACAGAACTATTAAGTAAACAAGACAGGGCTGTCCGGCCTGCCTAAAACACATAACTAGCATTATACCCCTTGGCAGTTCAGATCTAACTTGATCCTTGTAACTAGTTAGGTACCCCAGCCATAAATTACCAATAAGAAAACTATTGTTGTACATCAAACACTATTACAGGTGTCACAAAAAGGAACAAAAGTATTCTTCCAGGCATACGTGCAAACAATGTAGCCTACCTCCTCATAAAATATTAACCTTAACTTTATATCAACAAGGGCTGATGTAAGACCCACCCATAGTCTAATTGTAATCCAGAGTACTATATTACTCTAACCAAGGTATATCAATAATGTAGCTGGTAAAGCTCCCATGCCCATCCTAATAGTGGTTAAGTGTCACACACATCAGCGGAAGTAACACTTAACCCAACTAGTCAGTAATCTTTGGACATTCCCGAGTTACATACTGCTTTGATACCCTCAATCAAAATCAGATTATAAATGTTAATATCAATCCAAAAATCTTAGTCACCAAACTTAGCAAAACAAAAAGTTACTATACACTGTCCATATAGTCAGACTTATCTCTCATCCCTTGGGAAACAAGTCGGGTAACAAAGTTCTCAGGGAGTCGAGCGCTTCTTCCACTGAGTTGAACCTCTTCGGGCCTTCCTTGAAAGTAACCTCCAGCCTCGCAGGGTAAAGTAGACGGTGTCGGATCCCTGCTGCCCAGAGCTTCGACGTGATCGGCCTGAAGCTGGCACGAGCTTGTCTCATTTTCCAGGTTAAGTCGGGCACCAGATGCAGTTTCTTACCTTCCCATTGGAAAACTTCCAATTTCCTCACTCCATTTAAGATGTATTCCCTGTCCAAGTAATTCAAAAGTTTGAAAATAACCAGCCTCGGTGGCTCCGAAGGTGGAGGTTTGGCTCTAAGGGCTCTATGACCCCTCTCTATAATATATTCCGGCCCATTGGGTGAGGGGCCCACCGATTTCTTAATAAGCTTCTGCAGAAACTGAATAGTATTCGGCCCTTCCTCACCTTCCGGAAGGCCCAGCAGGACCAGATTATTACGCCTGTTACGGCCTTCCAGGTCGTCTAAGCGATCTTCTAGTTTAACAATATTTCTTTTACACTCCCACTATGTTGGGGCCTGATTTATCCATAGCTCTCTCAGAGATGAGATTCTGGCCTCAGCGTCAGTCACCCTTCTAGCTAACTGTGTCAAGGCTGGTTTTATCTCTGCCACTTCCTCTATAAGTTTGAATAAAGCTTCTTTTATAGTAGAAAGGTCATTGTAGATCATCTCAGGTTTTAGCTCTTGTTTCTGGTGCAGAGGCGATGAGCCCCTACGCGGGTGCTTGACTTCCAATTCTGGCTCAGATGTCTGCATCTTCCAAAATGAAAATTATCACTAGTTGCCCCAAAGTCCACTCCCAAATGGACCCGAAGATTTCCCAGTATCAATATAGGTAACTTTGCAGTGTAAAATATAAGATTTGGGATGTAGAGTAAGTTCCTTGCTGATAGGGAGAGAGAGGCCCACAGGCTGTAGGTTTAGCGCCGGCATACAGTAAAAAAAATCTAGTGCTGGCTCCTTTAAGAATGCAAAAATGAGCGTTATCTCCAAACAGTACAAAACCAGTGCAGATAAGCTTCAACCAATGCCCCAATGTCTACTCAGTATGCAATTGTGGACAAAATTGTAATTTTTGCTGGCAGGGAGCAAAAGAAGGGCGCGTTGCTGCCTAATCGCGGGCGGACTTTCACCGACGTTTGGATCGGATCTTAAAATATCCCAAAACGAGCGATATCACCGAATGGTGCAGGACCCATTCCAAAAGGGTCTGGCTGGCTTCAGATACTAAAAACGCTGTTAGCCCTTGCGATAACCGAATTTGGAGTGGCAGGGAGCGGAGAACCCTCGAGCTGCTGCCCTCACTCCATGAGCGTCACGTGATCCCCCAACAGAACTTTTTTTAAGGTAATGAAAATGTCTTTCCCTTGAGTCTGTTGTTTAATAGCATTTTTTATACCTCAACAAATTACAGTGTCTGTGTGTGTATCAGTCAAGCCTGTTCTAGTCCACTGTCCTGTCATAAGGAATTTATTTGTTCACAGATTAATGAGATTATGTTCCATATTATGTGCCTTTTGTCATGATGTGGTACCCTTACCGGGGGAACACTGTCTGCAAATTACACTGCATGCATGATGGTATCCTTCCCAGCTGACGGTGGGGGGGGGAGGCCCAGTAAGCTGGAAAGGATGGCATGCAGTAATCAGTCATGCAGTATAATTTGCAGACAGTGCTCATGGGGTCATGGGGAAATGAGACACATCATGATGAAGTAAGATGTCATTGTACTGTATGGGGTAGCAGGCTTATTGAAGAACATTGTTTTGTCTCTTTAAGAAATAGGTACAGTAGGCTCTCTGGGAGCTGAGAGGACAGCAGAATAATACTGTAACTGTACACAATTGGCTATCACCGGCCCAGTCCCAGAGAAAGCCAGCCAATCCAGTAGTCACTTCAGTCTAGTGAGGTGACGCTGTCATCTGACTCCATTAAATAAGTTTTCTGACTGTTTATCATCAGCCTAGAGGGTAGCAGTACCAGCCCAGTGGTACACGGTAGTACTGGTACACTGTACTTCTCAGGTTGGGTGGGTCCCTCCCGGTTTTGTTTGGGAGGAAGTGAGTCAGTAACTGGAGTTCAGTTGCTGACTCACTCCCTCCCAAACAAAACTGGAGGGACCCACTCGACCAGGGATGTACAGTGTACCAGTACCACTACTACCACTGCCTGGTGCTGCTACCCTACTAGGCTGATGATAAACAGAAAACTTAATGCATATAGGGTGGGTGGTTGATGGCATTGTTAGTCAGCCACTTGTCCACTTGTGGCTCACCTTCTGATGCTAGCTAGCCAGAGTCTCCATCTCATATTCCATGGGAGCAAATTAAATAGTCCTAGAAATTAGGGGTAGGGAACATGTAACAAAAGTACATTTTTTTCTTCAAGAAAAGCCCCAAAACTCATCACAGAGCATATAAACCCCTCAGAGCTTCTGGGGGCCTTATGGCCCCCAGACCCCATGCTTTATGTAGCAATCTTTCCCGGTATATTTCAAAAATACATGTAGGGTGGGTCATTGATGGCATTGTTGGTCAGCCACTTGTCCACAACAATTGCGGCTGCATGCTCTGATGCCAGCCAGCCAGAGTATCACACATCTCATATTCCATGGGAGCAAAACATTCCATGAAGTCAGGGGTAGGAAACATGTAACAAATAGTATGTTTTTTCTTCAAGAAAAGCCCCAAAACACACCACAGAGCATGTAAACCCCTCAGAGCTTCTGGGGGCTGACCCCTGGCTTTTTTTGGGGGGGTGCGCAAAATTTCTCTCTTGCCCAGGGCACCAAAATACCTTCCTACAGCACTGTCCTACCTCACTCAACTCCTTCAAAGACACAGACAAAAGTAAAACCGAAATAACCAAGTATTATGCAAAAACCCACAAAATTAGAACATGTTCCCTAGCGGCACTAGGAAAAAATGTTATATTTTGGAGCAATTAGCTCTTAAAAACAAGTTTTAACGAGGTTTTAAAAGGCTTTATTGGTTCTGATGCATCACAACAGACTGCTCTCCAACTCAAAATACAGCAGAATGAGCTGTAAATAAATGCACATGATATTTGACCTATTTATGCACAATGAATTGTAAATTTCGCTTTTGGAGCAAAATTTCGCTGGCAAAATCAAAAGTTTTGTGGGTGAAATTTTAAGCACCTATGGGCAAAATTGACAGACCAAAGCATTTTACGTGAAATTTTGCCATTACGCAAAATCATGAAACTAGGCGAAATGAAATATTTTGCGCAATTGCAGAATTATGTGAAATATTTCACCAGGTGAAATATTTCAGTTTCATACAACACTATTTCTATCCATAAATCCAGTGGCAAGCAAGAGTAGGGGTCCCTGTCATTGATTGTGCAAATCACGCATGTACTTGACTTTCTCCTTGGGCAGTCAGATAATCTGTAGCCAGAACTCAATGAGCTATCTTCCCTACTTGTCATTGTCATAAACTTGCAGCCATGGTAACATAAATCTGAGTGATGCTTTGAATACCTCCCAGTCCTGAGTTCTTAATGCCTCTTCCCCTCCCAGGTGTTATTTCTCATTTCCTCCCTCTTACCTTCTCTCTGTAATTACAACGCCTAATCACAGGAGGGTTTACAATCACCTGAACTTCCCTGCCCCCTTGCTGGGTTCATTGCATCCTGAAGATTTCTCTTTGTGGGTCAGGCCTTATTTCCCCCCCAGGTGTTAATCACACTTACTCCCTCTCTCACTCCCTCTCTAATTCCCTACTCCAGTCCCCTGTCCCCTTGCAAGGTTTCCCACATCCTGAAGGGGTCTCTATGGGACATGACTCTTTACTATTTGTCATCTCATCCACTCTCTCCTTCACCCCTTATTTCACAATAGCACTTGTTCACTTAGTACCACTACACTTATTAATTGTTCTCACAAATTACATATGTACTGTATGCAACACTGTTTTAACAACTGCCTTAATTCATTGTATGCTGTGTTGATTTTTGTAACTTGAATGTAAAATGTCTCATCCTTATTGTACCCCTTCTCCAGGTCACACCAGGAGACAAGCAACCTGTTGCTCAGTGTGCCTTCCTGGTGAAACATTTCAATAAATAATGCATGAATATTCATCTTCAGCATTTCAGTCAAGTACTTGAAACTGACCAATACTTTGCCATCTAACTATCAGAATTTTCAACCATTTTGAATGCTTTCACAACAAATGAGGATAACTTTTTGCAGTGCAGGCCATCACTAAGTTCTTTTCAAATTTGTCTGCAAGTCACTACCTCGTGCATCAGTCAAAGACATCTGATTCTTCTCTTACAATGTTTTCAGTGCAGTGCTTTGTCAGGGAGGCAGTACAGCACAGTGGTTTAAGGCTCTGAGTTGCAAATCTGGAGACCTGGGTTTGAATCCCACAGCCCCCACTTGCATACTGTGTTACACTGAGCAAGTAACTTAACTTCCCTGGCTCCCAGGTTGCACCTGTGAACACGTTTTCAACTTAGTGTGTCTCTCCTGGTTAAACAATAAAAAAAAAAATGAACCCTCTGTAATCACAACAAGAATGTCAAATAAACCAGATCCATTGAATCGCTTGTTAATTGTGGATATGAAAGAACACTGGCATGGAATGGACCTAAGGATGAGTTCACACAGTGTAGGAGTCTTATTTTTCAACTGAACAATCAGAGCACAAACTGGCTGGTCTTCAACCAGTTGAAGGAAAGGCATCAATATTTTTTTTCGCTACAGCGACTATGCGGCACATCACCTTATGTACTACTGGCTTGTGGATTGGCTTGGGCAATGTGAAGAAGTAGTATGCCCTGCTTTTTGTAGCCAACATCAGGATATTGGCTTGAGATCCAGCAGTTGCTCCAGTTTTCTGGCTTTCTGCTGGAACCTCTTTCCCATTGCTATCAAGACGAGACAAATAATGATCCATTCACAGGAGAAAGGGTTCAGAAAGAACTCCTGAAACTGAAGGTGGACAAAGCAATAGGACTGGATGGGATTCACCCCAGAATACTAAAAGAACTAAGGGGAGAACTAGTGACACCACCGACTAACCTTTTTAATAAATCATGGGAGGATGGTGTGGTACCTGAGGACTGGAAGAGGGCAGATGTGATTCCCCATCACAAATGTGGGAGCAAAGCAGAGGCAAGAAATTGCAGACCTGTTAGTTTGGCCTCAGTGGTAGGGAAAATTATGGAATTACTTCTGAAAGAAAGAACTGTTGACTACCTAGAGGTCAGCAGGGCACATGACCCAAGACAGCATTGATTCATAGCGGGAAGGTCATGTCAGATAAATCTAATAGATTTCTTTGAGTGGGTGAACAAAGTAGTAGACCAGAGAGGGGAGTTGGACATGGCCTACCTGGACATTAGCAAGGCATTTGACACAGTCTCACACAAAAGATTAATTAACAAGTTAGCCAGCATGGGAGTGGGCCCCAGGGTGGTAGTCTGGGTAAAAAATTGGCTGGACAACAGGACACTGAGGGTAATAGTAAACGGAGTCCACTCTGAAGAAAGGGGGGTTATTAGCAAGGCGACACAGGGTTCAGTACTGGAACCAGTCCTTTTTAATGTCTTTATAAGTGACATTGCATAGGGACTGGAAGGAAAAGTATGACTTTTTCCAGATGAAACAAAGATCTGCAACAGGGTTCATACACAAGGAGGGTGGAGAGGATGAGAAGGGACTTGGCAAGGTTGGAGGGATGGTCAAAAGTATAACAGCTTAAATTCAATGCAAAGTACTGCAAGGTAATGCTCCTGAGAAACAAAAATCCAGGGGAAGAGTACATAATGGGGGTGGGGTTACTAACAGCAACAAAAATGGAAAGGGACCTGGGGGTAGTCATATCAGATGACCTAAAGGTAAGCAAGCAATGTGAGAAGGCAGTAACGAGGGCTGAGGGGAAACTGGGATGTATAGGGAGAGGCATCACCAGTGGAAAACAAAAAATTGTTATCCCTCTGTACAGACAGTTGGTGAGACCCCATCTGGAGTACTGATTGCAGTTCAGGAGATCCCATCTCCGCAAGGACATAGACAGGATGGAGGCAATCCAGAGGAGGGCAACTAAAATGGTGCATGGTCTGTACCAGAACCATATGAAGAGCGACTAAAGGATTTTAATATGTATAGCCTCAAGGAAAGGAGGGAGAGGGAGGATATGATAGAAACTTTCAAATACCTCAAGGGAATCAACAAAGTCCAAGAAGGTAATATCTTTCAGAAAAAGAGATGTGCAAGAACAAGGGGACACAATGTGTTAGTTTGTGTGCCCTGGTATGTTGACATCCCAGTCATGGTTCTCTGTGTACCAAGTTTTTGTGACTGCCACAATATCCAGGCATCCTTCTTCCATCAAGGCCAACATTTCGGGGAGCTTTTTACCTAGACTACGGGCATTGGTACTCATTACCCTCCATTGTTTTATGGCTTTATTTCATTTTGCCCCATCCCTGTCCTTACTGCCTTTGTCTTTTTCTCCATTTACTCCTGCCCTTCTCCCTATCGACAGCTCTATCTTGGTGTTTACCTCACTAACTACCCTAATTTTTTGGGGGGGCTAGGATTTCCCTTCTCCTTTTCAGTGCCTCCCCCCTTGGTTAGTTTAAATGCTTGCCAATGAAGCATTTAAACCTATCACCTAGGATCCTGGTTCCCTCCTAGATAGATGCAGACCATCGCACCAGTATAGGCCTGCATCCCTCCAGGTGGAGCCCCAGTTCCCAATGAAGCCAAATCCCTGAGCTCTGCACCAGTTTTTCAACCAGTCACTGAATCTCATGGTGTGGAGTACCCTAGCCTCATCCATGCCATAGACAGGTAGCACTTCCGAGAAAGTTACCGGGTGTGCTACTTGTCTAAGGCCCCTCCCCAGCTCCACAGACTCCTGTTGCACTGTTCTGATCCCATTCTCAGCCAGGTCATTTGTCCCTAGGTGGATAATGACATCCAGCTCACTCCCTCTTTCAGTTGCTCCTACGATCCTGAGGATTTGTTTCCTGTCCCTCCAAGCCATTGTGCCAGGCAGGCACCTTACCTCCCTTTCCCCTCCCTCCCCCAGTTCTACCCCACTAACAACTGACTCTCCCACCAAGAGTTTTTTCCTTTACCTGTGGGGTCCTGTGCCACCCTCCTGTGGGTCTCCATTGTGGAGGTTCCCAGCATTCTCCTTGGTCTCCACTGCAGGCGCCTCCATAGAGGAACCATGCTCCACCAGAGTAGCAAATGAATTGTGGAGAGGCATAACTAGAGGGATGCGCCTCTGTTCCACCAGTGCCACCCTCCCTGAACCCACCGTGGTCCAACTACTCATCTTTCTTGCCAACCTCTGAGGTAGTGGCAATGGCCTGGGTGGTCCCTGGCTGGGGGAGTAGGTTTCCTGTGTTCTTACCAGGTCAGCATGGAGATGAACAACCTCCTCCTTCAGACCAGAGAGGTGCCTGCAAATAGGGCAGCAATGAAACCTCCAGAATGTCTCCCGGAAGACTGCTGCTCCACAGCCAGTGCATTGCACCACTCCCCCATGTCTGTGTCTCTTCCTGTTACAGATGCTTTTGTTTGTTGTTTGTTTTTTGTTCTTCTTTTAGTGTGTGCAAGCTTGTTGGTGTCTCTACCCCCTATTCAGTGTGCTGTGCCTTTAAGGATATGTACAGGTGTATGTTATCAGTTTGAGGAAGTGATATCAGAACCCCTGCTATAAAGGAAGTTATGCACTTAGGGCAGGTGGGGTGAGGGCAGGGTGGGTGGAGTAAACCTCTGCTCTCAGAAATAATCAACTACAACTCTGACCTCCATCCTGGGGAGTGCCTTCCTTCCTTTCAGACACCTATTTCACAGAGATTAAGTAACAGGTCTAGTCACAAATGACTGCAAATATCTCCCAGCTACAGTTCCTCCCTGGCAAATAAAAGTTAAACTAAGAAAAGTCAACCCTAAAAACAGAGAATCTATATTAGTTATTTACACAGGTCCAAAAAGTAATAATTCAGTTCAGTGTAGTCTATTAAATAACCTCCTTGATTTAGTTTAGTTTATTGATCTAGGAATTAATACCTTTGAGCTGGGGCTCTTTTATAAAGGTTCCACGTCACATAGAACATAAAACAAACAAAAAACAATACATGTAATAACAAAAAAAATGTTACATAAAAAATTTGTCCAGCAATTTCCAAAGGCAGTAATAAATCAAAACAACTATTTATCCAAGAAAGAAAGATACTCAGAGGATTTGAGGAAGAGTAGAGCGGGACAGGTAGGAGGAGATAGAGGGTGAAGGAGAAGAAAGAGAGAAAGTAGAAGACAGATTACAGTAGCAGACAGGACCAGTTAGTGATATTCAGAGTTTCTTTGCCAAAATGACAGGCCATGTTGAGGGATGGACAGCGGAGGAACAAGTCTTTAGTTAAAGCAGTCACAGGTGCTGGTGGCAGAGAGGTGAGTGTAGAGCATGGATTTGAAAGCTCCCAGTGATGTGGAGGATAGAGTAGGTAAGCTAAGGGCATTGTACCAGGTTGGGGCCCTGTAGGCAAAGGATGCTGTGGCGGCTTTCTCTCTCTCTCTCTCTCTCTCTCTCTCTCAGCAGCTCAGTCCAAACAAATAGATTGCTGCTTCCACATAATGTCTACCTGCAGATGTGTCATACACAATAGTAATCTTGTTTTTGTGGAAATTATCATGAAATCAGATCCTGTTTGCAAACTACTTTTGAATCATCTGCTTAATTCCTCAACAGGTTATTGTAGTCCATCAGTAGTCCTTGTAATGTTCTTGGCTCACTCAGATCATTGTGCCATCAGGTTCAATTTCAGGGACCCCTCTGTAGTCCATCCCTTGTGGAGATGATCCAGTACTGGCCTTTATGAGGGCTTAAGCCAGATGGACTTATGGTGGTGCTGGACACTTTGGGAACATTGGCGACATGTGCTAGGGGTTCAAAGGAGGCAGTGGTGAGTTATAAGTTATGATAGGGCCATTGGTCCAGCCTTCTGCCTCATAGCACTGGTTCATGTATGCCTGTTGGTTTCACACCTTGGTTCACCATGATTTGACGGTGAACTGAGGGAAATGGAAGCAAGTGGGTGAAGGTTGGAGGATTGCTGGAGGAGATCAGGGACCCAGAAAGACAAACTGGCTTTGAATATTCATTATGGTGAATATCAAAGGGTAGTCTCCCATAAGAAGGCAGAGTTCCTGCCCAAGGGGATTGCAGCTGAAAGGAACCAATCAGCTCAGCTTTTTCAGTCAGTAGACAGGCTTCTTTATCTGGCCTGTCTGGAGTACATGAAGGCTGTTTCATTTGCTGTGCAAGAAGTTTGCTCAGTTCTTTTCAGTGTGTCCTCTGTTCAGGCTGGGATCTCACCAACAGCATTGAGCCAGTGAGATGCACTTACAGTCAATGGTCCTGGGGAGAGTTTCTGCCAGTGATGATGGATAAGGTTTGGGAGGTGATATCAGAGCTGGGACCAACATATTGTGAAGTGGATCCAGGCTCGACTTGGCTACTAGTGAGCTGTAGCAGGCAGCTATTCACTGAGATTGTAAGGTGTTCCTTTTTAGAGAGGATTTTCCCATCTGAATTGATGCATTGCTGTAGCCCCTCTTGAAAAAGCTCTTGTTGGACCTACATATCTTGGCGAAATATTGACCTGTCTCTGACCTGCCATTTTAAGTAAGATTCTTGAGAAGGTAGTTGTGTTGCAACATTAGGCACACCTCATTACCTTTGACATCTATGATCCTCTCCAGTTTGGTTTTAGGTCAAAGCACAGCATAGAGACCATGTTGATCAGGGTGCATAATGACATGCTCAGGGTGAGGGATACAGGAGAGCAATCAGTTCTTCTCCTCCTCAATCTCTCCTCGGCATTTGACACCATGGACCATATGCTTTTAGTGGACCGACTCAGGGAGTAGGTGCAACAGGACTTACTGTCAAAGTCATATACTAATTTGAGTCCTACTTCAGGGCAGAACACAAAGGGAAATAATGGAAAATATTTCCTCACTCCTAATGTACTTACATTGTAGTATACCCCCGGGGTCGGTCCTCTCACTCATGTTGTTTGTTGTGTACATGCTATCCCTGGGCAGGATCATTAGACTGTATGTAGCTGGGTTTCTTTGATAAGCAGATGATACTCAGCTCTGTCTGTCTTTTGCACCTGAAACACATGATGCAATCGATGTGCTAAATCAGTGCTTGGCTGAGATCCAGAACTGGATGCCATTGAACTAGCTGAGAATCAACCTGGATAAAACTAAAGTACTGGAGACTAAGAAGGGTCAGATGGGGGGAGTGGAAGCTGCTGAGAGGGAGACAGGTCTTTCGTTCAGCACCTCTAGGTTTCTGGCTGTTGCAAAGATGAAGAATCTGGGTGTCATTCTGTATGATGGGCTGACATTTTAGGTTCAGGCATCAGCAGTAGTCTGGAATGGCTTTTACCATCTGAAGAACATCAACCAGATTTGATCCCTTAATCCCTCCAGAGGACTAGCCCTCACTGGTGCATGCTTTTGTGATCTCACAGTTGGACTACTGTAACTCTCTGTACCTTAGTGGTCAGTGGAGATACATGGTGGCATCTGCAGTAGGTGCCAAATGCAGCTGCTAAGCTGTTGACCGGCCTTCCAAGGTAAACACATTCCCCCAGGGATTGCAAGAACTGCACTGTCTGCTGGCTAAGTGATCTATCTCCTATAAAGTTCTGTTCCTAACTTAAAAGGCCCTACATGTGCTGGGCCCAAGTTACCTGGATGCTCTCCTGCACCCTTACATGCCTGCATGTTCCCTACACTCCACTAAGGAATGCCTCCTGGTTGTTCACAGGCTAGGCTTAAAACCACAGGGGACCAGTAATTTGAGATCACAGTGCTGGTTCTTTGCAATTCACTCCTGAGAGTCCTGAGGGAGTCCTCCTCAGTGGAGGCCTTTAAAAGTGAGCTTAAAACATACTTATTTGCACAGGCATTTGGAGAGTGAGAGTGTCTAATTGGTTATATAGAGTGAATAACTGAGATGGTATGCAGTATGTTTTAGCTAGTTGCTGGAAAATGTTATTATTACATGTTGAGATTTTATTTATTTGTAATATTGAATTGGGATTGTATTTATTTTTATGATTTGTTGCTATCTCTACTTCATTTTACTGGCACCCTGAGCCTCTGGGGAAGGACATCATAAATATAATCTAGTACTACTGCTTAGAACTATAAAAGTGGTCTTAGCAGTGGTATTAACATACACACTCAGTAAAGTGACTATCCAGAGAGCCTGACGTACTTGTAAGTCTAGGACTTTGAGGTACTCAGAAAGATGTAGTAGAGGAAAAAAATATCTCAGGCACCAAGAAGGAGGAATTTTGGCTATTCCAGTGGGATAGGTCTGATAGGAAAAGGAGTCTATCTGGTTAAGACAGAAAATGGGAGGAAGGCAGATAATCACCCAGGAAGGAACCACATGACCACAGACAGCTCAGCTCATCATATCAGATGACGAAGGGATATGAGCTTTGTGAATCTTAAATTCCACAAGAGGAATTCAGGAGTTATTCCCTATTATGCTACATTAAGATTTGACAAAATGTTGGCAATAATAAATTTTACTATTTCCACTGTAAATTTTTAACTGCTAAACCAATTTTTCCAGTTTCATTAAACACTAGGATTCACAGACTTTAAAATATATGACTAATGTCAGCTCTGCGCCTACAAGAGCAGAGAAGGTACAAACATCAGCATCATTATAAAATGTTCACAACATTTTGTGAATATTTGTATAGTGAACTTTGGAGCCTGTTACTTAAACATTTCTGAACAGAAAGCTCTCCATATTTAATCAAGTCTATAATCCTTAGAAAAGGTCATGCATGCTAACTTTCAAATACTGTACCTAGCTCCAAAGCTGGCTGAGTTATAAGCAGATAAATACTTTCATTAAATTCCCCTCAAAAATAAAATGCCAGACTTTCAGCATCTATAATTTTGAAATGAGTCATCCAAATGTAATATTTTGCATGCTTTTAGGTCACCTATCAACAGGCAATCCTGCAAATATTCAGGTTTGTATAGCAGTAGATGGTTGAGTCATGACCAAATAAATACATTTTAAAAATCCACAAAATTCCAATGAACTCCTGTAGAATTTCACCCAATTCCATGAGAAAAAATTACTCACCTTAATAATTATGTTTCTCCTAATGGAGTCTTGCTGTATTCTGACTATTGCAGTTAGCCCCAGCACTCAAACTACCCGGAGAGTAGAGGGTTAATTTCTATGCAGAGCATAAAACGTTGAGCTTGAGCTCGGTTCCAACCTCTGTCTGGTGCACTTTGAAGTGCAACTGTCAGATTCTTATGAGCCAATACTAACTAACTACTATGTGGAAATTGTAAAATTTTTACTAGCCAAATGGCAACCAAATATTTTGGATCCCCAAAAGACTCAAGTCAAGAAATCAAAAATCTACAACCAGGTACTGAACAACTTAAGACTGTTAAATTAATAATACAACCCACTCCCTCTCTCTGAAAGGAGGGAGTACCCAAATGCACCCCTGTGGTGCAACACTACACCTGCAAGCCCACTTCCCAAAAACAGGTTCTGAGAGGGGAGGCAGGGAAGGAGGTCAGAATACAGCAAGACTCTATTAGAAGAAATATAATTACTAAGGTGAGTAATTTTTTCTTCAAACAACTTGAAGTCTTGCTGTATTCTGACTATTGCAGACTACCAACCAGTACCTCCATGGAGGAGGGAATCAAACCTACCTTGGGAATAGGCTTTGCAGTACTGCTGTACCAAACCAAGCATCACTCCTAGCCTGGATGTCCAGGGAGTAATGCTTAGTAAATGTATGGACCGTTTTCCAGGTGTCTGCTTTACATATCTCTAGCAAAGGTATATCCCTGGCTGCAGCCAGGGAAGCAGCTGTACCTCTAATTGAATGAGCCCTCAGGCCTGAGGAAGTTATTTTGCCTAGCTTCTCATAGCAGAATTGAATACAAGAGACAATCCACCTGGCAATAGTTCTCTTAGTGGCAGGTTTGCCCTTCCCCACTTCCCCATAAGTGAGAAAAAACTGGAGGCAGTCAAACCTGTGAGCCTTAGTACGCTCAATGCAGTAGCTAAGGGCTCTATTAACATCCAAACAGTGTAAACTTCTTTCTCCTGAAGAAGAATGATCAGTGAAGAACACAGGAAGATACATAGATTGGTTCAGATGAAAATCTGAAACCACTTTAGGTAAAAACCTCCTATTAGTTCTAAGAACCACCTTATCTCTATGGAATGAGATAAAATCAGGCTCCACTGACAGAGCTTGCAATTCACTGATACACCTGGCAGAGGTAATATCTACCAGGAGCACAGTTTTCCAAGTCAAGTAAAGCTCTGCTGAAGACAAAGACTCAAAACAGGGTTGCATAAGCTGAGCAATGCAAACATTAAGATCCCAAACAGGGGTAGGATCCCTAAAGGGGGATGGTATGAAGCAATCCCTTGAAACATTTACAGAATACAGGGTGAGCTGACAGTGAGGAAGGCTTTCCCACTGACAGCAAAGCAGAAACAGCTGACAAATGTACTTTGAGAGTAGCTGGTCAAAGGCCTAGGTCATCAAGATGAACCATAGAATCTAGAACTGTAGACAATTCATCAGTGTCTGGGGATATATGCTTCTTGGAACACCAAATGCTGAATCTTTTCTATTTGGAGTTATAAGTTTTTCTGGTGGCAGGCTTTCAAGAGGCTTTGAAAATATCCAGAACCCCTTGGGACAGATGCAAATCTGCATACTCCAACTCTTCAATAACCATGCCTTGAGATTGAGAGACTGAAGATTGGGGTACCAAATCCTCCCCTGAGAGGAGGTTAACAGGTTGTAATTCCTGGGAAGAGACAGGGGAAGATTGACTGCTAGGGACAGCAACAGGGGGTACCAAGGCTGTCTGCTCCAGTCTGGAGCAATCAGAATCACTTTGCAAGGTTGTGACCTTACCTTGATCAGAACCTTGAACAGTAGAGGAAAGGGAGGAAAGGCATATAGAAATTTCCCTTCCCAGTTCAAAATCAGAGCATCCAGAGGGACTGAACCCAAGACTGGGGGTCTACAACAAAACAGAGGAAGTTGGTGATTGTCTGAGGCTGCAAAGAGATCTATCTCTGGAGTGCCGCACCTTGAAAAAATCACTTTCAACACCAGAGGGTCCAGGGACCATTCGTGATGGCCCTGGGAGATCCTGCTCAAGGCATCTGCTAGCACATTGTCCTTCCCTGGAAGGTGGACTGCTATCAGAGAGGTCTGCAGAGAATAAGCTAGGGACCACAATTTCATGGCTTCTGTGCACAAGGCCATGGACCGAGTTCCTCCCTGTTTGTTGATATACCACATGGTGGTGGTGGTGTCTGTCCTGACCTGAACCACCTTGTTCTGCACTGACTAAGGGAAAGCTTACAAGGCCAGAAAGATCACCCTGAGTTCCAAGAGACTGATATGAAGAAGGGATTCCTGAGGGGACCACAGTCCCTGGGCTGTGAGAGCCCCCAGATGGGCTCCCCACCCCAATAGAGAAGCATCCATGGTTAGGACCACAGAGTGAGACTGAGTGACAAATGGGACTCCTTGCCTGAGGTTTCCCTGATCCTGCCATCATTGGAGAGCCTGGATCAGAGTCTGAGTCACTGGAACTAGTTTGGTTAGAGAATCTTTCTTCTGAGACCAAAAGGCCCTCATGTGAAACTGAATGTCCCTCATCTGAAATCTGGCCCCTTGGACCACTGCTGTAGAAGCTGCCATGTGGCTCAGAAGATGAAGAAAGTGCCTTGCTGGCTGAGAGACCAGAAGGTAGAACAAAGAAGCCAGCTTCACAATAGCCCTTGCCCTTTCCAGTGGAAGAAAAGCTCTTGCTTTGACTGTATCCAACTTTGCCCCTATGAAGGTGAGGAGCTGTACAGGCTCAAGAACTGACTTGGGAAGATTGAGAAGGAATCCTAGGGAAGACAGCACTTGCTGAGTCACTTGAAAGTCTGACTTGGCTTGATCTGGGGACTAACCCACAATGATCCAGTTGTCCAGGTATGGAAATATGGAAATATTTTTCCTTCTTAAAAAGGCCACTACTACTGCTAGGCATTTTGTGAATACCCTTGGAGCTGATGTCAGGCCAAAGGGCATAGCTTTGAACTGATAATGGCCTGAAGACAATTCGAACCTGAAGTACTTTCTGTAGGAGCACCTGATGGGAATGTGAAAGTAGGCATCTTTTAAGTCCAGGGAGGTTAACCAGTCCCCTGGCCTTAGAGAGGGAAGGATTATTCCCAGCGTCACCATTTTGAATTTTGGTTTTAAAAGATGTTTGTTCAGGTATCTTAAGTCTAGGATGGGTCGCCACTCCCCTGTCTTTTTTGGGGTAAGGAAGTACCTGGAGTACAGACCTTTGCCCCTGTGCAATGTAGGAACTCTATCTACAGCCTTTAGAGCCAGTAGAGATGAAACCTCTGCCTCTAGGGCAATGGTTTTGGAGATGCTTGCAGGTGGAAAAGATCTGGCCCTCAGCTTTGGAAATTTCATGAAGCTGAGAACCAGCCCCTGGCTTACCACCTCCAGGACCCACTTGTCTGAGGTAACAGACATCCAGTCTTGGACGAAGTAAGCCAGCCTGCCTCCTACAGGAATGGGGGAGTTGACCCGGGCTGACACATCAGGGTGTCTGCTTGGCAGGAGCCTTAGGCTGAGGGATGGATGCAGCCCTGCTCATCCCCCTTCTGCCTCTCCCTCTGAAGACCCTCCTCTGAGGAAAGGGAGAAGAGGCCTGTGCTTGGTAGAAAGGCCTATGAAAAGGCTTGCTCCTGTCCCTAGCCTACTGCCTTTGAGGAGTTGCCTGCCTTTCCTTGGCCTGTGCTCTCCTATAGGTAGTCCTATACTCATCCATCTTTTTCATGTAATTCTCTGTCTGCTCCCCAAACAGAGAATTACCCACCACAAGGGAAATCCATGGCCTTAGCCTGGGTGTCCTGTGAGAGGCTAGTACATCTGCGCCAAGCCATTCTACGAAGAGCTACAGATGTAGCCATGACTCTAGATAAAACATCATTGGAGTCCACAGCTGCATGGAACTGTACCTTAGATGCCTCAATCCCATCAGCAGCCACCCCCTCCAGCTCCAAGGCTAGCTGGGGAGAGGCCTGCTTAACCAGTTCCAGTACAGTGTCCCACCTAGACTCCTGGTATCTGGCTGCATGGGCCATATAATTAACCTGCCTGAGTCCCAAGGCAGATGCCATGTACTGTTTCTTTGCCATGGCATCCAGCTTCCTAGAGTCTTTATCTGGGGGGTGTGAAGCCAAGGGTATATTAGCCTTATCACAGGCTGCAGCCTGCACAACCTCAACATGGCTGCATTGTTGATACAAGTACTCTGTACCTGAACCTGATAAGGTGTACCTTTTGCCCATCCTTTTGTCGACAGGAGGTACAGAATTTGGGGTTTTTTTAAATCTTTTGTGTCTGTTTCTCAAAAGACTTATGAAGGGTAATAGACAGTCTTGTGGACTCTGGGATGTCCATCATCTCCACATAATCAGGTTCCTCTTGTTCCTGTACAACTTCTTCCACAGGGAGCTGGAGGGTTTCTGCCACTTTCCTGTAAAACATGTAGTGGGAAGGGGACTCAGAAAGCCTAGGAGGGGAAACACTAGAAGGTCTGTCTGGGGAGATGTCCGGTTCAATGTGCTCAACCAGACCTCCAACACCATCGTCATCATCAACATCATCATCATAATCTTCATCCCCCTCCAAATCTGGTTCAAAGAAATCTTCAGGAGCACAATATTGAACCGGAGGAAACAACCGAACTGAACACCTGCCAGAAGGTGCCGGATCAGACGGAACCGGGCTAAGCAATTCTACAATCCTTATCGCTTTGGCAATCTCTTCGACGGTCGAAAAATGGGTCTCTGGATCCGAACCGGACGATTTTTCTTTTCTTTTTCTTTTTGTAGGAACCGATTCCTCAAGATCGGTTCTCCTCTTGCCTGAAGAAGTATCACCCTGGTCAGAGGGCACTCCCTCAGGTACGGTTGGGACCAAACTGGGCTGGCCATCTGGGTCAGTGGACTTCTCGGTCTCCTTATCCCTAAGCCTACCTAATCTTTTTTCCAGGGTAGACTTAGGGAAATTTTTACAGATTTGGCAGTCTGAATTGAGGTGGTCAAACCCCAGACAATAAACACAGGTGACGTGGGGATCAGCCTTAGCAAAGACCTCCCCACACACACACTGCAGTGTTGAAAACCAGTGGGCCCGGTTTTTCTTTTGGGTTTCTCAGACATAGCCATCCTAACCACAGACTTACCCTTTTTATGGCAAACAACCAGGAAAGACACCCTTATCGGTTTCTAACTGTGTCACGGGTATTGGAAAAAAAACCACAAGAAAATGCAGTTTTTTTAAAACTGATAAGGACAGGTAACCACACTCTCAGTGTAGAAACAGAGACAGAATATATAGTTCACTAAACGGCTGGTTCAGCCAAACCGATCGAAAAATCTATTTTTACAATTTCCACAAGTTTACTATGTCTAGTTCACTACTTAGTACTTACTGTACCACAGACAGAGATCTGAACCGAAACTTGCAAAAAATAATCAGTAAAACTGTAGGCTTTAACCGACTTTCGAACTGTGAGCAAAGGAGAAATCTCCGGAGCAGCCGTTCAGTTAGGCGGAGTAAAGAATCTGACAGTTGTGCTTCAAAGTGCAGCAGACAGAGGTTTGAACTAAGCTCAAGCTCAACATTCTATGCTCTGCATAGAAATTAACCCTCTACTCTCCAGGGCAGTTTGAGTGCTGGGGCTAACAGCAATAGACAGAATACAGCAAGACTTCATGTTGTTTGAATTTTAGAACTTTCTTTTTTTTTAATTCTAACTTTAGTGAGTTTTAAATATACAGCATGACAGCAATAAATACATTATGTAAGTATAGATACACAAACCAAATGCATGTGATGCCCCCACACCCACCCTCCCCTCTGGATTTGCACCGATCTTCTAGTGAACTTACAGGTACCTAATTGTTTACCTCAACCCAGAATCACTGTTATCCAGGCCTCTAGGACTCTGGGCATGATGCACTACCTGCAGAGGAGTTTTTATTGTTGTAAATATAGGGAGTGAAAACCTTCCCATCATTTTTACGTTCACTTGCGCGCATGCACAAGGAACATTTTGGGATAGTACGACTTTCTGGAGGTGTGTGACCCTCCTGTCCAATACACTGCTCCATGTAGCAGGCACGACCATAACCCACCAATGGATGGATGAGCTGTCTATGACAGCAGTTGGGCTGCAGTGGTCTTCAGTTCAAAGAAAACCACCGCTGGTAACATATGTGTATGTAGCATATTGACATCACGATCCCTCCCGCTTCCTCCCTCTGCTGCTGTCCTCCCCGTTCCCTCATTCGCCGTCTCACCTACTGAACTCACAGTGGCAGACATTTCAAACGCTCTTGTATTTCAGCCTAGATTAAACCCTGCAGTTCTCACTCAGCTGCTCCAGATACGAGGTATTAACATCGGATCCACCGGAGCTGCCATCGAACTACCTGGAGCATTGCTGAGGAGACTCACATGTAGACAGTTAAATTAAACAAGCCCTCACATTCAGAACAAAAAAAAATAATTACAGCTCTCATCAAGCCCTTGTTCTTTCCTCCACTTCTTACCTTCTGCAGACACTTTAGACTATCACCACCAAGGGCGTAGCTACTGATACACCATGTACGCCAAGGTGTATGCTCCAAAATATGGGGGTAGCAAGCAGCTCTGCTTCCTGAGTCCTGCCTGTGTACATAATTATATACTTTTTCATGGGCTTTTGAAAAGCCCAAGCTGCCGGCGCCGCTGCCTTTGTTTAGCGGGGTGGGGGGCGCTGCTGCTGAGTGAGTGCATCTGACGTGTGGTGGGGGTGGGCTGCAAGCCACTGCATAGCTCTCAACCAGGTCCGCAGGAGTCAGTGAAGGACCTGATTGGCTGCCAAGCCTGCCAACATCAGCATGGGGGGCATTGCTGGTGCCGGCAGATTGTTTAAAGCACTGCACTGTATCGGTGTAATTTCTTCTTGTTCCAGTTCGTCGGTTGGGGTTCTGCTGTGCCACTTCGTTTTTGCAGTCAGAGAGAGGTTTGTTCCATTTGGACAGAAGATTAGCACCGCTGCGAAGTCAATAAGTGGAGCTGGAGCCAGAGCGAACGAGGTGAGGTTGGCAGCGGGTGATCGGGTGGGTCAGTCAGGGGACAGTGCAGCAGCAGCCGCCGGACGGGTTCAGACAGGACAGGGCCAGGGCTCCTCCGCTCCACAGCACTGGCTGGGTGGCCGGAGCAGGCTGGAAGACTGAGGACTGAGCTGGTGCTAAGCTGTAAGCTGCAAGGGAGGGAGCAGCACATTCATGTTAGGCTCTGGCTGGCTGTGCTGAAGTACAGTCGCCGCTGCAGCCCCGCTTGCCATGATTTGAACAGGATGGGCCCTCTGACTGTGTGTGGAGACAGACTTGGATGGTCAGGTCTTGAACGAGACTAGTGAAGCCTAGCCGTGGCTGCCGCCCTAGCCCTAGTCTCTGAGTGCCAACCCCAAGCTCCAACTTGGACACAGGAAGGAAGTGGGGAATCGGGTCAGCAGCTCATACACACTAGCTAAGCTGATTTTGGCCAGGCTGAGGCTCTGAGCTGAGCTACGTGGCCACTGATGGTTTCAGAGGCTCTGAGCAGCTGGAGGAGGGCAGTCACTAGTCTGGGCAGGGCAACAGCAGTCGACAACAGACCAGACGACACTCTGAGTCATCACAGCAGGCAGGGTCAGCCAGGGATTGGAAATGTGCAACTCTTGGAGTGGAGCTGTGGAGGGAAAGAACGTGTCTTACACTGAGGTGAGGCAATGGAATGGAGGGATTCATTTTAAAACATTGGTGGATTGGCGGTTGCATCATGCAACCAGTAAGTACTGGTTTTGGTGGTGGTGGCTAGCAACAGCATGGCAGGCAGGCATAAGAATTTCCTCACAAAAATGCTGTATATCATGGTCACTAGTCTAGTAGTGTTACTACTGGTACATATTTTTTTTTTCTTGTGCCTGCTGCCAGGCAAGTTTGTGGTCAACTACCATTCTGCCAATGCCACAGCTGCCAATCCAAAGAAATCTTAAGAGGCCTGCTGCTTATATGCCTGCTGAGATGGAGTTTCCCCTTGAGTGAGTCTACTCTGCATTGAGTAGGTATTAAATTCCCAGACCTGCCTTCCAGCCTTCCACAAATCTTTCACAGTGACTGTCTGCTCGGAGCCTTGAGGTGGCCTGTTTGTTTTGCTGCTTGCTGCTTGCTGCTGACTGCTCATGATGACTGAAGCTAAGCTGAATCTGACAGTGTGTGTGTGTGAAGCCAAGCCCTTTCCTGGACCATATCCTGTACATCTGGTAATGTGACTTGTTGGCAGCTGCTGCTGTACAGTGTGCGACTTGTGAGGTGGGGTCAGCATAGAAATATAATCTTAGATGGTCAGGATAGGACCCCCCCCGGACACAGGGTGGATCTTATCCTGACCATCTAAGATTATATATACTGATGGCTGTTTCATGTCTCTGGCTTGCTTAGGTTTATAATCGGGGAGCCTTCCTAGTCCTAGATAGTATTCACCACCATGCTGGAGTTAGGAGTGTCCCAGGAGTGGGGAGTCGCAGATGGTCAATCACTTGACATCCAGGTACAAGAGTAAAGGGCCTAGAAATTGAGACTGAACCAGGTATGTACTATGGTTTTCTTTTTAACTGTGCACAATGCCAATTGGTGGGTCTGCTGCTGCAGCTGCAAGTATTAGTAACAGTGTGAGTGTGACTGAGAGTGAGATAGGAAAAGCAAGCATAGAATTCTTAACTTGTCTCGAATGAATAGGTGCCACACAGCACTGCAAGTACCTGCAAGCGAACGTTCGGCATTGACAAATGCTTGTTTATAGTTAGACAGTGAGCCTCATAGACTGGCCCTCAGTTGTTCCGTTCTCAAACTGAACAGTAAGTCTTGGAGCCACTCTGTATAAGATACAGCCTTCCCATCAATCCAGTGTTGAAGCACTAATTTCTCCAGGGTCATTTCCGGCAGGGCCATATGATATCAGTGGGATTTCACTGGTATTGAGGAGAAGGACCCTAGGACACAAATTTCCAGGGTGAATAAATCCACCAGACCTAATAAAGGGTGTGTCTTAACTTTGATGGTGTCCCAAAGCTTTTTGATAGGGGGACAATCCCAAAACACATGTAACAAGGATCCCTCATGTTGCTCACATCTTGTGCATTGCAGAGATGGAGAGAGGTACAGTTTGTGTAGCGTCACTGGGGACCAATACATGTCATTGATAATTTGATACTGGGTGAGCTGTAGCCTGTCTTGGGGAATATATACATGTAGATCTTTCCAGATAGAATCCCATTTACCCTTATATTGTGGAAAGATTGTGATCCAGTATTTTGAATTCTTGTATTGAACATCAATAGATTTAGATACTAGCAACGCATATAGTAGGGAGACAGCATGAGATTTACCTCCCACCATTCCCCAAAAGAATTCCCAGTCTTCATCCCTACCTGTATCCTTCACACCCTTTAGAACTTGTAATATCAGGTGGTGCAACTGATACACTTTGAAGGCAAGGGTCCTAGGAATGTGGAATGTGACCATAATCTCTGATGAAGGCAAGCATTGTCCCTCTTTGAGGAAGTCTCCTAACTTGGAGCCCTTAAGGTGAGGAATCCAGTTACCCAGGATTTGTACCCCCCCCCCAGTTTTAAAGTTGGGACTGCCTACCGCTGGCTGGAAGATACTCTTAGTGTGTTTGAGCAATAAAAAGGAGCACAACTGAGTGTGAATTCTTATCAAAGTGACAATGCATGAAGGAACCGCTCCCTTCTGAAATACTTTAGGGGATATGTACAGCATTGCTTCAGCGATTAACCCCATTTGGGAGATCAGTTCCCTTTCGAGTGACAGCCAGACTGGATTATACCCAACTGAATCTGCCCTTTCACCAGGTCCATTCCACCTCAGGTATTTGTTCATATAACTTGCCCAGTAATAAATTTCAAAACGTGGTAGCCTCAAACCAACAAAAGGTTTAGATGTGGCCAATTTGCGGTAGGTCCTGTGGGAAGATTTCCCCCTCCATATAAATGAAGATACAATAGAATGTACTTTTTTGAACCATGCCAGGGGTACCCACTAGTTCAGCATGCACAGGGGGTAAAATAGCCTGGGAAGGACGTTCACTTTGATCAAATTAATATGCCCACACAAAGATATAGGCAAGGACTGCCACCTCCCCAGCTCTTGTTGCGTTATTGTCAACAGTGTGTCCAGGTTCTGGTTTCTCATCAGGGTTTCTCCCCTAGTTCAGAAGAGACCTAAATACTTTATCTTGTTGGGGCACCATTGCAACCCTAGTGGTTCAATGTCTGTCCTAGAAACTCTGTTGTTCAGGGGGAAAACCATTGTTTTACTTGGGTTTATTTTATAGTTAGACATCTCACTGAAATCCCTTATAATTGAGAAGACTACTGGGAGCATCTGATTGGGGTGCTTTAAATGTAAAAGTATGTCATCAGCGTATGCAGAAAGCTTAAAATTATGTGAGCCTACTGTAATACCTTGTACTCCTACCTCCTCCCTTAGCAGAGTTAAAAGGGGCTCAAGGTAAATATTAAATAAAAGAGGGGACAAGGTGCACCCCTGGCAAGTGCCCAAGGAAAGGTAGAAATGATCTGAGAATACTCCATTATAAAAGATTCGGGCTTGTGGTCTTTGATACAGTGCACAAACCCAGTCTATAAATTTAGAAGGGAGGCCAAATCTTGACATGACACTAAAAAGAAACTGCCAGACAACTTGATCGAATGCCTTCTCCGTGTCCAGGGACATCAGACCTGCTGGTACATCCGAGTCGCTGGAGATGGAGAAGTCATGCACCAGTTTCCTGAAGTGGTCAGAAGAGTTCTGTCGGAACAAAGGCTTATAATTTCACTTTTTATAATGATGCACTTGGATTCACCTTGGGCCTTACCCAAAAATTATTTCATAAATTACCAACAATAATAAATATTCACATGTGATATTATCTTATGCTCTCCAGATTCAAAAGTGACGGTGAAAAACACTGTTGCCACACTTTGGATTATATAAGAGATAAATATATTTTATTCACATATGTACAAGTCCTAAATATTCATAACTAGCATAAATGTCAAGCATAATAAAAGTAATGTAAATAAACTGTAATGTAAACAAAACAGATTTTAGAAAATCAAGTAAATCATATAAAACAAATAAAACAAATACATTTTAGCAAATAAGCAATGTAAATGAGTAAGCACTATTCAGCATAATAAATGACAGTTTATATTATTTCTTTAGCATACTTATAAATAGCATGACCTTTTCTTTTTTTTATGAGAACTTGCAACTCATTACACTAGTGTTTCAGATTATCATGGTATGATACTTGTTTAAACTTTATAGTACGTAAAAGGCATTTTCTTCAGATTTCAATTCAAACTTAACCATAAACCTAAGGTTTGGAGCTAAAATGCACTAAGTTATCACCCCAGATAGCCAAATAAGTACTAATAGTAGGATAAAGAAATACTTATGTTTTAGTTATCTGTAGATGTGGTCTTCTAATTTTTAGCTTTCAAAGTCTTGGTGAGAACTTTTGGTTTTGGATGACAAATGTCTTTGGTGGTGAGTTTGGCTTTAGTCTGCTGTCTTTTTCCCTTGAACCTGGAACTGTAGAGTCTTTTGGCATCAATGAAGCAATGCAGGCTGGATCCTTCTTGCTTGATGTCACAAATCATCAAAAGTCACTTCAGGATTTAGTGGGAAAAATCAGATAAGATTTTAGCAGTTTAGCACAGTCTGTAGAAAGATCTCTCCCTGTGGACAGCAATGTTGTTTTGGGGAGAGAGTGGTCCAAGGTACAGCTGAGGGCCAACCTCACGTGGCTGGTCAGTCATTATTGTGATTATAGGTCTAATCACATTACAAACAAGGAAAGACATTTTTTTAAAGAAGTTTACAAACCCGCATGCCACTCTGATCTGTAAAGGGCATTTTCTAAGAGATTAATGCCCGGTACAGCAGTCAATCAGAGTGCACGTTTGTCTCACAAATAATTAATTAGACTTATTATTGACTTTATTCCACCCTCTATTGAAGCCATCAGCAGTCTTCTTGTTTATTACCTCTTCTGGCAGCCTGTTCCACCCCTCTACCACTTTCTCCATGAAGAAGAGCCTCCTGGCCTCCTTTGGGAACCTATCTCTAGCTAGTTGGCTGTGGTGCCCCACTTGTTTTTGTTTTCACTGGTCTTGAAAAGTTCACTGTGGTCTACCTTTTTAATACTATTGATTATAAAATTGTAGGCAGGCAAGGAAACACCAGCACCACTCTTCTGTCAAAAATGATTTATTACAAAAACATTAAAAACAAACCGTCCAGACAAGTAGGGTCAAAACAGAATCCCTGACTGGTTTTGCTCACTGCATCATCAGAGGGATCAAATGCTCAGGTGATCAGCAAAACAATATCACCAGAACCTACGAGGGCACAATGGATGCCCCCACGCCCCAATGGGACTCTTCACTGTACATTTTGTTGCTAGTTTCTTAAAAGTACTACATTCATAAGTGTCAACAATACTAAAATCTTTGAAACTAGGTCCTTTATCAGCTGCACAATGACTAATTTGGATTACATGGCAGTCTGTGGATGTGGTGCCTTTTATGTAGGCAAGATGGTGAGGGCTTTCAAAATACGTATTGGGGAACACTTAAGAAGCATGGCCAATGAAGATGGTAAAAATGCTTTGGCAAATCATTGAAGGAATAAGAAATATACAGGGGAACAGCATGTATTTTGATTTTTTGGAGTAGAGAAGGTGGGGGTGGGCTCATGTGCCGGAGACCGTGACCAGAAACTTATAAGGAGAGAGTCATATTGGATCTATTCACTGGGGGACTATGAGAACCTGGACTCAATGGTAGGATAGATGTATTGCCTTGTATTAGGAACTGGATTAATTTTCATGTGACTAATAAATACCATTTTTTTTCCCTTTCTTCTCCTTTTTAGAGGGCTTTAGAAGGAATATTTATCCACCTTTGGTTCTTCGAGTACCTATTGGACTTTAGCCTGGGACTGGAATTATTCTCCTTTCTCTCCTAGTTCTGACTATAGTTGCATCTTTGTTATAATATGTTTAAAGAGTATTATAAAGAATATTTTGACGCATTTGGCTTATAGTTACTGCTTGGATTGTTGTGTGTGGTAGTGGCTAATAAAGTATTCTGCTCTGGCACACTGAGCACTTTAATTTCTGTGGTAACACTGTCACTTTAAATTTGTCCTTTTTATGGCTGCAGTAGGTGGAGCCTGCAGACATTTTGCATGTACAAAAGGAGTGATGTCATGTTTTCTTTCAGTGGAACTGACAAGGTGTAAATAGTCTCCTCCTTCTTACCGTCCTCCAAGAAGTGTTTTCTGCCCTCAAATAAATACGCTTTCATGTCAGTCAATGGTTGCAGGGTACTATTTTCTTTCTTAAATGGACAGTACAAGAACTGGAACCTCAGTAGAGGGAGGAAGCATTAGGGTTTTTTGGCGGAGTAAGATCCATCCCACCTTCACCTGCGAAACTCCTAAAGATCCACCCCCACCTTTTTTTATTCATGTGGGAGGGCCATGAGGTGAAAATGCATCTAGTTGGAAATGCAGTGTGTACTAAGCCTGTGTGGTTACTGAGTTTTACTTCTCTGTTTTTAGAGTAAGTTGAAGCATGTCTTTTTACTTGATAAATGTTTGTAAAAGTGTAAATCATATTTGCTATGCAACTGTGAGTTATGTAACAGGTTTTTTTAGATTTGACTCCTGACTTCTTTTCATGACAGGCAGTATTCCTGGAACAGACTTTACCTTTGAAGCCACTATAAAATGCAATTTTTATGTCACTGTGCAGTTCCTCACTTTATAGGTACTTCAATGGTAAAGCCTTTTCATGCAGGAATGTTTACTGTCTGTCATAAACAGAAATCAGGAGTAAAATCTACCAAACACAGATTAGCAAATTAACTTCAAAAGCAAAGCCTGTTTGTGCATGGAAAGATGTTACAGAAAGGAAGACTTGCAATTATTTCAAGTCTGCAAGTTAAGCAACTATTTTTTTAATCAACCTTGCCTCAGCTTACATTCCTGTCCTCATTAGTCATTTTCACAAATAAATTCTGAGAGATGTAAAGTCCCTCCAGTTGGGTATATGGTGTTATTCATACCCATCCTCCAGCCTCTCCCCCACCACCTTGCTTTGTATTTTGCATCAGCTGTAGCATTTCAGTACAGCAAGAGGTGACAATGCATATTTTTTTCTGGACTTGCAGTGTTAATTGAGCCGCACCCAATCTGTATCCTTTCAAGAACTACTTTATGTGGTGTGCATACCAGCATGGTTGTTTCACTCTTATTTACAGCTTTACACCTTTATCAGTTTTTAATTGTAATTTTTTTGGCCTTTGAATAACAAGTTTCAGTACCTATAACTTCCCAGTTTCTTTATTATGGTCACATTGATTTCTGAAGACCCCCTTGTAAACAAGGAGCAAACACAACTTGTAACCATAGAAACAAGGGTGCAAAGCACATATCTTACAAGTAAAGCCATATAAAAAATGCATCATATATACTGTAAAACCAATGAAAATATATACTGATTCCTCCCAGTTCCTGGAAAATAATTTTTTTTCACCAAACAAGTTACAAATACTGAAAAATACAAAAACTATAAATAACTGTGCAGTCTGACATCTTCATTTAAACCTCTTGGCTGCAAACTGTGACATTCATAAATCGAGTAAGGGTCTCACTAAAGCTATCTCCTTTGCATGTCTCATCTCAAACTATCAAAATAATTGCTTCAATGTGGACTGTCAGGCATTCAAGTTGTTCTCAGATTAAATGTTACTTTTATAAATATAGATTTAACAAGGGTATCTTGTAAAGTACCGGTTTGTTTAAATGTTAGTTGTGGTCATACTGATATCACATTATTCAGTCTTGGTTCAGTATCTAGGAATTCCCATTTTTATGTTGGCGTGCTTGTGCAGCCAACATAGTGGGACAGTGCAGCTTTAGAGGCGCAGTCGCTGTTCGGCGAATGCTGGGCATGCACCAGTAGGTGTGACCCACATTCCCCAATCAGCCTGCATGCCAGTGCCACACCATGCATACATAATGGGGTGAGCATATCTAAGAAAAGGTCCGCTGCAATCCGAGCAAAACTTGTCAGATGCAGAGGGTCCTTTTCTTGCCGTACTCACCGCCATTATGTGCATGGTGAAATTAATGGTGACATGCGTCTGCCGACTTGAGTGCCCAATCCCCTGTCGGTTAACCCCCACTGTCTTTTGTGTGCCGATCGGGAGCCCACCTCACCTGCACAATCCCCCAAATTGTTGAATGCCGAGGTGCCCAGCCCCTCGGCTCGCGCCCCTGCTGTCTTTGTGTGTCATGAGGAGCCCACTGGCCGCATAAACCCCCAGTTGTTGAATGCTGAGGGGTGCCCAATCCCCATCGGCATTACTTTCCTCCCCGTGTTGTGTGCCGACGAGGGTGCCCAATCCCCCGTCGGCTACTGACACCACCCCAAAACAGTTAGGTGGCACGCTGGGAGCCCACTTCAGCGTGCCAAATGCCCTGCAAAATGAAAACTGTCCCGCAATGTTTTTTTCTGTTTTTTTTAACCTGTAAACGAAAACTGTCCCTCGTAGTTTGATGCCCCCCCTCCCCACCGCACCCACTCACTCGCACTGCCTCCCCACCCCCTCACCCCATACTCCTCCGGAGGTCTGGTGCGATGATCTTCTGTGGACCGAGAACACGTCTGCACTCTTCAAAGCCGACCGCGAACTGAGGAAATGACAGTAAGCTGTATAATGGAATGAATAGGGGTTTTTCAACTTTAATGCATATCTCGGGCATTTTTGGGAATTTTGGCCCCAAATTTTCAACATGGGGTTTTTGGGACCCCTTCTCATGAATTCTTGCACTGTCATGGCGTTATTAGGCCCCGAAAGGTGATTTTGCAGTCACTGCGTGGACTCACCTTTTGGGACTGAGTAATGAAATGACAGTGCCACTGTTCATCAGAGGGGCTCTCAAAAAGCCTATGTTGACAGTTTAATGGGAAAATAAAAAATTACTTTTCTGACGGCGTGCGTAACAACTCATAGCAGCGCTATAAGTTAGTGTATTCGCACTATTTTCATGCCAGATTCTCAACATTGGCATTTTACAACACCTTCTTGTGAACCGTACAGCTGTCATTTTTCACATCCTGCCCGCAATGTGTTTTCACACTTCCGGAGCAGAATAGCGCTGTCGCTATGCAAAATCAGTGTTCAGGACACATTATGAAAATGACAGTGACATTGTTCATGAGCAGAGGTCCTACAATGCCTGTATTGAACATTTGGTGACAATACTCCATAAAATGACTGTTTTACGAGGTGCATTGCAACTGCGCAACACACGCTCATAACTTAGCGCATTCACAATATTTTCAGGCCAGATTCTCAAATTTGGCATTTTACTACACCTTCTTGTGAAATGTACAGCTGTCATTTTTCACATCCTTGCTGAAAAGTGTTTTCGCACTTTTGGTGCACAATAGCATGTTCGCTGTGAGAAATCAGAGTTTGGGACACATTACGAAAATGACAGTGACACTGTTCATGAGCAAAGTCCTAAAATGCCTATGTTGAAAATTTGGTGACAATACTCCATAAAATGACTGTGTTACGAGCATACGTTGTGCAGTTTGCACACACGCTCGTACGTTCACAAACTTCTAATATTTTCACTACAGATTTTCTACAGTGCCATTGTTCTGTACCTCCTAACAAACAGTACAGCTGTCATTTTTCACATCCTGACCAAAATCTGTTTTTGCAGTTCTGGCGCAGAATAGCGTGGTCGCTGTGGAAAGTCCGTGTTCGAGACACATGATGAAAATGACAGTGACACTGTTCACTAGCAGATGCCCTAAAATGCCTATGTTGAAAATTTAGGAACAAAAGTCAATAAAATGAGTGTTTTATGAGCATGCATTGCACAGTTTGCATGCACGCTCATGACTTTCTGAATCTGTAATACTTTCACTGTAGCTGTTCATCACTGGCATTTTTCCATACCTCCTTATGAACACTCCAGCTGCCTAAAATGTGTTTTTGCACGTCCAGCACAGAATTGCACGGCAGCTTTGCAAAATCAGTTTTTGGGACAGTTTGAGGAAATGACGGTGACACTATTCATGAGCAGAGGTCCTAAAATGCCTATGTTGAATATTTGGTGCCGAAACTCCATACAATGACTGTGTTGCAAGCGTACACTGCGCTGTTTCCACACACCCTTGTAACTTCGTCAATCTGCAATATTTTCATGCCACATTTTCATCACTGGCATTTGTACACATCTCCTTATCAACAATCCAGCTGACATTTTTTCACAGCCTGCCCAAAACATGTTTCCGCAGCTGTGGCGCACAATGGCATGCTCTCTGTGCAAAATTACCTTTTGAGACACATTCACAAAATCACAGCACTATGTGTCTCTAGCTACGCCACTCCCACTGCCAATGCCAGCGTGACAACATTCAGCAATGACAAATGCTTGTTTTATTTTTTTATGATCCAAGTTATTTTATGATGCACATATTTTATGAAAATCCTAGGGCTTATCTTACGGTTGTGCACAGCTACTAAGTGCTCCAACTGTGATTAAAAAAATGACAAGTGTAAAAATAAATAAACTAAAATAAAAATATAAGTAGTCTACTAAGTACAGTAGACTGGTACAGGACCTGTAAAACAACTATTCAGTCATATAATGGTATGAGAGAAACACAAAGAAGTGAAACCCTGGAACCGCACCGTCTGAGTCAATAGTGAATGCACATTTCATGAAGCGTAGTAAAAAAAAAAGATGCAACACAAAAATCATAGAAACATAGACTTGAACATACATGAGGACTGCTTGGCCCACCTAGTCTGCCCATATCCCTACCTACTGGATAAGCTGCAGATCCTAGTTAACCAACAGCCTATTTCTTCCTACCCCCCCCAACAAGAATTGCCTTCTGTCTGTCTCATGCACTCTTGAATTCGCCCACTATTTTTGACCCCGTAACCTTCTCACAAAGGCCATTCCATGCGTCCACCACCCTCTCTGTGAACAAATACTTCCTTACATTACCCCTGAGCCATCCCCTCACTATTTTCAAATTGTGTCCCCTTGTTCATGCATATTTCTTTTCCTGAAAGATGCTACCCTCTTGGACTTTGTTGATTCCCTTGAGATACTTAAACGTTTCTATCATGTCTCACCTCTCCCTCCTTTCCTCAAGGGAATACAAATGAATCTCCTTTAGTCTCTCCTCCTATGGCTTCTGCTGCAGACACTGCACCATTTTAGTTGCCCTTCATCCTGTCCATGTCCTTGTGGAGATGGGGTCTCCAGAACTGGGTGCAGTGCTCCAGATGGGGTCTCACAAACTATCTGAACAGAGGGATAACAACTTCTTGTTTTCTACCAGTGATGCCTCTCACTATACATCCCAGTATACCCTAGCCATTCCTACTACCTTATCACATTGTTTGCTAACATTTAGGTCATCTGATATGATTATCCCCAGGCCCCTTTCCATTTTTGTTGTTGTTTACTACTCTCCAACCCCACTGTGTACTCTTCCCCTGGGTTTTTGTTTCCTAGGTGCATTACTTTGCACTTCTTTGCATTGAATCCAAGCTGCCATACTTCTGACCATTCCTCCTATCTTGCCAAGTCCCTTCTCATCCTTTCTACCTTCCCCTGTATACCAACCCTGTTGCAGATCTTTGTGTCTGTAAAGAGACATACGTTTCCTTCCAGTCCCTTGGCAACCATCATGACGACGAGTTGAGGTGTCTTTGCATGGTATGGTCAACTCCCACTTCACAGATGCAGTCCCTATTCTCTACAATAAGATGGAACATCTTGGTGTAATGAGTATGGAACACTAATTTTATGATCGCTATCATGAGTGTCACTGTTTATTCTATGCAAAATTTGCCCCCCCCCCCCCCCAAATTATAATTTAGAAATATTCCCCAAGGTGACATATGCATTGTCATATATTAAATAGCAGTAACCTAATATCTGAAATTGGAGTGATCCAAACTCTGTAATTCCTAGGTACAAGTATGTGCATAACAGAAAGTGGAATAAGTGTTGCTATGTAAAATAGGAGCACCCATGTGTTATCTGTGAAAATTGTATATATTATCCTAAATATTTTTTTGTTCCAATTGTGCATAGCAGAAAGTGTCATAGTCCTGATGTCAATCACAAAAGTAGTAATCAGTAGTCCATAGATAAAATGTTGCAACTTTATGTAGAGAACAGGGACTGCATCTGCAGAACAGGGGGTTAGCCATTCCATGCAAGTATAGGCCAACTGAGTTATGATGTTTGGTTTGATTGACCTCAAAGTGAATAATGGCATGTACATTACTAATTGAGTCTGATGGTGAGGTTCCAGGGTTCTGAATCAGTCTGTTTCTATCACTATGAGTATATGATCGTTATACAAAACCTTTATTGCTTACCATTCCTTCCATTAAAATCAACACCTCCATAACTTTTCCTAATAATGTGTCTGCCTTCCTTAGAATAAAAAATAAAACACATCCTACTGGTTAAAAAGCATTGTGTTGTTTCTCCATGTATCCTTCACAATTCAACACAATCTCACCAACTTCATAATGCACCCATGGTGGATCTGACTAGAACTTGTTATCACTGCTGCTCACCTAAGCATTTGATCCCTCTGATGACACAGGGAGTGAAACCGGTCAGGGATTCTGTAGTGACCCTATCTGCTCAGATGGTTTGTTTTTAATGTTTTTATAATAAAGCCTTTTTAATAGTAGAGTGCTGCCAGTGTTTGCTTACCTTCCTCTGATACTTTTGTGCATGGCACACTCATTATGGTGGAGCGGTCTTTTCTGTGTTTAATTTTCATTATAGAATTGTACACCGTTCTCCAGGTGTGGTTGCACCATGTACTATGTCTGTACAATGGCAGTATGGTGTCCTTTCTTCTGCTAGTAAACCCCCAACTTATTCAACCCAACATCTTGTTAGCCCTTGCCGCTGCCTTTTTGCATCGCATAATGGGTTTCAGATTACTTGTGATTGCAATCCCCAAATCTTACTCTTCTTTGGACACAGTAACAGTCGCTCCCCTGAGTTTGTATCCAACACCTGGGTTCTGTCTCCCAACATGCATGATCTTGCACTTCTGTTGGTTGAATCCCAGCTGCCAGATTTTGGATCATCTTTTTTTTTTTTTGTTAGTTGTTTAACCAGGACTAGCACACTAAGCTGAAAGCTTTTTTACAGGTGTGACCTGGGAGCACAGGGAAGTTAAGTGACTTGCTCAGGGTCGCACAGTCTTTCCAGCCTTTCCAAGTCCTCCATTTAGTCCCTGACCCCCTCCTCTTTGTCCATCATTCCACAGAACTTGATGTTGTCCCTAAAGAGGCACATTTTGCCCTTAATGCCATCCCTGATCTCATTTATGAACACATTGAATAGTACCAGTCCAAGCACCAACCCCTGGCATACCCTACTGGTGACCTTCCACATACAGTACCTGAGTATTCCTCCCTGGTCACCATTCTTTGGTTTCTCTCCCCCAACAGTTTACCTCTCTCCTAGTTATTTTGCCCTGGCCTCCAGGTCTTCAAACATTGTCATTAATCTCTAATATAGGAATGAGTCATAGTCCTTGCTGAAATCCAGGCACAGTATGTCTACTGCTTGGCCATAAATGTCTGCTGGCTGGCCTCTATCCACCGCTTTTGTTACCCAGTCAAAGAAATTAATCAAGTTTATTTGGCATAGCCTCCCTACCACAGATGTATGCAGTCTGTCATCTTGAAACCTGTTTACCTCAAGGAACACAAGCAAACTTTCTTTAAGAATGTTTTCCTTCAGCTTGCCAATGATCAGTGTCAAGCTGACTGGTCTGTAGTTCTCCACCTCATTCCCGCCCTGCTGTTATGCAAGGGCTCTACATCTACAATTCTCCACTCTCGTGGCCCCATGCCTGTGTTTAGGGAGCAACAGAACAGCTTGGCCAGAGAGGTTGCCAGAACTGCAGCCAGCTCCCTCAGCACCCTTGTGTACATACATCTGACCAAGCAAATGTACCCACAATAAGGGCCATGAATTCCTTAAAGCCCCTGTCATCCATGACTGGATCCTTATACATCTGCACCCTCTCCCTCAATATTCTTATCCTATCCTGTGGTACTGGTCTATCTTTAACACTGAGCAGAACTATTCATTTAAAATCTCTACTTTTCCTCTGCTGTCTTCCAGCCACTCTGCTCCTTGGCTAAGTTGGACAATACCACCCTTCATTCTTCTTTTCTCACTAATGTACTTGAAAAATGTCTCCTCACCCTTGACTCCCTCTGCTATTCTCAACTTAGCTCCAGCTTTAGACTGTCTCACCTTCCTACTAGCTGTCCTGCGTTTACCCAGGTAGTCCACTCTGTCCTCTTCTTGCTGTGTCTTCCTGTATTTTTTGTAGGAAGCCCTCTTCTCCCTGACAGCAATTACAATCTGCCCTTTGAACCCAAGAGTTATTTTGTGCTTGCCCTTCTTACCCCTCTGCTTCAGACAGGTGTTTGTGACTTCCTGGATCCCATCTCTGATTATGGACCACTTTTCTTCCACCTCCTAGCTTCCCTGAGCTTGACTTGATATGTGCACCTCCATTTTAGTGAAGTCAGCCCTTTTAATGTCCAGAATATGTTTTATGCCAATTTATATAGTATACATTGCCATTTTTTTGTAGAACTAAAAATGCCATCTACACAGCAGAACACCAACTAGCTAGATTTTTGTTTTTTTGCTTTATCCCCGGTCATCTCTTCTCGTTGCCGTCCCTTGCTGGCTCATTCAGACCCCTCACCCCTGCAACTCACATGGCTTACCCCCCTTGGTGGGGCTGCAGGGAGCCCCCTACTCACCTGCCAAATAGGATTCAGTTTGGGGAATTATCTCCAGAGATGGAGCACTGGGGGACAGCCATCAAGCCACAATGACCAGCCACCAGGGTATTTTCCTCCATATTTCTCCCTCACGGGTGTTCAGGATGCAATGACACCAGTGGTGGGCACACACAATCACCTGCTTGCAACCCCACCAAGCGTCTGCCAAGCTCCTGTCCCCCTTTCTTGCAGCAGCGTAGTGCTGAGCCCCAGCCTCCACTAAGGGTCAGATGTGCACTGACCGCAGGTCACCCCCCTCCCCAGAGATGGAGAGCAGTCCATTGGATGCTTGATCCATCTCCTCCCTGCTGACCACCAGCAGCCCATGCTCATTCCTGAATGAGGGTCACCAGCTTAGTGTGAGGTGTGGCATCTGGTGCCTCAGCCCTCAGTGCCACTGGGCTAGCGCTAGATATTTTTTTTAACTTCACAGTAGGGTATGTCACAAAATTTATCCAGCTAGTTGGGTACATCACACATAACCTTTCCTGCCACCTGTGCCTAGCCATGGTGTGCTGCTAGCACTAGCTCTGTCCAACAGTATGTGCTAGCGCTTCAATTTTCCATCCTGTTTTTCAAACTTGGAAAAAAAAATAAGCTTAATCTTTCAATTCATCATAGACACAGACAATTTCTATACTACATCCACAATCCTAAATGCTGGTAGACTTCTTTTTTATGTTGCACATCTACAGTTCCATCCTAGGTCCTCTTACTCTTACAACCTGGTTAAAGCGCCACTTCCCCCGGGCTATCCCACACCAACAGTCCCAGTCTCCAAGACGCCATATTTTCCCTCAGTGGCCAGCCACACACTGAACTCACACATGTGCAGATAGTCACTGAAATGCATCTTTCTGTGCCAGCCAGTGGCATTAAATTTCCATGTTACAATATCCAATGGGAACAAAATAGCAACTGTTGCTTAGGCACCTGTCCCTATTGTCATTGCAACATGGGAGACTTGCCAATCAACCCTTTGCTGACTCAGGGGTCCTAAAGATAACAATCCAACATGAATGGGAAACTGGAAACATTCACTTTAAAATAAAATACTACTTTCTTAAAACACTAGTGTGTATACAGTAGTATAAACTGAACACGTGATGGCTGCTTATGAGATAAATGTATCTTCATTCATGGTCAGTGACTTCTTTTAACCACACTCATGGCTTTGCCGCTGATGAAGGTCAAAAGGTCACATACCATGAATGAAGATAAATATCATATCTAAGAAGCAGTTGTCACATATCCCCAATTTATAGGAATGACTTACTCACTCTACTACTCAAGGTACTGGATGACTCCCTTGATAAACGGAACTACAGGTTTACATTAATGGCTTTTTAGTCTTTGTGTCTTCTGTCTCTGCTGGTAGACTGATCCATAAGTTCAACATCTTCCGGGGAGAAGAAGTGCCTCCTAACATTACCTCAGCATTGACCCCACTAAGCTTCAGGGCATGTCATCATATCCTGCTGCAGGAACAAGATCAAACATCTCCAACTATTAGATCATGCCAATGCCAACCAGGGAGTATGTTAAAAATTGAGATCATGCCCCATCTTAAATCTCATCTCTCCCCGGTGCACCCCTGCACATCGACACCCCAACGGCAAAACACAAAAAAAGACCATTATGGCAACAATGGTCCTTTTTAGTGTTTCACTTTCTGCCAGTGTTCCACCCCCCCAGACCAACTCCAACCTGAAGCTGATAATCCTAAAGTCCAGGGGGGTGCGGGGGTAGAGCCACAGAAAACACTTCGCTGCATCGGTGGCACAATGCGACGATCAGTATTGTAGCTCGTCGTTATGGGGAGGCTTGCATTTTCATCGACCTCCTTGATGCTTCCATTTCTCCCGGACATGTTATGGGATTTCAGCATTTGTTCGTAGCTTTTGCGCCTTCATCACCCTGTTTTAGTTTACCATAAGTATCAGTCTGCTAATAAACATAACAATTTAGCAGATGGCAAAACTGAAGAAGAATCTCTACTTGGCAGCATGTAATGTGCTCCATAAAAAGTATCTTCTTGATGAGCCAATCCAGTAATCAGCTGTATATCAATCATTATGAACTGAGGATCATAAATAGAGTAATCTGATTGGCCAAGAGCTCTTTGAAGCTGTGATGATATCAGGCTACATCATCAAGGCTTCAAAAAAGTTCCGGCACCACCAGCCTCCTTGCTGTCTACTGTCTGAGAACTATTTTTTCAAAATGTACTTCTACACCACCCAAAAACTCATTCATAAAATATTTTAAAACCTGTTTTTTTTAATTTTTTATTTAAGAAACTTGAAACTAAGTTCATAATAGCAATAAGTCACTCCAGGGTATGGTATATCATGGAATATCGTCACTTCTTGGGTGGTTGGATGCACTCAGTCTGCGGTCTTGTGCCCAACCACCCAAGGCGTGATGATATCCCATGATATACCATACCCTGTCATGCCTTATTTCTTAATTATACAATTATGGTTGGAAATAGAGCATTCTGACTGACAGATAGTATTTTGAAAGGGTCAGTTTAATAGCTGGAAACCATCATGTACAATAAAAGAATTATAATGTTACCATAACAAGCATTTGTCAATGCTGAATGTTGTCTCACTGGCACTGGTAGTGCAGGAGTTAGAGATGCATAATAGGAATGGCAGTGAAATATTAAACTGACTCCAACCCCACCCCCACCCTGCAGAGACTGACATGCATTGGGGTGTGCCTTTGGGTCGTCAGTTATAATGCTCATGCCATTTTACCTCACCCTACCCTGTTGACACTGACAAGTGTCATGGTGTGCTTTGGGGTCTTTGGGCCTTATACGTACCCCATTCCATAAGGAAAAATGCTGAGATGGGTGCAGCACAGGAGAATGGGGTGAACGTTAGGGCTGAACACTCCAAGGCACACTTCGACGCCTGTCAGTGGCTGCAGGGTGAGGGTGTGGGTGAAATGGCGTGAGCATTACAGCCATTGATCCCAAGTCACACCCCTGGCACCTGTCAGTCTCTACAGGGTGGGGTGTTACGGTTGGAAACCCTAACGTTGTAGGTGTTTGTTGGTATTTTCACTCCAAATTGTCAACATAGGCTTTTTGTGAACCCACCTCATGAAGAGCAGCACAATCAGTTTGTTAGCTGAAAGGTGGTTTTGCACAGTGGCTATGCCATTTGGTGACACAGGGATGAAAACACATTTTGGGCAGGATGTGAAAAATTACAACTGTATTGTTCATGAGGAGATGTTAAAAAAATGGCAATGTTGAAAATTTGGAGTGAAAATATGAAGAATTAGCTAAGTCATGAGCATGCATAGGAACTGTGCAACACACGATGGTAACTCAATTATTTTGGAATTTTTTTTTAGCCACATTTTCAACATAGGCATTTTGGGACCTCCCCTCATGGACCGTGGCAGTGTGATTTTGTTGATCTGTCCCAAAGGTTGATTTCCCACAGCGACCATGCCATTGTGAGCCACAAGTGCAGAAACACATTTTGGGCAGGCTTTGAAAAACAACAGCTGTACTGTTCATAAGGAGGTATGAAAATATGCCAGTGTTGAAAATCTGGCATGAAAATATTGAACATTTGCAAAGTTTCAAGGGTGCATGGAAACTGCGCAACGCACACTTGTAACACAGTCATTTTATGGACTTTCGTCACCAAATTTTCAACATAGGCATTTTAGGACCTCTGCTCATGAACAGTGTCACTGTCATTTTCTCAAACTGTCCCGTAAACTGATTTCGCACAGTGACCACTCTATTCTGTGCCGGACGTGCGAAAACACATTTTCGCCAGGATATGTAAAATGACAGCTGTACTGTTTATAAGGAGGTGTGGAAAAATGCCAATTTTGAAAATGTGGAGTGAAAATATTACAAATTCACGAAGTTACAAGTGTGTGTGGAAACTGCGCAATGCATGCTCGTAAAACAGTAATTTTTTTTTTTCACCAAATTTGCAACATAGGCTTTTTGAGAGCCCACCTCATGCACAGTGGCACTGTCATTTCGTTAATCAATCCTGAAAGGTGATTCCACACAGTGACTGCTAAATCACCTTTCGGGACCAAATAATGCCATTACAGTGACTGAATTCATGAGAAGGGGCTCCAGTAACCTCATGTTGAAAATTCTGTGCCAAAATTCCCCAAAATGCCCGAGATATACACCAAAGTTGAAAAAAACCCTATTTATGCCATTATACAGCTTAAACGGCATGTCTTCAGTTCACAGTCTGCTTTGAAGAGTGCAGACGTGTTCTCGGTCCACCGAAGATCGATGCACCGGGCTCCGGAGGTAAGTATGGGGTGAGGGGAGTGTGGGGAGGCAGGCTGCACAGAAGGTGGATGCCGGTTGGGGAGGGAACAGGACAGACCATGAGGGACTGTTTTCTTCTTTTACAGGGAAACAAAACAAAAAAAAACATCGCGGGACGTTTTGATTTTTACAGGAGCATTTGGCATATTGGGGTGGGCTCCCAGAATGCCACCTGAGTGTTGGGGAGGCTAGCCGATGGGGGATTGGGCACCCTCTTCGGCACATAGTGAAAGGGGGGCAAGAGCCGAGGGGGATTGGGCACCCCCTGGCACAGAACAAATGGGGGAGTCATTATGCCGACGGGGAGTGGGCCCCCCTGTTTGCACATGAACTGAGTAATGGCATGCCAACAGGGGGATTGGGCACCCCTGAAGTTGGCTCTCCACATGGCAGCAGTCAGCACCGCCATGTTTCTGGAAGGGTTTCACCAGGAAAGGCTCATAGGGAGGGCTTGTTCTGTTGCCGCTGCATGACAAGCTTGGCTGTCATTGCAGCAGACCTTTTGTTTGATGTGCTTGCCACATTATGCATTCCTGGTGTGGTGCCTGCATGCTGGCTTATTGAGGAATGAGGAATGCACCTACTGATGCATGCCCTGCATTCACCCAACATTGACCACGCCTCCAAATCTGCCACTAATGCAATATATTGGCTGGAACGTAAGTGTGAGCCAACATAAAAACATCCATATTAAAAATATGCTACCATTTTAATTTAACAAACAAAAAGGCTACATTTGTTAATCTTACCCTAGGGATATAAAGCACGTGGCTGAGCCTTGTGCCTCATAACTCCCCAGAGTTAGATTAACTGTCTGTAACCTAGCCAGTGGTCATGCCTTAATACAGAAGTAAATTCATAGCATTAGTTAATTCACTTCAAAGGTCTCCATACAGTAGATTATTGTGTGCAGCATAAACTTAATACTGGTCTTTGAATTTATGTGACTGATGGAAGTGGGTGACTGAGTGATTATTGCATTGAATAGACTAGTGACTACTATGAGCACATTTAGGAATAATAAGTGTTAAAATATGTATTGTGAACGTTTTTCAAAGAACTTTGGTTTTACCTCATAGCATTCCATTTAGTTGTTCATAATTGGGTAAACTCATGCATATATGGAGACCAGATGCATTGTCCAGCAGATGTGTTGACCTTTGCCAAGTGAAAGACACAGTAGTTGCTAAAGAAAACATCTAGAGATAGGTTACCAATGCCAGCACAGTGTGGCCTGTTCCAGTACAACCTGCAGAGCTATGTCAGTCATAGTTTGCATTTGAAACCTAACAATTTTCTAGTTTGTCTGTGCTCCATGTCAGCTTTCAGGCTCTATGAGTGATTTTGGACAAATGCCCATGCAAGTGATCCCCTTTGTTGAGCTTTATCCATTCACATCTATCAGTGGGAAAGTGAGACAACTGTGTTTTGGTACTTAGATATATCTCAACTCCTGGAGTGCCTTGATGTGGTGCTAAGCATAACCATCATAACCATTTCATTCAATGGAATCTGTGGTGCCCCAAAGGGTATGACCTCCACACAGCGAAACTTTTACAGCGAACACGTTGATGTCGACAACATCGACAGTTCATGTAAAAGTTCACCCTGGACCCCAGCAATCTTTCCCCCAGTCCTGCACTCCCTTCCTGAATCAACTCCGACTCCGAGTTGATTATCCCTAAGTCCAGGGGGTGGAGGGGGCTTCACCCCCCCACATGGGTGTTTTGTGGGGGTGAAGCCCCCTGATAAACAGCAACTGGGTTTATGTCAACCGCAAATTACAATCAACATAAATCTGTAGCTGTAGGGTCACATTGAGAACAAGTTGTCACTGTAGCATCGTTCAGCAGTGCCAAAGACACCTGAAATTACGTTTTGACTTGCTTTTGTGGATAAGCTAATACAGTATGTTTTCATTTTATTTTATTTTACCAGGAAAGTGGAATGGATCAGTTGACCCATTTTTAGCCAAACTTGATGGTAAAGGGTTACAGTAGGAAAATCTCACATATCGCAACATACATCACATAAAAGCAAAATTAGATATTAAAATATCTTGAGAATATATGTACAGTACCTATATACATCATAGGCATTCACCACATCCATCAATCAAGTGGTTTCCAAGCAATAACCGGGTGATGTAGCCTGTAGATGTTCTTATGTTCTCTTAAAAATGCATCTCCTTAAATTAATATTCAATCAAATTTCTGCCAGTTTATTCAGTAAGTCTCATCTATAATGACAGAGAACATGCTGTTGCCTTTGTTTTGCTTCTAATTTCATTAAACAATCTAGTGGAAGTTTTATGTAAAATTTAAAGATTACGAGTAGGCTACAATCTATTTCTTAATACACTTGGAACATTTTTCATTCCTTTTATTTGCAAAAATACTAATTGTGGTGGCAATGTCCCACCTTTTTTGAAATGTCACTGTGACAAACATCTCTTGTGGACTGGCTGGCAAATCTGGCAAAATTTATTTAAGGGTACAACACACTTATGAAGAGTTGTAGTCAAGAGACAAAAAAATAAAATGGAACTATATTCTAAAGCTAATAGTAGGACTTATTTAGCTATGATACTTTTGACAAAAGGAGTTAAATTATTTTTGTTTTTCTATGGATAGTCCAATTTGTTGTTTATTTTCTTTGTTTTTCTGTTAATCTATTTTTCTCCTACCCATCCCCTATGGAGCTCCCTCTTGCCAAGGTGTCCAGACCCGTGTCCCACTTGCAGCATTGTCGCCTCGCTTTCCCCCATGGCTTGCGCCCTGCAGTGGGGCAGCGGGGATCCCTCAACCCACTGGTTCAGATCCGGTGCAAGGGGCTGCAGACGTCAGTGAGGAGCGGGCCTGCAGCGCCAGGCAGTCATCCGTCCGAGGGGCCATTTTCGCCCCCGGAGTGGCACAGCAACATGCAATGCCACCAATGACTGAGCCGCGCATGGTCCCGCACCCAACACATCAGGTGACTGCCTTGTAACCACCTAACCACCCTCTAGGTGTGAGCTACTGGTGTTGACCCTCAGCCTAGGGGTCAGGCATGCAGCAGACTCCATCCCACCCCCTCCCCAGGAGATGAGAGCTGTCTTCCAGACGCTCGATCTTCTCCCTCCCCAGCTAGCCAACCCCTGACGGCCCACTTGCACCATGAACACGGGTCACCGGAGTGGCAGGAGGTAAGGCATGCTCCCTCAGCCCTCTACGCCACTGGGCCGGCTGTTTACTTTCTTTGTGACTTTTTGTATATGTTCATGAAACCACAAAAACTGATCCAGCATAATACCCATATAGCTAAAATTAAATACCTCTTCCGCACTGTGTCCATTTACCCCTTCAGTTAACCTCCTGCTTTTCTTAATTTCAGTTTTCTGTTTGTCTGCTATCATGTTTGGCAGTTTGGTGGAAAAATCATAGTGGAACACATGTAAGATCTGGTGGCACTTTTTGGGCACAGCAATGGACAAGGAATGGCTTGATTATGGAGGACAAGACCTGAATTCTGTCTAGTTCCACTTAAACAGTCTAGCAGTTAGATACTGTGTAGCTGCAGTATAAGCACCTTTATTTTTAGTTCCATGAAAATAGATATGTTCTGATGTACAGTTGGTTCCCCACTTGGCATGACACTAATAAAACCATGTTCCTAAATGCTTTGCAAGTAATGACATTTTCACACATGGAAAATTAACACACAAATCACCCTTGGCTTTTACTAGACCAAATATTGTGGCAGCCAGCACCATCGGTAACAATATACTTTATAGTGTACCAGCAGATTATATCATACTCTTTAGCTCTGTGCTACCTAATCCACAGAGAGTGATATAAGTAAAACTGTAACAGCCTACATGGTCCAGTATCATTACTGGTGGCGATGGTTGCCACAGTATGTCATGAGCCCAGGCAGTAGCTGAATTCTGGCTATGGCCCTGCCTTCAAAGTGATTACACCCCACGAGCAGCATGGATAATACAGACACTGAATTAAAGACAGAAACATGATCAGTTCAAAGAGACTTTAAGCCCTGAGTCACTGTAAGAGATGAGTTTAACCCTTTCAGAGTTGCAGGCATATACTTTATATAAGACATCTAGAATATAAATCAGGTCCAAATATCTTCGGCATTGAAAAGGTCAAAGTTCCTGATTTGTCACATTCTGAAAGTAGCCATAGCAGTGAGCATGTTTTTAGAAATTTAGAAAACAATAGCAATAAACCATTCTCCTCTCCTCGGAGACAGGCAATCCCAGCATGTTTCACTAATTTGCATTTAGGACAGAACTTCGAGGGCTAGCCCTGTGGTGGTATAGCAGCTTACTGTGCTACTACCTCTGAGACTGGGGTTCATGTAAATGCCCCAGAATCCAGTTCGCACTGGGAGCTGAGAGCATCACAGAATTGAGAAGTTGGGGCTAGATTTTCAGGGGAGTACAACAAGATTTGCTACAGTTGCACTACTTGCAGCATGACTCAAACTATGTGTTCTGACTTCATGTTGCAAGTACCACAAGTGGCACATCAAAAATGATGTATTCATTAAACGCAAAGGATGTATGCAGCATTTTTCTGCCATAAAATGAATAAAGCGTCGTGAATGCCTGAAGATGTCTGCAAATCAAACACAAACATTTTGGCTCCTTTGTATTGTTGCTGGTGGGGCAAAGCAATTACCCCAAGTCCTGAACCCAAAACTTTGTCCCTAGGTAGGGAAGGAGAGCATGTTCATCTGGCATGCATGCACCAGCTTTGTGTTTGACAAAGAAGTGGCACTGGAGTTGGCTGTAAAGGCATATGTTTGTCTGTTCTCCCAGCTGGTGTTCTTCAATCTGGAGGAAGGGTGCAGCTGGGACACCCTTGACCACTGGGGTGGAGAACATGGGAATAAGGAAAAGTGAGGCATTTAAAAAAAAATTGCAAAATGACAGCCTCTGTTGAGATATTTAAGCAATAGGGAATGACAGGCGGTGCGTTATGGTGGGATGATGGCCCATCTCAGGCGGATTGAAGCATGAGGCAAAGCTGAGTGCTTCCACCACCTGAGAAGGGCTGTTAGCCCATCATAATAATGCACTCTCTGTGGAGTGCATTATTGAGATTATGAAATGGATCCTTTTTAGTAGGTTGGATGTATTTTTTAAAAATATTTTGTTGAGCTAATTCAGCTGGGCTGTTGTGCTAGGATAATGGTCCAGTTGAAAAGACCTCTTGATCAGTCAGGAGCCAGCATTCTTTCTACCCATTTCGTAATATTTATTATGCATTATGGCATCTTTTTTGACCAATAAGAATTTTGTATCTCTTAGCAACCAAACACACTTGTAGTTGCACTCACCTTTCCATAACAGAAGTCAAAACATGCCAAAAAAAGAAAACTCATTGTTTTATTTCCATCATTACACAAGTAACAGTATAGACACAAAAGCCCAGTGCTTTGGGTAGGACATGTGTCCCTTCATCATGGTTAGGTGTCTGACTTGAAGCACCAAAATTTTGTGTCTACTGTCTTACTTGGTACTTTTGGAAATAAAACTGTCAGTCTTTTCTATTTTTGACATCTTTTGTCTGCTCTTATGGAAAGGAGTAAGTGTGTTCAGTTGCTAAGCTATGTAATTTTTGTGAGCACCCCACGCCAAGAGGCAGAGCGCACAGGACCTTTGTTTCCTTGTTTATCTCTAAACATTCCAGACTCTCTTTAACCATAAAGAGGGTCTTTCATGATAACAGTTCCAAAATTTTGAAGTTCTAATTCAGTTGCTAATGTCCAGTCCCACACTGGATTTCACTTAATTTTCCGCTAAATTAAAATATTTGATTCAAGCTCTATGTTTGCAAAACAGAAATCTCCACATGACTTCAGAAATGTTTATATGTAGAATTAAGTACAGTTACTGTGTGTTGTTATGGAGTGCCTTTTCGAATCCTTTGTGAGACAGAATTTTTCAACTTCCCTTTACTGTTTGTTCTCTCACCCAACAAATGTTAGAAAATGCACTACATAGCCATGAAAGATTCACCATAGTTGTACAGATAAACATGTAACTGAAAGCATCTAAGTGGGCCTCTTTCTCCTTAAACTGAAATAAAATTCAGTTTGATAAAATATGAATGGCTATGGTAGCTAGACTTTTATAGCAAATATTCTCAGCATAAGAACAAAACTGTTATACCCCAAAACTTCCTTTCCCTAGGTATGTCATAAAGGATTGTTTTCTTACAACAGATTCAGAAAGAGAATGGGAAAGAGTTAAAGAGAGTGAGAGGGTTCAATCCCCTTGTAACAGTTATTGACTGTGTTTTACTTTTTAAATTGCTACATTCAAAGGTATCTACAAATAAAGCAATAAATAAATAATGCTAAAAAAAACACCAACATAAACATCGAGAAGATGAAAATCTGTATTCACACTGTATAAGAAACAATAGTTTTCCTAAGCAGCCAGGGGTCTCCTTTGGGGGTATTTGCCAATGTTTCTTTCTTTCTTTCATAACCACTTGAGTATCTTCAGAGTAGAACAAAGTGTGTGATTATTCGATTATTTTTCAGGCACTGTTTTACTCTACTTATGGACCTACCTGGGAGTTCAGGGTCAATCAAATAAACCAGGCAGAAAGAGAAACTGCACCAAGCAGATGGGGCTGGGTGAAGCTGCCCTAAAGTTTGACGTTTGCACTTGCTGAATTAGGTTTTCTTCAGGGCCGTGACTAAGGCACTGCAAACTCTGCAGCTACAGTACAGCCCACAGTGTATACAGATAGTTTCCTATTACAGTTCATGGTCTTTTTGTTTGTATGTCAATTTGGCTGCTGTGACCACTCTTACAGTTGAAATAGTGATCTCACAGACATTCCCAGGGTTGGTGGACTGCGAATGAAGGTGAGCAGTTCTGTTACATTAAGTATGTAACTGAGACCACACTTACCACCCTAAGAGTGATCTTGGAAGCAGAATTAATATATTATTGATCGAGACTGATCAATAAATGGAGAATCACGTTCAGGGTGGGCTTGTTCACCTATAATACCCTATACAGACTGGGCCCTGGCTATCTGAGTGACCTCCAAAATCCTGTTCACCCTGTGTACTCTCCCTGCTCCTCCATCAAAGGCCTCTTGACAGTTCTTAGTGCCCTGCTGAAGACCTCTGGTGATCAATCATTTGAGGTGGCTGGTCTGGCCCTGTGGAACCTGCTTCCAAGATGTCTGAGGGATGCCCCATTGGCAGAGGTGTTAAAACAGGGTCTGAAGGTGCATCTTTTTAGAGAGGCATTTGTGAGCTGCTAATGAATCTTAAAAATAGCAGACTGCAGAACTGTTTAATTTAAACAAAGATTTTATTTATATATCATTTTTCATTCGTTGTTTTTACTTTGATATATGTCTTTGTATTTGGTGCCTTATATTTATTTTAAACTCAGCACCCAGAGCCTCTGGGATAGGGTGCTAGATAAATTAAATGTTACCTTCTTACTGTAATCTTCCCAATGGGCTTACATGGTGAGGGCTACGGTCTTTCTGTCTCTCTCTCTCTCTCTCCTGTGGTGTCTCAGCAGTGGTCGATCATGGGATTCAGGAGAGCCAATCCCATTGATGCTCCACAGCTGTGGCCACTATGATCCTGTGACCTCGGCCCATGTTCCAAGAGGAGCCAAGGTCCAACTACTGTTTCATGCCTCCGGGCATGTTTGGGGGTGTTTTGGCAGTCCAGTGGGCTCCAAGAAGTTGGATCACCAAGATGTAAACAAACATGGCAGCCGCTACCTAGTGTGCAAGCACAGCCACCAGCCAAGTGGCTCCAGAGCAACTTGGTTCCAGAGCTATCTCTCAGGCAGATCCCAATCAGTGATCATCGGGGCAGCCACCTCTACACCCATGGCAGTATCCACTGGAGTTCCCCAAGGTTACATTCTGGATCCCCTGCTATTTTCCCACTTTATTAATTCCCTACATGCAGAGATTCTCTCATGTCAGGCCCTACTGTACTCTGATGATCTAGCACTGTATCACAGCGACAACTCCCTGGTAAACCTATCTGCCACCCTCACTCATAACTATTGGGCAGCTCACAATTGGTTCCTGTCCAATAGGTTCCTAGTTAACGAGAAAAAAAAAATAAAATTCATGCTTCTGGGGTCCAAACCCAACCTCTTAAAGCATGCTAGAACAAATTCTGTCCTCACATCCAATGCCCTCCCCCTGCAGAATGTAACAGTGCCAGCCAAGGCATTTATGCCTTAATGGGGACTGCCAGTGAAGTTGATGTAAGTACCCTGCCAGCTATCCTTAAAACTGACGGGGCTGATGGTGAGTGGAAACTATTTGGCAAGGGGAGCAGTTTGCCAGCCAACACCCCTTGCCCATCTGTATCTGATTCGGAGATTGTAGAAAACATCAAACTGCTGCTGGGAACTGAAGGCAAAACTATGAAGGATGTGATTATAGGTAAACTGGAAGCACTGTGGGTTCAGCTTCAGTCAGCCAAGGGAACAGATGTTAAAATGGGAGTGGTATACAGACCACCTTCACAGGGAGAAGCAATAGACTGTGAACTTAGGGAGCAGAAAAGGTTGCAGGTGAATAGGAGTAAAGTAGTCATAGTTGGGGATTTCAATCTTCCTGGAGTTAACTGGAGGATCCCAGTGACCTCCTGCTCCAGAGACAAATGCTGTCCTGGAAGTCTTTTAAGACAGTTTCCTGGTGCAGAGGGTCAATGATCCCACCAAGGGTGGTGCAGTACTGGATCTGGTACTGACCAATGAGACCATGTCCAGGAAATAAAGGGAGAAAACCCTCTAGCAGGCGGCAATCACAGAGCAGTATAGTTCTATCTAGATCTGGGGCAGGAAATAATATGGAAAAAAAACGAAGATGGTGGACTTCCCACTTTGAGAGGATGGATGAGATCCTGAAGAAGCATCTTGCCGGGATCAGGCCGGAGATGGGGGTGGAGCAGAAATGGTACACTATTAAGATGGGTCTCCTTGAGACCACTAAAATGTGCACCAAGGTCCAAAGCAAGAAAGCAAGGCTAAAAAGCTTGCTGGTTCAGCAGGGATGTGGCAGCTAGAGTGAGGGAATAAAGAGCAACCTATTACAAGTATAAAAGCACCCTGAAGGATGCTGACAGTGAGGCTTACTTGGAGAAGTCAAAGGAAGCAGGCAGAGTTGTCAGGGCAGTAAAGAAAGGCCAAAAATTCCAATATAACTGAGGAAATAAAGGTAGGGGGAAAAATACTTCTTTAGGTATGTAAGGAAAAAAAAAAGAATGGGAAGGATGGCATAGTTAGATTGAAGCGAGATGATGAGGGGCATAGGGTAGTGTTAGATTGAAGTGAGATGATGAGGGGCATAGTGTAGAGCAAGCAGAAGTGCTAAATGAATACTTCAGCTTGGTCTTCACAAGAGAAAAGGATGAACCAGTGCTGCAGGGGAAAAATTGGTTGGTGGAAAAGGGGACACGAAAAGGAGAAAGCTATCCTGGAGGACAGGGTTTTAAAGACCCTCAGAGCCCTTCGGGTGGATAAAGCACCAGGGCCGGATAATGTGCATCCAAGAGTCCTGAGTGAGCTAGCAGAAGTACTGGCTAGCCCTTTGGCATACCTGTTTAAGGCCTCACTCAAGACAGGGTGTATGCCAGGGGACTGGAGAATGGCACACATGGTGCCTCTCCACAAGAGTGGACCCAGAGATGAACCAGGTAAATACAGACCAGTCAGCCTCACCTCTATTATAGGTAAGGTGATTGAGACCATACTAAAGGAGAGGCTGGTGGATTTTCTGGAGCTAAATGGTCTTCAGTACTGTAGACAACATGGGTTTGTATTGGGAAGATCCTGTCAGACAAACCAGATAGACATTTTCTACTGGGTCTCCAAAACTGTGAACAGAGGCTAGGCGGTTGATATCCTGTACCTGGATTTTAGCAAAGCATTTGACTCGGTGCCACATAAAAGGCTGCTTAGTAATCTGGAGAGTATAGGAGCAGAGGCAAATCTGGTGGGGTGGGTCAGGACCTGACTTCATGGCAAAAGTCAGAGAATGCTATTTGGGGTGAACTTTTGAAATCTAGACCTATAGCTATTTGGGTCCCACAGAGTTCAGTGCTTGGCACAGTGTTGCTTAATATTTTTATTCGCAACATAGCGGATGGGATAAAAGGTAAAATCTGCTTTTTTGCTGATGACACTAAGCTCTGTGGGAGAGTGGGCATGGAGGAAGGGAGAAAGAAGCTCAGGGAGGACCTGGTAAGGCTTGAAATGTGGTTAGGTAGCTGGCAGCTGACATTTAACACCAAAGAGTATAAGATTATGCACCTGAGAGCAAAGAACCTAGGGACAGAATACTGGCTAGGGGGGGTTACAGGTGACAAGAACTGAGGAGGAGAGGAATCTAGGGGTGGTCATCACTAAGGACCTGAAGCACTGTGCCCAGTGTAGTAAAGCAGCAGCAAAAGTCACCAGAATACTAGGGTGCATAGCCAGAGAATTCACCTCAAGGAGAAGGGAGGTCCTCAATAATGCCACTGTACACATCATTGGTCAGACCGCAGCTGGAGTATGATGTGCAGTTCTGGCCTCCTCACCTGAAAAAGTACATCAGTTTACTGTAGGTGGTGCAACAAAGAGTAACAAAGATGGTGCAGGGCCTGCAGGACAAACACTTTCAGGAGAGGTTGTGGGAGCTCAACATGCATATCTGGAGGAGAGAAGAGAGAGATGGGACATGATCAAAACCTTTAAGTACCTCAAAGGTATAAATAAGGTTAACACAGAAAGCATCTTCAACATTGCTGAAATGGTAAAATGAGTGAACACTCTCTAAAATTGGAGGGAGGAGAATTTAAAAGAAAGATAAAGAGGAACTTCTTCGCTGAAAGAGTGTTGTCTAAGTGGAATGAGCTCCCAGAGAAGGTAGCGGCATCAAGGACAGTGTACAGCTTTAAGAGGGAGTGGGATAGGGTGAAAGGGAGGATTGAAGTGGGGGAAAGGGCTAATGTTAAAGTATGTTTGGGGCCATTGAAAAGAAAGAGGATCTGGTCTTTCAGTTATGGGCACTACCCAGCGAGAAGGGGAGAAGCTGTCTCACTACCTTACTGGAGTGGAAACTGTTATAAGAAAGATAGCTGAGGCTGGAGAGATCACCCTGGCTCAGCTCTCCCAAATGCGGCTGGATCAAGTGCTGAGAGGAGCAGTGTTTTCAGGTGGGCCCTATTATCCCTTCACCAAAAGGACCGTTGGCACAACCCCCCAACATTCAAGCAACCGTTGGACGAGGTAATGGAAGAGGAGACACAAGAGGAGATGGATGATTCCTTCAGGCTCCTGGCATAACTGTTGCCCCCCATCAGACTCAGGTAGAAAGCAGCAATCCAGCTAATATCCAGCCTGACCTGAGTGCTGAGTTAAGAGAGTTCAAGGACTGTGTAAAGGCTCTGCAGCAAGCCCAAGAGCTCCAGTCACTGACAAGCCCTGTCCTGCCTGAACCTGGGCTGCAGTCAGCTTTCTACACTGCTCCCAGGGCCAGACCTAAGGATACCTCCAGTGACCCAAGAAGGTTGGTGTTTTCAATGTGGGAAAGATGGCCATGTGATGCAAGGGTGTATCAGTGCTGAGAACCCACAGCTTACTGAGGAGAAAAGAAGGCAAAAGAACCAGGGAAACAATAATGGGGACCAGTGAAGGAATGACTTATGTCTCTGAAATTGCAGTGCTCTGCCAAGTGGACAGAGCCCAAGATCCCCCCTGACAGCCAGGTGCCCCCGGTTTGATGGGTCCCAGAGTAGATGTGGAGATCTTGATTGAGGGAGTGCCATGCATTGCCTTACTGGATAGTGGGTCACAGGTCACTATAATACGCCAGACCTTCTATGACAAACACTTGAAGCATTTGCTACTTCTACCCCTGTCTGGCCTGTCCCTATGGGGATAGGGAGTTCCAGCTACCCTTATGATGGCTATTGCCTCATCCAAATTGCATTTATCCTGAAGGGTCAAGGCAAACAGACCACCATTGAGACTATAGCTCTGATTTGCCAATAGTCAAAAGGGATGGCAGACACACCTGTGTTAATTGGGATAAATGCTAATTGTTTGGCAAGCTGACTACGATGTGTAAAGAAAGAGGAAGGGCAGATGATCTAGTGAACCCTTTAGTCAAGCAGTGGTAAAGAGGGGCAGCCTGTCTGTGGATGATGTGGAAGCCAATTTGAGGGATGAGTTTGTTGTTGTGGTGTGCAGGGTGGACAGCAAAGAATTGACCCTGCATCCAAACTCAGAATGCAGAGTGGCGGGAATTGCTAAGTTTGCTCAGCTGCCCAAAGTACATGCCTTCATCATTTGATGCCCCACAGGAAGACAGTTTGCCAGAAGGGCTCATGGTGCAAAAAGGAGTGCTGCCACCCCCTGAGACCCCCCCTGGGCCAGATATGTCAAAGTGAGGGTAAGGAATCAGTCTGGGAAGCCGATAGCCATCTGGAAAGGCAGAGTGTTGGCACCTGTAAACAAGCTTTCAGCTTAATGTGTCTCTCCTGGTAAAATAAATGAATAAATATCTACAAAGCCGATGGTACTATTGAGGTGAACCCGCTTGTGGCTGCAGATGGTGAAATTGATCCAGCCTTGCTTGATTGTGTGGATTTCCCCATACCTGCCAGCTATCGGTGAATTTAAATCAAAAGTTAGCCAAGCGGCACAAAGTCTTCTCACTCCACGAATGGGACATTGGTGCGTCCAGGGTGAGGAGCACAGGATTTGTTTGAGGGATGACCACCCATTCAGAGAAAGGTCATGAAGGCTAGCCCCTGGAGACATTGAAGATTTCAGGTGACACATACAGGAGTTATTGGAGGCAGGTATCATTGCAGAGTCCTAGAACCCTACACCTCCCCTAATGTTGTGGCACACAAGAAAAGCGGCACAGTGAGGATGTGTGTTGATTATCGCACATCGAACAGGAGGACTATCCATGGTCAATATACCATGCTGAAGGTGGAAGATGCTTTGACCAGCCTGTCTGAAAGCCAGTGGTTTTCCGTGTTGGATCTCTGGAGTGGTTATTACCAAATTCCCATGGTGGAGGAGGACAAGGAGAAGACCACCTTTATCTGTCCATTGGGGTCCTACCAATTCAAGCACAGGCCACAAGGGGTATCCAGAGCACAGACCACATTCCAGTACTTAATGGAGAAGGCCATGGGAGAAATGAATTTGCTCAAAGTCATTGTTTATCTGGATGACTTAATTATATTCAGGCACACCCTGGAAGAACTCAAGGCCCACTTGATGAAAATCCTGGAGGAGTCTGGGTTAAAAGTTTCAATAGACAAGTAAAGTATGTTGACCACATTGTCTCAGCAGTGGGTGTGCAAACTGACCTAGCTAAAGTAAAGGCCCTCACCACCTGGCCTCAGCCCCACGTCTCGAAAGCACTGCAGTCCTTCTTGGGGTTCCACGGCTACTACCATTGATTTATAAAAGACTACTCGATGGTGGTAAGCTCATTAAATAACTTCATACAATGCTATCTGTAACTGTTTATAAAAATAGAATTCAAATGGTGAAATACAATCCCCCAAACAGTATTTAAAGGTGGGTAAACCTTTTGGAGACTGGTGGATGCCTGAGTGTGAGGCTGCTTTTTGAGAAATTATTTGAAGACTGAGTGAAGCCCCAGCGTTGGCCTTGTGGACCCTAATAAGCCCTATGTCCTTCACACTGATGCCAGTTTGAATGATTTGAGGACAGTGCTCTATCAGGAATGCCCCAAGGTACTTAGGCCTGTGGCATTCACTAGCCACAGTTTGTCACCATCAGAGAAGAACTATCCTGTGAACAAGCTGGAGTTTCTGGTCTTGAAGTGGGTTGTAACCAAAAAATTCCACAATTACCTGTATGGCATTCCTTTTTCCGTTCAAATGGATAACAACCCATTTTATCGATGTGAACACCATGGCAAAGCTGGATGCTGCTGGGCACAGGTGGCTATCCACCCTGTCAACTTACAACTACAGCCCTGAGTACTGAAGTGGAAAAACCAATATTGATGCGGATGCTCAGTCAAGGTGCACACATAGTGACCAGTTTGATCCCCCAGTACAGGTGGAGAACGCCATTGTTATAAAGTGTTGTGCTGCAAAGTTACAGTCCAAGGTGAAGACTCACTTGCCAATCCTGAGAGAGCAATTGACATGCTGGGGGCCTCCCCTTATGCTATCCCGACTGCATATTTGAATTTCACTGGCCTGGACATCTCCTCATTGCCCCAGCTAAGTAAACCTGAACTGTAAAGGGCCCAAAAAGAGAAGCAGGTTTTCCAGGACATAATTTGCACTTTAGAAAAGGGGCACTCTGCCAAACAAGTGCACAACCTCCACCCTGACACCAAACTAATGCTGAGAGAATGGGACAAGCTGGCTCTAAAAGATAGACTGTTAATGCACAGAGTGCAAGACAGCGAAAACCTAGAGTGTCCAAAGCTCCAGCTGGTACTGCCTGGGAAGTATCGCAAGGCAGTCCTCACACCCTTCATGATGACATGGGACACCTGTGCTATGAGTGTATCCTTGATCTGGCAAGATCAAGGTTGTATTGGCCCAAGATTAAATACAACATCAAGAAACATTGTAAACACTGTCTGAGATGTATAAACAAAAGATCTTGCCAAAAAGAGCTGCCCATTAGTCAATTTCAGTACCAGTGGCCAGCTTGAATTAGTCTGCAAAGATGTTTTGTCTCTCAAGCCAGACACAAAGAATACAGCTAGCATTCTTGTTATCACAGACCACTATACCAGATATGCCCAGGTCTACCCAATAAAAGATCAGAAGTCCAGCACCACAGTTAAAGTTCTGCAACAGTCTGTGACACACTATGGCATTCTGAAAGAGTCCACTCAGACCAGGGCCAAGACTGTGAAAGCCAGCTGGTGAAAGAATTCCTGGCAGCATATAGTATAACGAAATCATGCACCACACCATACCACCACCAGGGAGACCCTCAACCTGAACATTTCAATCAAACTCTATTAAATATGTTGGGTATCCTGGACCCAACTGACAAAGCCAACTGGATCCAAAGGGTGAGCTACCTGGTGAATGCATCCAATTGCATTAAAAACGATGCCACACAATGTTCTCCCTTTTACCTTATGTTTGGTCATGAGGCAAGGATGCCAGTTGATCTCTGTTTCGGTGTCCCCTCACATGGCACGTCTGAGAAGACCTACATTGGATACACCCACCAATCGAGCAAACACAAAAGGAAAGCATACCAACTGGCATCTGAATCTGTAGCTAAAAGTATTCAAGGCAAGAAGCAGAGATATAATAAAGTGCGGCACCAAGTGTTGCATGTGTGAGATCGTGTTCTACTCTGAAACCTGGACATGCAGAGTAAACAGAAACTTCAAGACTGGTGGGCCCCCAAAATCTACACAGTAACTGAACAATTGCCATACCTGCTAGAGTATAAAATCAAACAAGAACTGGGGAGAGGAGGGGAAAAGACTGTCCACAGGAATCAACTGCTCCCCATTGGAGAGATCTTGCCTGATCCAGCCCCTGACACTGCAACTCCAGTTGTGAGAAGAAAGGCACAGAACATGGAGCCAGACTGTGCAAAAACAAAAAGAGAGCACTGACTCATTCAGGCCTTCTGAAAGGACCAAATTAAACATGAACACTGGTCCAACTGAGCCTTCCAAGCAGCCCTGAAGAAGAGATACTGTTTCATCCATGCCTCCTTAGGGGACCACATTAAACCTCTGCCATACCTCCTAGCTACTCAGGTTACTCGGCTTTTTAATCTGTCTATCTGCACCTCCACAGTGCCTTTGGCCTAGAAATCTACTAGGATTATACCGGTCTTTAAGAAAACTGACCCTAAAATCCTGTCCAGCTATCACCCCATTGCGTTACTACCTGTCCTCAGAAAGACTCTGGGAAAACTTATTCACCGTCAAATCTCTGCCCATTTGCTGAAATACAAACTTCAGTCACCAGTTCAACATTGCTTCAGGGCTGGTCACAGTAGAATTATGGCCCTTACCCTATTGACTAGCGACGTTAAGTCCAATATGGACAAAGGCCTACTTACCGGTGCTGTATTTATTGACCTCACCAAAGCTTTTGACATGATTAATCACCCATTGCTTGTGTATAAACTGCATTCTCTGGGTGCATCTACCTCAATCATATCCTGGATCAGCAGCTACCTCTCAAACCAATCCCAAGCTGTCTCCTTAAATAAGGTCCTTTCATCCCTGGCTCCCATCTCCTGTGGTGTCCCACAAGGATCCATCCTGGGTCCCCTGCTCTACTCCATTTTTAGTAATGACTGTCCCACTTCCTTTCACCACTGTCACTCCATTATGTATGCCGACAACCTGGTGCTCTGCTCAACCTCCCATTCAGTAGCTGACCTCACGTTCACCTGTCATCTGCATTACAAGACATTCAATCCTGGCTTTTGTCTAACTTCCTAATTCTCAACCTATCAAAAACTCAGGCAATGCTCTTCGGGTCAGCTAGAAAAGTCCATGCCTGGACCCCAAAACTCTGTGTGCATTGCTGTGATGGGTCTGCAGTCCTGTCCACTGACTCCTTTAAATACAAGGTGTGCAGATCTGCTAACGTAAAGACTGGAGCCACTTACCATGTGTGTCATTCCCTTACCTTACCTCAGCTGCTAGGATCTCAGTGGCCAGAGGTGTCTTGCTCCCTCGTCTTCAGTATGCCTTCCCCATCTTTTCCCACACAATCACTGGTATTCTTCACAAATGGAATACCACTTACAACAACATTTGCAGGTTTGCCCTATCGGCCCCTCGCCTTACTCACCACTGTCTTCTATACGCCACCCTACATTGGCTGTCCCCTGCAACCCTGCGCTCATACTCACTGGGCTGCTTCACTAACTCCTGGCTAGACACCCCAGCCCTGACAGAATTGGGGCCATGCTCACCTCCATGCCCCACTCCTGCCTACTGAGATCCTCAAATGCCTCGCTGTTCTCTGTCCCGCAATGTTTAACAAGAATGGGGGAACAAGCTTGCTCTCACTTTGCCCCCAAATTCTGGAACTCTCTGCCTCTCAGCCTTAAGTGCTCCCTATCTTACTCCTCCTTCAAGACTGCATTTTTCTCCTACCTGTATGCACTTGATTCTTGTGTCTCTATCTAACCCATCCATAGTATTTTCTCCAGTTTTCCTCTTACTCCAGCACTTCATGGCTTCTGAATTTTTGAATGTATATGCCTTGTTCTGACACCTGTCCCATCCCTGCCAGGATGGTTATTACTACATGTGTGTTTTATTTCCCTGTCTATCCCTGCAAGGATATCTGTTGCTTAATTTTCTAACTGCTTTGTACTACTCCATTTGTTTTATTTGTCAACTGTATATTGTACTCTCTCAGGTCATGCTTGAAAATAGGCAGGGTTATTGCCTAATGCATCTACCCGGTCAACAAAAGCAAATAAATAAATAAACCTGAACACTGGTGCAACTGAGCCTCCTGAGTGGCCTCAAAGCAGCTCTTCTAAAGAAAGTCAGGGTGAAGACTGTGCAGCTTATTAGTATATCCTGAGACAGATCAGCACTTGAATCAATGCCAAATGGCCTATAGAAACTCACAGCTCTCCACTAGTACTGCCGCCATAGACACTCAGAAACATAACACAGAATTTGACAGCAGATAAGGACCGCTTGGCTGACCCAGTCTGCCCATTTCCCTACCTAATGGATAAGCTGCAGATCCTAGTTAACCAGCAACCTACTTCTTTCTACCCCCACCCCCTAGAATTGCCTTATGACTGTCCCATGCATACTTGAATTCAACCACTGTTTTTGACTCCACAGCCTCCTCAGGAAGGCCGTTCCATGCATCCACAACCCTCTCTGTGAAAAAATACTTCCTTACATTACTTCTGAGCCACCCCACCATCTTCAAATTGTGTCCCCTTGTTCTTGCACACCTCTCTTTTTGAAAGATGCTACCCTCTTGGACATTGTTGATTCCCTTGAGGTACTTGAAAGTTTCTATCATGTCCCCCCTCTCCCTCCTTTCCTTGAGGCTATACAAATTAAGCTCCTTTAGTCTCCCTTCATATGTCTTCCGGTGCAGACCCTGCACCATTTTAGTTGCCCTCCTCTGGACAGCTTCCGTCCTGTCTATGTCCTTGTGGAGACTGGGTCTCCAGAACTGCAAGCAGTACTCCAGATGGGGTCTCACCAGCTGTCTGTACAGAGGGATAACAACTTCCTGTTTTCTACTGGTGATGCCTCTCCCTGTGCATCCCAGTATCCCCCCAGCCCTCCTTACTGCCCTCTCACATTGCTTGCCCACCTTTAAGTCATCTGATATGACTACTCCCAGTTCCTTTCCATTTTGTTGTTGTTAGTATCTCACCCCCATTGTGTACTCTTCCCTGGGTTTTGTTTCCAGGTGCATTACCTGCACTTCTTAGCATTGAATCTAAGCTGCCATACATTTGACCATTCATCTAACCTTGCCAAGTCCCTTTCGTCCTTTCCACCACGTTGTGCATCAACTCTGTTGAAGATCTTTGTGTCATCTGCAAAGAGACATACTTTTCCTTCCAGTCCCTCTGCAATGTCACTATAAAGACATTGAAGAGGACCGTCCTAATACTGAACCCTGCGGTACCCCACTAGTAACCCCCCTTTCTTCAGAGTGGACTCCATTTACTATTACCCTCAGTGTCCTATTCTCCAGCTAATTCTTTACCCAGGCTATCATCTTGGGACCCACTCCCAGGTTGGCTAATTTGTATATTAATCTTTTGTGTGGGACTGTGTCAAATGCCTTGCTAAATTCTAGGTGGGCCATGTCCACAGCCCCTTCCTGATCTACTACTTTGGTCACCCAGTCAAAGAAATCTATTAGATTTGTCTGGCATGATCTTCCCGCTGTGAATCCATGCTGCCTTGGGTCCTGTGCCCCTCTGGCCTCTAGGTACTCGACAATTTTTTCCTTCAGAAGTGATTCCATCATTTTCCCTATCACTGAGGTTAAACTAACAGGTCTGTAGTTTCCTGCTTCTGCCCTGCTCCCACTTTTGTGAAGGGGAATCACATCTGTCCTCCTCCAGTCCTCAGGTACCACCCCATCCTCCCATGATTTGTTAAAAGGTAGTCAGTGGTGTCACTAGTTCTACCCTTAGTTCTTTAGAATTATGTGATGAATCCCATCAGGCCCCATTGCTTTGTCCACCTTCAGTTTTAAGAGTTTTTCAGAACCCTTCTTCTGTAAATGGGCTGGTATCAACTTCTGTATCCAGAGTGTTTCTACTGTTTGTTTTAGGTACCTCCTCTTCATTTGTAAATACTGAGCAAAAATATTTGTTTAGTATCTCTGCCTTTTCACAGTCACCCTCTGCACACCCTCTCCCTTTATTAAGCCTCACTATCCTCCCTTGGTCTTCCTTCGCTCCCTGATGTACCTAAAAAAGGTTTTATCCCCCTTCTTAACTGAGTTGGCTATCTTTTCCTCGGTTCGGGCCTTTGCTATTCTGACTGCCTTCCCAGCTTCCTTTTGCTTTAACTGATACAATTCTCTGCCCTGCTTCTTCTGTAATTCCTTGTACTTCCTGAATGCTTTCTTTTTCTCTTGAACGTTCACTCACACCTCCTTTGAGAACCATAGTGGTTTCTTACATCATTTTGTTTTGTTTGTTTGCTTCACACAAAGGCTTGTTACCTCTGTTATGGCAGTTTTTATTATTCCCCCACTGTTCTTCCACCCCTCCTTCCCGCCGATTTGCTAGTGCATTCCTTAGGCACTCACCCATTTTGGCAAAGTCAGCCTCCTGAAGTCCAGTACTTTTGCCTTTGTATGGCTTGACTATATTGCTGTGTTTATTGTCAACCATACTGTTCGATGGTCACTAGTTCCCAGATGGCTACCCACTTCTACATCTGTGATCCTCTCTCCATCTCCATTTGAGAGAACCAGGTCTAAGATTGCTCCCTCTTGAGTGGGTTCCAATACTAGTTGTCTAAGGCATGCCCCTGTAGGGCATCTAGAATAACCCCACTCCTAGAAATGGCTACTGCAACTGCGCTCCAGTTAACATCTGGCATATTCAGATGACTCATCAGCAATATCTCCCCTTTTTCTGCCATTCTATGTATACTTTCTATCATTTCCTTGTCCATTTCCTCCCCCTGAGAGGGGGGTCTGTATACAACCCCTGTGCGGATTGTGGTGCCATTGCCTGTCTCCAAATTGACCCACAGTGCTTCTTCTCCTCCCTGTTTACCCTTTTGTTCTGTTGCTTTGATTCCTTCCCTTATGTAGAGAGCTACTCCTCCTCTTTTACCCTCCCTGCCCCTCCTGTAGATAGTGTATGCTGGTATGTTTACATCCCAGTCATGGTTCTGTGTGTATCATGTCTCTGTGACTGCCACGATATCCAGATGTTCCTCCTCCATCAAGGCCACTAATTCAGGAAGCTTGTTACCCAGACTACGGGCGTTGGTACTCATTGCTATCCATTTCTTGATGGCTTTACCTTCTGTAGCAGCAACCCCCACTGACCTTTCTACCTTGGTCTTTTTCTCTTTTAGAACCCTGTTTTGTAGGGGCAGGCTTGGATTTTCCTGCTGCTTATCAGTACCTCCCCCCTTGACTAGTTTAAAAGCTTGCCAATGATGCATTTAAACCGATTGCCCGAAAGACTTGTTCCCTTCCTGGACAGATGCAGACCATCCTGCCAGTATAGGCTGCTGTCCCTCCAGGTAGAACCCCAGTTCCCAATGAAGTCAAACCCCTGTGCTCCACAACATTTTTTCAACCATTCAATAAACTGCATAGTGCAAAGTACCCTCGCCTCACCTATGCCACTTACAGCCAGCACCTCTGAGAAGGATACTGTGTGTGCTACTTGTCTTAGGCCCCTCCCCAACTCTACAAAGTCCTTCCGCACTGCTCTAATCTCATGATGAGCCAAGTCATTTGTCCCTAGGTGGACAATGATGTCCAGCTCAGACTCCTGTGAAACTGTTCTCATGATCCTAAGGATGCGCTCCCTGTCCCTCCAAGCCATGGCACCAGGCAGGCACCTTACTTCAGTTTTCCCTGCTCCCCCCAGTTCTATCCCCCTAATAATTGAGTCCCCCACCAGGAGCTGCTTCCTTTCCCTGTGGTGTCCTCTGCCTCCTTTCTGAGGGCCTCACTTGTGACAGTTGTCTGCAACCTCCTTAGTCTCCTCTGCGGGTGCATCCATAGGGGAACTATGCTCCCCAGAATGGTGTATGGATTGTGGAGTGGAACAACTGACTAGGTGTGCCTCTGTTCCACCACCCTTACCCTCCCTGAGCCCACTGTGGTCCAACTGCTGTGCTTTCTTCGCAACCTCTGAGGTAGTGGTGGTGGCTCTGGTGCTCCCTGGATGGTAGAGGTTCCCTTGCTACTGTCCAGTGCAACCTGGGGGAAGGTTCCATTACTACCGTCCAGTGTGGCCTGAAGACAGCAACTTCCTCCCTCAGGGCAGAGAGTTGTCTGCAAACAGGGCAGCATCTCAGCCTCCAGAAAGACTCCTGGAAGACTGCTGCCCCACAGCCATTACATTGTACTATTCCCCACATGTCTGTCTACCTTCTTGTTTATTTTTTTTATTTATTTTTTTTTGTTTTGTTTGTGTGTGTGTGTGTGTGTGTGATTGGTTTGTTATATAGAAATATATATATTATACAATGTATATGCTTATACTGTCAGTGCAGTGTGCTAGAGAGGATATGACAGTGATATGCACCTTGCCCTCTTGAGGAAATGATGTCAGAGCCCCAGGTATAAAGGAACTATTTCCAGAGGTGGGTGGGGTGAGGGGTGGGAAGGGTTTGGCCCTAAACTGTGCCCTCACAAAACAATCAGCTAAAAGCTGTGACCTACCGTTGCGATGAGTGCCTTCCTGTCAGCAAGATGCCCTTCACGACAATTTGACAGAGAAAATACCCTGCTAATCAAACAGAGAAAAATCCAAACATCCAAGTCAGACACAGGTAAACCTCCCCAGCCCCAAAACAGCCTGGTGACTTGTATTCTGAAAGCAGTCAGCCCCAAAACAAGTCAGCTGTGCACAAGGACAGACACAGTAAACAGTATTCAGTCCCTCTGGGTTTAAACTCTTCCTGCACTGAAAATCTTAACAATTGTTCCAAAGGTAAAGCAAAGTCCACCTCCCTCTGTTGATTGAAAGACTGCCTTTTCTGATAATTCTAAGTTCCTTATTTCACCTTTCAGTTATGTAACCCCCCTGCAAATGGGGGTTCCCAAAAGACTTCCAGGAGCTTGCTTGAATGCTCCGAGCCTGAATGGTGTTTGGCATTTAAGCCATTTATCTGTGAGTGTTTTTAGAGCCTCTGGTACTGTCTCTTTAAGAGCTGTCTGCTTGCAGACATAGTTAGTTTGTATGGGGGGAACTGTGTGTTTCTCTGCTTGAGTCCCACTTGAGCTGCTGCCAATTCACTCCATTTTTTCAGTCGCTAGGAGTGCTAAGGGAACCTATCTGAAAGATGTAACTGTTTGCCAGAAATCATTTAGAGTAATAATGAAAATACAGTTTGTCTAACCTGCTTTTCTTTGCAGTCAGAACTGTGTTTGCCTAGTTCCCCATTCTAGTTTTGAACTGCTGAACTGGACCAATCAGTGTGGGTTAAGGGAGCTCTCAAATGGTGCCTGTGGACAAATCAGAACTTGGACTCATAATCTGAGCAAGCCACAAGAGGATTGTATGGGCAGTGACTCTGGGAAATGTAGTTTGGACTTCGGCACCTTTTTGCACCAACAGGGGGAGTCTATAGTAAGTGACAGCCAATCCAGCCAAGAAATGGGAGGAACTCAAAGGAAGTGCCCTGTGCTTCTTTGGTGCGCAGTTGTAGTCGGGAAATGCGTGTAAGGCCCCAAGTTTCAGTCTGCAGCATGTGCAAGTGCTTGTTCGGACTGAATCCGACCTGTGTAGAGAATCAAGGAGATCTGAAGAGTAGAAACCAGGCTCACCCTGTAGAAGACTGGAGAAATTGTTGAATCGCGTTCGGTCTGTCAGGAACTGAATCTGCTGTGTGTTCTCCCGGGTACTGTGCAGTAATTGCGATCGGGATAGAGAAGCAGCCTGCCTGGTATAGTACTTTCTTTTTCCATATAAATGTGTGTAGTGCTTGTGGGGACTCGCGTTTTAAATCCCCTGTACAGTGAAATGAGTGCATGAAGCTGCAAGTTAACCCCAGCTTAATCCAGACTACATCCATTTGTTCTGAATTGCCGTGGGGGTCCAGTCACAAGGACCTTGTCCACATGGTCTGCTCCTGCTGGCAATCCAGGACAATCTGCCTTCCATTCAGTTACAGCATTGAATTTGTGAGTACAAATCAGGGTAGCTCCCTGCCATCATCTAATTGCAAGTGTTCCATCTGATTACTTTTCCTTTCTTTCTCACGAACTGAGCCTACCGGCTCCGGATTACAATTTGGGTATTGTGCATGCATTTTCCATCTTCAGGGCCCCAACCAGCTGCACCAAATAGGCTAGCCACTTATTGCCTGGGTACCCAGTAAGAGTGACATTAGGGACATTTGGGATTCTGAAATATGTGCACAGTACTGTGATTATTAATGCATTTAAACTAATTAACCTGATTTCCCCCTGTCCTTGTTATATCCCCATAAATAAATCAGATCTGTTTGTTTCAGCAAAGTTACACTGTCTGAGGTATTCATCTATGTTAAAGTATTGTACTGTGGTTTTTGCACTGTATCATCTTGTTTTACAGGGAGTCCCAGGAGTCACACTGACCGAACCAGTCCTGGGGTAAGTGTATACTGTGAAGGTAATTTGATATATTGTGGTGGCCACTAGTGGGAAGAAAGGGGGGTTGCAGTGTCCCAGAGGGCTGTGACCAAGTTACTTTAACTATTGCAAACCCTGACCTCTGGGTGGAGGCACCCGCCATCGAATCCAGGCCCCTCAACCTGTTAGTGGCAAATCAGGCAGGGGTAGTAGCCCTTGGGATAGTGCCATCTAGGGGTTACAGTTAGAAGTAGCCTCCACCTGACGAATATTAACTTTCCTAATGAATCTGCTACAAATCAAAGACAATTGTAAATTGTAAGGTTCACCTCCCTCTGTTGTGAGCACAACTCGCTTTCTTGCAAATCCTAAGTCCAGTGTTGCAGCTTCCAGCCAGAGGTAGCTTCACCTGAAGAATATTAGGTTTTCTGATGAGCCTGCTATAAACCACTTGCTTACAGTGCTGTTGTTATCAGGTCTGTAAGACTCTTCCAAAGCTATTGGCTGATAAGTAGCTGTGATCTAAGCACTTCCTGACACAGTCTGGCCCGGCCTTTTAAGGCACGCGGAGATAAACACAAAAAAAAAAGTTTCCACCCCCTGGGGCACTGCCTGGGTTAAATGCACAGCCTGTAACCTGCACTGTGCATCCTTTGAACCCTCATGCGGTACCCTTTGTCCCTGAGAGAAGGCCAAGTATCCCTATAGCCGAGCCAGACTGGGCACTGAGATGGACAGCATAACTGATTTGGCCCCTGGTAAGCAGGTTGCTGATGTACTTGTAGTCCCTGACCCCACTCCAGTTCCCACGGCAGATGCAAGCCAACCTACACCCTTACCCCAAAGGTCAGAGAAACATCCCAAACCCATACTCAAGCTCACATATGATACCCTTGTTGCTTCCTCTGATATCCCCCTTCATGTCCTCCACAAGCATGTGGTTCCCATTATTTACCCTCCCCAATGTGTTGCACAATGGACAGAGTGGGTAGGTGTATGTGCATACCTGTAGGTAGCTGTGCATAGATGACAGTTGATGTCTAGGTAGCTAATGATTTGGTGACCATGTTATTGAGATTGTTAATGGTTGATAGACAGGAATCAGGTGTCTAGATAGAAAATGTGGAATTATTTTAGTTTAATGAATGTGGGTAATGGGGTTATAATTGTAATGGCTTGTTGGAATGCCAAGCATTTAGCAAGGGGAGTGTGTAAGCCCCTCATTGGACTTACCTGATGAGGGCTATGGTCCCCCTCTCTCCTGTGATGTCCAAGCAGTGGGTGGGATTCGGTCCAGCCAGCATCTATGGTGCTCTGCAGCTGTGATTGCTATGATTCTGTGGCCCTGGCCCATGTTCCAAGATGGTCTGCAATCCAACTACTGTTTCATGCCTCTGGGCATGTCTGGGGGGTGTTTTGGTAGTCTGGAGGGCTCTAAGAAGCTGGACCAATGAGATATAAACAAATATGGTGGCCACACCCTTGTGTGCATGTGCGGCTGCCAGGCAAGTAAAATCTAAAGGAGTTGTGCCTCCATTTTGGTTTTTTGGCCAGTGGCCACTTTTAACAGATATCCCTGGCTCCAGAGCAGGCAGTGGGGCCAGGTGTCAGGGGAAATTGTAAGCAGAGTGCCCCCAGGCATGAACATAGTGGGTGGTTACTTGGAAGCACATAAATATAATACAAAAGAGCAGTAATGGTTGGACTCCAGTATAAACGAAAGTGGCAGCTCCCACCAAACTACAAAACACATGGGACTGCTGGGATATAATGTGAAAGGGCACTAAAAAACCTGTGGCAACCAATCAGAAGGGGTCAATGTAAAAGAGATAAATATAGTTGCTTTGCCCACCAGAAAGGAGACTGATTTGAGACTTCAGTGTGAGCAAACCGCAGGAGGGACTGCTGAAGGATTCGCAGCTGATAGCACGTCAATACCGTGTCAGTGGCTCAGTAGGTAGCACACTCGCCTCTGAGGCCGGGAGATCAGAGGGCTGTGGGTTCAGTTCCCACATCTGGCACTTGGGTTAATATCCCAGCACTGACACTGTAATGCAGCATGAGAGGGGCGCTGCATTTCTGAGTGCCGTCTTTCGGATGAGACGTTAAACCGAGGTCCCATCTGCCTGGATTGGTGGTCGTTCAGGTGGATGTTAAAGATCCCATGGCACTTATCGAAAAGAGTAGGGGAATTTCCCCGGTATCCTGGCCAAATTTCCCTCATTCACTAAAAATACCACCAACAGCTTAATCTGGTTCAAGGTCAGTTGGCATTCATCTGTTTCCCCCTCCCCCGGGTCGTGCCTGAAAATAGGCAGGATTTGTCTAGTGCACTTACCCGGTCAACAAAAGCTAAATAAATAAATACAGGTAAGTCTTTACAGCTAAGACAATTCAGCGAAGTCTTTAAAGAGAGAGTCAACATAGCGGCCATGTCTTTCTAGCAACCGTCAATTTGCACGACTTGGTCTTTTCAGTGATCCCTCTGAGTCAATGTGCGACTTGGAGTAGGAATCCTAAAGACAAGGGGAGGTTGGGGCACAGCCCCCCATGGGTGTGCAGGGGGATGTAGCTCCCCTGCAATAACATAGCCCATTAATATCCCACTATTAGCTTAGCTTACCTTTATTTTTACATGTTTCTGATCACATTTGGAACCGTCATGTGACTATTGTTAATGGGCAAGCAAGAACAAATAACACGGTTTTAGCACTCGGCTCAGTGCCTCCCACCCAGATATTTGGAGATTTATTAACTGCATTCAGGAAGAACAGATGATGTCGGAGGTGCAGCAGGAGCAGATCATCTCGGGTGCAGCTGTGGGAAACATAGAAACACAGAAACATAGAATTTGATGGCAGATAAGGACCGCTTGGTCCACCTAGTCTTCCCATTTCCCTACCTAATGCATAGGCTGCAGATCCTTGTTAACCAACAGCCTACTTCCTCCTACCCCCCACTAGGACTGCCTTATGTCTGTCCCATGCATTCTTGAATTCCACCACTGTTTTTGAGTCCACTACCTCCTCAGGAAGGCTATTCCATGTATCCACAACCCTCTCTGTGAAAAAATGCTTCCTCACATTACCTTTAAGCTGTACCCCCTCTATCTTCAAATTGTGCCCCCTTGTTCTTGCACATCTCTTTTTCTGAAAGATGCTACCATCTTGGACTCTGTTGATTCCCTTGATGTATTTGAAAGTTTCTATCATGCCCCCCCTCTCCCTCCTCTCCTCGAGTGTATATACATTAAGCTTCTTTAATCTCTCTTCATATGACTTCTGGTGCAGACCCTGCACCATTTTAGTCACCCTCCTCTGGACAGCCTCCATCCTGTCTATGTCCTTGTGGAGATGGGGTCTCCAGAACTGGATGCAGAATTCCGGATGGGGTTTCACCAACTGTCTGTACAGAGGGATAACAACTTCCTATTTGCTACTGGTAATGCCTCTCCCTATGCATCCCAGTATCCCTACAGCCCTCCTTACTGTCTTCTCATATTGCTTGCCCACCTTAAGGTCATCTGATATGACTACCCCCAGGTCCCTTCCCATTTCTTTTATTGTTATTATCTCACCCCCCCATTGTGTACTCTTCCCCTGGATTTTTGTTTCCCAGGTGCATTACTTTGCACTTCTTTGCATTGAATCTAAGCTGTCATATATTTGACCATTCCTCCAACCTTGCCAAGTCCCTTTGCATCCTCTCCACCCCACCTTCTGTACCAACCCTGTTGCAGATCTTTGTGTCATCTGCAAAGAGACATACTTTTCCTTCCAGTCCCTCTGCAATGTCGCTTATAAAGACATTAAAGAGGACTGGTCCCATACTGAACCCTGCGGTACCCCACTAGTGACCCCCCCTTTCATCAGAGTAAACTCCGTCTACTATTACCCTCTTTATCCTGTTGTCCAGCCAATTCTTAACCCAGGCTACCACCTTGGAACTCACTCCAAGGCTGGCTAACTTGTATATTAATCTTTCGTGTGGGACTGTGTCAAATGCCTTGCTAAAGTCTAGGTAGGCCATGTCCACTGCCCCTTCCTGGTCTACCACATTGGTCACCCAGTCAAAGAAATCTATTAGATTCATCTGACATGACCTTCCTGCTGTGAATCCATGCTGCCTTGGGTCCTGTGCTCCACTGGCCTCTAAGAACTCAACAATTTTTTCCTTTAGAAGTGATTCCATCATTTTTCCCACCACTGAGGTCAAAATAACAGGTCTGTAGTTTCCTGCCTCTGTCTTGCTCCCACTTTTGTGAAAAGGAATCACATCTGCCCTCCTCCAGTCCTCCGGTACTACACCATCCTCCCATGATTTGTTAAAAAGGGTAGTCAGTGGTGTCACTAATTCTACCCTTAGTTCTTTTAGAGTTCTTCAGGTGAATCCCATCAGGCCCCATTGCTTTGTCCAGCTTTAGTTTTAAGAGTTCTTTTAGGACCCTTTCTTCTGTGAATGGACTGGTATCGACCTCCCTATCCAGAGTGCTTCTATTGTTTGATTTAGGTACATCCCCCTCCTCTTCTTTTGTGAATACTAGTGGGAACTAGCAGATGCCATTATCGGGATCTGACGGAGCAACTGGAGCTTGTAGTTGCAGAATATGCCAGTAGATCATGTTTGGAATATTTGTAGGATTTGGTATATCATTTTCAGCTACAGCTTTATAAACAGTAGCTGTAAATGCATATGCCAAAATGTCCAGTTGCTGAAAATGTATGCACTATAATAGATGCGCTGAAATTGCATTCACTATTTAGGAGTCACTGAAATGACATGGAACCTCCCAGCCCTATACCTGCATTCAGAGTCCAGTGGCTTGTTCAGATGACAAATCACTGTAATAGACAGAAAAAGAGGAGAGAGAGAGAGAGATTGGAGCGTTGCAGCCAGAAACAAGATAAAGAAGTTTTGGAGTTTGCTGCAGATGACAAGGGACCAGAGTCTCTTCAGCTAGAGTGAGAGAGAGAGAGAGAGAGAGAGCTGAGAGCTGCTGTGTGAGCTGAGAGACTGTATGTGGTTGTAGCCCCCCCAAATAGGTGCTTACCTTCTGTCTGTTCTCCCATTGCTTCCATTTCTACAGAGCGTCTCCCAATTGCCTGCAGGTCCCATTTGTGTCCTCAGACTCATAGCCACAGCCCAGATCATGGTTTTGCCCTTTTTGGACAATCAAGGTTCTGCAGAGCTGCCACCTTCTCCCTCCCACCACTTCATGGCCAGGCAGACAGCTCCCACTCTCTCCAGGTGCCCCAGGTCCCACGTAGTGCTCCGTTGTCTTTGTGGCCCTCTTAGGGCTTGTGGAGCAGAATCATTCTGGCTGGCAGGTGCGCACTGATAGGACCAGCACTGCAGTCAACAGACTGGCTCCTCCAGTGATCGCGGTCCCTGATAGTTGCAGGGCAGGGATCGGTGACTTTAGTGGCTAGGAAGGAGCCGCTAATTTAAATAATTTAAAAAGCACTACATGCTACATGCTCTTGGGTCCAGCATCATGAATATTAATAAGTTGTCCATTAATATTCATGAGTGGATCCGTTGTGTCTCTAGGGCTGCATGTTTTGGAGGTACCGCCACTGTATAAATGTACATAATAGTGTGATAAGGGCAGCACCTCCAAGGACAGAAAAGGGACTTCTGAATAGTGGGGCAGGAATTTAAATAAAACAAATGTACTGACTGCACCAGATCTAACACATTGGGACTCGGGGAAAATGCCTGTCTGCTGCCTGGGAGCCTTAAATATTGGTGGAAGCAAAAGACAAAGGACTGAAACAAAATGTTTAGTTTGGGCAGAAATTAACAGAGCACAAAAGCAGCTATTGATCTGTGGGGCGAGTAACTAAATCAAGAGTTTATTCTGGCTGTACCAGGAGAATGCATTTGGGACTGTGTTTATCTGCAAAGGGACTGTGTATTCAGCAGCCATTTTAGTGCAGCAACAGCCAGTTGGAATAACAGGATTTCTGCCAGGACTTGAGGGACTTTTGCCTTGGGCTTATGGGACATTGCAAAGTGCTTATGGTAAAACTGCAGGGACCTAATTTCAGGTGCCAAAACAGGGATGCTATTGTGCATTGAGTGAGGGCAATGGATATTCATTTCCTGGACTGACAAGCAGGATCAGCCAATTACAGTGGGAGCAGCAAGTAGCTCCAGCCAATAGGGAGCCTCAGAAGGACTCCATGAAAGAGGGCGCTTTGGGGCTGTGCGAGCAGTTGCAGTGCAGGCCCCCCACAGGGCTTGGGACTCGGGCCCCTTGCTCCAGAATGGGCTAGGGGAGGGGGCTTTCTTCTGCCAGAGAGACACAGTGCCTGCAGACAGCAGACATTGCTAGTCTGGGGGTTGCCAGATTGTTCTCCAGGGCTGGCCAGCATCTTCCCACATTTTCTGGAACAATGTGGGCAACCTGAACCTTCAATGGTGAGAGAGCTGAATGGAAGTTTTATCTCAGTAGTGAGAGTGCTGAAGCAATTCTGGATCCCTCAGAGAAAAGAAAGCCATTTCTGAAAGTAATCTGAGTGAGTAAACTGATTCTAATAAGGACAAATATAAGAAGTCTTTAAGGGCAGCAAAGCCTAGAATATAATGTGATTGTACAAACTTAAGAGAATCTGCAAGGGGCAGAGAAGCCCACCTAGTTCAGGAATGTGACTGCCTGTCTGCACTCTAGTTTAACCAAAGCAATAAAAGGGTTGTTATGCAAGGTTCCCACACTCTAACTGGTATCCTGCTGTGGGTTCCATGTCATAACAGCGACTGCTGAAAGGTGATTGCCGTTATGGCAAAGTCAGAGCGCCAAAAATTAGTTTTGGCACTCTGACTTCCCAGCACACAGCAAAATGGTGCCGGGGACTTGTATTTCTAACATTTTATGATAGAGGCTGTGCTTCGCCTCCCCACCCATGCCCTTCTACTTAAGGATTCTCAACTCCAGGGGGGTGCATGTCGGGAAGGTGCAAAATGTTAAAAAAAAAAATTCTGGCTGGGCACAACAAAAATATACCTGCGCCTGGACCCAAAACCAGCACCCTGCCCACCCAAGCTGTGAATCCACCCACCATGCCGCGGGACCAGCTCAGAAGCCTACTGTGGCACCACCCCTCAAAACCCCTCCCACCCCTCACTGAACGTGCTGGCATACGTGTAGTGACATACTGTCACTACATTTGCCATCCCACCCTATCCGGTCTCTTCACCTCCTTGGTAGCACCCATGACATGCACTGCGATTGAGTCGCTGTTTTACGGTTCGCTCAATCGTGGTTATGCATGTCACAGACTATGCCCGCTGTGCACCTTAGACAAACCTTATGTTACATACAGTGTAAGCCGCTTAATGTGGACACATTTGTGCTTCTAAATGTTGTACGCATTATGCGATGTCCGCTGTTGCCAGCAGATGGTGCCGAGAGCTATGAGCAGTTACTAGATTCTGAACTGAGCAATAGGTTTAAGTGCTACTGTGGGAAACGTGGGAAAACGTACAGTGCAGCGATTTTTTTTTTTTTTTTGCTTTAGGAGTTTGTCCTGTGTTTCCTTTGATTTTTTTTATCTCTAGTTGCCCGATATTGCCTGAAATTTACTAAAAATCTGTCCGCGCAACACGGTCAATCAGGTCCACATTAAACATGGAAATTAGTATAGTTTTTAATGCATTCGGGTTTGGAAACAGAAATCTGTCCGTTTAACTCGATTGTCCGTATAAACCAAGTCCGCATAAAGTGGAGTTGACTGTATATGTTATGACTAATGACTACTAACTTGTAGGGCATTGGCACTTACCGTACAAGTGTGTCAGGGATAAATTATGATTCTATTCCATTATGCTTAGCAACAGCATGTAATAGGCCAAGACACTTGTGTCTTTATTATCTTTTGAGAAGTATTATGCAGATTGCACTGCATTCTGTTGGATTTCTCTATTACTACACTGTATCCTGTATTTTTCTGTATTTTGTAAGACTCCTTTGTTCTATATTTTTATCTGACTTTGCGAATAATGTATAAGGATAGATAACACTCTGGAGCCACTGAATTCCTGGTCAATAGCGTCCATTTTATGTATCTAGTCTTTTGGTAATTATAGCAACAGTCAAAAGTATATAGCTTCACCTCCTTGGTAGCACCCATGACATGCACTGCAATTGAGTCGCTGTTTTACGGTTCGCTCAATCGCGGTTTTACATTTCAATTACATTTTCCCCTTGAGACCATCTTCACTCCTAGGGGTATTTGGAAAACATTTGGCTCCCAGTGTCTGTTGTTAAAACCTGCTTAGGGCAACTGTTATCTTTTGTGTAATAAACAAGATTTATTACCAAATATACCATTAGTCCGTGTCTCTTTTGTATGTCCAAGACTGCTAAGAATCTGATCAAGGAGATCCTGTGGCTTGGCACCTAACAAGATGGCCACAAAGTTTACATGGGTAGATCAGCGTGGGGCCAGAATCCTAAACATGACTTTATTGCACTGGATTTTCTGTTAATATCAAATAGCGACCACATACCTGCATGCACCTGGTGTTGAGAAATCCCTTTTTCAGTTGAATCGGTCCTAGTGTTGAGCGCCAGGAGCACTCTTTCACGTTGCTCCCAAGACCACGACACTGACTCCTCAAGGCTGAATATGAAGCCCACAGTACAAGAAATGTTCGCTACTATCATGCGCTGCATGGACGAATTTACGTTGGCGGCGAACAACACTGCCCTGGCCCTACATCAACTAGATGATCACTGCACAGAAGAACAGATAGCTGTGACCCAAGATTCAATGATTGATGGACACTGTGTTACTCTGAGGGAGCAGGCCAGACAGATATGGGCCCTTTAGGGAAAATTGATGATTTAGAAAATAGGATCCACCGGAACAATCTCCAGTTTCTGGGCTTCACAGAAGGGTATGAACAAGGATGCACCTCAGACTTTCTTCGACGGGCACTGCCAGAATTGCTGAAGCTCCCCCAGCTACTAAAATCACCATAAAGAGGTCTCAGCACTCTTTTCAGCTGAGACCATGTGAGGGGGGGAGAGACCGAGGCCTATCCTGATGAAAATCCTTAATTTTGCAGAGAAAAGGCAATTCAGGCTCGGGTTCTAGAGCTGGGCAATATATTTTGGCAATAGCACCGTATTCTAATGCTCCAGGATTACTCCAGGGAACTTGCGCAGAGGAAGAAGGAATTCACTGATGCTTGCAAGCACCTACATGAGCTAGAGATCCCTTTTCCATTAAGGTACCCAGCAGTCCTCTGTATCATCCATAATGGGGTCCCTGTCCAGCTTAATACTCGGGGAACTGCAATGGACTTTATAACTCAAACCTGGCCCAGAGGGAGCAAGACCTTGCCTCCACCACCAGCAAGAAGGAGGAGGAGCAGATCACCTCAAAAGCAGACAAAGGAGGCCCCACCAGACCAGCAGCTCAAGTAGTGGACCTTTCCCAGCGTGAACCTGCAGCAAGGCCGACAGGGAGCCAACCGTGACACACCAGCACCAGACCAGCAGAGGAAACGACCACAACAGGGCCGACATGCCAGAAGGGATCACCTGATAGAGAAGGAAAGGGCCGCTATCACTGCAGACTTCAGTGAGGACACCACTTCTTGAGAAGCCCCAATTGTCAGCCAGTATTTTTCCAACAACCACGCCACCCCTTTGCTCGATGTGCACCCTGAAGACCTTGGAATGGATTGTACCCTCTCCGGTGCACCAACTCCTAACTGTGAACTTTCACAACCTGCGGATTACTCCTTGGCAGATGTGGGGGAGCCTTCAAACATGCCCAACGCAGAAAACTGAATTGGAGATAGGCCAACCATTGGATCAGATTATCGACCTCCCACAGGGTAAGCTTGCTGCAGTCAGTGAACTGGAACAACCTCATACCTGAATTGGGGATGGCATTTGAGTCAGATAAGTAATTTTTTTCTCGTTTTGGATATGGGTTGTGTGGTAAAGTTTTTGGCTTGGCAGGATGGGCAATGGGGGGAACAGAGGGTAGGACTAGCTTGCTGAGCTACCTGCTTCAGAGCAACCTGACCCCCAGTTGAGGTAACTGGGCTTCCTGTACCAGGGAATGAACTTTACAAGATGGGCAATGGCCACTTCTCTGTCAGAGATAGTCTAACTGACTGCCATCATTTTATATTCTCTGCTTACTGCCCTGGTGGTCTATAGATACCCTCTCTCATGCTACTGCTAAATGTATGGGTGTTGTGCCCAATATCCCCCCATGTTGCAATAAAAGGAAGGAAGTTGGATGTGGGATTCCCCCCTTCACCCCCCCCCCGTGCCAACTCTCCTTGGGTGGTGGGTGCAGGTAAAGTGCACAAGGTTTAATCAACCGGATGACTGTATGTCATAATTTATGCCCCACACCCATAGGAGGACATTAGCTGATGGGTTTTCTTTTACATCACCCCTTACTACAGCCGCCACTGGTGTCCATTCGTACTTGTTGCGGGGCTCACGACTGCAGGGCACTCCCTGCTGGCCCATCCTGGAGATCAGGTTTGGAGAGGCCTTCCTTCGTCCCCGTCAGCATTCCTACTATGAGAGACAGGACCTGTTCCACTCCCCCTTGGTCATTACCCTACACACGGAGTGACATGGTATCCTCCATCCCCCTTCTCTCCCTGCATTCCTTCTGTCTCCTCTTTATGGAGTGTAAAAACATACAAGGTATGTCGTCATACTTCTACTAGTGGCTAGTTTATATGGCCCAGTGCCGAGGTGCTGAGATCCCCTCAGTAAACACCCCCAAACAGCACACGTAGACTTTAAGGAGCCTGTCAGAGATGCACTGCCCCTGAGCTCCCCTTAGGTGACCGACCACTCCCCAGGGTTAGCCTGGAAAATTGCTTGGCAGACGCCGCAGTCTTTTCTGCCAGGCTCATGCCCAAAGTTTGTTTTTGTTATTATTAATGACTTTGTATATAGTTACTGTAACTGTTCTGAGACAGCCTTTTAGGCAAACTGGATACACTCCATTAGGTCTGTTGATATATGTAATGTGTACAGAGGAAGTGAAGAATGTGAAATAGCAGTGTACCTCTCCTTTGGCCTCTCTCATTTTGCTGTGTGGGTGGAGTTGGGAGCTCGGGAAGCTGCATAATCTTCATGTCCGGACCTCTGGGGAAAGGCACACCTCACCTGGAACACTTGTTTTCTTGTGACTTCATTCCAATACATACTGCTGCTTAAAGATGACCATGTGTGAGGCTCATCTGTCATATGTGGAATGTGAGAGGGCTGAACTCCCCGATCCAGAGGAAGAAGGCCCTCTCACATCTCAAACAGCTCAGGTTTCAGATGGCCTTTCTCCAGGAGACCAAACTTACACACAAAGACCCAACATAGAAACATAGACTTTGACGGCAGATAAGGACCACTTGGCCCACTTAGTCTGCCCATTTCTCTACCTAGAGGATAAGCTGCAGATCATATTTAACCAACAGCCTATTTCTTCCTACACCCCACAAAAATTGCCTTATGTCTGTCCCATGCATTCTTGAATTCTCCCACGGTTTTAGACCCCACAACCTCCTCAGGAAGGCTGTTCCATGCATCCATCACCCTCTCTGTGAAAAAATACTTCCTCACATTGCCCCTGAGCCGTCCCTCTATCTTGGAATTGTGTCCCCTTGTTCTTGCACATCTCTTTTTCTGAAAGATGCTACCCGCTTGGACTTTGTTGATTCCACTGAGGTACTTAAACGTTTCTATCATGTCCCCCCTCTCCCTCCTTTCCTCAAGGGTATACATATTAAGCTCCTTTAGTCTCCTCTCGTATGGCTTCTCTTGCAGACCCTGCACTATTTTAGTTGCCCTCCTCTGAACTGCCTCCATCTTGTCTATGTCCTGGCGGAGATGGGGTCTCCAGAACTGGACGCAGTACTCCACATGGGGTCTCACCAACTGTCTGTACAAGGGGATAACAACTTCCTGTTTTCTGCTGACTATGATGGTCAAAGATTGGGTGTGACAGGAGGTGCATGCGGATGCACCTGCTAGAAAGAGGGGTGTGATGATATTAATTCACAAGTCACTTCAGTGGGATCTGGAGTCCACGGTGGCAGACCGGGAAGGGAGGTGGTTGTTAGCCAGATACTCGACCCCGAGGGTCTGACTGCCCTTTTCAATGTCTATGCTCTGAACCAGGATGACCCTGTCTTCTTTCATACGCAAGCTGGGGCCATAGGCTCCTTCAATACACCCTTGTGCCCCCTTATCATGGGGGGTGATTTCTGCCTTGCTTTGGTTCCCTGTATTGATAGAAATGACACCAGCAAGGAGACGCACAATACGGGGGCAAGGGCACTACACCAACTCATGCAAGAACATGGCTTGTTAGATGCTTGCCACCTCTTTCATCATAGAGTGTGAGATTAAACATTCCACTTGGAGGCCCATGCATCACACAGCAGAACTGATTTCTGGCTAACATCACACCCTGTGACAGAAGTCTTACTTAGCTCTGACATACTCCCCAGAATGATCTCCGACATGCCCTGGTACTGCTCCATCTGACATGAGGTACCCCTCACAGAAGCAGACCTGGAAACTAGACCCTACCCTGATAGGAGACCCAGACTTTGTCCCATAGATTAAAGAGAAAGCACAACAGAGAGAGGCAGTCATAACCATCATCCCAAAAAAGGGAGACCCCCCCTCCATTAGCAGGCAGCTATAAGCCTAGCTCACTAATAAATGTCGATAGCAAGATTTATGCCAAAGTACTACCCAGTTGACTGCTGATCCACCCCTCCCAGGTGGGATTTGTCCCTGTTACTGAAAATCTTGGACTCCTCTGGGTACCACAGGAACTCGTATACCTGGGGATTAAAGTCATCCCAACCTGGCAGGATTGTGGAAAGCCAACCTACAGCCACTAATTCAGAGCACCAAAGCTGATTTTGACAGATGGAAGTTTCTCAGGTTCACCCTGACTGCGAAAACTGTGGCCATTAAAATGGTGACAGCCCCCCATTTTTTTTTACATTCTCTCATATCCCCCTTGAACTACCTAAAAATTGCCCCAAGATATAGACAGACTAATAGGAAATTTTCTTTGGGAAGGACTAAACCTTGCTTTAGTACAGCCAAATTAAGGGCCCACTGGGCAATCGGGGGCATATGGGGGCTACCCTGGCTTGAAGACTATAAATGGGCTTTTAAGGCTGCATAAGCTGTACATTGGGTTCGTCCCGCTACAGATCTCTCCCTACAATGGCTGGATATGGAGACATTAGTTGCCAATGTAGTGCAACCTGCTGCCCTCTTACATCACAAACTGAAGGGTAACCCGCATCCCCATCCCCATCCCATAATAGACTCCTCAAGTGACTAACTGGTATCGCCTCCACAGGAAAACTCAGGCTATCTGCAATCCAGGCAAACATCAACACTCTGTGGCAGAACCCGAGCATCCTAATAGATGGCAAAGCTGTACACTGGCCACGTTGGCTCGCTAAGGGCATTGCTAGGGTTGATGATATCCTCGAACCCTCGCTCACCAGAGTTGCCCCCTTTGGGAAGCTCCAGCTGCAATGAGGTCTTCAGCATGAGGACATCTGGAAATATCTCCAGTTGAGAGATGCCCTCCGTCCTATACTGAAAATGTACTCAGGCCCCCAGTTACCATCTGACATAAGCAGCTAGATATCCCACCCTAAGGGGCTGTCAGGCAAATCATATGCCAAACTGAGGGATGCGCTCCCACATCAGTCGGATGCATCTCAAATAACTTGGGAAAAAATGACAGGTAGTAGCATCACAATACATCAATGGACCCAGGAATGGAAGGATGCCCATGCATGGTTCAGGGATGCCCACAATCACCTCATTCAGAATAAGATATCCCATGCTTGGTATTGAACACCGGTGGTACTCCACAGGGCTAAAATCCTAGTCATTGATAACTGTTGGAGATGCAATGCCCCAGGGGGAACCTATATCATCTACTTTGGGATTATCCCCTCATCCAAGGTCTGTGGCAGCAGATCACATAGCTTGCTGCCAGGGTCCTTGGACAGCAGATATCTTCCTCTCCCCTTTTCTTTCTTCTCAGAATAAAGGCACTTCCGGTACACATTAAACCCTTTGAGTATAGGTGGTTTGCCCTTCTGGCCTTACAGACCAAGAGAGCCATCCTGTGTAAATGATGCACCACGCTGGTTCCCACCATTGCAGAGATTCTGGCTTCTCTTACTGCACTGGTAGGGCTCGACTGACTTTCCTATTTGCAGCATAACTCAGTTTCCAAGTTTTTGCTGTGCTAGGCTCCATACATGGCCTATATGAGCCCTCCTGCAGGAATAGGCTCATTTCACCCAGCTAGGATGGACGGTACTATGACCACCAAAGCAATCTTCCCACACCCACTCACCTTATCTGTCTACTCTGGAATTCCCAACTCCGATATTACTGCCAGTTTTTGGTCAGATTCTCTACAGGGGTAGGCAGCACCAGTGAATGACCACTGCACATAGTTTTTCCATATTCAGTTGCTGTGTTGATGAAAGATAATGCCATTTCAGAGCAAAGGTTCTTTGTATTTTTGTTTGTTTCTTTCTTTGTAGGGGGCCCCTTATTATGACATGGAGACCTCCCCTTATAGGTTATGATCCTACAGGTTGCCCTGAAGTTATCCCCAGGATCTAGGTAGAGTCTGATACCGAGAGTCCTACCTGCCTACAGGTCAGTACTTTATTTAGTCCTCTAATCCCTGGAGATGATTCTAACCCCATACTAGGCTCCATGTATATTTCCTATGGGCTAATTGCTGTGCCTATACTGTAAATCTTTGCCCCTCATATTAATTTGTTTGTGATAAGTAAGATAGATTACTGTCTGGTTATGACCCTTCATCATATACTTGTGGATTGTATAGTGATTGTTTTTTCCTTTTCACCATACAGTTGATAGCTGGATCAGTTATTATAAGTCTGCTCACTGTAACCACCGCAGACGATATTGTGAGTTCTGTCTGAATGTTAACTTCAGAAAACCAATAAAAAGTGTATTAAAAAAAAGAATCTGATCAGGGCTAACAACCCTAACATATTGGCAACCGCGTTTATGCAGATTGCACTGCCATCTTTTACTGTATATATTACTACATTATATCCTGTATTTTTCTGTATTTTATAAGAATCATTTGTTCGATATTTTTAACTAACTTTGCAAATAATGTATAAAGATAGATAACACTGTGGAGCCACCTAACTTTTGGCCAATAGGGCCCCCATTATGTATCTAGTTTTTTGGTAACTATAGCAATAATCAAAAGTATATAACGTACTGTATAACTGTAATGTAACATTTTGTAGTATAACATTTATTTCAGTATAACCTTTTATAATAGTTAAACTGAGTGTTAAAGTATAGCCTTTTACAGAATGTTTCAGTGTAATTTTTTATACTATATAACCAAATGTGTTTACTTAGATAGTTAGCTATGACAGTTTCTCACAAGACCTAGTTGAAAGTCTTGTGATGCCCGTCTTGTGATGATTACACAACACTTTACCTTATGATTTTATAGTGGTCAGCATTTAGATGTCCTATAGTGAACCTGAACAGGATAGTATGCCCTTATTAGGATGGCATTACCTGTTTATGGACGGTGTGCACACAAAGAACCATCTATAAATGAAGTCAATACTTAAGAGATCGTGCAAGAAAAATGGTATAAACACCTTATGATGTTATGAGCAATATAGTTATCTCTATGCTTTGACTGTTATTCACCACACCCTAAGATTAATAGGCTATTTTGTTATATGATTGGCCTATACTAGGGAGTTAGTAATTTTTAAGATAAGAAAACTTATATAAACCTTGTATAAAACTTGAATAGATAGCATCAAACAAAAGCCAGAATACCTGTAATGAGAAGTTGACCAGAATACTTGTATTGAAGACTCGCAAACAGAAAATAAACCAGAGGGAAACATTCATTTGGTGTGGCTTGAATTATTTGAAGATAGAAAACACAACACAGCTATCTTTTTATCCTTACAATAACATTTTCCCCTCAAGACCTACTTCACTCCTTGGGGTGTTTGGAAAACATTTGGCTCCCAGTGTTTGATGGTAAGACCTGCTTAGGGCAACTGTTATCTTTTGTGTAATAAACAAGATTTATTACCTAGTATGCCACTAGTCCGTGTCTCTTTTGCATGTCCAAGACTGCTAAGAATCTGATCAGGGCTAACCACTGTAAGAGGGTGGGCACCTGCTTAGTGACCAGAGAAGGGTCTAGTGTGAAAGTTATATAAATGTGTCTGAACTGTGTAGTGCCACAGGGCTGGATGGGGAGTTCCCTGACTACACAGAATTTCTCTGGACAGTTCCTGGTGGGCCAGTAACCATCTATACATTCAGTTGAGAACTGCAAATGCTAGCAAGAACCACAAGGGACTGTGTTGTAATTGTGAGCCTGAGAGAGCTGTTATGAACTGTCTTACTACCAAGTAACATGCTATGAGCTTAGAGAGCTACAGAAATCAGTTGCTTCCAAGTAATGCATGTCTGACTCTGGAAAGGCTTGAGGTGCCAGCTTTGCCAACAAGTAAAGCCTGCAAAAATAGTAGTGATCCTTACTTCAAGCTCAGTCAAGTTGAGTTGATTCAATTGGTGGTGAGCCGTGCCTCAAGCTCAAGTTTAGCAGAAGTGTCTCAAGTGGTAAAAGCTAACTTCAAGTTGCCAGGTGTTATGCAAGAAATGCACCTAAGCTCCTAGTTGTTTGCAAGGACTGCAAGCATCTGGCTTACTCTAGCTACAGGCAGTAAGTACCCATCATGTTGGAAGTCTGTTGTGAGCATGAAAAGGACCGGGGTGGCTATGCCGACCCCTGGTTAAAGGATTGTGTGACAAGTATAAATGTGCTGATGTTTAAATGTGCTGAATGCAATGTAAAAAACATCAGATTGGGTTTTATTTATTTATTTTTTATTTATCGAGTTCTTGGATTACACCCATAAGTGGTTGCTCATTTATGGGTTCCACGCCAGTTACAAGGACAAAGGTTCATCAAAACAGAAGTACATGTTTTAGACAGGGTAACAGTATGATACAGTAATACAGTAGTGCATTTTTAGACAGAGTTCCTATAATGAAAACGCCAAATTTAGGATCATAGGCAGCAAGTAATTTGCCTGAGTCAAAGTTAGGGCACCCTACTAGGTTGCATGAGAGGAGAGGATAGTAGGAGGATAGTGGTAAGGATGCTAGAGGATGGGTAGGGAATGGGGGGAGTATACAGAATGGGTGGGGTAGAGATAGCAAAGGTTGTGCGGTAGAGTGGTGACCTGAACTGCTAAGGATAGGTCATGTCAGACAAGTAGGTTAGATGTGAGATAAGAGTGTTAGGGTGCCGTTGAGGCACAGGAGGAGTATAAGTGGAAGCAGCCACAGCTGCTGGTAGAGATACGGTGCTGTCATAGGGAGTCTAGGAACTTTGTAGATCTGGGTGGTGGAGTTTCTTGTGAAATGGGAGCTTGAGTGCATGGTTAGGAGTTTCTGGACCCCTGCCAGTAATAGATTGAGAGAGCATTTCTTGGAAAGGAGGCAATATTGGTGTCTTATTCTTTCCTTTAGTTGGAACCAACCAGCCTGTGAATAGAAGTCACAGGTGTGCATGAGTCTTGCAGCACCTGTGAGAGGGTGACACACCTTATTAAGGATGATGGAAATGCATCGTAGGGTGGTGTTGGTTGCCGATCCATAGATAGCCAGTCCATAATTGACAAGGGAGACTATTGAGCTGTTGATGGCCAGATGCAATGCCTCATAGGTTAAGTAGTGCTTGTGGCTGTAAAGAATCCCTATTCTTGCATTGAGACCCTTTGCAGTGTTATCAGTATGTTGGACATAAGACAGAGCAGAGTCTATTGTGATACCGAGGTATCTGAAAAACCATGTGCTCCAGGGTGTCACCACCTTCATTTCTGATTACAAGGGGTAATGCTTTGAACTTACTCTGGGTGCTGGAGTACAACTCTAAGCTTCACCTGTTGTAATCACCTGAAAATTCTGCACAGCCTGATTGTGACTATCTGGATATGACTTTTGATCTGCAAGTATGCAGGGCCAATGCCCTGCCACAATGCAAAAAGGGAATGTACATACAGTGGGTAAGTGTATAAATGGACTAGGCCATCCAGCCATGGATACAGTTGTTTTAGGCAAGAAAAGTGTACTGCACTATTTAATCTGCTTGTTTTCTTCAAGGGCCCTGACTAGCCGGTCAACGTACAGCAGCACTGAATAACAGGCCTGCACCTTTAAGAACTCTAATTACTGGGTATCCTGGTATTGCATATGGGATTGTGGATTTCTGTATGTTTCTGGGAACTGGTACCAGTGTTGGCATTTGTAAATATGTTTGTGCTATAAAAGGTAGCTAGCTAGATAGCCAGGACTCTGACTATCTCAGAAGGTTGGTGGGTGCCACTGCAAGTTAATATGTGATTCTAAATGCAAAGTGATTACTGTACTTGTTTAAAACTCAAACTAATCGAACAATACTACTTTTATCAATTGTAAATAGCATAGCCTATATTCCATCTTACCCTACCTAGCCCTCCCCCATGTAAGTAAACTTGTTGTTTGTTCTTGCAGATAGCTGTCTCATGAGCACATTATTAGCAGTAAGTCAATAATTGCAAAATGTTTTAAAATGTGGGGAAATGTTATCGAGTCATCCCCGGGGTGGCATTACAGTGATGTGGGTGGGTACGGCATCCCAGAAGGTTGTACCAGGTAAAAGCTAACCCACTTAAATAGTATACTCTGGGTGGAGGCACTGCACAATTGTATTATCTTGGGAATGAACCAGTTTAAAGTTAATCTTAGGAACCCAGGCCCCTCAACCTTGTTAGTGGTCACCAAGGCAGGGGTAGTAGCCCTTGGTATATCAGCGCCAGGGTTACATGAAGCAGCAGAACAATATTAAGTTTTGCAGCAGGACTTGACACTTAGCTACCTGTGTATCCCCCTTGGTGGGGTAAGTGCTGTTTGAGACTGCATTTTGCTGCAAGCCTGAGAGACTGTGTGGGCTGATGCTAGAGAATGGACAATGGCCTGGCCTCAGCTGCACATAGAGAAACCAAAGTGAGATGGCTGGGGCTAGAGACTGAGTAAAAGCCCAGCAGTTAATTGTGTGTCCAGGGTGTGCAACAGAGAGGTCTAGGGGACTACGCCTGCTCTATCCCTGCCGCAACTTTTATGCCCACCTCCCCCACCCCAACCATTTATTAAATATGCTCACTTCCCACCCATTTTCTTAGAAATGCCCCTCCCTATCTGCGCTCACCAATCATACCACTCTGTGCCCAACCTCGACATACCACATCCCAGTTTCAATACTATAAGGGTACTGTGTCTATAGCCAAGAAAAATCTCCACCAGGCTCACCACCCACCCCCTTAGCCCTGTCTTTCTGATACTTCCATTGCACTAACAGCCCATTTCTGTGTTCTCTAAGGCAGCCAGAGCATAATACACTACCTCCGAACCTAAAATGTGGGGTCTCCTATGGCTTTGTATATGGCCTCTCCTACTAGGAATTCCGGACAGTTTCTATATGTCCAACGGACCGGCACCTTGCTTGGGCTATACTCCTACTCTCTGCCTTATGACTAACAGCTCCTTCTCACCTGTTTGCCCCTGCGAGTCCAAGGATTCTAGCCTGCACCCCTATATTTGGGTATCCAGCCCAAGTGACACAGACTCGATACTACATTCACAGACTACGATCCCTATCTCACAGTATACCTGTACTCCCAGGTATCACTCACTCCGAGTTCTGCTAGCTGCATCTGTAGGAAGGGCTTTTCGCAATGGGAATATCGTATTGCACAACATCAACAAGTATAAACCGAGGGTCAAGACCAGGTCTCCCAAAATGTCCTCTGCTGTACTCAGAAAAATCCTTTTTCTCCTCCTTCTATGCTCAGGTAATATAGAGCTAAATTCTGGCCCTCCAGCACCAATCACCTCGCCCTCAGACCTGCCCTTGTTAAAAGGCTTGAGCTTTGTGCATATTAATGCATGTAGCCTACTAAAAAAATTCACCCTTCTCCAAGCTTGGGTATCTCACATTTCTCCTGATATATTAGTGATCTCTGAATTGTGGGTCAAATTGTCAACTACTGACACAGAAGTAAACATCCCAGTTACGCCTTATTCAGGGCCGATAGGCACACCAGAGGAGGTGTTGTGGCCATATATATAAAAAATAAACTCTCAGCCTATTGCACTAGTGCATCTTCTGTTGCTAATGAATACGAATGTCTCACCCTCAAAGTGGAAATTAACCAGACATGTGCCATCCAGCTAATAGGATGCTATAGGCCCCCCTCTGCCGGCCTAAAACTTTTATCACACCTTAGCGATACTTTGGAACAAGGATCGTTCGAAACCATCACCCTTGGTGACATCAACCTTGACTGGCTATCCAAAGCAGCTGCTCCACTCATCACCTTTTGTGATGCCCATGGCTTGATTCAGCTTATCAATGAGCCGACCCGCCTCAACAACAAAAACCCGGAAAAAAGCACCATTCTGGATGTCCTACTAGTAAGCAAACCGCACCTCTTCACTTACGCAGGTACCTTCTTTTCTGACATGAGTGACCATTGTTTTATCGGAGGAATAAGGTCATCTAACAAACCTCACACTGCATGTAAATTTTCTCTGAAGAGATCAAGGCTTAACTTCAACATAGCTGCCTATATTACTGACCTCAAATTCTTCCTGCGCTGGCAGAAGTTTTATTTAGCTAAATCAATCACTGCCACCTATGACATCTTTCACGACATTCTATCAGGGGCCTTAAACAAATATGCACCCTTGACCAAAGTCAGCACAAAGAACAAAAACACAAATGGTTTTCCCCTGAAGTCAGATCTCTGCTTTTCGAGTAACATAAGCTTTGGAAAAGGGCTCGTAAACTCAACACACATAATGATTGCAACCTTTTCAGAAAGGCACGCAACCAATACACTAAAGCGATCAAAGAAGCAAAGGCTTCCTTTTACCGTTCAGAACTCGACGATGCCTCATTGAACCCCTGTAAGTTCTGGAGCACTATAAAGGACCTGATGGGACACTCTACAGGCAATTCCCTCCTGAACAAAATAACCCATGGCAATACCACGCTTAACAAAAGGAGTGAGATCCTAGAATCCTTCAACAACCATTTTGCTACAGCTGGCCTAGCATTCGATAATTCCCCAGCCTGCAAGATACGCTCCATGTCAGACTACTCACCCCAGTTACCCACTGTTACATTAGCCCTATTCAAGCTCCAACCCGCCTCACTAAAAGAAGTTGAAGACCTCCTATTACACCTGGATACCAGAAAAAGTGCAGGCGCAGACTTACTGGACCCCTACTTCTTCAAAATCGCCTACCACATCCTTGCCACCGCCATCACCCACCTTTTCAATCTATCCCTCTCACAGGGTATCCTGCCGCCCATCTGGAAGACCGCTCATGTCATCCCGCTCCTCAAATCAGGCGATCCAAGCAATCTCAACAATTACAGGCCCATATCTCTCATACCTGTGCTCTCCAAACTTTTGGAGAAAATTGTGAATGGACAGTTAAGGTCCTTCCTTGAGTCAAACTTACTGAACCCTATGCAATCTGGATTCAGAGCGCAACATAGCACTATATCAGCTCTGGCTAAAGTCATGGATGACTGGCTGAGAGCCCTCGACACAAAAAGCTTCACCTGTGCGGTCTTTTTAGACCTAAGCAAAGCCTTTGAAACTGTCGACCATACCCTACTTCTCTCTTCGCTGCACACCATTGGAGTGGATTCCACCTCCTTGCCATGGTTCTCTGACTACCTGACAGGACGATTCCAACAAGTTAAAGTGGAAGGTGAGCTGTGCCCCCTCAAACCTCTCTTACATGGAGTACCCCAGGGATCTATCCTTGGCCCGCTTCTATTCGCAATCTACATAAATAACATTGACCATAATATAAAAAACACCAATATCCACCTATTCGCAGATGACACGGTCCTTTACACCAGTCGGCCCATGCTAGAGGCAGCCTGCAAAGACCTACAAACTGAATTCAAACTCCTACAGAGCCAGCTAATCCACAAAAAATTACTTCTGAACGCCAAAAAAACAAAAGCTATGCTCTTCTCTCCGCTTGCCCATGCACCCAATCCAGCAGCCTGTGTGTCTTGCCCTAAAATTAGTACATTATTAGGAGAAGAGCTGGAATTCGTTACCAAATTTGAATACCTGGGAGTATGGATTGATAACAAACTCGCCTTCTCTGAACACATCGAAGACTTACTGAAAAAATTATGGCAAAGGCTTGGTCTTTTCTATAGGCTAAAACAATTCCTGACCACAGACGCCAAAGAAAGACTGGTCCAAACCACCTTCCTTTCCCTGGTGGATTATGCAGATTTTTTATATAGCCATGGTCCCACCTCCCAACTGGCCAAACTGGACATGCTGTATCATCGTGCAATTAGGTTTATTATGGATCTCCCTAATTCTACCCACCATTGTGCCCTGTACGCGGCTGTGGGGTGGACCTTTCTTACACTTAGATGCCACAAAAATGCTGCTTTCTTGTTCTGCCATGCCCTTATAAGCAAACTACCCCCATATATCTCTGGCTGCCTACCTCTTAGCATTACAGGAAAGTACGAGCTTTGAAGCTACTCCTATATGTCCCTCATAATACCCAGAATTAACTCCCGATTCGGTAAGGCAGCAATTAGCTTTACATTGCCCACCCTGTGGAACAGCCTGCAAAGGACACTTAAACTGAGCGTCCTTACCTCTTTTCCTAATTTTAAGGCGCTATAAGCCAAGCAGTGACCGAAGTATGAAATTGCTTCGTCCAGCCCCTTCCAGCCCCGAACTCCTGCTCCCAGCCCCCAAGCCTGAATCCTGTCCGTGGACACCTCCAAGACTCGAGCGCAATTTCACCTAATAACTAGTGTGAAGCTGTTCGACCATCTGATGTGTCAGCATTGCACTTATTACTCCATTCCCCTTATATCACTCCTTCTACTGTATGTTATCACATCCTTCTCCTATTATACAGTTTATGACCCTACCTACCAGCTCTTGTCTGGAGTCAACCGTGCTTGTTATTTGTTTTGCTGTCCCTGTTTAATCCTCTATGTGGGTAGCGCCCAATCTGTACAATGTATTATCCTTGCTTTGCGTATGGAATCTATATATGTATATACCTGAAATACAACAGGTCCTCCTTGTACATGAGTTCTGCTCAACGGTGACCGCCTGTATAAATAAAGACTTTGATTGATTGATTGATCCCTATACTGAAGAAGATGACGACTGGAGAGGAAGACAGTGAGAGGCCTGCCTGATGAAAACTGCTTACAAAGGCCTCTGAGGTAAAGTTGGCAAGGCCAGGCAGGTGAAGACCAGCTTTCTTCAACTTTCTTCAGCCAGCTCTGCTGCTTCCAGGGTGAACCTTACAGAGATACCTTCATGGTACTGTACCAAATCCAGCCTGCTGAAATCCCCTGTGAACTTCTGAACTGTAAGTACCCCTGAGCTGTGGCATTGGGAAATCTTTAGTAGCTAGTTAGGATACAGGGGGTAAGTACAGAGCAGGACTGAACACAGTATAAAGAGTCACTCAGGCAGTAAAGCGAACGGTTTCAATTGTTGAAAGGTTATTTGGACCCCAGTAAAAGATTTCCAGCATCAACACCTGCATTGCAGTGTGCTACCCACCATAGGGACAATAGTGATGGTGCAGCTGCTAGTGGGAAGCCGGGTGCACCCATAAGTGGGACATGGGATCTTGTGTGGGGTCACATTGTTGAAACAGTTATAAGTGTCGTTGCTCTGTTTTCTTCCCGCCCCCCCAAAAAATAAATATTGTTAATTGTTTATGTAGGGGTGTGTATTAGGTTAAAGAAATCAAACAGAATAACACCACAAAAGAAAAAATCACAAATTACAGTGTTGTCAGTGAGAGAATCACATATAAAAAACCCACAGAAATCAAATTATTGCCAAATACAAAAATGAAAAACAGAATGAGATGCTTAATTCAGCTTACAAGAACATAAAGAAAAACTCATAAACAAATCATGTTGCCTGATATTATGAAATACTGGGAAAATCCTGAAACATTCTATGATGGGCAGTCATGTAAATGGTACATCTGAATTAGTAATCCAAGGCCTATTTCTCCAAACAGTATTGAGCCATCTGCTATTCAAATTTTTTAATTTTTTTATTGTCTTCTTTTTGTTCTGCTGCCTTCGCCAGTACCTCGGTCCAGTCATGGACCCTGCTGCTCCCACTCCCACATGAGCATCAACTCCCCGATACCCCCTGGCTTGCCCCCCAGGGTGGGATCATGGCACCGGCCTTTTGTGCCACGAACGTCAAGATAGTTTGGGGAGTCGGCCAGGGAGCTAATCTGAGAGGTGAGGTGGACATCATCAAGGTGAAGGCAGCAGTACTTTTTTTTCCCAGTGTAAGGGGGGGCCAGGATGTGCAATGACGACCTGCATCCACCCCACTCCTGAACGTGTTGGTGTCAGTGCGAGTGGTACACCTAGCCTCCGCTAGGTGATCTCAGAGCACCAAACACTCTACCTCCCTCCCCTGGAGACGGAGAGCAGTCACTGGACGCTCAATCCTTCTTCCCCCTGGCTGGCCGTCCGACATCCTGGATTCATCCTGCCCCTGCACCAATGGGCCAGCAAGTGTTATTCAGTAATTTAACTTCTGAAAAATAGATATTCTGCAGTTCAGTAGTAATTTGTTTAATCATTTCAGAATGATCAACCTATTTCTGCTGTAATGTGAATAGGCATCGTACATTCCAGATATACCATTTTATTGCAGTAAAAATCAAATGGAATGTGCTCTTATTCCATTTATTTACATCCCTCATATAGTGCCCAAACATTATGACTTCATAAGAGACTGTAGAGAACCAAGGTTCCTGCCACACTTGAGAGATGGTCATGCAGAACCCCTTTATATATGTACAAGAAAAATAAAGATGTTCTATGGTTTCAGTTTCCTAGCTGCACTGTAAGCTATGACATAGTCTTTCCTCCATCTGTTTATGCTCACGATTTGCCCTGCATTAATTTTTGCATGACAACTTAACCAGTGAAAGTCCCACATTTTTTCTGGTGTACTTTTTTCTTTTAATAAATGCAATAATGAGGGGTGATATTGTTCGGGACATAAAGGAAAGGTAGTTTCTTCCTGAAAATGTTGTCATTGGATCCAGAAATATAATTCCTTTCTGTGTTTTATCAGTATCATTTGATATGTAATTTTCTAGATTTTTTTAAATAAAAAAAAAAAAACTTCTCTGATATATTCCGGTGTTGCTATAGACTATCAGAAAAGTCCAGTATGTCCTTGCACCCATTGACAGAACCACTGTAAGCAAGAAGAAAATAGAAAGTGTGTCCATATTTGTCCAGTATCTACTATGAGGGAGTTTAGATTAGTCATAAAAAAAAATATAGAAAAATGTAATGGGATTAACCATCCCTAAATCCCCTTGGGGGATAGGAATATATGTTGTATTTCTTTTTATGGTGTTTAGCCTGCTGCACCATACAGCTTGAAAAAAATGCTCAGTAAGGTTGTCTACAAAGTTTTGAGTGGGGAATATATATATATATATATAAAAGAGATAATAAATAAGATTTGATAAGGTGTACTCTTTTTTGCTTACTAAGCTGCCATGTATTCCATTTGGCTACTAATTTGTTTACCTTGTATTTTTGGTGCCCAATTCAAAAAATTAGAATTATCAGTATCAGAAATGATACCTAATATTTGTATAGATTCCTTAGTTATTTCTATGTCTGCTGTATGAGTATCTTCAAGATTTTCTGGTCCAAGCTGTTTGACAGAGCTTTTTGTGAGAATAAGTGTAGCTCCTGAATAAGACCGATATAGCTTACAAATCTGAGCTGCTTCAATAGAATCTGCAACCTTTACCAGTAGGCAGAGATCATCCACATATGCAACTGCAGTGAGTAGTGTTGTGATTTCTTCTGTGCTAAGACAGTGTATATCTGGTGATGAGTTTAATAATCTTAACAAGGGGTCAATACAGATGGTACAAAGCAAGGGGTTTAAGGGACAGCCTTGTCTGACTCCCCTATGAACTGGAACCATACGACCTTTCCACCCATTTACAATAGGTGTTGTTATGCCTGGGTTATGCCCCTATCATCCCACATACACCTCACATACATCTCACACTGTTTTCCTGGTCTATTGTACTGCAATACTGCTATTTTACACTAACATATAGATATAGGCACCCATCGTATAAGCATGAGTGCTAGGAATGTGTTTTGCTGCTAAGATGTGTTAATATTGATCATGCATGATTCATTATACCTCACTATAATACATTTATATAGATTCGTTTGTCTTTCATAGATATTCCATATATAATTTACCTAATTACTGATATAGTGACTCTGAGGGATCATCAGTGATTATTGTATACTTATATTCTCATATAATTATATATAGTGTGCATTTTACACTCAGGCAGATATGCTATGTGTAATAGGGCCCTGTCAGCAGTTCTTTTTGTCTAAGCAAGCTGACACAGAGAGAAAGCCTTTGTTATGTCTCTATGTCTTATACTGTACGTAAGCAAGAAATGCCACATGTAGTTTGAACCCGTCAGCATTTCTTTTGTCCAAGCTATAATGCTAATGGAAGCATAGTCTGTCTCATATGATACTCATTAGTAATTCTGTCTCCTACATCATTATCCAATGGAGAATGACTTGGGACCAATACATATTGTTTCTCATATCTGTAACTATGAGGTAATCTCTGTTGCTATGCTGTTATCTGTAGTATATAGTTGTCTGCATCAGTCTCTACAAGATTAGTGCCCTAGAAGGGCAGAGAGCTGGAGTGCGGGGAGAGCAAACAAGATTTTAGATGACCTAAGATCTACAATCCTGGAGATTATGTACATTCTTCAGGCTAGTGGCGAGAAATCCATCTCCCTTGTGATTTTCTGTGTCACATGTTTGGTGTAAGTTGTATAATAAACTTTATTAATACTCCTTGCTTGTTTACGAATGTTTTTTTGGCAGACTCCGAGACACAAGAATCTGTATTATTATTATTATTTACCCTACACAGCAAGAGTGTTTAGGTTACAGTGTGACAGAAGCTGTTCTTTACAAACACCTTATCCAGTCAATACAATTATCAGGGTTACAGTATGCCAGCAACACTGCCCAAAGAAAATCATGTGTGACAAAGGCTTCCTGTTGATCAACAGAAATAATAAAACCAGACAGTGCATCTTTTTCCCATATTCAAATAATTCTTTCAGTAGAATCAGATGATTTTTTTAATCTTTCTCTCTCAGGAATTGTACATGTTTAAGCTGTTGATATCAAATATTGTGCCACCTGTAAAAGTCTTGTAAGTATCTTGAAGTCTGTATTAAGAAGACTTATGGGCCACCAATTGTGAATATCGTATTTATCTCCTTCTTTGTAAAGATAAAATAAATGATCATTAGTCATCCTAAGAGATGGTGATTGAGTGTTTAGAATTCATGAAAAAACACCAGCTAGTTCTTATGCTAGTTCTGACCCCAGAAGGTTGTTTAATTCACTTGTCAGTCCATCTCCCCCAGGAACGTTATCCAATGAGAGAGATTTAATGGCTATTTCTGTTTCTGCTGGAGTTATACCTTGTGTTAGATGCAGAGCACCCTCTGGTGAACAAGTAGGATGTGGAAATTGTGAAAAGAAATCTTCCATGTCAGAAGTTTGTTTGGGTACAGGTTGATAAAGCTGTAAGGTAATCTTGAGTAGTAATGCACAATCTAAGATCATAGTCCCATAATCCATCTAGTAGTTTTTGTTTGTTACTGTCATTACATTTCTCATATGGACAATTCTGTCCTTTCTTTCCCTGTTTGCCAAATTTCTGCTGATGCCGTAAGTGCTGGGCTTGTTTTATGTGAAATTCAGTCATTAATATTTTAATGTTAGTAATTTGTGTATTGAAATTTTGACCAGTAGTGTAGGATAGAGTTAATAGTTTCTGTAAATGAATTCTGTGTTTTAAGTACTTGTGATAAGCCTCACTTTGGAGAGTTCGCTATGCTGTTTTAAAAGGCATGTAATATTTGAAATTGTATCCTCCCACCATAGAACTGGTTCATCATACATAATATCTACAGATTTGTGAGCCATCATAAAGGACATTACTGTTTACAAAGAAACTTAGAATTTGATGGCAGATAAAGACAGCTTGGCTCACCTAGTCTGTCCATTTCCCTATCTGATGGATGAGCTGCAGATTCTAGTTAACCAACAGCTTACTTCCTCCTACCCCCCACTAGAATTGCTTTATGTCTGTCCCATGCATTCTTGAATTCTCCCACTGTTCTTGATTCTACAACCTCCTCAGGAAGGCTGTTAGATGCAGCCACAACCCTCTCCATGAAAAAATACTTTCTAACATTACCTTTGAGCCGCCCTCTCCCTTCTTTCCTCGAGGATATACCTATTAAGCTGCTTTAGTCTCTCTTCATATGTCTTCTGGTGCAGACCCTGCACCATTTTGGTTGCCCTCCTCCGAATGTCCATGTCTTTGCAGAGATGGAGTCTCCAGAACTGCATGCAGTACTCCAGATGGGGCCTCACCAACTGTCTGTATAGATGGATAACAACATCCTATTTTCTATTGTTGATGTCTCTCCTTATGCATCCCAGTATTCCCCCAGCTCTCCTTACTGCCTTCTCACATTTCTAGCCCACCTTAAGGTCATCTGATATAAATACTCCCAGGTCCCTTTTGATTTTTGTTGTTATTATCTCACCCCCCATTGTGTACTCTTCCCCTGGGTTTTTGTTTCCCAGGTGCATTACCTTGCACTTCTTTGCATCGAATCTGAGCTGCCATACATTTGACCATTCTTCCAACCTTGACAAGTCCCTTTTCATCCTTTCCACCCCACCTTGTGTATCAAACTTGTTGCAGATCTTTGGGTCGGCTGCAAAGAGACATACTTTTCCTTCCAGGTGCTCTCCAATGTCACTTATAAAGACATTTAAGAGCAGTTGTGGCTCTAGCCACAAATGGTTACCAGGGCACAGCTGGGGTACAATAGATGGCAGCCAGGGCTCTCATATATTGTTACTAATGGATGCTCTTCACCATATGGGGCACCAGTAAGGAGGAAGCTCTGCACCATATGGGACACCAACTGGGGCACAGCATTTTTTTACCAGGGCACGTGCCCTGACAGGCCCTAGTGTAGAGCCGTCACTGTTTAAGAGGACCAGACCCAGTACTGAACCCTGTTGTACCCTGCTAGTTACTCTCCTTTCTTCACTGTGAATGCCGTTTACTATTACCCATTGTGTCCTGTTGTCCAGACACTTTTTTATCCAGGCTACCACCTTGGGACCAACTCCAAGGCTGGCTAACTTGTATATTAATCTTCTGTGTGGGACTGTGTCAAATGCCTTGTTAAAATCTAGGTTGGCCATATCCACTGCCCATCCATGGTCTAGTACTTTGGTCACCCAGTCAAAGAAATCTATTAGATTAGTCCTATAAGACCTTCCTGCTGTGAATCCATGCTGCCTTGGGTCCTATGTCCCACTGGCTTCTAGGTACTCAACAGTTCTTTCCCTCAGAATTGATTCCATTATTTTTCCTACCACTGAGGTCAAACTAACCAGTCTGTAGTTTCCTGCCTCTGCCCTTCTCCCACTTTTGTAAAGTGGAATCACATCTGCCTTCCTACAGTCCTCAGGTACCACCCCATCCTCCCATGATTTGGTAAACAGAGTAGTCAGTGTTGTCACTAGTTCTACCCTTAGTTCTTTTAGAATTCTGGGGTAAATTTCATCAGGCCACATCTGTCCACTCTCAGTCTCAAGAGTTCTTTCAAAATCCTTTCTTCTGTGAATGGACTGGTATCAACCCCCCTATCCACAGTGTTTCTCTTGTTTGGTTTACGTACCTCCCCTTCCTCTTCTGTTGTGAATTCTGAGCAGAAATATTTGTTCAGTATCCCTGCTTTTTCACTATCACCCTCTATCCACATTCCCTTCCCTGTATTAAATCTTTGTATCCCTCCCTTGGTCTTTCTTCATTCCCTAATGAACCTATAAAAGGTTTTTTCTCCCTTCATAACAGAATTGGCTATCTTTTCCTCAGTTTGGGCCTTTGCTATTCTGACTGCTTTCCCTGCCTCCTTCTGCTTTAACTGATAAAGTTCTCTGTCCTGCTCCTCCTACACCTCTGGTAAACTGCCTGTCTGATGATTTCATTGGCTGTTCACTTATGTCCATGTTATAATTAAGCAATATACCCATGCAGGGTGTGGGTATACTGATGGATTTATATGCTGAACACAACTGGTGCCAAATCAGAATTAGTGTGCACTATTCAGCTCGCTGTTTACTACTGCCCACTGTACTATGTCACCTACAATGGTGTTTTCTTACCCGGTGATGCACTTGTACCTCTGAGGATCCCTGCCCTGCATGCTCTACTTCACTTCTAGAACTGCTTCTATGAGCAACCACATGCGGCCGAGCTACACTGGGCACCGGACTTACCCAGTCACTAAAACACCACGCCAGCGCTACAGCCAGCACCACATTACTTCCCAGCTTTAACCCTCACTGAATATCTCACTCGCCAACTCTTTTTCAAAATACTCACAGGATAGAGTCGCTATATGTGCAATGCCCCACGCAACGCTCGCTGTCTTACTCAGTGCACGACCACTGTTCTCAGCACACCTTTCTATTTATTTTGATTCCTCCCCCTGCCCTGTGCTGCTTTTTTCAATGACTTTCTTTCCGCAAAACACATCTAAAGCAAAAAACCGGAGGAGGGTTGACAGTGCTAAAAAAACTAAAAAACTAAAAAAAAACTGATAAAACAAAACAAAAAAAAATTTAACTGCCCACCTCAGCTTCATCTCCCTATCAATACACACTGTGACCTCACTCCATCTCAACTACAAAGATGGAACTATTTTTTCTGGCGGAACATAAATGCCATAAAAATAATAATAAACAAGCATTTGTCAATGCCGAATGTTGATTGAGTTGGTCTGTTGAGCTTGCTCAGTGTCCCTGTGTCACTGGCTCAGTGTGTTTGTCCTGGTACTGCAGGCTGCTCTTTTGTACTGGGCTGCTGCCTGCATTGGCATCTTATTATGCTGAGGAAGAAATCTGCAGCTGTCCCGACAGAGCTTCATTAAGGTGGCTCACTCCCCCTCTGTCACTCGCTCATTCTGTTTCTCCTGGCGCTGCAGGCTGCTCTTTTGTATTGGGCTCCTGCCTGTGTTGGTGGCTTTTTCTACCCACAAAGAAATCCACAGCTGTCCCGACAGAGCTCCATTGAGGTTGTTCACTCCCCCTGTCTCACTCAGTCATTCTGGCTCTCCTGGAGTTGCAGGCTGCCCTTTTGTACTGGGCTCCTGCCTCTGTTGGTGCCTTTTTCTGCCCACAAAGAAATCTGCAACAGTCCCAACAAAGCTGCGTTGAGCTTGCTCACACCCCTTCTCTCACTCGCTCATTCTGTTATGCTGGTGCTGCAGGCTTCCCTTTTCTACTGGGCTCCTGCCTGTGTTGCTGCCTTCTTATGCCCACAAAGAAATTTGCAGCAGTTACAATACAGCTCTGTTGAGCTCACTCACTCACTCATTCTGGTTTTCCTACCACTGCAGACTGCCCTTTTGTACTGGGCCCCTACATGAATTGCTGCCTTTTTCTGCCCACAAAGAAATCTGCAGCAGTCCCAACATAGCCCTGTTGAGCTCACTGACTCCCCCTCCCTCACTCGCTCACTCGTTCTGTGTCTCCTGGTGCTGCAGGCTGCCCTTTTGTACTGGGTTCCTGCCTGCATTGGTGGCTTTTTCTGGCCAGAAAGAAATCTGAAGCAGTCCCGACACAGCTCCACTGAGCTCACTCACTCCCCCTCTGTCACTCTCACATTCTGTTTCTGACGGCGCTGCAAGCTAGCCTTTTCTACTGGGTTCCTGCCTGCATTGCCGCATTTTCTGCCCACAAACAAATCTGCAGCAGTCACACTAGAGCTCCGTTGAGCTCGCTCAGTAATGCTCTGTCACTCGCTCGTTCTGTTTCTCTTGGCGCTGCAGACTGTGCTTTTCTATGGGCTCCTGGCTGCATTGGCACCTTTGTCTGTCCACAAAGAAATCCGCAGCTGTCCTGACAGAGCTCCGCTGAGGTCGCTCAGTCTCCCTCTCTCATCGCTCATTCTGTTTGTCTTGGCGCTGTAAGCTGCCCTTTGTACAGGCTCCTGCCTGCATTGGCACTTTTTTCTGCCCACAGAAATCCCAGCAGTCCTGATAGAGCTCCGTTGAGCTCACTAAGTCCCCTTGTCTCACTCGCTCGTACTGTTTCTCCCACCGCTGCAGGCTGGCCTTTTTGTACTGAGCCCCTGCCTGTATTGACGCCTTTTTCTGCCAACAAACAAATCTGCAGCAGTTCTGACAGTGCTTCAGTGAGTTTGCTCACTCCCACTCGCTCTCTTGTTCTGTTTCTCCTGGTGCTGCAGGCTGCCCTTTTGTACTTGGCTCTTGTGCTGGAGCCTTTGTCTGAACACAAACAAATCTGCAGCAGTCCCAACAGAGCTCAGTTGAGCTCGGTCACTCCCCCCTCTCACTCGGTTGATCTTAATCTGTGCCAAACACTAATTTCCCAGAGTGACCGTGCTATTGTCCGGCAGAACTGCAAAAACATATTTTAGCCAGGATGTGAAAGATGACAGCTGTAGTGTTCATAAGGAGTTGTGAAAAAATGCCACTGTTGAAAATGTGTGTGACAGTATTACAAATTTGTGGGTTACAAGAGTGTGGAAACAGTTCAACGTGACGCTTGTAACACAGTCATGTTATGGATTTTGTTACCAAATTTTCAACATAGGATTTTAGGACCTCTGCTCATGAACAGTGCCACTGTCATTTTCTTAATCTGTCCCAACACTGATTTCCACAGTGACCATGTTATTCTGCGCTGGAACTGCGAAAACACATTTCGGTCAGGATATGAAAAATGGCAGCTGTACTGCTTATAAGGAGGTGTGAAAAATGGCACTGTTGAAAATCTGGTGTGACAATATTACAAATCCCGTTGAGCTCACTGACTCACCCTCCCTCACTCGCTCATTCTGTGTCTCCTGGTGCTGCAGGCTGCCCTTTTGTACTGGGTTCCTGCCTGCATTGGTGGCTTTTTCTGGCCAGAAAGAAATCTGAAGCAGTCCCGACAAAGCTCCACTGAGCTCACTCACTCCCCCTCTGTCACTCTCGCATTCCATTTCTGGTGGCGCTGCAAGCTGGTCTTTTGTACTGGGCTCCTGCCTGTGTTGCTGCATTTTCTGCCCACAAAGAAATCTGCAGCAGTCACACTAGAGCTCCACTGAGCTCGCTCACTACCGCTCTGTCACTCGCTCATTCTGTTTCTCTTGGCGCTGCAGACTACGCTTTTCTATGGCACTCTGTCGGACATTCAAAAGTATAAACAGGCTCATAACCACTGTACTAAACAGATCCGCTTGATGAAGAGTCCTACTCAAGAATGCCCTCTCCAACTCCTGGGGCGAAGGAAATCCTTCTGGGACAACATAAAGAATATCATGGGTCAGCAGTCCAAATCCTCTCCCTACAATGAATGTGGATGGAACCACTACATTAGACCCAGAGATCATTGCAAACACCCTAAATGATACCTTCACGGACCTTAGTGGTGTCCTCTCATCTGATTTCTTCACTGATGCTGACACTCAATTTCTACTTCTACTACTGCCTCTCCAACCAAACCACCCTTCCATTTCAAACTAGTAAAGGCACATGAAGTCTATAAATATGTAAAGAAGGCCATTTCTAAGTCCCGAGCAAGCAGGACACTATTGACCTTTAAACTTCTGTCCCTTACTCTGGAGGAAGCACTGCTCCTCACAAAATTTTCAATCTCTCCTCTGCTACAGCCAATTCCCTAGGAAATGGAAAGCTGCAGTTGTCACTCCGTGCACAAAAGTGGTGATAAGTCACTGCCTGGTAACTATTGCCTGATATCAATACTACACCTCTCTAAGGCCCTTGAACACTTGGTGGCGGACCAACTTTCAGACTACCTGGAAAAGCACAACATCCTATGCACTAGCAGCATGGATTTAGGAAAGGCACAGCACATCGACTGCCCTACTTGAATTCTCAGGAGCAATCCACAATGCCATGGACAAAGGAAACCTAACTGGAGCAGTCTACATTGACTTAACCAAGGCATTTGATACAGTTCACCATGGCCTACTTATCAAACAACTGCTATCCCTAGGGCTCTACTTGGGTCCTGGCGACTGGGTAAAAATTACCTTTGCTCAGCGCTCTCAATCTGTAAAAGTAGCTGGAGTTCTCTCAGACTCAAACAGTTCGCTCAGGAGTTCCCCAGGGTTCCATCCTGGGCCCTCCTTTTCAGCCTTTTCCTAAACTCCTCCCCAAATCCTGCCCTGAACAAATAATCCTCTATGCCGACGATGCCGTGATTCTGCCACTCATAAAGATCCGAACCTCTTATGCCTCAACCTTCAGCATGCTTTTTCCAAAGTTGAGATGTGGTTCCTTGAACATAAGCTGGTTCTAAACCACAAAAACAAATCCATGCTCTTCTCTAACCCAAAAACAAGAAACGGCAAGTCCCACTCACCATTAATACATACCTAGGAATACCCTTTGAACAAGTGCCAATTTTCAAATATCTTGGAATCAACTTTGATCAAGGCCTAACCTTGCAACTCACATTGATAGTACAGCAAAAACTATTAATCAGCGAATTGGGATTCTGTATCGAACCGACAGCTTTCACCCATTCTGCACTGAGGATTGCCATCCAATCCTCTATCATCTCAGTTGTTGATTATGGCTTAATTATATATGGATCTGCCACTACTACAGCACTTAGTCGCATTACAACATCCCTAAATAAGGCCTGTCGGTTGCTCACTGGTGCACACGGCGTACTCCACACATGTGAATCTATGCTGACTCAGGTTGGTTGCAACTCTCAAACTGGATAAAGCACTTACTCTGCCGGATGGCTAAAAATCCACTCTGGGCCTCACTCCACCCTGTATCCAATACCTGTTATGCCCGATGCTAGCACCCGTTTTACCAGAAGATCAGAACACCAGCCTTCCAAGTCCCCGATGCGGACTTCTCAGGGACAAAGATCATTTGCCTATTGTGCCCCAGCTGGCTAAATGCCCTCAGCGCTCATATTACTGCCTCCACCTCTCTAGGTATTTTCAAATCAAGGCTTTCTCTCACCCTGCCACCTCCAGCTCCTGTGACTGCCCTGATTAAACCTCCTATTTTCTCACTACCCACCCTGTCCTGTTATTTGACAAAGACATGTTTGGGAAACCTTTTCTCCTGCTATTGTCTGCTCCCCACACCTTTCACTTACCCTCTCTGTTCTGGACTTTTTCCTATTTGTTTCTCCTAATCTGGCATGACCTCCTTCTTGCAATAATAATGTGATTATTGATATCTCATGTCCTTTTGCACAAATGATTTGATATGTATTTGTATATGTTTTCTTGCTTTTGACACAACACAAATTGTTGTGTTATCTATGTAACCTTTTGTACTGTACCTAATTGACGTGGAACCTTTGTAAAAGAGCCTCTGGCTCAAAGGTAGTAATTCCAAGAACAATAAACTAATAAACTATGGGGCTCCTGGCTGCATTGGCACATTTGTCTGTCCACAAAGAAATCTGCAGCTGTCCCAACAGAGCTCCGTTGAGGTCGATCAGTCTCCCTCTCTCATCGCTCATACTGTTTGTACCGGTGCTGCAAGCTACCCTTTTGTACGGGGCTCCTGCCTGCATTGGAACCTTTTTCTGCCCACAAAGAAATCCCAGCAGTCCTGATAGAGCTCCATTGAGCTCACTAAGTCCCCTTGTCTCACTCGCTCACACTATTTCTCCCACCGCTGCAGGCTGGCCTTTTGTACTGGGCCCCTGCCTGTACTGATGCCTTTTTCTGCTCTCAAACAAATCTGAAGCAGTCCTGACAGTGCTTTGGTGAGTTCGCTCACTCCCCCTTCCCTCACTCACTCTCTCGTTCTGTTTCTCCCAGTGCTGCAGGCTGCCCTTTTGTACTGGGCTCTTGTGTTGCGGCCTTTGTCAGAACACAAACAAATCCGCAGCAGTCCAGACAGAACTCAGTTGAGCTTGGTCACTCCCCCCTCTCACTTGGTCGATCTTAATCTGTCCCAAACACTGATGTCCTAGAGTGACCATGCTATTGTCCGGCAGATGTGCAAAAACATATTTTAGCCAGGATGTGAAAAATGACAGTTGTAGTGTTCATAAGGAGTTGTGAAAAAATGCCACTGTTGAAAATGTGGCATGACAGTATTACAAATTTTCGAAGTTACAAGGGTGTGTGGAAACAGTTGAATGCACGCTTGTAACACAGTCATTTTATGGACTTTCGTCACCAAATTTTCAGCATAGGGATTTTAGGACCTCTGCTCATGAACAGTGCCACTGTCATTTTCTTAATCTGTCCCGAACACTGATTTCCCACAGTGACCACGTTATTCTGCGCTGGAACTGTGAAAACACATTTCCGTAAGGATGTGAAAAATGGCAGCTGTATTGCTTATAAGGAGGTGTGAAAAAATGGCACTGTTGAAAATCTGGTGTGACAATATTACAAATCTGTGAAGTTACAAGAGTGCATGAAAAGTGCGCAATGCACACTTGTAGCACAGTCAGTTGATGGGCTATCATCACTAAAATTTCAACATAGGCATTTTAGGACCTCTGCTCATGAACAGTATCATTGTCATTTTCTTAACGAGTCCCAAACAGTGATTTCCCACAGCGACCGCTCTATTCTGCGCTGGAAGTGCGAAAACACATTTCGGCCAGGATGGAAAAAATGACAGCTGTACTGTTCATTAGTAGGTCTGGGAAAATGGTAATGTTGCAAATCTGGAATGAAAATATTATAAATTTGCGAAGTTACGAGTGTACATAGCAACTGCGCAATGCACGCTTGTAAAACAGTAATTTTGGGGATTTTTTCCACCAAATTTGCCACATTGGCTTTTTGAGAGCCCACCTCATGAACACTGGCACTGTAGTTTCATTAATTGGCCCCAAAGGGTGATTCCGCACAGTGACCGCGAGACCACCTTTTGGGGCCGATTAATGCCATGACAGTTCAAGAATTCATGAGGAGTGGTCCCAAAAACCCCACGTTGAAAATTTGGTGAAAAAATTCCCAAAAATGCCCGAGATATGCACTAAAGTTGAAAAAAACCCATTTATTACATTATACAACTTACCGGCATTTCCTCAGTTTGCGGTCGGCTATGAAGAGTGCAGACATGTTCCCGGTCCACCGAAGATCGTCGTACCGAGCTCTGGAGGTAAGTATAGGGTGAAGAGGGGTGTGGGGAGGCAGGGTGCACAGTGGGTAGGTGCGGGTTGCAGGTGGGAGGCAAGGCAAGCGCCGAGGGACAGTTTTCTTTTTTTCAGGACAAAAAAAAAAGACGTCGCGGGACCGTTTTTCCCTTCACAGGAGTATCTGGCACGCTGGGGTGACCTCCCAGCCTGCCAGCAGAGCCTTCAGCTTGGGGGCAAGCAGTAGCCGACGGGGATTGGGCACCCCCATCGGCAGGAACAAAAGGGGGGTTCATTATGCCGACGGGGATTGGGCACTCGTCGGGTGGTGAGCAAACAAAATGTGGGGGTTCATTATGCTGATGGGGATTGGGCACCTGCCGGCAGGAACAAAACCGTGGGGTTCATTATATTGGGCACCCCATCGCAGGAACAAAACGGGAGGTTAGAGAATGCCGACGGGAGGGCTCTCGCCGGCAACAAGTAAACACAGTGCGGGAGGGTTATATCGCTTAGAATTCCGCAGCAAGCCGCCGCCATGTTCACAAACAATATTGGGGTTTTATCCGCCCCTGCAATGACGGGTCGCTTCCTCATTGCAGCAGATGGCTGACGCTGCAATGATGAGGTGGCCCCTGATTGCAGTGGCTACTTTTTTAGAAGGTTGTGGCACGCTGGCTGAACTAGTGTCAGCAGCAGTGTGCCAAGGCATTGGGGGATGGGGAACAAGCCTCTGCAGGCTGTGGGGGCATTGGGCACAACAGTGCCATGCCTCCACAACCTGCTTGTGGAGAAAGCTGACGGAATATGTTTCTTGCGCATGCGCGTAGGGCCGCAGTAATGAGGGGGGAAGTGGGGAAGTTGTCAGGGGCCCCAAGCTCAGGAGGGGCCCACGTAAGGAGCTGGCATTACCCCTGGCATTAACTGGTTTGGGAAATGGGGCCCATTTCAATTGACTTGTCCTGGGCCCCAAAATTCATAGCTGCAGCCCTGCATGCGCACAATCAACATCAAAAATATATATATACATATTTCTTTATTTTTTTCCTTCACCAAACAACATGAGCACATTGTATAATAGCAATATCCCCCTGCAAAGTGTAGGTATACTGGTGGATTTACCATGGCTGGCTGCGCCTCCTGACCAAACCACACTAGCCGTGGTAAATCCACCAGTATACCCACACCCTGCATGGGTATATTGCTTAATTAAACCCTTTACTCTGTCCCAGCTGCTGTTGAACTCATTAATGATTTTTGTACCCACCACCACCTCTGCTCTTAGGCTGTTCCATATGGTATAACTTCCTTGCATCCCTTCTGAATCCTTGTCTCCTGTCAGCTTATATGACCCCTTGTTTTCAGCCCTCCATTTCTGCCAAATAGTTCCTCACAGGAACTTGAAAGTTTCTATCATGTTGTCCATCTCCCTTCTGTCCTCCAGAGAATGCATGTTCAGTACCCTAACTTGTGGTGCTCTTAGCTGCCGGAATGTCCAAATCTATGTCTGGTTGGTAGATTAAGATCCCCCACAACCACTACTTCCCCCTTTGCAGCCCCATCTCAGTTTCAAACTCTAGTTTCTTATCACCCTCTACTCCCTGTCCCATGGGTGTATAGACAACCCCCATGCAAAACTTCTTTCTTGATGCTGTTGTGAGCTGTACCCACAGTGATTCTGTCTCCACTCCCCCCATGGACCCATCCACTACTGCCTCTATGCCTTCTTTGACATAAAGGGCTACCCCACCTCCTTTTCCTTTACCCTGTCTCCTCTAGACATGGTTTATCACAGTACTGCCGGATCCCAGTCATTACTTTTCAGTTTTAATGTCCACTTAAGTAGACATAAAACTTCTGCTCAAACATACTGGTTCTCTCTCGTTAGGTGAAGGCCATCGCCCTTGAAGCACATCCTGTCCCAGAAGTCCCCCAGCCTCCCACAAAATTGAACATCTCCTCTTAACACCATCTTTCCAGTCACCCATTAAATTTCTCAGTCTCATCCTTCCTTAACCTATCCTTCCCATTCCACCAACCCCATGCAAGGACTACCTCAGAAAAGACCAGGAAAGATGAATGTGCCTTTAATCTATCCCCCAGCTTTCCAATGTTAAGCCTCACAGTCAGATCACTGGTACTCATGTGTACCAAAACCCCAAGCTCCCCCTCTACCTCCTGTACCATCTTCCCTATCCTATCCTATCCTTATCCTGGGTTGCTGATGCTCCAGGAAGCATTTGACCACCCCTTCCCTTTCCTCTCCTCCCAACACCATCTCTGCCCTTCTAATTATAGAGTTCACTACTAGTAGAATACGCCTTGCTAACTTCTTCCTGTTCTGTGAATTGTGACACTGTCCAAGGACCTGGGCTTTCCCTTTCAGGCACACATATTACATCCCTTTCTTTACTGTACTGAGAAAGTTATCTGGTGTCTATGACATGTGCCTAAGTTGCAGGTTATGCAACACATAGAAAGGAGTGTGTGTGTGCATAAAAGGGAAAGTCAAGAGACCTCCTAATCACTGAGCCCCATAGTTTCGTGGTTACAGCACTGGCACGGTATGCCAGGGGCCTGGGTTCAAGTACCAGTGGGGTCACACTTTTCCTTTCACATTTCCATCATGAGTTAAAATTGCCTTATAGTGACTTTATTGTACTGAGAAAGTTATTTTTATTTTTATTTAATTTTATTTAAAATTTGATGACCGGGAAAGGCACACTGAGCCAAGACTCGTTTCCAGGTGCCTCTGACATGTGCCTAAGTTAAAGGTTATGCAATGCATACACTAGAAAGGAAGAAGTGTGCCTGAAATGGAAAGCCCAGCTCCTACACACTGAGCCTCAATAGCTTAGTGGTCAGAGCACTGGCACTGTAGTGATAAAGTTATCTGGAGTCTCTGACATGTGCCTAATTTGAGGGTTAGATAACACATAGAAAGGAATGTGTGTTCCTGAACAGGAAAGCCCAAAGGCCTCTTAATCACTGAGCCCCCATAGCTTACTGGTTAGAGCACTGGCATGGTACATCAGGGGGCCTGAGTTCAAGTCCCAGTAGGGTCACACTTTTCCTTTCACATTTCCATCATGATTTAAAATTTCTCGCAGTGGCTTTACTGTCCTGAGAAAGTTAACTTGTGTCTCTGACAAATAGATAAGAAAATTATGTTTTAAATCACATATAACACATAGTGTGCTGTGTCATATTCTTTTTTTCAAGAAAAAAGTATAAAAAACAGCTGAGTTGGTTGTGCCAGTCTGGTCAGAAGACAGACTTACTTGGGGTGTTGTACAACACAACACCTGTGATATTATGTTACCAGACACTGCAGTCTGCATTATAAATCTCAGCTCAAAGCCACACAACCCTTTAAACTGCATGCTTTTGTTGCACCGTGTAAGAAAGTTAAAGTGGAATGGTCCACTTCAGAGATGAAGGGGAACGTTAGACCATATTAAAGTGAAAATTAGAATAGCTGCCACTGTAGCTGGAGTGAGTTATAGTAAATTAATAAGTTAATACTGCCTCCGCTGGATGTCTCCCCCCACCCACAAGATTCTTTACTTGAACCTACAGCTTGTAATTGGGTTCCTACTGTGTTCGGCCGTGTGTGTACTTATTGTTTGTATGTACCTGAGACTTCATGTTTTAGCTAACGTAATTTATGTAACCTACATTTCCCCTGCAGCTGTAAAGTCTGCCAGGTCTGGACTCTCTTGAAAAGTCAGTGTGAAACAGAAACGTGGCTCGCTTGGCATACAAAAATGCTAACTAAATTAATCAATAGAAATAAAAAAAATGTAATGAAGTAATTGAATATAACAAAGTGGGATATGACTACTGCATCATGATTAACTGGATGCGGGTGGACATTCTTAATGTTCAGGAAGGATACAGAGATGGCTTTGGAATAAAAACAAGTTTGATACGATTACTCCAGTAGTTTTTTTTTTCACTTTATCCAAGAAAAAGAATGAATATAGAAAACAACCAGCTACATCAACAATTTCTAAAGCATGTAAGCAATCATAAGAAGGATTTTTAAGAAACAACATGAGGTTAAAAGTGTTGTGTGACAGGGTAGGTTGGCCCTTTGCCTTTCCCCATGACTTTTAGGACCAGAGGGGGGTTAGTCAGGAGCTCTGGTGGGAGCCAACCAAGATTTGGCAAGTTGACCTTTAAGAATACTGTGCAGGGAGACCTGCAAACTTGCAGTCATACCTTAACTTGATAATTGCGAGCACTGAATAAAATGAGCATACCTCAGTGTGAAATATATTTTTTTTATTATTTTTGGCTAGAATCTGCAGGGAAGTAGAGTTAAACCCTGCAGAATACAAAGTGAAGTGGAGCTCTGAAGAACTTGTGTCTGAACGTATAGGGAAAGATTAACCCTGTAAGCCAGAGATGGGCAGAGTTGGTGAAGCCTGCCTGGAGGCCTGGTTGAAAGCAAGGTCATTTGATGAAAATTTTAAGAGAACCTGTTCAGTATTAGGCTAAATTGGGGCCCTAGAGTTAGTGGTCAAAGAGGTTTGCAGAAAAGATAGAAGTAAAAACCCTATAGAACACATAGCAAAGGGGAAGCTCTAAGAGACAGGGGTCTGGATTCACAAAGAAAGCCAAAAATCCCACAGCTGCAGGTAAAAGGCCTGCAGCACTATAGAAATGCAGCAGCAGGATATTCTCAAAGAAATGTGGCACATGTGCGGAATTCTGTAAATAACAGTAGTTGCGGCATTCTGCAAGTGCAGAAAATGTGCACATTCAGATCCACAGCTGCGGGAGCAATTAAAAAGAGTCTCGGGAAGAACACAGTTCACACCCCAAGGATCAAAGGAGGAAAAGCAGGAGAATTACAAGGATGAACCCAAACCAGCAGCTACAGAGAAGCCAGCATCATGCTACACAGCAGGGAGAAGAACAGCAGCAGCAAGCACACCAGTATATGCAACAGCAGGGAGTACCAGCACAACAGCAGCACATGCAACAGTACCCAGAAATGGGTAACACAGGACAGCCCACAGCACAGATATGGCAGCAGCAGTAGTACAGGCGTGCACAGCAACAGCATACAGGTGTGTACACAGTGCAACCCATACAGTAAGCACAATATCAACCGACATGCATCCCACAACAATATGTGCCAACACAGCAGCTAGCCTATGCACAACAGGCAGCACCATATGCACAGCAGGGGCCACAACAGCAGAATCTGCCCCAGGTGCAACAACAGCCTCAGCAGACTCATCTGCAACAAAGTTCACAGCTACAGCTGGCTGCACCACAGCAGTAGGTCCAGTATCCAGGCACAGCCAGCAGCCAGGAAGAACAAACAGCATCAAGTGGTAGAGTAAGCAGAATCATACGGGCAGCAAACTGGACAACATGAGAGGAGGAGGGGCCGATATATGGAGTGGATGCAAACAATGCAGTGCTACATAGTAGGTCCACACCAAAAGCCGCCAAGGCCAAACTATGGGACAAAATCTGCCAGAAGGTGAATGCAGTGGGTACAGCAAACAGGGATGTAAAGGCCCTAAAAAAGAAGCACAATGACATCAGAAGAAGGGCCAAGGAGAAGCTGGCACAAATAAGATGGTCAAGCCAAGAAACTGGTAAGTGAAATAGCTGTACACCTGTAACCCCCAGGTGGCACTATCCCAAGGGCTACTACCCCTGCCTGCTTGACTACTGACAGGTTGAGGGGCCTAGGTTCTATGGCAGGTGCCTCCACCCAGAGATCAGGGTTTGCAGTGGTTAGACTAGCTTGGTCACAGCCCTCTGGGACACTGAGACCCCCTTTTATTCCCTCTAGTGGTTCGCAATATGCACAGAAGTTAGAGTCCCAATACCCCACATGTACACACTGTTTATTCATAAAGTACCACTTACCCTCAAGACTGATTCCGAGGTTTGTCTCTGGGGTCACCCTGTAAAATAAGGTTAATCAACATACACAAACCAATACAATGCTTTTACGTAGATACTGACACTTCAGACAGTTTAAAGTTGAACAACATCAAATCTGGTTTATTTAGGGGGAATAAAACACGGGAGGGGGAGATCAGGTTAATTGGCAGAATTAAAGGACAGTACTGTACTGTGCACACATACATGGTCTGAAAAGTCACACTCTGGGTACCCAGGTTGGGGGGGGGGGCGCTAGACAGGTCCATTGCCCGGGGTTGGCCGGCAGGTGCAGATGGAAAGGACCCTGTAGAAGAAAATATATGCACAACACCCAATTGTAATCCGGAGCCAGATGGCTCAGTCCATGAAGAAGTGAAACAACAATAATTAGATGACACACTTGTAATTGAAAACAGGCTGCAGGGGAATACCCTGGTTTATACTCACAATACCCACGTGAGAACCGGATGGTGGATGTTCTTCTGGGTTGCCAGAACAACAGGACATGGAGACAAGGTCCTTGTGACTGGACCCCACTGCAGTAGATAGCAAACGGATTTAGTCTGAGAAAAGCTGGGGTTTGCTTCCAGCTTCAACACACAGCACACAGCACAGGGGATTGGAAATGGTGATTCCCCACAAGCACTATGCACATTCATATGTAAAAGGAAAGTACTATACCAGGCAGGCTGCTCCTAGATCCCAATTGCAATTACTGCAAAATACCCAGGAGCACACACAGCAGCTTCAGTTCCTGACAGACCAAGCGCGATTCAGCAATTTCTCCAGTCTTCTACAGGGTTAGCTTGGCATCTACCTTTCAGACTTACTTCTTTCCCCTCACAAGTTGGATTCAGTCCGAACCAGTGCTTATAATGACTGCAGGCCGAACCTCAGGGCCTCACACGCACTTCCCGCGCGAAACTATACACCGCAGAAACACAGAGCTCCTTCTCTCTTCACTGTCACACCTGATCTGATCTTTCCAGTCACAGAGCAGGGCATTTCCTTTAGCTCCCCACCATGCTGGTGGCTGGTTTGGCTGTCACTCACAATAAGACTCCCTCTGTTGGTGAAAAAAGGCATCAAGGTCAAAACTACATTTCCCAGAGTCACTGCTCATACAATATCCTTTTGGCTGGCTCAAAATTGAGAGTCCAAGTTCCAATTCATCCACAGGCTCCATTTTAAGGCCTCCCTATCATCCTGATTGGTCCAAGTCAGCAATTCAGGACCAAAATGAAAGAGCTACACTAAAACAGTTTGTGCTAAAAAAAAGACAGGTTAGACAAACTACAGTTTCTCAGTCACTCTAAATGATTTCTGGCAAGCAGTTATATCTTTCAACAAGGCTCCCTCTGCACATGTAGAGACAGCAGAAACGGAGCGAATTGGCAGCAGCTCAGGCGGGATTCGAGCATTAAATACACAGTCCCCCCATACAAACTAATTAGGTCTGCAAGCAGACAGCTCTTAAAGAGACAGTACATGGAGGCTCAAATAGCACTCACTTGGAACCACATTTAAACAGCTCAGTCACCGAACACCGCCCAGACTTGGAGCATTCAGGCAAGCTCCTGGAAGACTTTTGGGAACCCCCATTTGCAGGGTGGTTACACACCATGTACACAACAATGTCCATGTACCTGTAGGCACAAATGAATCACTGATGTGCAGGGTGATCACTGAAACATGATGTGCTGCAGGACAGTACATAACCTGGACCAATGCAACAGACCTGTGTACCCTAAATAATCAGAAATATGGTTAAATATTGTAGTTGCGCAGTTGCTGCCAAATGTGTCATAACAGTGCAAGTTCTCATAGTTTAAGGTATTGTAATTGTAGGCAACATGTAGAGGACAGTTATGAAATAGATATTTAACTATGTATATATATATATATATATATATATATATATATATATATATATATATATATATATATATATATATACAACTGAATAAGTTGGAAAGGATGGGGTGGGGGCACGAATGGTCAGGTAGATCGGAAACTGGCTATCTGGTTGTACCCAGTGGGTGGTAGTAGGAGGGGTAGTCCCATCCCCCGGAGGGGTCATCTGCTGGGTCCCACAGGGATCAGTTCTGGAACTGCTCCTGTCTAATGCCTATATCTCTGACATCAGGGAGGGCATCTGGAGTGAACTGAGTCTCTTTGCACATGACTCTAAGGTGGGGGCAGTGGTGGATGGGGAAGGGGTAGGGTTGCCCTGCAGAGAGATCTGGATGTTCTAGGGAGATGGTCATGTACCTGGAAGCTATCCAGAGAAGGGATCCGGGGGTTGGGGGATAGGATTCATGAAGCAAGACTTGAGGAGCTCACCTGTCCTCACTGGAAGATAGGAGAGACAGTGAGGATATGATTCAGTCTTCAGGTATCTGAAAGGAGTAAATAAGGTATGCCTACATGGGGTCTTTAGGAAGGTGGAAGGGGCCACAGGGGCATGGTTGGAGGCTGGAGGGAGGGAGGGAGATTTTGGAGGGAAAGGAGGAGGCTATACTTCACTGAGAGGGTGGTGGGACTATGGAATGCACTCCCTGAGGAACTGGTGGAGGTGTCTATGGTGGTAGGGTTCAAGAGAGGCTGGGACAGGTACAGGAGGAGAAGAAGAGGAGGGCCACCTGTCTGGAGCTGGGGAACCCTGGCCCGGGGAAGGAGGATAGGGAGGGAAATCAGGAGGATGGTTGCAGTGCCATTAAGGGTACTGACTGTCAAGCAGACTCGATAGACCACTGGGCCTACTATGTTAGTATAAAAACAGGATATGTAGCATACTCCATGGTGGTTATCAGGACACAACTGCCCAAATCTGGCCTGTCCTGCAAAAAAAAGGAGTCAGCCATACTGATGTGGGAACAGAAATGACAGAACAGAACACATATCACATACACAATAGCAGGATACAGGCCTCAGAAATGGAAAGCATAGTCCATGCAGCCCTCCCCTGTCCACAGGCAGCACCGCAGGCCAGTACACCACATGACTGGTGGTGCAGATGGCCTGCACAGTAAATGCCTCCCCAACCACTGTAATGCACATGCTGCATCACAGCAGTGAGACATCTGAAACAGCACAGCCACAATTGGAGAGCATCACTGTGTTCAAACAGTAGATTAGAACATCACATAATGCCCCACCTGGCACTGTATCCTGAATGTGTGTAAGGTAATGGATGACATATGCAATATACACACAACACATGTATGTACTAAAGGGAGACAAACAGCAGCATCAACCATTACAGTGCACCACCCTCACAGGTTGCATGAACATTAACTGTCCACAACATGCAACCCAATCCCAGTGGTAACATCCACAGATACATGTGTACCAATATGCACATGGGAGTAACACAGCACAACCTAGGACAGGTGCCAATACTAACATTTATACAAAATGCAAGTAACAATATGTCCAATACATGTGGCCCATAATTGGCAACAGACAATCGACACATGCAAAAATACACAATCATAGAATGTAATGCAGATCACAGTATCAGATGTACAACAGCAGGAAAGGTGTGTGACCCTGGCACACACAAACATGAACACTGCACAATACAAGCAAACAGCAGTCAGCAGCCGGTATACAGCACATGGATAACTATAGGTCAGGAAAGCTGGACATGGCCACAGACATGCAGACCTGGCAGTCATAGGTGCATGTGCATATCAAAACAATGCAAACTGTAGTGGACACCTGTTGCAGCATGACCAGCATCACCTAGCAATGTGTGACACACACCACAGTGATAAAGACCGCTAACAAGAGTACACACAAGGCAGTACCCGGAAATGTCACTGTCCCATATACCACAGAAAGACAGACCGTTGAGAAATGTACATAACATCTGTGTGACGTGCACAACACAGATAAACGTATGTTGTAAGGAGTTCAATCTTGGAACAGTGGCCACCAATATGCACCCAGGAAGAGTCAGGCAGTGTGTGTACACTGTATGACCATATAAGCAAGCCAATAATTAATGTACCTGGAGATGTGCCCTGTCACACTGTGGCAGTATGTGTTCACATATGTATGGGTGATGCCTGAATACAGTGAATGAGTGTTGGACACATATGAGTGAAGGTACTAAAACAGTGTGTAAATCCACAGGTGGAGGAGCCCGTGATGTCCCCACTCTAACCGACATTGAAGAGAGGGTAGTGCCACACCTGCAGGAGGTGAATATCAGTGGTGTCATCCAGATGGACATACTAAGCATGCAACTACAGGCAGGAGGTATGCACACACATCTGCAACACACAAATGATATGCATAGCAGCATAATGATGGTGGCACATGCATGTGAGTGGAATGTATCATGCCTTGTGTGAGGGAAGCTGTACAAACCATGTATACTGTACAAATGCAAGGTGATGCAAACATGGAATGTACATGGATGCATGGACTGAGAATACTGACACGATCATGATACGTGCCACATGTGAAGAACAAAGTGTGAATGCATGATGATGGACAAAGGCAAGGTACACAGATAAAAGAAGGTGTAACAATGTGATGCTGCAAATAATATGTGACAAGAAAGGCAGATGGCAGCAACGTGAGCATTACCATGGACCTGGGAAGGACTGGTACAAAGAGCAAATGAACTGGGAATGACAAGTAACATTACAGCAGCACAATACACAGATGGGAAAATGTAGCATGGTGACTAGAGGGTGCCAATGTTCAGTAAACAAATATAACACACTGTAACACACATAACATGGGGGAAGGGCAGGAACAGCAGCAGAACACAGGAATCAGTGGGTGTGTGAAGCAGCAACACAGCAGATGATCTAGTGTGAGAACACTGCCCTGATGGTGGCTGGAAGTATTTGTCCACATAACAGATAACAGAGAATATATGAACAGTACTGTCAGAAATACATGAATAGCCATTGTCACAGAGGCAATAAATACATGGGTGGCAACAGTGCACATGTGTAGGATACATGTGCCACCCACTCATATGGTAGCAAGGTGTTTAGGCCATTCATGTCCAACACCTGTACTGGAAACACCAAGGACATAAGGCATGGAGGAATGTCACATACTGTACACAGGTAGACCAAAATACAGAACACCCTATGCAACCAATGTCACACTGTCCATGATGTGACAGGATCACGTGAATGGACATGTTGACAAGGTAAACAATGCAGAAGGTAGGGAATGGCCCAATGATGTACAAAGCTTGAGTAATGTAAGTTCTGCAATACTGTCCTGCATGACAGACCAGGCAACAAGACAGGTAGGCTGCCCCTGGAGAGCAATGGTAGCACCAATACAGGGATCTGCCAGTTGGAAGGAGGTAGGGTGTCTGTGCAACTGTGCCACAGCATTAGCAATGTGAGGTGCACAGCCACATGCAACAGGGAGAAGGCCATCACTGCGACCCCTGCATTGTCACCAATAGCCCCAGTGCAGCGTTGAATCACAGTAATGTAGGGCAACCAACAGATTGCAACATGCTGTGCCGGGGTCTTTGATATTGACAAGGCAGGGTATAACAGGAGGGATAACATTGGGAAGTGGGACACACAGGCCAAGGGGTGGCAACAGAGACAAAACACAGGTAGCCACGAATGTTGTAAACAAACATGAACCATCTAATGCTTGTGGGCATGTCAGTATGGTGTTGCTGGCAAGCCCACACATTCAGGACATGGATGACAGGGGGTAGAGAGAAAAGGTGATCCGGACATTACACTGCACTGTGCAAAGTTAATACATGTTACCATGTAAAGCACTATGCATCACAATGGCATGTGGAGCATAACCCATACCACCACCACCACCATGGGCCAAAGGTGTACAGAAGGGATGTTGTCACAACAACACATGGGATGGCAACACATGGAGCACTGTGTGCAGCCCTGTTGGCTGCACAACAGAGAGAGTGAATCAATGGGATGCATGTGGTCCACAGTTCATATACTGTAACAGTACAGGAACACAACCACTCACACTGCAGCTGGACTTGATAGTAACCTTCACATGCAGCAAGGGAAACAACAATGTTCAAGAGTTTGGCATCTGTCCAAATAAGGGATATGTATAAACAAGGGGGCACAATTAGAAGATACAGGGGGGACCGCACAGAGGTAATGTGAACAAGCATATTGTTATGGAAATGGATGTGGATACATGGAACAGCTGTTCTGAGGAGGATGTGGAGTCAACAGTGGGTGAAGCCAAGAATGTGTGGGAGAGACATAAAGCAATGATAATGGGGGTTGGGGGTAGGAGGAACTAGGCTGTTGGTCAAGTAGGATCTGCAGCACAAGCATTAGGTAGGAGAATGAGAGGACTAGGTTGTCCAACAGATCCTTCCCTACCGTCATGGTGTATGTTGCTATTTTGGACAGGGGATGGCAATGTTGAATGTACATGTAGGAGGTGTGTATGTAGAGTGGCGAATACTGTACCTGTAAAACAGTGACAAGTGTCACAGCACATACATAGAACAGCACACATGGTGCACACACAAGTGTGCAGCACACAACAATGTGATGCGGTACATGATGAGTGGATGTGATGAACTGTGCAAACACATACTGTGGGCCCCTGTGTCCACAACACACATGAGGCCTTTGTGTGAATACACTGTGATGCACAGTACAGTGCAGTCTGTCAGCATGGGCTGCACTGTCACATGTGAACAGAATGAAAACAACTGTGATGCCCACATGTGCAGTGCAGTATGTGCTGGACAAACAGCACTGTGCCACTGTACAGCAATGTGCCATAACATGCATGTCTACACTGTACATATGCATGGGAATAGCTGAAGCAAACCACACAGGTGTGCCAACATGATAATACAAATGAGGATATACTGTGGACATGGGTATGGGCCTGATGTGATGGACACCTGGACCCAGCAGTACAACATACCAGAAACTGACATGTGTCCAGGAGTGACAGGTGACATGGAGGGCAGCAGAACAGACATAGTATCTGGCACAACATGTCCATAGGGACAGCAGATACTGGAATGACAACAACATGTCAAATATGTGCACAGCAGAAAGTGACATAGAGCCCTGTCATGCTGTACAGTCGTGCATAGGGATGTGTGGAACATACTGTGCATATAGATGGCAGGCTGCACACAGGGATGTTGCATATAGTGAAATGTGTATCATGATCAGCTGCTCCATTGTGCCAACCCAGCAATGAGGGGATAACTGTGTAAACCATCCAGACATAACAGAATATATATGGCAATGTAATAGGCTGTGAGTGTATGTTGTTTGAAATGTTGCCAAACAGAAGGAGGTGTGGGAACACACAGCAGAACACAACAATAAACCACACACAGCAACACGTAAACACATAACAGCACGGTGAACCTTGCAGCTGCACACGTAACTGGTACCTTGCCCCAGTGATATACAGCTGAAAGGGGACTGCTAACACACAAGCACCAAATACACTGGGGGAGGCCTGTGTGTGTGTGTGTGAAGGACAACATAGACACTGATTGGGCATGATCTGCCATGCACACACTGCACAATGCACTGTGTGCATATGAGCACACTTTGCACATGGTAAACCATGACAGCCACCTGTAGGACTGAGCAATTGATGGAATGTGCAGCCATATCTGTACAGGCAAGTGGTAGCAACTGGTGTACACACAACATGGCTGGAGTACACAAGACATGTGTCACCAATCACTGAACTCATGCAACAGTGCTGCCTGCAGTAGCACAGTGTCAGACAAAAATTATGTCAGTATTGCAAACACAAAGCAGTTGTCAGACAAGGAATACCATGTGTATCAGAATTGATACATACAGTAGGGTAACGGTAATCAATGTACTGTGTACTATGTTAACATCACCATGACAAGCACCTGCGAACTGGGGACAGAGACCAGCTGTGTTGCCCTGCGTAACATATAGATGTGAAACAATGTCACATTGCAGGATGGATGGATGCTGCCAAAGGGATCATACACATAGGTGTAGTGCAAGTGGCCATACAGACTAACGTAACTAAATGTGTGGCACCACTGACCTGTGTGCACATGTCTGTTATGTGACATGCCGATGCTACAATGGTAACACAATGGAAAGACACCCATGTCAGTTGGAATACAAAGCAATGGACACATAGCACTTGATGTGTACCCATAACACACATGCACACTGTCCAGATGTAAGGGAGACAGAGATAGCCCAGTATTTAATTATGACAATGCTGGCCTGAGGGGTGTGTAATGTGCCATTAATAAACATGCGTAACATCCTCAGATGTGTCAACACTGCAGAACAGGACTGGACCTGGGAAGCACAGTGGTAGTGATGCGTAGAGGACACACATCCACCAGTACATGTCCATCACAATAACACTGTATATACATTATGGTATGTATGGAATGTGCAGTAGGGCACGCTACTGTGAATGGATCCCACAGATCCTTACACAGGGCCACACACACTCAATGCGTGTTCACAGTACGGACAGATGAGCATTGCCAGTGCTGCATGTGTGTGTGTGTGCCTGTCAGCAACTGTTGTAGTGATGCGCACATCATCCATGTCCACATACACATCACATCACACGTGAGAAAAGGAATACAGATATAACTGTCCAAGGGGTAACATACAGCAAACAGAAACAGTTGTGCATGTGTAACAGCAGTGGTGACTGCACCATAGTGTAGCATGGCATACACTGTGCCTTGTGCCACAGTAGTGTCCTATGGTGAACTTGTCATGGAATAACTGTAAATGTACAATGTCACAATGCATGAGATATATGCCCTAATAAGGGATGAACACAGTACAGACAACAGTCATAATGTGTATGTTGTTGTACATCCACAGGAGACATCATGAGGCCAGGCAACATCAACGTTCGACACCAGGTGAGATGCAGTCCCAGCACCATGTGGACACCCAACACAGTACAGCACCTGATCAACAGAGTGCAGCAGGTCATGCAGCACAGTCACAGACACCTGATGACAATGGCCTGGTGGAACAAGACAGACAGGTGCATGTAAAGAAGCATGAGGATAGTGTACCCATTGAAAACATTGCCCAGGACACTGCACAGTCAACCCCGGACAGGTCCCCTGAGAGTGGACACATCTTGGGACTGTCATTACGTGACTTTGGTATAGGCACACCCATATCACTGCACAGGCAGCAACAGTCTGAGGGTGATGCTGATAATGCACAGAGAGACCATAGTCACTACGGTAATGCCATACTCAGTGTGGAGTGGCAGATTAGTGGCCATCGGTAACCTGCAGGACACCGTCTCACAACACCATGAGAGTAGCTCAGAGCACACACATCAGTTGATAGATGCTGCACAGTCTGTAGCAATAGCTGTGCAGCATAATGATCAAACACAGTGCCAATTGAGTGCTGACATAGTGGGTGCACTACCCTCCATCTCAGGTGCCACTGCCAGGCAGAATATCATCATGCAGCAGCAAACTGATTTGTTGCATACCATACATGACACATGTGTCCGTCATGAGGGCGGTATGTCAGATACTGTCAGTCCAGCATGCATCACATATAGAACATGTGGCGGCACTTGACAGGGACACAGGTGCAATAGATAGGTTGACCAATACAATAACAGCAATGGGTGGTCTTCACTTGGGCATGGCTGACACAGTGGTCATGCACACAACCATACCTGACACCTCCACTACCAGAGGCCAAGTGTCTGCTGGTGTTGTCACACATAGCCCACAACATGCATGTGATCCTAGTCGTGTACAACCACGACAGCAGGTGGTCCTGTGCAGTCACACAATGTCACTGCTCACATTGAAACAGCTGCAGGTGGGGACACAGACAGGACTGTGCAAGACAGTGCCCACACACAAAGTAAACAACATGGTGATACACGAGAGGCAACAGCACAGGCACCCACCACACACCACATAAGTGTAGTGTCACTCATAGTGGCCATACCACAGACACTGCAGATAGGGGACAGTGGCAGCACACATATGGAGGCTATACCAGAGACGCAACATACCGGCGACAGTGGCAGCACACAGGGAGATGCAGGCACAGATGAAGTATGTGCACCTGACAGTGCACATACCAAACAGAAAAGAAAGATGCACAGCATTGGCCAGGTGCATCGAGGCAGTGATGAGACACAATGCCGCACAACAGCAGAGCCAGAAGAGATGGACAAGTGCCCATCAGGCAGAGAGGGCGGCACGTGCAGACAATGGACATGACACACAGGACACACAGAGTGTGACTGAAGTTGAACACACAATAACAACAATAACACAAATCATAGCTGACACTATACAGACACAGACAGCGTCTGGGAAAAGGGAAGGGAAACAAACAGCGAAACATGTTGGCAGAGGATGTCCACCTAAGAAACTGTAGACCTTAACATGTGGAATAGATCACCAGGTCACCTGACCAGTGTGCTGCAGATATAGGGACAGGCATATGCTACATGTCATGGGTAAGTCATATGTGACCTTTTGCAACATTGCACGGCCCTCCATGGGAATGCACAGTGGAGTACTAGTATTATGTTGGATTGAAATCATGTGACATTGCATAGTCCTGAATGTGTTCCATATGTTGTTCACCATAATATGATATATGCTGTGATATAAACCTGGAAAATTTGGCAGTGCATGACACTATGACCAGTGAACTATTCCAGTAGGACATTGGGAATTGTGTATACTTTATACATTATGAAAATGTCACAGGTGGCATCATGTGTAATATATGTTGCAGATGGTGTGTAGCCTAAAGCAGAGGTCACACAGTTTATGTTTGTCTGTACAACTTTGAATGACAATGTGTAGTCATTGATTGTTAGACACTGTTGTGCACTGTTACTGTCAGTAAAGCTGTGTAAGTAATGAATGTGTGTGATACTCTCTGATGTACCCAAAGGGTGACCCACCTGCGTGTTGATGCGCAGGGTGTGTTATCCCCTGGCACACTGCTGACATACACTCACACATGCACTCACACGTCATATGTTGTGTGCCAGGCCTCAATACTGTGTGATGCCACATACATGTACGGCATGCACAGTACCTGTTCCAATGTGCACATCCTGTACATGTTTCTGACCAGCAGTAATGGTTGAAACATGTGACACAGCTTGCATGTACGTGCCATTCAGACCACCAGCATTACATCCCATGTATATGTGTATGCGTGCCCATGCCACAAGTACATCAAACATAACCATGCATTGTCTGGACAGGTATGTCTGTGCTATGTGCATTATGCACCATGTCTGCCAGTGTAAACCTGAATGCCACACACATAGTCACTCTGCAACGCCATTGTCTCTAGTGGTGATATTAGTACACAACAATGTAATGCTGTCATCCTCATTGACAACATCAGTGTGATCAGTGGCTACCTGAGTACCACACAACCTAGGTACATGGTGTACAATTGATAATATTGACAGTGTGTGCAGTGATCCATTGCTCATACACATGCCACAGTCCTACACAGAGTGTGTAGCCATTGAGCTATCATCTGGATGCATGCAGACAGTCCTGAAACAAGAACGTGTCACCCAGCAAGGCCTGTGATGTTACATCCACGTGCCATTGACAACATCTATCCATGTGATAGTTAACAACCAACACACATGGCACAGAATTGAAACACCATACACTGGTGGACACAGCACTCGAATAGGTCGCAGTGTCCATCAATGGTAATGCTCCAGGACATGTGTTACATAGGCAGTGCTGATTGTTGTAATGCATAATGCTTGTAGCACTACAATGCCCTGCACTGAATGACCTGCATGTGACATGATTGCACATGTAATGCCATCATTCGTGATATGACTGTCACACAATGTCACCCCTGGTGTCTTAGCTGTGCGATCATCAGGATATCTCCTTCCAGTGCAGTGCTATCCCAGGTATACCACGCTTAACAAAAACATGCATGGAACTGTTGTGCATGAATCTGGGTATTATTCCACACCACATGGTAGAAGGTGCATTATGATCAATGTCAGATTAGGCCTGTTCTGCACCACATGTCATACATGGCAGGGCTGGCCCTATATAATGCCGTAGTACACTGTCAGGTGGAAATGCAGGGCTGGATGTACATTGTATGATACTATGGCTGTGTGGAGGGCATGAGATGTAATGTTGTGACACCTTCCAGCCCAGGGACTTGGATACTGGCACACCAATGATGCACAGGGTGACAGGAATACCTGTGCATTGCATAGAGGCACCTGTGTACCGCATGTGCTATGTAGTACAGGGGTAACAGACATCCACTGCCCAGTCTTTGGTGACAGCCCACAGGTGTGAGTTCAAGGGTTGGGGTGGCCATCAGGAATGTGTAGCACAGACCAGCTGGGTACATCAATGGCCCCACAGTGTCCTGGCATGGGATTCATGATGCATCTGGACCATTGGTGTATGACCATCGTGTGCAATGGCCATGACACATGTGGACATGGCCTGTAGCCAAGATGTCCCAGGGCTGTGTGACAGGGAGTGTTAGGAGAGGCATATGGCATTACTGTAGCCACACAGGGTACATGGAGATGCTTACGGATGTGTAAGGGCATCTGTCTGTGACTGCTGATTACACTACAGGGCAAGCATACATCACAACACAGGAGACCTGACATCACAGGGCTGTGTGGTATGTGACCGATGTGCAGCATTAGTGCAACATCATTGAGGTAGAAAAACATGCCTCAAACACAGTATCTTGCATACTGTGCTTGTTGCACTGTCATGGCATGGAACACAATAGATGTGCATGCCATGCATGCTGAAGCTAGATAGTGTCACACACACGTGGCAGACCAGGTGGCAGCAACATGATGACTCACAGGTGTAGGGGGACTCCAGGACCATGTCTTGCATGATGCCTAGAATCATTGTACCTGTAGCTGTTCAAAACTGTTTGTGTCCCAGTCATGCAGACATCCTTAGCGTATCCATTGTACGTGCACCACGCCAAGGCTGTGTAAATGTCATTTGGAATGTATTTTGGTACCTTGATATCTTCCTTTTAGCCAAATGTAGTTGAAATATGCCACAAAATAATAGCAGCATAGTCAAATATAGTATATGAAACCAAATGGCCAAAAATCCCGAGATCCTAAAACCAAGCAATCTGATTGACTGATGACATAAAGTTATTAAAACTCAAAACATTTATACACAGATATGTTGCTGTTACTTTTGGGGATCTATTGATATGTTTAGTTTCTCAAATCTGCTAACTTTAGTTGTTTATTTGAGAAGTTTGGAATCAAGTAATCTGATTGGGTGGTGCAAATAATTTTTGATATTCCTAGATATTATGATCTAATCATGTTAGTATTTTTTTCTAGGGCATAATGATAACCTTAGTGTTTCCCTTTTTCCCCAATTGAAGTTAATAATCAGCATTTCTTGACTGTAAAGTAATTTGATTGGTTGATAAACAGTGATGCCATGTTTTCTGAATTGTTAATGATATAAAAGGAAGAACTAGTTAATGCAAAGGCCATTCCCCTGAGGAAGCCTTAAGTGGCAAAGTGCCGGGGACTTTGTATCTGACTGTGTCTACTCAAGACCTCCTGTTACTATTGTGGAATAAACCTGTTATCTATGCATTTGCATGACGGGACTATGATATGATTATTTAATACTGTCACTGGAGATTTGAGTTACCTCATGGTTCTGAAGTGCAGGTGATTTCTTGCTTTATTTCATGTTTTAAGGGCTCGCAGCCCTCATCTGCGCCCTGCCCTTAGCTTTGTAGCATGGCATTATTTGGTAGGTTATTACGTCACAACACAGGACACCTGACATCACAGGGCTGTGTTGTATGCAACCAACATGTAGCATTAGTGCAACATCATAGAGGTACACAAACCTGCCTCAAACACAGCATCTTGCATAATGTGATTGTTGCACTGTCATAGCACGGCCCACAAAATGTCTGCATGCCATGCCTGCTGAATGTAGTGCCATGCACACGATGCACATGTGACTGACCAGGTGGCAGCAACATTAAGAATCACAGGTGTGGGGGGACTCCAGGACCATGTCTTGCATGATGTCTAGTATCATTGTACCTTTAGCCATTCAGCACTGTTTGTGCCCCAGTCATGCAGACATCTGTAGCATATCCATTACTGTGTGTGCACCATGCCAAGGATGTGTAACCTCGTAATGCTGACGTGACACAGGATCACTAGGTGATGTAGTTGGCCTTAGTACAGTGACCACATTAATGTGTGTGTATGTGGCCTGATATTGCTAATTAGCCTGTACACATGTCCTACTCACCTATGTACATGTGTGGTGTTGCACTAGTAGCCTACCATGATCTGTGGGATATAAAAACACCATTCAGATGTGGCACTGCAATACCTAAAGTGTTGGCAGCATGGGCCGCATCCCACACATACATCTGGTCATGGCAGCACATAGTTCATACTGTACATGATGATTATTCACCATAGCTGTTGTGACCACTCTGTGAACCACCACATGATGTACAGTGTAATGCACCACATGCTGTCCTCTAGGCTGGGCGATGGAACATCCCTGATGTATGCAACACATATACAGTACATTGTTCGCGTACTCTAAAGGCAGGGCCATGCAATGCATTCTAATACAGCCATGTGCACCATGCTGCACTAACCAGGTGTCTCATGTACTGTAAATACCCAGGCATGCACTCCATCCCTCCCACAGGGAAGACAATGTCTTGGTTGCATGGATGTATGTGACATACACATGTCGCATGTGCACATGACAATGGCCACTGTCACCTATGCTGCTGTGGTCACTGACAGTGCCTCTGTGTAAGTGGTGGCAAAGACATTGGGACTGCCTCCATCTATTGTAAATAATGTATCAATGTTGCCTCATGTTGCACAACATTGTGTATATGTGCATGCTGCGTGCTGTGTGCCAGTCCATCAACTGTATAATGTACATGTCAAGAGGTGTTCATCTAGGCCCATGAAGTATGTTACCCCATTACAACTGTATGGGCATGTTCAATACTATTGTTACTGTGACTACCCAAGGAGTAGGGTGGATGCAATGAATTTGGACCTACCGGTATGTGAAATGACAATGGTCAGAATGACGACAAGTCTGCAGTGCTGTTCATCCTCACCAATTGGCTAAATACCTTATGGGACATGTTGAACAACTGTCCATGTACAACAGAATGAGTATACTATCTGACATGCACAATTAGTTGTGCGTGTTCATGTTGATGTACACGTGTTGCTATGTATCATATCCTGTTCTGTATACATATTCAATATGTTGCCCTGTGAGGTGCACCTGCCCACAACACATGTTTGGAGTGCAGACATGTCTCGCATTGACCTAAAAGTATCACAATACATGACACAGTGGCAATCATGTTCTGAATGCATACATAGACCCCATGCTGCCAGACAGTCCCCAGTTCACATGTCATGTCAATATACAGTATTAGGTTATTGTTGTTAATGTGTGCAACAGCATGTCATGACATTCCAGAACAGTCTGTCTAGAAGTTGGAATAAATGACCTTATGAATTAACTGTGACTACTGATCTGCACAAGTTGAAATACAAGTTGCACAATTATTTGAAGGTTCATGCCAATGTTTTAGATGCTTGTTTAATGAATTTAGTACTGTACACTGTCTGATAAATGTTGGTAATTTGCAATCTTGCAATTTATGTTTATAATTTAATTTGTATGATTGTGCTGTATTGTTTTGCATGTTTAAAAATGTGTAACCTGTTACAAACCACAGGAATATGTTGTAAATGGGGTTTCTTTTCCCAACAAAGATCCTATATAACAATAAAAGTTTTGTCAAACAATCAGTATAAGCATCCACTGACAGGACCCCCCAGCAACAAGACAAATGAATCATCACAGGTGATAAGCAACAATACACACGCTTAGTATATGACAGTTATGTATGTAGCACATGTTTGCAAATGAGAGGCATATAGTGATGACACAACTGGATGAGGCACTGATGTCATATCCACATGGTACTGTGTTAGAAACATTGTCTGATGAGCCTATCACATGCCTGGTGGGCAATGCTGCTTGACTGGACCGGCCCCTTGCTGGTGATGGTGGTGCTGGCATCTCTCGTGCATCATCATCGTCGTCCTGTTGCAGTACCTCTGGTGGTGGCTACTGGTGGGACAGGGCAATACTGTGTAGTATGCAACAGGCTACAAAAATCCTGCATGCCATTTTCCGGGGTATAATGCAGTGCCCCCCTGAGGTTGACAGACAACAGAACTGCATTTTCAGTAAACCGAATTTACGTTCGATCACAGATCGTGTCTGTGCATGTGCAGCATTGTACCTCTTCTCCTGCTGTATTTGTGGTGCTGTCACTGGTGTCATTTGCCAGTGCCTGAGTGGACATCCACTGTCACCTGCAAAACAGTTGAACACGTATCACAATACATGTGTAATAGGCTGTGTACACCTGCACAAGCACAATACTATAATGTATGTACATCCACGACACCACTGTGACACCGATGGGATGGTCACAGACATGCACCACAACACTAAGTGGACCTCTATACTCATGCAATATGCACATGCCATGGCAGCAGCACACATGTCCTTGATGCCGTATACTAATCAGTGACTCTTCAATCAACATAGCCCAAATATGGGTAGAACACAATACAAACCTGTCCATTATGCGATACTGGATGACTAATGTACCTCAGGGTGGGTGTTATGCCAGGATAACATCCCTGCTGTGATGACCAATTGACCAATCATACGCCAGGATTCAGTCTTGCCATTGTATAATGCCACATACCCTGTGGTATGTTTCGCAGCAGCAAGATCGGTCAGACACATTACAATGCTTGACCTCATCCCACTGCAAGGCATGTCCACATGTGCTACCCATGTACGTTGGTGTGGCAGAATAATGTTAATTACCATTGTGACACATGCACAATGTCATACCCTGCTGGGGGGGTGGGCCTTGGTGAACGTAGCCTAGTCTGCTATGGTGTGACAGTGGCAAACATGCACAACAATCACACAGTAACTGTGACAGTCATCACCCAGGGTGTAACAACAACATGTGCATCACTGCATGCACACATGTCTGTGTCTGTCCTGCAGACACCAAACACAGGTAGCCACAGGATGTGGATGAGGGTGGCTGTCATGGGAATGCCTGCAGGACATTGGTCAGCGATCCTGTGTAACAACACAGGACATTGCTGGCACATGCATATGATAATATTGAGCAAATAATGATTTACAGCACGTGCGGGACAATATCATGGTATTACCGCATGTGCTTATAAATGGCCACCATGCTCGCGCACATGTGTGTTTTCAACATGGAAATCACACATGTGCGTAAAAAAGACAGTCATGTGTCACGCATGTGTGGGAGCATGTGCATGTGCTGCACAGTGTTGCTCTGAGTAGTGTGAGGTCTGTACTGAAAGAAGGGTGTGTCAGTCTGTGCCACAACCAGCATCAAACCTAGACTTATACAGGTAGCTGATAATGGCAGACAGAGTCAGGGCTCCCAAATTCAGTGATGCTGAGACAGCATCATTGCTGGACCTTATAAAGAAGCATGCACACATACTCCTACCACCAGGGAGGGCATTACACTCACCAAAAAAGAGGGACACGGTATGGCGAGCAATTGCCAGGAACCTATATGTGAGTAGTGGTGTGCACAGGACTGTGACCCAATTGAAGCACAAGTGGAATGATGTGGAGCAGAGGGAGCCATGCTTGTGTCAGATGGTGGCACCTGAATGTAAGGAGGCACAGGGGACAGCAGCAGGTGAGTACATGGCTGTGTTATGTGTATCGTCATATGTGCATGTAGGTAGCATGTGTCAAGTACACGTTATGGTTAATGGCAACAGTACAGTTTATTATAGTCTGCAGACTACAGTTATGTAAGTTGGCTATCTGTGTCCCTGTATGTTGTGCATGGTGTGTGTGGCAATGTCCTGGATGGCACAGCACTACATGTCTGTGTGACCCCCTGTCCAGTGTTTACCTCCGCACACCCACTGTATGATATTGTACCGTTATATCCAGGTCTTGGCTACGGGGACATGATACCCCCTACTGGCAGACGGGTCCATGTCAATTGAGTGCAAAAAATTAAAGCGTGGTAATTTACTGCGTGTACAGTTCAGCGTGATCATTACATCGCATGCAGTTTACAGCGTGAATGATTTCAGCACTAAAAGAAGGTCAATGGCAGTACTGGGAACATGAAACAAATTGACAAAAATGCTGCTGGAAACTTTAATTGTTCTGTTACAAACACTAATCATAAAACAGGGAAATTAGCACATATGGAGGGGGCTGTACAAACAAAAACTAAAAGTTTTGAGGAGGGAGTAAGGGTGCAATGTGCACAATGAGTGGCAGACAGATTGAGAAAACTGAGAGACTTTATGAGCACCACTGATCTGTTGTATAAAGAGAATCCTTGCAATCTGCTCCACCAGCTCACATATATGGATCTTTTTTAGAAGAGCAGCAGGAATCAACTGTCAAACAAAATCACTAAAAAACACACACTCCTAACTGTTTCTGCCCAATCTGAGCTCAACACAGCCTTGAGAAGCAGTCCACCTCCTAACTTAGAGCAGCAGTGCTCATTGGTGTTTAAATTTACTTAACCTGATCTCCTTTGACATCAACTGTGTTATTCTGACATTCAGTTTCCAGATTTTTATGTTCTTTATCTACTCCAATGCTTTTTCTTTATTAATTTGTGATTTGCCAAATTTGTGACTCAAGTCAATAATTAAAGCCGAGGGAAACTTAGCACGCAATAATGTTGCTTTGAGTTTTTTGTCTTCATGTTATGAGCTGGCTCTTGAGGACTTAATTGACAGGTGGTTAGTGCAGCACAACCCCGTTTAGTAGAAATTCTGCAGTCTCCATTGCGATGTAGCAGCATTGTGCTAAAATGTGCTTTACGATGTAATGTATGACGCTGTAGTGATTTCGCTGAAATGTTTGTACTGAGTTTTTTTTGCTGACTTGACGTGCTACCCTGTCAGACACAGGTCTGCATGTGTGGTGTTGCACATCACCAATGTTATGGTCAGGGGAGGTTCACGCCATTACTGTGGTATATGCTACATGAAGTGGTGATGTGATGTCATCGGATGTCCTGTATGGTACAGAGTATAGAGTACATCATGTGTCTGTCACAGTGGTTCACACACAGGCCTTGCTAGTACTATGCATTATGGTTCACTCCCACACCCCAGATAATGCTGTGGTATAGTTGATGTGCAGACATGCAATCACAGCCCGCACAAGGACATTCTGAGCATGTTACCAGGCCCATGTCATCATCATTGCTCACAGACACTGTAGTACTCTGTACATGCAGGACAGCTGGCACTGGTATGTCATTGTGTCATATCTAACTTGATAGTGCATCACACAAGGTCACATGTGAGGTGTGACTGTACCAATAGCATGACTGTATGGTGTAACACCTATAATTGTCACACTGTGAGACACAGGGTTGGCAGGCTCCATACTGCTGTGTCATGACTGTGGCCTGTCATGTTATACATGGGATGTCAATGTGTAGTGAAACACCTCAACATGCCTTGATGTAGTACAGTGTGGTGCAATGGACCGCAGTGTTCATACGGTATAGTATATGTGTTGCAACTGCATGGCCACAGAGGAAAACCATCAACAGTTCAGGCATGCATAGCTGTATGTGTCATGTGCTCACATACCTATGGAATATACCGGCTGTGCAATTATCATGCAGTACCCTTACCATTGTAATCAAGGGTCATAGTGGCATTCACCTGTCATCCATGTGTAGTCTGTGCTGCCACCACATGGGTTGTGTTTGTACAATGGTGTGATACATGGCTATGTCTTGTGCACATACCTGTGTGTTGTACTGGCAATGGTCTGCACTCAGCAAAGACAGCTATGTATCATATTGATAACATTTACATACCAGCATCAGTCAATGTTGTGATGTAGGGATGATGTTCAGCATGAGCCATTGTTGACATAGTGTGACAAGTGTTACGCATCCCCCACACAGATGTGTCCGGTGGCAGAGTGACACGCTCCAGCCAGAGACAGGTGGAGGCTGCAGGTGCTGCACAGAGATCACAAGCAGTGACCGCTGCACACCAACACCGTGAGTAACATTTACATTGCAATATCATTATTGGGAATGTCACATGCATGCAGTACAGGACACCGTATTGATATTGGGAGGGATCTCTGAGGGCCTGGTCACTCCATGAGCATGAGCACAGGTGCACATAGTATTGTGTGTTGGGAAGGGACATTTAGGGGAGATCAATGGCTGGCTGTGGAACTGGTGCAATGACCACAGGCATGTGATCTTCAAGTGCTGGAGTCCACAATGGTCAGGTAATGATCCATACACAGGGGTCAGGCTATGTTAGAACAGACATGGGAGGGCTGTTCCTGCATGGGTAGTGTGTTCCAGATGGACATGTGTCTGTATACCTGGGATGGTAGGGCACAGGTCCAGCTGGTAGGCAGGGTTTACACAGTCAGAAGCCACACATGATCTCTTCCCCCCTCCCCACACCAATTAGTGAGTGCACCAGGGTGGGAACAATGGTGAGGGATGAGTGGGGAGTAGACAGGAATGGGAGAGGATTGATCTTGTTGCAACTGCACAAGGGAGGGCACAGGACAATGTACAGCCAAGCTACAGACCCTCTATGCAGGTGTGCAGCCGGACATTGCGGCCCTAACGCATACCATGCACACACATCACCAGAAGTGTGATGTGATGTATATTGTGGACAGTCACCAGGAACATGGTAAGCAGGAACTGTGGGGGGGATGGCAGTCTAGGTGCTGAATGGCTGTACATGCTTATCATTCAAGTGTAGGATGCTGGGATGTTGGTCTTATGGATGCATTGCCATGATTGTGGGTGTAGGGTACAGTGCCTGTGGCTATCTATTGGGCACAGACACAACAGGAAGGGCTTGGTGAAGATGTAGCAGGTGACAGTGGGAGGGTATGCAGGAATGTGCCTACAGTGACTGTGGGTGAGGTTCAACTAGCTGTGTTGGACTGTGTCACTGCAAGCAACACATGGGCATGTCAGCAGATCATGTTGGGGACATGTTGGTACAGTACCTGGTGCCATTGTGCTGTGGGGCAACTAGGTATGGACATACTGGTACATATTCCTTCATCTTGTGATGATGTAAGGGACATGGCTGTGTACTGGATGCTTGCTGGGAGTAAGCATCACTACATACTGTATGTGTCATGCTGACCATGGTTATCTCACGCTGCTGGCTCATGTCCCTGGTAGCCTACCTAAGAGGCCATAAATCACCATGATGGGTAATGGATGGATAGTTCTGCTGTTGTTGATCTGACCACCCAGGGATAGCAGCATATGTAGCTGAACAATACACCCATGATGGCATGTGCCATTGGGACATGTACCTGGGAATGGTGTATGATGTGATGGCCACAGATGGCTAGTTGTCCAGGCTAGGGGTTCATGGGGGACATGGGCAGATGGTGGGGTATACGGTGAATCCAGGGATGTGGTATGTGGTTGAGGCCATGGGTGGACCATGACAGTGGCCGTGGTGGTACAGAAGCCATCACAGACACACTGGCATCCAGACAGCTGTGGCTGGGACTGAGCATTGTTGGGGGTGTTTGGGACATCCATGCATATGCTAGAGTAGGATGGATGCACATGAACACAAGTGTGCAGTCATACATAGGGGTGTGTGTATGGATGCTGGGGGATCAACCACATGCACGTTACCTCATCCCCCAGTAGACAGCATGGCTTCATACATGGCAGGTCCTGCCAAACCAACTGGGTGGAGTTCTATGACTGGATAACTAGGCAGCTGGACAGGGGCCATGCAGCCGATGTCCTGTATCTGGACTTCAGTATGGCATTCGACTCAGTGCCGCATGGGAGGCTGGGAAGTAAGTTAGAAGGCACAGGGGCGGGTGCAAAGCTGGTGAGATGGGTAGGGAACTAGCTTCAGGGAAGGTAACAGAGGATGGTGGTGGGTGGGGAGCTCTCACACCCAAGGGTAGTGGTAAGCAGTGTTCCACAGGGCTCGGTGTTGGGACCAGTGTTGTTTGGAATATTCATTGCAGACATATCATTGGACATCAAGAACAAGATTAGTCTGTTTACTGATGATACCAAGATGGGAGCGGTGGTGGATGACTTAGGGGGATGGCAGGGGTTGCAGGATGATCTGGAAAAGCTTGAAACCTGGTCAGACACCTGGCAACTGGGGTTTAATGCCAAAAAGTGCAAGGTGCTGCATTTTGGGGTGAAGAACCCAAGGAGGAGTTACCAGCTAGGGGGAGTGCAGCTAGCCCAGAAAGAGGAGGAGAAGGATCATCTGGGGATGTTCATTATAGGGTCAATGAACAACTAGGCACAATGTAGGAAGGCAGCTGCAAAGGCCAACAAAATGTTGGGTTGCATTGCAAGGGGTATATCCTCGAAGAGGTGATTCTGCCACTGTATAGGTCATTAGACCACACCTTGAGTACTGCGTGCAGTACTGGCGCCCGTATCTGAAGAGGGACATTAAATTACTGGAGGGGGTGCAGCACAGTGCAACAAAGATGATCAAGGGGCTGGGGGACTTACCATATGAGAGGAGGCTGAGGGAGTTGAACATGTACTCTCTGGAGGAAGGAGGGATGGGGACATGATTGAAACCTTTAGGTACATGAAAGGAATAAACAAGACAGGTACAGAGGGCTGTTCAAAGTAAGGGAGGAGGGACACCAGGGGCCATGATATGAGACTGGAGGAGGAAGGCTCAGGAGGGAGATGAGGAGACACTTTTTTACAGAGAGAGTGGTAGCTGGGTGGAATGCGATACCTGCAGAAATGGTATCCAGTAGAACAGTGGACTGTTTCAAAAGAGGATGGGACAGGACAAGGGGGAGAGTCAATGGAGGGGAAGGGTGCAAGGGAGGGGCAGCTGCAGAATAAGGGGTGCTAGCTGCACATTCGAGCAAACTTGGCAGTTCAAAAGAAAAACACCTGCACCAGAGAAAAACAGGTCGCTAAATCCAGAGTAGCCAGCTACATTAAGAGATCATTCAAGAGAAGGATTAGCTCTCCAAAAGACCAGCTCAGAAATTCAAATATAATTCATGGATTTTATTTCCAAGTGCAAAAAACAGCACACATTTTTTGCACTTGGAAATAAAATCTATGAATTATATTTGAATTTCTGAGCTGGTCTTTTGGAGTGCTAATCCTTCTTTTGATTGATAGACCTCTAGGCCTTTATCTGCTGGCAAGTTTCGTATGTTCTTATGTGTCCAACAGTTCTGTATTTTACACATGTGTGGACCTCACAGATAGCTCGTGTGTCGTATTGGATGACCTGGGGAGGTGATGGCGAGATGGTCGGATGCCCAACAGAGGACAGGGCACTGACATGACATGGGCACTGTGTGTGGATGCATGTCTGGGAGACTGCAGTAGTCCCCCTTGGTTACTCAGGTCACTGTCAGTATGCCAGTCAGGACCTGTGTTTGCCATGTTCAACACATCTCTGCACACAGTGTGTGTCCTGGTACATGCTGTTGTACCATGTAGTGACTATTCACAAGGGAAGCTGAATGGTGCTGCAGATACATACAGACCACTGAGCCGCACATGATCCCTGTGATGGCACATGGACACCGCTCTGTACAGTGATGCAGTTAGAATGTGTATGTGTCAGTGGGCCCCAGGACAGGTATCAACAGGTATCAACATGTCAGTCCTTGACAGATGTTCATGGTTACAGGTAGACAGGATTGTGTACTATGCTTTGGCCAACAGGCACATGCAAGATGGCCATGCAGTGCATATCCAGTACTTAGTGTTTGATGGACCTTGTGGTCCTGTGCTCCATGTGTTCCTAGTGTGTTGCTGGTATGCGTAGCGTTGGTTGCTAGGATGATCCTTTGACACAGTGACAGACCAAAGGGCATGCAGCACGGTCTACCAGTGTGAGGAATATCACTTCCCCATCAGCATATACATGTGTGACACTACAAGGTATGTGGATGGTCTGTGTATCACTTGTGCTGTTAAATGTGGCAGCCGCACATGGGGCACAGAGTGGTTGCAGTCTGTTTGCAGATGAATACAGCATGTGGGCTGTGGTGGATGAATGGAGTGTTGCATGTGTCTCCAGTATAGACTACGTAGGGTGCTGGTATGTATTACACCTTTCCCAGTGTGTGTCACTGTCAGTAGGTGCATCATGCTACTGCTCATAGCACATATCCAGTTTATCTGCTAGCTGTTGGGTAAGGTACGGTTGAGGAGCACACTGGTGGGACATGACACAGTGGTGTTAGCATACTAACCAAGTAACATACTATACGGCAGCAGAGTACGCCCCATGGTCTATCAAGTCTGCTCATGCTTCACCACCCTGAATGGGTGCTGCAGCTATCTACCTGCCACCTGCCACTGTTCCACAATCCCCAAGTCTCAGCCCCCCAGGTGGCCATCCATGTACACACCCCTTGTCTATTTCTATCCACCCTCACTTGAACACAGCCACCGTAGCTGCCTATACCAGCTCCCTGGGCAGCGCATTCCACGGATCCACCACTCTCTGTGTGAAGTACCTTCTCCCTTAGTCCTCCCAAGCTCCTTCTTCCAGCTGTTTCCTCTGGTGATATCCTCCTCCTTCTGCTGCAGTTTCACATCTTGGCTTACCGTATTCACTCCCTTGAGGTACTTGTATACCTCTATCATGCCTCCCTGTCCCTGCTCCCCTCAAGCGAGAACAGAATGATCTCCCCTAGTCGCTCCACGAATGTCAGATCCCCAGGCCCTGGATCATTTGGTGTGCTCTCCTCTGGACCCCCGCAAAGGGTTGGATGTCTCTACATAGGTGAAGCATCCAGAACTGCACAATGTACCCCATGTGTGGTCTAACCAGACTGGTGTACAGCAGCAGATACACCTCCTGCTCCTAATGGTGATACCTCTAGCGAGGCAGGCCAGCATCCTATCTCCCCTTATCGCAGCCCTCTGCTCTAACCTATTCATGTTAATATCCACCAGGACTCACAGGTATCTTTCCCCTTTTGTGACCTGCAACTCTTTCACCCCCAGAATGTATACATGGTTGGGGTTTCCATGCCCTAGATGTAGCACCTTGCACTTGGAGGGGTTACATGTCAATTCACTGATGCAGGACCACCTGTCCAGGGAATCCAGCTCATGTTGCAAGGCCAGTCTTCCCTCCTCCCTTTCTACCACTTCCCCCAGCTGTGAGTCATCTGCAAAGAGACTCACTCTGCTCCCAATACCTACTCTGATATCATAAATGTAGGCATTGTACAGGTGCAGGCACAGCACTGATTCCTGTGGGACCACACTTATAAACTCTCTAGGAGCTGTGACCTCCCCCCTACTACTACACTGTGTGTGCACCCAGGAAACCGATGTCCAATACACGTAACCATCAACAGGCCTAATCCCATTCACCCCATATTCCTCAGCATGCCATTGTGAGGGAAGGGATCAGATGCCTTGCTGCAGTCCTGGAACAGGACAACCACGGGTGTCCCCCCATTGAGAGCTGACGTCACCCACTTATAACATTGTACAAGGCTTGTTTGACACACTCAACCTTGAACAAACACATGCTGTCGATCATCCAGGTACCCCTTGCCCGCCATGACACCTTCCATCCTTTCCTTTAGTATGCCCTCCATTATTTTTCCCACCACCGTCTACATGACGGCTGCATAATTATCTGGCACTCCCCTCAATCGCCCATAATGGATAGGCACAACATGCGCCTGCCTCCAATCCTTGGCACCTTCCCCATCTGCAGCAACATGTAACAGACATCCATTAGTGGCGCAGTCATAACATCCAGCAACTCCCACAGCACCCTGTGATGAATAGCAGCAGACACCTGAGTGTATTCCTTGTTTATGGAATAGAGGCCTCCCCCACCCATCCAATAGGGATATCAGCATCTGTCCAACCCCCTCTACAGTCAATACAGGCTGATGTCCCTCATTTGTGATAACACCTGCAGCACCTTGCTCTACATTAGGTGCCCCAATGAGCAGTTCAGCTGCTCCTTTCATATCCTGTACCCCCTTCATTGTGAATTCTCCAGCCTCCTCCCTAGTGGATACTAAGGTGATGTACCCATTAATTATCTCCGTCCGCTCTCCAGCCTCTTCCACCCACACCCCAGCTGACCTGCACCTACTGAGCTGGTGCTTCACCTTCCTCCACACCCCAATATACCTAATGAAGGCCTGTTCCATGCCCTGTATCCCCTGCACCAGCCTCAGTTCCTTCCAGGCCTTTTCCCCTCACACCACTCTGGCGAGCTGCCTAGCTGCTCGGTGTTGAATTCTTCTATTCCTCTCTCCTCTCGTGTATGTGTAACTACTATAGGCAGCCTATTGATCCCTTACCGCCTCCTGGACCTCAATATTCCACCAGCATGCCTTGCCAGACCTACCTCCCTTGTGCCACAGCATAGCACAGGGCCTGATGGCAACCTGTATTCCCTGCTTCTTGATGTCCCATCTGCCTTCTTCATCCAGTTCTGGGATAGACCCCCTCAAGTGACCCTTGTGAATGTCCCGCATGCTCCAACTATTGGCCCCCTTATGTCAACTAACATCGTCCTTGCACAATCCCCCCCACCACATTAGGCCAAACCAAACTGTGTTGTGGTCCCTTGCAGCCAAGGCCTCTGCCACTACCATATTCTGCACACAGTCCCCATCCGCTAAGACCACACACAGGATATGGCGGTCCCTCACTGGGTTTGTCACCTGCTGGTTGAGGAACACGTCCAGAAAGCCATCCAGCAGGCTCTGCTCACTGGTAACTGGGGACGTCATGGTTCCACAGTGCTTTGCCCCCATATTAAGGTCCTTCATCAACACCACTCCTTCCCCCTTCAGTCCACAATGACCCCTACTGTTAGCCAGCATGCATTCCTCTTTGTCCTCTGCCAGGCCTTGGAGCCTATACACCATCCCCAACATAATCCTCCCTCCCATGTGGGATCTCACAGTGACCCACAAGGCCTCCATGCTGCCCTCTGCTGCCTCTACTCTGACACCCTTGATGTTATGCCTAACGTACAGTGCAACTCCTCCCCCTCTGCCCTCCTTCCTATCCTTCCTACACACAAGGTAAGGTACCCACTCAGACAATGATCCCACTCATGGCCAGGGGTGGACCAGGTTACAGTGACCACTGCTACATCTACCATTCACCAGCTTGGCCTGGAACTCAGGCATCATATACTCCAGGCTCATGCCATTTATTAAACCACTCTACAACCCTTGTCTCAGCCCCACCTTGACCATATCTTCCCTTGATCCTTCATCTGTCTGTCCACTCCCCTCTCCTAGGACTCAGTCCACCCCCCCATTTTGGGTTTGAGTGCCAGTACTACCTATGTTGTGGATGGCCAGATAAGCCCTGCATGTCAGCAATCCTCTCTTCACAAGCTGAGACCCCATCTATCCCAACTGATATACACCATCACCCGTTCAAGACCGTCCTGCCCCACCAGATTAAGGTGAAGACTATTCTGGGCATACAGTCCCTTGGCAGCCCAAGCTCACACCCAGTCCCCCATCACCCCGATTCAATGTTTTACACCCCACAGCCTGAACCAGTCATTTATGTCCCTGAACCCTGTTTGTTCTTGACTGTGGCCCTTGGCACTAGCAGTATTTCCCAGAAGGAGACTGTGAACCCATTATCCTGACTGACCCTGGTCAGTTTGCTGAACCTTGCCTGATATTCTGGTACGCTATTCCCCTCAGTGTCATTTGTCCCCAGTTGCATCAGGAGGTCTGATGATCTCCCACAGCCCCTCGCCAGCTCATACACCATGAACCTCACCCTATGCACAGTTAGGCTGGGAAAAGCCACTACCTTATCTTGACTAGGGGTCCTCTCCCTCAGCCCCTGCCAACGAATACCCCTGATCATGGGGACAACCAGCAGAAGTACTTTGGTGTCCCCCTTGGTGTTGCTATCTCCACTATAACTGACTCTTCCTCCAGCCACTGTCTCCTCCTACCTCCACCAGACCACTGTCCCCTGCACATCCTATAGACCTTCTAGGATAGAACCACTTTCTGCCCTACCCCTGTTACCACAGCTGTTATAACTATGCTCCATGGTTCACCCAGCTTAGCCTCTACCCCAATCCTTACCCCAGTCCGTCTGTCATCTACATTCCCCCCACCTTCTATCCCCTACTTTACTATAACCTCCCCCAAACCCTGCACTACCATCAGCAACACCCCCTCCTACCTCATTCCCTATCCTGTCTGTCACCATGCCAGTCTCCTGGGATCCCATAGCTATGGTCTTTTCTCTGGTATGATTCTTGCCCCTTGAACTACACCCCTTCCCTGACTCCATGCCACCTTCTGTCTTGTTGAGAGAGCTCTTATCCCCCACACCTTTTCTCTGCTTCTGCTTGTCTTACCCCTTTTGTGATTTTGTTCTGTCCTTACAGTGCTAGCACACTTATGTGGGTTACTGAATCCCTTAACCCCGCTAGCACAGTTATGTTTCTGGAGCCAAGCCTCACCTGTTTTTCCACGTCCCTCCATCCACTATCCTCCCTTTCCTCCCCAGCAGCACTCTCCACGTTGTCTCCATACTTGCACAATGTTTCACATTTAATATCAAACTCCATTTCAACTGCCATCCTTAGACCAGGTTTTCCACCTTCATCTCCTCTAGCAGCACCCCGTCACTTCAAATCCTCCTGCATCTCCTCCATGTTGTAGACTGTGTCCTCTACCAGCTTCCTACCTGTGAGATACACTCTCCTCTTCCATCTTCCCCTCTTTATCCAAACCCCCTCTGTCCACCTCCTCCCCTTCTACTCTCCCCTCATATTCTTCCTGGCATAGAGGGTAAAAGCGTTTACTATGCCTAATGTCCCCCCTTCTCCGCCCCCATCATGGTTCCATCGGGCCATCCCCAGACACCTGGCTATTTGCTGGGGTTCCAGAGTCCTCGTGTGCACCTTATGTGCCCACATTTGCTCCTCTCCCTGTGGCCAAACCATCAGCTCCTGGTGCAGTGACATATGCCTCCCCTTGTCCCCCACCTCGCCACCCTTCCCAGTATCACCTCCTCATGTCTCCCAGCTGACTCCAGATGCCCTCAACCTCCCTCCTAAGCTGTGCAATCCAACGGCAAAATGGGCATCCCCCAGATGTTCTAGCCCAGTCGAGTACCAGTGCCGCCACACACCCCGTACACCACACCACCCTACCGATGATGTCTGTTCTTGTCACATGTGCTCCCATCTCAGTAACTTCACATGCCAATAGTTCTCCGAGACACTGCCAACCCTCATAGTGCATGTATACATTCCCCACACATCCAACAAGGATATCGGTATAACCTGCTCCCCTCATGTTACATGAATAGACCCCTATCCAGCAGGTATCTGTGTTTATTTGCTTTCCCAATGTTACATGAATACCCCAATCCACCAAGCAAATTGATGTTGCATTTCCCAATGCTACAGTATACTGTAGAAGCGTGGGAAATAACAGATGTCCAGACCCAAGGTTTAAGATGCATAAAAAATGCAAAGGTATGCGTTTGTCAATTTATTTCCAAAAACAAACAAAAATAAATAAATATTCTTAACTTAAAGTTCACAGAAAGGAAAAAAAAATCGGTGTTAGTCTTCACACCCAAAAACAACAGGAAATACTTCTTTCCACAGACTCCTGAATTGTCTTTTTCTTTCGTCTGAACAGCACTTTGTGTGGAAGCGCGCACACACGCACACACACGCGCACGCGCACGCACACGACACACCCACACCCACTCCCACAACCACACCCACACCCACCCTCCTTGCTCTGTGGTCAGTCAAATACTGACTTTCCTCTCCCTATCTAAACAGGTCTCCTAGTGGAGGGTTTATATACTTTCCAGAAGGGGCGTGTCTTGAACTGAGCCCCTCCCCTATTGTGACATCACGTTACCTGAATGCTATAAAGGCAACCATTTTGTAGGCTGCCATCCCTATAGCAGGACCTCAGCAGGAAAAGCAAGACATTCAGGTACACATGCATTTTTTTAATACAGAAAGGAAAGAAACATTTGTTAAAGACTGAAATAAAATCTGCAGCCTTGGCAAGGAAAAACAGATGAGGGGCGCGCGCTCCCTATCTGTCTTCCTTGCAAGGTTTCAGGATTCTATTTACTTTTAAATGTAATTGTCAGAAAGTAAACATGCATTTATTTTAGACAACAATTCTAGTAAATATTTTTACACGGTAGTCTCCTGTAACATATGGCACTGTGTCGCATGGTTCAATGTCACAAGGGTGATTCCAGGAATGCATCTGTCGTTATGGCAGGTGTACATTGCCAAAATGCATTTTGTGTATGTACCCCCCCACACACTACACAATACTGTGCTATGGCCTTGGCAACATACATCCATGCCAGCACACACCTCTACATTAGAATTCCAAACTCCATCCAGGGTGTTGCAGTGGCGGGGGGGAACATGTTCTTAGATATGGTAATTACACAGCTCGTTTTGGGTGTAACAATGTACACATGCACCTGGACCATGACCCAGTATCCCAGCCACCTTAGACCAGCACACAACCACCACACCATGGTACCAGCTCGGCAGCTTTCCACACCACCACCACTTACAGATCATCCCTCATGTCCCGCTCTTCAATAGGCATGCTTGCAACATGCCACTGCACATGTGTACATATAGCAACTTCCTGTCACCAGTCACGTAACCGCCATCTTGTCAGTGAACGTGCACTGTCACCCCATCCACATGCGTCACCAGTGGGTTGCCATCTCTGTAGGTGCACACATGTGTTAACTGTACACATGCATAAATACGTGCCAGGCCATTGAGTATTTGTACATTGCACATATTCCAATGTATGTGGCCTCTGCTAGTGTCCATGACCTCACTACACACTCCTCAGATTCCCACCTACCATGCTCCCTACCATACACAATGGGTATCCCAGCCTCTGACCGGTGGCTACTGTGTACACCAACATGACACCCTCCACTATCACATTCAGTGTCCAGCATCATCTCTTTGGGATGTGCATGCCATCCTCCTAATGGACATCACTCCATCCATCTTAGTGGCGTGTTGCTTCCTCACATTGTTTGCACTCAGCCTACGGCAAACCTCCACATTAGCCATTTGTGTACCTTTCATGAACATTTTGTCCCCACTCATGTCCAGACTCCCCCCTGTGTTCTAGGGTGTCTTTGTAGAGTGCATTTTGCCTGCCCTCATATACCTTTGTCCTGCTGCACCACTGTCTCATACGTGACCTCCCTGTGTTACTTCTACAGCAGGTTATGGGTCATGTTGCATTGTGTTCAATGATACAGCACTCCATACATGCTGTGGTCGTGTGTCTCTTTGTGAAAGTTGCATGTGCAGTACATCCTCCTCCATCTGTCACCTGTGCCCCCTAGATAGGCATCACAGTATTGTACATCCATTGGTGTTCACTGCTGTTGGCACACTGTCCATGGCTGGTCCACTATGGGAGTGTGGCAGTGCCAGGGTTCCACGGTCTGTGCAATCATAACATTGTGTGGCATGGTGTTGCATCCATACCCATCTGTCATAGGTGGACATCTGTTTCTGGACTGTGATTGGGTGTCATCCAACTGCCCTGTCATGTAGCCCACATTCACCTGTTACATTGTGTCTCTTGTTGATCACTGCCTGTGCCATACATGATCTACATTATGTGTTATACAGAGAGCGTGGCACAAGGCTGGTGGTGCCTTTCATCAATATAATGTGTACTGAGGGCAGGATGGGGGCACACAGCACTCACCAGCTGGTACATGCAGTGTCCAGACTGTTACTGTTTCAGTGGATGTAGTGTAATAAAATCGGAACACCACATCATTCACACCATCAGTGCACATGGCACTATCTGTGTGTGCTTACATTTCACTCCACACTCTATGCTTACAAAGGGGATGCACACTGTGCTGGATGACATGTAGGCATACACATGGACTGTGCTTTGTGCACTGCTGGCATGATTGCCTTTGTGTTCAGTTGTGCATAATCTGCACATACTGGATGGGTACCAGTATTGCCACAGCATCTATTCTGTTGTGCATGCTGTGTGCTCCAATGCAGCCTGCATTACACATGCTGTATGTTAGGCAGTGCTGGACTTTGACTGTGAGGCATACCTCACCAATATGTGTTGGCTGTGTTATTGGGGTGTACTAGGTGTTTGGCTGCTTTATGCTTGCTGCTATGGTAACACTAATTTTCAACTGGATGGGTGGGATGATGGGTGGCTGCAAGTGCATCTGTGTCATACAGCAGTTGTTGGACCAGTAGGCCTCACTATGTCCTGTGCTTGTGCAGGCCCACATACTGTGCCGGACAATGATAGCACTGTGCATCATGAGTATCATTTGTTGGTTGTACAGGCCCAACTTGACAGATGCACTGGATACAGTTGCATATGTCAGTTTGATTCCTCAGGTGTGTATATATGGTGTTACCTGTGTTCTTGAGGGGACATGTATCTCTCTGAATGTGCTGTGTTAATGATCCTAACATCACAGGCCCATGTGTTACTGTTCTACATTCTGTGCTATGCCTGCTTGTGTGTTAGCCCATTGTTGTGCTGGCTATGCTCACCATGTTTAATGTTTGACATTGCAGGATGCATGATTGCCCACCGGGAATAGGAGAAGCTGAGGCACGTCCTTGCAGCTAGGAGAATGCTGTCTACAAGGCATGCGAGGGATGTACTTGCTCGACATCATCATGTGTTTGCAGTCTACCATGCAGCAGACACTGTGCCAAGCAATATGGAGGCATCACACAAGACACGGCAGCATGTGTCATCATCACAGGGTGGGTCTGAGATGGCCACTGTTGACGAGGATGTTGTTGGCATTGCGGAGGATATTGTTGACGTAGACCATGTCCCTGTTGTTCCAGGCCCAGTGGTTTCATAGGATGGTGCATCCATGGTGCCAGTGGTGGTGGGCAGTGCCATGGTGGAGAGGGAAGGGACACTGGGTGGCAGCTGTGACTGCAGTCACCATTGGGCAGCAGTGCAGCAGCATATTCAGGAAATCGCGTCCACCTGTGAGACACTTACTGCTCAGTTGCCTGCACTATGTGATGTTCTAGCCCCCCAGGACATACATGAACATTAGTGTACACTTCCATATACATTACTTCTGTGAAATATAGCTGTACCATGTACAGCATTTGTGTTACCATACTGTTTTTACTGATTATGTTGGCTGCTGTTGCATTCTTTGTTGTTATTTATAATGTTGTTACTGTTGTATAGTGTTGTTACTCATTGTTAGTGTTTTTATATTGATTAAACATATATTCCTTACGTTGTGTCTGGGCTTGGTCAATGGTGTACTCCATTATGTCTTACTGGGGTGGTATCACATCTGTGCATTTGTGTTAGTTGTGTGCCCATGCGTGTTGCACTGAACACATACTGTTGTTCTGCTGGATCACTCTACCTTGGTGTATCCTACTCCATTGTGGGTTATTGGTGTATCATGCACTTGATACCTCATTGTGCACAACACTTCATTTAACGTGGTTTATATCCTGCAGTACCATACTGATGTGGAATGCCAGTATTATGTGTCGATTACACATTCTGGATGTACCACCCACATGTGTTCATTGTGTACACCTAGTAGTCCATTCCATACTGTTGATTATATGTCCCTTACACACATCATGTGTGGTGTCATTGCTGTTCTGCACCACATCAGATGGCACACAGGTTCCATATAGCCACTGAAGAAGCATACCCTGGACTGCCACAGTGTGATAAGAAAATATTAACATATGGAAAGCACATGTCAAAGTCCTTTTTGCTTCGGGCTCCTCCCCAGAAGAGGTAACAGCCAACCTCTAGGCTGACTTCAATAAGGTACAGTTATGGTTTAGCTCTCACCAGCTCTCTCTCAATGTGAACAAAACTACCACCATGACCTTCGGCAACATCTAACCAGGCTTCCTTCCCTCCCTACCTTCCGCACCCTTGATGGGACAGTACTGGAGGACGTCGCTTCCTTCCGCTACCTCGGGGTTTGGCTCGAACGTCACCTGTCCTTCTCCAACCACACTGATGCCATCATAAAAAAACTGTGACCCAAGCTCGGAGCCCTTTACAGAAACCGCAACTGCCTCGCTCTCATGGCCAGGTGTGAGCTAGTGCATAAGATGATCCTCCCCTCTTTTGACTACTGCGACATAGTATACAGTGCCTGCTCCCAAATCTACCATAGCCAGACTGGACTCACTTTTCCATGCCTTCTGTCACTTTTCCCTCGATGCCACCCCCCGCACCCATCACTACGACCTCTACCATGCCCTTGCACTCCCTTCCCTTGAAAACTGTCACCTTCAGCACTGCGCTAAATTTGTAGCCAAATTCTGGCATGACGCCCTGCCCTCATACCTCTCTACCTTACTTACCCCAGTTCCCTTCCCTTCTCATGCCCTCAGATCCCTCGATGATCGGAAGCTTCAAATCCCTAGGCGGAAAACCACTATTGGACAATCTGCCTTCTCCTACCGCTTCCCAAACTCTGGAATAAACTCCTCCACAAATTCGCTACTCCTCCTCTACCCACTCCTTGTCTTCAGCACCAGCAAACCACCTCTTGTAAATTGCTCCTGCACTTAAAACACAAGGTGTCCCCCCCCCCGACTGCCTGACCAGTGGCACCTAGCTTACGCTATGGAAGCTGGCTTATCTATACCAACTTCTGTACTTCTAGTACACGGGCTTTACCCTGTTCTAAATGCTTCTCGATACTGCCCGATCCTCACATTTCTCCACTCAGTGTCACACCTCATCTATCCAATACTATGCCATTCTGTAATAAAATCTATGCCTGCCTACTGTTGTTGTTGAACTGTACTGTTGTCCTGTCCCTAGTCCAACACACAATTGTATCCTGCAACTGCATAACTGAAACTTTCTCTGTAAACTGTTCAACTGAATCTGCCTGCTGTATTGCTGTAATTGTGCTCAGCTATGTTCCACTGCTTTTCCTCGCGTGTGTAACTCTTGATAACCTGCGAGTTATCTCCCACTGTACCCTCACCTCCCAGGCTGCACGGGGAGATGAGCATCTTTTTGCTCAGTGTGCCATTCTGGTGAAACAATTTCAATAAATAAATAAATAAATAAATAAATATCCACCTATCACTAACACCATGTTGTGCCGCATTCCTACAGTATTGTTGCCATGCTCTGTGTTGTGTGCAGTACACATATGTCTGTGCCATGTCCTTCTTCCAGCTGTTACTGGCTCTGACTGTGTACAGGCCCACACATGTAAGTCAGCAGTGTATCATTCCTGGTGGGCCAGTGTTTGTCAGGTGCTCAGCCATTAGGGGTGTTCCGTGTGCTTCACCAGGCTGACATTCTTTCCCTCAGTGTGATATTGTCACCATACAAACATCATCATGTGTTGTACCTACCCATTGTACATTGGACATAGGTGTCCTCTGATTCTGTGCCCTTCATGTACAGGTAGTATTACATGTGTGTGTCACTCCAGCATGATACCCACCTGTCATGTGGCATTTGCACCACACATCCCTGAACACCTCTATGTTCTATATATTTTCACATCTATTTATCACTCCACTATCCTGTGCATCCTTCCAGGGTACTCTCGACATGGCCTCTCACTCCCAGCCTGAACACGCACTGCCAGCATTCCCTCCACCCAACATTACTGCCAGTTCAGTCATCCAGCATCCAGGTTAACGCCAGGGTGTCTCGCCATCCCATGACACACGTACAGACTCAGAGCACTACCCTGACATCAGGATGGCACCTTGAACATTGTCTATTGCACTGTGCCTTCCTTGGGATGTGGGACTGCTACTGGTGCCCCCTTGATTGCCACACAGCCACAGCAAGCATTTTGGCTTTGTCCCATGTGTGTCTTCCCCTCCCTGTGGTTGCAATGTGCAATGACACCTTTGTGCACTGCAACCGTAATGGCGGCTGCACCATTCCACCCACCACATTTTGCAGGCTTGTCCTGTACTATCCCCAATCCCCACTGGGGCCCACCAGGATGCCGAGCAATTCCAATGCCCTCCCCCTGAGAGTGGAGATCTGTGTGCAGTCACTCAATCCTCACCCTCCCATGCCTACCCCTGGCAACCCATGTCCACATCCATACATGGTTGACCACATTGCATGGTGTGTGGCATCCACTACCTCGACCCTCAGTGTCACTGTGCCTGCTCATGTGACTGCACACTTTGACATGTGCTTTCCATATGCTAATATTTTCTTATCACACTGTGGCAGTCCAGGGCGTGCTTCTTCAGTGGCATTTCAACATATGCGTACCGCCCTCACTCAGCTGTGCCTGTGTCACACCACAAATGACATGGCTACTGCCATCTGTGCACACACTGTCCTGTGCCATATTGCTTACCTGTGCCATTAGGGGACAGTGTGACACTGTGACATGGGTACCACATCCATGACACACATGTACCGCTAGTGCTCTGCCCTGTGTTGTTTGTGCCATGGGCACAGTATACTGCATGTTCTGTCTGGGTCTGCAGCATGGCAGGTATTCAGTGGTGTGGTACTGTCTGACTGCATGGGGGGGCAGTGTCTTGTTACTGTATCTGTGCATGTCATTGTGGGATTGCATTGTGTCACGTTGCCAGGGTACATGCATCTGGCCACTCCATGGCATGACTGTGACATCATTGCATGTGTGCCTGGTTTGTTCACGTTTGACGTGGCCACCTACAGTCACAGCCATGGCTGTTGATCAATATGTTGTGATGTTGCTGTGTTATTTTATATGGTGTGTACTGCATACCTGATATCCACATTCCAGCCATTACAGAAACACACTTAGGTGACCCATGACCACATGTGTTATCATCTGACCATGTGTGTTGACATGTGGGTATCGTGTGCAGGCATGTGCGCATATTCACTGAGAGGCCTGTGCTGTTGTCTCATTGACCTTGTGAACTGCTGTATGTTGCTTGTGTTGCTACTGGGTTACTACCACTGTATTGCTCATGTCCAACTGTGTCTGTCTGTGGACCTGTGGTGTGAGTCAGACATATGATATCTTTATGGCAGGTATGTGTCTGTGCACTACTAGTGTGGTCCATGCATCCCGTGCATCAGGGAGACATTGGCTGCACCTCTGCATACAGCTCACAGGTTTGTCTGCAACATGTACATGTGGGATGGTGGTTGTGCACGTCTCTGTGTCTCACAGTGATGGTACTTCATTGCTGCTGTTGCCTGTTTCCCAATGTGTGGTATGCACATGCACTGTTGTAGTATGCTGTCCAGTGCAGTGGTTACACACTGTAATGCACAGCAATACCACAATGATACATGGACACTGCCTGCAGTTATGGCCCTAGGGCCATCACAGTGTGGCCATGCTGTGTTGCGTGTTCCATATCTGGTGTTCTACTGATCTGTCCACCCTTGGCCTGGATATCATGACATCCCTCATGTCTATCACATGGTGTCATGTCACATGTGACTGTTTGGAGCCACACTATGTCCTCTAATAGGGTGTATCGATAATCCACATCCCTTTCTGTGCAGCTATTCATGCTCCCACTTCCTCTGTTACATCATCCCTCACCTCATCCCATGCCCTGTTCTCCTGGTATGTGTCATTCACTGTGGTATACCCCATACGTTCATGTTGGGTACTTTGACCCTGTATCATATCCTGTCTCTCCCTCCACTCCTTATGGGAGTACATGTACAGGTCCATGTTCCTGTCCTCATTGGACATGTGCTGGACACCTTGTGCCATCTGTGACAGGCTACCATGCACATTTGTACTCTGTCCATGTCCTTGCATGGTTATTGTCCCCATGTCTGTGCGGTGATGTTCATGTGTGTCTTCTCATGATTCTTGTATAGTGCTATGTTGCACACTATTCTCCCAATGGTGTTGACACAGTATATGCATCCCAGCATCCTACATACATGACCAAATGGCATGTCACACTGTGTCACTACCTTCTGCTCAGTATTTTCCTGACTCCATGGTCCCATTCCTGGTTTGTGCTGCTTTTATTTGCCTGTCCTACTGCTAGGGTGTTGCTTGCTGTGTATGGGCCACATGCATTCTCCCACACTGGTTGGCGCATATTTTCTAATGCCATATTCCTGACCATTCCTGACAGTTTGGCATGTCCCTGCTCCTTCCACCTACACTGTGTGGCATGTTCACACTGTTGCAGACCTTTGTGCCATATGGCTACAGTTTCAGTCTGCAGTCTTGCTGTTGCACATTGTCACTGATGGTGAAGTTGCATTGCAGCTGTCACAGCACTGATCCCTGTGGGTCACACAAGTCATCCTTCCCACTGTGGTGTGCCAGAAACTGTGCACCTTCATCTGCATCCTGTCACACGGCCATTGTCCCACACACCACATTACTGTCCTGCCCACCCCCATATTCCCCTTTTCCTTTTCTGGTCATTTACCTTGCACATTGTCTTGTATCTTTCTGTATTCCAGATGGCCATTGTCCAATGCCCTCCCCTGACCACCTCCCTTGTCACACATTATTGGGATTCACTGGATCATGATCTTCCTGTAGTGCTACATGGCAGCTTTGGTCATGTTGTCTGTTTGCAGGCTGGTATTGGACTGGTTCAGTCTCTGACTCCTACTGTGCACCTGTGGGGTCTGTCCATCAGTGAAACTGTCTTGACACACTGTGGGTGACTGTCAGTATTAGTGGTGTGTCCTGCATATGTCACACACAAACATGCCTGGCTCTGCACTTGTGCATTGCCTTTGTGTGTATCCTGCCACTGATCACAACACCACTGTGTGCCATGGTACCTGTGTCCATGGTTGCCCCGGCTGCCAAGTATGGTTTCTCACTGGCAACCTGTGTCTCGTGACATATCACACACATGTCTACTGTGTTTGTGGACATGTCCTGCACTGGCATTTGCACCCCTGCTCAGTCAGTCCCAGTACTTCACTACATACATCACAGGTTGTTGTGATCCCTTTTCCTTGCCTGTGCTATGTTCCTGTGGGCACCATGGCCCAGGTGTGTACTTACCAATCAGCCATCCATGCTGTATATCTCCCCATTCAAAAAGGTTGCACAACGTACTCTGCCTCATGATGTAGGAGTCATGGCATGACCCAGGGAACTATGCACACACATCCAGGATCCGGCATTCACTGTCACACACCACCGGTATATTGATGGAGTGGTACCCCTTCCAATTTACATATGCTGCCTCATTTTCAGTGGGTGCCTTAATTGCTATGTGTGTGCAGTCTATTGCAGCCAATGTCCTTGGGAATCCTGCCATGCCATAGTACTTTTCCATCACCTCCTGCTGCTGTTGTGCCTGTAGTGGATACCTGATGTACTGATGTTCCTTTGGTACTATGACATTCAGGAACTGTTCTGGGCACCATGACACTGCAGCTTGGCTCATGCCTGTGGTGCCCCGTGTAGGTGTCTGGAATAAGCCTATTGCCAGCATACACAGGGCAGCTGTCACCTTTGCCTCCACTGTGAGTGCATGGCCCAGTGTGTTTTGCTTTGCAGCTCTTCACGCACTGTGTTGCATAGGTCATTTATGGCAGCCTTGTTTAGCTTGTATCTAGCTATGCACCGCTCCTCTGAGAGGTCTTTGTATGCCCACCTGTGGCGGTATTGCCATCTGGCAGGTTGCCTACTTTGTACCCTGTGTTCACTTGTGTCCCTTGCTGAATGTGGTTGCAGGGGTTCCCCTTCCTGTTGCCTGCACCTTTGTCTCCGCATGTAGTGGTACCATGCACCGCACCCAGTGGCATGTTGTCACTGTCATATGGTTTTCTTTGGCCTGCTCCTGTGTCAGACACTGCTGGGTGGTACACTGTGCCTGTGGCCTCACTGCCAGTGGCCATCTTTGTTTGCTGGGATGCTCCTGGTGTTGTCTTTGGTCTTCTAGGTTTGTTCTGTGTGGTGTTGTGTGTGTGCTGTGCCCACGTGGCCTTATATGGCCTTACCCCCACATGGTTCCTATTGCCTACACACAGCTTAATTGGTCTTTGATTGTTGGTTCACTTCTTTTTTCCTCAGGGAGTGCTACTCCTCAGTCTCGGTGGAGTAGCATTTGTGCAACATTTTTTCCTCAACTGCAGGATTTCCATGTCTGAGTATAGCATTTTGTGCTTTCCAGCTCCCTGAGGGATTCCTGCAGCTGTGTTTTTCCTGAAACCGCCAAGTACTTTTTGCCACAGCTGTGGGAGTTTTGTGCATATGCCACAGCGCAGCTCCCTCATTTTTCCTGCAGCTGTGGCAATTTTGGGTACTTGCAGGAATTTTTCAGCTTCTCACTCCTTTGTGAATCCAACCCCCGGTGCTTGAAGGTGTAGGAGGAGGTGAACCCTGTAAACCAGAGACAGGCAGATTGGGGAAGTCAGCCCGGAGGCCTGCTTGAAATCAGGGTGAGCTGATAAAAGTTTTTGAGAGAACCAAGTCAGTATCAGGCTGAACTGAGGCCCTTTAGAGTTAAATGCTAGAGAGAATCAGGGAGTGGCAGTTATTCCTGCTGTATAAAAAGGGAAGTCACTGATGACAGATTCTTTTTGAAAACTGGAAAAGAAATAATTTAATTTTGTATAGTTCCAACAAATGTAAACTAAAGAGTTTAGGTATTTGAACTTCGAAACCTGTGTGACCTTTCACTCTGAATGTTTCTGAATAGCCCAGGCTACACGGTTACACACTGCCTGTCACAAGCTGTCAGCATCTCTTTAACATGGTTGCTGGAACATGGGGAAAAGTGTGGGGGAGGGGGCTGTAGTAATTACAATAGAGACCATGATAGCTTCCCTTCTCACCTTGCATGCATTAATAGCATTCTGAATGTTCATCAGCAAAAGTGTTTTGGGGGCTGCTGCTCCCCCTCACCCATAGATTGCAGCACCTATGCCATTTAATTAGATAAACAATGGATGTCCAGTTTCTGTCAGTTTCAGGGACTGAAATGAAAAGTTACTTTTAAAAGTTCATGCAATGGAGGTCTGACTTATAAAGACCTTTGAGCCATTAATCTGACATCAGAATGATGGTACAGCATCATCCTGGCATTACATTGATAACACAACAAGTCTATGATGTCATAGTTTCCCTACAAGGAAAATGACCAGCCATACACTTATATCCCCTTGTCCTTGGGGCTACTAGGTTTGGGGGTAAAGCTACCAACTGCCCCTATTTTCCCAGGACAGTCCCTATTTTAGGCAGCATGTCCCAGTGTCCCCACAAATTTTGGAAAATGTCACTTTTCTCCCAGTTTTTGCTTACTTGTCCCAGTCCCCCCCCCCTTTTTTTTGCTGACTGCTAATCCTTGAGTGACAGCTATTTCAGCACTACTGTGGCACTGCTCGAGCTGGACAGCAGTTTGCAAATTCAGTCCCTTCACCTGTGTTGCACTGCAAGCATGTCAGTGGGAGCACAGTAAAGCATGTTCCTTCCTGTTAGATTAGAATGGGTAGTAGTGCAAACAAACACATGTGGACATCTGCCTGCCAGCAGCTTAGAGGGACTCCAGACAGAGAAGAGACCGGCAGCAGGGAACTAAGGTACCTGAACCTGATCAGCTGTAGAGAAGTGTGTGAAAACAATCTGGTGTGGTAGTGGGAGTCACTGAAGTGAAGTTTGCTCAGCAAATGAGGTGAGTGTAAGTGGGTTGGATGGGACTGTCAGGAGGAGCAATACATGCAGCTCGAACGCTTGATCGCAATTTAATGCAGGTTTACTTCTAATGAACTTTCTGTACATCATGGCTTGGAACTTGCTGCAGCACAGTGATGTATTGCTTTAATCTGAATGTTTGCTACTGTTGTTACTGAGGGGTGGCATGGCCAGAGCAAGCAGCAAAATGTAACCGATTGTGCACACTGGTGACTGCGGCGGTGTCCGTGGGAGTGACACGGTGGGGGGGGGTCATGATCAGGATGAACTGTCCCAGTTTTAGACCTCAGAAAGTTGGTAGCTTTATTTGGGGGTTAAATAGTATTTGAATGAGAAGTTAGGCAGAGTGGCCCAGTTGGTCCATACAGGCTCAAAGTGTTGGAAGGGAGATGACGAAAAATAGCTAGAGGGAAGAAAGTGAGTTAGTTGGTGGAAGCAGAGTTGAAGTCCTCTGCAGAGAGACAGAGAGAGAGAGAGCAGTTCATGGCAGTGGCCAAATGAATACTCCTGTGGAGGAAGAATATACCAGCTACTTGTGAAGTGGCAGATGCACTCTGATCAAAAAGAAAGCCCTTTGTGGGGTAGACAAATAAAGAAAGGAATAGATAGAGGTGGGTAAGAAGAAGAAAAAATGTAAGGTACAGAGAAAAAAGTACAGAACAGAGGGAGACTGAAACAAGCATTTGTCAATTCCGAATGTTGTCTCACTGGCATTGGCATTGGTAGTGTATGAGTTAGAGATGCATAATAGGAATGGCAGTGAAGTATGGAACTGACGCCAACCCTACCCCAACCCTGCAGAGACTGACAGGCGCTGGGGTGTGCCTTTGGGGCACCAGCTATAACGCTCATGCCATTTTACCTCACCCTACCCTGTAGACACTGACAAGTGTTGTGGTGTGCTCTGGGGTCTTTGGGCCTTATACTTACCCCATTCCATAAGGAAATATGCTGAGACGGGTGCAGTACAGGAGAATGGCGTGAACGTTAGGACCGAACACTCCAAGGCACACCTCAATGCCTGTCACTGGCTGCAGGGTGGGGGTGGGGGTGGAATGGCATGAGCATTACAGCCAATGATCCCAAGTCACACCCCTGACACCTGGCAGTCTCTACAGGGTGAGGTGTTACAGTTGGAAACCCTACCATTGTAGGTGATTGTTGGTATTTACACTCCAAATTTTCAACATAGGTTTTTGTGACCCCACCTCATGAAAAGCAGCACAATCAGTTTGTTAACTGAAAGGTGGTTTTGCATAACAGCTATGCCATTTGGTGACACAGGGATGAAAACACATTTTGGGCAGGATGTGAAAATGACAACTGTATTGTTCATGAAGAGGCATACAAAAATGGCAACGTTGAAAATCTGGAGTGAAAATATGAAAAATTTGTGAAGTCATGAACATGCATAGAAACTGCTCAACACACATCCGTAACCCAATTATTTTGGGGAGTTTTTTAGCCACATTTTAAACACAGGCATTTTGGGACCTCCCCTCATGAATAGTGGCACTGTCCCAAAAGTTGATTTCCCACAGCTACCATGCCATTGCGTGCCACAGGTGCGGAAACACATTTTGGGCAGGCTATGAAAATTGACAGCTGTACTGTTGATAAGGAGGTGTGAAACAATGCCAGTCCCAATATCAAGCCCTGCAGGACCCCCCTGTTGACTTCCATGGTGCTGGATAACTCTTCCCCCTACCACCACCCTCTGAGACCTGTCCCTCAGACAGCTTTCTACCCACATGGTCATTTTCTCCCCAGCCCTGAGACCCAACAGTTTAATGTTTAATAAAGCCTCTTGTGGGGTACAGAATCAAAGGCCTTGCTGAAGTCCAACTAAAGGACGTCCACTGCCTGGCCCCTGTCTACTGCCCTGGTGACCCAGTCAAAGAAATCAGATTAGTTTGGCATGATCTTCCTCTACAAATCCATGCTGCCTCTAATCCTATAGACCATTCTATATCCCGCAGCCTACACCCTCTTCCAGGACTGGACAAAAATGCAGGCCCTGTATTGGCCTCAGTAGTTCTGGCTGGGTTCTCGGTGAATACTGGGGCTGGTGTTGTTCAGTGTCTTCATCAGCGACATTGGGGAGGACATAAAGGCCTTAAAATAGGCATGTATTGTACTCCTTTGATTGTATACTGTCTGCCTTTTGATATTTCTGTTGTCGACTGCGTTACTAACTGTGTATCTTATGCTTTGGGGATAATTAGAACACGTATAAGAAGGGAGAGAGCTGGGCCTGCAGGGGGCAGAGAGAAAAGGGGAGGAAGGATTGGAGTTGTGAGGTCCAGGAGGCACCCTGGGGTGAAATGGACCCAGGACAGAGGTCCTTCTTATCTTGTCTCCATACCCAAGGGTTCTAAGGTTAACAGGCAGGTGCCGAGGTCTTACCCGACAGCTCATCCTACCTGGGCAGTATTATGCGATGCTAGATCTATTAAGAACAAGACAGCTATTATAGCTGATCTTGTTGGAACACCTGATCTGGCTTGCATCACCGAGACCTGGCTGGATGAAAATGCAGGCCCTGTATTGGCCTCGGTAGTTCCGTCTGGGTTCTCGGTGATACACCATCCCAGGTTGGATCATAGGGGCGGGGGTATGGCCATTATATTTAAGACTGAGCTGGGCCTTGTGGATGTGCCAATGGGAAGTACCAGATACTTTGAGTATATCCTGGGAGAGGGTGTAGGCTGCGGGATACTCTTCATCTACCATCCACCAGGAGATGGCGGAGAATTAGAGGGGGGCAGCAAGGTCAGCTCCCAGGGTGGGGGCTGACCAAACGAGCAGACATGAAAGACCGTTAGGCCTATTCTGCTGGCATTTTAGTATGTTAGTATGTAATTCCTGCAGGAGATAGCAAACTTCATCATCGACATGGTGTTGAGGTCCCCCAGATGGATAATTGTGGGCGACTTCAGTGCCTGAGTCGACAATGAATTCACGCACTTTGGTCAAAATCTCCTCCAGCTGATGACCATGCTGGGCTTCACACAGGTAGTTACCTCCTCGACCCATGTAGGGGGTCACTCATTGGAACTGATCTTTCTTTTGGGTATGGAGACAGTTGACTTGGGGGGTGGAACCAGTCAGCTGATCTGACAATCACACCATAAGGTTCAGCTTCAGGGCTCCCCCTAATAGATCTGCCCCTATGGAGATGGTTCAGTACTGCCCTTTAAAGGGAGTTAACCCCAGTGATCTATCGGCGGTGTTGGACCTATCGGGTTTGTCGAGTGAATGCATGAGTCCAGATGATCTCGCATTAACCTTTAAGGCTGTGGGAGATGCTCTGGACAAGATTGCTCCTGCTCGTGTTCAGCCTCTCACCCTTCGCCCAAGGAGCCCTTGGTTTAATGGCTCCTTGAAGGAGTTAAGGCGAGTTGCCTGAAGGATGGTGAGGGTCTGGCAGAAGTCTGGCCTTGATGCTGACAGGCTTAGGATGATGGCACATTATGATGGCTATCAATTAGAAATCACCCGTAAGAAGGCAGAATTTCTGTCCAGGGAGATTTCTGCTGTGCGGAATCAACTAGCTCAGCTTTTCCAGACTGTGGACAGATTGTGCAATCCCGTCTGTCTCCAGCCCAGAGAAGCTTTTTCTCAGTCTAAATGTGAGACGTTTGTTTGATTCTTCGCAGATAAGATTGCCAGCATCAGGTCTAGCATCGGCCCAACCTCCCCTATGAGGGATTGTAGAGATCGGCATGAAGTGGCATGCACTCAGTCTGTCTGGTCAGATTTCTGATGGACATCGTGAAGATCATCCAAACACTGCGCCCAACCAGTTGTAGTTTGGATCCGGGCCCTATACCCCTCTTAGCGGAATGTGTAGATGTTATCTGCCCAATCCTTGCTGAAATCTTCTGGAAGTCCTTGTAGAGGGGGGTCTTTCCAGATCCCCTCAAGGAAGCGGTCATTCGACCGCTCCTTAAGAAATCCTCCTTGGATCCAGAATGTCTTGCTAACTACTGGCCTATCTCTAACCTGCCATTTATTGGTAAGATTATTGAAAAGGTGGTTACGCTGCAATTGGACAATCACCTTACAACTCACAATGTCTATGACACCCTCCAGTCTGGTTTTAGGAAGAAGCATAGCACAGAGACTGCACTTGTCCGGGTATTGAATGACCTCCTAATGGCAGGAGATCGAAAGGCATGCACCATTCTGGTCCTTCTTGATCTCTCTGCTGCATTTGACACTGTAGACCATGCTGTGCTGTTGGATTTCTGCATCTTTGTGGGCTGTCTGGTACACCCCATTCTCCTATATTACACCCGTCTCAGCGTATTTCCTTATAGAATGGGGTAAGTATAAGGCCCAAAGACCCCAAAGCATACCACAATGCTTGCCAGTGTCTACAGGGTAGGGTGAGGTAAAATTGCAGGAGCGTTATAGCTGACGCCCCAAAGGCACACCCCAATGCCTGTCAGTCTCTGCAGGGTGGGGGTGGGGTTGGCATCAGTTTAATACTTCACTGCCATTCCTATTGCGCATCTCTAACTCTTGCACTACCAATGCCAGCAAGACAATATTCGGCATTGACAAATGCTTGTTTTTAGTTGTACCCAAAGATTAGGGATTTGTTAGTGCTCTGGGGTGCAATTTCGGTTGGCTGCCATTTGGTAACAGCAGAGAGCTGCATTTCTGGGCAATATAAATAGGCAGGACAGGAAGGGGAATAGGGGGAGTTCCTGGAGAGTGCAGAGAGAGAGAGAGAGAGAGAGAGACAGAGAGAGGGGAAGAGACCAACGGGCACTGCAGGGCAGTGCGAGGTGGGGGACCCATTCCCCCACTTTATGCAGGCCAGTTTCTACAGCAGCGATGTGTCAGGTCCCCTGGGTGAGCATCCGTGGAGGGCTCCAAGAGTTAGGTAGCTGCTACTGTTTTTGTAGGTTCCCAGGCTCTGGGAGGTGGTAAGGAGAGTAATGAAGGTGTAGGATAGGTAGGCCCCAGGGTCCAGTTTTGGCCCTGGTAGATGGGGAGTGGTCTTGGGTTGTCGGGGTTGTGGTTGGTTGTGGCAGGACATCTGCAGCTTGGGTAGAAAGGTGGTTGAGGGACACTGGTGAGGAGGCTGAGGGGGAGCCTCTAACTCCAGTTAAAGGGCCTGTTTGGAGGGACAGGACTGGGGGCTGCTGGTCTTTAGCCGAGTGGGCTGCAGAGTGCCCTGGAGGTATCCCCTGGGTCCTGGTTTGCACATATCAGGAAGCGGGTGGTTGGTGAGGAAGAAACGGTTAGGCAGCAGTCATTTTGGATCAGGCTCACAGAACAGCCAGGATGCTAGTTGAAGAGATCTTGGGAGACTGAGCAGACCAGGAGAGTGACCTGGGTGAGAGAGCTTTGGGGCATGGTGCGGTGGGTTTTGTGGGTACCTCACCATCCCTGTCCCTTGTAAGGCTAGAAGAAAGTACCAGGGAATAGTTTAGGGAGAAGCTTATGCTTTCAAGTGGAGAGGAAATGAAAATTAGGATAAACCCTGGCTAGCTTGATCAGTGAAGCATCAGGTACTTGCCAGTGTCACAGGGATCTTTGGAGCTTCACGGTCTTTAGGACCCTGGGAAAAAGGAAAATCGAATCCGCTGTATGTCTGAGCTATAAAAGATCTTGCTCTGCCTTAAACTTTTGCTATCTCTATTTGTGTAGAAGTTTAGCCCCATGGAGCTGAAGCTGATCTCAAGTCATAAGCCTACCCCTGCAGCCCTCCTAAATCATTTGGGCTCAGGAGAAATAACGTGATTTTGTTTTGTGAGGCATCAGGAGTTGGTCTCAGTTTGTGAAGGAGGATTCTAATGAAATGTAAATCCTTAACTGCCTCCCCACGGATGCCCTCCGACTTGCAGTCACATCCTCTGTTCTATCTCTGGTAGACTATGGCCTACCTGTGTATGGTGCAGCAGACCAGACTGCCCTGCACAAGATCCGCCTCACCTTAAACAAGGCCTGCAGTCTCATAACTGGGGCTTCTAGTCTAACCCACACTTGCCGTCTTTACACCATGGCTAATCTACTCAACCTAGATGAGTGCCTCAAATACCAAACCTGCCTCCTAACAAAAAAATCACTCCTTGGGCTATCCCCAACGGGTCTGCCAACCACTATCCACCGTGCAAACCCTACAGTGCATACCTGCATATCCCGCAAAACCGCACTGGTTATACCGAGGGCGAGAACCTCGCAAGGTCAAAGGGCTTACCCCTACAGAGTCCCCTGTTGGTATAACGTCCTCCCCGCCGGAGTCACTGATGACGCCTCATTATCTTATTTTAAAACTAGTCTTAGAAATCACCTGCTCTCAACACGCAGCTGTACCTGCCTCTATGCCTCCTCCTATCCTCCCAGACAAGGCTCACTGAACTGCTCTCTGACCTTCTGTCCAGCTCCACCTTTACTTGCTACTATCTTCCCCACACTCCTCTTCTGATGTCTTCCACCCAGCCTTACCTTTATTCTGCCCACTGAATCAATCTCCATGTAACTACTGTATATTGTCTACTCTGTAAAGTGCACATGTAAGCCTGTTGTATACTGTGTTTGACAAATGCCTGTATTTTTTGGCTGATTCCTAAATGTACTCAGATTTTTGTCTGCCTTGATGTTTGTTTCTTGCACTGTTTTGTCCTCACTGTGACGAGGTACCTTTGTAAATGAGCCTCTGGCTCAAAGGTTGTTAAACTGATGTTCTAATAAATAAATAAATAAAATAAATTAATGAATTTTAACCTTCCAAATAGTTCCATTTCAGGGGGCCTAGTTTAAAATCCTGCACCTCTGTCATCTCGGGATCAAAGGGGGGCCCTGCGGCTGAAGAAGAAAGAAGCCCAGAAGCTTAGGAGCTCTGTGTGAGTTAGGGTGCCCGATGTGTTTTCATGGCCACCATCCTCAACATTTTGAAGATGTCCTCAGCTTGGCCCAAATATTTTTTCAAGTTTCTGAACCCCATGCAATTATGTCTGGTGAGATTTCTGTGTGCTTGGGCTGTCTTCCCCCTTCCCAGGAAGATTCAGTTTTGTTTTGCCCCTAGACAATGTGAAGGGGAGTAGGGGGCCACATGTGAGGGCTCATCTGGGATATTTTCTTGTGCTCCAAGACCCAAGAACCCCATATTCCATTTAGCAGAGGTGCGAGAGGGTCGCTCTGCCTACTAGGCCATGTGGCACACTTTTAAATTCATTGGTGGCATGGCGGTGGTGGTGGTGGTGGTGGGCCTTCCCTGGTGTTAGGCCACAGGCTTCTTCTAAAGAGCTCACGTGCAATCTGTGAGTCACATGGAGGGATCCCTGTCTTCTGACTGGCTGCTGGATTGTGGAGGGGAAGCAGTGCTATGAGTCAGTGCCATTTTGCCGCAAGTAGAGCATGGAGGCAGGTGTGAGTTGGGAGCTCGTAGCTGTGAGAGGAGAGAAATTTTGCAATCAGTAACAAGGACTAGCCAACGTTTCCCCCAGTCTTGGTGAGAGACAGTGTGGGGTGCTGATTATATGAACTTGACGTGGCTGTGGAACAACAGAGGGAAAGGACAGCCAGATGAATGGTGTGTCTGCTGTGTATTCCAGGAGGGAAGGCATAGCTAGACTGCCATCGTGTAACATCTGTTCCAGCTCTGCCCTTGGAGACATAGTTGATCGAACCCTCACAGCATTTTGGAAGGCCCATACTCAGTGTGGTCACAGGGAAATGTGGGGTCCGGACAAATCATGGGAGGATGGGGTGGTACCTGAGGACTGGAGGAGGGCAGATGTGATTCCCCTTCACAAAAGTGGGAGCAAGGCAGAAGCAGGAAACTACAGACCTGTTAGTTTAACCTCAGTGGTAGGGAAAATGATGGAATCACTTCTGAAGGAAAGAATTGTTGCATATCTAGAGGCCAGAGGGGCACAGGACCCAAGGCAGCATGGATTCACAGCTGGAAGGTCATGCCAGACAAATCTGATAGATTTCTTTGACTGGGTGACCAAAGTAGTAGATCAGGGAGGGGCTGTGGACATGGCCTACCTAGACTTTAGCAGGCATTTGACACAGTCCCACAAAATATTAATATACAAGTTAGCCAGCAGGAGTGGGTCCCAAGATGACAGCCTGGGTAAAGAATTGGCTGGAGAATAGGACACAGAGAGTAATAGTAAATGGAGTCCACTCTGAAAAAAGGGGGGTTAGCAGTGGGGTACCGCAGGGTTCAGTACTAGGACCGGTCCTCTTCAATGTCTTTATAAGCGACATTGCAGAGGGACTGGAAGGAAAAGTATGTCTCTGCAGATGACACAAAGATCTGCAACAGAGTTGATGCACAAGGTGGAGTGGGAAGGATGAGAAGGGACTTGGCAAGGTTAGAGGAATGGTCAAATGTATGGCAGCTTAGATTCAATGCTAAGAAGTGCAAGGTAATGCACCTGGGAAACAAAAACCCAGGGGAAGAGTACACAATGGGGGGTGAGATACTAACAACAACAAAAATGGAAAGGGACCTGGGGGTAGTCATATCAGATGACCTAAAGGTGGGCAAGCAATGTGAGAGGGCAGCAAGAAGGGCTGGGGGATACTGGGATGCATAGGAGAGGCATCACCAGCAGAAAACAAGAAGTTATTATCCTCTGTACAGACAGCTGGTGAGACCACATCTGGAGTACTACGTGCACTTCTGGATACCCAATCTCCGCAAAGACATAGACAGGATGGAAGCTGTCCAGAGGAGGGCAACTAAAATGGTGCAGGGTCTACACCGAAGACATATGAAGAGAGACTTAAGGAGCTTAATATGTATAGCCCTTGAGGAAAGGAGGGAGGGGGACATGATAGAAACTTTCAAGTACCTCAGAGGAATCAACAAAGTCCAAGAGGGTAGCATCTTTCAAAAAGAGACGTGCAAGAACAAGGAGGCACAATTTGAAGATAGAAGGGGGGTTTGCCTAGAGGTAATTTAAGGAAATATTTTTTACAGAGAGGGCTGTGGATGCATGGAACAGCCTTCCAGAGGAGGTTGTGGAGTCAAAAACAGTGGTGGAATTCAAGCATGCATGGGATAGTCATAAGGCAATTCTAGGGGATGGGGGTAGGAAGAAGTAGGCTGCTGGTTAACTAGGATCTGCAGCTTATCCATCAGGTAGGGAAATGGGCAGACTGGGTGGGCCAAGCGGTCCTTATCTGCCATCAAATTCTATGTTTCTATGTTTCTATATGGTGGGCAGAGGATTTAAGTCTGAGGATGCGTCTCCCTCGGAGGAGCCTATGTCAGTGGTGCCTATATCACTCTTGAGGTGGCTGTGGAACAACAGAGGGAAAGGTCAGCCTGATGAATGGTGTGTCTGCTGTGTATTCCAGGGGGGAAGGCATAGCTAGACTGCCAGCGTGTAACATCTGTTCCAGCTCTGCTCTTGGAGACATAGTTGATCGAACCCTCACAGCATTTTGGAAGGCCCATACTTGGTGTGGTCACAGGGAAATGTGGGGTCTGGACTATTTGAGAAATTCTCCCTTGGAGACCTGTCTCCAGCCAAAGAAGAAAAGCTGCTGGAACTTTCCTCTAATGTAATTGTTGAAATTGTGGAAGAGGAGAATGGTGCTGCAGGACTAGATCCTGAGGGCGAGGAGGGGCACCGACATCTGCCCAGACCCTCATCGCTGGCTGCTAACTATCCCCATGGCAAAGGGAGAGAAAGGGGTCAGAAGCAATCAGCAGGTGGCCCTTCAGGGTCTGGGGGTCCCCATATCAAACCCTGCCTGGGAGCAGCAATCCTGCCCTGGATGGTAGGCTGGTGGATGCAGCATCTGTGTGACCACAAACTGTGATGGCTCGGCTGGGGCCTATAGGAGAAAAGCCTGACAAGAAGCAGGAGAAAAGGTTAATTGCAGAGGATGAGGACTTCAATGATGAAAAGTATGTTGGCAAAATGTTCCAGTTTACAGACTATGAAGTATACCGTGCTATTCCCCAAACCATTCTATCGTCCTGCGATTGTCTCTGGGGATTGTACCTCACGTATACCACCACGCTGTAAGGCCCTTGGATACAGGATGGATGAACTAAACCACAGTCACCCTTTGAACCTAGCCTATTGTCAGGGAAGCTGGCTGGAACCAGGTCAAGCCACAGGACCAGTGTCTGGGATCTGCCAGAATGGAGTCAAGCTGAAAGGTGGGTGTAGTTAAGTGTGAGGTTGAGTATCCACAATTGGATTATCCCTATGTCTGAACGATTCTGGAATTTTATTAGGAGATGCAAGAGGAATGGATCTTCAGGGAGCATCTTGAGTTGCTAAAGCATTGACCTGGATCTGGAGGCAGTCTATCTCAGGAACTGTTTCAGGAGGCACAGGCCATGTGCCATACTGCACCTTGGACAGGGCTTACCATCTTCAAGCATTTTGCACTGGTCCAGGATTTGGCAGGCTGACAAGTAAAATATTGCATACTGTCAACAGACTCTTTTGGAGATGTTACCACCAAGCTCGACCCAGAATTTTATTTCAAAGCCAGTGGAGGACCTGTCACCTAAGCCTTCTGTAAGGGACTCTTTGGACTGTGCCAGGAAGATTGTTTCTCGGAGCAGGTTATGGAGTCTGCTGTAAGTACTTTAAATTACTAATGTAAAGATTGATAATATGCAATTTTTGATTAAGAATCCAACGTTACTAATCTTCTACATTTAAAATGTGGCTGGGATTGCCACTAGTGGAACCTAACAAGATGGCAGCATAGATACTGGCTCCCTAGCCTAGAAGGAGGAATCTTGCAGCATCTTTAACATAGCCACTGCAAAATGCCATATTAATTAGAAGATGAGAAGCAGAATTGAATAAGGACTCTGGTTTTCTACTTATTTTATACAGGACTTCAATTTCACCGCTGCCACTGCAACTCGAACTGAAGTGGAGGTTTGTGAGGGTCCTTGTAACAGCATGGCGCTGCACCAGCAGATGCCTACCTGGGAGCATTCATCAGCTCAAGACATGTTTGCTTACCTTACAGAACAAACGTCCCAAGTAACCATAGCTACTAATGGTAATACTCAGGTCCTCCAGACCCTAGAAAGCCGCATATTCTCAACAGAACAGTGGATAAATGCTACCAAGCTCAAAGTACCGGACATTGCTGGCACACTTCGGGAAGAGCAGCACACTATTCAGCTCATGCGGAGCAAAATCAACAACCTTGAAAATTGAGGTCACCGAAACAATCTCAGATTTGGGGGCTTCCTGGAACAGGCTGAAGCGAGGGACACTGAAGGTCTTCTTCAGAAAGCCCTGGTGGATATGTTTAATCTGGACCTCACACGGTCGCTTCAGATGGAGCACGCCCACCATTCCCTAGCACCACTGCCGGAGGCCCAGGATAGATCCCGACCCATCATTGCCCATTTCATCAATTTTTCAGGGAGAAAATGCTAATCCTAATCAAAGTCAGGGACTTGAAGCAAGTGCTATGGCGTTCGCACCGGATAGGCATTTTTTCCAGCTTATTGTAAGGACTTATCAGATTGGTGGAGAGCCTACACAGAGGCTCGGCATGCCATGCATAAAACTGGGCTCTCATTCTCATTGCGCTACCCAGCCATCAGGCGGGTAGAGCAAAATGGGGTCCCCTTAAACTTCGATACTCCTGACGCACTGAATGATTTCCTTCAGAGAAACTGACCTGCAGAAGTCAGTCCTCCAAGGCACCAATGTTACGACTCCAGAGAGACCTCTGAGGGGCTAAACAGAAGATCCCCCATCTGCAGATCCAGACAGAAGGACTGGGCTGAGGCACCGGACTCACAGTGGGAAGTCCCTCTGAAAAGCAACTGGAAGAGGAATTCATTGAACAGACACACCAGGAGGGACCTCCCATCCAAAAGACCCACCGCAGAGACTGCAGAGAGCAGCCAGATGGATATCGCAGCCCCCGATCCTCTCCAAGATTTCTCTATTTCGAATTGGTACGATGCCCTGAGATCTCTCTCCCCAGTGCAGCAACTGAAGACCTCTGGTGCACCTCAGGAAGACCACCACCCCCGATGCTTCAACTGGCATACTTGCCAGCCTTTGGGAAGCTCCCAGAGCTGACCGCCACCAACATCAGTGCTCCAGTAAGGCCTCCTTCTCCTGCTGTGACACAGCCAACCTCAGCAGCCTGCAGCTCAGATTCCAACTTGGGCCTAACAGATCCTGACCAGCACCGATCTCGTATGCAGACAGATAGCTGAGCTCCAAGGTCAGATAAGCAAAGGGTTTTATTCTTTTCATTTACCCTTCTTTGCTCACTTGTTGGTCCAGCAGTGGTTTGAGCAAAAATATGGGATGGGCATACCTGTACCACCATGTTAGGCCCAGGCTGGGACTCCTCAGTTTCATGGATGCACTCGCTCCCACCCTCCTTCATTAGGCTGCTTGTGTGTGGCTAGAGTCTGGCAATTTCTGCCCCACTCCCATAAGGGGAGGGATCGGTCTGGAGTGATCACTCGTCAGCTGGACAAGTGTGTGGGGTGGGTCGCTGTGTCAACAAACAGTATTCCTGACCACCAGCGACCCTCCCCACTTCCGTTGACTGCTGCCTGGGTTCCAAAACAAGGAAGAAAACAAAAAAAAAAGAAAAAGGTTTTAAGTCTTTGTTATCATAGTTCTTGGGTTTATGTATGAATCATACTGCATGTTTGAAGTTCTCCCATCATTGTTACTGTGAGCTCAGATGGGCCCTGCCTGAGGGATCATGGAAGGGGGCTAAGGGGTTGGGGAGGTCCTGCTAATTACTCTTTGTTGGTGGAGGTCGATTGACCATAGTATCCCATAGGGAGCATCTGGGGGCAGCTTGGACAGACCCTTTTCATCACACCCCTTTTGTCCTTTCGTCTCGCTCAGCTCCATCTCCGGCCCCTACAGGATCATTTCCCTTATCCATTGATATTTCAGGTACCTCCTCCCCCCCCTCCTTCTGGCACTATGCGTGATGAAGGACCCACTATTCTAGCTCTCCACCGTGTGGGGAGAGGAGCTCAACTGCATTCATTGATTCATAGACATCATGGCAGAAAAGGGCCTTCCTGGCCCATTGAGTCTGCCCATTCCCTCCCTTTGCCTGTCACCCCCCAAGAGTCCCCTCATCCTCCCCTTGAGAACCCTCTGTGTTTCTCCCAGGCCCTCTTGAATCCTTCACTGCACTAGCACTCACCACCTCCTCCAGCAGTCTGTTCCAGGGCTCAACCACTCTTTCTGTGAAGTAATACTTCCTAACATTCCACTAACCCTTCGTCCCTCCACCTTCACTCCATGCCTCTTAATTCTTGTATCTACCTTCCCTTTAAAAAAGCTCTTCCCCACTTTATTGATTCCCTTCACATACCTGAATGTTTCAATCATTTCCCTTCTTGACCAGTACATCCCCCCATACCTAACCCCAGTGTGTAAAGGGGAATTCCCCCTCCTCTAACTCTGTCACCAGCTAACATTTGCTTATGTTGCTTCCCCTCATGTGTATAGGTAGCCATGCCTAGTTTTTCTTTTTGACTCTTTCAGTAAGACCCACACAACTGCTACCCTTGCAGACCCGGGAGATATTACACCCTGAGGCTGGCCTTAGAGTGCTGGGGGGGGCTACTACGTTTGCTTGCACCCAGGGAATAGAGGCAGGCCACCAGCAGGGTACTGTGGCCAGTAGTATGCCTCTACACCCCCCACTGTATTGTAAGGTTTTACCTTATGTATATAGCTTGTCTGTTGTTTTGTTTCATAGTATTATATGGACACACACACAAATATAGTTGTCAATATGTTTCATGCCTTATACTGTTGTTTAAAGGATATGCCTCTTTCTGCCCTCACTGCATACTATGTGTTCCACTCTGCACTTGACTGCTCCTGTGGGGGGCTTCTTCCTGTTCCCAGTCTCTGCTCCCTCATTACAAGAGTCTTACAGTATGTATCTGCTTGCTTTTTAGATGGGTGACACACCATGTATTACTTGGAATGTTGGGGGGCTCAATACCCCCAATAAGAGGAAGCAGGTGCAATCACACCTTAAGAGACAGGGAGCAGGAGTGGACTTCCTGCAGAAGACCAGGCTAACTAAGGGGGACCACGACAGATTAAAATGGGACTGTGTGGGTCAGGTGACTCATGCCTCCGCTCCCACTAGGAAGAGAGGAGTGGCAATATTACTGCATAAAAACCCACATTGGTTGGTCCAGAGCAAGGTCAGTGATGCAAGTTGGAGGTGGGTGGTAGCCCTTATGGGCACAGTCGAGGGTCCCCTGCTGCTAGGTAACGTCTATGGTCCTAATAAGGACCCACTTTGCTTTCTTCACAAGCTGGCTCAGGAGCTAGGTGTACTAGCTATGAATGATGTTCCCTTGTTACTGGCAGGGAGAACTTTAACCTTACTTCCACCCCTGTCTGGACAGATGTCCCTCCAATGTAGAGCTCCAATCCAGAGCAGTACAGGCCTTAGCTCAACCACAGGAAGATATGGCCCTCTCTGACATCTGGAGGATCTTCCACCCAGTGGAGCAGGATTATACCTTCCATTCCACGGTCCTGCTCACTTTAGCTTAATTGATTTTTGGCTCAACCCCGGGGTCACTCAGGGTACACTTTTTATTTTTATTTTATTTATTTTTACCAGGAGAGACACACTAAGCTGAAAGCTTGCTTACAGGTGTGACCCGGGAGCACAAGGAAGTTACATGACTTGCTTAGGGTCACACTGGAGACTACAATCCTCCCACTAGTCATCTCTGACAATGCCCCAGTGTGGCTGACCTTTACATGGGGCTCCCCTTCCCCATCTTGGAGGCTGGATCTCCTGATATTATGGGACCCCGAGTTTGCAGCCTGGCTCCAGCGGGAGACCAGCATGTTCTTTCGGGACAACCTGATTGCAGATACCTCTGCTGGTAATACATGGTAGGCTTCTAAAGCCACCCTGTGGGGGCAATCATGTTTTTTTTTTATTTTTATTTATTGAAATTTCAGATAACACCTTTGAGAACAAGATCATTTCATAGGTTCCATGTCAGACGAACAATATATATTGGGAAAGTATGTGACGGAGAACAAATAAAACAAGGAATTTTACAAGATATTACAAGAGTGTATAACTAGAGAAGTTCCAATACATGTGGCACTGTACAATGTATGCCATGGTGCATATTTGATTAAAACCTGAAATTCAAAGGGTCATATTAGAGGGGATGGGGTCTTATGAAATGACCCTTTACAGGAAAATGAGAACAGACTCAGTCTATTATCTAATAATCAACAAGGTATGGGATGGCATCAGCCCAGGGGCCTCATCAGAGGTGAGAAGGTATGGGACAAAGCATTTTAAAGTGATCAAGGGAGCTCAGGAGATATAACAGTGGGGAGGGTGGATGGGGAAAAGCCATAGAGGGGTGAGGGGAAAGAGTGGAAGGGATCAAGAAGAAATGTGAAAGGAGAATGATTAGCAACTTAGAACAGTTATTTACATACTGAGAACAGTCATGCATAAGGTCAGGATAGCATAAGATTAGAGTAAGTGCTGGTCACAAGAAGGAAGGTTATTGGAAGCAGTCACAACTGGCATCAGCAACTAGAGGTTGCTTAAGTTTAACCTAGAAGGAGCCCAAGGTGGATGCTGAAGTGATATCATGGTGCAGCGAGTTCATCCATAGTGGGGCACGGTAGGCAAAGGACCTTTGTCCCAGAGAAGTGCGACAGTGGGGTATATTAAAAATCTGGCTAGTAGAGCTTCTGGTGCAATGATGTTTGATAGTGGGGGTAATAAGCTTTTGCACTCCTGGGGGTATTTTGCCTAAGCTTACTTTTTTGGACAGTAAACATGTTTGGTACATGAGTCTACCTTTGAATTGGAGCCAGTTAGCCTGAGCGTATATGTCGCAGGTATGGGACAGACGTGCTGAGCCGGTAAGGAGCTGGCATGCTTTGTTGAGTGCAACTATGATGTGGTGAAGAGTTGTTTCAGTAGCTGATCCATAGATTGGTAAGCCATAATCAATAAGAGAAACAAGAGAGCCTTGAATGGCCAGGTTAAGAGCCTCTGGGGTCAAACATTGATTATGCCTATAAAGTAGCCCAATGCAGGAGTTACCCTTAACAATGTTGTCAATGTGACAGGCATAGGTCATCGTACTGTCAATAATAATCCCAAGATATTTAAAGAGCTGAACTAGCTCCAGGGGAGAGCCCTCTTCTTTGGTGATAGAAAGAGGGTAAGTTCTGTGCCTATTTTGGGAGCTGGAGAACAGCATAGTTTTAGTCTTGTTGTAATTCATAACTAACTTGTGCTTATGCAACCATTTTTCTACGACTACGAAATTACTCTGTAGCCTAGTTTCAAGAACCTTAGGGTCTGGATTCCTGGTAAACAGGGCAGCACCATCAGCATATAAAAGGATGTGACCCTGACAGGAGTAAGGAAGGTTGTTGAGGAAAATGCTAAATAAAAGAGGGCCCAAGATGGACCCTTGAGGAGCTCCAGATAAGACAGGGCTGCTATCCGAGAAGGTGTTACCAGTCTTCACTTGCTGTGTACAGTTGTGCAGGTAACTTTCAAACCAGGCTACGCTGTCATGAGCTAGGCCAATGGTGGTAAGCTGTTCGACCAGGAGGGCATGATTCATTGTGTTGAAAGCTTTGGTTAAATCAATGAAAGCAGCACCAACCAGGTGTCCTTGATCTAAGGAGTGGTGAATAAAGCTTGTGAATTCCAGAAGGGCAGTAGTGGTACTATGACCATTTCTGAATCTGTGTTATTGAGGGCATTGTAGCTGATATTTCTCTAAGTATTCAACCAGTTGGTCAGCCACTATATGCTCAAGAGCTTTCAAAAGTGGGGGCAGGATAGAGATAGGCCTGTAGTTCCCAGTTATTGTGCGATCTCCAGACTTATAAACTGGTGTCATAGTGGCAGATTTCCATTTCTGAGGAGATTGAGAGTATCTAAGTGATATGTTAATAATATGTGTTAGAGGAGACAGAATTTCATCCAGCGTAAGGGCTACAAACTTAAGATCCAGGGTGTTACCACTAAATCATGATTTCCCTAATACCTTGAGTAGGTAATTCCTGGCTTCATGGGATGAGAGGGTTTTGAAGTAGAAAGGAGGATGAGAAGGGTGCAGAGTCTCTTTCCCAGAGTAGTCACTTGTGAGGGGGTGAGAGAAGCAGCCAGGTGGCAGGACACTACTCAGGTCCGTGAAGGCATTATTAAAAGTATTAGCAACAAGTTTGGGGTCGAGTGAGGGCACACCATCAATGTTAAACATGGTAGGGGCAGATCTGAGGTCTCTCTCCCAGTGACTTCTTTAAGGTTAGTCCAAAATTTTCTGCCATCATTCCAGGTCCAAGAGAGCACTTCCTTATAATATTGATTTTTAGCTGCACAAATAGCCCTCATGCAGTTGTTTCTAGCTGCTTTGTACCTCTGAATGTTGGCCTGGTTACACAGGGACCTAGACCTGTGCCATAGAGTTCCTGGCATTCAGAAGTTCAAGGAGGTCCAGAGAAAACCAGGGATTACAGCGGCCTTTGATTTTACTCTTTTTATGGGGTGGCGTGCCTATCACCTATAGAGCTGAACTGAAGAATGAATTGGTTGAGGGAAATGTCAACGTTGTTAGTTGTGTAAACCACTGACCAGTACTGATTACGCAGATCAGCTTTTAGTGATTCAAGATGTCCATGGATGAGTACCCTGGTGGTAACTGGTCTAGCAGGTGGTTTAGAGAATTTGTTTGCACAATGAAACAAGACTGGGGAGTGGTCACTGAAGGCATCTGGCAGCACAGTTGTGTCAGATATATAATCAAGGTGGTTATAAAGCACCCAGTCCAGTAATGTACCGGTCCCAGTTTTATAGTTGATTCTAGTGGGGGACTTGATTAGCTGGGTGAGGTGAACTGCTGAAACTGCATCTTTAAAAGGGCTTGTGTCAGGAGAGAACCAATTGATATTGAAATCCCCCAACATGATAATTTCTGAATTAAGACTCAGAGAGCCAAAACACTCCAGCAGTGAATCAAAGCAAGAGGCCATCTGTCTGGGAGGAATATAGATTGAAAACACCAGTAAGAGATTTATTGCGTGCACCTAGAAGCACTTTTATGGCAAGGGCTTGCATATGGTCATTAGTTTTTGGCAGAGTTAAGACAAGACCTTGAAGGTTGTTTCGGAGATAGATCGCATAACCACCCCCACACTTGGAGAGATGATCCTGTCTAAAGACTGTGTAGCTTGGGATGGAAATTGAAGCATCCGCTGCTTTTAGAGAAAGCCATGTTTCTACGACTGAGAGGATGTCTGGGTTATGTTGTAAGATCCATGCATTCAGTATGCCCATTTTGGGGAGGAGGCTGCATATATTAAGTGAGGCAATTTGAAGTAACGCAGTAGATGACTGTGGGTATGCCGTAAGTTGTGGAGGGCCAGGGTTGGGGGTGAATATTGCCAGAAAGCAGCAGCAACAGTAAAGCCAGTCTACACAGATATTCCTTTAATTGCTTGTTGCTGAATTTGTGAAACTTCCTCTGAGTTGAGCATGCTTTTCAGTTGGCTTGTAAGTTATAGATCCCAGGGAGGAGTGTCAAAGGGGGTAGCCAGCTAGGGCGATGAAATGGCAACCCCCAGTCACCAGGGAAATGCAAGTTCCACGGCACAGTAAGAGATTCACAGCATTGGGATATGGTGTTAGTACTATTAATATGTAAATGATTACTATCCAATGTTGGTGAGGTAGATGTTAGAAACTTATCACAGGCAAGGTCAGATAGGGTCAATAGAGAGAGCAATATAATCCCTCTAGGAAATAGAGCCATTATAAGAGACATTATGATACCAAGGAGTGCAGCAGTAAGGGCACATGCAAGGTCCCAAGCACATTGCAAGGTTAATTATACCGGTGGCTTTTTTTGGTGTGTTTTTTTTGTGTTTTTATTCAGAGTACAATATGCTAAAAGTTAGAAACAAAGGAGGGTATAACAGTGACTAGAACAGGAAAAAGGCAGAGGCAAGCCGGACAAGTGGGTTGGAGGATTAATAGGAAAAATAAGATGCCTCTAGTGGCAGATCAGTAGAAACTGCAAATGGGAAAATGGGCACTGGGAAAAAAAACAAACTCTCAAAACTTAAATCAACTGTAAGAAATCTCTACATCAGACTAAACATTACTTAAAGTGAGAAATCAAAACATTTCAAGCAGAAATCAGTCCTAGCATTAATTTATTGGCAGCAGTTCCTAGAAGACTTCTGGATTGCTGCATGTAGTGTGAGGAACACTAGCAAACAGGAGCAAGCGAGATTCCTCCAGGGGTAGATGCCAAAATTCAGAGTTCCAACCCATACCTTGCTTGGAGGGTGAGCTTCGGGCAGGTTTGCCTTAGGCAGGTTATCAAACTGCAGAAAGCAGTTTGCGTGAGAGGAAGCAGCCCGAAAGGGTACAGTAGTCACCCATAGAAGAAGGAAGAGGAGAGAAATTCATCTCAAGGACCTTGAGTCACAGCTTAATCGGCAGAGGACAGTTATAAATCTCTTTCAAATCCCATGCTTCAATCTCAGTCTGACCGCCGGGTGGCTGCCTTAAGGATGGAGGTAAATGAACTGCCTTCCAGGAAAAATGAGGTCTCAATCCTTCGGCTGAAACACAAGTACTGGGAGGGTGGGGAAAAAGGTGGAAAGATCCTCGCTTACCGGCTGAAAAAGCAACAAGCTGAGAGGCACATTGTGGCTTTGGTGGGCAAACAGGGCTGCGTCTAGATCAATACAGAAGGTATAACCCATATCATGGCTGAATTCTACACAACTCTCTATAAATCCTACAGACAACCCGATCCCACTGGTGTTCTCCCCTTCCTGCAGGCCCTCACCCTCCTCACTATCTTGGAACAACAAGCCTTGGCCTTGGATGCTTCACTAACCATGGCAGAAGTATCGTCCACCCTGCAATACTTAAAGAAGAGGAGGGCTCTGGGAGGGGATGGTTTCCCCTTACAAATATGGCAGCTCTTACAGCCCATAGTCTCTCCTATACTCCAACAAGTGTATACGGAAGCCCTGAAGGTGGATACCCTTCCCCATCCTTTTGGGAGGCAGTTATTACCATTCTCCCAAAAAAGGGGAAAGACCCCCCAAGAAAGCAGCCAGCTATAGACCCATATCCCTGTTGAATGTGCACAGCAAGATTTTGGCTAAAATCCTTGTTAACCATCTCAGCCCTCTCCTACCCAACCTTGTTCACCCATCTCAGGTGGGTTTTGTCAAAGGCCACTATAGCTCCGACCATATCAGAACACTGCTGAATTTAATGCACAAAGCCAGAACTCACCACACCCCAGCTGCAGCCATAGTGACCGATTTTGAGAAGGCCTTTGTCTCCATGGAGTTTGATTTTGTACAACAGGTGCTGACAGCGATGGGGATGGGTGAGGGTTTTAGATCATGGATCGGAGTGATATGCTCCTTTTCCTCAGCTAAAGTCCTCACCAACTTCATAATGTTGTCCACCATCCCTTTAGGTAGAGGCACACACCAGGGCTGCCCATTATTACTGCTCTTATTTGTCTTAGCTGTGGAGTCCATGGCTACGGCTATTAGACAAAACCTCCTCATTCAAGGGGTGGCAATTGGAGGCAAGGAGTATACCAATCTTATGTATGCAGATGACCTTTTGCACCCAGTAGCCAACATTGCCACTGCTACTCCCCCCTCCTGAGCACCCTCTCTGACTTTGCCACCTTCTCAGGCCTGTGCCTGAACCAGACCAAGACTGAGGTCCTGCTCCTCAATGGTAAGTGTGCCCCCAGTATGACTTCAGCACACAGCATTCACTGGGCCCCTGACAGCAACACCTACCTGGGAATAAGCATCACTCCGCACCTGTCAAAGCTGTGGGAGGTAAATTTTAAACCTCTGTTCTCTACTATACACACTGAGTTGGACAGATGAAGGGTTCTCCAACTCACCCTAGCAAGCAAAATCTCAGCTATAAAAATGCTCGCAGTCACCAAGATACTGTACTTACCATCCTGCATCCCCCTGAAACTCCCTCCTCTTTGGTACCAGAAGATAGACTCCATGTTGGGGGCCTTTATTTGGGATGGGAGAAGGCCTAGGTATAGCAGAAATAAGTTGAGATCCCACTGGTCGGAGGAGGAATGGGTTCTCCCATGGTTTGAGGGATACAAAAGGGCCTTTCAGGCCACTCAGACTCTTAAATGGTTCAGAGATCAAGGCCAAAAGAGCCCACAATGGCTAGATATGGAGAGGGCATCCAGTAAAGTGGCACATCTAACCTTGTTGATTTACAACCACTCCTCTAAGGGTATCAGATCCTACCCTATGATCAGTCCCACCCTGGACTACTGAAACTTGCTCCACAAGAAACTGCTTTCCAACCCTGCATCTCTCAGCCTTACCCTGCTGTGGTGTAATACTGACAACACAGTGGATAAGACTCCTATCTTCTTGGAGCTCACGTAATGCAGAGTGCTGAGTAGATGCTCCTCCGCTAAGCTCCTGCCTCCCGAATATAAACTCGTCATTTAATATTGTCAAATTTTAACTAACTCCTCTGCCTACGAGTCTTCCTTGTCTCTAAACAGCGTGTGCTCCTGTTTTGGGTTTCTGTGTGGTAAATGGAGGCTTATATGAAGAAAGCCCCGTAGAAACATACCCCCCCCACCACTCCTGAGAAGGCCTCGAAGAAATACCGAGCCTCGAGTGGTCCAGACCAACCGGAACCTTCGTGTCAAGCTGGGGACCAAGAACCCCTAACACGTAACGGATTCTTGGAGGAATTTAAACCATTCCAGGAAGAGATGAAAGATATGGCAATCGACCTGAAATCCCTCTCCAGAAAGTTAGAGAAAGTCTCCACGACAATATCGGACAACACTGCCCGAATAATTTCGATCGAGAGAAAATTGGAAAGTCTGGATCTGGAGCTCCTATTAACGAAACAAAAGCTGTCTCGTCTAGAAGCAAAACTCAAAGATCTGGAAGGTCGTAGTCAGAGAAATAATGTGGTAATTCTCGGGCTCCCCGAGGAGGAAGAAGGCCAGAATACCGTAGTCTTTATCCAGAAGCTGGCAGAAAGGGTCGCTGGTCCCTCTCCCTTTGGCCCAACATATATAATAGAACGGGCCCACCGATCTCTGCGACCAAAACCCCCACCTGATGCACCTCCTCGCCCCATCATTTGCCACTTTCTGAACTATCTAGAAAGGCAGCATTTCCTACAGAAAGTCAAGGCCCTGCAAGAAGTCAGATGGGAGAAGGTGAAGCTGAGAATTGCTCAGGATATCCCTGGTTCGGTCCGACTGAAACGGAAAGCCTTCCACCCGATTGTATTTAAGATTATAGTGGTGGGTTTAAAGTTCAGGATGGGGTACCCAGAGAAGTTACAAGTCTTAGTAAATGGCTCATGGCTCTATTTCGAGGATCCTCAAGTTGCGTTACGAAGCCTTAAGTCGGCGTTGCCTGATTTGTTCCGGATGACCTGAGAGGGCCTCCTGATCTTTGGGATTCACCGGGAACTTCAGAACAAACTGTTGCTAGATTTTTTGTGTGGACAGCGATTTTTCTAAAGACAGATTTCAATTGAGTTTATGCTCTCTAACAGAACTGGACTACTAGTAGAGGCTTGACTTTACTTTTGACAGGCTCTGGCCTGTTGGTGGGAATAATGTTTCAGGGAGAGTCTTTGGGGGGGCTCCCGGAGGGTTTGTTTTGGACTGCATCCGAGCTAACATTGCTTGTTTAGTTTCCAGAGGGGAGCACACAAGGGAAGGTTTTGGGTTATGCCTTCTGTTTAGACTTTATATGTTGGGATTTCAGATTTCCGAATGATTCCGGGCTTTCAGGGCGCCCCTGACTGGCGGACTGGATCAGGTTATAACCACAAGAGGGCGCGGCTCGCCCATTTAATACAGGTCCGGTCATTTTGCCTTGAGAGGGACTGCTTTTATTCATTATGTCGTCCTAGTATTGCAGGGGGGGCCTCTCAGAATTGGGGGTCTGCAACCCCTAGGTAGTTACTCCCACAGTTTTCCCATCTCTGGATCCTGTTTCACTTCTCATCCAGTTTTGTTTTCTCATGTCCTCATCTCGATGATGGGCTCACCCCTCCATGTTAATTTTCTCTCTGGCTCTGGTTCACGAGGTAGTTCCCTATGGGGAACAAACATTTTTCAACTCCCTCTCAAGACTCTTGTGACAATTTGTCATATTTACATTTATGACATCCAGTTCTATTTTCCTCTCTCGATCACTAGTGGATTCATTAACAAATGTTTGCAGGCCCTGGAAGCCCGAGACCGCTCTTTAGGCATTAAGCCCTCATTAATGCAGCTTATTGATTGCTTTGTATTTTGAGCTATGAGGGTGATCATTAGCAGGGGATATGTTCGGGGGCGGAGGGGAGGATAAGACCCAGTGCTGTGCTGCGTTGCTTTGCGACAGTGTGGGGGCTGGGAGGGGAGGCTATGTGTTCTTGTTGGGGGTGGGTGTATTGGAGGTTTAAACTTGGGCTTCTTGTGGGGTGGCTGGGGTGGTGGGAGGGCCTTACAGCAGCGATGGGGGGGGGGTTAGATTATTTGTGTTATACACCTGGAGTGCAGGGCTGAATCTAGCTTCCTTAGTAGTCTTTAGTAAATGGCCAAGGAGGTGACTTTTGCAACGTGGAACGTCAAGGGGATCAGGAAAAAATCTAAACAATATCATGTTCTCAAATACTTAAGTCTTTTATGCACTCAGGTTACCTTTCTACAGGAATCGCACCTATTAGAAACAGAAGCCTCACAAGTGAGGAGGCAACAAGTAGGGATGGTGTATGAGGCGCAAGGCTTCTCAAACAGCTGTGGGATTATGATCATTATTAACAGGGGCATTCCCTTCATCTCAACTCATACTATCAGGGATCCCGAGGGTAGGTTCGTTTTAGTTATAGGTACTCTCTGGTCAATACCTCTGCTATTGGGCAGCATATATGGTCCTTCTGCTGATGACCCCGCTTATTTCATGAGACTCATAAATTTAATCCTGCCTTTCCTTCCCATAAGGATTATCCTGGGGGGCGACTTCAATCAAGTTGCAGACTCAAACCTTGACAGGTCAGGTGGTGCATCGGGGGGGTCTCTCCAGGTCAGAGGGCTTTTAGAGAACTATTGGATCAATGTGGGCTCTGTGATGTCTGGCATGTCCTAAATCCTGATTCCAAGGAGTTTACATTCAGGTCTTTGGCACACGGCTCACACTCCCGTATTGACTACATATTCATTTCTCAGACTCTCCTGCCTGGGGTTAGGTCCTCGTTGATGCAGCCTGGCCCTGTCTCCGACCACTCTTTGGTGCTGTGTGATCTGACAATTCAGGATGTGTCAAAGACAGACACAAGATGGAAGCTTAATGATCAACTGCTTAAAGATTCCAATTACTGCAATACCATAAGGGAGCACATTGAGGCCTTTTTTCTGTCCAACCCTTTAAACAGTGCAAAACCGGATATTATATGGGGGCTTTCAAGGCTTACATGAGAGGCATCCTTATTAGCCTCTCGGTGGCTAGAAAAAGAGTTAGGGAAAGAGAATTACTGTCCTTGTTATCCCAAATTCGGATTCTCGAATCCAATGTCTCAGTTAACTCTCCCGAGGAGGACAAGGTGAGGCTCCTAGGGTTGAGAGACAAATATTTAGAACTACTCCGGGAAAAGGCGGAGTTAGCTATCATACACACTAAAGCTAGTTATACTGACCAAGGTGAGAAGGCAGGGCGCCTTTTGGCACTTCGTATTAAACAACAAGAATCAGTGAGATTTATCCCTTCTATCAGGGCATCTGCAGATGGGTCTCTGAAAACATCTCCCACTGAGATAGTTCAAGAGTTTGCAGCATACTACAAATCGCTCTACGGGGACATGGAGGACCCCCCCAGTCCAGTAAGCGTGGAGAAGTATCTGATGGATTCACATCTACCATCTCTCCCAGTACATTACACAGATTCTCTGGTCTCTCCTACAACTCTGGAGGAAATCGCCGAGGTTATCAGTGGTTTACCCTCGGATAAAACTCCAGGGCCTGATGGATTTTCTTCCCTTTTCTATAAAACATTTCGAGAACTTCTATTGCCAATGCTTAATAGTTTATTTCAGCACATCCTATCCAGGACAGAGGTTGATTACCATCTCTTTAAAGCCTTGATAGTGCTTCTTCCCAAGCCTGACAAGGACCCTGAGCTCGTTCAGAGCTATAGGCCTATATCCCTCTTAAATCAGGATATCAAGATCCTCTCAAAGATTTTAGCTAGCTTTAAGAGTTTATACACAGTTATGTTTATTTCTTCACTATTCCCCTCAGACTGATTTAGCTCAGTCTATTTGGAATTCCCCATCTTTTACTCTCAATGGAAAGTGGATTCCTCGTAACTGGTTGCCTCAACTAGGCGATGGAAAACTCCTTTCCCTGGTAGATGGGGAAGGGCACTGGTTGTCCCCACGTGGAATTATTGACAAGTTTCTTATTCTGGTCTCATCTCACTTTAAAGTCATGCAGTTAAGACACCTTCTCTCTGTAGCTCTGGGGAATTCTTCCCCCCTCCCAGAAGGTATCAGCTCTGATTCCTGAAACCTCCCTATTGTCCGGATCTTCAGGCATAGTATCTAAGCTATACAGGGTGTTGTACTATAAAACATATGGGGATACCTTTGGGCCTACTAGTTTCTGGAACTCACTCCTCCCTCAATACCAGTTGGACTGGCAATCCCTATGGAGATCCTGTCATAAGTATGTTTCCCAAGATAGATTGCGTCTCATGCAATACCACATCTTACATAACATGTATTGTACCCCTATTAAATTAAAAAAATGGGGCTTCTCAAACTCTAGTACATGTACAAAGTGCTTGCAAGAAGAGGGTACTCTCCTGCATATGTTCTGGTCCTGTCCCAAAGTTTCCTCCTTAAGGAATTCAATTAGGATGTCTCTTGATCCCCTACTGGGCCTACAGGAGTATTTTACTCCAGAGGTGTGTCTTCTAGGGGATATGTCCCTGGTCAGTGTTAGAATTAGGAAATACCATATTTCTATGGTTGCGCTCTCAGTTAAGAAACTCATACTACGTCATTGGAAGGACCAATCTGCTCCTTTCTTCCAGGAATGGCTACATGGAATCATTGCTAATCTTCAAACAGAGAAGGCAATTGCAAGTCTTCATAATAGACTAGCAGCATATATTAAGATATGGGATCCCCTTCATTCCTTACTTTTGTTACCACACTGAGGTTTATATCACATTCTGGTACTACCCATACATTCAACAGAATCGCGCACTGCACGTTAGGGTGATTATGTTTTGTTGCTGCTGGGGGGGTGGGGGCTGGGCATTTCTCACTGTTCAAGTGCCACGTTACACCTTGACTTGCTGTAACTGCCCTTCATAATGGAAATGTATTAATAAAGTTTAAATTGTAATGAATCCTATCTTCTTGTCCACATGGGCAAATGCAGCTCTATACTCCTTCCGCGCTTTGTATATCCCAGGCACCACCTCGCTATATTCCTTTTGGGGACTGAGAGGAAGCCATGACATCCCTTCTAAGGATTTTTGGTGCTTTCTCCAACTTCGCAGTGCCATAGTAGCACATACCCGTAGCTGCTCCCCTGATCAGCCTGCACCACCTGTTGTGCATTGGCTGTCCCTAAAGAAGGGCCAGACCAGTTGTATATACTCCACCCTGAGGCATCTCCCCTCCCAAGCCCTGGAGTCAAAAATAAATAGGAACTAGCTCTAAAGCTGTAGATCTCAGATCAGGAATGGAAATCCTGTCTGAAGTTGGCCCACATAGCCTACCCAGATACTAGGAGCATACTAATTCAGAACAAGATCATTCACTCCTGGTATAGCACCCCTGCTGTCCTACATAAGGACAGATTGATCCAGGATGACCTCTGCTGGAGATGCCAAGATGTGCGAGGAGATTTAATTCATATTCTACGGCAGTGCCAAGAAATCCAAACTTTGTGGCAACAAGTCTGCACACTGGGGTCCAAAACCCAATGGAAATCAGTGCTCATAGATCCAAAGGTGCTGCTATTAGGTATTCACACCTCTTTTCCCCATCTCAACCCTCAAGACCAGAAGTGGATAGCCATCTTAAGTATGCAGGTCAAAAGACTTCTGCTTTGCAAATGGAGGCCACAGGAGGTCCCAACCCTTAATGAAGAGTTCATTGCCCTTACACAGGTGGCTAATCTGTCCAAATGACCCATGTAATGGCCAACTCCCTTCCCCCTCCCGCACTATGTAATCTTGTGGCAACCTTTCATAACTTTCCTAAAGCCCAAAGAGGGTATTGGCTGATACTGTCACACCTGGACTTTGTTTTTTCTTCCCCCACTGATTGCAGGAGTCAGACATGGCAGTAGGTTCCCATGGTCCCTGGGGCCCCAGATGCCAGTTGCTTGGTATAGGTACTGATAACTATGTTTTAAGCAACCTGTCTTAAGTTTGTAGATGCTTTGTGTGTGTTCTGTTTTTTATTGCTGCAGGTTGGCCCCATACATGCCATGCCCCAGTGTCACAGGATGCCTTTCAATGGACCAGTCTTCGATACATCTCCTAGAGGTGTCCATAGGTGCTGCACCAGGAGGCTTGTTTACTAATCCCTTTAGATGGCATGGCACTCCTGGGTAATATCTCCCTCAGACCTAAGATTTAATGGCAAATGTTGTAAGCCAAACAATGTGGGTTCTGTTGGTCGCTTCTTTTACACCTGCACTTCCATGAGGAGATTATATTCTGTTAAATCTGTTCTGTTGTAACAAGTACTGCTGAATTGATACAGAAATTATGCATTTGTTTCTGATGTAATAATTTTGAAAACAATAAAATCTTCAACCACAAAATAGTTTTGTGGCTGAGGCAACTGTGAGAGTAAATGAGTGGGCAAAGGCATATGGAGTGTGAGTGATTTAACACTAATTGTGGTTACTGGGTATCTTGTACTGATTTTAGTTGGGAGGTACAATCAGGGGGAAGAAAAAAGTGTGATTGCCATTTCTCCCTTAAAGTATTTTCGTACCTGTTATCTGTTTTCTTAGAGCCTAACCTCTAGTTGTTCCTTTATAAATAAAAAGTTGATGGTTTAGCTAACCTTCAGATTGTTTCGGACCTCCTGGCACTGGTAAGCTTTAGTAATAGGATTTTAAATAGGTTAGAGTAGGACATAGAGAGGGAAGGAGGGAGTCTTTGGGCCCAAAAATGGAGGTACCTTTCCTGGCAGGCTAGGGAGATGTGCATACCCAGTTTGTTGGCTGAGGCCTGCCTGGGGTTCCTTGCTCTCATTCCCAGGGGGGGAATGACTCCCTTGGTAGGGGGAGAGTGTAAGCCCCCTCTCATTTGAGAGAGGCTTATGATCCCTTTAGGGACCCCTTTCTTTTTTTTAGTCGTCCCCAGAGATTAGGGATTTGTTAGTGCTCTGTGGCACAATTTCTGTTGGCCACCATTTGGTGGCAGCAGACAGCAGGGTTTCTGGGCAGTATAAATAGACAGGACAGGGTGAGGAATGGGGTGAGTTCCAGGAGAGTGCAGAGAGAGACAGGAGGTGACTAACTGACACTGCAGGGCAGTGCAGGGTGGGGGACCCACCCCGCTTTAGGCAAGCTGACCCCTCTCCCACTTTAGGCAGGCCGGCTTCTACAGCAGCAATGCATCTAGTCCCCTGGGTGAGCATCCATGGGAGTGCTCAGGGAGGTGGTAGAAGAATAATGGAGGTGCAGGATAGGTAGGCCCCAAGGTTCAGTTTAGGCCCCGGTAGATGGGAAGTGGTCTTGGGATGTCAGAGTTGAGGTTAGTTGCGGCAGGACCACGACAGCTCGGGTGGCAAGGCAGCCCAGGGACACTGGTGAGGGGGCAGAGTCAGAGCCCCTAACCCTAATTAGAGGCCTGTTTGGAGGGACAGGCCTGGGGTCTGCTGGTCCTTAGCCGAGTGGGCCGTGGAGTGCCCTGGAGGTATTTCCTGGGTTCTGGGTTGCACATACCAGACAGTGAGTGGTTGTGAGGGAGGGATGGTTAAGCAGCAGTCATTTTGAGTCAGGCCACAAAAGAGCCAGGATGCTGATTGGAGAGGCAAGAGACAGGAGACTGGGCAGACTAGGAGAGCAACCTGGGTGAGAGTTTTGGGGTATGGTGCGGTGGGTTATGTGGGTACTGCACCATCCGTGTCCCTTTTAAGGCTGTAAAAAAGGGCTAGGGAATATTTTAGGGAGAAGCAGTAAGCTTGTCCATGAAGAGGAAAAGTAAATAAGGATAAAGCCCCAGCTAGCTTGATCAGTGAAGTGTCAGGTACTTGCCAGTGCTATAGGGATCTTTTAAGCTTCACAGTCCAAGTTAAGTAGATCGTTATGTTCCTGGGGAAAAGGAAAATCAAACCCGCTGTATAGATTGGTTGTAAAAGATCTTGCTCTGCCTTAAATTTCTGCCATCCCTATTTGTATAAATGTTTAGCCCCATGGAGCTGACATTGATCTCAAGTCATAAGTGTACACCTGCAACCCTCCTAAATCATTTGAGCTCAGGAGAAACAAAGTTATTTTTTTTTTGTGAAGCATCAGAAGTTGGTCGCAGTTTGTGAAGAAGGATTCTAATGAAATGTAAATTCTTAATAAAGTTTAACCTTCCAAATAGTTCTGTTTCAGGGGGCCTAATTTCAAATCCTGTGCTTCATGCCAGCACAGCAGTGCTGAGGGCTGAGGTTCTGGATGCTTTACCTTGCTCGACGCTGGAAACCCAGGTTTGGAAACTACCTCGGATCATCGGGTGAGCTGGCTTGGGGGGGATGGAGTGGGATCGAGCAGCCAAAAGGCAGGTCTCCCCTCCCAGAAGTGGTTGCCTGCACCCCCTGTAGTTCCACTCCCACCAGGTGGAAGTCCGTGGGAATAGTAGGTGGTAGGGCAGCAGCAATAGCAAGGGGTGGGGTGGGAGGGGTTGAGCCAGTACCCAGCAAGTGCATGCACCTCCTCGCATGTGTACATATGTGTCTGCCAGGGTTCCGGTTCAGGAGGAAAAACAGGGTAAAATGAAATATATATATATATATATATATATTTATATTTATATATAAAATCTGTGCCTCTGTGGTCTCAGTATCAAAGGGGTGCCCTGCGGCTAAAGAAGAAAGGAGTCCAGAAGCCGATGAGCTCTGTGTGAGTTGGGGTGCCCAGTGTGTTTTCATGGCCACCATCCATGGAGTTTTGAAGACGTCTTCGGGTAGGCCCAAATATTTTTCCAAGTTTCTGAACCCTTGGGATTATGTCTGGTAAACTATCTGAGTGCTTGGGCCACCTGCCCCTTCCCTAGGAAGATTGAGTTTTGTTTTGCCCCTAGACGTTGGGGAGAGGAGTTGGGGGGGGCCATATGTGGGGGCTTGTCCGAGATATTTTCTCACACTCCAAGACCCAAGAACCCTGTATTCCATGCAGTGGAGGTGCTAGAGAGTCATTCCACCTAGTAGGCCATGTGGTGCACTTTTAAATTCATTGGTGGCATGGTGGTGGGGGGCCTTCCCTGGTTCTACACTGCAGGCTTCTTCAAAGAGAGCTCACTTGCAATCTGTGGGTCATGTGGAGGGATCCCTGTCTTCTAATTGGCTGCTGGCTTGTGGAGGTGAAGCAGTGCTATGAGCCAGCGCCATTTTGCAGCAAGTAGAGCGCAGAGGCAGGTGTGAGTTGGGAGCTCGTAGCTGTGAGGGGAGAGAAAATTTGCCATCCGTAACCAAGAACTATCCATTGTTTTCCCCCGATCTTGGTGAGAGACAGTGCGGGGCACTGATTATGGGAACATACAAGGCCATATGGCAGGCAGAGGATTTAAGTCGGAGGATGCTCCTCCCTCAGAGGAACCTATGTCAGTGGTGCTTATGTCTCGCTCCTGGCATGGCTGTGGAACAACAGAGGGAAAGGACAGCCAGATGAACAGTGCGTCCGCTGTGGATTCCAGGGGGAAGGCATAGCTAGATTGCCAGTGTGCAGCATCTGTTCCAGCTCTGCCCCGGAGGCATATTTGATCAATCCCCACTTGTTTTCTACTGGGGGTACCCTCTCAGCATTTTGGAAGGCCCGTCCTCGGTGTGGTCACAGGGAAGTGTGGGGTCTGGACTATTTGAGAAACTCTCCCTTGGAGACCCATCCTCAGCCAAAAAAGAAAAGCTGCCGGAACTTTCCTCCAACGTAGTTGCAGAAATGGTGGAAGAGAAGAGTGGTGCTGCAGGACTAGATCCTTAGGGCAAAGAGGGGCTCTGATATCTGCTGAGCCCCTCATCACTGCCTGCTAACTATCGCCGTGGCAGAGGGAGAGGAAGGGGTCTCAAGCAATTGGTGGGCTGTCCCTCAGGGCTCAGGGGGTCCCTGTTTTGATCCCTGCCTGGGAGCAGCCCTCCTGCCTTGGACAGTAGGCTGGTGAATACAGCATCTGTGCAACCAAAAACTGCAGCAGCTAGGCTGGGCCTAAGGAGAAAGGGTTAATCACAGAGGATGAGGACTTCGATAATGAAAAGTATGTTGGCAAAAAGTTCCAATTTACAGACTATGAACTATACCGTGCTATTCCTAAACCATTCTATCATCCTGTGATTCCCTCTGGGGACCACACCCCACATTTACCAATGTGCTCTAAGACCCTTAGCTCCAGGATGGATGGACTTAATCGCAGCAAGCCTTTGAACCAAGCCTATCATCAGGGAATCTGGCTGGAACCAGGTCAAGCCTGCAGAACCAGTGTCCGGGATCTGCCAGAATGGAGTCAAGCTAAAATGTAGGTGCAGTGAAGGGTAAAGGTCGAGTATCTGAAATTGGATTATCCCTATATCTCTGAATGATTCTGGGATCTTATTGAGGAGATGCAAGAGGAGTGGCTCTTCAGGGAATAGCATGAGAGATAAAGCATTGACCTGGATAGGGAGGCCATCCATCTCAGGATCTGTTCCAGAAGGAACGGGCCATGTGCTGTACTGCCCCTTGGACAGGGCTTACCATCATCAAACATTTTGCACTGGTCCAGAACTTGGCAAGCTGCCGGGTAAAATATTATATAATGTCAACAGACTCTTTCTGAGACGTTACCACCAAGCCGGACCTGGAATTTTATTTATAACCCAGTGGAGGCCCAGGTACCTAAGCTTTCTGTAAGAGCCTCTTTGGATTGTGCCAGGAATATTGCTCCTCGGACCAGGTTATGGAGACTGTTGTAATTACTTTAAATGACTAATGCAAAGACTGATATATGCAATTTTTGATTAAGAATCCACTGTTACTAATCTTTTACTTTTAAAATGTTGTGACTGAGGCAACTGTGAGAGTGAATGAGTGTGCGTATGCATTGTGAGTGATTTAACAGATTGTGGTTACTGGGTAACTCATCCTGATTTTGGTTGGGATGTACATTCAGGGGGAAGGAAAAAGTGTGATTGCCATTTCTCCCTTAAAGTGTTTGCATAACTATTATTATCTGTTTTCTTAGATCCTAAACTCTAATTGTTCCTTTATAAATTAAAAGTTGATGGTTTAGCTAACCTTCAGATAGTTTCGGACCTCCTGGCACTGGTAAGCTTTAGTAAAAGGTTTTTAAATAGGTCAGAGTAGGAAGTAGAGGGAGGGAGGTAGCCTTTGGGCCAAAAAATGGCAGTTCCTTTCCCTGCAGGCTGGAGAGATGCATATACCCAGTTTGTTGTCTGAGGTCTGCCTGGGGCCCTCTGCTATCATTCCCAGGAAACATAGAAACATAGACTATAATGGCAGATAAGGACTGCTTGGCCCACCTAGTCTGCCCATTTCCCTTCCTACTGGACAAGTTGCAGATCCTAGTTAACCAACAGCCTATTTCTTCCTACCCCCCACAAGAATTGTCTTATGTCTGACACATGCATTCTTGAATTTTCCAACTGTTTTTGACCCCATGACCTCCTCAGGAAGACCATGTCGTGTGTTCACCACCCTCTCTGTAAAAAATAGTTCCTAACATTGCCCCTGAGCCATCCCCCCTCTATCTTCAAATTATGTCCCCCTGTTCTTGCACATCTCTTTTTCTGAAAGATGCTACCCTCTTGGACTTTGTTGATTCCCTTGAGGTACTTAAAAGTTTCTATCATGTCCCCCCTCTCCCTCCTTTCCTCAGGGGTATACATATTAAGCTCCTTTAGCCTCTCTTCATATGGTTTCTGTTGCAGACCCTGCACCATTTTAGTTGCCCTCCTGTGGACTACCTCCATCCTGTCTATGTCCCTGTGGTCTCCAGAACTGCAAGCAGTACTCCAGATGGGGTCTCACCAACTGTCTGTACAGAGGGATAACAACTTCATGTTTTCTACTGGTGATGCCTCTTCCTATACATCCCAGTATCCCACCAGCCATTCCTACTGCCTTCTCACATTACTTGCTAACCATTAGGTCATCTGATATGACTACTTCCAGGCCCCTTTCCATTTTTGTTATTGTTACTACCCCCAATTGTGTACTCTTCCCCTGGGCTTTTATTTCCCAGGTGCATTACTTTACTTCTTTGCATTGAATCTAAGCTGCCTTAGGAGGGAATGATTTCCTGGGTAGGGAGAGTGAAACCCCCCTCTCATTTGAGAAATGCTTATGCTCCCTTTTGGGACCCCTTTCTTTTTTTTATGTAAGAAACATGTTGCGGCAGCTTGCTACAGAAGCAGGTTGTGGAGGTGCGGCTGTGTTGTTGACAATGCCCCCACTGCCTTTTGAGGATTGGCCCGCTTTCCCCAATGGGGTGGCATGCTGCTGCTGACACTAGTTCAGCTAGTGTGCCACCACCTTGAAATGTTTTAGCCGCTGCAATCAGGGGTTGCTTAATCATTGCAGTGTCAGCCATTCTGCTGCAATGAGGGAGTGACCCGTCATTGCAGGGCGGTCCCCAGGCCCCGACCCAGTTTGCCAAAGAGGAGCCTAGTCCCCGTTGGCATAATTTCCCCACCGCCACATTTCTGCTGTATGCCGAGAGGGTGCCCAATCCCCCTCGGCATCATGCGCCCCCTCGTCTTTGTTTGCTGATGGGGTGTCCAATCCCTGCCGGCTTCAGTTCCCTCTTCCTGACTGAATTTGCTGACGGGGGAGCACACTCCCCGTTGGCATAATGTATGCTCCCCACCACAATGTGTACTCTGCTGAGGGGGGTGCCCAGTCCCCCTCGGCTCGTCCACCACTCCCATCAGTGCCAAAGGTGGGTGCCCAATCCCCCGTCGGCTACAGCCCCCCCAAAAACAATCAGGTGACATGCTGGGAGCCCACCCCAGTGTGCCAAATGTCCCTGTAAAAAGAAAAACTGTCCTGCAATGTTTTTTTTTTTTTTCCCCTGTACACAAGAAAACGGTCCTCAACGAGTCCAGCTGCCCCTCCTAACCTGCACCCACCCTCTACTCACTCCTGCATCCCCACACCTCACCCCATACTTACTGTACTTCCCGAGTTCTGGCGCGATGATCTTCGGTGGACCAGGAACATGTCTGTACTCTTCAAAGCCGACCGCGAACTAAGGAAATGCCAGTAAGCTATATAATGACATAAATAGGGGTTTTTCAACTATGGTACATATCTCAGGTATTTTTTGGAATTTTGGCACCAGATTTTCAACATGGAGTTTTTGGGACCCCTCCTCATGAATTCAGCCACTGTCATGGCGTTATTCGGCCCGAATGGTGATTTCTCAGTCACTGCGCATAATCACTTTTCAGGACTGATTAATGAAATGACAGTGCCAATGTTCATGAGTTGGGCTCCTAAAAAGCCTCTGTTACAAATTTGGTGGAAAAAATTCAAAAAGTTACTGTTTTACGAGTGTGTGTTGCGCGGTTGCTATGCACGCTCGTAACTTTGCAAATTTGCAATATTTTCACTCCAGATTTTCAACATTGGCATTTTTCTGCACCTCCTTATGAACAGTATAGCTGTCATTTTTCACATCCTGGCCAAAATGTGTTTTCGCACTTCCGGCGCAGAATAGCGAGGTCGCTGTGGGAAATCAGTGTTTGGGACATATTAAGAAAATCGCAGTGACACTGTTCATGAGCAGAGGTCATAAAATGCCTATGTTGAAAATTGTGTGATGATAGTCCATAAAATGACTATGTCATGACCATGCATTGCGCAGTTTGCACGCACACTCGTAACTTCGCGAATTTATAATATTTTCACTCCAGATTTTCAACATTGCCATTTTTCCACACCTACTTATGAACAGTACAGCTGTCATTTTACACAACCTGGCCAAAATGTGTTTTTGCACTTCCGGCACTGAATACCGTGGTCGCCGTGGGAAATTTGTTTTTGGGATAGACTGAGAAAATGACAGTGACACTGTTCATGGGCAGTGGTCCAAAAATGCCTGTGTTGAAAATGTGGTGACAAAAGTCCATAAAATGATTGTGTTACAACTGTGCATTGTGCAGTTTCCTCGCACACCTGTAACTTAACACATTTGTAATATTTTCATGCCATATTATCAACACTGGCATTTTTTCACACCTCCTTATGAACAGTACAGCTGTCATTTTTCACATCCTGGCCAAAATGTGTTTTTGTGCTTCCGGTGCAGAATAGTGCAGTCGCTTTGGGAAATCAGTGTTTGGGACAGATTAAGATTGAACAAGTGAGAGATGGGGAGTGACCAAGCTCAACTGAGCTCTGTTGGGACTGCTGCAAATTTTTTTGTGAGCAGAAAAAGGTGCCAAAGCAGGCAGGAGCTCAGCACAAAAGGGCAGCCTGCAGCGCCGGGAGAAACAGAACTAGCGCGTGAGGGAGGAGGAGTGAGCGAGCTCAACGGAGCTCTGCCGGGACTTTACAGTTGCCCACTGTAACGACGTGGGATTATTAAAGATGGACAAAACTTCAGTAAGATGCAACCCACTTAGCTATGTGGGAATTTTATTATAAAGGAAAAAATATATATAACTCAGTCTTACGTCTGGCACCTTTTTCAGTATTCACTTCATCTTGAACCAGCTTGTTACAAAATCACAGATTTTCAAAAGGTAAAACAAAAGAAAAATACACAGATGGTCTATACTCAAAAATGGTGGACCCTTCCTCCACCACTGATCAGCAACAACTGACCCACGATCACCTGAGACCTGTTCAGGTAAAGTTTTTATTCCCTCCTACCTGATCAGGTGACACTGTTTCTTCAGCAGAATGATAACTCTTTTAATAGCTTTAAAAACAATATTGTACACATTTTAGATTGCTCTTTCACACTAAGCGATCTATTGCAATATTTCTCTCAAAATAATGTATTGTGCTAAGGTTTTTCTATCCCATAGTACATTCCCCTGTGTTTGAGTGGCAGGTCCTTAATTATAAAAATAGCCCACAAGGGGCCGCTGCATCACTATAGTCCAAGCCAGAATGCAGCAGACTCTCACCACAAACAGACTTCTGGAGGTTGAGAAGAGCTCTGCTTCAACTATAGCTACTAACCAAAGGTATTTGTTTTAAATGACGGCTTACTTTATTTCCTTTAAACCATATTAACTTTTAAACCTGTGGAGAAAACCATATGCAGTAAATTAACATTACTTAGGTTGGTGTAGAACACCAACTCCCAGTTATGCAGACCCTTTTTATGTTTGCTTGCACGCATGTGCAAGAAACATAGTGCCTTCATCGGAGATTTCAGAGGTGTGTCACCTCCTCCTCCAATTCAGGCACTGTGCTGGCAGGCGCGGCCCCTGTAAGCCAATGCATTTTGGAGCTGTTCATGACACGCTCCAAATGCAGTGGCACTACAGTTGAAAGGGGAGCTACGCTGAGTGAGCAGCGATAAGCTGCTCAGCGCAGCTCCCCCAGCCGCAGGCATGCGCCGCCCTGCACGCAGCAGAGGCCGACGGGTGCCCAATCCCGCCGGCTCAGCTTCGCACTGCCCAGGTTCCCCCAGTAGTTGATGCCACGCTGGGAGCCCACCCCAGCGTGGCAATCCGTCTCGTTGCCGACGGGGTGCCCAACTCGCCGGCTGAAGGTGCCCCTGAAGTCCTTGTGCCACGCTGGGAGCCCACTCCCAGCGTGGCAAACGGTCCGCTGCTTGTTTTTTATTTTTTGCCGACGGGAGTGCCCAATCCCCGTCGGCTGAATGCCCCCTGTCCTGGTGCCACGCTGGGAGCCCACCCCAGCATGGCAAGCGGTCCCACGATGTCTTTTTTTTTTTTCCTGTAAAACAAAACGGTCCTGCATGCTGCCTCCAAGCCTCCTCCACAACCTGCACCCACCCACTGCGCACCCAGCCTCCCCACACCCCCCCTCACCCCATACTTACCTCCGGAGCTCGGTGCGACGATCATCGCTGGACCGGGAACACGTCTGCACTCTTCCTCCTGAAGGAGGTTGCGGACTTCGTCGCCGACATGGTATTGGAATCTCCCAGATGGAAAATTCTGGGGGATTTCAATGCCTGGGTCGACGATGAACTCTCGCCATTTGGTCAAAATCTCCTCCAATTAATGGATTCATTGGGCCTGTCACGAGTAATTACTTCTGCAACCCATGAGGGGGGGCATACATTGGATTTGGTTTTCCATCTGGGGATGGAGATATCTGATGTGGAGGTGGAACCAGTCGGATGGTCTGAGCATCACGCCCTGAGGTTCAGATTTGCGGCTCCCCAAAACAGGCCTGCACCCAGGGAGTTAATACAGTTCCGTCCTTTAAGAGGGATTACCCCAGAGGGCCTGATGATGGAGCTGGATTTCTCGATTTTCAAGGGATAGTGTGGATCCAGGGCCGCTGGTCTTGGCCTATAATAAGGCTGTGACTGCGGCCCTGGATGCCATAGCTCAATTCATGTTCGTCCCTGTACTCTTCACCTGGGGCTCCCTGGTTGACGGGAGGTCCGTGAGTGAAGAGGAAGGGACGAAGATTAGAAAGACGTTGATGAAAACTCAACTGGAGGTGGATAGACTTGTATTGTTAGAACATTATAAATTCTACCAATCAGCAATCTCCCATAAGAAGGCAGAGTTCCTGTCCAGGGAGATTGCTGCAGCTAGGAATAGACCATCCCAGCTCTTCTGGACTGTGGACAGACTGTGCAATCCAGTCTGTCTCCAGACTGGTAGAGCATTATCACAGGTACAATGTGAGGAGTTTGCGAAATTCTTCGCTGACAAGGTATCCACCATCAGGGATGAGATCAGCCAGTATCTTTCTATTGAGCATTGTACTGATCAATCGGTGGTACTAATGCCCAGTTGTACTGGTCTACCTTTAGACTACCAGCAGTAATAGATATTGTGAGGATTATTCAGACTCTGCGACCGACCTATTGTAAGTTGGACCCAGGCCCTACTCACCTGGTGGTGGGGTGTGCAGATGTTATTGGCCCAGTCCTGGCTGGGATAGTGGTGGTGTCATTAGAGAGAGGGATCTTTCCGGATCCCTTAAAGGAGGCGGTAATATACCCCCTTTTGAAAAAGCCCTCTCTTGACCCCGACTGCCCAGCAAATTATAGATCAATCTCTAACCTCCCTTTTGTAGGGAAGGTTATCGAGAAGGTGGTCGCTCTGCAACTGGAGGATCATTTATCTATCCACAATATCTATGACCCTCTCCAATCCGGCTTCAGGAAGCGGCACAGTACAGAGACGGCTCTTGTTCGGGTATTGAATGACCTCCTGATGGCAAGAGATCAGAGGACCCGTTCTATCTTGGTTCTCTTAGATCTCTCAGCAGCATTTGACACCGTGGATCATGGGGTATTGCTCGACCGCCTGCGGTTTTTCTGTGGCCTGAGGGGGGCAGTCCACAGTTGGTTTCGATCTTTTTTGGAGGGCAGATCCCAGAGAGTGGTATCGGGAGTTAACACCTCGACCCCTCACTATCTGCCCTGTGGGTACCATAGGGGTCGTGCTGTCCCCTATGTTATTCGCGTGTATATGCTTCCACTGGGGGACATTATAAGACGGTATGGGTTGAGTTTTCATTGTTATGCTGATGATTCTCAACTCTATCTGTCTTTTATGCCTGATCAGGAGTCGGATCCCATCACTATTTTTAACAAGTGTCTTCTGGAGATTCAGGATTGGATGAGTGCTAGTTGGCTTAGGTTGAATCCAGGAAAACTGAGGTGTTGGTTGTGGACCCTGGAGGGAGATAACAGGGCTCTTGACGGGAAACCCTCGGGCTTATATCTTGGGGGTTCAGCTTCTGGCCTCTGGCCAAGTACGTAACCTGGGAGTAATTTTTGACGAAGCCTGACTATGAAGATGCAAGTGTCGGCTATAGTCAAATCTGCTTTTTATCTTCTGAGGAATATTGCCCGGTGAAACACTTGGTTCCACGAAGATCTTCCAACTTTGGTCCACCTTTGTCACCAGCCGCTTTGATTACTGCAATGCTCTCTATCTAGGGCTGCCGGGGGTGGATATCCGCCGCTTGCAGCTGGTGCAGAACGCGACGGCCAGGTTGTTGATGGGAGTCTCACGATCTAGCCATATAACACCTGTGCTGCGTGATTTACACTGGCTGCCAGTACAGTGGCGGATTACCTTCAAGATCGCATTGCTGACCTTTAAGGCCTTACATGACTTGGGACCCCACTACCTGAAAGAGCTCTTGGTGCCTTACTGTCCTGCCCGCTCTCTTCGCTCCTCTGATGAGGGATTGCTAGAGATTCCCAGGGTACAGTTAAAGATGTCAGGAGGTAGATCTTTTGCCTATATGGCACCAACCCTGTGGAATTCTCTACCTCGTCAGATACGAGAATGCCAAACCGTTGAAGGTTTTAAAAAACAATTAAAAACCTTTTTATTTTCTTTAGCTTTTGCTGGAACATATTGAATAAGTATATTGTATGGTTGTTTGAATTATTGTTTAAATTTGATTTTATTTGTTTTTATTGTAAAAGCGCCCTGAGCTTGGGAAGGGCGCTTAATATAAATAAAATTCTACTACTACTACTACTACTACTTCAAAGCCGACCACGAACTGAGGAAATGCCGGTAAGCTGTATAATGGGCTAGATGGGGGGGTTTCAACTTTATTGCATATCTCAGGCATTTTTGGGAATTTTTTCACCAAATTTTCAACATGGGGTTTTTGGGACCCCTTCTCATGAATGATGTCACTGTCATGGAGTTATTCGGGCTCAAAGGGTGATTTCGCGCAGTGACTGCGCAGTGACTGCGAAATCACCCTTCGGGACTGAATACCACCATGACAGTGACATCATTCATGAGAAGGGGCCCCAAACCCCCATGTTGAAAATTTGGTGCCAAAATTCCAAAAATGACTGTTTAACGAGCGCGTTATGGCAGTTCCACGCAGGCTCGTGAAGTTCAAGGAATTTCAATATTTTCACTCCAGAGTTTCAACATTGCCATTTCACCAAACTGTCTTATGAGTAGTACAGCTGTCATTTTTCACATCTCACCCAAAATGTGTTTCCACCCTTGTAGCCAGAATGGCGCAGTCGGTGGGCGAAATCAATGTATGGGACAAATTAAGAAAATCACAGTGACACTGTTCATGAGCAGAGGTCTTGAAATGGGTATGTTGAAAATTTGGTGAAAAAATTCCTAAAAATGACTGTTTTACGAGCGTGCGTTGTGCAGTTCCTATGCACGCTCATAGGTTTGCGAATTTTCAATATTTCCGCTCCAGATTTTCAACATTGCCATTTTTCCACACCTTCTTATGAGCAGTACAGCTGTCATTTTTCACATCTCACCCAAAATGTGTTTCCGCCCATGTAGCACACAATGGCGCAGTCGTTGAGCGAACTCAGTGTATGGGACACATTAAGAAAATCACAGTGTCACTGTTCATGAGCAGAGATCTTAAAATGACAATGTTGCAAATTTGGTGACAGAATTCCTAAAAATGACTGTTTTACGAGTGTGTGTTGCACAGTTCCCACGCACGCTCGTAGGTTTGCGAATTTTCAATATTTCCACTCCAGATTTCCAACATTGCCATTTTTCCACACCTCCTTATGAGCAGTACAGCTGTCATTTTTCACATCCTGCCCAAAACGTGTTTCCGCCCATGTAGCGGACAATGGTGCAGTCGGTGTGCAAACTCAATGTATGGGACACATTAACAAAACCACAGTGACACTGGTCACGAGCAGAGGTCTTAAAATGGCTATGTTGAAAACTTGGTGAAAAAATGCCTAAAAATTACTTTAACGAGCGTGCGTTGCACTGTTCCTATGCATGCTCGTAAGTTTGCAGATTTAATATTTTCACTCTAGATTTTCAACATGTCCATTTTATTAAACTTCCTTATGAACAGTCCAGCTGCAATTTTTCATATGTCTCCCAAAATGTGTTATCGCATATGTAGCGCACAATGGTGCTGTTGGTGTGCAAAAGCAATGTTTAGGACAGATTAAGAAACTCACAGTTACACTGTTCATGAGCAGAGGTCTTAAAATGGCTATGTTGAAAATTTGGTGACAAAAGTCCATAAAATGACTGTGTTACGAGCGAGCATTGTGCAGTTTCCACGCATCCTTGTTACTTCATGACTTTGTAATATTTTCAGTCCAGATTTTCACTAGTGGCATTTTTCAACACTTCCTTATGAACAGTACAGCTGCCATTTTTCACAACATGGCCGAAGTGTGTTTTCACACTTTCAGTGCAGAGATGCATGGTCGCTGTGGGAAATCATTGTTCGGCACAGATAAAGAAAATCACAGTGACACTGTTCATGATCAGAGGCACCAAAATGCCTGAGTTGACAATCTGCTATAAAATATCCCCAACCTACTTATAGATAACGTGGTGTGCGCTGTACAGTTCTATGTACGCCATGACTTCACCTTTTTAAAATATTTTTACTACACATTTGCAACATAGCCATTTTACACCTCCCTACGAAAGAGTACAGCTGTCATTTTTACAGCCTGTTCGAATATTTTGCACCTGTGGTGCTAAATGCCGTAGTCACTGTGCATAAGCAGCTTCAGCTACAAACTGATATTGCCCCTGTTCATGAGGTGGGGTCACAAACCAAACATGTTGAAACTTTGGAGTTAAAATACCAATGAATGCCTGAGGTATTAGGCTTTTCAACCAAATCACCCAACCCTATAGAGAATGACAGGAATCAGGGGTGTGACTTGGGATTCTTGCCTGTAATGCTCATACCATTCCACCCCTGCAGCCAGTGAGAGGCATCAAGGTATGCCTTGGACTCTTGCCCCAAAGTTCACCCCATTCTCCTATATCACACCCATCTCATCGTATTTCCTAATGAAATGGGTCAAAGAGAGGGCCAAAGACCCCAAGGAACACGCCACAATTTGTCAGTCTCTGCAGAGTGGGGTGTGGTGAAATGGCGTGGCCGTTATGCCTGACGACCCAAATGCACACCCCAATGCCTGTCACTCTCTGCAGGGTGGTGGTGGGGTTGGCTTCAGTTCAATACTTCACTGCCATTCCTATTACGCAGCTCTGTAACTTCTACACTACCACTGCCAATGCCAGTAAGCAAACATTTGGCATTGACAAATGCTTGTTATTAAGGTGTGTCTTCTTGTCTTGCAGTTGTAGAGGATACAAACAGCTAAAACCTTACTTGGACCTGCCTAAATGTACTTGGCTAAATACAGCCTTAATTATATTACACTCAGACTGCAGGACAACAAAAGGAACCCTCTTAATAAAGGTCTGGTAAAAGGGGTTCAGGTTTTCCAGCTTTTGGACAATTTGACTTAGCTCGAAGCTACTGGCCGAGAACAACTATCAGCTTGCAAAATTACACTGTTAGCTGAGCTTTCTCCCCAGTAGCAGAGCAAACTCAGAGAGCTGTAGCTCTCTTTAAGCAAAATGGCATTGTGATTTTCTTGGGGAACATTTCCAAGAAGAGCCTAAATGTGGCTCAAGTCCTTTACTTTAAAGACAAATAAGTGCTATCAACAAGGAACAAACATTTCTGCCAAACAACATGAGCTACTTCAGTGTTTGTTCAGGGTGTTGCTTGCTGCTTAGGCGGGCTGGGTTACTAGAATGGAATATGAACCAAAATACTCAAGAACAACAAGTAACCCAGTCTGTAATATAGGTGCCATTTATATACTAGCTAATTCTACTGCAAATGCCTCTCTTTTATTTCAGAAGCCCTCCAATTTGTTATCCTTTGTTCAGAAGTATTTATTTACTCTCACACAAACCTTGCTCTATTCTTAACCAGATTAGATGCAAAATAAAAATATCATAGTAGACATTCTTGTTGTCCTTCCTGTTTGCCTGCAAGGCTTTTTGCCCATACCACCATCAAATTACCTTATTCCAATGTACCATGCTAGAAAAACAGAGAAAAATAGGAAAAGGGGAACAAGTTTGGGGGGGGGGGTTATGTAAGGAGGTGGCCAGTCTCCATACAGAAAATCACAGGGATAGCTTCAGAAGAGGGAAAGATAGTGGTTGCAGCGAGCAGCAAGGGAGAGGAAGAAACCTCATTTACTGTTGCATGTGGGTACAAACGACTTGGTGGGGGGACACTGTGGAAGTAGTGAGGGGGAGGTTTGAGTACTTGGGCAGGCAGTGTGAGGGGGTGGGGAAGTTGGTGGCATTATTGGAGGTACTGCTGGTACCCGTGTGCAAGCATGGCGAGGAAGGGTAGGCTTGAGGAGTTCAAGTGGCTAAGGGATTGGTGCCATATGAAATATTATGGGTTAGTGACTAACTGGGGTCGGGTCTGAGAGGAGTAGTGACTTGTACGTGGTGGACAGGGTACACTGGAGCAGGAAGGGGAGGGGAGGGGAAGGGATTATTAAAGGCAGCATTGCTGCCGGGACACTGGCGCTGAGGGTTGAGGCTCTGGATGCTGTACCTCGAGCCACGCTGGCAACCCGAGTTCAGATGCAAGCCCGGGCCACCAGAGGTTGGCAAGGGAGGGATAGGATTGAGCATCCGGAGGACTGCTCTCCTATCCCAGGGAGGGATCCAGGGACCCACCGCTCTGTAGCGGCCCCTTGTGACAACCATGGGTGCTACTACAGCGGTGTAGTAAAGGGTGGCAGAGTGTGGCAGACATTGGCACACTGTGCCTATGCGTCATTGCACAACCGCACTCCGCAAAGGTGAGAAAAGTGGAAAATGGGCTACGGTCAAGCAGCACGAACTTCCGACCCCCCCGCCTGCCTCAATTGGTGCCTCAACCAGATCCTGCTCCGGTGGGTCGACCTGGGAAGCTCCTCACCACCCCACCATGGGGGTAATCCATGTAGGTGATCAGGTTGGCCTGATGTTGGGGGAAGGGCTAACGGAGTCAGTTGGGATGACTAAGCCGACCGTAGCCCAGTGAGAAAATATATAAAAAAAAAAGAAAAAGGCAGGATTAGAGGGGTATATCTCTACTACGGTGGATTTAAACAAATGGGGGTTGGGTGGTGGCCAAAAGACTATTGTTGGTAGAAAGGTATGGACAGGGAAGCCTGATGAGGTCACCGCCCTAGATATAGGTACAGGCAGAGGCGTAGTAACCCTAGAAGGGGCAGGCAGAGTGGTCTGAGTGTAATACAGAAGGCACCATCACCCAGTAAGAATAAGGAGGAGAAAGGGTGCGGACAACTGGGAGGAGGGACACAGACCAAGGAGGAGAAGAGTGAGACGAAGGAGGGGTATGGATGGAAGATGGTCTGACTAAATGGATAGAGAACAGGTTACAGGGGATGGTGCAGAGGGCGGTGGTGGTGGGTAGCTATCGGCACCCAGAGCAGTGACAAGTGGGATGCCGCAGGGCTCAATGCTTGGCCCAATGCTATTTGGGCTCTTTATATCAGATATAGCACACGGAGTGGGGAGCAGGGTTAGTCTGTTTGCACATTATACCAAATCAAAAGCCAATAGTTATAGTAGCAGACCCCCCCAACACATACACACTCCCCAAAAACCTGCTTAAAAGCTTGCAATTCATTCAAATCAATTCCATTTTCTTACTTACTTGGGGTTCAATTCCAACAAGTGTAAAATCATGTACCTAGGGCATAGAAACCCCGATGCTGGGTATAGGATGAGGAGAGGTACTGATACTCACTAGACAGGAAAGGGTCCTTGAGGTTATTATATCAGAGGACCTCAAGATAGCAGTACAGTGTGACAAGACTATAGACAACTAGGGCAAATTGGATTCTGGGGTGCATAAGGAGTGGCATCTCCAGTAGGAGGAGGAGGGATGTTGTACTGCCATTATATCATTACCTGCTATACCCCCAGCTGGAGTACTGTGTCCAGTTTTAGAGTCCACACTTCAGAAAGGACATAAGGTGGAGGTTTCCTAGAGGAGGGCAACTAAAATGGTTCAGAATTTTCACAGGAATCCCTACAAGGAAATGCTGAAGAATCTAAAGCTATCAACTTTATGAGGTCTAAAACTGGGACAGTTCATCCTGATCATGACCCCCCCCCCACCGTGTCACTCCCACGGACAATGCCGCAGTCAACACTGCGCACAATCAGTTACATTTTGCTGCCTGCTCTGGCCATGCCACCCCTCAGTAACACCAGTAGCAAACATTCAGACTAAAACAATACATCATTCTGCTGCAGCAAGTTCCAAACCATGATGTACAGAAAGTTCATTAGAAGTAAACCTGCATTAAATTGTGATCAGACATTCGAGCTATATGTATTGCTCCTCCTGACAGTCCCATCTAACCCGTTTACACTCACCTCATTTGCTGAGCAAACTTCACTTCAGTGACTCCCACCACCACACCAAATTGTTTTCACACACTTCCCTACAGCTGATCAGGTTCAGGTACCTTAGTTCCCTGCTGCCAGTCTCTTCTCTGTCTGGAGTCCCTCTAAGCTGCTGGCAGGCAGATGTCCACATGTGTTTGTTTGCACTACTACCCATTCTAATCTAACAGGGAGGAACATGCTTTACTGTGCTCCCACTGACATGCTTGCAGTGCAACACAGGTGCAGGGATTGAAGTTGCAAACTGCTGTCCAGCCCAAGCAGTGCCACAGTAGTGCTGAAATAACTGTCACTCAAGGATTAGCAGTCAGCAAAAATAAAAAGGGGGACAAAACTGGGACAAGTAAGCAAAAAATTGGACAAAAGTAGCATTTTGCAAAACTTGGGGGGACATTGGAACATGCTGCCTTAAATAGGGACTGTCCTGGGAAAATAGGGACAGTTGGTAGCTTTACAACATGTACACTCTGGAAGAGAGGAGGGCGAGAGGTGACATGATCAAGACCTACAAAGTACCTCACAGGGGTAAAGAGGGTACAGTTGGGGAGTTTCCTTCAAATGAGGATGAGCACCCAAACCAAGGGAAATACAATGAAGCTGGGGGGGCATTCAGGATAGATGTGAAGAAATATTTATTTACTGAAAGGGTGGTAACGCCTTGAACAGACTGCCAGGAGAAGTGGTGGAAGCAAAAATGGTAGGGGGCATGAAGCATGCATGGGATAAAAATAGGGATATATTAGAAAAAGGGCAAGGAGGGGGTCAACGGAGATCAGTAGGGACATGGAAGTGGAGTAGGTTCAAGTTCATTGCAGGAAAAATTCGTTAAGCAAGCTCATTCACAAGGAGGTCCTGATGGACACAGGCAGAATAAGACATGCAGCAACATATACTGGAAGGAGTTACAAGTAGGTATAGAACATTTGGGCAGACTGGGTGGGCTGAGCGATCCTTTTCTGCTGACAAATTCTATATTTCTATGGCACCATGTGTTAAATTCAGGTGCAGTGTTTATTTAAAGTTGGGCCTACCATACATCCAGATGTACGGTACAGTAAATTACCAAATTAGATGCAGCCCACTTACAGTACAATAAACAGAACCCCAGTGCTTTGAGAAGCCTTTGCTCTTCATAAGGCTGCTTAAAGAGCTGGGGTTCTATTTGAGGTGTCCACACCAGTATGCTAATCTTAAAATCAACGCCGCATCTGAATGAGTACTTGATTCTTGCTCACTCCATTTCTTCCCCACTTTGAAACCTGCTTGTCCTGAGTTAGTTTTGGGCTGGCAGTGCCTTGCCTGTGTTGGAAGATGACCAATAAGCGGCACTGAAAGACGTTAAGACTTCACAGACTGTGCAGGCAGCTGCTCATGGACAGACATAAGGCAATTCTGCTGGGGGGTAGGAGGAAGTAAGCTGTTGATTAACTAGAATCTGCAGCTTATCCATCACGTAGGGAAATGGGCAGACTAGGCGGGCCAAGCGGTCCTTATCTGCCATCAAATTCTATGTTTCTATGTTTCTCACCCACCATTTTGGCAAGAAGAAGGCTGCAGCTGTGACCACTGGTGACTGTTGGGTGTGGGGATGAGGGGACGAAAGGGGACAGACATAAGGAGGTAAAATCTTAATAAAAATTGTGAGACCTTCACCAGCTTTCCAAAATGTTCACCAGTAGAAGAACAATCTATAAAGTTTTTCAAATGGCAACACAATCTGGTGAGCCCTCTGTCTGCCATCTGACACCAGGCATCAACCAGCACAAAACTGCCTAAAGATGGCAGTGTGGTCATGTGGTTACTGAAATACTGGAGATTACAGATTTATAAGAACAAAAGAATATCACACAGAAGCTGGCACATGTGTCTATAGCAGCTGTCTCCTGCTTCTCAGTAGTTATACTTACACCCTTGAGGTACTTGAATGTTTCTATCATATCCCCTCTTTCCCTCCTCTCTTCCAGTGAGTACATATTGAGGTCCCTTAATTTCTCCTCATAAGTCTTGTGTTGCAAGCTCTGTACCATCTCATTCGCCCTTCTCTGGACTATCTCCAGCCTATTAATATCCTTACAAAGGCGCAACCTCCAGAACTGCACAGAGTACTCCACGATGATGAAGCCTGACCATGGTTTTATATAATGGCATCACTACCTCCCTCCTTATGCTGGTAATACCCCTGCCTAGCCTATGCACCACAGCTTGTTACCGGCCCTCCCAGCTGCCTTACCATTTTGACATTTTCAAGTCATCTGAAATAAGAACCCCCACGTTGCTTTCCTTCTTTGTGACTGTCAGCAACTCCCCCCCCCACATCCTGTACCTTTCCCCAGGGTTTCTGTGTCCCAGGTGCATAATTTTGCACTTTTTTGAATTAAACTTCAGTTGCCAGTTCTCAGACCATTTCTCAAGCTTCCCCAGGTCCCTTCTCATTTTCTCCACCCCTCTGGGGTATCCACTGTGTTACACACCTTGGTGTCATCTGCAAAAAGGCAGACCTTTCCCTTCAGCCCTTCTGCAATGTCACTAATGAAGACATTGAACAGGACTGGCACCAGGACCACTCCCTGCGGCACCCCACTGGTCACCCCCTCTCCCCAGACTGTGCCCCATTTACCACCACTTTCTGCCTTGTGTCTGTTACCCAGTGTCTAACCCTGTTTACCACCCTTTCCCCCATGCCCAGCCTACTCAGTTCATTGATCAGCCTCCAATGTGGGATGGTGTCAAAGGCTTTGCTTACATCAAGGTAAGCATTGTCCACTGCCCCACCCTGATTTATTTCCTTTGTCACCCAGTCAAAGAGATCAACTAGATTTGTCTGACATGACCTCCCCACTGTGAATCCATGTTGCCTATGGTCCTGGGCTCCGATGGCTTCTAGACGCCCCACTATCCTTTCTTTAACCAATGTCTCCATTATCTTCCCCACTACTGAAGTGAGGCTGCCCAGCCTATAGTTCCCCACCTCCTCCCTACTGCTGGATTTGTATAGAGGGACCACATGTTCCCTCCTACAATTCTCTGGTACCACCCCTGTGTTAAATGACTCAGTGAACATGGCTGCCAGAGGTACTGCTATTTCCCTTCACAGTTCTTTTAATATTCTTGGGTGTATGCCATCTGGTCCCATCGCTTTGTCCACCTTCATTTACTCACCTTCTGCAGGATTCTTCTGCCTGTGAATGGACTATTGTCCACCTCTTCACGCCTTTGCAACTGCTGTACTGCTGTGGCCCTTGTCCCTCCCCCTCTGTGAATACTGAACAGAAAGACACAGTGGATGTCTTGGGGGGGGGCACATGACAGTTCTTAGGCATGATACTTTCACTTCCAAGTACCTAAACAGCACATATAAGCAATCAATTGAAAGGCTTGCCTGTAATTCTGTGGCCAAGCAGCCAGCCACACCCACTTCCTGAGCTATATAAGCAGTTCCTCTCAGCCTCACTGTGAAGCATTTTGTCTTTGCCCCCACCATTCTTCCCTCCTCCTCCTCCAGCGGCAGCGCTCTCTCCTTAGGGGGATTCCTAAGGTACCTTTAGACACGGGAACTATGCTGTGGCACCTCTAGGGGCAGAACTCTCTCCGAGAGTTCCTTGCTTCGTACCCCTACAGGGTGGTAATTCCTCTGGAATAGAGTGCGAACAGCCACAACCAAAACTAACACAGTTACACAAGCATAACACTATACTGGTTGTGTAGGTCAGTGAACTTTCAGCATTGAAAAATGCTTGTTTTTTAGTTGCCCCCACCCCCAAAGATTAGGGATTTGTTAGTGCTCTGGAGTGCAATATCTGTTGGCCACCATTTGGTGGCAGCAGAGAGCAGGGTTTCTGGGCAGTATAAATAGGCAGGACAGGAAGAGGAACGGGATGAGCCCCCAGAGAGTGCAGAGAGAAAGAGAGAGAGAGAGGAGGAGGTGAAGAAGAAGAAGACCAATGGGCAGTGCAGGGCAGTGCAGAGTGGGGGACCCCCTTCTCTGCTTTAGGCAGGCCGACTTATATAGCAGCAATGCACCGGGTCCCTGGGTGAGCATCCGTGGAAGGGCTCCAAGAGGTAGGTAGCTGCTAGGCTCTGTTAGCTGGTAGGGAGAATAACAGTGCAGAGTGCAGGATAGGTAGGCCCTAGAGTCCAGTTTAGGCCCTGGCAGATGGGAAATGTTCTTGGGTTGTTGGGGTTGGGGTTGATTGTGGCAGGACTGCTGCAGCTCAGGTGGCAAGGCGGCCCAGGGACACTGGTGAGGTGGCCAAGGGGGAGCCTCTAACCCTGGTTAAAGGGCCTGTTTGGAAGGACAGGCCTGGGGGCTGCTGGTCTTATGCCAAGTGGGCCGCAGAGTGCCCTGGAGGTATCCCCTTGCTGCTGGTTTGCACATATCGGGCAGCGAGTGGTTGGTGAGGAAGGGATGGTTGGGCAGCATTCATTTTGGGTCAGGCAAACAGAACAGCCAGGATTCTGGCTGGTGAGATCTTGGGAGACTGGGCAGACCAGGAGAGCGACCTGGGTGAGAGAGCTTTGGGGTATGGTGCGATGGGTTATGCGGGTACTGCACCATCCATGTCCCTTGTAAGGCTGGAAGAAAGTACCAGGGAATAGTTTAGGGAGAAGCTGTATGCTTTCCTGTGGAAAGGAAAAGAAGATAAGTATAAAGTCCCAGCTAGCTTGATCAGTGAAGTGTCGGGTACTTGCCAGTGCCATAGGGATCTTTGGAGCTTCACGGTCCAGGTTAAGTAGATCATTAGGTTCCAGGGAAAAATAAAAATAAAATCCACTGTATGTGTGTGCTGTAAAAGATCTTGCTCTGCCTTAAATATCTGCCTTCCCTGTTTGTATAAAAGTTTAACCCCCGTACAAAGATAGATGGGAGTCATTGTATTCCTTATACTCCCTTTGAAAGACTTCACTGTAGACCACTTAGAAGTAGGTGATGCCTGGGGGGATGGGGGAGGAGGAAGGGATGGGAGGGAGGGTGTAGATCTTAATTGTGTAATGTACTGTCACCTTATTGTAATTGTGCAACAATGTGTTAAATGTGTTTTGTACTTTTGATTTCTGTATGTCTTTATCAAAGAAAATTCAATAAAGCTGAATTTAAAAAAAAAAAGTTTAGCCCCATGGAGCTGAAGTTGATCTCAAGTCATAAGCATACCCCTGCAGCGCTCCTAAATCATTTGGACTCAGGAGAAATAAAGTGATTTTGTTTTGTGAAGCATCGGGAGTTGGTCTCAGTTTGTGAAGGAGGATTCCAATGAAATGTAAATCCTTAATGAATTTTAACCTTCCAAATCGTTCCATTTCAGGGGGCCAAGTTTAAAATCCTGTGCTTCTGTGGTCTTGGGATCAAAGGGAGGCCCTGCAGCTGAAGAAGAAAGAAGCCCAGAAGCCAAGGACCTCTGTGTGAGTTAGGGTGCCCGGTGTGTTTTCGTGGCCACCATCCTTGAAGTTTTGAAGACATTTTCAGGTAGGCCCAAATATTTTTCCAAGTTTCTGAACCCATGGGATTATGTCTGGTGAAATTTCTGTGTGTTTGGGCTGCCCACCCCCTGCCCGGGAAGATCAAGCTTTGTTTTGCCCCTAGACTTTGGAGAGGGGAGTGGGGGGCCACACTTGTACACATCCCAGTTTTGTTTTACTCACAATATTATAAAACTGATGAGTAAATTACTATTATTTGCCAATATTGGCTGGAGCACTGCTGGCACCTGATCAATTCTTACCTAGAAACATAGAATTTGACTGCAGATAAGGACCGTTTGGCCCACCTAGTCTGCCCATTTCCCTACCTAACGGATAAGCTGCAGATCCTAGTTAACCAACAGCCTACTTACTCTACTCCCCACTAGGATTGCCTTATGTCTGTCCCATGCATTCTTGAATTTCCCCACTGTTTTTGACTATATGACCTCCTCAGAAAGGCTGTTCCATGCATCCACAACCCTCTCTGTGAAGAAATACTTCCTCACATTACCTCTGAGCCCTCCCCCCCTCTATCTTCAGATTGTGCACCCTTGTTCTTGCACATCTCTTTTTTTGAAAGATGCTACCCTCTTGGACTTTGTTGATTCCCTTGAGGTATCTGAAAGTTTCTCTCATGTCCTCCCTCTCCCTCCTTTCCTCGTGGCTATACATCTTAAGCTCCTTTAGTCTTTCTTCATATGTCTTTTGGTGCAGAGCCTGCACCATTTTGGTTGCCCTCCTCTGGACAGCCTCCACCCTGTCTATGTCTTTGCGGAGATGGGGTCTCCAGAACTGTACACAGTACTCCAGATGTGGTCTTACCAACTGTCTGTACAGAGGGCCAACAACAACTTTTTGTTTTCTACTGGTGATGTCTCTCCCTGTGCATCCCAGTATCTCCTCAGCCCTCCTTACTGCCTTCTCACATTGCAGGCCCACTTTTAGGTCATCTGATATGACTATCCCAGGTCCCTTTCCATTTTTGTTGTTGTCAGTATCTCATCCCCCATAGTGTACTCTTGCCCTGGGTTTTTGTTTCCAGGTGCATTACTCTGCACTTCTTTGCATTGAATCTAAGCTGCCATACATTTGACCATTCCTTCAACCTTGCCAAGTCCCTTTTCATCCTTTTCACCCCACCTTGCATATCAATCCTGTTGCAAATCTTTGTGTCATCTGCAAAGAGACATTACTCCCCCTCCAGTCCCTCCACAATGTCACTTATAAAGACATTAAAAGGACCAGCCCCAGTACTGAACCCTGTGGTACCCCACTAGTAACCCTCCTTTCTTCACTGTGGACTCCATTTACTATTACCCGCTGTGTCCTGTTGTCCAGCCAGTGTTTTACCCAGGCTACCACCCTGGGACCCACTCCCAGGCTGGCTAATTTGTTTATTAATATTTTGTGTGGGACTGTGTCAAATGCCTTGCTAAAGTCTAGGTAGGCCATGTCCACAACCCCTCCCTGGTCTACTACTTTGGTCACCCAGTCAAAGAAATCCTTGATTATGAGATACAGGCACTGGGCTATAGCACCTACCGTAAGGACAGGGAGTCCGAAAAAGGGGGCGGTGTGCTAATCTATACCAAGGAAGACCTCACTGTGTCACTCCTAAGCCTGCAGCAAAGCCCCCCCTCTGATGGAGAAGCTGTATTCATCCATATTACCCTTGGACGTACCAAGCAACTTACTATAGGATGTGTCTACCATCCTCCAAAGTCGGCCCTCCAATCCCTGGAGGCCATCACGAATGCCTTGGCCCAAGAAGTCTCAACTGAGCTCCTCATTTTGGGAGACTTCAACCTCAACTGGGCCCAGGACCCTGGCCATGCTTTGATTTCACTGACCCAAGAGGCAGGTCTGGTGTAGGTTATCACGGAACCGACCAGACTGAATTACAAAACTGGGAATCACACCGCCCTCGACTGAGCTCTGGTGTCCAACCCTGCCAACATCCAGATTGCCGGCACAATGGCAGACTCCTTGAGTGACCATTCCCTAATATTCTGTATCTGGAAGAACAGAGCACCCAAGGTCCAGCCCAGAATCCTCACTGTTCATGACTACACCAACGTCTCGGAAGGACAATTCAATGACTACCTAAGCAGCCGGGACTGGAGCCCAATAACATTCCTCCCTACTCTGACAGAGGCCTTGGAATACTTCCAGGACTTACTATGTACAGCGGCCAACCTCTTCACTCCTCTGAAAAGACTGAGAGCTAAAGGCAGCTGCTACAAGTGGATCTCTCCATCCCTTAAATCCCTCATGATTAGTCGGGACAAGCTCTGGAAGAAGTACAAGTTCTCCTCCCTTCCGGCAGACCTTGTGGCATACAAAGCCCTAAGAAACAAAACCAAGAGTGCCATTAAACTTGCTGAAAGGGAGTATGTCACACACCTCCAGAAAACAAGCTTAGGCAACCCTAAGCAATTCTGGAATCATGTCAACGACCTGATCAAGGGCAACAAAAAGACTGAACCTTGCCCCATTGAGATCAATGGTCAGCTTGTTAGTGACTCCTGTCAAATAGCGGCCACCTTTAACAACCACTTCACAGACCTTGAGGCCTACAAGGCTGGCCAGGCCCCCCAGACTTTGGCTCCTAACGTAGGCGAACCAACACACTATGAATGACCCTCTTCCCACCTGAGACTGGTAAAGCGAAAATAGGTCCTAACTCTCCTAAAGGCGCTGAAAGTTAAAGGCTCAGGGGGACCAGATGGGATAAACCCTCAGCTACTCAGGGCTGGAGCCACCTCCTTATCCAGGTCCTTGACTTGACTCTTAAATAGATCACTACAGGAAGGAATCGTTTCTAACCAGTGGAAACAGGCCAACGTGCTCCCAATCCACAAAGGTGGCCCCAGGGAAAACCTAACCAATTACTGGCCTATCTCCCTGCTCTGCACACTTGCTAAGCTACAAGAAAGGCTAGTCTGTGACCAACTTCATGACTACCTGGAGGCTCATCAGCTCCTTGCTCCCTCTCAACACGAATTTAGAGCTAACCCCGGGACTGACACTACTCTTATTAACTTCTCGGATGAAGTACTCAGGGCAATGGACAAAGGGATACCCACAGGTGCAGTCTTTATAGACATATCCAAGGCATTTGACCTTGTTGACCACAATCTTCTGCTACAGAAGCTGAACAATGTGGGCTTAGACCCCCATGCTCTCAAGTGGTTTGGGAGCTACTTATCAGGCCGGATACAGAGGGTATCCTGGAAGGGAGCCATGTCAGGTCCACTACCTCTAAAACAGGATGTACCGCAGGGCTCAATCCTTGGTCCCCTCCTTTTCTCGTTATTTACCAACTACCTAAGTACCTACTGTGGGGAAAGCTCGGTCACACAGTATGCTGATGACACAGTCATCTACTGATCCTTGGGCGATGTGGCTGCTTAGTCCTCTCCTCCAAAATGACTTCACATCTCTTGAGGCATGGCTGAGTGAGAACAGAATGGTACTAAATGCAGACAAAACCAGGGCGGTGCTATTCGGACCCAGATCTTTGGGCCATGACAGGACTACATCCCTGCAACTTACCACATTCTCTGGAAAAAGCGTCAAAGTAGTGCCCTCCCTAAAATACTTAGGCCTGACTCTTGACCAATCTATCACCTTCAAGGACCACCCGGACCAGGTCACCAAGACCCTACACCGTAAACTTGGAACCTTGTACTGACTCAAGGACCAGCTCATCCCCGCGGCCAGGCTTTCCATTGCCACAAGTGTCCTGCTCCCTACCCTGACCTATGCAGCACTGATTGTACAGGGCATGACTAAACAAGAGGTCTCCAGGATGCAAATCCTGTACAATAAAGTAGCTCGGTTCGCTACCCAGGAACACCCGCGATGTCACCACAGTGATACACTGGCCCAGCTATGGTGGCCCTCATTGACTGCTCGCCTACAATACCCGTTGCTTGTCCAGGCCTTCAAGCTACTCAAACTGCCCGCTCTACCCAGCATAGTAGGAACCATAGCAATTAAGCATAACCCCAGGAGACTACAGACATCAGAACAAACGCTACTGAAAGTTCCCAGAGTAAGGACTAATGCTAGTGGCAGATCTTTCTCCTGCCTAGCCCCCAATCTGTGGAACAAGCTCCCTCCTCTGGTGCAGGAGGCCTACTCACTTAGGAACTTCCACGCCAGACTTAAGGCTCATATGACTGACATAAGCACATGCCTCTGACAGGGGCTCATAACTTGCCTCCCTCTCCCACACCAACCCTCCCAAAAGTGAGCCAACCCAGGTACCCCTTTCAAGATCCAGGACACCTTGGTCCCATTATCCTATATATAATCTTTTGCAGTGGAGGTCACTCTCCTTCTGAAAACTGCATGTCAGTTGTCATGTATAATAATATGCCTGTAGCACCTAGGTAAAAACTGTGCCATGATGATAACCATGTCTGTAACTGCCAAGTAAGCCTGTATAATATTGTAACCAAATGTTTTTCCATTGTATCAAAACATGTATTGTTATCCTGGGTCGCCCCTGAAAAAGGGACCTTCGGGGCTCAGTGGGCCTACCCGGTCACCAAATTTAATAAATAAATAAATAGATTTGTTTGACATGACCTTCCTGCTGTGAATCCATGCTGCCTTGGGTCCTGTGCCCCACTGGCCTCTAGGTACTCAACAATTCTTTCCTGCAGAAGTCATCATTTTCCCTACTACTGAGTTCAGATTGATAGGTCTGTAGTTTCCTGCCTTGGTCTTGCTCCCACTTTTGTGAAGGGGAATCACATCTGCCCTACTCCAGTCCTCAGTTACCATACCATCCTCCCATGATTTATTAAAAAGGGTAGTCAGTGGTGTTACTAGTTCTTCCCTTAGTTCCTTTAGAATTCTGGGGTGAATCCCATCAGGCCCCATTGCTTTATCCACCTTCAGTTTTAAAAGTTCTTTCAGAACCCTTTCTTCTGTGAAAGGACTAATATCAACCCCCCTATCCAGAGTGCTTCTATTGACTGGATTAGGTCTCTCCCCCTGCTTTTCCATTGTGAATACTGAACAGAAATATTCGTTTGTTATCCCTGCTTTTTCACTGTCACGCTCTGCCCAACCACTTTCCTCTTTATTCAGCCTCAGTATCCCTGCCTTCATCTTTCTTTGCTCCCTAATGTACCTATAAAAGGTTTTATCCCCCTTCTTAACGGAGTTGGCTATCTTTTCCTCAGTTTGGGCTTTTGCTATTCTGACTGCCTTCCCCGCTTCCTTCTGCTTTAACTGGTACAGTTCTCTGTCCTGCTCCTTCTGTGTTTCCTCATACTTCCTGAATGCTATCTTTTTCTGCCTTACCTTCCCTGCCACTTCTTTTAAGAACCATTGTGTTTTTTCTTTCGTTTTGATTTGTTTATTTGCTTCACACAAAGGCTTGTTGCCTCTGTGATGGCAGTTTTGATGTTTCCCTATTGTTGCTCCACCCCACCTTCTTGCCTGTTTGCTAGTGCTTTTCCAAGGCACTCTCTCATTTTGACAAAATCAGCCCTCCTGAAGTCCAGTACCTTCACTTTGTGTGGCTTGACTCTACAGCTATGTTTATCGTGAACCACACTGTTTGGTGGTCGCTTGTTCCCAGATGACTACCCACTTCAAGATCAGAAATCACCTCTCCTTCCCCATTTGATAGTACCAGGTCTAAGATTGCTCCCTCCTGAGTGGGTTCCAAAACTAGCTGTCTGAGGCATGCCCCCTGTAGGGCATAAAGAGTGGCCCTGCTCTTGGATTTGACTGCAGCAAAGGCGCTCCAGTTAACATCTAGAAAAAAAACTACGCTGTTATTAAAAATGTACTCCTCAGTCTACTCCGTGAAGACATTTGTACATATCTGAATTTGATTTTACTCACCTCACTTTCAAAATGAGGAGTAAAGTACTAATCCCAAAAAATCTTATCTGGAGACCTGGTTACAGTTTATCACTCTCCTGTTATTATCCTGGCTCTTATACATGCTCCTATTCCCCCACATCCACCCTCCTCAACCTATCCCAGCCCCCAGCTATTTACATTTTCTGTGACCCTGTTGGTGCTGTTTACAGTTTTCCACCATGTCCCCTTTAATCCCCTAACCCCTCCTACCTTATTTCCATATTACAAATATGGACTGACTTAAGATGGAAATCCGTTCCTTTCCCCTTCCACCTTGGGTTGTATCCCCAAGCTCTCTTCCTTGTCACCCTGTTTAAATGTAAGCTGACTCTGGTTTGGCTATAGCCCACCCCTTCACCTTCTGTAGCGTAATTTCTACCAACCCACCCCTTTACCTTGAATAGTAAGACCAGTGTGGCCTACAGCTGTGGTTCTCCCGGTGGAAGCCCTGCCAACACCCCCAGAGGCCACTAGGTCAGATGCCACACTCCTGCTTTGTTGCACTCTCACTTCAGAGTCAGTCAAGCTAGGGATTGTTTGGACATCTGGGTAATCTATAGAGACCTCTGGGTAATCTATAGGGACAACAGCTGCCCTAATGACTGGCTGTAGTCACGAGGTCCGTGAGTCCTCCAGTGGCACTGGGAATCGGCCACCAATCTCTTGCCCTTTGGTCCAATTCCTCCCAGATTGTTCCAACCTCCCTGTCCTTTCCTTTACATATCTGGCAAAAGAAATCCTTAATTTAATCTATTTTAATTTATTCTATTTTAAATCATTATACTTGAATTTATGCATTGTTACTGTTTTATTCATTTATGCTGTTTCTCACTATGCTTTGTTTTAATTCCTTATAGGTGCCCAGAGCCTCCACTTTGACGTTTGGTCTTCTGGTCCGCTACTTCTCCGTGCCTGATGCCATCCCTCCATTGAGCTACAGCATGAGATAATGTTATAATTCACAAAGAGACACTGTCAACTATACCTCTAAACATATTATGAAGCTGTGCAAGATTTATAAACACTAAAGAAACACATTTTACTAGTTTAACAAGTGTTAAAAGCAAGTTTACATTTTTTTTGTTATTTTCATCTCTCCCCTGTAGTTTCAGTGCAACGTGGTGCAGTCCTAGTGAAGGGAGACATCAGGCACTCTGAATTCAAGTGATGTGAGTAGCAGAAATATTGTAATGGAGGGTACTGTTTATTGTGTGGCATTTTTGTTTCCATTTTCTTTCATTTTATACTTGGACCAGTAAGAGATGCTACTGTGAGGGAGCGAGGAGAGTGGCAGAATGACAGGCTGACATGTGAGTGAAAGATGTGAGTGGGCTTATTCAGTGTGTGCAAGGCAGCAACTATATGGAGAATATGAGATACAGTACTTCATTTCTCTTAGCTGATTGGCTACAAATTCTGAACTGCTTTATAAAAGGTTTAGAAACACACCATTACAACAAGTTGCATTCATGATAGCAGAACTTGTGTGTCTGGGAGGACGGGGCATCAACTGACCTCAGAGTCCATGAGGTTTCCAGCACTGGAGTTTCCCTGTCTGTAGTGCCAAACATAGAAACACAGAAACATAAGACTTTGGAGGCAGATAAGGACTGCTTGGCCCACCTAGTCTGCCCATTTCCCTACCTACAGGATAAGCTGCAGATCCTAGTTAACCAACAGCCTATTTCTTCCTACCCCCCTCAAGAATTGTCTTAAGTCTGTCCCATGCATTCTAGAATTGTCCCACAGTTTTAGACCTCACAACCTCCTCAGGAAGGCTGTTCCATGTGTCCACCACCCTCTCTGTGAAAAAAATACTTCCTCACATTGCCCCAGAGCCGTCCCCCCTCTAGTTACAAATTGTGTCCCCTTGTTCTTGCACATCTATTTTTCTGAAAGATGCTTCCCTCTTGGACTTTGTTGATTAAACTGAGGTACTTTAAAGATTCTATCATGTCCCCCCTCTCTCTCCTTTCCTCAAGGGTATACAAATTAAGCTCCTTTAGTCTCTCCTTGTATGGCTTCTGTTGCAGACCCTGCACCATTTTAGTTGCCCTCCTCTGGACTGCCTCCATCCTGTCTATGTCCTTACGGAGATGGGATCTCCAGAACTGGATGCAGTACTCCAGATGGGGTCTCACCAACTGTCTGTATAGAGGGATAACAACTTCCTGTTTTCTGCTGGTGATGCCTCTCCCTATACATCCCTGTATCCCCCCAGCCTTCTGTACTGTCTTCTCACATTGCTTGCCAACCTTAAGGTCATCTGATATGATTACCTCCAGGTCCCTTTCCATTTTTGTTGTTGTTACTACCCCCCCCCCCCACATTGTGTAATCTTCCCTGGGTTTTGTTTCCCAGGTGTATTATTTTGCACTTCTTTACATTGAATCCAAGCTGCCATACTTGACCATTCCTCCGACCTTGCCAAGTCTCTTCTCATCCTTTCCATGCCTCCTTGTGTATCAACCCTGTTGCATATCTTTATGTCATCTGCAAAGAGACATACTTTTCCTTCCAGTCCCTCTGCAATGTCACTTATAAAGACATTAAAAAGGACTGGACCCAGTACTGAACTCTGTGGTACCCCACTAGTAACCCCTCTTTCTTCAGAGTGGACTCCGTTTACAATTACCTGCTGTGTCCTGTTGTCCAGCCAATGTTTTACTCAGGCTACCACCCTGGGACCCACTTCCAGACTGGTTAATTTGTTTATTAATCTTTTGTGTGGGACTGTGTCAAATGCCTTGCTAAAGTCTAGGTAGGCCATGCCCACAGCCCCTCCCTGGTCTACTACTTTGGTCACCCAGTCAAAGAAATCAATTAGATTTGTCTGACATGACCTTCCCACTGTGAACCCATGCTGCCTTGGGTCCTGTGCCCCACTGACCTATAGGTACTCAACAACTCTTTCTTTCAGAAGTGATTCCATCACTTTCTCTACCGCAGAGGTCAAACTGACAGATCTGTAGTTTCCTACCTCTGCCTTGCTCCCACTTTTGTGAAGGGGAATCACATCCGCCTTCCTCCAGTCCTTAGGTACCACACCATCCTCCCATGATTTGTTAAAAAGGGTAGTCAGTGGTGTCACTAGTTCTCCCCTTAATTCTTTTAGAATTCTGGGGTGAATCCCATCAGGCCCCATTGCTTTGTCCACCTTCAGTTTTAGGAGTTCTTTCAGAACCTTTTCTTCTGTGAAAAGGACTGAGATCGACCCCCCTATCCAGAGTGCTTCTGTTAATTGGATTAGGTACCTCCACCTTCTCCTCTTTTGTGAATACTGAGCAGAAGTATTTGTTCAGTATCCCTGCTTTTTCACTGTTACTCTCTGCCCACCCACTGTTCATTCTGTTCAGCCTCACTATCCCTCCCTTTGTCTTTCTACGTTCCCTGATGTACCTATAAAAGGTGTTATCCCCCTTCTTAACTGAGTTGGCTGTCTTTTCCTCAGTTTGGGCCTTTGCTATTCTGACTTCCCTCCCTGCTTCCTTCTGTCTTAACTGGTACGGTTCTCTGTCCTGCTCCTTCTGTGCTTCCTTATACTTTCTAAGTGCTATCTTTTTCTCCCTAACCTTCCCCGCCACCTCTTTTGAGAACCGTAGTGGCTTTTTCTTTTATTTTGATTTATTTATTTGCTTCACACAAAGGCCATAAATGGTGCCACTTCCTACAAACTAATGTCTACTTCAATTCCTCGTATTAATATGGAATGCTGCAGCTGGTGGGATAGCAGGAGATAAACTTGATTTTCCTGGTCTTTTCTAAAACTGTGGCAAATCTCTCCAGATACCATGGTGCATTGGGAACAAAGGCAGTCCCAAGTGTGCTGTAGTTCTATCAGAAACATTGTCAGACTAGTCAGAAATGTAATACAGGGCAGATTAAATGGATGAAAATTACCTGTATTCAGCTGTCTGTGCAGGAGTAAATCAGGCACAAACTCTCTAGGTATTGGGCCTTTTATGATGTCAGGTTGCTCATATCTTTTTTTCTATTTAGTAATTGGCCTAGTTAAGCCAACAGTGAGTTGCCAGTGTCCTTTAAACCAATGAGAAAACTCATATTGGATCACCCAGGCTGCTGGCATTACAGAAGAAACTTGCAACCTTTAGCTCAACATTGTTGTCTTAAGAAGTTTGCATATTTGCACTATTCACTTTCGTTTTGGGAAAAAAAAACACAGACTTAATACCTTCTGTATATCCGTGATTATGCCTGTCCCCCTACATCTTTAAAACCGTGACAGTGGTGGGGAGGGAGGGGTTGGGCAGTTTCCTGCAAAAACCCTACTAATCACTGAGTAAACCTGGAGATTAAACACAAAATTATTTTCAAAAGCCATAGCAAGCTGCTGATATGGGGCTTAATGTCAGGTCCTGAAATTGGATTTCACGCATTTTGGTACAGAAACTGCAACACCTGGGTGCTTTCCTGGGGAATCCATCAGCAGGGAGGCAGGGAGAGAGGGAAGGCGACATGTCAGCTAATCCTCACGTTAAGTCCAGAGGAAGGAAATTATCAGTAAATAAAGCTTCAGAGTACAAGTAATACTGAAAGTCAGCAGAGGCAGCCCATACTTTCCATGTCTTCCTATTTTCAGGTGGTGCTCTGAGTTCAACTCAATTTTCAAACAATCACCAGCTTCTTATGTACCTCTATAATTTCCCCCAAATCATCAGGTTTAGCACTCTGACTTTCTACCACTTTGTATTCAACTAGGCAAATACATTGCAGCCCTCTGACAATTCTGCTTATTCTGGTGAAACTCACAAATACAAGATCTCTCTTTTAAGGGAGTTGACCTGGAAGCTCTTGGTTAGTCAGCTCATTAATATCCATCCCTTTCTTGGTGCACCAAATTGACCATAATGGATTAAAGTTGTTGCGTGTTTTTTGAATATTTGGGTGGGGGAATGAGTCTAAAGGCATTGCCTCTAGACAGACCTTACCAGGTGACCATGTGACCATTGCTATCACAAAGATTAAATGCAGTGGGACTGATTGACATATTTTTTTTAATTTTTTATTTATTGATGACTTTGTTAACCGGGTAGGTGCACTGATCCCAGGGACCGTTTTCAGTCACGACCCGGGCCACGTAAGGCAGCACAGAGTAGAAACATCAGAATAACAAGAACATAACAAAAGCAGGTAATACATACTGAAAGGTTACAGCTGATACATTTGGCAATACATGGTGGTAGTAGTTGAGGGACAACAAATAACAAAGCAAAGTGAGGCTCATGGTGGTACAGTTTCAGTAAATAAGAGAACCTATTTGGCCCTACCCCTGGAACCTATGGGGAGGGGGCTAGTCCTTAAAGCAGTGACAGGTGGATGCCAACAGGAGCCTGTCTTTGAGGTGAGTCTTGAACTGGCAGTGAGTGTTTATGGTGCACAGTTCAGTGGGCAGCTTGCTCCATAGTGTGGGGGCTGCTACAGACAGGGCTCTAGCGTCTATGTTCGTGGCTACCCTGGGGACTCAGGTGGATTTCATTTTTAATGTTATTTCCACTTCTGGGTCAGCAGCAGGTAGTAATGCATACAATGATATTCATCAAAATGAATGGTGATTTTTTTTTTTCAGGATTTGCTGTTCAGTCTATACAGTACCTGGAGAGGGGACACTAGTCAAGGAAGGCTAACGTATCATGCTGATTCAAGAGTAGCAGAAGGTTTCTGTAGGTGGACAGGCAGATGTTTTTGCCATTCCTGTCATTTTATGAAAGTATAAACATATGGTAAAGGACTCCATGGTATATCTGCAGATTAGGATCTCTGTCAGAATGAACAAAGGAAACTTCTGTAGTTTTTAAATTACATATAAAGGAAAAAGTTGTGGGTTTTCTTAGTGCTTTTTTGCAACGTGCTTTCTCCAAATTGGCAAGGTTTTAAAACTAAAATTTTTGTTATACAGTTAATTTCTCTGAGTCAAGCAGTTGCTTTTTCAGTTGATAAGAAAAAAAAATTACAACTGATTCCCCAAGCTGACAGTGAAGGAAAAGTGCAGAGACTCGTGTATAGAAATGCAGTAGAAAACAGCCAGCAGCTTATCCGTGCATGAGATGGAAGGAGGGGGGCAGGGGGCATCACTACCTTTGTACCCCAGAACTCACTGCAAGCACATTCACAGAAGAGAGTAGGCTGCCACAATATGCCACATAGGGGGCTGGTAGACAATTATACAGCCCCATAACACTGTGAAATGGCACATACCCAATCAAAATCAAACAATTATAGTACCACTGCTCCCCCAAAGCTGCTTGAAAGCCTACAATTCATTTAAGTAAATTCAGTTTTCTCAATTTCTGTCTTTGTTCCATCATTTTAACATTTTGAAGGGGCTCTGTCTCATCATTCAGCTGAGTCATGATTAGCCTGACCACCGATGAGAAGTGCCCCGCCCCCAACCCGTCTGGACATGCTGGTCGATGGCCCCCTAAATTGAATTTACTTTAATGACTTGCAGGCCACCAGGCTGGGCAGGTTGTCCAAAGTTCTGTCTACAGAGCTCAATATATTTCAGTAAATACACTGCTTTAGGGTTTTGTTCTTTAGATTGAGATTGACGTTTTGCTTTTAGTTATCTCTCTTTTTAGGTAGGTATTAGTAGCAGGGCTTGCTGTTAATGTTGTCAGTTATTTTGGTGAGGCAGAGGTAGGAATGTTAGCTGTTATTTTTTAATTTTATTTATTTTTTAAGTAGGGTAGTAGTATTTCTGGTTAGGCTGCTTGTTCACCTGATACCCTGGAGAGATACTGGTGCTGGTCATAGGAGCCTAAGTGCTTTAACTTTCTCTCCTCCAGTATGTGTCAGTGTGCTGCTGTCATCCAGTGTTTCAATGCTTTAGTGCTGTGATGAGTGTCAAATAAAACTATGGGGTTGTGCATTTCAGCTCGATTGTAACTGGTGCATTTCAGCATAGTTACACAGAGTGTGGGGACCCCTGATGTGGCAACATACCAGATCTTGTCTGCTTCCCTGAGCAGCCCCATATTGCCCTGTGGCCTGGGTCTCTGTGTGGGTTGCTTTAGTGTTGTTATCGGAGAGCCAGTGAACCATGGTGGGGCCATGCCTGTGATTCGGGTTAAGTTTCAGAACATGTGACTGTGCTAGTGAGAGCTGACTTGATCAACTCTAAGTCTTCCTGTGCTTAAGAAAGTAAAGATTTTTCCCCCAAGGAATGTATTGCTCATTGAAGGGAGTGTGAGGGTGCCAGGGTGAGCAAGTGAGAGAGGCCTTCCCTGATGCTGGGGCACAGAGATATGAAGAGAGGAGGCTGCTCTATGCTGCATGAGACCTGAGAATTATGAAGAAAGTGCAGGGCTGCTTAGCAGCTGCCATCCAGAGATTGGGGTGAAGAGTTTTTCATTGGATCTGTTGTGCTCTTTGGGTGTGAGCCGAAGAGTCAGTTTCTAAAACTATGATTATCTGTTTGGAAGGGACTGTCTAGAGACTTTCATCTCTGTAGATGGGGTTCCCATTTATTTTACTGCGTGGACTTATCAGTGCTGGACATTGATTTGCTGGACTAGAATTCCTGAGTAGCCTACTGTGCACCACTGTATATTTATAAGCATTGCTAGTTTTGCTTTATTGTTTGCATGAGTGATTGGAGGGGTGTGTCAAGTTTTGACTGCTGGTGAGACTGAGTTGTGTTTGTGTAGCTGGATGTGCGAAGTTACTGTTTCGAGTTACTGCGGAGGGTTTGGTGGGTCATTTGGGGAGTTTTTAATATTGCATTTATAGTTTTAGTTTAGCATAATGGGATGTGTGTACAGCAGCAGGTCCCTAGGCTAAGCTACTCCCCAGCCCTTTTCCATGATCTGCATTGCTTCCTTGCCCCCCCCCCACCCCACCACCAAACATAGCTTATCATCGATGCAGGGAGGTGGGGATTGAGAGGAGGCATGGAGAGGGGTTCAGGTGGAGCTGATGGGGGTGCTACTGGGGTGGATAGGAGCAAGAGATGAAGGCAGTTGTGGGGCCTACTGCCTCTCCTGGTCCTGTGTGGGTGGCCTGCAGCCTCGTGGCCAAACCATGCCATCCATGGGTAAATCCCAGCATAATCCACACCCTGTCATGGTTTATTGCTTAATTATACTGATAAAGTAAGTGTGAGGATATTATTTTGTTGAATGTTTTAGTTATTAAGTATGTGTTTATCTGTACCTGTTTTCCCTACTGTTCTTATTGTAATGGCACCCTAAGCCTCTGGGGAAGGGTGACAGATATCTATATATATATCTATATATAAATTCTACTACTACTACTTCTCATCGGTCAGGTACCTACACCTTAAATTTTTAACATGCCAGTGTGAGCTGAGGTCCCACTGCTTGCTTTCTTCCTTTCTTGTGTGGGAACCACCCTTTGGCTTTATCTTTTATACTATGTGTTCTGGCCCATTAGAGTCATATTTACCTGACAGGTGAGGCGTTGCCTTGTCACCGGGGGTTGGGCTAATCATGACTCGACTGAATGCTGAACCAATTTAACTGCAGGCTTTCAAGAAGTTTTGAGGGGAACACTGGTGCCATAACTGTTTTTTTTTTTCTCTGATTGTTTCTCCCCCTGTCCTGGTCAGCCTTTCTTCTGCCGTCCTCCCAGCCCCATTCCCCGATCTTCAGACCTACCTTCTGTCTTCTTCCACAGCTTACCCTCCACGGCAGAGTTGCGGGGAGCCCACCTACTCGACCCGCTAGTTCTACATCCAGTTCGTGGAGTTGTCTTCTCGGGGGCAGCACTTGTGGGGGACAACCTTCATACTGTGCTTCCAGGACCAGTTTCCACTTTTTTCTGTGCAGTGGAGTGTGCAGTGCTGATAATGGCTGAGCTGCATGCACTTCTCCATGCAGCACACCGGTCAGCTGCTCCTCCTCTGTGCCCCAGTATACAGGACCTGACATGCCAACACCCAGCCACCACTAGGTGTCAGGCAGGTGCTGGTCTTGGTTTGCCACCCTCCCTGGGAGAGGAAAGTTATCATCCAGATGCTCAGTCCTCTCCCTCCATGGTTGACCCCCCGACAACCTACTCGCACCGCGAACAAATTCTGATTTTGGCTATACACCAGGAGTACCATTGCAACATTTAAGAAAAACACATAGGAAATGTGATAACATCTTTGTGTATTAGCCAGTGTTGAGCTTGCTTAGCCTATTTCATTGCATATCCAATTGATCCATGGCTATGTTGCCACTGGCCTCGTGCAGCAGGTTGCCTTTGCAAACACACAGTGGGATATATGGGAGGGAAACACAGTGTGGTGGGGATAAAGGGTGAAGGGTTAGGGAAGATCACATCACCCTGACACAGAGCACATCTGGCCAATCATTTAGCATACAGGGAAACAACAGGGGAAAGGATAAAAGAAGTGGCGGACAACAGCCTTGGCGGAAGATTGTTTCAATCAATGCCAGTGAGTCTGGGAAACAAGATGGATGACCTTCAGACCCTAGTGGCAGAGGGTCACTTGGACTTTCTGGGATCATAAAGACATTGGCATCCCTAAACCATTACTTGGACCTTCCGACACAGGGTTTTCCCTCCACAGAAAAGGTAAAGCAGAGGCAAAGGGGACAAGGTGGCTCTGTACATGAGCAAGGTGGTAATGGCCACAAAGAATGATATGGAAAAGTAATTGTGCAGAGTCAACCTGGGTCCTGGTCCAAACAGGAATGGGTAGTAAGGTTACATTGGGGGTGATCACTAGAACACTGAACCAAAATGAAAAGACAGGAAATTGGAAAGAGAAATCAAGTAGACACCTAAGCAGGGGGAAGTGGTGATCATGGATGGCTTCAATTTTCTGACAAGACATTGATTAGAGCATCCTAAAGAGAGGCAGCAGTAGAAGACCATCTTTTCTTGATGCTTCCATGGTGGTTTCTTAACCCAGAGGGTCAGGAAACCAACAAGAGAACAGGCAACCCTGGATCTGGTGCTGTCAAGCTGCGATTATCTCATGAGCTCCTGAGTAATAGCAACCATTTATTGGTTTGGTTCAGGTTGGAAATGAGGAAGGAGCATTTGAACACCACAACACATATTTTAGACCTCAGAAGGTCAAACTGCAGCATAATGACATAAAAATTACAGCAGCTTCAGCGCAGAGTAAATTCATCCTTGATGCCTTACAAGGGGCTCTTTTTTGTGCAGTTAGTTAAAGAACCACAAGATCCAGTCACCAAATACCTGCACTCCTGCAGCACAGTGATTGTGCTTACAAGGGCAGCTAGCCCAACAATGAGTCAAAATCCACACTGTCACGTTGGTGGACAATTAAAAAACAACAGTCGTTGAAACATAGAAACATAGACTTTGACGGCAGATAAGTATCGCTTGGCCCACCTAGTCTGCCCATTTCCCTACTTAGAGGATAAGCTGCAGATCCTATTTAACCAACAGCCTATTTCTTCCTAACCCCAACAAAAATTGCCTTATGTCTGTCCCATGCATTCTTGAATTCTCCCACAGTTTTAGACCCCACAACCTCCTCAAGAAGGCTGTTCCATGCATCCACCACCCTCACTGTGAAAAAATACTTCCTCACATTGTCCCTGAGCCGTCCCCCCTCTATCTTCAAATTGTGTCCCCTTGTTCTTGCACATCTCTTTTTCTGAAAGATGCTACCCTCTTGGACTTTGTTGATTCCACTGAGGTACTTAAACGTTTCTATCATGCCCCCCCTTTCCTCAAGGGTATACATATTAAGCTCCTTTAGCCTCTCCTCGTATGGCTTCTCTTGCGGACCCTGCACCATTTTAGTTGCCCTCCTCTGAACTGCCTCCGTTCTGTCAATGTCCTTGCGGAGATGGAGTGTCCAGAACTGGACGCAGTACTCCAGATGGGGTCTCACCAACTGTCTGTACAGAGGGATAACACCTTCCTGATTTCTGCTGGTGATGCCTCTCCCTATACATCCCTGTATCCCCCCAGCCCTCCCTTCCACCTTCTCACATTGCTTGCCAACCTTAAGGTCATCTGATATGATTACCCCCAGGTCCCTTCCCATTTTTGTTGTTGTTACTACCTCCCCCTCATTGTGTAATCTTCCCTTGGGTTTTTGTTTCCCAGGTGCATTACTTTCCACTTCTTTGCACTGAATCCAAGCTGCCATACTTCTGACCATTCCTCCAACCTTGCCAAGTCCCTTCTCATCCTTTCCATGCCTCCTTGTGAATCAACCCTGTTGCAGATCTTTGTGTCACCTGCAAAGAGGCATACTTTTCCTTCCAGTCCTTCTGCAATGTCACTTATAAAGACATTAAAAAGGACTGGACCCAGTACTGAACCCTGCGGTACCCCACTAGTAACCCCTCTTTCTTCAGAGTGGACTCCATTTACAATTACCTTCTGTGTCCTGTTGTTCAGCCAATGTTTTACCCAGGCTACCACACTGGGACCCACTCCAAGGCTGGTTAAGCCAGTTGGTCTCTGTTTCTTTGGAGCGCTAATTTTGGATTTAGTTATAGAACCAGTTAGGGATGGGGCAGTGCTGGCCCTGGCTCTTACAAACAGGGACAGTGTTGCAGACATTACAGTGGGCAGTCCCCTGGGTATCAGTAAACACCATACAGTGTTATTTAACATTAAGACAAGAAGAGAGGCTAACCACATAAGGATGAGGGTTCTGGAGTTTAGGAGGGTGGATTTTCAAGACATGGGGGATTCCGTCAGAAACTGCCTCGGATGGGCAGGGGGGTTTCCAAGGAGGGGTGAAGGCAGAGTGGGCAAAAATAAGGGAGGGTACAGCTAACACATTTACCTCTGTGGAGAAAGAAGTGGATAAACATAGAAGGAAAAATAAACTGTTATGCCTCACTAAGGAAGTGGCAAAGATGGTGAAGGAAGAAAGGATGACATTCAGGATTTATTAGGAAACAGGGAGGAGGACAGGGAGGTAAATTTAGAAATATAGAATCTGACAGCAGATAAGAACCGCTTGAACCACCATTTCTGCCCATTTTCCCTGTTTCATATACCGTAGATCCTAAATGATCTGTGGCTTATCCTCTCTTTCCTATTGCTAGAGTTCCTTTATGTCTGTCCCATGTGTTTTTGAATTGCCCCCTACTGTTTTTGGCCCTACAAACTCTGCTGGGAGGCTGTTAAATGGATCCACCATCCTTTCCATGGAAAAATAGTTTCTCACATTACCCGTAAGTCTAGCCCCCTCTATTTTCATATCATGGCCCCTTGTTCTTGAACATCTTTTGTTTGAAAGATGCAACCCTCTTTTACCTTATTTACGTACTTGAGGTATTTGAATGTCTCTGTCATATCCCACCCCCCTCTAGGGAATACATATTGAGATTCTCCTCATAAGACTTTTGGTGTAGCCCCTGCACCATTTTTGTTACCCTTCTCTGAACCGCTTCTACTCTGTCTATGTCCTTCCAGAGATGTGGCCTCCAGAACTGGATACAGTACTCTAGATGAAATCTCACCAGTGTTCTGTACAGTGGCATCACCACCTCCTTCCTTCTGCTGGAGATACCTCTCCTTATGCACCCCAGCATTCCATTGGCTCTCTTCATAGTCTTCTCACATTCACAGCCACTGCCACGATCTTGTAACACGTGAGGAAGATGGCGGCCATGCTGGGTCAGCCACTGTGAGCTCTTTGTTTGTTTGCCAAGTTTATTTTATTTTATTCGCTAAATTCGTTAATTTATTTTTATTCATTTTTACTCGCTTTGAGCTCTCGTTACTGTTTAGCCTCCCTTTGCACCGTCTCTGTGCATTTCAGTATCGCACTGATTTAATTTGTTTTGCTGGTTCGTATAAGTACATTTGCTGATTATTTGCCAGTCATTTTAACACCTCAACACCCCGACTGCTGGATGCCTTGGTTTTACCGTTTGACTGTTTGGTTTAGCTCTTCGGCTGCTTTGGTGTTTACAGCTGGCAGCTAGCAGTTTGTATGCGCTGTTTATACGAGTTGTGGAGCTGTGAAGCTGCTGGCTGTTTTGGCTGTATTTTTCGGCCATACTGTGGATTTGTGGACTGCAAAAAAGGGAGCCGTGGAATTGTGAAGCAGCTAATTGTTTTAAAATTGCGCCATGGAATTGTGGAATTGTGAAATTATGGGTTGGATTACTTGGATACGAATTGCTGGATGTGGACCTGATGCTAGTGTGGAGATGAACAGACTGTGTGAGGAGTGGAGTGGATTACATTTGACTGTGTGTATTGCTCCATAGACTCAGATGACTGCCACGCTGGGCTGCTGTCTGTAGGCTCTCTATTCAGAGAGTAAAGTCGTTCTTTTGTCTGTGGAATATTCGCTACAGGAGAGCCTAATCTGTTTTTCTGACCCTGGTGACTGTATTGTGAATAAAAGTTTACTGCGATTTATTGCGCTTTTGTTTCTCGCCTGAAAACTGTGTGTTTTTCGGCCGTGAGTTTTCTATGGTCGCTGTTTGTCTGCGGACACACCATTGCGGGGTTTTCTTCTGCTGTCTCCCTGAGTGTGGATTGGGGTCAGTGCGCCGCTTGTCTTTTGGACTGCTTGCAAGTTGTAAGTTGCCTGTGGGCCATTTTTGTTCGTGGAACATGAGTTGACTTGGACTCCCTGAATTCATTGAGGAGCCCCCGCTGCATGGGTGTGCCTGAATTTGGGGGAACGGTGACTGTGGCTGTCCGGATTGGATGGTGGAGTGGACCGGCTGTGGCTGTTCTGAGGAGTGGACTACATTGAGTCCTGTAGTTGGGGCTACTGCCTCGGGTATTCTCCCAGCCTTCTAGTCTGTGGAGCATTGGTCCTCTGGACCTAGGAAGTTCTTACTGGAGGTGAAAGAAGGGGTGTGATTCCACAAGCCGTGGCTGTGAGGGGTCTTGGCCCTAGCTGCAATCCCTGGGGGGACTGGAAGAGATTGATCAGAGGATCAATCGTTCTTCTGGTCTAGCTCATGGTATCTTTGGCTCATCTGACTAGGTTGGGTGCTCCGTGGTTACCTAAAGAAGGGGTGGTAGCGGGGTCTGGGTTTTCTTCATGGGTCTGGGCTGGGCTGGAGTATTCACACCCATCAAGCTCACTGATTTAGCTCCATCTTTGTGCTGGGAATTCCGAGGAATTAAGAATCAGCAAGTACCCTTCTTGGATTATTGCTTACTGGATTTTAGGAGGAACTGGATTCTAAAACTGCAAGTATTTTGATTAGCTTCTGAAACTGCAAGTTTTTGATCATTTTGCTGAGGGGTGGGCTCCTTGCCTTGTGCGTAGGGCCAGTGGTTATCTTTGACTTACTTTTAGTCTGTTTTTATTTATGGACTTGTATTTAGCTTGTACACCTTATTGAGTAATATTTTTGATCCATTACTGAATTTTGGACTATTTGAAGGAAAGTGTGGGTGGTGAGAGAACCTCACTAACCTTAAAGCCCTGGATTCTCGATAAAAAATATAACTTTTTGGCAGTGAGAGTGCCAACTATTTCAACTGGATTGCTAATATTGTGTATACTTCTCTCCTACTTGCTGTGAGATGATTTTTAGGAGGAATTTGTTTATGTTTTAGTTGTTTTCTTTTCCTCCCATCTCCAATACTATGAGAGGGTAGAGGAGTTAAACTGGTTTTGTTTAGTCGTTATTATTGTAGTTATTTTTTTTTAACTTTAGATTATGTTAAATTAGTAGTTTAGTAACTGTAGTTATTTGGTTGGATTTAATCGTATAAAGGATTGATTTTTAAGTGCATAATTATTTTGTTTTTAAATTGTTTAAATCTGAGAAGTTGTAATTTATGAGATGTGCCTACCTGTTGCCCCCCCCCCCGGTCGTGTGCTACTCAGCCTCTGCCTTCCACTCCCTCCACCCTTTTCATACCCCCCTTCTGTTTTTCCATCTACCAACGCTGCTGGGCTCTAGGCATTGCCCGTGGGGGGGGGTATGGGGGGGTGAACAGTGGAGGCGAGTAGAGCGGAGCACTCCCATTAGGGTGATTAAGCCCAGGAGATGCCCTGGGGTGAAGTGGAGCTTGGAGCGAGGACCACCTTGCTTGGCCCCCATACCCAAGGGTACCATCATTAGTGATGGGCAGGTAGTCGGGACAGCCCTGGGTTTTTGTCCAACCTGGGCGATGTTGTGCAATGCCAGATCTGTCCGAAACAAGACGACTGTAATTTCAGATCTTGTTGGTTCGACAGATCTGGCGTGCATCACTGAGACCTGGCTGGATAATAATGCGGGACCAATAATGGAGGCCACAATTCCAGCCGGGTATACAGTGATACATTGCCCGAGGTTGGACCGCTGGGGGGGGGGGTTGCGGTCTGTTTCAAGACCGAATTGGCCCTCACTAGTGTTCCAGTTGAGGAAACCATCTCTTTTGAATGTGCTGCTGTAGCAGGTGTGGGCTATCGAATTGCTTTCATCCACCATCCATCAGGAGATGAGAAGCAATTCCTTAAGGAAGTAGCGGACTTTGTTGTCGACTTGGCCTTTGAGTCTCCCAGGCTGATGGTCATGGGTGACTTTAATATATGGGTCGACGATGAACTCTTGCAATTTGGACAACACTTCCTCCAGTTAATGGATTCACTGGGCCTAACACAGGTGGTTACCACTGATACACATAAAAGTGGCCATTCTTTTGACTTGGTCTTCCTCCTGAGGATCGAGGCATCTGATGTGGGGGTGGAACCAGTCAGTTGGTCAGATCACTACACTGTGAGATTCAATTTTGGCGCCCCACTTTGTAGGCCGACCCCTGTGGAGATGGTCAAGTACCGCCCTTTGCAGAATATTTCTTCCAATGGCCTTGCTGCAGTTCTTGACCTATCACAATTTCCTGGGCATTGCAATGATCCAGAGGCACTGGTTGTGGCTTATAACACCGCCATTACCTCTGCACTGGATTCTATTGCTCCAATTCGTGTGCATCCTCTCTCCCTTCAACCTTGGGCTCCATGGTTGGTTGGGGCCTTGAGGGAGTTGCGGCGACTTGGACGCAGGTTAGAACGTTGTTGGTGGAAATCTGGCCTGGATGCCTACTACCTTAGACTGTTAGAACATTATCAATTCTATCAGTCAGAAATCTCTTGTAAGAAGGCAGAATTCCTGTCCGGGGAAATTTCTGCTGCTCAGAACCGACTAGCTCAGCTATTCAGAACTGTGGACAGATTGTGCAACCCAACCTGTCTACAGTTCCGTAGAGCATTTTCACAGTCACAGTGTGATGAGATTGCTCGGTTCTTTGCTGATAAGGTGGCTGACGTTAGGTCAGAGATCTGTGTGATACGTTCTATGCAGGTTGCTAGTGTCCAGGATCGGGTCACCGCCCCTTTGTTTTCCTGGAGTACCTTCAACCGCCTGGAAATTGTGGATGTTATGCAGATTATCCAAGGGCTGCATCCTACCTACTGTTGTTTAGATCCAGGCCCTACTTCCCTAATTTTGGGGTGTGGGGAATCCATTCTACTGGTTCTTGCTCAGATAGTCTGGTGTTCCCTTGACTCAGGTGAATATCTCTGTTCCTTGAAAGAGGCAGTGGTGACACCCTTGTTGAAGAAAGCATCTTTGGACCCAGACTGTCTTGCCAACTACAGACCTATCTCGAACCTTCTGTTTGCAGGAAAAGTGATCGAGAAGGTGGTGGCAGCCCAGTTGGAGAACCATTTGACCATCCATACCATCTACAAACCTCTCCAATCAGGTTTTCGAAAGAGGCACAGTACCAAGACTGTGCTGGTTCGAGTGAATGATCTCCTGCTGGCGAGAGACCAGAGAAAATGGTCCATTTTGGTACTATTAGATCTGTCATCAGCATTTGACACCATTGACCATGGGGTCCTATTGGAGCACCTGAGATGTATTTGTGGGCTCTCTGGGATTGTTCTCAGATGGTTCACGTCATACCTCACCGGAAGAACTCAGAGGGTGGTGTCAGGTTTTTTTTCCTCTGATCCTATCTCCCTTTTCTGTGGGGTTCTCAGGGCTCTATATTGTCCCCCATGTTGTTTGTGGTGTACATGCTTCTCCTCGGAGACATTGTGAGACGGTATGGGCTGAGGTTTCACTGTTATGCAGATGATACCCAGCTGTACCTGTCCTTTGCACCCGACCAGGAAGGAGCTATCTCAGTATTTAACAGCTGCCTAAATGAAATCCAGGATTGGATGAAGTCCAGTTGGCTGAAGTTGAACTCTGGAAAGACGGAGGTGTTGGTATTGGATCCAGATCGCCGGATAGGGGGACCTATGGCTGGCACCCCATCTGGATTGTTTTTTGGGGATGTCGAGCTACGGGTCTGTGAATGGGTGTGAGATCTGGGGGTGATATTAGATGCGGGGCTGACTCTTCGATCTCAGGTGTCAGCGGTGGTAAAGTCATCTTTTTACCATCTGAGAAACATCGCCAGAATCAAGCACCTTGTTCCGTCCGGTGATCTGCCAACTTTGATCCATGCTTTTGTGACCTCTCGCCAGGACTACTGCAACTCGCTTTACCTTGGGCTTCCGGGGGTTGATATCCGCCGCTTGCAGCTAGTGCAGAATTCCGCAGCCCAAGTATTGATGGGTACCCCTAGATCTTCCCATATTACTCCTTTGCTGAGGGAACTGCACTGGCTGCCGGTTCAGTGGCGGATCACATTCAAAGTCGGATTACTGACTTTTAAAGCACTGCATGATCTGGGTCCTGATTACCTGAAAGAACTCCTGATTCCTTACCGCCCTGTGAGATCGCTCTGCTCAGTGGATGAGGGGTAGCTAGAGATTCCTAGGGTGATGTTTAGTTTTCTGGGGCCCGGGCCTTTATGTTTGTGGCCCCTTCCCTTTGGAATTCTGTACCCCATCGGACTAGGGAGTGTACGAACATGGGGAGTTTTAAACAGGGTCTTAAGTCCTTTTTGTGGGAAAAGGCATATGGTTTTACTGTCCATTAATTTGTTCTGTGTGTTTTTATAATATTATGTTTGTATCTCTGTTTCTGTATTTTATCTTATTTTATTGGAATGCACCTTGACACTTGAAAGGTGCAATATAAATAAAAATATTATTATTATTATTATTATTATTCTTTGGTAACCTTTAGATCATCAGCTATGATTACTCACAAGTCCCTTTCCTGTTTGGTAGCTGTCAGTACACCCCCCCCCCAATCATGTACTCCTCCCCTGTATTTCTGTGCCACAAGTGCATGATCTTGCATTTCTTTGCTTTGAATCTTAGCTGCTAAACCCTTGACCACTCCTCAAGCTTGCTTAGGTTCCTTCTCATTTTCTCTACCACTCCTGGAGTGTCAACCCTGTTGCAGATCTTCATGTCATTTGCAAAGAGACACACCTTCCCTTCCAGCCCCTCTGCAACGTCACTTATGAAGACATTAAAAAGGACTGCTCCAAGCACTGATCCCTGCAAGACCCCGCTGGTCAACCCCCTCTCTTCAAATTGAATTTCGCTCACCACCACCCTCTGTGTCCTTTCGCTCAGCCAATTTCTGACTCAGTTTACCACCCTGGGATCTACTTCCAGGCTGCCCAGTTTGTTTACTAGCCTCCTATGTGGGACGGTGTTGAAGGCCTTGCTGAAATCCAGGTAGACCACATCCACCGCCCCTCCCCGATCCACCTCCCCATTCACCCAGTCAAAGAAATCTATCAAATTTTTTTGACAAGGTCTTCCCACTGTGAATCTATGCTGCCTCTGATCCTGTGCTCCATTGGATTCGAGATATATCAAAAACCTTTCTTTTAGTAGTGATTCCATTAATTTCCCCACCACTGAGGTCAGACTGACTGGCCTGTAATTGCCAGCTTCCTCACTGCTCCTATTTTTGTGGAGAAGGACTACATTCACCCTCCTCCAGTCATTTGGTACCACACCCGTTTACAGCGAACTGTTGAACAGGGCTGTCACTGGTGCTGCCAGCAACTCCCTGAGTTCTCGTAGTACTCTTGGATGAATCCCGTCTGGCCCCATTGCCCTGTCCACTCCCAGATTAGAGAGTTCCTTTAAGACTCTCTCCCCTCCTTAAATGGACTGGTGTCTACCTCCCACCCAGTGGTGCTTCTGTCGCCTAACTTTGCTCACTCCCCTTCCCCCTGTGAATAATAAACAAAAATAATCGTTCAGGATTTCTCCTTTTCTTGGTCACCCTCTGCATACTTCCCTGCTTCCCTTTTTAGTCTCACAATCCCACCCCTAGTTATTTTTTCTTTCACTAACATACCTGAAAAAGTTCTTGTCCCCTTTTGTTATTGCCTGGGCTATTTTTTCTTCTGTTTTCACCTTTGCGCTCCTGACTGCTTTCCCCGCCTCCTTCTGTTTTTTCAGATACAGTGTCCTGTCTTCTTCCCTCTGTGTTTCCTTGTGCCACATGAATGCTACCCTTTTCACCCTTACCTTCTCCAAATAAAGTCGAGGGAAAGAGGTAAGGCAGTGAGGAAGCAAAGGCACAGACCGAGGAAAGAATAGCCGAAGGGATCACTAAGAGGGATAAGACTTTCTTCAGATACATAAGTGAAAAGACAAAAGCAAGGGGGGGACTAGTGAGGCTTAGAAGGACAGAGGGGGTAGATTGCATAACAGAGGACCAAGACAGAGAAAGCATATTGAACAGGTACTTCTGCTCAGTCTTCACAGTGGAGGGTGTGGCCATCACCACCAGGGAGTAGCAAGAATGGAGGGGGTGTTGATGGACACAAGTCTATTTTTAGGTGAAAGAGTCCCCGAGGAACCTGTAGCTCTGGAGAATGGACAAAGCTATGTGACTGGATGGGATGCAACCAAGGGTTGTAAAGGAACTCAAGAGGTGCTAACTGCCTCACTGACAGCCTTGTTGAACAGCTCACTGGAAACCAGCATGGTTCAAGAGGAGTGGAGAAGAGCTGATGTGGTCTCGCTACATAAGAGTGGCAGCAAGAAAGTGGCTAACCACTATAGCCCTGTCAATCTTACATCAGTGGTGGCGAAATTAATGGAAAATGCCACTAAAGGAATGACTGGCTGAGTATCTTGAATCCAGTGGGCTGCAAGACCATAGGCAACATGGATTCATGGGGCATGGGTTTCATACTAAACAAATATGATGGATTTCTTTGACTGGGTGGTCAGGGAAATAGATCAGAGGAAGGCAGTGAATGTGGCCTATCTGGATTTCAGCAAGGACTTTGACAACCTACCACACGGGAAGCTGATAAAGACACTGAGCAGCTTTGGGATGGGATCCGAAGTGGTGAACTGGGTAAGAAACTGGTTAACAAGAGACAAAGGGTGGCAGTAAACAACACTCACTCAAATGATGGAGGAATGACCAGTGAGGTGTCACAGGGCTATCAGGAAGTGTCCTCTTACATGTCTTCATAACTGACATTGCTGAGAAACTGGAAGAGAAGGTATATCCCTCACTGAGTGGAATACTTAATTTAGTATTAAAGTAGTCATTAGTTTGTCTCTGAAATCTAATTTGCATCATTTTTAATAATCTTTAATCATCATCAGAATAATACAACCTGTAAGAATATTAAGTCTAAGAAGTATTCAATAGACTGCTTAATAATAAATTATGAGTAAATAAAGGTTAGAACTACAGTAGCTCTGCAAAGATCTTCAAAGTAGTTTTTTTAATACTTACTGAATCATAACTGAAGACTGCCATCAGCTGCATCTTCCAGTTTTACCCTGTAAGAAACCAAAACAACCCTACTCCTTCCTTTCTGTTTTAGTTTGAATCCCTTTAGCAGTTACACTTTCAAGTCAGTTTCATTTAGCATGCAAAAGGAAGTATCTGGCTTATAAATTAGCTATGTTTCCCCTCCTTTCAGCAGGTAAGTATAGCCAGGAAAAATTGTTACTTTTGTTCTTGTTCCCCTCTAGGTTTTACTGTTCTGACCTGGCTTTTCCTTTCTGTTTTACTGTACTATAGCCCATACCATTATTGAAGCTGTATTTACTTTGCCCTCAGTGTTGTACTTTGTTACTTTAATGTATGATGTTTTATGTTTTGTTATCAGTTATGTTGTACTTTGTTCCATACAGCATTATGTTTTTATTGTTTTTATTATTAGTTTATGATTTCTCCTCGTCTCCCTGTATCTTCCCTCATTCACCAATGTATGTATTATGTTACAAGATTTACCTCTTGCATTGTTCACTTTAATTGTTTCCCTGCTCCAGTGTCATGATTGTATCTGTTTTTGACGTGTACTCTCTCGGGTCATGCCTGAAAATAAGCATGTTTAATGTCTAGTGCACCCACCCAGTTGTCAAAAACCAAATACATAAATAAATAAATATTTGGTCTATCTTCCTAAAGTTTTGCTGTCTCTCAAGTAGCATTATAACTTAGCTCTCATTATGTTGGCACGCTTGCGCAGCCAACGTCTTGTGGTAGTGCAGATTTGGAGGCGTGGTCACTGTTGGGTGAATGCAGGGCATGCATCTGTAGGTGCGTCCCTCATTCCCCAATCAGCCTGCATGCTGGCACCACACCATGCATACATAATGTGGTGAGCACATCTAAGGAAAGGTCCGCTGCAATTCAAGCAAAGCTCGTCAGATGCAGCGGACCTCCGATGTCTTCGGCCACATAAGTATACATGGCGCCGCCCAACTGCCGACTTTGGGGTGCCCAACCCCTGCCGCTTACCAAGTTCTAATGTATGTGCCGACGGGGAACCCACTCCCCGTCAGCATAAAGCACTCTCCCCCATTTTTATATGCCGAGGCGGTGCCCAATCCCCTCAGCTCTTGCCCCCACTTTTCTTGTGTGCCGGCGAGGTGTCCAAACCCCATCGGCATAAATTAATCCCCTTTGTTTGTGTGCCGTTAGGGTGCCCAATCCCCAGTTGGCTGCAGTACCCCCCAAACAGTTAGGTGGCATGCTGGGAGCCCACCCAGCATGCCAAATACCCTGTAAAAAGAAAACTGTCCCAAGTTTTTTTTACCTGGAACAAAAACGGTCCTCACCGCCTCCCTGCCCCCGCAACCCTCACCCGCCTTTGTGCACCCTGCCTCCCCACACACACCCTCACCCCATACTTACCTCTGGAGTCCCTCACGACGATCTTTGGTGGACTGGGAACACGTCTGCACTCTTCAAAGCTGACCACGAACTGAGGAAATGCCGGTAAGCTGTATAATGGAATAAATAGGTTTTTTTCCACTTTGATGCATATCTCAGGCATTTTTTGGAATTTTGGCACCAGACTTTCAACATGGGGTTTTTTGGACCCCTCCTCATGAATTCTTGCACTGTCATGGCGTTATCCAGTCCCAAAAGGTGATTTTGCAGTCACTGCACGGAATCAACTTTTGGGAGTGAGGAATGAAATGACAGTGCCAATGTTCGTAAGGGGGGCTCTCAAAAAGCCTATGTTGCAAATTTGGTGGGAAAAATCCCAAAAATGACTGTTTTACGAGCATGCATTGTGCAGTTGCTACGCACGCTCATAACTTACCGAATTTGCAATATTTTCACACCACATGTTCAGCATTGGCATTTTTCTACACCTTCTTGAGAACCGTACAGCTGTCATTTTTCACATCCTGCCCAAAATGTGTTTTCGCACTTCCAGCGCAGAATAGCAAGGTCGTTGTGGGAAATCAGTGTTCAGGACAAATTACAAAAATGACAGTTACACTGTTCATGAGCAGAGGTCCTAAAATGCCTATGCTGAAAATTTGGTGATGATACTCCATAACATGACTGTGTTATGAGCGTGCGTTGCGCAGTTTGCATGCACGCTCATAAGTTCGCGAATTTATAATATTTTCACTCCAGATTTTTAACATTTCCATTGGTCTGTACCTCCTTATGAACAGTACAGCTGTCATTTTTCGCATCCTGACCAAAATGTGTTTTTTCGCATTCCGGCACAGAATAGCACGGTCACTGTGGAAAGTCCATGTTCGAGACACATTATGAAAATGACAGTAACACTGTTCATTAGCACAGGTCTTAAAATGCCTATGTTGAAAATTTGGGGCTGAAAGTCCATAAAATTAGTGTTTTATGAGCATCCATTGCTCAGTTTGCGAGAACGCTCATGACTTCGTGCATTTGTAATATTTTCACTCCAGATGTTCAAAATTGGCATTTTTCCATGCCTCCTTATGAACAGTACAGCTGTCATTTTACATATCCTGGCTGAAACGTGTTTTCGCACGTCCAGCGCAGAATTGCACGGTCACTGTGCGAAATCAGTTTTTGGGATAGTTTGAAGAAATGATGATGATGACACTGGTCATGAGCAGGGGTCCTAAAATGCCTATGTTGAGAATTTGGTGCCGAAAGTCCATAAAATGACTGTGCTGCAAGCATGCATTGCGCAGCTTCCACGCACCCTTGTAACTTCATAAATCTGGAATATTTTCATGCAAGATTTTCACCACTGGCATTTGTGCACACCTCCTTATCAACAGTACAACTGCCATTTTTTCACAGCCTGCCCAAAACGCGTTTCCGCAACTGTGGTGCACAATGGCGTGCTCGCTGTGGGAAATCACCCTTTGGGACACATTAACAAAATCACAGCGCTACTGTTCATGAGGGGAGGTCCCAAAATACCTATGTTGCAAATGTGCCTAAAAAACTCCCACAAATAATTGGGTTGCGGACGTCTGTTGCGCAGTTTGTATGCATGTTCATCGCTTCACCAATATTTCATATTGCCACTCCACATTTTCATCATTGCCATTTTTTACACCTCCTCATGAACAATACAGTTGTAATTCCTCCACATCCTGCCCAAAACTGTGTTTTCATCCCTCTGTTGCTAAATGGCACAGCCGCTGTGCAAAACCACATTTCAGCTAACAAAGTTATTTTGCTGCTTTTCATGAGGTGGCCTGATAAGCAGCCCATGTTGAAAATGTGGAGTGCAACTACCACTACATGCCTATGGTGTTAGGGTTTCCAACTGTAGCACCCCAACCGGTATGGACTGACAGGCGTCAGGGCTGTGACTTGGGATCATCAGATGTAATGCTCACACCATTCCACCCCCAGGCCCACCCTGCAGCCACTGACAGGCATCGTGGTGTGTCTTTCATTGTTCAGCCACAAACTTCACCCCACGCTCCTATACTGCACCCACGTCAGCGTATTTCCTTATGGAATGGGGTAAGTATAATGCCCAAAGACCCCAAAGCACACCACGACACTTGTCAGTGTCTACAGGGTAGGGTGAGGTATAATGCCATGAGCATTACAACTGATGACCCAAAGGCACACCCCAATGCCTGTCGCTCTCTACAGGGTGGAGGTGGGAGTGGGGTTGGCATCACTTCAATACTTCACTGCCATTCCTATCATGCGTCTCTAGCTCCGCCACTGCCAATGCCAATTCCAGCTCGACAACATTCGGCATTGACAAATTCTTGTTTTGTAACTGAAATGTCAACTTCTGTAGTTTTCAGTTGTTTTGCCAGCAAGAGTTTTGCATTATATATTTTGTTTATTTGTTTATTGAATAGAATCAGAATTACAATCCTTTGAGTCATAGACTCTTTTGCAAAGGCTCCATGTCAGATCAAAGTAAAAAAAGAAATACACATACAGTAAAGAAAAAAAAAACATACACATACTGTATCAAAGTAACAGTACAAGGTTATGCAGTCCTAGCTTAATCTTATTTAGATGGTTACATTAACTGAGGGCATACAAGATGTCCCGTGTCAGATAGTACAGGATGCGGTTTCGTAGGATCTAGAGGGACCCCGAGTCAAATATCTGGACGGGGAAAAGGAGTATGGGGGACATGTGAGGATGGTTGGCACCAACTAAAATAAAGCAGGTTAACTACAGTCACAGATTGTCGAGTCAAGGAGTAGGGTCGTGAGACCTGCCTTAAATAGGTTGAGACTATGGGTCATGGAGATGGTGGGTGGTAGGCTGTTAAGCCATAGAGGGGCATGGTAGCAGAAAGATCTTTGCCCAAGAAATGTTCTACAGTGGGGGACAAGGAGAGAAGTGTTAGCTGCGAGCCTATTTGTCTGCCTGTGGAGGGCTGCGTGGATAATCGGGTGGAGGCCGATAGGTGCTTGCTGGAGTTGTATTTTTTTGGCAAGGAGGCAGGTGTGGTACTTTAGCCTGCCCTGGAAGTTTAGCCAACCAGTATGTGTATAAAGCTCACATGTATGTGTTAACCTGTCACAACCTGTGACTAGGCGGCAAGCTTTGTTAAGGGCAATGTTGATGCAGCGTAGGGCAGTTAGATCAGCAGATCCATAAATGACTATTCTGTAGTCCACCAAGGAAAGGATAGAGGAGGAGACAGCAAGATGCATGGCCTGGGGAGGTAAGCAGTGTTTAAGCCTGCAAAGGATCCCCAATCTAGTGTTGATAGAGGAAATGTTATTCTTCAAAATATTTAGCTCTGGTCATACCAACCTTTTCTATGGAGTGATTGTATTGTAAAATTGCTGACTTTAAATAAAGTTTACAAAAAAAGATTTGGGCTTGCCTAGGGAGGAGGATTGAGCAGGACATGCTCCTTCACGGATAGAGGGCTTCTGTCCATGCCTCTCCACTGCCACCTGCGTGACCACAGGTGGCAGTGCCATGGGTAGGTAGAATGGGAGTGATGGACAGCAGCCTGGGACCCAGGCACAAACAGACATATTGGTCCCCAAAGCAGGCTGACATCAGTAGGGAACGGGGAGGAAATTAAGGAAAAATGGCCCTGACTTGGCTTCTGAAGTAGAAGCCCTGGTATATCTGGGTTGGCCATACCATCCCTGTCCATGGAGCCCAACACGTGGCTCAATTGAGTGTATATCCCCCAACATTGAACCTCACCTAGGGTGTTTAAATCACAGCTTCATGGGGACCCAAAAATGTGAGGTAGGGGCTGGGGAATGCCGTGGAAGCCTCCAGAGAGCTGGCCTGGAGAGTGCAGGAGCATTCATTTCAACAAAAAAAGAACCTCCCAGGTAGGAAGTGTTCTTTCATCTATTCACAACCCATGTGTTTAAATTTGGTTTGGTAGGCTTAACCTACCTAGGTAATATTTTAACATTGCACTATTGGTGCTTTATTTTAAGATACATTTATAAAATGTTATTTGTAGAAGCTGCCACCCTGAAGAAGCAACAAGTGTGTTGTAGGGTGTGCAAATAATGAATATTATTTCCTAAATACCACAGATAAAGCACTATTTATTATTTGGATACAAATAATCAACAGTGGCACTATCCATGCCTTTTCTTATTTAAACTTTCTATTTAAAGAAAAGAACAAGAACCAGTCCTCGCTCTCCTCCTGAGCCCAAATCCTTAAATTCAAGCCCCCATCTCCCCAGTCTCTGTTAGAAACCCAATCTCACCCTTCCTTCCCCCCAAACGCCCACAATTTTGCGTTAAAGTAGTTAGAACTCCCACAGTGGGTGGCCAGCACAGCCAGCCTGCCTCCACAGATGGTCGTCATCTACTGCACTCATTTGCACTAAAAGAAAAGTAATTCCCCACCACTCTTGCAGCACTTTCCAACCACCCCTCCAGCACCAAATTCTTGAATTAAGTGGAAGGCGACCAGTGAAAACCCATCCTCTTTCATGGATAGCTGCCATCTAAAGAATGAAAGCACTCCCTGGCTTGCTCACTCTGTACAGTGAAACCAGCATATCATGTGCCCAGCTGGTTTCACTGTACGAAGTGAGCAAGCCTGGGAGTGCTTTCATTCTACAGAAGGCAGCTGGCTGTGGAGGAGAGCAGATTTTTTGCCAGTCACCTTCTTGTCATCTGGAGAAGGTCCATCAGCCAGTTAATTTGGGAATGGAGTGCTGGTGGTGAGGGAACGGTGATCAGAAGGGGTTGCAAGCGTGGGAGGGATTACTTTTCTTTTAGCAAAAACAAGTGTGTAGAATGCAGCTGGCCAGGGAGGTGGGCGGGTTGTACCTGTCACCCACTGTGAGAGTTCTAGCTACTTAAATATAAAATTGTGGGTCCTGGGGTGGGAGAAGGGTGGATTTGGGTTTTTAACAGGCAGGATAAGGGTTTGAATTTAAGAAGTTGGGCTGGGGAAGAGGGTGGGGGCTGTTTCTTTTCTTTTAAATCATATCCCCCAAATACCTGAATACGAATAATGAATATCTGAATATTTCAGGACCCAAATATGATATTTGACCCAGATATTTGAAATAAGGTATTCACACACTCCTAGTGTGCTGCACTGCAATGGAAGGTCTGTCTGGATATTTCTTTTAGTCTGTAATAAATTGCAGTATACTGTATCGTGGCTGATCTGAGTCAGTTTATCCAAGCATTTGGAGAAAGAGTTTCTATGAGTCATGTTGGGATTTAACTCCTCACTATTTTTTCATTACTTTATAGGTCACTTAGGCCATGAAGGATCTGCTACAGTGCTATATCTGTGATTGTCTGAGGGGGTCTGGGGCTGCCAGATGGGCTTAAGAAGGTCCTAGGCCACTGGGGGAAGTGTGCCAGAGGATAAAAACCTAGATACAGATGCTTATTTTTATATTTTAATTATCCCCCAGCTGCACTGTTACAGTCACTAGTCCTCCTGCATGCTCTTATTTACCCTTATTCTTTGCTAACTGGGTTAAACCCATTCACAGCATTTTAATTTTCATTACAGTGTTAGACAAACATTTTGGACAAAATTTGACCTCTAGTGAAAGAAAGCAGGAGATCGTGCTGCTACATCAAAGTACAAAAATATTTTACAATAAATTACAAGGCAGGAGAAAGTTTCAAGCACTGCCAAGATTATGGCAGAAAGAATACAGATATAAAAGGAATAGGTACCGGCAGCAAAAGATTATAAAATACATATTGAAAAGAACACAGCAGGCTGTTATTTTTTTGATGCAGTGTTCACACTGATAAAGGATGCTGTCCGAATTGTTTGTCTAACGCTGTAATGAAAAATAAAATGGTATGTATTTTTATACAAAAAGAGTTAATATCTGTTTAAATTTGGTGAGTGAGTCCTGTCTTTTACCAATCTGTATATACATGACTATCCAGTGGAACCCCTTTCCCTGTTTATCTCTATAAGTTCTTCCTTATTTCTAGCAGCACCCCCTCCATCTACTCTTCCCATTAAAATTCTCCCTGCTGTCTGGTCACACCACATTCCTCTTCATGCCTCTTTCCTGTAGTACCCTGGTCCTGCAGTGATGGCTGGCTCAAACCCACCATAACCTCCTCAGCTGTCTACAGTCTGACTCATGCAACTACAGTATCAACATATTGGCAGGTATATCAATTTAGTATTTGTAAGATGTCGCTGAAAATCACAAAAGAGTTTTGCTAATGATGCACTTCTGTGATGTTCAGTGACCCCTTGCAACTTTTATAACAATAAGTTTGTATGTACTGTAGATGCTGTTGCATGAGTCTGATAGTAGCCAGTTTAGGAGGGGAGTGAATAGTTTATGCTGACTGCCGTCATGGGACCAGATTGGGGTGCCCTGGGGAGTGGGGGTGCCACTGGATACCATTGCCAGCTTTTTTTGCCAGCCCTGAATTTATCCATCTTATTCACCCTCCGACCAGCCCCTAAGTGGACCAGTCTCCCAGCCCCATCACCAGACTCGCCTGGGACTTATTCTAATTCACCCTTTGCAACAGAACTTGTTCAGAAGGGCCCAGACATCAGTGCAGGTGTGTGAGGGAACAGGCTGTCATCAAAGAGATTTTCCTCCATTTTTTTCCCTGAGGCCAACACATGTGGAATGACCTGATGTATGTACTCCACCTCCATGGAGATGCCTTCTAGCATCTAGGGATGGAGACCCCTTCTCCTATTGTTCCACTGAACTGCCACCCATATTCCTCCAGGTGGCAGCCAACTAGCAGTACACGTGAACCCCACCCCTTCCCAAGGGAAGTGAGCTGTCAAAGGATGCTCAATCCTCCCTCCCCTGGCCAGCCCGAGTTACCAGCATCCATTCCCAAACCCATGATTACACCTGTGTGACTACCTCCATGTCATTTTTGTATTAAGGAGCCTAGATCTGCATAGAGTTCTCCAGGCAGTGCCTTACCAGGGTCTTGTCAAGTGGCAGGATTACTTCCCTGCTGATGACTTCCCCCAATCCTATTCAGATGCACCCTAGCATTTTGCCAGCTGTCTTGACAGTTGCTGCATACTGCTTGTAATCTTTTTTTAAATGACAATGTCAACAAAGGTAAGCTCATGTTTATTTATAAAGACTTTTATTTTGAGTGTTAAAGATGCTGGACGAATGTCTTTTCAGGTGCTTAAAAATGGTATATGCATATGATGTCAGCTGTTCCACGAGAAAAATCTAAACAGTCATTTGTATGGTGCACAATCTCATTGCTGCACTAAACAAAATCTGGTCAGAGCTAGCATGGCCACACTAGCGCTATAAGGGACCGAGACAAAGAGTGTGAATAATACTGAGTGATGGAGTTTTTCTATTTTTTCTCCTCCCAGAGGGTTCCTTCACAAACAACAAATACTGCAATTCATATGGCAATTGCACCCGACCATTCCAGTCCATGGCAGATCTCCTATCCCCTTCCATCACTCAGTTACACCCACACTCTTTCTGTCAGTCTCTTATAGCGCTGATGCAGTTGTGTTGGCTCTGACCAGAACTTGTTCAGTGTGGGATCTTATTTGATCCAGTTTTACAGCTGAGGGTGAGTGAAGTACAGGGAAATCAACTGATCATCAGAGGCTGTGTTGGGATTCGAACACTGTATCTCCTAGGTTCAATATTAACACTTTATGAAAGGAAGTTTTAGCCCATTTTAGTATTTTACCCTAACAAACAACCTTTCTACAGTCTGTGATTCCTGAAGATCTTGTTTACACCAGGTCTGAGTAGAAAAGGTGTGCTATAGTTCCAACAGAGCCCCACTGTAAGGAAATATATATGGAAAAACAACACAGTTTGTTGCTGGTTTCTTTGATACATTTGGAACCATCACCACATTTCCATGCAAGTTTGGTTATCAGGAAAAAGAAACTGTATCCAATAAACTATTGACAAAATGCTAGCATTTCTCTTTCAGTTCTCTGACATGTGGATCTGTTGCCACATAGGGGTGGGGGGCATCTTGCAGCACTGGCTAAGCTGCCTGTCAAAACAGTCCATTTGAGAAGTATCTCATTTTCAGTGTAGGATCTGCTTTGACCTAGTTTTACAGCTGGGGATGAGTGGAGCACCTGGTAAGTCAGGTGACTGTCAGTGGCTGTGGTGGGATTCAAACACTCTGCCTCCTAGGTAAAATACTAGCACCTTATCAAAGGAAGTTTTGTCACATTTGAGTATTCATTTTACTCTCACAACAGCCTTTCTAGTGCCAGGTCCAGCGTGTGAGCTTCAGGATTATGGTATCCAATTTATTTCAGGGGTTGTGTACCCAGTGTTTTTCTCATGTGTCCCCTTGCTTTGCTGAATTAATCTGAAATGTCTGATTGTCTTAACAGTAAACAGCCCAACAAAGAAGCATTTCATTTTATGTGCAGTGTCTGCAGAATAACCTGGAGCTTCCAGCAATGAGTTATGAATGAGCTTGGTACATTCAGCAGATCTGGGTTTGATACCCACAACCTTCACTTGCATACTGTGTGACCCTGATCAAGACACTTAACCTTCCTATGCTTCCTAGTCATCTCCTGTAAATGGGCCTTGTGCCCAGTGGGTCATAACCAGTTAATAGAGAATAAAAAAGAATTGTAAGATCTCAGCAGTCCCTAAACTCTGGAAAGCAGGCCTAAGTTTGGGCAGCTGTGCTAGTGCAGTCATCAGGTTGGTTTAAATGTGATTTATGCAGAAATTCAGCATTTTATCATATGAACAGGTCCCCATATTTTTTTCCCTCTGCAAGGAGTGAATGAGATGGTATGGGGGGAGGTGCTGCCATGCAGGTACAGTATATCACCAAGGTGGCACCTGGCATCACCAGCTGAGCAGCCTGCCAATAAAACCCAACCAAGAAGCATCTCAAGTGGCTGTCTTTGGCTGGATTGGGATCGAACACCATATGCTCTCGGTACAGTACTAGCATCTTATCAAAGGCAGTTTTGGCACATTTAAATATTTCTTTTTTCTCTACCAAAAAAAAACCCCACATTTCTACAGCTTGTGATTCCTATATGTCTTACTTACACCAGGTTTGAGTAGAAAAGTTATGGTATTGTTCCAACAGAGCCCTAGTGTACTGAAATACGAAAGAAAGAACCATTTTCTTGGATACCTTTGCAACCACCACTGCATTTTCATGCAGGTTTGGTTATAGGAAAGTTCTTTGTTCTAGCACTTCTCTTTCAGTAAACTGCATTCACCAGGTTGGGGGGGGGGGGGGCTAATGCTGCCTGTCAAGACATTGGAAAAGGGTCTCCATTTCGGTGCTGGATCTGATCTAACCCTGTTTTACACATGGGAGTTGGGGAATGAGTGAAGCACATGGAAAGTGCAGTGACCGTCAGAGGCTGTGGTGGAATTTGAACACCACAGCTTTTGATTCTGTGCACCACCATTGGATGATGCTAGCTTCCAGTTACCTGCTTACAAAAACAACCTGTTCCTGATCTGGCAGCAGTAACATTTTTTAAGATTCCCAACATCATTCCAGAAGGTAAACTTTATTTTACTTTTGATCTAAAGGGATTATGACAATACCCAAATTTTATAAGCAATGCTTAGTAAAGCCAGAAGATGTTATGTCAGTCTGATCCATTCTAAACCCAGAATAGGTTATGCCCCTCCAATCGATTCTTTTTAGTTATAGTTTATTTTACCAAGGACATCACAACCAAGAAACAATGTCTCATGAAATATCTGAGCTAAATAATAACAAGCATTTGTCAATGCCGAATGTTTGCTTGCTGTCATTGGCATTGGTAGTGTAGGAGTTAGAGAGTTTCATAATAGGAATGGCAGTGAAGTACTGAACTGAAGCCAACCCCACCACCACCCTGCAGAGAGTGACAGGCATTGGGGTGTGCCTTTGGGTCATCAGGCATAACGACCATGCCATTTCACCACACCCTACCCTGCAAACACCGACAAGTGTCACAGTGTGCCTTGGGGTCTTTGGCCCTTATGCTCACCTCATTCCATCGGGAAATACAGTGAGATGGGTGCTGTATAGGAGAATGGGGTGAACTTTGTGTCTCTCACTGGCTGCAGGCTGTGGAATGGTATGAGCATAACAGGCGAGAATCCCAAGTCACACCCCTGATGCCTATCAATCTCTACAGGGTGGTGCATTATGATTGGAAACCCTAACACCTCAGGCGTTCGTTGGCATTTTTACTCCAAATTTTCAATATGATTTCTGTGACCCCCACCTTATGAACAGTGGCAATGTCAGTTTGTTAGCTGAAAGTTGATTTTGCACAGCGACTACGCTATTTGGCACCACAGATGCGAAAACACATTTTGAACAGGATGGGAAAAATGACAGCTGTACTGTTCATGGGGAGGTACAAAAAAATGGCAATGTTGAAAATCTGCAGTGAAAATATTAAAAAAACTGGTGAAGTCACGAGCATGCATAGAAACTGCGCAACACACACCTGTAATGCAATTAGTTTGGAGATTCTTTACAGCAGATTGTCAACACAGGCATTTTGGAACCTCTGCTCATGAACAGTGCCACTGTGATTTTCTTAATCTGTCCTGAACAGTGATTTTCCACAATGACCATACATTTATGCGCTGGATGTGTGAAAACACATTTCGGCCATGGTGTGAAAAATGGCAGCTGTACTGTTCATAAGAAGTGTGGAAAAATGCCAGTGGTGAAAATCTGGACTGAAAATATTAGAAATCCATGAACTTACGAGAGTACGTGGAAACTGCGCAATGGTCACTCGTAACAAAGTCATTTTATGGACTTTTTTCACCAGATTTTTAACATAGCCATTTTAGCACCTCTGCTCATGAACAGTGCCACTGTAATTTTCTTAATCTGTCCCGAACATTGATTTTGCACACCGACTGCGCCATTGTGCGCTACATGCATGGAAACATGTTTTGGTTGAGATGTGAAAAATGACAGCTGTACTGATCATAAGGAGGTGTGGTAAAATGGCAATGTTGAAAATCTGGAGTGAAAATATTGAAAATTCACAAACTTACAAGCGTGCATAGGAGCAGCGCAACGCATGATCGTAAAACAGTCATTTTTGGGGAATTTTTTCACCAAATTTTTAACATAGCCATTTTAGGGGGCCTACCTCATGAACTGTGACACTGTCATTTTGTAAATCAGTCCTGAAAGGTGGTTCCATGCAGTGACAGCGAAATCATCTTTCAGGGCCAATTAACAAAATGACAGTGACAGAATTCATGAGGTGGGGTCCCAAAACCCCCATGTTGAAAACTTGGTGAAAAAATTCCCAAAAATGCCTGAGATATGCATCAAAGTTGAAAAACCCTATTTATTCCATTATACAGCTTACCGGCATTTCCTTAGTTGGCTTGGCTTGAAGAGTGCAGGCGTGTTCCCAGTCCACCCGAAGATCATCGCTGGACTCTGGAGGTGAAGTATGGGGTGGAGGTGTGGGGAGGCAGGGTGTGCAGAGGGTGGAGTACGGGTGGGGGACGGGGGTCATGACAGTCAGCGAGGGAAGGTTTTTTCTTGCAGGTTTTTTTTTCCTAGACGACATGGGACTTGTGCCACGCTGGGGTGGGATCCCAGTGTGGCAGCTGGAAGACTGTTTGGGGGAAGGTAGTGGAGCCGATGGGGGATTGGGCACCCCCGTCAGCCATACGGACTGTTGCCATGCTGGGGTGGGCTCCCAGAATGGCACCTGGAACTCTATTGGGGGGGGGAGCACAACAGAGCCGATGGGGGATTAATCAGCCCCATCGGCCATACAGTGTGTGCGTGGGGGACGCATGAGCACACAATATGCATGTGTGTGTGGGTGGAGCGCATGAGCACGCATCTTATCACTGCTCACTGAAGCGGAGCTCTCCCTTTCAACTGCATGGCACTGCATTTTCAAATGCTGTCATAGACAGCTGCAGCATTTATTGGTGAACTGTGGCCATGCCTGCAAACACACTGACTGCACTGGAAGACAGGGTGCCACACCTACGAAAACTCAGATGATGAAACTATGATTCTTGCACATGCGTACAAGCAAGCATAAAAACTGATCAGAACTCACAACCTGTAGATCAAAATTGTCTGCATTATTGCAGTGAAGTGATTCCAGAGTCTGGCAGATCTCCTATCCCCCCGCCCCATCTCTTAGTTGCATTCACACTCTTTGTGTTGGTCCCTTTAGCGCTAAAGCAGTTGAGTTGGCTCTGACCAGAATTTGCTCAGTGTGGGATCTGCTTTGATCCAGTTGTATAGTTGAGGGTGAGTGAAATAGAGGGAAATTAAGTGATTGTCGGTGTTGGGATTCGAACACCATATCTCCTAGGTTTTATACTAGCACATTATGAAAGGTAGTTGTAGCCCATTTTAGTATTTTACCCTAACAAACAACCTTTCTACAGTCTGTGATTCCTGAAGATCTTGTTTACACCAGGGCTGTTGCTAGCCTTGCTTGTAGAGCAGAAAGCAGCTAACTAAAAGAAGCTACATTTTCTTATTAATTTAAAACTTATATCTCAGCAGGAGTCATTGTCTGTTAAGATAAAGTAGACAGATAGCTTTATTAGAAGTAGAAGGGGGTCTTATTTAGGGTTAAAAAAAGAAAGAAAGTCAGTGTGTGTTCTGTGCAGGGAAGAGTACTAATCTGCTGACTTTGCTAAACCAGTAGGAGGAAAGAGAGCTTACCTGGGGGTGTGGTTTAGACACTATAAAAGCAGGTGAGTCAAATTGCAACTTCCTGTTGCTAGCCTTGCTTGTAGAGCAGAAAGCAGCTAACTAAAAGAAGCTACATTTTCTTATTAATTTAAAACTTATATCTCAGCTGGAGTCATTGTCTGTTAAGATAAAGTAGACAGATAACTTTATTAGAAGTAGAAGGGGTCTTATTTAGGGTTAAAAAAAGAAAGAAAGTCTGTGTGTTCTGTGCAGGGAAGGGTACTAATCAGCTGACTTTGCTAAACCAGTAGGAGGAAAGAGAGCTTACCTGGGGGTGTGGTTTAGACACTATAAAAGCAGGTGAGTCAAATTACAATTTCCTGTTGCTAGCCTTTTTTCTTATTAATTGCCCTCCATCCCACCCACCCAAAGCCAGTTCTACTTTTATAGCCTCTGGATTTGACTGTCGACAGGAACTTCCTGTTTGGCAGTAGGAAGGAAAGGATCATAGAGAAACATTGGTTTTGTCAACATAGGTGCCGGAACCGGGGGGGCGGAAGGGGCGGTAGCCCCTCCACTTTTTATTTCTGTATGGCAAAAACTAGTAGAAAAAGTGCCCTTTGTTCCATTATAAGTACCCTTTTGATTCTCAGCCCCCTCAGCTTTTACCATCTTCCGGCACCCTTGTTTGTCAACCATAAAGGAAAAAAGTAGCTCACTCTCCCCCCCCCCCCCAGCTGCTGGTGGTCTGATATTGAGCAAGGAAGAAGGAGGCTACTGAAGAAGATAGGAAGTTGCTGTCCCAGAACAGGAAGGGTGAGAGTTGTAAGGAGAGGAGAGAATAAGCATCCAGAGAAACAGTAGAGGACACAAAATAAGACATGATAGGAGTGGTGCAGTGCAATGGCTGGTGGGGCGGCAGTGTTCTGGAGACATTCTGGAGGCTGCGATGCTGCCCTATTTGCAGGCACCTCTCTGGTCTGAGAGAGGAGGTTGCCCTGCCTCCAGGCTGACCTGGCTAGGATTCGTGAAACCTCCTCCCCCACCCAGGGACCACCAGGGCCAATGCCACTACCTCAAAGGTTGCCAAGAAAGAGGAGAGACTGGACCAGGGTGGGCTCAAGGAGGGAGAGGGTGGTGGAACAGAGTTGCATCCCTCCAGCTGTACCTCTCCACAATTCATTCGCTCTTCTGCTGGATAGTGGTTCCTCTATGGAGGCACCTGCAGTGGAGACCAAGGAGGATGCTGGGAACCTTCACAAAGGAGACCCACAGGAGGGTGGCATGGGACCCCACAGGGGAAGGAAACAACTCCTGGTGGGGGACTCAATCATTAGGGGGGTAGAAATGGGGGAGGAAGGGGAGAGGGAGGTAAGGTGCCTTCCTGGCGCCACGGCTTGGAGGGACAGGAAGCAAATCCTCAGGATTGTGGGAGGAGCTGCACGAGGGAGGGAGCTGGATGTCATTGTCCACCTAGGGACAAATGACCTGGCTATGAATGGGATCAGAGTAGTGCAAGAGGAGTTTGAAGAGTTGGGAAGGGGCCTTAGACAAGTAGCGCATACGGTAACCTTCTCGGAGGTGCTGCCTGTCTATGGCAAGGGAGATGCTAGGGCACTTCTCACCAGGGAATTCAATGAGTGGTTGAAAAACTGGTGTGGAGCTCAGGGTTTTGGCTTCATTGGGGACTGGCAAGCCACCTGGAGGGATTCAGACCTATACTGGTGCGATGGTCTGCATCTGTCCGGGGACGAACCAGGATCCTAGGTGAGAGGTTTAAATGCTTCATTGGCAAGCATTTAAACTAGCCAAGGGGGGAGGCACTGAAAAGGAGCAGGGAAATCCGAGCTTCCCCCCACAAAACATGGTGATTAGTGAGGTAAACACCAAGGTACAGAAGTTATTAGGGAGCAGAACAGATTTAAATGTAAAAAGACAAAGGCAAAGGGACAGAAATGGGGCTAAAAGGGTAAGGCTATCAAAAAGTGGAGGGTGATGAGTACCAATGCCCGTAGTCTGTGTAACAAGCTCCCTGAACTAGTGGCCTTGATGGAAGAGGGTTGCCTGGATATTATGGCAGTCACAGAAACATGGTACACAGAGAACCATGACTGGGATGTCAACATACCAGGATACACAATCTACAGGAGGGACAGGGAGGGTAACAGAGGAGGAGGAGGAATAGCTCTCTATGTAAAGGAAGGGATCAAAGCAACAGAACTAAAGAGTAAACAGGGAGCAGATGAGGCACTTTGGGTCACCCTGGAGACAGGAAATGGCACCACAATCCGCATGGAGGTTGTATACAGACCCCCATCTCAGGGGGAGGGAATGGACAAGGAAATGATAGAAGGCTTTCTTAGAATGGCAGAAAAAGGGGAGATATTGTTGATGGGGGACCTGAATATGCCAGATGTTAACTGGAGCACCTTTGCTGCAGGCACATCCAAGAGCAGGGTCATTCTTGATGCCCTAGGGGCATGCCTCAGACAGCTAGTATTGAACCCACTCGGAGGAGCAATCTTAGACCTGATACTCAAATGGGGATGGAGAAAAAATCTCAGATTTAGAAGTGGGTAGCCATCTGGGAACAAGCGACCACCAAACAGTGTGGTTCACGATAAACACAGCCATACAATCAAGCCATACATAAGGAAGAGTACTGGACTTTAGGAGGGCTGACTTTGGGAAAATGAGAGAGTGCCTCAGAAAAGCACTAGCAAACAGGCAAGAAGAAGGGGTGGAGGAACAATGGGGAGTGATCAAAACAGCCATCACAGAGGCAACAAGCCTTTGTGTAAAGCAAATCAATAAAACACAACGAAGGAAAAAACCGCTATGGTTCTCAAAAGAGGTGGCAGGGAAGGTTAAGGAGAAAAGGACAGCATTCAGGAAATATAAGGAAACACAGAAGGAGCAGGACAGAGAACTTTATCAGTTAAAGAAGAAAGAGGCTGGGAAGGCAGTCAGAATAGCAAAGGCCCAAACCGAGGAAAGGATAGCCAATTCTGTTAAGAAGGGGGATAAGACCTTTTATAGGTACATTAGGGAGCGAAGAAAGACCAAAGGAGGGATACTGAAGCTTAATAAAGGGGAGGGAATGTGGGTAGAGGGTGACAGTGATAAAGCTGGGATACTGAACGAATATTTCTGCTCAGTATTCACAAAGGAAGAGGAGGGGGAGTTACCTAAACCAAACAAGAGAAACACTCTGAAGACAGGGGTCGATACCAGTCCATTTACAGAAGAAAGGATTCTGAAAGAACTAATAAATTGAAGGTAGACAAAGCAATGGGGCCTGATGGGATTCACCCAAGAATTCTAAAAGAACTAAGGGTAGAACTAGTGACACCGCTGACTACTCTCTTTAACAAATCATGGGAGGACGGGTGGTACCGAGGACTGGAGGAGGGCAGATGTGATTCCTCTTCACAAAGTGGGAGCAGGACAGAGGCAGGAAACTATAGACCAGTTAGTTTGACCTCAGTGGTAGGGAAAATGATGGAATCACTTCTGAAGGAAAGAATTGTTGAGTACCTAGAGGCCAGTGGGGCACAGGACCCAAGGCAGCATGGATTCACGATGGGAAGGTCGTGTCAGGCAGATCTAATAGATTTCTTTGACTGGGTGACCAAAGTAGTAGACCAGGGAGGGGCTGTGGACATGGCCTACCTAGATTTTAGCAAGGCATTTGATACAGTCCACACAAAGATTAATTCACAAGATAGCCAGCCTTGGAGTGGGTCCCCAGGTGGTAGCCTGGATAAAAATTAGCTGAACAACAGGACACAAAGGGTAGTAGTAAATGGAGTACACAGTGAAGAAAGGAGGGTTACTAGCGGGGTACCGCAGGGTTCAGTACGGGGACTGGTCCTTTTTAATGTCTTTATAAGTGACATTGCAGAGGAACTGTAAGGAAAAGTATGTCTCTTTGCAGATGACACAAAGGTCTGCAACAGGGTTGATACACAAGATGGAGTGGAAAGGGTGAGAAGGGACTTGGCAAGGTTGGAGGAATGGTCAAATGTATGGCAGCTCAGATTCAATGCAAAGAAGTGCAAGGTAATGCACATGGGAAACAAAAACCGGGGAAGCATACACAATGGGGGGTGAGATACTGACAACAGTAAAAATAGAAAGGGACCTGGGGGTAATTATATCAGATGACCTAAAGGTGGGCAAGCAATGTGAGAAGGCAGTAAGGAAGGCTGGGGGATACTGGGATGCATAGGAAGAGGCATCAATAGTAGAAAACAGGAAGTTGTTATCCTCTGTACAGACAGTTGGTGATACCCATCTGAGTACTGTGTGCAGTTCTGGAGTCCCCATCTCACAAAAGACATAGACAGAGAGGAGGCTGTCCAGAGGAGGGCAACTAAAATGGTGCAGGGTCTGCACCAGAAGACATACAAAGAAAGACTAAAGGAGCTTAATATGTATACCCTAGAGGAAAGAAGGAGAGAGGGACATGATAGAAACTTTCAAGTACCTCAAGGAATTAACAAAGTCCAAGAGGGTAGCATCTTCCAGAAAAGAGATGTGCAAGAACAAGGGGCACAATTTGAAGATAGGAGGGGACGGCTCAGAGGTTATGTGAGGAAGTATTTTTCACTGAGAGGGTTGTGGATGCATGGAACAGCCTCCTGAGGAGGTCGTGGAGTCAAGAACAGTGGGGACTTCAAGAATGCATGGGACAGGCATAAGGCAGTCCTAGTGGGGGGTAGGAGGAAGTAAGCTGTTGGTTAACTAGGATCTGCAGCTTATCTGTTAGGTAGGAAAATGGGCAGACTAGGTGGGCCAAGCAGTCCTTATCTGCCGTCAAATTCTATGTTTCTATGTCTGAGTAGGAAAGGTGTGCTATAGTTCCAACAGAGCCCCACTGTACGGAAATATATATGGAAAAACAACACAGTTTGTTGCTGGTTTCTTTGATACATTTGGAACCATCACCACATTTCCATGCAAGTTTGGTTATCAGGAAAAAGAAACTGTATCCAATAAACTATTGACAAAATGCTAGCATTTGTCTTTCAGTACTCTGACATGTGGATCTGTTGCCACATAGGGGTGGGGGGCATCTTACAGCACAGGCTAAGCTGTCTATTAAAATAGTCCATTCGAGAAGTGTCTCATTTTCAGTGTGGGATCTGCTTCGACCGAATTCTACAGCTGGGGATAAGTGGCGCACCTGGTAATCAAGTGACTGCCAGTGGCTGAGGTAGGATTAAAACACCTTACCTTCTAGATACAATACTAGCACCTTATCAAAGGAAGTTTTATCACATTTGAGTATTCATTTTACTCTCAAAACAGCCTTTCTAGTGCCAGGTCCAGCGTGTGAGCTTCAGGATTGTGGTATCCAATTTATTTCAGGGGTTGTGTATCCAGTATCTTTCTTATGTGGCACCTCACTTTGCTGAATTAATCTGAAATATTTGATTGTCTTAACAGCAAACATCTCAACCAAGAAGCATCTCATTTTAAGTTCAGTATCTGCAGAATAGCCTGGAGCTTCCAGCAACAAATTATGAATGAGCTTGGCACATTCAGCAGATCAGGGTTTGATACCCACAACCTCCACATGCATACTGTGTGACCCTAAGCAAGTCACTTAACCTTCCTGTGCTTCCTGGTCACTCCTGCAAATGGGCTATGTGCCCAGTGGGTCAAACCCAGTTAGCAAAGAATAAAAAATAATTGTAAGATCTCAGCGGTTCCCTAGACTCCAGAAAGCAGGCCTAAGTTCAGGCAGCTGTGCTAGTGCAGTCATCAGGTGGGTTGAAAAGTGATTTATGTAGAAATTCAGCATTTGATCATATGCACAGGTCCCTATATCCTTCCCTCCCTCTGCATGGAGTGAATGAGATGGTATGGGGGAGGTGCTGCCATGCAGGTACAGTATGACACCAAGGGGGCACGTGGCAGCACAAGCAGAGCTGCCTGCCAATAAAACCCAACTGAGAAGCATCTCATTTTCAGTGTGGGATCTGCTTCAAAGCAATTTTTGCAGCTGGGGGTAAGTGAAGCTCAAGGAAGTTAAGTGGCTGTCATTGGCTGGGGAAGGATCAAGCTCCATTTCCCCTCAGTACAGTGCTAGCATCTTACCAAAGGCAGTTTTAGCACATTTAAATATTTATTTTCCTCTAACAAACCCTTTCTACAGCTTGAGATTCCTTCATGTTCTGCTTACACCAGGTTTAAAAGTTGTGATATTGTTTCAGCAGCACCCTAGTGTACTGAAATATTAAAGGAAGGACAATTTTCTTGGATACATTTGCAACCACCACTGCATTTTCATGCAGGTTTGGTTATAGGAAAGTTCTTTGTTCTAGCATTTATCTTTCGGTACACTTCATTCACCATGGGTGGGGAAAGGGGGCTACAGCTCTGACTAAGCTGTCTGTCAAGACCGGCCAATGGAGAAGTGTCTCAATTTCAATGCTGGGTCTGCTGTAACCCAATTTTACAGATGGGTTTGGGGGAATGAGTGAAGCACAGGGAAGTCAAGAGACTGTCAGATGCTGTGGTGGGATTTGAACACCACAGCACTTGGCTCCATGCACCACCACTGGATGATGCTAGTTTCCAGGCGCCTGATTTCAGAAACAACCTGTTCCTGATCTCATTGGTTCTGCCCTAGCAACAGTAAACATGCTTTAAGATTCCCAACATCATTCCAAAAGGTAAACTTTATTTTGCTCTTGATCTAGAGGGATGATGACAATGCCAAATTTTATAAGCAATGCTTTGTAAATCTGGAAGATGTTATGTCACTCCAATCCATTCTAAATCCAGAATAGGTTATTCCCCTACAATCCATTCTTTTTAGATTCAATTTATTTTACCAAAGACATCACAACCAAGAAACAATGACTCATGAAATATCTGAGTTGAATAATAAAAAGTTATCTGAACTCACAACCTGTAGATCTAAATTATCTGTATTATTGCAGTGAAGTAATAAGTCATTTGCAGTAAGAGGTGAGATAAAGGTAGTTTACGTTAAACAACAGACCTATGCCAATGTATTTGAAGGCCGAAGATAAACTATCAGTATAATCAAGGGTAAAAACTCAGATCTGTAAACTTGAGAGCAGTACTGGTATGGAAATGCCAGTAATTAAACAGCTATGCTCAGAGAAACAGGCATGTGAAATTGAAAGCACCTCAGTCTGAATCTCCATTCACCAAGCAGTAGCTAATTTCTCTGTTTTAATGCTGCTTCACTAAGTTTAAATAAACCAAAGACTGATATTTGAGACAGGGAAGCAATAGCTGGCTGACTTGAAAAAAAAGATACAGTTTAAAATTATGTTGCCCCTCTATGCACTTTTTCTCGCACTTATTGCCGTCATGCTCTTCCTCCCTTCCTATCATGTTATTTCCTCCCTGCCTAAACTTGCCCTGCTCATGTTACTCTAGTTTCCCTAAGTTAACTGTATCACATGATATAATGTCTTGTTCCATGTACTTGTGCTCCTAATCTCTGTCCTGTATAGTACACATAACGATAACCACTGTTTGTGTAATGTGTTTGAAATTCTGAATCCAACTACCCTTTCCCCCAGGACGTACCGTGAGACGAGCATACTGTTGCTCAGTGTAACTTTCCTGGTGAAACATTTCAATAAAAAAAATAAATACATTTATTTACAACACAGTGTTGCAAATGCATCATGCAAATGAGAGGACAAGCAGGATTCTCTCATTGGCTCTGTTGCTAAGGGGGGTGGGGTCATGCCAAGAGTCAGTTTCACTTTTCAAACAGCAAACTCTACACTTTGGAGAAAATGTATTTTGTCATTCATGCAAAAATGAGTAACTCCTATTCATGAACGGATTTAGCTCTGCCTGGCAGGCTGCAGAGAGAGAGAGAGAGAGAGTGAGAGATAGAAATGAAATAAGAGTCCAGATGTAGTGCAGGCAGGCTGACAGGAAATGAAAGAGAATGCAGACACAACGAGGCCACAGCATTAAATGAGATAACCTGGACTGAAGCATTAATGTATGTCCACTCTGAAGCACTCGGGGTGGAAGACAGTCTCCGTATGCTGTCAGTACTCTCTCTCTCTCTCTCCTAGTGATCCCAAAATGCCCCGCAGTATCCACCCATGCAGCCATAAAAACAACATGGATTTTATCACATTGGATATGTAAGCAATAAGGCATGAAGGGGTGCCTGTAAACCATAGTTTACACATGGCCAGGGGCGTAGTAAGGCATGAGGCCGAAGGCCGAGTGTCTTCAGCCGCTGGACAAACACACCCCTGAGTGCCTTATTGTGCTTATAAAATTGACTTCTTTTTTTTGACTTTTGACTATTGGGAAAAGCATGTTTATATGTAGAAAAAGTAGATTTACTTGTGTGCATTTGTGATAAAATGGTCCTTCAGCCCACTGCAAGTGAAGTAATTGATGACGTCATTGTATCATTGCCTACTTTCTTCTTCCTGTTTTTTTTTTTTCTCTGTTGTTCTCCACATTCAAGATATGGAATGTTTATCATGGAATATTTTCCATGGAATGCATGCATTCAAAATTCTGCTCAGTTCCACTGGCAGAATGTTTCTCTCCCAACACACTGTACACACAGACAACATATAGGATAGTGCATGGGGAACAGTTGACAACAGAGCTATTCTTTCACTGAGTTGGCACTATGACGATGGATTATCTCGAGAGTGCAGCTTGAGAGGTAATCCATCGTCATAGTGCCGAGGTGAAAGATTAGCCCTGTTGTCAACTGTTCCCCATGCACTTTTCTTTGTAGTGTATGGTGGAACGTAGTTTTTTTGGGGAAAAAAAAATCACTACAGCATGTTTCTGCTTCAAAACATTTTTACTGGGTTACTAGAAAGAAAAAAGAACTTTAGATTTTGAACGTTTTCATGCTTGACATTTTAACTGTTTAAGAACTTTACATTTTGAACATTTTAACGCTAAACATTAGTACTGCTTCTGACATTGTTGCTTTCGCTATGTATCCTGTCTATGGAGTGAGCCCTAACTGTCAAATGCTGCTCGAGGACACAGTGTATGATGTGTGCAGTGTAGTAGAACAAAAAATCATTCTGCTGCACTGCGAACATTACTAGTGTAGAAGAACAACTTTTCGACAGCGATGGATTTCGGTGGAGAACGACGTTCCACCATACACTATAAAGGTCTTTGTTCCAACCAGAGACTCAGTTATCTCACTGTCAGAGCAAGAAGAGGAGAGTTCCCTGTTCATCAGTTAAAGATAGAAGGGGGGGGGGGTCACTGTCAACAAAGCAACAATTGTAGTGAAAACTATAAATAATACTTATTGTTTCTAATTTGTTTATGTATGTAAGAAGAGTGTGATAATCAGGGAAACAGCATTTAATTCATTTGTTTTATTTTATATTTAAAGTAGTTTTATTTTTAGGGCCCAGTTGAAGTTTTTTTGCAGTGTAAAGGTAGCAGCCATGTTTGTGGTGGAAGATCAGTTCTGTTAATAGAGGGATAACTGTGACGTGTGTGTTCCAAATGCCCATTGATCTGAGTTGCAGACTCTTCACTGCTGAGCAGTCCTTTTTTCTAATCATGTGTAAACCATCATTTGCACATAAATAAGAGACAATCAGATTATATGATTTTACCCTGCCATTTTATAATGTCTAAAACATCATGAGTGTTAAATGGTGTAGATATCGCAGCATTGTCAGTTTGACAAGAATCATGTTTAAACAATATGCAAAAAGGGGATTACATCAGCAATAACCAGATAATTTGCAAAAATGATTATTGTTTAGTCTTCATTGGCCACCGTAGTCAAATGGTTCATGCGGCACTAACCGGGTTAGCACCCTGTTAATCATGACTAGCACTGGCAGTAGGTGGGGCCCATAATCAAAGGTCCCTGCTGCACTACACAAACCTGACAGTGCTGTTTAATGCTGCCAAAACCCTGCCCTTAATGTGGGGGTACTGATTGCACTCCCCGACTGCCCATGCTGGGCTTTTGAAATATTTAAGCCCTGGTGTCCAGTGATCCCTCCCTTGTATGCCCTGGTGTCTAGTCATAGCCCCTCTCTGATTGCCCATGCTGGGCTTTTGAAACGTGTGATCTGGTGTCTAATGGCCCCCCTTCCCAGATTGCCCATGCTGGGATTGTGCAGCATTTATTCCCTGGTATCTAGTGTTCCCCAAAATCCCTGATCACCCATTCCTGATTGAAAAATGAAACCCCCATGGTAGTGTAGTGGACCCTCCCAAATGATTGCTGACCACCCTCCTGCCCATCTGCTCTGCACACACCAGCCCATGCCCAGTACACTGGTTGGTGCCAGATTGGAGGCAACTGGCACAGTCCTCCACTTAAATCCTTAGTTTCCTATCATCTGGCTTTCAGTGCGCAATCATGGGTACAGTCTCATGTTCACTGATCTTCAGATGGTGGCCAACCAAGGAAGGGAACAGAGGGCTGTGGACAGTGCCAGTCATGATGAATGTGGTACCAGCTGGTGTGGGTTCTTAGTTGGTTGCTCAGATTGGGATTTGGCAGCCATTCAGAGAGTGGAGGGTCAACTAGACTACCAGAGGGGTGTAGGTTTCAACTGGGAATGCGCAATTGGTGGATGTTGGGACCACTAGATACCAGTGAATATATGTTATCCATGCCCAGTATGGGCAATTGGGGAAATATTAGACACCAGGGCACACATGTTTCAAAGCCCAGTATGGGTATTATAGGGCTGTGTGGCATACTAATGAGCACATAAATGACATGCTAATGGCTTCTTAGTGTCTTGCATGTGTCTTGCATGCATAGTCATTATGCACTGTGCTGGCACAGCCCATATTCAGACAGTTTGTGTGCTCCATCAAAGCACACTAACTATCTGAATATTGCACAGGCTGGCCATACACTGTTATGCAGCACTACCTGCATGGTGTACACAGCTGGCTCTGAATATGGGGATCATTATGTTAAATTTATATTGAATTAGTGGTCATGTATTAAATTAATGAAATTGCACATGATTTCTATCCCATGGGTAATGACTAGTATGTCCTAAAAGCACCTACCTGGTATGTGTCAGCACACACACCCAAACAGGCATGCTTTGTGCACTATTCACTATCTATGTCAGACTGTCCATGGCCTTTGCCCGTATGTGCGCAGCAACATGGTGGTGAGAGGGGGCAGGATGTGGGCGGTGCACAAGACATCAGCGGGCATCTAAGCAGAAGCCTGTTCTGCCAGTAAACTGAATCCTGTGCTCTGTGTTTTAATTAATTTAATTGTTTAATTAGTATTTCAGAAAGACCTTTGAGCGTGAGCTCTTTTACAAAGGTTCCACGTCAGGGTGGACAATAAGACAATACACATATTCAGTGGTTACAGAGGCCTGATCATTAGGCATTAAACGCGATTACATGACAATTTGACAAATAGGAGAAAAAAAAACTAAGCAGTTGTAATTGAATACTAAGTTATTTTTAATGGTTACCCTAGGTAGCACTCCCCTGGAAACCTCCAAATACATTGATAGACTATAGCAGAGTAACTGCATAGGGTTTGACGCTATCTCAGATGGCGAGAAGCTGGGTGACAGCGAAACAAGGGGGATTGGGTTTGAAACCAACCGCAGAGAGCGAGAGGTGGGGGGATAGTGAAACGGGGAGGGGCTGTGATGGGGGGAGCAGCTCCAGAGGGCTTTGTTGAGTATGGTGTGTGTGTGTGGAGGGGGATTTGGGAAGGGCAGTACCAAGTGCGTTAAAGAGGACTGATAGCTTACTTAAGCCCTTGGCTAGGCTGGAATGGAGGCAGGGTTCTCTAGGTAGCCTTGAAGAGTGTTACCTTGCGGGTAGGCCTGTCTATAAAGTGGGGCCTGAGAAGCAGGTGCATTTTGAGTTAAAAATTAGGTGCTGTTTGAGGCCTACTTTGAATTGAGACAGGCTGTTGTTTGTTTGTAATTTCATTGGGAGTTCATTTATCCAGAGGGGGCCCGATAGGAGAAAGCACGCTGGCCTAGTGAGGTTCGGCAGAATGGTATGAACAGTGCTCCATTCTTCCTCCGTCTGGTGATGTGTGTTGAGAGAGAAGCCTCGAGCAGGTTCCCTATACAGGGTGGGGTTTTTACGAGGAGTGCCTTCTTTCCCAGGAGGCAAGTTTGGTATTTGATCCAGTCTTTTAGGTTAAGCCAGTTTGTACGCTCATACAGAGTGCAAGTATGAGTGTAGTGATCTGCACACAGGGTGAGGTGGCATGCCTTATTGAGTGCAATATGGACCCTTTTGAGCACTGTATCAGTAGCAGCTCCATAGACCACCAGCCCGTAGTCTATCGTGGAGAGTATGGAGCTGGAGACTGAGATTCGGAGTGCTTCCAGGGTGAGGGATATCTTATGCCTATAGAGGACCCCGATTTTTGTGTTTACCACTTTGACAAGGGAGTCTACATGGTGCATATAAGTGAGAGAGTCATCAATGGTGACTCCAAGGTACTTGAACAAGTGCACCTGCTCAATCTACTCACCAGCCTTGTTGGTGATTACGAGAGGAGCATGCTTGTGTTTGTTGTAGGGGCTGAATTGTAGCATGGCCTTGGTTTTCTTGTAATTTAATAGCAGCTTTTGCCTACTGAACCAGTCCTCGAGTTAATTGAAAGAGTTCTGTAGTTCTGTTTGTAGGGCAACCTGAGAGGTGCTGCTGCTCAGCAGCACGGCATCATCCACATACAGAATAAGTTTGGTGTCACAGGCTGTGGGTAGGTCATTTACAAAGAGGCTGAAAAGCAGGGGCCCTAGAATTGATCCCTGAGGGACTCCTAAGAGTACATCTCTGGAGCTGGATAACGTCTGCCTGATTTTGACTCGCTGGCTCCTGTGTGTTAGGTAGTCATTGAACCAATTCACGGCGTTTGGTGCCACACCCAATCTTTGGAGCTGGAGTACTATTAGAGAGTGGTTGACGGTGTTGAAGGCTTTGGTGAGGTCAGTGAAGATGGACCCCACCAATTTTCCTTCATCCAGCGCCTTGTGCACATAGTCAGTGTATTCCAGCAGTGCCGTGGTGGTACTGTGTTTTTGCCTGAAGTCATGTTGGTTTGGGCAGAGCAGATTGTACTTATTGAGGTATTCTGTGAGTTGACTTGCCGTGATTTTTTCCAAAGTTTTTAATAGTGGGGAGAGGATAGATATTGGCCTGTAGCTTGACACCAGCGCCTTGTCACCATTCTTATGCACTGGAGTTACCAGGGCTTGCTTCCATACCTCTGGAAATTGAGCTAGAGCCAAGGATTTATTAAATAGCATTGTAATGGACATAATAAGAATATCAAGGGTGAGATACAGTAACTTCATGTCTAGCTTGTCACTCCCCAATCTGGTTTTGCCTAGGACTTTCCTAACCATCATTAGGGCCTCCTTCACCGTCACCTTCTTAAAGTAGAAGGCTGGGTTGTTAGTTATGAGCAGGTTGGCGCAACCTTGATCCTCCACAGGCTGAAGGTAGTCTGGAGGCAGCACTGAGGACAGGTCTGTAAAGGCCTGGTTAAAGGCATCAGCAATGGCTAGCGGATCTGAGGATGATGAGTTATTAATGTTGAGCATCTTAGGGTGTTGCTTTTGATCTTTACCAAGGATGTTCTTGATGTTGTCCCAAAACCTCTTTCCATCTCCCCATGCATTGTTAAGCTGGGTCTTATGGAAATTGGCTTTTGCAAGCCTGATAAGTTTGGTGCACCGATTTCTAGCTGTTTTGTAGCACTGTAGGTCATGCTTGCTGCCTGAGTTTAAGGCTTTTTCCCAGAGGCAGTCCCTCTCCTTTAGGAGGGAGAGGAGCTTGCCATCAATCCAGCCGTTAACCTCCCCACCGAATTTTCCATTTTATGCGTGGTGCATAGATATCACAGATGGAATTGAAGCCCTCAGTGGAAAAAACAAGGGCCTGGTCCAGCATAGGTGCCTTGTTGATAGGGGACCAGTTGTAGGCAGACAGGGCCAATCTGAGGGATCCAAGTTTGCCTTTCCCCAGAACCCTGCTCTCGATGAGGTGGGGTGGGCTTTTGGCAAGTTTAGTGGTCCATATAAAGGAGATTGGGGAGTGGTCACTTAGCACATCTGGGAGAACCCTGAGTTCGGAGAATCTAGTCGGTGAGCTAGCTAAGACCCAGTCCATGAGGGTGCTGGTACCAGCCTTGTAGTTCTGCCTAGTGGGGTGAGTTATGAGTTGCGTAAGATTGTGGGAGGTGATTAGGTCTGTGGACAGTGTTGCCTCCTTACATAACCAGTTAATATTAAAGTCACCAGTCAAGATGAGTTCTGAGCCCTTTCTGAGTGCGCTAATTTCTTCCATAACAAGAGGAAGGCCTTCCTTGGCTTTCTTGGGGGGCAGGTAGGTTGTGGCGATGGTAAGGGTCTTGCCGTTTAGGCCGACTTGTATTTTTACTACTAGTAGCTCATAATCCTCCACAACTTTGGAGATGGGAAGGACGGAGCAACTCAGTGAGTTTCTGGCATATAGGAGGCAGCCGCCACCTTTCCTGCCTATTATATCAAGTCAAAATGCTTGGAATTCTTCGATGGCCACCTCACCATCTTTGATCCTACCCAACAGCTAGGTTTCAGTTAGGCAGAGTATGTCAGGGGCATGGATGGTCATCCAAGTCTGGAGCTGGTCAAATTTGGCAGTTAGGCTGCAGTTGTTTAGAGATGCTATCTTTAGGCCGTTCACTGTATGGACCCCCCTGCTCCTCAGGGTTGTTGGTCCAGGGTTTAGGTGAACATTGCCAGAGAGTAGCAGTAGCAGAAAGATAACCTTTCTGCAGATAGGGTGATGTTTATCTTCCCTCATGTCTTCCATCGCCTGCGCTTCAGGTGGGGGAGGTGTCTATACGCCTGTGTTAAATTAGGGGGAAAGCTAACCCTTAAGGTTACAGTTTGCAAGGTTGGCTTGGCGATAACTGTGTATGGGAGGTGCCGGAGGATAAAGAGCTTATCATTACCAGAAGTGGTAGTGGCCATGTGTATGCTTTCCTTCCAGCTTGCATCCAGTGAGGATTCAGAGTGGGGAGGTAGAGGTCCGAATTCGTATATGGTACCAGCAATGCCAAAAGAGGTAGTGAGGAGTAGTAGTAGGTGGTTGCACCACATGGTAGTTTGTTTGGTGTTGCTGGCCTGCTTAACTGCTAGCTGGTTCATAGTTGAAAGGGTATATAGTTGACTTAGGGTGAGGTCCCTAACAATAGGGCAGGTAGAGCAGTAATTAAGAGGAGTTAGATGGAATGGCTGCAGAAAAAGTTGAGAGCATGTGTGTGATCCTGTGGGTGGGACTGCTTTAAAAACAGGCGGTGAGAAAGTGGGTCAAGTCAGGTATTAAAGACAGGGAGGCCAATAGCATGAAAATGTGCAGCAGTGGAGTGAACAATCAGCTGCTTGGCAGAGGAAAGGGGCAGAGTAAGGGTCTATATAATACTGTGAGGAGGTGGAGGAGCGGGGGTGGGCGAAAAAATTCAGTCCTGAACACAGCACAGAAAGAGATCTCCCTGAGATCAGGAAGTGCCAGGCATTGGAAAATCAGCCAAGGAGCAAAGCTGCCAATCAGTGCCTGGCTCTCCTCCACTGGGTGTCCAGACAAAACAGTGGAGAAAGGGATTGTGAGTACTGGTTACTATGGTACCTTAAGAGGCACATGCACTATGGCAAGGTGACATCCAGTAGTTCTGATCCCTCACTGCACACCAGAAGGGCTCAGGTTTGCAGGATAGATGTGGACACATGCCACATTAGGCTGCCATCTGCAGAATGGGGGGGGCATAGCGGCTATGGCAGGATATTTGCAGGCATAGCCTGTGTCACCCCTTCAACTGGCACTTTACACCATCGAGCATGGTGCATACGCTCCACACTTGGGTACTCCCTCCTGCTGGCTGTTGTGCAGCTCTACTCATAGCTAGGGGAACTGAGTACAGCTCTTCAATTTAGAGCTTCCTACATGCCACATATATTAAGCACGTTATCCTAGTACCTGGGGCCCTATGTGAATACTACTAATTAAGTGCTATTCAAAGTATTCAACTAATATTCATTGATTGTCATTGGTATTCAGTTGTACTATTCAGAAGTAATCATTTGCTCTTCAGAAAGTACTACCTTAATTTGCACTGAAACATAGAAACATAGAACATATTCATGAGGTGACAACAAGCTGAACGCTAAATGAATACTGCCTTATTACTAACTTAATCTTCAAATATTTTGCTCATTTAAATATTTCGGCTCATGGGCAGACTGCTTTAATACTAGGGAATACTATGGCAAAATGACAAAAAAATGTATACTTCAGTACTAGTAATGAAGACAAAACGAAGACAAAAGGTTCAATTTTCAAACCGAGAACTATGACACATGGTGCCTGCACCAAAGTTGTATGATGCAAGTGGCACCTTGCATCATAGTGTGTGTGGCACTCATGATTTTCAAACACTGGCTGCAGTGACATTGAAATGCTATGCGGTAAACCACCCCTGAGCAACCCATGTGGCAAAAGAACTCAGGCGCTGGATTGCAAGGGTGGTTGTGCCATGACGGGGCTGCACCATCCCCTTATTTGGGATTCTAGAAGCCACACCATGGCTGCAATGGCGTGCTCAGGTCAGACCAGCCAAGAGGTGGTCTAAGGATCCTGCACCACTGCTGGCCAGTGAGGTGATTGGGGGGTGCTGCAAATGGGGACATGGGGCATATAAAGAGCTGAGGTTGGCATGCACAGACCATCAGGGCATGGCAGCCATGGAGAGTGCTAGGTGGCACTGCAGGGGTGCCTTGGAGATGTGGAGGCAGCCAGTTGACCTAGGTATGTGAGGTTAGTGAGACAGGACCATGACCAGGTAACAGGTGAACACAGCTCTGGCACCTGCCTCAGAGGTGCCACTTACCAGAATGCTATAAGTGGGCAGCAGTGGCTGCAGGGTGCGAGGTACTGGTGGTGGATGGGAACAGTCCCTGGTCACTGCAACAGTGCCCTGGTACTCGGCCCCCCTTGTGGAGGCAGGCTGCTGCCCACCTATGGTGTTGCAGTAAGTGGCACCTCTGCGGCAGGTGCCAGGGCTGTGTGCACCTGTTTTCTGGTCATGGTCCCGCCTCACCAACCTCATGTACCCATGCTGACTGGCTACCTCCACTTTTTCAGTGCACCCTCAAATGATGCCACCTCAGCACTCTCCCATGGCTTCCATGCCCTCATCAGTTCTTATGCCACCCCTCGTGCTCTTTATGCCCTTGGTCCCTGTCTTTCAGCCATGTTCACACATCACCACCTTTGTGGCCCCTCGAGAGTTCCACTGGGTGGAGGGGGTTGCAGTGCCTTCCGCCAAACTCCGCAGGTGTGCCACCTGTCCAGCACAACCATGCAGATGTGACAAATCTTGAGTCTTGGGTGCAGGAGCATTAATTTTTTTAAATAAGGCACAGACTCCCTGATCACCTCTAGATTGCAGCAGCCCTGGATTGCCACAAATGGTGGCAATCTAAAGGCTTTTTGAAAATTGAGCCCAAAAAGTAGCATTCATACGTTGGTAAGGAATAAGCCTTTTTGCAGATAATACCAAAATCTGTAATAGGGTGGACACTAAGGAGGGGGCAGAAAGAATGAGCAGGGATCTGGGGAAACTCAAGCAGTGGTCTAAAGCATGGCAGTTTGGGTTCAATGCCATAAAGTGCAAGATCATGCAACTAGGGCATAGTAACCCAGGTGCTGAGAATAGGATGATGGGGGGAGGCACTGATAGTCACTAAGTAAAGGGACCTTGAGGTTATCATATCTGGCAACCTCAAGGTGGCAGGACAGTGTGGCAAAGCAGTGGATAGGGTTAGTGGGATGCTGGGGTGCATAGGGAGGGGCATATTAAGCAGGAGGAGGAGGAAGGTGGAGTTGCCATGTATTGCTCGCTGGTGGGACCCCACCTAGAGTACTTTGTCCAGTTTTGGAAACCATACCTCAGATAGGACATAGACAGGGTGGATGCAGTCTAGAGATGGTCAATTAAAAAGGTGCTGGGGCAACATGAGAAGTCCCTAATATGGTGCTGGGGTTGCACGAGAAGCCCTATGAGGCGAGACTAAGGGATCTGCACTGAAATGGTGGTAGACACCTGTAAAAGACTGCCAGCAGAAGTGGTGGAGGCAAAAGCAGTGGAGGGTTTCCAGCATTCATGTGATAGACATAGGGATGTATTAGAAAACAGGCAGGGAGGAGAGAGGGTTGCCGGAGACCAGTTAGGGTCTGCGGAGACAGATAAGGTAGAGAACATTTGTGCAGACTGTGTGGCCAAAATGTCATTTTCTGCTAACAGCTTCTATGCTTCTATGTTTCTGTGTTTGTTTATTAATTTATTTAAAAGTTTGATAACCAGGAGAGGCACACTGAGCTGAAGCTCATTTCCAGGTGTGACCCGAGTGAAAGGGGAGAAGGATTTGGCATACAGGCAGGTACAAACATCAGGAGGAGCAATGAATGTCAAATATAAGTGCAGTATACAATTGACAACAATTCAGAGCATCAAGTACACAGGGAATACAAACTGAGAGGTATATAGTGTTAAAGTGTACAAAACCAAGTTGATAGGCTGCAGCGTGAAAGAGGAAATAGGACTCAGGAGGGGGGTGACAGGAACAGAGAGAAGGAGAGGAGGAGAAGAGAGCCTGAAAAGATGTTTTGTTGGTTGGAGAGAGGGAAAAGATGAAGAGGATAGGGGAAGCAGGTTAAGGTTGGGTGAGGTAATGCACACTCATGAGGGGGACAGGGCAGTGGTGAGGGGAGCCCAGTTGTAGGAACCTAAGGACAGAAGGGAGGGGAAGCTGCAGTAAGAAAGGGAAATGAGGAATCAGGAGGGGGTAACAGGAACAGGGAAGAGGAGGAGAGTGCCTAAGTAGATGTTTTAGAGAGGGGACGGGGGGAAAGGCAAAGATAATAGGGGAGCAGGTTCCACAGGGAGGGAAGTTGACAGAAGACATCTTGACCACTGCATGATTGGAGGTGAGATAAGGAGAAGGTGCAGGGGCCCTGGAACACAGAGAGCAGAAGGAGGGGGGAAGGGGAGAGAAGGGAAGATAAGTCAGAGGGAAGAGAGACAAACTCATATTTGGCAATGAAAGAGATGATGTGGTACTGGAAGGGGTGAGGGGTGGATGGCAGGGGATGAGTATTGGGAGCAATGGCAGGTGCAGGGAGGAGAGTTAGAGGCAAAGTGACAGAAGGCATTGTAGAGTGTATCCAGTCTGGCAGGAGAGGAGAAAGGGGCAGCGCTGTATACTACATCAGCATAATCGAATATTGGTAGGATCATTTTGGTTAACAGTTCTTGGCAGATGTGGGTGGGGAGGCAGTCCTTATTTAAATAAAGGACGCCGAATTTTGGGGTGGAGCTTGGTGTAAATGGCATCAATGTGAATTGACATATCAAGTTTGTTGTCCAGCCAGACACCAAGATATTTGAAGGGGGGGGATGAACTCCAGGAGGATGCCATCCAGGGTAGAGAAGGCTGGGGGAGGTGATAGCCTAGCTAGCCTCCGGGAGGTGCCAGAGGTCATGGTCATGGTCTTTTTGTTGTTGACTTTGAGTTGGTTATCCTGAAACCAGTGCAGCACATTATGGAATTCACTTTGGAGTGATGCTTCAACTGTAGAAGTAGAGGGACCTGATGAGTAAATTACATGTCATCAGCATACATGTGCATATGGGATGAGACGCAGACAGAGGGGAAGATCATTAAGAAGAATGGAAAACAGTATGGGACCCAGGATGGATCCCTGGAGGATGCAAGCTAGGATGGGGGGTGGGAACAGGTCACCACCCACCTGGACAGACTGTTGTCTGCCTGTGAGGTAGGAGCAGAACCATGCAACTGCCGGGGCAGAGAGACCAGCTGAGGATAATTTACTCAGAAGGATGGAGTGGGAGACTGAGTTGAAGGCTTTTGCAAAGTAAATTAACAAGGTAGCAGTTATGTGTCCCTGACCCATTCCAGAGAGAACAGAGTCAGTGACATGCAATAGATGGTGGAAGGTTTTTTCTTTCTAAAGCCAGGCTGGAAAAGTAAGAGAAAAGATGAGGAGTCTAGAAAGTTTGAGTCTGGAATACACTAGGGACTCTTGAAGTTTAGCAAGGGAGGGGAGGAATGAGATCAGCCTGTAGTTACCTGGGGTGGAGAGGTCACTCCCTTTCGTGTAACGGTAGTACTTTGACAGCTTCCATGCATAAGAAATGGTACTGAGGGAGAAGGATAGGTTCAGGAGGTGAGTGAGAGGATGGACGATGGAAGGAGCAAATATGTAAAGAAGTTTGGGGTCCAGACCATCAGGGCTATGTTTGATGGGGTTAAGGGACAGGAGGGCATGGAAAACTTCTTGGGGGGAGATGGGAGGAAGCTAAAACCATCAGCAGTGTTGACTGGGTGAGAGTGGGGGAGCTGGGGCGGATGAGCAAGGTAGCGCACAAGTGAAGAAGTTGTTAAAGAGGGTAGTGACAATGAGGAGATCAGATAGCAGTGAGCCGCTGGGGCGACAAACTGGGCCTGGGGATCATACTCCAGAATTTGGATGGGGAATTTAGGTTGTACTAAAGGTTGGACTTGAAATAATGGGCCTTCACAGAGCAAATTGCATTACTACAGGCATTTGTTAGGACCTGTAATGTTGGTGGTCGGATGGAGAGTGGGAGGCCTTAAAATAGACCCATGCAAGGTCCTTAGGCTTGCACGTGTCTATTAGGTCAGGTGTAACCCTGGGTGGTGGATGCATTTCACATGGGTCTTGCAGATGGGGGCATGAGTGTTCTATGTGTTGAACAAGATGTTGGTGAAAGAAGACAGGGCTGAGTCACTCTCTTGTGTAGAGTAAACAGGGGACCAATCTGAGGAGGCCAGGTCCAGAATAAGGGCATCAGCGCTGAGTGATCTGAGAGGCCTGTGTCAGATGTATTTTGGGGTGGACTGGGGAAATCAAAGTTTTCTTATGCAGTAGGTAAAGCAGTGGTCATTGAGAGCATTGAGAACACCTGGTTGGGCTGATGGGAATAGCTGGAGTGGAAGAGAAGTGGACCATTATAAAAAAAAATTGTCATCCAAGTAGGCATGGGCAATAGTTGCGAATTCCGCCTTGGCAGAACTTTCTCAGAATTTTGGAAATTCCGCAAAAGTTTTTGCACTTTCTCCTATGGCGAGATTGGAAACTTCTGCTCATTTTCCATTGATTTTCCCAGTTTTCCATGGAATTTTTGGGCTGAACTGTGTAATAAAACATTAAACTGTAGAATTTATTTCATCCGCAGTTTAATTAATTATTCAGTGATACAGCCCCCCCCGCCAATCGCTGGCCCCTGGTTTCTTGTGCACCTCTCACTAATCGCCGTCCCCATATCATCCCTCCATATAAAAAATAACATGCTCATTCCTTGGTGGCTAGTGGCCTTCCCGCCTGCCAATCGGCAGCCCCATATAAAAAATTTTTTAGTGTACATCCAGTCCCCCCACTTACCCACTGATTGTCAATCCATATCAAAAGTAAAATACCCTCACTCCCTGGTGTCTAGTGGCCCCCCCATCCACTGATCACCGACCCCATAGAAAAATAAAATGTTAGTGTCCTGCAGACAGTCCCCCGAGCTGCCACCCACCGATCACCCCTGCATATAAAAAATATTAATATCATGTCCTCATTCCCTAGCATCATGTGGATCCCCCAACCCCCAACCCTGGCAGGTAATCCATCACCACCCTGCCCCCCCAACACTGAGCGGGTGACCAGCACAGCCCTCCTCTCTTCTCTGTGGCTGGCCGCCCACTGAGCTGAATGAATGAGTGAGTGCTTCTATGCGTATGCACTCATTCATTTAGCTCAGTGGGTGGTCAGCCGTGGAGGAGAAAGGAAGGATATGCTGGTCGCCCACTCAGGATTGGGATGGGGGGGATGGTGGGGTGGTGATGGATTGCCTGCCAGGGTGGTGGGGTCCACTAGACACCAGGGAATGAGGACACAATATTAATATTTTTTATATGGAGGGGGTGATCTGCAGGTGGAGGGGGACTGTCTGCTGGACACGAACATTTTATTTTTCTATGGGGCCAGGGATCAGCAGGTAGACATCAGGGAGTGAGGGTACTACATTTTTGATATGGAGGGGCAATTGGCAGATGGGTCGGGGGACTAGATGGAGGCTAAAACATTTTTTATATGGGACCGGCAATCGGCAGGTGGGGGGTGCCACTAGCCACTAGGGAATGAGCATATTATTTTTTTATATGGAAGGGTGATATGGGGCCAACAATCAGCAGAGGGGGGGTCACAAGACACCAAGGGCCAGTGATTGGTGGGAGGGGGAGGGTTAATGAATAAAACTGTTGGGGGGAAGCTACAGAGCCGAACACTGACAGTGATCAGTTCTCCAGACTTTTTTCCTCCCAGTTTAACACATTAATCCACAGGTCTTACATTTATTCTGCAGTTTTTCAGAGGAATTTCCATGAAAGATGGAAAAATTATTTCGGAACTTTCGCTGAAGCGAAAGTCTGACTTTCACAATAATTCAGCCTGCGGAATTTTTTTCCGCACATGCCCACATCCAAGAAGTCACTAGGCCCTGTCTGAAGCAAAAGGGGACTAGTAAAAACACAGGAAACTTCTCTGGTTCACAGGAGAGGTACTGTGATAAGAGCAGTGAGGAAGAGGACTGCTTTCAAGAAATACAAGGGGAACCAGAAGGAGGAAGACAGAGTGGACTACCTATGAAACTGAAAATGGAAAACAGGAAAGTGAAAAGGGCTAATGTAGGCTAGACACAGCTAAAAAGTGAGGAAGGCATCTAGGAAGGAGTCAAGGCCTTCTTTCACTATATCAAATAGAACAAGCATTTGTCAATGCCAAACATTCACTTGCAGGTATTTGCAGTGGTGTTTGGTATTGGTACTGGCTTCAGAGGAGTGAGGAGGCAACAGTGAAAGCGACAGGTGCTACATGGTGGAAGCTGAATCATAAATGCAGCAAGGGGCTGCTAGTCAGAGAAGCCACTCTTGCTGGCCTAAGTTACCTTGTTTAGTTTCCTCCAAACATACGGCAATAGCCAGTTTGAACAGCTCCTTTGGAAAAATAAAGAAAAAAGAAAGCGCCCCACTGAACGTGAATATTTTCTTAGGTAGCACAATTTCAACCCGAACCCCTAGGCAATATTACTGTACCTATTTTTAAATAACTTAAGGACCTTCACGCAATGCAAATGTGACTAAATTTCACTTCCAGCATGACAGAGTTTTTTTCTTTCTTTTTCTTGAGCTTCAAGGGTCTAATTCAATGCAGGAACAACTCTATCAGCATTCCACAGGTCTCCCTCTGTCAGCATCATGAAACAGATACCGACGCCATGGTTCAACCATAGCACACACTCCATAAGCTCAATGAGTATCTCTTGCCTCCAAACTCCCACAGGTGACAATCCACTCCCAATGTTCACAGCTGCCCTGTCAGTACTGACAAATACTTTGCCTGAAATAATTTATTACATTAACAGCGGTACTCACAAAGAACAGCAATAAAAACTCTGAATAACATAAGCGAAGTACTAAAACAGAAACAATATGAAAAAAGTATAAAAAGTTGAGAGGGTCAGTGGAGTGGAGCAGCAGTGCGGCCACCTTCAATAGGTCACATATAACCAATTAGGAACTAATAGTTTTGTGATTGCATTGTATCAATCATGTAGTAGTGCAATGCTGTACGAACTGCTTTTAGTTTGAAAAGAATTCTGCTCAGGTGTCTGTACAATGGTGATTGCACAAACATTTGCTATTGGATCTATGTGATAACGACGATTGCTGATGGGCAATCACTGTTAGGATGATGGCACATCACCGAAAAAATATTTTGGCTATGTACTCCTTGGCACACAGCAAAACAGTGCTGGGGAGTTGGGATTATTTGCTTTATGAGGGGGTGCAGCCTCCCACACCCCGTACTTAAGTATTCTCAACTTCGATGGGTGCATGTTGGGGGGGTGCAAATGCAGCAAAAGTAAAGATTTGGGCTGGGTGCAACAAAAAGTACCTGCGCCCAGACCCGAATCCAGCACCATTCCTGCCGCAGCCCTAAACCCACCCACCATGCCACGGAAGCAGTTCAGCAGCTTGCCATGGCACCCCCCTACAACCCCTCCATCCCCTCCCACCCCATGCTCGGTGTGCTCACTCCCCCTCCCATGCATGCAGGCATGTAGCGACAGGATGTAGCTATTTCACACACCCCCCATCCGGTAGCTCACCTTCCCCAGTCACCCTGATGACAGGTGCTGTGATTGAGTCGCACTTTCGGTAGGTGCCCCATTGCGGTCACCAAAGTCACAGGATACCTTTCCTATTGGTTGAAATTAGTTGGAGAGCTCTGTACACTTCCCTAATTAAAACATGTTATGACATTAAATTCAAAACCCCATAAAAAGACATTATAGTGTATGATGAGGGCTTGTTCAGCATGGAAAACCATTGTAGCTGAAATTTTGTTGTAGTACAGTTCAAAGGTTATGTAACGCAGTAATACCATACTGTGGTACAACAACATTTCAGCTGGTTTTCAAAGCACACAAGCACAACAGCTGTGGCAACTGAAAAGGCAGGATCAACTTACGGAGGTGCCGGCACCATCACTGGAATCACTCAAAATTCAGACAAAACAGGATCAACCAGATATTTATACTTTTATTTATTTAAAAAAAAATGCAGGATCAATCAGATATTTTAAATTAGTTATACCAGCTAATATCCCTTGCAGGTACTCCTTTCACTTAGTGAGAAACAGGGCAGCCATTTTTTTCTTTTGAAAAACCCTCCCACAGGCAACTGGCAACCATTCAAAACCCACGCTAGACAAGTAGGGGCATCTACTCCATGGCAACCGTGTTACTGATGCTAGCAACCAGTCTTAAAACATGGACCTCTTGAGCTTTGCTGTCAAGGCCAGAGGGAATCAGAATCCTCGGTAGCATAATACAGGTTGTGCATAGTTGCCCATCCAGTATTGTATATGTACCACATACCAATTTCCTCAGTTCGTGGTCTGACTTTGAAGGGTGAAGACGTGTCTGCGGTCCACAGAAGATTATGGTGCTGTATCTCCAGGTGGGTAAGTAAGGGCTTGGGGGGTGCTGGGTGAGAGGGTTGGGGGATAATGGCACAACAGGCAATGATGGACGGTTTTCTTAGCACACAGTGATGGAGGGGAGATGAAAGGGATGTAGCTGACTTGAAGCTGTACCCTTGAAAACAAGTGTCCAATGAATGCATCTTCAAATTGCTGTTTCTTCAGTGGGGGAGGAAGGAAGGAGGCTGGGATCACAATGATTAAACTTTTGAATTTGGCATCTCTTAGGCACATCTGGTGGTTTGGCAAGGAGTCATCCCCCATACCTTACATTCAGACATGCCTGATGGGCTAACAGAGCTGTCCAGGTTCCAAATCAGAGCAGCAGAAAAAAACTAAAGTGTATCTCATTAATCTTCGAAGTCACCACTCGACTAGAGCTCAGTGTAACTAACAGTTGCTTTAGTAGATTACTTCAGGCACCAAGTACGTGTCAGGTAACAATTTATAAAGCATGACCATGATGCTGTCACACTGCCTACCTTCCTCCTCCTTGGTGAAGCACCACCTCTCCAACTGCTTGTCAATGACAGACCCTCTCCTTCTGTCATTATATGATATCACCCCACCTCCAAATTCACCTCACCACCACCAAGTCACTTGAAAAGTGCACCTTTTTATGAAAATCATTGTTTTCCGAGTATGGCATGCCACTGGTAAGCAGAGGGTAACACTGATATATACGAAAACAAGTGTTCGATGAATACATCTTCAAGTTGCTGTTAACCCTGAGGGTCGATTGCAAGGATTTACCTTGTGAATCTAGCATCTTGTGACCAGAGCTCAATGTAAGTAAGAGTTGCTTTACTGGATTTCTTCAGGCATGAAGTGTGTGTCTGGGTCCAATTTGCAAAGCTCAGTATTACACGTGAGCCCTGCCTACCTCTGGACAGCATGCATACACCTCTCAATCCACATTATGCACTGTAGCACCTCAACCAACATGAACAGCACACCTACATCTCTTGCACCAAATTGCACACTGCGTCCCCCACACTTGGACAGCATGCATACACCTCTCACACTCTCTTAAACATTATGCACCCACCCCCGCACCACCACCACTACTAACCAAGTCAGTAACCTTACTGACAGCTGTGCCCCATCCTATCATCAAATTATAGGTAAGGGCCCACACAATAAGGCAGCATATATACCACTCACACATTACACAATACCCTCACCTCACAAAGGCAGCATGCAAGCACCTCTCACATCACCTTACCCCCTAAGCACTCCAAAATATACACACACACACACACACATATCTACCTTTCACAAGAGTCCGGTATCCTGTGTGGATGGTGACTGAATATGAGCAACTGTCAAAATGGCGACTCATATTCAACGCTTTCCTCCTGGGCTACCCTGGAAGGATAGCGATATTATGCATCTGTGAGGGTACTGCAGGGTGACAGGAAGGGGAGGGGGGACAGTGAGGGGAAGGGGAGGGACAGGGAAGAGGTTTTGGAAGGCTGCTGTACCTGCCGTCACTGAGCTAGCCATATGATGTGGTGGTGTGGGTGGCTAGCTCAGGTGCAGCAGGTACAGGATTTGGGACCAGGTGCAGGAAACTTTTACTGCTGCCTGCAGCCACGGCACTTAATTTTATCCCAATACAGGGATATTTGGAGTTGAGAGTCCTTTTTCCGGGGTGTAGGGGGCAAAAACATCCCCACAAGGGGGGGGGTGTGGAGGGCACAGCCCCCTCCCCCCCAACAAAAACACTTGTTTCCTTGTCCTGATGTCGGGTCGCCCTGGAATGTATATCGCTGATCTGCTTTTCGGCGATATACACTCGCCATAATAGCGATCTCTATTATGACATGGAACCCAAGAGTCCATGTCATAAGTGGTATCCCCTCCTCTTCACCATGCCACAAATACAGTTCCTGGCATCCAGAGTACATGCTCCATCACACATATCCCAAAGAAATTTCCTTGCATGTCATGCCATACACCAACACCATGCCCAGGGTATTTATAAGCTGGGAAAATTAATTTGCAATTTTGCATGTGAAAGTGCTAATTAATTGTAAATATACAGAGCACTTCCCTCAAATTGTATAGCAAAATTAACAAGCATTTGTCAATACCAAATGTTTGCTTTCTGGTATTAGCATTGGAAATGCAAGAGTCAGACAAATGCAGAATAGGAATGGCAGTGAAGTATTGAACTTCACGCCAACCCCACCTCCATCCTGTAGAGACGGACAGGCATTGGGGTAAGTGTTTGGGTCATCACCCATGACATTCATGCTATGTCACCTCACCCTATTCTGCAGACACCGACACGTGTTGAGGCATGCCTTGTGGTGTTTGGCTTTACAGTCACCCCATTCCATAAGGACATACGCTGAAATGGGTGCAGCATAGGAGAATTGGGTGAACTCTGGGGCCGAAGAGTCCAAGGTACACCTCGATGCCTGTCACTGGCTGGGGGTGGGATGGCATGAGCAGTACAGTTGGCAGTCCAGAGGTACACCCCGATGTCTGCCAGTCAATACAGAGTGGGACGTTATGGTTAGAAACCCTAACGTCCCGGGCGTTTGTTGGTATTTGCACTACAAACTTTCAACATGGCATTTTTGTGATCCCACCTCATGAAAGCATTTGGGACCTCTTCTCACAAAGAGTGGCAGTGTGATTTTGTCAATGTGTCCCGAACTTTGAGTTCCAACAGCGACCGTGCCATTCTGCGCCACATGTACGAAAACAAAGATCAGGCAGGATGTGAAGAATGACAGCTGTACCATCCATAGGGAGGTGTGAAGAGATGGCAATGTTGAAAATCTGTAGTGGGAATAGTAAAAATGCTCGCACTTCTGAGCATACATGGAAACTGCGCAATGCATGTGCGTAACAGTCATTTTATGGACTTTCACCACCATTTCCTTAATGTGTTCCAAACACTGATTTCCCACAGTGACCATGCTATTCTGCGCTGGAAGTGCAAAAACACATTTTAGCCAGGATGTGAAAAATGACAGCTGCACTGTTCATAAGGAGGTGTGGAAAAATGGCAATGTTGAAAATCTGGAGTGACAATATTGCAAATTCGCGAGGTTACAAGTGTGCGTAGTAACTGCGTAATGCATGCTCATAATATAGTCATTTTTTGGATTTTTCCCATCAAATTTGCAACATAGACTTTTTGAGATCTCAGCTCATGAACACTGGCACTCTCATTTCGTTAATCAGTCCCGAAAGGTGATTCCGTGGAGTGACTACGAATCACCTTTTGGGACCAAATAATGCCATGACAGTGGCTGAATTCATGAGGAGGGGTCCCAATAACCCCTAGTTGAAAATTTGGTGCCAAAATTCCCAAAAATGCCTGAGATATACACCAAAGTTGAATAAACCCTATTTATGCCATTATACAGCTTACCGGCATTTCTCCACTTTGTGGTCGGATTTAAAAAGTGCAGACTTGTTCCCGGCCCACCGAAGATCATCGCGCTGGGCTTCGGAGGTAAGTATGGGGTGAAGTGGGGTGTGGGGAGGCAGGGTGCACAGAGAGTGGACCCAGTTTGGGGGAGGGCCACTGGACTCAACAAGGGACCGTTTTCTGTTTTACAGGTTAAAAAAAAAAATTGCTGGACCTTTTTTTTTTTTTTTTTTTAACAGGGACATTTGGCATGCTGGAGTGGGCCCCCAGTGTGCCACCCTAGTGTTTTTTTTTAGGGGGCGGTTGTAGCCAATGGGGGATTGGGCACCCCCGTCTGCACAAAACATTATGCCAATGTGGAGTGGGCTCCTCTGTCGGCAAATTAAACTGGGAAGTGGGACTGAAGCCGACGAGGACTGGGCCCCCCCGTTGGCAAACAGAAACTGTTTTTGGAGAGTGCCCATGATGCTGAGGGGGATTGGGCACCCCCTCGGTACTGGGGGCTGTGTAATATTGTTTGTATACATGGCAGTGGCTGGGCCTGGTGGTGTTGAGGGTTGAAGTGCTGGACACCTCACCTCGCGCCACGCTGGTGACCCTTGGTTCGGGAATGAGCCCGGAGTGCCGTGGTTCAGCAGGGGAGAGAGAGGATTGAACATCCGGAGGACTGCTCTCCTCTCTCGGGGAGGGATCCAGGGGTAGCCTGGCACAGCAGTGGCCCCCAGTGGAGACCGGTGGCACTGCAATGCACAGGGGCTTGGAAAATTGGGAAGATGTGGGCTGCTGTCTTCCGGACGTAAGTAGGAGCACCCACGTCGTGGGCTGAACAGCATTGCACGTCCCACGACTGGGGCGTAACTAGGGGAAGAAAACACTCTTCCCGCCGGATAGGCGATGGCTCCTCCAGTGCCATCATGCCACACGCTCAATGCTAGTTCCTCACCACTGGGGGTCGTAGCCCCCTCCCGAGCCTCTGGGGGGGCGTAACTAACTTGAAGATGGTAGGGAACACAGTGGTCTGTAGAGTGGTCATGGCGAGAGAGGCAGACCGAGAGAGTTTCAGCTGGGAAGGCAAGGAAAAAGAGTTTTAAAAAAAACAACATGGCGGCAGCTTGTTACTGCATTCACAAACAATATTACATTAGGCAAGGTACCACTCTGCAATGACAGGTCACTCCCTCATTGCAGTGGAATACCTAACGCTTGCAATGACGAGGTGGCCTCTGATTGCTGCGGTGAAAATGTTACAATTTGGTGGCACTTTTGGAAGCCAGTGTCATCAGCACACTGTGCCTCCGTTGGTCCAACAGTGCCAAGTCCCCAAATGCAATGCCTCCATTGGCTGCCATAGTGCCGCGCCTCCACAACCCACTTCTCTCCTAAGCTGCCGCATAATGTTTCTTGCACTTGCGCATAAGCAAACATAAAAACGCTAAAAATGTATGTCTTTTTTAAAATGTTAACCTGAATAAAATCTTTTACTAAAATTAACTTTGTATTACTTAAAATGTATCTGTTTCAAAAAACACAAACACACACAATTGGCTTTCTTTCAGGTTCTGGAGATTGCTTTCCTGTACCCCGCCAACACTGGTGACACACAAGCTGATAACAGCAATGATCACATATATGGTAAACTTCTCTCCTTCCCTCCCATCTCAGTCCCACCACCATTCCCACCCATGTCCCCTTTGCCAAAATCCTCCCCTCCCATCTTAGTTCAACAATCCTCCCCACACATGTTCGCTTTGGCATAACCCTCCCCATCCATGTTTCCATTGCCAAAACTCTTCCCTTCCCATCTCAGTCCCACCCCCCCACCAATGTCACCTTAGACAGACTTACACAAGTAGTTACTATCTTATACACATCTGGACAGCATGACGTACCCCCTGACTGAGTCACACCACCATATTACAAACTATGGCCTCCACCTGCACCCATGCGTCAATCAAAACTCCAGACAACATGCAAACACTGCCAAAACCACTCATTACACACTATGACACCCCAACCACCACATTACAACTCATGGGCCCCCAACCCACACAGGAACAGCATGCATACACCTCTGAAAATGCACAGTAACCCTCCTCAACACCAGCACAAAATGCAAACACCAGTCACATTGCATTACACTATGCAACCACACTCCCATGCATACACCTCACCTATTTTATTACTTCTAAACTCACAATAACTTTATACGTAAGACACCACACCCACCAGTGCGTGCATGCATCCCTCCAACTGAATTACGCACCATGTCCCAAACAGCTGAACATCTGAATACGCACAAAACTCCATAACAGTATGCACACTGGCCCCACAAGCACCACCAATATGGACAATGTGCAAAAATGTCAGTCATCATTATACACTATGCCATGCAATCACATACACTTGCAGACAGTATGCACACAGCCCTCACAAAACACTACAGCGTGCAAACTTTGATCACATTACATTAGGCTACACAGCAACACACAGCTCCAGCGCTGCCCTCAAATGTACCCACATCCCCCCAAAATGGGCTGGACAACTTGGCCACTGCTCCCCCCCCCCCCAGATGGTCCAGACAGCTGTAGAAGTGCATCCTCCATAAGGTGATTAGACCCAGCAGTGCATCAAATGGCGGACAGCCCCTGGCTACCTCCTGCACCCTATGGGCTTGACATGGACTAGCCAGTACTCCTGAAAGGCACCATTAATGAAGCCTCACCACTCCAACACCACCCGGCATAAATAATGGACACAGCCCTCCATCCTCCAATGGGACTCCTTCATTGCTGCAAGAACATAAGCCATAACCCAAAGAATGACACCCATATGGACACTGTTTAAGCAGTTAGGGAGTCCTTTAAGCACTGTCCACAGCTTCAGCACTACTCTTCCAAAAGGGCCAAGAGTTATAGTAGAGGAAGGTACCACCAATCCTTCCCTCTTATGATGTGTGTATACCCCTTCCCAACACCAAATGACGCAGTTGAAGAAATGCTCCCCATTCCCACGTTTGTGCTTCTCACCTGCACATTCTTGTTCCACCTCTCACCAGGAATTCTGGGTGGAGTTGTGCACAAAATCATGTCTTGGTTTAACTGGAGGTTTCAATCCAAGAAAGCCTGCTACTTATTTCAGCTGACTGAGGAGGAGGACAGACCAGCTACAGAACAACACCATGCTGTGGGGCCCTCAGAACTGCTCAGGAAGCAATAGACATGTGGCAGCTCACTTGCAGGAGCAGCAGGACCTAATCACTTGAAAGAAAAATAATAGTGTCCCTCTGCCAGCTGCAGGGCTCCCTGCTGCTATGGGCCCTGCCATAGTGGCGCTAATTGCACCTTCCCCAGAACTACTGCAGTAGGAAATGAGAGCGAGTGACAAGGGGTAAGTGATACACCATAGGGGTGAGGGGTAGCAGTGGAACATGGGAGGGAGGGGGTAATCACAGGATCAGCACTTCTACAGGAACTACAGGAACAGTGATGAGAGATGTGGGGTAGTAGCGACTACTGGTGAATCAGATCTGTGACAAAATGCAGAAATGGGGGAAACTTCAGGTGGTGAGGGGCAAGGGTAAGTGATGTGCCACAGCCAATGGGAAGATGGAGGATTGCTGGGTGTTTGGAACAAGGTGAGAAGTGGAGTGGGAGCAAGGTGTGCAGGTGAATCGGAGCAGCGAGAAATATATGGGTAGTGGTGAGAGTGAGAATGGCAATCGGTAGGCATGTTGCATTATAGGAGGACAGGATAGGCAATTGGAGAGTTATACAGCATAAGTCAATGCCAAACAGTCACCTGCCACACCACGGCTATTGTAGAAGCCTGGGGTGGGGGAATTGCAGAGAACCGGGAACCGGAAGCAGTGAGCATGGTAGGCGGCAAGAGACGCAATAAGTAAATCTGCACTGCAACTAATTTAGAAACGGGGGGGGGAGGCGTCAGAGGAATGAACACAGGGAGAGAGAGTGCCAGGGACAGCAGGAGAAAGCTGTAGCCATAACTCCGACCATGTGCATTTGTGTCAACTGTAATGCACATGGCCGTAGTTACAGCTACTAAAAGAAATGAAGTGCTAGTATTGGAGCGGTTCATTTCTTTCAAGTAGAGGATGCGCCACATCAGCAAAGCTGAACTTTTTGTCACAACCAGTGTGCCTGGTCATTGGTGTACATTGCAAAGCCCATGGCAGTTTCAGCTGTAATTGGCTCTGGCAGTGACACACCTCTCAAATGCTGTATTGTTCCAAGACGTTCCTTGAGCAAGAGAAAGTGAATGTAAAAAACAAACAAAAGAGGGTATTTTTAAGCTGCAGCAGTGGACAAAGTGAGTGGAGAAGAGTAAAGGGAAGGCAAAATGTATACTTCTGCTCGTTTTTTTTTTTTTTTTTACAAAAGTGATGGAGGGGCCACTACCACAGGACAGGGTGGATAAAACGAGGGAGGGGGTGACAAGGATGTGTGAAGAACCCATTGCCATAGACAGACTCCTAAAGGGATGCTAGCCCTGAAAATAAATAAATTTCCAGGGATGGCTGGCATGCACGCCAAGTGCTGAGTGAGTCTGCACAGAGCTCTGCAGCAGGGTTAACGCAGAGAAGACCAGGGACTTGAGGGAAGACCTGGAAAGACTGGAGAAGTGACTTGAGACACTAATCTGGGAAACTACTTACAATATACCTGTGAATAGCATTTGTGCCAGATGGTGACACCAGAACATTGTTGAAACCAGCTTATGGTTTCCTTAACTGTCACACCAATCGGCTTAGCATGTGTCTACCTTCCTGCATCATGCTACTAGGACCTAGTGACATGTGTCCCTGCGTGAAATCACCTTTCAGACAGGAGCTGAACATTTTCTCTGTGTTTGTTCATGAGGTGGGGTCATAAGAAGGCTATGCTGACAGTTTGTAGCAAAAATATCACAACATAACAAAGTTATGAGTCTGTGTTGAAATTTACAAATGCTGGCTCCTAATTTGGTAATACGTAACCGACACAGTGCACTACAATGCATCTAGTACTCGGGGCTTCTATACCAGTGGCCAACATCCAGCATTGACAAATGTTTGTTAAAGCTGAAACACAGTCACATTCTGTTTTAGTTACACAAAATGCTAGAACTGCACACTTGAAGGCTGACAGTATCTTTTTAAGAAAAGGACACTATGGAGAGTCCATTATTTTTCAGTTCCCCATTAGTTTGATAGTATTCAGCAGCCATCACTGGCTACATAAACTGTGCAGAAAGCTTACAGTACCTGCACAAACTGCAATCCCAGGGCACTGCAATTGACAATAGATATGAATTCCATTAAAAAAGGGAACCACATTTAAACCTAAAGTCCTTAGTCGTATGCATTTGTACAGGACACCCTGACTTCTGTGCTTATTTATTTAGTTTATTTATTTAGCTTTTGTTGACCAGGTAGGTACACTAGACAATCTGTATGCCTATTTTCAGGTACAACCCGGGACAGTACAATGAAAATACAGGTTCAAACAAGGTACATAACAACAAGAGGGGCAATGTACAGAGTTACAAGAGAGCAAGATAAACATAGATAGTCTACAGTGAGCAGTAATAGGTAAAATATACATATACATACAGAATAAATAGACTAACACATTCAATGGTAATTACATTGCATGAGTTACACTATTTATCAGGGCCACTTAGTTCATAAGCAGATGGCAATATAATTATTTTACACTGGCCCTCATATTCAGAGCTTGTCATTTGAACAGCTCAGCCAGAAGTTCTGCACAGCAGTTAACACACAGCCAGTGCTTGGCGATATTCTGACAAAGCACTCCAACTGGTGCTCGCTAACTGTCTGAATGCACTGCATTGACACAGCCCACAACTGACTATGTCTCACAGGGGGGCCCACTGGAGATGGTGCTGCCCAAACAGAATAGTGCCAGGACTCTTAGGCCATATTCAGCCCTAACATACTGATGAGCCCAATGGGCATGCAAGACACTAGGGGGCCATCTCTAAGCCCATTATGGGCTCATTAGCATGCCTGGCAATTCCCATCTTGTATCTTCTAAACATATTTCCTGCCATCTAGTAGTCCCCCTCCCCGATCATGCATGCTGTTTCAAATAAATGTATACCCTAGTGTCTAGTAGTTCCCCCATCTCCCTGAGCCCCCATGCTGTGTCAAATAAATGTATACCCTGGTGCCTAATAGTCCCTCCAACCGCCGATTGCCCATACTGTGTCAAATAAATGTATAAGCTAGTATCTAGTGGTCCTCTACCTATGGTTAAATAAATGTATACCATAGTGTCTATTGGATCCACCCAGTGCCCCCCAAATGGTATCTGAACCACCCATCCCAACCCTTCTGCTTCAGACCCACTGCCCCTCACCCCATTTCACAAGTGGGTTTGACTACCATTGAGGGGGGTTGGAGATCCACTAGACACAAGGGTATACATTTATTTGACATAGCATGGGCAATCAGGGGATGGGGGACCACTAGACACCAAGGTATACAATTATTTGGCACAGCATGGGTGATCGGAGGGCACACAGCCATCGCGCCAAGTTTTTGACAGTGTTCAACAGTGCTGCAATGGCTGCTGTCTAGTGCTACTGAAACCTGTGAATATACCACTGCTCCTTCTTATGCATGGGGGATCCCTCATTTGCCTAGGTGCAATGGTATATTCTGCATGGCTGTGCTGTCAGGTTAGTACACCACACCGGGGCCTCTGCATATGGCCACCCACCACCTGCACTATTCATAGTTAGTGCGGTGCTAACCCAGTTAGTGCTACTCTAATCGTTTTGAATATTGGGGCCACAGTATTTATTTTGATGCCCCTTTTACTACTTATTACTTACCTGCCTAGAATGAAGTGCAGCAGGTAATATGCTAGTAGTAAACAAATCAAGCAGACAAATGAACACAATATTGAATTACTGTAGTATACAATCACAAAATAGATGTATCTCATGGCTGTATACTACAGTAAGTCAATATTGTGATAATTTGACTGCTTGATTTGTTTACTACTTGCATATTACCTGTCGTGATTCATTGCTACCATATTTAATTTAATTTAATATATGGATTTTAAATTTAATACCATTCTAAAGCATACAAAAAAATCCTCAATACTATTGATGGCACAGTGGTAATACCACACTTCAGAAGTAATAAGAGTATCATTCAGAGCCCGTAATACTATCGTTCGGAGCTCTGAATGATACTATTACCACTAAAACTGAAGAGCACAAGAGCAGGAGTCTCCTACACTAGGCAAAGCTACCACTGTCAATCAAAACAACACCACTCAATAGATTCGAAACGCAACTTATGATTAACCACTTTCAGTGTGTAGGAGGGCAGAACAGTTTCAAAAACATGGTGGCTGTCTCTCGTTTAACGAGAGTGTATCGAGTCATCCTCCTCATTTTTCCATTTTTTTTCTTCATTAGCATTCTTCAGAAATAAAATTATCTGGTTGATTCTGCATTTCCTAAGGAAAAAAAAGGTAAGACTAGCTACCAAATGTAAAACAAACTTTCACAGCATAGTCTGCTGGGGGGGGGGGGGGAGACAGTGTCATGGAGGAGTGAGACAGTGCGGCAGTCGGCCACAACTGAGAGAGTCCTTCACTGCAGTGGCTTACCGCCCATTACAAAATGACAAAAAATAGGATCCATATATTTGAAAGAAAAAAAAAATGGATTCCTGTGCATCACAAGGCAGTAATTCCATCTCAAGGTTCTGGGGACATGGGAACATCACGAGCTTCGCTCTCGAGGCTTCCTATGTTCCCAGAGCCTCTAGATGGAATTACTCCTTGTAATGCACAGACACTTACCTATTATTCTCTTTGTCTTGTGTTGATAATATTTCATGTGACAAATCTATTGTATTTTATTTGGTTGCCATTGTGTCCTTGATTGTATTCTCTCAGGTCATGTCTGAAAATAGCATTTTGCTGTCTAGTTCATCTACATGGTAAACAAAAACCAAATAAGTATGAGCATATGAACATATGAAAGTAGCCAGCAGAAGGCCTATTGATCTATCTAGTCTACTTGATTGCAGATCCTCTTCTGAGAAATTACTGTGGGCTCCACTGCCCTGCCCCTTCAACCCTGACCCCCCTTCACTCTGTCCCACTCCCACTTGAATCCAACCAACATCTCCAGAGAGACAACCTCCTCCAGGAGATCAATCCACCCCATCACCACTCAATCTGATTTCAGGAGTATCTCTTGCAGCAGGCCACACCTATGGAACTATAGCCACCAGAAGCTAGGACAACACTGAAACTTTTCTAGCTAGCAGTCTACTGGGGGGACACTTATTCTGATGCCATACCTCAGCATCACCCAATGTTATAAGAGTGGATGACCCACATATCCTCCGCAGTTCTTTTCCTGCCATCGACCATCACGCATCGGACCTGTCGGAGCTTCATGGCTTCAGTCAACCACCAATTTACTTTAATTTATTTTAATTTACTTTCATTTATTTGTATTTTCTTTTCTTGTAAAAAAAAAAAAAGTTCATTCACCATGACCGCCTTTTGGTTCTCCGGGGAAGGTTTTCAGTCAGATCTCTCGTTTTCTTCATAGTCAGGCCTCTGGATGTTGTGGGCCTCGCTGTTTCCTCAGACAAGAAGGGCATCTTGCTTGCGGCTTCTCTGGTGGGGATGTCCTTGGAAGAGCTTTCCACTGGTTCTCTGGTCCCTCCTCAGCTCCTTGGCCCTCGCTTCCCCAAGGAGAGGCTCTAGTTTTTCTATGATTCCAGGGTGCCCCCCCCCCTTGGTTTCTTCTCACCACTGCTCCTTTCAGAGCTCTCCAAATGGTGGCCTGCCATCCAGCACCCAAATTTGCATGGGGTACAGCTCTGTCACCCTTATAGCTGCTTCCTCCTACCATGGCTGGTCATCCAACACCCCAATTTCCATGGGGTATGGCTCTGGTTTTCTTTTTTCCTACTTGACCCTCAAGGCTGGTGTGGATTCATCATCCTGGGGCTAGGTTCCTTCCCTGGTCAATGTCGACCGTCTTTTAGCTGGCCTGCCTCCCTTCCCCCTTGCATTCAGGGGATGGCTTTGGCAGAAGGCTGCTGGTCGGACTCTGGCCAGTGGCGAAGCATCATTCCTGGTGCTGTATTCCTATCCCCTAGATGGCACTGGTTCTATTTTGCACTGGTCCTTCCTGGGCTTTAGCAAGTGTCACTGCTAGATTTCCCCTGGGCAGCCAGGGGTTTTCTTCAACTCTGGGCCTTTCCTTCCAACCTAAGCTGTTTTTGCTCCCCCTGCCACCCACTCCCATTTGGCTCTGGGGCAACAGGCAAAATGTGTCTTGGGCTAGCTTTTGCTCTGTGATTCTGTGACATCAGGCCTCCCTCCTCACCCTGACACCACTGGTACTTCCCCCTCAGCTCATCCCTCGGGGTTTCGAGCAGGGTGTGTTGGCTGCATCAGGCTTCCTCATTTTCCCTGTGCTACCTCAGCCATTCAGTCCCCTTTGAGCCTCTGGATCATCAGCGGGGTGCTGCTTCCTTGCTGCCCACCCCCCCTTTGGCTCAGGGGAACTGGACAGGGAATGCCATGGGCTAGTCTTAGCCTGGTGATTCAGCAGCTTTGGGCCTCCTTCCTTGCCCTGCTGCCATTGGTGCCCCCTCCTGCTACCCACTCATGCCTCTTGCTTGGGGCTTTGGGCAGGGTATGTCTGCAGTGCTGGACTTCCTCTTTCTCCCAGCATAACCCTGGCAGTCAGGTCCCTTTGGAACCTCGGGACCCTTTGCGGAGTGCTACGCTGGCTCCATCTTTGACATGAGTCAGTCTGCTCTCTCCCTCTCTCCCCAGGCTGGGGCCAATCTGGTACCAGTCTCAACAAGGTCAGGCCCTGCCTTTTGAAAGCTATGGGCTTGGGGTTCTGCTACCCATCCCCCAGCTCACCAAGGGGAGCACATTGGCAATTGGAGGGGCAGCCTGTGTGCTACTGCAGCTTGTGGCCTGGCCCGTAGCTCTAGCTTGTTGACAGGGTACCGCCAGTCATTCCTCGAGTTGCCCCTTGGGTTTGCCAACCCTCCCCTCTCTCCACCTCCCCCTGGGGTGGGGTGGGGGGGACTTTCATATCCTGCCCCACCAGACTTCTGGAGCACAGGCCAATGATCATGGAGAGGAGTTCTTAGGGCTATACCCGGTGATTTCTTTCTGGAGTTGTGCCCAAATCAGCTCGTGTCCGCACATGGCCTTGGGCTCATTTTCATCTATCCCTTCCTGGGGATACAGGGAGGGATCTACCATGCTGGTTCAACATCCTTTATGTCGACCGGCATCTCACCAACTGGAATCATGATGACCACAAGTTGCAGTCTACATGATTCCTGTGTGTCTCCCGGTTCTGTATTTTTTATTGGAGAGCTCTGCCCCCCCCTCCATCTTTAGGATTCTCAGCTCCAGTCTGAGTTGATTTGGGGCAGGGGTGCAGGACCAGGAGACAGCATGCCCCTGTCTCGGGCACACCAGCACAGCGACCTGTTGGCAAAGTGTCAGTTTTGCCAAAAGATGTGTATTTTGCTGTGTTGGTGTCACCGTAAGGGTAGCATACCCACAGGGAACACCACTGCTGTCTGGTTAGCATGGCTTGGGCTTCTTCTCCTCCCAAGCCCACACTCCGTGCTGAGGTGCATAGGGGCTTAGGGCAGCTGGGCTCGGCTTTTGTCACTGCAGCTGGCTCTTGTTGTTTTGGCCATTGTTCGCTGTAGGCACCTAGTCAGGGGAGCCTCCACCAGTTCAGCATCAACTGGTTTGGGCTTGGTGAATGCCAGAGATCAGCCTATTCCCCTGCCGCTTCCTTTTGACCATTTTTTCAGTTGCTGTCTCAGCCTGAGGGCATTTGGCATCTCTGGACAAGTCTTGGGCCAGGCTCTTTTTCATCCTCGTTATTTTCAATGATTCCCAAACTGGGGAGACCCCTCTCAGATCTGGGCCCATTTGGCTGTCTTCCCCAGCACCAACCCTGGTCTCCCATCTCCTGATGATAAAGGGCCCATTGCCAATCATGGCCCTCCCCTTTTTTGTCTCAGTTAGGAGACAACTCTTCTAGACCATGGGGTTAAACACAAAAGAGCAGACCCACCCCCAACGTTGGATGACCACTTGCTGGCACCTGCAGTTTATCCCACCCCTGGTCCTTCCTCCTTTCTTGGAGCCTTTTGAGGATATTTGCATAGTCACCTGGATCTGCTGATGCCAACTCAGTTTCTGCTATGCCCAGGAAGGTGCACTGCAGGTTTTATTGTCAGGACAGCACACTCCTAGTGCCAGGCTTTGTCTTTTGTCATTTCCAATGGCCCCTCGGATATTAGCCATGGTGGTGGCAGCCCTCTGGAGTATAGGGTTCTGCCCTTTATCCCCATCTGCTCATTTGGCTTCTCAGAGTACAGACTAGGGAAGGTCTGCTGCAAACTCTGGATTGCTCTGTTCTCTTCATCCAGGACCTGAGGATCTCGGTCAGCCTGCCCAAGTCAGTCTTGACCCATTATCAGGGTCTATACTGCATGGGGGCTTTCCTGCAAATTGCTCCAATTATGGCCTTTTTGCCCCAGGGTAGGGCGACTCACCCTAGGGCTCAGGCCCACCTTCTCAGGCCCAACAGCAGATCTGTTTTGGCCAGGATCTACCTCCACTTCAATAGCTGTGGATCTTGTTCCAGTGCCTCTAACCAGAATGCTCACGAGGCTGCCCCTGTGATGCTGAGGGTTCAGTGGGTTCTGTACACTGATGACCTAGCTCAGCAGGTTCTAGTCTCCTCTTCAGCCTCATAGGGACTGCTTTGGTGGTTGGAACCCAGCAGCCTGCTAAGATGCTCATTCCTTTCCCTCAGTGACTCCTCGCAACAGATGTCTCGGGGTTGGGGTGGGGAGCTCATCTAGGGACCCACCATACTCAAGAGACATGGTCCAGGCTGTAATCTTCTCTCCTCACCTCTGTCTTAGATATGCGGGCCATTCTTTCTGCCTTGCTGGCCTTCCAGACTCAGCTATCCCTGGATCTTCTGCTAGTACAGACAGACATCAGTGTAGTCCACTGTATCAACAAGCAGGGAGGCACTCACTTGTACCCCCTCGGCTGGGAAACAATGAGAGTCTGGCATTGGGCTCTGGATAATGGTCTAGAGCTGTTGGGCATCCATGTTCCAGGCATCCAAATTGTCCTGGCAGACAGTCTATGCCAGTCACAATCACAGACGTATGAGTGGGACTACTGACCTCAAGTAGAAGACCTGTTCGATAGGTGGGGTCATCCAGAGTTGGACCTTTTTTTGTGCCCCACTCAACACAAAATTTACACTTTTTTGCTTGGTCAATCCAGGGCCTGGAGTTTTCTAGCAAGACGCGTTGTCCCTCTCTTGGAAAGGGAGGCTTCTGTACACTGTTCCTCCCTTCCCCTGCTTCAGAGGGTTCTGACCAAGCTCAGTATGGAAGGGGCCATGATGATCATCGCCCCCTTGTGGCCACATCAAATCTGTTTCCCTTTACTGCAACAGCTGACAGTGGACCTCCAGTACCTCTTCCTGTGCACCAACTTGCTCTCCCAGAACTGGGGCACCCTGGTCCATCCGGATTTCAGATCCCTGCCTCTTCACACCTGGCTGCTGAGGACAGAGGACAAAGCCATGAATCAGTTCTAGGTGTCACCAAACCTGGCTGAAGTCCTGGTGGTGGCTAGGAAGCCTTTGACTAGGGCAACTTATTCAATGAAATGGAACTACTTTGTGCTGTGGGCTGCTTTGCATCAGGTGGATCCCTTTGCTTGTCCAGTGAATCAGATTCTGGAGTACTTGCTGTTCCTTTCAGACTCTGCTCTGAAGTACCCCTCTCTTAAGGTGTACATGTCTGTCATCTCTTCCTTCCATGTGCCTAGTGATGGATGTACAATGGCACAACTGGAGGTGTTATGTACATTTCTGAGTGGCATTCTTCACCTGAAGCCTCCTCTCAGCAATCAAGTCCCACCTTGGGACTTGAATTTTGTGTTGTAGAAACTTACTTTGGCTCCTTTTGAGACGGCCACAACATGCGAGATATGCTGTCACAGAAAGCGTTGTTTTTAGTTGCTGTTACTTCTGCTTGAAGAATTTCAGAGCTACAGGTGCTGATGTATGAGCAGCCTTTTTAGATTTTTCACAAAGCCAGGGTGTCCTTGTGAAATACACCTAAATTCCTCCTCCGTTCCCCCAGCTGGTGCTAGCTGGTTTATGGTCTCTGGCAGGAGAACTGAGAAGGATATGGGGGCTGCCCACTCTTATAACATTGGGTGACATTGATATATGATGTCAGAGTGGGCAGCCCTCTAGTAGACTGCTAGTAAGAAAAGTTTCCATTTGGTCCTAGCACTTGGAGGCTATAGTTCTATAAGTGCAGCCTGCTGCAAGAGAGCCCCTCACAGATCTACTGTTACGGTAAATTCTGACATAACTGTACTTTCTGGGGAGAAGTGTCTCCTGCCTTCCTCCTTGAAACCTCCATCCTGCCAGCTTACGTTTCCCCTTGTGGTCCTGTTCCCATTGAGGCAGAAGAGGGCAGAAGAAGTCCCCTGTATCCATCTTGTTACTAACCTTTTAGGTATTTGAAGATTTCAATCATGTTCCCCCCTCCCTCCTCTAGTGAGTACATGTTGAGGCCATTTAGCTTGTCCTCATATCCCTTGCCCTGCTGTCACTTGATCATTTTAATTACCCTTCTCTGAACTGCCTCAAGTAGGTTTATATCCTTTCTTGGGTAGGGTCTCCAGTACTGCATGCCATACTCCAGGTGCAGCCTTACCAAAGGTCTGTGTTCAGTGGCAGTATAATCTCATCCCTGTGGAGAATAACATTGCTGGGTACAGAATTTAACTCACTGGGGAAGGGAAGGTTCTCAGAGGTGTTCCATGTTTTAAAATAATATTGAATGATGCTGCTGCCTAAATGGCATGAGACAGACAGGAAGGACTCTCGGTTTGTTTTTGTCTAGCACTTCCTGTGTTCCTGTGTAAAAGTAAAGAAAGAAGATATGTGTCAGAGCAGCTGTGCGTATGGTCAGGGGGTGAATATTTTGATCTATACTTTTTGTTCTATTTTAGATTGACTCTTATATCCTGTTTTGCATGATACCCCTTCTTCTCCATTATGAGTCTACTTTAACACTTTTCTTCTATATTTGGAATAATAAATGGAACCCTCGTTTTAATATAGTAAGTAGTAAAGTAAGTAAGTTAAAGATTATTTCTTGAGAGCCCCATCCCAGAGGCTCTGAGCGCTGTACGGTATAGGTAGGTTAAGAGAACAGTACATCAATAAATAGACATAAAAGCAAAGAATGAAAATAAAAAACAGATTAAAATCCATCTTAAATACAACATAACTAAAATGTTGCAGCAGTTCGCAGAGTACTTCTTAAGATTCTAAAAACACTTCTCTAAAAAGATGTGCCTTTAGGCCTCACTTAAAAACCTCCATCAACTGGGCCTTCATCAGGGATATTGGTTGCAAGTTCCACAATACCGGGCCCACCACCTCAAACAATCAATCTCTAGAGGTCAGGCTGGATGGACCAACGGGATCATCTCTGCTGACAACTACTATGTAGCTATGTAACTATGACTTAAGGTGGGCCCTAGGAACTGCTAGGAGGCCTCAGTAGAAAAGTGTAGCGAGCACACGGGACAGGCAGAAGTCAGGAGGTCAGTCAGGTAACCAGAACTCGATCAATGTAGGGCCTTATACGTGAGCAAGCCCACCTTGAAGGTGATTCTCCTCCTAACTGTCAGCCAGTGCAGCTAATGCAATATGGCTCAATCAGGTTTTTTAAATAGTATTCCCTGATGCTTTTGACCACCCAGTTGCCTTTCTTGGGACTAAGCTTAACTAGCATGTGGCAGACAGTGCTCTCTGCCCTTATGAGACCATCGGTATATTAAACAGCTGAGAATACTGATGAAAAACCAGGCCTGAACCATAAGAGCTCCTTTTACTATTTCAACTATTAAAACAAGCATTTGCCAATGCCGAATGTTTGCTTGCTGGCATTGGCAGTGGTAGTGTAGAAGTTACAGAGCTGCGTGATAGGAATGGCAGTGAAGTATTGAACTGAAGCCAACCCCACCACCACCCTGCAGAGAGTGACAGGCATTGGGGTGTGCGTTTGGGTCATCAGGCATAACGGCCACGCCATTTCACCACACCCCACTCTGCAGAGACTGACAAGTGTCACGTGTTCCTTGGGGTCTTTGGTCCTTATGCGCACCCCATTTCATTAGGAAAAACGGTGAGATGGGTGCGATACAGGAGAATGGGGTGAAGTTTGGGGCCAAAGAGTCCAAGGCATACCTCGATGCCTCTCAGTGACTGCAGGGTGTAGAATGGTATGAGCATCACAGGCAAGAATCCCAAGTCACACCCCTGATTCCTGTCATTCTCTATAGGGTTGGGCGATGTAGTTGAAAAGCCTAATACCTCTGGCATTCGTTGGTATTTTAACTCCAAATTTTCAACATGTTTGTTTTGTGACCCCACCTCATGAACAGGGGGAGTATCAGTTTGGTAGCCGAAAGCTGCTTATGCACAGTGACTACGGGATTTAGCACCACAGGTGCAAAAATATTCCGAACAGGATGTAAAAAATGACAGCTGTACTCTTTCATGGGGAGGTGTAAAAATGGCTATGTTGCAAATGTGTAGTAAAAATATTTAAAAAAATGGTGAAGTCACGAGCGTACATAGAAACTGTGCAATGCACACCTGTTATATAATTAGGTTGGGGATATTTTATAGCAGATTGTCAACTCAGGCATTTTGGTGCCTCCGATCATGAACAGTGTCACTGTGATTTTCTTTATCTGTGCCGAACAATGATTTCCCACAGCGACCACGCATCTCTGCACTGAAAGTGTGGAAAACACACTCTCGCCATGTTGTGAAAATGGCAGCTGTACTGTTCATAAGGAAGTGTTGAAAATGCCACTAGTGAAAATCTGGACTGAAAATATTACAAAGTCATGAACTAGCGAGGATGCGTGGAAACTGCACAATGCTCACTAGTAACACAGTCATTTTATGGACTTTTGTCACCAAATTTTCAACATAGCCATTTTAAGACCTCTGCTCATGAACAGTGTAACTGTGATTTTCTTAATCTGTTCTAAACATTGCTTTCACACACCAACAGCACCATTATTGCGCTACATGTGCGATAACACATTTTGGGTGACATATGAAAATTGCAGCTGAACTGTTCATAAGGAAGTTTAATAAATGGACATGTTGAAATCTAGAGTGAAAATATTAAATTTGCAAACTTACGAAAGCATGCATAGGAACTGTGCAACGACGTCAGTAAAGTCATTTTAGGCATTTTTCACCAAATTTTCAACATAGCCATTTTAAGATCTCTGCTCATGAACAGTGTCACTGTGGTTTTGTTAATGTGTCCCATACATTGAGTTTGCACCGACTGCACCATTGTGCTACATGGGCGGAAACACGTTTGGGCAGGATGTGAAAATGACAGCTGTACTGCTCTTAAGGAGGTGTGAAAATGGCAATGTTGGAAATCTGGGTGGAAATATTGAAAATTCACAAACCCTCTGAGCCTGCGTTAGGAACTGCATAGCGCCAGCTCGTTAAACAGTCATTTTTGGAATTTGGCACCAAATTTTTCAACATGGGGTTTGGGCCCCTTCTCATGAATGATGTCACTGTCATGGTGGTATTCGGTCCCAAAGGGTGATTTCGCAGTCACTGCGCAAAATCACCTTGAGCCCGAATAACGACCATGACAGTGACATCATTCATGAGAAGGGGTCCCAAAAACCCCATGTTGAAAATTTGGTGCAAAATTCCAAAAATGCCTGAGATATGCAATAAAGTTGAACCCTCCTATCTAGCCCATTTTACAGCTTACCGGCATTTCCTCAGTTCGCGGTCGGCTTTGAAGAGTGCAGACGTGTTCCCGGTCCACCGAAGATCGTCGCGCGGAGTCCGGAGGTAAGTATGGGGTGAGGGGGTGTGGGGAGGCTGGGTGCGCAGTGGGTGGGTGCAGGTTGTGGGAGGGTTGGGAGGCGTGCCGTGGGACCGTTTTGTTTTACAGGTTAAAACAAAAAAAAAGACTTTATTGGGACCACTTGCCATGCTGGGGTGGGCTCCCAGCGTGGCACAAGGACTTTGGGGGGGGTGTTCAGTCAGCGGGGGATTGGGCACCCCAGTCGGAAATAAAATAGAAAAAAAATCGTGGGACGTTTGCCACGCTGGGGTGCTCCCAGCATGGCACAAGGACTTTGGGGGAGGCGTTCAGCCGACGGGGATTAGGCACCCCATCGGCAAAATCACTGATTGCCATGCTAGGGTGGGCTCCCAGCGTGGCACCAACTTCTAGGAGGGAGATGGTGAAAGCTCAGCCGGCCAAGATTAGGCACCCCGTCGGCTATACACTCTTGCGTCTGGGCGCACGCGCCTACAGCTGGGGGAGCTGCGCGTGAGCAGCTTCTTATCGCTGCTCACTCAAGCGTAGCTCCCCCTTTCAACTGTATGCCACTGCATTTTGGAGTGTGTCATATATTAAATGTAGACTCAAAATGTTGAAAGAAATTATTACACAAGAGAAGAGGTTGGGGCAATCCAAAATGGAATAAGAAATATAGGTCAAAATTTTCATTGCAGCATGCATGCACTGCTGCTTAAAAAGGGTATTGCCTTCAGACGATTCTGACTGAGCAGCATACAAAGGATTGAACTGGGGATAGGAATGATATGCAATTGGATCACAAGGGGTCACATTCTTAAAAGGCTGCAGCTGGCCATGCTAAGACTAGCTGGCTAACTACACAGGTTAGCAATACCACATGTTGCATGTGTGGGGGGGGGTGTTGAATCTTTTAACTCCAGCTGAATCAGTTCATCGTGGAGAATGTCATTGCTGAATACAGCTTTTAATCTATTGGGTAGGGAAGGGTCATGAAAAGCATGCTGTAAGTATCTCATAACAGAATTAGTTTGCCCAAGAGGAAAGAATTGATCTCTTGACCTCGAGTTCAAAGAGGTTTCTTCTTTATAAAGCCAATACCCAGAAGTTTTATATAAAATCCCCTTGTCCTTTCCCCAAGTTGTACCTGGAAACAAGCCCTGCCTCAGTCTGCCTTTCCTGGTTGCAAATTTTCAAATTGAAATAAATAAATGGGCCATGAAAATCCTGAAACCTCACTGGTCGAATCATATCACATTACCACTCATTATTTTCTGACTGCCATCCACCTCACCTGAGCTACTTTTTTTTTATCAAATAAAGCACATTTTAGAAGTGGGAAAACACACTCCAGGGTGTGTGGTTATAAGGGAATAACTCACTTCACAGGTGGTTATAGTACTTGCCTCATTCCTAGCAACCCCCAAAGGTGTGTATTATTGCTTTATTCCCACAACCTGTCATGTGTTATCCCTTAATAGCAGCACTTCCTGTATAAAATGACTACAAGAGGTATGCCGAATGATAAGTTCTTTCTGAAGAACTTTAGTGCCATTTCACTTCTGAAATGTTCCAGGGAAGCTTTTAAATTATTCTGTGAAAATTTTCCAGTAAGCGAACCATGCGGTTTTTAGATAAACTGAAGAATTTGTCATTACTGAAATTTAGTAAACTGCATTTTTTCCCTGCATTTTTTTCCCATATAGAATCAACAGCATTGTAATATGTGGATTTATGCTATTTTCTGTGGAAAAAAATAGGATATAATTCCATGAATGTCACATCAGCTGAATTATGTGGAAATCATGGAACGCTGCAGCATTCCAGCAGAAGCAGAATTTTGCTATTCCACCTATTCCTAATTGCTACATGAATTTCATATAATAATCACTGCTGCAGCTACCTTGAAGGCAGGCGATAAACATGATGGATGGCTGATCTTTTTTTTTCCTCCTCTGTTCCTAGCTAACCCTGTGGTCTTAGCATGTGATATAGGGTGATGCCCCAATCTGTCAGTTTCCAGAATAATATTAGAGTTTCCATTGAGCTATAGTCTGGCATAAGACAAAACAGCAAATGTGATGGTTTAGACATGCAAAGAGAGTGAGAAAAACTAAGCCAGTGCACTTAAGAGGAAGACCTTATCACAGACATGCTGCACGTAGACTTTGCATTCATTTTCATTAGGCATATGATGGTCGAAGTCAGTGCATGTTTCCAAAGAAGGGTCAGAAAAGCAAGCTTCTTCCCCTCTATTAGACTTCACACTTGCCCTCCCCGCAGTCAGGTGTGCGTCCCTACTACTCCTGACATTAAGATAATGTTCTGAGCCAGCACATGAGAGGCTGACACTGACTAATAGCTGCCAGGCTCATCAGCTGCTGGTGGAAATCCTCCAAGGGCCAGAATCTCTCTCATTAAAGCTAAATGGAGCCGTGCACTCATGCTGTGTTCGTAAAGAAAACTAACACATGTTAATACAGTTTTTTCCTGAGCAAAACGACAGGTTCCATATTGGTTTATAATGAAGCTTGCTGGCTTCACTGAAGCCATCTGTTCAGTTCTGCACTGTATTCCCAGCTCAGGCAGCAGGCTGTAGTCTTTTTTTTAATCAGCACAGTAGCAGCAGGGATGGCCACTTGAACCCAAATCAAGTTCAAAGTGCCAGCTTGCCAAGACTAAATGCCCTGGCATTTATGAACTGAAATCCTCCCTGGCACCTATTCCATGTTATTCCAATAACAGGCTTACTTACTGTGATATTAGGGGTAGTGAATGACAAGCATGGAAGACAACAATGGTCCAAGCTGTCAGGCTGCAAATATTCTGCAGCATGTTGATGGCTGCTCCCATAGAGTCTGGGAAGCATATACTCACCCCCACTTTCCCATCCAAGTATTCCCTTTTGGGCAGAGGGCACACCACAAAAGAATACATTTTCTTTGACGATTTCTACCTCCATGATGCCATACATTTTTAAGAAGTGCAAGTTATCAGTGACCAGACCACTCGGAAACTTCTGTCAAGCTGGGGCGGCCTATGATGACATACATTCACAGTGCCTATAATGCATGGCAGCCACACACCTCCTAAGCTTCTTTTTTTCTGCCATTGTCAGACTGTGCCTCATGCATGAAAGGCTTCAGTTTTGCACTAAGGAGGAGGAGGACCTTGTCAAGAAGAATCTATATGAATTCTTGGAGGTCCGCACTCCCTCTTCTGTGGTCATTCCTCATCTATCCTGCATTGAAGGATGCACCACGGCAGCTTGGCATAAGCTCTGCACTTTTCCAGCCATCTCTTAGAGGGTGGATAAACAATACCCTGCCCCCACTGCCAAGTCTTATTACACCACCCAGCCTGAAATCAGCTTGGTGGTTATTATAGAAGCTCATGATAGGCCCAGAACCCCTTGTCAATGAGTACTTAGCCCAATGACAAGGAATCGAGGAAGCTGGACACCACGGACAAACAGGCTTTGCCTCTGCTTCATTAGGCTAGCTACAAGACATATGTGATTAACTCTCAGAACAGCCTATGGGAGTCTACGACTGCCACTGTGTGTAGCATGTCTGATGCTGCCTCCAAGTTGGAAGCTAAGCAGTGATGTTATCCATTTCTTGAACACTGGTAATGTAAGCATTTATTGCATTCTGCCTATGGTGCTATTGCTGCTTTTGCTTATGCTGGGGCCTTTGATATCTGCAATCATTGATACTCCTGGCTGCATGTTCTTGGTTTTGCCAATGATGTGCAGCCATCAATTCTTAACTCTCCCTTCTGTAGCTCCAAATTATTTGTCCACCATATGGACATAGCCCTCCTGGATATGCAGTCATCCAAGAAGACTTCCCAATCCCTTAAGGCCTTTGGTCCCCAGACCCTTTGCAGTAGGCCTGGCAGGTCCTTTTATAACTACCTGTCTTATGACTAAGGGGTCTCCCTCTCCTCCTACTGCTGTGGTATCGGCAGGTTGGTCCCTGCAGCCTTCCAGAGACAGCAAGTGCTAGGTGCCCTCGTTAAGGCCCCAGATATAAGTGACTGGGTGGTGCCCCCCTCCCAAACATCTTATTCTCTTCCCCCCTTCTGCCCCATTGCCAGAGATTCCAGATGTGGGTAACATTCTCTCTGTTTCTGCCCAAGTGACAGGAGATCATGTCAGGCAGTTGATTACTGGATATTGTTTAAGAGGGACATGCTCTGGAATTACTAGCATATCCTTTTGTGCATCCTCCCAGCTCTTGCTTTTACCCTCCAGCACACTTATACATGTAACCCTCCTACAAATGGGGGTTCCCGAAAAGTCTTCCTCGAGCTTGCACCCAATCTACTACCTACCACATCCCTTTGCCCTATCAATTACCACCTCCTCCTGTCTCTGCACCCCTTTGCATGTATGCTCATAACACTGTTTGTCTATGAAGTACTGAACACCTGTACCAACCTGTGCTCTGCTAATCCTGTAACTTTAAAATTGCAACCAATATATGACTGCATGTATTACCAATTGTTGTAATCCACAATGATGTAACAAAATTGTTGTACTGTGTTTGTCCTCTTTGTGATGAGGTACCTTTGAAAATGAGCCTCAGGCTCAAAGGTTTATAAACTGATGTGCAAATAAATAAAATAAAATAAAATAAATGCTCACTGTCAGGCTGGTGTCCTGTGCTTTAGCAGTTTAAATGTGATTTCTAGAGATTACCTATGTAGCCTCTGTGTACTGTCTCTTTAAGAGCTGCCTGGATTGCAGTCATAAGTAATCTGAGAGGGAGCTCTGTTGAAAGATGTAACTATTTGCTGAAAATCATTTAGAGTGATAAAGATAATGTAGTTTGTCTAACCTGCCTTCCTTGCAGTAAGGACTGTTTTGTTTATCTCCACTATCTTGGTCCTGGACTGCGAATTGGACCAATCAGTACTGGTGGAACCTAAAATGGAGCCACACTACAGGAGCTGTCTGGAGTCAAAATCTGTAGATATTGTAGTTTTGGGCTTTTTGCACCTTTTTGCACCTGAAGGGGGAGCCTTTGTTGTGACTGACAGGAGGATCAGCCAACTGAACCTTTTGGATCTTAGGGAATTTCCCAGGCTGCTGTAGCTAGTTTCAGTTTTGAGCTGAGAAGTGAAGAAGTAACAGCTCAAGTGATTTTTGAGCAGTAGTTTTGCATGGGAGAACTGTGAAAGGGCTGAGTTTTGGCCTGCCTGTCTGCCTGCTGTCCCTGAGAGGGAAAATAGAGCTTATTTGGACTGAATCCAAGTTGTGAGGACTATTTAAGCCACTGGACTGTGACCAGGATTTAACCTGAAGAAGACCGAAGATTTGCTGAATGTGATCGGCCTGTCAGGATTTCCAGCTACTTTCGAATTCCTGGTTTGTGGCAAGACTTTGCGACCGTGACCGGAGAGCGGTTTGCCTGGTACAGTAGAATTTCCTTATGTGTAAATGAGCTGTGTATTGAAAGTGGTTCGTGATTTGGTTCCCCACTGTGTGAACTGTGTTCCACTTGCTGGAAGCTTTATCCAGCCTAATCAGACTGAATCTGTGTTCATCTCCATTCGGCCTGGGCCATGCCGTGCTGGCCCTGCCAGACTACCCCACTGCATGGAGAAAGCCACCGATGAGAGACCTGCCTGGGGATCAGACCCCTGCTCCACACTTGAACAGGAATGACGCCTTGGTGAATTGTGTGGGCCCTGCTTCTCCTGGCACTCCAGATTAACCACCTGCTGTCTTGATTTTCGTCCAGCCTGTGTCCAGTTTTGGGTATTGTGAGTAATCATCAGGGTAGCTCCCTGCAATAACTGCCTAATCTAAAAGTGTGTCATCTGATTGTCTTGTTGTTTTCTTTTCACGAACTGAGCTCTCTGGCTCCGGATTACAAATAGTGTGTGTTGTACATGTTGTTTTCTTCCATCACAGTGCCCCAGCCAGCTGCAATGTTCCTGGCTAGCCCACCATTCTCCATCTGGGTACACAGAGTGTGTGACTGGTTTTGGACCCTGAAAAGCATGCATAACTGTTTGATTGATAGAGCCTTTAAGCAAATTAACCTGATTACACCCACCCTTGTTCAAGCCCTTTAAATAAATCAGATCTAACTCTTTTTTTGCATTTATCCTGACTGTGGTTCCAGTTTGTGCAAGAGTACTGTACTGCTGTTATTTTTCTGTGTATAACCTTGTTTTACAGGGGGTCCCCAGGGCCAGGTTAGAGGAAAGCCCTAGTGGTAAGTGCAAACATTGTGGGTACTTATGTGGTATATCAGGGGTATTGTGAAAGTGATTATTGTGTATTGTTCTGGCCACTAGTAAGGAAAGAGGGAGGTTACAGTATCCCAGAGGGCTGTGCCCAGGTTAGCTTGACCACTACTAACCCTGACCTCCGGGTGGAGGCACTCGTTTCAGAACTCAGGCCCCTTAACCTACTACTAGCCAAGCAGGCAGAGGTAGTATCCCTCGGGATAGCGCCACCTAGGGGTTACATACATCCTACAGGATGACGTGAGCATTATGTTGACAAAAAGAACAATTCAGTCTGTACCCTTTCCTGAACAAAACCAGGATATTACTCCTGGTATTTTCTGGTACTGATAAAGACAGGCAATTTCTGTCCTGTCTTTGACAGCCAAGATCTGAATAAGTACATAAAATACAGAAGGTCTGGATTTCTCTTCTGCCCTGCTTTCCTCTATTATTGGCAGGGGACAGGCTGTACATACAGGATAGTCAGGATGCTTACCAGCATATAAGGGTAAGGCGCTGCTACAGGCAGTACCTACATTTCTTTCTGGAGGTTCAGCACTACCACTTTTGTGTCTTGCCCTTTGGTCTGTACTCAGCACTGTGGGTCTTTACAAAGTGCTTCACTATGGTAGCCACAACACTTTGCTGAGAAACCCTTTATATATTCCTATACCTTGATGATTGCCTCCTACAGGCCTTTGCCAGGGATATGGTGATACTTTACAGTGACACACCAGTTTCTCAGACAACTGGGAAATCTAATCAATGAAATCAAGTCAGTCCCATGTCATTGCAGTTTATACTGTAGATATAGTCCTGGTTACCATACAGGAACGAATGAACAGTTTGGGCATTCACCACCACATTCATTTGCTGACACTAAGTTAAAGTGTAAAACTTTTGTTATGTGGGGGTGAGTGCCCAAGCTGTTTACTCATTTCTGTGTTACCTTTTGCTTGAGAGCACCACAACCTTGTGCACACTCTGTTCTTGTTGTTACCATACCGGCTACAGCATTCTTTCCAGATGACCATGTCCCTGCCCAAATTGATTAGATATGCATAGTTGCATCCACAGATCTGTTCACTGCCTGCTCCACATACAGATTACTGGGCCTCATGGCTGCTGCCATTATGACTGTCCCACTGGTCTGTCTCCAGATATTGATTCCTTAGTGGATGTCACATGTCCAGTAGACCCAGGCTGTTCAGGCACTGAATTACCTGACTTGTGTCATATCACTATTATGGAGTGTGAAGGTTAGTGGGTGAGACAGATGCACACACTTAGGTGAAAGGTGTAGAATGCACTTTGAGGTATTTATTTTCCAAAAAAAATGAATAAACATTCAGAAGAAAATAGGTGATTAGTCCTTCAGTTCTGCAAAAACAGTGCACAATTCCCTCAGTGCACAACTTCCAGGCTTCGTTCCAGCCAAATAGATTCCTAGCACATGAAAACTTGCATGTACTATGAGAAACAGTGCACAATTCCCTCAGTGCACAACTTCCAGGCTTCATTCCAGCCAAATAGATTCCTAGCACATGAAAACTTACATGTACTATGAACTACTTCCTCCACAACAGTCCGGTCTACTGACTGAGTCATCTGTTTTGCATCTCAGGAGGTAGGTTTTTATCCCTGCCTACTAATGATGTCAGCACCATGTGAGCTGTCTGACTCACAATTCTCTAAGTAAATGCAGACAGGCTGACTCATCCTGAATAAACACATTTCTCTAAGTAAGCACATGCAGGCTGACTCATCCTAAATAAACACATTTCTCTAAGTAAACACCTGCAGGCTGACTCATCCTAAATAAATACAGACAGGCTGATGCATCTGACCTTTACACATCTCTGCTTCATCAAGGAAAGAATGTTTTGTTTTTGGCTTCTTACAAACCTAAAGCAGTTTACACAGAAAAAAAACAACAAGTGCAAGGTCCTGTGCTTCAATTCTCCCTCACTATTCACATTCCCTCTGTGTCTGCCTGCAACACAGGAGAAGGCAAGCACATTACATACTTGGGAGAAGGGGGAGAGACTACAAGACTGAAAGTGGCCACTAGCCAGATTTCAGCCTGTAGCTTGAACAATAAACCTATAAGAACAGGACAGTGTAAAAGAAAATGCAGCACAAATTCAAACAGGAGCTCTGGCCCTGTCACATATTCCCCTCTTTAAAAGGAAACCAGTCATCACTATTTTTTTTCTTGCTTAGTGAGACTGGTTTCAAAACATTTTACTTACTTCTATGAAAACCATACCAGACTCCCACTATGTTTAAATTTCAGCTGCCATACATTTTCAGATTTACTTTTAACTCACATCCTCCAAGTCTTTCAAGAATATTCACATATTTCAATAAGGATACAGACTTAACATTAGCAACATTTCTCCATTTCATTGTCATTATAGACAGGAACATTATCAATTGTTTAGACATAGGCATACAGAGTCCTGATTTTCATCTCATTAGTTTGCATCTTACCCAATTCCACCTCAACATAGGGAATCACCCCTTGAAACAATGATTTAGTCCCTTCTGGTTTTAAGTAGACCTCTTCAGTGCTATGTCCTGTAATGCTTCCATGCCCTTTCTGGATGCGTGGACCCAAGTCCTGAAAAAATACACATGGCAGGCTCTGTTCCTCTTCCCTGTCATCTACAGATGGATAGGCTGGAGCCTGAGCTTGGGGGGGGGGGGTCACATTATTCATGTTTCCGTGACCTAGATAGGCTGGAAAATTTGCCAAATTTTTGATATGTCCTCAGATGAGGGCATATTTTTCTGTGCCATCTGTCTGCTGTTTCTCCTTTCAGGCGAAGTGACAGCGACATTTTTTTCTTTAAGTTTCTTTTTTGCAGACACCATTTCCAGTGTCTGCTCTGAGGCTGTTATGTTTTTATTTTGCCATCTCCAGATTCAGGGTCCCCCTTTTCACACACTGTGTTACCTGATCCATCTTTACCTTGCCTATCAGATAGCTAAGCAACCTAATCTTATTATATCCCCTTTTACAGGGGCTGCTGCTGTACATGAGGAGATGGACTCTTCTGATGTTTGCTTTCTATCATCATTGGGAAATCCCTCAGAGCCTTTAATTATTTGTTTGGGGTGACAAGGAGACAGGCTAAGAAGCCATAATTTCTTTTGAACTTTAGCCCTTTTCTTTAAGGTTTATAATGGCAAAATGCAATATATAACTCACAACTAGTAAAGTCGTGTACTGGACCCAGGCACTTTAAACTAAATTCATGGTAATCTGCCCATGCCAGGATCTGAAAACATTTATAACATTTTTTAATGCCTGTTAGCCCTTCATTTAATTCCCCAGTTCTCTCAGATATGCCAGTTTAGAGAGAATTTATGGGAACTGAGTTGATTCACAAATTAAGAACTTTTGTATAAGACCCCAGCAGTCAAAAATGGCTCTTGTACCAAGAAAATCTGGGCCAAAGGTCAAATTGCAGTTTCTGTAACAGGAACTGATTAATTGAAGCCAAAGGCCACAGACAATAATGGAAAGCAAAACGAATCAATTTTCTGTAATAGCAATCACTGTAAAGCTGAACCATGACACCTTCAGACTTATCCACCTCCCTTCTTCACCCATCCTCTCAAATCTGATCACCCTGAAGGCTTCCCCAAGGGCCCTTAGATCCTCCCACCTCCCAATCTTAAATCTCCTTAAAACTTACTTAACAACTGACAGAAGAGCCTTCTCTACTGCTGTGCCTCAGAAATGGAATAACCTCCCTCACACTCTACTGTCATGCACATCTCTTCCTTGCTTTAAAAGACTTTTCAAAGAAATCTTCCCACCCCCAGTATGTAATGGTAACTACAAATAATCCCTCCTCAGCAATCTAATTGCAACTAATCCCTTCCCGGCAGTCTGGTCTCCTCTATCCCCTTCCCCCTCTCTCTCGTCACCCCACCTCTACCTTAATCTTGATTCTCTCCACCCCGTGGCTCCTCCAATTTTCCATTCCAACTGATAGTGCTTTTGTAACCTCATGTTAGAACAATGATTGCATTAATTTATAACATGTTTTATGGTTCTTCTCGCCTCACGGTTGTACCCCACACTATACACCGATTGTTGTATTACCTAGTGTAATGATGATTTACTTGGATGTGACTCAGATTGTGCATTTTATTGTTCTTTGCTGTATCTCCAGTTATGTTTGGAATGTATCTGTTCCCCAGATCGCCCCTGAAAAAGGGACTTGTCTTTCTCAGCGGGCCTACGTGGTCATCAAAATTCACATAAAATAAATGAGTGTAAAAGTAAAATTAAGTAGTTTCTAGGCAATTTTAGTAAAAAAAAAAAAAAGAAGATAGCAACAGTTTTCTCTGGTTCCTGGGAATCAATCAGTGATCAGAGAAACCTATTATACTTCAAATAACACCCTAACTAATGCAGAGTATCAAAAAGCTAAACCGAACAACAATAATTTAACTTTTTAAAGCAATTAACTGTCTGGGGAACCAGAGATACCACAGCTGACTTTGGGGCAACTGCTTTGTTCAAGCAGAGAAACAAATCTGAGGTAACTGCAAGCAAGGAACGTGAGTGCAGCGTTTGAACCTACACTGTAAATTTCATCATTAGAATAAGGTTCTGGGTCAGTACATGCTAAATGGGTACATTTATGCCATACCCTCTTGACATTTCGGTAATTCTCATAATCTAGCAATTCCAGTCTGAAAATCTGCACTGCATTGTGCCATACAACAAGATTAGATAGGATTTCTAACCCTGGTGTGGTAACACTAGCCAATCTGTTTTATTTTAAAAAATAGCACAAATGTCCCCTCCTTTTTCTCGTGCTCAAGTGGGACATTTAAATGCAGTGTGTCTTGTGCACACTATTTCTGTCATTCAGCCTGCACTGCTAAACACTAAAGACTGTGTATAGAAGACTGACAAGACACACACTTCCAAACGTAGTGTTAGTTTGTCTGTTTGCTGCCTTTAATTTTTAATTTAAATGCCACCAAAAATGGTAATCATGTATGTAACCTACCCTGTCCCCTTTGGTTACATACGTGATTGCAATGCAAATTCCTCCTGGTCAGAGCTATTTCGGTGTTCCAGTGCCCGCTCACAAAAATCAAAGGGCTTACCAGAAGATTGCTGCTGCTTATTTCCCCTTGAGCTCCAAGCTTCCCGAGCAGTCCATTTTCAAATTGGGCTTCTCCAATTCCATCCCTTCCCCATTCCTGTATGTAACGGTCCCCTTTCATGTCCTGGGAATGTGATCAGTGCAGGATAAAGGATTGGCTTATCTGTAGCCAATCATCTGAGGACTCTGAAGCTTTTCAAGTATGTTTGCCTGTGAACCCGGGCCATTTTGTCCTCAGTAGCAACAGCGAAAGGTTCTCCGTCTCCTGCACTCCAGAGTCATTGTGTACAGGATCATTTACATTGAGGTACTATTTTTATTTTAATTGCAGCACATTCTTGGGCAGTATAGTTATTTTTACAGAATGAGGTTGCTTATGGCTCTATTCTTGAACCAGGAAAGCTCATGTTCAGCCCATTCAGCTGATTCAGTCAATGCTAGCAGGCTTAAATGCAAGGATCTGAATTTAAAGGGCAATCCTGTTTACAACAGGGACAGCAGTAGCAGTATCTGTCTCAGTTACAAGGGGATTTAAACACTGGGCAATGTTTTGTTTGTGGCACAACTCAGCATTATATTATTTATTTCAATGTAATTAATAACTGCGATTGAAATAAATAATATAAAGTCAGAAAATTGCATTGTATGATAAAAATGGCAAAAGTGGCAATAATTGTCCAGGGCAAAGTATGGAAAACTAATGTTTAGTGATGCAAGCACTGTAAAGATGTGGTGCTTCTGTGATCTGGCAGTGAGTTTAAAGTCAGTTCATCTTTTAAACCTTGCTTTAATGTCCAAAAGTTGTTGTAAAAGCTCCCTCCCCAGTGCAATCTTGTTTGTAACAGGGAACACATTTTTCTTATTAAGTTTTATAACTGGGGACATGTTATCAATATCCATCCCTGTTACAAACCATACTTTCAGTGTGTCCCCTTTTTTTGTTCGATTATTATAGTATTTGAGGCTCATTTCAGGAAATTTTTTTCAGTGGTTGTAACAAAGTACCCTTGGTTTTAAAATGGCTACTGGCTTGCTGGGGGGCTTGGCTGGTGCAGTAAAAAAATATAAAATGTTATGTGTACTGAAAAAAAATTATTAAACTCAGCACATGTACAATGTTACAACAATTTCCTAACATGTTTAAGCTGCACAAAGCAATTTATGTCTTACTTGCTTTTGAAAAGTTAGCTTAAAAAAACCCTCCCAGTTCAATCCTGTTTGTAACAGGGACTGAGTTCTCATATTAAGGTTTGTAACTGGAGACATGTTGTGAATCTCCATCCCTGTTACAAACCAGACTTTTAGCACTTCACTTTTGTGTGTGTGATTATTACAGTATTTGGTGTTCATTTTAGTATGAATTTATTTCAGTTGTGTAACAATCTGCCTTTGGTTTTAAAATGGCCACTGGCTTACTCTGGGGGTAGGCTGGCTGGTACTGCAAAGAAAAATATAAATGTACTTTTGATTGCAAAAACGTTATTGAACTCAAGAAATATACACTGCTACAACAATTTTCTAACATGTTTAAGCTGTAGAAAGTTATTTATGTCTTTTTTGCTTTTGAAAAGTTAGCTTAAAAGCCCCCTTCCCAGTTCAATCCTGTTTGTAACAGGGACAGAACTTTAAATATCTGTCCCTGATACAAACAAGATATTTACTAAAAATGAAAATTAAAATGATATTGTGGTGGTTTGTGAGTTGGAGGCGGGTGCCACACGGGCACATAAAAGGCTGACTGTTTTGGGAGAGGGAGGAAGTGTGCCAACAGGCCTCAGGAAAGTCTGTCCTGATAGGGAGAGATAAGAAGGTGCCACCAGGTTCCCATGGCAGGGTGTGGAGTGGAAGATGGGAGGCATCAGGCCCCAGAAAAGGCTAAAAGGGTTGAGGAGAGGGAAGCTGGCATCACCAGGTCACCTGAGACAGTAAGCATGGTGTGGAGGGGCAGACAGGTGCCACCAGGCCTCAGGAAAGTCTTACAGGGTTGGGGCGAGAGAAGCAGGTCCCACCAGATCCCCTGGGACAACAGGTGAGGTGGGAGATGGTATCCTCCAGGCCCTGGAAATGCTGAAAGGGTTGAGGAGAGGGAAGCAGGTGCCACCAAATCCCCAGTGATAGCTGGCAGGGTATTGGGTGGAAGACTGGAGACACTAGGCCCTGAGAAAGGCTGGAAGGGTTAAGGAGAGAGAGAAATAAGTACCACCAAGTCCCCAGGGATAGCTGGCAGGGTATGGGCTGGGATCTGGGAGACACTAGGCCCAGGGAAACATTGTCAGGGTTAGGGAGAGGGAAGCAGGTGCCATCAGGTCCCCAGGGACAGCTGAAAGGGTGTGGAGTGGGAGACAGGAGCCTCCAGGTCCCAGGAAAGTCTGTCAGGGTTAGAGAGAGGGAAGCCGGTGCCAACAGGTCACCAGGGACAGCTTGGCAGGATGTGGAGTGGGAGACAGGAGACACCAGGCCCTGGGAAAGGCAGATAGTATTAGGGAGAGGGAAGCAGGTGCCACCAGATCCCATGGGACAGCAGTCAGGGTGTGAAGGAGCAGATGGGTGCCATCAACCCTCAGGAAAGGTTGACAGGTTTGGGGAGAGGGAAGCAGGCACCACCAGGTCCTCTGGGAAAGCAGGGTTTGCAGGGGCAGACATGTGCCACCAGGCCTCCGGAAAGGCTGACAGGGTTTAGGAGAGGGAAGCAGTCACCACCAGGTTCCCTAGGACAGCAGGCAGGGTATGGAGGGGAGATGGGTGCCCCCAGGCCTCAGAAAAGGCTGGCAGGATTGTGCAGAGGGAAGCAGGTGCCAGCAGGTCTCCTGGGACAACAGGCAGGGTATGGAGGGCAGTGCATGCTGTCACCTGTGGTCTTTCAGGTCCCTGGTCCATTTTCTTCAGGGCTCTTGTGGGTCCACATGAGGAGTACTGCACACAGCTGCTCAAATATGTCACTGTAGGACTGTGTCTGTGTTTTCATCTGGTGGATTCAGCTACACCATCACCTGTGGTCTTCCAGGTCCCTGGTGGGTCAGCATAAGGAATACTGCACACACCTAATACATCACTGTAGGCCAATGCCCATGTTCTCATCTGGTGGATTCAGTTATGCTGTCACCTGTGGTCTTCCAGAACCCTGGTCCAGTTTCTTTTGGGCCCTGGTGGGTCCGCATGAGGTGTACTGCACAAACCTGCCCAAGTATGTCACCGTAGGCCAGCACCCATGTTCTCATCTGGTGGATTCAGCTATGCTGTCACCTGTGGTCTTCCAGGTCCCTGGTCTGTTTTCTTTAGGGCCATGGTGGGTCCACAAGAGGAGTACTGCAGGATACTGTCAAAAGTAGATGCAGACTACATAATATGCTGCCACTGGTTATTGTGGGAAATTGGTCTTATGTGGCCGAATGCATAGAAACTGTCAACAAAGCCTTCAAAATAATGAAGAAGTAAAGCAACTGGGCAGTATGAACATTTATTGATGTAACTGAGGCTGTAGTAATCAAAGTATATAGTGTGTATGGTGTAGTTTGTGTACAGTGCAGAGTTTTGGTTAAGGTTTTAGTAGAAATTTATTGTGTATATCTACTATTTTATTTAGTAATGGTGTTTATCTGTTGTATGATGAATTTCCTTTGTGGTGATGATATGCAATATTATAACTTTTCCTCTAATTAATTCATTAATAATATGACCTTAAACAATAAAAATATTAATTGGAAAAAATAAAGGACTTCAGTTAAGTAGCCTAATTTTATGTTTTCCACAATGTTTTCAGTGACAACTTGCACTTTCTGGATTTTTCTCCATTCTGTTACATACTTTAATGTACTTCTTTTTCGCTGGTTTTTGGGGGGCTAATTTGTAAAATAATCAAAAAAAGTTTTCAGTCTTATCTACTCTTATCCCCATTTATACACAAATGCATTTTAATCTATGAATGCCCAGGAATTCTGGGTAAGAAGAAACGTTGAAATTACTTCGCCACATAGAATTGCACCATGTGTTAGACTGATGGTCATCACATACAGTTGCAGGCAACTATTTTGGTGTTGCTTAGTGAATTAACTAAATGAAGTAAAGCACTGCAAATTCAGGTGAAACCATCAAAATATTTATACATTTATTTTTATTTTGCATATTCTCTGTCCCTGTTACATGTGCTACAAGGTTACCATTTCCAAACATTGGGGACTGTACTGGGAAAACCACACAGGATATTATCTTCCTGTTTACAGTTTAAGTAAAGGACCTTAAGGGTAAAATACTGATGGTGAAAGAAGAAAGAAATGATCTTTTTTTTTTTTTCTGCAGTCATGTTCCACATATGTTCCCTATTACTGTGGATAGGCCCTTCTATCTCCAGGGCATCTCTCCGTATGGTGATGGATGCAGAGTCTAAAAAATAAGGGATTCCTGTGGTTAGAAACACTCACCACAACCACATCACACCACACCCCTCCTCCTCTCAGGCCATGGTAGTTAGGTAGGTAATTAGGCTAACCTCCCTCCCCCACCCACCTGCTTAACACTCAATCCACCTTTCACCTCCCATGCCACCTTTACTTTGGATATATTTAGGAATGGTTGCAGCAGAATGGCTTCATCATGGTCTGGAGGCATGAGGCACCTGGAGAGGTGCTGGAGGATGGTCATGATCATGAGGAGGATGGCGACTAGTAGTGGGTGAAGTGGGCTCAATCTGCTCTGCGAAGCGTTTCGTAGAGCAAAGGCAGATTCACGGAGTACTTCGAGTTATAATGAGGAATGTGAAGTCCATTAGAAACACTGACTTCGCGTTACTCCACCTCCCTGGGCCACTACTCTTCCAATCTTAAGGCGAAGTGCATCAGTGGCAGTTCACTTCGCCTTGTTTTTGAGCTCCAAAGGTGAATTTTGCAGTGATTCATGGAATTTCAGGTCACATGGGCTCTGTATTGATCTGCACAGCCTCAGTTCAAGGTACTATGAATAGGAAGGAGTAGGAGACAGCGTGCTCTGATAGCTGTCTTGCTTTTTTGGGGGGATCCAACTTTAGTTCGTCGACTGTAGGAAACACTCCTGTGCTCATATCCTTGAGTGTTTTTGTTTATGTGTGGATTTTGAATGTTATTTTACAACACTGAGTGTGTGTGGTGAAAGACAGTGAAAGTGTGCTGTGAGGGAAGGGTGTATCTGTGGTGTTGGTAGATTTAAGTTGGAGAACTAGTGATTTCTTTGTTTTTTGGTTATATTTTTGTTATATAACTGACTGTGTTAATGTACACATAATAATATTGTTAGTAATAGTACACATTTTTTTGCTGTTTGTTGTGTGGGTGTGGTGCAGCATTTCATAAGGTCAGGTTGTTTAAATTAAAAATTTACATTAACGTGGCATAGTACACTGAACTTTTGCATGTGCATCGCTTTCCTTGTTCAGCATTGTACACAAACTGTTCTGTGTTGTGTGTGAGTGTGAGTGTGTGTGCAGTGTTGCATGCATCAAATAATACACCTTTTATTGTGACACAGACTAGTGTAAGTGCAACTAAGCGCAGCAGTGTGAACCTGCTATCCACTGCAGCTGCCTGATCTTGTACTGTGATCGTGTTCTCTGTTCTTAGTTTTGCTGATTGTAGTGCCGTAAAAATCAGCACTGTGTGTGTTCAGTGCCCCCCCAACCCCATGTTCAAAAGGTATTTTTTACCAGACTGGATGGTTTTTGTGACCCCATCAGCATCACTGGTTACTGAAGTTGTTTTAATTCCGTGACAGTCTCAGAGTAGTCTCTTATCTGTTGCTGAAGCCACAGTTGTTCATTTGGCTTCACATCCAGCATCCCTCCAATCAGAGAGTGAACGTATCAAAATCTGAATTTGGTAATAATATTTGTGGTTGATCCCCCAAAATGCCTGCAAAGAGACATGCAAGCAAAGCTGTTTCTCGCCATGGCAATGTTGGCAGTAAGATGGTCTGTGGGTGTAGTAGTAGTACACAGATGCAGAAGTGCATTGCTGATGTGAGGAAAAATATTTCTCCTGCAATATTTTTTACAGCTCAATCAGTAGCTTCACTCATGGTTGGAGGAGATGATGTTTTCCCAGCCAGTGGTGTTAGTGTTAGTGTTACTGGTGTTAGTGGTGGTGGAGGTAGTATTAGTATTGTTGCATCAAGTTCTAATTCCAACCAGTGTAACGTATCCAGACATATTGAGTGCGAAGCAGTGCAAGTGAGTGGCAGCGTAGATGATGTCATACTTCCCAGTAACATCCCAGTAACTGAACCTGAGGATTCTAATGATCATGTCAATGATAGCATACAAAGTGATATTCTGTCCACCGTGGCACTTATTGTCACGCATTTTCCGTGCAGCGATTCACAGTGTGGTGAAAAAATATCAGGTGATGGTGGCGTAGATGCTGATGATGAATGTGATGATGATGATGATGTTGCTGTTGTTGCAACATGCAGTCCACATACTAGCATCAAAGCAGAAGATGTGGATGTGGGTGATGTTGATGAATATGATGATGATGTAATTGACCCCAGTTGGGAACTGGAGAAAAATAAATTAAAAGTGGCTGTGTCTGAGTCAGTTTGCAGGAATCCCGCTATGTAAAATCTTGTGATCTACCACTTTTAGTTGATGATGACGATGATGATGATCCAGTAATCAAAATGATGGGTAGTCGTGGTGGTCAGTTGCAGTCCAGGTGTGCAGTGCCAGAAATATCACGTGTCCCCCCACTTCAGTGCTTAAAATGGCAGACTTAAATAAGCCACATCATCATGGACATGTTAAAAGCAAAGCATCACACTCCCTTGTTTGGGATTTTTTTGTTCAAGATGCAAATGATGATTCAGTTGAAATCTGCCAGGTTTGCCATGTGCATATGAGTCGAGGTAAAAAGGGGAGCCATCTGGGGACAGGAGGACAGCATACGCATCTTAAGAATAGGCACTTGGCTCTGGGGACCCAGCAGAAGCTGGCAACTAATACCACAGTGGAGCATTCACCTGTGTCACTGGCAACCATAACCAGCATGTTATCCCCTTCCGTGACTGTTAAGCCCAGTAGGAAATTAAACATGTGCAGTAGTGCGGTAATAAGAGCAGAGGATTACTACAGGCATGATGAGGTTGAGGACCATAATGATTTTGAAATGTTGTCCAGTGCTGGTGAGAGTAGCAGTTTTCGTGGTGGTGGTGAATGCAGCATGTCTAGTGCAAGTGGCACATCAACCCTGGTTGGCAAATCTGGCAAAATAACATCATTTCCGGGCTTGTCATCATCACCTGTGTAACCATCTTCATCAAATGTCCACACTCCAACCCCTGCCAATGCCATTCATCACAGAACACAACCATTTGTGACCGACAACACATCATGTGTAAAAAGTTTGTCAGCCCACGTTACAGAGTGTTTTTGCGTAGAAGCTGAAGTACCCCCCCAATCATACAGTGTCACGTGAACTTAATGCTGCTGAGTGGAAATGCTGGCAATTGATCTTTTGGCCTTCTCCTTTGTGGAGAATTCTGGGTTCCGGTGGTTTGCTGCATGTGCCTGTCCAAAATGGAATGTCCCATCCAGGACATACTTTTATACCCGTGGTATCCCCGAGTTGTTCTGCACTGTGTCCGACTCGGTAAGACATGCCCTTCAACATTTCTCCCCTCCATTCATCCATTTAAATATGGATATGTGGACAAGTGACAAAACAGCGGGGAGTTCATATCTGTGTATAACTGCACACTGGGTGCAGGTGCCGGGGGTTGTTTGTGATGCTGGCAGTGTGAATAATCAGTGCAGTAAGGTGGATTGTCATGGTAGCAATCTTCTTGGAATTCACCAGCATGCAACAATTGCTATGCGCAGTGTGACCTGTTCACACACTGGTGAGAACATGTTGGACATGGTACTGACTGAAATTGACAGATGGTAAACCCTCTGTCCCTGAGAGCTGGGTTCGTAACAAGTGACAATGGGTCAAATGTGGTGAAATGCATCACTAATGATGTTTTTTTTTCGTGTTCCATGCATGGACCACTGTTTAATTCTTGTGGTTCAGGAGTTTCTGCAGCACCCTGATATAAAGGAAATGCTGACCATTGCACAACGTATCTGCTCTCACTTTTCAAGATCTGGAAAGGCCAGTGACCAACTGCGGCAGCTGCAGATACAAACCAGCCTGTCTCAGCACCACTTGAAGCTGGAAGTTGTCACCCGATAGAACTCCATGTTATATACGGCAGAGAGGTTGCATGAACAATACAAAGCCATCTCAGAATATCTTGTTATACACATTAGCTGTGACAGTTCCGGGGCCTCCATGTCTATGACGACTGAACAGTGGCGCCTCATGGACTCTAATAACAATTTTGCAGCCTCTTGAACATGCCACACAGGCAGTGAGTGGCGAGTCTGCCTCCATTAGCAAATCAATTCCACTGCTGTGGGTGCTGAGGCAGACATTGGTGAATGTACAGCATAGCCTTGATGTTGCTGGAGACGGTGGTAGCAGTATGTTGCTGCAACACATGCTGACAGTATTTGACCATAATCATCACATTGTGAGCATTCAGCGTAGTGACAACTTTGCCATAGCAACAATGCTGGACCCCCGATACAAATGTGGAATTTCATCAGTACAGGAGGAAGCGCCTAAACAGGTAAAAAATATCAGTGGTCAACTGGTGCGCTTGGTTCATGGGGCACAGAAGTCACATGCCAAGGTCAGCAAACCTCAGCAAAATAATCTGGCTGAAGGTGTACCTGGAGGACCATCAAGCATATCCTGCATGGGGAAGGGGACTTTAATTCCAGGTGGTCGGTCATCCAAAGTGGGTGGCATCAACCCGCTTTGTGAGGCTTTGTCCCAAGTGGGTATTTGTGAAATAAATGATTCAGGAGAACAGGATGATGCATCAACAATTAGACTTTATGTGGCACAGAGAATGGTTGAGTCATATTTGTCTGAAAATGGGCATCTGACAATAAGTGAAGAGCCTCTTTTGTACTGGAGTGGAAAGATCAGTGAATGGCCAAAGCTAACTGCAGTGGCACTGAAGTACCTCACATGCCCACCCTCCAGTGTAAGTACTGAGAGGGTATTCAGCTCAGCAGGTGCAATAGTCAGGGATCATCGGACAAACCTGTCTCCTGCAAATGTTAGTTTGCTAACATCCATTAAAATGAATGAGGCACATACCAGCACAGACTGCAATCTCGGCATTCATACCTCGGCCTAGTCATGGTGGTCTTTCTGGTGTGGAAATGGAGCATCCTGGTGACACTGGCAGTGGCTGCTTGAGACGGCCCACCACTGACATAGATGACGACACAATGGAGAGAGAATTTCCCAGTGGTCAGACTTCAGACATCGATGACTGTGAGGGCAGTTTTCTTTATGAGGATGACGATGTGGTTACTGTTGGCTAGTTTTAACTGCAGTATTTAAAAGGCGGTGTGCTCCCCTCGGACCACTACCACCGTGACTGATGTTGTCCAAGTCTGCCACCATGAGTCTATCTGCCCCCCACAGACCACCACCACAACTGGGACTGATGGTATCCAAGTGTACCACCATGAGTCTGCCTGCCCCCCATGGACCACCACCACCACCTGGACTGATGTTATCCAAGTCTGCCACCATGAGTCTGTCTGCCCCCCACAGACCACCACCACCACCGGGACTGATGTTATCCAAGTCTGCCACCATGAGTCTGTCTGCCCCCCACGGACCACCACCATCACTGGGACTGATGTTATCCAAGTCTGCCACCATGAGTCTGTCTGCCCCCCACGGGCCACCACCACCACTGGGACTGATGTTATTCAAGTCTGCCACCATGAGTCTGTCTGCCCCCCATGGAACACCACCACCACCGGGACTGATGTTATCCAAGTCTGCCACCATGAGTCTGTCTGCCCCCCATGGGCCACCACCACCAGCTTCTTAATATTTAAACCATAAAGTGAGTATGTGTACTCATGTTTGTTTTGCTGCTTCACTTCCTTTAGTTGTATGTTTTGTCTTCTGTAGCTTTTCAGAGCCGCAATGGTAAAACACATACAGTACACTTCTTTTGTTTTTTTTTTACAGGGTAACAAAAAAAGGCTCCATCGCTAAAACTCATTGGGAATGATGCTGTAGCTGTACTGTATAGAGAGGAACCGATGGAATATCCATTTGAAATCCATTCTGGTAAGTACGAAGATTTTATTTCATCCATTTCATTGTTTTGTAAAGACTGCAGCAAATATTGCACACAACAGGTTGTGTTAGTTGACAAGATGTGTCTTTGAAATGTAAAATGTAACTTGACTTTACGGATTGAGATTTGAGAACCAGGGAGGGACACATAACAATTAAGTTGTAAGAAGTCATTCATTTCTTTTTTTAGGAAACCTCCAGATGCTTTGTTGTTCTGACAAAGTGGCCTTATCCAAACAAGTTCTTCCACATCAGCCCCTCCCAGGCTGGGGCGCACATGTAACATGCAGAAGTCATTTCATTAGATGACCATGACCATCACACCAGACTCGAAAAGAATGCAGATGAAATCTGTAAAGAAGTAAGAAAATAAGTAACCATTACCGACAAACCTGCAAATATGCTTCCTCCCACCCAAAAAAAAAATACTTACCTTCATGTGCTTGACAATTATCCATTGCAAATGTCTACACATACAGTACAGTTCTAATCGAGCAATGGAATGTGCACACCAACAGTATCTGTGACCTGTGATACAGAACAATACCATGAGTACATGTCCATGTCAACACACCTCACCTACACACTACAGAAATATATATCTCTATATATCAACTCACCAATGCTACTATTAGTATACAGACAAATGGCACCTTTCCATCCAGTTGAGATGATCACATTGTATTTGCTCGCATCGCAGCACACATTGGACCAGCAACAGTTATCTCACGGTCATCATTTTAGGGGCACTGCGTGCATGGGTGACTGCGGAATAAATTCTGGGGGACTGTGTATGTGCTGAAACAGTCTCATTTTGCTTCGTTACCACTTGTCAATTTTCTGCGCACAAGAAGGATGTATTCTGGGCCTGCAGAAAAAAATCTGGGGACTCTGTGCCCCTGTTATGCGCATCACTGAGTGTGTCATTAATTCTGGGGGACTTTGTATGTGCTGAAACAGTCTCATTTCACTTCTTTACCACTTGTCAATTTTCTGTGCACAAGGAGGATGTATTCTGGGCCTGCAGAAAAAATCTGGGGACTCTGTGCCACTTTTATGTGCATGACTGAGTGCGCCATTAATTCTGAGGGACTTTGTATGTGCTGAAACACTCTCATTTCACTTTATTACCACTTGTCAATTTTCTGCACACAAGGAGGATGCATTCTGGGCCTGCAGAAAAAATCTGGGGACTCTGTGCCACTTTTGTGTATTCTGTGATTGTTGCTGTGAGCTCATGATGTCATACTGACATTTTTACAATTAAAGCAACATTGCAAGAATGTCCTCACAGTTCTGAACTGTACTTTTTTATGCTACTTTACATTGCCACAGCCACCACTACTTACCTCCGAGTCGTGAGTGACTTGAATGATATGATTCTTATCACAATTTATGTCTGCTTTACTTACTTGACAACTTTTTTTCATGTATGAAAAAAAAATGAGCATGTCTTCCAATATTGTTCGGACCAGCTTTGTATTTATTTGCAGTTGCTTTTCAATAACTATTGTTCCGTGGTGTCATAAAACACTGCCTGATGCATAACTGTTAATTAACAACAGAAGTGATATATGACAACTACTTGATGTGAAGGAGAAAGGCAGAGGAAAACAATGACAAAGACCTGGTCAGCACCAGTTTAAAAGGAATGCTCCTTTCATTATTTCACACATGAAAAAAGGTAGTACAGCAGACTCAACTACTGCAAATTATCTTATCATTTCCAGTCAGTCAGGATGTAAGTAAAGGAAGTTGTAACATAGCACTAAAAATATAGGTCAGAGTTCTCAACAGATTGTTGCACCGCTGCTTTACAGACATTCAGCATATTACATAGTTATGGTGATGCACATAAACTAATATGTGGGGTCATTACTACCACTGGAATATTTCTTGCTCTACATATTGCAATATATTTCTGTGAAAAAACACCCATAATTTCATTACAGTGAGTCACATGATGGAGGACTTACCAATCAGAAAAGCCACCCACATTCTGCCACCCGTTCTCAGCAATGTTAGGATGTGATGCCAGTGGAGCACAGGTGCATGCTCCACTATAGTGAATGTCCGGCAGCTATCCCAACCATTGTTTCCTTATGTTATAAGGTTCACTTTGTGGTGAAATGTGGTATGTTTCCACTAACAAGGCTCTTCTTACTGGAAACGTGGACACACATTTCACGACAAACTGACCATTATAACATAAAGAAACATTCAGAAATCTGCCAGACAATCGGATATTCACTGTAAGGAGCACGCACTTGCGCTCTCCCTGCCATCACGTCCTAACGTTGCTGAGAAGGGAGGCAGAATGTGGGCAGATTTTCAGAATGGCAGTTCCTCTGTCATGTAAAACACTGTAATGAAATTACGCTTGGTTTTCACAAAAATGTATTGCACTATGTGGTGCAAGAAAGATTGCCCTGGAAGGAAAAATGTGTATGATTAAACAATAACAAACAAAAAACACACACAAAAAGTGCATCATAGTAGTGGGGTGGGGTCAGGGGTTGGGGTGGATGTGGGGGGAGCAAAAAATAATCTCCTGACTAACTATGGCCATGGGATGCTGTGGTAGTCCAGCAGCAGTTGCAGCATTGAAAGTATTTGCTGCTGCTGTGCTTCCACTCTGTTAACCTGCTGCTCCAAAGTAATGAAATGCGGATTGTTTTTCTAGAGCGCTGCCCACACCAGCCCGAGGTCAGACTGGCTTGCAGGGACTGTGGCGGGGTCCACTGCAGCGGGTAATCCAGATAGTGGGGCTGGTGGTGGACAGGGTGGTGCTGGCGGCTGTGGTGGTGGTGGTGGTGGTGGTGGAGCAGCTGATGTAGTAGCCCTCCTCCTCCAGCTGCAGTGGTGACTGCTGTGAGGCACATCTCCCACCCCAGCAGCATCCTCAGACACTACCATGGAAGGGCTAGCAGGTGGATGCCTGTCCCCTTCTGTGGCAGCCTGCCACTCTGCCCTGTGGTGGTTCAGCATGTGGGTGCACTGGCTACCAGTCCCCAAATGTGTCCCGTGGGGCCACGGTGCACCAGCACACCACACACACTGCACTCCACCACTGTACTGTCTCCCCCCACACAATTAAAAAACTTCCACACTGGGGAGCAGCGGAGGGGACCAGACACAGTCTGCACACTTCGGGCACGAGTCCCACCACCACCTTCAATTGCTGGGGCCACCTCCTGTGGCTGTGGAGGTGGTAGAGGGAGTGCTGCTGGAGCCCCAACAGCTGCTGCTAGTAGTGGTGGTGGTGGTAGTAGGGGTAATGGCAGAGAAGGTGGACGTGCAACAGCGACAGGTGGCACTGGTGCTGCTGCTCCTGTTGTTTCCGTGAGGGAAGCAACACCAGCCAGGAGTCTGGAGTGGTCCAACATCACACAACTGCCCCGCCCCCCACCTGTCCGTACTCCTTCCCTCCTAATGCGCCCATGGGCCAGCAACTCACCTTCTCCAACATGACCCTCCATCCTCTTGAGTCCACAGGACAACACACACACACAGACACACATACACACACACACAGTCACACACACACAAAACAAAACAAAAACAAAACTTACGCAAAAAAATTCACTAACAAAAAAAACACTAAGACAACACAAAAACTAAATAAAATAGCTTTTAAAAAAGCTGTTTGCTTAGCTTTCATTTCTTTTTACTGCCAGAACCAGAGCAAACGTCTCTCCTCTCACAATTTTGCTTTCTCCCTCTACAAATGCAAAGGAGAAAGTGAAACTGCTTCTCTAACTCACTTCCTTCCTGCCTAGCTAAAGCATGTGACTTACAGTACTGCAAGCCATGTGATGTGCCTATTTTCTTCTCACTTCGCCTTACTTCACGTTAAGGCATAATGAGAATGCGAAGTGGAATTAATAACGCAAAGTGAGCACTTTACAGGGCCCACTTTGCGTTGTGCTCCTCGGACGCGAAGTGCCCACTTCGCGTCCACTTTGCGGGCGGATTAATAATTCGTTGCATCTCTGATGGTGACCCTCCTCCATCTACCTCATCCAGGCACCATCCAAATGAATGGAAGCACATGCAAATGGTAATACTATAAGTGTGCACTGCAATGCATTCTCATGGCAGCCGGCCAAGGTGGTGGGAGGAAGGTTTGTGCTGGTCACCAATTTTTCATGGCTGTCCTCCAGGCAGCATCACTTCCAAATATTGCATCCCTCCAGACTATGATGAGACCACACTGTCAGCACTGGTCCTAAATGTATAATTTTAAATAATATATATTTCAGTATTTTGTATACACATATACAGTATAATGCATGAAATACATATATCGGTGAGACAGTGCAACTGATATTTGATGCAATCTATTTCTGAAAGTCAAACTAATATAATAATCTGAACAATTCATTCTACTGCTGACAGCTTGTCTCCATTCAATATGTAGCTTATTAAAGTAAATGATTCATATATCAGGTATCCAAGGGAAAGTCCGTTTTACAAAATCAGTAAAGGGGAAGTAAATTTGTTACTTTGCTCCGTCTTTCCCTAACATCACCTACATATTTGAGATTGTGCCACAATTGCTCTACAAATAGAGTTTCCTTAAAAATATTAAACAATTTCTGTTTTTGGAAAGCAGGCAGGTTGGGGGAATTCCAGCTCAGAAGAATTATTTTTTTCATGGTTATTGTATCTAGAGCCAACTTATGTTGTTGCACTTTTTCTAATTTCAGTGACTCAAAGCCATTTAAAACCAAAATCTGGAAGTGGAAGGGAATGCTGTTTTTTTTTTTTTTTTTTAACATCTTTATTTCTGCACCTGCTGCGGCACCTACTGGTGGGAGCATCCAGCCACCGGCCCTGCCCATGGGGAGAGTAGTAGGCTCACTCGCATGATGAGGGGGTCTGACACAGCTGTGGCAAACCCACTGGAGAGATCCCCCACCCCTGTCAGCTGGACCGGCAATGAACCCCTCCCCCAGCATGATTCCACAACAGTCCTACCAGCAAGGCAGGGTGCGGCCATCAAGCTACATGGTCACACCCAGCCCTTTTTTCCTTTTTCACCCCAATGGGAGCACGGACATGCAATGACATCCATGCACAAGCATGCGGACGTCTGCCATGCTCCCCCCTCTGCTAGACACCGCATATCTGCAGTACCTTCGGGCATTCCCAGGGACCACCAGAGCGTGGTGTGGATCCCCAACCATTCCCCAGGACTAGGAGAGCTGTCATTGGAGGCTCAATCCTAGTCATCCCTTACTGACCCCCAAAGACCCAGGCTCGTCCCCGAACCCGGGTCACTGGCATGGAGTGAGGTATGGTGTCCAGTGCCTCAACCCTCAGCACCACTGGGTCAGCTATAGGGAATGTTAGTGTCTAAAGTTAAGTTTAATTCCTTAACCACTACTGACCACCAGGTTCTTAAAGGAGAACTGCACTGAATTTGAAGGCACATTTAACCCATATAACATGGTTTCATATAGTGGTTCCAATGCTGTTATTGTTCCATCTATACTGTATTGACTCATTTGTACCCTCAGAAGTTTTTTCTGATTTCCACTCCAAGATTACATGCCATTTTAGAACCATATGATGCAGTTTATGTCCTTCTCAACCCCAAAGTTCTTTAGTAAAACATGGATGAAATGTTCCAACAATGGATGAGATCTATGTATCTACTTTCCAGCAAAAAAGATGTTCCAGGACTGGAGGATATGAGATGAAGCTGGAGGGAGGGAGACAATTCAGAGGAAAGGTGAGGAAGAATTTCTTCATAGAAAGGGTGGTGGACAAGTGGAACACCTTGCCTGAGGAAGTGGTGGGGGCTGAAACAATCATGAGATTTAAGTATGCATGGGATATACATAAGGGAATCCTGGAGGTCAAGGGTAAAGGGCAACAGACTTCTAGAAAAACTTAAAGTGATCTTACAAGCTCAAATGGGCAGATTGGGTGGGCCACAGGCCCTTATTTGCCAACAATATCTATGTAACTATGAGATGAGCAAAAGACATAAGCTACATTACACTGTTCTAAAATGGTACTTAACACATGTGTGTAAATCAGAAACACTAACAAAAATGCCTGCAAAGGTAGAAAATTAACAGAAATGGAGCTAATATTTAAAAGTCAGTTTCTACAGACTAAAGGTACTTGCTGTTTCAGTGCAGTTCTCCTTTAAGTGAAGACAGTTCTGAATCTTATGGAATACATTACCTTTTTAACATAGCCACACTAACATTTATCAGTGGAGAGAAGCCCCATTTGAAATAGTTTAGCTGGGGTATAGCAGGCATGATTTAAAATCCTAAATTGTATTGATTTATTTCTGACTGAAGCATAGAATGTATTGGCATTCCTTCAGATGTCTCGCCAATTAAGCAATAATGCCTGACAGGGTGTGTGTCGTGCTGGGATAACCTCAAGCCTCAGGTGGTTGGGTATGAGGCCGCAGGCCGAGTGCGTCCAACAACTGAGGCATGATGTTATCCCAAACGACACTTACCCTGGAGGGCATTATTGCTATTATACAATGGCTCGTTGTTATATATAAAATAAAAAAATAATTTTAAAGAATGTTTTTATTAGTGTGGAAAAATATTTTTGTTTCTTAAGAGGAGATGCAAAAAAAGTGCTCATCTAGCTCATCTTCCAAAAAATCATCTGCAGGTTCACAGTGAGGCTGAGACTAGACCCGTGATGTTGTACTGGGATAACAGCACTGCTCCAGCCCAAGACTGACCAATCAGAGTCCAGGATTTTTTCTTGCCATTGTATAATAAATAATAGCACTATCAAAATTTGCCTCATGGCCCCATTATCTATTTAATGCCATACTTGGGTCAGTCTTAAAAACTATTAATGTTGAATGAAATCTGGACATCACTTTTATTTTGAATTCACCAACACAATTCCATCTCTACCGATAATCTCCTCACTAAATGTGAGCCAGGATTAATATGCTTCCTCTTACAGAAGTTCGTGAATTTCTAAATAAGTGATAAATAGCGAATAATATTTATATTGATAATATTATTCATGGAGAACACTTTGGTAACTGAAAAGTAAGACATTTCCCCTACTGATTAAATGAGACCAATTATTTATGCCATTCCTCTTGAGCATCTTAAATACAGTCCATTGCTGTTGAGCTCACAGAGAATAATTAAACTATATGTTGGTATGCATCCAGGGGAGATCAGCAATCAGGCATTTCCTCAGTTAATACTTAATCTGTTTAACCATGCCCTGTAAAAAAACTGTTTATTCTCAAAGCAAAAATATTGTAGGGATAAAAATAAATGAGAAGCAAATTTTTAGTGATTGAGTTCTTTTTTTCAGGCTTTATTGATAAAGTTTATCGTCCCTATGCACAAATGGGACCAATGCACCAGTATGGATGAATACTGAGCTGTGCAACTATTCACCACATACCTAGCCCCTGACAAGTGTGGAGAGCTGGGATGCATGCCCTCATCCATCCTATGTGTGGTAGTGTAGGTTTGTACACAGGGTGGGGCCAGCTGGAGGGCCAGAGCTGGGCTGGACCATGGGCTTCCAATTGAACTCCCAACTGGCCCCTCAGCAAATCCCTTGCTCCATGGAATCAGGGGATCAATGGACATAGTGACCAATGTATAGAGTGCATGTCCCCTATGGCCAACATTTGTTTTTCCCTTCATCACTAACAGTGCCCTGCAGCCACCATCCACCCCACCCCTCCTTGGCATGGAGGAGGGCTGGGGTCCTTGGATGTGGGGTGCCATGTGGGTACCTGGACTCTGGACAGGGTTGTGTGCATCCATTATAGCAGCCCTCTGGCTGGTGTAACCCCATCCCCAACAGTGGCCTGATGAAGGGTATTGGGCATTGTGCATGCCACACTCCACTGGCCCAATGTGACATGCCCACTCCCTGCTCCCTGCCTGGACCAGTCATGCACTTGTACAGGATCAGGCACAGGTGGTCTCAGGCAGGATCGCACAGTGGTCACCCCTCGTTAGTGCATTCACTGGTGTCTGCTGGACACCCAAGATGAGCATATCCTGGCCCTATGTGCCACATATTGTGGCCCACAGGGTTGGAATCTCATAGTGTATAGTGTCCAATGCTCTGCATTGCTAAAAAAAAAAAATTCCCCAAGTCAAACTCTATGTTTGACCATATAATATAAATAAGGATCTGTACACCCCAATCCATCACATTTCCTGTGAATAATAAGTTTCCTCCATGGGATCCTAGTTTTATCTCACCTCCATAAAAATTAAAAGACATTTTTAATATTGGAAAACCATGCGTCTTTAATCTCCCTCTGTAATGCTTGAATTAGGTACATATTGCCCGGCATTACCATCATCTTGAGTATTCCACCCTTCCCCATAAAGAGAGTGACAACTTCTCCAATCTTCCCAGCATATTCTTAATCAAGTGACTCATACATTCCGGGTTATGTTTAATCATTTTATACTGGTTATTGGACATTCCTTAATGTATCCTTTACTTTGGGTGGCATAGGGGGTGGAGGGTATGTTGGTTACTAAGCAGGTAGATGTAGGGGGGTTAGCAGTCTAGTTACCTGCTGTACCTTACATTTGGTCATGTAACTGCCATGGCTAGACCTAGTGGGGGGAAGGATGGTGGTGTGATGGTGTATGCTTCTGATCAGTGGGTGAGGGAAAGTGGGGTATTTTCTTTGTAACTGGGCAGGGCTACATAGGTGGAGGCAGATGGTAGGACATTTAAAAGGGTAGTGGGAAGATTTCAAGAAGAACAGTTTTTTTTTAAACTATCTCATTTACATGCCAATTGCTGACAAAGTGCCAAGGTTGCCAGAGCTATGTGTAACCTAAAATTTGGTGCTTCACCAACAACTCACCAATGAAGTAAAACTTTGCAACACTCAATGAACACACACTGCAATGCTATGCAATGTTTATACTGCAAAATCCTTTATTCAGTAAATGGTATTTAACTCTGCATGTACATAATGTTTGCAAACTACAGTATTTGAGGAAAATATTTTGAGCAAGACTTTTCTATTTATGGCCAATGGTTGTGCAATGCCCTACTGCAACAATTCCATTATTCCTCTACTTTGATTATGTTTAGATTACACTCAAGACACATGTTTGAATAGGATTATGAACCTGAAGTCTGACAGTTTATGATTCTTTGCATAGTTATTAATGTTAATTAAGAACTTTGCACTGTTGTTCACTATTGTTAAAATCAATATCCAGATATTTTTAACTTGTGCTCTAGAGCACTTAGAGATTCTTGCATTATTTGCTTTTTATAAAATAATTTGAATCAGCTGATATTTTGCAAAAAGCTAGCAAAAGAATGCAAATACTGGCATGACCAAAAGGGGATGCCACTGTGACAGGCAATACAAGGGATCAGGTTTGGGAGAACAACAAGAGGTTCTGAAAAGTTCTGATAAGTTATGAGAAGTTACAATAATTATACAAACTTTATCAGAACTTTCAGATTCTTTTAGTTTTTCATCGATTTAAAGTACTGTTAAAATTGTTTTTTGTTACTTTCTATTTACAGCATTTTGTCAAACATGTAACATGCATAATTACTGAGCAGGTTCAGTAGAAAATACACCGTTATTCAAATTACGTTAAACAAGGGTTGATGAGTATCTGTTCATTTGGTACAGCACTGGAGAGAAACTTATTTATGGAAAAACAACAGAGTAGTAGTCGATTCTAAGCCATTCTGCAATCAGTGCCCAATGTTATTGTCCAAGTACTTAGAACTACTATAATGCATGTGTTTTTATATAATCTCCACTCAAAAACTATTATCAGCGAAAGAAAATGATAAGACTGCAAATACATCTTAGAGCTGATCTAACTAAACCCAATTCCATTAGTGCTCTATTTGTTACACCACCGATCATGACTTCTACAGTAAATACAGACCTGGCTCACTGGATCGTCCCCCACCACCACCCTTACCTTCTTTCTAGAACTTATCATCACCCACAGCATCCCTTTGTGATAAAGACTGTTGGAAGAGTATAGATTATGCTCTGAAAGAAATCTTCTGAAAATTACCAGATATATCTCAGAATTTGAAAATGGGTTCTTGCTGACCCACGAAGCATTAATGCTTTGACATTGCTAATGAAAGATATTGGTCTTTCTGACATTTGGAGACTTTCCCACCCTAGACAATGTAACTATACCTTTTACTCCTCATTACATAAATCTTGTAGTCACATTGATTACTGATTATCATCCCTTCATATTACAGAAAAAACTATTGATATGGATATCCTCACAATTACCATAACAGACCATTCTCCTATAAGTATACATTTACTCTGGGGTTAAACTCCTTCTAAAGCTCCTTCTTGACATTTAGATCCACTCTTACTGAGAGACCCAGAATTTATACCTCGGATTATAGCCCAAAGTCAAGACTTTCTCTCATTTAATGATACCCCTGAGGTATCTCAAGGTACTGTCTGGGAAGCATTAAAAGCAACAATTAGAGGCAAAATTATTAGTTTTGCAGCTCACAGGAAAAAGCTAAGAGAGCAACAATTAGAAAATTTAGAGAAATCCCTTAAAGAGAAAGAAACTCAGTATTATAAAACAAAAAAATCCAATCATAACTCACAACTACATCTTGAAATTCTTCAGTTAAGAATTAAAATTAACCAATAATTAATATCCAGGAAAGCTGAACCTGCCCTTTTAAGGCTTAAACACTGCTATTGGGAACAAGGAGATAGATATGGGAAGTTGCTTTCATATCAGTTTAAGACTCAACACATGGAGAGATATATTGCTGACTTGAAAGACCCATCAGGCCAAATTTATACAGATAACCCTACAATCAATCACATTATGTGATCTTTCTACCAGCAACTATATTCTCATCCAAATCCCAGTTATTCCAATCAAATACATAAATTTCTTGAAAAACTGCAGCTACCCCACCTCTCTCATCAAGACATGGCTATACTGGATGAACCATTTACCCTGCATGAGATCCAAAACAGCACTATCATCCTTAAAAAACTATAAATCTCCTAGAAGTGATGGTTTCCCTGTTGACTTCTATAAATCCTTATCTGGTACTCTTTGCCCCTTACTTCTCAATGTCTACCTGGAAGCTTCCTTGAATGGTAAGCTACCCCACATTATGACTGAGGCCATTATTACTGTTTTACCAAAAAAAGATAAAAACCCCTCTCTTCCCTCAAATTACAGACCAATATCACTGCTTAATACAGATCGCAAAATCTTTGCTAAATTATTAACCCTTCAGTTAGATTCATTAATTTCAAAACTCATCCATACTTCTCAAGCTGGATTTATCAAGCGTAGAACTGGTTCTGCTCATCTTCATTGTTTATTTATCTTAATTTACAAGCAAAAACTCTTAAATCACTAGCTGCGCCAATCACCATTGATTTTGAAAAAGCATTTGACTGCCTCAATTGGAACTATTTATATCAAGTTTTATCATATTTTGGTATCACTAATAATTTTAGTGTATGTATCAAATTACTGTATACTCTCCCTTCTGCTCGAATTCTCACTAAATCCACTCTATCCCCCTGCTTTCATCTTGCAAGAGGTACCAGACAAGGATGCCCCCTATCACCATAATTGTTTATACTTGCCATGGGGCCTCTCTATGCAGCTCTTCGTCAATCCTGCATAATTAAAGGCATCCCTATTGGTAAGTCTTACTATACTTCACTCTCTTATGCAGATGATCTTCTTATTTTACTAGAAAATCTCCAATCTTCAGGGCAACCTCTAGTTAAACTCCTTAACGAATTCACCTCTGTCTCGGGACTTGCTCTAAATCTTAATAAATCTGAAACGCTACCATTGAATAACCTCTGCAAACCCTATATGAATAATCCTTTGGGCTTCCATTGGGCTCCCCAAGGTATCTCATATCTAGGCATCTGGATCACCCCATCATTGGATAAAGTATGGGATGCTAATCTCTCGCCTCTGCTAACTAACATTAAAAATACACTTGACAGATGGAAATTGCTTAATCTTACCTTTAATGGGAAAATTTCTGATATTAAAATGACAATAACTACTAAAATATTATATCTTTTTTCTAATATCCCATTAAAACGTCCCTCTTGCTTCCTCATCAGAATAGACAAAATAATTGGTAATTTTATTTGGATGGCAAAATCCCCCGATTTAGCTGCAACAAACTTAGATCCCATAGGTCAAGAGGTGGATTTGATCTCCCTTGGTTTCAAGCCTACTTTTGGGCTTTCCGCTTAGCCCAAACTATCAAATGGTTTATTCAACCTGACACTAATTCACCATTATGGGTTAATATGGAAGCCTCCCTTTGTGCAAACAATATTGCTACCTCCTTCATTTATAACACCCTCCCCCCAATTTAAAATCTCACCCCACCATAGCATCATCTACGCTCTATTGAAAAATAATTCATAAACACCTCAAATAAAACCCAACTCCTCTTGCTTAGCTCCTGTTTGGAGAAATTGTCAAATATCTCTTGAAAATCATCCAATCTTCTGTCGAACCTAGAAAAATAGAGGCATACTCTTCTTGAGAGACATACTTGAACCCCATATTTTTAAGATTAAAATCCTATTCTGATCTATGCACTCAATGGAATCTTCCCCACCAGGATTTTTGGAAATACCTACAGCTTCGTACAAAATGTACCTCTTATTTCCCACTTATTATGAATCAATCCTTATATGATCAGCATGTATCCAAATGGATAAAAACAACATCTAAACTGAACAGTGCTATCTACAAAGATATTAGAGACTCACTACCTGACCAGTCCATTAGCGTAAAAAATAAATGGAGCAATATGTTACATTATAACATTTCTAATGAACAAGGCATAGGTGTTGGCTTTCCTGCCACAAATCTTTTCATGACAAATGTAGCTCGCTTATTCATACTAAAATCCTTCACTTATGGTAGAGGACCCCAACTGTATTGCATACAATGGGATTAATGGATAATAATAACTGCTGGTGCTGTAACTCTCCCAATGGCGATTTACTTCATATTTTTTGGGATTGTCCGCTCATACAAAAGCTTTGGCATCATATTCATATATTTGCAATGAAAGTGATTGGTCAGTCCTTTGTATTGGATCCCAAACACTGTATACTTGGCATTTTTGACTTCCGTTCCTATTATTATCTCCCAATCCCTGAACAGATGGTTAACCATACTTTTCCTTCCAGTTAAATGTAGTATACTCATGCATTGGACATCTAATATAGTCCCCACTTTCTCTGACATTCTTAAACATTTATCTCAATATGCCTCCTTGGATCGTATGACACATATCTCTTTCGACCAACTCACTATGTATAATAAATGTTGGCAGGGCTATTTTAAATATTTGGATTCATCTAGCTCTTCTGGAACTTAACATATGAATTTAAATATTTGGCATTCTTTCCTTTTCTCTTCTCCTATTAATATTTTTTTTCAAGTCTCAAAGTTGTGGTCTCACTCTTTCTCTCCTCACTTTATACTTTACCTTTCCTCTCTCTTTCTTCCTTTTCTATTTTCCTTCACTTTTGATTACTCTTTCAGATGATCTTTTTTTATCTGTGTTATTCTATAATTCCTTCTATATAGGTTTTAGCAGCATTCTAACAATGTTATATATCACAATAATGTACAACTATGACTTTTCATACCTCCTTTCTTAATTTCTACCCCTCCTACTTTCACTCTGTATTACGTAGCATTAAGCCTTCCCTTAATACATAATTGTAATTGTCTAGCCTAGATCTGTAACCCAAAGCTCATTGTACTACTACTGAATAGTCTTTTTTTCTGTTGGATAATATGCTGCCTGGTTCATTATACATAATCTTATATAGTATTGTTATAGAGTATACTTATACATTTATCTTATAAATACTTCGACAAAAAGATTAACTGCAAAAGAAAAATGGGTTCTGATAAGTTATTTTACAGAAAATTTCAGAGCTTCTTGGAGGTTCTGAACCTATCCAGAGGAATGTTTTAGTAAAATGTTACTTTAATAAGTGTTTGCTGTTGTAGAAATTATAATAAAACATATACCAAAATATAGGTCTGGGACTAAATATTTTACAACATGTCCATATACACAGTACTTTTCATGTTCCAATATATTTTAAAATTAAGAATGCATTTCTAAGGACGGCATAAAAATATATTACTACTATGACTTTGGACTCTGTCCCTAGGTAGACTATTTTCTGCCCAAATGCATTTTAAAATAAAGCATATTTGTAATAACTTGGCATGAAAATACCACCTTGCTGATGGTATTGCAAGAAATAAACTTACAAAGCTGGAAACTGAACAGCCAAGACTGTTCAAAATTCAGTGCACCATGTCCAGCATATCCCCATACTACTGACAACTGCCCCTGAGATAACACTAAACAAGACTGGCAACCACATAAGACTGTAACATGCTAGCACCCCTGTCCTAAATGTCTATGTGTATGGAGAATTTCGGATGGAACATTTAATGCCATGCACTACATTTACCAAGCATAACACTGGCTTCAACCTTTATGCTGATGATAAATAATGAGTTTAGTGTTAGGCTTGATAAACATAGTACTTAATGATTTATTAGGGTTTACCATGTGGTCCATCAGGACATCCCTCTACAGTCTCAGTGGTAATACCTGAAAGTGTAGCCTGATTCAATCAATTTTATTGATCCATCTCTTGAAACTGAGTTTTGCATCACAATCAACAACATGTTACGGGAGAAGTAACATTTTGTAGTGTTGGTTTAGAACAAGAACACTAACTATTGCTTTTTTCTGGAAAATGCAGTAAAATTCCACAATTTGGAAAAAATATTCCATGGCATTTGACATTTTTTGCCTTATCAGTAAATCTACAGAACACTATGGGCCAGATATTCAGAGCATTGTGCTTGGCACAAATTATTTGCACTAGCGCTGTGCATGTATTTGTGCCTGTTTCAGATAGTCAAAGGATTGCATTGCATGGGCATGATTGTAAAAGGTGCTATTAGATCAGCGCATGGTGCAGCAAACCGCTGGCTTCAGCAAACCCTGGTGCACCAGTGACCCTGCACCTAATATAACAAAAAACAGGGTCCAGGTGCCAAAGTTCTTGAATGTGCCACAAGATGAAAGCTGCACCAAGGAAATGGCAAGCCATAGGGTGGGCTTGCAGCAGAAGTGGCCAGTGATGTTGAAGCACTGGCTGATTGCCTCATTGGTGGCAGCTCATTCTGGGCATGCTTTGGCTTGTGGAGGGGTAATTGGCATCTGGATGGGGTAAGAGGTGGCAACTACCCCCAACAGGGTAAATGCACGACTGCTGCCTGCAGTACAGGTCCATGGGGGGAAGGAAGGCATACCAGTGCCACCATGGAGGGGGGGTGAGGGGTCCCAAAGCTCATACCTGCCACAGACCACCAGCCACTCCAACGGTGGTCTGGCAGGTGTCAAGGGCTCTGAGGCACCTTCCCCAAGGGGGAACAGGGTCACCTCTCACCCAGAGATGGCTCTGGGAGTGGCGCATGCAGGTTAGACCACCTCTGGGCTGGTCTAACAGCAGGCTTTTTGCACCTGGGGGGCTTCCAAACTCCCATTTTATGGGAAATTGCAGCATGGCCCTGGTGCAAGTCCTGTTTCACCATGGAGCACCAGTGTGGCCATCACAAGGACTGTGCATGCCTGGTTGGTGCAGGAGGTCTCCCTAGTGGCACAGGATGCCTTCTAAAATCATGACTGGCACAAGACCCCTTTGTTCCATGTCTCCTTAATGCAAGGCCCTTGCACCAGTCCTGATCTTTTAATAATTGGGCCCCATCCATTTTATGTGCTAGCGCTCTAGCGCAGAGTTAATGTATACAGTGCCAAAACTGTGCATATTGTGTGCACTGTGATATTCTGAGATATAGTGCTGCACTAAAGGAATAGCAAGGCTCCTCAACATTTTTCTAAAACTGAAACAGCTTTTCTGGGCTGAAGTTTGTGCCATAATCTGTGGCATTCACAGTTGCAGCTCCAAATCACACTGCTGCTGCCTGCCCCCTCTGCTCCAGCCCAACTGTGAAGTCAGGCCTCAGCCTTAGCTTCCTAGGGCTGGAGTCAGCGGAGTTGCTGTGGGTTCTTTCACTAGGTGCTGTCGCACCTAGCATACAGAGTGTGATAGTGCTTACAGTCTTAGTGGCTCCTCCAGCCACAGATGCTGGGGAGCAGAAGACTAAAAAAGGCAGCAGCATGGGAAGGAGCAACCCTTCCTAGGCCCACTAGGCTACCAGGGATTCTTTCTTTAAAACAAATATGGTCCCATCCGACCTCAGGGACCCTTGCCACAGCCACTGGCATCAGGGACTTACTAGCCACCAGGGACTCTAACCAGTCCATTGGATCACAAGGGCAACTATACGTAACTGATCAATATTGGGCCAAAGACAACTGCAAGGCCCTATGACCTAACCCTAGGCAACCCACTAAAAACTAGCAAGTGCCCATGTGTGCTAAGGGAATGAAGCTGATCCCCTCCCAGAAACTAGACTTTATGGGTAGATTTTCAAAGCCATCCTAACTCCTACAGCTGCAAGGCAAAAATGATGCAAACAGGTCTCAGCTTGCAGAGCCACAGTTTCTCCTCCAGCCATGGTATTTTCAAAAGTGGAGCTGGTTTGTGACCGGCTCCTTGATTTACGGCACCTTGCAGCCATTTTTTCAGCACAGCTGAGGGGAAAGGTTATGCCTGGTGGACTTATTCTACCAGTACGGACTGCACTGAGCTCAGCATGATCGATATCAGTAGAATAAGTGTGAAAAGGCATTGTTCTACATTGTATGACTTAGAAAGAATGTTCTGGCACACAGTTATCTCCTGCAGCTTATCCCTTCATTTACATCATCAGAGGGCTGGCGGACTGGTTGCCAGCATGGCAGGCAGGGGGATATAGTATCAACCAGATAGAGGCTAAAGCTACAGAACAGTAAGTAGCTGTAATAAATTAATTTAGGCCTGTTTTGCTTAAATGGGATCTCTAGGGTCCACTGCATTACTTTGGGGTAGCTGAGAGTTCTCCATTAAAATGATGTTATGAAGACAAAGTTAGAAACTGGAATGAACATAAATGAATTGTAGGCTTTCAAGCAGCTTTTTTGGACGGGGGGGGGCACTAGTACTATAACTGTTTGATTCTGATTTTGGCCAAACACCAGAAGCACCCCTGCAAAAGTTAAAGGAAAACTACACCCAAAACTTAAAAAAATATATGCTGTGCAGGGTGTTTTCATTTGTATGTGAAGTTCTAGTGTTTTCTTCCTTCTGACTGGTATTAGGAGTTTTTCCTAAATTAACCTGCTAGCTTTAGGGTAGTTTTACGACCACTGGAGATCTCCATATCAAATAGCTTTATTGCATGTCTTTGTCCTACAATGCACCTTGTTTCATGTAAAGGTGATGTAGCACAGCCCATAAATCCAGCAGAAAGCACTGCATTACAATCAGTTCACAACAATAGAGATGGCTATATTTTAAAATCTGTAGAATTCAGCATGGTGACCACCCTCATCCTAAAGGTTTTACTGTCCTGAAAAACTTTGCTGCTGGTAATTTTTGTGCGGCTTGTAAATCTTCTAAGATATTTAGTTTGCTTGGCATGTATGTGCTGAATGTTGGGTCTCTCTTACATCACAGTCACATGAGACAAGATGCACTGTGGGAACAAGAAATACAGTTACACTATCAGGTATGAAGATCCCCAGAGGTCGTAAAACTAGCATAAAGCTAGCAGGCTAATTTGGAAAAAACTCCTAATACCAGTCAGTGGGAAGGAAACACTAGAACTTCACATACAAATTAAAACACTCTGCACAACATATATTTTTTCAAGTTTTGGGTGTAGTTTTCCTTTAAGAAAACGGTATAAGAAATGTGATAAATCTCTGTGTGTTAGCAAGGGCTGAGTTTACTAAGCCTTTAACACTTTATTTATTTGTTTTTTGTGCAAATGTGAAAAAAGCTGCAGAATGGCAGTGGTTACATCAGAGTTACAGTACGTTATGTGACTTCATCATTCCACAATGAATGGTATAAGTAGTGGCAGGCAGGAAAGCAGGTGACTAGCAGGGAGGGCGTTCATCGCCATGGTATGGCAGCAGGCAACAGCTCCTCCACCTTCTCTTCCTTCATGGATGCTGCCACGTAAGGGAAAAGAAGATGCAACTTTGCTCCTGCATTCACTCTCAGCTACAGCTTCAGAAAAGGAGTACTGCAATTTCACAGTGCTTCATTCAATGTCATTTGCTGGAGAAATATGTATGTGTTAGGTCTCAGATTATCTATGTTGCATATATGGATTTCTGTAAAGCATCTGACTCTCTGAACAGAACTACCCTAGGAAGGAAATTAAAGGATATGGAAGTTGAGGAAAATCTAATATCAATAATCAATTAACTCTATTGAGATAACTGGTGTAAGGTTTGATATGGCGTAAAGGGAATTTCTGCACTTTCCTTCCCCTAAGTTTCTCTCCCCTTGCCTTCTTCACAATTTTTTTTAGTGCTTTCATGTCACAAGAGCTGTGTGTGTGTGTGCTTGGGGAGCAGAGCTAGGTTCCCTAGCGTGAGGGAGTAAAATCCAGGTATGGATTTTGAGTGTCAACTCATGGCCAACAGTTGTAGAATGCCCAGGAAAGAGTTGGGGAGCAACCATTTGAGAGAGTTTAAGCTGGACCAGGAGGAGAGAGGACACAGAGAACTTCTGTGGGGACAGTTGGGCTTACCAGGTGGTTGAAGCCATCCTGGAGCTCACCTGTATGCCTCAGCTGTCTTCTCCCAGTCTCCAAGTGAAGCAGCCAACTGTCCGTAGAGTGTGGCAGATCCAGTGTGGTGGCGGTTGGTCGAAAGAACAGTCGGTTGTCAGCGGTGTGGGCTCAGTTGGGCCTGTTTAATGTTTTATTTCAAGTTTAAGTTTGCTGGCCACTCATTGGTGGCATAGTGGAATCAAGGCTGCATCTTCAGTGAGTAAGTGTCGGGCTATCGGGGCAGAGCAGACAAGAAGGACCCTGAGAAGAGACCACACAACACCACCTGCAGGCAGCCCAATCCTCCCCCTCCTTCTCCTTCTTCCTAGGCTGGGGCAGTAAGCTGGCAAAAGCACTATTATTCTGGTGCTGTCTGCCTGTACAATTAATTTTAAATAAAAAGCCAAGGGAGCATAATTTGTAATTGCATCTCAGGTGTCACAGAAGATGGTCATGGTAAGGGGCTAGGGAAAGGCCCCAGGACTGATGACCGCCCATAGGTGCGTCTATTTAAATTTATGCTAATGGCGCTCCTGTTTGGAGCATAGGGCAGGGGTGGGCTTTAGGAGCTCATGAGGTGGAGCCTAGGGCAGGAAAAGCCTGAAAATTTGTTTTAATTAATAAATCAAAAGTCTCCTCAGGAGCAGGGTGAAGCCCCAGAGCAAAGAAGGTAGCCAGTTTGGCTAGTAATACAAACATTGTCCTGTACAGCAGCATAGCTGTGATCAGCCCCACAATTGGAAGACTATAGCCTGTAGTTCAAGGGGGCAGCACAACTGGCCACACACTCCTTTCGTCCTATTTAAGGGCTGCTCTCCTCACTCCACACACAAGCATTTTTCCTTGCTGGCGTCTGTTCATCTGTCTTCTCACTTTAGGCCTGCTTTGGCCTTACCCACCCACCCCAGTCTGGTTTGTTTGTGCTCTGGACTCTGCTAGGTTTCTGCTGGCTGTGTTCCTGTGTTTCTCCTACTTTGGTTAGTACTTGTTTTGCTTCCGGCTGCTGTGTGCTGTTTTTCTGTTCTGCTGAGTTTATGCTTTGGTTTTGTGTATTCTTTTTTTATGTTGATTACATGCATTCACAAGAAACATATTGAGGCAGCTTTCTCCACAAGCAGGTTGTGGAGGCATGGCACTGTTGTGGCCAATGCCCCCACAGCCTTTAAAGGCTTATCCGCCTTTCCCCAGTGCTGTGGCATGCTGCTGCTGACACTAGTTCAGCCAGCGTGCCACAACTTTCTAACGTTTTAGCCACTGCAATCAAGGGGCACCTTGTCATTGCAGAGTCATCCACTGCAATGAGGAAGTGATCCCTCATTGGAGGGCTGTTGCTGAAGGGGAGCTCAGTCCCCGTCAGCATGTCTCCCCCAATTTCTTGTATGCCGGTGCCCAATCCCCTCGGCTTAATTCCCCTTCCTGCTTCCATGATTGCCGACAGGGGTGCCCAGTCCCCGTCGGCATATCCCCCCTATTTCTTGTGTGCAGATGGGGGTGCCCAATTCCCATTGGCATGATGTTCTTGCAGCTGTCAACCTCCCCCAAAAGAGTCCATTGGCATGCGGGGAGCCCATCCCAGCGTGCTACATTCCCTGAAAGGGGAAAAACAGTCCTACAATGTTTTTTTGTTTTTTTCTTGTCCCTGTAAACAAAAAAGGTCCCTCGCTGTCTCCCTGCCCCTCTCTGCACCACCCACTGTGCACCCTGCCCCCCACACCCCCTCACTTCATACTTACCTCCAGAGCTCAGTGCGATGATCTTCGGTGGACCGGGAACATGTCTGCATTCTTCAAAGTCGACCGCAAACTGAGAAAATGCCAGTAAGCTGTATAGTGCAATAAATATGGTTTTTCCAACTTTGATGCATGTCTCGGGCATTTTGGGGAATTTTGTCACCACATTTTCAACATGGGTTTTTGTGACCCCTCTTCATGAATTCTGGCACTGTCATGGCGTTAATCAGTCCTGAAAGGTGATTTCGCGGTCACTGTGCGGAATCACCTTTCGGAACTGATTATTGAAATGACAGTGCCAGTATTCATGAGGCAGGCTCTCAAAAAGCCAATGTTGCCAATTTAGTAGAAAAATCATAAAAATGACTGTTTTATGGGTGTGCGTTGCGCAGTTGCTACGCATGCTCGTAACTTCGCAAATTTGCAATATTTTCACACCAGATTTTCACAATGGCATTTTTCCACACCTCCTTGTGAACAGTATAGCTGTAATTTTTCACATCCTGGCCGAAATGTGCTTTCGCACTTCTGGCGCAGAATAGCGTGGTCACTGTGGGAAATCAGTGTTTGGGACAGATTATGAAAATGACAGTGACACTGTTCATGAGCAGAAGTCCTAAAATGCCTATGTTGAAAATTTGGTGCTGATACTCCATAAAAATGACTATGTTACGAGCGAGCATTGTGCAGTTTGCATGCACGCTTGTAAGTTAGAGAATTTATAATATTGCCACTCCAGATTTTCAACATTGCCATTGTTCTGCACCTCCTTAAGTACAGTGCAGCTGTCATTTTTCACATCCTAGCCAAAATGTGTTTCGCACTTCCAGCGTAGAATAGCACGGTCGCTGTGGGAAATCCATGTTTGGGACACATTATGAAAATGAAATTGACACACTTCATTAGGAGAGGCCCTAAAATGGCTATGTTGAAAATCTGGTGACGAAAGTCCATAAAATGAGAGTGCTACGGGTGTGCGTTGCGCAGTTTCCATGCATGCTCATACCTTCACAACTTTGCAATATTTTCACTCCAGATTTTCAACATTGCTATTTTTTCACCAGATTTTCAACACTGGCATTTTTTACACACCTCCTTGTGAACAGTATAACTGTCATTTTTCACATACTGGCCGAAATGTGTTTTCACTCTTCCGGCGCACAATTGTGCGGTCGTTGTGGGAAATCAGTATTCGGAACACATTAAGAAAATCACACTGACACTGTTCATGAGCAAAGGGTCCTAAAATGGCAATGTTGAAAATTTTGTGATGAAACTCCATAGAATGACTATTAAGAGCATGCATTCTGCAGTTTCCATGCACCCTTGTAACTTCACAAATTAGTAATATTTTCACACCACATTCTCAACAGTGGCATTTTTCCACACCTTCTTATGAAAAGTATCATTTTTCACATCCTGACCAAAATGTGTTTTCGTTCTTCTGGTGCAGAATACCGCAGTCGCTGTCGGAACTCATTGTTTGGGACAATTTAGGATTCAGCGAGTGGGGGCGGAGTGACCGAGCTTTGATCTCTGTCGGGACAGCTGCAGATTTCTTTGTGGGCAGAAAAAGGTGCCAATGCAGGCAGGAGCCTAGTACAAAAGGGCAGCCTGCAGCGCTGGGACAAACACAATGAGTGAGTCAGAGAGAAGGAGTGAGCAAGCTCAACGGAGCTGTGTCGGGACTGCTGCGGATTTCTTTGTGGGCAGAATAAGGCAGCAGTGCACGCAGGGGCCCAGTACAAAAAGGCAGTCCGCAGTGGCAAGAGAAACAGAATGAGTGAGTGAGAGAGGGGGAGTGAGCAAGCTCAATGGAGCTCTATCATGACTGCTGCAGATTTCTTTGTGGCCAGAAAAAGGCAGCAACGCAGGCAGGAGCCCAGTACAAAAGCGCAGCCTGCAGCGCTGGCAGAAACGGAATGAGCGACTGACAGAGGGGGACTGAGCAAGCTCAACAGAGCTCTGTCGGGGATGCTGCAGATTTCTTTGTGGCAGAAAAAGGTGCCAACAGAGGCAGGAACCCAGTACAAAAGGACAGCCTACAAAGCCACGACAAACAGAATGAGCGAGTGACACAAGGGGAGTGAGCGACCTCAACACAGCTCTTTCAGGACAGCTGCAGATTTCTTTGTGGGAAGAAAAAGGTGCAATCACAGGCAGGAACCCAGAACAAAAGGACAGCCTGCAGCGCCGGGAGAAACACAATGAGTGAGTGAGAGAGGAGGAGTGAGCGGCACAACAGAACTGTGTTAGGACTGCTGCAGATTTCTTTGTGGGCAGAAAAAGGCAGCAAGGTACGCAGGGGTCCAGTAAAAAAGGCCAGCCTGCAGCAGTGAGAAAAACACAATGAGAGAGGGGGAGTGAGTGAGCTCAACAGAGCTCTATCATGAGTGCTGCAGATTTCTTTATGCGCAGAAGAAGGTGGCAACACAGGCAGGAGCCCATTACAAAAGGGCTGCCTGTAGCGGCGGCAGAAATGGGATGAGCAATTGAGAGAAGGGGAGTGAATGTGGTCAATGAAGCTCTGTCAGGACTGCTGCAGATTTTTTTGTGGGCAGAAAAGAAAAAATTACTCACCTTAGTAATTATGTTTCTTCTAATGGAGTCTTGCTGTATTCTGACAATTGCAGTTAGGTCCAGCCTTTCCACTGCCCCTGGAGAACATAGGGTTAACTTTTATATGCATGGCATAGAATGTTCATCTCAAGCTCGGTTGAAGCCTCTACCTGTTGTTATTTGAACTGCAACTGTCAGATCTTTATGAGCAAAAACTCACTAGGTGTTCTGTGTGGAAACTGCAAAATGTGTAACTAGCCAACTGGCAGAAATATAAAGTTTTGGGTTCTCAAAGGAAGACTCAAGTCAGGAAACCCAAAAACAAAACCCAATCAAATGAAACAACATTCCACCCAAAGAAAAAAGAGGGTGTAAAAATGGCACCCCTAGGGTGCCAACACTGCTCCTGCCCACCCACATCCCAAAATCTAGATTCTGAGAGGGGAGGTGGGGGGAGGTCAGAATACAGCAAGACTCCACTAGAAGAAACATAATTACTAAGGTGAGTAATTTTTTCTTCAAACAACTTGAAGTCTTGCTGTATTCTGACAATTGCAGACTACCAAGCAGTACCTCCATGGAGGAGGGACAGAACCTGCTTTGGAAACAAGCTCTGAAGTACTGCTGTGTCAAACCGAGCATAACTCCTAGCCTGGATATCCAGAGAATAATGCTTGGTAAAAGTATGGACTGTTTTCCAGGTGGCTGCTTGACAAATTTCTAAGAGAGGGATATCCCTGGCAGCAGCAAGGGAAGCAGCTGTACATCTTGTGGAATGAGCCCTCAGGCCTGAGGTTGGAGTTCTACCCAGTGTTTCATAGCAGAATTGTATGCAAGAAACAATCTACCTGGCAATAGATCTCTTGGTCGCAGGTTTGCCCTTCCCAAGTTCTCCATAAGTGAGGAACAACTGGAGGAATTCAAACCTGTGACCCTTGGTACACTCTATGTAGTAGCTAAGGGCTCTTTTAACATCCAAACTGTGTAGCCTCCTCTCTCCCAAGGAAGAATGATCAGTGAAGAAAACAGGGAGAGATATGGACTGATTGAGGTGGAAATCTGAAACCGCTTAAGGCAAGAACTTTCTGTTAGTTCTAAGGACCACTTTTTCTCTGTGAAAAGAGATGAAATCAGATTCCACTGACAAGGCTTGCAATTCACTGATATGCCTGGCAGAAGTAATGGCTACCAAAAACACAGTCTTCCAAGTCAAGTACTTGAGCTCTGCTGAGGACAAAGGCTCAAAAGGGGGTTGCATAAGCTGAGCAATGCAAACATTAAGATCCCAAGCAGGAGCAGGATCCCAAAAGGGAGGATTGGTGTGAAACTATCCCTTGAAAAACTTACAGAATACAGGATGGGATGACAGAGAGGAAGACTTGCCTACAGACAGGAAAGCAGAAACAGCTGCCAAGTGTACCTTGAGAGTAGCTGGTCTGAGACCTAGGCCATTAAGATGGACCATATAATCCAGAACCGTAGGCAATTCAGCAGAGTCTGGAGAAATATTCTTCTTAGAACACCAAATGCTGAATCTTTTTCATTTGGAGTTGTATGTCTTTCTGGTGGAAGGCTTTCAAGAAGCCTTAAGGATATCCAGAACCCCTTGGGAAAGATGCAGATCTGCAGACTCTAACTCTTCAAGAACCAAGCCTTGAGACTGAGAGACTGAAGAATGGGGTACCAAATCCTCCCCTGAGAGGATGTTAACAGGTTGTAATTCCTGGGAAGAGTCAGGGGAAGATGGACTTCTAGGGACAACAACAAGGGATGCCATGGCTGTCTGGCCCAGTCTGGAGCAATCAGAATCACTTTGCATGTTTGTGACCTTATCTTGACAAGCACTTTGAACAGGAGAGGGAAAGGGGGGAAAGCATACAGAAATTTCCCTTCCCGGTTCAGGATCAGAGCATCCAGGGGGACTGAGCCCAAGACTGGGGGTCTGCAACAAAAAAGAGGAAGTTGGTGATTGTCTGGGGCTGCAAAAAGATCTATCTCTGGAGTGCCCCATCTTGAGAAAATCACTTTCAACACCAGAGGATCTAGGGTCCATTCGTGATGGCCCTGGGATATTCTGCTCAGTGCATCTGCTAGGACATTGTCCTTCCCTAGAAGGTGAACTGCTATCAGAGAGATTTGCAGGGAATAGGCCAGGAACCACAACTTCATTGCTTCTGTGCACAAGGCCATAGACCGAGTGCATCCTTGCTTGTTGATGTACCACATGGTGGTGGTGGTGTCTGTTCTAGCCTGAACCACCTTGTTCTGTACAGATTGGGAAAAAGCTTGCAGTGCCAGAAGCACTGCTCTGAGTTCCAAGAGACTGATGTGAAGCAGAGATTCCTGAGGCAACTACAGTCCCTGGGTGGTAAGTTCCCCCAAATGGGCTCCCCAGCCCAGCAGGGAAGCATCAGTGGTGAGGACCAGTGAATGAGACTGACTGCCAAATGGAACCTCTTGTCTCAAATTGTCCTGATCCTGCCATCATTGCAGAGCTTGGATCAGAGTTCGAGTCACTGGAATTAGTTTGGTATGGGAATCCTTTCTTTGGGACCAAAAAGCTCTTAAGTGGAACTGAATGTCCCTCATTTGGAATATTGCACCTTGGACCACTGCTATAGAAGCTGCCATGTGGCCCAGTAGCTGAAGGAAATGCCTTGCTGGTCGAGACACCTGAAGTCTGAATGAAGAGGTCAGTTCCATGAGGGTCCTTGCCCTTTCTGGGGGCAGGAAGGCTCTTGCTTTTACCGTATCCAGCTCTGCCCCTATGAAGGTGAGGAGCTGCACTGGTTCGAGAACTGACTTTGGTAGGTTGAGAAGAAATCCTAAAGAAGTGAGCACTTGCTGGGTCACTTGCAGGTGTGACTTGACTTGGTCTGGAGACTGGCCCACTGTGAGCCAGTCGTCCAAGTATGGAAAAATGGAAATCTTTGTCTTCTTGGAAGGCAACAACCTACCAGGCACTTTGTGAAGACCTTGGGGCTGATTTTGAGCCAAAGGACATTGCTCTGAACTGATAGTGGCCTGAGGACAACTTGAACCTGAGGTACTTTCTGCGGGAGCACCTGATGGGAATGTGAAACTAGGCATCTTTGAGGTCCAGGGAGGCTAGCCAGTCCCATGGCCTTAGAGAGGGAAGGATAATTCCCAGAGTTATCATCTTGAACTTTGGCTTTAAAAGATGTTTGTTCAGGTATCTTAGGTCCAGGATGGGTCACCACTCTCCTGTCTTTTTGGGGATTAGGAAGTACCTGGAGTACAATCCTTTGCCCCAGTGTAGGGTAGGTACTCTCTCTCTATAGCTCTGAGAGCTAGAAGAGAAGAAACCTCTGCCTCTAGGGCAAGAGTTTCTGAGAGATTTGCAGGTGGAAAAGATCTGGCTCTCAGCTTAAGAAATATTTTGAAGCTGAGAACCAGACCCTGGCTTACTACTTCCAGGACCCACTTGTCTAATGTAAGAGACATCCAGTCCTGGACAAAGTAAGCCAGCCTGCCCCCTGCTGGGATAGGAGAATCGACCCAGGCAGACGCATCAGGGTGTCAGCTTGGCAGGGGCTTTAGGCTGAGGGGTGGATGCAGGCCTGCTCATCCCCCTTCTGCCTCTCCTGCTGAAGAAACCCCTCTGTGAAAAAGAAGAACAGGCCTGTGCTTGGTAAAAAGGCCTTTGGAAAGGCCTGCCCCTGCCCCTGGACTGCTGCCTTTGAGGAGTTGCTTGCCTTTCCTTGGCCTGAACACTCCTGCAAGTGGTCCTGTATTCATCCATTTTCTTCATGTAATTCTCTGTCTGCTCCCCAAACAGAGAATTACCCGCTACAGGAAAATCCATGGCCTTAGCCTGGGTATCCTGTGAGAGGCTAGTACATCTGAGCCAAGCCATTCTCTGAAGAGCCACAGATGTAGCCATGACTCTTGATGATACATCATTAGAGTGTACAGCAGCATGCAACTGAACTTTCGATGCCTCAGTCCCATCTGCAGCCACCTCCTCCAGCTCCTTGGCAAGCTGGGGGGAAGCCTGTTTAGCCAGTGCCAGAACAGTGTCCCACCTGGACTTCTGGTACCTGGCTGCATAGGCCATATAATTAGCCTGTCTGAGTCCTAAGGATGTTGCCATGTACTGCTTCTTTGCCATGGCATCAGTCTTCCTGGAGTCCTTGTCCGGGGGGGGTGATGCCAAGGTAATGCTTGCCTTATCACAGGCAGCAGCCTGTATAACCCCAACATGGCAGCATTGCTGATAAAAGAACTCCGTATCTGAGCCTGAAAGAGTATGCCTCTTGTCCATTCTTCTGTCCACAGGAGGTGTGGAATTGGGAGACTTAAGAATTTTTTGTGTCTGTTTCCCAAAAGATTTGTGGAGGGGAATAGACAGTCTCCTGGACTCTGGGATGTCCATCATCTCTACATAGTCAGGCTCTTCCTGATCCTCCACTGCCTCCCTCACAGGAAGCTGGAGGCTATCAGCCACTTTCTGTAAAACATGTAGTGGGAAGGGGACTCAGAAAGCCTATGAGGAGAAACACCTGAAGGTCTGTCTGGAGAGATGTCCAGGTCAATAGACACATCCAGACTTTCACCATGGCCATAATCATCTTCCAACTCTCCTTCCTCCTCAAACTCCGGTTCATAAAATTCTTCCAGGGTATAATCCAGAACTGGGGGAACCGACCGAACTGAGTCCCTGCCAAAAGGTGCCGGTTCAGTCGGAACCGATCGAAGCGATTCCACAATACGAATCGCTTTGGCTATTTCATCAGTGGAGTTGGAGTATGGGATTCTGGATCTGAACTGGTCGACTTGTCTTTTCTTTTTCTTTTTGTCGGAACTGATTCCACGGAATCGGCTGTCCTTTTGCCTGAAGAAGTATCGCCCTGGTCAGAGGACACTCCTTCTGGTTTGGTCGGAACCGGGCTGGCCATCTGAGTCAGCGGACTTCTTGGCCTCCCTTTCCCTCAGTCTACCTAATCTCTTTTCCAGGCTAGATTTGGGAAAATGTTTGCAAATTTGGCAGTCTGAATCAAGGTGGTCAAACCCCAGACAATAGACACAGGTGGTGTGGGGATCAGCCTTAGCAAAGACCTCCCCACACACACTGCAGTGTTAAAACCCAGTGGGTCCGTTTTTTTTCATGGGTTTCTCAGACATGACCAACCTAACCAAACTTACCCTTTTTTCCGCAATCCGCCCGGCAAGACTCCCCTATCGGTTCCTGACCGTGTCACGGGTCTTGGAAAAAATCGTACTAAAACCCGTTTTTTTAGAACCGATATGGACTGGTAACCACACACTAAAGTAACGTACAAATTTTACCTCAAAATGATTGGTTCAGCCGAACCAATCCACAGCTTTAAAAGTTCCACACAGAAAACAGAACAAAACCTATCTAGTACTCATGGTACCACAGACAGAGACTTAAACCGACTATGCGGAAACAACAATTTCGGAAGAAAAACCAACCGAAAACCGAAACTTCAACCGACTTTGAACCGAGCAGCAGGAGAAATCTCCGGAGCGACTGTTCAGTGAGACGGAATAAAGAATCTGACGGTTGCAGTTCGAATAACAACAGGCAGAGGCTTCAACCGAGCTTGAGATGAACATTCTATGCCATGCATAGAAAAGTTAACCTTATGTTCTCTGGGGCAGTTGAAAGGCTGGACCTAACTGCAATTGTCAGAATACAGCAAGACTTCATGTTGTTTGAAAGGCACCGACAGAGGCAGGAGCCCAGTACAAAAGGGCAGCCTGCAGCGCCAGGAGAAACAGAATGAGCAAGTGAGATAGGAGGAGTGAGCGACCTCGCCGAAGCTCTAGCATGACTGCTGCAGATTTCTTTGTGGGCAGAAAAAGGTGGCAATGCAACTGGGAGCCCCATACAAAAGGCCAGCCTGCAGCGTCAGAAGAAAGAGAATGAGTGAGTGAGAGGGGGTAGTGAGCAAGCTCATGGAGGTCTATTGTGACTGCTGCAGATTTCTTTGTGGACAGGAAAAGGCAGCAACACAGACAGGAGCCCAGTACAAAAGGCCAGCCTGCTGCGCCAAAAGAAATGGAATGAGCGAGTGGGGGGGGGGGTGAATGAGGTCAACGGAGCTCTGTTGCGGTTGCTGCACATTTCTTTGTGGCCAGAAAAAGGTGCTAACAGAGGCAGGAGCCCAGTACAAAAGGGCAGCCTGCAGTGCCAGGAGAAACAGAATGAGACCATAAGACAGGGGGGAACTGAGTGACCTCAATGGAGCTCTGTTAGGACACCAGCAGATTTCTTCGTGAATAGAAAAAGGTGCCAACGCAGGCAGGATTCCAGTACAAAAGGACAGCCTGCAGCGCCAGGAGAAACACAATGAGCGAGTCAGAGAGGAGGTGAGTGAGCGAGCTCAACGGAGCTCTATCGTGACTGCTGTGGATTTGTTTGTGGGCAGGAAAAGATGGCAATGCAGGCAGGTGCTCGGTACAAAGGGGCAGCCTACAGCAGCGGGAGCAACAGAATGAGTGAGTGAGAGAGAGTGAGTGAGCGACCTCAACGGAGCTCTGTCATGACTGCTGTGGATTTCTTTGTGAGCAGAAAAAGGCGGCAATGCAGGCAGGAGCCCAGTACAAAAGGCCAGCCTGCAGCACCAGCAGAAACAGAATGAGAGATTGGGAGAGGGGAGTGAGCGAGCTCAATGGACATCTATCATGACTGCTGTGGATTTCTTTGTGGGCAGAAAAAGACAGCAACACAGGCAGGAGCACAGTCCAAAGGGACAGCCTGCAGCGCCGGCAGAAACGGAATGAGTGAGTGACAGAGGGGGAATGAGCAACCTCAACAAAGTTGTGTCAGGACTGCTGCAGATCTCTTTGTGGACAGAAAAAGCCACTAATGCAGGCAGGAACCCAGTACAAAAGGGCAGCCTGCAGCAGTGGGAGAAACAGAATGAGTGAGTGAGGTTAAGGGAGTGAGTGAGCTCACCGGAGTTCTGTTGGGACTGCTGCGGATTTCTTTGTGGGCAGAAAAAGGCAGCAATGCATGCAGGGGCCCCATACAAAAGGGCAGCCTGCAGCAACACGAGAAACAGAATGAATGAGTGAGAGAGGGGGAGTAAGTGAGCGAGCTCAATGGAGCTCTGTCCAGACTGCTGCAGATTTCTTTGTGGGTACAAAAAGGTGTCAATGCAGGCAGGTGCCCAGTATGAAAGGGTAGCCTGCAGTGCCAGGAGAAACAGAATGAGTGTGTGAGACAGAGGGAGTGCGTGACCTCAATGGAGCTCTGTCGGGATAGCTACAGATTTCGTTGTGGGCAGAAAAAGGTGTCAACGCAGGCAGGAGCCTAGTACAAAAGGGCAGCCTGCAGCACCGGGAGAAACACAATGAGTGAGTCAGAGAGAGGGAGTGAGGAAGCTCAACGGAGCTGCATCAGGACTGCTGCAGATTTCTTTGTGGGCAGAAAAAGGCAGCAATGCATGCAGGGGCCCAGTACAAAAGGGCAGTCTGCAGCGGCAGGAGAAACAGAATGAGTAAGTGAGAGAAGGGGAGTAAGCAAGCTCAACGGAGCTCTATCATGATTGCTGCAGATTTCTTTGTGGCCAGAAAAAGGTGGCAACACAGGCAGGAGCCCAGTACAAAAGGGCAGCCTGCAGCGCTGGCAGAAACGGAACGAGCGACTGACAGAAGGGGACTGAGCCAGCTCAACGGAGCTCTGTCGTGAATGCTGCAGATTTCTTTGTGGGCAGAAAAAGGTGCCAACAGAGGCAGGAACCCAGTACAAAAGGACAGCCTACAGCGCCACGACAAACAGAATGAGTGAGTGACACAAGGGGAGTGAGCGACCGCAACAGGGCTCTTTCAGGACCGCTGTGGATTTCTTTGTGGGCAGAAAAAGGTGCAATCGTAGGCAGGAGCCCAGAACAAAAGGGCAGCCTGCAGCACCGGGAGAAACACAGCAAGCGAGTGAGAGGGGGAGTGAGTGAGCTCAAAGGTGTTCTGTCGTGACTGCTGCAGATTTCTTTATAGGCAGAAAAAGGTGGGAAACGCAGGCAGGAGCCCAGTACAAAAGGGAAGCCTGCAGAGCCAGCAGAAACAGAACAAATGAGTGAGAGAGGAGAAGTGAGCAAGCTCAACAGACCTGTGTCAGGACTGTTGCAAATTTCTCTGTGGGCAGAAAAAGCCACAAATGCAGGCAGGAGCTCAGTACAGAAGGGCAGCCTGCAGCAGCAGGAGACACAGAGCGAACAAGTGAATGAGGGGGAGTGAGTGAGCTCAACGGAACTCTATTGGGACTGCTACAGATTTCTTTTTGGGCAGAAAAAAGCAGCAATGCATGCAGGGGTCCAGTACAAAAGAGCAGCCTGCAGCAGCGGGAGAAACAGAACGAGCGACTGAGAGATGGGAAACTGAGAGAAACAGAATGTAACTCTATCGTGACTGCTGCAGATTTCTTTGTGGGCAGAAGAAGGCGGCAATGCAGTCTGGAGCCCCATACAAAAGGGCTGCCTGCAGCCCCAGGACAAACAGAATGAGTGAGTGAGACAGGGGAAGTGACCGACCTCAACAGTGCTCTATCGTGACTGCTGCAGATTTCTTTGTGGGCAGACAAAGGTGGCAACTCAGGCAGGAGCCCAGTTCAAAAGGCCAGCCAGCAGCACTGGCAGAAATGGAATAAGCGAGTGAAAGAGGGGGATTGAGCAAGCTTAATGGAGCTGTGTCATGACTGCTGCAGATTTCTTTGTGGGCTGAAAAAGCCACCAACAGAGCAGGAGCCCTGTACAAAAGGGCAGCCCGCAGCGCCACGAGAAACAGAATGAGCGACTGAGAGAGGTTGACTGGGCCACCTCAACGGAGCTCTGTCGGGACAGCTGCAGATTTTTTTGTAGACAGAAAAGGGTGCCAATGCAGGCAGGAGCCCAGTACAAAACAGCAGCCTGCAGCACTGGGAAAAACAGAACAAGCGAGTGACAGAGGGCCACTGAGCGAGCTCAATGGATCAACGCAATCAACATTCGGCATTGACAAGTGCTTGTTTTCTTTTGGGGCTTTCTGGTTGCCCTTAATTTGTGCTGTGTTGCTCCTTTGCTGTGCTTTGGTTCCCTGTACTCCTCAGCTACCTGGCATCATCAGATCCCTGCATTGCTATCTGGCATCCTCTGTTTCCTGCATTTGTTGTACCAGTATGTTTCAGCTCCAATTCAAAGCCTCTGCTGCTGTGTAAACTTAATTGCCTCCACCTGGTCTAAGCTCTTGCTCTCAGCCTGCTTCAGGGTATGGCAACAGGTACTGTTGTACTTCTGTTGCAGCTCCAGGTAATATGTGCTGTTTTTGCTCCTTCTTTCTTTTCCTTGGGGATTTCTCACTACAATCTTCATTATGCATAAAAATTATTTTACCTGTCCACTGCATTTACCCAGCCTGCAATTGCACTTCCTTATTATTCCTCTAAACAAACCTATTTCAATTTGCTTGGCTATTCAGTGCTACTAGCTATGCAACAAAATCTCACCTGCTTCTCTTGCCCTTTCATGTTGCTCTCCCCTTGTGTACAGCCCTTTTGGGGTTCATAATATGCTCAAACTGTTACTCTGACTGCTGGTACAAAAATAGGCCCTTTTAAAACCCTACTCAAGGAATTTCTTGCTAACAACTCTTCTTGCGACTGCTCTTAGTAGTACTATACTAACTCATCCCTGCCACCTCCTTCACACTGACTAATTACTTTTTTCCTTGCTTTGTTATCAGTTATAATGATTGAATACCCGCCTTACAATCTGTATCTTTGTAAATTTTGCTGCTGTTTTTGCACACGACGCTGGTGTGTCTCTGCCCTCTGCTATGGAATGTTACCCAGTTCTTTATATACCTACTAATGTAATATATGGACTGATCGATGTCTTGATGTCTTGCACCTGTACTTGTAATGTTGTTCTGTGTCTACCGATGAGGAGCCTTTGCAAAAGAGTCTGTGGATTCAAAGCGTGTAATTCCGATTTCTCAATAAATAAATAAATAAAACACATGCCAGTCCAGCTACAGCTGCAGATATTCATCAATTTAATTTCACCTACGAGTTTAATTTAACTGCTGGTACTTAAATTATTTTATCCTACTGGTTTAATTAGCTGTTTGGCGTCATGGTGCCTCTCTGTGACATCTCCATTTTGCCCCTGGTGTGGAACTGTGTTGTTGCAGGGGACATCGTGGCTCCAGGCAGTGGGAGCTGCCTTCAGCTTCTTATAATGTTTTATCAGTCACTGGCTTGCCCTGGCCTTCTATTGCTGCTCCACACAGTATTTATGGCATTCCGGCAACCAACTATTCCAGGCAACTCTCTACCGTAGGGCTGCTGGCTCCACCCAGCATTCTACCATCCTTTCCCTGCTATTCTGAACCTGACTTACACAGTCATCCCAGCCTTCCTGTCCCTTGAAGTTCTCCCAGCCTTCTTGTCCCTTGCACTACCAGTATTGCTCATATACCAGCTGTCATGGCTCTAATGCAATCAACTTGCAAGTCCGTTCATTCCAGGACCTCTCCCCTTTCAATACTGGTATCCCCTTCCAAGTCTGAGAGCATATCACGTTTACTTGCTTTGAACTACACCTCCTACTGTACTGACTTTGCAGCCTCTTCCTACCTAACCAGCTTCACAGCCTCCTCCTCTCCAACTGTCGGACCCGGGCTTTGCCCGGCCTCACCATTCTCTTACTCATAATATACTACCCAATTCACTCCCAATTTGGCTTTCTAATGGACTTGGTTGGCATGCATTCCTGTGGTTGACAACTGCTATTTGCCTTACCTAGACCCATTAGAAGGCCGATACAGCTCAGTCTGACATATGTACAGGTCTCATCCAGTCAAGACCCATGAGAGCGTCCACAGTGCTCAGTCTGACCTATGTATAAGTCTCCCTAAGTCTGCTGTCATCCATTACAACCCATGTATGGGTCCCATTCTCCTTACCATGTGCAGATGTCATGCTCATTACAACTCACTTTTCCACATTTTGGAGACATGCCGACCATATCCATTACTCCAGGACTAGCCCTGTGGCAGACGGTCTCTCTTTCTGCACCCCGAAGTCTGCATCTTGAGCACGCAAAGCTTGGGGCTGGGTCCTTCTCACCTGGCCCATAGTTGGGAAGGTCCTCGCTCTGGGTGGGCCTTCAGTCATCAACCATACTGACGGCACCTCTCGATATAGCATTTAAGACTTCAGTGGTGAAGTGGTGGGGCTATCATGGGAAAGGGACCTTTAACTGCCCGAGATTGTTCGGAAGCACCCTTTCATGCTATTCTCCCTACAATCACCTCTGGTTCACTTAATTTGTTCATAGATTGGTAGGCCAGCTGAGCGCCTCGGCAGTCATTACGGTCCTCCTCCCACCTTGGTCGACTCTTGTTGCAGAGTGCACTCAGAACCTTCCACGGTGTTCTCATTAGAGAGATAGAGTGAGAGTGTTCCCTGAAATTGCAATTCCCTTGGATTGATCTACTTACTTGCAGTAGCAGAGCCATCACTAACCAAAACTGTCCCAAAGCCTGGAGGGAAGGCGACCTTAGCCTTGGATCCCCAGAGGTTTCCTTCTCAAAGGAAGTTTTTCTCTCATCCATGCCAATGGTCATAATATTAGATAGGCATTTTTGTAGTCCCTAGGTCACTTAGGTAGGTTTCCCACTTTCGTAGGTTTCCACTGTCGGATGGAGTCAGGAGGATGTCCTGTAATTGTCTTGTCTCCCCCTTTGGCTGTTCTTTCTCTGCTTAGGAAGCCAAGCCTCCATGCCTTACAGTCAGACCTCCGAGTGGGTCACTTTTCACCTCTCATTCCCTGCTTACTTCACTCAAACAATATGACCAACTGACCTATGCTACCAGCTGAATCCCATTACCAACCAACCTACATACAGGTCTTCATTGACCCATGCTATCACCTGAACCTATGCTACCACCTGACCTATGTACAGGTCTTCATTTACTCATGCTACCAGTCATGAAGTTGATGGCAGATAAGGACCACAAGGCCCATCTAGTCTGCACATTTCTTTTTCTACCTTATAAATGTGCCATCGGCCTTTGCTCTGTCAGTGGCCTATCTATTCATACCCATCTGTATTGCTCCCTTATGCCTATCCCATGTCTGTTTGAAGCCCTGCACTATATTCATAGCCACCACTTCCTGAGGTAGGCTGTTCCATGCATCCACCACCCTTTCTGTGAAAAAGAATTTCCTCACATTCCCCCTTAATTGGCCTCCCTCTAGTCTCATGCTGTGTCCTCTTGTCCTGCAATTTTTCTTATATTTAAACATGTTAGACTCTTTCACCTTGTAAATGCCTTTAAGGTGTTTGAATGTTTCGATCATATCACCTGTCTCCATCCTTTGCTCAAGGGTATACATATTGAACTCCATTAATCTGTCCTCATATGTCTTCTGATGCAGTCCCTGCATCATTTTGGTTGCCCTTCTCTGGACTGCCTCAAGTTGGTTAATGTCCTTGTGGAGGTGTGGCCTCCAGTACTGCATGCAGTACTCCAGATGGGGCCTAACCAGTGTCTTGTAAAGAGGGATTATTACCTCCCTCTTACGACTTGTGATACCCTTACTAATACACCCTAACATCCCCCTAGTCTTACCTACTGCTTTAGAGGTCTGCTTGGATGATTTCAGGTCATTGGTGATGATGATGTCCAAGTCTCTTTCTTCCTTTGTGACTGCCAGCAACTCCCCTCCCAGCCTATAGGTGGATTCAGGGTTTCTCTTCCCTATGTGCATGATCTTGCACTTCTTTGCATTAAATCCCAGTTGCCACTCTTCTGACCATTTTGCTAGTTTATCCAGATCTCTTCTCATTCTGCCCACTCCATCTGGATCATCTACTCTGTTGCAGATCTTGGTGTCATTTGCAAACAGACAAGCATTACCCCTCTAGTCCATCTGCAATGTCACTAATGAAGATATTGAAGAGGATTGGCCCCAGAACTGATCCCTGAGGTACCCCACTTGTCACTTGCATCTCTTCTGATTATATACCATTTACCACCACTCTCTGTTTTCTGCCCGTCAACCAGTTTGCGTGACACCCACGCAACGGAACCCATTCTACCAACTGACCAACTTACAGGTCCTTGACCCCGATACGTGTTTACTACCTTGCATGCTTTACTTGACACTCTTTTTGGGCTTCTTCCTAAGGTATCTTTAGCCAAGGAAATCACTCCAATGGCACCTCAAGGGGTGGAACCCTCCCCAAAGTTCCTTGTCTTCGTACTCCTACAGGGTGGTATATCCCACGGATAGAGAGAGGTGAACAGCCAAAGTTTATCTATGTTACACAAGCACAAAACCAATTGCATAGGCACACTTGAATTGGAAGGCTATAGCCTGTAGTTCAAGGAGGCAGTGCAACTAGCCACACCCCCTTTTAACCTATTTAAGGGCTGCTCTCCTCACTCCACACACAAGCATTTTTCCTTGCCCCTCCATCCACTCCTCCTCCCCCACAGCACGCTTGTCTCTCCCATGGGCTTCTTCCTAAGGTACCTTTAGATAAGAGAATCACTCTCATGGCACTTCAAGGGGTGGAACCCTCCCCTAGGGTTCCTTGCCTTAGTACCCTGGTATATCCCATGGATAGAGAGGTGAACAGCCAAAGTTTACCTACGTTACACAAGCACAAAACCAGTTGCACAGGCACATTGAACCAGTGGACAGGGTTTTACTGAGAGAGCTTAATTTTTGTGTCAATTGTTCGAGCCCAAGGTACAGTTTCCCAACAGACTGCATACTGCTTTCAGGATTTAAAGGGATAGTACAGCAATTTTGAATTGTCACTTGAAGAGCACTGTTTGTTCTCGATTTAAAAAGACAGTACCTGAATTTTGTTCTGCCAAATTTAAACTGCATTATTTGCTGTCTGTAAACTTTACTTGAGTGGGACTGCCTTGCTACTCACATTTTGGGAACTTTTGACTAATTTCCCTGGGATGGGACCCGAGCCAATTACAGTGGTCAAATTGTGCTGCTTGGGTTTGTGCACATCCTGGCACTGCGAATTTCTCCATTTCTAGGTAGAGTGCCAGAGGTCCAGTACTGAAGGTCCAGAGGCCCAGTTACAAATTTGGTGGTAGCAGTGGGATTCCATTGGCTCAGCAGCAAGAGACTTATAGAGTCAGTAGTTTGTTAAGGATGGTGATGGGGAAGGGACATTGTCAAACACAGAATAGCATTCTTCAGACCTCTAAGAGTGAGGCAACCACCTAGGTGGCATCAGGACTATAAAATCATACTAATAAAGATTTGCTGGACATGAGGTCATGTCCTTTGAGATAAGGCGGTAGTATAATGGGAATTTCTGCACCATCCTTCCCCTAAGTTTCTCCCCCCTCCTCTCTTCACAATTTTGTTTAGTGCTCTGAGCACGAAAACTGTGTGTGTGCATTGGGAACAGGGCTAGGTTCCCGAGCACGAGGGAGTAAAATCAAAGCACAGATTATGAATGTTGGTTTGCGGCCAACAGTTGTAAAATGCCCAGGAAGGAGAGCTGGAGAGCAACCATTTGAGAGAGTTTAAGCTGGACTGGGAGGAGAGAGGACACAGAGAACTTGTGTGGGGACAGTTGGGCTTACCTGGAGGTTGAAGCAATCCTGGAGCTTGTCTTTGTGCCTCAGCTATCTCCTCCCAGTCTCCAACTGTAGCAGCCAGTGGTCCGTAGAGTGTGGCGGATCCAGTGTGGTGGTGGTCAGTCATAAGAACAGTCGGTCTGCCATGATGTGGGCTCAGTTTAGACCAGTTCATTATTTTATTTTAAAAGTTGGAAGTTTGCTGGCTGCTTGCTGGTGGCATAGTGGAATTGGGGCTGCATCTTCAGTAAGTGAGCATTGGGCAATTGGGGTGGAGCAGACAAGAAGGACCCCGAGAAAAGACAGCCTAACGCCACCTGCAGCCAGCCCAGTTCCCCTCCTCCTCCTCCTCCTTCTGCCTTCACCCCAGGCAGGGGCGGTGAGTCAGCAGAACTATTATTCTGGTGCTGTCTGCCTGAATAGTTAATTTAAAATAAAAAGTCAAGGGGGCATAATATGTAATTGTACCTACTGCATCACAAAAGATGGCTGTGGCAGTGGTACGGGGGCCATGGAAAGGCCCCAAGACTAACGATTGTCCATAGGTGGTTCTATTTAATATTATGTTAATTGTTCTAAAATTTATTTATTTATTTTATTTAGTTTTTGTTGACTGGGTAAGTGCACTAGACAAATCCTGCCTATTTTCAGGCACGACCCGGGGGAGGGGGATACAGATGAAAGCCAACTGACTTTGAACCAGATTAAGATGTTGATGGTATTTTTAGTGAATGAGGGAAATTTTGGCCAGGACACTGGGGAAATTCCCCTACTTTCCTGCCAGCAGGGGGCTTGACTTCCTGTGAGCAGGGATGGAGGAGCCAAGTTGGGAGCCAGACCGAGGAGGAGGAGGAGGAAGTGCTGATGTGGCAGGGGAGATGGCCTCCTCCCATGACCTTATATTGCAAGAGGCTACTTTACTGGAAATAAACCAAGAATTAGTTCAAAATAAACAAGAATAGATGTTTTTCTCGATCGAGGACTTCAGTAATATTGATGGAAATAAGGACTGTGAGAGAACTCCAATGGAAGGAATTAAGGGAAAAAGTAAAGATGAACTTCTACAGGAATTAGAGAAAGCCAAGGAGAAATATGCGGCTTTTATGGCAAGAAAACAAACTGAATTAACGCTGCTGGATCACAGTGAAGAAATTGACAATGGGTATGGCCCAGCTGACAGCTCTGAATATGATGCATCAACATCAAAGGACGAAGAAGGATCAAGTCGACAGACACTCCCGCAGGTAAATCTTCACCCTATTATTTCAACCACTGATGCAAATGTGAATAGGGCTGGCAGGAAAACCGAGGGATTCGGGTGCCTAGAGCCTCCAAGAGGTGAATGTTTTGAATAACCTGCGGGAGGTAGAGGGCAGTGATATTAAGGCAGAAGTTCCTACTGAAACTAGCTGTAAAACTAAGCAAAGGAGTGAAAAGGGGAACACAGGTTTAAAAACTGCTGTACAAGATAAAGAAATGCCTAATGTAGTTTAGGACTGGAAAACAAACCTAACTCTGGTAATACAGTCCCCCAGTTCAACACAGAGATTCAAACAGGCCCAAATACAGAGGAAAAGAAAATTGAGGAAGTCATTTTCCAAAAAATAATCCCTTTGAACAGACTGGTGCTACCATTTTTAATTTCTTAGCACGATCTGCTAAACCAGGATCAAAGGAAGAGAAAAACAGGAGAGAGGCTATTATGTTAGCAAAACACAATCTAGATGGGCCTAATACTCATAAGGGCCTGTAGAACACAAGGGACAAAATATATCTATGCAATCCTGTCCAACAACAACAACAGAGGCAATTGGCAAAGCATTTTCCCTACACACTAATCTAAATCAGGGACTTGAACCCTTCTGCAGTTGGTCACCAGAAAAAGCCCTACAGGAGGCAGGAGGGAAGAAATTGCCTTCAGGCCAGTGGTTGCCAGACCCACCGTGGCCTGCAAACACCCCAGAATGGTGTCCCAGGGGTTTGCCTCAAATCTCTGTTGGGGAAAAGGGGAGTACAAATCCAGATTCTGCCCAAGATATGGGGGATGAAAATATGGGAAATGAGAATATGACTGAACTGATTATACTGGAAAAAGAGCCTTTACAAAAAAACATACGGGGATCCGGCAAAGGACAGAAAGAATGAAACAACCTTTGCAGGGACCCCATATCTCAGAAGAGGAGTGGCACCTGAAGGTGAAGAGAAACCACACTGACCCCCCTTCCCAGCGCCCACTATTGTCAGAACTCTTTGCTAAATCAAAAAAAGAGGCTGCTTCTAGAAGGAACGCAATTAGGATTCGGTGCAAAGGGGGTCTGGAAATCAGGCCAGATCTGCAATATGTGGGGAGAAAGTTCCTGAAGGACTCACTATACTTTTCACCAAAAGATGTTTATGCTTTTATAAACATCTCAGGAGAGGACAACTATGACATTAGTTTCAGATCTGCATACACCCTGGATTTGTTCTGGCAACACTACAATCAAGTTCAATTTTCACCTCTGTGGTCTCCCTTTATGGTGATCCCCTTGACAAAACCCCTCATTAAATATGTGACAGTGATGTTTCGGAATGAAGTGGTACACGTTGATGACATTACATACTGGCTTCAACAAAAATGTGAAGTATTGCATGCACCAGAAGCACAACTGGATTCTGAGATGTTTTGGACTGGGGGATGGAAATATAAGGTTAAACTGAGGCAACTGGAGAGTGATATAGAGCATATACCAAACTCCTTCATGCTGGGTTGAGATAGAGGAGTGTGTTTTTATTCAGGGCAGCCACGAGCATGCTACAAGTGTGGGGCTAGGACCCACCTCTCTAGTGTAAGTGATCGCCCTTGCTGTGACAACTGTGAGGAGGTGGGGTACTTTAGTATGCAATGCTCAAACCTGACACGATGTGAGTTATGTGAGGACACAGGTCACACATTTCCAGAGTGTCCGTGGGTTGCAAGAAATAAGGCAACAGTCATTAGCCCTGAGCTTCTTATCCAACAAGCTCAAGAGGAAGCAGCCAAAAAGGTGGTAGAGGCTGAAGCCCCTCCTGTGAACACAACCCCCCCAGATAAGGCTCCAGACCCTATTCCAGGCAGAAAGGAGGAAGTCGAGACTGAGTAGATAAGAATAGATGAGGAGAATTATTCACTCTGTCCCAATCCTGATAAGCCCATCCAGTGGGGGGACCTAATACCGGTTTGCTACACAGATAAGCAATCCACTGATGTGAAGGTGATCCCTCTTCCACTCCCCAAAAAAACCCACCCTCCAAGAAGGACAACTAGGAATACAAAACCAAACCCACCCCCACCCCACAAGTGAGCAAGCAGGCCTAGCGGAACCTAATCCCTTTGAGGTTTTGGCTCCCACTGAGGTAGAATCAGACACAGAACAGGTGAATGTAGCTCTTACACCCACACAAGCTGAAGGAGGAAAGGATGATATGATTGAGTACAAAGGAAAGAAAAAGAAAAGGAGGAAGAAAGGACCTTGAACTCTTAAATTGAATGGTTAAGTTATCCCTGGGGTCATGTAACTGTCATAGCCTCTTACATTCCCTTAGGAGAATGGCGTTGTTTCACCTATTGATAGATCTAAAACTGGATATCTGTTTTTTGCAAGAGACAAGGATGCTCACATCGGACCAACTTAGGCTGTTCCAGGCTGAATGGAGATGGGGGCCATCCTATTGGTCCTTTGGGCCAGACAGGGCCGATGGAATAGGTATCGTATTTAGTACCTTTTCCTTCCAAATGACCAAGATAGTGGATTTGATTCCGGGGAGGCTGTTCATCCTGGATGGATATTGGGATAAGGTACCATATAGATTAATAAATGTATACAGCCCGCAAACAAAAGCAGATAGAGTAGCTCTAATTTCCAGACTTCAACCTTACTCACATACATCCACTTATGTAATCCTGGGGGGGGGGGAAAGATTTTAATTGTGACTTACCCAAAGGGGGACTGAGGGGGGAAGAGTGAAAACATAGTGCAATTCAAATGCCTTGCAAAAATGTGTCGATATTGGCGAGCTGAAGAATTGTGTGCACTACCAATCCCAAGGGCCCAAATATACATACAAAAGGGGATACCTGACATCAAATATAGACCATATTTTTGTTTCTAGGAATCTCCCTGACCCAAACTTTCATACTATCCCTATAGAATTTTCAGACCACCTTCTCTTACAAATAACGTTTCAAACAGCCGCCCCCCCCCCCTGAAAATAAGGAGGGAAAAAAGATGGAGATTAAATGTTTCAGTGCTCACAGACCCTTTTGTTAAAGAGAAAATGTCATAATTACTCTGGGCTAGGATCTCAGTGAGTGATCTCTGCGAAGATTTGGGGGTATGGTGGATGGACACAAAAAAAGAGATAGCAATATGGTTCCAAAACTATGGCAAGCATAGGGCACAACACAATTTTTTTAGCTATTTAAAACTAAGATCAAAACTTCAGAACATGCTTTCACAGTCTGCTGTCTAGACAAGATTGTGGCCCTGACATTGAACAGATCCAGGATGAAATGAGGAAATTTCAATATGACAGTGCAAAAACTTTAAATACAGAATTGCAATTTGGAACACAAAAAAAAACAAAACAATTGGAGACCCCTTTGAAGCCTGTAAAAAGAAAAAAGAGACTTTAGATATGTTTCAATTAGTAGATGATAGAGGAAACATAGTGGAAGATGAGATGGGGATCCATGAAATAATCTGTGGGCTTTTGGCATCACATGAGAGTTCCCCTCCTCCTTCTACAAATTTGATTAATTCTTATTTGGAGAAAAGCCAGGTAACCTTGGCCTGGGAGGATCAGGAATTTTTAACCTCTCCTTTGAAATTACAGGAAATAGAAGATGTAATTATGAAACTAAAAAATGGATCTTCACCCGGACCTGACAGACTGCCTTATGAGTTTTACAGATCATTTTCCAAAATAATGGCAAGGTGTTTAGTAGAACTGTTTTCAGTATTTTTGGACAAAGGGGTGGTTCCCCCTCAATTCAAAGCAGATCTCTTAATTTTTATATATAAGGGAGGGCAAAAGGTAGACATCTCAAACTGGAGACCTATAACTCTCCTGAATGCTGATTTTAAAATATTGTCTCAGGTTCTTAACAATAGGCTAAGGCAAATAGCTCCTTTATTAATACATCCAGCCCAGTTTTGTGGGATCTCTGAAAGGAAGCTACAACATGCCTTAATGATTATCAGAGATGTAATAGAGATGTGTAGTGCTGCACAAACATCCAGTTGTATCATTACTTTAGATCAAAGCAAGGCTTTTGATAGAGTATGTCTTCCTTTCCTCTTTCAGACCTTATTACATTATGGTATTCCAAAGGAATTTGTGCATAAAATCCAACTTCTATATTCTAGAGTCCATGTGCAACCTATTATTATAGGGTTGGTGATGAAAGGTATCACCATAAATACAGGGGTTCTACAGTGCTGTCCCTTCAGCCCACTCCTTTATAACTTTTCCCTGGACCCTCTGATTAGAGTTCTGAGCAATACTCAGGAATGGGAAGGTTTGGGGGGATCCCAGGCCAAATGGAATTGAAAATCCAAGCCTATGCGGACGATATATGCCTGTTTATAGGAAACCTGGGGCAATTACCAACAGTAATAAAACAACTGCAGGAATATTCTAGAGTATCTAATGCCACCCTCAATCTAAATAAATGTACAGTAAAGGGTTGTACTTAGGAAATACAGAGAGGGCACCTGTAACAGTAAACCATATTTATTTCTTCTCAGAGCCACAAAAAATCTTGGGAATAACGTTTGGACAACATAATCTCCCACTTGAGAACTGGGAAAAGGCTCTTCAGGGGGCTGAAAATAAAGTCCAGAGATGGAAGTCATGAAAGTTGTCTAAAATAAAAAGGGCACACATAATTAAAAGGTTCATTATACCCACTTTGTTGTATATAGCCATGATTTTCCCACCCCCAGTGATCTTAGAAATCAGGTTATATGCATGCTTTTTTCAGATGGTTTGGTGATCCAGATTGAACCCAATAAAAAGGTGTTTTACATACTTGTCTAAACAACAAGGGGGTCTGGGAATGGTGGACCCTATAATCTTTTTCCATAACCTTTTCCTGTCTCACAATCTTAAAATTGGGCTAGGGGAACTAACCGATGTGACATACCATTTGTTTTGTAAAACTTGTAGTGCATATTTGGAAATTTGGACTGGAAACCTTCCCCCAAAATTGCCCACCCGTATCAAAATGCCAGAATACTGTACATTAAGCCAGCACTCAAAAAGCTTTGCAAATGGGAGATCACTAAAGCGGATATCTCCAGACTCTCAGGACAACAATTGTACTCGCACATGGTGAGTCAAATCCATCTGGAACAACCTGAATTTAAAAATTGACCACCAGATCTAAAGGGAGGGGCGTTAAACAATTAAATAACAACAGAATTCCAATGCACATGTGGGAGGTATTATGGCTTTCAGCTTACGGGAGACTGAATGTAAGAGGCAATGCAAAACACAAGGCCCAAGAAGAAAAGAATTGTCCATATAGCGGTTGTATAAATATTGAAGAGACAATGGATCATTTTCTTTTTACTTGTTCCTATGCAAAAGACCTATGGGGATATTTAAAGACAGAATGGAATCTAAGGTGGTTAGACAGCTTAACCTATGAATCTTTGGTCCTTGGGCATTGTCCCAACCTCAAGATAATGTATGATTATGATACTTTAATGATGTTGTTTTGCTGTTTACAGTTTTACCTTTGGCAGGCTCGCTGTCAATGGACACTCCAACAGAGACTGATGTCATATACCACCTATAAGACACTGGTAGAACAAGCTATGGGGGCAGTATTTAAGAAAGATCTGCAGGCTAATCCTAAGAGCTATGTTTTAAGGAAATGGAAAGGGTTGTTTGGATTTATCAAATACAAGTAAGGAGGTAGACCAAAAACCTATTTCTAAACAAGACGTGTTTAAAAAGTACTACTGATTTTTGCCCTAATAGTTTATTGGTTACTCAGTAGTTGGAAAATTATTTTTGAACAATCACTTTTAACCAGAGTATGAATTAAATACTTGTTTATTTTGGATTAAAATTGTATTCTTTCATGTGACTTAACACACTCCGAAGTAATTAGGTTTGACAGCTACAACTAGCAAAATTCCCCTGCCACAATGGTATGGGGAAGATAATAAGGGATTGGGGGGAAGGTTTCTTTGGGGTTAAGGAGTGATTATTGTGTGGTCTTTAACATACTGCAACAAGTGTGTGAAGTGAATACCTGTTGTTCTTTCTTTCTATATGTTTGTTTTTTCTTTCCTCTTTATTTTTTGTACAATGTGTTATGATTTGTGATGATGTAATATCAATAAAAAATTCCCCTACTCTTTTCAATAAGTGCCATGGGATCTTTAACATCCACCTGAACTACCACCAATCCAGGCAGATGGGACCTTGGTTTAACGTCTCATCCGAAAGACGGCACCTCAGAAGTGCAGCACCTCTCTCATGTTGCACTACAGTGTCAGTACTGGGATATTAATCCAAGTACCAGATGTGGGAATTGAACCCACAGCCCTCTGATCTCCCAGCCTTAGAGGCGAGTGTGCTACCTACTGAGCTACTTTGGAGCATAGGGCAGGGGTGGGCTTTATTTAGATTAAGGAGCTCCCGAGGCAGAGCCTAGGGAGGGCAGGACAAGCCCTGAGTTTTAGTAAATAAAATTAAAGAAACCCAAGTTGTTTGTAAGAACTCTTTGTGCAGTGGCAGCCTATCAGGATATTCTGTAGGGGCACTGTACATCAGCTTAACTAAACTTGGCCCCACACTAAGGAGCAGGTTGGGGAGGGGCTTCTCCTAACCCCTAGTATCCCCATAGCATCAAGTGGATTGATAAATGGGAAGTTATACAGAGTGTGAAGCACTGATTGCAGCTTTCCAACAGAATGAAGACTACCTGTAGCATTTAAAGAGACAGTACTCAGATATAACACTGCCATTGGAACTGTATTATTTTCCTGATTTTTGCTGCATGTGAACTTTCCTTCTAGCCTGAATTTTGTGGACTGTTACCTACTTTCTTTGGGGAGATCTGTTCCAAGTTTCAGTAGTCAATCCATGGTGTTCAGGTTCAAGCACATCCACGCTCTTCGAATTTCCCCATTTCTAGGTAATGAGACGGAGGTCCAGGAGTCCAGATCCACAGTGCTGGAGGTCCAGTGACAAAGGTCCTGAGACAGAATGCCAGAGATCCAATGCTGGAGGTCCAGGGGTCCAGATCCACAATGCCAGAGGTCCACCACTAGAGGTCCAGAGCCAAAGTGCCAGAGGTCCAGCACCGGAGGTCCAGAGGACCAAACCCAGATTGCTAGAGGTCCAGTGCCAGAGGCCCAGGGGTCCAGATCCACAGGGTCAGAGGTCCAAAGCCACAGTGCCAGAAGTTAAGAACCAGAGGCCCAGAACAAACATGCCAGTGGTCCAGCACTGGAGATCCAGCCATCCAAATCCAGAGTGCCAGGGGTCCAAATCCACAGTGCTGGGGGTGCCAGAGGTCCAGATCCACAGTGCCAGAGGTCCAGAGCCAAAATACTTGAGGTCTAGTGTCAGAGTGCCAGATGTGCAGTGGTGGAGGTCCAGAGCCAGAGTATCAGAGGTTCAGGCATCCAGGTCCAGAGTGCCAGGGGTCCAAATTAAAGTGCTGGGGGTGCTAGAGGTCCAGATCCACAGTGCCAGAGGTCCAGAGCCAGAATACTTGAAGTCCAGTATCAGAGTGCCAGAGGTCCAGTGGTGGAGGTTCAGAGGTCCAGAGACAGAGTACCAGAGGTCCAGTGTTAGTGTGCCAGAGGTCCAGCACTAGAGGTCCAGGGGTCCAGATCCAATGTGACATAGGCCCAGAGACAGAGTGCCAGATTCAGAGTACCAGAGGTCCAGCATAGCTGGTCCAGAGCCAAAGTGCCAGAGATCCAGTGTTGGAGTGCAAGAGGTCAAGTGCCAGAGGTTCAGGGGTCCAGATCCAACATGACAGAGGATCAGAGTCAGAGTGCCAGAGTTTCAGAGGTACAGACGTCCAGTACCAGATGATCAACACCACAGAACCAGTGGTCCAGTACCAATGGTCTAGAGCGGAAGTACCAGAGTTACAGACATCCAGTATCAGGGGTTCAGCAACATGGAATCAGCAGTCCAACACCAAGTGTCTGTTGCTGGAGAACCAGAATCAGGATGAAAGGATCAACACTGAGCCATCTGGAGTGGTCAGAAGAGGTCCGATGCCGTAGCAGCTTGCCCCACCGGAGACAGCTCAGATCGATGGGGTCCAGATTGGGTCATCTGGAGTGTTCAGAAGAGGGCCATGCCATAGCAGCTTGCACCACTGCAGACAACACAGTTCCTCAGGGTCAAGACTGGACCATCTGGGGTGGTCAGAAGAGGGCCAATGCTATAGCAGTTGTGCCATTGCAGACATCCCTCTCTTAGGGATCAAGAAATCACCACCTTCCGGTGACCAAGATAGGCTAACCTATTAGAAATCACTTTCTGGGGCACTCTAGTACTGTTTTTGAACTACTTCATTGACTAAGAGTTACTATTTGTTCTGTTATTCATTTTCTTTAGAGTTATAGATTCCACCTTCCCATATGTATGTTATCGCTGTCTGAATCATAGTAAACTGTTGTTTTTTTACCTGGCTCTCCCATGTCCATCTGTTTCTTGCTGATCACCAAGTGGAACCTGTGTAGGGGAACAGAGCCTCCCCTTTGTTTTGTCTCTCTCTCTCTCTCTCTAAATTACCAGTTGCCAGTGCTGATTGTCCTGCGTTTAAGGAGTCACTCACCCGGTCATTGGGCCCAACATCCCAACATGGCCCCTCCCCTTAACTAATTGGCTTTCAAATTGGGGCGGGGCCAGTTTCAATAGCAAAGCTAGTATTCTGACAGAAAAATGATATTAACAGAGGTGTGAAACATGAATGTCTTCTGGCTCGAGTTCTGTTTTATGTATATGTAAATAACATAATCTGTTCACTGGATAGTGATCACTACAACTACCCTAAAGTTAGCACCCAATATTGCCCTATTTTGGCTTGTGCTGATGGTATAATCATTTCTTTCCTAACCCAGAGAGGCCTCCAAAACCAACTATATATGCTGGGAAAAAAACAGAGATATATGTCAATTAAAAATCAACCAAGAAAAAAGTAGATAATGGCATTTAATAACAAGCATTTGTCAATGCCGAATGTTGATTGCGCTGGTCCATTGAGCTCACTCACTGCCCCTCTGTCACTTGCTTGGTCTGTTTCTCCTGGTGCTGCAGGCTGCTCTTTTGTACTGGGCTTCTGCCTGCGTTTGCACCTTTTTCTGCCCATTAAGAAATCTGCAGCTGTCCCGATAGAGCTCCGTTGAGGTGCTCACTCCTCCTCTCTCACTCGCTCATTCTGTTTCTCCTGGCACTGCAGGCTGCCCTTTTGTACTGGGCTCCTTCCTCTGTTGGTGGCTTTTTCTGCCCACATGGAAATCTGCAGCAGTCCTGACACAGGTCCACTGAGCCTGCTCACTCCCCCTCTCTCACTCACTCGTTCCATTTCTGCCGGTGCTGCAGGCTGGCCTTTTGTACTGGGATCCTGCCTGCGTTGCTGCCTTTTTCTGCCAACAAAGCAATCCATAGCAGTCATGATAGAGCTCAGTTGAGCTCATTCATTCCCTCTCTCTCACTCACTTACTCGCATATTATGTTTCTCCTGGCACTGCAGGCTGCCCTTTTGTACTGGGCTCCTGCCTGCAGTGGCACCTTTTTCTGCCACAAAGAAATCCGCATCTGTCCCGACAGAGCTCCGTTGAGGTCGCTCACTCCACCTGTCTCACTCACTCATTCTGTTTCTCCTGATGCTGTAGGCTGCCCTTTTGTAATGGGATCCTGCCTCTGTTGGTGCCTTTTTCTGCCCACAAAGAAATCTGCAGCAGTCCCGACAGAGCTCTGTCGAGCTTGCTCACTCCTCTTCTCTCACTTGCTCATTCCGTTTCTGCCAGTGCTGCAGGCTGCCCTTTTGTACTGGGCTCCTGCCTGCATTGCTGCCTTCTTCTGCCCACAAAGAAATTTACAGCAGTCACAATAGAGCTCCATTGAGCTCGCTCACTCCCCCTTTCTCACTTGCTCATTCTGTTTCTCCTGCCGCTGCAGATTGCCCTTTTGTACTGGGCCGCTGCGTGCATTGCTGCCTTTTTCTGCCCACAAACAAATCTGCAGCAGTCCCAACAGAGCTCCATTGAGCTCACTCACTCTCCCTCCCTCACTCACTCATTCTGTGTGTCCCGCTGCTGCAGGCTGCCCTTTTGTACTGGGCTCCTGCCTGCATTGGCAGCTTTTTCTGGATACAAAGAAATCTGCAGCAGTCCTGACACAGCTCTGCTGACCTTGTTCACTCCCCCCTCTCTCACCCACTCTTTCCGTTTCTGCCGGTTCTGCAGGCTGGCCTTTTGTACTGGGCTCCTGCCTGCATTGCCACCTTTTTCTGCCCACAAAGAAATTTGCAGCAATCACAATAGAGCTCCGTTGAGCTCACTCACTCCCGATCTGTTACTCGCGCATTCTGTTTCTCTAGGCACTGCAGGCTGCACTTTTGTACCAGGCTCCTGACTGTGTTGGCACCTTTGTCTGCCCACAAAGAAATCTGCAGGTTTCCTGACAGAGCACCATTAAGGTCACTCAGACTCCCTCTCTTACACACTCATTCTGTTTGTCCTGGAGCTGCAGGTTACCCTTTTGTATGGGGCTCCTGCCTGCATTGGCACCTTTTTCCACCCACAAAGAAATCTGCAGCAGTCCTGATAGGGCTCCGTTAAGCTCACTCAGCCCCCCTGTCTCACTCCCTCATACTGTTTCTCCTACCACTGCAGGCTGGCCTTTTGTACTGGGACCCTGCCTGCATTGACGCCATTTTCTGCCAACAAAGAAATCCGCAGCAGTCCTGACAGTGCTCCAGTGAGTTTGCTCACTCCCCCTCCCTTACTCGCTCTCTCATTTTGTTTCTCCCAGTGCTGCAGGCTGCCCTTTTGTACAGGGCTCTTGAGTTGGGGCCTTTTTCTGCCCACAAAGAAATCCGCAGCAGTCCCGACAGAGCTCAGTTGAGCTCGATTACTCCCCCCTCTTACTTGCTTGATCTTAATCTGTCCCAAACACTGATTTCCCACAGCGACCATGCTATTCTCCGGCAGGAGTGCAAAAACATATTTTAGCCAGGATGTGAAAAATGACAGCTGCACTGTTCATAAGGAGGTGTGAAAAAATGCCAGTGTTGAAAATGTGGCATGAAAATATTACAAATTTGTGAAGTTACAAATGTGCGTGGAAACAGTTCAATGCATGCTTGTAACATAGTCATGTTATGGAGTTTTGTCACCTAATTTTCAGCATAGGGATTTTAGGACCTCTGCTCATGAGCAGTGCCACTGTTATTTTCTTAATCTTCCCCTAACACTGATTTCCCACAGTGACCAAGTTATTCAGCGCCAGAGGTGCGAAAACACATTTCGGTCAGGATGTGAAAAATGACAGCTGTACTGCCCACAAGGAGGAGTGAAAAAATGCCACTGTTGAATATCTGGCATGACATTATTACAAATCTGCGAAGTAAAAAGGGTGCGTGGAAAGTGCGCAATGCACACTTGTATCACAGTCATTTGATGGGCTATCATCACCAAATTTTCAACATAGGCATTTTAGGACCTCTGCTCATGAACAGTATCACTGTTATTTTCTTACTCTGTCCTGAACAGTAATTTTCCACAGCAACCTAGCTATTCTGCATCGGAAGCGCGAAAACACATTTCAGCCAGGATGGGAAAAATGACAGCTGTACTGTTCATAAGTAGGTGTGGGAAAATGGCAATGTTGAAAATCTGGATTGAAAATATTATAAATTTGTGAAGTTATGAGCTGTGTGCAAACTGCACAATGCACACTCGTAACACAGTCATTTTATGGAGTATCGTCACCAAATTTTCAACACAGGCATTTTAGGACCTTTCTCATGAGCAGTGTCAATGTAATTTTCTTAATCTGTCCCAAACACTGATTTTCCACAGCAACCGTGCTATTTTGCACCATAAGTGCGAAAACACATTTTGGACAGGATATGAACAATGGCAGCTATACTGTTCACAAGGAGGTGTGAAGAAATGACATTGTTGAAAATCTGGTGCAAATTCACAAAGTTATGAGCGTGCATAGCAACTGCGAAACGCATGCTCATAAAAGTCATTTTTTGGATTTTTTCCACCAAATTTGCAACATAGGCTTTTTGAGAGTCCACCTCATGAACTCTGGCACTGTCATTTAGTTAATCGTCCCCAAAAGGTGATTCCACGCAGTGACCGCAAAATCACCTTTTGGGGGCAATTAACACCATGACAGTGCCAGAATTCATGAGTAGGGGTCCCAAAAACCCCATGTTGAAAATTTGGTACCAAAATTCCAAAAATTGATGCAGATATGCATCAAAGTTGAAAAAAATGTATTTATACCATTATACAGCTTACCGGCATGTCCTCAGTTTGCGGTCGGCTTTGAAGAGTGCAGACATGTTCTCGGTCCAACAAAGATCGTTGTGACAGACTCCGGAGGTAAGTATGGGGTGAGGGGGGTGTGGGGAGCAGGGTGCACAGTGGGTGGGCATGGGTTGCGGGAGGGGAAGGGAGACCACTGAGGGACTGTTTTCTTTTTTCACAGGTCAAAAAAAAAAATAGACATCGCAGGACTGTTTTTTGTTTTGGGGGGCATGTGGCACATTGCGGTGGGCTCCCAGCATGCCAACAGACATGTTCTTGGGGGGCAGCTGTAGCCGATGGGGAATTGGGCACCCCTGTTGGCATACAACAAAGGGAGGGGGTCACATCATGCTGATGGGGATTAGACACCCCATCGGCACTAAAGGGGGGATGCAAGTGCTGAGGAAAATTGGGCACCCCCTTGGCACAAATGTTCTGGATGTTTGGGGGGGCATTATGCCGACAGGGAGTGGGCTCCCCCATCAGCACATGGAACTGGGGGGGACATAGTGCCGATGTGGAGTGGGCTCCCCCATCAGCAACATCAAAGGCAGGGCCACTGAAGCCATCAGGGACTGGGGCCCCCATCGGCAAACAAAACCTGTTTGGGGGTGCATGCTGCCAAGGGGGATTGGGCACCCCCTCAGCACTGGGGGTTACTTAATATTGTTTGTGAACATTGCAGCAAGCTGCCACCATGTTCATAAACAATATTGCACTTGGAAATGTTCCACCCAGCAATGATGGGTCACTTCCGCACTGCAGCGAATAGCTGACGATGCAATGACGAGGTGGCCCCTGATTGCAGTGGCTGAAATGTTTCAAGGTGGTGGCACGCTGGCTGAACTAGTGTCAGCAGCAGTGTGCCACAGCATTGGGGAAAGCCGGCCAAGCCTTTAAAGGCTGCAGGGGCATTGGCCACAACAGTGCCACGCCTCCCCAACCTGCTTCTGAAAACCTGCCGCAATATGTTTCTTGCGCATTCATGCAATCCACATAAAAATAAACTAATTTCTAAGGGGAAGCAGTGCCTGAAAATGACCCTGTTGGAGCAGGTAAAGAAATATTTTTATTTGCGGATAACCTTTAATGATAAATTCACTTGAAAAAAATAAGGTTAACATGATCAATAAGAAAGCACATCAAACCAACAATAGAATGTTAAGGCTAACTCAAAATTTGGAGGAAACACTGTTGAGCCAGCTTTAAAAGTTTTAATGCAAAATCCCACATGCAGTTGAAATATGGCACAGAGATATCGTGATACACAGTGGGAGATAGTTTATAAAAAATTGTAGACCAATTTTATAGAAAAGAAAAAAAACTCTAAAGTTAATGTTATCAGCACCAGGATTCAGTGGCAGAGCAGAACTGGTGCACTTTACCATAAAAACCTTAGCACTGGGGGGAATGTTTAGTTTTTGGCTATCTATATACACATAAGAGAGACTAGTGAGATGGTGCTTGAATGAAAAATTAGATCTTCTTATCAGTAAAGGGTGCAGAAGTCCTTGGATTATTTAAACAATTTCACATAAAATCAAATGGGTAAGGGCTATATATGGAATTGTTTTTTGCTCAGTATAACTATTGCTAAATCATATAGTCTCATTCATAAACAGTGCTTGGTAGATGTGAAGAAACAAAAGGTTACTAGTCTAGTCTCAGGAAACAGCTTCATCCATCTCTGGCAATTTTATAGACGGAATACAAACTTGAGTAATACTTAAAATTATTAATTGATCCTGAAATGAGAGCAATGGTTGCACAGTTTAGATGTGGCACATTCCCAAGTAATATTTAAAAAAAAAAAATCAGTAGTTTACATAAATGCAGATCCACAATTCGACACATAAAGCTCCAGGCCATACCTCTCAATGGTCCCTGATGTTAAGGGGCATCCCTGATTTTGCATTACAGATTTCCTCTGACCCTCCTAAATATAACATTTTTGCCACTAAAGAGTAGAGATTTGTATCACAAAATCATACCAGACAATAGTTTAATGGTCTAGTTCTCCATCAGAAAATGCTTTTCTTAAGAAACCACTTATTGTAACAACTTCATGAACTGATATTACCAGTTTTTAAGATGTGTCCCTGATTTTAGTTATGTTTGCCTAATTCTGTCCCTGCTTTTTGAGGCAGGAGTTGGCGAGGTAGTTACTGTCAAATTCCCATGTACTTTACTACCTTACTGTTTTATTTATTTATTTGTACATCAGTTTACAACCTTTGAGCCAGAGGCTCATTTCCAAAGGTACCTCATCACAAAGAGGACAAATACATTACAACATTTTGTTACATCATTGCGGTTCTAATGTTGGTAGTCACATGCTGTTATTTCTTAGTTGCAATATTGTAGACTGTTGACGTCTACAGTAAAATTCACCTTTTTTAATGCATGTAACAGACAAAAATACAAGATGAACTTGAGTGTTACAACAGATTTAAGGATAAGTGCAAAATCTTTTCATCATTTAGTCATAGTCCTTGCATTTTTTTACTTCATTGTTAAAACAGAGTACTTGAAGGTGTAAGAATATGCTCATCCACAAGCACATGATGTGTGCAAGGTTCATCATGACTACAAGCTTACCCACACACACACACATCACGTGCACAAGGTGCATCATAATTACCTGTATGTTCATGCCATGTAGATGATACACAAGTACATAACTCACAGCCATAAGTGGAATAGTCTTACACACACACACACACACACACACACACACAAACACAAGCCCACTTCTGTAAATGGGGCATCTCACACACAAACAGACATAACATGGTGACATCTCACATAGACGTATCAGTTACATCAGTTGAGCTAGGGACACACACATACACACACACACACATAGAAATGGAGAGAAAACACATTACATATAGAGCTAGGGATGCACACATGTAGCTAGGGAATATCTACAAAAGTTTAATACAGGTTTACATACACATAAGGCTAGGTGACTCTTTATTTTTGCATACAACCTAGATATTCTAGGCTATGAACTGCACTGCAATTTTGTTACGATAATGTCAGAAATATGATTGATGTACCCGGGTGTGTCCTCTAAAGCTAAGGTATCATGTGCAACCACAGCAATAATTTATAAATGGGCCTTTCAGAGAGCATGATGATACATTACAAAATGTTTCACCCATGAGAAAATGTCATTTATATAAACATATTCTTATAAGTAGAATGCTACACATTATAGCATTCAAACGGGCAACTGAGATAATACTCTGCTCTTACCCAAATTGACCAATAGAAGTAATAGTTAATGTGATCATCACAAGCACATAAGCTGGTCTACTTATCACCAGACCTAGATCACACTCCTGGTTGCAGCCCACCTTCTAACATCCCCCTTTTTCACCTCTGTATCATCTTAGCCTGGGAGGTTAGGAGATACCTCTCCAAAGCCCTTGTCAAGTTTTACTTTAGTGGTGACTCCACTGACCTGGAGCTCCTCTGCCTAGCCCTTGAGGAGGTCCTACAACCACTCACCAAACTATTGAACCTGTCCCGCTGCCTTGGACAATTTGCTGCCCTCTAAAAATGAGCTATCAACCCCCCTATTTTCAAAAGTGGTGACCGTTTGTACCCCAGTAACTATTGTCCCATCTCCCTTCTTTATCCCCTCTCCAAGGCCCTTGAAAGTGATGGATCAGCTGATGGACCATCTGTCTAAACATAACCTACTGTGCCCCAAACAGCATGGCTTCTGCCAGGGCCACAGCACCACCACTGTCCTCTAGAATACTCCTCCTTCATCCATGGTGCCCTCGAACATGGTCACTTTGCGGGGTCGATGTACATCAACCTCACAAAGGTGTTCAATGCTGATAACCATGCTATGCTTCTAGCCTCACTGCCCTCCCCAGGGCTGTCAGTTGAAACAATAACCTGGCTCAAAGGCTACCACTCAGACAGATCCCAGCAGGTAAAAATCAATTCCACTCTATCTAACAACCTCCTAATCCATTCCAGTGTTCCCCAAGGCTCCATCTTGGGACCCCTCATCTTCAGCATTTTCCTCAACTCCCTCTCCAGTTCATGTTCTGGAAAAAGTTTGCTCTATGTGGATGACTCAGTAATTTACTGGAGACACCCAATCCCTGAATCTCTCCAACGTACCCTACAGGGTTTCTTCACTGAAGCTGAGGCATGGTTCAGTTCCCACCTCTTAGTTCTAAAGTATAAGAAAACAAAATCCATGATCTTTTCCCATTGTCAGAGTCCTCATCATGACTGCCCTCTGACCATCATCAATTTACCAGGATCCCCACTTGAGCAGGTTGAGTCTTTCAAATATTTAGGTGTCACCCTTGACATGTCCCTCACCTACCATGCCCATATCCAACATCTGTCCTCCACTATCAACTCCAGGATCAGGCTTCTATACCACCACAAACACTGCCTCCCCCCAGATGGCTATCCGTCTAGCTATGAACTCTTCTGTCATCTCTCTGGTAGAGTATGGCATTGTCATCTACAACACTGCTGACCCCACTGCCTTGCAATGCATCAAAGTCACCCTCAACAAAGCATGTAGACTGGTCACTGGCTGCAACAGATGGACACACTCCTGTGATCTGTACAAGTCTGCTGAATGGTCACCATTTGACACTCGTCTTAGGTACCATACATGCCTCCTGGCCAGGAAAATCCACCTTGGACAAGCCCTGCCCAGTCTGGTCAGCTTCATCTGACCCACCCCGCTGGTCAGAATCTTCCATAGTACTACTGGGACCTCCCTAATAGTCACCCACTGTTGAACCTCCCTTGGTCAAAGAGACTTTTTACACAGAGTCCCCCTTTGGCTCAATGAACTCCCCCTTCCCGTCTCCCTACAGCCCAGGTTCAGCCCCTTCAAGACTAGTCTCAAAGCTTTTTTGCTAGAATCCTCAGCCTGTGACTGTCTCTAACCCTCTCCTTTCTACTGCCCCCCCCCACATGTTGGGGCTTTGTAGTATAACTCCACCTCATAAATGATTATGATATATTATGGACATAAATGTGTAACATGTATTAGCTAAGTATTATGGATAATGCTGGGACCTCCTCACCCTAAGACAATTGTTTTTCTTCCCCCATCTGTTTTTTTTCTTTCTTTCTTCTGAACATTGTATTTAATAATATTTAAGCATAATTCCATTCCTTGATTCTGAAACCTGAACACTGTACTGCTTAATATTGCATGTAAGTCCTTCATTGTTCTCTGATGTGGAGCCTTTGTAAAGGAGTCTATGACTCAAAGGGTTGTAATTCCAAATGTTGTTAAATAAATAAATAGACTAAGATCTTTTCAAGGTATAAAACCCCTTTCCCCATGCACCCTCTCTGAGGAAAATGCAGGCATACCCTGCATGATACTGCAGTGTTTGAGAGCTCCATACTCCCAGGTGCATATGTGACATAATTAGTATGCAATGTACAATGACTGTCCTATAAAGCAAGCTGGTAGGATAATAAAAGAACCTTATGTTGCTTTTATGACCACATGTGTCTTTTTATTGTCATTTCTTTAGTCCTAGAATCTGTAAGAGGGGTATTGTATGTTTTGTTATGATATAGTGATCTCCTTATATTCCCCAAAAGGGTTACATTTCCCTGAAGGTAACCAAGGGTTTATTAGATTATAACAACAAAGTCAGAGTGTGTCCAACAGAGCCCAGCAAAATACCCAACATAATTTGGTGACCATGGCACAGGCCTAGAACAGGATTTAGATGCAGAAGCAGTTTTTCTGACAGTGACATAAACTGCTCAGAGATAGAGAAAGGGGGGATCGGTACACTCTTTACTTCTGTTAAGAGAGCAGGATGTGGAAGGTGCTCTCAAAATTGCCATTACAAATAAAACTGCTAGTAGCATTAGTTCAGAGCTTAGACTATGTATTTCAAACCTTTTGACTTTGTATGGAGAATGGAGTGTTTTTGCTTCCAATGCCCACATTCATAATGCCCCAATACAGTGTCTGTGCCCACTGTATTTGGATACTAAACATGCAATGAGGAAAAAAAAACAGAATCAGAAGAAGTTAATTGTCTCAGGTTTGCACTCCATGATTCAGACTTTAGAAAATGAAAATGTGTCTTTGCAGCAATATTGTAGCCAAGCAACCAGAGAGATATGTAGGAATGTCAAATGTTGTTGGAAATTGCACAAAAGAAGTTTGCAATCCTTAAGGGTCATGTTAAAAGCCTCTTTGTATGTATCCCCCATTCATCTTGCATCATTGGAGGATGATGAAACAATTGGTGATGAGACTGAAGGTCAGACCACTCGGGGTGTTGGAAACCCCAGCCATGATGCCAGAGAGGAAAATGGAACTCCCAACCCTCCAGATCCCATGAGTCCTGCTAGACCTCCACCCCTAGCCCAAGTCACCAGCAAGCCCCCCAACCCTAGAACAAATTGTAAAGGAAAGATTATGTTGGTACAGTAAATAGCAAACTAGTCATGTAAAATATAGAATGTATTTGAAAAGAGTTATTTAAATGCTTTATCGTATGCTCTGTTTATCAACCTTGAAGTTTTAAATGTAATATGCTGCATAATTTTTCACATAACTGTCATATGCAGTATTTCAAAACTAAACTGTACTACTCTCTCTCTCTTATCTAAAAAAAGACTGGCTAGTCAATCTATGTTTTTTATTTCTTCCCTTACAGAAATATAGGAGTGCTTTGTACATGCAGAATGTATGCCACATGCTTAATTGTGCAATGTTTGCATGCAGTTCGCATACACAGAGTGATCCTAAGTAAACCAGGTCTAAAAAGCAAATCAGGATTGCATGCTGCAAGCTTGACATGTGCACAGCAGGTAAGCTGGTGTGAACAACTTCTAAAAATTATATCAGGTTCACGTGTTGCACGTTTGACATGAGTGCAGCAGTTAAGCTGGTGTGAACATCATTTAAACATCACATCAGATTCACATGCTGTATGCTTTCCATGTGTGCAGCTGCTAAACTTGTGCAACTCTCATCTAAAAAACACATCAGTTTCTATTTCTTATACTACTGCTAGCAATTAGAGTAATTAAAATACATTCTTATTTGAAGTCCCATAAACAATTAGGTAAACTCATTAATTCTGATCCTTTTGCAAGTTGTTTAATGACTTTTGATTTTTGTCATTAAATCACCATTCATTTGTAAAGTATTGTTTGCTTACTGCATTAAGTGCCTAGGATATAGCCAGTCAACATCCCCCATTCCAAATGTACAAAGAGGGGCCTCTGTGTTGTGAAGTCTATCTTTTTTGTTTTGGACCATGCAAATCCCATTATGCATATTTAGTGCTACAAATGTGTTTCTCCATGACTGTTTCATCTCACTTACTTTCCCTTTGTCATTCTATATTGAGCAAATACACTATGGCCATGCTCAGCACTCTTTGTGCTGAGTAGGATCTTGGAAGCATGCACCATACCTCACATTTTGTCACTGAAATGAGGGGCATGGACACTCAAAATGAGGGACAATGAGGGACACTAACCCACATGATGATCAGGACACATCATGAAACATGGAGATACAGTACCTCAGAATGCAATGGAAACCATTGTATTAGCACCTGAGAATGAATTTCTACCATTAAGCATGGGTGTCATTTAGGTAGAGCAGAAGGGGGCAGTTGCCTCCCCATATTTGTGCCTTCTGTAGGTTGTTTTATGGTGTGCAATAATGGCATTAAATTTGGATTTAATCATTTGCACAATAAGTGCCCACCTGGCCTGTGTGTGCTCACGCTGCAGGTACTCTCCAGATTCGACTGTGTCTGTATTCTGTTGTCCACTCTCTCCACCTATTAGTGGCGGCACAATCACATGTGATGTGGATGAGCGCCAGCCAAAAAAAGAGAACATGAGTCTTGCAAGTGCAACACTGTCTTTCCCACCACAGAATAGACAGACTGCACACTACAGCTTGGATGAGTCAGTAAGCACAGAACTCTCAATAGCAATGTTGTGGAAGCATTTTTTGTTTGGCTACTCTTCACAAGTCTTCATCTCCCCTGGTGGTTGAAGGGGCAGAGGGTGAGCTAGAAGCTAGCTCAAGTCTAGGCTACCTATCCACTCTACTAGTCTCACCTTGCAAAAAAAAAAAAAGAGCAGACCCCCCCATAGCAGCAAGCTAAGCTTAGCAGCAGTGGTGACAGTGGTGTGGGTGGCTTTCATAGGCCTTGAGCAGTGCAGTGCAGCAGCAGCCCAAAGCAACAATCAAGCAAGAAGCAAGCAACCCAGGTTGGGTGGGTTCGGTTGGTGAGGTGACTTGGTCATGGACCACGTTGGTGACCTGTGATGGTCAGTTCTAGCATCTAGCTTCTGGAAGAAGGAGAGAGGGGGAGCAAATTGAAAACTGGGCTGGTGACACACTGCGCCAGGCTACATGTTCTGGCCATATGGTGGGCTAAGTAAAAGTAGGTAATTTTTTACAGGGGGACTGGGGAAGGAGGAAGGGCTGAAATATTTATGTGTTTTTTATGTTTCTTCACCTTTGGGTGGCTTCATGACCCAGAGGAGATGGGTATTGAATGGAATGGATGCGGGGTAAAAAACTGAGACATAGTTCTTTTTTTTTGGGGGGGGGGCAGAACTTCAGCCAGGAATAAAATTGGTTAGTAACTGGATGGGTTTAAGCCCAAATCTGATGCACTGCTCAGAGGTATATACAGATGAATCTTATACATTGAAATGTTTCCTGATTTGCATATCACTTTTCAGTCAAAACAAATAAAGGTGTACCTCTTAGAGATGTTACAGGTATTCTACAGCTATCTCTGGCATTCACAGACAGTTGGGCAGTATGGTATGTACGGACTATTGGAGCCCCACTATTGTCAGGCTTATGCCACTCCCCCACAGTGAAGCTGACCTCCACATCCCCACGCACAGGCACATTATTACAAACGGCAAAGGAGACTACAGGAGTGTGCAGCATTGAAATGGATGAGTATATTTTTTTATTAATATTTTATACATTATTGATGGAGATTTGGAGATTAATGAAGGCCATCACTCAAATAACAAGCACCTTGTTAGTAGAACAGTGGCCTTCATTATTCTCCAACTCACCATCATAACATATAAAATAGTAATAACAAATAACTACATTTATTTCAAGGGGGTATGCCCCAGCTCTCTGACTCATGGACATCATCTCTTAAAGACTCCTGTCTCTGGCTCCCTAGTACTCAAGTAAGATACATTTTACTTATAGCAATATACTCTGTGGGTTGTCTGTAGCAGCATGATTGTACCCACTGCAGTGTGCGTGCATGTGGCTGGACTGGCCATGTGGGAGTGTGTCGATTTACTGCTACTTTTGTGTTTGCACCTTAATGTCTGTTTGTGTGGAAGCATTCACAACTATGGAGAGAAAATAGTAGGAGTACAGGCCACACAGAAGTAATTAAGTGTTTTTTGTGTAATTTTGTGTATATGGGGTGGGAAAAAGCACATGTGTTTCATTGGTATGTGTGCTACAGTTCAACTGTGAAAGAGATGAGGGAGAAAACACTGAAAAGCATAACAGTGGCTATAAGTACGCCATATGCATGTGTATGTATTCAGATACAGTATGTTTTGACGTACAAGTGAGCCATATGTGTGCAGACAGTATGGCTTAGTGGTTAAAGGCACTGAACTGCAAACCAGGACACTTGGAGGCTTAAAGACCTGGGTCTGAATCTCATCAACCCCCACTTGTGTATGGTGTGATCCTGAGCAAGTCAATTCATTTCTACGTGTGCAGTTATCAGTGACCACTTGCTTTTTGCATGCATGCCACATGCATGCAGTCTTTTCCAATTTAACATAAAAATCATGGTTTCCACACTTGCTTGCTGCATGCATGCCATATGTGTGCAATCGGTTCCAATTTAACATTTAAATCATGCTTGTAGCATACATATCAATTGGATAGTTTCATGTGCGCAGCATGAAAACATGTCATATAATTATTTCTGTAAGGGTTTACTGAGAAATTATTTTCTGTCACGAGAGCCTGATAAACTCAGAGCAAAACAATACACACAAGATACACTATATACACACTACAAGCTACCAGCTGTAAAGTATGAGTTTGGTTTTCTTTCTTATTTTATCTAAATGTTCTGAAAACTAGCAGTTTTCAAAAGTGCCATATAATATGCAGAGAAAAGATGAAGAAGCTTATGTGATTTTACATCATCAAGGTTATATTTGAGAATGAAGATAAGCTCTGTGCAGGAGAGCACAGCTCCCATGGAGACTTTTCACTGTATATTGTTTTATAAATCTAGTCCCTAGAAAGATATGGGGAAAATCCCTATTTACAAATTGTCTTTTTTATAATTGCATTTGTTTAGAGAGAATTGGATTGGCTAGTTTATGTGCAAGGAATTAAAGGATGTTGTAATTGGGTTGAGCTGTACATAAAGCGAGTTAGCGATGGTCTTGGTCTTATGACCCAGAAAGATTAAGTCTGTGCAAGGAACTTGCAATCTGGCTGTGGTTTGATAGAAGCTTGAGATGCCTTTGTTGGTTTTAAAACATTTTTTATCTTTTGCTTTCTCTCCTTTCAAAAAGAAAAAAATGTGTTTTGTATTTTTTTAACCATGGCTGATATGTCAGCCTAACACCACGTCATCAGTTGTGGAAGCTAGCCATGCCAGGAGATGTGACTAGCTAGCTGATACCACAGCTGTGTTCTCTCACACCCTTCATCATCCAAAACTAAAGCTTTCAAAGCTTTGTTTGGTTTTGAAATGGTATTATAACTAGTTTTTCTTCTATTTTGTTTTGTATGGTTAAAGTACAAACATAGCATTGTGTTTTAAGACAAAATAGGACCATTCCTTTTAATAAGCTACTTTATTTTACAGTTTACTATACAATGTAAATTTTTTGCCAAATACAATGTTTGTCACGAGAGGCATAAACCTCCTGTGGACTTCTAGTAGAACTCCAACTGTTGTGTATGATCTTCCTTCACAAAGGTTTATAATCACCACGGTTTATTTTATTTATTTTTTTGTTTTCCCCCCAGTGCCATTCACATATGATTCCATGGCTAATCAAGGCAATTTGGAGGGGAGAAATGGATTTTCTAATGCCCCAGCATCCATAACAAGCCACTTAATTTGACAGCTCACAGAAATAAAAGCAAGACCACTTACTATGCAGTTTTAACTGCTAAAAGGAAAAACACTAGAACTTTTTTTTTTCAAATTCATTTACCTGCTGTGCCCATAAAATACATCAGAGAGCATATAATCTAGGAATGACATCCAAGATCAACACCCAGATTCTCCTGATCATCGTGACTTGTTTTAACACTTTTTGTTACAGGTACAGTATGACTCACTTAACAAATAATAAATAAAATGTACAGGAATTTGTGTGACTCAGCTAAGGCTGTATATGTAAGTTAAAACTGAAAGAACAAGCATTTGTCAATGCCGAACGTTTGCTTGCAGGTATTTACAGTGGTATTTGGCACTTGGACATGGCTTAAAAAAAATCAGTGACAAAGAAGTACAAGCATTTGTCAATGTCGAATGTTGCTTGCTTCTATGTGCTGTTTAGTATTTGGAAGTCATTGGAGTGCAAATATTGAAAATTCGCGAACTTACGAGCGTGCGTAGGAACTGCGCAACGCACGCTGTAAAACAGTCATTTTTAGGAATTTCTTCACCAAATTTTCAACATTACCATTTTAAGACCTCTGCTCATGAACAGTGTCACTGTGATTTTCTTAATGTCCCACACATTGATTCCTTTACCGACTGCGCCATTTATGCGCTACATGAGCGAAACACATTTGGGTAGGATGTGAAAAATGACAGCTGTACTGCTCATAAGGAGGTGTGGTAAAATGGCAATGTTGAAAATCTGGAGTGAAAATATTGAAAATTCACGAACTTACGAGCGTGCATAGGAATTGTGCAACGCACACTCGTAAAACAGTCATTTTTAGGAATTTTTTCACCACATTTTCAACATATCCATTTTAAGACCTCTGCTCATGAACAGTGTCATTGTGATTTTCTTAATGTGTCCCATACATTGAGTTCGCACACCGACTGCGCCATTGTGCGATACATGGGCGGAAACAGGTTTTGGGCAGGATGTGAAAAATAACAGCTGTACTGCTGTACTGCTCATGAGGAGGTGTGGTAAAATGGCAATGTTGAAAGACTGGAGTTAAAATATTAAAAATTCACAAACCTACGAGCGTGTGTAGGAACTGCATAGCATAGCTAAATAAAACAGTCATTTTAGGAATTTTTCACCAAATTTTCAACATAGCCATTTAAGACCTCTGCTCATGAACAGTGTCACTGTGATTTTCTTAATGTGTCCCATACATTGATTTCACACACCGACTGCGCCATTGTGCGCTACATAGGCGGAAACACATTTTGGTCAGGATGTGAAAAATGACAGCTGTACTGCTCATAAGGAGGTGTGGTAAAATGACAATGTTGAAAATCTGGAGTGAAAATATTGAAAATTCGCGAACTTACGAGCCTGCTTAGGAACTGTGCAACGCACGCTTGTAAAACAATAATTTTTTGGAATTTTTGCACCAAATTTTCAACATGGGGTTTTTGGGACCCCTTCTCATGAATGATGTCACTGTCATGGTGTTATTCAGGCCTGAAGGGTGATTTCGCACAGTGACTGCGAAATCACCCTTCGGGCCTGAATAACGCCATGACAGTGACATCATTCATGAGAAGGGGTCCCAAAAACTCCATGTTAAAAATTTGGTGTGAAAATTCCAAAAAATGCCTGAGATATGCAATAAAGTTGAAAACCACCTATCTAGCCCATTATACAGCTTACTGGCATTTCCTCAGTTCGCGGTCGGCTTTGAAGAGTGCAGACGTATTCCCGGTCCACCGAAGATCGTCGCACCGAGCTCTGGAGGTAAGTATGGGGTGAGGGGGGTGTGGGGAGGCAGGGTGCACAGTGGGTGAGTGCGGAGTTGTGGGAGGGGCTGGGAGAAGTGCAGTGGGACCATTTTTAATTTACAGATTTAAAAAAGCGATGTTGGATGTTCCACGCTGGGGTGGGCTCCCAGCATGGCAGAAGGATAGCTGGGGCCATGGAGCTGACAGAGTTGGGCACCCCGTCAGCAGATATTGGGACATTTGCCACATTGGGTGGGCTCCCAGCAGCAGAAGGATGGCTGGGGGCCGTGGAGCTGATGGGGGATTGGGCACCCCGCTGGCAGATGACACCGGATAGTTTGCCACGCTGGGTGGGCCCCGCTGCAGCAGCAAAGATTTGGGGGCAGCGGACACGGTGCAAGCACACAGCGGTGGTTTTCTTTGAAGAGAAGACCACCACTGTCATTCACAGCACCGCATCCGATTGGTGCAGGACTGCCACGCCTTCTCAATGGAGCAGGGGATTGCAGAGGAGGGGCACACCTCCAAAGTGTCCCATTCTCCCAAGATGTTCCTTGCGCATGCGCGCAAGTGAACGTAAAAAAGGATGCCTGTTTTGTCTCTGTTTTGATTTTGTTTGATTTTATTTGACTTTTAGAAATCAAGTAAGGTGTGGCTGGCACCACAGCACTATATACCCTGCCAATGGCACAGTTGGTAGGGGTAGCCAAAGGCATACACAAGTATAAGGCTAATGCAGCAGCCTTCTGGAAATCAATGTTAATCAATCGTAGAGAAAGCAGTCTACAAGACCCTGCTTGCCCTTTCTGTGTGTTTTTTGTTGTTGTTGTTTTTCTTTCTTTATCAGGAAGAAAATGGTCCCTCTAGCCAGGGACTGAATCAAGACATAAGACCCCACCCCTCGGGGGGGGGGCAACAACACTCAATACCCTACAAACCACTTCTGGTAATGTATGAAGTAGGCTATTTTAAAAAGTAATGCTGTTAAAAATGTGAAAAACATTGGTATAGTCTAGGGACACCCCCTTGGTATATATTCAGCATACACCCATTTAAACTGCTGACTGACTGGCAAATAAGATTGCCAACACCTTTGTGGTTAAATGTCCACACCCCTACTGTTAATATGAGTGTTATCTGACATCTGTGTAGAACTGTTACAGATAACATTAGTGGGAATTTATTAATCTGTTTTCTGGCCTCTGGCCTCTACTGCAGCATTGGCCAACCCATATAAAACCCTTCCATTACTGCAATAACCAAACTGTCTCTTTCACCAAAGAAGGAGTTTTGGGGGGAGGGATATGAATCATGTCCCCTTCCTGTGCAACACCTATGGTGGCTGCAAACAACAGAACAAAAGTTCCTCTGGACTTAACTGAACCATAGCTCACAGATCCAGAAATAAAGAAAGTATACCTATATCTTTCCAATGCCATAGAAAAGAAATGTCTACAAATAATCCATTTGTTGCTTACAGTTTGTCTTTTTCAGACATATACTAGCTTCACCTAATGGTGCCCTGTCTGTATGTCAGGACCAGGCATAGCACACAGGTTTTTACATACACACTGCACTCATAAACCCCAATTTTTGTGCTCAATTTCCAGTTGGTACTATTAAACAGTATTGTACACTTCATTCCATTGCTAGCATAGTCATATGTCCAACTGTTGTTCTCCCAACAGAGGAAGAAGCCACGCAATGTCCAATGCAGGGACATGGACCAACTAGTGGTCTAGTTGCATTATCACTCCCAGGTACTCTTGCAAATAATGTGCAGTTTATGCACATTCCTGTGATTCTAAATCTCACCAGCTATACTATGGCAGAATTTAGATTCTGCTTCAGTACCAACACTTTTAGGTTTCATAATGCCATGTTACTGAACTTACTTGAAGCATACCAGATACACATTTCAATACCCTAGTAGCAGGGCCCCATACTACTGAATATCTAGGAGCATTTAACTGAAAAAGAACACAGTCAACTGAAAAATGGTGCCATGCAAATCAGTTGAAACTGTTTAAAGGTTTTAAGTATACAGCTGTATAATCCCTTCCCCACTTATTGGGGAAGGGACATATATTTTTAACCGATGTCCTGTTTTCTGTATTTAGATATCAGAAATAATAAATACCAAAATCCATGGATGGAAGGTGATCCTAGGTAGGCCTATTTCAGGTCTACCTACTTATGACCCTGTTGCCATGCTTGGGTCAAGAAGGTCCAATCCAAGAACCTGACCAGAGGGAGACATCTGTTTCAGTACCATGAGACTATCCCCAGATGACAACACCTTGGAAGAAAACCCCGACCAGAAGGATACAGTTCCACCCTTAGAACCAGATCCAAGACCTCATCCATTTCCAGTTCCTGTCCAGGTGAAGTCAATCCCAGGCCCAGGCCCCGATCCAGATTCTCCAGAGAAAGGCCCAGATCACCCCGAAAAGAAAAGAAGTTTGCCCCACTCTATCTTTTTGGTTGACCTCCTGACCACCCATTTTATGCCCCCTTTCAGGTTTTGGTCCCCAGACCTTATTACATAACACATGATGGTTTTGATATCAATCTACAAGTCAGTGTGACTGCTCTTATCCCCCTTATTTTGCAGATGGACATTATGTGGACATTTACTGACTCTGAGGTACTTTTGAATGATAAATCTTTTAAAGTGGCCAGCCTTCACAAAGGAACTTTCAAAGGTTGGCCAAACACTCAAATCACTTCTAATGGAATGTTAACAATCCAAAATGTACACTTACAACACATTGTACTCTATAACATTACCATTATGGCAAATTCCAATTGTTGCCATTGTTTACACAACATCTCAATGAAACGACTTTGCCAGCTAAAAACTATTTTTACTGAATCTATTTACCTACTGTAATTTCTAAAACTGTTTCTGAAAGTCATGAAAACTGCCCTATACTTGAACCTGGCCCCAAAAGTGGCCTAACTGCTATTTCTATTCCAGATGTATTATTAATAATGTAAATTACAGGCAGGTGCCTATAATTTTAAATTTATCTAATGGGAACATGGCAAAATCCAGTCATTATTCCTAAACAAACAGTTCTGAATGTTATACAGTAACGCTACTTGACATTATGGCAGCATTTCAGACACACGCTCAAGACCCTGTAGCAGGGAAGTCTTCTACAGCACACCATGGGTGTTCAGACCAAAACATGGGAAAAGAGGACTGAGTCTTCTGCTGTGACAGGCATTTTAGGGTCTGCCACAGGTATTTTTGGGACCAGGTTATCTATTTGGAATCGGGACGATTTGGCCAAAATTAAGAGGTATGCCAAATTATTTAATAGTAAATTAAACCAGGATGTAATACAGCCTATGCTACACGGTATTACTGATCTTGCACAAGAAGATAGGTTCACTTCATGTAACATGCACTTTATTGCTAGGATTTTCCATCAGTCCAGACACAATTTAACACAGTTAATACACTTTAGTAATAGGGAAGATAGACAACACCACATAGGTAGGGAAACCCTTTGCTCTGCTCATGTAAGCTTTGCATTCACCACCATTACAAATTACTTACGAGATTTATAGATTAGTAAGATCCCATATCTCATTATTAATAGACATATTGCCAAGTGGTATTGCTCCCACTTTGACAATATAGCATGGTAACCCGTGAGGTGGGTGCATGAAGAAGGGCGCCGTCTATAACGGCAACTCCTTCCCGGTGCAATCCTTCATGGCGATGGGAGGGTAGGGCAACCAGATGAGGGGGTGGGCGAACTGAGTGACAGGATGTGGGTATGTGTATGTGCATGCATGGGGGGAGCAAGCACAGTGAGCGTGGGCTGGGAGGGGGTGGAGGGTCGAAGGGGCTGTAGAGCGTGGCACTGCAGTGGATGGCTGAGCTGCATCGTGGCATTGGAGGTTGGCTAGTGGTTGGGGTGGGTGAGGTACCGGCTTCGGGTCCAGGCGCTGGTGCGATTTTATTTTCCCCAGCCCGAACCTTTATTTTTAATGCTTCCCCGGACATGCACCCCTGGAGTTGAGAATCCTTAAGTAGAGAGTGCGGGGCTCAAAAAGCCCCTCAAGGCAGGGTGTGGGGGGCAGCAAAAAGCATTAAAAACTGATCCTGGTGCCGTTGTCCTGTGCGCCAGGGTTGTCAGAATGCCAAAAATGTGTTCGGCACTCTGTGCGATAACAGTGATCACCTTTAGGCGTTCGCCATTATCACATAGACCCATCGAGCATGTACTATGAAGCACATGCATCATACGGTCACATTTGCCATTGCCACTGCTAGAAACCTTGGTTATGTTACAGTGCACCCCCCAAACAGGGCCCCTGCTATAGCAGACATGACTGTAATATAAAAAGACAATGTTTGTCACATTTACTGTTTCACTGCCTATATTTTTAAGGATACTACACTAGTTCTACTGCATCTAAAATACTGTGTGCAATTTTGGAGCTCACAGTTGAGGAAGAGGACAGGCTGGAGGAAGTGTAGAGTAGGGCAATTAAAATGATACAGAGGCAACAAGTGAGGTCCTATGATGAGTGCTTGTGGGATCTTAATACATACTGTACATGCTGGAGGACAAGAGGAAGAGGAGAGAGATGATTCAGACATTCAAGTACCACCACTAGACAAACAAGGCTGACAGCGGTGAGTTGTTCATGGTGAGTGGCAACACAGGTACCAAGGGAAACTCCATGAAATGGGGAAGGGTAAAAAAAAAAGTTCTCAAGAAGAACATTTTCATACAAAGAGTGGTGGCTGAAGAGAAAAAACTTCCAGAAGATGTCATCTGCACAGAGACAGTAAGATGGTTTAAAAGGGGGAGGAATAGGCACAAGTAAAAAAGTGTATTGAAGTACAGTAGTCGATGGAGGGTGGGAAATAACTGATGACTGACAGGGACACAATCCCATATCTAGGTAGGCTTTGGCAGACTAGATGGACCAATAAATCAATAAGCCTTGATTTGCTGACATTTTCTAAGTTTATTATTTTCATTTGACGTGCATATTATTATAGTGATAACAGTCTAATGGCCCCTCATCTGGGATCCTGCTTTATGCAGATGATACAGTGGTATTCTCTCAGAACTCCTGCCAAAAAGCACTTACTAGGGAGCTGCAGCACAACTTTAACCAACTACAGGAATGGTTCAAGGAAAGCATGCTGATGCTCAACAGTAGAAAAAACAAGATGATGCTCTTTGCCAGACAACAAAAGAAGAGATCTACAGTACCCCTCTCAATTACCTGCAGCTCTCACATGACCTTGGAGCAGGTGTCCTCATTCCAATATCTTGGCATTACAATAGATGAGTCTTTGTCATTTGACAAACATATACACAATATTATGACTGCAGCCAATAGGAAACCAGGGACCCTATACAGGCTTTGGTTTGGCCTTACGCTGGAGGCCAGGAAACAGGCAGTCAGAGGTACAATCCTACCTATCCTGGGCTATGGAAATGTCTGTGGGGCTGCCACTGATACAAGCCTGCTCAAAGTGCACACCTCACTAAATAAAGCCTGTAGGTTTGTGTTAGGCGCCGATCACCTAGTGCATATGTGCAACCTGTGCATAAGGACTGAATGGTTCCCACCTGTGGACCACATTAAGATTCATGCCTGCCTTGTGGGAAAGGAGGCCAAGCTTGGACTTGCACCTCCCTCCTTTCAAGCCCTATTCTGTCCTGCTCTAGCCAAACATGCCACTAGAAGTGTTAGCAAGCAAGCATTAGCTGTTCCATTCAAAATAACTATTTTGGGGAGGCAGGCCTTCACAGTTAGGGCTCCTGCCTGGTTAAATGAGCTACCAGCCACTGCCACAAGCTTTACATGCCTCGGTCCTTTCAAATCTGAGCTAAGGAAATCTGTCTCCCCCCATACACTGCTACTACTACTCTTAACCAACAAGCCCTTCATGCCACTGTCCTCGCAAGCATGAGCAATAAAGACCATCTCCCCACCTGTTTGCTGCTACCGCCACTCTTAACCCGGCTGTTACCTAACCCCTAAACCCAGGGCCTGCCAAGGTTCATCTTGCACTCTACAAATTAGTCTGAAGCTACCTGCTGTACTGCTGCCCTACCGGTTTACCTACCATGCACCCTCCTACTCCCCTCACCTACTCCCTGTTAGCCCTCACCTCCCTATTCCATACCCTCTCTAACCATGAGCCTAACCTCTGTTCCCCCTCTTCTAATTCCTCTTCTGCTACCTATTCCTGATTAGTTCCCACTACCCCGACTGTTTACCACAGCTATGCTTACTCCCCTGGATGTAGGCTAGTAACCAATTTAGGTATCGGGAATAATGTTCAGCCACATCTCCTGTTCCTCCCTACAAGTTCCTGTATTGCTTCAACCTCTGATTTTCTCCAACAAGTACCTAACTTAACTTATGTACTTTATTGTCTGCCCTGCTGTGTGTACTGTACCTCCAAGTACCCTGTACCCATACTCTGGTTATGCATTGCTTTTGCCTTTGTTACCTATGTCGTGTTACTATTACCAATGCAATTGATTGCTACTGATCACATTATGATGTTTTTGACAATGCTTATGTAACTGCCATTGACTCCCCAACTCATGTACTCTTCCCTTCCTTCATGACGAGGATCATTTGTAAATGAGCTTTTAGCTCAAAGGTTGTAATTCTGATTATTCAATAAATAAAATAAATAAAAAAATGTGGGATTCATAAGCACTGAGACTGCAGGCCAAGGTGTTCTGCCACATATGGCTATTACCACGTAGACCTTAACTTCTGTACTGTAGCTGCTATACTGTAAAGCTGGGTATTTTCATTGTAATTTAATTTTCACTCGGTGTGATGATTGCATGAAAATAAAATGGTGCTAACTGACTGAAATTGCACATATTTAGTAGAAGTAAATTAAGCCCTAATTGCAGTGCGCTAAATTAAATTTGCATAATTTTGACCATTTATTGCCAAGTGCTAAATATAATTAATGTGAAAATACTGTACTACAGAATATGTTCACTCTTTCACTCTTTCACCTATGGCAATTCATTCATGTCTGTTAATTTTAGTGCTCTCCTAAAATTAATAGCTGGAAGTGGCCGTAACTGCAAATGGGAGAGTGGGAGAGACAGCGGCCACTGCCGCAGATACAGTCAAGCCCAACAGGATGAAGTGCAGTGTCACAGGTTTACTGCATGACAAAAGGGATTAACTCCCATTGAAATTGCATTGTTTGCTGCAGTACTAACATACTAAAATACCAGCAGAATAGGCCTAACGGTCTTTAAGTGTTCAGTTCGTTTGGTCAGCCCCCACCCTGGTGCTGACTCTCTGTCCCCGCCTTCCCTGGCTTCTCCTTCCCAGTTCGGATATTCTTGCTGCATTGATTTTGCTTCCAGAACCCTTCACCTGTACCTGTCCCACCCCTCTTGAACCCTCCACTGTCTCTGCCTCCACCAGCCCCCTAGGCAGTGCATTCCATGGCTCCACCACCCTCTCAGTGAAGTAGCACCTCCTCCTTTCTCCCCTGAATCTTCCCCCCTCCAGCTTCCACCCATGCCCTCTAGTGGCCCCTTCCTCCTTCCTTCGAAGCACCCGACTGTTCCTCCCCTATTTACCCTCTTCATGTACCTGAAGACCTCTATCATGTCCCCCCGGTCCCTTCTCTCTTCCAATGTGTACGTATTTAGGTCTTCGAGCCTCTCCTCATAGGTCCTGTCCCCCAAGCCCCAAATCATTTTGATTGCCCTCCTCTGGACCCTCTCCAGGAGGTTAATGTCTCTCTTTAAGTGTGACCTCCAAAACTGCGCAGTACTCAAGGTGCGCCTCACCAGGCAGTTATACAGAGGGTATCACTTCCCTCCTTCTGGAGGTGATCCCCCTAGCGATGCATCCCAGCATCCTGTTGGCCTTGGCTGCTGCCCTCCTACAAGTCTCAGAGTTGTTCATCTTGACATCCACCACCACCCCCAGGTCCCTCTCAGCCATCGAAACTTGTAGCATTTCCCCAGGGTGTACACTTGGCCTGGGTTTCTGGCCCCCAGGTGGAGTACCTTGCATTTCCCTGCATTGAACCTCAGCTTCCACTTTCTAGACCATCTTTCCAGAGCCTCCAGGTCCCCCTGTAGGGCCACCCTTCCCTCCTCCCCATCTACCACCACCCCCAGTTTCGAGTCATCTGCAAAGAAACTCATCTCAGAATTCTGCAGCACTGTGCTTCATCCTGCTGGGCACCACTGTACCTTAAACTACAGTGGAGGAGCAGAGTCAATCAACCTGCACCTTCAGAAAGGTGCCGATTTCAAAACAGGGACTTGGGAATAAAAGCAGAGCCTCTGTAGTGACTGGACTTTGTTTGTCTTGCTGGTGGTCTTTTGGCTAGGCGGCCACAGCCATGGGTCGGGATCTCGATTGCCATTGCCACATGTCAAGTTTAGTGGCCATAGCTGTATGAAGAGAGACTGGTAACCATAGCTGGAAGCAGCTGTAACTGCAAACAGAAGAGACAGTGGCCATTGCCGCAAATACCTTAAACTGCAGTGGAAGAGCAGAGCCAATCAGCTCTCACCTTCAGAAAGATGCCAATTATAAAACAGGGACTTGGGAATAAAAGCAGAGCCCCTGCAGTGACTGGACTTTGTTTGCCTTGCTGCTGGTCTTTTGGCTAATTGGCCATAGCCACGGGTCAGGATCTCAGGGGCCATTGCCACGTGTGGAGCTTGGTGGCCATGGCCACATGAAGAAGGATCTGCTGCCATCGCTGTGGGAGTAGCACCGCAAATGGGAGAGACAGTGGCCATTGCTGCAAATACCTTAAACTACAGCAGAGGAGCAGAGCCAATCAGTGTGCTCCTTCAGAAAGGTGCCAATTTCCAAACGGCTCGGGGATAAAAGCTGAGCACCTGCAGTGATTGGACTTTGTTTGCCTTGCTGCTGGTCTTTTGGCTATAAATTTGCCCATCTGCCTGCTCCCACCTCTTCCATTTATTAAATAGCCTCACTGGGATCCTCCAAGTGGAAGTTACCACCAGCAGGAGAGGAGAAAGGGAGCCATCACAATGGATGGGGAGTGACCACTAAGAAGGATTATCTCATGGGGGACTGTGCAGAAGATGTGGGGGACTACCAGGAGGACTCTCCACAGGGGAACAGCTGCAAGCTCTGAACAATTAAGATGGGAATCCTAGAAGAGGCTGAACTAACTAGCATGGCTGGCAAATACCGAACAATATGCAGGGGAAATTACGAAAGCTGAGCCTAAAGGTCTAATCTGATCAGCACAGTCTGCAAACTGATTTTGTTAACTGTTTAGTAGGATTGAGTTCTTGTTAAACTATTTTAATATGCATAATGAATATAATGTCTGAACTACATAGATCATAAGTAATGTTACACTGATTACTACAGCTGATTCATGAAGGGGTAATTCGCAGTCTAGGTACTTTTTAGGAATTGTAATATATGGTAAAATATGTATTCTGGAACTAATAGATTCTAGGTAATTATAGGTTGAGTTAAACTGATTACTACAGCTGATTCATATGGGGTATTGCAAATTCTATGTACTTGCTAGGTAATGAAGAATGTGGTAGAGTAGATATTTTTGAACTGATTAGTATTTCAAACTGTAGGGACCCTTTAGGTAATGAAGAATGTGGTAAAGTAGATATTATTGAAATGATTAGCTTTATATTATTGAACTGATTATTATGTTAGGTTCTAGGTAATATTAGGTAATGTAGAATGTGATAATATAGATGTTGTTGAATGGATTAGCTACATTGATTGATATAAGGGGATTTATTGTACAAAATAAATAACTGGTTATGTAAGAGGACTTATTGTACAAAGCAAATAACTGGTTATGTAGCAGGCAACTGGTTAGCTCCATTGATTCATGTAGGGGGATGCATTTCTTATGTAACAAACAAGTTGCCTGGGCTGCTTAGTACATAGGAGCTGTGGAGCTGATCAGCACACTGCCTAAGGGGACAAAGGCTTTTAACTGTACGCTTGAGGGGGTTCTTTCTTGCTTTTAAGACTAAGGTGCAGATGGAGGGTAAGCGAAGTTAGAAGGATAGCCTGAATGGGGTGCAGGCAGGTCTTAGGTATGTCCCCAGGCTGCAAGGGCATGAGGTAGCTTTGGAAGGGTGGTAGGATGTAATGAATGTGGGATGGCAATTGTGTTGGCTATAGCATGGAGGCTGGGGGGGGCTGCATGGTAGGTAGTCAGCTTGCACAGCTAAGGGAGGAAGTGGAGTGGTTGAGGTGGACACTAAGCAGGTTAAGGAAGGGGATATGGGAAGGACTGGTGGCGGCCACAGAGGGAGAAAGATGGGTGAGGGGTGGAAAAGGGAACACAAGGGGAGCTGCGGGAGGACTAGAAACAAGTATAGCAATAGACAGGAGACAAAGGGGACTGGAAAAGAACAAAAAATACACAAGCAGGGAGGGAGGAGTAAAGGCATGGGGATGCAGGGACTCAGGTATGGGGTGAAGTGTGAAGACAGGAGGATCAGGAGAATGGCGAGATAAGGAACATAGGAGCAAAGCCTGAACAGAATAAAAATGGGGAGAAAGCAAGGGGATGCACCTCAGTCAGTGGGATGAAGGAAGTGGGCACAGACAAGAAAACCGATTCGCACCACTGGGGACACGTGAAGAGGAAGTGAAGCAGGAGAAGGGTGGAGAGGAGGCCGTAGAAGGAGAAGGAGAGGCAAAAACAAAGGAATGTTCTGGAGGAAGGGGAAAGGAGGATGCACCCTTGGGAAGGAACCAAGAGGGAAATAAACATAAGGAGAAGGGTGCGGGGGTGAAAATACCCTTGAAAGAGTCAAGTCCCCAGGGAAGGCAAGGCAACAACCACAAGACTAGAGGGGCCAGTCAAAGTAGGGAAGGAGGAGATTACATGCTCAGTGAGGGAGTCAGTCAGAACTCGGGCAGGAGAAAGGCAAAGGGAGGGGATAGTGTTTGTGGAAGGAGAGGCAGGGGAGTGTGGAGCAGGAGATGATGCCGGGGGTGGGGGGAAGGTGGGAGTATCCCAGAGGGGGATCAACACTTGTGAAGATGAGCTAGACAAGAGGGAAAAAGAAAAAAGAGAAGTAAAAGGGATACCAGGAGCCATGAGTAGGACAGGAGAACAAAGGAACAAACAGAAGGAAAAGGGGGACAGGGTCCTACTCTCTGGGGACTCAATAATAAAGGAAATCAGATGGGAGGGCAGGGGAGACGGGAGCAGTGCAGTTTGGGTTGAGTACCTGCCAGGTATGGTGGCACTAGAGACAATACACAATATACACTCATGGGGCAAACGGCAGGACAGGAAAACACGCTTGGTGTTCCACCTGAGCACCAGTGATCTGGAGGTTAATAGCCTGTTGGAGGTGCAGACAAGATTCACAGAGCTTGCTAGGTTTTGTAGCAGTCTGGGGTTCCAATCTATGGCCTTTTCAGAGGTGTTGCCTGTTCCAAAAGTGAGTACAGCAAGGACGCAGAGGAGTGAGAAATTTAATCAGTGGCTGGCGGATGGTGCAGGCAGATGGGGTATGGATTAATGGGGACTGGGGATCAACGTGGGAAGATGATAGCCTTTTTGCCCCGGACAGACTGAACAAGGAGAGATCAACAGTACTAAAAAGTAAATTTGGAGAGTTCATAGAGAAAACATATAATTTAAACTAAAATTGGGGGGGTAAGAAAAACCCACACCAAAAGACAGGAGAGACAGGGTCTACCAGTCTCCCCCCAGGATGCTAATAGAATGTTAGAAAAAAGCATGACAAAGGGAAGGGGCAATGTAGTGGAAGGGATGAGCAGCTAATGCCAGAACCTTGAGGAAAAGAAAATAGTGGACTTGGAATCTATCATGGGGGATGAAGGACTGAACATAGTAGCAATAAGCGAGACTTGGTGGACAGAGCATTATACCAGGGAGACAACTATCCTGGGCTACAGACTGTTTAGAAGGAACAGGGTGGGAAGGAAGTGGGGGAGTCACTTTCTACATCAAGGACAACATAAGAGTAACTGAAGGGCAGGAGGAAGATGGGGAGAGAGATCTCTTGTGGGTAACACTGGACAAAAGGACTGGAGAATCCTTGTGGCTGGGGGTGGTATACATACCTCCTATGCGGGGGGGGGGAAGGGATAAGCAGCTGATACAGGCAGTCATGAGGATGGACCTCAAAGGGAAGCTTCTCCTGGTGGGGGACTTAAACCTCCAAGATGTGGACTGGGGCATCCCAGATGCACTATCAGCGAGAAACAGGGAGATACTAGAGGCACTACATGGTGTATTCTTACAACAGCTGGTTAGGGAGTTAACAAGGGGAAACAACCTCCTGGATGTGGTCCCGACAAATTGGGAGTATGTGGAGGCGGGAGATGAACTGGGCACCAGTGATCACAGTACTGTAAGGTTCAGGGTAAGGTCAGGGAGGGAGTCGAATTGGACCAGTACAACAGTCATGGACTTCAGGAGCATGGACTTCAACAGGATGATAAGGATAGTGAAGGAAGCAATGGAGGGAATAGAGAATTTAGTGGAAGTGGAGGAGTTATGGGAAACTATTAAAAGGAGGGGTACTGAAAGCCACAGAAATGTGCATAAAGAAGGTAAGGAAGAACAAAAAAAGGAGACCACTTTGGCTTACAGTGGAGGTGGCAGGAGCAGTCGGGGATAGGAGGAGAGCTTTGAGAAAACATAAGAGAACACAAAGGGAGGAGGAGGACAAGGATGTTTATATTGAGAAGAGGAGACTAGCATGGCAGAAGATTAGAAGGGCAAAAGTGGATACTGAGGAGACAATAGCTAAGTAGGCCAAAAGGGGAGACAAAACTTTTTTTAGATATGTGGTGGAAAGATGGAAGGCAAGGCAAGGGACTGCATGGCTGAGCAGAAGAGAGGGATAAAACTGGAAGAGGAGTGTAAAAAAGCAGAAGAGCTGAATAAGTGTTTTTGCTTGGTATTTACAGAGGAGAAGGAAGAGGGCAGGGGACCCGAGCTTAGTAGGAGGGTGAGGGAGGACAAAAGGGTGGATCCAAGCCTGTTCAGTGTAGAAAGAGTTATGGAGGAACTAGGCAGGTTGAAGGTGGATGAGGCAATGGGGCCGGACAGCTTGCACTCAAAGGTACTCTGAGAACTAAGGGAGGAGCTGGCTATGCCATGGATGAGGCTATTCAACTTGTCTCTGGATACAGGGAGGGTGGACATGGTGCCACTGCTTAAGATGGGCAGTAAGGAGGTGATGGAGAACTATCACCCAGTCGGCCTCACCTCAGTAGTAGGGAAGGTAATGGAGGCACTGATAAAGGAGAAGGTGTGGTGGACTACCTGGAGGATAGTGGCTTGCAGGACAGCAGACAACATGGCTTCACGAAGAGGAGGTCATGCCAGACGAACTTGACTGAGTTCTTCAATTGGGTGAAGCAGGTGATCAACCAGGGAGGGCGGGGAGGACGTAGCCTATCTGGACTTCAGTAAGGTTTTCAACACCATCCCTCACAGAAGGCTAGTCAGTAAACTGGAAAGCGTCGGGATGGGTGGGAAAATAATCAGGTGGGTGAAAAACTGGTTGGCAGGCAGAAGCCAGAGAGTGGTAAATGGGGTGCACTCCAGGATGGGGGGGGTGATGAGTGGGGTGCCCCAAGGATCAGTACTGGGACCCCTTCTTTTTAATATTTACATCAGTGATATAGCAGAAGGACTGGGGAAGGGGTCTGTTTGCTGAAGATATGAAAATCTGCAACAGGGAGGACACCCCAGGGTGGGTTGGAGAACATGAGGCAGGACCTGAAAATTCTTGAGGGATGGTGAGAGATTTGGCAACTGAAATTCAATGCCAAAAAGTGTACTGTGATGCACTTTTGGTGTAGAAACCTGTGAGCAAGATACACCCTAGAAGGGGAGGACATCAAAGAAATGGAGCAGGAGAGGGATTTTGGGATTACAGTTTCAAGCAAGCTTAAGTTAGGTAACCAACGTAGCAAGGCAGTGAGGAAGGCCACTAGTATGTTGGCATGCATTGGCAGGGGTATTACTAGCAGAAGAAGGGAGGTACTGATGTCTCTTTACAAAGCCATGGTGAGGCCGCACCTATAGTACGGGGTTCAGTTCCGGAGACCACACCTATGAAGGGACATAGACAGGATAGAGAAAGTTCAGAGAAGGACAACCGGGATGGTGCAGGGTATGCAAGGGAAGACATACGAGCAGAGGTGTATGGAATTGGATCTGTACACTCTGGAGACTAGAAGGGAGAGAGGGGACATGAAAAACAAAAAGTAAAAGTTGTTTTGGTCCCTCGGCAGTGGCATTCTCAAGTGTGGCTGCATCATCAGGAGAAGCGCCGGCAGAGCCATCAGCCCAGCAAAACCTGAGAAGGAAGACTGCCCTCTGCCTGCCTCCAGCCTGCATCTGTGGCCAGAACCACTCCTTTCTGTGCAGTTTCTCCCTGGATTGGGGCGGTGAGTCCTCAGCAGCACCGCTGAGCAGATGCTTCTACCTGAACTGTAAATTAAAAAAAAAAAGGGAAACAATTTTTCTTCATGCCAAGGGTTTAGTAAAAGATGGCTGTGGCCATTAGTGGGGTCAGGCAAGGCCTCAGGACTAAGGACTGCCTGAGGGTGGGTTAGGGCAAGGGTGGGCCTATTTAAATTTATTAAATTTTATGATGAAGTTAAGCTCCAGCAAGGAAGCAGAAGCACAAGGGCAAGCTTATGCAAATTATGTAGTTCCCAGAGGTTGAGCAAAGGGCAGGCCAACACTTTATTAAATAGTAGAAGGGCATCAGCCAGGAGCAGGGGCAGGACAAAGCCCCAGTTTACAGTAAAGTGAGCCCAGGTGGGCCAGTGAATAAGGGCTAGTTAGCCCAAAAGTTTTTGTTTTTTTATTCAGAAAAATCATTAGGCGGGCCAGTTAGGGGAAGCAAGCCCCCAGGTTGTAAAGGGAGAGTGCCCCAGAGGGGTAAAGATGGCTAGCAGCCAAGTGGCCACCAGTAGCCAAGCCAAGGCTAGTATTTGAAAAGTATGGAATTCTGCTAATTTAAAGTGCACTAGAGTAGCAGCTCCAGCCAGGAGCAAGGGAAGGGAGCGGACTTAATCTGTACCCACTTGAATTAAGACGCATCAGAGGGGACCTATTACAAAAGTACAGAATATCTGAAGATAGCAACCTGCTAGAAAGTTTGGGATTAATGCCTGCCAATAGGATTAACAGTTTAAGAAGTCACCGACACCAGCTAAAGCTGACCTTTTCCAGGAAAAATGTGAGGAGATACTTCTTTACCCAAAGGATTATACCTTTGTGGTGGTGGAAGCCGATACTTTTCTGACCTTCAAAAGAAGGTTCAACATACATCTATTAACCTCAAATTGGAAACATATGCCCCACTAGTGCAGGAGACAGGCACCATGAGAGTGGAGCCTTCTGCCTGTCTTACAATCCAAGTATGGATCCAAGTGTAGACCAGCCAGTTCACCACCCCAGCAGCGTAGTTGCCACAGCCATAGCCAAGGACTAGTAACCTGAGTAACTGACCCGTAGCCCCCCTAAGTCATGAAGGGACAGTTAGCATGAGATTTCTAGCACATAGGTTAGTCATATTACCCTCAGCCTGAAGGGTAGTACTCCTGCTAATCTCTGCAACCCAAACAGATGCCTGTGGGAGGGAGGAAGTACCTCAGGGTCCCCGCGTAGCTAGGTATATCCGGCATTTAGTCAGGTTTTCCCCTTATTTATTGCCTCTTCAGTGCAACTGCTATAGAAAGTGATTCCGCTGAACTTTTTTGAATTGAAAATGCTGAATTATATGTAAATTGTGGAAAAGGGCAAAAAACTGTTTTTGACCTGATACTACAAATGTAACACACACTTTGAGACTGTGTAATTGCCCTGCATGTACCAATTTGTCCTACTTGATTGAATTTACCCTGTTTATCCCAAAAACTATTTGGATTAACCCAGAAACCTGCCCTTCATGTTACAAACTGCCCTACATGTGACAAACTGCCCTGCAGGCTATCAAACTGCCTGCATGTTTATGAACTTCTCTGCCTAATGCCTATCATCCCATTTGAAACCAAAGACTGTCACTAACAGTGACCACCCAGAGACTGTGACAACCATCTGCATATTTAGGATTTGGGGCTGGTCATCAGTGTAGGAATAGCTTAGATAGCCAAGGAGCTCCCTGTCACTTGCTTCTTTGTCAGATCTTCAGGCCAATCCTTCCCTAACAGAAAGCTAGTTCAGGGAACCACACTGGTTCACAGATAGGGATCAGGCACCCAGCGGGTTGGGGTTTTTGTTGCAGGTCTTCAGCCTTCCAGAGGCTCTTCAGTGGAAGTGTTCCTATTCTTCAGGTCATCAAATCACCAGCCTCCAGTCTGCTAGTCTTTCCTGGGTCAGTGGTGACAGCCCGGAGGTGCTACAGTTCTTCAGTTTGTCGACTCGTCAATCTCAGTTCTTCCAGTTTTCCTGGATCAATGGTGATGACCCAGAGGTGTTCTTGTTTTCAGTCTGTCAGTCTTTAGTTTTCAAGCCTTTTCCTGGGTTACTGGTGACAGTCTGGAAGCCTTTGGTGTGCACCAGTCCGTGTAATACAAGTGTGTTTGCTCATGTCGCTGGGTCTGATTGACACCCAGTGGCTACGTCTTTGCCTCACCTGCTCTACAAGTCAACTAATGGAAGCATGTGTGTAGAGGTTCCTTGTGCATTCCTCTACAACATTTATTTATGGTGTCCAGCAAGCCTAAATGTATTCTGGGATGAAAACTGTGCAAACTGTGCAAATATTTCAGTATTAGAGTCTTGCAATAGATCCATTTAGTAGTGACAGTAATCTCAGTAATTGTACTTATAATTTATGGTTCTACAGAGTTACAGTAGCATTAGAAAGTGAAAGTGAATGCTGCATCACCCTTTTTCTCCTGCGCTAAGTTCTGTGATCAATTGCTTAATAAACTGGTTCTTTCTGTGAGTTCTGCCTCCTGCCTCTCCATTTTTGTGAAATTACATTGTGTAGCCAAATTGTCGAAAAAACGCCTTACCACCCAGTTGGTTTATCTCTTCTCCACCCCAGAGAGAGAGAGACTGTTGTCTCTACCACCAAAAAGGGGCACCACCTTATGACTCACTATACCTGGCATACTCAGCAGGGTATGTGTGTCAGACAGGTTGGGTTGTGTCTCTCAAATATGACACAACAACAAAAGAGAGAAGGAAAAGAGGAAGGCCTTGACTCAACTCACTTCACGGGGGAAGCCACTCAATATGGACAATATTGACTGCTTCTCTACACACTTCACCAGCAAGTGGCTGCTTGATTATGTGCACAATCCATGCGGCTGTGTGGCAGTCACCATGCAGGAAGGAGCAGCTTAGTGATCCAGCATTCTCCTGGTTCCCTACCAGGCTGCAGTCCCAGGGTCCAGAGAGAGAGAGAGAGAGAGAGAGAGATGATGAAAGGCAGATTTCTTGGGCCAAAAGAAGTCCAGGTAAGCCCCCACCATTTGGGTAGGATTACACTCTTTATATGAGGTCACTTTTTGACTGTACATACAGTACTAGAGTTATACTGTGGAAATAGTGTATAATGAGGGTTTGTTCTGCATGGATTTCCATGCCAGTTGAAACCTTGTTGTACCACAGCTCAAAGGCTGTGGAATGCAGTTGCTCCCTTCTGTGGTACAACAAGGATCCAGCTGATTGGAAATCATTGAGCATCTGGTATTTGTCACAGTGCTGTCGTGCACACAGCAATCAGTTCAAGTTGTGTACTAAACTGCCAGCATGTTCACTGCTGCTGTGGAGCACACTGTGAAAACAGATTTTGTTTTAAATTAAACTAAAACAAAAAACTATACACTATAAAATACTGGTTGCACAACCACTTGCCAGTTAGCCTGTGTTGGCACCTTGGGATTCTGATTACATTGGACCATTCAATCTTCGGTCTCGAGGTCTGGTGTAATCAGGACCCCTCTGTGGCAGCACAGGCTGGTTGTGCATGATTGCCAAACCAGTATTCTATATGTAATTGCTGGTGACCCCTTTATCAACCTGTTTACCAGGGTCTCCAAAACATTGTAATAACATGAAAATGAGTTATTACGGCATACACCTAAACTTTTTTCACCTTCAGTGTCCTTTGGGAATCACTGAAGCATATCGTGCCACTTCATTGGCTCGTGCTCCGCTTGTGGATGGGCTGAACAGTATTTCAAAAATGGCATCTTGGTTCTCTGCTTACCAACAAATTGCTTTTGTTTACTGACCTCCCCATCTTTATTTCATTTTTTACTCTTTATCTGGGTGATCCTGCCTTTCAAAGTTAAAAGAAATATCTTGTTAATCCCACCGTGTCTCCGGCTTGGTAGATGCCGACAAGTAAAATCCAGGATGGACCGCAGTATGAGCCATGGTGGACTAGAAAAAAAAAGCAAGTCTGAGAGAGCAAGGGAGAAATGGAAAGCAAGTATGTGTGTGTGTGCGTAAAAGAGAGAAGGAGAGTGAGTGTGTCTGTAGGTAGGGGACAGACTGTCCCCACAAGAGACACTGAGCAAACTCCTTGCACCAGTAATTATAAAAAATAATAAATATGCAACTGTATTTTTCTGAATTTTTTTTTTTACACACCCTCGGTATGTGATGACCTCATAAACCTCATGAGCTTTGCTCTCGATGTTTATGGGTCATCACACACAGAGGGTGTATAAAAAAAATTAATAACACACAGTTGCATATCCATTATTCTTTATGTATTAGGATGATGCTAGCACATGTTTCTGATGGTAAACAGCACAGCACCATACCAAGATACTTTTTTTTCCTTTGGGTAGCTGATGTGGTAATAGAGTTGAAATTTAAAAAAGTGTACAACCCCATATCTCAGTTTAGGAATGAAAAAAAAAATTATAAGCCAAATGGGCATATTGCTGTTTTTGCCAGAAACTCATTGTTGCCCATTAACTGCACAGTTCTGATTGTATTTCTTTTTCTTGATTTTGTTTAACTTTTAAAACTATTTTCCAAGTGCAAAAACACACTCCTGTGTGCACAGTAATGCCATAATTTGCCGCACTTCCCAGGTGGCTGAAGGTATTCAGCTACACCGCCTGCTTCACAACCCACCTAGGGCATGCAGTAGCACCATTACCACGCACTGTCATATGTTGCTGCTTATGTATATGCTATTGTGCAGCTCATTTAATTTTCTCTCACAACATTGCATGTCTGCACTTTGATCTTTGTTGGCTGGAGGTAGCACTTGTGTTTTCCAGTGCTCCATAAGTTCTTAGAATCACCATCTGCCCATCTAGAGCAAGCACTAGCACAAGGAAGCCAAATGATTGGTATTATCACAGTCATTGGCTCAGTTGTTAGTAAACTCACCTCTGAGGCCTTGGCTGAAAGATCATAAGATCAATGGTTCTAGCCACATGCCAACTACTTTGGGTAATACCCACAAATGCCACTGTAATGCAGTATGGGGGGTACTACACTGTTCAGGTGTCATCCTTTGGATGAGACGTTAAACTGAGGTCCTTTCTGCCCATCACTGGTCAATGTCCAGGAAGAAGTTAAAAACTCCATGGCACTTACAGTATCAAAGAAGACATTGGGAGTTTCCCCTAGTGTCATGGCTAACTGTTCTTCTGTCAATGAGACAGGCAACCGACCCCAAGGGCACACCTGTAAACCAGCCATTACAGCATAGTGTGCCTTTGTTGGTCAAAAATGACACATAAATAAATAAATTCCAAAACAACGGGGAAGGTTTCTAATATGTTGGGGGCCATAACCATTTTATTTCAGTAAGACTGCAACTACAATTCTGTGTATACTTAAAGAAATACTACCAATAAACCAAACTGAAATTGAAAAAGAGACATCTTTCAAGAGTGAAGGATAACATAAAAAATATATATAAAAAGTTTTGGACACAACATTTTAGGTGTTACATAAGTTGCTACCTTAAGTAAATATGCATTGAGGTCTCTGTAACTACTCATTATTTAAGAAAGATGGGGGGAGAAATCATTTCCATATGCTGGATCTTTCAGCTGCCTGATTAAATAAAATCCCTGGATACACTTAATGGTTTTAAAAGTGAAATATGGAAATTAGATAAAAAGTATGTATGCAACTGCTGCAGATGATGTATTGAAATTTTACTTATTTGACTATTTCCTCCCTTCTAAAATGCACAGTATAATCTAGTTTAACTGCCTCCCAAGACAGTTTTGAAAACAAGGTGGCATGCTTCAATTAGGTTCTCAGGAACACATTTTAAGTAAAAAGAAAAAAATTAATAAGCTAGTCTGAGCAACACTCATGGTCCAATAGACCCTGCCAAAAAATAAAAGCTGAAGAACACAGATAACTGCATAAGAAAACCAACCAGAAAGCCATGCTGTGCCACATTATTTTGCACAAGAGCTTTGAATATATCAAACTCTGGCAATAACTCAAGACAAAATAAACCTGACAGTAAGCGAAGACAGTGGCTTACCCCTGACATAAAGTGAGCAATGACAGATTGTGATTACTTTGACTCCTGTCCCAAGTCCTATGCAATACAGGGCTACCTGACTGCATGACATTAAGTACTCATACAGAGATTGATAGGCTATGCTCTCACCCCTGCTATCTTGTGTGCTCTCTTATATATATATATATATATATATATATATATATATATATATATATAGTGGTGGTAGCATCACTATAACTAGGGTTGAGCAGGGTTTCTATGTTAAACCTCAAATTTTGCACTTTAATAACTTTACAACTGTTGAACAGAGTTGCACGAAAATTTGCATGTGCAGTCTCCTGGGGCAGATCTCTTAGAGTACCAAGTTTTGTTCTGGTCAGATTTGCAGATTTTGAGATCCAGATGGTGCAAAAACCTGAAAATTCACCACTTTTTGCAGTTTTTTTCTCATCATGCTGTGCACAGACCTTATTGAATTTTGTTCTAATGTTTTTATGGTAGAAGGAGCAAGGGTCACAGAATGGGCCAGTGTTTATTTGGTGAACAAATATTAATCAGTTTCAAAGTTATAGCATTTTTAAGTTCCCATTATTTTCAATGGGATTTTCATTTTTCAAGGTAGATACACTGTGCAAACAAGGATCTTTGTTCGTGAGGGAGCAATCCTTGTTTGCCAGGGGCCAATCCTTGTTCACCATAAAAAATACCTTGTTTGAGAACTGCCATCTTGTTTTTTCATTTGGCCCTGAAAAATCTGTCATAACTCTGCCCAGGAACGTCTGTTTGAGACATCTAAGTATGTTTCTTGCTCATCAGGAGTTGATGAGCTCTTGTGGTTTGCTGCATGTGTTGGCTCCTATTTTTTAACATTTTAAATCTTTGTTCATGACTCACTAACTTCCTGGTTCATTAGTCCTTGTTCATGATGAACAAGAACTTGCGAACAAGGAAGTTAGTGAGTCATGAACAAGAATTTAAAATGACGGTGAACAAACAAAATCGGCTCACGAACAAGGATTTCCCTTTTTCACAATCAGATGGCCAAAACTATAATCCTTGCTTGTGAGCCAATTTCCTTGTTCACTATGACAACAAGGACTTGTGAACAATGAATCTCCTCATGAACAAGGATGCCAGTTTTGACCATCTGGTCATGGAAGAGGAAATCCTTGCTCATCAGACAATTTCCTTGTTCTCCAGTGATGAACAAGGACTCACAAACTAGGAATGTTCTCGCTAACAAGAATGCTAGTGTTGGCCATCTGGTCATGAAAAAGGGAATCCTTGCTTAGGAGCTGACTTCCTTGTTCGCCAGCGACAAACATGGACTCACAAACAAGGAATTTTCTCGAGAACAATTTTTACATTTTTGTTAGTTTTTGTTGATCAGGTAAGTATACTAGACAAATTCTGCCTATTTTCTGGCATGACCTGGGGGAGAGGGAATACAGATGAATACCAACTGACCTTGAACCAGATTAAGCTGTTGGTGGTATTTTTAGTGAATAGGGGGAAATTTGGCCAGGGCACTAGGGAAATTCCCCTACTCTTCGCTAGAGGGTGCTGGTACTTGGTGAGAGAGTGAGTGTGTTGGCAGAATGAATACCTGGACCAATGAGGAAGACAGTGTTGTACTACTTCAAATGCGAAGTGGGAAGATTCAAGAGGCAGCTGGGATGCACCCTTTGGGTGGCCAGCACAGTGCCTCACATACCTCCCCACAATGGTCGGTTAAACCATGTGTCAGTGACACCACATTTGGGGATTTAATCATGGCTACCCCCCCGACTGCAAGGCCAGTAGGAGAGGACCAAACAGATTATAAGATTCAAGAACCAATGGAAGTCACTGAAGCAACGGAATGATAGTTTCGGGAAACAGAACAAGCTTATCTCAGGGCTAAACAAAAGCTTGATGATGAATGAAAAAGGAAACAAGAGGAAAAAATTTCCCCAGGTCAGATGCTGCAGAATGCAGCTAAAGTGTTTGTTTTCTCCAGGAGTAAGGCTGCCCCGAAAGTAGGAAAGCACACCCCAGAGCAACATGAGCCATTAACAGTTGAGGAGAGAGAGAGAAGGTTGGTCAGCAGAGAAAGTGATTTTCAGAGCAGGACGGCTCAGGTAGGGAGATGGAACCTGGGTACCTGACCCAGTGATACTGCTTCCGGGAAGCACAACTACTTGTGGGCCACAACAGAAGAACCACCAGGCAGATACATTGGGCATTAGTTCACAGCTGGAGGGAATGACAGATCCAGATAAGGACCTAGTAGAAACATAGAATCCTACTCCTGCCTCTGAGGCAGTTCCAGATACAGGTAACATTTCATTTTCACCTTTAGATCATGCATAAGAATGTTTTGATGCACCATCTGGACCATCTGAGGCTGGGACAAAGGGAGCACCCCCTCGCCCAGATGCTATACTAGACACAATCATGACAGACGGGAGGGGAGGAAACCTAAATAGGCACTGTACCTACTGTTAATGAAACTCTAACTGACCATACCACACCTACCTATACTAGTTTACTTAAGAAGCCTGTAGAACTAGCAACATGGTGCAATACCATTTGCTTACATTTTCTAGGAAGGCAAGAGGAGATACCTTACACATTTTAAGTGGGGAAAACTTTATTAAAACAGTCAATGAGATTCTATCCCTTAGAGGTATATGCCCTTATTCATACTCCAGGTGAAAGTACCTATGATGTGAGTTTTCATACTCCTACTACCTTAGACAGGTTTTGGATCAAATACAGCTCTTTAATAACTAACCCAGCATGAGAACATTTTCAGGCAATCCCTTTGACCAAGCAAACCTTCAAAGTAATAACTGTACTGTTCTGCAATGAAGGTGTTAATATTATTAACATTACACACTGGTTAGAAAATAAATGTAAGATACAGGGAAATCCAGAACCCAGTTTAGATTCAGAAGGGTTTTGGAATGGGGGTTGTTGCATTAAAATGAATCTCCTGCAAGATGATTCTGGCCTGCACCATTTACCCAACTGTTTTTATTTGGGTAAGGACAAGGGTTTCGTTTTCTATCCAGGGCAGCCTCAGCATTGTTACAAATGTGGGTCACCAAGACATTTGAGCAGATCATGTGTAGTAGTAAATTGTGCCCAATGTGGGGAAGTAGGCCATTCAATGTTTCATTGTAGAAACGCTTTGAAATGTAGCCTCTGTGAGGAAGCACACTCATTTACAGACTGTCCACGGGCAGCACACAACACCACAGACACAGACTATGCAATCCAGGACTTTTACATTAACACAGCTTTAAAAACTGACAGACCTGGAAATTCCCTCCCCACCCCTACCTATACATTCACAAAATCCAGATAGAGGGCCCGTGGAGACCACCCCCAACCCACCTCAATCCACAACACAAGCCTCTACTCAGCTACAAAGAACAGAGGTAGATTCGGGACCAGAAGTGGGCCCTGAACAGGCTTTCACAAACACCACAGCTATGCTACCCCCCCATGGAAAACTGAAGAAATATTTCAAGTGATCAACAGGATGAGTGGAAGGAAAAAAGTTGCTCCAGACAAACAAACCCCCCCCCCCCCAAGTCCCTTTAGTACGACTACAAAATCAATTTGCAGTCCTACAGGGGGAGGAGAGTGAGAGGGACTTGGAATCAAATTCTACATTGATACATTCCTCACAGGGACAGTAGATGGAGGCTCTGATAGAGAATTCCCTACTGATGCTACGGACCCAAAATCCCTGAGGAAATGCATGGCACGAGAGCATGGGTTAGGAAAAAATGCTAAACCTCACACTGATGCAGGGCCAACTTTATAATTTGGAGGTAGCATCCCTCAATGTTAATAGCATTAAGACAGAAAGGAAAAGAACACGTACCTATGCACAATTTGAGAAATCTCATTTTGACACCATTTACTTTCAGGATACCAGACTACACATTGACATAGAACTTCAAGATGCTAGTCAGACCTGGATATGGGCTACCACCCATTGGTCTAAGGGTACAGATGCATGCAGTGGGATTGGTATTTGTATTAATAATCCAAAAGCAAAAGTTATTCATGAGGTAGCTATTGTTCCTGGCCACGCATTACTAATAGATATCTGTATGTCCAGTATTGAATTTATATGCATCAATGTCTATGCACCACAAACAAAATCCTCTAGGATTAAATTGTTCCAGCTTATATTATCTTTTTTGTTCACCTCCCGGTTTGCATAGTTAGGAGGTGACTTTAATTCTAGCTGGTACTTAAAAGACTGAGGCGTTAAGACAACAAAAATCTTCTGCAATGTTTCTTGCTTAAATAATCTTCTTTCCCAAACAGGGCTGAAGGACGCCTTTAATAATGGTCATGGTGTACTCCCCAAAACCTATTTTAGGGGATCTATTGCCACACAAATAGATTATTGGTTCTTATCAGAACATCTGGAAATAAGGTCTACGACAGCCACTCCTGTGGCCTCCTCAGATCATGCCTTGTTAGCTGTGATAATTGCTAATTTTGAGAAAATGGGTCAAGAACCGGGGTACTGGTGAATGAACATGAGCCTGCTGTATGAACCCCTAGTGCAACAGGGTTTTACAAACCTACTGATAGCCAGGAAATCAGTATTTTTCTTATACAATTCCCCTCTGGAATGGTGGGAGGACACTAAAGCATATATTAAACAATATTTCCAGGTAATTGGAAAATTAAAAGGAAAATAAAAACTGATTTATTTAAACAATATAAAAAAGACTTACATCACTGGCAAACTTTACAGGAACAGTCACACAAAGACCTATCCCATCAGATAACAGAAACTAAGCAAAAAATGTCAGATATACAACATGACAGAATTAAGTCTTTAGAATTAGAACAGAAGTTTGGAACTCAGGGCAAAGAAGACTTTGTTAATCCCTTTCACTTTCGCCAAACACAACACAAACAGAAATTTTTTGCATCTCTTACATCCACATTGGGAAAACAACTCACAAATAAAACATATATATTATAAGAAGTCCATCAACACAGTATGCAGATGTTTTCTGAGCATCCAATATCAGTCAATGACAGGACAAAATGGTTGACATCTTGTGACCTATCATCCCTATCAGTAGAGCACCGACATCTATTAATATAGCCTATTACTAAAACAGAATTAGAAGGGGTGATAGCTAGATTAAAATCAGGCTCTGCCCCAGGAATGGATGGTATTTCTTATAAAATGTATAGCCATCTGATGAGACACTAATCAGAAGACATGGTCGCTCATTTTAATGCCATGTTACCCTCCCATTCACAGATAGTATGAAGGTAGACCTGACTGTGATGCTCTTCAAATCAGGAAACAGAAATCTACTCAATAACTGGCAATCTTATACATTAGGCAATGCTGATCTAAAAATTGCTTAGTAATAGGCTAGCTCTTGCTGCAGCGTCCTTCATACATCCAGTTTAGGCATGCACTATTCCGGGGAGAATTACACAAGATAATCTTATATTATTAAGGAAAATTATACAGAAATGACAAGAAGGGGCACTTTCAGGCTTTTTGTTGTCTTTAGACGAGGCCAAGGACTTTGATTTTGTGTCATGCCAATATTTATGGCACTGTTTACACGCTTACGGCATTCGGAAAACCTTCATACAGTGGATCCAAGCCTGCTACAGTAATGCCAAAGTAATCCCCTATTGTAATGGATGGCTGGGATCTGAATGTGTAAAGTCAAGAGGAGTGAGGCAGGGTTGCCCCTTTGAGCCCCATGCTCCATGTTTTAACATTAGACCTTTTAATATGAAAAATCTATCTAGCACAGGCTATTACAGGGCTATCATTCTCTAGCACAGATCCAGAAATATGTACAATAGCCCATGTGGACAATATCTGTTTAATTTTAGCAGATGTAAACTCTTGCACAAAAGTAGGAAGCATTCTGTCGGAATTCACAGATACCATGGGACCAAAATCAAATTTGTTAAAAGTAAATGTTTGCTAATCGGGGACACAGGGTATATGTCAGACACCATTTTGAATATCCCAGTGACCAAGGAGCATTGTAGAATTCTGGATATTCTTTTTGGTGCTGGGGATATGGCCCTAAAAAACTGTCAGCAACAACTTAATTTAGCCCAAGAGAAAGTTGATACATGGAACAGATGGAGGATGTCCAGGGAGGCAGTATAGCACAGTGGTTTAAGGCTCTGAGCTGCAAATCTGGAGACTTGGGTTTGAAGCCCACATTCCCCACTTGCATACTGTGTGATCCTGAGCAAGTCACTTAACTTCCCTGTGCTCCCAGGTTGCACCTGTAAACAAGCTTTTAGCTTAGTGTATCTCACCTGGTTAAACGATTGAAAAAAAAACAAACTGAAGAGAGTGTATATGGTTAAAACATATGTATTAGCTTCATTATTACATTTGTTACCAAGGCATGCATCAACTTCTCACTGACTGCCAGCATGGTTTTAGGAAGGGACACAGTACTACCACAGCCCTGATCAAAGTATCGGCTGACATCCTGAAAGCTAGCGATGAAGGCCTAGTGACTAGTGTTGTGTTCATTGACCTGACTAAGGCCTTCAATCTCATCAGTCATCACCTTCTGCTAGGTAAACTTCATCAACTTGGCCTTGATAGCCTAGCGCTTTCATGGTTTAAGGGCTATCTGGTTGGAAGATCACAAAGGGTAATGTGGTCTGTATGTCATTCATCCCTCAGACCTATTCTATGCAGCATGCCTCAGGGATCAATTCTTGGTCCAATTTTGTTCTCGCTGTTCATTAATAACCTCTCTAACTTCTGTGATGGAGCAGTGGTGCAACTCTAAGCGGATGATGCAGTCTTATACCGCTCGTCTAACAACATGGAATGGCTTAACCAAAATCTTAACTCTGACTTTAATATACTTGAAACCTGGTTCTATGCTAACCATCTAATCTTCACTACAAAAAAACCCAAAGCTATGTTATTTCACAACCCCTCCCATTAAATGTGCAATCCACTCCAAATCTCCTCAGTATCTGGTGACACTATAGAAATAGATACAACTTTTAAATATCTTGGGATGGTTCTCGATACCTCCTTTTTATTAAAACCTCATGCAGTACATCTCACTAAGGTGATTAACCAAAAACTAGGCCTCCAATACAGCCGCCGGCCCCTACTATCTGCAAATGCCTGTCAAGAAATTGCTTCCATATCCCTTCTCCCTATATTGTTATATGGCACTCCACTCCTATGCCCTGCTCAACCCACATCCCTTGTCCAGCTGCATCAAATCTATCAAAGGATTGGACATTTTTGCACTAGGTGCTAACCCCAGACAACATCACTGTGACATCCTGCAGTCTCTCCAATGGCCCAGTTATGATGCTAGGCTACAATTCCATACACTATGCTTTGTTTTCAAAGTAGTCAACATCTTCCACTTTGTGTCTCTCAGTGGAATTGTGTATTGCAAAGCCTACACCCGCCCACTTTGGACTACTTCTCTTCCATTATTGGCCATCCTGAAACCCCGCCATCTGTCCGGTAAGCACTCGTTCACCTTCTCAGCCACCTCTGCCTTGAATTCCCTCCAATCTATTTTACTCAACTGCTCCACCCTATCGCTCTTCAAAAAAAGAACTTACCTCTCATCTTCTTAACCCACCCCGCTGCAACTGTTTTAGCTAATTCTCTACCTCCCCATATCATCTGCCACTTGATGTACATTTTCATCCAGTGCTAAAACATTGTGTTGAACAAGTGCTCTGTAAATATGTGCATTGTAATTTATTTAATTGTATATACTTTAACCCTATTTTAACTTGTCTAATGTAAACTTAAGATTGCTTATGTAACTATCATGCTATGCTAGCTCTGTGTATTCCTTAAATCCGTTGTAATTTCTTTGTACACAATAAAACCATGTACTTGTCAAGTTGTATTGTAATGTAGTTGTCTCCCAGGTCGTCACTGAAAAAGGGACTGCATGGTCTCAGTGGGCCTACCCGGTTACCAAAATTAAAATAAATAAATTCTTCTACCCCAACAACTGGAAACCAATATGTATGCATGTTTTTTTTTTTTAAATGTATCTGGGGAAGCCATCTCAATCCCATTAAAAGAGGGATTTTATTCTTGGAAAAGGTCCTTGGTGGCCTGAAAATGGTCAACCCCATACCATTCTTCTTTTCAATGTACATCACATTTAATTTAAAATCAGTGCTTCTCAGTAAAGACAAACTGTGGACACCCTGGGTAAAATACTTTTTAGACCCCCTCCTTCAAAAATGGCCAGAACATGAGATAATTCCCAGACAAAGACCATCTCAAAACTCCCAGCTCATTTCCGGGGCTGTTTCAGAAAACTCAAACTACCTGTATGAATGTTTTCCAAATATCAGGTCAAGACATGCCAGAAGAAAATCATACAGTATATGCCCATATTATGCAAAGATGGTTTGTAGAACAACCCCATTTTTTTAATAGGCCTCAGCAGGATAAAATATCAATAAGACAGATGTTTGACTCCCCTAGAATCCCTAAACAAATGTGGAATGTGACCTGGCTATCCCTCCATGGCCGCTTAAATGTTAGGGGTAATCTAAAACATAAAGGGATCGAGGAAAGGTACTACCCATGACAGTCATGTATATAACAAATAGAAACAATGCATTATCTGTGTTTCGAGTACCCTTACATTCAAACCTTTTGGGACATTCTAGTACAGAAATGGCCAACCTCCCCTTTTCACACCATTTCTCCTGACATCTTGTGGTTAGGACTTTTACCCAGAGACTGCCATGGAGACGAGAAACACACCTTATGGGTGATTCTAGCCTGTTGCTAATTTTATATTTGGGATGGGAGATGCCGTTTAACCCACCAACAAATGGTAATCTCTGAATCCCAGTTGGTTCATATGGTGGAAAATGCCATTATAAATATTAAACTTTCTCTGTTCTCTGCCTGGGTACACCACAAGTGGTGGGGAGATATTTCTTGGATTCCATAAAATGATCAATATATGGAAGAAGCAGCACCTGTTTTTCAAATAAACAACAGCAGCAAGTGGGAATTAATCAAGTCCACTCAGGGGTACCGGTGGGTATATAGTGAGACAGTGTATAAGAAAGTTATGTTTCACGCCTGATACAGTATGAAATGAATACTGCATGTTTAAAACTTTAAGGTTATAGGCACTTTTACGCTTTATGGATGACTGCAATGCTCAATTTTCTGTTCCGTTTGAAGTAGTTTTGAAATCACAGGATAATAAGTTTTTTACTTGTCGATTTCATGGGGCCTTTTTAGTTTTCTTTCCACTAACAGAATGTATTTCCTTTGTGTGGTTGTATGGGATAAAAAGGGGGTGTATGATGTAATATTTTCTTTAAGTTTTGGAAATAAAATATGGTTGTATGCTTTAATACTTAATTTCTTTAAAGTCTTTTTCGTTATACAGGACTGGATTATTTCATGATTTAAAGTTCAATTATGTATGCATGATGGAATACTTATTTCTTTTACCATATTCATTTATGTACTGTTCTTTCAAGTGTTTGCTAACATGTTTTTGATATTATTTTTAGAGAAAAAAAATCTTCTACTCTTTTAGTGGGGATGGGGGAATTTTTTTGGTTTTCCTTTTTTTGTATTATTGTTTGATATTTTAAGACTGAAGTCACATGTAGGGTGTATGCTTGCAATACTTACCTTTTAGTTTCCTATTTTTTTATATATGATTGTATGTGATATAACACTATTTGTCTATATTTACTTTCAAGTTATAATAAAAAAAAATTCTCCTACTCTTTTCAAGAAGTGCCATGGGATTCTGAAAAGGCAGATGGGATCTCAGTTTAACATCTCATCCAAAAGACGGCACCTTAGGAGTGCAGCACCCCCTCATGCTGCACTACAGTGTCAGTATTGGGATTTAACCCAAGTGCCTGGTATGGGGAGAGAACCCACAAGACTTCTGATCTCCTGGCCTCAGAGGTGAGTGTGCTACTTGCTGGGTCACTGAGAGTGATGCTAGTTTAGGCTATCTGGTCATAAAAAAGGGAATCCTTGCTCATGACCCAATTTCCTTGCTCGCCAGTGACAAACAAGGACTCGCGAACAAGGAATTTTCAAGCAAACAAGGATGCTAGTTTTGGCCATCTGGTCTTGAAAAAGACAATTCTTGCTTGTGAGCCAATTTCCTTGTTAACCAGTGGTGAAAAAGGACTTGAGAACAAGGAATTTGGCTGGTGAAAAATTAACACATTTTTGGCAATGTGGTCGGGAAAAAGAATTTAGATGCATTAGGTAGAGTCATTTGGTTGGGAAAAGGATACTTTTCCATCAGAGGTAAACTTTTTCACCAGCATAGGATTGGTGAAAAGAAAAAATTACTCACCTTAGTAATGTTTCTTCTAATGGAGTCTTGCTATATTATGACTATTGCAGTTTGTCCCAGCCTTAGAACTGCTCCGGAGGTGAAAGAGTTAACTTCCATGCAGAGCATGGAACTTAGAGGGCGAGCTCGGTTCAGAAGCTCTGTTAGGTTGGTTTCAAACCGAAACCATCAGATCTTTACGAGCAAAAACTCACTAAGGTTCTGTGTGGAAGCTGTAACCTACACTAGCCAACTGGCCACTAATATAGTAACACATTTTCCTGGTCCCAACACAAAGACTCAAGTCAGTGGACCAGAAAAATAAGATAAAATAACTAAATAAACACAACACCCAAACATGAAAGGGCATCAATAAATGCCAACAGAGGACTACCTACCCCATACCCAAAGTAGGAGTTCTGAGAGGGGCAGGCTGGTGGGGAGGTCATAATATAGCAAGACTCCATTAGAAGAAACAACATTACTAAGGTGAGTAATTTTTTCTTCAAACAACATGAAGTCTTGCTATATTATGACTATTGCAGACTACACAGCAGTACCTCCATGGAGGAGGGACAGAACCTACTTAGGGAATAGGCTCTGAAGCACGGCTGTGCCAAACCGAGCATCCCTCCTGGCCTGAATATCCAGGGAGTAATGCTTGGTGAAAGTGTGTACTGTCTTCCAAGTAGCTGCCTGACATATCTCCAAGATAGGGATGTCTCTAGCAGCAGCTAGAGATGCAGCTGTACCTCTGGTAGAGTGAGCCCTCAGGCCTGAGGGGGAAACCTTACCCAGCTTTTGATAGCAAAATTGGATACAAGAAACGATCCACCTGGCAATGGATCTCTTAGCGGCAGGTCTCCCTTTCCCAACCTCACCATAAGTGAGAAACAGTTGGAGGGAGTCAAACCTGTGACCCTTGGTACGCTCTATGTAGTAACCTAGGGCCCTCTTAACATCTAAACTGTGCAGCCTCCTCTCACCAGAAGAGGAATGGTCAGTGAAGAACACTGGAAGTGAAATAGATTGGTTAAGGTGGAAATCTGAAACCACCTTAGGCAAAAACTTCCTGTTAGTCCTGAGGACTACTTTATCCCTGTGAAAGGAAATAAAGTCAGTTTCTACTGATAAAGCCTGCAACTCACTTATATGCCTGGCAGAAGTGATGGCTACCAGAAATACAGTTTTCCAAGTCAAATACTTAAGCTCTGCCGAAGACAGAGGCTCAAAGGGGGGTTGCATTAGCTGAGCAATGCATACATTAAGATCCCAAGCCAGGGCAGGGTCCCTGAATGGAGGATTGGTGTGAAGCAATACTTTAAAAAACTTGGAAAATACAGGATGAGCAGAAAGAGAAGAGGGCTTCCTTGCTGAAATGAAAGCAGAGACAGCAGGCAAGTGCACTTTCAGGGTAGCTGGTCTCAGTCCCAAAGAATTAAGATGGACCATGTAGTCCAATACAGTGGGTAGATCAGCAGATTCCGGGGAAACATGCTTCCCAGAACACCATATGGAAAACCTTTTCCACTTGGAGTTATAGGTAGCCCTGGTGGAAGGCTTCCTAGCAGCCTTCAGGATTTTGAGAACACTTTGAGAAAGTTGTAAATCAGCAAACTCTAACTGCTCAAGAGCCAAGCCTTGAGTTTGAGGGATTTGAGATTTAGATACCAAACTCTCCCCTGAGCACAGGTTAGCAGATTGTGGTTCCTGGGGAGACACAGGGGAAGATGGACTGCTAAGGACAGAAGGAGTGGGTACCAGGGCTGCCTGGCCCAGTCTGGAGCAATCAGGATCATTTTGCAGGGCTGAGACCTGATTTTGACTAGTACTTTGAACAGGAGAGGGAAGGGGGGAAAGGCATAAAGAAACTTCCCTTCCCAATCGAGGAGAAAGGCATCCAGGGGGACTGAGCCCAACACTGGGGCCTGCAACAAAACAGTGGAAGTTGATTATTGTCTGGGGCTGCAAAAGATCTATCTGAGGAGTGCCCCATCTGGCAAACACTATCCCCAGTACTAGGGGATCCAGTGACCATTCGTAATGGCCCTGGGAAATCCTGCTGAGGGCATCTGCCAGGACATTGTCCTTGCCTGGGAGGTGAACTGCTATGAGGGAAGTGTTCAGGGAATAAGCCAGAGACCACAACTTCATCGCCCGTGCACAAGGTCAAGACCGAGTGCCCCTTGTTTGTTGATGTACCACATTGTAGTGGTGTTGTCTGTTCTGACCTGTACCACCTTGTTCTGAACAGATGCAGAGAAAACCTGAAGTGCTAGAAAAACAGCTCTGAGTTCCAACAGATTGATGTGGAGCAGAGATTCCTGAGGGGACCATAACCCCTGGGTGGAGAGGTCACCCATGTGAGCTCCCCATCCCAAGAGGGATGAATCTGTAGTAAGGGTCAAGGAATGGGACAGAGGGATGAAAGGCACCCACTGTCTCAGATTGCTCTGATCCTGCCACCACTGAAGGGCCTGGATCAGAGTTTGAGTCACTGGGATTAACTTGGATAGAGGATCTCTTCTTTGAGACCAGAAAGCTCTCAAATGGAACTGAATGTCCCTCATCTGAAATCTTGCTCCTTGCACCACAGCTGTGGAGGCAGCCATGTGCCCTAGGAGCTGCAGGAAATGCCTTGCTGGTCAAGAGACCTGCAGAGTGAAGGAGGCGGACAGGGCCACTAAGGTCCTTACCTTTTCCAAGGGAAGGAAGGCTCTGGCCTGCTTTGTGTCCAGTTCTGCGCCTATAAAGGTGAGTACCCGGACAGGTTCTAAAACTGACTTTGGAAGATTGAGAAGAAATCCCAGAGAGGTAAGCAGCTGCTGGGTAACTAGCAGGTGTGATGTGACCTGGTCTGGAGACTGACCCACAATGAGCCAGTCATCCAGGTAGGGAAAAATGGCAGTCTTTTGCCTTCTTAGATGAGCGACTGCTACTGCCAGACATTTTGTGAACACCCTTGGGGCAGAAGTGAGGCCGAAGGGCATTGCTCTGAACTGATAATGGCCTGAGGGCAGTTCGAATCTGAGGTACTTTCGATGGGAGCTTCTGATAAGAACATGGAAGTAGGCATCCTTGAGGTCCAGGGAGGCTAGCCAGTCCCCTGGCCTTAGGGAGGGTAAAATCATTCCCAGTGTCACCATTTTGAACTTTGGCTTTAAAAGGCGCTTGTTTAGATATCTTAGATCCAGGATAGGCCGCCACTCTCCTGTCTTTTTTGGGGTAAGGAAGTACCTGGAGTACAGACCCTTGCCCTGGTGAAGGGGAGAAACCCTTTCTACAGCTCTGAGAGCCAAGAGGGTTGAGACTTCTGTTTCCAAAGCAAGAGTCTCAAAGGGTTTGTGAGGAAAGATCTGGCTCTCATCTTTGGAAATTTCTTGAAGCTGAGAACCAGACCCTGGCTCACTACTTCCAGGACCCACCTGTCTGAAGTTAAAGACTGCCAGTCCTGGATGAAGTGAGCCAATCTGCCCCCTACAGGTAGTGGAGAGCCGACTCTGGGCATCCCATCAGGGTGCCTGTTTGGCAGGGGCTTTAGGCTGAGGGGTGGGAGTAGGCCTGCTCGAACCCCGTCTGCCTCTCCCTCTGAAGAACCCCCTCTGTACATAGGCTGAAGAGGAGGAGGCCTGGGTCTGGTAAAAAGGCCTGTGAAAAGGCCTACCCCTACCCCTGGGGGGCTGCTTCTGAGGAGTGGCTTGCCGTTCCTTGGCTTGTGCACTCCTGTAAGTGGTTCTATATTCATCCATTTTCTTCATATAATTCTCTGTCTGCTCCCCAAACAGAGAATTTCCCACCACAGGAAAATCCATAGCCTTAGACTGGGTATCCTGTGACAAAGTAGTACACCTGAGCCAGGCCAACTCAAAAAGCCACAGAAGTAGCCATGACTCTAGAGGATACATCGTTAGAATCCGCTGCAGCATGGAATTGCACCTTAGATGCCTCAATACCATCAAGAGCCACCTGTTCCAGCTCCTTTGCAAGCTGGCCAGGGACCTGTTTGGCTAAGGCCATGACAGTATCCCATCTAGTTTTCTGGTATCTTGCAACATAAGCCATATAGTTTGCTTGTCTGAGTCCCAAGGATACTGCCATGTATTGTTTTTTGGCCATGGCATCAATCTTCCTGGAATCCTTGTCAGGAGGATGTGAAGCCAGTGGAATATTAGCTTTATCACAGGCTGCAGCCTGAACTACCCCAACATGACTGCATTGCTGTGAAAGAAAATCTGTATCAGGACCTGACAAAGTGTACCTCCTGTTCATCTTTTTATCCACAGGAGGCACAGAATTAGGAGCTTTAAAATGTTTATTGTTTGTTTTCTAAAAGATTTATGTAAAGGATGGACAACCTCCTGGACTCTGGGATATCCATTATCTCCACATAGTCAGGCTCCTCTTGCTCATCCAAAGCCTCCTCTAAGGGAAGCTGGAGGGTCTCAGCAACTTTTTTATAAAACAAAAAATGAGAAGGAGACTCAGAAAGCCTAGGGGGAGACTCACCTGAAGGTCTGTCTGGGGAGATGTCCGGTTCAATCAGCACATCCAGACTTTCAAAGTCACATTCACACTGATCATAATCCTCATCCCCCTCCTCTGGTTCATAGAACTCTTCTATATCATAATCCTGAACCACTGGAACCGACTGAACCGAACTTTTGCCAGACAGTGGCGGTTCGGAGGGAACCGGGGACAGGGACTGGACAATCTGTATTGCCCTGGCTATCTCTGCAGCAGTTGGTGAAGGAATTTTGGACTCCAAACCTGCTGATTTTTTAGTTTTCTTTGCTGGAACTGGCTCCTCAGAGCCAGCTTTTCGTTTGCCCGAGGAAGTCTCGCCCTGGTCAGAGGGCACTCCCTCCGGTTCAGTTGGCACCGAACCGGGCTGGCCATCCGGGTCAGCGGACTTTTTGGCCTCTCGTTCCCTGAACCTGCCCACTCTCTTGTCCAGGGTGGCTGCAGGGAAATTTTTACAAATCTGGCAGTCTGAATTGAGGTGGTCAAACCCAAGGCAATAGACACATGTAGTGTGTGGGTCAGCCTAGGCAAAGGCTTCCCCACAGACACTACAGTGTTGAAACCCAGTGGGCCCGGTTTTTCTTTTGGGTTTCTCAGACATAATGCCAGCCTAACCAACAAACTTGCCCTTTTAATGGCAGTGCCAGGCAGGACACCCTTATCGGTTCCAAACCGTGTCACGGGTCGTGGAAAAAACCGTAATGAAATTTGTTTTTTTAGAACCAATAAGAACCGGGAACCACACTCTAAGAAGCCTTAAAAGGCTTTAAACTTAAATTTTAATACAATTCGATCGGTTCGACTGAACCGATAACACTTTACAAGTTCCACACAGAAAAAACCCCATCTATTACTTACGATTACCATAGACAGAGCTTGAACCGATCGGTTTTGCGGTTAAAATAATTAAATCGAGGTTAAATTAAACCGAGAAATAGCGCTTTAAACCGAAGAAATGAACCGAGCAACAGGAGGAATCTCCGGAGCGACTGTTCAGTGAGGCGGAGTAAAGAATCTGACGGTTTTGGTTTGAAACCAACCTAACAGAGCTTCTGAACCGAGCTCGCACTCTAAGTTCCATGCTCTGCATGAAGTTAACTCTTTCACCTCCGGAGCAGTTCTAAGGCTGGGACAAACTGCAATAGTCATAATATAGCAAGACTTCATGTTGTTTGAAATAACTTTTTGCGATGAAAAAGGATAGTTTTTTGGTTTTTTATGTCATGTGTTCCATGTATGACAACGGGGGGTTGAACTTTTTTATGTATAACTCTGTTGCTTTTGGATATTTTGACCCCACATTTTTGACATGGTGTTTTGGGGACTCACCTAATGAACATTGACAACAATGGAGTAGTGGGGACTGTTTAGATATTGCCTGTGCCCCCCCACTAGAGGGTAGCCTCAAGTTTTCTGTACCGAGTACATGTGCTGGGGTAATAAGATGGCTATGTTGATCATTTGATCACGCATCTATGGAGGGATAGGTCCACAGAATCCAAAGGACCCTGTGCTCTCACAGTAAAATAAGGAAAATTATGCAGCATTTTGGGGCCTGCACTCCCACAGGCAAATAACGATACAAGTAAACTATCTGAAAAAGTAAGGAAATTCATTGCAAAAAAAAAAAACTTTGTTAATGCATTGGTTAGGGTTGTTACTAAAGTGACAAAAGTAGGGAAATATGGTGTTAAGGTTTTCAATCCTAATGCCCCACCACCACCCTGCAGACACCAACAGCCATGGGAGGGTGTCTTGGGGTCATGAGCTTTAACGCTCACCGCATTTCATAAATAAATAAGCTGAGATAGGTACAGTGTATGAGAATGGGGTGAGCATTAGGGCTGATGATGCCAAGACACTCCCCCGACGGCTATCAGTGTCTTCAGGGTGGGGGTGGGGTGTTAGGGTTGGAAATCCTATTGCCATATTTCCCTACTTTTGTTGCTTTAGTAACAACTCTAATTGATGCATTAACAAAGTGTTTTGCAATTTTTCCATAAGCCACTGGTTCTTTATTTATGACTTTGTTCTTTATTTATTATATCAGCAGCCATTTATTAGGAAAAGAGCTCTGATTTTCTGCTCAGTTTTAATATTATATGTCACGATGGCCTTGGAATGATTTGGATTTATATGCTATGCATAAGGCATAATGGGGGACTATATGAAATAACAAATATCAAGCTCACTATTTCATGAACTATACTCAAAATTAGTAATCACAAGTCAGACAATCTTTCAAAAGATACTAGTAATGCCTGTAAATAAATTTATTGCAAATAAAGACATTTCCATATATCTATCTATCTATATATATATATATATATATATATATATATATATATATGTAATAGATAACCCACTCTGAGGTGTGTGGTTGTGCTCTAATATATGCACGTCTTGGTGTGCGTTGTTATGCACAAAGCTACAGGCTGAGTGCATTAGCCACCCAAGGCTTGCATATATCAGAGCATGACCGCACACCTCAGAGTGGGTTATCCATCTTCTAAAATGGCAAAATTGTTTTGGGGGTTAAAGTGCAGGTGTGTGTTCGTGCTCTGCTATATGCAAGGTCACGTGATGCTCGTCATCCAATAAATTACAAGCAATTTCCCTACCCATTTTATAAATATATATATACACACACACACACAAATGCTATTTTTGCATCTTATAGTTAGTTTTCAGACAAATTCTCATAGACTTTTTTCTGTCCACCTGATGGAATCTTGAATGAGTTAAGTAAATGTTATTATTTTATCAAGGCCCTGATCCAGCAACTCAGTAAATACACAGTCAGTATATCATATTATAAAATGACAGTCTTCTGTTTACATTTGTTTGATCAGGAATTTTCTAAATGGTATAAGTTATTTTTGTCACATCTATATTGGTCCAATAAAAGGTATCAAATCATTTGCTTCTGTATCACTCATGGTTTGTCAGCAGTTAATTCATTAGATGAGGTCTCCCTTGCCTAGAGTTTGACTGTTTCTACACGCCTCCCCCCCCCCCCCCCCACACACACACACACTCTTACTATAAGATATCTCAGTAGCTCTTATCTGTTATGTTTAGGAAGCAGGACACAGTCCTTGCTGTCAAAAATAAATGTATATATTTAGTCTGGGTAGTTCACTGAAGACCTGGCATTTTATCAGATAGGTCATGAGAGGTTAAAAACAGTGTAAATCTTTACAAAATTTGCTGGGAAAGGGTAACATTTATGAGGTATGAATCTTTCTTGAAAGATATTTATCCCTGACTGAATTAGTAAAAGAAAATATTTAAATGTTAATCATTTAAATGTGCAAGCTGTTGCATTTCGAAGGGGGTAAACAAATATCCAGTTTTATAGGCAACCAATATTTAACAAGCTGTTTCAGTTTCCTAATGACCATCAGATAAGCAGCTTGGAGTTATGTCTCCAACATTCTAAACAGAATTAAGAGATTATTTTATTTTAGTTGTCATAGTGATTTGTAGATGTGGAAGAATACATTGAAATGTCCAAAAAAAAGTTTAACGAAACTCCATTTTCAAGCTACAGATAGTAAAATGGCTGTAGGCTCCACCCACAGCCATAAAAATAGAATTCAGAGGAAAGCTGGTCTGTCGGTGCAGCAGTAGCACTACTGCTCATGACCCGGGATCGTGAGTGACCTTGGGTCATTGGAGACAGGCAGTGGGAGGGGGAGGAGGATTGAGAGTTCCCAAGGGTGTAAAACTGCCATCTGGGTGACTACAGATGGCAGTGAGGCTGGAGAAACAAGCATGTGGAGGAGGCAGACAATGATGTCCTGACACACTCTGTGAATTCACATCATGGCATTATCACACATGCTGCCTCAGGACTGGGGGTGAGGGAGAAAAGTAGAAAAATGGGTTCTGGTACCTGGGGCAAGCAGCCTTGGTATATCCAGCCTGCTCAGTTTCAATACGGCTTGCTGCTGCAAGGATCCCAATCATCCTGTTGGGGGATGGCCCCAGCCTCAAGCCTGCCTGGGGGGAGCTATTGAGGGCAACAGTTTGGTCTAATTGGAGGAGCTGAGGTAAAAGGCAATGAGAAGACCTAGGTGCCAGTGAAATGAAGGGGGCATAAACAGAATGAAAACAAAAAAGAATTTATGGAGGGGCTTTAGCGCCTCCTATGCTCCTCCTCTGGAGTGTCTTCTGGGTTCTGCCAGAATGAAATGCCATGAAGGAGGCAGGGTAGCCTACCGTAGTGATTAGAGCACAGAGTCGTGCACCTAAAGACCAAGGATTTAAATATTTACCACCACTCATTGGTAACACAGAGCAAATTGCTTTATCTAAATATTTATTTTTTTCCATGTCCCTCTTCTCTCGATCTCTGCACCTGATCACTTGACCCTGCCTTAACCTTTCTGTCTATGGCTAATTGCTGCAGACAAGACTATGTATTGTGAAGTGCTTTAGAATAGCATGAAAGATAATGTAAACAAACATATTCCTTCCTCCTTCCCTCCCTTCCTGCCTCCCTCCCTCTCTCTCCCCCACCTTCCCTTCTTAGACCACCCACACATTCCTAAAGTATGGCTATGAATCTAGAGCAGGAACATCCTTAACCAATTTTCTAATGTTATAAGCCTACCTTTTCCCTGTATTGTGATAATTAACAAAACATAATGGGTTACATAAATGTATTTTTCTGACCCAGGAAAGGCTTGTTATGCACAATAATTTATTTAGCAAGAGGACCCTGGGGAACACAAGTAGCAGCTGTAAGCGTTATATAACTTTCAAAAATTTTAATTTTTGTTAGAAAAGATTTTTAAAAACATATGAAAAAGAGAACAGAAACCAAAATACATGGATTTTGGAAATGCACAAAACTAGGTTTGAAAACATAACAGCATGAGTCAGAGTACACAAAAAGCTACTTTATCAGTGTTTGTTAAGGTAACTGAAAAGAAAAGTTTCAAAATTTCTGGAGAGTGAGAGCTTCTCTTTTCACATCAAGTAAAGACTTCCAGGGACAACTGTGCAAAATAATAACTGCCAGCAAAACTGGTGAGAAACAGGGTTTTTGTGTTTGTGCAATTATGCAAAAGAACTTGTGAGATTTTATTCACACTTCTGTTATAAGAAACAACCTCTTTACTTCTGCTCTTTAACTTCATTCAATCTCTTTAGGGAGACACTAAGAAAAAATTACTCACCTTAGCATCTGTGTTTCTTCTAATGGAGTCTTGCTGTATTCTGACAATATGCAGTTAGCACCAGCACTTGAACTGCTCTGGAGAGGAAAGAGTTAACTCTATGCCAGAGCATAGAACATTGAGCTCGAGCTCGGTTCAAACTGCTGTCTGCTGCACTTCCAAGTGTAACCGTCAGATTCTTATGAGCTAATACTAACTACACCTGCTAGGTGGAAATTTAAAAAACTACTAGCCAAAAGGTAAACCAATGTTTTGGGTCCCCAAAAGACTCAAGTCGAGAACTCCTAAAAAAAAAAACAGGTAGTGAACAATATAAATATAAACAAGAATGAAAACAAAATGCACTGCCTCCCAAAAAAAAAACAGGGGAAAAGTGCCAGTATACCTCTGGGGTGCAACACTGCACCTGCCAGCCCACTTTCCAAAAACCACATTCTGAGAGAGGAGGCAGGGAGGGAAGTCAGAATACAGCAAGACTCCATTAGAAGAAACACAATTACTAAGGTGAGTAATTTTTTCTTCAAACAACATGAAGTCTTGCTGTATTCTGACAACATGCAGACTACCAAGCAGTACCTCCATGGAGGAGGGATGGCAGTTATTTTGGGAATAGGCTTTGCAGTACTGCTGTACCAAACCTAGCATCACTCCTAGCCTGGATATCCGGAGAGAAATGCTTGGTGAATGTATGGACTGTTTTCCAGGTTGCTGCTTTGCATATCTCTAATAAGAGTATATCCCTGGCAGCAGCCAGAGAAGCAGCTGTACCTCTAGTCGAATGAGCCCTTAGGCCTGAGATGGGTACTTTGCCTAGCTTTTCAGAGCAGAATTGTATACAAGAGACAATCCACCTGGCAATGGTTCTCTTAGTGGCAGGTTTGTCCTCCCCCACTTCACCATAAGTGAGGAACAACTGCAGGGAGTCAAACCTAAGTGCCTTAGTACACTCAATGTAGTAGCTAAGAGCCCTTTTAACATCCAAACTGTGTAATCTTCTCTCTTGAAGAAGAAGAATGATCAGTGAAGAACACAGGAAGAGACATGGATTGGTTCAGATGGAAGTCTGAAACCACTTTGGGTAAGAACCTACTGTTGGTTCTAAGGACCACCTTATCTCTATGGAATGAGATAAAATCAGGCTCCACTGACAGAGCTTGTAATTCATTGATACGCCTGGCAGAGGTAATAGCTACCAGAAACACAGTTTTCTAAGTCAAGTACATAAGTTCTGCTGAGGCCAAAGGCTCAAAAGGTGTTGATAAGCTGAGCAATGCAAACATTAAGATCCCAAGCAGGAGTAGGATCCCTAAAGGGAGGATTGGTCTGAAGCAATCATTTGAAGAATTTACAGAAAACAGTATGAGATGCCAGTAAGGAGGGCTTTCCCATTGACAGAAAAACAGAAACAGCTGACAAGTGCACCTTGAGGGTAGCTGGTCTGAGGCCTAAGCCATTAAGATGAACCATATAATCCAGAACTGTAGCCAAGTCAGCAGAATCTGGGGATATGTGCTTATTGGAACACCAAATGCTGAATCTTTTCCATTTTGAGTTATATGTTTTTCTGGTGGCAGGCTTTAGAGAGGCCTTGAGAAAGTCCAGAACCCCTTGAGACAAATTCAGACTTGCATATTCTAGCTCTTCAAAAGCCATGCCTTGAGGTTGAGAGACTGAAGGTTGGAGTACCAAATTCTGCCCTGAGAGGAGGTTAACAGATTGTGATTCTTAGGAAGAACTAAGGGAAGATGGACTGCCAGGGACAGTAATAGAGGATACCAAGGTTGTCTGGCCCAGTCTGGAGCAATCAGGATCATTTTGCAAGACTGTGACCTTATCTTGACCAGAACTTTGAATAATAGAGGAAGGGGGGGAGGGGGAACAGCATACAGAAATTTCTCCTGCCAATCCAGATGTAGAGCATCCATGGGGACTGAGCCCAATACTGGGGTCTGCAACAAAAGAGAGGAAGTTGGTGATTGTCCAGGGCAGCAAAGAGTTCTATCTCTGGAGTGCCCCACCTTGAAAATATCACTTGCAACACTAGGCGGTCCAGGGACCATTCATGATGGCCCTGAGAAATCCTGCTCAAAGCATCTGCTAGCACACTGTCCTTCCCTGGAAGGTGGACTACTACCAGAGATGTCTGTAGAGAATAAGCCAGGGACCATAATTTCATGGCTTCGATGCACAAGGCCATGGACTGAGTGCCTCCCTGCTTGCTGATGTACCACATGGTGGTGGTGTTGTTTGTCCTGACCTGAACCACCTTGTTCAGTACTGACTCTGAGAAGGCTTGTAGAGCCAGGTACACAGCCCTGAGCTCTAGAATATTTATGTGAAGTAGAGACTCCTAAGGGGACCACACTCCTTGGGCTGTGAGTGCCCCCAAGTGAGCTCCCCATCTCAGGAAAGAAGCATCTGTGGTGAGAACCACAGAATAAGACTGGGTGATGAATGGGACTCCTTGTCTGAGGCTGTTCTGATCCAACCACCACTGGAGAGCTTGGATCAGAGTCTGAGTCACTGGAATTAGTTTGGTTAGAGGGTAATTTTTCTGGGATCAAAAAGCCCTCAAGTGAAAATGAATGTCCCTCATCTGAAATCTGGCACCTTGCACTACTGCAGTGGAGGCTGCCATGTGGCCCAGGAGTTGAAGCAAATGCCTTGCTGGTCGAGAAACCAGAAGGTGAAAGGAAGAAGCCAGGTCTGAGAGGGCCTTTATCCTTGCTAGAGGAAGGAAGGCTCTTGCTTGGACAGTGTCCAACTCTACCCCTGTGAAGGTCAGGAGTTGCACTGGTTCGAGAACTGGCTTTGGAAGATTGAGGAGGAATCCTAGAGAAGTGAGCAACTGTTGAATCACTTGCAGGTCTGACTTGACTTGGTCTGGAGACAGCCCCATAATGAGCCAGTCGTCCAGGTATGAAAATATGGAGATGTTTTGTCTCCTTAGGTAGGCCACTACTACTGCTAGGCATTTTGTGAATACCCTTGGTGCTGATGTTAGCCCGAAGGGCATTGCTCTGAACTGATAATGGCCTGAAGGCAATTCGAGCCTGAGGTACTTTCTGTGGAGCACCTGATGGGAATGTGAAAGTAGGCATCCTTGAGGTCCAGGGAGGCTAGCAAATCCCCTGGCCTCAGAGAGGGAAGTATTATTCCCAGAGTCACCATTTTGAATTTTGGCTTTACTAGGTGCTTGATTAAGAATCTTAGATCTAGGATGGGCCACCACTCCCCTGTCTTTTTTGTGGTAAGAAAGTATCTGGAGTACAGACCTTTGCTCCTGTGAGATGTAGGAACTCTCTCTATGGCTCTGAGAACCAGCAGAGAGGAAATCTCTGCCTCTAGGGCAGTAGTTTCGGAGATGTTTGCAGGTGGAAAAGACCTGACCCTCAGCTTTGGAAATTTTTTGAAGCTGAGACACAGTCCCTGGCTTACTGCCTCTAGGACCCACTTGTCTGAGGTAACAGACTTCCAGGCCTGGAAATAGTAAGCCAGCCTGCCTCCTACAGAAAAGGGGGAGTCGACCCGGGCTGACCCAATAGAGTGTCTGCTTGGTAGGAGCCTTAGATTGAGAGGAGGATGCAGCCCTGCTCATCCCCCTTTTGCCTATCCCTCTGAAGAACCCCCTCTGAGGAAAAGGAGGGGAGGCCTGTGCCTGGTAGAAAGGCCATGTGAAAAGGCCTGCCTCTGCCCCTAGATTGCTGCTTTTGAGGAGTTGCCTGCCTTTCCTTGGCCTGTGCACTCCTATAGGTGGTCCTGTATTCATCCATTTTCTTCATATAATTCTCTGTCTGCTCCCCAGAGAATTATCCACCACAGGGAAATCCATGGCCTTAGCCCGGGTGTCCTGTGAAAGTTTGGTACATCTGAGCCAAGCAAGTCTCCGAAGAGCCACAGATGTAGCCATGACTCGTGATGATACATCACTGGAGTCCACAGCAACTTGAAATTGGATCTTTGATGCCTCTATCCCATCAGCAGCCACCTCCTCCAGCTCCTTGGCTAGCTGGGGGGGAAGCCTGTTTAGCCAGTTCCAGAACAGTATCGCATCTGGACTTCTGGTATCTGGCTGTATAGGCCATGTAATTAGCCTGCCTGAGTCCCAAAGAGGACACCAAATACTGTTTTTCAGCCATGGCATCTATCTTCTTGGAATCCTTATCTGGGGTGTGCTAGCCTTATCACAGGCTGCAGTCTGCACAACCACAACATGGCTGCATCGCTGGTACAAGTACCTGAGCCTGACAGCATATACCTCTTGTTCATTCATTTGTCCACAGGAGGTAGATATTTTGGTGTTTTAAGTAGTTTGTGTGTCTGTTTCCCAAAAGATTTATGAAGGGGAATAGACAGTCTTTTGGACTCTGGGATGTCCATCATCTCCACATAGTCAGGCTCCTCTTGCTTCTCAACAGATTCAACCAAAGGCACCTGGAGTGTTTCAGCCACTTTCTTGTAAAACATAAAGTGGGAAGGGGACTCAGAAAGCCTAGGAGGGGAAACACCAGAAGGTCTGTCTGGGGAGATGTCCAGTTCTGTGGGCTCATCCAGACCTTTCATAACTTCTTCATCATCATCATCATCATCATCATCATCATCATCATCATCATCATCATCTTCATCCCCTCCAGTTTCGGTTCATAATACTCTTCAGGGTAATAATCCAAAACCAGAGGAACCGACTGAACAGAAAGCCTACCAGATGGCACCGGATCAGTCAGAACCGGACAGAGCGATTCCACAATACTAATCGCCCTGGCAATTTCTTCGGCGGTTGGATGATGCGGTTCTGGATCCGAACCAGCCGATTTGTTTTTTCTCTTTCTTTTTGCCAGAACCGATCCCTCAGGATCAGCTCTCCTTTTGCCCGAAGGAGTCTCACCCTGGTCAGAAGGCTCTCCTTCAGGTTTGGTCAGAACCGAACCGGACTGGCCATCCAGGTCAGTGGACTTCTTGGCCTCCTTTTCCCTAAGCCTGCCCAATCTTTTATCTAGGGTGGCCTTAGGAAAATGTTTACAGATTTGGCAGTCTGAATCGAGGTGATCAAACCCCAGACAATCAACACAGGTGGTGTGGGGATCAGCCTCAGCAAAGGCCTTCCCACACACACTGCAGTGCTGAAACCCAGTGGGCCTGGTTTTTCTTTTGGGTTTCTCAGATGTACAGTAGCCATCCTAAACAAAACGTACCCTTTACTCGGCTTCAGCCAGGCAAGACTCCCTTATCAGTTCCTAACCGTGTTACGGTTATTTAAAACAAATGGTAAAAAACACATCTTTTTTAGAACCGATAAGGACCAGTACCTCACACTAACCCACAATACCCACAATTCAGAATAAAGAAACCAGATAATCGGTTCAGCCAAACCGATAAATAAACATTTTTTTTTTTACAATTTCCACAGAAAACACGCAACTTTAAAAACAACCAGTCCACTATCTATACACTTGCTGTACTGCAGACAGGGATCTGAACCGAAGAAATAAACAGAAAAAATTGTATAAAACCAACATTTTACTTATACTGAACCGAAAGCGTAGGAGAGATCTTTGGAGCGACTGTTCAGTTAGGCGGAGTAAAGAATCTGATGGTTACACTTGTAAGTGCAGCAGACAGAGGTTTGAACCGAGCTCGAGCTCAACTTTCTATGCTCTGGCATAGAGTTAACTCTTTCATCTCCAGAGCAGTTCAAGTGCTGGGGCTAACTGCATATTGTCAGAATACAGCAAGACTTCATGTTGTTTGAATACAATATTCCCTCACTATGATGTACCACGTTATAGCGAACAACCAGCTATAATAAACAAGCAGCATGTATCCCAAAAAAAAAAGCCTTCACACTTATTGAACTCTTTACATTCTGGCACTAACTAACTCTAATAGCTGAACTGTCATCACAAAGCAATTGGGGTGTGTGAATACCTTATTTCAAAAATTCATCAAGTCTTCATATTTAGGAGTCCCAATTATTCATTATTCATGCTTTTTTATTCATTTGCTGGAACTAGCTGTGAGACCTCAAGAGCTCCTGAGACTTGTCCAATCAGAAGCTACTTTAGAAGCTCATAGAAGGCATGTGTCAGTGGCTCAGTAGGTAGCACACTCGCCTCTGAGGCCGGGAGATCAGAGGGCTGTGGGTTCAGTTCCCACATCTGGCACTTGGGTTTATATCCCAGTACTGACACTGTAGTGCAGCATGAGAGGGGTGCTACACTTCTGAGGTGCCGTCTTTTGGATGAGACATTAAAACTGAGGTCCCATCTGCCTGGATTGGTGGTAGTTCAGGTGGATGTTAAAGATCCCATGGCACTTCTCGAAAAGAGTAGTGGGATTTCCCCGGTGTCCTGGCCAAATTTCCCTCATTCACTAAAAAATACAACCAGCAGCTTAATCTGGTTCAAGGTCAGTTGGCATTCATCTGTATCCCCTCCCCCGGGTCGTGCCTGAAAATAGGCAGGATTTGTCTAGTGCACTTACCCGGTCAACAAAAAATAAATAAATAAAAAAAAATAAAAATGTCATGTGACCCAACACTCGCAGATTCTTCAGGCAGAAAAGACAGATGACTGAGCTGCTTCTGAGAAAGAATTTAATTTTTTATTTATTTATTTATTTCAATCTAGGATTACAATACCTTTGAGCTGAGGCTCTTTTACAAAGGTTCTACGTCAGCCTGTGCAACAGTCATCATTTTTAGTTACAAACATATAGTTATTAACTTACAGACATGTAATAACCAGTACAAAGACTTGAGCTATGAGCAAGACAAGGGGTGTGGGTGGTGGGGAAGTGAGGGTAGGAGATCGAGGAGGGGGAAGGAGGTGCAGGAGGTAAGGGGGAGTACGGGTGGTGGTTGGGGCGGGGGCAGGAGTGGAGATACGGAGGGGAGGTGGGTGAGGGTGGGAGACAGTGCAGCCAGGGGGCCTTGTCTAGGGAATATGACAGGTAAGGTGCTAGGGGTACAAAGACTGATTGTAAGTGCTGGGTGCTGGGGCATTTGCTCGATAACATAGCTGGGACCATTTGGCGAGGGCCCTGCTATCTTCTTGGAGAACTTTTTGACAAACAAAATTTACCTCCATCTATTTGTTAAAATGAGGCAAAAATACTGAAATCTGGACAGCTTTTGTTCCTTTTTAAATTCCAAGATAGAGAGGGTAATTTTTGTCACACTTTTTGTTTTGCTTGTGCACATGCACAAGAAACACCTTAGGACAGGTCAAGTGATGCGTCGGCGAGAGTAGGATGTGCTTACCTCTGCTCCGCTCTCCAGATCTCTAATTTTCATATTTTTACAGCTGTTTCACCCAAAAAAGAACTTCGGTCCATCTTCGGGAGGTAGCCTAATTGGACAAGTTGCCGACTGGAAGACTTTTGCATCTAAACAGTAAAAGAAAAGCGGGTGACACTCACTCGTGGGTCATCGAGACAGAAATGAGGCCGGCAATCCTTTCCCACACCCCGCCGACCACACCAGAGAAACTGAAGGCAGTCAAGAAATTGAAGAGTCAACTGGCAACTGTCCCCAGAGCAGCACCAGCTCTGATTCTCCTCATGGAAGAAAAATTTCTCTCAGAGCTCTCACCCCTAAAAGAGGCATTGCTGGCCATAACTAACCAATTTACTGGCCTGCAGCAAATCTCTGAGACCCTGTCTTGCCACATGGGGGATGTGGAGGCATGGATGAGTTTGCTGGATGACTGGCGCATGAGGCAGGAATCTGAATCCACAGCGGTCCGCTGTAGGATTGCCAAGTTAGAGGAAAAAATTGAGGACCTCAAGGGATGCAGTAGGAGGAACGACCACCTTATTATTGGCCTCCTGGAAGGGGTGGAGGACAAAACCACCTTTTGTTTGTCCAAAAGTTCTGCAAGAAGATAGCAGGGCCCTCGCCAAATGGACCCAGCTATGTGATCGAGCAGGCCCGCAGAGTGCTCATGCCGATGCTTGCCTCCAATTCACCATCTCACCCTCTCATATTTAAGCTGCTGAACTACCTAGATAAGATGCACATCCTGGGAAAGCTAAAAGAAATGAAAGAAATATTGTGGGAGGGAGACAAGCTGTGCATATCACAGGATCTCCCTAATTCAGTCAGACTGAAAAGGGCTGAATTTAACCAAATTATTTTCAAGCTTATGGCGGCTGGCCTGCGCTTCAGGATGTTATACCCTGTCAAGCTACAGATCACCTATCAGGACTGTCCTAGATCATTCGAGTCAGAAGCACAGGCTAAGAAGGAGCTACGAGCACTATTTCCTGACCTGTTTCAGGCCCCTAAGTGAGCTACTCCAGTAGGGACTTTGGTTCTCAGCTATATGTTCGTTGATCAGAATTCAAGTCTAACGTGGATGTAAGACATTTTTGATCTACATCCTGAGATAAGTTCTATCCCCTGGTGACCTCATTGTTCTCACTGATTCCAGTGGACTACCCCGTTCTCTCTTAGGAACATGAGCTTTTCAGGGACTGCACCCTCTTCCTGACATTATCTGGTGACTTAACCTCAACCTAAGGGCTGCTTTGACCTGACGAGGAGAAGTACTTGTAGGGACCCCAAAGCTTTGGATCCTATGCCTGCAACTTCAGGGGAACACACCCAGGGCAGCTACAAGGTGGAGGATATGCAGTGTGCATAGCAGCAGATGGAAGGTAGGTCCTCTAGTGACATTGGGGGGGGCCGGCAAACCTAAGCGGCCGGGGGTTCTCCCCACACCTTCCCCTGGCAGGGAGGCACTTGTATAGAACATAAGCCTTCCGCCTAGTTATGGTATTGGGAACCTCAACATAACTTGGTCCTTCCCAGGGGCCAGATTCTCTCTGATTGAGTGCAGTTGTTCTCCCTCCACCCCAGGTGCAGTTACCGGGGGGTCACGAATGGAATGGCAACCATGCCAAATTTATTGAGGTGGCCAGCTCTTGCGTGGGTCCCCTTGGGCGATAACATCCGGTAAAACTACAGTACAAAGAGACATGGGTGGTCCAGTTTAATTAATGGTGAGCCAGATTTTTCAGTGGACAGACTAGTGGGCAATATGCCAAGGGGCAAAGGTGTAAGCCTATATTGGGCCTAGGCAGCTCCAAGTCGGTGAAAGCATTTGCCCTGGGGGGCGTGGGCAATGGCTGGCTCCTACACTATGGGGGGCCTTGTGTTGGAATTGAATTTGAAGGCTGATATGGAAGGGAAGGACATGTCTAGTGGTGTGTGGGGGAGCTGAGTCTGCTTGGGGTAAGCAGGATCCTGCTGCTCGTCGCCTGGGGACCGCTTCTCCGGGCTGCGGATGCTATGGTACTCACGCAGGCTTTTAGGGAGAGCCTTATAGTTGTACTTATGGGACCTGGGGGCCTCATTGCCAACACACGGCAGGCAGGCTTGCTGGAATGTTACCCTTGGGACTGTAGTTCTTGATGTCATGGAGGATTATGGGGAATCTATATTCCAACCTTCTGGGGCATGAAGATTCCTGACAGAACTGGGACTGTAGCGGCTATTAGGACCTTACAGTAATACAGTACATACAGGAGCTGGGGGTGAGCTCACTCTGATGGAAGATATCATCATGGACATGGATAATTTGGAGGAGCAGCCACTAGGGCTGGGGACAGTTCTTTGTATATAGTTCTGGGGAGGGAGAGATGGGAAGGGAGCAGGATGGGGGGGACCTTATGGGGTCTGCACATCTGTTATTGCTTCTTTGTGTTCATATTGGATGTTGCCTTATGAGAGGGGAGAGGGATTGGGGTGGGGGGGACCAACTCCTACAGCTCGGGGAAGGGATGAAGGCACATGGATGGAGGCTATGGCAAAGGTAGGCATTAAGGTTTGTTATGGGATCAATATTTAAATTTATGTCTTGGACTGTTAAGGGGTAAATATAAGCGTAAACACTACATGATTCTTAGGCAGCTTGCTAAATACTAACCAAATGTGGTGTTCCTTCCGGAAACCCACCTAAAATCAGAGGATGTAGTGCTTTTCAGCAGGAAATTGGTGGGCCAGGTGTTTGGGGCAGTGTCCAGTAACAAAAGGGGAGGAGTCTGCATCTTGATTGACAGGAAGACCCCCTTCTAGCCACTCAAAGAGCACAGTGACCCTGAAGGCCATTTTATACTAATTCGAGGTAAGCTGGGGTTAACCAAAATATGGCTGGGCGGCGTATTCGGTCCGAACACAGACTCTCTCGGCTTCTCCAACCTCATCACCCACCTCGCCGCACTCGTCGCACCCTCCAGCCCCTTCACTATTTTAAGAGGGGACTGGAATCTGGTATATCAGAATGATATTGACATATCTGGATGAACCAGGGAGGGGCTATCAGTGGCCCAGAGGGGGCTTCGGGATCTCATGGACACGTTGGGCCTTGGGGATCCCTGGCGCATCCTCCATCTGACGGACAAACATTACACATTCCATTCCCTTCCGCACAACTCCTACTCTAGAATTGACTACATTTAGACATCCACATCTGGTCTCCATGGGTTGGTGTCTTGTAACATCTTACCCATAGTGATATCGGATCACGCTCTGATCTTTAAGGAACACACCCTTGGTGGTCTTGACAACAGGGATAGGGTTTGGAGATTTAACCTGGCAATATTGTGAGATTGCCTAACCACCTAGACCCTACCGGCCTTCGTCATGAACATTTTCAAGGAAAATATGGGAACGGTGTCCTCCATGGACATACTGTGGGGCAGTGAAGTGTGTTTCGGGGAATGCATAAGGATTGCTTTTAAAACTAAAAATTAAGAAGCCTCCATTAAGGTTATACTGGACCAAATTAGGGCAATGAAACAGGAGCTTTCTTCTTGTTCTGAAGATAGGGTTTGGACCAAACTGAATACTCTTAGAGCTCAATCTTTTGGCTTAATAGCATCGAACGCAGACTTGGCGCTGCAACAAACTAAATTTCAATACTTGGAATCAGGGGAGAGAGCGGGCAAGTTATTGGTCCTATGACTTAAGCAATTAGAGGCACAGTGCATAGTGCAGAGCATTCGACCCATGCCAGGGGGTCCTAGGCTCACTAAACCAAGAGAGATAGTGGAGATCTTCAGGCTATTTTATGAAAATCTTTACTTGACTTCTTCTGGGGCCTTGCCTGATTCATCTCTTACAGATTACTTCCTCGACTCGGTGACTTTGCCCTCTCTATCCTCAGCCCAACAGGCATTTTTAAGTGCCCCCATTTCATCCAGGGAGGTTAGGCTGGTCATCAGTCAGCTACCCAAGGACAAGGCCCCAGGCCCCAATGGGTTTAATAACTCATTCTATGCGGATTTTGTAGAAGAACATTCCCAGCACAATTTTTTTAACTCTATACAATCTTCTGGTATCTTATCCAGGCCTGGATTTCAGTTGTACTGAAGCTTGGCAAATCTTCATTGTTGCCAAACAATTACCATCCAATTTCACTGTTGAACTCTAATATCAAGATCCTAGCTAAGATTCTAGTAAATTGTCTACATCAAGTCTGGCAGAGTCTAGTCAGTAACACACAGGTGGGATTTGTAGCAGGGTGGTTGTCCTCGGATCATACACGTAAGATACTTCACCTTAAGACTTCCGTGAAGGACTCCCCTGTCCCTTCAGTTCTTGTCTCACACAACGCTAAAAAGTTGTTTGACCATGTTTCCTGGACTTTTCTCTTTGCAGCGCTGAACAAATTTGGCTTCCCTTCCTCTTTTTGTGACTGGCTACGAGTGCTGTACTCAAGCCCCACAGCGAGGGTGTGTTGCAATGGTGTCCTTTCCTCCCCACTTTTTCTTTACTGAGGCACTAGGAAGGGATGTCCCTTTGGCTCCATTCCTCTTCAGCCTCTATCTTGAAACCTTGATTCATTCCCTCCAAGCGCATCAGAAAGTTCAGGGCATTCGCATTGGGATGTCCACGTTTCTCCTAGCAGTGTATGCGGATGATCTAATGCACCTCCTAGAACACCCCCAGCAGTCAATCCCAGCAGTATTAAATATTATTGACAGATTCTCATTGGTCTCGGGGTATACAATTAACATAGACAAAACCTGCGTTCTGACTCTAAATCACTGGATTCAAAAGCACTGTATCACTGAACTAGGCCTGAAATGGGAGTCAGATTCCCTCACCTATTTGGGCATTAAACTTCCATGAAATCTTTTGCAACTGGTGAAACTCAATCTCACCCCGACCTTACATGCTATAAAAGCCGATCTCTTGAGATGGAGACACCTCCCGCTTTCCCAGTGGGGACCTACTAACGTAATAAAAATGAATGTACTTCCCCATACACTTTACCCCCTTAGTATGATCTGATCATATCTTCCCAAAATTTGGTTTGATAAATTACAAACTATAATCTCAGATTTTCTCTGGTAAGGGAAAGTGGTCAGGAGGGCGTATGCTAAACTGACATTTCCGAAACTGGTAGGGCGCCTTGGTCTTCCAAACTTCTTCTTTATACTATTGTGCAATCCACTGCAGCAAAGTTTTTTGCTGGGACGTGGGCACTAGCAGGAATGGTACCGTGGGATGCACACCCCAATTGTTAACCTTAGAGCAGCAGCTCTGCCGGAAACAGGGAACAGACTTAAAAGCCCTTCTTTATGAGAAACCAGCTGACTTACAAAGCACACTAAAAACCTCTCCTTTGTGGTGGTCTGTTAAGGCTCTCTGCCAAATTAGCTCCTTACTGGCCATAGTTTGGACCAGAGACTTGGACCAACCACTTCTAGGTAACCCACACTTTAAGATTGAAGGTTGGGCTATACCAGAAGGCTTCTGCCCCAAATTATGGGGAGTATTGCTCTCCTCGCTTCTGCTAGCAGGCAGCCTTGCTTCAAAACAAAACATTCAGCTGCACTACTCGATCCTGGTGTTTCACACCTTCAAGTATCCGCAGCTGAAGAAAGTTCTTGCACGTTTCTTGGGCCCATCACTTTGCTGCCCATGGGCAGCTCCAATGAAGACATCTCTTCTGAAATTGGCCTCTCACCTGCATGTCGTCTCCCTTTTCTACAAAACCTTAATGACCCATGTACCTAACGCCCTTCAGGGTATTTGCTACTACTGGCAGCAGGAACTTAATCTGGCTCTGACTAATGGAGAGTGGAAGAAGGTATGGCGACAATTGTATAAGTACATTAAGCAAGACAGGTTACGATTCTTACAGTTCCACTTCCTTCTCAACTTGTATTTTTCCCCAGCTCGACTATACAGGATGGGGAGGATAACCTCTCCTCTCTGCACTTCATTTGGTAAAACAGAAGTAACGATTAAACACCTCTTCTGGGACTGTGACAGACTGGTGCCCTTCTGGCAAAGAATCAAGGACTCACTTGAGCTAATGCTGGGGCAAGATTCCTACTTCACCCCACAGATCTGTCTAGTGGATATCTTCCCGGCCGATATGATAAGTGTCTGTAAGGCACACATGGCTCTTATCTCGGCAGTTGTGAAGTTGATTATTGCCCACCACTGGACAGACCAACAGAGTCCTCCCTTTGAGGAATGGCATGCAGAAACTCTTCAGGCACTGGAGCTAAAAAAGCATATAGCCCAATAACAGGACAGGACCCAGGCCTTTAACAGTAGATGGGGCCAACTTCTTGCCCTGATACCAATCATACATCTTGGCAGGGTGCGCTAGTGGCTATGAGAGGAGACAGATTTGTTTTGTGTGTTGGAGGAGGATGCCCCCAATGGAGTTCCATTCACAGGTTGATCAGTTTTGCCCCAGCCTCCATTCCAAGGCCTTCCTTAGAGAAGGAAATCACCCTCAAGCACTCCTACGGCCACTCACCTCTGGTTTTTCACCACAGCTCCAGGTGGGGGTGGTAAGGGGAGTTGGGAGGAGGGGGGCAGATATTGTTTTTTACAGTTATGATGTTTCCTTTTGCATCACCTTAATCTTTTACTGGCATTTTATTATTCTTACATTTTTGTAATGCCTTTTTACACCTAGTTGACAGCTTGCTGGACTGGATATTATTTATTTATTTAGTTTTTGTTGACCAGGTAAGTGCACTAGACAAATCCTGCCTATTTTCAGGCACGACCCGGGGGAAGGGGATACAGATGAATGCCAACTGACCTTGAACCAGATTAAGCTGTTGGTGGTATTTTTAGTGAATGAGGGAAATTTGACCAGGACACCGGGGAAATTCCCCTACTCTTTTTGATAAGTGCCATGGGATCTTTAACATCCATCTGAACTACCACCAATCCAGGCAGCTGGGACCTCGGTTTAACGTCTCATCCGAAAGACGGGTGGACACAACCTCCTTTATGTGCCTCGGCTGTGAAAGATAGTTGCACAATGTGGTGGCTTATCTTGTTGTATGGTCAGTTCTTCCTTTTGTTTGGATGTAAATCCTTGAAAAATTGAAAACTAATGAAGCATAATAATTAGAAAAAAAAAAGAAACACCTTGGCACAGTATGGCATTTGAGAGGTGTGTCACTGTTCTGGCTAATGCAGGTGAAGCTTTCCTGGGCTTGTCCTTCAGACACCAATTAGTCAGCAAGCTGTGTATGACACCAGTCCAAGAGAAATGGTGTGTACCCAAAAGAAATTTGCCAATGCAATCAGGGACAGTTTCGTCACTGCATCTATTTACATGCGTACAGCGATCCTCCTTACTCCCCCCCCCGTTACACAAACACATATGAAATTAAACACTCCTGCTCCCTCCCACTGCATGGTGGCTGTCCTACACCTTCCGTTCCCCCACTGACACCAGCCTCCCTCTCTCCACCACTGCGTGCTGGCCGCCCATCCTCTGAACCCCCCCTTGTACAATGGTCACTGTGCGGCTTCACTTGTTGGGTCCCCTGCCTCCCATTGCACTCTCTCTCTCTCTCTCTCTCCCAGATCCTGGTCCTCACTCCTTGCACAGTCCCTGTGCTAACAATTCTTTACACCCCCTTATTCACATATGACAGAAGACAGACTGAGGAAAATAAGAACGAAACCCTCTGTACTCACAGGCAGAAGCACAGTACTGTTGTTGTTTTTTGTGAAACATCTCAGCTACACTCATAGGATCCTTCAGAGAGACTCCTCCTCTCCGCGATGTACCTGGGTCTGTGATGAGTGGCCAATGCATAATGACCAGAAGAGAGACCATCCAGCAGTCCACGGCACTGAGGGAGTTATTAAATAAAATCCCCTGGGCTGGACCAAATTTCACACTTTTTTCCGCTGCTCGAGTCCGACTGGCTTTAGGCTGCTGCCTGCTTTAGCACCCATCGCCTGATTCCTTCCAAGAACTTCTGCTGGCTGAGAGAAGGAAAAAACTTAAATTGTAGCCTGCAAGGCTGCAGAACATTTGCAGCATCGGCACCGACGGAGCTCCCTGAGTATCTCACCAGCCAGCCACACTACCTGAGATAAGAAAGACACAGTTTCTTGGATCCTGCTCTGGAGTAGCCATAGGTCCCTGGCATTTCCAGCCTGGAAATGAATTTGGCGTTGTCACAAGAAGCCTGGGCCCAGCCTCATACTACTGAAGGAGGGAGTGAGGTGCCACAGCAGCAGCAGCTGGTAGTTTACATCTACAGCCAGGAGTACATCCATGCCTGCAATTCATTTTGCAAGGTCCTCAAATGAGTAAGCCTGCCAGGAGGTGTGAGATACAGCATGGGAGGGAGTCTGGGCTGCCCAGTTTAAATGCACTGCAGGGAAGCTTTCCATGCACTCTTGTGTGGTGTGACCCAGCAAGAGATTTTGTTCTATATCACCTCAAGTTACCTTGTTAAACCAGGAAAAGTTCTGTACTGTCTCAGCATAATCCAGCACTCTGTTAGCTCCAGTTTTTCCATTGTAACCCTAGTGAGGAGTTATGTACTGTACTGTACTGTGTTGGTTTGACAGGTGAAACCTAGTGATTGCTTCAGGAACACATCCTAGGCTGGCAGGTGTAACCCAATGAGTGGTTTTGTACTATTTCCATTTGGGGTTCAGTGGGTTCTGCAATGTTGGTGATGGAACAGGTTCTCTAATGCTGATGCATCACTTTGATCCACCTGGTGTAACCCAGAAAGGGGGTTGTCATTGTCCTTTGCTTACAAGTGTGTAACCCAGCTGATCTGTAGAACTTCAGACTGCTCTACAGCTTAAGATCTCCAAGAATGCGGCAACCTAGTGCAACATGTTGTTTACCATCTAGGCCACCTGGTCTAGCATGGAGTTGGGTTGTTGGGTAGTACCCAGGGTTTCCTAGATTGAACCAGTAAGAGGGTTCTTTACTGTTTTGGCTACCAATGTAATCCACTGAGAGACCACTGGTGGGGGGGTATGGAATCCTGCCTTTGTGTAACCCAATGACAGATTTGGTACCATTGTAACCAGCAGGAGGGTTAAGTATTACTTACCATGCAAGTAGTTACATATAATTTAATCCAGTGACAGTGCTGGGGAGTTTAAAACACGGGTCAGATTGGACCCACTGGTGTACAAAATGTGGGTCTAAAGAGGATCCTACTGGATCAAAACATAATCAGTGGCAGCTTTTGAACAGTTTGTGTTCCCTTCCTTTAGATATTGTCAGCACAGTAATCAGCCAGTTGTCCTTGGCCCCCTTACCCCCCATTTGGCCATTGGCCAGCCACATTCTCGGACGCCCATGACTTCAGGGGAAAAACTAATTTTTCCCCATGGAGTAAGGGGTAGGTGGAAAAGACATAAAAAAATGTTTATTTTGTGTACAATTAAAGTTCCAAAACTTACCACAGAACATCTACAACCTGTCAACCCTAGAACTTCTGGGGCCTTGTGGCCCCCAGACACTTGATCTTTACCTCTGAGCCCCCATTTGGCTAGTCAGGTTCTCCCACACCCATGACTAAAGGGGAACATTTTTTATCCCTCATGGAATCAGGGATGGGAAAGACATACAAAAACTGTTTTTTTACTTCACAAAAAGCCCCCAAACTCACCACAAAGTATCTAAACCCCCCAGAGCTTCTGGGGGCCTTGTAGCCCACAGATCCCTGGCTTGTATTGGTCAGATGTCCAGGTTTTTTGTACTTGGGAGGTGGCAACCCTATCACCAGCAGCACCTTCCTCTCTTGTGTTGCATTCTCCAAGCAGCTCTGGTGTTCACTTGTTCTTATTTTTTTTTTTCTCTCTCTCTCTCTCTCTCTCTCTCTGTTGTTGTAATGCACATGCAGGGACCACCCTTCATTCAGTCACTCACACACATACACAAGTATAAACTCGATGATGCACTGCCAGTTTGAAGCAAAGCATGGAAATAGCATAAGGGAGACAAAAATGGGCCCCTGACAGGTAGGGTGCTCTGACGTGTGTAGGTGATCCTCTATTAAGTGGTATGGGACCCCCTTCCCCCAACACACACATACACAGCAGGCTGCAGAAATTAAAATTATTGTCATGAACACACATCATGAATGATTCAGTCAGATTGGGTTGCTGCTGTCTCTCTTTTTATTGTAGCGCCACACCAAAAACATATAAACATAATTGCTCCACTCCATGCTCGGGGTTTGTGGAATATTGGTCTGAAGGGATTTGTAATTGCTGTCTTTTGTTTCTGTCCTGGAAGTACCTTCCTTCACTTTTTACCTTAACAGAAGTGCTAATAATCTCATTCTCTCCTGTTGGTTACATTATTTCTTGCTCTCCATAGGGAAGTATAAAAGGCTATGAATCAAAACCTTTCACATGAGAACACATTATCACATTTATAAATCATTTAGAACGTATTTCATTGTAAAAGTTGCCCTTGTAAGAACTGAATGGCTTCTACTTTCTCGAGGAGGTCTGCTGCATAACATCTGTATACTGTATAGCAGTGTGCACAGGATGGACCGATAACCCCACTAGAGAAAAACAAAGGATGGAGCATTTATTAAGCTAAGCAACATTTATCATGATACTTAATGCCCCCTTCATTCATCTGTTTTTTTCCCCACATTTTTCCTGTGAGTTCTTATATGCTTTTTCTCTTTATGTTCTATGTTCTCTGTATTCTATGTTTCTGCTGGAAAAGGATTAGACTAGCAAAATTAAGAATACAAGAATTTCTTAGGTCTATACATAGTAAAGGGTGTGAACGTTAATTGGAACATCATTTTAAGTCCTTTCACAATAGTGATCCAAGCTCTTTTAAACTTATGGTTGTGGCCCATGAGCTTGGAAAAGCATGAATCTGTATGTATTTTTAGAATGAGATCACAAACCCCATATGGTCTAAATGAAACTGTTAACATGTCATTAGGCTTCAGAATTTAACAACGATCTTGCTTAGTCTTTCAGTACTGCTTAGTGGTGTTGCTTGAATCCTCCTTTTTATGTTTGCTTGCGTGCATGCGCAAAAAACGCCTTGGGACAGTATGGCATTTGAGAGGTGTGTCACTGTTCTGGCTAATACAGGCAAAGCTTTCTTGGGCTCATCCTTCAGGTACCAGTCAGTTGGCAAGCTGTGTATGCGCTAGTCCAAGAGAAATGGTGTCTATTTGAAAGAAATTTGCTGATGCAATCTGGGACAGTTTCATCACTGCAGCTATTTACATGCATACAGCAACCCTCCTTACTCACCCCCCCCTCCTGTTCCACAAACACACATGAAATAAAACCCTCCCACTGCATGTTGGCTGCCCTGCACCGGCACCAGCCTCCTGCTCCCTCCCACTGCATACTGGCCACCGCTCCTCTGACCACCCTCCTTGTATGATGGCCACTGTGCAGCTTCACTTTTTGGGGTACCTGCTGCCCATCGCACTCTCTCTCCCAGGACCCAGTCCTCGCTCCTCTGAACACCCCCCTTCCCCACCAGGCACTTGGGTTAAATCCCAGTGCTGACACTGTAGTGCAGCATGAGTGGGGTGCTGCACTCCTGAGGCTCTGTCTCTCAGATGAGACATTAAACCAAGGTTCCATCTGCCTGTTCTGGTGGTTCTTCAGGTGGATGTTAAAGATCCCATGGCACTTCTTGAAAAGAGTAGGGGAGTTTTTATTCACAGGCCACAACAAATCATCAGAATACATACATAAAAGAAAAACAAAACATAGCACAAACAAACATATAGGCAAAAAGGAATACAACAAAATAACATAAGAATAAGATACAACAAAATCAGTCCCCACCCTCATCGTCACCCAATTTCCACAAAACTACCCACCACCATTAAACTATGCATATTTCTGAAAAAATCAAACCCCTTTCACCACAAAGTAACCTTATGTCTCAGATGCAACTTAATTTCCCTCTGAAATATTCCTTGAAATGCAGAAACACAAATTCTATGAAAGGTGACATACGACATTTCATGCTGCTGTAACAAATATTGACAATGACCGTGCCATAAGTAAAATTTCAAACATGCAAAAAAAAAATTCAAAGTACTAGCATGATATACAGATAATAGCACAGAAAAATTCCCCCAAACCAGCATATCATAAGTAATACCAGCTAACCACGATAAGTTTCATTCTCTGGCCAAGAAAGTCCACAACTCTTTAACATATATACATTGAAACAAGAAATGCTCCTGAGATTCTAATGGAGACCCACAACCCTGGTACAGGCAATTCCTCTTCTCCGCAGCCTTATGTTTATGGTTGCCCCACACCCCCACCCTCCCATGAGCCATCAACCATTGTACATCCCACATTTTACCTGGCACTCTCTTATTACACAACATCTGACAAGACATATTTATTATTACTCAGAGTACAATGTTTGAAATCCGGTTGCAGAGGTCCATTAGACTCTAATATCCATTTATAAATACCCTTCCTGTTATTTTCCATAATCTTCTGCTTAGTAACCTGCCACTTATGTAGTTTCTGATAAGAGCCCTTATACCCCTCAGGCAATCCCAAACCAGATGTAACCTTAGGGAACACAGATATCCATTTCCCAACAGGTATCCCTAGAATATTCTACCCCCAATTTGCTGCCACAGTCTGAAATAACAAAAATAAAGTACTGATATTCTTCTGCCAGAACAACGTATGGAAAAAGAACACAGGATTAAGCATGTTTAAACCCCTTTGCCAATTTCTAAATAGGTAACTTCCCGCTTTATCAGATTTAACTGGCTCCCCCAAAATAACTGAAAAAAAGGCTAAAAACCTTCCTTTCCAAACAAGTAGGTAATGGAAAACCCATACTAACATACAAAAAATAGGGTAGAAAAAATTGCTTCACCTTTTCCACCCCTTCCACCGAGTCACCTTTACCTTCTCCCTCCTGAATTGTTCTCTCCCAATTAAATTTCTCCATGTCTCCATGACCATGATAAATTCCCATAATTTGTGTTGGCTCAGACCACAGCTGAATACCCTATAAATCACAAGCAGCAACCTCCCCCCCGTCCTCAGTTGCAACCGCACACTTTTATCCATATTCAGGACAGCCCCAGATACCCAAAAGTAGGCCTGAATTTCCCCCATTAAAACTGTAAATTCCTCGTTGCTATTCAGAAAAACACACAGAGCATCTGCATAAGCAATAACCTTAACCGTATCTTTCATCTGAGGCCCCTCGATACCCAAAATCTTGGTATTGTTTATTATCCTACTAATCAAGGGATCAATAGCAAAAACATATAAAATGGGACTCAAAGGACACCCTTGTCTCACCCCCGCCCCTATTTTAATTGGCACCATCCCCCCACGCCCAGCTATTTCAAGAGTGACAATAGCATTCTCATACAGCAACTGTACCCACCTAACAAAAACAAAGGAATGCCATAATACTGTAACATTCTAAACAGAAATTCATGGTTTACTAGGTCAAATGTTTTATTTTGATCCAAAGACAAGTTGCACCCCCCAAATCTCTACCCTGAAAAATTCAAACACATCCCGCACAATGGATAAATGTTCCTGAATATTTCTTACAGGAATTGCTCAAGTCTGGACTGGATGAATCACCCCTAAGGCCACTCCCCATAACCTTTTCTGAAGAATCAAGGCCAAAATTTTAAAATCAGCATTCACTATCCCCAGATTTGTGAATAAATGTAATTAACCCCAAAGTAAACTGCGCCGGAATAGTAATAGTGCTGAAAAAATAATTATAGACCCTAGCTAAACACTCAATTACCATATGAGCAAAAGCCTTATATAATTCATAAGGAATCCCGTCCTCACCAGGAAGAACCCCGTCCTTAAGGGTCAAAATAACCTCCAGAACCCCGATCCCCAACTAAGTCTAAAACGTCACCCATCAGTCCTAGGCAGGGTACCCCAGACAAGAAAGTATCCATATCCAATCCTGAGACTTGTTCCCCTTCCATAAAATCCCTCAGGTAATTTTCCACAATTTCTCTTAACCCCTCAGTATGTGTCACCAGCTACCCCCACTCATTTTGCAAACTAGAAAAGTGAGATTTATTTTTCCGCTCCTTATAGGCTGAACAAGGATCATAAAAAGGAGATTTATTAGTTCTCAAATGTAACTTGGACTGTAATGTGACAGAGCTATCATATTGCACAACCCGCATCTGTGTTTTAATTCGCAAAATTTACTCCAACAGATCCTCTCTACTGAAGTAAGTAGCTTCCAAAAGTCTATAAAACTGACCCCATAAACTCAGATACGACTGTGGTGGAGTTAGGTTACACTCTCAGCTGTGACAGTTGGACCACTTTTCTATATCTGTATTTCCTAATTACCAAAATTTCTGTTGCACAACAGTTAATGCTTTTCTCTTTGCTTTTCTTCTTTTCCACCTTACCCCAGGTTGGCCACCTAGCGTAGTTCTTTACTGTCCCTACTAAACTTCCTACTAGTTCTCTCTTTTCATTCTTTTTCCATTTCCATCCATCCAGGTCCTGGAATAATGCCAAACACCCGGAGAGGTGTTGTGTAAAGTGCATAAGTGCATTTTGTGTACAAAAGGCATGAAGGCTATTTTAGATAGCAGGAATGAATACAGTTAATAAAGCATTTAAAAAAAAAATGATTAGAAGCCATATAAAGCAATAATAATTCCATGATTAGTACAGTTATAAGAAATCCTTAAGGTATTTTCATAAATTCACACTATAAACCTGTTACCGTATAAGATTCTATGTATCAAAGTGCTTAGTTACTGTGAATCAGAGATATAGAGAGTCAATATCTGTGGCGATATACACTGTTCCTTTAATGGAACCAGGAAATCCCCCTTCTCCCTTGGATTTGAAACAACATGTCCAGACATGTAAGGGCTCAGTCAGGTGACCCCACCAAAAGATATAAAAACCTTTGCACTGAGTTCACTTCAGTTCAGTCTAGTAGAGTTAAGTCTCGAGAGTGAAGGATAGAGGTGCTACTGCAGACAAGCTGTTGAATGCAGATGAGAAGGGTCTTAGGAGCTCTTAGATCCAGGACTGTATTATGTGAGAAACTACTGATGTTAAGTAGTGATTTTCTTTGCAATTGTTTTGTTTTCATTTATTTTTAAAACTTTTGAAAAATAAATATCACACCATAGTGTGTTTTAAACTTTGAAATGTGCCTCATCTGAAGTTTATTTCCACACGCTGTAACAACATTAACTTTATTTGAGCACAAGACACCATACTCCTGAACCCATTTTGCTATAGCATTCTTGGAGTCCACCCACCATAAAAAACAGGTCATCATATAACCCTACCACTGAGGCCCGAGCAACAAATAAGGAGGCCAAGCCAATTTTCCCTGCTGCATCCAGCAGACACAAGAGGTATTCATTTTCCAATGGCTAGATGGTTGTGCAACACCTGTCTCAGTACAAACCATAGTTTTAACCAGAAGATGGTCAGAAAATTCAGTGGGAATAACCTGTGTTTTAACTACCTGAATTATTTTGGTTACAAAAACATAATCTATCTTACTACTGAGAGGGCCCCTAACATAAGTAAACTGAACCGGGGGTTGAGCCGAAGTGATACAATCAATCAATTCTGCAGTTTCAATACATTGCAAAAGGGCAGAGGAATTACAGTAGATCTTTTGTCCTACCTGCCTCTAATCTTGAATATCCGCTGAACAATTAAAATCCCCACCAAAAAATAAATGTCTACCAGTTGCCAAAAAAAAGGCTGGATGTCCCACCATAGTTGGACTCTTTCCACCTTTATCTGAGAACCATACACCACAACAAAATGGCTGGGCTGATGGTGCCATATCCCATCAATAATTAATGCCCTCCCTGGTTGTAAATCAACAATTTTCTGAAACTGAAAATAAAACCCAGAAAACAAAATCGTAACCCCATCCACCCTATCAGGCCCAAAGGACCAATAATAAGGTCCCCAAACCCAATCCCGTTGGGCCTTACTTACCACGGCACCAGACTGAACCAAGTCTCTTGGACAAAAATAACCTCACATGCTAAATCTCTAAATTGGGTAAATACAACATTTTGTTTTACACTATGGAGTATGCTACAAACATTAGCTAAAGCTAAAGAAAAGAGCACCATAATTAATTACTATAAAAAGTGGAGGGGAAAAAAAACAACACATAATAATCAAACATTCTTCTTTTACTTCTTCACCCCCACCCCAGCTTTCTCCATAGCCACTGGATCAGGTTGTGACAAAATTCCTGAAGTTACATCAGAATCCCTGTCCTCACCCCCTTGCTCATCACCAGAAGGTGTACCCAGAACCTCGAATGGATTAGATGTTTCCATCACCGAATCCACACTTTTCTGGAGCATGTGCCCATAGTCCTCACAAAGCTTACACAACACATGATTGCAACATTGTGAGTTGCTGTGTCCACACTCTCCACAAAGACCACGCCGAATTGTGTCACAGATATTTGAAAATGGGTTCAAGACCCACACCGATAGGAGGCCTTGGGTTGCCCCGGTTAAAAACGTACACCATGATCTCTCCCCAGAAAGAAGCTATTGTGGATATGAAAAACGCCTTCTTCAGTATGCCTAAGTTTCACCTTAAAACATCAACCTCCAGTCCAGAGAATCTCTGAATCAATGATTGCATCAGGGCCCGAAGACCATCACACTGTTGGTGCAACCACTGGGATATATCTCCCACATGGACATTTTCATTCCTAAACATGATCATTATCGTTTTTATGGTGGGTTTGGTTAATGGAATAGCCAGGAAGGGAACCCAAATAGGAGAAAACTTCAGCTGATTATACTTAAGCCAGAAATGATTCAGCCCCTTCACTGACCTAAAACTGGCATCCAACATGTCCTCCCAGAGACATGAATGGGTGCATAGATTTCAGATGCCACAAATCTCATAGACTCTTTGGCCAACTTCCTGCCCACATACAGCCTGTCTAGAAATTTGTCTAAGCCCCTTTGTAACTAAGATGCACAGCATTACATCTGGGAGTAGGCTCCACAAAAGAAGAAAAGCCTGCATTCCTGGAGGAGCAATGAGAGGTGGGGCTTAATAGCCCCATCCAACCCAGACCTTGGCAGCCCATCTTGAGAAGAGGTATTGCCACCAGCCGTGGCAGCCGAATATAGTCTTGCACCTGAAGCCATGGTTCTCACATTCGCGGGCTGCTGCTCCCACTGTTCCCATGGCTTTCCAGTCCCTGTGCCTCTAGAAACCAAGAGAGATATATATAGGGACTACCATCATCATTAACCCCAGTTGAAAAAGAATTCAATGGTCTGTCCTGGTAGACTACCAGGGTCTCACATGAACCCACTCCCTGAGAAGAAGCTTCCTCTTTAACAGTGGTAGGGACAGACAAAGAAGCATCCATATCATTTTTCCCCTTAGACACACTTCCCCACACTGAACCATGATCCAAACCAGCTACTATTGGAGCCCTATTTTCAGCTAGTACATTACCCTCTGCAGGCAACAATGGACGAGGTAGCATTTCCATGGCGGCATCTTCTGGCGTGAAGACCTCCCAATGCGGGTCTGGAATCCATTTCCCGCCCACCACCTGTATTCATCCAGCTGATACAAAAGCTTGCTCTGGAGACCAGTCAGCTGCTGCTGTGCCCCATCTGATAGACTGAAAGCCTGCACCATCGCATCCACCACAAAAAACTGTAGAGCATCTTATATTAACCCGGGGTCACGCTGTTGTTCCACATCCAAAAGGGACCCTCCGGGCAACACTCCACTTGGTCCTGATTCCGTTTGAATATCCTCAGGCATTGAAGCCTCCCTGGCCTGAACCGCTCCTTTCTGTCTCCTTTCCAGCCTCTTCTCATCCTCTTCCTCCAGTAATTTCTGCACTCGCTGATGCTTTTCCTCTACCACTGACTCCAAGTGAGCCGAAGCCATCCCAGTGTCCTGCTGCAATGTCTCCATATGGGAAACTCCCGAATTCATGTCCGAATCCTCTGAAGCATCACAACTCCAGATAAGTTTTTCACTGAACTCTCCGTCAGAACAGCCGATGCTGTAGACAAAAAAGATCCTCTTCCTCTGAAACATTTTCTTCTTCGTTAGACTTCACCATCGCAGCCGATTGCTGCTGAAGCTCAACCTTCTTTTCAGAGGCCATAATCCAAATGATCCAACCATGGATCTCAAGTGCCCCCTACAGAACATTAGGGGAATTTTCACTGTGTCCTGGCCAAATTTCCCCCCATTTACTAAAAATACTACCAACAGCTTAATCTGGTTCAAGGTCAATTGACATTCATCTGTATCCCCCACCCCCGGGTCATGCCTGAAAATAGGCAGAATTTGTCTAGTACACTTACCTGGTCAACAAAAATTAAATAAGTAAATAAAAAAATGGCTGTTGACAGTCATAATTTAGTCAGTGTTGGAAATAGCCGGGGCTCACGATCGCTCTCCAAGGAGCCCCAGCAGCTATAAGAAAGTAATCTATGCTGCTGGGCTGGGGCTTTGGTTCCAGTACCTAGTCTTTCAACAGGGCTTTAGGGCTTCAGTAGGTGCGTCCCTCATTCCCCAATCAGGCAGCATGCAGGCACCACATCAGCAATTTGGAATGTGGCCACCAGATCTAACAAAAGGTCCGCTGCAATGAGAGCAGAGCTCTCATGCAGCGTGACCATAACATGCCTCCCGATGTGCATGCAACACTGCCGCCACCTCCTGTCAGAATGCCGATGGGGGAGCCCACTCCCCGTCAACATAATAACTCCTGTCCCATTTACAATGTATGCCGAGGGGGTGCCCAATCCCTCTCGGCATCATGCACCCCCCAACAGTTTTTCCTTTGCCGATGGGGGCCCCAATCCCTGTCAGCTTCAGTGCCCGAGTGATGTTGCCAAAGGGGGAGCCCACTCCCCATCGGCATTATGTAACACCCCCCCTTGCTTCTGTTGTGTGCTGACTGGGGTGCCCAATCCCCGTTGGCATAATGTAATCCCCCCCTTTTGTTGTGTGCCGACGGAGATGACCAGCCCCCCATCGGCTACAGCTGCTCCCCCAAAAAAGAGTTCATTGGCATGCTGGGAGCCCACTGAATTTCTGTACAATGAATTTCTGTACCCACCCCAGCGTGCCACATGCCCCTGTTAAAAAAAAAAATGGTCCTGTGATGTTTTTATTTTTTTTCACCCTGTCAAAAAAGAAAACGGTCCCTCAAGGTCTCCCTGCCCCCCCCACAACCGCACCCACCCCTGCGCACCCTGCCTCCCCACACCCCCTCACCCCATACTTACCTCCAGTCCGATGCGATGATCTTGCGTGGACGGGAACACGTCTGCACTCTTCAAAGTCGACCATGAACTGAGGAAATGCCGGTAAGCTGTATAATAGAATAAATAGGGTTTTTCAACTTTGATGCATATCTCAGGAATTTTTGGCATTTTTCACCAAATTTTCAACATGGGGTTTTGGGACCCCACTCATGAATTCTGGCACTGTCATGGTGTTAATCAGCCCCAAAAGGTGATTTTGTGGTCACTGCGGAATCACCTTTCGGGACCGATTAACAAAACGACAGTGCCAGTGTTCATGAGGTGGGGTCTCAAAGAGCCTATGTTGCAAATTTGTTGGAAAAATCCCAAAAATGACTGTTTTATGTGCGTGCATTGCACAGTTTCCATACACGCTTGTAACTTCGTGAATTTGTAATATTTTCACTCCAGATTTTCAAAATTGGCATTTTTCCACACATCCTTATGAACAGTACAGCTGTCATTTTACATATCCTGGCTGAAATGTGTTTTTGCATGTCCGGCGCAGAATAGCACAGTTGCTGTGCGAAATCAGTTTTCGGGACAGTTTCAGGAAATGATGGTGACACTGTTCATGAGCAGAAGTCCTAAAATGCCTATGTTGAAAATTTGGTGACAAAATTCCATAAAATGACTGCTACAAGCGTGCGTTGTGCAGTTTCCACGCACCTTTGTAACTTCACAGATTTGCACTATTTTCATGACAGATTTGATTTGCACTATTTTCATGACAGATTTTCAACACTGGCATTTTTTACACCTCCTTATGAACAGTACGGCTGACATTTTTCACATCCTGCCCTAAATGTGTTTTCGCACCTGTGGCGTACAATGGCGAACTGTGCGAAATCAACGCTTCGGATACATTAACAGAATCACACTGCCACTGTTCATGAAGGGAGGTCCCAAAATGCCTATGTTAAAGATGTGGTTACAAAAATCCCCAAAATAATTGGGTTACTGATGTGTGTTGCACAGTTTCTATGCATGCTCATACCTTCACCAATTTTTTCATATTTTCACTCCAGATTTTCAAAGTTGCCATTTTTTTACATCTCCTCATGAACAATACAGTTGTCATTTTCCACATCCTGCCCAAAATGTGTTTTCATCCCTGTGTCACCAAATGGCATAGCCACTGTGCAAAACCATCTTTCAGCTAACAAACTGATAGTGCCGCTTTTCACGAGGTGGGCTCACAAAAAGCCCACGTTGAAACTTTGGAGTGAAAATACCAACACATGCCTATGGTGTTAGGGTTTCCAACTGTAGCACCCAACCCTGTAGAGACTGTCAGACATTGGGGGTGTGACTTGGGATCATTGGCTGTAATGCTTACGCCATTCCACCCCCACCCCCACCCTGCAGCTAGTGACAGGCATCATGGTGTGCCTTGAACTGTTCCACCACAAAGTTCACCTCATTCTCCTATACTGCACCCACCTCAGCATATTTCCTTATGGAATGGGGTAAGTATAACGCCCAAAGACCTCAAAGCACACCACGACACTTGTTAGTGTGTACAGGGTAGGGTGAGGTGAAATGGTGTGAGCGTTATAGCTGACGACCCAAAGGCACACCCCAATGCCTGTTGGTATCTACAGGGTGGGGGTGGGATTGGTGTCATTTTAATACTTTACTGTTATTCCTATTATGCATCTCTAACCCTGGCACTACTAATGCCAATCCCAGTGAGACAACATTCGACATTGACAAATGCTTGATTTAAACTGCAGCAGCAAAGTTCAAGGTACATTATTAACATATGCCACATGTATATTCAGTGTCAGTGGCTCAGTAGGTAGCACACTCACCTCTGAGACTGGGAGATCAGAGGGCTGTGGGTTCAGTTACCACATCTGGCACTTGGGTTAATATCCCAGTACTGACACTGTAGTGCAGCATGAGAGGGGTGCTGCACTTCTGAGGTGCCGTCTTTCGGATGAGACGTTAAACCGAGGTCCCATCTGCCTGAATTGGTGGTAGTTCAGGTGGATGTTAAAGATCCCATGGCACTTATCGAAAAGAGTAGGGGAATTTCCCCTGTGTCCTAGCCAAATTTCCCTCATTCACCAAAAATATCACCAACAGCTTAATCTGGTTCAAGGTCAGTTGGCATTCATCTGTATCCCCCTCCCCCGGGTCGTGCCTGAATATAGGCAGAATTTGTCTAGTGCACTTACCCGGTCAACAAAAACGAAATAAATAAATATTGAATCAGTTAAAAAAAATTGATGGCTGACAATGCCAGTGTCTTATTAGTGCATTCTCATTTTATTTATTTTTTTATTAAGACTGCAACCGCCGACACAACAGATGCGTAACTTTTGCCTGAGACCATTTAGATCTGTTCCAGTCCAGGTTAGCTTGTGGTGGCCTACATACCCCTGGCCTCACCCCCACTCATCCCCTGGCCCCACCCCCACACAGCCCCTGGCACCAGCCCCACTCAGCCCCTGGATCTGCCCCCACAGCCCCTCTGACCAGTTGTTGCCCCCCCATGGACATATGAAATGGCACCCCTGGTTTTCTACTCCGGATCCTTTGAAAATAGACCCCTGCCTACAGGATTCTTTGTCAGGGAAATTAATTAATTAATTTCAATATAAAATTGTTCTTTTTTTCTATTAAAACCACACCTGTTAACACCAATATTTCATCGTTAGGGTTAGTTTAGGGGAGTTGTTATTACTGTTGTCATCATTTTGTTATCCTTTTCTTACTTGCAATAATTGATCACACAAGTAAAAAAATCTGCCAGCTTTAATGGCTCCTTTTTTACATCCTTTCATTACATTTCCAAGGAGGGCACAAGGGCAAGACCTTGCAGAACATTTGTCATAGAGCACCATGTTGGTTTCCTTGCAGAGATTTCCAACCCACTAAGAGACCAACACAGCACAGTCAAAATGTCTTGGTTGTGTGGCTGCCCTGATGGGCCTGGTTCAGGAGGAGCAGAGCTGGGAGGGTAACGGGCCTGCCAGAAAAAAAATCCCTTATATCTCAGTGATGGATCATAGAGCCTAAACAGTGTATATGCCATTACCTGTCTGATTACAGGGCAGGGTATATCCCTGTCTGTTTGGAGGGTACATCCCTATTTGAATACAGGGTATATCACTGGTAGACAACAGCAGGGGATAGATTAAAAAACACTATCTGTTGGTTTCATAAAATAAAAAGAAAGAGCCAGCCTCATAGTGCTATGGTACCATCACTACTGCTAGCTACTATGAGCCGAGTTTTTTAATGGATCTTTCATGCTCAGGAGCCGGCTAGTAAATCATTCCGTGGATGACTCTTCTTTTAGGAAGTGGAGGCACAGACAGTGTCCTCCTGTTGGACTGCTATGGTGCCCTAGAATAAACTAGATGGCAACAAAGTGGATGTGTGAAAAAAGAAAATGAAATGAAAGGATTCTAAAAGAGCAATAAAAGCAGGCAACCTTTTTATGTTTGCTTGCGCGAATGCGCAAGAAACATTATGCGGCAGTTTATGAGAGAAGCAGGTTTTGGAGGTGCTGCACTGTGGCAGCCATCGGAAGCACTGCATTTGGGGGCTTGGCATTGGTGGACCAATGGAGGCACAGTGTGCCAATGACATTGGTCTCCAAAAGTGCCAACAAGTAGAAACATTTTCGCAGCTGCAATGAGGGTCTGCCTTGTCACTGCAGTGTCAGCCATTCCGCTGCAATAAGGAAACGACTCGTCATTGCAGGTCGGTATCTTCCCAAGTCTAACAATTATGTAAATATGGTGGCAGATTGCCGCCGCCTCTCAGACCCATGAAAGCTGAGTGGTGATGGCCAATCCCCCTATTGACAGCCCCCGACCCAGATAATTTGCCGACTGGGGATCCCACTCCCAGTCGGCGTGGTGTAACCCCCTTCCCCATTTGTTGTGTGCTGAGGGGGTGCTCAATCCCCGTCAACATCATGACCCCCCAAACAGTCATTCTTTGCTGATGGGGGGCCCAATCCCCATCGGCTTCAGTATCCCCACTCCAAAGAAGGCAGGTGGCACACTGGGAGACCACCCCAGTATGCTGGAAACAAGCCTAGAAAACAAAACCCTTCCCACGATGTCTTTTTCTTTATCTCCCTGAAACAAAGGAAATGGTCCCACACTGGTCGCCGTCTCCTCCCCCCAACCTGCACCCACCCACTGTGCACCCAACCTCCCCACAAACCCCCTCACCCCATACTTATCTCCGGACCCTGGCGTGACGATCTTCGGTGGACCGGGAACACGTCTGCACTCTTCAAAGTCGACCGTGAACTGAAGAAATGTAGGTAAGCTGTATAATGGCATAAATAGGGGGTTTTCAACTTTGGTGCACATCTCAGGCATTTTTGGGAATTTTGGCACCAAATTTTCAACATGAGGTTATTGGGACTCCTCCTCATGAATTCAGCCAATGTCATGCCATTTTTCGGTCCCGAAAGGTGATTTCACGGTCACTGCCATGGAATCACCTTCCAGGACTGATTAACAAAATGACAGTGCCAGTGTTCATGAGGTGGGCTCTCAAAAAGCCTATGTTGCAAATTTGGTGACGAAAGCCCATAAAATGACTGTGTTACGAGCGTCCATTGTGCAGTTTCCATGCACGCTCATAACGTCATGAATTTGTAATATTTTCATTCCAGATTTTCAACACTGGCATTTTTCCACACCTTCTTATGAACAGTACAGCTGTCATTTTTCACATCCTGACCGAAATGTGGTTTTGCACTACCAGCGCAGAATAGCGCGGTCACTGTGGGAAATCAGTGTTTGGGACACATTAAGAAAATCACAGTGACACTGTTCATGAGCAGAGGTACTAAAATGCCTATGTTGAAATTCTAGTGACAACCATGAAATGATCAGGTTACTTAGTGCACGCTAGCAGTTTCCACACACCCTCATAGTTACGTGCATTTGTAATATTTTCACCCCAGATTTTCAACATTGGAATTTTTTCACACCTCTTTATGAACAGTACAGCTGTCATTTTTCATATCCTGCCCAAAATATGCATTTACACATCTGGTGCAGGATTGTGCGGTAGCCGTGGGAAATCAATGTTCGGGACAGATTAGGAAAATCATAGTGCCGCTGTTCATGAGCAGAGGTCACAAAATGTCTGTGTTGAAAATTTGATGAAAAAATTCCACTAAATGACTATGTTATGCACGTGTTGCGCAGTTTCCACATAAGCCCGGAAGTTCAAGTATGTTTAATATTTTCACTACAGATTTTCAACATTGCCATCTCTTTACAGTTCTCTATGAATAGTACAGCTGTCATTCTTCACATCCTGCCCAATCTGTGTTTTTGTCCATCTGGTGCAGAATGGCACAATCACTGTGGGAACTCAAAGTTCGGGACACATCAACAAAATCACAGTGCCACTTTCATGAGGTGAAGGTCACAAAAAGGCCATGTTGTAAATTTGTAGTGTAAATACCAACAAACGCCTGCAGCTTTAGGGTGTCTAACCATAATGTCCCACCCTGTACTGACTGACAGGCATCAGGGGTGTGCCTTTGGATTGCCGACTGTAATGCTCATGCCATTCCACCCCACCACCCTGCAGCCAATGACAGGCATCAAAGTGTGCCTTGAACTCTTTGGCCCCACAGTTCACCCCGTTCTCCTATACTGCACTCATTTCGGTGTATGTCCTTATGGAATGGGGTGATTATACAGCCGAGCACCCCAAGGGACATTTCAACACGTGTCAGTGTCTGCAGGATAGGGTGAAGTGAAATGGCATGAACGTTATGGGCGACGACCAAAACACATACCCCAATGCCTGTCCATCTCTGCAGGGTGGAGGTGGGATTGGCGTGAAGTTCAGTACTTCACTGCCATTCCTATTCTGCATCTCTCTAACTCCTGCATTTCCAATGCTAATACCAGCAAGCAAACATTCGACATTGACAACTGCTTGTTTATTTGTGAGATAAACAGTAGCAAGCAAGAAAGGGATAGCAAAATGATGAAAGCAGCAAAGACAGTCCCCTAAACAAGTCATATTTTTGAAATGTCGGGGCTATGTGGAAAACAAGAAGATTCTGGAAATTTTGTTTTTGTAGGCTTTATGCATAAATGGAGGGGTGAGTGGTGCACTGTGCAGCACACCCAATTTCAAAGCCTCATTGTTATGAAGTCATACAGTGAGAAGCAAGCAGCAATGGGTTTTGATTTACTTTGGGGCTATTATAGCTGTATTTTTGTTCAGCATGCTTGCTGCTTCTAAGATGAATGATAATAAGATGTAGTAAAACAATAGGAAGATAAGTTATATCTAGTTTAGAAAAGTTAATGTATATAATTGTATTACAATGAAGGTGCATGCATTAAACACCACAAGAATGAAGCAGACGGAAATATGTAGGTTAAGTTAATGAAGAAAAACAATCCGCAAAAGCAGTCTTGAGAGACTATATTTTTGTTTCATTGGGTAACTCATATTTGTACCCAAGTAACGGCAAGTTAAGATTGACGAAAACAATTACTGGACGCGTTCAGGGTCTAGTTTTGAATGATGAGGTTCAACAACATCACCAGGTGTGCTAAGCATCCTCTCGGATGGCACACTCATAAGGGGAGTAACTGATGTATCTCACTGCCATTTGCACCAAGTGAGGGGATGAATGGATCTTTTGTGCCCAGTAGCAGTAGCAGTACCTAAAGGGCCAACTTTAAATGGCTGAAGAGACTCTGCAAAATGGCCATTCAAGATATTTTCTTCAGACAAAGGCTGTGACTTCACTCATGATACTACTGTAGCATCAATGACATAACTAGAAATGAGGGATGCTTTCGCTGGGTACCCTTGTACAGTTTATATACCTAGCAAAGATGATTACTTGACCCAGGACAGAGTAAAAATAAGCGAGGAAGGTATGTTTAGTAAAGGGCCATTAATCAAAGAGCGGATACTTATGTGTGAGTGGAAATAGTTTCTCCCATTACCTCACAACTCCAATGATGCTGTTACTGTGGCAATTCAGGAGTTTTATTTAGTGTTACAATCCCTAGGAAAGGGGTTTACCTTTTAGGGGCTGAATGTTTCATCAAAGACTCTTGGACAAACAGCAGTACTAATTCAAATAAAATTGCTTACAAATCCAGCTTGAAAACCAAATGTTTGATTAAGGCATATGCTGAAATAACTTAGAAGAAAATTATCATTCTGTTTCAGTAACAGTTTTGTAATGTTAAAGTCATTTTCCAATTTTCTGCAAAACCCCCTAAGAAAATCTTATGTTACAGAGGTGAAGCATTGGGGTACTCTATGCTGTGACGTCTGAGCTACAGTAGACCTATATGGCATCACTTTACACATTTTAAATCTGTTTTATGCTTCCTCATCTCACTTGTTGAGTGCTGGCTTTTTGGGTATCACTTTACATTTCAACTGGCTGGACAGCCTGCGGAGATTGGCAGAAATGAACTCAGTAAAGGTCACGCGCTAGTGCTAGAGCAGTATGGCAGCAGAACAGTGAGCTATCCTACTGACCTTACTATTTTCATGATAAAACTGTTTTTTACTTAGTATTTCATAGTTTTAAATAGTTTTGCTGTTAAATCTAACACTCCCTAGCGTTAAGTTCCTGTGGCAGCGTAGTCGATTGAATGGTCATTTAAAAATCTACAGTTTAGTTTTCAGCACTTACAGATTCCTGTCATGCCGATTGAGAACAGGAGCTTTGCAGCAGGTGCTGTGGGGCAGTCCGGGGTGTCTCCTACAAGGGCACTGGAGTCTGTTCCGGGAAGAAATAATGGCAAGGGCTCTGCAAATAATAATAAACAATATACTTCACCCACTACCACAGACATGGACTACATAAAAGTTAAGTTAAAAAATATGAACCTTGATATTTTCTCCATAAAACAACAAGCAGGGACAAACAGGGAGAAAATAGAGATTATTGAGGAAAGGTTAAACTTAATTGAGGAAAGGATTGCTATGCTTGAGGAAATCTTGTGTAAAGTTGAGGATAAGTCAGACAAAAGTTGAAACATAATTGAACATATGGGGGTCAAAATAGATGATTTGGAGAACAGGAATAGATGGAATAATTTGAGACTTGTAGGGGTACCTGAGCTTTAATAAGGCAAAGACATGATATGTTTCCATCAAGAATTTATCTTCTTTGTTAAATTTTAATTGGAACTGGCCTCTGGAGATCGAAAGAGCACGTCGTTCTCTGAGGCCAGTTCCCAAACGGACAGAATCCAAGGCCAATAATCATCCGTTTTCTCAGATTTATGAATATGGAAGAAATGTTGAATATTGCTAGACAGAAAAAAGGCTCTGTATTGGAGAAAGGACCATATTTAAATATTTCAGGATTATTCTGCAGAGTTGGTTGAAAAGAGGGAGGGGTACCATAACATTAGATTTTTGTTGCAGAAGCTAGGAGTGTCCTATTATATCAAATACACTGCAGTTCTGATTTTGTCCAAAGGAGGAGGGTCTTGCAGTTTTATTACACCGGAGGAAGCATGGGGGTTCATAACAGGACAGTGGCCTGACACCCTGCACATTCTGAATAACAGGCCTAAAGTAAATGCACTTCAAGTCCTCTCTCCAACGGCCCCACCAAAATACAAAAAATTCAATGGTTCCAACTCAGAACCCCATACGTGTTCACCAGTTCCACAGACTTCACAGAGAAGCCCTTGTGCTACTCCTTCTAAGGGGGCAATCTCGATAACTCGTGCAGATGGAAACAAGCAAACACAAATCCCAGTACTGAGACACAACTCTAGACATCCTAATACCAAGGCACTGTTGTGAAAATCAACAGCTTGGCCCTCCGAGATAACAAGAAAATCGCTGCCTATTTTAAAAATAAAAGTGCAATCCTGGCTACAATCTCTCCTTAAACTTCCACTCCCCCAGGTTGGTCATTACCTCCTGCACACTCTCATTTGATGTTACCCTTGGATGGATCTGCCAAAAGACTTAGTGACTGCCTAAAAGTTCTTCTAGCCTAGTAATGGACATGTTTGAGGGGCCATCCTCTCCAACTATTCTCCCTCAGAGACTGAGGCATTGGTGTCCTAAGGATTGGTGTCCTAAGGATGTCCTCAAAATCCTCACCTGGAAATAAGAGGGTGGTAATTTCTCAACTTCTCAGTATGCCATTGGTTTACGCAGGTGTCAATGGACTTTGACCGGAACTTCCATTTTAGTATTTAAGATTAAAAGCTTTAAACAGTTTTTCTATACATTGTTTATCTGCTAAGTACTATTATTTGACCTGTAGATAAACAGCTTAAAGTGTTTAGCCAGTACTGTGATAGCATTTAATACCTGCTTGCATCGCAGGAAGTGGGGGTTAGAGGCAACTTCCTATAGATCGAATAATATGGAGTCATGTGGTCTGCCTGTTATTCTGGTCCATACCTAGTTTTCCTCTGGGTCTTTCTTTCTTTTATGCAGGAGACATGATTTGTGGGGGGAGGGGTGTCGAGGATCCTGCTAAATGCTTGTAAATGTAAAATTTATGCAAAAGTAAAACCTAAGTAGTTTCTAGTGTGAAAGCAGGAGGTTATCTTGTTAATGTAATGTTATTTTCAGATATATTGACCTGGTCAAGGCCCCCTAGACAGCATGACCCTGAGCTTGCTTGGATCAAGTTTAGGTATTTCTGTAGAAACAATGCTTTGACTACTTATTACTCACATAGCATTGAAGCAAAAATCCTCTGGTGATTACCAGATGCTGGGGCTCTGAACTTACAAGTACATTGCAGGCTTGCTTTATAGCAGATTTTCTATAATCATTTAAAGAAATAGATCATTTTTGACATAAAATATTTTAAAAGGATCTCCAAACCCTTTCCTTAGTTGTTTGGCTATTCAATTTGTAAATTTTTTGTGTATTAAGGTATTTCATGGGTGGGGGGAGCCTAATCGCGAACTGTGGGTTGTACCTAGGAGGCAGTAATATTGGGGCAGTTTGTTCAAACATATTTTCTCAAGTATGATCTGAGTTTTTGCCTTGCGCCATTCCTTGTGGTTCAACTATGTTGCCTTTATTGCCCCTGTGTGGAATGGGTTGCTTTGCTCCAATATTACCAGGCTCAACAGGCTTCTCATTCCAGTGATGGTTTTGAATAATTACATGCCTGCTATACAAGCCAGTCTGTATTTATTTATTTTATTTATTTATTTAGTTTTTGTTGACTGGGTAAGTGCACTAGACAAATACTGCCTATTTTCAGGCATGACCCAGAGGAGGGGAATACAGGTGAATGCCAACTGACCTTGAACCAGATTAAGCTGTTAGTGGCATTTTTTTTTGTGAATGAGGGAAATTTGGCCAGGACACCGGGGAAATTTCCCTACTCTTTTCAAGAAGTGCCATGGGATCTTTAACATCCACCTGAACTACCACCAGTCCAGGCAGATGGGACCTCAGTTTAACGTCTCATCCAAAAGACAGCACCTCAGAAGTGCTGCACCTCTCTCATGCTGCACTACAGTGTCAGTACTGGGATATTATCTCAAGTGCCAGATGTGGGAACTGAACCCACAGCCCTCTGATTTCCTGGCCTCAGAGGTGAGTGTGCTACCTGCTGAGACACTGACACTGACGCTGGTATGATATTATCTCTAAGATTTATCACTCTTACAGATTGTGTTCGGAGCATATCTGTGAGCCATAAGCACCTACAACATGGACAGTCCGCCCTGTTGTTCCCTCGTCTTGTGACCAAGTAAGCAAGGTTGGTACAGGATCAGAAACTTTCAGGTAGGGCCCTGTCTCCTTTATGTCTAAGTTTGCTTGGAAAAGGTATAGTGGTCAAGGCTATTTTAGGCATTCTTTGAGCCCTTGTGCTTTCTCAGTCTCAACAGTCAGGAACAGATATTAATTAAGGGATTTATCACCTGGTTTAAGGGTGTCTATGGTTCATATTTCCTAACCATTCATCTAGTGCAGGTTTTGTTTCACAGAATATGTAATGTTACTCTAATATAGGTATTAAATACCATTGATCTTTTCCTTTAAATGAATAGGTTGGACTATAAGTGCTACACTAAGCTTATTAACAAGCATTTGTCAATGCCAAATGTTGTCTCGCTGGCATTGGTAGTGCAGGAGTTAGAGATGCAAAACAGGAATGGCAGTGACATATTGAACTGACACCAACCCCAACCCCACCCTGCAGAGACTGACAGGCATTGGGGTGTGCCTTTGAGTCATCAGCTATAACGCTCATGCCATTTAACCTCACTCTACCCTGTAGACGTTGACAAGTATCCTTTGGGCACAGCTCCTGCCATTTACAACCTCATCTGGTACCTCCATCAGCCCTGCATTACACCCCTGGTATGATTACAGGAACCCGTGACTTGGACCATCTGGCACCCCGCCCACCTTGGTGGCACCTTGGGGTCCTCCTCATACTTAAAGCGAGCAGCCCCATGATGATCCCACAAGCTATGTATGTTCTCTACAACCTGTCAAGATGCCCCCAACACTATGGCACTATAAAGCACTGGAACATCACACACAAACAGATCTGCAGCATGCTCAAATCCTTTCTCCTTTGACTGTTACTTATGCTGTTCCTCCTCTCAGGAAATGTGCACCCCAATCCAGGTCCCTCTGGTCACACAGCGGAAACTTCGATAAGTAGGGGAGGGTCTCTCACTCTGGCATCTATTAATGCCTGTAGCATCCTCAGCAAGTTAGACTCCCTTCAAGCATGGATTCAACAGCATAACCCTGATGTCCTATCCATGGCTGAAACATGGCTAAACCCTAAGATCCCAGATGCCTCCATCTCAATCCCTGGCTACTCCATATTCAGGCAAGATAGGGCTTCCAAACGTGGTGGGGGCTGTGCCATATACCTCGGGAGTACCCTCTTAGGTCACCCTATGCCACCACTTAATCTGGGCACCTCTGCTCAGATCCTCACCAACAAAGTCCTCCTTGGAGCTCACAATAAGGAACTCACTGTTGTATCAGCTTATATACCCCCTAAGAACCAGGCCACTGGCCTCAACAACATTCTGGAATACATTAGGCACTTGCATCATAACACAGAAACTATAATTCTTGGTGACTTTAATATTAACTGGCTCTCCCCTGAGGCTTCTGCATACAAGGATGCAGTAACAGAGCAGCACCTCTCACAACTGGTCCTCACCCCCACCAGATGCAACCACAGGACCGGAACTCTCACACTATTAGATTTGATTCTGACTAACCGCCCTGAACGAATTTCTAATGTCACAGTCCTCCCGGACTCAATTAGTGATCACTCCCCTGTCCTCTGCTCTTGGTCTAACAAGTTTCTCAAACCCCCTCCCAAGATTCTCTACACAAGGGTAATAAAAAGGGGCACCTTCAGCTACTAAAATCCCATTTAAGCAGACTTGATTGGGCAGTGCTGGATACATTCAGTGATACTAACAAAGCCTTGGACTTGTTCATCAATCACTTTAACTCAGCCTGTAACATCTATGCTCCACTAAAAAAGATGAAGGTCAAAGGACAGTAGAACCCCTGGATTACCTCTGAGCTTTTTCACATGTCTTAAGCACAGACACCACCTTTGGCAATGTGCGAGTGCTAACCCATCACAAGGAAACATATAAAAATACAAAGCAGCCTGCAATGCCTGCACTCGCTCTAATTCAGAATGCCAAAAGTAAATATTTCAAGGAGGCACTGACCAACTCCTGGGGTGATGAGAAAAACTTCTGAATCGACCTGAAAGAACTCACTGGCAAGGAACCTAAAGCACCCCCTACCATGCTCAACTTACACGGCACTCCAACACTTAGCCTTGACACCATTACTAATACCTTCAATAATGCTTTCACGAACCTGGACAATGTGCTTCCACCTAATTTCTTCGATGACCCTTCCCCCAATGACCCCCTCGAGACCACCTTAAATTCTCATTCAGCTCCACCTTTCTTCTTCAAAGAGATTCCTCCACATGTGGCTCGTACCTATATCTGCAAAGCCAACCGCAAGTCCGGGTTCAGTGGTGACTCCCTTGACCTCAGACTACTAGCGTGTGTTTTGGATGAGGTCACTGAACCCCTGACGAAAATTTTTAACCTCTCCCTAAGACTGGGACAATTTCCTGCACGCTGGAAGCAGGCAACTGTCACACCGGTGCATAAAAATGGAGACAGGTCTCTTCATTCCAACTATAGACCTATCTCACTCCTCCCCCCACTATCAAAGGCATTAGAACAAATAGTGTCAGACCAGCTAGTTGAATACCTGGATAAATATGATGTCCAATGCCCTGAATAGCATGGCTTCAGAAAAGGGCACAGCACCACTTTGGCTCTTCTGGAATTCATGAGTTTCATTCACTGCACGCTTGACAAAGGACACTGTGGTGGTGCAGTCTTCATTGACCTCACTAAGGCATTCAACACCGTTAATCACCCTCTACTTCTTAGGCAACTGTCCTACATTGGGCTTTCTAATGAGACCCTTCAATGGTTTGCTAGCTACCTCAAGGATTGGACCCAAAGGGTCAGAACTGTAGGTGTCATGTCCGATATCAAGTTTGTCTGCTCTGGAGTCCCCCAGAGGTCCATCCTGGGACCTCTACTCTTTTCCATCTTCCTCAACAGGATCCCTGGTGTCTGCCAGCAAAAAATACCACTCTACACGGACGATGCAGTACTATTCTCCTCTTACCATGACACTAATCTCCTTGAAACACAGATGCAACTTGACTTCAAGCGTGTTGAAGATTGGTTCACCTCGCATAAACTCATCATGAACTATAGCAAGACCAAAGTTATGACATTCTGTAATCTGAGGAGCAGGTACAAATCTCAGTCACTCAATATCGTGAACAACGCCAGACTTTTGTTCAAACACATCCTGGAGTTCAAATACCTTGGTATCACACTGGACAGCTCCCTCTCCTATACGTGGCATATTGACACTGTTGCCAATGCTGTTAATATGCAAATTGGATTGCTACACAAACACAAGTCCTGTATGACTGCGGATGCCCTTAGACTGGCCATCTACTGCTCTGTCACCTCTATCATTGACTATGGTCTGGCAAGCTATGGCTCTGCTTCCTCAACTGCCCTCCGTAGAATCTCAGTCTCACTCAACAAAGCCAGCAGACTCTTAACAGGCACTGCCAGAGACACGCACACCACGTGTGTCCTCTATACACAGACCTGTTGGCTACCACTCCTCAGCAGGATTCAATACCAGACCTGCCTGCTTACCAAGAAGATTCTCCTTGGACTCATGCCTCCTGGTGTTTGTAAGCTCTTCTCTGCCTTCAGTGGTACACAGCAAATGTGTAATGCCCAATCCCAAACCTTTCAGGTTCCTAGATGCCGTACCTCTTTGGGTCAGCGGTCCTTCTACTATAGGGCTCCTTATTGGTTTAATACCCTCAACAAAGAAGCACTTTCCTCCTCTACAATTTGACACTTTAAAAAGAATCTCCCCTCACCTCTACCTCCAAATGTGACTGCTTCTCCTAAATGACTGGTCCATTCTCTGACTAGAAGATCTTGACCTGGGCCCCGTATCCCTCCTGACACTACTCCCACTGGAAAATGTCTCCCTGTGCTCCTTTTCCCTCCTCCATCATTCCTCCCTCCTTCCCTTTCCCCCCTACACTCCTCCTCCACTGTTCTAACCCCACCTTTTCCCCTTTTTTGATCCCCTCCCACCTTCCTTCTCCCCCTCATGACAAAGACCCCTCAACCTGCCTCATCCCTCTTGCAACTATCAGGCTGTTTGTCCCTGTTGTTCTTAATTCCCTTACTCTGCTGTATCTTCTATCTGCCTACCTTCGTTGCTCCCTACTAATAACCTTTATCTCTAAATTAAGAATTGTCAACATTGTCTATATTATGCCTGGTTACCATTACCAGTCTTTGTATGTATGTTCCCCATTACTTTGACGTGAAACCTTTGTAAATGAGCAGCTCCTGCTCAGAGGTACTTGTTATCCAAGAGTTTAATAAATTAAAAAAAAAGTGTTGTGGTGTGCTTTGGGGTCTTTGGGCGTTATACTTACCCCATTCCATAAGGAAATACACTGAGATGGGTGCAGTATAGGAGAATGAGGTGAACTTAAGGGCTGAACACTCCAAGGCAGACCTCAATGCCTGTCACTGGCTGCAGGGTAGGGGTAGGGGGTTGGGGGAATGGCGTGAACATTATAGCCAATGATCCCAAGTCACACCCCCTGATGCCTGTCAGTTTCTACAGGGTGGGATGTTACAGTTGGAAACTCTAACTCTAAGCTCTTCTCTGCCTTCAGTGGTACACAGCAAATGTGTAATGCCCAATCCCAAACCTTTCAGGTTCCTAGATGCCGTACCTCTTTGGGTCAGCGGTCCTTCTACTATAGGGCTCCTTATTGGTTTAATACCCTCAACAAAGAAGCACTTTCCTCCTCTACAATTTGACACTTTAAAAAGAATCTCCCCTCGCCTCTACCTCCAAATGTGACTGCTTCTCCTAACTGACTGGTCCATTCTCTGACTAGAAGGGTAATTGGCACCATGCAGTTTAATGAATGGTTGAAAAAATGGTGCGGAGCACAGGGGTTTGGCTTCATTGGGGACTGGGGTTCCACCTGGAGAGACACCAGCCTATACTGGCAGGATGGTCTGCATCTGTCCAGGAAGGGAACAAGTCTTTTGAGCAATTGGTTTAAATGCTTCATTGGCAAGCTTTTAAACTAGTCAATGGGGGAGGCACTGACAAGTAGCAGAAAAATCCCAGCCTCTCCCTACAAAACAGGGTACTAAATGAGAAAAAGACCAAGGTAGAACGGTCAGTGGGGGATGCTGCAACAGAAGGTAAGGCCATCAAAAATGGAGAGCAATAGTACCAATGCCCGTAGTCTAGGTAACAAGCTTCCTGAATTAGTGGCCTTGATGGAGCCGGAACATCTGGATATCGTGGCAGTCACAGAAACATGGTACACAAAACCATGACTGGGGCGTAAACATACCAGGATACACTATCTACAGGAGGGACAGGGAGGGTAAAAGTGGGGGAGGAGTAGTTCTTTACATAAGGGAAGGAATAAAAGCAACAGACCAAAAGGGTAAACAGGGAGGAGAAGAAGCACTGTGGGTAAATTTGGAGACAGGCAATGGCACCACAATCCGCACAGGGGTTTTATACAGACCCCCTTTTCAGGGGTAGGAAATGGACAAGGAAATGATAGAAAGTATACTTAGAATGGCAGAAAAAGGGGAGATATTGCTGATGGGTGATCTGAATATGCCAGATGTTAACTGGAGTGCAGTTGCAGCTGCCACTGAAGAGTGCAGTTATTCTAGATGCCCTAGAGGGGCATGCCTTAGACAACTAGTACTGGAGCCCACTCGAGAGGGAGCAATATTAGACTTGATACTCTCAAATGGAGATGGAGAGAGATCACAGATGTAGAAGTGGGTAGCCATCTGGGAACTAGCGACCATCGAACAGTATGGTTCACAATAAACACAGCAATAGAGTCAAGCCATACAAAGAAAAAGTACTGGACTTTAGGAGGCTGACTTTGCCAAAATGGGTGAGTGCCTAAGGAATGCACTAGCAAATGGGCGGGAAGGAGGGTGGAAGAACAATGGGGAATAATAAAACTGCCATCACAGAGGTAACGAGCCTTTGTGTGAAGCAAATAAACAAAAAAGACGATGTAGAAACCACTATGGTTCTCAAAGGAAGTGGCAGTGAAGGTTCAAGAGAAAAGAAAGCATTCAGGAAGTACAAGGAATCGCAGCAGGAGCAGGACAGAGAACTGTATCAGTTAAAGCAAAAGGAGGCTGGGAAGGCAGTCAGAACAGCAAAGGCCCAAACCGAGAAAAGATAGCCAACTCAGTTAAGAAGGGGGATAAAACCTTTTATAGGTACATCAGGGAGCAAAGGAAGACCAAGGGAGGGATAGTGAGGCTTAATAAATGGGATGGAGGGTGGGCAGAGGGAGAATGCGAAAAGGCAGAGATACTAAACAAATATTTTTGCTCAGTATTTACAAAGGAAGAGGGTACATAAAACAAACAGTAGTAACACTCTGGATACAGAAGTTGATACCAGCCCATTTACAGAAGAAAGGGTTCTGAAAGAACTCTAAAACTGAAGGTGGACAAAGCAATGGGGCCTGATGGGATTCATCCCAGAATTCTAAAAGAACTAAGGGTAGAACTAGTGACACCACTGACTACCCTCTTTAACAAATCATGGGAGGATGGGGTGGTACCCGAGGACTGGAGGAGGGCAGATGTGATTCCCCTTCACAAAAGTGGGAGCAAGGCAGAAGCAGGAAACTACAGACCTGTTAGTTTAACCTCAGTGATAGGGAAAATGATGGAATCACTTCTAAAGGAAAGAATTGTTGAGTATCTAGAGGCCAGAGGGGCACAGGACCCTAGGCAGCATGGATTCACAGCGGGAAGGTCATGCCAGACGAATCGGATAGATTTCTTTGACTGGGTGACCAAAGTAGTAGATCAGGGAGGGGCTGTGGACATGGCCTACCTAGACTTTAGCAAGGCATTTGACACAGTCCCACACAAAAGATTAATATATAAGTTAGCCAGCCTGGGAGTGGGTCCCAAGATGACAGCCTGGGTAAAGAATTGGCTGGAGAATAGGACACAGAGAGTGTAGTAAATGGAGTCCACTCCAGAAGAAAGGAGGGTTACTAGCGGGGTACATGAGGTTCAATAATGGGACAGTCCTCTTCAATGTCTTTATAAGCGACATTGCAGAAGGACTGGAAGGAAAAGTATGTCTCTTTGCAGATGACACTAAGATCTACAACAGAGTTGATGCACAGGGTGGGGTGGAAAGGATGAGAAGGGACTTGGCAATGTTAGAGGAATGGTCAAATGTATGGCACCTTAGATTCAATGCTAAGAAGTGCAAGATAATGCACCTGGGAAACAAAAACCCAGGGGAAGAGTACACAATGGGGGGTGAGATACTAACAACAACAAAAATGGAAAGGTACCTGGGGGTAGTCATATCAGATGACCTAAAGGTGGGCAAGCAATGTGAGAAGGCAGCAAGGAGGGCTGGGGGGATACTGGGATGCATAGGGAGAGGCATCACCAGTAGAAAACAGGAAGTTATTATCCCTCTGTACAGACAGTTGGTGAGACCCCATCTGGAGTACTGTGTGCAGTTCTGGAGACCCAATCTCCGCAAAGACATAGACAGGATGGAAGCTGTCAGAGGAGGGCAACTAAATGGTGCAGGGTCTGCACTGGAGGACATATGAAGAGAGACTTAAGGAGCTTAATATGTATAGCCTCAAGGAAAGAGGAGAGAGGGGACATGATAGAAACTTTCAAGTACCTCAAGGGAATCAACAAAGTCCAAGAGGGTAGCATCTTTCAAAAAAGGTGTGCAAGAACAAGAGGCACAACTTGAAGATAGAGGCGGCCTCAGAGGTAATTTAGGAAGTATTTTTCACAGAGAGGTTGTGGATGCATGGAATGGCCTTCCAGAGGAGGTTGTGGAGTCAAAACCAGTGGTGGAATTCAAGCATGCATGGGATAGTCATAAGGCAATTCTGGGGGGTTGGGGTAGGAAGAAGTAGGCTCCTGGTTATCTAGGATCTGCAGCTTATCCAGTAGGTAGGGAAATGGGCAGACTGGGTGGGCCAAGTGGTCCTTATCTGCTGTCAAATTCTATGTTTCTATGTTATGTTTCTATGTTTATAACACCGTAGGCGTTTGTATGTGTTTTCACTCCAAATTTTCAACATGGACTTTTTGTGACACCACCGCATGAAGAGTGGCACTATCAGTTTGCTAGCCAAAAGGTGGTTTTGCATGGTGACTATGCCATTTGGTGACACAGGCATGAAAACACATTTTGGACAGGATGTGGAAAAAGATAACTGTATTGTTCATGAGGAGGTGTAAAAAAATGGCAACGTTGAAAATCTGGATTGAAAATATGAAAAACTGGTGAAGTCATGAGCAGGGATAGAAACTGCGCAACACACGTCCATATTTTTTAAATACATTTTCAACATAGGCATTTTGGGACCTCCCCTCATGAACAGTGGCACTGTGATTTTGTTAATCTGTCCCAAAAGTTGATTTTCCACAGTGACCACGACATTGTGCGACACAGGTGCGAAAACACATTTTGGGCAGGCTATGAGAAATGACAGCTGTACTGTTCGTAAGGAGATGTGAAAAAATGCCACTGTTGAAAGTTTGGCATGAAAATATTGCAAATTTGCGAAGTTACAAGGGTGCATGGAAACTGCGAAATGCATGCTTGTAACACAGTCATTTTACAGACTTTCACCACCAAATTTTCAACATAGGCATTTTAGGACCTCTGCTCATGAACAGTGCCACTGTTATTTTCTTAATCTGTCTCTAAAAGTGATCTCCCACAGTGACCGTGCTATTCTGCACCTGAAGTGCGAAAACACATTTCAGCCAGGATAAGTAAAATGACAGCTGTACTGTTCATAAGGAGGTGCGGAGAAATGCCAATGTTGAAAATCTGGCATGAAAATATAAATTTATGGAGTTACAAGCGTGAGTGGAAACTGCACAATGCACACTCGTAAAACAGTAATTTTTTTGAAATTTTTTCACCAAATTTGCAACATAGGCTTTTTGAGACCCCACTTCATGAACAGTGGCACTGTCATTTCATTAATCAATTGTGAAAGGTGATTCCACATAGTGACTGCAAACTCACCTTTCGGGACTGAATAACACCATGAAAGTGACTGAATTCATGAGGAGGAGTCCCAATAACCCCATGTTGAAAATATGGTGCCAAAATTTCCCAAAATGCCCGAGATATGCACCAAAGTAGGAAAAAACCCTATTTATGCCATTATACAGCTTACCGGTATTTCTTCTGTTCACGGTCAGGTTTGAAGAGTCGGACATGTTCCCGGTCCACGAAGATCGTTGCACGGACTCCGGAGGAGTAAGTATGGGGTGAGGAGGGAGGGTGTGGGAGGCAGGGTATGCAGGGGTGGGTGGGGTTTGGGAGAGGGGGTGGGAGAGACCCGAGGCACCGTTTTCTTCTTTCACAGGTTTAAAAAAAAAAAGAAAGACAACGAGGGTCAGTTTTCTTTTTTGCAGGTGTTTGGTACACTTGGGTGGGCTCTGAGTATACCACCTACATTACAGGGAAGGGGACCGCAGACGATGGGAATTGGGCCCCATGTCAGCACAGTAATGGGTGGGGGAAACACGCTTGGTGCTGAGGGGGACTGGGCACCCCCTTGGCACACATAATTAATCGGGGTTGGGGACATAATGCTGATGTGGAGTGGGCTCCCCTGTTGGCAAACTGACTGGGCAGGTGGGACTGAAGCCGATGGGGATAGGGCCCCTCCGTCTACAAAGAAAGACTGTGTGGGGGGCACATGATGCTGAGGGGGATTGGGCACCCCCTCAGCACACAAGTAGAATGGAAGGAGGGCATTATGCCAATGGGGAGTGGGCTCCCCCATCAGCAAATGAAGTGGGTCGGGGCACTCTAACTGCCGCCATGTTTAGTAAACTGCTTCACCAGGAAAGGCATGCCACTGTGTGAGAAGCTTGGATCTCATTGCAGTGGACCTTTTCTTTGATCTGATGGCCAGTTTACGATTTGCTGGTATCAGCACCTGCAGCTGCCTTATTGGGGAATGAGGGACACACTTACTGACGCTTGTCCTGCATTTGCCCACAGTGACCGCGCCTCCAAATCTGCTACTACTGCAATATATTGGCTGGCGCACAAGCATGAGCCAACATAAAAATAAGCATGGGCTCACTATGTTGTGCTCCCAAGATTTGAGTGACATCACTTTGAGAGTTCTTCTCAGTGTATAGTCACATTTCTTTGTGCTGTGTCTGTTTTGTTTTGTGTTGTATGACTGTGGGTGACTGGACTGTGTGACTGGATTTGTAAAAGGTGTATGGTTCTGTTTCGGGTGTTTGTTTCTTGTTCTATAAGGAATTCTGAAAAGATATACCAGGTGTTTTATTAGCATTCTGTTTATTTGAACTTCCTTATTACAATCTACTTTAATATCTACCAGTTAGATATCTTCCTTAGTGTTATAAGTATTAAAGATTATTATGAGTTCAGTTTGTATTGCTTCATGGAAGATGGGGGGTTAGGATCGCCAGTAAAAGATACAGGATACTAAATCACTTAAATAAGCACAAAGTGGACATAACTTTTCTCCAGAAAATTCATTTAGTTCCTGAGGAGGTGGAAAAACTTGCTTGCAGTTGGGTAGCTACAGTAAATCACCCATGCTTTTCTTCAAAGAAGCAAGGTGTGGCAATCCTAGCCAGGAAAGATCTAAATTTTGTGAAACATAATCACTTTACTGACACAGAAGGCAGGTACCAGATCTTGTTGGGTAATATTTTTGGGAAAGACATAGCACTGTGCAGTGTTTATGCCCTGAATTCACAGCAAAAAGACTTTTTCCCCAAAATGTGCTTGTGCTCTGGCTAATATTGGAAACTATGAGATTATTTTGGGAGGCCACTTTAGTGTGGTCATGGACTCTGGTTTGGACAAATCTCACTGCCCTAACCCTGGAAGTTTAAGTGCAGCACACACAGGGCTACACCTGGCACATAAAGATGTAGGACTAATGGACACTTGGAGGCTAGTATACCATCAAGGGAGAGGCTATTCTTTTCTTTCAGCACGGCATTTTACGCAAAGCAGGATGGATTACTTGTTTATGCCATTAAGATTATGCAATGAAGTTAGTCATATAAACTATGAGAATATTTTTATTTCAGACCATTCCCTGCTGAAAAGCTCAGTGTGGTTTGAAAATAAGACAAGTAGGTCTGCAAGCTGGAGATTTAGTTCTTCTTTTTTTATTACAAGATGAAAATTTCCAGACTTGGGTAAAGGAGGAAATGTCTGTTTATTTCAAAAATAACTTTAATGGGGAGGTAGCAGATAAAAATAATCTGGGATGCCTATCAGGCCTTTATTGGGGGGTTGGGGGTAGCATAGGCTTTGCCTCTAAGAAAAAGAAAGAAACACTTAAACAGTTACAGTCCTTGGAAAAGGAGCTGAGTAGCACCCTATCAGACTTAAAGGAAACCCTCCAAATAAAAAAGACTTACTTTACAAAATTACTGGACTAAAGTATGACATTAATAAAATTTATACCAGCATAATTGAATGTGCTCTTTTCAGTGTTAAACAAAAGTATTGGGAAACAGGAGAAAAGGCCAGTAAACGTATAGCCTATAGATTGCGGAAAATGCAGAATCAGAATAATATTAATGGTATTAGACTTAAAACAGGGGAAGTTATGCATAATGGGTGCTATGCACTAAGTTGGTGGGGGCATGTGGAAAAGTCACGTACCCCACCAATTACCCTGTGCCGCTCAGACAGGTGTGCCCATACTGGAATTCACCAATGCCAGCCACCTGTCCGCCGCTCCTCCCACCCCGATGCGCAGGACTCCACAGGGCAACGGGGGAGGAGTCATCATTCTGGGCAGGTATCCAATGGGATGCCACCCTGGGACCCTTAGTAGATCCCATGCATAGGGTGGTGTGAGTCCGGGGCTTTGCATGCTGATTGCAGGCACCCAGACACACACAGGACCATCCCGTCCTGGTGCTGCTGCTCCCATAATCACTGGGCACTCACTCTTCCAGCTGCCCCTGCTGCCCACCAGTCAGGAGCAGCATGGTATGCCCTGTCCTAGTCCCCCGGTGTCTGAAGGCTTGTGTCCGTGGGGAGACGCAGTGGGTTATGACAGAGTCTACCCTGGTGTACCCTATGCCACCCTCTGCACCTTTGTGGCCAGCACTATGTGGGTTAGTGAATACCATGTGGTGCCTGCATGCCCCCAGAATGCCCCCACTTGGGGATCGGGTGTAGTGGGTCTGCGTGCTCCCCCTTTGAGCATGCTGAGTGCGGGTGGGGGCACAGGGGGTGCAGAGTTGCTACACACCCCAGATATGCATGGGTGGCTACTCCACCCCAATAGTGCATAGGGCTCAGTGTGGGGAAAATTAATGATTGCTTTAAGGACTTCTATGAAAAATTACACAAATATCAAGGCTCAGTACAGAGGAGCCACATACAGGATTTTCTTAAAAAAGCTAAACTCCCCTCATTGTCCCTACATGATAAGCAGCATTTAGATAGACCTCTAACTCTGCAGGAGATTTTGGAGGTAATTGCAAGTGCTCCCAAAGGCAAAGCTCCAGGCCTGGACAGGTTGTTTGGTGAATTTTACAAATACCTAAACAACTTATTAGCTCCCCATCTTGTAAAGGTCTTTCAAGATTCTTTTAAGGATAGATTGCTCCCAGCTTCCATGAATGAGGCCTATATATGTTTACTGGCTAAGAAAGGGAAGGACTCGCTTGAGTGTGTGAGTTACAGGCCTATGTCCCTCTTGAACTTTGATTACAAAACAGCACCAAAAGAATTAGCTGTCAGACTTTCTAAAATTCTGAACAAACTTCTGGGGAAGGAACAGGTAGGCTTTCTGCAAGGCAGAAAGGCTGCTGATAATTTGTGCAGGCTCTTCTTGATTTTGTTGTCAGCCCAAACATCACAAAATAAAAACAATCCCTCATAAGCTGTCTCATTGGACAAAGCTAAGGTGTTTGACTCTTTAGAATGGATTCATCTCCTGAATGTTCTTAAAATGAATGATTTTGGGTCTAATTTAATTTAATTTATTTATTTTATTTTATTTTTGTTTCAGTCTAGGATTACCATACCTTTGAGTTGAGGCTCTTTTACAAAGGTTCCACATCAGTGTGTGCAACAGTCATCATTTTTTGTTACAAACATATAATCATTGACTTACAGACATGTAATAACCAGTACAAAAGACTTGAGCATGAGTAAGACAAGGGAAGGGGGTTGGGGGTAAGTGAGGGTGGAGATGAGGGGTGGGAAAGAGGTGCTGGGGGTGAGGGGAGCACGAGAGGTGGTTGGGGCGGGGCAGGAGTGGAGATACGGGGGGGAGGTGAGCTAGGGCAGGAGACAGTGCAGCCAGGGGGCCTTGTCAAGGGAATATGAGAGGTAAGGTGCTAGGGGTGCAAAGACTGATTGTAAGTGCTGGGTGCTGGGGCATGTGCAGCTGGAACAGTGGAAATGTTAAGATGGACAATCACAGGATACAAGCAGTGAGAGGCGCAGCTTGGACTTGAAGAGGTCGCATGTTGGAGCGGTCGCTGTGTCGCTGCCAAGAGAGTTGAACCAGTTGTATGCCCGATAGGCGAATGATCTTTGTCCTTGGGTTGTGCGATATCATGGGATAAGGAGTAGATAGGAAATAGATCTCCTTGTAGTGACATTCCTATGTCTAGGCTTAAGGAGGGCACAGACACCAGGTGGAGCAAGCCCCATTATAATTTTCTTAACTGTGTTGCAGGTTTGGTATTTTATGCATTTGTCCAGTTGAAGCCATCTAGATTGGGAATAAAGGTCACATGTGTGGGTACGGCGATGTGAGTCAGTGATGAGACAACAGGCGTTATTCAGGGAGGTCGCGATACGTTTGAGAGCAGTGGTAGCTGCAGACCCATATATGATAAGACCATATTCTATGATGCTGATGATGGAGCTTTGGACAGCCACCGATAGTGCTTCTGGGGTTAGGTGTTTCCTGTGCTGGAATAATATGCCTAACCTCACACTGGCAGACTTTGCAACATTACTGACATCAGACATGGACGCTGATAGTAGGTGGGAAATCATCAGGAGAGGGGTGCAGGATGCTACCAGTGCCTGTGCAAGAGTAAGACGAAAATGCGGTAGGGCCCAAAAACCCTGTTGGTGGACCAGGGAGGTCCAGGAGGTGGTGCGGGGAAAGAAAGCAGCCTATAAGCAATTCAAAGTGCTCAAGGAGTGGAAAGGTCGAGGGAGCAAGGAGCTGATGGCTAGAAGGGCCACTAGAGTGGTGAGGGCGCAAGGCAAGGAAGGAGCAGAACCTGGCCAGGTAAATTAGAGAGGAACAAGTGGTTCTTTAGATACATTGGGAAAAACAAAGGGTGAAGGGGCAGATTAGCAGGATTAAATCAGGGGAGAGATGGGCACAAGACCGGGGAGCAGGCTGAGGTACTAAATGAGTACTTCACCTCCAGTTTCTGAGGAAAATTGGGGTGCTGCATCATACATGGGAGAACAGAGATACTGAGGAGGGGGACCCTTACCGATCAGCAGGTCTGGGGAGAGGAGGCATCACTGGCAGGTGGGGGGAGGGCTAAGCAGGGAGAAGGGGTGGAAGTGGAAGTGGAAATCACAGCAGAGAGAGTGAGGGAAGCCCTCAGCTCCCTTAAGACGGAGAAAGCACTGGGGCCGGATAAATTACATCCCAGAGTGCTGAAGGAACTTGCAGATGTCCTGGCAAAACCCTGGCAGGCACTCACCATCTCTCTGAGATGAGGGTGGTGCCCCAAGACTGGAAGGTGGCACATATAGTGCCTATCCACAAGGGGATCAAGGGAGGTGGCAGGAACTACAGGCCTGTCAGCCTGACCTCGTGGTGGGCAAGGTGATGGAGGGCATTGTCAAGGAGAGGCTAGGGGGACCTGGATAAGTCAGGTGCCTGGACGATAGACAGCATGGATTCATCCAGGAAAATCATGTCAGACAAACCTGGTGGAGTTCTATGACTGGGTGACAAGTGCCTTGGATCTGGGTAGACCAGTGGATGTCCTCTTTCTAGACTTCAGCAAGGCATTTGACTCTGTTCCTCCGTGGGCCTGTTGGATAAGCTGGGAGAAATGGGGTGGGAACCAGATGATCAGATGGATAGGCAATTGGCTCAGGACCGGACCGAGGGTCATAGTTGGTGGGATAGTCTCATCCCAAGGAGGGTCATTAGTGGGGTCCCACAGGGATCAGTCCTTGGGCCCCTTCTGTTCAACGCGTATCTGACATAAGGACAGGAATCAGGAGTGAGATGAGTCTCTTTGCAGATGACTCAAAACTGGGGACGGTGGTGGATGGGGAGGAGGAGGTGGCCTACAGGGGACCTGGAGGCTCTGGAAGATGGTCTAGAAAGTGGGCTGAGGTTCAATGCAGGGAAATGCAAGGTGCTCCACCTGGGGCCAAGAAACCCAGGCCAAGTGTCACACCCTGGGGAAATGCTACAAGTCTCGATGGCTGAGAAGGACCTGGGGTGGTGGTGGATGTCAAGATGAACAACTCTGAGACTTGTAGGAGGCAGCAGCCAAGGCCAACAGGATGCTGGGATGCATCGCTGGGGGATCACCTCCAGAAGGAGGAAGTGATACTCCTCTGTATAACTGCTTGGTGAGGCCGCACCTTGAGTACTGCATGCAGTTTTGGAGGCCACATAGCGGGACATTAACCTCCTGGAGAGGGTCCAGAGGAGCAACCAAAATGATTTGGGGCTTGGGGACAGGACCTATGAGGAGGCTCGAAGAGCTAAATATGTACACATTGGAAGAGAGAAGGGACGGGGGACATGATAGAGGTCTTTAGGTACATGAAGAGGGTAAATAGGGGAGGAACAGTCGGGTGCTTCGAAGGAAGGAGGAAGGGGCCACTAGAGGGCATGGCTGGAAGCTGGAGGGGGGAAGATTCAGGGGAGAAAGGAGGAGGTGCTACTTCACTGAGAGGGTGGTGGAGCCATGGAATGCACTGCCTAGGGGGCTGGTGGAGGCAGAGACAGTGGAGGGGTTCAAGATGGGGTGGAACAGGTACAGGGGAAGGGTTCTGGAAGCAAAATCCAATGCAGCAAGAATATCCGGAACTGGGAAGGGAGAAGCCAGAGAAGGCGAGGGGGACAGCAAGGTCAGCACCCAGGTTGGGGACTGACCAAACGAGCAGACACGAAAGACCGTTAGGCCTATTCTGCTGGCATTTTAGTATGTTAGTATGCTGATATGGACAGCGTATGCAGGTGGGGATCAAGGGTGATGCCGAGGTACTTGAACGATTGTGTTTGCTCTAGGATGGCTCCTTGTTCGGTTGCAATGGAGAGGTGGAGTTGTTTGTTTTTGTTGTGGGGGCTGCAGAAGACCATAGACTTGTTTTTTTTCTGATTGATAAGCAGTTTATGATTTAGGAACCAGGATTTGATGGAGGAGAAGGCCAGCTGAAGTTTATTTTGTAATTGGATTGGATCAGGGTCTGAGGTGAGGATCACAGCATCGTCAGCGTAAATAATTATTTGTTCTGGGCAGCTGTCCAGTAGTGAGTTTAAGAATAGGCTGAAGAGAAAGGGCCCCAGAATGGAGCCCTGGGGGACTCTCGAGCGGACCATTCTAGGGTCCGAGAGTGTGTCAGCTATTCTTACTGTTTGGGACCGTTCTTCAAGGTAGCTCTTAAACCAGCCAATGGAGTCAGTTGACAGCCCAGTGTTCTGAAGCTGGACAAGCAGTAGGCGGTGATTGGCGGTGTCGAAGGCTTTAGTTAAGTCAATGTAGATTGAGCCTAGTAGTTCACCGGAGTCAAGTGCATTGTGGATTGCACCGGTGAATTCAAGTAGGGCTGTGGAGGTGCAGTGACCTCTTGAGACCCGTGTTGTTGCTTCACAGGATGTGTATGCATTCAGGTATTCTGTGAGCTGGTCCAAGATGATCGTTCTAGTGCCTTGGAAGTGGGGGTAGTAGGGAGATAGGTCTGTAGTTATCGTGGGCAGTTTGTCACCACTTTTATGGATTGGGGTGACAGTGGCAGATTTCCATCTGTCCGGGAACTGGCTAAGGCTGAGAGAGAGGTTGAAAATTCTGGTCAGAGGACTAAGCACTTCATCAAGTGTGAGAGACAGGATTTTGAGATTGAGGGAATCATTACTGAATCTTGTTTTACCAAGGGCTTTGGTAACATATTTGCGTACTTGGTGACCCTTGATTGCTTTGAAGTAGAAGTGGGGGGAGCAGGTGGGGTTAGTGTTCATTGTGGACAGAGGGGCTTCACCATCCTTGAAGTAGTCCTGGGGTAGGACAGTGCTGAGGTCGGTAAAGACTTTGTTAAAGGTATCCGCAATGTTTTTTGGGTTGAGGGTTGTGGTTCCATTGATGTTGAGTATTGATGGGGGGGGGTTTGGGTAGATTCCCGGTGAGTTCCTTTATGTTCTTCCAGAATTCCTGACCATTGCCCCAGGAGTTTGTGAGGGCATGCTTATAGTAGGCGGGCTTTGTTTGCTGGATGGTTTTGGTGCAGTCATTGCGAGCACATTTGTAGTTTTGGATGTTGTGTTGCCTTCCAGAGTTTCTGGCCAGCTTCCATAGGTGGTCTTTTGTTTTTAGCATCCTGAGGAGGTACCCTGTGAGCCAAGGGTTACTGAGTGATTTGACTTTGCGTTTCTTAATAGGAGCATGCATGTCACAAGCCACGATGAAGATGTTTATGAAGTGGTCAAGGGCAGTGTTAACGTTGGTTGTATTGAAGACAGGGGACCAGTCTTGATGGTGGAGGTGGGATTTGAGTCGAGGAAGGTGACCACGGGGTAGAACCCTGCTGGTGATAGTTTTTGGTGGCGGTTTGATGAATTTATTTGACCAGGTGCAGCTAACAAGGGAGTGGTCGCTGAGAGAGTCAGGGAGGACATTAGTGTTAGATATCCATGATGGGTGACTGGTAAGGATCCAGTCCAAGAGTGTGCTGGTGCTGGTCCTGTAATTTTTCCTGGTTGGTGACTCAACCATTTGTGTGAGGTTTGCCGCAGCAACGGTATCCCTGTGTGCACCTGCATCAGTCGCAGGCCAGTTGATGTTGAAGTCACCTAGGAGGATGGATTCGGTGTCCAGTGAGAGTGAATTTACAAAGTCAAGAACAGTTGTTAGACCAGTTGCCTGTTCTTTGGGAGGGTTGTAGATGGTGGCAACAGTGAGGGTTTTGTTTTGGGCTCTGAGGAGGATTCTCACTGGCAGTATCTGAGCAGTTGTGGACTGGAGTGAGGTAATGTGTGATGCCCTGTATGGGTCTTTAGGTGAGAGTGCAGCCCCCACCTCTTTTGGAGAGGTGATCCAGCCTAAAGATGTTGTAGCCAGGAAGGCTGATTGCATGGTCTGGTACTGATGGCGTGAGCCAGGTTTTGACAACTGCCAGGATGTCAGGGCAGTGTTGGCTTTTGAAGGCCTGTAGGGCATCCATTTTAGGAAGGAGGCTGCAGATGCTGATTGATATGAATGAGAGGGTACCCAAAGGCTTGCTCAGATTAGTGGCTTTAGAGTAGAATGGGCCAGGGTTTCTATGCACATTGCCTGACAGCATTAGGAGGAGGAGGACTAGCCTCAAGGAGCTGCGGCGTATTTCTTTAAGGGAATGCTTTCGCCTGCTAGCATCTCGGGAAACTGCCGAGCATCGAAGATAGTGGGTGAGGGTAAGCGTAGACAGAGGGGACCAGAGTGAAGGGCTCAGACCAGTGTGAGTGTAGGACAGTTTCATGGCAGTAGGATGGACCCTGGGCAAGGGGCAGTGACCAGTGTGCAGCATGCCAATATGGAGGAAGAATGTAGGAATGTGGAAGCTGTGGGGGAGGGAGGGAAAGCAGGCTTTTGGGGCATGCAGTAGGGTAGGAAGACAGGCAAGGAGAAATAGAATAGGGGGTTGAGAGCGGTGGAGGTGCATGATTAAGGTAGAATTTGGGGTAGGCGGAGGGAGGAGGTTGAGACAGACTGGCGGGGAAGGAGAGGGAAGAGCAGTAGCTGGATCAGTGGGAAGTGAGGATACAGCCAGGAAGGCCAGGGGAGTGGGAGGTGGTGACTAAAGATGGGGGGTCCCAAACAGGTACCCAATGGAGCATGAGTGGGGGGGAGCTACCAGGGGGCATGGAGGAAGGTCTATAAAGTTAAGGTTGGGAGGGCCGGCGTAAAATTTCAGCCATTTGCTGTAGAAATGAATGGGCATAGCAGCCCCGTACAGAGCAAAGTTTTAGCTGGCTCAAGAGCCAATACCTGAGCAAGAGACAAGAGAGCGTCCAATCAGGGAGTGGTACAGATACCGTGGGGCCAATGGCACAACTCTCAGCAGTCCCAGTGGTTCAGGGGAGTTTTACCTGGTTCGAGAGGATCTCTAGGGTGGGAAGGAAGGTATATAGCAAGTAAAGCAACTGTGACTTTAGGAGGGTAGACTTTTTTTTTTAATGAAAGAACAAGAATCCCTCTCATGGCAGGTCTGTATAACCTGCTAATGGAAAACTAAAAAAAAAAAAAAAGCTTCTATGGGGGGTGCAGGAGCAAGGAAACAGAAGAGCTGTAAGCACTTTAAAACAGTAGTAGAAATTACAGTCCAGCTAATACAGTTGAAAAACTTCTATTAGACACTTGAATTTTGCTTAGTTGCAGCTAAATCTATTGGTAAAAGGCGCCAGGTGGCAAAAGCAGGAGAAAAGTCCTGGCGAATCAGAGCGGGTTTGCTGGAAGCACCCGTGTTCCGATTGGCTGCGCGGTCACCATACCTTCCAAGGAGCTGCGGGCGGGTGTCCTGGTTTCGGTCGGTGGCTGGCTGGGTGCTGACCAACTGTGAGGGAGCTGAAGCAGCCCCATTCAAGGGCAGGCAGCTTTCAAGGAGCTGCAGGTGGGTGTCCTGGTCTTGGTCGGTGACTGGCTGGGTGCCGACCAACCGTGGGGGAGCTGAAGCAGCCCCAGCCCCTGGGTACAAACTCTACATGCATGCCCCAGAGCATGTAGAATTACAAATGGCCTCAGGTCTTCTCCCTGCTATTTACACAGAGGTTCCAGGCAGGGTTGCCCTCTCTCTCTCTGCTTATTTTAATGTTGATTGTGTGCAGCAGAAGAAACATATTGGGACAGCCTTCTCAGAAGCAGGCTGTGGAGGCACGGCACTGTTGTGGCCAATGCCCCCATAGCCTGCAAAGGCTTGTCCCGCTTCCCCCAATGCAGTTGCATGCTGCTGATGACATGGGTTTGGAACCTTGCCACCAACTTGTGACAATTTCGCTGCTGCAATCAGGGACCGCCTCGTCATTGCAGCATCAGCCATCTGCTGCAATGAGGAAGCGATTCGTCATTGCAGGGCGGAACTTCCAAACCCTGAAATTGTTTGTGAACATGGCGGTGGCTTGCCGCCGAATTCATAAACAATATAACCCCCCACCGTGTTTATTTGCCGACGGGGCCCCAATCCCTGTCAGCTTCAGTGCCCCGCTGTTGATTTTGCTGATGGGGACCCCACTATCCGTCGGCATTCTGTAACCCCCACTTTGATTGTCTGCTGACGGGTGCCCAATCACCGTCCAGCATAATCTAAAACCCCCTTTTGTTGTGTGCTGACGGGGTGCCCAATCCCCATCAGCTACAGCTGCCCCCACAAAAAGAGTCCCTTGGCATGCTGGGAGGCCACCCCAGCGTTCCAAATGCCTCTGTAAATAAAAAAACATCCAGCGATGTCTTTTTTTTTTTTTACATGAAAACAAGAAAGCAGTCCCTTGCAGTTTCCGGGGCCCCTCTCCCACAACCTGCGCCCACCCACTTCGCACCCTGCCTCCACACACCCCCCTCACCCCATACTTACCTCTGGAGCCTGCAATGATCTTCGGTGGACCGGGAACACATCTGCACTCTTCAAAGCTGACCGCAAACTGAGAAAATGCTGGTAAGCTGTATAATGGAATAAATATGTTTTTTTCCAACTTTAATGCATATTTCAGTCATTTGTTTGGATTTTGGCACCAAATTTTCAACATGGGGTTTTTGGGACCCCTCCTCATGAATTCTTGAACTGTCATGGTGTTAATCGGCCCCGAAAGGTGATTTCGTGGTCACTGCGTGTAATCACCTTCCGGGGCCGATTAATGAAATGACAGTGCCAGTGTTCATGAGGTGGGCTCTCAAAAAGCCTATGTTGCATATTTGGTGGAAAATATGCAAAAAATTACTGTTTTATGATCGTGCACTACGCAGTTGCTACGCACCCTCTTAACTTCGTGAATTTGCAATTTTTGATGCCAGATTTTCAACACTGGCATTTTGTCACACCTCCTTGAGAACAGTACAGCTGTCATTGTTCACATCCTGGTGGAAATGTGTTTTTGCACTTCTGGTGCAGAATAGCATGGTCACTGTGGGAAATCAGTGTTCGGGACAGATTATGAAAATGACAGCTAAACTGTTCATGAGCAGAGGTCCTAAAATGCCTATGTTGAGAATTTAGTAATGATACTCCATAAAATGACTGTGTTAGCAGCGTGCGTTGTGCAGTTTGTACACACACTTGTAACTTCACAGATTTGTAATATTGTCATACCAGATTTTCAACAGTGGCATTTTTTCACACCTCCTCATGAGCAGTACAGCTGTCATTTTTCACATCCTGACTGAAATGTGGTTTCACAGTTGCAGGACAGAATAACGCGGTCGCTGTGGGAAATCAGTGTTCGGGACAGATTAAGAAAATGACAGTGGTACTGTTTATGAGCAGAGGTCCTAAAATCCCTATGTTGAAAATTTGGTGAAGAAACTCCATAACATGACTGTGTTACAAGCGTGCATTGAACTGTTTCCACGCACCCTTGTAACTCCGCAAATTTGTAATATTTTCACGACACATTTTCAACAGTGGCATTTTTCATACCTCCTTATGAACAGTACAGTTGTCATTTTTCCTGGCTAAAATGCGTTTTTGCATTCCTGCTGGAGAATACCACGGTCACTGTGGGAAATCAGTGTTTAGGACAGATTAAGATCGAATGAGTGAGAGAAGAGAGTGACCGAGCTCAACTGAGCAGTGTCAGGACTGCTGCTGATTTCTTTGTGGGCAGAAAAAGTTGTCAATGTAGGCAGGGGCACAGTAGAAAAGGCCAGCCTGCAGTGGTGGGAGAAACAGTACGAGTGAGTGAGACAGCGGGACTGAGTGAGCTCAGTGGAGCTGTATCAGGACTGCTGCTGATTTCTTTGTGGGCAGGAAAGGGCACCAATGCAGGCAGAAGCTGCATGCAAAAGGGCCGCTTGCAGCGCCAGGACAAACAGAATGTGCGTGTGACAGAGGGAGACTGAGCAACCTCAACGAGCTCTGTTGGGACATCTGCAGATTTCTTTGTGGACAGACAAAGGTGCCAACGCAGCCAGGAGCCCCGGACACAAGCGCAGCCTGCAGTGCCAAGTGAAACAGAATGAGAGAGTGACAGAGCGGTAGTGAGCAAGCTCAGTGGAGCTCTATTGTGACTGCTGTGGATTTCATTGTGGGCAGAACATGCAGCAACGCAGGCAGGAGCCCAGTATAAAAGGCCAGCTAGCAGCACCGGCAGAAACGGAATGAGTGAGTGAGAGAGGGGAAGTGAGCATGCTCAATGGAGCTGTGTCAGGACTACTTTAGATCTCTTTCTGACCAGAACAAGCAGCTAATGCAGGCAGGAGCCCAGTACAAAAGAGAAGCCTGCAACGGCAGGAGACACATAATGAGTGAGTGAGGGAAGTGGGGGGAGTGAGTGAGTGAGCTCAACGGATGTCTGTTGGGACTGCTGCAGATTTGTTTGTGGGCAGAAAAAGGCAGCAATGCACGCAGGGGCCCTGTACAAAAGGGCAGCCTGCAGTGGCAGGAAAACTAGAATGAGCGAGTGAGAGAGAGGGAGTGAGCAAGCTCAATGGAGCTCTATTGTAACTGCTGCAAATTTCTTTGTGGGCAGAAGAAGGCAGCAACACAGGCAGGAGCCCTGTAGAAAAGAACAGCCTGTAGCACTGACAGAAACAGAATGAGCGAGAGAGAGAAGGGGAGTGAGCGAGCTTGACAGAGCTTTGTCGGAACTGCTGCAGATTTCTTTGTGGGCAGAAAAATGTGCCAACAGAGGCAGGAGCCCAGTACAAAAGGGCAGCCTACAGCATCAGGAGAAACAGAATGAGTGAGGGAAACAGGGGGAGTGAGCAACTTCAACGGAGCTCTATTGTAACTGCTGTAAATTTCTTTGTGGGTAGAAGGCTGCAATGCAGGCAGGAGCCCAATAGAAAAGAACAGCCTGCAGCACTGACAGAAATGGAATGAGCGAGTGAGAGAAGGGGAGTAAGCAAGCTCAACGGAGCTTTGTTGAGACTGCTGCAGATTTCTTTGTGGGCAGAAAAAGGCGCCAACAGAGGCAGGAGCCCAGTACAAAAGGGCAGCCTGCAGCATCAGGAGAAACAGAATGAGTGAGGGAAACGGGGAGTGAGCAACCTCAACGGAGCTCTGTCAAGACTGCTGCAGATTTCTTTGTTGGCAGAAAAAGGCAGCAATGCAGGCAGGAGCCCAGTACAAAAGGTCAGCCTGCAGCGCCGGCAGAAATGGAATGAGTGAGTGAGAGAGGGGGAGTCAGCAGGCTCAACAGACCTGTGTCAGGACTGCTGCAGATTTCTTTGTGGGCAGAAAAAGCCACCGACAGAGGCAGGAGACCAGTACAAAAGGGCAGCCTGCAGCACCAGGAGAAACAGAATAAGCGAGTGAGAGAGGGGGAGTAAGCCACCTCAATGGAGCTCTGTCGGGACAGCTGTGGATTTCTTAGTGGGCAGAACAAGGTGCCAATGCAGGCAGGAGCCCAGTACAAAAGAACAGCCTGCAGCACCAGGAGAAACAAACTGAGCGAATGACAGAGGGGCACTGAGCGAGCTCAACACACCAACGCAATCAACATTCGGCATTGACAAATGCTTGTTATTCTTGACATAGAACCTCTTATCAAAAGAATAATGCATTTGAAAAGAATTTATAGAATACCAATAGGAAAATATGTTAATAAAGTCCTTGCCTTTGCAGACGACATTCTTTTAACTCTGACCCAACTGGCCTTTTCTTTGCTGAATGTCAAAGAAATGTTACAGAGCTTTAGAAGCATATCAGGCCTTTATGTTAATTGGTCTAAAACAGAGTGTTTGATGCTCTCTGACTCAAATTCAGAAAGAATCAAAGTAGATACCATGCTAGATGTTAAATGGCCTACTGATGGTTTAACTTATTTGGGGATTTATTTCTTTAATTCTGTAGAGAAGATCTTAGATTTTAATATGTCTAGAATAATTGATGAGTTCAAGTCAGATCTAGACAGATGGTTTAAACTACATCTGTCAATATGGGGTAGAATTAACTCATTAATAATTATCTTTACTCCTAGGTTCTTTTATTTTCTGAACACTTTTGCAGCAAACATCCCTATGATGTGGTTCAATAAATTCAAGATGTATCTCCTCTTTCCTGTGGGATGGAAAGCCTCCTAGATTGTCCAAGGCGAAACCTAGAGCTCCAGTGGGTAATGAGGTTTAGCATTGCCTTGGTGGCAAAGATACTTCTGGGCATATAAGCTTAAGCAAGCATCCACATGGTTTCTCTGGAATGACAAAGCTGATATGCCCTTGTAGATTAGGATAGAAAATGAACGAGTGGCTCCCTATGCCTGCCTAACTTATTTTTTGCCATCACCCCTTCTCATCTCACAAACCACCAAGTGCTTCAGATTTCAATACTAGTATGTACTGTAAAAAGTTTAATTGCCTCAAAAGGATCGAATTTGTGCCCCTAAAATGTATGCCTTTGTGGGGGAACCCCTAGATTACTCCTAATAATAAAGTATTAAAGGACACAGGCTGGAGAAGTAAAGGTATTAAAATACTTGGGTGATTTATTAGATACTGATAAATTATCCTCCTTTGAGAATCTTAGAAATAAATTTCACTTGAACAAGAGTGATTTATGTGATTTATGTACTGTTTGTATTTACAAATAAGGAGTTTTCTCTTCAGTAACTTCTTAGACCCTAACTACCTACTTCCCCCTAATCTGGAGTGGGACACGTTGTTCAGGTTAACTAACCTTCCTAAAGGCTTTAATTTTATTTATAAATTGGTAAATGAGGCAGATGACTCTCTGATGGAACATGCTAGACATAAATGGCAAGAAGGTCTGGAACAGGTAATCCCAGCTTCATCCTGGAACAAGGTGTGGGTAAATGCCTCTGAATCATCTAAAGAGGTACAGGGGAGATTAATGCAGTTTAAAATCTTTCATTATTATTATCACTCCCCCAGACACTTGTTTAGCTTAGGGCTGAGCACGAGGGAGCACTGCTGGAGATGCGGGGCGCCTGATGCAGGCCTGGCACATTTGCTTTGGTTTTGCTCAGGGGTACTGGATCACCGGAAACAAATTTGTGTCTTGTGTCAAGCCATACTAGATCTCCCTATCCCCCTTTCTCTGTTGATATTTATTATTGGTGATGTTAGCATGTTAAAAGACATATCAAAATTAAAGGAAATCTGGATCATGTCAGTAGTATTAGCTTTTAAAAGGCTTCTCCTTAAAGGGACACTGTCAACCTTTTTGCATCATATTATTTTTAGGTAAAAATTCACATTTTATGATTGCTTACCTTCTCTGAAATTCGTTGATGTTGCTGGTTGTTTAATCTGCCTCTTTGCTAAATAGAACTGAATTGTATGGTAATATGTAACTATACCCAGCCTTGTTTTGCTTCGAATCATTGAACCATTCTTACTGCATACTTCCTGGACATCGGAACCACCCTGAAACAGTGCAGTCACTCATGATACAATAGTCTCCTATACTTCCTCTGCATAATGAGTGACTAGAATGTGTTGGGAGTGTTCCTGAGTCCAGGAAAGATGCAATGGGAGTTGGTCAGGAAATGTAAATAAACTTGTTTTGGTGTGGTAACACCAGTATGGTGGGCACTCAGTTTTTTACTTTTTAAAAGAAAAAAGGAACTGAATCAAACTATCAGTTGCATCAACAGTATCTATTGAATGTGAACAATCATAAAATGTGTTTTTTAAACAACAGGCACTTTGAGGCCTAAGGGGGCTGAGAGTGTCCCTTCAAAAATTTGGAAGGAAATAACCATACCTACTTTACAACAAAGCCTAACTTCTCTGGAAGGGGTTGCAAATAATGAAAGGATTTGTTACTCTTTTTGGACATATGGGGAGTGTTCCTAACCTACTGCTCAACAGGAAGTTTATAAGGATAAATAGATACTGGTGTTTAGCATATTAATCATTTTTGGTCTAAACAATATCAGAATGATTTAATAATTGTTTTAATTCAGTTATTGTATTAACTCCTTACTATATAAAAAAATCTATGTAAAGTTAAACTGTATGGCTTTATCAAACTTGATGGCTAATCTATTTGTATTGTAATGTGTTAAAACTTTCCTTAAAACTTCTTGTGATTTATCATTATGTAATTCATTACAATGGTGTTGTATTGTTTAATAGAAACATCTTAATAAACTTTAAATTGAAAAAGAAATGAACTCAGTGTAGCACCTCATACAAGTGGTTGCACCTAAAGTGCAACAATCTTTGTAATGCAATACATGTCAACATTTGGTATCAGCGTGGGACTTGAACCCATGACCTTCTGGTCAAGAGTCAAAAGGGTTACCGATGTTGCCACACTAATGCCAAGGGAAAGCCTTTTGAACCACAGACCCATAGTCACAAATGAAGGAACTCCACTTGCCAGCTAAAAGAGAAATCTTCATTATGTGGACTGTAGTGCTCTGCAATGAATGGTCCTTGATGGTGGCTTAAGATTACCAGAAGGCAAGTGCAATACATGACTTTTCTCACTTCTGCTTTACCTCATACACAACAGAAGGTGCAGTGTGAATATAGGTGTAGGAACCTATGGGTGAGGGGTGGCAGCAGCCACCCCCCCCACTCAAAACACACACTTTTGTCCAAGGGCATTCAAAGTGCCCCTTTAGAGCATGGAAGGTTGGTGGGGAAGCAGTCATGGCCTCTTGTGTTGGCAATAGAGCCCCCTTTCACACACACATTTTTCCCCATGTTCTGGCACCCCTGAGTGTGAGAAATACAACTCCAAGTTTAATGCAGAAGATAAATTAGATGGATTAGTTGGGGGATTCACAGCTCATTTCCTAACAGACAGCTGTTCACATCTTGAAACTATTACACCATTCAGGAAATTATTTCTTCCCAGTTAGAGGGCCTGGATTGAATGTGCATAGCAACTAGAAATACTATCTCATGCCTCATCAATGCACGTCTCTCTGTAATACATCAGAACTAATATCATCACAGTGTGGGGATGATTGCCGCTGTATCTGTTCTATTGTGTGTGCAGAAGGATTCTGCCTCCAGTGCTGTCAGTCATTTACCTCTCAGTTTTAATAACTTCATCACAGTGTTATCTAGCTGGCACCATGCCTGTCCACAGTGTACAGTATGTGACATATGGTAAGTAGAAAGATTTAATCTTTCTCCAGTGCTGTCAGTCCCTCACCTCTAACTAGTACTACAGTAGGTCATCACAGTGTGATATGTATCTGCACTGTGTCTATCCACAATATATCTGGACAATGGTAAACAGAAGACTTCAGATTTAAGCATTATAAAGATCCTTCTTTTTCATCTGCAATAACTCCATTATAGTATGGACTGGGGTAGCTGGCACTGTGCATGTCCACACAGTATCTAGCTTGTGATAAAAAGAGCAGGAATCAGTCTCCAGCACTATCACTCTTATTCACTCACTCACTCACTCACCTTTACTGATGGCCATTAAACTCAGCGGTGTGGGGGTGGCTGCAGTGTCCCTGCTCACACACTGTACCTGACCTGGATACAGACGGAGGGATTACATTTTCATTGTCACTCATCCCTCACTGAGCAGTCAATAACAAAAATGTTAGGCAGAAATGGATTATCAAGACAGGAGCTGTGGGTGTCAAGGCTACCAAATCTCAGTTACATTTTAAACACCATTCTTCTCTTTCACCTGTCATTTACAGACAAGCAGCAATAATGCTGGGAGAGGAAAGTGCTTACATCTCATGGTATTTCTTGTCTACATTTGTCTCTAAATATGAGTGATGTATTTAGTGCTGATGATGTGAGGTGAGAGACAGGTTCCTGCAGAAGCTGAAGCCCATTGTTTATCCACAGACCAGGTACAGCGCAAAGGCATTCAGTGAAGACTTCCTCAATCTGCCCTGGGGATTGTTTATACAATCTATTGCTTATAACATATTTTTTGCAGCCTTGAATTTAAACAAGACATTCAAAAGTTCAGTTCTCCATTTTGGAAGTATTTACAGTAGCTTCCAAAAACAAGGTAATAATTTCCCCAAATCAAGGGGGAGGAAGTATTTGACACACTAAAGGGAAATCACATTTGGTTCATTTTATTTTTTACCAGAAATATTTATATTAAAATTTCCAAATTTGTCTCACTTAGAAGAAAATACTTCTGTGCCATCCTGCCTGCGCAGCGTTAGTGCTACCACTTGCGATGCCAATGATCTGGGTTTGGGAATGAGCCTGGGGAGTCAGCGGGCTGGCCTTGGGGAGGCTGAGCATCCCAGGGACAACTTGCCTTCTCCAGGGAGGGAGGGAGGAGCAGAGGCTTGGCACTTGACTGGCCCCAGGCAGAGGCCTGGGATACAGCAAGCACCTAGCCAGTACAAGGGGGAGGGACATTGGTGGTTATGCCTTGATGTTGGCGTGCACATTGTGTTCACACAGAAAATAAGAAAAATGGCTCTCCAGGCACTGGGAAGACAGAGTGCTCATTGCAAACCCCACAGCTCACACCTGCCTGTCCCTGCCGGATCCAATGAAACAAAGTTTGGGGTGTAAATGCTCCACCTTGTCCCCACATGGGGGCAAGAACTACGGCTCCATTGGGTTCCAGAGGGCTCCAGGTAGGTGCAAGAAGCAGAGGCAGACACCGTAAGTGACTCCCTATGGTGCAGTGCTTGGAGGGCTGGCGGAGAAAAAAATGCAAGTACAAAAAAACAAATACTGACTTCTAAAGTGTGGGACTTGGAAGTAGTGAAACAATCTGAAAACTGGAATGACTTGCAAATCTGGACTAAGAGAAATTTTTGACTGTCACCTCCAAATAATTAACTGAAGCCTAACTAACCCCAAATTCAAAGTGTCTGTGAGTGAGCAGGCATCGTCGTGCTATGGTGGTGGGTCATAATTTGCCTGTGATGCATGAAGACAGCAGCATGGCTTGCAACTCTGCAGTGTCATATGGTATGGGCAGTAAAATGCATTTTGCAAGCCTTCTGAACTCTATACTAACCACCAGGCAGAAAGCACCAAGCTGGAGTGGTGAGCCCTGTTTGGAGGGTGAATTACTACAGACAACGGGGGCATGAAACATGTGCAGAAAGGGGTGGACTCTGCAATAGTGGGGGCTAGGGTTGTCAGAACCCTCTGAAGTTCTGGGTTCTAGTTCTAGTCTAGAACTTTTGAAAATGTTCTAGGGTTCTAATATTTTTTAGAACATTTTAGAACTCAAACCCTATTTTTTTAATTGTGCTGCCAATAATGAAGATAATAGTGAAATACACATGAAATTGAGCACATGCTGCCAATAATGAAGATAATAATGAAATACATGTGAAAAAATAAATAAAATCTGTTTAGTATACGAGGAGAGAAATATGATCATGTGTGACTTTGATGTATTGGTTATAGTGCAGCAGTCAAAGGCCACACAGCAGGATAAGCTGGCCAGTACACAACATAGGAGATGGAGTCACACAACACAGTGAAAGGGATTTTTCTGTCTCTCTGCCCAACAAGGAAATATATTTCTGGCATGTATTTAAGGATGAAAGAAAGCAAATGGGCAAAATTGCCCAAACAAACAAAACTGTAGCACTTGACTCAACCTAAAGCTTAAATAAGCTTCAAACATATAAAAACAAGAAGCAATCTTACCAGTTCATCATCCTTTATTAAAGTGCTCTGAAAGCTAATCCCACATGTAGCATTTAAGCTTTCGGTCGAGTGCTTCAGTTTTGTTTGGGCAATTTTACCCTTATGTTTTCTTGCTTCAGGACCTTTATCTGCAAGCATTGGATTGTAGTTTTTACCAGGAGTGAACTGAGCCCCTCACTTGCTTTGCATGTATTTAAGGATACCGCCACACAACTGGCTGCTGAGCTGCACACAGTCACACACACACACACACACACACACACACACACACACACACAGGGGTAGGGCGCAGTGCAGTCAAAGGGCACACAGCAGGGCTGTAAAGGAGGCACGGCCAACTCCAGCCTGGGCACATGCAAAGAACTCACCACCACCTATTCAGAACGACAGGCAATGTACATGCGTGCACACAAACCAAACCAGGAATCAGTGCAATGTCAAGGTACACTGCCCACAGCTGGAAGTCATGCAAAGTGGGTATGCACACATGTGCACACAAATACTTACCCTCATCCAGCCAGGATTCAATGCAATGCACACACACACACACACACACACACACACACATGCACATGCACACACACACACACACACACACACACACACACACCAGGATACTGCACAATCTGTACCCTAACAAGAGCAAGTGCAACCTGAACACACCAGATGGCCCATGCAATCCCACACTCCCTAAAGGCAACACACATGCCAACACACTGACTCTCTATACAGTATGCCTCCCAAATAACCGGGACCTGTGAAAACCACAGCACCTGCCCTAAAACTGGACCAGAAGCAATTAAGCATAGCAAGGCACTCTCTGAATTATGTGCAATCCACAGCCCCCACCACACCCCCCCAAAACATCCAGGAAAAACAAATCACAACTGCACCCCAAATCAAGACTCCATGGAAAGCATAGCAAGACAACTCACCCCCATATAGTGTGCAAGCCTCATCCCCCATCCCCTTAAAAATCACACACCTGCACCCTGTGTGAAGTACCCTCCTCCCCCATTCCTGGAGTGCATCTCCACAAGAATCACCACATGGATGCACTGCACATGTGGACGTGGAGGTGGTGATTGTGACTGCGAGCGCTTGTGCAATAAGTATGATTCCTTCCATCCCGAGCTGAGCAGTGAGTGGGCAGTGCTCTACTGCAGCATGCTGCCCTGGCAACAGGATCAGTGCCGATGGTTTGAGTTCCAAAAATACCAAAGTGCTGCAATTCATGTTACTAGAGGTTTTTGCTGACTACATGGTTCCAGGTCTTTGAGCAGTTAAGTACTGTGCCATACACCATACTTAGCACTTTCAGGTAGAAATACTTCTAGGGGTTAAATAAATAAAATAAACTCAGTTCTGCAACCTCTTGGAAAAATGTATGACAGCTCCACCACCTCTGTCATATTTCCTTACCGACTTCTATAGGAAACCTCAACCACCTAGAAATGACAGTTCCACCACTGAGATGTGAGAGCTCCTCCACCTAAACATTCCCCATTTAACCACTGAATGCTTCCAATTATCAAACAGGAGGATAAAAAAAGTACTTCAAATATAAAAAGCAACAGTTGCTTACTTTTTAAAGTTGTTAATTTCTGTCAGTGTGCCATCTCTTTAAAGTATTACTTTGGCTGTATTGTATGCTATGAGAGGCAATTTCCAAGCCTTTTTCTACCTATGATCAGGGCATGATGCAAAACTGCAAGCTTCAAAGCTCAACCACTTCAACAATAGAATAGCCAAAAACAATCAACCCCATCATACCAGCCATACTGTTAATGTATGTACAAGAATGTATTTTGTTTTCTATTTTTGAAGGTACTGAAATTTACAGCAAGAAATGTCTGCACTCCCAGTCCGAGATGTTATCACAGAACACAAATAGAATAATAGATACCTCAGTGTGTATACCAGGCAGTAATCTCATCAAGAGGTTTTGGGGACTTGGAACCGCGAGAGGTTCCCAAAGTCCCCAAAACCTCGAGATGAGATTACTGCCTGGCAAAACACACTTAGGTATTTGTTATTTTTTTTTAATATATGGATCCAGTTTTTTTTGTAAAGAGTGGTCGGCTGCTGTGGGAAGACTCTGTTCTGGCCAACCTCCACACTGTCTCATTCCTCTCACCTTCAGCACTATCTTGCTCTTCTAACCCGGCCGACGGCCAGGCACTGACTCCTCTATCGTGGTGAAAAGCTTTTTTTTTGGTAGGCAGACATACCTTTTCTCCCCCCCCACCAGAATACAGGATCAACTGGATAGTTCCACTTTCCGTAAGAATTAAAATAAAAAAAAGAAATATCTCGGTCGCAATTTTGTCTCGCTAAACGAGAGATGGCCACCATGTTTTTCAAAATGTTCCCCCTGCCCAGAAAAAAGAAAGTAGCCAAACATGAGTCATGTTTTCAGACTATAGTGTTTGATTGACACTGGCAACATAGTGTGCTGTGGGAGAGCTTGCACTTGCGCAGTTCCATTTTTTTGATAATGCTATCGTTTAGAGCTCTGAACAATAGTATTACGGACTCAGAACAATAGAATTATCAGCTGCCAAGTATGGTATTATCACTTCAGGGACGATGATATTATGAGGATTTTTTTGTATGCCTTTCAACCCTATTATTTCAACAATCCATATATTAAAAGAAAATTGCATGCTTTTACTGTCACATAAACCAGCATGACTGCAATGGATCTGCTCAGCACTAAACTGCATCCATGATTCATACCTAAAGGGGACATTTTTAGTGCTTACTTCTCTCTAAGTTTGCTGCTGGCATCCTCCGAGTGACTATGAGAGGCCTACAATCCCGAGCAAGGAGTAGCTTAAAAAAAATCACTGTTTTGTGTGTGTGCAGGTCGGCATCCATAACTGGGGGAGAGAGTACAAACCAGAAGCTATGTAGTGGACATCACAGCAAAAGCTTTTGTTCTTTGGTGGCCTCATTTTGTTTTGTTATTTTTGGTGGCAAGGTAAGGCCCACTAGGCATTGGTTCTTGTTTTCAGGAGTGACCCAGGAGCACTGGGGTGGTCAACTGACTTGCTCAGTCACACTGTATGCAAGTGGAGATAGTGAGACTCAAACCCAGGTATGCTGGATGTACCAAGCTCATTCAAAGCTTTCTTTTTTTTTTCCTTTTTAACCAAGACAGACACACTAAGCTGAAAGCTTGTTTACAGGTGTGACCTGAGAGCACAAGGAAGTTAAATGACTTGCTGAGGGTCACACAGTATGCAAGTGGGGTTGGGGGATTCAAACCCAGGTCTCCAGGTTTGCAACTCAGAGCCTTAAACCACTGTGCTATACTGCCTCCTCCTCCTCCTTGTTACTCAAACCTCTATGATTAACATTTCTAGAAAGTTATCATTTTAGTGTTGTGGCTGGTTCCAAAAAAAAAAAATCTGAATGCATGGCCAGGCCAGTGCTTTCTGAAGGAGGCAGTACTGTGAAAATAAACTGTTTCTATCATGGTGTGTGTGGGGTTAATTCTAGCCAAGACAGGAAGGAGATAAATAGAAAAGTACAAGTTTGGCAGTTCTGTTGGTTTTCCAGGCAGGACAAATAAATATTAAGAAAGCAGCTCCTGTGACATGTAGTGTCAGAGTATATTAAAGAGTAGAAACAAGCAGGTTTGCAGATGGTAGAGAGTTTGAGTCCATGCATGGTGAGGGGGAACAGGAAGCAACTGAGTTGAGTGAGGGATTGGCTGGGCAAGCAGTTGAATGGGGGTTACTATGCAGGTGGACAGGAGGTACCAGCAACAAACCATGGCTACAACAGAAGAGAAAAAACAGTAAAAATAATTGCACTGCATTACACAGATAGAAAGATAAATAGACTCATAGATAGATGAAAGATGGACATACTATATTAAAAAAATCCTTTTCTTAGAACCAGGGAGGGGAAAATGACATGAGCCTAATCAAGTGCAGCAAGTTTGAGACACTCCAGGCTCCCCAAAATACACCAAATAAACTTTAGGGAGCTTCACACCGTGATCTCACATCTGTTATTGCATTTGCACCGAAAACGGTTGTACCTATTGAATGCTCTCCCTCTCCCCAACCATCACTCTTGGTCTCCGGCTGTAAGTAGCACTGCTGACCTGCCCGATGGATGTCCTCCTTAGTCCTTGAAGTCTTCTGATAAGCCAGACAATTTTTCTCTGCTGCTTTGCTGTTGTTCAGACGCATACTCTCTCAGCAAGTCTACTCTGATCAACTGCTCACTATGTCGCCGACCCCTCACCTTCTTGCCCGCCTTGATTCCTCAAGCCTGCTGCCCAATCACATTCCCCACTTTCACTGCACACACGCGCATTGAATTAACTTAAAAAAAAGGTGCACATTTCAAAAAAGGACACCAATAAGCGTGGCATGGCGTGGCGTGGCACGGCCGGGGGGGGTGCTCACTTCACAGTGGGTGGGGGCACAGCGGCAGGTCATAGAGGGCAAGAAAACAGCAAAAAAAAAAAAAAAAGAAGTCAAACCCTTTTGCGAACCCTATAGTGTTTGAGTTCTAATTTAGAACTCGAACACCAGAGTTCGAGCAGGGTTCCGAATCTTCTTAGAACAAGTTCTGACAACCCTAGTGGGAGCTAGAAATGTGTACTGCAACTGGCACCTCTAGAAGCTGAAAATCACTGCTGGGTGAGTGACCTACTTTTTCCTACAGTATTTCTCCTAAACAGTTACTGCAACAGTCATAGAAAGAGACTGCTCACAGTTTTCATTTTCTATTATATATCAGTTACCGAGACTCCTGGATTGTCTAGTTTTGATGATATTTCTCTTTCTGATTAAAACTCTATATCCAAGCTTCATTTTTCTGACCATTGTCCTTGAGAATGTGGCCCTTACTTATATTTCCACATACCTAGAAGTTAACAGAAACATAGACAAAGTTGGCAGGAAAAGACCCCTGGTTCATCTAGCTGGAGTCAATCAAGGATTACTATGGAGTGCGTGCTTGGTTCCATTTAATAAATGGAGGCCGGCTGAGGTGATGGGAGAGCTGTGCTAGTCACCTGCTGTGGGACAGCCTTTCTTCTGGTGCGGGCGAGCAAGGATGGGAGGATGATGGTGGGTGTCAGAGAGTGGGATGGGGGCATCTGTTTTGATGGGGTCAGGCAGAAACATTGAAATATAGAATTTGTCAGCAGAAAAGGACCCCACTCTTTCAATGAAGTAGTACCTCCTCCCATCCCTCTTAAACTCACCCCCCACAGTGTCCCTGCATGTCCTCTAGTCCTGGTGCACTTTCTTATTTGAAAGAGACTTCCTTCCTGCATTCTGTTGACCCCTATGAGGTTCTTGTACATATCTATCATGTCCCCTCTCACTCTCCTCTCTTCCAGTTGAAACATGTTGAGATCCCTCAGTATCCCCTCATAGGGCTTTTGATTTAGATAATTTTACCCCACTGGAGACCGCCATGCTTGTTAACTGTGTGCAGCAGTGGAGCCGGACACGGCTACCACCGGGATGCAGAAGGCACAGCGCCGCTGAGCGGGATCGAGTATGGCATGCAATTGGAGCCTGGCTGGGACCAGCAGTGGCATGCACTGTATGGTCCACCAACTGCAACACCATTGGCAGGACATGGCAAGGAGGCACCTCAGGCTACTGGAGAGGCTGCACAGCATGGCAAGATGCAGGGACATGGAGATGTGGTCGGGCCAGGACATGGGTGCAGGTGGTTATGCCTACGGCCATCCATACGCCGGTGCAGTGCTGCCACATAGGCCATGGCACGCTGAGGTGCACACGTCTCACCATTCTCCCCTTCCCCACAGGTGCATTGGGGGTGTGGCCCAGGACCGTCGGGATGCCCATGTCGATAGCCTCAGGCTGGAGGAATTACAGTGGAGGGTGGGTAAGTGCAAGTATTGTGTGCCATGTGTCATGCCCATGGCGGGCTGCCCCATGGTGGCATGTGCTGCGACTGTGCTTGCCCTCTGTGTGTGCCACATGGCCAGGCCCTGCACTGACTGCATCCTTTGCATCCCAACAGGTGTGAGTAGCTGACTGATGCCACGGCAGAGGGCACTGCAGCGGGCCATAGCAGATGTGAAAGCAGCTGATGCTGTGGAGTACCACCAGCACACACAGTGCAGACGGCAGAGGGCAAGTGTCCTCCTTCCCACTTCATCCTTGGAGAAGGGGGTGGAGGTGGAGGAGGGGGTGGACATGGCACAGGAGCTGGAGGTGCAAGACCCCACTGACGGTGGGCAGCAGGCATCTGGAACACAGTCTGACACTGGGGTGGATACGGTACTGGACGACGCAAGGGATGTGGCGCTGAACATGGTCACACCACCTACGGGGCCCATGGTGGTGGATGCGGCAGTGGTGCAGCAGGAGGATGCACCACTTACAGACCCTGGAACTGTGTAGGGCAAAGATGCACCAGCAATGGATAACCCTGGGCCCAGGCCAGTGGACGTTGTCCAGGAGCAGCAGCATCCAGACGGTCTGGATGGTGGTGCTGGGGCACCTTGGGGTCTGCCCATCCAGGTGGGAGCGCTGGATAGATAGTGGTTGGTCACTCTAGTGTCAGCAATCCTGGAGGACATTGGACACCTGCATGGCTCCGTGGGCACCCTGCTGGTGGAGCTGCATGGGATCTGACGTCAATGCTGGCAAACTGTGTTGTTGGGAGTGGGGCTGTATATGTGGGGTTGGGACTTGTGTATTGCTGTTGGCAGGTGTGAGTGGGCATATGGGAGTGCTGGGGGATATGCTCTCTTGTGTTTATTGTTGTACCCCGTTCCTGCTGTTCACCCCCTTTCCCCATTGCTGTTTGCCCAGTGTCCCTGTTGTTCCATTTTGTTCATTAAAATAATTTTCTACACCCCTGGCTCTGTGTGTCTGGCTCAGGTGTGCATAGGCGTGTGCATGAGTGTCTCGCCGTGCATGTGGGGGAACACCTGTGGTGGTTTCTGCTGTCTCTGGTATATCCTCATTGTGCACCTGGTCTGTGCACTGGCTGTGCAGCTCACGGCCTTTGGCACATACTGGCGGCTGCATCCACATGGTGTCCTGTGTGCTGCAGCACACTGTGCTTGGTCCGACCCCCCTGCCACCTCACGTTGCTTGTCCCAGCAGTGTGGTGGCCTTGGGCCTGTATGGCCACCTTCTACCCTGGGGCCCAGTGGACCCTGTGGGTGGCACCAGTGGCACAGGCATTGGTGTGTCTCACTGCCATATGTGTACAGGTCTGTGCCACCCAATGCTGTGTTCCTGTTGTGGTTGCACTGTTTACATGCATCAGTGGCCATGTCAGAGGCATTGTACCTGGTGGCACCATCATCCCAGCTTTGTTTCTGTGGCTTATGTTCTCTCTCTTCCTCCCGTGCCACCCATGCCCATGGCATGTGCATTGCTGCCCCTTTCACTCTGTCCTGTGTGTCCTGGGTGCTTTGGCTTGTGTGTTCCACTGTTTGCACTGTGCTCCACCTTGCATCACTGCTGTCTGTGTGCTGTGCTGCTGTCTGGTGGGGGGGGGGGTTCCACTGGCCTGAGCGCTGTTTAAGACAGCTATTGCCTATTCTAAGTTATGTGACCTGTCACTTACCGTAGCTCTGTATGCCATCTGTTTTATCTGTTTTGGAATAGCATTTCTGTGGTGCTGGTGTGTTACGCCTGTTGTACGCCACATTATGCAGTGGCGTATGCATTTTCTGTCGTATCTGCATCATATCTTGTGGTATTTGTAGCGGTTGCAGGGTGTGGCGTAAGTGTTCTCTTGGAATTGCTCATGTCGCACACTGCTGGCGTAACTTGCGATTTGCCCTGTCAGGACTGGCGTACTGCGTTTAAGCCTGGCATAACTGTCTTGGAATCGGGCCCCCTCTTACTTGATATAACTGGTAGTATGGCAGGGGATGGATTGGATATACCTTTGGGCTTATTTTGTCACATTGCAACTACAATATTCATCTACAGTAGGCACTATATGTGGAAGAGTTGACCACACAAATGTTCCTTGTTAGTGCATATTGCTGAGGCAAGTGAGGCATGTATGTTACAACAACTTCATTATTTTTAAGGGCAGTTTTATCCAATTATTAACTTGGGTAATACTTGCATAATGCAGTAAAAAGGCAACATTTTAATGACCAGCACATTACTTTACCTACACGAGGTGCCTACATTTGATCTGAGAAACAGAATAGAAGAGATTGGCAGTACTGGAACAAGGCATTAAAAGATGACATTAGCATTTTGTATTTCACCATGGAGATCAGTGTGCCTGTTATGCATGCATTTGCATACCTAATTTGCATATTATGTCAACACAGAATATCTACTTTTACTGATACTGTGAATCAAGGTAATTATAGTTTGCTTTTTAAGGGATGTTGAATTGACAGAATTACCTTACAAAAAGAATGCAAATGTATTCAGTATAAACCAACCATATGTTCTCTGTGTTGTAAACTGTAAGAGCACATTCTCTTGAGCGACATACTAAGAGGAATGTCAGGTGTCTACTTATAGTAACAGATCCAGGGTCCGAGTGGGAGAATGCATTAATTTTCTCAGGCCTCCTCCTCCCGGGACATTATTCACCATCCCGATAAGGACCGGATGATAAATGAAAACATTCTAACTCATGGAATCAGGGTCATAGAGTGGGGAAACTATTAATACTCACAGTTCTGAGGTCTTATTGGGGGAAATACTAAGGGTTTAAGGGTCTGATTGTGAGGAAAGAGCTGATGCTCATACTTTTAAACGGGAACTGTCTTAAATCTTCAAGTCTGTGTTGTCTGTAGAAGCTGGATTTCAAATATTAGTTCACTTTGTGCCATTGTTCCATCTTTACTGGCCTTTCAGAAAGTTTATTAGGCAGTTCTACTTTACAGTCTGGTGGTCAGCACTATATTAGAACTGTATGATGTCATTTGTAAGCTCCAGCAGTGTAGATGTAAGCACCTATTGTAGTCAGTCATACTCTTTTTTGTGCATTTAGTCAACTTCAAAGGTATATTCTGTGTGAGTGATTCAGCTTCATGATGTCATGAATGATTTCAGTGATAGGGCTTGTAGGTTTGGGCATATGGTTTCAGACCAACACAAGCCTGGGTTCGATACTCAGTGCAGAACATTTTTTTCTTTATCACTACAGTTTATGTAGTATTAGAGTAATTGTTACATGCCATTGCTGATGTTAGTGATAAGAGTTTCAGCAAAGTCTGAAGTTCTATATTGCTGATAACTTGAAAAATTCCTGCAGAGACTTTTAGGTTTCAATGCAACTTTGTAGGAAAAAAGCAGCTCGGTTCTGATGCTGTGCAAGCTAAAAATCAATATTACAAATTCAGGAAAAAGCAGCAACAGCAACCGTAAGTTCAAAATGATTTATTCACTCAAACATCATTGCCTATGCCAACCAGGAAGTGAAACAAACAAACTCAAAGGCCCCGACCAGTTTCACGCATCCCTGAGGAAGTGCACATGCGTGAAACCGGTCAGGCCTTTGAGTTTGTTTGTTTCACTTCCTGGTTGGCATAGGCAGTGGTGTTTGAGTGAATAAATCATTTTGAACTTATGGATGTTGGTGCTGCTTTTTTTCTGAATTTGTGCAATGCAACTTTGGAAGCATTACTTCAAATTGATGAACTGGTGCTTTGCTAAATCCATTGCAGCTATTGGTGTTTGTGTTTGTGTTTGTGTTTGTGTGTGTGTGTGTGTGTGTGTGTGCACACTAGGTGCTGGTTGTCCTTATGCCCTTTCCCACAGCATGCATTTCCAGTCAAGGCACTTTAGTACAGTAGAAAAACTACAGACTACCAAGCACTAATAGGTAGGGGGCCTGGGTCAGCTCCCCAATATGGGACATTTTTTTCTTTCTTACTCAGTTACTGTAATATGAGAAAATTATTTGATATCATTGCTGATGTTAGTGATAGGGTGTCAGCAAAATGTGAAGCTCTATATTGTTAATCACTTGAACATGTCTAGCTGAGACTTTGATGTTTGAATGCAACTTAAGAACCTTACTTCTAACTGACTGATTCATTACTAAATCTACCGCAGATGTGTGTGTGTGTGTGTGTGTGTGTGTGTGTGTGTGTATAGAGGTCTGCACACAGTGCTGAATGTCCTTTGCCGCCACATGCATTTCCTGTCACAGGGCCTTTGTACAGCTGTAAAGCTACAGGTTACCAAGCAGTAGTGGGTAGGGGGCCTGGGTTTGATCCCTGTGCGGGGCTTTTTCTCACTACAATCTCTGTATTATGAGAGAAATTATAAGATGCCCTTCCTAATATGACTGATAGAGTTTCAGCTAAGTTTAAAGTTCTATATTGCTGATAACTTGAAAAGTTCCTGCTGAGATTTCCAGGTCTGAATGCATCTTGGGAAACATTTCTTTAGTTTGACAGAATGGTGCACTACTATATCCACTGCAACTGTTTGGGGGAGGGTGCACTCAATGTTGAATGTCCCCTGTCAATAAGCTTTAGTACAGCAATAAACCTATAGACTACCAAGCAATAGTGGGTAGGGGGCACGGGTTTGATCATCAGTGTGTGGCATTTTTTTTCTTTACTTTAGAATGAGATAAATTGTTTGATGTCATTCAGATATTCAGAATACACATAAGGTGCCAGAAGAACTGAGGGTCACCCTGGAAACAGGAAATGGGACAACCATACAAGCTGAGGTTGTCTACAGGCCTCCAGACCAGGGGAGAACATAGACACATTACTGTTAGAAGATATATAAAACCTGTCAGCTAAAGGGGAGGTTCTGATAATGGGAGACTTCAACTTCAACATGCCAAATACAGATTGGTCAATACCAGCAGGAACATCAGCCAGAACTAGACACATTGTGGATTCCCTGCAGGGGAGGGCCTCAAACAAGTGGTACAACAACCCACAAGAGACAAGGCTATCCTGGATCTAGTACTAACTAATGGGGACAGGATCACAGCTCTCCATGTAGAAGGTCACCTGGGGGCCAGTGACTATCACATGGCATGGTTCAATTTGGCCACTAGAACTAAATCATCCCATTCCAAGGCAAACATATGGGACTTTAGAGGAGCTGACTTTGATAAGATAGCCAACAGAGTTAAGCTAGCCTTGGCATGATGAAATACAGGTGAGGAGGTACAGGCAAAGTGGTCAAGCATTAAGGATGCAATATTTGAAGCAACATCCCATTGTGTTAGGGAGAAAAGCAAGAGCAAAATAAGGAGGAAACCACTTTGATTCTCAAAAACAGTAGCAGATAAGATCAGATCCAAAAGGCTAGCCTCCAGGAAATATAAGGGAAGGCAGCGGGATGAAGATAGGGAGGCATACCAAACTTCCCTAAAGGAAGCAGGGAAGGCAGTAAGGCAGGCAAAGGCCCAAACTGAGGAAGCACTAGCACGAACAGTAAAAGAGGGTGACAAGACTTTCTATAGATACATTAGTGAAAGGAGAAAGTCCAGAGGGGGTATTTCTAAGATTAAAGAGGATAAGGGGAATGTGTGGAGGAGGGCCAAGGAAAAGCATATATCCTAAATAGATACTTCAGCTCAGTATTTACTGAGGAGAAGGTAGGACAGGACCCACAGCTCAGCACCATGGACACGGGGGGAGGGAGGTGTGCACAAGTCCCATCACAAAAGAAAGGGTCCTACAAGAGCTCACTAAGCTCAGTGAGGACAAGGCAATATAACCTGATGGCATACATCCCAGGGTACTAAAGGAGCTAAGGGTGGAACTACCAGAGCCATCAGCAGAACTGTTTAGTGAGTCTCTGAGCACAAGGAAAGTCCCAGGAGACTGAAGAAGGGATCATGTGATTCCACTCCACAACAGTGGCAGCAGGGAGGAGGCAGAGGACTATAGACCAGTCAGTCTTACCTCAGTAGTAGGCAAGATTGTGGAGGCACTCCTTAAGGAAAGGATAGTGCAACACCTGGAATCCATAGGAGCACAGGATCCAAGACAGCATGTGTTTACAACAGGAAGGTCATGTCAAACTAATCTCATAGATTTATTTGACTGGGTAGCCAGAGTGGTGGACCAAGGGGGTGCAGTTGATGTCACCTATCTTGACTTCAGCAAAGCTTTTGATACTGTTCCACATAAAAGATTGATTAATAAGCTGGGTAGACTTGGGGTGGGTCAGAGGTTGGTCAACTGGGTGGCAAACTGGTTGGTGGGCAAAAAACAGAGAGTGGCGTTTAACAGTATACAGTCAAAAGAGATGTAAGTCACAAGTGGGGTACCTCAGGGATCAGTCCTGGGGCCAGTCCTCTTCAATATCTTCATTAGTGACATTGCAGATGAACTGGAGGGTAAGGTTTGTCTGTTTGCAGATGACACCAAAATCTGCAACACAGTAGATGATCCAGATGGGGTGGGCAGAATGAGAAGAGATCTGGATAAACTGACAAAATGATCAGAAGAGGGTGTTACAAAAGGCACCATTATCACCGCTCCCAGATACACCCAAAAGAGAAGCCAAAAAAAATGACCGACAGGTTACATTTTAATTTATTTCCAAAAACCAGAAGTGAAAGGACTAGACAATCAAAGGGGTTTGATCCCAAAGATAGAGGTAGCAACAAATCAGGTAGAAACAAGTGACCTGGAAGTAAACAGAGAAGAGGGGACAACTCTGCAAAAGAAATGATGATAATGCCTAAAAAGGATTTAAAAACAATAAAAGAGACAAACACAGGAAAAAATGTAGCAGGGCAGCAGGATGTTGTTGTAAACTGTAACAATAAGATGGAGGACAAGCACAAAAAAGTAGAAGCTTCTGAAGTTAATGAAAACTCAGAAAAGGATATACTGTAAATAGTGAAAGAGTTACAACAGAACTGATAAAGGTGACTGGGAAACATTCACAGAATAAACCTTCTCAAACAAATGCCTCAGGCATTACAGAACAAAATGAATAAGTTCTGGGGAGCAGTAAACAATTAAAAAATTGAAATGTTACAAATGTTGGGGGATATAAAGAACTCACTGTCTGGGGTTACTAACTCCTTGGAGGAAATAAATACAAAACTAGAAAAACTAACTATAAGAACAGTCAAATTGGAAACTAGGGTCTCCACTCTGGAGGATATAACACTACCCTTGCCTGAAAAGCAATCACAGCTAGAAGAACAACTGTAGATGTTACCACAAAAGGTGGTAGAGCAAGAAGGGGAAATTTAAAGATTTGTCAAGTACTGGAGGGGTTGGAAGAAATGGGAGACCCTTTACCTTTTTTAGAAAAAATGTTAACAACGGCTATGAATAGAAAATATCCCAAGGGAAAAATAAGTTTGGACACAGCCCACATGGCAAGCACAATATTTTCAACAAATAATTTCCCACGGACAGTATATGTGAAATCACACAAGTACCAGGACCGTGAAGCAATATTACAAAATGCTAGAACAGCAAAAGGACTTACACATGAGAATATACAGTTTAACATATATCCAGATTTATTAATAGAAACAACTGAAAGAAGAAAACTATTTTACCCTGTCAGATTTAAACTATATATAAAAAAGGCATTCACTTCTCTGTGCTATACCTGGCAAAATTTAGATTTGTTGTCAAAGCAAGCTTCCAACTTCTGATGACCCAGAAGAAGCAATGGATGCCTTTGATAATACATACAGGTATGGAGAAGGCTCAGAATATTATGAAAAAAGAGAGGAACATAGCATATCAAAACCCTATCCATCTCCACCTGCATCAGCTGCTGCTTCCTCCTCAGAAACATAAAGAACTTAAACAAAATGCAGGGCAGACTAAAGTAGACAAACATAAAGAAAACAAAGCTCGGGGAAGAATTCAGGCTAAACCAAACATACCAAATTTAGTAAAAAAACAGCACTCCAGACAAAAAATTCAATAGAAAGTTTTTTTTTACTAAAAATATCTAACGGTACTTGCACAGTGACAAACACTGATCAATATAGTATCATAGTGATAAAAAATTCATTCAGCTCCCACACTGGTGCTTAAAAAAACTTGGTGCTTCGGGGTCTGCTACCCCTTCATGAGGAGGCGCGACTGCAACCTACTGTTAGTGACTAATAAATACACAAATAATCAGGTGAAAACAGTTCAGTGAAAAAACTCATTAAACGTTTGAGAGATTAAATGGAGATTGCTCTATCTGAACCTACTGTCATTAGTGAGGCATGCTTCAACCCAGCAAAAAACTGGATTCATTTAAAGGTGAATAACTTATTATAAAGCTTGCCCCTCTGCAGGAACTGATGGAGTCAATGCCATAACAATCCCCAAAGGAAATTAAAAATACAATACAAATAGGATATTAAAACATACACCATTTAGAAATGATAATGTGGGTACTATGGTGCCACAGTATGGGGACTTTAGTGCAATTAAGATGCAACACAGTGTAAATGACAAGGAATTTCAACCAGCACTTTATTTTTAGTTCCAAATGGGCTCTGAAATGTAGAACAGCTCTCTATCAATGTATATAAGGCTTCCAAACAATGTAATTATTAAAACTATTTGGTTTTAATGTTCTTAACTTAAATATCCAAGCAGACTCTTTCCTGTCTAGTTCCAAATTGTAATCACCACCTCTTAGCCTAAAGAGAACATGGTCAATGCCATGTATCTTATTTTGTGGGCTCTAGTGTCTTCCACTCCCATAAGATGTCTGGCTATTGGGTGTTTTTCATCATTCCTAAGTAATGCCCTATAGTGTTCTTGGATTTGTTCTTTCAGAAATCTGATTGTCTGACCAATGTACACTTTCCCACAAGTACACCACAGGGCATAAATAATGTATTTGGTATTACAGGTAATAAAGTTATTAATATATACCGGATGATCCCCAGAGGTCCAGGGGTTGAAAACATTTAGCCTGAAATGTATCCCTACAAACAAAATATAAAGAAAGTTAATTTGTAGACTAGATAGAGACTACCCTACTCCCAAAAGAAAAAGAACAGCACAGGGCAACACAATGGGAACAAGAACAAGTATAGTTTTATAGATGAGAAGAAAGCTGCACCACAGGGAAGGGAAGGAGAAAGAAGGGGAAAAAAACATATACATACATATTAAAAACTATCGGAATTTTAAGGTCTAACATAAAGATTTATGAAAAGAAATGGCCATGCCAATGCCTGTACTTCAGTGTACAACAATGACTATTTTAGTCATCATTTCTGTGGGGGTGGGGGTGTCAGGAAGTAGCGAGTTTCCAGAATTGTGGTGGGGGGGAAGGAAGGGCAAGGTAGATAGGGCATTATTTACAAATAACTACTGGGGGGTGGGGGCTCAGGAACTGGATGGATTCCAGAATTTTAGGAGGGGGAGTAGAGGGTAGATAGGGCAATATTTACAAATAAAATAAAGACCAATCATAAGAAAAAAATGCAAAAAAATGGTTAGCAATTCAAATAGTATGGGATCCAGGGAAAGATCTACAAGCTAGAAATATAACAGCAAACTCACATCAGGAACATACACACAGCTGAACTATACCAAGAGAACTATATGGCTAACACTTTTAAGATACTATCCATGAATGTGAAGGGTCTGAGAAATAAAAGTAAAATGAATAAAGTAATAAAATATTTACAAAAAAAGAAAATTACTACTGCCTTGTTACAGCAAACTCATTTTTCATCTAAAGAATTTTCATGGCTCACAAATCGGTGGGGGCCAGGTATTTCTGCAGACTACTTAAACAATTCCAGAGGTGTGACAATCACTTTTAATAAACAAAATGATATTCCAAAAAATACATAGCAATGAAACAGATATACAAGGAAGATGGTCTATAACAGAAATGAGAATACCAAGTTTTAGATGGACACTAGCAACAATACATGCCCAAAATTTAAATGATTCTAATTTTTTTACAGAATATTTCTTACAGTTAACCTACTGTATAGCCCACCTAATAGGAGGACATTTTGATCTAGCAATGCATGAACAAGATAACTCCACTAAACTAGACAACACACACAGACCTTCTAGAAGAATAATTAAAAATTCATGATATATTTAGGTTTATAATAGACCCCTGGAAAGACAAAAAAAAAAAAACCAGAAATAAGATTCTACTCATACTTTTATACAGCACAACAATCATATTTTAGGATAGGCTTCTTTTTATGTTTGCTTGCACGCATGCGCAAGAAAATGACATGACAGCTTAGGAGAGCAGCGGGTTGTGGAGGCGCGGCAGTGTTACAGCCAAGAGAGGCACTGCATAGGGGGCTTGGCAATGGTGGACCAATGGAGGCACAGTGTGGTGATGACGCTGGTCTCCAAAAGTGCACCAACTTCTAATGTTTTCGCCACAGTGATCAGGGGCCACTTCATCATTGCAGTATCAGTCACTGTGCTGCAATGAGGGAGCGACCTGTCATTGCACAGCAGAATGTTAACTAGCGTAATACTGTTTGTGAACATGGCAGGTGGCTTGCTGCCACGTTCACAAACAGTAATATGCTGCCCCTATGCCGAGGGGGTGCCCAATCCCCCTTGGCAGCAAGTGCCCCCCCTCAGACGGTCTTTGTTTGCCGTCGGGGTCCCCAATCCAAAGTCAGTTTCAGTGCACAAATACCCTATCTGCTGATGGGGGAGCCCACTCCCCATTGGCATGATCTAACCGAACCCCCTCATTTTCTTGTGTGCCAACAGGGGTGCCCAATCCCTGTCAGCATGATTCCCCCCCCCCATTCTTGTTGTGCTGACAGGGGTGCCCAATCCCCATCAGCATGATGGCCCCACCCTTTTCTTGTGTGCCGATGAAGGTGCCCAATTCCCTGCCGGCTACAGGTCCCCTAAACAAAACAGTCCATTGGCATGCTGGGAGCTCACCCCAGCATGCCAAATGCCCCTATGAAGTAGAAACCATCCCACGTTGTCTTTTTTTTTCCTGTGGAGACAAAATGGTCCTTCCCAGTCTCCCAAACCCCTCCCACAACCCGTGCCCACACACTGTGCAGCCTGCCTCCCCACCCCCACCCCATACTTACCTCTGGAGTCTTGCGCAACAATCTTCGGTGGACTGGGAATACGTCTGCACTCTTCAAAGCTGACCGTGAACTGAGGAAATGCTGGTAAGCTGTATAATGGGATAGATTGGGTTTTTTCAACTTTGCTGCATATCTCAGGCATTTTTTGGAATTTTGGCACCACATTTTCAACATGGGGTTTTTGGGACCCCTCCTCATGAATTCTGGCACTGTCATGGCATTAATCTGGCCTGAAGGGTGATTTCACAGTCACTGCACAAAATCACCTTTCCGGACTGATTAATGAAATGACAGAGCCAGTGTTCATGAGGAGGGCTTTCAAAAAGCCTATGTTGCAAATTTGGTGAAAAAATCCTTAGAAATGACTGTTTTACGAGCGTGCATTGAGCAGTTCCTACGCAGGCTCATAAGTTCACAAATTTGTAACATTTGAACTCCAGATTTTCAATGTTGCCATTCTATCACACCTACTTATAAGCAGTACAGCTGTCATTTTTCATATCTTGCCCAAAATGTGTTTCCATGCATGTAGCGCACAATGGTGCAGTCTGTGTGTGAAATCAATGTTTGGGACATATTAAGAAAATCACACTGAAAGTGTTCATGAGCAGAGGTCTTACAATGGCTATGTTGAAAATTTGGTGACAAAATTCCTAAAAATGACTGTTTTATGAACGTGCATTGCGCAGTTCCTATCCACACTCATAAGTGTGCAAATGTTTAATATTTGCACTCCAGATTTTCAGCAATACTATTTTACCACACCTCCTTATGAGCAGTACAGTTTTAATTTAGCACATCTTGCCCACAATGTGTTTCTGTGCATGTAGTGCATAATGGCACAGTAGGTGTGCGAAATCAATGTTTGGGACACATTACGAAAATCACAGTGACACTGTTCATTAGCAGAGGTCCTGAAATGTCTATGTTGAAAATGTGGTGAGAAAAGTTCATAAAATGACTGTGCTACTAGCGTGCATTGTGCAGTTTCTGTGCATGCTCGTACCTTTGCACATTTGCAATATTTTCACTCCAGATTGTCAACACTGCTGTTTGTCTGCACCTCCTTATGAGCAGTACAGCTGTCATTTTTCACATCCCGGCCCAAATGTGTTTTTGCACTTGCGGCACAGACTAGCATGGTTGCTGTGGGAAATCACTGTTTGAGACACATTACAAAAATCACAGTGACACTGTTCATTAGCAGAGGTCCTAAAATGCCTATGTTGAAAATTTGGTGTTGATAGTCCATAAAGTGACTGTGTTACGAGCATGCTCTGAGCAGTTTCCACGCACACTTATAACTTTGCACATTTGTAATATTTTCACTCCATATTTTCAACACTGTCATTTTTCCACACCTCCTTATGAACAGTACAGCTGTCATTTTTCACATCTTGGTAGAAATGTGTTTTTGCAGTTCCGACATATACTACCATGGTTGCCGTGGGACATCAGTGTTCAGGACACAGTAACAAAATCACAGTGACGCTGTTCATGAGCACAGGTCGTTAAATGCCTATGGTGAAAATCTGGTGATGAAACTCCATAAAATGACTGTGTTACACACATGCATTGTGCGGTTTCCATGTATGCTTGGAACTGCAAGCATTGTTAATATTTCCACTACACATTTTCAACATTGCCATCTCTTCATACCTCCCTATGGATGGTTCAGCTGTCATTCTTCACATCCTGCCTGATCTGTGTTTTCATACATGTGGTGCAGAATGGCACTGTCACTGTTGGAAGTCACTTTTCGGGGCACATTGACAAAATCACACTGCCACGGTTCATGAGAAGAGATCCCAAATGCTTTCATGAAGTGGGCTCACAAAAGGGCCATGCTCAAAATTTGTACTGTGAATACCAACAAACGCCTGAGGCATTAGGGTTTCTTACCATAACATCCTACCCTGTACAGATTGCCGACTGTACTGCTCATGCCATCCACCCCACCCTCCGCCACTGACAGGCATTGAGGTGTACCTTGGACTCTTCATCCCAAGACTTCACACCATTCTCCTATGCACCCATTTCAACATATGTCCTTTTGGAATGGGCTGGCTGTAAAGCCAAACACCCTAAGGCACAAGTCAACACATCTCACTGTCTGCAGAATAGGGTGAGGTGACATGGCTTGACCGTCATGGGTGACGACCCAAAAACTTACCCCACATCCTTTCCATCTCTACAGCATGGAGGTGCAGTTCATGTCAAGTTCATTACTTCACTACCACTCCTATTCTGCATCTGTTTAACTCCTGCATTTCTAATGCTAATACCAGCAAGCAAACATTTGGAATTGACAAATGCTTGTTAATCTCTGAGAGAATAAAATATGCAAATATCTATATACAGTATATGGGTATAATTATCTCAGATCATTCACTTTGCATATTAATAATTTAAGTTAATAAAGACTCTTTAATTCATAGAACATGGAGAATGAATCAATCTTTGTTAAAATACCACAAATATCAAATAGATTTAGATTGGAAATACAAGAATTCTTTGAAAATAATACAGTACAAGATACAAATATCCTAAATATATGGGAAGCTTTTTAAGATTCGCTTAGGGGAAAAATGACGAGTTTAGAAGAATTTATAAAAAAGTCAGAATATAATCATTAAGCAATTAGAACAAGAAATACAGACCTGCATATACTACATGGCAATACCATGGACAAAAACATATACAATAAATTAATTAAAAAAAGAGCAATATAATACACTAATGAGTGAAACAATAGAAAAATAAATAATGAAAGCAAGGTCAAATTACTATGTAATGTCTGACAAACTTTTAAAGCTGCTAACTTGGCAGACAAAAAAGAACAAAAACAAAATTATATTTTAGCTATAGAAGATGAAAATGGAAAACTAGTAGAAAAACAAGATATTAATAAATGCATTGTGCAGGAGGGGGACCAGAATCCTAGGTGATAGGTTTAAATGTTTCATTGGTAAGCATTTAAACTAGCCAAGGGGGGAAACACTGAAGGGAAACAGGGAAAGCCCAGTTCCTTCCCCCCCACAAAATAGGGTAGTAAGTTAAGTAGACACCAAGGTAGAGAAATCGATATGGAGCAGGACAGGGCTAAATCCAGAAAAAGGCAGTAAGGACAGGGATGAGCTAAAAGGCCATCAAAAAATGGAGGGTGATGAGTACCAATGGCCGTAGTCTGTATAACGAGCTCCCTGAACTAGTGGCCTTGATGGAAGAGGGGCACCTGGATATCATGACAGTCACAGAAACATGGTACACAGAGAACCATTACTGGGATGTCAACATACCAGGGTACACAAGCTACAGGAGGGACAGGGAGGGTAAAAGATGAGGAGGAGTAGCTCTCTATGTAAGGGAAGGGATCAAAGCAACATATCTAAATGACAAATAGGGAGTAGATGAGGCACTGTGGGTCATCCTGTGGACAGGCAATGGCACCACAATCTTCACGGGGGTTGTATATAGACCCCCCATCTCAGGGAGAGGCAATGGACAAAGAAATGATAGAAGGTATCCTTAGAATGGCAGAAAAGGGGGAAATATTGTTAATGGGGGACCTGAATATGCCAGATGTTAACTGGAGCACCTTTGCTGCAGCCACATCCAAGAGCAGGGTTATTCTTGATGCCCTACAGACAGCTAGTAGTGGAACACACTCAGGAGAGAGCAATCTTAGACCTGGTACTGTCAAATGGGGATGGAGAAAGGATCTCAGATTTAGAAGTGGGTAGCAATCTGGGGACAAGTGACCACCAAACAGTGAGTTTCACGATAAACACAGCCATACAAAAGCAAGAGTACTGGACTTTAGAAGGGCTGACTTTGGGAAAATAGGAGAGTGTCTCAGAAAAGCACTAGCAAACAGGCAAGAAGGAGGGGTGGAGGAACAATGGGGGAAAATCAAAACAGCCATCTCAGAGGTAACAAGCCTTTGTGTGAAGCAAATCAACAAAACAAAATGAAGGAAAAAAACACTATGGTTCTCAAAAGAGGTGGCAGGGAAGGTTAAGGAGAAAAATGTAGCATTCAGGAAGTATAAAAAAACACAGAAGGAGCAGGACAGAGAACTGTACCAGTTAAAATAGAAGGAAGTAGGGAAGGCAGTCAGAATAACAAAGGCCCAAACTAAGGAAAAGATAGCCAAATCAGTTAAGAAGGGGGATAAAACCTTTTATAGGTACATTAGGGAGCGAAGAAAGACCAAGGGCGGGATAGTGAGGCTTAATAAAGGGAAAGGAGGGTGGGCAGAGAGTGACAGTGAAAAAGCAGGGATACTGAACGAATACGTCTGCTCAGTATTCACAACAGAAGAGGAGGGGAAGTACCTAAATCAAAGAATAGAAGCACTCTGTATAGGGAGGTTGACACCAGTCCATTCACAGAAGAAAGAGTTCTGAAAGAACTTTTAAAACTGAAGGTGGACAAAGCAATGGTGCATGATCAGATTCACCCAAGAAATCTAAAAGCACTAAGGGGAGAACTAGTGACACCACGGACTACCCTCTTTAACAAATCATGGGAGGATGGGGTGGTAACTGAGGACTGGAGGAGGGCAGATGTGATTCCCCTTCCCAAAAGTGGACGCAAGACAGAGGCAGGAAACTACAGACCAATTAGTTTGACCTCAGTGGTAGGGAAAATGATAGAATCACTTCTGAAGGAAAGAATTGTTGAGTTCCTAGAGGCCAGTGGGGCACAGGACCCACAACAGCATGGGTTCACAGCAGGAAGATCATGTCAGATGAATCTAATGGATTTCTTTGACTGGGTTACCGAAGTATTAGACCAAGGAGGGGCTGTGGACATGGTTTACCTAGACTTTAGCAAGGCATTTGACATAGTCCCACACAAAAGATTAATATACAAGTTAGCCAGCCTTTGAATGGGCCCTAAGGTGGTAGCCTGATTAAAAAATTGGCTGGACAACAGGACGCAAAGGGTAATAATAAATGGAATCCACTCTGAAGAAAGGGGGGTTACTAGCAGGATACCACAGGGTTCAGTACTGGGACTGGTCCTCTTTACTGTCTTTATAAGTGACATTGCAGATGGACTGGAAAGAAAAGTATGTCTCTTTGCAGACTACACAAAGATTTGCAACAGGGTCAATACAGAAGGTGGAATGGAAAGGATGCAAAGGGACTTGGCAAGGTTACAGGAATGGTCAAAGGTATGGCAGCTTAGATTCAATGCAAAGAAGTGCAAAGTAATGCACCTGGGAAACAAAAACCCAGGGGAAGAGTACACAATGGGGGGTGAGATACTAACAACAACAAAAATGGAAAGGGACCTGGGGGTAGTCATATCAGATGACCTTAAGGTGGGCAAACAATGTGAGAAGGCAGTAAGGAGGGCTGGCAGGATAATGGGATGCATAGGGAGAGGCAGTACCAGTAGAAAACAAGAAGTTGTTATCCTTCTATACAGACAGTTGGTGAGACCCCATCTGGTGTACTACATGCAGTGCTGGAGACCCCATCTCTGCAAGGACATAGACAGGATGGAGGCTGTCCAATGAGACAACTAAAATGCTGCAGGGTCTACACCAGAAGACATATAAAGAGAGATTAAAGGACTTTAATATGTATACCCTCGAGGAGAGGAGGGAGAGGGGGGACATAATAGAAAATTTCAAGTACCTTAAGGGAATCAACAAAGTCCAAGAGAGTAGCATCTTTCAGAAAAAGAGATGTGTAAGAACAAGGGGGCACAATTTGAAGACAGAGGGAGGATGACTCAGAGGCAATTTGAGGAAGTATTTTTTTAAGGAGAGGGTTGTGGATACGTGAAACAGCCTTCCTGAGGAGATAGTGGAGTCAAAAACAGTGGGGGAATTCAAGAATGCAAGGGACAGACATAAGGTGATTTTAGTGGCGGGGGGGGTAGGAGGAAATAGGCTGTTGGTTAACAAGGCCTGCAGCTTATCCATTAAGTAGGGAAATGGGAAGACTAGGTGGGCCAAGTGGTCCTAATCTGCCATCAAATTCTATGTTTCTATGCTTCTATGTTTCTATGTTTCTAAGAAAAATATTATCAACACTTAATATTCGTCATAAATGAACAAATCTGAAACAGAAATAGATAATTTTTTGCAACAAATTAATCTCTTTCATATAACACAAGATATTAATGAACAGGTAGATCAAGACATCAAGGAACAAGAAATAAAACGGGCGATTAATGATTTACCAAATGGAAAAGCACCTGACCCTGATGGGATTGTAATAGAACTATTTAAAGAATACAAATATTGATTCCAGCATTAAATACATCATTTCACTCTTTCAGTTCTGAACAAAAAATACCAGAAACATTCAACAATGCAACTATATAGGTATTTAAAAAAAGAAATAAATAAATAAGGACCCATTGAGCTATGCATTATATAGACCCATATCATTGCTTAATGTTGACTATAAAATATTTACAAAAATCATTGCTAAAAGATTAGAACCAATACTACCTCAAATTATAGACAGTAATCAGAGCGGTTTCATTAAAGTAAGAACACCTGCTGGAAATATAAAGTGCACAATTGACATAATACCACAAAAAGAAACAAATGATGCTATACTATTTGCAACTGATGCAGAGAAAGCATTCGATTGGGTCGAATAGAAATATATATTCAGAGTCGTAAAGAAGATGGGGTTTGGTGCACGGCTCAGCAGGTGGCTACAATTAATAAATAATACACCAGCAGCCAGGATAAAAACAAATAACAATAGCTCTGACAAATTCATTCTACAAAGAGGCACAAGACAGGGGTGCCCCCATCCCCATTAATATCTGTAATTATAATAGAATCTTTAGCAATAGCCATCAGAACAAATTCACAGATACATGGTATAAAAATTAAAGACAAAGCATACAAATTTAGCCTATATGCAGATGATGCCCTTCTATATTTACCTCAACCTATAAATTCACTAAAAGAACTTATAAATATTACAAACAAATTCTGGCAAAAACTCAGGTTATGAAATAAACTGGGCTAAAGCAATAATCCTTAAACTAGATAATCAAAAAGATATAACATTGACAGATCATTACACGTGTCAACAAATACACAGATACACAGGGTTAGATGTAATGGGCAGACTAAATGTGCTGTGTGGCCTTTTTCTGCCCTCACATTTCTGTGTAATCTGTGTAATATCTAGGTGTCGATTTAACAGCTAGGATTGGCCAACTATTTGAGGCAAACTATAACACTACCATTACAGACATACAGAATGAGCGTAATAGATGGATTTCACTACCCTGAACAGTAAGAGGATGCATCAGTATTATAAAAATGAAGGTATAACCCAAGTTAATTTTTCTCTTTCAGGCTTTTCCTATTCCAATGCCACAATCCTTCTTTAAAAATTAAAAACAATAATAATCAACTTTATATGGAAAACACAAAAAGCCAAGAACAGCATATTCAGTCTTAACATTACCAAAAATTAAAGGAGGACTAGCTTTACCAGATATGTATAAATACTACGTAGCAGCCCAAATTGCTAACATCTGGACATGGATGAAAGAAACCAAACTTTTACCCAAATCAGCACTACTGGAACAGGTAATGCTACATCACTATTCAAAATTATGAAATCTACTCTACTCTGCATACTGTCAAGAAGCTTGAAATATAAAAGAATGCATAACAACAAAAACTACAACACAAGCGTGGATAAAAGCATGCCAAATGTTAAGAGAACAAACTAAAATATCCTCCTATACATCAATATATATGAATGATAACTTCGTCCCATAAATAACAGGGAACATCTTTAAAATATGGAAATAAAACAGCTTTCAAGAAATGCAGATGATGTTTCAAAATAATGAGTTAAAAACATTTGAACAACTCCAACAAGAAATCAGTTTCCCAAAATCTCACTTCTTTCAGTATCAACAGATTGAAAACGTTATTAAAAAGTACAGAAAAACAACTAAATTACAGTAAGAAATCAACCATATTGAAACTATTTAAAGATAAAATGACAAACCCAAACTGATATCTATGATATATGAAATATTTAATTTTTATTTTATTTATTTTAAAATCTATTAAATGGGTAAGGACACTGAGCAAAAATTAACTCTTTTTCAGGATCAACCTGGGACATACAATCCATACGAAGTAACAAAAACATACAAACAAACATACAGAACAAGTTAAATATTACAATTACATACATTAAAGGATAACAGGTGATTCTTAAAATGAGTTTTGAAACTAGATAATGAAGTGGCAGACTGCAACAGAATAGGCAAATCATTCCACAATTTGGGAGTGGCAATAAAAAAGTAATGTAAACCAGACTTATTCTTGTGAGCACTTACGTTAAGAATGTTTGGAGAGAACATTAATAAGGACCAAGAAGAACTAAAGAAAAATGGGAGAAAGAACTAGGAATCAATATAACAGATGCTTAACGGCAAGACATAGCATCCTTTGCTACAAAAGTTAAAGACAGCAAATTACAGCAGATACAGATAAACACCATATATAGAACATACAATGACCCCTCAAGATTGCATCGATTTAATACAAATATTGCAGAAGTATGTCTGAGATGTACTACTACCAGGAATTTAATTCACGTTACATACTTGTCCCTGTTTGTCAAATTTCTGGCCCAAAATAATACAAATAACAGAAACAAAAACATGAAGAGACCACTGATATCATTACCTCAACTAACTTTACTATCCATATCAACAATATACAACCAGTTAGATATACATCAACAGAAATTCATAACCATAACAACTACAATTGCAAAAACATGCATACTTATAAAATGGCAGGATAAGACCCCATCAATCTGTAAAACATGGATTTACTTAATGATTGATACCATGAACCTAGAAAAATATACTACGTAAAAAATGAAAAAAAAAAAGATATATTTGAGAAGATATGGTCCCCTTTCCAGAATAGCCTTCAACAATGAGTACTGAAATAAAGAACATAAAACAAAATATAAGAGTAGATAGGAACCTCGACCCCACGGTGATGATGCTAAAGAATGACCATCTGTACTGAATATAATCATGTGACGTATTGGTCTTGATCCTTATCTTTATCCCCACAAAAAAATTCAAGACATTGATGATGGGGAAATTACTCCTAGTTCATGGGTCTGAGTGATGGCAAGTACTGATACAAAAGGTTCAGTGTTCGAGTGATGGAAAATGCATCCAGCCCGCCACCCCCTGACCAAGGAAAGCAGGTACGATTGGTTACCTCCTAGCTCGGAGCTGTCCGACTTCAATCCCCATAATTGGACTGGCTCCTGAGGACTGTGGCCACTTCCCAATTGGATGCTGCAGATTCCCATTGAGAAAGCAAGCACCCAAGGCACCTTTTTCAAAACACAGCTCGGCCACTGCCATGCTGTACTGCTCTCTGGACAGTTTTGTTCTGCTGAATTTACTGCTCATGTGGAAGTGTTTTTTTTTTTTCTCTTATTGGAATCTTCTGCTGTTTAACATGCTGTACTAGCTAGGTCTGGCTTCTATATAGCTTATGGCTTGTACTGCTGAATATTTTTACTGCTTAAACATTTAACCTTTAAACTATTGCGCTGTATATGTAGGAATTGCCTTCCAGAGTATAGCAGAGTTGTAATGAACTTTGACTGTCTGATGTCTGTATAGCTTACTGCTTGCACTACTGAATTTTTTTCTGCTGAGCTAATTGCCCAATGTTGTAGAATAGCTTGAACAACTGAGTACTGCCTACTGTTTTTCTGCCACACTCTTTTCCCATTACGGTTCCTCTCATTCATCCTCAGACTGTTTTCTTTGTTTCCCTCTTTCGATTGCATTTTCCCTTTTGCATTTCTTTCTCTCTATTCCCCAAACTGTTTCTTTGTCATCTATTGGACCCCTGATTCACTATCCTGACGCCCCCCCGGAACCAGCACATTCTGTAAATATTGCCTGGCATTTTTGGCCATCTTCTTGACCCATTCCAGACTACCCTGAGTCCTCTCCACCACACGCCTCCTTTCTAGCTCTCCCTGGTCTCATTCAAGGGTCCTCCCCCCAACTCCATCAACCTCCTGAACCACTTTTTGTTTTGCTAAATTCCCACCTGGCACCTTTGACCAGACCTCTATGCAGGAAACTTTTCCCTCCAACTATTTGCACCTACTTCTGCCCTGAGCACTAAATTGCCAGGGCCCTCACACCAATTTACTTGAGCTTTGTCTTTGACTTTTTAACTAATGGCCCACCTTTTTTTCTGCTCTTTTTTAGCCACAAGCCCAAATCAGGCTCTTCACTTCAGCCAACTGGCCCTGGCGCTGCTACCTGCCAGCGGCCAGACCTCTGCATCCAGTCTGCCACCCCCTGACCAAGAAAAGCAGGTACGATAGGTCAGCTCCTAGCTAGGAGCTGTCAGGCTTCAATCCCTGTAATTGGACTGGCTGCTGGGGACTGTGGCCACTTCCCAATTGGATGCTGCAGAACCCCTTTGAGTAAGCAAGTACCCAAGGCACCTTTTTCAAAACACAGCTCAGCCACTGCCTTGCTGTACTGCTCTCTGGACATTTTTTTCATCCACACCCCTACCCCCACCCCCTCCTCCCTCCTTTATTAAATACACTTCCCCAGTGATCCCCACCCCATGAGGCCTCACATTAGTCAATTACAGCAACTCCTTAAAGGGTCTCTCCTTCCTGTAACTTCTTAAAGAGGTGATCCTCTCTTGTGCTCAAATTTAACTTATCGTCCTCAATGCTTTTTGGATCAAGTGCATTGACACTGACTATGGTCCTCTTCCAACTTCCTACACCAGCCCCACCTCACTTAGGACTGTCACCCTCTACCTATAGTACCCCGTCTTATCTACAACACCTCTACCAGACCCCCCATGCTCGACCACCCCCCCAGTACCCCTCCACACTTCCACCCCTGCTACCTCTTACTTCTCTCTGATACCTTGGTCTCTTCTTCTCTATGCCTTTCCCACCCTTTGTACTCTACCCACCCCTTGCACCCCAGCACCCTGCCCTGTGTCCAATAGCAAGGTGAGATGCCACAATCACTACCATGCTTTGGTGCTCCTAATCACCCTCCTGTTGCTTCTATCAGGTAACATTCATCCAAACCCTGGCCCCGTGCCCAACCTTGTGAACAAGCCTGCCCAGGCTCATGGACTCCGCATAGCTTCCATGAATATTTGCAGCCACTTTAAGAAGGCTGCTGCATTCCAATGCTTGGTTACTCAGCATCAACTGGACATTGTCGCACTCGTAGAAACCTGGTTATCCAAATCCACCCCTGACTCCTTCATCTCCCTCCCTGGTTACACCCTTTTCAGGGAAGATCGGGTGAGTAAGCATGGAGGTGTTGTGCTCTCTACATGCTTGACTCCCTCCTTGGGGATGAACTTCCACCACCCAAGTTTGATAACGGGGTGCAAGCCCTCACGCTAAAAATCTCTCCCAACCCTGGTAAGGGTCCAGTCTTTCTCACCATTGCCTACATTCCTCCAGAAAGCAAGATCTCACCATTCAGGTGCTTGCTGACTATCTATCTGGCCTACCACTCAGACTGGTCCAGATAATTGTTGGTGACCTGAATATCAACTGGCTCTCTGCCACGGCCTCCCAAACCAAAGATATCTTTGCCACCCTTGACATGTCTCAGTTTGTAACCACTCCAACTAGATTCAACCCCTCTACTGGTACCAGCACCTTCCTAGACATCACCATTACCAACCATCCCCAGAGGGTGCTCGATATCAGTGTACTTCCCAACTCACCTAGTGACCACTCCCCAGTTGTATTCTCTTGCTCTGCTACCAACAGCAAACCTGCACCACAAACCACTCAGCAATGTCGCCTACACCCAGGCGGCCTGTGTCGCCTTAAACTGTACCTGTCACAACTGGATTGGTCCCCAATCAGGCTTGCACCATCCATAAATGAGGCATTGGATTTTTTCACTCATACTTTAAACACTGCCTGTGACCTCTATGCCCCCTTCATTAGAAATCACACCAAAAAGCAAAGCATGCCCTGGGTTACCCCCTCCATCCTTCACAAACTTAAAATAAGAGACAACCTATGGCACATTGCCATGGAATCTGGCAAGCCAGCTGATAGGCAAGTGTACAACACTGAGCGCAATAAGTGTACTTGGACCATTCGACAGGCCAAAGCCCAATACTACCAATCCTCTCTTGTCTCCTCCTGGGGGTCGGCTAGCAACTTTTGGGATAATGTAAAACAGCTGAATGGGAAATCCCGTTCCCCACCCCCCTCTCAACTCTCCTTAAATGGAACTGTCTGCTCTGACCCCCTTGGCATTGCAGACTGCCTAAACCACACTTTCTCAGATCTGAGTTCAGTCCTACTCAGTAACTTCTTTGACCCCATCCCAGTAGCATCCCTGCCCACTCTCCAGAGACCTCCTTTCTAAATGAAATGAAATCAAATCATCTTTATTTTTATAGTGCCTTTCAAAACCAAGGTGCTGTACATAAAAAAACATACAGATAAAGATAAAATTTTAAAACAAACATTAAAACAAATCATCCATTACTAGGAAAAGCTAAACTAAATAAATAAGTCTTCAACTCCATTTTGAATCTATCGGCAGTTGGGCATTCTCTCAACCAATGAGGTAGAGAGTTCCACAGGGTTGGTGATGAGAAAGCGAAGACACGATATCCTGATGTCTTTAATCGAATCCTGGGAATCTCCAGCAATCCCTCATTGGAGGAACGGAGAGGACGAAGGGGGCAGTAGGGTACCAGGAGATCTTTCCGGTAACTGGGTCCCTGATCATGTAGGGCTTTAAAGGTTAGTAAACCAACCTTAAAGGTGATCCGCCACCAAACAGGTAGCCAGTGAAGTTCGAGGAGCACAAGCATAATATGACTGGTTCTAGAAGTCCCAGTCAAAAGCCTGGCCGCCGTGTTCTGCACCAGCTGCAGGTGGCGGATATCAACCCCAGGTAGCCCTAGGTAGAGGGAATTGCAGTAATCAAGATGGGTAGTGACAAAGGCATGGACCAATGTTGGAAGATCACCCGGAGGAACCAGGTGTTTCACCCGGGTGATATTCCTCAAATGGTAAAAAGAGGATTTGACGACAGCTGATACCTGAGATTTTAGGGTCAGACCATCATCAAAAATAACGTCCAGGTTACGCACTTGATCGGAGGTAGTGAGTGACATATCATCCAGTAATAGACCTGATGGTTGTCCAGCCCCCAAACCCACCCCCCGGACGACCTGGGTCCACTACCACCACCTCAGTCTTATCTGGATTCAGTCTCAGCCAGCTGGAACTCATCCAAAGTCTGATCTCAGCAAGGCAGTTATTTAGGATGGAGAGTGCATCATCTTGTCCGGGCAGAAAGGACAAATACAGCTGAGTATCATCTGAATAGCAGTGAAAACCCAGACTGTATCGCCTGATGATATCTCCCAGTGGCAGCATATACACTGCAAACAACATGGGGGCTAAAATGGAACCCTGTGGTACCCCACAAGGCAGGGAGTGAGCGCCAGAGGAATAAATTCCAGTGGCAACTCTCTGAGACCTGTCCATGAGGTGAGAATGGAACCATTTGAGGACTGTACCAGACAGCCCACAAAAGAGCCGCAGGTGCTCCAGCAGCACATCATGGTCTACAGTGTCAAATGCAGCAGAGAGATCAAGAAGGACCAGAATGGTATGTATGCGCCTTTCGATCTCTAGCCATTAGGAGATCATTCAATACCCAGGCAAGGGCAGTCTCCATGCTTTGCTTCTTCCTAAAACCAGACTGGAGAGCATCATAGATATTGTGAGTTGTAAGATGATCATCCAATTGCAACGCAACCTCCTTTTCAATAACCTTACCAACAAATGGCAGGTTAGTGAAAGGTATGGTGGCGCTTCAAAAATTCAATTCTGTAGACAGTCTTTCTTGATTCCAAATTCCTTTTTATTTTAATTATGGCAAGCCTCAACGTGCAACACGGGAGACGTGAATTACAGCATCTTGCGCAGGGAGAGGTTCTACAGGACTCAGACATGAATGAAATATGATGAAACATACATTGAAGTAAGAAATGAATAAGGTCATATATAAATAACAGAAAATAGGACCTACAAAATATTCAGATATGAAGGATTGTGAATTTACACAAATACTAAGGGAAGGGATTTTATATTATTAATACTTGGATGAAGGCATCTCTTGATAAAGCCAAGATACTTGGTGAAACGTTGAGGGCTTGCCAAAATTAAAATAAAAAGGAATTTGGAATCAAGAAAGACTGTCTAGAGAATTGAATTTTTGAAGCGCCACCAAACCTTTCACTCTGTAATAGAGCATATTTTCATATCTTTGACACATCAGGAGTGGCAGCATAAAGAATAACGAAAATGTCCATTTCCTGTGGGATTGTGCTTTCTTTCATGACATAGGTTAGAGGTAGGCCGGTAGTTAGCTAGACAATCTGGGTCCAAGGAGGGTTTTTTAAGGAGTGGTCGAAAGACCACCTCCTTGAGAGGGTCAGTAAAGACCCCCCTCTCCAAAGACTTCCAGACAATGTCAGCAAGGATCAGGCAGATAACTTCTACACATCCCACTAAAAGGGGTGTAGGACCCGGATCCCAACTACAACTGGTTGGTTGCAGTGTTTGGATGATCTTCACAATGTCAGTGAACTCCAGCCGGTGAAAATCTGACCAGACAGATCGAGTGCATGCCACTTCACGTCGACCACTGCAATCCCTCATAGGAGAGGTCGGACTAATGCCAGACCTGATGCTGGCAACCTTATCTGCAAAAAAATGAGCGAACTCTTCGCATCTCAGCTGAGAAAAAGCTTCTCTGGGCTGGAGACAGATTGGATTGCACAATCTGTCAACAGTCCGGAAAAGCTGAGCCGGTCGATTCTGTGCAACAGAAATCTCCCTGGACAGGAATTCTGCCTTCTTACAGGTGATTTCTGATTGATAGCCATCATAATGTGCCATCAACCTAAGCCTGTCAGCATCATGGCCGGACCTCTGCCAGGCTCTCTCCAACCTTCGGCCAACTCACCTTAACTCCTTCAAGGAGCCATCAAACCAAGGGCTCCTTGAAAGAAGGGTGAGAGGCCGAACATGAACAGGAGCAATCTTGTCCAGACCATCTCCCACAGCCTTATTATAGGCTAGTACGAGATCGTCTGGACTCATGCATTCACCTGACAGGCCCAATAGATCCAGTACTGCCATTAGGTCACTGGGGTCAATGCCCCTTAAAGGGCGGTACTGAACCATCTCCGTAGGGGCAGACCTATTAGGGGGAGCCCTGAAACTGAACCTTATGGTGTGATGGTCAGACCAGCTGACTGGTTCCACCCCCAAATCAGCAATCTCTATACCCAAAAGGAAGATCAGATCCAATTAATGACCCCCTACATGGGTCGGGGAGGTAACCACCTGTGTTAGGCCCAGCGACGTCATCAGCTGGAGGAGATTTTGACCAAGTGCGAGAGTTCATCGTCGACCCAGGCATTGAAGTCCCCACAGAACTATCAGTCTGAGGGACCTCAACACCATGTCGATGATGAAGTCTGCTATGTCCTGCAGGAATTCTCCACCATCTCCTGGTGGATGGTAGACGAGGAGAATACTGCAACCTACACCCTCTCCCAGGATATATTCAAAGGATCTGGTACTTCCCAATGGCACATCCACAAGGCCCAGCTCAGTTTTAAACATAATGGCCACACCCCCGCCCCCACGATCCAACCTTGGATGATGTATCACCGAGAACCCGGCTGGAGTTGCCGAGGCCAATATAGGGCCTGGATTTTCATCCATCCAGGTCTCGGTGATGCAAGTCAGATCAGTTGATCCAACAAGATCAGCTATAATAGCTGTCTTGTTTTTAAGTGATCTGGCATTGCATAACACCGCCAAGGTGGGATGAGCTGTCGGGGAAGACCTCGGCACCTGCCCACTAAAGTCGGAACCCTTGGGTATGGGGAGAAGACAAGAATAGCCTCTATCCTGCCCCCATTTTGCCCCAGGGCATCTCCTGGACCCCACAACCCCAATCCACCCTCCCCCTTCCTGTCCCCCACCAGGCCCAGCTCTCCACCTTCTTTTATGCATCCTAAGAATGCCCAAAGCATGACACCTAAAATAGGTGTCGGATGACAATGGGGGACATTCAAAGGGACGCAATTCCCTGAGCCTGGTGGGGGAATAATGCCCAACCATCACTGAACCTCCCCAACACATCATAATAAAAACCAAATAATTTAGAGAGAGGTAAAAAAATAAAATAAAATAAAACAAAAATAATAAACAAAAAACCTATCACTCTTAAATAACAGAAGATAATAATTTACTCCTCCACTCTCTCTCAAGGGGGGGTCATAAATCCCAATAGTCCAGCACTTCCTAGTTACAGACCACTTAAAAGCTATTGTCCTTTAAAATAAATAATTAAAATAATCCAAAACTCTGGAAATAGATATTATAGATCACAAAAAAGAAACCCCATACAGAATCCACTCTAAAGAGAGTTCAGGTCCCGGAAAATTAAATAATAATTAACTAAAAAGTATAGCATTAAATACAATTTACAAAATAAAATATAACATAATCTCTACTAGATAAGAGAATATATTTAAATAAACAAAATGAATACAGTTTCACTTTCAACCCCTGGTACTCTCACTACCCTGGGAGTCAATACTAAACCAGGCACTGTCACTGCCTAGATGATTATGATGATGAAATAAAATTGAATATTTGAAGTTCCCAGGCACTCACACTACCTGGAAAATAAAGAAATAATTTGGGCACTCTCACTGCCCAAGATACATTAAAAAATAAATTCAAACCAAAATATATTTCCACCAAAGAGTCCAGGAAATATTCTCTCCAAGAGGGTATCTTAACAGAATCCATTTCTTTTTTGGCTCACTAAAATGTCCAATGCTAGATCCAAACAAAGTCAAAATTCAAATCTCCTGGCCTCTAAAATATATTGAAAGAAGTCATTTCACAAATACTAGAACAGCAGTCAATCCATCTGTTCAGATTTTAAATCAGACACTGAACTCCATTCATCAATTTTCCACCGCAGAAAGGGGATTTCTGGAAGGAGCCAAGAGTGTGCAAACTACAGATGAATAAAGGGATATCACCATCTTCCCTCTACACCACCCCAGGCTAACCTAATTCCCCACCACCTGCAACCCACAGCTACAGACACCCTTAGGGATATACAATAAAGTACACCCCTAGAGCAACTTAGGAGAGACCCAAATCCTCCTCTGGCTCCCCAAAGGCCAAACAAGACAACTCCCGCTCGGTCCCAGGTAACACAATGGGACAGCAGCCCAAGGTGTAGGGGAGAGGGATTCCCCACCCAGCACCACTCAATGACCCTCGACGCCCCTAAGTTCCAGAGAAGCGGTAACTCCAGAGCCCACAGCAAAGTTATTTTGGGGCAGTATGTAACAATTCAAATCACTCACAGACTCCTCTAATCAGCGTTTCAAACACAAATGCCTCTGGGACACTCTTCAGCTTAACTCTTCTGGAGTAGTCCCAATCAAAACTCAGGCTCTCAGGATATGTGTTAGCCTCAAACCACGGCAGACTACACATCTAACGAACAGGCACTTCCCCGGTCACCTCAGCTGGCTCCACCAACTCCACTGGAGATCTTCAGACTTTAGAACGGCTTCTCCATGAAATTCTGTTGCAATTCATAAATACACAAAAGCGATGCCAAATAATTACGGAGCGCATAGAAAAATAATAAAACTATCAGCTATTCCGAGACTCGCTTAACTTAAACTGAACGCAAGAATGCATAAAATTAAACAGCTGAAGTAAACATGCAATAAACTTTATAAATAATCAAAATAAATTAACGAATGGATAGTTAACAGATGAAACAAATAAAAAATGACAGTACTTTACTAGCTTGTCGACTGCTGGCCCAGCGTGGCCGCCATCTTGGATCTTGCAGGGAACATCTACCTACGTACCATCTCCCCGCTGGAGGCTAGACCCCTTCTGCAAAAAGCCGTTTGTAGTAACAACTCCGGCACCAACCTACTGGGCACTAGGCTACTTCATCTGACATTGGATGCTATCCTGGTCCCACTTACTGAGCTGCTCAACCAGTCTCTGTGCCTGGGGCAGTTCCCCAGCACATGGAAAACTGCCATCATCACTCCCATCCTAAAGAGCGGTGATCGAGCAACCCCGGGTAACTATCGACCTATCTCCATCCTCCCCCCACTCTCTAAGATCCTTGAAAAAGTAGTTGCCAACCAGGTTACCGAATACCAGGCCATGCACAATATCCTGTGCCCCGAACAGCATGACTTTTGTGCAGGTCACAGCACCACAACCGCGCTACTTGAATTCTCCAACTTCCTGCACTCTGCTCTTGATGCCGGAAGTCCTGTCAGTGCCATGTTCATTGACCTCTCCAAGGCCTTTGACATGGTTTGCCATCCCCTCCTGCTTGACTCCTTCAGATGCCTTGGTTTCTCCCCTGGCCCCCTTGCATGGTTCACCAGCTAACCTCTCTGCCAGAACTCAGTGTGCAAAAATCAATAGCACCCTAACTGACACATGAGCTGTCCACTCTGGAGTTCCCCAGGGTTCCATTTTAGGCCCTCTCCTCTTCAGTCTCTACCTCAAATCCCTCCCTTCGGCCTACCCAAGTAAGATCCTCCTCCTCCTCTACGTGGATGATGCTATGTTCTATGCCTCTGACCCCAACACACTCCAGGCCACCCTCCAACAAGCTTTTGATAGAGCTGAGCATTGGTTCACATCATGAAGGCTAGTCCTGAACCTAAAAATGACCAAACCTATGCTCTTCTCGCATCGCCAAAGCAAAGCCAGTGGTGCCTTTCTCGTGATACTGCCTAGCACACTAAACCCCATTGAATAAGTTTCCTCCAAGTATCTGGGCATTACCTATGATTCTGCACTCTCCTTCCATTCCCATATCAATGTCCTTTCTGCTGCCACCAATGTCAGGATTGGACTGTTATACCAGCTTAGGGACTGCCTACCACAAGAGGCCCTTAGATTGGCAATCACCTTCTCTGTCCTGTTGCTAATCGACTATGGGCTGCCCATCTATGCTGCAGCCAACAACACTGTGCTTGCAAGAATCCAGCTCTCTATAAACAAGGCCTGCAGGCTAATGCTGGGAGCCCCTAGGCACACCCATATACGTGCCAGCTGTACTCCACCACCAACTTGCTCAACCTTGAAGAAAGACTCTGCTTCCAAACCTGCCTTCTTGTAAAAAATACCCTGCTAGGGCTTTTCCCCCCTTGGATCGCCACCTTCCTGCAGAATGCCTCCCCCACAGTCTCCACCCGCAGCACTGTCAAAACCTCCTTTATTGTCCCCAAGGTAAGGGCCTCTGTGGCCCAGAGATCCTTTTGCTATTGGGCTCCCTCCTGGCTCAATTCCCTCCCAGTCAACATAGCTGACTCCACTAAGCTTGGTCCTTTCAAGGTCTCCCTCAGAAGCTATCTGACAAGCACTCACTGCTGCAACTGCACATAATCCCCCACCTGCCCCTTACCCTCACCCCTAGGCTGGGTTTACTCTGTCTACTTTTTCTTTATATGCCTGGGGTCTCAGCCAACATCTGCTGACTAATGTAATAAAATATCTCTGTAGCCAGCCCGTCGGCGCAGCAGTTGGATTTCCGCTCGTGATGCCAGTGACCCGGGTTCGGGAATGGACCTGGGTTGCTAGAGGGCCAGCCGTGGGGAGATGGATGAAGCGTCCTCTGGACTGCTCTCCTTCTCCAGGGGAAGGGGGACAATTGTCTGCACTAAGGATCCCTGGCTGAGGCCGGGGTGCTCCACTGCTGCCGGCATCTGGACGTTAGTTGGGGGCGGGGTGGACATGGGACATCATTGCACGTCCCCGCCCCTGAGGAAAAATAACGTCCTTTCAGGGACAGAAAAATCTCTAGCTAAGCACCTCCATGATGCCCTCCTTGCCGCTTTCGATGTGCTCCCAGGCTGGCTCCCCTGACCCGAACCGACATTAGCAACACCGGTAAGTGCCGCAACCCTGCCCTGGGGGGTAAGCCAGGAGGCATGGGGGAGCACAGCTCATGTGGGTTCAGGAGGTGGCGGGGGCTGTGACCGGGGCTGAGTTTGGTGCCAGGCTGGCACAAAAAGTACAATAAATTAAAAAAAAAATATATATATATATATATATCTGGTTGCTACCTGACGTGGTACTTGTTTAAGTATATTATGACTACTGTGATCTACCTATTACCAAGCTTGTACCACCAGTGAATTCCTATAACACTGGTTGCTTTTTTAATCTAAATGTTATGTACTGTACTGTTTTGTTTGCTGTGATGTATAGCTCTCTTGACGAGGTGTCTTTGTAAATGAGTCTTTGACTCAAAGGTCTGTAAACCACTGATCTAATAAATAAATAAAGTACTACATAGGTCAGGGGTCTGAGTGATAGAAAGTGCTGATACTCTCAGTTCATGGGTCTGATTTATAGAAAGCGCTGATATTCACAGTTCAGGGGTCTGAGTGATAGAAAGTACTGATATTCCCAGTTCAAGGGTCTGATTTCTTGGCAGTACTGATACTTACATTTCAGATGTCTGAGTGATGGAAAGTACCGATATTCACAGTTCAGGGGTCTAAGTGATGGGAAGTACTAACATTCCAGTTCAAGGATTGATTTATAGAAAGTACTGAAACTCACAGTGAAAGTGATATCAACAGGACTATGGTAATACAGTTCAAGGGTCTGAGAGAGAAAAAATACAGACACCCCCGTTCAAGAGCATGAAGAATGGAAAGTACTGACACTTGCAGTTCAGCTGACTGATTATGGGGAAGTATTAATGCAGTTCAGGAATCTGAGTGAGGAAAAGTACTGATACTCCCAGAGGGCCAGACTAAGGGAAACTGTCAATACTCACAGAGGGCCTGAGTAAGGAAAAGTAATGATACTCATAGAGAACCTGAGTGAGGAAAATTATTGATACAAAGGGTCTGAATAAGGGAAAGCACCGATACTCACAAAGGGCCTGAATGAGGGAAAGCACCGATACTCACAGAGGGCCTGAGTGAGGGAAAGTACTGATACTCACAGAGAGTCTGAGTGAAGCAAAGTGCTGATACTCACAAAGGACCTGAGTGGGAGGAAATAGTAATACTCTGGGCCTGAGTAAGGGAAAGTACTGATACTTATAGAGGATCTGAGTAAGGGAATGCACTGCTAGGCAAGTTCACTCACAACTTCAGGAGGTGAATTTTCAATTCTCAAACCCTTTCTGGTTCCAGAAATCTTAAAAGCTTCTTGTTTTGAAGCCCCCTTTTCAAATAAAGTAAATCACATAAACGTAACTATATGCAAAAATACATGTAAATTATTAATTTGCTTTTTGATCACCTCAAACTGTTTTTAAGGAGAAGACTTTTTGGGGGGGCCCTTTAGCCCATACTGAATAAATAATCATCCCTTACCCCCCCACCCTGGTTGAATCTTGTGCTTTTACTGCACCTCTACCCTGCCTACATTGATGTCTAAAGCCCTTGCCAAGACCTGTTTCCATGGTGAGTGGGGACTCCCAGGTGCCAGGCTGTTGGATGAGAAGAGACTGATTGAGGAGGGGGTACCATGGCATCTATTTTACACATTATACTTTCAACAATAATTGAACTCAGTGCTGAAATGCTGATGCTTAGTCCAGAACTGAAATCAAATTGAGTAATCTTACTGTATGTTCAGGCCAAGCTTATTTTCAGGCCAGGGCTGCATCTGTCTATCACACTGTTAGTAAGTACTAGCACCCCCAGTATGGAAATTAAAATTCCAGTTCTGCATCAAGCTCTGCTTCTGTGACTGTGGTCAGTCACCAAAGCTCCCACAACCCTTACCTGCCATGGCCAGGAAAAAGCCCTATACCACTGCCTCTCCCTCACCTTGCCTTAAGCCAGTGTCTGCCAGAAGTCCTCTGTCTGCCGCCTATATCATTAATGGGGCAGTGTAGGACAGTGCTAACTCACAGCAGGATAGGTGGGCAACTGTAAATGCTGACATATCCCCCCAGGCTTTGTTTTCCTAGTGCAAAAGAAAAGCCGCCACAATGGCCAGGCATGCTCATAAGTCCAAACAACCAAGAAAGCAACAGAAAACTAAGGCACAGCCTGCTGTAAGTGAAACGAGCCAGAAAAATCACAAATTAGGGCTCTTTATTGAAGCATTAATGCAAAGTAAAATAAAACATACAGGCTTAACCAGGAAATTTACCACAAAAGGCATACTAAACTGGAGCTTGTTTCCAGGTGTGACCAGGGAGCACAAGGAAGTCACGCTACACAGTGACCCCCAACAGGAAAAACACAGTGGGACCCATCAACCTCTTACCAGTTTTGCATTAAAGTATCATCAGGGAGTGCTTTATTGTGGTAATCACACCCTATTTATAGCCCCATCTTAAAGTGACATACACCAAAACAGCATCATAACATGCCAGAGTATATTACAAACATACATATACTAACAGTAGTAGAACAACAAACTACACATATAGAGTAGCGCTAAAGTACTCATACTAATAAAACAGTGGGGGAATTCAAGAATGCATGGGACAGACATAAGGCAATTCTAGTGGGGGGTAGGAGGAAATAGGCTATTGGTTAACTAGGATCTGCAGCTTATCTGTTAGGTATGGAAATGGGTAGACTAGGTGGGCCAAGCGGTCCTTATCTGCCATCAAATTCTGTGTTTCTATGTTAAAGTATAACCATGATATCATAAATCATAATACATATATATATATATCTTCCCAATCAAACCTATTTTTCTTTCAAGAATCATGGAAATACTGTATTCAAAAATACTTGTAAGTCACTAAAGGAATAATGCCTGACAGGGTGGGTGTTATGCTGGGATAACATCCCACCTCGGGTGGTTGGGCCCGAGGCCACCGGCCGAGGGTGTCCAACACCCGAGAAGGGATGTTATCCCAGCATAACACCCACCCTGGAGGGCATTATTCCTATTATACAATGGCTTGTTGTTTTATACAGAAAAAAAAAGAATTTTGAAGAATTTTATTTAGTGTTTAAAAATATTTTTTTAAGAAAAGATGCAAACAATCAATATGCTGCTCAGCCAGATCATCAGCAGGAATGTTATGCCAGGATAACATCCCTGCTGTGATGGCCAACTGACCAATCAGGAGCTAGGATTCTTTTTTGCCATTGTATCATCACAAATATTATACAGTTCTCATATGTCTCAAATTACCATCTGATACATATGTGCAAAAGAATGTCTCCAACCACCACCAATAGTACTAAGATCCAGATTTCATGCAAGTTGTCATTCCTGCACATAGGGTATTTGGTGGCCTCTGATAGATGGGTGGAGATATATACAGTATATTGCTTCATATGATTCATGCCCCTCTTTAAAATTCAAAACATATGTAACCCCTACCCAGTAAGCCGTTTTTACCTGACAGCTCTACCAAGTGGGCTGGGTTCGGGGAGGAATAGGTCACTCGGCACATAGGCTAGGTTTGGCTACTCTGCACAGGGGCACCCAAGTAACTCTGAACACAGGAAGCAATAACTGTAATGTCCAATACCAGAAGTGGGATTCTCAAGTGTGGCTTTTATTCTCATCCAAACAGGATAAACAAAGCATAGATGGACCCCCACGGTATATACTCCTGGTAATGCAGATTTAAGGAGACCAGAACACATCCTCATCACTTTAGCCCCCAGACTCTACCACACACTGGGCATACAGCCCGAACTTGTACGTTGCTTTGGGTTACATAGCCCGAACTTGTACACTACTTTGGTTTTCCCTGGCTCGGCTCCCTTGCCAGCCACTTGGACACCTTCCATACTTCATGGAAACATTTTCTGGTGGCTCCCTAAACCACCTAAGAGCACCTCAGCTCCATCAGGGAATCCTTCTCTTTAATCCCACATCTGGGTACTTTCCTCAGGCACTGGCCAAGTACCTGAGGGAAAGCTAAAGGTGTCTCAGAGCAAATCCGTAGAGGTGAATTTGGTTACTACTGATGGGGGTCTCCCATCTCTCACTCCCACAATTCATACCCGGCCATTTCTCTGGACTGTAAACACCTCATCCTTTAGCACTCTGCTGTGTAGATTCTTGCTAAATGTATTTCACATTCAATCTACTTGTCTTGCTTCCCATTTGTGCTGGACTTGAACATACTTAAAAATAAGTGGCATTGTCCATTACTCTAGACCCCCCACAGGTTAAGCAATCCAATCCCCACATTCTTTCTTTCCATTTTGTGCTGGCCTTGAACATACTTACAAGTGGCTTTGTCCATTACTCTAGACCCCCCACTGAGTTAAGCAGTCCAATCCCCACATCTTCCAACTGTACTTGGCAGTCTTTTCCTGACCCCACAGTAACAGTCCCTTTAGTTTCCGTTTCAGGTGAAAAACACTAGGCCCTTTTTCAGAGTGAACTTACCCTTTGGTTGCAGGTGCCCCACAGGCGTTTCCTCCTCAAGGAATCTCTTACAGAGCTTCTGGTGCCTCAGCACAACTCAGACAGGCAGCTTCTTTCCCTTAGCCGGACCCAGGGGGGTTGCCCCTGGAAAGCAGGAAGACACCTTCTCCCCATCTCCTCAGGGGTGGGGCTCTGAACCATTGAGAGCACTCTCAACCAGTTCAGTTACCAGTTCCTGTGTTCCTCTTCAGGTGGAAACACACACCTTGAACAAAAGTAGCTCTAAACAGAGCTTAAAGCTCTGAGAGCCTGCACACACTCTGCTGCACTACAGTCTCTCTCTAAGACTGCAAAGAGACTGGCTTCAAATTCCCCAACATCCTACTCTAACCTCCAACTGCAACATTCCAGTGTGGCTTATGCAGCTGCAACAGTTCTAAAATGATGTCATCCCTCAGTCTCAGCTGAGACTGAGAACAGAGTGAGACAATGTGAAATCCATTTAACTGGAGTTTCACAAGCTGCCTTCCCTGCCTGGGTCTTACTGGGATTCTAGTAACCCCGAGTAACAGGGGGGTTACACAGATGACATTTTACCATACAGGGATCACAGTTTTATGCTAATGGTCAATAATATAAGTAACACCTGATGGTTCATGGAAAAAATATATATGTAAGAGGATAGAACTCTTTTCCTACTGGGCATAACAGATTAGGACCCAAGAGTAAATTGGCTAGTCCCCAAAGTAGGAATCCCTTATCATTTATAGCTAAAGGGCTGTACAACCAGTGACCCCTGGTGGGTGAGTGTTGTATAACACAATAAATAACCTTCTTTAAATTTCAAAGTTTCCCAAATCCAACCCAAACAAGGATCCAAATCCCATGCAAATTGTCATTAATCTGTGCAGGAATGACAGCTTGCATGACATTTGGATCTTAGTCCTATTGGCGGTGGTTGGAGACATTCTTTTGCTGCCTACTAGGAGCCTGGTTTTAGAGTAACACATGCCCATATAAGTATATATAATATGTATTTTTTGCACATGTGTATAAGATGATAATCAGATAATAATCTAGTATGTCACTTTAAGGTGGGGCTATAACTACGGTGTGAGTACCACAATAGAAAACTCCCTGATGATACTGTAATGCGAGGCTGGTGGGTCCCTCTGTGTTGTTCCCATTGGGGTCACTGTGTTGCCTGGTATGTTTTATTTTACTTTGCATTTGTGTTTCAACAAAGAGCACTAATTTGTGATTTCTCTGGCTTGTTTCACTTACAGCAGGCTGTGCCTTAGTTTTCTGTTGCTTTCCTTGTTTTCCAACTCCCTTGCCAGGACTCAAACTAACTGGAAACTCAACTGCTTTTTATGTTTGCTTGTACGCATGTGCAAGAAACATAGTGTGACGATCCAAAATGCAGTGCCATACAGTTGAAAAGAGAGCACCGCTTGAGGTGAGCAACCTCCCCTCCCCACACACGGCATGTTCGCATTATTTGCGTGCTCATGCACTCCTACTTCCCCACGCACACATGTATTGACGGGGTGCCTAATCCCCCATCAGCTCTGCTGTTCCCCCAGTCTGTATGGCCAACGAGGGTGCCCAATCCTCCGTCGGCTCTTCTGTCCCCCCCCAGACTATTGGGTGCCACACTGGAAGCCCACCCCAGCGTGGCAACAGGTCCTGTGGCTGACGGGGGTGCCCAATCCCCCATCAGCTCCACTGCCCCCCCAAAAGCCTTCCAGTTGCCATGCTAGGAGCCCACCCCAGTGTGGCAAACATCCCTCGAAGTCCAAATAAAAAAAAAAAAACTGAAAGAAAAACCTTCCCTCGCTGCTGTCTTTACCCCTTTCCCACCTCGCCGCTACTGTGCACCCTGCCTCCCCACACCCCACCTCACCCCATACTTACTCCGGAGCTCAACGATCTTCGGTGGACCAGGAACACGTCTGCACTCTTCAAAGCTGACCGAACTGAGGAAATGCCGGTAAGCTGTATAATGTAATGAACAGGGTTTTTTCAACTTTGCTGCATATCTCAGGCATTTTTTGGAATTTTGGCACCAAATTTTCAACATGGGGTTTTTGGGACCCCTCCTCATGAATTCTGTCACTGTCATGGCGTTAATTGGGCCTGAAGGGTGATTTGCGGTCACTGCACGTAATCACCTTTCAGGACTGATTAACGAAATGACAGTGCCAGTGTTCATAAGGTGGGCTCTCAAAAAGCCTATGTTGAAAATTTGGTGAAAAAATTCCTAGAAATGACTGTTTTACGAGTGTGCGTTGTGCTGTTCCTACGCACACTTGTAGGTTCGTGAATTTCCAATATTATCACTCTGGATTTTCAACATTGCCATTTGATCACACTTCCTTATGAGTAGTACATGTAGTGCACAATGGCGCAGTCGGCGTGAGAACTCAATGTATGGGACACATTAAGAAAATCACAGTGACACTGTTCATGAGCAGAGGTCTTAAAATGGCTATTTTGAAAATTTGGTGAAAAAAATTCCTAAAAATGACTGTGTTACGAGTGAGCATTGCGCAGTTTCCACGCACCCTCGTAAGTTCATGAATTTGTAATATTTTCAGTCCAGATTTTCACCAGTGGCATTTTTCCACACTTCCTTACAGCTGTCATTTTTCACAACATGGCCGAAATGTGTTTTCACACTTTCAGCATAGAAATGCGTGGTCGCTGTGGGAAATCATTGTTCGGGACAGATAAAGAAAATCACAGTGACACTGTTCATGATCGGAGGTCCCAAAATGCCTGTGTTGACAATCTGCTGTAAACAATTCCCAAACTAATTACACAGTTTCTATGCACGCTCGTGACTTCACCAGTTTTTTTAATATTTTCACTGCAGATTTTCAACATTGCCATTTTTTACACCTCCCCATGAACAGTACAGCTGTCATTTTTCACATCCTATTCAGAATGTGTTTTTGCACCTGTGGTAACAAATGCTGTAGTCGCTGTGCAAAATCAGCTTTCAGCTAACAAACTGATATTGCCACTGTTCATGAGGTGGGGGTCATAAAAAACCCATGTTGAAAATTTGGAGTGAAAATGCCAACGAATGTCTGAGGCGTTAGGGTTTTCGACCATAACACCCTACCTCAGAGAATGACAGGCATCAGGGCTGTGACTTGGGATTGTCACCTGTAATGCTCATACTATCTCCACCCCCACCCACACCCTGCAGCCACTAGAGGCATCGAGGTGTGCCTTGACCTTCGGCCCAATGTGTTCTCCCCATTCTTCTATACTGCACCCATCTCACAATATTTCCTGATGGAATGGGTCGATAAGGCCAAAGACCCTAAGGCACACCGTGACACTTGTCGGTGTCTGCACGGTAGGATGTGGTGAAATGGTGTGGCCGTTATTGCCTGATGACCCAAAGGCACACCCCAATGCCTGTCACTATCTGCAGGGTGGTGGTGGGGTTGGCTTCAGTTCAATACTTCACTGCCACTGCTATTATGCAGCTCTGTGACTCCTACACTACCAATGCCAATGCCAGCAAGCAAACATTCGTCATTAACAAATGCTTGTTTGTTATGTACAGAGACTGAGAGGGATGCTTCCCAGTTCTTACAAGCATGAAATTGTGCCACTGCTATGCTATTCTTTGTCCTTTTGCATTGCAATAATTTACTATCAGTTTGATATAGGCAATAGGCTCTTGCCTATGACATTTTCCAAGACATTGTGTTAAATGCTTTGAACAAGCATGCCCCCCCAGTTACATCCCGAGTCAGAAGCAAATCTTGACATTGGTTCTCTTCTGAACTAAAGAGTGCACTACGGAATAGGGACAGGCTATGGAAAACTGCTCGCAGAACAAAGTTACCTAACAACTGGAATTTATTTAGGAGAGCAAGAAATCTCTGTACCAAACTGGTCAGAGAATCTAAAGCTAATTATTACCACTCACAACTTGAACTTTCTTCCACATATTCATCCAAATTCTGGAGGACCATTAGAGATATCGAAGGCCATTCCTCTGGTAACTCCTTGCCTGCAAAAATCTGGGTTGGTACTTCCTCAGTCACTGATAAACCTACTATCCTGGGCTCGTTCAATGACCATTTTGCCACTGCTGGCCTAGCTTTCGATTCCTTCCCAGCTAGTACTCTTCGGGCACAACTTGGTCTTGATACCCCTGACTCCCTTGCAATTAACACATCCTTCTCTCTCCAAGCCACATCCTTGAAGGAAGTGGAGGATCTCTTGCTCCAGCTGGATGATAGGAAAAGCCCCAGTGCTGACCTCATTGACCCCTTCTTTCTAAAGGCAGGCTGTCATGCTCTAGCTGTGTCTATTACACATTTGTTCAATTTATCCATCTCCCAAGGTGTCCTTCCTACCATTTGGAAAACTGCCCATATTGTTCCTATACTCAAGAATGGGGATCCTAGCGATCTGAATAATTACAGGCCCATTTCTCTCCTCCCTGTACTTTCTAAAATGCTGGAGAAAATCATTAACTCCCGACTCAGAATCTATCTGGAATCAGCGAATCTCCTGAACCCGTTCCAGTCAGGGTTCAGGGCTCAACATAGCACTATTTCTGCCCTTGCCAAAGTTAGTAATGACTGGCTGGGTGAGCTGGACAACAAGAATTCTGTCAGTGCAGTCTTCCTGGACCTCAGCAAGGCTTTCAACACTGTCAACCACTCCTTGTTCCTTTCATCCCTCTAGAATATTGGCCTGGATGCTCCCTTTGTTAGGTGGTCCCATAATTACCTAACTGACTGCTCCCAGCAAGTTAAGGCTGATGGTGAGGTCTCGCCCCTCAAACCTCTTACTCAGGGTGTTCCGCAAGGTTTCATCTTGGGACCCCTGCTTTTTGCCAATCTATATTAATAGAATTAATTCCACCGTTAATAAGGCCAAAATACATCTCTTCGTGGATGACACAGTGCTCTACACTAGTGGGCCATCTCTCAACGCAGCACTCTGAACTCTCCAGAGGGAATTCGATCTACTGCAACTCCAGCTCCTAAAACAGAAGTTGCTCCTGAACATGAAGAAAACTAAAGCTATGCTTTTCTCTCCTATCCCTCTCTCCCATGGTTCTCTATCCCCCATCTCCACCATCCTGGGGGAAGCGTTGGAATATGTGTCTTCCATCAAATACCTCAGGGCCTGAATCGACAGCTCGCTCTGCTTCCCGGGACATATTGAAGAGCTAATAAAGAAACTCCAACAGAGACCAGGACTATTCTTTAGGATAAAAAACCTTTACCAAGAGAGGCCAAAAAGCATCTAGTACAAACAACATTTCTTCCCTTGTTAGACTATGCCAACTTCCTATATAGCCAAGGCCCTGCTGGTACTCTTGCCAAACTCAATACACTCTACCACAGAGCCTTAAGGTTTATAACGGAGCTCTCCTACTCCATCCATCATTGTATCCTACATACTGCTGTGGGCTGGCCTTCCCTTACTCTTAGGCATCAAAGAAATGCAGCACTTTGGACCTACAGAGCCATTACAAATAATCTGCCCAGCTAGATTAGAGCTTGTCTGCTGTTAAGCCCCCAAACTAATTATGCTCTGAGAAGTGCTTCTTATGTAATGCTGAAAACGCCTAAGGTTAAATCCTGCTTTGGCTGGGTGTCTATTAGCCATGTACTTCCCCTGCTGTGGAACAAGCTTCAAAAAAAACCTAAAAATAAACCTCCCCTTTGGGCTTGCTGCATTTAAAGCTTTAATCATCTGCCAACACAAGAAATCCTGCGACTGCTTCCCTTAATCCCTTGGACTGTGGCCATTGTGCTTACCCCTGCTCCTTCTCCGTCACCCCTTGACCTAAATCTCTGCCCATGCCTTGCCCCCCCTCCCTTCTAAGCATTCTCTTGCCTTTCTGCCCCTTTACTAAACAAGCATTTGTCAATGTCAAATGTTGTCTCGCTGGTATTGGCATTGGTAGTGCCAGAGTTAGAGACTCATAATAGGAATGGCAGTGAAGTACTGAAGTGATGTCAACCCCAACCCCACCCTGCAGAGACCAACAGGCATTGGGGTGTGACTTTGGGTCATCAGCTATAACGCTTATACCATTTTACCTCACCCTACCCTGTAGACACTGACAAGTGTTGTGGTGTGCTTTGGGGTCTTTGGGCATTATACTTACCCCATTCCATAAGGAAATATGCTGAGGTGGATGCAGTATAGGAGAATGGGGTGAAGTTTGTGGCTGAACACTGCAAGGCACACCACGATGTGTGTCACTGGCTGCAGGGTGGGGGTGGGGGTTGAAATATAGAAACATAGATTTTGACGGCAGATAAGGACCGCTTGGCCCACCCAGTCTGTCCATTTCCCTACCTATTGGATAAGCTGCAGATCCTAGTTAACCAGCAGCCTATTTCTTCCTACCCCCACCCCCTAGAATTGCCTTATGACTGTCCCATGCATGCTTGAATTCCACCACTGTTTTTGACTCCACAACCTCCTCCGGAAGGCCATTCCATGCATCCACAACCCTCTCTGTGAAAAAATACTTCCTTAAATTACCTCTGAGCCACCCCTCTCTATCTTCAAATTGTGCCCCCTTGTTCTTGCACACCTCTTTTTGAAAGATGCTACCTCTTGGACTTTGTTGATTCCTTGAGATACTTGAAAGTTTCTATCATGTCCCCCCTCTCTCCTTTCCTCGAGGCTATACATATTCAGCTCCTTAAGTCTCTCTCTTCATAGTGTTCCTCCGTGCAGGCCCTGCACCATTTTAGTTGCCTCTCTCTGGACAGCCTCCATCCTGTCTATATTCCTTATGGAGACTGGGTCTCCAGAACTGCACGAGTACTCAGATGGGGTCTCACCAACTGTCTGTACAGAGGATAATAACTTCCTGTTTTCTACTGGTGATGCCTCTCCCTATGCATCCCAGTATCCCCCAGCCCTACTTGCTGCCCTCTCACATTGCTTGCCCACCTTTAGGTCATCTGATATGACTACCCCCAGGTCCCTTTCCATTTTTGTTGTTGTTAGTATCTCACCCCCCATTGTGTACTCTTCCCTGGGTTTTTGTTTCCCAGGTGCATTACCTTGCACTTCTTAGCATTGAATCTAAGCTGCCATACATTTGACCATTCCTCTAACCTTGCCAAGTCCCTTCTCATCCTTTCCACCCCACCTTGTGCATCAACTCTGTTGCAGATCTTTGTGTCATCTGCAAAGAGACATACTTTTCCTTCCAGTACCTCTGCAATATCACTTATAAAGACATTGAAGAGGACCGGTCCTAATACTGAACCCTGTGATACCCCACTAGTAACCCCCCTTTCTTCAGAGTGGACTCCATTTACTATTACTCTCTGTGTCCTATTCTCCAGCCAATTCTTTACCCAGGCTGTCATCTTGGGACCCACTCCCAGGCTGGCTAACTTGTATATTAATCTTTTGTGTGGGACTGTGTCAAATGCCTTGCTAAAGTCTAGGTAGGCTTTGTCCACAGCCCCTCCCTGATCTACTACTTTGGTCGCCCAGTCAAAGAAATCTATCAGATTTGTCTGGCATGACCTTCCCGCTGTGAATCCATGCTGCCTTGGGTTCTGAGCCCCTCTGGCCTCTAGATACTCAACAATTCTTTCCTGGGAGCATTACAGCCGATAGAAACATAGAAACATAGAATTTGACGGCAGATAAGGACCGCTTGGCCCACCCAGTCTGCCCATTTCCCTACCTACTGGATAAGCTGCAGATCCTAGTTAACCAGCAGCCTACTTCTTCCTACCCCCAACCCCCAGAATTGCCTTATGACTATCCCATGCATGCTTGAATTCCACCACTGATTTTGACTCCACAACCTCCTCCGAAGGCCATTCCATGCATCCACAACCCTCTGTGAAAAAATACTTCCTAAATTACCTCTGAGCCGCCCCCATCTTCTTCAAATTGTGCCCTCTTGTTCTTGCACACCTCTTTTTTGAAAGATGCTACCCTCTTGGACTTTGTTGATTCCCTTGAGGTACTTGAAAGTTTCTATCATGTCCCCCTCTCCCTCCTTTCCTTGAGGCTATACATATTCAGCTCCTTAAGTCTCTTCATATGTCCTCCGTGCAGACCCTGCACCATTTTAGTTGCCCTCCCTCTGGACAGCTTCCATCCTGTCTATGTCTTTGCGGAGATTGGGTCACAGAACTGCACACAGTACTCCAGATGGGGCCTCACCAGCTGTCTGTACAGAGGATAACTTCCTGTTTTCTACTGGTGATGCCTCTCCCTATGCATCCCAGTATCCCCCCAGCCCTCCTTGCTGCCTTCTCACATTGCTTGCCCACCTTTAGGTCATCTGATATGACTACCCCCAGGTCCCTTTCCATTTTTGTTGTTGTTAGTATCTCACCCCCCATTGTGTACTCTTCCCCTGGGTTTTTGTTTCCCAGGTGCATTACCTTGCACTTCTTAGCATTGAATCTAAGCTGCCATACATTTGACCATTCCTCTAACCTTGCCAAGTCCCTTCTCATCCTTTCCACCCCACCCTGTGCATCAACTCTGTTGCAGATCTTAGTGTCATCTGCAAAGAGACATATTTTTCCTTCCAGTCCTTCTGCAATGTCGCTATAAAGACATTGAAGAGGACTGGTCCTAATACTGAACCCTGCAGTACCCGCTAGTAACCCTCCTTTCTTCTGAGTGGACTCCATTTACTATTACTTCTGTGTCCTATTCTCCAGCCAATTCTTTACCCAGGCTGTCATCTTGGGACCCACTCCCAGGCTGGCTAACTTATATATTAATCTTTGTGTGGGACTGTGTCAAATGCCTTGCTAAAGTCTAGGTGGGCCATGTCCACAGCCCTCCTGATCTACTACTTTGGTCACCCAGTCAAAGAAATCTATCAGATTCGTCTGGCATGACCTTCCGCTGTGAATCCATGCTGCCTAGGGTCCTGTGCCCTCTGGCAGCTAGATACTCGACAATTCTTTCCTTTAGAAGTGATTCCATCATTTTCCCTATCACTGAGGTTAAACTAACAGGTCTATAGTTTCCTGCTTCTGCCTTGCTCCCACTTTTGTGAAGGGAATCACATCTGCCCTCCTCCAGTCCTCAGGTACCACTCCATCCTCCCATGATTTGTTAAAGAGGGTAGTCAGTGGTGTCACTAGTTCTACCTAGTTCTTTAGAATTCTGGGATGAATCCCATCAGGCCCCATTGCTTTGTCCACCTTCAGTTTTAAGAGTTCTTTCAGAACCCTTTCTTCTGTAAATGGGCTGGTATCAACTTCTGTATCCAGAGTGTTACTACTGTTTGTTTTATGTACCTCCCTCTTCCTTTGTAAATACTGAGCAAAAATATTTGTTTAGTATCTCTGCCTTTCACAGTCTCCTCTGCCCACCCTCCCTCCCTTTATTAAGCCTCACTATCCCTCCCTTGGTCTTCTCTTTGCTCCTGATGTACCTATAAAAGGTTTTATCCCTCTCCTTAACTGAGTTGGCTATCTTTTCCTCGGTTTGGGCCTTTGCTGTTCTGACTGCCTTCCCAGCCTCCTTTGCTTTAACTGATACAGTTCTCTGTCCTGCTCCTGCTGGCATTCCTTGTACTTCCTGAATGCTTTTTCTCTTGAACCTTCACTGCCACTTCCTTTGAGAACCATAGTGGTTTCTTACATCGTCTTGTTTTGTTTATTTGCTTCACACAAAGGCTCGTTACTCTGTGATGGCAGTTTTATTATTCCCCATTGTTCTTCCACCCTCCTTCCCCCACATTTGCTAGTGCATTCCTTAGGCACTCACCCATTTTGGCAAAGTCAGCCTCCTGAAGTCCAGTACTTTTGTCTTTGTATGGCTTGACTCTATTGCTGTGTTTATTGTGAACCATACTGTTCGATGGTCGCTAGTTCCCAGATGGCTACCCACTTCTACATCTGTGATCCTCTCCCATCTCCATTTGAGGTATCAAGTCTAATATTGCTCCCTCCTCGAGTGGGCTCCAGTACTAGTTGTCTAAGGCATGCCCCCTGTAGGCATCTAGAATAACTGCACTCTTTGAAGTGGCAGCTGCAACTGCACTCCAGTTAACATCTGGCATATTCAGATCACCCATCAGCAATATCTCCCCTTTTTCTGCCATTCTAAGTATACTTTCTATCATTTCCTTGTCCATTTCCTCCCCCTGAGAAGGGGGTCTGTATACAACCCCTGTGCGGATTGTGGTGCCATTGCCTGCCTCCAAATTTACCCACAGTGCTTCTTCTCCTCCCTGTTTACCCTTTTGATGATCCCAAGTCACACCCCTGACGCCTGTCAGTCTGCATAGCGTGGGTGTTGCAGTTGGAAACCCTAACGCTGTAGGTGTGTGTTGGTATTTTCACTCCAAATGTCCAACATGGGCTTTTTGTGACGCCACCTCATGAAGAGCGGCCTATCAGTTTGTTAGCTGAAAGGTGGTTTTGCACAGCGGCTATGCCATTTGGTGGCACAGGTCCGGAAACACATTTTGGGCAGCATGTAAAAAATGAGAACTTTATTGTTCATGAGGAGGTGTAAAAAATGGCAACGTTGAAAATCTGGAGTGAAAATATGAAAAACTGGCGAAGCCATGAGCATGCATAGACACTGCAACACACATCCATAACCCAATTATTTTGGGGATTTTTTAATCACATTTTCAACATAGGCATTTTGGGACCTCCCCTCATGAACAGTGGCACTGTGATTTTGTTAATTTGTCCCAAAAGTTGATTTCCCACAGCGACCACGCCATTGTGCTCCACAGGTGCAGAAACACATTTTGGGCAGGATGTGAAAAACGACAGCTGTACTGCTCATAAGGAGGTGTGAAAAAATGGCAGTGTTGAAAATGTGGCATGAAAATATTGCAAATTTGCGAAGTTACAAGGATGCTTTGGAACTGCTCAACGCACACTTGTAACACAGTCATTTTATAGACTTTCATCACCAAATTTTCAACATAGGCATTTTAGGACTTCTGCTCATGAATAGTGTCAGCGTCATTTCCTCAAACTGTCCCGAAAACTGATTTTGAGCAGAGACCACGCTATTCTGCGCAACACGTGCCAAAACACATTTTGGCCAGGATATGTAAAATGACAGCTATAGTGTTCATAAGGAGGTGTAGAAAAATGCCAATTTTGAAAATTTAGAGTGAAAATACTGCAAATTCACGAAGTCATGAGCGTGCATGGAAACTGCGCAATGCACACTCATAAAACAGCGATTTTGGGGATTTTTTCCAGCAAATTTACAACATAGGCTTTTAGAGAGCCCCTCTCATGAACAGTGGCATTGTCATTTCATTAATCAGTCCCAAAAGGTGATTCCGCGCAGTGACTGAATAATGCCATGACAGTGACTGAATTCATGAGGAGGGATCCCAAAAAACCCATGCTGAAAATGTGGTGTCAAAATTCCCCAAAATGCCCTAGATATGCACCAATATTGAAAAAACATTATTTATGCCATTATTAAGCTTACTGGCATTTCTTCAGTTCGCATTCAGCTTTGAAGAGTGCAGAACTATTCCTGGTCCACCAAAGATCATCGCGCCAGACTCCGGAGGCATCGGGTGAGGGGTGTGGGGAGGCAGGTACTAGAGGGTGGGGGTGGGGCAGGGAGACCGCGATGGACCGCTTTGTCTTACAGGTGAAAAAAAGGGAACATCGCAGGACTTTTTTTTTTTTTCAAGAGACATTTGGCACGCTGGTGGGCTCCCAGTGTGCCACCAGATTGTTTTGGGGAGGGGGGCTGTAGCTGACGGGGATTGGGAATGCCTGCTGCACATACAAAAGGGGCAAGAGCCAATGGGATTGGGCACCCCTCGGCACACAAAGATGGGGAGACATTATGCTGACAGGGGCGGGCTCCCCATTGGCAAAATAAACAGGGAAGGGGGACTGTAGCCGATGGGGATTGGGCCCCCAGTCACCAAAGAAATACTGTTGGGGAGAGCGCATAATGACGAGGGGGATTGGGCACCCCCTCGGCACACACTTAGGGGGGTCATTATGCCGATGGGGAGTGGGCTGTCCCGTCAGCAAATGAAGTGGGTTGGGGCATGTGACGGGGGATTGGGCAACTCTGAAGCTGGGCGGCGGCAGTCACTGCCACCATGTTTATGTCAGGAGGTATGTTATTGTGACGCTGCAATAAGAAGCTTGCTTCTCAATGCAGCAGACTTTTTCTTAGATCTGGTGGACACATTCTGAATTGCTGGTGTGGCGCCTGCATGCTGTCTGATTGGGGAATGAGGGACGCACCTAGTGATGCATCCCCTGCATTTGCCCACAGTGACTGCACCTCCAAATCTGCTACTACTGCAATACGTTGACTCGTGCGCAAGAGCGAGCCAACATAAAAAAATAAAACTTGATGTCTCCCCGGTGTATTACTCCAGTTCTGTGTATTACACTATACTATGTTTTTAACCTGTACATATCTACTGCTGTACTTTATTTTGTATTCCTTGGGTGTGATGGCTATCTGATATAATGTACACTGCCACATTTGGCAGCAATTTCAATCCTGTTGTTTCCTTTTGTACCTCTGTATTGTTTTCCCAGGTCCACCTTGAAAATAAGCTTGCTCAACGGTGTCTGCCTGGTTAAATAAAGATTTTGATTGATTGAATTTCATTTTTTTTCAGAAAAAAATAAAGATTAGCTTTCCATGCATGAAGTTGTGCAGACTGAGAGTTAACTGTACTTACTCTCTGAGCTCATTCATCTTCATTCTTGTCATCACAGTTGGTGGGGAGGAGGAGGTTACGTTAAATAACCTCTGACTTCTTCAGTGATATCACCTACATCAGCTGCATGTTCACGAGAGTTACCACTTGCTCAACAGGTTCTCATGCATTCTCCTCCTTGCAGCTAACAGACTGTTATCACAGCATTACAAACAGTTCCAAGGAGAAATAGCATTATTATCCTTACTCATTGACAGCCATTGAAAGGCATATCCCATTCCCCAGTGCGCTTCAATGGGACAGCTGCAAAGCACTTCCTTCCTTCCAATAGCAAGTGGTATACTATGTAGACCAGCCCCTAAAAACAAGCATTTGTCAATGCCGAATGTTGCTTGCTTGTATGTGCTGTTTAGGTATTTGGAAGAGACAGTTTCATGCCTTCCTCCCAAGACATCCACTGTGTCTTTCCGTTCAGTATTCACAGAAGAGTGGGAGGGGCAAGGGCCACAGCAGTACAGCAGTTGCCAAGGGGGTGAAGAGGTGGACAAAAGAGTCCTGCAGGAGCTCACTAAATTGAAGGTAGACAAAGCGATGGAACCAGATGGCATACGCCCAAGGATATTAACAGAACTGCGAAGGGAGATAGCAGTACCTCTGGCAGCCATGTTCACTGAGTCATTCAACATGAGTGAATTGGAGGAGGGCACATGTGGTCCCTCTACACAAGTCTGGCAGCAGGGAGGAGGCAGGGAACAATAGGCCATTCAGCCTCACCTCAGTAGTGGGGAAGATCATGGAGACATTACTTAAAGAAAGGATAGTGGGGCATCTAGATGCCATCGGAACCCAGGACCACAGACAACATGGATTCACAGTGGGGACATCATGTCAGATAAATCTGGTTGATTTATTTGACTGGGTGACAAAGGAAGTGAATCAGGGTGGAGCAGCGGACAACGCTTACCTTGATTTCAGCAAAGTTTTGACACCATCCCATAGGGAGGCTGATAAACTAGCTGGGTAGGCTGGACATGGGGAAAGGGTGGTAAACTGGGTTAGAAACTGGCTAACAGACAGGAGGCAGAGAGTGGTGGTAAATGGTATGCAGTCTAGGAGAGGGGGCCACCAGTGGGTGCCGGGATCGGTCCTGGGGCCAGTTCTGTTCAATGTCTTCATTAGTAATATTGCAGAACATCTGAAGGAATTTTTCACCAAATTTTCAACATAGCCATTTTAAGACCTCTGCTCATGAACAGTGTCATTGTGATTTTCTTAATTTGTCCATTACATTGATTTCGCTTTACGACTGCGCCATTGTCGCTACATGGTAAACACATTTTGGGTGAGATGTGAAAATGACAGCTGTACTGTTTATAAGAAGGTGGCAAAATGGCAATGTTGGAAATCTGGAGTGAAAATATTGAAAATTCGCGAACTTACGAAGTGCATAGAACTGTACAACGACGTCAAAACAGTCATTGTTAGAATTTTTTCACCAAATTTTCAACATAGCCATTTTAAGACCTCTGCTCATGAACAGTGTCACTGTGATTTTCTTAATTTGTCCCGTACATTGATTTCGCAGACACCGACTGCGCCATTCTGGCGCTATATGGGCAGAAAACATTTTGGGTGAGATGTGAAATTGACAGCTGTACTACTCATAAGAAGGTGTGGTAAATGCAATGTTGAAAATCTGGAGTGAAAATATTGAAATTTCGCGAACTTACGAGCCTCAGTGGAACTGCGCAACGACAGAACAGTATTTTTTTTGACGACACTGATGAAAGTTTTGATTCATGAGATGTCACTGTCATGGTGGTGGTTCAGGTTCGAAGGTGATTTCGCAGTCACCGCGCAGTCATCTATGCGAAATCACCCTTCAGGCCCGAATAACGCCATGACAGTGACATCATTCATGAGAAGGGGTCCCAAAAACCCCATGTTGAAAATTTGGTGCAAAAATTCCCAAAAATGCCTGAGATATACAACAACGTTGAAACCCCCCTATCTAGCCCATTATACAGCTTACCGGCATTTCCTCAGTTCGCGGTCGGCTTTGAAGAGTGCAGATGTGTTCCCGGTCCACCAAGATCGCTCGCCAGAGTCCGAGGTAAGTATGGGGTGAGGGGTGTGGGAGGCTGGGTGAGCAGTGGTGGGTGCGGGTTGTGAGAGGGGTTGGGAGAGCTACCAAGGGACCGCTTTCATTTTACAGGTTTTAAAAAATGACTACGTGGGACGTTTGCCACGCTTGGTGGGCTCCCAGCATGGCACAAGGATGTTGGGGCGCTCAGCCGACGGGGATTGGGAACCCCCATCGGGCCATGAGATGAGTTGCCACGCTGGGTGGGCCCAGCGTGGCACAAGGATCGGGGCAGCCCAGCCGACGGGATTGGGCACTTGGCCAGCCAAAGGACCGCTTGCCATGTTGGGTGGGCTCCCCAGCGTGGCACCTACTACTGGGGAACGTAGCTCAGCCGACGGGGATTGGGCACCCCGTCAGTATACAGGTGTGCGGGGCGACGCCTGGTGTCTGTGGGGATGCGTGAGCAGCCAATATCTTATCGGTGCTCACTGAAGCATAGCTCCCCTTTCAATCGAGTGTTACTGCATTTTGGAGCGTGTCACAGACAGCTCCAAAATGCATTGGCTTGCAGTAATAAAGGCCTGCCAGCACACTGACTGAATTTGGAGGAGGAGGTGACACACCTCCGAAATCTCCGATGATGGCGCTATGTTTCTTGCTCATGCGTGCAAGCAACATAATGAAGTGCTTTCTTTCTGGTGTTCCTTTGCTTACCCTGAAAAATCTACCTCCTGTTTTTATCTGCTTACAGGGTAAATCTCTGCTGCTTATCCTGCCACAGATAAGACTGAGACCCTGACTCCATATTAAACCTTCTGTTGTAAGTATGTGTGTCTGGGTTGTATAAAAATTCTGCCAGCAGAATTAGGCAGAATTATGAAATCTTATATCCCATGAAGAACATCCCATGTATATGGTGGGGGGGGGGGGGTGGCATTCTGGCAGCTGAATTATGCAACATTTTGATTTCTTGTGTTACATCATAAAAAAAAAAAAAAAAATTCTATCTACCGAATGTGGGGGAAACACCCAAAAAAGAGCAGGTTTTGGAAAGGGAAGCAAATCCTAAGTGCTTTAAAACATTCCTGTAGTTCTTAAGCACATGCAGTAGTACCATGAATGGAGGAATCCATTCAGGACAAGACATGAGAACAATCACCATATGTGCCTGAAATACTACTGTCAGCTGCATAAAACCATGGAATTTGGGACCATTTTAGTAACTGGCGATACATCAAAGTTTTATTTTTTGTGTTTTTAATAAAAAATACACAACTAAAAATAGAAACATAGAATCTGTCAGCAGATAAGGACCATATGGCCCACCTAGTCTGCCCATTTCCTTTATTTTGTGTTTTAGTGTTATTCAAATATGTGTTTTAGTGTTATTCAAATATGCATAATTTTATATAATCACTACAGTATAAGGTTTTCCGAGGCGTGGATCATTGTGGGATTTACCCACTTCTTGTGTGGATTAAGGAACTTGGTTATGCCTCTTGGCTCACCCCATGGTGTGGCTAACTCCCACAGTGGCCCACATCCTGTTATGCCTTATTGCATACGTGGGAATCAGGTAACCATTCTGAGACAGGAAGCTTCCCCGATACTTACTCAGCACTGCCTCAGCTCTGCGTTATGTGACAGCTCATGCACAGCCCATGAATCAGAATCATCAACACGGTAACACTGAGTGGCTCTGCCCATATCTAGTAAGAGTGAGGGGAGGTTCTGGTTCTCACTACTCAGGGTGCCAAGTGATTGAAAGTACTAATTCTCATAGATTCTGATTCTGAGTAAAGGGAATGTTCTGACTCTCACAAATGTATTTATTTATTTGAAACCTTGCAAAGTGGGAAAGGCACATTGAGTCAAGGCTCACTTTCAGGTGTGACCCAGGGGAAGGAGAAAGAACATGAAATACAATAATAAAAAGAATACACAGGATTAATGTTTGGTACAAAGTAAAATGCAAACAGAATATTTAACATGGTACAAGGGACCCGGAGAAGATGGTAGCTTGAACTCTTCGCTCTGTCCTAGCCCGGCAAGAAACTGTATGCTGATCGTCAATATGCTGGACTGAAGGCTCATTTTTTTATCTGACCTTATCCCCTTCTCACCCCTGTCACCTCTTCAGGATGTTTTTCAGGGATAGCCACACTTCTACAGCACCTGACACATCGTGCAGATATCAGCCCTGTTCTTCCTAGGTAGGCCGCATAGGCCCAAGCGCGGCTTCTCAGGCACACAGTCTCCTTCCTACACAGAGCATCGGCTTCTTGCCTTCCACCCCGCCCCCATTCCTCATCAGGCTGCAATTGTGGGCAGTTGGCACCATTGATCAGCTAAGGGGAAATTCAGCAATCCCGGTGATGAGTTATTAACCACCTGCTTTTTTTTTGTAGCTAGTTGGCTCTACTACTGAGATGGACTCAAGTGATAATAATTGTAAGGGAGCCACTGCCCAGGCAGCCCTGGGAGCTTTGGACCAAGCGCAAGTGGGAGAAGCCTTTGCAAGCATTACTAAAATGCTCGAGTCAGTACTTTTGAGAGTGAACACTATTGGTGTCTCCTTAGCTGGCAACGTTGCAGACATCTGCAGACTTGAGGATCAACACAATGTTCTCGAGCAAATGAGTGGAAGACCTGGAAGGCCAACATTTAAATGTGCTGCACAAACTCAGGGACCATAAAGCCAAGCTTGCTCATCTGTGGCACAGCATCAGGAGAACCGCAGTAGGAGAAACAACATTCGAATCCTCGGGGTGCCAGAGGGAACAGAGGACGCAAACCTGGAGAGATTCTTAAACGAGTGGATTTCTCAACTATTAGGTGAATGCTGAAAAGAGTCAGTGGGCGTTGAACCTGCTCATTGTGTCTCCAGCAACCCAAACAACACCGAAGGCCCTCGGACTATAATCGCCTATCTGCTGTGCTTACAGTATCAGTTAAGGAGCGGTCACTTATGGCTATAAGGGACATTGGGGAGCTAACCTGGAAAGGCTACACTATCTCTTTCTACAGAGACTTCAGGCAGGAGGTTGCAGCCAAACGTAAAGCTTACAACTCTCTGAAAAAAGTTCTGAATGCAAACTCAGTTCAATATTGTTTCAAAGGTCTCACTGCACTGTACCTGTCCAAAAATGGCCAATCCTTCCTTGCAGAATCTCCTCGAGATGCTGAGGCCTGGATCTGGGGGTCATTGGCCGAATATGCTGGTAGGAACTACATCTCCCAGATGCCTCTGGGAACCATGGGGCCGAATAGAACAAGGAACTAATAGGAAGGGTAACACTGCCTCAGGGGACAACGATCGCAGATGGACAGGTCCGCCCAATAAAGATTCCCCCGTGCATAGGCAACTCTGGGTTCCATCTCTCGAAGGGGCCAAGCAACCTTTGATCCCTACTGTACCTCACTCAGCTCCTGAAGTATCTAATAATGGCCAAAAGCCCAAACTGTTGGAACCAGTTGTCCCCCCCCCCCAGTGAGACAACATCAATGCTCCAGAAGCCCCCCACTCTTCAGCACAGGGTAACTTCACCGCATCTCATCCAGCAAAACTCCCCAGGGCAGATTTGTCAATGCTGGAGAAGGGAAAGCATCTGGACAGCACTGATGACCAAATGGAGGCTCTTATGGATGACCCGGTTCCCTTGGACTGGGCAACTGCGATGGAAGAGTGAAGGAGATGCTGCAGCCAATGCTGGATTGCTGAAACCCAGACTAAAAACTTTTGCAGAAGCTCTTGCGATGCCTAGCACTCCAGCTAGGATGGACTTGATACTTGAAAAGGGAGAGCCTTTAAAGGAGCATGATAAACTGATAGTTTAGTATTTGTACAATTCTAGTCCACTGTGGATTTAGGTCCTTATATCCTCACTAGGCCGATAGACGGGGGAAACGGACCCCTCCCTACATTTGCACCTTGATCCGATAAAGTATCACCTATAAACTTTAGGCACTCGAATCACCCCATTGCTTTATCTCTCCATGCCCTGCAACTCAGTACCTACTCTCTTGGGCTGATGAGGTATCTTCCACAACTTATGCGGCACCCTCCCCCATCTCCGCACACCTATTGCTTCTTTTTTTTTTTTTCCCTCCACTTTCTGCCACTACACCCATGCCTGTAACTGCCCTCCCGGCCGATGTGCGCTGTAGTCTGGCAACCTTGCTCTTAGTAAGGAGCGCTTGTCTCCAAAATGGTGCCCAGTATTAGAGGTACCTATGGGTGCCTTGCTGTGCTGAATATACCTGGCTACCCCCTACTAATTTCCCATATTTCTGAAGAGCTCCTGCTCCTATCCCCTGTTCGACTTCCACAAGCAATGAGTGGTTGACAGATCCCTCCCTCCCCTCTCCTCCCCACTTCCCAGCAGGCAAATTCAACCTGCTACTCACTTTACCGTGCCCCCCCTCGGCTTGGAGTGCACAGTCGCCAGACCTATCCCGACTGCTCGAAACAGGCCTCATGACCAGGTCTCCAAGGTCGGGCTGGGACAGATCACCCAAACTTGGTGTGACTCCTCCCCTTTATACATTTGGTGTCTGAAGCAGTGTGGCTTAAGGGCTTACCTGTTCCTTCTCACGCATACAACTTGGCATCAATAACTGAGTTATTGTTGTTTACTTAGAAGAATCATATTATACTGCATCTAATTTGTTGTTGGATAGTTACTTATTGTTAGGTTTTTTCCTTTTAAATTCCTTAAGATACATAATTTGTGTGTTCTCTTCGATTTGTCCAGGCCTCTCTGCAGCCACAGATAGAACGCTCACCACTGTCATCCCACCTCCTTCTCAGCACCTGTCCACTTGAGGTTACAGGTGATATACACCCTAGTACAAGCCTGTAGCCGGCTATCCTCTCTTCTTTTTTCTCTGCCTCTTTTATTGCTGTTGCCTGGGTGAGTACCTTTTTCCTTTGTTACTTGTCTGGTGGGAAACAGTTATGGTTCTGACTACAGCTGCACCACGCGGCTGGGTGTGTGTCTCCTGGAATGTGTGGGGACTGAACCATCCAGCAAAGTGGACTGAAGTCCTACAGTATCTGAACTCTATGGGTGTGGACATAGCCCTACTCCAGGAGACGCACCTTACCAGCCGTACAGTGCAGTGGTTAAAGAAGCTCTGGGTGGGAACAGTGTTAGCCAGCTGTGCCTCCACAAAGTCCAGGGGAGTGGCCATCCTACTATGGAGGACAGGACCATGGACCGTTGAGGCTCAACGCCAGGATTCACAAGGGAGATGGATAGTAGCCAAGCTGTCGTATCCTGGTGGCAAGGTTATAGTAGCCAGTGTTTATGTCTATAATACTGATTCAGGAGATTTCTACTCGGAACTGAGCCAGGCCTTTACTGAGCTCTCTGGTGAAGAACTCGATATCCCAATCTTGCTTGGAGGGGACCACAATTTGGTGCAAGATATCTTCTTAGATAAACCCCTCCCCACACCTCAGTCCCACCCGAAGGTTTTAGAAACATTAAACACTCTGATGTCAGAGTGGGAGTTAGGGGACCCTTGGAGAATCAACCACCCAAATGGGTGGGACTATACCTTTTTCTCTAACGTACATGGGACACAAAGCAGACTTGACTTCTGGTTAGCTAACTATGCTGCAATGCCTGGGATAGGAACTTCCACCATCGGAAGCATAGTCATATTAGACCATGCCCCGATGATAGTCACATTCCTTCCTCCGGGGCACGGTTCATCCTCCACGAGATGGAGATGTAATCCGCTATTCCTGCAGGATGCAGCCTTTCGAGACTACATAAAAAAGGAGGCCCTCTCCTATTTTTCTGTCAATACTCCAAGGGGAAACTAGTGCAACCACAATCTGGGAGGTTTTTAAAGCAGTCATCAGAGAGAGAATTATCTCCTTCTCAGCGGCCAAAAATAAGGAAAGGGCGTAACAAATAACAGAGTTGCAGGACAACCTGGCACATCTGGAAAAACAGTTTAAGCTCTCTACCACTAACCCACTTAACTCCCCTCTCCTGGCTGACATCACTGGTTTAAAATATAGAATTAATGTGTTGTTGAACAGGAAAGTGGAGTGGCAGCTAACCCGGGCTAAACATAGATCCTGGGAGGGAAGGGATAAGGGAAGGAAACTGTTAGCTTACTAACTGCGGAAGCAGCAAACTTCCTCCAGAATCCTTGCCCTAAAGAATAAGATGGGAAGGACTGCAACAGTGCCTAAAGCTATCAATGAAGTCATGAAAAACTTTTATCAGGAGCTTTATCAGTCCCAGAATGTCCTATCAGATGACGAGCTATCCCGTCAGCTGCAAATCTTCTGCCAAGGAGGGCAACTCCCTCTGCTTTCCAAAGAGCAGGCCTATGCCCTGGATGCCCAATAACCCAGGATGAACTTCGGTTAGCTCTATCCTAGATGGCTAAAGGGAAGGCCCTGGGGCTAGATGGGATGTCAGTAGAGCTGTACCAAGTACTACAGGACGAGATTACCACCCCCCTTCTGCGAGCTCTCCAGGAAGCCCAGTCAGAAACAATATCCCCCCCCCACCTATGCATGAGGCTCTCATCACATTAATCCCCAAAAATCCTTGGATAGCCTGCTGTGTGCAAACTACAGGCCTATATCACTTCTTCCGGTAGACACCAAGATACTGGCCAAAATCTTGGCAACCAGATTGTTCCCAGTTCTATCAAACGTGATTCACTCTTCACAGAGTATTCAAAGGGGAAATCAAGTGCAGACAACCTGCACCTTGTTCTAAACCTCAAGTGGTTAGCTCTACAATCTGACACCCCAATGGCCACCTTAGCGGTCGACTTTGCTAAAGTGTTTGACTCCCTGGAATGGGCATACCTCCACCAGATTCTTCGGCTGTATGGCTTAGGACCCTACATTTGCTCCTGGGTTTTTACACTGTATAATCTACCCACGGCCAGAATCCTCACGAATAGGGATACCTCCTCTTCTTTCCCCCTGCACAGAGGCACCAGACAGGGTTGTCCTCTTTCCCCTCTCCTTTTCCGTATAGCTCTGGACCCACTGATCAGAAAACTTACCAACACCCCAAGTATCACCAGTATTCCCGTGGGAAAAACTTCATATTTAGTCAACGTATTTGCAGATGACATGCTTCTCACCCTTTCCAATCCACAGTCCTCGCTCCCCATTGTTCTGTCAATTCTACAGGAGCTTATCTCACTGTCTGTACTTACAGTGAATCAAAAGAAAACCACGTTCTCCCCCCTAAATAAGAAGTGTAGTAGGCACTGTCTTGCTGGAACAGATATTACCTGGGCCCCACAAGGCTTCCCATATCTGGGCATCACTATTACGATAGCCTGGAAAGATCTAGAAGCAGCCAATTTCTCCCCGCTCCTAGCATCCCTTATGGCCGATATCCAACACCGGAGGAAGCTGCGCCTAACTTTGAAAGGAAAGGTAGAAGCTGTTAGAATGTTTATCTTCTCCAGGGTTTCTTACCTACTTAGCAACCTTCTAATCCCTCTCTCTCAAAAGACATTTTAAGCCCTAGACAAACTGGTTGCATTTTTCCTCTTGGAGGGTGGAGCCCCTAGGCGGGGGCGAACGATGCTGTGAGCCCATTGGACCAAGGGAGGTTGGCCTCCCCTGGTTCATAGGCTACCAGCTTGCTTTCCGAATGGCTGAGGCTGTGGCCTGGTTCACCCCTCGTTCTACTCCTCCTCCCCAGTGGGTACTGTTAGAAGCTGTCCTGTTGGCAGAGGTTCCTCTTTACTCTCTGTTATCTAACAGGAAACCCACTGGCCTTCAACTCACACCGCTCATGACAGACACATGTAGATCATGGCATCAGGAAATGGTAATAACTGGGGTCCCAAGCACTGATTATCCTCCTCCTCTCTGCTATGCTCCGATCTGGAATAACCCCCTCATCAAGGTGGACCACAAACCGCTTCCAAGGACTTCATGGGCCTCCAAACATATCCAGACGATAGAGGATCTCCTCCTTCTGAACACCTGAATACTGATGTCCTTTGAGCACTTAAAGTTAAATATGAGTTGCCATCCCAAGACTTTTGGAAGTTTCTCCAGTTACGGAGTGCTTTGACGCCTCTCCTTAAGACCTGGCCATCTCAGTCCCCTTGGAGGTGCCTGGGCTATCTTCATCAGCCTAATAGACATAGAGGCCTTGTAGGTGTCCTGTATAAAACCCTTAGAGATGACCAGCTGGATGTCACCTTAACTAATAAAGCTGCATGGGAGCATGACCTCCCTCACCCCCTATCCATGCAACAATGGTCAGAGTGCCTTAGAGTGGCTCAAATGGCTTATGAGGACTCAAAGAGTCAGTTGATCCAATTAAAAATCCTCCTTAGATGGTACCAAACCCCCACAGTCCTCCACAGTCTAAAGATAAGTCCACAGGACAGCTGCTGGAGATGCCACTCTTCCCTGGCCCACCTATACCACATTTTGTGGACATTCCCAACAATTCACACATTTTGGGCATCAGTTCTGAGTGATTGCTCTACCACAGTAGGCAAGCCAATATCTCGTCAGCATTACTCCCTTGTGTTGGGGGACAACTCCACATTAAATCCACTCCCTTCTCCTAGTAAAGCGTGGGTCCTGGTTGCTGTTATGGAAGCGAAGAGAGCCATCCTTGTGAGATGGAGACACCCTTCTCCCCCCACACTTTCTCAATGGTGGGCAGCCATGGCCAGGCTGGTCGTTTTGAGAGACTCACAGCAGTAGCCAAAGGTAAACTTGCTGACTACTACTTGAAATTGAATGCCTACCAGCACTCTCACATTTGCATGATGACTCCTCCCCCATTGCAAAACCCTCCTACTACCTGACTTCAGCTTGACTCCAGTTTGAAATGTAAAAAACAGGACATCTCCCTTGTATGATTTCTGGTATGTTCCCCAACATCCTTACCAATATCTACTATCTCTTTCCTCTCTTCAGTCCTGGTCTATTGACAATCCAGATACTTTATCACCAGACTACCTGGTCCATGCTGACTAAGAGAACCTGTTAGGCATTTTTTGGTACGTAAGTGTGCTGCCTGCACCGCACTGAACTGTTCCTTTGAGCTTTACTTTAATAAATCTCTGTGCCCGTATGAAGTATGTCATGACTGGATTAGTTAGACCATGACATATGCCTTTCTGGCAGCTAGCTGAGACTTTTATATGTGCTGAGGTAATTTATTTCTATATTGAGTCTCGTTTTCCACAGTTGGAAGTGTTATAAGCTATTTTGTTTCTGTCTGCTTAGGATTGAAATTAATGGTTTGCTTGATATTGTGTATCTTACAAAAATGTGTTAAAATTGAAAACTCAATAAAATTTTACATGATAAAAAAAATAACATGGTACAAGAGCAAATTAAAGTAAACAGAGTTAAGCAAATATATGATGAGCTGCTTTGACGTACAAATAAAGAGACCAAAGCAGGTGGGATGAATGGCAGTGCAGATGTAGAAAAACAAGTGTAACCCCTAGGTGGCACTACCCCAATGGCTACTACCCCTGCCTGCTTGGCTAGTAGCAGGTTAAGGGGCCTGAGTTCTGAAACTGGTGCCTCCACTGGAGGTCAGGGTTGGTAGTGGTCAAGCAAACCTGGGTGCAGCCCTCTGGGACACTGTAACTCCCCTCTTTCACCTCTAGTGGCCTGAGCACTGTACAATAATCACTTTCACAATACCCCTGCACTGCAATAAGTACCCACACTGTTTGCACCCTACCACCAGTGCTGGTTCCTCTGGTTCGACCCTGGGCTCCCCCTATAAAACAAGGTTATGCACAGCAAATAGCAACAGTACAGTACTTTGAGCACAAACTGGAACCACAGTTAGATTAAATGCAGAAAAAGTCAGACCCGATTTATTCAGGGGACTTGAACAAGGGAGGGGCAAAATCAGGTTAATTAGCTTAAAGGTTATATCAATCAAGCAGTTATGCATGCGCATTAATTCTCCCCACCAGTCACACCTCTGGGTACCCAGGTGGAGACGAGATGGGCTAACCAAACCATTGCCTGGGGTAGGCCGGCGTTGCAGCTGGTTGGAGCCCTGTGATGGAAAACACAACATACACAGTACACACTATTTGTAATCTGGAGCCAGAGGGCTCAGTTCATAAAGGAAAAGAAACAACAAGACAATCAGATGACACACTGAGATTAAGCTGTAGTTGAAGTGAGCTACCCTGGTATTTACTCATGATACCCAAAACTGAACACAGGCTGGATGAAAATCGAGACTGCAGGTGGTTGATTTGGAATGCCAGGAGAAGCAGGGCCCACACGAGTCGCCGAGGCGTCATTCCTGTTCAAGCGTGGAGTAGGGTGCTGATCCCCAGGCAAGTCTCTCATCGATGGCTTCTCTGTGCAGTGGGTAGTCTGCCTGAGCCATTCTGGCAAGACCCCGACCGCATGGAGACAAATTCGGATGCAGTCCATTTTGGACTGGATACAGCTTCCAACCAGCAGAACACAGTTCACACAGTGGGGAACCAACTCATGACCCACTAGCAGCTCACAGCACATTTACATGTAAGGGAATTCTACTGTACTAGGCAAAGCGCTCCCCGGTCACAACTGTAAAGTCACTGCACACACCAGGAGCTTAGGGGTAGCTGGAGCTCCTGACAGGCTGATTGCATTCAGCAAAATCTTCAGTCTTCCTCAGGTTGAGCCTGGTCCCACTTCAGATGCTTACTTTGGTCACACAACTTGGATTCAGTCCAAAAACAATTCTCTTTCCCCTCTCAGGGCAGCAGGCAGACATGCAGGCCAATGCTCAGGCCTTTCCACAGTTCTCCCGTGCGAAACTACACAGACGGCTACTCGAACTGTCTCAAGCTGTTGCTTCTTCAGCCTCCAACTTAGATTTGATCTTCACAGCAGGCAGCCCAGGAATTTCCCCAAGATCTAAAAGGTTCGGTTGGCAGATTCGTCTGTCAGTCACAACAAAGGCTTCCCCTTCAGGTGCAAAAAGGCAACAAAATACCAAAACTACAATTCCTACAGATTTTGACTCCAGACAGCTCCTGTAGTCTGGCTCCATTTTAAGTCCCACCAGTACTGATTGGTCCAATTCGCAGTACTGGGCCAAATGGTGGGGATAAACAAAACAGTCCTTGCTGCAAAGAAGGCAGGTTAAAAAAGCTACATTATCATTATCACTCTAATAGGTTTTCAGCAAACAGTTACACCTTCTAACAGAGCTCCCTCTGCGCAATTAACGATGGCAGAAACGGAGCGATTACCAGGCAGCCCGGGTAGGACTCGAGCATGACAACACTCAGCCCCCTTCCAGATTAATCACCACTGCAAATCTAGGCAGCCCTTAAAGAGGCAGTACACAGGCAGTCTCTGGCAATAACGTTTAACTGCTAAAATGCAGGACACCAGCCTGGCAGTTAGCATTTAGGTAAGCTCGAGGAAGACTTTTTGGGAACCCCCATTTGTAGGGGGGGTTACACTAGCATTTGTCAATGCCGAATATTTGCTTACTGGCATTGGCATTGGTAGTGTAGGAGTTAGAGAGATGCATAATAGGAATGGCAGTGAAGTATTGAAGTGAAGCCAACCCCACCACCACCCTGCAGAGACTGACAGGCATTGGGGTGTGCCTTTGGGTTGTCAGCCACAATGCCCACACCATTTCACCACACCCTACCCTGCAGACACCGACAAGTGTTACCGTATGCCTTGGGGTCTTTGGGCCTTACGCTCACCCTATTCCATAAGGAAATATGGTGAGATGGGTGCAGTATAGGAGAATGGGGTGAACTTTGGGGCCGAAGAGTCCAAGGCACACCTCGATGCCTGTCACTGGCTGCAGGGTGTGTGGGGGTGGGGGTGGAATGGCATGAGCATTACAGCCGACAATCCCAAGTCACACCCCTGATGCCTGTCAGTCTCTACAGGGTGGGGCATTATGGTTTGAAACCCTAACGCCCCTGGGCGTTGATTGGTATTTTCACTCCAAATTTTCAACATGGGTTTTTTGTGACCCCACCTCATGAACAGTGGCAATATCAGTTTGTTAGCCGAAAGCTGATTTTGCACAGTGACTACTCCATTTGGCACCACAGGTGCGAAAACACATTTCAAACAGGATGTGTAAAATATGACAGCTGTACTGTTCATGGGGAGGTGTGAAAAATGGCAATGTTGAAAATCTGGAGTGAAAATGTAAAAAAACTGATGAAGTCATGAGTGTGTGTAGAAACAGCGCAACACACACCCATAATGTAATTAGTTTGGGGATTTTTTACAGCAGATTGTCAACACAGGCATTTTGGGACCTCCACTCATGAATAGTGTCACTGTGATTTTCTTAATCTATCCCGAGCACTGATTTCTCCAATGACCATGTATTTCTGCGCCGGAAGTGAAAAAACACATTTCAGCCAGGGTGTGAAAAATGACAGCTGTACTGTTCATAAGGAGGTGTGGAAAAATGCCAGTGTTGAAAATCTGGACTGAAAATATTACAAATCCATGAATTTTCGAGGGTACGTGGAAACAGTACAATGCACGCTCATAACACAGTCATTTTATGGACTTCTGTCACCAAATTTTCAACATAGCCATTTTAAGACCTCTGCTCACGAACAGTGACACTGTGATTTTCTTAATCTGTCCCAAACATTGATTTCGCACACCAACTGTGCCATTGTGCGCTACATGCACGAAAACACATTTTGGGCAAGATGTGAAAAATTACAGCTCTCCTGCTCATAAGGAGGTGTGGTAAAATGGCAATGTTGAAAATCTGGAGTGAAAATAGTAAAAATTTAAAGTTATGAGCATGCAGGGAACTGCGCAATGCATTATAAAATAAAAGTCATTTTTGGGAATTTTCATCAATTCTCAACACAGGGTTTTGGGGGGCTTACCTCATGAACTGTGACACTGTCATTTCATTACTCAGTCCCAATAGGTGGTTCTGGGCAGTGACCGTGAAATCACCTTTTGGGACCGAATAACAAAATAACAGTGGCTGAGTTCATGAGGTGGGGTCCCAAGAACCCCATGTTGAAAATTTGGTGAAAAAATTCCCCAAAATGGTTGAGATATGCACCAAAGTTGAAAAAAAAAAATTATGTCATTATACAGCTTATTGGCATTTCTTCAGTTCGCGGTCGGCTTTGAAGAGTGCAGACGGTTCCTAATCCACTCAAGATCATCGCACCAGCCTCCAGAGGTAAGTATGGGGTAAGGGGGGGTGTGGGGAGGTGGGGTACACAGAGGGTGGGCATGGATTGGGGGAGGGGGCAAGAGAGTCAACGAGGGACCTTTTCTTTGTTCTATGTGTGTTTTTTTTTTTTTTTATAAAGACGATGTGGGACTTTCACGATGGGGAGGGCTCCCAGTGTGGCACCTGGAAGTTTGTTTGGGCAGTGGAAACAACAGAGGAGACTTTTGCCATGCTGGGTGGGCTCCCAACAGGCACCTGGAAGTTTTCTTTGGGGGGGCAGTTGAGCCGATGAGGGGATTGGGCACCCCTGTCAGTCATACAGTGTGTGGGGGTGGAGGGAGTGCATGAGCATGCTGGGGTGGGCTCCCAGTGTGCTACCTAGGTGTTCTTGGGGGGGGAAGGACTGGATCAAATGGGGATCAGAAACTAACTGTCTATGACAGTTCAGATGCAGTGCTGATGTGTAGACAATTTGCATACTGCCAGTGGCAGTATGCAAATTGCCTGCTGACAGCAGTATGCAAATTGCCTAAACATTACCACCGGTGATTGTAGCAGTGGTTTTCTTAGAACTGTACAACACTGCATCTGAACGGCTGTCATAGACAGATCGGACATTCATTGGTGTGGTGCGGCCACGCCTGCAAAAAGGAGCAGGGCATTGGAAGTGGGGGTGGCACACCTACAAAAACTCTTATGGTGCCACTATGTTTCTTGCACATGCGTGCAAGCAAACATAGAAAGGAGCCTGATACAGACTGAGGTAGTATCCAGGAGGAGGCCCAACAACAGGGATGGTAGGGGCTCCAACAGGGGAGGATCACAGAGGGATGACAGGCACAAGTGGGGGCAGGTGGGAGTTTTAGCTGGTGCCTAAGGGAGATGGGTGAGGGGGAGAGACAGAGAGGAGGGGAAGGGAGCAGATTCCAGAAGGAGGGAAGGTGACAGGAGAAAACTGACTGCCCAGCAGAGGAGTGAGGATTCCTGGAGTGGAGGGAGTATGAGGCAGGGGGTGGGAGAGAGGAGTGAGGAAAAGTAAGAGGACAGATACCTAAAACCAGTATTTGGAGATGAAGGAGACACAGTGGGACTGGCGATGTGAGGTTAAGGAGAGGATGGTAGAAACCAAGGAAAAACCTGTGTACTCGATGTGGAGCTAAGAAAACCACTGTTTACTCAAATGCTGTTTTTAGCTGCTTGGTTTAATAATCCAAAAGAAAACCAAAATGTAGACAGTGACTGTTCAGGTAAAACTTTACCCACAAGCTGCTTTGGCACAGGAAGGGTGGATAGGGAAGAATAGTGGGAGCAGTGGTGAGTATGAAGAGAGGAGTTTGTAGCAAAGCAACAAAAGGCATTGCCGAGGGTGTCCAGGCAGGCAAGGGAAGAGGAGAGGGTGGTGCCATAGACCACATCTGCATAGTCGAAGACTGGGATTACCATTTTAGTAACAAGCTCTCGGTGGACATGAGAGGACAAGCAGTCTTTGTTCTGGTATAAGGCACTGAGTTTGAGGTAGAGCTTGAAGTTGATGACATCAACATGGGCAAGGTAGGCAAACACCAAGATACTTTCAGTTAAACATTTTTATTGTTTTTCAAAAAATGACAACATACCATCAAATACAAAAAAGGAAAGGAACAACACAGTCACATACAGTTATGCAGGCTGGTATTACCACAGAGTAGGATATCATACAGTGAGGTCATCACGTATAAAACAGTATGTGTGAGAATTAAAGCAAGTTATAGAGTATGAGATTCCCAGAGTAGTCCACGTAAAAAGCATCTATCTTGTTTTGTGTAGAGGGTAACCATGACCAGGTAGGAGGGTACTGCTGCTGATTCGTAGTCAAGGCTTATGGTGTTCAGAAAGATGTAATTTCTAGTGGTTCGTCTTGGTGCAGGGTCTAAAAAACCATGAAGGTCCCCGCAAAGTAAACTCAGCCCCCTAAACATCTGTCTTAAAAATCATAAAAGGCTGAGAGTTATCCAGCTAGTAAAACAATGTGCATCAAACTATATATAAAAAATCTATACGAAAATCAGAAATAACTGCTGCTTACCTATCTGCTACATAGAGAGAAGTCAATGTCCATCTGCTAAGTTCCTGTTAAGGTAAAATCCAGTAGTTATGGTGAGGTAGCCTCAGCCAGTGCCAGCCTTGGGGGCTAGGTATGCCATATAGGTTGCCCAGCATTGCTGAAACTTCCCTACCTGATCTAGGGCTACATGGGACCATCTGTCCAATTCATGCAGTGCTGCTAGAGTTGAGAAAATTTCTGTAATGGTGGATGTAGTAGGGCTTCTCCAGTTTCTAAGAATGATATGTTTCACCTGCCTGCAGAGCAGCATGAGCAATTTGAACTGGTGGGTAGTAAGGAATAGGGTTGTCAGAATAGGTTCGGCAAAGATTCGAACCCTCCTCGATCCCTGGTGTTCGGAAGTCTAACTAGAACCGGAACACTAAACGGTTCGCAAAAGGGTTCGAATCATCGCGAGACGCGAGATGACGTGGGGGTCGAGTAAGCTACGCGAGCAGCGGGATCTGTGGGGGTATTTAAAGAGATGCGCCATGAGGAGGAGCGCCATTTGAGTGAGGATCATTGGAGCAGACAGAGGCAGCAGCAGCAGGCAGCACCAGCAGCCCACTAAACTGTAGCAAAAGCGGTTAGCGCGTCCGCTACTCTTGTCCAGTTAGGCCACTTCTTCTTCCTGTGAGACCGAGAACAAGAGAAAGGCTGGAAAAAAAAGCTAAAAATCGGGGAGGGGAGACTGGGAGTGGGACTAGGGGCCGGTTCAGGACAGAAGGAGGGATTAATCAAGATTGGGGGAAGGGACTGGGGAACAGGGAGGGATTGATTTGAGACCAATATCAGGAGGACTGGAGGAGGACTCGGAAAGAGACTAAAAAAAAAATAAGAAGAAGACTGAAGATTATAAGAACCTTTGTGAAATGTGATTATTTGAAACTGCAGCACACTGCACACTCAGCAGCTGCCAGCAACAAGCATACAAGGGGGGCAAAAAAAGGCAAATAAATCTTTCTGAACCCTAGTGTGTGTGTCACAGAGAGAAGCCCAGTGTGTGCCCCTTGACTGCACTGTACTGTACCCTACCCAGTGTGTGTTACAGAGAGAAGCCCAGTGGCCAGTTGTGTGGTGGCATTAACCTTACATGACAGAAAATGGGGAGCAAAAGGCAAATAAATCTTCTGAACCCTAGTGTGTGTGTCACAGAGAGAAGCCCAGTGTGTGCCCCTTGACTGCACTGTACTGTACCCTACCCAGTGTGTGTTACAGAGAGAAGCCCAGTGGCCAGTTGTGTGGTGGCATTAACCTTACATGACAGAAACGTAGAAATATAATTCTCATTCCCTGGATTGTGTGATGTGACTCTATCTCCTGTGGTAAGCCCATCACCCTGCTGCTGTGTGCCCTTGACTGCACTGTACCCTACCCAGTGTGCGTGTTACAGAGAGAAGCCCAGTGGCCAGTTGTGGTGGTGGCATTAACCTTACATGACAGAAATGTAGAAATATAATTCTCATTCCCTGTCATGGTGTGACTGCTCCTGTGGTCAGCCCATCACCCTGCTGCTGTGTGCCTTTGACTGCACTGTACCCTACCCAGTGTGCGTGTTACAGAGAGAAGCCCATTGGCTAGTTGTGTTGTGGCATTAACCTTACGTGACAGAAACGTAGAAATATAATTCTCATTCCCTGGCTTGTGAGTGTGACTCCATCTCCTGTGGTCAGCCCATCACCCTGCTGCTTGTGTTCCCTTGACTGCACTGTACCCTACCCAGTGTGTGTTTACAGAGAGAAGCCCAGTGGCCAGTTGTGTGGTGGCATTAATCTTACATGACAGAAACGAGAAATATAATTCTCATTCCCTGCTGCGATGTGACTCGGTCTCCTGTGGTCAGCCCATCACCCTGCTGCTTCTGTCTTTGACTGCACTGTACCCTACCCAGTGTGTGTTTACAGAGAGAAGCCCAGTGGCCAGTTGTGTGGTGGCATTAACCTTACATGACAGAAACATAGAAATATAATTCTCATTCCCTGGTTTATGTATGTGACTCATTTCCTGTGGTCAGCCCATCACCCCAACTGCTGTGTGCCCTTTGACTGCACTGTACCCTACCCAGTGTGTGTGTGTGTTACAGAGAGAAGCCCAGTGGCCAGTTGTGTGGTGGCATTAACCTTACATGACAGAAACGTGAAATATAATTCTCATTCCTGGTTTATGATGTGACTGGTCTCCTGTGGTCAGCCCATCACCCTTGCTGCTGTGTGCCCTTGACTGCACTGTACCCTACCCAGTGTGTGTGTTACAGAGAGAAGCCCAGTGGCCAGTTGTGTGGTAGCATTAACCTTACATGACAGAAACGAGAAATATAATTCTCATTCCCTGGTTACGATGTGACTCCGCTGCCTGTGGTCAGCCCATCACCCTGCTGCTGTGTGCTCTTTGACTGCACTGTACCCACCCAGTGTGTGTTACAGAGAGAAGCCCAGTGGCCAGTTGTGTGGTGGCATTAACCTTACATGACAGAAATGTAGAAATATAATTCTATTCCTGGGTTATGAGTGACTGTCTCTGTGGTCAGCCCATCACCCCTGCTGCTGTGTGCCTTTTGACTGCACTGTACCCTACCCAGTGTGTGTGTTACAGAGAGAAGCCCAGTGGCCAGTTGTGTGGTGGACTTAACTCTATATGACAGAAACGTAGAAATATAATTTCATTCCCTGCTGCGAGTGACTCCATCTCCCGTGGTCAGCCCATCACCCTGCTGCTGTGTGCCCTTGACTGCACTGTACCCTACCCAGTGTGTGTTACAGAGAGAAGCCCAGTGGCCAGTTGTGTGGTGGCATTAATCTTACATGACAGAAACGTAGAAATATAATTCTCATTTCCTGGGTTGCGAGTGTGACTGCCTCCTGTGGTCAGCCCATCACTCCTGCTGCTGTCTGCCTTTGACTGCACTGTACCCTACCCAGTGTGTGTGTTACAGAGAGAAGCCCAGTGGCCAGTTGTGTGGTGGCATTAACTCCATGACAGAAACGTAGAAATATAATTCTCATTCCCTGGTTTGCGATGTGACCTGTCTCCTGTGGTCAGCCCATCACCCTGCTGCTGTGCTCTTTGACTGCACTGTACCCTACCCAGGGTGTGTGTTACAGAGAGAAGCCCAGTGGCCAGTTGTGTGGTGGCATTAACTCATATGACAGAAACATAGAAATATAATTCTCATTCCCTGGTTTGCGATGTGACCTGGTCTCCTGTGGTCAGCCCATCACCTAACTGCTGTGTGCTCTTTGACTGCACTGTACTCTACCCAGGTGTGTGTGTTACAGAGAGAAGCCCAGTGGCCAGTTGTGTGGTGGCATTAACCTTACATGACAGAAACGTAGAAATATAATTCTCATTCCCTGTTTATGATGTGACTCGCCTCCTGTGGTCAGCCCTTCACCCTGCTGCTGTGTGCCCTTTGACTGCACTGTACCCTACCCAGTGTGTGTGTGTTACAGAGAGAAGCCCAGTGGCCAGTTGTGTGGTGGCATTAATCTTACATGACAGAAACGTAGAAATATAATTTCATTCCCTGGTTGCGATGTGACTGCCTCCTGTGGTCAGCCCATCACCCTGCTGCTGTCTGCTCTTTGACTGCACTGTACCCTACCCAGTGTGTGTGTGTTACAGAGAGAAGCCCAGTGGCCAGTTGTGTGGTGGCATTAACCTTACATGACAGAAACGAGAAATATAATTCTCATTCCCTGGTTTATGTGATGTGACTCGTCTCCTGTGGTCAGCCCATCACCCTGCTGCTGTGTGCCCTTCTTTTGACTGCACTGTACCCTACCCAGGGTGTGTGTTACAGAGAGAAGCCCAGTGGCCAGTTGTGTGGTGGCATTAACCTTACATGACAGAAACATAGAAATATAATTCTCATTCCCTGGTTTGCGTATGTGAGTCTGCCTCCTGTGGTCAGCCCATCACCTAACTGCTGTGTGCCCTTTGACTGCACTGTACCCTACCCAGTGTGTGTGTGTTACAGAGAGAAGCCCAGTGGCCAGTTGTGTGGTGGCATTAACCTTACATGACAGAAACGTAGAAATATAATTCTCATTCCCTGGTTTATGTATGTGACTCGTCTCCTGGTCAGCCTTCACCCTGCTGCTGTGTGCCCCTTGACTGCACTGTACCCTACCCAGTGTGTGTGTGTTACAGAGAGAAGCCCAGTGGCCAGTTGTGTGGTGGCATTAACCCACATGACAGAAACGAGAAATATAATTCTCATTCCCTGTTACGAGTGTGACTGCCTCCTGTGGTCAGCCCATCACCCTGCTGCTGTGTGCCCTTTGACTGCACTGTACCCTACCCAGTGTGTGTTACAGAGAGAAGCCCAGTGGCCAGTTGTGTGGTGGCATTAACCTTACATGACAGAAATGTAGAAATATAATTCTCATTCCCTGGGTTGCGTATGTGACTCCGTCTCCTGTGGTCAGCCCATCACCCTGCTGCTGTGTGCCCTTTGACTGCACTGTACCCTACCCAGTGTGTGTGTTACAGAGAGAAGCCCAGTGGCCAGTTGTGTGGTGGACTTAACCTTACATGACAGAAACGTAGAAATATAATTCTCATTCCCTGGGTTGCGTATGTGACTCCATCTCCTGTGGTCAGCCCATCACCCTGCTGCTGTGTGCCCTTTGACTGCACTGTACCCTACCCAGTGTGTGTTACAGAGAGAAGCCCAGTGGCCAGTTGTGTGGTGGCATTAATCTTACATGACAGAAACGTAGAAATATAATTCTCATTCCCTGGGTTGCGTATGTGACTCCGTCTCCTGTGGTCAGCCCATCACCCTGCTGCTGTCTGCCCTTTGACTGCACTGTACCCTACCCAGTGTGTGTGTTACAGAGAGAAGCCCAGTGGCCAGTTGTGTGGTGGCATTAACCTTACATGACAGAAACGTAGAAATATAATTCTCATTCCCTGGTTTGCGTATGTGACTCGGTCTCCTGTGGTCAGCCCATCACCCTGCTGCTGTGTGCCCTTTGACTGCACTGTACCCTACCCAGGGTGTGTGTTACAGAGAGAAGCCCAGTGGCCAGTTGTGTGGTGGCATTAACCTTACATGACATAAACGTAGAAATATAATTCTCATTCCCTGGTTTGCGTATGTGACTCCGTTTCCTGTGGTGGTCAGCCCATCACCCTGCTGCTGTGCACCTTTTGATTGCTATGTGTATGCCTATGCCCAGCAGCCCAATCATTCTGTAAGCCTTGAACCTGGGATCCTTTAGTTGCAAACTGTCATATTCTTCAATTACTTTCAGTCCACGTATCACAGAGTCCACAACAAAATAAAATTTTGGAGTTGTAGCCAGCGATTACAGATCACATTGCTTTGTTACACAGGAATTGTTTGGGTGTTGGTGTGTTCACTGCAGTATACTGGACTGGTAGTACTGGTACTTACTGTCTGTTATGGCTGACACCAACATAGATGAAGCATTTAGTGCTGGTGTTGGAGCAGGTGTTGGTGGTAGTGGTAATCCTGGTGCTAAACAGAAATAACCAAAATGTTTCACGTGATAAAATTCAACAAACAGCAAAAGAGCAACAGTGAAGTGTGGTAAAGGGGACCTTTAAGAAAACCTGTACAGCTGCTGGGGTCACAATGGAGAGGCACCATAAGGTATGCCATTCATGCCGTTAAGATCCCTGTGACTAGCAGCAATAATGCAAGTGACAGTGAGTCCCTCTCTGACCCAGACAGTAGCTCTTTGTCTCAGTCCCACACTGTTGTGTCTCATGACAAATCATTACTTCCTCAACAAAGTGAAATGAGCAAGTCTGCTGACAATGAATCAGGTAGTGCACTTGCAAATACATCCAGCACTGTTGGCAATGAAAAGGACATATCCATTGAATCCACCACTTCTGTGTTGGCCAGCAATGAAAATCCATCAGAGTCTTCTGTCCACTCTTCTAGGACCAAGGAGCATGTCCCAGGTTCTGTTAGGACAGGTGAAAAGACACAAACAGTCTTTAGCTATCTTCCTAGCACTCAAACAAAATCTGTCACATCTGAGGTGTGGAATTATTTCTCAGTCAGTAAAACTGATCCATGCAGAGCAATTTGTTCCCGTGTAAACAGAGTGTAAGCCGTGGTAAAGTTGTGTCATGCCTTGGCACTACAGCTCTTAAACGCCATCTGAAAAGCATTCGGTTTTGCTTGATCATCCAAAACCAAACCCATGTCCTCCATCTTCCAGACCGCACGCGAGAAGGGTCAGGATCAGGAATCTGAAATGGATACTGAATTGTCTGAACTTGATGCGGCAGAACCACTGCCAGCCCTAGGATCACTGTTACTACCAATGCCAGCACCATTAGTAATCAGTTGCACATCCAGTGATGGCACTGAATGTATAAGTCCTAGTCCACCATCTCTGCGTCCATCTGCCCATCAAGCACGGTGTATAATAAACCAGCAGGGACATGTTGCAAACAGCTAACACTGTCTCAGGCATTTGAAAGGAAGAATACCTTTACTAGAAATCATCCAGAGACCCTTCATCTTAATCACCGAATTGGTGAACTGTTAGCCGGAGCCCTTCTCCCATACTCTTTGGTAGATCATGAGGATTTTAGGGAGCTCATGACATTAGCAGAGCCTCGTTACAATGTTCCTCATCAAGGTACTTTTCCTATGTTGAAATACCAAACATTTATCAGGCTTTAAAGCGACAGTGATGCTTGCACTTAAAACTGCAGAGGGTGGGCTTATTCATGTCACAACAGATATGTGGACCAGCACTCAAAACATAGATTACATGTCCCTTACGCTCATTGGGTCACGTTTTCTTGTGCTTCTTCAAAAACAAAGACACCCCAAAGATGCGCTGCATATAAAGAAGTTTGGGCAAAGTCATACTGCTGCAAACATCTTGCAGGAACTAAATGACCTCCTTGACAAATGGGTTTATTCTCATGGTCTAAAATGTGGCTTCATAGTAAGTGACAATGGAGCCAACATCTTAAAAGCAGTACAGGATGGGGGGTTTCTGCATGTTTCTTGCTTTGCACATTGCTTACACTTAATTGTCATGGGATTTCTCAGCAACGAAACACAAGTGGATGGTATGATTGCTGTTTGCAAAAAAATTGTGACTCACTTTTCACATTCAACCAAGGCTATACGGACATTGTCCGAACTGCAAAAAAAACACAAGCTGCCCCAGCAAAAGCTGATTCAAAATGTTTCCACTCGTTGTAACTCAACGCTTTATATGCTGCAGCGCCTCTTGGAGCAAAAGCAAGCTGTACATAGTACTGCTCCAGTTACATTATTGGAGATGGCATTATGCTGTCTGTGCTGCAATGGAAATTAATGGAGACAGTGTGCTGTATCCTAGCTCCTTTGAGACAGCTACAAGGGACATGTCTTCTGAAGGTGCATCTGTGAGTCAGGTTATCCCACTCATAATGCTCATTTCACATCATCTTAGTGTTCTAAATCTACAAATAGAAAAAGACAGATCTGAGCGCAGACAACATGTCGCCTATATCATGGGAATCTCATAAAGAGAATGAGGCAGCTTCAAAACCAATGACAAATTAGTTGCAATGACGAAATCAAGACACTACATCCTTGCAACTCTCTTAGATCCCAGGTTCAAGGCTATACATCTTCCAAAACAGATGATATAGAGCAGTACAAATGTATGTTGCTAGATGAGCTGCAGCACTCACAGGAGTCAAACACAGACACGCACAATACCATCAGGTTGTCATCACCACAACATGCAGGTTCATCTTCACAAAGGGATACAGAACTGGAAAAGTCACCAAACATTAACAGTAGTTGTTCCACAACTGCCACTTCTTCAGCCCTTAGTAGCAAGCTAAATCTGTGGCAAACCTTTCCCAAATTGCTGCCATACCAGCTGCTTCTGCTGATTCCTCTTCTGAGCAGTCTCTGTCCAACATGGTAGACAGTTACCTGCAAGAACTGCCTATTCCTATTGATGCATGCCCTTTTGAATACTGGAGATCAAAAAAGTCAATTTGGACAGAGCTGTATGATGAAGCCTGTAAATATCTTGGTTGTCCTGCAACAAGTGTCTCTTCAGAACGCATGTTTAGTACAGCTGGCAATATTGTGACAGACACCAGAAATAGGTTGCTGCCAGAAAATGTACACACGTTAACTTTTATTAAAGTTAATAAGTCAAGATTTTCGTATCCCTACAAGAGTATACAAACTGATCCTGAAGTGATTGATGTTGTGGATGTTGATGGTGATGACAACTCAGATGGTGGTGGCTGGTAAATACTGTGTGGGACGGAGTCTCTCTGCACCAAAAAAGGAAACTTTTACAGACTGTGATGACTTTGGTTGTCGTCTCTCTCCTTTCTCGATCTACTACCTTGGACTATATACCCCCCAAAACTTTCACCATTTCATGGCAAACTGCTTTGTAGCTAGGGTCTAAACTAAAGTCAACAAGTTTTATATACAGGGCAATTTTAACATCAGTGGGAACAGGCCCAAATTTGGCATAAAAGGGACACTGTCACGTCAATCCTTTCTGTATCATATTATTTATAGTTAAAGTGCAAACATATATTTTTGGATTTACCTTCTGTGACTTTGTGGTGCATCAGCATGGGCTGGGACAGGAGACGGTCTATTTTTCAATTTTAAAGAGGACAAAACAATGAGTTCTAATTGATAGCTGTTTATTATTTTTTCAATTACAGAAATGTTAGCCATAAACGAAAAATGGATGCTAGTACATGGGTGAGGGTTGTGGGTTGGTTTTAACATGGGTGTAAGGGTGGCATGGGTGCTACTGCACAGATGAGGGTGGTGGAAGAAAAGTGGAATGGGTGATGGGGTGAAAGGTGGGTGTTGTTTTAGTTCTTTCATTTACAGATTTGTGATCAGCTGGGGATGGTAAGGAAAAAAATGATGACAGACCGAACCTACTGTACACATAATATATATTCTTATTAAATACATTGCAAACTGCTGCCACCTAGCACAATTGTCCTGTTCCCCTTTAAAAAAAGAATAAAGGAATCAGAAATAAAAGAAAATCTGCATCAGCAGTTTTCACAGAATGTGACGTATCATAGTGTTTTTGCTTTATAAGTAGTGATAATTTGATACATAATGGGGTTGACAGACGCTGTCCCTTAAACATCACATGCCAACTGCTGCAGCTACATTAAATGTTCCTTAGTATGTGGTGAGGAAACCACTTTTTTTATTTATGTGACTGAAATACAGATTTTATTGAAGTATCAGCTGCAAAAATGCATCATCTTAGAATTTTTTGTATGTATTACTTCAATTTGCCAACAAAATGTTGGTATATGTATGCATTACCTTAGAAAATTGCATGCATTTGCCAGCAACAATGACTGGCATATTTTTTTATTAAGAACAAAAGACACAGCACCAACACTTCAAAAATATACTGTATTGTGCGTTTTAACTGATAGCATCACAGTAAAGAAGCATGCAGGACAAAACAGTTTAAACAGACAAAAGGACCTTTTGTCTGTTTAAACTGTTTTGTCCTGCATATGCTTCTGTAATGGATGCTATCAGTTAAAACACACAATACAGTATATTTTTGGAAGTGTTGGTGCTGTGTCTTTTGTTCTTGGTGCTCAGCTTTTCACACAGGCACAACTTAGGATTGGAGCAGCCTTCTTGTGGTTTCTACAAATATTTCTTTTATTCCAATGTCTTGACTGAATATGTTATGACATAATATGTTTTGTAACAGTTCCACATGTTGTTGCTGTAGTACTTGGCTTGACTTTGTTATAAAAGCTTTCTTTTAAACATAGCAACTTTTGATTCACTCATTTAAAACAGAAAGCAGCAAATAGCTGAAATTAGGTAATATCAGTTATTTTTTCTCCTAATTCATGACGATGAGTATATATAGCTGAGTACATAAATGGCTAATGTGCCTCTTTCTTTCACTAAGGAACTATGATGCAGCTGCAGCAGGAAAACTTTTAACATATGAGTGGGTGGGTGGGCCTGTTACGTATTAAGTTGCTGACTTTAGCAAACAGAAGAAACTATAGATAAACCTAGTTGTATTCCTATCAATGTCACACAAGATAATTTCTCTCCCCCTTATTTTGAACAGTTTTTCCTTTACATGTATTTTATTACTATCTTCGTTACTGGCAGCACAATAAAAAAATAGGGTTCGAGTTCTAAAAAGTTCTAAAAAAGATTAGAACCCTAGAACTTTTTCAAAAGTTCTAGACTAGAACTAGAACCCAGAACTTCAGAGGGGTTCTGACAACCCTAGTAAGGAATGGAGCCTCTGATCTCATTCTAAACAGGAACAGAGGGGCTAAGGGTGGCATAGGATGCTGAAGGATCATGCTAGCATCTTGTGAGACTAGTAACCACATGCGGGATATTAAGGGGCAAAGCCATAGAATATGTAATAAATCCCCTCTGGGCTGTTGACAATGCCAGCAGTTATCATTTGTCAATACCTTAGCCTTCTTTAGCACTTTCAGAGTCCTATACAATGAGTGTAGTATTTTATTATGGATTAGCCTGCTCCGGACATCTCTGTGTGCATTGTGTCCCGTTTTCCAGCACTGGGCCCTTTGGGCATCTGAGACCTGTGTGTCAAAAGCCTGTTCCCATTTGTTCTTTTTTAAGGGGTTACCGGGTTCAGCAGGGAGTCCCTCAGCAAGGTATATATTGCCCCTGCTACCCTTTCAGTAAACAAAGCCAACTACTGAGTTTCTAAGGGACTCTGATTGGGCATATGTCAGGGAGAAGAAGGGGTTTAACTGCATTCATTAGCTGTAAGTATCTTCAAAAGTCAGATGTGGGTAAGGACCATCGAACTTGCAGGCTTTGGAAGGAGTCCACCACTATAGTATTAGAAGTCAACAGATTTCTAAGAAAAAGAATGCCCTTATCCCTCCATTTTGGCCATAACACCGGGGTGCCCCCTACTTTAATGAGGGGGTTACACCACAGGGGGATGAGGGAAAGGGGACGAGAGAGGGACCCCAATTTTTTGTGTAATAGCTTCCAGTTTTGGATAGATGTCCCTAGAGTAGAATGTGTTTGAAGTGCACAAGGTGTATCCGCCCATGGTAGAGATACTAACATAGGACTGTCTCCCAATATCTGTTCTATCTCTAACCTCTGGGGGAGCAGTGAGAATGGGGTTGAAACCATTTCAGAGTTTGAGAACATTAATAAGCTAACTTACATACTTCCATCCACAGCAGTCCCCATCCCCCATGAGTCCAGTGGGCCCTAAGCACATTTCAACTGTAACGGGGCCAGCTAGTACCCCATAGAAAGGAGCCGATCATCCCATCCAGCGTATGATACCATTGTGAGGGCAGGAACAGGGGGAATGTGAGATATTAAATTAAATAATTTAGGTGCCATTGACATTTTGAAGGCAGCAATCTTGCCTAGCCATTGTGAGGTGTAACCGGCTTCATCGTTCCAGCTCTCCTTTACATTCTTCCATCAGGGGGGCAAGGTTGTCGTCCCACCATTTGCCAGTATTGCTCCCTACCTTGATACCTAAATATCTGATGGCGTGAGGAGACCATTTAAGACCAAGTTGGGGAATACTCTGAGGAAAGCATTTTGGATTGAGAGGGAATATCTCAGTTTTGTTGTGGTCGACTTTGTGGCCTGAGATGTGTGTAAATTTTTTTAAAAAGGGCCAATAAGGGAGGGATTGATGACTGTGCATCCTCTAATGGGACCAGTTGGTCATCTGCATACATCAGAGTGGAGTACTGAGACTTTCCTAACTATATCCTTCTGATGTGTGGGTCCTGCCATATTGAGGATGCCAGGGGTTCTCCTACCAGTACAAATTGCAAGGGAGAAAGGGGGCATCCTTGTCTGGTTTCCCTGTGGAGTTGAAAGGGGTCAGACAGTACTGAACTGGTTAACACCCAGTCTTAATGGGAGGTGTAAAGAGCAGTAAAAGCTGCCCGAAAGTGGGGTCTGAATCTGAAGTCTTCTAGGACAGTGTGGAGGTAGTCCCATTTGACTGAATTGAAAGCCTTCTTGAAATCAATTGCCAATGCAGCTACTGGGGTGTTCACCTGTTTGGCTAGAAGGATGAGACTGAGAAGTGTCCATATATGGTCAGTACTATATCTCCCTTGTATGAATCCAACTTGGGATGGGTGAATCAGGGAGGGAAAAAGGGGGTTCAGTTTGGTGGCTAGGGCTTTTGCATAGACTTTTCTGTCAGAGTTTATCAGTGATATGGGATGGTAGCTAGCTGCCTCAGTGGGATATTTAACTTTCTTGGGGAGAACAGTTATTATGGCCTCCCAAAGAGAGTGAGGCAGTATGCCTTTGTCCTCAGATTCAGTGTACACCTGGAAGAGCAATGAGGCAATCATAGGTGTTATAGCCTGGAGAAAATCCACAGAGAAGCTGTCTCCCCTGGGGACTTTCCCTTTTCTAAGGGATAGCAGGGTGGCAGAGATTTCTTCAGTGGTTAGTAACTCTTCGAGTGCTGCACATTGGGCTGATGATAGCTTGGGCAGGGATATGAAATCCAGAAATTTACTACTGTCAGGTCTGGTTTTGGCCCAGGATGAGGTGTACATCTGGGAATAAAAGGCTGTCATGGTATCATTTACCTCCTGTAGTTTGGTTCTTACCCTTCTGGTTGTGGGGTCCTTAAGCCCAGTGATGTACCTGTTTGCTTGCTGCTTCTGGAGTTGGTATGCCAGTGTTTTCCCACTTTTGTCTCCTCCCTCCTAGTTTATATGGCATACTCGGTGCAGAGCCAGGTCTGCCTTCTGGGGCAGGAGCTCATTTATTCTCATGCAAAGTGTGAGGACCCATCGGCTGTGGGGGGTGGGGTGGGGTGAGACATGGCCTTGAGAGCTTGATCAGTAATGGCAAGTTTCCCTTTCAGCCTGGTCAACTCCCGCTCTCTGTCCTTCCTCCTATGTGCAGCAAAGCCCATGATCTTCCCCCTCATTGTGGCTTTATATGATTCCTAGGTGCTTTGGGCAAAGGTATTGGGACTAGGGTTCTCTTGGAGGAACAGTCTGGTTTCTGACTTAGCCCAGTCTATGAATATTTGATCATGCTGAGGAGAAGGTCGATTCTCCATGTGGGAGATTGGGGAGTGGGAGCATCCCAGGTTAGTATCAATTGTAACAGGGCATGGTCCAAAATAGTTGTAGGGAGAATTCTAGAGTTGAGGACTGATTGGGTGAGAGATTGTGAGATCAGCCAGAAATCCAGTCTGCTGAAGGTACCACGTACACCAGATTGAAAAGTATAATCGTGTTCCTTGGGGTGTGTGAGACGCCAGATATCCACCAGCTGGAATTTTGAGCTCAGCTTCAATGTGGCCTGCACCCCTCTGGTGTGAGTTTCTTTGCCCTGATCACTTCTGTCCAGTACTGGGACCAGCATAAGATTAAAATCCCCCCTACTATGATGGGTATATGTGGCTCACTCAAGGCTTCTATTCTGGTCATCAGGTCTAAGAAGAAGGTGGGGTCATCCTCGTGTGGGGCATATATGTTTACCAGGAGTACGTGTCCATTAGGGGTATCAAGCAGGGCTAATACCCATCTGCCTTGAGGATCCGATTTATTCTTCAGGATGGATTAGGGAAAGGATCTGTGCAGCAAGATAGCTGCACCTCTTTCTTGTAGGGGCACTAGCATGAATCTCCTTCCCCACCCAGTCTCTCCCCAGATGGGCATGGTCTAACCTGGTGAGTTTTGTTTCTTGCAGGAAGGCAACCTGAGCCCGTGCTCTCTTCAGCTGTGATAGTACCATTTTCCATTTTATAGAAGTGTTGAGCCCCTGACATTCCAGGTGACAAATGAGGTATCAGCCATTGTCAAGGATACAGTGGAATATGTTGAATTGGGAGATAAACAGCTGGCAAGAGCGAGGACTCAACCAGGGAAACAAGGGCTAGTGCTGTGCACCTCTGTTGATTATACCCAGCTAAAGTCCATGGCTGGGCATAACATTTAATACTAACACACAGGTAATTACCTATTAATCGATAAGCAGACAGTATCACACAGTGTAGAAACAGTATTAACAAGAAAACAGAAACACAATAAAAACTATTTACAGATAGTAAGCATGCATCTGTACAGGTCGGCTTAGCAGGCCGAGGACACATAATCCTCTCAGGCCTAACCCACCTTTCCATTGGGAGGTGTTAGAGATACTGTAGGGGACCCACTGGAAGCCAGGGATCCTCAAATCTGCAATGATGTTGGCGGTGAAGAGGACGTGCGGGCAAGGCTGTCCGAGCCTTGTTGCCCTAGGTAGTAAGACAGAATCTGGTACATACATCACAAAATGTATGTCCCTTGAGCCAGGGGTATCTGGGGATTGGTCGTGTTGCAGCATAGATGCATTGTGATGTATATGATGTGAACCTGTTCTTGGATCCTAGGCAATGCCCCATCATTGTTTGCTATGAAAGGATGGGGGAGGGACCTCGGTAAATTGGGCACAATCTTTACATGTATAAAGTATTTAAACTAAACACACTGTGCCTTCTGCTTAGGAGAGGTATAAATACTGTTGAGGTGCACAGGCTGCCCCACTATGGGAAATTCTACCAATTAAGTGGATTAAATTGAGTATTTAGCCTCCTGCCTGTATCAATCAGCAGGACCCCTCCCCGACAAGGTTTTAGTAAAAAACTTGACAGGTATAGCGAACAAAAAGGAAAAATAAACACTTCCTGAGACCAGACAACAATTTTACATAGAGTCGATGAACAGTAAAGTGTCCCAGAGGCAATTTTCTGGTTGGCAGAGCATAGATCTAGGGACAATATTCCCAGAGCGGGTAGATAGGGGACAATTAAACTGCCCAGGTTAGCCACTTGCCACCCCAAGGTATCATTAGGGTGCCTATCCCAAGTCCATACCATGCCCTGACTTCAAGAAAAAAGAAAAAAGGAGGCATCTAGGTATTGTCCTGTGATGTCTCTGTCTGGGGTTCTCTTGTGTGGACTGGAACATGAGGTGCCCGCTTGTCTGGCCAGGGTCAAAGGGAGTGAGTGAACTGCATGGCAGAGTGGAGGCTGTGCCGGAGGGCTTCTCTCTTGTCCATTGTTCTGCTTCAGAAGTGGAGGCTTCCAGCACCATCTCCTTCTCTGGGTAATCAGTAAATTCTGGGGATTCAGTCGGTTCCTCGGGAGCCAGTACTGCATGGCGGTTCGGAGTTGAAAATCTGATGATGCTGGTGGGGGGGGGGCAGCCACGTTGATTCTTCCTGGTATCATTATTGTCCTATCTCATGGTCCAGTGGGTGACTCCATCTGGCATGTCTACCGGATTGCTGCCACTTACGGGATCTGGCTGAGAGGCCTGGGGCCATGCCTCTGAAGTTGTAGAAGGGCTGGTGCTCTTCTCCTGTATTCGGTGCATTGGCAACTGTGTTTTGTCCTCCGGTGTGGCCAGAGTTGTTTCGGTGCATCGGGGAACTGCCCTGGTATGAGGAGGCCAGTTGCACCTGAGATATTCCATAAGAGCCTCTGGGGTCGGAGAAAGAGACAGGAGCACAATTTACTTCCAGGCGCATTGTGGAGGGATAATGGAGCGAGAACCGAATGCCTAATGAGTGCATCAGGTGGCAGGCCTCTGTATATTCTTTTCATCTGGCTGCCAGTTTTCAAGAGTAGTCCTGAAATATCAGGATTTTAGGTCCTTGCCAGGATAGGGCACCGAGCTCCCGGACCCTGGCTGTAATCCATTCCTTGTCTGCAAAGTTCAAAATTTGGGCCATGAGAGGTCTAGACCTCTCCCCTGGCTTAGGTGGAGGATTTAGTGTCCTGCATGCTCATTTGATAACTAGGCCTGGAGGAAAGTCATGGCACAGAACTTCAGGCAAAACATCATATAGGAATTCCAAAGAGTTTCCCCCATTCTGCACCTTTGGGGAAACCTAGGAGTCGCAAATTGTTGAGCCGGCTCCTGTTTTCTCTGTTTTCATTTTTATTTTGCAGCATGTGAATAGTTTTTTCCTGCCCATGGACTGTGGACATTAATGAATCAAGTGCAGCAGTGTTACGGTTTACTTATGTTTCAGTCTTAAATGTCCTGGCATCTATTTGTTGTATAGCAGTAGTGGTGGTGGTGTTTGATGCCAAGATGACCTCAGCCATACATTGCAGCAGGACCTCGAACATCTCACTAATCTGCTGCGCACTGAGGCCTGTGGGAGTAGCTGATCTCTTGTTGTGCACCATGATAAGAGGCGAACCACATGCACAGCTCCAGTAGTCCTTGTAGTGGGCAACTGGTCATTAAAGTTGGATCAATTTGATCACTGATGGACTCAGAATGAGTATGTCTGCTACACCACTTGAAAGAGGCATAATGAGTGGTGTAAATAGCATAAATTAAACCCATGGTGGACGGAGCGCTCGATTCAAGCAGCCATCACATTAGGAGCTAAGTCACACCCCCTCCACACCAAGATACTTGAAGGAAGAAACCACTTTGAGGGAAGTGCCAGCCAGGGTGGATAAGCTAGTCACGGGGCAGAGCCTGGTTGGTGCCAAGGTCATGGACACTGTTTATGTAGAGTTGATCCTGAGTTAGTTGGAGTGGAACCAGTGGAGTACATTGTGGAAGTTATGTTGAAGCTAGCCTTCTAGCACTGTGGTCAAGGGGCTGGAGGTGTAGATAACTGTGTCATCTACATAAATGAAAATATGTGAGTTGGCACAGGCAGGCAGAGGTCATTCAGGAAAATGGAAAAGAGGTAGGATGCAAAATGGAGCACTGTGGTATCCCAGTCCTGATGGTTAGGGGAGGTGACAGGATGCCTCCTACCTGTACCAGCTGTTGAACCGCTATGAAGAAGGAATGGAACCATTCAATAGCAGGAGTGGAGAGGCCAGCAGAGCTCAGCTTGTGCAGAAGGAGTGGATGGGCTACCAAGTCAAAGTCTTTGACAAAATCGATGAAAATGGCCACTGTGTTGTGCCCCTGATCCATCAAAGTGAGGGTGGAGTCTGTGACACACAGCAGGGTAGAGACCATGGAGTGGTACTCTCAGACAACAGATAGAAAAGGAGAGAGGAAGTTGGATGAGTAGAGGAAGTCAGCAAGCCTAGGATAGACAAGTTTCTCTTGCAGCTTTGCAAGAGAAGGGAGATAGGACAGAAGTTGCCAGGAGAGGAGCGGAGGGGTCGCTCGCTTTATGAAGGTGGAGATTTTTGGCAATATTCCATGACTGAGGAACAGCACAGAGGGAGAAGCAGAAATTGAGGAGGCGAGTATGTGGGGGAGGCAATGGCAGGAGCTGAAGGGTGAAGAAGTTTAGGATCCAGCCCATTAGGCCGAGATTAAGACATGTTGAGAGAAGAAAGGGCTTGCAAGGTTTTCTGGGTAGAAACGGGGGGGGATAAAAACTCAGGGAATAGTGGGGCAGGGAGGAGGGTGGTGCTAGGGGGGATAAAAGAGGAGACAGGAAGAGGGGGGGAGAGAGGAGAGCACAAGTAGTAAAGAATTGTTGAAGTGAGCAGCTACAAAGGGAAGGTCAGAGACAGCTGGACCATTAACCATAAGGACTTGGGGGAGTGGACTGGGCTGGAGGGCTTAAAAAGGGAGTGAATCACCTTCCAGAATTTGGCATGGGAGTTAAGATTGTTCTGGAGGTTAGCCTTAATATAGAGGGAGTTTTCAGTATGGGCAACCTTCATACATGAATTTCTAAGTGCCCTGTAAGAGAGAAGGTGAGGCAGGGAGCAGGATAATTTGTAACAGATCCATGTACTATCATGGAACTCACACTGATTAGTGAGTTTGGGACTAATCCAGGGATTGTGGGAAGATTTAACCCTGGACTTTCAGTGGGGGGGATGCGTGACCCAAAGATTCTTTACATGTTCTACATTTATTTATGGATTTAGTACGAATTCGGAAACACCTTTGAGTTACAGACTCATTTACAAAGGATCCACGTCACAGAGATAAGAATACAGACTGACAGTACTAACAATAGATCAATGAGTAACGGGTAGAGAGGCCAGCAGAGCTCAGCTTGTGCAGGAGGAGGAGTGGATGGGCCATGTGCTAAGTGAGTCTAAGTGATGATTCTTTCAGCTGTGGGATATTCATTTATTTTTGTTGACTGCCAAGCAGAGATGCAGCAAAGTTTTAATTCGCAGACTAAGTGAACCCGAAGTTGTTCAATTCGAATTCGTGTAACACTATGCGAATTGTCCATTAAAACGTGAAATTCGCCTTACTTCGCATTGTCCACTTCGAGTTCATTTCAAGTTACAGTTTGATAAGGTGAAAGCATTAAAAAACAGGCCACTGATCACATACCTGACTGTCTCTGCAGGTTTGCAGGTCGCATAATTCAGGGAGGCAGTTAAATAGGCAGGAAATCAGTGTTCAAATTGCAAAGTGGGCACAGATGCAGCATGCGATAATCTGCATTTGCTTTATTTCAGGGTACTGCAGAAACTCCTCTACCACCAGATTTAAACAGTGGGCCATACAGGGAACCCACACAAAGCCACCATTGCTGATACATTTCACAACATTTGATCCATTATCACTAGCTATCAAGCCAGCTTTTAGTGACAGGGGGTGCAGCCACTCATTAATTTGTCAGTAGCAAGTCTAACATATGTTCGCCTGTATGCAACCCTGCTACACTACGCATTGCAAGTGTGGCATGTTGTCTAATGCCATGAAGGTTGCTACCACCTCCACAGTCTGACTTATTACACTGCTTTCCCATCCCATCATCACAGACAACCCCAGGTAGCTGTGCCCAATGTGCAGTAATACACAGATAGGAACTACCCGCCATTTTACCACTTGTCCACATGTCCATGCTTAAGTGAATGTAAGGTGATGCTGAATGCTGAAGGGCATGTCTTACAGACTCTGTCATCATCTGATAAAACTCAGGGACAGCACAGGTGGAAAAGTATGTCCGAGACAGGACCTTCCATTTAGGACATGCGCATGCCACAAAGTGCCAGAAGCCCACATTCTCCACAAATAAAAATGGCAAAAGTTAAATTGTCAGCATTTCTGCTATGGCAACACTGAGTTCACATGCATCTGCATGACTGGGTGGGCATCTTGTGTTGCGCACAAAAAGGCTGTGTAATGTGGGCTGCATTGTTTGTTGCTTTACATGTGGCATTTCAAATGGCTCTACTCTACTAATTGACATGGATGGGGTACCCTGGATGTGTGATGGAGGATGCACAGAGGACATGCCAATACCCACGGTTATTTTCCGTGTTTTAAGCACAGGGGTTGACATAGTAGAATTACTGCATGGACTGCCACTGCTACTCTGACCACTGCTTGAATATTCCAAATCATCATCCTCCTCCTCATGCCTGTAGTAATCCTCTGATGTTATTTCACCACTCTTACTGACATGGCTACTTACAGTGACAGAAGGGGATATCATGCTCACTAAGGTGGCTGAGGGTGAATGCCCAACTACGCCATTAGCTCCACTCTGGTGCCATGTCCATAGTGCCTTGTGCCTGCTCTTCAGATGAGTGTGTTGGTCACCAGTGCCCAAATGGCTACACTTTTTACCACGTTTCACATACACTTGGCAAAGCTGGTAGATTGCCACTATTTTATTGTTGCCATCTTGTACAAAAAAATCCCAGACTAGGGATTTGGATGTCCTACTCTCCACATGTCGCTGCTGCTGCATATGTAGCTGCACCTTTGGTAGTGATGAAATGGGGGGCGTAATGCACGATTTCTGCTGTTGTGCACAATTGGACTTTGACTGACCATCACAATCTATGACTATTAATTCAGGGTCATCATTGGCAGACACAGCTGCAGCAGAACTTTGAGGAGGGGACGATTGACTAACAGCCACCTTTACTTTCTCTTTTTCCGGTTCCCAAATGAGGTCACTAGCATCATCATCATAATCATCGTCCACTAATTCACTTTGGAGGCTGTCCTCCTGTGGAGATACTCCAAGTTCAACAGCAGCCTTAATTTTATCAGTCACACTTTTTTCATCAATGTCTGAATGTTTGGATAGCCTATCCTCAACATCAGTGGAAACATAAGAATGTGTGAGTCATCATCATGATCAGAATCATGTTCAAGTGCTGTAGGTAGTGAGACATCAACTGCCCTCAAGTCTGTGGTTTCAATAACATTTTTCTCCACATGATAAGTTTAATAGGGTTGAACTTGTGGTAATACTCATGTTGTTATCAACCATGCCCTCACTAACTTTACTAACGGCAGGGACAACACCATCTCCAACCAGCAAGCGACTGATTTAACTGTGAAAAACATAGTTGGACAAATCCCTTTACTTGCACCAACTACTACCTTTCCCTCCTGCTGCATACTACCATGGCCATGACCACTGCTACCATAGGTAGCCCCTGATGAACGTGACTCATCTTCACAAAAACTTCCACTGCTGATAATCTTCTTGGCAGCATCGCCGCAGCCAGAAACTGCTTTGCCTGACTGCCTCTTCATGGGCATTTTTTTCAGATGACACAGACAATTTATAACAACTTGATATTTCAGCAGTTTTGAGTGGCTGGGAAACAAAACACTAAATGCAGCTGCACAGGCACAACACAATACCCATCCTTGAATCCTTAACAAATCTTCAAAAAGCCAACAGTCAAAAAAACAGTACCTTGTTTTGATGGGGAGGATGCAGTACCTAGCTACGGAAAAGCAAGAAAATAAATTGCAGACAGGCTTAGAAATTCAGAGTACTGCTGTAACCCCTAGGTGGCACTATCCCAAGGGCTACTACCCCTGCCTGTTTGGCTAGTAGCAGGTTAACGGGCTTGGGTACTGAAACGGGTGCCTCCATCTGGAGGTCAGGGTTGTTAGTGGTCAAGCTAACCTGGGCACAGTCCTCAGACACTGTAAACCCCCTCTTTCCCTTCTAATGGCCTGAACAATATACAATAATCACTTTCACAATGACCTTTATTCACCATGCAGTTACCACTCTGTTTGCTATTACCACCAGGGATGGTTCCTCTAGCTCAACCTTGGGGACCTGTTGTAAAATAAGGTTATGCACAGCAAATAGCAACAGTTCAGTACTCTTGGCACAAACTGGAACCACAGTCAGGTTAAATGCAAAAAGAGTTAGATCTGATTTATTCAGGGGACTTGAACAAGTTAGGGGCGTAATGAGGTTGATTGGCTTAAAGGCTAAATCAATCAGACAGTTATGCATGCACTTCAGAGTCCCTACACAGTCACACACTCTGGGTACCCAGGTAGGAAAAAGGTGGGCTAGCCAGGACAGTTGCCTGGGGTAGGCTGGCGTTGCAGCTGGTTGGGGCCCTGTGATGGAAGAAAGCAACATGCGCAACACATGCTATTTGTAATCCGGAGCTGGAGGGCTCAATTCGTGAAGGAAAAGGCAACAAAGCAATCAGATTACAACACTATAGATTTAGCTATTGTTGCAGGGAGCTGCCCTGATGTTTACTCATGATACCCAATACAGGACACAGGCAGGACGAAATCGAGACAGCAGGTTGTTGAACTAGAGTGCCAGGAGAAGCAGGGCCCACACAAATCATGGAGGCATTGTTCCTGTTCAAGGCGTGAGCAGGGGGCTGATCCCCAGGCAGGTCTCTTGTCAATGGCTTTCTCTGTGCAGCGAGTAGTCTGGCTGGGCCAGTGTGGCAAGGTCCAAGCCCAATAGAGATGAATACAGATTCAGTCCATGGGAGCTGGATGCAGCCTCCAGCAAGCAGAACACAGTTCAGCACACAGTGGGGAACCAAATCACGACCCATTAACAGCACACTGCACATTTACATGTATGAAATTCTACTGTACCAGGCAAATTGCTATCCAGTTGTAATTACAGAGTCTCTGCACAAACCGGGAGTTCAGAGGTGGCTGGAAATCTTGACAGGCTGATCGCATTCAGCAAATCTTCGGTCTTCTTCAGGTTAAAGCCTGGTCAGAGTCCAGTGGCTTAAATCATACTCACAACTTGGATTCAGTCTAAATCAACTTCAATTTCCCTCTCAGGGACAGCAGGCAGACCAAAACTCAGCCCTTTAACAGTTTTCCCACGCGAATCTATGCAGGATTACTGCTCGACTATCTTGAGCTGTTACTTCTTTCACTCCCCAACTCAAACTGAAAGTAGCTGCAAACAGCCTGGGACTTTCCCCAAGATCCAAAAGGTTCGGTTGGCTGATTTATCTGTCAGTCACAACAAGGGCTCCCCTCCAGGTTCATTATAACTGCAATCTAGCCAGCTCTTAAAGAGACAGTACATGGAGGCTATATAGGCACTCTCTGGCAATAACATTTAAACTGCTAAAATGCAAGACACCAGCATGGCAGTGAGCATTTAGGCAAGCTCAAGGACGACTTTTTGGGAACCCCCATTTGTAGGAGAGGTTACACCCTTCCCTGCCTGGAGAAAACTTGGCATCCGTGTCAAGTCTTATACCATCACAATATTGAAAATGCACTATATACAAGACATACGTGACATTAGCCTACTATGGAAATACTACAAGATGCATCAGTTAATCGTAACTTATCACATAACTATACATTTTACTATACCATGTCTTCATTGACAATACTTATGCATGTTTCATACACTCTATACTGATTCTATTATGATTTACATACTATGAACAGTTACCTATGACTTCACTTTATAACTTCTTGTACAGTAAACAATGTGGAAGGGGGCCCTTCCCTATAAACTAACTTGGGGCTTGATGGGACAGGGACACCATGTTCTGAAGGAAGAACAACTAATCTGGAATTGGCCATTAAGCTCAGTTTGGGTAATGAGCTCTGAGAAATATAAACACCTTTGTGAACCACATTGAGAGGCAAATCCACTGACCTCCCAGGAGAATCATAACTGAAGTGCAATATTGGCTTAACAGCTCGGCCTGTCTTTCTGGGGGGAACAGCCACAGTCTCTGCACTTTCAGCACTAACCTTGGAGCTTTCATCATTCGTAAGGGGTGCCTCTGCATGGATGGGAATGTCCAAACTGGGAGCACTGTCAGCTCCTTGCTCTGTAGGCTCTGTTTCCACAACACTTGGCTCATTTAGAGAAGGTTCTGACACAGTTAGGCTTTGTGGTACTGAAGGGGGTCTGTCAGCACTCTCATATTGTTGTTCATGTTCTGGTGTGTCACCAGAGAGACTCAGACCATCAGCCCCTTCTTTGGGCAAGTCACACAGTTCCACTAGACACAGGGAGTCCGCAGCCTCAGATGTAATACTTTGCACTTCACTTTCAGGGAGCATCGACTCCAAGGACAAAGCTGGGGGGGTTAGGCAGTCCAGAAGGCCCAGTTTCATCCCCATGATTCTGCATAGGATTTCCACAAAACAACTGACTCAGTTCATAGGAGGGATAATAGGCTTTACCATAGTCAGTTTCATCAGAGGTGGACTGACAGTCACTATCATACTGGGCCTGCTGCAGGGGAAACCTTAAATCTGTAATTAATGGGGAAGATTGCAGCAGCATGAGTTACCGGCCCAGGGGAGGCAATGTCTGCTGGCTCAGCTTCAATAATAATGTGGCCGATAGGCAGCAAGTGGTTACAGTGCATGGTCTTGACAGCTTTAGAGTTATGCTCTGGGTGTACCTTGTACACTGGTAGATCATCCAACTTTCCAACTACTACATGAGGAAGATGGTACCACCTATCAGCAATTTTGTGCTTGCCATGTAGTCCCAATTTGCGTAACAACACACAGTCTCCAGGCCGTAGCTCTTGAGCCTTTACTTTTTACTTTAACTGGCAGTGTCGCAAAGAATGTTTTGGGAGAGTAGCACACTTAAGGTGCGCCTCTCACCAATCACTGCTCCCTTGAGCAGGCGTGGCGATCCTGCACCAATGGGTGCAGCAGCTTAATATGACAGCGGTGTTCCTCTGCTTCAAAACACGCTGCCATGCTCGACACCACCCTGCGCCACGTCTGTCCGCCGCCCCCCAAAGCTTTCGTGCCACGCTGGGAGCCCACCCAGCGTGGCAAACGTGTTGCCAATGGGGTGCCCAATCCCGTCGGCTCCGGCCCCAAAGCCATCCTGCTGCACACTGGGAATCCACCTCAGCGTGGCAAGCGTTGCTTTATTTTGCCAGCGGGGTGCCCAATCCCCTCCGAGCTCCTCCCAGCGTAGTTTGCCGGCCCAGGTGCCCAACCCCGTCGGCTCCTCGGCCCCAGCCATCTTCTGCCACGCTGAGCCACCCCAGCATGGAAAATGTCCCGTCGTCTTTTTTTTGAACCTGTAAAACAAAAACTGTCCCATGTGGCCATCTCCCAACCCCTCCCACAACCCACACCCACCACTGCACCAGCCTCCCCACCCCTCACCCCATACTTACCTCTGGACTCTGGTGAAGCAGATCTTGGTGGACCGGGAACACGTCTGCACTCTTCAAAGACGACCGCGAACTGAGGAAATGCCGGTAAGCTGTATAATGGGCTAGATGGGGGCGGTTCAACTTTATTGCATATCTCAGTCATTTTTTGGAATTTTTGCAGCAAATTTTCAACATGAGGTTTTGGGACCCCTTCTCATGAATAATGTCACTGGCATGGTGTTATTCGGGCCCGAGGATGATTTCGCAGGCACTGCACAGTCACTGTCGCGAAATCACCCTTGACGCCAGACTCTTGTCATGACAATGTATATCAATTTAAAACCCCATGTTGAAAATTCAGTGCAAAATTCAAAATGACTGTTTTATGAGCGCAAGGTTATGCAGTTCCCACGCAGCAGGCTCGTAAGTTCGTGGAATTTTTATATTTTCCAGATTTTCAACATTGCCATTTTATCACACCTTCTTATGAGTTGTACAGCTGTCATTTTCACATCTCACCCAAAACGTGTTTCCACCCACGTAGCGCACAATGGCACAGTCGGTGTGCAAAATCAATGTATGGAACACATTAAGAAAATCACAGTGACACTGTTCATGAGCAGAGGTCTTAAAATGGCTATGTTGAAAATTTGGTGAAAAAATTCCTAAAAATGACTGTTTTATGAGAGTGTGTTGCGCAGTTCCTATGCACGCTCGTTTGTTTGCGAATTTTCAATATTTGCACTCCAGATTTTCAACATTGCCATTTTACCACACCTCCTTATAAGCAATGCAGCTGTCATTTTTCACATTTTGCCCAAAACGTGTTTCCGCCCATGTAGCGCACAATGGCACAGTCGATTGTGCGAACTCAGTGTATGGACATTAAGAAAATCACAGTGTCACTGTTCATTAGCAGAGGTTTAAACTGCCAATGTTGACAATTTGGTGAAAAATTCCTAACAATCACTGTTTTACCAGCATGCATTGCACAGTTCCCACGCTCCTAGGTTTGCAATTTTCAATATTTCCACTTCAGATTTTCAACATTGCCATTTACCACACTTCCTTGTGAGCAGTACAGCTGTCATTTTTCACATCCTGCCCAAAACGTGTTTCCGCCTATGTTGCGCACAATGGGGGTAGCAAAAAGGTCATGCTGACAATTTATTGTGCAAATACCAGCAATCGCACAGGGCATTAGGGTAAAGCACCATACATGCCAAACACCACTGCAAACACCTGCAAGCGAACGTTCGGCATTGACAAATTCTTGTTTATCATGCCTCTCTTTGTTGGCGAGATTTCTCATTATCTGGGCCAGTTGATATGCATGGTTTAATTGAGCTTTCAGTTTCTGTACATACTGCAGGTAGTTTTCAGCTCAGACTCCATCTGGAGAGACCCCAAAGCAGGCATTAACTGGCAGTTGGGCCTCCCTCCCGAACATGAGGTGGTAGGGGGAGAACCCAGTAGCATCATTTTTGGTGCAATTGTATGCGTGTCCCAAGGTGCTAATCTCCTGGCTCCACTTATGCTTGTCTTTTGGATGGAGGGTGCCCAGCATGTCTAGAAGGGTGTGGTTAAAATGTTCTGGTTGAGGGTCCCCCTGTGGGTGATAAGGGGTGGTTCTTGACTTCCACACCCCCCACAGAGAGAGCATTTCTTTGATTAGCCTACTTTTAAAGTCTCTGCCTTGGTCAGAGTGGATCTAGTGGGGGGGCACCATAGTGGACAAAGAGTTTTTCCACTAGCACCTTGGCCAAGGTAGAGACTTTTTGGTCTTTAGTTGGAAAAGTTTATGCATGCCATGTGAAATGATCTGTAACCACTAACACATTGCCAATATTCCGTTGATCAGATTCTAAACACAAAAAATCTATGTAGACCAGTTTCAAGGGGGGTACTGATAGTGATATTGACAAGGGGGCAGCCCTCTGAGGCAGGGCTTTTCTTTGGAGGCAATGACTACAGGTCTTTACATGGTGCTCAACATCAGCCCCCATCTTGGGCCAGTAGAATTGAGATTGTACCAGGTCAAGAGTCCTGTCAATATCGAGGTGTCCCATGTGATTGTGCAGGGAGCTCAGTACCAAGTGTTTAAAGGCCGTAGTCAGGACCTATTGCTGCTTGTCTACTCGACCACTATACTAACATACTAAAATGCTAGCAGAATAGGCCTAATGGTCTTTCGTGTCTGCTCATTTGGTCAGCCCCCACCCTGGGAGCTGACCTTGCTGCCCCCCTCGCCCTCTCTGGCTTCTCCCTTCCCAGTTCTGGATATTCTCTCTGCACTGGATTTTGCTTCCAGAACCCTTCCCCTGTACCTGTCCCACCCCCCTCTTGAACCCCTCCACTGTCTCTGCCTCCACCAGCCCCTGAGCAGTGCATTCCATGGCTCCACCACCCTCTCAGTGAAGTAGCACCTCCTCCTTTCTCCCTAGATCTCCCCTCCAGCTTCCTCCATGCCCTCTAGTTGCCCCCTCCTTCCTTCAAAGCACCCTGACTGCTCCTCCCCTATTTACCCCCTTCATGCATCTGAAGACCTCTATCATTTCCCCCAGTCCCTTCTCTCTTCCAATGTGTACATATTTAGCTCTTTGAGCCTCTCCCAATAGGTCCTGTCCCCCAAGCCCCCTCAATCCCTTTTACTCCTTGAGCACTTGAATTGTCTATAGGCTGCCTTCTTTCCCCTTCACTACCTCCTGGACCTGCCTGGTCCACCATCAGGGTTTTCGGGCCCTACTGCATTTTTGTCTTACTCTTGCACAGGTGCTGGTAGCATCCTGCACCCCTCTTCTGATGATTTCCCACCTACTGTCAGCGTCCATGTCTGGCCCAATCACATCCAAATGCTCCTTAAAGATCCTTCCTATTTCCTTAAAGTACACCCCCTTGAAGTCAGTTACCTCCGTCTTTGTGCAGCCTTCTACCCCTCCTAGGTCCAGGCAGAACCAGACCATGGCATGGTCACTCCCTGCCAAAGGGTCCCTTACCTCCAGGCCCCCAATCTGGTTACTGTCTGCCAGGACCACATCCAGTACCCATGCCTCCCTGGTCGGTTTCTCCACCTGCTGAGTTAGGAACACGTCGTGAAAGACATCCAACAACCTCTGTTCCCTGGCCATCGAGGATGTCATAGTCTCCCAGTCTGTTCTTGGCATGTTTAAGTCCCCCAACACCACCACCACCCTTCCCCTGCCCAATCTGCAGTGTCTCCCAACATCTGCCACCAGACTCTCCTCCAGCTCCTCCGCCAGCGCAGGGGGTCTACACACCACTCCTATTTTCTCTCTTGCCCCCTTGTAATCAATTTGATAAATCACCTCCACGGTTCCCTCCGCCTCCTACTCCCCTATGCCAATGCAGTTTTTGACTATTATTGCTACCCCATCTCCCCTTCCCTCCCCCCTGTCCTTCCTGAACATAGTGTAACCCTCCAGGTTCAGGTCCCAGTCGTGTCCTGCAGTGGCCCAGGTCTCAGTGACTGCTGCCACATCCACCCCTCCCTCAGTTAGCATCACCTGGAGCTCAGGCATTTTACTGCTTAAGCTCCTGGCATTTAGCACGACTACATTCCACCCTTTCCCTATACTTCCATTTCCCCTGCTCGTGTTCCCATGGGGATTCCGTCTTCTCCTGGTCTGCACCTTACCAGTCGGCCTTTTCCCGCATTCCTTCAGCTCCCCAGGGGGGGTGGAGACAGAGTCCCTCCTTTATCGGACCCCCCCTCGACAGCCTTTTCTCCCATTTCTCCCCCTTTCCCAAGATTAAACCCCACCTTTCACCAATGAACCCCTCTATTTTCAACTTAAGGATTCCCCTCCCCTCCAAATTGAGATGGGGCCTGTCTCTAGCATACAGCCCCTTATCCTCCCAGGTCTCCCCCAATCCCCCATCAACCCATACCCTCTGACCTCACACCACTCCCTGAGCCACTGGTTTATCTCCCTAATCTTTCTTTTGTGTTCCCCACTAGCCCTTGGCACCGGCAGGATTTCTGAGAAGGAAATCGCACATCCTGTGTCATGACAGACCCTGGCAAGCTCCCTGAACCTTGCCTGTATCTCTAGCTCATTATTTCCCTCAATGTCATTTGTACCCATGTGGACCAGTATGTCCGGGGAACCCCCACAATCCTTTGCCAGCTGATGTACCTCATATTTGGCCCTGTGCACCATTAGTCCAGGGAAGCATTTTGTTCTGACTGGCTAGGCTTCCCCCTCCCTATCCCATTTGATACCCCGATCATAGAATCCCCCAACAGGAGCACTCTGACCACTCCTTTTCCTCCATTTCCCCCCCTTCCATGCCCTTTATCCTTTCTACTGGCCCCTCCACCCAGTCGGCTCCTTGCTCCTCCCCCTATCTGGGTGCCACCTACCGCCTCCTCCTCCTTATTTACCCTGGCCACCCCTCCCCTTCTATCCTATGCCTCTACTCCTCCTGAGTTTCCTTCTGTACCTCGCTCATCTTCCCCTCACTGCTTGTGACTGGTCCTTCTCCCCCATCTGCTAAACTAGCCTGGTTCATACTCCCTCCCTTCCCATCTCAGTTCAGCCCCTCCTTCCTTGTCATGCTCCCCTGGCCTAAACTCCCAGCTCCCTTTACTGTATCCTCCTTGTACTTCTGGTCCTTCTCCTTGCCCTTTCCTCCCAACTGGTCCTTCTCCTTTCGCTTTTCTCCCTCTTCCCCCTGCTCCTACTGCTCTGATCCACTGCTCCCCCCATTTTCCTGCATTCCAGGTTCCACCCAGTTCCTCCTGCTATCCAGCCCCCTGGCTCCTGTCACCCACTCCTTTTCCATCTCTAACCACCCCAGTCATGGCTACATCACCCCCCTCATCCTCAAGCAGAAGAAGAGAACTGAAGTGGTTACTGAGCTTAAGGTCTGATCCACCTCCCCACCTTGCTTCCTTCTATCCAGCCCCAGCCATCTGCCTATATCCCTGAGAATGTTGTCCCTCTGGCCTCCCTCTGTGAGTGTCCCTAGTTACCTGCCTGCTTCCTTGGTAGTGTCTTACTTTTGTGCCCCCTCTGCCAGGGTCCCTATGTGACCCCAGAGTACTCTCATGCACTCCTTTCCCTATGCCCCTCCCCCTAGTGCTTGGTGCAACCCCGTGGGAGAGCCCCTGCCCTCATCCCCAACCATACATCCCCCTTTCACCCAGCTGTCTCTTAATCCCCACAACCTCCTACCTAAGCTATGCCAGCTGGTAGCACACTGAGCAACCACCAAACTTCCAAGCCCAGTTCAGTATCATGGCTGCCCCACACCCTTAGTACCCTACCACCCTCCCAAAGATGCCAGCCCTAATGACGTGTGGTCCCATCCCCCTCCAAGTAGGTTTCCTTGGGTGAGCCACCAGGTTCCCCACTAGTCTGAGATGCACCCCTAATGACTAATTAGGTCACCCACTAATCCTAGATACAGTCCCACAGTAAACCTGTAACCCTGTTACTAGGTGTAGTACAACACAGTAAACTTTATAAGGGAAGTGAACAACTCCCTAAGCTCCTCCCTCACAGCCTTTAAATCCAACCCCCAGTGGCTAGACCTACATGAGCTGCACCTGAAACCTTTTCCTCCAATTGCAGGGCAGGTGTTCCCCTATAACGATCAGAGCTCTAGGGAGGGGGGGGGGGATTAGGGCCTACACCCGACTCGAGACAGAGAGAGAGTGTATCAGCCCTGTGTCTGCTCCTCCTGCCCAAACAAACTTAAAAGCACACACACAAAAAAAAAAGAGGTAGTTAAGACATACCTCAGCTACAATGTCCAACACACTGAAACGGAAGCTAAATAACTACTTTAAATGAACTTACAAACACACTCAGCAGCTACAAGCCCTTTCTCCCACTTCTGTAGCTGCAGACTGACTCAGATGGCAGTTCACCACACCTCTAACAGCACTAATCCCTGAAATATGATTCCTGCACTTACAGGCCAGAGAGCAACATTTAAACCCACAATCACCAATTTGTCTGCTACTCTCTCTTAATCCTGTCCAAACAAATTAAAAAGCACAAAAAAATGGCAGTTAAGACAGACCTCAACTACAATGTCCAACACACCGAAATGGAAGCTAAAAAACTACTTTAAATCAACTTACGAACACACTCAGCAGCTACAAGCCCTTTCTCCCACTTCTCTAGCTGCAGTCTCTCTGTATAACAACTGACCGAGCAACTTCGACCTGGGGCATTCTTTAAACAATAGGGCAGTTCGCAAGTCAGGGAAAGGCAACTTAGACACATCTTTCCCTGCATGCAGAGCATCAAGTGCTGGTTGAATCATAGGATCTTGGGATTGAGCCCACTGAATGCTGTCATTGTCAAACTGAGGAAGTGCACTAATATATAGAGCAGAGGAATGTCAATAGGCAGCCGGCATGCAGGTATCAGGAGGGCCCAAGCAATCTACTGAACAGTCCACTGTGTCCGCAGACATCTGTTCATCTCTGTCAAACTTTTACCACAATGTTCGGATGTCAGGTTCAGACAGCCTGACCCAATCACTCTTAGAAGTGGGCCTTTGTGACAGGGTGTCAGCATCAATATGGTTCAGTCCCTGTCTGTATTCGACAGCATAATCATAGGTTGATAAGGCAGAAAGCCACCGGTGCCCAGTGAAGTCTAACTTAGCTGAAGTCTGTATATAGATCAATGGATTATTGTCGGTCTTCACCAATATCTTTGCCCCATAGAGGTACTCATGAAACTGGTCAATGATGGCCCATTTTAAGGCAAGGAACTCCAGCTTGTTCACAGGATATTTTTGCTCTGATGGGGTCAAACTCCTACTGTCAAAAGCTACCAGTCTCAAACCATCCTCAGGGTCTTGATACAGCACAGCTCCTATGCCCTGCAGACTAGCATCTGTATGTAGCACATAGGGCTTGGTAGGGTCAGCATAGGTGAGGATGGGGGCATGGGTGAGCTGGTATATGACTTCATGTAAGGCTGCTTCACATTTGGGTGTCCAGTGGGGCCCAAAAGGTTCACCTGGCAGATATTGGCAGCACGATTTTGCGATGCAGCATAATGTCTTGCGACATTATGACCCTGTGCCGTGGTGCACAAAGGGATTTATGTAACACCTAGATCATTACCAAGAATTGTCTTATGCCCTCCAGAAGTTAAATCCCCTGGACAAGGTACAACCCCAAAGTTTAACAAGCATTTGTCAATGCCGAATGTTTGCTTGCTAGCATTGGCATTGGTAGTGTAGGAGTTACACTGCTGCATAATAGGAATGGCAGTGAAGTATTGAACTGAAGCCAACCCCAACGTCACACTGCAGAGAGTGACAGGCATTGGGGTGTGCCTTTGGGTCATCAGGTATAATGGCCATATCATTTCATCACACCCTACCCTGAAGACACCGACTAGTGTCACAGTGTGCCTTGGGGTCTTTGGCCCTTATGCACACCCCATTCCATCAGGAAATATGCTGAGATGGGTGCAGTTTAGGAGAATGGGGTGAACTTTGGGGCCCAAGAGCCCAAGGCATACCTCGATACCTCTCACTGACTGCAGGGTGTGGATTCGTATAAGCATTACAGGCGAGAATCCCAAGTCACACCCCAGATGCCTGTCATTCTCTACAGGGTGGGGTGTTTTGGTTAGAAACCCTAACGCCTCAGGCATTCATTGGAATTTTCACTCCAAATTTTCAACATGTTTTTTTTGTGACTCCTACCTCATGAACAGTGGCAATATGAGTTTGTTAGCCGAAAGCTGCTTATGCACAGTGACTACGGCATTTAGCACCCCAGGTGCAAAAACATATTCCGAACAGGATGTGAAAAATGATAGCTGTACTATTCATGGGGAGGTGTAAAAAATGGCAATGTTGCAAATCTGCAGTAAAAATATTAAAAAACTGGTGAAGTCACGAGCGTGTATAGAAACTGTGCAACGCACACCATAATGTAATTAGTTTGGGGATTTTTATTTTATTTATTTATTTATTTATTTATTAGCTTTTGGTAACCGTGTAAGTGCGCTAGGCAACAGACCTGCCTATTTTCAGGCACGACCCGGGAGAGCACAGGACACTGGTTACAATATGCAGAAATGCACAGACATAATATAGGTGTAAAGGAGCAAAACAAGACATACATTGGGTAGCACAGTAATAGTTACATAAAGGTACATTTTAGGCATAGATCATAATAAGGATGTAAAATAAAATAATTAGGGTAACCATAAGACAGCTGAAGACAGTAAAGACATCAAGGTTCATAGCCACCTAGACAAGCGTATTGTATGGGAGAACATTAGTGTAGTACTCAGGGTCAGACCCGACAGCCTGCAGTGGGACAAAGCAAATTAAGAGCATTTGCATTGGCCAGAGGCTAGGAGGTGGGTGAACAGCGAGTTTTTGAATTATCGATGGGAGGCTGAAGTTTTCACCATAAGGGACTGAGTTCAGAATTTGGGAGCAAAATGGGCAAATGCCTGTTCACCTATTTTTGCTCATGCAAGGTCTAGTGGAGAGCATGGGGCAGAGGAAGACCTGAGGGTAGCGGGTGTGTGAGGCGGAGTCAGGAGGTTGGCAAGATAGACAGGGCAGGGAGGTCTAGACAGGAGTCGATAAAACAGCCCAGGAAGTAGGCTCGAATATCCTTAGGTGACAGCCAATTTAAGCCAGCGTAAAGGAGACAATGATGGGTAAGACTGGGGCAGTTAAGTGAATCTACAGATGTTGTTGTAGACAGTGTCCCATTTGTGGAGTGTAGCAGAGTTTTCAGCAAGAGGAGAGGGGCAGAGCATATTGGAGCTGGGTTAGAAAATACCTCTGCAACAGAAAGTCTAGCGGAAGGAGTGAGGAGTGGCAGCACGCGATAAAGCTCCGTAATTTAGCATTGACGGCACGGCACAATTTATTGACATGTTGAGACAGGTCAAGTGTGGGATCCAAAGTGACCCCAAGGTACTTGAAGGACCTCAGTGTTTGAGATGAGGAGCCATCAAGGCATTGAACCCGAGCCTGTTCGCAGGGCAGACAGTTTTTAGAGGATCCGAATAGCATAGCACAGGTTTTTTCTAGGTTCAGGACTTGGTGGTTGCTAGAGAGCCAGGTCTGCAGGAATTGGAAGTCATTAGTGAGAGTGGAGTTGATGTCAGCAACTGATTTTGACCCAGAGTAGAGAACAAGGTCATCTGCGTACATAAGAGTGCAGCTATGCTGGGACATGGTGGGAATATCATTTAGGAAGAGGGAGAAGAGTAGAGGTCCAAGAGTGGATCCTGGGGAACTCCACGGGAGATGTTTGGGGAGGAAGGGCCTTGTGAAATGCTACCGCCTGAGTCCGATTGTCAAGATAGCTATGGAACCAGGAGAGGGTTTGTCAGATGCTCCAATGGATTGAGCTTTTAGCATGAGAGGATGGTGTACCATGTTGAAGGCTTTAGACAGGTTGATAAAGACAGCCCCAGTGAGTAGGCCAAGGTCCATATTATTTCTGATGTCATTTGTAAGTTGTGTAAGTGCAGAGGTGGTACTGTGACCGGGCTGGAAACCATGTTGACACGGGGTTTGAAGATTAAACATGTCAAGGTGAGCAGCAAGCTGGTGGTGGACTATTTTTTCAAGCAGCTTACTGAAAGTGGGCAGAAGAGATATAGGGTGGTAGTTGGACATGAGTTTGACATCGCCCTTTTTGTGTATAGGGTTGGTTCTGGCAGTTTTCCAGGTGGACGGGACAGTAGATGTATGAATCGAGAGGTTAAAAAGCCAGGTGATAGGTCTGGTCAGCCAAGGTGCATACTGCTTAAGTATGCAAGGATGGATGCCCTCAGGCCCTTGACCCCCGCGTGCCGGAAGGGAGTTAAGTAGCTGCGAACTTCAAGGTATGTGGTTGGAGCCAGAAGGAAGGGAGGTGGGAGGCGAGGGAGGAGAAGAGGGACAGTCAGGTTGTGGGCTAGTTAGAGTAGCGACTGGTGGAGAAGAAAAAAGGGCATTGAAGGTGTTGGCAATGGTGTCATGGTTGGTGCAGTGAACACCTTGAATGTTCATGTCAGCTGGATTCTGTTGCTCATTGTTGCCGAGAATGTCCTTAATTTTGGACCAGTACCTGCTGGGATTTGTAGAGGATGTTATTAGTAGGTTCCTATAGTAGGTGCTTTTGGCAATACCAATTTGTCTTTGCAGTTGTTATGAACGCACGATAGTCTTCAAAGTCTGCACGGAGGTGGGAGATCTTCCACCTGGACCAAAGTTTGTCCCTAGATTTGAGAAGTTGAAGCAGGGGCATGTTAGCCACTTGGTTACTTTCTGCCATCCCACGGTGTGACCAGGATGTGAAGGTTTTGAAGAGAGGGAGGACAGAGTTGAAATATTCTGTGGCTATGTTAATGTCCTCTGTTTGGTAGAGGGGACCAGTCAACCTGGTTAAGGTCAGTTAAGAAGTCCTCATGACTTAGGCGGGAGAGATTAGGAAAGGTTACAGTTTTAGCAGGGAAGGGAGGAATGACAGTGTTCCAGACACAGTAGATGGGATAATTGTGTCAGGTAGCACACCGGCTGAGGCAACATATTCCGTCCTGTTAGTAAGTATCCAGTCAAGGTGGGTGGCACAGTTGCCCCCCACGTGAGACCCTTGTGGGTTCATGTATGAGCTGGGATAGATTGCCTTGCTAGCTAAGGGAGATAGGTTAGCTGAGTTTTTCTCGGACCAGTCAAGGTTAAAATCACCAAGGCAGATAATGTCATTCTTGCCTGTAACTGTAGGCAGAAACCCTAGGAGTTCAGTGATGCCTTGTGTAGCATTTTTTGGGGGGATATAAGTACAAAAAATATGGAGTTTCTTTACACCCCAAGAAGCAGTAGGGAGTGTAGGATTTCACAGTTTGGTAGGAGGGGGTCCTGCAGAAGGGTAATGTTTAGGTAAGTTTTGAAGTAGAGGGCAAGGCCACCTCCCCTTTTAGTGCCAGGACGGTCGATACGAAGCATGTTGTATCCAGGAAAGTGGCACTGAGAGTCAGACACTGTGGGCTTAAGCCAGGTTTCTGTGATGGCGAGGACATCCGGATGTTAGTATAGACCCAAGCCTGGAGGTCAGGGAGGTTGGCCATAAGGCTCCTAGCATTCAGGTGGGCGAAAGTTAGTCCATCGGTTTTAGGGAGGGTGGTGGCTGGGGGGGGGCAAAGTTATGACGGGACGTGGAGATGGACCAGGGTTGATCTCAATGTCACCGGATAGTATAAGAAATAGGGTTAGTAACCATAGCGGGGTGATGAGGTACGCCCTGATAGAGACGCAGGGTGGCGGCTTCAGATGAAGGTGAAGGTATCTGACTATTGGGCTAATACACTTGCTGATGAGAGCAGAGGGGGTAGAGGTAGTGGAGAGGCAATAGCAAGCATGTTGGAGTAGTAGAAGTCAAACTGAGTATAAGTATTGGCAGAAGCTGTTGATGTGTTCAAGCAGTAAAGCTCAAAGAGGATAGGAAGGCAAAGTATTCCCATGAGGAGCGCTAGGAGGGGAGGAGGGGACATTTTTTGACTAGAGAAAGGAGTGAGGTAGAGAGGAAAGAGACAGCAGAGGGCTCCTTTAATATAAATCACCAAGTGAAAACAGCTACTAGAGAGCAGTAAAATGTGACAAGTGAGGTACTGGGAGCAAAACAATATAAGGAGCTAATGGAGAAGTTTGCCAACACAGGCATTTTGGGACCTCCAATCATGAACAGTGCCACTGTGATTTTCTTTATCTGTCCCAAACAATGATTTCTCACAGTGACCATGCATTTCTGCGCTGAAAGTGTGAAAACACATTTCGGCCATGTTGTGAAAAATGACTGCTGTACTGTTCATAAGGAAGTGTGGAAAATGCCACTGGTGAAAATCTGGACTGAAAATATTAGAGAGTCATGAACTTAAGAGGGTGCGTGGAAACTACGCAATGCTAACTCATAACACAGTCATTTTATGGACTTTTGTCACCAAATTTTCAAGATAGCCATTTTAAGGCCTCTGCTCATGAACAGCGTAACTGTGATTTTCTTAATCTGCCCCAAAACATTGCTTTTGCACACCGACTGCACCATTGTGCGCTACATGTGCGGAAACATATTTTGGGAAAGATGTGAAAAATGGCAGCTGTACTGCTCATAAGGAAGTGCAATAAAATGGCAATGTTGAAAATCTGGCGTGCAAATATTAAAAATTCACAAACTTGTGAGTGTGCTTAGGAACTGTGCAACGTGCGCTCCTAAAACAGTCATTTTTAGGAATTTTTTCACCAGATTTTCAACATAGCCATTTTAAGACCTCTGCTCATGAACAGTGTCACTTTGATTTTCTTAATCTGTCCCAAACAATGATTGTACACACCGACTGCGCCATTGTGCGCTACATGCAGGAAAACACATTTTGGGTGACGTGAAAAATGACAGCTGTACTGCTCATAAGGAGGTATGGTAAAATGGCAATGTTGAAAATCTGGAGTGCAAATATTAAAAATTTTCGAACTTACGAGCGTGTGTAGGAACTGCGCAACGTACGCTCGAAAAACAGTCATTTTTAGGAATTTTTTCACCAAATTTTCAACATAGCCATTTTAACACCTCTGCTCAAGAACAGTGTCACTGTGATTTTCCTAATTTGTCCCATACATTGATTTTGCACACCAACTGCGCCATTGTGTGCTACATGCATGGAAACACATTTTGGGCGAGATGTGAAAAATGACAGCTGCACTGCTCATAAGTACATGTGGTAAAATGGCAATATTGAAAATGCGGAGTGCAAATATTAAAAATTCACAAACTTACGAGTGTGCATAGGAACTGCGCAACGCACGCTCGTAAAACAGTAATTTTTAGGAATTTTTTCACCAAATTTGCAGCATAGGCTTTTTGAGAGCCCACCTTATGAACACTGGCACTGTCATTTCGTTAATCGGTCCCAAAAGGTGATTTTGTGCAGTGACTGCGAAATCACCCTTTGGGGCCAATTAACGCCATGACAGTTCAAGAATTCATGAGGAAGGGTCCCAAAAGCCCCATGTTGAAAATTTGGTGCCAAAATTCCAAAAAATGCCTGAGATATGCATTAAAGTTGAAAAAACCCTATTTACTGCATTATACAGCTTACCAGCATTTACTCAGTTCACAGTTGGCTTTGAAGAGCGCAGACATGTTCCCAGTCCACCGAAGATCATCGCACCGAGCTCCGGAGGTAAGTATGGGAAGTGGGGCGGTGTGGGGAGGCAGGGTGTGCAGTGGGTGGACGCGGGTGGGCTGGGAGACACCGAGGAAAGCGTTTTCTTGTTTACAGGATTTTTTTTTAAAGGAAACGACGGGGCGTTTGCCATGCTGGGGTGGGCTCCCAGCATGGCAGCTGAAAAAACTGTTTGGGGGCCTGGAGCCGATGGGGATTGAGCATCCCTGTTGGCCATACGGACTTGTGCCACACTGTGGAGGTTCCCGGCGTGGCAGCTGTAAGGCTGTTTGGGGTGGGGCCTGGAGCCGACGGGGGATTGGGCACCCTCTGTCGGCCATACAGTATATGCATGGGGGGGCACATGAGTACGCAATATGCGTGCTTGCATGTGTGTGTGGAGGGGGGAGCACTGCTCACTGAAGCAGAGCTCTTCCTTTCAACTGTATGGCACTGCATTTTCAACTGCTGTCATAGACAGCTGCAGTGTTGACTGGAGAACTGCGACTATGCCTGCAAACACACTGATTGAATTGGAAGATGGCTGACACACCTCTGAAAACTCAGATGATGGCACTGTTTCTTGCACATGCATGCAAGCAAACATAAAAATGGAGACTGAAAAGGGAAAAGGCTCTTAAAATGGGATGCAAATGTAAAATGGCCTTTTTTTCTAGAGTTCTAACAAATGTTGATTTCATGCTACAGGATTTAACATAAGAAAAATCCAGCTGGTACCAGTTTTAAGTTTTTCAAGTCTAAAGGCCTTTAGTATTCTTCTATAATGTATGTCTGTTTGCTACTTAGACTAGGAAACAATTGTCTAGTCTTGCCTGTTTATTGCATATAATAGATACATGCTCTTTGTCTAGAGGGTTCTGTGGCAGTTGGAGGGAAGCCTTCAAGAGATATTGGTTGTGTAAATATGTTAAGTTTGTGGTCAATTCTGCTGGGACCTAGTTGCAGGCTTGGTGCAAACACCAAGGTTTTAAGTCATAGGACAGAGTAAACCCCTCCCAAAAGTGTGGAGCTTACCTTTTTGCCCCCGAGGACTCCCGCTGCTCACAGCCACCAGCCCATGTTCTGAGCCTCCTCTCAAACCTCCTGCCGGCCCCTGCAAAGTGTTTTCCTGCAAAAACAGGTCTGGAGGAGCAAAGAAGTGAACCGCCATGCAGCCACATCATCAAAGTGCGAGCTGGCAGTTCGCGCATGTGCGGTAGTGCACTATGGTTTTAGAGCAGCCCTGGTGGCAAAACGCAGGTTCCCCCATGATCCCGCACCCCTGAATCAGCAAATTGAGGTCCAGAGACACGAGGGAAGAACCAAAGGGTCCCCAAAAATTGTTTTTTTAAAACACTAATAAGTGCATGTAAATGAGCCAAGGGTGTTGGGAACTGTAGTCCCTACTGCACCACTGAGAGAACCTGCTAGCTGCTTGGGAGGACTACATATTGGCAGCAGCGATGGGGCAAGGGAAACTGTTATCAGAGCCCGCCCTGCAGATGCAAAACAGAGCAGAGAGGCCACAACAAGTACATGTGGACAGTTAAAAATAAAAACAATGTTGTTTGGCCAAAAAACAAACTCTAATTCTGGGACACTGACTGGATTGAATATCGAGCAGCCATTTTAGAGGCCCTGTGACCATATGCCAGCCAATCTGCTTTCACAGAAGCCTTGGAGGACTGACAGATAGCTGCTGGGCAAGGGTAATATTCAGTGTGATTGGTGCCCATCCAAAGACCATTCAGGCATTGAGTGACATGATGGACAGCACCATCAACCAATCAGAGGCTGCCTTCTGTGCAGCGAAAGGAAAGAGACTTTTACAGCTCGAGGCAATTCTCCTTGATCCCTTGAGAGTGAAGCAGGGTTCTGTGGCAGTTAGAGGGGAGCCCTCAAGCCAGCAAGAGGGGCTGCAGACTGGATCTCCAGAGCAAAGTGCCTTTTCTGCCAAAAGAGGTTTCACTAATCATGAAGTCAAGAGAAATACTGCCTGCTTTACTAGTTTTTACAGGCTTAACAGCTAAGCCTGTCTGTGGAGTGAATCTCAGCAGACCTTGACTGAAAAGTTTACCAGAAACTGTTGTTCCAGAGGGGATCACCCTGCTTTAGTGTCCTCTGCCTATTGAGGACCACCGCCAGAAGTGTCCTGCCTTCCAGCAGAGGTGTTCTGGTGGTTGACTGACAAATAAAAGTTAGAAACTGTTTGTTCCTGTGGGGAGCACCCTGCATTTTACACCCTTCAGTCACTGCTACTAACCAGCAGGGTGACTGACATTTCCTGTTGAAGCCGGGGGAAAGAGGAAACTGCCCCCCCCAGCCAACCAGAGGACCACTAGAGAAAAAGAAGAAGACATCGGGAGGCCTGTCAGGTGATCACCGCATCCAAAGACCCTCCAGGGTGAAGTTTCAAAAAGGCTCGACAGACAAAAGCCAGCATTTTCATCCCTTGCAACCAGTGTTGTGGTTTCCTACTTCTACTTCCTGCTGTTATGGTGCACCACAAACTACCCCCTATACCAGCATGGTGCAGTTCAAGACTGGTCTCAGCAAGCCTCCATCTCCAGTCTGTTTGTATCACCCAGACTGTTCACCAAACCATGAGTAAGTAGGGCTGCCCTGCAAAAAGACTTGGATAAACTGTTTAACAATTGTTGTAGGCCTCTGCAGTTAAAGTTCAGAGCTTCAGTTACAGATATTATTTGCAATGTTTAAGTGCACCAACACTTACCAACCCACGACAACAACAGGCCTGCACCAGTCTGGAGTACATCAGCGTAGGACTAGGGGGTCTGATACCAGCTGGGAGGAGGGTCTGTATTCCTTGTTGCATGCTGGTGGGATGGTGAGCACTGTTGTTCTCTGCTCACTGTTTAATGTTTATGATCAGTGCCTACTGGGTATATCCTTGCATTGCATTTCTGCCAAACAACTGACACCTAATCCTATGTATATCCCTGTTCTAGGTATTCCCTTCCTATTCCTACACCCTATGGTAAATAAAACTGTGTTTCTTATTTTCCCCTACAAGTGTGTCAGTGAGCATATTATTAAGCAAGGCAAGGCAAATTCTATTTATATAGTGCCCCTATCCAGGGGCTTAGAGCACTTAACAAACATAATAATAAAATGCAATAAAACATCCCAGCAAATACATTTAATCATAAAGATTACACAACTTTTTCAAATAAGTATATTTTAAAAGAGGCTTTAAAGGCCTCCATTGTGCTGGCAGCGTAATATATGGTGGAAGAGAATTCCACAACAACGGTGCAGCCACTCCAAACACTTTACCTCCCAATCTGTTTAGATGGGAGGGTGGTACAACCAACAAACCAGCCTCGGTGGAGCACAAGGGGGAGGATAGGAGAGTATGGAATCAGGAGCTCTTTTAGGTAGTCAGGTCCCAAACCACTTAGGGCCTTGTATGTTAACAAGCCTACCTTGAAAGTGATGCATGCCCTCACATGCAGCCAGTGCTGAGCAAGCAGAACAGGAGTGCATGATCCCTCATAGAGGCACCTTCTAATTACATGGTTTGTATTGAAGTGCGAGGTAAAGTGCATCTCTGTGTGGGGGGTGTTTGGGAAGGGAGGTGGGTAGGTACATAATCCCAGGGTGTTGTACCCAAATTACCAACTGGTCTAAAAAACTCTTACTCTAGGTGGAGGCACGATGCTTACTGTGAAATCATTTGGAAAAGGAAACTCCCAGACCATTCTGAACAGAGCCCAGGCCCCTCAACCTTGACTGTGTACAGAAGGCATGGGTAGTAGACCATTGGCACATGGTGCCCAGGTTACATACAATAGCATCCCCCAGGATGAAACCCACTTTTAAAGTACTCTGCAGTATGCTGCAGAAGACTTACTGAATAAAGCAATGTAATTTCAAAGGCAATTAGTCCCTTTTGTCATGCAGGAAATTGTGGCATTCACTTCAACCTGGCATTGTCACATTTTCTGAATGATAAAGGACTAATACTCATTAATGCTTTATCAATAGATCTCTTTCAGCATTCTTCAGAATACTACAAAATCTGCAGAATTGGTTTCATCCTGGAGGACTACTAATGTGTGTGTATATATGTATATGTGTGTGTGTATATATATATATATATATATATATATATATATATATATACACACACTGTGTTCTAGTTATGCACTGTATTAATGTATATGTGTACTGTCAAGGCTTTGGCTGAACAAGTAAACTGAAACTGAAAATTTCCATTTCAGAGAATATGTATGCTGAGTAGACGGCTTCCTAGCTGGCAAGGGAATGCCTAAGACATTGGGGGAAAATGCAAACTGAGACAATTATACATCTTCAGGAGCCAGACATGCAGATGCAGTGCCAGAAGATCCCAGCACAATAAGATGCCTTGGTCCTGAGAAAGGTGCTCTGTAAGTAAAGGAAGGGAGACTGAAGGTTCGACTGCCATATTGTATACTGTTGCAATGGGAGCCAAACTTGTTTCGAGCAGAATGGAGCCACCAGAATTAGAGTGACTGACTCTGCTCCAAGTTTCACTAATACAGTAGAAGCTGCTTAAAGGGAATAGCTCCGTGGCATGCCAATTGTCCCCTTTAAGCAATCTTCCCCTCTAAGGGAAGTGCTATACTTGTAATGAAGCACAACAGTCTACAAATAAAATCCACATAAAAACCATAAAAGGAAGCACTGCACAACAGTAATACAATACAATTGCACATGAAACACATAAACAGCAGTGATTGTAGTGATTGCAGCTCTTCAGTGAGCAAGTGGCTTCGTAGTGCAGGCAAAACGTTATTTCACTTTTGCTGTTAAAACCATTACAAAGCAGCTAGCAACTTGCTAGTGAATCATTTATCTGCTAGGCACAGGTAGTCAGTCATTCGGCGTTGGAGTGAAGCTTCGTAAATATTTTTCCGGATGAGGCTCTCAAAATCTAACAGCAATGTCTTACTCCTTGACTTGATCCTGTGTGGCATACCAATCACGAAATGTAGAAATACATTCCAGGGCCTCCTTGTTAGTGACTGTTCTCAGGGGTGGATCTGGGTCACAATCTTCCACACAAATCGGTTCCACAGAGATTTTTCATTCCATTGGCTCTCCCACGTCATAGTCAGCAAAGTGCAGCTGGTACACCTCCCATAAACCCTATCTTGCAAGAGACATCTTTGGCTCTTGTAAGGATTCTAAAACCTTGACTTTTTGACTAAGAGGTAGATCAGCAAGTTTGGGAGCCATACTGAAGCCCTGGATAAATGATTTAACACCTGTTGGCAGTTGGCCTTTTGTAGCCTCAAAACTTAAGTGGCTGCTAATTGCCACTAATTGCTTTCTAACAGCTGCAGCCAGGTGAAGGCAATAGGGCACTTGAATCACTAATCATTCCATTTAGACGGAACGACTATCCCATTTAAAGAGACATCTGTCTCATAGGATAACAATGCAGCAAATTTGGTGCTCAGAGCCACATCCCAATTAAGTGGACGTCCCGTTTAACTGCATCCCCTTTAAGTGGAGTATACTGTACCCTCTGTATTAGGGGATTAGGAGGAACTGTGTAGAGGAACCTCCCCTGCCTGGACAGGGACTACATGTCTAACCTAAAAGCTCCAGGCCCTAGAGCAAGCAAGCATAAACATGGGAATATCGTGCTGTATGCAGATGCAAAAAATTCCAGCTCAGCTCAACCCCAGTTATCGAAGAGTTCAGCAACAATGTCATCCAGTAGCTCCCACTTGTGGAATAGAGTGACAGACCTGCTGTGAGAACCCATTAGTATATTCAGAAAGCCAGGCAGAAAAGTGGCCAACAACATCTATGTTGTGTGCCAGAGCCACTCCCAAACCTACACTGTTTTCCTGCAAAGGATGTAGGAGTGGGTACTTGTTGAGGTAGTGTATACCATGTTGATTTTCCATCCACACCAGAAGGAGGTGGTCCTGAATATGTGGGGCAAAAGCCTGCAGACCAAGAACAACAGCCTTCATCTACAGAATTTTGATGCAGAAGGAGCGGTTAGTCAGAGGCCAAACACCATGGGTCCATAAGGAACCAAGGAATATACCACACACCATCCCACAAGTGTCCATGGTGAGGACCAACGTAGGTACAGGACAGACAAATTGGGTCACCTGTAAGAGATGGGAGTGGTCTTCCCACCAGCAAAGACTGAGCCATGTGACAGTGCCAGAGCCCCTGTCTGAATTTGTGCTGCATTTCCTTTTACACTGCCCTGTTCTTATATGTTTATTGTTCTAGCTACAGGCTGAAATCTGGCCACTTTCAGTATTGTAGTCTCTCCCAAGTACATAAGATGCTTGCCTTCTCCTGTGCTGTGGGAAGACATAGAGAGAATGTGGGTAGTGAGGGAGAACTGAAACACAGGACCTTGCACTTGGTGTTTTATTCTGTGTAAACTGCTTTGGGTTTACAAGAAGCCCAAAACAAAACATTCTTTCTTAGGAGCTGTTTTCTCTGCAATTTATTTTTACCATGCACAAATACATTGGATGTGGGAATTTAGTGTAAATGAAACTTGTCAGTATAAATAAACTACCTCATGTATTTTAAATGCCTGGAGCCCTTGTTCCTGACAATCAGGAACCAGGAAGAGAATTTGTAGTTCTGTCTGACCAACAACAGACTACAACTTGTTTTAACAGATTCTGATTTCTTCTGGGGCTTAAAGAAAACAGTATTTGTGGCATTACATCAGCTAGCAGTGCATACTGCTACAGTTTTTGGGGCATTTTTTTAAAAGTTTGAGCTTATGTGTTTTCGAAGGATTCCGTAACCCGAGAATTCTACTTCCGGGTCCCTATCCCCTTTAAAACAAAGCCCTCAGCAAACAGGGTGAGCTGTTTTCTCTGCAATTAATTTTTATCACACACAAATACATTGGATGTAGAAATTTAGTGTAAATGAACCTTGTCAGTTTAAATAAACTACCTTGTGCATTTTAAACACCGGGAGCCCTTGTTCCTGACAATCAGGAACCAGGAAGAAAATTTGTAGTTCCATCTGACCAATGATGGACTACAACTTGTTTAAAAGGATTCTGATTTCTTCTGGGGCTCAAAGAAAACTGTATTTGTGGCATTGCATCAGCTAACAGTGCATACTGCTGCAGTTTTTGGGGCATTTTTTTTAAGTTTGAGCTTATGTGTTTTCGAGGGATTCCGTGACCCAAGAATTCTACTTCTGGGTTCCTATCCCCTTTTAAACAAAGCCCTCAGTGAGCAGGGTGAGCTGTTTACTCTGCTATTTATTTTTACCACACACAAATACATTGGATGTGGGAATTTAGTGTAAATGAACCTTGTCAGTATAAATAAACTACCGCGTGTATTTTAAACGCCTGGAGCCCTTGTTCCTGACAATAAGGAACCAGGAAGAGAATTTGTAATTCAGTCTGACCAATGACAGACTACAACTTGTTTAGAAGGATTCTGATTTCTTCTGGGGCTCAAAAAAAACTGTATTTGTGGCATTACATCAGCTAACATTGCATACTGCTACAGTTTTTGGGGCATTTTTTTTGAAGTTTGAGCTTATGTATTTTCAAGGGATTCTGTGATCAGAGAATTCTAATTCCAGGTCCCTATCCCTTTAAAATAAAGCTCTCAGTGAGCAGGGCGAGCTGAGCAGGAGCAGAGAGTGCCTTGCACATGGAGACACTGCAAAGACACTTAGATCTGCGTGTGTCTGCTGCTAGTCGCTGGGATAGCAAGGAAAAGGGGGCTGTCATGAAAAACTTTTAGAAACTGTAAGTTATCTTCTGTATAAAGCCTTAATACTATTATTACAATGGAGGAACCACAACATTACTGTTCATTATGCAAGATGTTTGATAGAGGCCCACAGCTTGCAGACTTTGTCTGTCATAGATGTTTGCTGCTCCAGACACTACAAGCCGAAATAACCCAATTACAAACATCCAGAACAGTTAGCCCAGAGATTGAGGCCTTGGAAGATTATATAGATTACAGATAACACCTTCAGAAGTATCTAAACATTCAACTGAGACTCCTGTATTACAAAATAACTATATCACCATTCCTACCCCCCACCCACTGTCTCTCGATGAATCAAATAGTTGGACATTAGTCCCCAAGTATAAAACAAAACATTGGGGAGGACAAGTATTTCATAGTGCCTCCTTAATACCTCTATCTAATAATTATGAGGTTCTTACTGTTGACAATACAGACTACTCCGGTGACATTAATTTAACTACCCCCACAAGGAATAACCTTGTACCTTGTTCCTCACTGAAACCCTCTTTATTGAAACAAAATAAGAAAATCACCATTTCTGATAACATCTATCTAAATTCAGGGGATAAATCTGTCTGATCAAAGAACAGTAGAGTAACTAGCCAAGTCGCAGATTTTGTTCACCCTCATAAGGAAAAGCAAATGTATGTAATTGGTGATTCTATTATTAAACATATTGACCGCTTAGTTTGTAATGAGGACAAGGTTAATTGGACATGCTCCAGTTTAAGAGGAGCAAGAGTTTCTGATATAACCACTGTGGCTAGAGAAGTGCTTATGGGAGCAGGAGAAAATCCAGTGTTCATCATACCTGCTGGCACCAATGATATAAATAGAGCCAGCCTAGATTATCTCAAACAAGAAATTATTGCTCTTAAAAATATACTGGCAGAAAAAGGTAGTCTAGTTTGTTTCTCTGAAATCTTGCCCTTCCCAAGGGCAGCAAACTTTATAATCACCAAAATTAAAGCCTTTAATGACTGGCTTAGGAGATGGTGCCTCCAGCATGGTATACTATGTCTTATACAGTGGGAACACTTCTATCAGAGAAACCCCTTGTTCTGCTGGGATGGATTACACCTCATCAGAAGGGGCAGTTCTTTATTGGGTAAAAGTGTAGTATCAGCAATCAACAAACTTTTGAACTAGATGCTAGGGAGACCAGGTCCTTTTCCTGTTCTCTGAATAACTCAGACAGTAATAAAACTGTCTATGAGGTGCTTTCACTGAATGCCAGATCATTAAACCAGGCTAAAATGGCTAAACTTGAAGCCAAATGTCTTATGGCTAATTATTCTGAAGGAAATAATTGTTGAGTACCTAGACGCCAGAGGGACACAGGGCCCAAGGCAGCATGGATTCACAGCAGGCAGGTCATGCCAGATGAATCTAGTAGATTTCTTTGACTGGGTGACCAAAGTAGTAGATCAGGGAGGGACTGTGAACATGGCCTACCTAGACTTAACAAGGCATTTATTTATTTTTTTTATTTATTTTATTTAAACAGCAGTTTGGAAAACCTTTGAGCCATAGGCTCATTTACAAAGGTACCTTGTCACAGTAAGACAAACGAAAATACACAGTATAGCCGTACAACACATAAGTATAACAGTAACTTAAGACATAGATACAAACAAGCTGGTACAGGTAGGATTGATGCAAACAATACCAGAGTTATGTTGTCCTTAGCAGCTTAGTAGTAAGCTTTGTCATAAGTATTGAGTACGGCTTTGACTAATGGAAATTACAGCATTGGGTGTTAATAAGGTGGTTACGTAAGGAAGTTTTGAAGCACGATATAGTTGGAGCTTCAGAGATAGAGGGGGGCAGTGTGTTGAACCAGGAGGGGGCCCTAAAGCTGAAGGCTCTATGGCCATGAGAGGTCCTAGCTCTAGGGATAACAAGAGAAGTTTTCCCAGAGGTCCGAGTATGAACTAGTGGGACAGAGCGGTGTATGGTGGTGGTCAATCCTGGTGGGGATAGCCCAAGGAGGGTCTTTTTTGTAAGGCTACAGGTCGAATATTTGAGAAACTCATCAGATCAAGTACCAGCGCTTTAGCGTACAGTAGACAGGTGTGTGTCAGCCTAGGTGCCCCAGTAATTAACCTGCAGGCCTTATTCAGAGTAATGCGAATTTTATGGAGTGTGGTCTGATCAGCAGCACCATACACCGGCAGTCCATAGTTCACTAGGGACAGGATAGAGGAGGTGACTGCGAGTCGAAGAGCATCCGGGGGGAGGCAGTCTTTATACTGATGTAAGATGCCCAATCGGATATTAGTGGCAGTGGCTAGGGCAGCGATGTGTCCATGGAAGGAGAGGCAGTGGTCAAAATGGATCCCTAGGTATTTATAGGAGCAAACTTGTTCGAGTGGGAAAGAGGACCCAGAGTGAATGAGGAGTTTGAAGTTGCAGGACTTGTTTTGAGCATGAGTGAAGAACATGGTTTTTGTTTTTTTAAGATTTATCACCAATCTATGTTCCTCACAAAAGATTAATATACAAGTTAGCCAACCTGGGAGTGGGTCCCAAGATGATAGCCTGGGTAAAGAATTGGCTGGAGAATAGGACACAGAGGGTAATAGTTAATGGAGTCCATTCTAAAGAAAGGGTGTTACTAGTGGGGTACCGCAAGGTTCAGTATTAGGACCGGTCCTCTTCAATATCTTTATAAGCGACATTTCAGAGGGACTGGAAGAAAAAGTATGTCTCTTTGCAGATGACACAAAGATCTGCAACAGAGTTGATGCACAAGGTTGGGTGGAAAGGATGAGAAGGGACTTGGCAAGGTTAGAGGAATGGTCAAATGTATGGCAGCTTAGATTCAGTGCTAAGAAGTGCAAGGTAATGCACCTGGAAACAAAACCAGGGGAAGAGTACACAATGGGGGCTGAGATACTAACAACAACAAAAATGGAAAGGACCTGGGGGTAGTCATATCAGATGACTTAAAGGTGGGCAAGCAATATGAGAGGGCAGTAAGTAGGGCTGGGGGGATACTGGGATGCATAGGGAGAGGCATCACCAGTAAAAAACAGGAAGTTGTTATCCCTCTGTACAGACAGCTGGTGAGACCCCATCTGGAGTACTGCGCGCAGTTCTGGAGACCCAATCTCCGCAAGGACATAGACAGGATGGAAGCTGTCCAGAGCAGGGCAACTAAAATGGTGCAGGGTCTGCACTGGAAGACATATGAAGAGAGACTAAAGGAGCTTAATATGTATAGCCTTAAGGAAAGGATGGAGAGGGGGGACATGATAGAAACTTTCAAGTACCTCAAGGGAATTAACAAAGTCCAAGAGGGTAGCATCTTTCAAAAAAAGAGGTGTGCAAGAACAAGGGGGCACAATTTGAAGATAGAGGGCAGCTCAGAGGTAATGTAAGGAAGTATTTTTCACAGAGAGGGTTGTGGATGCATGGAACGGCCTTCTGGTGGAGGCTGTGGAGTCAAAAACAGTGGTTGAATTCAAGCATGCATGGGACAGTCATAAGGCAGTTCTAGGGGGTTGGGGTAGAAAGAAGTAGGCTGCTAGTTAACTAGGATCTGCAGCTTATCCATTAGGTAGGGAAATGGGCAGACTGGTTGGGCCAAGTGGTCCTTATCTGCTGTCAAATTCTATGTTTCTATAGCCATAACAGAAACTTGGTGGGATCCTGATTCAGTATGGATAAAGTGTTTACCTGGTTACAAGTTCTATCACAGGGATCGCTCAGGACATACGGGGGGCGGGGGAGTTGTTTATATATCAGGGAGGACATAACTTCCTTTCAGTTGCCCCAGTCTGAGGGTATAGAGTCCATATGGGTGAATATTCAGCTAAAAGGACAACCTCAATTACTGGTTGGTTTTTGCTATAGATCCCCGTCAGCTAATACTGATTATACTTCAAGACTAATCAATAAAATCTCGAATATGGCTAATAAAGGTAATATATTAGCCTTAGGAGATTTTAACATGCCATCTATAAACTGGACTACTTTGACAGAAAAAACTCATGATGAAAAAGAACTGATTTCATTAACAGTGGATCTAGGTCTGGAACAACATGTCACCGAGCCAACACGGGCTGATAACACACTGGACCTAGTAATATCTAATATAGGAAATATCATAACAAATATCTGTATTGGAGATCCCTTAGGTACTAGTGATTACTATTCTGTTTCATCTACTCTAACTACTAATATGTAACAAAATTTAAGTTTTGCAGAATTCAAAAATTATGACAAGGCAAACTTTCATATTATTAATGAGCATCTAAATGAACTCTGTTGGGAAGAACTATTACTTCCTCTTTCAGTGGAGGAAGCATGGGACTACTTAAAAACAACTATTTATGATACAGAAGAACTATTTGTCCCCACAAAGAAGAAATATAATAAGAAGGGGAAGATCCCATTATGGCTAAATAAAACCATAAAAAAACTAATTAAAAGGGAACAAAGGTTGTCTTCACAACTGAAAAGAGTGAGGGTACTAACAAAGACCAATTATTATATAAATATAAAATATCTGTGAAACATCTGAAATATACTAACTTACAGTCCCAAAAAAATTTAGTTTTATTTGGCACACTGCAAGGACAGACACAAATCCTTATATTCCTACCTTAATAGTAAAAAGCTAATAATAGATATATGGGCCTTCTAACTATCAACAATTCTTTAAAAACAACTGATGAAGAGATTGTGGATGCTTTCAATGAGCAGTTTTGCTCTGTCTTTACAGAAAAAGAGGACTCTAAACTTAAATTACATTCAGTAAGCACTTCTTTGGACTATATTATATCTGTCACCAACACGTTTGAAGCCTTACAACCTTTAAAAAAATCTTCTAGTCCAGGGCCTGACAATATAACTCCCAGATTTGTGTTAGAGACATCTGAGGCTATAGCTAAACCTCTAACCCTTATTTTTAATATGTCCCTTCAAGAAGGTTATATTTCTCATGACTGGGCTAGTGCCACAGTCATACCTATACTCAAGAAAGGTAATCACTCTAATCCTGAAAATTAGCGCCCTATCTGCCTAACATCTGCAATAAGCAAACTAATGAAAAAAATCATCAACAAATTCTTAGATCAGGAAATAATTATTATGAACAAAGCTGATAAAGCACAATACGGCTTTAGGTCTGGGTTTTCCTGTACTACCAACTTAGTCTGCTTTTATAACTATATAAGCAAGGGACTTGATGAGGGGAACCCATGGATGTTATCCTTCTTGACTACAGTAAGGCTTTTGATAACGTGCCCCATGGCAAACTCAGGGATAAATTACTAAATCTGGGGGTTTCTCAATCATTGGTTGATGGGTATCTTGCTGGTTGGCCAACAGACATCAGTAAGTAAGGATTAATGGCACTTTCTCTAATGTAGGCTGTGTTACCAGTGGGGTCCCCCAAGGCTTGGTTCTTGGACCTATTCTATTTAACCTTTATAGAAGTGATATGCAAGTCGGAGCCGATAACCTTCTAGTTAAATTTGCTGATGACACTAAACTAGAGGGTGTAGTATCCACGGTTTTAAGTAGGCTCACACTAAGCAACAATTTAAGATCTGTTGAAGAATGGGCAGCTAACAGTGGGATGGTGCTTAATTACGATAACTGTACTGTGTTACATTACAGAAAAAAACAAACCAAGACAGAGTTATTTTCTAAATAACACACCCCTTAAAGCCTCACTATCTGAAAGGAATCTAGGAGTCATTATTAATGACAAATTAACCTCTACAGATAACTGTATTAAGGTACCAAAAACCTCAAATGCACTACTGACCCAAATCAAATGAACATTTGTTTCTAGGACTCAGGAATGCATCATCCCCCTTTTTAGGACCCATAACAGGCCTCATTATGACTATGGGTCCTTTTTGGAGCCCATATCTCAAACAGGACATAGACAGAGTGGAGAGAATTCAGAGGAGGGTAACAAAACTAGTGCCTAGACTTTCCAACAGTAACTATAACACTACATTGAAGAACACTGGATTACATACATTACAAACTAGATGTGTAAGAGGTGACTTATTATTATACAAAATTTCTAACTCCCATGATTTAATGAGTCAATGTAGTTAAAAGTTCTCTAATAGAAGGAGTTCTCCAAGACTCCATAATAAATAGATTGATGTGGTTAAATCAAAAACAAATAAAAGACAAAACTATTTTATGATAAAAGCTCCAAGACTGTGGAACAGATTACCACACCATTTGGTGGATAGTAGCTCCATCCAGTCCTTTAAAAGAGGTCTGGATCAGTGGCTGGAGTCAAATAGTTCCTGGGCTTAATTATCCAACCATAGTGGTGGGGGGCAATCTCGATGGGCCACGGCCTTCTTTTGTCCCTTACAACCAAGTAAACCAACCAAGTAAACCAAGTGAAGCAGAGCTGTGTAAAGGTCAGATGAGTCCGCCTGCCTGTGTTTATTTAGGATAAGTCAGCCTACATGTGTTTACTTAGAGAAATGTGTTTAATCAGGATGCGTCAGCCTGTCTGCGTTTATTTAGAGAATTGTGAGTCAGACAGCTCACATGATGCTGACATCATTAGTAGGCAGGGATAAAAAAAACTACCTCCTGAAATGCAAAACAGATAGACCTGATGGTTGTGGAGGAAGCAGTTCATATTACATGCAAGTTTTCATGTGCTAGTAACCTATTTGGCAGGTACAAAGCCTGGTAATTGTGCACTGAGGGAATTGTGCTCTCTTTCTCATAGTACATGCAAGGCTTCATGTGCTAGGAATCGATTTGGCTGGAATGAAGCCTGGAATTTGTGCACTGAGGGAATTGTGCACTGTTTCTCATGTACATGCAAGTTTTCATGTGCTATAAATCTTGGCTGGAACAAAGCCTGAAAGTTGTGCACTGAGGAAATTGTGCACTGTTTTTTGCAGAACTGAAGGACTAATCACCTATTTCCTTTCTGTATGTTTGTTATTTTATTTTGGAAAATAAATGCTGCAATGTGCGCTCTACACCTTTTACCTGAGTCTGTGCATCTGTCTCACCCACTGACCTTCACATCTGGTATCAGAAGTGGTGTAACGGTGCGTCTAGGCTGGGAGAGAGAGAGAGAGAGACAAGTATCGGGGATATTGCCCTGATACCCTAGCAGATTTCACAGGAACAGCAGGTGCAGAAAGGTATATCACAGTACCAAAAAGCATTGTGGAATACAATTCTGGCACAAGCTGATAAAGTAGAAAGTGAACTGGCACAGAGCTTAATTGCCACAGCAAGATCAACCATAGATGCTACTAAATGCTACATGTATTTCCTGTTTTTTTAAATTCTGTTTCTCCTCAGCAGGATATTTCCTTCCACTGTCCCTCCCCAGCCCTGTCACCTGGTGTCTCAGGGACTTACCTCAATCCAGATGCTTCCCCCACAGCTCCCACCCCCGGTGGCAGGGGTTGGCAACTTGCACCTACCAATAGACTGATCCTGTTTCCAGGAGAGGGCCCTGCAGCCTAGGTGTGGAGACTGCGAGGAGTTAGTCTCATCCTGCCTGCACTGGCCATTTTGCTCCACTTTTTTGTCCCTGGAGGAATGGACATACTGTGCTGTCCAGACATACCTACCTACATACACTCCCCTGCACAGGACATTGCTGGCTGCTGTTTCTCCCATCCCTGAGTTGCAGTTCCTGACTGCCTGTACCCCTTGCCTTTGCTAGGGGCCAGACAAATGCCAGCACCCAAATCCCTCCCTCCCCCAAGGAGGAAAGCAGTCAGTTGGATGCTCAATCCTCTTTTCCCCAGCCAACTCCCAGAGATCCAAGACTGCTACTGACCCTGGATCACTAGTGTGGCAGCGGGTGAGCCACAATGCCTCAGCCTTCCACACCACTGGGCTGACTACTGCTAAATACCACGTCCACTAGAGATGTAGTGAATTAAACTTCGTGGGTACATTTCAGGAAAAGTGCCAAAAATTCAGTTTGTGGAGCTTCACAAAGCTTTCCCACACCTGGGAAACTTCAACTTTGCCTGAATGGCAAAGTTTTTGCTGCAAAGTGTGGAATTTCGCACTAAGTGCGGAATTGTGAGGGCAAATTCGCAGACTTTGTGGTAGTGAATTTCACACTTCGCAAATTATACAAAATTCTCAAATTAATTCACAGAGTGAATTTTGTGGACTTTGACCGTCTCTAATATCTGCACTGCTGTGGACATTAAAGGCAGTACTGCTGCAGTTTTAGCCCATGCAGTGTCATTAAGAAGATTTTTCCTAGTTAAGGACTACCATCGTTTCCCATAACACTCAGACCCAAGCCATGGATTTCTCCTTTGAGGGAAAGTCACTTTTTGGTGACAAAGCAGAGGTATACGTGAAAAAAAGTGGATGAATACAAAATGACTGACATGAGTTACGATGAGAAGGAAAAGGCCTGTACCTCATTTAGGCCTTACAGAAATGGAGGCAAAGGCAGGGGAAACATCCCAAGAACCTGCACTCCATATTTCCCTTTTGAGTACCAGCCAAAAAGAGGCTACTATAGGGGCAGGGGCTGAAGTGGCTCCAAGCATGCTGCTGTTGCACCAGCACCCAAGCCTCAGTCAAAGCAATATCCCTGACAATTATGCCCAAGTCACCCAATCATTGCCATTGGAGGTGAGACTGACCCACTACTTCCAAGACTGGGTAAACATTATTACAGACAGGTGGGTTCTGGAGGCAGTGGGCTGGGGTTTGTCCCTGCAGTTCAAAAGATTTTCAAAACAGTAGAAACACAAAAGCTTTCCAGTTCCTTCTCCCACAGAAAGAATTTTGCTGGAACTGGAAGTAAATGAAATTGCTGATAGAAAAAGCAGTAGAAAAGGTCCCTGCCTCTCAGTGGGGCAAGGGTCTATTGTCAAAGTATTTCCTGACCCACAAGAAGAATGGAGAGTGGTGACCCATTTTACATATCAGGTATCTGAGCAAGCATATACAAAAAAGAGACATTCAAGATAGTCACACTGAGAACAGTGATGCCATCTTTACAGTCAGGGCACTGGCTGGAATCACTGGATATGAAACGTGACTACTTTCATATCCCAGTAAGGCCTTCCCATAGGAAATATCTCAGGTTCAAGCTAGGGAACTGCCAATACCAGTTTGCAGCTCTTCCCTTCGGCCTCACCTCAGCACCAAGGGTATTCACACAATGCTTAGCTGAGATGGCAGCACATCTGAGAAGGCATGGTGTGGTGTTTTTTCCCTAACTGGATGACAGTGTAGTCTCATAGAAAACAGAACAAGAGACAGGGTGGTCCATTCAAACTGTAAAATCCACCTACAGGATAATGAGAGTTCACTAAGTTCTACAGGAGCAAAAAAGGTGTAGACCCAGAACAGCTCCTATTAGGACAAATTATAATAATTAAGGGTCCCATTTGTAGAAATATAAACATCAAGATTTTTTTTTTTAATTTTCCTTTGATATTCTAGAGATGACTTTCAAAGCCAAACTATTCCAAAGTGAGATTGTTCGTAAAGTGTAAAAGTATTTTCTATCTTTAGTTTTAAATCTCTCATTCTTAATCTGTAATGGATGTCCTCTAGTATTCAACTGGTCATTCTTAAATTCAATTTCTAGGTTCAATATTAATAAAGGATTGTTTAGCGTATAAAAAAAGAACAAAAGATCACTTCTCTGTCTTCTAACCTCCAGGCTATGCATCCCTAATCTGTCCAATCTATCCTCGTACGAGTATTGATTCAACTTGGTTATTGAGTTAATATATCTTCTCTGTATTTTTTCTGATTTACTGATTTCTGTTATTTTATATGGAGACCATATCTGGGATCCATTATCCAAGATAGGTCTCACATATGAAAGATATAATGGCAATAATACATCAGATTTTCTGCTCTTAATATTTCTTTTAATTGATACTATTACCCTATTTGCTTTAGCAATAACAGATGATTTTTGTGCTTTAAAGTTTTATTTATTATCAACAAGTATCCCAAGATCTTTTTCAGTGACTTTAGTTTTAATCGGTGCCCCATCCGAATGATAAACCTGATTTGGATTGTGTTTACCTATATGTAAAACACTACATTTCTGAATGTTGAGTTGCATCCCTCATTTCTTTACCCATGGTCTTATTGCATCAATATCATTTTGTATAGTCTGAATTTGATCAGCATTTTTGCATGGGCCACACATTTTTGTGTCATCAGCATATTTCATAATAATACTCCTGATGTTATCATCTAGAGCTGCCATAAAGATCTGGAATATCAAGGGTCCTATCACAGACCCCTACAGCACTCCACTTGTCACCTGACCCTTAATAGAATGATGGCCCCAAACTGAAACTACTTGGGAACACTCATAAAGCCAGTTATATATCCACCTAGCAATAATGTTATTTATTTTATACTTTTTCAGTTTTTGATGTATTGCCCAATGTGGAACTCGATCAAAGGCCTTACTAAGGACAAATAGAAGTACATCAACAGGAACACCATTATCCCTCATTTTACTAACATGGTTGTAAAAGGCAACCAGATTTGTTGCACAGGAATACCCTTCTTAAAACCATACTGGTTCTGGTCAAACAATGGATCATTATTAATATGTTGATTTATTCTATCTTTTATAAGGGTTTCCAATATTTTACATGGTATAGATGTAAGACTTATTGGTCTGTATTTGAGACAAGGATTTTGCTGCCACCTTTATGAATGGAATAACCTTTGATTTTTCCCCTTCTTTAGGTGATTTCCCAGAATTTAGTGATTTTTCATACAATAGTTTTAATGGCAACCAAATGTTTTCCTTCATAATTTTGAGCATGGTAGAGGTTATATTATCCATTCCAGGAGTATTATGTTCTTTCAGTTTTTCAATTACTGTAATTACTTCTTCTTTTGAAAAACTGTGATTTCCTTCCATTATCCCATAATCATTCTGTATATTTTGTACAGTCTGTTCTGCGTATATAGAGCAAAAATAACTATTAAATGAATGTGCAGTCTCTTTTGGCTCTGTAATGACAATGTCATCAACTGTAATTGAAGTTAATTCTCCTTTACTCTTTTTCAATGGGTTGATATAACTGAAAATCTGTTTACCGTTAGATTTTGAAGCAGTTTTTGCTAAATGTAATTCATACTATCTTGTAGCATTATTTATTTTATTCTTACATTTTTTTGAATATATTTAAATTTTGACCAATTTAATTCTGTTTTCTTCATAATGTATTGCCTGTATATATTTGTTTTTATTACCTTGGTTAAGCTTTTATTTAACCGTTTAGGTTTTCTTCCATATTTATTATATTTGTTAACTTGTTTAACATAGGTGTCCATAATGTTGTGTATAGTAGTTTTAATAAAAACCCATGCCTCTTCAACAGATTTTCCTGATAATATATGCTCCTATTGTCTACTACTTAATTTTTTTATGTATTTCATCCTTATTTGTGGTATTATGTAGATAAATCTTTGAGCACCCTGCAATTGGTGTTTTTTCATAATCCAGGGTAAACAAGACAGAAGAATGATCACTATTACCAACTGGTGATGTTGTCTTACATTCAGCTAGGTTAGTATCCTCAGTTGTTAAATAGAGAATAATGGATGGGTAGGTGGTTATAATGAGGATTTTACACCTCCCCCAAGGGGTGGGATGCCACATAAACCCCAAGAGCGAAGCTTGAGGGGTTTGTTAAGACATCCCACCCCGAGGGTGTGTGTAAAATCAGAGTTTTACACACCTATCCATCTTTTATTTTGTATAATTGCTGGGGATAATTTTTTCAACACAGCAATTACACATAATAAATGTGTCTATGATTGGAGCTGAGCTGCAGACTGTTTGAATTTCAGTGTGGTCTGTGGTGGGTAGGCTCCTTTTGTAAGACCATTTGACACTGGTTTTTTTTTTTTACATTTTTGAGTGAAAATACAGCTTTGTGGCCAGTTATATATATATATATAAATTTATTTATTTTTAAAGAACTTACCACCTAGTCCTACATAACATTGAGGAGTGGGACAGCAGTGAACTGCAGAGCAGAGAAGCGGAAGTTCATTAGCATGTGGTACATCCTGAGAGTAAAGTTTCTTTCTTTTTTATTTAAGAAGTAGCGTTCTTTGTAACTGTGGAAATTATTTTTTTTGGGTTTTTTTAGGGCACATGCCGATGCCAAGTTTTGGTCCATGAATATCCAGTGTCAGGAGTCACAGGGAGAGAGGGAAGAGACAGAGTTGGTGCATGCCCAGTACAAGGGAAACTGGGCACATGAATGTAGTTATAACCAGCTGGTTATAACGACAGAATTATAACCCAGTTTTCCTATGGGAAAAAAATGTTAACTAGTTATTATTACTAAATCTAGTATGTTATTAAGTCTTGTTGTTTGTTTTACAAACTGAGTTAGATTATTTTCATTACAAAAATCCATAAAATCTTTGCTCTGATTGTTTACAGCAAAAATGTTTTCCCAATCTATGTCTGGGAAATTGAAATCACCTGCCAGAATTACTTGACCATATTCTAAAGCTGTTGACATTTCATCCATTATTAATTCTGTTATGTTAGATTTAAGCAATATACCATGACAGGGAGTGGGTATATTGGTGGATTTACTACACCTGGTGTGGTTCGGTCACGAGGCACAGCCAAGTGATTTAACCACACCAGAAGTGGTAAATCCACCCATATACCCACTTCCTGTCATGGTATATTGCTATTATACAATGTTCAACTTCTTTCTATAGTGATATAAAACTTTTACAGTGGGTATACTGGAGGATTTATCACAGTCATGTGATGTGTTTTGACCAGTGAGGTTACAGGATTTTCATACCCCATTGTATAATTAGTATTAGGTGGTCTGTAACATAGACCCAAAATTAATTCTGTTCTATTGTCGCTCTTAAAATTTTAATCCATAATGTTTCAGTGCCATAGATTACATCATTTTTAATTTTATCTGTGATGTCCACATACTTTAATTTCATTGATAAATAAGTGGCAATTTCAGCTGCTTTTTTCTTCTTTCTGTCCTTTCGTATGATATTGTAACCCTGTATATTGTAATTCCAATCATCATTCTCTCCAAGCCATGTTTCAGTTATCAGGGCCACATCAGTATTTTTAGAATGTAATATAAATTCCAATTCACTGATTTTGTTAGACATGCTTCTGATGTTACTAATTAAACATTTAATTTTATAACTTCTTTTGTGGGTGTAACACCAGGTGCTGGATTGTTAGTGTTGGCTGGTTTTCAACTCCCCCTATTTCTTAATTTAAATTGATTTGTTCCATGTGTCCTTTAATGATATCACTCAGTTGATTAGCTCCTTCATTATTCAGGTGCATCTCATGTCTGCTAAACAAATGTCGTTTACCAAAAAACATAGTCAATATATTAATAAATCCAATGTCCTCATTTTGACACCAATTTTTCAGTCTGATGTTTATTCTTGCTAAGGTTTTGTTTTTTTCATCTGGTGCTCTAGGGATTGGTAAGATGTCTGAGATGAATACCAGTGCATCTAGCTTTTTAATTTGAATAGCGATCTCTAATAGAGCAATACAAATGTCCTTCTCATGACTATACCCTACATCATTCACTCCAACATGTACTGTTACAATTTCCTTTCAGTTTGATTGTTTGATCACTTTTGGAATTACTTTTTTTATATCATCTATCCTTGCACCTGGGTAACAAAGCACCATCCTATTTTCTTTATCCTCTTTACAAGAATTGGTGTCACATTTCCGTATTATTGAATCACCAAGTAATACTAACTCAGGACTAGCAGAGAAATCCTGTGCTGATTCTGAATCTATCATATTATCATTCTGCAACATACTATACCTATTTTGGGTGCTGATTTCATTACTATTCAAAGACCATCTACCCTTTGTCCTCCCCTTTCCACTTTGTACTAAACACCATTCATTATCCTCATTATGATCATATTGTTTTTGGTTTTTTGATACATTTAATTTTGATGAATCATGTTCAGCCATATTTTGTACCATTTCTTCTCTTGCCCTTTTTTAGATTGTGTACTACATATAGAATAATGTATGGATGCTCATACAAAACAAGGCTATATTGCCATCAATGGGATGTGATGACATCACACAGACCTCGAGAGCGAAGCTCAAGAGGTCCATGTGATGGAATCACTTCCCCGAGATGGCAACAATGCATTGTTGTGTTTAAGCAACTATATACTATTTTATATAGTATATGGTTCCCCAAACTGTAGGAGGTTTGACTTTTGACAAGGTTCATACCTTGTGAATATTGTCCTGCTCACTTGTTCAGTTGCTCCATCCCGGTCCATGCTGCAGTCACCATCCAGGTCAGACACCAAAGATGCCATTGCTTCACTGCTTCCTGAGGTCCTGTTCTCAGCAAAAGAAATAAAAAAACTGGCAAACTGATAGTTTGGGAACACGGAGCTGAGTATGGCAGTCCTTGTCCCAACTATCTGACTGAATGGCACTACTGACTGATCGTTAGACACCCCCACCATTTTAGAGTGCATTTTTTGATCAGCTCTATTTTCAGCCAATCATGTAGCAGCTCAAGGCTGAAAAGTTGTTGTACTATCAATCTGACATCAGAATGACAGTACAACAATTATTTTGACCTTTGAACTGTCCTACAACAACATTTGGGAAACCACTGTTTTCCATCTAAAATAAGCCCTAACCATATACTATAATCAGTTTGAGGATCTTGCATAAAGAGGCACCTGCAGCCCACAGGAGTCCCTGGAGCACATCGACTGGAGCTCAGGGCAGTGTTGCTAGCAATGCAGTCATTCTCCTCCTAGCTACAGGATCAGTCTGTCCAAATGAGAATAGGCAGCAACACGACAATGTACTATATCAGCCAGCAGGGAGGAATAAGATCCTCAAAACTGCGTACTGAAGCAAAGAGGACCTGTCACCTGGTATACTCCATAGAATCAAACATCTCAGTGGTGCTTCTGCCAGGAAAATACAATATCCTTAAGCCTCCTTAAGCAGAATCCGACAGAGAAATCATGAATTGGCCTCGTACCAACAGATTCTGGCCACTGTTTTCAGGAGGGGCACTCTGAAAATGTTGGCCTCTCTAGAGAACAGTCAGCTCCCATAGTTTTTTGCAGATCACCAGCCAGATGGACAGTTCCAGAGGATGCCTTGGTCTTGGACTGGACAGGGAAGTTCTTGTATGCCTTCCCATCATTTCCAATCATACAGAAAGCACTCCTGAAGCTCAGGAGTAAACCTATAACAATGATTCTAATAGCTCCAGGCTGGGCCAGACAGGCCTGGTACTCAATACTCCTGCTCCTGTCCAGCAAGACTCCACTCAGCCTGCCACTAAGTCAAGGGCATAATTATAGGGGGAATGGTGGGCACAAGTGACCCCAAAATGTGGACACTGTAAGAATCATTACTTTATTCCCCTCCATTCAAGGTCCCCTTGAGTTTCAAGTACTAGCCACTAAGTAAATACATTGACTGACTGTCAGTCTGTGTATTATAGGCTGCTTCCTGTAATTTACAAACTGGGTGAGCAAACTGCTAAGCATATTGATGAACTCAAACAGCACACATCAAGGGAGGGAGCCCAGGGGGTAGAGCTATGATGGGTCCTATCCTTCCATATTCCTTCTAGTTCCTCTCTCCCTACTACCTACCTTCCTTCCTTTACTATCCTTCTCAACTGGATATGAATGACTGATTACCTGTAGCTGTACTTGGTGGAAGGGGGTCAGGAGAGGACACTCTGCAGGTTATTTCACAGTCATTGTCAATGGTGCAGTTATTTTTTTCAAATTAGTAAACTTTATTAATTTTTTACAAGACTACAGAAAAACAACATGGCAACACACTAAACACTAACAAAGTATGAGAACAATTTCTGCAGCAAATACTCAAAAACAAATCTACAATCCTTTATCCCCAATATCTCACCTCCCATCCCCACCCACCGGAGTACAACAGTTGCCTCATCAAAAAAAAAATATATATATATATATATATATATATATATATATAACAATGCTAAACCACACTGGGAGAACAAGAATGAGCAGCTACTAATCCAACAAGACCCAATCTAAGGAACTGCCAAGACAGATATCAATGTTAGCCAGGGATCCCTTCATACCCTGAAACTTTCATATCTGTCCTGATGGAGAGCTACATGCTTTTCAATCTCTAAGGCTATAGGATCCCATGATGCCACTTCCTAAAAGAGGGGTGGATTCATCTAACCAATTGCATAAAATTGCAATATTGGCTGTAATGGAAATCAGGGACAAATAGGCCCTACGGGGACTAAATAACTCCTGCAGATAAAGATCCACCAAGTAAATCGAAGGTGTGTAGAAGGGATCTATACCCATTAGAGGATCTAACAACCTCTGGATGGCACTCCAAAAGGGTGTCACCTTGACACAGTCTCAAAGGATGTGCTTAAGAGTGCCCTCGGTGAGATCACACCGGGAACAGGTTGGAGAGGCAATCCTGCCCATTCTATACACTCTAACAAGGGTAAAATACACATTATGCAAAGTACGAAATTGCAATAATCGGTAACAATCCTGTTTGATCAACTTGTATAAATTCTTCCATATTGTGTCCCAGTCCATAGTATCCAAATGAAGATCTAAAACTTGCTGCCAAGAATAACATATCTCCTGTGGGTTACCTGGATTGACTCTGAAAATGGACATAAAACATGGAGACAGCATGAGGCTGTTCAGCTAGAGATAAAAGGTCCAATCAAATTAGTGTGTGGCAGTAGGGTCCATGGGCAGGGGCCTAAATAGGCAGTGAGCACCCTAGTGAGTTGAAGATGCTTAAAGGGATGGTTCTGCAGAATAGTGAAGTGTTCTTGTAGCTCACTAGCCAGAGCAACGCTACCTTCCTCCAACAGTGAAGCTATGGAAGTGTCTCAGAGGGATGTATAAAAGTTAAATGAGATTGGGAGAACCGGCAATTAAAATATTTGGGTTTCAAAGGAGGGGTTGTGTCAGGTCCTTATTCTAATCATATCTCATATAAATACAGAGCTGCCTAAGAGCCTTAAGGGACCACATTGGGGGTCTGGCAAAATTGCCAGGGTAAGAAGGATGGTTTTGTATATAAAAAGCTATGAAGATGAAGACCAGACTGCTTACATAGCTGAAACTCCAAAGATAACCAGAGGGGGCAGTAGGCCATGTCCAGCGACCCCACTGAAAATGTTTACTACTTTGAAAGACAAGGTTATATAAATAAATATTAGGCAGCTGAAGTCCCCGTCTCTCTTTAGAAATGGAAAGCTTGTAATAAGCATGAAGCGCCATCCACTTTTTCCACAAAAACTCTGAGATAGAGCTCTGGAGATGGGTAAACCAAGATCTAGGGAGAAAGAGCCCTAGCATGCCCAGTGGGTACAGTACTCTAAGCAAGATATTTATCTTAATGATACTGACTCTTCCCCAAAGTGAAAGATGCAGGGTCATCCAATGATGTAAATTCAATTTAATGTCTTGAAATAGGGGTAGGACATTTTCCTTATATAAATCAGAAGGGGAACAGGTAACCCAAATTCGTAAATAAGTAAATGAGGCCCTAATCAGTGATCTGTTGTTTACTTACAAAAGAATTCAGGATAAAATCTTGGTTTTATCTAGATTCAGTTTATACCCTGCCACCTTCAAGAAACACTGAATCTCCTCTAAAGCTGCTGGGATAGATGCCAGAGGGTCTTCCACATGTAGTAGGAGATTGTCAAAATAAGCAGAACTCTTGTATCTGGAGTCCCTGACCAGGACCCATTTAATACCAGGATTCTGTTAGATGTTATGAAGCAGGGGCTCCAGATACAAGTTAAAAGACATGGTGAGAAGGGAGATCACAGCCTCATCCCACGAAGAAACAACAGGGGAGCAGACAAAACTCAATTGCACCTGATCCTGGCAGATGGATTGCAATACAAGACTTTCACCCAATCACAGAAGGTTGACAGGAAGCTAAATTTCTGGAGAGTTGCAAATTAAAAAGACCAAGATACATAATCAAATGCCTTTTCCACATCTAGGGAGACCAGGGACACAGGGGTCCTGTTCTCCCCAGACGTGGAAATCAGATACATCAGTTTACAAAGGTGCTCACTGGAGGACTGATCTGCTACAAAGCCAACTTGAGTTGGACTGATAAGACCACTCCAGACCTGACGAAGACAATTCACCAGTACCTTTGCCAGAATCTTAATACTGGAATTCAAAATGAAATACAGCAATAACTGTCAGGCAAAAGCTCACTCTTACCCAGTTTATGAATAAATGTGATCCAGGCTTGGGTAAAAGAAAAACTGGAAAGGCCAGAAAAAAGTAAATAGTTAAAAAGATGAGTTAAAAACGGGGCTAAAATATAAATGTGAACAACATAAAAGTTGTTAATATATCCGTCCGGTCTAGAGGCCTTATCTGTCGGGAGGGACTTAATTAGTCGGTGAACCTCTGGATCGGTGATTGGCGCCTTCAACAATTCCTGTTCTTGTATTGTCAACTTCAAAAGAGGAAGGGGCTCTAAATACTCCTCAATCTGTTCTTTTAAGACTTGGGAAGAGGAATCCAAACTATATAACAAACTATAGTACTCTCAGAACACTTCTGCAATGTCATGAGGGCAGGTAAGGTTCTCACCCTCTAGGTTAGGTTGATATTGTCCATATCGAATCCATCCACCTAAGCATCAGGGCCAAGTGACTCCCGTGCACTCACCATATTCCAGTTAGTGCATTTTCGTGTGCTGCAAGGCCAGGTCAGCTTTTTTAGCCAAAATGCCAGAATACTGCATTCTATGGGAATTCAATTGGGACCAAATTGCTGGGTCAGACTTAAAAGATAATTGCTGTTCTAAAAGGCAAATTTGATGGAGCAAAATGTCTACCCTATCAGTGTACATCTTCTTAGCTTTAGAGGCCAATCTTATGCATTCACCTCTCACCGGGCACTTAACTGCCCCCATAACATATCTAATGCCTGAGTGGACCCCTTGCTAATCATTTAAAAACTTGCAAAGAAAAATTTGGATAGCCACAAGGGTGGTGGGATTCCTATGAAGGTGGGGATTAAGCTTCCAAACCTTGTTCTGCTCCTCTAGCCCACAAACAGAATGCTTCAAGGAAACCAGAGTAAGCTCTGATACTACCCTGGGCTGTATGACACAGGAAATTAACCCTGCTAAGCTATCTTTATTAATCAGAAAGTAATTAATCCAGGACTGTGATGCGTGGGGGGTATAGAAGAAGATGTATTGTTGTACCATGGGATAAAGGGTATGCCATGGGTCCACCAACCTCATATTGTCCAGTAATTCCCACAGGCCTCACTGTCCCAGAGATAGACCCTTTCTCTGGGTTACAGATCTATCTAACTCATGATGAAGGACTACATTACAGCCCCCCGCAAGGAATTTAGGCAAATGGGTGAAGGTTCCCAGCTGTGTGATGAAAACAGTGAAAAATTAAGGAGAGTCCACATGGGGCCCGTATACAGATCCCAGTATCACTTATGTAAGCCCCAGATGCCCATGAACAAAAATAAAGTGGCCTCCAGGATCCCAGCACTCCTGCAACATTTGGAAAGATATCTTTCTGTCTACTGGGATAGCAACTACCCCCTTCTTATTACTGTTTCCCGCCCCAAAAGCCTGTCCCACCCATTTCCTCTGGAAGAAGTTTATGTCTTCCTGGAATGTGTTTCTTGCAAGAAGACAACCCCATGTTGTAACCTCTTTAAGTGATGGAGTACCATATACCTTTTTTAATTTCTCATTAGCTCCTCTAATATTCCAAGTAATACATTTAAATACTGTACCCATTTTTGTTAAAATTGGAGAAAAAGGCAGCACTGGCAGAAATCTCGATAGGAACCATAACAAAATCTTGAGGAAGTTGTGCTCTGGGTTCCTCTCCACTCCCAAACCATATCCCCCAACATCTCCCTAAAATACTGGAAAGACCCCCATCAAAACCACCCATAAAAACCTCCAAAAACCAGACATCGAAGGAAACAAAAACCTGAGAAGGCCTCCCCAAACATCCCCAAAAACCCCAACAACCAGTCCCAACAAAAAATAACACAAACAAAAACACCATTACCCCCAGTCACAATGATCACACTCCATGTTTACTACAGTCCATGATGATTAAACATTGCCTGCTACAAGTCGGCTATCCCCACTCCCCCCTCCAAACCATGACTACGAGATACTAAAATAATAAGTACATGCAGCAAATATTTAAGAAGATAAATTGGAACTATGTTAGTAAAACTATAGCACAACAAGAAGCAAGTACCCACTCACTGAATTTTTACAACATGTGAAGGTACCAGCAATTAGATACATTAACAGCAATATACATGCACCCACTCGACAGTCAGCCAGTTTCTTGCAAGCTGAGCAGACCTGAAAAAAAATGCCCAGAACTAATGGGAAAGTCATTTTAGAAAAGAGTGCACAAACAAATAATAATTATAAAATATAACAAAGAATACAAAGGGCACTGGTGCCGGTAATAAATCTGCCAATCCACCAAAGCCTGAAAAGGACGTTCTGACTTGCTCCACAAATCGGCAGCATTTGGTGTTCAAAAAATACTAAAGAGACACATTCCCACAGGTTAATAAATCAGAAGGAGCTGTTGCATGGAAAGAACCAAGGGAATAACACTCAGTCCCACAGCTGAACTGAGGCTACAAGGTGCTCGCCAAGTACACTGTTGCAAAAGAGAAAGACAACAAGTGTGCTGTTAACAATCTTTAGCTGGCACTTGTTAGTAAGGGGCATAAAAAGACAGCCGGAGCATCACTACTCACCAGTTCAGTCTTTCATCAGCCAGATCACACACCTCTGATGAAAAGGGTTCTGATGAGAGTCTCCGTTGCAGCAGCAGAATTGCCCAGTAGCAACAACAAAACAAAGAACGCCTAACACGGTTCCATATAAGCTCTTCCAGCTCCAATGTAAAAGATGGTTATGGCTGTAGAGGATCAGCACTTCACAGAAGGAGTCAAAACTACAGTGAAGGAATCAACCCACAGCCATATAGGGAGCTACCCCAATCCAAGCACAAATCCAATGAGGACCAGGACAGGATGCTCCAAAACTCTTGTGGTGAGGAAAGTCAGTAACTCTAACAAAGAAGGGCGCTGTTATCAGAAACTGCCAACTCGGAGATCTGAAGCCCTCCCTCACAGTCAGTATTCATGATGATTTAAACAGATCAGGAAATAGTTTCTTGAGTTCGATCCACACTTGTTCAGCTGAATCACAACTCATCCGAACACCACAGTGCAGAATCTGAAATGTAGCTGGGTATCGCACATTGAATTTTATAAAAGCCGCAATGAGCTTTGAAACCAGAGGGTGATAGGCTGCCCTTCTTTGTCTGACTGATGCAAGGAGATCCTGGGCTACTGTTAAGCGAGCCCCTTCCTAAGTTACTTCTTTCAGATCTCAGACCTTTGAAAGCAGGTGTTGATGATCCCTGAAATTCAAAAATTTAAAGATAAAGGGACATGGAGATGAATCCTCAGCTGGCATTGGATGGAGGGCATGATGGGCATGTTTAACCATGTAGCATGGTGCATTGGGTGAGTTTTTGGCAGAGTTTCTGCACAAAAGTTAAAATGTTGGTACCCTCCACCCGCTCGGGAAGCCCGAGAATGACCACGCTGTTGCAGTGGCTTCTCCTCTCAAAGTCCTCGATCCGAGCTTCCATTCGGGTAATTTTTCACTGGATGGATGTTAATTCAGGCTCAGCCTTCATCCAGCAAACAACTTAATCCACCAATCTTCCAATGAGCTTGTGCGGGTCTCATCACCAACCCGCCGCACAAGGGAGTCTGTTGAGGTATGGAGCTCCTTAATATCATCTGTAATTGACTGTAAGGATTCCTGAAGTGAGCTGAACTCTTGAAGGAATCTATCCTCTGTTAGTTATGCTCAGGAGGAGCCATGGCGGGTGCTACTAGTACCCTGGGCCTTGGATCTCTTGGTGGCCTTGTCACGCTCCAGAGTAGTTGGAGGAGTACGGCATGGAGAAGCAGCTTTCTTATCTGTTTCCATTTTTCTCTAAAAAGTCAGGTGTCATTGCTCTCCATATAGGTAAAAACGGACCAGAGATGCAGAGCTGCAACAGTTTGGTGGGGTAAAAACAGTAGAAAAAGTTTTGTAAGAGGAGAGGGTGAAAGGGATCAGAAAAGCCATCAATCTGAGCAGCCCATCATGTGATTCCTCATTGATGCAGTTAATTAAGTGCTGCATAAAAATAGTAAGCAATGGTCTCCTATTCTGAGGATGTGTGGGAAGCTATATTCCCAGGCTCTTTCCCGAGTCCATTCCTCCCTTCCTTCTGTAAATAGTCCACCTTATCTTTATTTCCCTACCTTGATTGCTGGGACAGGGGGTCTGTGTGTGGAGGGAAACACTGCAGGGCAGCAGCAGCAATACACAGTGGGTCGGGCTGGGGTGTGTGGTCCCACACACATTGTCAGCATGGTCATTAGTAAAGTTAAGCCCCGCACAAGATTTATCAGTACCTTATCAAGCAGCAGTCTCCCAGTTTGGGGAGATGTAGAAAAGATGTGGGGAAAATAAGCTAATTGGCTAGAAAGGTTCTCCTTCCCTAGTCCTTACCTAGCTACCTTGAGGGGGCAACAAGTGTTGTAATGTACATGCTGGATTTTCACCAGTGACAACGGCAAAACTATCATTGTCTTTATTTTGATATGTTGTGCTGGGTGGACTGTGCCTTCTGGGGCGATTACCTGCAACTAGAGATTTACAAACTTTTGGAAAAGTTAACTCTTGAAGCCACTTGCAAGCCAGTGTCAGAGAAGTAATATGCACGTGCTATTGCTAGTAAAGTAAGAAATCAGACAGATTTAAGACTACATACTACATGAGGTGGACTGGGGTTTCTGAATGTAGATGCTAACTTTAAATCTCCTTGAAGCATGGATTCTAATCAGAATGTCATGCTTTCCTTTTGTATTAGTGCTCCCACCTCTCAGAAAATATATTTATTTGTAATTTTTGTTTTGACAAAAAAGGTACCTTCGGTTCCTTTATCTTTTCATTTTTCCCATCTCAGTCGGACATGGTAGCTGCATGGGGTGGGGAGCGTCTGGAGAGGACACATTGCAAGCAGGCTTGCAGCAGTAGACAATGGGTCAGGTCAGGGTGATCCCTGTCAGTGCAGTCACCTCAGTCTGCTGGCTGGGGAGGGAGGAGATTTAAAACAATTGAAAACTGTCTGCCATACTTTATTTGTCTGTACTAATAGCAGTATACAGCTTTTAATGCAGGTCTAGTGTCTTTGGCCCACCATTATGTTTGCAGTGTTGATGTCTGGGCATTGAGAAAGTAAAGAGGAGTCACCAGTTCCGTTCTCAATTGCAAACTCAAGACAGACAGGATAAGAGGTCTATATAATCTGTGGCATACATTACTTAGCTGCTTTTGTAGGTGATAGTCTTCTTCCTTAGAAGGACTGCTGCTACTATCACCTGGCTGGCTCAACCACATCCCAATCTGCTTCATTATGGCTACCTTGCAAGAAATATGCTGATGTATAGCAATGGAGGAGAGAGGATAAGGGTTTGACTGGTTACTCAATGCAGAACATTTTGTTTACACTGCACTCCATCCACTCAGTGGAGTTGAAGCACATCAGTATGAATCATGAGGTGCTCTTTCTCTGTCTCTCTCTGTCCTCCCCCCTCCAAAATAAAGTGGTTCCACACTTAGAATGCACCCGCATTAGGGCACTGAGTCACTATGGTGCCAATTGCCAATGTCGCTGACCAATCTTTTTGCAGGGGGCTGTGCCCCCCACACACACCCTAACTATATATGCAAACAATGGAGGGAGAGGTTGACTCAGGGAGGGGATGGCAAACTCAGGGTTTGGTGCCATAGTGACTCGGCACCCTAATGCCAGCACCCTGATGCCCTGCAGTGAAATAAAGTAGACCAACACACAGGTAAGAATACTGCAAGAGAGTGCCAGTCAGTGCAGGAAGAAGCAGCGCTGTACGGGTGTGTATTCTATGAGGGTCTCCACATTTGACTGTGCTCCCCCGATCACTCTCCTTCCTGATCCCCTGCTGACTGCTGCTCAGAGGAGTTGCTCGCATTGTTCATCCAATGACAGACATGCTGTACACATGTACTACAGCACTTGCTTGCTCACTGCTTGACTCCTGGCTTGAACTTTTTGAGAGTCCCCCCCTGCTCTCTCTCCCCCTCCCTCCTGATCCACTGCTGTGTGCTGCTCAGAGAAGTCACTCACAATGCTCAAAGATGTCAATGACACCATGATATACAACCATCTTCTTTACAAGCTGTCCCTCTGTGTGTCTCTTGTTTTGCTTCTTTAAACCTGAAATAAAGAAAATGGTCCCGTGTTGTCTTGCTCCACCATCCCGATCCCCACTCTGACTACCCCACTCCCCACCCTCCACCCTCCACCCCTCATGCCCCCACCCTATACTTACTTACTGGGGGTCCAACTCCATAATCCTGTCTGGACTGGAGATACATCTTCACTCTTCAAAGCCAGACAGGGAACTGAGTAAATCGGGCAAGTCGGGTTATGTATTTCAATGCATTTTGAACTTTTACTCACAACTTGGCCATTTATTTATTATTGTTACCCCAGATTTTAACATGGCCTTTTTGAGATGCCACCTCATGAACAAGATAGGTGAAAATTTTCAAATCTGGCCCAAGAGGTGATTTCGCAGTACCTCCACAAATTCATCTTGTACAGTAGGTGAGATTTGAAACTTTTCGCCTACCAGGCTCATGAGGTAGGATCATAAGAAGACTATGTTAAAAATGTGAGGTCAAAATATTAAAACCAACCAAGTTATTAAGATACATTGACATTTTTCAACACTCACTCATAACTTTGGTAATTTTCAATATTCTGACCCCAATTTTTTTACGTAATCATTTATATTGTATGTTGGAACATTGTTCTTACTTGAAATTCCACCTTACTGAAATGCTGTTCAGCCACACACAGTAAAATGAATGGAATGCTGTATTGACCATACATGCAGAACAGTGTTCCAATCATTTTGAATGAAAAGAGCAAGCTGTGCTTTGAAAGCTACACCAGTAAACCACCGTGCTGCAATTTTATTTACAACATCACTGACGATTGTCATGGTGGTTTCTTTCACAAGGACACTTCTCAAAATGCAGGATCCACCAGATTTAATAAGAAACATACTACTTACTAGGAAGTTTATGCTGCTTGTTCCTGTGTTCACTCGCTAAGCGAGAGGTCCAGTCACCACGTTTTTTTTTTAAATCCCTCCCACTCTCGAGCAACAACCAATTGGAGTGTGCGCTGCTATTGTAGGGACACCCAGTCCCTAGCAACCACACAACTCACCATAGGAACAAGCCATAGCTCCCAAAATACCTAAATGGGAGACAATTTCTTTTTCCATGAAAAAAAAAATTTAAAAAGCCAAATAAAGTAGTAAAATAATTAGAGGGGCACCTTACACTATATAAAATACAGGATGGGCAACCCAATGCAGAACCAGTGTGTTCTGCCACCTCAGGGTATGATTTCCAAGGACCTCTCGAGCCTCACTCTCGAGGTCACAGGGAATCATACCCCTCTGTGGCAGAACACACTGGTTCTGCATGGTTGCCCATCCAGTATTCTTTATTTTCACACCACCTCATGAACATGACAGGTATCATTTTTCAAATACTGGCCAAAATGGGTTTTCACACTGTTTGTGCAAAATTACATTTTGGCCAGTATTTGAAAATCTTCACCTACTGGCCTAATGATGTGTGGTCATAAGAAGACTGTGTTGAAGATTTGGGGTAAAAATGAGCCCTCCCCCCAAACAATTAATGAAGTGACGTTCTTTACGGTGACAGCCATTGCCCCAGTGGGACCATGTTGCTGTCCCATACCTGTGACCTGAGTTCAGTTGCAAACTCAGTGAGCTGGCTGAATAGGCTGAGGCTGGGGGGAAGGCGTTGAGACATATAGCACTTACCTCAGCCTTCAGAGGGACAGAGCAGTGTTCGGGCACATTGATAATGCCTTGTGATGGGCTGGGGAGCCTTTTCTCACAAAAGGTTGACATGTGTGTCAAGGCCTGATGGGCCATGCACTGTATCGGATATCCCTTAAAACCCAGCCAGCACTTTAATTTTATATCTTTTATCGTGGTAATGCATTAACAACGATTTTGACTCTGACCAGAGTTTGTTTTTACAGCTGCTGCTGGCTGCTAGAATTTCTTACTTCAGACTCTCACCACAGCTCATTTTACTGTTCCTGGCTGGCTTTTTTTCCAGTTTCAGTGACCCAGTGTTTGCATCCAATTTGGAAGTTATTAAATTAATCTATGAGGAAAGCTGTGTTTCATTTAAATGTTATCCCCTGTCTAAATAATTAAAATATATTTACTGGCAAAGTTGCAGATTTGATCTAAGAATAATAAGAAAAATAAGATAATGGTCTCTGTCTTGGAAACATCTAACCATATCTTCTGGAGTACATGCTGCTGCCTGCTAGCCAGGGGTTGGAGGAGGGTTGGGATGCTTTGATATATTTATTTAGCAATGTACCATAAATCCTGTGTGTGTGTGTGTGTGTGTGTGTGTATGTCTGTGTGTGTTATAGGAAAAAGGGATAAAGTCTAATGTACCCTTTAGCATCTGTCTTTTTTTTTTCAGTGTGGATTTTGGATTTTCTGACCAAAGTGACATTTTACAAATGTGAGTGGATGAATAGAGTGGCGTGGTGTAGAGAGCTTGAGGAGGGCATTTGTTGATATTTTGTTAATAAAGAAATAATTTACACATGGACTGCTCCTTTCTTCCTTATTACTTACGTTTTAATGGGGCTTTTAGTAGTACGTTGTTAATAAAAAACACTTTACAGTTGGACAGTTACACTCTTTTACTCGTGTTTTTAACTGAAAGACAAGCAACAGTTAATAATAATGACTGGTTCTCAAACTGCATTACTTTATAGTGTATGGTAGAATGTTATTCTAGGTAGAAATTGATACTTAGAACAATGTTATTGTGCTGCAGTAGTTACATCACTTTTGTTATTGTGCTGCACTAGATATGTAGCTACTGCAGCACAACAACTTGGTACGTTTTTGCTCATGCACGTATCAGAAACCTCTGCTTTTCATGAAGCAGACACAGCAGTGAGAGCAGGACCCAGAATACAAAGGCATAAAAAAAAAAAAAAAAGCAAAAGTAAGGACAGCAGTGAATTTATGATTTAAAAAAACTTGTTTTTCTTGTGGATGTTGACCATACACTGTAAAAGGCAATGTGTGGTCAGCTATCCACAACAAGCGTGAATAGCCATCTCGAGTTTGCCATGATGACCAAAACTTCTCGATCTTCACTCTTGAGGTATAAATGGTTGCCATGGCAATCTCTTGCTGGTTATACATGCTTGTTGTGGACAGTGGACCATACATTATCCTTTATATCTTGGCTGCAGTTGAAAAACACCAGCGGTAATCCCTCCTATTAACTTACATCTCTAAATCTATTTATTTGTCAATGCCTGCATCATAGTATGTCACAGCTTAAAGCAGCAGTATTTGTTAGTTACTGAGAATGAGAATTTCCCCAGCTGAAATGTCTTGTGGTCCATCAAGTCTGCACAATATTGCTGAGACACACATGTACCTTCATTTTTTAGAAAGTAATAAAGTATTCCCAGCAAAGACATCACTAGATGAATTTTTCTTTTCATATCAGAACTGAAATTTATAGGATTTTGATGTTTTTAAGAGTTCTTGCTCCCTTGCAATGTCCATATCCACCAGGAAAAAAAATGAACATCTTGGTGAATGGTGTGGTGCTATTTATTACCAGAAATATGAGCTAGCAGTGCACCACGCAGTCATCATAATGTCTAGGCTAGTGTATGATGCCTTATACACAAGGCTATTCTCAACCGAGTGGTTACTATGCCAGCTGATGACCTCGAGAGTGAAGCTCAAGAGGTCTCTCAGTCGGCATAGTAACCAAGAGTTCTGTGCAACTGCAACCAGGTAGGGCTGGGTGGGAGAAGGAGTTGTAGTAGGACATTCTAGAGAGGGCGGAGAGGAAAACCACTATGCCAACAGGTTGCAAGCCCTCCACAATGAGACACTTTATGAGAGAAGTGCCACTTCACTGCCTTTGCCAGGCAAAGTGCTACACCAAGTGACACCTTGCAGGAAAAGCTGCACAACACATAGTCTTTGCCTGCCAAATTACGCGAATGACTGTGTGAAGTGAACTCCACTCAGTGCCATGTGTAGCAAAAGTTTTCCACTCCGCACAAACTGCAGAATCTATTCAAATTATTTGTATTATGGCCACTGTCAGCTTATGTAAAATGTTTGTAAACTGTGTGCAATGCAAAGGTTTTGCAAAAAATAATTTCAAATAAGAGATTTGCCATGTTTACGTTTGCTTGCACGCATGTGCAAGAAACATAGTGCCATCATCTGAGATTTCGGAGGTGTGTCACCTCATCCTCCAATTCAGTCAGTGTGTTGGCAGACGCGGCCCCTGTAAGCCAATGCATGCTGGAGCTGTCTATGACAAGCTCCAAAATGCAGTGGCATACAATTGAAAGGGGGAGCTACGCTTCAGTGAGCAGCGATCACATATCGCCTGCTCATGCACAGCTCCACACACACACACGCATACTGCATGCTGCCCCCCCACGCACATACTCTATAGCTGACGGGGGTGCCCAATCCCCCGTCGGCTGTGCTGCGCGCCCCCCCAAAGCCTCCCAAATGCCACTCTGGGTGCCCACCCCAGTGTGGCAACTCGATGGTATAGCCGACGGGGGTGCCCAATCCCCTGTCAGCTTCACTGTCTCTCTTCCCCCTATGTTATCGCCAGGGTGCCCAGTCCCCATCGGTTACTCTCCCCGAGTAGAAGGTGCCACGCTGGGAGCCCACCCAGCGTGGCAAACGCCCCACGCCGCCATTGAAAAACAACCTGTAAAGAAAAACGGTCCCACGTAGTCTCCTGGCCCCTCCCACAATCCGCACTCACCCACTGGCACCCTGCCTTCCCATCCCCTCACCCCATACTTACCTCCGGAGCTCGGCGCGATGATCTTCGGTGGACCGGGAACACGTCTGCACTCTTCAAAGCTGACCGCGAACTGAGGAAATGCCGGTAAGCTGTGTAATGGGCTAGATAGGGGTTTTCAACTTTATTGCATATCTCAGGCATTTTTGGAATTTTGTACCAATTTTTAACATGGGTTTCCTTCATGAACGATGTCACTGTCATGGCATTATTCGGCCAGAAGGGTGATTTCGCAGTCACTGTGTGAAATCACCCTTTGGGCCTGAATAATGCCATGACAGTGACATCATTCATGAGAAGGGGTCCCAAAACCCCATGTGGAAAATTTGGTGCAAAAATTCCAAAAAATGACTGTTTTACGAGCATGCGTTGCGCAGTTCCTACGCAGGCTCGTAAGTTCGTAAATTTTCAATATTTTCACTCCAGATTTTCAATATTGCCATTTTACCACACCTTCTTATGAGTAGTACAGCTGTCATTTTTCACATCTCACCCAAAATGTGTTTCCGCCCATGTAGCACACAATGGCGCAGTCGGTGTGCGAAATCAATGTACAGGACAAATTAAGAAAATCACAGTGACACTGTTCATGAGCAGAGGTCTTAAAATGGCTATGTTGAAAATTTGGTGAAAAAATTCCTTAAAATGACTGTTTTACGAGCGTGCGTTGCGCAGTTCCTACCCAGGCTCGTAAGTTTGCGAATTTTCAATATTTTCACTCCAGATTTTCAACATTGCCATTACACCACACCTTCTTATGAGCAGTACAGCTGTCATTTTGCACATCTCACCTAAAATGTGTTTCCGTCCATGTAGCGCACAATGGCACAGTCGGTGTGCGAGATCAGTGTACGGGACAAATTAAGAAAATCACAGTGACACGGTTCATGAGCTGAGGTCTTAAAATGGCTATGTTGAAAATTTGGTGAAAAAATTCCAAAAAATGACTTTTACGAGTGTGTGTTGTACAGTTCCTATGCATGCTCGTAAGTTCGTGAATTTTCAATATTTTCACTCCAGATTTCCAACATTGCCATTTTACCACACCTTCTTATGAGTAGCACAGCTGTCATTTTTCACATCTCACCCAAAACATGTTTCCGCCCATGTAGCGCACAATGGCCCAGTCGGTGTGTGAAATTAATGTACGGGACAAATTAAGAAAATCACAGTGACACTGTTCATGAGCAGAGGTCTTAAAATGGCTATGTTGAAAATTTGGTGAAAAAATTCCTAAAAACGACTGTTTTACGAGGGTGCATTGCGCTGTTCCTACGTACGCTCATAAGTTCGCGAATTTTTAATATTTTTACACCAGATTTTCAACATTGCCATTTTACCACACCTCCTTATGAGCAGTACAGCTGTCATTTTTCACATCTTGCCCAAAATGTGTTTCTGCCCATGTAGCGCACAATGGCGCAGTCGATGTGCAAAATCAATGTATGAGACATATTAAGAAAATCACAGTGACATTGTTCATGAGTAGAGGTCTTAAAATGGCTATGTTGAAAATCTGCTGAAAAAATTCCTAAAAATGACTGTTTTACGAGCGTGCATTGCGCAGTTCCTATGCATGCTCGTAAGTTTGCGAATTTAATATTTTCACTCCAGATTTTCAACATTGCCATTTTACTACACTTCCTTATGAACAGTAGCACTGCAATTTTTCATATGTCGCCCAAAATGTGTTTTCGCAGATGTAGCGCACAATGGTGCTGTTGGTGTGCGAAAGCAATGTTTAGGACAGATTAAGAGAATCACAATTACACTGTTCATGAGCAGAGGTCTTAAAATTGCTATGTTGAAAATTTGGTGACAAACGTCCATAAAATGACTGTGTTACGAGTGAGCATTGCGCAGTTTCCACGCACCCTTGTAAGTTCATGACTTTGTAATATTTTCAGTCCAGATTTTCACCAGCAGCATTTTTCCACACTTCCTTATGAACAGTACAGCTGTCATTTTTCACAACATGGCTGAAATGTGTTTTCACACTTTCAGCGCAGAGATGCGTGGTCGCTATGGGAAATCACTGTTCGGCACAGATAAAGAAAATCACAGTGACACTGTTCATGATCGGAGGCACCAAAATGCCTGAGTTGACAATCTGCTGTAAAAAATCCCCAACCTAATTATATTACGGGTGTGCGTTGCACAGTTTCTATGTACGCCGGACTTCACCATTTTTTTATATTTTACTGTAGATTTGCAACATTGCCATTTTTACACCTCCCCATGAACAGTACAGCTGTCATTTTTACATCCTGTTCGAATGTTTTTGCACCTGTGGTGCTAAATGCCGTGATCACTGTGCATAAGCAGCTCGGCTAACAAACTGATATTCCCCTGTTCATGAGGTGGGGTCACAAAAATACATGTTGAAAATTTGGAGTGAAAATACCAATGAATGCCTGAGGTATTAGGGTTTCCAACCATAACGCCTAACCCTGTAGAGAATGACAGGCATCAGGGGTGTGACTTGGGATTCTGCCTGTGATGCTCATACCATTCCACACCCTGCAGCCAGTGAGAGGCATCGAGGTATGCCTTGGACTCTTCGGCCCCAAAGTTCACCCCATTCTCCTATATTGCACCCATCTCACTATATTTCCTAATGAAATGGGGTGCGCATAAGGGCCAAAGACCCCAAGGAACACCGTGACACTTGTCAGTGTCTGCAAGGTGGGGTGTGGTGAAATGGCATGGCCGTTATGCCTGACGACCCAAACGCACACCCCAATGCCTGTCACTCTCTGCAGGGTGGTGGTGGGGTTGGCTTCAGTTCAATACTTCACTGCCATTCCTATTACGCAGCTCTGTAACTTCTACACTACCACTGCCAATGCCAGCAAGCAAACATTCAGCATTGACAAATGCTTGTTTTTATTTGTTACAGATAAGTTTACAACAACTTTGCAAACAGAAGGAACACATTCCACATGGAACTTTTCATGCCTGGTATGGCTCATTGTAAAACAAAAAAACAAAACAAAAAAAAGAAAAAAAAAACTCCCTGAAGGCTGCAGCCTTGATTCAGAAAATAAACTTGTATTTTCTGAATTAAGATACCGTGCCTTGTCCCTTGGCAAGACTGATCTTGAAATAAATTGCAAAATGCACTTAATCCCAGTTTTATTAATAAGGAAAGCCATGTCATGGTCTGGCTGGAAATAATGTTTCCAACTAGTGAGACAGGGATTGCTCTCTAGGAAAATGAATGATAAAATGTAAATGGCATAATTTCCCAGGATGACTGATAGCTACAGTAGTTTCCCCACTACTCAGTGGTCAGTCACGTGACCTGTTAGGGGTGGCAGTTAGCTTGCTTAAGTACATAAAGGTTCAAATGAGATGCTCTCACACATAATCTTTGTCTCTCCTGCTTGGATGATAACAGCATGGTATATTTAATTGCCACCCAGATGACCATCATAAATAAGCAGAAGAAAGATCAGTTTTCAGCACATCACCTGAAAGATGGCATATCAACAGGACAGCACCTCCTTGTGCTACATTGTAGTGTCAGTAATGGGTACTAGCACAAGGTCCTGGTATAGGACTAAAATCCACAGTCTTCTCATCAAAAAAGCCCTAGAGGTGAGTGTGCAATCTACAGAGCCACTGACACTGGCAGTTATTGGGGATGAACTAGGTTGTAGTTTAGGTGGATGAAATGCTGGCAGTAGACATCATCTTGCTGGAAATTAAGGCCAGGTCTGGGGACCTGAGTTGGCTAGTGCCAGGGGCACAATCCATGATAGTGAATTGGTAGTCTGCCTAGGGCAAGTCTTGGATACTGTAAGCTTGACTTTAGGAAGCACAGTGAACTGTTGATTAGACTTAGACTTGAAGCATATGTGTGTGTGTGTGTGTGTGTGTGTGTGCGTGCATATTCAAATATCTTGTTAGTACTGTATGGTATCCTGTGAACTGGGCTTACCGCAAGTGGGTGCCTACCAAAACAGTGACCCACGTGTGATGACTACCATGACGGTGAGGGCATAGGGAGGGTGACCGGATGGGGAGGGTTTGCAAAAAAGGTGGCGGGATATCAAGCATGTTTACACACGGGGGGGGGGTAGCAAGCACACCAAGCAAGGGGCAGATGGGATTGTGAGGGGTGGTGCTGTGGGTTGCCGCTAAGTTGGCGTCATGGAGTGGAGGGGTGGATGCTGGCCAGGGGTGCCAGGGATGAAGGGTTCAGGACGAGGCACTGGTATCTTTTGTTGCACCTGGCACGAGACAGTTTTTTTTTTTTTTATGCGGATGTACCCCCACCCCTGACATGCACTTCCCTGGAGTTGAGAATCTAAACTTAGGGAGGTGCAGGGGGTGAACCCCCAGTGGGGAGGGGGGTGCACCCCCCCAAATAAAACAAAAAAAAAACACATTTTTGCACCGCTTTCACTGGCTCTGGAGTTGCACATTGCCAAAATTGAATTTTGGTGATGTGCTTTCGCCATAAGGACGTTCGGCGTTCAGCAATCACCCTTATGACATGGAACCGTACTGTACAGTGTAATGTGTGCATGTGTGTGTGTGTGTGTGTATGTGTGTTATGTAAAACAACTGGTAGCAACTGTAGGTCAAACTGTCTGTCTGATGGGATCACTGGTCTTGTACAGTACATAGTGTTAATAAAATACCTCTATTTTACACAGACTGTGGTTGTGCCTCCTGTAATCAACGTATCACTTTTTTTCCAGAAACCCCATAATATACCCCATTCTCAGGCTATTTATAGTCTTCACTCAGCCTGGTCATAGTGTGCATCATCTCTTCTTTCTGCAGAAAAGAAATCAAATAAACCTGTGGTTACTTGGAGAGATTTGTGGATTAGGAACATTGACCTGGGGTACATCAAAAACAAAAATAATCTTTCAGTCTTTTCTTTCTTATTTAAATGTGATCTGGGGTTCATGTGAACTTGTCACATACTTACTCTGCAGTGCTACAGTACGAAGTGATACTTAGTGTCATTTGTCTGTACCCAGGTCACAGAGCCCAAGGAAAGCACAGCAAACATTAAGCAGTAAAAAATGTTGCAACCCAAATTCATTCTCTTTGTTGTAGCTGGGGACTGATTGCACATCTCCAGCACCAGAAATATCTTTTTCACAGAACTTAATAATACTAAAGCTACATAGTGGAGCCACCTGATGGACCTGTGGCATCATGTTAGCCCGCATTGCTGGCAACCTGACTTCGGGAGTTGGAAAGCAACTGTGGGTCTGGGGAGGACTGACCACATATTCTGGCACCACATTGACACCCGTGGAAGGGCCAGTGAGCTTGTAGCCCTGCAGTGTGCTGAGAATGCATGGTGCGGAAATGGCTACTGTGCATGCCTTGGGGTGGAAAGGGGGATAAAAAAGCCGAGAGAAAAACATTTGCTGCCATCTCCACGATGGCGAAGGTTTCCTCTGCCTGAACAGGGTAGTATCCCTGATACCAGGGTATATCCTTCTAGACAGGCAGTTGGTCAGAAAATAAAAAGCCACAGTATATGGCAAGAAAAGGAACATAGTTGCATAGTGACTCAAGATTGGAAGGGATTCTGGGACCAGTCCAGGAGTTCATGCCCCAACTTCTTTATAAGCATGGATTAATATAGATGCAGCGCAAATTATATAATTTATATGGCTGCTCATCATAAAGATGGTGCAAAATAAATCATTGTTCCTTCAGAAACCCCAGATCTTTACCTGGCTCACAGTATGTCAAATACCAGAAGCAAGACGAGCACAGAAATTATTGAGTGGCTGAGATCCTACTCATTCCTGCATGATACCTACAGTACGTCAATCAAAACAGCATACATTTTCTCTGGATAATGACCACTGGCTCTGTTGAACAGTGTATGGCTTGATGCACAGTGGACAGGCAGTTCTTATCTTTAGCCCTCCAGCTCTAACGCTCAATGTCTACAACTACCTGATGACTGGCAGATATTATGCAAAATTCTGTTCCTCATCTAATATAACAAGGGTATGTTTTTTTCATGTTTCTTTCCACTTTGTAAGTTCCTGCATTGTTGTACTTTAATATAGCATGGCCTGTGTGACCCAGCTCCACTGCTAAATGTTAGGTTCTTGAGACTTTTTTCTATAATTGAACAGAGGAAGTGATAGTCTGTGAGCAAGTAACATTTTATTTGTTAAGTGCCCCATCCCTCTGGGTGCTATACAGGTAGGCAGGTGTTTGAATAAATAATAATCAGAGCATAAATCAATATAACAACACTAAACAACAATTAAAACCTAGATAAAGCAAGATACAAGATAAAAATTCATTAGTAAACTAATTCTAAAAATGCACCTTCAAACCCTGCTTAATATTTTCCATCGATGTGGTCTCCCTCAAAGTTCTTGGAAGTGAGTTCCACAATACAGGCCCCACCACCTCAAATGAATGGTCTCCAGAGGTCTTCAGGTGGGCCCCAGGAATCGCTGGGAGGCCCTCTGTAGTGGAGCGAGTGCACAGGACAGACAGGAATTAGGAGGTCACTCAGGTAGCCAGGGCCTGATCCGTATAGGGCCTTATAGGTTAACAAGCCCAACTTGAACATGATTCTCCACCTTATTGGTAGCCAATGCAGATCATGTAGAACCAGGGTCACATGACAGGACATTGGAAGGTCCATCAGCAACCTGGCCACTGCATTCTGCACCAGCTGCAGGCACCAGAGAACCCCTCCACTGAACCTGGGGTACAGAGCATTGCAATAGTTGAGTCCAGGTGTCAGAAATGCATGTATCAGTGAGAACAAGTCATGAGGCAGAATCAAGGCTTTGATCCGGGCAACATTCCTTAAGTGGTAAAAAGCACTCTGGTTGATGGACGACATCTGAGCCTCAAGTGTGATGTTCTATGATGGTGATGACATCACGGTGTGGAGATCTTATTAACTGGGATGCTATCCTAGAAGAACACCTGTCCCAGCTGCACACCCAGCGTTGCCTCAAGCAGGTGGAATGGTGAGACAACCCTGTGGTCCGAATTAGGTTGGATGCCAGGAAACACCCTTTAAGGAGAGGCAGGAGACAATCTGAAGTTTGATGTCCAGCAGGCTTTTATTTATACCAGGGAAAGGTGGACATGGTCACAAGGGAAAGTCGGGGAATAACTTTTACTTGTAGATAATAGCTACAATTACCACTCTATTACTCTATATGTACATCGACCTAAGGTCACTGTACAGTATTCTTTTCTATAACTCTCACACTTCCCTACTCAGAGCTCTATATGTTAAGAGGACCCTATACTTTATAATGCCATATGCTAAGCATACAAGAATCCAACTGCAGGATTGCCACAGGAGAAGAAATCTGCTGCTTTCGCATCGGTGCCAACCCTTGACCAGGGTTGCCAAGGATGAAGAAGAACTACTGCGGTTTTTCCTGGCACCTACCCTTGACTAGGGCTGCCAAACGAACAACAGACTTGGTGAAGAATCCAGAAGAAGGACTACCAAGGATGAAGAAGAAGAACTGTTGGGCTGTTTTTGGCGACAGATCCACTTGAAGGACCACCAAACTCGAGCTGCTACCCTGAGGATTGCACTGGTGATGCAGGACAACACAAGCAAGAAGAGGTGAAAGATGAAGATCAGGATTCCACACGATGAAGAGCAAAATAAGAAATGGCAGCCATGAACACACTTGGCTATGACAGACTCGTCTACCTGCGAGCATCTGGGAGGGACGGACGAGACACTTTCCAGTCGTCTTTTTTCCAAGCTGATCAGGAACCAGCGGCTGCGACTACTCAGAGGACGTTGATTTCGACTTCGGCGGACAAAAGGGCAAGAAGTTGCTGAAGTCTTCTGCTGGCTGAAGATTGTTATGGTGAACAGCTGATGAAGACTCAAGATTGCTATGATGAAGAGCTGCAGGAGGCTGAAGATTGAATCAGAACCTGCTGCTGCACAATAGTACTTCTGTTAGCAGGTTATACTGAAATAGTCACTGGGGCAATTCGCCTGGAGCAGGGGCAAATCGCAACAATCTGGGGCAATTGTTCACTGGCAGGGGCAACTTGCCTGGAGCAGGAGCAAATTGCAACAACCCGGGGCAATTGTACACTTCTGGGGCAATTGTTCACTGTCAAGGACAACTTGCCTTGAGCAGGGACAAATTGTAACAATCCAGGGCAATTGTTCACTGGCAGGGGCAACTTGCCTGAAACAAGGGCAAATTGCAACAATCCGGGGCAATTGTTCATGGTTAGGGGCAAATGACCACCATCCTAATATTATACAACACAGTCTCGGTGTTTCATGCAATAACACAACAGTTGAGATGCTGGAAGAATAAACAGTTCAAAGAAACAATACAATAGCTGGTAATCACTTTGTAACAGGTTGTGTGCTTAAGCACCCTTTAGTTGAAACCTTTTCCTAGTGGGGTCTATCTTCCTTAGGATCTGGCTACCCCTGAGCACTCTAATGTACTTGACCCAGCTATTTAGCCTGGTTCCACTAACTGCCCGTACACCTGCTGCCCTATCCCCTATGGGCTGGGATGCCCTACCTTTACTGGGCCTGGTGCCCCTTTACTACGATGGGACTGGTGCCCTTCCTTTACTGGGCTTGGCACCCTTTACTACTGTGGACCTGGTGCTCTTCCTTTACTGGGCCTGGCACCCTTTACTTCTGTGGTCCTGGTGCCCTTCCTTTACTTGGGCCTGGTGCCCTTTACTACAATGGGTTTGGTGCCCTTTCTTTACTGGGCCTGGTGCCCTTTACTACTGTGGACCTGTTGCCCTTCCTTTACTGGGGCCTGGTGCCCTTTACTATGATGGGCTTGGTGCCCTTCTTTTACTGGGCCTGGCACTCTTTACTACTGTGGGCCTGGTGCCCTTCCTTTACTGGGCCTGGCACCCTTTACTACTGTGGGACTGGTGCCCTCTCTAACCGTGGGCCTGGTGCCCTACCTTTACTACTGTGGGCTTGGTAGCCCTCTTAAACCTGGGCCTGGCACCCTCTCTGAATGTGGGCCTGGTACCCTCTTTAAACTGGGCCTGGCACCCTCTTTAAACGTGGGCCTGGTGCCCTGTTAACATCAAGGGCCTGGTAGCCCTACCTTTAAATCATGTACCTGGTATATATTTATTTATTTATTAGCTTTTGTGACCAGGTAGGTGCATTAGGCAAAAACTCTGCCTATTTTCAAGCACGACCTGGGAGAGTACAACACGTTTGGTTTTACAAAAAACAAGCAGTAAATAGTACAGAACCAGTAGATATCCTCGCAGGGATAGCTGTCGAAGCAAAACATACATGTGACAGTGGCCATCCACACAGGGATGGAAGGAAACAGGCCCACAGATTTACAAAGAACAAGCAGCAAATAATACAGAACCAGTAAATATCCTCGCAGGGATAGCTGTGGAAACAAAACATACATATGACAGTGACCCTCCACGTAGGGCTGGGAGGAAGCAGGCAAGGGAGAGAAGGCAAAGTAGTTAATAAGTGCAGAGACAACAGTAAGCTAGTTTAAGGAAAGCAAGAGAAAGGGGGGATTATGTACAGACACAGGAATCAAGTGCATGTACTGTAGGTAGGAGAAAAGAGCAGTTTTGAAGGAGGAGTGAGACGGAGAGCATTTAAGATTAGGAGGTAGAGAGTTCCAGAATTTGGGAGCAAAGTGAGAGAAGGCTTGTTCCCCCAATTTTCTAGAACAGTGAGGGATGGTAAGTGACAGGGAATTAGAGGATCTCAGTAGTCGGGAGTGTGCCACCGGGGAGAGTATAGCCCCATTGCTGTCAGGGCGAAAGGGTCTAGTCATGGAGTCAGTGAAACAGCCCAGAGTTTATAAGCACAGGTTGTTAGGGGAAAGCCAGTTTAGGGTGGAGTACAGGAGGCAGTGGCAAGTAAGGCGAGGAGCTGACAGGGCAAATCTGCATATGTTGTTATAGGTGGTGTCCCATTTATGAAGAATACCAGTGTTAATGAGGGAAAAGATGGGGAGGGCGTACAGAAGCCTGGCAAGCAAAACCCCTCTGGCCACTGAGATCCTTGCCGCAAGGGTTAGGGAGTGATGCACCCTGTAAGCGGTGCCAATCCTAATGTTGACGGATCTAAACACCTCCAATAAATATGAAGAGAAATCAAGAGCAGGAACTAGGGTCACGCCTAGGTATTTGAAAGTCCATGGTCAGGACTGCAGACCCATCACAGCAGTTCACGCAGAGCTTAGGGGTTGCAGCATGGATTTTTCTGGCAGATCCAAAGAGCATGGCCTGTGTCTTAGGTTGATTGAGGACCAGGGAGTTGGATTGGAGCCAGGATTGGAGCATTTGGAACTCAGATGACAGGCGAACATTAAGGTCAGCTACGGAACGAGCAGCTGAGTAGAGCACCAAATCATCGGCGTACATGATGAAGTTGCAGTCAGTGATGGAAGAGGGACAATCATTGATAAAAATGGAGAAAAGCAGTGGTCCGAGAATGGAACCTTGAGGGATGACATGGGAGATTGGAGCTGGAGAGGAAAGGACTTTGTTAAAGGAGACAAATTGGTAACGGTTGGAGAGGTAGCTAGTGATCCAGGATAAGGTGGAACCAGAGGCCCCAAGAGATTGCAATTTGTGTACGAGCAGAGGGTGATTAACCAGGTCGAAAGCTTTTGTTAGGTCAATGAACATGGCCCTGGTAAGTAGGCCAGAGTCCATATTAGATTTAGCCTCACTAGTGAACAGAGTAAGAGCTGTGGTAGTGCTATGACCAGCCTGGAACCCATGTTGAACAGGTGACTGAAGATTGAAGTTTAATAAGTGGGCTGAGATCTGATGGTGAATACGTTTTTCCAACGTCTTGCTGAGTGTTGGTAGAAGTGCAATGGGGTGATAGCTGGACAGAACTTTAGGGTCACCTTTTTCGAAAACTGGTATTATTTTGGCAGATTTCCAGGCTAAAGGCACTATGGAGGTGCTAATGGACAGGTTAAAAAGCCGAGTGATTGGAGTGGCTAGGAGTGAGGCATCAATTCTGAGTATTCTAGGTTCAATGCAGTCAGGTCCTGCGCTGCCACGAAGGGGAATGGACTGTAATAACCTAAGAACTTCAAGGCAAGAGATAGGAGAAAGTGTCAGTGAGGGGGGAGTATGTGATGGGGCTATAGGAGAAGGCTGGGAGCCGCTAAGTCCTAGAGGAGAAGGCTGGGAGCCACTAGGTCCTGGAGGGGTGATATTAGGAACCTCCGTGAAGAGCGAGTTGAAGGCGTTGGCAATTGTGTGGGCATTGTTGCAGATAGAATCATTAATTATCATGTATTTGGGAGACAGCGGTTTAGTATTACCCAAGATTTCATTAATCTGGGTCCAGTATTTGCTGGGGTCGACAGCCTAAGACTGAAGGAGGCCATGGTAGTAGTTGCTCTTGACAGCCTGACTAGACTTCTTGCAAGTATTATGCAAGGTGCGGTTCTCAGCAAAGTCAGACTAACTAGAGGATGATTTCCATTTTAGCCTTAGTTTATCATGCTGCTTGAGCAGTTTCAGGAGAGGGCAGTTCAGCCATATGGTCACCTTTCCTCTGACCCTGCGCTTACTGTGTGGGATGTGCTTATGCTGTAAGGCAAGTAAGGTTGTGTTGAAGTAGTCGGTGGCCTGGTTGATGTCACTGGTAGTGAATAGGGGAGACCAGTCTGTGAATTTGAGATCAAGAAGTAGTTTGGCTGGGTCAAGTAGAGAGAAGTTAGCAAAGGATAGGACTTTGTGGGGTACAGAGGACAGGGAGGAGTCACAGACGCAGAAGACAGGGCAGTGGTCACTGATCGAATCTTTAAATCATGGGCCTGGTAGCCCTACCTTTTAATCACAGGTCTGGTAACCCTACCTTTAAATCATGGGCCTGGTAGCACTACCTTTAAATCACGGGCCTGGTAGCCCTTTTAAACCTCTTGGGAGCTGTAATATGGCTGGGCCCCTTTAAATCTGCAGCTCTCTGAGAGCTGTCACTCAGTCCCACTTCGTCCTGCCTAGTCCTGCCCCTTCTTAAATATTGAACAGGCCTTCGCTATGGCCTTATCTGCTGGCTCCTTCTGTGGGCATTGCTCACTCCTGCCCCTCCCACATACAAAATTAGGGTCCTATGACCCGGTTACACTGCTGCGCTCAGCCGCTCCCCCAAGTGTCTACAGCGCTAATGATTTAAATAAAAAAAATCTCTCCTCAAGTTGGACGGCCAGCATTCTTCTCTGTGCTGCCGTCTGACTCACTGCCCTGTCCGGGGTGAAGATAGCTGCAGTCAGGAGGTGGGAGGTGTTCTGATAGTGGGAGGGAATTCGGCAGGCAGCTGGGAGGAAGACAGGGGGCTTCGGATGGCCGACAGCAAGGCGGTCGCGATGCGGCTCTTCTATGCCACCGACGTGGGACCTAAATTAACTTTAAACTACTCGGGGGGGCCAAAAACAAATAAATAGTGGGGCTCACCAGTTCAAACCATGGCAAATGGATGTTTTCTTCACTTTCGGTGCCCCAATGACACCACAGACTGAACAAAGCTTCACTGGGGATCTGCACTGGCTGGAGCCAGAGCAGGCATGCAGAGTGGCCCTCAGGGAACAGCTTCAACCCACATGTGAGCCCCTTTCCTGGTTCCCCTTAACCTTCTGTGTCCTCTCTTCTCCACAGCCAGCAGGAACTACCAAGAAAAACTGTTAAAACTTTTAAAACTAAACTTCTCATTCTAGAGTGTTTGGACTGGAATGCTGTGCATGAGCAGCTCAGCACAGCATTCCATCCAAACCATTGTTGATGCAGCTGCATTAAATTCTGTCTTTTGACCATATTTTAAGTGCACAAGGCACTTTTCTTATTATTTACAGTGTTTCCCTTTACCAGGAGGGGAAACTTTACTAGCAAGTGTCCCTTTGTACTGTACCCTGCAGCCCACTACTACCATAGGCACCCTGGGCACCTGTAAAACCCTAAACTTTATTTATTTGACTGTGGTGCCCCAACCTTGGGGCATTACAGATTCGAGCCCACCTAAAAATACACATCCCCATGTATTCCCTTTAAACACTTTAGATAACACTTCTTAAGCATTACTTAAAGATTACTAATATTACAATAGGTGTTTATAGTATCTCTTACCACTTTAACATTTAACTTAAACCTCTATATGCTTTAAATAAAACATTCTTAAGCTTCTATAACTTTTGAAGAACTTTCTTATTTACTTAACTAAGTGACCGTGTCATGGGGAATCACTTTGAACAGAACTATCCCTGGAAGGAAGGTACTATTTGAGGAGCTTCTAAAATGTATCTCCTACGAGGTACACCAAAATTACATCTCTGGGATCTACGTGGCTGAAAAGTTACTAGTCATACTGGACTAACTGCTGGTTTGGGTAAATCAGGAGGTTCTGGCATTGCTATGGGTTCTGCCAAAGGACGATTATCTGAATGTACATGCGAATATCAAACCCAAGGATCTATAGACCAATCTGTTGGTAAATCCATTTCCTTTACTTGGTGGACATGGTTCTCCTGCCTCTCCTCTAATGTAGCTTTTCTTGTAGTATCAATTAGAGCACTGTCTCTGAAGGTACAAGGTTTAAGAAGATTTCTATGCACTGTCTTTGTGCCACTACCAGTCTGTTTTTCAATCTTGTACATGGGTAGGTCAGGGTAGGGGATTTCAATGATGACGAAAGGTTCTGGTTCCCATCTGGTAGCTAATTTATGGCATTTCTGAGTCCTTTTGAGCAATACCCATTCTCCAATCTGCAATGGGGTCGCATTGGCTTTAGCATCATAGTTCACCTTTTGCGTAAGTCGTACTTGTTCCATGCATTGACTTACAACTTGCCCGGCTTCTTGTAATCTCTTGCTATACTCTTTTACCCAATCAGTAACAGGTGGTTCATTTGGTTGAACTTCGAGTACCAGATCTATAGGAAGTCTACCATGGCGACAAAACATTAAATAGTGCGGCGTGTATCCAGTAGAACAGTGGATCGTGTTGTTATACAAATACACTAGTTCAGGGAGCAAAGCTGGCCAATATGGACGTCTATATTCCGGATGAGCTCTTAACATTCCTAGCATTGTTAGATTTGTTCGCTCACAAAGTCCATTGCACTGAGGGTGATATGCAGTGTTTTTTATTTTCTTACTGCCATATAAGGTGCGGAGTTCTCTGAAGAGCTGTGACTCAAACGCTGTTCTTTGAACAGTCAATATCTTGGTTGAATACCCAAAAGGATGAACGAAAAGCTTTACAAATGTCTCAGCTGTGGTTCTGGCAGACAAATCTTTTACAGCACTGACGACCATAAACTTAGAATAGTGATCCACCATGGTTAAGACATATGTTTGTCCATTGGCACTTGGTTCTAGTTTGAGGTGATCCAAAGCAACTAACTCAAGAGGTGCTCTGCTAATTATGGGATGCAGAGGAGCTTGCTAGTTGTTTCTATTGGGGCATTTTAGACTACAGATTGGGCATTCTTCACACCGTTTAATAATATCACTTCTCATCCCAATCCAATAAAATCTTTTTCTGATTATGGCCTTTATTTTCTTATTGTCAAAGTGTCCAGAATGTTCATGATATGCTTCAAGCACCACTGATGCACTTTTCTTTGGAACAATGGTCTGGGAGATCTCACAGTGAGTTTTGGGGTCTCAGGTCTGATGGATAAGCTTAGAGTCTTTTATGGTTAGCTGAGTCCTGTGTCTCCATAACTTTATGGCTTCTGGATCAATTTTCTTTTGCTTTTGAGGCAGTAGCTTTTGTCTAGTTGCAACGTATGACTTAACTTGGTTAATTACTGGGTCTTGGTCTGGCAGTTGTACCCACAAGTTACTTTGTTTTGCCAGTTGAACTTGTTTTGCCAGTTGATCTGTGCATTCTGGTTCTTGCTCTGGTTCTACATCTTCTCTGGTGTTGGCGTAAGAACAGGCCTGAACAATTTCTGATGGTACCTGAAGAAAAGGTGGCATCTCGGTATTCTCTAGTAGTGTCTTATCTATTTCATTTTCTGTCAGATTAGGCATTCGGGATAGTGCATCTGCATTTGTGTTAGATCTGCCCGAACAATATTTGAGGAAAAACTGGTAATTGGCTAGTCTGGAAGCCCATCGCTGCTCTAGAGCTTCTAATCTCACTGTGTTCAAATGCGCCAGTGGGTTATTATCAGTAAACACAGTAAATGGAGTGACTGCTAGGTGGTGCTTAAATTTTTCTGTCACTGCCCAAACCAAAGCTAGAAATTCCAGCTTAAATGAACTGTACCGAGCATTATTTCTCTCTGACCCTCTCAATCCACGGCTTGCCTACGCAATGACTCGCTCAATGCCCTCTTGCTCCTGCGCTAACACTGCACCTAGCCCTTTGTTACTTGCATCTGTATACAATAGAAAGGGTTTGGAATAATTAGGATATGCCAATACAGGTGCTTGTGTAAGAATTCGTTTTAGTTGATCAAAAGCCTCTTGCTGCTCTTTGGCCCACTTGACAGGTTGCTTCTTGGGTACTTGTCCTGCTTTGGTTCCTCTCAGGAGCTCATTCAGGGGTAATGCTATTTTAGAAAAGTCCTTTACAAATCTCCGATAATACCTAACAAAACCCAAAAATCTTTGGATGTCTTGTACGATAGTTGGTACTGGCCAATCTTTTACTGCTGATAGTTTTTCTCTGGATCGGGTGACACTCCATTAGCAGATACAGTGTGACCAAGATAGTTCACATGGGACTGTAATAGATGGCATTTGGAAGGTTTTACTTTTAAGCCATATTGGATCAACCAGGTGAAGACCTCATCTAAATGCTGCAGATGCTCTTGGTGGTTCTTATAATAGATGATGATATCATCAAGGTATAGCAACAGAATGTCAACATTTTGACTTTCTAAACAGCATTCCACCAACCTCTGAAATGTTCCTGGGGCATTGCACAATCCAAAGGGAATGCAGGTGAATTCGAATAACCCCATAGACATAATATAAGCAGTTTTCTTCTGGTTTTCTAGGGCCATTGGCACTTACCAATATCCACTTGTGAGATCTAGGGTGGAGAAGGTTGCAGCTGACTGTAATGCGGTTTAACAGTCTTCGATTCTCTGTAAAGGGTGTGCATCTTTATGTGTTATACTGTTCAACTTTCGGTAATCAACACAAAACCTGATCTTTCCTTCCTTTTTCTTGACTAGAACAATGGAAGCGGCCCAAGGACTATGACTCTTCTTTATCACCTTGGCCTCCTTTGTCTCCCGGATCATTTCCTTTACTGGCTGATACAAGGTTAGGGGAATCAGTCGAAATCTCTCTCTGATGGGTGGATGTCATTGCATATGAATATGATGTTGCACTTCCTGCGCCAATCCAAAGTCAAGGGGATGTTGACTAAAAGCCTCAGAATTCTTTAGTAAGACTTGAATCACATCCTTCTTCTGTTGCACTGTGGTCTTGGGATTACCCAGGTAAATCTCTTTCATCCATGTGGATACGGAGTCACAGAGGGTCTCTCCTTCCTCTCTGAGGTCTGGTGTTTTGGTCTTCTCTGGAACTTCGTCCTCCAGTTACACAATATCTTGCAACAACACTGTATGCAACTGAGCCACTGGCTGGTTTCTATGGAGTCATACATCGTGATTCCCATAGTTTATGATTCACACAGGGACCCTTCCTTTGGTAACCGTAACCACACTTCTAGCCACCAATATGGGCTCTTCTTTTTCCGTTGGGCTTGGTTCAAACAATGTGTCATAATCTTGGCCCTGAGGTCCTACTTTGGCCTTACACTATAGGGTAGTCTCGGTACCTGACTTTAGAATGACAGGCTGGGCATCGGAAACTCTAACTTTCCCAATTTCAACAGAGCTACTCGCGAATCGTTAGTGACATTGAAGCAGGTATATGGTTTGTTGCAAAGCTCTCTTTTCTATACACGGAGACCTCTTTACTTGGGTTTGCAAAACCTGTACTAGATCCTTTAGGCAGTGTTGAAGGAAATTCATCCCGAAGATCAGGGGTGGTAAGCTATCATTGTCTGCCTCACTGATAATGATGCCTTGACCTTTCTGCACATTCCTTCCCAACTGGATACTTGCTTCTAAGTATCCTAAGTAAGGCACTTCAGCTCCGTTACTGGCAGTTAATGTTATCCATGACTTAGGTGGCAGCTGCAGATCTTCCATCTTCCAATACCTGCGAAAATACTGCCCATGCATAGTGGTGACTTGGGATCCGGTGTCTAAGAGAGCCATTAATTCAATTCCATCCACCAACACCAGAACACTTGGGCCCCTCCCAATGAAATTCGATCGGTACATTACTGAGTTTGGACCTGGTTGAATACTCTCCGAGGATTGGTCCCCATCATCGAAGATTCCCTGTTTAAAGCCACCACAGCTTCTGGAGGCTGTTGGCACTGTCTTGCAATATGGCCACTGACTCCACATTTCTGGCATATATGCCTGCCCTGACCGTCAAATTGATCCATAGAACATCTTCCTTCCTTTTTTTCTTTATTTATATGTGATGTGCTATGATGCTGATGACATCACGGAGTGGAGATCTTATCAACTGGGATGCTATCCCAGAAGAACGCCTGTCCCAGCTGCACACCCAGCATCGCCTCAAGCAGGTGGAATGGCGAGACAACCCTGTGGTCCAAATTAGGTTGGATGCCAGGAAACACCCTTTAAGAACAGGCAGGAGACAATCTGAAGTTTGATGCCAAGCAGGCTTTTATTTACACCACGTAAATGTAGACACGGTCACAAGGCAAAGTCGGGAATAACTCTTACTTATAGATAATAGCTAACATTTACCACTCTATTACTCTATATGTACATCGACCTAAGGTCACTCTACATTATTCTTATCTATAACTCTGACAATTCCCTACTCAGAGCTCTGCATGTTAAGAGGAACTTATACTTTATCATACCATGTGGTAAGCATACAAAATACAATCAGCAAACAGTCTCACAGTCTCAATTAGTCCATAAGATGAAGATGTCCGTAGTTTTCATGCACAACTGAAGAATAGGGGTCAAGAGAAAGGAGAAACTCTTGCTTGGCACCAAGCTCACTAGAAAACCTATGAGAAGTTGCAAACAGGGCATGGAGAGATTGGTAAATAGACCATAGGCATCGGCCAACCCACTCTCCAGGGTTACCGGAACACAACAGCGTGAGCAGGCTAGCTTGGGGAAATGATCTTGTCTTGGCGCAAAAACCCTCAAACTGGGCTGCCAAGGTTGAAGAACTAAAATGTTGCAAGGAATCCAACTGCAGGATTGCCACAAGAGAATAAATCTGCTGCTTTCTCCTCGGTGCCAACCCCTGACCAGGGTCACAAAGGACAAAGAATAACTGCTGCAGTTTTTCCTGGCACCTACCCTCGACTACGGCTGCCAAATGAACACCGGACTTGGTGAAGAATCCAGAAGAAGGACTACCAAGGATGAAGAAGAAGAACTGCTGAGCTGTTTTTAGTGACAGAACCACTTGAAGAACCACGAAACTCGAGCTGCTACTCTGAGGATTGCACTGGCGATACAAGACAACACAAACAAGAAGAGGTGAAAGGTGAAGATCAGGATTCCACACGAAGAGCAAAATAAGAAACAGCGGCCATGAAAACACTTGGCTACGATGGACTTGTCTACAGGCGGGCGTCTGGGAGGGACAGACGAGGCACTTTCAAGTCATCTTTCTTCCAAGCTGATCAGGAACCAGCAGCTGCGACTACTCAAAGGACGTCGATTTCGACTTCGGCGGATGAAAGGGCAAGAAGTTGCTGAAGTCTTCTGCTGGCTGAAGATTGCTATGGCGAAGAGCTGATGAAGACTCAAGATTGTTATAATGAAGAGCTGCTGGAGGCTGAAGATTGAATCAGAACCTGCTGCTGCACAATGGTACTTCTGTTAGCATGTTATACTGAAATAGTCACTTTCAGGGACAACTTGCCTGGAGCAGGGGGAAATTGCAGCAATCTGGGCAATTATTCACTGTCAGGGGCAACTTGCCCTGGAGCAGGGGCAAATTGCAACAATCCAGGGCAACTGTTCACTGGCAGGGGCAACTTGCCTGGAACAGGGACAAATTGCAACAATCCAGGGCAATTGTTCACTGGTAGGGGCAACTTGCCTGGAACAGGGGCAAATTGAAACAATCCAGGGCAATTGTTCACTTCTGGGGCAATTGTTCATGGTCAGGGGGAAATGACCACAATCCTGATATTATACAACACAGTCTCATTGCTTCGAAGAAACAGTACAAAAGCTGGTAATCACTTTGTAACAGGTTGTGCGCTTATGCACCCCTTAGTTGAAACCTTTTCCTAATGGGGTCTATCTTCTTTAGGATATGGATACCCCCGAGCACTCGAATGTACTTGCCCCAGCTATTTATCCTGGTTCCGTTAACTGCCCGTACACCTGCTGCCCTATTCCCTATGGGTTGGGATGCCCTACCTTTACTGGGCCTGGTGCCCCTTTACTACGATGGGCCTGGTGCCCTTCCTTTACTAGGCTTGGTGCCCTTTACTACTGTGGGCCTGGTGCCCTTCCTTTACTGGGGTCTGGTGCCCTTTACTATGGTGGGTCTGGTGCCCTTTCTTTACTGGGCCTGGCACCCTTCCTTTACTGGGACCTGGTGCCTTTTACTACGATGGGCCTGGTGCCGATCCTTTACTGGGGACTGGCACCCTTTACTATGGTGGGCCTGGTGCCCTTTCTTTACTGGGGCCTGGTGCCCTCTACTACAATGGGCCTGGTGCCCTTTCTTTACTGGGCCTGGTGCCCTTTACTACTGTGGGCCTGGTGCTCTTCCTTTACTGGGCCTGGCGCCCCTTACTACTGTGGGCCTGGTGTCCTCTCTAACGAGGGCCTGGTGCCCTACCTTTACTACTGTTGGTCTGGTAGCCCTCTTAAACCTGGGCCTGGTGCCCTCTCTGAATGTGGGCCTGGTGCCCTCTTAACATCATGGGTCTGGTAGCCCTACCTTTAAATCACGGGCCTGGTAGGCTACCTTTAAATCACGGGCCTGGTAGCCCTTTTAAACCTCTTGGGATCTGAAATTTGGCGGGGCCCCTTTACATCTGCAGCTCTCTGAGAGCTGTCACTCAGATCCCATTTTGTCCCACCTAGTCCTGCCCCTTCTTAAATATTGAACAGGCCTTCGCTATGGCCTTATCTGCTGGCTCCTCCTGTGGGTGTTTCTCACTCCCGATCCTCCCGAATACAAAATTAGGGTCCTATGACCCAGTTACACTGTTGTGCTCAGCCGCTCCACCAAGTGCACACAGCGCTAATGATTTAAATACAAAAAAAAAATCTCTCCTTAAGTTGGATGGCCAGCACTCTTTTCTGTGCTGCCACCTGACTCAACACTCCAGTCGAGGTGAAGATAGCTGCAGTCGGGAGGCAGAAGGCATTCTGGCAGTGGAAGGAAATTCAGCAGGTAGCTGGGAGGACAATAGTGGGCTTCAGATGGCCGACTGCAAGGCGGTCGTGATGTGGCTCTTCTATGCCGCTGACATGGGACCTAAATTAACTTTAAACTGCTCGGGGGGCCAAAAACAAATAAATGATGGGGCTCAGCAGCCCAAACCGTGGCAAACGGACGTTTTCTTTACTTTCGGTGCCCCAATGACACCTCGGACTGAACGGAGCTTCACTGGGGATCTTCACTGGCTGGAGCCAGAGCAGGCATGGATAATGTCCCTCGGGGGAACAGCTTCAACCTACAGGTAAGCCCTTTTCCTGGTTCCCCTTTACCTTCTGCTTCCTTTCTTCTCCACAGCCAGCAGGAACTACCAAGAAAAACTGTTAAGACTTTTAAAACTAAACTTGTCATTCTAGAGTGTTTGGACTGGAATACTGTGCATGAGCAACTCAGCACAGCATTCCATTCAAACCATTGTTGATGCAGCTGCATTAAATTCTGTCTTTTGACCATATTTTAAGTGCACAAGGCACTTTTCTTATTATTTACAGTGTTTCCCTTTACCAGGAGGGGAAACTTTACTAACAAGGGGCCCCTTTGTACAATACCCTGCAGCTCACTACTACCATAGGCACCCTGGGCACCTGTAAACCCCTAAACTTTATTTATTTGACTGTGGTGCCCCAACTTTGGGGCATTACACAAGTGCCAGTCCATCATCAAGGATGATGCCCAGCATTTTCACCTTGGTAGACGTAGCCAGAGGATTGGGGCCATGGAGTAACCCTGTTCCTGTCCTGGCCACACCCACATCCAGCTGACGACCAGGCTCGATCACTAGCACCTCCGTCTTGTCAAGACTATGTCCCCTTTGTGCCCCAAGGTCACTAAAAGGTTTTGTTATATGTTGTGCATGGTTAGCTCTGTTCTGACTTCTAATTATTCTTTCTATTTATTTTTTTTTGACATTTTGCTGAAAACCACTGAGCCAGTGATCTCCTGGTTTATTCAGTTTTACAAGTTCTGGAGATGTTGGGCTGTTCTACATCATATTCAGTGTTGCTTGTTTGTCTACAGTATCTCTCTGAATTCCCTCCCCCCCACAGTAAGTTATCTGTAATTTACGGTGTTCAGTATCATGCTAGTTGTGTCTGTTTAGTAGGTTCCTGACATTTGTTTCTGTTCTTTAGCAACTTAAGTGTTAGTGTTGACCCATTTCTTACTCTCGCTCAGATTCAAATTAATTTCATTAGTGAAACTTATATGAATGGATTGTGTGCTCACAGTTATAGCTTATCTACTGTATGTGTGTTGTGTATTTTCTGACTAATGTATTGCCATTATCCTGTATTTTTTAGAGAATTGTTTCTTGTTATGCATTTGTTTTTTCTATTGTTAATTTAATCTTTGTACCAATCCATCCAGGACCACCATGTGAATGAGTTCTCTGAATGGTGCATTTCCTGGTAAAATAAAAATTGAATTGAATTATTGGCATGGCAAGACATACAGGTGCTGCCAGAGTTTATATATCAAACTAATCATAAAACAGAAACATACAACAAGGGGCTCAGATTACTACATCTATGATGTATTGCAAAAGTGGTGGTTGAATGCTACATAGTTTGCACTGGTTTCTGCTACATGCTTCCTTTCTCCTACCAGTATACAGCTTTAACTTCATCATTCAAGAGCTGGAAATCTGGTAATCTCTGAAAGTATTTCTGCTTTCACACTGACTACAGAGTTGAGTTTCTACAGGTTTTCCAGATTATTTTGTGCCTGCCTGTCTCACGGGTTTCTCTCTTTTGCTCTCCTTCCCTGTTTTGCAGGTTCTTGATATGTTTTACTATGTTATAGCATTCAGTATTCTTTTATTTCTCTCTCTTTCTCTCTCCCCCTTTTATTTTGTAGATTCCTGAGATGTTGTCATAATGTAGTAGATTCAGTATTAGAAATAAAAACATATGCTGGCCTGACAGCACAGCAGTAGGGCTATCGCTCATGCTACCAGTGACCTGGGTTCATAAAGAAGTTTGGGTTGTTAATGGCTGTCTAGGAGAGGAGAATCGAGCAACCAAGAGGATGCACACCTCCTCCAGGGGAGTGAGGGTCATCAACTGCAATGCTGCCACCTAAGTAACCATGGGTGGTAATGCAGTGATAGGCAGGGAAAACTGGTTTCCTGTTGGACACATGGATAACACACCATTGTGTGCATTCCAGGCAGAAAGTACTGCACACCAAATGGATAATCCACAAAAGCTTTTATTCAGTAATAGAGGTGAGTCAGTAGATAGTTCTTCTCACCACCACTTCACCCGGCGCTTTGGGTGTGTAACCCTTCATCAAGGGCACACCCCTTGATGAAGAGTTACACATCCGAAGTTCCAGGGCAAGTGGCAGTGAGGGGACCTATGTACTGACTCACCTCTATTACTGAATAAAAGCTTTATTTTGGATTATCCGGTTTGGTGTACAGTACTTTGTGGTTGGAGTGCAAGTAACTACAGGACTTCTTGTTTGCTATGGATTTGCTACCCTTACCTGCACCCCTCCCAATCTAGGGCATTCACAGTTCTCTTCTTTGGATCTTTCATCATGCACATTCCTGCTTGCACTTCTAGCAGGTCAGTGACCTATGAGCTGAAAAAGATGAAAGGAGAAAGGCCCCACTGATTGAGGCGAAGAACCCTGGTACATCTGGGCCTCATGTGTCCATCACATTGTTGCATGATGAGACTTGGGATCTGCAGGTGCCCCTGTCTGTCCTTGACCCCCACCAAGGAGGGCAAGCCACAGCTCTACAGATGGGCAGCAGTGGTATTAAAGATGCAGTGGGAACCATCCTTTGCCATTGTGCTCTGGAGAGAGCAAGCACTGGAGACTGAATGGAAATAAAATGTAGTAAATAAAAGAAAAGAAAAGCATAAGAATTTGAAGAGCAGGACAGGATCATTTGGTTCAAACAAGCTTATCCCATTAAGGTTAATCCTGAAGTGTCTTGGATGCCTCTGTGAAAACTTGGGAAATTGTTCATAATTGTAGTTCCATATTTCATGTTTCTTGTTTATTTTTGTCACCTTATTCTTTATTACTATAGACATATGGATGGAAATTGCATTCCTGGCACCATTCAGATTTCTTTTTTCAGTATAGCCAAGAGGTTTGAGCACCACATTGCGAACAGGGAGACCCAGCAGACCTGTGTTTGAAACCCACAACAGCCACTTGCAAATTGCGTGACAGTGAAGAAGTCCCATATCCTTCTTGTGCTCCCACAATGCACCTTGAAATAAGCTTTAGCTTCATGTGTCTTTGCAGGCCAAACAGATTCCAAAAAAATACAGACATAAGGCAATTCTAGTGGGTGGGGGGTTGGAGGAAGTAGGCTGTTGGTTAACTAGGATCTGTAGCTTATCCATTAGGTAGGGAAATGGGCAGACTGGGTGGGCCAAGTGGTCCTTATCTGCCATCAAATTCTATGTTTCTATATGTTTTGGCTAATCTACATGTGATGTTATGATCTTCTGCTTGTGGCATCAGAACCATTTCCATGACAACCAATTGTGAATAATTCATAAATGATAAACTATTTATTTATTTATTGAATTTTGATGACCGGGTAGGCCCACTGGGCCCCGGAGGTCCCTTTTTCATCATATAGAGAAATGCAATAGGTGTAGATAAATTCTGAAGGACAAGGATCCTACTTTCCAGCAGCTGTCCTAAGTACAGTAATAAAGAAAGAGGGGAAGATATATATACAAAAATATGTCAACAATTTATTTGTCTATTTATTTATTTAGGAAATCGGAATTACAACCCTTTGAGTCATAGACTCGTTTCCAAAGGCTCCACTTCAGAATAAAACATAGACATTCATACAATACACACATAGAATAAATGTGGGTGAGCAATCATACAGAGTATAAGTACAATGAGCACGGGTTAATGCCTATACATTTGGTAGCTAAAACAGGGCAGAGCTATCGACATATTTACCTAATGAGTGGTTAAGACCTATACAATTGGTAGCTGAAGCAATGCATGATATGAGTTGGTAGTAAGCTGCCTCAGGTAGGCCTTGTCTTATACATAATACAATGCATTCATAGTCCAGTTCAACTATATGGTAACCGAGGGAGGTGAGGAGCCTGTAGGCTAGAAATAGTAAGGGCTGTCCACTGCCAGGACAAGGGCGGGAGCATGGCCTAGTGGCATGGTGCAGGATCCACAGGTTACTGGTTACACTGGCACTGACGTGAGAAGAGGATATGGGCCCTTAAGGCAGTTTTAAAAGGACCTAGATTGGTGATTGATGTGATGGCCAGTGGGAGTGCATTGTACCAGGATGGAGCTCTAAGAGGGAAGGATCGTTGGGCCAGGGTGGTCCTGACCCTAGGCACCTTCCAGATAGTTTTTGGGGCAGCCTGTGTGGACGCTGATATGGTGACTGCCTGAAAAGAAGCCATGACACCTATTGGGGTTAAACCCAGGTGGATTTTTTGGGTGAAGAGACAGGTCTGGTATAATAGTCTTTCCTCAAGGGAGAGGATATTGGTGTGTACGTATAGGGTGCAGGTACGTGTATTTCTGTTGGCACCAGAGAGGAGCCGGCAAGCCTTATTGATAACTCTTGTATTTGATGAAGTGCCGTAGGGTCAGCGGCAACATAGATTGTGAGGCCATAGTCCACTAGCATTAAGACTGAGGTGGTAATGGCTAGGTGAAGTGTTTCAGGTGGCAGACAGTCTTTATGTCTGTACAGGAGACCTATGCGGGTGTTGGTGGCGGAGGTGAGGATTTTTATATGTTCGTGGAATGAGAGGGAAGAGTCAAATGTAATACCTAGACACTTATACTTTTGGATCTGTTCTAGTGGAACGAGAGAGTCAGAGAGTATTTCCAGGGTGAAATCCTTGGATCTGTTTTGGCAGTGGGCATAGATCATCGTCTTAGTTTTTTTAATGTTGACCACCAATCTACATTCAGCAAACCAGTGTTCAATCTGAGAGAAGGAGTTTTGTAAGGTACGCTGGAGAGAGAGAGGATCAGGATGTGCAGCGTAAAGAACAGTGTTGTCCGTGTAGAGGAGAAGGTTGCTGGGGCAGGATTTAGGCAGGGCATTGAGGTAGATGCTGAACAGCAGGGGACCCAGGATAGATCCCTGGGGAACTCCTGAGCACACAGGCAGGATAGTAGATATGGTATTATTCATTTTAACACATTGGGTTGTAGACGAAAGATAGCTGGAGAACCATGAGATTGGACAATGAGAGACCCCAATTTGTTGTAATGTGTTAAGAAGGAGGGGGTGAGAAACCGTGTTGAAGGCCTTTGAGAGGTCTATAAACATGGCCCCTGTGAGATACCCCTTGTCAAGTGTGGAGTGCAGGGAGTTAGCGAATTCTGTGAGGGCAGTCTTAGTGCTATGACCAGCTCTGAAACCATGCTGAAACCAACTATAAGCACACATGTGCAAATATTATGTTTCTTAAAGTTTTCCAGAGATATTAGATGAAGAAGAATTAGCAATATAGCACTTCTCATTTTCACGCATATTGCATCCCAAAGCACATTACAAGCAATAAAAAACTGATAGTGAAGTGGCTGGCTCTTTAATGTACATTTGCATTTGTAAAACCATTAAGTCTCAGTAAGGATTCTGCATTATTAAGCTCTCTTTTGCCATGCTTATGTTTACTATTTTGCGCAAGTTATCTAAATAGTCTACTGTGGGATGCATTGTTTTGAAATGGCTTCCACTACACAAAAGAAATACATCAGTCATTCAGGGGCTTGCCTTGGCTCAGGTTATAGGAGGACATTTCTGTGTGTTTAACACTACATTTAAAAAGTGATGAGGTTTTCAGTTCCTCAGTCAGGTAATGAAGCAGAGGTGCCCAAAATGTTTATAGTCTAACTGCTTTATACTTATTGTACCACTGTAAAATAGTTTGGGTCTCCAAACCATGCAATATATCTACAGAATGTATGGTAAGTTGCTTCAAAAGCCTCCTTAAATAGAAACATAGAAGTTGTTGGCAGATAAGGACCTCTTGGCCCACCGAGTCTGCTCTATATTCCCTACCTACTGTGCCGCTGCAGACCCTACTCGATCTCCAGTCTTCTCCCCTCCACTTGCCTTACTTTTAAGATCCCCTTGTGTCTATCCCATGCATGCTTGAATCCTACTACCAATTTAGCACCCACCACCTCTGCTGGGAGGCTGTTCCAGGCATCCGCCACCCTCTCTGTGAAGAAGTATTTCCTCACATCTCCTCTCAGCACCCCCAGCTTCACAGTGTTGTCTTTGGCAACATTTCTATGCTTTCATTACCCTCTGTGTGAAAACATGCTTAAGTTGTGCTTTTACTTCATTATTAAAAGATTTTACATTATATCTCATAGTTCTAGAAACATTTCAGATAAAACAGTTTGTGAGGATCAACATTTATCAAATTGTATCTTAATTTTGAAAACTGCAGTGCTGTCCTTTCCTTAACCATTGTTGAAAATCCTTCATGCCAGGTATCATCTTGATTGTCAGGAGTAGTGCTGAACGCAAATAATACTCCAGACGGGGTATAAACAATGCATGGTATAGTGACAGTATCACATCTTTGATTGATGGCCTAGATCTTTCACTAAGCAATCTAGAAGCTTGTTTGTCTTTGCAAGTGTCACCATGCTCTGTGCTAAAAGTTTCAAGAACTTATTCAAAATAACTCACAGATCCTTATTTTGGTTAGTTAGATTATTGCTTGACTAATCCATATTCAGGTCATGCCTGAAAATAGGCAATTCTTTAGTCTAGTGCACCTATCCGGTCAACAAAAACCAACTAATTAAATAAGTAAATAAATATGATATTTTTTTTATTTATTATTGGTCAACTGTGTGAACTCATGGGCACCGATGCCCATTCTCAAGCATAAACCAGAAAAAGAACAGGCAATAAACACACATTATATAGAAAAAAAGATATACGGTAATGAAATATTGTGCCATAAAAATATCACATAATGTAAGAACAATGTGCATTCCCTTTTCTGTATCTTTCCCCTAAAACATTTTTCTCCATTTGTCAACATGAAATGGGTCCTTTTGTGCACAGTGACCCTCACTGTTTGAAAGTCTATGAGATAAATGCTCTCTCTCTGTAAGTTACAATGAGGTATTTGACTCACTTGCAGCTGGAAGCAGTCCTCCAGAGGTATACAGTTCATGACTTGGTCAATTCAATACTGACACATTACCACCATATTATGGAACTTCTGATGTCATGCAGGAAAAAACTATGCCTAGCTGCATGTAGTTAGGCATACAATACCTCGTCCCCACATGACATCACAATATTACTCATTAATCTGGCAGTGACAGGGTCAGTCCCTGCCACTTTAGTTATGGACCCATTTACTTTATCTCCTTGGTTGAAACCATTATATTTCTCTCTGTTATGGATATACCTGTTTTTCTGTATGGAGGCAGGCCACCTCCTTTCAACCCCCCCTCCCCATTTCTTATTCCCTCTTTGATTTTCCACTATATTCCTCCAGGTCCTTATTTAAAAATGGCTACAAGTAGTATGGCAGACTAACTACCTTAATAATGAGACATCTGCAAGCAGCACCCCCTTTTCCCCTTTTCTTTTTGTATCCTGTGCTGTCCTTGCCTGAATAAAAGAAAGAAAGCTTATGAGATATTAAGTGCCTTAGGTATAAATACATTGATGTGTTTATCATGCATAGAGCTTTTAAGTAATGAGGTTGTTTTCCTCACCCCCCCCCCACTGTGGTAAAAGAGAGAGCCCTACTAAAATAAGTAATAGTCCTGGGTTTTAAATCCTGTGTAGGATCCTTCTTGTAGCGCTTCTGTGATGTCACACAACTATTTGTATGATTGCACGGTCTACGCGACCGTGCGCACCATCGTGTAGCACTAAGCACTCACTTATGCCATAGAAGAAAAAATTACTCACCTTAGTAATGTTGTTTCTTCTAATGGAGTCTTGCTGTATTCTGACTATGTGCAGTGATCTCCAACCTTTGAACTGCCCCGGAGAGGAAAGAGTTAACTTTCCATGCAAGGCATGGAACGCTGAGCTCGAGCTCGGTTGAGACTCTGTCTGCTGTTGTTTGAACCCCAACCGCCAGATCTTTATGAGCTATACTCACTGGGCGTCCTGTGTGGAAACTGTAAACTCACACTATCCAACTGGCAACTAAATTTAATCAAACAAGGGTTTTTTGGTTTCAAAGCAAAGACTCACGTCAGGAAACCCAAAAAACAAAACACAACACCCACCCAAAAATTAAAGAGGGTGAGAAAAAGAGGCACCTCTAGGGTGCCAACACTGCTCCTGCCCACCCACATCCCAAAAACAAGGTTCTGAGAGGGGAGGCGGAGGTCAGAATACAGCAAGACTCCACTAGAAGAAACAACATTACTAAGGTGAGTAATTTTTTCTTCAAACAACATGAAGTCTTGCTGTATTCTGACTATGTGCAGACTACCAAGCAGTACCTCCATGGAGGAGGGACAGAACCTACTTTGGGAACAGGTTCTGAAGTACTGCTGTGCCAAACTGAGTATCACTCCTAGCCTGGATATCCAGAGAGTAATGCTTGGTAAAAGTATGGACTGTTTTCCAGGTGGCTGCTTGACATATCTCTAAGATAGGAATATCCCTGGCAGCAGCCAGGGAAGCAGCTGTACCTCTAGTAGAGTGAGCCCTCAGGCATGAGGGTGGAGTCCTACCCAAATTTTTTATAGCAGAATTGTATACAAGAGACAATCCACCAGGCAATAGATTTTTTAGTGGCAGGTTTTCCCTTACCGACCTCACCATAAGTGAGGAACAATTGGAGGGAGTCAAACCCGTGACCCTTGGTGCGCTCTATGTAGTAGCTAAGGGCCCTTTTCACGTCCAGGCTGTGCAGCCTCCTCTCTCCAGAGGAGGAATGGTCAGTGAAGAAAACAGGAAGAGACATAGACTGGTTAAGGTGGAAATCTGAGACCACCTTAGGCAAAAACTTCCTATTAGTTCTTAGGACCACCTTATCTCTGTGAAAAAAGAGATAAAATCAGGCTCCACTGACAGGGCCTGTAACTCACTGATGCGTCTGGCAGAAGTAATGGCTACCAAGAACACAGTTTTCCAAGTCAAGTACTTAAGCTCTGCTGAGGACAAAGGCTCAAAAGGGGGTTGCATAAGCTGAGCAATGCAAACATTTAGGTCCCAAGCAGGAGCAGGGTCCCTGAAGGGAGGATTGGTGTGCAACAATCCCTTGAAGAATTTACAAAATACAGGATGAGCTGAAAGAGAAGAGGGCTTACCTACTGATAAAAAAAGCAGAAACAGCTGCTAAATGTACTTTGAGTGTAACTGGTCTGAGCCCCAAGCTATTGAGAGAAACCGTATAGTCCAGAACTGTAGGCAACCCAGCAGACTCTGGAGAAATATGCTTACCAGAGCACCAAACAGTGAACCTTTTCCATTTGGAATTGTAAGTCTTCCTGGTGGAAGGCTTTTGAGAAGCCTTTAGAATATCCAGAACACCTTGAGAGAGATGCAGATCAGCAAACTCTAACTCTTCAAGAGCCAGGCCTTGAGATAGAGAGATTTGAGATTCGGATACCAAACTCTCCCCTGAGAGGATGTCAACAGGTTGTAATTCCTAGGAAGAGACAGGGGAAGGTTGACTGCTAAAGACAGCAACAGTGGGTACCAGGGCTGTCTGGCCCAGTCTGGAGCAATCAGAATCACTTTGCAGGGTTGAGAGCTGATTTTGACTAGTACCTTGAACAGGAGAGGGAAGGGGGAAAAGCATACAAAAACTTCCCTTCCCAATTGAAAACTAGAGCATCCAGGGGGACTGAGCCCAATACTGGGGGTCTGCAGCAAAAAAGGGGGAGTTGGTGATTGTCTGGGGTTGCAAAAAGATCTATCTGTGGAGTGCCCCATCTGGAGAAAATCACCTTCAAAACTAGGGGATCTAGGGACCATTCGTGATGGCCCTGAGATATCCTGCTGAGAGCATCTGCCAGGACATTGTCCTTCCCTGAGAGGTGCACTGCTATCAGAGAGGTTTGCAGGGAATAGGCCAGAGACCACTACTTCATTGCTTCTGTGCACAAGGCCATAGACCGAGTGCCCCCTTGCTTGTTGATGTACCACATTGTGGTGGTATTGTCTGTTCTGATCTGGACTACTTTGTTCTGAACAGACTTGGAAGAAGCTTGCAGTGCCAGAAACACTGCTCTGAGTTCCAAGAGATTGATGTGAAGCAGAGATTCTTGAGGTGACCACAGCCCTTGGGTGGTCAGATCCCCCAAGTGGGCTCCCCAGCCCAAGAGGGAGGCATCTGTGGTAAGGATTAGAGAATGAGATTGAGTGACAAAAGGAAATCCTTGCCTTAGATTGTCCTGATCCTGCCACCATTGCAAAGCCTGGATCAGGGTTCGAGTCATAGGGACTAGTTTGGTCATAGAATCCTTTCTCTGGGACCAGAAGGCTCTTAAGTGGAACTGAATGTCCCTCATCTGAAACCTTGCTCCCTCGACCACTGCCGTAGAGGTTGCCATGTGGCCCAGGAGCTGCAGAAAGTGCCTTGCTGGTCGAGACACCTGAAGGGTGAATAAGGAGGCCAGTTTCATAAGGGTCCTTGCCCTGCCCAGGGGAAGGAAGGCTCTTGCCCTTATTGTATCCAGTTCTGCCCCTATAAAGGTGAGGAGCTGTACTGGCTCCAGAACTGACTTTGAAAGATTTAGGAGGAATCCTAAGGAAGTGAGCAATTGCTGAGTTATCTGGAGAAGTGACTTGACTTGGTCTGGAGACTGACCCACTATGAGCCAGTCGTCCAGGTATGGAAAGATGGAGATCTTTTTTCTCCTCAGGAAAGCAACCACTACTGCAAGGCATTTTGTGAACACCCTTGGGGCTGATGTTAGGCCAAAGGGCATTGCTCTGAATTGGTAGTGGCCTGAGGGCAACTCGAACCTGAGGTACTTTCTGTGGGAGTACCTGATGGGAATGTGAAAATAGGCATCCTTGAGGTCCAGGGAGACTAGTCAGTCCCCTGGCCTTAGAGAGGGCAGAATTATTCCCAGAGTCGCCATTTTGAATTTTGGCTTTAAAAGGTGCTTGTTTAAATATCTTAGATCCAGGATGGGCCGCCATTCTCCTGTCTTTTTGGGGGTTAGGAAGTACCTGGAGTGCAATCCTTTTCCCCTGTGTAAGGGTGGAACCCTTTCTATGGCTCTGAGAGCCAAGAGGGAAGAGACCTCTGCCTCTAGGGCAAGGGCCTCTGAAGGATTTGCAGGTGGAAAGGATCTGGTTCTCATCTTGGATAATTTTTTGAAGCTGAGAACCAGTCCCTGGCTTACTACTTCCAGGACCCACTTGTCTGATGTTAAAGACTTCTAGTCCTGGACAAAGTAAGCCAGCCTGCCCCCTACAGGTAGTGGAGAATCGGCCCCGGCAGACCCATCAGGGTGCCTGCTTGGCAGGGGCTTTAGGCTGAAGGGTGGAAGCAGGCCTGCTCATACCCCATCCGCCTCTCCCTCTAAAGAACCCCCTCTGAGCAAAGGCAGAAGAGGAGGCCTGGGCTTGGTAAAAAGGCCTATGAAAAGGCCTGCCCCTGCCCCTGGAATGCTGCCTCTGGGGAGTGGCTTGCCTTTCTTTGGCCTGAGCACTCCTGTAGGTGGTCCTGTACTCATCCATTTTCTTCATGTAGTTCTCTGTCTGCTCCCCAAACAGAGAATTACCAATGACAGAAAAATCCATGGCCTTAGTCTGGGTATCCTGTGACAGGCTAGTACATCTGAGCCAAGCCATCCTTTGAAGGGCCACAGATGTAGCCATGACTCTAGATGAGACATCATTGGAGTCCACAGCAGCATGAAATTACATCTTGGATGCCTCAATCCCATCTGCAGCCACCTGCTCCAGCTCCTTGGCAAGCTGGTCAGGGACCTGTTTAGCTAGAGCCATCACAGTGTCCCACCTGAACTTCTGGTATCTAGCTGTGTAGGCCATATAATTAGCCTTCCTGAGTCCCAAAGATGCTGCCATGTACTGTTTCTTTGCCATGGCATCAATCCTCCTGGAGTCCTTATCTGGGGTGTGTGAAGCCAAGGGTATATTTGCCTTATCACAGGCAGCAGCCTGCACTACCCCAACATGGCTGCATTGCTGGGAAAGGAACTCCGTATCTGAGCCTGAAAGATTATACCTCTTGTCCATTCTTCTGTCCACAGGAGGTATGGAATTAGGAGTTTTAGAATTTTAAATGTCTGTTTCCCAAAGGACCTATGGAGGGGAATAGACAGTCTCCTGGACTTTGGGATGTCCATCATCTCAACGTAATCAGGCTTCTCTTGATCCTCTACTTCTTCTTCCATCGGAAGCTGGAGGGTTTCAGCCACTTTTTTGTAAAACATAAAGTGGGAAGGGGACTCAGAAAGCCTAGGAGGAGAAACACCTGAAGGTCTGTCTGGGGAGATGTCCGGGTCAATGGGCACATCCAGACTTTCATAATCACCATCATTATCTTCATACTCTCCCTCCTCCTCCTCTGGTTCATAAAATTCTTCTAAATTATAATCCGGAACTGGGGGAACTGACCGAACCGAGCCCCTAACCGATGGTGCCGGTTCAGTCGGAACCGAAGTTAGTGACTGAACAATCCTTATCGCTTTGGCTATTTCAGCAGCGGTCGGAGAAAGAACTTGCGGATCCGAACCAGCTGACTTATCCCTTCTTTTTCTTTTAACCGGAACCGACTCCTCAGAGTCGGTTCTCCTTTTGGCCGAAGAAGTCTCGCCCTGGTCAGAGGGCACTCCTTCTGGTTTGGTCGGAACCGAACCGGGCTGGCCATCCAGGTCAGCGGACTTCTCGGCCTCCCTTTCCCTCAGTCTACCTACTCTCTTATCCAGGGTAGCTTTGGGAAAACTTTTGCAAATCTGGCAGTCTGAATCGAGGTGGTCAAACCCCAGATAATAAACACAGGTGGTGTGGGGATCAGCCTTAGCAAAGGCTTCCCCACACACACTACAGTGTTGAAACCCAGTGGGCCCGGTTTTTTCTTGGGCTTCTCAGACATGGCCAGTCCTAACCAAACTTACCTTTTTTCAGCAATCCGCCAGGCAAGACACCCCTATCGGTTCCTGACCGTGTTACGGGTCTTGGAAAAAAACGTAATGAAATCCGTTTTTTTTAGAACCGATACGGACCGGTTACCACATTCTTAATAAATCAGAAAAATTTTTTTCACAAACCTGATCGGTTCAAACCGAACCGATCCAATGTTTACAAGTTCCACACAGAAAACTAATATAGAAACCTATCTAGTACTCAATGTACCACAGACAGAGACTAACTGACAGGTTAGATTGTAGGAATTCGGTTGAAACCGAGAGAAAACGACACTTTAACTGACTTTTTTGAACCGAGCGAAGGAGAAATCTCCGGAGTGACTGTTCAGTGAGGCGGAGTAAAGAATCTGGTGGTTGGGTTTCAAACAACAGCAGACAGAGGCTCAACCGAGCTCGAGCTCAGCGTTCCATGCCCTGCATGGAAAGTTAACTCTCCTCTCCAGGGCAGTTCAAAGGTTGGAGATCACTGCACATAGTCAGAATACAGCAAGACTTCATGTTGTTTGAAATTACAGTAACCTAGTAAGTACATAGCAAGTGCAAAGTTTAAGCAGATACAGTTTTACATTGAAATAAGGCAAGAAATAGCAATCTTTCTTATGAGGTAGTTTGTGGTGGAATGCCACCATCCTGTGAGAAGAGAGGATAAGGCATTTACAGTGGATGGAGCAATGGGGAGTGGTGCGGGTAGGGACATAAAAGCAACCATTCGTATTGGGGGGGAGGAGGAGGAAGACAAAAGAGACAGGTTAGTCGGTAAGAATACAGTAAGCAGTTGGGAGGTAGGCAGAGCGAGAGAGAGATCATGGGGGTTGAAAACAGGTGCATAAGTTTGAAGCAAATAGGCTGGCGCGGAGCTCTTTTTTAAAGAGTGCATGGGATGGCGCCTGGTGAAGTGTTAATGGTAGGGCATTCCATTGCAGTGGGACGTAGTGGGAGAAAGCTTGGGAGTCTTTTGAGGTTTTACACTTTGGCACTTGCAGTAGGAACTTGTCAGCTGAGTGTAGCCCATAGGAGGGTGTTTGAGGAAACAGTAGCCTTGCAAGACTATCAGGAGATTGTGCCCTGATAACGTTGTCCACTTGGGAGCCAACTGAGTAGAGTCTCAGTGCAGTAGGTGACAGCCATTTTATGTCTCAGTAGAGTTGACAGTGGTGTTCGAGCCTAGGGGATGAGAAGGCATAGTGGCAAATGTTATTATAGGTGTTGTCCCAGGCATGCAGTGATGACTTATGTATGGCCACGTAAGTGATGACTCCATAAGTCAGGGCTGGTAGAAGGATGCCACGGGCAACAGCCAGCCTGGCAGATGGAGTGAGTGTATAGCTAGATCTATAGGCAATGCCTAGCTTACAGTTTACTGATTTGCAGGTGGATTTGACATGGAGATCAAAGCCAAGAGACTGATCAAAGATGACCCTAAGATATTTGAATGAGGTAACTGTATTTATGGGAGGGGAGCCAGAGCAGGAGACCATCAGGCCATCTAACAATTAGGGTGCTCCCCTTGAGGGAGAAACCACCCATAGTCTCCATACTTTCCCAGTGGTCCCCCTTAAAATTGGCAATTAATTATCCCAGCTGTGGGCCCAAGGGCCCCAGTCAAACAAGGGCTGCTCCCCTGGAGGACTGTTCTGTCTGTCTCATTCCCAGAGCTAAACTGAACTGTTCTCAATCTAAACTATATCTGTGCTCCTCTCACTTAGATTAACACCTACCAGACTGAAGCACATATGCCAGTCTTAGTATGGCACCTACTAGTAAAGAACCACCTCCCCCTGATATAAGGAAGATGTTACATGTAGATTTGCTATGTTCTCTTAACCTGGGAGTTTACCATCTTTGTAGTACCATTTTTTTAATAAAAACACACGCTTGAAAGTTGGCCTTTATATTTTTGGCTAGTCTGTTGCAAATGAAAGTTATACCTTTTTAGTCATTTTAGCTTGAAAATGTGTTTTATAATCCTATGCTGGTATTTTGGCTTCAACGCCTCTGCAGTTAATGCCTACTGCACTTGATGTTTGTGAACCACATCAAGCATGAGTGGCCTGAGCTGCAGACTGAAACATCAGGGTGGATTATAAAGTGAGTGCCTTTTAATTAGTTCCGTGTTCGAATGTACAACAATCATGAAACTTTTCTGAGCAACAAACTGACCTTTCGCAAAGGCAGAGGACATCTTTCACTCAGGTTCTTTTCTGTATGTATAGAAAAAATATTTGAGAAAAAAACTACCTAAGTTCAGGTGGATGAAAGATCATTCTTGAGCACTTTGTTATGAAATCAACATGGATACAAGGACAGAATTAACTTTCTAATCAGTTAAGATGTATTTTAGTTCAATCAAATTGTTTCTCAAGTTTACCTATTTGCCGTGAGACCATTGTCCCATGGTTTGCACTTACTATAGTTAATTTGGTCAGTATTCAGTTAATCTAAGAAATGAGTTGTTACTTCTGTACCTGCAGTTACACACAGTTGATCTAGTAATATAAAATAGAGTAATCAATGGGTAAACATGTACAGCAAGGCTATTTTCCGAACAGGGGTCTATGATGACCCACCTAGTGTATCAATCTATTATTTAGGTTTTTTAGTGTACAGTTCATAAAAAATGACATTTACACATCCCTAATTAAAACTGCCATATGTTTAAATTAATTTAAAAAAAAAATGATGCCACAAACTGACGCTGTCTTTATTTTTTGGTTAGTAGTCTATTGTCTATTTTAAATGTCTGGTGCTTAAACAATAATCCACAACATGGTGTAGGTAATGCTATGATTTACCGATGCTTGGTGTGGTTTGGTCAAGAGGCCACAGGACCAGTGACCAAATCCACACCAGAAGTGGGTAAATACCAGCATAATTCACACTTTGGAGTAGATTATTGTGATTATACAATTGGTAGTAAGTAAAGATTTAAGAAAAAAAAAGGAAAACTTTTATTTTTTTTTTAAAAAAGCAATTTTTGTGTTCACTTGTGCTTCTGCATGGAATGTAGCGGGATAATAAGGCATTTGAGAGGTGTGTCACCGCCAAGCCAATTACAGCTGAAACTGCAATGGGCTTGGCAGTGTACACCAATGACCAGGCACTCTGGTCATGACACAAGTTCAGTTTTGCCGACATGGCATGTTGTTTACTTAAAAGAAATGATCAGCTCCAATGGGAAAGCACTTCATTTCTTTCCGTAGACATAACTCCAGGCATGCGCACCTGGCTTCCACAATAGCTGTGGTAAGTCTTAACATGTTTGCAGCTGCTGCTGCACTTTTGTTGACCAGTCCTCACTCCTTCTGTCCCCCAGCTTGTACAATATAGCCGCGGAGTGGCTGTACATGTTTGCAGCTCCTGCCACACTCTTGTTCCCCGGTCCTCGCTCCTCTATCCCCAGTTATTGTGCCTTCTGCCCCCTCGCTTCCCGGCTTGTACAATATAGCCATGGTGAGGCTTCACATGTTGGCAGCTCCTGCTACACTCTCCTTGGTCCTCACTCCTCTCTCCCCCCTGGTCCTCACTTCTTCTGACCCCACTTCTCAGCTTGTGCAATATAGCCACAGTGTGGCTTTACATGTTGGCGGCTCCTGCTGCACTCTCTCCCCAGTCCTTACTCCTTCTGAACTCCCCTCCCAGGCTAGTAAAATATAACCGTGGTAAGGCTTTACATGTTGGTGGCTCCTGTCACACTTACTCTGTTCCAGGTCCTCTCTCTTTCTACCCCCCCTCCAGGCTGGTACAGTATAGCCGTGGTGCAGCTTTACATGTTGGCGGCTCCTGTAGCCTTCTCTGTCCCCAGTCTGTCCATTCCTCTAACCCCCACCTTCCACATTAGCCACGGTATAGCTTACCCTTCAGTGTGGGACACTGGGGAGTCCACTTCCAGTATCCCCTGATGTGTACCCCCCAAAAAAACACTAGGGCACTGAGGAGCCCACTCCCAGTGTCCCAACATCTTCCATAAAAAAAAAAATCCTGAAAAGAAGAAAACAGTCTCCTGATGTCTTTTTTTTTTTGTAACCTGTGAAAAAGGAAATGGTCCCTTATCGTCGCCGATATATACCTTTCACATTCCCACCCTCCCACTGAGCACTCACCTCCCCACACACACCCCCTTACCCCATACTTACCTCTGGAGGTCAATGGCTGTGATCTTCTGAGGACCTGAACTCGTCTGCACTCTTCAAAGCTGAACGGTGAACTGAAGAGTGAAGGTAAGTGTTGTAAAATGGCAGTCAAAGGCATTTTGAACTTATGTTGACATCTCAGCCATTTTGGGGAATTTTTGCACCAAATTTTCAACATGGGTTTTTTGGGACCCCACCTCATGAACACTGGCACTGCTATTTCTTTACTCTGTCCTGAAAGGTGATTTTGTGGTTGCTGTGTGGAATCACCTTTCAGGACTGAATAATGAAATGACAGCACCACTGTTCATCAGGTGAGGTCCCTAAAAGCCCATGTTGAAAATTTGGTGCAAAAAAATAATAATAATAATAATAATAATAATAAACTTTATTTCTTTTGAGCCTTTCTAAAATCAAGGCGCATTACAAAAATGACAGTCATAAAAACATCATAAAACAAATTAAAATCCAGGTTAAAATATGCAGCATTAGTTAATATCTATATCATCACCAAATGCCTTTTTCCATAAAAAGGATTTTAGGCCTTTTTTAAAACCCTCCACCATCATGCACTCTCTAATCCAACGGGGTAGAGAATTCCAGAGGGTCGGCACCACAAAACTAAAAGCTCGGGCGCCGGAAGATTTTAAGACTACCCTCGGAATCTCTAGCAACCCCTCGTTGGCTGAGTGGAGTGCTCACATCGGAAGGTAAGGCACCAGAAGATCTTTCAGGTAGTCAGGGCCCAAGCTGTGTAGGGCTTTATATGTCAGTAATCTGACTTTAAAGGTGATCCACCACTGAACCAGCAGCCAGTGCAGATCCCGCAGCACTGGTGTAATATGGGAAGAACGTGAGGTCCCCATTAACAACCGGGCTGCTGAGTTCTGCACTAGCTGCAAGCGGCGGATATCAACCCCAGGAAGCCCAAAGTAGAGGGAATTGCAGTAGTCCAAGCGAGAGGTTACAAAGGCATGGATCAGTGTAGGCAGGTCGCCAGATGGAACAAGGTGCTTGATCCTAGCGAATGGCACGGTTGCTGTGCGAAATCACCTTTTGAGACCAATGAACAAAACAACAGTGGCAGTGTTCATGAGGTGGGTAAAGGCCATTTTGAAAATTTGGTGGAAAAACTCCTACAAATGGCAGAGTTACATGCAGTAGTTGAAAATGTTCTATGCACATGTGTAACTTTGGTCATTTTCAATATTTTCACTCCAATTTTTCAGTATAGCCATTTTATCATACCACCTCATGAACAACTCAGCAGTAATTTTTCACATCCTGCCCCGAACGTGTTTTCACAGCTGTGGAGCAGAATGGTGTTTTCCCACGGATTTACAAATGTTCACCTACGGGGTTCAAGAGGTGGAGTGATAACACTATGTTCAAAATTTGGGGTCAAAATATAAAAAAATGACATAGTCATGTCCATTCATTGCAATTTCAGTACGCAGTCTCATAACTGTGGAAATCTTACATCTGAAACTGCTATGGGCTTGGCAATGTTGAATAATGACCAGGCACTCTGGTCATGACCGTAATTCTGCTTGCTGATGTGTAGTTGAAAGAAATGAACTGCTCCAATGAGACAGCGCTTCATTTCTTTCAGTAGCCATAACTCTAGCCATGCCCATTACAGTTAACACTAATGCACATAGTCGGAGTTACGGTTATTGTCAGCTCCTGCTGCCCACTGCATTTTCTCTCCTTTCAGTCATAACTTCTCTGCCCCCCCCACCTTCTACATTAGCCGTGGTGCAGCTTCACTTATTGGCAGCTCATGCTACCCAGCGCAGTCTCTCTCTCTGGTCCTCGCTCTTCTGAACTCCTACAGGCTCATACATTAGTCATGGTGTGGCTTCACTTCTTGGCGGCTCTTGCCACCCACCACAGTCTCTCCCCTTTCAGTCCTCACTCCTTTGCCCCCCCCCCGCTTCTACATTACTCGTGTTGTGGCTTCACTTATTGGTGGCTCATGCCACCCTGTGCACTCTCTCTTCCAGGTCCTCGCTCCTCTGAAACCCCCCCCAGGCTTATACATTAGCCACAGTGCAGCATTACTTATAGGCGGCTCCTGCAGCCTGGAGCACACTCTCTCCCCGGTTCACTTTTGCCAACAGGGCTGGCTTCTCTGACTAACAACTCCTTGCTGCATTTATGATGCAGCTTCCATCATGTGGCGCCGCTGCTCTCATTGCTGCCTCCTCGCTCCTCTGAAGCCACTACCAGTACCAAATACCACTGCAAATACCTGCATGTGAACTTTTAGCATTGACAACTGCTCGTTTTTCTTGATTTTTAGTGTAAATATCCTTTCTCTGTATTTAAAATAGTCTGTGTTGTGAGGTAGAATAGGGTTGATGGAGAGTTATCCCCCCAACACACACATAGGCATGAATATTTTGTATTTCTTTCATTTTTTTTATTTTACTTTTTTTTTTTTAACAAAGAGAAAGAGAGAGTGAGTCTAGTGTCAGATGTATGGGGCTGCTATGCATCATTGAAGAAAGCAACTCTATAGAAAGCTCTTAAAGGCTCATATATGATAGATTCTGACAGTCACTGCCATGGTTTATGTGAGTGAGGTGTGCTGAAGGTTCGCCAGCACCTGGATGGAGGAAGGAGAGAGAAAGGGAGCCGTAGTTGAGTCAGGTCAGTGTCATGGTTTATATGAGTAAGATGCAGGTGAAGGTTTACCAGCAGCAGAGAGGGAGCAGAGAGACAGAGCTGCAGTCATGCCAGGTGGGTGCCGTGGTTGTGCAGGTGAAGATTCACTGGTAGCTGGGATGGAACCGAGAGAGAGCTGCAGTCTGGACAGGTCAGTACAGTGGAACAGGGAGGGAATTGAGAGAGAAGAGCTGTAGACTGAGTTTAGAACTTTAGTGAGAAAAAAAGACGGCAGTCGAAGTATTTACTTTTGAACATACAGTAGCAGTGATTTTCATTTTGGTTTTAGTTTGTGAGAGACTAACTAAGTCTTTTGAGTAAGTTATGCTGACATTTACTCAAGCTGAAAAAATCCAGTTAGCCATTGAAAATATAGGATTTTATTTGCCATCCTGTAACGCACAATAATCCTCATCCCATATTTCTTCCAGGCTAAGTCCTACTGTAGTGTAAACTGGTAGTGCCTGATCAGGCTGAAACACTGATGGATTGATGATTGTTGTGTAGAGGTGTCACAAAATTAAATATCGCCGGTGAAATTGGAGCGAATTTTGCAATTTGGCGCATTAAATTTTTCGCGAAATTGCAGAGAAATGGTGAAATGTTGCCGCAATTTTGCACCCTGTCATTCCCTATGTAAAACTCTCCCTAGTGTCTAGTAGTCCCCCTGCTCCTCCTGGCTGCACACCGGCCCAAATTATTCTCCTTGGTGTCTAGTGGTCCTCCCCCGTGGCCGATCAGTGGCCGTAATGGAATAAAGACCCCCCCAACCCAGTTACCCAGGCTTCCTCATGTTCTTTTTTCATTAAAAAAATTAAGCCCACACTCCCTGGTGTCTAGTGCCTCCCCTCCAAGGTTGCTCCTGGACCAAATTATTCTCCCTGGTGTCTAGTGGCCCCCCTGGCCGATCACCAACTGTAATTGAATAAAGCCCCCACCACCCACAGTTACCCTGGCCCCCTCATTTCCTTTTATTATAAATAAATAAAACCCACACTTCCTGGTGTCTAGTGGACCTCCCACCCTGTCATCATGAGCTAGCACCCAACCCACTCACCCCCATACCTTGATCAGCCACCGGCTCAGCCCTCCATGGCTGGCATCTCGACTGAGTACTTGAATGAATGAGTGCGTGCTTGTACAAGTGCACACTCATTCATTCAAGCGCTCAGTCGGGCTGCCAGCCATAAAGGTAAGTGGATGGCTGTGGTGCTAGCTCATGATGACAGGGTGGGGGGGTTCACTAGACACCAGGGAGTGTGGGTTTTATTTATTTTGTTTTAATATGAGGAAATGAGAGGGCCAAGGTAACTGAGGTGGGGGGGCTTTATTCAGTTACGGCCTTTGATCGGCCAGGAGGGGGAACAACTAGACACCAAGGACAATAATTTGGGCCATGAGCGGTCATGGGGGGGGGGACCATTAGACACAACGGAGTGTGGGTTTAATTTTTTTTTTATTAAAAAAGGACATGAGGAGGTCATGGTAACTGGAGGGAGGGCTTTATTCAATTACGGCCAGTGATCTGTTGGGGGGGACCCCTAAACACCAGGGAGAACTTTGGAAACTGTAAATTTCACCTGCGGGTGTGAAATTTCACCGGTTTGTGGGTGACATTTTGCTCACGCTGTGGGTGAAATTTCTCATTTCGCCTTGCAAAATAGTTTGCATAATGCTGGAATTACATTAAATATTTTGCTTGGTGAAATGTTTCAGTTTTGCACAACTCTATTGTTGTGCAGTGTTGGATGTTAAAACTATGCCTTAAATGCAGATTTAAATTCCACTTACAGTTATTTGGGGTAACAGGTGGGTTGGTGCTTGGCAGCTGGGTGTTTTTAACTTAAACATCAGTGTTGCAGGTGGCAATTCCAATTACTGTTGTACCATGGTTCTGATGTAACTACTGTGGTACAACATCATGACATTAGACTATGATACAACAGCGGAGTTTGCATCAATTGATTTCCATTCACCAGCCTCCTGAACTGCTCCCTATGCCTAGGTCAGTTCCCCACAGCCTGGAAGAATGCAGTCATTACACCGATCCATAAAAGCGGTGACCCCCTAACACCCAGACATTACCGACCAATCTTCATTCTATCCCCACTATCCAAAGTACTAGAAAAAGTTGTGGTTGATCAACTAACAGACTACCTTAGAACCCATACCCTACTCTGCAAAGAAAAGCATGGGTTCTGTGCTGGGCATAGCACCACCACGGCCCACCTAGAATTCTCAAACCACATACATTCTGCTCTTGACAGAGGACACATCATAAGGGTCGTGTTCATAGACCTTTCCAAGGCCTTTGACATGGTCAGTCACCCCCTCCTACTAAACTCCCTCCTCCTAATGGGGTTTTCACAAGGGCCCTTGGACTGGTTTACTAGTTACCTGTCATCCAGGTCCCAGTGTGTGTGGATAAATAGCACATTTTCCTGCTCATGCCCCATCCACTCGGGAGTCCCACAGTGATGCATTCTATTGCCCCTGCTATTTAGCATGTTCTTAAAAGCAATTCCCACCTCATGCCCCGTAAAAATCCTCCTTTATGCGGACAACGCCATCATCTGTGCCTTCCACACCAACCCAACTGACCTACAGGCCTCACTCCAGAACGCGTTCAGCCAAACTGAACTCTGGTTTGCTGAGCATAGACTAGTCATGAACCTAAAAAAAACAAAAACCCTACAATCTGCACATCACCAAAGCAAATTAAACAAACATTTGTCAATGCAGAATGTTTGCTTGCTGATATTAGCATTAGACATGCAGGAGTTAGACAGATGCAGAATAGGAATGGCAGTGAAGTATTTAACTCGCACCAGCCCCACCTCTGCCCTGCAGAGATGAACAGGCATTGGGGTCTGCCTTTGGGTCATCACCCATAACGCTTACAGCATTTCACATCACCCTATCCTGCAGACACCGACAAATGTTGAGGTGTGCCTTGGGGTGTTCAGCTTTACAGTCACCCCATTTCATAGGGACATATGCTGAAATGGGTGCAGTATAGGAGAATGGGATGAACTCTGGGTCCGAAGAGTCCAAGGCACACCTCAATGACTGTCACTGGCTTCAGGGTGGGGGATGGAATGAAGTGAGCATTATAGTTGGCAATCCAAAGGCACACCCCTGATGCCTGTCTGTCTATACAGGGTGGGATGTTATGGTTAGAAACCCTAATGGCCTGGGCGTTTGTTGGTATTTGCACTACAAATTTTCAACATGGACTTTTTGTGACCCCCATCTCATGAATGCATTTGACTCAAGAACAGCGGCACTGTGATTTTGTTAATCTGTCCCGAACGTTGATTTCCCACAGCAGCCGCACCATTCTGCGCCAGATGTGCGAAAACACAGATCGGGCAGGATGTGAAAAATGACAGCTGTTCCATTCATAGAGAAGTGTGAAGAGAAGGCAATTTTGGAAATCTGGAGTGAAAATATAAAAAATGCTCGAACTAACGAGCGTACATGGAAACTACACAATGCACGCTCATAACACAGTCATTTTTTTATTTTAGTCTTTTGTAACTGGGTAAGGCCCACTAGGCACAAGTGCCTGTTTTCAGGGGTGACCTGGGAGCACTGGGTGGTTAAGTGACTTGCTCAGAGTCACACAGTATTCAAGTGGAGTTTGTGAGAATCAAACTCAGGTCTGGTCTGCTGGATGTGCCAAACTCGTTCACATCTCGTTCCTCTAAGTTCTAGGCTATACTGCCAACCCATTTAGTGAAATTCTTCACTAAATTGTCAACATAGGCATTTTGTGACCTCTGCTCATATTACTATCAGTATGATTTTCCTTAGACTGTCCAAAACATTGATTTCCCACAGCGACCACGCCATTTTGTGCCGGATGTGCGAAAACACATTTCAGGCTGGATGTGAAAAATGGCAGCTGTACTGTTCCTAAGGAGGTGTGCAAAACTGACAATACGCTACTACAATACACAGTGTACTATACCTACTGTCTGCACAACTGTCAATTTGTTTTACTTATTTACCTATTAGTTGTTTTTCTACTTACAGTACCTCATTATTTGCCCCGTATTCTCCCATCCCCCAAGCATCTGGACATAAGCTTCTTACCATCTCAGTATGTCTTTCCTGGTAACACCTAAGAAATAAATATACTGCAACACACAGTATACTGTACCTATTTCACATGCTTAATAATGTACAACATACAGCACAGTATACTCTAGTACAGAACACTGTATACTATACTTATTCCACAAGCTATGTAGTAAAGAGTACACTGTATCTATTTCACGTGGCATATTACAACAGTATAAGATACCTATTCCCCATGCTATATGTACACTGTATCTATTTCACATGTTATATACCACAGCACTACACTATTTCGGTGTCCAGGGTAGTGTGTGGGGCACATTCGTTTAGAAACATTTCTATATGTGAAACAACATGAATATTTGTTTTAAATCAGCCAGCACTGCATCCCCAGGGTAGAAATGAACCTGATCTACTAGTCTAAGGTTTTCACAGGTCCCATGCTTACCTGTCCAAGGCTGGGGGGGGGGGCTCTTAAATCCGGGAAACAGGGCTCAGAAAGCAGGTGCACTCCCTGCAGAACCGTCTGAACACTGAGCCTTCCCCTTTCAGTTCCAGCATGCCAGATAACTGCAGCTTGTACAGAGGCATTATGGGAATCAAGGCGAATGAACAGCTGAGATAGGAGGAGGACAGAACAACACAAGCTGGAGTGCAGAACACGATAGTGAGCCACAAACTCTACAGCATCACCTGTAGGTCTGGAGGTATAAACACGCACAACGAAGTAGCAGACAGATGCACTCTAAATTTATGGTTATTGATCTTGCTGAGGTAAAAATGCCTATAGTAAAAGTACTCATTTAGACTGCTGACAGAATTAGAACTTATTGGAGTTCTGGACTGATATATCAGTCCACGGCCCTGTAAGGGTTTAAAATGACTATTTTTTTCTGCCATTGATTTATGCTGTTTTTCTATCCTCATAGGTATGGCGTTTCTCCTGCACTCCCACAAACACCCCACCAAAAAGAGGTGTCTATTATAAATAACTAATAAAAAGAAAGACTGGTTTTTGAATGATTGTGTGTTACAAAACAGCATAAAACCACTGTTTGGAGAAAATTCTCTGACTGGGTACTGTTTGGAAAAAATTCACTTAATGGGAATTGATATTATAGTATTAGCATATGATGTTGCCAAAGAAATTTAAATATGAGTGTACATGTTCTTTGCTAATTGTTAGTGCAGGAGAGCTGTTGGATTTATATATAATCCTGTCTCATTGCTCTTAGTAAAAACAAGTGTATTTCTACACATTACTTAGTGCCTTTAAATCTCAAGAAGATAAAAGCTGAGGGGGCAGAGGACTGGAAGGGCGCTGATGAGGTTGCAAAGGGCACTTTTTCTAAACTAGTTTGTGCCATACAAAAATTCAATGAATGTACACTTATGATCAAGATTGTAATGTTAAGAATGCAGTTACATGAAAATGTGTGGCAAATATCCAGAGGTACACGGCAGGCACGGCAGGGAATGGGTTGGGGACTTGGAATGACTGCCCCAACCATACATTTGCAAATTCGGGTGTGAGTTGGCACGAAAACTTAAGTCTTTTATCTGCCCTCCCCCAACATGTGCCACTCAAATTAACCCTTGCTACCTCACCCCCTTAATTTCCAGATTCATGATGGGGTGGGGGCAGCCATTCCAAACCCCCAACCCTGCCCCTGGCGTGTACCTATGGTTAATTTGTTTTTGTCAAACCTGTTTGAAGTTCTTTTTTTTTCTATTCACTGAAAATTGTACAGTAACATATATTTTGCAGTTTCAAACTACATGCCAATAGTTGGAGTGTCATGGTTTCTTAAATTGTAATTTCACATATAGTCTGGTTGAGTTGGGGTACAGTACAGAGCCAAATCCAGAGTTTGGGCAGACATTTGACATACAGTTTAATGTCCTGTCCACAGACCAGGCCCAGCCCACAACATGTTATTCCCACTGTTGGACTGGCATACCCTATCACCTACAGTACGGCAAGTAAGAAAAAATTACTCACCTTAGTAATGTTGTTTCTTCTAATGGAGTCTTGCTGTATTCTGACTATTGCAGTGATATCCAACCTTTGAACTGCCCCAGAGAGGAAAGAGTTAACTTTCCATGCAAGGCATGTGTAACCCATATGCTCCATTTTTGTAACATGGGAATACATATGTGTATCTATGGGTTCGGGGAAGGATGAGGTTACCTGGCACAAGAGACCTAGGTTTGGCTACTCTGCGCAGGGGCACCCAAGTAAATCCAACTACAGGAAGCAATAACTGTAATGTCCAGAACCAGAATTGGGATTTTTCAGTGGGGCTTTATTTATTAACTCACTGAACATAAACAAAGCACTGCATGGTCCCCAAAGGGCTACATAACTGTAATGCAGATTAGAGGTTAAACACAGCGGTCCATTTGAGGAATGAACACATTACAACAGTTGTCTGGCTTTGGACCCACCAGGCACTCAGCCTGGACTTTGCATGCGCATTGGATACACAGCCCGACTGGCCCGGCTCCCCTGCCGGCCACTCGACTGACGGTCCACTTGGCGAATGAACCCAAACTTTGCTTGGAAAGACATCCCATCAAACAAGGAGGCTCCCAAACTGTGGCTCCCCACACCACTTGAAGTCTGCGACTCCTAGAGAGATTTGTTTTCGTACTTCCAATCGAAACTCCCATCATACAAGGAGTAATTTTCCCATCCTGTGGCTCCCCACACCACTTAGAGTCATGACTCTGAGAGATTTTCAAGTTGTGACCCATGTCTGGTACCCACCCATCCTGGCCAAGTGCATGGGGCAAGTAACAAAACACAGAAGAAATCCGTGAGGTGGACCTGGTTACTAAAGATGGGGGTTTCCACCTCCAGCTCCACAGCCCATACCCGGCCATTTCTCTGGACACACAGAAAACTTAGATTTTAAATGTAGATTGAACGGTGGATGACCTGAAGCTACCCTCTACAGTGAACTTTAAATCCATTAACACTTTAAACAGATGACTGCTCTATTTGTTTGTCCTAGTTGATATAGTCCTCCCAAATAGCAGTCCACATTTACTTGAAATCCAACTGAAGAAAAGAAGTTGTTTGCCTTCCAATGGGGCCAAACACTCACCCATTCGTTGAGGTGCCCCACAGGCTAAGAACTGTAACCTTTGCTTTTATACATGAACAGACTGAACTTAAATTAAAACAGGCAGCTTTCTTCCCAGGATGGGAGAAGGGGGTTGCCCCTGGAACCCACAGAGAACTTTTCCTCCCCCCCCAGAGGGAGGGGGCACTGAGACAGGGAGCTGGTCTCCACCACTTTAAAAGGTGAAATACAGGAACAGTTCCTATTTTCTGGAGTGAGAAATCACACTGCACACTAATGCTTCCTTCTTGCTTAAGGACAAACGGAAGACTCCCTTTGAATTTCCCAAAGTTCTAAACTTCACTCTCTGAGCTGAAGATTCCAAATGTGGCTCATGCAGCTGCGACAGTTCTATTATGATGTCATTTCTCAAGTCTCAGCTGTGACTGAGGACAGAGTGAGACAGTGTGAAACCCATTTAACTAGAGTTTCACAAGCTGCCTTCCCTGCCTACCACTAGGTCTTACTGTGGTTCTCGTAACCCCGGGTCACAAAGGGGTTACACTCACCCTTGACCAGGAAAATGACTGTCCCCAGTCATTATGCACCCGACCTAGGCCATCCCACCCTATGTGCTACCTGCTGAAGGGGGTGATCAGGCCCCTCCTACCATGTGCAGCACAGGTAGGCAACACTAAGGGCCTAGAGGCCCATAGCTGACATCTCAGCCTCTACTTATTCACTTACTATGGACACCTAGTGGCTCTGGTAGAACCATCCAAGCATAGCCCTGATAGATCAGCACTGTGGCCCTACTGCAGGTCAGGGCCACAGCCTGTCCATCCCCTAACCTCTAGGGAAACCTATCTGCTTCTAACATAACATCCCAAATAAAAACAAAACCGGGACCTCCCCGACCTTGGGCAGCCTGCAACTACAACCATTAGCAATAATAACACAGTACATTTAAATTCTACACCATAAGCACTGACGAGGGACTCCAATGAGCCCCTCCTCCTCTTCTTGTCTTCTTTTCTGTCTTCCAGGAACACCTGTAAGAAAAGACAAAAACAAAAGAAAAATCCTAATCTGCATGTACTGTCTATCTAAACAACAACAATGACAACAGCAACAACAACCCTTACCACACAGAAAAAGCACTGAACAATCCCAAAAAAGGAAAAGATTTTTTTTTTTTTCAGAAAAAAGGTAGAAAACAGTATTTACATTAAAGTACAATGACATTGGTAGCAATACACCTTTGGGAGGGATGTAATGCCCTAAATGTCCCAACTAGTGACTACAAGGCCCGAAGGCCAGTCCATTAAAGAGTCTCTACTGGGTCGGAGCCCCGTGAAGCATAGTTCTTTAAGGCAATAATCGAAGGGGAGAGTCTTTGCGGACAGTTCACACGCTGTTTGAAGTCTGTAGTGTAGGGTGTGTATTGCAATGTCATAAAGATAGAATAAAAAGGGTTTTGCGGGCTTTCCGGCCTCTTGAAGTATTCGGACATCACAAACCTGGTCCCTTCCGAAGACTCTCCCTGGCAGCATTTCTTCTGATACAGCTGGGCGGACATCTTCCGGGAACCCACAGGAGTGCACATCTGGAAACAGCTGGGCTGATGTCATAACTGGAGAAGGAACCTTAGAACAGGAACAAAAAAGAGAAACAGCTGGTCCGGCATCATCCGATTACCAGGCGATGAACAGGAAAACAGCTGGGCTGGTATCCTCTCTGGATCTGAAGTCATCTGGTGGTACCAGTAGATGGTTGCTGAATAGGGCAGTACACTGTGGACTGAAGAATACGGGGCACCTGGTTTCTTGTTTATTCATATTGGCAGTTCAATAAGGGCACTTCACAGTCTAGATGTGGCAGTATTGACTACCACTGCTCGGCTCTCCATTTTGTAGGCACGGGCTTAATTACTGGGAGGTCCTTGCACTGAGGCCAATAGTAGAGGGGGTCAGGGGCTTGAATTATTACTCCATCTGGATGCACATAATTCACACAGTGGGAGACTTCGTGTCCCTCTCCGTCCACAATTCTCACTCTGTCCATAAACAGTGTTCTGCCTCTCTTCCACTATGTATACTTTTCGTGGAACTGTCTATTCTTTACATGCTGGTTAGCCCCAGGATGCATATGTTTCATTGCTTCATCCCAGATACAGGATTTCCTGCAGTTCTCAATCTCCTCCCAGACTCTCCGAGGAAAGGTAGGAAAGGTCATACAAAGATTTCATTAGCCTTTCTACGAACCAGTCTCTCCTCTTTGCTGCTTTGGTCAATCTGGGACAGCTGGTGGCCTGGCTAGGGGTGGCCAGTCCTGGTTCTGCTAGTTTCGCATCCTCAATGAAATTAAAAACGGATCCCTGACTTATTCTTCTTCTGGTGAAGCCAGGGCAGTGGCATCACCACCTTCTCGAACACATTCCTCCGAGGCAAGATCTTGAGGCTGTGTAGCCATTCCTTTCTCACAAGGCCACATAGGTTCCTCCTCATCTTCCTCTTCACTGAGGATCTGAGCCCAGGAGTGAGCAGTAGTTCTCACCCCCGAGACTATCCATTCATCACTGGGAGCGGAGGTCGACACCTCCCATTCAAAGGCCTCCCACATCTCATCTTCACCTTCGAGACTTGAGCTAGGCCCCCCCACCCAGGGGACTATTGATGCTTTATCTGAACTTGCCTTCTGAGATCCAGCATCCAATGCTTCAATTTCAGATTCAGTCTCTAATTCTGCACTCTCTAACTTTGTGCCACACTCCCCCGAGGGACCTTCCTCCACAGGCTCCGCCTGATGCTGTGTGCTGCCCACTGCAGATTCTTGAAGTTGTGTCCATGTGGGAGCCAAATGAATTTGAGGCACTTTATACAAGCCATATTTTTGTAGACATCCAGCACAGTGAGGAATCATGAAGACATCCCTTCCAGCACTCAAACACATCTGGCATACACGCACTGGATAATAAGGAATTGCCACATCAGGAGGGAGTTGCCCTCTATAGCACCAATTTTCAATATCTCTCAATCTATTTACTGCTGCTGTTACTGCAACCCAGGCATGATCCGGGTAACGAGCTGGTCCTGAGGCCATAACTGTAGAAAAACAAACAAAAGTTCACTGTAACTGAAAGTCCCACTTTAATGAACACACTCTGTAGCTTTAAAATGGCTCCCCTGCTGCTGTGTTTACTTTACTACCCCACCCTGTAATGGCGGCAGCAGCACTCCTGTGCATCAACATTCAGACTCTGGGTCAAGACACTGTGCACCCGATTTACATCAGCTACTAATAACTTTTATTTCAAACTGCACAACTTGCTCTGTTCTGGCTGTTCACACATTTACAGGATTTTCCTTGGACTTTTCACATGCTGGCAACATTCATTTAATTACAGTCCTTTTAAAACTTCTGTTTCATGGCACAGGATTGCCTGCTTCTACTAGTGTTGCTACTTATTTTACAACCCACAGTCTCTCTCTGGCTGCAAACTTTAAACTGAGGCTACTTTTCATTGCTATGCACGCATTTAATGGCTTTACAGACTTGCACTTGCCAGCAGGACATCACACAATCGCTACTTGCAAAGAGACTATACAGCTGCACACACATGTTATATGGCATTCTCTGAAAATCACTGAATTGAGCAGTTTTAAATCGTTTACTCACTGTTATTGTAGCAGATTGCTGCGGTGGGGTAAAACAGCCTGCAGCCAGATTTTGAAGGCCTCAGATTGCAAACGGGCGGGCAGTCTCTACGATCTTAGTATTAAGCACACAATTCACTGATCCCACGATCGATAAGCGGGTTGAGCCCAATTTTTAACTGGAAAGTCACTTTTTTACTGTTTACAGTGCTTTGAACACTTCACGAATGCTCCTGCACTGCCAGTACACGCACTACTCTTTGTCTCCCTCTCGAATGCTGAAGCAGACTCTGAAGAGCTGGCTGAGGGGTGGGACTAATGGCAAACTGACCAACCACATGACGCCATGCAAATGAGCCTCTTCTTCCTCACGAGGGCTCCTCTCCTCACGGCGATCGTCAAGCAGGCAAATTTAAACTGAAAAGATGCACTTTTTTTTTTTTTTACAACTGACTTCACGGCGGGAGCCCATTTCAACCATGTAACATTGCCATTAACTCTGCAGTCTCTAGCATTGCACAGAAAACATTTCCAACGTCCAGGGCATAATTTCTCTGTTGCTACCCCTAGTTTTCCACACTTTCCTTCACAGAACTTTATTTTAAAACTGACAAACGCTGTAAATTATGTTGATGCAGGACAAGGACACACACTTTGGCTTTACAGCTCCTTGGTAAACAGTTGGCATTTTTTAAACAGCAGCACAAGATTCACAGCACACAGCACACACTAGGGAAATTGCTTCAACTTTTTTGGGCTACCAACTGCCAGATAGCCAAAATGCTAGCCTACTTGCCCAAGCACCTTCCTTCCCAAACAAATCCAAAGGGGTGCCTCCATTTCTGTAACCCATATGCTCCATTTTTGTAACATGGGAATACATATGTGTATCTACGGGTTCGGGGAAGGATAAGGTTACCTGGCACAAGAGACCTTGGTTTGGCTACTCTACGCAAGGGCACTCAAGTAAATCCAATTACAGGAAGCAATAACTGTAATGTCCAGAACCAGAATTGGGATTTTTCAGTGGGGCTTTATTTATTAACTCACTGAACATAAACAAAGCACTGCATGGTCCTCAAAGGCTACGTAACTGTAATGCAGATTAGAGGTTAAACACAGCAGTCCATTTGAGGAATGAACACATTACAACAGTTGTTGGCTTTGGACCCACCAGGCACTCAGCTCGACTTTGCTATGCGCATTGGATACAAAGCCCGACTGGCCTGCCCCCTGCCGCCACTCGACTGACGGTCCACTTGGCGAATGAACCCAAACTTTGCTTGGAAAGAAATCCCATCAAACAAGGAGGCTCCCAAACTGTGGCTCCCCACACCACTTGAAGTCTGCGACTCCTAGAGAGATTTGTTTTTGTACTTCCAATCGAAACTCCCATCATACAAGGAGTAATTTTCCCATCCTGTGGCTCCCCACACCACTTAGAGTCTGCGACTCCTAGAGAGATTTTCAAGTTGTGACCCACGTCTGGTACCAACCCCATCACTGGCCAAGTGCATGGGGTAAGTAGCAAAACACAGAAGAAACTGTGAGGTGGACTTGGTTACTAAAGATGGGGGTTTTCCACACCCAACTCCCACAGCCTATACCCAGCCATTTCTCTGGACACAGAAAACTTTAGACTTTAAATGTAGATTGAACGTGGATGACCTGAAGCACCCCTCTACAGTGAACTTTAAATCCATTAACACTTTAAACAGATGACTGCTCTATTTGTTTGTCCTAGTTGACATAGTCCTCCCAAATAGCAGTCCACATTTACTTGAATCCAACTGAAGAAAAGAAGTTGTTTGCCTCTTCCAATGGAGCCAAACACTCACCCATTCATTACAGGTGCCCCACAGGTGAAGAACTGTAACCTTTGCTGTTATACATGAACAGACTGAACTTAAATTAAAACAGGCAGCTTTCTTCCCAGAGTGGGAGAAGGGGATTGCTCCTGGAACCCACAGAGAACTCCCCCCCCCCAGAGGGAAGGGGCACTGAGACCGGGGGAGTGGTCTCCACCACTTTAAAAAGGTGAAATACAGGAACAGTTCCTATTTTCTGAGTGAGAAATCACACTTCACACTAATGCTTCCTTCTTGCTTAAGGACAAACGGAAGACTCCCTTTGAATTTCCCAAAGTTCTAAACTTCACTCTCTGAGCTGAAGATTCCAAATGTGGCTCATGCAGCTGCGACAGTTCTATTATGATGTCATCTCTCAAGTCTCAGCTGTGACTGAGGACAGAGTGAGACAGTGTGAAACCCATTTAACTGGAGTTTCACAAGCTGCCTTCCCTGCCTACCACTAGGTCTTACTGAGATTCTAGTAACCCCGGGTAACAAGGGGGTTACACATGGAACGCTGAGCTCAAGCTCGGTTGAGACTCTGTTGTTGTTTGAACCCAAACCGCCAGATCTTTCTGAGCTATACTCACTGGGCATCCTGTGTGGAAACTGTAAACTCACACTAGCCAACTGGCAAGTAATTTAATAAAAGGTTTTTGGTTCCAAGGCAAAGACTCAAGTCAGGAAACCCAAAAAAAAACACAACACACACCCAAAAATAAGAGGGTGAGAGAGGGCACTCTAGGGTGCCAACACTGTTCCTGCCCACCCACATCCCAAAACCCAGGTTCTGAGAGGGGGTGAGTCAGAATGTACAGACTCCATTAGAAGAAACAACATTACTTAAGGTGAGTAATTTTTTCTTCAAACAACATGAAGTCTTGCTGTATTCTGACTATTGCAGACTACTAGCAGTACCTCCATGGAGGAGGGACAGAACCTACTTTAGGAATAGGGTCTGGAGCACTGTTGTAGTTGAACCGAGCATCACCCTAGCCTGGATATCCAGAGAGTAATGCTTGGTGAAAGTATGTACTGTTTTCCAGGTGGCTGCTTGACAAATCTGTAAGATAGGAATATCCCTGGCAGCAGCCTGGGAAGCAGCTGTACCTCTGGTAGAGTGAGCCCTCAGGCCTGAGGGTGGGATCCTACCTAATTTTTCATAGCAGAATTGTATACAAGAGACAATCCACCAGGCAATAGATCTCTTAGTGGCAGGTTTTCCCTTACCAACCTCACCATAAGTGAGGAACAGTTGGAGGGAGTCAAACCTGTGACCCTTGGTGAGCTCTATGTAGTAACTAAGGGCCTTTTTCACATCCAAGCTGTGCAACCTCCTCTCCCCAGAGGAGGAATGGTCAGTGAAGAAAACAGGAAGAGACATAGACTGGTTAAGGTGGAAATCTGATACCACCTTAGGCAAAAACTTCCTATTAGTCCTGAGGACCCCCTTATCTCTGTGGAAAGAGATAAAATCAGGCTCCACTGACAGGGCCTGTAACTCACTTATGCATCTGGCAGAAGTGATGGCTACCAAGAACACAGTTTTCCAAGTCAAGTACTTAAGCTCTGCTGAGGACAAAGGCTCAAAAGGGGGTTGCATAAGTTGAGCAATGCAAACATTAGGTCCCAAGCAGGGGCAGGGTCCCTGAAGGGAGGATTGGTATGCAGCAATCCCTTGAAAAATTTACAGAATACAGCATGAGCTGAAAGGGAAGAGTGCTTGCCTGCTGACAAGAAGGCAGAGACAGCTGCAAATGCATTATTAGTGTAGCTGGTCTGAGTCCCAAGCTTTTGAGATGAACCATATAGTCAAGGACTGTAGGAAAGCCAGCAGACTCTGGAGAGATATGCTTCCCAGAGCACCATATAGTAAATCTTTTCCACTTGGAGTTGTAGGTCTTTCTGGTGGAAGGCTTTCTAGAAGCCTTTAAAATATCCAGAACACCTTGAGAGAGATGCAAATCAGCAAACTCTAACTCTTCAAGAGCCAGGCCTTGAGGTTGAGAGATTTGAGATTCAGATACCAAACCCTTCCCTGAGAACATGTTAACAGGTTGTAATTCCTGGGAAGAGACAGGGGAAGGTGGACTGCTAAGGACAACAAGAGAGGGTACCAGGGCTGTCTGACCCAGTCTGAAGCAATCAGAATCACTTTGCAGGATTGAGACCTGATTTTGACTAGTACCTTGAACAGGAGAGGGAAGGGGGGGAAGCATACAGGAACTTCCCTTCCCAATTGAGAACTAGGGCATCCAGGGGGATTGAGCCCAACACTGGGGGCCTGCAGCAAAAACGAGGAAGTTGGTGATTGTCTGGGGCTGCAAAAAGATCTGTCTGTGGGGTGCCCCATCTGGAGAAGATCACTTTCAAAATCAGGGGATCTAGGGACCATTCGTGATGGCCCTGGGAAATCCTGCTGACAGCATCTGCCAGGACATTGTCCTTTCCTGGGAGGTGCACTGCTATCAGAGAGGTATTCAGGGAATAGGCCAGAGACCACAACTTCATTGCCTCTGTGCACAAGGCCATAGACCGAGTGCCCCCCTGCTTGTTGATGTACCACATTGCGGTGGTATTGTCTGTCCTGATCTGAACTACTTTGTTCTGAACAGACTTGGAAAAAACTTCAAGTGCTAGAAACACTGCTCTGAGTTGCAAGAGATTGATGTGAAGCAGAGATTCTTGAGTTGACCACAACCCTTGGGTGGTCAGATCCCCCAAGTGGGCTCCCCAGCCCAAGAGGGAGGCATCTGTGGTAAGGATCAAAGAATGAGATTGAGTGATGAAGGGAACTCCTTGTCTTAGGTTGTCCTGATCCTGCCATCACTGCAAGGCCTGGATCAGGGTTCAAGTCACAGGGATTAGCTTGGTCAAAGAATCCTTTTTCTGGAACCAGAAGGCTCTTAAGTGGAACTGAATGTCCCTCATCTGAAATCTTGTTCCCTGAACCACTGCTGTAGAGGCAGCCATGTGGCCCAGGAGCTGTAGAAAATGCCTTGCTGGTCGAGACACCTAGAGGGTGAATGAAGAGGCCAGTGTAACAAGGGTCCTTGCCCTGTCCAGGGGAAGGAAGGCTCTTGCCTTTATTGTATCCAGCTCTGTCCCTATGAAGGTGAGGAGCTGCACTGGCTGCAAAACTGACTTTGAAAGATTCAGAAGGAATCCTAGAGAAATGAGCAGTTGCTGAGTTATTTGTAGGTGTGACTTGACTTGGTCTGGAGACTGACCTACTATGAGCCAGTCATCCAGGTATGGGAAGATGGAGATCTCTTTTCTCCTTAGGAAAGCAACCACTACTGCCAGGCATTTTGTGAACACCCTTGGAACTGAAGTTAGGCCAAAGGACATTGCTCTGAATTGATAATGGCCTGAGGGCAGCTCGAACCTGAGGTACTTTCTGTGGGAGCTTCTGATAAGAATGTGGAAATAGGCATCCTTGAGGTCCAGGGAAATTAGCCAGTCTCCTGGCCTTAGAGAGGGTAGAATTATTCCCAGAGTCATCATTTAGAACTTTGGCTTTAAAAGGTGCTTATTTAAATATCTGAGATCCAGGATGGGCCACCATTCTCCTGTCTTTTTGGGAGTTAGGAAGTACCTGGAGTACAATCCTTTTCTCTTGTGTAGGGGTGGAACCCTTTCTATGGCTCTCAGAGCCAAGAGGGAGGAGGAGACCTCTGCCTCTAGGGCAAGGGCCTCTGAAGGATTTGCCGGTGGAAAGGATCTGGTTCTCATCTTGGGAAATTTTTTGAAGCTGAGAACCAGTTCCTGGCTTACTACTTCTAGGACCCATTTGTCTGATGTTAAAGACATCCAGTCCTGGACAAAGCAAACCAGCCTGCCCCCTACTGGTGGTGGAGAATCGGCCCGGGCAAACCCATCAGCGTGCCTGTTTGGCAGGGGCTTTAGGCTGAGGGGTGGTAGCAGGCCTGCTTGTAGCCCGTCTGCCTCTCCCTCTGAAGAACCCCCTCTGGGCAAAGGCGGAAGAGGAGGCCTGGGCTTGGTAGAAAGGTCTATGAAAAGGCCTGCCCCTGCCCCTGGAATGCTGCCTCTGGGGAGTGGCTTGCCTTTCCTTGGCCTGAGCACTCCTATAGGTGGTCCTGTATTCATCCATTTTCTTCATGTAGTTCTCTGTTTGCTCCCCAAACAGAGAATTACCAACCACAGGAAAGTCCATGGCCTTAGTCTGGGTATCCTGAGACAGGCTAGTACATCTGAGCCAAGCCATCCTGCGAAGGGCCACAGATGTAGCCATGACTCTAGATGAAACATCATTGGAGTCCACTGCAGCATGAAATTGCACCTTGGATGCCTCAATACCATCTGCAGCCACGTGCTCCAGCTCCTTGGCAAGCTGGCCAGGGACCTGTTTAGCTAGAGCCATTACAGTGTCCCATCTAGACTTCTGGTATCTAGCTGTATAGGCCATATAATTAGCCTGCCTGAGTCCCAAAGATGCTGCCATGTATTGTTTCTTTGTCATGGCATCAATCCTCCTGAAGTCCTTATCTGGGGGATGTGAAGCCAAGGGTATATTTGTCTTATCACAGGCAGCAGCCTGCATTACCCCAACATGGCTGCATTGCTGGGAAAGGACCTCCATATCTGAGCCTGAAAGAGTATACCTCCTGTCCATTCTCTTGTTTACAGGAGGTATAGAATTAGGAGTCTTTAAAATTTTTGTTGTCTGTTTCCCAAAAGACTTATGAAGGGGAATAGACAGCCTCCTGGACTCTGGGATATCCATCATCTCAACATAATCAGGCTCCTCCTGATCCTCTACAGCTTCTTCCATAGGAAGCTGAAGAGTTTCAGCCACTTTTTTGTAAAACAAAAATTGGGAAGGGGACTCAGAAAGCCTAGGAGGAGAAACCCCTGAAGGTCTGTCTGGGGAGATGTCCGGGTCAATGGGCACATCCAGACTTTCATAATCAGCATCACTATCCTCATACTCTCCTTCCTCCTCCTCCGGTTCATAAAAATCCTCTAAATTATAATCCGAAACCGGGGGAACCGACGGAACCGAGCCCCTAACCAATGGTGCCGGTTCGGTCGGAACCAGGGTTAGTGATTGAACAATCCTTATCGCTTTGGCTATTTCATCAGAGGTCGGAGAAAGAACTTGTGGATACGAACCGGCTGACTTATCCCTTCTTTTTCTTTTAGTTGGAACCGACTCCTCAGAGTCGGTTCTCCTTTTGCCCGAAGAAGTTTCGCCCTGGTCAGAGGACACTCCTGCTGGTTTGGTTGGAACCGAACCGGGCTGGCCATCTGGGTCAGCGGACTTTTTGGCCTCCCTTTCCCTCAGCCTACCTACTCTCTTTTCCAGGGTAGCTGAGGGAAAATTTTTGCAAATCTGGCAGTCTGAATCAAGGCGGTCAAACCCCAGACAATAAACACAGGTGGTGTATGGGTCAGCCTTAGCAAAGGCTTCCCCACACACACTACAGTGTTGAAACCCAGTGGGCCCGTTGTTTTTTCTTGGGTTTCTCAGACATGGCCAGTCCTAACCAAACTTACCCTTTTTTCAGCAATCCGCCAGGCAAGACACCCTTATCGGTTCCTGACTGTGTTACAGGTCGTGGAAAAAAATGTAATGAAATCTGTTTTTTTCAGAACCGATAAGGACCGGTAACCACACTCTAAAAGTAGAAAAAACCTTTTTAACAAACCTGATCAGTTCAAACCGAACCAATTCGACGTTTACAAGTTCCACACAGAAGCAAACAATAATAAACCTATCTAGTACTCACGGTACCACAGACAGAGACTGAACCGACAGGTTAGATGGAATAGATTCGGTTGAAACCGAGAAAAAACGACACTTTAACTGACTAAATTGAACCGAGCAAAGGAGAAATCTCCGGAGTGACTGTTCAGTAAGGTGGAGTAAAGAATCTGGCAGTTTGGGTTCAAACAACAACAGACAGAGTCTCAACCGAACTCGAGCTCAGCGTTCCATGCCTTGCATGGAAAGTTAACTCTTTCCTCTCCGGGGCAGTTCAAAGGTTGGATATCACTGCAACAGTCAGAATACAGCAAGACTTCATGTTGTTTGAATTAATATTCTTAGCACTGACTTGCATGTTGTTACAGCAAATCAAACCAGAACTACTCATGTTCCAATTCCACAAGAAATAAGGTTAAAAGATTTCCCCTATCCATTGACCAGTCACCAGCAAAAAAAAAACAAAAGTAGAGCTGAGGCTGACTGATTCAATTCTCATCATTACTAATGCTTTGTCAACGTCTGGGTTAATTTATTGCAATGCTTATTGTATATTGCACCGTCTCCATGTCTATGCCTGCTTTTTATAACCTTGTAACCATGTACATTTGTTCAGTTGCGTGAATTACGTAGAGAATGATGCATATGTAGGGGGTGATATGCAGTATTTTTACACACCCAAGGAGTGTGATAATATAGAAACCTCGAGAGCGAAACTCATGAGGTTTCTATATTTTCCCACTCTGAGGATGTGTTAAAAAGAACCCGCAGATCACCCCTCGCATACATTTTATTTTTCATAATAACTGGAGCAAAAGAACAATAACACAGTCAACTTCGGGTCCTTATGGGTCGTGGGTTTGAGTTGGGGAAAGTAGATGGTTTAACAATCATCAATCGCAGCAATAAAGTTAAAAAAAAGAACTATAAAACATTTTATTTAGTAGGTTAAATAAACAAGTTTGCCAAAGTCCTTCACATCTGTCTGCAGCATTGTTGATTCGTCATCTACATGGGTCGGGGTCATCCCAGTTGCTGTGACACCGAGGTAAAAGTTCAGGCAGCCTGTGGAAACAGTAAGGGGTAGTGAGGAAAGTACAATTTTTACACTTTGTGACTCGGCTCTGTATGTTTCTTGTTTGAACTGAGGGTTATGCTGTCAGTCAGGATCTATGAGTGGAGAACCATCTCTTGCTGCCTCAGACTGTTTTGTTCGGCTGGCCTGCTACAGACAACCTGGCATGAGATTGTAAAAGCCGTATTAACCCATGGGTTGATACAACTTTTTCATATCAACCTGCAGGTTGATGCGACTTTTTACAGTACGTGAAAATGGGTTGATAATGGGGGTCACCAATTATCATACATGCATCTAACTCCTTTTTCCCCAGCACACATCAGGAAACAGTCTGATATCATCACCTCAGACAGTGTGCACACCTGGTCACTTTTTTGGTATAAATGAATACCAATGTCAACCATGCTTTATATTTCATATTCAGCACAGTACACCATTAACCAATGAAGGATCTAAGGCGTTTAGTTGTAAGGAACTCTTTACACATCTGTGGCTGACTGTATGATAAAATGTTATTGTAACCTTAATCGATAAATGAATTAATTAATAAACCCTTCCTTGTCTTTGTTTTGATTTTAACACTAACTTGCTTATTCTTCCAAGTTCTTCCTCCTGTTATTCACCTCTCTGTCTCTCTTGCCGTCTCCTGCTCCTTCCTTGTCACTGACTGTTACTGTTGTATATCAACAAGTAAAAATATTACCCCCGGTGGCGCTGAGGGCTGAGGCGCTGGTCACCTCACCTCACGCCATACCAGCAACCCGTGTTTGGAAACAAGCACGGTTCACCAAGGGTTGGCAGGGGAGGAGAGGGATTGAGTGTCTGATGGACTGCTTTCCCTCTCTGGGGGGGAGGGATTGCAGTAGTCGGCGCAAGGGTGTCCACTAGCAGAGGCTGGAGACTCCCAAAACAAAGAGGAGACAAGAGGTGTGAACATCTGCTGGGTTGCTTGGAAGAAGTGTTAGAGACAGTTCCTGAGTTGTAAAGCAGTCATTATAATAACGATTGTACTTTACAACTCTGCAAAGGAGGCATTTACAAAGCACCTGTTTCTTTTGTTAGTGACAGGGCGGGGAGGCGGCAAAATCAAGGCACTGCAAGCTGTCACACAGTGAGGGAATTCATTCTGCAGGCTGCAGCCACTTGAATTAATGAAGGGGGCAATTCATAAAGTGGGGAGGCTGCCGCCCCTCTCACCCCCTTGTTTCCAACACCTATGCTTTCCGGGACAGAAAATTGCCATGGTAAAAAAAACCCGGCAGAGATGAACTCCATGTACCTGTGGGATCTACCATTGTTGTACTGAATGTTACTCTGCAGTGTAAAGTACCCGCCCCCTAATAAAACCAATCAGGCTGTAAGTGGAGTACAGCATCGTCGGGGAGGGACCCATGACTCTGGTGATGAGGGGTGCAACGTGACGGAGGGTAACAGGAGCAGAGCATCAGCAGCCTGAGTGCGAGCTGGCACCGGGGACACAGTCGCAGCATGCGCAGCCCTCTGTGTCAGCTTTATTCAGACACAGGGCAATTGGCCAGTCGGAGTCAGGGCAGGAGCCTGGCAGGGGCCATAGGGGGCAGTAGCAGTCAAGGAAACTAGAGGCATTGGAGTGCATTCACTGGCAGTGCAGCTGTACATGCCTTCCACTGCAGGTAAGGGCAGAGTAAAGGGACTGTGTGTCTGCAGGGTTATACAGCTGTGCAACTACTGCGAGCACTGCACTGTAGGTGGTGTGAGACTTTACACGCATGAAGGTGGCTAGGCTACATGATTGGTGTGTGGTCTGCAGAGATGAAACCGGAGCTGAGAGGCCCGCTTGCTGAGGTAGGGAGTCGGGGTGGGAACCACTGTGGTGCTTTTTTGGGGGGAGCAATTTGGACGGTTGGTGGCTGCGTGGTCACACAGCAGGGCGGGAGAAAGAAATTAGAAAAATAAATAATCCGGTCATGGATCATAACCATTTAGCGCAACAAACAGGGACTGCCCCAGCATCACAATGTCAGCTTGCAGTCTGCACTATTCAGACCCAACACAGAGATGAATGGCTGACACTGCAATGATGAAGTCTCCCCTGATTGCCACGGCCAAATCATTTCAAGTTGGTGGCACTTCTGGAGACTCAGTGTCATCAGAACAGTGGGACTGCATTGGCTGAACACTGCCAAGCCCACAAATGCAATGCCAGCATTGGCCGCCACAGTGCCACACCTCCACAACCCGATTCTCTCCTAAGCTGTCACATAATGTTTCTTGTGCATGCACGCAAGCAAACATAAAAATGCCCAATTGCATATTCAAGCTAAGTCACTCTATACCCTAGAGCAGATCTCATCCTACAAATATCTAGGTGTTATCTTCGACACTGCCCTCACCTTCCACACACACATCAGCACCCCCACATCTGCTAACAATGCACACATTGGTCTCCTTTATTGCCATAAGGACTGCCTACCACCAGAAGCCCTGAGATTAGCCATAACCTCCTCAGTAATGTCTCTGATCAACTATGGGCTGCTGGTCTACGCTGCCGCAGATGCCACAGCTATTGGTAAAATAAAAGTGGTCATTAACAAAGCCTGCAGGCTCCTAATGGCTGTAGACTGCATGATGCACACATGCACGCTTTACTCCCTCACCCAGATCCTGAACTTTGACGAGAGGGTCCAGTACCAGGCCTGCCTCTTGACCAAAATAATCCCTTCTTGGCTTGACTCTTCCGGGTCTATCTGCCTCCCTAACCTCCTCCACCCCCCAGTGAACACACGCAGCTCGACTAAAGCTGCCTTGGCTGTTCCCAGAGTCAGAACCACATTGGCACAGAGATAATTTCTTGTCAAGGCCCCCACCTGCTTCAATGCCCTACCCCCAACGGTCACTAGCCAACATAAACTTGGACCCTTTAAAGTGGCCCTCAAGACCAACCTCCTTGCCACACGCACTTTCACCTGTACGCAGTAGTCCCACCATGCGTGTCTGTGCCAGCCTTCTCAGGCCTGCCACCCTGCCAGTTCCCAAACAGTGGCCTACAATCTAGCTCAGTCACCCTGACAAAGTCTCTCAACAGGCTGCTCTAAAACTCACGCTACCTGCCTCTCCTCACTAGCACTGCTGTACTGTTCCTCTATTTGTATTATTGTACCCATGTTGCAGTTGTTCAACTGTTCTCCTTTTGTTGTACTCTCTCGGGTCATGCCTGAAAATAGTCATTTTATGGCTAGTGCACCTACCCGGTTAACAAAAACTAAATAAAATAAATAAATAAATAAATGAAGTTACTCAGCTCCAATGAAGCATAGAATATCCAGTATCATTACTCACTGTCCACTGTATGTCAATCACATACTGTTAATGTATTGTACTCACATGATGCACTGTCTTTAGCCTCAACTCTGTATTATACATCTCTGTAAACATGTCCAAGTGTAACCTCTCCATCAAATTGTCATGGCATTGTACCCTGTATCTTAATGTTTGTTTTGTTGTCAATGACTGTATTGTTAACCTGACATGGAGCCTTTGGGGTTGTAATTCCGATACTTTCAAACAAACAAATAAATAAAAAGATTCACAATAGGCACTAACCATATACTATGAAGGAAATCAATAACAGTTTCAATTGTTGTATATCAATCCTTTACTGAACCCTTAAATCTTGTCACTGCCCATGTGGAGCTCCCATCTTCTTTCACTGTATGGACTGTATTATATGGTTCTATTATTTCTTTATCTTTTGTTTCTCATCCCTCTAACCATTAACAACAGGACCAGTTTTGTCTTTAACCATATGCTTACAACACAAGAATTTGAAAACTGACTTAAAGGATCAAAGTGTCAACCCCTCAGCTTCTGACTGTCTCTAGAGTAGGTTGAAAAATGCATTGCTTGATTGCTCACCTTCTGTAGAATTTTCATGTAGAGGATTAGTTTGTAGCTGCTCCTCTTCTCTCAATAGAAGTAAAACTGAATGTCCACTATATCAGTGTTACCAGACAAAAAACATATTTATTTACAGACTTTGATCAACACCCACTATATCCTTCCAGAAACGTGGGATACCCTCTACCGAAATAATCCAGGGGCAATGGGAGAAAACATACAAGGAAAGGCTGAGAGACTTTAACATGTATACCCTGGAGACCAGGAAGGAGAGGGGGCACATAATAGCAACATATAAATGTCTTCATGAGCTAAACAGGGTGAACTAGAATGGGTTGTTCACTCTGAGCACAGATAGAAGCACAAGGGGTGATTCAGTGAACCTGGCTGGGGAAAAGTTCAGAAGAAATTTCCGAAAGTACTTGTTCATGGAAAGAGTGGTGGGCAGATGGAACATACTGCCGAGTGAGATAGTCTGTGCTAAAATGTGTGGATTTAAACAAGGGGTGGGACAGGTAAATGGGACATGATATGAACTGGGGGTGGTAAGGCAGGGGAAGGAAACAAGGGGACGGACTGTCAAGAGGGCCATCATATGCATACTGGGCAGGATAGGGCAGACTGGGTGGGAAGCTAAGCTGGTTTCTGCCATCATATTTTATGTTTCTATGATGCAGTAGGAGAAGTCCAAATACATTGTAAGTGTCTGGGCTATCCTGAGTATCCTGAAAGTTCCAAAAGTATTCATTATGATGAGATCAAGGAGTTGAAATAAATATATTGCGGTATGATTACAAAAACAGCATGTTTTTCAGTTTTGTTAAGAAAAGGGAAGCAAAAAAACAAACAGTAAAATCAACAAATTCTGCTGGAGGTCAGCAGCTTTTAAATGCATTTCTCAGTGAGAAAGATTATGCCGATAGGGTTGACAATGTCCCTTTGGTGCTGTTTAAAGCATTCTTTGCAATTCCCTGCTCTCAGTTTCTTTTTGTAGTTCTGTTTCTCCCCAAAGCAGCAGTATTTATTAGTGGAAAGACATTTCATGATTGTTACAAATAATGGATTTCTAGCAACAACATCAATACAGCCGTTTTTTATCTTGTTTTATTCCTGAACTGAGATTTGGACTTTCAGTTTTCTGTTCGATTGTCACTCCCCACTGTGAATAAATTAAATATGATGGTGTGATACTGTGCTGTTTGTTATCAGAAATATGTGCAAGCATCATCATAATGTAGTCACAGTAAGAATCTGATTTGTACAGTGAAAAAGTGATCTCAGCAGAAGAGACAGTTAACAGTGGCAGCCATCTTTATTGACTCGAGTCATTAATTACAGAACTAGTAATAAAAGTTAATTTAAAAATATCTGAGGAAATTTACAGTGATGATAAAGCTAACAAAGTCAAAAATGCACTTTTGGTTAAAAAACTATATGAGAAATGTTTTGGCAACTAAAAATACTACTGAATTAAATTATTTATGCTTTTTCTTAATCCTCCTCCTCCTCTTTGCCAGAATATTTTTATATTTCTAAATCCTTCCACTCATAATAAAAAGGACACTGTTGGCTAATTGGGCCTCATGTTGTTCCTAGCGTAACAAAACATATGGTTACTCACCTGCTGTCAGTTGTCTTAATATAACCGGTCATGTTTTATTTGCATGTACTTTTTAGTAAAAGTGTAACATTAGCTACTGGTGTAATTATATCAAGCCTTTATTTTTGTTTCAAATCCTTGTTCTCATCTCACTATATCCTTCCTGAACATTTCTAATGCCCCCAGACTAACCAGCCAATCATGAAGGAGTAGTCTTGTCCAACAGCATCTTAAGTGACTGACCTCTACAACTCTAGTAGGGTGTTCCTAAGTTCCTAGCCTCCCGCAGATGCACCCCTGTAACTTGTACCCCTGGAAGGTTTCCTGTGCTTGCCCTCACCAACTCAATCCCATTTGGCTCTTACCCTTCCCCTAGACCCCTCCACTACCCATCCCCCCTCCTAAACTATATCCTCCTGTCATCCTCCCTCTTTACAACCTAGCACGTATGTACCCCCCTCCTCGGGGACTCTCACTTATCTCCTTGTCTGTTCCTTCATCACCCTGCTGCTACTGAAACCCTGAAAGACAATGCCTACCTTACTTGTCTGCTCTTGGTAAATCTCCAGTGTGTAACCCCTAGTCTGGGGAGTATAATGCATCTACCTCCTACTTGTGAATGGTTTGTAGATGTCCTTGATGTGTTAGACGAACCTCTGTTAGTACAAGTTCTTTGACGTGGAACCTTTGCAAATGAGCATCTTGCTCGGTTTGCTTCTGAATAAATAAATGCAGCAGGCAGAGATCAAGGGCTATAAACAAACATGTTTGTATGTCATAACCAATATGATGGAAATCTGTTTTCCTACTTTTTGTAAGAAGATGGAAGCAGATATAAAACAAAGCTGCCTCATTAAAGTCCACAAAAGGTGAGCAATCAAAATAATTTTTCCCATTGAACTGTTGCTCTGCTCCCCCTCCCCACTGGCTCCACTTTACGACACACCCCTCAGCCCATCAGAGACCATCTCACGAACTTACAGCTTATCTGTCACTTACCCCGGATCCTTTATAGATGTGTATTGGGCACTGTGCTGGGGCCCTCGGGGTTTGCCTCTCCAATCCTCCTAAAGAGGCTGGCCTGGGTTCCCTGAGGATGTTCTACACTGGCGTCATGTGGCGCAATGACTCCACTTGGGGTGATGATATGGAGTACCTGGCTGCTGAAACACAAGACTATCACCCCCCCAAGGAAACAATGCATAAACTGCCCACACAGACCCACCCCCCAAACAAGTGACACAGTAAGCACTAACAATTCCCAAATCCAATAAATGCACTTCACACAAATAATTTGTTAAACAGGAGGGTACGGAAAGAACAAGGGGGCAGTAAGGGTAAACTGGAAGCAGTGGGGTAGCAATAAATATATACACTAAGCAGACTTCAAGGCAATAAACTATTCAGTACTTTGTCCCCTAAACTTTGCCTACCCCGGAAGTCCTCAAACCATGAAGCAAGCGCACCTATCTTAATTTCCCCAAATGACCATGGGTAAGAGATCTCTGTTTAGTTGCAGTGGGTACCACACTGGGGACACAGATGCGTCTAGCAAAGAAGAATTTGACTGTTGCAGGGAAAATACTTTTTTTTAAACTCACAGTGACTGAACACAAACTTTAAACTGCTACAACAAATGGAAACAGGGCCCCTATTTGTAATTCAAATTGGATTTGGTGGCCTGCTGGCCTCATCAGGTCTTCTGCCTGGGCTTTCCACGTTGACAAAGTCCTGCCCAGGATTTCGTTCTTAATTCCTGGCAAAACAAACTTTCTTCCCAGTTGTAGTGCTGAATCCTGGATTTTATGTATGGTTTTGATGTCTCAATGGAACGCTCTGGCACAGGTGTTTAGAACAGGCTGACTGGATCTGATACTCCTGGCTGGTATGCAGACTTCCCCAGGCTTGCTGGTGGTGTCTCCCTGCTTCACTTCTCACTCTCTGGCCATTTCAGTGAGGCTCAGGACCTGTATTAAGGCAGGTGCCTTCTTGGACTGGAGATGCTGTATGAGGGGAAATGTCTTTGGAGGGTCAGGACAACCCCTGCTCCAACTTGCCTTCTGTACTGCAGTTTCATGGAAAAGTTCTATTTTTCTTCACTTTACTTTGGCACTTTACGTCTACCAGGCCTGCAGTGCCTGGACAGACTATGGCACACTGTCCCACACTTTGACACACAGTCACACTCTGGGCCATCTGACTGAAGCACCACAATCTTTAACAATCAGCCCCTTTTATTCTGTATGAAACCTGATACTTGATTGGCCAGGCTTGTTCCCAGGCAAACTGTCTCTGGCACATGTTGCTTTCTGAGTGACCAAAATTCTTGGGCAAAATGGATCTGACCTTTGGCTCCTTCCCATGGTGCTCTATAGTCTCTGCAGTCATGTGGGCTACCATATTTGTTTACATTTCAAGTTCAGCTGTTGCTTCCTAAATACCATAAATTTATTATTGTACTCCCTGACTGATACATCCATTATTTTACCTATTAGTCAATACCTCCCCACTGTATGTTCACCGGGCTTGACCTGTTCTGTTACTGTTCAAATGCTGTGTGTAGTGGGTTAGGGATTTCAGGATAATGAAGTCAGGCAGACCACAGCTCAAGTACATAAAAAATGCCAGGTGGCATTTCCCATTTTATTTTCCTTTCATAAAATGATCAGTAGTTGAACAGAATTCAAGAAAATTATTAGTTCGTTCAGCAGTTTTCAAGTCAGAAGTCACTGTCGTACCCAATGGCACACATACAGCTCCATTAAGTGTAAACACACGCTCTTGCATCAGAGGTCTTACACCTCACACAGTCAGCTCTCCACTGACACCCTGTCTAACTTTAAGCCCCTAGTGGCAGTCTTTTGTAATGTGTCCTATTGACATCATGGATCTAAGAACCGCCCATAATTGTCTATTAGCTAAATAGCTACCCCTCAGTGGCTCATAATCCTATACAAAAACAAAAGGGCTATTTCTAAGCCAAGACAATGAAGGTTCACAACTGTAACATAATAACATCTTAGACAGGTTTATTATTCTTTGGTGTTTTAATTGCCACTAGCTCTACCTCTGGGTAGTGACTTCACTAGGTAGAGCTCTTATAAAATCAGACCAGCTGTGGGCCGCCAGCCCTACAGCAGCACCACATACAGCAAACAAAAGGCTCTCCACAGGTAAAGAACAATTGTTTCACAACAGTTATCCTTAGAGCTTTATCTTGCTTTGTTGTGTTTTCTGACTTCCAAACTGGCGCTCCTCCTGGACTAAATTCAGGTAAGCACCTTGTAAATTTCCTTTGGTAAACAAGGCCCAAACATGTATTTTATATGCTTCTACTTAAAGCAATGTATACCTTACTAAGTGTTCAGCTAAACACCACAGATTATCTTAATGGGGCCTCAGAGTCCGACTGTGATTGTAACTGTGTTATTATTGTTGAGGTATTTGTCTGCTCTTTGTAAACTTTCATTAGAGCAGATGTAAAGCCTATACCACACAGAATGGTGTATTTTTTGAAAGTAATAAAGCAGCAACAAGCTGCTTAATTAACTGCTCTTATTTAGAGCTGTAGAAAACAGTTGTTGACTTTCACCTACAGCTGCAAATTGCAGCCGTCAGCTTTTACTTTTCATTTTGGCCCTTTGCCAAGGGCAGTTTCTAGCAAACACAGGGAACCCTCCTAGAATCTCACTAGGAAGGGACCTGTGTCTCGCGAGGATCAGGAGCTGCCTTTTTAATGCTGGACAGAATTGGGCATGGAGACGGAGTGGCACGCTTCCTGATACAAGCGCAATGCCTCCTCTCCAACACATACCTAGGAGTATCTTCTCTGTTTCCTGGCTGGGGGAGGGGGGGGGGCTAGGAGCCACCACAATTTCCCCAATGGGCTTCGGTAACAGAAAGAGCAGAGTGAGTCAACAACATTATTTTTATTTGTTTCTGCGCTTCCTTAGCATTTTAGTGAATCTGGTGGGGGGAGGGGGTCTGGAACAAACTCAGGGCACCCTTCCATGACAGGACTCACACTGTGCAGATTATTGTTCTTACTATAACCTCACACTGTATGTGCCAGTCCCTGGCCAGGACCGTGCCTGAAAAAGGTCCTTGGATCAGTGCACCACCCAGGTTAATAAATGAATCGATCAATCAATAAATAAAACTTTGGCAGCTTGGTGCCACTATAAGTCATACTTTGCTGCTTTTGGTATGTCCTGGCCTCACTTACTGCTGTGGGACCAGGGATGTATAATTTTCCTGGGCACACAGCCCATTTGACTGTTAGGTGCCTCATTTTGTGGAAGGCTGCCATCTGCGTTGCACTCCCTGTTGGTTTGAACCTGCACTATGTACTTTTTCTTTCTGGCCCTGCTGTCTACCCTGTGGCCTTGAACCTCATTACTGTGCACCCCATGGTGCGATTCAGCTTTGATCTCAGCTCTACTTCCTGCCCTGGAGCTGGGATCCTGTTCTATAGTGGACACACTGCCCAGCTCCTGTCATGGAGCTCCAGCTCCATTCCATGCAGCTGTACATGTGCAGCAGCCTGACCATGGTGCATGCATTCCTTTCACTTTGTTCCCTGGCCCTCTTTGGCTCCTGGGCATAGGGAACATCCCAAAACCTACTGCTTCCTTTCTCTTTCCCCTGCCTTAGCCCCAGGAATACTGGAGAGGCCTGAGCATAGAGGATAACAGGCGACAATGGCCATGAACGTCCTTGGTATGGAGCCCTGGTTTTAATCCCACCAGAGCTCCTGGCTGCATATCCACTGGCCCTGCCGGTCCCCATTATCAACAGTCCTGGGGGACTGTAGGGAGAAGACAGCATCCAGGCACCAGAGGAGGCAGATAAGGTAAGCCCCAGATTTGGATGGGCTTACACACTTCTCCTCCTACCAGATTCTTGGCACCATCACTAAGACATTGTCCGTACTGTCAATAAATCCAAATGGCAGTGGCATAAGCATTCATTTCATAATATTTACATTTTTAACTAACACCTGATGCCTGTCTACTCAAGGTATTTATACATATTTACACATAGAACGTTTCTGGCTAGACTACTGGTGCCTATCTCTCCACAGGTAACAGTTGGAAACATCACATTATATTGCTCCACAATAAATTGTAATTCTGCGCGATACCTGCAAACAATGGATAAATCACACACTGTGCATACTATGACTTTATGGGCCACATGAATGAGGAGATCAGAGAATGTCATAAGTGAGCTTAATAATGGGCTTGGGCTTTCTTCATCCAGACTTTTTGGATAACACTGCTTCTGGTTCCACATGATAACAGTGATAGTGATCGCCATTTAGGCAAGTCTACATCACCAAAAATGAATGTTGGCAATGTAAAATCATGGTGAACAGCAAGATGGCACCCAAGATGTAGGTTTTTGTGTTTTTTATGTGGAAGGCTGTGCCGCCCCTCCCCCACACTAAAGTATTTTCATCTCCGGGGGGGGGGGGTGTGTGCATGTCAGGGGGTGTGAAAGTAAAAAAAAAAACACAACCCAGTGCAAAAACGAGCGTGCCCAGAACCGAAACCATCTCCATCCCAACCCCAGTCTGCTCCCAGCCCACCATGCCACATGGCCAGCTTGGCAGTCCACCACTGCACTACACCCCACAAACCCTCCCTCCCCTTCTGCCCATTGCATGGTGTGGTCCCTCCCCACTCTCCCCGCACGCATGTATAAATAGCGACATGCTGTCACTATATGTGTGGAACCCCCTATCCTGTCACCCTTCCTGCCAGGTAGCCCTGCGCAAAGTGCCGTGATTGAGACACCCTTTTTGAAAGCGCTCATTCCCGGTCAGCTTACACATGGGATATCCTTCTTCCTCAGAAATGGGTCACGCATCACCCCCTTCCTGCTGTGTCCAGCACAAGGGCATTGTCAGAAATAATAGGAATCACTCCTTTCTCTGGGTTTTGTTCCTTACAATGTAACTCCACATCATTGTCCCTAACTGGGTCTGCAGTTTATGCAGTTACCATTTCTTCTGTCACAAAGGGTGTAGCTTCTGGGTTCAGATTGTAAGACAGATCTTGGGTTGCAAAGTCCTCAGTAGGAACTGTACTAGTGGATGGTTTCTCCAGTCCATGGCTAAAATGGCACACACTGCAGTAAATTAGGTACTCTGATAGAACACACATGTGATGGTCACTGAACTGGTAGACTTTGGGGTTCTTCACTCTGAGTTGTGAAGGGAACTGTCTTACTACCAGCAGTACCAGTGACACCCTCAGCAGGTGGGATGGCGAGGGGCCGCTTAAGGTCTGAATGGGGTTGGGCTAGTGGAATCACCCGACAAGGAGAGGCAGGAGTCATACACAGAGATTGAATGAAGCAAAGATGTTTATTAGACAGGAGGGGAAGGAGAACATGGTCGTACTAGAATATACCAACAGCAAACACAACAAGGAGTATTGACAGCATTATGGATATCTAATCAGTAACAACTAAATTCTAAAATGTCTAAACTCTATGTTATTCTTCTCTGTGGGGTGCACCACAGCCTAATGCCACTAAACTCTAAGATTTCTTAGCAGTTAGCTGTACGTGAGACTAGTACAATACAGGAATCAGATTCTATTCATGACCCACAGTATCTGGATTTACTATGACCATAGAATCATAACAAAGTCCAACTATCTGAAGTCTTTGTGTGCACCATTGATCTCCGTTGGTAGCTACAAGGGAAGTAGAACAGAACTGTAGAACACGTAGCTACAAATCCAAGCATGGACCTAGTTAAGGCCATTGGGGTGGTGAGAGGTTTTGTAAACAGATCCTAGGTTTCTCGGCAAAACCCACTCTCTCCAAGGCTGCCAGAAAGAAAGAACCAGAGAAGCTGGTTCCTGGAATGAACCCACTTACAGGTTGTCAGATTCAACACTGGATGCAAGGGATTCCTCAGCCAAAACCCACTTCTAGGGCTGCCAAGGATGAAGAGGAACCAGGAGGTGTGTGGTGACGAATCCACTGGAGGACTACCATGACCTGGACGATGCTGCAGCACTCCAAGGGCCAGCAAGACTTTGAAGGATCTGAGGTGAAGATGGATCTCTGATGCAACCAGGAACCAGAAGGATCTGAAGTGAAGTTGGTTGATTCTAAAGGAATGTCACAAGGAACTAGAACAAAACAATGAAACAGCAGACGATCCCACAGTGGGCTTCATGGACTTGACTTGGTGTGAATGACCAGGAGATGCAGACCAGGCTCATCCAGGATGTGCATACTCTTCTGCAGAGGGCGACCAGCTTCGGGACATCTGGATCAGGAACCAAATGAAATGACACTGGCATGGCGGACGTGATTCACTTGAACTTCAGCGAATGTAACTTCAAACTGAAGGACAGAAATACGATGGACTCGACTTCGGTGAATGACATGGATGGAGTAGATGATCTGATGGTCAGACACTTTCTGGTGAAGGATGATGATGAAGCCATCTTCCTCCAGGAAGAGATTGATTCTGGATACGTAGAACAGCAGACTACACCATGGAACATCAATGTGGTGGAAGATTGAGTCTGTTCCCATATGCTGGCAATACTGTAGCTAATAGGCACACCTTCTCACAATATCAAGAGAACAGCATAATGACCAGATAATTTGCCAGGAGAAGGGGCAAATTATCAATTTGGGGGCAATTATTTGCTTGGGGGCAATTGTTCAGATGCAGGGGGTAATTGTTCAGATGCACAGGGCAATTGTTCAGATACCAGGGGCAATTGTTCAGGTGCCAGGGGCCAATAACCACAGTCTTAGAGCAAATGTTCGCTGTAGGGGTAAATGACCACAATCCTAGTAATACAGTCTTAGTACTATTGCAATGAACACAACAGTTCAGGTACACATTTGCAGTATAGAGCAGTCACTAATCACAGTTGTGGGCTAAGCACCAATAGGCTGGACCCCTTTTTCCAGTTAAGGTCTTTCTTTTTAGACTCTGGCTACCCCCTCACACTCCTGTGTCAGTGCCCTTTTCACTCTGGTCCCTCTTTCCTCTTTAACTGCTGGGATTCATTGGCAGAGCACCAATTAAAACGTGGGTACAATGCAGCACCTTTTTAGTACTGGGGCCCTTGCTTCCCCTTCTACTATTAGGCTGGAATTGCCCTTTTGAACACCAGGGCCTATGCTACCCTTCTAATGCCAGGCCTGAACTGCCCTCTTTACTTTGGGCCCTGTAGCCCCTCTTTAATACTGGGCCTAGAGCTGCCCTCTCCAACCTGGGGCCTGGCATTGCCCCTACAAATCTAGGCTTACTGGTAGGGCCCCTTTAAATCTTTGGACCTGTTATGCCCCTTTTAGATGCACTGGTGGGCCTTGGAATGTGGTTGGGCCCTTTAAATTTCTGAAGGCTTAACTTGGACAGGGCCCTTTAAATCCTATGTCTGCAGTATAGCGAGTGGTTTAAGGCCCTGAGCTGCAAATATGGTGATATCCAGCAGGCAAGACCTGGGTTTGAATCCCACAGCTTCCACTTGCATACTATGTGACCCTGAGCAAGTCACTTAACTTCCTGTGCTCCCAGGTTGTACTCTGTAAAAGCTTTTCAGCTTAGTGTGTCTCACCTGGTTAAATAACTAAAGTAAAAAAAAATAAAGGAGCCTCCAGTTACTTTTTCCTTTCTGCTCTGCCTAGTCCCTGCCCCTCTTATGAATATTTAACAGGTCTTCACTATGGCCTTACTTTCCTGGCCCCTCCCTTTGGGTGTCGCTAACCTGCCCTCCTCTTGAATATTAATTTAGGGTCCTTTTGACCTGATGATTAGGTGGTGCTCAGCCACTTTGCTAGGCTCCGACTGCGCACTTTTAAATAAATAAAAAAAAAAAACAGTCCTTGTTTAGTCTTCAGGAGGACAGCATGAAGCAGCGTGCTGCTGCCAACTCACCACACCACCGGGAGATTGTGAAGCAGGTGGGAGGTGTTCTGGCAGTGGGAGGGAACTCTGGACAGCGCGACGGACATCCAGGGGCCTTTGGAAGGCAGACAGGAACACCGGCGATGCGGCACTGACTCAGCTGCCGACGAGGGACTGGGAAATACTTTTAAATAAAATATGGTGCTAAATAAATAACCAGATGGGGCTCACAAGCCCAAACGGCTGAACCAGGTGGCTTCTCTTTCTTCGTGGTGTCCCGATGGTAACACCGACTGTGCCACATAACTTCGAGGCAAAACAGCAGCTTTTAGATGGCTTCACTAGCTAGAGCCAGAGCAGGCATACAGAAAAGCCCTCTGGGAATGGCTTCAACCCTCTAGGTAAGCCTTCCTGGTTCCCCTTACCTTTCTGTGTCTTCTCCTCTCCACAGCTAGCAGAAACTGACTACAAAAAACAGTTTCATTTTGAAGATACACCTTCTGGTTCTAGAGTGTTTGGACTGGAATGTTGTGCATGAGCAGCTCAGCATAGCATTCCATCCAAGCCAGTGTTACATGTGCTGAAATTAATTCTGCTTTTTGACAGTGTAATGTGCACTGGGCACCTTTTCTCTTATTCTTTTACCAGTATTTCCCACCATAGGTAGGGGAAATTCACTCAAGAGGGGCCCCTTATGACTGTACCCTGCTGCCCACACATACAGCAAGCACCCTGGGCACCTGTAAACCCCTAGTTTATTTATTGATTTCTTTTCTGTAGTGCCCCAACTTTGGGGCATTACACATTATACAATGGAGTCTCTAAATCCACTCACTTGAATTGTCGGTTGGTATCTTTACCCGTGGTAAATCCAGTTTAACCCATGGGTAAAGTTCCAGCCCTCCTAGCTGACTGCAGCAGCACAAAGAAAAAATCACTACCTCTTTGCCATTTTCTTTTCCAGCTCAGATTTAGCCTTAGTGTCAACTCCATCCCCTCTGTCTCCACAGTTGTTCTTAAAATTGAAGCTCCATATTATTGCACACTCATCCCTTGTTTCAAATCACTGTAATCTCCCCCACCACTGCAAAAAACAAAAAAATAAGAGGGAGTGCCATGACCTCCCAACCCTTGGAACATAGAGCTAAGCCCCGAGAGGGTCACACTAGCTCCTGTCCACGCTCACCTAAGCAAATATTTAAAGAGGCAGTTACAAATGCTGAAGAAGGAAATGCTTTCTTTATTTAAAATAGAGCCAAAAGTAATAAATCAGGGGACGGCCCAGCGTTGATACTGGGCATGCGGCTATGGATAGGCGATGCCCAGTATCATGGCCTGCTTTTCCACCATGATTTGTATAACTTACAGCCCTCATTTCTAATGAAGAAAGAGTTTCTGCTCCAGCATTTGTAACTGACTTTAACTATAAGGTTAGGTAAATGAGGACAATGAGAACTGAGCATGACACCCTCAGGCTGCAGCGCTGTGTTGGTTGGGGTAGTAGCGACGCCCTCTTGTGTTATTTTCTTTTTGTTTCTTTCTATTTTGGTGGTGGGGCATTAAGGCCAGTATAAAGTCTTAAAAACATCTGTTACAGCATGATCTGCCTTGCCCAAATATCGATGCTGTTCCCAAGGAGACCATTAGCTGCCAGCTCCTGTAACAGTCCCTCCCTCTGGTCAGCACTGGATCCTGTACTTCCTCCCACCTCTGTTGTGCTACCTTGGCTCCTGCTCTGAGTACAGGAGTCCCATGCTGTCAAATTTTCATCCCGTTACCCAAAGTACAAAAAAAGAAAGAAAAGAAAAGAAAAGAAAAAGCTTAGAGCTACAAATCCAAGCATGGACCTAGTTAAGGCCATTGGGGTGGTGAGAGGTTTTGTAAACAGATCCTAGGTTTCGGCAAAACCCACTCTCCAAGGCTGCCAGAAAGAAAGAACCAGAAAGCTGGTTCCTGGAATGAACCACTTACAGGTTGTCAGATTCAACACTGGATGCAAGGGATTCCTCAGCCAAAACCCACTTCTAGGGCTGCCAAGGATGAAGAGGAACCAGGAGGTGTGTGGTGACGAATCCACTGGAGGACTACCATGACCTGGACGATGCTGCAGCACTCCAAGGGCCAGCAAGACTTTGAAGGATCTGAGGTGAAGATGGATCTCTGATGCAACCAGGAACCAGAAGGATCTGAAGTGAAGTTGGTTGATTCTAAAGGAATGTCACAAGGAACTAGAACAAAACAATGAAACAGCAGACGCATCCCACAGTGGGCTTCGATGGACTTGACTTGCGGTGAATGACCAGGAGATGCAGACCAGGCTCATCCAGGATGTGCATACTCTTCTGCAGAGGGCGACCAGCTTCGGGACATCTGGATCAGGAACCAAATGAAATGACACTGGCATGGCGGACGTGATTCACTTGAACTTCAGCGAATGTAACTTCAAACTGAAGGACAGAAATACGATGGACTCGACTTCGGTGAATGACATGGATGGAGTAGATGATCTGATGGTCAGACACTTTCTGGTGAAGGATGATGATGAAGCCATCTTCCTCCAGGAAGAGATTGATTCTGGATCATGAGAACAGCAGACTACACCATGGAACATCAATGTGGTGGAAGATTGAGCTCTGTTCCCATATGCTGGCAATACTGTAGCTAATAGGCACACCTTCTCACAATATCAAGAGAACAGCATAATGACCAGATAATTTGCCAGGAGAAGGGGCAAATTATCAATTTGAGGGCAATTATTTGCTTGGGGGCAATTGTTCAGATGCAGGGGGTAATTGTTCAGATGCACAGGGCAATTGTTCAGATACCAGGGGCAATTGTTCAGGTGCCAGGGGCCAATAACCACAGTCTTAGAGCAAATGTTCGCTGTAGGGGTAAATGACCACAATCCTAGTAATACAGTCTTAGTACTATTGCAATGAACACAACAGTTCAGGTACACATTTGCAGTATAGAGCAGTCACTAATCACAGTTGTGGGCTAAGCACCAATAGGCTGGACCCCTTTTTCCAGTTAAGGTCTTTCTTTTTAGACTCTGGCTACCCCCTCACACTCCTGTGTCAGTGCCCTTTTCACTCTGGTCCCTCTTTCCTCTTTAACTGCTGGGATTCATTGGCAGAGCACCAATTAAAACGTGGGTACAATGCAGCACCTTTTTAGTACTGGGGCCCTTGCTTCCCCTTCTACTATTAGGCTGGAATTGCCCTTTTGAACACCAGGGCCTATGCTACCCTTCTAATGCCAGGCCTGAACTGCCCTCTTTACTTTGGGCCCTGTAGCCCCTCTTTAATACTGGGCCTAGAGCTGCCCTCTCCAACCTGGGGCCTGGCATTGCCCCTACAAATCTAGGCTTACTGGTAGGGCCCCTTTAAATCTTTGGACCTGTTATGCCCCTTTTAGATGCACTGGTGGGCCTTGGAATGTGGTTGGGCCCCTTTAAATTTCTGAAGGCCTAACTTGGACAGGGCCCCTTTAAATCCTATGTCTGCAGTATAGCGCAGTGGTTTAAGGCCCTGAGCTGCAAATATGGTGATATCCAGCAGGCAAGACCTGGGTTTGAATCCCACAGCTTCCACTTGCATACTATGTGACCCTGAGCAAGTCACTTAACTTCCCTGTGCTCCCAGGTTGTACCTGTAAAAAAGCTTTCAGCTTAGTGTGTCTCACCTGGTTAAATAACTAAAGTAAAAAAAAATAAAGGAGCCTCCAGTTACTTTTTCCTTTCTGCTCTGCCTAGTCCCTGCCCCTCTTATGAATATTTAACAGGTCTTCACTATGGCCTTACTTTCCTGGCCCCTCCCTTTGGGTGTCGCTAACCTGCCCTCCTCTTGAATATTAATTTAGGGTCCTTTTGACCTGATGATTAGGTGGTGCTCAGCCACTTTGCTAAGCTCGACTGCGCACTTTTAAATAAATAAAAAAAAAAAACAGTCCTTGTTTAGTCTTCAGGAGGACAGCATGAAGCAGCGTGCTGCTGCCAACTCACCACACCACCGGGAGATTGTGAAGCAGGTGGGAGGTGTTCTGGCAGTGGGAGGGAACTCTGGACAGCGCGACGGACATCCAGGGGCCTTTGGAAGGCAGACAGGAACACCGGCGATGCGGCACTGACTCAGCTGCCGACGAGGGACTGGGAAATACTTTTAAATAAAATATGGTGCTAAATAAATAACCAGATGGGGCTCACAAGCCCAAACGGCTGAACCAGGTGGCTTCTCTTTCTTCGTGGTGTCCCGATGGTAACACCGACTGTGCCACATAACTTCGAGGCAAAACAGCAGCTTTTAGATGGCTTCACTAGCTAGAGCCAGAGCAGGCATACAGAAAAGCCCTCTGGGAATGGCTTCAACCCTCTAGGTAAGCCTTCCTGGTTCCCCTTACCTTTCTGTGTCTTCTCCTCTCCACAGCTAGCAGAAACTGACTACAAAAAACAGTTTCATTTTGAAGATACACCTTCTGGTTCTAGAGTGTTTGGACTGGAATGTTGTGCATGAGCAGCTCAGCATAGCATTCCATCCAAGCCAGTGTTACATGTGCTGAAATTAATTCTGCTTTTTGACAGTGTAATGTGCACTGGGCACCTTTTCTCTTATTCTTTTACCAGTATTTCCCACCATAGGTAGGGGAAATTCACTTAAGAGGGGCCCCTTATGACTGTACCCTGCTGCCCACACATACAGCAAGCACCCTGGGCACCTGTAAACCCCTAGTTTATTTATTGATTTCCCTTTTCTGTAGTGCCCCCAACTTTGGGGCATTACACACATTATACAATGGAGTCTCTAAATCCACTCACCTGAATTGTCGGCTGGTATCTTTACCCGTGGGTAAATCCCAGTTTAACCCATGGGTAAAGTTCCAGCCCTCCTAGCTGACTGCAGCAGCACAAAGAAAAAAATCACTACCTCTTTGCCATTTTCTTTTCCAGCTCAGATTTAGCCTTAGTGTCAACTCCATCCCCTCTGTCTCCACAGTTGTTCTTAAAATTGAAGCTCCATATTATTGCACACTCATCCCTTGTTTCAAATCACTGTAATCTCCCCCACCACTGCAAAAAAACCAAAAAAATAAGAGGGAGCGTCACGACCTCCCAACCCTGGTACAGAGCTAAAGCCCCGAGAGGGTCATACTCAGTTCCCAAGGTCCACGTTCACCTAAGCAAATATTTAAAGAGGCAGTTACAAATGCTGAAGAAGGGAAATGCTTTCTTTATTTAAAATGAGGGCCAAAAGTAATACAAATCAGGGCCGAAAAGCCCAGCGTTGATACTGGGCATGCGCTTATGGATAGGCGCATGCCCAGTATCATGGCCCGTTTTCCACCATGATTTGTATAACTTACAGCCCTCATTTCTAATGAAGAAAGAGTTTCCCTGCTCCAGCATTTGTAACTGACTTTAACTATAAGGTTAGGTAAATGAGGACAATGAGAACTGAGCATGACACCCTCGAGGCTGCAGCGCTGTGCTGGTTGGGAGGTAGCGACGCTCCCTCTTGGTGTTACTTTTCTTTTCTTTTTGTTTCTTTCTATTTTTGGTGGAGGGGCATTAAGGCCAGTATAAAGTCTTAAAAACATCTGTTACAGCATGATCTGCCTTGCCCAAATATCGATGCTGTTCCCAAGGAGACCATTAGCTGCCAGCTCCTGTAACAGTCCCTCCCTCTGGTCAGCACTGGATCCTGTACTTCCTCCCACCTCTGTTGTGCTACCTTGGCTCCTGCTCTGAGTACAGGAGTCCCATGCTGTCAAATTTTCATCCCGTTACCCAAAGTACAAAAAAAAAGAAAAGAAAAAGAAAAGAAAAGAAAAAAGCTTCAGTTCCCAGTTGACATACCGCTGCTCACTTGCTCTACTCCATACAGTCAGTCTCTCAGTGGCACCCCACGCATCTAGTCTGGTGTCTGCTGCTGATTTTGTGATGAAGAAAACAAAAAAACAGCATTGTAGTGAGCAGAGGTAGGGATGGGGTGTGTGTGTGTGTCTGTGTGTGTGTACCTAGCAACAGGGAACTATTTTACAGGCAGAGAAAGGATATTACACAATATATCAATTAAAAAATAGTTTCTTTTAGACAAAAAAAAAACACTTTAATCTTTAAAAAAAAATCTTTCATTGCTACCCATTGTATAATCGCAATAAACCATGACAGGGTGTGGGTTATGCTGGGATTTATACACGCCTGGTGCAGATTTGGTCATGAGGCCGCACACCAGGTGTGAGTTAATCCCAGCATAACCCACACCCTGTCATGGTTTATTGCTTAAATATCATCATCATCATAATCTCTGTCATCAGAACTATTGTACACTGGTTCTTGCACAGGAGCTGCTTTAAGAACACTGGTATCAGTACTAGGCACCTCAGTTCTTTGTGGGTGTGTTTCACTCAGAGTCTTTGGTCTCTCTTCCACTGGATGTTCAATTTCAGTTGCGGGCTCAGGCACAGTCTCTTCTATGGCTAAGATGTGGTTTCTGTGTACAGTCTTTTTTAGTCCCCTACCTTGTTCTTGACAAATCTTGTAAACTAGCAAGTCAAGCATTTGTCTGCAAGCTAGTCACCTTTACCCACTGCCTCTCTTCTGCCCCGTACCCCTTCCCCAGGCTGAGCATTATTCTGCTAGACTTTCTATTCCTCCTTTTCACATTGACCTCTTATTATTCTCACTATAATTTCCTCCACTTCCCTTCCTTTCCTCCCTGCTTACTCCACCTTTCCAACTACCACCCCTCGCATCTCCTTCTCTGCAGCACTTCTCCTCTTGGGCCTTTGGGCACTTGTTTCTTTCTCTCATACTCCTCTAGACAACAAATATGATTCCTCAATCATTTCTTGCTGGCCACCATACCCTAGGCTAGAATTGTTAGATATACTACTTGTTTCTGTTGTATATTTTGACAAAATTCCTTCCAACTACAAGTGTATGTAATCGCTCACTCAAATTGTGACTTCTGTAATTGTCATAGAAATTGTTCCTGTATTTTTCTTGCCTGTTTATTATGACATGGAACTTCTGTAAACAAGCCATTGGCTGAAAGGTTTATTTCCGAATAACTAAATAAATAAATATGATGTAGGATTCTATGATGTATGATTCTGGTGCCCAACAATCTTTAATTTTGTGTTTTTCTTGAAGGCCCAAGGTTCTTACAGTAAAAGTACACAGTCTCCAACCCGTAGTACCTGGTGACAGAATCTTTTCTCATATCTGTTTTTGTTTGCAAAGCTATTCTTGATTCCTGCCTCAGAGGTGAGCTGGTAAGTTTTCTCTAGTTGCTGACACAATCTCCTGGTGTGCTCTAAATAGGTCTCCTCAGATGCACCATCTGCTGAAACTCCAGAACAGATCCAATGGTAGCTGAGCTTCTCTGCCAAACATCAAATAGAATGTGGACCTCTGAGTGGTGTAATTTCAAGTGCAGTTGTAGGTATGCACCAGAGAACTTACTTTCTGACGCCAACAGGGTTTCTGAGCTGGGTGCAAAGTGTCCAACATGTCAAGCATTGTTCTGTTCAATTGTTTATGTTGTGGATCCCCCTGCAGGTGGCAAGGTGTGGTCCTTGACTTTCTGATACCATAAGTTGCCAGAAATTCTTTTACAAGTCTACACTGAAAGTGCCTCCCTTAGTCAGAGTTGATCCATTGATGGATGTTGCAGTGATTTACATGTTCCTGCAGCACTTTAACAGCTGTGGTTGCTTTTTATCTCTTGTTGGGTAGGCCTGAGCACATTGAGTGTAATGGTCAGTTACCACTAGAATGTTCCCAATGTTCTTTCTATCAGGCTGCAAAGAAAGGAAGCAAATGCATACTACGAAATGCAAAACAACAGCTGGAAACTGATTAGCTCTGGGTACTTGGTGTTCAGGAGGAATAGAGAAACAGGTAGCATAGGTAGAGTAGCCTTTTATGTCAAGGAGAGCTTTGAGGTGACAGAAGATGAGTGCATCAGAAGTAGTCATGTGATTGACTGAGCCACTATGGATGCAACTCACAGCAGCGTCAGGCAAGAAACTGCACTCTGGGGTGATCTATAAGCCACCCAGTCAAAGGGAGGAGAGGGACAGAAAGCTCAAGGAAGAGCAGGAAAGAGGTCTGGCTAAGGGGGGGGGGAGTAATGGTGGTGGGTGACCGAAACCTGGCAGATGTTGATTGGGATGTTCCAGTGGACAGGAGTACCAGAAGCCAGGTCTTGCTGGATGCATTTCAAGATTGTCTGCTGGTACAGTTAGTTAAGAAGCCACCAGGCAGACTGGAATTCTTGATGTAGTGCTTACCAACTCAGAGGTGATAGGAGCTGTGGGAGTAGGAGAATCATAAGGGAACAGTGACCATAACTCTGTTTGGTGTGAACTGGTCCTTGGGTCTGGTAAACTGCAGTAGAGAGATAAGGTCCTTGAGTTTAGAAGAACAGTCTTCAATAGACTGAATGAACTGGTCAGGAATACATTATTTGGAGGTGGACAACAATAGATGGGGAGAAAGAGAGATGGTGGCAATTAAGGGAGCAATTCTCGGGGCACCTAAGGTGTACATGAGAATGGCAACCAAAAAGAACAGATTCAAGAGACCACTGTGGTTCTCAAAAAGGGTGAGGAAAGTGGTGAGGGCCAAGAAAAAGGCCTACAGATTTAAAGAAAATCAGGGGAGGGAAGAATATTTGATGAAAAATAGGGAGGCAAAGAGGGTAGTTAGGGAGGTAAAAGCAGACACAGAGCTGCATACTGTGAAGGGGATCAAAAGTGAAGAAAGACAGTTCTTCAATTACATTAGTGAATAAAGAATGAAGGGAGGGGGAATTTTGAGGCTAACAGAGGGGGATAGGGTGACTGAGAAAGATGGGCAAAAGGCCACTGTCCTTAATGATTACTATTGCCCATTTTTAACTAGGGAGGATGGTGTGCCCTTGCCAGAGAGTGGCATCATAACAGCCATTAAGGGGGTCCTGGAGATGAGGTAGTCAGTATTTACTACAGAAAGGGTCTTGAAAGTGCTGGCAGCCCTAAAGGTGTATAAGGCCCCAGGACCAGATGGGCTGTATCTGAGGATACTCCAGGAATTGACAGCGGAACTGGCTGATTCCCTGGCAGGTCTATTCAACAGCTCTCTACCCAAGTGAAATGAAGTTTTTTATCTTGTGAACTTTGATGAAAGTTCATATACTTATGTCAGCATTTCTCCAACTGTTCTTCAACTCAGTTCATTAACCAAGCTCATGAGATGTCCATTAGCATATGGCCCTTAAGGCTGCTGAACCTGTAAAGACCATGATGAGACAGAACCCAGTTTGCATATCAGAATACATTGTTTCCCACTGTAAGAGTTTAAAAGCATCAGACTCATGAAATCTCAACTGTTCCAGTCTATGTATATAATAAATGAGCTCTACAAATCAATTAACTATTTCAGCTCCCAAAAAGATTAACATTTAAGCTAGAGATGCTGCATATTTAAACACCACCACTGAAATTGTGACAACGTTGGGAACTTTACACTATTTGGAGCAAGGAAGAGTTTAATGACTTGACCTCAAGTTTGTTAAGCAATGTTCTTTGAAAATAACCATTGCATGCATGTAGGGCATTCTTCCCACCTACACCCTATGCACCTGAGTATTAAATAGAAAATAATGGATAGGTAAGTGTGTGTTATGGAATTTTTTCAAACACCTGAGGTATGTGATGACCCATTAACCTTGAGAGCGAAGCTAAGAGGTTTATGTGGTCATCACATGCCGAAGGTATGTGAAAAAAAACAAACATAACATCAAACTTTGATGATTGGTGAACGCCAGCAGGAACATCTGCCAGAACTAGACACATGGTGGATTCCCTGCAGGGGGAGGGCCTCAAACATTTGGTACGACAAGCCACAAGAGACAGGGCTATCCTAGATCTATTACTAACTAACAGGGAAAGGATCACAGATCTCCAGGTAGAAGGTCACCTGGGGGTCAGTGACCATCACATGGTATGGTTCAATTTGGCCACTAGAACTAAATCATCCCATTCTAAGGCATAAATATGGGACTTCACAGGAGCTGACTTTGATAAGATGGCCAGCAGAGTTAAGCTAGCCCTGGCAAAAAGAAATACAGGTGAGGGGGTACAGGCAAGGTGGGCAAGCATTAAGGATGCAATACTTGAAGCAACATCCCATTGTGTTAGAGAGAAAAGGAACTGCAAAAGAAGAAGGAAACCACTTTCATTCTCAAAAACAGTAGCAGAAAAGATCAGAGCCAAAAGGCTGGCCTTCAGAAAATATAAGGGAACACAGCGGGTTGAAGACAGGGAGGCATACAAAACTTCCCTAAGGGAAGCAGGGAAGGTAGTAAGGCAGGCAAAGGCCTAAACCGAGGAAACACTAGCACAAACAGTAAAAGAAGGTGACAAGACTTTCTATAGATACATTAGTGAAAGGAGAAAGTCCAGTGGGGTATTGCTAAGATCAAAGGAGATACGGGGGGTTTGTGAGGAGGAGGACCATGTTAAAGCATCTATCCTAAATAGATACTTCTGCTCAGTATTTACTGAAGAGAAGGTAGGGCAGGGCCCACAGCTCAGCACCATGGACACAGGGGGGAGGGAGGTGTGCACTAGTCCCTTCACAAAAGAAAGGGCCCTACAAGAGCTCGATAAACTCAGGGAGGACAAGGCAATGGGACCTGATGGCATACTTCCCAGGGTAATAAAGGACCTAAGGGTGGAACTAGCAGAGCCATTATCAGAACTGTTTAGTGAGTCTCTGAGCACAGGAGAGGTCCCAGAAGACTGGAGAAGGGCTCATGTGATCCCGCTCCACAAGAGTGGTAGCAGCGAGGAGGCAGGGAACTACAAACCAGTCGGTCTTACCTCAGTAGTGGGCAAGATTATGGAGGCACTCCTTAAGGAAAGGATAGTGCAACACCTGGAATCCATAGGAGCACAGGATCGAAGACAGCATGGGTTTACAAAAAGGAAGGTTCTGTCAAGCTAATCTCATAGATTTCTTTGACTGGGTAACCAGAGTGGTGGACCAAGGGGGAGCAGTTGATGTCACCTACCTTGACTTCAGCAAAGGTTTCGATACCGTTCCACATAGAAGATTGATTAATAAGCTGAGTAGGCTCGGGGTAGGTCAGAAGTTGGTCAACTGGGTGGCAAACTGGTTGACAGGCAGAAAACAGAGAGTGGTGGTAAACGGTATACAGTCAGAAGAGATGCAAGTCACAAGTTTTGTACCTCAGGAATCAGACCTGGGGCCAGTCCTCTTCAATATCTTCATCAGTGACATTGCAGATGGACTGGAGGGAAAGGTTTGTCTGTTTGCAGATGACACCAACATCTGCAACAGAGCAGATGATCCAGATGGGGTGGGCAGAATGAGAAGAGATCTGGATAAACTAGCAAAATGGTTGGAAGAGTGGCAACTGGGGTTTAATGCAAAGAAGTGCAAGACCATGCACATAGGGAAGAGAAACCCTGAAGCCACCTATAGGCTGGGAGGGGAGTTGCTGGCAATCACAAGGAAAGAAACAGACTTGGGCATCATCATCACCAATGACCTGAAATCATTCAAGCAGACCACTAAAGCAGTAGGTAAGGCTAGGGGGATGTTCGGGTGTATTAGTAGGGGTATCACAAGTCACAAGGGGGGGGTAATAATCCCCTCTTTACAAGACACTGGTTAGGTCCCATCTGGAGTACTGTGTGCAGTACTGGAGGCCACATCTTCACAAGGACATTAATCAAATTGAGGCAGTCCAGAAAAGGGCAACCAAAATGGTGCAGGGACTGCATCAGAAAACAAATGAGGACAGATTAACGGAGCTCATTATGCATACCGTGGAGCAAAGGAGGGAGAGAGGTGATATGATCGAAACATTCAAACATCTTAAAGGCATTAACAAGGTGAAAGAGTCTAACATGTTTCAATATAGGAAAAATAGCAGGACAAGAGGACACAGCATGAGATTAGAGGGAGGCCGATTAAGGGGTAAAGTGAGGAAGTTCTTTTTCACAGAAAGGGTGGTGGACGCATGGAACGGCCTACCTCAGGAAGTGGTGGATATGAATACAGTGCAGGGCTTCAAACAGGCATGGGCTAGACATAAGGGAGCAATATAGATGAGTATGAATAGATGGGCCATTGACAGAGCAAAGGCCGATGGAACATTTATAAGGTAGAAAAAGAAATGGGCAGACTGGATGGGCCTTGTGGTCCTTATCTGCCGTCAACTTCTATGTTTCTATGTAAACTTACCTATTCTTTATTTTTTGTAATTGCTGGTGTGGAGGTTTAGACTGTATTTCTAGTAGCTTAAAAGAAGAAGATTTTTTTTTTAGTTAGAGTGGAGTTTTATTTTGAAGAAATTGAACTGTACATGAATAAAACACAGTTGAAAATACAGCAGTTGAGATACTATTTGCCAGACAATGTAATGCAACAGTTTTAAAGTATTTTCTTTGGGGAATGTCATATCAACCAGTTTTTGGGTTATTATGAAGTGTCATATCAATTGGATTTTGTGTTATTATTGCCTTTGGAGCATAATAACCCGAAATCGGGTTAATATGCATTTTTAACAAAACAGTAATCCATTTGATATTTATGGCTACCAGTAATTATAAATTATCCACCCACCCACCTACTGAAGCACCCACCTTCCATACCCCTAGTGTCCCAGCAAAGTTTTCTATTGTAATGTTAAATAACCTTTCACTCCACTAAGCTGTCCAAAAGGTGTAACTATAGGAGGACATCATCATTTCTTTCATAACTTGGACAAAAGATGAGATGAGGCTGATCGCTCCTCCGCAGGACCCAAATAAAATGCATCTTATACAGTAAATAACAGTGGCTATATATTTTACAGTTTGGGGGCTTTGGAGTGGAGGATGGTGATGTGGGCTAATGAGGTTGCTTATTAAACTCAGGGGTTCTTGAATTGTGCCATGGTATGGGGAGGTGGGAGGCTTGTGATTTGCCACAGGTGGGGTATGTTTTTTTATTATACAAAAAGCAGTGACTGGCAGTATAGACTAGAGGTTAGTGTAATAAGATGTGAATGAGCTGGGTACATCCAAGAGGCATGGGTTTGATTCCGACAACCTCCATTTGCTTACTGTGTGACTCTGAGCACATTACTTAATTTACCTCGTGCTCCCAGGTTGCCCCTGAAAACAGGAGTTGTACCTAGTGGTCCTTACCTCGTTACCAAAGAACCAAAAAAAAAAAAGCAGGACAATGCTTTTTATAATAATAGACAATTACAATACCATGCTCACTAGGGGCTTGGGGGAGTAAGGGAGTTGGGGTTTAGAGGGTGGGTAGGTTCAAGGTTAACTAATTGGAGAGTGGAAGGGTGTACTTGTTGGAACAGAGGATTAGGACTTTTTTTGCTTTTTCAGATGGATTTTGAACTAGACCAATCCAAAATCCAGAATCTGGCTGTCGGGTCAGATTGAAAGCTATCTGATCAACCCTAGTAAGTATTGGGAAAGTTACTAATTCTAAAATGCATAGTAATAAAAAGCCATTCATTAGAAAATCTTGGGGTTGGTAAAACAAATTCTGTTGTCATGGTTAATTACTGTACATAGGTTGCATGATAACAAACTAAATGGGTGGCTCTGATTTGTACGTAAAACAAAAATATTTTAAGAATAGAGCTAAAACAGTGTTGCCTGATGAAATAACCAATATTATAAAATTAGGGATGGACTTTGTCCATAAAAGTTCACTGGAGGAGTTTCATGAACTTCACGGACCTTTATGAACCCTATCTATTTATGAATGCTCGCAAGCACATGAGTTCCATTTGATGTTCATGCCTAAGACATGAGCATTAATGAACAGTTTGATGCAGGCTTGATGAATGTTCATGAGTTAAGTCCTTTGTGAATAATTCATGAATGGTTCTGATCATTTCAACTGCGTGAGTTCAGCCACTCCCAGTTGGAAGCCAGTGTGATCCAGTGGGTAGAGCACTGAACTGTGAAACTGGACATCATGGGTTCAAATCCCATGACAACCCCTGGCTCACCATGAGACCTTGAAATTTTACCACTTAACTTCCTCATGTTTCAGCTGGACAATTGGTGCAGTGCCAGTACTATTGCTCTTAGTGCTAGTAACCTAAGTTCAAGAATCACCTAGAGTCGTCATGAGTCAGCTGGGAAAGATGGCTGGAGCATCTAATGAACTGCTCTCCACCTTCAGAATGGAGGCCAGAGATGCCAGCCCATCGGCACAGTGGTAGTGCTACCGCTTGTGATGCCGGCAACCCGAGTTCGGTAGTGACCACGGGTCATTGGAGGGTCGGCCAGGGGAGAAGGACTGAACATCCAGCGGGCCACTCTCCTTCTCTGGGGTGGGATGGGTAGCACTCCATGCTGCAATACCGCCACCACCTGGGTGACCATGGATGATGATGGTGCAGCAGAGGAGGCTGAAGACATGGAAGGGACAGATGTATGCTGAGGGCCAGAGCGAAGGAGCATCACCACACCCCTTCAGCTCATTGGCCCTCCTTGCATGCAGTTGTCTGAGCAGAGAGGAGAACAAGGAAAATGTGCTCTGCCAGCGATCCAGGCAATGAGCCCCCAGTGATACACCTGCAGAAAGAGAGGGGCTCCAAAGGCAGAGTCCACCTGTGCGCACTTCCCTGATGTTTGGGAGAGGTAAGGGGGAACCTCCTTCACCCTGCCTGGTGGGTTATCTGAGGGCTCTGGAAGACTGAAGCGAAGCACTTTAAGGAACAGACACCTCAGGCCTCTTTCAGGAAAGCAGGTGTAGCTGAGCGGCACATGAGGCTCGGAGAGAGGGACTGCTGGCAGAGTGATTAAGGGGACAAAAAGAATAAGTAAAAAAAAAAAAAAAAGAATGGAGGCCAGAGAGATCTGCCACCTAACTGCCACTTAGCAAAGGCTTGGAGGTGGCACATGTAAAGAATGATTGGGAAACGTCTGATGCTGGCACGACACTTACATACATGGTTGCATAACCTGGACATCATATGCATGGCTGCATCATGGGAGGTAAGAAAGGGGAAAAACAGGAACTGGTTGGGCAAATGAAACCCTGCCTGCTCCAATGTCTGAAATAGAGCTTCCCTCCTATGGCCCCTGGATGTACTCCTTTGCTTCATCTCGGCCTAGGGTGATTAAATATGGGTGTGGAACTGCTAAGGATCTGAAGGGCAGGCCCCATCTCAGGGGCACAAACCTCAGAGATACCACAACAGTATGCAGTGGGTGGACAGAGGATTCCCAGGCACCCAGGTTAGAGAGCCCTTGAGAAAGTTAGGTGGCGCTGGCAAGAGGTGGAAGGAGGTTCTAGCCAAAGGTCCGGTGGGGGGTAATAAAGTATAAAAAAAAATCGTCTTTATGTTTCAATCACTGTGAAACTGGACTGAGACAGAACCCTACACTAAAAAATAAATCTTTCATCTCATGCATCCGCATCCGAGGTTAGCGTTCTGTAAACAAACTATCACATTCTGCGCTTTCGCCAGCAATAACAAGTTTGAATGACTGACAACTTTTTATTTTATTTTAATTGCCTGCCTTCCACCCCTTCGTGGTTTGCTGGGTTTTGCCAGTCCAACTGCTGCTGTTGACCCAGAATAATTTGTCATGGTGCCTTCTTAATTACCGCTCCTGTTATGAGCCATTACATCACTCTCTAGGGCCTCTGGGAGATGATTATCTGCTATTTACTAGAAAATGTGAAAACCATGTCAAAGTTGTCAGCGCAAGCTGATGCCAGTGTTTGGATGAAATCTGAAAGAACAATGTGTGACAATTATCTGAAACACGAACAGATTGGAATCCACTTTGGGCATTTCAGCTGACAGGTAGCATGTAATCCTGCCTACGGTATGCAAGACATGGCCTCATCTGCAAACAACAGTGTGGTGAAAATGATATGACATTTCCATGGGGGCAGAAATCACTTCAGTGGCTAATTGGCCACAAGACAAATCACCTGCTGACTTAAAAGATTGCCCTGCTGTTTCCTGGCTCTTCATATGGAGTGGACTCTGCATACAGGCCAAGACTGGAAATGTTAGGGAGTCCATTGCCCAAAAGTCATGCACAGTGGAGTTGAAAAATCACATTTCTGCCAATTTCAAAGCAGACAGGAATAGTGTTCTACAAGCACTGGCTGGCACTGGGTTGTAACATGTTGTCTGCACTATTGTTTCTTGTCCCCTTCCCACATGTTTTTCAAATCCCACTGTGCTGCTGTGCAGGTATATTGATCCTTGCAAGCTTAGAAGGATCAGTCAGCTCAAATCCCAGTGCCCTATACTGTAGTGCTAAGACATTGTGTTTATCCTATGGTATTAAGAGTTTGAATCTTGGTGCCCCTTCACTTGATATAGTTTTTTCCTAATACACTCAGAGCTGTAAATTATAATGCCCTAGCACTGGTTGTGTATTGATTCAAGTTCACTTGGAAGCTGCAAGTTACAATCCTTTTGCAATAGTGCATTGGTGTGTTGATTCTCCTGTAGTTAGTTAGTTAGTTAATTAGTTAGTTAGTTAGCTTTTGAAACCAGGTAAGCTCACTAGGAAATTCAATCTCCTTTTAAAGGAGTGATATGGACATGAAGAAGATGGCCAGTCACAAACTACACATTAAGGTAGTGTTGTGTCTTGTTAGCTCACATAAAAACAGGGAGAAAGAAAAAAAGTTTTTGCTAGGTAAAGATAATACGTTTGAAAGGCTAACAAAAAGTTAAAGATACACGCTTTCAAGGCCTAAAAGCTTCTCCTTCAGGTATGTTACAATGTAGGCTGAAATGCCATTTATACGAGCTTGGTTTTGATTAGAATTGCATTTCTAAATAAATGAATAAATCTTGCTGCAGTGGTGCATTGATATTAAAAACAGGGCTGTGCCATCCCAGAGGGTCAGTGGCAGGGTTGCTGTTGACAGGGTTAGGGACCTGGGCTCATGCCCCAATCCATAGCATGCTGGGAGGGGAAGGGGGGAGGCCGGTACAAAGATCACCGAATGTCTCATAGAAATACAAAATCACACATGCCCCCACAATGCAAAGCATCATGGGCTGCATATGCAAATCACCAGATGCACGCTCCTGTTCCTCAGAGGAACAGCTGTTGGCCTCCCAAGTGATGACAGTGGTCAGTACAACAAGAACAAACAGGCTTCCTTGAGAGGGGAAGACAAACTGATGCTGTTGCAATAAGATTGCAGGTGACTTCATGCATTATAAGGCTAGTTCTCAGGGATGGCAGAAAAAATGGAAGTAGGGCACAATCCTACTGTAGAAATGAAAGATAATGTCCAGCTCAGCTCCTCCACAGTCAATTTGAACTTTGCTCCCGAGTTCCATGAGAAGTTTGTGGAAGATCCAAGAAAAAGAGTCACACTGGGTGCAGAAACTCAGTGAATAATTTAGGTGGTCAGTCATATGTACCCTAGGGTAAAACAAAAAAGTTGTGCACTCCACAGTGTGTGGTGCAAAACCTTAATATCACAAGTCAAAACATACAGAACACTGAAATGTATTTAAAGTGCAAGTACTGTACAGTAACATCATAGTACATTATGGTACAGCTGATGTACAGTAGAAGAATAGCAAATAATAAGTAGTAGTAAATTTTATTTATTTCGGGTGCCCTTCCCTGAAAGCATGGGGCACCCTTACAAATACAGGACAGGCAGTAGAGCCAAACACAAAGTCATAAATCATCCTTAATCACATTGATAAAACAGTTCCAGTATATTCCTCAGAGATAAGTTACTAGAATACATAAATAATTCTACTATTCAGGATTCAAAAGCTGCTAGAAAAAGAAAGGTTTTAAAACCATTTTTAAAACCCTCAAGGGAGTGAGCCTCCAGGAGGTACTCTAGCAGGAAGTTCCTGAGAACTGGGGCAGCAACTTTGAAAAAGCCTGGTCTCCGGATGATTTTAGTCTTGCCCTGGGCACCTCAAGGAGGGCCTTCCCTGCTGACCTAAGGGGATGACTCGGTATGTACGGATGCAGGAGCTCTTTCACGTAACCCAGATGCAACCCATGTAGGGTCTTATAGGTTAAAAGACCTATTGCATTTTAAAGGAGATGCGCAAACACACTGGCAGCCAGTGCAGTTCATGCATAACCAGTGTTATATGACTGGATCTTGGCAGCCCCATCAATAGCCAGGATGTAGTATTCTGGAGCAGCTACAAGTGCCTCAGTGCACCTCTAGTGACCATGAGGTAGAGTGTGTTACAGTAGTCAAACCTGAATATCAAGTCTCAGACCACTGTCCATAACAACGCACAAATGCTTAACCTTAGAGGATGCCTCTAATTCAATCGGGACAATAAAAAGCTGTAAACTTTCCCCTGAGGCCTCAACTCCCCCCTTTTGACCTGGGTCCACCATCAGTACTTCAGTCTTACCCAGGTTGAGTCCCAACCAGTTAGACAATGTCCAAGCCCGGATCTCAGCCAGGCATTTTTTCAGCACATCGACAGCGTTGGATCTTCCGGGTATGAAGGTTAAGCAGAGCTGAATATCATCAGAACAGCAATGAAAGCTCAGCTCATACCACCTAATGACCTTGCCCAAGGACAGCATGTACACTGTGAACAGCATGGGTGAAATGACAGAACCTTGGGGCACTCCACAGGGCAGGGCCATCGGGCCAGAGGACTAATTCCCAAGAATGACCCTCTGGAATCTGCCCTGCAGGCAGGACTCAAACCAGCTGGTGACCTTGCCGGTGAGTCCCACATACTCCTGCATTCTGTCCAATAGCACCCCATGATCCACAGTGTCAAATGCAGAAGAGAGATTGAGGAGGATGAGAATAGTTTGCTCTCTGTCTCTCAACCTGAGCAGGTCATTCCACACCCTAACACTGTTTCCGTGTTATGCATGGCCCTAAACCCAGACTGGAAAGGTTCATAAATCTGGAGTCCACAAGGTAACTCTTGAGCTTGTCTGTGACCACTTTATCCAGAACCATCCCAAGAAAGGGAAGGTTCAAGATAGGCCAATAGTTCATCAAGATGTCAAGGTCCAAAGATGTTTGTTTCAGCAAGGGCTTTACCACAGCCTCCTTAAGAGGCTCAGGGAAAAACCCCACCACTAAAGAACATCCAACAGTCTCAATGAATATTCTATTCCTCCTTTAAAGAAATAATTTTATTTTCAAATAAATTTTATCTCTGCACAAGCCAGCGTTTTGTGAGGTGTTCTTCCCCATTTTATAAAGGTAGCAGTTGTGGTCTGATAATTTTTCCAAACTGCTTCTTAGCATTGTCTTTATAAGACAAAGAACCTCAGTGCAAAAGCACTGAGACAAGGAGTACCCCAAAGGGCATTGGCCATAAAGCCAAGTTTCAAAGAAATACAAAATCACACATACCCCTATAATCCACAGCATTATGGGCTGTGTATGCAAATCACCATGCAATTTTAGGCTGACGCAGCTTTAAGCAGGAATGCATGGTGCCATGGGGCCTCTCACACAATCTGCAAAGGGTGCAAACAGAAGACACAGACACATGTTTCATCCTACCCATGACTCATCAGTGTGCCTTGTCTGTATGACACCCCAGGGGAATGAATCAGCTGCCATAAGTTGGTCTTATGGGTTTGGGGTTTGGGTGAGCTCCAAAAAAACCAAAAACAAGCTACAGGACAAATCACCTCAGTTCTGCAAGGGTTACCCAAAGGGCACTGGCCATAAAGCCAAGTTTCAAAGAAATACAAAATCACACATGCCCCCATAATGCACAGTATCATGGGCTGTGTATGCAAATCGTCATGAAATTTTAGGTTGGTTCAGCTTTAGGCAGGAATGCATGCTGCCAAATTGTTAGAAGGTGCAGCAATCCTTTGTTGCTATGGCTCCCTGGCTCACATGGAAGCTTCCAAGTAATACCCCCACTCTGGGCTTTTACAGGTTAAAAGTTTGCTTGCCTCAGGGTGCCATCTCCTCTGCCTCTCTGTGACTCCTTTTAAAGGCAATGCTGAGAAGCAATTTGAAAAAATTAAGAGACTACCATTGTTGCCCTGAGAAAGCAGTGATGGACAACCCACAAAGGAGAGGCAGAATTAAATTGAAAATAAAATTATTGGCTTTTATAACCAGAACTAGAATTGTTCTCATTCTTATGGGTAATTTGCTATTTAGAGAAGTTCCTCTGACTGACATTTCTATTACTCCAGCAGGAGTATGGGCATCCTGGAACCCCCTCCTGAATATCAAATACCAGACATCCAAGTCTCACAGTACTATTCCAAACTGCCCCAGTTTGATGTGTGGCATTGGATATTATAATGTACAATGGACATAAGAAATTATGTAACCTGATTGGTCAGTTACGGTCTTTATCCTTGGGTAAATCCTGCAATAACCCATGGTCGAGGAAGGGCATTTATAAAAAAAACATAATTAAACACATTTTACATTTATTTTTACATATGGGTCCATTCTATAATTGCAATAATGTACTCCAGGACATAGGTAACTGGAGGAATACCCAGTTCTCATGTGGTTAAGTCACTTGGCTCTGCCTCAAGATACACCACATGAGGGGTGGATAAATTCCCTAATAAGCTATGCCCTGTCATGCCTTATTGCTTAATTCACCTACATTGGATGCACTAGGATGATACTCCACCTGGACTTTGAACAGATTTAAATATTCTATAAACTCTGACTTGTGCTGGAACATTTTTTCCACCACATACCAGGGAGTCCTCAATATTTTATGTTTTATCCCTGGTAAAGTCCTATGCACCCTGTCCTCTTTAGTACTTGTACTTGAAAAATAAAAATCCTTTTAAAAGTTGCAAAATAAATAAAAAGACCTCTCTAAAGTCCAGGGCTTGTCATTTGGCCACACTCCTATCCCTGTCATCTTCGCCCCCTTCCTTGTTCTCCCCTACAGTGATTCTTTGAAAAACTTTTTTTAATCTTTTTCTGAATTTATTTACAGTTTGGCCTGTCCCTTGAAAAACTGTACACATGTTTAACCTCCTACACCTTTAGTTACATTGCACACATTGCACTCTCACTTTTAGCAACTTCTATGCTTGAGAAAGTGTCAGATGATATTAATGAAGACGCATACTGTATTATGTTCCCTTTTGTTTGTTGAGACATGATTCCCTTGTGCCTGTGCCACATGCAGTTTTTTCTTCTCAATAACATCCTGGTGTATGATGCAGCAGACAAAACCGCACTCAATAAAATCAAAATGTCCCTGAACAAAGCCTGCTGCCTACTTACGGGCTCCAGCAGACTCACCTACACATGTACCTTACATGACCTTGCTGAAGGTCCTTCTAATACCGAGCCCCAACCTGGTGCAGTGCCTTCCCCTTCGATATCGCATCACAACTAAGAATAAGGCCCTTTAAATCTGCCCTTAGGCAACACATAATCACCACCTGCAGCTGTAACTGCACATAGCTGTTTGCTTCCCCACCTCACTGGGCCCCCCTTCCCCCACTGTCTCATGCACCTACTTTTATTTATAACAGAACCTAAATTGCTGTATCTGGTGTACTAGATGGTTTAGCTACATCACTTTATAGGACCTGTATAGAGTTTCACTCTTTTATGAATTGTATTCCTGGTAACATAGAAACGTAGAATTTAACGGCAGATAAGGACCGCTTGGCCCACTCAGTCTGCCCATTTTCCTACCTAATGGATAAGCTGCAGATCCTAGTTAACCAGCAGCCTACTTCTTCCTACCCCCAACCCCTAGAATTGCCTTATGACTGTCCCATGCATGCTTGAATTCCACCATTTTGACTCCACAACCTCCTCCGGAAGGCCGTTCCATGCATCCACAACCCTCTCTGTGAAAAAATACTTCCTTAAATTACCTCTGAGCCGCCCCTCTATCTTCAAATTGTGCCCCCTTGTTCTTGCATACCTCTTTTTTTTGAAAGATGCTACCCTCTTGGACTTTGTTGATTCCCTTGAGGTACTTGAAAGTTTCTATCATGTCCCCCCTCTCCCTCCTTTCCTCGAGGCTATACATATTAAGCTCCTTAAGTCTCTCTTCATATGTCTTCTGGTGCAGACCCTGCACCATTTTAGTTGCCCTCCTCTGGACAGCTTCCATCCTGTCTATGTCTTTGTGGAGACTGGGTCTCCAGAACTGCCATGAGTACTCCAGATGGGGTCTCACCAGCTGTCTGTACAGAGGAATAATAACTTCCTGTTTTCTACTGGTGATGCCTCTCCCTATGCATCCCAGTATCCCCCCAGCCCTCCTTGCTGCCCTCTCACATTGCTTGCCCACCTTTAGGTCATCTGATATGACTACCCCCAGGTCCCTTTCCATTTTTGTTGTTGTTAGTATCTCATCCCCCATTGTGTACTCTTCCCCTGGGTTTTTGTTTCCCAGGTGCATTACCTTGCACTTCTTAGCATTGAATCTAAGCTGCCATACATTTGACCATTCCTCTAACCTTGCCAAGTCCCTTCTCATCCTTTCCACCCCACCTTGTGCATCAACTCTGTTGCAGATCTTTGTGTCATCTGCAAAGACATACTTTTCCTTCCAGTCCCTCTGCAATGTAACACATAAAACATTAAAGAGGCCCGGTCCTAATACTGAACCCTGTGTACCCCACTAGTAACCCCTTTCTTCAGAGTGGACTCCATTTACTATTACTTCTGTGTCCTATTCTCAGCCAGTTCTTTACCCAGGCTGTCATTTTGGGACCCACTCCCAGGCTGGCTAACTTGTATATTAATCTTTTGTGTGGGACTGTGTCAAATGCCTTGCTAAAGTATAGGTAGGCCATGTCCACAGCCCCTTCCTGATCAACTACTTTGGTCACCCAGTCAAAGAAATCTATCAGATTTGTCTGGCATGACCTTCCCGCTGTACATCCATGTTGCCTTGGGTCCTGTGCCCCTCTAGCCTCTAGATACTCGACAATTCTTTCCTTCAGAAGTGATTCCATCATTTTCCCTGCCACTGAGGTTAAACTAACAGGTCTGTAGTTTCCTGCTTCTGCCTTGCTCTCACTTTTGTGAAGGGGAATCACATCTGCCCTCCTTCAGTCCTTGGGTACCACCCCATCCTCCCATGATTTGTTAAATAGGGTAGTCAGTGGTGTCACTAGTTCTACCCTTAGTTCTTTCAGAATTCTGGGATGAATCCCATCAGGCCCCATTGCTTTGTCCACCTTCAGTTTTGAGAGTTCTTTCAGAACCCTTTCTTCTGTAAATGGGCTGGTATCAACTTCTGTATCCAGAGTGTTTCTACTGTTTGTTTTAGGTACCTCCCCCTCTTCCTTTGTAAATACTGAGGAAAAATATTTGTTTAGTATCTCTGCCTTTTCACAGTCACCCTCTGCCCACCCTTCCTCCCTTTATTAAGTCTCACTATCCCTCCTTCATCTTCCTTCGCTCCCTGATGTACCTATAAAAGGTTTTATCCCCCTTCTTAACTTAGTTGGCTATCTTTTCCTCGGTTTGGGCCTTTGCTGTTCTGACTGCCTTCCCAGCTTCCTTTTGCTTCAACTGATACAGTTCTCTGTCCTGCTCCTTCTGTGATTCCTTGTACTTCCTGAATGCTTTTTCTCTTGAACCTCCACTGCCACTTCCTTTGAGAACCATAGTGGTTTCTTACATCGTTTTGTTTTGTTTATTTGCTTCACACAAAGGCTTGTTACCTCTGTGATGTCAGTTTTTTATTCCCCATTGTTCTTCCACCCTCCTTCCCCCATTTGCTAGTGCATTCCTTAGGCACTCACCCATTTGGCAAAGTCAGCCCTCCTAAAGTCCAGTACTTTTGCCTCTGTGATGGCTTGATTCTATTGCTGTGTTTATTGTGAACCATACTGTTCGATAGTCGCTAGTTCCCTGATGGCTACCCTTCTACATCTGTGATCCTCTCTTCATCTCCATTTGAGAGAACCAGGTCTAAGATTGCTCCCTCTCAAGAGGGCTCCAATACTGGTTGTCTAAGGCATGCGCCCTGTAGGGCATCTAGAATAACCCCACTCTTTGAAGTGACTGCTGCAACTGCACTCCAGTTAACATCTAGCATATTCAGATCACCCATCAGCAATATCTCCCCTTTTTATGGTATTTATGTACATACATGTATAGTGGTTTCCTGTATAGAGTTTTTGCTCTCGTATAAATTGTATCCCTTGTATTTATGTACATACATGTATAGTGTTCCCTACATCGATCTGTACTCTATGTAACTACGTCTGTATTTGTATATACTATCTGTTTCCTGATGAAGAGCCTTTGTAAATGAGTCCCTGTCTCAAAGGTTTGCAGTTCAGAGTTCTACTAAATAAAATAAATAAATAAAAATTTCTAGACTCCACATGGCAGGTGCAGAGCAAAATGTGACACTGAAAGCTTCTCCACTTGTCCCTTATCTCTATCCCCTCTTTAATTATACAGACACATCTGCAACATGTACCAGGAATCAAACTTGGGCCTCTGTGACCCGAAGGCAGCAGCACTAACCATTCAGCTAAAGGAAGCTTTTAACTAGTCTCAATAGAGTGGACACAGCACAGTTAGTTTTATTTACTGGATTTTGTTTAGTTAATCTGAGAAAGAGAACATCTACTAGGGTCACATGTTTAAGGTGAATGGAGTAGTGGTGCGCGACATGGCCCCAATTTGCTCCGCGAAGAGATCCGTGGAGTAAAGGCGAATTCACGGAGTGCTCCAGCACACGGGAAGCGGAGTACTTTCACAAGGTAATGGGTAATGTGAAGTCCATTGAAAACAATGACTTCACGTTACTTTGCCTTCCCAAACCACTACTCCACCAATTCTAAAGGTGAAGTACAACCTCACTTCACCTTGTTTTTAAGCTCCAAAGGTGAATTTTGCAGTGTTTCATGGGATTTCAGGTCACATGGGCTCTAGATTGTTCTGCACAGCCTCAGTTTGGGGTAATGTGTGTAGTAGGAAGCTGTAGGAGACAATCTGCTCTGAGAGCTCTCTGCAATTCAAACCTTCAAAAAGCTGTCAAAAAAGCCTTTTTGAGTATTTTTTTTTGCTGAAACTTTAGTTCATCAATTATAGGAAACCCTCCTGTGCTCATATCATCGAGCTTTTATTGTTTGTGCATGGATTTTGAATGTTAATGTACAATGTTCAGTCTGTGTACTGAGAGACAGTGGAAGTGTGCTTTGTGGGAGGGGTATATCTGTAGTGTAGGTAGATTAACTTGGAGAAAAAGACAGTGCTTTCTGTTTTGGTGATATTTTTCTTGTTTAACTGTGTTAATGTACACACAGTAATATTTTCAATATTTCTTGTCATTTTTTTGCTGATTGTTGTGTTGCAGCAGTGCATAATTTTAGTTTATTCAAAATATGTGGTTATATTACTGAAGTTTTCAATTTGCTATGCATTATTGTGTGTGTGTGAGTATGTGTGTGACGCGTCATCAAATCAGACACCTTTTATTGTGCCACATAATAATTTCAGCAATGTGAAGCTGCTATCCACTGCAGCTGTGTAATTTTTGTACTTCTTTGTGGTATCTTTACTGGTACTGGTACTAGTACTAGTGACTGTTACTGCAGCAGTACAGTACACTGCCCTCGGCCAGCCCCAACCGTAAAGGTATTCTTTTCCAGATTTGAATTTCTGATGGTGAACACTGGTTAGGTGTTGTGCCTTTGTGTCTGCATCTCTTCATTGCACAGCACAATCTTAATCTGTCTGTGCATTTGCATCTCTTTAGGGGCCAATCTCCATCTGTAACTTAAGTCACAGTTGTTTCTTTGCCTTCCCTTCAGAGTACTGGAAAGGTGTGGTGCTTAATTCTGCATGAACATTGTACTCATTAATATGCGTTTTTAAGTCAGGACCATCATCAAGAGTCACTCATGATACAAATCATGTTCTTCATCATCACAGTCACAAATCACGATTCACGATCATTCACGTTATGAATCACATTAATTTTTTTTCTAGTTACTTGGACGTATTGTAAGCCTGTTTTGTAATATGTCTCCATGCTTCACCACCCCACCTTTGCACTCATTGATATGTGTTTTTAAGTCTGAGAGTTTTAAGCTACAGCTCATCAGAGAAGTACAGCCATAGGCAGTAAGCATTCACGTTTCTTTATCATCACGGTCACAAATGCAGTCACAAATCACGATTCACGATCATTCACTTTACGAATCACATTAATTTTTTTTCTAGTTACTTGGAGGATGTATTGTAAGCCTGTTTTATAGCATCTCTCCAGGCTTCACCACCCCACCATTGTACTCATTGATACGTGTTTTTAAGTCTGGGAGTTTTAAGCTACAGCTCATCGGGGCCTGGGGAAGTACAGCCATAGGCATTCACATTTCTTCATCATCATGGTGACAAATGCAGTCACAAATCACGATTTATGATCACATCATGAATCTCAACATACATTTTTTTTAATAGTTACTTGGATGTATTGTAAGCCTGATGATCATGGTGCTGAACAGGGATGGGATCCACACCTGGGCCCGGGGGAACAGGCATATACTGCTCCAGAAGACCTGGTGCTGGACTTGGTGGTGGTGGTGGTGGTGGTGGTGGTGGCTCAACTGCTTCAGAGTCAGGACAGGAGGCAGTGCTGGTCCTGCTTTGGGGGGGCACTCACAAGTTTTGAGTGGTCCAACAGGAATGGGCGCCCATGCCCTCCACACATGCACATGGTATGATGCTTACCACTACCATGCTGTCCCAAAGCAGCCCCATCCCAGATATTCCCTCATCCTGGTCCATCTCTCCTACTGAGCTCCCTCAGTCTGAGCAATTACTACTCACACTGTCACACAACACACACACACAGTCACACAGACACAGACAAACAACTAACTACTTATAAAGGTAAGAAAATAAAATTTACAGAATGAACAAATTAAGTAAAAAAGAGTACAGAAAAGACAAAAAAATTAGCTTTTAAAAAAGCTGTGGGGTCTAAATCAAAGTTTAAGTCTCCTCCTCACTCTGATCTAAAAGTATCAGCAGTCACAAAACACACTACCCTCTCTCTGTCTGCACAGGAGAAAATAAAAGTGTCTGCTTGTATGACTAACTTTCTTCCTGCCTAGCTAAAGAGCATGTGACTTACAGTACTGTAAGCCATGTGATGTGTAGGGGGGGCTGCCAAATCTGAAACACCAAATGTATCACTTAAAATCCTAATGAGGAACGCGAAGTCCATTAAAAACAATGACTTCACCTTACTTCGCGTTGCCATTCTGCCTTAACATGAAGTGGTAATGGCAAGGCGAAGTGAGCACTTTGCATTGCCCACTCTGCGTAGTGGAGTAGCAACACGAAGTGCCCACTTCACGTTCACTTCGCCGGGTGAATTTTAAGTTCGCTGTATCTCTAGAATGGAGGATGTTCAAAAAATACATCAGAAAGCATATTATCACAGAAAGAGTGATGGAGCTGCAAAACTAACTTCCAGGCAAGGTTATGGAGGCAAAGAACTTGTCAATCATAACCATTTACTGGAAAGAGTAAAATAAAATCATGTCTTACATCACAGACAGGACACAATGAGTAAGTGTTGAAGGCAGTCTCTCAAATTGTAATAGAGTAACAAGCAATGCACCTCAAGGCTCTATATTGGGCTCATTGTTGTTTAAATGTATATGAATGGCTTGCCAAATTATATATGTATCTTTGAAATTCATCTCTATGTGGATGATATGGTCTTATTGGTGTCTGATACTGATTATGAGAAAGTTAAAGGAAATTATTCCTCTGAGCTTTACATTCATGGTTTGCCTGTTGCAAGCTTATATTTAAGATCCAGTAAAAATATATTTTAACAAGCATTTGTGAATGCTGAATGTTGTCTTGCTGGCATTGGCATTGGAAGTGCAGAAGTTAGATGCATAATAGGAATGGCAGTGAAGTATTGAACTGACGTCAACCCCACCCCCACCCTGCAGAGACTGACAGGCACTGAGGTGTGCCTGTGGGTCATCAGCTATAATGCTCACACCATTTCATCTCACCGTACCCTACGTGTCATGGTGTGCCTTGGGGTCTTCGGGCCTTACGCTCACCCCATGCCATAAGGAAATATGCTGAAATAGGTGCACTATAGGAGAATAGGGTGAACTTTGGGGCCAAAGAGTCCAAGGTACAACTTAATGCCTGTCAGTGGGTGCAGGCTAGGGGTGGAATTGTGTGAGCATTACAGCCGAAAATCCCAAGTCACACCCCGGATGTCTGTCAGTCTCTACAAGGTAAGGCGCAACAGTTGGAAACCCTAATGCCCCAGGCATTTGTTGATTATTTTCACTCCAAATTTTCAACATGGGTTTTTTGTAACCCTACCTCATGAACAGCGGCACTATCAGCTTGTTAGCTGAAAGGTGATTTTGCACAGCAACTGTGCCATTTGGCACCACAGGTGCGAAAACACATTTCAGGCAGGATGTTAAAAATTACAGATGTACTGTTCATGAGGAGGTGTAAAAAAATGGTCATGTTGAAAATCTGGAGTGAAAATCTGGAAAAGTGGTGAAGTCACAAGCGTGAGTAGAAACTGGCAACAGACACCCGTAACACAATTATTTTGGGAATTTTTTTAACAAAATTTTCAACAGAGGCATTTTGGGACCTCCGCTGATGAACATGACAGTTGTACCATAAATAAGGAGGTGTGAAGAAATGGCAATGTTGAAAATCTGGAGTGAAAATATTTAAAAAAATCTTGAAGCATGCATGGAAACTGAGCGACTCACGCTTGTAACATAGTAATTTTTGGAATTTTGTCACCAAATTTTCAACACAGGTATTCTGAGACTTCGTTCATGAACAGTGTCACTGTGATTTTCTTAATCTGTCCCGAACATTGATTTCCCACAGCGAATGCGCCATTGTGCCCCAGATGTGTGACAACACAATTTCGGCAGAATATGAAAAATGTCAGCTGTACTGTTCATAAAGAGGAGTAAAGAAATGGCATGGTTGAAAATCTGGAATAAAAATATTAAAAATTCTCACAGTTATGAGTGCATGGAAACTGCGCAATGCATGTTCATAACACAGTCATTTTTTGGAATTTTTTCACCAAATTTGCAAAATAGGCTTTTTGGGAGCCCACCTCATGAACAATGGCACTGTCATTTTGTTAATCCATCCCAAAAGGTGATTCCACACAGTGATCACAAAATCACCTTTTGAGGCTGAATAACAAAATGACAGTGACTGACTTCATGAGGTAGGGTCTCAAGAACCCCATGTTGAAAATTTGGAGTCAAAGTAAACAAGCATTTGTCAATGCTGAATGTTGTCTTGCTAGCATTGGCATTAGTAGTGCAGAAGTTAGAGAGATGCATAATTGAAATGGCAGTAAAGTATTGAACTGGTGCCAACCCCACCCCCACCCTGCAGAGACTGACAGGCACTGGGATGCGCCTTTGGATCGTTGGCCATAGTGCTCATGCCATTTCACCTCACCCTACCCTGCAGACACCGTCAAGTGTTGTGGTGTGCCTTGGGGTCTTCTGGCCTTACTGTGCAGAACCAGTGGGTGACACCAGGGGTGGGGGTCAACAGGATATGGCAGCCCATGCCAGTCCACCAGAGGCTAACATTCCCCCTTCAAAACAAGCCAGATATGTGCCATAATATCAGACCAGTGCCAGTGACACCCCCAGCCCATACCTCTTCACCCAGGACTGGGGACCAGTGGAGAATGGGCTGTACTTGCCCCGGTATGAACTGGACAACCAGTCAGAGAGGGGCACATAGGTGGTATGACAGCCCCAAAGTAGATGCCTTCTGTGCCAACTGCACTTGCTTCCCTGGCAATGTGCAGGATCATGCAGTTGTCTGTCCCCTTGCCTGCCCCCAGCCCGCCGCAGAGATGGGTCCTGTGACCATGATTTGGGCATGGAGTAAGCATACAACAATGGCTCTGGATGCTATGGGGTTCCCCAAAGGTGCACATCCTGTGCATGAGGGCCTCTGCAGCTGTTCACCCCCTTTGCAAGAGTGGAGCAGCTGCAAGCATTGTGTGGAGCATGCCCTTATTTCAAAGCACATTACATATAGAATAATGCATGGGGTGGTGTGTGTAATGAGACTGTTACACATGCCTGAGGTGTGGGATGCTACATAAACCCGAGGGCAAAGCCGGGGGTTTAGTAAAGCATCCCACACTGATTATTGCAAATGCGTTAAGTTACGAGCGTGCATTGCGCAGTTGCTATGCACCTCGTAAAACAGTCATTTTATGGAACATTGTCACCAAATTTTCAACACAGGCATTTTAGGACCTCTGTTCATGAACAGTATCACTGTCATTTTTGTAATGTGTCCCGAACATTGATGTCACACAGCAACCATGCTATTCTGTGCCAGAAGTGCGAAAACACATTTTGGCCAGGATGTGAAAAATGACAGCTGCACAGTTCACAAGAAGGTGTGGTAAAATGCCAATGTTGAGAATCTGGCATGCAAATAGTGCCAAATGGCCAGCCATGAGTGTGTATTCTTTGAGTTGCTGTGCCACATAAATAAAACAAGTCACTTTATGGAGTATTGTCACCAAATTGTCAACTCAAGCATTTTAGGATCTCTGCTCATGAACAGTGTCACTGTCATTTTCGTAATGTGTCCCGAACACTGATTTCGCACCATGACTGCACTATTCTGTGCCGGAAGTGCGAAAACACATTTCGGCCAGGATGTGAAAAATGACAGCTACGGTTCACAAGAAGGTGTGGTAAAATGCCAATGTTGAGAATCTGGCATGAAAATACTGCGAATTCGATAACTTACGAGCGTGCACTTTGCAATTGCTACGCATGCTCGTAAAACAGTCATGTGTTGGATTTTTCCCACCAAATTTGCAACCTAGGGTTTTTGAGAGCCCCCCCTCATGAACAGTGGCACTGTCATCTCTTACACAGTCCTGAAAGGTGATTCTGTGCAGTGACTGCGAAATCTCCTTTCGGGACGGAATAATGCCATGACAGTGCACGAATTCATGAGAAGGGGTCCCAAAAACCCCATGTTAAAAATGTGGGGCCAAAATTCACAAAAATGCCTGAGATATGCACTAAAGTTGAAAAAACCCTATCTATCCCATTATACAGCTTACTGGCATTTCCTCAGTTTACGGTTGGCTTTGAAGAGTGAGATGTGTTCCCGGTCCACTGATGATCATCACGCCAAGCTCCAGAGGTAAGTATGGGGTATGGGGGGGGAGTGTAGGGAGGCAAGGTGCACAGTGAGTGGGTGCGGGTGGGGGCAGGGGGGCACTGAGACTATGAGGGACCATTTTGCTTTTACAGGTAGTAAAAGGAAAAGAAAACATCTCGGGACAGTTTTTTTTTTCAGGGGATTTGTACGCTGAGGTGGGCTCCCAGCATGCCACCTAACTGTTTGGGGGTCTGTAGCCGAAGGGGATTGGGCACCCTCATGACCAAATAACACGGGGAATTTATGCCCGGAGTTGGGCCCCCATCGGCACTACAAAGAAGGAGGGACGCAGAGCCGGAGGGATTAGGCACCCCTCAGCATTAAACAATTGGGGATGTTATTTCTGCTGATGGGAGTGGGCTCCCCTGTCGACACTAAAGAAAGGGAGGGTGGGGTAACAGCCGAGGGGGGATTGGGCACCCTCTTGGCATTACACAATTGGGGAGGCACTTTATGCAGATGGGGGGTGGGCTCCCCATCGGCACATTGACAGGGGGCAGGGGCAGCTGACAGGGGGATTGGGCACCCCCGGAGTTGGCAGTTCTACGGCTGTGTCCTGCCATGCACATAATGGTGGCAAGCACGGCAAGAAAAGGACCGCTGCATCTGATGAGCTTTGCTCGGATTGCAGGAGACCTTTCCTTAGATGTGCTCACCACATTATGTATGCATGATGTGGCGCCGACATGCAGGCTGATTGGGGAATGAGGGACGCACCTACTGATGCGTGTTCTGCATTCGCCCAACAGTGACCGCACCTCCACATCTGCGCTACCGCAAGATGTTGGCTTGCGCAGGTGCAGCAAGCCAACATAAAAAAAATGGGAGCAATATCCACCTAAGTTGAAACCTTCCCCATTGATGCCATTATACAGCTTACCAGCATTTCTTCAGTTCGCAGTCAGCTTTGAAGAGTGCAGATGTGTTCCCACTCCACCGAAGATCACAGCGCTGTGCCTTCAGAGGTAAGTATGGGGTGTGGGGGAGGTTGTGTGCACAGAGGGTGGGTGCGGGTTGGGGGAGGCAGGCCCGCTGACAGCAAGGGACCGTTTTCTTTGTTTCAGGTTAAAAAAAATAAAAACAACAGCACCAATGTTTTTTTTTTTCTTTACAGGTGTATGAAACAATGTTGGGCACACCGAGGTGGGCTCCCAGTGTTTCCCATGACTTTGGGGGTGTGATGTTTGCCACACTGGTATGGGCTCCCAGTGTGTCTCACCATGGGGGTGGGTGGGGGCAGGAAAATGCCAACGCGGTCAGCTTCCAAATACAGGGAGGCACACTGGGGTGGGCTCCCAGTGTGCCACACAATCTTGGGGGTGGGTATTTACATATGCCAACAGGGGGATTTGGTACCCCTGAAGTCAGCTTTCTAGTGATTGCAAGAGGCAGATGGCAGGAGACACCGCAATGTTTATTGTGCTGTTACACCGGACAAGGCACATGGTGGAGGCATGTCATTGGTGCTGCTGCATGATGAGCTTGGCTCTGACTGCAGAAGCAAAATCATTTCGAGTTGGTGGCACTGAAAAACACTTGTCACTGCTAGCATGCTCACTAGCTGGCGAATGAGGGATGCACCTTCTAAAGCATGCCCTGCATTTGCCAAAACTGACACACCTCTGCATTTCTCCTACTGATCTGTTACTGCCACAACATGTTGCTTGCCAGTGTGCAAGACAACATAAAAATGAACTCTTAGCAGGTCCAGTGGCATGGCGGTAGCCCTACCACCCACCACACCAGCACCCAATACTGGGTGTGATTTCAGATTGCTGCAGGCTATTGGGGGTGGGCGGGATAGAGCATCTGCAGGACTGCTGTCCTCTCCCAGGCATTGAGGGTTACAGGCTCCACCACATGACTTCCACCAAGTGGAAACCTGGTGGTTGGACAGGTAAGAGACTGGCAAAGGAAGGGAGAGATCTGCAGGACTTCTGCAGATACAATACAAAAAAACTGGCACTCATCACCGGATGAACAACAGTACTCTGACTCAAAATTCAGTGGGAACACATACTGATCTTTATTAAAGTGCCAAAAAAGGACCTTTGAGAAAGGATTATCTGAAATACTAAACACATCCGGTATTTTTCTGTTTATTGCGCTTTAATGAAGATCAATATGTGTTCCCACTGATTTTTGAGCCTGAGTGGCAGTTGTTCATATGGTGGTGTGTGCCTATTGTTTTGCACTGTATTAGTTTACTTTTTATCATGAGCATGACTTATCATGTGTGCAGACATTTGTGTGTCAGGATAGGACTTCTCCAGAGCATGCATGCCTTCACATGCATGTGCCCAATATGTGCACCCATGCTGTGGGCAGGGAGGGACCAGAAAACAGGGAAAACATGGAGGGCAGGTTGAGTGAAGCCCTTCCCATCACTCTGTGGCCTGCTCTTCTGGTCTGGTCTGGGAGTAATCTGGACATGTTGTCTGTAGGGGAGGTTGGCCCTCCTCATCGGCCCTGCCATGGGGGGAATCCATGAAGAATAAGGACACCCCACCAGAGGAGGTGACAGACAGTCATAGAACACAGCAACATGACTGATGAGCCACCCATTCTGCTGTGGAGGGTAAATACTTTATGGCAAAAAAAGAACTCTTTTTTCGAATACAAGGACAACCAACCAGGCTTTATATATTACACATAAACTGCAGGAATTGCAATTTCTTATGTCAGTCAGTAAAGTTTTATTGATCAGCTTACAAAGCCATTTCACACAGATATAACAAATACACATGTAAAATGTGCAGTGGAATGAAGAAACAATAACTAGATCAGTCTCCAGTGATAAAAATACAATACACACACTATTTAGGTCTGACACTTCTGTTCCTTATCAAAGTTATCATGCATATAACGCTCAGAAAGGATGCACATTTATTCATAAGATCAGTATTTGTGCCAAACAACAGTTCTTGTATTTGGTTCAGGGGAGATTTTCCTGAAGAATCAATGTACTGTATGGGGCTAGCCACTTGTTCCTCAGTTTATCAAATTTTGGACAGAACAATACAACATACAATGTATCTTCAGGGCAATGAAGCCTGCAATCACAGTGTTGCCGCATGCAATAAATGTGTGAGGTGCCCAGCTATCTTGCTTTAAGTACATTTGATCGTATATTTGAAAGTGAAATTTAGTTATGAAAATTCTCAAGAGGGATCTACAATTTCCAGCATGTAGGGTTCAAGATTCTGAGATTGTTTCCAACAACACAGATTAGGACTAAATCTGTAGTTCTTTACATTTCCAAGGTCATTAGCCTTCCATACATTTATCAACTGTTTTAACATTAGTCTTTTCTATGTTTCATTAATTATAATCCTGCTGTCATACTCCACAAACAATCTCCCCATACATGCTTCATCTAGAATTAACAATAGTTCAAAGTCCCAACCAAATTCAAACCTCAATTTTTGAAGGATAACATCTCTTTATATGCCATTTCTGAGAATATGTGCTTTTGTATTATTCCTATATTGAACCAGAAAAAAAAAAAAAACCTTATTTTAGCCTGTGGTTCTACTGGGGCTGCCCAAGCTCTGCTCTAGCTGCAACTATTGGGATACAGTTTGGTAGAGCTAAAAATCTCCTGCAAAAATCTCCACTTTTTTAATTAAAGGGTCCATCTTTAAATTCCCTGAAGTTCTGTATCATATAAAATCTTGGATAATAATTTAGCATTAATAACTTTGATGGAAGCGCTGACAGCATTTCTGCCATATCTCTTATTAAAACTATATAGACACATAAGGGTTTTCTCAAGATTCTTGACAACCTGAGTAAAGTGTATTTTCCAATTAATATTTTACATGAACGTGATACCAAGAGAAGTGTGGTGAGTTACTTTAGCAACATTCTTTTTGTATAGTTTCCATTAATAGGAAGAAACAGTCCTCTTTTTGAAACCAAATTCAAGTATTTTTGTTTTTCCTAAATTTGTTTTCAAACATGAGGTGTCACAAAAATTATGAAACAGCTTAATGTGAAATTGGAGAATTTTTTAGTGAGGGACAGCAATATGACATCATCATAAGTTTATGCCATAGCTGGAATTTTGATGTTTCCTATACTTGGTTCATTAATACATTCTTTTTTTTTGTTGCTCTTTTTTCTCCCCTGGGTCCTGACAGCCATCTCTGATGTCCCCTCCCTCACCATGCCCGAGGATTGGACCACCTCTCCTATTGCCCCCATGACTTATCTTCATGGTAGTGGGTGGGGAGTAACTCAACCCACTGGCATGGATCCAGTTTGAGAGGTGTCCTCTCGGGGTGGCTAGCTGGGGGGAACCATCGTCATACTGTCTGGTGGGACCACTTTTCTGTTTTTTGTTGATGTGGCGGGGAGCATGCAATGCTGCCAGTGATGCACTGAGCATGTGTCCACAAGCTGTATGTTGGGTGGCTGCTCCACCTCTGTCCCCACATTGTGGGACCTAGCCTGCCGGCCCCCAGCCACTGCTAGGGATCAGGCACTTGCTGGTCCATGTCCCCACCCTCTCCCCCAAGAGAGGAGAGCTGGACTTTCAATCCTCTCCCTCCCCAGCTGACCCTGGAAACCCACTCTCACTGCAAACATGGGAGACTGGTGTGACAGGAGGTAAGGTAGTAATGCCTCAGCCCTCCACACCACTGGGACAGCTTGATACATTCTTTTTCTAAAGTTTTTAATACACTACCAAATAAATGTTAAAAGAAAAGGGAGCTACAATATACCCCTGTTTACCCCTTTATTAGTGTGAAAAGGCATGGTAAGTGCTCCCTTACATGCAAACCTTATTTATGTCCAAGTATGTGTTTAGAGTGACTTTATTATTTCAAAACAACTCCTATCCAAACCATGTCCCATCATTCTATTCCACAGGATATCTCATGTTGAAGAAATCAAATTCTGAAAACGGATCTAGGAAAACCTTAAAAACCTTCAGGTTCCATATGATTACATATTTGTGTAATACATGGTGGAGTACAAAACAATGATCAGTGGTAGAAAAAGTAGCTCTCCAGTCTGCTGGAAGATTTGATAAACCTCTATTGTGCTCCATATTTTTCTGTAACCTAATATGATTTTTGAAACCATTTTAGACGTTATATCAATTAAACTAATTGAGTGAAAAGTAAAAGGGTCTGCTCTACAGCCTTTTTTTTGATCAGCTAAAAAGGAAAATGTTACTGTGACAGGGTTGAATAAGGTCCTGCCCCATTTGTTATGCAGAAAGAGTTTAAATGTAAGGGTCTGTTCTTTCCTCTTCTTTTCTGTCTCTTGTTTGTCTGGTTGCTCAACCAAATTTTCTTGTGAGACCTAGGAACTGATAACTCTGATGGTTTTGCAATGCTCCGTCTGCTATCACTCCTCCTTCCCTTGCTATTTCTGTCTTTTCTTCTCCTTACATATCTGCAATTATAAAAAAAAATATATATATATGTGAATCTCTGTGTAAACCTGTATCTGAATACAGGGATACCTTTAGTTTAAAACTGTATGTAGCTATACTGTTGAAATGATTCAAACAGCTATTTGGTACTCAAGGGGTTAACCTGAGATGCAGTTTTGTAAGCCCTTTGCAGAGTTGTCAACAAGAGGTCAGTTATGGGACACCATTTACTAACGTTCTATAAACATACAGGAACATTCTGTGAGAAGTAGGCTCTCTTAACGAGTTCCCAGAAAAAAGACTTATAAAAAGAGCAGCAATACTTTTGCTAGAGTGACAAGGAGAGTGAGAGACTGAGACTGAATCTTGGAATTAAGAGATACCCTCAGAAGAAGGACTTAGTTTTCTCTGTACTGCCTTTGTAAATAGTTTTACTGAATAGTTTTTAATTTTTATTTTGCTGTTATTGAGAAAAATATAACGCTATTTATGAATTTTGAAACTGCTCCTGGTTTTCCTATGCTTCCTGACCTGTGCCTCGATGGCAGTTACCTCTACACAATTTCTTATATATATATATCACACATATATATATATATATATATACTATTTATGGCCCCTCCTGTTGATGGCTTCAGAGAAAGGCTGTCAGACTTTTCAGACCAGCTGGAGGAATCTTGGGTGGGTGTGATGATGTAATTTAAGGAAGAATGACATCATTTTCCTCAGTGTCCTGACATCTTAGTACACAGAGTGCATCAGATTATGAAATGGTAAAGATCAGTTGTCACTTCAAATAATATAGAGGATAATGTATGGGCAGTCATACACAACAAACCTGTGTTTGCATCAAAAGGTTTTTATAGCAACCATGAACCTCAAGAGCAAAGCTCAAGAGGTGTACTGGTTGCCATAGAAAACTCAAGACAAAGACGTAGACTTGTCTGTGTATGTATGCTGTACATTATCTTTTATAGTGTATGGGCATTCATGCCCATTCAGACACTCTGATTCCTTTCAGTGAATGGGGGGGGGCAAGGACTTGAGGGTTGGTGGTGGGCTCAAATTGCTAATTCAGTATGGTATAGCTTTTTCTGTCAGTTCAAGTTTTAAAAATAAAACAGCTTCCAGCTCAATTGGATACAGGAAAGTAGCTATGTGACATCATTCTAAGTTGTGCTGCACTAGTGACATCACTACTACAGCACTCCAACTCAGTGAATTCCATGCATAACAGAGTTCCACCATATACTATATCAAATATACTATAAGGCTCTGTATACACTTGCAGTCTGTTTCTAAAACCATTTTGTTTGCATGTCTTCATAACTGTGTTTAAACACTATCGCACTAGTTTGTAGACATAACGGCAATCACTATTCTGCGATCGCCGTTAGGGTGAGTGTACATTGCCAAAAATGAATTTCGTCCATGCACACTCATGGTGAATGGCAATAGGGTGCCTGAGATCTATGGGTTTCCTTTTAATGCAGGGGGCTGCACCCCCTGCACCCCCCCATGAGGGGCTTTGTCCCCACACCCCCCTACTAAAGTATTCTTAACTCCACAAGGGTGCATGTCGGGGTGGGGTTAAACACTGAAATAAAAACAAGCTGCCTGCCAGCAAAAAAAAGAACCATGCCATGCTGGACCCGAACCCTGCACCTCTTAACCAACCACCATCCCCACCATGCTAGTGGACCAGCTAGGCAGCTGACTGCCACACCCCCTCCTACATACCTTCCCTCCCCTTCCTCTCCCCTGTGTGTGTGCACACATGTATATGTGCGTACACTTCCCATCGCCCTACCTCCCCCACCCAGGTATCCAGTCCCTACCCTGCCAGGTGTCCCTGAACACAAGCATCATAATTAAGTCACTGTTTTAGTAAGAGCTCAGTTACAGTCACCATGTTCACTGGATACCAGTTGCACTTCATCCACACTATAGCCCTATAATGGTGTAAGAAGCCCATCATCAGCATGTTCTCCAGCACGGAGCAGTGCTGTTTCCAGAGAAACACAGATAGATCTCACATCCACACTATCAGGTAAACCATGCTAGTTCTGAAACCATATTTAAAACAGTTTTAAGGCTAGGTCCATTGCAGGGTTTAAACACACTTTTTAAACACAGTTTCAAACCAGGTTCAGTATGGATGCTAACCATGTTTAGGCTTGTTAAAACATTTTAAGTGACATAAAACATTTTAACAAACCCAGTGTGTACAGTGCCTTAGATACTAAATATCTAGTAACTTTCATAGGCTAATCAGTACATATTTTTGGACAATAATAAACAAGAGAAGAGATGTGCAAATGTCATCAGGTCATGTAATTTATTTTCCTGTTTTCCTGACTAAGTAACTTAAATGCAGTTCTGTTTTGATTCACCCCTTTTGCTGAGCTTCTACCACAATCTCAGTATTTATGTATTATCTCTCTAATGGGTTCTCCTTCTCCCACAATTTGTACTGCTGCTCTTGTAACCCTTCCAAAATATTTATTTATAGTTCTGCACCTCTAATTTGTAATTCTACCCTGTCCTCTGAAAATGTTAGTCCTTTATTCATCTTTCCCAAAATACAAACCTTTTTTACTGCACCCTCACAATAATTTTACCTTTACCCATCCTATCTCAAAATGTATACTTTTGCTCCTGCTCCCCTCCAAACATGAACCCCATCTTCTTCATCCTTGCTCAGAATTAACATTTTTAGCCTACACTGCCATATATGTATGCATTTACCCCTGAACTCCATCCAAATGTACACCACACTTTTATCCTTCTCCAGATTCATACTTATACCCAAGGCCTCTACTTTTCTGCAGCACATTGGGACCACATTCTGTGGCAAGATTACCATTTGCCACAGAACTTCTGCAGCAGTGGTTTGCAATTTCTGTGGAAGTTCTGCGGCACTAACGAACTATCACATCACAGTGTCAGTTTGTCATCCTGACTTCACATCCATGGCAATGGTTATAGCAATCAGGATGGGGAAAGCACAGTAACACTAGTTCAAAAAATAACAGACTTATAGAAATAATTTAATGCCTAAAAAAGCAAAAAAATATCTATACCTTAAGGTCCTAGCCTATTGCATAAATCAGATATGCAGAGGGGACCATATGTGATAAATAAGGTATTTCTATATTCATGCTGTCTATACCATTCATGAGGTCCCCACTGTGTATCACTTATATATTTATATGCAATCTGTAACATACAAATCGTATGTGTGTGTACCTATCTATATAGTGATAGCGGTACTGTATGTATATATGTGTGTGTGTATACACACACACACACACACACACACATATATATATATATATATATATATATATATATATATATATATATATTAAATTGTATCCTCATTCATACAAGTCCCTTTGGAAATGGAACAAACAGAACAGAGGAGATATTGCAAAACTCATTTTTCACGTCGACCTGCTTCCCCTGACACATTACATAATACCATCAGGCCATGACATGCATGTGAACCCATTGTGAGATAAAGCTCTCCAGCCCATCACAATGTGTCCCACATGTGACAGAACACTGTGCCATATCTTCTTAGGCTCAGAGCAGTGATGTCTTCCCCTAATCCCTGTGCTGCCCAGCCAGCTCCCAGAGCTAATCTCTGAACCTGAGTTGCCAGCATGGGAACAAAGCATGCTGCCCTCTGGCCCAACAGCTGGCCCTGCACACAACACTTCTCCATAACTTTTAGGTGAGTCTGTCAACCAATGACAATATGTACTCAATAACTCTGGCAAAAATGTGTACAGTGCAATTATTTATTTAACAGGTCTATTCTTTCAACAGGTCTACACATTATTATATTCCACTTTTCTGGGCATAATTACTTTGTAATATATGGATTTTGAAAATAATACTTCCAAAATGCATACAAAAAATTCCTTGTAATACACTGCAGCAAAAGTGATAATACTATCATTGCCAAGTGATAATACTATCATTCAGAACTCGTAATACTATCGTTCAAGCTCTGAACGATAGTATTATCACCAAACCAGAACAGCGCAATCTCAAAACCCTCCAATACGGTAGACTGTTTCCAGACAAGTCCATAGCAACTTTTTACAATGCATGGTGATGTACCACAAATCGCGCCTCCTCATTAGATACAGTTTCTCTGTGGGAGGGCAAAACAGTTAAAAAAATGGCTTCTATCTCTCACTTAATGAGAGAAAATCATCCCTTCGCTCTACTGCCGATTCTTTGCCGCACAACTGTCTGGATAATATAATCCTACATACATCGTCTCAAGAAATCAATGAAAGGTAGGACTGACTAAAAATAAGTCACTCAAGAGAGAGACACTGAAGCGAGTAAGTGGGTGGGGCAGGGGCGGGGTGGAGATGGAGAGAGTCAGCGTCTGAGTCCTCCCTGCGATGGCAGCCTGCCCTAGAGTCACAGCACCTCACAAACTCCAAAGTAAACTCGCATCCATATATTACAAAAATTAAAAATAGATGAGTGTCTATCACGAAGAATAATACCTTCTCGGGGTTCTGGGGTCAAGTGAACTCTCGAAGCTTCGGTCTCAGGTTCTCTGGCCCCAGAACCCTCTCATAATGATAGTACCCTTGTAATAGACACTCGCCTATCTATTATTCTATTTATTTTTCTTAAAAATGACAGGTTAATTCATTTTACCAGTTATTCATTTCAGATGGCATCTCTGTACCTTAAAGGCAAAAATAAGTTTGTACAAGGTAAGGTATAGACTTAACAGATCTATGCTATTGTCAAGGTTTTGTTTAAGTTGGCCCTAGTGTAATAATGTAAGACTGAAAATTGTATTAGACTGTAGTGCAGGTTGAGCAAATATTATTGTGCCTGATATGCTGTGCCACCACCTCTGGCAGTGCGAGCTGTGGTAGATACGTGACTATTCATTTCTGTAATCTTGATTTAGTAGTTGCCGTATTGGTCCTTGCAAGAACAGATCCAGAAGCAAATGATTTGATACCTTTTAATGGACCAACATAGATGTAACAACAAGAACAAAGTGCTCTAGCTTTCGGACCAACCAGTCCTTCTTCAGAAGCTCATGGCAGTTGTTTAGAAAATACAATACTTATAACAGCTAGATAATGCAGAGAAAAACAGAAAAAAATTCCCATTGGTTTAAAATACTCATTTAAAAAAAACAAAAAAAAAAAAACAGAAGATGATGTCAGAGAAGTTAAACAGTACAATACTGCCCTCAGTCCGAATGAACCTTGGGTTAAGATGTGCTTGGTGCAACAAACATAAAGAATCCTACTACACATAAATTTAATTGACATAAGATAACACTGCTGAAGCAGATAACTCCCAAATCAAGCCATGAGTGTCACAGTCAGTATAAGGATGTGATTACTGAAGGCAACCCCCCAAGCTTAAAGACAAACTAAGATAGTTATAGGGCTCATGAAATTACAATGTATGCATTAAAGACAAGAATACCAGTAAAGTTGTCTAAAAACATCAGTGCACACTGTGTGATGTGTAAAACCTAGCTAGACATGTCACCCAGCTGTATTCTCAAGCTAAATAAAAGGCCCAAGAAATTACAAAACCTCAGGACTATATAAATGATAATATAAATATAAATTGATAATATTAGTGTTAAACCTAAAAACTCTAGTAGAGGAACCTCAAAGAATTAGACCATGCATCCTGATATGTACTGATGTCAATATATACTGAGAATGTAGCAACTACATGTACCACAAGTGTCTAGGAGTCTGAAAAGAGATAAAAAGTAATTTATCTCCTCCTGCTCATACAAACAGTACAACCTAACCCACCCACATCACAATAATGTGGGTGGGGGAACTCATAAGCTAAACGAGATGTTGTCTCTCTCTCTCCCCCTCCTTTTCTCTCTCTCTCTCTGTCCCCACAGACACACACACACACATACACACACATACACACTCTCAATCTCTCTCTCCTAGTGAACCTATATTAACTTCAGTCACTGTAATTGTTCCCAAAGGAATACAACTTGTAATGAAATTCTGAGTAAATTACTACAATATTAGCCTAATGTAAAAAGATATGTGCAGGACCCCAAGCAAATGAGATCACACATCCCAATATGTACAGAGTTACAAAATTATATATAACAGTATAAGATAACACTCCTGTATGTACACTAGCAGGCTGGGTAAACTGAATATGGTGCAATGGAATCAATCCCCCCACACACAGGCAAAGATAAAAAGTAAGGAGAAATTTGTTGTGTGTGAAATGAAAAATAGTAACACATTATACCTCCATATAGCTAAATAGAGACTTACCTCAATGTGACAGCAAGCCCCACATCTATTATATCACATACCTACAGCACATACCCACACACATACATACACACACGCATCCACATCTCACACATGCAAGTCCTATAATATGTCAGCTTGAAGAAGAAAAGGTCTGTGGATGTTAATTTCTGTAGTGTCCCATAAAGCCAATATCCAAGTTCATCCCATCTGCTACCATATTGAGATGTAAAATAAGTTTAATCTCAAAAGCTCATCTCTGTTGTGTGTTTTGAGATTTCCTTTTAAGACCATTACTGACATATCTGAGACTGAGTGGTCAGGCTGGGAGAAGTGATGCCCCACTGGTTTTCAGTCTTCCTTGCTGTAATAGTATGCCTGTGTGAGTTCATCCTAGTGCGGAGCTGTTGGTGTCTCTCCTACATAACCTGTTTGTGGACATCTCTTGCACTGAATGAAATAAACAACATATCGTGACATGCATGTATAACTCCCATGCACCTGGAATTGTCTGTTTTGTGATGTAACCACACAGTCTGAGGTAGAAATTAGCCCACAAGTCTTGCAGGGTTGATTGCAGGGTCGTGTGCCATTGTGTGACATGGTATTCTGTTCCGGTGAAAGTTTGCTCCTAATAATTAGGCTGGATAAATTTGGCGGTTGTTTAAAAGATAGTAGTGGGAGTTCCTTAAAAATACAATTAAGGGTGTCATCCTCACTAAATATTGGGTGGAGATCTTTAATAATCTTACGCAGACGTTCAAGGTCTGGATGATATGTGACTACCAAGGGTATTCTTTCTGTAGCTGTCTTTTCTTTATATTGAAGTAGTTGTTGTCTTGGTACTTGCGTTGCCGTTCTGTTATCCTGTCAATTTCCCTGGAAGAGTGTCCCTGCTCCATAAAGGTGTTTTTCAACATAGCCAAATGTGTATCTCTGTCATCCTCATTTGAACAAATACGTTGACAACGAAGTGCTTGACTGTATATGACAGATTTTTGTATGATTAGGGTGGTTACTTTTCCTGTGCAGGTATCTCTGTCTGTCTGTTGGCTTCCTGTAAATACATGTATGTAAGGTTCCATCCTTAATGATGACTGTGGTGTCCAGAAAGTTAACCTTGGTGGTAGAGAGTACTCCAAGGTAAGCTTTATAAGTAGGAGTGGAGATTGTTAAGTTTGTGATGAAAATCTTTGAGTGCATCTGTGCCTTCCGTCCAGATGATAAACAAATCATCAATGTAACGGAAATAAGCCAGTGGTTTGTGGGGATACTGCCTTAAAAATCCTCTCCAAGTCAGCCATAAAGAGGTTAGCATACTGTGGAGCCATTTTGGTGCCCATTGCTGTTCCCATAGTTTGAACATAATGTTTACCATTGAAGTTGAAGTTGTTATGTGTCAAAATGAATTCCATAAGTTCCCCACCACTCCAGGGTTGATGTTTTGGTCGGTCCTTTCTCACGTATGTATTTAAGGCATGCTGCAATGCCATCTGTGTGTGGAATATTAGTGTAGAGGGATGTTACATCCATTGTCACTAAAATGGTATCAGGTGTAAATCCTTATAACCAGAAAGTACCGCAACAAGTGCGTAGTGTCCTGGATATAACTGTCTCTTTCCATAACCAGCGGTTTCAAAATGGTCTCTACAAACCCTGAGATCCCCTCAGTCAAGGTACCATTACCAGAGACTATGGGTCTCCCTGGATTGCCAGGTTTATGTATTTTAGGCAGCATGTAGAATGTCCCTGGCTTTGGTTCAGCAGGAATGAGGTGAGCTAGTTTCTTTCGGACATGGTCAGGAAAAGTTTTAGTTAAGTCACATAGTTCATCTTTATATCTTGTAGTGGGGTCACTCTCAGTTCTCTGTAGTATGTAAGATCTGTTAGCTGTCTATTAGCTTCAGTAATACAGTCTTCTCTGTTTAAAATCACCACTGCAGAACCTTTATCAGCTTTTTGATGACAATGTTGTGGTTTGATTTCAGTGTCCCTATAGCTCTCCGTTCCAGTGGAGAGAGGTTATAATGGGTTTGTTTTTGCCTGGTAAGGATCTGACCACTGACTTGTTGGCGGAAACAATTAAATAATTGTCTAGTTTTTATACGCCCACTTGAGGGTAAAATCAGATTCCTTTTTCTTATCCATTACATTATTGCTGTTTGCACTGTCTTCACTACCAGTGATTTCTTCCCTGCCATGAAAGAATTCTTTAAGTCTCAATCTACGGAAGTACTCCTCTAGTTCACCACAAAACAGTATGTTATCCAGTGGTTTTGTTGGGCAGAAAGTGAGGCCTTTGAAAGTACATTCAGTTCTCCAGTAGTCAGTGTGGTGGTTGGACAAATTAACAACTGAAAGGTGCCCATCAGTATTGTGTTGTTGTTCAGTGACTCCATTATGTGCTTCATGGTTGTTAGGAAGTATGGTATGTTGAAGGGCATCTAATTTCCTATTTTTACAAGCATGGCTTTTCTTAAGGTCCTTTGGTAGTTAATGTGTATCTCTACCAAGATGTCTTGAATAGGTTCCCCAGACACCCTTTCCAGAGTGGTTACAATTTCAGCAAACTTTTGTTAAGAACAACTTTTTGGGCATATGACATACGAATCCTGTGATTTCTCAGTTTCTCAGAGGTCCTATGACAAAGTTGTTCTGCATAAGTAGAATTGTTTGTATTTCTTAATGGATTCCAAATAGTAAGACCTTTAGGGATAATGTTTCTCCTCTTGCACTGGGTTAGAAAATAGATGTCACTGTCTAGCCGTGCCAATTTCTTCTTGATGTTATGTAACTGCCATATTCTCGGTAATTCCGGTATCTTCCATGTTGAAATCTTGATTTAGTAGTTGCCGTATTGGTCCTTGCAAGAATAGATCCAGAAGCAAATGATTTGATACCTTTTAATGGACCAACATAGATGTAACAACAAGAACAAAGTGCTCTAGCTTTCGGACCAACCAGTCCTTCTTCAGAAGCTCATGGCAGTTGTTTAGAAAATACAATACTTATAACAGCTAGATAATGCAGAGAAAAACAGAAAAAATCCCCATTGGTTTAAAATACTCATTTAAAAAAAAAAAAAAAACAGAAGATGATGTCAGAGAAGTTAAACAGTACAATACTGCCCTCAGTCGAATGAACCTTGGGTTAAGATGTGCTTGGTGCAACAAACATAAAGAATCCTACTACACATAAATTTAATTGACATAAGATAACACTGCTGAAGCAGATAACTCCCAAATCAAGCCATGAGTGTCACAGTCAGTATAAGGATGTGATTACTGAAAGGCAACCCCACCAACAAAGACAAACTAAGATAGTTATAGGGCTCATGAAATTACAATGTATGCATTAAAGACAAGAATACCAGTAAAGTTGTCTAAAAACATCAGTGCACACTGTGTGATGTGTAAAACCTAGCTAGACATGTCACCCAGCTGTATTCTCAAGCTAAATAAAAGGCCCAAGAAATTACAAAACCTCAGGACTATATAAATGATAATATAAATATAAATTGATAATATTAGTGTTAAACAAAAACTCTAGTAGAGGAACCTCAAAGAATTCAGACCATGCATCCTGATATGTACTGATGTCAATATATATTGAGAATGTAGCAACTACATGTACCACAAGTGTCTAGGAATCTGAAAAGAGATAAAAAGTAATTTATCTCCTCCTGCTCATACAAACAACACTAACCCACCCCACATCACAATAATGTGGGTGGGGGAAGATCTATAGCTTAAACGAGATATTGTCTCTCTCTCTCCCCCCTCCTTTCTCTCTCTCTCTGTCCCACACACACACACACACACACACACACACACACACACACACACACACCTCTCAATCTCTCTCCTAGTGAACCTATATTAACTTCAGTCACTGTAATTGTTCCCCAAAGGAATACAACTTGTAATGAAATTCTGAGTAAATTACTACAATATTAGCCTAATGTAAAAAGATATGTGCAGGACCCCCAAGCAAATGAGATCACACATCCCAATATGTACAGAGTTACAAAAATTATATATAACAGTATAAGATAACACTCCTGTATGTACACTAGCAGGCTGGGTAAACTGAATATGGTGCAATGGAATCAATCCCCCCCCCCACACAGGCAAAGATAAAAAGTAAGGAGAAATTTGTTGTGTGTGAAATGAAAATAGTAACACATTATACCTCCATTATAGCTAAATAGAGACTTACCTCAATGTGACAGCAAGCCCCACATCTATTATATCACATACCTCACAGCACATACCCACACACATACATACACACACGCATCCACATCTCACACATGCTGAAGTCCTATAATATGTCAGCTTGAAGAAGAAAAGGTCTGTGGATGTTAATTCTGTAGTGTCCCATAAAGCCAATATCCAAGTTCATCCCATCTGCTACCATATTGAGATGTAAAATAAGTTTAATCTCAAAAGCTCATCTCTGTTGTGTGTTTTGAGATTTCCTTTTAAGACCATTACTGACATATCTGAGACTGAGTGGTCAGGCTGGAGAAGTGATGCCCCACTGGTTTTTCAGTCTTCCTTGCTGTAATAGTATGCCTGTGTGAGTTCATCCTAGTGCGGAGCTGTTGGCGTGTCTCTCCTACATAACCTGTTTGTGGACATCTCTTGACTGAGATGAAATAAACAACATATCGTGACATGCATGTATAACTCCCATGCACCTGAATTGTCTGTTTTGTGATGTAACCACACAGTCTGAGGTAGAAATTAGCCCACAAGTCTTGCAGGGGCGTTGATTGCAGGGTCGTGTGCCATTGTGTGACATGGTATTCTGTTCCGGTGAAAGTCTGTGGCAGAATGCAGCCATTTCATTAGCTAATGTACGATGTTATAGCACTGATGATTTCACATTCTGAGCATAGAGGGGTTTTGGATATAAAAAGAGGGGAAAGGAACCAGGTTCTATAGATAAACAGAAATATTAATAAAGAATCACCAAAAACAGTGAATTCTGTAACACTGTAGAAGTTCTGTTGTAGGTTACATATTCTGCGCAATATTCTACAGCCGCAGAGTTCTAGGGGTCTTGCTTATACCCCTCCCTGAGGTTTCACTTGCACCCATGCAGCCCTTCTGAAATTTAAATCTGCACCTCCCAAAATTTGCACTTGTACCCTTGCATATGTCCTGAAATGTGTCCTTGCCCCAGCATCCCTCTCAAAATGTGTAATTGTACCCCACTAATCCTCACAAAATTTGTACTTACACCCCACACACCTCCAATAATTTTTACTTACATCACTGCACACCTCCCAAAATGTGTACTTCCACTCCTGCGCCACTCTCAAAATTTGTATGTACACCACTGCACCCCACCCCACTCACAAGTTGTAGCTCCCCTCCAAAAATTTGTACTTGTACCCCTGCACCCTTCCCAAAATTTGTACCTGTACCCCTGCATGCTTCACAAAATCTGTACTTGTACTACTGAACCCTCCCAGAATTTTTACTTGCACCCTTGCAACCCTCCCAAAATTTGTACTTGTACAGTACCACTGCACCTCTCCCAAAATTTGTACTTGCACCCCTGCACTCCCCACAATTTGTACTTGCACCCCTCTCAAAATTTGTGCTTGTGCCACTGCACCTCTCCCAAAATTTGTTTTTGCACCCCTCCCAAAATTTGTACTTGCCCCCTGCACCCCTCCCAAAATTTCTACTTGTACCCCTATACCCCTCCCAAAATTTATACTTGTACCCCTTCACCTCTCCCACAATTTGTACTTGCATCACTGCAGCCTCCAAACATTTGTACTTGTACCCCTGTGTGCACAATTTGTACCTGCATCCCTCTCAAAATGTGTACTTGTGCCCCTGCACCCCTTCAAAAATTTGTACTTGCACCCCTGTGCCCCTCTCAAAATGTGTACTTGTATCCCTGCACCCCTGCCAAAATTTGTACTTGTACCCCTTCACCCCTCCCAAAATTTGTACTTGCAGCCACGCACCCCCCAAATTTGTACTTATATTCCTGCACACCTCCCACAGTCTGTCTTTGTACCAGCACCTCCCTTCCAAAGTCGGTACTTGTACCACTGCACCCTTCCCAAAATTTGTTCTTACATCACTGCACCCCCACATAATTTGTATGTACACTGCTGCACCTCTCCAAAATTTGTACATGTACCCCTTCACCCCTTAGATTTTGTACTTCTACCTCTGCACCCCCTCAAAATGTGTACTTGTATCCCTGCACACCTCCTCACATTTGTACTTGCACCACTCCATACCTCCTAAAATGAGTACCTAACTTATGCAGGCCTCCCAAAAGTTGAACTTGTACCACTGCACCTCTCTCAAAATTTGTACTTGCACCCCTGAACCCCTTCCAATATTTGAATTGCATCACTGTAGCCTCCAAATATTTGTACTTGTACCCCTGCTTGCACAGTTTGTACTTACATCTCTCTCAAAATGTGTACTTGTGCCCTGCAGCCCTCAAAGAATTTGTACTTGCACCACTGTGCCACCCATCATTTTTATTTGTACCAATGCACCCCTCCCAAAATTTGTATTTGTGACCCTGCATCCCCTCCCAAAATGTGTAGTTCTACCCCTGTACACCTCCCATGATTTGTACTTGTACCAGTACCTCCCTTCCAAAATTTGTACTTGTACCCCTGCACCCTCCCAAAATTTGTACTTGTACATCTGCACCCTCCAAAAATTTGTACTTGCACCCCTTCACACCTCCTAAAATTAGTACTTATCTCATACAGACCTCCCACAATTTGTACTGGTACCACAGTGCCTCTCCCAAAATATGTACTTGTGCCCTGCACCCCTCCCAAAATGTGTAACTGCATCACTGCAGCCCCCAAACATTTGTACTTGTACCCCTGTGTGCACAATTTGTGTCTGCACCCCTCTCAAAATGTGTACTTGCGTGCCTGCACCCCTCCCAAAATTTGCATTAGTACCCCTGTATTCCACAATGAAATTAGTACTTGCACCATGCATCCTTCCCAAAATTGGTACTTGCACCTCACCTAAAATTTGTATTTGAACCCCTACTGAAATAGGCATCCCTCCCAAACTTTGTTTCCCCTATCATCTCACACCTCTTAAACTGTACAAAACACTGGGGTGCAGTGTTAGGGAGTAGTCTGTGAAAGGTAAAGTACTGTACATTAGAGCTGTGTGGAATATAAAAGTCTGCCACAGAATGCCCACAGAATGACCATTCTGATTTCTTGAAATTCAATAGAGGTTTTGCAAAAATTCCGTGGAATTTAGCAACATTTTAAATTTCAGTTATTTCACTATAAGTTTACAAGTTCATGTCCAAATAACACCACATTTGCAACATAAGCAGTACAGTACAGCTTACAATTGTGTACCATATTTCAGAGTTCTAAATTAAAAGGGAGAGGAGTTATGTATTGCCAAATATTTGATCAAAATTAAATTATTAGTTATTTGGAGATAATTTTAAAATTTCTTCTCCAAAGTTCTCCACAATATCAGGATTTAGAGAAGCACATAGATTGCATAGATGCACCATGTTTTAAGTCTCAAGCTTTAATGGGAGCTGAGTTATAGTTAGTCCCAAATATGTTGCCAACATTTGGATTTCTGTAATTTTAGTATAACTTTGATAGTATTCATTGAAATATTACAAAATTTGCCAGGTATACAGGTTAACACTAGGGCTGTGTGAATACCTTTTCCCAAATATTAGGCTGAATATTCGGTATTCGGGTCCCAAGTATTCGATAGTAATTATTCGGTATTCGGCCAGAAAAGGTGTTTATTTAAGGAAACTTTAAAAAGAACTTCAGCAACACCATTAATCACCCATTGAACCTGGTATACCATATGCACCTCAATTACACTTCAACCACCAACACAGAGCTCTCACTAATGCAACACAAGCTTCATGTGGCACACTTGAACCGTCACACACACACATAACACTCTGAAAATGATGTCAAGCATTGCATTTGGTCAGCACTAGAGGCTGTTCATGATCACAGACACAGGGTAGAAGGTGCTTAGGACATGGGCATAGGAATAATGGTAGTAGTGGCTGCAGTAACGGTGACAACTGATAGGGTGGCTGCTGCAAGAATGGCACCGGTGTTGGTGGGAAGCACACAGGCTGTGGATGTAGCAGCCATAGTGGTAGCAGTGGGAACACTGGTGGTGGTGCCTGCTACTTCCTGCACAAAGCATGTATGCTCTAATGCCCCCCCCAACTACTGCACAACAGGATGTGACAGTGAACATACAGATGGAATGGGGGTGACACTTGTAGTAGTAGTACTGCTAATGGTATTAGTAGCAGTAGTACTATTACCAGTGCTGTAAGAACTAAAAGGCTTGCTTGAGGAGAATAATATTTGAGCCTGCTGAATAAAGAGAGACACCCGTATGTCATTGTCTATGTAGTCTATCTCACCACCTTCTCTGGAATTGTATTACTGTATGTATCAATAGTATACAGTGGAGCAAGACAAGATGCAATTCAGTACTTTGCAGTAAATGACATGCCACCAAATATTGGATGACTAGAGGACTTAATTGCCATGAAATTACACTGCTCCTTGCAGCATACTGTAGCATTTTGCAGTAATTTTGCAAGATACTGCATTGCATACTGTCTGGCACCACTGTATGAACTGTTTTATAATCTTGATGCAGTGTTTCATTCTTGGGTATGTTAGTTGTGGATTGTTTTGTTACAATGGCATCTCAGTAGCATTCATTTTAACTTCACTTATTTATGGTGTGTGTTTCTTTAAGGGTTGTATATTTATAGTGTGTTTGTACGTTCCCGACCTGCACGCTGACAAAGACCAGGTTCTGATCAAAGCACCAGGGCTGTATTGGCATCCCCCAGCCTTAGCACAAACAAATGTATTGGTAACTTTATGCTCCACTGCTCTTAACTGTATTTTGTTATTGCCCCCCAGAGTGCTACCCTTGTTCTACATAGATTGGGGGTTTGGCAACCCAGGAACAACATTAGCAGTAATTGCCTGGATGTGCTGTACGTTTGTGGGTATATTATCCTGTCCCCCACCACTTGAGGCCAGCGGTGCAGATGCTTTGCTGGGGCTGGACCAAGCATGTTTGCAAGATTGCTAAAGACATGATGGATCAGGTCACTAGTGGTTACTGTGTAAAACACAAACTGTCACTATGTAGTACCTGTGTGTGTGATGCTTTACTTAGTGCTTGTGGAACTACAGTAATGCACCGACCTTTCCAGTTATACTGCACCATGAAAAAGTAGCAGCAAAGAAAAACACTGCAACTAAGAAGGAAGAAGAAAAGAACAACCTATTTAGTTAAACATGGAACCAAGCAAGGAACAGACAGATGACATACAGTCAACTCAGTGAGGCAGGCCTGTCCCACTAAGTGCAATGGTTTAATTAACAAAACAACAACAAACAAACAAAAAAATGAATGTGCACAGCTGTGCACACAGAAGGCACAGACTCATGGGGGTGGATATTTTTCACAAGCACAGGTTAATCGTGTGCAGTGGGCTATAGAAGTGGGGGTGGAGTCAGCCAACACACTCTTCATGTGTACAGGGATCTATCCCCAGAAACAGAGGACTAACAATAATAATTCAGTGAGTCAACCCTGACTGGTTTAGAATTGAAGAAGCTTATTTCAAAATCTGTGTGCACACAGCTGTGCAGACATGTGGCCCTGCCCCATGAAAAAATATATTAAGCATGCACATGCAAGGTGAAGCCTCACAAAATCAAATATTAGGAACATATACAGCAAATCATAAGCAGTGACCTGCAGGAGGGGGAGTTAGCAGACATCCTCATCAGTCATGCAGGGAACCAAGCCTGGAACCAGACAACAGCAAAAAAAAAAAAACACAAAAATAAAATGTGCTTCACCCAAAAAAAATCATACTGGAGCTATGTCAGACATCGGCAAAGAAGGTATGTTAGCAGACAGCCCTCCTAGTCCCTGTAACTGAGTACAGCAATAAGGACAAAATACCTGTCAGAAAGCAAACATAACTTTTCTGACACTGATTAAAAAACTATACTGACCCAAAAAAGCCTGTGAAGCAAAAGTCTATTTCTTTTATAGCAAGTTTAAGGTCTCAAAAGTACTGCAGGACAGCACTTAGAAACCACTGCCTCCTATCTTCTACCAGCTCAGAGTGAGGAAGTCACATGGCGTGCTTACCTTTAAGCTCAAGAAACAGTTTTTGATTGGCCAACAAAGCTCTGTGAGACTTGAAAATCTCACCACATATTAGTTCCTGAATAGTGAACTATTCAGAAAATGCTTTCGAATATTCAGGAAGCCAACTATTCGAGGTATTCAGAAAATATTATTTGGCCCATGCACAGCCCTAGTTATCATTACATTTTACATATGCTCATAGTTTCAGATTTCTAGCTTTAAATGGGACTGCGTTGCAGCCTGCCAAACATGTTGCCAAAATTTAATTTTCGGTTAGTTCCCTCTAATTTTAAAAATACATATCCAAATTTAACCAGAGTTGAAACATTTAAACTACTATACTGCATGGTCATTTCTGAAAAAGTTCATATTTTCAGCTTTAAATGGGATTAAATGACAAGTAGTCAGAGTTTCACAACACTTAAAAATTTAATTTTGCAAGAATGTAAACTACAAATTTATAATCCCTTGAAACTTTAAAACTGGAGAATGCAGTGCCATTAAATCTGGCAGGTTCGTAGACCTTACAAGGGGACTGTGTGTGCCAATTTTATTAATTGCTTGCTGTGAGAAATTGCAAAATAATATCTCTACTTAAAGTCAAATCCCATGAGTCTCTGTGAAAATTGCAGCATTTCATGAAAAATACCATAAAACTGGAATTTTGTAATTTCACTCAGCCTTATCTGGGGGTTCTAATTAAAGGATGGGGCATAAGAGGTAGGTAGCACAGGGGGTCATCAGGTTTTGGAGTTAGATGCACAGTTTCACCAAGAAATGGATAGCTGATCTGGGTAGTAGTGGCAGACCCCCAAGTTGGAGCAAGAAAGCACAGAGTGTTAACAATTCCAACCTGAATTCAGGATATTTAAGGATCACACCCGGTAAATTTATGATCCAGGGAGCCTGGTGTACTGTACATGCAAGTCTAGGACTTAGAGGTACTTAAAAGCATGTAGTAGGAGAATACAGTGTCTTGGGCAGCAGGAAGAAATAATTATAGCTATTCCAACAGGGTAGGTTGATAGGAAATGGAATAGGTGACTCACATTTTAGGGAGGTTTGTCACTGTAAAGAACAAAGAGGATATCAGTGGGATTAGTAGTTCTAGTGAGTCAATCTGGCTATGCCAAAGGGGGGGGATAGTCCCCCAGTGAGGAACAGCAGGACTTTAAAAAACATGCAGCCCAGCTTATCAAATGAAGTAGTGATATGTGCATTGTTAATGTTAAATTCCACAAATGAAAATTCTGGATGCTTCAGCTACAGAATATGCTATCATAAATATGTGAGAAAATGTTACTAATCATTTTTTTTCTTCTGCAAAATTAAAACTGCTTAACCAATTTATCCAGTTGTGTTAGACACCAGGATGCACAGACTATGGATATGCATGTCAAATGTTAACACTATGCATGCTAGAGCTGAGTAGTTACAAACATTCACATTTTGGACAGTTTTCAGAAAGTTTTGCAAATATTTACATAATTTTGAGACGGTGCATTATATTATCATGAAATCTTGCACATTGTTAGAATAGCTATCATCAAGAAATCATGCCAAATTTAAGATCCCAGACCCAATAGATGGTTAAGGTATATGCAGATAAAAACTGTTCATGAAATTTCACACAAACAATAAAATGACAAAATTCAAGCCCTATAATTTTGAAACTGTTAGACCAAAGTATATAATATTTGACATGTTTATGGCCATTGTCCAAATGAATACATATGTCAGAGTTCAGACCTCTAGATTGAACAGTTATTGAGTTATAACCATATCACAAAAGTTTTGAAATTCCACAAAATGTCGATGAAATTCCACAGGATTTCACTGAATTTTGTGCAATTTCACAGAAATTCCTTGGATCTGGAATTTTTCCATTCCACAAAGCTCTACTGTACATATTTTTAGAGTAGTGTGGGATAAAGGTATTACAGGAATTTGAGGAAGGCTCTAGTGATAGACGTCTACACTGTGTAAGGGCTGCAGGAGAAGGGAAGCAGATTGTTGGCAATCTTGCAAATATTACTATTTGTACAGAGAATGGAGTCAAAAGTTTGGGAAAGTGTGTGTATTGTAGAATTAATTTTATGAGGGGTACTGGAGAAGGGGTAGGCATCTAATGGAGATTGAAAGGAAGGATAAATAGTTTGTAGAGGATGGGGTAGGGGTAAAACTTTAGATGTTTCCAGGGGCAGAGGCACACATTTTGAGATGGGAGTGGGGTAGGAGGTACAGATTTTGTAATCTGTGGGGGCGGGGGATAAACTTATGGAAGGTTTCAGGTTTGAAGAAGCTGTGCAGAGGAGGTACAAGTTGCAGGAGTCATGGAGTAGGGGTACAAACGGATAACAAAGTAAGCGGGACATGCAGAAATTAGCACACATCTTCAGAAAAAGAGGATGGGTGCAAATGTTGTTGGGGTAGGGTGGGAATGCACATTCTGGGAGGTGTATGCGAGTGAGTACAAATATTTGGACATGTGCAGGGCAGAAGTACAAATATTAAAGGTGAAGGGGCAGATTATGGGAAGCATGCAGAATCTTTTGAGAGGTACAGGGGTGTACATTTTAGAAGGAGTGTGTAGTGATACAGTTAAGTATACATTTCAGGAGGTGTGTGGGAGAAGGGGTATATGCTCTAAGAGTGGTGCAAGGTAGAGTTAGAAATTGGGAGAGGTGTGTGGCCATAGTTTAGAATAATTACAAGGGAGGGGGCAGGATAGAGGTGTACAGTGTTGTGGGATTATACACTTGGGGAGGTACTGGGGCAGTAGTATATATTTTGCAAGTGCTATGGAACCTCAGCCAAGGGTGTGAATTGGAAAAGAATAAATAAAGAGGGGGCTGTGGTGGCAACATTCAGGGCTGGAAAGAAAACACAGAAAACCAAGATTTACATGTTAACAGTATGAGAGTTTTTTTTGGGGGTAGGTACGGTGCTCAGAAAGTTGGTGATCAACCTAGGGAACTTGCCAGATATTTGCTCTTTTGTTCTACTGGTATAAATACATAAATGAAAGCCCCCCATCAGAAAACTGGTAGCAAAGACTGATTTTTGCCATTTCATGATTTGATGTACTACATGTACCCAGTACAAGTCGTATTAAACTGTTCCACCAACCAATTGGTTTAGTATTGTTTTTCACGGATAGCAATGCATCGGCAGCTCATATTGCATTGCTTTTCAATGTTTAACCAGCTCAGCATCAATGCTTGCAAAATGTTTTTGCAGATCAGTTGGAATGCATCAGCAGTCCAGTTACAGTGCACTGCAAAACGGAGTTTTATCTCTGAAGAAACAGTTTGTGTAAGGCTTTGAGTTGGATACAGCAACACTTATGCAACTCAGTCAGAAATGCTAAAACAACTCATTGGAGGAACAGTTTAATGTGACTTGTAGTGGGTACTAAGCTGACAGGACCCAGAGGAAAAGTATGCCATTGTTGCTTGTTTTACATCAGCACTTATTCAAGATTCCACTGGCTGATTTAAAAAAGTTTGAAGGATTTTTCTGTAAAACTATCAAATAAGAGAGGCAAACAAAATGGCATTTATACATGAGTAATTGCAGTTTCTGAACTTTACTTGTAACAAATGAGGCCCAGTTGCCCTCATGGTGGACACGTAGTACAATTTTAAAGTATTGCATTTGATTCTTAAATAACAAAAAGTCCCAAGTTAGGCTTTTTTTCTAGTTACCACTGGTAGGAGGGACAGTGGTCCAAAGATTACAATTGATGATGTAGAACCTACACAGTTTTCTAAATATAAATACTTAGGAGTTTGGGTGGATCAAAATTTAAATTTGACTTCCATATGGAAACTACCACCAAAAAGCTAAATAATAGATTTCTTGCCTTTGGATGCACAGCCTATTGCACGAACAAAAACATGCAACAGACTACTGTAAATCAGCTACTTATACCTGTTTCAGATTATGGAAGTCATCTTTATGGATTTGCTAGCAGTACCACTTTCATAAAAGTGGAAGTCACGTACAACTGATTAGCCAGGGTTATATTTCTTTGTGACGAGAAAACCAACCACTGCAAGATGTATGAAGCATTGGTGTGGCTTTCACCAGAGAATAAAATAAAATTACTCTGGACCATTCAAGTGAATAAGGTTTTACTGCTAAATAAACCAATATGGTTGACTGAAAAACTTGAAACAATTGAATATAAATACAGACTGAGATAGAATAGTGAAAGTGTCTATACGGAACCAACACCCAAAAACAGATTTGGAGAAATTACTTTTTCATTTTGGCAGCAAGTCTTTAGAAAAGAATTGATGAAAACATTAAAAGCTTAAAACAAAATCCAGGGCATTTAACTCGGCCATGATCTGAGGATTGACAGTACACTGTAACTGCTTTAGGTGATCAAATCAATTTCAGCTACAATACGCATGCCATGGATAATAATTATTGTAGATTTGTGTTCATTTTGTGTTTATGCACGTTGTGTTTATAATGCTTTTATGTCTATTGTGTATTTTTTCATTTTATCTGATTTATTTTATTACAGCTTATTTTTAAATAAACATGGCCAGCTTGTAAACAGGGCACTGCTGCCCTGATGGTGCAATTGCCAGCTTTTCCTCTCTAAAAATAACAATTTCTACGACCAGGACCATATCAAGGTTGAAAAGAAATTGAAATGCATTTACTGGAGTTATAAGATAGCAGGTTCTTTTTTACAAGAAGGCAGGTTTGGAAGTGGAGTCTTTCTTCAAGGTTGAGCAAGTTGGTGGTGGAGTACAGCAGACACATGTGGGTGTGCCTAGGGGCTCCCAACATTAGCCTGCAGGCCTTGTTTATAGAGAGCTGGATTCTTGCAAGTGCAGTGTTGTCGGCTGCAGCATAGATGGGCAGCCCATAGTTGATTAGTGACAGGTCAGAGGAGGTGATTGCCAATCTAAGGGCCTCTTGTGGTAGGCAGTTCCTATGGCAGTATAACAGCCCAATCCTGACATTGGTAGCAGCAGAAATGGCATTGATATGGGAATGGAAGGAAAGTGCCGAATCAAAGGTAATACCCATATACTTGTAGGAGGAAACCTGCTCATGTGGGTTTAGTGTGCTAGGCAGTACCATGAGAGGGGCACCACTGGCTTTGCTTTGGCGATGCGAGAAGAGCATAGCTTTGGTCTGTTTTAGGTTCAGGACTAGCCTTCTTGATGTGAACCAATGCTCAGCTCTATCAAAAGCTTGTTGGAGGGTGGCCTGGAGTGTGTTGGGGTTGGGGTCAGAGGTGAAGAAACATAGAAACATAGAATTTGATGGCAGATAAGGACCCTTGGCCCACAGTCTGCCCATTTCCTTACCTAATGGATAAGCTGCAGATCCTAGTTAACCAGCAGCCTGCTTCTTCCTACCCCCCACCGAGAATTGCCTTATGACTGTCCCATGCATGCTTGAATTCCACCACTGCTTTTGACTCCACAACCTCCTCCCGAAGGCTGTTCCATGCATCCACAACCCTCTCTGTGAAAAAATACTTCCTTAAATTACCTCTGAGCTGCCCCCCATCTTCAAATTGTACTTGTAATTGTTCTTGCACACCTCTTTTTGAAAGATGCTACCCCTCTTGGGACTTTGTTGATTCCCTTGAGGTGCCAGAAAGTTTCTATCATGTCCCCCCTCTCCCTCCTTTCCTCAAGGCTATACATATTAAGCTCCTTAAGTCTCTCTTCATATGTCTTCCAGTGCAGACTCTGCATCATTTTAGTTGCCCTCCTCTGGACAGCTTCCATCCTGTCTATGTCTTTGCGGAGAGTGGGTCTCCAGAACTGCACACAGTACTCCAGATGGGGTCTCACCAGCTGTCTGTACAGAGGAATAATAACTTACTGTTTTCTACTGGTGGTGCCTCTCCCTATGCATCCCAATATCCCCCAGCCCTCCTTGCTGCCCTCTCACATTGCTTGCCCACCTTTAGGTCATCTGATATGACTATCCCCAGGTCCCTTTCCATTTTTGTTGTTGTTAGTATCTCACCCCCCATTGTGTACTCTTCCCCTGGGTTTTTGTTTCCCAGGTGCATTACCTTGCACTTCTTAGCACTGAATCTAAGCTACCATACATTTGACCATTCCTCTAACCTTGCCAAGTCCCTTCTCATCCTTTCCACCCCACCTTGTGTGTCAACTCTGTTGCAGATCTTTGTGTCATCTGCAAAGAGACATACTTTCCTTACATAGAAACATAGAATTTGATGGCAGATAAGGACGCTTGGCCCACCCAGTCTGCCCATTTCCTACCTAATGGATAAGCTGCATATCCTAGTTAACCCAGCAGCCTACTTCTTCCTACCCCCACCTCCTAGAATTGCCTTATGACTGTCCCATGCATGCTTGAATTCTCCACCACTGTTTTGACTCACAACCTCCTCAGGAAGGCCATTCCATGCATCCACAACCTCTGTGAAAAATACTTCCTTAAATTACCTCTGAGCACCCCCTCTATCTTCAAATTGTGCCCCTTGTTCTTGCGCACCTCTTTTTTGAAAGATGCTACCCTCTTGGACTTTGTTGATTCCCTTGAGGTACTTGAAAGTTTCTATCATGTCCCCCCTCTCCCTCCTTTCCTCGAGGCTATACATATTAAGCTCCTTAAGTCTCTCCAGTCTCTCTGCAATGTCGCTTATAATGACATTGAAGAGGACTGGTCCTAATACTGAACCCTGCGGTACCCCACTCGTAACCCCCCTTTCTTTAGAGTGGACTCCATTTACTATTACTCTCTGGGTCCTATTCTCCAGCCAATTCTTTGCAGGCTGTTATCTTGGGACCCACTCCCAGGCTAACTAACTTGTATATTAATATTTTTGTGTGGGACTGTGTCAATGCCTTGCTAAAGTCTAGGTGAGCCATGTCCACAGCCCTCCCTGATCTACTACTTTGGTCACCCAGTCAAGAAATCTATCAGATTCGTCTGGCATGACCTTCCGCTGTGAATCCATGCTGCCTAGGGTCCTGTGCCCCTCTGGCCTCTAGATACTCTACAATTCTTTCCTTCAGAAGTGATTCCATCATTTTCCCTCTCACTGAGGTTAAACTAACAGGTCTGTAGTTTCCTGCTTCTGCCTTGCTCCCACTTTTGTGAAGGGGAATCACATCTGCCCTCCTCCAGTCCTCGGGTACCACCCCATCTTCCCATGATTTGTTAAAGAGGGTAGTCAGTGGTGTCACTAGTTCTACCCTTAGTTCTTTCAGAATTCTGGGATGAATCCCATCAGGCCCCATTGCTTTGCCCACCTTCAGTTTTAAGAGTTCTTTCAGAACCCTTTCTTCTGTAAATGGGCTGGTATCAACTTCTGTATCCAGAGTGTTTCTACTGTTTGTTTTAGGTACCTCCCCCTCTTCCTCTGTAAATACTGAGCAAAAATATTTGTTTAGTATCTCTGCCTTTCACAGTCACCCTCTGCCCACCCTCCCTCCCTTTATTAAACCTCACTATCCCTCCTTTGTCTTCCTTCGCTCCTTGATGTACCTATAAAGGTTTTATCCCCTTCTTAACTGAGTTGGCTATCATTTCCTCAGTTTGGGCCTTTGCTTTGTTCTGACTGCCTTCCCAGCTTTCTTTTGCTTTAACTGATACAGTTCTCTCTCCTGCTCCTTCTGTGATTCCTTGTACTTCCTAAGCTTTCTTTTCTCTTGAACCTTCACTGCCACTTCCTTTGAGAACCATAGTGGTTTCTTACATCATTTTGTTTTGTTTATTTGCTTCACACAAAGGCTTGTTACCTCTGTGATGTCAGTTTTTATTATTCCCCATTGTTCTTCCACCCCTCCTTCCTGCCCATTTGCTAGTGCATTCCTTAGGCACTCACCCATTTTGGCAAAGTCAGCCCTCCTAAAGTCCAGTACTTTTGCCTTTGTATGGTTTGACTTTATTGCTGTGTTTGTTGTGAACCATACTGTTCGATGGTCACTAGTTCCCGGATGGCTACCCACTTCTACATCTGTGATCCTCTCTCCATCTCCATTTGAGAGAACCAGGTCTAAGATTGCTCCCTCTCGAGTGGGCTCCAATACTAGTTGTCTAAGGCATGCCCCCTGTAGGGCATCTAGAATAACCGCACTCTTTGAAGTGGCTGCTGCAACTGCACTCCAGTTAACATCTGGCATATTCAGATCACCTATCAGCAATATCTCCCCTTTTTCTGCCATTCTAAGTGTACTTTCTATCATTTCCTTGTCCATCTCCTCCCCCTGAGAAGAGGGTCTGTATACAACCCCTGTGCGAATTGTGGTACCATTGCCTGGCACCACAATCGTGTCATCCGCGTAGAGGAGGATCTTACTTGGGCAGGCCGAGGGGAGGGAGTTGAGGTAGAGACTGAAGAGGAGAGGGCTTAAAATGGAGCCCTGGGGAACCCCAGAGCAGACAGGTCATGTGTCAGAGAGGGTGCTATTGATTTTTACACACTGAGTTCTGGCAGAGAGGTAGCTGGTGAACCATGCAAGGGGGCCGGGTGAGAAACCAAGGCACCTGAGGGAGTCAAGCAGGAAGGGATGGCAAACCATGTCAAAGGCCTCAGAGAGGTCAATGAACACAGCAACGGCAGGACTTCCGGCATCAAGAGCAGAGTGCAGGAAGTTGGAGAATTCAAGTAGCGTGATTGTGGTGCTGTGACCTGCATGAAAGCCATGCTGTTCAGGGCACAGGATATTGTGCATGGCCAGGTATTCGGCAAGCTGGTTGGCAACTATTTTTTTAAGGGCCTTAGAGAGTAGGGGGAGGATGGAGATAGGTCAATAGTTACCCAGGGTCACTCGATCACCACCCTTTAGGATGGGAGTGATGATGGTGGTTTTCCATGTGCTGGGGAACTGCGCTAGGCACAGAGAGTGGTTGAGAAGCTTGGTAAGTGGGACCAGGATAGCATCCAGCATCAGACGAAGTAGCCTAGTGTCCAGTAGGTTGGTGCTGGGGTTGTTACTACTAACGGCTTTTTGCAGAAGGGGTCTAGCCTCCAGTGGGGAGATGGTATGTAGATAGAAAGGAGGTCTCTGCAGAGTGGGGAGGGGTGCTACTGGGATGGGGTCAAAGAAGTTAGTGGGCAGGACTGAACTCAGGTCTGAGAAAGTGTGGTTTAGGCAGTCTGCAATGCCAAGGGGGTCAGAGCAGACAGTTCCATTAAAGGAGAGTTGGGGGGTGGGGAGCGGTATTTCCCATTCAGCGCTTTTACATTATCCCAAAAGTTCCTAGCCAACCCCCAGGAGGAGACAAGAGCAGATTGGTAGTACTGGGCTTTGGCCTGTCAAATGGCCCAAGTACACTTATTATGCTCAGCGTTGTACGCTTGCCTATCAGCTGGCTTGCCAGATTCCACGGCAATGTGCCATAGGTTGTCTCTCATTTTAAGTTTGTGAAGGAGGGAGGGGGAAAACCAGGGTGTGCTTTGCTTTTTGGTGCGATTTCTAGCAAAGGGAGCATAGAGGTCACAGACAGTGTTAAAAGTATGAGTGAAAAAATCCAGTGCCTTTGTCTATGGACAGTGCAAGCCTGACTGGGGACCAATCCAGTTGTGAAAGGTACAGTTTAAGGTGACGCAGGCCACCTGAGAGTAGGCGATGTTGCTGGGTGGTTTGTGGTGCAGGTTTGCTGTTAGTAGTGGACCAAGAGAATATGACCGGGGAGTGGTCACTAAGTGAGTTGGGAAGTACACAGATATTGAGCACCCTGTGGGGGCGGTTGGTAATGGTGATGTCTAGGAGGGTGCTGGTGCCAGTAGAGGGGTTGAATCTATTTGGGGTGGTGACAAGCTGAGACATGTCAAGAGTGGCAAAGATATCTCTGGTTTGAGAGGTCATGGTAGAGAACCAGTTGATATTCAGGTCACCAACAATTATCTGGGCCATTTTGGGTGGTAGGCCAGTGAGGTAGTCAGCAAGCACCTGAATGGTGAGGTCTTGCTTTCTGGGGGGAATATAGGCAATGGTGAGAAAAGAGTGGGCCCTTACCAGGATTGGGGGAGATTTTTAGCATGAAGGCTTGCGCCCCGTTATCAAGCTTGGGTGGTGGAAGTGCATGTCCAAGGAGGGAGTCACGCATGTAGACAGCACAACCCCCCTCCACGCTTACCCACCCCGATCTTCCCTAAAAAGGGTGTAACCAGGGAGGGAGACGAAGGAGTTGGGGCGGATTTGGGTAACCAGGTTTCAATGATGCGACAATGTCTGGTTGGTGCTGAGTAACCCAGCATTGGAATGCAGCAGCCTTCTTAAGGAGGCTGCAAATATTCATGGAAGCTGTGCAGAAGCCTTGAGCCTGGGCAGGCTTGTTCATAAGGTTGGGCACGGGGCCAGGGTTTGGATGAATGTTACCTGATAGAGGCAACAGGAGAGTGATTAGGCGCACCTAAGTGTGGTAGTGATTGTGGCATCTCCCCTTGTGACTGGACATGGGGCTGGGTGCTGGGGTGCAAGAGGGGTGGGTAGAGTATGAAGGGTGGGAAAGGCATAGAGGAGAAGAGACCAAGGTATGAGTTGGAAGTAAGAGGTAGCAGGGGTGGAAGTGTGGAGAGGTACCGAGAGTGTGACGTGGTTGAGCATCGGGGGGGTCTGGTAGAGGTGTTTTATATAAGAGGGGGCGTACTATGGGTAGAGGGTGATGGTCCTAAGTGAGCTGGTGCTGGTGTAGGAAGTAGGAGTAGGACCATAGTCAGTGTTAATGCTCTTGATCCCTGATGCATTGAGGATGATAAGTTAAATTTGAGCACGAGAGAGAATCACCCCTTTAAGAAGTTACAGGAAGGAGAGCCCCTTTAAGGAGTTGCTGTAATTGACTAGTGTCAGGGGGTGGGGATCACTGGGAAAGTGTACTTAATGAAGGAGGGAGGAGGGGGTGGACGAAAAAACTGTCCAGAGAGCAGTACAGCAAGGCAGTGGCTGAGCTGTGTTTTGAAAAAGGTGCCTTGGGTGCTTGCTTTCTCAATGGAGATCTGCAGCATCCAATCGGGAAGCTGCCACAGTCTCCAGGAGCCTGTCTAATTATGGGAATTAAAGCCTTTCAGCTCCAAGCTAGGAGCTGACCAATTGTACCTGCTTTCCTTGGTTAGGGGTGGCAGGCTGGATGCAGAGGTTCGACCGCTGGCAGGTAGCAGTGCCAGGGCCACTTGGCTGAAGTACAGAGCCTGCTTTGGGCTTGTGGCTGCTTTCCTTGGTCAGAGGGTGGCGGGCAGGATGCAGAGGTCAGGCCATCAGCAGGTCGCAGCGCCAGGGCCACTTGGCTGAAGTGGAGAGCCTGGTTTGGGCTTGTGGCTGCTTTCCTTGGTCAGAGGGTGGAGGGCTGGATGCAGAGGTACGTACATTACATTATGAGCAATTAAGATATGAGACAAATTACAATGATGGATGACACTATATATTTATTCTCATATACAACATACCTTGTCATTGCGCTATGTGAACCACCTGCAGTGGGTACGAGGGTGGTTCAGAATCTATATCCATTCTTTCTTTTGCATAACCTATGAGGCTTTCAGAAAGGGGACTTTTAGTGCCAATTTGAGAAATAATGCCCTTTGAGAAATAATGGCCTTTGTTTGCTGATAGCTAACGCAAGAGAATGGAATAGCATTATCTGGTAAGATTCATATGGTCACGGGGGTAGTAGAAGGGCATGCATAAGCATGATTAACAATTATGGCATGTATGGAACAGCATTGTTATGTATGGAGTTCAATTACTAGTGTACCCCCCCAAATCGGGGGCTTACCTTAAGTATCTCCCTAGGCTCCAGTGATGCACATTGCCAGGCAGACATCCTGCAGAGATGATAAATCCATCATTGTGGTGTCCTCCTATTGATCTGTGTGAAAGTGTCATAATGTGTCTCCACGCCTGTCACTTTAAGTGCCATAGCCAGGGTATATACTACAAATGGCCTGGGCTGGGTCCAAGTGTTTTGGGGCTTGCCACCAGCCAGGCATTACCCCAATCTGCCCCACTCTGCTGTCGCTAGCAAAGCAGAGAAAGCTTTACATGGTACTCAATTAATCAATCAAATCCTTATTTTACCAGGCAAAACACTTTTGAGTGAACTCATTTTCAAGGTGGACCTGGGCAGTTAACAAAATAAGTATACAGTACAACAATTATACAGTACACAGAATACAGAATAAGGGTACAAAGGACAAATACATATCAATATGAACAGTATACAATAAAGAATTATGGAGTAGATACAGTCGGAGAAAGGCAAGTAAGCCATTTACAATATATACAAGGATCTTGCAGTTTACAATATATACAAAGAGCTTGCAGGTAGTCATGTGGGAATAACCTTGTGACAAACATGTAGATAAAAAGCTAGGTTGCTCATTGAGTGCCTCACATGAGGGAAGGGAAGAGAAAGTAGGGACATTTCACATGGGAGAAGGGAGGAGGAAAGAGGAAGATGCAAGGAGAAGGCAGGAGGAAGGAAGAGATACAAAACATTGGGAGGCACCAAGTTACTTAGCATTGGATGGTGCCAGAGAGCACAAAAGGAAGCCTTCTGGTGACAGGGAATGAATGGCCACAATTAGGGGAAGCACTTACAGGACTCCTTGATAATAGAACATGCATATAATGTCTTAAATGTGGCTAGCGCAGGGGTTCTCAAATGGTGAGGCCAGCCTCCCTTGGGAGGCCCCAACCTGTTCCAGGGGAGGCTCAAGCAAGTCTGAAAAATTTTGAGTTTTATATATTTTGTGTGAAGAGATGGAGCAAACTGAAGGAGGATAATAGTAGGTGAATTTAGTGTATTTATTTACTAATAGATGACAAGGAAAGTGAATGAGCCAAGGCTCATCTCAGGTGTGCCCAGGAAGGCAATGAGTGAATACATTTCAAAAGGTAAGTTCAAAACAATCAAAAATACACAGGGAACAACAGTGCAAACAAATATGAACAATAAATAATAATGAGAGTGGTAATTGATCAATTTGTAGCCTGATGGCAGAATAGCCAAATACAAGGGTTGAGCCTAGAAGTGCTAAAAGCACTAGCAGGAAGGAGCAAAGTAATCCCTGAGAAGTTGCTTAGGAGCAGGGAAGGAAGGGGACATGCAAAGTATGTAGGAAGGTTGGCCTATACAGAGAGGAAACAGAAAAAGTAGTCTGACCTGAAGGTACTGCAGCAAGGGGTAACAATGGTTTAAGAATGAAAATGGCTGAGCAAGTAGGCTGGCCTGTGTGTGTGTGTGTGTGTGGGGGTTACAATAAGCTGAATAACAATAGTTATTTTTATTTGTTATTCAGATAACACCTTTGAGCACAAGAGCTCATTTTTGAAGGTTTCACGCCAGTATAATACAAAGAACTGAATGTGAGCCAAGTACTAAAAGGGGTTTCAATATATTCATGGTGTACTGCGCAAAGTACAGTATGTTATTTTTCTTTGGGGAGGTCCAAGATTATTTCAGTTTTAGGGAGGCTCAAAATCTTTCCAAGGATTTGGGGAGGCTCACTGTGACGAAGTCTAAGAACCATTGGGCTAGCGTGATAGGGTGGGCCACCTTCAGGGTTATTTGCAATTTATTCCAGAATTGGGGTAGAGCGTAACTTACTGAGGACCTACCAAATCTTGAATTGATCTTGGTATAGATTAAGTGATATAGGAGGAACTTCTTAGTGCATACTTATCTACTGTACTCAAGAGTAGACAATCAGCTATGTACTGTGGCAGCTTCTTTGAGATTGCTCAATATATCCAGAAGTCAGCATTTCTTTATCTTCTAAAAGCGAGGGATGACCAGCCACCTAAGGTGTACAGGGAGCAATGATCCATAGAATATGGTGCACCAGAGATACCTCTTATTGCTCTATGGTGCAGTGCATCAAGTCTGGCTAGTTTAGAGGCAGGACCTTGACCATAAAGGAAGTCACCATAATCCAGAATTAATAAGAAGGTAGATTGGACCAGCCTTTTTTTAGCATCCTGGGTCAGCAGGTGTTTGATCCTATAAAACAGGGTAAGTCGCTGCTTACACTTTTTTATTAGTTCCTCGATGTGAACATGGAAGGAGAGATTATGATCAATCCAGACCCCCAGGTATCTGAATTTGGGTACAAAGTCGAAGAGTTCACCTAGGAGTGTGGTAAGCTGCAGTACGGATCCTAGGGTAGCAGGATTTGGGGTATAGATGAAGAGTGAGATGAGCATCACCTTGTTTTTTTTAGCTTTCAAAAGGAGCTTCCGGTTCAGTAGATTTAATTGTACTGCAGTTATTTACTTTTAAATCATTACTGTTTTTGAGATAGGGGCTATTGTTTAACCTGCCTTTATTGCAGTATGTATTTCTCAATGGGAGCTGCCATGTTTTTGGACCAGGACTTTCCATTTGGACCAACTGGGACACAGGGGGACCTCAAGGAGTCTTTAGCTCAAGTGCCTTGTGGGAGAAACTATGAGCTCTAGTTTTTGGTGCCTAAAGAAACCAATAGGAGTATAATATGGTGACTAGCTGCTCCTTCAGCCAATCAAAATAAAGTAAAAACAGACTGGTTGGAGAACTGTTTTAAACAGCGCATGAGTGCAGCTCAAGGTCTTGAGTGAGAGGAGCAACTTGCTGTTCAGTGTGCCCTTCCTGGTGAAACATTTCAATAAATAAATCAATAAACTGAGAGGAGTTACTGTGTGGCAGTTTATCCCGGGACTCTGTGGAGAAAGGAGCTTGTATGCTCTTCAGGGATCTGGCCTAAGAGAAGCCTAGTCTCCTTTTGTGTACATCCTGCAGGAGGATCAGTCACCAGGACAGCCTGACTGCAAATCAAAAGGTTTGCTTAGCAAAGCATCTGACATTTCTAACAGGGCAGAAATCAAAGGAGAATTTATAGAGTTGGATGATAACAAAAACAAATGCGCTGAATGCATGTTGTGGGTCAAGACCTACAGTCCAGGGACTCCTGATTGCTAGAGAGGAGCCTGCCTTTACCAGTGATGAACTGTCTACCTGCTGGAGGGTTCACCAGCAGATAAACAGGACTTTGTCAGAGATACTCTGTTAAGCTTGGGCCCAAGTCCATCCCAGCCTATGCATCTTTTCCTGTGCCTGCTACAGTTTTCCAGGCAAGAGATCAACTTTGGGGATCCAGCCCCTGTGCAACGAGTCATCACAGGTTGTAGCCACCTTCAGAGAAAGGCCATGAAGTGGAGGTGAGTTGTGGTGGCCCAGTTTCCCCATACACAGCAGTTTCCAGCCTTGGGTCTTCATTTCACCAAGCCATCCTTAATCGTCAGGTACAGTGAGTAAATTCAGGGTAGCTCTGCAACAGGCATCTTAATTTTCTAATAGTACCATCTAATTGTTATCAGCTTAATGTTAAGAGCTTCAAATAGATTAAGCCAGTTGACCACAGATAGAAATAATTTGTTTTGCTTTGCAAGAGTTAATGTGATTAATTATTTTTATCAAGGGCCCTGCCAACAGCTGCAACCCTGGGCAATGATTCTGGCCAGTCAGCATAGATCCTGGGTACCCAGTAGCTAAGAGGGACTGCTTATCAAAGGGACTAAATTAATGGCACCATACAATTCTGCTTAAAGTTGAGCCAGTCCAAATTAATTCATGGGCATTTGTATATGCTTCCCATGATGCTTAGCATTATTGGGTTATGTGCAGTTGTGTTTTCTTGAAAATTTGTCTGGATGTCCAATATCCTCCAGGATAACCCTTGCCCCAGTGCATTTGCACTGGGGTTCTTTAGTTGTTCTCTCCTCTCTCTACTTTGGGCTGCCCATGACCCAAACCAACAGGATAACCTATAGGGTTGCTGACTATCTCTCCCTGGCTGAGATACAGATATGGCACACTGAGGAGTCCAAATGAGGGCTAAACATGTGTCTGCTGTTCTCGGCCTTTTGCTGATTGTATTGTGAGGCCTTCTGGCACCATGCAATTCTGCTTAAAGTTGAGCTAGTCCAAATTAATTCATGGTCATTTGCATATGCTTCCCATGATGCTTTGCATTATTAGGAAATGTGAAATTTGTGTTTTCTTTAAAATTTGGCTGTGTGGACAATATCCTCTGGGATAACCCTTGCCCCAGTGTATTTGCTCTGGGGCTCTTATGCTGTTCTCTTCTCACTCTACTTTGGGCTGCCCATGACCCAAACCAATAAGTTCCCCTATAGGGCTGACTTTGGCAAGATGGGAGAGTGCCTCAGAAAAGCACTAGCAAACAGGCTAGAAGGAGGGGTGGAGCAACAATGGGGAATCATCAAAACTGCCATCATAGAGGCAACAAGCCTTTGTGTGAAGCAAATAAACAAATCAAAATGAAAGAAAAAGCCACTATGGTTCTCAAAGAGGTGGCTGAGAAAGTCAGGAGAAAAAGATAGCATTCCGAAGTATAAGGAAACACAGAAGGACAGGACAGAGAGCTGCACCGTTAAGGCAGAAGGAAGCAGGAGGAAGTCAGAATAGCAAAGGCCCAAACTCGGGAAAAGATAGCCAACTCAGTTAAAAGGGGATAAAACTTTTATAGGTACATCAGCGAGTGTAGAAAGACAAAGGAAGGGATAGTGAGGCTGAATAGAATGAACGGTGGGTGGGCAGAGGGACAGCGAAAAAGCAGGGATACTGAACAAATATTTCTGCTCAGTATTCACAAAATAGGAGGAAGTGCCTAATCCAATTAACAGAAGCATTCTTGATTGGGGTCTGATCCCAGTCCTTTCACAAGAAGAAAGGTTCTTCAAGAACTCCTAAAACTGAAGGTGGACAAAGCAATGGGGCCTGATGGAATTCACCCATAATTCTAAAAGAATTAAGGGGGGAACTAGTGAAACCACTGGCTACTCTTTTTAATAAATCATGGGAGGATGGTGTGGTACCCGAGGACTGGAGGAAGGCAGATGTGAGTCCTCTTCACAAAAGTGGGACCAAGACAGAGGCAGAAAACTACAGACCTGTCAGTTTGACCTCTGTGGTAGGGAAAGTGATGGAAAGAATTGTTGAGTACCTAGAGGCCACTGGGGCACAGCACCCAAGGCAGCATGGGTTCACAGCGAGAAGGTCATGTCAGACGAATCTAATAGATTTCTTTGACTGGGTGACAAAAGTAGACCATTGAGGACATTGTGGCCATCACTGAAACCTGGTGTAATGACAACCATGAGTGGGAGATGGCCATACCTGGCTACAACATATTCAGAAGAGACAGGGCAGGCAGGAAGGGAGGAGGAGTGGCACTGTATGTGAAAAATGACATAAGGGCCACAGAGATCCAGGAGGAACAAAATGGGGGAGAGATACTGTGGATTAAGCTGGAAAGCAAAATGGGGCCAGCCATCCGCACAGGTGTGGTCTATAGACCACCAGCCCAGGAGGAAGAAACAGATAGGGAGCTGATGCTAGCCATCCAAAGGATGGCAGACAAGGAGTGAGGTAGAAATGGTTGGAGACTTCAATATTCTAGGCGTGGACTGGAGCATCCCAGCAGCAGCATCAACTAGAACAGAATTTATCCTGGACTCCTTCAGGGAGCCTTCCTCAAGCAACTGGTCATGGAACCAACTCGGCAGAAGGCAATACTGGACCTTGTGCTCACAAACAGGGACAGTGATGGATGGGGGTAACAGTGGGGAGCACCTGGGGAACAGTGACCACCAGTCATTGTGGTTTGAAATCACAGAAAGAGCAGAACCAAACCACACAAAACCGATCCTGGATTTTAGGGGGCAGACTTTGGGAAAATGGGGAGATACTTGAAGAGGCATTAAGGGAATGGGGCAGGAATCAGGGGTTGAGGAACAGTGGGCAGTATTTAAAATGGGGATTACAAGAGCAACAGAATTATGCATTAAGCAGCTTAGCAAGAGGAGACCATTATGTTTTTTTTTTTTTATTTAGTTGTTTAACCAGGTATAGCACACTAAGCTGAAAGCTTTTTTACAGGAGCGACCTGGGAGCACAAGGAGGTTAAGTGACTTGCTCAGGGTCACACAGTATGCAAGTGGAAGCTGTGGGATTCAAATCCAGGTCTGGTCTGCTGGATGTCACCAAATTTGCAGCTTAGAGCCTTAGACCACTGCGCTATACTGCCTCCTTCAGGAGGTAGCAAAGAAAGTGAAAGCCAAAAAGATTGCATTCAGGCAATACAAAAAGTCACAGGCAGAAGGGGATAGGGAGAAGTACCAGGAGAAGCAAAGGGAGGCAGGGAGGTCAGTAAGGGCAGAGGGAGACTGTGAAAAGGCAGAGTTACTAAACAAATATTTTTGCTCAGTATTTACAAATGAAGAGGGAGGTACATAAAACAAACAGTAGAAACACTCTGGATACAGAAGTTGATACCAGCCCATTTACAGAAGAAAGGGTTCTGAAAGAACTCTTAAAACTGAAGGTGGACAAGGCAATAGGGCCTGATGGGATTCATCCCAGAATTCTAAAAGAACTAAGGGTAGAACTAGTGACACCACAGACTACCCTTTTAACAAATCATGGGAGGTTGGGGTGGTACCCGAGGACTGGAGGAGGGCAGATGTGATTCCCTTCACAAAGTGGGAGCAAGGCAGAAGCAGGAAACTACAGACCTGTTAGTTTAACCTCAGTGATAGGGAAAATGATGGAATCACTTCTGAAGGAAAGAATTGTAGAGTATCTAGAGGCCAGAGGGGCACAGGACCCTAGGCAGCATGGATTCACAGCGGGAAGGTCATGCCAGATGAATCTGATAGATTTCTTTGACTGGGTGACCAAAGTAGTAGATCAGGGAGGGGCTGTGGAAATGGCCTACCTAGACTTTAGCAAGGCATTTGACACAGTTCCACACAAAAGATTAAAATACAAGTTAGCCAGCCTGGGAGTGGGTCCCAAGATGACAGCCTGGGTAAAGAATTGGCTGGAGAATAGGACACGGAGAGTAATAGTAAATGGAGTCCACTCAGTAGAAAGGAGGGTTACTAGTGGGGTACAGCAGGGTTCAGTATTAGGACCGGTCCTCTTCAATGTCTTTATAAGCGACATTGCAGAGGGACTGGAAGGAAAAGTATATCTCTTTGCAGATGACACAAAGATCTGCAACAGAGTTGGTGCACAGGGTGGGGTGGAAAGGATGAGAAGGGACTTGGCAAGGTTAGAGGAATGGTCAAATGTATGGCAGCTTAGATTCAATGCTAAGAAGTGCAAGGTAATGCACCTGGGAAACAAAAACCCAGGGGAAGAGTACACAATGGGGGGTGAGATACTAACAACAACAAAAATGGAAAGGGACCTGGGGGTAGTCATATCAGATGACCTAAAGGTGGGCAAGCAATGTGAGTGGGCAGCAAGGAGGGCTGGGGGGATACTGGGATGCGTAGGGAGAGGCATCACCAGTAGAAAACAGGAAGTTATTATTCTTCTGTACAGACAGCTGGTGAGACCCCATCTGGGTACTGTGTGCAGTTCTGGGACCCAATCTCCACAAAGACATAGACAGGATGGAAGCTGTCCAGAGGAGGGCAACTAAAATGGTGCAGGGTCTGCACTGGAAGACATATGAAGAGAGACTTGGGAGCTTAATATGTATAGCCTCGAGGAAAGGAGGAGAGGGGGACATGATAGAAACTTTCAAGTACCTCAAGGGAATCAACAAAGTCCAAGAGGTAGCATCTTTCAAAAAGAGGTGTGGAAGGAAGAGGGCACAATTTGAAGATGGGGGGTGGCTCAGAGGTAATTTAAAGTATTTTTTCTCAGAGAGGTTGTGGATGCATGGAGCGGCCTTCGGAGGAAGGTTGTGGAGTCAAAATCAGTGGTGGAATTCAAGCATGTATGGGACAGTCATAAGGCCATTCTAGGGGGTGGGGGTAGGAAGAAGTAGGCTGCTGGTTAACTAGGATCTGCAGCTTATCCAGCAGGTAGGAAATGAGCAGACTGGGTGGGCCAAGTGGTCCTTATCTGCCATCAAATTCTATGTTTCTATGTAAGGAAGCCAAAGCTCAGACAGAAGAACACATTGCAAAATCAGTGGGTAGAGGAGACAAAACCTTTTACAGGTACATAAGTGAAAAAGAAAGGCAAAGGAGAGATAGTGAGACTGAAGGGAGAGGATGGGGGCCGCGTGGAGGATGACTACAGTAAAGCTGACATATTGAACAGGTATTTCTGCTCAGTCTTTACTGAGGAAGAGGAGGGTAATGGGTCTGAAGGAGTACAAGGGTGAGAATGGTGCAGAAATGGACACAAGTCCCTTTAACGAGAAAGGGTCCTGAAGGAAATGGAAGTAATAACAGTTGATAAAGCAATGGGGCCAGATGGGGTGCACCCAGGGTCCTAAAGAACTAAGAGAGGTGGTGGCCAACCTCTGGCTATCCTGTTTGGCGATCACTGGAAACAGGGAAGGTACCCAAAGACTGGAGGATAGCAGATGTAGTCCCCTTATACAAAAGTGGGAACAAAGTGGAAGCGGGGAACTACAGACCAGTCAGCCTCACCTCGGTAGTGGGGAAGATCATGGAAGCACTACTGAAGGAGAGATTGGTGGAACATCGGGTTGTCAATGGACTACAGGACCCAAGGCAGCATGGTTTCACCAGGGGAGGTCATGTCAGACCAACCTCGTTGAATTTTTTGACTGGGTGACTAGGGAGGTGGATCAGGGGAGGGCAGTGGACATGGCCTATCTGGACTTCAGCAAGGCCTTTGACACTGTGCCACATAGAAGACTATTACACAAACTGGGGAATATGGGTGTGGGCAGGACAGTAGTGTGGTGGGTAGGTAACTGGCTGGGCGGCAGGACACAGAGGTGGTGGTAATTGCTGTCACTCCACAGAGGGAAGAGTGACCAGTGGGGTACCACAGAGATCATTGCTGGGACCGGTCCTATTCAACATCTTCATCAGTGTCATTGCACAGGACCTAGAAGGCAGAATTTCACTGTTCGCTGATGACACAAAGCTCTGTAACAGAGTAGACACACCAGAGGGTGTAGACAGAATGAAAAGGGACCTGCAGAAACTTGAAGAATGGTCTGGGGTTTGGCAGTTGAAATTCAATGCAAAGAAGTGCAAGATAATGCATATGGGGCACAAAACCTGGCACAATATATCAGTTGGGGGTGAGGATATAGCTGCACCAAGCAGGAAAGGGATCTTGGGGTTATCATCTCTGATGACCTCAAGGTAGAAACAGTGTGACAAGGCAGCAGGTAAAGCAAATAGGATGCTGGGATGCATAGGCAGGGGCATCGTCAGCAGGAAAGGGGTCATAATTCCACTATACAAGACACTAGTGAGGCCCCACCTGGAGTACAGTGTATAGTTCTGGAGACCTTACCACGTAGGGTAGAGAAGGTTCAGAGGAGGGGAAACAAAGATGGTGCATGGATTGCATCACAAGTCCTATGAGGACAGGTTGAAGGAACTGAACATGTACTCCCTGGAGGAGAGGAGGGAGAGAGGGGATATAATAGAGACATACAAGTATCTTACAGGGAGGAACAGGGTGCAGGAATACACTATTTTTAAGCAAAACAGGTGTGCCAGGACTAGAGGGCATGGGATGAAGTTGGAGGGAGGACGATTCAGAGGAAACATGAGGAAGAATTTCTTCACAGAACGGGTGGTGGACAAGTGGAACACCCTGCCAGAGGAAGTGGTGGGGCTGAAACAATCACAGGATTTAAGAATGCATGGGATAGACATAAAGGAATTCTGGAGGTCAAGTGCAGGGCAGTAGACTTCTAGGAAAACATAAACTGAACTTGCAAGCTCAAATGGGCAGACTGGGTGGGCCATAGGCCTTATCTACAACACTGTCTATGTATCTATGTATCTATGACCAGGGAGGGGCTATGGACATGGTCTACCTAGACTTTAGCAAGGCATTTGACACAGTCCCACACAAAAGATTAATAGTCAATTAACCAGCCTGGGAGTAGGTCCCAGGGTGGTAGCCTAAATAAAACATTGGCTGGACAACAGGACACAGAAGATAATTGTAAATGGAGTCCACTCTGAAGAAAGAGGGGTTACTAGTGGGGTACCGCAGGGTTCAGTGCTGGATCTAGTCCTTTTTAATGTGTTTATAAGTGACATTGCAGAGGGACTGGAAGGAAAAGTATGCCTCTTTGCAGATGACACAAAGATCTGCAACAAGGTTGATACACAAGGAGGCATGGAAAGGATGAGAAGGGACTTGACAAGGGTGGAGAAATGGTCAGAAGTATGGCAGTTAGGATTCAATGCAAAGAAGTGCAAAATAATGCACCTGGGAAACAAGAACCCAGGGGAAGAATACACAATGGGGGGGAGGTAGTAACAACAACAAAAAAGGAAAGGGACCTGGGGGTAATCATATCAGATGACCTTAAGGTTAGCAAGCAATATGAGAAGGCAGTAGGGAAGGCTGGGGGTATACTGGGATGCATAGGGAGAGGCATCACCAGCTGAAAACAGAAAGTTGTTATCCCTCTGTACAGACAGTTGGTGAGACCCCATCTGGAGTACTGCGTCCAGTTCTGGAGACCCCATCTCCAAGGACATAGACAGGATAGAGGCAGTCAGAGGAGGGCAACTAAAATGGTGCAGGGTCTGCAAGAGAAGCCATACGAGGAGAGACTTAAGTAGCTTAATATGTATACCCTTGAGGAAAGAAGGAGAGGGGACATGATAGAAATGTTTAAGTACCTCAGTGGAATCAACAAAGTCCAAGAGGAAGCAGCTTTCAGAAAAAGAGACATGCAAGATCAAGGGAGCACAATTTAAAGATGGGAGTGGTTCAGATACCTCAAGGGAATCAACAAAGTCCAAGAGGTTGCATCTTTCAAAAAAGAGATGTGCAAGAACAAAGTGCACAATCTGAAGATAGAGGGCTCAGAGTAATGTGAGAAGTATTTCTTCACATAGATGGTAGTGGATGCATGGAACAGCCTTCCTGAGGAGGTTGTGGGGTCTAAAACTGTGGGAGAATTCAAGAATGCATGGGACAGATATAAGGCAATTCATGTGGGGTAGGAAGAAATAGGCTGTTGGTTAACTAGGATCTCGGCCTATCCAGAAGGTGAAATGGGCGAGACTAGATGGGCCAAGCGGTCATATCTGCCATCAAAGTCTATGTTTCTAGGGTCACTGGCTATCTCTCCTGGGCTGAGATACAGATATGGCACACTGATGAGTCCAAATGAGGACAAAACACGTGTCTGTGTCTGTGTCTGCTGTTCTCGGCCTTTGGCGATTGTATTGTGAGGCCCTCTGGCAGCATGCAGTTCTGTTTAAAGTTGAGCCAATCCAAATTAATTCATGGGCATTTGCATATGCTTCCAATGATGCTTTGCATTATTGGGGTAGGTGCAATTTGTGTTTTCTTTAAATGAATTGTGTTTATTAACCTGATTTTCCAGAGCAGAAATTATTTGTTTAAACTGACTCCCCTTCCTTGTTTATGTTTCCTTTAATAAACCAGATTTACTGTGTTACTTTGAACCTAGCTTGTAAGCATATTATCTGATCCAAAGTGATTCAAAGTGCATACTGTATTTCAAGACTGTCTTTACAAGGAGGTTTGCAGGGTGCATATCAGGACTAGAGACCCTGCTGGAAAGTGGGACAATTGTGAGCATATTGTTGAAGTGCATTGCAAACTGTCCAGTGAATACTGCTAAGGGTCATTGTCAATATCCAGGTAATTGATCACTAGGTGGGACTGTGGGTGGTGATGGCTTCCCAGAGGGCTGTACCAGTATAGCTAGATAACCACACAAACCGTACTTTGTGTGGAGGCACCAAACTATTGTATTTGCTGAGGGTTGGGGTACCCTAGTACTTGCTACTTTGGAACCCAGGCCCCTCAACCTGTTGTTAGGAAGTCAAGCAGGGGTAGTAGCCCTTGGAATAGCACTGTGTAAGAGTTACACTAGAATTCTTTTGTTGTGCTGCAGCAGCAGCATCATGATGTTGTTGTGCTACACTAGTGACATCACTACTATAGCACAACAGATTAGAACTACTGCATGCGGTTCCAGGTTCATGAGCCGAGGTTGCCATCATTATCACTGTCAAGTATAACTGTTACTTTTAGACAGCTCTGACAAGTGAAGGCAGCATTGGCTCAGTTAATTTTTTAATTATATGGATGCCCAAACACTATAAAAGACTGTGTATGAACAACCACACACATACAAGGCTGTGTTTGAATCTCAAGATTTCCATGGTTACAAGAGACCACTTGAGCTGCACTCTTGAGGTCTGCTGTTACCATGGAAACTTCTTAATTCAAACACAGTGTTGTTGTGTATGGTTGCTCATTCACAGTCCTATGTATTGTGTATAAATTCCCCCCCATCAGAAAATGTTCTCTTGAGCTCTTGATCCCATTGTACATTGGCAAGTCTGATGCAATACCTCTTTCTGGGATATTGTATTCAAGCCAAAGAGAATAACTCAATAAACATGCTTCTTTATGTTTCACTAACAAACATGCATCATTACAGACTGTAATACCCATAACACACTGGCTATCAAGCAAAACCGCAGCACCTGTGTCCTTGTGCCACAGTATGTTATACTGTACCTGCGGACCTTCTTCCACCCCCATAACTCCAGTCATTTCAAGAACAGTGCTGTAGATTGCAAAATGCGACACACCTCTAGGCAGCTGTGATTTAGGATGAGAGATCATGATCAGTATCTTATTATGTGTAATTTTATTTGGTAGGATTGTACTTCTTCATTTCTTTAAACAATTTAAGGGGTGTGGGCCCATATTTATTTATAATAAAAATCACTATTTTTGAACTTTAAAAAGTTCAACTCTCATTTTGAAATATTGTGGACAATTTGTTTTTGTTTTTTAGTAGTGAGCCATGTTCCATGCTTCCTCCGCACAGTTCAGTGAAACAGCATCCCTGGATCTACTCTCTGAAACCCCACACCTGCTCATTGTTCCTTAACAACCCACAATGGGGTAAATATAGCGGGCACCAAAGTAGGCCAGATACAAAATCTGACCAAAACAACAGCAGCAACACCTGGAAAATGAGCCCCAGTGTGCTCCCCTGCAAGTAACAGAGCCGCTCTAGAGTAAAAATAATCTACTAATAATAAAATGTGCATTCACACTAGAGGAAAAAGGTGTTAGCACAGTCAGAAAGACTGTGAGCAACAGAACCATGACATGTCCTTTTTCATGTCTGCTGAAGACTTTCACAAATACCTGCAGAAGTCCAAAACAGCTGAACATAATACAGTAAATAGAAATTAGATTCAATTGTCAATTAGCCAATCAAATGAGCTTAACCTATCTCAGTTTAGTGATTGATTAGGCAACCACAGATCGAACCAGGGGTGTAGCAGAATTTCAGATCTGCACACCAAGTGGAATCATTACTCCCCCTGGTGAGCTAACCCCTCCCCCTCGGGTGTTGCCAGACAATATACAAATGTACACCAGGATCATGTTGGTTGCCTCATTTGGCACAATAAATACAACTTTTGTATCTCATGACAATGGTTGTTGCCATGCATGGGTAAATACAAATGCCATGCATTGCTCCCTAAGACACCCACATACCAGCCCAGAGCCTGTAAAGTTGTATTTGTTCTTGGGATGCAAAGAGAGTATTAGTGACCAGTCCTTCTAGTTTAGACTCCTATGAATAAAATTACAGAAAGGTTCAGTATTTTCTTTGTTAGTTTTCATGGAAAAAGGAAACAGTTCAGAGCCTATTTCTACCCCCTTAAATAAAATTGCACACCATAGAGTGCTTGGAATATGCCTGCCTACACCCATGGATCGAACATTTCAGGCCCAAACAGGAAGGCGAGGGGCACTGTGTTTGATGCAGTGTGTTTCATTAGTCTACAGTATGTTGCGGGTATTCAAATTTTCTAATGGTTGGATCCTCTGATACTGGGGGGCACACTGGAAGAACCTGTTCACCACAGACTAACTGGCATGTCTTCCTTGAGCATATGAGTTGCTGCTGAGGTTCAGGAAGGGGGGCTAAAATATACCTCCTCAAGAAATAGCCAGTTTCCACTGCAAGAAAAACAAACTCTAGCTAGAGCCGATAGGGCTGTGAAAAGCTACCAAGTGACCACAGTTACACATGTGCATAGAAATTATTCAATGCCCGGGTGTAACCTGGCCATTTTTTGGAGATGTTGTACCAAATTTTCAACATGGCCTTTTTGGGACCCCTCCTCATGAAGAGTGTCAGTGTCATTATTTTCACTTGTCTCGAAAGGTGATATCACAGACCGAACACGCTATTTTGTGTCTCAGTTGCGAAAATATGTTTTGGGCAAGTTGTGGAAAACGACAGCTGTAATGTTTTGAAGGAGGTGTTCTAAAATGGTAATGTTGAAAATGTGTAATGAAAATATAAAAATTTGGCGAAGTTAGGGCGTACGTAGAAACTGTGCAATACTGCCTTCATAACACAGTCATTTTTGAAATTTTCTAAAATTTGCAACATGGGTATTTTAGGACACCTCCTCATGAACAGTGGCACTGTCATTTCATGACTCAGTCTCAAAAGGTGATTCAACGCAGTTACGCTAAAATTACCTTTCATGACAGAGTAACAAAATGATAGTGACAGTTTTCAAGACGTTGGTCCCAAGAACCCCATGTTGAAACTTTGGGACAAAAATTCCAAAAATGGCTGAATTATCAGCATAAGTTAAAACCCATTGAATGGCATTATATTATGCTTACCTTAGATTCTTCAGTTTGTGGTTTGGCTTTGAGGGTGCAGGCGTGTCCTGGTCAGAGAGAAGATGGTGCTGACCTCGGAGATAAGTATGGGGTAAGGGAGGGTGTGGGAGGTGGGTGCTCAATGGGAAGGTGGGGTTGGGGAGGGGACTGAAGCAACGACAAAGGACCATTTTGTTTTGTTACAGGAAATAAAACATGAGTGGAGCAATGACAAAGGAAACATTTTCTTTTACAGGAAAGAAAACATTTGGGCACACTGGGGTGGGCTCACAGTGTGCCACATGACTGGGGGATTATACAGGATGCTGACATGGAAATGGGCACCCCAATGTCGGTGGAGGGTGGGGGGAAGAAAAAAAAATTCTGCTCACTGGGATAGGCTCCCTGTATGCTGCATGAGTGGGGAGGAGTGCACAAAATGCTGACATGGGCATTGGGTACCCCAATGTTGGCAGATAAAATTAAATATCTTTGAGCACACTGGGGTGGGCTCCCATTGTGCCACTTGGGTTGGTGAGAGGGGCACAGAATGCCGCAGAGCTGGTGGGTGTGACGCAACTGTGCATGTGTGGCACTCGAGCATGCACAGTTGCAGTGTATGGCATTTTGCCATTCACAACATGATGGTGCCAGCAGAACTGCAGCCGTAGAGTCGCATGAGCAGTTCATGCCATGAAATATAGAAGTAACCGCTGAAATAGTGCACCTGTTATTCAGTAGTGGCTGATCATGGTGGAAGGTTTTAAGCTGTGTTGGACTTTCAGAAGGATACTTCCAAAAGTCCAATGGAAGGTTCCACGATCGGCCATTTTTAGAGCTACTAAGTGATCTCAATAGGCCTGTAGGCTCCGCCCACAGCCCTAACAAATTAATGGTTGAAAGACACAAAAGAATAGTTGAAAGACACTCACTGCAGTTACATACACACACAAACACACACACACACACTCTCACACACTTATGGATCTCTTGCATCCTACTGATATACTAGCAAGTTTCCCTTAATGCGGCAAGTTTCTGCAATCATACATCACTGCCCTTGAAGATGGAGGTCTCATAAAGAAGCTGAAGAAGCAGGCCATCACCCTGATGATGATGATGATGATGATGATAATGTTGTCTGCATCAGATACCACTAGGCAGTGCATGCAGTGGAAGGTCTTACTGTTCCACTACATCTTCTCATTAATACAGGGCCAGGCTGTCAATATGGATGCCATAGATTGTGCTGAGAACATTTGGCAAATGGGCTGTGAATTAGAGTTACACCCAGTTTCACTGTGGTTTGAGGAATGTGAACCAGTTTCACCCTATATGGTCTTCAGGCACTACAAGTAGAGGAAACTGGTGCAGCTTACCACGCTGGTACATAAAACACAAAACAATAATTGCTTCTAATGTCCTTTAATACTTGATGGAAGTAGCAGTCCAACATTGACCAGTTGTCAGGACAGGTACTTCTCAATGTTTCATGTGCATGCGCTTTGTCAAAGTATAATCCAGTCAGGACCGTAGTGCAATTTATACAAATAATGCTTAACGTGACAGTGCAAAAAAAAACATAAGAAAATATTTAATATGAAAAACACATTGCCAAGAACACTGTCTTTCAAGACAGGAAGTGTATGTATAGCAGGCCGAAAGGTTCCCTAAAACTCTTAGGACAGGCCAGTCAAATCTGGAAGGAGGGGCTGGAAGCTTATTTAGTGACCAAGATGCAAGAGGTTTATTTACCAGGGACAATAAAAACACGATAACTGTTTTCTACAATGCTACAGGATAATAAACCTAAACAACAAAACAATATGATCAGGACCAAAAATTGGTCGAACATTTAGTCCAAGTCCTATGAGCCCTTGGCCGAGGTGATGAAACAACTGACGAACCAGCTTGGGCTTTCCACTGCATCAGGCTGATCAGCAGGTGGGCATTGACCCCTAAAGCACTTTTGTAAACAGGCCATAATGGGAATCTCCTAATGGAACAGAACACAATGAGGAACACTACTAGCTGGTCAATGAAGAACTTGACCATCCTCTGTAGCTCCGGGCAAGAAGCTGAAGACTTCTGGTTGGCAGGTGGTTCTCTAGACAATCTGCTGCAATGATCACTGGCAGGTCCCCAGCCCCAGATGACCTCTCAACAAGTTGACTGCTGATGGATCAATGTTTGGGCTGCCTCTGCAGAGCAACATGGGAATGCACACACTTATGGACAGCTGGTAAAAAAATAAAAGGGCATACACAACGTTAACTGTGGTCTCTGAAGTCTCAGCTGGGGAGGCTCCTAAGCTGACTCACTACTGGATAACTCACTAGCGGCTTTCTACCACTTACCATCACAGGGCTGATGCTAGAACACTTGTGGTGGGACTTTGGCACAGGCTGATGTCACTGGAGGTGGTCCTGCCGCAGCTGGTGGGTAGGCCGGGGACCTCCCTGGGTCAACATCAGGCTCTGGTGAAGCTGCTCCGGGCAACAAAGGCGAAGCTGGACGTCCAGTACACCAAGGCAAAATTTGAAACACAGTTCAGTCACAAGCAAATAGTTTTGTTTCTGGAAGACAGTTTACTTTATGCAGGAAATACAGTCTATAGGGGGCACTAGGCAGGCAACAGCACAGTTTGGTTTGTGTACTGGGCCACTTATGCCATAGGACCATCCCCCTTTTCCCAAAGGTTGCTGCCCCACGGGTCTTCCCCTGTCCTGGCTATCTTGCAGATCTGCCCACTTTATTAATGGTAATAGCCACTCCTGGGCCTTGGTGAGGGCCTCAGCCACTATTTCCTATGCTTGAGGGCCTGAATGCTGGACCCTCACAGCTAGCCTCTCCTTACGGCAGCCAGCCAAGGCTTCCGCCTCCCAGCTCTGCACTCTGGCACAGAATGGTGCCAAGGGAGGCAATGGGCCTTAACCCACCCTTCTCCCTCCTGGACTCAACTGTCTGGGCTTCTGAGTCACCACACCTTGTCCCTTTACCTTGAAATGAGCTGCTATTCAGCTTAGATGTCCTTCCCAGAGGATACTCTAAACAATAATGCAAAACACAGATGACATAAACAAACAACAGCAAAAATGATTTTGTGGCCTCTGGCCACACCTGGGGTCCCCCTCTGTGTTTATAGTGCACTCAGCCCACAGCCCCTGGTAATTCCCCTCCCCTTCTGGGCATTTGGCCTACTGTTACAGTTTTATCCCCTCTCTTAGGGCTGCTCGCCCTTCCTGAGAGCTCAGTATGCCTTCCTTCTCCTTCTTTTGGTGCTCAGACTCTTTAAATCCCCTCTCCTAGCTTTCCCCTCCCCACTCCCTGCCTAACCCCATGAGAGAGGTCTACCTAGGCCCTGCTCCCCTAGGGTATTGATCCAGCATGCTAACTAGCCTCCCTAGGGCTCATGCCACATGGTGCCTATTTTTCTTTGGGGTACTCTGCCCCTGGTATCCTCTTTCCTCTAAGGTGCTTCTGGCATTAAGTAAAATAATCTTTGGGCTTGCAGCCCACTTACCAGCATGGCCCAGGGATGATCACTGCTGCTGGGATTCAGGGATGTGGCCAGAGGGCTGCACTCCCACCTGGCAGCTCTCTTATGCTGTTGCAGGGTTCAGGAGGAAGTAATCGGTCTGGGGCACACTGTCTGCCTGGATCGATGTTTGGCTTCACATTTTGGTACACCCTGAAAACTGTTCCCTTCTCTACCCAGGGCTCAGGGAAGATGGCAGATTGTGTCGGGGAGCCACGCTTCCACCCAACCATCATGCTTCCTGCTACTACGCCCGACTTTGTGCTGGTGGAGGCGCCGAAGAGCCATGGACCAAAACCCCAGGTAACCTTTTTGTCCTGGCTCCCCTGCATCCTCTTACCTCCATGTTCAGCTATCGAACTCCCCTCTCAAGCCACTCCCCAGCCCTTTTGTAGGGCAGGGGAGGTCCTGGCATTCGGCCAGGAGATTGGGCATTGCAAGCCCTGCAGGAAGGGTCTCCTGCCCCTGACCCCCCCTTCCCAGAACCAAACAGCACAAAATTAAACAAAGGGATAGGGAGGGGTTGGTGGGACTGCAAGAAAGGAGGTGGTGGAATGGAGGAAAAGGCGTAGAAAGAAAAGAAAATTTCTCACACTGGGAAAGGTTCCCCATTTTCTTTGTGGTGCCCCATACTTTTTGGTACTACTTTGCCCCCTAACATGTCCCCATGTATGGGGTCAATATTACTCTAAATTCTAAAACACAAACAACATTTTAGTACTCTTGAGGAGCAGCTGACACCTTCAAGAGAACTTTAACAAAACATAATATTTAGATAAAGTTCAGCTTGTATTTCACATTAGTTCTTTATTCCTCCTCCCCATTATTTATTGCTGAGGTCATATGCATGAAAACAAGATTTTTGCTCCTGAAGAGTTCATCTATTTCTGTTGCTGTCTCTTTACCTGAGGTCATAATGCACTGCTTGTGACATCACAGTTACTCTCATGGCAACAGGTTGTGATGTCACAGCAGAGCATTATGACTTAAGTAGGGATTAAGCTATAAGGCAGATTAACTTTAAAGTAACTGCAAGGATAAAATTATGTATTCATGCACATTTTCTCAGTAATAAATAATGGGAAGGTGAAATCTAGAATATATATGGAATACAACCTGAATTTTACCTAATTATTATGTTTTTCAAAGTTTTCTTTGCGGCATCAGTAGCTCTTTAACCATGTACCTAGTTTACTTTACGCATTGATGCTTACCTTGCATGCTGTAACATTTTTAACCTATCGTACCAAAATGAACCCCGAAGAGGGATGGTCGGCCTCAAGGTACCTTCTGGGAGTGGTTTCTGGCTCTCCTTGTTGATCCATCCATCAGTTTCGACAGGAACTGGACATGACTTTAGCTGGATTTGGTGTATCAACATGGGCTCTGTCAAAGCTCGGACCCTGATAGACATGCCATCCTGGCCATGGGCTGGCCTCTATGATGACATATGGGTCAGGCTCCCATGTCCCACCATACCACTCTGACTTTACCAGCACTCGCTCTCCTATGAGTAAGGGTGTTTTCTTATCATAGCCATCATTGGACACTTTCCTGTGGTCTTGCTTGGTACACACTTTTTGGCTGGTCGGTGACTTAAGTTCTGCTGAAGGAGGGGTCCTTTTCTGTTCTTGGTGGTGCACTTTAACTGCTAGGGCTGACCTCTGGATGAAGGTATGGCCTGCATGCTCTGCCAACTGGTATCAGCCATAGTGACTCCAACTGGATCTGGTTCAGCCTTGGGTGCCCAGTGGATGTTAGGGCCTTGGGATGCAAATGCTGGCTGGTTCACTCCTTGAACACTACCAGGCTGTCAGGCCCAGGGCATTTTGGCAGTTTCTTGGGAAGTTCAGTGTTTGGCTGGGTGCACTTCTTTTGTAGGATGCCTGTAACTTTGTTGAGCATCTGCTGGTCTCTTCCCTTTGGGCATCCCACCCAGATCCCGCTGGTTTACATTGGGGTGATGGCACTCCACATATAGAGCAGGCTCCTCACTTGAGCATCTGAAACATTGGATGGACTTGGTGGAAGGGACACAACAGCCTGATTGCTCTGTCAATTCTCTCTAGCTCCCTCCTGGTGTCTATTTACAACTGGTATTGAGCTCCTTGGATTTCACCACTTCTGGCACTTCTCCCCTCCCATGGCTGCCATATGGACCCCATGACTTCTTCACCTGGGAGTATGGCCCTGCCCTGCTCCACCCTCTGATCTGGGTGCTTGAAGCCTCTGTTTTGTCTTCTTTTAGTTCAATATGGACACTGCACAACTGGGCACACCTCATCTCTGCCACAAGTGATGACATTTCCCACACCTGACATGTTAAATGTGTCAGTTCCTCTCTCTCTTTACAGTGTGTGTCCTCTTCCTCTTGGAAATGACCAGTAACCTGACTGCACCCAGGGACTTCCATGTGAAGACTGGGCTGCTACTTGTCCTTTACCGGCATGCCCGACTGTGATGCTGGACTGCTACTCCCAAGTAGCTGAGGCTCAAGTATCCAGATGGCCTTCTACTTGAAATCCAGGAATGCTACCTCAGAATGTTGCTCTTGTAGCATACATAGTTTGATTTGGAGGGTTTCACTTTTAGCCCCTTCGATGAATTTGTCTATCAGGATTCCATCTGAATTGAGGAACACTTCAGGATCAATCCGCTGAATGGCACAGAGGTCTTTCTGCAAGCTGAGGTCATAGTCACGGAGGGTCTCGGCATCTCCCTGTACCCTGGAAAGAATCAAACCATCAGCACCGACAGACTGTTAGAACCAAAGATGTGATGTAACATTTTAAAATTTGTTCTGCAAAGCCTTTTCTTCAGTTGGCCAGGATGGCGCCTCCCAGTGGGCTGTACTACGAGTTGTGCAAGCAAAAGCTCAACTCTTTGAGCTTCAGGCAGGTCATACAGTTGGAAGAAGGCTTTCAGCTTGCCAGTGAACTCATGCAGCATGTCAGTGTTTGGATCACTTCTTCTCCCACAAAGCATGGGAGCCATGGCACTCGTAATAGTAGGGAAAGCATTAATGGCATGTTCCAAACTTCTTCTGTGTTACCTCCTTCTCTATTAGGACAGTTCTTTCCTCCACAGGAATCTTGGTATGGGTAGATTCCAGCTTTGGACTCTTTGATACCATTACCCTGCTCACTGCGCCAAGTTGTGAGGACTGACCTCAGGTGGGTGGTTCATCTCTTTTGGTCAAGGAAAGGTAGGACAATGGTTCCAGATGCAAACAGATAGCTTTGTTGGTAGCAGCCACTGGTTCCACTGGAAAGTAATAGGTTCAGTGATTGTCATGCACAAAACATTGTTTAGCAGTAGGAGACAATTAAACAGGTCTAACAAGAGTAACTATAGGGGTAAACGATCATACATTTACTATCAATATGCAGTATACCTCTAACAGGGTCACCTAGTGCCCTACATCTGCAGACATCAATAATAATAATTTGTCTATACCCAACCACCTTGGCCAAGAATAACTGGAAAAGAAACACCAGTTATAGTCTGACAGTCCCGTAGGAGGAGCAGTTTGGAGTGTGCAGTGCCGCTGGAGGAAGGCCTCCTAATACTCCAGTCACAAGAACCTGGTGAGACCTTCCTGGATTTTTAGGAGGAGGCCATCCAGATCCTGGGGCCAATCAGCCAACCGAGGAGGTCACCACTGGCATACAGTACACCAACATCCGGCTGAAGATATGGCCTAGTGGCATGGCCCCAGTAGACGCATTTTACCAAAAGAGTGGTAGACCAATACAACTCACACCCTAGGTTACCCAACCACCCCCGAGCGACCGTCAGCAGTACAGCAAGTGGACCAGGTGCCTAACCGACTACCCATCCAAGGAGCCACCTCACCCAAGGACCGCACCCAACAGCTCAAGCTCACTCGGTGGCTGGGGGACATGAGGCAAGAGATCAGGGACCAGAGAGAGGGCCAAGAAGATGGAGGGGAATGCCCACTTGCTGGGGCCATAGGAGCACTGGGTGGAGACCGACCGATCAGTTTGATGAGCATGGCAGGTCCATCTGCAGGAGGTGCAGAATTGCTACCAACATAAACCGGGAGTGCTCACAATGGCCAACAGAAATGGCTAGTTTAAACAGAGTCCTCGGGGCAGTGGGCCAACCCCAGGGAAGACAGGAGATAGCATCAGAGCGCCATAGGTACATTGGAAGGTGCCCCTTCATACCGATTTGGAATAATGATGTCAAACTCATGGCACTTCTTGATACTGGCTCCCAGGTGTCCACTATCCAGGGAAGGTACTTCTTGAAGCACTGGCCTGAGGCACCACTTCAAAATCCACCCCAAAAGTGGCTTAACCTGATTGCAGGGAATGGCCTTGACATCCTGTATCATGGCTACTGAGAAGTCGATGTCAGGTTGGGTGCAACCACGTACCCCAAATAGGGCATCATTGTGATCTAGACGGCCAATGATAGCCTACTCCCAGTTATCATTGGGATGAATTGCCTGCTCAATTGCCACGAAGAGCTAATAAACATCCTGAAGAATCTTGCCATCCAGCTACAAAGTCCAAAGAGGCATGTCTGGTACCAAGCAATACAAGTTATCAGAAGCCACCAACAATTCGCCACTGAACAAGGGGAGATAGGCCTCTTATGGGTAGTAGACCCCTGCCCCATTGTGCTAAGTCCAGGGCACTAGACAATTGTCCTTTGCAAGGCCAAGAAGGGAGTGGAAGAAAATGACTACCTCACCCTCCTGTAACCCTACATCGATGCAGAAGATAGTGCCATTGCTGTCGCCTGAAGTCTGGTGGTGGTAAGAAATGGAAAAGTACCTGTGAGGATCCTGAACTGTGGAGTGACCCCAGCCCGGCTGTACTGGAGCCAACCAATTGGGCGGCTGGTACAGATTGATCCGGACAGTGTCATAGAGGCCTCACCTACAAATGCGCCCTGCACAGTGTGTGCAACTGTCTCCACAATTGCCACAGGTGCACCAAACAATGATTCTCAGGAGCAGTGATTGCAGGAAATCGACCTGGGAACCCCAGCCACCACAGAAGAGCAAAGGCGAGAGGTGCTGGAACTAATCCATAAACACAACCTGGCATTCTCCCAACACCCACTTGACTTTGGATGTACTAGCCCAGTGCAACAACACAGCCTGACTGGAACATGCCCCATTTGAGACCGTTTTCAGCCCTTACCCCCTACTTTGTACCAGCCACAAAGGGCCTGCTGGAAAAATGCGGGCAGAAGTTATCAGAAGAACCAGAGCCCTTGGGCTGCACCCATAGTGCGAGTCAAAAAGAAAGATGATCAGCTTTGGTTTTGTGTGGACTACCGCAAATTGAACCAAGTCATGCACAAAGATGCTTACCCCCTTCCATGGATCGAAGACTCCCTTGCAGCACTAAAGTCAGCAACCCTGTTCTCCACCCTAGATCTGGCCAGTGGATACTGGCAGGTGCCCATCTCCCCAGAAGACCGAGAGAAGACTGCCTTCACTACCCCCATGGGCCTGTATGAGTTCACCAGGATGCCTTTCGGTCTGTGCAATGCTGCTGGGCCTTCCAACGACTGATTGAAAACTGCCTGGACAGCCAGAACTTTGACATTGTTCTGCTGTATCTAGATGACATCATTGTCTACTCTGGCACCTACACCTACAGCATCTGGAGACAGTCTTTGAGTGGCTTGCAGTCCATCAGCTCAAAATCAAACCTCCAAGTGCCAGCTCCTGAAGGACAGTGTCAATTACCTAGGTCACATCATCAGTGCAGCAGGAATCTCCCCCAACCTATTGAAAATTCAAGCCATACAGGACTGGCCTGTTCCCCAAACTGTCAGAGATGTCTGCAAGTTCCTTGGCTTCATGGGGTACTACCACCGGTTTGTCAAGAACTTTGCCAAGATTGTGGCCCCATTGCATGAGCTCCTCAGAGGAACCAAGGTCCAGAAAATTCCCTGTAATGCCTCAGTAGTGTGGGCCAAACCACAACAAGCAGCATTCCAGCAACTGAAAGACATCCTCACCACAGCCCCTATACTCGCTTATCCCGACTACACCCAACCTTTCATTGTATACATGAATGCCAGCAACTGCGGGTTCAGAGCAATTGAGTCTCAAGTTCAAGAGGGGCATGAAAGGGTCATTGCCTATGCCAGCTGAGGGCTTAAAGGGTCAGAGCACAATGACAGAAGATACAGCTCCTTCAAACTTAAGTTCCTGGTGCTGGTGTGGGCAGTGATGAAACGTTCATGCACAGCCTGGCAGCTACCCCATTTCTGTTGTACACAGGCAATAATCCCATGGCACACCTACATACTGCAAAACTCAAAGCCCTAGAACAGAGGTGGGCATCCAGACTGGCAAACTTCAATTTCACCATCCGCTACCGGTCAGGATGTGTCAACGCCAATGCAGATGCCCTGTCAAGGTTACCTGCAATGAATGAACCAGAAAATGAGGAAATGGTGCAAGAGAGCCTAGAGATGCCACCATGCCTCAATGTGCCTGCTGAGGTGGTCCAGGCCTGCTGTCACAGTTTCCTGCATGGGATAAGTGCCAATCAAGAAACCAAACTCCTTCCTCTTCCTCAAGATGAGGGCCAGTGGGGCGTGATCCAACAAGAAAGTATGATCCTTAACTGGCTACAAGAAATGTTGGTAACTGGGGCCACCCTCTCTCCAGGCATGGCCACAAGCACTGAAGGAACTCCTCAAACTCCTCCAACACAGGGACCGCCTCTCCATCCAGCAAGAAAGGCTGGTCCAAAGTCTACTGCACCAAAACACACCTCCCCTGGTCCAGATCATCATGCCTAGAAGCTGCATCAGTTGTTCTGGAAGCTTTCCATGACCAGTCCAGACACTTTGGCAAAGACAAAACCAGAAGCAACCTCAGAAAATGCTTCTACTGGGTTGGCATAGAGAAAGCGTTGTCAACTGGTGCAATGCCTGTAAGACATGTAGCCTCAAACACAACCCAGGTACTGCAGAGCGCGGCACCTCTGGTGCCCATCATTACCAGTGCACCACTAGAACTGGTTGTCATGGTTCACCTCAAACTGGACCCCAGTAGTGATGGGCGAGTCACGTCCTGACCATCATTAATCACTGCAGCAAATTCTTGGTGGCAGTACACCATGAATGTCACAACCAAAACCATTGCCAAAGCCTTTTGGGATCACTTTGTCAAGCTGTATGGGTTCCCCACCAAACTTCCAACTGACCAAGGTCCTTCTTTGAATCACAGCTCTTCCAGGAACTCTGTGTGCTGTACGGGAGCCACAAGCTGCGAACAACTGCCCATCACCCGCAAACCAATGGGCTCTGCAAGCATGCCAACTGCACCATCATAAACCTGCTCAGATCCCTACCAGATGAGACACACCTACAATGACCAACCATCCTCCCAGAGCTGGCTTACATCTACAACAACACCACCACAGCTCCACGGGTCACAGTCCCTACTACTTGTTGTTTGGGTGCCACGGCCACCTACCCATGGATATGGTTCTCAGAATACTAGTGCAGTGGAAAGTACCCCACCAACTGACTGGTCCGAGACCATGAACTGCTGCAAGCTAGTCTCTCAGCACATGGACAAAGTGCACCGACAGCAAAAGACTTGTACAACAACACAGCCAAAGCTGAACCACTTGCCATTGAGAGAGTCCTGCTGAAGAGGACACACAACACCCATAAACTCAAAACCAAATGGGAGCCTGACCCATACTTAATTATGGACACGATTTTCCAGAACTTCCTGTCTTCTGGACTGTGCACCAAAACATCCTTAAACCCTGCACATTCCAAGCTATGCCACCTGCAAATGATGTCAACCTGGAACCTGAAGCTGCTAGACCCAAGGAGGCAGGTACAAGGATCAATAGGCCTATAGGACTTTTCCCAAAAAGCCCTCACCCATGGCCCTGGGTGCACACTATCACAGATACTGTGCCTCTGAGATTGCCTGAGGCAGACCCAGTCAATGTTCCCCAAGAGCCACCATTAGTGGAACCTGCTGCCATGCCACAGGAACCCCCACTGGTTGACCTGCTGCTGGCTGAATTATCGCCAAGGTGGTCACAGCACACTACCCAAGGAGTGCCTCCTGCTCGTCTCATTACAGAAATATAGATCCCTGTCTGAGGGCCAAATCAAAGGGTGAGCAGCAGCTCCTGCTCAATGGTTATGCTGACTTCAGCCACTGGTAACCCAAGGTATTAATACTGTCTAATGTATTACTTGTGTTTATTATGCTGTAGATAGTCCTTATTGCATTTACATAGACCAGGTCATTAGGTGTAATTGTAACCTAATCGCTTATGTTGTGTAAATAAAATGGTACCCAGCCCATAAATAGGGGACATGTATGTTTAAGAGGACTGTGTGCCTCCCAATGGTTTGCTACACAGGCAACAGGGAGGAAAGGGTTAACCCCACCACCCCATACACAGCCAGCTGGCTTGCTGACCATGCTAGCTGGCTGACCATTTTCTGTTCTGGTTCCCCTCTCCCCTTCCCCTCTTGTACTTTTCCCAGACTTTGGACTTTGTTCTGGCCAGGCCAGAGCTCTGATCAATGCCTAAAGGAGCCATAAATCAGCCCAAGGGGGGTGATCTAGGCCCCAGGGACCCAATCGCTTGGCCAGAAGCCAAGTCCACCCCAGACTAGAAAAGGGTCTCCCCTACTTGCTGGGGGCAGTTCTGGACTGGGTGGCTACAGGTAGAAAGCACAGGGGTATGGATGCCTGGAAGCTCACCAGTAGTTCGGTCCATAGCTCCCGGTGGCTGCTCCTTTATAGCCAGGGGTCCTGGGGTCTTGCCAGCAGCAGCAGCAGTCTTCCAGCCTGAAGGGTTCCAGTCAGGATCCAGCAGTCCTCCAGCCAAGCAGCAGCAGGTAGCTCCTTAGGGTGAGTCCTTCTAGCTGTCTACCCCTGGGTTTAAGGCTTGGGTGGGTCTGTGGGGTGCCCTGGGTGGAAAAAATACTGGCATGGTACTGGACCCAGTGTGGAGAGTGGATTTCCCCTTGTCCCCTCAGTCAGCTGGAATTGTTCAGTGTGTCAGCTTGAGACCATCAGCTCACTTGCAAAGAAAGAAAAAGGCAGTGATTTATGTTTAAAAAGGAGACAGAACTATAGGACTTGGCGTACAGTTAAGTTCCTACCCGTTTTTATTTTTTTTTTCAAAAGTGCAAGTCAGAGTAGCCGTAGTTAGGGAAGAAGATGGCTTCCAACTACAGCAGGCACACTGTAGACTACTTAAAGCAGCTGTGTGGGGACAGAGGAGCCCCGTTTGAGGTGAAAGGCCCAAACAGAACCTTGTGGATGCCCTGATGGTAGTAGATACCCAGAGCATCGAGTCACAGACAGTGACTGAAAAGGAACAAACCTTGAGTGTGGCAGGGCTAGCGGCCAGTGCAGTGTCCAGATTCAATGAGGAGGGCAGCAGGGCCAGTGCCAGCAAAGGGCCATAGCAGCAGGGAAAGGTTACCAGTATCCTGGATCCAGAAGTACTCAGGCTGCAAATTGAGTTGCACAGAATGGAGCTGGAGTTCAGAGAAGCGAGAACACTGAGCTGCAGAGAAGAAAAGGGAGAAGGAACGGCGAGAGGTGGACCGTGAACAGCGAGAGGTGGACTGTGAGGAGCATGAGCACCAAAGAAAACATGGAATGGAGATTCTATAACTCCAACCAGCGGCACCAGAGCAGGTAAGTGGCTTGGGTTTAACTGGGATTACAGGAATGGGTTACAATTTGAATTTCAAATTGATGGCGAATTTAAAGAGGGAGGTTATGGATGCCTTTTTAAATTCTTTTGAAAAAGTTTGTATTTAGGCTAAAATTTCTAGGGAGTCTTGGAGTTTCCAGCTATCCCTGCTACTTACCGGGAAAGCTTGGGATGCATTGGGTCAAATGGACAATGAGGACAGTGATGATTACAGCAAACTTAAAGCTGCACCATTAAAAAAGTTTGACGTTAGCTGCTGAATCATACAGAGCAAAATTCCGTAAGCTCAGGAGAAGCCCTGACATGAGTTACAAGGAGCTAGCCACAAAACAACATCAGTTTTTAAAACGTTGGTGGGAAGGAATTGAAACAAACTCTGTTGACAAAATTGAAAATGTGATTCTGTTAGAACAGTTTTTCTGGGCATGCTCAACCGAGCTAAAAACCTGGCTGGAGGACCCAGATCCCAAAACAATGCAAGAGGCTGCTGAACTCTTGGACCGCTATGCTAAGAGCAGATCTGCCCTGAGAGCGAATGGGTGGGTGTGGCAGTGCAGAAAGGGAAAAGCGCACCTTCAAGGCAGCTAAAACCCTCACTGCCTCCACCAAAACCAGTTAGCCCCAGGTTTCAGAGAAAACATTTCTCTGAGAAAAGAAATGAATGCTGGTTGTGTAAAGAAACTGGGTATATTGCCAGACAGTGTCCCTAACGGACGAGTAATAATACGCAAGGTGGTGCTAGGAAGGGAGTGGGTTGTTTGTGTGTCCCTGGAAGCATGCCTGTGAACATGAGGGAACACATGCACCCAGTCATGGTGAATGGTGTACAGATGCAAGTGTTAAGGGACACAAGGATATCCCTGACATTGGTAAAGGGGATCTAGTAGAGCCAGATCAGCTTATACCCAATAAATACGTCACTGTACAAGACTTTACTGGTGGGAGAAAACAATGCCCTTGCTAGTGTTCTCCTAGACTGGGGGGAAACTGGGGGAACTGTGCAACAGGTGGCTGTAGCCCAAACCTTAGCAGTGGATGTGATCCTGGGCAACAATCTCAAACAGGAGATGGTGTGTGCAGTTACCCATAGCCAAGTGGCAAGGGAAAATTGTAGTTCCCTGAACCCCACAGAAGCCATTGTGGAAACCACTGAGAGGCTGGTTCCTCAGCCTGTGTCTTCAGATGGCGAGATTAATGAAAGGGGTAGAAATTTCCCCAGTAGCAGTTAACCACACAGCCATGGAGGTTACTCCAAAGAGGAAGAGTGACTCATTGTCAGAGGGTTGGGACTGAGAGTGATCCTGAGTTCCCTGATGCTAGTGCTAAGGACCCTAGTTTAGAGACTGAGAGGGACTGTCCCATGCCTTGGGAATGTGTGAGGGGTTTGCAGCTGCTCAGAGAAGTGACCATAGTCTAGAGAAACTGAGGGCTAGGGCAGACTCTGACGGGGCACAGGAAGGTGATGGCAGACATAAGGTTTATTGGGAAAATGGACTGAGTATACTAAGGTTGTGCAGACAGAGGGAGGGTGCTAGACAGGCAGCTTGTTGTTCCCCAGGGGTATCGTGAGCAGTTGCTCAAGATTGAACATGATATTCCCTTGTCTGGTCATCTGGGAATCACGTGCACTATGCAGCGGTTGGCCCAGAATTTCTATTGGCCTAACTTCACCCAGCAGGTGAAGGAATATTGCTGGTCTTGTCACCGGTGCCAAGAAATAGGGAAGGCGGGCAAGAAAACCCAAGCTGCCCTTATTCCATTGCCCATAGTGGAGGAGCCATTCTAGAAGATGAGAATGGATATTGTGGGGCCTTTAAATACCCCCAGCTACTCAGGGAAGAGATTCATCCTGACTGTGGTGGATTATGCCACTCGTTACACAGAGGCAGTCACCCTATCCTCACTGAGGACAGACAAAGTGGCAGATACCTTACTTGGGATTTTCTCCCGTGTTGGGTTTCCATGATGAGGTTATCACCGATCAAGGGGTTCCTTCATGTCGGACCTGATGAAATGTTTATGGGAGAAGCGTGGGGTGGTGCAGAGATGCATGACACCATATCACCCACAAGCCAATGGTCTTGTGGAAAAATTCAATGGTACCCTGAAATCAATGCTCCGGGTATTTGCTGAACAGCATGGGAGGGACTGGGAGAAATGCCTTCCCCACCTGTTGTTTGCATACAGGGAGGTGCCCCAAGAGTCGACAGGATTTTCCCCCTTCAAACTCTTACGTGGACACTGGGTATGTGGGCCCCTAGACTTGATCTGGGAGAACTGGGAAGGCAAGCACGCCACCCAGGGAACTCCTATAGTGGATTATGTCCTTAAGTTTAGGGAAAGGCTGAAGGAACTTATGGGGAAAGCCCAGTGCATCCTGGCAGCTGCTCAACAGAAACAAAAAGTGTGGTACAACCACAGAGACAGAGCTCGCTCGTACATGGTGGGTCAGGAAGTCATGGTCCTTATTCCAGTCTGGAAAGACAAGCTGCAGGCTGAGTGGGCATGACCATACAAAGTGGTTAGGAAGGTAAATGATGTAAACTATATTGTAGAGTTACCTGACTGAAGACAGACAGAAAGGATGTACCATGTCAACTTGATGAAGCCATATGCAAATAGGGCTGACATGGTGTTTGCAGTGTGTAGTCCTGGGGAGGAGACAGATGAAGGAGACGCTTCTGGACTTGCTGAAAGAAAGCAAGCAGGAGTCCTCTGTGGAGGCAGTAAAATTGTCTCCCAGCTGGCTCTGGACCAGATCCAGGTAGTAAAGGAGGTTTTAGCAGACTTTGTCCCATTGTATAGCTCCAAGCCTGGACTAATACCCTTAGCGACGCATGATGTGGAGACACGGACACAGACGCCCATACAGCGGACAGCATATTGGGTGTCTGAGGCTGTCAAAAGGACATTAGGAGGAAGTGGAGGAGATGCTGGATTTAGGGTAATCCAGAGATCCCACAGCCCCTGGGCCTCACCCATAGTCTTTGTGCCTAAGCCAAATGGCTCTACTCATTTCTGTGTGGACTATCAAGGACTGAATGCAGTCACAAAGTCAGATGCCCACCCAATGCCCCAAACAAATGAACTCCTGGACAAGTTGGGAGGGGTGACTTACCTTACGATTATTGACCTGACCAAGGGATATTGGCAGGTAGAGTTAACAGACAGAGCTAGGGACAGGTCGGCCTTCATCACTCCGATAGGCTTATCTGAATTTAAAGTAATGCCTTTTGGAATGAATAACGCCCCGGCCACTTTCCAAAGGTTGGTGAACCAGGTGTAAAATGGTGCTAAGGAGTACACCATGGCGTACCTGGATAACATTGCCATCTTTAGTGCCAGCTGGAAAGAACACCTGTCCCACCTTAGGGAAGTGCTGGGCAGGATACAGAGGGCTGGGCTCACTGTCAAAGCTGGGAAGTGCCAGGTGGCCATGGGAGAAGTGGCATACCAAGGGCATGTGGTAGACCAGGGACAGCTCCATCCTGACCAAATAAAAATAGAGATAATCCAGGCGTGGCCCAGACCAGAAACACAGAAGCAGGTCTGGAGTTTTGGGGACAATGCGGTAGTATGAAATTTGTACCCAATTACAGTGCCTGGCAGCTCCCTATTTGACCTGGTAAAGAAAAAATGCCAAAGAAAAGTACGTGGGACCCAGCCTGAGAAAGCCTTTACCAGATTGAAGGAGGCACTGTGTAGTGCTCCTGTTTTGACAAGTCCTGACTATAGTAGATCCTTTATAGTTCAGGCTGATGCCTCAGATGTGGGTATTGGGGCAGTACAGAGTCGGACATCCAGCAAGGAAAGATCACCCTGTAGTGTATCTGAGTAAAGTTACTTCCCAGGAGCAGGCATGCTCCACTGTGGAAAAGGGCGTCTTGTCATAGTGTGGGCCCTAAAAGTTAGAACCATATTTATATGGGCAGCATTTAGTTGTACAGATTGACCACAGCCCCGATTTGGCTGGCGCAGATGGGAAAGAACAATGGTAGATTGTTAAGATGGAGTCTTGCTTTACAAGGGTATTACATGACAATTCTACATAGGGCTAGAGAAAAATCAGAACTCAGATGGGTTGTCGTGTCTATGAGGAGTGAACTGATTTTTGGAAGCTCATCCCATGCAGGGTATAAAGCCTCCAAATTCAGTCTAGGTGGGGAGGAATTGTAACACTTGGACAGCAGGTTCTGATTAATCTATGCTATTTGGAATATAAAAAAAAATGTAGTGTGATTATCTGTCATGAGAAATGCTGTGCCTGGATAACCAACAACCCCCACCCCAGGTTTCAGTTCTAACAGGACAGTATATATGTTAAACAGCAGATCTCTGTGATGAGATTAACTCCTAAGAATTCACATTTTATAGCCTTATTTAGGATATGGGTTGTTTGTAGCTAAGCCCTGAAATATCCATTTTATGGCATCCTTAGGAAGGTCAGTTAATTGCAGCTGGTGTCAGAAGAATATTACACCTCAGTGAGCACTGGTAGAGAGAGAGAGAGAAAGAGAGAGAGTCATAAAAAGTTCTTTCATGTCTTTGTAAAGAGCAGGATGTTGCTCATGGATGAAAGAAAGACATTGGAAAATTACAGACTTGATTGTGAAGTCACATGGGGAAACAAAGTTTTGCTGATGTCACCTATTAAATTTACCCTCTGAATGATGAGACATCCTGGGTGTATAATTTTTAATAAACCGAGGAGGAGCTGGGTGACATTATGGAGGAGGAAGGGTCAGCGACAGTTTTTCGAGGTGGTTTTAGCTCCCTTCCCCGGCTGTCTGGCAACTCATCAGGAGCCCTCCAGATGACCCGCCATCACCATCAAAGGACATCACCTTGACCGTCCTCCATCCTCTCATCACCTGCATCTCCAGCTCTGGACCAGCTTGCATCCTCTTCATCTTCTTCATCTCCCTCTCCATCTTGATGTCCCCAGCCCTCCTGCCAGCTAACGAGACCGATTGGTCACTCAGATACTGTACCCTATTCCTCAAAGCTAGCTAGCAACCACCTGCTCTGCACCTAAAAGACTGCTCCTCCTATGGGACTGTCAGACTATATTTGGTGTTTCTTTTCCAATTATCCTTGGCCAAGATGGTTGGGTATTGACAAATTATTATTCTTGATGTCTGCAGACGTAGGACACTAGGTGACCCTGTTAGAGGTATACCACATACTGATAGAAAATGTATGACTGTTTAACCCTATAGTTATTCCTGTTAGACTTGTATAATTGCCTCCTACTGCTAAACACTGTTTTAGGCATGACAATCATATAACCTATTACTTTCCAGTGGAACCAGTGGCTGCTACCAATAAAACCTATCTGTTTGCATCTGGAACCATTGTGCCTTCCTCTCCTTGACCAAAGAGATGAACCACCCACCTAAGTTCAGTCCCCATGTCACATTTAACAGACAGTTTAAAAGGGTCTCCAGGAACATGTTAAGGTCTTATATTAAACCAGTATATGGATCCATAGATGAATGTGCAGGATAACTTTCAGGAACCAGCAGTAAACCTCCAAGATTAGTGACCAACTTGCCATTTATGATGGCATGAATTGCTGAAATAGCAGTCAAATGCACCTTCACAGAGGCATACAGGAGAACTGATTCTGGTTAAGATAAGATCTAGAACATCTCTCACTGGACAAGTAAAAGAGTCTAGGTTATGAGTAACACACCATATCACAAAACATTTTATTTCTGGTAGTAGGTATGCCTAATGTATGGCTTACCAGCTGCAATGAAAACATCAGTAACCACAGGTTAAACCCCAAAGTGTGAGAATTTTACATCCTCAGGAGACAGGCACGGAGGTGCAGAGATTGGAGATCAGATGTATGAGACAGTCCTGCTCAGGAGAAAGAAGTCCTACAGGTACAGGAAGAAGGACAGGTGTCACTGCCAGCTCATGTAGCTGTGGGAATCAGATTTGTCTGGGCCAGAGTATTGCCACTAGAATAATTGTGGCATTTTCTGCCTGAAGCTTAACAGAACCCTCTGTTTAATCAGGAATGAAGGAAATGTGCAAAGACAAGAAACTCCCTTTCAAGAAGAGGGATAATGTGTCTCACCAGAAAACTCCAGGCTCTGGATCAAGAGAGGAAAAATGCTGCAGTTTTGCGTTGAGTGGGGATGCAAAAAGTTCTAGCTGTGGAGTGCCCATCAGTCAAAGAGGTAATTTATAACAAAGCCCAGAAATTTCCACTCATAAGACAGTGTCCATGACTGACTGAGGTGGTCCAACAAGCAGGAACATAACCATTAGAAACACTGTTGTATTGCCCAATACAAAACTCACATTGCCTCCCTGCAGCAGGGATAGGAGTGGACACCTTGTTTGTTGAGGTAATGCATCACTTAAACATTGTCCATCCGGATCAGCAGTGGGTGACCTTGCAGACTGACAGTGAAGAGTAGTAGGCTATGTAGAACAGTCCTCATCACCATAGTGTTGCTGTGTAGAGAGCGGTCAATAGAGGACCATAGACCATGTAACTGTAGTGACCTTATATGGGCATCTCTTCTTGAGCTGGATGCTTACATTGCCAGGACAGTGAGGGGGTGTGGGACAGAGAAAAGGAGCCCCTTGCTGAGGTAGGAGAGGTACAACCACCAGAGGAGTGCAAGACAAAGAGGAGATGCCACAGAAATTAGATATTCCAGGTTGTTGCAATACTGGCCCTGCTGGACACTGGCACCATCGAGGAATCCTCATGTAAATTCATGCCAATGGGACAGTTATGATGTTGCCAACTTAATATTTTTCCTTGTGATCTGAGAAAAAGAAATTCTGGCCATATTTTTGTGGGTGAAAAAACAATTTTGCAGAGCTCTAGTAAGGGGTCTTATGTCAATTCAATGGGATGTATATCAGCTTGCATCTAGCAAGACTCTGAAATGCCGTATGGGGACCACCCAATATTGTGTATACCTATTCCTGCCAACCAGATCCCTGTCAGCCTGTACATTTTATATATGCCCAAGGTGTGGAAGCAGGGGGCAGTGAGCTAGTGTGGACCTGGTTCTCTGAATATTTCATGTAGCCCTTACACTCCAGCCTCTATGTGCCAAATAATACACAGTGCAGTGCATGCAAGCTTGCAGAATGGAGACATAACCAAAGAAGTGAACACCTTAAAGAGCTCCAATGCTGTTTATTTGAAAAGTTTCGAAGCATTCTTATATGAGATGTTGCTTTGATTTAACCCCAGTGCCCTCTAATGTATAAAAAGTCTTTGCAATTGATATCAGTAATGCATGCCCCCATGCTCTCAAAATTCCTGTATTACAAAACTTTGAAACGTGGAGCTTTACAGAATCATCTTCAGGACGGGAAGGGACTGGTTGGCTATTTCCACTGAGCAAGAATTTTCAATCTCTTTTACTTCAAACAATACAAATATCAAAATTCTGCAAAGTGGTCAGTTGAAGTCTGGTTCCAGCGCTGTAAGTTACCAGTGGGAGGCTTGATTAAAGCATCAAAATGGTTGCTCTTCAAAATGTGTGAGACCATGCTTTTGATTTGTAGCAGGGAAGTTCAACAAGCTGCGAGGCTAGCTAGTAACACTATTGAAAAGAGAGAATGTATTTCAGTTGCTAGAAAAGAGACTTGCCAAGCAAGATACCTCCCTTCAGCGGCGCTGTGATTCCCAGCACAGTGACTCAACATGCCTGGCAGCTAGCCTCGAGCCAGCTGCAGTACTCCTGCCACTGGGACTGAAAAATGCAGTTGCTGTAGCAATACGTTTCAGGTCTCTGTGCACCAGGCCAGGCTGAGTGGAGGGGAGGGAGGTAGTTTTGCTAGACTCAGAAATAGAATTCAGTTGTTTATAAAACAAAAAGCATCCTCAGTTTAATATCCCAGGAAGAACTTACTGATTCATGCTGCCATTACTAAACTGACTCTGAGTGATTGACCATGTCATAAAGCTATTTCACTATTCAGATGCTTGATTATGTGGAACTTTTATATTTCTCCTTCATGGCATTATAAATAATATTTCTTGTGGCTGGAAAAAAAGGACTCTGTTTCTGAGTTATACTTGGCAAATGAGAGAGTCCTGGCTATGTGTTGCTATTGAAGGAAATCATGTTGGATAAATAAAAGATAAGGGAGGTCAGGGTTTCCAGACTGGAGTGGGACAGATACCTTTGGACAAGAAGATTAAATAAACAGCAACCGTAAGCGTCATGGGCAGAATTTTCCAAATGGATCAATCTCAGATCTACTAACCCCTGAAAGGGAATATCCACACAGTTAGATATTCTATTAGATGGTCTAACAGGGTCTATCATTCAGACTCACCACTGTTTGAAAATTGCTACATTTTCATCAAAAGATGATGCAAACAGCTGAAAAACATGACTTTCTGTTGCAGATGCCTACAGCCTTCGAAAATAGGGAGGTTGAAACTGGATGCATTTGATTGGACATGGATGGCAGTGGATCATGCCACTGCGTCCATTTCTCACTCTTGGAAATGCTGCTTATGTCTCTTAAAATCTTGTTTACTTAAGAGCACCAGTATTTGTTAATCACCATAAAATGTCACTATAGAATTTTGTGTTTTCCAATTCCGTATTCTCTACCTGCCTCTGACCTGTCCCCATCTGGTCAGTCCCTCCAACCCTGACACCCACCTTTTCTGGGACGTACCCTCTGCTATACTTCCATGGCTTACCCCATGTAGTGGGGCTGTGGAGGCTGACCGTCTCACCAGAGCAGCATCTAGTGATTGATAAACACAGTCAGGTGTGCAGGCCTATGGGGAACATAACAGTCACATATCCTTGACTAAACTATTCCCTAGGATTTTGTTCCAACAATGTGCTATGAAAATTTGTACATGCACAGCCATGCTGGCATCTGGCAATGTCCTTCTCCAAAGATGTGGCTCCTGCTGTGCTTCCATCTGACTGATGCCCGGTTGCAGGCATGGTGTAGAACACCCAGTTCCCATTCCCAAAGGAGGATCAGTCCTGGGTGCTCAGTCATCCTTTCTCTAATGTCGATGTCTTGAGTGCACTCTTGAACCCGGTCACTGATGAAGCGCCACGGGCCAGCTTGTCATTCAGTTGTTTAGCAGAAATGTACTTCTGCCATCCTTATGTAACCTTCTCACTGATTTAGGATTAGCCTTCCAGACTCGTTTAATGGGAGGAGTCCATGAAATAACAAGCATTTGTCAATGCCAAATGTTGATTGCGTTGGTCTGTTGAGCTCGCAGTGGGCCTGTGTCACTGGCTCAGTCTGTTTGTCTCATTGCTGCAGGCTGCTCTTTTGTACTGGGCTGCTGCATGCGTGGCACCTTGTTTTGCTGAGGAAGAAATATGCAGCTGTCCGACAGAGCTCCATTGAGGGTGGCTCACTCCCCTGTCTCACTCGCTCATTCTGTTTGTCCTGGTGCTGCAGGCTGCCCTTTTGTACTGGGCTCCTGCCTCTGTTGGTGGCTTTTTCTACCCATGAAGAAATCCACAGCTGTCCCAGCAGAACTCTGTTGAGGTTGCTCAGTCCGCCTGTCTCACTCACTCATTCTGGTTCTCATGGCGCTACAGGCTGCCCTTTTGTACTGGGCTCCTGCCTCTGTTGGCGCCTTTTTCTGCCCACAAAGAAATCTGCAGCAGTCCCGACAAAGCTCCGTTGAGCTCGCTCACTCCCCTTCTCTCACTCGCTCATTCTGTTCTGCCGGAGCTGCAGGCCGCCCTTTTCTACTGGGCTTCTGCCTGCGTTGCTGCCTTCTTATGCCCATAAAGAAATTTATAGCAGTTACAATACAGCTCTGTTGAGCTCACTCACTCGCTCATTCTGGTTTTCCTGCCTTTTTCTTCCCACAAACAAATCTGCAGCAGTCCCAACAAAGCCCTGTAGAGCTCACTGACTCCCCTCCCTCACTCACTCATTCTGTGTCTCCTGGTGCTGCAGGCTGCCCTTTTTGTACTGGGCTCCTGCCTGCAGTGGCGGCTTTCTGGCCAGAAAAATCTGAAGCAGTCCCAACACAGCTCCACTGAGCTCGCTCACTGCCCGTCTGTCACTCTTGCATTCCATTTCTGCCGGGGCTGCAAGCTGGCCTTTTGTACTGGGCTCCTGCCTGCGTTGCCGCATTTTCTATCCACAAAGAAATCTGCAGTAGTCACACTAGAGCTCTGATGAGCTCGCTCACTACCGCTTTGTCACTCACTCGTTCTGTTTGTCCTGGCGCCGCAGACTGCGCTTTTGCATGGGGCTCCTGACTGCATTGGCCACTTGTGTCTGTCCACAAAGAAATCTGCAGCTGTCCTGACAGAGCTGCATTGAGGTCACTCAGTCTCCCTCTCTCATCGCTTATTCTGTTTGTCCTGGTGCTGCAAGCTGCCCTTTTGTACGGGGTTCCTGCCTGCACTGGCCTCTTTTTCTGCCCACAAAGTAATCCCAGCAGTCCTGACAGAGCTCCGTTGAGCTCACTAAGTCCCCTTGTCTCACTCGCTTGTACTGTTTGTCCCACCACTGCAGGCTGGCCTTTTGTACTGGGCCCCTGCCTGTATTGATGCCTTTTTCTGCCCACAAAGAAATCTGCAGCAGTCCTGACAGCGCTTCGGTGAGTTCGCTCACTCCCCCTCCCTCACTCGCTCTCTCATTCTGTTTCTCCCTTTTGTACTGGACTCTTGTGCTGGGGCCTTTGTCTGCCCACAAACAAATCCGCAGCAGTCCCAACAGAGATCAGTTGAGCTCGGTCACTCCCCCCCCCCCACTCGGGTGATCTTAATCTGTCCCAAACACTGATTTCCCAGAGTGACCGAGCTATTGTCCGGCAGGAGTGCAAAAACATATTTTAGCCAGGATGTGAAAAGTGACAGCTGTAGTGTTCATAGGAGGTGTGTAAAAATGGCACTGTTGAAAATGTGGCATGACAGTATTACAAATTCGAAAATTAGAAGGGTAAGTGGAACACCCTAGCACTGCCTTGTAACACAGTCATGTTATGGCAGTCCCAACAAAGCTCCGTTGAGCTTGCTCACTCCCTTCTCTCACTCACTCATTCTGCTGTGCTGGCAATGCAGGCTGCCCTTTCTACTGGGCTCCTGCCTTCTTATCCCACAAAGAAATTTGCAGCAGTTACAATACAGCTCTGTTGAGCTCACTTACTCACTCATTCTGGTTTTCCTGCCACTGCAGGCTGCTCTTCTGTACTGGGCCCTGCATGCATTGCTGCCATTTTCTGCCCACAGACAAATCTGCAGCAGTCCCAACAAAGCCCTGTTGAGCTCACCGACTCCCCTCCCTCACGTGGTTGTTTGTGTCTCCTGGCACTGCAGGCTGCCCTTTGTACTGGGCTTCTGCCTGCATTGGCGGCCTTTTCTGGCCAGAAGGAAATCTGAAGCAGTCCCGACACAGCTCCACTGAGCTCGCTCACTCCCCCTCTGTCACTCTTGCATTCTGTTTCTGCCGGCGCTGCAAGCTGGCATTTTGTACTGGGCTTCTGCCTGCATTGCCGCATTTTCTGCCCACAAAGAAATCTGCAGCAGTCACACTAGAGCTCCACTGAGCTCACTCACTACCGCTCTGTCACTCGCTCATTCTGTTTCTCTTGGCACCGCAGACTGCACTTTTGCATGGAGCTCCTGGCTATGTTGGCAACTTTGTCTGTCCACAAAGAAATCCACAGATGTCCCGACAGAGCTATAATCGCTCATTCTGTTTGTCCTAGCACTGCAAGCTGCCCTTTTGTACGGGGTTCCTGCCTGCATTGGCACCTTTTCTGACACAAAGAAATCCCAGCAGTCCTGACAGAGCTCCATTGAGCTCACTAAGTCCCGTTGTCTCACTCGCTCGTACTGTTTCTCCCACTGCTGCAGGCTGGCCTTTTGTACTGGGCCCCTATGCCTGTATCGACGCCTTTTTCTGCCCTCAGACAAATCCGCAGCAGTCCTGACAGCACTTCGGTGAGTTCGCTCACTCCCTCTCACTCACTCGCTGTCTCGTTCTGTTTCTCCCAGTGCTGCAGACTGCCCTTTTATTCTGGGCTCTTGTGTTGGGGCCTTTGTCTGCGACAAACAAATCTGCAGCAGTCCTGACAGAGCTCAGTTGAGCTCGGTCACTCCCCCCTCTCACTCGGTCGATCTTAATCTGTCCCAGATACTGATTTCCCAGAGTGACCGTGCTATTGTCCACAGGAAAGCAAAAACATATTTTAGCCAGGATGTGGAAAATGGCAGCTGTAGTGTTCATAAGGAGTTGTGAAAAAATGCCACTGTTGAAAATGTGGCGTGACAGTAATACAAATTTGCGAAGTTACAATGTGCATGAAACAGTTCAATGCACACTTACGCTACAGTCATGCTATGGAGTTTAGTCACCAAATTTTCAACATAGGGATTTTTGGACCTCCGCTCATGAAGAGTACCACTGTCATTTTCATAATCTGTCCCGAAAACTGATTTCCCTCAGTGACCACGTTATTCTGCGCCGGACCTGTGAAAACACATTTCGGTCAGGATGTGAAAAATGACAGCTGTACTGCTCATAAAGAGGTGTGAAAAAATGGCACTGTTGAAAATGTGGCATGACAATATTACAAATCTGTGAAGTTACAAGGGTGCGTGGAAAGTGCGCAACTCACACTTGTAACACAGTCAATTGATGGGCTATCATCACCAAGTTTTCAATATAGACATTTTAGGACCTCTGCTCATGAACAGTATCATTGTCATTGTCTTAATCTGTCCCGAACAGTGATTTCCCACAGCGAGCGCTCTATTCTGCGCTGGAAATGTGAAAACACATTTCGGCCAGGATGGGAAAAATGACAGCTGTACTGTTCATAAGTAGGTCTGGGAAAATGGCAATGTTGAACATCTGGAGTGAAAATATTAGAAATTCACGAACTTACTAGCATGCGTGTCAACTGCGCAATGGACGCTCATAACACAGTGATTTTATGGAGGATCGCAACCAAATTTTCAACATAGGCATTTTTGGACCTCTACTCATGAGCAGTGTCACTGTCATTTTCTTAATCTGTCCTGAACACTGATTTCCCACAGCGACCATGCTATTCAGCTGTCCAGACAGAGCTCTGTTGAGGTAGCTCAGTTTCCCTCCCTCTTCGCTCATTCTGTTTGTCCTGGCACTGCAAGCTGGCCTTTTGTACTGGGCTTCTGCCTGCGTTGCCGCATTTTCTGCCCACAAAGAAATCTGCAGCAGTCACACTAGAGCTCCACTGAGCTCACTCACTACCGCTCTGACACTCACTCATTCTGTTTCTCTTGGCGCCGCAGACTGCACTTTTGCATGGAGCTCCTGGCTGTGTTGGCAACTTTGTCTGTCCACAAAGAAATCCAGATGTCCCAACAGAGCTCTCATCACTCATTCTGTTTGTCCTAGCACTGCAAGCTGCCCTTTTGTCAGGGTTCCTACCTGTATTGGCACCTTTTCTGACACAAAAGAAATCCCAGCAGTCCTGACAGAGCTCCGTTGAGCTCACTAAGTCCCGTTGTCTCACTCGCTCATACTGTTTCTCCCACTGCTGCAGGCTGGCCTTTTGTACTGGGGCCCCTATGCCTGTATCAACACCTTTTCTGCCCTCAGACAAATCCGCAGCAGTCCTGACAGTGCTTCGGTGAGTTCGCTCACTCCCCCTCACTCACTCGTTGTCTTGTTCTGTTTCTCACAGTGCTGCAGGCTGCCCTTTTGTTCTGGGCTCTTGTGTTGGGGCCTTTGTCTGCGACAAACAAATCTGCAGCAGTCCTGACAGAGCTCAGCTGAGCTCGGTCACTCCCCCCTCTTACTCGGTCGATCTTAATCTGTCCCAGATACTGATTTCCCAGAGTGACCGTGCTATTGTCCACAGGAAAGCAAAAACATATTTTAGCCAGGATGTGGAAAATGACAGCTGTAGTGTTCATAAGGAGTTGTGAAAAAATGCCACTGTTGAAAATGTGGCGTGACAGTATTACAAATTTGCGAAGTTACAAATGTGCATGGAAACAGTTCAACTCACACTTGCAACACAGTCATGCTATGGAGTTTGTCACCAAATTTTCAACATAGGGATTTTGGACCTCCGCTCATGAAGAGTGCCACTGTCATTTCATAATCTGTCCTGTACCCTGATTTCCCTCAGTGACCACGTTATTCTCGCGGACCTGTGAAAACACATTTCGGTCAGGATGTGAAAAATGACAGCTGTACTGCTTATAAAGAGGTGTGAAAAAATAGCACTGTTGAAAATGTGGCATGACAATATTACAAATCTGTGAAGTTACAAGGGTGCGTGGAAAGTGCGCAACTCATACTTGTAACACAATCAATTGATGGGCTATCATCACCAAGTTTTCAACATAGGCATTTTAGGACCTCTGCTCATGAACAGTATCATTGTCATTTTCTTAATCTGTCCCGAACGGTGATTTCCCACAGCCGCTCTATTCTCGCTGGAAATGCGAAAACACATTTCGACCAGGATGGGAAAAATGACAGCTGTACTGTTCATAAGTAGGTCTGGGAAAATGGCAATGTTGAGCGTCTGGAGTGAAAATATTAGAAATTCACGAACTTACGAGCATGCGTGCCAACTGCGTCATGGACTCTCGTAACACAGTCATTTTATGGAGGATCGCAACCAAATTTTCAACATAGGCATTTTAGGACCTCTACTCATGAGCAGTGTCACTGTCATTTTCTTAATCTGTCCTGAACACTGATTTCCCACAGCGACCATGCTATTCAGCTGTCCAGACAGAGCTCCGTTGAGGTAGCTCAGTTTCCCTCCCCCTTTGCTAATTCTGTTTGTCCTGGCACTGCAAGCTGCCATTTTGAACGGGGCTCCTGCCTGCATTGGTGCCTTTTTCTGCCCACAAAGAAATCCCAGCAGTCCTGACAGAGCTCTGTTGAGCTCACTAAGTCCCCTTGTCTCACTCGCTCAAACTGTTTCTCCTACCACTGCAGGCTGGCCTTTTGTACTGGGCCCCTGCCTGTATTGACACCTTTTTCTGCCCACAAAGACATCCGCAGCAGTCCTGACAGCACTTCAGTGGGTTCACTCACTCCCCCTCCCTCACTCTCTCTCTTGTTCTGTTTCTCCCAGTGCTGCAGGCTGCCCTTTTGTACTGGGCTCTTGTGTTGGGGCCTTTGTCTGCCACAAACAAATCCGCAGCAGTCCTGACAGAGCTCAGTTGAGCTCGGTCACTCCCCCCTCTCACTCGCTCGATCTTAATCTGTCCCAAACACTGATTTCCCACAGTGACCATGCTATTGTCTGCAGGAGTGCAAAAACATATCGTAACCAGGATGTGGAAAATGACAGCTGTAGTGTTCATAAGGAGTTGCAAAAATGCCACTGTTGAAAATGTGGCGTGACAGTATTACAAATTTGCAAAGTTACAAGGGTACGTGGAAACAGTTCAACGCACGCTTGTAACACAGTCAATTGATGGGCTATCATCACCAAATTTTCAACTCAGGCATTTTAGGACCTCTGCTCATGAACAGTACCACTGTCATTTTCTTAATCTGTCCCGAACAGTGATTTCCACAGCGACCGTTCTATTCTGCGCGGGCGAAAACACATTTGGCCAGGATAGAAAAATGACAGCTATACTGTTCATAAGTAGGTCTTGGAAAATGGCAATGTTGAAAATCTGGAGTGAAAATATTAGAAATTCGCAAAGTTACAAGTGTGCGCGCCAACTGTGCAATGCACACTCATAACACAGTCATTTTATGGAGGATCGTTACCAAATTTTCAACATAGGCATTTTAGGACCTCTACTCATGAACAGCATCACTGTCATTTTTTTAATCTGTCAGGAACACTGCTTTCCCACAGCGACCACGCTATTCTGCGCTGGAAGTGCGAAAACACATTTTGGCCAGGATGTGAACAATGACAGCTATACTGCTCACAAGGAGGAGTGACAAAATTCTAATGTTGAAAATCTGGCATGAAAATATTGTAAATTCGTGAAGTTACGAGTGTATGTAGCAACTGCACAACACACGCTCGTAAAACACTAATTTTTTTGATTTTTCCCACCAAATTTGCAACATAGGCTTTTTGAGAGCCCACCTCATGAACACTGGCACTGTCATTTTGTTAATCAGCCCTGAAGGGTGATTCCGCACAGTGACTGCGAAACCACCTTTCGCGGCCGATTAACGCCATGACAGTTCAAGAATTCATGAGGAGGGGTCCCAAAAATCCCATGTTGAAAATTTGGTGGAAAAATCCCAAAAATGCCCAAGATATGCACTAAAGTTGGCAAAACTCTATTTATTACATTATACAGCTTACCGGCATTTCCTCAGTTCACAGTCAGCTTTGAAGAGTGCAGACGTGTTCCCGGTCCAGCGAAGATCGTCGCACCGAGTTCCGGAGGTAAGTATGGGGTGAGGGGGTGTGTGGGGAGGCTGGGTGCGCAGTGGGTGGGTGCGGATTGTGGGAGGGGGTGCGGGGGGACTACGAGGGACCGTTTCCTTTCTTTTAGGTACAAGAAAACATCACGGGACGCTTTCTACATCACAGGGGCATGGGGCACGCTGGGGTGGGCTCCCAGCGTGCCACCGGAGTCTGGGGGGACACCTGTAACTGATGGGGGATTGGGCACCCCCGTCGGCACACAACAAAAGGGGGGTGGTTATTTCTGCCAATGGGGATTGGGCACCACGTCAGCAAACAACAAAAGGGGGAGGGGATTTCTTTCTGCTGACGGGGATTGGGCTCCCCCGTCGGCAAACAACAAAAGGGAGAGGTTTATTTCTGCCGACAGGGACTGGGCACCCCCATCGGCAAACAACAAAAGGGGGGGGTTCCTTTGTGCCGGCGGGGTTAGGCACCCCGTTGGCAAACAGCAAAAGGGGATTCAGCACCCGTCGGCACCAATTAAGCGGGGTACATAATGCCGACGAGGAGTGGGCTCCCCGTCAGAAAATAAACATGGGGGATACATATTGTTTTGTGAATATGGTGGCAAGCCACGCCATGTTCACAAACAATATCTGAACCCCATCCGCCTGCAATGACGGTCGCTCCCTCATTGCAGCGGATGGCTAACGCTGCAATAGCGGCCCCTGATTGCAGCAGCTGATTTTTAGAAAGTTGTGGCATGCTGGCTGAACTAGTGTCAGCAGCAGCGTGCCACAGCATTGGGGGACAGGGGGCAAGTCTTTGCAGGCTGTGGGGGCATTGGGCACAACAGTACCGCGCCCCCACAACCTGCTTCTGGAGAAACCTGCTGCAACATGTTTCTTGCGCATGCGTGCAATCAACATAATAAATTGATGTACTGTACATGTCCTCTTGGGCCTCGGTGACCTGCTTAGTGCAGGAACCTTTTCTTAGTTGCTGATTGCTGCACATTCTCTGGTTAGCAGGTAACATGTGGTAACTATTACCTGAGTTTCCAAATCAAGTGTAAAGTCCAAAAGAATCTGTTTTAATAAAAGTTAAAAACTCATGACCATATCACTTCAAGGAGAAAAATCATATGTCCCAGCCAGGGGGTGTCAAGTACTTCTTTCTATAGTGTGAACTGCAGTTTCAGGAACTGCAACATCCTGCTACAGGAGGCACGTTGTTGGGGCACAGGCTGTCTACTAAGCATTTTCAGTTCTTCTGGGGCTGTAAGCAACCCTGGGGCACTTAGAACATTAACTGAACTGTAGGCTTCTTACCCAAATTACTTTGCAGGACCAGCAAGAAGCAGACTTACTCAGACTGCAGGCTCAGATTTCGAACAGCACCAGCACTGAAATATAAATGTAGCTATGGAGCATTCCACTGGAGGTCAATCAGGGATTCCATCCTTCTAACCTCCCCTACACTCTGTACCCACTTGGCCACTTTCCCCAAGAGAAAGTCAACCATATTCCAAGGGTTCTGGCATGTCCACCGCTCTGTAGAATTACAGTAGCCTATTTAGAGGCCCTGGAGCCTACATAATCTCCACCTATTCTATGCTATTGTCCCATAAATTGAAGGACCAGTGGGGATTTAATTTACAAGGGCTTTTGGAGGCAGTCACCCTCTGGGGGTCTCAGTTTCCACAGCTTCTGTCTCTCACCCTCTTCTAAGCTTTACCCGCATAGTGTAGATGGTTCTTAACCAAATTACCCACTTCTTCCAGTATAGGAGATCTCTCCCCTACCCAGGAAGTGGGAAGATACCAAGGCACCTTAATGCATTTCCTTTTCAATGTCCAGAACGATGATATTTTCTATCACAAAGGCTGCAAAATTAGCTTTGAGTGTAGAAGAATCAGCATATGGTGGAGTAGCACCCACCAGGGCTCCAGGGTAGATAGCTGCCACCAGATCCCAAGACTTAGGTGGGTTTCATTTCCAGCAAGGCATTCAGCTCCTTCAGCTGTAATCAACAACTCTTCCAGCTCCCTCATTGAACTGAACTGAGAAAACAGCCACATCCTATGATTCATCAGTCACCAGGAGCATACCACACCTCCTGAAACCCCAGCCAATCCAGCCAGTAGGGACTGTCCAGGCTGGCAAGAGTTAACCCTTTGAGGTCCAAATAACCTACTGGTTGGCCAGAGCCATCCAAGAGTTATACTTAGATTCATCAGCTGTGGAGTTCTAATTCCTTTAGACAGGTTTAAAGTCATTTTCCATTTTGACTAATTTTGTGATTAGTGACTCAAGTCACTAAATATGGCTGAAGCCACCAGATCTCTCAGGATGCTGCTGGCACACATTTCTTTTTATAGATTTCTCTTTGGCCCTCGGATGGCCAGAGGAAGGAGAACCCCACCCCCTACATTGGCTAAGGTCCCAGCATATTGGGATCCAGCATCAAGGAGTTTGTGCCAAAGGTTTTTTCCCAGGACATTCCCCCCCCTCATCTGACCGAAGTGGGGCCGAGCATGCAATGACCTCAGTGCATGAGCAGGTGCACTCCCACACCTGATGTTCAGAGGTCTACCAATCCCACCCGACAGGCACCCAGTATAGTCCTGGACTGCCCTACCACCCTGGCATTGCTAGGGGTCAGCAGGCACTGGGAAACCAAGGTCTCTCCCTCCCCAGAGAAAGCCAGCAGTCCTTAGGATGTTCAGCCTCCTCCCCTCTCCTGGAAGACCCTCCAACATCTGAGGTCTGCTTCTGAACCCTGGTTGTTGACGCCACAGAAGGAAGCACTTCTGCTGTGCTAGTGGGCCAGCTGCCAGCTCCTATTTCTAATGGAAAACAGAACAGCCCTGCAAAAAATGCTTACTTTTATCTCAGTAAGCACAACAAAGGAAAGGAAGCTTTTCAAAATGTCAAAACCACGTATCTCACTTCATGAATTAAATAAAATACTGTAGAAATCAAAATAGATATGTTGATGTTTTTTGTTTGTGCTAACTGCTGTTTAAAACATTTCTTTGCCACTGCTGCTTTAATTTAGTACTGACGGATTAGCAAGGACACAAGGCATGTTATTAGACTAAGTGTACAGGGCAGAAGAACTTGTATTCATATAACATTTTTCATACACATGGTATCCCAAAATGCTTTAAAGAAATGAGACAGAGTGATAATGAAGTGACTGCAAATGTGTAAAGGCAGCCATTTTGCACATCAACACCCACAAACAGCCTTGAAATTGCCTGAACCAGTTTTAATGAAGGGAATGTTGGCCAGGATGCTGCAGAAAATCCCAAATTCTTGTAAAAGTGCTGCGTTCTTTTACTTACACCTGCACACCACCAGGATAGCACCAGAGATGGGCAGAAGGGACCTCAGTTTAAAGTCTCATCTGAAGAACAGCACACCCTGTAGTATAGCATCACCATAGAACAACACTTGGGTGCAACATTTATGGCATGAGCCCAGTACCCACTCCAGAGATAGAGAGCATCCTCTAGGATGCCTCCTTCTCCCTTGTTGGCCCTCTGATGCCCAGTGCTTGTTTCCAGACACTGGTCATCAGTGTTACAAGTTGGTATGCTGCCACGGCACTGATAAGTCAGTTCATAGGAACACATTTTCAATTAATGTGCCATGAGGCATGGACACACAATGGCTCAGTGGAAGTGCTATCCGCTTCCACATTGGCAACCGGGGTTTGAGACCAGACACAGATATTGTGTCAGACTGCCAGAGGTCTGGGGTAGTGCTGCCAAACAGCAGTGCTTCCAGCCGAGGAGGGTAGGTGCTGCATTTTAGCTGCTGCAGCAACCCCTGTTGTGGACTAGGGGAGCTTGTCTCCTCTGCTGGGTAAAGAGTAACTGCCCAACATATGAGGTGGGAGAAAACTGAAAAACACATGCCTTCCTGCCACTATTAATGATGTCCACTGGTATTCTCAGATCGGACACTGTGGATCCCTACTGGCCTTGATGGTTGGAGGAGTAGCAGATGGAGCTGGGAGGCCTCTGATTCAGGGACTGACAAAGGAGGACACAGTGGCAGGGGCAAAAGCTGGATAAAAAGAATATTGAAGCATAATCAATCGTTTGGAGCAGCAGTTGAGTTACCATTCATGATGCTGGCAACCTGAGTCTGGGAGCAAGCTTGTGTGCTGCCTCTGGGGAGAGGGCTTGATTACATTCTGTAGAATCTCTCCTCCTCTGGAGAGGGTGGCAATGTGCTTTGCATCATGCTGTCCACCTGGAGATCTACAGGTAGTATCATATGCATGCACTATGATGCCCATTTTGCCCAGGTGGGGAAGGAAAGTGGGAAAAACTGACTTCAGTAGGATGATGGTTAACCCTTTACAGGCCTTGCTGTGATGACCAGGTACCCACCTCATTTGGATCCAGTCGCGTGGGTCTGGGAGAACCCTGTCTGCCCCAGTTTGGTGGGGAATAGTGGAGGTGGTCTGTACCTGGAGAGTCGAGGTGAATGGGCTGGGAGAGCAGGACAGAATGGGCCAGGTCTGGGGGTGGAGCAGAAAACCTTGATTGGAAAAGACTGCTAAAGTATTCCTGTCATGGGTGATTGCTGATGGAAGACCCAACCTGTTCAGCACTTCAATACTGAGGACAGGTTATCAAACACATTGTGTCTGCAGTCCTGCAGAGCCATTTCAATGGAAAATGTGATGAGTTTAGCCAATTTTTTCTGGGCAAGGTGTCTTCACTTTGTGCTGGGATATCCTCAAGTGGCCCATTATTTGCAGACAGTGTTATGTCTTTGATGGGCAGTGGCACTCTGTTCATGTGGCTAGAGTTTTAACTGGTGTCAGCTGATGATGTCCTCCTGGCAGTTTCTGATCCACACACCACCTGTTTATTGGATCCTGGGCTGACCCAGCTTCTTTTAGACTGCTGTGTAAAACTCAGTCTGATTTTTGTGCGGATCATTGGGTGCTCCAATGAACTGGGTGTAGGTAGGGGTGTTTTTATTGGCGAATACATAACAAACATTTACATCATTTAGAACTGAAAAAGAATACATTGAATCTACGTTCTTTTGCTCATATTAAACTACATTTGAGTCTTTTGTTTATGAGTGATACACAGTGAATCCGTAACCTGTTAAACCTTCACCTTCCTCTCTAGTGTTTAATCATATTTCCTCAAGAAAGTAAACCCCCTCCACCACACCATCACACGTGCTGTAGAGTGTGATTTCAAATCCTTTTGATATATTGATATATTTCAATATATTCAATATATTGTCCACACAGCTTGTTCACACAGTATCTGAAATACATCATACAACATGATCTTCTGTTGAAAAATAAACCGACAGCGACTCTGCTATAAGTAATATTTCAATATTGCAAAGAAAACTGCCATAGTGCCATATTCATATCTACAGTACTACACAATCTCGGGAAACACCCCAAAGCCAACTCCTCATAAGTAAGCGTAATCATCCATGGCATCTTCCACTGTTACACCAAAACATTCCATAAACCTACAGTATATGAACAATTCAACAGAAAATGTTCTTGCATTTGATAACAACTTTACAATTTGTAGGATGTAGGAGGATTTTCCCTCTGTCTTGAAAAAGACGAGTGGAGGGCCTCCTTAGAAAGCCATCTTTGAACCCTGATGATCTCTCAACCTATAGGCCTGCCTCAAAGCTTACTTTTGTAGGAAGTTGATCAAGAAGGTGGTGATGGTGGTGGAGCTGGAACAACACTGGAGAAATATGAGCCTTTCTAGTCAGGCTTCCAGCCACGTACTAGGACAGAGATGGCTTTAGTCAAGGTGCACCATGATCTCCTCCTGGCGAGGGATAGTTGATGCTGCTCCATCCTTTTCCTGCTTGATCTGTCTTTGGTTTTTGACATGGTGGATCAAGGGGTGTTATTTGCTTGAGGCATTCTGTAGGATTCACAGGTACAGTGTTCCAGTGATTCAAGTCCTACCTATCTGGAAAGGTGTCAGTAGGTGGCACTTGGCTCTTTCATCTCCAGCAGTACTATGCTCTGTTATGGTGTGCCTCATTGGTTGGTTTAGCTTCCATGCTGTTCAGCCATGCACATGTTGCCATTGGGAAAGATCATGAGATACTATGTTTTGGATTTTCATTGCTATGCTGATGATAACCAGCTATATGCACCTTATGTGCCTGAGGATGATATGGTTCTCTGGGAATTGATGAGTACCTTAGGAAATTCAAGACTGGATGTCTACCAGCTGGCTTAGAGTGAATCCTTTGAAGACAGAGGTGTTACCAGTGGAGCGGTTGGTCTGGTTTGGTGATGACGAGTGGTGGTGCTGTCCTTCCCTCCTTGCATGGCATAATGCTTGGAGCTATAAATAGGATGTGGAATTGGGGGTCATTGTAGACTACAAATTGACTTTAGAATATCAGGTGGCTGCTGTTGTCCACAGTGGCTTTTACAATCTCTGGAAGATCTCATGGATCAAACCCTTTCTGGAACTAGCTAACCTGGCACCCTGGTGCATACCCTGTTTGCATTTAGATTGCATTATTGTAATGCTCTATACCTTGGGTTATCAACGAAGTTGCTGCATCACTGCTGGTCCAGAAAGTGGCAGCTCGGCTGGTTGTTGGGACCTCTCAGTTCAAGCATATCACTTGCCACCATTGATATCTCAACTTTGTACTTCTTGACTGAAATAAATCTGTCAGTGAGTGCGTATTCACAAATGTATTTAAGTGTATTAACAAATTTTGCTAATTGTGCGTACTTGTTGTATTCCTTTCCATGTGATGTGTAAAATATTGTTTATGTAATTCTGCAAATGTTACATCTAGAAGTATCTGTAATTAATTCCGGTTACCCTGAATAAGGAACCATTACTGGACTCAGTGGGCCTACCGAGTTACCAAAATAAAATAAATAAATATCATGCCAGTTCTCTGCATTCTGCACTTGTTGCTGGTGCGGTGGTGTATCAACTTCAAAGTGCACTTGTTAATTTGCAAGGCCCTGCACAATCAAAGTCTGGGTACCTGAAAGACCTCCTGACTCTTTACACACCTGGTCACTCCTCTGGTCAGTGGAGGTGAATCTCTTGTTAACACCTAGGTCCAGTTTGAAGTCCTTGGGAGACAGGGCATTTGGCATGGCCTCTGAGCCTCTAGAATGCCCTTCTCCAGTAAGTGAGAGGTGCATCATCCCTAACCTTATTTAAATCTCATTTGAGGACCCATTTATTCATGTTGAGTTTTGGACCTGGCACTACTGTATAATTTTTGTTCAACACCATTTTAACTGTAATACTATACATACGATATTTTACTGTAATTTCTTTGTTTTACTGTGAGGTGCCCAAAACCCTCAGGAATACATGTCATATAAATAACATTTCTTGTCTTGTCCTGCCTGATGCATACACAATAATAGAAATCAATCTTCACATGTGGCACATTATCTCATTCATTTACATATTGCACATGCCCAGAATGTCATTTTTTTTTTTATCCAAGTTTTCTCCCTGTGGTTGGTGTGGGCAGGCTTTGTCTGCTCTGTCCCTGACTTTTCTCATCCAGCATCTGCCCAATGGACTGCCATGCCCATGATCCCCCCACTGATTTGCCCCCCCGATGGGGCCAGGAAGAGTAAGGCTGTCCTCCCTTCCACCCAGTGACACATATCCAGATGGGACAGGACAATCATCCAACAGTGCGTGGGAGGAGACAGGCTGGGCAGGGCTTAATTAACCCCACTCCAACATTTTTCAATTTTCTGTTCCGTGTTCCCTATGCTGGGGCAAGCTCATGAGTGTGCACATCACAGAAACCGCAGAGTCGTGAGGTCGTCCCCCTGGGAGAGGAGAGTAGCCATCGGGCAAAGGTATAGTATAAACATTTACATAACTAATTTTCATATTTCAAAAGAACAGTTTGTTGCCAAAACAATGTTAATTTCTATTTTAATATAATTTTGCCTTCACAGTATTAGTTTGCAGACTGTCAGGAAAGGTTTGAGCACGAACCAGGTACTTGCCTGAGGGGAATGTCTCCAGACTCCAGGGCAGGTTGGCTGGGATTCTGTGGACCTTTTCCCCACCAGGGCCACCTAGTCCACCACTGTTGCTCCAGAGGGTATCTAGAAGGAGTGCCAGCTGGAGTGTGATATGCTCAAAGAGAGAGGAATGAGGTAGAGAACACATTCCTCCATCAGTGCCACTACAGCACTCTTTTGCCACCCTGGTGGGACAGGACTGCTGAGACAAAGCACCAAAGGTAATAGCAAGGGAGGATGTGGTGGTCCTTCAGAGCAGAGAGGCCCCAAGGTGGGAGGAAGAGGACCCCAGCAGAACAGGAAGCAACTTCTGGTGGGGGCTTCAATTGTCAGGGGAGAGGTTTTGGGAACACAATGGGAGGGAAGGAATGAGGTGAGGTGCCTACTGGCTGCCTTGGCATGCGGGGATGGGGAGTGGATCCTTAGGATCACTAGGGTGGCAGGGCAGGAGGGGAAGCTGATGCCACTGTCCTTCTGGGGTTGAATGACCTGTCAGGGGATGCAGCCTAGGTAGTGCAGGATAGGTTTAAGGAACTGGGGAGGGGCCTGAAGCAGGTAGCATGCATGGTAGGCTTCACTGAGGTGCTACTTGTGCAAGGTTGGGGAGAGGAGAGGAAACACTGCAGTCTTCAACAACTGGTTGAAGGCATGGTGCAGCTAAAAGGGATTTAGCTACATTAGGGACTGGGATCCTGTCTGGAGAGATAAAGGCCTGTACAAATGGGATGGCCTCCATCCATCCAGGAGAGGAACAGCAGTCCTGAGTATAAGGCTTAAGTGCTACTTCAGTGGGCATTTAAACTAGCCATGAGGGGAGGCAGAAGAAATGAGGGAGGCAGTGAATCCCCCCTTCCCCAATACTGGAGCAGCACTGAAGAAAATCTGAGGGGAAGTAAATTCCCTGGGGTAGTGGGGAATAGGAGCAAGGGGGGAAGGGATTGGTGGTGAAGAGGTGAAATGAAGGCCAAGACAAAAACTAGGTAGGATAGGCAGAGGGAGGATAAAAAAGGGAAGGACAGTACTAGGGAAAAGAGAAGGGTGAAGGATGAACTCAGGAAGGGAGGACAAAGTAGGGGCAGGAAGGGACAACAGGTGTGGAGAGTCATGTGCACCAATGCAAGCAGTCTAGGAGACAAGATTCTTGACCTTAAGGCTACCATTGTAGAGGTGGACCTGGATCTGGTGGCCATAATAGAATCATGGTGTACAGACAACCACAGCGGGAAGGTGGTCATACCAGGTTACAATATGATAGGACAGGGTTGTTTCTACCACTCCACAGCAGCCAACCTCTCCCCCCCAACCCTGGACACCCATATTTCTCCACGGCACCCACCTCCAACCAATACCTCCCCACAGGGACACCCTGGGCCCACCCCTTCCTTGTCATACCTACCCTCCGCTCCCTACCCATCCCTTGTATCCCCACTAGTAGGATCTCACATCGGTACCTGGCTAAAGGTCCTAGTCACCACAGACTGCTAATCAGATTAATTGCTCTACTCCTTCTGCTCTCTGGAAACATACACCCCAACCCCGGGCTGTTGTCAACTAGCCACCCCACACCCCACTCTAGTACTGGCCTCAGCATTGCATTCATGAATATTTGAAGCCTCCTAAAAAAATCTGCCGCTCTCCAGTGCTGGGCTGTACAACACTGTCCTGATGTTATAGCACTATTTGAGACCTGGCTCTCAAGGAAAAACCCTGACTCGGTTATCTCCCTCTGTGGCTACACTCTGTTCAGTGATGACAGTATAGGCAAACATGGCGGCAAGTGCGCAGTCTTTATGTATGACACACTTTTAGGCCATGATCTCCCTGCCCCCAAGCTCAGTTTTAGTGCCCAAGCACTCACCCTTAAGGTTACCCTGACCCAGCCAGGGGCCCTCTTTTTCTCAGTCTCTTACATACCCCTGAGGGACCAGGGACCAGCTGTCCACTCCCTCATTGATTACCTCACCACACTCCCACACAAGGCGGAGCAGCTCATCCTAGGTGACCTTGATGTTGATTGGCTGAGTACCACTGCCCCCCCATATCAGGGACTCCTTCACTGCCCTAGATATGACCCAACTAGTTACCTCACCCACTAGATTTAACCGGTCAGGCGGCTCCAGAACCCTCCTAGATGTAATTCTGTCAAACCGCCCCCATAAAATCAGGGATATTAATGTACTACTAGACTCTCTTAGTGACCACTCTCCTGTCCTCTGTCACTGGTCATCCCCCACACCAAAACTAGTGTCCCAGGTCACCTTGCGCCAGCGCTTTCACCCCGGGGCTCTTAGAAAGCTAAAAATGCACCTAGCCCAGCTTGACTAGTCCCCAGTCCTACTCACAATGGATATTGACTCTGCCCTAGCCTATTTCTCCAGTGCCTTCAGCAAGGCCTGCGACCTTTTCACCCCCCTACCAGAATCAGTACCAAGAAAAACAATGCCCCATGGATCTCCCCATCCCTCATTCAAACATTGAAACAAAGTAGATAATCTCTGACATATTGCTGTTGAGACAAGCAAACTGGCCAACAGACAAGCCTATAATGCAGCACGTAACAAGTGCATCTGGGCTATAAGGCAGGCTGAGGCCGAATATTACCAAGCCACCCTTGAATCCACTTGGGGCTCATCCTGTGCCTTCTGGAACAATATGAAAGAGCTCAATGGAAAGACCACTCCCCTCCCCATCACTACTCTCTATAGGTGGTACCCTCACTACTGATCATCCCCACATAGCTAAATGCCTCAATATGGCTTTCTCAGATCTAAGCTCTGTCCTCCCCAACAACTTTTTGAGCCTATCCCTGCCTTCACCCCATCTCAGATTGCCTCCTTTCTACCTGTGTGCCATATCACCCTTGAAGCCAGGATTAAACTAATTGAGTGAAAAGTAAAAGGGTCTGCTCTACAGCCTTTTTTGATCAGCTAAAAAGGAAAATGTTACTGTGACAGGGTTGAATAAGGTCCTGCCCCATTTGTTATGCAGAAAGAGTTTAAATGTAAGGGTCTGTTCTTTCCTCTTCTTTTCTGTCTCTTGTTTGTCTGGTTGCTCAACCAAATTTTCTTGTGAGACCTAGGAACTGATAACTCTGATGGTTTTGCAATGCTCCGCCTTGCGCTATCACTCCTCCTTCCCTTGCTATTTCTGTCTTTTCTTCTCCCTTACATATCTGCAATTATAAAAAAAAATATATATATATATGTGAATCTCTGTGTAAACCTGTATCTGAATACAGGGATACCTTTGTTTAAAACTGTATGTAGCTATACTGTTGAAATGATTGCAAAACGCTATTTGGTACTCAAGGGGTTAACCTGAGATGCAGTTTTGTAAGCCCTTTGCAGAGTTGTCAACAAGAGGTCAGTTATGGGACACCATTTACTAACGTTCTATAAACATACAGGAACATTCTGTGAGAAGTAGGCTCTCTTAACGAGTTCCCAGAAAAAAGACTTATAAAAAGAGCAGCAATACTTTTGCTAGAGTGACAAGGAGAGTGAGAGACTGAGACTGAATCTTGGAATTAAGAGATACCCTCAGAAGAAGGACTTAGTTTTCTCTGTACTGCCTTTGTAAATAGTTTTACTGAATAGTTTTTATTTTTTATTTTGCTGTTATTGAGAAAAATATAACGCTATTTATGAATTTTGAAACTGCTCCTGGTTTTCCTATGCTTCCTGACCTGTGCCTCGATGGCAGTTACCTCTACACAATTTCTTATATATATATATACACACATATATATATATATATATATATGATATTTTATGGCCCCTCCTGTTGATGGCTTCAGAGAAAGGCTGTCAGACTTTTTTCAGACCAGCTGGAGGAATCTTGGGTGGGTGTGATGATGTAATTTAAGGAAGAATGACATCATTTTCCTCAGTGTCCTGACATCTTAGTACACAGAGTGCATCAGATTATGAAATGGTAAAGATCAGTTGTCACTTCAAATAATATAGAGGATAATGTATGGGCAGTCATACACAACAAACCTGTGTTTGCATCAAAAGGTTTTTATAGCAACCATGAACCTCAAGAGCAAAGCTCAAGAGTGCTAATTTACCATAGAAAACTCAAGACAAAGACGTAGACTTGTCTGTGTATGTATGCTGTACATTATCTTTTATAGTGTATGGGCATTCATGCCCATTCAGACACTCTGATTCCTTTCAGTGAATGGGGGGGGGCAAGGACTTGAGGGTTGGTGGTGGGCTCAAATTGCTAATTCAGTATGGTATAGCTTTTTCTGTCAGTTCAAGTTTTAAAAATAAAAACAGCTTCCAGCTCAATTGGATACAGGAAAGTAGCTATGTGACATCATTCTAAGTTGTGCTGCACTAGTGACATCACTACTACAGCACTCCAACTCAGTGAATTCCATGCATAACAGAGTTCCACCATATACTATATCAAATATACTATAAGGCTCTGTATACACTTGCAGTCTGTTTCTAAAACCATTTTTGTTTGCATGTCTTCATAACTGTGTTTAAACACTGTCGCACTAGTTTTATGACATAACGGCAATCACTATTCTGCGATCGCCGTTAGGGTGAGTGTACATTGCCAAAAATGAATTTCGTCCATGCACACTCATGGTGAATGGCAATAGGGTGCCTGAGATCTATGGGTTTCCTTTTAATGCAGGGGGCTGCACCCCCTGCACCCCCCCATGGGGGGCTTTGTCCCCACACCCCCCTACTAAAGTATTCTTAACTCCACAAGGTGCATGTCGGGTGGGGTTAAACACTGAAATAAAAACAAGCTGCCTGCCAGCAAAAAAGAACCATGCCATGCTGGACCCGAACCCTGCACCTCTTAACCAACCACCATCCCCACCATGCTGAGTGGACCAGCTAGGCAGCTGACTGCCACACCCCTCCTACATACCTTCCCTCCCCTTCCTCTCCCCTGTGTGTGCACACATGTATATAACTTCCCTCCATACCTCCCCCACCCAGGTATCCAGTCCCTACCCTGCCAGGTGTCCCTGAACACAAGCATCATAATTAAGTCACTGTTTTAGTAAGAGCTCAGTTACAGTCACCATGTTCACTGGATACCAGTTGCACTTCATCCACACTATAGCCCTATAATGGTGTAAAGCCCATCATCAGCATGTTCTCCAGCACGGAGCAGTGCTGTTTCCAGAGAAACACAGATAGATCTCACATCCACACTATCAGGTAAACCATGCTAGTTCTGAAACCATATTTAAAACAGTTTTAAGGCTAGGTCCATTGCAGGGTTTAAACACACTTTTAAACACAGTTTCAAACCAGGTTCAGTATGGATGCTAACCATGTTTGAAGCATTAAAACATTTTAAGTGACATAAAACATTTTAACAAACCCAGTGTGTACAGTGCCTTAGATACTAAATATCTAGTAACTTTCATAGGCTAATCAGTACATATTTTTGGACAATAATAAACAAGAGAAGAGATGTGCAAATGTCATCAGGTCATGTAATTTATTTTCCTGTTTTCCTGACTAAGTAACTTAAATGCAGTTCTGTTTTGATTCACCCCTTTTGCTGAGCTTCTACCACAATCTCAGTATTTATGTATTATCTCTCTAATGGGTTCTCCTTCTCCCACAATTTGTACTGCTGCTCTTGTAACCCTTCCAAAATATTTATTTATGTTCTGCACCTCTAATTTGTAATTCTACCCTGTCCTCTGAAAATGTTAGTCCTTTATTCATCTTTCCCAAAATACAAACCTTTTTTACTGCACCCTCACAATAATTTTACCTTTACCCATCCTATCTCAAAATGTATACTTTTGCTCCTGCTCCCCTCCAAACATGAACCCCATCTTCTTCATCCTTGCTCAGAATTAACATTTTTAGCCTACACTGCCATATATGTATGCATTTACCCCTGAACTCCATCCAAATGTACACCACACTTTTATCCTTCTCCAGATTCATACTTATACCCAAGGCCTCTACTTTTCTGCAGCACATTGGGACCACATTCTGTGGCAAGATTACCATTTGCCACAGAACTTCTGCAGCAGTGGTTTGCAATTTCTGTGGAAGTTCTGCGGCACTAACGAACTATCACATCACAGTGTCAGTTTGTCATCCTGACTTCACATCCATGGCAATGGTTATAGCAATCAGGATGGGGAAAGCACAGTAACACTAGTTCAAAAAATAACAGACTTATAGAAATAATTTAATGCCTAAAAAAGCAAAAAAATATCTATACCTTAAGGTCCTAGCCTATTGCATAAATCAGATATGCAGAGGGGACCATATGTGATAAATAAGGTATTTCTATATTCATGCTGTCTATACCATTCATGAGGTCCCCACTGTGTATCACTTATATATTTATATGCAATCTGTAACATACAAATCGTATGTGTGTGTACCTATCTATATAGTGATAGCGGTACTGTATGTATATATGTGTGTGTGTATACACACACACACACACACACACACATATATATATATATATATATATATATATATATATATATATATATATTAAATTGTATCCTCATTCATACAAGTCCCTTTGGAAATGGAACAAACAGAACAGAGGAGATATTGCAAAACTCATTTTTCACGTCGACCTGCTTCCCCTGACACATTACATAATACCATCAGGCCATGACATGCATGTGAACCCATTGTGAGATAAAGCTCTCCAGCCCATCACAATGTGTCCCACATGTGACAGAACACTGTGCCATATCTTCTTAGGCTCAGAGCAGTGATGTCTTCCCCTAATCCCTGTGCTGCCCAGCCAGCTCCCAGAGCTAATCTCTGAACCTGAGTTGCCAGCATGGGAACAAAGCATGCTGCCCTCTGGCCCAACAGCTGGCCCTGCACACAACACTTCTCCATAACTTTTAGGTGAGTCTGTCAACCAATGACAATATGTACTCAATAACTCTGGCAAAAATGTGTACAGTGCAATTATTTATTTAACAGGTCTATTCTTTCAACAGGTCTACACATTATTATATTCCACTTTTCTGGGCATAATTACTTTGTAATATATGGATTTTGAAAATAATACTTCCAAAATGCATACAAAAAATTCCTTGTAATACACTGCAGCAAAAGTGATAATACTATCATTGCCAAGTGATAATACTATCATTCAGAACTCGTAATACTATCGTTCAAGCTCTGAACGATAGTATTATCACCAAACCAGAACAGCGCAATCTCAAAACCCTCCAATACGGTAGACTGTTTCCAGACAAGTCCATAGCAACTTTTTACAATGCATGGTGATGTACCACAAATCGCGCCTCCTCATTAGATACAGTTTCTCTGTGGGAGGGCAAAACAGTTAAAAAAATGGCTTCTATCTCTCACTTAATGAGAGAAAATCATCCCTTCGCTCTACTGCCGATTCTTTGCCGCACAACTGTCTGGATAATATAATCCTACATACATCGTCTCAAGAAATCAATGAAAGGTAGGACTGACTAAAAAAATAAGTCACTCAAGAGAGACACTGAGCGAGTAAGTGGGTGGGGCAGGGGCGGGGGTGGAGATGGAGAGAGTCAGCGTCTGAGTCCTCCCTGCGATGGCAGCCTGCCCTAGAGTCACAGCACCTCACAAACTCCAAAGTAAACTCGCATCCATATATTACAAAAAATTAAAAATAGATGAGTGTCTATCACGCAGGAATAATACCTTCTCGAGGTTCTGGGGTCAAGTGAACCTCTCGAGCTTCGGTCTCGAGGTTCTCTTGGCCCCAGAACCCTCTCATAATGATATTATTCCCTTGTAATAGACACTCGCCTATCTATTATTCTATTTATTTTTCTTAAAAATGACAGGTTAATTCATTTTACCAGTTATTCATTTCAGATGGCATCTCTGTACCTTAAAGGCAAAAATAAGTTTGTACAAGGTAAGGTATAGACTTAACAGATCTATGCTATTGTCAAGGTTTTGTTTAAGTTGGCCCTAGTGTAATAATGTAAGACTGAAAATTGTATTAGACTGTAGTGCAGGTTGAGCAAATATTATTGTGCCTGATATGCTGTGCCACCACCTCTGGCAGTGCGAGCTGTGGTAGATACGTGACTATTCATTTCTGTAATCTTGATTTAGTAGTTGCCGTATTGGTCCTTGCAAGAACAGATCCAGAAGCAAATGATTTGATACCTTTTAATGGACCAACATAGATGTAACAACAAGAACAAAGTGCTCTAGCTTTCGGACCAACCAGTCCTTCTTCAGAAGCTCATGGCAGTTGTTTAGAAAATACAATACTTATAACAGCTAGATAATGCAGAGAAAAACAGAAAAAAATTCCCATTGGTTTAAAATACTCATTTAAAAAAAACAAACAAAAAAAAACAGAAGATGATGTCAGAGAAGTTAAACAGTACAATACTGCCCTCAGTCCGAATGAACCTTGGGTTAAGATGTGCTTGGTGCAACAAACATAAAGAATCCTACTACACATAAATTTAATTGACATAAGATAACACTGCTGAAGCAGATAACTCCCAAATCAAGCCATGAGTGTCACAGTCAGTATAAGGATGTGATTACTGAAGGCAACCCCCCAAGCTTAAAGACAAACTAAGATAGTTATAGGGCTCATGAAATTACAATGTATGCATTAAAGACAAGAATACCAGTAAAGTTGTCTAAAAACATCAGTGCACACTGTGTGATGTGTAAAACCTAGCTAGACATGTCACCCAGCTGTATTCTCAAGCTAAATAAAAGGCCCAAGAAATTACAAAACCTCAGGACTATATAAATGATAATATAAATATAAATTGATAATATTAGTGTTAAACCTAAAAACTCTAGTAGAGGAACCTCAAAGAATTAGACCATGCATCCTGATATGTACTGATGTCAATATATACTGAGAATGTAGCAACTACATGTACCACAAGTGTCTAGGAGTCTGAAAAGAGATAAAAAGTAATTTATCTCCTCCTGCTCATACAAACAGTACAACCTAACCCACCCACATCACAATAATGTGGGTGGGGGAACTCATAAGCTAAACGAGATGTTGTCTCTCTCTCTCCCCCTCCTTTTCTCTCTCTCTCTCTGTCCCCACAGACACACACACACACATACACACACATACACACTCTCAATCTCTCTCTCCTAGTGAACCTATATTAACTTCAGTCACTGTAATTGTTCCCAAAGGAATACAACTTGTAATGAAATTCTGAGTAAATTACTACAATATTAGCCTAATGTAAAAAGATATGTGCAGGACCCCAAGCAAATGAGATCACACATCCCAATATGTACAGAGTTACAAAATTATATATAACAGTATAAGATAACACTCCTGTATGTACACTAGCAGGCTGGGTAAACTGAATATGGTGCAATGGAATCAATCCCCCCACACACAGGCAAAGATAAAAAGTAAGGAGAAATTTGTTGTGTGTGAAATGAAAAATAGTAACACATTATACCTCCATATAGCTAAATAGAGACTTACCTCAATGTGACAGCAAGCCCCACATCTATTATATCACATACCTACAGCACATACCCACACACATACATACACACACGCATCCACATCTCACACATGCAAGTCCTATAATATGTCAGCTTGAAGAAGAAAAGGTCTGTGGATGTTAATTTCTGTAGTGTCCCATAAAGCCAATATCCAAGTTCATCCCATCTGCTACCATATTGAGATGTAAAATAAGTTTAATCTCAAAAGCTCATCTCTGTTGTGTGTTTTGAGATTTCCTTTTAAGACCATTACTGACATATCTGAGACTGAGTGGTCAGGCTGGGAGAAGTGATGCCCCACTGGTTTTCAGTCTTCCTTGCTGTAATAGTATGCCTGTGTGAGTTCATCCTAGTGCGGAGCTGTTGGTGTCTCTCCTACATAACCTGTTTGTGGACATCTCTTGCACTGAATGAAATAAACAACATATCGTGACATGCATGTATAACTCCCATGCACCTGGAATTGTCTGTTTTGTGATGTAACCACACAGTCTGAGGTAGAAATTAGCCCACAAGTCTTGCAGGGGCGTTGATTGCAGGGTCGTGTGCCATTGTGTGACATGGTATTCTGTTCCGGTGAAAGTTTGCTCCTAATAATTAGGCTGGATAAATTTGGCGGTTGTTTAAAAGATAGTAGTGGGAGTTCCTTAAAAATACAATTAAGGGTGTCATCCTCACTAAATATTGGGTGGAGATCTTTAATAATCTTACGCAGACGTTCAAGGTCTGGATGATATGTGACTACCAAGGGTATTCTTTCTGTAGCTGTCTTTTCTTTATATTGAAGTAGTTGTTGTCTTGGTACTTGCGTTGCCGTTCTGTTATCCTGTCAATTTCCCTGGAAGAGTGTCCCTGCTCCATAAAGGTGTTTTTCAACATAGCCAAATGTGTATCTCTGTCATCCTCATTTGAACAAATACGTTGACAACGAAGTGCTTGACTGTATATGACAGATTTTTTTGTATGATTAGGGTGGTTACTTTTCCTGTGCAGGTATCTCTGTCTGTCTGTTGGCTTCCTGTAAATACATGTATGTAAGGTTCCATCCTTAATGATGACTGTGGTGTCCAGAAAGTTAACCTTGGTGGTAGAGAGTACTCCAAGGTAAGCTTTATAAGTAGGAGTGGAGATTGTTAAGTTTGTGATGAAAATCTTTGAGTGCATCTGTGCCTTCCGTCCAGATGATAAACAAATCATCAATGTAACGGAAATAAGCCAGTGGTTTGTGGGGATACTGCCTTAAAAATCCTCTCCAAGTCAGCCATAAAGAGGTTAGCATACTGTGGAGCCATTTTGGTGCCCATTGCTGTTCCCATAGTTTGAACATAATGTTTACCATTGAAGTTGAAGTTGTTATGTGTCAAAATGAATTCCATAAGTTCCCCACCACTCCAGGGTTGATGTTTTGGTCGGTCCTTTCTCACGTATGTATTTAAGGCATGCTGCAATGCCATCTGTGTGTGGAATATTAGTGTAGAGGGATGTTACATCCATTGTCACTAAAATGGTATCAGGTGTAAATCCTTATAACCAGAAAGTACCGCAACAAGTGCGTAGTGTCCTGGATATAACTGTCTCTTTCCATAACCAGCGGTTTCAAAATGGTCTCTACAAACCCTGAGATCCCCTCAGTCAAGGTACCATTACCAGAGACTATGGGTCTCCCTGGATTGCCAGGTTTATGTATTTTAGGCAGCATGTAGAATGTCCCTGGCTTTGGTTCAGCAGGAATGAGGTGAGCTAGTTTCTTTCGGACATGGTCAGGAAAAGTTTTAGTTAAGTCACATAGTTCATCTTTATATCTTGTAGTGGGGTCACTCTCAGTTCTCTGTAGTATGTAAGATCTGTTAGCTGTCTATTAGCTTCAGTAATACAGTCTTCTCTGTTTAAAATCACCACTGCAGAACCTTTATCAGCTTTTTGATGACAATGTTGTGGTTTGATTTCAGTGTCCCTATAGCTCTCCGTTCCAGTGGAGAGAGGTTATAATGGGTTTGTTTTTGCCTGGTAAGGATCTGACCACTGACTTGTTGGCGGAAACAATTAAATAATTGTCTAGTTTTTATACGCCCACTTGAGGGTAAAATCAGATTCCTTTTTCTTATCCATTACATTATTGCTGTTTGCACTGTCTTCACTACCAGTGATTTCTTCCCTGCCATGAAAGAATTCTTTAAGTCTCAATCTACGGAAGTACTCCTCTAGTTCACCACAAAACAGTATGTTATCCAGTGGTTTTGTTGGGCAGAAAGTGAGGCCTTTGAAAGTACATTCAGTTCTCCAGTAGTCAGTGTGGTGGTTGGACAAATTAACAACTGAAAGGTGCCCATCAGTATTGTGTTGTTGTTCAGTGACTCCATTATGTGCTTCATGGTTGTTAGGAAGTATGGTATGTTGAAGGGCATCTAATTTCCTATTTTTACAAGCATGGCTTTTCTTAAGGTCCTTTGGTAGTTAATGTGTATCTCTACCAAGATGTCTTGAATAGGTTCCCCAGACACCCTTTCCAGAGTGGTTACAATTTCAGCAAACTTTTGTTAAGAACAACTTTTTGGGCATATGACATACGAATCCTGTGATTTCTCAGTTTCTCAGAGGTCCTATGACAAAGTTGTTCTGCATAAGTAGAATTGTTTGTATTTCTTAATGGATTCCAAATAGTAAGACCTTTAGGGATAATGTTTCTCCTCTTGCACTGGGTTAGAAAATAGATGTCACTGTCTAGCCGTGCCAATTTCTTCTTGATGTTATGTAACTGCCATATTCTCGGTAATTCCGGTATCTTCCATGTTGAAATCTTGATTTAGTAGTTGCCGTATTGGTCCTTGCAAGAATAGATCCAGAAGCAAATGATTTGATACCTTTTAATGGACCAACATAGATGTAACAACAAGAACAAAGTGCTCTAGCTTCGGACCAACCAGTCCTTCTTCAGAAGCTCATGGCAGTTGTTTAGAAAATACAATACTTATAACAGCTAGATAATGCAGAGAAAAACAGAAAAAATCCCCATTGGTTTAAAATACTCATTTAAAAAAAAAAAAAAAACAGAAGATGATGTCAGAGAAGTTAAACAGTACAATACTGCCCTCAGTCGAATGAACCTTGGGTTAAGATGTGCTTGGTGCAACAAACATAAAGAATCCTACTACACATAAATTTAATTGACATAAGATAACACTGCTGAAGCAGATAACTCCCAAATCAAGCCATGAGTGTCACAGTCAGTATAAGGATGTGATTACTGAAAGGCAACCCCACCAACAAAGACAAACTAAGATAGTTATAGGGCTCATGAAATTACAATGTATGCATTAAAGACAAGAATACCAGTAAAGTTGTCTAAAAACATCAGTGCACACTGTGTGATGTGTAAAACCTAGCTAGACATGTCACCCAGCTGTATTCTCAAGCTAAATAAAAGGCCCAAGAAATTACAAAACCTCAGGACTATATAAATGATAATATAAATATAAATTGATAATATTAGTGTTAAACAAAAACTCTAGTAGAGGAACCTCAAAGAATTCAGACCATGCATCCTGATATGTACTGATGTCAATATATATTGAGAATGTAGCAACTACATGTACCACAAGTGTCTAGGAATCTGAAAAGAGATAAAAAGTAATTTATCTCCTCCTGCTCATACAAACAACACTAACCCACCCCACATCACAATAATGTGGGTGGGGGAAGATCTATAGCTTAAACGAGATGTTGTCTCTCTCTCTCCCCCCTCCTTTCTCTCTCTCTCTGTCCCACACACACACACACACACACACACACACACACACACACACACACACCTCTCAATCTCTCTCCTAGTGAACCTATATTAACTTCAGTCACTGTAATTGTTCCCCAAAGGAATACAACTTGTAATGAAATTCTGAGTAAATTACTACAATATTAGCCTAATGTAAAAAGATATGTGCAGGACCCCAAGCAAATGAGATCACACATCCCAATATGTACAGAGTTACAAAAATTATATATAACAGTATAAGATAACACTCCTGTATGTACACTAGCAGGCTGGGTAAACTGAATATGGTGCAATGGAATCAATCCCCCCACACACACAGGCAAAGATAAAAAGTAAGGAGAAATTTGTTGTGTGTGAAATGAAAATAGTAACACATTATACCTCCATATAGCTAAATAGAGACTTACCTCAATGTGACAGCAAGCCCCACATCTATTATATCACATACCTCACAGCACATACCACACACATACATACACACACGCATCCATCTCACATGCTGAAGTCCTATAATATGTCAGCTTGAAGAAGAAAAGGTCTGTGGATGTTAATTTCTGTAGTGTCCCATAAAGCCAATATCCAAGTTCATCCCATCTGCTACCATATTGAGATGTAAAATAAGTTTAATCTCAAAAGCTCATCTCTGTTGTGTGTTTTGAGATTTCCTCAAAGACCATTACTGACATATCTGAGACTGAGTGGTCAGGCTGGGAGAGTGATGCTCCACTGGTTTTCAGTCTTCCTTGCTGTAATAGTATGCCTGTGTGAGTTCATCCTAGTGCGGAGCTGTTGGCGTGTCTCTCCTACATAACCTGTTTGTGGACATCTCTTGCACTGAATGAAATAAACAACATATCGTGACATGCATGTATAACTCCCATGCACCTGGAATTGTCTGTTTTGTGATGTAACCACACAGTCTGAGGTAGAAATTAGCCCACAAGTCTTGCAGGGGCGTTGATTGCAGGGTCGTGTGCCATTGTGTGACATGGTATTCTGTTCCGGTGAAAGTTTGCTCCTAATAATTAGGCTGGATAAATTTGGCGGTTGTTTAAAAGATAGTAGTGGGAGTTCCTTAAAATACAATTAAGGTGTCATCCTCACTAAATATTGGGTGGAGATCTTTAATAATCTTACATGAGCGTTCAAGGTCTGGATGATATGTGACTACCAAGGGTATTCTTTCTGTAGCTGTCTTTTCTTTATATTGAAGTAGTTGTTGTCTTGGTACTTGCGTTGCCGTTCTGTTATCCTGTCAATTTCCTGGAAGAGTGTCCCTGCTCCATAAAGGTGTTTTCAACATAGCCAAATGTGTATCTCTGTCATCCTCATTTGAACAAATACGTTGACAACGAAGTGCTTGACTGTATATGACAGATTTTTTGTATGATTAGATTGGTTACTTTTCCTGTGCAGGTATCTCTGTCTGTCTGTTGGCTTCCTGTAAATACATGTATGTAAGGTTCCATCCTTAATGATGACTGTGGTGTCCAGAAAGTTAACCTTGGTGGTAGAGTACTCAAGGTAAGCTTTATAGTAGAGTGGAGATTGTTAAGTTTGTGATGAAAATCTTTGAGTGCATCTGTGCCTTCCGTCCAGATGATAAACAAATCATCAATGTAACGGAAATAAGCCAGTGGTTTGTGGGGATACTGCCTTAAAAATCCTCCTCCAAGTCAGCCATAAAGAGGTTAGCATACTGTGGAGCCATTTTGGTGCCCATTGCTGTTCCCATAGTTTGAACATAATGTTTACCATTGAAGTTGAAGTTGTTATGTGTCAAAATGAATTCCATAAGTTCCCCACCACTCCAGGGTTGATGTTTGGTCGGTCCTTTCTCACGTATGTATTTAAGGCATGCTGCAATGCCATCTGTGTGTGGAATATTAGGTATGGGATGTTACATCCATTGTCACTAAAATGGTATCAGGTGGTAAATCCTTATAACCAGAAAGTACACGCAACAAGTGCGTAGTGTCCTGGATATAACTGTCTCTTTCCATAACCAGCGGTTTCAAAATGGTCTCTACAAACCCTGAGATCCCCTCAGTCAAGGTACCATTACCAGAGACTATGGGTCTCCCTGGATTGCCAGGTTTATGTATTTTAGGCAGCATGTAGAATGTCCTGGCTTTGGTTCAGCAGGAATGAGGTGAGCTAGTTTCTTTCGGACATGGTCAGGAAAAGTTTTAGTTAAGTCACATAGTTCATCTTTATATCTTGTAGTGGGGTCACTCTCCAGTTCTCTGTAGTATGTAAGATCTGTTAGCTGTCTATTAGCTTCAGTAATACAGTCTTCTCTGTTAAAATCACCACTGCAGAACCTTTATCAGCTTTTTGATGACAATGTTGTGGTTTGATTTCAGTGTCCCTATAGCTCTCCGTTCCAGTGGAGAGAGGTTATAATGGGTTTGTTTTGCCTGGTAAGGATCTGACCACTGACTTGTTGGCGGAAACAATTAATATAATTGTCTAGTTTTTTTTACGCCCACTTGAGGGTAAAATCAGATTCCTTTTCTTATCCATTACATTATTGCTTTTTGCACTGTCTTCACTACCAGTGATTTCTTCCCTGCCATGAAGAATTCTTTAAGTCTCAATCTACGAGTACTCCTCTAGTTCACCACAAAACAGTATGTTATCCAGTGGTTTGTTGGGCAGAAAGTGAGGCCCTTTGAAAGTACATTCAGTTCTCCAGTAGTCAGTGTGTGGTTGGACAAATTAACAACTGAAAGGTGCCCATCAGTATTGTGTTGTTGTTCAGTGACTCCATTATGTGCTTCATGGTTGTTAGGAAGTATGGTATGTTGAAGGGCATCTAATTTCCTATTTTTTACAGCATGGCTTTTCTTAAGGTCCTTTGGTAGTTAATGTGTATCTCTCTAAGATGTCTTGAATAGGTTCCCCAGACACCCTTTCCAGAGTGGTTACAATTTCAGCAAACTTTTGTTAAGAACAACTTTTTGGGCACATGACATGCGAATCCTGTGATTTCTCAGTTTCTCAGAGGTCCTATGACAAAGTTGTTCTGCATAAGTAAATTGTTTGTATTCTTAATGGATTCCAAATAGTAAGACCTTTAGGGATAATGTTTCTCCTCTTGCACTGGGTTAGAAAATAGATGTCACTGTTAGCCGTGCCAATTTCTTCTTGATGTTATGTAACTGCCATATTCTGGCGAATTCCGGTATCTTCCATGTTGAAATCTTGATTTAGTAGTTGCCGTATTGGTCCTTGCAAGAATAGATCCAGAAGCAAATGATTTGATACCTTTTAATGGACCAACATAGATGTAACAACAAGAACAAAGTGCTCTAGCTTTCGGACCAACCAGTCCTTCTTCAGAAGCTCATGGCAGTTGTTTAGAAAATACAATACTTATAACAGCTAGATAATGCAGAGAAAACAGAAAAAATCCCATTGGTTTAAAATACTCATTTAAAAAAAAAAAAAACAGAAGATGATGTCAGAGAAGTTAAACAGTACAATACTGCCCTCAGTCGAATGAACCTTGGGTTAAGATGTGCTTGGTGCAACAAACATAAAGAATCCTACACATAAATTTAATTGACATAAGATAACACTGCTGAAGCAGATAACTCCCAAATCAAGCCATGAGTGTCACAGTCAGTATAAGGATGTGATTACTGAAAGGCAACCCCACCCAGCTTAAAGACAAACTAAGATAGTTATAGGGCTCATGAAATTACAATGTATGCATTAAAGACAAGAATACCAGTAAAGTTGTCTAAAAACATCAGTGCACACTGTGTGATGTGTAAAACCTAGCTAGACATGTCACCCAGCTGTATTCTCAAGCTAAATAAAAGGCCCAAGAAATTACAAAAACCTCAGGACTATATAAATGATAATATAAATATAAATTGATAATATTAGTGTTAAACAAAAACTCTAGTAGAGGAACCTCAAAGAATTCAGACCATGCATCCTGATATGTACTGATGTCAATATATATTGAGAATGTAGCAACTACATGTACCACAAGTGTCTAGGAATCTGAAAAGAGATAAAAAGTAATTTATCTCCTCCTGCTCATACAAACAGTACAACCTATTACCCACATCACAATAATGTGGGTGGGGAATCATAGCTTAAACGAGATGTTGTCTCTCTCTCTCTCCTCCTTTTCTCTCTCTCTCTCTGTCCCCCACAGACACACACACACACACACACACACACACACACACACACACACACACACACACTCTCAATCTCTCTCCTAGTGAACCTATATTAACTTCAGTCACTGTAATTGTTCCCCAAAGGAATACAACTTGTAATGAAATTCTGAGTAAATTACTACAATATTAGCCTAATGTAAAAAGATATGTGCAGGACCCCAAGCAAATGAGATCACACATCCCAATATGTACAGAGTTACAAAAATTATATATACAGTATAAGATAACACTCCTGTATATCACTAGCAGGCTGGGTAAACTGAATATGGTGCAATGGAATCAATCCCCCCCCACACACAGGCAAAGATAAAAAGTAAGGAGAAATTTGTTGTGTGTGAAATGAAAATAGTAACACATTATACCTCCATATAGCTAAATAGAGACTTACCTCAATGTGACAGCAAGCCCCACATCTATTATATCACATACCTCACAGCACATACCCACACACATACATACACACACGCATCCACATCTCACACATGCTGAAGTCCTATAATATGTCAGCTTGAAGAAGAAAAGGTCTGTGGATGTTAATTCTGTAGTGTCCCATAAAGCCAATATCCAAGTTCATCCCATCTGCTACCATATTGAGATGTAAAATAAGTTTAATCTCAAAAGCTCATCTCTGTTGTGTGTTTTGAGATTTCCTTTTAAGACCATTACTGACATATCTGAGACTGAGTGGTCAGGCTGGAGAAGTGATGCCCCACTGGTTTTTCAGTCTTCCTTGCTGTAATAGTATGCCTGTGTGAGTTCATCCTAGTGCGGAGCTGTTGGCGTGTCTCTCCTACATAACCTGTTTGTGGACATCTCTTGACTGAATGAAATAAACAACATATCGTGACATGCATGTATAACTCCCATGCACCTGGAATTGTCTGTTTTGTGATGTAACCACACAGTCTGAGGTAGAAATTAGCCCACAAGTCTTGCAGGGGCGTTGATTGCAGGGTCGTGTGCCATTGTGTGACATGGTATTCTGTTCCGGTGAAAGTCTGTGGCAGAATGCAGCCATTTCATTAGCTAATGTACGATGTTATAGCACTGATGATTTCACATTCTGAGCATAGAGGGGTTTTGGATATAAAAAGAGGGGAAAGGAACCAGGTTCTATAGATAAACAGAAATATTAATAAAGAATCACCAAAAACAGTGAATTCTGTAACACTGTAGAAGTTCTGTTGTAGGTTACATATTCTGCGCAATATTCTACAGCCGCAGAGTTCTAGGGGTCTTGCTTATACCCCTCCCTGAGGTTTCACTTGCACCCATGCAGCCCTTCTGAAATTTAAATCTGCACCTCCCAAAATTTGCACTTGTACCCTTGCATATGTCCTGAAATGTGTCCTTGCCCCAGCATCCCTCTCAAAATGTGTAATTGTACCCCACTAATCCTCACAAAATTTGTACTTACACCCCACACACCTCCAATAATTTTTACTTACATCACTGCACACCTCCCAAAATGTGTACTTCCACTCCTGCGCCACTCTCAAAATTTGTATGTACACCACTGCACCCCACCCCACTCACAAGTTGTAGCTCCCCTCCAAAAATTTGTACTTGTACCCCTGCACCCTTCCCAAAATTTGTACCTGTACCCCTGCATGCTTCACAAAATCTGTACTTGTACTACTGAACCCTCCCAGAATTTTTACTTGCACCCTTGCAACCCTCCCAAAATTTGTACTTGTACAGTACCACTGCACCTCTCCCAAAATTTGTACTTGCACCCCTGCACTCCCCACAATTTGTACTTGCACCCCTCTCAAAATTTGTGCTTGTGCCACTGCACCTCTCCCAAAATTTGTTTTTGCACCCCTCCCAAAATTTGTACTTGCCCCCTGCACCCCTCCCAAAATTTCTACTTGTACCCCTATACCCCTCCCAAAATTTATACTTGTACCCCTTCACCTCTCCCACAATTTGTACTTGCATCACTGCAGCCTCCAAACATTTGTACTTGTACCCCTGTGTGCACAATTTGTACCTGCATCCCTCTCAAAATGTGTACTTGTGCCCCTGCACCCCTTCAAAAATTTGTACTTGCACCCCTGTGCCCCTCTCAAAATGTGTACTTGTATCCCTGCACCCCTGCCAAAATTTGTACTTGTACCCCTTCACCCCTCCCAAAATTTGTACTTGCAGCCACGCACCCCCCAAATTTGTACTTATATTCCTGCACACCTCCCACAGTCTGTCTTTGTACCAGCACCTCCCTTCCAAAGTCGGTACTTGTACCACTGCACCCTTCCCAAAATTTGTTCTTACATCACTGCACCCCCACATAATTTGTATGTACACTGCTGCACCTCTCCAAAATTTGTACATGTACCCCTTCACCCCTTAGATTTTGTACTTCTACCTCTGCACCCCCTCAAAATGTGTACTTGTATCCCTGCACACCTCCTCACATTTGTACTTGCACCACTCCATACCTCCTAAAATGAGTACCTAACTTATGCAGGCCTCCCAAAAGTTGAACTTGTACCACTGCACCTCTCTCAAAATTTGTACTTGCACCCCTGAACCCCTTCCAATATTTGAATTGCATCACTGTAGCCTCCAAATATTTGTACTTGTACCCCTGCTTGCACAGTTTGTACTTACATCTCTCTCAAAATGTGTACTTGTGCCCTGCAGCCCTCAAAGAATTTGTACTTGCACCACTGTGCCACCCATCATTTTTATTTGTACCAATGCACCCCTCCCAAAATTTGTATTTGTGACCCTGCATCCCCTCCCAAAATGTGTAGTTCTACCCCTGTACACCTCCCATGATTTGTACTTGTACCAGTACCTCCCTTCCAAAATTTGTACTTGTACCCCTGCACCCTCCCAAAATTTGTACTTGTACATCTGCACCCTCCAAAAATTTGTACTTGCACCCCTTCACACCTCCTAAAATTAGTACTTATCTCATACAGACCTCCCACAATTTGTACTGGTACCACAGTGCCTCTCCCAAAATATGTACTTGTGCCCCTGCACCCCTCCCAAAATGTGTAACTGCATCACTGCAGCCCCCAAACATTTGTACTTGTACCCCTGTGTGCACAATTTGTGTCTGCACCCCTCTCAAAATGTGTACTTGCGTGCCTGCACCCCTCCCAAAATTTGCATTAGTACCCCTGTATTCCACAATGAAATTAGTACTTGCACCATGCATCCTTCCCAAAATTGGTACTTGCACCTCACCTAAAATTTGTATTTGAACCCCTACTGAAATAGGCATCCCTCCCAAACTTTGTTTCCCCTATCATCTCACACCTCTTAAACTGTACAAAACACTGGGGTGCAGTGTTAGGGAGTAGTCTGTGAAAGGTAAAGTACTGTACATTAGAGCTGTGTGGAATATAAAAGTCTGCCACAGAATGCCCACAGAATGACCATTCTGATTTCTTGAAATTCAATAGAGGTTTTGCAAAAATTCCGTGGAATTTAGCAACATTTTAAATTTCAGTTATTTCACTATAAGTTTACAAGTTCATGTCCAAATAACACCACATTTGCAACATAAGCAGTACAGTACAGCTTACAATTGTGTACCATATTTCAGAGTTCTAAATTAAAAGGGAGAGGAGTTATGTATTGCCAAATATTTGATCAAAATTAAATTATTAGTTATTTGGAGATAATTTTAAAATTTCTTCTCCAAAGTTCTCCACAATATCAGGATTTAGAGAAGCACATAGATTGCATAGATGCACCATGTTTTAAGTCTCAAGCTTTAATGGGAGCTGAGTTATAGTTAGTCCCAAATATGTTGCCAACATTTGGATTTCTGTAATTTTAGTATAACTTTGATAGTATTCATTGAAATATTACAAAATTTGCCAGGTATACAGGTTAACACTAGGGCTGTGTGAATACCTTTTCCCAAATATTAGGCTGAATATTCGGTATTCGGGTCCCAAGTATTCGATAGTAATTATTCGGTATTCGGCCAGAAAAGGTGTTTATTTAAGGAAACTTTAAAAAGAACTTCAGCAACACCATTAATCACCCATTGAACCTGGTATACCATATGCACCTCAATTACACTTCAACCACCAACACAGAGCTCTCACTAATGCAACACAAGCTTCATGTGGCACACTTGAACCGTCACACACACACATAACACTCTGAAAATGATGTCAAGCATTGCATTTGGTCAGCACTAGAGGCTGTTCATGATCACAGACACAGGGTAGAAGGTGCTTAGGACATGGGCATAGGAATAATGGTAGTAGTGGCTGCAGTAACGGTGACAACTGATAGGGTGGCTGCTGCAAGAATGGCACCGGTGTTGGTGGGAAGCACACAGGCTGTGGATGTAGCAGCCATAGTGGTAGCAGTGGGAACACTGGTGGTGGTGCCTGCTACTTCCTGCACAAAGCATGTATGCTCTAATGCCCCCCCCAACTACTGCACAACAGGATGTGACAGTGAACATACAGATGGAATGGGGGTGACACTTGTAGTAGTAGTACTGCTAATGGTATTAGTAGCAGTAGTACTATTACCAGTGCTGTAAGAACTAAAAGGCTTGCTTGAGGAGAATAATATTTGAGCCTGCTGAATAAAGAGAGACACCCGTATGTCATTGTCTATGTAGTCTATCTCACCACCTTCTCTGGAATTGTATTACTGTATGTATCAATAGTATACAGTGGAGCAAGACAAGATGCAATTCAGTACTTTGCAGTAAATGACATGCCACCAAATATTGGATGACTAGAGGACTTAATTGCCATGAAATTACACTGCTCCTTGCAGCATACTGTAGCATTTTGCAGTAATTTTGCAAGATACTGCATTGCATACTGTCTGGCACCACTGTATGAACTGTTTTATAATCTTGATGCAGTGTTTCATTCTTGGGTATGTTAGTTGTGGATTGTTTTGTTACAATGGCATCTCAGTAGCATTCATTTTAACTTCACTTATTTATGGTGTGTGTTTCTTTAAGGGTTGTATATTTATAGTGTGTTTGTACGTTCCCGACCTGCACGCTGACAAAGACCAGGTTCTGATCAAAGCACCAGGGCTGTATTGGCATCCCCCAGCCTTAGCACAAACAAATGTATTGGTAACTTTATGCTCCACTGCTCTTAACTGTATTTTGTTATTGCCCCCCCGAGTGCTACCCTTGTTCTACATAGATTGGGGGTTTGGCAACCCAGGAACAACATTAGCAGTAATTGCCTGGATGTGCTGTACGTTTGTGGGTATATTATCCTGTCCCCCACCACTTGAGGCCAGCGGTGCAGATGCTTTGCTGGGGCTGGACCAAGCATGTTTGCAAGATTGCTAAAGACATGATGGATCAGGTCACTAGTGGTTACTGTGTAAAACACAAACTGTCACTATGTAGTACCTGTGTGTGTGATGCTTTACTTAGTGCTTGTGGAACTACAGTAATGCACCGACCTTTCCAGTTATACTGCACCATGAAAAAGTAGCAGCAAAGAAAAACACTGCAACTAAGAAGGAAGAAGAAAAGAACAACCTATTTAGTTAAACATGGAACCAAGCAAGGAACAGACAGATGACATACAGTCAACTCAGTGAGGCAGGCCTGTCCCACTAAGTGCAATGGTTTAATTAACAAAACAACAACAAACAAACAAAAAAATGAATGTGCACAGCTGTGCACACAGAAGGCACAGACTCATGGGGGTGGATATTTTTCACAAGCACAGGTTAATCGTGTGCAGTGGGCTATAGAAGTGGGGGTGGAGTCAGCCAACACACTCTTCATGTGTACAGGGATCTATCCCCAGAAACAGAGGACTAACAATAATAATTCAGTGAGTCAACCCTGACTGGTTTAGAATTGAAGAAGCTTATTTCAAAATCTGTGTGCACACAGCTGTGCAGACATGTGGCCCTGCCCCATGAAAAAATATATTAAGCATGCACATGCAAGGTGAAGCCTCACAAAATCAAATATTAGGAACATATACAGCAAATCATAAGCAGTGACCTGCAGGAGGGGGAGTTAGCAGACATCCTCATCAGTCATGCAGGGAACCAAGCCTGGAACCAGACAACAGCAAAAAAAAAAAAACACAAAAATAAAATGTGCTTCACCCAAAAAAAATCATACTGGAGCTATGTCAGACATCGGCAAAGAAGGTATGTTAGCAGACAGCCCTCCTAGTCCCTGTAACTGAGTACAGCAATAAGGACAAAATACCTGTCAGAAAGCAAACATAACTTTTCTGACACTGATTAAAAAACTATACTGACCCAAAAAAGCCTGTGAAGCAAAAGTCTATTTCTTTTATAGCAAGTTTAAGGTCTCAAAAGTACTGCAGGACAGCACTTAGAAACCACTGCCTCCTATCTTCTACCAGCTCAGAGTGAGGAAGTCACATGGCGTGCTTACCTTTAAGCTCAAGAAACAGTTTTTGATTGGCCAACAAAGCTCTGTGAGACTTGAAAATCTCACCACATATTAGTTCCTGAATAGTGAACTATTCAGAAAATGCTTTCGAATATTCAGGAAGCCAACTATTCGAGGTATTCAGAAAATATTATTTGGCCCATGCACAGCCCTAGTTATCATTACATTTTACATATGCTCATAGTTTCAGATTTCTAGCTTTAAATGGGACTGCGTTGCAGCCTGCCAAACATGTTGCCAAAATTTAATTTTCGGTTAGTTCCCTCTAATTTTAAAAATACATATCCAAATTTAACCAGAGTTGAAACATTTAAACTACTATACTGCATGGTCATTTCTGAAAAAGTTCATATTTTCAGCTTTAAATGGGATTAAATGACAAGTAGTCAGAGTTTCACAACACTTAAAAATTTAATTTTGCAAGAATGTAAACTACAAATTTATAATCCCTTGAAACTTTAAAACTGGAGAATGCAGTGCCATTAAATCTGGCAGGTTCGTAGACCTTACAAGGGGACTGTGTGTGCCAATTTTATTAATTGCTTGCTGTGAGAAATTGCAAAATAATATCTCTACTTAAAGTCAAATCCCATGAGTCTCTGTGAAAATTGCAGCATTTCATGAAAAATACCATAAAACTGGAATTTTGTAATTTCACTCAGCCTTATCTGGGGGTTCTAATTAAAGGATGGGGCATAAGAGGTAGGTAGCACAGGGGGTCATCAGGTTTTGGAGTTAGATGCACAGTTTCACCAAGAAATGGATAGCTGATCTGGGTAGTAGTGGCAGACCCCCAAGTTGGAGCAAGAAAGCACAGAGTGTTAACAATTCCAACCTGAATTCAGGATATTTAAGGATCACACCCGGTAAATTTATGATCCAGGGAGCCTGGTGTACTGTACATGCAAGTCTAGGACTTAGAGGTACTTAAAAGCATGTAGTAGGAGAATACAGTGTCTTGGGCAGCAGGAAGAAATAATTATAGCTATTCCAACAGGGTAGGTTGATAGGAAATGGAATAGGTGACTCACATTTTAGGGAGGTTTGTCACTGTAAAGAACAAAGAGGATATCAGTGGGATTAGTAGTTCTAGTGAGTCAATCTGGCTATGCCAAAGGGGGGGGATAGTCCCCCAGTGAGGAACAGCAGGACTTTAAAAAACATGCAGCCCAGCTTATCAAATGAAGTAGTGATATGTGCATTGTTAATGTTAAATTCCACAAATGAAAATTCTGGATGCTTCAGCTACAGAATATGCTATCATAAATATGTGAGAAAATGTTACTAATCATTTTTTTTCTTCTGCAAAATTAAAACTGCTTAACCAATTTATCCAGTTGTGTTAGACACCAGGATGCACAGACTATGGATATGCATGTCAAATGTTAACACTATGCATGCTAGAGCTGAGTAGTTACAAACATTCACATTTTGGACAGTTTTCAGAAAGTTTTGCAAATATTTACATAATTTTGAGACGGTGCATTATATTATCATGAAATCTTGCACATTGTTAGAATAGCTATCATCAAGAAATCATGCCAAATTTAAGATCCCAGACCCAATAGATGGTTAAGGTATATGCAGATAAAAACTGTTCATGAAATTTCACACAAACAATAAAATGACAAAATTCAAGCCCTATAATTTTGAAACTGTTAGACCAAAGTATATAATATTTGACATGTTTATGGCCATTGTCCAAATGAATACATATGTCAGAGTTCAGACCTCTAGATTGAACAGTTATTGAGTTATAACCATATCACAAAAGTTTTGAAATTCCACAAAATGTCGATGAAATTCCACAGGATTTCACTGAATTTTGTGCAATTTCACAGAAATTCCTTGGATCTGGAATTTTTCCATTCCACAAAGCTCTACTGTACATATTTTTAGAGTAGTGTGGGATAAAGGTATTACAGGAATTTGAGGAAGGCTCTAGTGATAGACGTCTACACTGTGTAAGGGCTGCAGGAGAAGGGAAGCAGATTGTTGGCAATCTTGCAAATATTACTATTTGTACAGAGAATGGAGTCAAAAGTTTGGGAAAGTGTGTGTATTGTAGAATTAATTTTATGAGGGGTACTGGAGAAGGGGTAGGCATCTAATGGAGATTGAAAGGAAGGATAAATAGTTTGTAGAGGATGGGGTAGGGGTAAAACTTTAGATGTTTCCAGGGGCAGAGGCACACATTTTGAGATGGGAGTGGGGTAGGAGGTACAGATTTTGTAATCTGTGGGGGCGGGGGATAAACTTATGGAAGGTTTCAGGTTTGAAGAAGCTGTGCAGAGGAGGTACAAGTTGCAGGAGTCATGGAGTAGGGGTACAAACGGATAACAAAGTAAGCGGGACATGCAGAAATTAGCACACATCTTCAGAAAAAGAGGATGGGTGCAAATGTTGTTGGGGTAGGGTGGGAATGCACATTCTGGGAGGTGTATGCGAGTGAGTACAAATATTTGGACATGTGCAGGGCAGAAGTACAAATATTAAAGGTGAAGGGGCAGATTATGGGAAGCATGCAGAATCTTTTGAGAGGTACAGGGGTGTACATTTTAGAAGGAGTGTGTAGTGATACAGTTAAGTATACATTTCAGGAGGTGTGTGGGAGAAGGGGTATATGCTCTAAGAGTGGTGCAAGGTAGAGTTAGAAATTGGGAGAGGTGTGTGGCCATAGTTTAGAATAATTACAAGGGAGGGGGCAGGATAGAGGTGTACAGTGTTGTGGGATTATACACTTGGGGAGGTACTGGGGCAGTAGTATATATTTTGCAAGTGCTATGGAACCTCAGCCAAGGGTGTGAATTGGAAAAGAATAAATAAAGAGGGGGCTGTGGTGGCAACATTCAGGGCTGGAAAGAAAACACAGAAAACCAAGATTTACATGTTAACAGTAGGAGAGTTTTTTTTGGGGGTAGCACGGTGCTCAGAAAGTTGGTGATCAACCTAGAGACTTGCCAGATATTTGCCTTTTGTTCTACTGGTATAAATACATAAATGAAAGCCCCCCATCAGAAAACTGGTAGCAAAGACTGATTTTTGCCATTTCATGATTTGATGTACTACATGTACCCAGTACAAGTCGTATTAAACTGTTCCACCAACCAATTGGTTTAGTATTGTTTTTCACGGATAGCAATGCATCGGCAGCTCATATTGCATTGCTTTTCAATGTTTAACCAGCTCAGCATCAATGCTTGCAAAATGTTTTTGCAGATCAGTTGGAATGCATCAGCAGTCCAGTTACAGTGCACTGCAAAACGGAGTTTTATCTCTGAAGAAACAGTTTGTGTAAGGCTTTGAGTTGGATACAGCAACACTTATGCAACTCAGTCAGAAATGCTAAAACAACTCATTGGAGGAACAGTTTAATGTGACTTGTAGTGGGTACTAAGCTGACAGGACCCAGAGGAAAAGTATGCCATTGTTGCTTGTTTTACATCAGCACTTATTCAAGATTCCACTGGCTGATTTAAAAAAGTTTGAAGGATTTTTCTGTAAAACTATCAAATAAGAGAGGCAAACAAAATGGCATTTATACATGAGTAATTGCAGTTTCTGAACTTTACTTGTAACAAATGAGGCCCAGTTGCCCTCATGGTGGACACGTAGTACAATTTTAAAGTATTGCATTTGATTCTTAAATAACAAAAAGTCCCAAGTTAGGCTTTTTTTCTAGTTACCACTGGTAGGAGGGACAGTGGTCCAAAGATTACAATTGATGATGTAGAACCTACACAGTTTTCTAAATATAAATACTTAGGAGTTTGGGTGGATCAAAATTTAAATTTGACTTCCATATGGAAACTACCACCAAAAAGCTAAATAATAGATTTCTTGCCTTTGGATGCACAGCCTATTGCACGAACAAAAACATGCAACAGACTACTGTAAATCAGCTACTTATACCTGTTTCAGATTATGGAAGTCATCTTTATGGATTTGCTAGCAGTACCACTTTCATAAAAGTGGAAGTCACGTACAACTGATTAGCCAGGGTTATATTTCTTTGTGACGAGAAAACCAACCACTGCAAGATGTATGAAGCATTGGTGTGGCTTTCACCAGAGAATAAAATAAAATTACTCTGGACCATTCAAGTGAATAAGGTTTTACTGCTAAATAAACCAATATGGTTGACTGAAAAACTTGAAACAATTGAATATAAATACAGACTGAGATAGAATAGTGAAAGTGTCTATACGGAACCAACACCCAAAAACAGATTTGGAGAAATTACTTTTTCATTTTGGCAGCAAGTCTTTAGAAAAGAATTGATGAAAACATTAAAAGCTTAAAACAAAATCCAGGGCATTTAACTCGGCCATGATCTGAGGATTGACAGTACACTGTAACTGCTTTAGGTGATCAAATCAATTTCAGCTACAATACGCATGCCATGGATAATAATTATTGTAGATTTGTGTTCATTTTGTGTTTATGCACGTTGTGTTTATAATGCTTTTATGTCTATTGTGTATTTTTTCATTTTATCTGATTTATTTTATTACAGCTTATTTTTAAATAAACATGGCCAGCTTGTAAACAGGGCACTGCTGCCCTGATGGTGCAATTGCCAGCTTTTCCTCTCTAAAAATAACAATTTCTACGACCAGGACCATATCAAGGTTGAAAAGAAATTGAAATGCATTTACTGGAGTTATAAGATAGCAGGTTCTTTTTTACAAGAAGGCAGGTTTGGAAGTGGAGTCTTTCTTCAAGGTTGAGCAAGTTGGTGGTGGAGTACAGCAGACACATGTGGGTGTGCCTAGGGGCTCCCAACATTAGCCTGCAGGCCTTGTTTATAGAGAGCTGGATTCTTGCAAGTGCAGTGTTGTCGGCTGCAGCATAGATGGGCAGCCCATAGTTGATTAGTGACAGGTCAGAGGAGGTGATTGCCAATCTAAGGGCCTCTTGTGGTAGGCAGTTCCTATGGCAGTATAACAGCCCAATCCTGACATTGGTAGCAGCAGAAATGGCATTGATATGGGAATGGAAGGAAAGTGCCGAATCAAAGGTAATACCCATATACTTGTAGGAGGAAACCTGCTCATGTGGGTTTAGTGTGCTAGGCAGTACCATGAGAGGGGCACCACTGGCTTTGCTTTGGCGATGCGAGAAGAGCATAGCTTTGGTCTGTTTTAGGTTCAGGACTAGCCTTCTTGATGTGAACCAATGCTCAGCTCTATCAAAAGCTTGTTGGAGGGTGGCCTGGAGTGTGTTGGGGTTGGGGTCAGAGGTGAAGAAACATAGAAACATAGAATTTGATGGCAGATAAGGACCCCTTGGCCCACCCAGTCTGCCCATTTCCTTACCTAATGGATAAGCTGCAGATCCTAGTTAACCAGCAGCCTACTTCTTCCTACCCCCACCCCCGAGAATTGCCTTATGACTGTCCCATGCATGCTTGAATTCCACCACTGCTTTTGACTCCACAACCTCCTCCAGAAGGCCGTTCCATGCATCCACAACCCTCTCTGTGAAAAAATACTTCCTTACATTACCTCTGAGCTGCCCCCCATCTTCAAATTGTACTTGTAATTGTTCTTGCACACCTCTTTTTGAAAGATGCTACCCCTCTTGGGACTTTGTTGATTCCCTTGAGGTGCCAGAAAGTTTCTATCATGTCCCCCTCTCCTCCCTTTCCTCAAGGCTATACATATTAAGCTCCTTAAGTCTCTCTTCATATGTCTTCCAGTGCAGACTCTGCATCATTTTAGTTGCCCTCCTCTGGACAGCTTCCATCCTGTCTATGTCTTTGCGGAGAGTGGGTCTCCAGAACTGCACACAGTACTCCAGATGGGGTCTCACCAGCTGTCTGTACAGAGGAATAATAACTTACTGTTTTCTACTGGTGGTGCCTCTCCCTATGCATCCCAATATCCCCCAGCCCTCCTTGCTGCCCTCTCACATTGCTTGCCCACCTTTAGGTCATCTGATATGACTATCCCCAGGTCCCTTTCCATTTTTGTTGTTGTTAGTATCTCACCCCCCATTGTGTACTCTTCCCCTGGGTTTTTGTTTCCCAGGTGCATTACCTTGCACTTCTTAGCACTGAATCTAAGCTACCATACATTTGACCATTCCTCTAACCTTGCCAAGTCCCTTCTCATCCTTTCCACCCCACCTTGTGTGTCAACTCTGTTGCAGATCTTTGTGTCATCTGCAAAGAGACATACTTTCCTTACATAGAAACATAGAATTTGATGGCAGATAAGGACGCTTGGCCCACCCAGTCTGCCCATTTCCTACCTAATGGATAAGCTGCATATCCTAGTTAACCCAGCAGCCTACTTCTTCCTACCCCCACCTCCTAGAATTGCCTTATGACTGTCCCATGCATGCTTGAATTCTCCACCACTGTTTTGACTCACAACCTCCTCAGGAAGGCCATTCCATGCATCCACAACCTCTGTGAAAAATACTTCCTTAAATTACCTCTGAGCCGCACCCCCTCTATCTTCAAATTGTGCCCCCTTGTTCTTGCGCACCTCTTTTTTTGAAAGATGCTACCCTCTTGGACTTTGTTGATTCCCTTGAGGTACTTGAAAGTTTCTATCATGTCCCCCCTCTCCCTCCTTTCCTCGAGGCTATACATATTAAGCTCCTTAAGTCTCTCCAGTCTCTCTGCAATGTCGCTTATAATGACATTGAAGAGGACTGGTCCTAATACTGAACCCTGCGGTACCCCACTCGTAACCCCCCTTTCTTTAGAGTGGACTCCATTTACTATTACTCTCTGGGTCCTATTCTCCAGCCAATTCTTTGCAGGCTGTTATCTTGGGACCCACTCCCAGGCTAACTAACTTGTATATTAATATTTTTGTGTGGGACTGTGTCAATGCCTTGCTAAAGTCTAGGTGAGCCATGTCCACAGCCCTCCCTGATCTACTACTTTGGTCACCCAGTCAAGAAATCTATCAGATTCGTCTGGCATGACCTTCCGCTGTGAATCCATGCTGCCTAGGGTCCTGTGCCCTCTGGCCTCTAGATACTCTACAATTCTTTCCTTCAGAAGTGATTCCATCATTTTCCCTCTCACTGAGGTTAAACTAACAGGTCTGTAGTTTCCTGCTTCTGCCTTGCTCCCACTTTTGTGAAGGGGAATCACATCTGCCCTCCTCCAGTCCTCGGGTACCACCCCATCTTCCCATGATTTGTTAAAGAGGGTAGTCAGTGGTGTCACTAGTTCTACCCTTAGTTCTTTCAGAATTCTGGGATGAATCCCATCAGGCCCCATTGCTTTGCCCACCTTCAGTTTTAAGAGTTCTTTCAGAACCCTTTCTTCTGTAAATGGGCTGGTATCAACTTCTGTATCCAGAGTGTTTCTACTGTTTGTTTTAGGTACCTCCCCCTCTTCCTCTGTAAATACTGAGCAAAAATATTTGTTTAGTATCTCTGCCTTTCACAGTCACCCTCTGCCCACCCTCCCTCCCTTTATTAAACCTCACTATCCCTCCTTTGTCTTCCTTCGCTCCTTGATGTACCTATAAAGGTTTTATCCCCTTCTTAACTGAGTTGGCTATCATTTCCTCAGTTTGGGCCTTTGCTTTGTTCTGACTGCCTTCCCAGCTTTCTTTTGCTTTAACTGATACAGTTCTCTCTCCTGCTCCTTCTGTGATTCCTTGTACTTCCTAAGCTTTCTTTTCTCTTGAACCTTCACTGCCACTTCCTTTGAGAACCATAGTGGTTTCTTACATCATTTTGTTTTGTTTATTTGCTTCACACAAAGGCTTGTTACCTCTGTGATGGCAGTTTTTATTATTCCCCATTGTTCTTCCACCCCTCCTTCCTGCCCATTTGCTAGTGCATTCCTTAGGCACTCACCCATTTTGGCAAAGTCAGCCCTCCTAAAGTCCAGTACTTTTGCCTTTGTATGGTTTGACTTTATTGCTGTGTTTATTGTGAACCATACTGTTCGATGGTCACTAGTTCCCGGATGGCTACCCACTTCTACATCTGTGATCCTCTCTCCATCTCCATTTGAGAGAACCAGGTCTAAGATTGCTCCCTCTCGAGTGGGCTCCAATACTAGTTGTCTAAGGCATGCCCCCTGTAGGGCATCTAGAATAACCGCACTCTTTGAAGTGGCTGCTGCAACTGCACTCCAGTTAACATCTGGCATATTCAGATCACCTATCAGCAATATCTCCCCTTTTTCTGCCATTCTAAGTGTACTTTCTATCATTTCCTTGTCCATCTCCTCCCCCTGAGAAGAGGGTCTGTATACAACCCCTGTGCGAATTGTGGTACCATTGCCTGGCACCACAATCGTGTCATCCGCGTAGAGGAGGATCTTACTTGGGCAGGCCGAGGGGAGGGAGTTGAGGTAGAGACTGAAGAGGAGAGGGCTTAAAATGGAGCCCTGGGGAACCCCAGAGCAGACAGGTCATGTGTCAGAGAGGGTGCTATTGATTTTTACACACTGAGTTCTGGCAGAGAGGTAGCTGGTGAACCATGCAAGGGGGCCGGGTGAGAAACCAAGGCACCTGAGGGAGTCAAGCAGGAAGGGATGGCAAACCATGTCAAAGGCCTCAGAGAGGTCAATGAACACAGCAACGGCAGGACTTCCGGCATCAAGAGCAGAGTGCAGGAAGTTGGAGAATTCAAGTAGCGTGATTGTGGTGCTGTGACCTGCATGAAAGCCATGCTGTTCAGGGCACAGGATATTGTGCATGGCCAGGTATTCGGCAAGCTGGTTGGCAACTATTTTTTTAAGGGCCTTAGAGAGTAGGGGGAGGATGGAGATAGGTCAATAGTTACCCAGGGTCACTCGATCACCACCCTTTAGGATGGGAGTGATGATGGTGGTTTTCCATGTGCTGGGGAACTGCGCTAGGCACAGAGAGTGGTTGAGAAGCTTGGTAAGTGGGACCAGGATAGCATCCAGCATCAGACGAAGTAGCCTAGTGTCCAGTAGGTTGGTGCTGGGGTTGTTACTACTAACGGCTTTTTGCAGAAGGGGTCTAGCCTCCAGTGGGGAGATGGTATGTAGATAGAAAGGAGGTCTCTGCAGAGTGGGGAGGGGTGCTACTGGGATGGGGTCAAAGAAGTTAGTGGGCAGGACTGAACTCAGGTCTGAGAAAGTGTGGTTTAGGCAGTCTGCAATGCCAAGGGGGTCAGAGCAGACAGTTCCATTAAAGGAGAGTTGGGGGGTGGGGAGCGGTATTTCCCATTCAGCGCTTTTACATTATCCCAAAAGTTCCTAGCCAACCCCCAGGAGGAGACAAGAGCAGATTGGTAGTACTGGGCTTTGGCCTGTCAAATGGCCCAAGTACACTTATTATGCTCAGCGTTGTACGCTTGCCTATCAGCTGGCTTGCCAGATTCCACGGCAATGTGCCATAGGTTGTCTCTCATTTTAAGTTTGTGAAGGAGGGAGGGGGAAAACCAGGGTGTGCTTTGCTTTTTGGTGCGATTTCTAGCAAAGGGAGCATAGAGGTCACAGACAGTGTTAAAAGTATGAGTGAAAAAATCCAGTGCCTTTGTCTATGGACAGTGCAAGCCTGACTGGGGACCAATCCAGTTGTGAAAGGTACAGTTTAAGGTGACGCAGGCCACCTGAGAGTAGGCGATGTTGCTGGGTGGTTTGTGGTGCAGGTTTGCTGTTAGTAGTGGACCAAGAGAATATGACCGGGGAGTGGTCACTAAGTGAGTTGGGAAGTACACAGATATTGAGCACCCTGTGGGGGCGGTTGGTAATGGTGATGTCTAGGAGGGTGCTGGTGCCAGTAGAGGGGTTGAATCTATTTGGGGTGGTGACAAGCTGAGACATGTCAAGAGTGGCAAAGATATCTCTGGTTTGAGAGGTCATGGTAGAGAACCAGTTGATATTCAGGTCACCAACAATTATCTGGGCCATTTTGGGTGGTAGGCCAGTGAGGTAGTCAGCAAGCACCTGAATGGTGAGGTCTTGCTTTCTGGGGGGAATATAGGCAATGGTGAGAAAAGAGTGGGCCCTTACCAGGATTGGGGGAGATTTTTAGCATGAAGGCTTGCGCCCCGTTATCAAGCTTGGGTGGTGGAAGTGCATGTCCAAGGAGGGAGTCACGCATGTAGACAGCACAACCCCCCTCCACGCTTACCCACCCCGATCTTCCCTAAAAAGGGTGTAACCAGGGAGGGAGACGAAGGAGTTGGGGCGGATTTGGGTAACCAGGTTTCAATGATGCGACAATGTCTGGTTGGTGCTGAGTAACCCAGCATTGGAATGCAGCAGCCTTCTTAAGGAGGCTGCAAATATTCATGGAAGCTGTGCAGAAGCCTTGAGCCTGGGCAGGCTTGTTCATAAGGTTGGGCACGGGGCCAGGGTTTGGATGAATGTTACCTGATAGAGGCAACAGGAGAGTGATTAGGCGCACCTAAGTGTGGTAGTGATTGTGGCATCTCCCCTTGTGACTGGACATGGGGCTGGGTGCTGGGGTGCAAAGGGGTGGGTAGAGTATGAAGGTGGGAAAGGCATAGGGAGAAGAGACAAGGTATGAGTTGGAAGTAAGAGGTAGCAGGGGTGGAAGTGTGGAGGTACCGAGAGTGTGGCGTGGTTGAGCATCGGGGGGTCTGGTAGAGGTGTTTTATATAAGAGGGGGCGTACTATGGGTAGAGGGTGATGGTCCTAAGTGAGCTGGTGCTGGTGTAGGAAGTAGGAGTAGGACCATAGTCAGTGTTAATGCTCTTGATCCCTGATGCATTGAGGATGATAAGTTAAATTTGAGCACGAGAGAGAATCACCCCTTTAAGAAGTTACAGGAAGGAGAGCCCCTTTAAGGAGTTGCTGTAATTGACTAGTGTCAGGGGGTGGGGATCACTGGGAAAGTGTACTTAATGAAGGAGGGAGGAGGGGGTGGACGAAAAAACTGTCCAGAGAGCAGTACAGCAAGGCAGTGGCTGAGCTGTGTTTTGAAAAAGGTGCCTTGGGTGCTTGCTTTCTCAATGGAGATCTGCAGCATCCAATCGGGAAGCTGCCACAGTCTCCAGGAGCCTGTCTAATTATGGGAATTAAAGCCTTTCAGCTCCAAGCTAGGAGCTGACCAATTGTACCTGCTTTCCTTGGTTAGGGGTGGCAGGCTGGATGCAGAGGTTCGACCGCTGGCAGGTAGCAGTGCCAGGGCCACTTGGCTGAAGTACAGAGCCTGCTTTGGGCTTGTGGCTGCTTTCCTTGGTCAGAGGGTGGCGGGCAGGATGCAGAGGTCAGGCCATCAGCAGGTCGCAGCGCCAGGGCCACTTGGCTGAAGTGGAGAGCCTGGTTTGGGCTTGTGGCTGCTTTCCTTGGTCAGAGGGTGGAGGGCTGGATGCAGAGGTACGTACATTACATTATGAGCAATTAAGATATGAGACAAATTACAATGATGGATGACACTATATATTTATTCTCATATACAACATACCTTGTCATTGCGCTATGTGAACCACCTGCAGTGGGTACGAGGGTGGTTCAGAATCTATATCCATTCTTTCTTTTGCATAACCTATGAGGCTTTCAGAAAGGGGACTTTTAGTGCCAATTTGAGAAATAATGCCCTTTGAGAAATAATGGCCTTTGTTTGCTGATAGCTAACGCAAGAGAATGGAATAGCATTATCTGGTAAGATTCATATGGTCACGGGGTAGTAGAAGGGCATGCATAAGCATGATTAACAATTATGGCATGTATGGAACAGCATTGTTATGTATGGAGTTCAATTACTAGTGTACCCCCCCAAATCGGGGGCTTACCTTAAGTATCTCCCTAGGCTCCAGTGATGCACATTGCCAGGCAGACATCCTGCAGAGATGATAAATCCATCATTGTGGTGTCCTCCTATTGATCTGTGTGAAAGTGTCATAATGTGTCTCCACGCCTGTCACTTTAAGTGCCATAGCCAGGGTATATACTACAAATGGCCTGGGCTGGGTCCAAGTGTTTTGGGGCTTGCCACCAGCCAGGCATTACCCCAATCTGCCCCACTCTGCTGTCGCTAGCAAAGCAGAGAAAGCTTTACATGGTACTCAATTAATCAATCAAATCCTTATTTTACCAGGCAAAACACTTTTGAGTGAACTCATTTTCAAGGTGGACCTGGGCAGTTAACAAAATAAGTATACAGTACAACAATTATACAGTACACAGAATACAGAATAAGGGTACAAAGGACAAATACATATCAATATGAACAGTATACAATAAAGAATTATGGAGTAGATACAGTCGGAGAAAGGCAAGTAAGCCATTTACAATATATACAAGGATCTTGCAGTTTACAATATATACAAAGAGCTTGCAGGTAGTCATGTGGGAATAACCTTGTGACAAACATGTAGATAAAAAGCTAGGTTGCTCATTGAGTGCCTCACATGAGGGAAGGGAAGAGAAAGTAGGGACATTTCACATGGGAGAAGGGAGGAGGAAAGAGGAAGATGCAAGGAGAAGGCAGGAGGAAGGAAGAGATACAAAACATTGGGAGGCACCAAGTTACTTAGCATTGGATGGTGCCAGAGAGCACAAAAGGAAGCCTTCTGGTGACAGGGAATGAATGGCCACAATTAGGGGAAGCACTTACAGGACTCCTTGATAATAGAACATGCATATAATGTCTTAAATGTGGCTAGCCAGGGGTTCTCAATGGTGAGGCCAGCCTCCTGGGAGGCCCCAACCTGTTCCAGGAGGCTCAAGCAAGTCTGAAAAATTTTGAGTTTTATATATTTTGTGTGAAGAGATGGAGCAAACTGAAGGAGGATAATAGTAGGTGAATTTAGTGTATTTATTTACTAATAGATGACAAGGAAAGTGAATGAGCCAAGGCTCATCTCAGGTGTGCCCAGGAAGGCAATGAGTGAATACATTTCAAAAGGTAAGTTCAAAACAATCAAAAATACACAGGGAACAACAGTGCAAACAAATATGAACAATAAATAATAATGAGAGTGGTAATTGATCAATTTGTAGCCTGATGGCAGAATAGCCAAATACAAGGGTTGAGCCTAGAAGTGCTAAAAGCACTAGCAGGAAGGAGCAAAGTAATCCCTGAGAAGTTGCTTAGGAGCAGGGAAGGAAGGGGACATGCAAAGTATGTAGGAAGGTTGGCCTATACAGAGAGGAAACAGAAAAAGTAGTCTGACCTGAAGGTACTGCAGCAAGGGGTAACAATGGTTTAAGAATGAAAATGGCTGAGCAAGTAGGCTGGCCTGTGTGTGTGTGTGTGTGTGGGGGTTACAATAAGCTGAATAACAATAGTTATTTTTATTTGTTATTCAGATAACACCTTTGAGCACAAGAGCTCATTTTGAAGGTTTCACGCCAGTATAATACAAAGAACTGAATGTGAGCCAAGTACTAAAAGGGGTTTCAATATATTCATGGTGTACTGCGCAAAGTACAGTATGTTATTTTTCTTTGGGGAGGTCCAAGATTATTTCAGTTTTTAAGGGAGGCTCAAAATCTTTTCCAAGGATTTGGGGAGGCTCACTGTGACGAAGTCTAAGAACCATTGGGCTAGCGTGATAGGGTGGGCCACCTTCAGGGTTATTTGCAATTTATTCCAGAATTGGGGTAGAGCGTAACTTACTGAGGACCTACCAAATCTTGAATTGATCTTGGTATAGATTAAGTGATATAGGAGGAACTTCTTAGTGCATACTTATCTACTGTACTCAAGAGTAGACAATCAGCTATGTACTGTGGCAGCTTCTTTGAGATTGCTCAATATATCCAGAAGTCAGCATTTCTTTATCTTCTAAAAGCGAGGGATGACCAGCCACCTAAGGTGTACAGGGAGCAATGATCCATAGAATATGGTGCACCAGAGATACCTCTTATTGCTCTATGGTGCAGTGCATCAAGTCTGGCTAGTTTAGAGGCAGGACCTTGACCATAAAGGAAGTCACCATAATCCAGAATTAATAAGAAGGTAGATTGGACCAGCCTTTTTTTAGCATCCTGGGTCAGCAGGTGTTTGATCCTATAAAACAGGGTAAGTCGCTGCTTACACTTTTTTATTAGTTCCTCGATGTGAACATGGAAGGAGAGATTATGATCAATCCAGACCCCCAGGTATCTGAATTTGGGTACAAAGTCGAAGAGTTCACCTAGGAGTGTGGTAAGCTGCAGTACGGATCCTAGGGTAGCAGGATTTGGGGTATAGATGAAGAGTGAGATGAGCATCACCTTGTTTTTTTTAGCTTTCAAAAGGAGCTTCCGGTTCAGTAGATTTAATTGTACTGCAGTTATTTACTTTTAAATCATTACTGTTTTTGAGATAGGGGCTATTGTTTAACCTGCCTTTATTGCAGTATGTATTTCTCAATGGGAGCTGCCATGTTTTTGGACCAGGACTTTCCATTTGGACCAACTGGGACACAGGGGGACCTCAAGGAGTCTTTAGCTCAAGTGCCTTGTGGGAGAAACTATGAGCTCTAGTTTTTGGTGCCTAAAGAAACCAATAGGAGTATAATATGGTGACTAGCTGCTCCTTCAGCCAATCAAAATAAAGTAAAAACAGACTGGTTGGAGAACTGTTTTAAACAGCGCATGAGTGCAGCTCAAGGTCTTGAGTGAGAGGAGCAACTTGCTGTTCAGTGTGCCCTTCCTGGTGAAACATTTCAATAAATAAATCAATAAACTGAGAGGAGTTACTGTGTGGCAGTTTATCCCGGGACTCTGTGGAGAAAGGAGCTTGTATGCTCTTCAGGGATCTGGCCTAAGAGAAGCCTAGTCTCCTTTTGTGTACATCCTGCAGGAGGATCAGTCACCAGGACAGCCTGACTGCAAATCAAAAGGTTTGCTTAGCAAAGCATCTGACATTTCTAACAGGGCAGAAATCAAAGGAGAATTTATAGAGTTGGATGATAACAAAAACAAATGCGCTGAATGCATGTTGTGGGTCAAGACCTACAGTCCAGGGACTCCTGATTGCTAGAGAGGAGCCTGCCTTTACCAGTGATGAACTGTCTACCTGCTGGAGGGTTCACCAGCAGATAAACAGGACTTTGTCAGAGATACTCTGTTAAGCTTGGGCCCAAGTCCATCCCAGCCTATGCATCTTTTCCTGTGCCTGCTACAGTTTTCCAGGCAAGAGATCAACTTTGGGGATCCAGCCCCTGTGCAACGAGTCATCACAGGTTGTAGCCACCTTCAGAGAAAGGCCATGAAGTGGAGGTGAGTTGTGGTGGCCCAGTTTCCCCATACACAGCAGTTTCCAGCCTTGGGTCTTCATTTCACCAAGCCATCCTTAATCGTCAGGTACAGTGAGTAAATTCAGGGTAGCTCTGCAACAGGCATCTTAATTTTCTAATAGTACCATCTAATTGTTATCAGCTTAATGTTAAGAGCTTCAAATAGATTAAGCCAGTTGACCACAGATAGAAATAATTTGTTTTGCTTTGCAAGAGTTAATGTGATTAATTATTTTTATCAAGGGCCCTGCCAACAGCTGCAACCCTGGGCAATGATTCTGGCCAGTCAGCATAGATCCTGGGTACCCAGTAGCTAAGGGACTGCTTATCAAAGGGACTAAATTAATGGCACCATACAATTCTGCTTAAAGTTGAGCCAGTCCAAATTAATTCATGGGCATTTGTATATGCTTCCCATGATGCTTAGCATTATTGGGTTATGTGCAGTTGTGTTTTCTTGAAAATTTGTCTGGATGTCCAATATCCTCCAGGATAACCCTTGCCCCAGTGCATTTGCACTGGGGTTCTTTAGTTGTTCTCTCCTCTCTCTACTTTGGGCTGCCCATGACCCAAACCAACAGGATAACCTATAGGGTTGCTGACTATCTCTCCCTGGCTGAGATACAGATATGGCACACTGAGGAGTCCAAATGAGGGCTAAACATGTGTCTGCTGTTCTCGGCCTTTTGCTGATTGTATTGTGAGGCCTTCTGGCACCATGCAATTCTGCTTAAAGTTGAGCTAGTCCAAATTAATTCATGGTCATTTGCATATGCTTCCCATGATGCTTTGCATTATTAGGAAATGTGAAATTTGTGTTTTCTTTAAAATTTGGCTGTGTGGACAATATCCTCTGGGATAACCCTTGCCCCAGTGTATTTGCTCTGGGGCTCTTATGCTGTTCTCTTCTCACTCTACTTTGGGCTGCCCATGACCCAAACCAATAAGTTCCCCTATAGGGCTGACTTTGGCAAGATGGGAGAGTGCCTCAGAAAAGCACTAGCAAACAGGCTAGAAGGAGGGGTGGAGCAACAATGGGAATCATCAAAACTGCCATCATAGAGGCAACAAGCCTTTGTGTAGAAGCAAATAAACAAATCAAAATGAAAGAAAAAGCCACTATGGTTCTCAAAGAGGTGGCTGAGAAAGTCAGGAGAAAAAGATAGCATTCCGAAGTATAAGGAAACACAGAAGGACAGGACAGAGAGCTGCACCGTTAAGGCAGAAGGAAGCAGGAGGAAGTCAGAATAGCAAAGGCCCAAACTCGGGAAAGATAGCCAACTCAGTTAAAAGGGGATAAAACTTTTATAGGTACATCAGCGAGTGTAGAAAGACAAAGGAAGGGATAGTGAGGCTGAATAGAATGAACGGTGGGTGGGCAGAGGGACAGCGAAAAAGCAGGGATACTGAACAAATATTTCTGCTCAGTATTCACAAAATAGGAGGAAGTGCCTAATCCAATTAACAGAAGCATTCTTGATTGGGGTCTGATCCCAGTCCTTTCACAAGAAGAAAGGTTCTTCAAGAACTCCTAAAACTGAAGGTGGACAAAGCAATGGGGCCTGATGGAATTCACCCCATAATTCTAAAAGAATTAAGGGGGGAACTAGTGAAACCACTGGCTACTCTTTTTAATAAATCATGGGAGGATGGTGTGGTACCCGAGGACTGGAGGAAGGCAGATGTGAGTCCTCTTCACAAAAGTGGGACCAAGACAGAGGCAGAAAACTACAGACCTGTCAGTTTGACCTCTGTGGTAGGGAAAGTGATGGAAAGAATTGTTGAGTACCTAGAGGCCACTGGGGCACAGCACCCAAGGCAGCATGGGTTCACAGCGAGAAGGTCATGTCAGACGAATCTAATAGATTTCTTTGACTGGGTGACAAAAGTAGACCATTGAGGACATTGTGGCCATCACTGAAACCTGGTGTAATGACAACCATGAGTGGGAGATGGCCATACCTGGCTACAACATATTCAGAAGAGACAGGGCAGGCAGGAAGGGAGGAGGAGTGGCACTGTATGTGAAAAATGACATAAGGGCCACAGAGATCCAGGAGGAACAAAATGGGGGAGAGATACTGTGGATTAAGCTGGAAAGCAAAATGGGGCCAGCCATCCGCACAGGTGTGGTCTATAGACCACCAGCCCAGGAGGAAGAAACAGATAGGGAGCTGATGCTAGCCATCCAAAGGATGGCAGACAAGGGTGAGGTAGAAATGGTTGGAGACTTCAATATTCTAGGCGTGGACTGGAGCATCCCAGCAGCAGCATCAACTAGAACAGAATTTATCCTGGACTCCTTCAGGGAGCCTTCCTCAAGCAACTGGTCATGGAACCAACTCGGCAGAAGGCAATACTGGACCTTGTGCTCACAAACAGGGACAGTGATGGATGGGGGTAACAGTGGGGAGCACCTGGGGAACAGTGACCACCAGTCATTGTGGTTTGAAATCACAGAAAGAGCAGAACCAAACCACACAAAACCGATCCTGGATTTTAGGGGGCAGACTTTGGGAAAATGGGGAGATACTTGAAGAGGCATTAAGGGAATGGGGCAGGAATCAGGGGTTGAGGAACAGTGGGCAGTATTTAAAATGGGGATTACAAGAGCAACAGAATTATGCATTAAGCAGCTTAGCAAAGAGGAGACCATTATGTTTTTTTTTTTTTATTTAGTTGTTTAACCAGGTATAGCACACTAAGCTGAAAGCTTTTTTACAGGAGCGACCTGGGAGCACAAGGAGGTTAAGTGACTTGCTCAGGGTCACACAGTATGCAAGTGGAAGCTGTGGGATTCAAATCCAGGTCTGGTCTGCTGGATGTCACCAAATTTGCAGCTTAGAGCCTTAGACCACTGCGCTATACTGCCTCCTTCAGGAGGTAGCAAAGAAAGTGAAAGCCAAAAAGATTGCATTCAGGCAATACAAAAAGTCACAGGCAGAAGGGGATAGGGAGAAGTACCAGGAGAAGCAAAGGGAGGCAGGGAGGTCAGTAAGGGCAGAGGAGACTGTGGAAAGGCAGAGTTACTAAACAAATATTTTTGCTCAGTATTTACAAATGAAGAGGGAGGTACATAAAACAAACAGTAGAAACACTCTGGATACAGAAGTTGATACCAGCCCATTTACAGAAGAAAGGGTTCTGAAAGAACTCTTAAAACTGAAGGTGGACAAGGCAATAGGGCCTGATGGGATTCATCCCAGAATTCTAAAAGAACTAAGGGTAGAACTAGTGACACCACAGACTACCCTTTTAACAAATCATGGGAGGTTGGGGTGGTACCCGAGGACTGGAGGAGGGCAGATGTGATTCCCTTCACAAAGTGGGAGCAAGGCAGAAGCAGGAAACTACAGACCTGTTAGTTTAACCTCAGTGATAGGGAAAATGATGGAATCACTTCTGAAGGAAAGAATTGTAGAGTATCTAGAGGCCAGAGGGGCACAGGACCCTAGGCAGCATGGATTCACAGCGGGAAGGTCATGCCAGATGAATCTGATAGATTTCTTTGACTGGGTGACCAAAGTAGTAGATCAGGGAGGGGCTGTGGAAATGGCCTACCTAGACTTTAGCAAGGCATTTGACACAGTTCCACACAAAAGATTAAAATACAAGTTAGCCAGCCTGGGAGTGGGTCCCAAGATGACAGCCTGGGTAAAGAATTGGCTGGAGAATAGGACACGGAGAGTAATAGTAAATGGAGTCCACTCAGAAGAAAGGAGGGTTACTAGTGGGGTACAGCAGGGTTCAGTATTAGGACCGGTCCTCTTCAATGTCTTTATAAGCGACATTGCAGAGGGACTGGAAGGAAAAGTATGTCTCTTTGCAGATGACACAAAGATCTGCAACAGAGTTGGTGCACAGGGTGGGGTGGAAAGGATGAGAAGGGACTTGGCAAGGTTAGAGGAATGGTCAAATGTATGGCAGCTTAGATTCAATGCTAAGAAGTGCAAGGTAATGCACCTGGGAAACAAAAACCCAGGGGAAGAGTACACAATGGGGGGTGAGATACTAACAACAACAAAAATGGAAAGGGACCTGGGGATAGTCATATCAGATGACCTAAAGGTGGGCAAGCAATGTGAGTGGGCAGCAAGGAGGGCTGGGGGGATACTGGGATGCGTAGGGAGAGGCATCACCAGTAGAAAACAGGAAGTTATTATTCTTCTGTACAGACAGCTGGTGAGACCCCATCTGGGTACTGTGTGCAGTTCTGGGACCCAATCTCCACAAAGACATAGACAGGATGGAAGCTGTCCAGAGGAGGGCAACTAAAATGGTGCAGGGTCTGCACTGGAAGACATATGAAGAGAGACTTGGGAGCTTAATATGTATAGCCTCGAGGAAAGGAGGAGAGGGGGACATGATAGAAACTTTCAAGTACCTCAAGGGAATCAACAAAGTCCAAGAGGTAGCATCTTTCAAAAAGAGGTGTGGAAGGAAGAGGGCACAATTTGAAGATGGGGGGTGGCTCAGAGGTAATTTAAAGTATTTTTTCTCAGAGAGGTTGTGGATGCATGGAGCGGCCTTCGGAGGAAGGTTGTGGAGTCAAAATCAGTGGTGGAATTCAAGCATGTATGGGACAGTCATAAGGCCATTCTAGGGGGTGGGGGTAGGAAGAAGTAGGCTGCTGGTTAACTAGGATCTGCAGCTTATCCAGCAGGTAGGAAATGAGCAGACTGGGTGGGCCAAGTGGTCCTTATCTGCCATCAAATTCTATGTTTCTATGTAAGGAAGCCAAAGCTCAGACAGAAGAACACATTGCAAAATCAGTGGGTAGAGGAGACAAAACCTTTTACAGGTACATAAGTGAAAAAGAAAGGCAAAGGAGAGATAGTGAGACTGAAGGGGAGGATGGGGCGCGTGGAGGATGACTACAGTAAAGCTGACATATTGAACAGGTATTTCTGCTCAGTCTTTACTGAGGAAGAGGAGGGTAATGGGTCTGAAGGAGTACAAGGGGTGAGAATGGTGCAGAAATGGACACAAGTCCCTTTACACGAGAAAGGGTCCTGAAGGAAATGGAAGTAATAACAGTTGATAAAGCAATGGGGCCAGATGGGGTGCACCCCAGGGTCCTTAAAGAACTAAGAGAGGTGGTGGCCGAACCTCTGGCTATCCTGTTTGGCCGATCACTGGAAACAGGGAAGGTACCCAAAGACTGGAGGATAGCAGATGTAGTCCCCTTATACAAAAGTGGGAACAAAGTGGAAGCGGGGAACTACAGACCAGTCAGCCTCACCTCGGTAGTGGGGAAGATCATGGAAGCACTACTGAAGGAGAGATTGGTGGAACATCGGGTTGTCAATGGACTACAGGACCCAAGGCAGCATGGTTTCACCAGGGGGAGGTCATGTCAGACCAACCTCGTTGAATTTTTTGACTGGGTGACTAGGGAGGTGGATCAGGGGAGGGCAGTGGACATGGCCTATCTGGACTTCAGCAAGGCCTTTGACACTGTGCCACATAGAAGACTATTACACAAACTGGGGAATATGGGTGTGGGCAGGACAGTAGTGTGGTGGGTAGGTAACTGGCTGGGCGGCAGGACACAGAGGGTGGTGGTAAATTGCTGTCACTCCACAGAGGGAAGAGTGACCAGTGGGGTACCACAGAGATCATTGCTGGGACCGGTCCTATTCAACATCTTCATCAGTGTCATTGCACAGGACCTAGAAGGCAGAATTTCACTGTTCGCTGATGACACAAAGCTCTGTAACAGAGTAGACACACCAGAGGGTGTAGACAGAATGAAAAGGGACCTGCAGAAACTTGAAGAATGGTCTGGGGTTTGGCAGTTGAAATTCAATGCAAAGAAGTGCAAGATAATGCATATGGGGCACAAAACCTGGCACAATATATCAGTTGGGGGTGAGGATATAGCTGCACCAAGCAGGAAAGGGATCTTGGGGTTATCATCTCTGATGACCTCAAGGTAGAAACAGTGTGACAAGGCAGCAGGTAAAGCAAATAGGATGCTGGGATGCATAGGCAGGGGCATCGTCAGCAGGAAAGGGGTCATAATTCCACTATACAAGACACTAGTGAGGCCCCACCTGGAGTACAGTGTATAGTTCTGGAGACCTTACCACGACATAGGGTAGAAGGTTCAGAGGAGGGAAACAAAGATGGTGCATGGATTGCATCACAAGTCCTATGAGGACAGGTTGAAGGAACTGAACATGTACTCCCTGGAGGAGAGGAGGGAGAGAGGGGATATAATAGAGACATACAAGTATCTTACAGGGAGGAACAGGGTGCAGGAATACACTATTTTTAAGCAAAACAGGTGTGCCAGGACTAGAGGGCATGGGATGAAGTTGGAGGGAGGACGATTCAGAGGAAACATGAGGAAGAATTTCTTCACAGAACGGGTGGTGGACAAGTGGAACACCCTGCCAGAGGAAGTGGTGGGGGCTGAAACAATCACAGGATTTAAGAATGCATGGGATAGACATAAAGGAATTCTGGAGGTCAGGAGTACGGGGCAGTAGACTTCTAGGAAAACATAAACTGAACTTGCAAGCTCAAATGGGCAGACTGGGTGGGCCATAGGCCCTTATCTGCCAACACTGTCTATGTATCTATGTATCTATGACCAGGGAGGGGCTATGGACATGGTCTACCTAGACTTTAGCAAGGCATTTGACACAGTCCCACACAAAAGATTAATAGTCAAATTAACCAGCCTGGGAGTAGGTCCCAGGGTGGTAGCCTGGGTAAAACATTGGCTGGACAACAGGACACAGAAGATAATTGTAAATGGAGTCCACTCTGAAGAAAGAGGGGTTACTAGTGGGGTACCGCAGGGTTCAGTGCTGGATCTAGTCCTTTTTAATGTGTTTATAAGTGACATTGCAGAGGGACTGGAAGGAAAAGTATGCCTCTTTGCAGATGACACAAAGATCTGCAACAAGGTTGATACACAAGGAGGCATGGAAAGGATGAGAAGGGACTTGACAAGGGTGGAGAAATGGTCAGAAGTATGGCAGTTAGGATTCAATGCAAAGAAGTGCAAAATAATGCACCTGGGAAACAAGAACCCAGGGGAAGAATACACAATGGGGGGGAGGTAGTAACAACAACAAAAAAGGAAAGGGACCTGGGGGTAATCATATCAGATGACCTTAAGGTTAGCAAGCAATATGAGAAGGCAGTAGGGAAGGCTGGGGGTATACTGGGATGCATAGGGAGAGGCATCACCAGCTGAAAACAGAAAGTTGTTATCCCTCTGTACAGACAGTTGGTGAGACCCCATCTGGAGTACTGCGTCCAGTTCTGGAGACCCCATCTCCGCAAGGACATAGACAGGATAGAGGCAGTCCAGAGGAGGGCAACTAAAATGGTGCAGGGTCTGCAAGAGAAGCCATACGAGGAGAGACTTAAGTAGCTTAATATGTATACCCTTGAGGAAAGAAGGGAGAGGGGGGACATGATAGAAATGTTTAAGTACCTCAGTGGAATCAACAAAGTCCAAGAGGGAAGCAGCTTTCAGAAAAAGAGACATGCAAGATCAAGGGGACACAATTTAAAGATGGGGGGGGTGGTTCAGATACCTCAAGGGAATCAACAAAGTCCAAGAGGGTTGCATCTTTCAAAAAAAGAGATGTGCAAGAACAAGGGTGCACAATCTGAAGATAGAGGGGGGAGGGCTCAGAGGTAATGTGAGGAAGTATTTCTTCACATAGATGGTAGTGGATGCATGGAACAGCCTTCCTGAGGAGGTTGTGGGGTCTAAAACTGTGGGAGAATTCAAGAATGCATGGGACAGATATAAGGCAATTCATGTGGGGGGTAGGAAGAAATAGGCTGTTGGTTAACTAGGATCTGCGGCCTATCCAGAAGGTAGGGAAATGGGCAGACTAGATGGGCCAAGCGGTCCTTATCTGCCATCAAAGTCTATGTTTCTAGGGTCACTGGCTATCTCTCCCTGGGCTGAGATACAGATATGGCACACTGATGAGTCCAAATGAGGACAAAACACGTGTCTGTGTCTGTGTCTGCTGTTCTCGGCCTTTGCCGATTGTATTGTGAGGCCCTCTGGCAGCATGCAGTTCTGTTTAAAGTTGAGCCAATCCAAATTAATTCATGGGCATTTGCATATGCTTCCAATGATGCTTTGCATTATTGGGGTAGGTGCAATTTGTGTTTTCTTTAAATGAATTGTGTTTATTAACCTGATTTTCCAGAGCAGAAATTATTTGTTTAAACTGACTCCTTCCTTGTTTATGTTTCCTTTAATAAACCAGATTTACTGTGTTACTTTGAACCTAGCTTGAAGCATATTATCTGATCAAAGTGATTCAAAGTGCATACTGTATTTCAAGACTGTCTTTACAAGGAGGTTTGCAGGGTGCATATCAGGACTAGAGACCCTGCTGGAAAGTGGGACAATTGTGAGCATATTGTTGAAGTGCATTGCAAACTGTCCAGTGAATACTGCTAAGGGTCATTGTCAATATCCAGGTAATTGATCACTAGGTGGGACTGTGGGTGGTGATGGCTTCCCAGAGGGCTGTACCAGTATAGCTAGATAACCACACAAACCGTACTTTGTGTGGAGGCACCAAACTATTGTATTTGCTGAGGTAGAGGTACCTAGTACTTGCTACTTTGGAACCCAGGCCCCTCAACCTGTTGTAGGAAGTCAAGCAGGGGTAGTAGCCCTTGGAATAGCACTGTGTAAGAGTTACACTAGAATTCTTTTGTTGTGCTGCAGCAGCAGCATCATGATGTTGTTGTGCTACACTAGTGACATCACTACTATAGCACAACAGATTAGAACACTTGCATGCGGTTCCAGGTTCATGAGCCGAGGTTGCCATCATTATCACTGTCAAGTATAACTGTTACTTTTAGACAGCTCTGACAAGTGAAGGCAGCATTGGCTCAGTTAATTTTTTAATTATATGGATGCCCAAACACTATAAAAGACTGTGTATGAACAACCACACACATACAAGGCTGTGTTTGAATCTCAAGATTTCCATGGTTACAAGAGACCACTTGAGCTGCACTCTTGAGGTCTGCTGTTACCATGGAAACTCTTAATTCAAACACAGTGTTGTTGTGTATGGTTGCTCATTCACAGTCCTATGTATTGTGTATAAATTCCCCATCAGAAAATGTTCTCTTGAGCTCTTGATCCCATTGTACATTGGCAAGTCTGATGCAATACCTCTTTCTGGGATATTGTATTCAAGCCAAAGAGAATAACTCAATAAACATGCTTCTTTATGTTTCACTAACAAACATGCATCATTACAGACTGTAATACCCATAACACACTGGCTATCAAGCAAAACCGCAGCACCTGTGTCCTTGTGCCACAGTATGTTATACTGTACCTGCGGACCTTCTTCCACCCCCATAACTCCAGTCATTTCAAGAACAGTGCTGTAGATTGCAAAATGCGACACACCTCTAGGCAGCTGTGATTTAGGATGAGAGATCATGATCAGTATCTTATTATGTGTAATTTTATTTGGTAGGATTGTACTTCTTCATTTCTTTAAACAATTTAAGGGGTGTGGGCCCATATTTATTTATAATAAAAATCACTATTTTTGAACTTTAAAAAGTTCAACTCTCATTTTGAAATATTGTGGACAATTTGTTTTTGTTTTTAGTAGTGAGCCATGTTCCATGCTTCCTCCGCACAGTTCAGTGAAACAGCATCCCTGGATCTACTCTCTGAAACCCCACACCTGCTCATTGTTCCTTAACAACCCACAATGGGGTAAATATAGCGGGCACCAAAGTAGGCCAGATACAAAATCTGACCAAAACAACAGCAGCAACACCTGGAAAATGAGCCCCAGTGTGCTCCCCTGCAAGTAACAGAGCCGCTCTAGAGTAAAAATAATCTACTAATAATAAAATGTGCATTCACACTAGAGGAAAAAGGTGTTAGCACAGTCAGAAAGACTGTGAGCAACAGAACCATGACATGTCCTTTTTCATGTCTGCTGAAGACTTTCACAAATACCTGCAGAAGTCCAAAACAGCTGAACATAATACAGTAAATAGAAATTAGATTCAATTGTCAATTAGCCAATCAAATGAGCTTAACCTATCTCAGTTTAGTGATTGATTAGGCAACCACAGATCGAACCAGGGGTGTAGCCAGGAATTTCAGATCTGCACACCAAGTGGAATCATTGCTACTCCCCCCTGGTGAGCTAACCCCCTCCCCCCCTCGGGTGTTGCCAGACAATATACAAATGTACACCAGGATCATGTTGGTTGCCTCATTTGGCACAATAAATACAACTTTTGTATCTCATGACAATGGTTGTTGCCATGCATGGGTAAATACAAATGCCATGCATTGCTCCCTAAGACACCCACATACCAGCCCAGAGCCTGTAAAGTTGTATTTGTTCTTGGGATGCAAAGAGAGTATTAGTGACCAGTCCTTCTAGTTTAGACTCCTATGAATAAAATTACAGAAAGGTTCAGTATTTTCTTTGTTAGTTTTCATGGAAAAAGGAAACAGTTCAGAGCCTATTTCTACCCCCTTAAATAAAATTGCACACCATAGAGTGCTTGGAATATGCCTGCCTACACCATGGATCGAACATTTCAGGCCCAAACAGGAAGGCGAGGGGCACTGTGTTTGATGCAGTGTGTTTCATTAGTCTACAGTATGTTGCGGGTATTCAAATTTTCTAATGGTTGGATCCTCTGATACTGGGGGGCACACTGGAAGAACCTGTTCACCACAGACTAACTGGCATGTCTTCCTTGAGCATATGAGTTGCTGCTGAGGTTCAGGAAGGGGGGCTAAAATATACCTCCTCAAGAAATAGCCAGTTTCCACTGCAAGAAAAACAAACTCTAGCTAGAGCCGATAGGGCTGTAGCTACACAAGTGACCACAGTTACATGTGCATAGAAATTATTCAATGCCGGGTGTAACCTGGCCATTTTTGGAGATGTTGTACCAAATTTTCAACATGGCCTTTTGGGACCCCTCCTCATGAAGAGTGTCAGTGTCATTATTTTCACTTGTCTCGAAAGGTGATATCACAGACCGAACACGCTATTTTGTGTCTCAGTTGCGAAAATATGTTTTGGGCAAGTTGTGGAAAACGACAGCTGTAATGTTTTGAAGGAGGTGTTCTAAAATGGTAATGTTGAAAATGTGTAATGAAAATATAAAAAATTTGGCGAAGTTAGGAGCGTGCGTAGAAACTGTGCAATGCACGCTCGTAACACAGTCATTTTTTTGAAATTTTTCACAAAATTTGCAACATGGGTATTTTAGGACACCTCCTCATGAACAGTGGCACTGTCATTTCATGACTCAGTCTCAAAAGGTGATTCAACGCAGTTACCGCAAAATTACCTTTCATGACAGAGTAACAAAATGATAGTGACAGTTTTCAAGACGTGGGGTCCCAAGAACCCCATGTTGAAACTTTGGGACAAAAATTCCAAAAAATGGCTGAATTATCAGCATAAGTTAAAAACCCCATTGAATGGCATTATATTATGCTTACCTTAGATTCTTCAGTTTGTGGTTTGGCTTTGAGGAGTGCAGACGTGTCCTGGTCCAGAGAAGAAGATGGTGCTGACCTCCGGAGATAAGTATGGGGTAAGGGAAGGGTGTGGGAGGTGGGTGCTCAATGGGAAGGTGGGGTTGGGGAAGGGGACTGAAGCAACGACAAAGGACCATTTTGTTTTGTTACAGGGAAATAAAACATGAGTGGAGCAATGACAAGGAAACATTTTCTTTTTTACAGGAAAAGAAAACATTTGGGCACACTGGGGTGGGCTCACAGTGTGCCACATGACTGGGGGGATTATACAGGATGCTGACATGGAAATTGGGCACCCCAATGTCGGTGGAGGGTGGGGGGAAGAAAAAAAAATTCTGCTCACTGGGATAGGCTCCCTGTATGCTGCATGAGTGGGGAGGAGTGCACAAAATGCTGACATGGGCATTGGGTACCCCAATGTTGGCAGATAAAATTAAATATCTTTGAGCACACTGGGGTGGGCTCCCATTGTGCCACTTGGGTTGGTGAGAGGGGCACAGAATGCCGCAGAGCTGGTGGGTGTGACGCAACTGTGCATGTGTGGCACTCGAGCATGCACAGTTGCAGTGTATGGCATTTTGCCATTCACAACATGATGGTGCCAGCAGAACTGCGCAAGCGCGAGAGTCGTGCATGAGCAGTTCATGCCATGAAATATAGAAGTAACCGCTGAAATAGTGCACCTGTTATTCAGTAGTGGCTGATCATGGTGGAAGGTTTTAAGCTGTGTTGGACTTTCAGAAGGATACTTCCAAAAGTCCAATGGAAGGTTCCACGATCGGCCATTTTTAGAGCTACTAAGTGATCTCAATAGGCCTGTAGGCTCCGCCCACAGCCCTAACAAATTAATGGTTGAAAGACACAAAGAATAGTTGAAAGACACTCACTGCAGTTACATACACACACAAACACACACACACACACTCACACACTTATGGATCTCTTGCATCCTACTGATATACTAGCAAGTTTCCTTAATCGGCAAGTTTCTGCAATCATACATCACTGCCCTTGAAGATGGAGGTCTCATAAAGAAGCTGAAGAAGCAGGCCATCACCCTGATGATGATGATGATGATGATAATGTTGTCTGCATCAGATACCACTAGGCAGTGCATGCAGTGGAAGGTCTTACTGTTCCACTACATCTTCTCATTAATACAGGGCCAGGCTGTCAATATGGATGCCATAGATTGTGCTGAGAACATTTGGCAAATGGGCTGTGAATTAGAGTTACACCCAGTTTCACTGTGGTTTGAGGAATGTGAACCAGTTTCACCCTATATGGTCTTCAGGCACTACAAGTAGAGGAAACTGGTGCAGCTTACCACGCTGGTACATAAAACACAAAACAATAATTGCTTCTAATGTCCTTTAATACTTGATGGAAGTAGCAGTCCAACATTGACCAGTTGTCAGGACAGGTACTTCTCAATGTTTCATGTGCATGCGCTTTGTCAAGAGTATAATCCAGTCAGGACCGTAGTGCAATTTATACAAATAATGCTTAACGTGACAGTGCAAAAAAAAACATAAGAAAATATTTAATATGAAAAACACATTGCCAAGAACACTGTCTTTCAAGACAGGAAGTGTATGTATAGCAGGCGAAAGGTTCCCTAAAACTCTTAGGACAGGCCAGTCAAATCTGGAAGGAGGGCTGGAAGCTATTTAGTGACCAAGATGCAAGAGGTTTATTACAGGGACAATAAAAACACGATAACTGTTTTCTACAATGCTACAGGATAATAAACCTAAACAACAAAACAATATGATCAGGACCAAAAATTGGTCGAACATTTAGTCCAAGTCCTATGAGCCCTTGGCCGAGGTGATGAAACAACTGACGAACCGAGCTTGGGCTTTCCACTGCATCGGCTGATCAGCAGGTGGGCATTGACCCCACAAAGCACTTTTGTAAACAGGCCATAATGGGGAATCTCCTAATGGAACAGAACACAATGAGGAACACTACTAGCTGGTCAATGAAGAACTTGACCATCCTCTGTAGCTCCGAGCAAGAAGCTGAAGACTTCTGGTTGGCAGGTGGTTCTCTAGACAATCTGCTGCAATGATCACTGGCAGGTCCCCAGCCCCAGATGACCTCTCAACAAGTTGACTGCTGATGGATCAATGTTTGGGCTGCCTCTGCAGACAACATGGGAATCACACACTTATGGACAGCTGGTAAAAAATAAAAGGGCATACCAGCGTTAACTGTGGTCTCTGAAGTCTCAGCTGGGAGGCTCCTAAGCTGACTCACTACTGGATAACTCACTAGCGGCTTTCTACCACTTACCATCACAGGGCTGATGCTAGAACACTTGTGGTGGGACTTTGGCACAGGCTGTGTCACTGGAGGTGGTCCTGCCGCAGCTGGTGGGTAGGCCGGGGACCTCCCTGGGTCAACATCAGGCTCTGGTGAAGCTGCTCCGGGCAACAAAGGCGAAGCTGGACGTCCAGTACACCAAGGCAAAATTTGAAACACAGTTCAGTCACAAGCAAATAGTTTTGTTTCTGGAAGACAGTTTACTTTATGCAGGAAATACAGTCTATAGGGGGCACTAGGCAGGCAACAGCACAGTTTGGTTTGTGTACTGGGCCACTTATGCCATAGGACCATCCCCCTTTTCCCAAAGGTTGCTGCCCCCTACGGGTCTTCCCCTGTCCTGGCTATCTTTGCAGATCTGCCCCACTTTATTAATGGTAATAGCCACTCCTGGGCCTTGGGTAGGGCCTCAGCCACTATTTCCTATGCTTGAGGGCCTGAATGCTGGACCCTCACAGCTAGCCTCTCCTTTACGGCAGCCAGCCAAGGGCTTCCGCCTCCCAGCTCTGCACTCTGGCACAGAATGGTGCCAAGGGAGGCAATGGGGCCTTAACCCACCCCTTCTCCCTCCTGGACTCAACTGTCTGGGCTTCTGAGTCACCACACCCTTGTCCCTTTACCTTGAAATGAGCTGCTATTCAGCTTAGAGTATCCTTCCCCAGAGGATACTCTAAACAATAATGCCAAAACACAGATGACATAAACAAACAACAGCAAAAAATGATTTTGTGGCCTCTGGCCACACCTGGGGTCCCCCTCTGTGTTTATAGTGCACTCAGCCCACAGCCCCTGGTAATTCCCCTCCCCTTCTGGGCATTTGGCCTACTGTTACAGTTTTATCCCCTCTCTTAGGGCTGCCCGCCCTTCCTGAGAGCTCAGTATGCCTTCCTTCTCCTTCTTTTGGTGCTCAGACTCTTTAAATCCCCTCTCCTAGCTTTCCCCTTCCCACTCCCTGCCTAACCCCATGAGAGAGGTCTACCTAGGCCCTGCTCCCCCTAGGGTATTGATCCAGCATGCTAACTAGCCTCCCCTAGGGCTCATGCCACATGGTGCCCATTTTTACTTTGGGGGTACTCTGCCCCCTGGTATCCTCTTTCCCTCTAAGGTGCTTCTGGCATTAAGTAAAATAATCTTTGGGCTTGCAGCCCACTTACCAGCATGGCCCAGGGATGATCACTGCTGCTGGGATTCAGGGATGTGGCCAGAGGGCTGCACTCCCACCTGGCAGCTCTCTTATGCTGTTGCAGGGTTCAGGAGGAAGTAATCGGTCTGGGGCACACTGTCTGCCTGGATCGATGTTTGGCTTCACATTTTGGTATACCCTGAAAACTGTTCCCTTCTCTACCCAGGGCTCAGGGAAGATGGCAGATTGTGTCGGGGAGCCACGCTTCCACCCAACCATCTATGCTTCCTGCTACTGTCGCCCGACTTGTGCTGGTGGGGAGCGAAGCCGGAAGAGCCATGGACCAAACCCCAGGTAACCTTTTTTTGTCCTGGCTCCCTGCATCCTCTACCCTCCATGTTCAGCTATCGAACTCCCCTCTCAAGCCACTCCCCAGCCCTTTTGGAGGGCAGGGGAGGTCCTGGCATTCGGCCAGGAGATTGGGCATTGCAAGCCCTGCAGGAAGGGTCTCCTGCCCCTGACCCCCCCTTCCCAGAACCAAACAGCACAAAATTAAACAAAGGGATAGGGAGGGGTTGGTGGGACTGCAAGAAAGGAGGTGGTGGAATGGAGGAAAAGACGTAGAAAGAAAAAGAAAATTTTCACACTGGGGAAAGGTTCCCCATTTTCTTGTGGTGCCCCATACTTTTTGGGTACTACAATTTGCCCCCCCAAACATACATGTCCCCATGTATGGGGTCAATTATTACTCTAAATTCTAAAACACAAACAACATTTTAGTACTCTTGAGGAGCAGCTGACACCTTCAAGAGAACTTTAACAAAACATAATATTTAGATAAAGTTCAGCTTGTATTTCACATTAGTTCTTTATTCCTCCTCCCCATTATTTATTGCTGAGGTCATATGCATGAAAACAAGATTTTTGCTCCTGAAGAGTTCATCTATTTCTGTTGCTGTCTCTTTACCTGAGGTCATAATGCACTGCTTGTGACATCACAGTTACTCTCATGGCAACAGGTTGTGATGTCACAGCAGAGCATTATGACTTGAAGTAGGGATTAAGCTATATAGGCAGATTAACTTTAAAGTAACTGCAAGGGATAAAAATTATGTATTCATGCACATTTTCTCAGTAATAAATAATGGGGAGGTGAAATCTAGAATATATATGGAATACAACCTGAATTTTACCTAATTATTATGTTTTTCAAAGTTTTCTTTGCGGCATCAGTAGCTCTTTAACCATGTACCTAGTTTACTTTACGCATTGATGCTTACCTTGCATGCTGTAACATTTTTAACCTATCGTACCAAAATGAACCCCGAAGAGGGATGGTCGGCCTCAAGGTACCTTCTGGGAGTGGTTTCTGGCTCTCCTTGTTGATCCATCCATCAGTTTCGACAGGAACTGGACATGACTTTAGCTGGATTTGGTGTATCAACTTGTGGGCTCTGTCCAAAGCTCGGACCTGATAGACATGCCATCCTGGCCATGGGCTGGCCTCTATGATGACATATGGGTCAGGCTCCCATGTCCCACCATACCACTCTGACTTTACCAGCACTCGCTCTCCTATGAGTAAGGGTGTTTTCTTATCATAGCCATCATTGGACACTTTCCTGTGGTCTTGCTTGGTACACACTTTTTGGCTGGTCGGTGACTTAAGTTCTGCTGAAGGAGGGGTCCTTTTCTGTTCTTGGTGGTGCACTTTAACTGCTAGGGCTGACCTCTGGATGAAGGTATGGCCTGCATGCTCTGCCAACTGGTATCAGCCATAGTGACTCCAACTGGATCTGGTTCAGCCTTGGGTGCCCAGTGGATGTTAGGGCCTTGGGATGCAAATGCTGGCTGGTTCACTCCTTGAACACTACCAGGCTGTCAGGCCCAGGGCATTTTGGCAGTTTCTTGGGAAGTTCAGTGTTTGGCTGGGTGCACTTCTTTTGTAAGGATGCCTGTAACTTTGTTGAGCATCTGCTGGTCTCTTCCCTTTGGGCATCCCAACCCAGATCCCGCTGGTTTACATTGGGGGTGATGGCACTCCACATATGAGCAGGCTCCTCCACTTGAGCATCTGAAACATTGGATGGACTTGGTGGAAGGGACACAACAGCCTGATTGCTCTGTCAATTCTCTCTAGCTCCCTCCTGGTGTCTATTTACAACTGGTATTGAGCTCCTTGGATTTCACCACTTCTGGCACTTCTCCCCTCCCATGGCTGCCATATGGACCCCATGACTTCTTCACCTGGGAGTATGGCCCTGCCCTGCTCCACCCTCTGATCTGGGTGCTTGAAGCCTCTGTTTTGTCTTCTTTTAGTTCAATATGGACACTGCACAACTGGGCACACCTCATCTCTGCCACAAGTGATGACATTTCCCACACCCTGACATGTTAAATGTGCGTTCCTCTCTCTCTTTACAGTGTGTGTCCTCTTCCTCTTGGAAATGACCAGTAACCTGACTGCACCCAGGGACTTCCATGTGAAGACTGGGCTGCTACTTGTCCTTTACCGGCATGCCCGACTGTGATGCTGGACTGCTACTCCCAAGTAGCTGAGGCTCAAGTATCCAGATGGCCTTCTACTTGAAATCCAGGAATGCTACCTCAGAATGTTGCTCTTGTAGCATACATAGTTTGATTTGGAGGGTTTCACTTTTAGCCCCTTCGATGAATTTGTCTATCAGGATTCCATCTGAATTGAGGAACACTTCAGGATCAATCCGCTGAATGGCACAGAGGTCTTTCTGCAAGCTGAGGTCATAGTCACGGAGGGTCTCGGCATCTCCCTGTACCCTGGAAAAGAATCAAACCATCAGCACCGACAGACTGTTAGAACCAAAGATGTGATGTAACATTTTAAAAATTTGTTCTGCAGAAGCCTTTTCTTCAGTTGGCCAGGATGACGCCTCCCAGTGGGCTGTACTACGGAGTTGTGCAAGCAAAAGCTCAACTCTTTGAGCTTCAGGCAGGTCATACAGTTGGAAGAAGGCTTTCAGCTTGCCAGTGAACTCATGCAGCATGTCAGTGTTTGGATCCACTTCTTCTCCCACAAAGCATGGGAGCCATGGCACTCCGTAATAGTAGGAAAGCATTAATGGCATGTTCCAAACTTCTTCTGTGTTACCTCCTTCTCTATTAGGACAGTTCTTTCCTCACACAGGAATCTTGGTATGGGTAGATTCCAGCTTTGGACTCTTTGATACCATTACCCTGCTCACTGCGCCAAGTTGTGAGGACTGACCTCAGGTGGGTGGTTCATCTCTTTTGGTCAAGGAAAGGCAGGCACAATGGTTCCAGATGCAAACAGATAGCTTTTGTTGGTAGCAGCCACTGGTTCCACTGGAAAGTAATAGGTTCAGTGATTGTCATGCACAAAACATTGTTTAGCAGTAGGAGACAATTAAACAGGTCTAACAAGAGTAACTATAGGGGTAAACGATCATACATTTACTATCAATATGCAGTATACCTCTAACAGGGTCACCTAGTGCCCTACATCTGCAGACATCAATAATAATAATTTGTCTATACCCAACCACCTTGGCCAAGAATAACTGGAAAAGAAACACCAGTTATAGTCTGACAGTCCCGTAGGAGGAGCAGTTTGGAGTGTGCAGTGCCGCTCGGAGGAAGGCCCTCCTAATACTCCAGTCACAAGAACCTGGTGAGACCTTCCTGGATTTTTAGGAGGAGGCCATCCAGATCCTGGGGGCCAATCAGCCAACCGAGGAGGTCACCACTGGCATACAGTACACCAACATCCGGCTGAAGATATGGCCTGACGGCATGGCCCCAGTAGACGCATTTTACCAAAAAGAGTGGTAGACCAATACAACTCACACCCTAGGTTACCCAACCACCCCCGAGCGACCGTCAGCAGTACAGCAAGTGGACCAGGTGCCTAACCGACTACCCATCCAAGGAGCCACCTCACCCAAGGACCGCACCCAACAGCTCAAGCTCACTCGGTGGCTGGGGGACATGAGGCAAGAGATCAGGGACCAGAGAGGGCCAAGAAGATGGAGGAATGCCCACTTGCTGGGGCCATAGGAGCACTGGGTGGAGACCGACCGATCAGTTTGATGAGCATGGCAGGTCCATCTGCAGGAGGTGCAAATTGCTACCAACATAAACGGGAGTGCTCACAATGGCCAACAGAAATGGCTAGTTTAAACAGAGTCCTCAGGGCAGTGGGCCAACCCCAGGAAGACAGGAGATAGCATCAAGCCCATAGGTACATTGGAAGGTGCCCTTCATACCGATTTGGAATAATGATGTCAAACTCATGGCACTTCTTGATACTGGCTCCCAGGTGTCCACTATCCAGGGAAGGTACTTCTTGAAGCACTGGCCTGAGGCACCACTTCAAAATCCACCCCAAAAGTGGCTTAACCTGATTGCAGGGAATGGCCTTGACATCCTGTATCATGGCTACTGAGAAGTCGATGTCAGGTTGGGTGCAACCACGTACCCCAAATAGGGCATCATTGTGACCCAGACGGCCAATGATAGCCTACTCCCAGTTATCATTGGGATGAATTGCCTGCTCAATTGCCACGAAGAGCTAATAAACATCCTGAAGAATCTTGCCATCCAGCTACAAAGTCCAAAGAGGCATGTCTGGTACCAAGCAATACAAGTTATCAGAAGCCACCAACAATTCGCCACTGAACAAGGGAGATAGGCCTCTTATGGGTAGTAGACCCTGCCCCATTGTGCTAAGTCCAGGGCACTAGACAATTGTCCTTTGCAAGGCCAAGAAGGGAGTGGAAGAAAATGACTACCTCACCCTCCTGTAACCCTACATCGATGCAGAAGATAGTGCCATTGCACATGCCTGGAAGTCTGGTGGTGGTAAGAAATGGAAAAGTACCTGTGAGGATCCTGAACTGTGGAGTGACCCCAGCCCGGCTGTACTGGAGCCAACCAATTGGGCGGCTGGTACAGATTGATCCGGACAGTGTCATAGAGGCCCTACCTACAAATGCGCCTCTGCAATGTGTGCAACTGTCTCCACAATTGCCACAGGTGCACCAAACAATGATTCTCAGGAGCAGTGATTGCAGGAAATCGACCTGGGAACCCCAGCCACCACAGAAGAGCAAAGGCGAGAGGTGCTGGAACTAATCCATAAACACAACCTGGCATTCTCCCAACACCCACTTGACTTTGGATGTACTAGCCCAGTGCAACAACACAGCCTGACTGGAGACCATGCCCCCATTTGAGACCGTTTTCAGCCCATACCCCCTACTTTGTACCAGCCCAACAAAGACCTGCTGAAGGAAATGCCGGAAGCAGAAGTTATCCAGAAGAACCAGAGCCCTTGGGCTGCACCCATAGTGCGAGTCAAAAAGAAAGATGATCAGCTTTGGTTTTGTGTGGACTACCGCAAATTGAACCAAGTCATGCACAAAGATGCTACCCCTCCATGGATCGAAGACTCCCTTGCAGCACTAAAGTCAGCAACCCTGTTCTCCACCCTAGATCTGGCCAGTGGATACTGGCAGGTGCCCATCTCCCAGAAGACCAGAGAAGACTGCCTTCACTACCCCCATGGGCCTGTATGAGTTCACCAGGATGCCTTTCGGTCTGTGCAATGCTGCTGAGGCTTCAACGACTGATTGAAAACTGCCTGGACAGCCAGAACTTTGACATTGTTCTGCTGTATCTAGATGACATCATTGTCTACTCTGGCACCTACACCTACAGCATCTGGAGACAGTCTTTGAGTGGCTTGCAGTCCATCAGCTCAAAATCAAACCTCCAAGTGCCAGCTCCTGAAGGACAGTGTCAATTACCTAGGTCACATCATCAGTGCAGCAGGAATCTCCCCCAACCTATTGAAAATTCAAGCCATACAGGACTGGCCTGTTCCCCAAACTGTCAGAGATGTCTGCAAGTTCCTTGGCTTCATGGGGTACTACCACCGGTTTGTCAAGAACTTTGCCAAGATTGTGGCCCCATTGCATGAGCTCCTCAGAGGAACCAAGGTCCAGAAAATTCCCTGTAATGCCTCAGTAGTGTGGGCCAAACCACAACAAGCAGCATTCCAGCAACTGAAAGACATCCTCACCACAGCCCCTATACCGCTTATCCCGACTACACCCAACCTTTCATTGTATACATGAATGCCAGCAACTGCGGATTCAGAGCAATTGAGTCTCAAGTTCAAGAGGGCATGAAAGGGTCATTGCCTATGCCAGCTGAGGGCTTAAAGGGTCAGAGCACAATGACAGAAGATACAGCTCCTTCAAACTTAAGTTCTGGTGCTGGTGTGGGCAGTGATGAAGCGTTCATGCACAGCCTGGCAGCTACCCCATTTCTGTTGTACACAGGCAATAATCCCATGGCACACCTACATACTGCAAAACTCAAAGCCCTAGAACAGAGGTGGGCATCCAGACTGGCAAACTTCAATTTCACCATCCGCTACCGGTCAGGATGTGTAGCTCAATGCAGATGCCCTGTCAAGGTTACCTGCAATGAATGAACCAGAAAATGAGGAAATGGTGCAAGAGAGCCTAGAGATGCCACCATGCCTCAATGTGCCTGCTGAGGTGGTCCAGGCCTGCTGTCACAGTTTCCTGCATGGGATAAGTGCCAATCAAGAAACCAAACTCCTTCCTCTTCCTCAAGATGAGGGCCAGTGGGGCGTGATCCAACAAGAAAGTATGATCCTTAACTGGCTACAAGAAATGTTGGTAACTGGGGCCACCCTCTCTCTCCAGGCATGGCCACAAGCACTGAAGGAACTCCTCAAACTCCTCCAACACAGGGACCGCCTCTCCATCCAGCAAGAAAGGCTGGTCCAAAGAGTCTACTGCACCAAAACACACCTCCCCCTGGTCCAGATCATCATGCCTAGAGAAGCTGCATCAGTTGTTCTGGAAGCTTTCCATGACCAGTCCAGACACTTTGGCAAAGACAAAACCAGAAGCAACCTCAGAAAATGCTTCTACTGGGTTGGCATGAGAGAAGACGTTGTCAACTGGTGCAATGCCTGTAAGACATGTAGCCTCAAACACAACCCAGGTACTGCAGAGCGAGCACCTCTGGTGCCCATCATTACCAGTGCGCCACTAGAACTGGTTGTCATGGTTCACCTCAAACTGGACCCCAGTAGTGATGGGCGAGTCTACGTCCTGACCATCATTAATCACTGCAGCAAATTCTTGGTGGCAGTACCCGCCCAAGATGTCACAACCAAAACCATTGCCAAAGCCTTTTGGGATCACTTTGTCAAGCTGTATGGGTTCCCCACCAAACTTCCAACTGACCAAGGTCCTTCTTTGAATCACAGCTCTTCCAGGAACTCTGTGTGCTGTACGGGAGCCACAAGCTGCGAACAACTGCCCATCACCCGCAAACCAATGGGCTCTGCAAGCATGCCAACTGCACCATCATAAACCTGCTCAGATCCCTACCAGATGAGACACACCTACAATGACCAACCATCCTCCCAGAGCTGGCTTACATCTACAACAACACCACCACAGCTCCACGGGTCACAGTCCCTACTACTTGTTGTTTGGGTGCCACGGGCACCTACCCATGGATATGGTTCTCAGAATACTAGTGCAGTCGGAAAGTACCCCACCAACTGACTGGGTCCGAGACCATGAACTGCTGCAAGCTAGTCTCTCAGCACATGGACAAAGTGCACCGACAGCAAAAAGACTTGTACAACAACACAGCCAAAGCTGAACCACTTGCCATTGGAGAGAGTCCTGCTGAAGAGGACACACAACACCCATAAACTCAAAACCAAATGGGAGCCTGACCCATACTTAATTATGGACACGCATTTTCCAGAACTTCCTGTCTTCTGGACTGTGCACCAAAACATCCTTAAACCCTGCACATTCCAAGCTATGCCACCTGCAAATGATGTCAACCTGGAACCTGAAGCTGCTGAACCCAAGGAGAGGCAGGTACAAGGATCCAATGGGCCCTTAGGACTTTTCCCAAAAAGCCCTCACCCATGGCCCTGGGTGCACACTATCACAGATACTGTGCCTCTGAGATTGCCTGAGGCAGACCCAGTCAATGTTCCCCAAGAGCCACCATTAGTGGAACCTGCTGCCATGCCACAGGAACCCCCACTGGTTGACCTGCTGCTGGCTGAATTATCGCCAAGGTGGTCACAGCACACTACCCAAGGAGTGCCTCCTGCTCGTCTCATTACAGAAATATAGATCCCTGTCTGAGGGCCAAATCAAAGGGTGAGCAGCAGCTCCTGCTCAATGGTTATGCTGACTTCAGCCACTGGTAACCCAAGGTATTAATACTGTCTAATGTATTACTTGTGTTTATTATGCTGTAGATAGTCCTTATTGCATTTACATAGACCAGGTCATTAGTGTGTAATTGTAACCTAATCGCTTATGTTGTGTGAATAAAATGGTACCCAGCCCCATAAATGGGGACATGTATGTTTAAGAGGGACTGAATTGTAGCACCCCAATGGTTGCTACACAAGGCAGCAGGGAGGAAAAGGGTTAACCCCCCACCCACCCCATACACAGCCAGCTGGCTTGCTGACCATGCTAGCTGGCTGACCATTTTCTGTTCTGGTTCCCCTCTCCCCTTCCCCTCTTGTACTTTTCCCAGACTTTGGACTTTGTTCTGGCCAGGCCAGAGCTCTGATCAATGCCTAAAGGAGCCATAAATCAGCCCAAGGGGGGTGATCTAGGCCCCAGGGACCCAATCGCTTGGCCAGAAGCCAAGTCCACCCCAGACTAGAAAAGGGTCTCCCCTACTTGCTGGGGGGCAGTTCTGGACTGGGTGGCTTACAGAGTAGAAAGCACAGGGGTATGGATGCCTGGAAGCTCACCAGTAGTTCGGGTCCATAGCTCCCCGGTGGCTGCTCCTTTATAGCCAGGGGTCCTGGGGTCTTTGCCAGCAGCAGCAGCAGTCTTCCAGCCTGAAGGGGTTCCAGTCAGGATCCAGCAGTCCTCCAGCCAAGCAGCAGCAGGTAGCTCCTTAGGGTGAGTCCTTCTAGCTGTCTACCCCTGGGTTTAAGGCTTGGGTGGGTCTGTGGGGTGCCCTGGGTGGAAAAAATACTGGCATGGTACTGGACCCAGTGTGGAGAGTGGATTTCCCCTTGTCCCCTCAGTCAGCTGGAATTGTTCAGTGTGTCAGCTTGAGACCATCAGCTCACTTGCAAAGAAAGAAAAAGGCAGTGATTTATGTTTAAAAAGGAGACAGAACTATAGGACTTGGCGTACAGTTAAGTTCCTACCGTTTTATTTTTTTTCAAAGTGCAAGTCAGAGTAGCCGTAGTTAGGGAAGAAGATGGCTTTACAGCAGGCACACTGTAGACTACTTAAAGCAGCTGTGTGGGGACAGAGGAGCCCCGTTTGAGGTGAAAGGCCCAAACAGAACCTTGTGGATGCCCTGATGGTAGTAGATACCCAGAGCATCGAGTCACAGACAGTGACTGAAAAGGAACAAACCTTGAGTGTGGCAGGGCTAGCGGCCAGTGCAGTGTCCAGATTCAATGAGGAGGGCAGCAGGGCCAGTGCCAGCAAAGGGCCATAGCAGCAGGGAAAGGTTACCAGTATCCTGGATCCAGAAGTACTCAGGCTGCAAATTGAGTTGCACAGAATGGAGCTGGAGTTCAGAGAAGCGAGAACACTGAGCTGCAGAGAAGAAAAGGGAGAAGGAACGGCGAGAGGTGGACCGTGAACAGCGAGAGGTGGACTGTGAGGAGCATGAGCACCAAAGAAAACATGGAATGGAGATTCTATAACTCCAACCAGCGGCACCAGAGCAGGTAAGTGGCTTGGGTTTAACTGGGATTACAGGAATGGGTTACAATTTGAATTTCAAATTGATAGCCGAATTTAAAGAGGGGGAGGTTATGGATGCCTTTTTAAATTCTTTTGAAAAAGTTTGTATTTAGGCTAAAATTTCTAGGGAGTCTTGGAGTTTCCAGCTATCCCTGCTACTTACCGGGAAAGCTTGGGATGCATTGGGTCAAATGGACAATGAGGACAGTGATGATTACAGCAAACTTAAAGCTGCACCATTAAAAAAGTTTGACGTTAGCTGCTGAATCATACAGAGCAAAATTCCGTAAGCTCAGGAGAAGCCCTGACATGAGTTACAAGGGGCTAGCCACAAAACAACATCAGTTTTTAAAACGTTGGTGGGAAGGAATTGAAACAAACTCTGTTGACAAAATTGAAAATGTGATTCTGTTAGAACAGTTTTTCTGGGCATGCTCAACCGAGCTAAAAACCTGGCTGGAGAACCCAGATCCCAAAACAATGCAAGAGGCTGCTGAACTCTTGGACCGCTATGCTAAGAGCAGATCTGCCCTGAGAGCGAATGGGTGGGTGTGGCAGTGCAGAAAGGAAAGCGCACCTTCAAGGCAGCTAAAACCCTCACTGCCTCCACCAAAACCAGTTAGCCCAGGTTTCAGAGAAAACATTTCTCTGAGAAAAGAAATGAATGCTGGTTGTGTAAAGAAACTGGGTATATTGCCAGACAGTGTCCCTAACGGACGAGTAATAATACGCAAGGTGGTGCTAGGAAGGGAGTGGGTTGTTTGTGTGTCCCTGGAAGCATGCCTGTGAACATGAGGGAACACATGCACCCAGTCATGGTGAATGGTGTACAGATGCAAGTGTTAAGGGACACAAGGATATCCCTGACATTGGTAAAGGGGGATCTAGTAGAGCCAGATCAGCTTATACCCAATAAATACGTCACTGTACAAGACTTTACTGGTGGGGAGAAAACAATGCCCCTTGCTAGTGTTCTCCTAGACTGGGGGGAAACTGGGGGAACTGTGCAACAGGTGGCTGTAGCCCAAACCTTAGCAGTGGATGTGATCCTGGGCAACAATCTCAAACAGGAGATGGTGTGTGCAGTTACCCATAGCCAAGTGGCAAGGGAAAATTGTAGTTCCCTGAACCCCACAGAAGCCATTGTGGAAACCACTGAGAGGCTGGTTCCTCAGCCTGTGTCTTCAGATGGCGAGATTAATGAAAGGGGTAGAAATTTCCCCAGTAGCAGTTAACCACACAGCCATGGAGGGTTACTCCAAAGAGGAAGGGGTGACTCATTGTCAGAGGGTTGGGACTGAGAGTGATCCTGAGTTCCCTGATGCTAGTGCTAAGGACCCTAGTTTAGAGACTGAAGGGGACCTGTCCCATGCCTTGGGAATGTGTGAGGGGTTTGCAGCTGCTCAGAGAAGTGACCATAGTCTAGAGAAACTGAGGGCTAGGGCAGACTCTGACGGGGCACAGGAAGGTGATGGCAGACATAAGGTTTATTGGGAAAATGGACTGAGTATACTAAGGTTGTGCAGACAGAGGGAGGGTGCTAGACAGGCAGCTTTTTGTTCCCCAGGGGTATCGTGAGCAGTTGCTCAAGATTGAACATGATATTCCTTGTCTGGTCATCTGGGAATCACGTGCACTATGCAGCGTTGGCCCAGAATTTCTATTAGCCTAACTTCACCCAGCAGGTGAAGGAATATTGCTGGTCTTGTCACCGGTGCCAAGAAATAGGGAAGGCGGGCAAGAAAACCCAAGCTGCCCTTATTCCATTGCCCATAGTGGAGGAGCCATTCTAGAAGATGAGAATGGATATTGTGGGGCCTTTAAATACCCCCAGCTACTCAGGGAAGAGATTCATCCTGACTGTGGTGGATTATGCCACTCGTTACACAGAGGCAGTCACCCTATCCTCACTGAGGACAGACAAAGTGGCAGATACCTTACTTGGGATTTTCTCCCGTGTTGGGTTTCCGCAGTAGGTTATCACCGATCAAGGGGGTTCCTTCATGTCGGACCTGATGAAATGTTTATGGGAGAAGCGTGGGGTGGTGCAGAGATGCATGACACCATATCACCCACAAGCCAATGGTCTTGTGGAAAAATTCAATGGTACCCTGAAATCAATGCTCCGGGTATTTGCTGAACAGCATGGGAGGGACTGGGAGAAATGCCTTCCCCACCTGTTGTTTGCATACAGGGAGGTGCCCCAAGAGTCGACAGGATTTTCCCCCTTCAAACTCTTACGTGGACACTGGGTATGGGCCCCTAGACTTGATCTGGGAGAACTGGGAAGGCAAGCACGCCACCCAGGAACTCCTATAGTGGATTATGTCCTTAAGTTTAGGGAAAGGCTGAAGGAACTTATGGGAAAGCCCAGTGCATCCTGGCAGCTGCTCAACAGAAACAAAAAGTGTGGTACAACCACAGAGACAGAGCTCGCTCGTACATGGTGGGTCAGGAAGTCATGGTCCTTATTCCAGTCTGGAAAGACAAGCTGCAGGCTGAGTGGGCATGACCATACAAAGTGGTTAGGAAGGTAAATGATGTAAACTATATTGTAGAGTTACCTGACTGAAGACAGACAGAAAGGATGTACCATGTCAACTTGATGAAGCCATATGCAAATAGGGCTGACATGGTGTTTGCAGTGTGTAGTCCTGGGGAGGAGACAGATGAAGGAGACCGCTTCTGGACTTGCTGAAAGAAAGCAAGCAGGAGTCCTCTGTGGAGGCAGTAAAATTGTCTCCCCAGCTGGCTCTGGACCAGATCCAGGTAGTAAAGGAGGTTTTAGCAGACTTTGTCCCATTGTATAGCTCCAAGCCTGGACTAATACCCTTAGCGACGCATGATGTGGAGACACGGACACAGACGCCCATACAGCGGACAGCATATTGGGTGTCTGAGGCTGTCCAAAAGGACATTAGGAGGGAAGTGGAGGAGATGCTGGATTTAGGGGTAATCCAGAGATCCCACAGCCCCTGGGCCTCACCCATAGTCTTTGTGCCTAAGCCAAATGGCTCTACTCATTTCTGTGTGGACTATCAAGGACTGAATGCAGTCACAAAGTCAGATGCCCACCCAATGCCCCAAACAAATGAACTCCTGGACAAGTTGGGAGGGGTGACTTACCTTACGATTATTGACCTGACCAAGGGATATTGGCAGGTAGAGTTAACAGACAGAGCTAGGGACAGGTGGCCTTCATCACTCCGATGAGCTTATCTGAATTTAAAGTAATGCCTTTTGGAATGAATACTGCCGACCACTTTCAAAGGTTGGTGAACCAGGTGTAAAATGGTGCTAAGGGTACACCATGCGTACCTGGATAACATTGCCATCTTTAGTGCCAGCTGGAAAGAACACCTGTCCCACCTTAGGGAAGTGCTGGGCAGGATACAGAGGGCTGGGCTCACTGTCAAAGCTGGGAAGTGCCAGGTGGCCATGGGAGAAGTGGCATACCAAGGGCATGTGGTAGACCAGGGACAGCTCCATCCTGACCAAATAAAAATAGAGATAATCCAGGCGTGGCCCAGACCAGAAACACAGAAGCAGGTCTGGAGTTTTTTGGGGACAGTACGGTAGTATAGGAAATTTGTACCCAATTACAGTGCCCTGGCCGCTCCCCTATTTGACCTGGTAAAGAAAAAAATGCCAAAGAAAATTACGTGGGACCCAGCCTGTGAGAAAGCCTTTACCAGATTGAAGGAGGCACTGTGTAGTGCTCCTGTTTTGACAAGTCCTGACTATAGTAGATCCTTTATAGTTCAGGCTGATGCCTCAGATGTGGGTATTGGGGCAGTACAGAGTCGGACATCCAGCAAAGGGAAAGATCACCCTGTAGTGTATCTGAGTAAAAAGTTACTTCCCAGGGAGCAGGCATGCTCCACTGTGGAAAAGGAGCGTCTTGTCATAGTGTGGGCCCTAAAGAAGTTAGAACCATATTTATATGGGCAGCATTTAGTTGTACAGATTGACCACAGCCCCCCGATTTGGCTGACGCAGATGGGAAAGAACAATGGTAGATTGTTAAGATGGAGTCTTGCTTTACAAGGGTATTACATGACAATTCTACATAGGGCTAGAGAGAAAAATCAGAACTCAGATGGGTTGTCTCGTGTCTATGAGGAGTGAACTGATTTTTGGAAGCTCATCCCATGCAGGGTATAAAGCCTCCAAATTCAGTCTAGGTGGGGAGGAATTGTAACACTTGGACAGCAGGTTCTGATTAATCTATGCTATTTGGAATATAAAAAAAAATGTAGTGTGATTATCTGTCATGAGAAATGCTGTGCCTGGATAATAACAACCCCACCCCAGGTTTCAGTTCTAACAGGACAGTATATATGTTAAACAGCAGATCTCTGTGATGAGATTAACTCCTAAGAATTCACATTTTATAGCCTTATTTAGGATATGGGTTGTTTGTAGCTAAGCCCTGAAATATCCATTTTATGGCATCCTTAGGAAGGTCAGTTAATTGCAGCTGGTGTCAGAAGAATATTACACCTCAGTGAGCACTGGTAGAGAGAGAGAGAGAAAGAGAGAGAGTCATAAAAAGTTCTTTCATGTCTTTGTAAAGAGCAGGATGTTGCTCATGGATGAAAGAAAGACATTGGAAAATTACAGACTTGATTGTGAAGTCACATGGGGAAACAAAGTTTTGCTGATGTCACCTATTAAATTTACCCTCTGAATGATGAGACATCCTGGGTGTATAATTTTTAATAAACCGAGGAGGAGCTGGGTGACATTATGGAGGAGGAAGGGTCAGCGACAGTTTTCGAGGTGGTTTAGCTCCCTTCCCGGCTGTCTGGCAACTCATCAGGAGCCCTCAGATGACCCGCCATCACCATCAAGGACATCACCTTGACCGTCCTCCATCCTCTCATCACCTGCATCTCCAGCTCTGGACCAGCTTGCATCCTCTTCATCTTCTTCATCTCCCTCTCCATCTTGATGTCCCCAGCCCTCCTGCCAGCCAACGAGACCGATTGGTCACTCAGATACTGTACCCTATTCCTCAAAGCTAGCTAGCAACCACCTGCTCTGCACCTAAAAGACTGCTCCTCCTATGGGACTGTCAGACTATATTTGGTGTTTCTTTTCCAATTATCCTTGGCCAAGATGGTTGGGTATTGACAAATTATTATTCTTGATGTCTGCAGACGTAGGACACTAGGTGACCCTGTTAGAGGTATACCACATACTGATAGAAAATGTATGACTGTTTAACCCTATAGTTATTCCTGTTAGACTTGTATAATTGCCTCCTACTGCTAAACACTGTTTTAGGCATGACAATCATATAACCTATTACTTTCCAGTGGAACCAGTGGCTGCTACCAATAAAACCTATCTGTTTGCATCTGGAACCATTGTGCCTTCCTCTCCTTGACCAAAAGAGATGAACCACCCACCTAAGTTCAGTCCCCACATGTCACATTTAACAGACAGTTTAAAAGGGTCTCCAGGAACATGTTAAGGTCTTATATTAAACCAGTATATGGATCCATAGATGAATGTGCAGGATAACTTTCAGGAACCAGCAGTAAACCTCAAGATTAGTGACCAACTTGCCATTTATGATGGCATGAATTGCTGAAATAGCAGTCAAATGCACCTTCACAGAGGCATACAGGAGAACTGATTCTGGTTAAGATAAGATCTAGAACATCTCTCACTGGACAAGTAAAAGAGTCTAGGTTATGAGTAACACACCATATCACAAAACATTTTATTTCTGGTAGTAGGTATGCCTAATGTATAGCACCAGCTGCAATGAAAACATCAGTAACCACAGGTTAAACCCCAAAGTGTGAGAATTTTACATCCTCAGGAGACAGGCACGGAGGTGCAGAGATTGGAGATCAGATGTATGAGACAGTCCTGCTCAGGAGAAAGAAGTCCTACAGGTACAGGAAGAAGGACAGGTGTCACTGCCAGCTCATGTAGCTGTGGGAATCAGATTTGTCTGGGCCAGAGTATTGCCACTAGAATAATTGTGGCATTTTCTGCCTGAAGCTTAACCAGAACCCTCTGTTTAATCAGGAATGAAGGAAATGTGCAAAAGACAAGAAACTCCCTTTCAAGAAGAGGGATAATGTGTCTCACCAGAAAACTCCAGGCTCTGGATCAAGAGAGGAAAAATGCTGCAGTTTTGCGTTGAGTGGGGATGCAAAAAGTTCTAGCTGTGGAGTGCCCATCAGTCAAAGAGGTAATTTATAACAAAGCCCAGAAATTTCCACTCATAAGACAGTGTCCATGACTGACTGAGGTGGTCCAACAAGCAGGAACATAACCATTAGAAACACTGTTGTATTGCCCAATACAAAACTCACATTGCCTCCCTGCAGCAGGGATAGGAGTGGACACCTTGTTTGTTGAGGTAATGCATCACTTAAACATTGTCCATCCGGATCAGCAGTGGGTGACCTTGCAGACTGACAGTGAAGAGTAGTAGGCTATGTAGAACAGTCCTCATCACCATAGTGTTGCTGTGTAGAAAGCGGTCAATAGAGGACCATAGACCATGTAACTGTAGTGACCTTATATGGGCATCTCTTCTTGAGCTGGATGCTTCATTGCCAGGACAGTGAGGGGTGTGGGACAGAGAAAGAGCCCCTTGCTGAGGTGGAGAGGTACAACCACCAGAGAGTGCAAGACAAAGAGGAGATGCCACAGAAATTAGATATTCCAGGTTGTTGCAATACTGGCCCTGCTGGACACTGGCACCATCGAGGAATCCTCATGTAAATTCATGCCAATGGGACAGTTATGATGTTGCCAACTTAATATTTTTCCTTGTGATCTGAGAAAAAGAAATTCTGGCCATATTTTTGTGGGTGAAAAAACAATTTTGCAGAGCTCTAGTAAGGGGTCTTATGTCAATTCAATGGGATGTATATCAGCTTGCATCTAGCAAGACTCTGAAATGCCGTATGGGGACCACCCAATATTGTGTATACCTATTCCTGCCAACCAGATCCCTGTCAGCCTGTACATTTTATATATGCCCAAGGTGTGGAAGCAGGGGGCAGTGAGCTAGTGTGGACCTGGTTCTCTGAATATTTCATGTAGCCCTTACACTCCAGCCTCTATGTGCCAAATAATACACAGTGCAGTGCATGCAAGCTTGCAGAATGGAGACATAACCAAAGAAGTGAACACCTTAAAGAGCTCCAATGCTGTTTATTTGAAAAAGTTTCCCGAAGCATTCTTATATGAGATGTTGCTTTGATTTAACCCCAGTGGCCCTCTAATGTATAAAAAAGTCTTTGCAATTGATATCAGTAATGCATGCCCCCATGCTCTCAAAATTCCTGTATTACAAAACTTTGAAACGTGGAGCTTTACAGAATCATCTTCAGGACGGGGAAGGGACTGGTTGGCTATTTCCACTGAGCAAGAATTTTCAATCTCTTTTACTTCAAACAATACAAATATCAAAATTCTGCAAAGTGGTCAGTTGAAGTCTGGTTCCAGCGCTGTAAGTTACCAGTGGGAGGCTTGATTAAAGCATCAAAATGGTTGCTCTTCAAAATGTGTGAGACCATGCTTTTGATTTGTAGCAGGGAAGTTCAACAAGCTGCGAGGCTAGCTAGTAACACTATTGAAAAGAGAGAATGTATTTCAGTTGCTAGAAAAGAGACTTGCCAAGCAAGATACCTCCCTTCAGCGGCGCTGTGATTCCCAGCACAGTGACTCAACATGCCTGGCAGCTAGCCTCTGAGCCAGCTGCAGTACTCCTGCCACTGGGACTGAAAAATGCAGTTGCTGTAGCAATACGTTTCCAGGTCTCTGTGCACCAGGCCAGGCTGAGTGGAGGGGGAAGGGAGGTAGTTTTGCTAGACTCAGAAATAGAATTCAGTTGTTTATAAAACAAAAAGCATCCTCGGATTTAATATCCCAGGGAAGAACTTACTGATTCATGCTGCCATTACTAAACTGACTCTGAGTGATTGACCATGTCATAAAGCTATTTCACTATTCGAATGCTTGATTATGTGGAACTTTTATATTTCTCCTTCATGGCATTATAAATAATATTTCTTGTGGCTGGAAAAAAAGGACTCTGTTTCTGAGTTATACTTGGCAAATGAGAGAGTCCTGGCTATGTGTTGCTATTGAAGGAAATCATGTTGGATAAATAAAAGATAAGGGAGGTCAGGGTTTCCAGACTGGAGTGGGACAGATACCTTTGGACAAGAAGATTAAATAAACAGCAACCGTAAGCGTCATGGGCAGAATTTTCCAAATGGATCAATCTCAGATCTACTAACCCCTGAAAGGGAATATCCACACAGTTAGATATTCTATTAGATGGTCTAACAGGGTCTATCATTCAGACTCACCACTGTTTGAAAATTGCTACATTTTCATCAAAAGATGATGCAAACAGCTGAAAAACATGACTTTCTGTTGCAGATGCCTACAGCCTTCGAAAATAGGGAGGTTGAAACTGGATGCATTTGATTGGACATGGATGGCAGTGGATCATGCCACTCGTCCATTTCTCACTCTTGGAAATGCTGCTTATGTCTCTAAAATCTTGTTTACTTAAGAGCACCAGTATTTGTTAATCACCATAAAATGTCACTATAAATTTTGTGTTTTCCAATTCCGTGATTCTCTACCTGCCTCTGACCTGTTCCCATCTGGTCAGTCCCTCCAACCCTGACACCCACAACACTGGGACGTACCCTCTGCTATACTTCCATGGCTTACCCCATGTAGTGGGGCTGTGGAGGCTGACCGTCTCACCAGAGCAGCATCTAGTGATTGATAAACACAGTCAGGTGTGCAGGCCTATGGGGAACATAACAGTCACATATCCTTGACTAAACTATTCCCTAGGATTTTGTTCCAACAATGTGCTATGAAAATTTGTACATGCACAGCCATGCTGGCATCTGGCAATGTCCTTCTCCAAAGATGTGGCTCCTGCTGTGCTTCCATCTGACTGATGCCCGGTTGCAGGCATGGTGTAGAACACCCAGTTCCCATTCCCCAAAGGAGGGGATCAGTCCCTTGGGTGCTCAGTCATCCTTTCTCTAGTAATCGATGTCTTGAGTGCACTCTTGAACCCGGGTCACTGATGAAGCGCCAACGGGCCAGCTTGTCATTCAGTTGTTTAGCAGAAATGTACTTCTGCCATCCTTATGTAACCTTCTCACTGATTTAGGATTAGCCTTCCAGACTCGTTTAATGGGGAGGGAGTCCATGAAATAACAAGCATTTGTCAATGCCAAATGTTGATTGCGTTGGTCTGTTGAGCTCGCGCAGTGGGCCTGTGTCACTGGCTCAGTCTGTTTGTCTCATTGCTGCAGGCTGCTCTTTTGTACTGGGCTGCTGCATGCATTGGCACCTTGTTTTGCTGAGGAAGAAATATGCAGCTGTCCCGACAGAGCTCCATTGAGGTGGCTCACTCCCCCTGTCTCACTCGCTCATTCTGTTTGTCCTGGTGCTGCAGGCTGCCCTTTTGTACTGGGCTCCTGCCTCTGTTGGTGGCTTTTTCTACCCATGAAGAAATCCACAGCTGTCCCAGCAGAACTCTGTTGAGGTTGCTCAGTCCGCCTGTCTCACTCACTCATTCTGGTTCTCATGGCGCTACAGGCTGCCCTTTTGACACTGGGCTCCTGCCTCTGTTGGCGCCTTTTCGCCACAAAGAAATCTGCAGCAGTCCCGACAAAGCTCCGTTGAGCTCGCTCCTCCCCTTCTCTCACTCGCTCATTCTGTTCTGCGGAGCTGCAGGCGCCCTTTCTACTGGGCTTCTGCCTGCGTTGCTGCCTTCTTATGCCCATAAAGAAATTTATAGCAGTTACAATACAGCTCTGTTGAGCTCACTCACTCGCTCATTCTGGTTTTCCTGCCTTTTTCTTCCCACAAACAAATCTGCAGCAGTCCCAACAAAGCCCTGTAGAGCTCACTGACTCCCCCTCCCTCACTCACTCATTCTGTGTCTCCTGGTGCTGCAGGCTGCCCTTTTGTACTGGGCTCCTGCCTGCAGTGGCGGCTTTTTCTGGCCAGAAAGAAATCTGAAGCAGTCCCAACACAGCTCCACTGAGCTCGCTCACTGCCCGTCTGTCACTCTTGCATTCCATTTCTGCCGGGGCTGCAAGCTGGCCTTTTGTACTGGGCTCCTGCCTGCGTTGCCGCATTTTCTATCCACAAAGAAATCTGCAGTAGTCACACTAGAGCTCTGATGAGCTCGCTCACTATTGTCACTCACTCGTTCTGTTTGTCCTGGCGCCGCAGACTGCGCTTTGCATGGGGCTCCGACTGCATTGGCCACTTGTGTCTGTCCACAAAGAAATCTGCAGCTGTCCTGACAGAGCTGCATTGAGGTCACTCAGTCTCCCTCTCTCATCGCTTATTCTGTTTGTCCTGGTGCTGCAAGCTGCCCTTTTGTACGGGGTTCCTGCCTGCACTGGCCTCTTTTTCTGCCCACAAAGTAATCCCAGCAGTCCTGACAGAGCTCCGTTGAGCTCACTAAGTCCCCTTGTCTCACTCGCTTGTACTGTTTGTCCCACCACTGCAGGCTGGCCTTTTGTACTGGGCCCCTGCCTGTATTGATGCCTTTTTCTGCCCACAAAGAAATCTGCAGCAGTCCTGACAGCGCTTCGGTGAGTTCGCTCACTCCCCCTCCCTCACTCGCTCTCTCATTCTGTTTCTCCCTTTTGTACTGGACTCTTGTGCTGGGGCCTTTGTCTGCCCACAAACAAATCCGCAGCAGTCCCAACAGAGATCAGTTGAGCTCGGTCACTCCCCCCCCCCCACTCGGGTGATCTTAATCTGTCCCAAACACTGATTTCCCAGAGTGACCGAGCTATTGTCCGGCAGGAGTGCAAAAACATATTTTAGCCAGGATGTGAAAAGTGACAGCTGTAGTGTTCATAAGGAGGTGTGTAAAAATGGCACTGTTGAAAATGTGGCATGACAGTATTACAAATTTGCGAAATTAGAAGGGTAAGTGGAAACACCGCAACGCACGCTTGTAACACAGTCATGTTATGGCAGTCCCAACAAAGCTCCGTTGAGCTTGCTCACTCCGCTTCTCTCACTCACTCATTCTGCTGTGCTGGCAATGCAGGCTGCCCTTTTCTACTGGGCTCCTGCCTTCTTATGCCCACAAAGAAATTTGCAGCAGTTACAATACAGCTCTGTTGAGCTCACTTACTCACTCATTCTGGTTTTCCTGCCACTGCAGGCTGCTCTTCTGTACTGGGCCCCTGCATGCATTGCTGCCATTTTCTGCCCACAGACAAATCTGCAGCAGTCCCAACAAAGCCCTGTTGAGCTCACCGACTCCCCCTCCCTCACGTGGTTGTTTTGTGTCTCCTGGCACTGCAGGCTGCCCTTTTGTACTGGGCTTCTGCCTGCATTGGCGGCTTTTTCTGGCCAGAAGGAAATCTGAAGCAGTCCCGACACAGCTCCACTGAGCTCGCTCACTCCCCCTCTGTCACTCTTGCATTCTGTTTCTGCCGGCGCTGCAAGCTGGCATTTTGTACTGGGCTTCTGCCTGCATTGCCGCATTTTCTGCCCACAGAAATCTGCAGCAGTCACACTAGAGCTCCATGAGCTCACTCACTACCGCTCTGTCACTCGCTCATTCTGTTTCTCTTGGCACATGAACTGCACTTTGCATGGAGCTCCTGGCTATGTTGGCAACTTTGTCTGTCCAAAGAAATCCACAGATGTCCCGACAGAGCTATAATCGCTCATTCTGTTTGTCCCTAGCACTGCAAGCTGCCCTTTTATCGGGGTTCCTGCCTGCATTGGCACCTTTTCTGACACAAAGAAATCCCAGCAGTCCTGACAGAGCTCCATTGAGCTCACTAAAGTCCGTTGTCTCACTTTCGCTCATTACTGTTTCTCCCTGCTGCAGGCTGGCCTTTTGTACTGGGCCCCTATGCCTGTATCGACGCCTTTTTCTGCCCTCAGACAAATCCGCAGCAGTCCTGACAGCACTTCGGTGAGTTCGCTCACTCCCTCTCACTCACTCGCTGTCTCGTTCTGTTTCTCCCAGTGCTGCAGACTGCCCTTTTATTCTGGGCTCTTGTGTTGGGGCCTTTGTCTGCGACAAACAAATCTGCAGCAGTCCTGACAGAGCTCAGTTGAGCTCGGTCACTCCCCCCTCTCACTCGGTCGATCTTAATCTGTCCCAGATACTGATTTCCCAGAGTGACTGTCTATTGTCCACAGGAAAGCAAAACATATTTTAGCCAGGATGTGGAAATGGCAGCTGTAGTGTTCATAAGGAGTTGTGAAAAAATGCCACTGTTGAAAATGTGGCGTGACAGTATTACAAATTTGTGAAGTTACAAATGTGCATGGAAACAGTTCAATGCACACTTGCAACACAGTCATGCTATGGAGTTTCGTCACCAAATTTTCAACATAGGGATTTTTGGACCTCCGCTCATGAAGAGTACCACTGTCATTTTCATAATCTGTCCCGAAAACTGATTTCCCTCAGTGACCACGTTATTCTGCGCCGGACCTGTGAAAACACATTTCGGTCAGGATGTGAAAAATGACAGCTGTACTGCTCATAAAGAGGTGTGAAAAATGGCACTGTTGAAAATGTGGCATGACAATATTACAAATCTGTGAAGTTACAAGGGTGCGTGGAAAGTGCAACTCACACTTGTAACACAGTCAATTGATGGGCTATCATCACCAAGTTTTCAATATAGACATTTTAGGACCTCTGCTCATGAACAGTATCATTGTCATTGTCTTAATCTGTCCCGAACAGTGATTTCCCACAGCGGAACTCTATTCTGCGCTGGAAATGTGAAAACACATTTACGGCCAGGATGGGAAAATGACAGCTGTACTGTTCATAAGTAGGTCTGGGAAAATGGCAATGTTGAACATCTGGAGTGAAAATATTAGAAATTCACGAACTTACTAGCATGCGTGTCAACTGCGCAATGGACGCTCATAACACAGTGATTTTATGGAGGATCGCAACCAAATTTTCAACATAGGCATTTTTGGACCTCTACTCATGAGCAGTGTCACTGTCATTTTCTTAATCTGTCCTGAACACTGATTTCCCACAGCGACCATGCTATTCAGCTGTCCAGACAGAGCTCTGTTGAGGTAGCTCAGTTTCCCTCCCTCTTCGCTCATTCTGTTTGTCCTGGCACTGCAAGCTGGCCTTTTGTACTGGGCTTCTGCCTGCGTTGCCGCATTTTCTGCCCACAAAGAAATCTGCAGCAGTCACACTAGAGCTCCACTGAGCTCACTCACTACCGCTCTGACACTCACTCATTCTGTTTCTCTTGGCGCCGCAGACTGCACTTTTGCATGGAGCTCCTGGCTGTGTTGGCAACTTTGTCTGTCCACAAAGAAATCCGCAGATGTCCCAACAGAGCTCTCATCACTCATTCTGTTTGTCCTAGCACTGCAAGCTGCCCTTTTGTACGGGGTTCCTACCTGTATTGGCACCTTTTTTCTGACACAAAGAAATCCCAGCAGTCCTGACAGAGCTCCGTTGAGCTCACTAAGTCCCGTTGTCTCACTCGCTCATACTGTTTCTCCCACTGCTGCAGGCTGGCCTTTTGTACTGGGGCCCCTATGCCTGTATCAACACCTTTTTCTGCCCTCAGACAAATCCGCAGCAGTCCTGACAGTGCTTCGGTGAGTTCGCTCACTCCCCCTCACTCACTCGTTGTCTTGTTCTGTTTCTCACAGTGCTGCAGGCTGCCCTTTTGTTCTGGGCTCTTGTGTTGGGGCCTTTGTCTGCGACAAACAAATCTGCAGCAGTCCTGACAGAGCTCAGCTGAGCTCGGTCACTCCCCCCTCTTACTCGGTCGATCTTAATCTGTCCCAGATACTGATTTCCCAGAGTGACCGTGCTATTGTCCACAGGAAAGCAAAAACATATTTTAGCCAGGATGTGGAAAATGACAGCTGTAGTGTTCATAAGGAGTTGTGAAAAAAATGCCACTGTTGAAAATGTGGCGTGACAGTATTACAAATTTGCGAAGTTACAAATGTGCATGGAAACAGTTCAACTCACACTTGCAACACAGTCATGCTATGGAGTTTTGTCACCAAATTTTCAACATAGGGATTTTTGGACCTCCGCTCATGAAGAGTGCCACTGTCATTTTCATAATCTGTCCTGTACCCTGATTTCCCTCAGTGACCACGTTATTCTGCGCCGGACCTGTGAAAACACATTTCGGTCAGGATGTGAAAAATGACAGCTGTACTGCTTATAAAGAGGTGTGAAAAAATAGCACTGTTGAAAATGTGGCATGACAATATTACAAATCTGTGAAGTTACAAGGGTGCGTGGAAAGTGCGCAACTCATACTTGTAACACAATCAATTGATGGGCTATCATCACCAAGTTTTCAACATAGGCATTTTAGGACCTCTGCTCATGAACAGTATCATTGTCATTTTCTTAATCTGTCCCGAACGGTGATTTCCCACAGCGACCGCTCTATTCTGCGCTGGAAATGCGAAAACACATTTCGACCAGGATGGGAAAAATGACAGCTGTACTGTTCATAAGTAGGTCTGGGAAAATGGCAATGTTGAACGTCTGGAGTGAAAATATTAGAAATTCACGAACTTACGAGCATGCGTGCCAACTGCGTCATGGACTCTCGTAACACAGTCATTTTATGGAGGATCGCAACCAAATTTTCAACATAGGCATTTTAGGACCTCTACTCATGAGCAGTGTCACTGTCATTTTCTTAATCTGTCCTGAACACTGATTTCCCACAGCGACCATGCTATTCAGCTGTCCAGACAGAGCTCCGTTGAGGTAGCTCAGTTTCCCTCCCCCTTTGCTAATTCTGTTTGTCCTGGCACTGCAAGCTGCCATTTTGAGAAGGGCTCCTGCCTGCATTGGTGCCTTTTCTGCCCACAAAGAAATCCCAGCAGTCCTGACAGAGCTCTGTTGAGCTCACTAAGTCCCTTGTCTCACTCGCTCAAACTGTTTCTCCTACCACTGCAGGCTGGCCTTTGTACTGGGCCCTGCCTGTATTGACACCTTTTCTGCCCACAAAGACATCCGCAGCAGTCCTGACAGCACTTCAGTGGGTTCCTCACTCCCTCCCTCACCTCTCTCTCTTGTTCTGTTTCTCCCAGTGCTGCAGGCTGCCCTTTTGTACTGGGCTCTTGTGTTGGGGCCTTTGTCTGCCACAAACAAATCCATAGCAGTCTGACAGACTCAGTTGAGCTCGGTCCTCCCCCTCTCACTCAGCTCGATCTTAATCTGTCCCAAACACTGATTTCCCACAGTGACCATGCTATTGTCTGCAGGAGTGCAAAAACATATCGTAACCAGGATGTGGAAAATGACAGCTGTAGTGTTCATAAGGAGTTGCAAAAATGCCACTGTTGAAAATGTGGCGTGACAGTATTACAAATTTGCAAAGTTACAAGAGTACGTGGAAACAGTTCAACGCACGCTTGTAACACAGTCAATTGATGGGCTATCATCACCAAATTTTCAACTCAGGCATTTTAGGACCTCTGCTCATGAACAGTACCACTGTCATTTTCTTAATCTGTCCCGAACAGTGATTTCCCACAGCGACCGTTCTATTCTGCGCCGGAAAAGCGAAAACACATTTTGGCCAGGATAGAAAAAATGACAGCTATACTGTTCATAAGTAGGTCTTGGAAAATGGCAATGTTGAAAATCTGGAGTGAAAATATTAGAAATTCGCAAAGTTACAAGTGTGCGCGCCAACTGGCCACCCAGCACACTCATAACACAGTCATTTTATGGAGGATCGTTACCAAATTTTCAACATAGGCATTTTAGGACCTCTACTCATGAACAGCATCACTGTCATTTTTTTAATCTGTCAGGAACACTGCTTTCCCACAGCGACCACGCTATTCTGCGCTGGAAGTGCGAAAACACATTTTGGCCAGGATGTGAACAATGACAGCTATACTGCTCACAAGGAGGAGTGACAAAATTCTAATGTTGAAAATCTGGCATGAAAATATTGTAAATTCGTGAAGTTACAGTGTATGTAACAACTGCACAACGCCTGCCTCAGTAAAACACTAATTTTGATTTTTCTCAAATTTCAACATAGGCTTTTGAGAGCCCACCTCATGAACACTGGCACTGTCATTTTGTAATCAGCCCTGAAGGGTGATTCCGCACAGTGACTGCGAAACCACCTTCGGGGCGATTAACGCCATGACAGTTCAAGAATTCATGAGGAGGGTCCCAAAAATCCCATGTTGAAAATTTGGTGGAAAAATCCCAAAATGCCCAAGATATGCACTAAAGTTGGCAAAACTCTATTTATTACATTATACAGCTTACCGGCATTTCCTCAGTTATGATCAGCTTTGAAGAGTGCAGGCGTGTTCCGGTCCACGAAGTCGTCGACGAGTTCGGAGGTAAGTATGGGGTGAGGGTGTGTGGGGAGGCTGGGTCGCGAGTGGGTGAGTGCGGATTGTGGGAGGGTGCGGGGGACTCGAGGACCGTTTCCTTTCTTTTAGGTACAAGAAAACATCACGGACGCTTTCTACATCACAGGGGCATGGGAGCACGCTGGGGTGGGCTCCCAGCGTGCCACCGGAGTCTGGGGGGACACCTGTAACTGATGGGGGATTGGGCACCCCCGTCGGCATACAACAAAAGGGGGGTGGTTATTTCTGCCAATGGGGATTGGGCACCACGTCAGCAAACAACAAAAGGGTGAGGGGATTTCTTTCTGCTGACGGGGATTGGGCTCCCCCGTCGGCAAACAACAAAGGGAGAGGTTTATTTCTGCCGACAGGGACTAGGCACCCCATCGGCAAACAACAAAAGGGGGTTCCTTTGTGCCGACGGGATTGAGGCACCCGTTGGCAAACAGCAAAGGGATTCAGCACCCGCTGCACACAATTAAGCGGGTACATAATGCCGACGGGAGTGGGCTCCCCGTCAGAAAATAAACATGGGGATACATATTGTTTGTGAATATGGTGGCAAGCCACGCCATGTTCACAAACAATATCTAACCCTCCATCCGCCTGCAATGACGGGTCGCTCCCTCATTGCAGCGGATGGCTAACGCTGCAATGACGGCCCCTGATTGCAGCAGCTGATTTTTAGAAAGTTGTGGCATGCTGGCTGAACTAGTGTCAGCAGCAGCGTGCCACAACATTGGAGGACAGGGGCAAGTCTTTGCAGGCTGTGGGGGCATTGGGCACAACAGTACCACGCCCCCACAACCTGCTTCTGGAGAAACCTGCTGCAACATGTTTCTTGCGCATGCGTGCAATCAACATAATAAATTGATGTACTGTACATGTCCTCTTGGGCCTGCGGTGACCTGCTTAGTGCAGGAACCTTTTCTTGGTTGCTGATTGCTGCACATTCTCTGGTTAGCAGGTAAACATGTGGTAACTATTACCTGAGTTTCCAAATCAAGTGTAAAGTCCAAAAGAATCTGTTTTAATAAAAGTTAAAAACTCATGACCATATCACTTCAAGGAGAAAAATCATATGTCCCAGCCAGGGGGGTGTCAAGTACTTCTTTCTATAGTGTGAACTGCAGTTTCAGGAACTGCAACATCCTGCTACAGGAGGCACGTTGTTAGGGCACAGGCTGTCTACTAAGCATTTTCAGTTCTTCTGGGGCTGTAAGCAACCCTGGGGCACTTAGAACATTAACTGAACTGTAGGCTTCTTACCCAAATTACTTTGCAGGACCAGCAAGAAGCAGACTTACTCAGACTGCAGGCTCAGATTTCGAACAGCACCAGCACTGAAATATAAATGTAGCTATGGAGCATTCCACTGGAGGTCAATCAGGGATTCCATCCTTCTAACCTCCCCTACACTCTGTACCCACTTGGCCACTTTCCCCAAGAGAAAGTCAACCATATTCCAAGGGTTCTGGCATGTCCACCGCTCTGTAGAATTACAGTAGCCTATTTAGAGCCCTGGAGCCTACATAATCTCCACCTATTCTATGCTATTGTCCCATAAATTGAAGGACCAGTGGGGATTTATTTACAAGGGCTTTTGAGGCAGTCACCCTCTAGGGGTCTCAGTTTCCACAGCTTCTGTCTCTCACCCTCTTCTAAGCTTTACCCGCATAGTGTAGATGGTTCTTAACCAAATTACCCACTTCTTCCAGTATAGGAGATCTCCTCCCCCTACCCAGGAAGTGGGAAGATACCAAGGCACCTTAATGCATTTCCTTTTCAATGTCCAGAACGATGATATTTTCTATCACAAAGGCTGCAAAATTAGCTTTGAGTGTAAGAAGAATCAGCATATGGTGGAGTAGCACCCCACCAGGGGCTCCAGGGTAGATAGCTGCCACCAAGATCCCAAGACTTAGGTGGGTTTCATTTCCAGCAAGGCATTCAGCTCCTTCAGCTGTAATCAACAACTCTTCCAGCTCCCCTCATTGAACTGAACTGAGAAAACAGCCACATCCTATGATTCATCAGTCACCAGGAGCATACCACACCTCCTGAAACCCCCAGCCAATCCAGCCAGTAGGGACTGTCCAGGCTGGCAAGAGTTAACCCTTTGAGGTCCAAATAACCTACTGGTTGGCCAGAGCCATCCAAGAGTTATACTTAGATTCATCAGCTGTGGAGTTCTAATTCCTTTAGACAGGTTTAACGTCATTTTCCATTTTGACTAATTTTGTGATTAGTGACTCAAGTCACTAAATATGGCTGAAGCCACCAGATCTCTCAGGATGCTGCTGGCACACATTTCTTTTTATAGATTTCTCTTTGGCCCTCGGATGGCCAGAGGAAGGAGAACCCCACCCCCTACATTGGCTAAGGTCCCAGCATATTGGGATCCAGCATCAAGGAGTTTGTGCCAAAGGTTTTTTCCCAGGACATTCCCCCCCCTCATCTGACCGAAGTGGGGCCGAGCATGCAATGACCTCAGTGCATGAACGAGTGCACTCCCACACCTGATGTTCAGAGGTCTACCAATCCCCACCCCGACAGGCACCCAGTATAGTCCTGGACTGCCCTACCACCCTGGCATTGCTAGGGGTCAGCAGGCACTGGGAAACCAAGGTCTCTCCCTTCCCAGAGAAAGCCAGCAGTCCTTAGGATGTTCAGCCTCCTCCCCTCTCCTGGAAGACCCTCCAACATCTGAGGTCTGCTTCTGAACCCTGGTTGTTGACGCCACAGAAGGAAGCTGCTGTGCTAGTGGGCCAGCTGCCAGCTCCTATTTCTAATGGAAAACAGAACAGCCCTGCCAAAAATGCTTACTTTTATCTCAGTAAGCACAACAAAGGAAAGGAAGCTTTTCAAAATGTCAAAACCACGTATCTCACTTCATGAATTAAATAAAATACTGTAGAAATCAAAATAGATATGTTGATGTTTTTTGTTTGTGCTAACTGCTGTTTAAAACATTTCTTTGCCACTGCTGCTTTAATTTAGTACTGACCGGATTAGCAGAGGACACAAGGCATGTTATTAGACTAAGTGTACAGGGGCAGAAGAACTTGTATTCATATAACATTTTTTCATACACATGGTATCCCAAAATGCTTTAAAAGAAATGAGACAGAGTGATAATGAAGTGACTGCAAATGTGTAAAGGCAGCCATTTTGCACATCAACACCCACAAACAGCCTTGGGAAATTGCCTGAACCAGTTTTAATGAAGGGGAATGTTGGCCAGGATGCTGCAGAAAATCCCAAATTCTTGTAAAAAGTGCTTTGCGTTCTTTTACTTACACCTGCACACCCACCAGGATAGCACCAGAGATGGGCAGAAGGGACCTCAGTTTAAAGTCTCATCTGAAGAACAGCACACCCTGTAGTATAGCATCACCATAGAACAACACTTGGGTGCAACATTTATGGCATGAGCCCAGTACCCCACTCCAGAGATAGAGAGCATCCTCTAGGATGCCCACTCCTTCTCCCCTTGTTGGCCCTCTGATGCCCAGTGCTTGTTTCCAGACACTGGTCATCAGTGTTACAAGTTGGTATGCTGCCACGGCACTGATAAGTCAGTTCATAGGAACACATTTTCAATTAATGTGCCATGAGGCATGGACACACAATGGCTCAGTGGAGTGCTATCCGCTTCCACATTGGCAACCGGGTTTGAGACCAGACACAGATATTGTGTCAGACTGCCAGAGGTCTGGGGTAGTGCTGCCAAACAGCAGTGCTTCCAGCCGAGGAGGGTAGGTGCTGCATTTTAGCTGCTGCAGCAACCCCTGTTGTGGACTAGGGGAGCTTGTCTCCTCTGCTGGGTAAAGAGTAACTGCCCAACATATGAGGTGGGAGAAAACTGAAAAACACATGCCTTCCTGCCACTATTAATGATGTCCACTGGTATTCTCAGATCGGACACTGTGGATCCCTACTGGCCTTGATGGTTGGAGGAGTAGCAGATGGAGCTGGGAGGCCTCTGATTCAGGGACTGACAAAAGGAGGACACAGTGGCAGGGGGCAAAAAGCTGGATAAAAAAAGAATATTGAAGCATAATCAATCGTTTGGAGCAGCAGTTGAGTTACCATTCATGATGCTGGCAACCTGAGTCTGGGAGCAAGCTTGTGTGTGCTGCCTCTGGGGAGAGGGCTTGATTACATTCTGTAAGAATCTCTCCTCCTCTGGAGAGGGGTGGCAATGTGCTTTGCATCATGCTGTCCACCTGGAGATCTACAGGTAGTATCATATGCATGCACTATGATGCCCATTTTGCCCAGGGTGGGGAAGGAAAGTGGGAAAAAACTGACTTCAGTAGGATGATGGTTAACCCTTTACAGGCCTTGCTGTGATGACCAGGTACCCACCTCATTTGGATCCAGTCCCGGTGGGTCTGGGAGAACCCTGTCTGCCCCAGTTTGGTGGGGGAATAGTGGAGGTGGTCTGTACCTGGAGAAGTCGAGGTGAATGGGCTGGGAGAGCAGGACAGAATGGGCCAGGTCTGGGGAGTGGAGCAGAAAAACCTTGATTGGAAAAGAAGACTGCTAAAGTATTCCTGTCATGGGTGATTGCTGATGGAAAGACCCAACCTGTTCAGCACTTCAATACTGAGGACAGGTTATCAAACACATTGTGTCTGCAGTCCTGCAGAGCCATTTCAATGGAAAATGTGATGAGTTTAGCCAATTTTTTCTGGGCAAGGTGTCTTCACTTTGTGCTGGGATATCCTCAAGTGGCCCATTATTTGCAGACAGTGTTATGTCTTTGATGGGCAGTGGCACTCTGTTCATGTGGCTAGAGTTTTAACTGGTGTCAGCTGATGATGTCCTCCTGGCAGTTTCTGATCCACACACCACCTGTTTATTGGATCCTGGGCTGACCCAGCTTCTTTTAGACTGCTGTGTAAAACTCAGTCTGATTTTTGTGCGGATCATTGGGTGCTCCAATGAACTGGGTGTAGGTAGGGGTGTTTTTATTGGCGAATACATAACAAACATTTACATCATTTAGAACTGAAAAAGAATACATTGAATCTACGTTCTTTTGCTCATATTAAACTACATTTGAGTCTTTTGTTTATGAGTGATACACAGTGAATCCGTAACCTGTTAAACCTTCACCTTCCTCTCTAGTGTTTAATCATATTTCCTCAAGAAAGTAAACCCTCCACCACACCATCACACGTGCTGTAGAGTGTGATTTCAAATCTTTTGATATATTGATATATTTCAATATATTCAATATATTGTCCACACAGCTTGTTCACACAGTATCTGAAATACATCATACAACATGATCTTCTGTTGAAAAATAAACCGACAGCGACTCTGCTATAAGTAATATTTCAATATTGCAAAGAAAACTGCCATAGTGCCATATTCATATCTACAGTACTACACAATCTCGGGAAACACCCCAAAGCCAACTCCTCATAAGTAAGCGTAATCATCCATGGCATCTTCCACTGTTACACCAAAACATTCCATAAACCTACAGTATATGAACAATTCAACAGAAAATGTTCTTGCATTTCGATAACAACTTTACAATTTGTAGGATGTAGGGAGGGGATTTTCCCCTCTGTCTTGAAAAGGGCAGTGGAGGGGCCCCTCCTTAAGAAGCCATCTTTGAACCCTGATGATCTCTCAACCTATAGGCCTGCCTCAAAGCTTACTTTTGTAGGGAAGTTGATCAAGAAGGTGGTGATGGTGGTGGAGCTGGAACAACACTGGAGAAATATGAGCCTTTCTAGTCAGGCTTCCAGCCACGTACTAGGACAGAGATGGCTTTAGTCAAGGTGCACCATGATCTCCTCCTGGCGAGGGATAGTTGATGCTGCTCCATCCTTTTCCTGCTTGATCTGTCTTTGGTTTTTGACATGGTGGATCAAGGGGTGTTATTGGCTTGCTTGAGGCATTCTGTAGGATTCACAGGTACAGTGTTCCAGTGATTCAAGTCCTACCTATCTGGAAAGGTGTCGTAGGTGGCACTTGGCTCTTTCATCTCCAGCAGTACTATGCTCTGTTATGGTGTGCCTCATTGGTTGGTTTTAGCTTCCATGCTGTTCGCCATGCACATGTTGCCATTGGGAAAGATCATGAGATACTATGTTTTGGATTTTCATTGCTATGCTGATGATAACCAGCTATATGCACCTTATGTGCCTGAGGATGATATGGTTCTCTGGGAATTGATGAGTACCTTAGGGAAATTCAAGACTGGATGTCTACCAGCTGGCTTAGAGTGAATCCTTTGAAGACAGAGGTGTTACCAGTGGAGCCGGGTTGGTCTGGTTTGGTGATGACGAGTGGTGGTGCTGTCCTTCCCTCCTTGCATGGCATAATGCTTGGAGCTATAAATAGGATGTGGAATTGGGGGTCATTGTAGACTACAAATTGACTTTAGAATATCAGGTGGCTGCTGTTGTCCACAGTGGCTTTTACAATCTCTGGAAGATCTCATGGATCAAACCCTTTCTGGAACTAGCTAACCTGGCACCCTGGTGCATACCCTGTTTGCATTTAGATTGCATTATTGTAATGCTCTATACCTTGGGTTATCAACGAAGTTGCTGCATCACTGCTGGTCCAGAAAGTGGCAGCTCGGCTGGTTGTTGGGACCTCTCAGTTCAAGCATATCACTTGCCACCATTGATATCTCAACTTTGTACTTCTTGACTGAAATAAATCTGTCAGTGAGTGCGTGTATTCACAAATGTATTTAAGTGTATTAACAAATTTTGCTAATTGTCGTACTTTGTTGTATTCCTTTCCATGTGATGTGTAAAATATTGTTTATGTAATTCTGCAAATGTTACATCTAGAAGTATCTGTAATTAATTCCGGGTTACCCCTGAATAAGGAACCATTACTGGACTCAGTGGGCCTACCGAGTTACCAAAATAAAATAAATAAATATCATGCCAGTTCTCTGCATTCTGCACTTGTTGCTGGTGCGGTGGTGTATCAACTTCAAAGTGCACTTGTTAATTTGCAAGGCCCTGCACAATCAAAGTCTGGGTACCTGAAAGACCTCCTGACTCTTTACACACCTGGTCACTCCTCTGGTCAGTGGAGGTGAATCTCTTGTTAACACCTAGGTCCAGTTTGAAGTCCTTGGGAGACAGGGCATTTGGCATGGCCACTCTGAGCCTCTAGAATGCCCTTCTCCAGTAAGTGAGAGGTGCATCATCCCTAACCTTATTTAAATCTCATTTGAGGACCCATTTATTCATGTTGAGTTTTGGACCTGGCACTACTGTATAATTTTTGTTCAACACCATTTTAACTGTAATACTATACATACGATATTTTACTGTAATTTCTTTGTTTTACTGTGAGGTGCCCAAACCCTCAGGAATACATGTCATATAAATAACATTTCTTGTCTTGTCCTGCCTGATGCATACACAATAATAGAAATCAATCTTCACATGTGGCACATTATCTCATTCATTTACATATTGCACATGCCCAGAATGTCATTTTTTTTATCCAAGTTTTCTCCCTGTGGTTGGTGTGGGCAGGCTTTGTCTGCTCTGTCCCTGACTTTTCTCATCCAGCATCTGCCCAATGGACTGCCATGCCCATGATCCCCCCACTGATTTGCCCCCCCGATGGGGCCAGGAAGAGTAAGGCTGTCCTCCCTTCCACCCAGTGACACATATCCAGATGGGACAGGACAATCATCCAACAGTGCGGGGAGGAGACAGGCTGGCAGGGCTTAATTAAGCCCACTCCAACATTTTTTCAATTTTCTGTTCCCGTGTTCCCCTATGCTGGGGCAAGCTCATGAGTGTGCACATCACAGAAACCCGCAGAGTGCGCAGGTCGTCTCCCCTGGGAGAGGAGAGTAGCCATCGGGCAAAGGTATAGTATAAACATTTACATAACTAATTTTCATATTTCAAAAGAACAGTTTGTTGCCAAAACAATGTTAATTTCTATTTTTAATATAATTTTGCCTTCACAGTATTAGTTTGCAGACTGTCAGGAAAGGTTTTGAGCACGAACCAGGTACTTGCCTGAGGGGGAATGTCTCCAGACTCCAGGGCAGGTTGGCTAGGATTCTGTGGACCTTTTCCCCCACCCAGGGGCCACCTAGTCCACCACTGTTGCTCCAGAGGGTATCTAGAAGGAGTGCCAGCTGGAGTGTGATATGCTCAAAGAGAGAGGGAATGGAGGTAAGAGAACACATTCCTCCATCAGTGCCACTACAGCACTCTTTTGCCACCCTGGTGGGACAGGACTGCTGAGACAAAGCACCAAAGGTAATAGCAAGGGAGGATGTGGTGGTCCTTCAGAGCAGAGAGGCCCCAAGGTGGGAGGAAGAGGACCCCAGCAGAACAGGAAGCAACTTCTGGTGGGGGCTTCAATTGTCAGGAGAAGGTTTGGGAACACAATGGGAGGGAAGGAATGAGGTGAGGTGCCTACTGGCTGCCTTGGCATCGGGGATGGGGAGTGGATCCTTAGGATCACTAGGGTGGCAGGGCAGGAGGGAAGCTGATGCCACTGTCCTTCTGGGTTGAATGACCTGTCAGGGGATGCAGCCTAGGTAGTGCAGGATAGGTTTAAGGAACTGGGGAGGGGCCTGAAGCAGGTAGCATGCATGGTAGGCTTCACTGAGGTGCTACTTGTGCAAGGTTGGGAGAGGAGAGGAAACACTGCAGTCTTCAACAACTGGTTGAGAAGGCATGGTGCAGCTAAAAGGGATTTAGCTACATTAGGACTGGGATCCTGTCTGGAGAGATAAGGCCTGTACAAATGGGATGGCCTCCATCCATCCAGGAGAGGAACAGCAGTCCTGAGTATAAGGCTTAAGTGCTACTTCAGTGGGCATTTAAACTAGCCATGAGGGAGGCAGAAGAAATGAGGAGGCAGTGAATCCCCCTCCCCAATACTGGAGCAGCACTGAAGAAAATCTGAGGGAAGTAAATTCCCTGGGGTAGTGGGGAGAATAGGAGCAAGGGGAAGGTTGGTGGTGAAGAGGTGAAATGAAGGCCAAGACAAAAACTAGGTAGGATAGGCAGAGGAGGATAAAAAGGGAAGGACAGTACTAGGAAAGAGAAGGGTGAAGGATGAACTCAGGAAGGAGGACAAAGTAGGGGCAGGAAGGGACAACAGGTGTGGAGTCATGTGCCCAATGCAAGCAGTCTAGGAGACAAGATTCTTGACCTTAAGGCTACCATTGTAGAGGTGGACCTGGATCTGGTGGCCATAATAGAATCATGGTGTACAGACAACCACAGCGGGAAGGTGGTCATACCAGGTTACAATATGATAGGACAGGGTTGTTTCTACCACTCCACAGCAGCCAACCTCTCCCCAACCCTGGACACCCATATTTCTCCACGGCACCCACCTCCAACCAATACCTCCCCACAGGGACACCCTGGGCCCACCCCTCCTTGTCATACCTACCTCCGCTCCCTACCCATCCCTTGTATCCCCACTAGTAGGATCTCACATCGGTACCTGGCTAAAGGTCCTAGTCACCACAGACTGCTAATCAGATTAATTGCTCTACTCCTTCTGCTCTCTGGAAACATACACCCCAACCCCGGGCTGTTGTCAACTAGCCACCCCACACCCCACTCTAGTACTGGCCTCAGCATTGCATTCATGAATATTTGAAGCCTCCTAAAAAAATCTGCCGCTCTCCAGTGCTGGGCTGTACAACACTGTCCTGATGTTATAGCACTATTTGAGACCTGGCTCTCAAGGAAAAACCCTGACTCGGTTATCTCCCTCTGTGGCTACACTCTGTTCAGTGATGACAGTATAGGCAAACATGGCGGCAAGTGCGCAGTCTTTATGTATGACACACTTTTAGGCCATGATCTCCCTGCCCCCAAGCTCAGTTTTAGTGCCCAAGCACTCACCCTTAAGGTTACCCTGACCCAGCCAGGGGCCCTCTTTTTCTCAGTCTCTTACATACCCCTGAGGGACCAGGGACCAGCTGTCCCTCCTCATTGATTACCTCACCACTCCCACAAGCGGAGCAGCTCATCCTAGGTGACCTTGATGTTGATTGGTGAGTACCACTGCCCCCATATCAGGGACTCCTTCACTGCCCTAGATATGACCCAACTAGTTACCTCACCCACTGATTTAACCGGTCAGGCGGCTCCAGAACCTCCTAGATGTAATTCTGTCAAACCGCCCCCATAAAATCAGGGATATTAATGTACTACTAGACTCTCTTAGTGACCACTCTCCTGTCCTCTGTCACTGGTCATCCCCCACACCAAAACTAGTGTCCCAGGTCACCTTGCGCCAGCGCTTTCACCCCGGGGCTCTTAGAAAGCTAAAAATGCACCTAGCCCAGCTTGACTAGTCCCCAGTCCTACTCACAATGGATATTGACTCTGCCCTAGCCTATTTCTCCAGTGCCTTCAGCAAGGCCTGCACCTTTCACCCCCTACCAGAATCAGTACCAAGAAAAACAATGCCCCATGGATCTCCCCATCCCTCATTCAAACATTGAAACAAAGTAGATAATCTCTGACATATTGCTGTTGAGACAAGCAAACTGGCCAACAGACAAGCCTATAATGCAGCACGTAACAAGTGCATCTGGGCTATAAGGCAGGCTGAGGCCGAATATTAGCAAGCCACCCTTGAATCCACTTGGGGCTCATCCTGTGCCTTCTGGAACAATATGAAAGAGCTCAATGGAAAGACCCACTCCCCTCCCCCATCACTACTCTCTATAGGTGGTACCCTCACTACTGATCATCCCCACATAGCTAAGTGCCTCAATATGGCTTTCTCAGATCTAAGCTCTGTCCTCCCCAACAACTTTTTTGAGCCTATCCCTGCCTTCACCCCATCTCAGATTGCCTCCCTTTCTACCTGTGTGCCATATCACCCCTTGAAGCCAGGCCTCATCTGCAAAAGGCCTTGGCTAGCAACAACCCCAGCTGTGATTCCCTGGACTCCAAGATTCTCCGATTAGTCCTAGATAATGTACTAGCCCCTCTTACCAACCTTTTAAACCGGTCTCTATGTCTTGGTCGATTTCCCAGTGCCTGTAAAATTGCAGAAATCACCCCTATCCATAAGAGTGGAGATAGAAATATCCCCTAACAATGGCAGGCCCATCTCCATTCTCCCCCCTCTCTCTCTCTCCAAAGCACTAGAAAAAATAGTGGCCATTCAGCTCTCTGAGTATCTGGCCAAATACGACCTGCTGTGTCCAGAAAAACATGGATTCTGCCCTGGACACAGCACCACTACAACCCTCCTGGAGTTCTCCCAGCACCTCCACTCTGCTCTTGACTCTGGTCATGTTGAGGGTGCAGTGTTCATTGACCTCTCCAAGGTCTTTGACACTGTCTGTCACCCCTCCTACCTGACTCCCTCCACCAACCTGGTTCTCCCCTGGCCCACTGGCTGAGTTCACCAGTTACCTCTCTACCAGATCACAGCACGTGAAGGTAAACGGCACCCTGTCCAATACCCTGCCCATTTGCTCGGGGGTTCCCCAGGGTTACATCCTGGGCCCTGTTGTGTTCAGCCTATTTCTCAACACCCTCTCTGCTTGGGCAATATGCTTTTCTATGCCGATGATGTGGTTCTCCATGCCTCCCACCCTGACCCCGCATCTCTTCAGGAATCCCTGCAGCACACATTCAACCAAGCTGAAAAGTGGTTCCTTGAACACTGGCTGGTCATTAATCTAAAAAAAACAAATCTATGCTTTTTTTGCATCACCAGAATAAGGCCAAAAATGCCCCCCCCCCCCGCATTCTCCGCAGTAATGCTCACCCTCTTGAGCAGGTGTCATCCTACAAGTACCTGGGCATCACCTTCGACTCGGCTCTTACATTCCACACCCACATCAATACTCTGTTCTCGGTCATAAACTCTTGGATTGGCCTTCTCTATCACCGCAGAGATTGACTCCCCCAAACTGCCCTCCGACTGGCCATCAACTCCTCTGTCCTGTAGTGGACTATGGCCTACCTATCTACACTGTGGCCTACAATACCGCCCTCACCAGAATCCAGACCTTGATAAACAAGGCCTGCAGGCTCCTGACCAGCACATCCCTCTGCACCCCTACTTGCCTGCTCTATTCCACCACCAATCTGCTCACCTTGGAGGAGCACCTGCACTACCAAACCTGCTTACTTGCCAAAAAATCCCTGCTAGAACTCCCCACCCCTGGGGGCCACCACATTTCTGAGGCTTGCATCCTCATCTGTTGCCACCCGTAGCTCAGTTAAGGCCACCTTTCTGGTGCCCCGTACCAAGACCTCCCTAGCCCAAAGGTCCTTCCACTACCACAACCCCACATGGTTCAACTTCCTCCCGCCCTCTGTCACTAAGTCTTCCAAAACTGGTCCCTTTAAAGTCACTCTCCGTAACCACAACTTTGGCGCCTGAAGCTGTAGTTGCCCTTAATCAACCTAATGCTGGGGTCCCTCCCTGTTTCTGGCCCATAGCCTTTCCAATGTCCGTTGGACTGTTTCCCCCCCTTTTTTTCTTTTCCTCATCCCTGTTTCCTCCCCCCCACCCTTCCACATAGGTATTTCCCTGGTATGACCAGGGTTGTGACTTCTACTTTTGTTATACTTTATACGATTGCTATTTTCTGCATGTAGCTTTATTCCGTAAACCACTGTTATATTGTGTTCTTTTGTTATCTTTATTGCACCTGTATGTTACCACTGTTGTATCTCACACTGTAACCATGTCTACCCTCCCTGTGACGAGGTGCCTTTGTAAATGAGTCCCTGACTCAAAGGTTCTAAATCCGACTTTCAAAAAATAAATAAATAAATATGCATGGGAAGGTGTGAAGGTCACAGAAAAACAAGGACACAGTGGGGAAAGAATGGGCTGGGGGTTCTTTGGGTTGGCTTAGAGATGGGATCTGGGGTCTTTATATAAGTGAGAGTGGTGTACAGGCCACCATCATAGGGGGAGAAATTGGACATAAATTTGGGGGAGGCCATAGGCAAAATGGCCAGTAAAGGGAAGTAGTAATTAAGGGTGATGGATGTGTACTGAAATATCCTGGCTGCAGCTACAACTAGGAGCAGGGTCATCCTACACTCCTTGCAAGGGGTATTTCTCAAGCAGCATGTTACAGATCTCACTAGGGATGGGGCAGAGCTGGATCTGGTACAGTACATACAAACAGGAACAGAACTGCAAACATCACAGTAGGTATCTCCCGGGTACGAGCGATCATTGTACATTGTGGTTTGGCATAAAGGTGGGGCAGGAGAAAAAACAGTACTAAAATGAGGGTCATGGACCTTCAGGTGGGCATATTTTAAAGAAATGGGAGACTGCCTTAGGAAATACCTTGAATACAGGGATAGCTGGGAAGGTGAAAGCACAGTTGAATAGAATAAAGGAGGGAATAACTAAGGTAACAACAAGCTGTTTAAAAGTACTAAGCAAGGATAAGAGAAGAACGAGGCCACTATGGTTCTCAAAGGAGGAGGCTAAGGTGGTAAGGGACAAAAACAAAACAGCTTTCAGGAAGTACAAGAACACCCAAATGGCGGCAGACTTGGAGGTATATTTAGAGAAACAAAGACAGGCGGGAAGGAGGGCAATTGCAAAGGCTCAAACTGAGGAAAGGATCACTCAAGAGATCAAGAAAGGACCCAATATTTTTTCAGATATATGAGTGAAAAGAGGAAGGCAAGGGGTGGTATAGTGAAGATCAGGAGAACAGGACAGGGGGACTGTGTAAAAGAAGACCAAGAAGAAGCTAACATTTCACAGCAGGGCAGACAGCCCAACATACATTAACATATATCGGGGAAGGGGGAGTGGACATAAGTGCCTTTATGGAAGAAAAAGTCCACCAGGGGTTGGAAGCCAAAAATAAAAACATGGTGATGCAGCCAGATGGAATACACCCAAGTTTACTTAAAGAACTGAGTGCTGTGCTAGTCATCCCTCTGACAACAGTATTTCAATTAATCAATCATTCATTCATTTATTGAATTGTAACATTTAGAATTTCATCTCATTTACAATTGCATCCACACATTAAACATAAAGCAATGTTACGACATACAAATACATTCATCATAAATTCTGATTTTACATTAATGGATTTTAATTTCCATTAAAAGTATATAAATAGGACTCATTTATCCAAAACAATTGCAATGTCCGTTGAATTTTTTTCTTAAAGAGGCCTTAAAACATGTCAGAATAGGTAAAATATTTAATCCCATCTTTTTTTGTAATAATGCACAAGTTCGTGGTACTGCTATAGCTAAAGTCTTATCCCTGTATTTTGATCTACTCCTAGGAATTTGATAAATAGAATGATAAACATTTGAACAAAAAATATAATTAGAGGACTTTGTAACTTGTAGTTTGCATAACAAAAAAAATGAAGGCAATAATCCTAGCATGAATTTGTATACAAACACATACCAATGTGATTCCCTTTGGTCTGTTAGGGAAGTCCAGCCTATCTCACTGTACAGAATGCATCTATGTGTCCTATAAGAGAAATTAAGAATAAATCTTATAGCACTATTATAAAGTGAATCTAAAGTGACCAAAAACTTATTAGAGGCTTTACTATAAATAAAGTCTCCATAATCAAGTATCAGCAAAAATAATGAATTTACCAGCAACTTCCTCAATGGAGACATAAATAATGCATGGTTCCTATAAAAGAAGCCCAGCAATTGCCTAAGTTTCTTAGATATATGATTGAAGTGGTAGTCAATAGTTAGATTATTATCTAATATCAGCCCCAGATATTTATAATGGGTAACCCTACTTATCACAGCTCCTGAAACCGTTTTTATATCTTGCATAATTTTATTTTTGTTTTTCTTTTCAAATAATATCCATTGAGTCTTCTTCTCATTCAAAAGTAGTCTCAAATCCTTCAATGCACCCTGTACAGTAAGTACGTGAGATGTATGCACCTCATTGGAGATAGGAGTGGTTCCAGAGGAATGGAGGAGAGCCAAGGTGGCCTCTCTGCTCAAGAGTGGCATCAGGGAGAAGACCAGCAATTACAGACCAGTTAGTCTCACATCAGTGGTGGGGAAGTTAATGGAGTCCTTGCTGAAGGACAGACTGATGGAGTGCCTGAAAACTAATAAGCTACATGACCACTGATGGCATGGCTTCCAAGGGGAGGTCATAGCAAGCCAATCTCATACATTTCTTTGAATGAGTAATGAGGGAGGTGGATCAGGGGTCAGTAGTGGAGGAGGCGGCCAAGCTGGACTTCAGTAAAGCCTTTAACACCATACTACACAGGAGGCTGATAAAGAAGCTTAGTAGCCTGAGATGGGGGAGAAGGTGGTGAGTTTGGTATCCAATTGGTTGAAAGACAGGAGGCAGAGGGTGGTGGTAAATGACAGTCACTTGGAGGATGTTAGAGTGACCAGTGAAGTACCACGGGGATTGGTACTGGGTCCTGTCCTCTTCAGTGTCTTCTCAAGTGACATTGCTGAGGAACTGGAGGGAAGGAGTGTCTCTTTGCAGATGACACAAAAATCTGCAATCAGGTGGGCACACAGGAGCAGGTAGAGAGGATGCAATGGAATCAGGGGAAACTAGTGGAGTGATCTAAGGAGCAGCAGCTGAGTTTCAATGCCAAAAAGTGCAAAGTCATGCACCTAGGAAGAGGAACCTAGGAATTCAGTATAAGATGGGAGGTACTTGCAGTTACCAAGCAAGATAGGGACCTTAGGGTGATCATATCTGATGACCTCAAGGTAGCAGGGCAGTGAGACATGGCAGTAAGCAAGTCAAAACAGATGCCGGGGTGCATAGGGAGGGGGATTTCCAGCAGGAGAATGGAGGTAGAGTTCCTCTATCACTCATTTGTGAGACCCTACCTACAGTACTGTATCCAGTTCTGGAGGCCGCATCTCTGCAAGGACACTGACAGGGGGGAAGTAGGCCAGAAGAGGGCTGCTAAAATGGTGCAGGAGTTGCAAGGGAAACCATACAAGGAGAGGCTCTGGGAGCTCAATATGTACTCCCTGGAGGAGAGGAGAGTGAGAGGGGACATAACTGAGATGTATGAGTACTTCACGGAGGTGAACAAGGTACAGGTAGAGAGTCTTTTTCACAGGAGGAAGAGCACCAGAACACAGGGGCATGTTATGAAGCTTAGGGGAGGAGGTTAAAAGGGGTGTAAGGAAATACTTCTTCACAGAAAGGATGGTGGACATGTGGAACAGCCTGCCAGAAGAGGTGGTAGGGGCAAAGACTTTAGGGAGTTTGACACATGCGTGGGATAGACACATGGGTATAATAAAGAGAGGTAAGGGAGGAGGGAAGGCCATATGTGATCAAATAGAATCCAGGGTATAGTGTTAGGAAGGGAAAATAGGGCAGACTAGATGAGCCCACTAGACCGTTTCTGCCAACACATTCTATGCTTCTATGTTACTTATAGGAACTCACTACAACTATAAAAGGAATCATTGAATGGAGCTATATAAATCAATTTAAGCTTTTATAACACTTGTAAGAAGTGAGCTGTCAGAGTAAGTATAACTGAAAGCAGTGTGTTTGTATAGAAGTGCAGTTTCATAACTAATAACTACAATAAGGATGTCTCCCTCTATTGTCCGCCCATAAAAAATGGAGGATAATGAGTACCAATGCCCATAGTCTAGGTAAAAAGCTCCCCGAAATGGTGGCCTTGATGGAAGAGGGATGCCTGGATATTGTGGCAGTCACAGAAACATGGTACACAGAAAACCATGACCAGGATGTCAACATAGCAGGGTACACAATCTATAAGAGGGACAGGGAGGGTAGAAGAGGAGGGGGAGTAGTTCTCTATGTAAGGGAAGGGATCAAAGCAATAGAGCTAAAGGGTAAACAGGGAAGAGAGGAGGCACTGTGGTTCACCCTGGAGACTGGAAATGGCACCACAATCTGCACAGGGTTGAATACAGACCCCCGACTCAAGGGGAGGAAATGGACAAGGAAATTATAGAAGGCATCCTTAGGATGGCAGAGAAAGGGGAGATATTGCTGATGGGAGACCTGAATATGCCAGATGTTAGCTGGAGCACTTTTGCTGCAGCCACACCCAAGAACATGGCCATTCTCAATGCCCTACAGGGGGCATGCCTCAGATAGCTAGTTTTGGAACCCACTCAGGAGGGAGCAATCTTAGACCTGGTATTCTCAAATGGGGATGAAGATAGGATCTCTGATCTTGACGTGGGTAGCCATCTGGAAACAAGCGACCACCAAACAGAGTGGTTCACAATAAACTTAGCTGTAGAGTCAAGCCATACAAAAGTGAAGGTACTGGACTTCAGGAAGGCTGATTTTGTCAAAATGAGAGAGAGTGCCTCAGAAAAGCACTAGCAAACAGGCAAGAAGGTGGGGTGGAGCAACAATGGTGAAACATCAAAACCACCATCACAGAGGCAACAAGCCTTTGTGTGAAGCAAATAAACAAATCAAAATGAAAGAAAAAAACATTATGTTTCTTAAAAGAAGTGGCAGGAAGGTTAGGGAGAAAAAGATAGCATTCAGGAAGTATAAAGAAACACAGAAGGAGCACGACAGAGAACTGTACAAGTTAAAGCAGAAGGAAGCAGGGAAGGCAGTCAGAATAGCAAAGGCCCAAACCAAGGAAAAGATAGCCAATTTGGTTAAGAAGGGGGATAAAACCTTTTATAGGTACATTAGGGAGCAAAGAAAGACTAAGGCAGGTTATACTGAGGCTGAATAAAGAGGAAGGTCGTTGGGCAGAGAGTGACAGTGAAAAAGCAGGAATATTGAATGAATACTTCTGCTCAGTATTCACAATGGAAAAGCAGGGGGAGATACCTAATCCAGTCAATAGAAGTACTCTGGATAGGGGGGGTTGATATTAGTCCTTTCACAGAAGAAAGGGTTCTGAAAGAATTCTTAAAACTGAAGGTGGATAATGCAATGGGGCCTGACGGGATTCACCCCAGAATTCTAAAAGAACTAAGGGAAGAACTAGTAACACTACTGGCTACCCTTTTTAATAAATCATGGGAGGATGGTGTGGTACCTGAGGACTGGAGGAGGGCAGATGTGACTCCCTTTCACAAAAGTGGGAGCAAGACAGAGGCAGGAAACTACAGACCTGTCAGTTTGACCTCAGTGGTAGGGAAAATGATGGAATCACTTCTGAAGAAAAGAATTGTTGAGTACCTAGAGGCCGTTGGGGCACAGAACCCAAGGCAGCATGGATTCACAGCAGGAAGGTCATGTGAGAAAAAATTTAATTGATTTCTTTGACTAGGTAACCAAAGTAGTAGACCAGGGAGGGGCTGTGGACATGGCCTATCTAGACTTTAGCAAGGCATTTGTCACAATTCCACACAAAAGATTAATAAACAAATTAGCCAGCCTGGGAGTGGGTCCCAGGGTGGTAGCCTGGGTAAAACACTGGCTGGACAACAGGACACAGCAGGCAATAGTAAATGGAGTCCACAGTGAAGAAGGGGGGTTACTAGTGGGGTACCGCAGAGTTCAATACTGGGGCCAGTCCTTCTTAATGTCTTTATAAGTGACATTGCAGAGGGACTGGAAGGGAAAGTATGTCTCTTTGCAGATGACACAAAGATCTGCAACAGGATTGATACACATGGTGGGGTCTAAAGGATGAAAAGGGACTTGGCAAGGTTGGAGGAATGGTTAAATGTATGGCAGCTTAGATTCAATGAAAGAAGTGCAAAGTAATGCACCTGGAAAACAAAAACCCAGGGGAAGAGTAAACAATGGGGGGTGAGATACTGACAACAACAAAAATGGAAAGGGACCTGAGGGTAGTCATATCAGATGACCTAAAAGTGGTCCAGCAATGTGAGAAGGCAGTAAGGAGGGCTGGGGGGATACTGGGATGCATAGGGAGAGGCATCACCAATAGAAAACAGGAAGTTGTTGGCCCTCTGTACAGACAGTTGGTATGACCACATCTGGAGTACTGTGTACATTTCTGGAGACCCCATCTCTACAAAGACACAGACAGGGTGGAGGCTGTCCAGAGGAGGGCAACCAAAATGGTGCAGGGTCTGCACCAGAAGACATATGAAGAAAGACTAAAGGCGCTTAAGATGTATAGCCTTGAAGAAAGGAGGAAGAGGGGGGACATGATAGAAACTTTCAAACGCCTCAAGGAAATCAACAAAGTCCAAGAGGGTAGCATCTTTCAGAAAAAGAGATGTGGAAGAATAAGGGGGCACAATTTGAAGATGGGGGGTGGCTCAGAGGTAATGTGAGGAAGTATTTCTTCACAGAGAGGGTTGTAGATGCATGGAACAGCCTTCCTGAGGAGGTCGTAGAGTCAAAAACAGTGGGGGAATTCAAGAACGCATGGGACAGATATAAGACAATTCTTGTGGTGGGTAGGAGGAAGTAGGCTGTTGGTTAACTAGGATCTTCAGCTTATCTGTTAGGTAGGAAAATGGGCAAACTATGTGGGCCAAGCTGTCCTTATCTGCCATCAAATTCTATGTGTCTATGTTACAAGGCAACATTTTGCCTTAACATGAAAAGTATGTCTGTGAAGAACAAGAGAGGTGGATGATAGTGGAAATTGACTGAGGTGTAGGCCACAGACTAGCTGCATCTACCTAGGAAGTGGTAGCCCTGACTACAAAGAAGGACTGCATTTTTTTTGACAATTTATTGAACTGCTGAAATTCCACAAGCAAACAGAATCTTTTTGGACCAGCTTTGCTAGTGCCAAAAGTGTCAGATTTCAGTACTTCCACTCAGCAATTCAGCATTCGCTTATCCTTACAAGCTTATAAATGTTCTATGCTTATATCACATATTATTATCCTTCAGCCCGATGTAAATTATTATGAGGATGCGTTAGCACCCCTATAGTTAGGGTTGTACCATCAGATCAGTGCTAAATCCTAATATTTGCACTTTAATATCTTGGCAACCATTCATTAGATTTGCATGTGTGGTCTCGCATGGTAGATCTCTGGATGTTCCAAGATCATTCTGGTCAGATGTGCAGATTCTGAGTTCTGGATAGTCCAAAAAGTGAATTTTTATAGATTTTTTTCCCATTGGTTTTGCTGGGTTTTCTGTCAACTAGGTTACCGCCCACATGGTTTGGAATTTTGATCTGAAATTTTCTGCGTAGTACGGGGCTGGCCCACAGATGTGCCTTTTGATTGTTTAATGAATAAAAAATAGTCCATTACAAAATTATTTAATTTTGAAATGTTGAATAATTGGTTTAGAGCATGTTCAATAAGCACTTAAAAAAGCTGTATGACGCAAAATAAGAATTATTTTTCATATTGACATCATCCTTTTTCATGAGGGGGGAATCCATTTTCATTTGCTGCAATCTTGTTTCCCTTTTTTCCATAAAAATTCAAATTTTAAACACCACAAAACTGACATTCTGGACAGCTACAGTACCAACACATGTAGCTTGCTTGTTGTGACCCCCTTACCTAGATACTGTACCTAACTGTTCGAGAAATGCCCTTAATATCTTTTTTAACATTATAAATATTTTTTGTATCACGTGATATGAAAATGATTATGTTTTCATATCACGGGTGTAAAAAAAAATATCCTTTTCCATGTGGAAAAACTCCTTTTTTGTTTGGCAACATCTTTATCCTGGTGTCTAGTGGTACCCCCACTCTCCAATCACTGTCCCCACAATAACACCATTTTTTCCTGGTGTCTAGTGGCACCCTCCACCCTCCAATCCCTGTTACCCTAATTTTAATACTTTTTCTGGTGTCTAGTGGCACCCCCACCTTCCCAGTGCCCTCCAGTATACTTTTTTAAATATTGTATATGTTTCTCTGGTGTCTAGTGGTGCCCCTCACCCTCTAATGGCCACCCCTATAATTATGAATTACTTCCCTGGTGCCTAGTGGCACCACCAACCCCTCAATCACTGCCCCTGTAATTATATTTAATTTCTCTGGTGTCTAGTGGTGCCCTCCACCCTCCCATCACTCTCCAGGTAATATTCTTATTTTCCCTGGTTTCTAGTGGCACTCCCACCCTCTGATCACTATTCCTGCCTACATTATTGCTTTCTTGTTCTCTAGTGGCACCCCTACCCTCTGATACTAGATGCCTGCAATAAAGAAAATGGTTCTTCAATCACTTTTTTCTTTAACCTGTAAAAAAGAAAACGGTCTCTTACTGATCTGATCCCACCAACCTGACCTCCCACCGAGCACCCACCACACCATCCACACACCCTCATTCACTTGAACAGGTTAAAGGATAAAGATGAAAGTGGAAGTATGTCAGCTTTAAAAAAAAATTTAGACCTCGTTATGGGTGATAAAACATTTCAATGATCCACCGTGGTAAGGTGGCAAGTTCATTCATGGACCTCGATCTTCTGAACTTGATACCAAACCTATGAACCTATGAACCTAAGCTCCACTCTCTGATTGAAGAGACATCTTACTGCTGGAACAGCCAACTGCAATATGAGAAACTAAGGTCAATTAGGTTCAATGTATTTCAATAGGGTTTTCAACTTTGTGGCATAACGTTGCCGCTTTTGCATATTTTGAGCTGAAATTTTCAACATGGCCTTTTTGACACCCCACCTCATGAACAATAGCAGTAAATATGCACAAATTAGTCTGAAAGGCGATTTTGGTCTTGCTTGGTGAATTCACCTTTTGGGCTGTATTTGAACAAGTCCACTGTCCTCTTTCATCAGGCGGGGTCATAAGAAGGCTGTATTGACATTTTGGGGTCAAAATATGTAAAAAGCCCAAAGCTATGAGCATATGTTGAAATTTTGCTACACTCCCTCATAATGTTGGCAGTTTAAATGTTTTGACTCAAAATTTTCAAAATAACCATCTTTTTACACCACCTCATGAATGTGACAGTTGTCATTCTTTAAACCCTGGCCAAACTGTGTTTTTGCACTTGTGGGTACAGTGGCACTGCAGTGGCATGTAATCATATTTTGGTGGGTATTTAACATTTTCATTATTGGTTTCATGAGATGGTGTAATAAGAAGTCTATCCTGATAATTTCATTCCTGTTTTAATTCAAATGCAAGTGCAGGGCCCACAAGGTCCTGTGCTTCTACAGCAACATATATGTATGCATCTAAGGAGGGATGGGAGCAGAGGGCCCCAAGGACCCTGTGCTCCCACAAACAAATGAGAATACAATTAAACTATCTGAAAAAGTAAGGAGATGCTTTGCAAAAACTTCATTAGTTCACTAGTCAGTGTTGAAGTGACAAAAGTAGGGAAATGTGGCATTAGGATTTCCAACCTTAACACCCCACCCCCACCCTGCAGGCAGCAACAGGCGTGGGGTGTGCCTTGACGTTTTCAACGTTAATGCCTTCCCCATTCTCATACACTGTACCCATCTCAGCTTGTTTACTCATGGAATGGGGTAATTGTTAGGGATGACCACCCCAAGGCACACCCCATGCTTGTTGCTGCCTGCATGGTTGGGGGTTGGGTGTTAGGGTTGGAAAGCCTAATGCCACATTTCCCTACTTTTGTCACTTCAACCCTAACTAGTACACTAAGTTATTGCAAAGAAAATTTATAGGAATACAGATGAAACCTACGGTCCTATGAATATAACAACAGATGTTGCCCTTTTTTTTATTCATTTCTGTTTTAGTCTCTCAGGCCAGGTGGGGATGTACCCCATTTCTGCCATTTGGACCCACACACCCTCCATCCACTTGGTATGTCCCCATGCTGCCTGAACCAGGAGGCCTGTAACTTACCTCTCATGGTTAGACTACCAAAGTGGAAGGACTGAGCTCAACCTTGTTATCCTGACCAAGAGTTATGCAGGAGCCATTCAGCTTTTAAGTGCTGAGCTGCAGGCCTAGGGCATCATTTTGCAGGGGTCAGAGGCATTTTCTCTTTTGTATTTTCCTCCAGTGGCTTGGTGTGCAGTGGCATTGGAGGCACACCACGTACCCTCCCATGTGTGAGCATGCTGATACCTGCCAAGCCATCAATCCCAGTTAATGCCTGACTCTGACATACTGATACCTAGTGACCACCAACAGTAGGGCTAATGCCACCTACCTCCACTCACCCACCCTGGTGGGGAACAGTCCATTGGACCCTCATTCTCCTCCTCTGACTGACTGTATGATGCTCTGGGCTCATTTCTGAACCCTGGTCATTGGCACTGCAAGCAGTAGTGCTACCACTTGCACCAGTGGACCAGCACAGATTTTGCTCTGTTGCCACATTAAATTATTGACAGTGTATGATTTTTGGTAACCCACTGAAGCTAGGACTTTGACATTGCAGTATATCTTTCTTTTGAATCAGATGATCTAAAGTGGATTCTCTGTTAGTTGCTTCCAACAGCTGACTTTTCATATACCTGATATGTTGAAATCTAGGCAAGGATCTAGAATGCAGTATACAAAGATTAAAATAAACACCCTTCTTCAACTGATTCTAAATTATGAAATAAGCTGGTTAAGAAGGGACTGATTAAACTGGGTTGCTTGACCTTTACCATCTTGCCCAATACTCACCATGGACCTGGTGGCTGGTGGTGGTATGCCACTCATAGCATAGGTTACATCCAGGGTCCCAACAGCATGAACTTCTAACACAACACTGGGTTTGATCCCTATGAACAAGTGCAGAAAGCTTTAAAGGTTCCAAAGGAAGCTGAATTAAAGAAAATGTTAATATGTTTCCTAGTCCATGAACACTACGTTGCCAGACTCTGTGTTTATTTCTCTTTTGACAATAAAGATGGATTCACTTTTAGAGAGTCTGGTGGATTTTGAGAGAGAGGTAAAGGGGATAATATGTGAAACGGAAGGTTCACAAAAATTTAAGTGACTGAAAAGAAAATCATAGAAGTACAGTCTTTAACTTTGACAGTGAATGCACTTGCAGCAACTGACACTCATAATGTGGTTAACATGCACAGAAAAATTGAAAAGTTGAAGAATGCAGTGAAGTATAGGAACTTGAGTGTAATTGGTTTGCTTAATAGCAGAGATACAGACTTTCCTTCTGTGAGTGAATTACTTCAAGCTGTGTTTGTGGTATCTTGTGGACTCCCAGAAGAGAACCTCCCTTTTGTCTTGAAAGTATGGAGGGTTCCTATTAGGTCATTCAAATCACAGAAATGTAATTAAAAAAATCTTCAACTTCAGACTTGAATGCTGTACATCTGTGTCAAATGAGAAAATTTCAGAGAAAAGACAGCAGGCTGACAAGTCTGCTAGCACCCCTCATAGTGGTATCATATTCATTCTGGCATTCAAAATTGAGGAAGACACCACAGTCCCAACTGTCTGGAATAAAGAGGCATTTTTCTTTAGGAGAAATAAGTTTTATGGATTCCCGTGATGTGTCTTATAACCAGTGGTGTAACAGGAGAGGGGAGGGAGGCCCAAGGAGGACTCAGTTCCAACAGTGAAATTAGAACTCTGACTCAGTTCCAGAAGCAAAATAAGGAAGGCTGGTTTCTGTGTGTAAAATGTAGCCCTCTAAACCTGATTAAGTAAAGTGTAAAAATAGTGCAAGCTATAAAGAGGAAAGCAGTCGCAGAACCCTGTCAGATATGTTCAGTCCTACATCACAGGTAGCGGGTTCCATTTCCAGCACTGATCATAATCCAGGAGTGAAGAAAGGCATGATTGCTGTTTTGTATAATTTAACAGAATTAGGTGAAACATTATCTACTCCTTTCCTAGTCAAGTGCCTTGTCTGTTTGAGGTGGGGGCAAAACCATGTGTTCTTTGTCCCTGCTTAACTCTGTGATTTTATTTTCTAGGAAAAGGCTCAGTAGGTTCAAGATGAAGAAAGCCTCACACAATGAGGATGAAATGAAATGCTAAATACAGTATGGGAAGCATGCTAGTATTTCTCCTATATCACATCAAGTCTCTAAATGCTAGAAGCTCAATTATCTCAAGTGATTTCATTTTGAAATTATAATTATCTTTCCTGTTCTTGTGATCACAGTGGCACAGCACAATTTCTCAACCACGCTGGACATGATTTAGCTCTTAACGCTTGCAGCACTCTATTTAGTTTATTTTTTTCTTTTTTGTAATTCATATTTTTATTGAAGGTTTCATATTTTCACACATAACAGGGTGCAAATACAGTAGTAGTAATAATAATACCATATTTTATTTACTTTAAAAGTATAATTGGGGTGCCACCATGGGATGTTAGAATACTGCGATTATTCTGATTTTCTGTTTAGAGCTTGGATCACTCCCATCTAAAAATGTTGCAAAGTTTTAATTCAAGGGTGAGGTTCTGGCAAAGTGGCGAAATTCTCCTTCATGAAGAACTTCACAAAGTTTCCACTTCACCCAAACTTTACTCTTTGCCAGCTTGCAGTAGGTTTTGCTTGTGAAGTGACACTTTTTTAGGCAAAGTCATTGCAAAGTGACAACTTCGCTGGTGAATCTGTAAGACTTTGCCTGAAAAAGTGCCTTTTTCTTGCCAAAAACACTGTGGCCAGCACTTCTCCCTTCACAAAGTTGGCAGACTTCACAACTTAAATTGTGACACGAAGTTTGCCAGTTTTGCACATCTGTACTCCTACCCATTGTTAGGCTTGTACTACATTTTGTATTTGTATTTGGTTAGTAAATTATTCCTTTATATCCAGTTCCCTCAGCAGTTTCATAAAATCATAGAGCTTCCTACATATATATACTCCTGATCCTTTCAATCAAATAAAATCATAATGCAATAAAAAATAAACTTGATGTAACAATTCACTGTTGCTTTAAGAACATCTTCATTTTCTGAAATTTCATGCTAACAGAGTCTATTCTCCATTTTGCCAGAAGACATGTTAAGGCTATTTCTTTAGTGCACTGCCATTCCAATGAAGCATTATCTGATATCAAATAACCTTTGCAAAGGTTGGAAATAAATCGCCAAAAAAAAAATACAATAAGCAAGAGTTAATGTTGCACACAATGTGCAGGAAACAGGATTATCAAAATGATCTGTCCAAGATATGAGCACCTCCTTTCTCAAATGGCAAATCTATCCAGACTGTTAGAGCATCTGTTAGATGAGCTGATAGTGTCTGAATTTTGTGGCAAAATAACATGCAAACTGCATTTGTGTCAGTTTTTTTTATTGTTCAGAAAATTTTGACTTTTTTTCACAAATAGATGCATCCTTTAAAAATACCAGCAGGGATGCTTGTACAACCGGCACAGATGGAGGTACAACATGCATTTGTGTCCACATCAGCTGTTTTGAACATACTGCTTAATATCATCAAAAGAGGGTGATTTTTTTTTATTTATTCTTTATGCTCATTGGCCACCTAGCCTCTGCCCCCATCTGCTTTTCAATCACCTAGCCCCATTGTCTGCTCAGACCCCACAAAGACCACTTATCTGATGCATGAGTGTGCAGACCATACCATACTACACAGTCAGATATGGAATGGATCTCATTCACATATCTGGACTGCCTAATATGGTATAATCTCATATGCCAATGTATGTTGGCCAATGGTAATACCATACTGTCAGGCGGCCGGGCGGCTTGTGGCGGTGGGGGTGATACTGCTGGACCACCAGGGTTAGTTTTAAACTGTATTTAGTATACTTATACCTGTGATCGGGCTGGCAGCGGTCCACTGGACCACCAGGGATATCGGACTTCATTTATTTTGTACTTATGCTCGCGATCGGGCTGGAAGCGGTCCACTGGACCAACAGGGATATTGGAAGTAATTTATTTTGTACTTATGCCCATGATTGGGCATTGGGGCACTGTGCCGTGCTATGCAGGGGGTGTCGGACCCTGATGACTGCAGCCTGGCAGGGCACCAGGCACAAGTTGCCAGGGATCGGTGCACCTGCATGCAAATGGGGCCATAATGACATGCTAATGACCCCATTTGCCCCTTGCATGCATTATGGCCCCATTTGCATATCCACCACTGAATATCACGGTTCCTGCACTTGTGCTGGCACATCCCCCTGCTCCTCTCTTGCCACTTGTGCTGGCGCAGTGCCACTGCGCCATACGCAATGCGGGGGACCATGTTGCCATATTAAATGGTGCTGAGCCATGGTGCAGCACCATTGAATATCATTCAGCACACTCCCTGGTGCATCCCAGTTGCGCTGCACCCAGCTTGCGCCCCTGCCTGGCGCATTTCTGAATATCCCACCCACAAAGTTTACTACATCAGCTGTGTATAACTTACCAGCTCATTGATGTGATGTTGGATGGGTGCAACTTGTTTTGTTTAGCTCAGCTGTGGGGGGGGGCACTGTCAGAACCAGAGGGAGGGAGTACCGCACTTGTGCACTATGTCACAATTAGTCACAGTCACCTGACAATCTAACTTGGTCAGGTGACACAGTGCAGCAAAGGTTGTGCAGTGGGAAAGGAATCCGTCAAAGAGAGGAAGTCACTGCGGAGTGTGAATGGAGGGAGCAGCTCAGTTCACTGACATTGCATGTGTGTACATGGTGCTCATTTCATCGTTCAGTAACAAAAGTTACAGTAGTTGTAGCACAAGGGTGCAACTTTAAAAAACAAGAAAGAAACATTAAAAAACAAAAAGGGGATTTATTTAAGAGCAAAACGTAGCCGCCTATTGGGGGAGCAGGAACGGTAGGGATTTGGGAAGGCAAGGGATAGGGGAAGGGTAGGCCATGACAAGGCAAGGCAAATTTAGTTTTCCAGGCACCCAGTTCTGGAGGATCAGGGCACAGTGCATTAAGATGCAGTAACCACATAATAAATAAAATTGAAAAATAAATATGATAATATCAGCACGAAATAAATGTGTCATGTGGAGACACAAGATACTACTAAAATCAGACATGAATGAGGGGGAACCCCTAAGAGATTAATGGACTAGATCTAGGAAAGCCTGACTTAATAGGAAGGCCTTGAGATGGGCCTAGAAAACCTCAACTGAAGGGGCCTTCTGTATAACTGGTGGAAGTGAATTCCACAGGATGGAGCCAGTGACACTAAACGCTCTGTCGCTGGCCATTTTAAGTCTCATCCTGGGAATTGCCAGGAGGCCCCTGGATGAGGATTGGAGGAAGCAGAGCAATGTAGCAGGTGTAAAAAGGTCCAATAAATAGCCAGGGCCCAACCCGTATAGGGTCTTAAAAGTGAAGAAGCTCACCATGATGAGGATCCTCCACCTTATCGGCAGCCAGTGTAGTTCATGGAGCACTGGGGTGATGTGGCAGTATTTCAACTGCCCCATCACCGGCCTGGCCACTGCATTCTGCACTTGCTGCAGCCAAAAGAGGTCCCCCCCGAGACCCTGAGGTAGAGTGCATTACAGCAGTCAAGCCTCGATGACATGAAGGCATGAATCAAAGTGGGGAGGTCCATGGGCAGAACTAGGGGCTTCACCATGGCGATATTCCTAAGATGGTAAATGCTGGTCCGGACAACAGACGACACCTGAGATTCAAATGTCAATCAGCTGTCAAAGGTCACACCTAGGTTATGCACCCTAGAGGAGGCCATCAATGGCACTGATCCCAGAAACAAATCGGTTTCTGCACCAGAGGCCATCCTCTTCCACCCTCTGTTCAACTCCACCTCTAATACCTCTGTCTTGTCGGGGTTCTGTCAAAAACAGCTGGAGTCCATCCAGTCATTGATCTCAGCAAGGAAGTTGTTTAGCTCTTCCACCACACTAGATGTGCCAGGTGCAAAGGAAAAGTACAGCTGGGTATCATCAATATAGCAATGAAAACCCAAGCTGCACTTCCTAATGAGCTCTCCCAGGGACAGCATATACATGGCAAACAACATTGGTGACAAGTCTGAACCCTGAGGTACTCCACACATCAGAAGGCTAGGGGAGGAGGAAAAATTCCCCATCACTACCCATTGTCTCCTATTCACGAGGTAGGACTCAAACCAGCAGATGACAAAGTCAGTGAGTCCACAAAATTACCTCAGGTGATCAAGCAACACACAATGGTCTAACATGTCAAAGGCTGAAGAGAGATCGAGGAGAAGGAGAATTGTCCCCTTTCCACAATCTCTATCCCTGAGGAGGTCATTATGCACCCGGACAAGTGCAGTTTCTGTACTATGCCACGCATGAAACCCAGACTGGAATGGCTCATAGAGATTAAAGGCCATGAGGTGCTCCTCCAGCTGAAGCACCACAACCTTCTCAACAACCTTCCCTAAAAATGGGAAGTTGGAGGTTGGATGGTAATTTGCCTTGACATCAGGGTCTAAAGATGGCTTTTTCAGTAGGGGATGCACCAGTGCCTCTTTAAAGGCATCAGGGAAGACCCCCCTCCAATAAGGAGCACCAGACAATCAAGGCCAAAGTAGTAGACCAGGGAGGGCTGTGGACATGGCCTACCTAGACTTTAGCAAGGCATTTGACACAGTCCCACACAAAAGATTATTAGTCAAATTAACCAGCCTGGGAGTGGGTCCCAGGGTGGTAGCTTGGGTAAAACATTGGCTGGACAACAGGACACAGAAGGTAATTGTAAATGGAGTCCACTCTGAAGAAAGGGCGGTTACTAGTGGGGTACCGCAGGGTTCAGTATTGGGTCCAGTCCTTTTTAATGTTTTCATCAGTGACATTGCAGAGGGACTGGAAGGAAAAGTATGCCTTTTTGCAGATGACACAAAGATCTGCAACAGGGTTGATACACAAGAAGGCGTGGAAAGGATGAAAAGGGACTTGGCAAGGTTGGAGGAATGGTCAGACATATGGCAGCTAGGATTCAATGCAAAAAAGTTCAAAATAATGCACCTGGGAAACAAGAACCCAGGGGAAGAATACACAATGGGTGGGGAGGTAGTAACAACAACAAAACAGGAAAGGGACCTGGGGGTAATCATATCAGATGACCTTAAGGTTAGCAAGCAATGTGAGAAGGCAGTAGGGAGGGCCAGGGGTATACTGGGATGTATAGGGAGAGGCATCAGCAGCAGAAAACAGGAAGTTGTTATCCCTCTGTACAGACAGTTGGTGAGACCCCATCTGGAATACTGAGTCCAGTTCTGGAGACCCCATCTCCGCAAGGACATAGACAGGATAGAGGTAGTCCAGAGGAGGGCAACTAAAATGGTGCAGGGTCTGCAAGATAAGCCATATGAGGAGAGACTAAAGGAGCTTAATATGTATACCCTTGAGGAAAGAAGGGAGAGGGGGGACATGATAGAAACTTTCAAGTACCTCAAGGGAATCAACAAAGTCCAAGAGGGTAGCATCTTTCAGAAAAAGAGACTTGCAAGAACAAGGGGACACAATTTAAAGATAGAAGGAGGGCAGTTCAGGTGCAATGTGAGGAAGTATTATTTCCAGAGAGGTAGTGGATGCATGGAACAGCCTTCCTGAGGAGTTGTGGGTCTAAAACTGTGGGAGAATTCAAGAATGCATGGGACAGACATAAGGCAATTCTTGCGGGGGGCAGGAAGATATAGGCTGTTGGTTAACTAGGATCTGCGGCCTATCCTGTAGGTAGGGAAATGGGCAGACTAGATGGGCCTAGCGGTCCTTATCTGCCGTCAAAGTCTATGTTTCTATGTTTCTAAGGTGAACACTGGGCCAATGGTGTTGACACATCCCATTAAAAAATGAGTCGGCACCGGGTCCAGTTCACAGTAAGTGCGCTTCAGCTTGGACGCAACCCCAATGACCTCTGACACCTCCACTGGCTTAAACTCCCCCCCCAGCTAAGTGGAGCACTCTCCGGTCACCATGAGGGCTCTGCATAATGCGTTACTAAAGAATTTAGAAACAAGATACACAACAAGGTAGCCCAGGCAAGCAATTAAAAAAAAAAAAACAAGAAGGGGTCTTAAAAAATTAAAAGCGTTTCTGGGGAAACCAGGAAGGGAAGGCCAGTGGGCAGAGCTTCAGGAGTTTGCTGAAATGTATGACTGGCTGGCTGCTGGTGGGCTGCTCCTGAACTTGTTGCCACTTGCCAAGTTGCCAAACAGTTTCTTTATACCTCTGCAGCCAGACTGCCAGTGCCACTGCCTAGTGTACTAGTGCCATAATTTCATTTCCAAAAAAAGAAAAGCAGCAAAGGAACAACATGGCCAAGGGGAATAAATGAAACTTAAAAGAGAAAAAAAACAGATTAACCTGGCAGGGTGGAAGCCAAGGAAGGGCAAGGGTTAAAGCTGATCTTGAGTGAGTGAGTGAGTGAGTGAGTGAGTGAGTGACTCTTGGGCTCACTGGAAAATTAATGAGACCTATTGTGAACAACAACAACAACACAATCTCAGTTTAGTTACCAAATCCCAATACTGTCTGTGGGGACTTAGGGAAGGGAGGAAGACAAGTTGCTAAAAGGCCCTACTCTGTTGTGACTAGGAGTCACAGGTACTGCTGTGCTTTTTCTTGCCTGGCACGTATTAATTAAAAAAATAAACAAAAAACCTTTTTGTATAGTTGCATTGCATCTCACATTTGTCGGTCTGTGTTTATCTACTGTTGTGAATATATTACACCACTGCAGAGGCAGGGAGCAGACTAAGAGAGGTCAACTGCATGACTGCCATGTATTCAACTGAACATCACATCAGTGCCATAAGCTCACAATTTTCATTTCCCAAAATGCTGTTTACAATTCTATGTGTGTGTCATAAATCTCAGTACCATTTTATGCAATTTTATGGCAGATGTTTAGTTTTCCTCATGTTTTACTAAAGGTTCTGATTTAAATTAGAACTAATCAGGACTTTAACCTGGATCCTGATCCTGATAACAAGGATCAGGACCTTTTCGGGTCTGCCCATCCCTACTTGTAGCCTCTCTTTCCTCTGATTTAACCCAGTTGACCACCACCCTCTGCTGCCTTCCTTCTAGCCAACTACTCACCCACCCTATGGATTTAGCAGCACCCAGATCTTCCATCTTTTTGAGCAACCTTTTGAGCTGTACCAAATCAAAAGCCTTGCTAATGTCAAAGTACAACAGAGCCACAGCATGGCTCTTGTCTACTTCCTTGGTCACCCAGTCAAAGAAAAAAATCAGGTTAGTCTGACAAGACCGCCCTGCCACAAAACCATGCTCCTTTCTATCCTGGAGCCTGTTGCTTTCTAGGTAGTCCACAAGGTCTCCTTTTATTACTGATTACATCAGCTTCCCCATGATGGTGGTCACACTGACAAGCCAGTAGTTCCCTGTTTGCTCCCTATCCCCCCCCCCACACCCCTTATGAAGTGGTACAACATCTGCCATTCTCCAATCCCTTGGAACTTCTCCAGAACTAAGTGAGCTGTTGAACAGCCCAGCCAGTGGTACAGCCAGTTCTGCTGCTAATTCCCTAAGTATCCTTGGATGCATCCCATCTGATCCTAGAGCCTCATCTATCTTAAAGGCTGCCAGCCCTTTCATGACCCTCTCACTAGTAAGTATTGGCTGCCTCATTTCTGAGACTCCCTTAGCAACTACTTTGATGCCACTTTCTGGCAAGGACTTGCAGTATTCATTAGTGAATACATAGCAAAAGTAGTCATTCAGGACTGTGGCTTTTTACTCATCCTCTTCTATCACACTACCACCCACAACCAGCTGTACAATGCCCCCCCTTTTTCCTTCTTTTCACTGATATGAAATGAATTTGATATGATATGAAAGAAAGAAAGCAGAACTACTTCAGCTCATATTGGCATGTTAAAATTTAATGTATAAGAACCAGAGTAATGAGGGTGTCACCTTGTCATTGATGGTCAGGCTAATCATTATTCTGCTGAATTATGAGTCAAAGAGCCATTTTAAAAGACTAAAATCATAGCATGAAGACAGAAAGTGAGAAAATGGAATTAACTTAAATGAACTACTGGCTTTCAAGCAGCTTTTTTTGATGGTGGGGGCACTGGTACTGACTGCTTGGTTCTGGTTTTGGCTGCACACCAGTAACACCTCTGCAACATTTAAGAACAAACTCTGGTCAGAGCCAACATAGCTGCATTAGGTCACTGAAGCAGTTCCAGTAGGAGAGTCTGAGGAGAGTGACAGCTCCAGGAAGATGGAGCTCATGGCACAAAATAGTGGCGTGTGCTGCTACAGGCATTCTGGGAGGCAAGTCTGAGGACAGCGACAGCTCCGGGAAGACAGAGCTCACAGCACAAAATAACACCCTGTCTAAGATGGCCACTGTACTTTCATGCATGCACAGTTCTTTGTAAATGCCCAGTGAAGCTCAGTGGCAATCTTAAGCATGGCGGCAGTTGAACAAAGGGATAATTTCTGTTCATGGTCCCCTGTCTCCTACAGTGATGCCAAAATGCCAGTGGGGATCTGCCTATGCAGCAATAAAAATGTACAAGAAATGTGACAAAACCTTTGTGTATTAAGCTGGGTTGAACTTGCTAAACCTTTGACATTCTTTTGTTCTCCCATCATCCCTGAGACATTTGGCTGTGAATTTGCTGTGCACTATGCAATACACATGTGTGCCATAAAGCTGCTGTTTCTCCACTCTCACTTTAATTGCCAATGGGATCATTCCTTCTCGGCACTTCCAAGTGGTGTTTATGCACTAGGGAGTGGACACCCACCTATCCCAAAGAGGAGATTATCTTCTGGGGCACTTTGCCATCCTCCTCCTACCGGTCCTTCATTGCAAAGAAGCTGTGCATTTATAGTGCAAAAACATCAGCATCTTGCTGATTGTGTTAGTGTTACAATTGTGTGATATCATGATAGGCAATAAGTGGTTGAGAGGGGTACAGCCTGATGTCTAAATTTTCAGTGGACCAACACTGGTGAAATGAAGATGACATTAAATAAATGGGGCTGGGGCTGGGCCATAGATTTTGAATGAAAAAGGGTTCAAGAAGTGGTCATTTTATGGAGATGCTGAAACCATTAGAGAAAGATAACATTCCACTAAGCTATTCCAGAGCAAGCACAATGGAGTATGCGCACTCTGGAACAGAGCTTGGAGTGTACCAGAAGTGGGGCCATCTCCAAACAGTTCCAGACAAAATCAGCATAGTGGAATGTACTTGAGAAGAAATTAAAACCAGATGTCATCCCACAAAATATGTATTACCATACTCAAGAATGATAACATAGTGCAAATACTTGTAGTGTAAATACAACAAACACAGGTATATATCCAGTGTGCCAAACCATGTCACCCAACCTCCTCAGTTCCACTAAGTGGTTCCTGCTGCACATCCATTAGCTGCACAAGTGGCAGCTGATTAACAGGCATATTCAAAATTGCTGAAGTGTAGTCTGCAATGTATTTCTGGTAATGTAGATTAAAATAATCCAAATTAAATTGTGGTTAAAACTTGAGCAGAGAAAGAATTTGGAATGTGCCTTCCACACCTCTTAGAGTAAGGAAGCGGTGTCTGACACTTTCATACATAGTCCATGGTTCCTGTACCAGTTCCTGTCTCTGTTGGAAGTGTCATTGGAGCCTCAGGGTTTTTGGCAGCCCACCTAACCACCTGAGGCAGAAGATCAGGTGGGGCCTGCAATTTAGCAATTGTCCCCTCAGTGGGCCTGGCCCTGTAATGAGGTTTCAGTCCATTATGATGTAGGATTGCAGTTTGTCTCTCATTAACAGATAATAGTTCTGTGACAGGTTGATCTCTGTCATAGTGGACACCCCCTGGGATAAATTGAAACCCTTTCCCCAAGCAGTTTAAATGGTTTATATAATGTCCAACGCGCTGGTTGGCTGGATATAAATGAAGTGCTGAAGTGCTTATAATGCTTTCTGTGCATATTGACCTAAAAACTAACTAGAAACCAGCCCAAACCCTCCAAGAATATTGAAGTTATATATTGTTTTCTTATCTTGTCTTTGGCCATAAACGAGAACTAAGAATACAGTTACAAAATGAGAGGGCAATCTTAATATAAGAATAATAAAACTTGTGTCTGCTTTTTCTAGATGTCAGTAGCCCCTTCTAAGACATATTTGCAGCAGACAGTATGGGGTAATATGAAAAAGAAAAACATGAATTTGTCAATGCCAAATGTTGATTACGCTGGTGTGTTGAGCTCGCTCACTGCCCCTCTGTCACTCGCTCAGTCTGTTTCTCCAGGTGCTGCAGGCTGCTGTTTTGTACTGGGCTCCTGCCTGCATTGGCACCTTGTTCTGCCCACTAAGAAATCTGCAGCTGTCCTGACAGAGCTGTGTTGAGGTGTCTCACTCCCCCTCTCTCACTCACTCATTCTGTTTCTCCTGGCACTGCAGGCTGCCCTTTTGTATTGGGCTCCTGGCTCTGTTGGCACCTTTTTCTGCCCACAAAGAAATCTGCAGCAGTCCCAACAATGCTCCGTTGAGCTTGCTCAGTCTCCTCTGACTCACTCATTCTGTTTCTGGTGGCATTGCAGGCTGCCCTTTTCTATTGGGCTCCTGCCTGCGTTGCCGCCATTTGCAGCAGTTTCAATACAGCTCCGTTGAGCTCGCTCACTCCCCCCTGTCACTCACTCATTCTGGTTTTCCTGCCACTGCAGGCTGTCATTTTTTACTGGATCCCTGCATGCATTGCTGCCTTTTTCTGCCCACAAACAAATCTGCAGCAGTCCCAACAGAGCTCCGTTGAGCTCACACCTCACACACTCCCCCTCCCTCACTCGCTCATTCTGTGTCTCCTGCCGCTGCAGGTTGCCCTTTTGTACTGGGCTCCTGCCTGCATTGGTGGCTTGTCCTGGCCAGAAAAAAAATCTTAAGTAGTCCCAACACAGCTCCATTGAGCTCGCTCACTCCACGTCTCTCACTCACTCATTCTGTTTCTGCCCGTGCTGCAAGCTGGCCTTTTGTATTGGGCTCCTGCCTGCATTACTGCATTTTCTGCCCACAAAGAAATCCGCAGCAGTCACAATAGAGCTCCGTTGAGTTCACTCACTACCACTCTGTCACTCACTCATTCTGTTTCTCTTGGCACTGCAGGCTGCACTTGTGTACGGGGCTGCTGGCTGCGGTGGCACCTTTGTCTGTCCACAAATAAATCCACAGCTGTACCGGAAAAGCTCCATTGAGGTCGCACAGTCTCCCTCCATCACACACTCATTCTGTTTGTCCTGGTGCTGCAAGCGGTACTTTTGTACGGGGCTCATGCCTGCATTGGCGTCTTTTTCTGCCAACAAAGAAATCCGCAGCATTCCTGATAGAGCTCCATTGAGCTCACTCAGTCCCCCTGTCTCACTCACTTGTACTGTTTGTCCCACTGCTGCAGGCTGGCCTTTTCTACTGGGCCCCTGCCTGCATTGATGCCTTTTTCTGCCCACAAAGAAATCCACAGCAGTCCTGACAGCGCTCCGGTGAGTTTGCTCACTCCCCATCCCTCCCTCCCTCACTTTCTCGTTCTGTTTCTCCCATTGCTGCAGGCTGCTCTTTTGTACTGGCCTCTTGCGTTTGGGGCCTTTTTCTGCCCATAAACAAATCCAGAGCAGTCCCGACAGAGCTCAGTTGAGCTCGGTCACTCCCCCCTCTCACTCGTTCCATCTTAATCTATCCCAAACACTGATGTCCCACAGTGACCGTGCTATTCTCTGTCAGGAGTGCAAATACATATTTTAGCCAGGATGTAAAAAATAACAGCTGTACTGTTCATAAGGAGGTGTGAAAGAATGCCACTGTTGAAAATGTGGCGTGCAAATATTACAAATTTGTGAAGTTACAATGATGTGTGGAAATGCATGCTTGTAACCCAGTCATGTTATGGAGTTTTGTCACCAAATTTCCAACATAGGGATTTTATTACCTCTGCTCATGAACAGTGCCACTGTCATTTTCTTTATCTGTCCCGAACACTGATTTCCCACAGCGACCGCGTTATTCTGTGCCACAACTGTGAAACCACATTTCACTCAGGATGTGAAAAATGACTGCTGTACTGCTCATAAGGAGGTGTGAAAAATTGCCATTGTTGAAAATGTGGCATGACAATATTATGAATCTGCAAAGTTACAAGGGTGTATGGAAAGTGTGCAATGCAACTCATTTGATGGGCTATCATCACCAAATTTTCAACATAGGCATTTTAGGACCTCTGCTTATAAACAATATCACTGTCATTTTATTACTCTGTCCCGGACAGTGATTTCCCACAGCAACCACTCTATTCTGTGCCAGAACTGAGAAAACACATTTTGGCCAGGATGGGAAAAATGACAGCTGCACTGTTCATAAGTAGGTGTGGGGAAAATGGCAATGTTGAAAATCTGGAGTGAAAATATTATACATTCGCGAAGTTATGAGCATACGTGCAAACTGTGCAATGCACGCTTTTTTAAATACCTGGGTATTACCCTCGATCCAACACTAAATTTGACTTACACATCAATCTAACTTGCAAACAGGTACATGCCAAACTAGGAACAGCCTGCCGAACCAGCTATATGCTCACTCCCTCGGCTAGGCTTGCCATTGCCCGTAGCATTCTCCTACCATCACTTACCTATGGGGTTGCAATATATGTTTCTGCATGCAAATCAACTCTAAGGAAATGAGATGTTACATATAACAACATCTGTCGCTATGCCTCCTCCTCACACCAGCTGAAACACCACTGCCTCCTCTATACTGACCTGGGATGGCTTCCTCCTGCTGAACTAAGGCTACATGCTTACGGCTCTGTCATTGACAGCATGGTTCATCTACAAATCCTTAAATCTCCAGCAGGCTTTTTCCAAAACCAGACTCTGTGCTATGGATTGCATTCCATGGTCCAGGCCCCTGTTTTCATCCCTAGACACTGCACCACTAAAGGTGCTAATGCTTTTGCCTGCCATGCCCCCAAATACTGGAACTGCCTTCCACTAACCTTGAGACAATCAACATCCCATATGTCGTTTAAAAAAGGTCTACATACTTATCTTGAAACTTCTCACAAAAGCTCCTGTTTCAAGCCTCCTTAGCCATTATCACCTCAGTACTACCTCTTCTTTCTTATCTGTCCCCTCCAACGTTAAGCACTTCTGCTTTACCTCCCGTTTGCACTTCTCCTCTACCTCCCCTTCCTAATCACCTGCTTCTATCACATACTAATATCCCTCCCATAACTTCTTTTCAATCCCTTATTGGTATTGATAATGTCATTATTTCATGTTTCTCTCTAATCAAACTGTGTTGAATTTTGGTTTTGTACTGCTCCATATTTTTCTGCACTGTTACCTAAACATTTCTGTTTTTAGCTAATTTCCTTGCTAATAGCTTGGCAAAAGACACCAGGAGAAAGGACTGCTGTGTGACTGAACTTCTCTGCTGGGACTACAGTAGAAGAACTTTTGTACTTGGACCTTTAATTTAGGGTAAAAAAAAAACTAACATACAAAACAAAAAAAAAGTGTGTGTTTGTCTGGGTTAACTGAACTGAATGGGTATCTGAACAGTTATTTAGGTGTAAATCTCAGGTGATTGAAAGGACTTAACTGTTGTGAGGTTTAAATTACTTGTAGAAAGATCTAGTAAGTAGGGGGAGTGGTTTAGCTAGAAGGAAGCTACATTTAAAGACTGCCTTAGAAAGATTCTGCTAATAGCTTGGCAGAAGACACCAGGAGAAAAGGACTGCTGTGTGACTGAACTTCTCTGCTGGGACTTTATTGCCCTCCTTCCCTCCCCTCCCAAAGCTAGTTCTATTTTTATAGGCACAGGATTTGACTGACAACAGGAACTTCCTGTTTGGGAGCAGGAAATGAGTGATCACAGTACCACCAAAGACCCAACATCCTAGAAGGGCAAGAGTAGCTCTCCAGCCCCCTCTAGCTGCTGGAGGTCTGCCTCTGAGCAAGTAACTGGTCTACTGAGAAATATAGGATATTCTTGTCTCAGAACAGGACAATCAGGAACTTAAAGGGCACACAGGCAGGAAGTAAGGAGAGAGAGAAAAACAGAGGAAAGCGTAAAGATTGCAAACAGTTAAGGGGCCAGAAACAAGACATGATTGGAGTGGTGCAGTGCAGTGGCTGTGGAGCAGCAGTCTTCCGGGAGACGTTCTGGAGGATGCGGTGTTGTCCCATCTGCAGGCACCTCTCTGGGCTGAGGGAGGAGGTTGCTCATCTACAGGCTGAGTTGGCCAGGATTTGTGGGACCTCCTCTTCCATCCAGGGACCACCAGTGCCTCTGCCGTTGCCTCAGAGGTTGCCAAGAAAGAGGAGCGGTTGGACCACAGTGGGCTCAGGGAGGGTGAGGGTGGTGGAACAGAGGCACATCCCTCCAGTTGTACCTCTCCACAATTCCTATGCCATTCTGGCAAAGTGTGGTTCCTCTATGGAGGCACCCGCAGTGGAGACCAAGGAGGATGCTGGGAACCTCCACAAGGAGACCCACAGGAGGGTGGCAGGGAACCCTGCAGGGGAAGGAAACAACTCCTGGTGGGGGACTCCATTGTTAGGAAGGTAGAACTGGGGGAGGAAGGGGAGAGGGAGGTGAGGTGCCTGCCTGGTGCCATGGCTTGGAGGGACAGGGAGCGAATCCTCAGGATTGCCAGAGCAGCTGCACAGGGGAGGGAGCTGGATGTCATTGTCCACCTAGGGACAAATGACCTGGATAAGAGAGGATTAGAGAAGTGCAGGAAGAGTTTATGGAATTGGGGAGGGCCTTAGTCAGTAGCACGCATGCAGTGTAACCTTCTCGAGGTGCTGCCCATCTATGGCATAGGAGAGGCTAGGGTGTTCCACACCATGGGATTTAATCAGTGGTTGAAAAACTGGTGTGGAGCTCAGGGATTTGGCTTCATTGGGGACTGGGGGTCCACCTGGAGTGATGTAAGCCTATATTGGCATGATGGGCCGCATCTGTCCGGGAGGGGAACCAGGATCCTAGGTGATAGGTTTAAATGCTTCATTGGCAAGCTTTAAACTAGCCAAGGGGGAGGCACTGGAAAGGAGCAGGGAAATCCTAGTCCTCCCAAATAATCACGGTAGTAAGTGCGACAAACACCAACATAGAGGTGTCGATAGGGAGAAGGGCAGGGGTAAATGGAGAAAGTGACAAAGGCAAGAAGGACAGGGAAGGGGCAAAAGGGAGTAAGGCCATCAGGAAGTGGAGGGTAATGAGTACCAATGCCCGTAGTCTGGGCAACAAGCTCCCTGAGCTGGTGGCCTTGATGGAAGAGGGATGCCTGGATATCGTAGCAGTCACAGAAATATGGTACACAGAGAACCATGACTGGGATGTTAACATACCAGGGTACATAACCTACAGAGAGAGACAGGCCGGGAGAAGAGGGGAGGAGTAGCTCTCTATGTAAAGGAAGGGATAAAAGCAACTGAACAAAAGAGTAAACAGGGAGGAGAGGAGGCACTGTGGGTCACCTTGAGACTGAAAGGGCACCACAATCCGCACAGGGGTTGTGTACAGACCCCCATGTCAGGGGGAGGCAATGGACAAGGATATGATAGAAGGCATTCTTAGAATGGCAGAGAAAGGGGAGATACTGTTGATGGGAGACCTGAATATGCCAGATATTAACTGGAGCACATTTGCTGCAGCCACATCCAAGAGCAGGGCCATTCTTGATGCCCTATAGGTGGCAGGCATTAGACAGCTAGCTTCAGAACCCACTCGTGAGGGAGCAATCTTAGACCTCGTACTCTCAAACGGGGGCAGTGAGAGGATCTCTCATCTAGAAGTGGGTTGCCATCTGGGGACAAGTGACCATCAAACAGTGTGGTTCACATTAAACTCAGCTACAGAGTCAACCCATACAAAAGTGAGGGTACTGGACTTTAGGAGGCTGACTTTGGCAAGATGGGAGAGTGCCTCAGAAAAGCACTAGCAAACAGGCTAGAAGGAGGTGTGGAGCAACAATGGGGAATAATCAAAACTGCCATCACAGAGGTAACAAGCCTTTGTGAAGCAAATAAACAAATCAAAAGAAAGAAAAAGCCACTATGGTTCTCAAAAGAGGTGGCTGTGAAAGTCAGGAAGAAAAGATAGCATTCTGGAAGTATAAGGAAACACAGAAGGAGCAGGACAGAGACTGTACCAGTTAAGGCAGAAGGAAGCAGGGAGGGAAGTCAGAATAGCAAAGGCCCAAACTGAGGAAAGATAGCCAACTCAGTTAAAGAGGGGATAAAACCTTTTATAGGTACATCAGCGAGCGAGAAAGACAAAGGAGGGATAGTGAGGCTGAATAGAATGAACGGTGGGTGGGCAGAGGGGGCAGTGAAAAGCAGGGATACTGAACGAATATTTCTGCTCAGTATTCACAAAGAGGGGGAAGTGCCTAATCCAATTAAAAAGAAGCACTCTTGATAGGGGGTCGATCCAGTCCTTTCACAGAAGAAAGGGTTCTGCAAGAACTCCTAAAACTGAAGGTGGACAAAGCAATGGGGCCTGATGGAATTCACCCCAGAATTCTAAAAGAATTAAGGGAGGAACTAGTGAAACCACTGGCTACTCTTTTTAATAAATCATGGGAGGATGGTGTGGTACCCGAGGACTGGAGGAAGGCGGATGTGATTCCCCTTCACAAAAGTGGGATGAAGACAGAGGCAGGAAACTACAGACCTGTCAGTCTGACCTCTGTGGTAGGAAGTGATGGAGTCACTTCTGAAGGAAAGAATAGTTGAGTACCTAGAGGCCAGTGGAGCACAGGACCCAAGGCAGCATGGGTTCACAGCAGGAAGGTCATGTCAGACCAGATCTAATAGATTTCTTTGACTGGGTGACCAAAGTAGTAGACCAGGGAGGGGCTGTGGACATGGCCTACCTAGACTTTAGCAAGGCATTTGACACAGTCCCACACAAAAGATTAATAGTCAAATTAACCAGCCTGGGAGTGGGTCCCAGGGTGGTAGCCTGGGTAAAACACTGGATGCACAACAGGACACAGAAGGTAATTGTAAATGGAGTCCACTCTGAAGAAAGAGGGGTTACTAGTGGGGTGCCGCAGGGTCCAGTATTGGGTCCAGTCCTTTTTAATGTCTTCATCAGTGACATTGCAGAGGGACTGGAAGGAAAAGTATGCCTTTTTGCAGATGACACAAAGATCTGCAACAGGATTGATACAGAAGGAGGCATGGAAAGGATGAAAAGGGACTTGGCAAGGTTGGAGGAATGGTCAGAAGTATGGCAGCTAGGATTCAATGCAAAGAAGTGCAAAATAATGCACCTGGGAAACAAGAACCCAGGGGAAGAATACACAATGGGTGGGGAGGTAGTAACAACAACAAAACAGGAAAGGGACCTGGGGGTAATCATATCAGATGACCTTAAGGTTAGCAATCAATGTGAGAAGGCAGTAGGGAGGGCTGGGGTATACTGGGATGTATAGGGAGAGGCATCAGCAGCAGAAAACAGGAAGTTGTTATCCCTCTGTACAGACAGTTTGTGAGACCCCATCTGAGTACTGTGTCCAGTTCTGGAGACCTCATCTCTGCAAGGACATAGACAGGATAGAGGTAGTCCAGAGGAGGGCAACTAAAATGGTGCAGGGTCTGCAAGAGAATCTGTATGAGGAGAGACTAAAGGAGTTTAATATGTATACCCTTGAGGAAAGAAGGGAGGGGGGGCATGATAGAAACTTTTAAGTACCTCAGTGGAATCAGCAAAGTCCAAGAGGGTAGCATCTTTCAGAAAAAGAGACTTACAAGAACAAGGGGACACAATTTAAAGATAGAAGGAGGGCGGTTCAGGGGCAATGTGATGAAGTATTATTTCACAGAGAGGGTAGTGGATGCATGGAACAGCCTTCCTGTGGAGGTTGTGGGGTCAAAAACTGTGGGAGATTTCAAGAATGCATGGGACAGACATAAGGCAATTCTTGTGGGGGGTAGGAAGAAATAGGCTGTTGGTTAACTAGGATCTGCGACCTATCCTGTAGGTAAGGAAATGGGCAGACTAGATGGGCCTAGCGGTCCTTATCTGCCATCAAAGTCTATGTTTCTATGTAACCTACTTGTAAACTGTTGTAATGACTTTGTTGTTGTACTTGTTTTTGGAATGTATTCCTGTATTTGTTGTTTTGTATCCTCCCGGGTCGTGCCTGAAAATAGTCATGACTATGGCTAGCACACATACCCATTAAACAAAAACTAAATAAAAATAAATAAAAACACAGTCATTTTATGGAGTATCATTACCAAATTTTCAGCATAGCCATTTCAGAACCTCTAGTCATGAACAGTGTCACTCTCATTTTCTTAATCTGTCACGAACACTGATTTCTGACACCGACCGCGCTATTCTGCAATGGAAGTGCAAAAACACATTTCCACCAGGATGTGAACAATGACAGCTGTACTGTTCACAAGGAGGTATGACAAAATGGCAATGTTGAAAATCTGGCATCAAAATATTGCAAATTCACAAAGTTACACGCGTGTGTAGCAAATGCGCAGTGCACGCTCGTAAGAACAGTCATTTTGGGGAATTTTTCCACTAAATTGTAACATAGGCTTTTGAGAGGCCCACCTCATGAACACTGGCACTGTCGCTTCTTAATCAGCCCCCCAAAGCTGATTCCGCTGCAGTGACCGCAAAATCACCTTTCAGGGCTGATTAACACCATGACAGTTCAAGCATTCATGAGGAGGGGTCCCAAAAACCCCATGTTAAAAATTTGGTGAAAAAATTCCCACACATGCCCGAGATATGCACTAAAGTTGAAAAAACCCTGTTCATTAAATTATACAGCTTACTGGCATTTCCTCAGTTCGTGGTCGGCTTTGAAGAGTGCAGACGTGTTCCCGGTCCACTCGCCGCCATGTTCACGAACAATATCAGGCTTGATAGATCCAGCCCTTCAATGATGGGTCCTCCCTCATTGCAGCGGATGGCTGGCGCTACAATAGCAATCGCGCTCCTCATTGTAGCGGCTGATTTGTCACAAGTTGGTGCAAACGTTCCAAACTTGTGTCACCAGCAGCCTGCAACAGCATTGGGGGAAGTGGGACAAGCCTTTGCAGACTGTGGGAGCATTGGCCACAACAGTGCCATGCCTCCACAGCCTGCTTCTCAGCAAGCTGTGCCAATATGTTTCTTACGCTGCGTGCAATCATCATAAAAAGGAGCTCAGCACACAAAGCTTTTCTGTGAACAGCAAGTGCAAATGTTATTTCAGCAGGGTGCCAGAGGAGACCAAGCCCTGTGCTTCAACCCTCAAGCAGGTGTTCCTTAGGGATGGATCTAAGGAGCTCACACACACACACACACACACGACAAGCATTTAAACAAAATCATTTAAAGAAACAGTGCATTTCAGTGTTATACAATTCCTTGATACAAATCTTTTACTTAACAATTACAGAAAAGTTACAAATAAATGAAAGGAAAATCTTTTTAAGCTTAAGTGACATATAGATTAAGTAAATCTGATTCACTGTACTGTCTGTTTTTGCGTATTTATGAAAAACACAGTAAACCATTTAATATTTATGTCATAGTGAAAAGTTCACTTATAAAGCCTAAAAAAAGCAGGGGCTAAAGATAATTTTTCTCATAGAAAATCACCAGTGAGCATATTTATTAATCAGCAATCACAAACTTATATTTAAATCCATGCTATTACTAATTAGGGTGGGAGGTCAAGTTATGCTACAAAAGGTCACCTGATTCAAAAATGTTCTGTTTATTATTTAGATACTATAAATAACAGCGATAACATTAGTAAATACCCTAAGATGGAAAAGAAAGACAAAAACAAAACTTTTAAGTTCAAAATGGGAGAAAACGAATAAGAAGGAATTTTTATATGTATAAAAAAATTACGTTTTTATTCTGGAACAGGAGATCATTGAGAGAACCAGGGACAAATTGGATCAGCAATTGAGAGACAAGAGAGGTAGTTCTGGAGTCCCAGATTCTCAAGTCTATTAGAATAAACAAAACACAGAGTAATCCCATGAATAACATATTTTAAAGTTAGAAAAAGAAAAAGATCTTTTGTTTATTTTTATCTTCTTCTAGGGATGTCCTTTTCCCCAATATCTGAAAAAAGCTAAAGTGAGAGCTATTCAGTATGCCCACAGAGCAAGGATTAGGCCCTCTACTTCATTGGACCTGGAACAGCCATCCCAGAATATTATTTTCTAGTCCTCTATTTTAACATTACCCATTTTTTGAATACCCTCTCAGACTCCCCCCCCCCCATATAAAGTAAAGTAATTGTTTAATCCCTGCTAGAATGTTAACCATAGTTTGTTTTTTATTGTCCCACAGGTAGTGGGACTCCTGTATAACATAAAGAACCTCCAAATTATTTAACCCCCCACCCAATCTTTTTTTTTTTTCTAACTTTAAAATATGTTATTCATGTGATTACTGTTTTGTTTATCCTAATAGACTTGAGAATTTGGGACTTCAGAACTACCTCACTTGTCTCTCTTTTTTGCTGATCCAGTTTTCCCCTGGTTCTCCCAATGATTTCCTGTTCCAGAATAAAAACATGTTCATTAATTTTTTATACATACTGTATAACAATTTTTTCTTATTAGTTTTCTCCCATTTTGCACTTAAACAGTTTTGCTTTTGTCTTTATTTTCCATCTTAGGGTACTTCTTAGTGTTACGCTGTTATTTACAGTACCTAAATAATAGGCAGAATCTTTTTGAATCAGGTGACCTTTTGCAGCATAACTTGACTTCCCACCATAACTAGCTATAACATGGATTTGAATATATGTTTGGGACTGATGATTAATGAATATGATCATTGGTGATTTTCTATGAGAAAAAACTATCTTTAGTTCCTGCTGTTTTAGGTTTTATAAGTGAACTTTTCATTATGACATAAATATTAAATGATTTACTGTGCTTTTCATAAATAAGCAAAAACAGATAGTAAGGTGAATCAGATTTACTTACTGTATATGTCACTTAAACTTAAAAAGATTTTCCTTTTTTTGTAACTTTTTTATAATTGTTAAGTAAAAGATTTGTATCGATGAATTGTATAGCACTGAAATGCACTGTTTATTTAAATGGGGGAGATGGGGGTGTGGAGGCAGTTGCTTAGATGGGTGAGAAACTGGCTTACAGATAGAACACAAAGGGTGGTGGTGAGAGAGATTGTCTCCTCTCCTATGAAGGTTGTCAGTGGGGTGCCACAGGGGTTGGTACTTGGTCCACTCCTGTTCAATGACTATGTCTCTGATACAGAGACAGGAGTTAAGAATAGGATGAGCCTCTTTGTGGATGACTCTAAACTGGGAGCATTGGCCAATGGAGAGGATGCAAGGGTGGCAGTCCAGAAGGATCTGGACACCTTGGAGGGCTGGGCAAGGAGGTGGGGACTTAGGTTTAACCCAGAGAAGTGTAGGGTGTTGCATCTGGGGGTCAGAAACCCAGTGCATGTTTATACCTTGAGAGGGGTTCCACTGCAAGCCACTATGAGTGAAAGGGATCTCGGGATGGTGGTAGACACCAAAATGAACAACAGTGAGAACTGCAGAAGAATGGTGGTAAAGGCAAACAAGTTACTGGGCTGCATAGCCTGGGGAATAACATCCAGGAGGAGTGAGGTGATCCTACCTCTGTACAATGCCTTGGTTAGGCGACCACCTTGAGTACTGCGTGCAATTCTGGAGGTCGCACCTTAAGAAGGACATAGTACTGTTGGAGTGGGTCCAGAGGAGGCAACCAAGATGATCCAGGGCATGGGGGACAGGACCTATGAGGACAGGCTGAAAGCTCTTGGGCTGTACTCACTAGAAAAGAGGAGAAATGGGGGGACATGATTGAGGTTTTCAAATATGTGAAAGGGATTAACAGGGTGGAGCCAATGAAATGCTCAGGCTAAGGCAAAGGGGCAAAACCAGGGGTCGTAAATGGAAACTTGAGGAAGGTACCTATAGGGGAGAACATAGAAGGCATTACTTCACAGAGAGGGTGGTGAAGCCATGGAATGCATTGCCCAGGAGCCTGGTCTAGCAAGACACTGTGGAGGGCTTCAAGAGGGAGTGGGACTGATGCATGGGGGTACTGAAGCCAAGATTGACCCTCATGGGGATAAGAGGGGGAGTGCCCGCTAAGGGCTGGATACAGAGCAGACAAGAAAGACCGACAGGCCTATTCTGCTGGCTTTTAGTATGTTAGTATATTAGTATTATGTTTAAAAGCTTGTTGTGTGTGTGAGCTCCTTAGATCTGCCCCTAAGGAAGACTCGCTTGAGGGTTGAAGCACAGGGCTTAGTCTCCTCTGGCACCCTGCTGAAATAAAATTTGTACTTGCTGTTCACAGAAAAGCTTTGTGTGCTGAGCTCCTTTTTTTTTCCTTTTTGTATATTTAAAAAGTTGGTTACTTGCTCATGCACCACCAACATCCTGAGCGCACCAAAAAACGTAGTCTATGAGGTAATATGACCTTGCAGGAGAGTTTAGGAGATCACAGAATGTTCTGACCTCAGCTTTGACCTTTCCAGTGTTGCAAAGAATTTCTTCTGTGCTCCAGGTGGCTGCCAAATAACTGTTCTCTAGGGAACAACAGTGGCCCCTAGTGGCTAGTTTTATGTTATGTCTGCTGTTAATCAAAAGGCAGTGGAAAATTTTCTAGCTTCCAGTAAGCTTATCAAAAAAAGCCCTACCTCAGTGCTGAGATAGGATATATATAGGGTGGTCAGTTGGATACTGACTGAGGAAGGTGGAAGACCTCCAGGTAGTGTGTACTTTCACACTGTCAGCTAGGCTGAAGAAAAGCCTTAGAAACTGCTGAAGCTAAGCAGTTGTCTGACTTACCATTTTGCTTTCTGTATATTTTACCTGATGAAAATAAAATGATAAATGCAACCATGCGTTTTTTATGCACCCGACTTGTGGTCTGCCTGAAATTGTGTTATCCTAAACCCACGCCCAGTGACAAGTTCATACAACACATTGGAGACCTTCTTAATCACATGATATGGGCTCTTGAACCACAGCTGCAGCATGGGGCAAACATCTTTTTTACAATACTGATTTGTGCCCCCACACCCAGTCATCCTCTGCATAAATTTGGCTGGTTACCTTAAGGTCATACTGATCTTTCTGTTTACCCATGGCCTTCTCTTCATGCCTCTTTACTGCAGCAGCCACCATACTGAGGTGCCAGAGGAATCAGTGCATCTCTTCTGGACATCTGTGCCATTGAGAAGCTCCACTAGGAATGTGATTTTATGACCAAACATCGGCATAAATGGGGTGTACCATGTCAAGAATGTACACTATTCCTGTAAGTCAGCATCACGTATGACAGCAGACTATTCCATTGAGTCTGATGGTCCTGCATGAAGGAGGACAGCATGGCTAGGAGCATGCAGTTCAACCACACAGCCAGTCCATCAGACTACCGATAGTATTGTGTGGTGCTGGTTTTGTGCACATCTAGGCAACTGCACACCTCTCAGAACAATCTTGTCTCAAAATTCCATCCCTCATCCCTCATCCATATGAATGGATCTGGGGGCCACATGTATGCAAAAAAATTGCTCCACAAAAACCTAAGCAGCTTTTTTTGAGCCTCCTGATAAGGCAGTGGGTAGACTTCAGCCCATTTTGTGAAACAGTCCACCACTTCTAAGATATACCTGTTTATCCTTGGGATCAGTGGAAAAGGGCCCAGGATATCCATTGCTACCCTCTCTAAGGGCCGGCAAGTTTAGGATGAGACCATGGGGTTCTAGGAGTGGCACCTACAGCTTTCCAAGACCCACAAATCAGACAGGCTTTAAACCACTTCTTAATGGACTTTCTCCACTCTGGCCAGTGGTACCTGATCCGCACTTTCTGCTTGAGCTTTTCTACCCCCTTGTCCCCCCAGTGGCAGTGTCATATAATCCTTTAAGGACCTCCAGAACAACCACTTGGGGACAGCTATGCATTTGTGAGCAGGTCTGCCCTCCTTATCTTTGACCTTCAGCACCAAACATCCTTGTTGTACATGAAGGTACGGCCACACTGCATGGTACAGTACATGCAAAGTTTGGGGTTATGTCAGGCCTGTTCAGTAATGCAGTCAGTTCCTTCTGCAACCACAATACCAATCTGGTGACCACTGGATCTTCCTGTTGGGGGTCCAGAAAACATGGCCATTCTGTATCCTTTCCATACGGTAGGGGCCAGAGGTTCAGCATATCTCAGGTCTAGTACCTCTCTTGGACATGTGCCACTCAATGCCTGCTTCCAGGATAGGGCATCTACATTATTATGCTGCTTTCCCAGGTGATGTATAATTTGATAATTGAACTGTGCCAACAGTTCCAGCCAATAAGCAAGCTGTTCTTCGGGCTCATGGAAGTTCTGTAGCCAGCAGAGCGAACCATGGTCTGTTCTTACTGTGAATGGCTCTACGAGCAGGGCATGGCGGAAATGGCGATTAAAAGTTGCAACACCTAACAGCTCTTTCCTTGTCATGGCATTCTTGCACTCTACCTTGGTTAAAGCCAGACTCACATACATAGGCACCCACTCTCTCCTTGCCATCTACCACCTGTACCAACATTGCCCTGATGCCCACCTCGCTGGCATCAGTTTTGAGGATAAACAGCAGCTGGGGGTCAGGATGTGCTAGGATGGGTACAGAAATTAGTCCTTGTTTCAGATCCTCAATTGCCTCCTGGAAGGAGTTTGTCCAGGTGAATTGCATCCACTTCTCAGTGAGGTTGTGCAACGGCGGAGTAATGGTGGGGAACTCCCCAATTAACCTTCTGTAGTATGACACCAGTCCCACAAAGCTCCTCACTTCTGTCACCAAACAATGTACCTGCTAGGACTGCACTGCCTCCACTTTGTCTGGGTCTGTTCCCACTCCATCTGCTGTGATTAGGTGTCCCAGAAACTTCACTTCACTGCAGTAGAGGTTATACAGTACTTAGACAGCTTCACAACTGTCTTCAGTTTGTGAAGATGCCCTTGAAAAGTCCTGCCAATTACTATTATGTCATCTAGGTATACAAGGCATGATGTCCATTGTAGATACACTAGGACAGTACTGGTTTAAAATATCAAAATTAAAATAGCGTAGGTCAAAACTGCACAGTAAAAACAGCTAAAGTAAAAACAGCTACAGGGACATAATAGCAAAAGTGAATAATAGCTAGCAGTGTCCCTGTCACTGTTCAAGGTATAGGGAGAAGGGTTCTGTTGTGGGGTATACTGCACAACAGCTTCTGTGGCTCAGAGGATAGAGTCACAGGCAGTGGGGGGTGGCAGATCTTTAGAGGACTGTGGTTCAATTCCCAGTTCTGGACTAATTTTTTTTATTGTTTGGGTGTTAAACCATTCTCCTCCCCAACCAAGTTCTCCTTGTCCCTGAATTTCATCCTCCCCAGAGTTAGTTACTTTAATATGGGGGGGGCACAGCACCCCATAATGGGGTGGTGCGTGGGGGGAACCCCACCACAAACATATAGTTTGTGTGTCCTGTCTGCTGTGCTGAGTTCACGAAGGTAGTGCTCACTGTTTTTGATGAGAGCTACCATTGCTTTTCGCATTTTGTCTGTACAGTTTATGACTGTGCTGTATTTGGCATTGGCATTTTGACCCTGTGCCATTAGCATGACACCCATCAGGCATTGAAACATCCCCAGAGCATTGCACAATCCAAATGACATGAGGTTAAACTCAAACAGTCCTTGTCTGATTGGGAATGTGGTCTACGGATGGTCCTCAGAGCAAACCTCCCCTTGCTAGTACCCAATAGCCAAGTACAGGGTGGGAAACCAGTGAGCCTTTGTCAACAGATTGAGGGTGTCATTGATACATGGTAGTGAGCATGCATCCTTCATGGTAACTTCATTTAGGTGGTGATAGTCCACACACATTCACACACCCCTATTCTTCTTCCATACCAGAACTACTAGGGTGGCCCACAGACTTCTGGAGAGCTGAATAACTCCCTGGTCATTCATCTGACGACTGTTCTTCAAACTGCCCCTGATAATGGAATGGGATCTTCTGAGGTCCTTGCTTGATTGGATGGGTGTTTCCAGTGCCATTTCAGTATTTGGTTAACCCAGTGCATCCCAGGTCATGATCCCCCAAAATGAATACATAGGTGCACTCCCACATTGCAGCCCGGGCTGCTCACATCAGCTCTGGCATCAGTTCTCATTTTTGAGATAAGGTCTGTTTTGGCCAATGTAGCACTTGTTCTCCTTTTGAGGTTCTTGGGGGTCTGGTTTGCAAGCCTTCAAATGTAGTCGAGTCCTTAGCCAATATTGTCACCCCCTAGTAGAGGGTGCTGAACACTATCCCTTAGTACCTGGTCTGCAGCTCTGTGATCATATTGGCAACCCGCACTGCTTGTTGCCCTGGTTTACTCAACTCATTGCTTGAGGTACAAGGAAGTTGTGAATTTCTTTTGCTGGACTTCTGCAAGCCCTTCCTGGTCTTTGTCCTCACTTCCTCCGACCTGGCCAGTGATGACCATTTCACTTCCTGGAGAACAGTCACACAGCTACTGGCCATAGTCTTGTAGACCTCCATCCTTTCATTGTCGGACATCAGGGGGAACCTTCTCTCCATACAATAAAGACACCTTCAGTGAAGTTCAATGTTGCTCTGTATTGCCACAACCAATCAGTCCCAAGTACTGCAGTTTGGGTCACGTCTTTGGCCATTAAGAATCCAAAGGATAACTGCAGCTCCTTTAGGCTGATCACTGTTTGCCACACTCCCAATACTTTGGAAATCACTGTGCAAACTGTTCCTTTGTAAGACTGTAAGCTTTGCTAGGACCTTTTAGTTGCTCCTTCCCACACCCAGATATTCACAGTTGACACCTGTGCACCAGAACCAATCAAAAACTTGCAGGAGACACCTTCTATTTCCCCAAGAAAATAGTAGTCCAGTCCCACTGTAGAATGGATCACAGTTTGCTGAGGGACTTCTCTTTGTCGTTTGTGAAGCATCTGACCTTCAGCCACAGTTTGCATGGCTCCAGGTGCCAAAGAACCTCTCCATTGAGGACACTATTTTTCATAATGGTTCAGGTCTCCTCACCTACACACCTAATCATGCAGCCTTCTATTCTGAAAATTAACCAACTTAGGATGTGGGTTTCCAAAGGGCTCTTTTGTCCAGTCACTATCTCTGGTTGTGGAGTCTTAGAGATCTCAAGCTTCACTTTCAATTTTTCAAGTTCAGTGTGTAGAGTTGCAAAAGTCCCCAACACTTCTCTTTGCTTCCTCGTCTACAATGGCTCCAGTCAGTTCTTTAAGAATTACAGTCTTTAGGCACACTTCATAGACCCGAACCTGAGGACTCAGAGTCTGAGGAAAATCCAAATGTCACACAAACTCCAGTTCTGTGACATATTGGATTGCTTGTTCTAGCCTGAGGATTTCTGTAGGCGTAATTGGAAACAGAGCTCCCCACACTCTGTGTGAGCACTGAAATGGTTTTGAGCCAGTACTATAGGTCTTGGGTAGCTGAGCCAGTATTTTGAAAGACTTTGACTACCAGGCAAAGCAGGGCTCTTCCAAAATCTCAAGCAGATTCCCACTTTTGTTTAAATTTATACAAAATGCAGTTCTTTCTCAATCAGCACATTCAGCAGGCTCAAGGGATTGTTTCATGGCTACTAGCAGAGCAGTATAATTTTGTTTGATGTTAGATTCTAGTCCCCTATACACTTCCTGGGCTTTTCTCTGAAATGAAAGTTCCATATATTTTTGTCTAGCTGCTGCCTCCCATTCATTCAACTTAGCCTCAAACTCAGATTGCTCCAGCCAATTAGTCCATTCCCAGTTCTCTCCATCAATGGAGTCAGACATTAAGGAAAGTTATTTAACACCTCTCCCTGCCTGGGGTACCTGTGGGATAGCAGCTCCCCATGATTAGACATGTTTAATTTTAGTTGCAACACAAAATAACAAGATTTCACCCAGTAACAGTTACTATTTTTTCCAGTAAACTTGTTTGCAGTGACTCATTGCTGCCACCAGTCTATGATAGACTCCACGGCAAGGCATGACTGGGCCATACATGTGGCACTGCAACCACCTTTGGTGAATTGGTGTCATTCAGTAAATTATGGTTCAGTGACAAGTGCTGGAGACACTCCAATCAACTGAGCCACATAGGCTTTGGCAATTAGTGGGCTCGATATGGAAACCAACAATTTCTCTACCACATGGGGAGTCAAAAAGCAGCCAATTTTAACAGAATGATGCAGCTTTTATAGGCAACCACCTGTAAAAAGGAGGGTTCATGCAAATGTCAACTTTAAACATGGCCCTTTTGTTTTCTAGGCCAGATCTACCTCTTCCCACCTGGTACCAGGTTTTAACCATAGTCAAATGGAAGCTCGCTTAACTCAGACCATGGGTACCACAGGTGTAGAATCACTGCAGGCTTATAGATGTTGCCTATGTCTACAGTTGGCTGGTGTTGGTGCACTTTATTAGGAGGCAGTATAGTGCAGTGGTTTTAGGTTCTGAGCTGCAAACCTGGAGACCTGGGATTGAATCCCACAGCCCCCACTTGCATACTGTGTGACCCTGAGCAAGTCATTTAACTTTCTTGTGCTCCCAGGTGGCACCTGTAAACAAGCTTCAGCTTAGTGTGTCTCCCCTAGTTAAAAAAATTAAAAATAAAAAGATAAACAGAACAATGTGCTTACTTCCCCAAACCCCCCAGGCCATGCAATTGCTTAAATGGCAGAAAACCCCTCAGCATGGAGTATTTGTAATTCAGATTGTGAAAGATGATGAAACAAGTGCTGTGCCTTGAACAATACCACATTGCAATGTGCTCACAGTTCCCAGACCTAGTGGCCTCCCTGATGCAGCAGGCCACTGGATCTCTGCTCTGCCAGGGCATCTATGATGCAAGGAGGCTTTCTTTGTCTGCTCTGTGGTGAACCAGCTACCTTGGGCACTAGTAGGCTCTTCCCACCTCCCTTCTCTTCCTCCAGGCTGCTGAGGTCCCAGTCTGACCATCACATGTCTTGGCTTCCAAATGCATGGGACAAAGGCAGCCCAGCACCTGCTATACCGCCTACTACAGGACCTGGATTTGCAGCCCTAGGTTTTTTTCTGCACACTATCGCTTCAATGTCACCCATGTGCTGACTTGCATGAAGCTGCCACTCTCTTCCTTTCCAGAACTCAGCAGCTCGGTTCACAGTTTGCACTCCACTTTTGAAGCCTGAATATGCAGAGCTTGTACCCACTCCCAAAACTGCAGACCTGTCCCCCTTCCCCAAGATCTCCACCAGATCTGCCCTCCTTCTGCACAATCCTGCCTTTATATGCCCTGCTCACAGTCTGTCTTGGTTTGTGCTTGGGGCTGTCATGCCAGAAACGCGACAGCCCACAGGACACAGAAAAGGTGCCAGATCCTGATGCCCCTCCATTCCCCAGAAGCCTGCCAGAGTCCCTTCCCCTGCATGGCTTCTGAGCGGGGAGCAGACCTGCCCAAGTGGGTCTATTAGAGTATTTGATATTTTGACAAACTCATTTTTGGTGAGCAGTTTCTGTGTCAGAACCAGCAGTGCACTTGCTAATGTAGATAAGGATATGGTGGTGGAATTTCTTTCAGGAGAGGCAGCATCCAATGGAGAATACTACAATGTCACTGCTGCTCTGGATCGTGGTTAGGAACGTAAATGCCAGATGTCAAAGTAGAACACAGCATGGTAAACCTGCAACAAAAGAGTTTTCTTGTTGAAGAACTTGTAGAAGACTTGGTTTGCTGGCCAAGGCACCTAGCTTCACCTGAGCTCTTTCCTTCTAAGACTGCTTGAAAGGCAGAGTAGAGAAATTTACCAGAGCAAGGGAGAAGGATTAAGACTTAGTTTGGCTAAGCAGATTTACTGTGTGGTGGTGTTTTTATTTTTTACTCACAGGGATTGCTACTGTTTGTTGCTAACATTTCATTGCTTTATTTTTTCTCTGATTCAAATTGTTGTTGCTGGTATACCTTCTTCTGCATTATTACAAGGTGTGCCTACAGGTGTGCTAACAGATTACTGCTGTAATCTTCTGATTAAAATTGTCTTTGCAAGGTATATCTTCTGTTACTGCTTTATTTTTCTCTGGAGCAAAGTGTTTTTACAGGGTATATCTTCTCTGAAATTATTACAGGTGGTGCTTTACAGGTTTTACAGTTTTATCTAACATTAGGATAAGCTTTCAGGGTTACTGCATTTGTTGTTGACTGATTGTTTCTGCTCTTACCTCCTTGTTCTTTCATCCGTGGTTCTTCTTTTAGGCAGGGAAGGGCCCAGCCAACCACCCCACGCTACACCCTTTTATAGGGTACCACAGTTGTGACATTTCCTGTGGCAGAGCAGGAAGGGGGATCAGTGGGCCTCCACAAGGTGATCTCATTTACAGGGGCACTAGTAATTTAACTTGTTATAACAAGTTAAACAAAGCACAATTAAACCATTACTTGCATTTTTTTTTCTTTTTTTTTCCTTCTAATTAGGCAGGGAGTGGGATCAGGGGAGCAGCAGAAATGGAGCAAAAGGGAGGGAAAGGTACCCCAGGGGTGTCACATCTGGATAAGGATAAAAAGACCAGTAAGGTGGAGGGGACGGATGATGCCATCCCCACCAAAAGGGTGTGGTTTGCCCTCAAGGCCCTAAAGAAAGACAAATCTCCTGGGACAGATGGCATTCATCCGAGAGTACTATGGGAATTGGCGGACATACTGGCTGCACCCCTGGCGGAGCTTTTCAACAGGTCACTTGAGACAGGGAGGGTACCTAGGGATTGGCGAGAGGCACATGTGGTACCAATCCATAAAGGGGGGTCGAAGGAAGTACCAGGAAACTATAGACCCATCAGTTTAACCTCGGTGGTGGGAAAATTAATGGAGAGTATACTAAAGGAACGATTGGGGGTTTACTTGGAGGAGGTGGGAGGTCTGGATAGTCGGCATGGGTTTGTGCCAGGTAGATCATGTCAAACCAACCTTGTGGAGTTCTATGAATGGGTAACATCAGAACTGGACAGGGGTAAGCCTGTGGATGTATTATTCTTGGACTTCAGCATGTTGACTCTGTCCCCACAATGGTCTGGTGGAGAAACTGATGGGGTTAGGAGTAGGCCCTTTGATGGTCAGATGGATTGAAAACTGGATAGCTGGACGACTCAGAGAGTAGTGGTCTGTGGGGAGCTCTCAACCCCACAGAGGTTGGTAGTGGGGTACCACAGGGCTCGGTCCTGGGTCCAATCCTGTTTAATGCATATATATCAGACATCAGGGATGGTATAGGTGTGAAATGAGTCTCTCGATGATGACTCCAAGATGGGAGCAGTAGTTGAGGGAGAAGAGGGAGGTTGGCCTGCAAGGGACCTGGACACCCTGGAAAGCTGGGCTCACACATGGAAATTAATTTCAATATCACCAAGTGCAAGGTGTTGCATCTTGGTCGGGGAAACCCTAAACACAGGTACACCCTGGGAGGGGAGGTGCTGGAAGCCTCAACAGGGGAAAAAGACCTAGGGGTCATGGTGGATACATGTATGAATAACACTGAGCAGTACAGGAGAGCAGCTAGCAAGGCAAACAGGATGTTGGGATGCATTGCAAGGTGGATCACCTCTAGGAGCAAGGAAGTGATTCTGCCACTGTACAATGGACTGGTTAGACCACACCTTGAGTACTGTGTACAGTACTGGAGACCACACTTGAAGAGGGACATACAGCTCCTGGAGAGGTACAGAGGAGGGCAACAAAGATGATCACGAGGCTAGGGATTTGACTTACGAGGACAGACTTGAGGAGCTCTGCCTGTTTTCATTGGAGGAGGAGAGACAGGAGACATGATTGAGGTCTTCAAGTACCTAAAGGAATAAATAGGGTAAACATGGAGGGGATCTTTAGACTAAAGCAGGAGGCATCACCAGAGGCATGGTTTGAAGTTGGAAGGTGGAAGGGTGAGGGGGAAGAGGAGGAGGTTTTTCACTGAGAGGGTGGTGGACCCTGGAATGCTCTGCCTGGTGAGCTGGTTCAGAGATCCACAGTGGAGAGCTTTAAGAGAGGTGGGACAGACACAGAAAGTGGATGTATCAGATGATGGCCTGTCCCGGGGGGGTGGGGATGGATGATAGGGGTTTCTGGAGCACAAGGGATGGGAGGGTCTCGGCACCCAACTAAGGATCTAGGTTCGAGCAGACTTGATAGACCATAAGGCCTAATCTGCTGGCAAATAGTATGTTAGTATGTTAGTATGTAATTACTCTGACTAGGTTACAAACCCAGCAACTTATTTGGAATGGATTTCATTAACTGCAGGTACTGTGGAACAATTTTCAGAAGGACAGTCTTACAGGATTTAGGACACAGTCCTACATGCTGGGCCTTTGGAGATCTTAGGGCTCAGCTCCGGGCAGCATGGGCAGAGATTGCACGCCTCAAATTTCATATTGAAGAGGAAATACATTATAAGAACCACCCTCCATTTCCCCAGCATCCAACAGAAAACCTCGACCGCAGAGGGTAGTTGGTCCAGGAGGTTGGCAGGTGGTTAGGAGGAGCAAATCAGGAGCCCCATCACTCTCTGCTCTCCAACACATTGCCTCCAAAAACCATATAAACACTACAAACAGGTATCTGCCTCTATCTCTGAAATCAAATAAAGAGGCAGAAGACACTGCAGAGCAGGACACTGCGGCACAGGAGCTAGCACAACAAAACTCACCCAAATCAGGAACCAAAACTAAACAAGCACAAAGGAAATCCAAAAAAATTCTGATCATAGGAGACTCCATGATTCGGGGAGTTGATACCCATCTCCAGCCAGGGGTGATGGTCAGATGTCTCCCAGGTACATCAGCATGGAGAGACACTGACCGCATTGCTAAAATTGTTCACAAAGCAGGAGAAAACATTGATGTCCTAGTACACATAGGGACTAATGATCTCGCCAGCCGGTCAGTTGTGGAGACCACGGAACACCTGACTAGGCTGGGTGACAAACCATCATCTATTTCGTTTGCATCTCCTTCTGAGATCCTGCCAGTCTGGGAGAGGGAGCAGATGGACGGAAGGTCAGAGAAGGGGAGATAGGGAGCTAAACATGTGGCTCAAGGACTGGTGCCAGGAAAGGACACAGATTTGTAGGAACTGGCAACAGTTCTGGGAGCGAAGTTCTTAAATTTGATGGACTGCATCTGACTAAAGAGGAGTCAGTGCATTGGGGCAGAAGTTTGACGCCTCTGCAGAATATTTAAACTAGCAATGGGGAGAGGGTGCAGCACCCCATACATCGATGGAAGAACACCCTCCCTCAGCTAGTGGTCAAACAGGAATTCAGCGTGTTTGCTGCTCATTTGCATCACCAGGTAAGAAAAAAGGTTTGTCTCCCCATACGATGCACAGGGGTAATGCCAAACTTCACCCAACAACTAACACACCAAAATCTGGCCAATGGAAAATCATGTACACAAATGCTCACAGCCTGGGAAATAAGATCCCAGACCTGCAGGCAATAATGTCAGAGGCTAAACTGGACATAGTAGCAATTAGTGTGACGTGGTTTACCAGTAACCACACTTGGGAGACTTCAGTACCTGGCTATGTATTGTTCAGAAGAGACCGAGGTGCAAAAAGGGGGGGAGGAGTGGTCCTGTATGTTAATGAAAATATCAAAGCTACAGAAATTCAGAATACACATAAGGAGCCAGAAGAACTGTGGGTCACCCTGGAAACAGGAAATGGGACAGCCATAAGAACTGGGGTTGTCTACAGGCCCCCAGACCAGAGGGAGGACATAGACACATTACTGTTAGAAGATATACAAAACATGACAGCTAAAGGGAGGTTCTGATAATGGAGACTTCAACATGCCAGATACAGATTGGTCAATACCAGCAGGAACATCTGCCAGAACTAGACTCATAGTGGATTCCCTGCAGGGGGAGGGCCTCAAACAACTGGTACAGCAACCCACAAGAGCCAGGGCTATCCTAGATCTAGTACTGATGAACAAAGAAGGGATCACAGATCTCCAGGTAGAAGGTCACCTGGGGGCCAGTGACCATCACATGGTATGGTTCAATTTGGCCACTACATCTAAATCATCCCATTCCAAGGCAAAAATATGGGACTTCGGAGGAGCTGACTTTGATAAGATGGCCAACAGAGTTAAGCTAGCCTGGCAAAAAGAAACACAGGTGAGGGGGTACAGGCAAAGTGGGCAAGCATTAAGGATGCAATACTTGAAGCAACATCCCATTGTGTTAGACAGAAAAGGAAGTGCAAAAGAAGAAGGAAACCACTTTGATTCTCAAAAACAGTAGCAGAAAGGTCAGAGCCAAAAGGCTGGCCTTCAGGAAATATAGGGGAACACAGCGGGATGAAGATAGGGAGGCATACCAAACTGCCCTAAGGGAAGCAGGTAAGGCAGTAAGGCAGGCAAAGTCCCAAACTGAGGAAACACTAGCACGAACAGTAAAAGAAGGTGACAAGACTTTCTATAGATACATTAGTGAAAAGAGAAAGTCCAGAGGGGGTATTGCTAAGCTTAATGGAGAAAAGGGAGCATGTGAGGAGGAGGACCCTGTAAAGGCATCTATTCTAAATAGATACTTTTGCTCAGTATTTACTGAAGAGAAGGTAGGGCAGGGCCCACAGCTCAGCATCATGGACACAGGGGGGAGGGAGGTGAGCACTACTCCCTTCACAAAAGAAAGGGTCCTACAAGAGCTTGCTAAGCTCAGGGTGGATAAGGCAATGGGACCTGATGGCATACATCCCAGGGTACTTAAGGAGCTAAAGGAGGAACTAGCAGAGCCATTAGCAGAATTGTTTAGTGAGTCTCTGAGCTCAGGAGAGGTCCCAGAAGACTGGAGAAGGGCTTATGTGATCCCGCTCCACAAGAGTGGTAGCAGGAGGAGGCAGGGAACTACAGACCGTCAGTCTTACCTCAGTAGTGGGCAAGATTATGGAGGCACTCCTTAAGGAAAGGATAGTGCAACACCTGGAATCCATAGGGGCACAGGATCCAAGACAGCATGGGTTTACAAAGGAAGATCCTGTCAAACTAATCTCATAGATTTCTTTGACTGGGTAACCAGAGTGGTGGACCAAGGGGGAGCAGTTGATGTCACCTACCTTGACTTCAGCAAAGCTTTGACACTGTTCCACATAGAAGATTGATAAATAAGCTGGGTAGGCTCGGGTGGGTCAGAAGTTGGTCAACTGGGTGGCAAACTGGTTGACTGGCAGAAAACAGAGAGTGGTGGTAAATGGTATACAGTCAGAAGAGATGCAAGTCACAAGTGGGTACTTAGGATCAGTCCTGGGGCCAGTCCTATTCAACATCTTCATTAGTGACCTTGCAGATGGACTAGAGGGTAAGGCTTGTCTGTTTGCAGATGACACCAAGATCTGCAACAGAGTAGATGATCCAGATGGGGTGGGCAGAATGAGAAGAGATCTGATAAACTAGCAGAATGGTCAGAAGAGTGGCAACTGGGATTTAATGCAAAGAAGTGCAAAATCATGCACATAGGGAAGAGAAACCCTGAAGCCACTTATAGGCTTGGAGGGAGTTGCTAGCAGTCACAAAGGAAGAAAGAGACTTGGCATCATCATCACTGATGACCCAAAATCATCCAAGCAGACCTCTAAGCAGTAGGTAAGGCTAGGGGGTGTTAGGGTGTGTGTAGAGGGTATCACAAGTCGAAGAGGAGGTAATATCCCTCTGTACAAGACATTCAGTAGCCCCATCTGGAATACTGCATGCAGTATTGGAGGCCACACCTTCACAAGGACATTAACCAAATTGAGGCAGTCCAGAGAAGGGCAACCAAAATGGTGCAGGGACTGCATCAGAAGACATATGAGGACAGATTAACGGAGCTCAATATGTATACCCTTGAGCAAAGGAGGTAGAGAGGTGATATGATCGAGGCATTCAAACACCTTAAGGGCATAAACAAGGTGAAAGAGTCTAACATGTTTAAATATAAGAAAAATAGCAGGACAAGAGGACACAGCATGAGATTAGAGGGAGGCCGATTAAGGAGAATGTGGAGAAATTCTTTTTCACAGAAAGGGTGGTAGATGCATGGAATGGGTTACCACAAGAAGTGGTGGCTATGAATACAGTGCAGGGCTTCAAACAGGCATGGGATAGGCATAAGGGAGCAATACAAATGACTATGAATAGATAGGTCACTGACAGAGCAAAGGCCGATGGCACATTTATAAGGTAGAAAAAGAAATGGGCAGACTGGATGGGCCTTGCGGTCCTTATCTGCCGTCAACTTCTATGTCAACTTCTATGAAGAGCAGAAGGTTATGCCATATAAAGATATTCATTAATACTTTTTAAAAATGTGTTATTATTTGTAAGGGATACATTATGGTGGAAGTGTGTGCACTGTATATGCATCTGAAAACCAGGCCTAATACTGACAGAAAAGGAAAAAACAGGAAAAAATATATTGTATATCCATAATCACGTTTCTGTGTGTTAAGGGTCAGGGGTTATTTCTTTTGTGGCAATGTTATGAGTATATCATTGCACTTTTAAAAATGTTATGCTGAGTGTGAGGTGTTAGGGATTATTACTGTACAAAGATGACTGACAGAAATGTATTTTTAGAACTTTTTTGGAAGGCATTGATATGCATCTGTGCTGTGTCCTGGTTTCTGGATGAAGTCCAAAGCCATGGGTTTTCTTTTCCAAGCTATATGGTCTACTCTTCTCAGCCAGTCAGGATGCATGAAATTCCTTTCCCATTTTATAACTACCTAAAAACCTATTATCCTGGACTTGTTGCTTTAAAAACAAATTGCGATGCCTGAAGTCCATTGAGGGATTCTAATGACACAATCAATCAATCAATCAATGAATCAATGCTTTATTTATAAAAGGCACCTTTCCAAACCAAGGTGCTGTACAATAAAACCACACACATTTTTATAAATAATAATAATAATATAATAATAATATAAACAATGCACCATGAGAGCAAAGCAGAGTTGGTTTTAATTTGTATAATATAAGGTTGATTATTCTTTAGGTTTTAAAGCAGCAGTATTTTTTAGTCAGCAGCAAATTGCATCAATTAGTTTTAAAGCAAACATGTATTTCGATTCCCTTCTTGGCCTTTAGGGGGGAAGATTTTATAAAAGTGACTTAATGCCTCTGGGATGACTTGGCAGTGGAGGGTGACCTGGGTGAGGTGGAGGAACAGTGGCCAAAGATAAAAAGGGTGATAGGGAGGGCAACATACCTCTGCATCAAGTGAGTGAGCAAAAGCAAGAGGAACAATGAATCACTATTGTTATTGAAAAATGTGTCAAAAAAGGTAAAAGCTAAGAGAGTAGCATTCACAAGGTATAAGGAGATGCAGAGGGAGGAGGATAGAAAAGTGTACCAAGGGAAACAGAGGGAAGCACAGAGGGCTGTAAGGAGTGCAACGGTGCAAATGGAACAGAGAATAGCCCAGTTGGTAATGAAAGGGGACAAGATAAGAGGAAGACAAGGGGTGGGATTGTAAGGTTAAAAAGGGAAGAGAGGGACTGGGCAGAGGGGAACCAGCAAAAGGCAGACATCCTGAAGGGATACTTTTGTTTAGTGTTCATAGAGGAAGGAGAAGGGGAGAGGTAAAAAAAAAACAAGTAATGGGAGCATTGGAGGGAGGGAGGTGGACACTAGTCCATTTTCAGACAAGAGAGTCATAAAGGGACTTGCTAATCTGAAAGTGGACAGAGCAATGGGGCCAGATGAGGTGCATCGAAGGATATTGAGGGAGCACAGGGATCTCTGACAACATTATTTAGCAGCTCCTGGGAAAGAGGAGTGGTTCTGGAGAACTGGAGTAGGGAGGATGTAATCCCATTTCACAAAAGTGGTAGCAGGGATGAGACTGACAATTATAGGCCAGCCAGACTGACATCAGTGGTAGGAAAGTTAAGGAAATCATTGCTGAATGAAAGGATTGTGGAATATCTTGAATTCAAAGGGTTACAGAACTTGAGGCAGCATCGGTTTACAGGGTCTTGTCAAACAAATCTGATAGGTTTCCTTGACTGGGTGATCAAGGAACTAGATTAGGATGAAGCGGTGTATGTAGCCTTCCTAGATTTCAGTAAAGCTGTCTACAATGTTCCACACAGGAGGTTTGTAGCTTAGAGGTGGAGCCAAAGGTGGTTAACTGGTTAAGAAGCTGGTTAGGGGATAGGTGGCAGAGGGTGGTGGTAAACAAATTTCACTCTGAGGGAGAGAGGGTGCCAGTGGGGTGCCTCAGGAGGGTTCGGTGCTGGGTCCGGTCCTCTTTATTGTCTTTATAAGTGACATTAAAGAGGATCTGGAAGGGAAGGTCTGCCTCTTTGCAGATGGCAAAAACTCTGCAATAGGGTGGGGACTCGGGAAGGGTGTGTGTGGAAAGGATGAGCAGTGACCTTAGAAAACTTAAGGAGTGGTCAAGGGTATGGAAGCTGGATTTCAATGCAAAAAGTACAAAATAATGCACTTGGGACACAGAAGCTGGGGGCGGAGTACAAAATGGGTGGGGTAGCACTGGCAATTACCAAACAGGAAAAGAGACCTGGAGTAATCATACTGGATGACCTAAAGGTGACCAGGCAGTTAGGAGGGCTAGTAGGATGCTTAAATGCATAGAAAGGGACATCACCAGCAGAAAAAGGGAGGTGTTGCATCTGTAAAGGTCACTGGTAAGACCCCACCTAAAGTATTGTGTCCAGTTCTGGAGACCACATCTTCAGAAGGATGTAGGCAGAGTGGAGGTGGTCCGGAGGAGAGCAACTAAAATGGCATAAGGTCTGCAACAGAAGCCCTGTGAGAAAAGACTTAAGGACCTGAAAATGTACACACTGGAACAGAGGAAGGAAAGAGGGATATTATAGAGACATTTAAATACCTAAATGGGGTAAATAAAGTACAAGAAGGAAGTGTTTTTCTGAAGAAAAGGTGCTCAAGAACAAGAGGGCATGATGTGAAGCTGTGGGGGGTAAATCCAGGAGAGATGTGAGGAAATACTTCTTCACAGAAAGAGTGGTGGATTCATGGAACAACCTTCCAGCGGAGATGGTGTGGGTGAAAACAATGGCAGGGTTCAAAAATGCATGGAACAGGCCGAAGCAAATCTTAGGTGAAAGGGAAGAGGGGGAGGGATTATGGATCGAAGATCAAATAGGATCTGCAGTGATACTATAGGCAGGAAAAATGGGCAGACTAGTTCTGCCAAGCAGTCCTTATCTGCCAGCAAATTCTATTTTTCTACATTTCTATGTTTAATCTTCAATGTATTTTTAATTTTCTGAAATATTTTTAACACAGCTTATAGAGCTAATTGTATAATTCATGACTAAAGTCTTTAAAGATGGCCACCACTAGCAATTGAAATAAACTCTTCTATTGATGCTACCTGTTGAATGTGCATACTAGGTTTATACTATGGATGGATTAGGATGGTGCTGCCACATAGTTATGATAATGTATATGCTGGTAGAGTGCTGTGCTCTTTAATTTTTTCATGGGTGGCATGGCACAGGAGTGGGAACTTTTAAAATCTATAAAATCCCTACATTTCAGAATGAAAGAAAATACAATGAAAAATGTGAAAATTGGTCTTTTTGCCAGAATTACATTATTGCTGAAAAAACAACAACATGGTGACTAGCAAATACTGCTGCTTTGACTGATGAATCAATCTGTTTTATTGTTAGAACGTGAAACAAGCCAGTGTTGTTTACTAGAGAAAGGAAATATGCCCTGGAACCTTAGGTCCAACCTTGTGACCCTGTAGCTCAGTGGTTAGAGCACTTGGATGGTATTCTGAGAGCCTGGATCAATTCCAATTTTGTCACATTTAAGCAATATACCACAACAGAGTGTGGGTTATGCTGGGATTTACCCACGCCTGGTGTGGTTTGGTCACAAGGCCTGCCTGTCAAGTGAGTAAACCACACCAGATGTGGGTAAATCTCCATAACACACACCCTGGAGTGTTATATTGTTATTACACAATGTCCACTTTTTCTTACACAGAAAAATAGTAAAGAAAAAGTTATTTTTCCATTTTAATTTATTTTTAGTGTTCTTATTGCTCCGCCACAAGAAGTAGCTCTTGGCTACTGGGGCCGTGGTGGTACTGCACATATGCTGTATTGCTTTGTCCTTCCTGGACGGTGTTTTCTTGTGGGCCAGAAAATGTTTAAATCTGTGCCCAGGTTGCTTTTTGACTGTGTCCCAGCTCTGATTTTCTTCTATGAGCTGTGACAGCCTTCAGTGCTTGCTGCTTGTTTTCTTTTCCACTACGGAGGCACTGCTCCATTTCTATGCATGCTCGACACATGCGCAGCAGCGAACCTTGTTGCCATGCTTACTGCAAGTCATTTTCTAGCCTTCCTCAGTCTTGGGCTGAGGAAAGAAAGCACTCCGTTTTGTTGTTTTCTTTCTGCTCTACCTCCCCTTCCTGGAAAACAATAGAGGGCCCACCGTTACAGGGTTCCCAGTGGCAATAACCACTGGTTTGAATTGTGGACCCTTGTGACTGACTATCGGACATTGTCCTGTGATCGGGGGGGGGGAGAAGACAGTGGTGAAGGGGATGAGCAGGTACAGACTGAGCATTTCAAAAAAAATACAAGTGTAGGAAATGTACTTTATGTTTTGTAACTCCTGCTCACCAATTAATTCAAAAAAGCAGTTCATTTTTGGTTTTTGAATTTCGCAGTTTGCCATTACCCGAAGGATCAATATGGCACCCGCTTGATTTGATGTCTTGCCATTGGAGTGATCTGTGAGGGGGGTTGGGGGTGGCTGGCTGGCTGGTACTTTTTCCTGTTGGTGATGCTACAGTTTACAATGTGTAAATCGTGCCAGTTAACCAATCATAAGGCAGTATTTTTAAGCGATTGAATAATTAAGCAATAATACACGACAGGGTGTGGTATATCATGAGATATTGTTACACTTTGTGTGCATTGTGAGGCATAGGGCCACAGGTTGAGTGTCTCATGTACCCGAGAAGTGATGATATCTCATGATATACCACACCCTGGAGTGTATTATTGTGATTATAAAATGGCTCTAAAGTGTTTGTAAATGGCTGATCTTGGTAATCAGTTATGGACCGTGACGATATTGTGAGATATCGTCACAAGTCAAAGTCTACTTCAGCCAATCAGCTTTCGGAATTTCTCCTCTCCATTTTATAATATTTCTTTTACACTCCAGTTTGTGTTGAATTACTTAGTAGTGGCTAATACTGCACCTAGAACATCTAATTGCCATCTTACTTATTCTTAGTTGCAGGGTATGCAATACCAGAGAAAGGAGGTTTGCCTGGGAACCTGAAATCCAACTGAGCCTGTAGCTTAGTGGTTAGAACACTGGGATGGAGTTCAGGGGACCTATGTTCAACTCCCAGTAGGTTACATTATTTCTTTCTCACTACAATTTGCAATTTAAATTACTTATCAGTGGCTAATACTGTACAAACATAAATAAATAACTTGTCCTTAAAATTTTGAGAAGGAAAACAGCAAGTAACAGGAGACAGACAAGGGTATTAATTTTCAGGGTAATCAGATAAATCCAGACTAATACAGACTCACATTACTGTCTGTGTAACAAAAAAAGAAAGTATGTAGCATGTTGGGAAAGTGGCAATGTCACCTTACAGCCCATTACCTTACAATTACATGTAGGTCACCTCCTGTTGAGTTACTCTCCCACAGAGGAAACAAAAAATAGAGTAATTCTCCTTTTCCTGTTCTGCACACTCCCGTCACCAAACTAGCCAAAAAGCTTGCTTTTTATTTTACATATTCATTTACTTAGTTTTTGGTAATCAGGTAAGTGTACTATATAAGTTAAATGCTTATTTACAGTTATGACCTAAGAGAGTACAACTGGACGTGGCAAACAATGAGGCATTGGTTATTGAGATAGCACATAAACAGAAGCAGCTCAAACGCATGAGCAAAATGAAAGTACAGTAGCAACAGTGTACCAAACAGTAGCAAAGACATCTGGTGCCCTATATTCAAAACATAGCTGGGTGCAAAACTTAATTTGTCTGCTCAAACAGGGGTTTGCTCAGAAGGGCAATATTGAAAAGCCCAGTTAGAGAGGGCAAATTTGGTTTGTGCTCAGGCAAAGGATGGAGGGGGACGCCATGCAAATAAAGTGGCGGGGACCTAAATATTGGCACAGTCTAATATTCAGAGTATGTGCACTGTGCAAGACTATCTTGCCCGGTTCCCTTGCATGGTGCACACACCACCAGTTGAAACCCTAACTTACTCCCACGCAACCCTAGTGGTTGGCAGAGTAAGTGTGGTGACCCCCCATGACCCCCAACACAACAGGTCTTGGTGTCTATTACCCCCCACCAATCACCGTACCGTTATGAAATAAAAAATATCTCCCTGTTAGTCTAGTGGTCCCTCTCCCCTTGCCGATTGCCGTTCTGTTAAAGAATAACAGTCTATCCTTGGGGGGCATGGGGTCAAAGCACTGCAGACAAAAATAACGCAGCACATAATACCTCAAGAAAAATGCTGAAACGCAAAATAAGGTTGGGCAAAACACTAACCGAAACAAAATGTTACCTACACAATGTAAAATAATAGGGTGACATTGCAAACTCTTTGTTTTGAGGGGGGCTTCACCCCCAGCACTCCCTGACATGGAAGCTTTTCCCCCCACACCACCCGGGCTTAAAATAGTCAACTTTAATAGGGTGTGGACTTTGGGGATGGGGAGAAACTCATGGTGGGGGGGGGGGATTTCTTTCTTTAACAAAAAAAATAAAATATTGCAAGACAGGGAGAAACCAAACCGTGGTCCCAGGTTTTCAATGGTGCCGTGTGCTGGTGCTTTATCCACTCCACCACAGGAGCAACTCAACTGTGTACCACACAAACGGCAACTTGATCCCTTCCTCATACCAGTGGACAGCAACAGGGGAAGCAATAATTCCCTAATGCTATTCTACCCCTATCGTTGTCAATGTTTTTGCTGTTCTCACAGCACAGTTAATTCTGCGCTGTTATTGCAGTGACCCATTGACCTGGTAGCTCCCTGGGGTCTAGTGATTTCATCCCTGTCATTGATCACCATTCTGTTACAATCTAAACTATATCTCCCTAGTAGTCTAGTTGTCCCACCCCCATCGCCTATCGAGGTTCAGTTAAAAAAGAAAAATATCTCCCTCTTAGTCTAGTGGTCCTTCCCCTCTTGCCAATCACCAATCTGTTACAAAGAAAAATATCTCCCTGGTGGTCTACTTGTCCCTTTCCTCACCCAATCATCCACCCAATACATAGAAACATATTCTCTAGAGTTTACTGTAACCTCCCCCATCCCAGTCCTCTGTATATCTAAGTGATGCAATCCCCTGGTGGCATAGTGGCCCCCCATCCTGAGCCACTGTAAAGTTAATGGAACCCCTACCCTGGTAGTCTGGTGGACGCCCCCATCCTGGCAGGTAGTGACCTACCACACCACACCCCATCCTAACCCCCTATCTGGTGACCAGCATAGCTGTCCTCTCTCCACCATGGTTGGCCACCGACTGAGCTGACACTAAGTGCCTACTCTGTACAGCATGCACTTAGTGACATTGACATGTAATGTCACTGACCATGTACTGTATACAGTAGGTACTCAGTGACAGCTCAGTCGGTGGTCAGCCATAGTGGAGAGAGGAGAGCTGTGCTGGCTGCCAGCTTGGGGGTCGGGATGGGGTGGAGCGGGGTGGTGGGTCACTACCAGCCAGGGTGTGGGGTCCACTAGACCACCAGGGTAAGGGTTCCATTAACTTTACAGTGGATTGGGGATAGGTGGTGCCACTAGACCATCAGGGGATTGTAGCACTTGGATACACAAGGGACCGCGATGGGGGAGAGGGGTTACAGTGGACACAGGGGAATATGTTTCTAGGTATTGGTTGGATGATTGAGTGGGGAAGGGACCACTAGACCACCAGAGAGAGATTTTCTTTTGTAACGGAATGGCGATCAGCCTGGGGGGGGGGTACTAGACTACCAGGGAGACATTTTTCCTTTTTAACTGAACAGCGATCGGCGATGGGGGTGAGACCACTAGACTACCAGGGAGATATAGTTTAGATTGTAATGGAACAGCAATCATTGATGGGGTTGGGGCCACTAGACCACCAGGGATATTGTTATTCTTTAACAAAAGAGTGATCAGCAATGGGGATGGAACCACTAGACTACCAGGGAGATATAGTTTAGTTTGTAGCAGAACGGTGGTCAGCGATGGGAGTGGGACCACTAGACTACCAGGGAGATATATTTTATTTATTCACGGAATGGTGATCACCAGGAAGGGGGGGGCCACCACTAGCACCAGGGATAGCTTTAAGGAAATGGGCAATCAGGCAGTAGTGCTGCACAGTACAGTCTCACTCCCTATGCAAATAGGCCCACAATGGACATGCAAATGGCCCCTTAGTGTCTTGGATGCCCAATGGGCTCATTTGCATAGGTCCCTTTGAATATGGGGAGTTTTGCCTGGGTGAAAGCCATTGTGCCGCCCCATTGATGGGCTGTGCCTGCCCGGTGCTTGGTGGTACAGAACTGGGTCTCACTGGCCCTATATTCAGTGGTATAGTGCCAATGCACTGTTCCACCGAATTTAGCAGTTTTGGACACCTGGGCAATAGCAGGGGGCAGAGCAAAGTTTTGCTCTCTGCTTTGCCCAGATTTGAACATCAGGCCCCTGATGTCCAAATAAGTTATGCAGTAAGGTTATCAAGAGCAAATAAGATACAATTAAAACAGGTAGTAAAAACAAGAGGTAACTTCTGGCTATGCACAAGAAGAAGAGGTCACCCACTGGCTGCAGTTGCGTTCAGTTAAATCAAAGTCATGTACAGCAAACAAACCTCGCAACTGTCCCCTCTCTGGTAAAATATGGAGTGCAGACCACTGAGTGCTCAAAAATATAGATTTTTATCATACTTAAATATAAAGCACACTCTAGAAACAATCACAAAGATGCCAATTTACCAAAAAGAGGGGAGAGTTGCAAAGTTTGTTTGCTACACATAATGTCTGGCTAGGCATAGCAGCCTTAAGCTTTCATGTTTTTATTTTTCTGTGAGAAATGCAGTAGCCATCAGATCAAGATCTTACAGTTCTTTTACATGGCTCAAAGCTATATAGTACTTTCATGTTATGTTACTTGTACAGTTTATTATTTTATATTATTAAAATATCCAACAGCTCTCCAGCTTTGTATACTGTGGAAGTATGGCAACCCTGTGCTTCACTGCTGAGTTTTAAGGCTCTACAGCTTACAGAACAGAACTGGCATACACGCATGACCCATTTTGACTGCTGCTCTTAGAGAGTCTTGCACAGGCGATGGACAGCTTGACCTTTTTATGCTGCCTGCATTTGAATCATCAGGATTCCTTGACAGGGAGCACTGTTTAAAGCTGCAGTAACACTCTTTGTTCAGTGTAAAATCTGTCACCGTACACCCAGAGCCATTTGACTGCTGTTATTTTTTTGTGCTGATTTCAACAGAGACTAGATGACCTTTTCTTTCGCTCCCATCAGGTGTTTTGGGGGGGGGGGTTGCCAGCAATGAGCTGCTCTGCAGGGAAATGACAGGATTAACAACAAGTAAGATCTTTCTCTCCTGTGCTTTTGATAAAGTAATTTTTGTGGCAGAAAAAAAATCCCCATCCGTTCAGAATAGATTTTTTTGTTTTAGTTACTCCCAGTCATATGCAAAATAACTTCATTAATGCATCAGTTAGGGTTGATAGCACAGTTTGGAAATGCGGTGTCAGGGTTACACCCCTACCATACCCCTACACCCTCCACACACCAACAGGCATCGGGGTGTGCTTTGGGGTCATCTGCCTAACTCTCACCCTATTCCATGTGTAAACAAGCTGTGGTGGTGCAGCATGAAATCGAATTTTCATGTTACTTTAGTCCCCAGACCATTTGATATGCCCTTCACTGCCGAATCCCTTTTTATCTCATAGACACTTGGCAATGTCAAGAAACTCTTAATTGGCTGTATATATCTTCCTCCAAAGGAAGCCACCAAATACCTACACCCCCTCATGTCCTCCCTGTCCGATCTCCCCCCACATGATACAATTATCTGTGGGGAATTTAACAATGACTGGCTGTCCCCCCACAAAAACAAAGCACACGCTATTTTCTCTGACCATAATCTCACCCAACGCATCACTGAGCCCACACAATGTAACTCCAAGACAGGTACCTCAATGCTGTTAGATTGGTTTATTTCAAATTGCCCCCACAGGATCAAAGTAGCTGGGGTACTGCCAGACTACGTAAGTGTCCATTCCCCTGTCTACTGCATGTGGCGCAACAACTTTGTCTCCCCACCTCCTTTAACTCATGAAACTAGTATCATGTCATGTTTTAACCTGGATGACTTTTTAACAACAATTAGTACTACTGATTAGAGCCCCATTGTTCTCCTCCCCACCTAGACCAGGCCCTGAATTAGTTTGTTACTACTTTGAAAGACGTAGTCAGTAAACATGCCCCCCTAACAAAACGCAGATACAAGGGCATCAAAGTCCACTGACTTTTGACATAAATCGGGTCTCTTATGAAGAAACGCTATGCAACTTGGAAATCCTTTAAACTCAGAAAAATTCATTCAGACTGGCTCTCTTACTGTCAGCTGAGATACCAATGCAAAAATAGGATCCAGGGTGCTTAGCATTCCTGTTACTGCTCCCTGCAAACTGACAACCTATACAAGCCCAAAGAATTCTGGAGTCAAATAAATTCCTTGCTCCAAGGTAAAACAAGCCAATATCCCCACTCCATTATGTCCAGGGATGACCTGCTTCAAGAACCACATTCTATTGCAGAAGGAATCAAACAGTTTTTCACTGACCTAGATAGGTATACAGCTCACCTTATGCCCACCCCTGAGTTCCACATCCCCACTCCGTCCCATGATGTGATTGACACTCACCCTGCCTTCCACCTAAACCTCACAACCAAAGGTGAAATTTGCAAGTTATTATTGAAACACAGTTCCCTGGCCATGACACTTTTTTTTTTTAGTTGTTTAACCAGGAGTAGCACACTAAGCTGAAAGCTTTTCTACAGGTGCAACCTGGGAGCACAGGGACATTAAGTGACTTGCTCAAGGTCACACAGTATGCAAGTGGAAGCTGTGGGATTCAAACTCAGGTCTGGTCTGTTGGATATCACCAGATTTGCAGCTCAGAGCCTTAAACCACTGCACTATACTACCTAAACTTGGGGCTGCAGTGCTGGTGGAACCTTTCTGCAGTCTTCTAAATAGGTCCTTCCTATCTGGAGTCATGCCAAGCCTAAGAAAAGTGGCTGTTGTGGTCCCCCTTCACAAGGGTGGCACACACGCCATTGAAAACTATAGGCCTGTCTTGATCTTGTGTCCTGTGGCTAAGATTCAAGAAAGGATTTTGTACAACCAGCTACAGTCCTACTAAGATATGCATCAGCTCCTCTCAGATTGCCAACATGGCTTTAGAAAGGGATATAGCACCACCAAAGCCCTGGTCAAAGTGTCAGCGGAGATTCTTAAAGCCAGCGATGAGGGCCTGGTGACTGGAGCTGTGTTCATTGACCTGACCTAGGCCTTTGATCTTGTTAACCATCATCTTCTGCTTGGTAAACTGCATCAACTTGGCCTTGATTGCCTAACTCTTTCCTGGTTCGAGGATTATCTCATAGGTAGATTGCAATGAGTAAAATGGTCCAGATCTCACTCGTCCCTCAGACCTGTTGTACACAGTGTGCTGCAGGATTCAATTCTTGGCCTGATACTGTTCTCGTTCCTTATTAACAGACCCCCTAACTTCTGTGGTGGTGCAGCAGTGCAACTTTATGCAGATGATGCAATCTTTCAGCACTCATTTGACAACATTGAGAGGCTTAACCAATGTCTCAACTAAGACTTCAGCACGCTCGAAACTTGGTTTGCAGCTAATCACCTAATCTTGAATACAAAAAAAAAAAAATCCAAGTTATTCCACATTCCCTCCCATAGAGTAAGCAGCCTGCTCCAAATCTGCTCACTGTCTGGCGACATCATAGCAGTAGTTTAAACTTTTAAATATCTTGGAATGCTTCTCAATGCCTCTTTTTCTCTAGAGCCTCATGTTTCACATCTGGACTTCATTCTCCTAATTGTATCAGCTGTTTTATATAGTTTAAAATTTGCAATGTTTGACATGTTTTTAAACTCTGTTAGGCACCTTGGTTTTTGAAAGGTGCCATAGAAATAAAGTTGTTTATTATTATTATTATCTTACTAAGGCAATAAACCAAAAGCTAGGTCTCTTATACTGTCTCCACCCCCTACTCAGCTAGCACCTGTCACAAAATTGCCTCCACTTCCCTCCTTCCTATTCTTTTGTATGGAGCTCCACTCCTACTCTCGGCTCAGTCCTCATCCCTTACTCAGTTGAGTCAAATCTACCATAGGATTGGACGTTTTGCCCTACGCGCTCATCATTTTGATACCCTAGATTCTCTCCAATGACCAAACTATGACTCTAGACTACAACACCTTACATTATTCTTTGTGTTCAAACTAGTAAATTTCTTCTGCCTGCCATGCCTTAGGAGAATCATGTATCACAAAGCCTATGCTTGTCCCCTTAGGTCAACTTCCCTACCATTATTAGCAGTCCTGAAACCTAAGCATCTCTCAGGCAAACGTTCATTTACCTTCTCAGCCACATCTGCCTGGCATTCTCTTCCTGCTTCGTTACTCTCCTACACCATCCTGACTCTTTTCAAACAACAGCTTACCTTGTATCTCCTCAAACCCCTCCACTGTATCTGTTTCACCTAATCTATACCTTCTCTACCATACACTGCTTGCGCACCCTTCTCTTCATGCCATCTGTACCATATACTGCTTGCACGCATTTCTCCTTTTGCTAAACAGTGTGTAGTGCATGTGTTTGTAAATGTGTAGTACAAATATGTACATACCATTATTTTAAAAAGTATTTATATTACTATCTTATATGACTATGCTCAAGGTATTATGTAAGGTTGCCTATTTAACTATCTTGAAGTCTCTGTACAGCCGACATATGCACTGCTAATTCTTTGTATTCTACTTTTTGTTGATTTTGACATGTTTTATTATACTATAATTTACCTCCCAGGTCATCACTGAAAAAGGGACTGGATGGTCCACCTGGGAACAGAAGTAGGAGGTTATTCAGGAAAGAAGTGTGGTTTTATCTTCTGTTTTAAATGAAATATTTGAAAAAATTAGTACTTGAAATTAGTTCTGTGTGTTAAAAATTACTACTTAGAGTTAGAACTGTTACTTTGGCTGTGATATTGTAACTATGGGGGGCTTGTGTGCTGGGTGTGGGAACACTTGTTTGCAGTGATAGAGTGAAATTTAAATGTGATGTTTGCCTGCTGTTAAGGGGAAGGGTAATTACAAGAATCATATTGTCTTTCATTGTCTACCTGGGAACAGAAGTAGGAGATTGTTCAGGACAGAAGTTTGGTTTTATCTTCTGTTTTAACTGAAATATTTGAATAGTTTAGTACTTGAAATTAGTTATGTGTGTTAAAAATTACTACTTTGAGTTAAAACTGTTACTTGGGCTGTGATATTGTAACTATTGGGGCTTGTGTGCTGGGAGCGGGAACACTTGTTTGGCAGTGATAATTAGAGTGAAATTTAAATGTGATGTTTGCCTAGTGGTGGTAGAGCCCTCCCACCCCCTGTTTTATAGGCTTTCTTAAATACTGAAAAGTCACTGGGGGTTGGGATTGAAGGGCTGTGCATTTGTGTTTGTGACTGAAATTTGAAGCAACAGGAACTGGTGGGCCTGTGACATCATATGGTACCTGATGTCTGCATACACACACTGTTAGTGGGACTGGACACACACTGAACTGTATGTGTTTGTGAGACTTGAGAACTTTATTGGTGGGGTTGAAACTGGGTTCATAAATAACTGCAGTCAGTATAGAGAGAGACTGTATTCAGGGGGTAGGGACTGAGAAAAGGGGTGTGTGCCATTATGAACAGAGAAGGACAAACAGGGTGGTCACATTCCACCATGGCAGGCATCTTCGGAAGGGTTGTAGGCTGCACAGGCTGTGGGATGGCAATAATTCTCAATTGGGCCTGGAAAGAGGGAGGCTGCCCAGTCTGTAGATAGCTATCTTGTATCAGGAGTGAAATATATTGGTTAAGGAGTAAGCTGGGGGAGTTGGGGGTGTCCAAGGATAAGGGGTGTGGATATGGGTGGCAGAAGGGTGAGGCTGAGGGGAGGCCGGGGCAATGCTCAGAAATTACAGGACATTATGTTACAGCAAGCAGGAGGGGGGATATTAGGGACAGAGGACCCTTAGATAGGGATGTTGATGCTAAGGGGAAAATGTACAGGGTAAACATTCTGAATATAAAGAGAGTGGAGGGGGAAGAGTCAGGAGGTGCTGTTGTGGGGAAGCCTAGAAGCGCAGACTGTGAGAATGGATGGGCTGTTGTGGGGAAGCCTAAAAGAGCAGACTGTGGGAAGGGATATCCTAAGAAGAACAGGGCAAGAGGGGAGGAAGAGGGGCAGTTTAGAGGGGCAGTCGGGGGGAACTCAGATTACTTGATGGAGACTGGCATAGAGTGTTAGAATAAATTTGAGCTACTCAACAACCTAGAGGGGGAGGAAGGGGTGGGTGAAAATGAGGAAACAGATACAGGGGCCAGGGAGAGGGAGTCAGATACCCATAGGGCATCTCAGACCAGCAACAGAAAGGATAGAAATAGTTCCAGATGGAGAAGGGGAAACATAAATATTAAGCAGATGAGAGAGATGCAACATATTGCAGATGTGAGGGAGGGAGAGCATGACTGGAGAGAAACTGGGGCCCTAGGTAAAGGGGACCCACAGAGGGCCTCTGGAGGTAGGGGTACTATTACAAGGGGGGGAGGGTGGTGGTGTGGGGGAAGGGGAAACCATCAGGGCCAGGATAAATGGTTCAGATAAGAGAGGGTTAAATGGGACACCTATTCAGGGGGGGTCTGAGTTAAGTGGGCAAAATAACAAGGGAGGCAGAAAGGGGAGGGTGACAAAGGGGTCTCTAATAAAGCAGGAAGGCTCCCATGGAATTGAGATCACAAATAAAGGGGGTATGGGGGGTTGAGAGTGCATAGTGGAGGTAGCCATAAGGATGATGGCGGTGTTAAGGTTCTGTTATTGGGAGACTCAATGATTAAGGGTATCCAGTGGGAGGGACAGGAGGGTGGATGCCATAGCCAGGTGAAGGTAGTGAGTATCTCTGGGCTGACAGTGCACAGATCAAAGTTCATGGTGTATGAACTGGTTAGGGATTGTGGAGGGAAGCTGGATTTCCTGGTGCATTTGAGAACTAATGATCTAAAGGGAAGTAGCGTTTTGGAAATCCAAGCAAGGTTCCAAGAACTTGCCCGAGTCTGTCGGGATAATGGATGCAACTTTTCCTTTTCAGAGATATTGCCAGTACCAAAGGCCTCAGTGGAGAAAAAATGAAGATCACAGAGGTTAATGACTAGCTCAGGAAGTGAGGTGGAGAGAGTGGGTTGGAGGTGTTAGGGAACTGGAAAGGAGTTTGGAAGGATAAGGGACTGTATGCCAAGGACAGGCTTCATCTTGCCCCATTAGGGAAGGAAGTCCTTAAACAGGGGGTGGCTGACTACATTCAAGAAAGGTGGGGTTTAAACTTGTGAGGGGGAGGGATAAGGGAGGGGCTGATCAGAAGCCCTCTCCTCCAGATGAGGGGAGTAGCCTCAAACCCAAGGGAGGAAGGTGGGAAACAGACTGGGGGAGGAGGTTTCAGGAGGAGCAGATGGAGGATGGAAGTATAAGGAACCTGTGTGGGGTTCAACAAAGGGGATCAGGGATAAGAGGTGGGGGGTGGTGTTAGTAAATGCCAGGAGCTTGGGAAACAAGTTGCTAGAGTTCCAGGCCATGCTGTTCAGAGGGGGTGGATGTGGCTGTGGTCACGTAAATGTGGGCCAACAAAAACCATGACTGGGACCTAAACGTGTGTGGGTACACTATGCTTAGGAAGGATAGAAAGGAGGGAAGAGGGCATGGAGTGGCTATGTTCATTACAGATAACATAGGAATTGCTAGGGTAGAAGAGGCAGAGGGAAATGTGGAGGCCTTATGGGTCACGTTATGAATCCCAGCAGGAGGTAAGGTCAAGCTGGGTGTAGTATATAGACCCCCTGGGATGGGTGATGTTCTGGAGGATGATTTGCTGAACAACATCATTGTCATGTGTGGAGCAAAAGGGGAAGGAGTGGTGTTGATGGGGGACCTTAATATGCCAGGTACAAACTGGGGAACCATGTCCTCTAAGGTGGCCAAGGAGCAGAGGCTGCTGGATGGCTTCCATGATGTGTTCTTAACACAGCATGTGATGGAGCCCACAAAGAAGGGGCGTGTCCTGGACATGGTTCTTGCAGATGGGGATCTGTTAAGGGACCTGGTTGTAGAGGATCCCCTGACTGGGAGTGACCACAATACTGTCTTATTTCAAATAGCATGGGGGAGGGGGAGAGATCTAGGACACTGGCAGTGGACTTCAGGGGGAAGACTTTGTGGGCATGGGAAATATTCTCAAGAATTACTTGAAGAGGGATTACATCAATGGCAAATGTGGAAAAGAGAAGGGAGGTCATAAAGCAGGGACTTCATGAGGCAGTCAGGACCTGCGCTAAGGTGAAACATAAGGGAGCAGGTTCACATACACCATACTGATGGCCCAGTGAGGTTCAGGTAGCAGTCAGAGAAAAGAAGGCTGCCTACAAAAAATATTAAACAACAAGAGGGGATAGGGAAAAGGAAATGTACCATCTTGCATCTAGAAAAGTCACCCGGATGGTGAGGGGGCAAAGTCCAGTAAAGAGCAGTGGCTGTCACAGGGGATACATGGAGGAAAAAGGGATTCTTCCAGTACATTGGGGACAGGAGAAAAACTAAAGGCCACCTCGGCAGATTGAGATCAGAAGGAGGGTGGGTGGAAGAGGCAAGGGACCAGGCAGAGGTATTAAATGAGCACTTTGCCTCTGTGTTCACTAGGGAGGGGGATGGGATATCTACAAAGCAAGGCATATTGGGGATAGACATGATAGTGAGTGGGATCAGGGGAGCAACAGAAATGGGGCAAGAGGAAGGGAGAGGTACCTCAGGGGTGTCACATCAGGATAAGGACAAAAAGGCCAGTACGGCAGAGGGAATGGATCATGCTATCTCCACCGAAAGGGTGTGGTTAGCCCTCAATGCCCTAAAGAAAGATAAATCTCCTGGGACAGATGGCATTCATCTGAGAGTACTATGGGAAATGGCAGGCATACTGGCTGTACCCCTGGCAGAGCTCTTCAACAGGTCGCTTGAGACAGGGAGGGTACCTAGGGATTGGTGAGCAGCACATGTGGTGCCAACCCATGAAAGAGACTCAAGGGAAGTACCAGGTAACTATAGACCCATCAGTTTGACATAAGTGGCAGGAAAATTAATGGAGAGTATACTAATGGAATGATTGGTTGTGTACTTTGAGAGGTGGAAGGTCTGGATAGTTGGCAACATGTGTTTGTGCAAGGTAGATCATGTCAAATCAATCTTGTGGGGTTCTACAAATGGGTAACATCAGAACTGGAAAGGGGAAAGCCTGTGGATGCATTATTCTTGGACTTCAGCAAGGTGTTTGACTCTGTCCCCCACAATGGTCTGGTGGAGAAACTGACGGGGTTGGGAGTAGGCCCTTTGATTGACAGATGGATTGAAAACTGGCTAGCTGGATGCACCCAGAGAGTAGTGGTTGGTGGAGAGCTCTCGAACCCGAGAGAGGTCAGTAGTGGGGTACCGCAGGCCTTGGCCCTGGGTCCAGTCCTGTTTAATGTATACATATCGGACATCAGGGAGGGTATAGGGTGTGAAATGAGTCTCTTTGCTGATGACTCCAACATGGGAGCGGTAGTTGAGGGGGAAGAGTGGAGGTTGGCACTGCAAGGGGACCTGGGCACCTTGGAAAGTTGGGCTCACATATGAAAATTAAATTTCAATATCACCAAGTGCAAAGTGTTACATCTTGGGTGGGGAAACCCTAAACACAGGTACACCCTGGGAGGGGAGGCGCTGGGGGCTTCAACAGGGGAAAAAGACCTAGGGGTCATGGTAGATGCCTGTATGAATAACTCTGAGCAGTGCAGGAGAGCGGCTTGCAAGGCAAACAGGATGTTGGGATGCATCGTAAGGGGGAATCACCTCTAGGAGTAGGAAAGTGATTCTGCCACTGTACAATGGACTGGTTAGACCACACCTTGAGTACTGTGTACAGTACTGGAGACCACATTTGAAGAGGGACATACAGCTCCTGGAGAGGGTACAGAGGAGGGCAACTAAGAAAATACGAGGATTCGGGGATTTGACATATGAGGACAGACTTGAGGAGCTCTGCCTGTTTTCATTGGATGAGAGGAGAGAAAGGGGATACATGATTGAGGTCTTCAAGTACCTCAAGGGAATAAATAGGGTAAACATGAAGGGGATCTTTAGACTAAAGCAGGGAGGTATCACCAGAGGGCATGGTTTGACGTTGGAAGGTGGAAGGGTGAGGGGGGAAGAGGAGGAGGTTTTTTGCTGAGAGGGTGGAGGACCCTTGGAATGTACTGCCTGGTGAGCTGGTTCAGTGATCTGCAGTGGAGGGCTTCAAGAGAGGGTGGGAGAGACACAGAAAGTGGATGTATCAGATGATGGCCTGGTCTGGGGGGTGGGGATGGATAATAGGGGTTTCTGGAACACAAGGGGGGAGGGCCTCAGCACCCAACTAGGGATCTGAGGTTTGAGCAGACTTGATAGAATGTAAGGCCTAATCCGCTGGCAGTTAGTATGTTAGTATGGTCTCAGTGGGCCTACCCAGTTACCAAAATTCAAATAAACACATAAATAAATAAAAAAGTAAATAAATAAATGGGGTGAGAGTTAGGCCCAACAACTCCAAGGCACACCCCAACACCTGTTGGTGTGTGGAGGGTGGGAGAGTGGGGGTGGGGTGGTAGGGTTGGCAACCTTAACGTTGAATTTCCCAGCTTTTTATGATTTAATAAAAACCCTAATTGATGCATTAACATAGCTTTTTGCAATGAATTTCCCTTCTTTTTGAGAAAGTGTAATGTAACTGGTATGTGGTTGTAGGTACGTGGGCCCTTCAGGCCCTGTGCTCCCCTCACGCTACCCATTGTTGCATAATAATATGCATAAGTAGGAGCACGGGCCCTCTGGGCCCTGTGCTCCCACTTACACATAAGTACAGGCATACTGCAGCCCCATAGTCATGAAAAGTAACCCTTGTAGCACTAATTTGGCAATATCTCAGTAAATATCGCAACTATGGAAAAAAATTCAACTGCAGTTGTAATCATGACTTTGAAACCTCCATGGGTGCTAAAGGGGAACTAAGCTGTGAAGAGTGAAAAATCCATATCTCAAATTGTTTTCATGATACAGGTGCCACAATTCAATGGACGCACGTAACTCAGACATTTTTAGGATTTGTTACACCCAATTTTGAACATGGCATTTTTGGGACCCCACCTCATGAACAATGTCACTGTCATTTTGTTAATCTGTCCCAAAAGTTGAGTTCACACAGCGAATGCACCATTCTTCACTACAGGTGCAAAATCATGTTTTGGGCAGGATGTGAAAAATGACAGCTGCATAGTGTTCATGAGGAGGTGTGGAAAAGGGTAATGTTGAAAATCAGGAGGGGAAAATATAAAACATTGATGAAGTTATGAGTGCGCATAGAAACTGCAAAACACACACTCATAACATAGCTATTTTTGAGAATTTTTTAACCAGATTTTCAACATGAGCTTTTGGGGAAATCCCCTCATGAACACTAGCACTGTGATTTTGTTAATCCATCCAGAAAGTTGATTTTGTACAGCAATGCGCCACTCTGCACCAGAGGTGCGAAAACACATTTAAGACAGGATGTGAGAAATTACAGCTGTTCTGTTCATGAGGAGGTGTGGGAAAATGGTACTGCTGAAAATCTGGAGTGAAACTATTAAAAACTGGCGAAGTTATGAGAGGGCATAGAAAATGTGCAACGCACACTTGTAACACGGCCGTCTTTGGGATTTTTTGCACCACATTTTCAACATGGGCTTTTTTGGACCTCCCCTCATGAACACTGGGGCTGTCATTTCCTTAATGAGTCCCAAAAGGTGATTTTGTGTACCAAAAGATGATTCTGTGCAGCGACCGAAAAATCTCCTTTTGGGACTGAGTAACGAGATGACAGTGAGGTGGGATCCCAAAATGCCTGTGTTGAAAATTTTATGAGATTAAATAAAGTGATTGATTGATTGATTGATTGATTGATGAGAAAATACCAAAAAATGGCTGAGATATTCACATTTAAATTCTTTGTTTGTATCAGAGTCATACAAAGTAGGATCCTAGTTCATATCATCATACAAATTTAAACGGTTAGTAACACACATTTTAAGGGCATTTTCCAAACAGTAAAATGCAGAATGCACCTGGGGGTCACACTAAGCAAGCTACATGTGTTGGTTCCTCCCCAGAATATCATTTTGGGAGGTTTCCAAATTTGAATTTCAGGCAAACTGAAAACAAGATGGCGGTCACATGAAAGAGGAATTTTCTCATACAATGCAGGATTCCTCTTTCGTATCATGCAGCTATGTGAAGTGCTTACTGAGCATGCTCAAAAATGATTTCCAATGTTTTAATTGCACTAACTTAAAAATAAGCTCATTATTTTTTCACCAGACTAGCAACAGGAACATATATGGGGTAGTCCCTTTCTGTCCTGAAGATTTCATAAACAAGCAAACAAACCTTCTGGGCTGTAGGCAAATTTAAAGAAAAATCCCAGAAAAGTCAATGGGTAAAAACATGTTTTTTTCACCTCTCCATAACTATAGTCTGCACATCTGACCGAAACGTAACTTGCCAGATGAAGAGGTTTACACCACAGGAAGAAGCATACCACATTTCATGCAAATCCGTTCAATGGTTACAACATTATTAAAGTACAAAATTTTGAGTTTAACATTGAAATGCATACTCAACCCTAACTATAGGGGTGCGACTGCACATATATATATATATATATATATTTTTATATATATACACATATATATTCATTTATTACTGGCCCAATCACCCCCCTTTGTGGTGCTCTAAGGTCGGGGTAATCATCTCCCATGAATCACCTCTGAACTCTTGATGTGTCAAAGAGCCAGGGACCTAGCCTGGAAAGCTCACAAAATATCTAAACTCCCACATGATTACATGATTATAACACATATGACTCCCTATGTAATAGGTGTACTAAAGCCACTCATCTAGCCAAAGCAGAATACTTCTGATCCACCCTCCAAATTAACATTAATAAGCCGTGAAAATTTTGTAAGGTCATTCACTCCCTTTTCTCCCCCAATCCTCCCCACCACCACCACACTCCTTAATATAAATAACACTCAAGATTCTGATCACCTTGGTGTCACTACTGAATTAAATTTGTATTTTATCTCCTATGCCTCTGCTCTCCTATCATTCTTACCACCTCCTCTAACTCCCATCCCCCACACTCCTCCCTGTCTACCCTTTCCATCTAGCTCTTTCTCTTTCTCAAAAATGTCTCCCTCCATGACCTTGGATGTGCTTTACGCTCTCAATAATTCTAAAGACAGTTTCTCCTGATGGACTGCACCCCAAGTTGTTCTAACTTTCTGCTCCTGCTATCTCTGCTCTTCTGAACCTCTCATTTGATACTGCAACTATATCTACAGTGTGGAAGCATGCCACTGTTCTAGTGCTGCCCAAGGGGCAGTGATCCTACCATCCCAGCCAACTATCACACTATATCCCTTCTTCCCACTCTTGCTAAGCTCCAAGAATACCTGGTCCTTTCACAACTTTCCTCCTATCTCTCTGATTCTAACTTTTTCACTTCATTCCAATCTGGATTCCAGAAGAATCATTCCACCACTACCTCCCTGATTAGGCTTACCAATTCCATCCTCTTAGGGATGGACAGTGGTCAAATCACTTCAGCTATCTTTATCAAACTTGCAAAGTCATTTGACACCATATCCCACAACCTTATATTCACCTCCCTCTCCACGGTTGGTTTAACCAATCCTGCCATAAGCTGGTTCAGAGACCACCTTGTAAGTAGAACTCAGAACAGCTGACTCCATCTCTCTTCCTCTCCCCATCAGCACTGGCATACCTCAGAGATCCATATTTGGCCCTATCCTGTTCTCAATATTCTTTAATGACATATCCTCTGTCTGCTCCTCCTCCTCTATACACATGTATGCCAATGACATGGTTGTCTTCACCTCAGGCCATTACTCTGTGGATGTTGAAAACAAACTTCAGCATGACTCCAATAAAGTCCAGCACTGGTTTTCCACCCACCAACTCTCCTTTAACGCCAAGAAGACAGTCTCAATGACCTTCAGCACTAGGCAGAGACAATCTAGGCTCCCTACCTTGCCCTTCTTCCACACCCTTGACAGGACAATTCTTGAAGACACCACATCCTTTAAGTACTTGGGGGTTTGGCTTGACCAACACCTCAACTTCTCTGGTCATGTGGACGCCATCCTGAAGAAGCTGTGCCCCAAGCTTGGTGCACTCTACAGGAACTGTAGCTGTCTCTCGCTATTGGCTAGACGTGAACTTGTCCAGAAAATAATCCTACCTATCTTCAACTACTGTAATGTAGCCTACAGTGCTGCTCACAAGTCTTCCCTAATGAGACTGGGCACCCTTATTAACTCCTTCTGTTTTCTTTTTAATTTTATTTTATTAAATTATACCATTGCAAACACCATTGAGCAGAACTGCTCATTTACAAAGGTTCCACTTCAAAGGATGTAGGGTAACATACATACAAAGGTCAACAATGGTTACAGTCTTAAAAACACAAAGATGTCTACGCATTTATTAAACAGCCAAAAATTGAGAGAGACAACATAAGCCAGCTTCAGACAAGTTTCAGGGTGAACAGTATATAGTTAGTATAGGGTAGGAGGGAGTCAGGAAAAAAGTAGGCAGGCTAAAGGGCCATTGTAGATGGGTAGAGATGAGTGGCAAAAGTGCAAGGTGGATGGGCTGGAGGGCCCCATATCTGAAAGTGCCAATAGAGAAGGGGGGGGTAAGGGGTGAGAGTGGGGGAAACTGGTGCCACAAAAGTGGATCTCTAAGGGAGGTTACAGGTCACCTTCTAGGGTAAAATAAAGAGGCAGTTACTTAGGAGAGGCAGTCACATTGAGTGGTAGAGGTGATGATTAGTCAGAGTTGCATTTTAAAGGGACCAAGCATCTCAGTAGTAAGTGTTTCTTTGTTAAGGGTATTGTACCATTGAGGAGCCCTGTGCGTGAATGACCTCTGACTCATTGTGGTCCAGCTTCTGGGGACCTGGAAGGTTTGATATAGAGTACTGCGTGTAAGCGGAGTACTGCTGTTGGCAGTAAGGAGCTTTGCCACTCCTGATGGCATGAACCCGAGGATAACTTTTTTGGTTAACAAGCAGGTATGGTATTGTATTCTACTAAGGAGTGGTAGCCATCTGGCCTGGACATATAGGTCACAGGTGTGTTAGGCGAGTGGCACCCGTTAGAAGCCTACAGGCCTTGTTGCGTGTCACCAATATCCTCCAGAGGGCAGTAGGGGAAGCAGATCCTTAGATGATTGGACCATAGTCAATGATGGAGGTGATGGAGCTGTAGATGGACAGCCTAAGGGCATTAGTGTTCATGCAGTGTTTGTGCTTGTGGAGCAGGCTGATCCATATGTTGGCAGCCTTAGCTACACTGCCAATGTGCCGCGTGTAAGAAAAGGAACTGTCCAAGGTGATGCCAAAATATTTAAACTCAGGAACATATTCAATTGAAGTCCCCATGTGGTTCTTGATGGTGATGGACAGAAGTTTATACTTGTTCCGTGCATTGCAGAATGTCATGACCTTAGTTTTGCTGTAGTTCAGGACAAGTTTATGTGAGCTAAACCACTCTTCAACATGCCTGAAATCACGCTGCAACTGACTCTCAAGTTGCTTAGAGTCTTGGTTGCTAGTAAACAGTACTGCATTGTCCACACAGAGTAATATTCTCTGTTGGCAGATGCTAGGGAGACTGTTCAGGAAGAGAGAAAAGAGTAATGGCCCCAGTATAGACCCCTGAGGGACACCTGAGAGGATTGGTTTTTCAACAGAGGTGACACCAGCAGTCCTAACATGTTGGACCCTTCCCCAGAGGTAGCTATCAAACCAGGGCAGTGCATCCTTGGAGAGCCCCGAGAATGGTCAGTTGCCTGAGTAGGAGTGGGTGGTTAATAGTATCAAAGGCATTTGTCAGGTCAATGAATACTGCCCCTGCACAGATTCCTTTGTCAAGGGTGTCATGGATGAATCTGGTAAATTCCAATATTGCCATGGTGGTACTATGCCCTTCTCAGAAGCCATGCTGTTCTGAGCACTGAATTTCATATTTGTCCAGGAACTCAACAAGCTGGTTCGAGACTATTCATTTCAGAGCTTTAGATGGGGGGAGGGGGGGCTGGAGATGGGCCTATAGTTGGTGTGCAGTGAATTGTCTCCACTTTTGTGTACAGGTGTGATAGTCACCTTTTCCCAGAGTGATGGGAACTGACCCAATCTTAGTGTTGCTTCACTCTTGACTTCCTCCCCTCTCTCACCCATCACTGTAATCTCTACCACTCCTTGGCTTTCTCCTCATTAGAAAATCACCATCACCTACACTGTGCTAAATTCATGTTGAAACTTTGGTTTGGGACTCTCCCCTCTTACCTTAGTTCTCTTTTATGTTTCCTTCCTTCCTTCCTCCACCTGCCTATTCCCCTAGATCCAATGATGCTCACCTACTGGAAGTCCCTTGTTGGACTACTGCCATAGGCCACACGGCCTTCCCACATCACTTTCCTAAGCTGTGGCATGCCCTTCCCACCCAGATTAGTCACTCATCCTCCTCTCATTCCATTACCCTAGCACTTCATAACTTACTGTTGGTAAATTGTACCCGTGACTAATCCCACCCCTTCCCCTTCCTAGCTCTGTTCTTCTCCTAACTCTTCTGAGTCCTGGTAATAGAAATTAACTAAATTTTATGTCCGCACTTATGTTGTTCATTACCGTCACTATTGTTTATGCTGTTTACACATGTTTTATGCTGTTTACACATGTATCCTTTTTTAAATTCTGTACTATCTATGGTTGATTTGTATGTATGTTACGTGCTCCCTGTACCCTCACCATAGGACACACCATGAGATGAGCAACTTGTTGTTCAGTGTGCCCTTCCTGGTAAAACATTTCAATAAATAAATAAAATAAAAAAATAAGTATTTTAGGGTTGCACAGCCACTTCTATGTTAAACCCCAAAGTGTGCACTTTAATACCTTTCCAACCATTTGTCCAATTTGCCTGGCATTTTGCATGCACAGTGTGGTCCCATAGATCTCTGGATCTGGAAAGTTTCATTCTGGTCAGACTTGCGGTTGTGGAGCTGTGAAGCATGAAATAATGTGCAAATACTCAACTTTGGGAAATGGAGATTTCCAAGTCCTGTTTACAAATGCAGTGGAATTTTCTTTATAGTTGTTATTGTTACTGAGATATTGCCATATTTGTGTTAGAATCATTCCTTTTCATGTCTGTAAGCCTGAGGTATGTGTTCGTACTAATGTATACATGTGTTATGTGCCCCAGACCCAGAGGGTCCATGCTTCCACATATGCAAACCATTATGCAAAACAGAGAGTGGGGGGCATGCCATTATGCAGTGCTGGAAGCACAGGGCCCAAAGGGAGATGAGGATTCATTACAATGTATCTAACCTCATAGATATATGGTAGTGTAGGGCCTCCAATAAATGGATAACATTATGCATTCATGGCAGCGTGAAGGAAGTACAGGGCCTGGCGATCCCTGCACTCCCACAACCACATATCTCTAGGCCTACTGTATGTCTCTATACTTATGTGAAAGTGGGAGCCCAGGTCCCAGAGAGCCCATGCTCCCACATATGAATATCATTATGCTAAAATGGGAGTGGGGTGCATTCCATTATGCAGTGCTGGGAACGCAGGGCCCAAAGAGCCCAGCACTTTCACAGGGGCATAAGGGTTCCTTACAAAGTTTCTGTGGGCCCTGCACTCTAAAAAATGGATAGCATCATGTATTCATGGCACATGACTCCAGGCCCTGTGCTCACACAACAACATACCACATATATTACACTTTCTCTAAAAGAAGGGAAATTCATTGCAAAAAAAAGTGTCAATTCACAATTAGGGTAGCAAATCAAAAGTAGGGAAATTCAGCCTTATAGTTGTCAAGGATAACACCGTACCTCCACTGTGCGTGCAGGAACATGCATGATGGATGTGTTTTCGCATTTTGAATCCTAATGCTAACCCCATTCCATGGGTAACTTAAGATAGGTATAGTATTGTATAGTATTGTAGAGTATAGTATAGTACAGGACAATGGGGTGAGCATTGGGGTTCAAAATGTCAAAACACATCCAGCATTACCCTTGGCAACCCTAAGGTTGAATTTCCATACTTTTGATGTTGCTACCCTAATGGGTGCTGTTACCATAGACACAAATGCAGAACTACATGAGAGGTCTCATTGCTGCCTACAGCTAACTCAGTGAGCATTACAAAACGCACCTATTCCCCACTCTAACTTCTAGCTCTTTACTGTGATACTCTCAGCTTGACAGCAGCCAGAATCCTAAAGAGCACAGTTTCACAGAACAGTCTGTTCCTCACTGCTGCCTTCGACTAACTCAATTACCACTGAAACACACTCTCACTTGTTCCTCAAACTCTATTATCCCATTGTAATTACTGTGATACTCTCTGCTTGACTGCATACAGAATCCTAAAGAGCACAATTTCACAGAACACTCTGCACTCTGCCTGCAGCTAATTTAGTTACCACTAGAAACAGTATCAGCTTTTCTGACACTCTGCCTCTCAGGCCATTACAATTACTGTGATGCTCTCAGCTTCACTGCAGCCAGACTTCTAAAGAATACAGCTCCACAAAAGCATGTTTCTCATTCCTACCTAAAACTAACTCATTTAGCATTGCAAAACACAATCATGTGTCTCCCAAAGTTTACAACACTGCCAGCCCATTCAGAAAAGCTCACACACAAAATAAGCAAACATATAAACAGGAACAGAACACAAGACAGCATAACAAAACTTCTGAAACTCTTGGCCCTATTGTATATATCAAATACATGATGTGCAGATCATGTGCTAGGGCAAATATTGTCACTCCTACATCGTGAGCTCTTGATATTTCTCAACTGCAGTATCCAGAGCTCACTCTGCAGGAGTGACAATATTTGCCATATCACACTCATGTCCATCATGCATCATAGTATGTCTTCTGTTAGCACCCTTTGCAAATTGTGTGAGAGGCCTTTCGGCACCATGCAATTCTGCTTAAAGTTGGACCAGCATAACATTCTGTGGTGATTTGCATATGCAGCCCATGATGCATTGTGGGGGCATGTGTGATTTTGAATTTTCTTGAAACTGGTGGTGGTGGTGGTGGGGGGATGCACAGTTAGGGTTTTCAACCCTAACAATGAATTTCCTCACTTTTGTCACTGTGGAACAACCTTAACTGATGCATTAAATTGATTTTTTTGCCAAGAATATATATATATATATATATATATATATATATATATATATATTATTATATGTAGGTGTATCTTCATTATACTGGTCTGGTATACCAGGGTTGAGCAGCCACTTCTATGTTAAACTAAGAATTTTGCACTTTAATAACTTTTCAACCTTTACTCCGATTGGCCTGAAACTTTGCATGCATAGTGTGGTACCATAGATCTCTGGATCTAGAAAGTTTTGTTCTGGTTGGATTTGCAGTTTCAGAGCTTTGGATGGTGAAAAAGTGCGAACAATCCTCAACTTTGTGAAATTCTTTGCTCATCTCCACAGCCGAATGGTTTGTCTGTTAGGTCCAAACTTTTCAGGGTATATGCAGACTGGGTCAGGGAAGTGCCTTTTGAAGGACTGGTGAAAATATATTAATCCATTCAAAGGTTATTAAAGTTTAAAATTTCCCATTATAGCCTATGGGAAAAATATATGTGCACCACGAAAAGAGCATGCTTAGAACCCCAAATTTCAAAATTTTATAACATTTGAATGCGTTATTATTTTTTCACCAAACCAATGTTGGATTGTTTCATAGGATAACCTATTTCTACCCTAAATATCTCAGGCCAAAATATTAATCTGTTCAAAGGTTATCAAAGTTTAAAGTTCCCATTTTATCTTCTAAAAAATATTTGTACACCCATGTTTCTTTGCCACTTCATAGCAAAAAAATGCATAGGGCGTTGGGGCTGAAATTTGTAGGGTGGCAAGACCTTGAACTAATGATGTGTCTTTTGGTGGCTTGGTGACTAGATTTACATTAGTTCCATAGTTATGGCTCTCCGATAATGTGCAATTTCCCATAGGAAAACATTGTGCCGCAATGGCATCTTTTGGCTCCCATACCTCGAAAACAGTTAGAGATACAGATTTTTCGCTACTCACAGCTCAAACATGGAGGTGTCCAAGTCATGATTATGACTGCAGTGGAATTTTTTTCATAGTTGCTATGGTTACTGAGATATTGCTAAATTTGCATTACTAGGATTCCTTTTCATGTCTCTAGGCCTGCAGTATGTCTCCATACTTATGTGTAAGTGGGAGCGTAGGGTCCAGAGGGCGTGCACTCCCACATATGCATATTAGTTTTGTGAAAGTACCAGTTAGTTTAACAAAAGGACTGGTAGTTTTGCGAAAGTACCAGGCAGGTTTGCAAACATATCAGGTAGTTTCACAAAAGTACTGTTACCTTCGTGAAAAGCACAAGATTAGTTTAGCAAAAGTACCAGGTAGTTTTGTGAAAGTACCAGGTTGTTTCACAGAAGTACTGGTATTTTTGTGAAACTATCAGATAGTTTCGCAAAAGTACCATTGGTTGACATGGGGGAACTTTCAAAAAAGTCCCTAAGTACTTTCATAAAAGTACCCGCATGTAAACCAATGGTACTTTTGGGAAAATACCGGTACTTTTGTGAACGTACCACTGAAAACCAATCCCAAACCACACATTTCTTTGCCACATTATAGCAAAAAAACAGTTAGGGCTTTTTGGCTGAAATTTGAAGGGTGGCAAACACTTGCCCTACAGATTTTCCTTTTGCTGGTTTGGGGAAAGAATTTACAATGGTTCCATGGTTACAACACTCTGAAATTGTGCAGTGTCCTATAGTATAGCATTGGGCCACCTTTTGGTGACCATATCTCAAAAACGGTTCAAGATAAACATTTTTTTGTTACTCATTGCTTAGTCCACCTTTAGGTGGACTAAGCATGTGTGGAGCGTTCCAAGTTATTATTACAACAGCAGTGGAATTTTTCTCATACTTGCTTTAGTTACTGACATATTGCCAGATTTGTGTTGCAAGGGTTCCTTTTCATGTCTCAAGTCCTGCACTCCCACATATGCATACCATTATATAAAAATGGGAGTGGGTGAGCATGCCATTATGCAGTGCTGGGAGCGCAGGGCCACAGGGACATGAGGGTTCAATACAATGTCTTTAAATTTATGGATATTTGGTAGCAGCACTGAGCTCTAAGAAATGGATAACATTACATATTCAGGGCTCCAGGCCCTGCACTCCCACAATCACATACCACTTACATTTAATTTACCAGTTATATTTCACTTTCTGAAAAAGAAGGGAAATTCATTGCAAAAAAATGCGTTAATGCATCACTAAGGTTACTGCATTAAAAGTAGGGAAATTCAGCCTTAGGGTTGACAAGGGTAACACCACACCCACACTGTGCATGCAGGAACAGGCATGATGGATGTGTTTTGGTGTTATGAACTATAATGCTCACCCATTCCATGAGTAACTTAAGATAGGTTTTATATAAGACTGGCCTGGTGGCACTTAGGCTTGAGACTTCCACCTTACCTTGTGCCATGCTGGCAACCCGGGTTTAGGAACAAGCCTGGGATGCTGGGGGTTGGCCAGGGAGGAGAGGATGAAGTATCTGTAGACTGCTCTCCTTTCCTGGAAGGGAGGTGGAGTTCTGTCCCATGTAGCTAGCTACACTCGGTGGAGACCAGGTGCACTACAGATGTAGGAACCAATGTGTCGGGGGGGCATCAGGCGGCCATCTTATGGATGTGTTTGGGAACGCACACATAGCATGCTGGATGGCATTGCATGTCCCACATTTGGGGAGGAACAGAAAAAAAAAATATACCAGAAAAAAAACATCCTTGGGGATAGGCGATAGCACCTCTGCCCCGCTAGGCCACACTTCCGATACCAGGCACTCTCCTCTCCAGGGCCAATCATCCAGTCTGGCACTAGATTCTAGATAGAGCAGCCTTGGCAGATAGGGTGGCCCCACCTTGGAAGGTTCAGAGCTGGGGAGGGTCCATTTGTCTGGTGCGAGGAGAGGAGGTGTCTCAGGTGGGAGGTAGAGCTTGGAGGTGGTGAATGCTCCTGGAGAGATTTCCCTTAATTGTTTAATTGTTTAATTACTATTTCAGAAAGACCTTTGAGCGTGAGCTCTTTTACAAAGGTTCCACGTCAGGGTGGACAATAAGACAATACACATATTCAGTGGTTACAGAGGCTTTATCATTAGACATTAAAGAGCAATTACATGACAATTAGACAAATAGGTGAAAAACAAACTGAGCAGTTGTAATTGAATACTAAGCTGTTTCTAATCGGTTGCCCTAGGTAGCACACCCCTGGAAACTTCCAAATCTGTTGATAGACTATGGCAGAGTAACTGCATAGGGTTTAACGCTCACCTTAAGGATGGTGCATAAAGAGAGTTGGAAAAAAAAAGTTATAGTATAGGGCAATAGGGTGTTCAAAATGCCAAAACATATCTGTCATGCCTCTTCCTGCATGCACAGTGGGGGTGTGGTGTTATCCTTGTCAACCCTAAGGTTGAATTTCCCTGCTTTTGATGTTGCAACCCTAATGGTGCATTAATGCAGTTTTCTGCAATGATTATACATATATATATACTGTATATATATATATATATATATATATATATATATATATATATATACACTATGGCCCAGATATTCAAAGGGTTGCGCCATGCGCAACAGGGTTGCGCATGCTCAAGTCTTACATTGTGCCATTCTGCGATATTCAGCAGGAGGCAGTTGCGTCACTGAAAACAGGTTGAGCAACACCGCAATGCAAATGAATGCATGCTCAACAGGAGGGGGAGGAACCATGCATAAACTGCACAGCCCGATATTCAGTCGGGTTGTGCAGAGTAGTGCAGGCGCAACCCCCAACCTGCGCCTGCACAACTTTGAGCCAAAAAAAAAAGGATCAAGTTGAGGGCCACCCACAGGTGAGCTGCTGTATTGCAGGGTGCAACAGAGCAGCTGCCACCCATGGCTGGCCCCCAGCTCAGTCCCTGTGCCCCCCCACCAGCCTGATTGCGGGCATCAATGTGGCCCCCCCTCCCGTTCACATCCCTGGTGGTCCAGTGGACCTTAATGCCCGATCGCGGGCAGAATGTATAATGACAACCTCCCCAGTGCCTGATCGTGGGCAGAGATGTATGATACAACAATCTTGCCAATCGCGGGCAGAACAGAAAACAACCCCCCATACATCTCCTATTGCCCAATCGCGGGCAGAATGTGAAAACAACCCCCAAACATCTCCCTAATGCTCGATTGTGGGCAGAATGTAAAGACCCCTCAACCCGAATATCTCCCTGGTGGTCCAGTGGACCGTAATGCCCGATCGCGGGCAGAATGTACAGTGACAACCCCCAAACATCTCCCTGGTGTCAGTGTCCCCCCACTCCACCCACCCACGTAGCCCCCACCCGCTCCCCGGCAGCCAGCGGGCGGCAGCATCCACCGTCTGCTGCCCGCCCTCCGCCCGACTGACTGTCGGTAGGGCTGCCGCCCATTGGTGCAGAGCTAGAGCCAATGGAGGTGCAGGCCATACCGTACATGACAAGTCAGATTTGTGAATGTGTTCATTCACCGTCTGAACTGTCATGTCACCGGTATAGGCCTACTGCGCCGTGGCTCTAGCTACGCAAACATGCAACTTCTGAGGACGATCATCGGCAGCAACGAGGAAACCGAAAGCCAGGAGTGGATACTACCGCTGCGGCTGCCGAGAGGCCGAAGTGGTGAGCTTTCGTGGAGTGGAGTAGGTAGAGGACACTGGACACCAGGGAGATGTTTTGGGGGTTGTCACTGTACATTCTGCCCGCGATCGGCATACAGTCCACTGGACCAGCGGGAGATATTCGGGTTGGAGGGGTCTTTTACATTCTGCCCGACGATCGGGCACTGGGGTTGTCATTATACATTCTGCCCGCGATCGGGCATTACGTCCACTGGACCACCAGGAGATATTCAGGTTGGGGGTCTTTTACATTCTGCCCGGGATGGGGCATTAGGGAGATGTTTGGGGGGGGTTGTTTTCATGTTCTGCCCACGATCGGGCATTAGGGAGATGTTTGGGGGGGTTGTTTTCACATTCTGCCCACGATCGGGCTGCAGGGTGCGTCGGTCCCGGCGGCTGCTGCCTGGCAGAGGCTGACGGAGCCAGAAGTCCTCGGGATCCAGTGTGCACCTACATGCTAATGGCAGCAAATGGGGCCATAATCAGATGCAAATGGCCCCCGTGCCTTGCATGAATTATGGCCCCATTTGCATGTCACCTTTTGAATATGCTCAATTGCGCCTGGCGCCCAGCAATGGTACTAAGCACCGCAGTTGAATACTCCACTCGACAACTTGCGGTGGCGCAAGTTCCACTGCGCTTATGCACAGTGGCTGTGGCTGGGGTGATATTCAAGGAGTTGCTCAATAGCGCAACTCCTTTGAACATCGCCCCGCCACACCCTCATGCGAACTATTTTGAGCAGCGCAAGGGCTTCGCCTCAGAATGGCACAGTTTGAATATCCGGTCTATATATATATATATCCATAAATATATTGCAAAAACTTTATTAATGCATCAGTTAGGGTTGAAGTGACAAAAGTAGGGACATTAGATGTTAGGTTGAGCCCCTGACATGCACCCTCCCACCAACCCACCAACCCACCCCATACGCACCTTCCACAGACTGACATGCATAGGGGTGTGCCTTGGGTTCATTGGCCCTTGCTCTCATGAAGAGGAATCCCTCATTGAAACTGTGCATCTACCCAAAAGTCTGAACCCAGAACCCCAAATTCCTAAATGTTATATCTTTGGACTTACACCGACTACACAGATTACATGGAAATTTGATGCCAGAAAAGTACCACAAGGGCCCATCTAGTCTGCCTTTTACATCCTAGCCTGCTCCCCCAACCTTTATGCTTCTATATTGTTTCCCAACCCCTTATATCTGTCCCATGCTATCTTGAATCCTTCCACTGTTTCAGCTCCCAATACCTGTTCTGACAGCCTATTCCAGGCCTCCACCACCCTCTCCATGAAGAACTGCCTGCTGACATTACTTCTGTATTTCCCACCTTTCAGTTTGAGGCTATGTCCTCTCGTGTTCGTTCCCTTCTACAATTTGAACAAGCTTCTTTCCTTCACCCTATTGATTCTGTTCAAGTACTTAAAAGTATCAATCATGTCCCCCTCTCCCTCCTAGTCTCCAGTGGGTACAGATTCAGCTCCCTCCATCGTTGCTCATATGATATACCCTGCATCCCACATAACATCTAGGTTGCTAGTCTCTGAACCCTTTCCATCATCTCAATAGTCCTGCATAAATGTGGCCTCCAGAACTGCACCCCATACTCCAGGTGCGGCCTCACCATAGTTCTGTACAATGGCATTAGCACTTCCCTCCTGCTAGTAAAGCCCCTCGTAATGCAGGAAAACATACATTTGCCTTACCCACTGTCTTGTACACTGATTCCCCACCTTAAGATTCCTTGATACCATAATCCCCAGGTCGCTTTCCTGTTCCTTTTCCTTGATTTCCTCTCCTCCAAGGAAGTAAGTTTCCTTCATGTTTTTCTGCCCCAGATGCATCACTGAACAATTTTGTGCATTAAAATTTAGTTGCCAGGTCTCTGACCACTTCTCCAGCTTCTCCAGGTCCCACCTCATGGCTTCCACTCCTCCTTGTGACTCTCCCCTATTGCAGACTTTTGTATCATCCACAAATAGGCACACCCATCCCTCCAAACCCTCTGCTAGGACACTAATATAGATGTTAAAGAGTAGTGGTCCCAGCACTGACCCCTGTGGCACCCCGCTGATCACTGCCTGTTCCCATTTACCACCACTGTTTGTCACCTTCCCATCAGCCAGTTTTGCACCCACCTAGTGATCCTATGCCCCACCCCAGGCTGTCCAGCTTATTCACTGACCTTTTATGCAGAATGGTGTTGAACACCTTACTGAAATCTGGATTAATATTTTTCTCCAGATCAAAGCTGAATTGTTCCATATGATAGCCTCCTTCTACCCTGAAAGTTTCAGGCCAAATTGTGCCCGCAGTACAATCTCGAAAAATGACCCTGACATTTGCCAAAAAATACAATCAAAATGCAACTTGGCAAGTCAAGAGATCTACCATCCAAGACCATGCATTCCACATTTCATGCAAATCTGTTTAATGGCTGATAAGTTATTAAAGTGTAAAATTTGGGGTTTAACATTAAACTGCCTACTCAACCCTAACTACAGGGGTGCAACTGCACCCCCATAATATATATATATACATTGTACACACACACACACACAATATATATATATATATATATATGTATACAGAATATATATTATATATGTGGGATACACGATGGGCAGGAGTTGAATATGGAAAATACTTCCACTCCTGCATCATGAACACTGTATATTTCACTTGTGCCGAAGGCTCACTCTGTAGGAGTGAAAATATTTTCCATATTCCACAATGTGCACATCATGTGTCCTATTTATACCATGGGGTGAGATCAATTCCAGTGAGAAAAGTATGTTTGGTGTTGTGAGGTTCCTATTGCTTTAAATGATGTTGGTAGTGTGTGTTTTATGAATGGGTGTTTGTAGTGATCTGTGATTGGTTGATGTGTGTGTGTGTTGATTAGGTGTGCTGTGCTGTGCTTATTGATTGGCTTTGTGGGGGGACGTTCTTACATTTGGTGCTGGGAGAGATTGTGATTAGATCTGTTTGCTGGTATGTGTCTTTATGTCTGAATGTGAGTATAATGTTTATTTACAGGTTTTGCGATGTAGGTTCATAAAATTTGGTTCAGATTTCACATTTGTTGCACCGCTCACTGCTTTATTATTACAAGAGTACTTGTTACAGTCATTTACGTATTGCAAGAGAGTTTATATATTTTTCACTTCTGGAGCAAGTCTGTTAAAGTAAAGAAGTTCCTAAATGATAAGTTTAAAGCATTGAAAATGTATTGTAATGCAATATGTGAGGTTCTACTTTTGGAGATGTAAATGATATGACTGTTGACAGCCGTAGTGTGCTTAAATGTGAGTCGGAATCCCATGAGTTTTGAAATGCAGCACGAGACATCTGCAGCTTGCTACAGTGAAAAGCAGTGCTGCAGGTGACTGTAATGATGTATGTTAATAGTATTGTTTGTTAGATTATAGGGACTGTTTGAGAAGTAGGTAAATTAGAGGGTTGTTTGTTAGTTCTTTCGCATGTAGCTGGGTGACATCAGCAGAGTAGGCATGAATGGTATTTTAACTTTGCTGATGTCATGAGTATTTATTGCACTGCAGTGAAAATAACAAGATTTATCTCACTGGAATTGATCTCACCCCCATGGTGTGTGTTTGTATATATCTATATATATCTATATATATATAGATATATATATATATATATAGAGAGAGAGAGAGAGAGAGAGAATACTGTGAAACCCTCTTAAGTGAATACCCAATTTGCTACAAACAAATATTCATTTAAGCAGGTTATTCACTAAACCGAATTTCTACTGTTTTCATTAGCAGAGGCTGAAAGGGATACATGCAATAATTTTGTTTAGATTTTATGAGTCAGATTTATTTAGTCAAGGCATAAAAAGTTTTAAAATGTTTTTTAAAAAGTTATTCAATGATATTGACTTATATGTCTTGTAGTTTCGGAGATTCATGTGGAATCTTCAGCAGTGAGTGGCAGCATCAAGAATAGATGGCAGGAAACTGGATCTGACACCTCACACTGAACTGCAGTTAACACTAGCTGTGCTTCATTCTTTTTCTGCTTTCTTTCTCTCCCTCCTGACCAGCCCCCTTCCACCAGCCCCCCTAGACCCATCACCCCAGGGTCTACTGGACTCACATCTGGCTTCCACGAGGTGCCAGGTGGCCAGGTGCAACACCTACAAGGGCCTGGCATCATCTTGCAGGTCGAGATTTTTCTGTCCTTATTATGTTGTCTTGCACGTGCAGCACAAGCAACATTTTGTGACAGCATGTGGTTGTGGGAGGTGCAACACTGCTTTCTTGGGCTGGTCTCTGTGGCACCAATGAATGAGTATGCTGTCTATAATAGCTGGTCAGAAGCATGCCACCAATTTGAAACAATTTAGTCGCTGCAATGAGGGAGTGCCACATCATTGCAGGGCATGCCTTACCTGCTGAAACATTTCAATAAACATTGTGGCGGCTCTTGCCATCTGCCTGCCACAGTCCCTCGGATGCTAACATCAGGGGTGCCCAGTCTCCCTGTCGGCATGCCCCCTTCCCAGTTTGTTTGCTGATGGAGGAGCCCAATCCCCATCAACATAATGTCCCTGTGTTTTAGTTGTCTGCCGAGGGGGTTACCCAATCCCCCTCAGCTTCATGACCCCCAAACACAGACACGCTTTCTTTGCCAATGGCGGGCCCAATCCCCATTGGCTTCCATTCCCCCTCCCCAAAAAACACAGGTGGCACACTGGGACCCCACTCCAGTGCATCCAAAGCAAACCTGTAAACAAAAAACCTTCCCGCGATGTCCTGTGTTTTTTTTTGTTTCCTGAAAAACAGAAAATGGCCCCTCATGGTCACGACGCCTGCCTTTCCACAACCCACACCCACCCACTGTGCATTCCACCTCCCCGTACCCCCCTTACCCCATACTTACCTCTAGTGCCTGGTGCGATGATGTTCGGTGGAGCGGGACACGTCTGAACTCTTCAAAAGCTGACTGCAAACTGAAAAAAATCATGGTAAGCTGTATAATGGCATCAATGGGGGGGGGGTTCAAATTAGGTGGATATCTTAGCCATTTGTTCAACTTTTGGATCCAAGTTTTCAACATGGGGTTCTTGGGACCCCACTTTATAAACTCAGTCACTGTCATTTCATTATTCTGTCCCAAAAGGTGATTTTGCAGTCACTATGCGGAATTACCTTTCAGGACCTATTAATGGAATGACAGTGTCACTGATCATGAAGTGGGCTCCCAAAAAGCCTATGTTGCAAATTTGGTGAAAAAATTCCAAAAAATAACTGTGTTATGAGCGTGCGTTGTCCAGTTCCCTCGCACTCTCATAAGTTTGAGCATTTTTAATATTTTCACTCCAGATTTTCAACATTTACATTTTTTCACACCTCCTTATGAACAGTACAGCTGTCATTTTTCACATCCTGCTCAAAATGTGTTTTCACACATCTGGCACACAATGGCGTAGTTAGTGTGGGAAATCAGTGTTCAGGAAAGATTAAGAAAATCACAGTGTTCATGAGCAGAGGTCCCAAAATGCCTATGTTGAAAATCTGGTGAAAACATTCTACAAAATGACTTGTGTTACGAGCATGCATTGTGCAGTTTCCACGCATGCTCATAACTTTGAGAATTTTTAATATTTTCACTCCAGATTTTCAACATTGCCATTTCTTCACACTTCTTTATGAATGGTACAGATGACACTTTTCACATTCTGCCCAAAATGTGTTTTGCACGTCTGGCACAGAATGGCGTGGTCACTGTGGGAAATCAACGTTCGGGACAGTTAAACAAAATCACAGTGCCACTGTTCATGAGCAGAGGTCCTAAGCGCTTTCATGATGTGGGGTCACAAAAAGCCCATGTTGAAAATTTGGAGTGAAAATACCAACAAAAGCCTGGGACATTAGGGTTTATAACCATAACATCCCACCCTATAGAGACTGAAAGGCGTCAGGGGTGTCACTTTGGATTGTTGGCTGTAATGCTCACACCATTCCACCCCCAACCCCACTCTGCAGCCAGTGACAGGCATCAAGGCGTGCCTTGAACTCTTCAGCCCCAAAGTTCACCCCATTCACCTATACTGCACCCATCTCAACATATTTTCTTTTGGAATGGGGTGAGCATAAAGCCTGATGACCTCAAGGCACAACATGACACTTGGAGTTCGTAGGATAGGGTGAAGTGAAGTGGCATGAGTGTTATGGCTGATGACCCAAAGGCACACCCCATCGCCTCTCAGTCTCTGCAGGATGGGGTGAGGGTGGCGTCAGTTCCATACTTCATTGCCATTCCTATTATGCATCTCTCTAACTCCTGCACTTCCAATGCCAATGCCAGCAAGACAACATCTAGCATTCACAAATGCTTGTTCTTCCTGTTCCCGAATGCAGTGTGGCAGCATGCAATGATTCCAGTGGCAGAGCTATGCATGCTTCCATGCATGGCATGATGAGTGTCTGCCCCCCCCATCCGCCCCCATGTCTGTGAGTCTGTTGTGCCATCCCCCAGCCACCGCTAGAGGCCAGGCAAGCAGTGGACTCCATTCCCACCCCTCCCAGGGATATGAGAGCTGTCCTCAGGATACTCGATCCTCTCCCTTCCCGTACAACCCCCGGAACCTGCATACACACAAAACATCTGCATCTGTAGGCATCACTCAGACAGTATACTTTTTTGCTCAGCTTTATCAATTTTTTTGTGTCTTAATAAAGAATTTGGAAACTTCCATCTTGAGGCAGTCCTGGTATTTCTGTCACCTATTAAAGCCACAGAAGGTAAGTACTTAAGCTTTCTGAGTGTTAAGTTTTGTGTGTATTTGCTTACTTCACACCTACTCTGCCTTATAGTGGCATATCTGTTTTTTGCATTGGTCAATGAAGTATGCATCCATATCTGTTAAATCAAAGAAAAGGGTTGTGTTTATGAGCAGACTGCGAATACTTGCCTCAGTGTTTTTTTTTTTTTGTTTGACTATGTATGTTTCCTTTTTCTTTAGGCATCCTTATTTCTCCTCCTTTTGTATCGGTATGGGATGGCGGAGGGGTAGCTGCAGGTATACTGTCTTTGGCCAATGTCTCCCTTCTTCATCCTCCTTGTTTTCCCTTAAATATTTAGTTGATTTCATTGCAGTTCCACAAGTGGTTTCTGAGCATCCTGGCTGAGGATTACATTAGGTTTTGAAGGAATCGGGAGAGGGAACAGGGTTATTCAATATGGTCCAGGGGGTGGTGATCCAGGATGCTGGTCCTGAACTGTTGCTGGATTCTACCAGTTTGTGAGTCACTCCCCACCAATTGCATTTGGCTTATAAATTAGTATAGTGGCATCTATTCCCCAACATGAAAGTGCAACAACGACCTGAACACTGTAGCCATGGTCTGTAGCAACCACCCAGAGAAACCATCAGTCAGAAGTTTACTCCTAATTGTTAGCTTCCACAGCCAGCAAATTTGATGCTGACAAGTGGGCTGATGACCCCCTTGATGATCTGTGTGATGAAATTGGGCCTAGAGAATGGGGAGAAAAGATGACCTGATCAATGGACGTTTGAATGAAGTCTGGTGGTCAGAACCTGTGGTGGCCTTAGGAAAGAGAGCACCTATCTGAGTCTAGTGGCAGCCCAATGTGGAATCCAAGGATCCATGAACAGAATGCTTGAGGTCCTGGCAGTAGGTTGGGTGGTTGATCCATGACCCGATCTTTGAACTGGGGAGCGAAACCCTGGAGTAAAAATAGTGGTGCAACTACCCTTTTTGGAACCCTCACTTAGAACCCCCATTATAACAGGGGGATATAACAGGGCTCAGACCGCAGTGTGGAGGGGGTTGTTGTAAGTAGGAAAGAAGTTCAGAAACCAGGGCTGGAGCAAAACCTGGGTGTAGACACTCGAGATCTGCGGTCAAGATAAAAAAATAAAAATTAAAGAGAGAAAGTGAGATCTGGAGCCAGATGATTTTGAATTTAATTACTGTTTAATATATAGAATAATGGATGGTGTGGAGTGTTTAATGAGATTTTACACACATCTCAAGGTGTTGGATGTTACACAAACCCTGAGTGCAAAGCTTGAGGGGTTTATTTAAGCATCCAATACTGAGGGGTGTGTGTAAAATCTTGAGTTAGACAAACCACCCCACGTTTTATTTTATATAATTGCTGGGGAACGTTTTTTCACCACAGCACCTTTCTAAAATAAAAAGACATCCTCCCTGTGCAGTCCGGTCTGGTTTCGGCACATTCATTCATTCGGAAAGCAGCTGCTAAAGGGAAATGTTTCCTTACTTTTTATTTATTCATTTGCTTAAACTTGTTAATTTTATAGGCTGAAGTGCCCCTTTACTTCTATTTTTTTTGCTTAAACTTACTGATGAGGACAGCGTCTGGCACGAAGGACTGGCACTGAGTGAAGGAAGAGCTGCTGCTGGGGCATGCACACAAGGAAAACTGGGCATGTGTTCACCATTTTAACCCATGGGTTATAATGGCGAATTATAACCCAGTTTCCCTTAGGGAAAACATGATCCCCAGTTATTGTAACCTGGTTAAATATACTTAATGCTCTGGGCTTTAATGGATACTGGGTACTTTCCATTTCAATACTGATTTGATCAATTTAATGGTTTTTACCCATCTCTGTAGCAAGCCGTATATTGTATGAGAGCTGAATACTTGATTCACCTATGAGAGCTGTTGCTGTGAGGAAGGGGAAGGGATTTGCTTTGTGCCGAATGTGTTTGTCTGTTTTTGCTGCTTTGCACTTGGACCATAATTAATTTGGTGGTTGAACTGTTCTTGGCTTTGCTCTTGCCACCCAGACCTTTTTCCCAGACTTCTTTCTTTTCTTAAAGATATCCTAGGAAAAGGATATATTATAATCCTGGATTTCAGTAGTCTGTAGTTTAAGTCTGAGTTGTTAGTCTGCTGCTGGATTGGCTGTGGTGTGTCTGTGTTACAGTGCAGTGAGCCCAGTAATGTGGTTGTATCTAGGGACTCCTTTGTTGGTCCTGGCATAAGGTCATAACTTCCTCTTGCTGTAAATGTTTGGAGGCTAGGTACTGAGCAGATAGTACTGGAAGTGCGTGCTGCAAACACGCTCACTGCACTTTGCTTCGTTTATAGGCTATCCACAAAATGGAATACCAGTAAATGGTGGAATCAGATCAAATATTTTGCATCAATATGAACATTCTAGTTTTATGAAGTTTCCAGCATTGTAGTAGCTGATATGTAACACTTATAAATCTACACAGAACAATCCTCCAAAACCTGTTCTCCAGTTGCCATCCCCGTATAAATTAAATAAATACATGCCCTGGTAGTCCAGTGGTCCATCACCTGTTCTCCGATCACCATCCCCCTATTCAGCATGCCATTCATTGGTAGTTCAGTGGTCCCTCCTCTCACCCATTCTTTGTTCGCAGTCCCCATATTTATTATGAAATTCCTTGGTACCCTCCCCCATTCTCTGATTGTTCTCCCCTTATTAAACATGCCATTCATTGGTAGTCCGGTGGTCCTCTCCCTCCCCCCATTCTCCAATCACCATCACCATGATACCTTTATATATCCCAGGTGTCTAGTGGCACCCCCATCACTGTCCATCCCTGAAATAAAGAAAACCATCCCTCAATTTTTGTTTTTCTGCAAAAAAAAAGGTCCCTAGCCAACAAGCCCCCCCAACCCTACCTCCCACTTAGAATCTACCACCCCACTCATCCTAATATACCCCCACACACCCTCACTCACCTGGACAGGTCCTAGGTTCGAGACCCACTCTCCCGATCAAAGACTTGTCTTGCTGCTGGAACCAGTGATCTCAGTATGAGAAACTAAGGTAAATGTGGTTCAATGTATTTCAATGGAGGTGTCAACGTTTAATGCATAGCTAGGCCATATTTTGACATTTTGATCTCAAATTTACAACATGGCGTTTTGGGAATACCACCCCATGACCAATATGACTGTCTTTACATAACTCCTGCCTGAAAGGATTACTTCACGGTTGATTGGAATTTCGCATTTTGGGTGGGATTTGGAATTTGTTTCTGCCCTTGTTCATGAGGTGGGGTCATAAGAAGTAGAAGGCACCTCCTTATTGCACGTGTCTGTGTTGTCATGGATGCCATATCTCTAGATATTTAGGGAGCCTTAGCTGGAGTGAAATTTAATATGGAGAATGCAGGGTTCTTCACCTGGGACCTAGGAACCCACCCATGTGTACACCCTGGAAGGTGATCCACTGCAGGCTTAGAGTGAGGAGAGGGACCTGGGGGTGATAGTGGATGCTAAAATGAATAACTCTGAGCAATGTAGGAGGGCTTCAGCCAAGGTGAATAAATGCTGGGTTGCATCACCAGGAGGATAACCTCAAGATGCAGGGACGTGATTCTCCTCCTGTATAATTGCCTGGTTAGACCACATCTTGAATACTGTGTGCAGTTTTGGCATCCGCACTTAAAAAAGGACATTGAAATCCTGGAAAGAGCACAGAGGAGGGCAACTAAATTGATATGGGGTCTGGGCTATACGTCCTATGGAGAGAGACTTGAGGAGTTTAACATGTACTCGCTGGAGGAGAAGAGGGACAAAGGGGATATGATAGAGGTCTTCAAGCATTTAAAATGAGTAAATAGGTTAAGCCTAGATAATGTTTTTCAGAAGAGGGAAGGGCTACAAGGGGGCACAGTTGGAGGCTGGAGGGTGGGAGACTCAGGTGAGAGAGAGGGAGGCATTACTTCACAGAGAGGGTGGTGAACAATGGAATGTAATGCCTGAGGTGGTTTCTGTGGAGAGTTTCAAGATAGTCTGGGACAAGTATGGGGTGAAGCTGGTAATAAATTCTGGGGGGTAACTCAGGTGGGAGGTGGAGGGATCCTGGGAGGGGGTGGAGGATGGTGACAACGGTGCTTTACCAAGGGTACTGACTCTCAAGCAGACTTGATAGACCATGAGGCCTACTCTGCTGGCTTTTTAGTATGTTCGTATGTAATACATTCCATAGTCTCAATCTCAGACTTTTCTCCAGGTATCCAGGGTGGGGGGTCAGTCCATTGAATGGTAATGCATTTGAGGACAGCCAGGTGCAACATCTGCATTAACCTCTCCACCTTTTCCTAGGACCCTTCTGAAATGTCGGGAGCCCTAATATCATATCCTGAAATGTGTAAGGGTACATCACCTGAAGTCACAGATTGAAGCTCTGCATGTAGCACATACCAGAAAGGCTGCATCACAACTACAGTCCCAGAACATTTGTGCAGGTAGTATTAAAGTGCTTTGTTATTGTGGGTATTCAGAAGCATTTGGTCAAAATTATCCAGTTAAATTTTCTCCAGGTAGGGGATGCAGTAACTTTCCAACCTTGAAGTCACCTCTTTTCCCTTTGCTATGGGGGAACAACAATGTTCCCCCCTCCCTCTCATTTCCTCACGGTCTGATCTCGCAGTGGATCTGATGTTTTCATCAAGATTTTGTAAAGTTCTGAGAATTCCCATGTTTTTACATTCAGAACAACCATCCAATAACAAAATAAAATTCCAAATCTGACTGTGGTCATTCTACTTTGGCAGGGCTATATAGTACTGTTTTCCACAAAAAATGCCTCACCGGAAGGAATCTAAAATGGTTTTCTGGTCCGAGACTAATTTGTTCCTGTAATGTCTGGAATGCATGACATCTGCCCCTTGAGACACACTGTTCCAAGGGAGTTAATACCTTATGTTCTCAGTAAGCATACCCCTGGTCTAACTGTGGGGGAAAAACATTCCTGGTGCCAAATCAAAGTCAAAGACCCCAATGAATTCAGGGAGGAAGTTTTTGTCCTTATCCTAAACCAAATATGTATTGTATGCCTGGTCCATAGGTTGTGTAATGTCCGTACCATTTGTCTACTGAGGACTTGTTTGGACAGTCCAGAGCAGCACCCCCCAGCTGACTTCTTCCTCTACCAGAAACCAGCTGACGTCTATCCTCTGTTTCACCCAGGAGCCCAAATAGGCTGTTTGTGCTGCCAAATAGTGTGTCTTAAAGCTCGACCAACAAAACCATCCCTTCTCTTTTGACAATTTAAGAATATTCTGTATTACTTTTGTTTTTTTTCCTTAACCATAAGAAGTTGATTCATCTTTAAAACAGGTTCAAAAACAAATTTGGAATGGGAATTGGAAGGGTCTGAAAAAGAAAGGATTCTAGGTAAAACATTCATCCTGAGTACCTGAACTCTCCCATACCATGTGAGTGGAAGCAGTTTCCATCATGTGAGGTCCTGTTTAAGTGTATCAAAGAGATTTTAATAATTTTCTTGAAATAGTTCACTCAGATCTAATTGCTATTTTAATACCTAAATAGCTGATCATATTATGGGATGCCAAAGCATAGGGGTATTCTCTCTTAAGCTCTGGGGATGGGGATCCACTTGATTAAGTTTCCTGATTTATGTTGATTAATTTTATACCCAGCCAATACCCAAGATTCTGTTAATGCTTGTTGAAAATTTGGTAGGGAGTGGGCAGGGTCTCCAAAACAAAACATAGAATTATCTGTATAAAGGGTACTTTTTTGTTAATCCTCCCACCACCCCAACACCACCACCATCACCTTTAATCTCTGGATTCTGTCTAATTAAAGGTGCATGCTTAGCCAGCCCGGTGGGCGTGGGGTTGAGGCGCTGGGCGCACGCCACTTACACCGGCGACCCGAGTTTGGGAACAGACTCGGGTTGCTGTGGGCTGGCTGGAGAGGATGAGGATTGAGCATCTGTTGGACTGCTCTCCTGTCCTGGGGTGGGTACTGGACTCGCGTCGCTCCATAGCTGCCCCCGGTGGAGACTGGGAGCACTTGCAAGAGGATGGCAATAGTTGTGGTACCAAGAAAAAACAGAAAATCACTTGGGGCTCGGCCGGATGACGGCGGCCGGACTGCCTGCACCTCCTCCAGATCTCCCGCGAGTCATGTCCACCTCAGCAACATGGGGCAAATTAAGAGTGTGCTGGACCCCCTCCCAGTGCCTTCTCCCTCAGAAGAGAGGGACCCATAAAGCAAAGGGATACACTGTGTTACTCTGATAGCTGCTATATCAGGTAAGGAGACTCGGGGTGGAATTGGAGGGGTGTGGGAGTCCTTGGCGGCCTGAAGGAGTGGTTGTGCCTTGAGCACATAGGAGCATAAACTGATAACACAAAAAAAAGGCGCATGCCTGTGGTTATGTGGGGGAAGAGCTCCTTCTCTATATCCTTTTTAACTTTGAAGCTCCCGTCACTCTGCTTAGAGCGAGTCACACTTGCTGTGCTCACTCAGTGTTGCGTGTTGGGGCTGGATTCCTCTCTCTGCTCTCTACTCCCCCTCCCCGTGTTCCCTGTACTCCCTTTGCTGTTTTCCCTGCTGCCGCTCATTTGTTCCCCCCCAGCCTTCCTCTTCCTTGCCTTGTGGTGTTCCAGCCCCACTCCGCAGCATCGTTTAGTCCATTTGTCTGGCTCTGCCACCTTGTTGCCTCCTCGTTTTGCTGGTGGTATGTGCTGTGCTCCCTTTGCTGCCCAGCTTTGATGCCGCTCCTACTGGCTTCCAATCCGCTGCTTCCTGGCTTCTCCTGGACCAGATGCTTTCCAGCTTGCTCAGTCACTGTTTTCAGCCTGTGTGCCACCCCTCTGCTCGCCTCCTCCCTCCTAGCAGCTCTACGAGGTGTGTTCCTCTCCACCCTGCCTCTACCTGCGCAGCTGTTTGCTGCTTGCTGCTGATGCCGCAAGTTGCCTTGTCTTCTGCCTGCCTTCACCCACTCATAACTGAAAGACAATTTACTGCTTGAGTGTGGGTTTGCCATATTCAATGACAGTAATGAACATGAAGTTGCTCATTTTAGCCTTTGCCCCTTTGCGCAGCCTTCTGTGCCGTATGCCTCGCTGCCTATACTCCTGACTCCTGCTGCTTCCGTGTGTGCTTCTTTCAGCATTTACCGCCCCTTGGCATTCCTGCCGGTGTTTGGCTATGATGACTCTGGCCCACTGTTTTCCATGGATCTCCATCGCTACCCCTTCTTGGATGCTTGGTTGTTTCTTGACTTTTTTTGGGGGGGGGGGGACCACACTAACCAGGGTGTTTGGACTACTTTGATTTACTCAGGATAAGGCAATTGTTTCATGCAGCTGTGTGTCCCTATGGAACCCTAGACTTTTGGAAGGAAATTACTGCACCAGCTTTTTCTGCTTTGACAAGTTCAAACCCTTCATGTACTACTCGGCCTGATTACGTTGCTAGTACTTCGTTCCCTCACGTAAAGGGAATTTCCTTGTCTTCTCCTACGACTGTGACGCTGACATTCTTTTTTTATTTTTAAATATGTTTCTTGCCCCTCAGCCTGGAACTCTCTCAGCCCTACTGCTCATGCCAGCTTGCTCTACCTCCCGCTGTGTTCCCCGATCATCTTCAAGGTCATTGCAGTTCCCCGGGTGGGGGAGGTCACCCTGGAGAGACCGTGGGGGCAGTGGTGGGGAACCAACGTTGGGAGTGTGGCAGTGGCTATGGCAGGGGCCATCACCTATCCAAGGCTGGAGGGGGTATTTTTGGTAGTTAGCCCTGAGATCCCCCTCCCCCCTGCATGGGCACGTCTGACGTCGGCGCATGGTAACCCTGCCTCCGTCAGCCATGCTCTGACATGCAGCCTGGCAGCTCGATGGTGCCTCCAGTCTCCACTGGGGATTGCCAGAGCACCGGGTGTACCTGACCCTCCCACCCAGAGAGGAGAGCTGCCCAGAGGGTGTTCAAGGCATCTCCCTCCCCTGCCGACCCCTGACTCCCGAGCTCGCTCCCGAACTCGGGTCATTGGCATGGTGTGAGGTGTGGCATCCAGCGCCTCAACCCTCAGTGCCACCGGGCCATTGATGCTGACATTCTGACATATCAGAGACATTCATAACCCAGGGCACATACAATCCATTTATTAAAGTTAGCAGCAAGCCTCACTTTTAATGCTCATGCCTACTGGCACTTTTAAATTGTCCTTAGCTGGCTTTGGACCACTCTCAGCTTATCTGGTCACAGTATGTCTGCAGTATTACAACATTGCCTTGCCTGGCACCTCTCCTCCCCATGGAACCTATAGGGGTCTGGCTTTCACTCCCATTTCGCTGGCCCCTACGTGGGTTTGGTTTTGCTTGCCCTTATAGGGCCTAGCTTGCTGCACTCTCCGTATTTCCTCAGCTGACCTACATGTGGTCTAGCTGCCAATCTGCCCCATGCCTGGGCCTTGATGGTTGCTTTGTCCTAGATACCTGTAGTACTCTCTAGACATGCCCTCTATCATGGCATTCAGCACCCTGCTCATCAGTCCTCTGTCTGCCAGAAGCCATCATTCCTTGTCACTTACTCATCTGACTTCCATCAGGATTGGACAATACCAGGACATTTTGCATTCACTCATACTCCTTGAGTTTGGCTACTGCAGCCCTCATGTCACCTGCTCGTACCTACTTCCACTTGTACATAATAACCTCCTTCATTCTGTTGTGGAATTTCATCTTTCCTACTTCTCAGGATATTCGCTATCCATTCCCCTGGATGTTTCTTGCTATGCTGCTTCAGTTCATTGGAATTACTATGGCTATCATTCCTGCCAGGACTCTCAGCCAAGCTCTATTCTGCCATCCTATCTCATGGCTCGGGCCTCAATTGTTACCTTACTCCAGTGCCCTGAGGATTACTATATACAGTATGGTTGAACTGCTGGCTCATCCACTCAGTTCTCTCTACTGCATTCTACTGCCATCCTTGCTCATCAGGAACACATTGTCTACAGGACCAACGTACTCTCTAAGTAGTTTACCTTAGCCTCTGTGCTTGCCTTGTCAATTCAGGGCATGACAGTTCGAATATTATTACTACTCTGTTATGCAGACCTGCGTATGGGTCCATTAATTCCTACAGTGTTTTACTGATGGCATATGGCAGACCTCCTGTCCTATACACCTACTACTTGCCTGCTTCATCCTCAGCTTCTGCCTCTCAGATGCCTGCTGCTCTGGGCCACCATTCAAGGCAGCACCTTAGCCATCTAACCTACGTAGGGTCTAGTTTGGCTCACTCTTCCTTCACCTGACCTATAAGGGGTGCAGCTGTACTCGCCAGCCACATGAGGGCTTCACCTGGTATCGCTCCATGCTATCTCTGAAGTTCTGCAGTCTGCTAGCCTTTGAGGAGTTCCTTTTCCACTATGGACTTATATCTGGATTAATTTTGACATTCACTATCAATTCCTTTGGATGCTTCTGCCTTGCCACTTCAGTTAGACTGGATTTACTACACCACTCCTGCCAGGATATTTAGCCGAGCATTATCTGGAAGACCTTCTAGCTCATGCTTGAGGCCTCGGCATTACTCTACTCCAGTGATTTAAGGCTTGTTGGATCCTGTCACATCGCTATTCCCTCTGACTTTGCCCTATCCATCAGTTATCATCCTCATGAATATTAAGAGCACATCAATTCAGGACTCGTTAGACCATTTTCACGAGTTTCATTCCAGCTTCTGCATTATCCTGGCTTTCCTAAAACGTATATGTATATACATTGCTATGTAGACCTATGTTGCTGTCCCAACGAGATGCTCTTCAACTTACATGCTTACTTACATTCATTCAATACTCTCCACTGTATACCATATATAATCTATTCAATACGACCTCTGCTACTACGTCTGCAGCAAGCAGGTCCGATTTTACTACCACTACTTCTGACCTATGTGCAGGTCTACTTATTTACACTATCTGCTCATACTTTCCTGTTTCACCCGTCAGGGCCTGGAGGTTCATTGAAGACTGTCTCACCTATTCTACGACCAGCTTTGCCCCCTTGGGCCCAGAGGTCCATCAAGTTTTATGTATACTTATCCATACAAATCCATTGCCAAGTCACTTACTTGCTCGCCCACTCCGGACCCGAAGTTCCTACTATGCCACCCTCTCCAGCTCTCCTAGCCTTCATCTAGCTCCTGTAAACTGGATTCTTATGACCTTCCATTGATAACTGCACTGGACATTGTCGGCTCTCACTGGACTTCGCTCAGGGTATGCTATCATCGCGCAGTACCATATGCAATCTAATCTTTGCTCCTTCATTACTACTTCCACATTGCATGCATGTTTATCAACTACTGCTATTACTACTGACCTACGTGCAGGTCTGCTCTTGCTTATGCACTAATCGCTTATTCCTACCACCATGCTCGACTTGGCCTCTGGGACGACTGCTGCACTCTCTACCAACGCTTTACAACCTGCCTTGCTGCAGGGTGGGAGGTGTTATTAAATCACACTCCGAATGACTCGCTCCCTTATGGGGCCGGGAAGTATACTGAACTTCAATTATTAACACGCACTTGCTTCGCCCTTCTGCATGGAGATTCAGCAAGACTATCTTGCCTGCTTATAAGACCTGCTTCGCCCATCCGGGCCTGGAGGCCTTTTGAACTCTCCATTTACTTGTATCTTGAGTTTTATTGTTAATCCACTTCTATTCGCTTGCTCCACTTAGGACCGGAGATTCCAATCACTCTGCCCCAGACTCATAGCCAGCATCTAACGTCCTTGCTTCACCAAGGACCTTATCCTTGCATGGAATGCTATCGATTCCAAGACTACAAATCCTCCTTTTCTGGATCATTGAGTCACTCCTTCAAGCTCAAATCCTCAGAAAGACTTCCTTACCTGCTGGATTGCTTTGACCGGTACAACTCAACTCTTCAGAATGATTATGCTCACCTATGGATTTGAATATGCTCATATCACATTCTTGTCCTGGACATGGTCATCTATTAGACTTGGAATTCAGTAGAGGATGTACTGCCAACTTCTGGCTGTCATCATCAGTGCTGATTCTGGTGTTCAGTTTATTGGATTTAAGATTTATAATGAAGTGGGCTTCAGATTATCAGCTTTGTATGTACAATTTAGGATTACTCTCCTTTAGTATGCCCAGAAGGACAGGCAGGTCAGTAGCCACGGGTCCTCAGAGGTTCCCCCCAAAGGGTTTTTTCCCTCTCCTGTGTGCTGCTGGCCACACTCTCTGGAGTTGTAAGAGATAATCATACAGTATCATTATTATTTTTGGGGGGGGTCTCATTCTACTTGTCTAAGCATTCTTCCACAGTGGGATTCAGAGAAGGGCCAAAACATCAAGTTCTAGCAAGTTACTCATCAGTTCAAGCACCTAAACAACTTGCATATACTATCCGGTTCACATGTGCTGTAATCACGGACTTGCTGATGTGTATGCTGAAGTATCTAAGTACTAATCATTTCATACAACTAATACTTTGCAAGCTATGTCCTCCTTACTGGTCTGCCCTCTGTATCCAAGCACAACCTACATTATTCAGCTACAGTATGGAGCACAAGCACTGAACTATGAACCACACATAATAGTAATTGCCAGTGGTTCAAGATTCAGACTAAATAATGGGGGCTCATGCCTACTGGCACTTTTAAATTGTCCAGTGCTATCTTTCCCCTGGTGAAGTTCAAATCTTTGGGACAACTGACCATTCACCTTCACTAAGACCTGGGGATCACTGTATAAAGAGGCAACCAATTTTATGAACTGCTCCCCTAGATTAAACCTGCTCAATGTTGACAGCAGAAAGGCCCAAGTGATCCTATCGAAGGCCTTCTCAGCATCCATACTCATGGCCAGCTGGAAGGCCCTCTTTCCCTTCTAGGCAGAAATCACATCAATCAGGCATCTGATGTTATCCTGCAGGAACCTGCCCTGAATGAACCCTGCCTGATATCTATGTATTAGTTTACAAATGCAGCATTTCAACTGCTTCACTAATACTCCAGTAAACATTTTTAAGTCTGGGTTTATAAAGGAAACTGGGTGACACCTATACCTTTCTGCTGGTTGGTCTGGTTTTAAGATAACAGATATCTGAGCATGCTGCCCTGATGGTGGATATTGCCCCCCATTAAGCTGCCTTTGCCAACATTCACTAAATGGGGAAAAGAACATCTTGGAAGGTGTAATAAAATTTGGAAGGATACCCATCTTGTCCTGAACCATTACCATTTTTCAGTGATTTAATCTTATAGAAGGGTGTAAGTGGGGCATTTACTCGCTGCTGATCAGATTCATCCAATTGAGGGGTGTGGATTTGTTCCAAATATCTACTTATTTTCTTCCGGTGGTCAGAATCTCTCTCCTTCTTATATAGTTTGGCATAATAGACTGTAAATTCTTTTTGCATCTTTATGGAATCCATGGTTACTAATTTTTAGTATTGCCCAGGAGGCCACCCATTGCCTCCATTGTCTGGTAGGAAGTCGCCCTACCCTATTTCCAGACTCATAAAACATTTGTCTGGCATACCTCAGGGCTCTGTCTGTCCTTTGTTCTAATAATTGAGCGAGTTCCTGCAGCTTTCTATCCAGTAGTACCTGCATTTCTTTATCTAAGGTTAGTTTGTGCTGAAACTCCATTTCAGCAATTTGCCTCTTTAGGGTGAGTTACTTCTCAGCCCTCTCCTTCTTCAGATGAGAGGCATATGCTATAATGTTGCCTTGTACCCTAGCCTTCATGCATCCCACCTGATTGAGGCCAAGCCCTCTGACAGATAATTAGCGGCCAAAAAGTCTGTTATTGTTTTATGACCTAATCATTAAGTTCCTCTGTATTTAGTAGTCTGGTATGTACTCTCCAAACTGCATTACAAGGAAGCTCCCCTAAAACATGCATAATGTCACCAAGTCATGGTCCTATGTAATGATGTTACCAAGGGAACACTTTTGTATCATTGGGATCCATGTCACTAGGATAAGGAAATAATCTAGTCTCAAATATTGGGAGTGCCTTGGTGAATATTAAGTGCAGTCTTTGACTCCTGGATTCATAAATCGCCAGGTGTCCATTAGGCCTGGCTCTAAACCTAGCCTACCCAAAAGTTTAGCTGCTGTGGACTGCCCCTGCATTTGTTGCCCAGACTTATCCAGTCGGGTGTAAAGTGTTGTATTAAAATCTCATTGAAAATAGAAACATAGAAGTTGATGGCAGATAAGGACCGCAAGGCCCGTCCAATCTGCTCATTTCTTTTTCTACCTTATGAATGTGCCATCGGCCTTTGCTCTGTCAATGGCCTATCTATTCATTCTTATCTGTATTGCTCCCTTATGTCTATCCCATGCATGTTTGAAGCCCTGAACTGTATTCATATCCACCACTTCCTGAGGTAGGCCGTTCCATGCATTCATCACCCTTTCTGTGAAAAAGAACTTCCTCACATTACCCCTTAATCGGTATTCCTCTAATCTCATGCTGTGTCCTCTTGTCCTGCTATTTTTCTTGTGTTGAAACATGTTAGACTCTTTCGCCTTGTTAATGCCCTTAAGGTGTTTGAATGTTTCGATCATATCACCTCTCTCCCTCCTTTGCTCTAGGGTATACATATGGAGCTCCATTAATCTGTCCTCATATGTTTTCTGATGCAGTCCCTGCACCATTTTGGTTGCCCTTCTCTGGACTGCCTCAGTTTGATTAATGTCCTTGTGAAGGTGTGGCGTCTAGTACTGCATGCAATACTCCAGATGGGGCCTAACCAGTGTCTTGTAAAGAGGGATTATTACCTCCCTCTTGTGACCTGTGATACCCATATTAATACACCCCAACATCCCCTTAGCCTTACCTACTGCTTTAGTGGTCTGCTTGGATGATTTCAGTCCATCTGCGATGATGATGCCCAAGTCTCTTTCTTCCCTTGTGACTGCCAGCAACTCCCCTCCCAGCCTACAGGTGGCTTCAGGGTTTCTTTTCCTTATGTGCATGATCTTGTTCTTCTTTGCATTAAACCCCAGTTGCCACTCTGCTGACCATTTTGCCAGTTTATTCAAATCTCTTCTCCTTCTGCCCATCCCATCTGGATCATCTGCTCTGTTGCAGATCTTGCTGTCCTCTGCAAACAGACAAACCTTACCCTCCAGTCCATCTGCAACGTCACTGATGAAGATATTGAAGAGGACTGACCCCAGGACTGATCCCTGAGGCACCCCACTTATGAATTGTAATCTCTTCTGACTGTATACCGCTTACCACCACTCTCTGTTTTCTGCCTGTCAACCAGTTTGCCACCCAGTTGACCAACTTCTGACCCACTCCTTATTACAGCTTATTACTCAATCTTCTATGTGGAACAGTATCAAAAGCTTTGCTGAAGTCAAGGTAGGCGACATCAACTGCTCCCCCTTGGTCCACCACCCTGGTAACTCAGTCAAAGAAATCTATGAGATTAGTTTGACACGACCTTCCTGTTGTAAACCCATGCTGTCTTGGATCCTGTGCTCCTATGGATTCCAAATATAGCACTATCCTTTCCTTAAGGAGTGCCTCCATAATCTTGCCCACTACTGAGGTAAGACTGACTGGTCTGTAGTTCCCTGCCTCCTCCCTGGTACCACTCATGTGAAGCGGGATCACATGAGCCCTTCTCCAGTCTTCTGGGACCTCTCCTGTGCTCAGAGACTCACTAAACAGTTCTGATAATAGCTCTGCTAGTTCCACCCTTAGCTCCTTTAGTACCCTGGGATGTATACCATCAGGTCCCATTTCCTTTTCTACCCTGAGCTTATTGAGCTCTTGTAGGACCCTTTCTTTTGTGAAGGGGCTAGTGCACACCTCCCTCCCCCATGTCCATGGTGCTGAGCTGTGGGCCCTGCCCTTTCTTCTCTTCCGTAAATACTGAGCAGAAGCATCTACTTAGGATAGATGCTTTTACATGGTCCTCCTCCTCACATGCCCCCTTATCCCATTGATCAGAGCAATACCCTCTCTGGACTTTCTCCTTTCACTAATGTATCTATAGAAAGTCTTGTCACCTTCTTTTACTGTTCATTCTAGTGTTTCCTTGGTTTGGGTCTTTGCCTGCCTTACTGCATTCCCTGCTTCCCTTAGGGAAGTTTGGTATGCCTCCCTATCTTCATCCTACTGCATTTCTTTATATTTCCTGAAGGCCAGCCTTTTGGCTCTGACCTTTTTTGCTATTGTGTTTGAGAATCAAAGTGGTTTCCTTCTTCTTTTGCACTTCCTTTTCTCTATAACACAATGGGATGTTGCTTCGAGTATTGCATCCTTAATGCTTGCCCACTTTGCCTGTACCCCCTCACCTGTATTTCTTTTTGCAGGGCTAGCTTAATTCTGTTGGCCACCTTATTAAAGTCAGCTCCTCTGAAGTCCCATATTTTTGCCTTGGAATGGGATGATTTAGTTCTAGTGGTCAAATTGAACCATACCATATGATGGTCACTGACCCCCAGGTGACCTTCTACCTGGAGATCTGTGATCCTTTCCCTGTTAGTCAGTACTAGATCAAGGATAGCACTGTCTCTTGTGCGTTGTTGTACCAGTTGTTTGAGGCCCTCCCCCTGAAGGGAATCCACTAATTTGTCAAGTTCTGGCAGATGTTCCTGCTGTCATTGACCAATCTGTATCTGGCATGTTGAAGTCTCCCATTATCAGAACTTCCCCTTTAGCTGTCATGTTTTGTATATCCTCTAACAGTAATGTATCTATGTCCTCCCCCTGGTCTGGAGGTCTGTAGACAACCCCAGTTTGCATGGCTGTCCCATTTCCTGTTTCCAGGGTGACCCACAGTTGTTCTGGCTCCTTATGTGTATTCTGAATTTCTGTAGCTCTGATATTGTCATTGACATAAAGGGCCACTCCACCCCCCCCCCTTTTGGCTCCTCGGTCTCTTCCTAACAGTACATAGCCAGGTACTGAAGTCTCCCAAGTGTGGTTACTGGTAAACCATGTCTTGCTAATGGCTACTATGTCCAGTTTAGCCTCTGTCATTAGTGCCTGCAGGTCAGGTATCTTGTTTCCCAGACTGTGAGCATTTGTGTACCTTCCACAGTAATAAAGCTATACAAATCAGGTACTGTCTCCAGGAGTACCCTTTTCAGAAAAGGCACCCAGAATTGCTCTTTATTGGGAGCATATACAGTATATTCAGAAAGAGACAGCTTTGTTCGCAAAATTTCCATCTGAGACAAACTGGCTCTCTGCATCTGTATCTGTCTGCACCACCTCAAATGGGAAATTCCTTTGGATCAAAATCAAGGTTCCCCACTAGTGCAGGTGTTGTTCATAAGTGGACGCATAAACCTCACCTACCCAAGCTCTTCTTAACATCTTTCATAAACCAATAACTAACAGATAACCATAATCTAAGAAGAAACAAAAGAAAATAGTCCAAAAGTAGTCAAACATTAACTACATAACATAAGATCTAATACTTCAAGGTGTGACACCTGATAATCCCCCCTTGCTACTGTTCTGGAAAAGTGTGGGGGGGTTGAAAGGTCCATTGCTAGTGAGGACCTTTGTCCAACCTCAATTTCAAGACAACCAAGGGGTCCGAAGATGGTTAGTTATTGTGTGCGCAGTTCTTAAAATCAGTATTTATATTGGTCTCTCAGAAAAAGTTAGCCTAACCAGGCAAAATAATGGATGGGAGACTCTTTCCCAGCTCACCAAATCTTGGATCCTCATAGCATGTCAAAGAAAGGCAAGCAGTGCAGGGCCAGAGGGTCTGAAGTGTGCCAAAGGAAATCCATAAGATTCCATAAATGGAATTAACAGTCAATTAGAAAACAAAAAATTCTTCTAGACTAGGGGAAATTTGACTCCCCCTCCCACATGGTGGGGAGCACAATAAGTAGCAACACCAGGAGGTGAGACAGTGTTCCCCACCCCCCAGCCATGACCATACTTTAACAGCTGTCTGCCAAATCAGCATGACACACACAGATGTATAGAGGAGCCAAACTCAGTATTGAGCTATGTGTCTTACCATTGGGTGAAGGTCCTCCTGTCCCATCCCACACTAGTGCAGTCATCTGCCTAAATCAGGAGGACTACATGGCTAGATGTAGCAGCACACCATCACAACAAAGTAGGGCATGCCCTGCACTGCAACCACCAGAGCCACCACACAAGCTATCCACTGCAGTTAACTGTCACTATCCAGCCCAGCTTGCCAGGGGATCACCAAGCGAAGGCACTTTCTTCTAGATTATCAGAATACCACTGGACAAGGTGAAGGCAACTTGCTTACAGTATAAAACTGAAAGTGCCAAACTACTCTTTGCTTCTCTCTCCCCCTTGGGCTAGCTAGGGTACAAAAGTTCAGGCACTACTTTTGAAACTCAGCCCAGCTTTAAACAATAGATTGTAATGGAAAGAATGTAGGCAGAATGCAGGCAGAACAGCTAAGGACCCCCCCACCAAAAAAGTCACACTGCTTCACAGGTGCTGCCCTGAGCTCTGCTCCCCACCATTGTCATAGAGAGTGAACCCCCGGCAATCAGCCCTTCCTACAGTCCCAATGCCCCTACCTTCAGTCCTCAGCAGTCACTAAGAGCTTGCATAAGTTCCACCCTAAATCAAAATGTTCAAGCCACATTTAAATGTCACCATCCAGAGCAGTCAGCTGCTGGGTAGCAGTTGAAGGTTAAGGAAGGTGTAGTGTGCCAGAAAAAAATGTCTCTCAGCCTACCAACAGTCCATCAGGTCACTGGGAAGTTAAAAGAGTCGCAGAAGAATTTTGGGCAGAAGAAGTAGAGGGACTGGCAGGAGCTGAATGCTTTTTACAAGCGCTGATCATGTTCCATAACATTTGACTGCATTTTCTGGATGTTTGTCGAGAAGTCCCATGTTGCTGCCAACAGTAATTTTGAACATCCTTAAGTCTGAATTGCTCAGCATGGTTGAAAGAGCACGGCCTTGTTTCGTGAGATAGTTTTTTGCATCCTCCAATTCTAGCACACCCTCCGTATTTTTAATTTTAATCTAGCTTGTTATTCTACATAGACAATAACGTATAACCCCTCTTACAAATAGGGGTTCCCAAAAAGTCTTCCTTGAGCTTGCCTAAATGCTCACTGCCAGGCTGGTGTCCTGCATTTTAGCAGTTAAACGTTATTGCCAGAGAGTGCCTGTAATGCCTCTGTGTACTGCCTCTTTAAGGGCTGCTAAGATTGCAGTAATAATTGATCTGAGAAGGGGGCTGAGTGTTTCTATGCTCAAGTCCCGCTTGGGCTGCCTGATAATTGCTCCATTTCTGCCATTGCTAATTGTGCAGAGGGAGCTGTGTTGAAAGGTGTAACTGCTAATCATTTATTAGAGCAGTGAATATGTTGTAGTTTGTCTAACCTGCCTTCTTTTCATCAAGGACTGTTTTGTTTACCTCCACCCTCTTGGTCCTGAACTGCCAAATTGGACCAATCCGTACTTTGGGACTCTAAAATAATTGTGGTCTCCAAAACCGGAGACCACAAAAGCCTGCAAGCAACCACAGCCCTCCAAGACCTTTTAGCGGGGCGACCGGCACCTTCAAAGCCACCACCCACGCCACCCTCTCCAGCCAGCAACAATGACAGGTACGGTAACTTTTTGACCAGCCAGAAAGCAGTGCTTTCTTACTTCTGCAACCTGATTGGTTGGTCTCCTGACTGTGTGCTCCTATTGGCCAGTTTCTTTTGAAATGCCTGGCTCTACAATCTGAACTTCTCTCATTCAAAATTTTACTGCTTAATTCTGGAAAATCTTAATATTAGCAAATAAGATTGTTCAGAACTGTTTTAAAGCATTAGAGCATTAATTGCCATTTAGTTTTCAGTGTGTGTATATAAGCAGGGCCACCTCAGCACTCTCAAAATGTCATTACTACAGCTTTTGTTAAATAATTTATTCTGTTATTGACTGTTAAGCAGTATCCTGAAACTATTAAATTCACGACGACCCCGCCATGCAGAGCACAGGAGGGGCTGGCAGGAACGTTGGAATTAAATATTCGTCAGCATCGTAGTTTTAATATTACGTTTTGGAAATCGACAAATTACACAAATCATGCTGAAGTTTAACTTTTAGGTTAGGTCATTTACGTGATCAGGGTATTCAGATAGCAACATAGTTTCTTCTGTGAAACTGGCCACTTCAGATATGGTGCTGCACCCAGTCTCCCCTAATGAACCCTCCTCTCACCTCTAAAACTTCACCACTTATACTCCTGTCTCTCCTGTTATGTCTAAACTGGCTAACAACTTGTACATCTCTTGCTACTTATCCCTGCGCTAACAATGATAGTGACTTCAGGTTTTCTAACATCCTGCTTTACTATTACTCGAATTCTACCCTGCTCACTCTATCCTCATCAAAAGGGCTGTATCTATCTGTCTATCCACTCTATCTCTTGAACTATCGTGAACCCAAGCGCCAGCTAGGCACTCTCTGTCCAACCTACTTTCTCACCTTGCCAGCGGCTCCTTATGCTTGCGGAGATATTGAACAATCCGGGCCCTATGGTTTGCGCTTCACCCCTACCATGGCTACAACAAAAAAGGGTCTGGTTATAGCCCACATGAATATCCGGAGTCTCACGAGTCACCTGGCTGAGCTCGAAGCCTGGGCTAAACCGATTAACCCTGACATTTTATGCCTATCAGAGACTTGGCTGAAGCCTTGGGTGCCTGATGCCACTTGTCTTGTGCCTGGTTATAGCATTCTAAGGAAAGACCGTATTGGGTCAAAGGGGGTTGCGATTATGTACAAATCATCTATCCCTGAACATCCTACCCTGCACTGATTCCCTAACACCTTGTGAAACTCTACACGCTACCCTGGCACTGGGTTCAAAACTGCTGCACATCATTTGTGTCTACAATCCACCTACAAGCGGGATGAGTGGTCTCCAGAATATGCTACAATATGTCTCCCAGAATGTAAAATCAAATGAGGCTCTACTCCTTGGAGACCTGAACCTTAACTGGCTGGGTCCACAGCACAGCATCCTTGAAGCTCTAATACAGAAGCACAATCTACACCAAACTATCACAGGCTTTACCAGAACTACTACTCCGCACTCAGGGTCCCTACTTGATTGGATCCTCACCACCAGACCTGATCATGTACTAGATGCCACAGTGCTTGCTAACTCAATCACTGATCATTCCCCCACACTTTGTCGATGGCGATCCTGTCCACCTCCTCCTCCTCCTCCACCACGTCTGATTAGGTTTTCAAACTATGCTGCCCTGGACAAACAAGCCTTCCTATTTGACCTCTCTTGTGTTGACTGGTCTAACATTTATACCACAACCAATGTTGATACTGCCCTCAATTCATTTCTGACTGAATTTGGCAACATCCAAAGAAGCACCTCCCTACAGTCAAAGGAGGGTAAGGGGCCAGCATTCGAGTGTGGCTGAAAAAGACCTGCTTAAAAGTTAAAGTTAGAGACAATCAATGGAAAAGTACAAACAAACTGGACTGCAGTCAGATCTCATTCTGTATAAACAATACAGAAATGACTGTAAAAGATGCATCAGGCAGGCCAAAAGTAAATACTGCCAAAACCTCTGATTAATTCTTCCAATGACCTCGTAAGTTTTGGGGTCACATTAAGTCCTTCTTAGGTTCTGCTAAAGATGTCACTCCTCAGATATGGTCCCACATGGTGTACACTGTAATGATTCTACTACCATTGGAAATGCTTTTAACCAACAATTTTCTGACTTATCTGCCTACACAGCTTCCCTCCCATCACAATCCTCTGCTTCACAGTTTAACCCCACAGCATCTGAAGGACTCCCAAACTTAACCAACCCCTTCTATTTCAGGAAAGTGTCTATGCATCAGGTCCTAAAGCTGCTCAGGTCACTCTCTGAAAACACCAGTACTGGTTCAGATGGCCTAGAACCAAGACTACTAAAAATGGCTTCTTACTACATCTCTGGCCCCCTGGCACACATCTTCACCCTATCTCTCTCCAATGGCATTGTCCCTGAAGTCTGGAAGGCAGCTAGAGTCACTCCTGTATTTAAGAAAGGCAGTAAAAATGACACATCAAATTACGGCCTATTGCTATTTTGTCTGTTCTGAATAAAATCCTGGAAAAGTAGTATCCATGCAAATCACTGAATACCTTGAGAAATTCAATTTACTAAGCTCAGCACAACATGGTTTTAGAAAGCATCACAGCACCATGACAGCACTTGCAAAATTCACTTCAGATATCGTTACCAATATGGATAGAGGAAAGTTAACAAGGGCAGTCTTCATTGACTAACCAAAGCTTCCGATCTGGTTGACCATTCTCTGCTACTATCCGCCCTCAGTACCTTGGGCTCTCTCCCCAGTCACTACCTGGTTCAAAAGCTACCTCCAACAGAACACAAGCTGTTAAGTTGAATTCATCCATGTCAGACAGTGCTGTTATCAACATTGGGTCCCTCAGGGGTCTATACTTGGCCCTCTTCTATTCTCATTATTCGTCAATAAACTTCCTGAGCTGGTCACCACAGGTCACTCACTTCTTTATGCGGATGACCTGGTAATTTATTATCACTCTGATAAGGTCCTGGATCTAAATGCTGCCCTCACTGCAGATTTTCGTGCTGTATAACACTGGTTGAACTCTCAACCCTTGGTTTTAAATACAAATAAAACAAAAGTTATGATGTTTGGCTCCAATCACAAGCTTAGATCCTGTCCTCTGACCATCTCTGTCTCTGATATCGATGGGGACCCTATAGAAACTGTCACTTCCTTTCGTTACCTTGGCATCCACCTGGATCAAACCTTGGACCTGAAAGCACATATACAGAAACCTGCAAGTCAATTAACTGCAAATTGGGGGCTGCCTACAGAACCAAATACCTGCTCAGCCCTGCTGCTAAATTAGCGATAGCCAGAGGCATTCTATTGCCAACCCTTACATATGGGTGTCCCATCCTGTCCTTGGCCACCAAATCTTCACTGCAACTATGGGATACTACCTTCAATAATGTGTGTAGGTATGCAACCAAAGCACCTCGGCTGCAGCATCATTGTCTCTTATATCAGGACCTTGGTTGGCTCTCTCCTTCCTCTACCAGGCAGTACTACTTGTACAATTTAGTTGATTCCATCCTAAGGACGTCCAAGCCTGCTATCCTGTCTGATCTCCTCAGGCCGGCCATTCCCACAAAGAATCATAGATCGGCTGATCAGACCTTACTATCCATCCCCTTTTGTCGGACTAAAAAGGGCATGGGCTCCTTCCATCATGCTGCCCCCCACCTATGGAACCTACTACCTCAGGATCTAAGAGATGTCTCCACTGATGTGACTTTTAAGAGCAAACTCAGGACTTTCCTCACTACTATGGACAAATGTGTTTGCTTTGACCCTACCTGATCCGCTGCATTTGTACTGTTTCCTCATTGCTAGCACTTTTGCCTGTCCAAATGGGTGTTCTACTGTGCCTTGTAATTAATGTTTTATTTTGTGCCTTGTAATTAATGTTGCCTTAACCTGTTTCTTTATAAGCCTAATGTTAGCTGTTGACAATTGTAAGTCGCTATTCTACTCCATGACATTCTTATCTTCACTTCACTTCACAGCCTCTCCTCACTTAACCCCACTGCTGCTCTCCCCCCCTTCTTCTGTTATATCCTTTTCCCCCTTTTGCCACTCCCCACCAAACTCACCTTTACCTGTTCCTACCTCATCCATGCCCTCCTTAGTCCCCACCCTCCTGGCTATGCTTAGTCACCTCTCTCCACCTACCGCCTACTCCACCGTCTCCGCCCCCCTTCCCTGCCCTGCTGTCTTGGTTCCACTGGCTCGGCTTGACTTTGACACTTTGCCGCTATTGCCGTAACTCCTCCGCCTCTATCCCCCTCTCACCAGCATCCTCCTCGCCCTGCCGTCTATCGGTTCCACCAGCCCGGCTGTATTTTCCTACCTCCCACCGCTGTTGCCGTCCACTGCCGCTCCCCTACCACCTCTCTTCGCCTGCCGCCTTTCGGCTCCATAGGCCCGGCCGCAGGTTGCGCCTCACCCCGCTGTTGCCGATTCGACGGCACTCCTTCCACTTAATCTCTCCTCCATCCTTTTGCCAGTTTTCCCTTTCTTGTGTTGTTTCTACTGATGCCTATCCTCTCTTATTTTCTGCCTTCTACTATTCACATTTTGAGTATGTTCCATGATCAAGTGCTAAAGTATATTTTTGTTTACTAATGTATGTTACATTGCCATATGTATTTCTCTCTGCATTTTTGTACTCGTTGTCTTAATAATCTGGCTGTACTCTTTGTGTGTTGTAATTGTACCTCCCGGGTCGTGCCTAAAAACAGTCACTTGCTGACTAGCGCACTTACCCGGTTAACAAAAACTAAATAAATAAATAAAATAAATAAAATAGATCCTGACTACAGGGTCTTGGTGGAGTCAAAATTTGTAGGAATTGTGGTTTTGGACTGTTGGCGCCTAGAAGGACCTGGAGGGAGAGCCCTTGTTGTGACTGACAGATGAATCAGCCAACAGAACCTTTTGGATCTTGAGAAAATTCCAAAGCTGTCTGCTGTCTGGGTCAGATGTAAGTTGGGAAGTGAAGGAGCAAGAGCTCAAGACAGTCGAGGAGCCATCTGCGTAGTTTCGTGTGGGAGAACTGTGGAAAGGCCTGAGTTTTGGCCTGTATGCCTGTCTGCTGCCCTGAAAGGGAGAAGAGAATTATTTCGGACTGAATCTGAGTTTGTGAGAACAAAGCAAGCCACTGAATTGAGACCAGGCTCAACCTGAAGAAGACCGAAGATTTGTTGAATGCGATTGGCCTGTCAGGATTTCCAGCTACCCCTAAACTCCCGGTGTGTGCAGAGACTTTGCGATTGTGACCAGACAGCAGTCTGCTGGTACAGTGGAAATTTCCTTGCATGTAAATGTGCTGTGTGCTGAAAGTAGGTCGTGACTTAGTTCCCCACTGTGTGTTTGAACTGTGTTTGCTCGCTGGAGGCTGCCTCCAGCTCAAACGGATTGAATCCATGTTCACCTCCATTCGGCCTGGGCCTTGCCACACTGGCGCAGCCAGACTAGCCGCTGCACAGAGAAAGCCATAGACAAGAGACCTGCCTGGGGATCAGCCCCCTGCTCCACTCTTGAACAGGAATGATGCCATGGCGATTCATGTGGGCTCTGCTTCTCCTAGCACTCCAGATCAACCACCTGTAGTCTCGATTTTCATCCAGCCTGTGTTCAATCGTGGGTACCGTGAGTAATCACTCTCATCAGGGTAGCTCCCTGTAACAACAGCTTAATCTAAGTGTGTCATCTGATTGTCTTGTTGTTTCTTTTCCTTCACAAACTGAGCCCTTCGGCTCCAGATTTCAAATAGTGTGTGTGTTGTGGATGTTGTTTTCTTCCATCACAGGGCCCCAACCAGCTGCGACGCCAGCCTACCCCAGGCAACGATCTTGGCTAGCCCAACTCTTCTCCACCTGGGTACCCAGAGTGTGTGACTGTTTAGGAACTCTGAAGTGCATGCATAACTGTCTGACTGGATTAGTCTTTAAGCCAATCAACTTGATCATGCCCCTCCCTTGTTCAGGTCCCTTAAATAAATCAGATCTAACTCTTTTTGCATCTAACCTGACTGTGGTTCCAGTTTGTGCCGAGAGTACTGTACTGTTGCTATTTGCTTTGCATCACCTTGTTTTACAGGGGGTCCCCAGGGTCGAGCTAGAGGAACCTGCCCTAGTGGTAAGTGCAAACATTGTGAGTAATTGCCTGGTGTACAAGGGGTATTGTGAAAGTGACTATTGTGTATTGTTCTGGCTACTAGAAGGGGAAAGATGGGGGGTTACAGTGTCCTGGAGGGCTGTGACCAGGTTAGAGTGACCACTACCAACTCTGACCTCCGGGTGCAGGCACCCGTTTCAGAACTCAGGCCCCTTAACCTGCAACAAGCCAAGCAGGCAGGGGTAGTAGCCCTTTGGATAGTGCCACCTAGGGGTTACAAATATATTTTTGTTTCAGTGCTCTCTGCACAAGTAGGGCCTGCATGTGCCTCTCAACCACACTAAGGGCATAATCATACTTCAGGAATATTTGCCTGTGACCAAAAAATATCTCCTTCTTTGCCCAAGCTGTTTTAAGTACTTCCTCCTTGATGCAGTCCAAAGTCCAGCAATCCATCACAATACATCAGGGTCTGGCTTTGGGATCTTTAGGGGAAGGGCAAGTGCTCGATGGGCTCAAATCAAATTGAGAGGCTTATCAGTGGGAAACTCGGGACTTCTTTGAGCAGTCCTTCCATAAATATTACCATGTCCCCACCCTTTGTTTCTTCTGATAAGCCATGCAGCCTTATATTTTCTGGTGATGCAGGTCTTCAAGATCTTCCATTTTCTGCTCCATTTCTCATTCTTTCTGATGAAGGGCAAGGAGTGCAGTGTTGTGGACATCCGCAGTCTGGGTCCATTCAGTCAGGCAGGCCTCCTTCACCACCCTCATCTGTTGTTCAGTAATTCAGAGATCTCTTCTGGTATCTGCCAACAGAGGTTCAGCAGAGTGTCTCTCTTATATTTTGTAACTATGTGCATAGCTTCTTAGATTTTAGTAATAAAGTCTTCTCCCCCACCATTCGCTGATTGACAGAGAGGAGGTGATCAAACAAGCTGTGCATCCTGTTCCCACCTGGTGGTTGTTCTAAGATGGCAGGTTTACATGGCTTAGAGGCACTCATGGCTGAAGATTTTTTCAGGCACTGTCTTGTGGCCATAGGGACTTCTGTTCTGGTGCATTTGGAAGTCAGATGGTGAGATTTAGAGTGCAGGATTGAAATGGATTGGGTGAATCAAGCTTAAGCACCAACATTAATGCTATTTCTGGATTGTTGATGCCTACAGGTAAGTTCACTACCTTAGCTGATAGGATGTTCCATGGGCATTTAGAGTATAAGTGAACCTGCACAACTACATTATTTTTAAACTAGAAAATAAGTGTGTCATGTTTAAATGTTAAAGTTTTTCCCTGGTGTTTCAGATTCATATGTTTCTGATTCACATGAAAATGTTTTCAAAGCAAGTCAGTTAATTTATGAATGGAACCATCATTAAATTTATGATTTACACTACTATATGATGCATCGGGAGCCCTTATTACTGTCTGAATACAGACAGTTTACCATGTTGTTATGGTATTGATGTGCCATCAAGAGGATGTTAGCCCCTCTTGACTACATTGCATCGATACTGAACAATGCAATCCACAGTGTTCTTCCTCAGATCAATGGCCACGGCGGTGAGTGTTACTATAGAGGGAGCCTGGAGCAATGGAAAAAAAAATAAGTTTGTTTTAGCTCCTATCATGGAGTTTCTGACCAACAGCCGCAGTGGTTCCTCCATTAACTTTTATTGTGTATTTATCCCCATATACTGTAGAAACTAATAGATGGGCAACAGACAATAACCACGCTGAAATTGCATCTCACGGATTCCATGACAACTGTAAACCTCTCGAGCTGCACTCTTGAGGCTTACCTAGTTGTCATGGAAACTGTTCGATGTGATTACAGAGTGACTATTCTCTGTTTCTCAACCAAAATCCTCTATGGCATATCCAGCTAAGGATCGGCAGGCCAGTCCGCTATCAGGTATTGTATGCCCAACATCTGGAACTCACTCACTTCGGTTATCCAGCCACGCCACCCCCCAGGACGGCACCTAAACTCCAATCTCAAAACATGTTTCCACCCCACCTGTGCATGCACCCATGTGTGCTCCCTTACCAGATGACCAACACCTTCTGCACTGGGGCCTAACCCCTCCCATGCAGCATTCCTAATTTCTTCTGCTCACTGTCTATACCTCTCACTGTAACCTTCCTGGTGTTAGACTCCTGCCATATGATATTCATCTGCCAAATGTAATTGCATTCTGCCTCGTAAATGTTTTAGTTTTAATGTATACCTTTGAATTGTACTGTACATGTATTTATGTATGCACTCCTCCTCCTTTCCCCAGGGCACATCTGGAATTGAGCAGAAGTCTGCTCAGCATGCCTCCCTGGTAAAACCTTTAAATGAATAAATAAAATAAATAAATAGGATGTCAGTGAGCCACAACCATAGACCTTGGCAAGTTTCAGGATCCTTTATGTACATGTCTATCTGTCTTGGGTTACTTTGTTTCTTTTATATTAATGTTAAAAGTCTTTTTCAGACTGTATGTATGCTTACATTGTTGACATGACTTTCTGGCATGCTTTACTGGGCTTTTCAGTTACTTTTGTCCAGAGCTGAGAAAGGGGAACTTGTCTAACCAGGAAAGGTACACTAAGCCAAAGCTTGTTTCCAGGTGTGACCTGGGAGCACAGGGAAGTTAAGTGACTTGCCCAGGGTCACACAGTATGCAAGTGGGGGCTGTGGGATTCAAACCCAGGTATCCAGATTTGCAGCTTAGAGCCTTAAACCACTATGCTATACTGCCTCCATAAAAGACTTCCCTTGCCATCATCTGCCACCATCTGTTGAACCATCACCTCCCGCACCACAAACACCCTATGGAATAATGCTAAAAGTATTGGAATCTACCTTAATACCTGGTTTATCTGGGATTAGGACTTTATCTGTGGCCAACATTTTACCAGCTGATATCTACTGTAACCCTAATGTCTAAGTCTGTATTCACTGTAACTGTATGTATTTCACTCAATACTACTGTATTTTTACACCTATGTATGTATTCATTGTAACTAATTCTGGGTCGCCCCTGAAAAAGGGATCTCTGGTCTCAGTGGACTTACCCGGTTACCAAAATCTAAATAAAAATAAATAAATAAATTATGGTAATTCCTATATTTCTTTGTTTTGCTATATTCACAGCCATATTCTACATCAATAAAAATAGTTTGCAAAATGTTACATGGGATTTGTATGGTTTTATTCTTAAAATATATACATTTCTACCTTGTTGAGGAATGCTAGCTGAAGCGGGTGTCTTACTGTTGATAATTTACACTTTATTTTTGCAGTGGTGGAAATGATAATACAAACATCATGACAAATGTGACCTTTTTTTTCATTTTTATGTTTTCTTGCACATGCACAAGAAACATTTTGCTTTGCTTCAGAGAACGGCATTTCAGAGATGTGTCACAGACTAGCCCAATGTAGAGCAATCAACATTGGGCTCTTCCTGACAGGCAAATGGCCACACAGGTAGAGTATGATGGTGATTAGTAGTTTTATGGGCATAAACTTTGTGTACTTGAAGGACTGAAGCACTCCAATAAGAGAACGCTTCAGTACTTCATTTGCATAAAGCTGGACGGCAAACAGCTGAGCAACTTTATGTATATGAATCTTGTTCTGGTCACATAGTTGATGACTCTAACTTTGCAATTAGCCCCAACTGGCTAGCTAGTCTGTAGAGTAGGGCCAAATTCTTTGAAATCACCATCCTCGACAAAGGATCTATCCCGAGATATGCACCAGAAGAGTCTAAAGCAGATTTAAATCCAAACTGCACTGTGTACTACCTCTCCGACTATTGATTGACTGATCTACACAGACTGCTCCGCTACTCTTGTCTTCACAGACCTGCTCAATGCCCAGCATGTCCAAATCCTCCACAAGAATCACTTGTAGAAGAAAGGTTTGTAAATCTATTAGCATGAGAACGGCCCATGAAGAGCTGCTCCCACGGACCAAACTCCCATTGAAAGCCACCTTTCCAGACTGATTGACTAGACTTACAGTCAGTGTTCTGCCTTATGAGAACTGCTCATCATAGACTGGTCAACTATACAGTCAATTCAAGAGATATTTCTCACTTTCACTCTCAGTGTTTGACAGTGGAGAAACGTTACCCTAGCAATGAGACACCCCAGTCTGCCACTGTGCTATGCATCCCTTGGTCTGTGAATGCAGACAGCAGAGTTACTAAACAACTTTGTGAATTAATGGGATTTTGGTAATCCTATTCAGCATGTCAGCATGGTGGCAGGTCAATTGGCTTACTTTCAAACATCCCATTGGGTGCAGTAGCCACCATATGGCGTCAGGACCATTCATTGTTGAACCTGACCCAAAAAGACCACTCAAATTTAATGAGTTAATTCTAAAGTGGGACTTAGGAGAGAGACAAGCTTGATACAGCTGGCTGGGGCTGCAGAGAGCAGGAAACTAAGGAGGAGGCACTCGGTAGTTTTAGGACACTTGCAAGTTACCGGCAACTCAGGAACTTACTGTGCCACACTGTGCCCATAGCTACAGCACTCCCTTTTGGCATCAGTATTTTATCCTGTCCAGGACTCTTCCCATATACTAATTGGTTATCCCTTCTCAAGTGCCAGCTCACTACTTGCCCTCTGACACAACCCATTGGCTCAGTCTCAAAATTGCTGCTCACTCCATCTTCTGGATTACTGCAATGCTCTATGCCTAGGGTTACCGGGGGTGGATCTCCATTGCCTGTAGCTTGTGCAGAATGCTGCGGCCAGGTTGTTGACAGGGTTGTCAAGAACTAGCCACATCACACCTGTGCTGTGCGAACTGCACTGGCTGCTGGTGCAATGGAGGATCATCTTTAAGGTCATGTTGCTGACCTATAAGACCCTACCTGGACAGGGACTGGGTTACTTGCAAGACCTCCTTCAGTCTTTCTGCCCTTCCCATCCCCTCCGCTCCACCAGTGAGGGATTGCTAGAGGTTACCAGGGTCCATTTGCAGACATCAGATGCTAGGGCTTTTTTCTCTTGTAAGCCATGACCCTGTGGAACTCTCTACCTCATCGAATTAGAGAGTGCCTGTCCACCGAGACTTTTAAATCTGTATTAAAAACTTATTTATTTGAAAGGGCATTTGTGGATACTGTTTGAGTTCTGTGATTGCTGCCTGTTATTTTATACTTTATTTGATTTGTTTTTGTATCGTTGAATGCTTTGGTTTGTTGAAAAGTTCTTTAAAAATACATTTTGATTGATTGATTGATCTTCCTGGCTTTGGCATCAAATTGTGAGCATTTATTTATTTATCAAGTCTAGGATTGCAAATACCTTTGAACCTTGGCTCTTTTACAAAGGGTTCCACATCAGAGAAATACAAATTATGGGGAACATCAAGACAGACATTACAACAAGACGTACATTGCAAACAGAGTACAGATTAATACAATTCAAGGGTAGCACTGTAACAAGGCAGCCAGTGGCATTTGTTAGAGAAAATAGACAACAGATAAGAAGTGCCAGAATGATAGGGAGAGGGAAGAGGGGAGGGGGGAGAAGGAAAGTAGGAAGGGCGGGGAGAGGGTGAAAAGTGCAGCATTGGGTATACCAAGATGAAGAGTATAATGTAGCAACACAGTAATTTAAAGTCAGAAGGGACTCTATGTCCACTTAGGCAGACGCCCCACATCATAATCAGTGACCAACAAGTCTGTTGTGCAAACATGAACTAATTTATAAGATTACTAATTAATTTATTATATGGTATATAAGAAATGCCCTTTTGCATTCAGTATGACTGTCAGTATGAGTGTGAGGACAATGAGCTGTCCAAATATGTGCCCTTCCTTGCAGTGGTACAACAGCTGCATATACCACACACTTGTAAATGTCTTTGTAAGTGATCTAGGGTTGTTGCACATCAGCCAGTTTAGTGCTACTATTTATCAGTGAGTGCTGAGTATTTGTATCTGATAAACAAGGTGCAAAGCCCCATTTATATGGAGCAAACACCTTAAATATGGAACCCTGAATTTTTACAAAAAAGGCTGACAATTACTGGAATGGGTCTAAGACGCCACATTGACAACAAATTTTCGACCAGACAGTGCAGCGACAGATTTATGTCGACTGCAACTTGAAGTTGACATAAATCCATAATTTAAACTGTCTGTTTTTTTAGAGGGGCTTTGCCCCTGAAACCTCCATGCAGGGGGGGCTCCACCCCCCCGAAAACCCCACATTTAATGATTATCAACTCCAAGTAAGAATTGATTCGGGGAAGGGTGCAAGAACCAAAGACAGCAGTGCTCGGGTCCCACGGGTACATTACAGTGGCAACAATGACTTGCCGCTGTAATGTCCTTCAGTGTTGAAATGTATCTGTTTGGTTGGTATACCCGCTGGAATAAGTATTCATGGAATGAAAGTAAACTGATAGCAGCTATTAGTTTATGTTACCCAGTCTGTATCATTTTTATTTCCCTCTTATTTCCTGTATGTATTGGAGGATTTATGATTTTATACTTATAATGAATTAGCAACGCAGTTGTCTGCTTGTCACGTGGTATATATATATATACATACATATGTATATATATATATATATATTTATATATATATAACATCTGATAAAAGTGTTGCAAATACATATAATTATTTCCAAATCAAATAAAAAGAAAGTTAAAATAAAACAGTATTCAAAGTGCAATACATTACTGAGATGTGCTCAGAACCTTGGTTTTACAACACAGTTTATATAGCGTATTGAAGCAGAAGACCTCACTAGCAGTAACCTTCCCTCCACTAATTTTTTATTTAAATAAATTCAGGAACCAGAATGGAGCTTAAATTAGTACTGTTAAAACTCTGCCTGATGCCTTGTATCACAGTATAATTTAGGCATTCTCTTCTTTTGCTGATGAGAAGGGAAGTTTGGAGACATGTAAAACACTACTAAACAGTACACCCCTGCCACGTTCACCACACAAGGAAACATTTGGCATTGACAAATGCTTGTTTCTTTCACACTTACATTGACACCTAAACCAATAATATAATTACTAGTTTGGCATGATTACAAAATGAACCAACATGTGTAAATCTTCATTGCAACCCTCCATTATACATTTAAATGTGTAATGGAGATTACCTTGTGCCGCACCACTGCACAAGATACCTTAAGCTCCACTGTTCTGTGGTATGTAATAAGCCATTCACACTTCACTATACAGTATATTTAAAAAGAAAAACTTGTTACACACTGTTCTTCACATATCACTGTGGGGAAACCATTCTGAAGGATAGACTGATAACCTTTCTCGATTGCAATGGTCTGCAGGACAAGAGACAGCATGGGTTTGTCACAGGAAGACCTTGCCAAACTAATGTGATTAACTTTTTTGACTGGGTCACTAGGGCAGTTGATGATGGCCATGCTGTGGATGTCCTGTTTCTGGACTTCAGCAAGGCTTTCGACTCAGTGCTGCACACGAGGTTAATGAGCAAGCTAAAGGACATGGGGGCAGAGGAAAAAGTGGTGGGGTGGGTGGAGAGCTGGCTGCAGGGCAAACAACAGAGAGTAGTTGTAAGGGGGGAGACATCCAAGCCAAGGTCAGTAACAAGTGGGATACCACAGGGTTCAGTGCTGGGCCTCATTTTGTTCAATGTTTTTATTGGTGACATTGCAGAGGGGGTCAAAAGTAAGATCAGCCTGCTTGTGGATGACACTAAGATTTGTGCAAAAGTGAACAATGAGGAAGGGAGGCAGGCACTCCGAGAGGATCTAGCTAAACTTGAACACTGATCTAGGGAGTGGCAGTTAGGGTTTAATGCTAAGAAGTGCAAGGTCATGCACCTCGGTGCCAGAAGTTCCAGGAACAGCTACTGTCTGGGGGGGGGGGTGCAGGTAACAGCTTCAGAGGAGGAAAGGGATAGGGGTAATAGTTACCGAGGGCAAGAAGGTACCAGCACAGTGTAGGAGGGCAGCAGCAAGGGCAAATAGGATGCTGGGGTGCATCGTCAGAGGGATCACCTCTAGAAAGAGGGAGGTCATCCTGCCAATGTATAGATCACTGGTGAGGCCACACTTGGAATACTGTGTACAGTACTGGTGGCCATACCTCAAAAAGGATGGGAGATTACTGGAGGAGGTGCAGCACAAGGCTACAAAAATGATCATGGTACTAAGGGAGTTGCCATACCAGGAAAGGTTGAAGAAGCTCAACATGTACTGGCTAGAAGAGAGGAGGGAAAGAGGGGACATGATAGAGACCTTTATGTACTTGAAACACATAAAGTCAGGGAAGGAGGAGTTTTCCACTTAAAGGGGGGGAAGGGTCATTAGGGGGCACAGTCTGACGTTGGAAGGGGGAGGTTTAGGAGGGAGATGAGGAGGCACTACTTCACACAGAGAGCGGTGGTGGCTTGGAATGCACTGCCTGAGGAGTTAATCACTCAAAGGACAGTGGATAGCTTTAAGCAGGGTTAGGATCAAGTCAAAGGTAGGGTTAGTACAGACAAGAACACAAAGCGGGGAAGGACCAGGAAAGAGGAGGAAGGGAAGGGTTTGGGTGGGGGTGGCTCAGCCGTAGTGATATGAATCAAAGAGCTGCACAATCGGGCAGACTTGATAGACCTGTGGGCCTTTTTCTGCTGGCAGGTTCATATGTTCATATGTTTGTATAACTGTGTAAGTAATAAGCCACAATGGGGTGTGCATTTAAGAATAAATAATAAACACCCAAGGGGGGGGTGTAATAAGGTGCGAGGCTGAAGGTCGAGTGTCCTTGCGTCCATGGGAAGTGCATTGTTAACTCTTTTCTGCACACCCCAGAGTGACGTATTGTGCTTATAAAATGTCTCACTGTAGGTTATGAGGTTTTCCATCCTTCACCAAAAGTGAACTAACTCAGATTCTGTGAGAGCTCTATGCTACAATTAACAAGCATTTGTCAATGTCGAATGTTTGCTTGCTGGCATTGGCATTAGTAGTGTAGGAGTTAGAGAGCTGCATAATAGGAATGGCAGTGAAGTATTGAACTGAAGCCAACCCCGCCACCACCCTGCAGAGACTGACAGGCATTGGGATGTGCCTTTGGGTCATCAGGCATAACGGCCATGCCATTTCACCACACCCTACCCTGCAGACACCGACAAGTGTCACGGTGTGCCTTGGGGTCTTTGGCCCTTATGCTCACCCCACTCCATCAGGATATATAGTGAGATGGGTGCTGTATAGGAGAATGGGGTGAACTTTGGGGCTGAAGAGTCCAAGGCACACCTTGATGTCTCTCACTGGCTGCAGGGCATGGAATGGTATGAGCATTACAATCGAGAATCCTAAGTCACACCCCTGATGCCTGTCAATCTCTACAGCGTGGGGCGTTATGGTCGGAAACCCTAATGTCTCAGGTGTTTGTTGGCATTTTTACTCCAAATTTTCAACATGGGTCTTTTGTGACCCCCACCTTATGAACAGTGGCAATATCAGTTCATTAGCAAAAAGCTGATTTTACACTGTGACTATGCCATTTGGCACCACAGGTGTGAAAACACATTTTGAACAGGATGTGAAAAATGACAGCTGTACTGTTCATGGCAAGGTGAAAAAAATGGCAATGTTGAAAATCTGCAGTGAAAATATTAGAAAAACTGGTGAAGTCACGAGCGTGTGTAGAAACTGCACAACACACACCCATAATGCAGTTAGTTTGGGGATATTTTACAGTAGATTGTCAACACAGGCATTTTGGCACCTCCGCTCATGAAAAATGTCACTGTGATTTTCTTAATCTGTCCCAAACATTGATTTCCCACAGCGACCACGCATTTCTGCACTGGAAGTGCGAAAACACATATCAGCCATGGTGTGAAAAATGACAGCTGTACTGATCATAAGGACGTGTGGAAAAATGCCAGTGGTGAAAATCTGGACTGAAAATATTAGAAATCCATGAAATTACGAGGGTGTGTGGAAACTACGCAATGGTCGCTCATAACACAGTCATTTTATGGACTTTTTCACCAAATTTTAACATAGCCATTGTAACACCTTTGCTCATGAACAGTGTCACTGTGATTTTCTTAATCTGTCCTGAACATTGATTTTGCACACTGACTGCGCCATTGTGTGCTACATGCGCGGAAACACATTTTGGGGGAGATGTGAAAAATGACAGCTGTACTGCTCATAAGGAGGTGTGGTAAGATGGCAGTGTTGAAAATCTGGAGTGAAAATAGTGAAAATTCATGAACTTATGAGCGTGCATAGTAACAGTGCAATGCATGCTTGTAAAACAGTTATTTTGGGGAATTTTTTCACCAAATTTTTAACATAGCCATTTTAACACTTCTGCTCATAAACAGTGTCACTGTGATTTTCTTAATCTGTCCTAAACATTGATTTCGCACACCGACTGCGCCATTGTGCGCTACATGCATGGAAACACATTTTGGGCAAAATGTGAAAAATTACAGCTATACTGCTCATAAGGAGGTGTGGTAAAATGGCAATGTTTAAAATATGGAGTGAAAATATTAAAAATTCGCTAACTTATCGGCATGCGTAGAAACAGCGCAACGCATGCTCATAAAACAGTCATTTTGTGGAATTGTTTTACCAATTTTTCAACATAGGGTTTTTGGGGGCCTACCTCATGATCTGTGACACTGTCATTTTGTAAATTGGTCCCAAAAGGTGGTTCTGCTCAGTGACCGTGAAATCACCTTTCAGGGCTGATTAACAAAATGACAGTGACAAAATTCATGAGGAGGGGTCCCAAACACCCCATGTTGAACATTTGGCTAAAAAATTCCAAACAATGCCTGAGATATGCAGCAAAGTTGAAAAAAATCTATTTATTACATTTTACAGCTTACTAGCATTTCCTTAGTTTGCGGTCGGCTTTGAAGAGTGCAGACGTGTTCCCGGTCCACCGAAGATCGTTGCGCCAGTCTCCGAGAAGTATTGGGTGAGGGTGTGTGTGAGGGGCAGGGTGCGTAAAGGGTGGGTGCGGTGGGGGCGGGGGTCAGGACAGTTAGCAAGGCAAGGTTTTCTCTTTCAGGTTTCTTTTTGTTTTCTTGGACGATGCAAGACTTTTGCCATGCTTGGGTGGGCTCCCAGCATGGCAGCAGGAAGGCTGTTTGGGGCGGGGGGGCAGTGGAGCTGACAGGGGATGGGCACCCCCGTCAGCCATACGGACTGTTGCCATGCTGAGGTGGGCTCCCAGCATGGCAGCCACTTCTCTGTTGTGGGGTAACATTGGAGCTGATGGAGGATTGGGCACCCCCGTCGGCCATATGGTGTGTGGGGGGGACCGCATTAGCACACAATATGCATGTTTGCGTGCATGTGTGGGAGGGGAGCACATCCGGGCGGCTATTTTCTTTTAAGTTGGTGGCAACATTCGAAACTAGTATCACCGGCTGTGTCTCCCATTATTGGTGGACATCACACATGCCCCAAAATGCCATGCCGGTATTGTCCACAACACTGCCGCACCTCCAGAACCTGCTTTGGCACCAAGCTGCTGCAATATGTTTCTTGCACTGCGTGCAAGCAAACATAAAAATGGATTAGGTGAAGCATACATCATCTCAAATTATGTTTCCCTATCAGCTGGCATAAACAGACACTTCAATAACCCTCCCTTCAGCAGAGGGTTCGATGTCATGAAAGACACTGAAGTCAGTACATCGAACACTGTTTTTATGGGAATATTGAAGACACTGAGAAGGCAAGGCAAAGACAGAGCCGTCAACATCCATCAGTTCCTGTAAATTTTTTTTTTTTTTTTTATGTTTAAATAAACCATCAAATATCCATAACAGTGCAGTGCTGAACCCAGGAACCACAGATGGCTTGGTGAGGAAAGTGTGGCTGGACATTAAATACATTTTTGCCTGCCGCAGCCATAAGGGACTCAGATCACTGACTCCTTCATCATTCACTATTCACCCGGATGAAAATAACCTGAGGTATGCAACAATGGGTTTCAGTGAATCTACCAAAAATCATAGAGACCCTCACAACACCCACCGTCGTGAACACCATGACTACATGGGGGAAATACATGGTGATCCACTATTCCTGGCCACCTATCTCTCCCAAATCCTACCCAATGCTTCAGCCTTCTATCTGCAACAGAGATGATCCCTGACTCTGCACTATCCAGTGAGGAAATATAGTTCACAAAGGAACCTATGGGCAAGAACTATTTGGCCTCCATGTTGCCCAGAATTTGCAAATTAGCAGGTTTACAGAGGGATTACACAAACCATTCACACTGAAGCACCGCCATTACCCTTCTTTCATTGGTGGGCCTGGAGTCACATCAGACCATGGCTGTTACTGGCCATTGGTCTGAGTCATCTCTCCGAAGTTATTGGGGCCCCTCATTAGATGATCATTGAATCTGGTTAAACATTCTGGTCAATAAACAGAAAAGACCAAATGTTCCTGCAGTCTGATAATGAGAGCAGCAGGTACAGACTCCAAGGAGCTCCTCTGTAACCCACAAGCTGCATGATCCTCAAACTTCTGCAATAGCAGGCAGCCAATGCTACAGTCATGAGGCAGGGAAAGCATGCTCAACCAGTACTCTCCAGAAATTCATATTCTATCACAGTACTCTCCAATATTGCCCTCTGCTACCGGAAAATATTTATTGATGATCTGCAATTAATTTATGCAGGTATTCATTGAAAAAAGTATCATGAAAACATTAGGGTACTGTGTTTCAATGAATTCTATATAGGTGTGACTGCAATTACGAACAGTCTATTTTTCATGGTCTCCAATTACCATTCCCCACCCCCAGAACAATATAGTTACAGTCAAAAGTTGTGTTTTTTTATATTTAAGGTGTTTATTCACCCTGCTACAATTGATTTATACACCTATTTATGCAAAAATTTTACATTTAACTGTTTCCAAAGTGACTATTTTATCTATTTTTAATAAAAAAAATAGAAACAAATGTTAATTCTTTTAAATAAAAGTTTATTATTTATTTCATACAGATTATCTCCTTCCTTCTTTTGCAAGAGGCCCATTTCATAAAATCACAATAAGGCACTTGAAGGGGTGCTTTATGGTGGGATAACGGCCCTTCTCAGGTGGTGAAAGCACTTGGCTTCACCTCATGCTTCAACCTACTTGAGACGGACCGTTATCCTACCTTATAAAATAGGAAGGAAAAATCCTGCAGTTTGATTGATTATTAGCTGTGCATTAGAAGAATCTAATGCTTGGCCAAAAACAAGTCCTAACAGCCTGGACACAGTTTATGAATGAAATCCTTGTGCCTTAGAATTTTAAAAAACATAATAGCCACCATTTTTCCTCCCACTTAGCAACAGTTTCCCACACCCTAACTCTCTCATGTAGTAGCTGATTCATTCCATCTGCCACATATAATAGAAAACAGATAGAAAAAGTCAAACACAGGTTTCTACACATTTGTTACCGTCATTTTTGGCTCTGCAGCACCAGCGATATGTCCCCTGCCTGCTGATCATTCCCTCATGTTTTTTTAATACTCAAAAGGCTCATCTCCTAATATTTAAAAACACTTTAAATAACAATGCACTGCCTCTCATGGCACCTCCTTTTTTATCACTGTGCCGAACCCATGAAGCGTTGCCACTTCACAGAAACTGGTAACTGCAACTGCTGTTGAATTAAAAGATCTTTCAGGCTATTTGCCACCTACTTCTCACTCCTGCAGGTCAGAGAAATCACTCTCCCAGTCCCATGTCAGTTAATGATCCTCAAGCCACACCTGTTTGGACACTCTCCCATATCCACTCCATCCCTTAGACTACTCGTTGCCCAACATGCTGCTTCATTGTTTATTTTTAAATACAATTGAAAGACATACACACACATTAAAAAAGTGACCCATCTTAACTGTTTTGCAGGTTTCAGAGCACGTGCACCTGGTTACTTACCCAGTCAACACACACTCATGGCAAAATGAGCAATCATTTTTAAAAAGAGAAAACAAAAATAACCTGCTATTATAGCCTACACCAACACACACTAAGGCTGTAGGTCTATAACGGAGGAGTGAACAACCACTGCCTAACTGTTTAAATAAAATGCTAGTTTTCCCGTTTGTGGTCCTGATTCACTCTCCAATGTCAAATGAAAGCTGTGATCTCATTGTATGCCCCCTTCATATAGTGCTGCAACTCCTTCCCATGAGAATTATGGATCGTCCAGTTGTGTTCTCGGTTCCTGCTATTATAGCGGCTCTGCTTCTTCTTTTTTCTCCATCTGTGTTTTACCCAAAACTAAAGCAAAATGTAATAAAAAAGAAGAAGAAACAAAAAAATAAAACTATCGGGTGTTTGGAGTGCTGTTAAAATTTCACTAAAACAGTTACAGGACTAAGTGTGTATGTGTTGGGGGTGGGTAAACTACATGTTTATTAAAAAAAATACAACTAGGGAGGCAGCATTAGATCAAAGGCCAAAGTAAAATAAACTCACATTTATGCAGGTGGCAGGACTATTTACTCAGTCAGCTACATTTTCCAAATGATCAGCTGAAAATGTTTTGTTTAGATTGTTTAAGTTTTAGCGCCCATTTTATAAGCACAATAAGATACTCTGGGTGTGTGCATTAGACATTTCTAACGCACGGCCAGGGTCTGAAGGCACTCTGCATGCAGCCCCATGCCTCACCACACCCCTGGCTATGCATTAGAAATATCTAATGCACACCCCTTTGTGTCTTATTACTTAAATAAAGCATCCCCTGTTGTGCCTTATTGCTTAACTAATACAACCATGAAAACTACTGTTTACAGTCATAAGAATGATTATTTTAGAGTCTTAGGGAGTTAAAACTGCTCTTCTATGGGTAATGGTTCTCATACCATAAGACTGCATGTGAGATCACTCATATAACCATAAGAGTGATCTCCATGGCTGCACTGAGGACATTCCCTGGTGTTTTTGCACCCGACATAGAATTTATTTGTTTGCCCTGTACATAATGGCATTCTTAACATTTGCAGTATGACCCTTAGGTTCCCATGCTTGTTTCTGAGTTAAATGGTGAGACCTCATGCTGCTGCTTGCAGGAAAAAAATCTATAAGAGGTCAAATAATATATCATTGATCAGGGTTGATCCATAATGACTGGATTTTTTTTAAATAGAAGTTTCAATGAAAAAACAACAGAACCATTTGACATTTACTGACATCATGGAAAAGACAATTCACAGTGATTTGACATTTTTAAAAATCTCCCCTGAATGTGTCCATTCCCATGACACCTGCACATGAGACATTCTTTACAGAATAATAGTGTCTACCATCAAAGATATGGGGCTCGATTATACAAAAATCTGCAGCACCACAGGGTACTTGCGGCAGGGTGTTTGACGCAACTTGCATCAAATATTGCGGCAAGCATGATTCTGAAAGGTGCTTGCAACAAAAGCCCTGCTGTAAGCCCAGAACGCAGGATGCAGGGAGTTAGGTCACCTTCTCCCTGGTCTAGCTTTGTATCTGGGGTCATGGGACTTGTACGAAGCTTGTGGCGCATGCAGCTGTAAAGTGGGGAAAATGTCGCAAATGCACCACCCCTTTGAGAATTGGGCCACTCTCCGTCTGAGGGGCTTGGCACATCTGCAACTCCTTTTGTATGAGACGCAGGGCTTTACACAAGCCCTGTATCCCCCTTCTGGAATCAGGCTGAAGGACTGCTCTGATTGGTCAGGAGCAGTCTGTCAGTCTATAATGTTTTTCATACATCCCTAGTAAATTTCAGAAAGTCACAGCGTGTGACAAAAAATTTTTGAACAGCTGGTAACAAAGTGCAAAGCCATAGACAACCATTCCATCCATTAGGGTTCCAGTGGAGTATTCAACTGGTGCCACCTGGCAACCTCTAACAGTCTGTTTTAATCTGGATTTATAGAATCATGGAATCATGTCTGCAGAAATGGACCCAGCTGCCAATCGAGTCTGCCCTTGCCACCCCCTGTTACTCATGTCCCTTGCCTCTGACCCTCAACTTCCCCCCACTTCTCAACCCCATATGTATGTCCCATGCCTTTTTGAATCCCTCAACTGTATCAGCCCCCACTACCTCCTTGGGCAGCCTGTTCCAGATCTCCACCACCCTGTCCATGAAGCAACGTCCTCTCATATTCCCTCTGTATCTTCCACCCTCCAATCTTAGGATATGCCCTCTTGTGATAGCCCCCTTCATTATTTTAAGTACACTCCCCTCCTTTACTTTGTTGATCCCTTTTACATATTTTAACATTTCAATCATGTCCCCCCCTCCCTCCTGGTGTCCAGTGTGTACAGGTCCAACTCCTTACACCTCTGCTCGTATGTTTTCCCCTGCATACCATGCACTATTTTGGTTGCCCTTCTCTGTACTCTCTCCATACCTTCTATGTCCTTTTGTAGGTGAGGTCTCCAGAACTGTACCTCATACTCTAAGTGTGGCCGCACCATGGCTTTGTAGAAGGGCATCAGTACCTCACTCTCTCATCTGGTGATGCCCCTCCCTATGCATGCCAATATTCCATTTGCCTTCCCTACTGCTTGGCTGCATTGGTTACCTACCTTGACGTTGCTGGATATTATAATCCCCAGGTCCCTCTCCTACTTTGTTTTCTTGACCCCCCGCCCCCACCGAGTGTATACTGCTCATGGCTTCTTACGTCTTAAGTGCATCATGGCATACATTTGGCATTAAACTTTAGCTGCCAAGTTTCTGACCACCCTTCAGTCTCATCAGGTCCTGCCTCATGGCCTCCACACCCGCCCCCTCGGTGTCCACTCTTTGCAGCTTTTCATTTCATCCATAAACAGGCACACCCTTCCTTCCAGTCCTTCTGCTAAATCACTGATGTAAATATTAAAAAGGAGGGGCCCGAGTATTGACCCTTGGGGCACCCCACTTTTCACTCCCCCCTCTCTCTCTGGAGAGCACTCCATTTACTACCACTCTCTGACTTCTATCCTCCAACCAACTTTTCATCCATGTAGTTATTTTTCTTCTCACCCCTCACGGGGGAACAGCCAAAATTTGGTGGGAGGTCCGAAACACTTCTAGGGGGTCCGGGGTCATGCCCCTCCCAGAAAATTTTGGAAATGAAGGTGTTAAATGGTACAGTTTTGTGCATTTTAGGCAATAACTGTCGAGTCACAAAATGCATCAAAATTCAAATTGTCAGTCTCATCCATCCCTCAAGTCCCAGGTATTTCAGCCAGGTGTTCCTTCTAATCTCAGCCCACCCCCCCCCAACTGTGTTGTTTATATTCAGCCTGGGTAGGAACAGAATAGGTTCTTTCATTTCCATTTACCTGCTGGACTGGCTGGCTAATCCATAGTTAGCCTGGTGGGATACACACTCCTCACCCCCACCTCAAAAAAAGGCCTCAGATTTATTTATCATTTTCATCATTTGTTTAATCATTTAATCATTTGAGATTCACTACTACTCATAGCTCACAGATCAGCTGCCCCCCCCCCCCATTTGTTTTGATATGCAGTCGTGTGACTAGACTAGGTCACTTAATTCATTGCATACATTTATTTGCAGTGCACTGGCTGGCTAAATTCATACAGAGCCAGGAGACACACTTGTTCCTTTTTTTCTCCGTAAAATCCTCAGATTATCATTTATTTTACTGACTACATTACATCTCGCAGATCAGCCCTCCTTCCACCACCTCTGTTGTTATTTTAATGCAGTCACATGGATTACATAACACACAGCTCACTGATAGCCCCCTCTTTATGTTTTTTTATCTCTGTGAGACCAGGTACATCATTGCATTTGTGTCTTTAGCTGTGCTAATTCATCATGAGCCAGCCACTAATTAATTTCCTATCCCTGGCCCCTCAGTCACATCAGCACCGCATTTCAGTTTTAGAATGAGATTCACCAAAATCCCCAGGCACCATTTTGGCAAAATTGAGCCATTCCTTATACCCCCATGACACAGATAGCCCCCTTTTATATTTTGTGTCTCAAGTGAGAGCAGGCAAGAAGATGCATTTTGTCTTTAGCTGTGCTAATTCATGAGCCAGCCAATTTCCTAATCCCCTGGCCCCTCAGTCACGTCACAGCCCCATTTCACTGATAGCCCCTTTTATGTTTTTTGTCTCATCAGAGACCAAGCAAGTAGATCACATTTTGTAGCTGTGCTAGTAAGCCAGCCAGTTTTCCTAATCCCCTGGCCCCCTCAGTCACATGAGACCCATTTCAGTGTGAGAGACTGCCTTCACCCAAAAGATCCCCAGGCCACTTGCCACTTTGGCAAAAATGAGAAATTTTTAGTTCCATTATCATTTTTAATCTGCCCCGAGTTGTATCCTGCCAGCTACCTTAAAATCACCTGTGTCTGGCTCTGTCACATCTGACTCTGACTCTCTGAAGTCTGACTCGAGTGCTTTGGCCTGTGACTTGCCTGGTTTTACCACCCCTCAGTGTCGGCCAAGGCCGCTCACCCTCTTCCCTGGCTGTTCAGAATAATTTGCTGCCCACCCCATCTCTCTGGCTGCCTGAGACCCTGACTCACTACTCCCAAAACATGTGCCCCAGGCAGACTGGAGAACAGACTACTAGCAGCAAGAATCCGTAACCTGACGCAGACACTACCAGCCTCATGGTGGGAAAGACTCTGGCCAACTGCGCAGACTATGCTTCTCGGCAGCTCTGCATTGCATTTGACCTTTCCAAAATGCGATCATGTGATGCAGAGCCAGCGAATCTCTTCTTGGCAACTCGGGAGGATGGGCACTCATCCATATTCGTCAGCCAACTCCTGGCGCCCCGCCCCACCTCCCATAGTAGACAGCATCATGCAGCCACCAAAGTTTTAAAGTTTAAATGGCAGGGCCAGGCTTGCTGCTCGGGCAGCAGAGGATACAGAAGCACCGTACAGCAGGTAGGTCTTCAGGTGGTGTGCAGCATTGCCTCAATGTCTGTAAGCAAGCAAGGGGCACTCAACTGACTGTGGCTGGCTGGGAGAATTTTAAAAAAATGTCTGTTTTGCTGTTTTGCACTTGGCAAGTGGGGGGGAGGTCCAAGCACCCAGGAAACTCTCTGGCTATACCCACACCTCAACTTGTTTACTAGCCTTCTGTGAGGGATGATGTTGAAGGCCTTACTGAAGTCCAGATAGGCCACATCCACCGCCCCTTCCTGGTCAATCACCTGCATTACCCAATTGAAGAATTCAAGCAGGTTGGTTTGACATGACCTCCCCTTCATTAATCCGTGTTGGCAGATTAAATGTTTCTGTAGCATGAGGCCTTCCCAGACTTTTTTCAATGTTTTTATATTTCTGTTACATCAGGAACTGCAATTTGCCCTGCTTTGCACTATTTATCTACACTCTATGCTGTGCAACTGTTCCTCCTGTGGTGTGTGTTCTCCCCCTGTTTATCTATTATTTCTATAGTTATAGCAATTAATTCAGCAGCTCTGGGACACCATTTTGAGTTAAGATTAAGAAACGAAATCCTTGGGCTTCGAAAAGTGCTATCAGAGCCAGTGAGTTTCAACAGCAAGAAGCACCAAAACTAGCAGACAGAAAATGTTATCAATTTCTTAAAGTAGCTTGTGTTTTTTTTTTTTTTTTTTATTATTCTTGAGGTGCTATTCTTGATCCATTTGCTCATTAAAAAGTTTTCAGAGGTCAGTCTTGGGACCTACACTCTTTAACATTCTCATTTCCTGAATGCAAGTAGATAACAAGGCATGGGCTGCCAAGTATGCAGATGACTGCAAAATCGGTGCCATAGTAAATGACAGACAAGATGCATACTGCCTCCAGGAGAATTTAAATAGACTAGGGACTTGGGCAAATGAAAAATTTGCATTTTAATGAAAGTAAATGCAAGGTAATGCATCTAGGGAGCAAAAATCAGAACTTTAAATACAAAATAAACAACCAGGATCTAACAGTAACTGAGGCAGAAAAAGATATTGGAATAATCATTAACAATAAATTAAAATTTGATTCACATACCATAGCCACAGTTAAAAAATGCCATAATATAATTGGATGCATCCTTAAAAACATCAGAAGTAGGGCACCAGAAATATTAATCCCATTATATACCAGTTTGGTGAGACCACATATGGACTACTGTGCACCTTTCTGTGCGCCATCTATTATAAGAGGGAATAAACTAATAGACAGTGTCCAAAGGAAAATAACAAAAAGGTCCAAAATATGGAGAATAACAACTATGAAAACAAATTAGAACAACTGAGCCTGTACTCCATGTAATATAGAAGACTTAGAGGAGATCTATGTTATGTCTATGGTGCAGTCAAAAACAACTATCTTATGAAAGCTATTGGCCTCTTTGGCAGTTTTGGAACTTCCACCACAAGAACCCATACTTTAAAACTTAAAGGAGAAAATAATCACACACGTAAAAGGCAAAACATTTTTATGCAAAGAATAATAAAGGTATGGAAATCTTTACCAAAACACATGGTAGAAAGTGAAAACATGACATTATTCAAAACTAGACAGGATGAACATATGGGGAGAGAAAAATGTATGTACCACCAATGAAAGGTGACGAGTTCATAATAGGATTCCACCTCCAGAACTCGTACTTCCACTATGAGACTATATTGCTACTGTCAAGGCCAGCAGCACATTGGATTCTTCCAGCCCGTGGTTCTTAAACAATGCATTGGCCAGTGATGCTTTTTGTGATGGGTGCTGGTCTGATGCCCACAGTTAACTTCTGTTTCAGTCTTTACCAGTAGATTTTCCTTGACATTCATTGGCATTTTTATATCGACAAAGTGCACGTGTGACCCCCTTGTTGGAATTCATTCTGTTGCACTGGTTACATAAGCAATAATACCTGACATGGTGGATGATATTGGGCAATACCAGAATGCCCAGGGGCATGATGAGGCCCAACTCTGAGTGGAGGGCCTTATAGTCCCTGGAAGGTCTGGTATTGCCCAATACCGCCCGCCCTGGAGGGTATTATTGTGTTTAGAAAATGGGCTGCATATTGTGCTTTCAAGTAAAAATTTAAAATATGTAGACCTGTGATAATTACAACCTGTTTGTGAGGGAGGTTTTGCCAAGTTCAAAAGGAGCCTGGCCTTTTAGGAGGAGATTGTGTAGCATGAGCTGATACTTAAATAATGTAAAAAACAAAGAAAAAAAATATTTCATGCATTTCATTAATTCAATTTCTTCAAGAATATACCCAAACATGCACAAATAAATAAACATTTTGAAAAAGCACACCGTTACATCATTATTTTATTAACAAAACAGAACCATCTTACCAGGATACATATCCTTCAATAGTAGTTCTCCTCAATGTGATATTGTGTGTAAAAACAGCAAAAATGTAGAAATGGCTCACCACACAAGAGGCAATACATAGGGTTTCAGCTGGGAAGAAGGGGCAGAAGGCAATTCAGTAATGGCAAACCTAGTTGTTTTAGTGAAGGGAAGCGTAGTAGCTGCTCTGCAGTCAGGAAACTTCAAATCAGCATGCACTTTTAGCTATAACACTGCAAACAGACTTACCGAAACCATACTGAATAGGTGAGAGGAAACAGAAACATAGACTTTTATGGCAGATAAGGACTGCTTGACCAACCTAGTCAGACCATTTCCTTACCCACTGGATAAGCTGCAGTTCCTAGTTAACCAACAGCCTATTTCTTCCTACAGCACCCCCCACAAGAATTGCCTTATGTCTGTCCCATGCATTCTTGAATTCTCCACAGTTTTAGACCCCACAACCTCCTCAGAAGGGCTGTTCCATGTGTACACCACCCGCTCTGTGAAAAAATGCTTCCTCACGTTGCCCCTGAGCCATCCCCCCTCTATCTTCAAATTGTGTCCCCTTGTTCTTGCATATCTCTATTTCTGAAAGATGCTACCCCTTGGACTTTGTTGATTCCACTGAGGTACTTAAAAGTTTCTATCGTGTCCCCCCCCACCTCCTTTCCTCAAGGGTATTCATATTAAGCTCCTTTAGTCTCTCCTTGTATGGCTTCTCTTGCAGACCCTACACCATTTTAGTTGCCCTCCTCTGGACTGCCTCCACCCTGTGTATGTCCTTGCAGAGATGGAGTCTCCAGAACTGGGTGCAGTACTCCAGATGGGGACTCACCAGCTGCTTGTACAGAGGGATAACAACTTCCTGTTTCCTGCTGGTGATGTCTCTCCCTATACATCCCAGGATTCCCCCTGCCCTCCCTACTGCCTTCTCACATTGCTTGTCAACCTTAGGGTCATCTAATATGATTAACCCCAGGTCCCTTTCCATCTTTATTGTTGTTACTACCCCATTGTGTACTCTTCCCCTGGGTTTATTTCCCAGGTGCATTATTTTGCACTTCTTTGCATTCAATCCAAGCTGCCATACTTCTGACCATTCCTCCAACCTTGCCAAGTCCCTTCTCATCCTTTCCATGCCTCCTTGTGTATCAACCCTGTTGCAGATCATCATGTCATCTGGAAAGAGACATACTTTTCCTTCCAGTCCCTCTGCAATGTCACTTATAAAGACATTAAAAAGGCCTGGACTGAGTATTGAACCCTGCAGTACCCCACTAGTTACCCCCTCTTCTTCAGAGTGGACTCCTTTTATTATTACCTTCTATGTACTTTTTTTCATCCAATGTTTTACCCAGGCTACCACCCTGGGACCTACTCCCAGGCTGGCTAATTTGTTTATTAATCTTTTGTGTGAGACTGTCTCAAATGCCTTGCTAAAGTCTAGGTAGGCCATGTCCACAGCCCCTCCCTGGTCTACTACTTTGGTCACTCAGTCAAAGAAATCAATTAGATTCATCTGACATGACCTTCACACTGTGAACCCATGCTGCCTTGGGTCCTGTGCCCCACTGGCCTCTAGGTACTCAACAACTCTTCCTTTCAGAAGTGATTCCATCACTTTCCCTACCACAGAGGCAAAACTGACAGGTCTGTAGTTTCCTGCCTCTGTCTTGCTCCCACTTTTGTGAAGGGGAGTCACATCCACCCTCCTCCTGTGCCACACCATCCTCCCATGATTTGTTAAAAAAGGTAGTCAGTGGTGTCACTAGTTCACCCCTTAATTCGTTTACAATTCTGGGGTGAATCCCATCAGGCACCATTACTTTTTCCACCTTCAGTTTCAGGAGTTCTTTCAGAACCCTTTCTTCTGTGAAAGGACTTGGATCAATCCCCCTATCCAGAGTGCTTCTGTTAGTTGGATTAGTTACCTCCCCCTCCTCCTCTTTAGTGAATACTGAGCAGAAGTATTCATTTAGTATCCCTGCTTTTTCACTATCCCTCTCTGCCCACCCACTGTCCATTCTATTCAGCCTCACTCTCCCTCCCTTTGTCTTTTTATGCTCCCTAATGTACCTATAAAAGGTTGTATAGAAACATAGAAACATAAAAACATAGAAACATAGACTTTGATGGCAGATAAGGACCGCTTGGCCCATCTAGTCTGCCCATTTCCCTACCTACAGGATAGGCCACAGATCCTAGTTAACCAACAGCCTATTTCTTCCAACCCACCACAAGAATTGCACTTATGTCTGTCCCATGCATTTTTGAATTCTCCCACAGTTTTAGACCCCACAACCTCCTTCTTAACCAAGTTGGCTATCTTTTCCTCAGTTTGGGCCTTTGCTATTCTGACTGCCTTCCCTGCTTCCTTCTGCCTTAACTGGTATAGTTCTCTGTCCTGCTCCTTCTCTGTTTCCTTATACTTCCTAACTGCTATCTTTTTCTCCATAACCTTCCCCGTCACTTCTTTTGAGAACCATAGTGGCTTTTTTTTTCATTTTGATTTGTTTATTTGCATCACACAAAGGCTTGTTGCCTCTGTGATGACACTTTTGATGTTTTCCCATTGCTGCTTCACCCCTCCTTCTTGCCTGTTTGCTAGTGATTTTCCAAGGCAATCTCCCATCTTTCCAGAGTCAGCCCTCCTGAAGTCCAGTACCCTCACTTTTGTATGGCTTGACTCTGCAGCTGAGTTTATCATGAACCACACTGTTTAGTAGTAGCTTCTTCCCGGATGGCTACCCACTTCTAGATCTGAGATCCTCTCACTGTCCCCATTTGAGATTACAAGGTCTAAGATTGCTCCCTCCCAAGTGAGTTCTAACGCTAGCTGTCTGAGGCATGCCCCCTGTAAAGCATCAAGCATGGATGTGCTCTTGGATTTGGCTGCAGTAAAGGTGCTTCAGTTAACATTTTTCAAACAAACGAACCATGCACTCGGAACCAGCGGTGCAGTCAGCCGTAAATCTTCAATATCTTCTAAAAAGCTGATGCACACGCATACCCACAAGAGATAGGACACAGAGCGTCTTTACCATTTAAAATCTTATTTATTAGCACCCAGTTAACATCTGGCATATTCAGGTCCCCCATCAACAGTATCTCTCTTTTCTTTGCCATCCAAAAGATGCCTTTTATCATATCCTTGTCCATTCCCTTCCCTTGAGATGGGGGTCTGTATACAACCCCTGTGCAGATTGTGGTGCCATTTCCAGTCTCTGAGGTGACCCACAGTGCTTCCTCTCCTCCCTGTTTACTCTTGTTCCATTGCTTTTATCCATTCCCTTACATAGAGGGATACTCCTCCCCCTCTTTTACACTCCATGTCTCTCCTGTAGGTTTTGTACCTTGGTATGTTAACATCCCAGTCATAGTTCTCTTTGTACCATGTTTCTGTGACTGCCACAATATCCAGGCATTCCTCTTCTATCAAGGCCACCAGTTCAGGGAGCTTGTTACCCAGACTACAGATGTTGGTACTCATTACCCTCCACTTCTTGATGGCTTTACCCTGTTTTGTCCCATCCCTGTCCTTATTGCCTTTGTTGTTTTCTCCATTTAACCCCACCCTTCTCCCTATCGACATCTCTATCTTGGTGTTTGCCTCACTTACTATTCTGATTTTTATTTGGGGGGGCTAAGATTTCCCTGCTTCTTTCCAGTGCCTCCCGCTTGGCTAGTTTAAATGCTTGCCAATGAAGCATTTAAGTATATAACCTAGGATCCTGGTTCCTCTTCTGGACAGATGCAGACCATCGCACCACTGTAGGCCTGCATCACTCTAGGTGGACCCCCAGTCCCCAATGAAGCCGAACCTGTGAGCTGTGCACCAGTTTTCCAACCACTGATTGACTCCAGTAGTATGGAGCACCCTAGCCTCACCCATGACATAGACAGGCAGCACCTCCCAGAAGGTTACCATGCATGCTGTGATCCCTTTCCCAGTCAGGTCATTTGTCCCTAGGTGGACAATGACATCCAGCTCCCTCCCCGTGCAGCTTCTCCAAAGACCCTGAGGAATCACTCCCTGTCCTTCCAAACCATGGCATCAGGCAGGCACCTTACCTCCCTCTCCCCTTCCTCCCCCAGTTCTACCTTCCTAACAATGGAGTGCCCCACCAGAAGTGTTTTCCTTCCACTGTGGGGTCCCATGCCACTCTCCTGTGGGTCTCCTTTGTGGAGGTTCCCAGCATCCTCCTTGGTCTCCATTGTGGGTACCTCTGTAGAGGAATTATACTTTGCCAGAACAGCATATGAATTGTGGAGAGGTACAGCTGGAGGGATGCACCTCTGTTCCACCACCCTCATCCTCTCTGAGCCCACCTTGGTCCAACTGTTCCTCTTTCTTGGCAACCTCTGAGGCAACAGCAGTGGCCCAGGTGGTCCCTGAGTGGGAAAAGAGGTCCCCCAAATCCTGGTCAACTCAGCCTGGAGATGAGCAACCTCCTCCCTCATCCCAGAGAGGTGCCTGCAAATGGGTCAACACCGCATCCTCCAAAACGTCTCCTGGAAGGCTGCTGTTCCACAGCCACTGCACTGCACCACTCCCATCATGTCTTATTTGTGGCTCCTTAACTGTTGTTTTGAATTCTTACTCTTTCCTCAGTTTATTTATTTATTTATTTATTTTTATTTATTTATTTTTTCTCCCTACTTAATTATTGCCTCTCTGCCCTTTAAGCTCCTGATCTTCCTTTTCTGAGACAAGAAGTTCCTATATTTCTCAGTAGTCTCCTTACTTGCTTGGAATCAGACCTCCAGCAGCTGGGGGGGGGGGTTGGAAAGCTACTCTTTTCCTTCTAGGATGGTGAGTCTTTTGTGGCTCTGGGATCACTCGCGTTCTGCTTCCAAACAGGAAATTCCTGTTGTCAGTCAAATCCTGTGCTTATAAAAGTAGAACTGGCTAAGGGTGGGGAAGAAGGTCAATATAGTCCCAGTAGAGAAGTATAGTTAAAACAGCAGCTCCTTCCTCTTGCTATTCTCTAGAGACTGTGTTTAGAAACAAAGTCAACCACTTGTAAAACCACTAGTTTTTAGAGTATTTTACTCAGAGCTGAGAGTATGGCTATGGTTCGGTAATTGGAGATTTTTTTTTGTCCCCTTTTTAAAGACTGGGGTGATTCTAGCAGATTTTCATAAGTCAGGGACATGACTATGACAAAGGGACAGGGTAAAATTCAAGATAGAGGCCAGGCAATAAAGGGGGCAGCCAGTTTTAAAAGCTAAGGCTCAACGCCGTCTGAGCCTACACTAGTGCTAGTGTTTAAGAGCTTGAGGTCATCTGTACTGGTTATGGCTTTAAAGTAGAAAGGTGGGTGCTTAGGGGCATGAAAGGTGGATGACGCTGATATTGTGGATTTAAAAGCAGAGGTAAGATAAGACAGGTCAGAGAAGTGGCTATTAAAAGAGTTGGCAACAGTTGCTGGATCATTGCAATGGATGCCATTTAAGACCATGTCATTCATGGATTGCGATTCCTTGAATCCCGGAAAGGTTTTTATATGGGTCCAGAATATCCTTGAGTCACCTGCTCCATCCAGTAGTAGCCCTTTGCAATAAGAGCTTTTGGCTAGCCTGATCTGCTTTTTGTATGTGTTCCTCAGAGTCCTATAGGTGTTGTAATCAGACAAGAGACCCGAGCTTTTGAACTGCCGCCAGCTTTTGTCCCTAATTAGAGAGGACAACAGAGACAGGTGGGGAGTAGAAGGGGACAAATGAAACAGGTGGAGGTCGAGTTTGGAGGAGGAGGCTAAGAGAGAGAGAGACTGAGAGAGAGAGAGATTTAGAGACAGAGCACAGCAAACAGGTGGGTAGACACCCAGAAAGTAATCAAGCAGAGGTAAAGCAGGAGTCCAGACTACAGGGCAGGGGAAGTGAGGAGAAGCAGAGAAAGAACAGCAATATGATCGCAAGTAAACTTAAGCAGCTACCAACAGTAATATACACTGCAAAGCATTAAAATATGAAAGCTGACTGTTAAAATAAACTAACTGGAAGACTGTGCTATAGATCTTTAGTAAAAGCAGTAAAAGAAGCAGGTAAATATTAGAATAAAGCAGGATATGATTCAATAAGGCAGGATTAAGGAGTGCACCAATCAGAGAACAGTCAGGAGAGGTCTCATCCAATCAGAGGGCTACAAACAAGGCTTGCCAGAAAATTCAAAAAGTCCTGAGCTGTAGCACTGGAAGTGCTGTTCAGCTGGCATTTTGGTGTACCTGGACCAGGCTGTAGTGAGGGGGAAGGTGGGCATCTCAGCAGGGAGGTAGTGGTCATCTAAGTGGCAAAGTCAGCTCCTCAAGTGAGAGGGCAGGCAGCATATGATTTTTGTGTCTCCAAGGGAAAGTCTGCAGCAGTTCCCCGATTGGCTTCCCATTGGCTGTTGCAGACAGCAACAGACCACTCCTGCACTTCCAGCCCTTGCTGGGCTAGTAGTCTGGACCAGGCTGTAGTGAGGGAGAAGGCGGGCATCTCAGCAGGGAGGAGGCGGTCGCCTAAGCGGCAAAGTCAGCTCCTGGAGTGAGAGTGCAGGCAGCATATGATTCTTGGGGCTCCAATGGAAAGTCTGCGGCAGTTCCACGATCAGCTTCCCAACAGTTGCTGCAGGCATAACCAGACAGTAGCTGTGTTTTCTGATCAGAAGAGAGGGATCTTTGTTTAGCATAATGTTTTCAGTATACTGTAATGTTTGATAATGTGGGATACTTCATTTGTCAAACACAGTGCTCTAACTGTATAATACTTTAGTTTTTGATTTATTGTTTGGGGAACCTCAAGTCATTTAATCTCAACAAGCTTTTTTTAATACAGACTCAACTGGTTTTCCTCCAGATTCCATTTTAACTCTTTAGTAAACCAGGTAAGGCCCAGTAGGAACAAATGCCTGTTTTAAGGGGTGACATGGGAGCACTGTCATGCTTAAGTGACTTGCTCAGACTCACACATTATGCAAGTGGAGGTTGTGGGAATCAAGCCCAGGCAAAATGTACCATGCTCATTGACAGTTTGTTAGTCTACCCTCTAGGCTATACTACCAGCCAAATATACAGTACCGTACAGTGCATTTTTATCCTTTCTTTATCTTGCTGTATGTCTTTTGGGGATCAAGCTCACATAAGAGCAGTGTTTTCCTGTTTTTGCTCTTGGAGCTGAGTCAGACTATTGATTTTATTACTAGAACTAAGTTCCCCCGGGCCTGCCCCCCTGACCCCCTTTTCCTTTACTGCCATTCTGTATTAAAAAACACACCATAAAATGTAAAGTTATACTACATATTATGAAATCAGTAGAAAGAATGCTGGCTCCTGATTGGTCATCATGTACTGTCAGCCAGGACATTATCCCAGCACAACATCCCAGTTGCAAGTAGCTCAAAAATTGTGTTTAAGGAATACATCCAACTTACTAAAGACCCATTTCATAATCACAATGAGGCACTCCATGGAGTGCATTATAGTGGGCTAATGTCCCTTCATGGATGGTGAAATCACTTGGCTTTTCCTCTTGCTTCAACCCACTCTAGGTGGGACATTATTTCAATCAGCATTTGCTTCGGGATGTACAGAGCAATCATCATCACATACTCTGACAATGTTGTTTCACATCTTGGAAATGTTGTAGCTTACCAATCAATCAATCAAATCTTTATTTTACCAGGCAAAACACCATTGAGATAAACTCATTTTCCAGATGGTCCTGGAAGAGTTTCACAAAAGGCAACGTGATACATTCACACTCACAAAGCTTCATTGGCAAACATCATACAGATATATACAATGAGTACCAAGTGCCTCTTTGTCACTCAGAATTAAAAGTTTCTACATAATGTTTTAACAGTTTTCATGGCATGATAATTATAAAAATGATTTCACTGTTCTTATAGTAGTTGAAAACATCCTCCATATCTACTGACTCCATATGACCTTGAACAACTGACTTGACCTCTCTGTGATTTAGTTCTCCCACATATAAAGTTGTGTAGAAACAGGGCACATGTGAAAGTGAGGTTTTACTTCTCAGCAGGGGAAAGGCTGAGTAAATGAAGTAAAAAAGACCACCTTAATGGGAACTACCATTAAAATTTACAAAACAAATATGCTGTGCAGAGTGTTTTGATTTGTAAGTATAGTTCTAGTGTGTCCTTCCCTTTATAGTGTACAGTGGAATTCGGTTGTGTATGGAAAGCCATACATTGCAGAAAGTCATTCTGTTGCAGAAGTGATGTCCTCAGTAATACAGAATGATTTTTTGTTCTGTGTTAGTGAGTACATCATAATAAAAGGGACTCCATCAGCAGTTGTGATGTGTCCGTTGAACTGCTGTGTGAGAGTCACACACGTATGCTGGCCAGCAGCAGTTGTTTATCAAGTCCAGTCAACAGAGAGGACCTAAATATGGGAAAAAGGGAATGATCTTTTTTATTTTACATGCCAGCTGAAAACATCAGGACCCACTATACACTATATAGAACAGTGTACAGGAAACATATATTACTCAGTTATTCTTCCTCCTTGTGGATACAATGTCGACTTAGGGACTTCTGGAGCTTCACTCACAAGGTCATCCATCAGCATTGTATCCACTCGGTGGAAGAATAGCCTTGTAGTGTCTGGTTACCCATACACCACCCTATATGTTTACTGGAAGGAGTTAACATAGAAACAGAATTTTTTACAGATAAGGATTGGCTAATCTAGTCTGCCCCATTTTACATGCCTGTTATGTCACCACAAACCCCACCTGGTTTCCAGTCACCGCCCCTCCACTTTGAAAGCAGTCTTCCTTTATACCTGTCCCATGTATGCTTGAAGCCCACCACTGGTTTTGCTCCCATCATACCTGTTGAAAGATTGCTCCATGCATCTACCACCCTTTCAGTGAAGAACTACTTCCTCACATCCCTCCAAAATTTCCATCCTCCCACTCCATATCATGCCCCCTAGTTCTTGTGCACCTTCTTTTCTGAAAAATGCTCCCTTCCTGTACCCTATTCACCCCAATGAGGTATTTTAAGGTTTCTATCATGTCCCCTGTCTCACTCGTTTCTTCAAGGGTGTACATGTTTAAATCCCTCAGCCTCTCCTTGTAGGACATTTGATGCAGCTGCTGCAACATTTTTGCTGCCCTTCTTTGGACAGCCTTTACCCTGTATATGTCCTTTCTAAGGTGCGGTCTCAGGTACAGGATGCAGTACTCCAGGTGTGGTCTCATCAATGACCGGTAAAGTGGCAACACCTCCTCCGTTCTTCCGCTAGAGATACTCATCCCGACACACACTCAACATCCCACTGGCTTTCCTTACTGCTTTATTGCACTGCATTGCCACCTTGAGGCCACCCATTAGGATCACCCAGGTCTCTTTCCTAATTGGTAACCACAATACCACTCCCCCTTCCTAGTCTCTGTCTCTGTGTTTCTGTGCCCAAGGTGCATAATTTTGCACTTTTTTGCATTGAAATCCAGCTGCCATGCCCCTGATCATTCTTTGATTTTTTTAGGTCTTTTTTCATTCTCTCCACTCTCTCTAGATTTTCTACTCTATTGAAAATCTTTGCCTCATCTGCAAAGAGCCATACCTTACTATTCAGTTATTTTGCAGTGTCTCTTAAAAAGACACTAAAGAGGACTGGACCCAGTATTGATACCTGAGAAACCCTGCTGGTCACTCTGCCTTCCCTGAGTGAGTGCCATTAACCACCACCCTCTGTCACCTATCTGTCAGCTAATGTTTTACCCAATGTACCACCTTGGTCCCTACCCCCAAGCTGCCCAGCTTTTCTATGAGCCTCCTATGTTTCGTGGTGTCAAAGGCCTTGCTGAAGTCTAAGTAAGTCATGTCCACTGCTCCCCCAATCTATATCTCTGGTCACCCAGTGAATGAAATCTGTCAGGTTTGTCTGAAATGATCTCCCTCCCTTGACGCTGTGCTGCCTTGGATCCAGTAACACACTGGAAGCAAGCTATTCTATGAGTCTTTGCTTTAGAAGTGAATCCACTATTTTCCTCACTGGCCACTGATGATGTCAGACTAACTGGCTTGTAGTTGCTGGCTTCTTCCCTGCTGCCACTCTTATGGAGATGAACTATATCTGCCCTTCTCCAGTCCTCTGGGACCACCCCCTGTATAGAATGAGTTATTGAATAAGGTTGACAGAAGTGCAGCCAGCACCTTCGTGAGCTCCTTCAAAACCCTCAGTGTACCCCAGCTCGGTAAACTTGTCTGCTAGTTATATTGCCTCTGGGAATCTCCAAGTTTGCATTCTTTATTTTTTTTTTTTCTTCTCTTTCCTACAATGTCGCCTGTCCTATGTAACAGTGTTGCATTTGTGATCATTAATTCAGCAACAAATGTTTCTTTGTCAAGTTTATAGCAGTAGAGCTGTGATTTTAAGTAAATCTCTATATCCAGTAAGCACTAACACAAATCACATTTACAGATTTTAAACACCTGAGGGATTAGTGAGTGGGCTATTCTATAAGAAAACAGCTAGAGTCTCCACTAATTATAGCATTAGTGATCTGTGGTGATTTGTGTGCTTTATATGACTGTTTGTCATTTGATGAAATGAAAATAAAAAAAAAATGTACTCCTGCTGGCTAAACCTAGACACATACCTAGAAAATGAAACATTTGAATAATTTATTTATTCATTTAAGCATTTTACTAGGAAGGCATGCTGAGTGGAGGACCACTCAATTCCAGATGCGTCCTGCGGGAAGGGGGAAGAGGAGCAATAATACAAACATATAATAGATAATCATTTACAGACAGTACAAGCGACATTGAACCAGTATTTACAGAGTTACAGAGCTCCCATGGCTGAGAGGAATAGCAGTTAAAAAAGACAATAATAGTAAGAGTTATTCGGTTAAGGCCAGAATATCAGGCTCGTAACAGCAGATTCTGGTGCAGCAGTTATCTTTCACTGCACCTCTATCACATGTGACAGGAAGCACTGTAGGAAAAAGAAGTGCAATAAGGTATTCAGACATGCAGGGGCCAAGGGGCCATAAAACTGGCAGGCAAATTTAGAAAAAAAAACTTCTAACAGCAAAGAAAAGGAGGAAAACACTTGGAGTACACACACATCAAAGTACTCTGCACAACAAACAGTATGTTTTTGCAAATTGTGACTGTACTACTCCTTTAAGAAATGCTCTAGACAAAGTGGCCACCTGTAGATCACTCAAGACAAGACAAGGGAGATTTAATGCAAGATGGACAATGTTACTTAATGATCAATTAATGGGGAGGGGATTTTTAAAAGGATGAATGCAGCATTTGAGGACTTTGAACTCGTTGCATCCAGACAAATACATCAGAATGCTTGTGTCAGATTTTCAAGCATTCTGATGCAGTTGTGACATTTGCCATGCTCTACAGCAAAAAATGATGCTGGAGTCATTTTCAGGCTGCTAGTTGTGGCAATCACATCCAGAAGCTATCTGGGCAGATATTTTGCAGCCACATCTGAAACACGGATGTGGCTGTTTGAAGAATGCCACCCAAGATATCAAACCTAAGATCTGTGCAAGTCAAAACTAATGTTATAGCTGGAATGGCCAATAGTAGGCCATCATGATCCAACAACAGAGCCAGATGAAGAGGGCAAGTGGTTTCAACTGCAGTGGCCACCAGTAGATTACCCAGACCCATGAATAGGGATTGTGAGTGTCTGGGACATTTAGTAGCCATTGCAGATTTATTTATTTCAAAAGTTTCCCCAGTGAAGACATGCTGAACTGCTAACAGCTTGTTTCCAGATGTGTTCTGGGGTGTAGATCGATCAAGAGGTGAGAAAAACTAAACAGTATTAATGTTACAAAACTAGAAGTCATGCACATTAATATGGTATATTAGAGGAGCTTAATCAAAACAGTGCAAGGCAAATCAGTGCAACATATACATGTAGTAGATAAAATTGAGTTTGATAGTGGTGCAGGCAACTGATGACAGTGAGCCAAGACTGGCAGGGTGTGCGTACTGGAGTAAAAGGGGTCAACGTTGCAGTCAATGTGTTAAATTATGTGAGGTGGGCTGTGCTCCACTCCACTCATGCAGGGGTTTATTGAACAACAAATTAACTTAGAGATTTGGTGATCAGAAATTAGGATGTTTGTATCTTGATGATTTTCCCATTATAAATTAGACAAGAAAAATCTTGCCATCTAATTAACCACTCTGTGTCTTTACTGTCAGTACACCTCATAAAGTACACATGTGTAACGTTTCAGCATTTAGTTTTAATCTAGTGTTTTTTTCTGTCTTTTTTTCTCTGTATCCGTTTAATATTTGCAATAATGCACTTCAGATGGAGTGTGTGTATTGTTGAATTCACCCACTTCTTGTGTGATTTATGATGCTTGGGTGTGCTTCATGTCACACCACATGAGTCATGGGTAAATCTCATATGATACAATGAACATAAGAATCTGTAACCTGATTGGTAAGCTAAGGTCTTTATCCCACAGGTAAATCTTGCTGTAACCCAAGGCTGAGGAAAGGCTTGTATAAAACAATAAATACATTTTTCAGTTTGTTTAACACATGGATTCATTGTATAATCACAATAAGGCACTCCAGGTCATCAGGATAATTGAGTTACCTGCTGTTTTTGGGTTTAAGTCACTTGGCTGTGCCTCATGGCACATCACACGAAGTGTGGGTAAATCCCCAATAACCCACATCCTGGCATGCCTTATTGCTTAAATAACAGATGCCCTGACATCCATAACTGCTTACACTCAAACAGCCTGTACTCTTCATACATGCACACAAGCACAATTTTGTGTGCATTCTCCCTCTATGTGCAATTGGGCATCTGCACCTACATGCAGAAAGACTGTGGTTAAGTGATTAGAAGAGAGAACTGTGAGTCCAGAGAGCCTTTAGAGCTCCACCATACCCAATGGCTTACCAGGTGACCCTGTGCAAGCCAACTAGTCCACCTGAGCTTCAGCTCTCCTCTTGGTAATACAAATTCAGGTAGGAGCAGGACCCCACATAAAATGAGATGTTGCATTGCTATTGGACCATGCTGGTCAAAAACAATTGCAGGGAAATGTTAAGGGTTCTGATCATGTCCAAACTGTCTGCTCTGAACCAAATGACCACAAGTTTATTACTGTTTAGTTCTGCAACCTGAACTACTAACTTGGTATTCTCCTCAATGTTTTTTTTCCTTAGTGCTAAATTGAAATAAGAAATGTAACAAGTTGCCTCTCACTGAACTCTGCCACTTCTAGCTGCTTTTTGTATAATTTCAACATGAGCTTTTCAGTTTGGTGGGGGTCCCATAATTACTGTGCCACAGCTTTCATTGAGTGTCTCACTGAAGGCTTTGGAGAGACTTATTTGGATTTAATTAACTGTTTAGTTAAAGATCATTAATAGTTTGCGTGTAGTGCCATCACTGCTATCACCAATGCACATAATGACCCAGCAATGAATGCGAACAAAGGCCTGGTAACAGGTGCAGTTTTTGTAGCACTCTCCAAGGCTTTCAACACAGCAGACTACAGTACTTTATTAAAGAGATTGACGGATGCTGTCTTTCTTGATGGCCTGTTTTCATTGTCTTGCATTGTGTGGAGGGAGGTAAGCATATGTTTTCATTGTAAATGGAGTAGTTTCAGGGATGGGGAAATGATAAAGAGCACTGTTGCCCAGATACTACTGCAATCATTTTTTTTTTCATTATATACGGATTTGTAATAAAAAGTAAAATTGTTCACCTTTAGTACCTCTCTATGTGGACAAAACATTTTTTCTCTGTACTGTAAGTTGCATAAGTGCACAGAGGATGAGGACACAGGTCAAGAAGCAGGTAATAAATGGTTGCATTTTCTTAGTGAACTCTTCTTTAATAATTAAAAAAAAACTAAAACAATGCACATTTTAGGAGGACACAATAGCTTTAGGGTCAAACCCTGGAATAGAGCCAATGATTCATACGTATCAAATCACCCACTACTCAGGACCCTAAGGGTTAGTCAGTGGGTTCCTTCTGGGCACATTGCTCCAAAACACAAGCAGTGTGTGTGTGTCAGGGGGTGGAGACAGAATGGCTGTCTCTTTGAAGAGAGTAGGGCATGGAGTCTATAGTCTGCTGAACAGATTGGAGAAGTAAGTCGGGAGCGAGTAAGTCAGTTGTGAGTCAGAGCATTGGGGGAGGGCTTCAAGTAGTGAGCAGTTTCTTCAAAGAGAGTTTCCTGATTCTGCTTGGCTGACATACTGGTGCCCATCTTTTCAAAATTTATCCTCAACAGGGGTTCCAGGTTGCAATGTGACCCTGAAGTTTGACAATGAACTCTAAAGTTAAGGTATAGCAAATAACAAGATAATTTTGATCAGCACTCCTTGAGGTTGGAGGTGTCAGTGTGAGAACCAGTGGGATTTCATTCTACAGTACAGCCTAGCATTAGTTGTTGTGCTGCACTTTTCTGTTAGTAATGTTTAAATGACCCCTTTTCATGGTTATTGAATGTAATATGCCTCACTTTAGCAGTAGTGCCTGTTCTGATGAAATACACCCTGCTTTGGCTGTAGTGTCTATTTAATATAAAGAGCCCAGCAAACTTCCTCAGAGCCATATTTGTTCCTGTATGCCCAGCATCGGCTGTTGTGCCCATTTATCTGAGTAATATCCTGTAGTGCCAATGTTCTCATAATGAATTGGCTTCTGCACTGCGATTTCCTGCCGTAAGAGTGCTACAGCTGTGGCCAGTGCATTTTGTTTTCTACTGATGTGGCAGACATAGCAGATCATGGCACATTGAGGCACAGCATGACTAAAAAAAAATAAAAGACCTTTTGTTTCCTTTCATCCTTTTAATTATCTGCCATGTCATTTGTAATGCAATCTACCAGTCAGCCCTGAACAGAAACCAACGTGCCCCAGACTCCAATGATGTATGTGCGGGTGGAGGAAGAGGTACTGAATGACATTTGTCATCTGACTAACCTCACTGGGGAGCTCACATAAATGAAAGGTGCACTATATATATGCCATGCTACTTGAATCTATTCCTGTGTGGAAATTAACTTTATTGAGTCTGTGGGTTTTAGATGCCCCTCAGACCTCATGCCCCTTGTCCCATTTTACCTACCTCAACAGACTCTGGCCAGCATGGTGGTGGGTCCAAATGGGTACCATGCAATAAGAGCTAAACCCAAAAATGTAACCGCAACAACCATGACAAAACATCGCCGAAAAGCAATATGGCGATCAGCATAATAACTCCTGTCAGAAACACTGAGCAGTGCGTACTGTTTCTGTGGGAACTGATGTTTTATTACTTTTTATGTGGAGGGGGGGCTATGCCCCCTGCACCACCCTTGTGAGGGACTTTGCCCCCACACCCATCAATTATTAAATAACCAACTCCGGGGGTGGGGTTGACACCTGAGGAAAAAAACACTCCTTCCAGAAAACTAAATAAAATCCCCACAACCTGTCCCAAACCCAGGGCTTCCACACACACAGACAGTACTCCTACCCTCTAAGCTACTGCCGGATTGATTCCACCCTCATAAGTTTCTCCCAACATAAATCATTACCTCAGTCCCTCCCTTCCTATTCCTTTCACAGTATCACTAATATAACCCATCTGCCTTTACTCAAGGTTGCTGATATTGTATTCGCTGTTCCCTACTCGTGGATATTCACTTACTCATATCACAGGTCACTGTCCCAAAGTACCTTATTGCTGACAGCCAGTTATGGGGAAATAAAACTGAATCAAAAGCTAATAATATTTGATTTGAAGAGGTTTGGAAATTTACAAATGTTTATGATTTGGTGTAGGGAATGGGCAAACCAGAATGGATTTACATTCACACCAGACATGGAACATCCATGCAATTCTGGTAGCTGAGCTAGGTAAAAGAGAGGTTGCTTGTTTATTAATATGTTTCCTGGACTGGTGTGGCTTGGATTAAGATGCTTCCACTACCACCACAACCTAAATCAAGTTAACTCAGACTTTTTTGGTTCATCCAAAAGGCTGTCTCAGAGATTCATGCCGAAATCTGAAACAGTGAACAGCTGGTTTTCCAATCTTTGGTTTGTCTCTGTCATAACTATTGCACAATGACAGATTGTAAGGTAAAACCCAGTGGCAGGATTTTCAAATGGATTGGTACAGCATTGAGCAGCAAGCTTGCATCTTCATCCAGCATTTAGCCGGGCATGCTAAACCATCTGGGATATTCAACTGTTCTGAATTACAGTATATCTGTCTTAACTCTCAACTAACAATCAACTGCAGAATATCCATATCAAATATATATTGAACTATAAGTTTATATCTGTTAAGAGTAGAAACTGTTAAGCTCCACTGGTTCTCTGTTTAGGAAATATTGATTAACTAAGCACATGTAGTTTTCCATTATATAATATAGTACTACTGTATTTGTATTGAACTGTCACACCAATGAGTTGCTTTAGCATTTCTCACTGAGTTGCAAAAGTGTTGCATAAAGCATTGCACAAACTGTCGCCAAAGAGTCACAGTTCAGTTTTTCACTGCATTGTGACTGGGATCATTAGGCACTGCAAGGCAGTTGCAAAAACATTTGATAAGTTTCTATTAAGTTAGAAAAGTGTTGAAAAACAACACAATTCAAGTTGCCTATGCATTGCCAACCTGATTGGGAAAGACTGAGGCATTATGCTTCAGAAGCTTTTATCTTTTACTTTTCATCAGCCTAATAAAGGTGTCATATTTAACTAACAGAGGATCCTCTTTTTGTTTCTCTCAAAATCAATAAAAAACCCCAAAATGACCATTATCTAAAATTAATAAATATACTAAAAACACATACTGCTGTCCTGCCAGACTATGCAAATTAGTTTACTGGACTCATCTGACATTCAAGTCATGCTCAATTTAGGAGGCAAAAAAACTCCAACTTTGAAGTGTTTATTGGTGGAAACATTTAACTGGTACTCAGCTTTCAAAATAGTTACATTAGCTGAGTGCTTTGCTTTCTGGATGTTTAACCAAAACTGCTATTTCATTTGAGGGTGATAATTATTAGCAAATGCACTGCTAGTTCATTGTCAGCTGTACTTTTCCATATGGAAAACTACCACCTGCTGCTCAAATTAAGCCAACTCATTCAAATTTTAAAGAGGGAGTCTGGCCAAAAGTGTTACACAGCAGACATAGAATCAGTATATGCCTCAATAAACCTCATACCAAAAATTACTGTAAAACTTGAAGTTGTCACTGTCAAATAATTTTCACTATTTTTACTGAAGAACTAGTGAGCGCTACAATAAGTTTACACTAATTACCACTTTTCACATGAGCACCTTTACAGTTTTTTTGTACCTGTCACTTTTAATTATATATATAGAGAGAGAGCTAGAGAGAGAAGGAGAGAGAGACTTGGGTGGTTAGTTAGTTAATCTTAATAAAGCGCATGTAGCATGAAACTGTTGACTGTTTCTGGGAGAGGTCCATTTGCTTTCACTGGCTGATTTTTATCGTAGTATTACTATTAAAGCATTGGATCTCATTTTTAATGGTCTAGATAGTATTTATAAGTCTCTAAATGCCTCACATTGAGCTGCTGACTTTGAGTTTGTGCTTCTGGGTTGCATCACATTTACTTGGGAGCTGCCTACTAGGTTCAAGTTTTAAATGAGTTATGGCATGTCCACCAAGTGGCTCTAATCCAGCTAGAAATGTGTCCATAACTGTGGACAACTGCAGCAGTGGAGATGACAGGGACCGTCCCCAAGGACTGAGCACATCTACCTTCGTGGATTCTTTGTCCTACAAAGAAGGTGAGCAAAACCCATTTTTATTGATAAATAAAGCTAAATCCACAAATGTTGGCACTAGTCCAGATGAAAATGGTATTGAGGGTGGAGCACAAAGCAATGAGCCCTTCATGAAACAGGTGTTTTTAAAATTGGAAAGAACAGCTCTAAGAGCCAGATGGCTATATTGGCAGAGAGTCAATTTACAAGCCTGTTTGAAAGTTAAGAGTGCCCCGAGGCTTGAGATTCATTAAGCACAAGACAGAGTCGAGCTACAAGAAAAATGGCAGAAATATAACATATATGCCTTAAGTGGTTTGATCATGTTAATTTTGGAGGATGCTGTGGAAATAGAGGCACAAGTTAAATCTGAACTCATTGAATTAGAAAAATTGGCTACCACTTTTAGTAACCATCTGGAGTACTCTTGATACAGACAGATCCTTACGGACACTATTTAGAAGCAAGATGCCAGAATTAAAAGAATTAAAGAAAATAAATCTGAGAGAGACAGGATTGATTATGAAATGGGGAGAACATATGATTGGAATAAGAACAAGAGTGAGCCTGAGTCATGTTCAGTATTGGAAAAAAAGCAGCAAAACTAAAGACAGATACTTACATCAGTGGTAGTGGAAGTGAATCAGAAAAAAGTAATACACATTTTTTAGACAAAGGAGAAACATCCACAAACCTACCTACACCTACAGAGATCATCACATATAAACCATTGCCCCATGGGAGCCCCCATATCACACGCTTTGAAGAAGTAATAGAAGGACAAGGTGAGGAGGTAAAAAAAAAGAAACAGGAAAGAAGAACAAGAATTACAAATAGAGCATTATTGAATAGGAGCCAGGGGGAAGCAGATACAATAACAAGGTAACAGAAATATACCAAATAGGGGAGGTAGAAGAATCAATTACAGAAAATGTGCATGATGTCATGAATAACTCTTTATTTCTGCTTTCAAATATTGAGATAAAAGTACTTTTTAAGGGTTTGAATTTTGTCCCCATGAAACATATTTCGAAATTCGATAGTATTGTTGGTTTACACAAGTTCATCCACTCCCACAATATTAAATACTTGTTTTCTAAGGGGTCCAATGTAAATACCACAGTTAATAGTGATAATACATAATTGGAAATCATGAACAGAGCTACTTGTAGTTTTACTAGGAAATCAACTGTTGTATCACAAAATATATTTGGTGTGGCAGTATTTGAAAAACTTGTTGAGAATGACATCAAAAATATTTGTGCACAAAAAAAATGCCTGTGCTTCAAAACTGCAGGCAAGAAGAAAGGGCTGCCCTAAATGCATTAAGGAATGACAGTAGCATCATTATAAAACAAACATTTGGAGGGGATGTATCACGGTTGTAATGGATTGGATGCCGTATGAGAATGAAATACTTAGGTAACTAGCAGATGCAACTTTCTACAAAACACTTGATTTGGATCTAGCAGAAAAATTCAAAATGGCCATTGATCTTTATCTTCATGAATGCTTAGGTAACATCATCATCATCATCGTCACTCAGAAAACTTATGAGTTCTTTAAGGTACAGAAACTCAACAAAATCAACTCAATAAAATCTGAATATTACAACTTGCCCAAAATACATAAAGACTTGAGGAATCCTCCATGCAGACCTATAGGTGCTAGCACCAGTTTTGTTAACAGAGCCCCTAGTTCAAGTTTATGGACAGACATATACAGGATTTGGCTCAGTCATTCAGTTTGTACATTAGAGATACTATACAGCTATTACACAGTCTTAACAATTTGTTTATAGATGATTGCTGGTGGTTAGTAACCATGAACATGGCTTCTGTGTACACAAATATACCTGACACAGCAGGACTGGCACCCATTGGATAACCCTATATTAAAGTTCTGAATATTCTCCAAAGTTTATTGAATTTTTACAGAATTGAACCCAATAGAAGAGGTACTACATTACGATCTATTCTATTTTAAAGCTAAACTATATTTGCAAGTCAAAGGTATGGCAATGGGTGCAGCATTTGCACCAAATTAGGCCAATATTTATTTGAGTGTGTGGGAGACTGAATTTATACTATCAGTAGAAGTAAATCCTTTTTATGACAAAACTGATCTCTTTAAGCAATATATTGAAATTTGTTTATGGTTTGGAAGGATACATGTGCTGAACTAGATCAATTTGTTAAATTCCTGGAAAACAGCACTGAAAATTTGAAGTTCACTATAAATGCAGATTTATTGAATATCACTTTTTGGGACATTAACAATACAAAGGAGGCTAATTAGACTGAAATGGATTTGTTCTTCAAGGAGACTGAATGAAATTCCCTCATGCATTTTACTAGCTGTCACTCATTACGCACCCAAACTAAAGTTCCAAAGAGTAAGTATTATCGTGTTAAGTGGAATTGCAGTAGTGATGAAATGTTTGAATGAAGGGCTTTGGAACTTGATAACAGATTCAGGAATAGAAGCTATCTGGATTACATAGTCCCAGATGCCAAAACTCTGGCTTCAAGCAAATCAAGAAAATAATTACTTTTATATAACAACATTAATGATAGAGAATGCATTAAAACAACACTGAATTACATTACTACTTATTGTACTTAATCTCATCTGGTCTTAGAAGCACCTAAAAAGCATTAACATGTCTTAGAAATGGATAAAAGTTGAAGCCAATTGTGCTGAAGGGCATTAAAATGGTTTACAAGAGAGAGACAGAAATATTAGAGATATGGTCACTTGCAGTTATTGTGGTTTGAATAACACATATAGAGGAGATCAGAGAAATTTAAATGGGACTCATCCTTGTAACTGCACCTGCTGCAAATTTAATAAAAAAGGGTGAACATTTTCCAGTAAGACTGCAAGGAGAACTTTTGACGTTAGGTACTTAGCTACCTGTGGAACAGAGTCTGTGATATAAATCGCAAGTGCATTTCACACAGGAAAAACTTAATGGTTTTCATTATCAGAATGAGAAGACACATAATTGCTATTGAGAGAAGAGATTATGCTAATGCATTAGTCCAGCATGGTTCCATGTGAAAATCATGCCTGCAAAACTGCACCGGTCAATAACAGCGATGGCAAAAGAGCAAAAGTAAAAAACCCTGAGTGGAAAAACAGCACCGAGCAAGGACACCAAAATCCCTGATATGATTCACTGTCCCAGGGGTGGGGGGATGGAACTCAGAGTGGGGGGCACAACTGGGGGAGACAGGTTTACTATTCCTTACTCTGGGGGAAGGGGGCACAACTCATGGAGAGGGAGAAAGCAGTTGGTCACCGAAATGACATGTGACATAAATACTGGGTCACTTAAATAACAAGTGCTGCTTTGCTATTTTTTTCATATACTTTTGTGGTATTTCTGGTTTTCTCCTACCCCTGAGGCCATGATGTACACATGCATGTGCATGCATGGAGGTGCACGCACACACCAGGATCAGGTGGCCCATTCTGCCCCTCCCCAGACTTACATCACTGCTCCTGACTGCCTAAGCATTCCACTAGACCTCCACCCGGTGGGAGAGGGACTATGGAGGAGCAGGCATCCACCCCTTTGGAAGGGAGAGCTGCAGGTTGTGGCTCAATCCCACTCCAACCCCCCTAGCAGGCCCACTGGTGACTGGAGGTCATTCCTGAACCTGGGTCACTGGCATAGCATGAGGTAAGGTGCCAGAGCCTCAGCCCTCAGCACCACTGGGCTGGATCAGCCATTGATGTTTTTGATTTGATCTTTTTGAGCCACTCTTTTGATGGGATATTTATTTATTTACTAAAAAGTTTCATAAGAAAAGCACTCTAAGCAATCAGGATTGCTTGTCTCCCAGTGCATCCTGGGGTGGGGGTACAGGTGGATCGACAAAACACAGTACCTATCTACCAATAAGGCACATTTGCCAGTGCTGGCTACATTTATGAATATGTAATTAAGTTATACAATGTTTGAAAAGAAAAAAAAATATTGAAACATTTTGGAACACAACACAAGTATCCAGAGCGCAGAGTGAAACACAATACATTTATGCAAATAAGGTACATTTGCCAGGGCTGGCAACATTTATGAATAATTAAGTTATGCAATATTTGAAAAGAGAAAAAATAATGAAACATTTAGGAACACAACATAAGTATTCAGAGCAAAGAGCAAGGATGTAAGTGCTTTATGAAGTGCTTGTTATATATGTATGTAACATAGAGGCAAGAGGAACAGGAAGTACAAAAGTGGGAGCAGGGCAGAGGCAGGAAACTATAGACATGTTAGTTTAACCTCAGTAATAGGGAAAATGATGGACTCACTTCTGAAGGAAAGAATTATTGAGTACCTAGAGGGCAGCAGGGCATAGGACCCAAGGCAGCATGGATTTACAGTGGGAAGATCATGTCAGATGAATCTAATAGATTTCTTTGACTGGGTGACCAAGGTAGTAGACCAGGGAGGTGCTGTGGACATGGCCTACCTAGAGTTTAGAGCACATTTAGGCATTTAACGCAGTCCTACACAAAAGATTAATATACAAGTTAGCCAGCCTGGGAGTAGGTCCCAAGATGGTAGCCTGGGTAAAAATTGGCTGGACAACAGGATACAGAGGATAATAGTAAACTGAGTCCACTCTGAAGAAAGGGGGTTACTAGCGGGGTACTGCAGGTTCAGTACTGGGATCGGTCCTCTTCAATGTCTTTATAAGTGACATTGCAGAGGGACTGGATGGAAAAGTATGTGTCTTTGCAGATGACACAAAGATCTGCAGCAGGGTTGATACACACGGTGGGGTGGAAAGGATGAGAAGGGACTTGGCAAGATTGGAGGAATGGTCAAATGTATGGCAGCTTAGATTCAATGCAAAGAGGTGCAAGAGGTCCAAAGTAATGCACCTGGGCAAAACAAACTAGGGGAAGAGTACACAGTGGGGGGTGAGATACTAACAACAACAAAATGGAAAGGGACCTGGGGTAGTCATATTAGATGACCTAAAGGTAGGCAAGTAATGTGAGAAGGTGGTAAGGAGGGCTGGAGGGATACTGGAATGCATAGGGAGAGGCATCACCAGTAAAAAACAGGAAGTCATTATCCCTCTGTACAGAAAGCTGGTGACACCCCATCTGGAGTACTGCATGCAGTTCTGGAGACCTCATCTCTGTAAGAACATAGGCAGGATGGAGGCTGTCTAGAGAAGGGCAATTAAAATGGTGCAGGGTCTGCACCAGAGGATGTAAAAGAGCTTAATATGTATATCCTCGAGGAAAGGGGGGCGTGATAGAAACTTTCAAGTACCTCAAGGGAATCAACAAACTAAGAGGGTAGCAGACCTTCAGGAAAAAGGTGTGAAGAACAAGGGGACAATTTGAAGATAGAGGGTGGATGGTCAGAGGTAATGTGAGGAAGTATTTTTTCATGGAGAGGGTTGTGGATGCATGGAACAGCCTTCCTGAGGAGGTTGTGGAGTCAAAACAGGAATTCAAGAATGCATGGGACAGACATAAGGCAATTCTAGTGGGGGGTAGGAGGAAGTAGGCTGTTGGTTAACTAGGATCTGCAGCTTATCCATTAGGTAGGGAAATGGGCAGACTAGGTGGGACAAGCGGTCCTTATCTGCCATCAAATTCTATGTTTCTATATAAATGGGAAGGGGCTACTAGACTGGAAAAGCAAGGATAATTATATCCAAGAAGTAGTTGTGGAGGTGACAGTCAGGGGACACAGATAAGTAAGGGATATGGCTGGGTATACAATTAAGCAGGGTTGAAAATAATTTAAGGAACAAAGGAAGAATACAACAATAGAGAGGGGAGGACTGTGTCCCAGGAAGAGGGGAGAAAGAGATAGGGAGGCGGAGAGTAACTTGAATAGACAGATGGGAGAAAGAAGTAACATATTAGAAGCAGGTACAGCTTGGAGAGAAGAAGTTAAACAGTGCTGAAGAGATGGACGGGGGGAGGAGGACTGCCAAATTTGATGGGGTAGAAAGTTCCAGATTTTAGGGAAGTGGTACAAAAATGCCAACTGTCCTACAGTAGTGGCGCAGTGAGGGACAGTCATAGTGCATGAATCATTTGATCTGAGAGTGTAAGAGAGTGGCATGGGAGCAGCAGAATGGATAGAGAGGAAGAGAGGTGGGGAGAGCTAAACCAGAATTTAGAGATGAATTTGGACCAATGGGATAGACATCTGTTGTCAAGAGAAAGAAAGGCAAGAGAATGGTAGAGGTTACAGTGGTGAGTGAGGGGGAGAGTCAGGAGTGAACTGGCAGAAGGCATTGAAGAGGGTATGCAATCTGGTTAGGGAAGATTTGGGAACAGCACTGTAGACTACATCACAGTAGTCATAAACAGGTAGTATCATTTTCTGGACTCGCACATGCCTGTCTGTTAGAGGTAGACAACTACAGTTCCTGTAAAGGGCTCCAAGCTTGGGGTGCAGCTTTTTCAGGATGGTGTCCACATGTCCAGAAAACTGAGGTGCTGGTCTAGCCAGACTCCAAGGTACCTAAAGGAGGATGTGTCCTCCAGTAAAGTCCCGTCAAGGGTGTGGAATGTGGGCAGGGTGGGTAGCCGAGAGAGTCTCTGTCTTCTGACAAAGGTCATGGAGATGGTCTTATTGGTGTTGAGGAAAAGTTGATGAGTTGTTAGGCAGTGTTGAACTCTATTGAAGTCAAGCTGAAGCCTGGCCGCTACATCGGTGGAGATTGTCCGGAAGTGTACAGGACTGTGTCATCAGCATACATATGTATGGAGGAAGATGTACAGATTGTGGGAAGATCATTCAGGACAATGGAGAATAATAATGGGCCAAGGACAGAGCCCTGTGCACACCAGTGTTAATTGGAAGTGGGGAGGGGGATAACGCATCAACAATTGTAACAGATTGTGTCCTACCTAAAAGGTAGGCTCTGAACCAGTTAGTGGTAGAGTCTGATAGGCCTGTTGATGTAAGGTTATTAAGTAGGAGGGAGTGGAAGACTGTGTTGAAAGCCTTGGCAAGGTCGACAAAAATGGCAGATTTGATTAGACCTTGTCCATCCCTGAGAGGATCAAATCAGTGAATCTAAGAAGGGAAGTTGTAGTTGAGTGATTCTGCTTAAAGCCAGACTGGAAAGGTGTGAAGAATGAGGAGTCAGAGAGAAAGGAAGTGAGTTGGGAGAGGACCAGGTGCTCCTGAAGCTTTGCAAGGTCTGCAAGGAGTGAAATTGGGTGGTAATTACTAAGTGTGGATGAATCACCACCTTTAGGTAGGGGGAGGATGATAGCATGTTTCCAGGCAGAAGGAACTGTTGCTGAAGAGAAGGAGGAGTTTAAAAGGTCTGATAGAGGAGAAGAGATAGCAGACATGGATAGTTATAGATGTTTAGAATCTAGCTCATCTGGGGAACCGCCTTTGGTTGGAGTAAGTGATAGCACTTTCAAGAAGTCATTCAGGGAGACATGGGAGAGGGAGAAGCACCAAGTTGGAGGAGGTGTGCTGGGAATGATGGAAACAGGGGAAGAGCTACTGGGGGCAAGGAGGGAGAGAAGATAGCATGGCAGCAGTTCAGAATGTAAAGTATTAGTTGAATTCCATGGCAACTGTGACATGGTCAGAGACAAGGGTGTTGTTGACCTTAATAAATGTAGAGGGAGGGTGAGAAGCGGGGGAGAACAGGAAGTGAACAACCTTCCAGAACTTTGAAGGGTTATTAATATTAGTATTGAAAGTGGAACGGAAGTAATTGGCTGTGACAGGGTAGAATAGGACCCTGTCCCAGTTGTTATGGAGGAAGTGTTTAAATGCAAGAATCTGTCCTTTTCTGTCTCTTCTCTGTCTGCTTGCACAACCAAATTTTCCCGAGAGACTTCGGACTTCATCAGCTTGACAGGCTCGCAGTTCTTTGCCTCTCTCTTTCTTTCAGTCCTCTCCTGCTGTCTCTCTTTTCCTCCCTTGCATATCCGCTGATAGAAACATGTGCAAATCAATATGTGGATATGTAACTGATGTTGGGATCCCTTTTGTTTGGAAAATATATAGTGTTACTGTTGAAATGTATATATTTGAGATGACTGCAAAAAGCTGTTGGAAAATAGAGGTTACCTTAGTGCACATCTTTGAGCCTTTTGCAAAAGTTGTGCAAAAGGGGCCTCAGCAAGCACACTGTGTTCTAGCAGCTCCTGCCTGATGTTTACAAAAACAGGATGCTTGCTAAGAATGTGGGTTGAAAGGACATATAAAGGAGCTAAGATGCAACTGCAGAAGAAGAAAAAAAGGGACACAGAGACTGAAGGAAAACTTTATTTTATTTTGCCTCTGTACATAGTTATACGGAACAAGTTTATTTTTTATGCAACTGCTAGTGCAAATAAATATTTTTGGTGAATTCTACAACTGTTCCTGGTTCTCCTATGCTTCCTGATCTGTGTTCCAATGACAGATGGTGTTAATCTATGTGGGATTTAAGCCATGCATACCCTAAGACAGGATTTTTGTGCATGGGTACTGGACATAGTACCAGGGAAGCACAGAGGATGGTATGGATTCTGCAACAGCAAGTCCAGGAGTGGTTACCAGGAGAAGGGCAGCCAAACTAGCAGAGACAGAAGTCCAGTCTGAGATTGTACAGCCAGCAAAAGTTATGGAAAAAGAGCAGGCAGAGACAGAACCTAAAAGCTTGATGGACTTTTTCAAATAGTGGGCTAGACAACAAAAAGAGATGGAAAAGCAGAGAAAAAAAGCGATTCAACATTTAGAAGCACAGAGGAAAGAAGAGATGCAGCGACAGGAGCAGCAGATGAGAGAAGAGATGCAGCAAGGGGAGCAGCGATGACGGGATGCCTTGCAAGAAACTGCCGTAGTAAGGAGAGTGGCACTGGAGCAGATTTGTCCTTGACAAATTGGGGCAAGTACTAAACAGATGTGAAGGTGGGGAATAAGACTGTGAAGGGACTCATTGATTTGGGAATCAGACAGACACTAGTGCATGTTAAAGTGCTGGGAAAACACTGTGCAAAGGGACCAGGTACTAGTGTCATCTGCATTCACAGGGGCACTTGATGCTATCCCATCACCCAAGTGACTCTGACCATTAAGGGTTTGTCACACCAAATGAAAGTGCAGGTAGTACCTAAGTTACATGTACCTGTGATTATTGGAAATGACTTTCTAGGGTTTACTGAGTTGATCAAAGAGGAAGTAAATCCTGATGTTTCAACAGCTGTGGTGACATGAGCTCAGGCAAATAAAATTTCAGATGGTGGGGACACTTTTCCTTTCAAAGATTTTGATTCAGACTTGTTTGAGCACAGCTCCAAGATTCAGAAATCCAGAAAAGAAAGACAAAGCCTGAAGAAACTATGGTAACAAATGACTGGTGAATATGAAGGGTTAAAATATGAAAATGCTGAAACTAAATTGATAACTAATTATGATTTTCTTTCAGAATAAGCTAACAGTTTTTCTCTCCAGGGTTATTTTAAGCAATTGGGGGTGAAACCAAAATAGGGTGGACCAATATTTAGAAAATATAATGGGTTACTGTACAGAATTTGGGTTAAACCTCAGACACAGGAACAGACAGAGCAATTGGTTATACCACAGAAGTATAGAACATAGTTATTACAGACAGCACATGATAGTCCTATGGCTGGTCACTCAGGGAGGGATCGTACCCTTGCCAGATTGCTGTATAGATTTTACTGGCCCCGGAATTCATGAAGATGTTGCTGACTATTGTAATTCCTGTGCTGAATGTCAGAAAGTAGCCCCAGTCACTAGAAAAGACAAGGTGCCCCTGGTGCCCCTACCCTTGATAGATGTGCCTTTTTGAGAGAATTGGAATGGATGTGGTTGGTCCTTTAGACAAAAGTTAAAAGGGTAATAGATGTATCCTGGTAGTATGCAACTATGCTACTTGATACCCAGAAGCAGTTCCAATGCATACTGTCACAGCACTCAAAAGTGGCAGCAGAGCTTGCCAAAATTTTCAGTAGAGCGGGCTTACATAAAGAAATTATTACTGAAAAGGGTAGTCATTTTGGTGCTGTATTGCTTAAGGAGCTGTACAGACTACTAGATATCAATGCCATATGAACCTCCCTCTATCTCCCCAGACAAACGGTCTTGTTGAGCGTTTTAACCAAACCCTAAAATGCATGTTAAAAAGGTTTGCAAAATGGGAAGGGAAAGACTGGGACCAATACTTGCCTTACCTACTTTTTGCATACAGAGAACAGGCATCAACAGGGTTTTTACCATTTGAAATGCTATACGGTAGGCAGCCAAGATGGCCACTGGATGTGATAAAAGAAACGTGGGAAGATAACCCCACTCAGAAACAATCTATAACATCTTACATGTGTGCCCTAAGAAAGAAGCTGGCAAAAATGTTGAAATTGTCCATAGTAATCAGGAAGAGGCCCAAAACCAGCAGAAGGTATTTTATGACCATGGGGTAAAATAAAAAGTTTTCAAGCCAGGTGAAAAGGTTTGGCTACTGTTACCCACAACAGAAAATAAACTGTTAATGAAGTGGCAAGGGCCTTATAAAATGCTAAGACGTACTGGCACCGTTAACTACAAGATTGATACCCCTGAAAGGAAAAATCCTATTACGATATACCATGCTAACCTCCTCAAGAAATGGGTTGGAAAAATGTTAAAAGTTGCTTTGCTGGTTTTACCAGAAACTGATAAGGAAGATATTGGTGTAGCTTATGACAGACTGGAACAAATTGTAAATGCTGATGCTGTAAAGGTGAATGTTTCCTTAACCTCAGAACAAACTGCAAATGTTCATAATGTGCTAAAGTCATTTAATAGTACTTTTACCATGGTGCCAGGCTGAGCAAAAGGGGTTAAGCATGTAATATTGACAAGGAATGCTCGTCCTATTAGACAAAAGACATACAGGTTACCAGAGCGGTTTAAGAGCTGACGTGATTAAGAAAATACACAAAATGAAAGAACTGGGTATTATAGAGGAGTCGAGGAATGCTTGGTCATCTCCCATGGTAATTGTAAACAAAAAAAGAAGGGAGTGTTAGAATCTGCCTTGATTTTAGGAAATTTAATCAAGTGTTAGAATTTGACAGTTATCCTATGCCCAGAACAGATGATTTGGTGGACAGACTGCAGAGTGCAAAGTATATCAGTACCCTTGACCAAGGGTTACTGGCAAATACTTTTAGCTGAAGAATCCAGAGATAAAACTGCATTTGCCACCCCTATAGGATTCTTTCACCACCATGCCACTTGGTTAACATGGTGAACCAGCTACATTCCAACAGGACATGGATGTCATTTTATCCCCTCACACTGGTTATTGTGGTGTGTACCTGGATGATGTCATGGTGTACAGTCCAGACTTGAAAAGCCAGCTGGAACACATGTGAGCAGTTATCCAAGCTATAAAAAAATGCAGGTCTGACTATTAATCCTACCAAATGTGCATTGGGTATGCAGGAAACGAGATATTTGGGCTATGTGTTGGGAAACGGAGAAGTTAAGCCAGAGGTTTCTAAAATAGAAGCTGTAGCTAACAACCCTGTCCATAAAACAAATAAACTGTTGGGTCATTTTTAGGGCTGGCTGGTTATTATCAAAGATTTGTTCCCAACTTTGCTGAATTAGCTACTCCCATCACTGAACTAACGAAAAAAGGTACCCAAATAATGTGAAATAGACCCCAGAGTGTGATGAAGCTTTTATTTTTTATTTAGTTGTTTAACCTCAAGCCATTAAGGCTGCATTATGTTCAGCCCATATCTTAAGAAGCCCAGACTTTGAGAAACCATTTCTGCTACAAACAGATGCATCCAAGGTAGGCATAGGTGCAGTCCTAAGTCAAAATGTAGCTGGGACAGAACATCCTATACTGTACGTAAGTAGGAAGTTGCACGACAGAGAGAAAAGGTACTCCACTATCAAAAAGGAATGTTCAGCAGCAAAGTGGGCCATGGAGTCCCTGATGTTTTATTTGCTAGGAACTGATTTTGTACTTGCAACAGATCACAGTCCACTCTGTTGGCTTAACCAGATGAAAGATAAAAATTCTAGAATCACAAGGTGGTACCTGACACTACAGCCATTTAAATTCACTGTGATACACAAATCTGGGAAAGAGAATAGCAATGCTGATTTTCTGTCAAGATGTGGATCAGGAATTGAGAGTTCTGAAGACTGAAAACAAACGTATGGGTTTGAACTTTACTGTTTGCTGTACTGTTATATAAAAACTGATCATGTACATGTGCTTAATTTCTGAAAGCAGCAATTGTTAGAGAATTTACAACACATTTTGGAAACCTGTTTAATAAAACAGTTTCCCTCTTAAGGAGGGGGGTGTATGTAACAGGGTAGAATAGGACCCAGTCTCAGCTGTTGTGGAGAAAGTTTTTAAATGCATGAATCTGTCCTTTTCTGTCTCTTCTCTGTCTGGTTGCATAACCAAATTTTCCTGTGAGACTTCAAACTTGATCAACCCAACAGGCTTGTAGTTCTTTGCCTCTCTCTGTCTCTCAGTCCTCTCTTGCTGTCAGTCTATTCCTCCCTTGCATATCCGCTGATATAAACATATGTGCAAATCAATATGTGGAAATGTAACTAATGTTGGGATCCCTTTTGTTTAGAAAATATATAGTGTTACTGTTGAAATGTATATATTTATAATTTGAGATGACTGCAAAAGGGCTGTTGGAAAATAGAGGTTACCTTAGTGCAAATCTTTGAGCCTTTTGCAAAAGCTGTGCAAAAGGGGCTTCAGCAAGCACACTGTGTTCTAGCAGCTCGTGCCTGATATTTACAAAAACAGGATGGTTGCTAAGAATGGGGGCTGAAAGGACTTATATAGGAGCTAAGCTGCAACTGCAGAAGAATAAAAAGACACAGAGACTGAAGGAAAACTTTATTTTATTTTGCCTCTGTACATAGTTATAGTGATCAAGTTTATTTTTTTATGTAACTGCTAGTGTAAATAAATATTTTTGGTGAATTCTACAACTGCTCCTGGTTTTCCAATGCTTCCTGACCTGTGCCTCGATGACATTGGCTTTAGCCAGTACAGTGGCTTTGGTGCATGAGTTCCTGAGCATATAGTATTTCTCATGCTCCATCGGCTGTTTAGACACTTTGTGTGTTTTCTAAGCTCGGTCACACACTTGTTGACAAGCCAGTAGTTCAGGCATGACCCATGGGCATTGGTTTTCACAGACCCCAGTGTGTTTTAGTGGGGCATGTTTGTTCCAGGATTTAAGAAAGTTTTCCTTGAAATATTCAAGTGCTTGATCAATAGAAATACCAGATGTAATTGGTGACCAGTTTGTTTGGGTTAGATCGCAGTGTAAGTGGTCAAGATTGAGAAATTTGAAGGACTGAGTCAGCAGTATTTGTGGTGTTTTTTACATGAGTGAATTTTGCATAATAAAGAAAATCATGTGATGATCACGTAGGGCGTCAGGGATTAGACTGGACAAAATGACACGGTGCGGATGTGATGAGAGGGTCCAATCAATCAAGGTGTGGTTATGTGTTTTATAGTTCAGATGGGTTGGTTCTTGGATTAGCTGTGTAATATTTAAGGTAGTTTACTCATTCTGTGTCTTCACTAAAGAAAAGGACAGCCACTTTAGATTGAAATCACCCATTAAGTATAGTTCACCAACAGTCGCATGTGACATAATGGTGGTGATGGTATCAATGGCGACAGTTGGCTTAAGGCCAGGATGGCAGTAAGCCCCAGCTATGAATAATGGGGCAGTGTAGGGCAGGAATAAACATATTACTAGTGCCTCATAAGCAGAAGGAACAGATGTAAATAAAATAATGGTAGATTGGACAGCATGTGATAAAAATGGACAGTTGGTACACCTTCATGTTCCAAGTACTGGAAAAAGGTATCATTGGGACTGTGTGGGTGTGATTTGAATAAGAAAGTCCTGAGAAGAGAATGTTTCTGGCAGTATACAGTATATTAGGAACATTTTAGAGTCCAGGGTTGAATGAACAGTTTCAGTTGTCCCCATTCCTGGAAGATTGACTTGTAATAAATGATATTGTAGTTCTGCCAATGTTATTTAATATTGTGCTATTTTAAGCCTTTGTTGCTCCCAATTTTTTCTCCCTTTAATCTGCTGTCCCCTGCTTTTCACCTTTACCATCATTTTTGCTTTTCCCCTCTTCCCTGACCCCTTTTGTGGTTTCTACCCTGTTTTGTATCACATACATTACACAATGTATAGTGTATTGTTGCACTATATGACAATAGGCATTTATAAGGTCTGGGACAAGCTATCAGTCTGATTACTGGTTTGGTTCTCCTTCCTTCCCTCCCTCCTCTTCTTTGTAGTTTAGACATGATATTTTGGTTTTAGGATTATCATGTGAGGACTTTTACATTTTTGCAGCTGTCACTTCTAATTATCTTGTATATATATGGAGTCTTGGGTGCTTAGTTAGTCTTGATAAAGCGCTTGTAGTGCAGACCTGCTGACTGTGGGAGAGGACTGTTTGCTGTCACTGGTTGACTTTTATCGTATTATTGTTAAAGTGCTGGACCTTATTTCTAATGGTCTGGATAATATTTATGAGTCTGTGAATGCCCCACATTGAGCTGCAAGATTTTGATTTATCTTTCTGGGTTGTACCACACTTACTTGGGAGCCGCATCCTAGGTACAAACTTTTCCCATTATAATGAATGTGGAGCTAATGACGTAGCACTAAATTGAATTTACACAATTATGGTTGCATTTGTGTATGCGCTAAAATTAATTTGCATGAAAATAACTAGTTTAAACAGATCTTTATGTTTCTTCATTTAAACGTTACGAGCCGTTTTGTAACCCTGTTTTACTTCCTGTTCAAAAAGCCAGTTTTGGTGAATAGCTACTGATAATGCCAATACCAGAAACTCACAGCCTGGTCCTCCCTGTCAGCAACCTATAGGATGTATTTCTCCAAAAGTTAAGAAACTGTAGTTGTTGTAATCATTTGGAAAAAATAAACCATCTCAGTGTTGGGTGAGGTGCATGCATTTCCAGAATGTTGAGTTAAGTAAGTAAGTGAAATTTTATATGTTCAGCACCTATTCCCAGGGGTTCAGGGCACTGTACATGGGTCAGGAACATACAGTATATAAAACATTCATCATACAGTATATAAAATCTAGTTCTCATCCATATAATAAATAGTAAATAATATGGTAGGTAGAAAATAAATAAATTAAATTAACTAAATTTAAAATTAAATAATTTTTTTTTCTTGTAACTGACATGAAACCTACAAATGAGCATCCATTCACAGGTGTTCTCCAAGACATCATTAAAAAAAAACCAAAAAACTAAACCAGAACAAATAAAATCAGATAAAATAGCAGCCAGTGTGTAGGGAACCCTATCTATGACCCAAAGGACTTCCTAAAAAGGTGAGACTTCAGGTCCCTCTTCAAGCCCTCCAATAAGGGGGCCTCCCTGATGGATCTTGAAACAGTTCCACAGAGCCAGGCCAGCCACCTCTGAAACTCGTAAACAAGATGATTTAAGCCATGCCCTGGGAACTGCTAAGAGGCCTATCTCAGAGGAGCAGAAAGGGTGATGGGTGTGGTAAGGAGTCATGAGGTTACTCAGATTGCCGGGGCCCAGGTGCATGGTAGTGTACTACAGAATGTAGCAGAATGTGTTTCTGGAATGCACCACTGGACAAATATATGGAATGTCAAGGTGGTGCAAAGTTTCAGAATCTTGGTCGGGAGAGGCAATCTCGGAATGCAACAGTAGCACACATTTGGAATTTAGCAGGAACTGACAATTTCAGAATATGGTGGGGATGCACACTGTCAGAATGTGCCAGGACACACCATTTTGTTTGTCAATTGCTTGTACCAGCCACATTCCAGACCTGCACACAACCACCACATTCCAACATTGTGTGTTCCTGCCACACTGCAAAAGTGGGTGTCATTAGGAAAAGATCAAGAATTAAGTACATGAAAGGAATAAACAAGACAGGTACAGAGGTGCTGTTCAAAGTAAGGGAGAGGAGGGACACCAGGGGCCATGATATGAGGCTGGAGGGAGGAAGATTAAGGAGGGAGATGATGAGACACTTTTTTTACAGAGAGGGTGGTGGCTAGGTGGAATGCATTACCTGCAGAAGTGGTATCCAGTAGAACAGTGGACTGCTTCAAAAGGGGTTGGGACAGGACAAGGGGGAGGGTCAATGAAGGGGAAGGGTGGAAGAGAGGTGCAACTGCAGAATAAGGGGTGCTAGCTGCACATTCAAGCAGACTTGATAGACCTCTAGGCCTTTATCTGCTGGCAGATAAAAAAGAAAAAAAGAAAGAAGGGGTTATACTCAGGGAGGAGAATGAGAGTGCTGCTACTGGGGCTTGCCATACCCCACACATAATGAATACCAGAGTGAAGCACAGCATCACTAATACAGTGAAAATGCACACATAACCAGCCAAAGAATCACAGGTAATCTACAGTTTCCACAGGTGTGAAAAATGTTTATTGCTGGTGAAAATACACAACAAACAGTAGGAAATTTGTACAGGTTGGGGGACCACAGTCCAGACATCCGTGCACTTTGCTCAGCTGGAACTTCCTTAAGGAGATTATGGATTACCTGGAGTTCTTTGTCTGGTTCTGTGTGTATTTTCACAGTGTGAGGGCTGCTACAGTTGGTTCTGGAGTAGTATGCAAAATTGTGACATTTCGGTACTCAAATTTCACAAAATTGGCACATTTTGTGAAATATTTTGTGGGTGCAAAATGCAAAATCTCACCCACAAATTTTGAAATTTCATAATTTTAAGGTGAAATTTTGCATTTCACTCCCGCGAAATATTTTGTGAAATATACAAATTTCACAAAATATTTCTTGCTGTAAAATTGCTGATTTTGTGGCAATTTTGCTGGCGAAATTTTATTTCATAACATATCAATTCTGGAGCCAGATATTCAAAGGTTTGCCCAGGCGCAAAACCTAGATTGCCCATGCAAACCAGATTTTGCATGGATGCCCTATATTCAAAGGCCTGGTTAGCATGGTCAAACAGGGTTTTTGCCCGGGCAAACTGTGGAGGGAGGCACAAAGTAAATCAAGGGGCGGGGACCTGAATATCAGCATAGTCCAATATTTATAGTATTTGCACCGTGCAAGGGTATTTTATGTGGTCCCCTTGCACTGTGTAGATACCACCAATCTAAACCATGACTTACTCCTATGCAACCCTAGTGGCTGGCAGAGGAAGTGTGTCAGCCCCCCAATCACCAACACAGTAGTCCCTGGTGTCTAGTGGTGCTCCCTCCCTCTTATCCCACTCCTGTATATACAAGAACATGTTCCTGGTGTCTACTGGTGCCCTCAATCCCACTCCCACACATTAATGAACATGTTCCTGGTGTCCAGTGATCCCTTCCCCCACACGCACCCATGCCCGATGAGTTATGTCATAGTCCCAGATGTCCACTGTTCCTGACCCCCTTTATAATACAGTAACACCATTCCCTGGTGTCCAGTGTATCCCCCCCATCCTGATCTCCTGTATAATATAGTTAAACCATTCCTTGATGTCTAGTGGACCCCCCTTCCCTATCCCCAATCCCTTGTTTATTAAAGTTAAACCTTTCCCTGGTATCTAGCGGACCCCCCTCTCCCTCTCCCCAATCCCCTGCATATTAAATTTAAACCATTCCCTGGTGTCCAGTGGCTTCCCTCTCTATCTCTGATCCCCTGTATACTAAAGTAAAGTCATTCCCTGATATCTTGTGGACCCCCACCCCAACAGGTAGTGCCCAACCACCCTGTTTTCCCCCATACCAACTGTGAGCAGGGAACTGGCACAGTACTCTACTCTCCACCACAGCCAGGTGCCAACTGAGCTGTCAATGTGCATCTACTTTACAATCAGCTGTTACAGTATGCGCTCATTGACAGCTCAGTTGGTGGCCAGCAGTGGTGGAGTGTGGAGGGCTGTGCTGGTGACTGGCTCAAGGTTAGGATGGGGAGAACAGGGTGGTGGAGAACTACCTGCCAGGGTGGGGGGTCCACTAGACACCAGGGAATGGTGTAACTGTATTATACAGAGGATAGGGGAGAGGGAAGGGGGCCTGCTAGACATCAAAGAATAGTTTAACTATTTTATACAGGGGAATGGGATGGGGAAAGACCAATGGACACCAGGGGAATTTAGAATTCATAGTTGGCATGGGATTGGGTGAGGGGAGGACCACTGGACACTGCAGAAAGATTTATTTTTAACATCAGGCCAGCAATCAGTGGGTGGGGACTTCTAGCACTAGGGGAAGATTTATGTTTAACATCAAGCAGCAATCTATGGGAGGGGTGATTAGCACCAGAGATAGCTCTCTGGGACTGGGCTATTAGGTGGTGGCAGCACACAATCCAGCCTTACACCCCATGCAAGTGATCTCTTAATAGTCATGCAAATGGCCCGTTAGCACCTTGCATGCCCAATGGGCTCATCTGTATTGGTCCTTTGAATATCAGAAATTTGGGGCAGGCACAAGCCATAGTGGCACCCTGTCTCAGGAGCCATGTCTGCCCAATGCTAACTGGTTTACCACTGGGCTGACATGACAGGTGTCACTAGTCAATCAGTTGGCTTAATTCTTAAGATTTTCAGTGCAGGAAGAGTGTAAAGCACAGCTGACATATTTTGGGTCTGACCGCTTTCAGAGCACAAACCACCAGGCTGTTTTGGGGCTGGGGAGGGTTACCTGTGTCTGAGTTGGATGTCTGGATTTTTCTCTGTTTGATTAGCAGCGTATTTTCTCTGTCAAATTGTTGTGTAGGGCATCTTGCTGACAGGAAGGCACTCATCGCAGTGCTGGGTCAGAGCTTTTAGCTGATTGTTTTGCAAGGGCACAGTTTAGGCCCAATCCTTCCCACCCTCACCCCGCCCACCCCTGGAAATAGTTCCCTTATACCTGGGCTTCTGACATAATTTCCTCAAGAGTGCAAGATGCATATCACTGTCATATCCTCTCTAGCACACTGCACTGACAATATAAGCATACACATTGTATAATATATATATATTTCTATATAACAAACCAATCACACACACACACACACACACACACACACACACACACACAAAGAAAAAGTAGATAAACATGTGGGGAGTAGTACAATGTAATGGCTGTGGGGAAGCAGTCTTCCAGGAGTCTTTCTGGAGGCTGAGATGCTGCTCTATTTGCAGCCAACTCTCTGCCCTGAGGGAGGAAGTTGCCCATCTTCAGGCCATGCTGGACAGTAGTAAGGGAACCTTCCCCAAGGCCACACTGGATGGTAGGAAGGGAAGCGCCCCCATCCAGGGAGCACCAGAGCCACCACCACTACCTCAGAGGTTGCGAAGAAAACACAGCAGTTGGACCACAGTGGGCTCAGGAAGGGTGAAGATGGTGGAACAGAGGCACACCCATCAGTTGTTCCACTCCACAATCCATACACCATTCTGGGGGAGCATAACTCCCCTATGGATGCACCCACAGAGGAGACTAAGGAGGCTGAGGACAGCTGTCACAAGGGAGGCCCACAGGAAGGAGACAGAGGACACCACAAGGAAAGGAAACAGCTCCTGGTGGGGGACTCAATTATTAGGGGGATAGAACTGGGGGGAGCAGGGAAAACTGAAGTAAGGTGCCTGCCTGGTGCCATGGCTTGGAGGGACAGGAAGCGCATCCTCAGGATCACAGGAACTGCTACACGGGAGTCTGAGCTGGACATCATTGTCCACCTAGGGACAAATGACTTGGCTCATCATGAGATTAGAGCAGTGCAAAAGGACTTTGTAGAATTGGGGAGGGGCCTAAGACAAGTAGCACACACAATATCCTTCTCAGAGGTGCTGCCTGTCAATGGCATGAGTGAGGCGAGGGTACTTTGCACCATGCAGTTTAATGAATGGTTGAAAAATGGTGTGGAGCACAGGGGTTTGGTTCATTGGGGACTGGGTTCCACCTGGAGGGACACCAGCCTATACTGGCAGGATGGTCTGCATCTGTCCAGGAAGGGAACAAGTCTTTGAGCAATCGGTTTAAATGCTTCATTGGCAAGCTTTTAAACTAGTCAAGGGGGGAGGCACTGATAAGCAGCAGGAAAATCCTGCCTCTCCCTACAAAACAGGGTACTAAATGAGAAAAAGACCAAGGTAGAAAGGTCAGTGGGGGATGCTGCAACAGAAGGTAAAGCCATCAAAAAATGGAGAGCAATGAGTACCAATGCCCGTAGTCTGAGTAACAAGCTTCCTGAATTAGTGGCCTTGATGGAGGAGGAACATCTGGATATAGTGGCAGTCACAGAAACATGGTACACACAAAACCATGACTGGGATGTAAACATACCAGGATACACTATCTACAGGAGGGACAGGGAGGGTAAAAGAGGAGGAGGAGTAGCTCTTTACATAAGGGAAGTAATCAAAGAAACAGAACAAAAGGGTAAACAGGGAGGAGAAGAAGCACTGTGGGTAAATTTGGAGACCGGCAATGGCACCACAATACGCACAGGGGTTGTATACAGACCTCCTTCTCAGGGGGAGGAAATGGACAAGGAAATGATAGAAAGTATACTTAGAATGGCAGAAAAAGGGGAGATATTGCTGATGGGTGATCTGAATATGCTAGATGTTAACTGGAGTGCAGTTGCAGCAGCCACTTCTAAGAGTGGGGTTATTCTAGATGCCCTACAGGGGGCATGCCTTAGACAACTAGTATTGGAGCCCACTGAGAGGGAGCAATCTTAGACCTGGTTCTCTCAAATGGAGATGAAGAGAGGATCACAGATGTAGAAGTGGGTAGCCACCTGGGAACTAGCAACCATCGAACAGTATGGTTCACAATAAACACAGCAGTAGAGTCAAGCCATACAAAGACAAAGGTACTGGATTTAGGAGGGCTGACTTTGTCAAAATGGGTGAGTGCCTAAGGAATGCACTAGCAAATGGGCAGGAAGGAGGGGTGGAAGAACAATGAGGAATAATAAAACTGCCATCACAGAGGTATCAAGCCTTGTGTAAAGCAAATAAACAAAACGAAACGAGGTAAGAAACCACTATGGTTCTCAAAGGAAGTGGCAGTGAAGGTTCAAGAGAAAAGAAAGCATCTCAGGAAGTACAAGGAATCACAGAAGGAACAGGACAGAGAACTGTATCAGTTAAAGCAAAAGGAAGCTGGGAAGGCAGTCAGAACAGCAAAGGCCCAAACCAAGAAAAGATAGCCAACTCAGTAAAGAAGGGGATAAAACCTTTATAGGTACATCAGGGAGCAAAGGAAGACCAAGGGAGGGATAGTGAGGCTTAATAAAGGGAGGAGGGTGGGCAGACGGTGACCGTGAAAGGCAGAGATACTAAACAAATATTTTTGCTCAGTATTTACAAAGGAAGAGGGGAGGTACCTAAAACAAACAGTAGAAACACTTGAATACAGAAGTTGATACCAGCCCATTTACAGAAGAAAGGGTTCTGAAAGAACTCTTAAAACTGAAGGTGGACAAAGCAATGGGGCCTGATGGGATTCATCCCAGAATCTAAAAGAACTAAGGGTAGAACTAGTGACACCACTGACTAAACTCTTTAACAAATCATGGGAGGATGGGGTAGTACCGAGGACTGGAGGAGGGCAGATGTGATTCCCTTCACAAAAGTGGGAGCAAGGCAGAAGCAGGAAACTACAGACCTTTTAGTTTAACCTCAGTGGTAGGGAAAATGATGGAATCACTTCTGAAGGAAAGAATTGTTAAATATCTAGAGGCCAGAGGGGCACAGGACCCAAGGCAGCATGGATTCACAGCGGAAAGGTCATGCCAGACAAATTTGATAGATTTCTTTGACTGGGTGACCAAAGTAGTTGATCAGGAGGGCTGTGGACATTGCCTACCTAGACTTTAGCAAGGCATTTGACACAGTCCCACACAAAAGATTAATATACAAGTTAGCCAGCCTGGGAGTGGGTCCCAAGATGACGGCCTGGGTAAAGAATTGGCTGGAGAATAGGACACAGAGAGTAATAGTAAATGGAGTCCACTCTGAAAAAAGGAGGGTTAGTAGTGGGGTACCGCAGGGTTCAGTATTAGGACCAGTCCTTTTCAATGTCTTTATAAGTGACATTGCAGAGGGACTGGAAGAAAAAGTATGTCTCTTTGCAGTTGATACAAAGATCTGCAACAGAGTTGATGCACAAGGTGGAGTGGAAAGGATGAGAAGGGACTTGGCAAGGTTAGAGGAATGGTCAAATGTATGGCAGCTTAGATTCAATGCTAAGAAGTGCAAGGTAATGCACCTGGGAAACACAAACCCAGGGGAAGAGTACACAATGGGGGGGGATACTAACAACAACAAAAAAATGGAATGGCACCTGGGAAAGTACATCAGATGACCTAAAGGTGGGCAAGCAATGTGAGAGGGCAGCAAGGAGGGCTGGGGGATACTGGGATGCATAGGAGAGCATCACCAGTAGAAACAAGAAGTTATTATCCCTCTGTACAGACAGCTAGTGAGACCCCATCTGAGTACTGCGCAGTCTCTGAGACCCAATTCAAGAAAGACATAGACAGGATGGAAGCTGTCCAGAGGAGGGACTAAAATGGTGCAGGGTCTGCACTGGAAGACATATGAAGAGAGACTTAAGGAGCTTAATATGTATAGCCTCGAGGAAAGGAGGGAGAGGGGGACATGATAGAAACTTTCAAGTACCTGAGGGAATCAACAAAGTCCAAGAGGGTAGCATCTTTCAAAAAGAGTGTGCAAGAACAAGGGGGCACAATTTGAAGATAGAAGGGGAAGTGCCCAGAGGTAATTTGATGGAAGCATTTTTCACAGAGAGGGTGGTGGATGTATGGAACGGCCTTCCAGAGGAGGTTGTGGAGTCACAAACAGTGGTGGAATTCAAGCATGCATGGGACAGTCATAAGGCATTTCTAGTGGGTGGGGGTAGGAAGAAGTAGGCTGCTGGTTAACTAGGATCTGCAGCTTATCCATCAGGTAGGGAAATGGGCAGACTGGGTGGGCCAAGCAGTCCTTATCTGCCGTCAAATTCTGTTTCTATGTTTCTATGGCCCACCTAGTCTGCCCATTTCCCTACCTAACGGATAAGCTGTAGATCCTAGTTAACCAACAGCCTACTTCCTCCTACCCCCCACTAGAATTGCCTTATGTCTGTCCCATGCATTCTTGAATTCTCCCACTGTTTTTGACTCTACAACCTCCTCAGGAAGGCTGTTCCATGTATCCACAACCCTCTCTGTGAAGAAATACTTCCTCACATTACCTCTGAGCCGTCCCCCCTCTATCTTCAAATTGTGCCCCCTTGTTTTTGCACATTTCTTTTTCTGAAAGATGCTATCCTCTTGGACTTTGCTGATACCCTTGAGGTATTTGAAAGTTTCTATCATGTCCCCCCTCTCCCTCCTTTCCTCGAGGCTATTCATCTTTAGTTTCTTTAGTCTTTCTTCATATGTCTTCAGATGCAGACCCTGCATCATTTTGGTTGCCCTCCTCTGGACAGCCTCCACTCTGTCTATGTCTTTGCAGAGATGGGGTCTCCAGAACTGTACACAGTACTCCAGATGTGGCCTACCAACTGTCTGTACAGAAGGCCAACAACTTCTTGTTTACTACTGGTGATGCCTCTCCCTATGCATCCCAGTATCCCCCCAGCCCTCCTTACTGCCTTCTCACATTGCTGGCCCACATTTAGGTCATCCGATATGACTACCCCCAGGTCCCTTTCCATTTTTGTTGTTGTCTGTATCTCACCTCCCATTGTGTACTCTTCCCCTGAGTTTTTGTTTCCCAGGTGCATTACTTTGCACTTCTTTGCATTGAATCTAAGCTGCCATAAATTTGACTCATGCTAAACTATCTCATTTTGCAAAAAACACAATCAAGAGATACCAGGAATCATGGGCCCCCTACAATTAGTATACCTTTATATGTGGAAACATTACTGTTTCCATCATCAAACATACAAGGGATGCATTCTGCCCCCCTTGGAGGAGGAGCATGTTGGTTGGTTACAAGCTGTGTTACATGGAAAAGTAGGAATAGGCCCCAACCACTCTTTTCCAACAGTAGACAGTCCAAATAACCAACAATGTTAAAAAGTTTAGTACGCCAGTGAGACAGAACATGAAGCGTATATGTGCATAGTTAATGTTAATAGAAAACATGAGCAGGTGTATTTCATAAAGTATGATAAACCCAGTACCGATAACTGGCAAATGTGTATGGAGGCACCAAGGATTGGGCAGTACATGTATTAATAAGTATCACATTTCCTCAATGAAACTGATGTACCAGAAAAGGATGATTGTTTTTCTTGATCCACTTTGGACACGTTTGTAAAGTTAAATGGTAAAAGAAAATCAAAAGTTTACTCAATTAAAAGATTAAGTGCAAAAAAAAAAAAACTGGCTTTGTAGAACAGGCAGTAAAGTCAGGGTTATGCTGACCCGCTAGCACAGAGGTAGCACTACTGCTTGTGATGCCACTGACCAGGGATCGAAAATGACCTGGGAGTCAGAGGGCCAGTCAGGTGGAGGAGGATCGAGCATCCCATGGACTGCTGTACTCCTCTGGGGGGGGGGGTTCACCAGCATTGTACCGACACCTTGCAGAGGCCAGAAGTCTGACTGCTGGGACTGTAATTGGCTGGGAGACATGCCAGACATCAGGCTTGAGCACCACTTACTGTATGTCATTGCATGCTATGCCTCCCCGGGCAGAAACTATCAAAAAAAATGGCTTGGTCCAAACAATGGAGGATGTCTGCTCCACTGCACCCCACAAAGCTGTCCAAGGTGCTCAACCCCCTGGATCGAGTTCAGGCATTTGTCAGGGAGTAGGGGTGCCTCCCAATGCCCAACAAGTAGGCGGGGTAGTCCACGGGTAAAGAGTAAGTCCCAGGGATGGGTGGGTGGCTGGAGTTGGACAGATGTATGGCTGGCCGGTGGAGGAAAAAGCATACTAAATTTAAAAAAAATTATGGTTACAAAATGACCAGTAATTTCTAAACAAAGTACTGTAACCAAGAGATCTCATTTTTGGTACAAGGTTGATTTGTGATGTGTCGATTTAAATTCTGAATATTTTGAGGATAGAAACCATCCCACTTCCATATCAGTGTATTGTCTTTTAATTTGTTACCCTGATTATTATTATCATTTCAAATGTTGTACCATGTCTATATGTAACTAATTTTAAATATTGCATACATCTGTTTAGACTGTATGGTGTGATCTATAGTCATGCACATGTCCTAATGACGTGTTGTATTGTTTTTTTGATATGCACCATAGCTTTAAAGGGAACCACATCCCTGACCACCTTATGCTGTTACATATATAACAAATAATGTATGGTTGACCATACACAAGCCTGTATTTACATTGAGGGGTTGAGACAGCAGCATGTGGATCTTGAGAGCGAAGCTTGAAAGGCCATGCTGGTATCTCAAGATAGAAATAGAAGATAGTTTTTTTATGGTCACTCATATTTTATTTGTTAGAAACATAGAAATTGATAGCAGACAAGGACCGCTTGGCCCACCTAGTCTGCCCATTTTCCCTACCTACTGTAATACCACAGACCATACTTGATCTCTGCCTCCCCCCCTTTCCTTACTGCTAAGGTTCCCTTATGCATATCCCATTCCTTCTTGAATCCCACTACAGTTTTTTTTTTAGTATATCGTTCTGTAGAGAGAACTAGAGAACAGCACCAAGTGCCAGTTACAGACAGAGAGGGTGAGCCAAGGAGTTGCTCTGCAGAGTATGTTCTTCCAATACATATTTTAATTTACTATACATATAAAAAAAAAGTAAACTCCGGTAGATGGAGAGTCAATGGGCACCCATACATAAAGAATGAGCAAGATTAGGAGTGGCTCTTCCTATTGTGCACTACCATGCTATGAAGGGAATCCCCTCACACATCCTGAGGGTGGGCAGCACAAACTGCTAGTACAGTCACAAAAGCAGGCTATGGCCTACACAATGCAGGCTCAAGGAAAATGAAAGAGGGTGCCAGGTGGGAGTCAGCACGAGCAGGAACACAGGTGTACTTGATGACAAAATGTACATAATGACTTTCAGAATGAGCAGAACAACTTTTAGAATGTGCACAACAACTTTTGAGTAGGCACTGATTTCCACACACAGTAAGCCCTAACCATATACTATCAATAAATACATAAATTACTTATTTCCATCCAGATCTATGTAAAAAAAAAAGACAGACACAAGCTGTGGTGGCACTACCACTCATGACAGTGGTGACGTGTTTGAGAGCAAACTCCAGTCACCCATGGATGGGCAACTTGTGTCACCCAGGGCTGGCTGGGGGAAGGAAGACTGAGCATCCCAAGATCAGCTCTCATCCTTTGATGTGGGAATGATTTTTTTCCCCAACAGCGTGATCACAACCAGTTGAGGCTATGTTGGAACACAATGGGGACCACCCAAGAGGGGAGGACTGTTTCCAGACATTGGCTCTGTCACAGATTGGTGCACATGCGTGCAAGTCATTTCACAACTGGCATCCCTGCAGGAGGAACACCCAGAGGAGAAGAAATGTGCCTGCCCACCAATGGTGATAATCTACACTATTCCCACATAGGCTGGCAATATAACAACATGGCACTCCAACCACCACATAGTGGTACTGAACATGAAGGCATGTGTCCAAGAGAAGATGGGTGTTAGGAGGTGATGTCAGGAAGGGGATTCACTGGGTAACAGAGAAAAAACCCTAGCTTGATTAAAAACAAAATATACAAATTGACTTTATGAATTTTTATTCAAATTTGTGCAACTAGATCATCACTTGAATGCTCAAACTTTGGATTCAAGTGGGCAGATGCACATCCAAGGATGGCAGGTATTTGCAACTGAATCTCCATGTTATAAAATTCTAGTCCCAAAACTGTCTTTTGTGATGAAATATGGATGCTTTTAAAATGTTTGAACCAGTAATCACCTAATGAGTTCAAAAAAATCTCCTTTTCACTTGTTCCAGAGGAAGGCAAGTGTATTACAATGATAATAACACATATATTCAAAGACTATGCCTGCAGTTTAATGAGTGGGAGCAGTCAGCCACACCCCCTGCCTGAGCTACTTAAGTCAGCTCCTTCCAGCCTCATTCAGAAGCATTGTTTCTTTGTGGTAGCCATAGGCTCCACTAGGGCTTTTGTCTCACCCCCCCTTTTCTCCCAGTGTTTGTCTCCCTCCTTCCCTTTGTGATTTTTGGCTTTCTGTTTGGTTTGTGCCTCACCTGCTTTCTAAGTCAGTATTTTGCTTTCTACCTTCCTGGTTGCAGTTTGTGTTCTCTCACTCACCTATTCCTCAGTACTCCTTTTCTCATGTACGTTGTGTTTCTTTCAGGTTGGGATCTTTTTGGGTTTTCTAGTTTTCCCAGTTTCCTGCCTTCATAATTTGCTTTTGACTTGTGCTATTCAGGCTCCAGTTTTGCTGTTTTTCCCTACCTTAAGCAATCTGTCAGTTCAACTACAATCTTTAAATGTTTACACCTGGCTGTTAGCTAGGCAGCCACTCCCTGTTGGGTTCTGTTGTTGTTCACATCAGTAACTACTGCTCCCTAATTTTTGGTTCCCATATGCTCCTGCTTTTCCTGACAGTTTCATTTATTGTTTCTGCTGTGTCAGCCTACCTGATTTATAATTCATCAACAGCTAACACTAACCTCCCTTATGGAACTGGTTGGCATGCATTCATCATTCTGTCCAGGCTTGTATCATTGTCTTATTCAATGTTCTAGTTGTCATTCAGTGTCTCAATCAACCATTCAGCCGTACCCATGTTTAGTTTCTTCTCTCTGCTCATGGCAGTCAGGCTTCACCATCGGCAACCCACTACTCCTACATTCAGATACATGCCAGTCACAACCACAGCATGATTTCCAGGGCTCCTGCCCTTTAAGCTGACGGTCTGTCTCTCTGCCCCATTGAAGTCCACATCTTGAGTGTGGGTCCCTCAACTCAGGCGGGGTTCTTCTCTTTCTGCTCTTTGGGATACACTCTAGGAAAAGTTTTAGGTGTGCAGATAGACTCAGTGGCACCTGTTGATGTAGTATTTAAGACTTCAGCTGCCAGAGGGTGGGTCTCTAAGTTCACTAAGGCTCCTTTAGCTGTGCAGACCATGTTGGCAGCACCTTCAAAAGCCCTTCTCCCTACATTTTAAATTACAGTAATAAACTGCTACATACCACCTGAAGGATCTAACTTCTATAATCATAACTTCTGGAAGGTGTTACGTTCACTTATATTTGAAACAACATATAACTCTTCAGAAAGTGAAATGCTAATAATTGGGGACTTAAATGGAAGGATCAGACTGTCTGATGCATTAAGTGACAATACAATACTAGAATACATAGATATTATCTCCCCATTATCCACTAGGAAAACATTAGATAACAAAGTAAATAACTTAGGAAAAAAACTTAACTAGTATGCTAAAGGCTCATCATCTATATCCTCTAAATGGAAGTCTAGATGGAGACAAAGAAGGTAACTATAAGTACTGTACATAGCACCAGCTGGCTCTTCAGTACTGGATCTAGCTTTATGGTCTGGTCAATGTAATTTCTGGCTATTCCTCAGAATAGTTATAAGACCTGAAAGCGATCACTGTTGTCTCATTTTAAAGGGCCGGAATGAAAATTCTAACAGCAAAGAAAAATTAGAATTTCCACAAAATGAATTCAGAAATAATAGAAAAATTCAATGGCACCAAGGAAGCAGTGAAAGCATGAACTTACTTATTAAGGAATTCTTTAGGGAATACCTAATTGTGGACTTTAGGTTAATGGAGGTTGAAAGATTCAGAGAAAAAAATTAGTGATCTATTTTTACAAATTAGAAAGTGTATTTACAAAAAACCTATAATAGGACAACACAAGCAACATATTGGCTGGTATGACCCAGAATACAAGGCATATAAAGTGCAATTAAAAATAAAAATAAAAGAGACTAAGGAGTCAAATGATAGAATGAAATACAAAAGCTAAAACTACGAAAGGAGACAATACAACTATTTTTTAACAAAGAAAAAAAAACTATTTTAATCATTCACAATGGAACAGAATGTTGCAGGCCATTAGGAAAAGAGATTATAAGGCTTTCTGGTTAATGGTAACAAAGGGAATCAGCAATCATAAAGAATCATTGGATACTTACATATCAGAACCGCAATGGGTAATGTGCATTGTGGGGGCATGTGTGATTTTGTATTTTCTTGAAACTTGGCTTCCCAGCCAAATGCCCTTTGAGGTAACCCTTTCCTCAGTGTTTGCCCACAGAGGTTCTTTGTCTTTTAAATATGTTTTTTACTGACACATTCTTCAATCAAAATGCACTGACAGGGTTGTCAAATGAGTTTGTAAAACCAGGTGGAATACTTATTCAAAGAGAAGAAGTATATAGGACATTAAAATCCATTAAATTAAAAAAAGAACCAAGCCTGGATATGAATCTGGCAGAAGTGCACCTAGCTAGTCCACCACAATGGTGCACCTTAGTATGCATTTTTACAACAATTGCATCAGAACCAGTTTTTTCCAGACATGTAAAGAGGGGCAGAAATCATTTCAATACATAAGAAAGGCAGTACAAGAGATCCTGGCTATGTACAGGCCAATTAGCCTTCTAGATGTGAACCTACTCTAAAATAATCTTAGACTAAAACAACAAATTGAAAACACTGGACGTCTGTCTGAATTTCAGGCAGTGTTCAGGAATGGGTATGCAATGACTGATAACTGTTTTATCCGGTCATATTTGATCAAAAAAATATGTTAGAGTAAGGAGACAAAACCTTTATATTGCATTTATTGATTTCTCTGCTGCATTTGATACCATAGTTAGAGAAATACTTTGGTCCACTATGTTAGAGGAAAAAAAATATGCGATTATAAGGATAATTTCTAATCTATATGCCAACAATTGGGCAAGAATCAGAATGGGCAGAGGCAAAAACTTGACAAAATCAATACTTGTCAATAAAGGAGTGAGACAGGATTGTGTTCTTTTATTTATTTTTATTTATGACTTTGATAACTGGGTGAGTGCACTGATCCCAGGGACTGTTTTCAGGCATGACCCGGGCCGTAACACATGGCACAGGGTGACAGTGGAGTACAAGGTACAGTAATATACATGAAACAGATTTGATACAGGCAACAACAGTAAGCACAATATACAGGTGTGATGCATAGATCCATTTGAGAACAGTGAATACAAATTTTTAATATTGGACATGAGGAGATTTGGTACAAAACAAACAAATCGTAGGCACATTGTACAATGTGTGACTGCATCATCCAAAATGCAAGAAATACACAGAATACTTAGTAAAAAAAAAAATATATATATATATATATATATATATATATACAATATGTACAGGCAAGGAAGCCAAATATTACTGTGAAAAATATGATATAACAGTTGTAGGCAGGAATTGACTAGTGTGGGTAGGTGGGTAACCCCTGGACTGGGGAGTTGACTAGTGTGGGTTGGTGTCAGACCCCAGGGAGCAGCTGCCGGATGAGTTTGCCAGGAACCAGACTTTAAGGCAGGACTTGAAACTGGAGTTTGTGTCAGTGGAATGGAGTTCAGCCAGTAGTTTGTTTCACTGCAAAGGGGCAGCTGCAGACCAAGCTCTGCTACCCATGTTGGTGGATACCATAGGAACAGCTAGAGGCGGAGTACCATTAGAGCGGAGGTTGCGGAGGAGCATTCTGGTTTTCAGAAGGACAGTTGGGGGGATTCTGGAGCAATGCGGATGACATTGTCTACCTTGCAGCAGATGGCTAGGTCAAAGTGATCTTGTAGCGGTAGCCATCCAAGGGTATTATAGAGGGTACAGTGGTGAGTGGAGAACAGGGCCAGCAAAGCAAAGCGACAGGTGCCGTTGTAGGCAGCAGAGAGTTTAGCCATGGCACTAGCTGAGGTCCTGACATAAATAGGGGATCAGTAGTCAAGAATAAGGAGAAGATTAACCTGGACAATGGCTAGTCTGGCTTCAGTGGTAAGGTATTGCCTGAATCTATAGGTGGCACCTAACTTTTGATGGAACCTTCTGACAAGGGAATTTGCATGCTCATTAAAAGTGAGGGAGGGGTCGAGCAGTGCTCCTAAGTATTTGTAGATGTTGACATCCTCCAGGGCTGGGCCATCTGGAGTGAGAATGCGTAAGGGGGCATGGTTTTTAGTTTTGGACAGAAAGGGCTTAGATCTGGACAGCATGGATTTAGTTTTTTTGGCATTTACTAAGAGGAGGTTTTTTGAGAACCAGTTGTGGGCCGCAGCATAGTTATGCAAGAGAACTGAGGAGATTGCGGCTGTAGATTTGTCACTGTGAAAGAGGACAAGGTCATTGGCTTACAGGAGAGAGTGACAGTTGAGGCAGTTGAAGGGAAGCACATTAACAAATAAGAAGAAAAGGAGGGGACCCAGGATTGAGCCTTGAGATGACCCCCACAAAGACAGGCAGGGTGGGGGAGCAGGTTTGACCACTACACACAAATTGTGAGCAATTGGTAAGGTAGTTAGTGAACCAGCTTGTGACATTCTGAAAACAACCAAGGAAGCTAAGCTTGGAGGTAAGGAGAGCATGGTTAACCATGTCAAAATCCTTTGAGAGGCTGACGAAGACAGCCCTGGTGGCTTTACCATTATCCATATGAGAGACGATGTGGTCGGTCAGAAGGCAAGGGCAGTGGCAGTGGAATGATTCTTGTGAAAGCCATGCTGTTGGTTGCATAGGAGGTGTTTGCCTATGTACTCAGTGAGCTGATTGTGGACTGCTCTCTCGAGTAGTTTACTGAGATGAGGGAGGATGGATATCGGACGGTAATTGTCGGAGGATTTGGGGTCACCAGATTTAAGAATGGGGATTACCTTAGCTATCTTCCATGGGTCAGGCATGGAGGAGGTGGAAAGGGCAAGGTTAAAGATGAAGGTGAGTGGCCTGGCAATTGCTGGAGAGATCAGCTTAAGGAAGACTGGAGATAGCCCATCAGATCCTGAGGAGCCGTGGTTAGGTAGACTTTTGAGTAGCTTCACTGTGTCATATATGGGGAGGGCTTTAAAATAGAATGGGGGTATTTGCGGGTGAGTGGCAGAGCTGGAGGTAGATGGCAGTGTATCAGGTATTAGGGCTGAGCTTTGAGGTTGGGCAGTTGGCAGTTTATTTAGGTACATGGATAAGTTGGTGAACTTACAGTTGAAGATACTGGCCACATCATGAGGGTCTGTCAGCAGCCTATCCTGGGAGTTGAGATGTGGTGCAGCGTAGCTGGGGCAGGGGTTTAGAAGGGAGCTGATTGAGTCCCAGAATTTTCTAGGGTCTCCAAGGTTGGCCTTTGGCAGATGACAGAAGTGGGTCTGTTTCAAAAATTTGGCCTGTTGTTTACATTTGTTCCTCATGAGCCTGTAAGCATCCCAGAGGGCAGGAGAGGGGGTCACTTTGAAAGTGGACCAGGCACGGTCTCTGGCCATCACAAGGGTTAGGAGGTCTTTAGAGACCCAGCGCGAGTACCAGCCTCTGACCTGCCTCTCTCCCATGGTGACACGGAAAAAGCAGTCCTTGAGTGTTAGTAGAGTCCGGGTAAATGTGGAAACTGCCGTGGCTGCATTGGAAAGGGAAAAAAGCATGGACCAGTCCAAGGACAGGGCCTCCTCAAGGAGATTTGTGGAGACTAGGCAACTGAAATTTCTGAGAGATAGGTATTTGGGTGGGGGGTGCTTTAGTTTGGAAGACCAGAGGAGATAGGTCAGTGAGTGATCGCTTATAGAGTCAGCCATGGTGCCAGCATGTAATGCTCGGTTCACCCTGTTTATGAGGATCCAGTCTAGTAGAGTCTGGGTGGCCGGGCGTGGATTAAGTCTGGTGGGGAGATTGATCGCCTGCACCAGGTTGTTCTGCTTTAACAGGGATACATAGTCAGGCTGGTGGCAGCTCAGCCAGTTTAGATTAAAGTTGCCAAGAAGGATAGATTTCCTATGGGGAGTTAGAGAGCTCAGGCCTTGGAGGAGGCTGGTGAGTCCAAGCCATGTCTTTTGTTGGCACCCTTTGCAGACTGTGTGAGAGACCTTTTGGCACCATGCATTTCTGCTTAAAGTTGAATCAGCATAATATTCTGTGGTAATTTGCATATGCAGCCCATGATGCTTTGCATTGTGAGGGCATGTGTGATTTTGTATTTCTTTGAATATTGGCTTCCCAGCCAATGTCCTTTGGGGTAACCATTGCCTCAGTGCTTGTGCACAGAGGTTCTTTGTCTTTTAAATTGTTTTTTATTTTAATTGGGTTCACCACAACATAACCCAGATAGACCATCTTAGAGTAACTGGTTCATTCCACTGGAGTGTCAAACAGACGAGGCATACTGATGAGTCCTGGTAGGATGAAACACGTGTCTATGTCTTTTGTTGGCACTCTTTGCAAACTGTGTGAGAGGCCTTTCGGCACCATTCATTTCTGCTTAAAGTTGAACCAGCATAATATTCTGTGGTGATTTGCATATGCAGCCTATGATGCTTTGCATTGTGAGGGCATGTGTAATTTTGTATTTCTTTGAATCTTGGCTTCCCAGCCAATGCACTTTGGGGTAACCATTGCCTCAGTGTTTGTGCACAGGGGTTCTTTGTCTTTATAATGTCATTGTCTTATATATCAACTTAATGAAGCTACTCCCTTTGGACATAATTTCTATTTAATCTTTTATATGCTATGGGTGTGCCACACTTGAAACTGGTCTGATATTGTATTGAAATTGTACTAAAATAGATTGACATATATATATATATATATATATATATATATATATAGCAATGTTAGTTATTTAAACAGTGAGAGCTGCCAAGAAATTGTAAGGCCCTGTTCACGCTGCAACATGGTTGGGTAAAACGTGTTGTAAAATGGATTAGTGCTTGCTGTGTTGCACTGTCTGCATTGTTGTAAGTGTTTTTTAATCCATGTTTAACATCTTGTCACGGTGTTCACACTGTGATCTGTACTCCTTGTTGAAGTGCATTGCAGTTTCCCGAAGGTGCTAAAAGCTGCTTACCAGCATGCAGTGGGTGCATGCCTCACATCCCATGATGCAGCTGTAGTTGCCTAGGTTTTGTTTACAAATGGTACCCCTCAGTGACTCTGCAGTGCTTGCCATCATTTCTGCCTATTACAGGAGAGTGAAAAGAATGAGAATGTTGAGGCTAGGCAGGTGTTTGAATGTGTTACAATGCAGGCAGCACAGGATGCAAGTTTTAAGGCAGAAAATGTTGATGTTTATTGTTTTATTGTACAATATAATCATGACTGCTTACATGGCTCTTACAATGGATAAAGGCATATGGTGAATGGAAAGGAGCTCTGCCTGGTGTAATGATATTGTACGGAACACCTGGCAGGATGATGAGTGGTTTCAGAATTTTTGGATGACCAAGGCTTCATTTTATATGCTGTGCAAAGTAATGCACCTGGGAAACAAAAACCCAAGGGAAGAGTACACAATGGGGGGTGAGATACTGACAACAACAAACATGGAAAGGGACCTGGGGGTAGTCATATCAGATAACCTAAAGGTAGGCCAGCAATGTGAGAAGGCAGTAAGGAGAGGGCTGGGGGATACTGGGATGCATAGGGAGAGGCATCACTAGTAGAAAGCAGGAAGTTGTTGGTCCTCTGTACAGGAAAGGGAAAGGGGAAATTGTTTAACCAGGAAAGGCACACTAAGCTGGAGCTTGTTTCCTGGTGTGACCTGGGAGCACAAGGAAGTTAAGTGACTTGCTCAGGGTCACACAGTATGCAAGTGGGAGCTGATGGGATTTAAACTCAGGTCTCCAGGTTTGCAGCTCAGTGCTCTTAACCATTATGCTATACTGCCTCAGTTGGTACAGACTACAGACAGTTGGTAAGACCACATTTGGAGTACTGTGTACTGTTCTGGAGACCCCATCTCCACAAAGATATAGACAAAGTGGAGGTTGTCCAAAGAAGGGCAACCCAAAATGGTGCAGGGTCTGCATCAGAAGACCTATGAAGAAAGACTAAAGGAGCTTAAGATGTATAGCATCAAGGAAAGGGGGGGGGGACATGATAGAAACTTTCAAATACCTCAAGGGAATCAACAAAGTCCAAAAGGGTAGCATCTTTCAGAAAAAGAGAAGTGCAAGAACTAGGGAGCACAATTTGAAGATAAGAGGGTGATGGCTCAGAGGCAATGTGAGGAAGTATTTCTTCACAGAGAGGGTTGTAGATGCACGGAATGGCCTTTATGAGGAGGTCGTAGAGTCAAAAACAGTGGGGGAATTCAAGAATGCATGTGACAGACATAAGGCAATTCTAGTGGAGTGTAGGAGGAAGTAGGCTATTGGTTAACTAGGATCTGCAGCTTATCCATTAGGCAGGGAAATAGACAGACTAGGTGAGCCAAGCGGTCCTTATCTGCCATCAAATTCTATGTTTCTATGTTTCTATGTGCTCCAAAGTTCATAATGTTTATTGTGAAGCAGGACACCCAGCTTAGAAAATGTCTACTTGTGGATAAATGAGTTGTGATTACACTATGGAAGCTTGTAACTAATGTTGAATACCGCATCCTGGGCCATCTATTTGGGGTTGGGCATTCTACTGTCTGTGAGACAGTGAGCGAGGTACAGTATGCCATGCAATAGTAACAGTTCTAATGCCACGTCATATTCTTTGCAAACATCACTGAGGTAGTGACAAGGTTTGAAAGGGAATGGGGTTTTCTATGCTGGGGAGGAGCCACGGATGCCACCCATTTCCCCATCATATGGCCACCCCATAACACAACTGAATACTTTAACTGTAACAGTTATTATTCAGTCATAGTGCAAGCAGTTGTGGACCACAAGTTTTGTTTTGAAGATGTCAGTATTGGATGGCCTGGCAGAGTGCATGACGCACGGGTATTTAGAAATAGTGCTGTGTATCAAAAGGGGCAGAATGGCACCATGTTCCTGGCAGTTGTGAGGGACATTGGAGGAATATGTGTCCCAAAAGTTATGATTGGTGACCCTGCATGCTGTCTGCTTCCATGGGTCATGAAGGCCTTTCCATACTACATAGATCTGAGAAAGGGAAACTACAATTATACACTAAGCCGAGCAAGAATGGTGGTTGAATGTGCATTTGGTCACCTGAAAGGGCGCTGGAGATGTCTACTAAAGAGGATGGAATTCTTCATTGAACATATCCCAGTAATTGTAGCTGCCTGTTGCTTCATGATGTCCATAATGACCTGACTAAGCTGTCCTTCATAATGTGTGCAAGTCCAAGTCAGAGTTGTTCCTTCAGGAGTGGATATGTGAAACAGATGTGTTTCAACAACCTGGAATTGATCAAGCAAGTTATGAAGACAGCTCTGTGGCCGAGCTTGGATGTCAGACACATGCCATTCATGAAGTCCTAGCTACCCTTCTATAGACTATGTGGAGTTTGTAGTGGTTAGTTTTACGTCTGTTAACTCAGGTGCTTTCAGGTATTGCAGTATGGTGTATTAAAACCTGTGTCCTTCACATAAATGAGTGCAAAAGTTATTGTGAAATGAGTTACTGTATAGTTTATTAACACAACAATTAGAAAAAAGCAATACATGTAGCACATGTTTAGCTAAAGCAATGGTGACTGCTTACAGTTGATGGTAAATACGTTTCTTCGTTAACAATTTTATTTACAACACAGCATCAAATGTTTAAAATACATATAACTGCAGGTTTTTTTATCTCAGGCAAACTGTTTCTTTTTTGGTTCTCTATAGAGCAAGACTATTTAAGAAAAAATACTGTTACTGCTACATCTTTTCTGACAGAGGCTTGGTCATGAGTGAGGTTCCCCAGGGATCAGTAATGGGGCCCACAATGTTCAACATATTTATTAGTGACATACAAGCAGGACCAAATAACTACCTTTCAAAATTTGCAGATGATGCTAAACTAGGGGGCAGAGTTAATGAGCCTACCAATTTGGCATCACTAGTTACCAATCTAGGAAAAATAAAACATTGGGCTACCCAAAACAAGATGATCTTCAGTCTTGATAAATGCATTGTTCTCGACTTTGGGAGAAACAACCCAAAGCAAAACTACTATCTGAACAATATAAAACTTAAAACATCTATTTGTAAAAAAGACCTGGGGATACTCATACCTAACAAACTTAACATCTAGGGAACACTGCATAAAAACAGCTAAAATGACCAATGGTCTCCTAGAACAAATCAAATGCACTAAGGAGAGCCAGGGGGATACTGGGATGCATAGGGCGGGGCATCACAAGTAGAAAAAAGGGAAGTGGTTATCCCTCTGTACAGACAGTTGGTGAGACCCCATCTGGAATACTGTGAGCAGTTTTGGAGACCCCATCTACGCAAGGACATAGACAGGATGGAAGCAGTCCAGAGGAGGACAACTAAAATGGTGCAGGGTCTGCATCAGAAATCATATGAAGAGAGACTGAGAGAGCTTAAAAGGAGGGACGAGGGGGATATGATAGAAACTTTTAAGTACCTCAAGGGAATCAACAAAGTCCAGGAGGTAGCATCTTTCAGAAAAGAGATGTGTAAGAACAAGGGCACAATTTAAAGATAGAGGGGGCGGCTCAGGGGTAATGTGAGGAAATTTTTTCATGGAGAGTGGTGGATGCATGGAACCACCTTCCTGGGGAGGTTGTTGGGTCTAAAACAGTGGGGGAATTCAAACATGCATGGGACAGACATAAGGCAATTGTAGTGGGGGGTTGCAGGAAGTAGGCTGTTTAACTAGAATCTGCAGCTTATCCAATAGGTAAGGAAATAGGCAGACTGGGTGGGCCAAGTGGTCCTTATCTGCCATCAAAGTCTATGTTTCTATGTTTCTATGTATGGAACAGTATAGCAACCCTTTGTATAAGGACTTTCATAAGACCATATATTGACTATGGCTTCCAGTTTTGGAACCCCTACCTTAAAGAGGACATACTCTGCCTAGAAAAAATACAGAGAAGAGCAACCAAAATGGTACCAAGACTTACACATTTAGATTACCCTACAAGACTAAAACTCACTGGACAACATTCACTAGAAACTAGGAGGAAAAGAGGTGACTTGCTAATGACACACAAGTTACTTCAATCACCCACCCTTATGAGTCACTGCAGACTTTTTTTTTCAACCAGACGGATAGTCCCTAGACTGCATAATAAGAAGTTAAAGGTCCAATCCTTTAAAACCAACAAAAGGAGACATTTTTTCTCCTTAAGAGCACCAAGGCTATGAAACAGGCCCAGGATCTTCTCGCACCCCGAGCAGCGCCCACGGAGATTGGCGGCATCAGCACTGCCGCTGCCGATGAACACTCAGATGCTTCCCTCCTGGCCTCCTGGCCCTGCCTCCTGGACCCCTTCTCAGGTAACCACCGCTAAACTCCCACAACCGCCCAGCTTCTAGCGCCTCCTCCGATTGGTGCACCTACTGCTTTGGCGGCCCCTGATTGGACCAGCGATCAGCCCTCTCCTTCTGATTGGACAGCCTTTTCTGCCAAGCCAGCCAAGCTGCTACCCGACCAGTGGAGCCCTCCAGCCGGATTGGCTGCTAGCCTGGGTCTATTCTCTTCTTTCCTTTCTACAGAGCTATTTTGGACTGTGTAATGACTAATGTTGCTGCCATACTACATAGCATAAAAGCACTGTAATGTAAAGCTTGCTTATGTCATATCTAATTATCTCTGCTACCGTACAGCTTAAGTGAAGTGATACAGACTTTTTATGTAGACATTATAGTCAGTTGCATCCCTCGCAACTGCAAGCCTAGCTAGATAGCTAATTTAATCAACTCCAGCCTTGCCCCATGTTGTTTCTACTCCTGCTGTTGACTCTTTACTATCTTCCAAGCAAGCCTGCCATTTTCCTTCTGCCTATTCTCCAAATCCCTGTTTTCGCGCTCCCTAGAGCCATATATTCTCTGCTTTTTTTCCCTCCCTTAACTCCTGCACTAAGCTCTATTTTTGTAGCCTGCCTCCCTCCCACGTCCATCTAAACTTATTCCTCCCTAAATCTCTACCTCCTGAATTAATTCCTGTCCTTTGTCCTAAGTTCGCTCCCCCAACCCCTGTTCAAGTTCCAGCCTGCCTCCTGCCTTCCTTTGTTCCCCACAACTACTTATTTGATCTGTTTTCCTTTTTTCCCTCCCAGGATCTTCTCGCGCCATGAGCAGCTCTCATGGAGCCTGGCGGCATCAGCGCCACCACCGCCGAACACTCAGACACATCCCTCCTGCCCTCCTGCTCCTGTCTCCCGGAGCCCTTCTCAGGTAACCACCGCTAAACTCCCACAGCTGCCCAGCTTCTAGTGCCTCCTCCGATTGGTGCACCTAACGCTTTTGTGGCCCCAGATTGGACTGGCGATCAGCCCTCTCTTTCTGATTTGAGCGCCTTTCCTGCCAAGCCAGCCAAGCTGCTACACGACCTGTGGAGCCCTGCAACCAGACTGCCTTAGCCGATGCTAGCCTGGGTCTATTCTCTTCTTTCCTTTCTACAGAGCTATTTTGTCCCACCACCACCACCCCCTCCCAGGTCATCTATTAAATAGGCTACTTGCTCCGACCCTTTCTATCTGCTCCAATCCTTTTCCTAAAAGTACTACCCCTCCCCTCTTCTCTCCCCTTGCTATCTGCCTAGCACTTCTCATGACTGCTCCTCTTCTCCCTCTCTTAACACTACCTCACTGTAGCTTGTACCTCTGTACACTCCCTATCTGTGCCTCCTGTACACTTAGCAATAATGGCACAAACAATAACATATTTATTTTCGATCTTCTCCATCCTATTTTTCCTACCCCTTTTAACACCACCTTTAAGTTGCTACCCTGCATCCCCCCCTCCGCTGAATTTACTCATCCTACAAATGTCCCCCCAAAAGTCCACAGCATCTCTCCCAGCTACCATCTGGTCCTGTTTCCCTATGAGCCCCACCACCTCACACTATTTCTTTGGTTGCCTCCTGTTCTCCCTCTTCCAAAGCAGAGTCCACTTTCTCCACACCACCTGCCCTACTGCCTCCCCTAAATGGCGCTTGGCCAAATCTTGGTGCCTCCACATACTCCGCCACCTCCTAACCCTTGCTCTACTACTGCTGGCTGCAGGGAATATACACCCTAATCCTGGCCCATCACCAACCCCTAGTCACAGCTACCCCATGCCTAACCCCTCATCCAAGGCCACCACTGACACTCGCTCTGGCTCCCTTCCCCGAGGACTACACCTACTCCATCTAAACATTCGTAGCCTAGCCCCCAAGCTCGATCAGCTCCAGGTTCTAGCCACCCACCACGCCCCTGACATAATCATCCTATCTGAGACCTGGCTAAACCCAAACCTCCCAGACCCAACCATCGCCATTCCAGGGTTCATCATCACTCGGCAGGACCGACCCACCAGAGCTGGAGGGGTGGCTATCTACACCAGCTCAGCCCTACAATTTTCTGTCTCTCTTTCTCTCTCAAAAGCTGAACCCAAAGCCTACAAGCTGCTTATGCTGAAATTGTCCCCTCTTTCCTCACTACCCATCTTGGTGGCTGGTATTTATTGTTGCCCTGGCATTCCAACCACAACAGTCACCGACCTTCTGAGCCAACTGATGTCTCTTGCCCAGTCAGGTGAACTATATGCCATGGGTGACTTTAACCACAACTGGCCAGTCCCTGCTTTTAGCAAAACCCGAACCGAGATATCTGCTCTCAACCTTACGCAAACCATTATGGAACCTACACGGTCAAACCATAAGACCGGAAACCACACCCTTCTTGATTGGGCGCTTACCTCCCAACCACACCACGTCGTCAGCTCTGGCCTTTTTCCTGACTCCATTAGCGACCACCACCTAACCTACTTGGTCCTCAAAATCCATCGAGTTAAATCCCATCCCAAATTTATGTTCCAACGGTCATATAAATCCATAAACCTCTCCCCTCTCCTGGAAGAGCTAGCTCACTCTAACTGGGACCCAATCCTAAAATGCTCTAACATGGATGCTGCCCTTACACAATTCCAGAACACCTTCCTTGCCACCTGGGACAAACATGCCCCCTGCGCCATGCTAAGCTCGAGGATCTCATCTTCCCTGGATATCATCCGAGCTGATAGCTTGCCAACAAGCCCGTGACAGGGCATAGCATATTTACAAATCCATGCTCCTCCCAGGTGACAATATCACCTACCGCATGCTCCTAAACAAGTGCACAAAGGCCATCCACTTAGCTAAGTCTGAATAGTTTAACAACACTCTAAACGCAAATCTTGGGAGGCCTTCTAAATTCTGGAAAGTCATCAACTCCCTTTTCTCCCCCCCCAACAACAAATTCCCCCCTCTCCTTCTTGCCCAGGGGACTGTACTCTCTGACCCCTGACGGTAGCCTCCAAGTTCAATTTCTACTTCACTACTTGTGCTAAGACCCTCCTGGACTCCCTTCCTCCTGTAACCCCACCCACTCCCCAGACAGCTACCCCCATACCTCTCAAGTGTCCCTGATTTTCAGGGATGTCCCTGATTTTGCCTTAAAACTTTACTCTGTCCCTCCTAAAATTTGTGTTTTTGTGGCTAAACAGTGGGGACTGTAAGCACAAAACAATGTCATGCATTAAAGTTACAGACTTGTTCTTCTTTAGAAAATGCATTTTGCACTAAGCCCCATATTCTACTAGCTTTCTGGGTGGATATCTCTAATTTTGAAGATGTGTCCCTGATTTTGGTCTTTTGTCCCTGATTTTTTTAAGCCTTGTCCCTGATTTATGAGGCAGGAGGTTGAGAGGTATGGCTACCCCCCTACTGCCTGGTCAGAACCCTTTCTCCTTCAAACACATCTCCCCTATCGAAACCTTAGATGCCCTTCACTCCCTGAATCCCACCAAAGGTAAATCTCCCAATGGTCTCAACAACAAACTCCTCTTCCTATCTGCCCCTGCCATCGCTACTCCACTCGCTGCCCTGCTAAATCTTTCATTCACCACTGAGTCATTCCCCACAGAGTGGAAGCATGCCACCATCCTACCTCTACCAAAAGGAGGAGATCCTACCTCCGCTGCTAACTACCATCCCATCTCCCTCCTCCCCACTCTCGCCAAACTCCAGGAACACCTAGTACTATCTCAACTCTCCCACTTTCTCTCTGAAACTAACTTCTTCACTCCATTCCAGTCCGGTTTTAGAAACAAACACTCTACCACCACCTCCCTACTAAGACTCACAGACTCCATCCTCTCTGGGATGGACAAAGGACAAATCTACTGCCTCTATTTTCATCAACCTAGCCAAAGCATTCAATACGGTATCCCACTTCCTCCTACTATCCTGCCTATCAGGGGCTGGGCTATCGGCGTCTGCCACAAATTGGTTCAGTGCCTACCTACAAAATAGAACCCAATCTACAAAAATAGCTGACTGCAGCTCCCCCCCGTCCCCTATTACCACTGGCATTCCCCAGGGCTCAGTCCTTGGCCCCATTCTCTTCTCCATCCTACTAAATGATCTGCCAAAAGCTTGCTCCACTACTTCAATACACATGTACACTGATGACACAGTCCTCTTTACTTCCGGCTGTACCTATGAAGAAGTCACCTCTAATCTTCAGACCGACTTCAAAAAAGTAGAACACTGGCTCAACTTCAACCAACTCTCCCTAAATGCCAAGAAAACAGTCTCTATGTCTTTCGGCACTAGACAGAGACTATCCAGACTTACATCTCCTCAGATCTTCCGTACCTAAATAACACCATCCTTGAAGACATGCCCTCCTTTAGGTACCTGGGGGTTTGGCTTGATCGCCACCCATACCTCTCAACCTCCTGCCTCATAAATCAGGGACAAGGCTTAAAAAAATCAGGGACAAAGGCCCAAAATCAGGGACACATTTTTAAAATTGGTGCTATCCACTCAGGAAGCTGGCAGAATAAGGGACTCAGTGTATAATACATTTTCTGAAGAATAAGAAGTCTGCAACTGTATTGTTTGACATAATTTTATTCTTACAATCATCACTGTTTAGTCAGGGGAACACAGATTTTAGGAGGGACAGAGTAAAATTTTGAGGTGAAATCAGGGACATCCCTGAAAATCAGGGACACTTGAGAGGTATGTCGCCACCTCTCCTTTTCCACACACGTAGATGCCATCCTATCAAAACTGCTCCCTTAGCTAGGCACCCTCTATAGAAACCACACTAGTCTCCCGCTTCCTGTGAGATGCGAAATAGTCCAGAAAATGATTCTACCCTCCTTTGACTACTGCGATGTTGTCTGCAGCTCTGCCTCAAAGTCCACCTTAGCCAGACTGGACCCCTCTTCAATGCTTTCTGCAGCTTCGCCCTCGATGCCCGCCCCACACCCATCACTGCGAACTCTTCCATTCACTGGCCCTTCCATCCCTGAGCAACCGACACCTACTTCACAGTGCTAAATTTGTTTCTAACTTCTGGCCCTGTTTCCTTCCACTCTACCTCGTCTCCTCCCTATCTTCCCCACCTACCCCTGCCCTCGCCTCAGGTCTACTGACTCCAGGCTATTAGTAATCCCTCACTGAAGGACCTCTGCAGGCCAATCAGCTTTCTCTTACCTCCTTCCTAAGCACTGGAATGGCCTGTGGCCCAAAACCACCATTCTTCCTCCAAACACTCTCTATCCTCTGCCCTCACTAACTTCCTTGCACCTAATTGTACCTGCCCCTGACCTCCCCCCCCGACTGATTCTCTTCCCCCCCAATCCCCTCCTCCTTACGCGCCTGACCAGCGGCTCGGCCTTTGCCCAAATGACTGCCTTATATATTGCCCTAAACAACCCATGCACTTACCCTCTCATGACACTTCTGCTATCTCCCTTCTTATGCCCGCCAACATGCTCCCTAAGTCAACCCCCTTATCTTTCCCAGTGTTTACTATCCAGACCTGTCACCTCTCCCTGGCCCCAAGCTCCGACTTCCATTTCTCTCTGCCAACTTGGTGCATCATACTTCAATTCAATCTCTGATATAGGCACTTATGTAATCACTTATAGTTCTAGATGTGTAATCAAATATGTTATTCCACCCTCCTTGTGCCACATGTATGTATTATCTCCTCATGTAACAAGTTTGTAGTTAACCACACTTAACTATGTAACAATTGTTTGTATTGCTCGACTCCAAGTTCAACCTATTGATTGTTGTATGTATACCCTCCTCCCTTGTCCCCCCCACCCCGTCGCACCATGGGACGAGCATCTTTTTGCTCAGTGTGCCTCTCCTGGTGAAACATTTTCAATAAACAATAATAAACATCCTGCCACAGGAACTGGTGGATGCATGTAACCTAAACTCTTTTAAAAATAATTTGGACATTTAGATAAGGGAGAACTTACATTAAGTTCTGTAATGACCCACAAAATGTGGGAGACATCCTCAATGGGCTTTGGCCTTCTTTTGTCCCTTAAACCAAGTAATATCAAGTAATACTGGCAAGTGCAACTTGAAAAACTTTTTAAAAACCCAGTCAAATTGATTCCTTTTTAGAACACTGTTTAATAAAGTATGTTTAGTACTTGCAAGTTGAAATAGTTAAAATGTTTAGTGAAACTGTTACATTTTTTTTAATACTGGCAAGTAAAACTTTTTAAAAACACAGTCAAACTGACTTATTTTTGGGTTTCTTATAGAACCACACTGTTTAACAAAGTACATTTAGTACTTGCAAGTTAAAATAGTACAAATGCTTATTGAAACTGTCAATTTTTTTTAATACTGCCAAGTTAAACTTGTAAACATTTTAAAACTCAGTGAAACTGTCACACTTTTGATTCCTTATAGAAAAGCATTGTTTTATATAAAAGTACTTTTAGTACTAGCAAGTTAAACTTGTTAAAAGGTTTAAAATTCAGCAAAACTGTCAAATATTTTTGGATCTGTATAGAAAAAGGCCCCCATATTCAAAGGTCCACTGCAATATTGTGCAAGTGCCTGCATCATGCATCTGAGATGCACCGGCCTAAAATAGTGAGATATTCAGAAGATGCACCATGAGATGTGATTGCACATGTCCAGCTAAATATCCCAAACATGTGCGATTGAGCAGTGGGAGATGCATGGCAGGTAACCTGAGCCCTATGCGGAGCATGGGAAAATGCGCAATGCAAAGCTACTTGCATAATGTGCAAAATCGCAATATTCAGCCAGGATATGCAAATGACCTCATTACACATTCCAAGCCCATCTCTCACATATGCAGCTCATTACTGGAATATATTCAGGCCATTTTCATAGCCATCGGCATGCTCAGTTTCAGCTTTGCAGGGCTGCCCCACCACTCCACAAGGAGGAACAGGAGGTACTGCAGCCTAGCAGTCAGGTGTGCTGGAATGTTTGCCTGTGGATGCATAGACTGCATTGGCCTGGGTACAGTGCTAGTACCCATAGCCATGTACAAGGTCCGACTGGGGTACAGGGGGCCCACCTGGACATGCAACAGGGGAGGGCACAGGGTGACACAGTCTGATCAGTATACCACATGCATGTGATACACCAGCTCCATATGCAGCATACAGTCATCTGCAGTGCCCCCACCCCAGTGTGAGAGAAACTTGGTGATAACTGCAAGGAATGGCAGTGTGCAGAGGGTGCCCAGGAACCCAAGAGTGAGTGGGTCCCACTTGTGTGCACCTATGATGTACCACCATAGGTGTGTGCCACAGTTCAGTCCCTGGCCTGTGCCTGGCTGCCCCTTGTCCACCAGACTACCTGGACACCATTGCCAGAGATGGTAGCCAGGGTGCATGCCACCACCAGGTGACATCATGCAGGCTGCATGGTTGCAGGCCAAGACCCCGGTACATTTGTTGCATTGTGGCTGTCTGCTCTGCTGGTGTCCCCGAGGGGCACCTGACAGCACTGGCATGTGGCTGCTGGGTGTCTATGTCCAGGATGCAGAGGGGGGGTTGCTCCCTGGATGGTGCCGGTGATGACATGGCACCTGTGGCTCTGGGTACTTTCATCCTGGCAAGACAGTTGTGTGTGGTTGGCTGGAGCATGTTCTGGTGCTCTTCCTAGGGCTGTCTCTGGATGGACTGCCTGTGGGTGGCTTGCTGATTTAGGCCATCTTTTTGTATGCCTAACTTGGGGCGTCTCATTTCTGAGATGTGCAGCAGTTGTGCAGCACATTTTGGCTAAATATAGGGATGCATGACATATTCATGGGAAATCCCCCTTTATTTGTGCTGTATACATTATTTCTGCACGATGGTGCATCTGGAGATGCATGATGCATCTCTCCCTTTTGAATATCATGGTTCTGCACATTTTCTGAGATGCGATGTGCATCTCCATTTTGGGCTGTGCATCTCCCAAGACTATTTTATAGAAAAGTACTACAGTACTGGCATGTAAGACTTCTACAAATGCTGAAAACATAATCAAACTGTATTGGTTCCTATAGAACAACACTGTTATAAAAACTAATGTTACTACTGTACATAAAAGTTAAACTTCATAAAATGTTTAAGAAAACAGTCAAACTATCTATTTTTAACCCTGCATACTGGAAGTTTCTTTACCATTAAATACTGTTTAACATTCAAACTATGGTGTACGACTTTTTACTTCTTCAAAAAAACAACAATGGCACAGTTAAAGTGATGCTCCAACATACATCAAATGATAAACCAACATTTTATGTTTGTTAAATACAAGGTGCAACAATTATGTAAACTTGCTTTCAAAATTCCCTTTTGAATTCTTGGGTACACTACAGACATCACAGATGTGTCCATGTGATCACATTACTAAACAGCTCTTGTCAACCCGTTGGCGCAGCGGTTGGATTTCTGCCTTCGAAGCCAGTGACCCAGGTTTGGGAACAGACTTGGGTCGCTGGAGGGCCAGCCGGGGGGAGAAGGAGGGAGCATCCACTGACAGCTTGCCTTCTCCGGGAGGTGGGGAGGGTACAGTTTAGTGTCTGCTGACCCTTGGAAGAGGCTAGGGGTTCAGCAACGACATCTGACCCATGATGCTTGGGGAGAGACAGACATCAGCGCAAGCCTAAACATCATGGCACATCTCTCCTTGGAGGAAAACCCACGAAAAATAGCACCTTGGCCTGTCAGATGAAGGCCTCTATGGATCCTCACTCCCGAGCTCCCGGACCTCCATCAGCCACCTCAGCAGCACCCAGGGTCATTGGATATATCTGAAAAAGGCTCATTCCCTACGAAGGTAAGGGACCCTCCTGATTAAGAGATATGTCGGGGATAGCTGGGACTGGCTGTGATGTGGAGTGGTTGGGTCAGGTGCACCGGGATGGGGCAATCCATGTGGGTGCCTGAAGGGAAGTCTGGTCAGGTGTGTAGGGATGATAAATACTATCATGCAAAAAAAAAAGAAAAAACAGCTCTTGTGTCATGCTATGTTTTTTTTTCCTCTCCTGCATGCTGATGAACATAAAAGTTAGGTACTCTCTGCAACAGGTGGTCCATAATGTAGTACAATTATGTTAGTATAACATAAGCCCATTGAATTTAAAGGTTATGCCTGTAGTTTTGTGGCTGGGAGCAACCAACCACACCCCCTGCCTGAGCTATTCAAGTCAGCTCCTTCTAGTGCCCTACATCTGCAGACATCAATAGTAGTAACTTTATCAGTACCTAACCACCTTGGCCAAGGGTAATTAGAAACACACCAGTTGATGGTATGACAGTCCAGTAGGAGGAGCAGTCTTTCCAGTGTGAAGCAGGTGGTGCCTAGCTAGCTTGGAATGACTGGTACAGTACCTTAGTGTCCAATTGATCTCGTTGGTTGGCAGGAAGACTGAGAGCAACAAGATGAAGAAGGGGGAAGGGACAAAGCAGGTGCAGGATGGAGGCTGGTTTGGAAGCTGCAGATGCAGGAGGCAAAAGGGTGGAGGATGACTGAGGTGATGTCCTTCTGCTGTGATGGAGGGTCCACTGGAAAGCAGCTGCTGAGTTGCCCCCCCAGCTGAAGAAGGGAACTATGGCTACCTAGAAGAAGCAAAATAAAAATGGGGCAACTTCCTATTCACATACTGCTGGGGGGGGACCTCACTACCATGATCCAGGGTGGCTCCAAAGCTAACTATACTGGGGGAACTAACTATTTCTATGCTAGCTACTGCAGTCTTCAGTGTCTTCAGAGTCATTGGCAGGCTGGGCGGGAGGCAGTAGAAGCTTGGCTAGGTGAAGGAGAGGTGGACCCTGGACTTAGGTGTGCAGGCAATTGCAGTCTCTTGTAGGGCAATTAGTTCAGAAGGTGGGGCCACCATAACTGGATAGTCTGTCTGCTCCTCCGTGGCAGGAGGAGGAAAGATAACTGAGGTAGCCGAACACAGTTGGTAATGGGGCAGGCAGTTCAAGCCCAAGGCTGTCTCTGCATATTTGGTTTGTTGCTATTTTATTTTTCTTTTGCTTATGAAAAGCTTTTTAAGGTTTAATAATTAGACAGTGATTGTACTGAAGTGTTGGCTTATTGGGGTATCGATGTATTGGTGCATAGAAGTGATGATGATTGTTAGAGACTGCTAGAGATCACCACCTGGCTTCTCTTATCTTGTTAAGAGTTAGGACTTAAGGGTGATTATCTGCTTCTCTGTCCTTATAACCATTTTATGGCATATAATTGCACATTAACTACATATTAGCATATCAGTGCTTATTAAGTAGTGCTTATAAAATTGTCTCTTGAGGTTATAGGTAGGTGTGCCTTTGCATTAAGGGTCTTGGCCTATAAGAAAGAATAGTAATTACAAGAAGCCAAAATAATGCTTCTATAGTTGTAGTAAGAACATGGATATAGGAGATTTAATACAACTAGCAGTAGAAAAAAATGATAGCCAAGATACTGTTGAAGGCCCCATGATGCTATACCCAAAAACAGGAAAAAGTCCAGTAAGCCCAAAGAAAAAAATGGAAGTTAAAATGGGAATAATAAAGGTATAACAAAGCATAAATCAGTACCCATAGAAAAATCTGAGAGAGGAAAAATCCTGGAAATCATAAAATCCTCAAAAATGAAAGTAAAACTCAAACAACAAACTTTAATAGATATGTTCTCTAAAGAGCAAAGCAAGGGGCACAATACATCTCTTATATTGGACTACACAAATACTATTTTCGCCATAACCACTACATCAACTCCAAAATCCTCAGTATTGGAGTCTGATCAAGTTAATGGGTAAGGCAGAAATAATTTGGGACCAACAAATGAGTTTAATGGGGAGAACATGATTAGTATTCAAGATACACATTGTCAAACCCCACAGGGTATCATTACAAAAAGTATAAACACAAATATGCATGATAGACTTAATGATACTGACTCAAATGACTATAAAGATTCAAATGGGTCTGTCGGTTCCCATAACCAGTTCTCCACCCCTGGTCACCCACACACAAAAGGGGCCTGAAAGATACACTTACTCCCATGGTAGAGAACTCCCTTAAAGATCTTAGTGAGGACAAAATAGAACAATCAAATATAGGAATGGATATTAAAAAAAATATACCTTTTAAAGAAATTTTAGACATACTGGATGGCACCATTGAAGAACTGAAGCAACTAGATGCACAACACAAAAGTAGTGTGGCAAATTATCCACACTACCTTACATCAGAACTAAAATTAGATCAAAGGAATAGCATGTACAAAACCAAGGATATGCTATTGCATCTTTAACATGACTCAGAGAAAATAAATCATTCAATGTTAAGCAATCGATCTTCAGATAAGCCATTAGTATGTACTCCCTCAATTTTAAGTGAATACATCATTAATGTCTTAAAAAATCAATATGCAGCTAATTTAATGCTGTGTGAACAACTGATTATTAATAGAAATGAAACAGAGTTCATGAATGAATATATTGCAATAAATGGTGCCAGACTGGATGATGTCTTAAGAATCATAAAAGAAATACACCCACCTAGGGATTCTTCTTCTGTTCTTATAGGAGAGAATGAAATACTCATTAACTCAAAGGAGGAACTCAAGCCAGATTTTTCAACAACAATTTTTCCCTCAGATATATCTGAGGTACTCCATAAAGAAACTATTATGGGGGTGAACTGACAAACAGATAAGGGAAAGAAAAAATCAAAAAAAGAGGGAAAGTGGGAAATAACAAAATTAATGAAGCCCCATCTCCACAAAGCAATAAACAAACAAAAAAAAAAACTAGAAATAAGAGGAGGAAGACCAACCTTGTAAAAAAACAACTGATAGAAATCGGAATTGATGAAATATTAACAGACACAGGTACATTAAATACAGAAAAAGCACAAAATAATTCACAGCTTGATCCCAAACTGGATATAGAGGAAGTCAAGACTAATGGACAGGGTGAAGAGGAAACAGAGGGACATGGCAAAAGAGCTCTGATATATCCATTTATAAAAATTTGTGACCATTGGAAAAGTAAGGAAGAACCCCCTATTGATTCAGTAATCCAGCTATTTAATGGAAAATTTAAGCTAGATATATTGAGAGGTGACTTGCATACTGTAAATAAAAATTTGGTGTCAGATTCTGATAATATTGAAATCCATTTTACTACAGAAAGGGTTTTCCCTTAAATTTGGAGAAATTTACACAGTATACAGAGCTTGAACCTTTATGCTGACCTGCTAGATAAAGATGTAAGAATATTAGAGTCTATTAAGTTTATGAATGAGCAAATGGCTAAGGCTGGAATAGCACAAGGGCCATGTCAGTCCTGAGAAGATTTTTCTCCAGTTGTTCTGATCCTTTTTGGTTATAAAAAACTTTATAATGAAACAAACTCAGAGTTGGCCAGTACTCTGTGTAATTTATTTGCAAACTGTCTGAATATCAGAATGGGGCACAATGGAGTTCTAGGCACTTATCGGCATATGTCCCCCACAGGGAAAGATCAAGTTGACATTACTTTTAAAAATGTAGAAATTGCCAGTAGAGTATGGGACAAAGCTTTTAAGTTGGATCATTTAGAGCTAATGCTGGTTGATCTAATTACAAAATATGGTATGCCATCTTATACACCCCATCCTATAAACAAATCCAGGAACTTGTTTGTGCCACAGCCTGATATTAAAAACAATTCCTTTGTAATGCCACTTTCTAACAGGTTTATGGCACTTGCTGGGTATGATCATTGACTAAATCCTTCTGAGCACGAAGCCACTTTTATTGTCGAACCCAGACATAATTCTAGTTTAATTGCAGCTAATGAGTCTTTAGATTTAAACTCTGTGTCTGAATCAGAGGAATCCTTTCCTGCTGTCATGGAATATTGCTGGTATAAGGGGGAAAAATATGACAAGGACTGGATAGATAATATTAATGTTTTTCATATGATCTGTTTGCAAGAGACCTGGCATTCACAGGATGATGATTTAGTTATGAATAGGAATGCTTTGTATCAAAAACCAGGTTCTAAATCTGGTAAAATGGGTCAAAGACCGGGTGGATTGGCGATATATGCCAGAATTTGAGTCTTACTGGATGTAAAGGAAGTGGTGCAGGAATAGAACTTTCAGGACATTCTATTTTCCTTATCTGGTATTAAGATTTTGTTGTTTAATTGTTATATCCCTCCACTAAAGAATAAAGTGTCTGTTGATGAAATTTGGGATAAATTAACAAGATCCATCAGAGATGCTCAACTAGATCTATCTAATGCCAACCTTTTGGTTGGAGATTTTAATTCTAGAATAGGACTCTATGATGGCCTTAGTGACAACACTATTATTGATTATATGTTTCCAAGTGATGATAGAGAGAAGAGAGTTTCTACTGATTTAAAATATAACTATAATGGATATAAACTGATTAAGTTGATGAATGATAACATCTACCCGATTAGTGGCCAAACTACAGCAGACAGGAATGGTGCACCTACTTATTTTTATGCCAATGGTTCCTCAGTTATAGATTTGATTTTGTGTTAGAGACCTCCATCATTTTGGGAGAAACTCGAAGTAATTAACAGATTTGAAAGTGATCACTTCCCAGTTATTCTATATATACAAATAAAAAATGGAAAGATGAAGCAGCCTATCGCTAATAATCTGTCAGATATTAAAAAAAAATAAATTATATGGACGGTAACATTAGAACTAAATATAATGAATTATATTATTCTTTTTTTCAATACATGGGATCAGATACACCAGGATCCAGCTGGATTATATGGTAAACTACAACTGATGTTTCAAGAACTTGAATCAGTGTTATACAAAACCACAGTAAGTAATCCTTCATCCATGGCTAAAACTGGATGGTTTGATAATGAATGTAGAGTAAGGAAAAAACAATTAAGGAAAATCTCCAGAAATGCTAAAGTAAAAGCTGATAAAGACAGTGCAATAGAATTAAAGATTAGTAAAAGTAATTACAGGGGTTTTATTAAAGAAAAAAATAAATCATTCTGCAATAGACAGTGGGAATGGATGATAAAAGCTATTAATGATAATGATTTTAAAACCTTTTGGTCCTTAGTCGCTAAAGGTTCTAAAGGTAGAGATAATGAACTTATTAACCATATAAGACATTCAACCTGGATAAAATACTATAATGACATTCTTTTTTACCTAAGTTTAACCTTGTAATGGAAGAACTTAGACCCCATGTACTTAATTAAAGGCGCTTTTACACACAGGTGTTTAAAACGAAATGAGCGTTACCTGTGGTGCCATCGTACTCCGTTGCGTTCTTAGGATCCCTTCTATACTCAGCAAGTTTTCTGGCAGCTCCCACCTCCATTTGTGTTTCGGCACCCCACAGAGCTTGCTGCTCTATAGCTGTTTCTGCACCGCTTCGGAATGGCTGTTTTACACAGCCAGACGAAATGGAACACATTGGTGCAAACTGCGAGAAGCAGAGATTGCGGTTTGGAAGAACATTCACCAAGGGAACAAAACAGATGCACTTTACACACAGGGGATGTAACAGAATACTCTTTCTGTAACAGTCATTCCATTACATAAACCTGTGTATAAAGGTACCTTAAAAGTTTTCGTCCCTTCTCTAGCCTGGAAGTGCTTAATACTATAATAAGCTTAATAAAAACAAGGCTCCAGGCCCAGATAAAATCCCAAGGGAGGGTTTTCAATGTATAGCGGAATGATGGGATGATCTTCTTGCTGTTTTTTATAACAAATGTTATATTACTAATTATATTCCAACATCATGGGCAGGTTCAATAATCATACCTATTTATAACAAGCATTTGTCAATGCCGTTCACTTGCAGGTATTTGCAGTGGTATTTCGCACTTGGACATGGCTTAAAAAAAATCAGTGACAAAGAAGTACAAGCATTTGTCAATGCCGAATGTTGCTTGCTTCTATGTGCTGTTTAGGTATTCGGAAGTCATTGGAGTGCAAATATTGAAAATTCGCGAACTTATGAGCGTGCGTAGGAACTGCACAACGCACACTTGTAAACCAGTCATTTTCGGAATTTTTTCACCAAATTTTCAACATAGCCATTTTAAGACCTCTGCTCATGAACAGTGTCACTGTGATTTTCTTAATGTGTCCCATACATTGATTTCGTACACTGACTGTGCCATTGTGCGCTACATGGGCGGAAACATGTTTTGGGTGAGATGTGAAAAATGACAGCTGTACTGCTCATAAGGAGGTGTGGTAAAATGGCAATGTTGAAAATCTGGAGTGAAAATATTGAAAATTTGTGAACTTACGAGCCTGCGTAGGAACTGCACAACGCACACTCATAAAAGAGTCATTTTGTGGAATTTTTGCACCAAATTTTCAACATGGGGTTTTTGGGACCCCTTCTCATGAATGATGTCACTGTCATGGCATTATTCGGGCCCAAAGGGTGATTTCGGCGCGTGACTGCGAAATCACCCTTTGAGCCTAGTGCTACCATGACAGTGACATCATTGAAGGAATCCCAAAACATGTTGAACTGGTGCAAAAATAAACCTGAGATATGCAATAAAGTTGAAAACCCCTATCTAGCCCATTATACAGCTTACCGGCATTTCCTCAGTTGGCGGTCGGCTTTGAAGAGTGCAGGCGTGTTCCCTGTCCACAAAGATCGTCGGCCGAGCTCAGGAGGTAAGTATGGGGTGAGGGGGTGTGGGGAGGCGGGTGCGCAGTGGGTGAGTGCGGGTTGTGGGAGGGCCTGGGAGAAGCGCCGTGGGACCGTTTTCAATTTACAGGTTTTAAAAAAATAAAAGACGATGTGGGACGTTTGCCATGCTGGGGTGGGCTCCCAGCGTGGCAGAAGATAACTGGGGGGATGGAGCCAGCAGGGATTGGGCACCCCTGTCGGCAGGCGATGCGGGACGGGACATTTGCCATGCTGGGTGGGCTCTCAGCATGGCAGAAAGATGCTGGGGGTGCCTGGAGCTAACGAGAGTTGGGCACCGGCGTCGGCCAGGCTGGCCAGCGGGACGTTAGCCACGCCAAGGTGGGCTCCCAGAGTGGCAGTAAAGATTGGGGGGCAGGGTGACGCGGTGCTGTGTATGACAGCGGTGGTTTCTTTGAAGAGAAGACCACTGCTGTCATACACAGCACCGCGTCCGATTGGTGCAGGACTGCCACGCCTGCTCAATGGAGCAGGTGACTGCAGGAGAAGTGGTCAGCTTGCTAGCTTGGTGATTGAGCCAGCTGGTTGTGTATAGGGTGGGTGAGGGAGTTAACCCTTTCCCTCCTTGAAGTTTCCACTGATGTGCCTGCTGGCAACCTTTGGGGGTGCTACAACAGTACCAGGACAGGGTGGTAGTTCCCCATGGAACAGAGTATGAACAGCCAAAGTATTCTCCTTTGACAATCATCAACCCATTCATTCAAACACCTTCTTACTATCAACAAAGTTGCACAAGCATAATTCCTCACTAAGTTGCTTAAGCCCATTAAGTCAATTTGTATTTAAGATTTATATTAATAGTGCTTAAATCCTAATGCAGGCAGTTACAATCTATTTATAGTATATGGTTAAGACTTACTGTGTATGAAAATCGATGGCTGCTCAAATCTTGTCCACATTCTAAAAGTTGTTGTGCATGTTCCACAATTAACACTCAGCACTCCCTAATTAATATTCATCACTTTCTCACTAGCTATCACCTGATGGGTCTAAGCACAGCTCCTGAAAAAAAAAAAATACAATCAAACATGGTGGCACTGGTTAACGAGCGGCACACAGAGATGGGTTGGACATGGACTGCCATAGTCAGCTCTGTGTTAACCGTACTGGGAAACTGTACCAATTTAACTTTTTTTTTAAATAGTAAAATGCTGCCACAGATCTCTCAACCATGAGGGCTGCAATGACAACGGGACCTGCACTGCGCTGATGGACTTCGCAGCATGCTGAGCTGCTGATATCAATGGGGAGCACTGCGCATTATAACACAAGGTATGAAACCTTGTTAAACTCTCACAAAGAACTTTCTTTTTTTAAATTTCTGAGGACCATATACTATAAAAAATAAAATATGGGCACCAATCCACAACTCACCCTGAGGTGCCATCTCAGAGTTAAGATACCAGCATGGACCTCTCAAGCTGCACTCTCAAGGTCCATACACAGGTATTTCAACCCCTGGATGGCAACACAGGCTCACTGTGGATTAGCACCCTTACATTATTCCATATTTTTTTAAACTTTCAGTTCATACATTATAAGGAAACACACATAACAGGAAGACCCTTATCATGGGCTAAATTGACAGAAAGGAACATATCCAGTAGTACCTATTAAAGCAAGAACAGGAATCCAGTAACATTATTTGTGGCCTGGAACGCAAATCCTTGTACAATGCAGACTGACAAAGCTTCACCAGAACACATATTTAAACAGGTATCTAGTGAAGTCTTGTCAGCTGCTTTCAATGTTGGACTTAAAGGAGGGGGGGGGCTTGCCAGGGCTCAGCTCCCCCCAGCTCTGATGTCAGCCCCAGTAGCTCACGATTACTGCCTAAGGTGCAATAACATATTTATTTTCTAACTCCCCTTTCCTTCTTCATTTTAGGTCATCGTCCTTGACTGGGTAGCCCAGCTTTAGTAGTCACAGCTCGGAGCTCCTCCGGCCAGCAGCTTTTCCTCACTCGCCCGCCAGCAAAGCCATCACGGGAAGCCAGGTACAAAAACTTCGGGACTCAAGCTCATGATCCCCATTGATCAGTAGCTGCAATCCTGCCTGCCATTGGTTGCTGCTATCTGCTACTCCTTTCCATTGGACTGTGCTGTGTTTCATAATGCTTGCCTGCTGCCACGGCTTTTCTTAATGCTTCGGTGGCTTTTTCAGTACCTGATTTTTCATCCTGCCTGCCCTACATGACCCCAGCCTCTATTAAATAGTCAATTAGATCCTCCCCTCTCTCCTCCTCTCCCACAGTGGCCCCTTCTTCTTAACTTTTGCCAAGAATTCTAATGCCCCATTTTTTTTCTCTACTAGGGTGGTCCTGCAATCTGTCTTCCCCCTCACCAAACATGCCTCCCAGCAGTCTATACAATCTTACCTACCACAGTCAAGGTGGGATCAGGTCCTATACCTTAAAGTCCTACTCTGTGCTCTCAAGCAATTTCTACTGATACTGTTACTATGCTCGGGAAACATGGAATTAAACCCTGGCCCACAGACACCTACTCAAGCAGCATCTGACTTGGTACAGATCAAGGGCTTGAGCTTCTGCCACATCAATGCATGCAGCCTCTTAAGGAAGCTGGACACTATCCAGGTGTGGATCTATCTCACCAAGCCTGACATTCTTGTTATAATCAAAACCTGGTTGAAACCACACACCTCTGATATGGTCATAAATATTCCTGCATATAATGTGTCTAGGGCCGACAGATCAACTAGGGGAGGGGGAGTTGCAATTTACATGTGCGACAAATTCCTGGTCTCTCTCTCTCTCTCTCTCTTATTGATTCCACCTCCATAATCAGGGAATTTGAAAGCCTCATTGTTAAGGTTGGTATCTCCCATTCCAAGTTGTTAACCATCGTTGGCTATCATAGGCCATCATCAGGGGGGCTAGAATTGCTTCAACACCTTCAAATACTACTCGGTCCTCACACATCAGATTTGATCATCATGGGTGATCTGAACCTGGACTGGTTCTCTACTTGCTCTGCCTCTTTTAAGTCCCTCTTTGACACACTCAGTCTTTCTCGGCTCATCACTGAGGCTACTCGTATCAATGCCAAAAATCCTGCAAACAGCACCTTAGTTGATCTCATCCTTGTTAACAAACCCCATAACTTTACCCACACAGGGGTCTTCTTTAATGGCATAAGCAATCACAATGTTATCATTTGTGTGAGACATTTACCAAAACCTACCTCCTCTTCCACTTATGTTTAAAAAAGGAACTGCCATAATTTCAACTGTGCCACTTTTCTGTCTGACCAAAGCACCATCAAGTGGCAAGGCTCTTTTCTAACACCCTTGGTGCACTCAGCCTACATTATATTCAAAACCCTGCTACACATCATCAATAAACATTCTCCACTGGTCAAGGTTAGAACCAGAAAGAAGTCATGCCCATGGTTTAATGACACACTTGAGTCAGCCTTACATAAAGGAGATGCCCTCTGGAAAAAGGCTCACAGAACCAGACTGCCAACTGATTGTGTGGCTTTCAGAGCCTCTAGAAATTACTGAAAAAAACTAATCAGAGCTGGAAAAGCAAGATAATTTCAATCAGTCCTGGACCCTTCAAGTAAAGATCCTAACAAATTTCAAAAACCCTTCAGAGAAATACAAGATCACAACCCCCCCCCCCAAGATCTCCACCAGTGATACCACTACCACTAACAAAAAAGATATACTAAATCTTTTAAACAATCACTTTGCCATGGTGGGTCTAGTCTTTGACACACCCCCCATGAACACCTTATGCCCATCTCTCCTTACTCCTGATTCCTTTCACTGCCCTACCAGGGCTTCATCCCAAGTAAGTTCCTTCACCTTCAAACCTGTCTCCTTTAAACAGGTGGAAGACTTGCTGCTAGCTCTTGATGTAACAAAAAGTGCAGAGGTAGATCAAATCGACCCTTATTTCCTGAAGGTTGACTACCATGCACTGACCACTCCAATCACATACCTCTTCAACAAATCTCTCACCGACAGAGAAATCCCCCATGAGTGGAAAATAGTGTACGTCGTCCCACTATTTAAGTCAGGTGACCCAAATGACCTGAACATTTACATACCCATATCCCTCTTGCCTAGCCTCTCAAAACTTTTGGAGAAAATAGTTAACTCCCAAATTAAAGATTTCCTAGAGAATCGCAACATGCTGAACCCCCTTCATTCTGGCTTCAGACCTAGGCATAGCACCATAACTGCACTAGCCAAGGTAATCAATGATTGGTAAACAGTGCTTGATGACAAGAACCACATCTGGTCCCAATTCACACAGCTGGTCCCTTCTCCGACCAGGTGTAACTACAGGACAGGGACTTTCACCCTTATAGAATGGATACTGGCCAACCACCCTGAACAAATATCAATGGTGTCTGTACTCCCTGACTCCTTAAGTGACCATTTGCCTGTTATCTGCACCTGGGCTAATAACTACATAAAGCCCCCACCTAAAATAATATACACCAGAGTACTCAAGAAGGGGCAGTTACACTTACTAAAATCCCACCTAAGTAGAATAGATTGGTCATGTGTAGACTCACTCAAGGATGTAAACAAAGCTCTTGATCTGTTTATCACCCATTTCACTGAGGCATGTGATATCCATGCACCAATAAAAAAAATGATGGTTAAAGGTAGATCTAACCCATGGATTGACACTGAGCTTATCATGCATCTCAAACAGAGGGATCACCTCTGGCACTGTGCTCGAGCCACAGCTGCCCAAGCGGATATTCAAAAATATAAGCATGCAAGAAATTGGCGCACCCGTGCCATAAGGATGGCTAAAAGCAAATACTATAGAGAAGCGCTCTCAAACTCGGTGGAGGAGATGAGAAGAAATTCTGGAACAACATTAAGGACCTCTCTGGCAAAGAATCCAAGTCTTCACCTACCATGCTCAACATTGATGCTACTCCAACGTCAGACCTGGATATCATCACCAACACATTCATCAATGCTTTCTCCAACCTAAGCAGTGTACTCCCACACATGATTTCTTTGATGCACCTACCACTTACCCCCCCCGCTACTGCATCACAAGCTCACCCATCCCCGCAGTTCTTCTTCAAAAGGATCCCAGTGCACTCTGCCAGTAGGAGGGTGCGGGGTGTGTGCAAGGCTATCAGCAAAACTGGATGTAGTGGTGACTCTCTCGACTTGAAACTGCTTTCACTAGTCTTAGATGATATAAATGAACCCCTGACTAAGATTTTCAACCTCTCCCTAAGGTATAGCCAATTCCCATCACTCTTGAAAAAGGCTTCTATCACACATGTGCATAAAAGTGCTGACAAGTCACTGCACACCAATTACAGGCCCATCCCCATCCTCCACCCACTATCCAAAGCACATGAAGGTATAGTTTCTGACCAGCTTGTAGAATTCCTGGAAAAACATAATATTCAGTGCCCTGAGCAGCACGGCTTCTGCATAAGGGCATAGTACCACCATAGCTCTGTTGGAATTCACCAGTTACATCCATGATGCCCTGGACCAAGGACTTTGTGAGGGTGCTATATTCATTGACCTGACAGAGGCCTTTGATACAGTTAATCACCCCCTCCTACTCAGACAACTGACTGCTCTTGAGCTCTCCAAGGATGCAATGACCTGGTTTGCCAGCAACTTCGGGGACAGAGTTCAAAGTGTTAGCATTTCTGGTGTCTCCTCAGTTGAAAAACTAGTCCTCTCAGGTGTCCCTCAGGGGTCTATACTGGGCCCTTTACTATTTTCTTTCATCCTAAACCACCTCCCTGGCATCGGCCAACAGAGGATACTACTCTATGCAGATGATGTGGTCTTTTCTAGCAATCGGGACTTTAAACTACTTGAGAGTCAACTACATGATTTAAGGCTAGTGAAAAAATGGTTTGGCTCCCACAAACTTGTCTCGAATTATAGCAAGACAAAAGTCAGGACTTTCTGCAATGCTCATAGTATGTATAAACCTCTACCCCTCTTCATCAATAATCAAGGATGGACCACACTTGAGCATGTTCATGAGTTCAAATACTTTGGCATCACCCTGGACAGCTCACTCTCCTACCATCAGCATATTGGGTTGGTTGCTAAGTCTGCCAACATACATCTTGGCCTGCTCCACAAGAATAAACACTACATGACCCCTGAATCCCTAAGACTGCTCATCCAGAGCTCTGTTACCTCCACTGTCGAGTATGGGCTAGTCATCTATGGCTCAGCCTCCCCCACTGCACTTAGAAGAATATCATTGACACTTAACAAGGCCTGTAGACTTCTCACGGAGGCGGATCACCTATCGCACACCTGTGACCTTTACGTCAAAACTGGTTGGCTACCTCTCATTAGCAAAATACAATACCAGACCTGTCTGATAGCCAAAAAAGCTCTTCTTGGACTCATACCAACAAGTGTTGCAAGTCTTCTTACTACCAACAGCAGCACCCAGTTAACTCGCAGTTCTCTATACAAGACTTTCCATATCGCCAGGTACCGGACCTCGCTGAGCCGGAGATCTTTCATGCACAGGGCTCCGCAGTGGTTCAACATCCTTAACAAAGAAACTCTTGCTGCTGCAACACTAAGCCACTTTAAAAAGCAACTGCGCCTATTTCTCCCCTCTTCCTTATATTGTGACTGCCTCCTCTAAGCAATGGTCACCACCGTCTAGTTGTGTCTACCTCACCTAAGAAATGGTCTCCACCCTCTTCCCTAGCTGTAGCTATAACCAGACATGCTAGCCTTGCTTTCTTGGCGCCAGCCCAATCCCTCTCACTCCCCCACCCTCCCAACCCCTCTTTTCAGACTCACTCTTTGGTATGGCCACTGGCCCTAGTCCCCCTCACTCTTTTCATCCTTGTCTGACAACAGCACCTTTCGTCCGGCTTCCTACTGACTTTTCCTGCCGAGTATACTGTCTTCACCACGAATCCTGTTAGAAATTAGCTTGTGGTTGTTTTTCTGCAACAGATTGACTGAACTATTTGATGTACTAGTTATTCTGTATGTTATTACTGTTACCATGTCTACCATTGTTGTATGTTACCATTATCCTTTGACATGGAACCTTTGTAAATGAGCAGTCTCTGCTGAAAGGTAATCGTAAACCTAGAGTTTAATAAATAAATAAATAAATAATAATAAAAAAATCTGGCTTTATTCTTAGACTTAAGTAAAGCATTCAATGTGGTTGACCATGAACTCCTCCTGAATATGCTGCTGAATATTGGCCTTGATGAAAATTCTCACAAGTGATTTACAGAGGCAGTAGGACAGTGGTTTAAGGCTCTGAGCTGCAAACCTGGAGATCTGGGTTTGAATCCCACAGCCTCCACTTGTATACTGCGTGACCCTGAGCAAGTCACTTAACTTCCCTGTGTTTCCAGGTCACACCTGTAAACACGCTGTCAGCTTAGTGTGTCTCTCCTGGTTAAACAACTGGAAAAAAAAAACCATCATATTTAATAGGTAGGCAACAACAGGTCAAAGCTCAGTGTGAACTCTCCCCGCTTAAGACACTCATGAAAGGAGTCCCCCTTAGGTCCATTCTTGGACCCTTATTATTGACAATTTATTTCAATTATATCGATCTTAACATCTCCTCAGTAAATATACATGTCTTTGCAGACACCATACTTTATGCCACAAAGCCTTCCATGGAAATAGCCTGCCAAAGCTTGCAAAGTGAGTTCTATTTATGGGAACACAACCTTCTACACCTCAAACTGCTCCTAAATGCTAAGAAAACCACAGTCATGTTCCTCTCACCCAATGCTAACTTAGCAACCACCCACCACATAAGAGCCGGTCCCAAGATCACCACTCTCCTCGGAGAACAACTAGAATCTGTAGACAAATTCAAATACCTTGGTTTCTGGATTGATAATAGTTTCTCCTTCACCTCGCATATCGACAAGCTAGCTAAAAAACTCAGACAACGATTAGGTATCTTCTATCGTGTCAAACATCTACTCACGTATGAGGCTAGAACAAGAATTACGAAAATAACCTTCCTCCCACTCTTGGACTATACCAATCTCCTCTACAGCCACTGTTCTGCCACATCGCTGTCTAAATTGGATACCCTGTATCACAGAGCACTTAGGTTTATCACTAATGCACCGTACAACACACACCATTGCTCCCTCTATGTACAGCTTGGTTGGCAATCATTAAAAACTAGGCATCTGAAAAATGCGGTTTCTGGACCTATAGAACTGTAACAGGCAAGCTCCCTGAGTATGTATCCAAATTACTTGTTCACACCAAGGGAAGACACTCCCTTAAAAATTATTCTTACATCTCTTTCAGCATTCATAGGGCCAGATCTCAGCATGGTACCTCCTCCTTAAGTCATTCTCATCCCACCATCAGGAACAGCATCCGAAAATCCCTAAAATTTACAGAAGTTGTTAGTATGGCATCCTTCAAAACTCTCCTTCACCATCTGTTGGAAGAAACTTGCAACTGTTTCTGCAGGCTTTAACAGTCATGCCTATTCCCTTTTAGCACTCACTAGTCTCTATATCCATAACCAGGCAATGCCTGCAATCCCTTTCCCAACAAGTAGGGGAGAATCCCTAGGCATGCCACCCCACCGCTCCTCCCTCCTCCCTCCCCCCACACTGCTCCTTCTCCCTTCCTCAATCTCCCTTATTGTCACATGATCTATATCTTCTTCTGCCTTCTTGATGCCTCTCACTACTTCCTGCTTCCCCTCTGCCTTTCTCTTTCTTAGGCAATCGCATATGTGTACATTTGTATGTTTTTGTATATACTTTTCTATTCACAGTTAATTCGCCCTTTACTCTTGTTTGCCTCTACTGTTAGGAACTTCTTATACCCAGTCCTGTGCTTAGACATCCCTCTTGCGTATAGCTTTTTGTCTTACCAATGTGTACCACATTGTAAATTGCACTTTTCAATGCTTAGTATGTTTTGTGTCTCCACTGTAATTTTTTTTCGTATTTGTGCTTCTTGTTGTTCATGGTCATCCAAGACCACCTTGCAAATTATCTCACTCAATTGTGTTTTCTCCTGGTTAAATAAAGATTGATTGATTGATTAATTAATTGATTGATTGATTGATTGGTTAAAGGGAAGGGAAGGTTATTTTAAAGACAGGGCCCTTATTGGCTCCCCAATTCACAAAGTGTAATTCCAACACTGCCTGCTTTGCACAAGGATTTGCATACCCTTGATGCCTCCTTTGTACAAGAATTTTCATGCCTGTGATGCCTGCTTTGCATAAGGATTTGCATGCCCATGATGCCTGCTATGCACAAGGATTTGCATGCCCATGATGTCTGTTTTAGACAAGGATGTGCATGCCCATGATGCCTGCTTTGCACAAGGATTTGCAAGTCCATGATGCCTGCTTTGCTCAAGGATTTGCATGGCCATGATGCCTGCTTTACACAAGGATGTGCATGCCCATGATGCCTGCTTTACACAAGGATGTGCATGCCCATGATGCCTGCTTTGCACAAGGATTTGCAAGTCCATGATGTCTGCTTTGCACAAGGATGTGCATGCCCAAGATGTCTGCTTTGCACAAGGATTTGCATGCCCATGATGCCTGCTTTGCACAAGGATGTGCATGCCCATGATGCCTGCTTTGCACAAGGATTTGCATGCCCATGATGCCTGTTTTGCACAAGGATTTGCATGCCCATGATGCCTGCTTTACACAAGGATTTACAGGCCAATGATGACATGCACTGGGATTGCGGCTTTAAAGTATGTGGGGAGGGGTCAGAGAGCTGCACAAATAAACTTTTTCTTTGGATATTTCTTCTATCTTGGCAATGCATTTTTTACAGATCATATGCACTACTCCTTTTGCGTGCTGCCCCTTCAGTATGTTAATTCAACAGTGTACTAAATGCTTAGTTATTCATAACTTTGATTCAGATTCAGATCCCCCCCACACACAAAAATAAAATCAGGTTGGCTTGGACAGAGGCTGAGGCTACTACACCACTGAATCCTGATTTACTTTGGGCTTTGTTATTATACCTTATAAAATGTATGGAAAAAAACTCCTGACTATATCCCGACTCACTTATGAGCTCCAAGCCATGTTATTCTTATAGCAAACCATGGTTAGGATCCATCTTGTTTTATTTATAAAATAGTTTTTTTATGATTTTTTTTTTTTTATAAAGGGAGTCCATTTTATACAGTAAGTGCAATAACATGTGACCATGCATGGGTTGTTGTGCTATAGGAAATACATACTCTTTAGTGGTTTAGTGCACTTGGCTTCACCTTGTGCCTCACAATAACTCACCCAGGAAGTGTAACTATTACAGCATATAGTAGTTCATGCTTTGTTGTGTGTTGTTGCTTACTTGACAGCTTCTTTTCTGCTTAGTTTTTTCATCATTGTACTTTGTAAATATATACCTAGTGCTTTTTCTGTTTATAAGAATAATGAACGGGTAGCAGTGTTTAATGAGTTTTGCACTGTCCTCTAGTGTGTGATGCCTTATTAACCCCAAGAGTGACGCTTGAAGGGTTTATATAGGCATCTCACATTGAAGGTTTGTGTTAAAAACCCAATGCATGAATTGCTTATTATAATCAATGACTTTAACCTGATCGTACTACTCAAAGTTCAGTTCCAGCTCCAGTCCTGCCTCTGTTGCCTGCCCTGGAATCTGGGACCCTGTATGCAGACAGGTGCACTTGTCAAGTGGCTCTCAGAACTTTGATTCTACATTCATGCTGCTGTGCATCTGTGAGTTAATGCTAGTGCTCCAGTGCCACCAGTTTGCCCTCCGCTGCTGAACCTGCTGCCTGCTCTGGGGTCAAATAGCTGCTGGATGCCCAATGGTGCATCCATTTCTGTCCAGGTTCTGGCCCTGCAGCACAGTCCTGGGGCTGGAATTCTGGGACCAACACATGTTGCTGTGGCTGTGAGGATCTCTTTTGTGTCAAGCAATGATCAATGGTATTAACAGCATCCTTGAATGTCTGTTGAGTGACAGCTGTCACCTGTTCCGCACTCACCATTATAAGCAGCCGGTTGTAATGGCATATTTTACCCTGGGTATCCCTGTGCACTCATGTCTAGTCAGTAATAATGTATCCAGTCTCACTTTCTTCCTGAATGCACATGTAAATGAGCTGACGTCAGCTCAATATGCCCTTCTGGCCAAATATGTACAACAAGTGAAAACATGATACTTTTTATTATGTTGGCTTGCACTTGCATGCCAGCCAACATGCTACAGTAGTAGCAGATTTGGAGGTGCAGTCACTGTGGTCAAATGCTGGGCATGTATCAGTAGGTGCGTCCCTCATTCCCCAATAAGGCAGCTGCACGTGCTGACACCAGCAACACATAAACTGGCCAGCAGATCTAAGAAAAGGTCCACTGCAATGACAGCCAAGCTCATCATTCAGCGATGTGCCTTTCCTGGTGAAGCAGTTCAATAAACATGGAGGCACTGACTGCCACCGCACAGAGCAACGACGTCAGGGGTGCCCAATCCTCCTGTCAGCAATGCCTGACCCACTTCATTTGCCGATGGGGGAGCCCACTCCCCATCGGCATAATGCCCCCTCCCTCCCATTTCACATGTGTGAAGAGGGAATGCCCAATCCCCCTCGGCATCATGCACCCCCCAACAGTCTTTCTTTGATGATGGGGGGCCCAATCCCCATCAGCTTTAGTCCCCCATCCCAGTTTAATTTGCCAATGGGGGAGCCCATTACCCATCGGCATAATGTTCCACCCCCATTTGTTGTGTGCCGAGGGGGGGTGCCCAAACCCCCATTGGGTAAAGCACCCCCAAAACACTCAGGTGGCATTCTGGGAGCCCACTGTAGTGTGCCAAATGTCTCTGTAAAAAAATAAAACCCGTCCTGCAATGTTTTTGTGTTTTTAAAACCTGCAAATCAGAAAATGGTCCCTCTCGGTCTGTCCTGCCCCAGCCCTCAACCGACACCTACCCTCTGTGTACCCCACCTCCACACACACACCCCTTACCCCATACTTACCTCTGGAGCCTGGCGCGACGATCTTCGGTGGACCGGGAACATGTCTGCACTCTTCAAAGCCGACTGAGAACTGAAGAAATGCTGGTAAGCTGTATAATGGCATAAATAGGGTTTTTTCAACTTTGGTGCATATCTCGGCCATTTTTAGGAATTTTGGCACCAAATTTTCAACATGGGGTTATTGGGACCCCTCCTCATAAACTCAGTCACTGTCATGGCATTATTCAGTCCCAAAAGGTGATTTCATGGTCACGGCACGGAATCACCTTTCGGGACCGAATAACGAAATGACAGTGCCACTGTTCATGAGGGGGGCTCTCAAAATGCCTATGTTGCAAATTTGGTGACAAAAATAAAAAGAAATGGCTGTTTTATGAGCATGCATTGCACAGTTTCCATGCACGCTCATAACTTCATGAATTTGTAATATTTTCACTCCAGATTTTCAACATTGCCATTTTCCCATACTTCCTTATGAACAGTACAGCCATCATTTTACATATCCTGGCCAAAATGTGTTTTATCATGTCTGGCGCAGAATAGCACGGTCACTGTGCGAAATCAGTTTTCGGGACAGTTTGACAAAATGACAGTGACACTGTTCCTATGGCATTAGGATTTCCAATTGTTACACCCCACCCTGTAGAGACTGACAGGCGTCAGGGATGTGACTTGGGATCATCAGCTGTAATGCTCCCTCCATTCCACCCCACCCCCACCCTGCAGCCACTGACAGGCATTGAGGTGTGCTTTGGAGTGTTCAGCCACAAGGTTCACCACATTCTCCTATACTGCACCCACCTCAGTGTATTTCCTTATGGAATGTGGTAAGCATAATGCCCAAGGACCCCAAAGCACATCACGACACTTGTCAGTGTCTACACGGTAGGGTGAGGTAAAATGGCATGAGCGTTATAGCTGATGACCCAAAGGCACACCCCAATGCCTGTCAGTCTCTGCAGGGTGTGGGGTTGGCATCAGTTCAATACTTTACTGCCACTCCTATTATGCATCTCTAACTCCTGCACTACCAATGCCAATGCCAGCGAGACAACATTCGGCTTTGACAAATGCTTGTTCAATGTGAGACGCACTGGTTAAGGAAATCCATTAAATAAAAGTTACAATCTTTTTTTAAATGGTCAAACACTTTAAAAATAACCAGTATCTCAATTGATCAATTAATTAAATTTTTATGCATAAGACACGCTTCCAACAACTTCTCAGGGCACTTCGCGTGATAAATATCCACCATAAAACTAATACAGTACATCAAACTGAAAACCAAAAGCATCCTATTCAGTCTGCTTCTGCAGAATCTAAAACTAAACCAATCAGAAACAAAGTAGCAATGATAGTATTTTCTGAATAGTCAGAGCCATCACTAAATGCCTGGTAGAAGAGCAATGTATTTTGGCCTCTTTCAAACACTGCACCAAACCAAGAAAGGTTAGCCCACTAAAAGGTGACATGTGGAGTTAATAACCAATTCAGAACCACCAGCAGAACTCCGTATAACCCCTACCCTATCACAAATATATGACAGAAGCAAAAATGGAGTACCAAAAATATATTTACTCACATAACATGGTGCTGTAAGTACCTTGCATATCATCTCACTGGTGTCAACTCCATTAACACCAAAGTCACCAGAAAGCATTTTGTACCCTCAGACTATACTTTCTCAAGGGTTTTGACTGTATTAAGAGCTGTGCTGCTTTTATACAATGCAACCAAGTGAAATGTCTTGTGACCAAATTTAAAGTGATACTGTGCAGATACATACACAAATAATAAATCACATATAAAACAGCTTGGGAAAAAGACCCTAAAGCTAAAACAGCAGAAGACTGTTGGCTAGATATATTGATGCACTGACAATATGTATATATATACATTTTTTTATATAGCTCAGTCACTCAGTTGCATGGTTGTTTCCTTATTATAATGAACTTGATCAAACCTCTGATATTTACATAATGGCTTTAGTTTTTTGATCGGCACCAAACAGTTAATTTTAAAGTTGTATTTGATTCAAGCTTGCTGTGCTGTGCTCAACATTTTGATCTGTGGTTCCTTTGCCATTTGAATGCACCAGAGCCAGACCTGAATGTGCACCAAAAGTCTAAGATGGAAACAAAATTCGCAGAACTGAATTTCCTGTCGGTTAGACATACAGTAGATACACGAACACTGAATAAAACTTGTATTACTTACCACATAAAGAGGTCTCCTCACATTTACAAAATTGCATTTACAATTTTCAGATATATAATTTAGCTGCAGGGCTTTTCACCTTTTCACCCCCATCCAGAAGGCCTCTCTTTTTAAAAGTGAGGCATTCAAGCCTCCCCCTGCCCAAAATTCACAGATTCAATCCCAGTGAATTTCCATTCATGAAAACCTCTGCCTTTATTGAGCTTGTATTTGAAAGGTACAAGACAACACAGAAGGAAGAAAGAGGACATGGAGGATTATCAGCAGAAGCTAAGAGAGGTAGCAAAAGCAGTTATGGTCACTAAGGCACAAATGGAGGAGGGTATTGCCAGGTCAGGAAAAAAAGAGGGCAAATCATTCTTTAGGTGTGTAAACAAAACAAAGAAGAACAAGATATGGATAGTAAGACTAAAAGGGGAAGGAGGGGAGTGTGAGGAAGAGGACCAGAAGAAAACAGACATATTAAACAAGTAATTCGGTTCAGTATTTATAAAGAAGGGTGTGGGTGAAGGGCCACAGTTAGGTGAAAAGGGCAATAATGGAAGGGAGATTGACCCTAGCCCTTTTACAGAGGAGAGAGTCCTCAAGACACTAGAGCAACTAAAGGAGGCTAAGGCAATGGGACCAGATGGGGTTCACCCCAGTATACTGAGGGAACTTAAGAAGAAGCTCACTGCACCTTTAACAGCCCTGTTCAGCTTATTACTGGTTACGTGGGTAGTACTGAGGGACTGGAGGAGGGTGCATGTGTTCCTGCTTCACAAAAGTGGGAATAGGGAGGATGCTGGAAACTGTAGATCTGTAATCCTGATGTCAGTGGTGGGAAAACATGTACCCATTGTTCAAGGAGAGGATTGTGGCATACCTGGGGGCCAATGGATTGCAGGATCCAAGGCAGCATGGGCTCACGGGGGGAGGTTTTGCCAGATAAATCTGATTGATTTCTTCAAATTGATGATCAGAGAAGTGGATCAGGGAGGGGCGGTGAATGTGGCCCACCTAGATTTCAGTAAGGCCTTAAACACCATTCCACACAGAAGAGTGGTAAACAAGCTGGGCAGCCTGGGAGTGGGCCCAAAGGTAGTAAAATGGATACAAAACTGGCTGAGCAACAGATGCCGAAGGGTGGAGGTAAATGGGGAACACTTGGTAAAAGGCAAGGTAACCAGCAGGGTACCACATGGGTCACTTCTGGAGCTGGTCCTCTTCAATGTCTTCATGAGCAACATAGCAGAGGGTCTGGAAGGGAATGTATGCCTGCTCACAGATAACACAAAAATCTGCAACAGAGTGGACACCATCACCATCACAGAAACATGGTACACAGGAAATCATAACTGGAACATAACAGTACCAGGGTATGCTCTGTTCTGTAAAGACAAGGAAAGTAAAAAGGGGGTGTGGGGTGCCTATCTACTTCAAGGAAAATATAAAAGCTACAGAAGTGCAGGGCAGAACTGTGGGTCAAACTGGAAACAGGAAATGTCACATCCTCAAGAACTGGCTGCATGGTATCTTTTTGATATACCCCATGGGTGGCAGTTTGATGCCAAAAGGACTGAATTTCTGTCTGTCAGTTTCCTGTGTAAATCTGTCACCACATTGCCCCTTTCTACTTTTGAAAGAACTAACTCAAGATAACAAATACTGGAAATGGTATAATTAACACTAAACCTCAGATTACTGCCTGGTCTTCAAGATATTGCATAAATAATTCTAGTTCAAGTAGGGTGACTTTTTCAAATGCCGAATAAATCCTCAATGTACCTATGGTACAAGTCAGTCATCGGATAGTTTGAATTTCTGTTACAATGTTGCACTGTCAGTTTTTCCCAGAGAAACATAGAAACTCATGGCAGATAAAGACCGCTTGGCCCACCTAGTCTGCACATTTTCTCTATTTACTATAATGCTGCAGACCCTACTTGATCTCCAGCTTTTAACCCCTTTCCTAACCATTAACGTTCCCTTATGCATATCCATGCATTTTTGAATTCCATTACTGATTTTGCCCCCATCACCCCTGACTGAATGCTGTTCCATGCACCCAACACCTTTTCAGTGAAGAAGTACTTTCTCACGCTTCCCCTGAGTCTACCCCACTCCATCTTTATGGCATGACCCTTTGTTCTTGAACATCTTTTTCTCTGAAAATGCTTCCCTCCTGTACCTTACTTAGACCCTTGAGGTATTTGAAAGACTTTATCACATCCCCTTCTCCCTTCTGTCTTCCAGGGTATACATATTGAATTTTTTAGTCTCTCATCATAGGGTTTTTCGTGCAGACTGTGCACTATTTCAGTTGCTCTCCTCTGGACTGCCTCTACTCTGTCTATGTCATTCCAGAGATGTGGCCTCCAGAACTGGTCTCAGCATTCTAGATGAAGTCTCACCAATGATTTGTACAGCGGTATCAACACCTCCTTCATTCTGCTGGTGATACCCTCCCTATGAACTCCAACATGCCACTGGCTGTCCTACTGCCTTGTCACACTGCTTGTCCACTTTTAGGTCATCAGATATGATTACTCCCATGTCCCTTTCCTCTTTGGTGGTCATCAGTACCATGCTGCCCATCATGTACTCTGCCCCTGGGTTTCTGTGCCCCAAGTGCATGATTTTGCACTTCTTTGGACTGAATATTAGTTGCGAAACTCTTAACCACTCCACAAGCTTACTTAGATCCCTCCTCATTTTTCCACCTCTCACGGAGTGTCAACCCTGTTATAGATTGTTGTGTCATCTGCAAAAAGGCATACTTTTCCTTCCAACCCCCCTGCAATGTTGTTAATAAAGAAATTAAAGAAGACCATCCCCAGTACTGATCCCTGTAGCACCCAACTGGTCACCCTCCCCTCGTCAGAGTGAACTCCATTTATCACCACCCTCTAACTCCTATCCCTCAGCCAATTTCTTACCTATTTTACCACCTTAGGACCCACTCCCAGGCTGCCCAGCTTGTGCATGAGTCTCCTATGTGAAACAGTGTTGAAGGTCTTGCTGAAATCTAGGTAGACCACATCCACTGCTCCACCTGAATCTAATTCCCTGGTCACCCAGTCAAATAAATCTATCAGACTTGTTTAGCATGACCTACCCCCAGTGAATCCATTCTGCCTCTGATCCTGTAAGCTGCCAGATTCAAGATATTCCCCAATCCTTTCCTTCAGCAATGATTTCATTAGTTTCCCCACCACCAAAGTCAGGCTGACTGTCTTGTAGTTGCCAGCCTCCTCCCTGCTCTTGCTTTTGTTAGGTAGGACTACATCTGCCTTCCTCCAGTCCTCCAGAACCACATCCATCCCTAACGAGTGGTTGAACAGGACTGTCAGTGGTGCTGCAAGCACCTCTGTAAGTTTCTTCAGTATCCTTGGATATATCCCGACTGGCCCCATTGCCTTGTCCACTTTCAGTTTTGTGAATTCCTTCAGGACTCTCACTTCCAAAAATGGACTGGTGTCCACGTCCCTTCCATTGATGCTCTTGTTGCTTTTCTGTGGTCCACTCCTCCCCATTCTTCTGTGAATACTGAGCAAATATATTTGTTTAGGATGTCTGCTTTATCCTGGTCTCCCTTCACATACTTTCCTCCTTCTCTCCTTAGTCTTACAATCCCTCTCTTGGTCTTTCTCCTTTTTCATATGTACCTGAAAAATGCCTTGTCCCCTGTCTTTATTGCCTGGTCTGTTTTCTCCTCCATTTGGGCCTTTGCGCACCTAACTGCTTTCCCTGCCTCTCTCTGCATTATCTCATATTCTCCCTTTTCCTCCTTCCTCTGAGTTTCCTTGTGCCTCCTTCATGTTTAACTATTTTCCCCTTACCTTACCCGTCAACTTCTTTGGGAGTTATACTGGTCTTTTTCCCTCTTGCTTTGGTTTTCTTGCCTAATGCAGACCCTTTGTTGCCTTCACTATAGCTCCTTTAAGTTTTTCCCACTGTTCTTCTACTCTACCCAAGTCCCCCCCCCCCTTCCAACCAGGCATCCCTGAGGAATTCCCCCATCTTTGTAAAGTCAGCCCACCTAAAGTCCAGGACCCTCACCTTCATGTGGTTTGACTCTGCCACTGTTATTGAACCACACTATTCAGTGATCACTGGTCCCCAAGTGGTCACCCACTGTGATGTCTGTAACACTGTCCCCGTTGGTGAGTACTAGGTCCAATATTGCTCCATCATGAGTAAACTCTCTTACTAATTGCCTGAGGAATACCCCCTGTAGGGAGTCCAGGATATCCCTGCTCCTAGCTGAAGCTGCTAGTGGGACACTCCAATCTACATCTGGTAGATTCAAGTCTTCCATCAGCAGCACTTCCCCCTTAGTTGCCATCTTATGTATGGCTTCCACTAGATACCTGTCCACCTCCTCCTCCTGTGATGGAGGGCTATAGATCACCCCAGTGAGAATAGTGACTCCATTTTCCAGTTCCAGGGTGACCAACAGTGCCTCTGCCCCTCCCTGTATTCCCTGTATTTCATTTGCTTTTATAGCCTCCTTTACATAAAGAGCCACTCATCCCCCCCACCCACCTTGTCCTTCCTAAACAAAGTATTGCCTAGTATGGCTGTTTCCCAGTCATGGTTCTCATTGCACCATGATTCAGTAATAGTGACAATGCCCAGGTCAGCCTCTGCCGTTATGTCCTCTAGGTCTGGAATATTATTTCCCAGACTTTAAGTATTTATGCACATGGCCTTCCAAATTCTTATACCACTCTGCCTATAAGCCCCTCTTTTTCCCTCTTGCCTACAATCATTACCCCCTTTGCCTTCATTCCTGTCCCTGTTTTTTTTATGTTGGCTTGTGTAACTGCGTGCAAGTCAACATCTTAGAGAATGCAGATATGGAGAACTTGGCACTGTTAGGTGAATACGGGGCATGCATCAGTAGGTGCGTCCTCATTCCCAATCAGCCTGCATGCAGTGCCACACCATGCATGCTAATGTGGTGAACACATCCAGGAAGGTCCGCTGCAATCTGGGCAAAGCTGCGTCAGATGCAGCAGACCCTTCCTGCGTGCTGCCATGTTTAGCAGCATGGTGGCGGCTCATGTGACCAACCGGGGTGCTCAATCCCCAGCCAGCTTTCTGTGGCTGCTGGGAATTTGCCGATGGGGAGCCCACTCCCGTCGGCATACAACAGCCCTCCCATTCCGATGCGGCTGGGGGGATACCCATTCCCCTCCTTCTTGCCTCCCCGCTTTCACGGTGTGCCGACAGGAGAGCCCACTCCCGTCGGCATAAATCTACCCCCACATTTCTTATATGCCGGTGCCCAATCCCCTCGGCTCTGCCTCCCCCTGCTGTTAGTGTGTGCCGACGTGGGTGCCCAATCCCGTTGGCATAAGTTTAGCTCCCATTTTCTGCCGATGAGGGTGCCCAATCTCCCGTTGGCTGCAGCAACCCTCCCATTGTCTGCCAACAAGGGTGCCCAATCCCCTATCGGCTGCAGCAACCCCCCCAAAACAGTTAGGTGGCATGCTGGGAGCCCACCCCAGCATGCTATGTTCCCTGAAAAGGAAAAACTGTCCCACGATGTTAGTTTTTTTTCTACCCTGTAACAAAAAAAGGTCCCTCGTAGTCTCCTGCCCCCCACCTGCACCCACCCACTGTGCACCCTGCCTCCTCACACCCCCCTCACCACATACTTACCTCTGGAGTCTGGTGCGATGATCTTCAGTGGACCGGGAACACGTCTGCACTCTTCAAAGCTGACCGTGAACTGAGGAAATGCCGGTAAGCTGTATAATGGAATGAATAGGGTTTTTTCAACTTTGCTGCATTTCTAGGGCATTTGTTGGAATTTTGGCACCAAATTTTCAACATGGGGTTTTTGGGGCCCCTCCTCATGAATTCTATCACTGTCATGGCGTTAATCAGCCTCGAAAGGTGATTTCACAGTCACTGCACGAAATCACCTTTCGGGACCCATTTATGAAATGACAGTGCAAGTGTTCATGAAGTGGCATCTCAAAAAGCCTATGTTCCAAATTTGGTGAAAAAAAATCAAACAAATGCCTGTTTTATGAGCGTGCATTGCGCAGTTGCTATGCAGGCTCATAATGTTCCCAATATTTTAACACTGGATTTTCAGCATTGCCATTTTTGTATACCTCCTTGTGAACAGTACAGTTGTCATTTTCCACATCCTGCCTGAAATGTGTTTCCACACTTCCAGCGCACAATAGTGCAGTCGTTGTGGGAACTCAGTGTTTGGGCCAGATTATGAAAATTACAGTGACACAGTTCATGAGCAGAGGTCCTAAAATGTCTATGTTGAAAATTTGGTGATGATACTCCATAAAATGACTGTGTTACGAGTGTGCATTGGCAGATTGCACGCACGCTCGTACCGTCATGCATTTGTGATATTTTCACACTGGATTTTCACCACTGCCATTTTCCAAACCTCTTGATGAACAGTACAGCCATCATTTCACATATCCTGCCTAAATGTGTTTTCGCACTTCTGGCGCCAGAATAAGCCCCAGCGGTCGTATCTGTCCCTTCTTGGGGACGCTTGAAAATAACAGTGACACTGTACATGAGCAGAGGTGCTAAAATGCCTATGTTAAAAATTTGTTGCTAAACGCCCATAAAATGGCATGGTTCCAAGCGTGCATTGCATATTTCCCATGCACCCTTGTAACGTTGGAAGACACCAATGCACACCGCGACACTTGTCGGTGTCTGCAGGATAAGGAGAGGTGAAATGGCACGAGCACTAAGTCCAACACCCAAAGGGACACCCCAATGCCTGTCAGTCTCTGCAGCGTGGGGGTGGGTTGGCATCAGTTCAATACTTCACTGCCATTCCTATTATGCATCTCTCTAACTCCTGCACTACCAATGCCAATGCCAGCAAGTCAACATTCGGCATTGACAAATGCTTGTTTTCTACCATTCTGCTTTTCCCATTTTCTGGTACCTCTGGAATCTTAGGGTTCTGCCTACTCACCACTTCCACTTGCGGGAAGGGGTTAGTTTAATCCTCCTTGCTTCCTTCCACCACCACCCTCAGCTAGTTTAAATGCTTACCAGTGAAGCATTTAAACCATTCACTGAGGACCTTGGTCCCCATCCCAGATGGATGCAGGCCATCTCCACTGTATAGGCCTATATCCCTCCAGATGGGACCCCTGTCCCCAATGAAGTTGAGCCTCTCTTCTCTGCACCATTCATTTAACCATGTGCTGAAGCTACTGGTGTGGAGAACCCTGTTCTCCCCTCTGTCATAGACTGGCAACACCTCAAAAAAGGCCACTGAGCATGCTACCAGCCTAAGACCCATCCCCAACTCCTTGAACTCCTTCAGCACTACCCTAATCTTGTCCCTCATCAGGTCATTTGTCCTCAGTTGGGCAGAGACATCTAGCTCTCCCTCCCATCCTGCTGCCACAGTGATCCCCAGGATTTGCTTTCCATCCCTCTGAGCCGTGGCACTGAGTAGGCACCTTAACTCCCTCTCTCTCCCTCCCTTTCTGCCCCAAAATCTACTCCCCTAATGATGGAGTCCCCCACCAGGAATTGCTTCCTCCTCTTCTAGGGTCTCCACCATGGAGGATCCCCACATCCTCCTTGGTCACTACTTCAGGTGCTTCAATGGGGCAATCATGCCCTGCTAGAGTAGTGTAGGAGCTCTGCATTGGTACCAACTGGGGGATGTGCCTCTACCCATTGCCCTCCCCCTCCCCACACCCACCATGGTCCAAGCACCCCTCCTCCTTTGCAGCCTCTGAGGCAGCGGTGACAGACCATGTGATCCCTGGGTGGGGTTGGAGGGCCCACCACATCCTAGCCAACTCTTCCTGGAGTTGAGCAACATCCACCTTCAGCCCAACAAGGTGCATGCGGCTGAGACAGCACCACAGTCTCCAGAAAGTCTCCTGGAAAACTGCCACCCTACAGCCACTGCACTGCATCACTCACAGCACACCTAATTTCTACCCTCCCTATTTTTGTTCACCTACTATTAAACCCTTTTTTACCCTTACCCTAGATAGGCTGCTTTATCTATTCCCAGAACTCTGCTTATTTTAAATCCTTCCCTACCCCAGATATGGTGATTGGCCTAATCCTGACGTTTTGCTTACTTCTAAATCCCTTTTTACTCCTACTCTGGTTAGGGTGTTTGGCCTAATATAAACATTTTTTTCCTACCCTTAAACCCTCTTTTCCCCTTACCCTAGAGAGGGTGTTAAAACCAAGACCTGGACTTTATTAGTGACTTTTACTCTCATCCCTCCTTGTGGTTTGTAAGCTACAACAATAGATTAGCGGGAATCTTACCTCAGTTGTTAGGTATGTCTTCCTGGTTTCTTGCTTCCATCCTCTGCTTACCTCAGTCACTTATTGTTCCCCAGCCTCCCTTCTGGGATGCATAGTACCTGGCTTCCAGCTGCCTCGTTGGGCTTACTCCACTGGGCAGACTCCACTGTGCTGTCCTTGTCGCATAGGTCCTTCTCGCAGGGGTCTGCATCAAGGGGGGTTGCTTGATGGCCTCTTCCTTTTAAGTAACAGGAAGTGGACCAATAAGCTGGGCTGGTATCCAGAACTTTTTGGTTTGAAGGAGGAGGAGTGGCTAGCATCCTGATTGGCCACCTCCTTCACTCTTCTTGGAGTTTAAAACTTTGCTTGCTCTTGGCACTTGTGCAGGGGGGAAGGCTCCCTTTCTTCAAATGTAGGGACCCATCTCTGCCCTGTAATTCTCTCCTCACTGTCTCTGTGCCCTCTTTTGCCAGGCGGTTTAAATCTCTGGCCTGATCTTCCTTGGGCTCTACCTGGATTCTGCCTGGCATCTGGGATTGGATGGCTTGGAGATGAGGAGGCATGGCTATCATCCTGATTGACCACTTCATTTCCTGCTCTTGAAGCTTCTAGCTCCACTTGTTCTCGGCACTTGTACAGAGGAGAGGGCTCCCTTTCCTCAAATGTAGGAATCTTCACTACCCTGAAGCACTTTCCGGTAGCCCGTCAATTGAGCATTACCAGAACAGCACTGCAATATATGGCGCTTGTCTGGTATGCGTTCACATGCACAGTGACTGGGGATTTACAGAGCTAAATGAAAGTGCTCCCCTGGTTGCTGTCCATGATGTCAAAGGAGGAGAAGGGCATCAGAATCCAAAATGCTGGTTGAGCTGCTCCCGTGGCATGGAGGGCTGGGGCATTGAGCAGCTGGGCCAGCAGCAGTGGAGACTAGGGTTCTAATCCTGATCTCCAACATTTTAGCATACCTGGGGATTTACTTTTATTTTTACATGGGGCTGTATCTGCTCCGAGAATTTTAACTTTCCCCGGGATCCGCTCCCCTGAGTGAGAATCCAATAGATGGGTGGTGCAGGGGTAGAGCCCTCTGCATTGGGGGTGCAGGGGGCAAAGCCCTCTGCAAAAAAAGGCACCTATTTTGCTGTGCACACCATGGCGACACTATTCTTGTCGGCACTCTTCAGACCCAGTGCCCTCTCTCCTCACTGTCTCTGTGCCCTTTTGCACCATGGTGTTTAAATCCCCTGCCTGATCTTCCTCAGGCTCTTTCTGGATTCTGGCTGGCATCCGGGATTGGGTTGTTTGAAGGTAGGGTGTGTGGCTATCATCCCAATTGGCTGCCTCCTTCACTCCTCTTAGAGCATCTAGCTCCACTTGTTCTTGGTGCTTGTGCAGGGGGGAAGAAACATAGAAACACAGAATTTGATGGCAGATACGGACCGCTTGGCCCACCTAGTCTGCCCCTTTCCCTACCTAATGGATAAGCTGTAGATCCTAGTTAACCAACAGCCTACTTCCTCCTACCCCCAACTAGAATTGTCTTATGTCTGTCCCATGCATTCTTGAATTCCCCCACTGTTTTTCACTCCATGACCTCCTCAGGAAGGCTGTTCCATGCACCCACAACCCTCACCATGAAAAAATACTTCCTCACATTACCTCTGAGCCGTCACCCCTCTATCTTCAAATTGTGCCCCCTTGTTCTTGCACATCTCTTTTTCTGAAAGATGTTACCCTTTTGGACTGTGTTGATTCCCTTGACGTACTTGAAAGTTACTTTCATGCCCCCCCCTCTCCTTTTCCTTGAGGGTATACATATTAAGTTCCTTTAGTCTCTCTTCACATGTCTTCTGGTGCAGACCCTGCACCATTTTGGTTGCCCTCCTCTGGACAGCCTCAACCCTGTTTATGTCTTTGCAGAGATGGGGTGTCCATAACTGCACACAGTACTCTAGATGGGGTCTCACCAACTGTCTGTACAGAGAGATAACAACTTCCTGTTTTCTACTGGTGACACCTCTTCCTATGCATCCCAGTATCCACCAGCCCTCCTTACTGCTTTCTCACATTGCTTGTCCACCTTTAGGTCATCTGATATAACTAACCCCCGGTCCCTTTCCATTTTTGTTGTCATTATCTCACTCCCCATTGTATACTCTTCCCCTGGGTTTTTGTTTCCCAGGTGCATTACTTTGCACTTCTTTGCATTGAATCTAAGCTGCCATACATTTGACCATTCCTCCAACCTTACCAAACCCCTTCTCATCCTTTCCACCCCACCTTGTGTATCAACCCTGTTGCATACCTCTGTGTCGTCTGCAAAGGGACATACTTTTCCTTTCAGTCCCTCTGCAATGTCACTTATAAAGACATTAAAAAGGACCAGACCCAGTACTGAACCCTGAGGTACCCCACTAGTAACTTGCCTTTCTTCACTGTGGACTCCGCTTACTAATACCCTCTGTGTCCTTTTGTCCAGCCAGTGTTTTACGCAGGCTACCACCCTGGGACCCACTCCCAGGATGGCTAATATGTTTATTAATCTTTTGTGCTGGACTGTATCAAATGCCTTGCTAAAGTCTAGGTAGGCCATGTTCATAGCCCCTCCCTGGTCTACTACTTTGGTCACCCAGTCAAAGAAATTGAATAAATTCATCTGACATGACCTTCCTGCTGTGAATCCATGCTGCCTTTGGTCCTCTGCCCCACTGGCCTCTAGATACTCAACAATTCTTTCCTTCAGAAGTAATTCCAACATTTTCCCTAACACTGAGGTCAAACTGACAGGTCTATAGTTTCTTGCCTCGGTCTTGCTCCCACTTTTGGGAAGGGGAATCGCATACGCCCTCCTCCAGTCCTCAGGTACCACATCATCCTCCCATGATTTGTTAAAAAGGGTAGTCAATGGTGTTACTAGTTCTCCCCTTAGTTCTTTTAGAATTCTGAGGTGAATCCCATCAGCCCCATTGCTTTGTCCACCTTCAGTTTTAGGAGTTCTTTCAGAATCCATTCTTCTGTGAAAGGACTGAAATCGACCCCCTATCCAGAGTGCTTCTATTGACTGGATTAGGTATCTCCCCCTCCTCTTCCTTTGTGAATAGTGAGCAGAAGTATTCATTCAGTATCCCTGCTTTTTCACTGTCCCTTTCTGCCCACTCACCCTCCTCTTTATTCAGCCTCAGTATCCCTCCCTTTGTCTTTCTTCACTCCCTAATGTACCTGTAAAAGGTTGCATCCCCCTTCTTAACCGAGTTGGCTATATTTTCCTCGGTTTGGGCCTTTGCTATTCTGACTGCCTTCCCCGGTTCCCTCTGCTCCCTTTCTTCAAATGTAGGGACCCTCTCTGCCCTGCAGTTCTCTTCTCACTGTTGAGGAGAGGAACTGAGATATAAATTTGCATAGCTCAGGGCAAGGGAGGCCCCCAACAGAGTGCCATAGATCTGTAAGAAGTGGTCACCAAGGAAGATGAAATTATTATATTTTAGCACAATTTCTGCATGCGTGACAAGAAAATAAGGAATTCTTCTGTTTCAGATTCTTGTTGCATGTAATACCGCATTCCCTTCAGGCCACCCTCATGTGGAAAGTTTGTATATAGTGACTCCATATCAAAGGTGACAAGGAACCAGTCTGATTGCATTTGCAGGTTGTCTATTGTACTCAGAGGCCCAGATATTCAAACTGCGCCAGTCTGAGGCGCATGCCCCTGCGCTGCTCAAAATAGTTGCGCGGGGGTGTGCGAGGTGATATTCAAAGGAGTTGCGCTGTTGAGCAACTCCTTTGAATCACCCGACCCACACACTTGCGCGTGGCGCGATGGAACCTGCGCTACCACATGGTTGCCAGGTTGAGCATTAAACTTGCGATGTGGCGCAAATCCATTCGCCATCGCGAATTTCCGATATTCAAAGGTGACATGCAAATGGGGCCATAATTTATGCAAGGTGCAGGGGGCCATTTGCATCTATTCGTAGCTCCATTTGCATGTGGGTGCACCGATCCCGAGGACTTGCTCCTGGCCACCCTGCCAGGCAGCAGCCGTGGGGACCGGCATAATACAGACCCGATCGCGGGCATCACGGTTACATGACACCCCACACATCTCCCACAGCCCGATCGCGGGCAGAACCGTACATGTCGCCCCCCACCACATCACCCACAGCCCGATCAGCGGGCAGAACACGTACGTATAAGCCCCCACCACACATCACCCACAGCCCGATCGCAGGCAGAACGTACATGTCACTCCCCACACATCACCCACAGCCCGATCGCGGGCAGAACCTGTGAACCCCAGTGCCCGATCGCGGGCAGGATGTAACCTCCCCCAACCCGAATAACTCCTGGTGGTCAGTGGACGTAAAGCCCGATCAGCGGGCAGGAATGTCTCACACACCCCCAAACATCTCCCTGGTGTCTAGTGTCCCCCACCCACCCACGACCCCTCCACCGCCCCCGCGGCCGGCGGGCGACAGCATCCACCGCCTGCCGCCCCGCCGCCCGCCGACTGACTGTCGGTAGGGCTGTCGCCCAGTGGTGCAGAGCTACAGCCAATGGAGTGCAGCACATCCTGCCCGCCGATCGGGCTGTGGGTGATGTGTGGGGGCGATCACGTACGAGTTCTGCCCGCGACCGGGCTGTGGAGATGTGGAGGGGACATGTACGGTTCTGCCCGCGATCGGGCTGGTGGGGGCACAGGGACCGAGGTTGGGGCCAGCCAGGGGTGGCAGCTGCTGTGTTGCGCAGCACACAATGCAGCAGCTCTCACCTGTGGGTGGCCCTCAGCTAAGCCTTTTTTTTGGCTCAAGCTTGTCTGGGCGCAGGTTGGGGGTTGCGCATGCAGAACTCTGCGCAACCCGACTGAATATCGGGTTGCGCAGGTTATGCATGGATCCTCCCCCTCCTGTTGAGCATGCATTCATTTGCATTGCTCTCTTGCGCAACCTGTTGCCAGTGGCGTAACTGCCTCCTGCTGAATATCGCAGAATGGCGCATTTTGGACTTGCGCATGGCGCAACCCTTTTGAATATCTGGGCCCGAATGTCTACAGAATCACATACATATGAGGAGAGCCTAGTGACCAAAGTCATCTATTTGGGCAGTTGAATCTGTGGGGCTTTTTATTTAGGTGGGAGAACTAATCCATGATATAGCTGCAGAAGACACAAAAAATAAAAATATACTTGCTGCAAGTTGCATTGGATGACAAAACTATGGATCAAAATTTTAAGCACCACATAAGTTTAAGTCAAGTACAACTTGCAAAATGAGGTGTTTGGTGTCAAATTACAAACTATAAGCACTGTAAATATCAAAAGTTTCATCAAGTTCATCATAATAACCATATTCTCATATCCTCAGGTACAATGCAACTAAAGGACTTGATTATTTCAAAAAAGTGAAATTTTTAGTCAGTGCATTAGTGTATCTAAAACAAAATAAAAAGATACTAGTACAAAAGCAGACTGACCCCAAAAATCAGCCACAGTAGTGCAAAGATTTATTCCACAAGTGCAAACATCTAGAGATGGGTTTTCAAAACACTTAAGGGCTGGATTCTCAAAACATTTGGAAGGTGCAACAAAATGCGCAAGTCCCCAAAATGTGCACAGTTGCAGAAAAAAAGGGGCAATTGCTTTGAGTGGTTTACACAAAACTTCCGTAGCTGTGGGAAAAATACATTGCAGACTGTGGAACGAAGTGCAGCTGTGGAAGTTCCTGGGCCAACAAAAAAGCAATTGAAAAGTATGGCATATCCTTTTAAAGGATATTTTCACCACAGTTTTTCAGCAGTTGCAGAAAAATGTTTGCACACTTACTGCACCGCAGAGAGTGAAGTACTCTACCTAGCCTGGCAAAAAGCAGTGTACTAACAGTTGGGATATAATTATAGTGGAGGTTCAGGCACCAGCAACTGCAAACCTGTGGGCTGTATAGTAGTGTCAGTTGTTACAACAAAAATAGCATATCTTTCCACTGAAAGGCAACAAACAACAACCACATGACCCAGTGCAACCCATAAAGGAGCCCCACAGGAAGTGTAAGCAGCACTGGTAACAGCCACACGTGAGTGCTACTCAAGCAAACAACATAAACATCCCAAGGAAAAACACAGCAAATGCTTACAGAGTGCCACTGTAGTGCACCGTCCTGCAGGTACTGGTGGCACTGCTGTTGTCCCAGCTGTGGGACTGACTTCTGGTCTTGCTGTGAGTACTCACTGCTGCATCTATGGCAAGACTGTCAAAGTCTACGGCTCCAACTAATATGGATCACCTGTGGTTCTGGCTGCTGAGCCTTTTCTTCAGCTGCTGATCTGCACTTGTGCATTTTACACAGCTGTGGAATTCCATAAACTCACCGTATTTGTGATTTTCAACTTTTTCTTTGTGAATATGCTGCAACTGAATTTCCACAGTGCTGCAAGGCATTTTTCTATAACTGAAGAATGTTGTGGCTCTCTTTGAGAATCCAGCCCTTAGGACACAGGATGTGCCAAGTGCTTTGCTTTACTTGAAACTTCACCAGGGGATGGGGCAGGAACGACAATGACACAGTTTAATACTAAAACACATCATGTGATAGTATGTTTACAAGTATAATGCTCCTTAGCATACTGTAATCCATAGAATATATAGTGCTAGGCCATCAGTCACATACATTTTTTGGTGCATAAAGGACACATACAACTCCAAACATCGCTAGCATAAAAATGAAGCAGCAAGTCTCAAAAAAGCAGTAACATTCAGTGCATATAGAGGTGTAAAGTGCTAATACCGTACCTGTGTAATATTGTTATCCAAATAATTTTGGTCTGTGCTCACAGAGCAATCTAAAATGCTTTTTTCGGTTATCAAAAACAGTAAGATACCATTGGTGGAAAGTTCACCGATTAAGCAAAAAAAGAAAAAACATTGACTTGTACCATAGAATAGAAACATAGAATTTGATGGCAGATAAGGACCACTTGGCCCACCTAGTCAGCCCATTTCTCCACCTAATGGATAAGCTACAGATCCTAGTTAACCAACAGCCTACCAGATACATGAATCATCACATCCACTGTTATTGTTTAAATCACTAAAATACTAATTGTAATAACAAAAGGCCTGTTTATGGCAGTGACAAGCAGCCTTAAAAATGTAGCATCTTCTCACTGTGCTCCTTGTCTCTAGTTCACTGGTTCAGTGGGCAACTAAGTATGAAGTAACTTCTGCAGCTGATGGCTTGGATTGTGGTGGTGTATGACTATATAGACATACTATGGTGCTAGTGTTGCTCGGATAGTATCCTGAGCAATCTGGATCCACCAAATACCTTCCATTTTGACAGGATAGTGGATCTGTCGAATATCGGCAGCTATCCAATCATGGATCTGACCCCCTGGATCCAGGTCGGATCCTGCATTATCCAATGCCTGATCCAGGGATCCGGCACCATATCCAGGGATCTGATGCCAGATCCGTGGATCTCGTGCTGGATCCCTGGATGCAGTGTCAGATAATGTGGGATCTGACCTGGGATCTGACCTCCATATTTGGATGGATCTTGGGTCGGATCCCACCTGGATAGTGTCACCATCTGACAGAGCACAGTTGGATCCATAAGGGTACTATTCAAGCAACACTATATGGTGCTTGTACAACTGACTAAGATAAAGTTGCTAAGGAATGCAGGTACTGTAATTTAATATTATTAATAAGGTAATTGGATTTGAAGTCTATATGGCCTTTCACACTCTGTTCCTGAGGAACATTTACCACCTTACCAGAGTCATAGGAACCTTCATGAGGAGTGTTTCCCCCTAGAGGTGCCACAGGACCGCATATCCTTTGCCTAACAGTACCTTGGGGAAGAAACCCAGGAGAGATATAAGCCACCAGAGGAAATGAGGAGAATGGTGGGAACAAAGAAATAATGCCTGAAGGATGCTTGGGCATGTGCATTTAAATAACTCTCAGGAGGGGGCACAATGATTGTCATCCTCCTGTCCCTCCAAACCTCAGGCAAGCCTTACAGTAGATTATGCAAGTAGCAGTATCAGCATCAGGAACCACTTACTTATTTCAACTGATGAGGTCACTCGTGGGAGCAACAGAGCTGGTTTTAAAGAACAGTGCAACAGGAGAAAACAAGAGTGTGTCAATGCTGAACATTTGCTTGTACGGTGTATGTTTCAGGGATGCATTGCCAGATGAGTAATGGCCCCATCTGTACCTCAAAGATTTGAAAACTTTTTGTTAAGTAATACCTGCATTCAGACTATGAAATAACTTACAAGTATTATAAAAGCCACATGTGAAGAGTACTGTTTTTTTTTTTGGGGGGGGGGTAGGTGTTGATTTAACTGCAATTTACAGGAGTACATTAAAAGCCCTTCTTGCTCAGAGTGCCTGTCTTCTTCACCTCGTGAACTGCCCGTCACAGTTACCACCGGAGTCTGGCGGGGTGATCCCGCCTGTGTGTTGCTGCTGAGTCAGTGAAGGGTGCATGATGAAGAGTCCCCTCCACTGGAGCTGATCTTATAAGCACTGCACACAGCCGGTTCCATCATGGATCCTTCCTTCCCAATGTATTTGATCAGCTTGCACAGTTGTTGCTGTGGCTACTGTTTGCTTTTTGCCTACTACAGCTGGAGCACTTTGCACCCTCAAGCTGACCATCATCTCACAACACCTACTGCACTGCTGGCTGGTCAGGCAGATGCCATGACACACATGTATGGCAGCACCACAACTACCAGGCAGCGGGCAGATGTACCTGAGATACCAGTCACTGCAGAATCTAATTAATTGGCAACAACCAATTCATGATCATGTTGCACTGTATTAACACACTTCATATGTGCAGCAGTGTTCGTGTACATTAAAACAGTCATACACTGTAGATTCTAAAAGTGAAGTGGTAATCACAGACCAAATGATGAGAATATTAAAGGGATAGTGTCAATCCAATTTGCATAATAGTATTTCTAGTTGAAAAGCCACATTTTAGCCAGCTCAGTGGCACTGAGGGTTGAGGTGCTGGATGTAACACATCGCACCACGCTGGAGTCCCGCATTCAGCAATGAGCATGGACTGTCAGGGTATGGCAGGGGAAGAAGAGGATTGAGCATCTAGAGGACAGTTCTCATCTCCCGGGGAGGGAGGACTGGCTCTCCCGTCGAACGACTGCCACCAGGTCGAGGCCTGGTGGAAGTGTGTGACTGTGTTTATCTATTTGCTGTACTATGGCTTATTCATGAAGAAAAGTTTTTTATTCTTCTTTTTTTGTTATGTATGTTTGTTATATAAAATCAATAAACTATATTTGATTTAGAAAAAGGAAGTGTGAGACTGTGGGCACCATGGAAGGGAGGGTGCTGTGACAGTTCTGCAGGTGCATGCATGCCTCCACATGTGTGCATCCTGTGTATGTGCCCCAGCAATGGGGAAAGGAAGACAAAATGGAGGAAAAATGCCTCACGGCTACAGGATGATGACTGACCCCTTGCAGGCTGTGCACCCAGCAACTGGGTGAGCTCTGGGTAAGTCCCGGCGAGGCGGGATGATGGGGGCTGGGGGGGGGGGTCGGTTAGAGTGGGGCAGCTCTGAGGAGAAAGAAGATAAACACCTATATATAAAAAAAAAGAAAAGCCACATTTTACAATTGCTTACCTTTTTATGTTATGATGACCACACCTAGGAGGGTGGTTCATCTCTTCTTGTTAAGGAGAGGTAGGCACAATGGTTCCAGGTGCAAACAGAGAGCTTTTTATTAGGACAGCCACTTGTTCCACTGGAAAAATAAGGGATATTTGGTTGCAATATACAAGGCAAAGGCACTTACAGTGATTGTCATGCACTACACAATTCTACTGATGGAAGGCAACTGCATATGTACAAAATACAGGGGATATATGGGTAGGCAGTTATAGATATTGATATGTAGTATACACTCTACAAGGGTCACCTGGTGCCATTCGTTTGCAGACATTATCAGTAGTAGCTTAACCAATACCTAACCACCTTGGCCAAGAGTAATTAGAAATACACCAGTCTATGGTATGCCAGTCCAGTAAGAGTAGCTGTCTTTTCACTGAGCAGCAGGTGGTGGTTAGCTAGCTGGAATGGTTGGTACAGTACCTTATTGACCAATCGGTCTTGTTGGCCGGCAGGAAAACTGAAAGCAATGGGATGAAGAAGATGAGAGAGGTGAAGAAGATGAAGGATGAAGGCTGGTCCAGAAATTGAAGATGCGGGTGAAAAGATGGAGGTTGGTCAGGGCGATGTCCTTCTGCTGAGACGGAGGATTCTTGGTAAGGCCGCTGATGGGTTACCACTCAGCCAAAGAAGGGAGCTATAGATACCTTGGAAAAGCAAAATAATGATAAGACAACTTTCTAGCCACCGTACTGTGGAGGAGACCTCACCACCTTGAGCCCTGGTGGCTCCTAGGCTGACTGAACTGGGGGACTAACTATCGCAGTTCTAGCTACTTGCAGTCTTGGATGCCTTCAGAGGTCATTGGCTGGGTGGAAGGTACTAGAAGCTTGGCCACCCAAAAGAAAGGTTGCTCCTGAACTCAAGGGTGCAGGCAACTGCACTCTGGCATAGGGCAATTAGTTCAGGATGTGGGACTACCGTAGTTGGGCAGTCTGTCCGCTTCCCCATGGCAACAGTTTAGTTGGGGGGGGGAAGAGGACTGATGCAGGTGACCAAAGACAGTGATGGGGCAGACAGTTCGGGCTCCAATGCGTAACAGTTCAGGAACCAGCTGGTTGTGGTGCAGGGCAAGCAAGTTCCACTCTGGTGCAAATGGCTATCTTCGGTGGGTGATGGGTAGGCAGTTCAAGCCCTGGTTCAGGTAGCAATTACTAGTGGGTACAGCGCAGGCAGTTCAAGCCCTGTGGTACTTTATTTCAGGCCCTGAGGCAAACACTCTAGCCTTCCAGGACAACCTGAGTCCTGGGGTACAATTCCAGGTGAAACACACACACAAATAAAAGGGACAATTCAGTAATCATTTTTCTGTTACAGGGTGCTGTGTCCAGCTACAGCCAGGGTCCAGGTAGCAGGAAGTGCAGGGCAGCACAGGCCTGGCCCTGCCCTCAGTACACAGGTCACACCAGCCCTAAGCAAGCAGTCCAGGAGAAAAATGGGATGGCCAACGGAGGATGGATGGGGTCAAGGGGGAAAGTTTCAGGCTTCTGGGGTGCCATTCTTCCAAAATGAGGAGCTAGCCCTTAGAATTCCAGAGGGATCCATTCTTGCTTGGCAGGCCTGATTGGAGGGGCTTGCTTAGGCCAGTCTCCCACCTTTTGCATATGTATGGGGGGGATGGCAACTTCTCTATGCAGTGTGCTCAGGCTTTACTATGCCCCTCATAAATATTAACTTTTGTCTGTAGGCTTACTGCAGGGCCTGGGCTTAGGCCCACCTCTCCTGCACATTAATATGCATGCCTTTGACTTTGGCCCCACCACTGCACTCTTGGCACTAGTGCACTGCTGTGTCCCCCTTAACCTACACTAAACCCCCACCACTGCTAAGGTGCCAATTTAGTGTCCAAACTACTCCCTCTTGGAGCTGATGCCACGTGGTAGCCCTGTGCCTCTATTGTGGGTCCTTTGCAAACTGGCTTCCTCCTGTTCTTACTCCATTTCTCTTTTGTTTATTTTGGGGTGCTTGGCCTACTAGCCCCTCCTTTTCTGGCCTCTCCTTCTCCTCTAAAGAACCTCTTGGGCTAAATAAAATAATCTTTGGGCTTGCAGCCCACTCACTGCTTGGCCCAGGTCCTCCGCTGTTCGGGGGATCATTAGCGGAGTGGTCAGGGTGCCATGCTTTTGCCCAACACCTCTGCTCTCTTTTTCTATGGGCTGGGGCCACACTTTGGAGCATGAGCAGCCTTCCAACCTGGATGCACATTGCAGTAACACACTGTAGTCCAGGTTCCAAAACGTTCCTCCTTCTTTGATGCAGCATGGACTACAGACTGTGGAAAAGGACCATGGCCGCTGCAGCACTGTGTGCACTGAGAGAACGGAAGATTGGAAAGAGAGAAAATAAATGGGAAAGCCCTACTTACCTCCACCGCTCACCGCAATGGGACTTTGACTTCATTGGAGGGGGGGAAGAGCTCCATGAACCTTCGTGGGATGGTCAGGCAAAAGGGAACAAAAGGAAAAAAAACAAAACAAGCAGACCACACACAAGACATTGGGAGAAGAAAGAGAAAACAAAATGAACAGCTCACACCTGAAGGCAGCCCATCTGAAAACTGAAAAAAACAAAGTTCAAGCTGGCCACCGTGCAGCTGGCTTGAAAGCCAGCACTGAGCAGCTGAAGGGTGAAAGACTAAGGGGACTGCAAGGGCAGCCACATGGGGGGGGGGGAGTGCACCAGATAAAAATGATTGGACAAATTAAGGACCTATCAGGCAAGGGGGACCCACATAGTAGAGGATAGAGGAAATCCCAGGCGATGGACTAGCTGCTATTGGCTGACTGAAGGACTGCTTGGCCTCTTCAGGAGCTAAAGCACCACTGCTGCTGCTGCTCAAGATCCCTGAGGACCACTGGCTCAAAGGAGCAGCCACCAAGGAGCTACGGACCCAATCTTCAGATAAGCTTCCAGGCATTCATACTCCTGCACCCTCCACTCTGTAAGTCACCCAATCCAGAACTGCCCTCGAGCTAGCAAGGAAGACCCTTTCTAGCCTAGTGGTGGACCTGGCTTCTGGCCAGGCGATTGTGTCCCTGGGGCTTGGAGCAGCCCTTTGGGCTGATTTATGGCCCCATTTGGACACTGGCTAGAGATCTTGCCTGGCAAGACAAAGGATCCAGCGTGGGAAGGCTCCAGGAGGGGAGGAGAAGGGGGGGAGAGGGTGATAGGGACAGGAAGTGGTCAGCCAGCTAGCTGGTTCAGCAGCCAGTTGGCTGCATATGGGGTGGGTGGAGGGTTAACCCTTTTCCTCCCTGTGGTTTTCCTGGTGTACTTTCTGGCAGCCTTTGGAGTACTACAGTGTTGCTAGCTGTTTTATCTGCTTCCTTTCTTAGTAGAAACAGAATGCATGCAAATGGTGAAATTATGCCCAGCCTTGTTTTGTTTTGAATGCTTGATCTATTCTTACTGCATACTTCCCCAGCTTGATGAACACCCCTGAACAATACTGTCACTCTGAATGAGACTCCTCTGTCTCCTCTCCTCTAACTGCAGCTTGAGTGTTAGACTGTGTTGTGGGTGTTTCCTAGTCTAGGGAAGGTACAGTAGGAGTTGATCAGGAAATGTAAACAAGCATGCTTTAGTGTAGTAATGCCAGTAATGGTGGGCAGTCGGTTCTTCACTTTTTTAAAGAAAAAAGGAATCAGAATCAAACAACCAGCTACATCAACAATCTACAGAATGTGAGCAATCATAACATCTGTTGTTTAAACTTGGGAAAACTTGAGGCCTAAGGGGGCTGACAGTGTCCCTTAAAGCAGTCAGCATATTTTATCTTGCAAAGCTATTTACATTCTCTTTCTCTCACAAAAAAGCAGTTCATTAAATATTATAGTTCAGATATGCTGTATTGCATTACATTATTTTTCTGGTTCATATATATATATATATATATATATATATATATAAATATATATAGACTATATATATATATATATATATATAGATATCTATATATCTATATAAATATATATATATATATATATGTGTGTATGTGTATGTATATATATATATATATACACATAATTTAAAACAGTTTGCAAAAAGACAGCCTTGTGCCACCACAGCATTTCACTCCAATAAGAAGCATGGCATTTTCGGAACAACAAACCTGAATCTGTTCTGTAGGTGGTGTACACTTCGGGACTGGATCAAGTAGTGTACCACTGCCACTGTCAGTTAGTTATAGTATGTCATAGATATGTCATGGACCTAACATCTGGCAGTCATCTGGAATTGTGCAACTCCATACTCTGTCACATTACCAGGGAGAGGCTCTCATTCTGCATTTCAAAAGCAGCAGAGCCTGCTTCAGTTACTGATCAGCATCACCCCCAGTCTAAGCCAGGGTAAACATCTTTCTGGTTCCTTTACTCTGCAAAGGTGTGAGACTGTTCTTACTGGGATATTTACTTGAGGCTGGGGTGAGAGGAGACAGCAGAAGAGGACTAGCTGAGTCACAGGCAAGGGTGATACCTGAGGAGGACAGGCCATGACCATCACAGTTCACGATCACACACCTACTGCACTCATGACTGATTACAGTCAACACATGATCAAGAAATATCTGGCCGTGGAGGTGAGGAGAGGGTGTCTGCCAGTCCTTGAGGTGAGTGGGCACTGGGAGCAGTACTGACAGTTGGGAGGTGGAGTCAGACTTGTGGGGGGGGCACATTGGGGAGGAGGGACCATTGGACAGGAGGGACAGATTATAATGCTAATCAGTGAAGTGTGAGGAGGTGGGTAGAAGGCCACTATACACAAGGGTAATACTGCATTTATATCGGATGCATGTTCAGGGTGGGGAGCCATTAGGCAGCATCTGGGTATTATTACACATCTATGGGAGGGGGTTTCAGGGGGACCATTAGACACAAGGGAATTTTTTTGTGTGTGTTATTTGTTTATCTCCCCTGTGCCCCCAACTACCCCTCCTTCAGGCCAATTGCCAAGGACACTCTCCCCCATGGCTCCGACGTCGATCCCCGACCCTACATCACAGCCACTTCAGGGTAACCCGACGTGACCCTTCATTAGATGGGTCCTTCTCTTCCGAGGAGGAACAGCCTGGCAGCCTAGGTATTGGCACTGGGTGCTGCTGAGGTCAGGTTGGCTTCTAGGAGTTCTGAGGAGGCACTGGTCTGGGCGGCCATCATCCGGCAGTTTGAAGGTGCTATTTTCTGTGTTTTCCTCCTTCAGTTCCCTGTGCGTCACATCAGTGCTGCCCCTGGTCTCCACCGGGGCCGCTACAGAACAATGCCTCTCCCTAACCCACCCCAGAAGAGGAGAGCAGTCCTCCGGATGTTCGATCCTTCTTCTTCCACTGCCAACCCTCTGGTGCCTGAGTCTGGGACACCAGGGAATTTTTAAAAGTATATTTGCACAGTGTTCAGTGGTGGGTGGTTGCGATTAATGGGCACAGGTCTAGGTATTATTACACATATATGGGAGGGGGGTTCAGGGAGCGACCATTAGACAACAGGGAATTTTTAAATGTATATTTTCACAGTGTTCATTGGTGGGTGGTTGAGGTTAATGGGCACAGGTTGTAAGACCTGGTTTGAGGAGGCAGTCATTTACATGGCACTGCTGGCTACTGCACCTACCGCCTCTCCAAATTTTCCAAAATGTGGTGCGCCTACATGCAAGATGCTATCAGCCACTCTGCTTAAGTGCACACAGCCATTCGAAAAGGGTTAGTGACTCACTAACCATGCCATCCAATATGGCATTTTGCAGTCCTACACTGCTTTAGGGCCACACAATGGTGTTCGTGAATTACTGACTCGGTTTGCAGTCACAAAATAGTTTTGAATATCCCGGACCACATCAACTATCACTCACCCTGACACAGTAAAATGCCAGATGGGACATTAGCAGCCTGTACGGCATGAGGACAAACCAACAAAACTAAGACACACATATTAGCTAAATAAATTTATTATTGCATCTCAGAGATTAGATATTCAGCACTATCAGCATAGTACCAAGGCAACTAACATGGCAAAGCAATCAGCACATTGTGAAAAAGGTGCTGCTTATGATGATATATATATATATATGTGACATTACAGAGCAGGTGTTGAAACAACTCATCACCTCTTTCCACCATTAAAACCCACAACATAGACTGAATAAATAAATATTTAAACACACACTCATCGACCATGGGTTAAATTAAGAAAAAGGGTTTTTTTGATAGAGTAGTTTTTTTTTGATAATTGGTACTTACATTTGAGTAGGTAGATTGGGCTGTGCTTGGCCTGCTGTAGAGTGCCAGGAAAGGGTGCTGCTAAGACTCACTTGAGAGCTCAGACCCCCCAGCCCTGGCCTTCAGTTTTGCTCACAATCCCTGAGTCTTGCTGGTGGCCCTCACATCATAGGGCCTAGCTTGTCCAACCTGTTTTAGACACTTGACTGTTTGTACCTGCGGTGTGAGAAATTAACACCTGCTTGACTCAGGCTCAAATGCCTGTCCTGACCTCTTAGTCTAAGACACTGACTCCTGGGCACTGACTAAGGTGGATTCCTTCTTTCCTTTTCTTTTCTTTTCTTTTCTCTTTTTTTAATAGCTGTTGTGGGCTTGGTAGTGGCACTGTCTTGGACCAGCTCAGAATGCTGGCAACAGTACAGTCAGTGGCAGCCCTAGTGAGTCAGCCCTGGATTCTGCTAAATGTTTACAGTTCCCAAGCCAATCTCCTCTTCACTCACCCCATGCCTGGTGCCTGCTCTCCTGTTGTGCTCCTCCTGTCGACATTCTAACCTTTCCTGACCCTCCCTGAGGGAGTCTTCTTCATCCCAGTCTGCCCACCAGCCCTGCCTGATGTGCTGCAAGCAAGTCGGCCTCTGCATGGGAATTCAAGCAATGCGCCAGCAGCCTGATGCTGTGTTGTCCAACCTCCAGGCCCTGCACCCCCTCTCCTGCTGCTCTTCTCTGGTTCACATCACCGACCTTCCCAGTCTTCAGCCTTCTTCATCCTGGCCTGTCCGCCCTGCCTGATGTGCCACAAGCAATCCTGCCTCTGTGTGGAAATTCAGAAATGCACTGTTGTCCTGACACTGTGTTGTCTGATCTCCATGTTTGGGACTCTAGAGCCTGCCTTGGACTTAGTGCTGCATGTGGTGTGAGACAGCGACTGGCAACGTGACTTAGACTACTGGCCTACAACATCCTCCTCTGTGAATTACGCTGCCTTGCTGCCTGTTCTATTTTTGCTCTGCCACTGGGTTGTAAAATGAAGACTGTTGCCAATAAAATGTTGCGTGGCTAGCAGCCACATGACGTCAACTGACATCTGGACTCAGGAGTCACTAATTTGGTTGGTTGATTGGTTGAAGGGAGGAGGAAATTAGCAGTCAGATTACAATGCAGCAGCTCCCAGTCCTTCATGGAGAAAGTGGGTGCAGCATGCTCAGCTGAGTGCTAATTGGTGGAGGTGGGCCAACCAGTTTCATGGTGGTCTTAATCAGTGGCACCAACAGAACCCAACTCTGACAAGTGTCCCTTCCCCAGAAACAGTGGCAAGGCACATGATTAGGAACACAGGCTCAAGAAATAAAAATTGTAGCTACTGAGGGTGAACCGGTATGCACAGCAGAGCTAGTGCATCTGCATTTCAAAAGCCGCACAGTGCACACTACTTACCGACTGGTGCCTTCCCCCATCTCTGTTAGCAAACACAGTAACACTACTGTATTAAAGAAATACTCCCTCTCATGCTTCTTCCTATATAGAGTGTGTTTGTTTGTGTGTGTGTGTGTGTGTGTGTGTGTGTGTGTGTGTGGAGGAGGGACTGAGGCTTCTTGTCTGAGGTTCGATGTTTACTCCTGAGTCCACAGCAGAGTGGAGGTACAGAGCAACAAAGAAGTACAACACTCTTGAACAGTCCGACCTACTGGCCAAAACAGTAAAACAAAATTCTTTGCTTTACATGTATACCTACTCGTAAAGCAACTCATCTGATTGCCGAAGAGCTTTATGCAATCCAAAGTACTGACGTGCTCTGTCATTGGATCACTTCAGTGCTTTCAACTACAGGAAGTTTCCACCCGGCAAACAATACTGGTGTCATGACCAGAATGCCTGGTTATTGGTCTGCAATGCAATGCTTCAGCTGCAACTGGCTCGGCAGTGACACACTTCTGAAATGCCGATCATGTAACAAAATGTTTCTTGTGCAAGTGCAAGCAAACATAATCTCAAGCCAGAGTCAATAGGGCTATGAAGAGCTACCAAGTGACCAAAGTTACACATGTGCATAGAAATTATTCAATGCCTGGGTGTAACTTGACCATTTTTGGAGGTGATGCACCAAATTTTCAACATGGCCTTTTTTGGACCCTTCCTCATGAAGATGATATCACAGAGCAAATATGCTATTCTGCATACAGGTGAGAAAATATGTTTTGGGCAGGTTGTGGAAAATGACAGCTGTACTGTTTTGAAAGAGGTGCGCAAAAATGGCAATGTTGAAAATGTAGGGTGAAAATATTAAAAATTGTCAAAGTTGGGAGCGTGCATAGAAACTATGCAACACACACTTGTAACTCAGTCATTTTTTGGAATTTTTTCACCAAATTTGCAACATGGGCTTTTTGGGACCCCTCCTCATGAACAGTGGCACTGTCATTTTGTGAATCAGTCCTGAAAGGTGATTCAGCACAACAATCACAAAATCACCTTTTGGGACTGAGTAACAAAATGACAGTGAGAGTTTTCATGAGCTGGTGTACCAAGAACCCCATGTTGAAAATTTGGGGCAAAATTTAAAAAAAGCTGCTGAGATATCAGCATAAGTTGAAAACCCCATTGAATGGCATTATAGCATGCTTACCTTTGATTCTTCTGTTCACGGTTCAGCTTTGATGCGTGCAGACATGTCCCAGTCTAGAGGAGATGACAGTGCCAACCTGCGGATGTAAGTAAGGGGTAAGGGGATGTGGGTGCTCAGAGGGAGGGTGGGAGGGTGGGGATGGGGGAGGGAACTGGAGGCGACAACAAGGGCTGTTTTCTTTTTACAGGGAGAAAAAAAAAGACTGGAGCAATGATGAGGACTGTTTTCTTTTTACAGAAAAAAACATTTGGGCATACTGGGGTGGGTTCCCAGTGTGCCACATGACTAGAGGTGTATATAACACTGACACGGGATAGGGCACCTGATGGTGGTGGGTGGGAAGAAAAAAAGTTAGGCACACTGGGGTGGGCTTCCAGTGTGCCGCATGACTGGGGGTGCACATAATGGTGACATGGGGATTGGGCACCCCAATGTTGGCAGGTAAAAGCAAAATCTTTGGGCACACTGGGGTGGGCTCCCAGTGTGCCACATGAGTTTGGGGGGGCATAGAATACCGCAGAGCTAGCGGTGGCCAACACGGGGATTGGGCACCCTGATGCCAGTGGGCAAAAGTAAAAACTTTGGGCACACTGTGGTGGGCTCCCAGTGTGCTACATGAGTTTCAGGGGGGCCACAGAATGTTATGGAGCTAGCATCAGTGATGCAACTGCACATGTATGGCAGTCACACATGCTCAGTTGCAGTGAATGCCATTTTGCCATACATGATGATGTCAGTAGAATTGTGCATGCACGTGAGTCACTCATGCACAGTTCATGCCACCGGAATGTGGAAGTAACAGTCAAAATAGCGCGGCTGTTATACTGTAGCAGGTGATTATGGTGGAGGGGTTCAAGCTCGGTTGGGCTTTCAGAAGGATACTTCCAAAAGTCCAACAGAAGGCTCCACGATCAACCGTTTTTTAGATCTACTGAGCGATCACAATAGTGCTGTAGACTCCACCCACAGCCCTAAAAAGGGAGTCACACAGAGCAAGCCAGCATGAAGTCAGCAAACATAAATTAGAAATGCTGCAGCGCTTTCCTGTCTCTCTAAAATGCCTCAGTAATACTGTAAACATAGCTTTTGCACAACAATAAATGGTGCTAATTAGCCAAAACTGTGCATGCTGAAAAGGTGTGAATTTTGTGCTCATTGAAAAGTGTGAACATAAATTTTAGCAATTCTGACCAATTAGTGCCATGCACAAAAATTATTTTAAGTCAAAAAAGATTTGCAGTATCATATTCATTTTTGTATGATGCTGCCTCAATTTTCATTGATACTCGGGGACCTGAGCCTTTCTGTATAAATAATGTCTAAAGACATGCTCCTATAGTAGTTTTACCCCAAATATCTTACAGAAATAATTTAGGAGCCCACGTAGTACACTGGTTCACGCTCAAGCTAGGGAACCAGAAGATTCTCAGGATAACAAATCAAATCCCACCAAAAGCCATTTGCTCAGTGTGTGGCCATGAACAAGCCACTAAACGTTCCTGTGCTTCAGTTATTCCCAGTCATGAAGCAGGAGCCGAAGGAGGATCCTTGTGAAAATAAGATGTTATAGCTCAAGCAGGCTACCATGGGTATAAAAATTAAAAATAACTTGATGTGTACAGGCCTTTACTATCACGGGTGTGGGAGCAGGGGGAATCAGTTTTTCTGACCTTATTTATTTTGGATGTCAAGCTGTAGTACTGGAGGATGCAAATGCCAAGGCCTTATTACTGGGCAATTGCTTGGCAGTGCTCGAGCCAAGTTCCTGATATTCATGTCCAGCTGCTAAATCACTGTATTTGACTCTGACCTAAAAATGCACTTTCGTGTGGTCAGTTCCCATCTGAACTCCAAAACATCCATTACTGGAGCTCTCTTTCCATATGTCTTTGCAACATATATTCAGTAGTTCCAGCCAAGGTAACATCTATAGATGCCAATAGACCCTTGGCTTCACCTTAGCTCAGCTTCCCCAAGAGCTTTAGGCACAGTTTGACCCTTTCATGTAACTCAGATCCAGATATTTCACAGCAAAACAGCATTTTTTTCACTAGGGCAATGTGTAATTTTTCCCCTTCACTAAATGGTGTCTGATAATTTAGTTGTTTTTGTTGTTGACTGGGAAAAGAAGGCTAGAGGACAATACTTCCTAGTTTCAGTCCAACCCGAGGGGATAAAGATGCAAAGCAACTTAGACTGAAGCAGATTAAGCTGTTTGTGGTATTTTAGTGAATGGGAGAAATTTGTCAAGGCACTAGGGAAATCCCTTTCTCTTCTTGATAGTGCCATGGGATCTTGAACATGTAGCTGAAAAAAAAAAGAAGGCAGATGGATTTTCAATTTCATTTTTTCTCTGAAGGACAGCACTCCCTGACAGTATAACATCCTCCTAGTAATGTACTCAGGTGCCAGTGTTTATGATATCAGCCCAATCCAGTGTCTGACTAGAATCCACAACCTTCTGACCCGGAGGTGGATGTGCTACCAACTGAGCCATATTGACCCATCTGAGAGTCCTAGTCAAACTTAAAACTATGGCTTCTTATTTTAGTTTTTTGTTTGTTTGCATTGACTTATATTTTATAGATCGAGGGAGCACTCCCAATTAACCAGTATTCCTTTTCTCTGTGCATGACTCACTCATCCTGTTAAGAGTAACTCATCATCGTTACCCTAAAAACAGCACCAAAATCTGGGGAGATTTTTTTAGATTTATTTTAAGTTGATCACCCTCAAACAATCACATGTTCTTGCCTTACATTTCTAGGGTGCAAGAACAGGTTTTCTATGCTTTGTGGGTCTCAACCCCTAAGAATGTGTGTCGGGGGCTAAAACATATGTAATTATGTGCTTACCATAGCCAGATGCCATTTGTGTTTTAAATTCTCTACCTTGTTTTAGTAAAAGTAGGAAATTATTTGTTTGGACTCTGATCAGGATATGTTCCATTTTTCTTGTTCAAGTTTTGTCATGATGCAGTAACCCTAACTAGAATTGTCCTGTCAGATCAGGACAGGTGGCAGCTTGGCATGAGGTCATAATGTCATCGACATTTACACTGCTGTCAAAAAACATGCACCCAAAATGGCAAAACCAAAGGTAGCGTTCATCAAAACAGCATGCTCTACCAAAACAGTGAACACTACCTTCCCGAACTCGGCACAGGAGACACATACGGTATATTTGCAGGGGGCTATGCCCCCACCCCCCGTTGTGAGAACTGCACCCCCATACCCACCCACATTTAAATAACTAACTCGGGGGAGGGAATGTAACTCTGGGATGGGGAGAAACCTCGGGGGTGGGATTCTTGAGGAAGAGAAAGGGACACAAGACAAGAAAAAATAAAATCAGATGTTCTGGGAAGGGGCCTTGAACCTCAGGACACTGATACTCCACTGTTTTCCCCACCTGGGGCTCTAGCCTCTGAGTCATAGCAGCTGCTTTGCAGCACTCCACCAACCAGAGTCTTTTACCTCTTCCCTTAAAAGCAATATAGCTACAGGATAGCAGAAATTTACCTTCGCTATTTTCTCCCTGTAGCTATTTTGCTTTTAGCTGTTTTGACTGTGCTGTTTTTCACACACGGGTTTTACTTCAACATATTGACCAGGTAGGGGCAGCTCTAGTATTATGCAGAGGGCATGAAGCTCTACAGAAACAAATAGAGTTTTAGTGGCTTGCTAAACATAAATGATTGCATAAAGTTTTTTTTTTTTTTTTTTTCAAATCAGGTTTATTTCTCCTAACTAGAGGTTCGGGTCCCCCTGCTTTGCTCGCCAACCCCCACTCCCAAGCTTGCCCCCCTGGGCAAAGCAATCGGGTGGGCACCCCCTCCCCAGGAAATACAGTCTCTCTAAGCCTTGGCTTGTCTCCCAGGGTGGGATCATGGAAGCATGGCCCCCCCAATCGACCATTTGTCTGCAGTGGGAGCAGTGGCGGCAGTCGTCATTAGCGGCTGGCATTGTTTTTGCTGTTTTTTCCTGGGAGCAGGGACATACAATGATGCCAGAATCCTCCCCACTCCCGTAACATGTGGAGCCAGCTGAAGTGGTACCTCCAGCTTCTTCCAGAGGTCTGCATAGTGCCAGATACTCTTCTCCCCTTCCCCCAGGAGAAGGAGAGCAGTCCCTGGGACACTCAATCCTCCTCCCCCCGGCCAGCCCTCTGACTCCTGAGTGTGTCCCTGAACCCGGGATGTCAGCACCAGAGATGGAAGCCTTGCAGTTGTGCTGGTGGGCTGGCCCTGCATAAAGTTTTCTGAAAATATGCTGGGCATGTTTATGCCCTGCAACAGTGACTGGTCTCTGTCTTGGAGTCCCCAGTGGAGGGACATCTCCTGAAGGGCTCGACCCTGGCCTGGAAGTCCCCCCATGAGGATAAAGCATGAAGTCAAGAGAAGGTAAGCACTGGAGAGGTCCGGAATGAGGCTAGATGAGGCCTAATAGAAGGGTGCACATCTGGCGAAGGGGAGAAAGTATAAATTGAAAATATAAATACTATCTCTCCCTGACAGCTTGATCCCTAATCTGAAAGCACCTAGGATGGAACATTTGTTTTCCATTGAAAGAGCAGGGAGAAAAAAATATTTTAAAATAAAATCAACTCTTTAGACAATAACTAGAGATGTGCAAAAAAAAAAAAACTTCTGCGGGCAGAATTTGCGTGAAAATTGGAGTTCACTTCTGTGCAAGGTCAGAAATCATTTTGGCAACTTTCACAGAAATTCTGATTTAGAATGACAGAATAAATGTTTAAATGGCAGATTAATGTATTCAACTGCAGAAAAAAATTCCTCAGAACTGATCACTGTCAGAGGTCAGTTCTGGAGAACTTATTTGGCAGTTAAAATAATGCATTTCTCTACAATTCATACATTCGTTCCTCAGTTCAGTGAGTCACTGAACTGTGTAATGAAAGTATGAACTATGCATCACTGGGCCCCATATTAATTTGATTGTTTCCCACCCTCTGATCACTTGCCCCATACTGTATTCATGTTTCTTTGGTGTCTAGTGGCACCCGCACAATCTGATCACTTGACCCGCCTGTATTTACAGTATGTTTCCCTGGTGTCTAGTGGCACCCAACCCTCTGATTGCTCACCCCATACCGTGTTTATATTTCCCTGGTGTCTAGTGGCATCCTCCACCCTATAGTCACTTGCTGCATATCATTTTTATGTTTCCATGGTGTCTAGTGGCACCTGCACCCTCTGATCACTTGCCACATAGAGTATTTATGTTTTCATGGTATCTAATGGCACCCCTCACCCTCCAGTCACTTGCCGCTGTTTGTCCTGCACTAACCCCTTTAAGTCCCTGGCATCCGGTGAACCCCCAGCACCACCCACATAGAGTTGGGTACACCAAACTGCCACCCCCCCCTTCCATAATCATTGGTGATCAGGTGGGTCAGTGTCACAGGGAGCCCATATGGTGACTGGCACAGTCCTCCTCTCACCACCTTGTCTGACCACCATATGTAATGACAGGGAGCATGCAGGTTGAGCCCATATGGCTACCGGCACAGTCCTCCTATCACCACCTCAGCAGGCCACTCTGTGTAATGACAAGGAGTGTGCAACCTACATGTTCCCTGTAATTACATACAGTGGCCTGTTGAGGTGGTGAGAGGAGGCCTGGGAAGGTCACCATATGGGCTCCCCATGGCACTGACCCAGCTGACCAGCAATGACTATGGAAGGGGTTGGCGGGTTTCTGTACCCAACCTGTTGTGAGCAGTGTGAGGGGCCACTAGACACCAAGGACTTAAACGGGTTACAGCAGGACTTAAATGACAGCTAGCAATCGAATGCTGGGGTTGCGTGTGGTAGTGTGAAAAAAAATGACTATGTTGAAATGTTGAGGTACAAAATATTAAAAATTACCAAAGTTACAAGCATGTATTGACAAATTTCAGCACACACTCATAACTTTGTTATTTTAAAATATTTTAACCCTAAATTTTTAACATTGCCTTCCTGTGACACCATTAGATGAACAGGGTGTAGATAATTTTCAGATCCTGCCTGAAAGGTGATTTCATGCAGTGACCACAAAATCACCATTCGGGATGGATTTGCATAGTTTCACTGCCCTTGTTCGTGAGGTGGGATCCCAAAAAGGTCATGCGGAAAAATATTTAAAAATTATCAAGGTACGAGGACAAGTTCAAAACCCATTGAAATACACTGAACCACATACCTCGTTTCCTCAGTTCCTTGTCCAGCACTTGTGAGTGAAGACATGTCCCTGGTCCAGAGATGATTATGGCATTGAACGCCCAGTAGATAAGCAAGGGTAGGGTGGTGTGGGGTGGTGAGTGCTGAGGTGGAGGGTTCAGTGGGAGGAGGGCAATGCTAGTGGTGGGCTGATGGCAGCAGCAGACATTGAAGGACAGTTTTATTTTATACAGGATGTGTAAAAAAGACTGTGAGAAACAGTTTTCCTTATTTAAGGCAATGACACTGGGGACTGTGCACCCCAGTGTCAGTTTAACCTCTAGGGGTATGGGAAGTGGCAAGAAGATGGGAGGGATACTTGGCAGAGGTTGGGATTACAGGAAGTAAAAAAAAAAGTACGAACAAAAGACCACGAGGGACTTTTTCTTTATTTCAGGTACTGATATTGAGGATTGGGCACCTCAGTGTTGGTGTTATGTTTGGTGGCACAAGGGGTGGGCTCCCCAGTGTTGCACACTGAAAATGGGCAGGGTGGGGGTACTAGCCAGCACCTAGAATTGGCACCTCAGAGCTGGAAAATTAAGAAGGAAGGAGGAAGCAATGAGAGGTGGCAGGGATACTTTGAAGGGAAGGGGGGAATGTTTTTTCATTGGGGAGAGAACCACAGCAGGCTGATCATGATGTTAGCTTTGCTTGCTAGCTGACATTATGTAGATCAAATGAACGAGCCACCCTATGATCCAAGTGGCTCTTGTCTTTGAACTACACGCAGTTTCCACCAGCAAGGCCAGAAGAGTGTCATGATTGGCCTGGTTGATGATTGATCTGACACTGTCAAACCCCTTGCAGACTGCCTTGCATTAGAATGTCAGTGACACACCTTTCAAAATCCACTATCATACCAATAATATCACTTTGTGTGAATGCAAGAGTGAACATAAAAAGTGATATAGCTTATATGATACAGTTCAGCAAAAAGTAAATCAGAAACACCAACCAGGATAGTTGGATGGAACCATGACAATCATTTAAAGATGTCGATCATGTAGGTGCGAAAGAAAGCAGGATGTGAGTGGAGAACGTTCACTTACTTGAAAAGGTAGGATATTATTCCAGTTATCAATGCAGCAACATACCCACTAACTTTGAAGCCTGAGCTTAGCAACAGCAAAGTGAAAGCAAAAAAGAACATTTATCAGGAACAACATTATTAACCAATAAAATAAATAATATAAGTGTGTAAGCAATATATAATAAGAGCGGCAGGCCCATAATGAAAAACGATCATCACAAACATGAGAAATAAATTTATTTTAAAGTGAGTTCAAAATAAGCATTACAATGGGACAACTTTATTAACTAATAAATGCTAAGCAATGAAAGTGTAGATGGGCCCATACAGTAATTAAAAGCAATCACTACAAATTTGAAAAAGAAATATGTATTAAAGCATATTAGAAATGAGCATTAAAAGGGGACAACTTTATTAAATAATATTTGATAAGCGATGAAAGTGTAGTAGGGTCCATACTGTAATTAAAAGTGATCACCACAAAAGTAAGAAAGGAATCTATGTTAAAGTAATATGAGTTAGAGACAGGTATTAAAATGGGAAAAGTTGATGTATGATAAGCAATGAAAGCGTAGTAGAGTCCATATAGCAATTAAAAGTGATCTCCACAAAAGTGAGAAAGGAATCTATATTAAAGTGAGATAGAGACAAGCATTAAAAGGGGATGACTTTATTAACTATTATATGATAGGCCAGTAGTGGATCTAGGATTTTAGAACGAGGTGTGAAGTGGGTGGGTCTTGGGAGCTGGTTTTGGTATGCAATTTTTGGGGAATGCTTTATCCTGTAACAATATTTCAAATAAACAAACAAATAAATGAATAAATAAACGTGGTCAAGTTCCAAGTGTGGGTCTGTCTTGCACCTTGTGACTTTCTTGCTCAGAAGCGAGAGCATAACCCACTGAGCACCTGTCACTAGCCGCTGATCGGCTCAGCTGTGCGGATTACAATTGGTTAGTACTACTACAGGTTACATTCTCTAGCTTCCAATGACCTAATCACAACACATTAACACATTTATGGGGGGTCGGCCCACAAAAGTGGTCTGTAAGGTGGCATTCTTCAAATATTACATTGGGTTCTACCCTTTGTGCTGGCATAACACTCTCAGCTCCTCCAAACAATGTTAGCAAGACAGCATTGTGGCAAAACTGTATTCTGCCAGTCCAATAACCCTGGTGGAGGGATTCCTTTCCATCCTCTTCTTTTTCCTACTGAAATCTGTTGTAAAACAGTATCTTCCTATGGTATACTGTACCTTGTTCCACCCCTGGCATAGGTTGTCCACCTACATCAGTTTTTTCTATCTCTCACTAAATCTTTTTTTCCTACTGCCTTTTTTCTAGTTTCTATATAGCCATCCCTCACCAAGAACATCCCAAAATAATGCACCAGGCTAAGGCCAGCTGGCAGGAATGGAATATGGTGCATTTATGGCATTAAGTGCCAAAGATATCAAATGCCTTTAAGTATATAAAGTGTTGGTTAAATAAATGCTTATGCCATTTTTATGTATATGATGCAGAAATACTTAGAAATGTTTCAAATGGCAGTTAAATACAAATGAAGTGGCATTATGCTTATGTTTGAATTGTTCTGCTGCCACTCCTTTGTTATGTAGAATGTTATGTGAAAGAAATCCTGCTTCAAAGCAGGAACTGTTTGAACCGAGCGGAAACTTTTTCTTTTACTTTTGCTGCTGCTCGGTATTTATGTAAATAATTACTGATGTCCCCATATTATTAGGACTCCCAGCTGCTGGCTTTGTATAAAATATGCTGTAGAATGGTACCAGCTATCCGTGGAGGAGTCCGTAGCATGTGTACAACCAGTCAAGACTGCTAGAGAGGCAGGCTTACCAAATCCATACAGAGCCCCAAAGCACAGCAGCTAGACAATGATTGTCTAGCAGTCTGCTGCTCTACTACAACATAGAAAACAAATGATTTAAAGGGACAGGAACGTCTCTATGTATGTAGAAATGCTATACAGTTGAAGTAGCCCTCAGAATAAGGAGAGGGCTGCAAGATAAACTAAACACAATAAATAACTTAAACATATTAAAGAATAGACACTGCAGGTTTCTAAAGGAGCCCCATTTTGTATAGAGCCCTGAGATATAAATTAAAGGGCTAGTGTTCATGCTATAACACTACAGCACATGTATAATGAAATATATGTTTGCACTGTTTGCATATATAGAAAATACGGTGCTGACCTGTTAGCAAGACCTCAGGAAGGGGATTTCTTATAGAGGGACTTCCTATAAGTAAGACCTCAGGAAGGGCATTTCCCATAGGGGGGCTTCCCATAAGTAAACCCCATTGTGTAATAGAGGAGTAGTTTCCCTATTTAGGGACCATTCTAGAACCAATAGGATGTTATGGGAGGAACTTTCCCATAAGTGGGAGGGCTATATAATCCCTCCTAAAGCACCAAGATTCAGATTAGCTGGATAGCCAGTCCCACTTACCTGAAGGAAGGTAGGCAGAAGGACCTGTACCTGAGCAGGAATTTGTCTCATGTAGCAGAAAAGCTGAGGTTTGAATTTTGAGATACCTGAAGTAAGGTGAAATAGCATTATGCTACTGTTTATGTTCTAGTTCTTATTGAACTGTTTATTGATATTTATTTATCATTTTTGTACTTTTTCATAAAATAAGACACACTGTGGGTGTGTTGTACCCTATTTATTACTGTGTCCTATGTTATCTTTGCATTCCCACGTACCTGCGGCATATGGTATTAGAAGTGGGATCCTGAAAGTCCTACATGCAAGGTGAATTTCAGGAAGTGTCAGATCTGACACCAAGATAACCCATGGCATGGTGGTACATTTCAGAGATGACGACACCTGTTCGACCCGCTCTCACCAGTACGACCTCCAAACTAATAGGTGAGAAGTTGCTCCCTGGCCTGGATTTTGGAAAGACACCAAGAGCCAAACTGGAACATCAATCAATGGATACATCAATCCATGAGGACGAGGTTAATGAGGAAGAGCTGGAGGAAGTGAGAATCAAGGAACCGGAGGAGAACCTAGGCAAGTTATTGAAGTAGCTTGCCAAGAATCAAATTGAAATGTAGCAGCTCCAAGAGCAGGACAGCCAGGAGCAAGAGAGGGAAAGAAGATGGCAGAATGAGCATTGAGCAGATACAGTGAGGGCCCTGCAGATCATTGGGATCAATAAAGCCAATGAAGGTATGCATGCCATCCCTGAGGACATAAAACTAATGAAAATGTCAGCTACTGATGACATTGAGGCATACCTCACAACCTTTGAGAGAGTAGCAAAGGTCTATGGGTGGCCTCCAGAGCAGTGGCTAGTCAGATTGACTCCCTATTTGACTGGTTAAGTGCAACTGGCTTACAGCCACATGGACCAGCAGAGCGCTGAAAAGTATGACCTAATAAAAAAGGAAATATTAAAGCATTTCAGTATAAACACTGAGACTTACAAGCAGTGTTTCCACTTCCTAAAGCATCAAGGGAATGATGGTCCTTGAGAGACATTCACCTGTCTCAACAAGCTATGCAACAAGTGTTTACAACCAGAGTGGAAGACTATACTGGACATAACTGAGTGTGTGGTGATGGAGCAAATTTTACAGTTATTGCCTGCAGAGGTCCAGATCTGGGTGAGGGAACAGCATTCTGAGTCGGTGGAGGTTGCAATTACCCTGCCAGAGGATTACCTGGTGGCCAGGCAACCAACGAAGAAAGGATATCGTACTACGGACTCGACCATCACCCCCACCCAGCACCTGGTAAGACTATCTAATATTACTCCACAAAGAAGGCCATATAACCCCGATATTATATGCAGATCCTGTCATTGTAAAGAGCACATAGAATGCTTTTGTTATAAAATGAAGAATGAAGCTAATCATCTTACCATATTTAACTGGGGTAACTTTGCCACTACTGTCACCATCAAAAATAAGAACATGATACATTTGATTGATCCAGGTAGTCGACAAACATTAGTATACCCTGATGTGCTAGAAAAAGCCCCAATGTCAGACATGTTCACTGGTATCACCTGAATGTATGGGACACTCACAGGTATCCCACCACTAAGGTGAGTATGAACGTTGATGGGCAGAGATGATGGTGGGCATAGTTTCAAAGTTGCCAGTGCCCATAGTCATTGGGCAAGACTTTCCTCATTTTGAAGCACTACTAGCCCCTAAAAATGTTACTGCTATTACTACCAGGTCACAGACTAAAGCGAAAAACCTGGGAGACACGTTTCTTTTGGGGGGTTTGAATCTATCAGCAAATCAGAAAAACAAAAGTGGAGAAGAAAAAGGCTCAAAAGAGCTGGAGAGCTCAAAATGGACTGCCAAATGATATTGTGGAAAAGCTGTTTGTACTGTAAAATGTGACATTGCCCAGGAACAATGCAATGATGAGACAATTGTAGATTTTTTCGACAGGTGGACCAGAAGAAACCACCAAGGGCCCCTGTGTTCAAATGTATTAACATATTGTACAGAGTGCATAATAACCTTAGAACTGATGAAACAATAGAGCAGTTGGTATTCCTAAGAGCTTTAGGGACCATTTATTATACCTGGGACATGACTTAGCATGGGCAGGTCATGCTGGTAGGGATAAAACCCTTGATAGGCTCTTACAGCATTTGTATTCACCTAACATCCATGAGGAAGTGGCAGACTACTGCAGAGCCTGTCCTGAGTGCCAAAGAGTTGCCCAGGTTACCTGTAAGGATACTGTGCCCCTGGTACCCTTACCTATAGTTAGCACACCTTTTGAAAGAATGACGATGGACATAGTAGGTCCCTTGCAGAAGAGTGCCTGAGGGTACAAATATATCCTAGTTATCTGTGACTATGTGACAAAGTACTCTGAGGCCATACCTTTGCACACTGACACCACTCCTCAGATAGCAGAGGAACTAGTAAAAGTGTTACGAACATATGAATGTGCCAGCAGAAACAGACCACCCGGTCTATCTAAGTCTGCTCGAGTGTGCAGCCAACACTCCTAGTTTGCAGCTGCCCCACCTCCCTTCCCCTTTGTCATTCCACTGCCACCCCCCATCTCCCCCACCCTCACTCTCCCCTGTTCCCTGTCCCATGCCCTTTTGAAGCTGTTCACAGATTTACATGATACCACCCATTCTGGTAGGGCATTCCATTTTGCTGTCACCCTCTCTGTGAAATAGTGTCTCCCCATTTCCTTCCTAAATCTTCCCCCTTCTATTCTTAGCCCGAACCCCCTGGTGACCCTCCCCCTCCTTAACTTAAAGACCCCATCTGCCCCATCCTTATTGATTCCCCTCAGATACTTGAATGTCTCTATCATGTCCCTCCTGTCCCTTCTATCCTCCAGGGTGTACATATTAAGGTCTCCCAGCCTGCTGTCATAGTCTCTCCCCTCCATTCCACATTATCTTTGTTGCCCTCTTCTGCACCCCCTCCAGTAGCGTGATATCATGCTTTAGGTATGACCTCCAAAACTGCACACAATACTCTAAGTGCGGCCTTACCAGCAAGCTGTAGAGGGGAAAGATCACCTCTTTTTGCCTGGACTAAAACCCCCTCACTATGCACCCTAGCATTTTGTTTGCTTTTGCAGCTGCTCTCCTGCACTGGGCAGTGTTGTTCATGGTCCCTGTTATCATTACCCATAGGTCCTTCTACTCCTCAGTGATCCCCCGCTTAACCCGCCCCCCAGCCAGTATCCTCTCCTTGGGTTCTTCTCCCCAAAGCGCGTAACCTTACACTTCTTTGCATTGAACCCCAGCTGCCACCTCTCTGACCACTCCTCTAGCTTGTGTGGGTCCCCCGGTAGCTGCTTCCATCCCTCCTCTCCATCCACCACTGCTCCGATTTTGGTGTCATCAGTGAACAGTCTTACCTTGCTCACCACCCCATGTGCAATGTCTGATATGAAGTGCCCCAACAATACTGGCCCCAACACAGAGCCCTATGGCACCCCACTCGTCACTAGCCTTAGAGTTGAGAGCTCCCCTCTCACCACCACCCATTGCAGCCTGCCACTCAGCCAGCTTGTAATCCAGTTAATCATTTTGGCCCCTACTCCTACACCAGTTAGCTTCCCCCAAGCCGCCCATGAGGCACTGAATCGAAGGCCTTGCTGAAGTCCAAGTAAAGAACATCCACTGCATGACCCTTATCCAGCTCACCTGTCACTCAGTCATAATATTGTATGAGGTTGGTTTGACAAGACTTCCCTGAAACAAACCCATGCTGCCTCACATCCTGGAGGCCATTGTCCTCCAGGCATGCCACCAGACTTTCCTTTAGTATCATTTGCATGAGTTGGCACACTATGGAGGTGAGACATACCAGATGATAATTACCCGGTTCATTCCTTGGCCCACTCTTGTGTAATGGCACTACATGTGCCATCCTCCAGTCCAGTGGCACTCATCCCGACTCCAGTGAGGTGCTGCACAGATCTGCCAGCAGCTCCACCAACACCTCCGTCGTCTCCCTCAGTGCCCTGGGGTGGATACCATCCTGCCCTGGTGCCTTGTCTACCTTCAGTGCCCTCAGTCCCTTTAGGTCCCTACTTGCCTCAATTCTTCCATCTGTCACCTCCTCTCCCCCTGTCCCCACGCTCCCAGACCATGCTGGTAGCTGTCCCTCCTTTTCTTTCGTGAACACTGAGCAAAAGTACTCATTCAGTGCTTCTGCCTGCTCCTCCCCCTTTTCCGTCCACTCCTCACCCCTTTTTATCCTCACTATTGTCTCCTTGCACTTCCTTTTCTCCCTGATGTACCTGAAAACGTTTTTCTTCCCCCATTAGTTCCCTGTGCTAATCTTAGCTCCCTCTGGGCCTTGGCTTCTCTCACTTTTCTGATCACCTCCCTGGACCATCTTGCATATTCCTCCTTGTCCACTTCTTTCCCTGTCCTCCTAAACCTCTGGTGTGCCACTCATTTTGCCCTCACCACCTCCACAACCTCACTGTTCAATCAGCATGGTTTTCTTGCTCTGCTTCTCTTACTCTGTGCCTTGGTGCAGGATTCTGTTGCCTCTGTAACCCGCCATTTAATAATATCCCATTTCTGTTCCACGTCCATCTCCTGCCTTATGCCCTCCAGTTTTCCTTTCAGTACTTCCTGCATCCTCCCAAAGTCCGCTCCCCTGAAGTTTACTACCCGAGTAACTGATTTCTCTGGCTCCCTGCACATCATGATATTAAATCACACCGTTTGGTGATCGCTGTCGGCTAGTGGGTCCTCTACCTTTATTTCCCTCACTGCCTCCCCATTCGACAATACCAGATCTAAAGTGTTCTTTAGCCTAGTAGGTACAATAACCAATTGTGTCAGGAGACCCTCCTGGATCACATTCAAGAACACTTGCTCCCTAGCACTGGAGGTTACCGGAATGTTCCAGTCAACCCCCGGCAAGTTGAAATCCCCCACGATGACCACCTTCCCTTTTCTACATACCTTTTTGATTTGTCCTGCTAACTCCCTGTCATACTCCTCAGACTGGGATGGCGGCCTGTATACCATCCCAAACCTCAATTTCCTACCCCTTGAGTCTAGGAGCTGCAGCTAGATTGCCTCTGTTCTCCTTTCTTCTCCCTCGTCCCTTCTGAATTTGATCCTGTCCCTCACATAGACAGCCACCCCACCCCCCCTCCTTATGGCCCTTTCTGTATAATTTGTATCCTGGGATTGCTAGATCCCAGTCCTGGTGCTCAGTTGCCCACATTTCCGTGGCAGCTGCAATATCCACCCTCCACACTGCTAAGAGTGCCTGTAGCTCAGCGGATTTGTTTCCTAGGCTTCTTGCATTCAATGAGACCACCCTCCATAATGCCCCCTTCCCTTCACTAGCCTCCATCTCCTCCCTTCTACTCCCTCCTTTTTGGCCATCTGAGTCCTTCCCTGCTAGTCTGGGGGTAGGCTGTGACTCCACTCTATCAGATCCCTGCCTACCTGCTGTCCACTTGCCACCCCCCATCTAGTTTAAATCCACCCTTGTCGCAATATACTTCCCTAGTCTTTGCTTTAATACCTCTTTCCCCTCCCCACTCAGGTGCAGCCTATCCCTTGCAAACAGATTGTTATTATCCCAGGTACTGCCCCAGCAGACCACAACCCCATACCCCTTAGTTCAACACCATTCTACCAACCATGTGTTCAACTCTCTAATCCTCTCCTTTCTCACTGTGCTTGTGCAGGGTACTGGGAGCACTTCGGAGAAGGCCACAGACTCCCCAGTCTCCTCACACAACCTTCCCACTTCCTCAATCCTCTCCCTTGTTACCGCCACCATTTCACCCGCTAGGTAATTTGTCCCCACATGTACCACAATGTGTCGTTTCCTCCTACCCCTCTTTACGCACCTTAGGATTGACTGTCCTGCCATGTCTGCCTTTAATCCTGGTATGGACTCCACCCATATCCGACTGTGCTTCTCCCCCTTGCTGCCCCATCTGATCCCCTTGAATATGTAGTCCCCCAACACCAGTACACCCCCTCCTCTTTCCTTGTGCCCATCGCCACCCCCCACCCAGGTTCTCATTTTGGACTCAAGACTGTGTTTTTTATCATGTGCCCCTGTGTCTTCCCCTGTCCCTCCCAATTAAGACCCCTCCCCCCCTCCTGTTTGACTGCCAACCTCCCTCTCCCTCCTTACCTCTCCTAGTATTATCCCTGCCCCTGCCACACCATGCTCAATTTCTCCTCTAGTAATGCCTCTCACTCCCTCTTCTTTGTGAGTGCTATCCCTTGTGCAGTCTCCTCCTGCATCCTCTTTCCCATGTGTTGCTAGTAAAGTAAACATGTTCCCTATCCCCTTTGCCTTATTATGTGCTTTCTCCTCCCTCCTGCCTACTGCAGCTCCTCTTTTTCTAGGTCCTACTAGAGTCCACCCATCATCAGCTGGCTTCCTGTCTAGTTTGCCCCTCCCCACTCCCTTGACCCACTGCTCCTTCTCTGTGGTGCCCCTGCAATACTCTCAGATGTCAGCCCTCCTACCAATGCAATCCTTCCAATCTTGGGATCCTGAAGGAGGTGTTAACAGACCAAGGCAATAATTTCCAGGTCGCTTTGTTGAAAGAATTGTACCATTTGCTGGGGGTAGTGGCAGTAAGAACAATGCCCTACCACCCACAAACTGATGGATTGGTTGAACAGTTCAACCAAACATTAAAATGCATGCTCAAGAAGTCTGTGCATGAGGAGGGTAAGGACTGGGATAAATAACTCCCACTCTTGTTTGCTTACAGGGAGGCTCCTCAAGCTGCTGCAGGTTACTCCCCTTTCTCTCTTTTGCATGGAAGGAATCCCCGAGGTCCATTGGATGTGGTCAATGAGTTTTGAGAAGAAGGGACAAATGTAGGGCACACCAACATTACAGAGTATAAGATCCAGCTCCATAAACGGTTGGTTCATTACATTAAGAGGGCACACAAAAACAGCGTGGGGTACCAAGCAAAACAAAAGGCCTATTATGACAATAACTGTAAACCCAAAGACCTGAATGCAGGCGAGAAGGTGTTGTTATTGCTACCCACCGCCCAGAATAAGTTACTTATGAAGTGGCAAGGGCCATACATGATTTTGAGGCAAACAGGGCCAATAACTTATAAGGTGAGACCCCTGATCAGTACCCAGGATGAAAGATATACCATGCTAACCTTTTGAAAAAGTGGGTGGAAAGAAAGGAAGCTATGGGGACTCTGTATATTCTCCCGTAAAAAGAAGAGTCTGAACTTGCAGGTGTCAGTGGCTCAGTAGGTAGCACACTCACCTATGAGGGCAGGAGATCAGAGGGCTGTGGGTTCAGTTCTCACATCTGGGACTTGGGTTAATATCCCAATACTGACACTGTAGTGCAGTATGAAGGGGGTGCTGCACTTTTGAGGTGCCGTCTTTCGGATGAGACGTTAAACTGAGGTCCCATTTGTCTGGATTGGTGGTAGTTAAGGTGGATGCTAAAGATCCCATGGCACTTATCGAAAAGAGTAGTGGAATTTCCCCAGTGTCCAGGCCAAATTTCTCCCATTCACTAAAAATACCACCAACAACTTAATCTGGTTCAGTTTCAGTTGCTTACCATCTGTATTCCCCCTCACCCCGGTTGCCCCTGAAAAAGGGATTTCTAGGTCCAGTGGGCTTACCAGGTCAACAAAATTCGATAAATAAATAAACTTGAGATGGCATATCAAAGGTTAGAGGAGAAGTAAAACCTCACAGACATAAAAGTAAACCCTGAGCTAGACCCCCAACATAGAAAGGAAATTCTCCAGTTGTTAGAATCCTTTGCACCCATGTTCACAAGTATACTGGGAAAAGCAGTTGGGGTACAGCACCACATTAGGACAGAGTCCTGCCTTATATGACAGAAACCAAACAGACTGCCTGAGAAAGTCAGGGAAGGGGTGAAACAAGAAATAGCAAAGTTGAAGACAATGACATCATAGAACCATGCACTAGTGCCTGGTCATCACCGGTAGTAGCAGTCCCAAAAAAAGAAGACAGCATTAGACTGTGCCTAGATTTCAGAAAGGTCAACAATGTTTCCCATTTTGACAGATACCCCCATGCCTAGGGTAGATGACATTACTGATAATGTCTGAAATGCTAAGTTCATCAGCACACTTGATCTGACCAAGGGATACTGGCAGATTCCATTAGCCCCTGAGTCTAGGCAGAAAACAGCTTTTAGTATGCCCCTTGAGTTGTTTCAATTCACCATGATGCCCTTTGACTTGCACGGAGCCCCTGCTACTTTTCAAAAATTAATGGACAGGATACTGACCCCACACACTGCTTACTGTGCCACCTATCTGGATGACGTCATCATCCATAGTCCAGATTGGTCGATACACAAGACACAGTTGACTGCTGTATTAAGGTCCATACAGAAAGCAGGACTCGCCATAAACCTCATGAAATGTGCTGTAGCAATGTTTGAAACCAGATAATTTGGGTTCCTACTGGGTAATGGGTATGTGGGACCAGAAATTGAAAAAGTTGAGGCAGTTGCCAACAGTCCTGTACCCAAAACAAAAAAGCATGTAAGGTCATTCCTAGGCCTGCCAGGATACTACAGGAGGTTCATTCCTAATTTCACTTCCATCACCACCCCTTTAACTGACCTTACTAAGAAAAAATGCAGCAACATTGTAAAATGGAATACTTAATGTGATGAGGCCTTTAGGGCTATCAAAGCTGCCCTGTGTATTTCTCCTGTGTTACACTGCCCTGATTTTAGTCTCCCTTTTTAGGTGCATACAGACACTTCCGAGAAGGGGATCAGAGCAGTCTTAAGTCAGACCATTGAAGGAGAAGTGCACCCCATCATTTATATCAGTTGAAAGCTACATGACAGGGAGCAGAAATACACTGCCATTGAGAAGGAGTGCTTAACCATTAAGGGGGCAATAGAAGCTTTACACTTGTATTTATGGGGCATGGAGTTTACCCTTCTCACTGATCACAGCACCTTGTGCTAGATAAATCAGATGAAGGACCAGAATGCCCGCATCATGAGGTGGCACCTGACTTTACAGCCTTATAAGTTTATAGTGAAGCATAGGCCAGGAAGCCAGGATAATAATGCTGATTTTTTATTGAGGCGTGGTGCAGACTTGGTCCAGGAGAATGAAATCTAAAATGTAAAACGTGTTGATGAAATGTTATGCAATAGTACTCTGATGGTTAATAGTACACATTTTTTCATCCTTAGGGTAATGAAGTAATTGCAGTATGTACAGTAAAGACTGTACTGTATTTGCTTATTGTTTAAAGGGACCCTGAGATGGAGCTTCTAAAGTGTGGATGGGTGAAAGCTCCAAACCAAACCCCATCAGTATGGAATGTATGTACATTCTGGGGTTTGTTGCTAAAACCAGCGTTGTAAGAGTTACTGCTTTTTTCTTAAAGAGGAAGGAGTGTGGCAGAATTGCATTCTGCCAGTCCGATAACCCCATTGAAGGGATGCCTTTCCTATCTTCTTCTTTTTCCTACTGAAATCAGTTGTGCAACAGTATCTTCCTATGGTATACAGTACCTTTTTCTGCCCCTGGCGTAGGTTGGCCTCCTATGTCAGTGTTTTCTATCTCTCACTAAATCTTTTTTCCTACTGCCTTTATTTCTAGTTTCTATGTATCCATCCCTCACCAAGAACTCCCCAAAATAATGCACCAGGCTAAGGCCAGCTGGCAGGAATGAAATAAGGTGTATTTATGGCATTAAATGCCAAAGATATAAAGTGCCTTTAAGTATATAAGGTGCTGGTTAAATAAATGCTTATGCCATTTTTATGTATATGGTGCAGGAATGCTTAGAAATGTTTAAAATGGCAGTTTAAGAGCTCCTGACACAGTTAAGACAACTTTGAAAAAATGTAACATTCAGACATAAATGTACTGTAGCTTATATTTCTTATTTTATTCCGTAATTCTTACCTTTAGTTCCTTATTACTAGGGGTATTTGCATGAATACATTACCTCTGCCCTTTTAGCTCTGGCTGCCTGCCTATACCTGACATCACAATTCTGTTTATGATATCAAAATATGTTGCTGTGGAGAGAATTATGATGTCATAAACAGTGGATTATGATGTCATATGTAAAGAAGCAGCCAGAGTAGATATAGTCCAGGGGACAGGGATCTTGTTTTCATGCAACTATTTCTAGTAATAAAGAAAATGGGGAATTAATTACTGAAAATATATGAAGTAAGAAAGGAAATGGGATGGAGCTGAATATAAATCTTACTTTTTTCAATGTTTTCTTAATGCTGTCAGAGGCTCTTTAAATACAAATGAAGACGCATTATGCTTATGCTGTTTGAATTATTTTGCTGCTGCTCTGTTGTTACATAGACTGTTATGCCAAAGAAATCCTGCATTAAAACAGGAACTGTTTGAACCAAGTGGCAAATCTTTCTTTTACTTTTGCTGTCACTCCGTATTCATGCAAATAATTACTGATGCCCCCATATTATTAGAACTCCCGGCTGCTGGTTTTGTATAACATATGCTGTAGAATGGTGCCAGCTAGTCGTGGAGGAGTCTGTAGCCTGTGTACAGCCAGTCTAGGCTGCTAGAGAGGCAGGCTTACCAAATCCATACAGAGCCCCACAGTAGAGCAGCTAGACAAAGAACGTCTAGCAGTTTGCTACTCTGCTGCAACATAGAAAACAAATGATTTAAAGGGACAGGAACGTCCCTATGTATGTGGAAATGCTATACATTTGAAGTTGCTCTCAGAATAAGGAGGGTCTGCAAGATAAACTAAACACAATAAAGAACTTAAACATATTAAAGAATAAAGAGACTCTGCCTGCTCCAAAGGAGCCCCATTATGCATAGAGCACTAAGATATAAATTAAAGGGCTGGTGTTCATGCTGTAATAGTACAGCACATGTATAAATTAAATATATGTTTGCACCATTTGCATATATAGAACATAAGGGGCTGACCAGTTAGCAAAAGCTCAGGAAGGTGATTTCCTTTAGAGGGACTTCCCATAAGTAAGACCTCAGGAAGGGGAGTTCCTAGAGGGGGACTTCCAAAAAGTAAAACCTCATTATGTAAAAGAGGTGTTTCCCTATTTAGGGATCATTCTAAAACTAATTGGATGTTATGGAAGGGCCTTTCCCATAAGTGTGAGAGTCATATAAGCCCTCCTCAAATACCAAGAGTCAGATTTGCTGGATAGCCAGTCTTGCTTACCTGAAGGAAGGTAAGCAGAAAGACCTGTGTCTGAGCAGAAATTTGTCTCATGCAGCAGAAAAGCTGAGGTTTGAATTTTTTAGATACCTGGAGTAAGGTGAAATAGCATTATGCTATTATTTTCTGGTTCTGATTGAGCTGTTTATTGATATTTATTTATTAATTTTGTATTTTTGTACTTTTTCTTAAAATAAAATACACTGCAGGTGTGTCGTACCCTATTACTGTGTCCTGTGTTATCTGTGCATACCCGTGTACCTGCGACAAGCATGGCAGTCAGGCCCCACAGGAAAAAAGAAGACTGGTTTTCACTTTACTGTTAACCAAAAGCACCAACTCACTCATTAAGACAGCACTGTTTCATATACAGTTCTAAATCAAAGATCTCTGGACATATTTCCGCACCATGAATTAAATTATCAGTGGACTGAAAATGGCCCTACAACCCAACTAATTCCTGTATTTTTATCATAATCATAAGTTTTGCAGGTGACATACCACAAAAAAAAACACAATGAAGCAAACATTACAGGTACAATACAATACCCGCACCCCTAGTTCACTCACCTTGAGTTACTTTACTGGCACTGCTTTCACAGGCCACATTTCTTTCTGGTCTCTTTTCTTTGTAGAACCAGTTTATATGAGTGACCTCACCCCAGGACCGTCATTCATCATTGAACTTTTTGGCCATCATCATTGCCTATCTGCCCGCTCTAGTGGCATTGCCATGCCCTTGCCTGACCAGACCCACACACAAATGTAATTTTTATATATTGTTTTTATGTTGGGACCAAACAGTGGGCTGCGCTGCTCACAAGGTGCTAGCCACCCACCCAATTTCACAGAAATTTCATTTTTTTTCTAAATCACAGTTACTCTTCAAGTTGGTTCTCTTTCCTCACTGACTCTTAGGTCACACGCTCCCTACTGCCAAGGCACCAAAACTGCCAACTGCTGTATGCTCTGCACTATGATTGGACAGACTTACATAGAAACATAGAACATAGAAGTTGACGGCAGATAAGGACCGCAAGGCCCATCCAGTCTGCCCATTTCTTTTTCTACCTTATAAATGTGCCATCGGCCTTTGCTCTGTCAGTGACCTATCTATTCTTAGTCATTTGTATTGCTCCCTTATGCCTATCCCATGCCTGTTTGAAGCCCTGCACTGTTTTCATAGCCACCACTTCTGTGTGAGCCATTTCCATGCATCTACCACCCTTTCTGTGAAAAAGAATTTCCTCACATTCCCCTTAATCGGCCTCCTAATCTCATGCTGTGTCCTCTTGTCCTGCTATTTTTCTTATATTTAAACATGTTAGACTCTTTCACCTTGTTTATGCCCTTAAGGTGTTTAAATGTCTCGATCATATCACCTCCTCCCTCCTTTGCTCAAGGGTATACATATTGAGCTCGTTAATCTGTCCTCATATGTCTTCTGATGCAGTCCCTGCACCATTTTGGTTGCCCTTCTCTGGACTGCCTCAATTTTGGTTAATGTCCTTGTGAAGGTGTGGCCTCCAATACTGCACGCAGTACTCCAGATGGGGCCTAACCAATGTCTTGTACAGAGGGATTATTACCTCCCTCTTACGACTGTGATACCCTACTAATACACCCTAACACCCCTAGCCTTACCTACTGCTTTAGAGGTCTGCTTGATGATTTTAGGTCATCAGTGATGATGATGCCCAAGTCTTTTCTTCCTTTGTGACTGCTAGCAACTCCCTCCCAGCCTATAAGTGGCTTCAGGGTTTCTCTTCCCTATGTGCATGATTTTGCACTTTTGCATTAAATCCCAGTTGCCACTCTTCTGACCATTCTGCTAGTTTATCCAGATCTCTCTCATTCTGCCCACCCCATCTGGATCATCTACTCTTGTTGCAGATCTTGGTGTCATCTGCAAACAGACAAGCCTTACCCTCTAGTCCATCTATGAGGTCACTAATGAAGATGTTGAATAGGACTGGCCCCAGGACTGATCCCCTGGTACCCACTTGTGACTTGCATCTCTTCTGACTGTATACCATTTACCACCACTCTCTGTTTCTGCCAGTCAACCAGTTTGCCACCCAGTTGACCAACTTCTGACCCACCGAGCCTACCTAGCTTATTTATCAATCTTCTATGTGGAACAGTGTCGAAAGCTTTGCTGAAGTCAAGGTAGGCGACATCAACTGCTCCCCCTTGGTCCACCACTCTGGTTACCCATTCAAAGAAATCTATGAGATTAGTTTGACAGGACCTTCCTTTTGTAAACCCATGCTGTCTTGGATCCTGTGCCCCTATGGATTCCAGGTGTTGCACTATCCTTTCCTTAAGGAGTGCCTCCATAATCTTGCCCACTACTGAGGTAAGACTGACTGGTCTGTAGTTCCCCGCCTCCTCCCTGCTACCACTCTTGTGGGAGTGGGATCACATGAGCCCTTCTCCAGTCTTCTGGGACATCTCTCCTGTGCTCAGAGACTCACTAAACAATTCTGCTAATGGCTCTGCTAGTTCCTCCTTTAGCTCCTTAAGTACCTGGGATGTATCCCATCAGGTCCATTGCCTTATCCACCCTGAGCTTAGCAAGCTCTTGTAGGACCCTTTCTTTTGTGAAGGAGTAGTGCTCACCTCCCTCCCCTGTGTCCATGATGCTGAGCTGTGGGCCCTGCCTACCTTCTCTTCAGTAAATACTGAGCAAAAGTATCTATTTAGGATAGATGCCTTTACAGGGTCCTCCTCCTCACATGCTCCCTTTTCTCCATTAAGCTTAGCAATACCCCTCTGGACTTTCTCCTTTCACTAATGTATCTATAGAAAGTCTTGTCACCTTCTTTTACTGTTAGTGCTAGTGTTTCCTCAGTTTGGGACTTTGCCTGCCTTACTGCTCATCTGCTTCCTTAGGGCAGTTTGGTATGCCTCCCTATCTTCATCCCGCTGTGTTCCCTTATATTTTCTGAAGGCCAGCCTTTTGGCTCTGACCTTTTCTGCTACTGTATTTGAGAACCAAAGTGGTTTCCTTCTTCTTTTACACTTCCTTTTCTGTCTAACACAATGGGATGTTGCTTCAAGTATTGTATCCTTAATGCTTGCCCACTTTGCCTGTACCTTCATTCTAGTCTATGGGTATACTGTCCCTACAGTGACACCAGTACACCGAACCCACCTCAGCAAAACCCCCAGCGCACCTATATCGGCAGCGACAGGGGTTTTGCATTGAGACACTGTAGGGTGACTGGGGGTATATATCTAACTCCACTGTCTGTGTGATGTGGAGTTAAATATCTTTAGTGAGGGGGGTGCAGTGGGCACAGCCCCCCCGCATTGTGCATCGTGATTGTGCCAGTCAGTTTGGGGTCACATCACATTCGGGGCTGTCAGAGGGTTTCTGTCATGGTCAAGGACATTGGTGTTTTTGTTGTCAAGCTGGCATTGTAGATCCAGTCTATGTATCTATTCTGTGAGGTGCTTGGGAGTGGGAGGGGGGCAGATGGAATGCGCAACTGTGCAGCAGATCCATCCTTTTTTTTTTTCAAATGTTTCATGAGCAACAATTAAAAAAAAAGGACAAATCTTTGCATTTTCAGCATGAGGGTCTACAACAGGGGGTGCAGCCACACCCACTGCACCCTAGATCCACTACTGTGATAAACAATGAAAATGTAGTTGGACCCATACAGTAATTAAATTGATCACATCAAAAGTGAGAAAGAAATCTATATTAAAGTAACGTGAGTTAGAGATAAGCAACGAAAGTGTAGTAGGGTCCATTATTATATGTAGGACAGACCAGTGCCTTGAGGAGGAAAAAGAGGAGAGGAGTGGGGGAAACACAGATGTAGTTATAGAAAAGGATATAGTGAGAGAGGGGCTGCTAGTACTGAAGGTCGACAAATCACCAGGCCCAGACAGAGTACATCCATGGATACTAAGGGAGCTGGCTGAGGAGATGGCAGGGCCATTGGCCATTGGCAGGGACAGGGAGGAGGGGAAGGGGGAGGGGTGGCCCTATATGTCAAGGAAAGCATAAAAATAACTGAAATTCATAATACACAGAATGAGACAGAAGTATTGTGGATCACCCTGGAAACTGGAAAAGGGTTAGCTATTAGAACTGGGGTGGTCTACAGACCACATGACCAGGGAGAAAGGGTTGACAGATCATTGCTAGAGGACATAGAAAGGGTGGCAGCAAAGGGGAGGTACTGCTGATGGGGGATTTTAATATACCAGATGCAGACTGGTCAATCCCTACCGGAGCATCGGCCAGAACAAGGGATAAGGTAGACTCCCTACATGGGGTGGGCTTCAAACAACTGGGGCAGAAACCCACCAGAGACAGAGCTATCCTAGATATGGTGTTGTCAAATGGCGAAAGGATCTCGGACCTCCAGGTCGAGGGTCATTTGGGGTCCAGTGACCATCAAATGGTATGGTTCAATTTGGACACAGGAACACGATCAACTCATTCCAAGGCAAAAATGTAAGACTTCAGAGGGGCTGACTTTGGAAAGTTGGGTGAAAGGATCAAACTAGCCCTGAGGAACAGAATCAATGAAGAGGGAGTAGAAGCAAAATGGACATGTATAAAATAAGCAATAGTTGAAGTACCAGGTCAATGTATCAAAGTGAAAAGTAAGAGCAAAATATGGAGGAAACCACTTTGGTTCTCTGAAACAGTGGCAGAGAAAGTCCAAGTCAAAAGGGTGGCATTCAAGAAGTACAAGGAAACTCAGAGGGACACAGATAGGGAGACATACCAGAGTTGTCTAAAGGAAACCGGTAAAGCAGTGAGGACCTCAAAGGCCCAAACCGAGGAGGCACTGGCACAATCAGTAAGGAAAGGAGACAAGGCATTCTACAGGTACATTAGTGGCAAAAGAAAGACAAGAGGGGGGATTGCTAAGCTTAAAGGGGATAAAGGGGAGTGCGTAGATGACCAAAAAACAGCATGTCTAATAAATGAATATTTCTGCTCAGTCTTTACTGAGGAAAAGGATGGGCAGGGCCCTCAACTGGACCCCCATAGACACAGGGGGGGAGAGGTGAACTCAGAACCTTTCACAAAAAAAGGGTCCTAGAAGAGCTTGGTAAGCTCAGGGTGGACCAAGCAATGGAGCCAGATGGCATACATCCCAGAATGCTCAAAGAGCTGAGGGGAGAACTGGCAGAGCCATTGGTAGGACTGTTTAGTGAGTCACTGAGCACAGGGGAGACCCCGAGGACTGGAGAAGGGCTCATGTGATCTCACTTCACAAAAGCGGTAGCAGAGAAGAAGCAGGGAACTATAGCCCAGTCAGTCTAACCTCTACTGTAGGTAAGATCATGGACACACTCCTTAAGAAAAGGACTGTAGAACACCTGGAATCCATAGCAGCACAGGATCCAAGACAACACAGATTTACAGCAGAAAGATCTTATCAAACAAATCTGACAGATTTCTTTGACTGGGTGACCAGGGAGGTGAATCAAGGGGGCACAGTTGATGTAGCTTACCTTAACTTCAGTAAAGCTTTTGATACCATTCCACACAGAAGACTGAACAATCTAGGTAGACTTGGGGTGGGCCAAAAGGTGCTCATCAGGGTTGGGAACTGGTTAAAAGACCAAAAGCAAAGAGTGGTGGTAAATGGTACCCAGTCAGAAGAGAAGCATGTCACAAATGGGGTTCCTCAAGGATCGGTCTTAGGGACAGTCCTCTCCAATATCTTTATCAACAACATAGCAGACATACTGGAGGGTAAGGTTTGCCTGTTTGCAGATGATACCAAGATCTGCAACAGAGTTGATGGCCCAGAAGGGGTGGGCAGGATGAGGAAAGATATGGGACAATTTGAGAAATGGTCTGAGGAGTGGCAACTGAGTTTTAAAACAAAGAAATGCAAAATCATGCATGTGGGGAGGAGGAACCCAGGACCAAGCTACAGGTATAGGCTGGTGGGGGGGGGATTGCTGTCTACTGCAAGGCAGGAAAGGGACTTGGGGGTTGTCATCACAGATGACCTGAAAACCTCTAAGCAGACAACAAAAGTGGTAGGAAGGGCAAAAACTATGCTGGGGTGTATTGGTAGGGGTATCACTAGCCGTAGGAGGGAGGTAATGCTTCCCGTCTATAAGACACTGGTTAGACCCCATTTGGAATACTGCATGCAATACTGGATGCCACACCTATGCAAAGACATTGACAGAATGGAGATGGTCCAAAGAAGAGCAACCAAAATGGTGCAGGTGCTACAGCAAAAGACATATGGGAACCAATTGAAGGATCTCAATATGTATACCCTAGAGCAGAGAAGGCACAGGGGTGACATGATTGAAACTTTCAAATACCTCAAGGGCATAAACAAAGTGAATGGGTCAATCATGTTTCAGCTAAAAAGGAACAGTAGAACAAGAGGTCACAACATGAAAATAGAAGGAGGTCATCTAAGGGGAAATGTGAGAAAGTTATTTTCACTGAAAGGGTCATGGATGCATGGAATGGCCTTCCCCAGGAGGTGGTGGGAGCCACTACAGTACAGGGCTTCAAAAGGGCTTGGGATATGCACAAGGGAATCACAGAGATAGGTAGAAGTATACAGTCAAAGAAGTAAGAATAGTCTTAGGGCACATGCATCAGGTAGGTAGGTAACGTGGGCAGACTGGATGGGCTTGGCAGTCCTTATCTGCCATCAACTTCTATGTTTCTATGTTATTATTTAATAGTTCACTGGAGTCAGGCATGGTACTGCAGGACTGGAGAACAGCACATGTAATTCCCCTCCATAAAAGCAGTCCCAAGGTCGGCCAAGGATGACACAGACAGTTACAGACCAGTCAATCTGACCTCAATTGTGTGCAAGCTCATGGAGACCATACTTAAGGAAAGATTGTTAGAATGGTCTTCAGGATGTGATGCAGCGCAGGTTTATGGTGGGGAGGTCATGTCAAATGAATCTGATTGTCTTCTTGGACTGGGTCACTAGGACAGTAGACAGGGGCCAAATGGTAGATATCATCTATCTGGATTTAAGAAAGGCCTTTGACTCTGTGCCTCACAAAAGGTTGATCAGGAAGTTGACAGATTTTGGAGTTGGGGAGAAGATGACAAGATGGGTGGAAAACTGGCTGAGGGACAGAACTCAGAGGGTGGCTGTGGGGGAGAGTTATCTGGCACCAGAGAGGTCAACAGTGGGGCCCGCAGGGCTTGGTGATGGGGCCGGTGTTGTTCAATGTCTTCATCCATGATATTGGGGAAGGCATTACGGGCAAAATGTGCCTATTAATGGATGACAGCAAGCTCTGTGGGAGAGTGGACACAGCTAAAGGGATACAGGACCTACAGGATGATCTGGAAAAGCTGGGGAGGTGGTCTGGGATCTGGAAGCTTAGCTTCAATCTCAAGACATGCAGAGTTATGCACATTGGAGTCTAGACAGAGTACTACCTGGAAGGAGTCCAGGTATCTGCATCAGAGGAGGAGAAGGACCTGGGAGTGATGATGCTTGTGACCTGAAGCACTCCACACAGTGCAAGAAAGCAGCAGCAAGGGCAAACACGATGCTGGGATGCATAGCTAGGGGGATGAGTAGTAGGAGAAAGGAGGTTAAACTGCCTTTGTACAGGTCACTGGTGAGGCAGCATCTAGATTATCGAGTTCAGTATTGGTGCCCACACCTCAAAAAGGACATTAAGCTGCTGGAGAAGGTCCAGAAGAGGGCTACAAAGGTGATAGCAGGTCAGCAGGGTAAAGCATATGAGGAGAGGCTGAGTGCACTAAACATGTACTCCCTGGAATACAGGAAAGAGGGGGGGACATGACTGAGACCTTCAAGTACTTGAGAGTGATAAGTAAGGTGCATAAGGAGGGTCTCTTTAAGTTAAGTGCCAGTCATAACATGAGGGAGCACAGTCTTAAACTGGAGGGGAGAGGTTTAGGAGGGAGAAAGGAAGCACTTCTTTGTGGAGAGGGTGGTGGACACTTGGAATAAGCTGCCAGAAGAGGTGGTCTTGTTGAAGACATGGGCAGCTTCAAGAGAGACTGGGATAGGCATAGCAGGAAGGTAAGGATCATGGGTAGGGAGGATGGAAAGGATGAGAAGAGTGGGGGGGAGGGTCTGTAGTTCAAGCTGTGGACCCTGCAATACGAGCAGACTAGACAGACCAAATTGCCTACTTCTGCTGGCTTCTTCATATGTTCGTATGCATTATGAGCAATTACTTCAAAATTAAAATAGAAATAAATAAAAGTGAGCAGGATTCCAGTATATAAATTTCGATGTCTCAACAGAAGGCAAGACAGTTATGACAGAGTTAAAAGCCTAAGGCATTAAGACAGGAAACATGAGAGGGAACAACTAGGCAACTAGGCAAACAGCCCACGGATAAATAATAGTACTGCTGTACTGCTGTTCATATAGAGTTACATAGAGTGTGTATTAAGGTGTTTATTAAAAAAGGCCTACTATAACCTGATGTGCCTGCACACTGTTGCCCTCAGACGTGCTCGAAATTGATGCATGTGCTGTATGAATGCCACATAGCAATACCTGCTAGCTGCTGCAGGAAGTACAGCACATAGTAAAGTCTGATACCGAAGCATAATGGAAAGTAAATTGCCAGTGTAAGTACGATACCTCGCGCCATGTCTCAAAATCATTACATGTGGGAATGGCTACCACTGCAGTGTCTGGAAGCACTTGTGTTATTACAATGTCATCATCTGGATGTGTCATTGTGTACACAATGGGGTCTATGCACCATCATGCAGATTGCCTATGCACCACGGGTCAGTGGCATGTAGGCAATCTTAAGTGACAATGCAACACACTGGGAGTCCCACGGACCCCTGCATGCATACACAGAAGTAGCATGCATCACTTCTGCACTGGATCCCCCAGCCAGTTGCATGGGCTTGTCTAGGGAATGCCCACACTCCATGCCACTCATGAAGGTGCAGAGTCCAGGCAGGGAAGGCACAAGACACACAATCTGGGACCCTGCCATATGCATTGTTGCCATTCCTGGATTTCAACTGCCACCTGCAACAGATGCAACCAGCACTCTCACCTTGCTGCCCTGTCATAAAAAAGGCTTCCCCTGCTTAGCTCTCCCACCCTGCCCTGGCTTAGCCGGTGGCTGCTCGCACATGGTAGATTTTGAACGTTCTCTGTCTGCTTTGATAAGCCAGTCATGGCTGTGTCAACCCTGCTGTCCTTGCTAGGGTTTGTGAAGGCCTGTTCGGCCTTATTGGTAGGGCACATTCAGCCCTCATGATGACTCAGTCAGGTTTTTACCCACTTTTCCCCTTCCCTACCCCTCCCCCGGCATTGTGTTAGTCAACCTGGGGATACCTCTGGGATGAGGAGGGGTGTAACCATGTTGGATTGTTCTTATCACTCACTTATTGCTGAGTGTTGAAGCCTGCGTAGCTGAGGGACCCCCTGTGTGGGCTCCTCTTTTGCCTTAAACTTTCTGCACTCATGGCGTTTATACACTTGTTTAAATAGTTACGTCCGTGCTTGGTCAGCTAGTCTGTACTAAGAGTGGACTCATCCAATATTTACTGCATTACAATTCAACTGTTTATCTCTTGTTGATAAGTTATCTTTTTGTGCTATTTTGCACCTGTTACTGAGATTGCTTCTGACTTTTCACTTGTAGCACACTTCTGACTCTTCCCTTTAGCGTAGTGGGTTTTCCTCCTCCTTTTACCTAGCAGCAGTCCTTTCATAGAACACTTCAGGTATTGTGCCTTAGATCCCTCTCTCTCTCCATCTCCTAGCTCTGCACGGTTGGGTGAGTAAGTGCATTTTTTTCATGTCTGAAGAAATCATGGGTGGGGGATGACCGAGCCAGTTCAACTTCCTCTAAGGCGAAGGGGGTGGCCATACTTATTCATTGCTCCAGCTCGTGTGTGATAGAGGAGCATTGGGCTGATAATCAGGGCCACTGGGTCATTGTCAAACTTTCTTCCTCGAACGGTAAGCTGATCGTGGGTAATCTCTATGCCCCTAATACTGACCAAGTTGATTTTTTCCCTAGCTTTAGCCAAACCCTTTCCTCCCTAGTACAGTCCAATGCTCACATGCCTATTCTGGTTGGTGGAGATTTTAATTTTGTACAGGACATCTTTCTCGATAAATCTAAGCCTACCCCCAAGCACACCCTCGGGCATATGCTGCCCTGCAAGGTACGCAAGAAGCATGGGGCCTAACGGATATTTGGAGATGTGAATTCCCCTCAAGTAGGGATTATTCCTACTATTCCCCCTCTGAAGGGGTGCACAACTGCATCGACTTCTGGCTTGCCAATGCGGTAGCGTCAGGGTGTATATCCGACAACGGTATAGGAAATATCATTATCTTCAACCATGCTCCAGTGATGACGACTTATACCCCCTTGGGACAGCAGCCCTCTGGTACGAGGTGGAGATGCAATCCCCTACTCCTTAGGGATCCCAAGTTCAGGCAGCTGATGGCTGAGGTGACTAAAGAATATTTTATCATCAAGTCAGCATGTGGAGCATCCTTGGGCACTGTGTGGGAAGCATTTAAAGTGGTTCTGCGGGGCTATATTATCACCTTTTCAGCTAAACGGAACAGGGACAGCAAGAAATCCTTGGATTCATTACATTCTGAACTTTTTGGACTGGAGGCAAGGTTTAAATCCTCACCTGTTGCTTCTAGGGATGTCTCTTTAGCTAGGTGAATAGTTGGCCTCAAGTACCAAATCAGTTCCCTGCACAATCAGAATGCTGAATGGCTACTGTTGAGATTGAAGCACATGTACTGGGAGAGTGGGGAAAAAGGAGGTAGATTATTGGCATTCCAGTTGCGGAAGCAACAGGTCTCCTCTAGAATTCAGGCTTGTTGCACTTCTGCAGGTGTGGGTACTTCTGACCCAGTTGGTATCAATGAGACCATGCAGCAATACTAGTGCACACTATATCAGTCTCACTTCTCCCTCTCTGAAGCCCAGTTATCTCAGAACCTGTGGCAATTCTGTAAGGGCTTCACTATGCCATCTCTATCTTCATCTCAGGTGGCTCTCCTGGAAACCCCGATTACTTGTGCTGAGGTGAGTCAGGCCCTCTCCCAGATGGCTAAGGGGAAAGCCCCTGGACCTGATGGGATGACTGTTGAGCTCTATCAAGCACTTAAGCAGGAGATTGCTCCTCCCTTATTAGCTGCCCCCCCACCATGAAAGAGGTCTTAATCAACCTTCTCCCCAAAAAGTCTAACGACCCGCTGAATTGTGCTAATTTTCACCCTATTTTCCTCTTGTCAGTTGACACCAAAATATTGGCTAAAATCCTGGCCACCAGGATGCTGGATGTCCTACCCTCCCTGATCCACCCGGCCCAAGTGGGCTTTATGCAAGGGAAATTGGGGTCTGATAATACCAGGCTGCTGCTCAATTTGAAGTAGATAGTGTGCCGTTCGAAAATCCCCATGGCTGCTCTGGCTGTTGATTTCACCAAAGCATTTGACATGGTCGAATGGAACTATTTACATGAGGTGCTCTGGCTGTATGGATTTGGCCCTCATTTTTGCCAATGGATATCTACCCTTTACAGCTCCTCTATGGCCAGAATTTTAACCAATACAAATATCTCCCCTCTTTTCCTTTGTTTAGAGGTACCCAGCAGGTATGCCCCTTGTCCCCCCTGCTATTCCTGGTGGCACTAGACCCGTTAATACAGTCACTCACTGATACAAAAGGTATCTTTGGTATCTCGGCTGGAGGTAACTCTCATGTGGTTGAAACCTATGCTGATGACCTCCTACTTACCCTGTCTTGCCCTCAACAATCTCTCCCATTGGCCCTTTCTATACTGCAGGATTTTGCCATGCTTTCTGGCTTGCAGGTCAATCAGCGTAAGACCATCCTGGCGCCTCTCAACCAGCTCTGTACCAAACTGCCTTCAAGGCAGTGAGCTGAGTTGGGCTGATCAGGGATTTACCTACCTGGGAGTGTATATACCCAATGCTTGGGAGGATATTGAATCCTTCAATTTCTCCCCACTCTTGAGACAACTATCAGTGGAGGTGGAACATTGGTGGAAGCTGAATTTCTCTCTCCCTGGGAAAGTGGCGGCTATTAGAATGCTCCTTCTTCCCAAAGTCACCTACCTGTTTCACAACCTTCTGATCCATCTCTCTCCTAAGCTGTTTGCTTCTCTTGAAAGGCTTACAGCCTCTTTTCAGTGGGAAGGCAGAGCACACAGATGGGGGGAGTACAAGATCTGAGCCCATTGGTCTAGGGGGGGTCTAGGTGTTACTTGGTTCCAGGGGTACCACTTGGCTAGTACTCTGGCTCAAGCTACAAAGTGGTTCACACCCGCAGCTGCTTCCTGTCCTGCTTGGGTTAAACACAAAGTAAGCATGGCTCAACCTTCCCCACTTAGGTCCCTAATGGGAGCAGGGGGACCCTCAAAGAATGACCTTTCTCCCACCATGAGTAAATCTAGGCATGCCTGGTGATGTATTATGTCTCTATTGCACACTCTTAGGGAGGCATTGACCCCCTCAACTGAGATATGCTGATCTGTGGTGCAGCAATCTTATTACAGTTGGGGACGAGCCCCTAGACTGGTCCAACTGGGAAGCAAAAGGAGTCTGGCTTGTGCAGGTCCTACTTAAAGGAGAATCAGACACTCTGCTTTCCTTTGATCAGCTGAGAAAGAAATTTGATCTCCCTGACAGTGATTTTTGGAGGTACCTCCAGCTTCATAACTCTATCAGAAGCATGCAGGCCCACTGTAAGGTGGACAGTAAATGGCACTGGTTGGCTACTCGGGATAAGTCAATGTCAGCCTGGGGTCTGATAGGTCAGTTTTACAATACCTGTAAAGATTCACAACCCAGCCCCTCTGAACACTGTAGGATCAAATGGGGTGTCGACATTGGGAAAGACATATCTGAATCTTCCTGGTCCCGATACCTTCAACACACACACACCATTTACAAGGATTCCAAAAGTCATTTTCTGCAGCTCAAAATCCTTCTCCATTGGGATAGAACCCCAGCTGCCTTCTGTGCGATGGGGGTCCTACAGCACTCAGAGTGTTGGAGGTGCCAGCAACCTGATGCTCACTTATTGCATATCCTGTGGTCCTGCCCCCAGGTAGTACCTTTTTGGGCTTCCATTGCAAATGAATGCTCCAAGGATTTGGGCTCCTTGATTACCCTGCAAAATCCCAGTCTCCTTCTCTGGGATACTTCCGAATTATCCTCGCTGACCAAGGCCCAGAAAGAGTGGCTTATGTTGGTGATTATGGAGGCAAAGAGGCTGATACTGATGCACTGGAGGCAGGCGGGTCTCCCAACTCTCAGTACTCAGCATGTGGCAGTGGCTCATCTTGACCTCTTGGAGCAGATATCTTACTCTCACTGTGGCCAGTTGGATCACTTTCATAGCAAATGGGAAGCCTATCTGCAATTTCCCATTTGCAAAACCCCCCACACCCCCAGGTAACCCCCATGAGGTCAGTCTTAGGTGCATTGTTAAGCATTTTGGATCATTCAGGGCTGCTGCTTCGAGGAAGGATGTCCTACTTAAGTGTAGTAGTCTTAATCTTTTCTTGGCTGCTAATATAATGTTTCACTGTTAGGAGTGAGTCTTGCTGTTGTTTGTTATTTGACACCCATGCTACGAACTTGTATAATAGTGCATTGTGTGTAAAAAGTGAAAATCTTAATAAAATCTTATATGACAAAAAAACAAATAAACAAACAAAAACAAATTCTGGTTGTAGAAGTGATTCTTCTTCTCTCAACTTAGAAATCTTGGTTGAGTCTGGCTCTGAGTAAGAAAGTCTCTTTCAGTCAGCTAATCCTTCTGACCCTGGAACTTTCTGATATGGACAAACATTGCAGGTTAAATTTCCCTTGTTGAAAGTCACTTTACCAAAAGTCAGTTATTGGATTCGTAGAAAACAGTTTCAATTTGCACAGCCCGTGGCAATACTTGTATTAAATAACTTTTCATTTGTGGGTGGCAAAGTTGTCTTAACTGGATTTTGACTTCTTCTCATTGATTCATCTGCACTCAGAACCTTAGACATTCGATTTCCTTTTTCACACAGCACTGCAGCTTGCTTCTGGCTGTGAATCTTAAAGTTAAGTTTCTGGTCCAGGCTTTAGCAGGCAACATTACTTCAGTCAAAATGCTCAGCAAATAAAACACAGACCTTGCTCTGTTATCACCGTGGCAATGATTTTGTTCAAGCAATTTACCTTTGGACTTTGTTGCTACACTGCATAGGTTTCCAAGCTTATCCTTTGGCTGGTCCCAGTATTCCAAACACAGACGTGGCATAAAGCTTTTCAGGCCTAGCTACAGTTATAAAGCCATTCAGGTTGCAGCCAAATTTTCAATTAACCTGACATAGGTCCTCTTACATCGGTGTTTCAGCCAAGACTGAGGAGTGGTCATCAGAATTAACTAATATGAATTTGCTCACTACCAGATTTTGTTTGGTCTGAGTCACTAAGGAAGCAGGGTTTGTGGTTCCATGCAGATGAGGAATGGTGACAGTGGCCATACCTCTTTAAGGACTGCCCAATAACTCTGAAGTCAGTTTTAGAAAGGAATTTAAGTTTCTCTTACAACTGTGCTTATATGCACTGCTGAAAGAGGTCATCTTGCTGAAGACAGTGAGCAGCTTTAAGAAAGGCTGGGATAGACATATGGGGAAGGTAAGGATCATGGGTAGGGAGGACAGGAGGAGTGGGGAGGGAGGGCAGGGACATTAGCTCAAGCTGTGGACCCTGCTGTATGAGCAGACATGATATACCATGTGGCCTTCTTCTGCTATCTTCTTCGTATGTTTGTATGTTCTTTTCTGTGAAATAATTTAAATGTTAACATATTTAGATGTTTCTCATCAAGTGGAGCATTTTTGATACGAATTTTATTTTCCTAGCACTTATACTTTTTAAGTTATACTATTAAGGGTTATAACTTCAGAATTTTAATAAAACTTCTTAAAATAAAGTGAAAGTCTTGCTCTAAATATTCTAAGCTACAGAATAATAGAAGATTTGTAAGAAAAATCCTTAAATCAGACCCTAACAGCTTGAGGAACCAGCAGCAAGACCCAAGGAAAGTGCCCACGATCTGGCCACTTCCCGTCGGCTGACCGCTCAGGATCTCCACCACTGAAATGCCGCTCAGACCCTCCGAACCTCGGTTCATGGCAGGGTTAGGACACCTACACTAGCTGCAACCTGTGGACTTCTCCTGCACTCTGGTGACCTGCCAGGAGCCGTGTGAACAAAACCACAGAAGCTGTAGCCCTTCCAGATCCACTGCACCTTCCTGGGCCTCGCACCCTCATGCCTAGAGGAACCAGCAGCAAGACCCAAGGAAAGTGCCTGCAGTCTGGCCACTTCCCGCTGGCTGACCGCTCAGAATCTCCATTGCTGAAACACTGCTCAGACCCTCTGAACCTCAGTTCATGGCAGGGTTAGGATACCTACACTAGCTGCCACCTGTGGACTTCTCCTGCACTCCGGTGACCTGCCGGAAGCCACAGGGACAAAAACCACAGAAGCCGTAGCCCTTCCAGGTACGTTTTCAGCCATGCGGTTTGAACATTTTTAAAAAACCTGCAACTTCCATGTGATTGGCTGGAGTCAGCGCAAAAACTGACTCTGATTGGCTCCCAGGCTGTGAACTGGAATCCTTGAATCCCAGTGGTACTCCATGACTGCTCAAGCCTGTATTTTCTAAAACCCACAGTATACGCTTTTGTTCAGAACTAACACACTTATTAGAGAACCTTAAGTTATAACTAATCCTGTGCTTAACTTGCTAGTCACCATTTCTATAAAGTGTTTACAGCTCTCTTATGATAGCAGTCATGTTAAGATGTGGTTATGTGTAGAACAATAAGGTTTGGATAGAGCAATAAGGTTGTTTTCCTGTCTTAGCTCAAAAGTTCTTCCTTCTAAGTCAAGTGTAAATCTCCTGACTGCCTTCTTTGTCCCACTCCCAATACCTCCCTCCTATGTGACCTCCCTCTAGTTCCCATGTCCTGTTCTTTTATCTAAGCTAAGTACCCCTCCCCTGCCTGCCTTTACTTAATCCCTCTATCTTCCTCTCTCCTTCCAGGTCCACCGTGTCCTCCTGGGCCTCAGACCTTCACAGCTTGAGGAACCAGCAGCAAGACCCAAGGAAAGACACCTACACTAGCAGCTGCCTGTGGACTTCTCCTGCACTCCGGTGACCTGCTGGAAGCCACAGGGACAAATACCACAGAAGCCGTAGCCCTTCCAGGTATGTTTTCAGCTGCTTAGTTTCCCCCCACCTCACCCACCGTGGGTGGACCTTTTCCTTTATAGATCTGCACCGATCATATGACTAAGTGTCCAGTCTCCCATTGGCTCATTATACAGCTTGGCCACTAGGTGTCAACTTTACTGTCTGGCTCTTACTCTCACCATTAATGACTGATTCCTAACCAACAAAGCTGCACTGTGTCCTCACACCTAGCAAATTTAGATGGCAATGAGCATCCCCTGTTGCTCTTTCACCACTGTGAGCTGCTGGACAAAGCTAGGTATATTTAACTTGCATCAGCCCTGGACAATCATGACCCCTCACAACCTGGCAAGAAGTCTCTTCACAGTCCTACTCCTATTATGTCTTAGCAGGATCTCTTTAACCATCCCAGTTAACACCTACCATGAAGACTTTACCAATCAACCCACCAAATTCAGTTTCTCCAACCAAATTGCTGAAGCTAAACCAGTATCCGTGTTCAGGTACCTCTTTGCCCTGAAGTGTAGCACCTATGATGCATTTCACCTGCTTAGGAAATGCTCACTAAGGAGAGCTGTTCCTTTTCCACCACACACTGTCCAGCAGTGGTTTCTCCTCCTTCTCACCGTTCTACTGTCTGGGGATGTTGAATTGAACCAGGGACCCCCTGCATATTTCTCTCCAGCCTATATCTCCAATATCCTAGGAAAGGGGCTATTTATAGCCCATATGAATATCAGGAGTATCACTCTGAATGTTGCTGATCTAGAAGCATGGATGAGAATATACAAGCTTGACATACTATGCCTAAATGAAACATGGCTAAAACTCAATCTGCCAGACTCCATATGACACCTTGCCAACTACTCCATGATTCAGAGAGACAGGCCCCCCAAACATGGTGGCTAGGTTGCTATTTTTTTCAGAGATCTCTTCAATGTCACAACCTGCCTGGCCTCCAACTCCCCCCCCCGACTGTGAGTCTCTGCAGACAACTATCACTGTGGGAGCCAAAAAACTCCATCTCATCTGCGCCTACAATCCCCCCACTGGAGGTACCACTGGACTCCAGGACCTACTCAGCCTAACCTCCATAAACTCTAAACAAAAAGAGGTCCTAATATTAGGTGACTTAAACCTAAACTGGCTGGGAACAGCTCACAACTCACTGCAGTCACTAACTCAAAGTTATAACCTGCACCAGATCTTAACTGAGCCCACACAAACTACGCCATCTCAGTTGTCCTCACCCTCATTGACTGGATCATGGCAAATCAGCTGGTCCATGTACAAACAGACGGCATCTTGCCTGACACTATCACAGATCATTCCCCAAACTTCTGCATTTGAAGCTCGGGGGGGGGTGCTCCCACCACACCTCCTCGATTCATCACCATAACCAACTTTGCCAACCTGGATGTTGAGTCATTCCTGCATGATATAGCCTGTATTAATTGGTCAGGCATTTATCTCTCTAGGGATGTTGGTGCTGCCATAGGTATTTTCCTTGATGAATTCCTGGCCATCCAGAATAAACATGCCCCTAGAATCACATGGAGGGTGAAGAGCAAACAAACAAGATGGCTCCACAAGGACCTACTGACAAACCTGCACACTAGGGACAAATACTGGAAGGAGTACAAATCATCAGGGCTACCAGAAGACTACTGTAGGTATAGGACCCTTCAAAACTCATGCAAAAAACAGGTCAGAACTGCAAAGAGTATATAGTTCAAGGAACTGCTCACTAGCTCTGCTAGTTGATCTGAGAAAATTCTGGACCCATATTAAGACATTTCTTGGCTCTGCTCAGTCATCCACCCCATGGGACATGATCCTAAATGAAGTGCACTGCAATGACTCAAACACTATAGCAAATGCCTTCAACTGACTGTTCTGGGTCCTGTCACAACACACCTCATCCTTCAACTCTTCTCCCCCAGCATCTCAACCTTTCTACACAGCACTATCATCTACATCAGGCTCTACTGACTCAATAACTACCCCACCCTTCTATTTTAAGGCCATCTCTAGAGTGGAGGTACTAAGCCTACTACAAACAATTTCTGACACCAGCCCTGGCTCGGATACCCTAGAACCAAGTCTCCTGAAATTAGCAGCACCTTGGATTGCCTCACCCTTGGCAAGAATCTTCACACTGTCTCTCTCCTTCAGCACCATCCCAAACCTCTGGAAAGTGGCTAGAGTTACTCCTATCTTTAAAAAAGGAGACCCAAAAGAAATTACCAACTACAGGCCCATAGCCATCCTCTCAGTCTTGAGCAAGACACTGGAAAAGCTTGTTGCTAAAAAACCATCGACTATCTCATGAAGAACAATCTTCTTTCTGACACTCAGCATGGATTCAGAAAAGGCCACAGCACCTCAACTGCTCTTCTCAAATTCACCACTGACATGCTGTCCTACATGGATGCAGGCTTACACACAGAAGCTGTTTTCATTGACATTACAAAGGCTTTTGACCTTGTTGATCACCCCCCGCTTCTTTCCACCCTTTATGAACTTAACTTCTCACTCGCAGTGGTCAACTGGTTCAACAGCTACCTGTCAAATCGAACCCAAGTTGTTAAATTCAACTCCGCACTTTCTAATTAGATGAATGTCAACATTGGTGTACCCCAAGGCTCTATCCTGGGACCCCTGCTCTTTTTCTCTCTTTATAAACATAATCAGTTATGCTCTTCTCTCATGCTCAGCCATACTCTATGCTGATGACCTTGTCCTCTACTCCAGTGTAGCTAATGTCAGAACCTTGAATGCATCCCTCTCCTTGGAGTTCAAGAATATACGAACATGACTGAATACATACAGGCTCATACTCAATACAAAGAAAACCCAAACCATGCTTTTTGGTTCTGCCCCCAAGCTCAGAGCATGCCAACAACACCTCATTGCGCGCAACTTAAGAGAGACCCAGACTGAATGTGCCACATCCTTTAAATACCTGGGAGTCCTTCTTGACTAATCCCTGGATTTCAGCTTGCACATTAAATCCATCTGCAAAGCTGTGAATACAAAACTAGGAATTGCCTACAAAATGAGCCATGTGTTAACACCATCTGTCAAGTAGCCATCACCAGAGATATTCTTCTTCCTGCCCTGACATATGATGTCCCCACTTTCGTCAATGCCCATAAAGCTGCACTTCACAAATGGAATGTTGTCTACAATAACATCTGCTGATGTGCCTCCTCCTCCTCCTCCCATTACCTCAAACACTACTGCCAACTGTACAGTGACCTTTGGTGGCTCTCCCCTTCGGTATGCCATCAGTACTTCATGTGTACCCTCATAGATTCAGTAATTCAAAATCAAACCCCCACCTCCCTCGTGGCACTAGAGATGCAGTGAATTTAAATTTCACCAGCGAAGTGAACGCGAAGTAGGCACTTTGTGTTGTCACTCTACTACGTGGAGTGGCCAGCATGAAATGTCCACTTCGCCTTGTTATTTTTACTTTGCATTGTCATTCTGCCTTAAGGCAAAGTAAGGCAGAGTGAGAACAATATTGGCAGACCCCTCACATACACAGTCACTAGAATTAATGTGCATCCCCAAAATGCTACTGTCGTCTTGTCTCCAGAAAATTCCCCAGTGCTGACAAAGTGAAATGAGAGAGTAACAAGAAATGCAAAGTCTCCCAGAATTAATGACACACTCAGTCATCAGGGCAGTTGTCAGACAAAGTCACCAAAATTAATGTTCATCCCCAAAATGATACTGTCTTATGTCCAGAAAATTTTCCACTGCTGACAAAGTGAAATGAGAATGTAACAAGACATGTAAAGTCTCCAATCTTAGAGATGCAGTGAATTAAAATTCCACTGGTGAAGTGGACACTTTGTGTTGTCACTCCACTACGCAGTGTGGCCAGTATGGAATGCCCACCTCGCCTTGTTATTGTGATTGTGACTTCTCATTATTCCACCTTAACCTGAAGTAAGGAGGAGTGATAACAATAGTGGCAGCCCCCGGGCCCCCACACATCACATGGCTTACAGTACTGTAACTCACATGCTGTACAGGAACGCAAATGCCTACAGCTGTAGTTCCCCGATGACAATGACCTGTATCACAAAACTCCCCAATTTGAAAACTCATATCAATAAGTACAGTGGTGAAGTCTGAAGAAATACTACAAAACAGGATTATATAATGCAAGTAACTAGTAAAAAGAATAATTTTGTGATTCGTAATGTGATCGGGAATCGTGACTTCATTCGGGACCATGAAATATGAATTTATTTTTCTTGGACTTGGAGCTGATGAGTGTATTGGGAACATGAATGCCTATGACTGTACTTCCCTGATGATCTGGCTGTTCACAAAACTCACCAGCTTGAAAACTCATATCAATGGGTACAGTGGTGAAGCCTGGAGAGATACTACAAAACATTAATTTTGTGATTCGTGATGTAATCATGAATTGTGTGCACCACACCAGTGTTCTGAAGGGAAGCCAAAGAAACAACTGTGACTTAAGTAACAGATGGTGATTGGGCCCTAAAGAGATGCAAATGCATAGACAGATTAAGATTGCGCTGTGCACTAAAGAGATGCAGGCACAAAGGCACAACGACAACACCTAACCAGTGCTCACCATCAGAAATTCAAATTTGGAGAAGAATACCTTTTGCCATTTTGAGGTGGGGGTAGTGCACAGCAGTAACAGTCCACTACTACCAGTAAAGATGCCACAAGCAGTACAAAAAATTCATGCAGTTGCAGTGGATAGCAAGTTCACACTGCTGCAATTACTCTGTGGCACAATAAATGGTATCTGATTTAATGGCATGCATGCATTGCGCACACACACACACACACACACTACAAGTAATGCGTAGCAAATTGAAAACCTTTAGTAATACAACCGAATGTTTTAAACAAACTGGAATTATACACTGCTGCACTATAACAATCAGCAAAAAAATGCCAAGAATGACTGAACATATTATTGTGTGTACATTAAAACAGTTATACAAGAAAAATATAACCAAAACAGAAAGACTGCCTTTTTCTCCCAGTTAATCTACCTACACCACAGATATGCCCCTGCCCCAAAGCACACTTCACAGTAGACAGACTGATTGTTCTAAATTAACATTAAAAACCCACACACAAACAATAAACACTCAATGATATTAGCACAGGAGGGTTTCCTAGAATTGACGTACTAAATTTTGTGCAAAAAAATGGCTCAAAAGGCTTTTTTAACAGCTTTTAGAGGATTTGAATGGCAGAGCTCTGAGAGGAAACTGTCTCCACCTTCCACTACACACACACACACACACCCACACACACACACACACACACACACAATACACAGAACTGAGGCTGTGCAGAACAATCTAGAGCCCATGTGACCTGCAATGCCATGAAGCACTGCAAATTCACTTTGGAACTCAATAACAAGGTGAAGTGATGTGAAGTACATTGATTTCCGTGTTACTTCACCTTAAAATTGGTGAAGAAGTGGTTTGGGGAAGGTGGATTAATGCAAAGTCATTGTTTTCAATGGACTTCACGTTCCCCATTATTAACACAAAGTACTTCACTTCGCGTTGCGGAGCACTTTGTGGATTCAGTGTTACTCTGCATATCACTTTGTGGAGTGAATTTAGCCCACTTTGCCCACCACTATGTGGCACTACTTGTACCCCTTATACCTGCCTATGTTCTTTGCTCAGTTAACAAGTGTATGCTCAACCTACCTAGGTCCTTCATGTCCAAAGGCTCAGGAGTCTTCCATCATGCCACCCTCACCAGCTGGAACTCCCTACCTCTAACTCTTAGGCAAGCCAGCTCCCACCCAGTCTTCAAAAAGGAGCTACGTCACCATCTGACCCCACCTAGCTACCCCTACCCCCTTCTGACTAACTCCTGCCTTCCACGTTGCTCATCCTGGAATGTGCATATATAACATAATGCCACCCTGCCCACCTTCCTATCCATAACCCCCTCCTTATCTCCTTCCCTCATGCTATCATATGATACTACTTCTGAAATGGTTATGCACATGTTGTCTCTGGTTAAATGTATCTCTCATCTGTATTGCCTGCTATACCCCTCATAATGAGATATGTTCCTACGTACGTTAAGATGCTTGGTTTTCTGTATTATTCCTAGTACTAACTTATCCTCTTGTATGTTAACTGTATTCATGGTATGTATTAGTCTATCAATTTTGTATGTACTTCCCAGGTCGTGCCTGAAAATAGTCAATTTTGGCTAGTGCACTTACCCGGTAAACAAAAACTAAATAAATAAATGCTAGTTATTTGTAGAAACACATGAGGTTCTTTGTCTTGTCTAGGAGTAATAATCTTAACTGTTTTTATCAAACTTTTAAACAGTCTTTCTCTGCATACAGTAGCAACAAGGTACATTCTTAAGAGTTATATTTTCAGACTCCTCAAAATGCTTGCTATCATGAGAGACTAGATTTGTCTAGTTATCAATAAAATAATGTTATTAAAATAACTTTTAAACATAACTCTTGAACCCTTGGTCCTGCACTTATGATATTAAATTTGCTTATTACTCATACTGGTGTCTATCAACTGTTCAGTTTTTGTAGCAGCAGTACATTGCATTAAGATATAAATAAAACCTTTTTATTCTAATACAAAATCAATAGAGACTTTAAACTCATCTTCTAAGGCTTCTCCATGCTGTACCAGTCACATGACCTTCTATCTGATTGTTGCCCATGGATATCCAGCTCTGGCTAGGACTGAAATATTCCTGGAATGTAGCTAGGTCTCATCTTATCTCTGTGCTACAGCTACAGCACAGAACACTGGAGTAGGAAGCTTCAATTTTAAAACAGTCTTCCTCAGACCATTTATACCTAAACTCTAAGACTGTCTCCACTTTAAATGACATCATTCCTCCAGTTAATGTTTTTTTTAAGATTTCCAGCAAAGAGTAATCTTATCCAGAAATTATAGTAAAATTTCCCATAATTAATTCCACATAAAATCACACAAAATTATAATTAAAAATCAATTCTTGATAATAGAAATAAAATAATTTTTCCATCAAGGGTTTTGTTCCTACATTTTCCCCTTTTTGAATTAAAAATGCACTCCAAAAATGCATTTTGTAATTCAAAACTATAATCCTACTATATATGGGTATATAGTTTTAAGCATTGCAGTGCAAACAAAACATAAACCACAAAGTTGCATTATCATGTGGTAACTTATGACATCATCAACACAAGACAGTATCAAATATGACATCATCGGATGTGACATCATAGATGTGACATCATTAGATGACATCACTGGAGGTATACTTTTTTGCATAGAAATACATACAGTAGTACATGAACAAAGATGATTAAACATGATTATAACTTTATACACTTTTAAAATAATGTAACAATCTTTTAAACTTTTGTAACCATTTTACAAATAAAACAAATTCTCTTTATCAACTTCAGAGATCAGTATTACAATTAACATTTCAGTTTAACTCTTGTTCATTATTCACACGTTTTATGGCTGTGGGCGAAACCTACAGCCATCTTGCTATCTGTAGCTGGAAAATGGAGTATCATAAGAACACATGTTTTGGACTTTTCAATATATCCTTCCATGCCAACGGAAATAAAATACTCCCTTCTTTCTGTTAAGAATGCTGGAGACATAACTCCAAGCTGCTTATCAGATACCATTAGGAAACTGAAACAGCTTGTTAAATATTTGTTAAATATTTGTTCCCTATTAAACTGGAGATTTGTTCACCCCTTCAGAATGCAACAACTTGCACATTTAAATACTTAGCATTTGACCAGCTTCTTGCCACTAGTTTCACTTGGGAATGTATTGTCTTTCAAGAAAGAGTCATAGCTCATAAAAGTCATCCCTTTCCCAGCAAATCTATAATTTACGCTGTTTTTTTAACCTCTAAAGAAGCTATCTGATAAGGCCTGTCTCAGACATATGTCAGGTCTTCTGTGAACTAAACAGCCTAAATATGTAGCAATTAGGCATTTTCTACTGTGCATCTTGGGAAAAAAATATATTGAGCTACAGCAAACACGCAAACACACACACATACACACGCACACACACTCACTCTCTGTACACACCATCCTCATGGCCACAACATTCAAAATAAATACTGCTGTCTAATATGTTATAAAACAATAGAGAAACTGTTTGTTTATGTCAGTGAACACAGTGAAGTTCAGTTTAGAGTAGATTTCCTTTAAACATTTCTTATCCTATATTTTGTATCCTGGATAGCACAGGGGAGATACTACATCTCATTGTCATAGGGATCTTCATTTACACAGTTTTGTGCTGTATTTACTCAGGCTGTCCCAGATTAAATGCAATACCATGTTTTCAGTGGGGTTATGATTTTACTATTTTGATAATGTACTTTCTCATGATAGCCTAGTCCAGGGCCCCCATATTCAAAGGAGATGCATTGCAAATCCTGGCAGAAAAGGGAGATGTGCTGCACAACTCCAACAATGCACCACAGTGTGATATTCAAATGTGTGGGATGTGCCAGATGCAAAGGAATGGGCCAGGGTGCACACAAATAGTATGCTGTGCAAGTCATGGGTACATTCCATGCATATCTGGCCTTCAAGCATACTCAGTGGGAATGCACCCTAGCAGTCCAGAACTGTGCAGCCCACAGTTAGGCCAGGAATAGCTGGCCTAACCTGGCCAGCCACCCAAAGGCAGGCTGCGGATGTGCACCCAGGTGCAGAGCAGCCTGGCACCCCTGGTAGACTAAAGGTACCCACTTCCATCCCCGATCGATCCAACACCATCCCTGAAAAGCTTCATAGTGTAGGGACCCCTGAACCCAATCACACCAGAGGAAACTACGGTCCATATCCATAGCATAGAGGACCCCCACCCACTGCCTTGGTACATAGACACCCCCACTCCCCCATACCTGACCTGTTGTGGAGACTGGCACTGCCCTCGACAATCTGCCATGGACAGCTGCTGACTGCACTGGACCCGGGCTGGGGACCTGCACTCTTGAATGACCCAAGTGGCTGTACCATGCATTGGGGCACTACGCAAGTTGCAGACCCACCAGTGTATGCAGCCATGTGTATGTCCCTGGCAAACTGTAAGAGGTAATTGACATACCTCCAATGCATGCCTTGTCGATGCTGTATCTTCCTGATGTCATACACCACTGCAAGCCAACAATCTCCCCCATTACCCTGTGTAACATGCCACCCTCTGGACTGTTGATGTATCCGGGGTGCCATGGTGTGTGGTATCCTGCAATGCCATCTGCAGTGTACGCTCCAGACTATGGATAGTGTATCTGCAGTTCCCTTTGTACAAATGAATGGAAGGTTGGCTGTTGTGAAGAAGCCCGAGATTCAAGGAGAGACCGCGAGAACATTCAAGAGAAGGAGACGGACAAGATGAGGAAGAAGGAACAGGATGGCGGCATGGAGGTAGACAGCATCAGGGATGCTACAGGGGCAGATATCAATGGAGAAGACCAATGGGCACCAGAGAGCGAATGCAACGGGGAAGGTAAGAACTGCTTTCTCTGATTCATGGATAAGTCAGATTATTAATTTATCCTCACATCAGTTAACAAAGGGAGAAACAGATCTATTACAAAAAAGGACTTGGTTTTGCACTGACCAAATCTGTGGACTACATACAAACATTAATAGATTTAAATCTGAACTGTCAGAAACTGAATATTAGAGCTTTCTTTAACAATAAAAAAGATATGACCCTTGAATGCTCTAAATATCAAGCTAATATTGAAAAGTTCAGAAACCCGTCTGTATGGTGCCCCCCCATGTGCAGCTGTGACTATATTTAAAGAACTGATTAAAAATGAACTGGATGCTTATTTTGCTTCTCCTAAGCTGAATTATTTTAACAATCTGAACTACTGTGAAAGGGAAGCTATTAGGACCCTACAACAAGATTTGGAGCTTATCATTAGATCAGCTGATAAAGGAGGCTCAGTGGTCCTAATGAATAAAAATATGTATGTTGAAGAGGTATACAGACAATTGAATAATACACAGTTTTATATAAAACTTAAAGAAGACCCCACAGTAGATTTTAAATATGGGATTGATGAATTGGTCAATAATGCATTCCATAAAGGGGAAATTGACAAACAGACGCAAGATTTTTTGATTGTCCTGAATCCCACCAAAACCACTTTTTACGTACTACCAAAAGTGCATAAAACTTTGAACAATCCACCAGGACATCCGATTGTTAGTGGCATTGGGTCATTAACAGAACCACTTTCTAAATATTGCGACTCCTTTTTGAAACCTCTCGTATTCTGTTTTCCCTCTTTTATGAAAGATACCAAGGAAGTGTTGAATTTTGTTGAAAATCGGACAGTTTCTAAGGACACATTGTTGGTAAGTTTGGACATTGAATCGCTATATACCAATGTTCCCCATGAAGGGGCGTTGGATGCTGTAGCATATTTTCTGAATACAGTACAAGCTAGTTCTGCCTCTTTTCCATCCACTGAATTTATTAAGTTGTTAGAATGTGTTTTAAAATGTAATTGCTTTCTGTTTAACCAAGAGAAATTCTTGCAGATCAAGGGAACAGCGATGAGGGCCACTTGTGCCCCCTTCCTGGCTAATCTGTATGTTGGGAAATGGGAAGAAGATTTGTTTTTAATAGTGAATCTAACATGTTCAATAAGAATTTAGTAACATGGAAACATTATATTGACAATGTTATTATTCTATGGCAGGGAAATGAAAATGATCTAACTGCTTTTATAAATTATTTGCACAGTACTAACCCTCACCTTAGATTCACAACTACGAGCTCTAGCAAATCGATGACATTCCTAGATTTGGAAATCAAAATTAAAGAATGCGGCAGCCTAAAAGCTAATCTATATCATAAAGAAATAAATGGTAACACCATCTTGCTTGCAAATAGCTGCCATCCATCACATGTAAAAAATAACATACCGATTGGGCAATTTCTTAGGACGAAACTAAATTGTACAGAATTAGAAGATTTTGATAAGGAAGCACAAATTTTATCAGAGAGATTAATACAAAGGGGCTATAATAAAGATAGTATTTATCAGGCCCATTTTAGAGCTAAAAATATGGAAAGAACTGTACTTCTCAGTCTCGAGCCGAAGAAAAAATAGAAACAGACATTCATTTTAATTTTGTTACTCAGTTTTCAGCACAAGTCAGGGAAATTAAGAGCATAATTAGAAAGCATTGGCATATTTTAGGAGCAGAACCAGGACTAAGAGATGTTACAAAGGAACCAGTAAGAATGTGCTATAAAAAAGCACTTACATTGGGAGATTCATTGACACAAAGCCATTATAAAATAACACAACCAGAAATGTGGCTAAACAAAATCAAAGGGAATTTTAAATGTGAAAAATGTGTCTATTGTGATTATATTGTCCAGGGCAAATATTTTTCAAGTGCTAATAATGAAAGAAATTTCGAAGTGAGACAGTGTAGTACATGTAACACTGAGGGTGTAATTTACCTGGCAACATGTGCCTGCAGAGCCTTTTACATAGGCAACACAATTAGGATTTTCAAAATAAGGTTGGGGGAACATATTAGGGCCATTCAGAGAAAAGATTTTTCCTATGCTACAGCGGCCCACATTATTCAAACTAATGACCCCTCTTTGCATGTTTTTAAATTTATGGTGATTGATAAACTATGCCAGAATCCTAGAAGGGGAGATTATGATAATTTAGTTTTACAGACAGAGAACTTTTGGATTCTAACTTTGAGGGCTAATAATAGCCCAGGACTGAATGGCCACTGGAAATCTATCCATATCTTAAGAAACGTTGAATTATTTTTATGACATGCTAGCCACTGAATTCACCTCCCTTATATTAAATTGGAAATATTTAAGAGAGAAAAAATATCTCTATTCTTTAATGAATAATTGAATTTGAATTTAAATGTGATGTAACTGTTTTTTAATAGTAATATAGAAAGTGTAATTGAATAATTAGTGAATGCTGTTTATTTGTATTGTGTGTTGTGCTAATGAGTATTTAGATACAAATGTGGATCACCTGTGTATTTATATATTTAAGAGGAGTGTTACTTTGGATTTTTAGCCTTTGAGAAAGGACTGTAGCAAGTCCGAAACATGTCAGGCCATGTCCTTTAAGGCATAATGGTATAATAAAAGTGAATATCTTAAATTGTATGTGTCCCTCTCATAAGTTTGCGTGTGCCAGAACCTTTTTGTTGTTTACAAGGTTGGCTGTAACATGCCTGTTCCAGGACCTGTGTGATTGGGTACAGCATCGGCTGTCACCAGCACTGAGCAGTGCCATGGCACCAAGACGATGGATCTGCATGCAAGTGCCTGAGGTGTATGGCCACTGGGCATTATTGCCCACACACAGCTCATGGTTATGTATGACACATTCCAGTGTCCTACTGCCAGTGCTCCACCACCTGAAAGTAAGATGCAATTTCTTCTGTGAACTATCGAGGTGAAATATATAGCAATTAGCAGGCATATTCTAGAAAAAGACATTGTAAAAATGTGTAAAAGGAAGACCACATTGAAACTGTTTCTCGGCAGATCTGCATTGTGCAAATTCATTAGAAATAATGGGTAAAAGCATCCCAAAAGATCTCCACAGCCATATCATCTCTGACAAGAACTTTTTAGTATTGCAGTACATGTAAAGCTAGTAATTATTCATTGTTATATTTCATAAGTTTTGTTCCCCCATGTGCTGAAGGCAGTACTAAACGGGCCCTTGTAACCTTTATCAGTATTTACCAAGATATCATTCCTTGATTGGAAGTTACATTTTTTGTATTACATGGATTAAAGTTTAAGGTCTATTTGCAGTTTACCTTTGTAGCAATCATAGTTATACTGGGACTCCTTAATGAAATTACAAAAGTTTTCTACTATTTTATTACCTCATTATACATCCATTGAATCAAAATCAAAACTTTCAGTATTTCTTACATTTCTTTTCATCAAAATCAAAATTAAAATCAGAAAAAGTTTTACCTGAAGTTACCTTATTTCTCAACATTTTATTCTTCTTATTGTTATCCATTCATTTCATTTCATTTTTATTGGTTATACTGGAAAGGCATATGAGCATTGCTGCCCATTTACACAAGCGTTCAGTTACATACAATAATCATGAGACATGACATAGGCTTAAACATTTAACTAACAACTAGGGTTAATAAAATGGTACATAAATTTAGGCTACTGTAGACTAAGGGGCATACCATGAACTAGCCTTGGTGAATTAACAAATAGAAGGTGACTTTAAGCATTCAGTGAGTGTTAACAATAATATAATATAACAGTGGGAAACAAAAAAATTAAGTGCAATCTAAAAACTAGTGTAACCCCCCTGTTACCCGGGGTTACTAGAATCCCAGTAAGACCTAGTGGTAGGCAGAGAAGGCAGCTTGTGAAACTCCAGTTAAATGGATTTCACACTATCTCACTCTGTTCTCAGTCTCAGCTGAAACTGAGGGATGACGTCATTTAGAACTGTCTCAGCTGCATAAGCCACACTGGAATGTTGCAGTTGGAGATTAGAGTAGAACGCTGGGGAATTTGAAGTCAGTCTGTAGAGTTCAGTAGAGTGTGTGCAGTCTGTAGAAGAGGTGCTCTGCTGTAAGCAGGCCCTCAAAGCTCTAAGTTCTGTCAAAGAGCTATTTTTTGTTGCATAGGTGTGTGTGTTCTCACCTGAAGAGGAACACAAGAAGAGCACATTGAAGTGGTGGAGACCGCTTTCAGTGGTTCAGGGCCTCATCCCTGCGGGGATGGGGGAAGGAATCAGCCTGCTTCCAGGGGCAACCCCCCTGGTCTGGCTAGGGAAAAGAAGCTGCCTGATTTAAGTTTGTGCTGAGGCACCAGTAGCTCTGGACTAGAGTTCTTTGAGGAGAAAACACCTGTGGGGCACCTGCAACCAAGGAGTGAGTTTGCTGTGCTAAAGGGCCATGTGTTTTCACCTGAATCAGGATGAAACTAAGGGGACTGTTACTGTAGGGTCAGGAAAAGACAGCCAAGTACAGTTTGAAAGATGTGGGAATTGGACTGCTTAACTCTGTGCAGGGTCTAGAGTAATGGACATAGCCACTTTTTAGGTATGTTCAAGTTCAGCACAAATGGGATGTAATGACAGTAGACTGAATGTGAATACATTTAAAAAGAATCTACACAGCAAAGTGTTTTAAAGGATGAGGTGTTACAGTCCAGAAAAATGGCCGGGTATGAATTATGGGAGCGAGATGTGGGGAACCCCCCCATCAGTAGTAACCAAATTCACCTCTATGGATTTTCTTTGGGACACCTGTTGCTTTCTCTCAAGTACATGGCCAGTGCCTGAGGAAAGTACCCAGATGTGGGATTGATGAGGAAGATTCCCTTATGGAACAGAAGTGCTCATAGGTGGTTTAGGGAGCCACCAGTAAATGTTTCCATGCTATATGGAAAGTGTTCAAGTGGCTGGCAAGGGAGTCAAGCCAGGGAAAACCCAGAGCAGCATACAAGTTCAGGCTGTGTGCCCAGTGTGTTTCAGAGCCTGAGGGCTAAAGTGATGAGGATGTGTTCTGGCCTCCTTAAATTTGCATTACCAGGAGTGTAGCCTTGTGGGGGTCCATCTATGCTTCATTTATTCTGTTGGATGTGAATAAAAGCCACACTTTAGAATCCCACTTCTGGTGTTGGACATTCCAGTTATTGCTTCCTTTGTCCAGAGTTACTTGGGTGCCCCTGTTGCAGAGTAGCCAGACCTAGCCAATGTGCTGAGTGACATATTCCTCCCTGAACCAGCCCACCAAGTAGAGCTGTCAAGATAGAAATGGCATACCTGGGTGGGGTCACACTAGCCTAGGTGGATTAACAATACTACAAGTTCTAGAAAGAGAGGGTAAGTGCCTGAGGTGATAACCAGAGAATGAGGGGAAAAAAGTGCAGAATGGGAGCCTGACTTGGGATGCGAGCAGGTACAGGTGGGAAAGAAATGTCTCTTGATATTGTGTTTGAAGGCATTTGTGAAGGGACAGAGTTTTAGCTCCAGAAGGAGAGAGTTGAAGAGCTTGGGTCCCATAAAAGAGAATGTTTTCTGGCCTTGAGTGGTCTGGCAGAAAGGAACAATGAAAGAGAAAGTGGAGGACAGTCTAGTGGTCCTGGTGGTGGTGGCTGTCTAGAAGAGATAAGTGAGGCAATCAAGAAGCAGTCCATGGGATAGTTTGAAGAGGACAGTGGCCATCTTGCAGTTGAGGTGGGCCTCAAGGGATGGCTGACTGGTGAGCTAATAAAGGTCTCAGTGGTGTGTGACTTTAGGGAAACCAGTGGCAAAGCGGATAGCATTGTGGTAGGAGCTTCGAAGTCTGGAGAAATGTTTGAAGGAGAAGTGGGGGAGGGAGACAAGTGAACCATAATCAAATACAGGAAGGAGGAAGCTGGAGACTAAGAGGGATTTGGATCCCCTGTTAAGGAAATGCTTGGTTCTTTAGAGGATACCAAGTTGTTGGTGGGCTTTTTTGATTGTGAGGCTAGTGTGAGAATTGAAATTAAGGTGGCTATCCAGGAGTAAGCCAAGGTATTTGAATTCACTAACTCTTTCAATGGCATTACCAAGGTTGTCATAAAAGGAGAGGTCAAAGCCAATGGGTTTTCAAGGGCTGGAGAAAACCATGAACTTAGTTTTCTTGGAGTTGAGAATAAGACCTTTGGACGTGAAACAGGTGTGAAGTCAGCTGAAATAAAATTGGAGTTTGTTAATGAGAGTGTTGGGGGTTTTGTTCTGACAGAAAAGGGCTGCTTCATCAGCATAGAGACTGAGTTCTGAGGTGGTGCAAATGTCAGGCAGGGAGTTAATGACCAGTGAGAAGAAAAGAGGGCCCAGTATGTATCCTTGGGGGATGCTGTATTTATTGGGGCAGGATTCAGAGAGGTCACCGCCAATAATGGTGTGATGGGATCTGCCGGTTAGGTAATCCTTGAACCAGAGGCAGACCTCAGGTGAGAAATGGAGGTCAGCCAGGGTACAGAGGAGAACTTTGTGATCCATGAGGTTGAAGACTTTGGTGAAGTCTACAAATGCAGAACCACTGTAGAGGCCTTCATTGTTAGCTTTGTCTGTGGAGTGGGCAAACTTGATGAGGGCCATTTTGGTATTGTGTCAAGCATGGAACCCATGCTGGGCCTCTGTGAGCAGGTTATATTTGTAGAGGAATTCTGACATTTGCCTGTGAAGCACTTTCTCTAAAATTTTGGGGAGAGAGGGGCAAGGAGTGAGATGGGATGGTAGTTGGATACTTGATCTTTGGAACCAGATTTGTGAAGAGGTTTAATAATGGCACACTTCCAAGGTTTTGGGAAGGACCCCATGCAGAGGGAGTAGTTAAGAATGTTAGTAAGAGGGATGGCCAAAGAGTCATAGACAAGACGGAGAACTCTGAAGTCAATGTTGTCAGTGCCCTTGGAAGGTCTTGGGTCATTTGGTTTGATTCACTTGACCACTTCAGCAGGGATTAAGTACCTGAAATGGAATTTAGGGTGGGAGACTGGGAGGGGTGCTGGGGTAAATAAGGTGGGAGTGGAGCTGGGATTGTACTGGTTGAGGTCACTGAAGTATTTATTGAAAAGAAAGGCTATTTCGCTTTGCTTGGTACTGGTTGTCCCTTCGGAGGTAAGACAAATATGATCTTCAGAAATTCCCCTACCAATAAGGTTGTTAAGAATGTTCCAGATCATCCTAGGGTTCCCCTGGGCAGCATATTGTTTTTCCAGGATGAAGGAGGATTTAGCAGATGCTGTGGAAGATTTGCACCTGTTTCTGAGGGTTTTGAGGTCTTGGAGGAGTTGGGGGTTTCTGTGTATTCTGTATAACTTCCAAGCTTGTTCCTTACTCCTCATTTTTCCGCAAAGCTCTGGGTTGACCCATTCTTGGGTAGAACCCTTATCCCAGATTTTTTTAAGTGGGATGAAACAGTTGCATAGGGCAAGGAACTTATTGCTAAAGGCTTCAAGCACTTTACAAATGTCAGAAATGTTTTCAGTGAAGGACCGGTCTTGGGCTAGGGTGGCTTCGGAAAACTCAGAGGCATCCTACTTCTTCAATTGCCTGGTTTGGATGACTTTGTGTGGGTGGGGGATGTTTTTGTGAACCATCAGCAGAAGACAGCACAGTAATCACTGACTGAGTTGGGAAGAACTCCGGAGGTGGTGACATGGAAGGGGTGTGAGACCAGAATCCAATCAATGAGGGACTGAGATCCAGTTTTGTAGTTGGTTCTGGTAGGTTCAGTGATGAGCAAGTGTAGGCCAAAACCAAGTATGGATTCTTTGGTGGCGTCACAGTGAGGGGACAGCCAGTTTAGGTTGAAATTCCCAAGGATGATTCAATCCCTCCCTTGGTGGAGGGAGCTCTTGATATCAAGGAAGAGGTCGAGATCATGGAGAGACGAGGAGGATGGCAGGTACACCACACTGACTCTGACCATTTTATCTGCTCCAAGGAGGAGAAGGTTAATTGAGATGTCTTGAAGGGGGAAGTGGCTAGTGGGGGGTCGAATTCGGTGACAAGGAGGTTATCGGTAACCCAGATGAGGCAGCCTCTCCCACGCTTCCCCACCCTGTCTTTTCTAAAGACTAAGTAACCTTCAAGGAGTATTTCATTGGGGGAGATGTCCTCTTTCAGCCAGGTTTTGGTGAGGGCAATGACATCAAAAGCATTAACCATCACCTAGGACTTAATTAAGGTCTTTTTTGCTAAAAGGCTTTCCACGTTAAGGTGAGCAAAAGTGAGGTGTTTAGTGGGTTTTGGGGAGGAGTGAGGGGTAAAATTGGTAGAGGGTGTGGGCTGGGGTTGGGTTGAATGGAGCCTGAGATAAGGAGTAGGAGGAGCCTTAAGTGACTGTGGTTCACAAGCAAAGACAGCTTGGTGGAGTAGTGGGTGAAATGGATATGGCTGTGGTAGGAAAGAGAGAACTCATGGAACAGGCAAAGGCTGGTGAAGGGGCTCACATGGGGGGCAGGGATGGATTTGGATGCATAAGTGGGGGATGGGAAGGGAGGGAGGAGAGAGAGGAGGTGTGTGACAAGGGAGAGTGAAAGAAATGAGAGGGTGTGAGAAGAATTTGGGGCAACTGGTGGGGAGGGGATGGGAGGAGGGGAGGGCAGGGTGAGGGAGGGGAGCTGAGCAGAGAGGGGCAGAGGGGAAGAACAAGGAGTGAGAGTAAGTAGGGGAGGTGGAACCACTTAGGGCACTCCATGTTGGTGGCAAGAAGAGGGAAGGTGACAGGACAGTAATCAGTGAGGGAATAGGGAAGTGGGGTACAAAGTTAAGTGTGGTAGAATATTCTATGCCAAGGGGTAGAACAGTGGTAAGGTAGTGGGAGATTGTAGGAAAGAGCATGTGATTAAGGTTAGGCAGTCAGCAATGTTTGTTAAATTTGAGCACGAGAGAGGACTGCCCCTTTAAGAAGTTGCAGAAAAGGTGAGTCCCTTTAGGAAGTTGTTATAATTGATTGTATGAGGCCTCAGGGGGCAGGGATTACTGGGGAAGTGTATTTGATAAAGGAGGGAGGGGAGTGGGTGAAAACACTGTCCGGAGAGTAGTAGAACAAGCCAGTGGCTGAGCTGTGATTTGAAAAAGGCACCTTGAGCACTTGCTTTCTCAATGGTGATCTGCGGCATCTAATCAGGTCGTGGCCACAGTCCCCAAGAGCCAGTCCAATTATGGGGATTGAAGCCTGCCATCTCAGTTCTAGTAGCTGACTGATCGTACCTGCTTTCCTTGGTCAGGGGGTGGTGGGCGGGATGCAGAGGTCCGGCCGCAATAGGGATCAGCGCTGGGGCTGCTCAACTGAAGTGGAGAGCCTGATTTGGGGTTGTGGCTGCTTTCCTTGGTCGGGGAGTGGTGGGCTCAATGCAGAGGTCCGGCCGCTGACAGGGATCAGTGCCAGGTCATTTGGTTGAAATAGAGAGCCCGATTTGGGCTTGTGGCTGCTTTCCTTGGTCAGGTGTGGCAGGCTGGATGCAGAGGTCCGTCCCCCGGCAGGGATCAGTGCCAGGGCTTTTCAGCTGAAGTGGAGAGCCTGATTTGGGCTTGTGGCTGCATTCCTTGGTCGGGGGGTGGCAGGCTGGATGATGAAGTCTAGCCACTGGCAGGGATCAGTGCCTGGGCTGCTTGCCTGAAGTGAAGAGCTTGATTTGGGCTTGTGGCTGCTTTCCTTAGTCAGGGGGTGGCGGGCTGGATGCAACGGTCCAGCCACCGGCAGGGATCAGCGCCTGTGCCACCAACTACATATGCTTCTTTAAAAGTCTTTTTGTTTCATCTTTTTTTTTAGGTAATATCTTCTGTTTGTCTTCCCAATAACTGGAACAACAAATATCTGATCAGTAAATTACTTTCCCCCCTTTCACTTTTTGCTAAACACAGTTAGTTTTAATAGTGACAGGCTCTGTTTTTGGATTTGTGTATTAGGGAAAAACATGCATTACTCTAGTCCACATACCTAGGCAAAGTGTGTAATGGATATTCAAATCCATATTACTACTCAGGTTAGCCAAAAACAACACAGTTTATAAGAAACCTTTCCATTAACCTTAACAGAAAATTCCTTTACTTTTTCTGAAACTATTGTAGTGAGCACACACACCATTTGGCACACTTGAGGGATAGTTTATCCAGACCTCAAGGCTGGAGATGTCACTTAATTGGGTAAGGGTTTCCCCCTTCGTTGTGACCACAGAATTGAATTTCCTATGTTTATATACACATGCAGTTGTACAAGTACATCTTTTCCAATGCATGGGAGATTTTAGACCTTGCATTGCATAAAGGATGTAGTATATTTTTCCAATCTGGAGTTTCAAGACAAGTGCCTATACTTTTCAAACTTTATTTGTGGTTTGGAACATTTGTAACAATTCAGCTTAATACTGGGTAAACCTGTGCACTGCTTTGACAATACAGGTCTTTACAAGTCTTGTTTTGTCTGGCACCTTGGCTTTACCTCTGGTTTTATTGAGTGGCACCTCTTTTCCACAATCCTCGGTGGGTCTTGTACTTAAGTGTTTAGTGCTTTTGTCAGAAACAGGATGACAATGGGAAAAACAGGATTTACTTTCTTTGTGAAGAAAGTTAGGCATCTGCTTTAATTACAGATTTGCCACATCTCGTTTTGACACACAAACCACATAAGCTTTACTTCTTCATTTAACCAATTTTTAGAATTACCAAAATTAGATACATCAATTACATTAGAACCTACTAAACGTAGTTTAATTATTAAATCATTTTTTCACAGTAGTATGAATTTCATTGTTTAGAAACTTTATGACTCTTCTAAATGGAATAGGCCTTTTTACCTGTGACCATAAGATTTTTTGGCCATAGTCTAGAACAGGTTTCAACCTCTTTAGAAGGTCATTTTCAATCAAGAAATCATTCCCTGCTTTGTTTGTAACATACACTGGATGTTTAATCACCATTTTACCAAATCTCAATTTTAACCAAACCTTATCTAAGGTTTTCTGAGCTTCCTCTCCGTAACCTACAATGTGTAAGCTGTTTGGAAGGGTTTTTAGCTTCTTTGAGCCACCTAAGGCATCAGCCAATTTATCATAGAGACTTTTAGACATGAGACTTACTTCAGCCCCAGAATCAAGCAAAGCCTTATGATTTAGACTGTTTTCAGTGTTTATGTCGCAGTAAAATCTTTATGCATTTCCTTTCAGAATTAAGTTGCCCAGGCAGAATTTGTCTGCTTTTTCCTGCCAACATAGTAGTTTTACAATGGCATTGTACACTATGTTTGATACTAGCTCTGGGAACTTTTGGGAAAGGCTAGGCACAGAGGTAGCATTTTCACCTTTACTTGGCATCTCATTTTTAAATCTCATTCTGGTCTCATTATCTTTTTTAACTATAACAGTTTCTGTAGCCATGTCAGCAATGGAGTGAACAAGATCTACAAGTCACAGGAGCTCACGCAGGAGAGAGGCAGAGTGTGCATGGTTATGACAGAGTGAACAATCTAGGAGTTTTCTTTTAAAGTCCTCCATACTTTTTTATTGTTTCCTCTCTCACTTTGTTGACTTCTCAATTCTTTTCTTTTCTTTTTATTTACAGAACTGTGCCTAGACCTGTTTTGAGCTACACTATAACATTGCAGATTCTAGTCAGGATAGTGGTGCCCCCTGTGGTCAGTTTTGTCGCCACACTTACTGCCATGTATTTATTTATTTATTAGATCATCGGTTTATAGACCTTTGAGTCAAAGACTCATTTACAAAGGCACCTCATCAACAGAGCAATGCATCACAGCAAACAAAACAGTACAGTACAAATATGAATGCCAAGCCTTGCACCTGGGTCTCCCTTGTTTTGAGAGAGACTCCAGTTTTGGCATTGGTCTGAGTCTTAATAAGGCTGCTGAACCACAGTTGGATCAAGCATGGGCTTTGTTTGTTTTTTCTAGTTAGACATAGATAACTTCTATCCCCTTAGGCATAGTATTAGAGGTGGTGACCTTTAACACCTTAGCTTGAGGTACAGAGGAATTCCCTATTTGCCTAATCTTGTGCTTTTTCTTGTATTTCTTGAATGTTTCACATTTTCAATTAGAATATGAATCGCTTGTCTGCCTAGAGATTCTGTTTTGGCTCTGAGATGCATTTTCTGAGTCAGATGATCTATTCAGTGATATACCAGAATCAAACAACTTAACCTTTTGAATGCTTTCATTGTTTCTTTAACTTGAGTTTTACGCTGTAAATGTTCATACTTTTCTTTTACTTCAATCAAATTTCTGTGTGAATAAGCATCTGCTAGTTCACTTTTTCTCTTTTTAAATGGAAACACAGTTCTTGCAGTTGTCTAGCTGCATGTAACTCATGTTGCAAAGCAGCATTTTCAGTCTTTTGCTTGACTAAGTCATAATAGTTATTAGAAAGGTAATTTTTACTCTTCTGTAAAAGCTTTTCTAAAATCTCTGCCTGACCTGCAAATTTACCACACTCAAAACCTTTATCCTCCAGCATTTTTTCCAGCTTTTGTATTCTTTCATTTTTACTTTTAATAAAAGTCAGCTGTGCTGGAGTATAAATTACTGTCTCAGTGCTAAGCACTTGAAACACAGACAGCCTCAGGTGCAAGAGACTGTGGTCCCCTGATTGTTGTGCAGGTTGTCTTGCTGAAAAAAAGGTTAACACTCATCCTAGTGGTGGGTCACAGCTTGTAGCTGATTGTTCCTGAGGGCACAGCTTGGGCCCAATCCCACCCTTCTCCACACACCCCCAGGTGTCACTTCCTTCATAGCAGGGGTTGTGACATAATTTCCTCAAGGGGCAAGGTGCATAAAGCATGTTTTCTTACCAGCACAGCACACTGCATTAAAGGTAATAGCACACTCAATAACTATATATAACAAAAAAAAGGGCTTAACGCAAGAGAATCAGGAAAGAAGACAGACATGTGGGGAGTAGTGCAATGCACTGGCTGTGGGGCACCAGTCTTCTGGGAGACTCTCTGGAGGCTGTGCTGCTGAGTTATTTGTAGGCATCTCTCTGGCCTGAGGGAGGAGGTTGCTCATCTACGGGCTGACTTGGCTAGAATTTGTGAAACCTCCTCCCCTATCCAGGGACCACCTGGGCAACTGCCACTACCTCAGAGGTTGCCAAGAAAGAGGAGCAGTTGGACCAAGGTGGGCTCAGGCAGGGACAGGGTGGTGTAACAGATGCACATTCCTCCAGTTGTACCTCTACACAATTCATACATTCTTCTGATGGAGAGTGGTTCCTCTATGGAGGAACCAGCAGTGGAAACCAAAGAGGATGTTGGGAACCTCCACAAAGGAGTCCCACAGGAGGGTGACATGGGATCACAAATGGGAAGGAAACAACTCCTGGTGGGGGACTCAAATATTAGGGGGTAGATCTGGGGAACAAAGGGGAGAGGGAGGTGAGCTGCCTGCCTGGGGCCATGGCTTGGAGGGACAGGGAGCGAATCCTCAGGATCGCAAGAGCAACTGCATGAGGGTGGGAGCTGGATATCATTGTCCACCTAGGGACAAATGACATGGCTATGAATGGGATCACAGCAGTACAAGAGGAGTTTTAAGAGTTCAGGAGGGGCCTCAGACAAGTAGTACATACAGTAACCTTCTCAGAGGTGCTGCCTGTCTGTGGTAAGGGCAATGCTAGAGCACTCCACACCATGGGATTCAATGAATGGTTGAAAAACTGGTGCAGAGCTCAGGGTTTTGTCTTCATTGGGGACTGGGGGACCACCTGGAGGGATGTAGGCCTATATTGGCATGATGGTCTGCATTTGTCCACGAGGGGAACCAGAATACGAGGTGAAAGGTTTAAATACATAATTGGCAAGCATTTAAACTAGCCAAGTGGGGAGGCACTAAAAAGGAGCAGGGAAAACCCAGCCTCCCCCCACAAATGAAAGTAATTAGTTAGGTAAACACCAAGGTAGAGAAGCTAAGGGGAGTAGAACAGGGGTAAATGCAGAAAACGGAAGTAAGGACAGAGATGGGGCTAAAAGGGGTAAGGCCATTAATAAATGGTGGGTGATGAGTACCAATGGCCGTAGTCTGTGTAACAAGCTCCCTGAACTAATGACCTTGATGGAAGAAGAACATCTGGATCTTGTGCCAATCACAGAAACATGGTACACTGAGAACCATGACTGGGATGTCAACACACCAGGATACACAATGTACAGGAGGGACAGGGATGGTAAAAGAGGAGGAGGAGTAGCTGTCTATGTAAGTTAAGGGATCAAAGCAACAGAACTAAAGGATAAACAGGGAGTAGATGAGGCACTGTGGGTTACCCTGGAAACAGGTTATGGCACCACAATTTTCACAGGGGTGGTATACAGACCCCCATCTCAGGGGGAGGCAATGGACAAGGAAATTATAGAAGGCATCCTTAGAATGGCAGAAAAAGGGGAGATATTGTTGATGGGGGACCTGAATATGCCAGATGTTAGCTGGAGCACCCTGGCTGCAGCCACATTAAAAAACAGGTTTATTCTTGATGCCTTGCAGGGGGGCATGACTCAGACTGCTAGTGGTGGAACCCACTAGGGAGGGAGCAATCTTAGACCTGGTACTGTCAAATGGGGATAGAGAAAGGATCTCAGATTTAGAAGTGGGTAGCCATCTGGGAACAAGTGACCACAAAACATTGTGTTTCATGATAAACACAGCCATAGAGTCAAGCCATGCAAAAGCAAGAGTGTTGGACTTTAGGAGGGCTGACTTTGGGAAAATGGGAGAGTGTCTCAGAAAAGCGCTAGCAAACTGGCAAGAAGGAAGGATGGAGGAACAATGGGGAAAAATCAGCCATCAAAGAGGCAACAAACCTTTGTGTGAAGCAAATCTGCAAAGCAAAATGAAGGAAAAAAACACCATGGTTCTCAAAAGAGGTGGCAGAGAAGGTTAAGGAGAAAAAGGTAGTATTCAGGAAGTATAAGGAAACACAGAAGGAGCAGGACAGAGAACTGTACCAGTTAAAGCAGAAGGAAGTGGGGAAAGCAGTCAGAATAGCAAAAGCCCAACTTGAGGAAAAGATAACCAACTCCAATAAGAAGGGGAATAAAACCTATTATAGGTACATTAGGGAGCAAAGAAAGATGAAGGAAGGGATAGTGAGGCTTACTAAAGGGAAGGAATGGTGAGCAGAGGATGACAGTGAAAAAGCAGGGATACTGAATGAATACTTCTGCTCAGTATTCACAAAAGAAGAGGTGGGGGAGGTACCTAAATCAAACAATAGAAGCACTCTGGATAGGGAGGTCGATACCAGTCCATTCACAGAAGAAAGGGTCCTGAAAGAACTCTTAAAACTGAAGGAGGACAAAGCAATGGGGTCTGATGGGATTCACCCCATAATTCTAAAAGAACTAAGGGTAGAATTAGTGACACCACTGACTACCCTTTTTAACAAATCATGGGAAGATGGTGTAATACCGGAGGATTGGAGGAGGGCAGATGTGATTCTCCTTCACAAAAGTGGAAGCAAGACAGAGGCAGAAAACTATAGATCTGTTAGTTTGATCTCAGTGGTAGGAAAAATTATGGAATCACTTCTAAAGGAAAGAATTGTTGAATTCCTAGAGGCCAGTGGGTCACAGGACCCAAGGCAGCATGGATTAACAGCAGGAAGGTCATGTCAGATAAATCTAATAGATTTCTTTGACTGGGTGACCAAAGTGGGAGACCAGGGAGGGGCAGTGGACATGGCCTAACTAGACTTTAGCAAGGCATTTGACACAGTCCCACACAAAAGATTAATATGCAAGTTAGCCAGCCTTGGAGTGGGTCCCAAGGTGGTAGCCTAGGTTAAAAATTGTCTGGACAACAGGATACAGAGGGTAATAGTAAACAGAGTTTACTCTGAAGAAAGAGGGGTTACTAGTGGGATTACCGAGGGTTCAATACTGGGACCAATCCTCTTTAATGTCTTTATAAGTGACATTGCAGGGGACTGGAAGGAAAAGTATGTCTCTTTGCAGATGACACAAAGATCTGCAACAGGGTTGTGATGAGGTGGAGAAGGATGCAAAGGGACTTGGCAAGGTTGGAGGAATGGTCAAATATATGGCAGCTTAGAGTCAATGCAAAGAAGTGCAAAGTAATGCACCTGGGAAACAAAAATCAAGGGGAAGAATACACAATGGGGGGTGAGATAATAACAACAACAGAAATGGAAAGGGACCTGGCGTTAGTCATATCAGATGACCTTAAGATGAGCAAGCAATGTGAGAAGGCAGTAAGGAGGACTGGTGGGATACTGGGATGCATAGGGAGAGACATCACCAGTAGAAAACAGGAAGTTGTTATCCTTCTTTACAGACAGTTGGTGAGACCCCATCTGGAGTTCTGTGTCCAGTTCTGGAGACCACATCTCCTCAAGGACATAGACAGGATGGAGTCTGTCCAGAGGAGGGCAACTAAAGTGGTGCAGGCTCTGCACCAGATGACATACAATGAGAGATTAAAGAAGCTTAATATGTATACACTTTAGGAGAGGTGGGAGAGGGGGGACAAGATAGAAATGTTAAAGTACATTAAGGGAATCAACAGAGTCCAAGATGGTAGCATCTTTCAGAAAAAGAGAGGTGCAAGAACAAGGGGGCACAATTTGAAGTTAGAGGGGGAATGGCTCAGAGGTAAGGTGAGGAAGTATTTTTTCATGGAGAGGGTTGTGGATACAATGGAACAGCCTTCCTGAGGAGGTAGTGAACTCAAAAACAGTGAGGGAATTCAAGAATGCATGGGACAGACATAAGGCAATTCTAGTGGGGGGGAGGAGGAAGTAGGCTGCGGGTTAACTAGGATCTGCAGCCTATGCATTAAGTAGGGAAATGGGCAGACTAGGTGGACCAAGCAGTCCTTATCTGCCATCAAATTCTATGTTTCTATGTTTCTATGTAACCATATCTGTAGTTACAGCTAAAGTTGTCATGGCTATGCAGTAGTGATTACCAACTTTAACAACAACAATAATAATAATGCTTTAAACAACAATTAAAATAGCAATGCTTATATAACACAACAATTTAACAAAACAAAATCTTTTTTTATGATGCTTTAAAAGGTCTTTTCTTTTCATTGCCACTTTACAGTTAACCAGAAATTATATTCTGATCACTTCGAGGCTTTAGCTCCATTCTCTTTTGCTTAAGGTAGATTCAGACTCCGAAAAACAAAACAGAAAAATATTATTTTTGCAATTTAGGAATCTTACAAATACTAACAATAATAACAACATTTATTTTTCATACACTCTAAGTATGAATTGTTATTTAATAGCAATTATCCTGTGGACAAGAACCCCAAAGATATCTGTGGAAAAAAGGCTATAATATATTATTTTTTTTTTTTTTACAATGATGCACTTGGATTTAGCTCGGGCCTTACTCAAAAATATTTTCAAAAATGACCAAAAATAATTATAAAATTCAAATATGATATTATCCTATCCTGCCCAGATTCTGGATAGTGGTAATAACACTTCTTCTACACTTATGAATATGAAAAATATATGTATTTTATTCATATATGTACAAATTCTAAATATTCCTCATTATCATAAATATCAAGCATAATAACTGTAAACATCAATGTAATTGTTTCAGAAAATCAAGCAAACTAATTAAACAAATTCTAACAAATAAACAATGCAAATGAATAATCAGTATTCAGCATACTAAATGGTAATAGTTATATTAGACTTTCAGCATACTGAGGCCCAGATATTCAAACTGCGCCCAAAAAGTGCGCAACAGCAGGAGTAAGCGCAAGTCCACTGCGCCCATGTGCAAGAAGAGTGATATTCAAAAACTGCGCAGGCCAAGATGCGCCTATGGCACACAACTGAATATCACACCACCTGTGAAATAGCACAACTAGGGAGGTGAAGCTGAGCATATCTGATGCGCCATAACGCAACAAGGGATGTTCAGCTGAGCAGTCCAGATGCACCATAGCACAACCAGGGATGCCCCCAGCAGCAGGGCAGCAATGCAACAGCACAACTAGGGACGAAGGGGCCCACCACCCATGCCACAGATGGGCAGAGGAACACACAGCAGAACTGACATCGTCCCCCCACACCCCATGCACTGCACAACCGGGGGAGAGCTGGAATAACCACCAGCCCATGGATACCAGCAACCAACCCACAGCTGGGCCATGGTGCCCCAGCACACCCCCTGGCAAGCTGTGACTGGCACACAAGGAGGGCCGACCACCCTGGACCACACCATCGCACCAATGCAGAGCACACCCTGCACCATGATCCCCATACACCCTGCCCAGGAGTAGCACCCAACAGTGCAGGACACCCCATGCATGCCACCACCCCCACTGTGACAATGCAACCCTGTGCACCATGGAGCCATACAAGGCAGCCCCACCATGGGCACCCTGCAGCAGGCGGCAGCAGACAGTGATGCAAGAGATGCATACACAGTGCCATCCTGCATGTCCCCCCCGAGGTACAGCTGAGAGACCAATCATGCGTCAGCACATGAGGTACCCCACATGTGACAGAGCATGTCCCAGACCCCACCTCCAGTGGTACATCACCCTGCACACCCTCCCAAGGACACATCCCATCCCAGCACTGGCCACAACAGCCAGCACAGACATGCACAGTGTAGCATGGAGGCATGCACCACACAGGCTGCAACACAGTGCATGGACAAACACCCACCCATATCCGAAGGCACAGCAACACAGGGACACAGTAGTGGGTCAACCAAGCCACTGGCATGTGGCCACGGCTGACATGTACACATGGCCAGCACCCCTACATTGCACAGGTGTGCCAGCCACCCTGTGCAGGCACCATGAAGCTGTATGCCACCAGCATACTGCCGGAGCACAAGTGACAGACACTGGAGCACATCCCCTGCAACAGACACAAGTGACAGCATGGAGGGGGGACAACAACAGTGGAGGCCACAGTGCCACCGGAGGCAGACGTGCACCATACTGGTGATGGCGGTCAACCTGGCATTGTGCAGGGTACAGTTGCTATCCAGCATGGACAGCCACCACTGACACGCCAGCAGACCATGCATATCACAGACATGCAGGGTGTCAGCTGCACAGGCCATGGACGGTCTGACAGGGGTGCCATGCACACAGTTCAGTCCCCGTGGACCACTGCACACCAGCATGCAGTGCATGGAGTACAACACACAAACCATAGACAGTGACTGATCCCCCTGTCCACACCATAGATGGTTCACCTCTGCACACACACACACACACACACACACACACATATATGCCCATGCGTGCACCACCCCTGATGCCATGCACACCACTGCAGCTGAGCACCTGTAGCCCACTGCAAATCAGAGACCACCACAGTTGTTATAACAAAATGTATATATTAAAACTATGTACAGTAAAGCTATATACAAAACTATATACAATAGTGGTGGAAGGGCCTCATAACAGGTGGGGGCGGTTGGGGCAGGGGTGAACATATGGGAGAGGGAAGAAGGGGTGTGAGGGTGGGTCAAAGAGGGGAAGGTGGTATTTGGGGCAAGAGGACATCACTGGCCACCCCAGTCCTCTTCCTCCTGGCGCCAATGGGACCGCCTCCTCCTCACCCCATGGTGGTGGATGTGCCTCCGGAGCTCCAAAGTCTCCCTCCCAACCTGCAGCAGCTCCTGGATGTCCCACTGGATCTAACAGAGAGTCCGGCCTCCTAGGACGAGGGAGCAGAGTCAATAGGTGTGACTGTCCATTCCCCTGCAGCCCACCCATTGTGCATGACATACAGCCATGTGACACACCCCTGTGATGGTGTTCGATCACCCACAGTGACCGTGTCCACAAGACCTGCCCATCCAGGCAGCCACAGCCATGTGGACCACTGCGCACACCCACCGCCCATGTCCTGCACAGCACCACCATGGCTGTATAGGGACTTGGCTATGCGGTGTGAAGGCAGTGCCACAGCCATGTGCCTGGAGCATGCATGGACCACCATTGACGCACTCCCAGACATGCAGTGCCACTGGACAGTGCTGACTGTAACAAGTTGCGTGCATTGCACTGGTGTTACTGGATGGTGGCCATGCCCAACTGCCCGCCCAGTTATACAGCATGCAATAGTAATCATGGATGTAAGGCACTCACCATCAGCAGGCTGGTCCACGCGCTGCAGACCACCTTCATCCCTCCAGTCCCTCTCCTCCAACATGCGGCACCTCCCCTCGCAGTTGTGCCTCCGTTCTTCTGGCCCTAAGATGCAAACATGGAGAGAGGAACATCAGTACAATCTGGTAGCAATGTCCCCTGCCCCCATGTGTGTGCAATCCCACACAGCCAGACCCACCACCCCACACCCCGATACCACCACCACGGTCAACACCGGATGGCCCCCCCCATGTGCCGGACACATGCAACCGTGATACCCGTATGGATGATGAAAATGTAGGTATGCTGCACCTACCTGGCCATGGCACCATGCCCCTCCTGGCATGTGCCCACAGGTGGGCAAGCAGGTCTGGGTCCCTGTGCCTCAGGTCCCCATAATGGTGGCAGCACTGCTCCACCATCCACTCCATATCGGTGGCCTCCTCCAGGGCGTCGGCCACCTCCTGCCGTACTTTACTCCTTGCCCTGTCCAGGGGTTCCTCCCCAAACAAAGTCCCAACATGAGGCTCGACTATGGCCACAAGGTTTGCCAGCTTGATCTGGCTCCACTGCACAGCACGCCTCCGCACCATCTCTGCTGCTCAGTTCAATCAAAATGGTACTCTGCAGTGCGGTCCTGCCAAGTGCAGATGCTGCGCAGTACAGCACTGCCATTCCCTATTGCACTGTCACCGAACAGCGCAATAGTGGTGCATCCATGCCTGATGCATGGCACCTGGGGGCAAAGGTCGGGCACAGGGTCAAGGGTCTCTGGTGCACGGACAGCCACAGTGCGATTGGAACCAATGCATGTAGCATGATTGGGTGCCTGTGTGCCACCTCCTGTAGCGGCCTACCATGCTGTTGCCCCAATGCACCTACGACGTCCCAGTGCCACAGCACCATATAGGTGAACAGCACCGTAGCGCCACTGGCACAATGGTAGCCATGCCCTGCATTGCCTCCTGTGCACAGCACATCAGCAGCATGACAGGTGCCTGCGTCATCAACCCGGGCATGCGCAGTTAGGTGTGTACTGCTCATGTCACAGAACTGCGCCCTTGACTCAGCATGTTCAACACAATTGTGCAAAGTGCAACAGCGCGATATTCAGCCAGCATATGCAAATTAGCTAATCAGCCATTCAATGGTGCAGTCACTGCATTTGCATCCACTTAAAGATGTGCCTATCCTCATTTGCATGGTTTGCGCTATAAAAGTGCAACATTGGGCTGCACTGTCCATAGTCAGTTACTGCAGTCTATTGCGGTGAGTTGCATGCTGTTTTGGAGTGTGGACTGTGGTGTTTGGGACATGCATGGGACTGCACAGTCACAGGTAACACCTGTCATTCTCACAGGATGAATCATGACTGAGCGTGTGGTGGAGGAAGAGGAACAGAGTCGTGGGAGGAAGTGGAGGCCGAATTTCACTAAGGCCAAGACAGATGCCCTGTTCAAGGCCTACCTAGACCAGGAGCCGCTTCTCAGTGGATGCCAGGGAACACCACAGGTTTGTGCTGCTGCATGGGAGGAGGTGACCTGCATGGCAGCCACCAGCGATCCATGCAGGAGTGCAAAAAGAAGATGGGCACAGACAGGTGAAGGATTAAAGAGAAGGTGGCTGCCATCAGGGCAGCACGGTCTGCGACAGATGGGGAACAGCCGGAGGTGCTACACCTGACCCCACAGGAAGAGCGGGTTGCTGGAAGCATGCAGCATTGCGCCATTGAGAGTGTTTCGGGTGGTGGATTCCAGACAGGTGGTAGCCCATCACTGCATGGTAGGTCATGGTTTGTCTATCGGGGGGAGGACAGGGTAGGTCACATGCAGTAATGCTACTTTTTCCCTTACAGCTCCTGAACATCTGCATGGGTCAGCGGTGGCGGGCTCGACTCAGGGGTAATGTGAGGAAATTCTTTTTCACGGAGAGAGTGGTGGACGCATGGAACCACCTTCCTGGAGAGGTTGTGGGGTCTAAAACAGTGGGGGAATTCAAACATGCATGGGACAGACATAAGGTAATTATAGTGGGGGGTTGCAGGAAGTAGACTGTTGGTTAACTAGAATCTACAGCTTATCCAATAGGTAGGGAAATGGGCAGACTGGGTGGGCCAAGTGGTCCTTATCTGCCGTCAAAGTCTATGTTTCTATGTTTCTCCACTGAGGCCAGTCACATGGAGATGGAGGAGGGCCCATCCTCCTCCACAAGAATACCGGGGTCAGGGCGACAGTGGGCCCGCCTGGACATCCGGACTGATGTTGGTGGAGCAGGTGCAGAGGAGGCCCTGCCCATGTCCCAGCGTGCCAGCGTTCATGGATGCCAGCATGCTGACACACAGGCTGGTGCTGGATCTGTCACCAATGATGATGGAGCTAACGTCATGGGCAGTGACACTTGTGTGCCACAGGATGGCCACACAGCAGGTGACATCATGGCCATGGCTGTGGGTGGTGCCACCATGGAGGCCTGCGTGTCATCACAGTCCCAGTCTGTGCCTGTCAGCAGTGGTAGGGCAGCACTGGTGTGCGTCCAAGACAGTGGCACTGTTGCAGCCACTGCAGCGGCACCATTGAGCCCTGGGGAGCAACAGCTGGAGGGACAGAATCAGCAGCTGGCCAATGGCCATGGGGTACAGTGTCAGGGGGTGGCATCAGTGCACCACCTGTGGACATGCCCAGGCCTGGCCCTGGTGTGCAGCGCCCACCCTCAAGGGGTGATGAGTGTCAGGGCAGCGAACACAATGAGGGACAGCATGCCGATCAGGCAGATGACCTCTTGGATGAGCACACCCACATACTGTAAGCATCAGTCAATCAGCAGATGTGGCTTGTGCGGTGGATGCGCTGAGTGTGGCTCTGCACCAGGCAGAAGAGCGTCGCAGCAGAGACACTGCTCTGCTCCTGGCAGGGATGGACCGGTTGCGGGAGGATGTGACTGCTGCCATTGACAGGCAGACACAGGCATTCACTGCTGTCATGGCCACAATAGGCACACAGTTATTTGCCCATGCATCGCAGACATCACGCAGTGCAATGTCCACCTCCCATTCCTGGTGTTGTGCGACACCATCCTTGTTGACACCAGGTTCAGCTGTGGGCATCCCGAGCACGCCTGGCGCAGGCATGTTCGATGTGCTGCAGACCCCTGCGTGAGCACGGTCGCATTCAAGCAGTGGAACCCCTGGGGGACCGTCGGTGCCACCCCATGAGGCCAGTGGTCAGCCTGTCACTGCTGGTGGGTCTCGGTGGGGCTGCCCACACATCTGTGGTGGCCGTGGCACTGTGGCGCGTGACTGATCTGTCTCCCAGCACGGCTACTGTCTGATGCTGCCCTGTGTGCATTGTGTCATTCAGCGGGCAATGCACGGGTGGGTACCCAGCCCTGCACGCACACACACAGTCCATCTGCACACCCTCCCAGCTGCTGTCCACAGTTGCGTGTGCATGATGATGCCTGCATTGCGCTGTATGCCACTGTGCAATGGTGCCCAGCATCTGACAGATGCACAATGACAGGCAGTGGACGTGGTGGTATGTGGACATGTGTGTGGCTAGGGGTGGTGGTCTGGGTCAGCGTGACTCCTACCCTTTGTGCATGTCTGGTGAGGTGTGTGTGTGTGTGTGTGTATGACCGCATTCCATGTTAGACCGCACCCATTCCTGGCAGTGTGTGCAGTTCCATGCCCGGCCATGCATGTTTGTGGGTTGTGCCTTTGCCACTGGTGGTTGCACATGGCCCCATGACTTACCTGGGTTGGCTGAAGTGCTCCTCTGTGATGGTGTCCCAGTGCAGCTGTGCCAGCCAGAGCAGTCGGGGGTCCCGTTGCCCAAGGGAGGCTGCCCATTACCATTGTCACCGGTGTCCTCATGTCCCCATCGCTGTCCCTCTCTTTGACCTGTATGGCTATCCCACATTCATTGGCCATGTTGTGCAGGATGCAACAGGCCAGGAATAGCCCACAGGCCTTTGAAGGTCTGTACTGTAGGGCACCGCCGGAGGTGTCCAGGCAATGGAAACGTGCCTTCAGCATGTCGAACACCCGCTTGATGACATTGCATGTGGTGGCATGTGCCTCACTGTAGTGTTGCTGCGATGGGGTTGTGGGCCACCGGTATGGTGTGAGCAGCCAGGGATGGAGTGGGTATCCACTGTCACCTGTGTGTAGAGGGTGGAGGTTAGTTTGGTGATCAGCATCACCCTGCCCCGGGCCATGTAGGCCACTACCCATGTCACCTCTGACCATGCCCCTCCCAAGCTCTATGTTTGTCCGTGTGGTTTGCATACTCACCCACTAAGTGGCCAGTGGGGATGTCCCCACTCTCGAATCCATAGCACAGTGCAGACTGATGCCAGATGAAGGCATTGTGTGATCCACAGGGTGCGTGGCACAGACATTGATTATGCACCCCCTGGCATCGCACACCACCTGGCAGTTGATGCTAGCATAGCCCTTCCGATTAATATATGCGCCCCCCCTTGGGGCCAGGTGGTGTGCGGATGGCCACATGGGTGCAGTCTATTGCCCCTAGCACGCCAGGCATACGTGCTACCCTGTGGAACTCCTGTATGTTTGCTGTGTGCTCCACCAATGTGCTGGGGAAATGAATGTACTCCACAGCATGTGGCAGCAGTGTGCTGAGGAATTGGGTGAGGTGGCATGACACAGCCGACTGGGTTATGCCTGTGGTGTCTCCTGTTGGTCTCTGGAAGGTACCCATGGTGAGCAAGCACATGCAAACTGTCACTTTAGTCTCTACTGACAGAGCATGGCTCCATCGTGTGGGTGCCTGCATCACATCACTGCACAGCTCACAAAGCCACCTCAGAATTGCCCGATTCAGGCAGTACTGGCCCACGATCTCAGTATCGCTGTACAGCTCAAAGCTGGTGCGGGCTCGGTACTGCCTGTTGGGGGCATACCGCCGATGGGCCCTTCCACAGCCATGCCCCCCCGCTGCCCACCTTCTCACCCCCCTCATTACTGCCTCCATCTGGATGGTGGCACTGGCCATATCCCTGGCTTGTGTTCACCCCTCTGGCAGCTGTTTCTGTGTTCCCCCCGCTGTCCTGGCTGCTACTTCCCCTGCACCAGGAACACCTTCCTGTGGTGGCCTCTGTGCTGTGTGACAGCTCCCCCTTCTGCACTGGCTGTGGCTCCCCACACCTTCCCTGTGCCTCTCTGTTCAGGGTGCACTTTCCCTGACCTTCCCTGTGTGTCCCTCCTGCCCAGTTTGACTTGCTAGAGTTCAACCTCATATGCCTTCCCTGTAGTGTTCTTGTGCCTCTCCCTTGTTCCTTTTTATTTTGGCTCATTTCTGCTATCGCGCAACTTCCGCTTGCTCCCCAATTGCACATGGCACATGTTGTTGAATATCGCACTGCGCCATTTATGCATGGTTCCTCCCCCTTCATTTGCGCATACATTCATTATCATTGCGCTCTTGCTCAGTGTGATTTGGGGGGCGCATCTGCCTCCCGCTGAATATCACAGAATGGCACATTTTTGGACTTGCGCTAGAGCAACCCTATTGCACATGGCGCAACCCCTTTGAATATCTGGACCTTAGTGTTTAGTATAACCTCCATGCATAAGAACATGCAAACTCATAAGATTAGTGTCTCAGATTATTTCTGTATAAAACTTGTTTCAGAACTTCACAGCATGTAAAATGTATTTATGTATTTTCTTTTTATGAGAACTTGCAAAAACTCATTACATCAGTGTTTTGTATTATACTTTCATACAACTCCAGTTTAACTTTTCAGTTCATGCAAAATATTTCTCAGTATAAACTTTTTAAACCACATACCCCAAGTTCAGTAGTTAAAAGTAAGTTCCCTTGCTACTTTCCCAGATAAGCCAATTTAAATTATTAAAACTATCAATTAAAATTAATTAGTAAAAGTAATTAAAAGTATATTTAAATTTCTGGTTGTAGAAGAGATTCTTCTTCTCTCAACTTAGAAATCTTGGTTGAGTCTGGCTCTGAGTAAGAAAGTCTCTTTCAGTCAGCTAATCCTTCTGATCCTGGAACTTTTTGGTATGGACAAACATTGCAGGTTAAATTTCCCTTGTTGAAAGTCACTTCACCAAAAGTCAATTATTGGATTTGTGAAAACAGTTTCAGTCTGCACAGTCCATAGCAATACTGGATTCAGAGAACTTTCCTGCGGGTGGCAAAGTTGTCTTAACTGGATTTTGACTTCTTCACATTGATTCATCTGCACTCTAAACCTTAGACATTAGACTTCCTTTTTCTCACAGTACTGCAGCTTACTTCTGGCTCTGAATCTTAAAGTTAAGTTTCTGGTCCAGGCTTTAGCAGGCAACATTACTTTAGTCAACATGCTCAGCAAATAAAACACAGACCTTGTTCTGTTATCACTGTGGAAATGTTTTTGTCCAAGCAATTTGCCTTTGGGCTTTGTGACAGTACCGCATAGGCTTCCAAGCTTATCCTTAGACTGGTCCCAGTATTCCAAATACAGGCATGGCCTAAAGCTTTTCAGGCCTAGCTACAGTTATAAAGTCATTTAGGTTGTAGCCAAATTTTCAATTAGTCTGACATAGGTCCTCTGACATTGGTGTTTCAGCCAAGACTGAGGAGTGATCAGTATAATTCACTAATATGAAGGGGGCCGGGGTCATGGCTGCCTGCAGATGACGAATAGTGACAGTGGCCATACCTCTTTAAAGATTGCCCACTAACTCTAAAGTCAATTTTAGAAAGGAAATTCATTTTCTCTTATAACTCTTTTCTGCAAAATAATTTAAATGTTAAACTTACATATTCAGACATTTCTCATCAAATGGAGCATTTTGGTATGAATGTATGAATTTTACAATCCTAGCACTGATACTTTTAAGTTTATTTATTTATTTATTTACTTTTGGTAACTGGGTGGGTGCACTAGACATAGAGATGCCTATTTTCAGGCACAACCTGGGAGGGTACAGTCGAGTACAAAGCACACCATGTGACACAGCACGTGGAAAACAACAAGTAACACAGGAGGAAGGGGTAACATACAATCAAATCAGGGATTGAGAAAAATTCAGTATTTAAACAAAATTACTGTACAAGTAAACACAGTTGAGACAAACTTCAAAGGATATATATAGAGATAAGTGTAAACAAGTGAATAACAGTGTAGCAATAAAATTACTAAAATGGTATCTGCAGTAAAACAGTAAGTGCCATTATGCAGTTATTAAACTTTAAAAGTAAGGACAGGGAGAAGGGGAGAAGGGGTGTAGTTGAAGAGAAGGAAAGAGATGAGTGATGAGAGATGATTGATGAGAGATGAGTGATGAGAGAAAGAAGACACAAGGGAGAGCAGATAGAGAGAGGTAAGGAAGAGCTAAGAGGGAAGTAGTTACTGAGGGATGGAGGGAGAAAGGATGATCAAGGTGGATGAAAGCAAATGCAGGGGCATGAGGCACATAGGTAATCATGGTGAAGTTTCTTGAAACTAGCATGGGTAGGAGCTTGGTGAATAGTTTATGGTACAGAGTTCCAATACTTTGGGGCCATGTGAGAGAAGGCACATGCTCCCATGGTAGTTTTTACATCTGGGTATATAGAGAGGGTGGGATTGTTCAGTAGCTTGAAGCTAATAGGAGAGGGATTGGGATCGAAGCAGGGAAGCAAGGGATTGGGGAAGATGTGATCTGGCAATCCCATTGATTTAAAGAGCCATAGGACTGGAGTCAATGGGCAGAGCGGCTAGGCCAATTTAGGTCAGCATAGAGCTGACAGTGGTGTTTATACTGTGATGATGCCGAGGAATTGCAGCAGATGTTATTATAGGTGGTGTCCCATTTGTGGAGGGAGGATCTTGTGGCTTCTAAGTAGGTGACTGCACCATAGGTTAAGGCAGGGAGCAAGAGGCCTTGAGCAACCACAAGCCTAGCTGATGGGGTGAAGGCATAGCTAGTACAGTAGGCCCCTCCAATTTTAGCTTTGACAGACTTGCAGGTGGTGGTGATATGCAGATCAAAATCCAGAGATTCATCAAGAATAATACCCAGGTATTTAAAGGAACTAGTGCTAACCAGAGGGGGAACCATTAGCACACAATATATTGAGTGAGTTACGATTTGCTTTAAGTCTGGCTGATGAGCCAAAGAGCATGCAGTGTGTTTTGCTTACACTGAGAATAAGGTTGTTGTCCGTTAATCAGGATTGTATGCTTAGGAAGTTGGAGGCAAGAGGGTAGTTTATGTCAGAGAACTCTCTGGCACTGTGGTATATGACTAGGTAATCCATGTAGAGAAGAGCTGAACAGGATGGTGCAAGTGATGAGAGGTCATTAAGGAAGATTGAGAAGAGCAAGGGGCCAAGTATGGAGCCCTGGGGAATGCCAGCTTGTATAGTAGAAAGATCAGACATGGCTGAATTGAAAACAACAGCCTGATTCATGGAGGATAGATAGCTACTAAACCATGCCACCACATCAGCAGAGAAACCAAGGGCATGTAGTTTAATGAGGAGATGGGAATGGTTGACCAAATCAAAAGCCTTGGTAAGGTTAATGAAGACCGCACCTGTCAGAAGGCCCCTATCTATGGCAGCATAGATGTCATTAGTAAGTTTTAGTAGGGCAGTGGAAGTGCTGTGACCTTTACGGAAACCATGCTGGGAGCCGGAGAGGAGGTTGTGCTCCCAGAGATATGCAATGGTTTGAGTAGCCACTACTTTTTCCAAGATTTTACTAAGTACAGACAGAATAGCTCTAGGACAGTAGTTGACAAGTTCTTTGGGGTCACCCTTTTTAAGAATAGGTGTAAGTCTAACTATCTTCCAGATATTAGGAACTGAGCCATGGCATAGAGACAGATTGTAGATTTTGGTGAGGGGAAGGGGATAAGAGGGGCAGCAGCTTTCAGAAGTCTGCATTCCAGACTGTCTGACCCAGAGCTAGTGCTATCAGGAATGGCAAGTAACAATTTTAGAACTTCAGGACTTGTCGTAGTCTGGAACTGGAATCACGGATGGGTGAGTGAAGGTTCTGAGTCATTAGGGGCAGAAGTGGTGTGTCCAGGGGGAAAGGAGGCCATGTAATTAGAAAGGTCAGTAAAATGGAGGTTGAAAGCATTAGCAATGGTCGCAGGGTTATTACAGTGAATGCCATTTAGTAGCATATCATATGCAGTGGCCACGTGATTTGCTTGATGGAGGGTTATTATGACTGACCAGAATCTCCTAGAGTCACCTGCAGTGTTGATTAGTAGGCCTTTGCAGAACGAGCTCTTAGCTAGGTGAATATTCCTTTTGCAGGAGTTTCTCTAAGACCTGTAGGTATTGAAATCAGACTGGTGCCACGAGGCTTTAAAGCATCACCTGCTAGTATCCCTAGATCTTATTTGCTTGCGAAGGTCTTTAGTTAACCACTTAGTTTGTGTTCAAACATATACGGCATGTGACACGGGGAGCATGGATGTCCCGAAGTGATTCAGACCTAGTTTGGAAATAGTCTAGGGCATCCTGGGAGTTAGAGGTAGTGAAGATGGGTGGCCAGTCAATCATGGCAAAATCATGCATAAATTGTGCCTAGTTAAAGTTAGCTAGGTTTCAGAAGGTGATGAGTTTCGGTGGAGGAGATAGTCGACTAATGACGAGCCAGATACAGTAAATTGGGGAGTGATCACTTATGGCATCAGCAAGGTTACCTACAGAGACTTTACTATCAGGACGGTTCGTGAGGACCCAGTTGATTAGTGTGCTGGATCGGGGGGGCCAAGATCCTGGTAGGATCTGTGATTAATTGGTTAAGGTTATGGCTTTGTACCAATGTATTGATGGACTGATTAGCTCTACCGATCCAGTTTAGGTTAAGGCCTCCCAGTAAGAGGACCTCGTTAAGTCCAATGGTAGTGTCCACCTGGGAGAGGAGTTCCTCTAGAACAGTGATACCTCCCCCAGAAGGATTATAGACACACACTATATGAAGCTTCTTAGAACCAAATTGTAGGGTTGCTTGTATCGATTCACAGTGAGTGAGGATAGATGAGACATTGCGTGACAGTATTAGATGAGGTTTATAGAAGATAGTGACACCGCCTCCCAGCTTTGTTGAGCATCTATCATGGCATATAAGTTAATGATTAGGCAGCGAGCAGTGGAAATCAGGGGTGGCCAGTTTTATCCAGGTTTCCAACAAGCAAAGAATGTCCGGGTTATATTGTATGACCCAATCCTCAAATTCAGTTAAGTTGCACATGAGGCTCCTGATATTCAGGTGAGCAATGTGAATGCCCTTTGTGTCCTTCCAGGTTGCTTCAGTGTGGGCAGTGTTTCCTACTGGGCCTGGATTTTGTTCAATATCCCCAGCTAGCATTAGTGCTAATAGCAGCAGGTACCATAATTTACAATGGATGAAAGGTGATTGCAGAGTGGGGTAATGGGGCAGGGATTTATATAAAGTAAAAGCAACATGGAAGACAAACCTGTGGGTGACCAATCGTGGTGATATGGCTAGGGGCAACTGAGGATGTGTGGGTAAATTGGAGAGGAAAAGGTCCATAGGATATAGGTAGTGGGGGTTCTATACCAGTGGGCAGTATAACATTGCTAGCCAGGTGAGGAGAGCAAAACTAGACATTAGCATTAATAAGGCACGTAAGATAGTGGTCAAGTGATTAGTAGTTGCAGGGGCCATTAGTGTAAGTATAACCATTTTAGTCTAAGAATATGATGAAATGTTTTAGGCAGGGGTAATGCCAATTCAGAGTAGGTAGGAAGGCTAAAGAAATAGAAGGCAGGAGGTTTTGACAAGTATCCAGACTCCCTCTAGAGGTGAGAGTATATGCTGTAAATGAGAAAGTGAGGAGCTAGTTAAACTTCCTCACACAGTGGGCGTGGCCTAATGTAGGCAGCCACTATATAGTAAATGGCAGCCAAGGGTGGGTGGGGAGCAGCCACAATGCAGCAGTGGGAAGAGCGCTGAGACCTCCAAAACCATGGCTGAACTTTGTAGCACTCAGCTGCAGTTTGGACACAGCTGAAATTAATTCTAAAATGATGCCTGCTTTGTAGAGATTTTCAGAAACACTACAGAACCATCAAACAGTATGGTTCACGTTAAACTCAGCTACAGAGTCAAGCCATACAAAAGTGAGGGTACTGAACTTCAGGAGGGCTGACTTTGGCAAGATGGGAGAGTGCCTCAGAAAAGCACTAGCAAACAGGCTAGAAGGAGGTGTGGAGCAACAATGGGGAATCATCAAAACTGCCATCACAGAGGCAACAAGCCTTTGTGTGAAGCAAATAAACAAATCAAAACAAAAGAAAAGCCACTATGATTTCTCAAAAGAGGTGGCTGTGAAAGTCAGGTAGAAAAAGATAGCATTCCGAGTATAAGGAAACACAGAAGGAGCAGGACAGAGAGCTGTACCAGTTAAGGCAGAAGGAAGCAGGGAGGGAAGTCAGAATAGCAAAGGCCCAAACTGAGGAAAAGATAGCCAACTTGGTTAAGAAAGGGGATAAAACCTTTTATAGGTACATCAGCGGGAGTAGAAAGACAAAGGGAGGGATAGTGAGGCTGAATAGACTGAACGGTGGGTGGGCAGAGGGGGACAGTGAAAAAGCAGGGATACTGAATGAATATTTCTGCTCAGTATTCACAAAAGAGGAGGGGGAAGTGCCTAATCCAATTAACAGAAGCAATCTTGATGGGGGGTCGATCCCAGTCCTTTCACAGAAGAAAGAGTTCTCCAAGAACTCCTAAAACTGAAGGTGGACAAAGCAATGGGGCTGATGGAATTCACCCAGAATTCTAAAATAATTAAGGGTGAACTAGTGAAACCACTGGCTACTCTTTTAATAAATCATGGGAGGATGGTGTGGTACCGAGGACTGGAGGAGGGTGGATGTGATTCCCTTCACAAAGTGGGACCAAGACAGAGGCAGGAAACTACAGACCTGTCAGTTTGACTTGTTGGTAGGGAAAGTGATGGAGTCACTTCTGAAGGAAAGAATAGTTGAGTACCTAGAGGCCAGTGGGGCACAGGACCCAAGGCAGCATGGGTTCACAACAGGAAGGTCATGTCAGACGAATCTAATAGATTTCTTTGACTGGGTGACCAAAGTAGTAGACCAGGGAGGGGCTGTGGACATGGCCTACCTAGACTTTAGCAAGGCATTTGACACAGTCCCACACAAAAGATTAATAGTCAAATTAACCAGCCTGGTAGTGGGTCCCAGGGTGGTAGCCTGGGTAAAACATTGGCTGGACAACAGGACACAGAAGGTAATTGTAAATGGAGTCCACTCTGAAGAAAGAGGGGTTACTAGGGGGTACCGCAGGGTTCAGTATTGGGTACAGTCCTCTTTAATGTCTTCATAAGTGACATTGCAGAGGGACTGGAAGGAAAAGTATGCCTCTTTGCAGATGACACAAAGATATGCAACAGGGTTGATACACAAGGAGGCATGGAAAGGATGAGAAGGGACTTGGCAAGGTTGGAGGAATAGTCAGAAGTATGGCAGCTAGGATTCAATGCAAAGAAGTGCAAAATAATGCACCTGGGAAACAAGAACAGGCGAAAGAATACACAATGGGGAGGTAGTAACAACAACAAAAAGAAAGGACCTGGGGGTAATCATATCAGATGACCTTAAGGTTATCAAGCAATGTGAGGAAGAGCAGTAGGGAGGGCTGAGGTATACTGGAATGCATAGGGAGAGCATCCGCAGCAGAAAACAGGAAGTTGTTATCCCTCTGTACAAACAGTTGGTGAGACCCCATCTGGTACTGTGTCCAGTCTCTGGAGACCCCATCTCTGCAAGGACATAGACAGATAGAGACAGCCCAGAGGAGGGCAACTAAAATGGTGCAGGGTCTGCAAGAGAAGCCGTATGAGGAGAGACTAAAGGAGCTTAATATGTATGCCTTTGAGGAAAGAAGGGAGGGGGACATGATAGAAACTTTCAAGTACCTCAGTGGACTCAACAAAGTCCAAGAGGGTAACATCTTTCAGAAAAAGAGACGTGCAAGAACAAGGGGACACAATTTAAAGATGGGGGGCAGTTCAGGGGCAATGTGAGGAAGTATTATTTCACAGAGAGGGTAGTGGATGCATGGAACAGCCTTCCTGAGGAGGTTGTGGGGTCTAACACTGTGGGAGAATTCAAGAATGCATGGGACAGACATAAGGCAATTCTTGTGGGGGGTAGGAAGAAATAGGCTGTTGGTTAACTAGGATCTGCGGCCTATCCTGTAGGTAGGGAAATGGGCAGACTAGATGGGCCAAGCGGTCCTTATCTGCCATCAAAGTCTATGTTTCTATGTTTCTAGAACACAGCAAGCAGCTTACTTTTTAAGTTAGCTGTAAAATTTGCACCAAAACACTATCGTGCGGCAAGTAGCTGCAGGGCTACTGGAGCTTAATTTTAAGTGATGCCTGTTTTGCAGAAATTTTCTGAAACACTGCAGAATGCAGCAAGCATCTTACTTTTAAGTTAGCTGTAAAATTAGCACCAGAACACTATTGGGGTTATAACTTCAGAATTTTAATAAAACTTCTTAAAATAAAGTGATAATCTTGCTCTAAATATTCTAAGCTACAGAATAATATAAGATTTGTAAGAAAAATCCATTATTAAAGCTTTTAAATACTAGTTACTTGCAGAATCACATGAGGTTCTTTGTCTTGTCTAGGAGTAATAAATCTTAACAGTTTTTATCAAACTTTTAGATGGTCCTTCTCTGTACAGCAACAAGGTACATTCTTAGGAGTTATATTTTCAGACACCTCAGGATGTCAGCTATCATGAGAGACTAGAGTTGTCTAGTTATCAAAAAAAGAATGTTATTAAAATAACTTTTAAACATAACCCTCGAACCCTTGGTCCTGCACTTATGATATTAAATGTTCTTATTACTTAGCAGCAGAACATTACATTACGATATAAATAAAACCTTTTTATTCTAATATAAAATCAATGGGACTTTAAACTCATCTTCTAAAGCTTCTCCAGGCTGTACCAGTCACATGACCTTCTATCTGATTGTAGCCCATGGATACGCAGCTCCAGCTAGGACAGAAATATTCCTGGAATGTAACCAGGTCTCATCTTATCTCTGTGCTATAGCTACAGCACAGAGCCCTGAAGTAGGAAGCTTCAATTTTAACCCTTACACTGCCGCCGCCATAATATCTTGTCCTAAAAACCTATGCGTTCTAAATCTTCCAGCAGCCTAAGGGTTAAAACAGTTTTCCTCAGACCATTTTTTCTTAAATGTTGAAGCTGTCTCCACTTTAAATGGCATCATTCCTCCATTTTAACGTTTTTACGATTTCCTGTAAACAGTAATCTTAACCAGAAATTATAGTAAAACTTCCCATAGTTAATTCCACGTAAAATCTCACAAAATAATAATTAAACATAAATTCTTGATAATAGAAATAAAATAATTTTTCCATTAAGGGTGTGATAATGGTGATCGTGGAAAGGCGATCTCTGTTGGGGTGAGTGTACATTGACAAAAACCAATTTTGATGATGTGCTCCCAGTCACACAACAAAGGGCACCGGGAACTTTTTTATGGGGGCTGCCCTCCACTAAAGGAATTCTCAAATCAAGGGGGGTGCATGTTGGGGGGTGCAAATGCAGAAAAAAAAAAATACTGAGCGCAACAAAATGAACGCATGCCCAGAACTGAACCTGGCATCCTTGCAACCCTAGCCTGCCACCCACCCACCTCACCACAGGGTCTGCTCAGCAGTCCACCATCGCGCTATGCCTCACAAACCCTCCCTCTCCTTCCGTCCGCTGCATGGCATGCTCGTTTTCCCCTGCATGTGTGTACATATAGCGACATCCTGTCACTATATTCACAGACCCTCCAATCCAGTCACTCTCCCTGCGCAGTAGCCCTGTGAACAGGTATCACAATTGAGTCACCCTTTTTGAAAATGCTCAGTTGTATTTGCCATTGTCACAGGCTACCATTTTGTTCCTACAGCCCCGCCCTCTTGACAAACGGGGAGGGCTGGAGGCAGCTGTTCAGGCACTCACCCATAAACATTTAATTTGTTCTCCACCACCTTCCAACAATCTCCTGCTTGTGTGGGGCAGGGGATTCACTCCCAAACCCAGGACTGGCATCTGAGTTGATGCCTACCTGTGCCCCCCATGCAGCAGCATGCAAGGGCCATGCACAGGCATACAACCACATTCCTAGAGCCTCTAGGAGTTGCCACAGGAAATTAATGACACGATAAAGTCAGCCACTTTGATGATGCCATATCTATGGTAAAGACAGAGGGGCTCCAAGTAAGCTTCTACGCTCTCAGAGACTAGGTTCTTGATTCTTTTTATTCATTACAATGTGCTCCTCAGTGGCCTTTCATTTCAGTGTGTCTCAATGGACATATTTTTCAATAGCCAAATTGGTCTCTGTGCCTCTCTGAGGCCGAATCAGTTTAATTCTAGCACCATCAAACTGATTCAGCCTGAGAGAGGTGCAGAGCCCAAACTGGCTACTGAAAAATATGTCCATTGAGACACATAGAAAATATATCCTGCTTTGCCAGTAAATACTTGAATATTGATTGTATTCAAGGTATCAAACTCCTAGCAGCAAAACATTTGTAGTGCACTCCTGAAGAAGTCCATGTAGATTTGGCAAAATGCTGAGAGGCACATTGTAATGAATAAAAAGAATCAAGACCCCAGTTGTTGAGAGTGTGGAAGCATATTTGGTGCCCTCCTTGTCTTTGCAATGGACAGGCACCCTGCAGAGATGTGCAATAGTGAATTGCATGCATTGTGTGTCTTTCTGCAGATGCGGAGCTACGTAGGCAGGGTAAAAGTGAACTGTGCATACCTGGCCCCACATTAATGCGTAGCCTCAAATATGATGAAAAGAACAAGAGGAGAAAGGGATATGGGCGAAGGAACAATGCAGATAAGGGTTACACCATGCCAGTTCCAACAAGTGCAAGTTTTGCAACCACAGTAATGAAAGACATAATCATGGTGAGACTTGAAACCAGATTTTCAAAGCTCTGGAAAAGACACAAGGTGCTTGCATCAAATATTTCTGATGCAACTGGTACCTTGAGTCAACTGGCACCTTGAGTCAATGTTACAGTATACCAGGACTGTTGCCTTTTTGGAGTCAACTCCAATGTATGTTCTGTTTTGGAAAATCTCAATAATTTTTTTTTTTTAATATTAAAAAATAGATGACCCCAGGAGCTATTCAGGAAGGTAGCCTGCATCAATTGCAGGATGCATGCACCAAAGGGGGCTTGTGCCAGACATGCACTATAAAAGAGGCTGCAACATGGTACTAGGTGGCTTGCAGAAGATGCAGACTGCCATATACCTTAATTGTGAAGTCAGAAAACCCTCACAGAGGACAAAGGTCTAAGTACTGTTACACCAGCCAAGGGCTGGTCTAAGAGTACTCAGACATCCTCCAGGAAGGTTGTAAACCTTGTGGCAATTGTGCCCTCCCAAAACCCCAATATGCCAGTACTGGAAATGAATATGCATGTAATTTTATATATGTGAAACAGAAGTCAGTGACTAGTGAGTACAGTTGTTCCCCACCCCACCCCCCAGCCCTGGGATACACACCACCATGGACGACCACTGAATGAATGGTCAGAACTCATACTGTATATAGTACATGCTTTGGCAGTTAATTCAGTGGCCAGCTGTGGTAGTGTGCAGAGAGCTGTGCTGGTAGCCGGATCAGGGTTTGGGATGGGAGGGTGTGGTGAAAGGCACTACCTGCCGGGGTGGGTGCCACTAGACTACCATGACTGAACATTTTTAGCGATGCCATGTACAGCAATATTGGGCTGGGGGGACTTTACTCAGTAGTCTATGACTTGCTTTTCTAATATATTACATTGTGGCCACATTCATTTAGAGTATGGGCATCTCGGGGGTGGGTGGTGGTGGGGGAACTACTGTACTCACTAGTCAGTGACTTCAGTTTCACATGCATAACATTTCGGGCATACACATTTCCAGTACTACCATATTGGGGCTGGGAGTGGTGAAAGCCACTATATACAAGGGTGCAGCTGCTGCCCAACCACACTGCACTTTGCAGCACACCTGGTGGATGTGCCATCTGTTTGGCACACTGCCACTGATGCTGCAAGCTGCAGGATGTAGGTGCCAGGACCCTGGCCAAAACTGAATTGGGTGCAGGGTCTCTGAAACAGCAGCACTCTGCAAAAGATGCCATTGTTGCAGCTTGTGACCAAACTTTGAAAATCTGGCCCTTGGAGTCAAAGTCATGGGGATGAGGGGACTAGGGCTGGGTACATAATGATAGTATGGCAGATGGCTGTTGGGTGCATATGACGATGAAACCACCCTGAGCAATCCAGAAGCACGTAGCTTTCTTCTTCTTCTTCTTCCTCCTTCAAGTGCTACAACTGCAAGTTCTGGTTCCAGTTCCCCTACTCAAGGTGAAACTGATCTGTCCAGAAATGTAATGTCAAGCTCTATCCCTGTCCATCTTGTACAAACAACACAACAGCAGCAGCCACAGCCACCTGTCTGTGGGCATAGACAATTGCTAGTTCACTGTGACACTGAGTCTGGCTCTGACAAAGCATCAGCCCCATCATAAGGTACAACCTACTGCTTCCCTGCTGGCCTGTTCCCAGTCATGTGATGTTATTCCACAGTGCCCAGAAAAAAATCACCTAACAGTTGTTGCCCAATTCTTCACAAAGTATCTTATTTATTTATTTATTGAAATGTTTCACCAGGAAAGCACACTGAACAACAAGTTTGGAAGGCAGTATAGTCAGGGCCCCTACTTTTCTGCGGCACAGTGGGACCAAGTTCTGCGGCAAGACTACCATTTGCCGGAGAACTTCTGCGGCGGTGGTTTGTAATTTCTGCGGAAGTTCTGCGGCACTAACCAACTACCACATCACAGTGTCAGCTTGTCATCCTGACTTCACTTTCATGACAGTGGTTATAGCAATCAGGATGGTGGAAAGCACAGTAACACTAGTTCAAAAATAACTGACTTATAAACATAATCTTATGCCTAAAAAAGCAAAACAAATGTTTCTCCCTTAAGGTCCTAGCCTGTTTCATAAATTAGATATGCAGAGGGGAACTTATGTGATAAATAAGGTATTTCTATATGCATGCTATCTATCCCATTAATGAGGTTTCACGGTCTATCACTTATATATTTGTATGTGCTTTCTACACCACTCATGAGGTTCCCACTGTATCACTTATATATTTATATGCAAACTGTAACATTCATACAAGTAATAGTGCGTGTGTGTGTGTGTGTGTGTGTGTGTGTGGTGAGAGAGACAGAGATACTATATGTGTGTGTGTGTGTATATATATATATATATATATATATATATATATACATATATAAAAATTTTTTATTTAATTTCCATGAACTTGCATCCTCATTCATACAGTTCCCATTGGAAATGGAATAGAGGAGTTATGGCAAAAATCATTTTTCATGTCAACCTGCTTTTCCTGGCACACTGCATAACACCATCAGGCCATGACATGCATGTGAACTGATAGTGAGATAGTGCTCTCCGGCCAATCACAATGTGTCCACCATGCGACACAACACTTCACCATACCTTCCCAGGCTCCGAGCAGTGATGTGTTCCACCAATCCTTGTGCTGCCCAGCCAGCTCCAAGAGCTAATCTCTGAACCTGAGTTGCCAGCACAGAAACACAGCATGCTACCCTCTGGCCCAACAGCTGTCCCTGCACACAACATTTCTCCATAACTCTTAGGTGATTCTATCAACCAATGACAATATGTAATCAATAACCCTGGCAAAATGCATACAGTGCAATTATTTATTTAACAGGTCTATTCTTTCAACAGGTCTACACATTATTATAATTATTTTTCTTAAAATGACAGTTAAATTCATTTACCAGTTATTCATTTCAGATGACATCTCTATACCTTAGAGGCACAAATAGGTTTGTACAAAGTGAGGTATGGACTTAGCAGGTCTGTGCTATTGGCAAGGTTTTGTTTAAGTTGGCCTTAGTGCAATAATGTAAGACTGAAAATTGTATTAGGCTGTAGTGTAGGTTGAGCAAATATCATCATGCATGATGTGCTGTGCCACTGTCTCTAGCTGTGGGAGCTGTGGTAGATAAGTGACTGTTAATTTCTGTTGCAGAATGCAGTCATTTCATTAGCTAATGTATGATATAGCAATGATAACATCACATTCTGAGCATATGGGGGGTTTTGGATATAAAAAGTGGGGACGGAAAATAGATTCTATGGATAAACAGAAATATTAATAAAAACTCACCAAGAAGAGTGAATTCTGTGGCACCTCAGAAGTTCTGCGGTAGATTGCAAGTTCTGCACAAAATTCTGAGGCCGCAGAATTCTAGGGGCCTTGAGTATAGTGCAGTGGTTTAAGGCTCTGAGCTGCAAATCTGGAGACCTGGGTTTGAATCCCATGGCCCCCACTTGCATACTGTGTGACCCCAAGCAAGTCACTTAACTTCCCTGTGCTCCCAGGTCGCACCTGTAAACAAGCTTTCAGCTTAGTGTGCCACTCCTGGTTAAACAATTGAAAAAAAAAAAAATAAGTTGCTCGTCTCCTAGTGCGACCTGGGGGGATGGTGTAGAGACTGGATAGATGATTACATTCATGACACTTGAGACAACAGACTAAAGACAGTGAGGAATGCAGTAGACAATTAATTATACATTCAAGGTACAAAAGACCACAATTACATATAGGGAATAGATCAGTAGTCAATTTTTTTTTTAAATTCTTTTTCCCTCCGGTCACGGTTCTAGGAGCCTCTCTCAGGCATCTAACCTTATCCTGCCCTGCCTGAAGTCTTCCTGACTGAACCCTCCTTTCCTCTGCCCCTGCCTCACAGCTGGCACCACCAGCTTAACCCATCAGGGGTGGGGCCATCCCTCCTACCTTGGGCACACTTAACTTGTAGACTCCAGCTGCTGACGTGGGCCCCAGGTTCAGGATCCATGAAGGCCGGCCGAGTTAGACCTGGTCGTGGTCATGGGGATTGGTGCCATTGCCCACCACTAGAACCAGGGTTTTCCTGTGTTTTGTTGCATCAGCTCCCTTCCCATGTGTGTGCACTCTCTGATGCAATGGCACATGGCTACCCCGCCAGCATCAGGCACACTTTTACGTGCAGCTCTGTGCTACCGCAGCACCCCCCAGTCTCCACCAGGGGCCACTAGAGCGCCGAGCTCCCTGATGCTCTCCCCTGGGACAGAAGAGCAGCCCAGAGGGTGCTCAATCCAGTCCCTCCCCTACCGACCCCTGGCACCCAAGCTCACTCCCGAACTCGGGTCGCCAGCGTGGCGCGAGGTGTGACATCCAGCGCCTCAACCTTAAGCGCCAACGGGCCAGACTTAGTAGTCAAATTAATGGACAGCAATATAGAGTAAGGTGGGGAGATAGAAAGTAGCATAGGTGAGAGTCTAAGTAGATGAGAACAATTAGTAGTAAGGGGACAATTTGGTAGAAACAAAGTAGAGAAGATTAGGAAGAAAAGGTATGTGCATTTGCTTTAGGTGAAAGTTTGTAAAGTGCCAGGGGTAAAAGGGGGGATTGGGAAGAGTGGTGGGAAGGTTGGGGGTGGTGGGGGGGTAAGCAATACCCATCGGCCCCTCCAGGATGCTGAGAACCCTGCAAGGAAGCAAGGTATACCAGTATAGGTGGGAAATATCCAAGGAGAGCCAGAGTTTTTTGGTAGGGGAAGGTAATTAAGTGCAAAGAATATTAAAGTATAATGTGTGAGAAAGATCTAAAATTGAAAGGAGGGAGTGGAGGGGGAAGAAACAACAGGGGGCCCATCAGGATATTTGTTTACCCTGTGGGGGGTTCCCTCCAGGGTGTTGAGAACCCTGCAAGGGGATGGGGGAGGTAGGAAGGAAGTTAGGGAGAATAAGAGGCAAGCCAAGGGGGGCAGGAGAGTGAATATACATAATTGCAAGGGATCATTGATTTCTTAAGTGCAGAGAGGGGGGGTAGAAAGAGAGAGAAAACATAAGGAAGGAGGGGGAGGGAGAATCCAAGGCCAGGATGGCCCCTACAGAAAGTAGAGAGGAGGGAAGGTAGGTAAGAAGAAGATAGAGTAATAAAGAGGCCCCTTCAGGATGCTAAGAAATTATGCTGGTGGTATGGGGGGCTGTAGATAATTGTAAGGGAGGAAATAGGTAGGATAAGATAAAGGTTATGTGCTGAGGCTAGACATACAAAACATGGCTTAGGGTGGGCTGCGACAAGAGCAGCTGGATGAAAGGTAGTTATGAAGGGATGAGCTGATGGAGTGGGTGGAGGAGGAGTGACAAACTTAGGGAGGGAGGGAATTCCAAATTTCAGAGAAGTGATAGGAGATGCCTGATTGACCAATAAGGCTGGAGCACCGAGGGATCAACAACGTGCGAGTGTCAGTGTATTTATGTTTTTTTATTTATTTCATTTATTTAGTTTTTGTTGACCGGGTAAGTGCACTAGGCAAATCCTGCCTATTTTCAGGCACGACCCGGGGGAGGGGGATACAGATGAATGCCAACTGACTTTGAACCAGATTAAGCAGATTAAGTGTATCTAAAGGAGTGGAGGGTGTGCCCCCAAAGTCCTCTCTAGCCAGACTGGACCCCCTCTTCCATTCCTTCTGTCACTTTGCTCTTGACTGTCCTCCTAACACTCATCACTGTGTACTGTACTGCAACTTAGACTTCCCATTACTTCAGGACTAGCATCTGTCCCATAGTGCCTGCCTTACAGCCAAATACTGGATGCAGTCTCTCCCTCCATATTGCACCTCAGTCCTCTTGGCCCATACAACCTAGGTCAATGCTTTGAGGAACAACGACTCATATCAACTGACCATTCTACTCATGTCAACCGTGGCAGGCCAATCAGCTTTCACGTATTGCATGTCTAAACTCTGGAATTCACTCCCTGCGGATATCTGGAATGCCTCCCCCATTCGGCACCTTAACTCCATTCTCAAATTACATTTCTACGCTGGCTGCACATGCCCCCACTGGAGCTCATTACTAGATGTCCAAAACTATCTGAAATAGGGCCTAACCCCAACCATGTTCTGTCCTCAATTTCACCTGCCACACATATGTTTTGCCACTACAACTGAACCTCTACTATTCTCTGACTTATGCCATATACAACTGTCTACTGTAACTGTACTCTACCCTGTTATTGTTTATCTGATGCGTTCTCTTGAAATGTGTATTTGTTTATCATATGATGCTGAACAGTAGTTGGTCTTGTACAAAAGCCTATTTTATGCACTCTACCCTGTATGCACATCTGTTATCTGTATGTTTTTCTTGTAATGTGTTGGATTATGTATTTAAGTCTGTACTTCCTCTGCCAAGGGCACATCCGGAATCGAGAAGTAGTCTACTCAGCATGCCTTCCTGGTAAAACCTTTAAATAAATAAATAAATGTTGGGAGTTCACCCAGCCAAAGTTTGGAAGTGAATTTTGCACAGTGGGAAAGGCGTCTGTTTGTGAGAGAGGAGAAGGAGAGTGCATGGCATAGAACACAATGATGAGTCTGAGCAGGTGCCTCTAAGGCAAAGCAGCAGAAAGAGTGGAAGAGGGTGTCCAGTCTGGTCGGGGAGGATTTGGGAGTGGCACCATAGACTATGTCACAGTAATCAAAACTACGGAGGATCATATTTTGGACGAGTTCATGCCTAGCTGCATTAGGGATGCTATTATGGTTCCAATAGAGGGCACCAAGCTTGGGGCACAGTTTCTTCAGGATGGCGTCTATATGTCCTGTGAAGTTGAGGTGTTGGTTAAGCCAAACCCCAAGGTATCTGAAGGTGGATGTGTCCTCCAAAATGGTCCCATCCAGGGTGTGGACGGAGGGGAGATTGGGGAGCCTAGAGAGTCTCTGCCTAGTGCCAAAGGTCATGGAGACAGCCTTCTTGGTGTTAAGGAAGAGGTGGTGGTTAGCAAATCAGAGCTGAATGTTGGTAAAATCAAGCTGTATACTGGTTGTGACCTCAGTAGAACCTGGGCCAGAAGCATACAAGACTGTACTGTCTGCATACATGTGAATGGAGGTAGAAGGAGAGCAAACTGATAGTAAGCCATTTAGAAATATTGAGAAATGCAAGGGCCCGAGTACTGAGCCCTGGGGGACTCCTGTGTTAATCAGGAGGTGGGGAGGAGACACCAGAGATTATAACTGATTCAGTTCTACTGGTACGGTAAGCCTTAAACCAGATAGTGGCAGATGAAGATAGATCTGCTGATGAGAGAGAGTCCAGGAGGAAAGTGTGGACTGTTGAATGCCTTGGCTAGGTTGACAGACATGGCTGAGGTGATAAGGCCATTGTCCATTCCAGTTAGAATGGAGTCAGTGAGCCTGAGTAGGGAGGTGGTGGTAGAGTGATTTTCCTGAAGCCAGATTGAAACAGGATGAAAAAGGAGGAGTCAGACAGATAGGTGGTAAGTTGAGTAAGAACCAGGTGTTCCAGGAGTTTAGCGAGAGTAGGAAGGAGGGAGATAGGGTGATAGTTACTGGGGGAACAGGGGTCCCCAACTTTGGGTAAGAGGAGGACCATGGCATGCTTCCAAGAGGAGGGGACTGAGCCAGTAGCAAAGGAGAGGTTTAGAATGAGGGAGAGAGGGTAGGCAATGGCAGTGGCTGACAGAGAGAGAGGAGTTTGGGATCAAGGTCATCAGGAGAGGAACCTTTTGAAGGGTTGATGGCTAGCAGGGCTTTTAGTGCATTGTCAATGGGTGATGGTAGAGAAGTAAAAGGAAGGGAAGGAGGAAGGGGGAGGGGTTATGGTGTTGGAGGGGGTAGGAAAAGCAGGGTAGGAAGGAAGGGACTTTAGTAGTTTAGTTGTGCATGAGGTGTAGTAGGAGCTAAAAGCTGCTGCCACTGTGCTAGGATCATCCACCGGGGTGTTATTTGTCTTAAGGACTGGGGAAGGGGGGTGGGATAATGGAGTGAAAAGGGCATGGACCACCTTTCAGAATTTTGAAGGCATGCTTATGATTGAGAGGAAGGCTGATTTGAAGTATTTGGACATTGCTAATCTTGTAGCCCTAGTGCAGCCATTTCTGAGCATACAATATGATGTGAGATCGCTAGGGGTCTGGGTTGATTTATGGAGCTTCCAAGCATGATCACATGCCCTGTGGCAGGCTAGAAGTGTGGGGGTAATCCAAGGAAGGTGATTTCACCTGACTCTGGATGTTTAAGGTGGGTTGAAAGTATCTCAAGTATTTAGCAATAGTCCTTTGAAATAGGTAAGGGTCTGGTCCACCGTTGAAGCAGAAGCTAGGAATGACCAGTCAGAGATGGCGAGGTTTTGCAGTAAGGATTCTAAGTTCAGAGAGTTAAAAGATCATAGTTGCAAGGTTCTGTGTGGTGATTTAGGCCTGTGGACTTTTCTGATTAAAAAGATTGGGTTATGGTCTCTGAGGGCGTTGGGAAGGATACCTGATTTGATTACTCTGTGAGAGTAGGAGGTAATTGCCCAGTCTATCAGTGAGTGGTTTAGAGTCTTATGGTTTGGGCGGGTGGGTTCAGTGATCAGCTGTGAGAGGTTTAGGGCACCAATTTCATTGCATATCTTGGCAGATTTAGTGGACAGCCAGTTTAGGTTGTAATCACCTAGGATATATAGTTCACCTGAATGAGAGATGGCAGAGATATAGGTGATCAAGTCTAATGCAATATTTGGCTGAATGTTTGGACAGCAGTAGATGCCAGCTATGAAGATGGAGACTGTGTGGGGTAGGGTCACTTGGATGACTATAGCGTCATGTGTTGCTGGATTAGAGGTAGAGTTTATTTTAGTATATTTAAGTGTGGTGATAATATACATGGCTACACCACCGCCCCTTCCAGCCTGATCTTGCCTTAGGATGGAGTAACCTGGGATTGAGACCGCATGGTCATGGATAGTGTCCTTTAGCCAGGTTTCAGCGATAATTAAAAGATCCGGTTTTAGTGTAGCAGCCATGATTTGAAGGAGGTCAGTTTTTAGCAGTAAACTACAGATGTTTAAATGAAGGACCTTAAGGCCTTTAGACACAGAAGTGGAGGCAGAGGGGTTGGAGGTAGTAGAGGTGGACAGGCATGAAGGAGTCGGGGCGATTGGCCCTGGGTTTAGGTGAATATTTCCAGAGGCTAGCAAGAGCACAGCAATAATAAGGAAGTCTAACTTGGGGTATTTGGGGCACTTGGGAGAGAGTGCGGAAGAGACATTTGTACCAGGAAGGTAAGGGGGGGAGCATAAGGTGAAGAAAGGCAAGATGCGGAGACAGTGAGACTAGAGAAGCCTTGGGGAGGATTGGAGAATGAGACCAGAGTTCTAAGAGAGAGGTAGGAGTGATTGCAAGGATGGAGGTAGGAGCTTGAAGATTTAGCATTGGAAATGGACTCTGGTTAACAGATTTAAGTGGGTAGGTCAAGAAACGGGGGCAGGGAGAGGTTAAGAAGCAGTAGAAGAGGGAAGGATGAGATACTGAGGTTCATTTTGAGAGTGCAATGAAATTTGGCCCTCTAGCGGGCAGTGAATATAACCTGCAGAGGGAAAAGAGGTACTTAGTAATTTACAAGGACCCTCGACTTTAAATATAATTGTTAAAATACAGCGGGTGGGTGGGGGAAGGGTGGGGAGCCGATAATGGCTGTGGGAAACAGTGGCTATGAGTGGTCATCTCCGGCGCAAGAAGTCCTGGGGGTAGCTGGAGTTCTTGAGGGCTTGGACAGCATGGAGCACCTGTTTAGGGCCTCCTCTGGAGGGAGAGCAGAACATGGGAAAGAATTAGTAGAGAAAATTAATCATAGGGTGGGGTAAGGGTAGCGCTAAGAATCTGAGAGCACAGCAGGGGCTGGGGGTGGGGTAGACAGGATTAGATCTGCAGGACAACAGGGGTACTGATCACCAGCATTTACAGGGCTCTTAGCCAAGGAGGTGAGAAAAGGCTGTATCGGGGGGGTGCAGAAATCAGCAGGGCTTTTGGTAGGCACCGAAGGTGGTGTTTAGCAGGAGCGAAGAGATAGCAGGAGACAGCAGTAGAGAGAAAAGAAAATAAGGCAGGTTTTTTCACTGTGTACACATAGCTCACCATGCCAAGGCCTGCAAAAAAACAGATCTTCTGCAGCACTGGAGAATTTTACAGATGACACCACAAATACATTAAAAACATGTTGCAATCAGTGTGGCAGAAATATCTTTTTTTTTCCTTTTTCTTTCTCTCTTTTTGGGAGGGGGCAGAAAACTGATTATGAGCATGGAAGATGATGAGCAACATAGCAATACCATTAACAAAAATTATAAATAAATCACTAATGACAGCAGAAGTTCCAAGTGGAGGCACTTTAACATAACATCGATGCATAAAAAAGCAGAAAAGACCTAGTAGAACATTACCACCCTATCCGTTTAATATCTATCTGCAGTAAACTAATGGAATCACTCATTAAAGATGTTTAGAAAATGGTCTTTAAAATGTAAGAAATCTGATTGGCTACCAGGCGTTCCAGGGGGTACATTAACTTACAGTTAGAGTATTTTAAAAAACAAGACCCATATGCCAACCCCATAACTGATGTCCTGGTGCCAGTCAGAATTCTGAAACTCAATATCCACCATTTTTCTCCAAGTCTGTTAGCAAGAGACTTTCCCCAACCCCCCAGCTCTGCTCGGTACCCTCCCAAAGACAAGACATAAAACGTTGTGTCATTTTTATTATGGAACATGTGTCAGTTTATACAAATCTAGACGTTTATTTTGTTGAAGACAGACAAAATGGAATGGACCCTTCCCCCCGCACACCACTCAACTCCATTTCGTTATAGTACTGCTTCCGTCCCATGTCTTCTGAGACACACACAAATCACCCCAACAAATTTATTTGCCATTGTTTTTTTTCCTAAAAATTAATGGCTTTTTTCCCCTAAAACAACAAAAAACAACAACAAAAAAATGATTTTTACAAAGGAAAGCAGGAGCGCTAGCATGTTATGTGCGCAACATTAGTTTGACCTCCTCATGCTGACTCAACTCCCACTGAAGCAAAACACAGAAACACCACTGAACAAAATAATTTATTTTCTTTTTGTAAAATGATAACAGGTTACCTTCCTTTAACCTTTGTGTCTGGGCAGCCACTGCAGTCTGCTTTATGTCTTACTGGGTCTCCCTGTAAACTATGAAATCCAGTGACATGACCCCCCTCCCACGCGCACACACACACACACACACACACACACACACACACACTATAGTGATCAGTGAGGAGTGTTGATGAGCTGCAAGACAGGAGAGACCAGGAGTAAAGAAAAAAAAGAAGATTGTGAAACACCAACAAAAAAATAAAACAGCACTAGGTACAAAAGAGTACAGTACATTCTACTGGCAAGCATACCAGTAGAGGGACTATATTTGCCCCAATGCCCCACAATCCTTTAGCCCAGGTTGAGTATTTGCTGTCGCTGCACAGATTGAGGAATTTGCTCAGTCCATTTTCATGTCACTGCTGCCGATATTTAAGCTCCTTGACATGCAGCAGCAAACAGGCTGACATTCCCCTTGAGTCTTTAAATTTATCTGGTGTAGCCAGGAACAAAGCATCCCTCTGTTTAAACACTTTTCCCCTTGCACAGTAAATTCCCCAAATACACAATGCAGTTACATTTATTTTTATTTAAAACATTTTATTTTTTATTGTTTTTGGCCATAGTTGAGAACAGCTGCCCGAGGGCAGACAGGCCTTCATGAATATTCATTTTTGATCGAGGATCAGGCTCATGAATATTAATGAGCCCCGATCAGATCACCTCATGGAACTCCTTCAATTTGGCAGAGAGTGGCCTCTCAGTGGCCTGCCCATGATCACCAGGCCCCACTTAGTCAATGGGGATCCCAGGACCGACGGACTGCTCCCTGGTTTGACAGTAAATTAGCACTGCCGTAGATCAAAGGCGCCACTTGCGCCAGCGCAATCCCCACTTCCCCAAGGGCAGAAAAACAAGTGGGTGATCATGGTGGACATTTTCCGCAGGGATGGATTAGGGCTTTGGGCTGCTTGGCTGGGGCACCAGGGGTGGGAGAAGACCTAGGGAACAGAACATTTTGCTGGCTGGTTTCAGTAGATGTCCAGGAAGAGCAAGAGAAGACAGAGCTGCAGGGAGGCAGATAAGCCCCCATTTGACAGGGGGTTACATTAGAAAAACAAATTTATATTCATTACACTCATTACTTATAGATTCTTTATGTATTTTTTTTACTTTATAAAATTATCACATGTAGCCCATTTTCTAAGTGCAATAATACCCTCCAGGGTGGGTGGTACTGATCAATACTGGACCTTCTAGGGGCTGTAAGGTCTTCAGCATGCGGTGTTGGGCCTCATTATGCCCCTGGGTGGTCCAGTATTGCCCATTACTGCCCACCCTGTTGGATATCATTGCCTGCAGAGGTAAACCACTGATAACACATAACATCTGGGAGACTGCAAAGCATGAATTTGGAAAGGATTGTTTGTGTACCACAAATCTCATTAGTTTCTATGAAAAAATGTGTAAGGTCCTTGACAATGGGCAACCAGTGAGCATTGTGTTGCTAGATTTTAGCAAAGCATTCAAAATCATTCCCCATAAAAGCATACTAAATAAACTAAAAACATGGGACTGAATTTTCAGCCCAACCTAGGAGTCAGTCACGCTCTGCACATGGCCGCTGTGGATCAAACTCTCTGCACCTGTGGAGTCCTCTATTTTCAGCCACTGCAAATGAGGGGGATTTCATACCAGGTTCCACTAGGCATAATGTTTCCCTGCAGCTGTACTGAAAAATCATCCACAGGATGCCATAAATTGGGGATCCAGTCGTAAACCAACTCCCCCTTTGAAAATATCATGGCTGTGGGAAAACTCTGGAGACCCACTTGAGCCAGTTTTTTCCTGCATCCACGGAACTGACAGGGGCTCTGAAAATCTAGCCCATTGGGTGAAGATTGGAAACTAATGAAATAGACAGAGTCCTGGCTGCAAGACCGGACACAAGCAATTGTCAGTAAGGTAAAGTCATCAAATAACTTGGTGTGATGAGAGGAGATCAGGAGAGGAGAGGGATCAGTACTAGGCCAAATCCTGTTCCACCAATTGTATACACGCAATATGGTAAATGACTTAGACAGCTGGGCCCAGATATTCAAACTGCGCCAGGCTGTGGTGCAAGCCTGGGCGCAGCGCAACTTGGCTGCGCAGGGGCATTGACTGGGCGATATTCAACGGAGCCGCGTCATGGCACAGCATCGTTGAATATCGCACCCTGGCCACCCACAGTGCACATGGCACAGTTGCACTGTGCCAGCACAAGTGGCCAGAGTGGAGCAGGGGGATGCGCTAGCGCAAGTTCTGTTGCGCCATGTGCAGCAACTGCGATATTCAAAAGTGCACATGCAAATGGGGCCAAATGTATGTAAGGCACAAATGGGGCCATTTGCATGTCATTATGCCCCCATTTGCATGCAGGTGCACCGATCCCCGGTGACTTGCGCCTGGCGCCGTGCCAGGCAGCCGCCATCGGGGACTGATGCCCCCTGCACAGCGCGGCAATGTGCCCCACAGCCCAATCGCGGGCTTCAGTAAATAGAAATTCACATATTTGGAATGTGTAATACAGTACAGGCTGCATGCCCATTCTCTCATGCTATGGAGCAATGGGCGTACAGCCCTACCTATGGTGTCAGTCAGAGGTCGGCGGGGTGGCAGGTGGGTGTGTGCTGCCGCCCGCCGCTGACGAAGCGAGGTGGTGGGGATCAGTGGGCGGGTAGGGAGGGGTCCGCTGAACCACCAGGGATAGTGGACGTGCTATACAAATGCCCGCGATTGGACTGAGAGCGGTGCACTGGACCACCAGGGATATTGGATTATCTTCATTTTTACGCATGCCCACGATCGGGCTGACAGTGGTCCACTGGACCACCAGGGATATTGGATTATCTTCATGTTTACACATGCCTGCAATTGGGCTGACAGAGGTCCACTGGACCACCATAGATATTGGACGTTATTATTTTCAACAGATGCCTGCAATCAGGCATGCGGGGTGCCACCATGGAGGTGCAGCCGGAGCTCTGGTGGCCACCCATAGGTGGCAGCTGTTTTGTTGCACCCTGCAATATGGCAGCTCACCTGTGGGTGGCCAGCCGTTGTTCCTTTTTTTTTTTTTGGATCAGCTTTGTGCAGCGCAAGTAGGGGTTGCGCATGCATGGACTCAGCACATCCTGGGCTGAATATCAGGATGTGCAGAGTATCGTGGTACGCCCCCCTGCGCATGTATTACTGATGCGCTCTGGTGCATCGGGATTTGTGCCAAGCACAATTCCGCTTGAATATCGCACTGGGGCACATCACTGGGTTGTGAATGGTGCAACACTGTTGCGCCATGCACAACCCTTTTGAATATCTGGGCCCTGGTTTCCAAAGTATGCTGATGAGATGAAACTGGGAAATAATGAACACCAGACTGAAATAAGAGCAAGCAAAATATCCTAAACAAGTTACTCCAATGGGCTGACAAAATGGGTATGTGATTTAATGTCTCAAATGTATGGTAGTACACAAGGATTTAAATAACCCAATAGTAGACTACTATTTAGGAGACATTAAAATAAATAACAAAAATACTGAAGGAGATGTGGGTATAATTACAGACAGTAATGTTGCAATGAGACCACATTACAATAACATAATACAAAAATCTACACAACAAAGAAGGCAGTCACCACCAGAAATATTAATATTTGGGGTGGAATACATAGCACACACAATGGGCTGTCTCAAGCCAAGCAAATCAATCATTTGATTCAGCCATTGAGTGTACAAGGGTGAGCAGAATATCTGTTCCAATTAAATCAATTAACTTTTCAGGCATTAACTAAAACCAGCTTTTGAAACAGTTGGGATCAAATGGGATTCAATTCTTAAGGGTATGAACCCAATAATAAAAAGCCAGTTAAGTTTACTGCAGTTCCTTCTATTAAAAGAACATCAGCTTCACACAAGTGGCTATACAATTATTATTATGAGTTGTGGACATAAACTGCAAGGTCTTGTTTTTGTCCCATGAAGAGTGGTAGTGTCTTGCAGTAGTTATTTTTTTATAAACCATTTTCTCATTGGGGTAAAATGGGTGGGCATTCAGTCCCGTCCCAGCACCTCATGAACAGTTACCACTTCCCATGGTTCAGAGGCTTAGGTCCCCCATGTATTCCCTTCACCATGGGACCAGAGGAGGAGGGATGCCCCCCCCCCGGTACACAATCCAGAAGTGTCTGGAGGACCGAGTGGCACAGCAGGTTGAGTGAGAGTGGGTGAGACTTGATTAATGCTGCCTAACTTCATTTTCTGTGTTCTCCTTCATTACCCTTGCTGCAGTGGCATGCAAGTGCAAACACTCACAATGAAACTTCAGCCCTTACCCATTGAAGTCAGTTGGAACCTGTACTTTCCCTGGGCCTCCACCTGGTGCCAGTCAAAGGCCTAGACAACTTAGCCTTCCCTCCCTAGGAGGGCAATCGCTTTGATGCTCAATCCTCTCCCCCAAGACCCCTTGCAACCTGATGTCATTCCAATACAAGCTGACTGGCACGGAAGCAGGTAAAGTGCAAGCACCTCAGCTTACCATGCCACTGGGCCATCTGTCCTGCCACATTTATGATGTAAATTTTATAAAAGATGAACACTTCTCATACTCTCTGCATGCAAGAAGATTAATAGTCGGGGTATATTTTTTTAATTACTGAATGGTATCACTTTAGATTTTATTTCTATTCATGCTGGAGGGTCTATACTACAGAGGAGCCAATTATATGGCTTTTCTGTCTGTGCTGCCGCGTAATAACAATGCAAACTGGGTACAGAGAGTCCTGATTTTTCTTGTGGCAGAAAAATATTTTCTGAACTTATTCTCAGTCACTTACCTTGCCACAGAAATGTATACATTTTTTTTCAATACCAAGAAATATTTGGTAATTAATTATCATGGAAAGAATTTGGAAAATAAACAAATATGTATTTATTTATTTAGTTTTTGTTAACCAAGTTCAAGTTTCAAGTTTAAGTTCAAGTTTATTGCAGGAAAACTCCATTGAGCAAGCTCATTCACAAGGAGGTCCTAGATCATAATAATAGCCAATAGACTTGTCATAAAAAGCAACATATACAAAGTAACATAAAAAGCATATACACATAAGATTGATATGCACCAGTTCATAAAATTACATTCTAACAGATTGAGGCACAGTAAGGTTCATGTAATGCCTGCTGCAGAAATTCGACCGAACAGGTACGGATTATTAGTGTAAGACAGTAGGGAGCTGGGCAGGTTGGGAGTATACTGTGGCAGGAGAGAGTAGGTGAGTAAGAGGAGGGTGTAAAGATAACAGAAGGGAGTAGTGGTATAAGAAGGAGGGGTTAGAAAATATGAGATGAGTAGAGGAATAGTGCAAGGGAGAGTAGAGTGAAGAGGATAGAGATAATGAAGGCAATAATAGGTAAGAATTTAGTGATTTATTGAATGGTTTCATGTCCTGGTAGGTATAGGTTTGGGGTGATTGATCTTGAGGCTATAAGGGCTCTGGGAGAAGCTTAAAAGCAATTACAGATATATTTTAATTTGGATGCTGTTAACTCTTTGAAGAAGTTGACCGATACCATACTGAATAGTTTCAGAGTGGTTTGGAGCTGTTCCATATTGTTGGAAGAGCATATGTAATAGCACATTTACCAAATGTGGTGTGAGTCCTAGGCACATCCAGGAAGATAAAGTTATATTTCCTGAGGGAATATGCACAGTGGAGATACTGATGAGGGATGTGAGGTAGCTTGGAAGTTTGTTCAAGAGTATCTTAAGGGACCAGGTACCAGCATGAAACAGCCGTCTAGTGGTAAGTGACGTCCAGCCGACTGCTGTGTAAAGGTCACAGTGATGGGTTCAGTATGGTGAGTTGGTGATGAACCACAGGGCATGGTGATAGAGTATATCCAACTTATTTAGGATTGAGGCTGCAGCGGAGCTGTAAATTAGGTCCCCATAATCAAGCAAGGGAAGAAATGTGGCCTGTACCAGCCTGGTTCTAGTTTCATTCGGAAAGAGAGACTTGTTTCTGAAAAAGAAACCCAACCTGGCTTTTAGCCTTCTAGAGAGGTCCTCGAGATGATCATTGAAAGAAAGTTTGTTATCCAGCCAAATGTCGAGATATTTGAATTTGCAGACAACTTCTAAGGGTTCGCCTAGCGAGGTGGCAACATAGGCCTTCAATGTTCCAGAGAGGAAGGGAGAAGAGTTACTATGAGAAAAAATCATGGCCTTAGTTTTCTTGGCGTTAAGAAGAAGCTTGGCATTAATGAAGTTAGTTTCTAGCTGAGCAAAGTCAGCTTGCAATACATCCCTAACTTCAGATAATGTAGAGCCAGAGGTGTACAATACTGTGTTATCAGCAAAGAAGTGAAGGTTGGAATTGATGATGTGAGAGTCAAGATCATTGATATACATGGAAAAAAGGATAGGTCCTAGGATGGAGCCTCGAGGGACTCCCCTGGCAATTGGCAAGGAGCCTGAGAATAGGCCATCAGCTTTCACTTTCTGGGTCCTTCCTGAAAGATAGCTGGTGAACCACTGAGCAGTGGAGGGAGTGGCACCTAGTTTTATAAGGCTGGCAATTAGTAAGTTGTGGTCAACTGTATTGAAAGCTTTACTCAGGTCTAAGAAAATTGCACCAGTCATCTTTTTGTTGTCTATAGCAGAGGTCCAGTCATTTGTAACTTTAGCCAAAGCCATGATAGTGCTGTGCTTAGACTGGAAACCAGATTGTGTTGGGTTTAACAGTGAGAAGGTTTCAATATGAAGTTTTAATTAATTATAGATAGTTTTTCCCAAAACTTTAGAGAGAACAGGCAAAATTGAGATAGGCCTGTAATTATTTAGATCACAAGGGTCACCAGGATTTGAAAAGGGGAAGGATATGGGTGGATCTCCAACAAGAAGGCACTGTGGCAGTAGAGATAGAGAAATTGAGAATATGAACAATGGGGGCTGTGAGATAGACATAACCTAGTTTTAGAAAAAAATGGTTCAAGGTCATCATCTCTCACTTTTCTTAGAGTCAAGATTGAGTAGTGAGTCTTCAACTTCTTTGTAATTAAGTGCACGCAGCTGGAAAGAAGAGGTTGAGGTATAGGGAGTATGGCTAGCACTAGCTTGATTAACCCCTCGACCTGCATAAGGTGAGGAGTCAAAAGCTAAGCCAGCAGTGACAAAATGGGAGTTGAGTTCTTCCAGGATTTGTGAATTACCTTCGATAGTTTTACCATTGGTAAGAATCTTGCCTGGAAGGGAGGGAACACTAGGCTGTCCTTCAATGGAATTAAGTGTCCTCCAGATTTTTTGTGGGTTCCCTTTGGCCCGTTCCAGGGTGGAAACATAGTAGTGCGCTTTTGCTGCCCGAATGCTTTTTACACACACATTTCTGGCTGTTCTAAAAGCCTGACAATCTCAGTGGCTCTTAGTGCACCTGGCCTGAGCCCAGGACTTGTCCCTATTAGTGATTGCAACCTTAAGACTTGGAGTGAACCAGGGGTTGGAGGTATGGTGCACCCTGACCTTAATAAAGGGGGCATGCTTATTTACTAGTGTAACAAGTAAGTACACTAAACAAAACTGATCCCTTTTTCAGGTGCTACTGGGAGATTAAAAGGAAAAAATAAAGACACATGTTCAGACAGCGTAACACATAGCAAATAGGTGGGAGTATGCTTATTTTAATCATATTAACTCTCCTGCTTGCATTTAGTTGCAATAGGAAATTAAGACAGAGCAGCTAAAATGGGCCTCTCTTAATCTTAATGCCCAGATAAGAAATATATCCCTTTAGTGTTCCTTTGTGTGAATTTATCATACTAGTAGTATTTCTGGTAACATCCAAAGAAATCAGCACCAGTTTGATCCAGTTAACTTTGTACCCCAAGATTTGTCCAACTTTCTAATTTAACATTTTAAACCTGGGTAAAGAGCTGTCTTTGTCTTCCAGGTTGAGCAGTATATCATCAGCATAAAGGTAATTAAGGTGTTCATTTCCACTCACTGAGATTCCTTCTATATCTTCTCCATGATGGCAAACCTCTGAAAGTAGTCCAATAAAGACAGTGAGCAAAAGTGATGACAGCTGTCAACATTGTTTTGTCTCTCTGCATAATTTTATGCATTTTTATGCTGAATTAATCCTAATTTGGGCTACTGGTGTATAATAGAGAACTCTAATCCAGTTAATGTTGATTTTAGTCCTACCTCTTCTAACACTGCAAAAATGAATGACCTGTTGACATGTGTCAGATACCTTTTGCATGCGTATAGTAAGTAATACTGTGCACTGTTTGGTGGTTAGATATGTAATTCTCAAGATTCTTCTAATATTATGAGCAAGTCTCATACCCTCGATGAAGCCCATTTGATCTTGGTCACTGACTGTATGAATTATTTACTTCAAACTATTCAATAGTATTCAGCACATTGTTATACTAATTGTTAAGACGGGATATGCATCTATATAAACCACAAGTATGGGCTGTGTTTGGTTTATACGATTTGAGAACTGAAGAACTCATAGCTACTCCAAAAGGTAGGGAAGCCTCATAGCTACATAAATTTCTTGAAACAGGGCTGCTGACAATAGTGCTAGGAGTTATTTATTTATGTTTTATTAATTGGGTGAGTCCAGTAGGACAAAGTCCATTTACAGGGTCAACCCAGAACACCAGGTAAATAGGATTTCCCCAACATGTCTATAGAAATCAATAGGGAACCCATCTAGGATTGCTGATTTGCTGAGAGAGCTTATTTTTTAAGGGTTTCTAAGCCATCCCAAGGAGATATTTCTTCCTCTAGAGTGTCTTTGTCTTACTGCATTTCATTAAAGCATTTATTGAAACCGATGATAATGTTTTTAAAATCTAGCATAATTTGTCCAATGTCTGGTATGCATAGGCTCTGATAAAATTTGTATATGTTTTGTTGCTAAAGATAGGTTTGAAACCATCTTGTAACTTGTTTACTGAGGTATAATTTTTTTTTCATGTTGAAACTGATATGGAAAAGCTTCTCCAGTTTTTCATAAAAAAAAATAGTACTTTTAATGAGCTCCTATTTTTTCCTTTTCCATTTGTGATTGTGCTATTTACATTTATTTCTGAGATCAATGCCTAATTGTAGGTCTTTTTCTCTGCTTGTTAAAATATTATTCCTGTCTGCTAAGAATAATTGTTTATCTAATTAAAGGTTCTGTTTGTTACTATTTTATTTTGAAGTCAACAATTATATCACTAAACCCCTGAGATAGGCTTTTAGTGAGTTGAGTACCAAACTATATTAACTGTGATAGGTGGTTGGTCTATGAAAAGTTAACTCTTGGGAACAATAATTTATGTTAACATGGCATCCATGTAATGGGAACAGTCAGCACTAACAGCCTCAGACACAAGAGCTGGGCTGGTTCCAATTTGCACTTTGTAAAAACATTTTTTTTACTTACTTTTTACTGCTGTGTAGTAGATTGTATCAGACTAATTTTCCTGACTTGTAAGCTGTCAAATAAGCTGACTAGATGTCAGCAAGGGCCAGGGAAGCAGTATGGACCAAAAAGAAGGCTTTCTATAAATACAAGGAAAAGCAGGGATAGGTATGGTGTGAGGATTGCCTACAGAAAAATAGGGAGCCAAAGAAGGCCATTAAGGAGGCCAAAGCAGACACCAAGCTGCATATTGCGGAGAGGGTCAGGAATGGAGAAAAAGAGTTTTTCAGATATATTAGCAAAAAAGGAAAACAGGTGGGGGAATTGTAAGGCTAGTTGAAGGGGTAGGGTGATAGGAAGATGGGCAAAAGACTGCCATCCTAAATGACTACTTTTGCTCAGTTTTCACTAAGGAGGACAATGAGCCCATGCCAGAAAGTGGCATCAAAATGGCCACTAAGGAAATCCTTTTTTTTTATTAAATAAGCTTTATTATTGTTTAACAAGCAAACACAACCACCAAGTACAGACAACAGAAGTACTACAGAGATAGAGCATTCAGAAACATAGATAGGATATGTTAACATCCTGCACACTTAAAGAAAAACATATGACTAAGAAGGTGTTACCTATATAAGGTTGTCTGTGGGCTCACCCCTTCCCTTCCCTCCCTACCCCACTGTCTACCACTGAATATGAATAATTTGACATGTAGATTACCCAGTAAGGAGTCCACATGAAAAAATTAGGTTAATGGTTCATTAAGAGGGTGTAAAGTGGGTCTCAGATTTGCTTATATTTATTCATCCTATCTGTGGTTCCTGCAATGATGCGCTCCACTTGAAGAGCAAACATAACCTCTTTGTATCATTCTACATAAGTAGGTGTGGACATGTCTAGCCAATGTCTCAAGATGACTTTCTTAGCACAGGCTGAGATTAGGGACATGTGTGCTCTTTGAATATGGCCTCTCAACTGAGTATAATCACCTAGAATACATATCTCAGATGTAAAATCCTCCGATAAAGCCAGCAGGGGGTTGAGGCGCCATTGAGTATCCTGCCAGAAGGGGGTAACTTTTTCACAAAACCACAACATATGAAGCATGTTGCCTGGAACCTTTTGACATATGGGACATTGGCTGGAGGGCAACTTGCCCATTTGATGAAGCTTGACCAGGGTAAAGTGCAGATTGTGGTTGATCTGAAATTGCATGTATCTATATCTGTCCCACTTAATGTATTTGTGAATGTGTTTCCAGATTTTAGACCAATGCCTGGAGGGAAAAGTCATTGTTAGAATGTTGTCCCACCAATAGAACCGTTGACCCTCCAAAGCCACCATCATGGTTAAAAGAAATGTGTATGTATATGAAATTAGATGAGAATTGGGCATAGAGCTGACATATATGGAAAGGGTGGTCCTTAGACCAATGACCAGAATCAAAGTAGTATAGTAGCATGTGGGAGATCTGGAAGTATTTGAAAATCTGGGTGGTAGGCCAATTGAATCAGGTACTGGCTACCTGAAAAGACATGAGTTTTTGGTCCATGACCAGGTCCTTGACTTTACTTACCCCCATGTTAGGCCAGAAAGAATGGGGTTTAAGAGTTTTACTGGAAATTAAAAGGTTAGGATTGTAGAAGAGAGGGTGGGCCGTATCCCTATAAACATCCATTTTGAGGAAAGAATTCAGCTGAGTTTGAGTTTGAGGCAAGGAATCTAAGGATGACTCTCATAAGAGACTAGGGAGATTTTTTTTGAGAACATAGGGAAGGACTTTGGAGTTGATATCATGCACTGAGCACAATGTCTGTTCAATATTTACCCAAGGGTGCCTGTAAGAGGAAACCCTTATTGAGTTTGTGGAAAGCAAATGGAATCTGAGTCTGGCCAGGTGTATAGCTAAATAATATAGATAAAAGTTGGGTGCTTGGTGCCCACCATCTATTTTTTGGTGAGTAAGTTTAAAGTAGTTTCGTCTAACTGTTTTCCCAAGCCATAAGGAGGAACTGATATTTTTATGCAAATGCAAGAACCAGGTTAAAGGGAGAGACCGATTAAACATTTGTAGAGGGTATAAGATGTGTGGAAGTACATTCATCTTAATTATGTTCATATGGCCCCAATGTGATAGGGGAAGTCTGGACCAGTGTGTAACGTCATCCTTGAGTGAGTTAACTACGGCATCCAGATTGAGCTTTCTCATATTGTAGGGAGAGGGATGTAGGTTAATGCCAAGGTATTTTAGCTTGCCAGTACACCATTGTAGACCCATGTGAGCAACATCGGCCCTCATAGTATACTTGTTAAGGAGAAAGAGTTTGGTTTTGTCCAGATTTAATTTGTAGTTCGAAATGGACCCAAACTGGGCAATAATCTGGAGGGTGGCGGAGAATGACTGAGCTGGGTAGGAGATGTGTAAGAATATGTCATCTGCATAAGCAGAAATGTTGTACTCGGAGTCATCAACTGTTATACTTCTTATATGTGGTGAATTTTTAAGTTTCCTGATAAGGGGTTCAAGAAATAAATTAAAAAGGTAGGGAGATAAGGGGCAGCCCTGTCAGGTACCTTGAGAAAGTGGAAAGGGAGTAGAGAGAACCCCATTACATTGAACCCATGCAGAAGGAGATGTGTATAAAACTTTAACCCAATGTACAAATTCAGGTGGGATACGATATCTGGGTAACAACATAAAGAGGTAATCCCAGGACACTATATCAAAGGCTATTTCTTCATCTTGCAAAACCAATGCAGCAGGTGTGATGGAGTCACTAGATGCAGACAAAAGGTATGCTAACTTCCTTAGATGGTCAGAAGAGAGCCAGCCCATGATGAAGCCCATGTGTTCTTCACTGAGCAGTGAGTCCCAAACTAGACCTAGTCTAGAAGAAAGAATTTTAGCTAGAATTATGAGGTCCACATTGATAAAAGAAATCAGTCTATAGTTGGAAATAAATAATGGATTTTTGCCTGGCTTGGGGAGAACAACGATGATTGCTGAGGTGAATGAGAGATCAGCTAAGCTTTCTTTAAATATATAATGGAAGGTGTCTAATAGGATAGGAGCCACCAAATCTTTAGATGCCTCACAAAAATTAGTTGAGAAGCCATCTGGTCCAGGTGATTTGTCAGGGGAAAGTGAATCAATAGTGGAACAAACCTCTGCAAGTGTGATGGGGGCTTTTAAACTAGCTAACAGAGGCTCATATAGAACGGGGAGATTGATGTCCTGGAGATAGGAATCCAGTTGTTGGGGGGTGAGAGAAGATGTAGGTGGATGTATAACTGGCCATAAAATTCCCTAAAGGCTTCAAATATATCCAGTGGAGAAGTGAGAAGAGATCCGGAGGCTGAATAAACAGAGGAGACAATTTTGTCAGCTATCTGTGCACGTAGGTGAAGGGCCAAGAGTCTGCCAGCCCATTCTCCCTGATCAAAGTAAGAAACTTTAGAGCGAAGCAGTAGAAATTCCACCTTTTCAGCTATTAATTGATTATATTGAGCACAAAGAGTTTCAACCTTTTCCCAGTCATCCATAGAGGAAGAGGGACAAAGATGAGATTCTGTTTCTGTTTTTTTTGCCTAAAATAAAGGAGAGGGCCGCAACTCTTTGTTTTTTGCACTTAGTAGCAATGCGAATTAATTCACCCCATAGTGCGCATTTTAAGGAACCCCAAAGGAAGTCTTTTTTATGCATAAAAGAGTCATTATACTCCAAAACATTGGTAATGAAAACTTGAAGGTGTTGTATATGATCATCTGACTTCAAGATTTGGTTTTGTTGAGCTTTCAGACTCTCTCTCTCTGTGAATATTAAGAGAGAGGTCCAGGTGAAGATGAGCAATTTGGTGGTCCAAGATTACTTTAGGAGAATATTACGCTAGATTAACCCTTGGGAGAAGGTTTACAGATATAAGGAAATAATCGATAAGAGTGAAAGAATGGTGAGAAAGGGAGTGGAAGGAGAACTCTTTGTTATCTGGGTGTCTAATTCTCCAAAGGTCAGTAAGGCCGAGAGTTTGCATTAACTCATGGATGGCTTTTTGGCCTGGTGACAAACCTTGCCTAATCTGATTTGATCTATCTACACTGTTGGATAGAACCCAGTTCCAATCACCCCCCAATATTATTGGGAGAGTAGACCAGGCTCTAAGTGTGGTCAGCAGGGTAGCAAAAAACTCAGGGTCATTCACGTTGGGTCCATAAATGGACCCCAGTATGACTTCAGAATGACCCAGGAGGGCTTGCAGGATAACAAAATGACCTCCAGGATCAGTAATCTCTTGTAGGAGTTGAAAAGGTATCCTACAGGCTATGATAATGGCAACCCCCCTTTTATGGAAGTCCAGCCCAGAACCAAACACTTGACCCACCCAATTCCTATGTAAATAATGGACTTAGCAAGGCAAGAGATGTGTCTCTTGTAAAAAAAAGCAATATCAATTTGCAGATGTTTGAGGTGCAGAAGAATCTTAGCTCTTTTAGCAGGAGTCTGGGACCCTTTTATGTTCCAAGAACAGTATTTATAACCAGCCATGATAAGTAATATGGTATAAATGGGTAGCCAGTAATAAACTAGAGGGCAGTTGAGCTATAATGTACAATGTAAAGGTAACAGACTCAGTGACAATGGCAGACAGACCCATAACCCAGAACCCTATTTCCCCCTTCCAACAACCCTCCTTTCAAAAACACTGAACCCCTAGAGAATGTGACAACCCCACCAAGCTTTTACTCCAATTGAGAAAACACAAGAGGATAAGCCTAAACCATTGATCAGACCCCTGAGAACCCCACAAAGTGAAGTCGCATCTGAGTGACCAAAGGGTCCCAGACCAGAAACCAAATGTGGAGCTTCCATTCCCGTTTTCAGCTTGTGACTGCAACCTCAACAAAAGCACAGTCATAGTCCCTCCCTCCCCCACCCCAACTAAACTAGTTCCATAATTCCAACAACCAGATCCTAAAGGAATGGATCAAACTACTGCCAACAAACTTAAGTTCTATGCAAGGTTAACACTGTGTGGATAATGTAAGCTACGACCATTATCTTGTTAGAAACTGATTTATCAGATATTTAGCTATATCTAATGATTCATTATAATACTTGTGTAAAGCCCATATGAGCAATCTTGTACAAAATCATAAACTACCCATCCAACTGATGGGTTGTACCAGGATCGGAAACAAAAAACAAACAACAAAACCAAAAATAAAACTGACCCAGAAGCTTAAGGGTGACCAACCCAGCACAATCTTGTCGAGCAGTCACCAATGATCCAGTAAAAAGGATATATCTGGGAAAGCAAAAATAAAATTTGGGACATTGATTGTAAGCAACTGATCATGGGTCAGGCCATCACATGACCAATTTATAATAATTGACCCTAGTGAGAGAAAATCAAAAATAAGTGTTAAGTAATAGTAGGTCCTGGAATGGAGCGGAACCAATCGGAAAGGGAAGCTTTCAGCATAATCTCTGTGTTTGGTTAAAAATAAACAAAATGAACAGTAGCTTGCCCATAAAAGTGAGTGCAGTTACAAGGTATTGCAGCAGCTTGTAGGTTCACGCAGCTTCCTTATGAGTATGCGCACAGTCGAGGAGGCAGCTGCTCGCACACATGGGATGGTGCTAAGGTTCCCAGAGTAGCCAGTGCAACTGGAATAGAGCACAGAACCAGACAATTGAAGGGAGAAGACTTTCTTGTGCCAGTTTTTAGCCAAAAGTCAAGGAGAGGGACGGATAGAACCTCCATGCTGGCAGTTCATTACATGGTGCACAGAAGCCCATGTGACTCAGTAGGCAACTTAAAGGAAGGGGACTCCGAGTGTAGATCAAAGAAGCTGGGTCAAGAACCAGGGGAGAACTGCTGGGGTAAGCAACCCGATATTTAGACAGCTGTGGAGCGCAAAATTAAGTAGAGAAAAAAAAAAAAAACAGAGCAGGCCAATAATCTTTGGTTTAAGCTGCCAATACAGGATATATCAATCACCTCAGATAGCAAGGTAGGGGCCTCATCAGTGCAGAATGAAATGGTTCTGGAACAGAGTCGCAAGGTCCATTGCCACAAGCTCAGCACTTTCAAAGGTTTTTCAAGAGCCCTGGTGCAAATCTGATAGCCTGACTGGGTACAGCATTCGAAATTTGATCCCGGTTGCAATTAGTTTAGTGATATATGGATGATATTTGGCCCATTTTTTCCGGGTTGCAGCAGACAGATCCTAAGCAATTCTTAGGGTCAAATCTTCCCACTTTATTTCCTATAAGTCTTTAATTGTGGTTAAGACATGCTGATGGTCTAGGTAAGTCAGCAGACGGAGGATGAAGGGCTTTGGTTTTGAGCCTGGCGGAGGTCTGGGCCATAAAGATCTGTGGGCCCGCTCAACAATGTAGCTACTTGAATGTGGTGGAGGGCCTGCTATTTTAGGCAGTAACTCTTGTGTAAAAGGAACAGGAGATTGACCCTCTGCTTCCTCTGGAAGGCCGAAAATCACCAGGTTGTTACACCTGTTTTGGCCTTCCAGATCTTCAAGTTTCAACTCTAGTTTGGTGAGTTTTTGTCTGAAGGAGGATAATTCAGAATCTGTATGGGTTTTCCAGTCTTCCAGCAATGTGGTGTGGGCAGAGATATCCACCAGAACTTTGTTTGTGTCCTTGAGATCAGATTTTATAGCCTTAAGGTCTGAAGCGAACTCCAAGAAAGCTGCCATGAGTGGTGCCATTTCAGAGAAGAATTTGTCCTCCGAGAGGGGAGCTGTTGCAGTGGCTGGCTGAGATCCTTTGCCAATGATAGCACTCTGTGTCTTGGCACACTTCGGCTGCTTATCTGGAGTTGGTGGAGGTGTCCGTGATGGAAGGGTCTGCTTCATTTCTGCCTCCATTATTCCTCAATTGGCCTGCTTTTCTGAAGCAAGTAAGTGACCGGATGAGTCTTGAAGAGCATATAGGGCTGTTGTAATAATATAGTTGGCAGCAGTTTCTAGCTAGATTGAAGGTTAATTTTTAATGCGCTGAGGTGGGAGCCAGGGAGATACGGGTCTGCTTAGCAGGAGAACATCACATCACCCTTGCCACTAAGGAAATCCTGGAAATGAGACAATCATTAACTAGTGAAAAGGTTCTGAAAGGGCTGGTAGCCCTTAAGACAGATAAGACCCCAGGACCAGATGAGCTGCATCTGAGGATACTCAGGGAATAGCAGTGGAACTGGCTAAACCACTGGCATGTCTGTTGAACAACTCACTTAGGTCTGTGGAAGTTCCAAGGGATTGGAAGGTGGCAGAAGTTGTATTGCTTCATGGGGGGAAGGATAAGGAGCACCCAGAGAACTACAGGCCTGTCAGTCTAACTTATTTTTTTTTTATTTAATAAGCTTTATTCATTTTAAGATTTTTTTTTTAACAACCTCCAAGTACAGTCAACATGATAATGCAACCTTCCAGGATAATAAAAAAAAAATTACATTATAATTGCATTCGCAAATAGAAAGAAAGAAAAGACAATAACCAAGCAAGGACATGCCAACATAACAATTCCATATTATAATACTTTTAAGTTGTCTGTACCCCTCCAGATCCTCCTCCCACCCCCCAGTCTGCCAAATGATTCTATATTTACTACAATTAAGAAAAAGAGAATTGAAATGACAGGACACTGAATGTAAAAGGAAAAAAAAAGGAAAGAAAAAAAACCAAGAACAATGAAGTAGATACTGGCTATTTGAATACACCCAACAAATATGACCCTGTGTTGGGGTGTTGGCAACAAAAAAACAAAACAAAATTATTTCAAATTAGAGCTACTGTACCGAGAGAAGGGTCTGAAGTATCTTCCACCTTTGCTTATATGCACTAGATCTATTCTTAATACCAGCCATTAAAAGTTCTGCTTGTAAGGCAAACATGATTTCTTTAAACCACTCCAAATACAGGGGAATAGATGAATCAATCCAGTGTCTTAATATTATTTTCTTGGCACATGCAGTGATCAAGGCCATATGTGCTTTCTGCTGTGCCCCTTGAATCTGTGTAAAGTCACCCAGAATACAAATTTCTAGAGTAAATTTATCTGTCATCGTAAGCATGGGATTGAGACGGTTTTGAATTTCCTTCCAAAAGGAATTAATAGAACCACAGTCCCAATGCATATGAAGTAAATCCGCTGACTCATTTTGAAATTTAGGACATCTACTGGAAGATGAAGCACCCATATGGCACAACTGAACTGGTGTATAATATAAATTATGAATGGAATAATATTGCATTAATCGGTACCTATCCCATTTAATATACTTATATAGGTGTTTCCAAATCTTGGACCAATTCCTAGAAGGGGAATGTGGTGGTAGAATATTATCCCACCAGTAAATTCTTTGACCTTCTGTATTGGCCATTTCGTTTAATAGAAATTTATATGAGTAGGATATAATATGCGATGTAGGAATGGATTCCACATAAGGGAGAACCACTAACATGAGGAGGCTAAACCATTTGTCCACTCCAAAGTGTTTAACCAGTAAATGAGTTATTTGAAGATATCTGAACACAAGGTTATCCAGCCATTTAAAAATGGATTGAGCCTTTCTGAAGGGAAGCAGTTTTTGATTTTTCACTAGTTGAGTCACCGAATTCACTCCCATTTGTGGCCAAAATTGGTGATGCTTAATATTCTTACCTGAAATGAGAAAATTGGGGTTAGAAAACAAAAATTGAGTAATATCTTTGGATGCCTCCACTTTTAGAAAGTTATTTAACTGCTGTTGAGTTTGAAGTAAAGCATCTAACGGTGTTTCCTTTAGGGCCTTCAGGAGATTCTTCTTAGAAATAAAGGGAAGAGTACTGGGGTCAATTCCATTTGCTAAGCTTAAAGCCATTTCAATTCTGACCCAAGAGGAGCAATAGGTAGATTCCAGTAGAGCTTCTGAGGGTTGGATCCAGAATCTAATTCTTGCTAAATGTATGGCTAAATAATAAATGTAAAAATTAGGGGCTTGCAGGCCACCATTGAATTTCTGCTGTGTAAGTTTAAGGTAACTACCCCTTACTTTCTTCCCTTGCTGTATGAAGGAACTGATGATTCTATGTATCTGTGTGAACCATGAAAGTGGTAGGGACCCATTGAACATTTGTAGGGGATATAAAATCTGGGGTAACACATTCATTTTTACCACGTTCAATCAGTCCCATAGTGAGATAGGCAGTTTTGACCAACACTTGAAATCTTCAGACAGAGTTTTATGGAGAACGTCTAAATTAAGTTTTTTCATAACAAGAGGGAGAGGATGAATGATTACTCCTAAATATTTAAAATTTTCAGTGTTCCAACAAACCCCCAGTTGAGCAATTTCACTCTTCATAGTAAATTTGTTAAGTGGATAAACCTCCGTTTTCCCCATGTTGAGTTTATAATTCGAAAATGACTCAAATTGGGAAATAATTTGGAAAGTTGCCAAGAGAAATTGAGATAGGTTAGTAATATGTAAGAGTAAGACATCAGCATAAGCCAATAACTTATACTCTGTCTGCCCAATTGGAATCCCTGAAATCAAATCAGAATTTTTAATTTTCCTAATCAAAGGTTCTAAATACAAGTTGAAAAAGATAGGGGAGATGGGGACAGCCTTGTCTGGCACCCTGGGATAGTGTGAAAGACGCGGAAAGAATGCCATTACAGTGGATTTGGGCTTTGGGAAGTGTATATAATAGTTTAATCCATTGAACAAATTATTGCGGGATACGGTATTTAGCTAACAACAAGAAGAGGTACTCCCAAAAGACCCTGTCAAAAGCCTTTTCTGTGTCTAGGGCAACCAATGCAGTGGAAGAACTAAGGTCTTTGGACACAGAAGAAAGATAGGTAACTTCCCTAAGATGATCCGATGATAATCTTCCCTTGACAAACCCTACCTGATCTTGACTAACCGAGGATTCCCAGACTTGGCCTAATCTAAACAAAAGTATTTTTGCCAATATCTTAAGATCCACATTAATTAACGAAATTGGTCTATAATTGGAAAATAAAAGGGGATCTTTATCTGGTTTTGAAATAACAATTATTAAGGCTTGCGTCAGGGTATTGTCGGATATACCATTATCAAAAATATACTGAAAAGTATCTAAAAGAATGGGAGCAATAATCTCTTTAAAGGAGTGATAAAAGTTTGTGGTAAATCCATCTGGACCCGGAGATTTATCTCTTGATAGAGATTCTATAGCGGTCAGTACTTCCGCTAAAGAAATGGGAGTTTTCAGGAAAATGGATTGATCCTCAGTTAACGTTGGGAGGTTAATATCTTGTAGAAAGTTGTCCATTTTTTGAAACAGGGAAGAATGATTAGGAGCTGAGTATAACTGTTGATAATATTCTTGAAATGCCTTTGCGATTTCTGGGGTTGAAGTAAGCAAGACTCCTGAAGACGAGTAAATGGAAGTAATTATTTTGTCAGCTATTTGTGTGTGCAACCGGAGAGCCACAAGCTTCCCAGCCCTTTCACCCTGAACGAAATATGAAATTTTAGATCTGAGCATGAGATATTCAGCTTTCTCAGTTAAAATCTGGTTATATTGTGCACAAAGAGATTCCACATTTATCCAACCCTCCTCTGGCACCGAGGGGAGAAGGTGACGTTCTAATTCCTCTGTTTGAGACTGGATAGAAGAGAGAGCTGCCGCTCTTTGTTTTTTGCATTTTGACCCTAATCAAATAAACTCCCCCCTTAAAGTGCATTTCAGTGCACCCCATAAAAAATATTTTTTAGGCATTGTTGGGCCATTGAAAGCCATGAAGGTGGATATAAAGTTTTGAATATGTGTTATTTGATCTTTGGATTTCAATAGCTGACTATTTAACTTCCACAATTTATCTCTGTGTATGTTTGGTGCAATATTGAGGTACAGATGGGCAATACGATGATCAGAAATTGCCTTAGAGGAGTAATAAGCCATGGAAACCCCCGGTATTAGATCTAGTGAAATAAGAAAATAATCCAGTCATGAAGAGGAGTGGTGAGGGAGGGAGTGGAATGAAAATTCTTTACTGTCTGGATAAGTAAGCTGCCAGGGATCAGTAATACCAATAGAATGCATTAAGTCGTGTAATGCTTTTTGAGAAGATGATAAATTCTGTCTTTTCTGGCCGGATCTATCTAGTTGATTAGAAATAACCAAATTCCAACCCCCCCCCCCACCAAATTATTGGAAATGAAGACCATGTGGCCAGGATAGAAATAAGATTCATAAAAAATTCCGGGTCTTCATTATTCGGCCCATAAATAGAGCCTAATATTAATTCTGAATGGCCCATTAGGGCCCTAAGGATCACATATCAACCTTCTGGGTCAGCAATTGATTGAATAAGATGGAATGGAATTTTCTGGGAAATAAGAATAGCAGTCCCTCTTCTACGGGAGTCAATACCAGGACCAAATACCTGGCCAACCCAGAGTCTTCTAAAACCATTTATTTGACTGGACAACAAATGCGTCTCTTGTAGAAAGGCTACATCTATTAGATGGGTTTTGAGATGAAGCAATATTTTGGTTCTTTTGACTGGGGTCTGTGCTCCTTTCATGTTCCAGGAAAAAAACCTAAACCCCGCCATTGCTTGTGAACGATCTGTGACACTTGAAAGGAGAAAAGAAGAGTTCCTCCTCAAGCAACAGCCAGTATCTAAATTCCACTCTATGAAAAAATACATCCCGACATATGGTAGACTTCCCAAGTACTATAATAAACCCCTCTCCATCCCAACTACTTAACCCCGAACTTCCAGCTCTATACAGATATCCCCTTGATCTCCCGACTTTTCCATCTACAAATAGTAATAATAAAAAACAAGAAAACTCAATCCTAGATATTAACGTGGGGAGATCAACCCCCATTGTCAGCTCTGTGACTGTGACCAGCCCAGGCAATCCGCACAGCACCCCGCTCCCACCCCAACCCCCCTACAAGAGAGAATGTAGAGGAAAAAGACTAGTTAGTGTCATTCCCCCTTAGTTTTTTAAAACACCATTAGTAAACCTAATATTAAGACTGTAATGTGTCATTACAAATCAATGTCAGTATTCCTTCAATAAGATTAACAGTATAACCAAAACTAGTCTTCTACCTTTATCCAGTAGACTGTAATTCTAACCGTTCTCCAAAATAACACACCTTGTGCGTAGAAAATGTGTCAGGCCATTGTTTGGCCGATTTACACCATTCAAAATTATGCTGTCCCAAACATATATAAAAAGAGAAAATGAAATAGCCTAATGTGTTTAAATATCTCAACCCTTGTAACCATATAGAGATTTCTGTTCCATCATTTCTCTGCCCATTACAACACATGGACCAACCCATTAAACAATTAACTCACAAACGTGCATGTATACAAGGGGCCCAGTCACTCTTATTGTCTACCTCTAAAAACAGTTGAAATATTGCAAATTACTGGTATCTGGAACTAAACGAAAGGCAATTTCAAACTAAACTTATGGGCAAGTGCATATTATATTGTCGCTCATTACATTGATAATCCCTGCCCAGTGTAACTCACATTAAGCATATCCCCCCCTCATGCTCAAGATCGAGCAACATTTCGTTCATATTAACTACCATGGACTATCAACTAAGATATCCTCCCCATAAAGAATGGGCAGGAAGTCTTTCGCTCCACAAAAAGGCATTTCAAATGAGGAAGGGGAAAAGAAAAAAAAAAGTATAAAGAGCTCTAAGCTTACTGGCAGCGCCTCAGAGTCACAGTTAAGGGCGAAGACTTACCGGCCATGTGATGGGGCAGATGCACAATAAACTAGCCCTAACCCAATGAAAGTAAACCAGGAGAAATTCCCTGGGACAATTTGTGTATGGAGCTTGTTAAAACTAAGGTTTGCCCCATCCTCGAGCAAACTCAAATAGTCTAGAAGCCCCTACAGTGACCATTACTCTAGGCCCTATAATTGAAACATTTTAACCAGGGCAACTCTCCTAATTAAAAAAAAGGAGAAGAAATTATAATAATACATAATGAAAAGCATAATAAGGACCACACGATAGGAGCTATAACATTGTCTGCAATTCACTGGTAGCTTGCAGCACGTCCTGAGACGATGTCTGAGAGCAGCCGAGAAGTACCAATGCCTCCTGGAACTGACCAGAACCAAGACTTAGTGACGACAGCAGGATAGCAGTCTTTTATCTTCTGAGTAGACCCATTCTGACAAAAACACCAACATTAGAAATCTTATCAGGAGCGCATTAAGATTGACCCCTTCATTAGGTTAATTTCCTGTATCTCAGTGCTGTGAAAATAAGTCCGGAAAGAGGATTACTAAATCCTGGGCTGCATGCTCGGCATTTTCAAAGGTTTTCCAAGACCCCTGATGTAGGACAGAGAGTTTTGCCGGATATAACATTCGAAATTTGATGCTTGCCGTCAATAACTTTACGATGCTAGGATGATACTCTGCTCTCTTCTGGCATGTTGCAACTGGCAGGTCTTGTGAAATTTGAAGAACAGCCTGATCCCACTTAATTTCTTGCAGCTCCTTAGCTTTCCCCAGAATGTGCTGACAGTCCACGTAACTTAGTAGCCACAAGATGAACGGCTTGGGTTTAGCTCCCGCAGGCAGTCTTGGTCTCAAGGACCTATGTGCTTGCTCCACCATATATTCATTGGCATGAAGAGGGGGACCAGCAATTTTTAACAGCATTTTCTGGGCAAATAATATGGGAGAATGGCCCTCCACTTCCTCTGGAAGGCCAAAGATAACTAAATTGTTGCGCCTGTTATGGCCTTCTAGGTCTTCAAGTTTAAGTTCTAGCTTATTCATTTTCTATCTTATGGATGACATATCTGAGTCAGCCCTGGACTGCCATTTCTCGAATGAAGTTGTACGTGCTGCAAGTCAGTTATAGCCTGATTTGTATCTTTGAGTTCCTCTTTAATCACTTTTAAATCAGATTAAAAGTCCAGAAAGGCATCCTTCAAAGGAGCTAGTTCAGCCAAAAACTTTTCTTTTGAAAGTGGAATATTGGTTGTTGGAGCTTGGGCCGGCTTCCCCGTGGCTGTAGTGTGGGTTTTGGGGTGCTTAGCAAGCTTATAAGGCATAGTGGGTGGCATGCGGGCCAGGAGGACCTGCTTCATTTCTGCCTCCATTCCTCAAGAAAACTTCTGTCTTTTTTTTTAGTGCAGAAATTCTCCAGTGAGCGCCTGAGATGTCCCGACAGCACAATGAACAAGCACAGGTAGAGTATGTACACTGGATACTGTTAAATCTTTATCATTGTAGCGTTTGTGGTGGTAGTGAGTGTCAGACACATCCGCCTACACTGGAACCATCACCTTACCCCCATCAGTCTAACTTCTATCGTAGGGAAGCTGATGGAGTCACTTATCAAACAGGACCTCACAGACTACATGGGAGAACAACAGGCTCCAGGATAGTAAACAGCACGGTTTCATGGCAGGAATATCTTGTTAGACTAACCTGATAGTTTTCTTTGACTGGGTGCCAAAAGAATTAGACAACTGCCATGCTGTGGATCTGCTCTACTTCGCATTCAAGAAGGCATTTGACTTGTTACTTCACAAACGATTGCTCAAAAAGATGGCAGACCTGGGTGCAGCTACACCCATAGTGAACTGGGTGGATAACTGGCTAGATGGGAGGCAACAGAGGGTGGTGGTCAATGGGGTTAAATCAGAAGAGAGAGTGAAGTTATGAATGTGGTTCCACAGTTCCACAGGGATCGGTCCTGGATCTGGTCCTTTTCAGCATGTTCTTTAATGACATTGGAGAGAGAATCCAGGACAGGTTGTGTCTCTTTGTGGATTACACAAAACTGTGTGGAAGGGTGGATTGTGATGAGGGAATAAGGGAAATGCAGACATACCTACAAATGCTAGAGGGATGGTCAAAGTTCTGGCAGTTAAAATGTAATACTAAAAAGTGCAAGGTAATTCACCTAGGAAAAAAGAACCCCAAGACAGAGTACTGGATGGGAGGAGACAGACTTAGCACTACAGATGAGGAACGGGATCTGGGAGTTATCATTAACAACTCATTTAAGCAATCGAGTCAGTGCAACAAGGCCTATAGCAAAGGGTAACAGGATGCTGGTATGTATCGGGAGTGGTACTGATAGCAGAAGAAAAGAGGCAATACTTCCCTTTGACAGATCCCTGGTGAGGATTCACCTAGAGTACTGTGCCCAGTTCTGGAGTCCTCACCTTAGAAAGGATAAGGATCGGTTTATTTATTTATTTCAATTTTGGTAACCGGGTAAGCCCACTGAGACATTGCAGTCCCTTTTTCAGGGGCAACCCAGGAAGTGCAGTACATTGGCAAAGACATGGTAGTTACAGTGGATACAATTGCATAATCCACAGATTAACAAATTACATCATCCACAGATCAAACTATCAATTATGTGTACTGTACATACAGATAAGAGGTGCTGCATGATGAAGACATAGCAGTTATAGTGGTTACAATTACATCATTCACCGAGTTACAAATTGCCTCATTTGCAGATACACTTAAGTACATAAGAGGTTCAGATGGCTTGGATACGTATACATAAGAGGTTCAGAGAGCATGGACAATTACAGAGTTTGGAACACAGGAACAAGAGTCATCAGAATCAAGAGCAGCAAGAAGAGGCAGAGAGGTGGCGCAATAAGGAGGATTGAAACTTAGCGAGTAAGGAGCAGGATAAGGTAGAGTGTAGTTAAGAGTTCCAGTCAGATACCGCCAAGTAGGCAAAAGATCTCTGGGCCATGGCTAACCGAGGCTTGGGTATTACGACAAGGGGAAGGGAGGCATATCTTAGAGCATATGGAGGTTGCCAGAGCCAAATAAGTTCTCCATGGTAAGCCAGATTGTAACGGTGTACCAGCTTGTATACTACACTCAGGGTGCCATACTGGAGTTTAGATTCATATGATAGCTAGCCCAGGGAGCAGAGGACATCACAATGGTGATGGCGGGCATTAACCCCTAAGGCAAACCTTCCTACCCTATGATAAGCCTGTTTATTTATTTATTTATTTTATTTATTTAACAAATCGAAAAGACCTTTAAGCCAATGGCTCTTTTACAGAGGTTCCACGTCAAGTCACAAGAATAGCAAATTACAATGGTTTCAGTAAGTAGTACAACATGAGGAAAGTAATTACATAAACAAAAGAACAATATGGCAAGATAAATATTGAATAAAGTGCAGCCAGTGGCCTTGTCTGAAGAGGGGTGAAAGGGATTACAAGGAGAGAAGTACAGGGGGGTGAATTGTGGGGGTGGAAGGAGCAAAATAAGGGCAAGAAGGGAGATGCCACAATGAAGTTTAAGCAGAAAAGACCCACAGGGCGGGGGATAGAGGGAGAGAACAAGGTGAGAAAACAGAGGAGAGAGGATGGAAGTGGGAGTGGAGGGGTAAAGGAAGGGGGGATGAGGTAGAATGAAAAGAGAGCAGGAATGAGAAAGGGATAAGGGAGGAAGTGCTGTGAGTGGAATAGCGCATCAGCAGCATAGGGCTATACAGAGGCAAATGGTAAAAAGAGGGCGGTCCCAGTGCATTTAACAGTTAGCAGAGATTAGGTATAGCAGTCACAAGAAACTCTGGAAACTAGGAATTGATGCAGCTTCCACTTAAATGGTCCCAAGGTTGCAGTCGTCGCAATCTCAGGAGGAAGGGAATTAAATAAATTAGCAGCTCTAACTGCAATGGATCGCTGTTGGAATGAGGTTCGACAGCGAGGGACAGTAAAGGTTTGGCTCACAGAACTTCATGTGCTCCAAGTGCCCCCGGAAGGGACTGAAAAGCTGAAGGGAACCTGGTGGTAGGAGACCAAGATCTGCCTTCTTAGCCAGAAGGCAGGCTTGATGTTCAATGCGAGCCTGGAGTTGAAGCCAGTTTGCTTGTTCGTAAAGGACACAAGTGTGAGTACGATATGCTGCACCAGCTAGTAGATGGTATGCCTTATTCAGAGCTGTGGTGAGCCGACATAGGGTTGTGTCTGTGACGGAACTATAAATGACAAAACCATAGTCAATAATAGACACAACTGAACTTTGTATAGCCAATCTGAGGGCTTCGGTAGTAAGGCAGTGTTTATGCCTATGTAGAAGGTCTAGGCGAATGTTAACTACCGTGGCAAAATTCTCAACTTGGTTGGAGTAGGAGAGCATACTATCCAGAGTAACTTCTAGGTATTTAAAAGACTGAGTCTGATCATGGATAACACCCACACTGTTTTTAATCACCAATTGTTTGGCTTTGTGCTTGCTGTGGGTACCACGGAAGAACTTGACCTTAGTTTTTTTTGCAGTTAAGCACCAACTTATGAGAGATGAACCAGGACTCAGCTTCAGTAAAACTTTCCTGAAGTTGGGCCGGAAGGAGGGTAGGGTCAGCAGTCTTTGAGAAAATGACTGCATCATCTGCGTAGAGGAGTACTGGTTCGGAACAGGATGATGGAAAATTATTGAGGAAGATGCTAAATAGAAGGGGTCCTAGTATCTATCCTTGAGGAACCCCAGAGTGGACAGGCAGTTTAGCAGAAAGGGCAGATCCTATTCTCACCTGCTGTGTGTGGCTTGCTAGATAGCTGGTGAACCACTTTAGGGCTTCTGAAGATATACCAAGCCCAGCAAGTTGATGTATCAGCAAATGGTGATTGACCATGTAAAATGCTTTAGACAGGTCAATAAAGGTTGCACCAACAGGTTGACCCTGATCAAGAGTATAGTGAATGGAACGTGTGAAATCCAGTAGGGCTGTAGATGTGCTGTGCCCTTTCCGAAAACCATGTTGTTGGACACATTGTAAGTTGTTTTTTTCCAGGTAATCCACAAACAGGTCAGCAACAATCCTTTCAAGTGCTTTGGACAGTGGGGGAAGAATAGATATTGGCCTATAATTCCCAGGTAGTAATCTGTCCACACTCTTAAAAACTGGTGTAACCAGAACAGATTTCCAGATCTGGGGGAATCATGAAAGTCCGAGGGAGCGATTGAGAAGCTTGGTGAGGGGGGCATAGGACTTCATCTAGAGTTAGGGTAAGAGGTTTTGGTCAAGGGAATCACTGCTTGTCCTTGTTCCTCCTAGAACTTTACGTAGGTAGGTCTTGGTCTCTCTTTCTGAGATAGCTTTGAAGTAGAAATATGGGTGGGTAGAGGCCTTTTCTGATTTGGTGGATGTAGAAGCTGTGCTGGGTGGTTCAAAGAAATTTGGGGGCAGAGTTTGGCTAAGGTCTGTGAAGGATGAATTAAATGTGTTGGCAATTAACATGGGGTCATGGGTGATAGACCCATCAACATTTAACATAGTTGAAGCATGTTTGGATGCTTTCCCAGTGATTTCTGAGATGTTTTCTCAGAATTGTTTCCCATCAGCCCAGGTCTTAGCAAGGATGTCCTTATAGTAATGCACTTTGTGCTCATGGATAGCCTTAGTACATGTGTTCCTGGCCATCTTATAGGCCTGTGTGTCAGGTTGACTGCCAGAGGTCCTGGCCCTATGCCAGAGGTGGTCACGATCTTTCATTTGAGCAAGAAGGCTAAAAGAGATCTAGGGATTATCAACTCCCCTGATTCTACATGTCCTAAAAGGGGTGTGGATGTCACAGGCTTCAATGAAAGTTCAATGAAGTATTGTAGAGCAGAGTCAATATCAGGTGCAGTTTCAATGTAAGACCAGTCTTGTTGTAGGAGGAGAGACTTTAGTGGCTGCAGGTGGCCACAGATGAGCGCTCTTCTTGTGATTGTTCTGGCAGGGGGCTTGATAAATTGGTTAGACCAATAACACTTGGTAGGAGAGTGATCACTGATAGTGTCAGGCAATACTTCAGAATGGGAGATATGTGTTGGATGATTCATTAGGAACCAGTCCAGGAGTGTGCTAGTCCCAGTCTTACAGTTTATCCTGGATGGAGTTGTTATTAACTGGGTAAAGTTCAGGCCTGTTAACTCATCCCTATGCCTCCTGGCACCTGACGAGAGCCAATTGACATTAAAGTCACCTAACAGGATGGTTTCTGTGTCTTGTTTTAGACTCATGACTCAGTTCCTTAGGGGTTTTAGGCCCTGTTTGGCACGGTCTGGGGGAATATAGACTGAGCCAATGTTGAGGACCTTGTGTGCACCGAGCATAACCTTACCAGCAAGGATCTGAATATCCTTAGCTGGTTCAGGAAGGGAAAGTGGATAGGCCAACAATGACTCCTTTAGGTATATTGCACAGCCACCTCCTCTTCTAGATAGTCTGTCCTGTCTGAAAAGTGAGTAACATAGAAACATAGAAACATAGAATTTGACGGCAGATAAGGACCACTTGGCCCACCCAGTCTGCCCATTTCTCTGCCTACTGGATAAGCTGCAGATCCTAGTTAACCAGCAGCTTACTTCTTTCTACCCCCACCCCCTAGAATTGCCTTATGACTGTCCCATGCATGCTTGAATTCCACCACTGTTTTTGACTCCATGACCTCCTCCGGAAGGCCGTTCCATGCATCCACAACCCTCTCTGTGAAAAAATACTTCCTTAAATTACCTCTGAGCCCCCTCTATCTTCAAATTGTGCCCCTTGTTCCTGCACACCTCTTTTTGAAAGATGCTACCCTCTTGGACTTTGTTGATTCCTTGAGGTACTGAAAGTTTCCATCATGGCCCCTCTCTCCTCCTTTCCTCAAGGCTATACATATTAAGCTCCTTAAGTCTCTCTTCATATGTCTTCCATGCAGACCCTGCACCATTTTAGTTGCCCTCCTCTGGACAGCTTCCATCCTGTCTATGTCTTTGCAAAGACTGGGTCTCCAGAACTGCACACAGTACTCCAGATGGGTCTGACCAGCTGTCTGTACAGAGGGATAATAACTTCCTGTTTTCTACAGGTGAAGCCTCCCTATGCATCCCAGTATCCCCCAGCCCTCCTTGCTGCCCTCTCACATTGCTTGCCCACCTTTAGGTCATCTGATATGACTACCCCCAGGTCCCTTTCCATTTTGTTGTTGTTAGTATCTCACCCCCATTGTGTACTCTTCCCTGGGTTTTGTTTCCATGTGCATTACCTTGCACTTCTTAGCATTGAATCTAAGCTGCCATACATTTGACCATTCCTCTAACCTTGCCAAGTCCCTTTTCATCATTTCCACCCACCTTGTGCATCAACTCTGTTGCAGATCTTTGTGTCATCTGCAAAGAGACATACTTTTCCTTCCAGTCCCTCTGCAATGTCGCTTATAAAGACATTGAAGAGGACCGGTCCTAATACTGAACCCTGTGGTACCCCACTAGTAACCCCCCTTTCTTCAGAGTGTACTCCATTTACTATTACTCTCTGTGTCCTATTCTCCAGCCAATTTTTTACCCAGGTTGTCATCTTGGGACCCACTCCCAGGCTAGCTAACTTGCATATTAATCTTTTGTGTGGGACTGTGTCAAATGCCTTGCTAAAGTCTAGGTAGACCATGTCCACAGCCCTTCCCTGATCTACTACTTTGGTCACCCAGTCAAAGAAATCTATCAGATTTGTCTGGCATGACCTTCCCACTGTGAATCCATGCTGCCTTGGGTCCTGTGCCCCTCTGGCCTCTAGATACTCGACAATTCTTTCCTTCAGAAGTGATTCCATCATTTTCCCTACCACTGAGGTTAAACTAACAGGTCTGTAGTTTCCTGCTTCTGCCTTGCTCCCACTTTTGTGAAGGGGAATCACATCTGCCCTCCTCCAGTCCTCGGGTACCACCCCATCCTCCCATGATTTGTTAAACAGGGTAGTCAGTGGTGTCACTAATTCCACCCTTAGTTTTTTAGAATTCTGGGATGAATCCCATCAGGCCCCATTGCTTTGTCCACCTTCAGTTTTAAGAGTTCTTTCAGAACCCTTTCTTCTGTAAATGGGCTGGTATCAACTTCTGTATCCAGAGTGTTTCTACTGTTTGTTTTAGGTACCTCCCCCTCTTCCTTTGTAAATACAGAGCAAAAATATTTGTTTAGTATCTCTGCCTTTTCACAGTCACCCTCTGCCCACCCTCCGCCTTTATTAAGCCTCACTATCCCTCCTTGGTCTTCCTTCACTCCTGATGTACCTATAAAAGGTTTATCCCCCTTCTTAACTGAGTTGGCTATCTTTTCCTCAGTTTGGGCCTTTGCTGTTCTGACTGCCTTCCAAGCTTCCTTTGCTTTAACTGATACAGTTCTCTGTCCTCCTCTTCTGTGATTCCTTGTACTTCCTGAAAGCTTTCTTTTTCTCTTGAACATTCACTGCCACTTCCTTTGAGAACCATAGTGGTTTCTTACATCGTTTAGTTTTGTTTATTTGCTTCACACAAAGGCTAGTTACCTCTGTGATGGCAGTTTTTATTATTCCCCATTGTTCTTCCACCCTCCTTCCTGCCCATTTGCTAGTGCATTCCTTAGGCACTCACCCATTTTGTAAAGTCAGCCCTCCTAAAGTCCAGTACCTTTGCCTTTGTATGGCTTGACTCTGTTGCTGTGTTTATTGTGAACCATACTGTTCGATGGTCACTAGTTCCCAGATGGCTACCCACTTCTACATCTGTGATCCTCTTCATCTCCATTTGAGAGAACCCGGTCTAAGATTGCTCCTCTTGAGTGGGCTCCAATACTAGTTGTGGAGGCATGTCCTGTAGGGCATCTAGAATAACCCACTCTTCGAGTGGCTGCTGCAACTGCACTCCAGTTAACATCTGGCATATTCAGATCACCCATCAGCAATATCTCCCCTTTTTCTGCCTTACTAAGTATACTTTCTATCATTTCCTTGTCCATTTCCTCCCCCTGAGAAGGGGGTCTGTATACAACCCCTGTGTGGATTGTGGTGCCATTGCCGGTCTCCAAATTTACCCACAGTGCTTCTTCTCCTCCCTGTTTTCCCTTTTGTTCTGCTGCTTTGATTCCTTCCCTTATGTAAAGAGCTACTCCTCCTCCTCTATTACCCTCTCTGTCCCTCCTGTAGATAGTGTATCCTGGTATGTTTACATCCCAGTCATGGTTTTGTGTGAACCATGTTTCTGTGACTGCCACGATATCCAGATGTTCCTCCTCCATCAAGGCCACTAATTCAGGAAGCTTGTTACTCAGACTACGGGCATTGGTACTCATTGCTTTCCATTTTTTGATGGCTTTACCTTCAGTTGCAGCATCCCCCACTGACCTTTCTACCTTGGTCTTTTTCTCATTTAGTACCCTGTTTTGTAGGGAGAGGCTGGGATTTTCCTGCTGCTTATCAGTGCCTCCCCCCTTGACTAGTTTAAAAGCTTGCCAATGAAGCATTTAAACCGATTGCTCAAAAGACTTGTTCCCTTCCTGGACAGATGCAGACCATCCTGCCAGTATAGGCTGGTGTCCCTCCAGGTGGAACCCCAGTCACCAATGAAGCCAAACCCCTGTGTTCCACACCATTTTTTCAACCATTCATTAAACTGCATGATGCAAAGTACCCTCACCTCACTCATGCCATTGACAGGCAGCACCGCTGAGAAGGATACTGTGTGTGCTACTTGTCTTAGGCCCCTCCCCAGTTCTACAAAGTCCTTCTGCAGTGCTCTAATCTCATGTTGAGCCAAGTCATTTGTCCCTAGGTGGACAATGACATCCAGCTCAGACTCCCGTGCAGCTGTTCTCATGATCCTGAGGATGCGCTTCCTGTCCATCCAAGCCATGGCACCAGGCAGGCACCTTACTTCAGTTTTCCTGCTCCCCAGTTCCATCCCCTAATAATTGAGTCCCCACCAGGAGCTGCTTCCTTTCCTGTGGTGTCCTCTGCCTCCCTTCCTGTGGGCCTCCCTTGTGACAGGTGTCCTCAGCCTCCTTAATCTCCTCTGTGGGTGCATCCATAGGGGAGCTGTGCTCCCCCAGAATGGTGTATGGATTGTGGAGTGGAACAACTGACTGGGTGTGCCTCTGTTCCACCATCCTCACCCTCCCTGAGCCCACTGTGGTCCAACTGCTGTGCTTTCTTTGCAACCTCTGAGGCAGTGGTGGTGGCTCTGGTACTCCCTGGATGGGGGAGGTTCCCTTCTTACCATCCAGTCTGGCCTGTGGGAAGGTTCCCTTACTGCTGTCCAGTGTGGCCTGAAGACGGGCAAATTCCTCCCTCAGGGCAGAGAGTTGTGTGCAAATAGGGCAGCATCTCAGCCTCCAGAAAGTCTCCCGGAAGACTGCTGCCCCACAGCCATTACATTGCACTACTCCCCACATGATTATGTACTTTTTTTTTGTTTTGTTTTTTTGTTTGTGTGTGTGATTGGTTTGTTATATAGCAATATATATATTATACAATGTGTATGCTTATATTTTCAGTGCTGTGTGCTAGAGAGGATATGACATTGATATGCACCTTGCACTCTTGAGGAAATGATATCAGAACCCCAGGTATAAAGGAACTATTTCTAGGGGTGGGTGGGGTGAGGGTGGGAAGGGTTGGGCCTAAACTGTGCCCTCACAAAACAATCAGCTAAGAGCTCTGACCCACCGCTGGATGAGTGCCTTCCTGTCAGCAAGATACCATACACAACAATTTGACAGAGCAAATCCTGCTAATCAAACAGAGAAAATCCAGACATCCAAGTCAGACACAGGTAAACCTCCGCAGCCCCAAACGGCCTGGTGGTTTGTGCTTCTGAAAGCAGTCAGCCCCAAAATAAGTCAGCTGTGCTTTAAACTCTTCCTGCACTGAAAATCTTAAGAATTGTAACAAGACTGTCTTTTCTGATTAAGTTCCTTATTTCACCTTTCAGTTAGAAGTAGCCTCCACCTGTAGAATATCTGCTACAAACCAAAGACAATTGCAAGGTTCACCTCCCTCTGTTGTGAGCACAACTCACTTTCTTGCAAATCCTATGTTCAGTATTGTAGCTCCCAGCAAGAGGTAGCTTGCCTTAAAAAATATTAGCTGTTCTGATGAGTTTGCTATAAAACACTTGCTTATAATACTATTGTTCTCAGGTCTGTTACAAAAGCTAACCTGGTAGGGTGATGGCAGAGCCAGGGGTAGATGGTGACAGCCATGTTTCAATGACTGACAGGATGTCGTGATTGTGTACTACAACCCAAGCAGTGAGGGCATCAAATTTTTTTAACAGACTGCAGATGTTCATACTCGCCAGAACAAGGGTACCCTGTGTTTTTTGCCATTGACTCCACATGAAGGAGGGCCTGGATTAGGGTGTACACTCCCAGAAATAAGGAGAAGAAGAAGAATGAGGTGTTTTAGGAGTTGTTTTAGTAAATAGAGTGTAAGGGGACGAGATTTTTCTCTTTAGACATACTTTAACAGGGCCCGTAGGAACAGAGAGACTTTTAAGCAGCACAACAACAGTGGGGTCAATAGAGGAGAGACAACTTCCATGTTTCACATGCAGCCTGCTGTGGTGTAGCTTCCATGGGAAGAAAGGGATACAGTATGTTATATCGACACTGGTGACCATGCCAATTTGGATAAGAGGAAGCTCTGTGGTAGGGAGGCCAGGGGTATGAGATATGGGATGCCACCCTAATGAGAGAGGTGAGACAAGATGGTTGTGTTTGTAGTAGTGGGGTACCATAAGTAAGGAGGGGAAGCAGGGTGGTGGCTGCAACCTTGTGGCAGGAAGCCAATGCAAGGAAGGGATGGATGCAATAAAGCAGGCCCAATGTTTGGTTTAGAGCTTTGGTTAGGAAGGTAATATGAGTGTCCAGGGAAAGTGAGGCATCTAAGGTGACACCCAGGTATTTAAAGGATTGGACAGATTCAAGAGCATCATTATTGAGAGAAAGTATCAAAAGAGGGAGATGGATGTGGAGGAGTGGTTAGAGAACAGCATGCATTTTTTTTTTTGGTATTGAGGACAAGTTGCTTCTCTAGAAACTAGCCCTCAAGAGTTTGGAAGACCGATGCTAGCATACTGTTGGGCCAACCAACGTCTGATGAAGAGCAGTAAACAATGGCATCATCTGTGTAGAGAAACATAGAAACATAGACTTTGATGGCAGATAAGGACTGCTTGCCCATCTAGTCTGCCCATTTCCCTATATATTGGACAAGATGCAGATTCTAGTTACCCAACAGCCTACTTCCTCCTACCCCTCACTATAATTGCCTTATGTCTGTCCCATACATTCTTGAATTCCTCCACTGTCTTTGACCCCATGACCTCCTCAGAAAGGTGGTTCCATGGGTCCACCACCTTCTCCATGAAAAAATACTTCCTCACATTACCCCTTAGCCATCCACCCTCTATCTTCAAATTGTGCCCCCTTGTTCTTTCACATCTCTTTTTCTGAAAGATGATTCTGTCTTGGACTTTGCTGATTCCCTTGAGGTACTTGAATGTTTCTATCATGTCCCCCCTCTCCCTCCTTTCCTTAAGTGTATACATATTAAGCACTTTTAGTCTTTCTTTGTATGGCTTCTGTTGCAGACCCTGCACCATTTTAGTTGCCCTCCTCTGGACTGCCTCCAACCTGTCTATGTCCCCACGGAGATGGGGTCTCCAGAACTGTATGCAGTACTTTAGATGGGGTCTCACCAACTGTCTGTACAGAGGGATAACAACTTCCTGTTTTCTACTGGTGATGCCTTTCCCTATACATCCTAGTATCCTCCCAGCCCTCCTTACTGCCTTCTCACATTGCTCACCTACAGTGGTAGCCACAGACATTGCCAGCTATTTCCAGATATTTCACAAAATTTCTGAAGAGTTTCTCTCTGCTGCCCCTACTGTTTAAATGCAAAAAGCATCAGATATTTCTGGAAATATCACAGAAATTTTGGGAAATAGCGGGCAGTGACTGTGGCTACTACTGTACCTTAAGGTCATCTGATATGACTACCCCTCGGCCCCTTTCCATTTGTGTTGTTAGTACCCCTCTCCCATTGTGTACTCTTCCCCTGTGTTTTTGTTTCCCAGGTGCATTACTTTGCACTTTTTTGCATTGAATCTAAGCTGCCACATGTCTGACCATTCCTCCAGTCTTGCCAAGTCCCTTCTCATCCTTTCCACCCTCCTTGTGTATCAACCCTGTTACAGATATTTGTGTCATCTCCAAAGAGGCATACTTTTCCTTCCAGACCCTCTGCAATGTCTTCTATAAAGACATTAAAGAGGACCAGTCCTAGTACTGAACCCTGTGGTAACCCACTAGTAACCCCCCTTTCTTCAGAGTGTACTCCATTTACTATTACCCTCTGGGTTCTGTTCTCCAGCCAGTTTGTTACCCAGACTACCACCCTGGGACCCACTTCCAGGCTGACTAACTTGTTTATTAATCTTTTATGTGGGACTGTGTCAAATACCTTGCTAAAATCTAGGTAGGTCATATCCATAGCCCCTCCCTGGTCTACTGTTTGGTCACCCAGTCAAAGAAATCTATTAGATTCATCTGCATGACCTTCCTGCTGTGAATCCATGCTGCCTTGGTTCCTATGCCCCGCTGGCCTCTAGGTACTCAACAATTATTTCTTTCAGAAGTGATTCCATTATTTTCCCTACCACTGAGGTCAAGATAACAGGTCTGTAGTTTCCTGCCTCTGCCTTGCTCCACTTTTGTGAAGAGGAATCACATCTGCTCTCCTCTAGTCCTCAGGTAACACACCATCCTTCCATGATTTGTTAAAAAGGGTAGTCAGTGGTGTCACTAGGTCTCTCCGTAGTTCTTTTAGAATTCTGGGGTGAATCCCATCAGGCCCCATTGCTTTGTCCACCTTAAGTTTTAGGAGTTCTTTCAGAACCCTTTCTTCTGTGAATGGACTGGTATCGACCCCTCTGTCCAGAGTGCTTCTATTGTTTGGTTTAGGTACTGCCTCCTCTTCTTCTTTTGTGAATACTAAGCAAAATTATTTGTTTAATATCTCTGCCTTTTCACAGTCACCATCTACCCACCTCCCCTCCCCTTTATTAAGCCTCACTATCCCTCCCTTGGTCTTCCTTCTCTCCCTGATGTACCTATGAAAAGTTTTATCCCCTTCTTAACTGAGTTGGCTATCTTTTCCTTGGTTTGGGCCTTCGCTATTCTGACTGCCTTCCCTGCTTCCTTCTGCTTTAACTAATACAGCTCTCTGTTCTGCTCTTTCTGTTATTCTTTGTACTTTCTGAAAGCTATCTTTTTCTCCCTAACCTTTCTTGCCACCTCCTTTAACAACCGTAGTGTTTTTTTACTTCATTTAGTTTTGCTTATTTGCTTCACATAAATTATTGTTGCCTTTGTGATGGCAGTTTTGATTTTCCCCCACTGTTCTTCTACCCCTCCTTCCTGCTAATTTGCTTGTGAATTCCTTAGGTACTCACCCATTTTGTCAAAGTCAGCTCTCCTAAAGTCCAGTACCTTTGCCTTTGTATGAATTGACTCTACTACTGTGTTTATTGTGAACCATACTGTTTGTGGTCACTAGTTCCCAGATGGCTACCCACTTCTAAATCTGTGATCCTCTCTCCATCTCCATTTGAGAGTACCAGGTCTAATATTACTCCCTCCCGAGTGGGTTCCAATACTAGCTGTCTGAGGCATGCCCCCTGCAGAGCATCGAGAATTACCCCACTCTTGGATGTGGCTGCAGCAAATGTGCCCCAGTTAACATCTGTGCACAGAGGCCCCATCAGTTATTTGGTAATTCATTAATAAACAATGAGAACTGTAAATGGCCTAGGATGGATCCCTGAGGTATGCCATGGGTTATAGGTCTGATGTCAGAGAGAGATCTGACCCACTTGGCCCTTTGCAAGTGATCAGTAAGGTAACTTGGAAACAAGTTAAGACACTAGCATCAAGGCCATGGGAGTATAATTGCTGTAATAAGAGATTGTGGTTGTCCAAGTCAAAGGCCTTTGCCAAATTGACAAAGATAGCCCAGGTGACAAAGCCTTGGTCCATTGCATGGAACAAGTCAGATGTGACTTTTATTAAAGCAGTGAGGGTAGTGTGGGTTTTTCTGAACTCATGCTGGAACATTGAGAGATGGTACTGTTCTAGATAATCCTGTAAGTGGTTATAGAGTATTTGCTCTTGGATTTCTGCCAGTGGACAGATGATGTAAATAAGTCTAAACTTCTCAACCATTGTGTTGGGTCCACCCTTGTAAATGGGAACAACCACGGCAACCTTCCATTTATCAGGGACAGTTCCCATAAGTAAAGAACGGTTGAACAGGTCGTGAACTGGGTGGGCAAGGGCTGCAGCCCCTAATTTGAGACATTTGGATTCAAGGGTGTCTTGACCGAGGGAGTTATCAGCTTTTAGATTTGTGAGGTGCCGGTGAACCTCATTGAGGGTGGTGAGTTTAAGGTAAAAGGCTGGGCAAGCACCAATGTCCACTGGTGGGATTGGGGAGGAGAGTGAAGGGGGGAGTTGGTAAAGAGCACAGTATATCTATGTACATCAGTGAAGAAGTCATTAAATCCAGTGACGATGGACTGGGGGTCTGAGAGGACAATGCCTTCAGTAGTGAGAGAGCTTGGGGCCTCAGAGGTTTTTCCTTTGATTAGGAAGTTCACTTGCCTCCAGAATACTTTGGGATTGCAGAGATGCTCGGTTTGGAGAGCCTTGGAGTGGGTGCATTTGGCTTTGTGAATAGAATTTTTACACATGTTCCTGAGCTGCCTATAGGCCTGCCAGTTAATTGGCAGCCCACTACATTTGAAGGTTTGCCAAGCCCGGTCAAGAGAGGACATGAGCTTCCTAAGATCTTTAGAGAGCCAGGGAGCTTTGATTCCTTTATAGCTTCACCTCTTCATAAGGGCATGAAGATGAACTCTATTTGTGAAGTTGGACACGAAGAAGTCGAGGACCTAGCTGATATCTGGGACAGTGTTTATAGGCCCTCAGTTGGCATCCAAGGCAGAGGTGAGAAAAGCACCGAGATCAAATCGGGACAAATCCCGGACTAGTGTGATCTTGGGTGGGGAGGTTAGGAAAGTTATTTTGCAAGATACAGAATATTGGGCAGCGATCACTGATGCTGTCAGAGAGTACACCCACAGATTTCACCTTGGGGTCACAGTTGGTGACCACCCAATCCAGTTGCCTGATTTTTTGTTTATTCTTGTAGGATCAATGATGAGTTGAACCAGGTTACAATCAGCAAGGGTGGCTCATATATTGTCAGAGTTTGGTTTCAGCCAATCTAAATTAAAGTCACCACAAAGTACAATGTCATGGTGAGCAAGATTGGCAAGGGAGGTTATGAAGGGGGGCAGACAGATAGAGGCCTTCTTATGGGGCAGAGAGACACAACCCACTCTTAAGTTTTTTGATGGAGCCAAGTGTCAGGGAGAGAAACAGGGATTCTGCTGCTGGGAGTCCAGGGATGGGAGTAAGAATTTTTAATGGCATCTAAGCCAGTTCAGACATACAAGAGGACACTACCTCCTCATTTCCCCAGCTGATCCTTCCTGAAGCAACTGTAGCTGTGAATTACTATCTCATGTTGCTTGGTGCTTGGCTTTAACAAGTGCTTTGAAATACCTAGTATATCCAGAGAGTGTTGAGTAACTCAAACTTCAGGTTCCACAATCTTAGGGTGCCTACTCCAGTCATTTATATTAGGCTGAAGATAGTGCAGCTCAAAGTAACAAAAATGATTCAGAGACAGCAGGGCAGATCCTATGAGGAGTACCTCAAGGCACTAAATATGTATGAACACATGAACATATGAAATAGCCAGCAGAAAAGGCCCACAGGTCTATCAAGTCTGCCTGAGTGTGCAGCTCACAGTTTAATACACCTGCAGCTGCCCCCCAATCCCCTCCCTTCATCCTCTCCCCTGGACCTATCCCCATTCTGTTCTTGTCTGTACAAACCCTGCTCCTGACTCCATCCCATCCTCATTTAAGTCACATGATGCCTCAGACCCTTTATTAGCAACGTGACACAGCTCCCGCCTGTTCCTACTTTGAACTAAGCTTTTAGTTAGTATTTCCTTTATACTTTTACACTATTCAACTGGTGTCTGTTCCTGAAGTTATCCTTACCTGGATTGTGCTGAAAACTGACCGTTGGGAACTGCCAAACTAAAGGAGGAGATGTGGCAACCTCCACCAAAACACATGCCACCCACAATGCCAGACAAATCATCTAACCACTCCAGTGCCAAGGAACTGAATGTGGGGTGAACGACAACTGCAACCATGGTGCCTGTACCATTTTCAATGGAGAAATTTCTCAGTGAGTTCAGCCCGTTTAAAGAAACTCTGAATGAACTTATGCAGGAATTAAAATCTCTTCGGGGTAGTTATATCAGATCACCTAAAGGTGGGCCAGCAATGTGAGAAGGCAGTAAGGAGGGCTATGGGGATACTGGGATGCATAGGGAAAGGCATCACCAGTAGAAAACAGGTAGTTGTTGTCCCTCTGTACAGACAGTTGGTAAGACCACATCTGGAGTACTATGTACAGTTCTGGAGACCCCATCTCCGCAAATACATAGACAGGGTGGGGGCTGTGCAGAGGAGGGCAACCAAAATAGTGCAGGCTCTGCACCAGAAGACATATGAAGAAAGACTAAAGGAGCTTAAGATGTATAGCCTCAAGGAAAGGAGGGAGAGGGGGGACATGATAGAAACTTTCAAATACCTCAAGGGAATCAACAAAGTCCAAGAGGGTAGCATCTTTCAGAAAAAGAGATGTGCAAGAACAAGGGGGCACAATTTGAAGATAGAGGGGGGATGGCTCAGAGGTAATGTGAGGAAGTATTTCTTTACAGAGAGGGCTGTAGATGCATGGCATGGCCTTCCTGAGGAGGTCGTATAGTCAAAAGCAGTGGAGGAATTTAAGAATGCATGGGACAGACATAAGGTAATTCTAGTGGGGGGTAGGAGGAAGTAGGCTGTTGGTTAACTAGGATCTGCAGCTTATCCATTAGATAAGGAAATGGTCAGACTAGGTGGGCCCTGTGGTCATTATCTGCCATCAAATTCTATATTTCTATGTTTTGGAAAGACCGTGGAGATCTGGACCGATGTATGGGAGATGCAGAGGCCCCCAGCTATTCTCTGGAACAATGGCGAGATCGAACTGACCCTGAGATATGCGCATTTAACAAAAATGGTCCCTTATAGAAAGCAAAATGGAAGACTTGGAAGGGAGTAGCTGAAGGAACAACATCCTCCTCTTTGGTCTTGCCAAATCCACTGAGGGCTCATCTCTTATCATCTTTGTTCAAAAACTACTGAACAATGTTGTCGGGCCATCACCAAATAACCCCTAATATATTATTGAGCTGGCACACTGCTCTCTTCACCCGGTACCCTCAGAAGGATTGTCCCCCAGACCTCTCATTCTGAAATGTTTTAATTATTTAGACAAGCAACATGTTTTGCAGAAGGTCCAAGAACTCTGGGAGATCTCTTGGGAGGGGGTGAAACTACAAATCACTCAAGTTCTGCCCACTTCAGTCTGCCAGAAAAGAGCTGCTTACCATCCTGTGGTTACCAAGCTGTTTGCTGCCGGGATCCGTTTCAAGGTTGTATACCCAACTCGACTATATATGCAAATTCAAGGTAGTTGGCGATCATTTGACTCAGTGAAATAGACTTCCAAGGATCTGAAGGAACTCCTCCCTGATCTTTTCAAGGATTGGTGAAGTCTGGTAATCTTTCTGTGATTTATCACTATTGTACAAGTGAAGATCAATCAATCAATCAATCAAATCTTTATTTATTCAGGCGAACATCATTGAGCACAGCTCATTTGCAAGATGGACCTGATAAGGTCAAGGCTCAATAATTGGTACATGTATAGGAAGATTTAAAACACGTATATACTTATATACAGTAATCAAGGTTCAATAATTGGTATATGTACATGAATAATTAAAACACTTATATACAGAAATCAAGAACAGAAATTGTTTAAACATAACAGGATATGGTAGGAACATATGAGATGCACTCTAGGTAAACCAGTATATACATATCAACATTGGCAGTAAACATGGTATACATTCAACATGATATACCCAAGATTCCAAAGATCCAAGGGAAGTCAATGTGGACAAAGAGAAATAGTGATTGGATGACTGAAAGAGGTGGTCATAGACTGAGACAAGTGACATGGTAGGAAGGGGTACGCATGACTAGAGTAGGGGCTGGTGCTAGAACTGGGAGGTGAAAGGCAGTGATAAGGGCTAAGGTAGGAGCCTGGAGTTAATGGGAGAAGATTATAGCCAGGGGGTGAGGTATCTGTTGAGATGAATTCTAGGGAAGTGAATTGCCACGATATGATGGCAGCCTGAGAGGGGGAAGGAAAGAACTGCGAATAAACTAGAACTTGTGGAAGCAATTGCATTTTTCAGGGAAGAGACTTAGGTATAGATGCTTGAAGGATGCTAAGGATACCCGGTTGATCAGCTTCAAGGACTTTTGAATCATGTTCCATGATATAGCTAGATTATAGCTGATAGCAGATCTCCCATGCAGGGTGTTGACTTTAGACACTTTGAGCATAATGAAATTGTAGCTTCTTAGGGCATAGGTGCCAGCTGTGGCCTGTGCGAAGCAGTCTAATATATAGTTTGGAAGCCTCTTAGTCGAAATTCTGTATGTCCACACTGCAGCATTTCTGTTTCTTCTGAGATGTAGAGATGTCCAACCGACTGCTGCATAGAGAGAGCAATGGTGAGTGTTAAATGGTAGATCTGTTATGAACCTCAGAGCTATGTGGTATAGTGTATCCAATTTGCATAGGTAGGAGATAGGGCAGTGACTATAGAGGAAGTCTGCATAGTCAATTACTGAGAGAAATGTGGCCTGGACCAACCTCATTTTGGAATCTCTGTTTAGAAAGTGCCTTATTCTAAAAATAGACCAAGTCTCTGGTGAAGCTTTTTTAAAAGTTCTTCAATATGAACTGTGTAGTCAAGTTTGCTATCTATCCACACCCCAAATACTTGAATTTTCTACATAATCAAGGCTTTCACCAAGGATAGTGGATAGCTGGGGGAGGTTGTTTAGTAATGAGGGATTTGTATCGCTTGGGTGGGAGAAAACATTGCTTTTGTTTTCTTTGCATTTCAAAGAAGCTTTTTTTCCAATAATTGATGTTGTAGTATAGAGAATTCTGTTTGTAGAACTTCACAAGCTGTAGCAGGCGATGGGTTGCTGACATATAAAACAGTGTCATCTGTGAACAAGTGTACAGTGGCTTGGTAAGATTCGAATCAATATTGTTAACATAAATGGTGAAAAGGATAGGGCCCAGGATAGATCCTTGTGGAACTCCTCTTAGAAGTGGTTTTACTGGAGATAGGTCTCCTTCAGCTTTCACTTGATGTGTTCTTCCTGTTAGGTAACACCTGAACCATGTAAGGGAGGATGGATCCAAGCCTATGGAGTGCAAGGAAGAGAGTAGCAGCTCATGGTCCACCGTATCAAATGCCTTGCTTAGATCAAGGAATACAGCACAAACGCTATTCTTTTTATCCAGTTCGGTTTGCAATCGTTTGTAACTTTAGCCAGTGCAGAAATAGTACTATGCTTAGACCGAAACCGGATTGTGCTGGATTTAAAGATTAGATTTTTCAAGGTAATCTCTTAATTGGATGCTTACCAGTTTTCTAGCAGCTTAGATAGTACTGGAAGGATAGAGATTGGACTATAGTTGTTAAGGTCCATGGGGTCCCCTGATTTCAGTAGAGGGAAAACTTGGACTGTTTTCCAAGTTGCAGGAATAGAACCAGATTTTAAGGACAAGTTAAAAAGGTGTGTTAAAGGAACTGCAAGTGCATGCATTGCAATCTTTAGAAAGTAGGGGTCAAGGGAGTCAGCACCTGCACTTTTTTTTATATCCATCTGCGAGATTAGATCCTCCACTTGTTTCAACAGAATCGGTTTGAAGGAGAAGGAGGATTCAGCTAACTGAGATCCTGTATACTGGGAGCTTAACTGAGCACATAGCAGATTAGCTGGAGAGGTATCAAATGCAAGGCCAGCGGTTGTAAAATGATTATTGAATGCATCCAGTATTTCCATTCTGTCCAAGATTGTCACCTTGTTGTGGTGCATTTGAGCTGGTAGTGAAGTGCTAGGATCTTGTCCCGTTATGCCCTTAATAGTGCTCCAGAACCTGGCAGGATTGTGGTATGAGGAGTCGAGTTCAGCCATGTAGTAGGCAGCCTTAGCATCCCGTACTATTTTGGTACAGCTATTCCTGGCTTTCTTAAATATCAACCAGTCATTTGGGTTCTTAGTCTTCCTTGCCTTTTTCCAAAGCTTATCTCTCTCAAGCAGGGCTGATTTAAGGTCAGGTGAAAACCAACGACAAGATTTGTTTTTAATTCGAACTCTAGTAATTGGTGCATGAGTGTTAAGGGCATCTAGTATTATGCTATTTAACACCTGATGAGCTTTTTCCACTGAGTCTGCTAGGTAGAACTCTTGCCATCTTGTAGAGTGATTTAGATCATGAAGATATGCCTCAGAGTTGAAAGTTTTCTTGGCTCTCCTCAGTAGGAATTTAGCTGGGGTGTTAGTTTACGGATGACCTTATTCCAGCAATAAGGCAGTGGTCACTTATGTCGCTGAAGAGCACTCCAGCATGTGAAGAGGTGGGGTTTGTTCACCAGCATGATGTCAAGTAATGTGCTGTTGCTCAGATTTTTTTGTTGATTCTTGTTGGTTCATATATAGTTGTGAAAACCATATGTATCACAAAATGATACTAAAGGAGCCAGGCCTTGGATAGCCAATTAAGGTTTAGATCACCTAGGATTATGGTCTCTTCAGTATCCATCTTGATTTGTTTCCCAGGTGGGCTAGAAGCTATGATCCGCTGAAGGGGGCATGTAGCAGCCAACTAGCCGAAATGCTGCAGTGTTGGAGAGAGCCACTTTGAGGGATAGACATTCGAATTCTTTGGGCATAGATGTTGCATCTAAGCAAGTTACAGATATATTGGATTTGACATATATAGCAACTCCCCAACCCCTTGTCTGGCGATCCGCTCTGAATATTTGATAATTGGGTAAGTTTAAGTCTCTGTCTGCTGTGGCGGGTCTGAGCCATGTCTCCGATACCACAAGAAAGTCTGGCAAAGTATGGGCAACCCAGGATTGTATCAACGTGAGCTTTTTTAGCAGACTGCAGACATTGATATGTAGAAAGCTTAGACCTTTGGTCGAGGCTAAGTCTGCTGGTGAGGTAATGCACTGTGGAGGTCCAGGGTTAATTTCCACATTTCCAACACAGATCAGGAAAAAAATTAAAAGTTTCATAAGGGCTTCAAGAGAGAAAATGAGGAGACTATCTTTGGTCCTCCTTTTTCTATTCAGGGGCTTCTGTTTTAAGATAAGCCAGTCAGGGTTATGGGTTCGTGCCAATACACTCAATAGCAATCTGGTGGTCAGGCATAATGGGGAACTGTATACCCAATAATGGGGTACCGAGCGATATGTTGATAGAGCAATTTGCATCCCTACATGGAGGTTACCCCACTGGTTAAATTGTGGCATAGGTAGTGCATAGATAAGGATCCGGTCCTTCTTTAATAATGGTGAAATAGCGAGACTAGGAAGGTGGAACGCACTTTTCAGTGTGACAGTGGCAGGGAGGATGTCTTTTTCCCTGAACAACATGAAGAACATAGCCAGGAGTATCCAAAGGGATCCCCCCATTATGAAAGCAAGGTTGATGATTAAATGGAACTAGGAAACAACAGTGTAGTAGCAGGGAGAACAATAAGGAAGGGTTGCTGATTTGGCAGTACAGCAGTGGCAATGAGACAGATTACTGGATAGCGTGGCATTGGGGGCAGGAATTGTAATTGTAGGAAAATGCCTATAAAATAACATCCGAGGAGGGGGCAGGGCGGGTGGGCATAAATTTTGCGGCTTTCCTGTACCTTCCCTGGCTGTCCCTCCTGGTTTTCTGGTCCCTGGAGGCGGCTAGGTGGTGTCTGCCCGCCTGCTGGCAGAGCGTAGCCCTGGCTCACAATGAGGGCTTCCAACAGGGAGCTTCGACTGGGAAGAGACAGAGGATGGCACAGGAGTTAATATTTAGGCAGGAACAAGCGTTTCTGCTGGGCAATTCAGACTTAAATTATCACAACAAAAGGCTGTGGGGGGGCTGGGCGTCGTAGCGTCTGGCCCACTTTAAGTTAACAACAGGATGCTGTAATCACTTAACCACAGTTACACTTAACAAAAAGCCCCAAGGATTTCACAAGTACATGAAAACAGCTCTTTTTGGCAGGATTTAAAAATTAAACTTAACCAACAACAGCTTTTGCCATGAAAAATCAAGCAATGCAAGTGAATGGAGTAAGGGACCAATCGGCTGTGAGGCCGCAAAATGATAATGCAGGCCATATTGCCAACAGTGAGTACAGTGATTTATGTAGAAGACCAAGAATCCTTCTAGTGGCAGGTCTGTATAACCTGCTAATGGAAAACTAGCCAAAAAGGTAGTTAGACTTATCGGAGCCAAGGCAGAGTGCTTGGATGGGGGGCGCTGCAGGAATAGCAGTCAGACAGAAGAGGTGTAAGCACTTTAAAACAGTAGTAGAAATTACAATCCAGCTAATACAGTTGAAAAACTTCTAATAACACAGTTAAAATGTGCTTAGCTCTATTGAAAATCTAACAAAGTGCCAGGTGTCTATAGCAGGGGAAAAGTCCTGGCCAATCAGAGTGGGTTTGCTGGAAGCACCCGTGTTCCGATTGGCTGCGCTGTCCCGTACCTTACAAGGAGCTGCAGGTGGGTGTCCTGATCTTGGTCGGTGGCTGGCTGAGTGCTGGCTGACCGTGGGTGAGCAGAGCAGCCCTGTTCAGGGGCAGACAACTTCCAAGGAGCTGCAGGTGGGTGTCCTGATCTTGGTCGGTGGCTGGCTGAGTGCCGGCTGACCGTGGGTGAGCTGAGCAGCCCTGTTCAGGGGCAGGCAACTTCCAAGGAGCTGCAGGTGGGTGTCCTGATCTTGGTCGGTGGCTGGCTGAGTGCTGGCTGACCGTGGGTGAGCTGAGCAGCCCTGTTCAGGGGCAGGCAACTTCCAAGGAGCTGCAGGTGGGTGTCCTGATCTTGGTCGGTGGCTGGCTGAGTGCCGGCTGACCGTGGGTGAGCTGAGCAGCCCTGTTCAGGGGCAGGCAACTGAAGATGTTATTTCTGTATCAGAAGTGATTCCTGCCCCAATGGGTAATTTTTGTTCGATCTGAGATTTTGCTCCCATATGCTTTAAGCTCTGGAGGATTCTATAAAACCAACTGCTCCTCCCCAAGGATTTGCTCATTATATTTCTTTAATGGGGTGCAGATCTGGTACTCTAAGCTTCTAGGTTTGTACAGCGGCATGTCTTAGACACCCAATACTTTAACTTCACTCCTCTTGACGAAGTTTTATTTGTCTTTCGTTTTGCAGAATCAAGAATTTGTGCTGTAGCCACTCTTTGAACTGTATCGGGATTCTGATTCAAATCGGGATTTTGAATCGATCGGTAACTGTTTTTTATCATTCTTCCTGGAATGACTACCACATTACTGCCTACTATTATGGCCGTGGAATTGCTCTACTCCTTGCTTTTCCTGCCACCTAGATTAAGCTCTCTTAGTGGTTAGGAAGCTGGTCAAGATGGTTTCATTTGACTGTTCTACTGATGGCCATTTTACTCTGGTGATATTGGATATGGGACTATTTGGTGTTAATCTGATTTAGCGGTTCAGTCTTCTGAAGTTCTGGAGGAATTCCTCTCTGATCTTTTCAAGGACCGCTGAAGACACGTTAATCTTTTTGCAGACTAGTAACACTACAAGTGATGATGTTATTTCTGTGTCAGAGATGATTCTGGCCACGAACGGCAATTTTTGTTCGATTTGGGATTTTGCTACTGTACGCCTAAAACTCTGGAGGACTCTATTACATTAACTGCTCCTCTTTGTGGACTTGCTCACTATATTACTCTACTGGAGCACAGAGCTGGTCCTCTGAAATTTTAATGTTTGTACACTGGCATGTCCTGGACACATAATTCCTTGTTTTTTGTGCCGTGGCCACCCATTGGAATGGAGCAAGATCCTAGCTTGAATCAGGATTTTGATTTGATCAGGGACTCTGTTTATCATTCTTCCTGGAATGACTTCTACATTAATGCTTCCTATTATGAATGTGGAATCGCACTTCTATTTTGCTTTTGTTCTCCCAGCCACCTAGATCAAGCTCCTTTAGTGGTCTGAGAGCTGAACAAGATGGTTAAATCTGAATATTTCTTTCAGGGTAATTATATTTGGAGTGGCATTGGATAAGTGAATTTAATGACAGTATGACAATTTGCTTTTGATCTGATCCAGGATTTCAGTGTAGTTTGGGATGGTATTCTGTTGGTATTCTCACTACAATATCACTGCTATTGGAAAGATCCTTTTAATTCTATTTAGTACATTATTGTTTGGTGTCTCTGGTGGGACTTGTGCTTTGTTTTTCTAGTATTTTCTTTTTTCACTGGACGCCACTCTTCTTGGTGTATTGTTCAAATATCTATTTGGCAAAGGCTTTAACTTTAGCTAAATAGTTACTCTGCTGAGCTCAAAAGCAGAACTCCTGTATTTTGTTTACTGGGGGGGGGTATTTTACCTTGTTTCTCCAGGATACAAATTGACTGATATATATGAGTTAAACTTTATGCATTTCCTTCATGATACTAGCATGATTTAAGTTTTAGGTTTGGATCAGGTCGTGGTAAGCAGGTCTCATTGTCATCTAGGAAATGTAACAATAGCTGTTTTAGGGGATTATATATACTATTTTTATATTTCTTTGGTAATTCTCAACAATGTATTTTGTTATTTTGGGGTTCATTTGAATATGGGCACAATCATTATCTGTTATTTTGGTATTTCAATGGATATTGGCATGAATTAGGGGAGAGCGGGAGTAGGGTGTTTCGGGGACAGCGGCTACTCAATCTTGTAGGACATCATGTGCCAGATTGGGAGGGTTTGGTCTTCTGGTACTACTAGAGGGGCTACTTAATGGGGTTGGCTTTTCAAAATTTATCTCACATTTATAGTTCTACTGGTCGGGGATGGTACTTTGTTATGTTATATTAGTGGGCTATATCTGCCAGAGATGGTTCAATTATTTTTACCCTCCTATGTTAAAAGTTTATGCATTTGTGGTTGGAGTCAAAGACCTGGGTAAATTAGGTATAGTGTTATTTTTCTCAGTTCAGGGGATTATCAAGGGGTTGAGTGATTGTACAGGTTTCATAGTTATGGTGTGGGGTGTTGGGGTTTTCATGGGTTTTCTTATGGGGGTGGATTGATTTTTTTGTACTGTATTCTGAAATGCCTCTGTTTTTCTGTTGTTTATTGTTTTGACATGGACTATACATGTTCTAGCCTTTTTTCTGGGCTGGTATTGGGAACTTTAAGTAAGAGGCATGATCTGGTCCTACTTGGTGGGGGAAGGGTGGCATAGATGTTTTCTTTAGCTTATCTTATTTTGTGGTCTAGAGGGGGATTCTCACTTGTTGCTTACTTGCCTGATTTGCGTTTATGGCATCAGTAATTACATATGCTTCATGAAATATTAAGGGAGCCCACTCTAAAATTAAGTGGTATCAACTTCTTAAGGATATGCAATACTCTCAGTGTAATATTATTTTCCTACAGGAAACCCATCTCCTTGTGACACAAGGCAATCTGTTTCATAGACAGTTTGTAAACCGATTTTTGCCACTGGGGATAGCAAAAATAGTAGAGAGGGTAACCATTCTTTTCTCTAGGAAAGTAAACTTTTCCTCTACTCAATGTTTGGGGGACCCTCATGGTAGTTATATTTTTATCAACGGTCTATTACAGTTCACTGAGGTAATATTAGGTTGTTTCTCTGGCCCAAATGCTGACACTCCCTAATTTTTTACAGAATTGTCATCATGTTTAGCCTCAATCCTTTCTCTCCTTATGATTCTTGGAGGGGACTGGAATCTTTCCTTTTCCTAGGATCTGGATAGAATGGACAGGCCTTGGCAGGCTTGTCTCCCGCTCAGCACTCCATCCAGGAACTGTCCAACTCACTTGGTCTCTGTGATCCTTGGTGTATCTTATACCCTCATGCTAAGGAGTTCACTTTCTATTCATCAGTCCATGGATCCTCCTCTCACATTATTTTCTTATTAGTCAGACCTTGCTGGTTGGGGTGCGGGGCTGCAAAACTGCCCCCAGCATTCTGTCTGACGACTCCCCTGTATGGCTTAAACTTTCTTTGCTGCCTTCCTTTCAGAGGGAAACCTCCTGGAAGCTGAATAACCAACTGTTAAAAGATGAATATGTTGTTTCCCATCTTAAAGCCCAGATGGAGGTGTTTACTTTACAGAAAGCTGGATCTACAGAGAAAGCAAATCTGGAGTGGTGTGTTTTTTAATGCTTTGTTCAGAGTGAACTTATTCGTCTGACTTTCAAATGTTAACAAAACAGGGAGAAAGAATCGTCAGCCCTGTTGTTCCGTATTGGAGAACTGGAACATTTTTTGACTCCCAATACCCCAGATGATATTCAGTTAGAGCTCCTTTCACTGAGGGACCGATATGCAGAGCTTTTATGGGAACAGGCAGAATATGCCATTTTCAAAACTCACTCTAAATAAATAGATCAGGGGGAGAAGGCAGGCCATCTCTTCGCCTTATGCATCCTGAAGCAGGAGGCATCTCAGCTTATATCCGATATCCATTTAGTTGACGATAGTACCATTAAAACATCACCTAAAGATATTGATTTAGAACTGGAGAATTTTTGCAGGCCCTTTACAGACCAATGCCTACTCCCCCTTCTTCTTCTGATATTAATGCTTACTTGGCTTCTATCCGTCTGCCTAGTTTGACCAAGGACCAGCAATCCATCTCATTGGCCCTTTTAGCTGAACCAGAAATACTATCAGCCGTTCATGCTTTACCAATGGACAAAGCCCTGGGGACCCAATGGATTTACTCTAAATTTTTACAAACTTTCTGTGGCAGAGCCTGCTCCATGGTAATATCACCTTTTCAATACATATATACAGTGGGTATCTCATACAAGACCCTCCTGGAGGCCCTGATAGTGTTGCTCCCTAAGCCTTACAAAGCCTTATATAAAGTCACTAGTTATTGACCCATCTCTTTACTCAACTATGACATTAAGATATTAGCCAAAATTCTGGCATCAAGAATTGATCAGGTTTGGGCTGGTCTTATCAACACCGAGCAGGTAGGCTTCATGCCTTCTCATTCTTCAACAGACCATCTCTGCAAACTTGCCCATATCATTTCCACATCCAGGGATTCCATTATCCCAATAGCTTTGGTCTCCCTGGATGCGGAAAAAAGTTTTGATAGAATTACTTGGAACTTTTTGTTTGCTGCCTTGGAGTGTTTTGGTTTTCCCTTACTATTTATACATTGGGTTATGGTCATATACTCTTTCCTGAGTGCCCGTATATATATTGCAATGGGGTCTTTTCCTCTACCTTTTCTCTGTTCTTGGGTACTAGATAAGGGTGCCCTATGTCTTTCTTATTATTTAATCTTTATTTAGACCCCTTTTATTGAATGTGAAAGCCAACCCAGATTTAACCGGAGAAAAAGTTGATTCTTCTCTGCTTATGCAGAAGACATTCTACTGGCACCATCAAAAGCGACCGCAAATCACCCAAAAACCTTTTGGAGATCAGCACAATAGCTACAGAAAGAAAAATGATGGTGCATCATAAAGCTACAAAATACACATATTAAATCATGACATATATGCAGGCCCCGTGCACCCCCCCTTATTAAATAACCAACTAGAGGGGGGTGGACACTGGGCAAAAGAGGCAAACACGGGAGGGGGCTACTCAGTGTGATGGCAGTGTGCAGAGGGAGAACGTGTGGGGGGAGCAACCTGCAGGTGGGGGTACACATAGTCGGGGCATAAAAACCACACCCCAACAAAAAACACAACCAAACAACGATTAGAAAAATAAATCCCACACCAGTACTGAACCACGGATCACCATTGTTGCAGACCACAGCCCTACCCACCACACCAGATGGCCAGCTTGCTCAGCCTTGCCAAACAACCCCCCATGACCTTCTTCTGCATTCTCTCACATACCTTTCCTCGCTGTGCCATACCTCGCTCTATTCTCCATTCGCTCTCCTTCCTCCTCATTATTCTGTAACTGTCGCTATTAATCCAGGTGCTCAAACTGAGTTGCTCAAACTGAGTTGCTCAATTTGAGTCACCTATTTCACAGGTTACCCATTCTACTCCATCTTTCCCATCCTAAATCCACTATCCCCACTGCTCTAGCTACCATTCAAAAATGTAGTGCCCTCTCGAACTACAGACTTACAGTAATTTAGACAAAACTTCCATCATGCCATTAACTCCTACTGTCTTTAAATCGGATATCCTTGTGCTTGGCCTGTCCTGGCCCCCTAAGCAAATTAAATATTAAGGCATTTTTCTTAAGAGAAATGCATCCAAATTCCAGAACCTTAACCTTGATAATTTGGTATCTCTTCTGCAAAAAGATCTTCACCGCTGGAAATCCCTACCATTGACCTTTTAGGAGAGAATGAATATAGTCAAAATTAATATTCTACCACATATTATTTACTCCATAAATATGCTCAACATCTGGCTTCCTCTGTCCTGGTTTTAAAAATTACATAGTTCAGTTTTGGAGTTTGTTTGGTTAGGCAAGACTCCCAGGCTTGCTTACAATAAACTTGGTGGCTTCAGGATTCCTCATTTTGTTATATTTTATTTGGCCAGCCATTCCAGTAAATACTTTAGGAAGCACTGCCCACAGCCAGAAATCAGATCATCTGTTTATTTTCCTATATGGTTGGCTTTAGAAGAGGAGCAGATACCTAATGTGGGTCTGTCTCCTTGGGACCTGCTATACATTGACTCCAAAGCTTTACTTACTGATCTTTGTAACTCTATAATTGGTTTGTCCGTTAGGGTCCATTTACAGCTTTGTGCTTTTCTGAGGTATAACCAGGTACAGAATATTTCTCAACCTGTTTTCCGAAATATTAATTTCAAAATTGGAGGGAGGGTTCTTATAACAGCCTGGCTGCCACAATTGGTGGACATCAGGGTGTGTGACTTGCTCCATCATGGTACGTTACTATCCTCTAGGGATATTCTGAGACTGTATCAGTTAGATAATATGTCTGCATTTAAGATGTATCAACCAATTATCTCATCCTGCAATGATTTGGGACTACCTTTGGGGATACTAACCTTTTAGGGTTTTTACAAACATTGGGCCCTATGCACGATACAGACATGCCATGTAAACTGGGTACATTGGCATCAATACACCTGAATGCTGTGGAGTGGGGTCCCACAGGCCTCACGCGGCATTCACGAATTGGGTATAAGGCAGGTATGCAGCCACTTCCCTGGCTGTATGAACTGCAACACGCCGGGGGCATTCTGGGGTTTTGCCAGCACTATGCAGTATGCACTAAACTGCATAGTGCTGGCTGCATGGGTGTGGAGATGGGCACAGGTTATGACAGCAGGGACCCTGCCATAACCCATTATGCACCCCCATGGACTCCACCCACAGGACATGATGGGACCAGAATACAACTCTCCATGCTGCCCCAGCCCACTAGGCAGCTGAGGAGGGATGGGGCAGCTCCCATCAGTGGTAAGAAGACCAGCAGCCAAGGAGGTGTAGTGAGGGCAGTGCCACTGGCCATGAGTGGGTGGGGGGGGCGGCTGGACATTAGGGATGTGGCAGGTTACCGGGTGGAGGATCTTGCTTGTGGTGCAGGGTGCCTGTGGGTGTGGAGAGGAGACACCAACTGTTGGCTGGCCACTGGGGCATGGGTGCACAGGTCCAGGTGCCTGTAGTGGGCATTCACTACCCCAGACCGGCACCGTGTTGTGTGAGGGATCCACTTTGGGACCCAGCACAAGCATCCCTTTGGGTGCTAACCCAGGACTGTGACTCTGCCCCTGGCCACCCTGCAGAGTCCTGTGCTCTGGGGTGTGGGGCTGTGGATAGGTGGTGGCCAGTATTGAATACCAGCCGGTCCACACTTGTCTGCAGGTGTGGTGCTGCATGGGTGGGTTATGTGCTTTTGGCATGTAACCTATGCCCAGTGGTGCATAGGGGCCATTGCAAGGCCTAGTCTCTCAACCACATGTAATTTCTAAATTGTATTCAGTTTTATTCTCAAAAATTTTCCCAGAACTATAGTGAATGGCATTTTTCAGTATTGGAACACTCTCCTCCTACAGTATACTTTTAGCTGGCGCAAGATTTGAAGGGATCTGTATACCTACACATCTCAAGACAAGTTACGGCTTACCCAGTTTCAAATCCTGAATAATTTGTATTTTACCCCTACTAAATTAATGAGGATGGGTAGAATTCAGTCTCCTTTATGTACATGATGTGGGCAAGCCGAGAGGCTGTTTTTTCGTATTTTCTGGGATTGTTCTAAAGTAGTCCCCTTGTGGTCTTTAATTAAGATTAAGGCTGACCCCCTGCTGAGGATAGAGGGAGATCTCACTCCTGATGTCGGTATAGTGGAGGATTATAGTAATATTGCGGTGAAGGAGTGTAGATATTTCATGGCTCTAATTTCCCTGTCTTTGAAAAGGTTGGTACTTCGCCATTGGCGTGATACTGTCTCTCTGTCATACAATGAATGGTTACAGGAGCTCTTATTTAATATACGGGTGGATGGCTGATTGCTAGTCTGCGTAACCGGCTTCCATCCTTTAATAAGAAATGGAGTAAGTTGTACACGCTGTACACTGTGTAAGCAGTATTAGTGTGGCTCCCACCAGGATTTATCACCTGGTGTTTGTAGTAGTCTAGAATGGTTGTCAATACGAGTTTCACATTTCTCCCCTTTTTGTTAATTTCAGTTGATCCACTCTACCAATGGAGGGAGGGATGGGGAGGAGGGGGTGGGTTATGGTGTGTGTTTACTTGTTGTATTGTTGAATTGTTTAGTTGTTTTTGTATTTTATAATCTTAGTAAAGTATATTAAATAAAAAAAAGCTATCCACTGTCCTCATTTTGAGAAACTCCTCCAGCAGTGCGTTCCATCCTGCCACCACTCTCTCTGTGAAATAGCACCTCCTCATCACCCTCCTGAATCTCCACCCCCTTCCAACATCAGACTGTGCCCCCAGTGACTCTTCCCCCCATTAGGAAGAACAATTCTCCCATTCTGACTTTGCTTTTTGCCTTTCAGGTGTTTAAAGGTCTCTATCATGTCCCCCCTTTTCCTTCTATCCTCCAACAAGTACATGTTGAGCTCATTCAATCTTTCCTCATATAGCATCTCCCCCAGCTCCATGATCATCAGTATTCACTGGAGACCAGAAGGGAGAGTGGAGATATGATAGAGACCTTCAAGTTCCTTAAAAGAATTAACAAAATGAACCATGGGGAACTATTTAGCCTGAATACCAATTTGCTGCTCTACGATGCCGGTTCGACAATAATTTCATCGACCTGCATCACAGTGATGGAATTTATGTTAACCACATGTTGCGATAGACATAAATCCTGATGGACTCCTGGTCCATTTTTTATGGGGGAGGCATTGTCCCCACACCACCATTCTATTTATAATCAACTCCAAGTCGGAGTTGATTTGGGCAGGGTTGCAGGACCGGGACACAGTGTGCCCCTGTCTCAGGCTCACCAACACAGTGACCTGTCGACGAACTGTCGATTTTGTCAACAGCAACGTAGGTCACTGTGTTGGTGTCGCTGTCAGGGGGGTATGCCCCAATTCACAGTCACGTGGATATTAATGGAAATTAACAGGAGGTAGGTTCAGGAAGGATATGAGCAAGTACTACTTTATAGAAAGGGTGGTAGAACCTTGGAACAGTCTGTTGGCTGAGATGGTGGGTGCAAAAACAGTCACGGGATTCAAGCAGGGCTGGGACATAATGAAGGGTATAGTGGTTACTGGGGGTGACAGGACCAAGGAGAAGAATAGAGAGATGACACAGAGGGTTGATACCTTGAAGGAACAGTAGGCTTCTGGGATTATGAAGAATTTGGGCAGACTGGATGGGCCTCTGGTCTTTTTTTACAATCATTGTCTATGTTTCTATGTTTGTCTAAGTTAAATAGGCAGGGAGGAGGGAGGGTAGCTGGAGACCAGTAAGAGTCTGCAGAGACAGACTAGGCGGGGACCATCTGTGCAGACTGGGTAGGAGAAGTTGTCCTTTTGTATCCCAAAATTTCTGTGTTTCTATTTCCTGTAACTAAAAATTCCAGAATCCTGTACAGCTGACATCACAGGAAGAGCCCTCCTCTGATGTCAGCTACACAGGATTCTGGAATTTGTAGTTACAGAACATGTTAGCTTATACATCAGTAAAAGTAGTTGGATACAATCTTTTATACTACATTAAACACTAGGTCAAAAAAAAAATTATTTTTGCAAACAAAGTGCAAATTGGGACCAGGTCCATGCTTGGGTGTGGGGCTCGTAGTGCTGTATGTTCTGCTTTAACAGCCATGTGAAGTCCCAGTCCCCACTCTGGTAAGAAGGGCCAGCAGCAGGAGAGTCAGATTTGGGTGTCAGAAGAAGAAGAAGAAAACAGTTCATGCAAATAAACCAGCCATGATGGCTTATTATGGCTAGCAGTATAGCCTAGAGGTTAGAGTAATGACCTGTGAATGAGCTTGACACATCCAATAGACATGGGTTTGATTCCCAAAACCTCCACTTGTATACTGTGTGACTCTAAGCAAGTCACTTAACCACTCCAGCACTCCCAGGTCGCCTCTGAAAACAGGCAGTTGTGCCTAATGGACCTTACCAGGTTATCAAAGACTTAAATAAAATTAAAAATGATGGTTGCAACCTAACCAACTGATGCATCCCCAGATATTGGCACTGCTTCATGAAGAACTCAACCACTAGCAGCTCATGCAGGTGTTATATTGAAACAGACAGATTTACAGAGGCAAAACAATAAAGGATGTGCCTTCTTGTACTTAAGTGACAGTAATAGATGGGAAGCTCAGTGGGGAGAACATTCCAGGGATCATCCATTCACTACTGAACATGTTTGGTTTATCAGTGTCTCTTAAAGTGGTGTTGCTGGTGTGAATGTCAACAAGCACAGTCAGGGTGCAGCTGGGAGGTCGCATTCTCACCCTTCATCTAGTTCTGAGTTCTCCCTGTCAAGTTTGGTCTTGATTCTTTTCCCTCTCACCTATGAGTTGTGCAACAGGTGGAGATCTAGAAATCTTGGACGAAATTATAGGAAATCTTAGTAGCTTTTATTTGGTGGTCAAAGGCTGCTGCACTGTTATAGTGTTATCTGTTATGCCCTGTATAAATTCTGAAGAAATATGTAAAGTATCTCGGTGGGTTAATGTGTGGTCTGTGCTATTAGTGAATAGAGGCATGGGAGTCAAGACTACTCACGTGTGTCCAGTTAGAAATAAAAAAAAATAATAAACAAATAATATTAAAGAAATGTGTAGAAGTCAATTGGTCCTACTTCCACTACCAGCAGCCTTCCCAAGATCATTCTGTATAACTGGTGATGACACCACCCCTAAGCAATCCAAAAGCACCCTAGTTTCCTCCTGCTCCTTTAAGTGCTGCCATTTCGAGGTCTACCTCCTCTACCAGAGCTAGACGCAAGCCATCTGTAAATGTAAAGCAATGCTCCCGTCCATCTGTTATAAACAACAGTGCAGGAGCTACCCATCCCCAGTACCATTATTTCACTTCCCCCACAGTGCCCCCCCCAAATAAATTATTTTGTATCTAGCTTCAAACAAGTGGAGGAAGTCAAGCAACAAGCCCAAATCACAGATTCATGATTTATGTATTCATGAAATATAAATAATAATAAATTAAGTTAATAAAAATGATCATAGTAAATGATCTAATTGTATGCTATCACGTTCATTACACTATCGTATTACTACTTATTATTCAGGCTACATTGAGCTGATAACTATCTCATCCTCAATTTTTTTAAACTACTCTACTTATCCTTGCCCTCTTATACTATTATAATATATAACCCAGATAAATGATTTCAATTAAATTATATTTATTGAAGTATAATTAAAATGCATACAAGAATAAATGTACAGTATAAAATGCTATAAACACTTAGTATAAGAAACGTAAATGAATGCATGTGATGTATTTTTACTGGCTACACTGATAGTAGCTTTGACTACTAATGACTCATGCTCATTTCTGCTGGATACATGAAGTATATCAAACATAAACAGTTGCAAACAAATTCATTAGACATCCCACCATTCGCTGGATGGAGATCATTGACAACACACTTCACAGCTCTCCCTTTTCATCATTATCCTCTACAACCTAATCCATTAATTAATTGTATATTATACTGGCACGGTAGTGCCAGTATAATTAGGGTGAAAGACAACTTTTGTGTTAAACCTGAATTTTTGAATGTTAACCCTTAGGCTGCCAACATAATTAGTACATACAGGAATTCTGGACTGATATATCAGTCTGCGGCCCTGCAAGGGTTAATAACTTTGGAGCCATTAAACAGATGAGCAAGCCATTTGGCACACATGATGTCTATGGGCAGGTCTCTTGACCTGTCCAATATTCTGGGAATCTATTGTGTGGTTTCTGAGATATAGAGTGTTAAAAAAAGGAAAAAAATCTGTGTTTTTTTACATTTCTTTATCCTCCTGGATCTCAGAAACGGCTTTAGGTTGTGGTCTAAAATTTTCAAGGTAGAAAGCCTTTGCCTCATAGATGTGCATTTGGAAGGTTTGGTGAAAAAAATATTAATCCAGTCAAAAGTTATTAAACTTTAAAGTTTCCCATTATAGCCTATGATAAAAAAATATATGATCTGAAAGTGAAAGCAGGTAAACAGCCGCAAAAAAACAGTTTCTTTGCCACTTCATAGCAAGAATATGGTTAGACTTTGGGGCTGAAATTTGCAGGGTGGCAAGCCCTTGCCCCACAGATGTGCCCTTTGCTGGTTTGGTGAAGAAATGGACACTGGTTCCATAGTTAAAGCATTTCAAATTTGCACTATTTTACATAGGATAACATTATGATGGTCGTGGTGCCTTTCAGTGGCTATAGCTCAAAAATGGTTTGAGATACAGATTTTTTGCTAAGCACAGCTTAGTACACCTTTAGCATGCATACAGGTGGCCAGACCATGAATACAGCTGTGAAGGAATTTTTTCCGAAGTTCCTATGGTTCCTGAGATATTACAACTTTTGCAGCACAAAGGTCACCTGAAATGGCTCTAGGTGTGCACTATGTCTCTATAGTTATGGGTACCTATGGGTCCTGAGCTCCCACATTTGGATCCCATTATGTAATAATGGGAGTGCAGGGCCCTACATTATGTAGTAGTGGGAGTTTAGGGCCTGGAGGGCACTGCACTCCCACACAGAGATATGATATCATTAAAATATCACTACACTTATGTATAGATGGGAGTGCAGGGCCCCGTGAAAATTGGAGATAATTACAAAATGTATGCATGATGGGAGTGCAGGGCCAGGACAGCCCTGAGCTCCCACAACCACATTACACTTTCTCAAAAAGAAGGGAAATTCATTGCAAGAAACGTTGTTAATGCATCAGTTAGGGTTGTCATTACAGCAACAAAAGTTTGGAAATTCAGCGTTAGGGTTACCTACCTACCCCCACCCCCACCCGACCTCCACTCTCACACAACAGTCATCGGGTGTGCCTTGGGGTCATTGGGCCTAACTCTCACCCCATTGTCCTACAGTATACTGTACCACTCAGTTTCCTTACAAATGGAATGAGAGTTATTGCTGATGACCGCAAGGCACACCCTGACGCCTGTTGATGTGCGGAGAGTGGAGGTGGGGAGGGGAGGGTTGATAACCCTAGCATTGAATTTCCAAACTTTTGTTGCTGTAATGACAAGCCCAACTGATGCATTAACAAAGATTTTTTCAATAAAAAAAATATATATATATATATATTACATATTAGAGGCAAAAAACTCAGTTTAATGGATTAGTTAGGGTTGTTCCACAGTGACAAAAGAGAGGAAATGAGGTGTTAGGGTAGAAAGCCCCCCCCATGGACCACCCCACCCACACCCCCAACCGGCATCGGGGTGCGCATTGGGATTGATGGCCCTAACTCTCACCCCATCAGATGTGTGAAGAAGCAGAGGTATAGGAGAATGGGGTGATAGTTAGGACCGACAACCCCAGTGCACACTCCGATGCCAGTTGAGGGTGTGGGCGGGGAGTCCAAGGGGGGCTTTCAACCCTAACACCGAATTTCCAGGCTTTTGTCGCTGTGGAACAACCCTAGCTAATGCATTAAATGGAGTTTTTTGCCTCTAATTTCCCTTCTTTTTGAGAAGGATAATGAGAAATAGTGAATGTAATGCGGTGGCCGGAGTGCAGGGCCCTTTGGGCCCCATGCTCCTGCCAAATGATGTCTTATCACATAGTAACAAGGTGCCCGCAAACGCAAATGGTAATGTGCATGGTGACGCAAAGCGAAACAGAAAGATAAACAGTGCTGTAGACACAAATGGTTAAAATAACACAAACGTAATCACAAATGAAAACGCAATGGGTAACGCACATGGTGCCGTAGACGGGAACAGTAAGTGAAACGGGTACGAAACAGCAAGCAGAAGAGGTAAGGGTAACAGTAATGTAAGCGCACAGGCTGGTTTTCCCCAAAAGCTGCATAGAGAAAGACAGTGAGTACAAAGAATGTATGCATAATATTGGGTCTCGGAGCAGAAAATGAGGAGTTGGAATACTAAATTGCTTATATCTCAGGAACCATATGTCGTAGAAAAAAAATTAAAAGTCATATGATTTATGACTTTCCTGGCTAGTTTTGTACTTTGAAAAGTCCGTATCTTGCACCGTTTCCGAGATACAGGCCCTGAAAGGCGTGGCGGACGCCGTAATGTTATCCTATGGGAAAAAAAGAGAAGTTCAGAGTGCCATAACTTTGGCTCCCTGTAATATTTTTTCAATAAACCACTGAAAGGCACATCTGTGGGATGTTGGCTTTCTTCCTTCCAAATTTCAGCCCAAAAGATCAAACTGTTATTTTGCAGCAGGGCGGCAAAGGATTCCTGTAATGCAGCAGACGCCGTAATGTTATCTTATGGAAAAAAGCATCAACGTTGGAGTGCCATAACTTTGCCGCCCTGTAACATTTTTTCACTGAAACACTGAAAGGCACATCTGTGAGATGTTGGCTGCATTCCCTCCAAATTTTAGCCCAAAGGACCAAACTGTTCTTTTGCAGCAGGGTGGCAAAAAATTGCTGTCATTTTCCCACAGCCTGGAAAAGTACTGTCAAACTTTGTGAAAGGTTTTGCAAATTCATTTGACAGTGTCGCAAATGCGAAAGTACTTTGTGAAAATACTTTTTCCAGAAATCTGAAAAACATATTTCTGGGGTGTTTTACCCCAAAATAAAGACATGCCTAGCATCCTCAGGGTCCGACTAGGTGAATACAAAACTAATTAGGTTGCTAGAGGGTCCAAAATTTAACTGCCAATCATTTTTCTGATGACCAACTGAAAACAAAATGGTGGATTTGTGACAGTAAAAGGGCAATTTGTGAAAATAAAAACTGCATTTGGACACTGTCGAACTTTTTGTTAACTTTTCCCCATTGACTTAAAATGGGAAATTGTTTTTTGAATAACTTTTGAACTGCTTAATACTTTTTCACGAAATATTTAAAAGGCACATCGGGGACCCTGGCTGCATGTTCCCTGAAGATTTTGGACCAGTTGTGCAAACTGTGCAACCTGTAGAGATGAGCAAAGAATTCCAAAAAAGCATAAACGTGCACGCAGATCACACTTAATAACTCCAGAGCTGTATATCCGAACAGTACGAAAGTTGGCAGATCCCAAGATATATGGTTCTTAATCATGTATTCCAAATTTCAGGCAAATCTGTCAAACAGTTGCAAAGTTATTAAGGTGCAAAACTTTAGGTTTAACATGTAAATGGCTCCTCTACCATAATATATATAGATATATAGACATACACTTCATATGTATACACACACACACACACACACACATATATTTCTCTAAAAATATCCAGGTGTGTTTGACTGGGCCAGAGCAAGTCATATGACATTTAAAGTTTCTGAACTATTGATCAGCTTCAAAAAGAAACTGGTCAATAGTTCGGTAAAACTGGTCAATATTTCACTAGACAGGGCAATAGTCTTTTGAACTATTAACTACTAAACCTGTCACTCTCACTTCACCACCACACCTTACTCAGCCAAGGCTGCTATCAGTTCCCTAATGGTTCCACCCTCGGAACACACCAGCTATCTGGCACCAGGCAATTAAGACACCAATTGGCAATGTCACTGATCACTTTCTTTTGCGGGGGGGACTCCCACCGGGGGACTCCCACCTGTACCCCTCCTTGTGGGGGTCTGTGCCTCCACACCCTCCCTAGTTAAGGAGTCCTACTCTGGGGGGGGTGCGGACCTCAGGAAGGGGGCGGCAAATTCCGCATTTGATGACCTGATTGCCAGCCACTGTAATGCTGGCGCTATGAGCACTGTAAGGGTTCCTGAACACTGCTCCTGTAAACTAATCCCTCATAATGTTGCACAAATATTTTTTTTCTTTTTTTACCATTATTTTGCCAAAAAATACTATCTTCATCCAAGGGTGTTGGAACATAGGACAAAGTGTGTTCCGGGGCTGTAGTGATTACAAAAGGGGCCACAATTGCTTTCCTTCTGATCCTGTGTGCATTAATGGGTCACTTTTATTTATTTATTTGCATTTTGGGTAACACCTTTGAGGCAAAGCTCTTTTACAAAGGTTCCACATCATATTACAAGGACATCAGAAAAATACAAAAGACAGTGCAATTGAAAACGGTACAGACATTATTGATGGTTACGTACAGGGAGCCACCAGAGGCTTTGTCAATAAATAAATGAGATTAGCTTAGGAAAAAATCATCTGGGGCAGTACTCCTTTTATTATTCAATGTATATCTGGGGCAGATGCCAGAGCGAAAAAGATTATAAGTACTTAAAGAAGGTTCCTTTGGGTTGGAGCATAGTGGTAGGGGAGTGTGCCAGGATGATTGAATAGAGGTTGGGAGGAAAATGTAAGACAGAGAAAGGGGTCAGTGGACAGGGGGTATGGGTGTGAGGAGGAGGAAGGGAGGGGAGAGGGAGAGCAGGAGGTAGGGGAAGGAGTGGGGGTGAGGGAAGGGTGAAAAGGTAAAAGGGGGAGTGGTAGTGAATGGATACTTCTGTCCCTATTTTGGGGGGAGGCAGTGTGAGGAGGGAGTATATAGTGGATCTATGGGTGGTTAGGATAGGAGGAATGGAAGGTGGGAGTGCTATCAGAGTTAAGGGGGTAGGGGAGAGCACCGGGGGGGGGGGCATTTCAGAGCAATTCAAGTGTAGCAGTCACAGTGGGCACCGGCCACCAAATGTTAGTGAAGTTTGCATTTAAAGGAGCTGAGATTGGTAGAGTTGGTTATTTCCGCTGGGAGCGAGTTGAACCAGTTAGGGGCTCTGACTTTATAAGAGTGCTGTGCTTGTGAGATTTGACAGCTTGGGATGGTAAATGATAGGCTTTCAGTGCTCCTGGTTAAGTGGGTGGTGCAGAGATGGGTCAGTAAGGACTGAACCCTAGGGGGCAGTTGACCCACAGATGTCTTCTTTGCAAGGATGCAGGTCTGGTACTTTAGCCTGCCTGATAGCTGGAGCCTGTTAGCCTTTTCATAGATATCACAAGTGTGGGAGAGTTGAGAGGCCAAGGTGAGGTGCTGACAGGACTTGTTGAGGGCTAGAGCTATGTGCCAGAGAGCAGTATCAGTGGCTGATCCATAAACCTCAAAGCCATAGTCTATTATAGAGATGACTGAACACTGAGTAGCAAGATTTAAGGCATCTGCCATCAGACAGTGCCTATGCCTATAGACCAGCCCAATGAGAGCATTTACAGATTTAGCAATGTTATGAATATGTTGGATATATGAGAGAATGCAGTCTAGGGTCACACCCGGGTATTTGAAATGGCCCAGCTGTTCCAGGGCCGATCTTCCGCAGTTGATGACTAGAAGTAGTTGGTCTTTGTGTCTGTTATGGGTGCCATGAAACAACATTGTTTTGGTTTTTGAGTAGTTTAGGATGAGCTTGTACGCACTGAACCAGGTTTCAGCTTCTGAGAAACTTCTCTGTAGCTGACGCTGGAGGAGAATGGGATCCGAATGGCTCATAAATATGACTGCATCGTCCACATATAGAATAATTCTGTCACGACAGGAGGCAGGGAGGTTGCTCAGGAAAATGCTAAAATGTTGTGGTCCAAGGATAGAACCTTGAGATGTTTTAGACAAGATGGGAAGGGAAGCTGAGAGGGATTAGTCTTTTCTAACCTGCTGGGAACAATCACAAAGATAGCTTTGAAACCAGAGGGTAACTTCCGGAGAGAGTCCTAGGTGATGTAATTGTTCGAGCAGTAGTGAATGGTTAATGGTGTTGAACACCTTGGTTAAGTCTCTAAAGACAACAACAACCAATTGGTTATGATCTAGGGCTTGGTGGATGAAGGAGGTGAAATCAAGGAGTATAGTAGTGGTGCTATGCCCCTTTCGAAATCCGTGTTGCTGGGGACATTGCAGGTTATATTTTTCCAGATATTCAACGAGTTGATGTGTCACTATCTGCTCCAGAGCTTTGGTGGGGGGAGGATAGAGATATGTCTGTAGTTACTCGCTAGAGTCTTGTCACCACTTTTGTGAATAGAGGTCACCACTGTGGACTTTCATTTATGGAGAAACTGAGAAAGCATCAGGAAGCAGGTGAGGATTTTGGTAAGATGGGGTAAGACTTTGTCAATGGTGCGGGCAAGGAGTTTCAGGTCTAGTGAGTCTCCACTGTGCCTGGCCCGCACTCCTCAAAAACTGTGAGTAGGTGTTTTCTGGCTACACCTTGAGAGATAGCCTTAAAGTAAAATGGTGGATGCTGCCTAGTTGCACCTGTGGAGTCGGGTGGGGTTGTGACTTGGGTAGAATCAAAAAAGTTTGGTGGGAGAAACTGACTTAGGTCAGTGAAGGTGGTGTTGAATGCATTGGCAATGGTTACTTTATACAGGGTGATAGAGCCATCAATGTTGAGCACTGAGGGGGTGACTTTGTAGATCTTCCCTGTTACTTGGGAGAGATTGTCCCAGAACTTTCTTCCATCATTCCACATGTTGGCTAGGGCACTCCTGTAGTGATTAATGTTTGCAACGTGGATGTCTCTTGTGCAAGCATTTCTGAATGCTTTGCAGGCCTGAGCATCTGCGGGAGTGTCAGTCACTTTAGCGCAGAACCAGAGTAGGTTCCAGGATTTCATTTGTTTAAGGAGGTCCAAGGACACCCAAGGGTTAGAAGTATCCTTGACCTTACATTTCTTTAGGGGAGTGTGGACATCACAGGGAGCATTAAAGGTGTTAATAAAGTATTCAAGGACTGAGTCCACATCCTATGCATTGTCAATTGGGGACCAGAGGAGTTCTCGCAGATGGTCCTTTGAATGCACATGGGTAAAAGTGAGGGGGGGACTACTGCACCCCTCACCCACAGGTTACAGCACCTATGTTTCCATATCTAATACAGTATGTTACACAATACAAGGACAGAGTCAGTGGCTTCAGCAGCTGTGAAACCATGGGGGGGAGGGGGAGCAAAGATCACCATAGCAAGACTGTCACATCACTGTTTCCATGGTAGGTGGCTTTTTGACTTTTTCCACATTTTTAACATTTCTAAAAGTTTTATTATGTTTGCTCTTCCCTCCCATCTGTTGCTGCTGGACAATTGCTCTTTGAGTGCCACAGGATAGGGAGAACAAAGAGCCTCTTGTACAAATTAGTTCCTGAGAAACAGGGCTAAAAAAGAAAGTCTAGCACTCTCACCTTCTTCCGCTGACATTACTGAATTAGTGGGTGGGAGAGAGAGAAAAAAAGTGCAAGCAGAAAATGTTTTACTTTTTTATGTTTTGTTTTGATCCTTGCTTCCCACTGTAGGGTCGATGGCGGATGGAAATCATAAACATAGTGATTCCTGACTGCAAAGCAGTAGAAACCTGTGCTGGGGCATCCTCTGGCAAACTTCTGTTTCCATTTCTGTCTCCCAGTCCCATTTCCAACTCCTTTTGGCTGAAAGAGCAAGGTACCTGGGAGGATCCAGCCACAAAGAGTAGGCACTTGGTGGCATCACAGAAGGAAGCAAAACATAAACCATTTCCATGAGCCTGGCCCATTTGCCAGTTTGTGGGAGCTGGGTGAATTGGGGAGATGGTGCCCATGGTGGTGGTGGGAGTGGGGAATAATGGCCATGTTGGGGGCAGCACGCATGAAGTGTGTTGGGGGGATGGTGGCTGTGGTGGGGGTAGCATGCAAGAAGTGACAATCATGAAGGGTCCAAAGACAGCAAGCTCTAAAACTACTACATGGAGCATCAAAGAGCGAGGGCTGAATTTTCAGCCCTGTTCTGGAACTAAGTCCCACTCCAAAGACACAACTGCAGGACAAAACTACAAAACAAATGCAAGAGAATGTTGTTGTTGTTGTTTATTGTTGTTTATTTAAAAATAGAAAGGTGTTCTAAGGGATTTTTGGGGAAGTAATCGCAAGTGTCGGTAGTAGTTCTTTCCACTATGAATCTGCCGACACATTTACTTAAAGCAGGGGAAAGCATAACTCCGGAAAGCTTTTATAAAACAGATATTGACTGGAATCCTTTTGGAATGGAGCTGAGAAAATAACTGAACACCTTGGGATGAGAGTGGAAAGTAAGAGGGAACATGATAGAGACCTACAAGTACCTCAAGTGGATGAACAAGGTGCAGCATGGGAGTCTCTTTCAAATGAGGAACAGCACCAGGACCAGAGAGCCTATCTTTGTTGCAGTTAATCTTTTTATTGAAATAGCAAGGGAAATAAGGTACATGATGCATAAAGGTAGAATATAATACATAACAAACAGGATACATCAACAGGTGCAATCATTACATTCTTGTCATCAGATGGTATCTCACTAGAGGTATGTTACGGGTCCCAGATATCTTTCTTCTACAATCCAGGCCTAAACATTGCTTAGTAACATCCAGTTTTGTTAGTATTATTAGTATATACTGTACAACATATCACTCAATAAGCCTGTTAACTCTAAGCTAATTATCACCTACATGCATAAACCGGATATGTCTGTCCTAGGAGGCATGATTCATAGGGAGCACAGCAAATCCTTGGCCCTTCTCCCAGTCCTTCTTAGAGAGAGTATATGGATATGTGTAGGATAAGATTCCCATATACGTTCAAATCTCCTAATAGAGTTTTGAGCATAGTGGGCTGTCCTGGAGAGGGCCACCAGTATGTACATGGAAGCTTCCCATTCTTGAAGAGATGGTGTTTCTATTGTTCTCCATCTATGGAGAAGCAGTCTTTCTATGGATACAAGCATTAACCACTGTTTTGGGGTATGGTGAGGGAGCACTCCTGTACCTCAAGGCACAATAGTATCAGCTCCGGGCTCAGTGGGATAGAGACCCCGAGAATTACAGAATATCGATTTATGACCGCTTTCCAATAATGTGTGGCATGTCCATAGAATATGGAGTATGTCAGTTTCAGGAGCCTGGCATTGCCAGCACTTGTTCTGCCCCAAAAAGGCCCATCCATTTAAGGAGGGCAGGAGTATGGTACCAATGGTGCATTATTTTATTTTGAATCACTAGACCACGTTGATCTAAACATGTTTTATGTATAAGTGGCCAACTGTGAGCCCATGACTCCTTTGAAATGTTAGTTTGAACTGCTTTTTACCACTGATGTTTGGGGTTATGTGAGGGGTCCTCTGCATCGTCCTTCAGAGATCTGTAGATGATTCCAGCCAGCCCTCTTTTGTTTTTGCCCTTGTTTGAATTGGGAAGGGTTTACATTTCATTTGCAAATTTTTCATACAGGTGAAACAGGTGCATTTAAGGGCAGGCACTAGGTTTGCAGTGCTAGCAACACTGGTGGAGGAGCAGGGGGTGCGGGATACCCAGGAGGGGGCAAGAGAGGGAAGGGGAGGGAACCACACAAGGGATGGCAGCCAGTCTAAGGTGGGGTGGCAGGAGTGAAGGGCAGAGGGGCACAGAAGGAGGGATGGTCGAATGGAGCAGGGTTGCAGGGGAGCGGAGCAGGGTGAATAGAAAAGACAGTGGGGGCATAGCTGCTGTGGCAGGGGAGAACACTGATGGGGGAAGGCAACAGGAAAAGACTGGGAGAATTGTGTGCAGGAGGAGGAGGAGTTGGGCAGGAGAGGAACAGGGACAGATGGGGTGAATTATGTGCAGGTGGAGGAGTCAGGCAGGAGAGGAACGGTGGCAGGGACATGCGGGGGAAATATGTGCTAAAGGGGGAAGCAGACAGGAAAAAAACAGCAATAGGGACAGATGGGGGAAATATGTACTGGAGGAGGAGGAGTCAGACAGGAGAGAAAAGGGGGAGGGGAAGCAGGCAGGTGGAAATATAGGGGGAATGCTAGTACTGGGGGATTAGATACTAAGGTGGGGTAGCAAGGGGGAAAGGTATAGCCGTATATGCATGGAGGCCATTCCAGGGATGACAGCTGAAAGAGTGGGACAATCAGTCCTGAAATATGCTAGAAGGGGAAGGTAAAGACCTCATTTAATTCTACATCTAAGGACAAATGACCTGGCTAATAGTACATCAGAGAAAGTCCAAAAGAGGTTTGAGGAGCTGGGAATGCAAGGGGGAGGGTAAAGCAGTAACCTTTTCTGAGGTAATACCAGTGCCCAAGGTGATCATGGCTAGAAAACAAAGGATCAATGAATTTAACAAATGGTTAGGCAATTGGTGTTACACCAAAGGGTATAGGTTGGTGGAAGGGTGGGGATAGACCTGGGAGGACAGTGATCTATACGCTAAGGATAGACTTCATCTAAATGAAGAGGACAAGAAGGTGCTAAAATGGAAGCTTGGGGAGTATATTAAGGCAGCTGAACATTTAAACTAGGAGAGGGGGGTGGCAGGTGGAGGGAGGGTATACAGTGGCCATGGAATGGGAAGCAGAGCAGGCTTACCCCCCAGAACAAGGGCGGTGTAGTAGGTAGAAGCAATAGAGGGGGTGCTGGAAGGGGAGGGCAGAGGGATGGGGAAGAAACGGTAAAGGGATGGAAGGTGGTCATCATGAATGAGAGGAGCCTGGGGGATAAAACGAATGACCTACAGGTCCCTATGGTGGAAAGGGAGGTGAAAATGGCAGCAATTGTGGAAACATGGGCCACCGAGTACCACAACTGTGACCTGATAGTCCCAGGGTACAGAATATTCTGTAGGGATAGGGAAAACAGGTGAAGGGGGAGTGGCATTATACATGAGGGAGGGATTAAAGTGCATTAGGGAGGAGGGGGAGACAGAGTCATTATGGCTGCTAATCCAGGATTCCAGGAAGACGACACTCCGGATGGGAGTGGTGTACAGACCACCCTCCCAGACAGAGGAGCTGGACAAGGAACTTGCAAGGCACATTAAAAAAAAGGCATGCAGGAAGAGGAGAGTGGTAGTTGTGGGAGACTTCAACCAGCCAGGAGTGGACTTGGGAACCTTATTCACCAGTAGTAAAAGGGAGCAGGTACTCCTGGACACCTTTCAGGAAAGCTTCTTGACACAGATGATCAGCAAACCAACTGGAGGGGGTGGGGACACCCTAGACATGGTGCTCACAAATGGGGAACTTATGAGGGATATCAAGGTGGACGAACCACTAGTGGGGAGTGACCATCACTCAGTATGGTTCAGGTTGATGATGGGCAAAGAGGAGGTGGCATCCAACAAGAAGGTGCTGTATTTCAGGTGGGTGGACTTTGCAAAGATGAGGGAGGTATTGAGGGGGTACCTGGCCAGGATCCAGCCTAGTATGGGCACAGATCAGAGATGGGAGATCATAAAGAAGGGGATACTAGAGGCTACCAATTCCTGTAGCAGGACTTGGAGAAACATGACCAGACCAAAAAAGTCAAGCTAAATGTGCAGAGGGGGTTGAGGAAAAGGTGAAGAAAAAAAGGGTGGCCTTTAGGATATACAGGAAATCGGGCCGGGGGAAAGATTGGGAGGAGTGCCTGCAGAAAGCAAGAGAGGTGACGAGGGCGGTAAGAAGTGCAAAAGCCACCAAAGAGCTCAGGCTGGCGCAAGGCATAAAGGAGGGGGAGAAAGGCTTCTTCAGGTACATCAGGGAGAAAAGGAGCTATAAAGAACTGATAGTAAGGATTAAGAAGGACAGGGGATGGGTAGAGAAGAGAGGGAAGGAAGAAGCACTCAATGACTACTTCTGCTAGGTATTTATGAAGGAAAGAGGGGAAGTGCTACCAAGGGGGATTGGGGGCAGTAAAGGCTGGGGAGGGAGAAACAGATGGAGAGATCATGGAAGCTAGAGTCCTGCAGGGCTTGAGAGGGCTGAGGGTGGACAAGGCAACAGGGCTGGATGGCATTCACACCAGGGTTCTGAAGGAGCTAGTAGAGATCCTGGTGGGGCCCTTGGCAGACCTATTTAATACCGCACTAAATTCGGGATGCATACCCAAGGATTGGAGGTTGGCTCATGTGGTTCTCCTGCATACCCAAGGACTGGAGCTTGGCTCACATGGTTCCACTGCATAAAAGCAGCCCAAAAGATGAACCAGGCAACTATAGACTGGTGACCTTCACAACCATCGCGGGGAAGCTAATGGAAAAGATCCTCAAGGAGAAGCTGGTGTCCCTGCTGGAGTGCAATGGGCTACTGGACAGTAGGCAACATGGCTTTGTCATGGGCAGATCCTGCCAAACCAACCCTAGAGTACTATGACTAGGTGACTGAAAAGACTGACAAGGGCCATGCAGTAGATGTCCTGTACCTGGCCTTCAGCAAGGCATTCGATTCAGTGCCACATGGGAAACTTTAAACAAAACTTGAAGGCACAGGGGCAGGACCAAAAATGGTGGGATGGGTGACAAACTGGCTAAAGGGAAGGCAGCAGAGGGTGGTGATGGAAGGGAAACTCTCATCCCCAAGGGCAGTAACAAGTGGGGTTCTGCAGGGCTCAGTGCTGGGACCACTGTTATTTGGGATATTTATTGCAGACATTTCCATGGGCATTAAGAGCAGGATCAGCCTATTTGCTGACACCAAGATAGGTGTGGTGGTGGACGACATAGAGGGGTGGTGGAGTCTACAGGAAGATCTGAATAAGCTGGAGACTTGGTTGGATACTTGGCAGCTGGAATTCAATGCCAAAGAATGTAAGGTACTTCATTTTGGAGCAAAAAATCCAAAAAGGAACTACCAACTTGGGGGGAGGCAGCATGCAGCTGGTGGAGACTGAGGAGGAGAAGATCTGGGTGTGGTAATCACAGGATCAATGAACAACTCAGCACAGTGTAGGAAGGCAGCAGCAATGGCTAGCAAAATGCTAGGTTGCACAGCAAGGGGAATAATGTTATGGAGGGGGAAGTGGTTCTGCCACCGTATAGATCACTGGTTAAACCTCTTTGAACACTGTGTGCAGTACTGGTGCCCATACCTGAAAAGGGACATCAAATTACTGGAAGGGGTACTGCGCAGAGCAGCCAAGATGTTCCAGGAGCTGGGGAACTTCAAGTATGAGAGTAGGCTAAAAGAGTTAAACGTACTTGCTGGAAGAGAGGAAGGACAAAGGGGATATGATCGAGACATTCAAGTACATGAGAGGGATAATCAAGTCTGGTATGGAGGGTCTACTCAGGGCAATGGTGGAGAGGGACACTCAAGGCCATGTCATGAGATTGGGGGGAGAGTTCAGGAGGGAAATGAGGAGATACATTTTTAAGGAGAGGATGGTGGCAGGGTGGAACACAATACTAGCAGGAGTAGTAGCCTGTAAAATGGTGGGCTGCTTCAAAAGGGACTGGGACAGGGCAAGAGGGAGGATAAAGGGAGAGGGGAGAGGAGAGAGGGGCAGCTGCAGAATAGGGCTGCTAGCTGCATAATTGAGCAGACTCAATAGACCAAAAGGCATTTTTCTGCTGTCAAATTTTGTTTCTTCATATGTTCGTATTTATTTTTTGCCATCTACAAGTACAAATTCCACAGCTAGCGATATCTCCAACTCTTTTTTTGGCAAGTGATATTTTCATTGTAGGGAATGGAATGAGACCGTATTACTCTGGTCGGTGGTGAGTAAGTCCTTTCAGTAGAGTATGTTCTTAGCTTTCCATGTGCCCCAATCTACTGGTTTGAGGTCAATACAGCAGGCAGATTTGTTCAATGTAAAGGTATGCGCTCCAGGCTTAATACATTGTCTGGTTATAATCCCAGCACTGTACCATGCCTGGTGTGCTGCCTTTATAGTCAACCATTTACTGAAGGATTTGGAGAGTACACTATCTAGGTATAGAGGTGGTTGCCCAATAAAGTAGTTTCCATAGGGATCCAGGTTGTTGGGTCAATTCCCAATTCAGAACACAGTTGGCAGGTTTTGGCTTTTAATAATGTATAGCGGTAGTACATAAAATGTGGTAGACCCCATCCCCCTCTGGACCAGTACATCCGTAGCTTAGCTCTACTATATTTTTTTTTCCTTCCCATAGATAGTGTCCTACAAGGATATTAAGTTTCTGAAACTAAATATTTGAGATTGGTATTGGTAAATGGGTCAATATGTGGAATATCTGGGGTGTCAATAGCATTTTAAATGAGTTAATTTTCCCTGCCAGTGAGAGGTGTAAGTGCTGCCACCTGCCCACATCTAAGTGTAGCTTGTTGAGCAGAAGCTGTTGGTTGTCTGCAGCCATTGTTTTATGATCTGGAGAGATCACAACACCAAGGTATTTAATACTGCATGTTTCAGTGCCCAAGCTAGGCCAAAGCGCATTGTCCAGTCTAACTTGGTAAAGGAGTTGAAGGGAGGATTTCTGATTTTTTCAGGTTGATATGCAGTCCTGAAAGAGCTGCAAAGCTACAGAGGAGGGACAGCATATTTGGTATACCTGTTATGACATTCTCCATAAATACTAAGGAGTCATCTGCATACAGTTTGGTGCTGTATTCTTTCTCACCCACCTTCATGCCTTTTATTTCTGTATGCTGCCTAATGGCTGCTTCTAACGGTTCTATGGCAATAACAAATAAAAGGAGAGAGAGAGGGGGCAATCTTGCCTTGTTCCCCTGTGCAAAGAAAAGGGGTAGGAGAGTGTATTATTGTTGAGTAACAGTGCTGTAGGTTTGTTATATAAAGCATGAATCCATGCAGTGAAGCTCTGACCAAAATTTAGGTTGTGCAGAACTGCGTGGAAATAACCCCACTCTACAGAGTCAAATACCTCCTCAAAATTTATTGCAATAACTGCCACTGGAATCAGAAGTTCCTGTGCTATCTGGATGAGAGAGATGAAAACCTTTAAATGATCAGAGCTAACTCTGCCCTTAATGAACCCTACCTGAGAAGGGTGAATAATGTCTGGTAGGACAGCCTCTAAACTGCATGGAAGTATTTTGGCTATGATCTTTGTATCTGAATTAATTAGTGATATTGGTCTATATCTAGCAGGATATAGGGAGTCTTTGGTGTCTTCAGGCAACAACGTAATTATGGCCTTGCTTAAGGTCTCTGGGAGAGTGGCTTTGTGGTGTGATTCGGTGATCATGCAGAGAAGTGGTAGGGCAAGCTCATTTTGGAGTACGTGGTAAAAGTCAATTGGGAAACCGTCACTACCTGGGGCCTTGTGCGGTGCCGTATCCTCTGTGGCTTGGGTGACTTCCTTAGCTGTAATTGGGGCATCAAGTCTGTTCTTTTGCTGTTTACTAATTTGGGGAGGTTAAGGTGATCTATAAAGTCTGAGAGTTGCTTTTCATTCATTAATGTGTGACATTCATGTAACTGTTGGTAAAATTGTTTCATTACTTCATTAAGTGATTTGGGGTCTGAGTGGATTTGGCCTGTTGCGTTAACTACTGTAGCTGAGGGATGTATCTTTCAGCTTGCTGTTTCTGCAACCAATAAGATACAGTAGTAGCTTCCCTGCCTTCTGTCCCTGTGCCCAATAGCTGTGCTTCATTCTACTGATTTGGAGTTCTGCTTTCCTGGTGGCCATGATGTTTAATTGGATTCAGAGGGATCTTAGCTCCACCAGAAGGGCATTGTTTCCCAGTTGGTGGGGGTCCTTCTTATAAATTGCTTTTTTAGTTTTCAGCAGCTCTTCTAGTGTTTGATATTCTCTCTCTCTCTTTCTTTCCATCTATGTGCAGCATACCCTATAATCTTTCCCCTTATGATGGCCTTGAAAGCCTCCCAGATGACGGATACAGAAGCAACCCCAGGCAGAATATTTTCAAAATAGTTTGTAACTTCCCATTTGAGCCAATGTCTGAATTCTGGATCTTTTGTTAGCAGGGGGTCCAACCGCCATGTCTGTGATTTGGACATATAGGGATCTAGAGTGGCGGTTAGGGCTACCCGGAGCAAGATCAAAGAGATACAATGGTGCTATGCTGACCTTGGTGATATCAACCACATAGTGCGCACAAGGAGGGTGGTGCTCTTGAAAATAGCACATTCAGCATTCACACAAAACTCGGGCACGCATCACCACTTTGTTAATGACTCCAGAGTGGGCAGTAAGAAGATGTATTTTACATAATCAAAAACAAGTGTTCCCACCTGATGCATTTTGGATCCTTCAGTCCTTTCTCAAAGGCCTTAGAGTGCCCAAGTTTTCTCTCTAAATTCTGACCTTGGTGATAGCTGAAGTGAGGTTTGGAGAGGTGAGCCAGAATTCTAGATGACTCTCCAAGTTCCTGGGGTCAGAAAAATAGGTATAATCTCTTTCAGCTGGGTGTAACATTTCCCAGATGTCTGACAGTTGGTGTAAGTGTGCCATTTCTAGCAAAGTGTGAAGGGCCCAGGTGTGCAGTTCTGGCATGCTGTTTGATCTAAGTAAAAATACATCACTAAATTGAAGTCCCCTCTTACTATTATATCTCGGTTATCAAAGAACATGTCTAGGACTGCTTGGTATATGGTGTTAAAGATTTATGGGTCATCATCATTGGGAGTGTATAGATTGTCTATTATGAGTGGTTTTTAGAGGTCTCAAATTTTACCTTAGAAAATGGGCTTTTTATTTGGAGGCATCTGATTGGCTGGTACCCATTGCACAGGGATACAATAACTTTCAGTAGATGCCCACCAAATAAAAAGTCCCAATCCCAAACCTGCCTCATGCCCAGCCAAAGTATCCTTGTGCCCAGCTTGCTTCATCATTGGCTGATGCATTGGGCACACAATTTCAAAATGCCGGCATTTTTTCAAAATCCATTAGCAAGATAGAGAGAACCCCCCCCCCCCAAACACACACACACACAGTCCTTAGAGCAGACACCACTCAATAATTATGGACATAAATCATGACACTGTACTCAGAAAACAGATATAGTAACCCATTTTTGTTTTCCCTTTCTTCTGTTCACTTATGGGCGTGACAGCTCCCTGGTACACTGGCTCGACTGCAGTATGTCCCCACACTCCCCGGTTTGAAGAGAATCACAAACAAAAAAGTAAAGAACCCCCTCTTCATCAGCAAATTAGCACATATCATTCAAATCCCCCTCCACGACTACCCTGAGACATCTGTGGCAGAAATTGTGTTTTAGTCCCGCGGCTTGTTCTCTTTCGCTCTCCCTGTGGCTTGGCTCAGGACGCCCCCTCCCCTCAACCCAACTGCATGTGGCAGAAAGTATTCTCTCTCTCTCTCTCTCTCTTTCCTGCAACTCACCACCCCAGACCAAAGTCTTGTGGCAGCGAGACATTTCTAAGATCAAATGAAGCAATTCATCTTTGACAGCTGATGGTTAGCAACGCTGCTTTTCCTATCAGCACTACTAAATGATGCCTGCTTATTGCTAATGTACTGGTCACGCACAGGAACCACTGTAGTTTCAATAAAGGAAAATAAAAATACAAGTTAAAAAAAAGAACTTAGCAGTCTGCCACCCCTCCCCGATCCTTCGCAGTACTGTACTTCAGCACAGCAAATCTTTATTCCAGGAATGAGGTAATGGCTGCATGTCCTGTAGCACAGCAACTTAATACACACACAAAAAAAATGCTGCAGGCAGAAACATACTGTACCTTTAAAAAAACACTAAAACAAAGCTGTGTGTGTGTGTGGGGGGGGACGGGACCATGACAACTAACTACAAAAAAACAACTGCTGAAGTTCCTAGATTAAAAAAGGCAGGCAGAGGAACTATTTTTTTTTTACAAAATAAATAAAATGCTTAAGATATTTAACACTTTAATATGCAAATTATTTTGTTTTCAAGAATATAAAATACAGTGGCCCATTTTCTAAGTGCAATAATACCCTCCAGAGTGGGCAGTATTGGCAATAGCAGACTTTCCAAGGGCTATGAGATTTCCGCCTGTGGTGTTGGGCCTCATTATGCCTCTGGGTGATCCGGTAATGCCCAATACTGCCCACCATGTTGGGTATTATTGCTTGCATAGTCCATCTCCCTTTGGTATCATTTGTTTGTATAACTGGGGTCCATTTGATGCATTTAAGGAGTAGAAAGGATACTTCATGTTTAGTTTTATCTGACAAGCTAGGAACTTCCCACCCCACCCATTCCGTGGTCAGTTTGCATGCCTCCTTCTGTATTAGTTTAGTTTCCTGAAGAAAAACTATGTGTAAGTTAATTTTCTTCAGGTGTGTCAAAATGCTTTTGTGCCTCACTGGGGAATTTAGTCCTCGTACGTTCCACGTGGTGATGTTAAGGGGTATTAACATGACCATGATTGGAAAATACATAAAATAGGGTTAGATAACTCATTGAAGTTCTGACCCTTATTAAATAAGAACCAGAACACAGTGAAGTTCTGATTTATCCCGATTAGTTCTGATTTATTGACCAATATTTGAAAAAATGTAAAAAAAAATGCATTAAAGTGGCCAAAGTAGCTCACATTTGATACAGAGGCCCAAAGAAAATAATTTAATGGATTATTTGTATAAACATTAAAGTAAAACTGCTAAATAAAAAAGCAATCTGTCACTACTAGCCCCTTCGTAGCTGGCCTATAATGGTGGCAAATCCTGCTCAGGCCTGTGACATGAGTGTGCTGGGAAAGATGGAGAGAGAGAGAGAGAGAAAGAGAGAAAAAGAGAAAAAGAGAGAGAGAGAGAAAGACAGATGCAAATATCTATATCATGGCACCACCAAGCATTGCAGGCACTGCCAGGCAGGTAAGATTTCTTTTTTTTTTTATTAATGGTGCTGTATGGGTATTATGTTGATGGATGTTCCAATCAGAGCTGAATAAGCCAAAGAAATGGATATGAATGATCAATGAGCTGCACTAAGAGAGACCACCCTACCCGTGTGAATGATGCAACTGCTTTGCATGCCCCAGTGTACTGTGATATATGGTACACGACCTGATCCAAGAGGTGGTAATGTTTTCTAGTACAACAACTACTTCTACTGAATCTGATCAACATGCTGAGGATGCCAAATCCTTAAAGAAGAAAAATGAAAGACATAGTGCTCACCACCCATGCAGGCAGCCAGTCACATATTGCATCGGTCAAGTGCAGAGCAGTCATAAAAAAATCTGACACTGCCACCTGATGAAGACTTGATGACACAAAACACAACACAACACAATGACATCCTTCCTAGATCCACAGTTGCTTGCTGCCAGCTTCTGCCAAGTAATTTAAGTATCACAAATAAAATATAGTAATATAATAATCTCAGTCCAGTTACTGTGAGCTGTAACCAGGCTAGCATACCCCACATACACAAACAATAAAGAAATTATATGAATTTTCAATTTAGTAGCATTTTTTTTTGTGAAGTATTAGCAGCCAAATATTGGGGACGTGAGAAAAACTTTCAGGCATCTACTAAGCCATGACTGTACAAAAATTAAAACAGTACAGTCAGGACTCAGGATCAGTTGCTGAGGTCAAAAAAGTGACAAGTAGTAGTAGTAGTAGTAAGGAGTAGGACTGGAGTAAGGACAAAAAGTGATAAATAAGTAGTAGTTGTGACTTGTGAGGACAAAAACTGATAGTAGTAGTAGTAGTAGTAAACAGCAGTGCCCTACCCTCTAGATAAGATAGTGGTACCAGGTACCACCAAGTAAGTTTGTGACATGACATGCAGTTTCTTGCTATATTTGGACTCTGAACCCACTGTAATTTTTTTTTCTATTCTTTGCAGCTCATGTGATCATAGTGGCCTGGCCAAGTCCATCCTGACCTGACTAGTTGCAATTAATTGCTACCTCATGTAGTAGACCCTATTCACAAATGATTTTCACCACAGGCAAAAATTCCTGATAGAGTTTTGTGCATAGGGCCTGCTCGGAGCAGTCAGTGTATGCTTTATTCAGGTATCATATTTGAAATCCCTCAAGGTAGGGAGACAGTGTGACAAGGCAGCAGGCAAAGCAAATAGGATGCTGGGATGTATAGGCAGGGGCATCACCAGCAGGAAAAGGGAGGTCATAATTCCGCTATACAAGACACTAGTGAGGCCCCACCTGGAGTACAGTGTACAGTTCTGGAGACCATACCTACGTAAGGACATAGACAGGGTAGAGAAGGTTCAGAGGAGAGCAACAAAGATGGTGCATGGATTGCATCACAAGTCCTATGAAGACAGGTTGAAGGAACTGAACATGTACTCCCTGGAGGAGAGGAGGAGAGGGATATGATAGAGACATACAAGTATCTTACAGGAGGAACAGGGTGCAGGAAAACACTATTTTTAAGCGAAAAGATGTTCCAGGACTAGAGGGCATGGGATGAAGTTGGAGGAGGACAATTCAGAGGAAACATGAGAAAGAATTTCTTCACAGAATGGGTGGTGGACAGGTGGAACACCCTGCAGAGGAAGTGGTGAGGGCTGAAACAATCACGGTTTAAGAATGCATGGGATAGAACATAAAGGAATTCTGAAGGTCAGGGGTAAGGTGCAACAGACTTCTAGGAAAACAAACTGAACTTACAAGCTCAAATGGGCAGACTGGGTGAGGCCATAGGCCCCTTATCTGCCCGACACTGTCTATGTATCTATGTATCTATGAAATTAAAATAGAGAAACATAGAAATATAGACTTAGACGGCAGATAAGAACCACTTGGCCCACCCAGTCTGCCCATTCCTACCTATTGGATAAGCTGCAGATTCTAGTTAATCAATAGCCTACTTCCTGCAACCCCCAACTATAATTGCCTTATGTCTGTCCCATGCATGTTTGAATTCCCCCACTGTTTTAGACCCCACAACCTCTCTAGGAAGGTGGTTCCATGCGTCCACCACTCTCTCCATGAAAAATAATTTTCTCACATTACCCCTGAGCCGTCCCCCCTCTATCTTCAAATTGTGCCCCCTTGTTTTTACACATCTCTTTTTCTGAAAGATACTATCCTCCTGGACTTTGTTGATTCCCTTGATTCCCTTGAGGTACTTAAAAGTTTCTATCATGTCCCCATGTCCCTCCTTTCATCAAGGGTATACATATTAAGCTCTCTCAATCTTTCTTCATATGGGTTCTGATGTAGACCCTGCACCATTTTAGTTGCCCTCCTCTTGACTGCTTCCATCCTGTCTATGTCCCTGCATAGATGAGGTCTCCAAAACTGCATGCAGTACTCCAGATGGGGTCTCACCAACTGTCTGTACAGAGGGATAACCACTTCCCTTTTCTACTTGTGACGCACTTCCCTATGCATCCCAGTATCCCCCTGGCTCTTTTTACTGACTTCTCACATTGCTTACCCACCTTTAGGTCATCTGATTTGACTACCCCAGGTCCCTTTCCATTATTGTTGTTGTTAGTACCTCTCCTGCTATTGTGTACTCTTCTCCTGGATTTTTATTTCCCAGGTGCATTACTTTGCACTTCTTTGCATTGAATCTAAGTTGCCATATGTCGACCATTTCTCCAACCTTGCCAAGTCATGAAACATAGAAGTTGATGGCAGATAAGGACCGCCAAGGCCCATCCAGTCTGCCCATTTCTTTTTCTACCTCATAAATGTTCCATCGACCTTTGCTCTGTCAGTGGCCTATCTATTCATAGTCATTTGTATTGCTTCCTTATGCCTATCCCATGCCTGTTTGAAGCCCTGCACTGTATTCATAGCCCCACTTCTTGTGGTAAGCCATTCCATGCATCTACCACCCTTTCTGTGAAAAGAATTTCCTCACATTCCCCTTAATCGCCTCCATCTAATCTCATGCTGTGTCCTCTTGTCCTACTATTTTTCTTATATTTAAACATGTTAGACTCTTTCACCTTGTTTATGCCCTTAAGGTGTTTAAATGTCTCGATCATATCACCTCTCTCCTCCTTTGCTCAAGGGTATACATATTGAGCTCCATTAATCTGTCCTCATATGTCTTCTGATGCAGTCCCTGCACCATTTTGGTTGCCCTTCTCTGGACTGCCTCAATTTGGTTAATGTCCTTGTGAAGGTGTGGCCTCCAATACTGCACGCAGTACTCCAGATGGGGCCTAACCAATGTCTTGTACAGAGGGATTATTACCTCCCTCTTACGATTTGTGATACCCCTACTAATCCCTTCTCATCCTTTCTACCCCCCCTTGTGTATCAACTCTGTTACAGATCATTGTGTCATCTACAAAGAGGCATACCTTTCCTTCCAGACCCTCTGCAATGTCACCTATAAAGACGTTAAAGAGGACTGGACCCAGTACTGAGCCCTGAGGTACTCCACTAGTAACCCCCCTTTCTTCGGAATGAGTTCAATTCACTTTTACCTTCTGTGTCCTGTTGTGCAGCCAGTTTGCTACCCAGGCTACCACCCTGGGACCCACTCCCAGGCTGACTAACTTGATTATTAATCTTTTGTGCAGAATGTTGACTTTGAGAAACGTGAGGCACTCAGCATTTTCTGATGTCAAACAAGATCCTTTGTCAGTAATGAAGTTACCAGTTGAACTGAACAATTGTTCTGAACAGACGCTAGTTGGAGGGCAATTCATGTACTTCATTGCAATGTTTACTAAAGTAGGTCACATATTTTGTTTGGATTTCCAGTATTTCAAAGGATCAGCATTCCAGCTAATATTGGGGCTCTGCCAGGAACATTTCAACAATGGTCTGTGCTGAGTCTGTGTTACAAGAGGCAGATGAAGACAATGTTACAATAACATCTTCTAAGTGACTCCAGAGACATGAAGCAGAACCAAGTGACTGTGGGACAGTGCTATGCTTAGCTGGTGGTGAAGAAGAAGATTCGGCTGCAGTGGCTGAGGAGGAAGAGGGAGAAAATACTGCAACAGTAGAGGATGGACCACCTGATGCTGTACTGCTGTGTCATGAAGAAGATTCTGAATTTGGTGCTGCTGTTGTACTCTGTTCCATGACAGCACGCACCTCATCAATTATTTCTTGTTTGTTTCTCTCAAAACAAGTGTCGTCATCATCACTCACTAGTTGCTTCGATTTGTATCATGGGTCTAAGACTGTTGCTTTCATGTAGTAATCAGAATGAAGCATTTTACATAGTTTGTTATCTTCTGTGACTTTTTTGGTCATACATCTCGTTAGATCTTGTTGTATTCTGGAAGGCAACCTGTATGTGTCAGCACCACTGGCAGCCTGTGTGATCATGGAACTGTCTTGCTTCTCTAACTTTTCCCTAATCAGATTCAATCTAAATTTTAACATTTTTATTAGGGGTATCACCTGGCTCAGAGTTGCTGTGTTTGCACTAACTTCCCTGGTGATTTCTTCAAATGACTGGAGCAGGAAAATTAGAAACTTCAGCATGGCACACTGTGACGGAGTAATATAGACATCTGCATCACCAATTTTATTTTCTAAATTATACTGACTGATGGGGTTGTTTTGTTCCAGCAGCCTGGAACATGCAAAAGGTCAAGTTCCTTTGAATAGAAATGTCTTGCATCAGTTTGTGCAAAGGTAAATTGTGCTCCTGCTGTGTTTTTTTTGAACAAGTGACAGACTTTACTTGAGTGACTGAAATTAGTGCATATTCTTTTACCAGTGTTAATGAGAGCCTTAGTCTCACTGTCATCATCAAGAAAACTGTGAACTATTAAATGTAAGCAATGTTCAAAGCAGTGGATGTGAACAAAGCCCCATCAAGGCCTTCGTTATGTTGGATCCATTATCTGCAACTATAATGCCAATTGACAGTCCCTGTGAAGTGAGCCATTGCTGCATTGGTTTTTGGAGGTCTTTATTGATGTTGTATGAAGTATGTTCAGATGGAAAATAAAATATTCTTAGAACAGCAAACTATGATGCTTCACTGTCCCCAGTCCCACGTGAATTATCAAAACATACCCAATGTGCTGTGACAGACCCGAAGGGTTCAGGCTGACAGTTTTTCCAGATATCTGTTGTGAGATGCACCACCCTCCCAACAGCACTGCACAACACATGTCTTAATTTTTTACATACAACATCATAAAGAACTGAAATCCCTGTTGTCAAGAAATATTTCTGCCTTGGTATACTATATCGAGGTTCGAGGTACTCAAGCAGGGATCTACAATCAATTGTCAACAAAAAAGTTTGTCGAATGACCATACAGCGAAACCACCATATTGACCACATTTTGTGTTCAGCATGTGGTTTCTAACTTCACAACATGTTTTCTATGGGGGGCTTTGCCCCCTGAACACCCCACATGGAGGCTATGCCCCCTGCACCCTCCCCCACTAAATATAATCAACTCTGAGCTGATTAGGGGAGGGAGTACAGCACTGACACTACAGTGACCTGACGATGTAGTCGCTGTAGTGTCGGTTGCTGTCAAAATGTCGCTGTCGGAGGAGTATACCCTCAAGCAGCTGCCTGAATCCTATATGTTCAACCACATAATATGATAGCAAATCAACAGCTATCATTTCTGAAATAGTTTTGGTTATTGTAACAGCAACAGGGTGAGTCAAGGCATATTTGGCATTATGCTCATATATTTCTGAGATGGTAAGCTGTCTCCTTGAAGGAGGAGGGCTTTTGAACACATGGTCACTTTTAGTAACAGTTGGAGGAGTCCTTTGAATGACAGGAAGTGGTGATGGCAGCTGCAGGGGCTTCCTCTGCTGTCATCTATGGGCGTTACCTCTGAGTGTAGTGAGCTATCACTGTCACTTTCTCTTCAAGACTCACAACTGAATTTCTCACTAATGTTATGACATCTGTCTAGGTACCCTTTCAGTGCTGAAGTTCCCAATGCTCCTTTCTTTTTACTCCTGCTGATTGGCCATTTACAAATAGTGCATGTTGCTGTCAATTCATTGGAAGCACTAATGGAGAAGTATGACCAAACAAAAGATGATATTTTGTTAATTTTTTTCCCAAGTTGGCACGGCACCTTGGTCACCTTTTTAGGGCCCCCACCAGATTTTTCTTGGGCCTGTTCCTCTTGTGGTTTATTCCTACTGCCCCCTCCACAACCAAAACATTTCTGCCTGTTTCTTCCTCATCTGCAATTTTAATCCCCTCCAGTAAATCTTGTGCTGCCTGATCATTCTCTTAATCTTTATTATTAGTATTACCATCGTTGGGTTCAACTCCAGAAGAATCGGATGAGTGACTGGCAATAGCATTGTATGCAATTATTCCATACAATTGGGTGCCTCTGTGGGTGATACCCACCATGGTCCCGATTTTAGAAGGTTGGCGCAAGTCACCACCAAACACAACTTGCGCCAACCACAACTGTGACTTGACCCTGCGCCCTAGTCTGGAAGGGGCAGGGTCACCGCAGCTAAGTCCTGCAACTTATGACATGTGGCTAGGTATGCCAAACAGAGGGTGCACCTGGTGAGCATGTTGCATGCTGCAACTGGCACACTGCACATCGCAAGTCCCCCCCATGCCCAGCAAGCCACATTGGTGCCCCTTAGGGCTGCCTACACCAACTGCCCCCAAAGTGTTCTTGAAGAGCCCCGCAGGGCTGCCCACACCCTCAGCCCCCTGACGTGTTCTTAAAGAGCCCACAGGGTTGCCCACACCCCCAGCCCCCAAGAATCCACCATCATGAAATGCCCCACAGGGCAGTGCTGTCATCCCCCTACCTGTGCCCTGACCCCAAGTCGCAACCACAAATGCGGCAAATACCCTGCCCTGGTAGTCTAGTGGCCTCCCCCCCACCCAGCCATGCCAGCCCACCCAGCACCCCCCACCCGTCCCAGCCAGCGACTGGCACAGCCCACCTCTCAATTCCATGGCCAGCCACTGATTGAGTTCAGTAGGAGTGCGTACAGAAAAGACGCGCTCAGAAATGTCGCAGGGGGTTTATGGCGCAACTGCCGGCATAACAGCTGTTTGGCACAAGTGGCATGTAACATGTCACAGGCCACTTTGTAGAATTGTGCAAGTCGCAACTACTGGCATAAGTTGCTACTTGTGCCATTCTACTAGGCGCAAGTGCTGTTATGCCAGGCATAACATTTCTAGAATGGGGGGCCCATGCTTTTAGTTTTTTTTAACTACTTAACTTTTTGCTTTACTTGGGACTGATGATGATCTGAGACATTTACCTTTTTTGTATTCAAGCATTTGCTTGGAAGATGAAATCTTAGACATGTAAAAATCACTTTTGGGGGTTCAATTTTGTTTTCCTTTTTCAGGCGGAGTGCTGCCTTTTGCAGTGCCACTGCCTACCTGAGAAATAGAATGTGCCTCATCAACACTTTGATTCATTTTGTAACAAAAGATCCCTCTAATGTGATGTCATTCTGATGACTCCCACCCACAGGCCAGGGACAAGTTTACTGTCATGATTCACGATTGTACAGTGTACACACCGATAGCACACCAACAGAACAGCAGTCCACCACCACTTCCTTTCAAGATTACCTCAATGGCTCCTACAATACAGTTACTGTTAAGTGATCAAATTCAGCAACTGTTAAGTGTGCCTCTGAATTTGAATTGGAGATGCAAACACATCTGACGTATTAGTCGCCTGCAGCACAGGTCCACACTGGGGGTTGGTTAATGCTTATACGTAATGTAAGTTTGTAACACCACATACTATAAAACTATTGATAATAAGGAAGAATGAGAAATGAGTGATGATGATGACACTTGTGTGTAGTGCTTGTGCTTTACTTGTGTTGTACTCTAAACACTCAGCCTGTTGCAAGTCACAGTCAGATTATCCTCTGAGCCACCCATAGCCAGCAGCACAGGGCAGGTGCATTAACTTATATGTTGTCTGAACAGTATTTTTTTTTAGTACATGAAACTGTGATTTGTGAATGAACGTAGGTGATGATGACTGTTATTCATGATTGGATGGCACAAGTCAAAGATTTATTTTGCCAGCCTGCTGCACTTGCTCTGTACACACAGCCACACTTAAGCCAGGAAAAAACTTTATTTGGGATTTCTAGGACTGATACATTTATTGTGGGCCACCCTGCAGTCTCTCTCTCTCACCTCTGAGTCTAGACTGGACATAACAAAGATTTATTTTGCCACCCTGTTGCCCTTGCCGTAGTGTACTGTACACACAGCCACACTGAAGCCAGGAAAAAAAATCAGGGATTTTATGTAACTGCAAAATGTCTGTGGTACCCACTGTGGTACCCACTCTCTCCGCTGGATCTCAAATGGCACAAGTCAATGATTTTACCAGCCTGCCTTTTTCATACACACAGCTACTTTCTGAGGCCAGGAAAAAAAAAACTTTCACTTGGTATTTTCTGTAACTATAATCTCTGCCCCCCCCCCAGTACTCTGGATCTGGAATGGCACAAGTCAGATTATGCCAGCCCGCCCTTTTTGTGCACACAGCTACTGTATGAGGCCAAGACAAAAAGTTTCATTTGGGATTTTCTGTAATTGTAATCTCTGGAGGTATGCCGACTATATGGTGACACCATTACGCGAACACGTTGATGCCGACAACATCGACAGTTCGCTGCAATGGTCCACCCGAGACCCTGGCACTCCCAGTCCTTCACCCTCTCCCCAAATCAAGTCCAACTCTGAGTTGGAATCCTTTAGTTTGGGGCATGCGGGGGTACAGCCCCCCGCATGGTGGGTTCATGGAGTAAAGCCCCCCCCGATAGAAAAACAACTGGGGTTTTCTGACAGATTTATGTTGACCGCAATTTACGGTCAACATAAATCCCATTGCTGTGATGCCTGTCATCAACATATTTGCCGAACCGGCATCGTTTTTTCATCTCTGGACCCCCTCCCAGTACTCTGAATCTGAAATTGCACAAGTCAGATTTTGCCAGCCTACCTTTTTTGTACACACAGCAACTGTCTGAGTCCAGGAAAAAAAACTTTCATTTGGGATTTTCTGTAGCTGTAATGGGCCCCTAGTACTTGAGTCTCTCTCTCTCTCTCTCTCTCTCCCCCCACACTAGTCTCACTCTCTCTCCTCTGGAATGGCACAAGTCAGATCTTGCCAGCCTATCTTGCTCACACACACTCACCAGCCCAGCATTGCCAGCATCCCCCCACCCAGCACAACTATTCCGCAGTCCCAACTCCCTCCCCAATCCGACTCCCGATGCTCCCTCCCATGTCCCAACCCCAAGTGCCTTCACCCACTCTCAAAATCGGTTCTCTCCCCCTCCTTAACTTCTTCTTTGTCCCACTCATTTACCTTCCTTCCAGCTGGAGAAACTCTTGTTTGTTTTTTTTTTGTTTGTTTGTTTTTGTTTTGGCTCTGCTGCTCAACGCAGCTCCTCCGCTCCTCTGTCTTCCCTGTCCTCCTCTTTCCTGGCTGTGTGGCGCACTCAGCACGGTTATATACTGTGAGTGCATCACATGATCTTCTGTTGCCTGATTGGATGCTGCCAGCTGTCGGTATGTACCAACGGCATCCCCATGGCAACAGAAAACAAAATCAGTGAAATGGCATCTCCACGGGCACAGTACCAGACTTCTACCACATAATTCGTATTTATCCAGGTCCATGGATTGTGAGTTCCAATATAATATAGTTTTTTTGGGGAGGGGTTGATCCTATGGGGAACTTGGTTTTCGGGAGTGGCAAAGGTAGTAAGGAACACACTGCTTCACCTGTATTTCAGAGGTTCATTTTAACCTGTACTTCTTTTCTGTACCTTTAATACAATCTGGTACAATGCTAGAGAAAGCCCCATACTGGGGGTATCTTTTCCTTGCAATGTACATTTAACCTTTTTAAAGTTAACAAACATTTTAAACAACACACAATAAAATGGTATAAAGTTTATAAACCTCAAATACATATGAAAACACGCACAAAAAAAAACAGTGAGATCAGAAACAGATATTAGAGTATGCCTAATCCTATTTAGGATTTGATATCTCTTGAATAGGGGGTACCCTTGGGTCTGTGATGAATCCTGTGGGGCTCTCCAAAGATCCCAATATCCCCAGTCATGGGGGAAGTATGGTGCTTCACTGCTGGTTTATTATATAGCCTAAGGATTTAGAGATCTGGTACTGTTTGCTATAGGGGCTTGTAGAGACAGCCTGGAAGGGGTTCATGCCAATAGTTGCAGGTGTCACCTCCTTAATCCCAGCAGCACAAGCAAGCTCTAGGCTGAGGTGTTGAGCCTTCAACACCTGATTCGAATCTGCCATGGAACAATTGCTGACCAAATATATAGTGGTTTGCATTCTTATTATTGGTCCATTCACATGTCAATCAATTAACAAACATAAAATGTATTTTAGATTAATTTAGGATTGCATTTCTTTCTTTGTTTTCATTCCGTATTCTTTTAACTGAAATAACAAACCATATGAGATACATATTATTTATTTTAAACAATAATAAAAGAGTTTTCTAAAAGACAAGTCACACTGGAGCCCATTCTCTCTGATAGATGAAAATAAGTATGGTGAAACTGAGGCCGGCCAGCTCTTAGGAAACATCAGAGAGAGGGAGGGCTCACAGGAGAGCTTCACCTGAGCTCTTTCCTTCTAAGATTGCTTGAAAGGCAGAGTAGAGAACCTTAGCAGAGCAAGGGAAAAAGATTAAGACTTCTTTTGGCTAAGCAGATTTACTGTGTGTTGTTGTTTTTTATTTTGTACTCACAGGGATTGCTACTGTTTGTTGCTAACATTTCATTGCTTTATTTTCTCTGATTCAAATTGTTGTTGCTGGTATACCTTCTTCTGCATTATTACAAGGTGTGCCTACAGGTGTGTGCTAACAGATTACTGCTGTAATCTTCTGATTCCAATTGTCTTTTGCAAGGTATATCTTCTGTTACTGCTTTATTTTTCTCTGTAGCAAAGTGTTTCTTACAGGGTATATCTTATCTGAAATTATCACAGGTGGTACTTTACAGGTTTTACAGTTTTATCTAACATTAGGATAAGCTTTCAGGGTTACTGCATTTGTTGTTGACTGATTGTTTCTGCTCTTACCTCCTAGTTCTTTTGTCTGTGGTTGTTCTTTATCGGCTGGGGAAGGGCCCAACCAACCACCCCACACTACACTCTTTTTATAGGGTGCCACAGTTGTGTCATTTCCTGTGGCAGAGCAGGAAGGGGCGGATCAGTGGGGCATCCACAAGGTGAGCTCATTTACAGGGGCACTAGTAATTTAACTTGGCATAACAAGTTATACAAAAACAAAACACAAAATCAAACCATTACTTGCATTTTCTTCCTTCTAACTAGGTTATAAACCCAGCAACTTATCTGGAATGGATATCATTAACTGCAGGTACTGTGGAACAATTTTCAGAAGGACAGTCTTACAGGATTTAGGACACTGTCCTACATGCTGGGCCATTGGAGATCTTAGGGCTCAGCTCCGGGCAGCATGGGCAGAGATTGCGCACCTCAAATTTCATATTCAAGAGGAAATACATTATAAGAACCACCTGCCATTTCCCCAACATCCAACAGAAAAACCTCGACCGCAGAGGGTAGTTGGTCCAGGAGGTTGGCAGGTGGTTAGGAGGGGTAAACCGGGTGCCCCATCACTCTCTGCTCTCCAACATATTACCTCCAAAAACCATATAAACACTACAAACAGGTATCTGCCTCTATCTCTGAAATCAAACAAAGAGGCAGAGGACACTGCAGAGGAGGACACTGCAGCACAGGAGCTAGCACAACAAAACTCACCCAAATCAGGAACCAAAACAAAAAAAGCAAAAAGGAAATAAAAAACTTCTGATCATAGGAGACTCCATGATTCGGGGAGTTGATACCCATCTCCAGCCAGGGGTAATGGTCAGATGTCTCCCAGGCACATCAGCGTGGAGAGACACTGACCGCATTACTAAAATTGTTCACAAAGCAGGAGAAAACATTGACGTCCTGGTACACAAAGGGACTAATGATCTCGCCAGCTGGTCAGTTCTGGAGACCAAGGAACACATGACCAGGCTGGGTGACAAACTATCATCCATTTCATCCAGCATCTCTTTTTCTGAGATCCTGCCAGTCTGAGAGAGGGGGAAAGATGGACGGAAGGTCAGAGAAGGGGAGATAGGGGAGCTAAACATGTGGCTCAAGGGCTGGTGCCAGGAAAAAGGACACAGATTTGTAGGGAACTGGCAACAGTTCTGGGAGCAAAGTTCTTTAAATTTGATGGACTGCATCTGACTAAGGAGGGAGTCAGTGCATTGGGGCAGGAGTTTGATGTCTTTGCAGAATATTTAAACTAGCAAATGAGGAGAGGGGTGCAGCACCCCATACGTCGAATGGGAAGAACACCCATCCCCCCTCAGCTAGTGGTCAAACAGGGATTCAGCATGTTTGCAGTTCATTTGCATCACCAGGCAAGAAAAAAGGTCCATCTCCCCATACGACACACAGGAAATGCAAACCTCACCCAACAACTAACACACTGAAATCTGGCCAATGGAAAATCATGTACACAAATGCTCACAGCCTGGAAATAAGATCCCAGACCTGCAGGCAATAATGTCAGAGGCTAAACTGGACATAGCAGCAATTAGTAGCGTGGTTTACCAGTAACCACACTTGAGAGAAAACTTCAGTACCTGGCTATGTATTGTTCAGAAGAGACCAGGTGCAAAAAGGGGGGGGTGGAGGCTCTGTATGTCAATGAAAATATCAAAGCTACAGAAATTCAGAATACACATAAGGAGCCAGAAGAACTGTGGGTCACGCTGGAAACAGGAAATGGGACAGCCATAAGAATCGGGGTTGTCTACAGGCCCCCAGACCAGAGGGAGGACATAGACACATTACTGTTAGAAGATATACAAAACATGACAGCTAAAGGGGAGGTTCTGATAATGGGAGACTTCAACATGCCGGATACAGATTGGTCAATACCAGCAGGAACATCTGCCAGAACTAGACACATGGTGGATTCCCTGCAGGGGGAGGGCCTCAAACAACTGGTACAACAACCCACAAGAGACTGGGCTATCCTAGATCTAGTACTGACTAACAGGGAAGGCATCACAGATCTCCAGGTAGAAGGACACCTGGGGGCCAGTGACCATCACATGGTATGGTTCAATTTGGCTACTACATCTAAATCATCCCATTCCAAGGCAAAAATATGGGACTTCAGAGGAGCTGACTTTGATAAGATGGCCAACAGAGTTAAGCTAGCCCTGGCAAAAAGAACACAGGTGAGAGGATACAGGCAAAGTGGGCAAGCATTAAGGATGCAATATGAAGCAACATCCCATTGTGTTAGACAGAAAAGGAAGTGCAAAAGAAGAAGGAAACCACTTTGGTTCTCAAATACAGTAGCAGAAAAGGTCAGAGCCAAAAGGCTGGCCTTCAGAAAATATAAGGGAACACAGTGGGATGAAGATAGGGAGGCATACCAAAATGCCCTAAGGGAAGCAGGGAAGGCAGTAAGGCAGGCAAAGTCCCAAACTGAGGAAACACTAGCACGAACAGAAAAAGAAGGTGACAAGACTTTCTATAGATACATTAGTGAAAGGAGAAAGTCCAGAGGGGGTATTGCTAAGCTCAATGGAGAAAAGGGGACATGTAAGGAGGAGGACCCTGTAAAAGCATCTATCTAAAATAGATACTTTTGCTCAGTATTTACTGAAGAGAAGGTAGGGCAGGGCCCACAGCTTAGCACCATGGACACAGGAAGGAGGGAGGTGAGCACTACTCCCTTCACAAAAGAAAGGGTCCTACAAGAGCTCGCTAAGCTCATGGTGGATAAGGCAATGGGACCTGATGGCATACATCCCAAGTACTTAAGGAGCTAAGGGTGGAACTAGCAGAGCCATTAGCAGAACTGTTTAGTGAGTCTCTGAGCACAGGAGAGGTCCCAGAAGACTGGAGAAGGGCTCATGTGATCCCGCTCCACAAAAGTGGTAGCAGGAGGGAGGCAGGGAACACAGACCAGTCAGTCACCCTCAGTGGTGAGCAAGAATATGGAGGCACTCCTACGGAAAGGATAGTGCAACACCTGGAATCCATAGGGCACAGGATCCAAGACAGCATGGGTTTACAAAGGAAGGTCCTGTCAAACTAATCTCATAGATTTCTTTGACTGGATAACCAGAGTGGTGGACAAGGGGAGCAGTTGATGTTGCCTACCTTGACTTCAGCAAAGCTTTGACACTGTTCCACATAGAAGATTGATAAATAAGCTGGGTAGGCTCGGGATGGGTCAGAAGTTAGTCAACTGGGTGCAGCAAACTGGTTGACGGGCACAAAACAGAGAGTGGTGGTAAATGGTATACAGTCAGAAGAGATGCAAGTCACAAGTGGGGTACCTCAGGGATCAGTCCTGGGGCCAGTCCTCTTCAATATCTTCATTAGTGACCTTGCAGATGGATTAGAGGGTAAGGCTTGTCTGTTTGCAGATGACACCAAGATCTGCAACAGAGTAGATGATCGAGATGGGGTAGGCAGAATGAGAAGAGATCTGGATAAACTAGCAAAATGGTCAGAAGAGTGGCAACTGGGATTTAATGCAAAGAAGTGCAAGATCATGCACATAGGGAAGAGAAACCCTGAAGCCACCTATAGGCTGGGAGGGGAGTTGCTGGCAGTCACAAAGGAAGAAAGAGACTTGGGCATCATCATCACTGATGACCTGAAATCATCCAAGCAGACCTCTAAAGCAGTAGGTAAGGCTGGGGGATGTTAGGGTGTAAAAGTAGGGGTACAAGTCGAAGAGAGAGGTAATAACCTCTTTACAAGACACTGGTTAGGTTCATCTGGAGTACTGCATGCAGTACTGGAGGCCACACCTTCACAAGGACATTAACCAAATTGAGGCAGTCCAGAGAAGGGCAGCAAAATGGTGCAGGGACTGCATCAGAAGACATATGAGGACAGATTAACCAAGCTCAATATGTATACCCTTGAGCAAAGGAGGGAGAGAGGTGATATGATCGAGACATTCAAACACCTTAAGGGCATTAACAAGGTGAAAGAGTCTAACATGTTTAAATATAAGAAAAATAGCAGGACAAGAGGACACAGCATGAGATTAGAGGGAGGCCGATTAAGGGGGAATGTGAGGAAATACTTTTTCACAGAAAGGGTGGTGGATGCATGGAACGGCCTACCTCAGGAAGTGGTAGCTATGAATACAGTGCAGGGCTTCAAACAGGCATGGGATAGGCATAAGGGAGCAATACAGGTGAGTATGAATAGCTAGACCACTGACAGGCAAAGGCCGATGGCACATTTATAAGGTAGAAAAAGAAATGGGCAGACTGGATGGGCCTTGCGGTCCTTATCTGCTGTCAACTTCTATGTTTCTATGTAATGTCTGGAAAGAACTTCATTTATACAAGGTACAAATTGGATTTAAACACTTTTTAGCTTTGTACTTGTATGCTGAAAGCACTCTTTCTTTAGTTTCTTCTTTGTGAGCTCAAAGAATTCTGTCTCTAGCTTCTTTCTGACTTCTGAATTCAGTAGGCATCTGGTTGAGCATCTGTCCAATTTACTCTGAGTACAGGAAGATGCTTAACCAGGGCATTGGACACAAAATGGGCTAATTCTACACCAGAAATACCTATTGGTCCCTTAGTTTGCTTTACATGTAGCTTGTTTTAGAAAAGGAAGTACTAGATTAATTTGGGAGGCACTTTCCCTGTTTCAGCTGTTTTTACCTCTGCGGCTATGCGCACATTCGCGAGGTAAATAGCTGACACTGGGAAGAAATGGAGGAGCGTGTCTCTAAACAAAAGTAAGCCTTGCCAAGGGTAAACTTCACACTACCCAGGCTAAGCCTTAGAAAATCGTTTGTGCAGTGTACTTTTGCAGAGAACAACAAGCTGGCTTGGATTTCTTTCTCATTTTATGGACGAATACAACGGTAGGCACTGTTGTAAGGCTGTAAGGCCAGAAAAAGGGGGGGGGAACGTTCCAAAGTGATACAGAATCACTTAGAAGCACCAATTACCCTAAATTCTTACTTTTAGGGAAAGTATATAGGGGAATGAGACAGTGAGCAATAATATTGCCCTGTCATTCATGCATCCTGCACTTTCAAAACGTTTCCAGCAAATATAAGTGCTATAAGCTATCATTTTGATACAGCAACTTTAGCACAGTCACTTTATGGCTATTAAAGGTCTGTTTGTACTATTAGGGGCCAAATTAAATGGAATGCTACAGAGAGGGGAAGGGGGGGCAGGAAAAGGGAAAGAAAATGAAACAAAACACCAATCGACAACATTTAAACATGAGTGGCCAGTCCATGTACACACATTCACAAAACATTACAGGGGGGTACAGAGAAACACAACGGGATGTCCTCCCATCATTCCAGATCTTTTCTACATTCAGGCTATCACAGGGCTGTGGGGTTCAAACCCAGGTCTCCAGATTTGCAGCTTAGAGCCTTAAACCACGGTACTATACTGCCTCCCACAACAGTAAAGTGCCTGTAGTCATCCAACTATCACTGGATTGTCACCAGATAAAAGTTTGGTTGCCTTCAAGACTACATAATTTTCTAGTTAGCTTACTGGGTGGGTAGCTGCGTGTTTTAATAAAGCTCCAATGGTTTTACCCAAATAGACAAAGTCAACATGAGAACTGTTTACTACCTTAGCAGTAAGGATTAGCCTTAATACGAAGGGTAATATCTGGTAATGGGCAAATCTAAGCTGGAGATCCATAGTGGTGGAGCTGCTGTCATCCCCCAGGTCTGGCATCAAAATCCTGCCACAGCTCACTTGCACTGCTCATTTTTACTGCGAGACTCAGGGCACTTTTGTCAGCTAAATTTAGCTGCACCTTATGTGCCCTAAGGGTAGGAGCAGTGCAGCTGAGAATACGGGGGGGGGGTGCAGTGATTAACTGGGCATGCGCTGTCCACCTGCGGCATAGATTTTCGATCATTTGCAGTATCAAGGCTGTAAACAGCATAGTCCCTCGCATGCATGCATTGCAAAAGGGCCATAATTGATTATTAGAATTATATAGCTCCAATGTGGAGGGAGATGCAGTTTGCTAACACCATACTTAACAAAATCTGGTCAGAGCTGTTATGGCTGCACAGATCTTTTACCTGCAGTGGCGGCCAGGCATGGGTATTGGAGTGGCGGTGAATGGCTATCAGAGTGGTGACAGCTTTTGTAGTGGCAGCGGCAGTTTTGAAGCAGATGGCATGGCTGTCAAGTCATGGTGGTTTGCCATTTGCAAGATGGCAGTGGCAGTGGAACTGTGCATGCGTGATACTCATGCGTGCATAATTCTGATGGAAGTGCAGCACTAAAGCAGTGTGCCCATAGGGGTGGGTGCGACCTCTCCACAGAAGGGAGCTCTGTCAGCAGAGGACGGTGCCAATGGAGTCAGTGCTGCATAGACATTGGTACATCACTGTAGGAGAACACAGGGTGGCATTCCATTCGCAGATTCTTTTTCTCCTGCAGTGATCACAAAACATCTGTGGAGCTCCGCCCATGCAGCCGTAAAAGTATAACAGCTGTTGGCTACTCCATAGCAGTAGTGCTTGTTTACATCATTTTCCTAAACATGAATAAAGATTACTGTTTCTTTTCACACAGTCATACTTTATAATTAAATGCCTGTTAAGTTTTACTTATGATATGACTCACAATTGTGAAATGAATTACGTCCTGTAGCATTAGATGCAATGGTTTTATGTTAACTTTGAACAGCCTGTAATTTCTGGTCTTAAAGGTTCAAGCTTGAGTTTATGCTTAGAAACATAGAAACATAAACTCTGACAGCAGATAAGGACCACTTGCCTCACCTAGTCTGCCCATTTGCCTACCTATTGGATAAGCTGAAGATCCTAGTTACCCAACAGCCTACTTCATCCTACCCCCTCTAGAACTGCCTTATGTCTGTCCCATGCATTCTTGGATTCCCCCACTGTTTTTGATCGCACAACCCCATCATGAAGACCACTTCATACATCCACCACCCTCTCCATGAAAAAAACACTTACTTACATTGCCCCTGAGCTGTCCCCCTTCTATCTTCAAATTGTGTCCCCTTGTTCTTGCACATCTCATTTTTTGAAAAATGCTTACCTCTTGGGCTTTGTTGATTCCCTTGAGGTGCTTGAAAGTTTCTATCATATCCCCCTCTTCCTCCTTTCCTCAAGAGTATACATATTAAGGTCCTTTAGTCTCTCTTCATATGGCTTCTGATGCAGACCTTGCACCATTTTAGTTACCCTCCTCTGAACTGCATCCATCCTGCCTATGTCCTGGTGGAGGTTGGGTCTTCCAGAACTGCACAAAGTTGTCCAGATGGGGTTTCAACAATTGTCTGTACAGAGGCATAAAAACTTATTGTTTTCTACTGGTGATGAATCTACTTATGCATCCTGGTATCTCCCAGCCCTATTTATTACCCTCTCACATTGCTTGCATACCTTTGGGTCATCTGATATGACCACCCCCAGGTCCCTTTCCATTTTTGTTGTTGATAGCTCCTCCCCCTAGCCATTAGCGAGACATGATTCGCCGGTAACCACACTTGGGAGATTTCAGTACCTGGCTATGTACTGTTCAGAAGAGACCAAGGTGCAAAAGGGGGGGTTGGGTGGCCCTTTATGTCAAGGAAAATATCATAGCTACAGAAATTCAGAATACACATAAGGAGCCAGAAGAACTGTGGGTCACCCTGGAAACAGGAAATGGGACAAACATACGAACTGGAGTTGTCTACAGGCCTCCAGACAAGGGGGAGGACATAGACACATTAGTGTTAGAAGATATACAAAACGTGACAGCTAAAGGGGAGGTTCTTCTAATGGGAGACTTCAACATGCCAGATAAAGATTGGTCAATACCAGCAGGAACATCCACCAGAACTAGACACATACTGGATTCCCTATAGGGGGAGGTCCTCAAACAATTAGTACAACAACCCACAACAGACTGGGCTATCCTGCATCTAGTACTGACTAACAGGGAAAGGATCACAGATCTTCAGGTAGAAGGTCACCTGGGGGCCAGTGACCATCCCATGGTATGGTTCAATTTGGCCACTAGAAATAAATCATCCCATTCCAAGACAAAAACTTGGGACTTCAGATGAGCTGACTTTGATAAGATGGCCAACAAAGTTAAGATAGCCCTAGCAAGATGAAATAGAGATGAGGGGGTACAGGCAACGTGGGCAAGCATTAAGGATGCAATACTTGAAGCAACATCCCATTGTGTTAGGGAGAGAAGCAGAAGCAAAAGAAGGAGGAAATCACTTTGGTTCTCAAAAACAGTAGCCAAAAAGATCAGAGCTAAAAGGTTGGCCTTCAGGAAATATAAGGGAACACAGCAGGACAAAGATAGGGAGGCTTACCAAGTTTCCCTAAGGGAAGTGGGGAAGGCAGTAAGGCAGGCAAAGGCCCAAACCAAGGAAACACTAGCACGAACAGTAAAAGAAGGGGCCAAGACTTTCTATAGCTATATTAGTAAAAGGAGAAGGTCCAGAGGGGGTATTGCTAAGATAAAAAGGGAAAAGGGGGAGTATTGGTAGGAGGACCAAGGAAAAGTATCTATCCTAAATAGATACTTCTGCTCAGTTTTTACTGAGGAGACAGTAGGGCAGGGAACACAGCTCAGCACCATGGACATGGGGGTGTGTGCACAAATCCCTTCACAAAAGAAAGAGTCTTACAAGAGCTCGCTAAGCTCAGGGTAGACAAGGCAATGTGACCTGATGGCATACATCCCAGGGTACTAAAGGAGCTAAGGGCAGAATTAGCAGAGCCATTAGCAGAACTATTTAATGAGTCTCTGAACACAGGAGAGGTCCCAGAAGACTGGAGAAGGGCTCATGTGATCCCACTCCTCAAGCGTGGCAGCAGGGGGGAGGCAGGGAACTATAGACCAGTCAGTCTTACCTTAGTATTGGGTGAAATTATGGAGGAACTCCTTACGGAAAGGATAGTGCAACACCTGAAATCCATAGGAGCACAGGATCTAAGACAGCATGGGTTTACAACAGGAAAGTCCTGTCAAACTAATCTCATAGATGTCTTTGACTGGGTAACCAGAGTGGTGGACCAAGGAGGTGCAGCTGATGTTGCCTACCTGACTTCAGCAAAGCTTTCAATACTGTTCCACGTAGAAGATTGATTAATAATCTGGGTAGGCTCGGGGGGGTCAGAGGTTGGTCAACTGGGTGGCAAACTGGTTGGTGGGCAGAAAATAGAGAGTGGTGATAAATGGTATACAGTCAGAAGAGATGCAAGTCACAAGTGGGGTACCTGAGGGATCAGCCCTGGGGCAAGTCCTCTTCAATGTCTTCATCAGTGACATTGTAGATGGACTGGAGGGTAAGATTTGCCTGTTTGTAGATAACACCAAGATCTGCAACCGAGTAGATGATCCAGATGGGGTGGGCAGAATGAGAAGAGATCTGGAAAAACTGACAAAATTGTCGGAAGAATGGCAACTGGGATTTAATGCAAATAAGTGCAAAATAATGCACCTAGGGAAGAGAAACCCTGAATCTACCTATAGGTTGGGAGGGGAGTTGCTGGCAATCACAAGGAAAGAAAGAGACTTGGGCATCATCATCACAGATGACCTGAAATCATCCAAGCAGACCACTAAAGCAGTAGGTAAGGCTAGAGGGATATTGGGGTGTATTAATAGAGGTATTACAAGTCATAAGAGGGAGTTAATAATCCCTCTTTACAAGACACCGGTTAGGCCCCATCTGGAGTACTGCATGCAGTACTGGAGGCCGCAACTGCACAAGGACATTAACAAAATGGAGGCAGTCCAGAAAAAGGCAACGGAAAAGGTGCAGACACTGCATTAGAAAACATATAAGGACAGATGCCATCTTTTCTTAAATGCCATTTCTGCATGTTTTTCAATTTAATTTTGGTAGGGTTGAGGGATTCTAGCTGACAAGTTTGTAACTGTGTGTTTGAAAGTGGCTATGTCTGGACCACAGTGAGTGCAGTGAGGAGTCACTGCCAAAGGACTCCATGGCTAATTGTTTTTGAACACAGTCTGTGGTGTAGTCCCACCCTCCCATCCCACTACCCATCCACCCAGGGCTCACCCCTACATTTATTGGGTGGGTCCCATAGACCTTGCAACATCCTGCATCCATACAGGAAGTAGCAAAGAGAGAAGCATAACAAAACACATCAGAAATAAAACAATATTTGGAAGATAACAAATAGCTGTCTTAAGCAGGCATTTGACTGAGGAGGGAAACAGACATGATGGGAGTGGTATAGTGCAGTGGGTGTGGCACAGCTGTCTTCATGGAGACATTCTGAAGGCTGTGATGCTGCCCTGTCTGCAGGCACCTCTCTGGGCTGAGGAAGGAGGTTGCCTGTCTCTGAACAGAGTTGGCCAAGCTGAAGGCGGCATCCACCCCCACTCAGAGACTACAGGGTCCACAACCTATACCTCAAAGGATGCCAGGAAAGAGGAATGATTGGACTACGGTGGGCTCAGGGAGGGTGAGGGAGGGGGGTGGAAAGCACATCCCCCAACTGGCCCCGCTTAGTAACTCCTACACTGTTTTGGAGGAATGGGAAAGCACCACTCAGGAACCCAAGGCTGGGACCAGGGAGGATGGGAGAGTCCTCCAGGATAGAGCCCCAGGGAAGGGAGGCAAGAAACCCCAGAAGGGGGGGAAGCTTCTCCTAGTGGGGCAATCTGTTGTCTGGGGAGTGGAGTTAGGGTCACCTGGCAGGGGAGAGAGGGAGGCCAAGTGCCTCCCAGGAAGTGCTGTGCAGAGGGATGGAAAGCGGATCCATAGGATCGATACGGCAGTAGCTAGGAAGGAGCAGCTGGATGTCATTGTCCACCTGGGGACCAATGACCTGGCCAGGAGAAGGGAGGAGTTAGCCAGAGTCCAGGAAGATTTCAGGAAGCTAGAGGGAACCTGAAGCAGATGGCTTGCACCATCTCTTTCTTGGAGGTGCTACCTGTCCAGGGCACAGGGGAAAGAAACTAGGGCACTCCACATCTGCATCTTCAACTCCTGGTTGAAGGATTGGTGTGGAAGGGAGGGTTTTGGCTTCATAGGGGACTGAGGCCTGACCTGGGCAGATGCAAACTTATATAAGGAGGATGGCCTGTATCTGTCTGAGAAAAGGACCTTGGTCCTTTGTGAGATGTTTTAATTCTTCCATTATGAGCATTTAAACTGACTAAGGCGGGGAGCCAGGAAGGTCAGGAGGCTTAGAAACACTACCCATGGCAACATGCGGGAACATAAGTTGACTACAGGAACAGCTAAAGCAGGCAGGGAGGGGCAGGCAGGTGAAGAATGTATAACGGGTGATACAGGGGGGCAAGAGCACATAGGAAAGGAAACAGAGGTGGGGGAAGATGCTGGAGAGGGAGAACAAGAGCAGAGGGAGGGTAGACTGTAAAACATGGAAGGTCATGCTAACAAATGCCCGTTGCCAAGGAAATAAGGTTCCAGACATGGAGGCCTTGTTGGCAGAAGCAGACCTTGATGTAGCAGCAATAACAGAGACATGGTACTCTGCTAATCATGGCTGGGAAGTCAATGCATCAGACTATACACTGTTCAGGAGGTGCAGGGAGGGTAAAAAGGGTGGGGGAGTGGCCTTGTATATCAGAGATGGTGTAAAGGCTACAGACATTCAGGGAAGACAGGGGAAGGCTGAGGTAATGTTGGTCACCCTGGAGCCAAGGAATGGAACAGCAATATGCACAAGGGTGATCTAATGACCTCCAGCACAGAGGGAAGAAGTAGACAGGGAACTAATTTGGAGGAACACTCAGTCTTACGAACAGCATTAAATAGTTTGGATATGTGGGCCTCCCAGAAGCAATCTATTTTTAATATTGAAAAGTGCAATGTTATGCACTTTGGTAAGAAAAATAATAAGTTTCAATATACCCTAGGTGGGTCTGTATTAAAAGCTGTAGGTGAAAAGAAAGATTTGGAGATCGTTGTTAACAATGATCTTAGTTTTAGCCTACATTGCACAGCTCTAAAAAAAGCTAGCAGCATAACATATTGTATACAGAGACACATTAACAGTAGAGATAGGCAAGTTGTGATGCCTCTGTATAATGCATTGATGTGTCCCCATGTGGAGTACTGTGTTCAGTTTTGGGCCCCATACAAGAGGAGGGATGTTGGACTGATGGAAAGGGTGCAGAGAAGAGTCACCAAAAGGATCAAAGGGACAGAGGGATTGAGCTATGAGCAGAGACTGCAATATTTAGAGCTGAATGAGGGTTGACGTGTCTGATTTATAGGGCATTGACCGATACTAATTTGTGGGATCTTTTAGGCCTGGTAAAAAGGGATCAACCATACAATACTAGAGCACATTGTTACCAATTGTTAAAAGATAGATACAATACAAATAAAAGGAAATATTGGTTAAACAATAGGGTAACAGAAATTTGGAATATGCTACCAGGTGAGGTCGTGGAAAGCAATACAATGTCAGAATTTAAAACAAAGTTAGATAAATTTCTTTTGAGCAAAAATATAAAAGGGTATATTTAAATTGTCATTTGCAAGCTCATGGAAAAATGTCTTTATGCTCTGTAATGTCTATGTAATCTATGTAACTAATGGAGAACATACATGACATAGCAGCTCAAAGTGAAATCCTGCTACTGTTGGATTTCAATATGCAGGACGTGGATTGGACCACCCTGATGGCTGCTTCAGCCAGAAGCACAGCCATCCTTGAATCCAGGCAGAGGGTTGGACTCAGGCAGCTGGTGCATGAGCCAACCAGGGACAAGTAATTTCTGGACCTGGTATGGACCAATGGGAACACAGTTAAAGAAATACAGCTGGAAGTGCAGCTGGGGTCCAGTGACCACCACATGGTGTGGTTCAGCATGGAGACATGGACTCAATTAAGCCACACAAGGGCAAGAGTATTAGATTTTAGGAGGGCAGATTTCACTGAAATGGATAGATGTATACAAGCAGTCCTGGGGAAGGGAGAGTTAGGAGAGGGAGTGGAAGAACAATGGGAGAAACTGAAAGGAGCAATGGTGGAGATAACAAACCAGTGTGTTAGGATCGTGGCCAAAGGGAAAAGAAGAAGGAAACCACTGTGGTTCTCCAAACAGGTGGGGGACAAAGTCAGGGCTAAAAGGCTGAGTTTCAGGAAATATAAGGGGAGCCAAAGAGAGGAGGACAGAGTGGTGTATCTTGAATGTTTAAGGGAAGCAGGGGAGGCTGTTAGGAGGGCAAAGGCATAGACAGAAAAGAGCTTAGCACAGTCTATAAACAAAAAGGGATAAGGCATTTTATAGGTACATCAGTGAAAGAAGAAAAATGCGGATTGTGAGGCTCAAAGCGGAGAAGGGAGAATGTAAGAAGGGGGATCTGGCCAAAGCAGAAATACTGAACAAATATTTCTCCTCAGTATTCACTAAGGAGGGGGAGGGTCAAGGACCACAATTGGGATGCAGAGGCAATGGGGGGGTGGGAGAGGTGAACACCAGTCCATTCACAGTGGAGAGGGTTCTGGAAGAACTCACAAGGCTGAAGTTGGATAAGGCCATGGTGCCAGATGGCATCTACCCAAGGATATTAAAGGAGCTGCAAAGGGAACTAGCAGTGCCTCTGGTGGCCTTGCTCACAGAGTCACTCAACATGGATGTCATTCCAGAGGACTGAAAGAGGTCACATGTAGTCCCACTGCACAAAAGCAGCAGTAGGGAGGAGGCGGAGAACTACAGGCCAGTCAGCTTCACCTCAGTGGTGGGAAAGATCATGGAGACACTGCTGAAAGAAAGGATAGTGGCACATATGCAATCCAGCAGTGCTTAGGATCTGAGGCCACACAGATTCACAGCAGGAAGGTCATGTCAAATGAATCTAATAGATTTTTTTGACTGGGAGAATAGGGAACTAAATCAGGGCGGGGCGGTAGACATCGTCTACCTAGATTTCAGCAAAGTTTTCAATACCATCTCACATAGAAGACTGATTAACAAGATGAGTAGTCTGGGCATGGGAGACAAGGTGGTGAACTGGGTTAGTAACTGGTTAAAAGACAGGAGAAAGAGGGTGGTGGTAAATGGGGTACAATCTGGGGAGACGGGGGAGACTAGTGGGTTCCACAGGGATCAGTACTAGGACCAGTACTGTTCAATGTCTTCATTAGTGACATTTCAGAGGGACTGGAAGGAAAGGTATGCCTGTTTACAGATGATTCCAAGATCTGCAACAGGGTGGATATTCCAGAAGGGGTGCAGAAAATGAAGAGGGACCTGGAGAAACTTGAAAGATGGTCGGAGATGTGGCAACTGAGGTTTAATGCAAAGAAGTGCAAAATAATGCACCTGGGTAGAGGAAACCATGAGGAGAGCTACAGGTGGGGGGGGGGGCTGTTACCAAAGAGGAAAGGGACCTAGGGGTTATCATCTCTGATGACTTTAAGGTATCAAAGCAGTGCACTAAGGCAGCAGGGAGGGCCAGTGGCATGGTGGGGTACATAGGCAGGGGTATCAATAGCAGGAGGTGGGAGGTGAGAGGTGGCGATGCCATTGTATAAAACATTGGTAAGGCCTCACCTGGAGTACTGCGTGCAGTTCTGGAGGCCACACCTGTGCTAGGACATAGATAAGGTAGTGACTATCCAGAAAATGTCAACAAAGATGGTGCAGGGCTTCCACCACAAAACATTTGAGGAGAGACTAAGGGACCCCAGTATGTACTCACTGGACGAGAGGAGACAGCAGGTGGACATGATTGAAACTTTGAAGTACCTTAAAGGGTACCTAAACATGCAGTTTTTTAAAACTGCAAACTCCAAAATCTGGCTTCATTGCGAGGTAAAGAAAAGGCTGCTGTTTACATTTATGCTAAAACTGCATTTTTGTAAATAACATAAATGCAGTTTCATAACTTTGGAAAAATGTAAACATCAGCCTTTCACTTTCAAAAAACAGCCTTGGTTTCTCCCTAAGATGTCTGCCAAGTGTGTTAAGTGATGAGTCATGATGACATCATCGGAGCTAGAGACAGAAATCCACATATATTTCTATAGTGCTAACTAGTTCTTCTTCCCCTCTCTATTTTGAATTGTTATACCATAATGATCAACACCATGTATTAACTCTTGGATTATTTTGATCAGTACACACGTTAGGATACAATTTTGTTCATTTTGTTTACTTTAACTTGTGGAAAATGTTTTGCAATCCAGCTGACTTTTTCTTTGGCAAACTGCATTATAGCACAGCACTTCAAATACCTGATGATCTAGTGGTTATATGATGCACTGAATTTTGTTTTTTGTTAACCAGGACAGCACTTTAAGCTGAACGCTTGTTTACAGGTGTGACCTGGGAGCACAAGGAAGTTTAGTGACTTGCTCAGGGTCACACAGCAAAGTACTGGTCTTGTTCCGTTCCAAAGCTCTTTTGTTAATCCTTGTATAAGGCTTTATTTTTCCACGTGAACACCCCTGCACCTAGCCTGCCTTCTGTTGAACACCCCACCATCTATACCCTGTTCTTAGTACTGCCTGGGGTCACATATGAGCTTGCGGTCTCATGAAGAGAATTATCACACCTCAGATTGTAATCTTGTAACTCAGAGAGTTGTGCACACCTATACTGATATGCATCATCAGCTGGCACTGTTAAAAAATGCCTCCCAAATCACTCTCCAGTCCACATTCTCAGTGTTTGACTTCTGCTCCCACAGTAAACATTGAGTGGATCACCACCCTTCTGCACAGTGAAGGTAGCATGTATAGTTACCTGTTGTGTTTTTTCCCACCTCATTAACCAACAACTAAGCCTTCCTGCAGGGCCAAGCAATAAGCATCATGACCTACCAGAAAAACTGCTGTTCATGCCCTCATAAGGGCTGCACTTACAATGGATAACAATATTTATTAGCAGGAGAGGCATTCTAATACCTTGAGCAAATCCACCTGACTTCCAGTGTCAGTCTACTCCTTTACTTGTGATCTGCAGAACCCCACAGGACAGTTCCCAGCAATTCTTCTCCAGTAATTTTCTGTGCTGTACTCCACAATGCGAGTTGGCTGGCTACCACGCTTCCAAATCTTGAATGAGCTATACACAACCCCCTCAATACTGTCCTAACAAATGTCAACACCCCTCCCCCCACCCAAGGGTACACTCCCTACACTGAATTCAAGTAACAGTTTAGGTGCACCCCTGCTATTCTGAGTATTTTTCATAGCTGGCTACTCTCATCCACAGTCAGGTAGTGATCTCGATGCTGGCAACCCCACATTTCAGATCTCACAGTGATCTGCTCAGCATAGTCTTTCATGTCTTCACCTAACCTGAATATAGCTGTACCCTGCTGGAATGGCCTCTTCAGTCTCTTTCTCTGGCATTCATTCTTCTCACCTGCTCTCCACACCAAAAACTGGTGAGTTCACTACCCTTCTGCATCATGAAAGGTTTTAGTACAGGCTCCCGTGTTATATTTACATATTAATAATAAACATGATCTTCTGGTAAGCCAGGCTGATAGAAGTATGGCACAAGTGGAAAAATATGCTTTTCTACCCATATAAGATCAAAGCCACCTATGATTAGGCACTATTAAAAGACATGCATAATGATGTGCACACCCATCAATTAATAGTGCCTAATCAAAGGTAGCCTAGATCTTTTAAGGATAGGAAAGCCCATCATTCCCCTTGTTCCCTGCTGGAATGAGCATGACTTACTGGAAAGATATGTTTATATTTGATATGTCAAAATAAAACAGGGACTGTACTACTTGCATTCATGATGCAGAAGGGCGATGAGCTCACCAATTTTTGGTGTGAGGAGGAATAGTGAAGAATGAATACCAGAGGGGGACTGAGAAGGCTACTCTTGCAAGGTACTGCTATATTCAGGGAAGGTGGAAGACAGAAGGAGAGAAATATGAGCAGATTACTGTGAGAAATAAGATGTGGAGCTGCCAGCACCTTGATCACTACCTGACCCCATTGTCCTGGCCAACATTCCCCTTCCCATAAAACCAGTTCACACAATTGTCAAAGGCTGTGTGGGGATATTAATGTGTGAACTGGGTGTCACTACACATCCAGTCACTTCACTACCAGTCTAGTATTGCTTGTAAAGCACTTTGGGATACAGCGTGCATGAAAACCACTATATAAATGCTGATTCTTATTATTATTATTATTTCCCATGGAAAAAGAAGACCAGACAAGTATATATTTGAATTTTGAGAAAGTATGAACTCTAACATTGGACTGCATAAGAACTTTGCTACAGAAAAGTGGTGGATCTAGGGGTTGGGGAAGGATGTGGCTGCAATCCCCCCCATACACACATTGTAACATACTTGCTGCTGCTGCTGCATTTCACTTTGTTGAAGAAGTCTGATTTATTGATTGTACAAATGTTTACATTCAAACTATGGATTACATTTGTAGGTTCTGTCAAAAATGTACTAGAAAAGAATAATAGCAGAAAATATTATGGTTTAATAAAAATGTTAAAAAGTGCATATTAAGTATGCATACCACACCAACACCCCCATTGTAGCATCCTGGATCTGCCATAACCACTAGACCACCAGGTTATTCAAGATTTGTACTGCACTGTGGTTTTCCACAGAGAAAGTCGGTTGGATTAAAATACAATTTCAGCATGTTAAACATAATGAACAGAACCATAGCCTAACATGTATATTATAAAAAATAATACACATGGGTTCGACCATTTGGGTGAAACAATTCTATACAAAGGGAAAAAAGAACTAGTTAGCACTATAGAGAGCCATATATCTCTCTGACTTTGGCTCCAATTATGCCATCACATAACACATTTGGTGGCCATTTTAGGAAGCAGGTAAGACAGTTTTTTTGAAATTAGAAGGCTGATTTTACAATTTTCAAATGCTCTGGAACCACATTTAGGTAAATTATGTAAATGTAGTTTTAGCATTAATGAATATAGCAGCCTTTCCTTTAGTCACCTACAGAGTCAGATTTTTTGAATAGTTTGTTGTCAAAATGTTGTTTAGGTATCCTTTAAGGGCATAAACAAGGTGCAGGTGGGGGACTTTTACAATATAAAAAAAGTACTAGAACAGGAGGGCACAATATGAAATTGGAAGGGGATAGATTAAGAGGGTAATGTGAGGACTTTTTTTACACAGAAAGAGTAATTGATGCTTGGAATAATCTGCCACAGGAGGCAGTAGGGGCAAGCACAGTGGAGGGATTTAAGCATGCCTGGGACAGGCACACAGGAAGCCAGAGAGGGGAGGAAGTGATGAAAAGCCATTGATCACAGAGGGTCAGTAGTCACATACAATGTATAGGGCCTACAGGCAGACTAGATGGGCCTAGCGGTCCTTATCTGCTGACAAGTTCTGTGTTTCTATGTAGACTAATGTAGCTCAATATGTATACCCTAGAGCAAAGGAGGGAGAGAGGTGATGTGATTGAAACATTCAAACATCGTAAAGGCATTAACAAGGTGAAAGAGTCTAATGTTTCAATATAAGAAAAATAGCAGGACAAGAGGACACAACATGAGATTAGAGGGAGGCTGATTAAGGGGTAATGTGAGAAAGTTTTTTTTTTCACAGAAAGGGTGGTGAATGTAATGGCCCACCTCAGGAAGTGGTGGATATGAATACAGTGCAGGGCTTCAAACAGGCATGGGACAGGCATAAAGGAGCAATACAGATGAGTATGAATAGATAAGCAATTGACAGAGTAAAGGCCTAGGGCACATTCGTAAGGCAGAAAAAATGGACAGACTGGATTGGTCTTGTGGTCCTTATCTGCCATCAACTTCTATGTTTCTATGTTTCCCCCTCCACATGGTGTACTCTTCCCCTACATTTTTGGTTCCCAGGTGCATTACTTTGCACTGCTTTGCATTGAATCTAAGCTGCCATACTTTTGACCATTCCTTCAACTTTGCCAAGCCTCTTCTCATCCTTTCCAATCCTCTCCTTGGGTATCGACCCTGTTGCAGATCTTTGTGTCATCTGCAAAGAGGCATACTTTTCCTTCCAGTCCCTCCGCAATGTCACATATAAAGACTTTAAAGAGGACCGGTTGCGGTACTGAACCCTGCGGTACCCCACTAATAATCCATCTTTCTTTGGAGTGAACTCCAGTTACAATTACCCTCTGCATCCTTTTGTCCAGCCAATTTTTCACCCAGGGTACCACCCTGAGACCCACTCACAGGCTGGCTAACTTGTTTATTAATCTTTTTGGGACTGCGTCAAATGCTTTGTTAAAGTCTAAGTAGGCCCTGTCCACAGCTCCTCCCTGATCTACTAGGTTTATTATTTTACTAGTTTTGTTGTTTTTTCATAACACTTCTGGTAAAAAAAAAATCTTCCATAAAGACTTCTAGTCTGATAAGCAGCATGTGTTCTTGAATTGTTGCTGCTGTTATAAAGTGACTTACAAACCTATGCTGGCTTTGCGGTGCAAACAGAATAATATTTTGTGATGTGTGTATTTTACTCTCTAAAATTCATGAACCAAGAATCTCACTAGTAAGAAATGTTGAATGTTTCCAAGTTGTAGACATTCAACTGGATAGAAATACCAATTTCACCTTGTTCAGCCCATAGGGAGGTATTCATGTAGCAAGCATAGCTATGGTTCTTTGCATTACAGTGTTCATTTTCTTACTCTCTCTTGCTGCGCTTCCTTTTTATTGGTTTACATTCCTGTCCGTCTGACTACAGATATTGTTTGCCTTGTCAAAAAAACAATGTGTAACGCTTGTTGACATATTGTGCAGTGATCATGTGGTAGGATTAAAACCTATGGCACTTTCTGCATGTTTGTGGAACTACCACATTCAAAGCTTGTTGACACATTATAAGCTGGTCCCATCAGGGTTTCTCCTAGATCGTTATCTCTATCTGAGGAATAGGGTTAGCTATCTTGAGAGAGATGCTAAGAAGTCCTTTTATAAAAAACAACTGGGTGAAAATTGGTCAAATCCAAAATGATGTTGGTCTTCTGTGAAAAATTTGTTAGCCCCTTCTGTATCATCAAATATTATGATCTTCTCCCTGGATGGCCCTCTAACTGATCCCTTGATCTTAGTTGAGGATGTGAACAGGAACTTTTCTGACTTTTCTAGTTATAGTAGCAATATTTCAAGCCCTTTGGCAGACCTTAGTGTTTCTGAGGTCCAGTGTGACAGACTCAAATTTTTTATTTTAAAAAGGTCACAAGGTTAGCAGTGGTAAAATTGACCTAAAGCTTGCCAAACAAGTTTGCAGACTATGGTGAAGGGTTAGATACTCATTTCTTAAATTGATAGCATTGCATATTGCCTCTCCTTTTTGTACTATTTTTAATTTATGCCTTATTTCTGGTCAATTCCCCTCAAATTGGAAACAAGTAAGGGTGGTTCCTATTCCCAAAAAACCTGGTGCTGATTCTTTCTGGGCCTTTAGCCCTATATCAATTCTCAATCCTTTGAGCAAATTGCTTGAGAAAGTAGTGGCAACCCAAATTACTGAATATCTGGAAAAATATCATGTTCTTTGCCCAGAGCAACATGGCTTTCGACAAAACCATGGAACTGAGACTGCCTTGGTCGGGTTCATGAACGTCATCCTACAAGGCTTTGATAGGGGCCAGTTAACAGGGGCGGTGTTCATGGACCTGACCAAGGCATTCGATCTTATTAATCATTCTCTGCTATGCTCAAAATTGGGCTCCTTTGGTTTCTTCGAGGGTCCTGTGCTCTAGTACAAAGACTACTTATTGAATAGGTCTCAGGTTGTAGGTATAGGTCCTGTTACCTCTTCAAATTGACCTATGTTTTTAGGGGTTCTTCAGGGGTACATTTTGGGACCCTTACTGTTCTCATGTTTGTAAATTCTCTTCCATCCATTAAGGTTCGTAAATGTCTGCTTTATGCTGATGATTTGATATTTTTTTTCCATTCATGTGTCAACTCTCACCTTGAATCAATATTACAATCTGATTTTGATGATATCTATACTTGGTTTGCTGATAACCATATGGTTCTCAACATTAACAAGACAAAGATTATGTTTGGTACCTCTTATATGTTGAGGGAGAATCCTTCTATGCTTGTTTACAATACTGGGGGATTGTTGTTGAACTTGTTGATGAGTTTAGGTATCTGAGAGTTCGTCAAGATCCAGGTTTAACTTTTTTTCTGTAGGCAAAAACCATATGTAAAACAAACATTTGTCAATGCCAAATGTTTGCTTGCTGGCATTGACACTGGTAGTGTAGGAGTTACAGAGCTGCATAATAGGATGGGCAGTGAAGTATTGAACTGAAGCCAAACCGACCAGCACCTACAGAGACTGACAGGCATTGGGGTGTGCCTTTGGGTCGTCAGACATAATGGCCATGCCATTTCACCACACCCTACCCTGCAGACACCGACAAGTGTCACGGTGTGCCTTGGGTCTTTGGCCCTCATGCTCACCCCATTCCATCAGGAAATATGGTGAGATGGGCATGGTATAGGAGAATGGGGAGAACTTTGGGGCAGAAGACTCCAAGGCACACCTCGATGCCTCTCAGTGACTGCAAGGTGTGGGTGGGGGTGGAATGGTATGAGCATTGTAGGCAACAATCCCAAGTCACAGCACTGATGCCTGTCATTCTCTACAGGGTAGGGCATTATGGTCAGAAACCCCAACACATCAGGCATTCATTGGTATTTTCCCTCCAAATTTTGAACATGTTTTTTTTGTGACCCCCACCTCATGAACAGTGGCAATATCAGTTTGTTAGCCAAAAGCTGCTTTTGCACAGTGACTACGGCATTTGTTGCCACAGGTGCAAAAACACATTCTGAACAGGATATAAAAAATGACAGCTGTACTGTCCATGGGGAGGTGTAAAAAATGGCAATGTTGAAAATCTGCAGTGAATATATTAAAAAAACTGGTGAAGTCACGAGCATACGTAGAAACTGTGCAACGCACACCCGTAATGTAATTAGTTGGGGATTTTTTATAGCAGATTGTCAACACAGGCATTCTGGAACCTCTGATCATGAACAGTGTCTCTGTGTTTTTCTTTATCTGTCCCGAACAATGATTTCCCACAGCGACCACGCATTTCTGTGCTGAAAGTGTGAAAACACATTTTGGCCATGTTGTGAAAAATGACAGGTATACTGTTCATAAGGAAGTGTGGAAAAATGCCACTGGTGAAAATCTGGACTGAAAATATTACAAATTTATGAACTTACAAGGGTGCATGGAAACTGTGCAATGCTCACTCATAATACAGTCATTTTATGGACTTTTGTCACCAAATTTTCAACATAGCTATTTTAAGACCTCTGCTCATGATAGGTGTCACTGTGATCTTCTTAATCTGTCCCAATCATTGCTTTTTCACACCGACTGCACCATTGTGCGCTACACGTGCAGAAACACATTTTGGGTGAGATGTGAAAATGGCAGCTGAACTGCTCATAAGGAAGTGTGGTAAAATGGCAATGTTGAAAATCTGGTGTGCAAATATTACAAATTCACAAACTTGCCAGCGTGGGTAGGAACTGTGGAACGTGCGCTCCTAAAACAGTCATTTTGGGGAATTTTTTCACCAAATTTTCAACATAACCATTTTAAGACCTCTACTCATGAACAGTGTCGTTGTGATTTTCTTAATGTGTCCCATACATTGATTTCGCACACCGATTGCGCTATTGTGCGTTACATGTGCGGAAACACATTTTCGTCGAGATGTGAAAAATGACAGCTGTACTGCTCATAAGGAGGTGTGGTAAAATGGCAATGTTGAAAATCCAGGGCACAAATATTAAAAATTTGCTAACTTACGAGCATGCGTAGGAACTGCACAATACACACTCGTAAAACAGTCATTTTAAGGAATTTTTTCACCATTTTTGCAATATAGGCTTTTTGAGAGCCCACCTTATGGACACTTGCACTGTCATTTCATTAATCAGTCCCAAAAGGTGATTTCACGCAGTGACCACAAAATCACCCTTCAGGCCCGATTAATGCCATGACAGTGACAGAATTCATGCGGAGGGGTCCCCAAACCCCATGTTGAAAATTCCAAAACATGCCTGAGATATGCAGCAAAGTTGAAAAAAACCCTGTTTATTACATTATACAGTTTGCTTGCATTTCCTCAGTTCACGGTCGGCTTTGAAGATTGCAGAGGTGTTCCCGGTCCACCAAAGATTGTCGCACGGACTCAGTAGGTAAGTATGGGGTAAGGGTGTGGGGAGGCAGGGTGCACAGTGGGTGGGTGCGGGTGGGGGCAGGGAGACTACGAGGACCTTTTGTTTATAGGTTTTTGCTTTTTTATTATTAAGAAGTTGCAGGACATTTGACACGATGAGTGGTCTCCCAGTGTGGCAGCTGGAAAGGCTGTTTGAGGGGGAGGGCGACGTGGAGCCAACGGGGGATTGGGCACCCCTGTCAGCCACAACAAGCTTTGTCACACTGGGGTAGGCTCCCAGCATGGAACCTTGAAAGCTTTTTTTTAGGGGGCATGGAGCTGATGGGGATTGAGCACCCCATCAGCTATAATAGTTTTGCCATGCTGGGGTGGGCTCCCAGTGTGGCACCTGTCACAACTTTTTGGTAGAGTGTGAAGCCGATAGGGATTGGGCACCCCATTGGCTATACAGTGTGTGCGTGTGTGGGAGGAGCACATGAGCATGCAATATGCGTGTGCAGCGTGCATCTGTGTGGGAGGGGAGCGCTGCTCACTCAAGCGGTGCTCTCTCTTTCAACTGTACGGCACTGCATTTTGGATCATCGCACTATGTTTCTTGCACATGCATGCAAGCGAACATAAAAATCAACCAAAAACTGGGTTTGCTATTCAGAATGAAGCAATATTTTTCTGACGATATTAGAAAGTCCATTGCTTTGGGTATTCTTTTGTCCCATCTTGATTATGTCACTAGCCTCTATTATAGGCTTTCTGCAGGTGTGCTAAATATGCTTTCTGTGACCTATAATAATGTCTTTAGGTTTGTCTTGGATTGTCATTATCGTTCTCACTACTGCTTAATGTATTCCAAACTTAGCTGGTTATTGTTAAACAACAAAATAGTGCTTTATTTTGGTTGTCAAGTTTTCTAATCAATTTTCTTAAATACCAAATATCCGTTATTTGATTTGGTTAAATTAAGGCCCCCTATCTGTAACCTGCATTCTTGCAAAGGCATTGCCTTAACTAATACTTCTTTCTGCACAACTGTGGGAGCCAGGTCTTTCTCTGTGGCAGCCCCCCCCCCCCATTTTGGAATCCATTGCATCATGATATTCACTCTTCTTCCTCTTTGCTACATTTTAAACATAATTTAAGGACATATCTGATCTCAACTGAATGGTGTACTTGTTTTGTATAAGTTTTTATTTTGTATTGTGATTGCTTATTGTCTGTCTGTCCTTTTTGTTGGGTCAGATCTGAAAATGGGCTAGTCCCAGTATCCTTACCCGGTTAACAAAAAAAAAAAGGAAATGAAATAAAAAATGATGCAGCAATTATGTGATGGTATTAGAACCCATGGCACTTTCTTCATGTTTGCAGTACTGCCACATTGAAAAATAAATATGAGTGGTATATGAGTCGCTCCTTGTTTTCAGCTGCCTTGCCCTTAGGTATCACATTTCCTCTGTGTTGTAGTTGTGTTTTGTGCTTGCAGTTCTCCTTCACAAACTGAGGAAGTGCAGTTTCAGCTCAGTGTGTTACTGGGAATTTTACTAAAAACAGAGTATTGTCTGTGAATTTGTCCAGTATTTGGAGTATTCTTCCTGCTTGTGCCCTATCCCTGTTTTTGAGATATTTTGGGAAAATAAACATGGCTTGCTTTTGTGAGCACATACTGGTAACAAACAGCAATAAAACAGTTCCCTACATTTAACTAATGTTTCTTGAATTAATGTGATGAACAAGTGCTGGCAAAAGGTAGGAACCCCAGACCTCATTAAAATATCACTGGAGCATAATGACATTTATTTCATTTTTTTTGACCAGGCAGGAACACTAGACAGAGATTGCCTGTTTTCAGTTATAACCCAGGAGAATTTAGCTTCTCTCTCAGCCTTGCATCTGCTTCTGTCTCAAGTTACCTCCAGCTGTTATACATTCCTTTGTAGATTAACCCATTAACAACTGACTTTCTTGTGGGAATTAATAGGAAACATTACAGCAGCACAGAAGGGAACATACACCACACAGGAACCCTAACTAGTTGTAAACAAAGCAGAATGTCATTGTGTGTGTTCAGTAGGCAGCACGGGTTGGGGGAACAACATGGCAGGCATACAAATGTAAACAAAACCAAAAAAGAAACTGAGCTCTTTTTAGCTAAATGCTTCACTGCACAGCATCATTTTAAACAGATTCACGCTCCACAGATCAGAAGGAAGACATCTATTTGGTACTATTTTTTTTTTTAATGTAGTACTGCTGCTTTACGCAGGAGGCAGAGATTTGTGCCGCAGTACCAGTCGAAGTACTTAGTGGAGGACAACTGCCTCTCATTCCTGTCACAGTCATTTTTTCTCTCCTACATCATGGCAATATGTCAGCATGGCTGCACCCATGCAGCCATAAAAATTTAATTAAACAAGAGAAAAGGTAGGGAGTAACACTGGAAAGACAATCAGATCTTGTCCCAGCTCTGCAAGGGTTGACCTTCAAATAATCAATCCTTCCCCGTGCAGTAAACTTCCCTGCTTAGTGAAGAATGTTACTATGTTACTGATCAACCACAACTACTAAGAGTCATTTTACATATTTACAACATTCATTATTATATATTTTTTCTTCCTTTTTTTTTGTTTTCTTTTTTACTTCGGGGTATGTTACCATTCTCATCAGGATCACTGATATCTACAGTAACAGTTAACTGAATACAGGGATAGGTGACAAGATAGACCCAAGATACCCCTAAACCCACCCACCCACCCTTTTTAAACAGTCCTGTATGTGTCCAATTTATAGTAGGCTCTACATGAATACTTTAACACCAAGACTGTCCCTTCCTAATGGCACCAACCTCTACAATAAGTTGCTTTCTTCCTTTTCATATCTTCATGCCAGCTTGCTATCCAGTAGAGGTTCGGGCTGGTATTCCTTCTTGTAGTTCTGGTGTGACATCTGAGTTGTCAAAAAGACCACTAGCCCATTCTGTGCAGATGGATGTCCAGTCCAGTGGTATCTCTGCTGTTTGATTCTCCATGAGTTGTGGCTGATGGTCCACTTGTGGAAGTAGGGTAGCTGTAGGTATTAGTGCTCTGAGAAGATCAGATCTGTTAGATGTCTTGATAGGCGTCTATAGGTGGAGCCACTGCTCGGGTCAGAGGTAGTGTCTGTTCTTCAGTGGTTCCAGGATCTGGCTCATTGAGAGGGTATTCATATAGTGTTGGGGTTTTTCACTCCTTTTCATCTGTCGGCCCATCTTGACCTGTTGCCAGGGTTCATTCTTGCCAGTAGGTGAGCGTCCCAGTGGGTGGATTCAGTCCAGTTGCAGGTGCTGAAAAATCCTTGGGTGGACCTCTGGGCAATGTGGAATTGCCAGTGACTGGGTGGTGGGTGCATTTTCAAAATCCAACTGCTGTAGATAGCTTTCAGCTTCTGTTTGTGTGTTAGGTGATGAAAGTCCTGTTGTATTATATTCTTAACATGGCAGGGTATCTTAGCACCATGGTAATGGTCCACTGGTAATTTCATTATCTGATGCCAGCATATGCCCTCTGTCTCCTTGATAGAGTCAGAAAGAAATCTTGAAATATTTGTAGCCTGTCTCCTTCCCATTGTAGTGGGCCCCATTCCCATGCCATCCTTAGTATTGCTTCTTTCACCAGATACCTCAGTAGTTTGCACAGAATCAGTCTTGGTTTATCTCTGGTTTTGGGTTTGGGAGGCAGGGTTCGGTGAGCCCTTTCTATGTCTTGTGAGGAGTAGTTATTAACTTGCAGTATGCATGGTAGTATCACCCTCCAAAATGTGACTATGTCTTTACCTTCTTCCCCTTCCAGAATACCAATTATCTGAATATCATTTTGCTTGGCATAGTTTTCAAGGTCAACCACTTTCTCTAGCAAGTATTGAATTTATTGGTGGTGCTCATAAAGTGTGCCCTCTTGGTAGTCCATAATGTCTTGTTGGACTTGCACCTTTAGTTCCACTGTTGCCACCTTCATGTTAAGATCAGTTAAATTTTTGCTGGTTTGGGCAGCAAAGGATTTGGGCTCTGTTGAGTCCTGTAGAATCTGTGGAAACATTTGGGTGATCTCTGCCATGTCTGGGTCAACTGGCTCCTTTGTTAAATCCATCCTTAACGTGGTCTTTGACAGCTTGGTTTGCAAACTCTTTATTACAAGTGTGAGTTGGTGCCAGTATAAGATGGCCTGTAGCTGCTGCTCTCTTTTGCTCTGTGGTATATTAACAAATTCTATGAATCATTCAAAGAATGTCAGTTAGTCTCTTAATAAAGGTATTAAACTGTAGCTCCATGTTGCCTTTTTACATTGGATAGTGTGTGCAAATGAAAAAACTTTATTTCTTGGCGGATGTTCTACCTAGTAAATTAAGTTGCCGCCATGCTTGCTGGCATGCTGTGCCCCACACCCCCAGACCAGAGAGCATATGATGAACCTGGGAGGGGGAAAGTTTAAGTTTGAGTTTAAGTATGAGGAAGTACTACATCACTGAAAGAGTGGTGCACACATGGAACAGCCTGCCAGCAGAAGCGGTGGAGGTGAAAATTAAAGGGGCCTCAAGCATAGGATAGACATATGGGAATATAAGTAAATAGTCAGGGAGGAAGGAGGGTTACTAGAGACCAGTTAGGATCTGTGGAAACAGACTAGGCAGGGACCATCTGGGCAGACTGAGTGGGACAAGCAGTTCTTTTCGCCCAACAAACTTGATGTTTCTATGAACTATTAGCTTCCAACAATCATAGTGTCCTTCAGCTTTGGGGCAATATAACAATTGTCAGGCAGTAGTTCATCCCTCAGGGTCAGTATTTTCCCACTGTATCCCTCAAGTCTGATCAATATTATTTGTGAAATACATACACTGTGTATGTAATATTCATTGAAAAAACTGCATTGATGCAGAGATTAAAGAGCTGCTTGGCTTTTCTGGTCTGTAGCAGGCATCTACCTGTCAGCATGCTAGAGCGGCTGTAATTAAATGTAAGTATTATTTTCAGGTTATGTTAGTCCCTGTAATTATGGGCATTTTTTGTTTACAGTATTATCAGCAGAGCATTTGAATCACTCAGAAAAAAATATATTTTACATCTCTTTTGGGTTGTGCTAGACTGGTCAAGTTCTACAGAAGTGTCTTTCGTGATCACTGGGATTTATGAAGGCATCTTCTACATTCAAGCCAGATACAGGCATGGTAGTAGATGAATGCTGTCAGTGTCAAGAAACACTGCAATGTGTAGAAATCAGACTTATTCATAAGGAGTAAGTCGAACAAGGGAGGCAGAACAAAAAAACAGAAACATAGAATTTGATGACAGATAAGGACCGCTTGGACCTCTTCTTCCCTACCTACGCTATAGCGTCGTCAGCTCTAGATTTTTCCAAAATGGCTGCTCCCATAATGCTGCCATTTCAAATGGCTTGCTGCATTTATAATGGCACCAAGTGAAAATGTTATAATGGCACCAAGTGAAAAAAAGCAAAGTATATTTGTTTGCAAGTTACAGAAAGTGTGCCAGTGGCATGAGACTTTTTCAGACAACCTGTATTTTTTTGCATACATTTCATATGTGACCTATTGGAATGATTTGGCAGAGCACTTGACCCCGAATCTGGAGCAGCCTATTTGGATAATAGTCTCCCTTTGTTACCAAATACATTAGAGCTAACTGCCACAACATGAACAAAGGAAAAAAAACTCCTTAAAAGGTCACCTTTATAAAGTGAAACTGGTGCTGACAGAAAGGGACTATGCACGATATCCTGACTTGACGTCACAGAGTGATGCATTCGCCAATGCAACTCACTTTGCTGCAAACACAGTGCAGTCACAAATGAAGTTTATTAATCTCTCTATGAGGACTTGAAATAGTATTTACTGTATATTAAATAGGTTGGCTGCCACGGGCGTCTCACATGAAGATGGGCAGGTACAAACTTTGTGTCAGTGGCTCTTTAAGGTTCCCAAAAAAATCAAAGCACACAAATAAGGGAAATTAAACTATTAGGGTTTTTAAGTCTCAGGAGCCATGGTGAATCAGTGGTTTGGTATTCCTTGGAGTTGTCAGTCCTAATGCCCACCCTCCCAATGCCTATCCTCTTGCCTGAGCATATGGTACAGGTCCAAACCCATGCCTCATAGTCATATATTGTTTGGAGGCAGAGAAGAATGACTCACCATTAGAGATGCAGCAAAGTTTTAATTCACCTGTGAAGTTCTGGTGAAACCAAGAAATTTGCCTCTGCGGAGCAATCCATGAATTCATTCAACTAAATTTAGCATTTCATGTGTGAATTTTCACCTCGAAGTGCTGAATTTCACCCTTGAAGTGCAGAATTTCCCCTCTGAAGTGTTGAATTTTGCCAGCGAATGGCAAAATTCCAAACTTTGTGGGCAAAATTCCACACTCTGAGGGTGAAATTTCCCACTTTGAGGGCAAAATTCTGCACTTCATGGGTTGAACTTTGCAGTTCACATGCATGGATTATTTTGCGAATTGTGAAAAATTTGTGGATTGATTCACGTAATGAATTTTGTGGACTTTGCCCACCTCCACTCATCATATGTGGCCAATAGAACACATCATAGCTTTCTTCACACAGGGCCCTGTATGAATCAAGAAATCACATATATCTTCATTTGCTCAGGAGAGGGGTGAACATTAGGGCTGGCATTCCTGAAATACCACACCACTCATTCTTCAAGACTCCTGAGACCCCAAACCCTAATGTTTTCATTTCCCTACTTTGTCCTTTTTGACTTTCTGGGAACTCTAATCTCTGCATGAATGCAGTTTTCTTGCAATTCATTTCCTCTCTTTTTGACTTCTTGGGAACCCCAGTCTCTGCAGGAATGCAGTTTTTTTTTTGCAATGAATTTCCCTTCTTTTTGTGATAGTGGAATTATATGGGGAAGCTGTGCAAGTGCAGCTATGGATGCAAATGCAAAGAGGGCACTGAACCAAGGGAAGAGTTGGTCTGGCTACAGAAGTGCTGGGTCTCTGGTTCATGCAGCTACAGATGTGCAGGGCCCTTGAGACCCAGTGCCATGTGGCCCTCTGAACCATGCAGTTCTGTGTGGCTACAGATACAAAGAATTTATGGGGCTGTCTGGGGGGCTGTGAAAACATGGGGCCTTTGAGTGGCTACAGATAAAGATACCAATACAGATGCACAGGGCCAAGAGTCCCTCTGGTATGGGTGAGGTGCAGTGCCCTCATGCCTCTATGCCAAGACAGGAGTTCTCTTCAGTGTATAGTTACTTGTTGTGCATGTGTAGTGGTGTGCAAAGTAATGAAACTTCATTCCGTGTAGAAATTTGCAAATTTGTCTCAACTTGCAAATTTAATCTGCCATGCAAATTTCTAAATCATAGTACTGTGCTAAATTTGTAAATGACAGATTTGATAGTTTCACCAATGAAGTGGGGCCCATAGGTGAAGTTTGCAATGCCCAATGGAATTGGAGGTCACATGGGTACTACAATGTGCTGTGTGAAATTTGTAGGCTGAATTCATTGCAGTCTTATGAAGAGAGGGTTGGACTTATGTCTGTCCCTGAATTTCTGTGCTCAAACACCTTTTAAAATTGGCCCGGTGACACTGAGGGTTGAGGTGCTGGATGCCACACCTCATGCCACACTGGTGACCTAGGTTCAGATGTGAGCCCAGACTGTCAGGGGTCAGCAGGCGAGGGATAGTATTAAGCATTCAGAGGACTGCTCTCCTGTCCCAGGGAGGGTTCCAGGGTGCCACCGCTCTGCAGTAGCCCCTGGTGATGACCGGGGGCAGTGCTAGAGCTGTTGCAGAGTAAGGAGTGTGGCAGACATCAGCACATAGTGCCCTAATGTCATTGCATGCTTGCACTCCCAGGGCTAAAAACAGAACAGTGGAAAATGGCAGCATTAGCCATGGCAGCTTGATGGCCACTACTTCATCGTCCGGTGATGCCTGGATTAGGCGCATGCCGGTATTGGATCCTGGCCTGGCACGGGGACAAGGGGGGTATCCCTCTCAATGGTACAGCTGCATATGCCAGCTGGGTATGCAACTCCAGGGTCAGCGGTGAAGGTGGAGCGGTGGCTGGAGGAATCAGCAGGTCAGTGGCTGCAGGTTGGATAAAAATACAATATAAAAAAAACCTTTTAAAAGCACTTCAGACATGGAGTATTTTGAATAAAATCACTCTTAAAAGTGTGCAGATAGATTAGCAATTTTTTTTTGTTGTTGTTTTTTTCCAGATTTATTTACTTTAAGGTAATGGTTATGTTTTGTGAAGTAAAGCAATGCTGTTTGGGGGCAGGGAATTGTCTTAGCTAGCAGCAAGCAAGGCAGCCCTGACTGTGAGCACTATGTTGCTTTCTCCAGTGTTTCTGAATTACTGTTTCTGTTTTCTCTGATTTCTTATTTTATTTCTGTAGAACAGTTTTGTGTGTGTGTTAGTGAATACTTTTTGTCAGCCTTGTTTTACTATATTGACTGTTGTTATTTTGTTTAGTTATTGAAGTTATAGTTCTATAGTAATATTTAAAGTAACTTTTTTATAATGACCCCAGTTTTGTGCATCTTCTTAATCCCCGTCATGTATTGCTCATGTTAAAAATAAGTAAAACAATTCTTATGGTTGTGATGTTTTTAAAGAACCTTCTGTTACCTCAGTAAACTGTTGTGTTACTTAAATCACACTGCTCTGATGAGATTCTGTAGTGTCTTTGCTAGTCCACAGCAGGCAGACCATTCCCAAAACACAGAATTGGTTAACTTCTAACTCAACAGGGTGTTTCAGATGTTTAAAATGTGTACATTGTAATGCTGTTTCACCAGGCAGAGAATTTACAAGTCCAAATTCTGAAAGGACTTATGCCATCAGAGAATTGATAACTTGTGACACAGGTGGTGTCATTTATAAGGCCACTTGTAGTTACAATGCCTGTTACATAGGCAAAACCAAGAGACATTTCCAACTACGAGTTGGCAAACATGTGCGGGCCATAAAGAATGGGGACCTAACTTATGCTACGGCATTGCACATACTGTTCACAAAGCTATAAACCAAACTGACCATAACTTTGTTTTTAGGGCTATAGAACTAGTGCTACCCAAACCAAGGGAAGGTGATTACAATAATTGGATATTAGAATGGGAAGGTTTTTGGATGTTAACCATGGGGCCTTGCAGGGCCTCAGGTTTGAATGATCAATTGGAACTTACCCCATATATATTAGGATTTATATTAGTTTTAACTTTATTGTATTTATTGTTATGTGAATTTGTACAGGCGCTTTGATTTTAAGAAAAGCGCCTTCTAAAAATAAAGATGAATTGAATTGAATTGAATTGAATATTTGAAAAGCAGAAATACATGAAGTAATTATGCTATCTCTGATGGGTGCTAAAAGATATACAGCTGCCTACATACTTACGGATGCTTAAATGCTGAGATTTAAATATTACTGTGGGGAAATGAGATCCATAAAATTCAGATAATTGACAGTTTTATTAACTATATTATTAAGGCACAGATTCTGCTTTATTTCCTTTATTCTCTTTTTTAGAACTTTCCTCCCTGATTTGGAAGAAGGAGATATGTATTTTAACATCATTTGGATGATGATCTGTTACACCCTTGACATTCCATAGCACTATCGCTCTTCTTATGATTTTTAAATCTATCAACATAATTAAGTGTACTTGTATCAAATTATTAATATGAATATTCTATATGTGTTTTTACACCTTTGTTTATTAGTAATTATTTTCATGTATATCTGTACACTAGCACTAGCACTTTAATTGTCATGGTTACAGAAGATGGGACCAGTGGTTATGACACCAAAGGTACTGTTGTATAAATTTTGAACTGTCTGTATGCTACACAGATCCTTTGAGAAAGGAATTTTATTTCTGAAAAGCGTTAGGATGCTGTGAATTTTAGCACTGGCACTTTAATAAAAAAAATCACTTTGGCAATATTTTGAACAGCAATCTTCATTTTGGATGGTGAGTGAAGAACATACAGCTGTTTTCTTTTCTAGAACTATGCGAAATGAACATTTTGGCAATGGAATTTCTGTGAAAGTTAGACGTTCACTTCTGTGAAATTTTGGAATGTACTTTGGCAACTTTCGCAGAAATTATGGCTTAGAATGGCAGAATGATTGTATGAGTTGCAGAAAACTGTATTAAACTGAGAAAAAAATCTGCAGAACTGATCAGTGTCTGTGATTAGTATTGTGGACTTTTTTTCTGTAGTTTAATACATTAATCCACAATTAATACATTCATTATACAGTTTACTGAGTCACTGAACTGCAGAATGAATGTATGAATTGTGGTTTAATGAATTAAAGATCAATGGCAAACATACTAGTAAATTGCTTTTTTCCACAGCTTTTTTCAATGGCAGTGTAATAAAAAAATTCTATTTAAACAAGAATTCACATGTCAGCTGTTGTTTTGTTTAAATTAAACATTTGTGTCTTCATAAATGTGTTTGTGAATAAGCGACAGTTCAAATTTTTTTTTCTGTCAGTTCAGTCCGTGACAGTCTATGATGTCAATGAAGTAGTGATCTCATATTTGTAAGCTTGTGACAGAAATTGTTAAGCAAGGTATCTACCTTTGAATAGCACTCCAGTATTAGTGACCTGTTGATTCAAAGTAGGAGATCAGGGATTTCATGATAGCAGGTTTTTTTTATTTTTTCAGTTGAAAACCAGTTTGCAGCCACGATTTCAAATACTGGAACTTTTCTTGAACAACTGATTAGACCTGATAGTAACACCTAATCATTCTCCGTCTCTCAAACTGTTTTTCTGTTTGTTTGTTCATTTTTTCTTTTACTTGTGCATTCATTCATCCTAATACATCCCAGTGCAATCTTTCATATATTTAATCTAAAATTCAGATCAACACCTAGTCTCTGAGCTTATTATCCAGGGCTGTTAATGTCTCTGCTCACTGTGTGTTTTGTAGCAGATTACTGGTAAATACAAAGTAAAACACATTGTATTTCTAATGCGGGACCGTCTGAGTCTGGTGTAAGGGGTCTGGACTGACAGCTTCAGTTGTTTATAATACAAATTGTCATGTGAACATGGGTTTTGGTTGGTGTGGGTAGCTGTGTAATTGACAAAAAAAATTGTGTTTCATGCCTGCGTATTTGTATGCTTAAACTGATTAAGTTAGTATGATATAAGGATCTGTCCCAGGTACAGTGATTGTCTTTTGCACCCCCACAAAAGAGAAGCAACACTTAATATCTTTGGGCATATTTGCTAAATGTCTAATGTCAGCATCATTTAGGTTCACATTCTGCATCTTGATGTTTAACCTGGAGGGGTCATGTAAGGGAAGCTTGCTAGTTGGATTTCTTGTACATAAGGATTTTTTTTTGGATCATAGTTTAACTTGCCCCATGCCTATCAGAATACACTGATAATATAATGCAAGCTGTACTTTACACAGGGTTTGATTGTCTGATATTTGCTCTCAACTTTTGCTTAAATGTTTACATTATCAGTGATTTTTGATAGGACACAATCAGTGTAAGCATAAAAATATTCAGGCATGAAAAACAAATCCCATGTCAATGCAAGTGTTCTACTATGTATTTATCAGTCAACCCATGATAATTCACTTTCATTTTACAATCACTACAGTGCATCTTGACAGTTGGTGTGTTTGGAGACTCGCACAGTACAGCACCAGCTTACATCATCAGCATAAAAGATTTATGGGAGCACATCTCAGCTCAGGGAGTCATGACAATTTTTCAAGGCATACAAATTCCTTTTTTTTTTACTTTCTGTTTATTGTTTTCAAAAGGAAAAAGAAAAACAATACAGAGTATATTTGCATGCAAGAGAGCAATATAAAATACAGCTCTGGGCACTGGTTGGAGACTCGCACAGCACCAGCTACAGTAGCAGCAGCATATAGGATGTATAGAAGAACATATCATTTCGGGACGTCATGAAACTTTTCCAAGCCGTGAGAATTCATTTTTATTTTCCAGGCACTAATGTGAATCTTACCAGTTTCTGTGGCTTGAGACTCAGCATAGCAGCAATAGCATATATGGTTTATGGACGCACATCTCATTTCAGGGCACCATGAGACTTTTTCAAGCAATGAAAGTTCACTTCTATTTTCCAGGCACTAAAGTATATCTTCACAGATGCTGTGGTTGCAGACTCACACTGCACAGCACCAGCTAATAGCAGCAGCAGCAGCATATAAAACTTGTGGGAGCAAGAACTTCTCATTTAATGGTGCCACTAGAAAAATTCAAAGCAGCAATGCATGTTTAGTTTATTAGTCTAGGAATTAATACCTTTGAGCCAGGGCTCTTTTACAAAGGTTCCACGTCACAAAGAACATTTAACAAAGCACAATACACATTACAGGTAAAATCAGACAGGAAAGTTACATCATAAATTTGCTATTAACAGTTTAAGGCAGTAACGTTTTTAAGTTTCATAGAAAAACAAGCTATAACAGGTTCAAGCGGTAGACAATTTCGAGGTTAAGGAAACTTCCAGGGAGAGGGTGATCATTAGGCGCCAAAAGGAGGCTAGGGAGGGGGGAAAGGTGGTGAGCAGGAGAGTAAGTGAGAGGGGACAGGAAAAAAGGGGGGGAGTGAGTTTGGGTGGGAGACAGAAAGTAGTAGAGGTACCAGAGGGTTCATTAGTCAGGGAGAAAGAGGCCTCAGATGTGAGGATGGACATGAGGAGTAGTAGTCTTTATCTAGCACAATCACAGTTGCTAGTGGTGGTGACATGGGCATAGAGCATGGATTTGAAAGCTTCAAGCGAGGTTGAGGATAGAGTAGGTGGACTAAGTGCATTGAACCATGTCGGGGCCCTGTATGCGAAAGATATTTGTCCCTGTGCAGTCCGGCATCTCGGAACCAGGAAAGGTTGGCGTTCAGATCTGGTGGAGGGTCGTGAGCCAGGATTCAGTCGGAGTAGGTTTTGAATACATAATGGAGTCAGTCCCAAGATAGATTTTTGCCATTGTGCAGGTGAGATAAATAAGACAATTTGATAGGTTCAACCAGCCTGATTCATAGTACAGCTCACACGTGTGAGTCAGTCTTTGAGCCCCGTGAGGAGCCGGCAGCCTTATTTAGAGTGATTGAGATCGCCTTAGAGCAGTGGAGGTAGCTGAGCCATATATAATAAGGCCATAGTCAATGATTGAGATTATGGAACTCTGTATAGCTATTCTCAATGCCGCTTGATTTAGAAATTGACGGTTCAGGAATAGTATTCCAAGGTGTTGGTTCAATGTTTTCACAGTGTCGTCAATGTGGGTTGCAAAGGTGAGCCCTTGGTCAAAAGTGATGCCAAGGTATTTGAAAGTATTTACTTGGTCCAGTGTAATTCCCGCAGAGGTTTGTATGGTGAGTGGAGTATGCCTATTTTTGTTTTGGTGATTGGAGAAGAGCATGGCTTTTGTTTTATTGTGCTTTAGCACAAGTTTACTATCCAGGAACCAGTTTTCAACACTAGAGAAAGCAAGTTGCAGGCTTTTTTGTAGGGAGTTTGGATCCTTGTGGGAAGAGAGAATTACAGCATCATCAGCGTATAAGATTATTTTCTCCTGGCAGATATCTGGGAGGGAGTTAAGGAACAGGCTAAAGAGGAGCGGTCCAAGAATTGATCCCTGTGGTACACCCAAGAGAACTGGTTTGAAGTCGGAGAGTTCATTAGAGATTTTTAAAGCCTGTGACCGATTGGACAGGTAACTTTTTACCCAAGCACAAGGACCTTCGGCCAGGCCTAGGCTAGAAAGTAGGGAGGTAAGTAGGCCATGATGGACTGTGTCGAAAGCTTTTGTAAGATCGATAAAGACTGCACCTGTTTGGCACCCTTTGTCCAGGGCTGAGTGGACTTCTCCAGAGAAATCAAGTAAGGCTGTTGTTGTACTATGTCCTTTCCTAAAGCCGTGCTTGTTGATTACAGAGTAGGTTGTATTTGTCCAGGTAATCAGAGAGTTGGTCTGCCACTATTCGCTCAAGTGCTTTGGAGAGGGAGGAGTATTGATATTGGTCGATAGTTTCCTGTTGAGGTTTTGTCCCCCTTTGTGCACTGGCGTAACTATGGCAGATTTCCATTTGTTGGAAATTGACTTTGCAAAGTGACAGATTAAGAATTTTTGCAAGGGGTGAATTACTTCATCCAGGGTGAGAGACAGGATTTTTAGATCTAGCGTGTCACTACTTGTTCTGGATTTGGAGCAGGCCTTTCTTATGTACTTGTGTGCTTCAGTGCACTTTGATTTTCTAAGTAAAATTGTGGTTTGTCACGAGGGGTGTTTTGTGATACTAGGCTAGGCACAGGTAAGTCTGAGAAGAAATCTGGGGGGAGTACCCCATTAAGGTCTGTGAATGTCTTATTAAGTGCCTCTGCAATAGACTTTGGGTCAAGAGTGGTGGATCCATCAACTTTCATAATGGTAGGTGATGATTTTGATTGTTTACCCATTATGTTTCGGATGTTGTCCCAAAAAGCTCTTCCATCACCCCAGGTGGATTCAAGGGCATTTTTGAAATAGGTGCTCTTCATTTGCCTAATTTGTGAGGTGCATCTATTTCGTGCCTGCTTGTATTTTAGGGTATCATGAGGTGAGCCTGTGTCTCTGGCAACTGCCCAGAGGTGGTCCCGAACCTTGAGCTCGGCAAGTAGTTTGGCAGTAATCCATGTAGCAGCATGACCTATTTATCATGACACTCATGCCACAAAATATTGGAATACAGAATGTATGTACATTGTGCTTTTCAAAAAAATGTTAACACTGTTTGGGGCAGTTACACATTGCTGGGTACTATCGAGTGGCAACATGTTGCAGCCTGTCAAAATTTGGGCAGCACTTGAGAAAAGTTCTGGGATTCACATACTGTAATTAATGTGAATTGTGATTAACACACAATCAACACAAACTGCATCACAAGTATGTAAGGAGCAGTTATGCAATGTGAACTACCATGTGGCAGCATATCAATTTTAGAGGGCACTGGGGACAAATTCTAGGAGAAGAGAATTAATATAAATTGTGATTTCTGCACAATTAACATAAGGTGCATCACAACAGCAGTAGTGGGGCCAGTTACATGAAATGCAGAACATTGTGGCAGCTTATAGCAGCCTGTCCAATTTTGGGTGGTGCTCAAGAAAAAACATTCCGCTGACAGCCCTCACAGTGATGGCACAATGCTGACACTCAGCATGGGGTCATCAATGTTTCAAGTAAATAGTATAATCAACTCCAGGACAGAGTTGTTTCAGGAAGGGGGGGAAGAACACTAGGAGAAGACGTGTCGGTGAAACCTGAACCATTACAGCAACTGTCGCTGTAATGGTCCTTTTTTGGCTTTTGTTGTTGGGGTGTTGATCTACTGTGGGTCACCAGGCAGAGATTTGGCTATGCAGATGAAGAATTACAGTATTTCATCAAACATTAAGTGTGACCCAAGAATTATGCCTTCTGCATTCATGAAATATCCAGGCTCGCTCTGCAGGAGTGAAAATATTTTCCATATTCCACTCATGCCCATCATGTATCCCATATATATATATATATATATATATATATATATATATATATATATAATATATATATATATATATATATATATATATATATATATATATTATATATATATATGTGGATATATATATATATATATATATATATACAGTATATATATATATATATATATATATAGACATATACATATTTCAAAAACTATGTTACTGCAGATATTAGGTTGAAAATACAAAGCAAACAAAGTAAGGAAATGAAATGCATTAAGGTTTGGAGTCTCATGAATCTTGGCTATTTGGTGGTGTGGTGTTCCTTGGAGTTGTCAACCCCAATGCCCACATCCTCCCCCCAGCCTTTAGCCTCCTGACTGAAGCACAAGATACAGTTCCAAGCCAGTGCCTCCTAGGCATCTACACTTTAGACATAGAGGAGTATGTATTGCCACATGTGGCCAACAGAATCAGTCATAGCTTTCTTAACATAGTGCCCTGCATGACTTGCATAAAGCAAGAGATCATGTTTGTTTGCTCAGGGTATGGGATGGGCATTAGGGTACTGTGTAGCTACAGATTAAAAGAATCCAAGGGACTGTATGTGGGACTTCAATAACAGTTAGTGGTGGTGAAGTGGTTAATTCACTCCGCCAAAGTGATTTAACGGTGAAAAGCAATCACGAGTGTTCCACAGTGCGAACCAGAGTACTTCACGTTATAATGGGTAACACGAAGTCCATTGAAAGCAAAGATTTAGCGTTACTCTGCCTTACCAAACCTCTACTCCACCAATTCTTAAGGTGAAGTACATTGAAAACAATGTACTTCACCTCACTTCACCTTGTTTTTAAGCGCCAAAGGCGAATTTTGCAGTGATTCATGGAATTTCAGGTCACATGGCCTCTAGATTGTTCTGCACAGCCTCAGTTTGGGGTGGTGTGTGTAGGAACCTGTAGGAGACAATCTGCTTGGAGAGCTCTCTGCGATTCAAACCTTCTAAAAGCTGGTAAAAAAGCCTTTTTGGGTCATTTGTTTTGCTGAAACTTTAGTTCATCGATTATACTAAACCTCCCTGCGCTTATATCATCAAGCGTTTATTGTTTGTGTGTGGATTTTGAAAGTTAACGTACAACATTCAGTCTGTGTACTGAGAGACAGTGGAAGTGTGCTTTGGGGGTGGGGTGTATCAGTGGTGTAGGTAGATTAACTTGGAGAAAAAGATGGTGCTTTCTGTTTTGGTGATATTTTTCTTGTATAACTGTGTTAATGTACACACAGTAATATTTTCAATCATTCTTGCCATTTTTTTGCTGATTGTTGTGGTGCAGCAGTGCATAATTTTAGTTTGTTTAAAATATGTGGTTATATTACTGAAGTTTTCAATTTGCTACACATTACTTAGTGTGTATGTGAGTATGTGTGTGACGCGTGTCATCAAATCAGACATCTTTTATTGTGCTACATAATAATTTCAGCAATGTGAACCTGCTATCCACTGCAACTGTGATTTTTGTACCTCTTTGTGGTATCTTTACTGGTACTAGTACTAGTGACTGTTACTGCAGCAGTGCAGTACACTGTCCCCAACCCCCTGCAGCCAGCCCCAACTAACAAAGTTATTCTTTTCCAGATTTAAATTTCTGATGGTGAGCACTGGTTAGGTGTAGTGTCTTTGCATCTGCATCTCTTCAGTGCGCAGCGCAATCAATCTGTCTGTGCATTTGCATCTCTTTAGGGCTCAATCTCCATCTGTAACTTAAGTCACAGTTGTTTCTTTGGCTTCCCTTCAGAGTACTAGACCAGTGTGGTGCATAATTCTGCATGAACATTGTAGTCATTAATATGCTTTTTTAAGTCAGGAACATCATCACAAGTCAATCATGATACAAATCACGTTCTTCATCATCACGGTCACAAATGCAGTCACAAATCACTATTCATGATCACGTCACAAATCACAACATTCATTTTTTTTCTAGTTACTTAGATGTATTGTGAGCCTGTTTTGTAGTATCTCTCCAGGCTTTACCACCCCACCATTGTACTCTTTAATGATAATTTTTAAGTCAGGGAGTTTGTGCTACAGCTCATCGGGGAAGTACAGCCATAGGCATTTGCATTCCCCTCCCAATACAGTTCCATATTGTTTATCTCACACCGTTGACACCGAATCACGTTCTTCATCATCACGGTCACAAATGCAGTCACAGATCATGATCCACAATCATGTCATGAATCACAACACTAATTTTTTGACTAGTTACTTGGATGTATTGTAAGCATGTTTTGTAGTACCTCTCCAGGATTCACCACCCTGCTATTGTACTCATTAATGAGCGTTTTTCATTTGGGGAGTTTATGCTACAGCTCATCGAAGAAGTACAGCCATAGGCATTTACATTCCCAATACAGTTTTCATATTGGTTATCTCACACCATTGACATTGAAACACGTTCTTCATCATCACAGTCACAAATGCAGTCACAAATCATGATTCACAATCATGTTACGAATCACAACATTCATTTTTTTACCAGTTACTTGGATGTATTGTAAGCATGTTTTGCAGTATCTCTTCAGGTTTCACCAGTCCACCATTGTACTCATTAATAAGCATTTTTAAGTCTGGGAGTTTTGTGCTACAGCCAATCGAGGAAGTACAGCCATAGGCATTCGTGTTCCTTCCCGTACAGCATGTGAGTTACAGTACTGTAAGTAGTGGTGGTTGAAGTGGCCCCAATTTGCTCCATGAAGTGATTCACTGAGTAACGTGGAATCCACAGAGAGCTCCACAATGTGAAGCGAAGTACTTCGCTTCATAGCGAGGAACTCGAAGTCCATTGAAGCCAATGACTTTGCGTTATTCCACCTTCCCCAAACCACTTCTCCACCAATTTTAAGGTGAAGTACATTGAAATCAATGTACTTCACCCTGTAATTGAGTTCCAAATGAAATTCTGCAGTTATTCATGCTCTAGATTATTTGTCACATCCTCAGTTCTGGCCTGGGTAGTGTGTGTGCAGTGGTAGCTGGAGACAGTTTGCTCTCAGAGCTCTGCAATTCAAAACCTCTAAAAGCTGTTTAAAATGCCTTTTTGAGTGATATTTTTGGCTCAAAATTTAGTACATCGATTGTAGGAAACCCTTCTGTACTCATATCATCGAGTGTTTATTGTTGTGTGTGGATTTTGAATGTTAAGTTAGAACAGTTAGTCTGTGTGCTGTGAAGTATGCTTTGGGGGAGGGGCATATTTGTGGTGTAGGTAGATTAACTGGGAGAAAAAGGCAGTTTTTCTGCTTTGGTTATATTTTTATTGTATAACTGTGTTAATGTACATACAGTAATATTTTCAGTAATTCTTTACTTTTTTTGCTGATTGTTGTGGTGCAGCGGTATACAATTTGTCTGTTTAAAATATTTGGTTATATTACTAAAGGTTTTCAGTTTGCTATGCATTACTTGAGTGTGCATGTGAGTATGTGTGCCATTAAATCAGATACCTTTTATTGTGTTTCAGAGTAATTGCAGCAGTGTGAACCTGCTATCCACCGCACCTGCATGATTTTTTTATACTGCTTTGTAGTATCTTTACTGGTAGAGGATTGTTACTGCCATGCACTAATCCCCCAACTGGAAAAATGTATTCCTTTCCAGATTTGGATTTGTGACTTGTAAGCACTGGTTAGGTGTTATTGTGCCTTTTCATATGCATCCCTTGAGTGTGCAGCGCAATCTTAATTGTTCATTTGCATGGCACCATTAATTCTGGGAGATTGCATTTTCTTGTTTCTCTCTCATTTCACTTCATTTTAATTCTAGTGACTCTGTGTGTGACCTGCCCACTGTGCGCATGACTGAGTGCTCCATTAATTTTGGGAGACTTTGCATTTCTTGTTACACTCTCATTTCACTTTGTCAGCACTGGGGAGTTTTCTGAACACAAGACAGTAGCACTTTGGGGATGTATATTCATTCTAGTGACTGTGTGGGTGGGATGCTGCCTATATTGTTGTCACTCCACCTTACTTCGCGTTTAAGGTGGAATGACAACGTGAAGTAATAACAATAAATCGAAGTGAGTCTTTTCTATGGGGCACTCCGCGTAGCGAACTGCCAAGGCGAAGTGGCCACTTCATGTTCACTTCGCAGGTGGAATTAAAATTTACTGCATCTCTAAAATCAGTATGAAGGAAGGAAGGAAGGAAATCACTAATGGCATTTTACTCCTATCCATAGAACATTAATTTTTTGAACTGAGCATTTTCAGAAAATGGCACAGTTTGTAACTTATATTTTAAAAACCATAAGTTAAAACTTAAGTTAGCACTTGTGAAAGTGTGTACCAATGGCTGCCCTCTATCAAATGTGTAAGTTTTAGGTTTCAAAATAAAACGGCACTTTAGTTACAGATGAGCAAAAAAAAAAACTCTTAAAAATAGTGAATTTTCACTTTTTTTGCACCTCTGTAACTTTACCTTCCAAACCAATCGACACACAGTTTGTAAGTATTCAGACATGCTGCCCAGACTCCACACTTAGCAAATTTCAGTAAATCAGCTAAATGGGGTAATGTTACTAATGTGCAAAAATAGAGGTTTAATATTAAAGTACATACTCAATCCTAATCTAAAGGCACTACTGCACTTCAATAATATATTGATTTATGTCTGTATGTATGTATGTATGTATGTATGTATTTATTTATTAATTTAAAAGTTGGTAACCAGGAAAGGCACACTGAGCAAAGACTCATTTCCAGGTGTGATATGGGGGAAGGGAAATAGTGAGACAACATGTGCAACATATAGGGACACTATACAACAGGTACATGGTAGACAAAAATGCAAGGTACAGCAAAAATACAATCATTAAGCAATAAAATATAATAAACAACATACTGGCTAGTATAACAAACTAAATCACTTGGTGCAGGAACACTAAGGTTAAGTACAGGAGAGTAGCACTGCAAAACTAATTATGGCCATGGCAGGGGCAGGAAGAGCAGCAAGAGGTTTCAGTTGGCATTTGAGGGGAATAAAAAGGGAACAGTGGAGGAGGAGGATGGAGATTGTTCCAGATGGAGAGAAGATACAGAATGAGAAGAAAGCAGATTTCCAACCAGCAGAGCTGAAGTGTGTTAGAGAAAAAGTAAGAGAGTCACTGGAGCAAAGAGAACAAGAGGCAGAGGAAATAAGGGACTGAAGAGTGGAGAGACAGGAAGGCAGAGAGTCAAATCAGTACTTAGAAACTAGGTTGCACAATGCATGAGGAGACTGGAGGGAAGAGGTGGGACAGAAACAGCAGTGCAAAGAGTGCAATGATGAGTACGAGGAGGAGCATTACCAGCAAAATGGTAGGTGTCATTGTAGAGGGTGTCCTGTCTGGCAAGGTAGGAGGATGGGGTGATGCCATAAACCACATGTGCATAGTCAAACACTGGGAGCACCATCTTAGTAATCAGCTCACAGCAGACTACAGATAAGAAACAATCTTTGTTGTGGTAGAGTGCAATAAGTTTTGGACTAAGCTTGTTGTGGATGGCATCAATGGACCCTATGCTCTAGTGGGCAGGAATTATGCACCAAAGGCACGAAACTCTCCCACGCAGCTCCACACCTGCGGACAGGTGAGTGCTGCTGGTATTCACTAACAACTGCCACCTGTCTGTGGGCCTGCCCCCCTGGCATGCAAGACTCCACAGGATAGCCGGGGGGAGGGAGTCATGGACCCGGCCTGGCATCCAATCAGATGCCCGGCATAGGTCACACAGTGGATCCCTTGCATGGCAAGGTGTGGGTCTGAGTGCATGAATGGCATCAGCAGCCACCCAGACTCATGTGCCTATGCCTCCACCAGGTGGTGTCCCACATGGCTGAGCCTCTGGAGCGGGGCTGCCACCTGCTGCACTGCCACACCTCCCCACCAACACATAGGGGGCAACCCCAACACCTGTGCAGCAAGCCCCCCCAGTTATGGCTGGACCTGACCACCCAAACCCCAGTCCAGCAACCCCCATCAACAGTGGTAGTCAGAGGTACCCACCACCCCCATGGCACCAACAACCCGACCCTATACCTGCAAAAATTATGCTGCGGCCAGACAACTAGTAGCACAGCCCTCCACACATCTCCTCGGCAGCCAGCCATCCAAGTACTGCTAGGAGCATGCCATCTATTTATAGGGGCATGTTACCAGCAGTACTTGGATGGCCAGCAGCCAAGGAGGTGTGCGGAGGGCTGTGTCACTGGCCATTCAGCCGTGGCACTGACTTTGCAGGTATGGGATCGAGTTGTTGGTGCCATGCGGTGGGGGCATACCTCTGACTACCACTGTGGGTGGAGGTTGCTGGACCAGGGGTGGATGCGCAGGGGGGTGATACTTTTATGGAAGGCACACAAAGGTAAATGCCGGGGTTGGGGGGCTGCCAATGGCCACCACTTTGAGTGCTGCAGTCTTGGGCAGTGGTTGGTTTGGTAGGCTGTGGGTGCCATTACAGGGTGGTTGGAGGGGAATGCTTGCACCGGGGTCACCCATCCAGCTGCACCAGCCCTTGCCATCATGCTAGTGGGCTGGGGCAGCTCAGTGTCTGTGTCTGAGGTCCACGGCAACCACAGAGGCATGTTCTAGGGGTGCATACTTTGTTACAGTAGGGTCTTCTCTGCCATAAGCTGTGCCCTCTTCTGCACCCCTGCGGCCAGCACAACATGCCTTAGTGCATGGTGTGTAGTGCTGGCATGACCCTGCTGTATTGCGGTCTGTGGGGATTGGGTGTGTGGCAGCTGTGCACCCCCTCTCTTAGTGCATCCTGCACAGGTTGCAATGGGTAAAGAGTGTCTCTGCGCCTCGCATACGTGGTGTGGAGGCGCTCCGCTCCTTTGAACATAGGCCCCATTATGAATAGAAAAATCAAGCCTATTATCCAAGCACACATCAACATATCTAAAACAGGGGACACTCTCAAGAGCAATTTCATTCAGAGTTGAGAAAACAGGAAGAACAGAGAGTCTGGCAAGTTTTCACTGAGACTAAAGGTACGAGACACAGATGTGTTTGCATTAACCCTAAGTTGGCTAAAGTAGAACCAGTGTTGGACATAAAGTCACACTGTAGAGATGATTCCAAGTTGGAGACTGAGGTGCCCAAGGCAAAGAGTACAGTCTCATCCACATACATGTGAATATGTGAGTCAACACAGATGGTTGGGTGGTCATTAAGAAAAATGGAGAATAAGATGGGCTCAAGATGGAGTCCTGTGGGACTCCAGACTGAATGAGTAGGGAAGGGGACAAGGCATCACTGACCTGCACTGACTGGAGGTGGCTTGAAAGGTAGGGTTTAAACTGGTCAACTACTAGTGTTGAAAGAACTGTGGATTTCAACTTCTCTAGAAGAAGATGGTTAGCTATGGAATCAAAGGCCTTAGTAAGGCTGATGAAGATGGCAGCAGTGATGTGTCCTCGATCTATTCCAGTAAGGATGCAGTTAGTAACCCCTGTAGGGAGGATACATTGGAGTAGTTCTTATAGAAACCAGACTGGGAAGGAGACAGGGAAGACTGAGCAAAGGTACCTGTTTAGGATGTCTACTTTTTCTTAGTCCTCTTCTTCGCAGTTTCCCCCCACCACCCATCTATTCCTTACTATCCCTTTCCTCTTCTCAGCTGTGTATCTGAATAAAGTCTTATCCCTCCTAGTGATGCCTTTGGTGGTTCTTTCCTATGTCTCTGCCTTTGCTCCCCTCACCACCTTGCCTGCTTCACTCTGCTTCCCTGTCCTCTTCCCTTTGTGTTTTCCTATACTTAGTTTAGTTTATTTATTTATAAAGCACTCTTTTTCAGTTGCCACTCTAGCATTGTACAAGTGAGCAAGTTCATTAAAACAGATTAAAACATAAACAATGTCTAATAAGATAAAAACTATTCAGGTTAATTAACTGGAGGAAAAAGCTTCTCTAAAGAGAAATGTCTTCAGCTCCCTTTTGAAGGCATTTACTGATGGGGCCTCTCTGATAGAGCGGCGAAGCGAATTCCACAGGGTTGGTGCCACCAACAAAAATGCCCGGGTACCAGAAGATTTTAGACATACCCTGGGAATCACCATAAGGCTCTCATCAGCTGAACAGAGGAGACAGAGTGGGCAGTAAAGCTGTAGAAGGTCTTGTCATTATCTGGGCCCCAATCTGTGCAGGGCCTTATAAGTCAGCAAGTGGACTTTGAGGGTGATCTGCCACCTAACAGGCAGCCAGTGCAGAGAGTGGAGCACAGGTGTAATGTGACAAGACCTCGAGAAGCCAGACAACAACATAGTTGCTGCATTCTGTACGAGCTGTATGCAGTGGAGCTCAACCCCTGATAGTCCCAGGTAAAGGGCACTCCAGTAGTCCAGCCATGACATCACGAAAGCATGGACCAGTGATGGCAGATCACCGGGGGGATCAGGTGTTTAATCCAGGCAATGTTGCGAAGATGGTAAAATGCACTCTGGAACACAGCTGACACCTGAAACTTAAGCATCAAGTCACAGTCCAGCACCATGACAAGATTCCTCACCTTGACGGAGGTGGGCAATTGGAAGTCCCCTATTCCACCACTAGTACCTCCATGTTGTCTGGATTTAACCTGAACCAGTTGACTCTCATCCAGTCTTAGATTTCAGCAAGGCACTGATTTAACCTTGAGATAGCACTCTGCTGTTCGGGCACAAAAGACAGGAATAGCTAAGTAACATCAGCATAACAGTGAAAACTCAGCTCATACCACCTTATAATGTCCCCTAGTGGTAGCAAATATACCGCAAACAACATGAGTACTAAAATGGAACCCTGCAGGACCCCACATGACAGAGGCAGTGGTGCATACAAAAAAGTTCCTAGCACCACCCTCTGTATCCTGCCAGTGAGGAAAGAGTGGAATCGGCTGAGGACTGCACCAGTCAGCCCACAATGGACCAGCAGGTGTTCCAGCAGCACCCCATGGTCCATGGTGTCAAATGCAGCTGAGAGATTGTGGAATATTAGAATGGAACACTTTTCCCGGTCCCACCAGGAGATCACTGAGCACCCGAACCAGGGCAATCTCAGTACTATGCCTTTTCCTAAAATCCAATGGGAGGGGTCGTAGATGTCATGAGTTGACAGATAGCCCTCCAGTTGAAGAGCCACCACCTTCTGAATAACCTTTCCCACAAAGGGAAGGTTAGAGATAGGTCTGTATTTGACTAGGCAATCTGGGTCTAGTAATGGTTTCTTTAAGAGGGTTCTCACCACCGCCTCCTTCAGAGGCTCAGGAATGACCTCTCTTATAAAAGAACACTGGACTACCCCAGCCAGGACTGGGCCAATAGAATCCACACACCCTACAAGAAGGCGTGTGTGACCCGGGTCCAAACTACAGTAGGTGGGCTTCAATTTCCAGATGATCTTCATGTCATCCCCATCTGTCAACTGTTAAAAGTCAGACCAAACAGACGGAGTGGCCGTGACCCCCGTCTCACCTCTATATGCCCCCATAGATGGCGTCGACTGGATCCCAGATGGTGAAGCAATCTTATCAGCAAAATACAGAGCATACTTGTCACACTTTGATTGTGAAAAAGTTCTCACAGACTGAAGACAGGCCGGATTGCACAGTCTTTCGACAGTTTGAAAGAACTGAGCTGGTTTGTTTATTGCTGCAGCAATCTCCCTGCACAGGAACTCTGCCTTCTTACAGGAGATTGCTGATTGATAGTCTCCATAATGAGACATCAAAATAAGTTTGGCTCCATCAAACTGGGACCCTCGCCAGTGCAGCTCCAATCTTTGACCACTCATCTTCAGTTCCCTGAGAGTCCCATCAAACCAACGGGATCCCTGATGTGAAGTGAGAGGTCAAACACAAACCGGTGTAATTGAGTCGAGGGCTTCAGTGACCACCCTATTATAGGTCGACAACAATTCCCTGGCACATCACAAGTGCTCATTACACCTGATAGGTCCAGCACCACCATAAGACCTTCCAGGGTCAAATCCTTAAAAGGGCGGTACTGGACCATCTCTGTAGGAGAAGGTCTATTGGGAGGGCTTCGATTGAGAACCAGACGGTATAATGGTCCAACTAAATGACTTGCTACACATAAGGTCAGTTACCTCCACTCCCATTGAGAAGACTAGGTTCAATGAATATCTGTATAGATGGGTTGCAGAGGCAACTACCTGTGTCAGGCCCAATGAATTTATCAGCTGAAGGAAGTTTTGTCCAAATGGCAAAGCACTGAAGTTGCCCAGAATAATCCATCTGGGTGACTCCAATACCAGTTCAATAATGAAGTACTCAGCTTCCTGTAGGAATTCCCTCTCTTTCTCCAGAGGACGGTAAATGAGAAGGACCCTGCATCTCCAAACCCTTGAACGGCCAAACATTCATTAAACCTGGTTGTTCCCACCGGGCGGGCCAAGATGTTTTTTTTTTTTTTTACCAGGAGAGACGCTAAGCTGAAAGCTTGTTTACAGGTGTGTCCTGGGAGCATAAGGAAGTTAAATGACTTGTTCAGGGTCACACAGTATGCAAGTGGGGGATGTGGGATTCCAACCCAGGTCTCCAAGTTTGCAACTCAGAGCCTTAAATCACTGTGCTATACTGCAGATGCAATGTAAAACAAATTGTCACCCCAACCCCCCAAGATCCTTTCTCAGGCAGTGAATCACTTAGAACCCAGCTGGAATTGCTGACTCGAATATTAAGCCAGCACTATCATTCAGCCATTTCTCAGTGATACATGCCAGATCAACTGCTGAAACAAGATCAGCTATATGCCATCTTGCTCTTAATTAACCTGGCATTACACAATTTCTGATCTGCATATTTTTAAATTGGAATTGTATAATTATTTAAATGTTTGTTGTAGTTGTTTTTAGGTAACTGTGACTTTGTATTGTGGTCTAATTTGTAGTGTTTTGTTTTTATTGTAAATTCCACAGGTATTTGTTGTAAATGGGGATTTATTCTCCAACAGATTAACCTGTATAAAAATAAATTTTAAACAAACAAACAAACAACACTGCCCGAGAAGGATAGGTGAATGAGGCTGGTCCATTGGATACCTGCCCACCAATGGCGAAGCCCTTGGGAATGGGCACCAGACAGGGAGGACCCCTTTTCTGGACCCATTTCACTCCAGGGCACCTCCTAGATCCCACCACTCCATTGCTTCTTCCCCTGGTCATATTCTCCTCCCAGGCCCCCTGACCTCCACCCTCTCCCTCTATGGGCAATCCCTAGTGCTGTACTATGCCTATAAACATCCAATGTTAGAGAGGGTCAATCAAAGGAATGGAGGTCACGGAGCCTGGAGGGGGACTAATGCCTTCTCAAAGGAGTTGCCGACCTACATATCTCAATTCCATCCTACCAATTACCTCCAATAATAGCTACAACTTACAGTACAAGCTAATCTCTTTCTACAATTACTGGTTAACCTGACAATAACTATAAAACCTAATAAATTTAAACCAATATACGCACTTACACATCCACACCATCTAGCACTCACACTCAAACCATCTACCCGAACCCACCCTAATCCCACTATCTATAAAAATTTTAAATAAGAAAGTAGAAGGGAGTCCAAATTGAACACAAAGCCGGAAAACTGATCTTTGCAGAGCAAACTCCAGCAGAGAGAAAAAAACACAAAATAAATTGAGACTCTTTAGCAGTCTTTTAATTCGACTTTGTGTTGTATATCTTCAGAGGAGCAAATGGTGATTCAGGATGGACAAGGGAGTCTCACCCCTTGACCTGAAACAAACAGTTCCAATTCCAGCAATTTCCAGACCCCCTCACAGCTTCAGGTTTACAGAAATCACCATCTCATCCAGTGCACCTCATAGAATACATAGTGACCTGGTCAGACAGTGTTTTAATTAAGTCTCTTCCTACTGGTTCTGGAGATGCCAGGCTCTCTCACCGCCACAGCTCTCCTCCCGGTAGGATCATTCACTAGAAAAAACAAAGTTAACAGTGCCTTTTCTGGCCAAGCAGTCCAAACATGCTGACCCAGCAGTCCAGCCTCACTGACTAGATTCAAACATGGCTCCACAGGCCAAAATACAGCCTCAATGCCACAGGCAGGTGTAATAATGATTCCTGCTCTATGGGCCTGGCAAAGCCCCAAGGAAGAAAGGCACAGTACTTTCAGCATGTCAGATGGTCTCTGCTGGTGCACTCACAATGTCAGAGATCGGGACATCAGTTTATGCTGAAACAAGTTTCATAGAAACATAGAAGTTGATGGCAGATAAAAACTGCCACACCCATCCAGTCTGCCCATTTTTTTCTGCCTGATGAATGTACCATACCAGTATGTGTCTACTCTGTCAATGGGCTATTTATTTATTCTCATCTGTATTGCTCCCTTGTGCCTATCCCATGCCTGTTTGAAACGCTGTACTGTATTCATGTCCACCACCTCCGGTGGAAGGCTGTTCCATGCATCTACCACCCTTTCTGTGAAAAAGAACTTCCTCACATTACCCCTTAATCGTCCTCCCTCTAATCTCATGTTGTGTCCTCTTGTCCTGTTATTTTTATTATACTTAAACATGTTAGACTCTTTCACCTTGTTAATACCCTTAAGATATTTGAATGTTTCGATCATAACACTTCTCATCCTCTTTTTCTCCAGGGTATACATATTGAGCTCCTTTAATCTGTCCTCATATGTTTTCTGCTGCAGTCCCTGCACCATTTTGGCTGTCCTTCTCTGGACAGTCTTCATCCTGTCAATGTTCTTGTGCAGGTGTGGCCTCCAGTACTGTATGCAGTACTCCAGATGGAGCCTGACCAGTGTCTTCTAAAGAGGGAGCTTCACCTCCCTCTTTTGGCTTGTGATACACCCAGTGGCGTCTTGCCCATAGGGCACGAGGGGGCATGTGCCCCCCCCAATATTGTAGTGCAGGCTATTAAAAAAATATTTAGTATTTTATTTTTTATTCTCCGTTGGGCCAAAAAAAAGATTTTTCAAAGTCTTTTTGGTGGTGGGTGGGGGTGGGGTTCGAATCAATTGGTGTGTGGTGAGACTGAGAGTTGCCGGCGGTTTTAAAAAAAATTCACTTGCTCCCGCTGGGCTGGCGACTGGCTTCTGGGCTGAGCTGAGCACCTGTAAAAACAGAGAGACAGATGCACAACAGTTGATTGGTGATAACTGCCAGCCAACAGCCAATCACAGCCGAGGTGCGAAGAAATAGCTCACGTGGCAAACTGGTTCATTCATCGTCGTCGACGTCATTCATTTGAGTGCCATTCTGGGACCTGACAGCCGGTCATTCCATTAACCTTACTGTATCATGAATCGCGGCACAGAGGAGCAGAGTCAGGAATCGCAGGGCTTCAGACTGAAGCAGTAATCTGAGTGAACCAGATGAGAGAGAGAGGGAAGGAGCAGGACAAACAAAGCCGAGGTGGTGGTGGTGGTGGTAGTAGCTCCCAGCTCAGACCTCATAAGGTAGGCTTCCTTTGCTAGTAGAGGTCTTTCCCCTTGAGTTCTGTGCCCGCTACATACCCAGCTGCTTCATGCTTATTTATTTATTATCTAATAAGAACACTGGGATACGGATTCATTCTTTAAATAAGAAAACGCCAGACACGTCCCAGTAAAGACTATTCTCCTTTCTCCACATAGAAATCCATTTGGTAAGCACTGGGGACTGTACAGTGGGGTCGTGACTTGTCGATGGTAAGTAGTGATCAGTACTGGTGGAGCAAACCGAAAAGTTGGGGGGGGGGGGGCTCAACATCACAGCTCAGAACGGTATAGACAATGGGATGGAAAAATGCCGCTGCCCCAGTGCCGCACCTCTGCCCAGGACACAAGAACAATTTGTTGTCTGGATTCTCCAGTATAAAAAAGTTTAAAAGCTGGTTTCCTTTTGTCCTCGATGACTGTGTACACCAGCATCATTCTCTTAATACTGCTCCACTGATTGAATATTTGGGGGGGGTTGTCAAAAGGCATTGATCGACCCCCTAGCTAAAAAGTGAGAGGCCTGCTGACCCTTTGGCTCCTCCACCTTTGGCCGAGAGTGGGAAATGCCACGATTTTCCAACTGCGAAGTTTTGTTAACATAACTTTATGCATTCTATCCATTAAAAAAGGGTATTCAGTGTACGTTAGGAGCTCATCCTTATCAGCAGAAGTCTTTAACTGTGAAAAGGACCACAGTATGCATGGCTTCCTTTTGCCACTGCAGCAAAGTACAATCTCTTTTCTAAACTGTAGACCTGCATATATGGCACAGATTGGGAGAAGCCCTTTTCAAAGGTAGGCCCCAGTTAGTGCTTTCATTTGGAAATGTTTATATGGGCTAAATGTCAGATTTGTAGAAGGGGGAACAGTCAGCCATCACTGGCAGATGCAACTTTTCTGTAGAATTAAAGCAGCAGTATTTATGAAGTAACCATATAGCTTTTTTTCCCATCAATGTTAGTCTGACAAAAACATCAAGCTACACATTTTTCTTTTTGTTTCCTTTCGTTCCTGAACCAAGATACAGGATTAAAGTTCCATGTCTGGTGGTGCTGAGGCAGGCAGGGAGGCAGGCAACAGTTTAGTATCTCGCCATCTCTGCTCACTATCAAGATTCGAATAAAAATGTCCCCTAAGTGCATGCTTTCCCCTGTCAGATTGGCTGTCCTAAGGCACTGAGGCTTGCTGGTACTTGAAGTAATCTTCTGATTCTGTCGGTACAGAGCTGGTCTGGTTGCACTGTAAGGTGCTTACAGTAGCATTTATTATCTTTCTAAGGGAAATCAAAACCACTTTCATGTCCACACAGTCAAAATGATGCCTCACCCAGATAGCTGCACTCCTTCCCACCATGCACAGCTACCATCCCAGCCTCTGGTACTGTAGTACAGTACCTGCTATCTGCCATGCCCTGGCTATCAGCTGTCTGTACTTGGGGTGTACTGTATGTCATTACAATTTCTCCTCTGCATTTTGCATCCAGCAAGCTCTTGCATTAAATGGTTTATCTCGCAGGGGCTTAGGGGTTAAACTGAATGCCTTGATCCTGTCATTTAATCTTGGGTTTTCCTTTTTATCTATTGCAAGTTCACTGATCACTTCATATCTAATTGCATCAGTTTCATCATCCTAGGGCCCCTTCCCATAGATTGACTAGGAGCTCTATTTTACAGTACAGGTGGGTTTTTATGTTTGCTTGCACACATGTGCAAGAAACATAGTGCCATCATCCGAGTTTTCCAGAGGTGTGTCAGACTCTTCCAATTCAGTCAGTGTGTTTGCAGGCACAGTCGCAGTGTGCCAATCACTGCTCCAGCTGTCTATGACAGCTGAAAATGCAGTGGCATACAGTTGAAAGGGAGAGCTCCGCTTCAGTGAGCAGAGCTTCCCTTCCACCACACACACACTGCAGCAGCATGCGCCTGAACACTGCGTGCTCATCGCCTTCCCCTCCCCCACTTATACGGCCGATGGGGTGCCCATCCCCATCGATCCACTCCAAAGCAGCCGGTGCCACGCCTGGGCTCACCCAAGCGTGGCAAATGTTTATGGCGATGGGGTGCCCAATCCCCATCGGCTGCCTTCAAGCATGTCAGGTACGCGCTGAGGGCCCTCCCCAGCATGGCAAAATAATGTTATGGCCGGCGAGGGTGCCAATCCCCGTCGGCTGCACTCACCAAGTATCTGGGTGCCACGCTGAGCCCACCCCAGCGTTGCAAAATGATGTTATGGCCGACGAGGTGCCCAATCCCCTTCAGCTCCTGCCCCCACCAACATCTCCAGCTGCTGCCATGCTGAGCCCATCCAGCGTGGCAAACATCCCTTGTCGTCTTAGGAAAGGAAGGAAAAAACCTGTAAATACAAAAACTGTCCTAGGCGCATCTCCTGCCCCTCCCACAACCACACCCACCCACTGCGCACCCTGCCTCCCCACACCCCTCACCCCATACTTACCTCCGGAGCTCGGCGCGACGATCTTCGGCGGACTGGGAACACGTCTGCACTCTTCAAAGCCGACTGCGAACTGAGGAAATGCCGGTAAGCTGTATAATGGGATAGATAGGGTTTTTTCAACTTTATTGCATATCTCAGGCATTTTTTGGAATTTTTGCACCAAATTTTCAACATGGGGTTTTTGGGACCCCTTCTCATGAATGCTGTCACTGTCATGGCGTTACTCGGGCCCGAAGGGTGATTTTGCAGCCACTGCACGAAATCACCTTTCCAGAATGATTAACGTAAACAACACTGCCAGCGCTCATAAGGTGGAGCTGTCAAAAGCCTATTTTGAAAATCTAGTGAAAATTCCTAAAATGACTAGTTTTTAGGCATGCATTAAGCAGTTCTTCATTTTTCTAAGTTTGCGAAATTTCAATATTTTCACCCAGATTTCAACATTTCCATTTTACCACACCTCCTTATGAGCAGTACAGTTGTCATTTTTCACATCTCACCCACAACGCTGTTCTGCCCATCAAGCCACAATGGCGCAGTGGTGTCGCGAAATCAATGTATGGGACACATTAAGAAAATCACAGTGACACTGGTCATGAGCAGAGGTGTTAAAATGGCTATATGAAATTTGGTGAAAAATTCCCAAAATGACTGTTTTAGAGCGCATGTTGCGCAGTTCCCATCGCACGCTGGCAAGTTTTGAATTTGTAATATTTGCACACCAGATTTTCAACAGTGCCATTTTACCACACTTCCTTATGAGCAGTACAGCTACCATTTTTCATATCTTGCCCAAAATGTTTTTCCGCACATGTAGCACACAATGGTACAGTCCGTGTGCGAAAACAATGGTTGGGACAGATTAAGAAAATCACAGTGACACTGGTCACGAGCAGAGGTCTTAAAATGGCTATGTTGAAAATTTGGTGACAAAACTCCATAAAATGACTGTGTTACGAGTGAGCATTGCGCAGTTTCCACGCACCCTCATAAGTTCATGAATTTGTAGTATTTTCAGTCCAGATTTTCACCAGTGGCATTTTTCCACACCTCCTTATGAACAGTACAACTGTCATTTTCCACAACATGGCTGAAATGTGTTTTCACACTTTCAGCACAGAAATATGTGGTCGCTGTGGGAAATCATTGTTCGGGACAGATAAAGAAAATCACACTGACACTGTTCATGATCGGAGGTCCCAAAATGCCTGTGTTAACAATCTGCTGTAAAAAATCCCCAAACTAGTTACATTACAGGTGTGCGTTGCACAGTTTCTCTCACGCTCATGACTTCACCAGTTGTTTTAAGATTTTCACAGTAGATTTTCAACATTGCCATTTTTTACACCTCTCCATGAACAGTACCGCTGTCATTTTTCACATCCTGTTCGGAATGTGTTTTTGCACCTGTGGTGCCAAATGCCATAGTCACTGTGCAAAAGCAGTTTTCGGCTAACAAACTGATATTGCGCTGTTCATGAGGTGGGGGTCACAAAAAAAACATGTTGAAAATTTGGAGTGAAAATACCAACGAATGCCTGAGGCGTTAGGGTTCCCGACCATAATGCCCCACCCTGTAGAGAATGACAGGCATCAGGGGTGTGACTTGGGATTCTTGCCTGTCATGCTCATACTATTCCACCCCCACCCACGCCCTGCAGCCAGTAAGAGGCATCAAGGTGTGCCTCGGACTCTTCGGGCCCAAACGTCACCCCATTCTCCTATACCGCACCCATCTCACTGTATTTCCTGATGGAATGGAGTGTGCATAAGGGCCAAAGACCCCAAGGCACACCGTGACACTTGTCAGTGTCTGCAGGGTAGGGTGTGGTGAAATGGCGTGGTCGTTATGCCTGACGACCCAAAGGCACACCCAAATGCCTGTCAGTCTCTGCAGGGTGGTGGTGGGGTTGGCTTCAGTTCAGTACTTCGCTGCCATTCCTATTATGCAGCTCTGTAACTTCTACACTACCAATGCCAATGCCAGCAAGCAAACATTCGGCATTGACAAATGCTTGTTTTTTTAGCAGTGTCCTTCACACAAAGTACACTTTAAAGAGCTTCTCAGTGGGGTTGGCAACAGCCTCTGCTGGTTGGGGGAGGCAGAATAGCTGGCACTCACAGACCCCCTACATATTTTTTTCTTCTGTAGTGTTAGGTCTACACCAGCTGGGGCAGAACATTTTTTTCCCACCACAGAATGTGCCTTGGTGTCAAGCCATCATGGAGTGGGGTTGAAAACAAACAGAAAATACTGTGAGTACAATAAGAACACAGCATTTGGACGCTTTGTAGGTTAAGGCAGCAGTATTCACTCAGGTCACTAAAAACAAAAAGAAACAAGAAAAGGAAAAATAATGGTGATTGCAGAGGGAAAACCAGGAATTATCCTCATTCAGGCCCATCTAGTGTGAGTGCGGTGGGAACTAGTGACCAGTTAGTAGCAGTGGTGCCCAAGAATGCAGGCATCATTCTTCTGTATGTGGGGGACCAGTAGGCAGCCAGGAGTGGTGGGGCCTGAAACTGCTGGCATCATACTGCTGTGTGGGGGGCCAGTGGGCAGTGGTGGGGACCAAGAGTCCTGGCATCATGCTGCTCTGTGGCTCTGTGGGGGACCCATGGGCAGCTGGGAGTGGTCAGGCCTGTGAGTCTTGGCATCATGTTGCTGTGTGCGTGGGGGGACCAGTGGCAGTCAGGAGTGGTGGGGGCTCGAGAATGCTGGCATCATGGTGTTGTGTGGGGAGACCAGTGGACAGTGGGAGTAGTGGGGCTTCAGAGTGTGGGAGTCATGCTGCTGTGTGTGGGGGTGGTGGGAGGTGGACTAGTGTGCATTCGGGAGCATCGGGTCCTGAGCCTGCTGGCTTCATGCTGCTGTGTATATTGGCGGGGGTGGCAGTGGAAAGTCAGGAGCAGTGGGGCCCAAGAGTGCTGGCTTCATGCAGCTGTGTGAGGGGACCAGTTGGTGGTTGGGCATGGTGAGACCGAGTGCTGGCATCATGCTGCTGTGTGGGGGACCAGTGGGCATTCAGGGCGTTGGGGTCCAAGATTGCTGGCTTCATGCCGCTATGTATGTGGGGGGCAGTGGGCAGTCAGAAACTGTAGAGCCTGAGAGTGTTGGCTTCATGCTGCCACTGTGTGGGGGGAACCAGTGGGTCTGTCAGGAGTGGTGGGGCCAAGGGTGCTGGCATCATGCGGCTGTATGGGGGGACTGGTGGGCATTTGGAAGTGGTGGAGCCCGAGATTGCTGGATTCATGCCGCTTTGTGTGGGGGCCAGTGTGCAGTTTGGAGTGGTGGGGCCCATGATTACGGGCTTCATGTTGCTGTGTGGTGGACACCAGTGAGCATCTGGTAGTTGGGAGCGGTGGTGCCAACTTTACCTTGGTGTCTTTCCTGTGAATACATTCTCCATGAAGTATATTCATTCAACATCATTTACACCAGTCCCACAGGCCCACCAGCTACGCCACCAGTAGTAGTCTTTCAAGTGGAGGACTCCCAAGCCCCCCCTTAACATGGCCTTGCAATCTGAGTCACATGCACCTGATGAGGCATGATCTCAGGGCAGTCCTGCATCTGTGGAATAGTAACATAAGGCCTGCTAAAAGTCACCAAAATGCACCATTTGACTTCAATTTTTCAAAATTTTCCTGGGGGGCATGCCCCCGGACCCCTCTAGAGGGGTTGGGATTTTGTGCCCCTCCAGAATTTCTGACTGCATGACGTCCCTGGATACACCTACTATTACACCCAAACATCCCTCTAGCCTTACCTATTGCTTTTGTGGTCTGGATGTGTTCAGGTCATCTGTGATGATGATGCTCAAGTCTCTTTCCTCCCTTGTGATTGCTAACAACTCCCCCCCCCCCCCAACCTATAGGTAGCTTCAGGATTTCTCCTTCCTATGTGCATGATTTTGCACTATTATTTATTTTATTTATTGAATACTAGGATTACAAATAACTTTGAACCACAGGTTCTTTTACAAAGGTTCTGCGTCAGCATGAATTAAAACAAACAAATAAAGAAAAACTAAACATCATAAAATCATACAGTAAAAACAGTAGGATACAAGTTGGTTCAGGTTCCACAATACAGAGATGCAGTAATACATAGACAAAAGTTAACATCATGAGGCATTAACATTAGGTACCCTTTGTTCAGGAGGCATAATACCAGATCACAGGGAAACATATACTAAGAGATGCACAGCAAGATGGGAGTTTAAGGAGCAAAATTACATGTGGTTTAGGTGAATGCCAAGAGCATTATGGGCAGTGTTCAGTGTAGAAAGAGACAGGATGGAGAAAAGCTGTCAGAACTAAGACATTGTCATAATGTGCAATCAACAGAAGTGCAGTGGGGCACAAGGGGGGGAGATGAGAGAGGGAAAGGGAGGAGTAAGGGAGAGGACATGCAGAAGGGAGGTGGTAAGCAGGTTGTAGGAAACAAGGGGGAGGAGGTGAGGAGTGAGAGAGGGAGAGAGAGGGGACATGGGGTAAAGGAGGGGAATGAAAGCAGGTGATAGGTGGCCAGGGGGAGGAGGTAAGGGAGAAGAAGGGGAGGGAGAGGAGGAGGAGGAGGAGGAACTGCTTGGGTGGCAAAAGGAGGATGGTGACCAGGGAAAAGGAAGAGAGAGGGTGGTACAGGGGATTAGGGTCCATGGTTGATGGAGGAGGTGGGGACAGAGATATTCAAGGGGAGTGGGATTGGAAATAAGAGGTAGCAGGAGTCTAATGATGAAAGGGTCGACTCGCAGACCTAGTAGGAACAGTCGCACTTGTTAAGGTTAGTTAGTGAATGCGCAGTTTTGTGCTTCTACGGGCCATACTTGTTCTCATCAATGACTTCGACGGGAGACCATTCATTAGGGATGGGACCTTGATATAGAAGGCACTTTGAGCCTGAGAGGCACTTCTTTGCATTAAACCCCAGTTGCCACTCTTCAGTCCATTTCTCTAGCTTTTTCCAGATCTCTTCTCATCCTACCCACCCCATCTGGATTATCAACTCTGTTGCAGATCTTGGTGTCATCTACAAACAGGCAAACCTTTCCCTCCAGTCCAACTGCAATGTCACTGATGAAGATATTGAAGAGGACTGGCCTCAGGACCGATCCCTGAGGCACCCCACTTGTGACTTGCATCTCTTCTGACTGTATGCCATTTACCACCACTCTATGTGTTCTGCCCATCAACCAGTTCCCCACCCAGTTGACCAACTCCTGACCCACCCCTAATCTACCTAGCTTGTTAATCAATCTTCTAAGTGGAAGAGTATCAGAAAGCTTTGCTGAAGTCAAGGTAGGCGACATCAACTCCTCCCCCATGGTCCACCACTCTGGTTACCCAGTCAAAGAAATCTATCAGATTAGTTTAACAAGACCTTCCTGATATAAACCCATGCTGTTTTGGATCTGTGCTCCTATGGATTCCAGGTATTCCATGATCATTTCCTTAAGGAGTGTCTCCATAATCTTGCCCACTACTGAGGTCAGACTGACTGACCTGTAGTTCCCTGCCTCCACCCTGCTGCCACTCTTGTGGAGTGGGATCACATTAGCCCCTCTCCAGTCCTCTGGAACTTCCCTCATCCAGTTCTCTGGGACTTCTCCTGTGCTCAGAGACTTCCTAAACAGTTCAGCCAATGGCTCTGCTAGTTTTGCCCCACCCACATCTCCTTTAATACCCTGGGATGTATGCCATCTGGTCCCATTGCCTTTCCACACTGAACTTAGTGAGCTCTTGTAGGACCCTTTCTGTTGTGAACAGAATTGTGCTCACCTCCCTCCTCCCTGTGTCTATGATGTTGAGTTGAGGGCCCTGTCCTTCCCTTTCCTCAATAAATACTGAGCAGAAGTATCTATTCTTGATTGTTACCTTTCCTTTGTTCTTATCTACACACTCCCCCTTGTCCCCTTTGAGCTTAGCAATTCCCTCCACTATACTTTCTCTTTTCACTATGTATCTGTAGAAAGTCTTGTCCACTTCCTTCACTGTTTGTGCCAGTGTTTTCTTGGTTTGGGCCTTCACTTGCCTTACTGCTTTCCTGGCTTCCTTTAAGACTGTCTAGTATGCATCTCTATCTTCATCCTATTGTGTTCTCTTGTATTTCTTGAAGGCTGCTCTTTTGGTTCTGATCTTCTTGGCTACTGTTTTTGAAAACAAAAGTGGTTTCCTCCTTCTTATGCCCATACTTTTTTCCCTAACACACTGGACCATTACTTCAAGTATTACTTCTTTAATACTTGCCCACTTTGCCTCTACTCCATCTCCTGTAATTCTTTTTGCCAGGGCTAGTTTAACCCTCTCATCCATTCTACCAAAGTCAACTCCTCTAAAGTCCAAGATTTTTGCCTTGGTATGGGCTGATGTTGTTCTAGTGGCCAAATTGAACAAAACCATGTAATGGGGTCACTGGACCCCAGGTGACCCTCATCCTGCAGAGTTGTGATCCTATCCCCATTTGCCAGTATCAGATCCAGAATAGCCCTGTCTCTTGTGGGTTTTTGTACCAATTGCCTGAGGCCCTCCCCTGCAGGGAATCCATTATGTCCCTAGTTCTGGAAGATACTCCAGCTAGAATTGATCAATCAGCATCTGGCATATTGAAATCCCACATCAGCAGAACCTCCCTCTTTGCTGCCGTGTTTTGTACATTTTCTATCAGTAATCTGTCTATTTCTTCCCCCTGGTCAGGAGGCATATAGACGAACCCAGCTCGTATGGCTGTTCCATTTCCTGTTTCCAGCATGACCCACAGTTCTTCTGCACCTTTATCTGTATGTTGAATTTTGGTTGCTTTAATATTTTCCATGATGGACAGGGCCACCCCCCCCTTTCTTTTCACCCCGGTCTTTTCTGAACAGTACATAGCTGTACTGCAGTCTCCCAAGTGTGGTTACTGGTGAACCATGTCTTGCTTATGGCCACAATGTCCAGTTTAGCCTCTGTCATTGTTGCCTCCAGATCTGGGATCTTGTTTTCTAGACTGCGTGTGTTTGTGTACATGATTTTCCATTGGCTCAATGTCATTTTGTTAACCATGGGGTGAGGTCCCGCTTTTCCCTTGTGCATCATATGGGGAGACGGTCCTTTTTCCCTACCTGCTGGTGCATATGAATTACCAATATGATGAACTACTGTGTGGTTGCTATCTGGGGGGGAGGAATGTCTTTTTTCCTGTTCGATGTATCAGATGCTGCACCCCTCTCCCCTTCTGCTAGTTTAAATGTTCTGTAAGGACATAAGACTTTTGCTGCAATGTACTGACTCCTTCCTCAGTCTGATGCAGTCCATCAAATTTAAAGAACTTACTCTCCCAGAACTGTTGCCAGTCACCAACACATTTGTGTCCTTTCTCCTGGCACCAGTTCTTGAGCCAAGTGTGTAGCTCCCCTATTACCCCTTCTCTGACCTTCTGCCTATCCGTCCCCTTCTCCCATACTGGTGGAACCTCAGAGAAGAAGATGCCAGATGAAATGGATAATAGCGCCTCTCCCAGCCTTGTCAGGTGTTCCCTGAACTCTACAAATGACCGGCTGGTGAGATCATTTATCCCTATGTGTACATGGACATTGATATTCTCCCCTGATTTCTGTATGATTTTTGCAATTCTGTCAGTGTCTCTCCATGCAGGTGCACGTGGAAGACATCTGACAACTACCCCCAGCTGGAGGTTGGTATCAACTCTCTGAATCATAGAGTCTCTTATGATCAGAAGTGTTTTGGTGTTCCTTTTTGCCTTTTTGTTTGGTCCCTATTATAAGCATTTTCTGTAGCACTTGTTGCTGTTCTGCAGTGTCCTCTGCCCTTTTGTTTGGTTTTGGAGACAGAGGCACATACCCGTCTGTAGTTGTTACTGGATTTTTGTAGGCAAAGTGCTGGTGAGCATCAAGTACTGAGGCACCCGATTTGCCCCTCCTAACCACCTGCCAACCTTCCGGACCAACTACCCTCTGCAGATGAGGTGCTTCAGTTAGATGCTGAGGAAATGGCTGCCAACCTCCCAGATGAACTACCATCTGTGGACGAAGTGCTTCTACCACCACTCACCACAAATCCGGCAATGTAAACCCTATCCTTTCACCACTCAGTCCGAGCACCAGCACTCTTCCAGTCAGGGCAGAAAACCACTCCTGTCTTCAGGAAGCCCACGAGTCTGAATGTCAACACTCCTCCAGTCTTCAGTGCAGGTAGCTGCTGACCCTCCATAATGCAGTCTGCTCAGCCAGCACTCAACCGAAGACCCAAGACCCCTCCAGTCCTTCGATCCCAGCACTGGCTCCCGGTCACACCACTTCAATTCTGGACCACAGCTCCAGCAAACAGGTGATTTCCTGGACTCACCAGCTCCCCACAGTTCTGTAACTTCAGCAGCTTCAGTCACAAACTGCATTCAATAGTACTTTCCCCTACCTAAAAACTAAAAAAGCTGGCTCCTATTCTTTCTCACTTGAGCCCCTATCGAGCGCTATCCCAACTAACTAAACCAACTAAACCATATATTTAACAAAATGTAATAAATTTAACAAGTTAAAAAGCCAATAAAACTTCTGTCTTTCAATCTTCTTTGAGGCAGATGATGGATGGTCCAGCATGGCTGCCATCTTGCTCTTTCTGAAAGCTACCCTTTTTTCCTTCCCCACACTTACCACTTCCTTAGAGGACCATAACAGTCTATGTTTCCTTCTGCTTCTACTCACTTTCCTCATGCAGAGGTTGGTTGCTTTATTTGTACCCTCCCTTATTTCCCCCACTGCGCCTCCACTCCTTGCTGGCAATCCCCTCTTCAAGGCAATTTCTGAGGCAGTCCCCCTTTTCTTTAAAATCTGCCCTCCTATAGTCCAGGACCATCATCCTCATGGGGAAGAATATTTTTATTAATTAATCAATTGTTGAACTTTATCTAATTAGTAATGAACAGGTACTTTACTGCTTATATCTGTAAGGCTTATTGGTTCATATTAAGTGGGCTCCATTCTGTTACCTGCCTGGAAGATGCAGACTGTAATATTCCTTTCCCATGCAGAAGGCATTTTATGAGTTTTGTTTACCCAGTTTTGCCTGTTACAAGTTATATATGGCAACAGCAGTTACTGTAGTCTTGGATCTGTCATTGTCTGTGAGCATCATATTTAAAAGTCACACTAAGTGAATTCATACAATGTGCATTAGCAATATTTAAGATAAAAGTGCCATCTCTAATAGGAATCCTAGCTAGCTAGATCAATTTTTCTCTAGCTAGTAGGGTATGTAACAGTTGTCATCCTTATAGTGGGATGTGTCATCTGCCTGCCTCCCACTGAGTGTTGTGATTCATGCTATGCTGACACATGAGCTGTTGTGAGGAAAGGCTTCAAAGGACCACTACGGTAAGTGTTTTTAAAAACTTTTGCAAATTAAATTTGAACCAAAATGCTAATGTAAATTGTATAAACTGCACATACGATGGGCGGGTATGAGATGTAATTTTTTCATAGTGACTCAAGGCTTCTCCACTCTTGAGGGTTCAGAGGTCACTGACCACTCATGAAGATAAAAAATGATATCTTATCATTGCCCATCACATATTCTCCATCAGGGACAGAGTACTCTTGCATTTTAATTGAAGTCTGACTTTATAGCTCTGACTCTCACTTTGTGCCATCTCTAAGTGAGGTCCTAATGTCCAGTGATCTGAGGTGTTATGAACCTAATCTGGAGTGGAGCCCCATGGCCATTCCTCATGTAGATGTACACAGAATGGTATTGTTTTGATTGTTTGGGCACTGAACTTCTCCTTCTTCACCTAATGTGTGACATGGTATCCTGTGACATAGGTGACTGCGATTGGGTGCCTACAAAAATGGTGACTCAATCATGGCACATGTCAATGGGGCTACCTACCAGGTAGGGCAACCAGATTGGGGGGGTTTGCGCATATAGCGACAGGATGTCGCTTCTGCATTATCTCTGACATATGGTGGGGAGGGAGCACACTCCAGTGAAGGGAAGAAGAGGGAGGGTTTCTGAGGGTGGTGCCTCTATGAGCTGCCAAGCTGGCCCGTGGCATGGTGGGTGGGTTCAGGGCTAGGGGTTCTGAGGGTGCTGGGTTTGGGTCTGGGTGCAGGTACATTTTTGTTGCTCCAGGCCCGACTTTTTTGGTATGGTTTTGCACCCCCCCCGACAATCAGCCCCCTGGAGTTGAGAATCTTTTAGTAGGTGGGTGGGTGTTGGAGATGAAACCCCCCTGCATAAAATGAAAGATTCAAGTCCCTGGCACCCTTTTGCTGTGTTCCGGGGGGGCACATCACCCTAACAGTGATCACCTTTGGTGGTCACCATTATGACACAGGACCATGTGACATGATTCTGAAATTAATTTCTAGGAGGTCTATAAGCTGTCTATGATATACTCCTAATTGTGATAATTCATTAGAAGTGATATGGGAATGTTAAAGATATTAGGGATATATTGCACATTTTATGATGATAATCTGAGAAGAATCACTATATTCTGACAGACAAATTAAAAATAATAATGAAGGATCAGATAAACTGTAAATTGTTTGACAACCTTTGAGCACTGAACCATAGAACATGGATAAGTGACTCATCCTTATTTAATCTACCTTATTGTTCCCTTTTCTGGTTTTGTTCTGTTTAATGCCTCTGTGTTTTAAAGATCGGGTCCCAATTGCAAAAGGGTTATGGCCGACGCAAGATGCTTGCGTCAAACAGCAATGACGCAAGTTTCAAGTTGCACCTTGCATCATAGTTTGTAGCATTCCCTATTCGGTGCCAGAATGGGAAGCCGCTTCACCAAACGAGCACTGTGACATGCTTGTGACCTGTATTTTAGTACACCAGGTCACAAGGGGGCTTACACCATGGCAGGGCTGCAACATTCCCATTTTTCAAATTTTGAAAGCCCCACATGGCCATAGCAAGGGGCTCCACTTAGACCTGCCAGGAGGTGGTCTAAGCCCCTTGTATCAATGTGGAACACTGTGGCGGGAGGGCTACAAGTAGAGCCAGTGGGCAGGAGGGGCAGAAAGGGGCATAGAGTGGGTTGGTGTGATGGTGGGTAAGTATGGGATTGCTTTGGCACCCTGCGGGTTGCATATGCTTCTGTATATATTATACATAGACATATGCACCCCGCCTGGTGCTAACACAATCCCATACATCCTTGCTGTCACTCCAACTCACCCTATACCTCTCCATGACCCTCCTGCCCCCTTCCGCCCTCCTAGCAAGGGGTTACCCCCTCACCACCACCACCAATGCTGGCCCATCCTGTGTTGCACCAGTGGGCAGGAGCCAAATCCACATGGCATGTGCCATGGCTGCGCTGATGGTTGGGTTCTGTTCTGCACTTGTGGCACTCCTGGGGATTGTGGCACCAGGACCCTGATTTTTTGTGGAATCTGGTGCAGGATCCCTGGTGCATCCGGGTATTGCCACATCCCTGGAGCATCGCAACTTGCATTGCTTAAAGGGATCCTTTCAGAATGAGGCCCCACCTTTTTACATGTAAAAAACATTAAACAGGGGTCTCTCTTACCACATCAGGAACTCCAGGCTAGTCTATTTTTTTATACAGCTCCAAAATGAAGGGACAGGATTGTAGTTTGACCCTGAGGGGCTACCTGCATGATCCCTCTCCACTTCCATCTGTCCCTGCACTCCAACTTATTGTGACTTTTTATAGCTTGAGCATGGGGATGCACTCCATTCACTTGAATGGAGCATCTTATTCAAATGTAATGTCTTGATTGTAAATTGAGTTTTGGTACCTATTGAGGCCAGGGTTCCACTAACAAGGCTCTTTTTAGTTGAACCTTGGCATCAATAGGTACCAAAACCTTATTTAAAATTGGGAAATTAGATTTGAAAAAGACGTTCCATTCAAGTTCAAGTTCAAGTTTATCGAGTGGCAATATTGCCATTACAAATAAGTGAATAAATGAAACTTTAAACAGCATTTAAATAATGAAAGTATTCCACATACAGAATTTCATAGATAATTATTACATGTTAAGATACTAACAACTTATTTCATAAAAGTAACTGTGATCTTGTGATTAATCTAAGTTGCAAAAACATTTAAATAGTACAAGATTCACAGCAAAAAGTTAGCCATTGCAGTAGTGGCCCTAAAAATAGTTTGCACCTGATTATTCTTAATAAGCCAAAAAGAAAAATAATTTATACAAAGAGATAATATTCAATAAATTGCACCAGATAGTACAGTTGCTAACATTCATGGTTGAATCATGAGTGAACATCATACATATTTAGCTAAGACTTATTAATATTATATCATGGATTGCTCTCTGTAATTGACCATTTTAGTATTCAACCCACAATTATCCAGTCAGATGGAACCTTCTTTGGTCAATTATTTTGAGGAATGAGACAATGGAACTCAATATTGCGGGGTCAGCTGTTGTAAATAGAGATATCAGCAATTGCATTGGCTGGTAAGATTGTGATTTCAATATATTATCCAACCAAAAGGTCCTATATTCCTCATTAAAAGGACATAAGATCACTAAGTGCAATAGGTTATCTTCACCCAAGCCGCATTTACATCTGTAATCCTTATTTTTTCCCCCTAGATATAATCCGGTTTTCCTATTGCTCTCAAATACCTCAAAATGAAATCTGGTTAGAAGGGTCCTCTGCCGGGGGGGGCGGGGTAAGATACAGAGGTATCTTTCAAATTTGTGTTCCCTTTTATTTTTTGATATCCATGAACATGCTTTGGATAGTCGACAGGCCTCTAAATCTTTTTGGGTGAAGTTGTCCTTTATTTTATTATTTATTGTTATTCTGATATAGTCAATAGGAAGCCTTCAACAATCAGTGACTAAGTATAAAAGCCTGCATGGTTTAATGAGTTCTTCCAGGACTTTCACACACGGGAAAATATTGTTAGAATGAGAGTAGAGAATTGCCTCTTCCTGACACAATAGTGGAAATCTGTCAGGGGGCATCCTAAAGGTCCTGATCCAGTAGTTTATTTGTCTCTGCACACAGATACATTCTATAAATAGCTCTCCGATCTCAACCCTGACCAAAGCAGAAGGGGTACTATTCGGGAGGCCCAGTATCTTTTTATAAAATTTGTTTAATCCAAAATCCGTAGACCCTTTTAGTTCTCATCCCCATAATTCAGTTCCATAAAGAATTTGGCTTTTAATTTTAGCTCTTGCCACTCTTCGTATTCCATCAACAGATCGCTCTACTCCGCCCCGGTGTATATGGCAATGCTTATATAATTGAAAGATCCCTCCAGCTTGATTTTACCATTTTTGGGTGAGTTTTCCATGATCCAGTTTGGCTTACCATAAGTTCTAGGTATTTTTGGTAGATGAGAGTCAGGATTATACAAGTCTTTCAAAACAGTACCAAAGTAAAGATTAAACAGTAGTGGGGCCAGTGTACAGCCCTATTTGACCCCAATATTGTTTATAAACCAAGTGCTTAATTCCCCAGAGTCACCATACCTGATACTGATGTAGTTGTCTTCATGCATGAGCCTCATCATCTCCAGTAGAGATAGATCTACCCCCAGTTCACCAAGTCTATTGCAAAGTAATGCTCTATTAATCCAGTCAAAAGCGGTTTTAAGGTCTATAAAGGTGCAGTATATTTTTTGCTTTTTAACAATCCTGTATTTATGGATCAGGTGAGTTAGAACATAAACTTGGTCTATTGTAGAGTGATTTCTGTGAAATCCTGCCTGGGCTTCATCTATGATATTGTTTGACTCTGCCCATAACATCAGTCTATTGTTCAGAATTTTAATAAAGACCTTTCCTAGAGTATCCAGAAGGCTAATGGGTCTATAGCATCTGGAGTCCTTTTTGTCACCTTTCTTAAAAGTTGGTATAACAATATTTAGTTTACAGCTTTTGGGAATATCCCTGATCTCCAGATATAATTAAAGAGTTTGAGTAGAAAAGGGATCCAGAATAGTTTAGTTCTGGCTATTACATCCAGTGGTACCCCATCTGTCCCAGGTGATTTTCTTTTGTGAAATGAAATGAATTGAGAGCTCCTTCTAGCTCAAATTGTGTGATTTCAGCGTCTGTGCTTTGTTTCTTGCCATCGTATTTAAGATCTGTTAGCCCAGAGAGGTAATCAGGGTCTTCTCTGTAGAATAGGAGCTTATAATGCTTTACCCAAATATCTGGTTCAATATGTGTATTGATACAGGAGTAATGACCCATTCGAGTACTTACGATGTCCCAGAAAGTGTTATTGTCTCTATTGAGAAGCACATTATGGAGTTCCTTCCATAATTACTTGGTGTATTCTCACTAGTTTCTATTTAGAATCTCCCTGTACTCTTTTCTAGCTTTATTCATTAATTTGTTGTTGTTCTTACTTGGAAACTGTTTTAAAATTCTAAATTTTTTGTTCAATGTTTTCCTTATGGCTTAGCAGTCTTTATTATACCATTTTTGACCCTTAAATTATTTTATAACTACCTCTTTTTGTTATTATATTGGCTGTCATATTTATAATGGAGTTAAATTCAGGGATTAATGAAGGGCCCATGGGTTGGTCGACCAATAATGCTAATCTTGACAGTATCCCTCTGCTCTCTAGCAAGTCCGTAACATTTTCACTCATAATTAGACTCCATTCAGTACCCCTTCTCTTAGACATCACTCTAGGAGCCTTGATTCCTTTGTCGGTATTGAAGTCCCCATGCCCAATTTCTAATTCCAAAGCCTTACGTTTGCTTTCTGCTCTGGGTACTAGTTTTAAATACATGCTCCTATTAAATAAATTATAATTAACCCACATATAATCAATTAAAGATGATCCCTTTACTCCTGCAAAGGAATAGTCTCCTTCAGAGTCAGTATTGGACCGACCATTTAAAAGCAGCATATTGTTCCTACACATTATTCTATGTAACGCAACTCCTCTTTTGTTAGTGATTTGATCTCTAGAGTTTCTTTTTGTGTTCAGGGATGGATGCGGGAGGGTTGTCAGAGCCTCTAACAGGTCCTCCCAGCAACCTTGTAATATACCCATCCTTGCATTGGAATCTTCAAAAGTCACTATATTGGCTATTGGGTGATCTGTTTGGATATTGTTGATTAGTTTTTCTAGTGAGCCTAGATGATTGGGGTCTCCATACTGGCTTCCTGATGGATGAGAATAAACATTTATCATAAACCATGCTTGTTTCGATGATCTCCCTATTAGTTTTACCACTAAAATACTAGGACTGTGAGTAGTGAATTCTTCTGTTGTAATATTATTATTTAGCTTTATAAATATGGAGAATCCTCCAATTCCCCTCCCATAGTTTTTATTTTTGGTTGCTATCTTGCAGTAAGCCATGTAACCACTTAAGAGGAGGTTTCCTAAAGCCCAAGTTTCCTGAATGCCAATAATATGAAATTGGTTCAGATAATTGCATGTATCTGGGTCTCCTATTTTTGCACCCAACCCTGAAGAATTCCAAGATAATATTTTAAATGGGTTATTGTCCAAAATTACTGTTTTGACTGAGCCATCATCAATGTTTCCATCTCCAAAAGTGATCCCGATCCTAGTTTGAGTCTGTGGTTCCCCCACTTTCCAACTTGGGCTGCCATTGGTCTGAGATAACTAAGAGCTCAAATTTGTTTAATGTCTCAATTAAAGATTCCTAGTTCTTGGAAATTGTATAAACTCTACCAGGGTTTATCTGAGCATGTGCATCCTCATTCTCTATAACAAAGAGAATTCCAAGGTTATCCAATGTGCTGTACTTCTTCACTAACTCCTTGATTATAAAGGTTTTATTAACATGAAACATGACTTGTCCATCAGGCTCCAGTCTTATTGCTTCCCCCTGCATTGTGGTTGCTTATATTAGTATCTAAGCAGTTATTGAAAAAGTCAATCAGTTTGCCCCTTAAATTGGTTCTGTGATCTTTTATCGATAGTTTCAGCCCAAAACAGAAATTGCTATGTCCTTTTTACTGACCCTAGGATGAATTTGATTATTGTAAAATTCTGGAAAAGGTCCATTAGTGTGGTGACTTCACCCACCATTATACCCATACCCTCTAAATTTACTATTGCTTTAAGTATTATTGCTTTTAGTATGTAGAATTGCTCAGTTACCACCAAAATCAGTTCGGTCCCGACAAAGGTCTTATAATACTGATTGAATTTTTCAAAATAAAGCATCCCTTCAATATAGAGGACAGTAATGCGGTTACAGTTTCCGCTAGGTTTTCTTGTGATTCATTAGGCATACAAGATACCCCAATGAGGGGTAGCACGAAGTCAGAGCCCATAGCTTTTTGCAAGAAAAGATTGAAATTAGCACTGTGGCTAGAAGTATTCTTTTTGTTCTTTGGACTATCACTTTTTGCAGGATCTATCACCACCTTTAAGTCAGTGCTAGTACTGCCTTCTTTTAAATCTTTGCATCAGGTGATTCTAGGTTTTTACACTTTTGTGTCTGGTTTTCTATTTTTGCCATACTTGAATCTTCCTCTGATTTTTGTTTATCTAAATTATTTAAATATTTTGACTTATTTTCTTTTGATTTTTTATTCTTGTTGGTATTTTTCCCTGTTTTTCTCCGATTTGTTGTGCTGTGTCTTAATTTTCCTTTAGATTGTGTGTTAGTAGAATTTTTGCTCTTATCAAGTGATACCTCATTGATTGGTTTGCTTTTGGTCTTTTTATTTCTGTCCTTTTTTCCCATGAGAGGATAGGGGATATCCAAAACCTTGTCTGTTCTGCCACCCATTTTCTTTGTTTGTTTTTTTTAAATACTAGTCTCCCTGGGGCTCTTATCCTTGCTATCTAGTACTTCCTGGAGTTCTCCCTTATGCCACAGATATGAGTGATTAAGGGCTAGTTCCCTACAGATGCTACTGTCTCTTAATTCAACTGCTGGTAGCATAATGCACTCTGTGTCACTGCTAGTGCTGTAATGATCTGCTCCAAAAGAGTCCCCTGGAGCTTTCACTTCATATTCCGTGAATTTTATTGAGCAGTTCAATTTGCTCATCTCCATGTTGGTCTGCAAGATACTAGAATTATTTGTGAGCCTTCCATTATTTCCCAGGTGGCTATATTGAGTGTCTGATTCTTTATTCAATGTATCTATTCTATATTCTTTATTTGTTAGTTTATTCTCAATTAATTCCAATTTCAAGCTTTTCTCTAGGCACACTCCTTTGATAAATGAAACATCATATTTAAATTCTACTAGCTGTTTAAACAGCAAGATATTAGCTTTAAATGGGCCCCTTAATGCTATTAAGACTTCTCTTGAGATTCCCTCGATATCTCTGCGAAATGAATCTTCCCGACCCTTGGGGCTCATTGTCCATGAATGTGTACTGTCATTTCTAGGAGGTGGTCCCTGGGAGACATTCTCAGGTGTCTGATATTTTGGCTTAGCACTGCCCCCTCTAGGGGGACTGATGTTGTTGAAGGGGTTGTAGTCCTGATTTAGATTTAGTTTGGGCTAATTCTTTTTATTGCAGCTAGAGTTATCTTCCTGAAACTCAGGTCTTAACAAAGTGTTAGTTTTTTTATGGGGTAGTGAGACATCAGTTCCAGAGTTTTCTCTGATGGCCTCCTCTGTTAACAGAGATTCTCTTAGAAATTGAACCTCCAAATCCAGCACCGAGAGGTTATGAAATATTTGGGAGAAGTCTATCTTTGCATCCCTGCTATCCTCTACATTATATCCTTTAGGTCCATGTAAATCAATATTATCGATTTTATTTTCCTTTTGGCCTTGTGGGTAAATCAGCTCCTACCTCGGTATACCTACACCTTTTTTTTTATTTCCATGGTTCCTTTGCTATTTTTATTAAAGGTGTTGGAAACTGGCTTAAGAGCTAGAGGGTTAAAGAATTTTCTAATGTCCCCCCAATTTGTAGAGGTCAGATTAGGTGTAGAAACCAACTGCATAGCTTCATTCTCAGTAACCAGTTCATCTATTAGGTGTTTGTTAGTCTGTTTCAGACTGCGGCCCTTTTTATTCAATCTATTTGTGTTTTTGTCCAGTTGTTTCATGGCCAAGGTTTTTAGTGAGAGAGGCCCTTTATGCTCCCCCCAACTCTGAAATTTGGTTCACTCAAGTCCGTTTCTTACTGTGGGTTGTGGCTGGCATTTCCAAGTGATATTATGACATAAATAAGTAACACAGAGGAGGAGCAGTTAAAAAAAATACCCAGCTAGCTAGCAATCTAACAGTCTAGCAATCTATCGGTTTAGGCTTTTTCTTGATTTGCAGATATCTATAACTGCTCAGAAAATGACAGAGAAGTATTCTCGGATATATATATATATATATATATATATATATATAAAATATAAACCAACATGCAACCATAGGTAAAACAGGGAGGTCAGCTAGAATCTGCAAGGGCAGCAGTTCTCAACAAGGCAAGTATAATTCACACTGTATGTCAGCAGCAAGATTTCAGTTTTCAGTTAGGTACTGTGTGTTTATTTGACAGGGTATTACAGGGTTGTACCTATGCCTCCCTCTGTCCCTTGGGAAAAAGAAAGAGAGAGGGATATTTACTTTTATCACTTGCTTCTCTTATCAATATTAAATAATGTATTTTCAAGAAGACCAACACCAACAGCAATTAAATTTCAACTAAAAGCGTATTGCCTTTTGTTTTGAAACAGCCCAGCAGGAACTTTAGTTTGGGAAATAATTATGTCGGCTGCAATTCCGGGCTTATTTAAAGTAAACCCAACTGTGCTGAGAAGTACTACAAACACAGCTCAGCTAACCATTGCTGTCTGGCAAAATGAGCCAAAGTAGCATAAAACTTCAAAACCCAGACCAAGAAAAACTGTTAAAGCTATACCCAGCTAGACACTTTGGTAATTCAATAATGCATGCTAAGTAAACTAAATAACCTTAACACCAGAACACCTTCTGCTAGTGCTAACGCCTGCTCTTTTCCTAACCCAGTCAAACCAGTGTGCACGAGTTTACGTGCTGTATATAGCTCAATCACGTATTAGCTTAAAGCATAAGTAGAGTAGGCAAGAAGTAACAAAAACAGGAATATCTTTTAAAAAACACAACTAAACCGAACAAACCAAATGGACGAACAGACGATAGCTGATTTCTCCAAATAACCCCCCAAATGTAACCCTTTGCTTCCAGTAGTATATAAATGGGGTGTACTGAAAGTAGAAAATAAACGAGAAGTATATTAAAATACAAAATGTTACAAATGCAAAATTAAAATTCTAAAAAACACAAGACTGATTATAAAGCTTGCACTGAATGCAAGGCTAAATGCATAAATAAAATTAGTGAGAGTCCATGGCCTTATAGACAGACAGTCAGGGTGAACTTTTTGGAGTAGACAGATGAATCACTGAAACATCTCACCCATGAAGCAGCTCAAGCAGCTCAAAATCAGTTCAAAATCAGTCAGTTGGTCAAAACAATTCTTCGATAACCACCTCAGATTGTCTCCTGAAACAGTAAGAAGCTTCTCTTAGTTGTTTTCCTTGGCTCCACAACCCTCTGCAGGGTGGCTCATCTGCCGCAGGTACCAGAGCTCCCTGCCAACCACTGGGACTCCTCTCCTGTTTGCTGTGGGAGAAATAAGCAAAAGAAGAGGGAAAACACTGGAACCAGATAGCACAAGAAGGACTGGAAAGAGCAGCGAGTATAAAATCTATTGAGGCAATGGTGGCATACTTTTACTAAAAAATATAAATGCTTCTCTCTGCTCCTGCTTGTGAGGTTCCTCCACAACCTCCTAGTTTGCAACCATCTTGGTTCCTCCCTCTGTCTCAGCGACATCACAATGTCACAACTGAATGAAGAGCAGCTCCTCACTTGACCAATAAAGACGTCACAAAACATTGGAACGTGGGGGCGGATCAGAGATTTAGGAAGTGGAAGGGGATTGTGTGGCCAGCCCCTCAGGGGCAAATTAAGATCCCTTCCCTTCCTTTCCTTTTGTAGCTGTAGAACAAAAAAAATGAGACTAGCCTGGCAGAGTTCCTGATGAGGTAATGGAGCTCCCTGTTTAATGTTTTCTGAATTTAAAAATATTGGGGAAAGGTGCTTTTAAGGCTGAATGCATGATTTTTAAATATGTGCTTCTAAATTTTTTTTAAGATATTTTAAATGTTTTTAAGGGTTTAGTGTCCCCTATATACAGTGCTGACAGATCTTCAGTATGCCTCACATGAGCACTGCGCAAAGAAAGGCCAAAACCCTTGTATGAGTGCAAACTAAAAGTGTGACCACACATGCTAAGCACCTCTCCCCACTTAGCAAGCTGAGTAGTTTTATAGGCAAAAACCCCTCTATGCTGAAGGCTGCCAGCTGACACTCACTTGTTGCAAATTGCCCTTCTGCTTCAGAGGAATCTACTGTACTATGCCCTTCCCCCCAGATTTTTCTTAAAAAAATGCAGTCACTGAAAAAATGAAGAAGCCTTCCTTTTTCTTTCAATTTAAAAGTATGTTTTTTTTATTGTGGGAACATGGGCACAGTCAGACTGCTACCACATACCCACTTGTTGTCTATCACCCAGTAACTCCTTGATCAGGCCTCAGCGGCTTCTGTACTACTGTCTGCCCTGCTTGTTCTGAAAAATAATATCCAATCGCTGACAAAAATGCTTCAGTCCAGTTTGACTCCTCAATTGTCTTGTCAACAAAAATAAATAAAATGGTTGTTTTGAAGAACTGAGTACTGGAAGACTGCCACTAAGTCATTCCCCAGCTTCCCACTGCTGAAGCACACACCCTCTGCTCCCAGTTCTCATACCACACAAGCCCCTGGTCACAAGCCCCTGAACCCAGAGGCCTGTTGTTTTTCAGGGCACTGCCCAGCCTGACAGAGTTTTTAATTCCTCTTGCTTTTCCTTCTGCTAAATAAACCAGAAATGTCCCCTGCAGCAGCCTTCCTGTTTTAACATTTTTTTGTGTGTGAGCTGCTGAAGAAATCAAAGAGCTACTGACACCACAATGAAAACTTAAAAAAAAACATGATAATTAGGCACAATTCTACTTTCACTACATTTATACTCCTTAGATTTCTCCTCCAAATTATGTATTACTGTCAAAATTTGCATGAATGTGTGATCTTTATCCCTTAAAGTTCATTTAGAGTCCATCTGCCTCTATAGCTGACACCCCACTTCATGTCATAATCCTGTGTTGTGACATCACAATGTGTTGTGAGAGGGAGCAATCTTAGACCTGGTACTCTCAAATGGGAATGGAGAAAGAATCTCTGATTTAGAAGTGGGTAGCCATCTGGGAACAAGCGACCACCTAACAGTGTGGTTCACAATAAACACAGCCATACAATCAAGCCATACAAAAGCAAAAGTATTGGACTTTAGGAAGGCTGACTTTGGGAAAATGAGAGAGTGCCTCAGAAAAGCACTAGCAAACAGGCAAGAAGGAGGGGTGGAGTAGCAATGGGGAGTAATCAAAACAGCCATCACAGAGGCAACAAGCCTTTGTGTAAAGCAAATCAGCAAAACACAACGAAGGAAAAAACTGCTATGGTTCTCAAAAGAGGTGGCAGGGAAGGTTAAGGAAAAAAGGATAGCATTCAGGAAATATAAGGAAACACAGAAGGACCAAGACAGAGAACTTTATCAGTTAAAGCAGAAAGCATCAGGGAAGGCAGTCAGAATAGCAAAGGCCCAAACTGAGGAAAGGACAGCCAACTCTGTTAAGAAGGGGATAAGACCTTTTATAGGTACAGTACATTAGGGAGTGAAGAAAGACCAGAGGAGGGATACTGAGGCTTAATAAAGGGGAGAGAATGTGGGCAGAGGGTGACAGTGAAAAAGCAGGGATACCAAATGAATCTTTCTGCTCAGTATTCACAAAGGAAGAGGAGGGGGAAGTACCTAAACCAAACAAGAGAAACACTTTGAAGGCGGGGGTTGATACCAGTCCATTTACAGAAGAAAGGGTTTTGAAAGAACTAATAAAATTGAAGGTGGACAAAGCAATGGGGCCTGATGGGATTCACCCAAGAATTCTAAAAGAACTAAGAGTAGAACTAATGACACCGCTGACTACTCTCTTTAACAAATCATGGGAGGATGGGGTGGTACCTGAGGACTGGAGGAGGGCAGATGTGATTCTTCTTCACAAAAATGGGAGCAGGACAGAGGCTGGAAACTACAGCCCAGTTAGTTTGACCTCAGTGGTAGGGAAAATGATGGAATCACTTCTGAAAGAAAGAATTGTTGAGTACCTAGAGGCCAGTGGGGCATAGGACCCAAGGCAGCAAGGATTCATGATGGAAAAGTCATGTCAGAAGAATCTAATAGATTTCTTTGACTGGGTGACCAAAGTAGTAGACCAGGGAGGGGCTGTGGATATGGCCTACCTAGATTTTAGCAAGGTATTTGATACAGTCCCACACAAAAGATTAATACACAAGTTAGCCAGCCTTGGAGTGGGTCCCAAGGTGGTAGCCTGGATAAAAAATTGGCTAGACAACAAGACACAAAGGGTAGTAGTAAACGGAGTCCACAGTGAAGAAAGGAGGGTTACTAGTGGGGTACCAGTACTGGGACTGGTACATAGATACATAGATACATAGACAGTGTCAGCAGATAAGGGCCTATGGCCCACCCAGTGTGCCCATTTGAGCTTGTAAGTTCAGTTTGTTTTCCTAGAAGTCTGTTGCACCTTACCCCTGACCTCCAGAATTCCTTTATGTCTATCCCATGCATTCTTAAATCCCGTGATTGTTTCAGCCCCCACCACTTCCTCTGGCAGGGTGTTCCACTCGTCCACCACCCGTTCTGTGAAGAAATTCTTCATGTTCCTCTGAATCGCCCTCCCTCCAACTTCATACCATGCCTTCTAGTCCTGGAACATCTTTTCGCTTAAAAATAGTGTTTTCCTGCACCCTGTTCCTCCCTGTAAGATACTTGTATGTCTCTATCATATCTCTCTCCCTCCTCTCCTCCAGGGAGTACATGTTCAGTTCCTTCAACCTGTCTTCATAGGACTTGTGATGCAATCCATGCACCATCTTTGTTGCCTTCCTCTGAACCTTCTCTACCCTGTCTATGTCCTTACGTAGGTATGTTCTCCAGAACTGTACACTGTACTCCAGGTGGGGTCTCACTAGTGTCTTGTATAGCGGAATTATGACATCCCTTTTCCTGCTGGTAATGCCCCTGCCTATACATCCCAGCATCCTATTTGCTTTACCTGCTGCCTTGTCACACTGTTTCCCTACCTTGAGGTCATCAGAGATGATAACCCCAAGATCCCTTTCCTGCTTAGTGCATGCCATATCCTCACCCCCAAACTGATATATTGTGCCAGGGTTTTTGTGCCCCATATGCATTATTTTGCACTTCTTTGCATTGAATTTCAACTGCCAAAGCCCTGACCATTCTTCAAGTTTCTGCAGGTTGCTTCTCATTCTGTCTACACCCTCTGGTGTGTCTACTCTGTTACAGAGCTTTGTGTCATCAGCAAACAGTGAAATTCTGCCTTCTAGGTCCTGTGCCATGTCACTGATGAAGATGTTGAATAGGACCGGTCCCAGCACTGATCCTGTGGTACCCACTGGTCACTCTTCCCTCTGTGGAGTGACAGCCATTTACCACCACCCTCTGTGTCCTGCCACCCAGCCAGTTACTCACCCACCACACTACTGTCCTGCCCACACCCATATTCCCCAGTTTGTGTAATAGTCTTCTATGTGGTACAGTGTCAAAGGCCTTACTGAAGTCCAGATAGGCCATGTCCACTGCCCTCCCCTGATCCACCTCCCTAGTCACCCAGTCAAAGAATTCAATGAGGTTGGTCTGACATGACCTCCCCCTGGTGAAACCATGCTGCCTTGGGTCCTGTAGTCCATTGATAACCAGATGTTCCACCAATCTCTCCTTCAGTAGTGCTTCCATGATCTTCCCCACTACTGAGGTGAGGCTGACTGGTCTGTGGTCTTTTTTAATACCTTTATAAGTGACATTGCAGAGGAACTAGAAGAAAAAGTATGTCTCTTTGCAGACAACACAACGATTTGCAACAAGGTTGATACACAAGGTAGAGTGGAAAGGATGAGAAGGGACTTGGCAAGGTTGGAGGAATGGTCAAATGTATGGCAGCTCAGATTCAATGCAAAGAATTGCAAGGTAATGCACCTGGGAAACAAAAACCCAGGGGAAGAATACACAATGGGGGATGAGATACTGACAACAGTAAAAATGGAAAGGGACCTGGGGGTAATTATATCAGATGATCTAAAGGTGGGCAAGCAATGTGAGAAGGCAGTAGGAAGGCTAGGGGATACTGGGATGCATAGAGAGACATCAATAGTAGAAAACAGGAAGTTGTTTTCCCTGTACAGACAGTTGGTGAGACCCCATCTGGAGTACTGTGTGCAGTTCTGGAGACCTCATCTCTACAAAGAAATAGACAGAGTGGAGGCTGTCCAGAGGAGGGCAACCAAAATGGCGCAGGGTCTGCACCAGAAGACATACGAAGAAAGACTAAAGGAGCTTAATATGTATACCCTTGAGGAAAGAAGGGAGAGAGGGGACATGATAGAAACTTTCAAGTACCTTAATGGAATCAACAAAGTCCAAGAGGGTAGCATCTTTCAGAAAAAGAGATGTGCAAGAACAAGGGGGCACAGAACAGCCTCCCTGAGGAGATTGTGGAGTCAAGAACAGTGGAGGACTTCAAGAATGCATGGGACAGACATAAGGCAGTCCTAGTGGAGGGTAGGAGGAAGTAAGCTGTTGGTTAACTAGGATCTGCAGCTTATCTGTTAGGTAGAAAATTGGGCAGACTAGGTGGGCCAAGCGGTCCTTATCTGCCATCAAATTCTATGTTTCTATGTTGCCATGAGAGTACCTGTAATGTCGAAGGCAGTGCATTATGACCTCAGGTAGGGAGAAAGCAACAGGAATAGATAAAGTCTTGAGGAGCAAAGATCCTATTTTCCTACAAGTGACTTCAGTAACAAATAATGGGGAGGAGAAATGCAGACCTAATGTGAAAAACAAGTTAAACTGTGTCTAAATATTATGTTTTATTAAAGTTCTCCTGAAGGTGTCAGCTGCTCTTTGAGTGACAATTTTTAACTTTTAAAAAACTTTTCCTAGCTAATCTAGTTAATTATCGCCTATGTTCCCTGACCAACCTACCTATCCACCTGACACTGAGAGCATGAGTGAACTCTCTCACTGCGGAGTGGCATCAAGCCGAGTCTGACACAGAAACGAGGCTGTCACTCACACTGCCAAGGTAGCAATTTCAGGTGTGTACTGAGGTTCCCATTCAACTGGTTCAACTAGTTTGAATCCACACCTTGTGAATCAAGGTAAACCAGTAGGGTGGGGGGTTAGAACCTGGGTGCAGAGGAAAAATATGCCAAAATAAAAGAGGGCACAGTGAAGCCTATGAACCTCTGTGTCACACAAAGCACATCTTCTTGACCTGGAAGGACACTACTTCTTTATTCAGCTGTGAGCTGTTTGGGAAATTCTATATTGCACTTGATATCTGCAACAACGTGCACTTTTGCTCAATTCTGTGGGAGGTGAAACTAACTACCCTTGGTAATTGCTTTTTATTTACATATTTATTTAGCATTTAGCCGCCAAGAAGGGGCTTGCAAACTCTGTTTATGTTGTGAGTAACTTCAGAGGGATTTAAATACTGCATTTGGGTAGACCCTTGGAAGTAGCTAGATTGTCTACTAGGATTTTCTGAAAGTTAAACTATTTTTAAATAAATTACAGGTGGCTGAGGAGTGAAGAAGGAACTTGCAAACTCTGCTTATCTTGGAAGTAACTTCACAAGGGTTTGAATACTGCATTTTGGTTGTCCCTTGGGGTAGCTGGATTGACTACTAGGATTTTGGGACAGAAACTATTTTTAAATTTACTTGTATGGAGAATTTTGTGATAGTTAAACTATTTTTAAATAAGTTACTGGAGGTTAGTTGAATTACTATAAAGGGCAGTACTCACCAGGATGGTGGAGCAATGGTGTATTTGATTGTTTCTAACAGTCACCTGTGGTTGTGGACTTCCCACCCGCTTTCCCCACCCCCACCCCCAGGCATGGCATTGTCTTTATAGACAAAGTTCTGACATCACTTCTGACATCACTTCCTCAACAGATCTTATGGCAGAACTGTCATATTCATAATAACCCATCACAGTGCATAAAGGGTAACTACACACCACCAAAAAAAATAAAAATGTATATGTATTACATATTGCATATTATAAGGGAGAGGGACATGTGGGGAGTGGTGCAATGCACTGGCTGTGGGGCAGCAGTTTTCCGGGAAACATTCTGGAAACTGCATTTCTGTCCTATTTGCAGGCAACTGTCAGCTCTGAGGGAGGAGATTGCCCACCTCCAGGCTGAACTGGCAAGGACTAAGGAGACCTCCCACACTCAAAGAGCACCACTGCCTCAGAGGTTGTCAAGTATGAAAAGCAGTTGGACCACAGTGGGTTCTGGGAGGGTGCGGATGGTGGGCTGAGGGTAAGCAATGTGAGAAGTCAGTAAGAAGAGCTAGGGAGATACTGGGATGCATAGAAAGGGGCATCACAAGTAGAAAAATGGAAGTGGTTATCCTTCTGTACAGACAGTTGGTGAGACCCCATCTGGAATAGCGTGTGCAGTTTTGGAGACCCCATCTACATAAGGACATAGACAGGATGGAAGCAGTCCAGAGGAGGGCAACTAAAATAGTGCAGGGTTTGCATCAGAAACCATATGAAGAGAGACTGAGAGAGCTTAATATGTATACCCTTGATGAAAGGAGGGACGGGGGGACATGATAGAAACTTTCAAGTACCTCAAGGGAATCAACAAAGTCCAGGAGGGTAGCTTCTTTCAGAAAAAGAGATGTGTAAGAACAAGGGGGCACAATTTAAAGATAGAGGGGGGACGGCTCAAGGGTAATGTGAGGAATTTGTTTTTCACAGAGAGAGTGGTGGAGGCATGGAACCGCCTTCCTGGGGAGGTTGTTGGGTCTAAAACGTGGGGGAATTCAAACATGCATGGGATAGACATAAGGCAATTATAGTGGGGGGTTGCAGGAAGTAGTCTGTTGGTTAACTAGAATCTGCAGCTTATCCAATAGAAAGGGAAATGGGCAGACTGGGTGGGCCAAGTGGTCCTTATCTGCCGTCAAAGTCTGTGTTTCTATGTTTCTATGTCAAGCAGGTAAGCAAAAGTAAAAAAAAAAAGAGGAGACCGCTATGATTCTCAAAAGAGGTAGCAGAAAAGGTAAAAGCTAAACAAATAGGATCTAGATAAGGAGACCCAGAGGGAGCAAGATAGGGAATATATCTGGGAAAACAGAAGGGGGCAGGCAAAGCAGTAAGTAGTGCAAAGGTGCCATCTGAGGAAAGAACAGCTCAGGGCATGTCAAAAGGGGACAAGACATTCTTTAGGTATGCTAGTGAGAAAAGGAGGACAAAGGGAGCGTTTATACAATTAAAGAGGGAGGGGGTACTGTACAGTATGGAGGGGATCAAGAAAAAGCAAACATATTGAGCAAATACTTCTACTCAGTTTTCACAGTTGAATGAGAAGGGGAGGGACCACTAAAAGAAGACAGAAGTTTGATAGGAGGAAAATGGACACTATTCTGTTTTCTGAGGAGAAAGGCCAGAAAGCACTCGCTAACATGAAGGTGAACAAAGCTATGGAGTCAGACAGGGTACATCCAAGGGTGCTGAGGGAGCTCAGTTTTTTTTTTCTGTATTTTAGATGGACCTGTTCAATGAATCGCTGGAGAATGGTGTGATCTCCAGGGACTGGAGAAAGGCAGAGGCAATCCCACTTCACAAAAGTGGTAGCGGGGAAGAGGTGGGCAGTTTTAGGCCTGTCAGCCTGACTTCAGTGCTGGATAAGTTAATGAAAACACTGCTAAGGGAAAGAACTGTGGAATACCTTGTATACAGTGGATTACAGGATCAAAGGAAGCATTGTTTTGCAGGGGGAAGGTCATGCCAAACAAATCTGATAGATTTCTTTGACTGGTTGACCAAGGAGTTGGAACAGGAAGGGGCGGTGGATGTAACCTACCGGGATTTCAGCAAAGCTTTCGACATTGTTCCACATGAAAAACTGATGAGCAAGTTGGGGAACTTGGGTGTGGGAAATCAGGTGGTAACCTGGTTAGCAGATAGGTCACAGAGGTAGTGGTAAATGTTGTTTGATCCGAGGAAGGGAGGGTGACCAGCAGGATACCTCAGGGATCAGTGCTGGGACCAGTCCTCTTTATAAGCAACAAAGCGGAGGAACTGGAAGGAAAGGTCTGCCTTTTTGAAGATGACACCAAAATCTGCAACAGAGTGGACATGCTGGAGAGTTGGAAAGGATAGGTAGGTATCTTAAAAGACTAAAGGAGTGGTCAGAGGTATGGCAGCTGGCTTTTAATGCAAAAAAGTGTAAAATAATGCACTTGAGCCATAGAAACCTGGGAGAGGAGTACAAAATGGACGGAGTGATACTGACAAAGACCAAGCAGGAAGGAGTCCTAGGGGTAATCATATCTGAGGACCTAAAGGGGGCCAGGCAGTGTGACAAGGCAGTCAGAAAGGCTAGTTGGATGCTGGGGTGCATACAAAGAGGTGTCACCAGCAGGAAAAGGGAGGTGGTACTGCCTCTATATAGATTACTGGTAAGACTTCACTTTGAGTACTGTGTCCAGTTTTGGAGACCACATCACAGAAAGGACATAGATAGAGTGGAGGCAGTCCAGAAGAGGTCTACCAAAATGGTGCTGGGTCTCCATCAAAAGCCCTATGAAGAGAGGCTTAAGTAGCTAAATATGAACACCCTAGAGGAAAGCATGGAGAGGAGGGGGATTATGATAGAAACCTTTCAATATCTCATGGGGGTTAATAAGGTACAGGAGGGGAATATGTTTCAAAAGGATCCATGACACGGGTGTGATAACCTTGACCGCGACGTCCGCTACAGCACCAGAAACCCGTCAACACCCCTGACCACGATGCGACCCCAAATCGACCGGCAACATCACAATGAACAATGCATGGGGCTGCACACCCCGAACCCCCTGTGCCCCTCACTATATATATATCTAACTCCAAATCACACAGACGGTGGAGTTAGATATTTACCTTCTGTCACTGTAAGGTGTCTTGAAGTAAAACCCCCATCGCTGCTGATTTAGGTGCACTGGGGGTTTCGCTGTGGGGGATTCGCTGTGTGGGTGTTGATATAGTGGCGGCATACCATTTCAAAGAAAAAGGTGCTCTAGAACAAGGAGGCATGCTATGAAGCTAGAGGGGGTAAATTCAGGAGGGATATGAGGAAATACTTCTTCACAGAAGGGTGGTGGATGCCTGTAACAGCCTTTATGTGGAGGTAGTGGAGGTGAAAACAGTGGTGGGGTTCAAAAATACCTGGGGCAGGCTCAAGGGAATCAAGCGGTAAAGAAGGGAGGGAAACAGATGGAGCTTTAGATCAAGCTGGTCAGCAGCAAAAAAAATGAAGATTAGAACAATGACAGACAGGATGGGCCTAGTGGCCCTTATCTGCCATCACATTCTATGTTTCTATGTAACCAGAAATCCAAGATTGTGCCCCCAGAGGTCGCCAAAGCCTACAAGATTTGAACCCTTGCAGTCTGAAGTGTTTGATTCTTTGGCAGAAAACCTGCAGTTCTAATATAAACCACACAGTAGTTTTCTGCAAACTGCAGCCTAATGCATGGAAAACTAACCTGCAGTTTAAATTAAAACAATCTCTGAATTCTGAATTTTTTAGAAACTTCCCAAAAACATTTTGGACACGGAATTGTCATTCCACCTGGATTCCTCCAGCAGAACTGCACATTCAGCACAACTTTGGAATTGCTATGCTTGTTGTCAGTGAAGGTGGCATTTTGCAGATAAACGCACTGTGAAGCTTTCATTTCTGAACGTGAAGGGCAGCAGAAAATTTAGCACTGAGTTGAGCTAGCAAAAACTATTGTGTCATCATGCACGTCTCATTAAATCTAAAAAGTTTTAAAGCACTTGATTTATGAAAGAACAAATCTACTTTTTTGAATAGCTTGACACTCTGTTGCATGTTATTATCTTTCTTTCACGTTCTTGTGTCTCATTCTGTGGAGAAGAAATATTCTGAATAATAACATTAAAACTGCTGTAGAAGTCACAATGTTTAGCTGTCAAGCAGAGATTGCTAGTCTTAATACTAGCTTTTTATGTTGTATAACACTTTTCATTCAAAACTGGTAATACAGTTTCCATAAGCCTCCTTTGAAAAAAAAATGTCCAAGTTTAGACATGTCTATACAAGAATGAGTGTCCATAAAAGTGGGTCTATATGTCTCAGTCTGTGCATGTGTGGACACATGCCACTGTATGTAAGGGTATACATATTCATGTAAGTGCATGGATGAGGTTGTCTGTTTCTATGATAGCATATCTGTGTATGTGTGTAAGTTTCCCCAGTATAGGGGGAGGAAATTAGATAAGGCAGTGGTGGAAGCTATTGGCAAGATGGCAGAAAAGGGGGAGGTGCTGCTGCTGGAGGACTTCAACCTGCCAAATATAGATTGGAGCCTTCCGGTAGCTGCTTCAGCAACAAGCAGGGACATCCTGGAATCTCTGCAGGGGGCATTCCTCAGGCATCTAGTCAGTGAACCCACTCGTCAGGGGGCAGCACTGGACCTGATACTCGATAATAGGGACAGTATTGCAGACATCAAAGTGGGAGGCCACCTGGGAACCAGTGATCGCTGTATGGTGTGGTTCAATATAAGGACTGCTGCAGAATCAAGCCACACAAGGGCAAGGGTCCAGGACTGCAGGAGGGAAGATTTCATAAAGATATGTGAATGCCTTAGGGATGACATCGCAGGGGGAAGTCCTGGGTGGGGTGGAGGAAGAGTGGGCGAAGCCAAAAGGGAGTATAGTAAAAGCAACTAACATCTGCATCAAACAAGCAAGAAGAGCAAGAGGTAAAAGAGACTGCTATGGGTCTCGAAAGAGGTGGCTGAAAGAGTAAAGACTAAAAAGGTAGAATTCAGAAGATATATTGTTTAATTGTTTAATTAGTATTTCAGAAAGACCTTTGAGCATGAGCTCTTTTACAGAGATTCCACGTCAGGGTGGACAATAAGACAGTACACATATTCAGAGGTTACAGAGGCCTGATCATTAGGCATTAAAGAGCGATTACATGACAATTAGACAAATTGGAGAAAAAAAAACTGAGCAGTTGTAATTGAATACTAAGCTATTTCTAGTCAGTTGCCCTAGGTAGCACCCTCCTGGAAACCTCCAAATCCATTGATAGACTATGGCAGAGTAACTGCATAGGGTTTAACGCTATCCCAGATGGCGAGAGGCTGGGTGACAGTATATGAAAATGTAGAGGGAACCTCCCTGGCAGTATAGCCTAGAGATTAGAGTAGTGAGCTGTGAATGTGCTTGCTACATCCAGCAGTCTTGGGTTTGATTCCCACAACTTCTACTTGCATACTGTGTGACTCTGAGCAAGTCACTTAACCTCCTCATTGCTCCCAGGTTGCCCCTGAAAACAGGCACTTGTGCCTAGTGGGCCTTAACCGGTTATCAAAGATTAAAATAAAATAAATAGATATATCCAGGGAAATAGAGGGAAGTGAGGAAAGCAGTAAGGAGTGCAAAGGTGCAAACCAAAGAGAGAATAGCCCAGGTAGTAAAGAAAAGGAACAAGACTTTGTTTAGGTGTGTAACTGAAAAGAGGAAGATCAGGGTGGGATTGTAAGGTTAAAAATGGAGGGAAGGTCTATGCAGAGTGTGACCAGGAAAAGGCGGACATCCTGAACAAATACCTTTGTTCAGTGTTCACAGAGGAAGGGGAAGGGGAGAGATTATAAAACAGTAACAGAAGCTTTTGAGGGAGGGAGGTGGACACTAGTCCTTTTTTGGAGGAAAGAGTCCTGAAGAGGCTTGCTAATCTGAAGGTGAATGAAGCAATGGGGCCAGATGGGGTGCAGCCAAGTGTTTTAAGGGAGCTCAGTGAGATGCTGTCTGTACCTCTAATTGTCCTATGTAACAGGTAACTGGAAACAGGAGTGGTTCTGGAGGATGGGCGGAGTGCGGATTTAGTTCCACTACAGAAAAGTGGTAGCAGGGAGGAGTCTAGCAATTACAGGCCTGTCAGCCTGACTTCGGTGGAGGGAAAGTTAATGGAATTGCTTCTGAAGGAAAGGATTGTGGAATATCTTCAATCCAATGGGTTACAAGACCCAAGACAGCAGAGGTTCATGTGGGGGGGGGGGGTGGTCATGTTAAACAAATCTAATAGATGGTGACAAAGAATTTTGTTTAGGGTGGAGCAGTGGATGTGGCCTTCCTTGATTTCAGTAATGCATTCAACATTGTTCCACATAGGTGACTAGTAAGCAAGCTAGGTAGCTTAGGAGTGATTCCAAAGGTGGCAAACTGGAAAAGAAATTGTTTAGGGGACAGGCAACAGAAGTTGGTGGTAAACAGAGTTTACTCTGAGGAAGGGATGGTGACCAATGGGACACCTCAGGGATTAGTGCTGGGACCAGTTCTCTTTAATGTCTTTAAGGGTATGGCAGCTGGGTTTCAATATGAAAAAGTGCAAAATAATGCACTTAGAGCACAGAAACATAGGGGAGTACAAAATGGGTGGAGTGGTATTGATAATTACCATACAGGAAAAAAGTGACCGGGTGTAATCATATTGGATAACCTAAAGGTGGCCAGGTAGTATGACAAGGTAGTCAGGAGGGCTAGTGGGTTGCTGGGGTGCATAGGGAGGGGGTATCTCCAGCAGGAAGAGGGAGGCGGTGTTGCATTTGTATAGCTCACTGGTAAGATCCCACATACTGTAGAGTCCTGTGTCCAGTTCTGGAGACCACATCTCCGGAAGGACATAGACAGAATGGAGGTGGTCCGGAGGACAACTAAAATGGTTCAGGGTCTGTATCAAAAGCCTACAAGGAGAGACTAAAGGACATCAGTATATGCGCTCTGGAAGAGAGGAAGGAGAGGTGTTATTTGATAGAGGCCTTTAAATACCCCAGCAACCCACTAGCTACAACTATGGTTCACTTGAAATGTTTAACTCTATCCCAGTTAATTGTCACTGCACGGTTCTACTTATTACTGCCTGTGCTTGCTGTGTACATACTGTTTATATTCCTGTATATATATATCTTTTATATATAATCTGTGAAATTTCTATATTCTGTATTTCTGTATCTTTGTATTTCATATGTATCTATCACCCCATCCCCAACAACTCCCAGGATGCATCTGGAATCGAGCGGTAGACTGCTCAGTATGCCTTTCCTGGTAAAACTTTTAAATAAATAAATAAATAAAATACCTCACAGGAGCAAACATGGCACAGGAAAGAAGTATTTTTCAGAAGAAAAGTTGCCAAGAACTGGACATGCTATGAAGCTAGAGGGAGGTAGATTCAGCAGAGATGTGAGGAAGTACTTCTTCATGGAAAGAATGGTGGATTCCTGGAAGAGCCTTCCAGCAGATGTGTTGGGGACGAACACAGTGGAGGCATTCAGAAATGCATGGGATAGGCATGGTAATCACAGTGGAAAGGAAGGGGAGGGAGGAGCTGTAGATCAAGTATAGTCTGCAGTAATAATGTAGGTAGGGAAAAATGGGCAGACTGAGTGGGCCAAGTAGTCCTTATCTACAGTAACATAGAATTTGTCAGTTAATAAGGACCGCTTGGCCCACCCAGGGTGCCAATTTTTCCCTACCTACAGTATCACCGAAGATCCTACTTGATCTCCGGCTCTTTCTGTCGCCCCTCGTTTCTTTCCACTAAGATTCCCTTATGCTTATTCCATGCTTTCTTGATCCCCACCACTGTTTTCACCCTAACCACCTCAGCTGGTAAACTGTTTCAGGAATCTACCACTCTTTCTGTGAAGAGGTGCTTTCTCACATCTCTCCTGAATCTATTCCCCACCCAGCTTCAGAGCATGTCCCCTTTTTCTCGAGCACATTTTTTTCTGAACAATTCTTTCCTCCTGTACCTTTATTTGCACCCTTGAGGTATTTAAAGGTCTCTCTCTCTCTTATCCTCCTCGCCCTCCTGCCTTCCAGGGTGTAGATATTGAGTCCCTTTTGGACACATAGGGCTTTTGATGCAGACCAGCACCATTTTAATTACCCTCCTCAGGATCACCTCCACTCTGTCTATGTCTTTCCAGAGATGTGGTCTCCAGAACTGGACACAGTACACTAGCTGGGGTCTTACCAGTGATCAATGCTGAAGCAACACCTCCTCCCTCCTTCTGCTTGTGATCCTTCTTCTTATGCACCCCAGCATCCCACTAGCCTTCCCACCTGCCTTGTCACACTGCCTGGCCACCTTTCAGTCATCAGAGATGATTACACACAGGTATGTCACTTGCTTGGTGGTTCAGTAATACCACTCTATCAATTTTGTAAGTTGTCCCTTGGTTTCTGTACCCCAACTGCATTATTTTGCACTTTTTCACACTGAAACCCAGCTGCCATATTCTTTTCTTTTTTTTATTTTGCACCCTTCCACTGACAGCCCCCATCCAATCGGCTCCCCCAGCCCCGTCACCAGGAATAACCGGGGCTTACTTTATTCCCGGCCCGGGAGCAGCACCTGCAGGGAGTTGGTCTTCATCCTGCCACCAGTGATTTTCCTTTGTTTTTTCTCCCGAGAGCCCCAGAAAAAGGATGCATGAACGTGGAGGTGCGCATGTGTCTTGCAGCCCTGGTAATGACCCCCTTCCACCCACCCCATTGGCCTAGTGCTGGGCACCCTCATGGCCTGCACTGCTTCCTGGCCTCCACCATGGGCCAACCATTAGCTGAGAGATGTTGCTTCACCTCCCCCAGAGAGGAAAGTTAATTGCCGGCAGCTCCATCCAGCTCCGCCCTCCCCCCCCGTGCTGACCTCCGATGACCCGGGCTTGTTCCCGAACTCGGGTCACTGGTGTGACGTCAGGTGTGGGATCCAGCGCCTCAACCCTCTGCACCACTGGGCCACAGCTGACATATCCTTGACCACTCTTCAAGTTTTCTTAGGTCTCTGCTCATCCCTTCCACCCCACCAGAGTGTCCACCCTATTTCAGAGTTTGGCGTCATCCACAAGGAGGCAAACCTTTCCCTCCAGCTCCTCTGCAATGTCACTTATAAAGACATTAATTATGAGGACCAGTCCCAGAACTGATCCCTGAGTCCCCCATCACCCTCCCCTCCTCCAAGTGAACCCTGTTGCCCACCACCCTCTGTCTCCTATCCCCTAACCTATTTTTTACACAGTGTACCACCTTTGGGCCCACACCTAAGCTCCCCAGCTTGTTTAATAGTCTTCTACGTCGAACCATGTCAAATACCTTACTGAAATCTAGGGATGCTTAGGCCGGCAGTATAGTCTAGAAGTTAGAGTAATGAGTTGTGAATGAGCTTGGTATATCCAGCAGATCTGGATTTATTTATTTATTTTTGTTTTTGGTAACCAGGTAGGTGCACTGATCCAGTGGACCATTTTCAGTCACGACCCGGGCCACAAAGGTGGCAGTACAGGGAAATACAGGCGAGGATACAAATTCACATTGAATTGTACAGTGGTTACATCAACATTGGGACAGTGAAAACAGTCATCATACAAATTCATATTAAAGTGTACAGTTACATCAACATTAGGGAAAGTGAAAACAGTCATCATTTACATAATGTTTACAGGCGTGGAGATAACAAACCATAGACAAAGAATACAGGCCGAGATACAGAGGAGAATTGGTTAAGCATATGAACAGAGTAGCTAAATATTTCATTTAGCCATAGCCGGCTGAGAAGTAGGAGCACGCAAGGTAGACAGTGCGAGTCATCGGGCGAGTCATGTCCCACAACCTCCACTTGATAGCACTCCTTTCATTATCTGAGAGTTTTACTGAACTCCCACTATTTCACTCCACTTTTCCGGTTGCTCTACCCTCCTGGCTTCCTAATATATTGCCTACAGTCTTTGAATGTATACTTCTGAGCAGATACTTTAACAACATCTTCTGGAATGTTTATTTTCATACAGTCAGAAGTTTGATTCATATATCGGATTACTTAATACATTTTGTATTGCAGTATCTGTAGTACCTATATATGTGATGTTGTTCAATCAATTTTTGTTTTCCCTTTTAAGCCTTTTTCCCTTTATGTCATCCCCTCTTTTTCCCTTTGTCCCCCCATTTTTGCAACCTTTTTATGATTATTGCTATTTTAAGCATGATTATACAATGGTAAGAAAGAATCCTGACTTCTAATTGGTTAGTTGGCTATCACAGTAGGGATATTATCCTGGCATAAAATTCCTGCTGATTTTTTGCCTGATTTGTCATCCCACCTTCTATTAAGAAACATAAATATTTGTACACACTAACAAAAACATTTTTTAAAATTATTTTTTTGGGGGGGCCGGCCTAGTGACATAGAGGGCTGAGGCGCTAGCGCCTTACCTCGACCCACACCGGTGACCTGGGTTCGGGAATGGAGTCGGGATGCCAGGGGCTGGCAGAGGAAAGAGAGGATCGAGCATCCATAGGACTGCTTTCCTCTCCTGGGGTGGGTAGTGGGGTTGAGATCGTGCTGTAGCGACCCCTGATGGAGACCGGAAGAACAACAGACGCATGTTGGAGACGCACCAGAAAAGTGGAAATACCGCCCCCCTTTAAGCTGGATGATGGCTGCCCAGCTCTCTGGTGCCATTCATGTCCCTGCTGAGTCCTCCATCCCAACAGCACCCCAGGGCCAAGTGTAGTGCTAGCTTGCCCCCCTTGGGCTGGTGTATTCCCCCTTGAAGGAGGGGGACCCTTCTGGAGAAGGGTTACTCCAGGTTACCCTAGGGTTGGCTGCTATGTGAGACTAGAGGATTGAAGGGCAGATGGACCAGAGCAAGCATTGGTGAGCCTGAAGGAGAGACTGAGGTGGAGCACACAGGGAGAATAATCTTAAAGATTTGGATTTGGCACTCTTGAATATAGGTCGTAGAGTGTTTGAACATCATACCCTTAATATGAAAGCCAATGGCCCTTGAGAAAAACTGATTAGTTTAATGACCAACTTGAGCTTTACGATCTTAAATGGCAAATTTGCTGGAGATAACAAAGGCGTACCTACTTTTTTGTCCCATCAAGATTCAACAGTAATTGATTACACACTTAACAATATCTTCAATATACAGGTTTATAAGGATTTCATAGTGACGCTGACAGTGATCACTTTCCACTTATAATTTCTCATATGTGTAGTGCTCCTGACATGGTTCAATCATTATTTTACTAAATAGGTAAAAACTGGGCACTCACCACCTCCAAATAGAAGATGCCACTCTAGAGGATAATTTTCAAAGTGTAAAGTGCATCTCTTTATTGAAGTGCTGATAAGACACCGCTAGAATACCACCTGATGTGTTTCAGGTTTCTCAGAATCCTTTAGCAAAGGTGCATACATAATGTTCCAGTGCTTTGAACACATCGGTCTTCTTTGGGGACACACCGCTTGAGAAAGATCCATGTGGTTGAAGCACCAGGGTTTTTGACTGCTTAGCATGTTTGTTGTGATAGGTTCATAATAAATTGATTAAAAATCATAAGCATATCTGTCTCCTCTTCTCGAGTACCACATCTGGATTTTTGTACCTCAAGTCTGAACTGGCCACCTTGCTTGGCACCGGCACAGCATCCTGATCACACTGTTGATTCCTTGTTGTACTACCTACTGAGTTTTGCCAGCATTCAGTCAGAATGTTCAGTGGACATGGCTAGTCGAGCACCAAATTTGAATTAGCCGTAGTGCATGATCGATGCTTAGCAAACCCTCCAGGACTCCACCGTTAGCGACTTCAAGCAGCTGGAAGGTGGGGCTTGACTCACAAGTTTCCTCCTCCACTCTAAAAATCACAGATTCCAGCCCTACAGCCCAGGACCCCGCTACTCCACCAGCAAGAACTTAGATGCACCTCCAGCTAATTAGAACGCTCATTGGGCAGAGATAATCAGGTGCCAAATTCTAATTCTGGGACATGCTTTTAAAAGGCTGCTCACAATTAGCACTTAACAAACCCTCCAGGACTCCACTGTTAGTAACTTCATGTGGCTGGATGGTGGGGAATGACTCACAGATTCTTTCCTCCACTCCAACAATTGCAGATTCCTGCCCTGCAGCCCAGGGTCCAACTCCAACAGCAAGGAATTACCTTCACCACCAGCCAATTAGAGCGCTCAGTTTGCAGGGCTAATCAGGTGCTAAATTTGAATTCTGAAACCTGCTCTTACAGCAGCAGTGCACGATCAGTGCTCAGCAAACCCTCTAGAACTCCACCATTAGCAACTTCAAGTGTCTTGGAAGTGGGAATTGACTGACAGATTTCCCCCTCCACTCCAACAATTGCAGATTCCAGCCCTGCAGCTCAGGATCCAGCTATTCCACCAGCAAGAACTTAGCTTAACCAGCAGCTAATCAGAATGCTAAGGGCAGGGATAATCAGGTACCAAATTCTAATTCTGGGACCTGCTTTTACAAGGAAGCTCACAATTGGCACTCAGCAAACCCTCCTGGACTCCACCATTAGCAACTTCAAGTGACTGGGTGATGGGGATTGACTCATAAATTCCTTCCTCCACTCAAATGATTGCTGATTCCAGGACCCAGCTACTCCTCCAGCAAGGAATTAGATACACCACCAGCCATTTAGAATGCTCATTGGCAGGGCTAATTTGGTGCTAAATTTGAATTCTGAGACCTGCTTTTACACTAGCAGTGTACGATTGGTGATCAGTAAATCCTCCAGGACTCCACTGTTAGCAGCTTCAAGCAGCTGGGAGGTAGGGACTGACTCACAAATTTTCCTCTCCACTCCCACAATCACATATTCCAGTTCTGCAGACCAGGACTCAGCTACTCCACCAGCAAGAACTTAGCTTCACCACCAGCCAATCAGAACATTCATTTAGCAGGGATAATCAGGTGCCAAATTCAAATTCTGGGACCTGCTTGTAAAAGGCAGCTCACAATCAGCCTTTAGCAATCCCTCCAGCACTCCACCATTGGCAGCTTCAAGTGGCTGGAAGGTGGGGATTGACTCACAGATTTCCTCCTCCATTCCAATGATTGCTGTTTCCATCCCTGCAGCCCAGGGTCCAGCTACTTTACCAGTAAGGAATTAGCTTAAACACTAGCCAATCAGAACACCTGGTTGGTGGGTCTAATTGGGTGCCAAATCTGAATTCTGAGACCTGCTTTTACAGTGGCAGTGCACAACTGACACTCAGCAAACCCTCCAGTACTCTACCATTAGCAACTTCAAGTGGTGGGAGGTGGGAATTGGCACACAAATTCCTGTTCCACTCCAACAATCACCAGTTCAAGCCCTGCAGCCCAGGACCAATCTACTCCACCAAGAAAGACTAAGCTTCATCACCAGCCAATTAGAATGCTCGGCGGGCAGCAGTAATCCTACTTTTCTTAGAATCACTTGCCGATAAACAGGCCTCTGTGAGTGTGTTATAGTGCTAATGGCCACAGAGTAAGGGCATCAAAGGAGTCTGCCTCGAGTCAGCCATGAGTCAGTCATTGGCTGGCAACATTGCTCTTCAGGCTACACTTCTTCAAGCTCCCTTCACTGAACCTTGTGTTCTGAGGACCTTCTGCTCAATCTACCAAACCCCTTCTTCAATTAAAGATGACTGATTTTGCTTCGTTCTGTTTTACTGCAACCTTAGCTACACCCTATTTGAGTGTAACCACCCTACTAGTTCTGCCTACTACATTTTACCTACCTGTATTATCACAGGTAAATTGTCTGTTACGTCCAAGGTCTATCTCATTACTAGCCTCATTTTAGTTCCCTTGCTACACCTTCTTTGGGTACAGCCACATTGTAAGTTTGTATTAATAGCTGTTGAGCCTGCCTGCATCATTCACCCTATCTGGATCAGTCATGATTTCAGCATCCTGCTCAAGTTTCCAATTACACAGCTATACTCAGCTTGTTTAAACTATTGCTTGCCTGTTTGGCTTGATCTAATTTTTACAATAGGGTTTCCTAATCTTATTCTAGCTGGGTAGTCCTTGCCTCCACTTCCCCACATTCAACTGTAGTGGGTTGAGTTGTTTATTAGCTTACCACTGTGTGCACATGTGCCTTATTTACTGCTGTCTCTATGGTAATTGTACTGGTTACACTCCTCCAGAGTTCTGTCTCATTTTTATCTTTAGTTAACTTTGCACAGCATAGTTTTAATAACATTTGCCTGCTGTTTTAACTGCTTACTAGTCTCAGGTGCTTTGTTACTGCTGTTTCACTAGTGTCTGAACAATTTGCTCATTTCAGATTTCTGACTACCTGCTAATCTTGTTTCCTGCCCTCCTCCTCCTCTGCTTTCTCCTATTCCCTTCCTAAACTCAACGCCCTTTCCCACCCCCTCCATCCTACCTCCTGTTTCCTTCCTCCCTCCCTCCCTCTACCCATCCACCCCTTCCCTTCCTCTCTCCTCCCCTACATCCCCTTCCATCCTAGTCTACTTCCCTCTCCATCCCTCAACCTGGAGTTGCGAATCTTCTGCCATTCCCTTTCCAGTTTCTCCGCCCCAGCCAACGGGACGTAAGTTCTATCCCATGTTCTGCCTCCTTACCCTGCTTCTCCTCCATGCTATTGATGTGGAACTCAACCCTGGTAACGTTCCCCTTCCTTTGTTCCTAGAGGACTTTGTTGTTTTCCACCTCAGTGCTAGGAGCTTCTTCCCTTAACTGGACCTCCTCACTGTTTGGGTTTCTCAACATTCTGCAGACATCTGTGTCATCAAATCTTGCATCTCTTCCAAGATTCCTGTTTCTAGCTTGAGCATTCCAGACTAGCACTTCTTTAGGCAGGACAGCAGTAAATGAATGAGTGGTGTTGCTCTATATGTCTGTCTGAGCTTTTCCTGCACCAACACTCTCAAGGAGCATGCGCCCTGCTCCCATGAGTTTCTTCTTAACAAACTTTCCTTCTCCTCCTTATTACCTATTTTTATTGGTGTCTTCTATGCTTCTCTGATAATTACCCTCTCTTCTCTGGTGGACTCTCTCTACCCTCACCTCACACTTCTCTGCTCGAGAGCTTATCCTCCTAGGGGACTATCATTTAGGTATGTGAACAAAAAGATGAAGAACAGGGGTGGGGTTGTAAGGTTAAAAAGAGAAGAGTGGACTGTGCAGTGGGGGACCAGTAAAAGGCAGACATCCATGGTGATAAGCAAAAGGGTGTTCTAATGTAGCACCACTATGTGGAACCAAAGTACTGGCATGTGCTGTAGCAAGGACCTTCTATAGACGGACACTGGAGAAAGCACATGTAATGGAATGGCATTAAAATGTGCTTGATGTAAGAACCTTGCTGTGTTGTATTGTAATAAAACTAAAGTTAATCTCTTACTAAGCCTCCCAAGCATTGCATGACATGGTGTCAGAACTGAAAACTGCTTTAAGGGAAAAATGGAAAAAAGAGAAAGACCAACTGCAAGTGAGAGAGAAATAGGAACTTTCCAGATGCCAAAGTTTAATCCTCCTGGTGCTCTTGGCTTCAACCGACCTGCAGACTGGCCCGACTAGAAGCAGGGTTCTTCCCATTACAGGACTGCTACAAAACTGAATGAAGAAAGTGATGAAGTACAGTTATGCTCTCTTACTTATGCCCTGGGAAAGGAGGCAGAGTTAATCTTTAAATCATTCTCATTTAACAGAGAAGAGGATAATAATAATACCAGATAATAATGGAGAAGCTGAATGTATATTTTGTGTCCAAGTGCAATATAATCCATGAAAGACCCCACTTTCACCAGTGTAATCAAAAGTCAGGGGAAACGGTAGAAGCTTTTACCAGAACCTTGAATGAGCTTGGAGAAAGCTGTGATTTTGGAGCAAGGAAAAATGAACACATCAGACAGAGACAGACTTGTAATAGGAGTTCTAGATAAGCAACTTTATCAGAAACTGCCATTAGAGGCAGAATTAACTCAGGAAATGACAACAGAAACAGCACACCATTCTGGACTTATAAAAAGCCAAATAAATGATAAAGGAGCCATGGTAGGGCTAGATGAGGTAACAAAGAAGTCTCTGAGGCCAGGTGAAAATAATTGAAGCAGACCCCTAAGGAAAAAGTCAGCCCAGTCCCTCAGAAGCCAGATCTTAAATGTAGTAGATGTGGCAGGGAACACAAACATGGAAATGACTGTCAAGCACAAAATGTTGAGTGTCACAAGTGCAAGAAAATACTGTAGATCATTTCAAAGTGGTGTGCCATACAAGAGGTGTGAGTGAAGCATCCTTGAAAAAGCGTTAAACTGAATCATTCCTTCTTGGGTCAGTTACCTGTCATGATGATGTCAGTGGGCCTGGAGCATTGGTCTCCTACTTAATAGTACCACAGTAAAATTTTTAAATTGACATTGGAGCTGATACAAGTATTTCTGAGTCTGCTTAGCTGAGTTTAAATAAACCTCCTCAGCTGAATCACACTTCCTCAGTTTTGGAAAATCCAGGAGAGGAACTTAACTGCATGGGTTAGTTTATAGCTAAAACAGATTATAAAGGCACTGAGTACCAGTTCAAAGTGTGCTTGATCAGGGATTCCCAGGTCAATAACCTATTAAGGTGTGATGTTGCAGTATCTATGGGATTAGTCCACAGACTAGAGGAAGTCTATACAGATGCCTTCAGGGAAAAAGGTCCCTTGCTGTGTGCTCCCATCAGAATCAAGCTAAAGGAAGGACCCATACCCTACACTATTCACTCAGACCAGAGAATATCAATTCCTATACCTCCTGCATGGGACAGAATGGTATGGTGTGGTATTATCAAAGAGATTACAGAACCTACTGACTGGTGTGCACCCATGGTACCAGTATCCAAGAAAAATGAAACCTGATCGTATATGTGTTGATAATCAGCTAAATAAAGCAGCCCAGAGAGAAAAATAGGTTCATAGGTTCATAGAATATACAAGTCTGAGGGACAGGCCTTTAATTAGACTCACCATCATTAATTAATGATGGTAGACAAATTTGTTCTCACCCATATGTAAGTCAAGCTGTTGTTTGAAAAGATTTAGAGATTTACTTGATACCACATTTGCTGGGAGATAGTTCCACAAATGTGGAACTCTTTGTGATGCAAAGTTTTTCCTCTGTACTGTTTTACATAATTCATCATATAATCTGAGATTATGTGATCTAGTACTCTCTAAGGGTGATTGTCTAGTTAAACTTTTGTTCTTCATACGTTTGATGACATTATTACAAGATTAGCTGGTGCCAGAGTGTTTTCTCTACTTGATGCAGCAAGTGAATTTTGGCAGATTCCTCTGCATCTGGATAGTTGGAAGACATTATTTTTGCATGCTTCCTTTTGGCATTACTAGTGCACCGGTGTTTCCAGAGGAAAATGACGTAACTATTGCAGAACCTGGAAGGGGTAGTTGCTTACATGAATGCCGTCTTGCTATTTGGAACTACGAATGAAGAACACGATAGTCAATTGGTTCATGTGCTGGAAACAATCCAGGTAGCTGGTTTAAAGCTGAATAAATGGAAATGCTTGCTGAACCAGAAGCAGCTGAACTATGTGGGACACAGGATAGATGAGCATGGTATAAATCCAGATCCTGAGATGGTAAGAGCCATCAAATAAACACAACCTCCTAGTTCTGTTCCTGAGCTAAGGCAAATTCTAGGAATGGCCCACTACCTGGGTAGGTACTTGTCTAACCCATCAGAAGTGGTACCCCCACTAAATGAACTTCTGAAAAGTGAGACAACATGGAATTGGGGCCATATGCAAGAAAATGCTTTAAGCAATGTGAAATAACTTGTATCTGAAGCACCAGTACTTATATTTTATGAGACCAGGAAACTTGTAATCATAAGTGCTGATGCCAGTAGCTATGCCATATTTATTTTTATTTATTTTAGTCTTTGGTAACTGGATAAGGCCCACTAGGCACAAGTGCCTTTTTTTCGGGGTGACCTGGGAGCACTGGACGGTTAAGTGACTTGTTCAGAGTCACACAGTATGCAAGTGGAGGTTGTGAGAATCAAACTCAGGTCTGGTCTGCTGGATGTACCAAGCTCATTCACACCTTGTTCCTCTACCCTCTAGGCTATATACTGCCAGCCATAGGTGGAGTATTGTCAAAAGATCATGATGGCAAGCAGAAACCAGTGGCATATTGCTCCTGTACATTGACAGATGCTGAGATTTGCTATACACAGATTGAAAAGGAATGCCTAGCAGCACTGTGAGCATGTGAAAAGTTTATAAAATATTTGTATGGACTAGATCTTTTCAAGCTTCTGACAGACCACAAACTACTGGTGCCACTTATAAGGTGCAAAGACTTGGGCAGAGTACCAGTTAGGTGTCAACAACTTCTTGTACAGATGAAGAGGTACAATTACCAAGCAGAACATGTGCCAGGCAAGGTGATGGTGGTAGCAGACACCTTATAGAGATATTCAATGACTGTCACAGATCCAGATGTTTATACTAGGACTGAAGAAATTAAATCTTATGAAGAATCCTTACAATCCTCAAAACCAATGTCAAGTTCAAAACTGCAGCAAGTTAAACAAAGTGCATCCAGAGATTCTGAACTCCAGGCAGTATTGGATTTTGTCAGAGGTGAATGGCTGAGGTAACTCAGGAATGTACCCAATAATGGCAAAATTTTCTTTCTAGTGAGAGGCAATCTTACAGAATCCAATGGACTATTGCTCTATGGAGATGGAATAGTCTTTCCAAGAAACATGAGACAAGATATGTTAACAAGACTCCACAAAGGTCATCAAAGTATCACCCAATGCAGGGCATGAGCAAAGATGTCTGTTTGGTGGCCAGGTATTGGAAATGATATTCAAATGACAGTGGCAGCATGTGAGTTTTGTCAGGTGAACAAGCTAACTCAGTGCAAGGAGCCGCTAATAGCAAATCCATTACTAGACCACCCATGGAAGAGGGTAGGTGCTGATATTTGTGAGCTGGAGAGGCAGATGTATTTGGTTGCAATAGACTATTTTTCAAGATATTTGGAAATTGTTTATTTACAAGACCTTTTAAGCTCTAGCATCATAAACGCTCTGAAGAATATGTTTGCACGGTGGGGATGTCCAGATGATCTTATTACTGATAATGTTCCACATTTTACAGGGACTGAGTTCCAAAGGTTTATGCACAAGTATAATGTTTGTCATGTTACAACAAGCGCATTACCCACAAGCCAATGGTGAGGCTGAGAGGGCAGTGCAAACAGGTAAGAGAATTTTGAAGCAGGATGATCCAGTTCTTGCTTTACTGAGCTGCAGAGCCACTACAATTGATACAACAAAATGTAGCCCAGTGCAGCTGATGATGGGAAGACAGCTGAGAACACCAGTTCCTATGTTAGAGACTAACCTAAAGCCACTTCGGCCAAATTTGAAACAAGTTCAAGACACTGTCAAGTCTGTAAAAGCAGCATATGATGTCCACTTTGATAAGTTCTGCAAGAATGCTACCTGAACTGCACCCGGGTGCCCACATGAGAAATAAACTGGATATAGAGACGGAATCAACAGTACCAGCTGTAGTGCAAGAGAAGTGCCAGACACAGAGATCCTATCTCCTGCAAAAACAGAGAGAGACATTTTCAGAAGGAATAGATGACATTTACAGTTTGCTCCACAACCGAGAGCAGTACTTCAGCAGGAAACTAGATTTGTCTCTGAAGTTTCGGAAGATATCAATTGTTCCACTGAACAAAGACTAGAGGCTGAAACAGATGCTCAGGTTGATTTACCTAATTTAAGTCTGGGAACGGAGACAGCTATTGATTTCAAACTTCAGAGACCCCTGTGCTGAAGACCTCGAGTGGGAGAGTAATCAAGAAGCATATACACTACAGAAACTAGTATAGCTAGATAGACATAATAAATGTAATGGGGCAGAATAATCCTCTGTTGGTTGTGAGGGGCAACTGATAGTCTACTCAGTACCTCAGAGTAGACAGTTTTATTGTAACTGTTGTGTGAAATCTGTTTTGAAATGTTATTTAAAAATGTGATGCTAAATGCGTAAAGAATATACATCTTTAGGAATGTTACCTAGTTAGAAACTCAAAGAAGGGTAAATGTGGTGATAAGTAACATGGTGTTCTAATGTATCACTACTAGGTGGAACCAAAGCAGTGGTATGTGCTGTAGAAGGGACATTTTATAGAGAGACACCATAGAAAGCACATGTATGAAATGTTCATAGAAACATGCTTGCTGTAAGAACCTTGCTGTGATGTGGTGTAATAAAACTGAAGATAATCTCTTGCTAAGCCTCTCGACCACTGCATGACAGTCACAGAGGAAGGAGAAGGGGATAGGCCACAAAAAAGTAATGGGAGCATTCGAGGGAGGGAGGTGGACACTAGCCTGTTCTTGTAGAAGAGAGTCCTGAAGGGACTTGCTAATCTGAAAGTGGACAAAGCAATGGGGCCATATGGGGTGCATCTAAGGGTATTGAGGGAGCTTGCGGGTAGTACTGGCTGCATTTATGACCATCCTATTTAACAGCTGATTGGAAAAGGGAGTGGTTCTGGAGGACTGGAGGAGGGCAGATGTAGTTCCACTACACAAAAGTTGTAGCAGGGAAAAGACTGGCAATTATAGGCCAGTCAGCCTTATATCAGTCATGGGGAAGTTAACATAATCACTGCTGAAGGAAAGGACTGTGGAATATCTTGAATCCAGTGTGTTACAGGCCTTGAAGTAGCATGGATTCACTGGGGGGAGGGGTGGTTATGTCAAACAAGTTTCATGAATTTCTTAGACTGAGTGACCAAGGAACTAGATCAGGGCAGAGCGATGGACATAGACAACCTATTTTCAGAAAGGCTTTTGACATTGTTCCTCATAGAAGACTCATAAACAAGATGAGTAGCTTAGGGGTGGGTCCAGAAGTGGTTAGCTGGGTAAGAAATTGGTTAGGGAGTAGGTGGCAGAAGGTGGTGGTAAATGGAGTTCACTCTGAGGAAGGGAGAGTGACTGGGGAAGTGCCTCAGGGACCAGTGTTGGAACCAGTCCTCTTTAATGTCTCTATAAGTGAAACTGCAGAGGAGCAAAGTGAAGGTCTCCCTCTTTGCGAATGACACCAAAATGTGCAATAGGGTGGACACTACAGAGGAAGTAGAAAAGATGAGCAATGGTTTGAGAAAACTTGAAGCATGGTCTAAAGTATGGCAGCTGGGTTTCAATGCAAAAAAATTGCAAAATAATGCACTTGGGACACAGAAATCTAGTGATGGAGTACAAAAACTGGTGGGGTAGTACTGAAAACCACCAAATGAGCAAGAGATGTGGAGGTAATTATACCGGATAACCTAAAGGTGGCCAGGTAGTGCGACAAGGTAGTTGAGAGGGCTAGTGGGACTCTGGGGTGCACATGGAGGCATATCACCAGCAGAAAAAGGGAGGTAGTGTTACTTCTGTATAGATTGCTGGTAAGACCTCACCTACAGTACTGTGTCCAGTTCTGGAAACCACATCTCTAGAAGGACATAAGAGAAAGTGGAGGTGGTCCAGAGGAGGACACCTAAAATGGTGCAGGGCCTACATTAGAAGCCCTATGAGGAGTCTTTAGGATCTGAATATGTACACATTGGAAGAGAGAAGGGAAAGTAGGAATACCTAAAGTAGGTAAATAAGGTACATAGAAACACAGAAACATAGACTTTGACAGCAGATAAGGGCCACTTGGCCCACCTAGTCTGCCCATTTCCCTACCTACTGGATAAGCTGCAGATTTTAGTTAACCAACAGCCTATTTCCTACCACCCCCCACCACAGATGAGGAGTATTTTTCTGACAAAAGTGCTCAACAATGAGGGGATATGACATGTAGCTGGAAGGGGGTAAATTCATGAGAGATGTGAGGAAGTACTTCTTCACAAAAAAGGTGGTGGATTCCTGGAACAGCCTTTCAGTGGATGTTGTGCGGGCAAAAACAGTGGTGGGGTTCAAGAATGCATGTGATGGGTGTGACACTTGGACAGCTGGTTCTGATCACTGTATTGATTTTTGTAATATAAAAATGGGTTATGGACTGTCTCTCTTGAGAAATGCTGAAACAGCATGTGAGACCACACACACAAACACACACAGGTTTTAGATACAAGGTGTTACCTGGAAGGCCAGAAGCTAACTACAGAGTTGAACCGGCCTTGATCAAGGATCTCCTATGTATCTAAATTAATTATAGCTGTAGTTGCTAGAGGGAAATCATAAACGTTTATGACATCCGAGGAAACACAGTTACATTTTCACATGGTGATACAAAGCATGTTGCACCTCCGTGAGATCTGTCAGAAAGACATAAATGCTTTGATGTCTGTGTAAGAGAGGGTACTGCTTAAATATCAGAGAAATGTCATTTGAAAAAAGAAAGTGAGTTGTGCTGAGATCATAGAATATTAATTTACCTTATGGAAAAGACAACCTGTTTTTGTGTAGATATATTTTTTTATATATATTCTGACAGGGAGGAGCTAGGTGACCTCATGCAAAGAGGTGGGCAAAGCCAGCTTTTAAACAATAAACACACAAAAAGGTGGCTACCAACGATAAAAACTGGAGCCAAACAATAAAGACATCAAACGAAAAAACAGTACGGCTGCCCAGTAGTCGACATAAAAAAGACCTGTAAGCTAAGGTCAGTAAAAAAAGCTTTTAATAAAATAGCTTAAATGAGCAACATTACAGAGTGGCTCTGTAATGTTGCTCGTTTAAGCTATTTTATTAAAAGCTTTTTTACTGACCTTAGCTTACAGGTCTTTTTTATGTCGACTACTGGGAAGCTGTACTTTTTTTTCGTTTGATGAGCTTTTAAACAATATTCTGTTTTCCTTCAGAGGACACACTTTTATCTAGACTCTGACAAAGAAACATCTTTGAGCACTTTAAGCAGGTATTTAGAGAGAGAGACAAATCTGAGTACTGTAGTATGAATTGTACTGTTAAAACCTTGTTCTTTTAATAGATTTGTATGTCTTGTGATATAATAGTTCTGTATTTTATGTTTTACATATTTTTTATCTATTTTAGTAAAACTCTATTTTTAGAGCCTACTTGGTCTGTCTTTGATTTATTTTCTTTTACAAGTAGAGTATATATGGTTAAAGCACACACTGTACATAAGCTTGAATGGTGATGCCAAACTGGAAAAAGGTAAGCGTTTTAAATCTGAGGTCTTTTATTACAGTTTTTAAGGGTTCATTTCTGTTCACCTGGTTAGGTGCCCATAGGCAAAGATATCACGCTCCTGAAGACTGAAATATCTGAGCCTGTGCATTGCGTATGCTAGCAAGAGGTTCACAGTTTGAATCCCTCCAAGACTTGAGACCAAAGGTTTTTTTGAACCCCCAAAACAGACAGGAGGGTTACCCTGTTTCTGTTAACTGTTCACAAGACTGCGCTCAGAGGTTGGCACTTTGGGAGTAGAGGGCTGACCTGCTAAGTGGGTTTGTGACTATGGGCACAATGAAATCTCAGGGGAAAAGAAGGAGGGATGGGGGATAACTGACCGGAGATTAAGTAGAATCTGTGGTGGTACCGTAAGCAGAGAAAAAATGGGTAGATTGAGTGGGCCAAGCAGTCCTTATCTGCCAGCAAATTCTATGTTTTTATGCTTCCCTGTTTCTATTGGCTTTCCCCAGTCTCCAGACCAACCTGTCACATGAATGAGTCTCTTATCCTCTCATAACTCATTACTGACACACAGAACTCATTCCCCACCCATGAAATAGTACCCTCAGGGATGGGGTTCTGGCCTCATACCCATACCACACTTTTGCAGCAGGTATGTTGCCAGATGCCTTCTGTGACCACTGTATCACATTTTGCTTTAGGAAAGTCCAGCTGCCTCTCTCATCCATCAATTACATCTGGTCCAGGTCCCTCCAGCTGCTGAACAAAGCAGTTCTATTGAGTGATCTGACTGCAACTAACTGGCCCTCATATGCTCGCTGCCCCCTGACATTGATATGGTATTTTTCCTCTTCCACTTAAAATTTACTTCTGTCTGGGACAGCCATGCCCCCATTAGGAAATCCAGGGTTAAAGCTTCTCACCACAGCTGGATCTCCTATGATCTCGTACACATGCACAATACCATGATGAAGCCTGGGTCGGGTATAAATTATCCTGCTGCTTGTCAAATCACCTCTCTTAAAGGACATTTAGGAACTTTTGCACTAAGACTATCTGTATTGCCAAGTCTCTGTATTTTAAAATAAGCCTCCAGAATAATCTTAACTCCCCAGACAAATTCTGGAAGGTGATTCACTCTCTTTTTGACCCCACAGCCCAGTCCTGTCCCCAATTCTCATGTTTAATGGCTCACAAGTATCTGACACTCCCTCTGTTGCCACGCCAATGAGTTTTTCACCACTTGTGCCCCCCTCCACCTCCTGTCTCCTTTCCTTTACCCCATCTTCTCCATCCCCCTTACTTCACCCCCCCCCAGGGATTTGATTTTCCACAGGTCACTCTCCAGGAAACCCTACTTGCCCTATCCATACTCAAACCTGTCCACATCCTGCCTGGATGACTAGGACCAAAAACTTCTTTATCTGTCAGCCTCTGCCATTGACTCCTCCCTTGCTTACCACCTTAACCTCTCCTTCACCCTTTGTGCTGTCCTTCAGTCATGAAAGATCACCAAGGTTCTCCCCGTCCACAAAGAGGGTGATTCCTCCACCCTTGGCAACTTCCACCCTATCTTCTTCCCTCCTCCCCTCTCTTGCAAAGCTGCAAGAGAAACTATTCTTCTCAAAGCTTGCTGACTACCGCTACTCTTCCAGCTTCCTCTTCCCCTTCCAGTCTGGTTTTAGGAAGCATCACTCCACTGTCTCCTTCCTGCTTCAGATCACTGACTCTGTCATCTCTGGGATAGATCAGGGTCACATCACAGTGGCCATTTTCATGGATCTGACCAAAGCCTTTGAGCTGGTGTCACATTCACTCCTTCTGGACAAGCTGACCTCTGTGGGCCTCTCAGCCTCTGTTATCAACTGGTTCCATTGCTATCTTTTGGGCTGTCAACAGTTGGTACAGGTAGTAGGTTCCCTGTGTTTGCCCTTCTAGGCCGGGTTCCCACAGGACTCCATTCTGGGTCCAATCCTTTTCTCTATCTTCCTAAATTAATTCCCCTCTGCCTGTGGCACCTCGCACATTCACATTTATGCAGATGACACAATTTTCTACATTTCTGGCCCCTACTTCAAGAGTTTCAAAACTTTCTACACTAATTCTAGTCTAACTAACTTCAGGTCAGCTTAAAAAAAACAGCGTTAATGACCTTTGGTACCAGCCAGAAGCTGACCAAGCTGTCCCTTGTCCGTGTTTCTCCACACTGGATGGCACCACACTTAAAGTAGTCCCAACTTTCAAGTACCTAAGTGTGTAGTTAGATAGCAGGCTTGACTTCTCTGTCCACATTGATACTATCCATGCCAAACTCCACCCTAAATTCAGTGCCCAGTACTGCAATAAGGACTGCCTTTCTCCCCTGATTTGTCAGAAGCTTGTCACCAAAATGTTTCTTCCAATTTTCAGTTATGCAGATGTGGTCTATGATACTACTCCCGCCACTGCCCTTACCAACTCATCCTCTCATACCCACCACTGATGCTCCTCCCTATACATCCTCCCTCTTCCCTATCCATCCCTCCTTTCCCCTCAAGTTGCAGTCCAACTGTGCTTCCCTCATCTCTAAATGCTGACATGGGGCCTTCCCCTCATACCTATCCTAACTCCTCTCCCCCATTCCCTCCTCATTCTGCTCCCTGCATTTAAGGGACCCTTACACCTTTTCCCTTCCCCACCCATACTCCTCAGTTTGGCAGTCTTCATTCTCCTATTACTTTTCTCCCTTCTGAAACAAGCAACCTTCTTCCATCCATCTCTCCTCCACCCTTCCCTCCATTAGGCACCAGCAAAAACGTTCCCCTTATCCCCCCTACTTGAATACTTCCTAACCCTTCCCCTGCAATTTTTACCGTTCCTTTACCTTTCCCTCCCTTCTAATTGCATTGTTTTTGTCTATTTTGTGGGTAGCTTAATAGCTTCTTTGACCACTTCTCTCAAGACCAGATCAGCCTCCATTCATTCAGGCACTAAGCATTTTTTTGGTCGTGTCCAATTGCACAGCAGATTTGTATGCTTATTTATTTTTCCATTGATATATGCAGTGATGTTGTTATCTTGTTTGTTCTGCATTCCACTTTTGCAGTGTTTGCCATATCATTGTAACTGAATCATCTGACTTGTTGTAACCTTTGTGATTATGTTCTCTTCTTCCCCTTTCCTATAGGTTGCACTTGGAAATGAGCCTCAGGTCAGTGTGCCTCTCCCAGTATCCAATTTTTAAATAAATAAACATTCATTATAGTCACACATTAAGAAATGGTCTGTTATGTAAATTCAAGTCTAAATACCCGCTATCATGGTCCAGATCACCCACAATTGCATTGTTAAACATTTCAGTATTCAAAGCCTTTTTGAAAGCTTCAGGCTTTCCCATCTTACAAATCTCTGGCAAAAGCTCATTCCATATCCTAGGAATATAACAACTGGACATTATATTCCCAAAGGCATATGAGGTTCTAAGTACAAACAACCTCCCGTGTTTGTTGTTTCTCAAATGGTGTCCATAATGGTATCCTGTGATATGGGGCACTAGCAAGTGGGCACCTCCCAAAATGGTGACCTACTTTCAGCTTGTGCCCCGATGGCGGGGGTGTGGGGTTGGTGACTGGATGTGATTCCTTGCAAAAAGGCAACATTATGTCACATGCGTTTAAGTGTGTGGGGGGTGGGAACAAGCCTGCCGAATGTGGGGCGGGTGGGTATGTGAGGGGTGGTGACATGGTGTGGTGGGCCAGGTGCTGGCTTGGGGTGGTGGGGATGGAGAGTTCGAGACCAGGCGCTGATAATTTTAGATGTGCCCAGCCCAAGACAGTGTTTTTTTTGTTCATCAAGATGCTCCCCCCACCTCAACATGCACCCCCCCCCGGAGTTGAGAATCCTAATTTAGGAGGGTGGAGGGGGCACAGCCCCTGCAAAAAAGTAAAAAATAGAGTGTTTTGTGCCACATTTTCTGTCGCCAGCATTCCACATCGCCGAAATTTAATTTTGGTGATGTAAAGTTGCTATAAGGGCATTCGGCATGCCAAATTCGCCCTTATCACATAGTACCATCTGTGATCTTCAATGATAGTAGTGCCAGGTAAGTATGGTAACTTGTTATTTACAGTATGTACACTCTCGGTGTGATGCCAAATATATAGAACTTAAGCTTAACTCTCATGGTTTAAGCGGCATTGCATACCATGGGCATCTAAAACAAAAACTCATTATACACCACTTCCCATGCATTATTTTATATATTATACATTGAAAATAAACAGATAATGTAAAGGGAAATGATAAAGCACAGCACATGGTAACAAATCAAACTATGTGCAAGGTCAAAACTTACAAATGCAGAACGCAACTACAGTAGCTGCAAAACAGAGCCATGTAGATAGGGTGGGGGAAATAAGAACAGGAACTTCAAGGCCAGTGCAGAATTGTGAGGTATGGGTAGAAGCAGAAAAGAAAGGGGGTGAAACTAGTGGTAGGAGTGAGCCATAAGGTCATATAGCAAGAGGCTTCAGAGTAAAACAAGAGGAAAAGCAGCTAATGAAGGGTGGGGGATTGGGGTGAGGATAAGGGTGTGGTGGTGGTGGAAGGGCAAATTGCGTCACAGAAGATTTTTTCCGTTCTCTTCCAGTCTGAACCTGTTCATTTCTATCCTCCACAAAAATATATAATGAAATCTCCTTATAAACCCCTTGTTATGCACCTTGAGTAACAAACTCTCCTGTGACACAGTATAAGCCTTATCAAAATCCAGAAAACACTCCTACTGATCATTCCTTATTGACTAATGCATTTTTAATGTCTAATTTTAAAGTAATGCTTTGATCTAATGTACTCAAACAGACCTGAGCCCAGTTTATTCCTATGTCAATAAATCATACTTTTTCCAGGACATAATAATTAATTCTGCTGTTTACCATAATGTTTTCCATTACTTGCCTCTTAGCAAATATTAGATCAATGGGCTGGCAGAGTGAAATTTTCATAAATCTTTGCCTGTTTTTTTCAGAAGGGATAACCATCTCTTTTCTCCATCGTGCTGGGACCTGACCTTCTGCCCATCCAAGCTTAAATAAGCTCAAAAATCACTTTAAGTCACTTCAAATCCAAATGTCTAAACATGATCTCTGCAGTATTACCTCCTCCAGGGACTGATTCTTTGCAGCTGTAGAGATGGCTATTTTTAGCTCTCTTAAGTTCAGCAACACGTCATTAATATCTGGCATCCCCCTTCTCACACTGTCTAGTGTTAGTCCCTATTAATTATCCATAATAAACATCACGTTACGTAGAAGGATAACTAAAATGCCCCATGACAGCTTCCATCAGTGTGTCAACTGTTAAAATGTTAATGAGTCTGCGTTGTACACCTTTGACGCAGCCAGGATATTCCTAGTCTATAAACATATTCCACATTTGGTCAATGCAACATAGTGTTCTCATTTTCTCTCTCCCCTTGCCCCCCCCCCATCTCTATTAAAAGTAAGTATATATGTGGTATTCATAATGGTTTGCAGGGGCATAGTCATGTATATATACCAGTGAAGATTAAAAATGGCAAGATAACATAGAAACATAGACTCAGTTGGCAGAAAGAGACTGATGGTTCATCTAGTCTACCCATTTTATGGTGCCTCACCCTCAGACCTAGTGTCCTGGGGATTGTCCCCCTCTCCTAACCAACAAAGCCCCCCATCCTCCCAATGGAACTATAATTCCTCTTCTCTTTCCCAGTCTTGTTTGAACTTATTTAGGGCACCTGTCCCACCACTTTTGCTAGCAATCTGTTTCATGGCTCAACCACCCTCTCAGTGAAGTAGAACTTCCATGCATTCCTCCTAAATCTATCCATGTCTAACTTTCAATTGTGCCCTCTTGTATCTGTGTCCCTATTTCTAATAAACAGGTCTTCACTTTGCACCTTTTTAATGCCCCTCAGAAACATATATGTCTCTATCATGCCCACCCCCTTCTTGTCTGGCCTCCAGCAAGTACATGTTCAGGGTCACAAATCATTTCCCATAGGCTTTGCCTTGGTCCTGGATCATTTTGATGACCCTTCTCTGTACTGACTTCAACTTCTCTACATCTGAGAGGGCTTCAGAACTGGGTACAGTATTCCAGATGAGGCTTTATCAGAGATCTGCATAAGGGCAGTATCATTTCAGTTCTGCTGCTACCAAAACCCCTCCCTATATACCACAGCATTCTCAATGCCATACTGTATGCCTTTTTGCACTGGCTGATTTGCTTGACGGAGTCACTGGTGATGACACCCAGGTTTTGCGCTCCTCTGTCGTGGCACTACCCTAGACTCTGTTGAGTTATTAAACAACTGGGTCATGGGTTCAGCTAGTTCTGCAGCCAGTTCACTGAAAATCCTCAGGTGCAGGATATCCAGGCCTGACACTTTATCCACCCTGACGGCCTCCAGCCTTTTTTTCACTTATTTAGTCATTATCACTGTCTTCCTCATTTCCTGCATCCCCATGTGGCTGCCTTGATCCTGCTGTCTGGTAGAGGCCTGTTATCCCCAACCACAAATACTGAGCAGAAATAATAGTTAGGACACTAGCCTTTTGATTATTTTCTACTACTCCCCTCCCCCCAGGATAGTCCAAAAATCCTCCCATTCTTTTTTTTTCTCCTAATACACAGTATCCAAATAATTGTTTTCACCTCCCTACATGACCTCAGCAAGCCATAAAGTTTCATGTCTGCTTTTGCCCTCCTGACCACCACCCTCACCTCTTTTAGCCTGGTCTGGTACACCTCACATTTTCCTTCCATTTATTCCTTTTGTACCTTATGAAGGCTCTTTCTTCATCTTCACCTTCACAGCCTCCCGTACTTGCTTTGAGAGCCAGACTGCCTTTCGTGCTTGTTTCTTTTGGTGTTCTTTCTTGAGCAAGAGTCATTTGTCTCCAGAATTGCCACCTTGATCTTTCCCTACTATTCCTCTAATGCCTCAATTTGGCCCACACTAACTTAGTTTTACCTAAACATTTCTAACATGTGACTAAAATATGCCCATTTGAGATTCAGGACAACTGCCCTTGATGGGGGTCCAGTGTTCCCTACCACATGTTCAAACCGTTCAGAATTGTGTTTACTGGCCATCAAAGATAGTTCTGTAACTAACCTCAAGATAGCAAGATATCTTGTTAGTTTCATCATAATTGTTATTTTGTATGTTAGTATAATTACAATGAAGTACTGAACCAGTAAAATAGCAGATTTCCCAATGCTGGTGACATCACACTTGCCAAGTGCAACACTGAAGCCAGCTGCTGAAATCAAAGACAAAAAATTCAATCTTTAAACATACAGCAGGTTTAAATGTTATAAGTAGTAAGTGGATGTTGTATAAATGGAATACAAAGTGATCTGACTCAAAATATGAAGTTTATCACCACTTACAGAAAACACAAAGCAGGGGATTAGCAACCTACTAGAGTGCACATAGCCTGGGGCAAAAAGTGAATTTACAAAAAACTGAGTGGTGCATGGTGGCAAAATCCAAGTAAAACTGTCAGGGCATGGCATGGTGTCATGCAATGGCAAGCAGGGTTGGTCCACCAGCATCTTGCTAGCAAATTTTGCAGTTTGAGACACATAGCATGCAAAGCATACAGATTGTTTTCATACTGACATCATTCTGTGAAAATTGTACTATAGATTTTATAAATGGGAGACTGTGAGATGCCTACCTGCTGAATCTGCAAATCAATGTGAGATGCATAACAGCTATGGTATTTTAATATGTGGCATGCCTCTTTGAAACTCATTGAAAAAGTAAAAAAGATTTTTGACACTATTACAAAATATTTCAGACTCCTTTATAACATTACACAGGGGTGCTGACTTAGTTCTTGGTTGCTGCCACCATGCAACACTTTTTTTTATCATCCCTTGTCAGAGGGCAGGACTTGTAAATCATCCATGGCTCTGCCACTCATGAGTTGTGGCCCCACCCTCTCACACTTGAAGGTAAAATGCGTATTTTGAGTTATACCATGGACATAAGTGAACAGCCAATGAAAAGGTCAGACTGGCAGTTTACCGCTGGTGCAAATCCTCTGATAATCACTGGCTGATGAGAAAATAATAATGGAGGAAATGTCATCTACATCCTAATCATCTGCAGCCCAGGAATAAATACAATAAAAATAAAAACACAAAACAACCTCTTAAATATTTGTATTTTATTATAGTAAAAAATATGAACCTTGGTATCGCAATTAGCCACTCCAAGGATGTGGGTTATTGAGGGATTTGTCATGGTTGGTGAGGATTTACCCACTCAGCCGCACCTCATGGGCAAACCACTCCAGCTGTGGTAAACCCCCTGATAACCGACACCCCCTTGTGGATTAATGCTTAATTAGACCATTGTATATCCCCTACTTATAGAGTTTTGGGGGGCAAATCAAGTTTCCAGAGTGATCGAAAATCCTGCTCACCTGAGTGGGATCACATATCTTATTCCTTTCCGTCCAAAGAAAGCAAACTGTAGAGTCTAAGAGCACAATCCACAAAGGGCCCAGATCTGCTACATGTCTTCATAGTAGATGTTCATTGGTACTTCTATGCTAAGTCATGGAAGTTGGATGGATGCAAATCTAAGTGCATACTACTAAATCTGTGGAATTGTATTACACACATGCCTGCATCATACTGTAGGTGCTGAGTGCTGTCTGGGGTGTAACCTGTCATATGTATGATTCACATGTGCAGATGACAACCCACAGCATGAGATAGACATCTACATGTGCAGAGCTCAGCCCCCCAAAATTGTGCCACCAGAACAGCTACATTAGCAATGGCTTATCCTTTTAACAATAGTACATAACCTGGGCACTACTGACATGGTACAATATTGAACCATACATGTATGGGCACACCTTTGTGGACATAGTACACACCCCACGGGGGCTGCAGTTATGTACACTAACACCCCTGTCCCCCCACAACAGACATCACAACCAGCTTACTCAAACAGTACAAACAGTAATGATACCAGGTACAACAAATATACAGTAGTATCAAAAATATGGTCATTTATTTTTTTTCCATTAACAAAAGTAATTGTTGGTCCATGGTTGCTAACACAGGTAATGTCAGTGACTCAGTAGGTAGCATGCTGCCCTCTGGGGCCAGAAGATTGGAAGGTCATGGGTTCTAGCCCTACACCAGGTAGTTGGGGTAATGCCCATAACTCACATTGTAGTGCTGTACGGGTGGGTGCTGCACTGCTGAGGTGACATCCTTCAGATGAGACATTAAACCATGGTCCTTCTGCCTATCTCTAATCACTGTCCAGGTGGAAGTTAAAGCTCCCATGGCACTTACTGAAGAAGAGTTGGGGAATTTTTATAAAAAAAAACTATTACACAACCATTACCAGTATGAAACTACAAACACACAATTAAGCCAGTACAAATAGTTCAAAGGAAAAAAAAATAATGGAAGGAAAAGAAATTAATAACGGGTCAATGAAAAACAAAACAATGCAAGTCCACCCTTTGGAATAGAGTTCAATACTTAGGAATCAACTAGGTAACTAAAGAAAGAAAAACAAACACAACCCCGTAAAGACCTGTTCCTTTTCATATCACCTACCAGTTCTGACAGTTTTTTCACAATATGATCCATCTTGGTTGGGAAAATCCTACCCTTTCTTCCTGGTACACCCCATACAAAGCTTCCCCAGTGGCATGGCAACATCCTTCCAGTCAACATAACAGGTCCATGTGACAACCCCCCAGGATGTGCCTGGAAACAAGCTATCACAGCTTAGTGGGTCTTTCCTCATTAAAAATGGCAAATTCATAAATAGTCCTGTATAGGCCCACAAGACAGTATTCTATGGAGTCTACTGTCAGACACAGAGCACTAGGCCTAATGTTGGTTTTATACACAAAAATAATTAGCCATTTGCCTAAACCCCATATTTTTCTTTTAGTCACAACCTCAGTTGTTTTAGCCTTTTAACAATATTAGCTATTTTTATGGCGGCATAGCAGTGCTATGTTGATGTACTGCAGTGTGGAAACATCAGTAGAAAAATAGGGCTCTGGAATGTCTGGAATGTTTCTAACATAACACAGCCTGTCTGCTTCCTCAGATTGGAGTTAAATAACATCTCACCACTGTCCTCCCCCTTCCACACTGCACTGTTGTCTTCCTAAGGAAAATAAAGTTTACCCATTAGGCTACCGTCGCTGACAGAATTGGAAGGTATAGGAATTCTGGACTGTTATATCAGTCCGTGGCACAGCAAGGGTTAAAACATCTTCAAGAATCACAGTGGAGAAATGTGGTGGGCCATTAGATAAAGGCTTTAGTTTTAACTCCTTGAGACATGTGAGGAATGTGGTTGGGGATCAGATAAAGTCTTCAACTTAAACTCATTGAGATATTTAAAAGCCTTTATATCTTACAACTTTTTACGTTGCTTACGTGCATGCACAAGAAACATGTTGCGGCAGATTGCTGCAGAAGCAGGTAGTGGAGGTGTGGCACTATTGTGGCCAATGCCCCTACTGCCTTTGGAGGCTTGGCCTGCGTTCCCCAATGGGGTGGCATGCTGCTGCTAACACTAGTTCAGCCAGCAAGCCACCACCTTGAAACATTTTAGCTGGTGCAATCAGGGGCCGCCTCATCATTGCAGCATCATCCACTGCAATGAAGGAGCAACCCGTCATTGCAAGGTGGTCCCTTGCATGCCCCTGACCCAGTTTATCAATGGGGAACCCAGTCCCTGTTGACATAATCTCTCCATCCCTATGTTTCTGCTGTAAGCTGAGGGGGTGCCCAACCCCCCTCAGCATCATGCTCCCCACCATCTTTGTTTGCCAACGGGGGGCCCAATCCCACTGGCTTCAGTCCTTCCTTCCTTCCTGACTGAATTTGCCAATGGTGGAGCCCATTCCTCGTCGGCAAAATGTATACCATCCCCCCAATGTGTAGTCTGATGAAGGGGGTGCCCAATCCCCCTCGGCTTGTCCACCACCCCTGTAAGTGCCAATGGGGGTGCCCAATCCCCTGCCGACTACAGCTCCCCCCCAAAACAACACCCAGCATGCCAAATGTCCCTATAAAAAACTGTCTCTATGTTTTTTTTTTTTACTCCTGTAAACAAGAAATGGTCCTCATCGAGTCCAGCGGCCCCACCACTCAACCCGCATACCCTCTGCGCCCCCCACCCCCTCACTCCTATACTTACCTCCTGGAGTCTGGTGCGACGATCTTCGTGGACCGGGAACATGTCTGCACTCTTCAAATCTGACCGCAAACTGAGGAAATGCCGGTAAGCTATATAATGGCATAAATTGTTTTTTTTCAACTCTCAATGTTTTTTTTTTTACTCCTGTAAACAAGAAAATGGTCCCTCATCGAGTCCAGTGGCCCCACCACTAACCCGCGCACACCCTCTGCACTCCCCACCCCCCTCACCCCATACTTACCTCCGGAGTCTGGTGCGACGATCTTCGTTGGACCGAGAACATGTCTGCACTCTTCAAATCCGACCGCAAACTGAGGAAATGGCGGTAAGCTGTATAATGGCATAAATTGTTTTTTTTTTCAACTTTGGTGCATATCTCAGCATTTTTGGAATTTTGGATAAATTTCCAACATGGAGTTTTTGGGACCCCCTCCTGTGAATTCAGCCACTGTCATGGTGTTATTCGGTCCTGAAAGGTGATTTCACAGTTACTGCATGGAATCACCTTTCAGGATTGATTAATGAAATGACAGTGCCAGAGTTCATGATCAAAAGCCTATGTTGCAATTTGTGGAAAAAATCCAGCAAATGTCTGTTTTACAAGCGTGTGTTGCGCAGTGCTGTTATGCACGCCGTAACTTCATGAATTTGCAATATTTTTAATCCAGATTTTCAACATTGGCATTTTTCTGCACCTCCTTATGAACAGTATAGCTGTCATTTTTCCCATCCTGGCTGAAATGTGTTTTCAAACTTCCGGCGCAGAATAGCGCGGTCGCTGTGGGAAACCAGTGTTTGGGACACATTAAGAAAATCACAGCGACACTGTTCATGAGCAGAGGTCCTAAAATGCCTATGTTGAAAATTTTGTGGTGACAGTACATAAAATGACTGTGTTACAACCATGCGTTGAGCAGTTTACACGCACGCTCGTAACTTCAAGACTTTATAATATTTTTACTCCAGGTTTTCAACATTACCATTTTTCCACACCTACTTATGAACTGTACAGTTGTCATTTTATACAACCTGGCCAAATGGCGCGATCGCTGTGGTAAATTAGTTTTGGGAATAAACTGAGAAAATGACAGTGATGCTGTTCATGAACAGAGGTCCTAAAATGCCTATGTTGAAAATGTGGTGATGAAAGTCCATAAAATGACTGTGTTACAACTGTGCATTGCACAGTTTCCACACACCCTTGTAACTTCGCAAATTTGTAATATTTTCACACCAGATTTTCAACACTGGTATTTTTTCACACCTCCTTATGAACAGTACAGCTGTCACTTTTCACATCCTGGTCAAAATGTGTTTTTGTGCTTCCAGCGCAGAATAGCACAGTCGCTTTGGGAAATCAGTGGGACAGATTAAGATCGAGCAAGTGAGAGAGGGGGAGCGACTGAGCTCAACTGAGCTCTGTCAAGACTGCTGCGGATTTCTTTGTGGGCAGAAAAAAGTGCCATTGTAGGCAGGAGCCCAGTACAAAAGGGCAGCCTGCAGCACCAGGAGAAACAGACCTAGCGACTGAAGGAGAGTTAGTGAGGAAGCTCAACGGAGCTCTGTCGGGATTGCTGCAGATTTCTTTGTGAGCAGAAAAATGCATCAATGCAGGCAGGGGCCCAGTACAAAACAGTAGCCTACAGCGGTGGGTCAAACAGAACAAGCGAGTGAGAGAGGGGGAATGAGTGAGCTCAACAGAGCTCTTTCAGGACTGCTGTAGATTTCTTTGTGGGCAGAAAAAGACACCAATGCAGGCAGGAGTCCAGTACAAAAGGGCAGCCTGTAGCGCCGGGAAAAACAGAATGAGCAAGTGAGAGAGGGAGAGTGAGCAAGCTCAACAGAGCTCTGTCGGGACACCTGTGAACTTCTTTGTGGGCAGAAAAATGTGCCAATGCAGGCAGGAGCCGAGTACAAAAGGGCAGCCTGCAGCACCGGGAAAAGCAGAACAAGTGAGTGAGAGGAGGGAGTGAGAGAGCTCAACGGAGCTGTGTCGGGACTGCTGCAGATTTCTTTATGGGCAGAAAAAGGTGCCAACACAGGCAGGTGCCCAGTACAAAAGGGCAGCCTGCAGCTCCGGGAGAAACAGAATAAGCAAGTGAGAGAGGGGGAGTGAGTGAGCTTAACAGAGCTCTGTCGGGACTGCGGCGGATTTCTTTGTGGGCAGGAAAAGGCGCCAATGCAAGCAGGAGCTCAATACAAAAGGGCAGCCTGCAGCGTTGGGAGAAATAGAATGAGCGAATTCAAGTTCAAGTTTATTGCAGGAAAACTCCATTGAGCAAGCTCATTCACAAGGAGGTCCTGTGACATAAACACTTATAGTACAAACACAGATAGGTAATAACAGTATATACATGAAATACAAGTTACATGATACAGGCTGGATATACATACAAGGGTACCACATAGGGTGACCGCAGGTGGTAAACATTGATATGAGACAGGGAAGCGACTTACAGGTCGCATACTGATAAATGAAACATGATGACTGGTGTGTGTAATACATATACAGTATTTTGGCAGCTAGAACAAACAACAGTCTGCAACTGATATGGGGGGGAGGAGAAATTTGATAGAGTAGCAGTGGAGCGCAAGCAAAGATAAAGCCAGGAGTAGAAGGGAAAGAGAAAGCAGTTAATATGACAAATCAATTATACCTTACCAGTGGATAAATATGGCACACATGGGGAAGGAAGAGACTTAATGACAGTTACAGGTGTCTTTTATTTTGGCTGAACTTAGCAATTTGTAGAAGTTTATTGAAACTGTGCTAGTTAGTTTCAATACGGTTTGTAATTGGTTCCAAATGGAGGAAGGGCATATGCAATAGCATTTACCAAAGGAAGTCCGTGCTTGGTATGTCAAGCATAATAAAGTCAGATTTTTTAATGAGTATGCACTATGTGAGATACTAATAAGGGAAGAGAGATAGCTTGGCAATTTCTGCAGGAGCAGTTTAAGAGTCCATAGCCCAGCATGGAGCAGGCGTGCCTAGTAGTAAGGGATGTCCAACCAACATGCATATAAGTCACAGTGGTGCGAACGGTAAGGGGAGTTGGTAATGAACCGTAACGCACGGTGATAAAGGATGTCCAGTTTACTTAGATTTGCAAGAGTGGTGGAGGAATAGATTACATCGCCATAGTCGAGTAGGGGGAGAAAAGTGGCATGTACAAGCTTGTTTCGAGTTTCAAGGGGGAAAAGGGGCCTATTTCTGTAGAAGAAACCTAACCTTGCTTTTAACCTTCTAGAGACATCTTCGATGTGGTCACTGAAAGATAATTTATTGTCGATCCAGATACCTAGATATTTAAATTTGGTTACAACTTCCAGAGGCTCGTTTAGCATGGTGACAATGAAGTCTTGGGCAAGAGTATTGGGGGGGCCTGAGACAGCACTGCGGGGGAATATCATCGCTTTAGTCTTCTTAGCATTGAGCAGAAGCTTTGCCTTTATTAGATTATGCTTCAAGTTGTGCAGTCCGCTTGAAGCACTCCCTTCACTCAGATAACGATGAGCCAGAAGTATACAACACAGTATCATCTGCAAAAAGTGCAGATTGGACGTAGATATGTTAGCATCTAAGTCATTGATGTACACAGAGAAAACAAGATAGGGCCTAAGATGGATCCTCTGGGGACTCCTCTTGCAACTGGCAAGGCAGCAGAAAAAGCCTTCCGCCTTTACTTTTGGAATCTTCCAGTTAGGTAGCTAGAGAACCACTGGGTGGTATGGTATTGGCACCCAACTTTGCAAGGCAATTGACTAATAGTTTGTGATCAACAGTATCAAAAGCTTTGCTGAGGTCCAAAAGACTGCACCAGTTACCTTCTTAGCATCTATAGCAGAGATCCAATCATTGGTTACTTTTGCTAGTGCAGTGATTGTGCTATGATTAGCCCGAAGCCAGATTGAGCTAGGTATGAGAGAGAGAAGGTTTCCAAGTGAGATTTTAACTGAATATGGATCAGTTTATCGAGAACTTTAGAAAGGATAGGCAATATGGAGACAGGCCTATAGTTGTTTACATCGCATGGGTCACCAGATTTAAATAGAGGGAGGATATGTGCTGATTTCCAGCAGGACGGCACAGCAGCAGATGTAATGGAAAAATTGAAGATGAGGAGAATTGGGGCAGTGAGATGGGCATAGCCTGACCTTAGGAAAAAGGGTTCCAAGCCATCGTCCCCTGCACTTTTTTTGTTGTCTAAGTTAAGAAGAGAATCTTCTACTTCTTTATAAGTTATCTCGTGCAGTTGGAAGGGACTGGGTGCAGGACTAGATGTGCCGGGAGGGGTATGCTGGCTCACCGCAGCACCAGCATAAGGTGATGAGTCAAAGCTAATCCAGCTGTGGCAAAGTGGGAGTTAAGTTCCTCCAGGATTAGGGACTTGTTTTCCACAATCGTGCTACTTGCAACTATCTTTGTTGGGACAGAGGGGCCAAGTAATGGCGCCTTCTATAGCTTTGATAGTCTTCCATATTTTATGAGGGTTACCTTTAGCTTGTTCGAGAGTAGAAATATAATAGTTAGCTTTTAGCAGAGTGAAGTTTTTCACACAGTTATTCCTGGCTGTTCTAAAGGCCTGCCAATCCAAGATTCTTTGGAATGTCTAGTTTAGCCCAGAGCTTATCTCGAAGCTATAAGGGCTGCCTCGAGATCCGTGTGGACCAGGGATTGGAATTGTTCCGTCTTTACTTTGATGAAAGGGCATGCTTATTTATTATTGTAGTGAGTTTGTCATTAGGATGCAAGCTGCCTTGTTGACATCTTTGGCTAGGTAAAGATCTTGCCATCTGATCGTGCTCAGGTCAGATAGGAAGTTTACTGCACTGAATTTGCGAAAGGATCTTTTGTTATAAAGATGGGTTGAGACGGCCTTAATTTGAGATCTTATGCAAGCAACAATTCCATGACCGCTCTGTCATTGTGAAACACTGCCAAATGAGATATTTTGTGTGGATGGTGGTTAGTACCACATCTAGAATGGAACTGTTGACAGTATTTAGAGTGTTGTTCCTAGTAGGTTCACTGACTAATTGCCCAAGACCTAGCTCGTCACAAAGGGATTTGAGGCGTGTGATTTAGGTGACAGCCAGTCCATATTTAGATCTCCTAGAAATATTGTTTCAGTTTTTGCATCTACTAACATGGATTTCAAAGATTAAGGACTTCATCACCACCAGGCGGGGTCTATAGCCACCTAGGATAGTGATACATTCCGAGGAGGGGAGATGAAGGCTCAGCTGAAATCAACTCAAATTCCTTGGCTAGAGATTTGCAACTAATATTGGTGACCAAGTACTTAGATTTGGCATAGATAACCACCCCCCTCTAGACTCTCTATCTGCTCTAAATAAATTGTAGCCCTGCAGTGATATTTGTTGATCAGTGTTCGTCTTTTTTAACCACGACTCAGTAATTATGATAAGGTCTGGGTTAACGTGTGCAGCCCAGGCTTGCAGCTGTACAAGTTTTTTAGGCAGGCTTAAAATGTTGACCATCATCATTTTGAGACCTGTGGCCTCAGCAAAATCGATAGGCGAGGTAAGTTGTAGGGGGGCCAGGGTTGAGCTCCACATTTCCTGAGCAGAGAAGAAGCAGAAGTATAACTTTCTTTAAGGAGCTTATAAGAATGGAGACTGCTTTTTATTTCTTATGACAACCCATATCGTGCTATGAAGACGGTGCCACTGTAATGACAGTTGATTGTGATCAATGTAAGTGCTTGGGTAGACATAGGTGAGGACAGTAGCAAAGGGGTGTAGGCTAACCGGGGAATAGGCTAAAAGGGAGAGGAGAATGACAGAGTGTCTGCACGGTGAGACTGTTATAACATTAGGTATTGATAAGGTACATTGGAGAACTGAATTGCATTGAGGTACTTCGAATTGCACTGTATTGTTGAAAACTCTGCACCTTAGGAGCAATAAAACACAATAAGGAGAGCCATGGTCCCAGATTGAGTGGTCTCATGATTTGTATTAGTGCAATATTTTCTAGGCAAGAAATTTGCCCACCCAGGTACCCATTTAAAACCTAGATGAGAAAATACAGCAGAAAGGGGAACAAAGAGATCAGGAGCAGCTTAATTAGTGGCCATCCTCCCTTCAGACTCAAGTCCCCTTGTAGCAGAACCGGGAAAGAAGCAGAATGATAATGCAGGCCATATTGCTCATGAAAGAATACGGTGATTTATGTAGAAGACCAAGAATCCTTCTAGTGGCAGGTCTGTATAACCTGCTAATGGAAAACTAGCCAAAAAAAAAAAAAGTAGTTAGATTCTATCGGCACCAAGGCAGAGTGCTTGGATTGGGGGGCAAGAAGAGCAGTCAGACAGAAGAGGTGTAAGCAATTTAAAACAGTAGTAGAAATTACAATTCAGCTAATACAGTAGAAAAATTCCTAATAACACAGTAGAAATGTGCTTAGTTCTATGGAAAGTCTAACAAAGTGCCAGGTGTCTATAGCAGGGGAAAACTCCTGCCAATCAGAGTGGGTTTGCTGGTAGGCATCCTGGGGGGGGGTGTAGGGGATGGCAAAGAGGGATGGAGGAAGAACAACTAGGGAGTGAAACCGACCCAAGTATCAGAAGTACTGCTATCTCCCTTCACAGTTCTTTTAATATCCTTGGGTGTATGCCATCTGGTCCCATGGCTTTGTCCACCTTCAATTTAGTCACCTCCTGCAGGATTCTTCTGCCTGTAAATGGACTATTGTCCATCTCTTCACGCCTTTGCAACTGCTGTACTGCTGTGGCCCTTTCCCTTCCCCCATTTCTGTGCATACTGAACAGAAGGATGCAGTAGATGTCCTAAGCAACATCCAGCATTGACAAATGCTTGTTTCTTCTTGTGGCAGCTGCCAAGTTTCTTTGTTGTGTTTTTTTGGGGGGAGGATCCTAGGCAGAGGGGGGAAGTTTGGTGTGCAACATGGTACACACAACCCCCCTCCCCCCAACACACACACGCACTCTTCTCTCTGTTTTTCTTTGCAGGGCTAGTTTTAATGCCGACACTGACAGTCTATTCCAAGTGTCGACTTTCTCTTGTCTTTTAAATGCCCAACTGTCCAAACAGCCTGCCAAAGTACTGCATTAACGTCACCAAAGACATAAACAGAAGCTTGACTTTTGCAATAATTGATTTATTTTTGCATTGTTATTGCAAAGTATTTGTGGTCAATGTGTCAGTGCTAAACCAACACTGTTACTGACTGCTCCAGAGTTCTGTAACCGGGGCCATTATACTTCACACTGGATATAGATGCAATATTCCACTGAAAATAAGATGTTGCAACTCATTTGAGCTGTCCTTGGTAAATAAATTGTAAACAACATTAGGATGCTCTCTATGATGTCAGCACCTCACCAGTGCTGTATTCCCATGCTGATATCATAAGTCCCCATCCTCTACTGAAATGACAAACTGTGTAAATAACTACCTGCATTTGCTATAAGGAATATCCCTCTGAAAACAAGATACTGCATCACAGCTGGTCACTACTGGGGAAAATACACTGTAACAATAGATACAGTCAGGACCTCACTTAAAATGAGATGCTGCATGTTAAATTACCTATCCTGAGTAACTACATTGTAAAAACATATAAAAGCAAGACCCCACTGAAAATGAAATATTATAGCTTAGCTGTCCTATCCTGCTAATCACATACACTCACACCCTTTGTGTGTGCACAACTGTTTTAACAGGTGTGTGTGCGTTTGTGTGTGTGTGTTTGTGTGTATTTTCATGGGGGGGGTGTATGTCCAAAATCACTGTTCATTGCATTACCTTGACATTTATGGTTTTGTTTTTCTACTATTGGTGTGCAAATGTGGGACGTTTACATCGCAATAATACAAGTACAACTAAGTCACACATTAATTCTATATCTCTTTTCCGGTATCAGTCATTCTCCTAGTTTTTATTTTGTTAAGTTGATAACTATTTAATTGTTTTTTTGTGAGTTCCGTGGCTCATTGCATAGTAAGTTATTTTTGTCAGTTTATAGGCATAATTGTCATGTTTATTTTTGTTATACTTATTCAATTTATATGTATTTTATATTCTGTGTTTTTGTATCTGTTATCTTTTCCTCTCTCCGCTTCTCCCAGGACTCATCTGAAAACGAGCTGTTACCAGCTCAATACATCTTTCCTAGTAAAACCTTAGAAATAAATGAATGAATGAATGAATCTTTTATCACATTAATGTATTAACAGCCATTGTGATTCCAACCAGACCTTGCATAAATAGACGCCTACTAGCTTGGCATAAAAACAATAGCCAACAGTGGTTAAGTAAAAGAAAAAAAATAGCCAAATTATTAAAAAGGTCAGATGGCTCAGGGGCTAATATTAAGAGCCAACACTGACTATGCAACCCACAGTTGCTGGTGCTGTCTACCCTGCTTCACCTCCCTCTGGTGGGCTACCATCAGGCACCTCCTCCACCTTCAACAAGAGGCTCTTCGAGTCTCCATACCTGATGGCAGCTGTATTCTGTGTCCCCTTCCTTCAGTGCCCACTCTTCTCCTACCATCTTCAGTGTCCTCTCTCCTGCTCACAATGTGCCAGCACCCACAGGAGCACAAGGGTCCTAACATGGCCTGATCTAGTAAACAACTCTTACACTACAGTGGACATCAGTGATAATGCTAATTACCCTCACATACTAATGTACTGAATAATGCTAATTACCCACACATACTAATGTACTGAATATGTACAGAAAGCATAGCGTACTTAATCTAGGTGGTTTGCCACTCACTAGTACCCACCATTCTCTTACTGGTGCTTATTCTCCTCATGGGCAATGAAATTCAGGATGAACCTGGTGGGATATAGGGTTCTGGGTTTCAAACAGGTTTCCTTGGTCTTGTCATCATGTAGTATTTGGTAGACTCCAGTCCATGGCTACATGTGCAGTACAGTGTCAACCTTCCATGGTGGATGCCAATTGGCCATAACCCAGACTGGAAAGGAGGGTGTTGAAGGGTTCCCAGCCTCCAAATGCACAGATGTCAGATCCAACTACGAGACTACAACGGAGAGATGCCCTATGGATGGTGGACACAAAGCACCCTTGTAACACAAAGGATCATTACTGGTACTGCCAGAGAGACTGTCTCCAGGGTACAATACCTTAAGAATGTACTCCTAGTCAAGATGGAACTGGAGTGGGAGGTGAAGACATCCAGAAAGTGTATCCATGTATGTACAGGGAGAGACTGAATAACTGTGAGTACTGCTGGTGGGGGAAGATCATCAGGGTAATGATTGCCTACAGGTCCCTAAACCAGACTCAAGCAGGAGACAGGTTGTTGGAAAGAAACCTTTTGAAGACTGTTGAAATGGAGAACATGGTCCTGATGGGAGACATAAACCTTCCTTATGTGGACTGGGACATATCCAAGGTAAGGAATGCACAGAGCCAGGCCTTAGTAGATGCTTTTAAGAACTGCTTTCTAGTACAGCATGTGGCCATCCTCTCATTGCCAAGTTTGAGGTCATTTACTAGCAAGCAGTCTATGGAATAAACTTTGACCTTGGAGCTGTTTCCTGCTGGGCCCCAGGTGGAGATGGAGTGTTTAGATATTTGTGCTTTGTGTTTCCTGGCTTGCCTGTGAGGTTGGGACATGAATATTCATGACTCAACCCTCTCTTTCTTGCCTATAAAATGAAGAGGCCAATTGGGCCTTGCAGCTTCAAGCTTCCAGTAGGGAGTTAGGCAATGTTTGACAACAACAGAAGCATAGAGGAAAAAAGTAGGCCCACAGTAAAGCAACACTCCCCCAATTTGGGAAGGAAGAGGCCTCTCCAATGCCAGCCTGGAGAAGATCCCAGAAACCTTGCTATGAGATGGAATATACCAGTTAATCCCACTTGAGAGTCACCTAAGAAGTATCAGGGAATAGTGGTGGGACTCCTGTCAAAGGAGTTCCCCAGGGGCTCTTGCGGGCCCACTCCTAGTTGAGCAGTAGCAGTGAAGCACAGGAGTCCACCACCTGGGAAGCAGGTAAACAAGATAACCTAGGTAAAGCAAGGTCTGGCGTATAACTCCAGGAATCTGGTAAATGTTTTTTATGTTTGCAAAGTTAACGACAAGAAGAAAACATTTTGCAGCAGTTTAGAGAGAAGCGGTTGTGGAGGTGTGGCAGGTGGTGGCCAATGCCAACACTGCATTTGTAGGCTTGGCGGTATGCACCCAGTGCAGTCCCAGTGTCCTGAAGACACTGGTTCTGCAGAAGTGACACCAACTTGAAATGATTTGGCCGCTGCAATGAGGGGCTACTTCGTCATTGCAGCATCAGCAATTCTTCTGCAATGAGGGAGCGACCTTTCATTGCAGGGTGGTAGCTTGCCTGTTGTAATATTTCTGTGAACATGCCTCACAGTCCCATGTAAGCAGACGGGGTGCCCAATCCCCCTATCAACATGCCAATGACCCAATTCATTTGCTGATGGAGGAGCCCACTCCCCATCGGCATAATGTCCCCCTCCATTTATTGTGTGCTGAGGGGGTGCCCAAATCCCCCTTGGCATCATGCCCCCACAAACAGTCTTTATTTGCCTAGGGCAGGCCAAATACCCATTGGATTAAGTCCCCCCATTCCCTAAAACACAGGCGGCACACTGGGAGCCCACCCAAGTGTGCACAAATGAAGTCTGAAAAAAAGAAACCTTCCCGTGATGTCCTTTTTATTATTTTTGTCCCTGAAATAAAGAAAACAATCCCTCACAGTCTGTCAGGTCCCCTCCCACAACCCGAACCCACCCTCTACGCACCCCACCTGCCCACACCCCCCTCACCCCATACTTACCTCCGGAGCCCGGCAGGATGATCTTCAGTGGATGGAAACATATCTACACTCTTCAAAGCCGACCGCAAACTGAAGAAATGCCAGTAAGCTGTATAATGGCATAAATAGGGCTTTTTCAATTTATGTGGCTATCTCTGCCACTTTTTGGACTTTTGCCACCACATTTTCAACATGGCTTTTTTTTTTTTTTTTTTCAATTACTTTACCAGGTGAGACATACTAAGCTGAAAGCTTGTTTGCAGGTGCAACCTGGAAGCACGAGGAAGTTAAGTGACTTGCTCAGGGTCTCACAGTATGCAAGTGGGGGCTGTGGGATTCAAACCCAGGTCTCCAGATGTGCAGCTCAGAACCTTAAACCACTGTACCATACTACTTCACAAGGACCCCTCCTCATGAATACAGTCACTGTCATGACGTTATTCGGTCCTGAAAGGTGACTTTGTGGTCACTGCGCAGAATCACCTTTTGGGACCGATTAACAAAACGACAATGCCACTGTTCATGAAGTGGGCTCTCAAAAAACCTATGTTGCAAATTTGGTGAAAAAAATCCAAAATATGACTGTTTTACTAGCATGCATTGCACAGTTTCCACGCTCCCTCACAACTTCACAAATTTGTTATAATTTCACTCCAGACTTTCAACAGTAGCATTTTTTCAGGCCTCCTTATGAACAGTATAGCTGTCATTTTTCACATCCTGGATGAAATGTGTTTTCGAACTTCCGGCGCAGAATAGAGCTCTCGCTGTGGTAAATCAGCGTTTGGGACACATTATGAAAATCCCAGTGACACTGTTCATGAGCAGAGGTCCTAAAATGCCTATGTTGAAAAGTTGGTGGCGAAAGTCCATAAATTGACTGTGTTATGAGCATGCATTGTGTAGTTTCCACGCACCCCTCGTATCTTGACAAATTTGTAATATTTTCACTCCGGATTTTCAACATTGGCATTTTTTCACACCACCTTATGAATAGTACAGCTGTCATTTTTCACATCCTGGCCAAAATGTGTTTGCGCACTTCCAGCGCAGAATAGCGCAGTCGCTGTGGGAATGAATGTTCAGGATAGATTAAGAAAATTGCAGTGACACTGTTCATGAGCAGAAGTGCTAAAATGTCAATGTTGAAAATTTAGTGACAAAAGTCCATGAAATTATGGTATTACGGGCATATGTTGCGCAATTTCTATGCACCCTCATAATTTTGCACATTTGTAATATTTTCACTCCAGATTTTCAACATTGGCATTTTTTCACACCTCCGTATGAACAGTACAGCTGTCATTTGTTATGCCCTGCCTAAAATATGCATTTATACATCTGGCACAGAATAGGACAGTCACTGTGAGTAATTAATTGTTTGAGGCAGATTAAGACAATCATAGTGACAGTGTTCATGAGCATAAGTCACAAAATGCCTATGCTGAAAATTTGGTGAAATAATTCCACTAAATGACTGTGTTACACACATGCATTGCACAGTTTCCACATATGCTTGGAAGTTCAAGCATTTTTAATATTTTCACTACAGATTTTCAACGTAGCCATCTCTTCACACCTCTCTATGAGTGGTACAGCTGTCATTCTTCACATCCTGCCCAATCTGTTTTTTCATACATCTGGCGCAGAATGGCACGGTCACTATGGGAACTCAAAGTTCTGGACACATTAACAAAATCACAGTACCACTGTTCATGAGAAGAAGTCCCAAATGCTTTCATGAGGTGTGGGTCACAAAAAGGCCATGTTGAAAATTTGTAGTGCAAATACCAACAAACGCCCAGAGGGTTAGGGTTTCTAACCATAATGTCCCACCCTGTACAGACTCACAGGCATCAGGGGTGTGCATTTGGATTGCTGACTGTAATGCTTATACCATTCCACCCCCACCCTGCAGCCAGTGACAGGCATCAAGGTGTGCCTTGGACTCTTCGGCCCCAGAGTTCACCCCATTCTCCTACACTGCACCCATTTCAGTGCATGCCCTTCTGGAATGGAGTGACTATAAAGCCGAATACCCCAAGGTACACCTTAACACTTGTCAGTGTCTGCAGGATAGAGTGAGGTGACATGGCATGAGCGTTATGGTTGATGACCCAAATGCATACCCCAATGCCTGTCCTTCTCTGCAGGGTGGAAGTGGGGATGGCGTGAAGTTCAGTACTTTCCCAATACTAATACCAGCAAGCAAACATTCGGCATTGATAAATGCTTGTTAGGAGTAGAGGTGGTGTTTGGGTAATGGCCATGGCACCTGTGTGCATGGTAAGTGTCAAGATCAGTCAAGTCCCACAGCAGTTGAGCTAGGTGATGGAGTCTGAATTTGGAGAGGGTCAAAGTATGTGACCAAGGCTGTATGGTGCAAGAGAGGCATCATGCAAGGACTGGACTGACTGGTGCAATAGTTTCAGGGAGCCATAAGGCGGTCTCAAAGTTTGCAATATGTGTCATTATCTGGTACTTTATTTAAGCACAGGCATTGCCCCCAAACATAGTGTCTCACCTTGCATGGGAAAGGTGCCACTAGTGTGCAGTCCTCTGGAATAATCTTTCTGAGCAAATAGTAAATGCAAGTGCCTACCATAGTATGAGGTTAAGGCATAGGAAGTTATGAAATAATAGTGGTCTGACTTATGAAGTAGTCCTCATGGGGACTTGTGGAACCAGTCTCTCTCTCTCTTTTGGAACCAGTCTCTCTCTCTCTCTTTCTCCCTCTCTCTCTCTCTCTCTCCACTCAGCTCAAGGCCAGTTTCTAAAGTGTTCTCTAAGGGTGAAACCTGACCCTGAGAGTTGTCTTCTTGGGGGGTAGTGCTTGGAGACAGGATATGTGGATATTTGTGTACAGTGTTCAGACTCAGCTGGAAGCAGGAAGCTCTGTTATGAATATTCATGGTCCTGCCCTCCCCAACTGTTTATGACAAGGGGTAATAAGCCTGGGAAAAGTAGGCATTAGAAAGCCCAAGGATGGAAGTATATTGAGATCTGAATCCAGAGGGAGAAGAAGAGAGTCCAGACTCTGGCTGTGATCGAGACAGTGGTCTGTGAGCCCAGGGATGATGGCAGGATCCCTGGGTCTGAGTGGTATTGATCCTCTTTGGAGGCCTCCAGGGCAACACTAGCAGGCAGTGCTGGGAGGATGGCCATCCCAGGAAGGCCTCAAGGACCCCAGAAGATTGGAAAATGGAATGATACCATCAGGATTAGTGGAGGGCTACTGCTCAAAAGAGGTCTTTGGGATCTGTAAGGATCAGCTCCTGCCATTACAACTCAAGCTTGAAGTCAAAGCACCAGTTGAAAAGGGCACATTTGTAAGTAACACAGTTCTGGAAAGCACATGCTGTCCAAGTGCAGGATCTGGATGCCGCTGAGAGGACAAGCATTTCTAAGTCAATGCAAAAAAAGCAAGAAAACAGCAGCACTCCAAGTCTGGAGATGCACTGGCACCAATGACAAAAGATAACACTCCAAATCTTGTCAGGAACAAAGTTTATTGAAGTGTTATGGATTGTGGTGCCAGTGATGAAGCACCTCTTGAGTAAAGTGACAACACCTGCAAATGTGATGGGTCTGTGTTAGCACCTTTTTGCGTTGTCACCGCAATCTGCAGCACCTCAATAAATATACAGAAGAGATTTGGAGTGGTGTATTTCATTGTTGGTTTCAGTGTATCTCCAGACATGGAGTGCTGCTGTATTCTTGCTTTGTCACATTTGTCAGTAAGCCTTGTTTTATGGATCTCCTGCAAAGTATTAGGAAACCCCAGGTAACGTACTGCATTGCACCCAGCAGGTAGCCAAAACTGAAAACCAAAAAGTGCGGTACACACCAGAGGAGGTTGAAGAATTTATTGATAAAGGAGGAACGTGGGGCTAGCTCCCTGATTTACTGACTCAGTGTGGAGTCTTCTTTAGTGGGCGACTTTGCTGTCAGTATTGTCTATTTGGATCTACTATGAAATCCTGGCATAAGTCTGCCCGACACACAGTATCCTGACTCCATTTGCCCAACAGTCACTTGCACAACAATCCAAGTGTGAGCACCACAGAGGTGATTTTATATTGCAGGGAATTTTGCCTCCCCGCACTCCCCATATTCAAATATAATCACCTCCACAGCACACAAATTTCTATTGTCAGGCAAGTTGCTGTTGGTCAAACAGATTTGGGATGTTGTGTGTCGGGCAGACACATGTCAGAGTTTTGTAGACCTCCCTGTTTATTTGGGGTTGGGAGCACCTTTGGAAGCAAAGCTGTAAACTCCACTCCTTGCTCTACCAGGTAGTTGAAATTCTTGGGTCATCAGGAGGAGGGGGCCTGGCAAGAGCTGGGGTCAGTAAGACCTCATGTGAAGGGGCCCGGCATGGAAGCCCATTTCTTCGGGTCATTAGCGCTATCAGTGCACTGTCGGAGGAAGGCAGCCATGGCTAAACCAGCTATCAGTTTAATTAGTAATGCTGTCATAATGTTGGGGACTGAGAGACATTTTCTGGCACAGAGCTTCTCCTAGGGAAGTGCTAGCCCTACCTAGGAGAGTGCCCTGACACAAATGGTCTTGGGAGCACCAGGGGGGTTAGGAATTGTAACAGAACCATTGAAATGTGCTTGGACCAGCTTGATCTAATATAATATTAATGCCCTAAATTCAGTGGTGAAACCTGGTAATGGTAACTGTGGGAATAGTGTAGGGTAGATAGGCCCTAAGAAATGGTGGGGATGGAAATCAGAGCCCCAATGTGTAATGCGCCATGTACAATGTGATGCAGCTAGTACTGTGCTTTAAAACGTGAACATGAAGAGTAAAGTGGCAAGGGAATGTCCCAGCAACTGTGTACCAACTAGGCAGCTTAACAAATGCAATCAGCTTGATCCCTGCTCCACTACTGGACTCAGTTTGTGTGTGGTCTCATGTTATTTGGTGCCCCAGTATTTGGTAATGGTGCCCCAAGTCCAGTGCTCACACCCATGGTGGCAAAAGTAATTTGTGCTGGTACAGGTTCTATTATGTGAGGCTGGTGCTCCTCTAATGAGAGATGCCATCATTTACCCCTAGACTCAGGGGGTGCCCAGCCCTCACAATTGCACTGGGGACATGTGTAACAGCTGAAGAAAGTTAAATAAACCACCTTCCTGGTTGATTCCCTCTCCAAGTGAACAGCCCATCTATGTGTGGTATCTTTGTTAATGGTGCCCTGAAGTCTCTTTTGTTCCTGTTCCCCATTTCCCTCACCCATGGTGGCAAGTTAAGATGCAAGGTATAAGCCTGTAACAACCCCCTGTCCTGGACAGGAAAGTCTCCAATACTCATAGAAACAGGGCAGGGATGGTAGGGGTTACAAGCATGTTAGGGAACCCCCTAGACCTGGAATTCTCAAGCCATGATAGTATTGAGGAAGTGCGACTGGGTCGCCATGCAGATGTTGGATGTTACTCACACTTACTACCCCTGCCTTGTGTCTATGCGAGCAACGAACAAGGTCAAGTAGCCTAGGCTATTTAGACTCCTCAGTTAGGGGATTCATTCCAGAAGAGAGTAGAAAAGTGTGCAGTGCCTCTACCCAAAGAACCATAAAGGGGCCAGGTCAAGTGTGTAGCACTACCCCCTGCGATGCAGTACCAACCCACCTCCCCACAGGTTACAGACACCTCCCTGAGACCAACCACATGTAGTATTTACATTTGAAAAAACAACAATTTGGTGCTCCAAAGCAGGCCTTAGGAGCAGGCTAGCACCGATGAACACAGCAGGCAGCAAACAGGTGGAAGAGCAGCAGGCCCTAGGCTAATGCCTATGGTCACTCTCTGGCAGTTCCATTTTCTGGCAAAGTGGTCACAACAGTGTTAAAGCATGTCAAGGTCCAAGTAAGGCCTAGACTGAGGTGTTCCCTCATTTCACGCTAGGGCACACACACAGTTGGTTTGCAAGTTTAGCCAGAGTGTGAACTCCTGACCTCACCTTTCCTTCAGTCATCCCAGAGAGAGCAGAGGTTGATCTCCTGCCTCTCAGTGCAGTTGTAGTTCTTAGGCTGTCTGCAGCAGCCCTCTTCCTCTAAGCACAACAATTATGTCCAGTTTTAACTGTAGCAACTCTAAACAGTGCAGTAACCACTTTTGCTCCGAGTCTGGCTAGGAGCTCAGCTCTTTTTCCTCAACATGTCTGTCACCTCCAGAAGCCAAAGAAGGGCAGCCTGAAACCCCTCCAAGCATTTAGGAAGGTTCCAGTGCAGGTCCCTGACATTAGGTTTCTAGTTTTGCTGACTTATAGTTCTTTGCTTCAGACTTGTGCAAAATGGTTGCCAGGCACACAGCAGGTCTGGCTCCCAGAGTGCCTCAGAGATTTCCTCTGTGACCCTCAGATTCTGGTTGGTTGATTCTGAGGTCATAGGGTCATCAAGATGGCAATGTCCATACTATTACAGAAACACTTAACTGCAGAGCCACTTGCTGTATGTCAAGCTGTTCTTTGTCCAAACCATTGGCAATCTATTTGTTAACATTAACTCCACAACCACATGGGAACCGGATGGAAACTATGGGACACTCCAGGACCCTAGACTTGGAAGCAGGAGGCAACAAGAGAAATGGGCAGCCACCCGAGAGGCAAACAGGTAATCTCTCAACTGTGTGTGTGGGGGGTACATCAATCCAGTCTATTTATGTCTATTTATATTGTCTGCCAGGCCCTGAAGGTGGCAACTTGGTCTGAAGTTGAAAGAAATTGTGGAAATGATCTGCAGGTATCCATTGTTCAGGAGCCTGCCTGTATTGCTGAATTCCGGCTGTGTAAAAGTGGAGTGCCACTCAAGAGACTGCATGCCACGAGCCAATAGCCACTGGCAAGGTGGAATTCCAATGAACCATTGCTGCACCATGGAGCTGGTAATCCCAGTTCAGGCAAAAGACAGAGACCGCAGCCTTCACAGCCACAACTTGGAGCCAGATAGGGGGACTGCTAATCATTTTCAAGTGGGGCAGATTGGGCTGCAGGGAGTCATGGGCATGAGCTTGAGTGATAGGGCACTCTTGATCCTTTTGGGGAGCCAGACTGTGGGGTCACTCTTATGTCTGGACTCACTTGTGGACCAAGAAACCTTGCGTTGGGCTCCCATTCTCCAGCCTGTCTACAGGCCGAAAGTGACAAGCTGCTACATTCTGTAAGCAAGTCAAAGAAAGTGGAAAGCTGCCAGATCCTGTTATTTCATCCAGCCCTTTCTGTTGTCCATTTGCTCTGCTGCCCCATGGCACCATTCACTGTTCTTCTCCCTCAAGTCCACTATGCAGAACCTGAGATCCAGTGTCTACAGAATCGTGAGTAACACAGGGTTTGCCCTGATCAGGAATTGTGGTTTAAAGTTGTTTGCAAGTGTACAGCTGTTTAGCTTCTACAAGCTTCAACAGTGTTTCAAGGGCCCCAACGCCAGGCAACTTGCAGCAATGTGTAGGCCTGCACCAGTTTTGGTATTCAAATAGACTCAAGGGGGCACTGATAACAGTGGGAAGGTGGATTAATGTGCTCTGGGGAGGTGGGCACTGTTATTAAAATCTGTTTGCATTTAAAGAACAAATAATTTTCTGCTCTCCAATTCCCCCTTCTCCCCCTAATAAAAGATTTATGATTGTTCATGCTAAAAGTGATCATGAGTACATTATTAGCTACAGTCTTTAATTATATGTATTTTACAGTATTGCTAAACAGGGTGGTATTCTCTGTGTGGGCTGACTAGATGGGGAGGTGTGTAGGTATAGCATCACAGGGGGGTGTACTACGCAAACACCTGACCTGCTATTATTTTACTCGGTGGAGGCACCACCTAATTTATTTATTTATTTATTTACTTATTTATTCATTCATTTATTCATGTATTCATTCATTCGTCATCTTGGAGTAACACCTTTGAGCTAGAAGCTCATTTATAAAAGTTCCACATCATTGTAAGATACAGAAAAGAGAATACTTTTGTGTACAAAACTTAAAAGTACAGACATTGGTAGGTACGGACATTCGTTACAAACACTGGTGAACACCAGGGATAAAACCATATGATGTTAAAGATAAAGTGCAAGAGATACTTATGATAGAGTACAGTCAGGTTAAATTGCAGATATTGATTACCTTGTGGTGCAGAGGACAGAGGCAAGTGGGTTGGGGAGAGGAGCAGAGGGTGAGCAGAAGTGCAGATAGGGCTGTCTTTGTCAAGGGGTTAAAGAGGGAGTGAGTGGAGAAGTGGGTTGAAAAAATTAGGGCAGACAGAGTCTTTGTCAGGGATTAATGAGGGAGTGAGTGAGTGAGTGAGTGAGTGGTTTAGGTTGAGAAAAATGAGAGAGAGGAGATCACATCTCGAGTATGGAGTCCAGTTTTGGAGGCCTTACTTGTGCAAAGACACAAAGTTGATTGAAAGGGTTCAGAGATGAGTGATCAAGATGACGCAAGGGATGAAGGGAAAACCATATGTACAGAGATGTAAGAAACTGGGGCTCTGCACATTGGAGAAAAGAAGAGAGAGAGGAGATGTAATAGAGTCCTTTAAATATGTCAAAGGGGTAAACAAAGGTGACCCAGAAAGATTATTTCACAAGAAGGAAGGCACCATAACATGGGGGCATGACATGTGACTACAGGGGGGGACACCACAGAGGCAACGTGAGAGGGTGATTCTTCACTGAGAGGGTGGTGGAGGCCTGGAACAGGCTACCAGAAGAGGTGGTGAGGTCTGAGACAGTGTCAGGATTCAAGAAAGCATGGGGTAGGCACATGGGGTTACAGAGGAGTGGGTGGGTGCTTTAAGAGAGGAGAGGGAAGACAAGTTGGGGGAAGGAGCAGACTATATTGGCCAAGAGGTCCTTTTCTGCCATCAAGTTCTGTGATTCTATGATACTGATGGTGGAGTGGAATGGGCAGTGTCGAGTGTGGGGTGGGAAATTGGGTGAGGAAGGCATGTGTTGGAGTAAGTGGATATGTGGGGAAGGGGAGGAAGACGAAGGGAGCAAAAGATGAGTAGGGGATGCAGGGTGTAAGGGGGGAAGGCCAGCGATGGAGAGTGTGAAGGGAGTTAGAACCTGCACTCATAGGAGCTGAGAGCTGTCAAGTGTTTGAGTAGTAATTTCTTAAAGGTTCCAAGCTTTGGCAAATTTACAACTTCTGAGAGGAGTTCATTGAGCCAGAAGAGTGCCTCGCAGGAAAATGATCTCTGTGCTAAGGAAGTGTGTCAGAATGGGATATTTAGGGCATTTCTTGTGTTACCTCTTGTCTGACACAAGTTAGAAGCAGGTTTAAGAAGGTTTCTTGGGGATGGTGGTGTCAAGGAGTGATTTTTTTTCTGAATAGGCATCCCTGGTATTTAATCCTCCCCTGGAGATTAAGCCACTTGGACTGGATGTATAGTTCGCAGGTGTGAGTGAGCCTGGGCGCAACTGGTACCAACCTACAAGACATTTTTTAGGTCTGTTCTGACCCTTTTTAGGACTGTGTCCATTGCAGCACTTTACACAATTAGTCCATAGTCTATGACAGAGGTTATGGAACTATTAACAGCCAGAGACAAGGCTGTGGGAGTCATACTTTGACGGTGTCTGTAAAGCAGCCCAATTCTGGTGTTGGCTATCTTTACAACATGGTCTGTATGATGGGTAAAGAATAGGGAGCTGTCCAGTGTGACGCCTAGATATTTAAAGTTACTGACCTGATCGAGTGGCTCCTCTTTGTTGTTCCAGATGGTCAGCTGGCTGGCTCTGTTTTTACTCTGGTGGTTAGCAAACAACATAGCTTTTGTTTTTTTCTTGTAATTCTGGAGAAGTTTGTTTTGTGTAAACCAGTCCTCTATTATGGAGAAACTATTTTGGAGGTTGGATTTTAGCAAGTTTGAATGTGGGCTACTGGAGAAGATGGCCACGTCATCGGCTTATAGCAGGATATTATCATGGCAGACAATGGGGAGGGAATTAAGGAACAAGCTGAAAAGGAGCGGGCCAAGGATGGTGCCTTGGGGGACACCAGTAGTCACCTGCCTACTGTCAGAGAGGGTCCCATTAATTTTTATTTGCTGTGATCTGTTGTCAAGGTAACTTTTAAACCAACCATGTCTGGTGATAGCTCGGATGCAAGAAGTTTGTTGAGAAGGATACTGTGGTTGACAATGTCCAAAGCTTAAGTGAGTTTGATGTATATCAACCCCACTAGCTGTCTGTTGTCAAGTGCTATGTGGATGAAGTCAGTGTATTCCAATAATGCATTATCTGTCACCACTTTTGGTTAAGAACCCCCAACTACCATCAGAACAGAACCCAGGCCCCTTAACCTGTATAGTAGTCAGCACAGGAAGATCAGTCATCGGTGTTCAGATGTGTGTGGCAAGTCAAAGCCCCTGATTACCCATGCCTGCCAAGTTTCTGGGGTGTTGGAGTAGGGTGGGTCACTAAGTAAGGTTTTGGCTTATTATTAATATAAATTTATGTAGCAGTACTCCTTGTATGTGGTGGTTGAGTGAACTGTGTGGGTTTGGGGCTTACTACATTTTCATTTATCCATGTTGTCAAGCTAGGTGTAGTGGGTGACTGACCAGTGATGGGGGACATAAGGGGCTTATTGTACTAACTTGAATTCATACACATGTGTGGGTGATTGAAAAGGCTTGGGCGCTTATTACATTTTAATTTTCAGATAATAATAATCAAGTGATGTGTATTACTGTAGTGGATGGGGAAATGAGAGCTTGGAAGTTACTGTTCTGTTGGGTTTGGTGGAGTAGGTAACTAAGCTGGGTGTTGGTGTTGGGCAGTAGGGAGGGATTTTTTGGTTTAGGGCTGTTTCACTGAGTAGGGTATAGAAACACCAACCTCATACAGCCCGGTACACTTAAACATGGAACATTCTGGGGGCATGAATATAATTTCTGGAAATATGAACATTACAAAAGGCTGCAAATTAATTCCGCCCTCCCTTACATCTATAGCCAATATTAAAACCCAATCCAGAGACATATGCCAAAACTGTAGCCAAATCAAAATCCTCCCCAATTTCTACCATCTCTATTGAAGATGCTGCAAACACCGTTTCAAAACCTGGTTACTAAACAAGGCCAAATGCCTATGCTCTCCAGAGTAATCTCCTGTCCTCTACCTCCGCTACCTGCTGCCAACTCAGCTCTTGTGACTGTCCTGCCCCCTAGCACTTTGTGCCACTCACTGTGTCCAGCCAACACCCTTGCGCCTCACCATGTACATTTCCTCTGTGTTTATGTATGTCCTTGTACATGACACACTTGTTTGAACTGTATGCATCTAATTGTCTCACCGGTTAATCGCTGTAAACAATTCCATGTCAGTTAAGCAAAGTAAAAATAGTGAGAGCAATTACAGTGATGGCATTTCGGCGACTGCAATTACAGCACCCATACATATGGGTGAGCACTGAAATGGTGACAGTTTGGCAAATGCTTGTTTTGTGGGGGGCTTCATCCCCACACTACTAAAATAACCGACTCTGAGGTCATAGCATCTTGGGGAGGAGGGAATGCATTTGTCATCGTTTTGGTGCTCGCCCATATGTACGGGCACCATAATTGCAGTCACTGAAATGCTGTCGCTATAATTGTTCTTGCTATTTTTAGTTCACTCGATTGATGTGCAACCCTGTAAACTATTGTACAATTACTTGATTTTCTTCCAGGCAAGTTGCTAATTAAGCTGTACAGTTACAGTATTTGGCTGCTGTTGACCCATTGTAAATTTGTTCTGTACTTTTTTTAATCTGTTACTGATTTTAATGTTGCTGTATTCCCATTTGTTATCCTCAGTATATTATGACTCTTGTGCCATGTGTTGTGGCCCGGGTCATGCCTGAAAATGGTCCTGAGGATCAGTGCACCTACCCAGTTATCAAAGACTTAAATAAATAAAAGTAAATAAATTAATATCATGAAAACAGTGTTATACCACAGACTCATATTAATGTTCAACTACACACTCACATTAACTGTGTTAACATGGTTGCTACTGATCAGTCGAAATGGTAACCTGCTGTACAAGTCAGAGCTGTACAACCCTCTCAAAATTTGAGTTTTTTAAAGATCCAGTGTTGAACTTCGAAAGATTGAAGAGGTTTGATTCTGAGCTCCATGGCCCCCACAAAGGTCAAAATTCTGTTACAATAAATCAATGTAATCTATTAAATTTGAGTATTTATGTTCTCCGGAAGCACCACCCATAACTCCCACAACTCCCCCACGTTCGGCCGGCACCCAGCCAGCCACCGACCGAGACCAGGACGCCCGCCTGCAGCTCCTTGGAAGCTGCCTGCCCTTGAACAGGGCTGCTTCAGCTCCCCCACGGTCGGCCGGCACCCAGCCAGCCACCAACCGAGACCAGAACGCCTGCCTGCAGCTCCTTGGAAGCTGCCTGCCCTTGAACGGGGCTGCTTCGGCTTCCCCACGGTCGGCCGCACCCAGCCAGCCACCGACCGAGACCAGAACGCCGCCTGCAAGCTCATGAAAGCCTGCCTGCCCTTGAATGGGGCTGCTTCAGTTCTCACGGCCGGGCCGGCACCCAGCCAGCCACCGACCGGCATCTCAGGACTCCTGCCTACAGCTCCTGGAAGGTATCGGACAGCGCAGCCACTCGGAACACGGGTGCTTCCAGCAAACCCGCTCTGATTGGTCAGGACTTTTCCCCTGCTTCAGCCACCTGGCACTTTTTACAAATAGATTTTCGATAGAACTAAGCACATTTCAACTGTGTAATAGAAGTTTTTCAACTGTATTAGCTGGATTGTAATTTCTACTAGTGTTTTAAAGTGCTTACACCTCTTCTGTCTCAGTGTTCGTCCTGGAGCCCCCCCATCCAAACACTCTGCCTTGGCTCTGAAAAGTCTAAACTGCTCAAATCTAACCCATCCTAACCTCTATGCTATTTAAGACCTGCTCTTTTTTCTTCTCTCCAGCTGCCTGCCCTTGAACGGGGCTGCTTCAGCTCCCCCACGGTCGGCCGGCACCCAGCCAGCCACCGACCGAGACCAGGACCCTCCCCCTGCAGCTCCTTGGAAGGTACGGGACAGCGCAGCCAATCGGAACACGGGTGCTTCCAGCAAACCCAATCTGATTGGCCAGGACTTTTCCCCTGCTTAGAAACATAGAAACATAGACTTTGGCAGCAGGTAAGGACAACTTGGCCCACCCAGTCTGCCCATTTCCCTACCTATTAAATAAGCTGCAGATTCTAGTTAACCAACAGCCTGCTTCCTGCAACCCCCCACTATAATTGCCTTATGTCTGTCCCATGCATGTTTGAATTCCCCCACTGTTTTATACCCCACAACCTCTCCAGGAAGGCGGTTCCATGCGTCCACCACTCTCTCCGTGAAAAATAATTTCCTCACATTACCCCTGAGCCATCCCCCCTCTAACTTTAAATTGTGCCCCCTTGTTCTTACACATCTCTTTTTCTGAAAGATGCTACCCTCCTGGACTTTGTTGATTCCCTTGAGGTACTTAAAAGTTTCTATCACGTCCCCCCTGTCCCTCCTTTCATCAAGGGTATACATATTAAGCTCTCTCAGTCTCTCTTCATATGGTTTTTGATGTAGGCCCTGTACCATTTTAGTTGCCCTCCTCTGGACTGCTTCCATCCTGTCTATGTCCTTGCGTAGATGAGGTCTCCAAAACTGCACGCAGTACTTCTGATGGGGTCTCACCAACTGTCTTTATAGAGGGATAACCACTTCCCTTTTTCTACTTGTGATGCCCCTCCCTATGCATCCCAGTATCCCCCTGGCTCTCCTTACTTACTTCTCACATTGCTTACCCACCTTTAGGTCATCTGATATGACTACACCCAGATCCCTTTCCATTATTGTTGTCATTGTTGTGCTTCAGCCACCTGGCACTTTTTACAAATAGATTTTCGATAGAACTAAGCACATTTCAACTGTGTAATAGAAGTTTTTCAACTGTATTAGCTGGATTGTAATTTCTACTAGTGTTTTAAAGTGCTTGCACCTCTTCTGTCTCAGTGCTCCTCCTGCAGCCCCCACCATCCAAGCACTCTGCCTTGGCGTCGAAAAGTCTAACTACCTTTTGTCTTACTAAACTGCTCAAATGTAACCCATCCTAACCGCTATGCTATTTAAGACCTGCTCTTTTTTCTTCTCTCCGGCTGCCTGCACTTGAACGGGGCTGCTTCAGCTCCCCCACTGTCAGCTGGCACCCAGCCAGCCACCGACCGAGACCAGGACGTCCACCTGCAGATCCTTGGAAAGTATGGGACAGCGCAGTCAATCGGAACACGGGTGCTTGCAGCAAACCCGCTCTGATTGGCCAGGACTTTTCCCCTGCTTCAGCCACCTGGCACTTTTTACAAATAGATTTTCGATAGAACTAAGCACATTTCAACTGTGTAGTAGAGGTTTTTTTTTTTTTTTCCAAGTGGCTAGTTTTCCATTAGCAGGTTATACAGACCTGCCACTAGAGGGATTCTTGGTCTTTCTACACAAATCACTGTACTCAGTCATGGGCAATATGGCCTGCATTATCATTTTACTTCTAATCCTGGCAAAAATTATGACTCATAAAGCACTGATCCATGCTAAGTCATCACAGCCTGGGAACCTTCACTTTAGAATTCACTAAAAATACCACCAACAGCTTAATCTGGTTCAAGGTCAGTTGGCATTCATCTGTATCCCCTTCCCCCGGGTCGTGCCTGAAAATAGGCAGGATTTGTCTAGTGCACTTACCCAGTCAACAAAAGCTAAATAAATAAAAATAAATAAATAAAAACCTACAATCATAGTTCCTGCTGCATCTTCAATTTGCTTCCCTACTCTTAATCTGTCGGGTTTTCATTTTAATTCTCATCCCTCTCCTCTAGCCCTCCTCCCTTTGCCAATGTTTTTCCGTGCACTTCCCCTGCTAGCCTTGAACTGCCATGTCAGCATCTCCTATGACCTGGCTAGACGTACCTCAATGACTGAACACCATACAAGAAACCATACGAAAAAAGCCCACTTCTACCTGATAAATGCCCTCAAGAAAATGTTTCTAATTCTCCTTTTCTGTTCAGGCAATGTCAAACTAAATCCAGGTCCCCCCTACTCAAATCACTTGTCTGTCGGAGTTTGCAGCTGCTCCTGGGATGAAACTGGTGATGGCCAATATTCTAAGCCTGCCCAAAAAACTTGATCATCTTCAAGTTTGGGCAGCCCACACTGACCCAGATCTGATTATAATTACAGAGTCATGGCTAAAAAAGAACAACACTGATCCGCAAATTACTATACCGGGCTTCAAGCTCTTTATGGCTGATAGGGATTCGAGAAGGGGGAGTGGTTGTATACGTCAAATCAAAATTGGATGTTAGCAGCATTTCCTGTAAAACTAAGCCCAAGGAATACGAGATTGTCTCACTTAAACTTCACCTTCCATCCTCAGAGTGCATCACAATCATTGGTGGCTATAGACCCCCGTCAGGAGGCACAGAAATTCTTAACATGTTGAAATCCATAACTTTGGCTGCTAACACGGAAACAATAATCTTAGGGGACTTCAATTTGGATTGGCTCACTGCTAAATCCCACTCTTTAAAAGCCATCTGTGATGAGCTGGGTCTTACACAGATAGTAACTGAACCCACAAGAATCAATGCTTCTAACTCTGCCAACAGCTCACTCTTAGATGTCATCTTAACTTCGCATCCCCATAAAATCTCACATTCTGCAGTTTTCCATAATGACATGAGTGACCACAGTATCGTTGTATGTACAAGATTCCAATCTAAAACCCAGCAGCACCCTAAATTCAGAATCAAACGCTCATTCTGTAAATTCAACTCAGTAAACTTCCTAACCGATCTAGCTACGATCAGGTGGCAAGACCTATATCTTGCCAAATCTGCTGATGCCACCATCTCTGTCCTAAATGACAACCTACCACCCTAATTAACAAGCATGCTCCTCTTATTAAAATGAAGGTGTGGAAAATCTCGCATCCGTGGTTCACCCAAGAGCTCAAATCTGCACTTACCAATAGAGACAAGCTATGGGCTAGGGCCAGGCACACAAAGGACCCGGCAGACTGGCAGGCATTTACAACTGCCAGAATAGTGTACGTGCTACTAAAGCAAACTTCTACATCTCCACTCTGGAGCAGGCCAAAGGGAACTCCCAAAAAATCTGGAAGACACTGAGATCCATTGAAGGCCATCCTGCTGCTTCCTCTCTTCCCACCAAGATTCTGGCCAAAGACGGGATGGTTGAAAATAAACTGCGAATCCTCGAAGAACTTAACCTTCATTTTGCCACTGCCGGGTTGGCATTCAACTCCTCCCCATACGCTAGCCGAGTGAATAGCAACACTAGCCCAGATACTACACTAGCCCAGATACTACATATGCTACTCTACCTCATCCCTTCCAGTTGTGCCTGTTTTTCTACAAAGAAGTCGAAGACATAATTCTTAGCCTTGACACCAAGAAAAGTGCAGGGGACGATGGCCTTAAATCATTTTTCTTGCGGTTAGGCTATGCCCAGCTCACAGCCCCTATCCTTCACATCTTCAACCTCTCTATTACCACAGCCACTGTTCCATCCTGCTGGAAATCTGTCCATGTTCTTCCTCTCTTCAAATCAGGAGATCCTTGTGACTTAAACAACTACCGTCCTATCTCTATCTTGTCCGTTCTCTCCAAAGTGCTGGAAAAACTTATATACAACCAACTAAAAAATCACCTCAAAACGCACTCACTCCTAAACCCGGCCCAATCTGGCTTCAGGTCGAAGCACAGTACCATCTCAGCCTTGGCTAAAGTCTCTAATGACTGGATCCATGCTATGGACACCAAGAAGGTTACTGGTGCAGTCTTTCTAGACCTCAGTAAGGCCTTCGACACTGTAGACCATCACCTTCTAATCACCTGTCTTGCCTACATAGGTGCCACTCCACTTGCCTTACAGAGGTTTAACAGTTATCTCACAGGAAGGATACAAAAAGTCAAAGCTGATGGCCTACTATCTGCCCCCCTTCCAATTGCCAGAGGAGTCCCTCAAGGCTCCATCCTAGGACCAATCATTTTTTCCCTGTACATCAACAACCTTGACTCCCACATAAAGAACTCTAGCATACATTTCTTTGCAGATGATATGGTTTCGTACGCATCAGGCTCGTCCTTAACTGAAGTCAGGGAAGCACTCCAAGCTGACTTTATCCAGTTAGAAAGCAACCTTATCAATGCCAAGCTTCTCTTAAATGCCAAAAAACCAAGACAATGATTTTCTCGAGACTTGCCTTGTCTGGTGCCCTACCTACCCCACCTAAAAACTTCATAGTTACCTCCCTAGGTGAACCCTTGGAAGTCGTACCTAAATTTAAATATCTAGGTATGTGGATAGACAACAAGCTTTCCTTCAATGACCACATCGAGGATCTATCAAAGAGGCTCAAAGCACGCTTGGGTTTCTTCTTTAGAAATAGGACCCTCTTTTCTCTTGCATCCCGCAAGAGACTCGTCCAAGCAACATTCCTTCCCTTGCTTGACTACGGAGACATTATCTTTATTTCCTCCCCAACCTTGAGCCTATCTAAACCGGACATATTCTATCACCATGCTCTTCGCTTCATTACTAACTCTGCGTACAGGACCCACCACTGTGATCTTTATGCAGCAGTTGGGTGGACCTCTCTTGCCACCAGACACCTCCTGCATGCTGGCATTTGGACCCTCAAATTACTACTCCACAAACTGCCCGTCCATTTAACGTCTCTCATACACATCTCGCATAGCGCCTACTCCCTAAGGAAATCCGACCTTATCCTACTAGATGTTCCCAGGACACGCATTACAACAGCTGGCCAAGAGAGCTGTCTCATATGCCCTCCCAAACATTTGGAACCAACTACAAGCCATGCTGAAGCTAACCAGCATTGTATCAATTAACTCCTACAAAACACTAGCTATCTCTAAATTAAAAGACATATGTAGATGCTACTAGGCCCCCAACGCCAAGTCAACTTCCTAGGTACCAACTGGCCCTCTACTTATTAAGCTGAAATGTGTTGCATAATGTAGGGCAAGTTTAAAGCTGGAATGTACTGCATATATAGCATAAGGACTTCTATTGTGTATACCTCTTGTATTATATATTTTTTTCTTTGTTGTTCTACATTTTATTTCTCCTGTCTATGTAATTGCGAACTGTATGTGTATGTGCCTCAGGACCTCCTTGTGAATGAGCTTGCTCAATGGAGTCTTTCCTGCAATAAACTTGAACTTGAACTTGAACTTGCTAACACCATGATCCAGCGTTCCACATTTACTGATACAGTACATGCATTGGGTGTTGGTGGCTGTGGATCGCTATAGAGAAGGGCTAGGCAGGCCTGTTTCTGAAGCAGATGTGTACGCTTAAGACTCGCAAAAAGAGCAATGCCCAGTGCTAGTGAGAGGTGGGTGGGACTTCAGGTGGTCTCATGTATGCAACCATATATTCTGTCAGCTGAGTACATACTGGGGGAAGAATGATGGCCTACTGTACTTTGGCACCATGCCATGCGTCACTGCCCCAACTACTGTATAACTGTATCCAGAGGGGTAGGGGACACTTATTAGAAAGCCATTAGCCTGCCCAGTATAGCAGCAAGCTAAGGCACCTTGCACCTTTCCTGCTGCCATGCTGGTGACCTGGGTTCAGGAATGGACTGAGGTCCAGAGGATCGAGAGCCCCAGGGACTGCTCTCCTCTACTGTGGTGGGTAGACAGCTACCTCCACCTTGGACAGCCACTGGAAGGAGGCCTGCAGGTAGTGCAGGCTTGGTGGGGCTGTGGATTTGCAAGGTATGCACTCCTCCATGCACACATTCTAATGTAACCCCATGGCAAGGGAAGGGAGCTAAAACCCCCAATTACACCTGAAGACCTGCCATCACTGGTGCATGCCTTTGTAACATCCAGACTCAACTACTGTAATACTCCTTATCTCGTGGTCAGTGGAGGGAACCTCCACCAGCTGCAGCTGGTGCAGAATGCAGCAGCCAGGCTGCTGACAGGACTGCCCAGGTCTTGTCTTGTGACCTCGGTCCTGCAGGGTCTGCACTGGCCGCCAGTTAGGTACAGGGTTCTCTTCAAGTTGGGCTTGCTCACCAACAAGGCCCTATAAGGATCGGGCCCTTGCTACCTGTCAGTCCTCCTTACCCCTGCCATCACAGCCTGTCCCCTTCATTCCTCCACTGAGGGCATCCTGGTGGTTCTGAAGACCAGGCTAAAAACCTCAGGTGACTGTTTATTCAGGGTGTCCAGCCCGGGCCTCTGGAACTTGCTGCCAAGATCTTTGAGGGAGGCTCCGATGGTGGAGGCATTCAGGAGCGGACTAAATACTAACCTTTTTAATTTAGCATTCCTTGCTGATGCCTTTAACTCACATGCACAAATTTTAATTATTTATCTGCTATGGTTTTATTTCTGTAACCTGATCATTTTAATTTGTTTGTCAAATTTTCTTTTATTGTACTGTGCCCAGATCCTCTGGGATTGGGTGCCTAACAAATAATAAATTTGATTGATTGATTAACTGAGAAAACTGAAAATTCAGGAAGGCCTGCCCACTCCCAATATCCTGTGCCACCACCTGACCCCCTAGAAAGCCATCTGGATTTGCATACCGGGGGAAGGCCCTCCCTCTCCTGGCTCCACCACTGGGAGGGGGAATCTGTGGGGAACTAGGCTCCTGTGAGTCAGGGAAGGCAGACATTGATTCCATGGAGTGGGACAGGGCTCACAGCCTGCCCACCTACCCCAGGCAGATAGAAGCAATACGGAAAAGAAAGCCATTGGAGGAACATGGGCAAATCTGGTGAGTGGTGTTTTGGACTGAATGGTCACTAGCCAGAATAGGACTGGCACCAACAGATAAAAATGCAGGATGACAAATGAGAAGGCATGTGCTGCATTATTTACATACTAACATAATAATTGACAGCAGATTAGGCCTTACAGTCTATCGAGTCTGCTCGAACCTCAGATCCCTAGTTGGGTGCTGAGGCCCTCCTCCCCCTTGTGTTCCAGAAACCCCTATCATCCATCCCCACCCCCCTGGGCCAGGCCATCATCTGATACATCCACTTTCTGTGTCTGTCACACCCTCTCTTGAAGCCCTCCACTGTGGATCTCTGAACTAGCTCGCCAGGCAGTGCATTCCAAGGGCCCACGACCCACTCAGTGAAAAACCTCCTCCTTTCCCCCCCCCTCACCCTTCCACCTTCCAACTTCAAACCATGCCCTCTGGTGATACCTCCCTACTTTAGTCTAAAGATCCCCTCCATGTTTACCCTATTTATTCCCTTGAGGTACTTGAAGACCTAAATCACGTCCCCCCGGTCTCTCCTCTCCTCCAATGAAAACAGGCAGAGCTTCTCAAGTCTGTCCTCATACGTCAAATACCCTAGTCCTCATATCATCTTAGTTGCCCTCCTCTGTACCCTCTCCAGGAGCTGTATGTCCCTCTTCAAGTGTGGTCTCCAGCACAGTACAAAGTACTCAAGGTGTTGTCTAACCAGTCCATTGTACAGTGGCAGAATCACTTCCCTGCTCCTAGAGGTGATCCTCCTCACGATGCATCCCAACGTCCTGTTTGCCTTGCTAGCCGCTGTCCTGCACTGCTCAGAGTTATTCATACATGCATCCACCATGACCCCTAGGTCTTTTCCCCCAGTGTAACTTTCCTAGCCAAATGCAGAAGTGATTTAAACAAGCATTTGTCAATGCCGAATGTTTGATTGCTGGCATTGGCATTGGTGGGGTGTGCCTTTGGGTCGTCAGGCATAACGGTCATGCCATTTCACCACACCCTACCCTGCAGATGCCGACAAGTGTCACAGTGTGCCTTGGGTCTTTGGCCCTCATGCTTACCCCATTCCATCAGGAAATACGGTGAGATGGGTGCAGTATAGGAGAATGGGGTCAACTTTGGGGCCGAAGAGTCCAAGGCTCACCTCGATGCCTCTTACTGACTGCAGGGTGTGGGTGGGGGTGGAATGGTATAAGCATTACAGGTGACAATCCCAAGTCACACCCCTGATGCCTGTCAGTCTCTACAAGGTGGGGCGTTATGGTCGGAAACCATAATGCCTCAGGTGTTCGTTGGTATTTTCACTCCAAATTTTCAACATGGGTTTTTTTGTGACCCCCACCTTATGAACAGGGCCAATATCAGTTCGGTAGCTGAAAGCTGATTTTGCACAGTGACTATGCCATTTGGTACCACAGGTGCGAAAATACATTTCGAGCAGGATATGAAAAATGACAGCTGTTCTGTTCATGGAGAGGTGTAAAAAATGGCAATGTTGAAAATCTGCAGTGAAAATAGTAAAAAAAAAACTGGTAAAGTCACCAGCGTGTGTAGAAAGTGTGCAACGCACACCCTTAATGTTATTAGTTTGGGAATTTTTTTACAGCAGATTGTCAACACAGGCATTTTGGGACCTCCGCTCATGAACAGTGTCACTGTCATTTTCTTAATCTGTCCCGAACAGTGATTTCCCACAGTGACCATGCATTTTTGCATAGAAAGTGTGAAAACACATTTCTGCCATGTTGTGAAAAATTACAGCTGTACTATTCATAAGGAAGTGTGGAAAAATGCTAGTGGTGAAAATCTGGACTGAAAATATTACAAATTCATGAACTTACGAGGGTGCGTGGAAACAGTGCAATGCTCACTCGTAACACAGTCATTTTATGGACTTTTGTCACCAAATTTTCAATATAGCTGTTTTAAGACCTCTGCTCATGAACAGTGTCACTGTGATTTTCATAATCTGTCCCAAACATTGATTTCGCACACCGACTAAGCCATTGTGCGCTGCATGGGTGGAAACACATTTTGGGGGATATGTGAAGAATGACAGCTGTACTGCTCACAAGGAGGTGTGGTAAAATGCCAATGTTGAAAATCTGGAGTGCAAATATTAAAAATTTGTAAACTTATGAGTGTGCGTAGAAACTGCGCAATGCTCGTTTGCAAAACAGTTATTTTTTGGAATTTTTTTAGCCAGATTTTCAACATAGCCATTGTAAGATCTATGCTCTTGAACAGTGTCACTGTCATTTTCTTAATCTGTTCCAAACATTGACTTCGCATACCAACTGCGCCATTGTGCACTACATGTGTGGAAACACATTTTGGGGAAGATGTGAAAAATGATAGCTATGCTGCTCATATGGAGGTGTGGTAAAATGGCAATGTTGAAAATCTGGAGTGCAAATATTAAAAATTCACTAACTTATGAGGGTGCGTAGGAACTGTGCAATGCACGCTGGTAAAACAGTCATTTTTAGGAATTTTTTCCCCAAATTTTCAACATAGGGTTTTTGGGGGCCTACCTCATAAACTGTGACACTGTCATTTCATACATCGGTCCCGAAAGGTAGTTTCACGCAGTGAACCATGAAATCTCCTTTCGGGACTGAATAACAAAATGACAGTGACAGAATTCATGAGGTGGGGTCCCAAAAACCCCATGTTGAAAATTTGGTGAAAAAATTCTCAAAAATGCCTGAAATATGCATCAAAGTTGAAAAAAAAACATTTATTCCATTATACAGCTTACCGGCATTTCCTCAGTTCGTGGTCAGCTTTGAAGAGTGCAGACGTGTTCCCGGTCCACCGAAGAGCGTCGCACCAGGCATCAGAAGATAAGTAATGGGGTGGGGGCTGTGAGGAGGCAGGGTGCACAGTGGGTGGGCGTGGGTGGGGGCAGAAGTAAAGATAGTCAGCGAGGACAGTTTTTCTTTCTAGGTTTTATTTTACTTTCAGGAAGACAACGTGGATGTTTGCCATGCTGGAGTGGGCTCCCAGCGTGGCAGCTGGAAGTTTTTTTTGGGGGGGGCCAGTGGAGCCGACAGGGGATTGGGCACCCCCATCGGCCATACAGAGGTTTCTCACACTGGGGTGAGCTCCCAGCATGGCACCTGGAAGTGTGTTGGGAGGGGGTGCAGACAGACATTTGCCACGCTGGGGTGGGCTCCCAGCGTGGCACCTGGAAGGCTGCTTGGGGAGAGGGCAGTGGAGCCGACGGGGGATTGGGCACCCCCATCGGCCATACTCTCTGTGTGTGGGAGGAGAGCCCACCCCAGTGTGCTACTTGTTGGGGGGGAGCTGTCTCTGACAGCACTTGCAGTGCAGTGCCGACATGTAGGCATTTTGCATACTGCCAATGGCAGCAGTATGCAAATTGCCTAAATGCTGCAGCTCGTTCTTTCAACTGTACCCCTCTGTATTTGCAAAAGCTGTCATAGACAGCTCTTACATTCATTGGCGCGGTGGGGCCGCACATGCAAAAGGCAGCTTGGCATTGGAAGTAGGCAGGCACACCTACGAATTCTCATATGGTGGCACTATGTTCCTTGCACATGCATGCCAGCAAACAAAAAAATGTTAGTAGCAACTTGTGTTCTTTCTTATGGCAAAGTACCCTGCTAGTTATGCAGTCTACCCCGGTTCACTGTTGGCCCTGACCTGTCACAGCAGGGGCAGAAGCCTACAGACTAAGCCACCGAAAGTTCAAAAATTGATGCCTTTGTGGCATGTTACAGTACAGTTTTATTTTCTGGAGAAGGTATACAGCAGGCACAACATTCCACAATGTAGGCCATTCACTAATAATTCAAAATAATTACTTCCAAGTAGCATGTTGCTCTGCGCTTTTGTTAACTGAATGAGGTAGATAACAGGCACAGCAGCATACTGGGTAGGCCACCTGAATTATGCCCATTTGGCATGTTACAGGGTTACAACATCCTCTTGACTGGATGAAGCCACATGAGAGAACACTGCAAATGGATAACAACCTCCTCCTTACAGTAGGAGAGGTGGTATTTACCAGATATGGGCCAACAAGGGAGTGATGCCTTGACATTCCCCTTTATGGGTGTTGTTGGTATGGCAGGAGCTACAGGGTTTAAAAAAATAGGATGCCCTTGCCATGTCAGTTATCTGTTGGAGTCATCATGAGTCTTAGTTATTAGGTGACTTAGGTCTAACTGGGAGGGGTCAGGAGACGTTTGCAGTTTAAAGGGAAGGGAAATGTTGTTCCATGTGCCCTCACCTGGTGGGCACCCTCTGAAGTATGGGTCTGGCTGGGCTGCCTGTGGCAGGAATGCCAACTGAGGTGTAAGCAGGCACTACCAGCTTCGCACTGAGGTGTTAGGGGAACTCTGTGTTTGCTAAGCAGGGGTGGGGATTCACCAATACCCATCGAGTGGCTGGCCACAAGAATCGGGCCAGGGGCACAGGAGCATCCAGAGCTCAGCTCCTTTTTGAAAACTTGGGTGTCTTGCTGTCTTAGAAGCTTAGAGAGGCACAGGGTCTCACAGTTGCAGTCGGCATCACAGTTGTAATTGGGTCATAAGCTGGTGGTGCCTGACAATGGCCTTAGGCATGCAAGATGGATACTGACTGACCGGGACTTGTGGACACAGATCTGGTAGAATTCCAACAGATTGGGAGTTTAAGAGGGGATACCAGGGGGAGGTGTAGGAACCCCAGGGAGGTACCCCCCTCCATTCAGAGGAACATGAGGAAGTACTTCTTCACAGAGAGAGTGGTGGACAAATAGAACAGCCTACCAGAAAAGATGGTGAGGGTGGAAACAATTACAGGATTTAAGAATGCATAGGATAGACATAAGGGGATCCTGGTAGTCGGGGGAAGTGGACAACCTAGCTCTAGGGAAGCTTGAAGAAGCACATTACATGCATAATGGACAGACTGGGTGGGCCAAAGACCCTTATCTGCTGACAACATCTATGTATCTATATGTCTCTTGACAGGCTTCAGACCTGGGTGGGTTCCCTTAAAAATCATTGTGGGACATCCTGGTGGTGAGGTAACCCTGGATAACATCCAGGACCCAGACAGTTCTGTGAAGCATGTACTGCAAGATGCAGCAATAGTATGTTAGGAGACACAGCTCAGAGAAACTGAGGGAAGAGGGAATCCCTGAGGAGATATTGCCTGTGGCTGCACCACCAGAGTAAGCCAGCAAGGTAGATTGGATAGTTCACCAAGTATTCACTCTAGTAAGGCGGGGGTAATGCCTAGTAAGACCAGACTGGCATCCTATGGTATGAAAACGTCAGCTTCTGATGTTGACTTTCAGTGAAGGAATTCATGCTATTGGAGGGTGCCCTGTCATTATGCCATGCACCCTGATGAAATGAAATTGACTGTAAAAGAGCACCCTGCTGGAATTTAATGAACCAAAATGTAATGTCAGCTGAGAGAAGTTGGGATTCAGCACAGAGGGGGATAGGGAATCCTGGGCCCACCAGCTATAAAAGTATGGAGAAGCCATCTGTAACCACCTTGGAAAAGTAAAAAGAAAAGCACAGAAAATATCAGACACCACAGTGAAATGTGAAACTGCTAGATGCATGATGGGATTAGCATCTGCTACAGCTGTATGTGGCTGGCATGCAGGTTGGCCTAGATTGTGGTGGTAAAGGTGGTTGTCACAAACCCACTCAGCAGGTCAGGCCATCTACTCCCAAAGTGCCAACCTCTGAGCGCAGTCTTGTGAACAGTTTAACAGAACAAGGTAACCCTCTTGTCTGTTTTGTGAGTTCAGATCAACCTTTGGTCTAAGTCTTTGAGGGATTCAAACTGTGAACCTCTTGCTAGCGTACCTAATGCACAGGTTCAGATATTTCTGCCTTCGGGGGGCCAGATATCTTTGCTTACAGGCACCTAACCAGGTATACAGAGATGAACCCTTAAAAACTTTAATAAAAACCTCAGATTTAAAATGCTTCTCTTTCCAGTTTGGTATCACCATTCGAGGTTATGTCTATTGTCTGCTTTAACCATATATACTTTTCTTACAACTACAAGAAATTCAAAGACAGACCAAATATGTTCTAAAAAGAGTGTTTACTAAAAATATATAAAAATATGTCAAGCACAAAATACAGAACTGTTATATCCCAAGACTTACAATCACTTAAACAAAACATAGAAGCATAGAAACATAGACTTTGACGACAGATAAGGACCACTTGGCCCACCTAGTCTGCCCATTTTCCTACCTATTGGATAAGCTGCAGATTCTTGTTAACCAACAGCCTACTTCCTGCAACCCCCCACTATAATTGCCTTATGTCTGTCCCATGCATGTTTGAATTCCCCACTGTTTTAGACCTCACAACTCCTCCAGGAAGACTGTTCCATGCATCCACTGCTCTCTCGTGAAAAATACTTCCTCACATTACCCCTGAGCCGTCCTCCCTCTAACTTTAAATTGTGCCCCCTTGTTCTTACGCATCTCTTTTTCTGAAAGATGCTACCCTCCTGGACTTTGTTGATTCCCTTGAGGTACTTAAAAGTTTCTATCATGTTACCCCTGTCCCTCCTTTCATCAAGGGTATACATATTAAGCATTCTCAGTCTCTCTTCATATGGTTTCTGATGCAGACCCTGCACCATTTTAGTTGCCCTCCTCTGGTCTGTTTCCATCCTGTCTATGTCCTTGCGTAGATGAGGTCCCCAAAACTGCATGCAGTACTCCAGATGGGGTCTCACCAACTGTCTGTACAGAGGGATAACCACTTCCCTTTTTCTACTTGTGATGCCCCTCCCTATGCATCCCAGTATCCCCCTGGCTATCCTTATTGACTTCTCACATTGCTTACATACCTTTAGGTCATCTGATATGACTACACCCAGCTCCCTTTCCATTATTGTTGTTGTTAGTACCTCCCCTGCTATTGTGTACCCTTCTCCTGGATTTTTATTTCCCAGGTGCATTACTTTGCACTTCTTTGCATTGAATCTAAGTTGCCATATGTCTGACCATTCCTCCAACCTTGCCAAGTCCCTTCTCATCCTTTCTACACCCACTTTTGTATCAACTCTGTTACAGATCTTTGTGTCATCTGCAAAGAGGCATACCTTTCCTTCCAGACCCTCTGCAATGTCACCTATAAAGACGTTAAAGAGGACTGGACCCAGTACTGAGCCCTGAGGTACTCCACTAGTAACCTCCCTTTCTTCAGAATGTGTTCCATTCACTATTACTTTCTGTGTCCTGTTGTGCAGCCAGTTTGCTACCCAGGCTACCACCCTGGGACCCACTCCCAGGCTGGCTAGCTTGATTATTAATCTTTTGTGCGGGATTGTGTCAAATGCCTTGCTAAAGTCTAGGTAGGCCATATCCACAGCCCCTCCCTGGTCTATTACTTTGGTCATCCAGTCAAATAAATAGATTAGATTCATCTGACACGACCTTCCTGCTATGAATCCATGCTGCCTTGGGTCCTGTGCCCCGCTGGCCTATAGGTACTGAACAATTCTTTCTTTCAGAAGTGATTCCATCATTTTCCCCATCACTAAGGTCAAACTAACAGGTCTGTAGTTTCCTGCTTCTGCCTTGCTCCCACTTTTGTGAAGGGGAATCACATCTGCCCTCCTCCAGTCCTCAGGTACCACTCCATCTTCCCATGATTTGTTAAAAAGTGTGGTCAGTGGTGTCACTAGGTCCTCCCTTAGCTCTTTTAGGATTCTAGGGTGAATCCCATCAGGCCCCATTGCTTTGTCCACCTTGAGTTTTAGGAGTCCTTTCAGGACTCTTTCTTCTGTAAGTGGACTGCCATCAACCCCACTACCCAGAGTGCTTCTATTGTTTGGTTTAGGTAACTCCCCCTCTTCTTCTTTTGTGAATACTTAGCAAAAGTATTCATTCAGTACCTCTGCCTTTTCACTGTCTCCCTCTGCCCACCTCCCCTCTCCTTTAGTAATCTTCACTATCCCTCCCTTAACCTTTCTATGCTCCCTAATGTAAGGTTTTATCCCCCTTCTTAACTGAGTTGGCTATTTTTTCCTCAGTTTGGGCCTTTGCTTTTCTGACTGCCTTCCCCACTTCTTTCTGCTTTAATTGATACAGTTCCCTGTCGTGCTCCTTCTGTGATTCCTTATACTTTTTGAATGCAGCCTTTTTCTCCCTAACCTTCCCTGTTACCTCTTTTGAGAACCATAGTGGTTTTTTATTCTGCTTTGTTTTCTTTATTTGTTTCACACAAAGGCTTGTTGCCCCCATGATGGCAGTTTTGATTTTCCTCCATTGTTCTTCCACCCCTCCTTTCTGGCCATTTGCTAATACATTCCTCAGTTATTCAACCATTATGCCAAAGTCAGCCCTTCTAAAGTCCAGTATTCTTGTCTTTATATGGCTTGTCTCCATGGTTGTGTTTATTGTGAAGCACACTGTGCAGTGGTAGCTTGTTCCAAGATGTCTACTGACTTCTAAATGTGTGATCCTCTCTCCATTTGAGAGTACCAGGTCTAATATTGCTCCCTCCTGAGTGGGTTCCACCACTAGCTGTCTAAGGCATGCCCTCTGTAGGGCATTGAGAATGACCCTGCTCTTGGATGTGGCTGCAGTCCATGTCGTCCAGTTAATATCTGGCATATTCAGGTCCCCCATCAACAGTATCTCCCCTTTTTCAACCATTTTGAGAATGCCCTCTATCATTTTCTTGTCCATTTCCTCCCCTTGAGACGGGGGTCTGTATACAACCCCTGTGCGGACTGTGATGCCATTCCCTGTTTTCAAGGTGACCCAGAGTGCCTCTTGTCCTCCCCCTTTACTTTTTAGTTCTGTAGCTTTGATCTCTTCCCTTATGTAGAGAGCTACTCCACCTCCTCTTTTACCCTCTCTGTCCCTTCTGTAGATTGTGTATCCTGATATATTGACATCCCAGTCATGGTTCTCTGTATACCATGTTTCTGTGACTGCCACAATATCCAAGTGTTCCTCTTCCATCAGGGCTACTAGCTCTGGAAACTTGTTTCCCAGACTATGGGCATCGGTACTCATTGCCCTCCATTTAATGTTGGCATTATCCTTTTTTACCCCATCCCTGCTTTTATTGCCCTTGTCTGTTTTTCCATTTACCCCTGTCTTGCCCTCTGTCAAGCTCTGTACCTCAGTGTTTACCCTACTACCTGCCATGTTTTGTGGGGGGAGACTTGAACTTTCCTGTTTCCTATCAGCACCTCCCCCCTTGGCTAGTTTAAAAGCTTGCCAAGGAAGCCTTTAAACCTGTCACCTGTGAGCTTTTTTCCCTTCCTGGACAGATGCAGACCATCATGCCAGTATAGACCTTCATCTCTCCAGGTGGACCCCCAGTCCCCAATGAAGCCAACACCCTGTGCTCTGCACCAGTTTTGCAACCATTCATTAAACTACATGGTGTGTAGTACCCTAGCCTCACCCCTGCCATAGACTGGCAGCACCTCTGAGAAGGTTGCCGTGCTTGCTACCTGTCTGAGGTCCATCTCACACTCCACAAATTCATCCTGCATTGCACTGATCTCATGCCTAGCTAGGTCATTTGTCCCGAGGTGGAAAATGATATCTAGTTCCCTCTCCTGTGATGCTGCTTCTGCAGTCCTGAGGATTTGCTTCCTGTCCTTCCAAGCCATGGCACCAGGCAGGCTTAAACAGTGCAAAGTCCTACTTACAGTATTTAGATTTGACTCTCTTTCTAAATATCTGCTTAAAAGGGCTCATGATATTTCCTTGTCAGAGTCTAGCTAAAAATGTGTCTAAGTAAAACAGAATTATTCCTTAAAGTAAACTGTATTTGTCAATCCCTTTTGTGTGAGGTCATCTAGCTCCTCCTCTGTCAGATTATATATAAAAATATATCTAACATAAAAAACAGGATGTCTTTTCAAAGTATTACATTTTGCAACCACAACATAACTCATATGTTTCAAATGACATCTCTTTGATACATGCTGCATCCTCCCTCACACAGGTTTCACAGGAGCATTTACAACCATGCACCAGTTTGCTAAACCTGGTTTCCCCTTTGGAACGTCATAAAAATGGATATGCTCAACTCAAGCTTCTACTACCCTGTAATTAGGTTCAGGCCTTCCATGTAACACCTGGTATCTAAAAACTGAGTATGTGTGAACTCACCTGCTGTCTTCAGCAATTTTCTCATGGCTTTCATCTTTCAGCTGAAATCTGGAGGGGGGGATGAGTAAGGTCATTCTAAAAGCACCAGAGTTTTCAGCAGAGACAACCAGTAATACATTTTTATATTTAAAACAAAATGATACAGCACTCAGAACTGGCTGTCCATGTCACAATTCCTCCCCACCTAGACTGAATTTGGCTGTTCTATCCTCTACATGGGATGAGCTTCCCAAATCAGTTCACTCCTCATAGACCCTAGACAGCCCATCTGAGTTCTGGTTCTTCGCTCCAGCCCTATGTATGATTTTTAGATCATACCCTTGTAAAGCAAGGCTCCATCTTAGCAGACTGCCATTGTTTTTCTCCATCTGCATCAGCAAAACCAGGGGGTTGTGGTCAGTCTTCACCACAAAATGCTGCCCATACAAGTATGGCTCTAATTTCTTTAGGGCCCACACTATAGCAAGACACTCCTTTTCCACCGTGGAGTACACCTGCTCTCTGGGAAGTAGCTTCCTGTTCAAGTACACTACTGGGTGAGCTGTGTCTTGGCTGGACGTCTGGCTCAGTACTGCCCCAATACCCACATCTGAAGCGTCTGTCTGAACTATAAAGGTTTTGCTATAGTCAGGACTTGTCAAAACAGGAGCACTGCACAGTGCCTTCTTCAGTCTGGTAAAGGCTTCCTCACAGGCTGGGCCCCAGGTAATTTTCTTTGGCATCTTTTTCTTTGTCATGTCAGATAGGGGAGCAGCCAGGGCACTGCAATTGGGTACACATTTCCTGTAGTACCCTGCTATCCCTAGAAATCTCATGACCTGTTTCTGGGTTTCTGGTCTGGGCCATGCCTGGATCACCTCTATCTTTATTTGGTTAGGTTGGAGCTGTCCCTGGCCTACCACATGCCTGAGGTATGCCACTTCCCCCATGGCTACCTGGCACTTCTCGGCTTTGGCAGTGAGTCTGACCCTCTGTATCCTGTCCAGCACTTCCATAAGGTGGGATAGGTGTTCCTCCCAGCTGGTACTAAAGATGGCAATGTCATCCAGGTATGCCACGGCGTACTCCTCAGCACCATTTTAACACCTGGTTCACCAACCTTTGAAAAGTGGCCAGGGCGTTCTTCATTCTGAAAGGCATTACTTTGAACTCAAATAAGCCTATCGGAATGATGAAGGCCAACCTGTCCCTAGCTCTGTCTGTCAATTCTACCTGTCAATACCCCTTCATCAGGTCAATGGTTGTAAGGTAGGTTGCCCCTCCCAACTTGTCCAAGAGTTCATCCATGCAGGGCATCGGGTGGGAGACTGACTTCGTGACTGCATTTAGTCCATGATAGTCCACTCAGAAATGAGTTGAGCCATCTGGCTTGGGCACAATGACTACGGGTGAGGCCCAGGGGCTGTGGGATCTCTGGATTACCCCTAAATCCAACATCTCCTCCATTTCCTTCCTAATGTCCTTTTGGACAACCTCTGACACCCGATATGTTGTCCGCCGTATGGGCGTCTGTCTCCCTGTCTCCACATCATGAGTCGCTAAGGGGGTTAGTCCAGGCTTGGTGCTAAACAATGGGAAAAAGTCTGCTAAAACCTCCCTTACTTTCTGGACCTAGTCCGGGGTCAGCTGGGGAGACAATTTTACTGACTTCCCAGAGGACTCCCACTTCCTCTCTTCCAGCAAGTCCAGAAGGGGGTCTCCTTCATCCGTCCCCTCCCCTTGACAACACACTGCAAACACCATGTCAGCCCTATTTGCCTATGGCTTCATCATGTTGACATGAACCATCCTTTCTGTCTGTCTTCTGTCAGTTAACTCCACAATGTAGTTCACATCATTTACCTTCCTAACCACTTTGTACGGTCCTGCCCACTCAGCATGCAGCTTGTCTTTCCAGACCGGAATAAGGACCATGACTTTCTGACCCATCATGTATGAGTGAGCTGTGGCTCTGCAGTTGTACCACACTTTTTGTTTCTGTTGGGCAGCTGCCAGGTTGCTCTGGGCTGTCCCCTTAAGCTCCTTCAGCCTTTCCCTAAACCTAAGGACATAATCCACAATGGGAGTTCCCTGGGTGACATGCTTGCCTTCCCAGTCCTCCTGGATCAAGTCTAGAGGCCCACATACCCGGCATCCACATAAGAGTTCGAAGGGTGAAAATCCTGTCGACTCTTGGGGCACCTCCCTGTATGCAAACAACAGGTGGGGAAAGTATTTCTCCCAATCCCTCCCATGCTGTTCAGCAAATGCCCAGAGCATTGACTTTAGGGTACCATTGAATCATTCCACAAGCCCATTGGCTAGTGGGTGATACAGTGTCGTACATCTCTGCACCACCCCACACTTCTCCCATAAGCATTTCATCAGGTCTGATATGAAGGAACCCCCTCAATCGCTGATAAACTCCTGTGGAAACCCAACATGGGAGAAAATCCCAAGTAAGGCATGTGCCACTTTGTCTGTCTTCAGTGAGGATAGGGCAACTGCCTCTGGGTACCGGGTGGCATATTCCACCACAGCCAGGATGAATCTCTTCCCTGAGGAGCTGGGGGTATTTAAAGGCCCCACAATATCCATTCCCACCCTCTGGAATGGCTCCTCTACTATGGGCAATGGAATCAGGGTGGCTTGGGTTTTCTTGCCAGCCTTCCCAATTTCTTGGCACCGGTGACAAGACCTGCAATACTCCTTCACCTGCTGGGTGAAGTTAGGCCAGTAGAAATTCTGGGCCAACCACTGCATTGTGCACACAATTCCCAGATGACCAGACAAGGGACTATCATGTGCAGTTTTGAGCAACTACTCACGATACCCCTGGGGAATAACAAGCTGCCTGCCTAGCATCCCTCCCTCAGTCTGCACTGCCTGAGTATACATAAGTCCATTTTCCCAATAAACCTTATGTCTGCAGTCACCTCCCTGTGCTCCATCAGAGTCTGCCCAAGCCCTCAGCTTCTCTAAACTAGGGTCACCCCTCTGAGCAGCTGCAAACCCCTCACACATTCCCAAGGCATGGGTCAGGTCCCCTTCAGTTGCTAAACTAGAGTCCCTAGCACTAGCATCAGGGCACTTAGGATCACTGTCAATGCCAACCCTCTAATAATTGGTCACCCCTCCCTCTTTGGAGTAACCTTCCATAGCTGTGTGGTCACTTGCTACTGGGGAAATTTCTACCCCCTCTTCATTAATCTCCATATCAGGAGACACTGGCTGGGGAATCAGCCTCTCAGTGGTTTCCACAATGGCTTCTGTGGGGTTCAGGGAACTACAGTTTTCCCTTGCCACTTGGCTACAGGTAACTGCACATACCATCCCCAGTTGGAGATTGTTACCCAGGATCACATCCACAGCTAACGTTTTGGCTACAGCCACCTGTGCACAGTTCCCCCTGTTTCACCCCAGTCTAGGAGAACACTAGCCAGCGGCAATGTTTTCTCTTCACCCGCAAAGTCCTGTACAGTGACATATTTATTGATTAGAAGCTGACCAGGCTGTACCAGATCCCCCTTTATTAACATCAGGGATGCCCCTGTGTCCCTTAACCCTAGCGTCTGCACACCATTTACCATGACTGAGTGCATGTGTTCCCTCATATTCACTGGCATGCTCCCAGGGACACACAAACAACCCACTTCTTTTCTAGAACCCTGTTGTGTATTATTGCTCGCCTTTTTGGGACACAGTCTGGCAATATGCCCAGTTTCTTTACACAACCAACAGACATTTCTTACTTCAGAGAAATCTTTTCTTTGAAACCTGGGGCTAACTGGTTTTGGTGGAGGCAGTGAGGGTTTTAGCTGCCCTGAAGGTGCGCCTTTCCCTTTCTGCACTGCCATGCCCACCCCATTCACTCTCAGAGCAGGTCTGCTCTTGGCATAGCAGTCCAAGAGTTCAGTAGCCTCATGCTCTGTTTTGGGATCTCAGTCCTCTAGCCAGGTTTTTAGCTCTGCTGGGCAAGCCCAATAAAACTGTTCTAATAAAATCACATTTTCAGTTTTATCAACAGAGTTTGCCTCAATTCCTTCCTACCAACATTTTAAAAACTGACGTTGTTTCATGGCTAGCTCCTCATAGCTCATATCAGGGCTTCTCCTGAGCTTACGGAATATAGCTCTGTATGATTCAGTAGTTAATTTAAACTTTTTCAACAGTACAGCTTTTAGTTTGCTGTAATTATTACTGTCCTCATTGTCCCTTTGACCCAATGCATCCCAAGCTTTCCTGTAACTAGTGGGGATAGCTGGAAGCTCCAGGACTCTCTAGGAATTTTAGCCTGAATACAAATTTTTCAAAAGAATTTAAAAAGGCATTCATGTCCTCCCCCTCTTTAAACTCAGCTATTAATTTGGAGTTCTATTTGTAACCCAGTCCTGCAGTCCCAGTTAAACCCAAACCACTTACCTGCTCTAGTGCTACTGGTCAGAATCGTATCTTCTCCAGTTCGTGTTGCCTCTGGCGCTTCTGCTTCTCACGGTCTGTGTCTCGGTGTTCTCATTCTCCCTTCTCTTCTGCATCTCACTGGCACTCATGCTCCTCACGGTCTGAGTCTCTCTGTTCTCTCTCTGCCTTTCAGCATTCTCGCTCTGCTTCACAGTCCACCTCTCTCTGTTCTCACTCTGCATCCAGTTTCATCCTGCATAACTCAGTTTGCAGCCTGAGTACCTCTGGATTCAGGATACTGGTGACCTTCCTCTGCTGCTGTTGCCCTTCACTGACAGTGGCCTTGCTGTCCTCCTCATCGGCTCTGGACCCTTCACTGGCCGCTAGCCCTTCCACACTTGAGGTTTGGTCTTTTCCAGTAATGGCTGGTGACTCGCTGCTCTGGGTATCTGCTACCATCAGGGCATCTATGAGGCTCTACTTGCTTGCTTTCACCTTGAACAGGACTCCTCTGTCCATGCACAACTGCCTTAAGTAATCTACAGTGTGCCTGCTGTAGTTGGAAGTCATCTTTCCTGACTACTGCTACTCTGACTGCACTTTAGGAAAAAAAAAAATGGGTAGGAACTTGACTGTACAACAAGTGATATATAGTTCTGTTTCCATTTTAAAATAAAACTCTGTCTTTTTCTTTCTTTGCAAGAGAACTTACAGTCTCAGCTGACTCAGCTGACACAGAACAATAAAGCTTGTGATACCAAAATTATCCCACCTCTGCCAACCAATCTGTCACAATCCCACTCAGCAGGTCAGGCCTCTACTCCCTAAGTGCCAACCTCCGAGCTCAGTCTTGTGAACAGTTTAACAGAACAAGGTAACCCTCTTGTCTGTTTTGTGAGTTCAGATCAACCTTTGGTCTCAAGTCTTGGAGGGATTCAAACTGTGAACCTCTTGCTAGCGTACCCAGTGCACAGGCTCAGATATTTCTGTCTTCAGAGGGCCAGATATCTTTGCCTATGGGCACGTAACCAGGTATACAGAGATGAACCCTTAAAAACTTTAATAAAGACCTCATATTTAAAATGCTTCTCTTTCCAGTTTGGTATCACCATTCAAGCTTATGTCTATTGTCTGCTTTAACCATATATACTTTTCTTACAACTACAAGAAATTCAAAGATAGACCAAATACAGTCGGCACCACGTATACCGCCCATGCTTTAAGCGGGCAGTCAGTTATTGCAGGCAAACTGCCCAAACCATTTGCCATTTACTACTGTTTGCTGTATATTTCCACTGCTTACAGCGATCTATGCATGCCTTCTATAGCGGGCATTTCGGGCATCATTTAGCGGTAATTATCAACTGCTTAACACCTAACCCAGCTCAGCCAGTCTATATGTTTAAGCGTTCCTACAGGCTTGACAGAGGAGGAGTTTGACATGCTCTGTCACCTCAGTGAAGAGGAGGAAGCAGAGTCCGAATTGGATGATGCTGATCAGGTGGTACAGCAGCTCCACTAGCCAACAGGGAGGATGATATAAAAGCTGTACTGATATCTGCACTGTTAACTCTCCAGTGAGCCATGGGGAGCCATGGAGCAGCACCCGACCGTACTTCCAAACTGGGATGCAAGTAAAGTACTGTAATTCAATGCCATCTCACTTCTGCACAACTGTGATGTGATGTCTTATACAGCACACATAGCACTGCATTCCATTACCGTATCTTTGGGGTTTTCTAGCACTTCTTAGCATTTTTTTATCAAAAGCGTTATCCCGACCATCGATTATGACGGGCAGAATGTGGTTACACAAATGTGCCCATTATAAGCGGTGCTGACTGTATGTTCCAAAAAGAGTGTTTACTAAAAATAGATAAAAATATGTCAAACACAAAATACAGAACTGTTATATCCCAAGACATGCAATCACTTAAACAAAACAGGTTTAAACAGTGCAAATTCCTACTTACAGTACTTAGGTTTGACTCTTTTTCTAAATATCTGCTTAAAAGTGCTCACGATCTTTCCTTGTCAGAGTCTAGGTAAAAATGTGTCTAAGTAAAACAGAATTATTCCTTAAAGTAAACTGTATTTGCCAACCCCTTTTGTGTGAGGTCATCTAGCTCCTCCTCTGTCAGATTATATATAAAAATGTATCTAATAAAAAAAAAAGGATGTGTTTTCAAAGTATTATATTTTGAAACCACAGTATAACTCATATGTTTCAAATGACATCTCTTTGATCCATGCTGCATCTTTCCTCACACAGGCTTCACAGGAGCATTTACAACCTTGCACAAGTTTACTAAACTTGGTTTCCCTTTGGAAAGTCACAAAAATGGATATGCTCAACTCAAGCTTCTACCACCCTGTAATTAGGTTCAGGCCATCCACTGTCTTTCGGATGAGCCATTAAACTGAGGTCCCATCTGCCTGGATTGGTGGTAGTTCAGGTGGATGTTAAAGATCCCATGGCACTTATCGAAAAGAGTAGGGGAATTTCCCCGGTGTCCTGGCCAAATTTCCCTCATTCACTAAAAATACCACCAACAGCCTAATCTGGTTCAAGGTCAATTGGCATTCATCTGTATCCCTGGGTCATGCCTGAAAATATGCAGGATTTGTCTAGTGCACTTACCCGGTCAACAAAAACTAACTAAATAAATAAATAAAAATGTAACACCTGGTATCTAAAAACTGAGTGTGTGTGATCTCACATGCTGTCTTCAGCAATTTTCTCATGGCTTTCATCTTTCATCTGAAACCTAGGGAGGGGGGATGAGTAAGGTCATTCTAAGAGCACCAGATTTTTCAGCAGAGACAACCAGTAATACATTTTTATATTTAAAACAAAATGATACAGCACTCAGAACTGGCTGTCCATGTCACAGTGGTTTCCCATGAAAACCTAGGAGACAATTGAGGTGGAGTTGATAACCCGAGAAGATGCGTGTATAGAAATGGACTGCTTTTGAACTGATGAAATGGGGTCCTTGAACTTGGGTTTTTGCAAATGAACCTTGAAATAACCCTGAGTTAAGAATCAAGTGGTGGAAGGTGGTACCAAGTCAATATAGTGCATCAAGAAGAGCATGCCAATAACTGTGTGTTGCAAAGCACAAAAGGCTTTAGAGTGACAAGAGTATAATAGCAGTAGGGAATTAAAGCTACCCCTGTCACTCTACACTGTCACTTGGATGGAAAGAAGTTGCCGTGTGTGTAATACCTGGTTGATCCACTCCCATGGTGTAGTGGCTAACATACTAGCACACAGCGGGAAAGGAGACCTGGGACCATGGTTTGGTTCCCCCCAAATCTCTGGGTGTTGCTAGTTTTAGTAAACAAAATGGAGTTTTCCCCCTTCCTGATTTTCTCCCCATCTCCAAAGTCCACAACCCATCACAGTTGGTTATTTTAAGTCTGGAGGACATAGCCCCTCATGTCGGGGAGGTACAGTGAGTGGAGCACCCTGCAAAAACAAAGATATCCTATTGTTTTAAATGGGTGTGAACTTTCTTTGTTAGGTCGGTGTTTTTCCCGACCTTATTTTTGTGGACAACATTTTGATTGTGGCATGGATTGCCAAGCAGTTGTTGTCTGTGACATTATGATCCTGTTTCTGTTTGTCTTATTCAACCACCTCAGATGCCCAGTTCTTATGAATTCATGTACAATAACATACCTCAGTTCCAAACTGAAAGTAAGACAACCTGAGAGAATTTAAATGCAGAAGGCTCCCATTAAACATAAAACCAGACACCTTCACATGGTAGTTCCATGGGCCATGCCACCCCCCAATCTTGGGCAGAAAAGCAGATTGGCCACTGTATTGCCTAAGAGGTGGTTGCAGGTGCAAGTAGGCAGGCAGATATAAACATTTGGGTTTGGTGAGAATAAGAAGCAGGAGGAAGGAGGGAGACATAGCATTCTGTTGTGAAGTGTATGATTCTAAGACTATGAACTTTTTTAGTGGGAACAGAAATCCTCACATCATCATCATTACAAGTAATCCAGTAGCAGCCCTCTCATTTTTCCACAAGTCTGGGAGAGCATCTAAAGTTGGACAACTTAATTTTCTGAAAGTTAATTCTCAACATTTTTAGTGGGGTGATTTGTTCTCATGTCATTCACAAATCTACCAGCAAACTAAAGATTTTTTCCCATTATGTTTTCTTTTTCCCAATTGTTTAATCGAGAGTGGCACACTAAGCGGAAAGCTTGTTTACAGGTGCAACTGGGGACATACAGAAGTTAAGTGATTTGCTCAGGGTCACATAGTATGCAAGTGGGGACTATGAGATTCAAACCCAGATCTCCAGATTTGCAGCTCAGAGCCTTAAACCACTGCGCTATACTGCCTCCTCATTATGTGCTTGAAGGACAGCTGATGTATTCAGTGACCAGATACTGCAAGTCAGAAAGGACCACCATCAAATCCTGTGTTGCCAATACAATCGAGACTTACCTATAGATTCCACTTTCCCATTGTAGTCTAGATATCCTATGTAAAAAGAAACTCCGTAAAGCTGAAAACTTCTCATAGAAATGAAGAGAAAGACATGGAAGCTTAAGAAATTCCCAGGAGAGTTTCAAGGATTGTAAATGTTGCTCGACTAATTTCATCAGCTTGTAGAAACATTTGCAGAAACATATAAAAATGTGGACTTAGAAACATGGATGTTGGAACCATAGGGTGGGGGTGTGAGGCCCCCCCAATTATTTTACACTTGTGCTATTAATGCCTTTCAGGAATTACCTGCCCTTTCAAAATTCTGCCTGCTATTATACACTCTAGGAGTCTTTTCAAACTTCAGCCCCCCCCCACCCAACTTTTTGCAAAGTTCTGACACCCTTGCTTAAAAACAAATAGGCAGTGTAATTGCCTTAAAGCAATGGAAGAATATGTTTTTTGCACAGACTTTAGATTTCTAATATTTTTATTTTACTATTTTGGCCAGGAAAGGCATACTAAACTAAAGCTTGTTTTTTGGTGCATCCTGGGAGCACAGCAACATTAAGTGACTTGTTCATAGTCACAGCGTATGCAGGCATTAGCTGTGGGATTCAAACCCAGTTCTCTTGATTTACAGCTCTGTGCTCTTAACCACTATGCTATACTGCCTCCAAGATTATAGATTTACCAACACACACATTCCCAGAACAGATGGTGAACACTTGTAGCAAGTGATATGGTAACAAACTTCAAGCTCAGGCTTCAAAAATACTTTTAATAAAAAGGGGTGGCAGGGTATTGACACTGAGCTGATGTGAGGGAGGAACTCAATGAATCAGTAATCTTTTTCCTTTCAACAGTGGAGCCTGCAAGAATGCTACACAGTACTGCAGCATTCTGCAACAGAATTACTGCAAGAAACAAGGCAATGACAATAGCAGTTAATCCCCTTTTGTCATGCTGAAACCTGAGATGCATTACATCCTGACAGCTCCTGTGACAGGGCTGAGGGTAGAGGTCAGGCCAATGTAAGCTGGCCTGGGGAAGGAGAATAAAGCATACTAAATAAACTAAAAAAGCTGCATTCATTATTTGTATGCATGTGGGTATGTTATATACAATAAATACTAGTAGAAAGAAAATTAAATCTGATTGGCTAACATCTCTTCCTTCATGTTGTACAATGTTGTCTGCTATATATACGTAGTTTTATCAATCTGTTCTGACTGCATACTGCATATAAACTATGACTGCTTATTACTGTATGGGTGGGATGCAGTTTATTTTCTTATAATTAGTAGTTCAGTAGGGCACTTTTTTAGTTTGCAGAGGGTTAAGGACAGTCAGAGAGTCACTGACATGCAGTAAGTATTTACAGTTTTATTAAATAGAAAACTTGCACACCCAGAATTTAATAAGGATGCGACCTCCAGGGGATTACAGTGGTGTAAACATTTTCCAGTAATTATATTTGAAATTATAGCTAGGCTTGCTTGTTTTGTGTTTTAATTAAAGTATTGGCAAGTTTCAGTCAAATAGTCTCCCACCATTGGCCTCAGCTAAGCTCATATTTCTTTTCTTGGAATCTTTTCTATATACAGTGGCACCAGCCAGGATGCAACACAGTAATGCAGCAGTATATCACAAAACGCTGTAGTATACTGCAAGGAACAGTGTAATTCAATGGCAGTTAAGCCCTTCTGTCATAATTCAGTATTCTGTGACATGTAATTTATTGCAATTTACTGCATTGCATAGTAGCTGGCTCCAATGTAGGTAGTTTGGTCCTAGTACTTTTTTATTTATTTTGTTTTTTGTAATCAGGCAAGGCCCACTAGGTATAAGTGCCTGTTTTCAGGGGCGACCTGGGAGCACTAGGGAGGTTAAGTGACTTGCTTAGAGTCACACAGTATGCAAAGGGAGGTTGTGGGAATCAAACCCCGATCTGGTTGATGTACCAAGCTCATTCACAACTCATTATTCTAACCTTTAGGCTATACTACAAGCCCCTATACTTAGTGAACCAAGCTGCTAAGCTGGAGACGCAGGTTTGAATCCCATAGCAGAATCCTTTTACTCAGTCTTTCAGGTTGCATGGAAATGTATAGATATAATTTCTGTAAAGGGGCAGTACAGGATGATTCTCTACTGAACTCAAAAAATAAAAATGTTTTAGTTACTCTATGGAGTTTCTTAAATTTTTCCTCTATGGAATTTCTTCAGAGTTCTACAGACCTCTGCATAGAAATTCTTCATGGGTATTCCTGTACCATCTTCATGGCTGGAATTTTTGTTGACAGTAGAGATTACTGTGCATCAGAGGTTACTGTGCATCGCCTGTTTTTGTTTCATCAGACTAGCTAGAGAAAAACCCTTAATAGTGTTCCACTGTCCTCAAAATGTCTTGCAGTCACAGGAGGACTTCTTGGAGGGTCCTCCTCTTTGATGTGTTCAGTAGGAGCAAAAGTAGTAGCAGACTGGTGTACTTTTTCCTCTTCCTCCAGTTTCACAAGACAAACTACAGAGGCAAGTGCTGTTGCTGACTTGCTTTTGTAGTATGGTTAAAGTCTCCCTCTGTTTTCAATCAACCTTTATCTGTAACATCTATCTCTTTGGAGATGACAGCAAGCTCTGTGGGAGGTCAGACAGTGCTGAGAGCATACAGGATCTTAAAGAAAATCTAGGCAGGCTATAAAAGTGGTCTGGAATATGACAACTCAGGTTCAATGCAAGGAAGTGCAAAGTCATGCACATAGGAAGTAAGAACCCAGGGACTGACTACTACCTGGGGTTGCAGTCACCAAATCAGAAAAGGAGAAAGACTTAGGGGTAGCAGTCACCAGCAACCTGAAACAATTGAAGCACTGCAGGAAGGCAGCAGCCAAAGCAAACAAAATGTTTGTCTGTACTGCAAGGAGAATCATGAGCAGGTGGGAGGAGGTTATGTTGCTGCTGTACAGATCCTTGGTGAGGCCACAACTGGATTATGGCTTGCAGTACTGGAGATTCTACCTGAGAAAGGATATAAACCTGCTAAAGGCAGTCCAGACAGTAATTAAAATGGTTCAGGGACAGCAGGACAGGGCATATGAGGTGAAGCTAAATAACTTCAATATATATTTGCTTAAGGAGACAAAGCAAAGGGGGGGCATGATTGAAACCTTCAAGTACTTAAAATATATCAACAAGGTGGATACAGGGGACCTCTTCTGTCTTAGTGGTAACAAGATCACTGGGTGAAAACTTCTACAAACTGGCATGGGGAAAGTTCAAGAAGGAGGTCAGCAGACATTTCTTCATGGAATGAGTGGTGATGGCGTAGAACAAACTCCAGGAGGAGGTTGTCTATCTGGAGATTGTGGGTGAACTTAACAGTGGGTGGGACAGGTGAAAAGGAGGGTCAGATTCACTGAGGAGGGGGCAGCAAAAGTGCAAAGGTGGTCAGGGTTGAAAGGACGGGGGGGGATGGAGCCTACAGTAGGTGCTGAGAAGGGGCTCCATAATTAGAGCAGACTAGCTAGATCAATATTCCTTCTTCTGCTGGATACTTTCATATGTTCGTATAGTCTTATTCCTTGCCTTCTTCTTCTTCTTCTTCTCTTCTTCTTCTTCCTCTTCAATGAATGTTGCAAAGGTGACCTTAAAGCGAGGATCTAATAGGGTTATCACAGAGTGTCTGGCAGTCTGTCTGTTGCTAATGCATGTATCACTTACAAAATAGTTTTTTTTGTTTGTCCACAGGAGATATTTCACATGAATACAATGCAGAGTTCCAAATAATTCCTCTATTAAAGTCTGTTTAGAGTCACTCAGTGCTAGGCAGATTCTGTTGTCCCTCTTCCCAGAGTGTCCAAGCTATCAGCTAAAACTTGGTACTTTTTACCCACAGACAGTGTATGATGTTGGATTGTGGGAAAGGGGCTCTACTGAGCAGCTAGTAAAGTCATTCATCCAATTGCTCCCCTCCATCATAGATCAGGTGTTGGTGGGGGGGGCAGCACATTTCTTCCATGGCCCTTTCGGAGTGTGTGTGGGGGTCCATGCTAGAGAGGTAGTAGAGAGTGAAATAAGGTTGGACAGGTGGTTAGGGTTGGCAAGATGCCAGCATTAATATTTAGGTAACTGGTGGAGGGGGGGTGGTGGATGGGGGGATGGGAGACGACTGAGGGGGTGCTGGCTATGAGACGAGCCCTAGCAATCTAGGGTGTCCTACAGGGTTTATTCCCTCTTTTGTAAGTTTTTTTTTTAAATAATTACCTAATAGGAATATCACAAACAGATCCCAACAATAAATAGCCCATTATTTGTGTATTCGGGAATTAATATTCCTTACTCGCACAAAGCTAGTGCCAAGTGATGCCTGTGCATTCTAATCAGCATTTACAGTATGGTTGAAAAGAGCTCTATAAATGTAAATTGCAACTATAATTAAACAATATTGGAATAAACATGCTTTATATATTGTAGTCATCCAATGAAAATCACACAGCCAGGGAGCAGCATAACAGCATTTCCTTTAAACATCTTGAAACCTGATCAGCAGCAATCTGAGCCAGATGGTTACGGCACAAAACAAATCTCAGAGAACCAGATAAAACAGAATCACAGTAATCTATGGCCACACTCACACAAACAGGAAAAGGAAACGCTGAAGGGTATCTTTTAACATATGGTCCAATATTTGGAAATGCTACTATGATGAAAAAATATGCAGTTTGCTTTGTGTGGTCTTCAAAAAGAGGAAGAGCATGTCGATGGACAACAAATTAAATGTTTATACATACTGTTCCATTGCCTCATATAAATTAATAGGGCCTCTGAGGTTGTCTCTTATGGTATAAGATACTCCAAGCATGTAGTTTGGGCCAGAGGACTGTGAAGCAATGCTGAACGGTCCTGTCTTGTGAAAGCTCATGTAAGGAGTCTCTGATACCATAAGAGATAGCCCAATGGAGGCTCTATTATCCTTTTACAGGTCACTTGAGTTTAGTGTGAGTGATTTATAACAAGTTCAGAGTCTCTTTTTTTTAATTTTATTATGCCGTTCTCCCCCCCTCCCGGCGCTGAAGTGGAGCACTCCCTCCTAATGCTTCCACATGAGAACATAAGAAGTACAGTGACTTGAAGTTCTGATTGGATGATATCACAGTAGTGATTTGTAATAGTTATAAGCGTGCATTCTTGAGTTCTTTGGGTGACAGAACTGTGAAGCTGAGCAATTCTGACACACAGTGACTTTTTTTTCCATGATAATGTTTCATTGGTTTAAAAGTAAGCAATAACACAACCATATTAAATCAGACAACAGGAAAATACAGTAGTTAAGCAGCACAGTTAAGAATAATGATATTTTATCTTACATATTTGAATAATGATTTACTTTAAAATGAAGCAAGGCCAGAATAATATGAACATAACTATTATGTCATCATCCAGGAGGACACCCAGATTCTCTGAAAGATATCTAGTTTGTCATTCATTCAATAACGTATCCTTTCATTATTGTACAGAAAGACCATTTGGCTACACCACTCACTAAGAGTGGGTGTCTCTGCACTTTCCAATATTTTAGTATAAAGCATTTAGAACTAAGAGCAGCATGCGAAACCCATATTTTTTTATACCTATCCAAGCCCAGTTGGTCAGGAAATAAACCTAGTATAAAAATTAAAGGTGAAGAAGGAGTGCCTTATTCAGTAACATTTTTACAATCAGAGAGGACTGAGCTCCAGATTTCCTGTACTTTTGAATAATCCCAAAACATATGTCAGTCCTGGGTCCAAAGTATTACATCTCCAACATTTAGAATGCCCAGAGTATCCCATCACCTTCAGCCTGTCTGAGCTTAGGCAGTATCCATGTAAGATCTTAAATTGTATCAACCTACCTTGCAATTCCTTGAAACTCTTATTTGTCAATCCCCACATAGAGTCCCATTCTTTGAATGACAATGTAAAGTTTAGCTCATCCTCACATGTCTTTTTGGCCTTAATTGTTAAACATTCAGAAGTTTGATTACTTGTAACAAACCTATATAGGATTCCTGCCCAGAGCCAGCCTTGGGGGGGGGGGGTTGTGAACTGTGCATTCGCACAGGGTCCCAAGAGCAGAGGAACCCCCCAAAATCCTAGCTTTCCAGTTGGCCTCCTTCTTCCTGGTCCTGTATGTATTTAAGTGAAGTGCAAAAATGGCACAAAACTAGCTAAAAATGAAGCTACAGGGAGGCCATGATAGAGATGAGGATGTTCCTTCGGGGCTTCGAAACTTCTGAAATGGGCCCCAGCAAAGAGGTTCACACAGGACCCAGGAATAGCTAGGGCCAGTGCTGTTCCTGCCCCCCCTTTTTTTTAACTTTCTCCTGGCCCCTGCCCCAAGGAATTAATTCCTCAGGTCTTCCTGGCCAGGGTCCCAACACAGCGTGGACCTCAGCATCATTCTGCATGGAACTGGGAGATTTTTTGCCTTTGGTTTTTCTCCCAGTCCCCGAACCCCTGAGGATGCTAGCATGCAGGACTTTTGTCCAGACAGATGGCATGCTGATGCATGCCATCATCAAATGCCCTCAGCATCCTCCCCACCCCAACGAGCCATCTGTGCACTGGATGCCCATGCTTCCACTGACATCGGTGCATCGGGTGCCATTAAGCACCCCAGGAATCACACCTCAGGAGGAGAGCATCTATTGGGATGCCTGATGCTCCTTCCCCCAACTGACCCTCGGCGGCCCGAGTCTGTTCCCAAACTCGGGTCGCCGGGGTAGCATGAAGTGTGGCATCCAGTGCCTCAACCCTCAATGCCACTGAGCCGGCCCTCCTGCACCCTTTTTAAGAGCATTAAGCTTGGTCAGTTGATCCCATTCATCGCATCTGTGTAACAAATACTCATCAGTTAAAGTACTAGTATTCTTAAGGATTCCTCTTAACTGGAGATAGTAGTGGAACTTATGTCTATGCATGAACTATATTTGACTCTTAACTCTGAAAGGATAGTAGTACCCTTGTGGATTCATTAATTATATGAGTAGCTTGGTAATACCTGCCTCACACCAATCCTGATTATTCAGACCCCCCCCCCCCAGTCAGTTGTGGATTTGACCATATGGGCATAAAGTCTAGAGCTATTCTATTCAGGTTAATAATACTATTCTCCTTCTTTAGTGCTTGTATGGACCCTTTCAGACATGGGTTATCACTCCAATTCAAGTGAGAAGGAAGAAATAGGAAGTCCATAAGGCAATGAGGTCCCAGTATGTTCTTTTCCATATTCAGCCATAATGATTGGGAATTTGTTATGCTACCTGTTTCTTTTAAGTGTTCAAGTGCATGCTTAAGAACAAAAGGCAGCAGCTATCGTCCCCACCATGGAAGGGCATTGCCCCCCATAACACAAGGGGCCCTAAGTTTTGAAATACTTAGTCAGTAGTAGAATATCAGCTTCCACATTGAACATTAGTATCCGTCACTGTTTTTGTAGTTTGTGAAGTGTAAATCGATGTTTGTGGTTTTTGGCGATGTACATTCACTGTAGTCGCTGAGATCACATGGAACAGTTCAACGGTCGCAACACTGTAAATTTCTCTCTCACCCCACACCTAGCTACTTAGTAACTACCTTTTCTTCAGAGTGCTATATTTTAACTTGTAAAACACTGGTAATTTAATTTCAGTCATAGAACATTTCAGCTCTAGTGATGATTCTTCCAAATTAAGCACTATTAAAACAGAAGCACTTATTTTCACAAGACTGTCATCCAACACTGAAGTATCCTACAACAGAATTCAAATTTACAAACTTCTTCAAGTTTAAAAGGTACAGTTCAGGGTACTGCATGGGTTAAGCAGCTGGGTGTGGGGTGATTTTTTTTTTTGTAAACAGAGATGGAAAGGATTTTCTTGGGGGGCTGGAGAGACACTTCTGTGTAAAAAAAACACACACACACACAACTCATAAAGTGTTTCTATTTCAGAGTTGATATAGCAGCATATGGACTTTGAGAGTGACACTGCCAATACAGTAATCTATATATAATTACTGGCCATCCTGTTTAATACGTAGATAACCATGTAGTAATTTTAGATTATAACTGGCTGTGTGTAATTGACAACTGTCAAACACGTGTCTCTCCAGCTGTGCCACACAGACTTGGAGTGAGGCAAGACCTTACCACGGATCAACCAGCAATATCCAGGCATTGCCTATGCTCTGTCTCACTAACTCACACACACAGATGCTCTCACTTGGTAGTCAGATGGTGGCAGACGTCACCCCCCCCATTCACAGCCAAGATGTCCCAAATCCAGAAGGCAACAACATAAACTCGGCCAGGTGGGAGGGTGCCATTAGTGCGTTGTCCTCCTCTCAGCCGAGGGCTCCCAAGCAAGAGGTGTCAGCTTTATTCACTCATTAGGAGCAGCAGTTATAACAAGCAATGGGCAGTTCTGAATGTTTGCATGCTTGCATTCACTGTGTAGTTGTTGGACATAGATAGCAGTGATCAATTCCTCAAGAAAGCTGCAGGTCTCTCACAGAGTTCTTCCTCACTGAACAGTCCTGGCTGGCACACTTAATAACCACTGTCTGTAGTTTTTAATAAATTTTCAGTCCCCCCTTGGAGCTGACCACTGCATCCAGTGACTTTCCTGAGACTCCTGACCCAAATGATTCTGTGTCTGGTGACTACAAGTAGCCACCACCTCCTACGGTGATGTGGACACACAGAATTCCGGGTCACTGCAGGACTAGAAAATTAGGAAAGGTCATGGCAGGTTTGGACAGTTCAGTTATAAGCTGCTCAGCAAAATACAGTAGCTTTCACTTGCTGGCAATTCTGACAGAAGGTTTGAGGAAGTGGCTTGAGGTGAGCAGGGTGGGTTGCATAAGTCCAGCAAAAAGGATCCAGACCCTGAGTAAGTTCTCACCTCATCTCAGCCATGTCTGTGAGCTCAATACAAGAAAGGAAATTGAGAAGAACAACACAATGGCTTTGGAGGCTGGCAGCACTAAGCAACCCAGCCCACTACTGCCCCTGCCCCCCCAAAAAAAGGAAGAAAAAAAAGAGAGCAAAACCTTAACTCAGTTTTCTGATACACATGCAAACTCCAGTCTGTCAGCATGACTTCATGCCTCCAAAAAATGGAAAGGAGGAAGCTCTGCCCCTCTGCCCTTTTTTATGTTGGCTCACATGTGTGCACCAGCCAACATCTTGCTGTAGCAGCAGATTTGGAGGTGCGGTCACTGTGGGCAAATGCAGGGCACGCATCAGTAGGTGTATCCCTCATTCCCTAGTAAGTCAGCATGCAGGCGTTGACACCAGCAATATGTAAAGTGGCCACCACATCTAACAAAAGTGCTGCTGCAATGAGAGGCAAGCTCATCATGCAGCAGCTCAATAACACACCTCCTGACATGCCTTTCCTGGAGAAGTTTTCAGTAAACATGGCAGCACAGAGTGCCACCATGCACAATGATGACTTCAGGGGCACCCAGTCCCCCTGTCAATATGCCCTTACCCACTTCATTTGCTGAGGGGGGAGCCCACTCCCCGTTAGCATAATGCCCGCCTCCCATTCCAATTGTGTGTTGAGGGGGTGCCCAATCCCCCTCAGCATCATGTGCCCCCCAACTGTCTTTCTTTGCTGATGGTAGGCCCAATCACCATTGGCTTCAGTCCCCCCCTGCCCAGTTCAGTTTGCCAACAGGGGAGCCCACTCCCTGTTGGCATAATGTCCCCACCCTCACAATTTGTGCTGTGTGCCGTGGGGGTGTCCAATCCCTCTCGGCAACATGTGCCTCCCTTTTCTGTGCCAACGGGGGCCCAATCCCCATTGGCTGCAGTCCTCCTCCCCATAATGCAGGTGGTACACTGGGAGCCCACCCCAGTGTACCAAGCAACACCTGCAAAAAAAGAAAACTGACCCTCGTTGTCTTTTTTTTTCCTGTGAAACAAGAAAATGGTCCCTCGTAGTCTCTTCTGCAACCCTCCCCCAACCCGTGCCCACCCTCTGCATGCCCTGCCTCCTTACACACACCCCACCCCATATTTACCTTTGCAGCCCGGCTCAATGATCTTCGGTGGACTGGGAACACGTCTGGACACTTCAAAGCTGACTGCGAACTGAAGAAATGCTGGTAAGCTGTATAATGGCATAACTAGGGTTTTTTCAACTTTGGTGCATATCTCAGGCATTTTTGGGAATTTTAGCAGCACATTTTCAACATGGGGTTATTGGTACACCTCCTCATGAATTCAGTCACTGTCATGATGTTATTCTGTCCAGAAAGGTGATTTTGTGGCCACTGTGCAGAACCATCTTTCAGGACTGATTAATGAAACGTCAGTACCACTGTTCATGAGGTGGGCTCTCAAAAAGCCTATGTTGCAAATTTGGCAGAAAAAATCCCAAAAGTCAGCCTGCTTTGAGTAGTTTCCACGCATGCTCATAACTTCATGAATTTGTAATATTTTCACTCCTGATTTTCAACATTGGAATTTTTCCACACCTCACTGTGAACTGTACAGCTGTCATTTTACATACCCTGGCCGAAATGTGTTTTCGTACTTCTGGCACAGAATAGCATGGTCACTGTGGAAATCAGTTTTAAGGACAGAGAAAGAAAATGACAGTGACACTGTTCATGAGGTGGGCTCTCAAAAAGCCTATGTTGCAAATTTGGTGGAAAAAATCCAAAAAAATGACTGTTTTATGAGCGTGCGTTGCACAATTTCCACATATGCTCGTAACTTCATGAATTTGTAATACTTTCACTCCTGATTTTCAACATTGGCATTTTTCCATACCTCCTTATGAACAGTACAGCTGTCATTTTACATATCCTTGCTGAAATGTGTTTTTGCACTTCCGACGCAGAGTAGCACAGTCGCTGTGGGAAATCAGTTTTCGGGACAGATTAAGAAAATTACAGTGACACTGTTCATGAGCAGAGGTCCTAAAATGCCAATGTTGAAAATCTGGTGATGAAAGTCCATAAAATGACTGTGTTACAAGCATGCACCCTTGTAACTTGGCAAATTTGCAATATTTTCATGCCAGATTTTCAACACTGGCATTTTTTCACACCTCCTAATGAACAGTACAGCTGTAATTTTTCACATCCTGCCCAAAATGTGTTTTCGCACCTGTTGCGCACAATGGCATGGTCGATGTGGGAAATCAACTTTTGAGACAGATTAACAAAATCACAGTGCCACTGTTCATGAGGGGAGGTCTCAAAATGCCTACATTAAAAATGTAGTTAAAAAAATCCCCAAAATAATTGGGTTACGGACGTGTGTTACACAGTTTTTATACATGCTCATGACTTCACCAATTTTTCATATTTTCACTCCAGATTTTCAATGTAGCCATTTTTTACACCTCCTCATGAATAACACAGTTGTCATTTTTCACATCCTGCCCAAAATGTGTTTTTGTGCCTGTGGTGCCTAATGGCACAGTCGCTGTGCAAAATCAGCTTTTGGCTAGCAAACTGATAGTGCCCTCTTCATGAAGTGGGGTCACAAAAAGCCCATGTTGATCATTTGGAGTGAAAATACCAACATATGCCTATGGCGTTAGGGTTTCCAACTGTAACACCCCACCCTGTAGAGACTAACTGGCATCAGGGGTGTGACTTGGGATCATCAGCTGTAATGCTCACACCATTCCACCCCAACCCCCACTCAGCAGCCAGTGACAGGCATCAAGGTGTGCCTTGGAGTGCGTGGCCCCAAAGTTCACCCCATTCTCCTATATTGCACCCACCTCAGCATATTTCCTTATGGAATGGGGTACGTATAAGGCCCAAAGACCCCAAAGCACACCACAACACTTATCAGTGTCTAGAGGGTAGGGTGAGGTACAATGGCATGAGCATTATAGCTGACCACCCAAAGGACCAATCCAATGCCTGTCAGTCTCTGCACAGTGGGGGTGGGGTTGGCGTCAGCTCAGTACTTCACTGCCATTCCTATTATGCATCTCTAACTCCTAGAAACATAGAAACATAGAAGTTGACAGCAAATAAGGACTGCAATGCCTATCCAGTCTGCCCATTTTTTTTTCTACCTTATAAATGTGCCATCAACATTTGCTCCTGCACTACCAATGCCAATGCCAGTGAGACAACATTTGGCATTGACAAATGCTTAATATTCATTACCTTGATAACTGTGGTACTTTTTTCTGACTGGGATCTCCACTCCCTCCTTACTCCTCTACCATGGTGAAAACCTGGCCAGCACACATGCTCATTCCAAGAGGTCCACCAAAAAAAAAAAGATTAAAAATAAAACTGGTGCTCAATTAAGTTAATATCCTAAACCATGACCATGCCAACAACAAATCTAAGCTGTGATCAGACTGCCCACCCTATCGATCTCTAATGGACCCCACCATGTTATTCAAAAACATTTACAGTAGCCATAGAAAATCCATGATGCCAGGATCCCAGAGTGTCCTTGGCAACCCCTACAAACCACGATTGTAGGTGTAACAACACAGAGTCACAGTGTAACTTCATGATTTTGGTATTTTTTTAAGATTCTGACCTCAGATTTTCCAGCCTTTTTATTACCCCACTTCATGAACCTAGTAAGTGAAATTTTTCAAATCCTGCCAGAAAGATGATTTCATGGAGCAACTGCAAAATCACCTTTCAGGCCAGATTTAAAATAATTTATCTATCTTGCTCATGAGGTGGGTTCCAAGAAATGGCATGTTAAAAAGTTGGTGAAAAAGTATTAATAAATGACAAAGTTAGAAGTAAAAGTTAAAAACCCATTGAAATACTTTAACTGCACTTGCCTTGTTTTCTCAGTTTCAGTCAACACTGAAGATGAATGATGTATTTTCTTCCCAGAGTGGATTTTCAGCACTACACTCTTTTCAGGTGAGTGAGGGTTGGGGGTTGTGTAAGTTGGAGGGTGCTGAGCAGGGGGTCAAGTGGGAGAGAAGGAAATTGGTTGAGGGGTTGGCCAAAAGAGACATCAGTGGACAGTTTACTGCTTTTCAGATGTAAACAAAGCAAAAAAGAAAACCAACAGGGCAGGGAAGAATGGGGTTGATGGGTGGTACTGAGTAATGGGATGGAGTGGATGTAACAAAGAAAAATGGCTGGCAGGGCAAACTAGGGTTGGAGGGTAGTACTGAGGAGAGGGATGGAGCAGATGCAACAGAAAACAAATGGTAGGGCAGCATGGGGGTTAGTGGTGGCACTGAGCAGAAGGATGGAGCAGGTTGCAACAAAGAAAAATGGCATGGTAGACAGGGCAGAATGTGGTTTGATGGTGGTACTGGGCAGAGGAATTGACTGGGTGGGACCAAAAACAATGGCATGAAGGGTAGAACAGGATGACAAGTGGTAATGAACAGAGGTTTGGAGTGGGTAGGAATTAAAAAAAATGGCATGGCAGGGCAGGGCAGAATCGAATTGATGGTTCCACCAAGCCAGTTAGACAGAAAACCTGTCAACAAGCTTTACAGCGATGGCACAATGTCAACCGTGATCACAGTCTGCATTGTGCCATTGAGAACACGTGTGTTTTCTGTGCACTGGCTGCCCCCTGCACCCCCCGTATTTTATTATAATCACCTCCACAGTGGAGGTGTTTCGGGAAGGGGGCGCAAGACCTGGAGAAGCTGTGCTGGGGTCCTGCGTGTCCATTACAGTGACCAGCAGTGACTGTCATTTTGTCACTCTAAATGACAGGTCACTGTAATGTTTCTGACAAAGTTACATGCTAAAGGTGGTGATATTGAGCAAAAGAATGGAGTGGGTAGGACAGAAAACAAATGGCAGGGAAGGCCAGAATCGGGTTAAAAAGTGGTACTGAGCAGAGGAATGGAGCGGGTAGGAACAAAGGAAAATAGCAGGGCAAGGCAGGATCATCTGATAATGATGCCTCTCAGCTGGTTGCTGGGTGGTGTCATGTAGATGAGAGGATTCAGCTACTCTGAGATAAGAGTGGATGACTCCTTTCAACTACACAAAGTTTTTACCCATCAACCAGCAAAACAGCATCAAGATCAGTCTTGCTGATCATTGGTCTATCACTGTCAAGACCACTGCAGTCTGAGCTGCACTGGATGTGACAGTGACATGCCTCTGAAGGCTGCTACTCATGACAATGAGTTTGCTGCACATGGGCAAACAAACATAAAAAATGGGTTTGTGTATTCCAGAATTTTATACACACCCTCAGTGTGTGATACTTTTATTTAAAATTAAAAATCTAAATATTTTACTTTACAGAAATGAAACCCCTGACTGGGAAATGGACTATGACAACTAATCTTTCAACATCAACATTTTAGGATCAGAATTATATCAGTGTTTTGTATACTCAAGGATATTGGCAAGATGGAATGGTCAGAGATGTTGAATCTGGTGTCCTGCAGCAGGATGGAGGACACGCCCTGAAGCTTAGGGGTCATACATTCATGGATAATGTTAGTATGGCTTTTTCTTCCAGAGGGTAGTAAACCTCTGTAGCAGCCTACCAGTGAAGGCTGTGGATATAAAATCAGTACAGGTCTTTAAGCGAAGTCTGGACAATCAGCTTACCAAGCGAATCACTGGATACCTTCGGTAGTAGAGTGTGTGGTGTAAGTGGAGGACTAAGGACCCCACCATAGACATAATTTATTTATTTGTTTAGTTTTTGTTGACCGGGTAAGTGCACTAGACAAATCCTGCCTATTTTCAGGCACGACCCGGGGGAGGGGGATACAGATGAATGCCAACTGATCTTGAACCAGATTAAGCTACTGGTGGTATTTTTATTGGGAAATTTGGCCAGGACACCAGGTAAATTCCCCTACTCGGGCGCTGTATTGCTGCCAGTAGGGGGACAGGCCATTTCCAAGATGGCCACTCGAAGTGGACCATGGAAGGAGGAGGAAGACTGCAGAGTGGGAGAGCTAGCCTCGACTCCTGCTCCAGGTATTCTGGAGGCTTCAGCCTTGGTTACGGCTGAAATGGATTCAGACACAGAATTTCAGGATGCAGTGGTTAACTGGGAGCATTCAGCATTTAAAATAATTGAAAAGGAAAAAACTTCTCTTGAAACAGTGATGACTGGAATGGAAATCGAGTTGACGGGAGCTGAAACAGTGCAGGACACTGAAGAGGTAACCACTAACCTGCAGAGCGGTGGTCAGAGCTGCGGAAGAATTACGATAATTTCACCCTGTAAAATGAAAGAGATAGCTCCCGCGGGAGGTCCCAAGGGGTGCGACAGTGAAACAAACCTTCAGGCTAGAAGGAAAGAAATTAAGCAGATGGTCAGCTGGACGACGGCTCTAGATGAGGAGCCGAAAGAGCTTGCAGGTACTGTGTCTCCCTTGATCTTTAATTCGGGCGAGCAAGAGCTAAAGGCGAGAGAATCAGCCTTAGTTTAAAAAAAAAAATCTCTTCTCAGTCTTCCGAGGCTCCACAGCATTGCGCTGGTTTACCCGACCGCAAGTTTTGTGCTATTGACAGCGGTGCAGAGAGCATCGTGAGCACTAAGGCAGACCTCAGAGACGTGAGAAGTCTCGTAGGACAGAGCGTTGAAATGCACAGCTCTAGTAGTTTTGCCGGAAAGCCATTGCATATTTTAAACTCCCTTCAGGCTGGCATTCTTACCGCTGAGAATAGCGAGTGCCTACAGCCTGTTTTGGCTTTGAAAACTTAAAGCAGTGATGTTCTTAATAAAAACCAAATGCTGACTTAATAGCTCTGCCTTCTACTGCTACCTTTGTCAAAACAAGTAGCTCCTTTGAACAAAGTGGCGGGATTCGTGTTTAAGCACCAGATTCAGGAAGAATCATTAGCTGTACCAGCAGTAATTTATCACTCATCAGAAGGCTCACAAATTGGGGTTACAGATTTTTATTTTTCAAGTAAAACAACCCAAAAAAAACCACTAATCCCAAATCTGCATGATTGGAAGACAGAATCCCCTCATTTGCTGGAAGAAGGTATTCAAGACTCTTGGACACTGGATAAGGCTTTACGTGAGGCTGGTTGGAAACAGGCAGACACAGGTGTGTGGAAGCCTGATCCAGCTTGGGATTCTGATTTAACTTTTTCTCAACATTCTCCTGAGTGGGTTCCAGTTGGTCAGCAGCAGAAAGGGATGGACAATGGGAAGAGTAAACAAATTGAGAAGGAAGTTTTACATCTCCCTTCGGGATCTTCTGGGTCCACCAATCATTCTCCTGCATCTCCACATCAGGAAACACAACTGCAGGAATCTTTACAGAAGGGTTCAAATAAGGCTATGTTGCATCCCCCCCCTACACAGAAGCCTTTGATGTCAGAGCTTTTCTCAAATTCCCATAGGGAAGCAGCTCCCAGAGCGTAATGCTGTCTTGGTTGAGGTATAAAGGAGGGTTGGAGGTTAGGCCAGACAGGTACTATGTAGGGAAAACTCTGTTAAAAGACTCATTGCATTTTACCCCACAGGATGTTTATGCCTTCATAAATATTTCAGGGGAAGATAATTATGATTTAAGTTTTCATTCACAGCATGCTCTAGATCTTTTTTGGGTTAGGTATGGTCAGGTAAAGTTTTCACCTATGTGGACACCCTTTATTGTTATCCCCCTGTCCAAACCCCTGATTAAATTCGTTACAGTCATGTTTCGGAATGAAGGGGTTTGGGTAGAGGACATAACCTTTTGGTTGAAAAAAAAATGTGAAGTGTTGAGTGAACCAGAACCCATTTTGGATTCAGAACGATTCTGGACTGGAGGATGGAAGTACAAAATTAAACTAAGGCAAACAGAGGCAGGGATTGAGCACATACCTAACTCCTTTTTATTGGGGAAGGATAGAGGAGTATGTTTTTACAGTGGGCAGCCCCGTGCATGTTACAAATGTGGGGCCAGAACACACCTTTCTAGCATGTGTGATCAATCTCGCTGTGATAATTGTGGGGAGGTAGGGCATTTGACTATGTTTTGTAATAATCAATCTTGTTGTGATTTGTGTGAAACTAAAGGTCATGTGTTTAAAGTATGCCCTTGGGCTGCTCAAAATAAGTCATCCTGTTCCAATTCTGAGGTGTTCATCCAAAAAGCACAGGAAGCCATTGCTCAGGTACCCCCGTCTCTTGCTTGCCCCCCTCCTCCCATCACTACGTAGGTAAAACTTCCCTTAGTTAGGAAACCAACCGAATTTAAAGGGGGGTTAAAAGATAAGGTCCTGGATAAGAATAAGCTAACGTTGGTGAGTAGTGAGGATCAGCAAGGGCCTACTTCAGATATGGTCAGTTTAACAAAGGTTAATATGGGTCCTCCTAATCCCTCATGTTTTCCCCCAGTATGTTATTCGGAAGAGGTCACAGAGGGGGTAAGTGTCATTGCTTCAGTAAGTGAACCATTGACAGTGTTGCCCCAAAGAAGATCTTCTAGAAACTTGCATTCTAAACTCCCCCCCCCAGTTGCGCAAATTGAAACTAGCAACTCATATGCTGCACTGTTTTCTCCATGGGGCAATACTGAGCTAGAGGTAGAAGATTCTGATTCACAAAAATCCTCTCTTTCAACTAGGTCACAGACAGTGGAAATTTATAAGGATAAAAAAAAGAAAAAGAGAAAAAAATAATGGTATGAGCATTTAAACTGATAATGAGGCTGGTTTGGGGCTCTTTGAATACTCATAGCCTATTGAATGTGGTTAAGAGACAAGCCCTTTTTTATTATATTCACGATCATCCTTTTTCAGTATGTTTTTTACAGGAGACATGGATGTATTCCATAGAGCAGCTTGCAGTATTTAAAAGAGATTGGGTTTGGGGCCCTTCCTTTTGGTCATTTGGGGAGGATTCCTCAGATGGCATTGGTATTGTGTTTAATTCATATGCTTTTCAGTTACATAATTTGATTGACCTGATACCAGGAAGGGTGTTGATTGTGGATGGGAAGTGGCAAGGCCTATGTTTCCGGTTTATCAATATCTATAACCTCCAAACAAAGGCAGGCAGAGTTAATTGTTTAAAAGCAGTACAGCCCTTTTTATTAACAACAGTCAGAGTATTATGGGGGGGTGATTTTAATTGTTCAATTCCAGCCCACTCTCATAAAATAAATAAAAAAATATATTGCGACTCTAATGCATTAGGTAAAATTATTAAAGATGCTGGTCTTTTGAATTGTAATAACACTTTGCAGGCGGGAGCTGGATTTTCTTTCAAAAAGGGGAAAAACTTCACTCTGATTGATCATATGTTAGTTTCACCTAATATGCAAGTGGAGTTTTTTAAAATATTTCCCTGCGAATTTTCTGATCATTCATTTTTACTAAGTATTTTTTGTTTGGCAGATATACAAGAGAAAAGACAAATTAGATGGAAGCTTAATAATTCTTGGCTAGAACTTCCCTTTATACAATCGGGGGTTAAATACCTTTTGAGAGCAAGGTTATCAGTAGCCTTTTTATATTCAGACCTAGGGGATTGGTGGCTAGAGACAAAAACAGATTTAAGGAACTGGTTTAAATCACAGGGAGTAAGAACAAAAAATTACAAATTTCTACGCTATTTAGGTTTTAGGCAGCAATTACAGAGACTTATGACTATAGCTTATACATCTAGGTTGGATTACTCTGAACAAATCTCTTCTCTAAAAGATAAAATGAGAGATTTTCAATATAATAGAGGCAAAACCATGCAGGCTATTCTAACCAATGGAATTAAAAAATCACCCATAGGGAATCCGTTTGAAATGTGTAAACAATTAAGGGATTCCATGAGATTGGAGGTGCTAAAAAAAGCGGATGGAAATTTGGCGACCTCTGTGGTACAACTTCGTGAGGTGATAGTAGATCATTTCCGCTCCTTAAACCCCCTAGAGACAATCTCAAACACAGCAATGACAGCCTATTTAAAAGAGATTGTAGTCCCAGTTAACCAGGCAGGAAGGTCAGAGGTATGGGGCCCTATTAAGCAAACTGAGATTTTAAGCACTATTGGGTCACTGAAACTGAATATTTCACCCGGAATAGATGGTCTTTCAAATAATTTTTATAAAAGTTTTTCAGAAGAACTAAGTCAGTGTCTGGGCATGTTATTTCAGATTTTTTTAGACAAAGCTTTCATTTTTCCTTCCTTTTCAGAAGGGTTGTTAACTTACATATTTAAATCAGGGGATAGACAAAATATTGTCAACTGGAGACCAATTACTCTTTTAAATTCGGATTATAAAATCTTTACTTGTATTTTAAATAACCGGCTAAAAAAATATGCTGGAGGAGTCATTTCACCTTATCAATAGCTTACCAGGCAGACGGGTACAGTCTGCCCTTATGTTAATACGAGATGTTATTGAGCATCTCACTGATATGGGGATGACTAGATGTTTGGTAGCAGAAGACTTGGATAAAGCCTTCGACAGAGTGCATCTGCCATTTCTTTTCCTTACTCTTGCGCATTACAGGGTTCCAAATCAATTGGTGAAAATAATAGAGAAATTGTATGATAGCTATATGGTATTTCCCTTTTTGAAAGGTTATAAGGCAGAAAGTTTTCAATTAACTGCAGGAGTTCGCCAGGGATGCCCTCTTAGCCCCCTTCTCTATACTTTTGCTATAGACTCCTTTTTGCATACTGTAGCCTTGGTACAGAAATGGAAGGGTATCCCAGTTAATGTTCGAAGGGATTCACAATTAATGATACAAGCCTATGCAGATGATTTAGTGTTGTATTTTGAAGACATCACTTCAGTAACTCATTTTGTGGTAGCTTTTGAGGCCTTTGCCAAGGTTTCAAATGCGAAATTAAATTTAAATAAAACTAAGGGATTATTCATCGGTGCAACAGGTGTTGAGGAGGTGTGGCAGGAGGGTATCCATATATCCAGGAATCCGCTTAAAATTTTAGGGATTAAGTTTGGTTCTCAGAATATGCCAAGCGAAAATTGGGAAGGTGTCATTTCAAAAATAGAGAGTAAGGTTAATAGGTGGAAACAGTGGAGGTTGTCTAAATTGAAAAGGGTGCAGGTGATTAAACAATTTCTTCTCCCCACTGTGCAGTATGTGGCGATGATTTTCCCGCTTCCGGTGGCATTTGAGACTAAAATTTATAGTGTGTTTTTCCAAATGCTTTGGGGCAATCGTTTAAATCCCGTAAAGAGGGGCTATACGTATCTAAAAAAAAATCAGGGTGGTTTGGGTATGATAGACCCAGTAATTTTCGTGCATGCATTATTTATTTCAAATTCAATTAAAGAAGGATTGAAAGCGGAGTCAAGGGCGGAGGATTCTTGGAATCTAAAGTCAATGGGTAAATATTTTAAGAATTGGCAAAATTTGCCCAGAACTAAATCACCATTTGTATATACCTTTGTATTTTAGGTCCACGGCGCAGAAACTGTTTAAATGGAAAATGCAGAAACAAACAATTGAATCATAACATGAAGGGCTATATCATTATTTAATGCTACTGTTACCCCTCAGAACCTGGATTTAAAATTGTCCTTCAGCACTAAATTCTATTGTATTGGCACAACTAAATAGTCATAGGATGCCAGAAACAATGGGAAACTCAGTGGCTAATTTTTATGGAAGATTGAATGTTAGAGCAGCGCTAAGTACAAGGCATTAAAGGAAAGACTGTGTCCATACTTGGATTGTATTAATGTAGAAGAGTCAATGGAGCACTTTTTCTTAGATGTACGTATGCTACAGGTTTATGGGCATACTTAGCAAATTTATGGGGTTTTAAGTGGTTATACAGTATGTCATATGAACTACTGATTCTAGGTTGTTATCCAGTCAACTTATCGGAATTTCATGAAGAGACATTATCTTTATTTCTGGGGTGTTTAAGATATTATTTATGGCAAGCTAGAGTTCAATGGGTTCTTTATCAAAAAAAAATGCCCTACTCCTGTGTTAGTATGTTGATTATAAAGGAACTTGTACAAATTTATACTTTGGATGCATTAAGAGTAGCGCCAGGAACCCTGCGCAAATGGTGGAAAGGTTTTCTTCATTTTATTAAGTTTAAATAAGATGAGTGTAATTAATTGGATTCATTGCAAGGCATCTCCAGCTTATCTATTTATGTTATCTTTACAAGTGTTAAATTAGATAAAATTTATGTTTAAAAGTTTAAAAGTCAATTATTTATTATTCTAGTTGATTTGCTGTGCTCAAATGTACTGCTTAAGTTTCTTTTTTTCAGGTATTGTTTGTTTGGATAATGTTTGTTTTTCTGAAAAATGTTGATGTCTATATTAATCATGCTAATAAAAACTCTTTTCGATAAGTGCCATGGGATCTTTAACATCCACTTGAACTACCACCAATCCAGGCAGATGGGACCTCGGTTTTTAATGTCTCATTCGAAAGACGGCACCTCAGAAGTGCAGCACCCCTCTCATGCTGCACTACAGTGTCAGTACTGGGATATTAACCCAAGTGCCAGATGTGGAAACTGAACCCACAGCCCTCTGATCTCCCGGCCTCAGAGGTGAGTGTGCTACCTACTGAGCCACTGACACTGATATGAATTGAACTGATGGTCAATGTCAATGCCATAATATCATATTAGGATGCTACAATCTGTCCCAGGATCTGGCTATCCATTTATTGGGGGGGGGGTGGAGCCCCCATATAACAAAACTAAATAATAATTGGTTTCATTAGAAATGAGGGGCTTCGCCCCCGTGATTTGTTTATTTGTCTGTTCTCTTCACTATAACCACTACAGCTAGCACCATAGCACACAGTGTAGCATAGCACAGCATGTGCATTTACTAACTGTCCATAGTACAACCATATAATTAATAGACTCTATTAGTTCTATGAGTACTATGGGATTGGTTGCATAGCGATACACTAAACAAGTAATGGGGTCCTTAGTCCTCCATTTACACTGATTGCATATGGAATCCCTATGCAGTAGTACTGTATATGTTTGTACAGCATACTTATTTCACCCTTGCTTATGAATGGGGGAGGAATGGCATGATAGACTGAAAGTCCCTTCCAACCATAAATTACTACGTCAGTATATTACCATGTTTGTAATTTTTTTGCATCCTTGTTTTTGTTCATTTTGTCTCCTTACCTACACGTTTTCTTGTTTTTATTACACCGTGCACAATTTGCAATTCCTGTGTTGCATTCTGGGCAATTCCCCTGTGCCCCTTCCACCTGGGGGTCATATCTCGAAAACAGTGTCAACTCAGTGTGCCTGCCCCAGTTACCAACTTTTAAATTAATTAGTTCAGATTTCTCTGTACAATACATAATGACAACAGATCAGACTGCCATCTCAAAATGCAATATGTTCTTCTGTTGTTTGTTTTGTAAAACCTCAATAAAAAGATTAACAACAAACCTTATATGCAAATAATACTTTGTAATTTATATTAACCCTCCCCCACCACCATCACTACCACCTAACATAACTATTTCTATATGTAATGTAATGCAAAGTACAAGATTCAAAAATACCCTTCTGGGGTTATAATTGGAACATTAAAGGGTACATAAACCTTTGGGTGTGCATGTTTTATACCATAGGATTTGGGGCATGTATGTATTCTGTTTACTGTTTTGTTCTTCATTTTGACATACTTTAGGCTTTCTTCCCGTTATGGATCCCTTGTTCATCCATTGGTCATGTTGTCTATTCCCCAGCTGGTATCCATTTCTAAGTTACCTACTAAGGTTTATGGAATTTCCAAATTCAGATACAACAGAATGTTGTGGAATTTTGGAAAATTCCACCTAATGCCATGTAATTCTGATAGTCTCTTTCTCACCTATAGCACAACTTGATAATTTTGAACTTGTGAGTGATTTGCAAAATCTTTTCAGGTGATTATACTTAGAAGCTCAATTTGGGGGAAAGACCTGTTGAAGGCCAGTATAAGGTGGATTTGAAAAGAAAAATAAATATAAAATCTACATAGAAACATAGAAATTGTCCGCAGATAAGGGCCGCTAAGCCCATCTAGTCTGCCCGTAAGCCCCATACTTGATTATGGCTTCTGACCCCTTTCTTTGCTTTACCTCTATGGTTCCCCTATGCCTGTCCCATGCATGTTTAAATGCAATCACAGTGCTTACTCCCACCACCTCTTGTGGCAGACCATTCCATGCATCCACCACCCTCTCTGTGAAGAAAAACGTCCTCACATTTCCTCTTAACCTGTCACCTTCCAATTTCATGTCATACCTCCTCATTCTTATACTTCTTCTGTATTGGAAGATGTCTTCCCCTTCACCTCATTTATGCCCTTGAGTTACTTGAACATTTCTATCATGTCCCCTCTCTCCCTCCTCTCCTCCAGCAAGTACATATTGAGGTCTCTTAATCTCTCCTTGTAAGTTTTGTGGTGCAAGCCCTGTATCATCTTAGTCACCCTTCTCTGGACCTTCTCCAGCCTGTTAATTTGCTTTTGAAGGTACATCCTCCAGAACTGCACACAGTAGTCCATTTGAGACCTGACCAGAATTTAATATAACAGTATCACTACCTCTCATCTTCCGCTAGTGATACCCCTGCCTATGCACCCCAGCATGCTAGTGGCCTTCCCTGCTGCCCTTGTACTCTGCTTTGACATTTTCAGGTCATCTGAAATAATAATCCTCAGGTCTCTTTCTTCCTTGGTGACTGTCAGCAACTCCCCCCCCCCCATCCTGTAGCTCTCTCCAGGGTTTCTATGCCCCAGATACATAATCTTGCACTTCATTGAATTAAACCTCATTTGCCACTACTCAGACCATTTCTCAAGCTCCCCCAGGATCTTCCTCATTTTCTCCACTATTCTGGAGCGGGGACCACAAAACATAAGTAGTACAGTAAAATTAAGCCATCGTTGTTGTGATAATTTTTAAGACTAATAAGTATAAGTTAAATTGAGGGTAATGATATTATGTGGACTTATGTAAAGGATATACTACATGGTAGTATGAAGGTGGAAGAGCAGAGCTATGGGGAATTCTGTCTTTGAATCCTGATAATTGATATTATGCAACACAGTGGGCCTGTATATAGACAGTGGATGAAACATATGAGATAAAAAAATGTTTTGTGAAAAAATAGTGTTTTTGCATTTATTTTAGGACAATTATGAACAAATCATAAGATATGTTACGCCTAATCAATATTTTTAATACTAGTGGGTATGATGGGTTACACTGATTAATTAGAAGAAAAACAGTGTGCACTGGATATGGACAGTCAGTGCATCCATGGGCTGCCAGCCAGGTTAATCACAAATTAGTTAGGTGAATGTACTTGCAGGAAGAGATGAGCCAGAAAAGTTTTTCAAATTTGAAATAAAGCGATTTTATTCTCCAAGCTTGGTGACACTTCATGTAACTACCCCAGCGCTTTGACCACAAGGTCTTCCTCAGGGGGCATGTCACATAAGGAATGGAAACCCCTATTTATGTCAATAAATTGCTGACATCACTAATTAATTGGTTACTATACCACTGGCCAAGTGTTTGCCTTCAAGAGAATATCTCAAATAGACATACATAAATGTAATATACAAGCATTAGCAAATGTTCACATTAAACTAATATATACATAGCTTTCTATTTAGAAAAGCTAAAACAAATATCTTAAATGAAAAGTTTCTATGTTTTCCTTTTTTGTAGGAGAGGGCTAGATAAAGTAATACAATTTTATTTATACCATAAGGTTGCATTTCTATAAATCAATTCAAGTCTAATATTAAATACTACTTATATTTAGAGTGCTGGATTTTGGCAGAATAGATTTTATTTATACAATTTAAGGAATGAGGAGACCAAACCAAAACCAATTAGATGGTTATAAAGAACTCAAAGGAAATTAACTGAATTGTTCTTTATTTCTTTTATTGTTTATATTTATAACTTAACTCAAAAATAATTTCTTCTTTAATAATTTAACTTTTTCAGGAACAAATCCATTTTGGTTAGTTCCATGGTTTCATCCCATAGGACCACATTTTAACATAAAGACACACAGAATAAGTCAAACTAGGAATAGAGGAAGAACACCAAGCCAGTCTAGAAGGAGAACTTATCCTAAACAAAGAAAACAGTCTGTGGTCAGATTTGAAGCTAACACTGCCTGGTCGGGGGAATCTGAACAATCAGAAGTAGGTACTGATGTAGAAAATGTATCCCCCAAGTCTACCTATAAATGTTGAAAATTCAAAGAGAGCAAATACGATAACAAGAGGTTTAGTTTAAAAGGGTGGACAGTCAAAAAATGGAGGGAGAGACTATACAAAGCATACAAGAAGAAAACAAGGAGGGGGAAGAGGAGCAGAGGCAAACAACATAAACAACGTTCCAGCCTCACGTTACCCGAAGAGGAAATAAGTATAATAAACCTCTCGGAACACATTCTGACTGAAAACCAGACTAAATTACTTTCAAAAGGTCTTTCATTCATACCAGTGCCTAAAATAGACATGTTCCAGATTAAAGTTGATATTTACAAATTCATACAAACACTGAAATTAAGGTTTTTTTTCAAAGATAAAATGAATCGAACTACCAATATGGGAGGAGATTCAGAACATACAGCACTGAATGTTGACTTAGCGGAGGTGGATTTGAAAAACTCTGAACAGTATGATTATTTAGAACCTTTGGACTATCTTATTGCAGCACTAAATCAACAGAATTTGGAAGATTCCTTTTTTCATCCGGATCCTTTGCAGCCCAATTCATATCATGAACAACATGATGCGATGGATATCACAGACACTAATTTACTACAAATTGTGGACTCGGATCATCTGGAAAATGCTGAAAGTTATTATTAAACTGATAGTTATCAGATAAGGATGCAGACAAAGTTTAAACCGAAATCAGTGTTTTACCCTAATATTAACAATAGTGTGCTGACAACATTTGAAACTTTGGTAAATCATGAGCTTGAGAAGACTGTCACTACACAGAGGGTAAGATTTAACACTAATTTAACTTTAGGAGAACAGGAAGCTTTAAGGTAGTTGCAGGATGTTAAAGGTTTAATAATTAAGCCAAGTGACAAGCGAGGCAACATTGTGTTATTAAATGAATCGATGTATGTTCAAATGATTAGAGATATTTTGAGCAATGAAACTTATTATAAGAAGTTAAAAAAGCAATCCTACAAATATCTTTAAAAATTAACTATTCGATTTTGTTGGTGAATATTTAAACAGAGGTTTTATCATCAATCAGGAAGCCAGTTTTATGAAAATTGAACATCCAAAAGTTGTTACATTTTATGCACTCCCCAAGGTCCATAAAGATGTCTTTAACCCTCCTGGTAGATCAATTGTTTCTGGGGTTGGTTCTTTAAGACAGAATTTGAATCTATTTTTGGATCACTTCTTTCAACCATGTGCCTTGAAACAAAAATCATATATACGTGATACAATGGACCTTCTTAATAAAATAAGAGAAGTTCAATGGGAAAATACATATAGGTGGACAAGTATTGATGTTGCCAACTTATACACCTGCATCCCACATGAAAAAAGGGATTAAGGCAACAGAAAATATGTTATTGCTTGAAAAAGATCTCACCGCCCCTTTTTTATGAGAAGGTCTAAAGTTTGCTTTAACAAAAAACTATTTTACTTTTGATAGGGATTATTACTTACAAGTGTGTGGTACAGCCATGGGGGCAGCATTTGCACCATCTTATGCCAGTATCTATATGGGCCAATGGGAGGAAGTACAAATCTATGATGTTAACAGAAATAAATTCTCTGACCATATTGTTTGTTGGTATCATTATATAGATGATATACTGTGTATAAGGGATGGAACTGCAGTGGAATTGAGGAATTTAGTGGATATATTAATTCCAATGAATTTGAACTAAGGTTCACTTATAAAATCAATGAAATTGAACTTAATTTTTTGGCTGTAACACTGTACATTGATTCTGAAAATAAAATCCAAAGTAAAGGTTTCAGAAAAATAACAGCTACTAATAACATCCTACATAATAATAGTTCACATCCACGTTCATTGACTAATTCCATCCCATATGCACAGTATTTAAGACTATGAAGAAACTGTAGTACGGATATAGAGTTTGAATCTCAGGCTAATGATTTGACTGAAAGGCTATTAATTAGGGATATTAGCTGTTTAACTTGAAGAAAGCTTTAGAAAAAGCTAGGCTAAAAGAAAGGGAAAGTCTTTTAACTCTGAGAAATGAAATCCCAGATCTAGAAGATCCACCTACTTTATCTCTCGAATTTAGTCCCATAGCTGGAGAAATCAACAGTATTGTACACAAACTCTGGTCCATACTTACTAGTGATCCAACTTCAGAACCCTTGGTTGGACACCAACCAAAAGTAACTTTCCGGAAAGGAAGAAATTTGAGTGACATTTTGACTAAAAGCCATTATGTCAAAACAGAAACACCTAGGAAATGGCTACCTTACAGACCTCATGGGTTTTTTCTGTGTGGGTCTTGTAACATTTGTAAATATGCCTCTACTGGCAACATTTATGTACATCCACTGTATAAAGAAAAAATGAATAAAATTAAACAGTTTATTACATGAAAGAGTACATATGTAGTTTATGTGGTATGGTGTACATGTGGATTGCAATATGTTGGTCTCACTACTCAAATGTTAAAAGTTAGAATCCAAGAGCATATTAGAGTAATAATAAATCAAAACCTTGAAAATGCTGTTGGCGCCCATTATGTAGTATCCCATTGTTCCAGTCCTACGGACCTGAAGATCACAGCCTTGGAACAAGTGCCTAACTATTTCAGAGGTGGTGACAGAGTCATTGAACTTCAGAAGAAGGAAAGAAGGTGGATCTTCTCTCAGAGAGCCCTAAGTCCACAAGGCATGAATGAAGAAATTGATTTGAGACAATTTTTGAAAGATTCTTAAAATCAGTTCGATATTGAAATATTTACACATCAATTATGTTTCTCTTTTTCTTTAGGATGAAACCATGGAATTGATAACATTTGTTCCTTTGGGATGAAACCATGGATCTGACCAAAATGGATTTGTTCCTGAAAAAGTTAAATTATTAAAGAAGAAATCATTTTTGAGTTAAGTTATAAATATAAACAATAAAAGACATAAGGAACAAATCAGTTAATTTCCTTTGAGTTCTTTATAACCATCTAATTGGTTTTGGTTTGGTCTCCTCATTCCTTAAATTGTATAGATAAAATCTATTCTGCCAAAATCCAGCACTCTAAATATAAGTAGTATATAACATTAGACTTGAATTGATTTATAGAAATGTAACCTTATGGTATAAATGAAACTGTATTACTTTATCTAGCCCTCTCCTACAAAAAAATTTGCTAATGCTTGTATATTATATTTGTGTATGTCTGTTTGAGATATTCTCTTTAAGGCAAAAAACTTGGCCAATGGTATAGTAACCAATCAATTAGTGATGTCAGTAATTTATTGCTATAAATAGTGGTTTCCTTTCCTTATGTAGCACCCCCCCCCCCAAGGAAGACCTTGTGGTCGAAGTGCTGGGGTAGTTACGTGCAGCGTCACTGAGCTTGGGGAATAAAATTGCTTTATTTCAAATTTGAAAAGCTTTTCTGGCTCATCTCTTCCTGCGAGTGCATTCACCTAACTAATTATGATGAGTTACTCTGCTTGTTTAGAAACATTTTTATTGTTAAAGGTTTTGAACAAATTATAATTTTGTGTTTATTCTTTCTAAATTTTGCAGATACTAAGTACCCTGAGGAAGCCTATTAATGAAACGTCAGGGTAACAATAAAATCTATATTTGGAAACTTATTAAGATACTGTTTTTGGCCTTTTGAAAAAATGAGGTGGAGCTCCCACAACATAGTCTAGACCATTGAATTGAGTGAGCAGGGAGCAGAATACCAAGCTTTACCAGTTTGATGCAATTACATGTGGACCCCCTCTCTTTCACACATCCATTTTTATGTTACCTACTAAGGGTTGTGTGGAATTTTCAAATTCAGATAGACCAACATTTTGCAGAATTTTGGAAAATTCCACCATATTCCATGGAATTCTGCCAGTAGCGGAATTCAAAAATCTCAGAAGCAGAATATTTCTTGCAGATTAATAATTTGCAGATTACATGAACCACAGATTTCTTTTCTGCAGTCTGTGGAATAATATTTCCCTGGTTTGCATAAAAAAGTTTAAAGAGACACGCTCCTGACTTCTGTTTATAACTAGGGGAAATTACTTAAAGTGGGGAAAAACATGCACACAGGGAGAGACTGAGGCTTGAAATTCATCTTCAATGCCTGATGGAGATGTCTTAACTGGCTAATGGGCATAAAACAGTGTGATTGGTGAAGCAGCATCCTTTTAACCACAAAAAGTTTACTCCCTTCAGCCAGTTTAACACTGTCATCTCAGCATTGGCTTTTGAGTAGCAAGCCTCCTGCATTTCTACTTCCATGTAAGCAATAATACCCAACAGGGTGGGCAGTATTGGGCAATACCGGACCACCCAGGGGGCATAATGAGGCCCAACGCCACAGGCAGAGGGCCTTATAGCCCCTGAAAGATCTGGTGTGGCCCATACAGCCCACCCTGTTGGGTATTATTGCACTTAGAAAATGGGCATCTGTACACAATTTAATTAAGTGATAAAATAACAGTCAAAATGACTTTAAAACCAAATATAAACATTAAAAAAAATGATGTTTTTAAGTAAAGTAGTCCATTCATTTGTGTACTGTTCCATCTTCTGTTGCCTCCTCCAGAGCCATTCTTTTCTACATATCCCCCCCGCATCACCATGTCCAGAAGAAGAGATGGACTTTTTTGCAAGTTCCCCCCCCCAGCAGTGTCTTGATATCCATTTTGTGTTTAGGAAAAGAGTTCTCTGCCCTTCCTGGAAGATTTTTCTTTCTTTTTTTTTTGGGGGGGGGTTCAGAAGATTTAGGCATTAGGTGACCTTAAGTGAACCCACACGTTAAATGGAAGTGGAGCTGCAGAAGTCAGATGCAAAACATCAGCGCTCTAATTTTTTATTTTTTTTATTATGTTTAACTCAGACATTTTCAGGGCAATGGATCAGGCTGAGGTTATAGGTGCCACCTTTGTGGACCTGCCAAAGTCTTCGATCTTATTAACCACCAACCTCTCCTTACTAAACTCCATCAACTAGGTCTTGACCCAACATTCCACTCCTAGCTAACCAACCACTTAACCAATACGTTCCAGTGTATAAAATGGTCTGGTGCCATGTCCTCCCTCACCCCCATAACCGACAGCGTTCCATAGGTCCCCATATTAGGACCACTCCTATTCTCCATTTTCATCAATGAACTTCCACTCAACTGTGGGGCTGCAGCAGTTCAATTATATGCTGATGATTCTGTTCTATACAGGTCTGCTAAAGATATCAATGTCATAAATGCCAACCTCGAGAGTGATTTTCAGGCTTTGGAGGCCTGGTTCAAAGCCAATCTGTTAGTACTTAACACTAAAAAGAATCAAACCATGTTATTCCACCACATCTTCTATAAACTTGATAACAAACTGCCTTTGGTTGATAAAACATCAGTGGGGGTTACTCTGGAATGTGTCAAAAGCTTTAAATACCTGAGCATCATCTTAGATGTAAATCTATCCTTCGAGATCCATACCAATAAAATTATAAAATCAACTCAACAGAAACTAGACTTATTATACCGTACTGCCCCTACCTCACTTCCCAATCCAGAAAATCCATCTCTACTGCAACCCTACTCCCAGATCTCCTCTATGGTGCATCCTTGCTTTCCACAGTGAAGACATCCATTCTGAACAGACTTAGGCAAGCATATCACCATATTGCCAAATTTGCCACTTCAGCCCTGGCCCAAACTCACCACTGTGTTGTGCTCAGTACCTTAAATTGGCCAGGTTTTGAAGTGAAGTTGGACTACCCCTTGCTGTGTATCACCTTCAAATTAATTCACCTCCCCTCCAAGCCTGGCTAACCTGCTGACCTGGAAATCATTTACCAGGTCCCTTAGAACATCTCACCAACTATTACTAAGTACACCTAAAACTCATTCAGCAGTTGTAAAGAAATTGTTCTCATATGCAGCTGTACATAAATGGAACAATCTTCCAGTAGGACTTCTATCCTGCACATTCCCCTCTCAGTTTAAAAAAACAGTACAGGGACCTATTCCTTGCCACTGGCACGTGTAACTGTATATATCCCCCTGCCTAGCAGGCAGGGGTTAATCCTATGTCATGTTCTCAAGGTTTCTCTGAACCCTGTGTAACTAATGAGACAAAGTTGTTTATGCCTTAAAGTGTGTGATATTTCTCTATCTTATGAACTTACTGCATCAAATCTTTGAATATTTCTACTTGTTAATGTTACTACTGTTTGTACCACTGTTGGCACTATGTTTAATGTCTATCATTTGTGGAATGCTTAAATTCTCTAGGTCACCACTGAAAAAGGGACTGTCTTGTCTCAGTCGGACGTAACCAGTCATCAAAATTCAAATAAAATAAATACAATAAAGCCCATACAAGTGGTAGAATTTGGGTTATCAAGAAACATAAAAACAGAGAAACATAGACTTTTACAGCAGATAAGGACCGCTTGACTCACCCAGTGTACCCTTTTTTCCATCCTACGTGGCTACCTCAGACCATACTTGATCTACTGCTTTTTCTCCCTCCCTCCCCCCTTCCTTTCCAGTATGATTCCCTTGTGTCTATCTCTTACATTCTTGAACCCTGCCACTTTCTTTGCCTCCACCACCTCCACTGGAAGATTGTTCCAGGAATCCAGCAATATTTCTGTAAAGAAGTACTTCCTAACATCTGTCCTGAATTTAACCCCCAGCTTTATAGCATGTCCCCTTGTTCTTGAGGGTTCCACCCATTCAGGGCATTGACGGCAGCGCACCCAGTAACTAGGTTGCTAAATCCCAAAGTCACCAACTCCTCTCATTAATAGGGGGCTGTGCCTCCCCACAACCACCCTTTCTAAATATACCAACTTTGGGGGGGGGCGGACCATGGGGATGGGGCAGTGAATTTCACTATTTGATGCCCTAATGACAGGTGCACCACTGCCATTGTCCTGAGCTGGTGCAGTGGTTCTTGAGCACCTTTACTTCTGAAAAATATTTATTTCCTGTACCTTATTTGTCCCAGTGAGGTATTTAATGGTCTCTATTATATCCACCCTCGTCCTCTTCTCTTCCAGGGTGTACATTCCTATGTCAATGTTCCTATATTTAGGATACTTCAGATGTTATAAGGCTGATTCAGAAAATACAAATAGACTCAAAATAGTGACAAGTAACACTAGAGATTGAATTTCTTTACTCCAACATTCCCCACAAGGGAGTATAATCTGTAGTGAAGATTTTCTTGGATTAGAGGAGAGTTGCTAGCCCATCAACCGAGTTTATTGTCCAGCTGGCAAGATTTGTATTAGAGTACAACACATTTCCTTTGTGAAGCAAATTTGCATTCAAATGAAGGGGTGGCAGTGGGGGCCACATTGAAACCCAATCACCTCCATTTGTTTCTTAGTAAATGGGAGAATGATCTGACCCTGATAGGAACCCTTTTTTTGACCAGCTAGAAATTTGAGAGTGCTTTATTGGTGATGTCCTCATGGTGTGGTGGGGGAGGATACTGAACTGAAAGATGTTGTAAGTTATTTATCAGAAACATCAGGTTTAAACTTCACCATCAGTCAAAGACAAACAGCTATTATTCTTTTGGATTTGCAGATTATCAAACAGGCAGATGGCACATTAACTACTGACCTATTTCGGAAGTTAACTGATCACAATACTCTATTGCTGTCAAGTAGCTGCCACCCCTGCCCCACCATGAGGAACATTCCCAGATCACAACAGGGATCCTTCAATGGCAGAGCCACAGAACTAATGTGTAGAAAGGGGATTTGTAGGAAATGTGATTGAGAAGACACTATCTGGTGCCACCTCAAAATCACTGGAAGACCTTTTACAGAAAAAAAGGAGAGGACAAGTAACACAGACAGAGCATTGTCTGTAACACGGAAGCACCAAGTGAGGTAGACAGTAAACCTGTCGACCTCCCGCACAGTGACAGCACAATACCAAAGCAGGTATTGTGCTGCCCAAGCCCCCAGTATTTTCTGTGGGGGGCTGGGCTGCCCACACCTCCCATGTAGGGGGGCTTTGCCCCCGCACCCCACAGACTTTAGGATTCCAAGTCCAGGTCGGAGTTGATCTGGGAAGGGGGTTGGACACTGGGGGAAGGTGAAACACAGAAATGGATCATTACAGTGACTGTCGCTGTAGTGGTCATTTTCCGTGTTTCAGTGTCGAGCAAAAGCGGGCCACCCCTGTAACACAGTATAGTCTTCAAACATTGCTGGAAATGTGAACAAGAATTGGTAAATTCTATCTACAGTAGAGTCTTTGTGTCTAATAACTCTATTGTGGCATATAGAAGGGCAGATGCCATCAGAGATAGAAAAGTTAGCAGTCTGTAAAAAAAAAAAACACCCTAACCATTGCCGCCACTACTCTCAGGCAGCTTCAGATGTGGTTGATGTAAGTGCTGTCCTGAGATATCAGTAGCAGCACAATTTATTAATTCCAAGACTGATAAGATAAATCACATTAAAGTATTTGCGAATTGTGAAATCACAGGATTAGTGTACTTGGTATCATGCCTTTGTGGAGAATTTTATGTAGGGAGGACCATGTGAGACTTTAAGACTCATATAGGTGAGCACATGCATGCCATTCCTAGGGAAGATGTAAAAATGCTCTGGCAAAACACATTGCTGGATGAAAAAATGGGAAGGCACATAATTTCACATTTTTGCCCATTGACAAAAGTTATGGAGCCAGAGAGAGAGGACAGATTTTGACCACAAGGTCAAGAGGCTTGAAAGCTTCTGGAATTTTAAGACAGGAGCAAGATATTAACCTGGCTTAAATGGGTATATTGAGCTTTCACTTTTCTTGCAAATACTGCTAGCTGCATGGATTTCTGATCCTGTATCAGTTGCATTGTACATTGCTACACTTGTCAATGTTTTTTAATTTTATATATATCTCCTAACATTGTATCTAGACAATTTGGAGCACTGATTGACAAAAAGCGAAAAAAAATATGTGGGGAGTAGTGCAATGTAATGGCTGTGGGGCAGCAGTCTTCCGGGAGTCTTTTTGGAGGCTGAGATGCTGCCCTATTTGCAGACAACTCTCTGCCCTAACGGAAGAAGTTGCCCGTCTTCAGGCCACTCTGGACAGTAGTAAGGGAACCTTCTCCCAGGCCACAGTGGACGGTAGGAAGGCAACCTCCCCCATCCAGGGAGCACCAGAGCCACCACCACTACCTCAGAGGTTGCGAAGAAAGCACAGCAGTTGGACCACAGTGGGCTCAGGGAGGGTGAGGATGGTGGAACAGAGGCACACACTGTCAGTTGTTCCACACCACAATCCATACATCATTCTGGGGGAGCATAGCTCCCCTATGGATGCACCGGCAGAGGAGACTAAGGAGGCTGAGGACAACTGTCACAAGGGAGGCCCACAGGAAGGAGGCAGAGGACACCACAAGGAAAGGAAGCAGCTCCTAGTGGGGGACTCAATTATTAGGGGGATAGAACTGGGGGTGCAGGGAAAACTGAAGTAAGGTGCCTGCCTGGTGCCATGGCTTGGAGAGACAGGAAGCGCATCCTCGGGATCACAAGAACAGCTGCACGGGAGTCTGAGCTGGACGTCATTGTCCACCTAGGGACAAATGACTTGGCTCATCATGAGATTAGATCAGTGCAGAAGGACTTTGTGGAATTGGGGAGGGGCCTACGACAAGTAGCACACGCAATATCCTTCTTGAGATGCTGCCTGTCAATGGCATGAGTGAGGCGAGGGTACTTTGCACCATGCAGTTTAATGAATGGTTGGAAAAATGGTGTGAACACAGGGGTTTGGCTTCATTGGGGACTGGGGTTCCACCTGGAGGGACACCAGCCTTTACTGGCAGGATGGTCTGCATCTGTCCAGGAAGGGAACAAGTCTTTTGAGCAATCGGTTTAAATGCTTCATTGGCAAGCTTTTAAACTAGTTAAGGGGGGAGGCACTGATAAGCAGCAGGAAAATCCCAGCCTCTCCCTACAAAACAGAGTACTAAATGAGAAAAAGACTGAGGTAGAAAGGTCAGTGGGGGATGCTGCAAAGGAAGGTAAAGTCATCAAAAAATGGAGAGCAATGAGTACCAATGCTCGTAGTCTGAGTAACAAGCTTCCTGAATTAGTGGCCTTGATGGAGGAGGAACATCTGGATATTGTGGCAATCACAGAAACATGGTACACACAAAACCATGACTGGGATGTAAACATACCAGGATACACTATCTACAGGAGGGACAGGGAGGGTAAAAGAGGAGTAGCTCTTTACATAAGGGAAGGAATCAAAGCAACAGAACAAAAAGGAAAACTGGGAGAAGAAGAAGCTCTGTGGGCAAATTTGGAGACCGGCAATGGCACGACAATCTGCATAGGGGTTGTATACAGACCCCCTTCTCAGGGGGAGGAAATGGACAAGGAAATGATAGAAAGAATACTTAGAATGGCAGAAAAAGGGGAGATATTGCTGATGGGTGATCTGAATATGCCAGATGTTAACTGGAGTGTAGTTGCAGCAGCCACTTCGAAGAATGGGGTTATTCTAGATGCCCTACAGGGGGCATGCCTTAGACAACTAGTATTGGAGCCCACTCGAGAGGGAGCAATCTTAGACCTGGTTCTCTCAAATGGAGATGAAGAGAGGATCACAGATGTAGAAGTGGGTAGCCATCTGGGAACTAGCAACCATCGAACAGTATGGTTCACAATAAACACAGCAATAGAGTCAAGCTACAAAGGCAAAAGTACTGGACTTTAGGAGGGCTGACTTTGCAAAATGTGTGAGTGCCTAAGGAATGCACTAGCAAATGAGCAGGAAGGAGGGGTGGAAGAACAATGGGGAATAATAAAAACTGCCATCACAGAGGTAACGAGCCTTTGTGTGAAGCAAATAAACAAAACAACACGATGTAAGAAACCACTGTAGTTCTCAAAGGAAGTGGCAGTGAAGGTTCAAGACAAAAAGAAAGCATTCGGGAAGTACAAGGAATCACAGAAGGAGCAGGACAGAGAACTGTATCAGTTAAAGCAAAAGGATGCTGGGAAGGCAGTCAGAACAGCAAAGGCCCAAACCGAGGAAAAGATAGCCAACTCAGTTAAAAAGGGGATAAAACATTTTATAGGTACATCAGGAGTGAAGGAAGACCAAGGGAGGGTTTGTGAGGCTTAATACAGGGAGGGAGGGTGGGCAGAGGGTGACTGTGAAAAAGGCAGAGATACTAAACAAATATTTTTGCTCAGTATTTACAAAGAAGGAGGGGGAGGTACCTAAAACAAACAGCAGAAACACTCTTGATACAGAAGTTGATACCAGTCCATTTACAGAAGAAAGGGTTCTAAAAGAACTCTTAAAACTGAAGGTGCACAAAGCAATGGGGCCTGATGGGATTCATCCCAGAATTCTAAAAGAACTAAGGGTAGAACTAGTGACACCACTAACTACCCTCTTTAACAAATCATGGGAGGATGGGGTGGTACCCGAGGACTGAGGAGGGCAGATGTGACTCCCTTCACAAAAGTGGAAGCAAGGCAGAAGCAGGAAACTACAGACCTGTTAGTTTAACCTCAGTGGTAGGGAAAATGATGGAATCACTTCTGAAGGAAAGAATTGTTGAGTATCTAGAGGCCAGAGGCACAGGACACAAGGCAGCATGGATTCACAGCGGAAGGTCATGCCAGACAAATCTGACAGATTTCTTTGACTGGGTGACCAAAGTAGTAGATCAGGGAGGACTGTGGACATGGCCTACCTAGACTTTAAGCAAGGCATTTGACACAGTCCCACACAAAAGATTAATATACAAGTTAGCCAGCCTGGGAGTGGGTCCCAAGATGACAGCCTGGGTAAAGAATTGGCTGGAGAATAGGACACAGAGTAATAGTAAATGGAGACCACTCAGAAGAAATGGGGTTACTAGTGGGGTACCGCAGAGTTCAGTATTAGGACCGGTCCTATTCAATGTCTTTATAAGCGACATTGCAGAGGGACTGGAAGGAAAAGTATGTCTCTTTGCAGATGACACAAAGATCTGCAACAGAGTTGATGCACAAGGTGGGGTGGAAAGGATGAGAAGGGACTTGGCAAGGTTAGAGGAATGGTCAAATGTATGGCAGCTTAGATTCAATGCTAAGAAACGCAAGGTAATGCACCTGGGAAACAAAAACCCAGGGGAAGAGTACACAATGGGGGGTGAGATACTAACAACAACAAAAATGGAAAGGGACCTGGGGATAGTCATATCAGATGACCTAAAGGTGGGCAAGCAATGTGAGAGGGCAGCAAAGAGGGCTGGGGGGATACTGGGATACATGGGGAGAGGCATCACCAGTAGAAAACAGGATGTTATTATCCCTCTGTACAGACAGTTGGTGAGACCCCATCTGGAGTACTGCATGCAGTTTTGGAGACCCAATCTCCGCAAAGACATAGACAGGATGGAAGCTGTCCAGAGGAGGGCAACTAATATGGTGCAGGGTCTGCACTGGAAGACATATGAAGAGAGACTTAAGGAGCTAAATATGTATAGCCACGAGGAAAGGAAGGAGAGGGGGGGACATGATAGAAACTTTCAAGCACCTCAAGGGAATCAACAAAGTCCAAGAGGGTAGCATCTTTCAAAAATAGAGGTGTGCAAGAACAAGGGGGCACAATTTGAAGATAGAAGGGGGGCGGCTCAGAGGTAACTTAAGGAAGTATTTTTTCACAGTGAGGGTTGTGGATGCATGGAATGGCCTTCTGGAGGAGGTTGTGGAGTCAAAAACAGTGGTGGAATTCAAGCATGCATGGGACAGTGATAAGGCAATTCTAGGGGGTGGGGGTAGGAAGAAGTAGGCTGCTGGTTAACTAGGATCTGCAGCTTATCCATTAGGTAGGGGAAATGGCAGACAGTGTGGGCCAAGCAGTCCTTATCTGCCGTCAAAATCTATGTTTCTATGTTTCTATGTTACACTCTATCTATATTATATATATGATTTGTATGCACTGTGCTAACCATGCCTTTTACTTTCCAGATCTCACTAGATGGCATGACCCTTATCTGGATAACCAGATGAACCAAACCAAATGTTATTTCTAGAATGCTATTCCAGCATAAATCATAGTGTTTTACAAAGTATAATCAATACATTTAAAACACAGTATAATCAGCACTTTTAAAAACACGCAGACAAGTTACTAAAATTTAGCAGGATTTAGCACTTTGTGCTCACCTAAATTTAATTGCGCTCCTCTTCTCTCTCTCCCCCTCCTTAGGTGACAAGGATCACCAGCCTTGGGCGAACTCAATGGACCCAGGGAAGCAGCTTCCTGCCTGTCACACTCCCCTCACCACCAGCCAGCCAGCGCTGCCCCTCAGGTATTCTTTCCTTCCCTGGGCCACCGATGGCTCCACGATTAGCTGCTCCTAGACCGAGGGGGACCTCCATTAGTTGACTACACCTGCTACTGCCTTGCGATTAGTGTGCCTCCCTACCCAATGCTGAAGCCAAGCTCAGGCACTTGGACACAGAATATCAGTGACCATTGCTTCTATTTAAATTTGGTGCTGCTTCCCACTTTCTCCAGTTAGTATTTTGTCCCACCCAATTGTCATAGTTGAGAGCCCCTCCCCCCAGGACCTTGGGACATTCCTCTACCCCTTTCCCCTGCATTCCTCAAATCTACTGCAGTAGTACTCTTTTCTTTTTTCTATATTCTTTTTCACAATTTTTACCATGAAGGGGTGGCCTCCTGTCATGGTGTCTTATCCAGTATACCCTGTTATTTTCTTCTGTTGTCCCCGTGGTGCTTAATGAAGTTACAGTCACAAATAGGCCCAGCGACAATAAGTGAAGAGGAGCCACACTGAGTTTTGTTGGTACCACAAATGCAGAGTGCCTTAAAATCTAGCAGCTAGTCTAGGAGATACTGGAGTAATGATTACAGGGACACCAGTAAAGTAATGCGCATAAATCTGTGTTTATATACAGTCACGCTCAGAAATAGATGAGCAGCATTTTTTTTTTCTAAAATGCCTATCCGCATGTAGAATACCACTATTTCCTTGGTCTGGAGTTATTTCTGGTGGTCGGTGCTCTTGAATCCACTTCCCCATTTCAGGTCCATATGTCCTTTGCCTTTGTGCTGTGCCCCATTGTCATGCTAGCTTCGGAACAATATGCAAAACCCTGTCCATTTTACAGAGACTGTTTCCAGTACGACATGCACAGAGCAATGTGGTACCCGTTCAGGATATATATACGCTGACACTAAAAAATAATTTAGAGTTTTTTAAAAAGGTCTCAGGTCGTCAGTATATGAGCTGTGTTTTGTTTTTGAAGAAACCCCATAACAGTCTACACAGCCCATACCTAAAATGCCAGGATGGACAGCCAGAGCTTTTCTTTCAGCTATTTTATTCAGTTAACCTTACAAGTAGTTCTGGAGGAGTTGACAAACTTACATAAATAATAAAAAGTGATAAAACAAAAGTGTTACATGAAGCCAAATATGTAGACGGCAATATGTTTTTATGCCTGAGGATTACGTTCAAGTTGATAATAAATGTATCTTGAATGTACATTGTATGAACTATTTGTTATGATATATTCTTATGCTACTTCATAGGCTGTATTTTAGCATGTTATAGTGTATAGTGGAATGCTGTTATGCATGCAATTCCATGCCTGAAATATGCTTGTTCTGCTGCAGTAGTGATGTCACTACTGCTGCAGAACCACTTGGAATCCTAGCACATTGTTGTCTTCCCTCCATTTAACTCCGTGGTGACAGTATTCTAGAACCTCTAGAGACTTTTCAAGTCAGTTTCATTATGAAAAAGAGAGAAAAAAACACAAAGCACACATTTCACATAGTACTACTATACACTATAAAAAATACAGGATGTGCAACTTTATGCACAACCTGTGTGTTCTGTCACCTCGGGGTTCTGATTCCCATGGACCTCTCGAGCTTCGCTCTCGAGGTCTGAGGGAATCAGAACCCCTCTGTGGCAGAACACACTGGTTGTGCATAGTTGCTCATCCAGTATTCTCTATATAGCGTCCATACCTGGTTCAGATAATTCACTCCCTGAGCAGTGCTGTATTCCTAAGGGCCAGCTGCCTTCCTCTGAAACTTATCTATAGGAAGCAGGGGTATGAGGTCAGCACCTTGTGGGAGGGGCAAAGGTCACTAATTGCCATTTAAGCAGTTTTGCACTGTTACAGAATGTCTAAAAACCTGATATTGATGAATAGAGAATAAAATATGTCTTGGTCAAGCAGATCCCCCCTACTGAGTGTATTAGTGCAGGATTTTCAGTGTATTAGAATAGGGGGTAGATCAGCTGAGCTATGATGTCAGATCAAACAAAGATAAAAGGTGCCTGTACTTTCAGATAGACAGATAGTCTTGCAGCACAGAGGACAGTGGATGTGCTGGAGCTAAAGCTCATCTACTCTGTGGCAGTACTTAGCAGTAGAAAGTACTGAAGTTCTTCAGGTTGAAAGAAAGCCAGCTAGTGCTTTGCTGTGTTTATTTTGCTATTTTCTTTATTTTCAAAATGTTTCTTTTAGTTTTACAAATACAAGTCACACAAGCCTTGTGTGTTCTACAGAGAAAGTTGTGTCTGACTTATCACTTCCCACACCTGCTCACAAAATTGGTGTCAGAAGTGGGATTTGGCTGGTTCTCCAAGTTATACTGGGGGAGACCAGCCAGGTACCAGACCTGGTACAGTGATAAGTGTGCAACAATGGCAACAGGCATGGATGAGGTGAAGAAGATGGGAGCTTAAACCCAATCCCAGACAAAGAAGAAAGTGGAGCCCTTGCACCCCGGCCTGGGATCAGATGTACATCCGAAGATCCAGAAGGACTGGACTGACAGCGGAGGGGACGAGGAAAAGGATCAGGATAGATGACCGGAGGCTGGCGATTTACCCCCTGAGGGTCTTACAGATCTCTTACACTGGCTGGCAGTCCACCAAATGAAAATTGAAAGACAAAGACACACTGATGCCCAGGAGAGTGAACAGGATTGCAGACATCAAGATATGAGGTGGTCTGAGACTTTACAACTGATTCAGTCCTTGGGGACATGGCATGGAACTGGGGGAAGTAGTAATTCCAATAATCCAAAAGACATTAAGCTAACCTGGATAAATGTCAGTGATGACATAGAATCATACCTTACCACCTTCGAAAGGGTTGCTAAAGCATGTGACTGGCCTAAGACCCAATGGGTAGTCCGTTTGGCCCCCAACCTTTCCGGTAAAGCTCAGTTGGCACATGGAAACATGGACCCCCACTTAGCTGAGGACTATAACTTCTTCAAGCAAGACATCTTAAAGCACTATGATATAAATGCGGAAACATATACGCAAAGGTTCCATGCCCTAAAACATCAGGCCAATGAACCACATAGAGAGACTTACATCAGACTGAGAGAATTGTGTCTCAAATAGATACAACCAGAAGGAAAGTCCCAGATGAATATTATTGAAACATTTGTGGTGGAACAGTTTCTTCAAATATTGCTTATGGAGGTCCAGATTTGGATCAAAGAACACAACCCCGAGTCTGCTGAGATAGCGGTGACCTTGGCAGATTTCCTGACTGCCCATCAAACGTACATGAAAGGAGGACAAAGACGGTCTGAACCAACTGTGAAACCTCAGACTGGCATGGTAAGAAATACTCAGACTGCATACCCAAAGAAGGAGGAATGGGAAAGAAGAGGGGGGAATGGCCAGGGCATGAGAACTTTTCCACCTGACATAGTTTGTCATAAATGTAAAGGACTGGGCTATTTGCACGTTTTTTCACCCATCCAAGAAAGTGGATGTAGCACACTTGGTGTTACTGAATCCTGGGTATATGGTTACTTATGTTACTGTTAAGGGACAAACAGTGGTGGGTCTCATTGATTCAGGAAGTAAAAACACTCTGGTCAGAAAAGATCTAGCTAAATCTGTTAACACAGGGGTCCATATACACGTTATCTATGTTCATGGTTTCCTACCACTGATCTGTCTATTGCGGTAAAAGGGGTAACATCCATGGTTACTGCCGGCCTGGTGCCACAGCTGCCTGTGCCAGTTGTTATTGGGCATGAATTCCCTGGATTTGCCTCTTTACTGCTGGAATAGGGGACTGTGACCGCTTTGACCACCAAGGCTCAAAGTAAGCAGGACCCTATATTAGGAGAAGTATTTCCATTTGAAGGGGAGGTGATTGATGCCCCTGAAAAGGATAGGACATCTTGCAATGCTATAAAGTGGTTATAAAAGAAATGGTACATAGAAAACCAAGGACTAACTGCAGAGAAAAAACACTGTTTATGTTAAAGCTGACATGTGTAAGCAACAACAGAAGAATATATCTTTACAACCTCTTTTTCTATAGGTGGGACAAGAGGGAAAAGCAGGTGCTCCTGAAATGAGATTAATAAATTAATTTTTATATAGAGTTTGTACCAACCCCAATACCCAAGAAACTGTTGAGCAATTAATGGTGCCCCAATGCTACAGGCTGGACATATAATTGTCTTTAGGACATGATGTCACATGGGCAGGACATACTGGGAGAGACACAATGTCTAACAAAGTCTTGCAGAGATTCTTTTGGTCTGGGATACATGAGGACATATCCCATTATTGCCAAGAATGTCCTGAGTGTCAGCTTACTACCCAAACAACTAAAAAAGACATGGTCTTGAAATGGTGACTATGGAACCAATCACACAGAAAATCACTTCAGATATGTCTAAATGGACACAGCTCCCCTTGGGCTTAATTAATCTAGTAGAAACAATCCAACAAAATATCTTCCCTCATTTATTATTTTTCCTACAAACTTTGCCAGCTGTTCCCTCTGACTTTTATTTTCGATCATGGGACAAGCTTATCTCTAGGTTTATCTGGGAAGAAAAACCCCCCAATGGTAAAATATACCTTATTACAACTTTTTAGGACACAGGGAGGGTTAAATTTACAGAACCTGAAAGAATATTCTAGAGCAACTCAAACCCGCACAGCCCTATTACTCATCAATCCCTCTTACAAGACACACTGGAAAACAATAGAAATAACCTTAAATGGACTGGAATCTCTACCAACGTATCTATTGGGAGACCACACCAGGTGCTATCCCTTGACCTGGTTTTTGAAAATAACTGCATAATTTTAAAAAAACTGGCTTTATGTCACTAGGTATAGATTAACCCCTCAGGAGAAATGCTTTTTAAATGCCTTAACTTCTAACAAAGATTTCTTCCCTTCCTCGCTGGAGACAGATTTATTAAGATGGGAGTATCACTCCATCAAATAAGTATTCCAACTGGTAAACCCCTCGGGAATCCATCCATTTACATATCTACAATCCACATATGGATTGCCCCAGCTAGAACTTCCAACTTATAAGGTGTTATATGCTGTTTTAATTGAGATGGTTGACTCTTTAACAGGGATAGCAAAAGCCCCATCTAAAAAGGTACAATTGATTATTCAAGCTATAGAAGGTAGATCTCAGGAAGACATTATTAGTAATACATATATCTGGCAATGCGACCTATGTCCGCACAGGAATATGAAAAAGTGAGAACCAGATGGGTAAGAGAACTTAAATTAGAACTTGACCGAGATAGATGATTTCAATCCACCTATTTTTATTCTAAAAACTCATCAACGTCTTATTGGAGGGAATTTTCCTGGAAGACTAGGGTTAGATTCTTTAGAACACCAGATATTCAGCAAAAGTTGAGAGCACCAGATGGTAGTCTTTGCTGGAGAGGATGTGGATATTCTCCTGCAGGCCAAGAACATATATTCTGGGCCTGTCCCCTCCTATCAGATTTTTGGAGGGATATTATAGTGGAACTTAACAATATTTTTGGCACCTCTGATCTATTTACTCCAGGATTTATCCTGACAGCAACACCTCCACAGGACATCCAGATTAGCTGGCATAAATATAAACTTGTCACACTTTTAATACTTATGGCTATAAAAGTTATTACCAGATTATGGCTCACTAAAAAGGTCCCTGATAAGGCCTCCTGGAGGAACCTCATCTATGAAGTATATAACTTGGAACGCCTTTCGTATAAGATAAATAACAGGATTAACACCTTTAATACCAGATGGGGACTATGAGTTGCATATCAATTAGAGACCTATCCAGACTTTGTACCATGAAACAAAAAGAGGATTATCCTATGATTCTCATGTTTATCATAGTTAGGTTAACATATTATCTAGGGGTCTCTGATGCTAGGGAGAAGGGGTCTCAGATTGAGAGGGATGTTGATCTGGAAAGTATGGGAGGGGGAAGCAGGGGATTATTATTTATTTAAGACTACAGTCTAAGAGATCTTATTTTGGTTCATCTACCTAATAGAGAAAGTTAGTAAGATGTTACTACAGAGATTTGTTAAACAGTCCTATGTGTATAAATTAAATGTCTGTAAATTAATTGCCTGTATAAGCTGTAACATGGAACCTCAACAATTAATATGTTGCATAGAATGTGAACATGCATGTGATATTCTACCTCAAATAAAATAAAAAGCTATATTTAAAAAAAACAAAAGACATGGTGCCCCTAGTTCCCTTACCACTTGTAAAATCGCCCTTCAAAAGAATAGGGATGGACATTGTGGGCCCTCTTGATAAGAGCAAAAAGGTAACAGATTTATCTTGGTGGTATGTGATTATGCCACCAAGTATCTGGAATCAATCCCCATGAGGTCTGTTACCACTACTAAATATGCAGAAGAACTAGTGAAACTCTTTAGCAGGGTTGGGATTCCCAAAGAAATCTTCACTGATAGAAGAGCTAACTTTAATGCTGAGCTACTGAAGGAACTTTACCGTCTTCTGGGGATAGTAGCAATTAGAACTTCTCCCTATCATCCCCAGCTGGACGGTTTAGTTAAGAGGTTTAACTGAACCTTAAAAAAGATGATTAAGAAATTTGTACAAGATGAGGGACGTAATTGGGACCAGTACCTCCCCTTCCTTTTGTTTGCCTACCGTGAAGTCCCACAAGTCTCCACTGGATTTTCTCCTTTTGCATTGATCTTTGGTAGAACTCCTAGATGTCCCCTAGATGTGGTTAAGGAGTGTTAGGAGGAGGTATAGCACAATATATGAGGCAGTTGAGACAATAGTTAGTGCTATACACAAAAAGGGCTCACAAAACAGGGGTAGAGATGCAGATTCACCAGAAGAAATACTAAGACCAGGATACAACTAAAAATAAATCTTTTTCACCTGGTGAGCAAGTGTTACTACTTTTGCCTACCTCCATGCATAATCTCCTAATGAAGTGGCAAGGGCCCTATAAAATATAAAGACAGACTGGGCCTGTCAGTTATGAAATTGAGACCCCTGACAGAAGGGTAAAAAAGAAAACCTATCATGCCAATCTTTTAAAACGCTGGCAGGAGAGACCTAACACAGGGTTGGGAATGTTGATAATCCCCGAACCAACAAAGTCTGAAATAGAAATAGCCTATAGGAGGCTGAAAGGGGAGACAGGAATAGAAGCAGTCATCATAAATTCTAAACTTACATTAACTCAATCAGAGTCATTACGATCTCTTATGGATGAGTTCAAAGGCTTCTTCACCAGTACACCCAGAATGGCTAGGGGAGTGGAGCATCAGATATGTACTGATGCCAACCCCATAAGAAAAAAAGCATACAGACTCCCAAAAAGACTTAGGGTAAAGATTCAAAATGAAATTCAGAAATTAAGAACACTGAATATTATTGAACCCTCAAAGAGTCCTTGGGGCTCCCCTATGGTTATTGTCCCTAAGAAGGAAGGAGGGATCAGATTGTGCCTGGATTTTCGAGGATTAAACCAGTTTGCCAGGTTTGATGCCTATCCCATGCCTAATGTAGATGATATACTGGATAGGATTGGCAATGCCGCATATATCTTTACACTGGACCTAACAAAAGGATATTGTCAGATTCCCTTAGAGGAATCTGCCAAAGAGAAAACTGCTTTTAGCACTCATATGGGTCTCTTTCAGTTTCAGAAAATGCTGTTTGGGATCCATGGAGCCCCGGCTATGTTTCATCATTACATGGACCAGGTGTTGGCACCCCACAGCAATTTTGTGCAGCATACCTGGACTACATTGTTTTTTTAGTCCATCCTGGGAAACCCACTTGCAACACCTTCGAGCACTTTTCTCATCAATCAAGCAGGCTGGGATGACTATCAACCCCACAAAGTGTACTCTTACAATGAAAGAGACAAGGCATCTCAGTTTCATATTAGGAAATGGTCTCATTAAGGCTGAGATCTCTAAGGTGTAAGCAGTAGCCCAGTGTCCAGTACCCAGCGGTAAGAAACACGTTCAGTCTTTCTTAGGTCTAACAGGGTACTACAGGAGATTTATTCCCAACTTCACCTCCATTGCATCCCCATTGACAGGTCTAACAAAAAAGAAGTATGGGAATCAAATCAAATGGACCTCTGAATGTGAGGAAGCATTTGATAAAATCAAGGCAGCTCTATGCTCCTCCCCAGTCCTGCGAAGTCCAGACTTTGCGTACCCATTTGAGGTTCATACAGACGCCTCTGGGTCAAGTATTGGGGCTGTTTTGAGTCAAATAATTGATTGGGAAGAACATCATGTAGTTTATATTTCAAGGAAACTGCACGATAGAAAGCAAAAGTATGCTACGATAGAACAGGAATGTTTGGTGGCCAAGTGGGCCATTGAATCACTGAAATTCTATTTATGGGGTGCCTTTATACTGGTAATGGACCATAACCCACTCTGTTTCATCTCCCAGATGAAAGACAAGAATAACCATATCATGAGGTGGTACTTAGCCCTGCAACCTTATAGTTTTACAGTTAAACACAGAGCAGGGACAGCTCATGTAAATGCTGACGTCCTGTCTAGACATGGAGCAGGAGTAGAAAATTAGCATTCATAACATTACAGAGTGATACAGGTACTGTATAAATGAAACATATAAGATAAAGAATATGGTCAGCTCAGAAAACCTATGGCACCACAGGGCTATTTATAGATGTGACCATATTGATCATGATGAATCACATCATGATGTTAGTTAAATTTTTTAGTTTTTTGTTAAGGGTGCCCTGGGGTGGAGCTTCCAAAGAGATGGTGGGTGGAAGCTCCATCCTACCCAAGTAAAATGGATAGGTTGTCTTAAAATCTATCAGACCTTCTTGTCTGATATGGGTTTACGCTTAACTATGGGGGGGTGTCCTAGTTGAGACCCCCCCAGCACCTCAGGACATTCCTCTACACCTTTCCCCTGTATTCCTCAAATTTACTGCAGTAGTACTCTTTTCTGTTTTCTATATTCTTTTTCACATTTTCTACCATGAAGGGATGGCCTCCTGTCATGGTATCTTATCCTGTCTACCCCATTATTTTCCTCTGTTGTCCCCTCGGTGCTTAATGAAGTTACAGTCGCAAATAGGCTCAGCGACACTAAGTGAAGAGGAGCCACACTGAGTTTTGTTGGTACCACAAATACAGAGTGCCTTTAAATCTAGCAGTTAGTCTAGGAGATACTGGAGTAATAATTACAGGGACACCAGTAAAGTATTGCACATAAATCTGTGTTTATATGCAGTCGCGATCAGAAATAGACAAGTGGCATTTTATTTGCTAAAATGCCTACCTGCATGTAGAATACCACTATTTCCTTGGTCTGGAGTTGTTTCTGGTGGCTGATGCTCTTGAATCCACTTCCCTGTTTCGGGTCCATATGTTCTTTGCCTTTGTGCTGTCCCCCATTGTCATGCTAGCTTCAGAACAGTATGCAAAACACTGTCTGTTTTGCAGAGACTGTTTCCAGCATGGCATGCACAGAGCAATGTAGTACCTGTTCATGAGATATATATGCTGACACTAAAAATGAATTTAGTTTTTTAAAAAGCTCTCAGGTCATCGGTATATGGGCTGTGTTTTGGTTTTGAAGAAACCCCATAATAGTCTACACAGCCCATAATACCTAAAACGCCTGGATGGACAGCAAATGCTATTCATTCAGCCATTTTATTCAGTCAGCCTTACAAGTAGTTCTGGAGGAGTTGACAAACTTACATTAATAATAAAAAATGATAAAACAAAAGGGTTACATGAAGCCACATATGTACCCGGCAGTTTGTTTTTATGCCTGAGGATTACGTTCAAGTTGATAATAAATGTATCTTGAATGTACCCTGTATAAACTATTTGTTATGATATATTCCTATGCTACTTCATAGGCTGTAGTTTAGCATGTTATAATGTCCATACCTGGTTCAGATAATTCACTCCCTGAGCAGTGCTGCATTACTAAGAGCCAGCGGCCCTCCTCTGAAACTTATTTATAGGGAGCAGGGGTATGAGGTCAGCACCTTGTCGGAGGGGCTAAGCTCACCAGTTGCCATTTAAGCAGTTTTTCACTCTTTGAGATTGTCTAAGAACCTGATATCAATGTATACAGCAGGTATTGCTGAATAAAATAAGTTTCAGTCATGCAGATCACCCTACTAAATGTATTAGTGCAGGATTTTCAGTGAATTAGAATAGGGGGTGGATCAGCTGACCTATGATGTCAAATCAAACAAAGATAAAAGGTGGCTGTACTTCCAGATAGACAGATAGCCTTGGAACACTTAGGACAGTGGATGTGCTGGAGCTATAGCTTATCTTCTCTGTGGCAGTACTTAGCAGTAGGAAGTACTGAAGTTCTTTAGTTTGAAAGAAAGCCAGATAGTGCTTTGCTTTGTTTATTTTGCTGTTTTCTTTATCTTCAAAGTTTTTCTTTTATTTTTACAAATAAACTTCACACAAGCCTTGTGTGTTCTGCAAAGAAAGTTGTGTCTGACTTATCACTTCCCACACATGCTCACACCACCTTCCCCTGCCCCACCACTCTTTAAATCCCGCTGATCTCAGCTTCCTCCCCCTTCCTCACGTGGACTGGCACACTCCTAACTTGGTGCCTTAAAGGAACCACCACTCTAATTTGTCCACCTTCATCTGCACTGTTCTTTCTTTGCTCACCAGTTCCCCCTCTCTACCTGACAGTCAGCACACTGCATGAAACTGATGTCCAGTCCAAGCCTTCCAAATAATCATGAATTTCCAGCAACTTACATTAATAGCTGTCTCCCTGGTAGGCACCCTCACAGCAGCTGATTTCTGCACCTCGACCCTCACTGATGACCAAGTTGAACTCCCAATATTTCCATGCCACCTCCAACCACTCCCATCACATCCCTCCAGTACCAAGTTGGGAACTCACTTTGCTCGGACCCCTCATGCTTGCATTTCTCCCCAACCAATAGTGTCACATGCTCAGATTCTTCTTGCACTCCCTCACCTTCTTGACCACACTCCTTGGCACCCAGTACCCCTATCACCACCTTTTCTCTTTGCTCTTAATGGGGGGAGATATAGAAACCAACCCTGGCCCCACCAACACCCTCATCACATCCACCTGCAGCCTCTGGGCCTGCACTCCCAGTCTGAAATTGGCATACATGAAAGTATGTAGCCTCCTCACCAAAGTTCCCTACCTTGAGGCTTGGGTTTCACAACACAAACTCCATGCACTCTGTCTTACAGATACTTGACTGAAACCCCACCACAATTATGCCATGTTCCAGCCGGCTGGCTACACCCTCCTGCACAGGGATAGGCCAGGCAAAAAAAGGGTTGTGGTGCCACCATCCTTGTTAAGGAGCCTCTCTCTGACCGTATTGCCCTTTGTGCGGAAGATGACTCCCCAAGTGAGTGGTTAATTGTTGAAATTACCATTGGCTGTATGAAAAAGCTTTACCTAGGTTGCTGCTACAACCCACCACCCGGCAGTGTAGATGGCCTCCACAGCCTGCTCTTGGGCCTAGGATAACTCTTCCCAGCTAGAGAAACTATCTTATTTGGGGACTACAACCTAAATTATCTGGGTCCCCAAGAACTTGACTTTGCAAATTTGCTCAAGCAGCACAGCCTGGTGCAAATTCTCACACTTCTGACCAGATCCAATTGCTGGACCTCCACTCACTCCCTCCCTCCCTTATTGATTGGGTGATTACAAACGGAGGGGACCACATTCCTCACGTGGGCACGCTATTGGACTCAATAAATGACCACTCCCCAACCTATGTCATTTGGTCCTCCAAAGCCCCTTGTCCCCCAAATATATTTCATTCTGAAATTTCAATCACACTGACTGCTGCTCCAATAGAAGCAGTTAGAGACATAAGCCGGGATGCTGTCTATGTGCTCTCAAATGTAACCTTTGCCGTTACCCACCTCACTAACACTCTTCTAGACATCCAAGACTGACACTTCCCTGTAACAACTTGAAGAGTCCATGTTGGGTGTACTCAGCGGATCTCAAAGGAACTCCTCTCATACATGAAAAAGAGAGAGATCGCAAATGGATCATGCATAAACAAACCCTATCCCCAACCCTGTGGAATGAATACTGGCACCTGCGTAACCACTGCAGGCACCTGGCCTGATCCCTCAAATGGGATTACTGCAACATGCTGCAGAGAGAGAGAGAGAGAGTCTTGGGAATCCCAGAAATTTCTGGAACTCCATCAGCTCCCTCCTCGCCCCTCGCACCAACAGCCCAAGCATGCACCTCAGCTCCCCTTCCGGCATCCTGACCGACTTCGTTGAGGTAGCCAGTGCTTTTAACCTCAAATTTACCGGCCTGTCAGCCCTTCTGGGCAAATTTCCTTCCTATATCTCCACTAAACGCAATCTAGTGCCAACATTAATCCACTCCACCCCACCCCACCAGGAACCCAGCTAGCGTGAATGCAGACCCCAACCCCCCCGCTGGGCACCCAGCTCACCTGGGCCCCACTCAGACTGCTCCACCTCCCTCTCACTCTCCCTTCCATTATTCCAAGGCCGTCTCCCCAAAAGATGCTCTCAAACTCCTCCGGGGACTTCCTAACTGTGGCAGCCCTTGCTCCGACGGCCTCTCCCCTGTGTTCCTCAAAATCATGGCCCCTGCCATTGCCAGCCCATCACCTTCATCTTCAATCTATCCTTGACCACCGCCTCCATGCCTCACCCATGGAAATCTGCCAAAGTCATCCTTATTTTCAAATCAGGAGATCCCTATCTTCAGATAACTATAGGCCGATATCTATCCTCCCCCACCTAAGTAAATTCCTCACAAAGGTCGTGCATCAACAACTGTCAGAGTATCCTACCAAATGCGATATCCTATGTAGCCAGCAACATGGCTTCTACTGGCACCACAGCACCTCCTCAGCCCTAGCCCTATTCACCAATCATATCCTCACAAATATGGATCAAGGACCGGCAACCGGCACCATATTTGTGGACCTGTCAAAAGCCTTTACATAGAAACATAGAAACATAGAATTTGACGGCAGATAAGGACCACTTGGCCCACCCAGTCTGCCCATTTCCCTACCTATTGGATAAGCTGCAGATCCTAGTTAACCAGCAGCCTACTTCTTCCTACCCCCACCCCCTAGAATTGCCTTATGGCTGTCCCATGCATGCTTGAATTCCCCCACTGTTTTTGACTCCACAACCTCCTCTGGAAGGCCGTTCCATGCATCCACAACCTCTCTGTGAAACAATACTTCCTTAAATTACCTCTGAGCCACCCCCCTTCTATCTTCAGATTGTGCCCCCTTGTTCTTGCACACCTCTTTTTTTGAAAGATGCTACCCTCTTGGACTTTGTTGATTCCCTTGAGATACTTGAAAGTTTCTATCATGTCCCCCCTCTCTCTCCTTTCCTCGAGGCTATACACATTAATTTGGTAAACCATTCTCTCCTCCTCTCCAAACTGAAGTTGATCAGCTCCTCTGAGGAAACCACGCAGTAGTTTCAGAGCTACCTTACCAGCAGCTCTCAGTATGTCTGCCTAGGCACAGCCACCTCTTCAGCCCTACCCGTCTCCACTGGGGTGCCCCAGGGCTCCATACTGGGCCCCCTTCTCTTTACCATTTTTGTCAACACCCTCACATTGGACAGCCTCTCCTGCAAATCCCTCCTCTACGACGACGATCTGGTTATATTCCATAGCGGCAAATCCATTCCCCACTTATTCTCTGTCCTCACCTGGAACTACTGCACTGCCTACAATTAGTTTTATGACAATCTGATGCTAGTTAATACCAAGAAGACCAAGGCTATGGTATTCTGGTCAAAACCTTTCCTTGCCAGAGCTCACAAAACTAACTTTTTTCTCCTTATCCATCCTCCCAGTGGCCCTGCCCTCGAAACCGTCTACTCCTTCAAATACTTGGGTGTCATGCTGCACCCCTTCCTCTCCTTCATTGATCATATTAACTCTGTAGTCCACAGGATAAATCTGAAACTCGGTGCGGCGTTCCATATCCTACCCCTCCTGACCCTTGATGCCTGCATTGCTATTGAGAAAGGAAACCTTCTCCCCATCCTGGACTACTGTTCCCCAGTCTACTCCTGTGTCTCCTCTCCCCTTCGGACAAGACTCATGGCTGTCTACAATAGTATTTGCCACTTCACCCTATCCGCCCCTTACTCCACCCACCACTATGACCTGTACTGCTCCCTAAACTGTCTCTCACTGCAAGGCCACTTTGATTTCACCCTTGGCTGTCTCACTGATACTTGCATCAGAAGTGGCCCTGCCTCCCCGTTATCCACCTTTTTCCAACCTTATACCTTGCCCAGTCACCTCTGCTCCATCATAGTCCCTTTCCTGGTGATGCCATGAACCACCACAAATGTGGGTGGGAAAGTACTCTTGGTCGCAGCTCCCCTGCTAAGGAATGGGCTGCCTATCCAACTCAGAGCATACAACCATCCCCACGAATTCAAGCTTAACTTTAAATCCTGGCTCCTCTCCAGGGATGGTTGTACCTGCTCCACCAGGTAACACCCACTTCCCCACCTCCCTTGGTTCCGTATTGGTATCTCCTCAATGTGCCTAATGTTGTAATTATTTGCTACTAATGTGTTGAATTCCAGAACTGCACTGTATCCTATACTTGTCTGCAGCAAATTAGCATGTATGTTTCACCAATGCCTGATTGTCAATGCCTTGTCTAATGTATATTCTGTACATTATGTTCTCACCTAGTGCTGCTGTTATACTTTTTGATATTTGTAATCTGTCTTGTTGTTTGTTTTTGTGCCTACTAGGCTCGGGTCATGCCTGTAAACAGTCCACTGGATCAGTGCACTCTACCTGGTAAACAAAGTCATAAATAAATAATAAATAAATATCAGCATATGCCAACTGAAATAAATAAGTTTTCAGGGCAGATTTAAAGGCCTCAAAGGATGGACAATCCCTTATCCAATGAGGTAGAAAATTCCATAGGGTCGGAGCAGCAAATTAAAATTTCCTAGCTCCCAATGTTCTCAAATGGACCTTGGAAATATCCAGCAGTCCCTCATCAGTGGCACAGAGAGAGCAAAGGGAGCAGTAGGGACAAAGGAGCTCTTGCAAGTACCCCAGTCCCTGTCCATGTAGAGCCTTATAGGTCAGTACTCTGACCTTGAAGGTGATCCTCCACTGCACCAGCAGCCAGTACAGGAGTGACATGCTCAGATCTACATAAACCTGTCAGCAACCTGGCAGCCTCATTCTACACCAGCTGCAGGCAATGGAGGTCCACCACAGTAGCCCTAGGTATAAGGCATTGCAGTAATTAAGGCATGAGGTCACTAAGGTGTGGACCAATATCGGAAGGTCAGCAGGTGGTACCAGGTGCTTTATCTGGGTGACATTCCTCAGATAATAGAAAGAGAACTTGACAATGGCTGGCACCCAAGTCTTAAGTGTCAGTCCACTATCAAGCATAATGCCCAGATTTCACACCAGGTCAGAGGTTCTCAGCTGGTTGCCCCCCAACCAAAGCCCAGGTGGCTGCCCAGCTGAAGATCCCTCCACCCAATGACCTGCATCCACAACCAACACCTCAGTCTTGTCTGGATTCAGCCTGAACCAGCTGGCACTCATCCAATCCTGGATCTCAGTGAGACAGTTGTTAAATACTGTAAGAGCATCATATTGTCCAGGTACAAAGGACAATTACAGTTGAGTATCATCTGGATAACAGTGAAAACTCAAACCATATCACCTAATAATGACCCCCAATGGCAGCACATACACCGCAAATAACATGGGGGAAAGCACAGAGCCCTATGGCACCCCGCATGGCAGGGAGGTAGGGGCCAAGGAAAACAGCCCGGACTCCACTCTCTGTGTCCTGCCAGTGAGGAATGAATGAAACCATCTGAGGACTGTGCCACTCAGTCCACAGAAAAGCTGCAGGTGCTCCAGCAACACCCCATGATCCACAGTGTCAAATGCTGCAGAGAGATCAAGGAGGACCAAGATGGAACAGCTCCTCCAATCCCTTGCTATCAGGAGATCATTAAGTGCCCGGACCAATGCCATCTCAGTACTACGTCTCTTCCTGAAACTGGACTGGGAAGGATCGTAGATGTCGTGGGTGGTCAGATGATCCTCGAGCTGCAACGCAACTGCCTCCTCAATAACCTTAAATACAAAAGGCAGGCTAGAGACTGGCCTGTAGTTTGAAAGACAGCCAGGGTCCAGAAAAGATTTTTTCAGGCGGGGGTAAACCACTGCCTCCTTCAGGGTTTCTGGAAACGCTCCAGTCTCTAATGAACACTTAACTATCTAAGTGAGGACCGGTCCTGTTGCCTCCATGCACCCCACATGGAGGCACATTGGACCTGGATCCAAACCATAGCAAGTCGGTCACAAGCCCTGGACCAACTTCATGACATTATCGATTGCCAACCAAGCAAAGTCTGACCAGACAAACTGGGTGTTAGTGCTCCCACATCGATCTCTGCTCTGCCCATTTGAGTGAGATACAGGGATCTCCAATCTGATGGTCACAATCTTATCTGTGAAAAGCCAAGCAAACACCTCACACTTCTCTTGTGAAAAGGCTCTCTGATTCTGGAGACAGGCTGGATTGCACAGCCTGTCCACAGTATGGAAGAACTGGGCCAGTCAATCTCATGCAGTCGCAATCTTCCCGGACAGGGATTTTGCCTTCTTATGGGAGACCGCAGAGTGATAAGCCTTATAATGGGGTATCAATCTAAGTTTGTCATCATTGAGGCCAGATTTCTGCCAGCAGTGCTCCAACCTTCTTCCCACTCTCCTAAGCTCCCTCAAGGTTCCATCAAACCATGTGGACTGAGGGCGAAGGGTGAGCGGGCAAACATGGACTGGAGCACTAGCATCCAGGGCCTATTCCACTGCCTTATTATAGGCTTGTAGTAGACCCTCTGGATCTCTGCTAATGCTCGCACTGCTCGAAAGGCCCAGAAACACCATCAGACCAGCCAGAGTTACTCCCTTTAATAGACGGTACCGGGACCATAACTGTAGGGGCAGGTCTATTGGAGGGGGCACAAAGCTGAACCCAATAGTGGGGTGATCCGACCATCCGATGGGTTCCACCATCATGTCTGAGATCTTCATCCCCAGCAGGAGTGGTGAAATGCTGAGTCAGCTGCTTCTGCTGTTTATCTGCCTGCCTGCCTGCTACAACACTTTAAAGCACTCAGACTGGAATAAACAAGCATTTGTCAATGCCGAATGTTTGCTTGCTGGCATTAGCAGTGGAAGTGCAGGAGTAAGACAGATGCAGTATAGGAATGGCATTGGAGTATTGAACTGACACCAACTCCACCCTCACCCTGCAGAGATGGACAGGCATTGAGGTGTGCCTTTGGGTCATCGCCCAAGACAGTCACAACATTTCACTTCACCCTACCCTTCAGACACTGACAAGTGTTGAGGTGTGCCTTGGGGTGTTTGGGCTTTACATTCACCTCATTCTATAAGGAAATACGCTGAAATGGGCACAGTATAGGACAATGGGGTGAACTCTGGGGCCAAAGGGTCCAAGGCGCACCTCGATGCCTGTCACTGGCGGCAGGGTGGGGGTGAAATGGTATGAGCATTACTGTTGACAATTCCAAGTCACACCCCTGATGCCTGTCAGTCCCTACAGGGTAGGACATAATGGTCAAAACCCTAATGCCCTGGGTGTTTCTTGGTATTTCTACTCCAAGTTTTCAACATGGGCTTTTTGTGACCCCACCGCATGAACAGTGACACTATCAGTTTGTTAGGCAAAAGGTGATTTTGCACAGAAACTGCGCCATTTGGTGCCACAGGTGCAAAAACACCTTTCAAACAGGATGTGAAAAATGACAGCTGTACTGTTCATGAGGAGGTGTAAAAAATGGCATTGTTGAAAATCTGGAGTGAAAATATAAAACAAAACTGTGAAGTCACGACCGTGCGTAGAAACTGCACAACGTACACCCATAATGTAATTAGTTTGGGGATTTTTTACAGCAGATTTTCAACTTAGGCATTTTGGGACCTCCGCTCATGTACAGTGTCACTGTGATCTTCTTAATCGGTCCCGAACACTGATTTCCTACAGTGACCGCACTATTCTGAGCTGGAAGTGCGAAAACACATTTCTGCTAGGGTGTGAAAAAAGACAGCTGTACTGTTGATACTGTAAGGAGGTGTGGAAGAATGTCAATGTTGAAAATCTGGACTGAAAATATTACAAATTCGTGAATTTATGAGGGTGCGTAGAAATTGCGCAATGCACGCTCATAACACAGTCATCTTATGGACTTTTGTCACTAAATTTTCAACAGAGCCATTTTAACACATCTGCTCATGAACAGTGTCACTGTGATTTTCTTAATCTGCCCTGAACATTGATTTTGCACACTGACCACGCCATTGTGCACTACATGTGCGAAAACGCATTTTGGGTGAGATGTGAAAAATGACAGCTGTACTGTTCATAAGGAGGTGTGGTAAAATAGCAATGTTGAAAATCTGGAGTGAAAATATTAAAAATTCTTAAAGTTATGAGCATGCATAGGAATTGAGCAATGCACGCTTGTAAAACTGTCATTTTGGGGAATTTGTTCACCAAATTTTCAACATAGGGTTTTTGGGGGCCTACCTCATGAACTGTGACACTGTTTTTTCGTTAATCTGTCCCAAAAGGTGGTTCTGTGCAGTGACTGCGAAATCACCTATCGGAATAACAAAATGGCAGTGACTGTGTTCATAAGGTCGGGTCCCAAGAACCTCATGTTGAAAGTTTTGTGAAAAAATTCCCAAAAATGGCAGAGATATGCACCAAAGTTTAAAAAAAAACATTTATGCCATTATACAGCTTATCAGCATTTTATTCAGTTCACGGTTGGCTTTGAAGAGTGCAGACGTGTTCCCGGTCCACCGAAAATCATCACACCAGCCTCTAGAGGTAAGTATGGTGTGAGGCAGGAAGTGGGGAGGTGGGGTACACAGAGGGTGGGTGCAGGGTTGGGAGGGGTAAGACAGTCAACGAGGGACCATTTTTCTTAAAGGTTTTTTTTTTTTACAAAGATGATACAAGACTTTTGCTGCACTGGGGTGGGCTCCCAGCATGGCAGCTGGAAGTTTTTTGGGGGGGGGCAGTGGAGCCGACAGGGGATTGGGAACTCCTGTCAGCCATACAGACTTTTGCCATGCTGGAGTGGGCTCCCAGGGTGGCACCTGGAAGTCTGTTTGGGGGGGAGGGCAGTAGAGCCAACGGGGGACTGGGCATCCCCATCAGCCATACAGACTTTTGCCATGCTGGAGTGGAGTGGCCTCCCAGCGTGGCACCTGGAAGTCTGTCTGGGGGGGCACTGGAGCCGATGGGGGACTGGGCACTCCCGTCGGCCATACAGTGTGAGGGGTGGGGGGAGAGCATGAGCAAGCTGGGTGGGCTCCCAGCATGCTACTTGGGTGTTTGTTGAGGGGGGATCCAAGAAAAAAACAGTGCTGTCTATGACAGCAGTCCAGATGCAGTGCTGACGTGTAGGCAGTTTGCATACTGCTGATGGCAGTATGTAAATTGCCTGCCGAAGAGAGTATGCAAATTGCCTACATGTTACCACTACTGACTGTAGCGATCTTTTACTTTGAACTGTACACCATTGCATCTGAACTGCTGTCATGGTCAGCTTGGACATTTATTGGTGAGGTGCAGCCGTACCTGCAAAAAGGAGCAGGGCATTGGAAGTGGAGGGTGGGCACACCTATGCAAACATGTATGGTGGCACTATGTTTCTTGCACATGCATGTGAGCAAACATAAACAAGCATTTGTCAATGCCGAATGTTGCTTGCTTCTATGTGCTGTTTAGGTATTTGGAAGTCATTGGAGTGCAAATATTGAAAATTTGCGAACTTACAAGCGTGCATAGGAACTGCGCAACGCACGCTTGTAAAACAGTCATTGTTAGGAAATTTTTCACGAAATTTTCAACATAGCCATTTTAAGACCTCTGCTCATGAACAGTGTCACTGTGATTTTGTTAATGTGTCCCATACATTGAGTTTGCACACCGACTGCGCCATTGTGCGCTACATGGGCGGAAACACGTTTTGGGCAGGATGTGAAAATGACAGCTATACTGCTCATAAGGAGGTGTGGTAAAATGGCAATGTTGAAAATCTGGAGTGGAAATATTGAAAATTTAAACCTATGAGCGCAGTGTGGAACTGTGCAACGCACACCGTAAAACAGTCATTTTTAGGAATCTTTCACCAAATTTTCAACATTGCCATTTTAAGATCTCTGCTCATGAACAGTGACACTGTGATTTTCTTAATGTGTCCCATACACTGAGTTCGCACACCTACTGGGCCATTGTGCGCTACATGGGTGGAAACATGTTTTGGGCAGGATGTGAAAAATGACAGCTGTACTGCCCATGAGGAGGTGTGGTAAAATGGCAATGTTGAAAATCTGGAGTGAAAATATTGACATTTTGCGAACTTACGAGCCTGCGTAGGAACTGCGCAATGCACGCTCGTAAAACAGTCATTTTGGAATTTTTGGACCAATTTTCAACATGGGACTCTTCATGAACGGATGTCACTGTCATGGCGGAGTCAGTCCGGCGGTGATTTCACAGTCACTGCGCGAAATCACCGGCCCGAATAATGCCATGACAGTGACATCATTCAGAGAAGGGGTCCTAAAACCCCATGTTGAAAATTTGCAGCAAAATTCCCAAATGCCTGAGATATGCAATAAAGTTGAACCCCCATCTAGCCCATTATACAGCTTACCGGCATTTCCTCAGTTCGCGGTCGGCTTTGAAGAGTGCAGACGTGTTCCGGGTCCAATCAAGATCGCCGTGCCGGAGTCCGGAGGTAAGTATGGGGTGACGGGTGTGGGGAGGCTGGGTGCGCAGGGTGGGTGTGGGTTGTGGAGGGGGGTCGGGACGCGCCACGGGACCGCTTTTTGTTTTATAGGTTTAAAAAAAGACGCCGTGGGACGTTTGCCACGCTGGGGTGGGCCTCAGCATGGCGCAAGACGGGGGCAGTTCAGTCGACAGGGGATTGGGCACCCCCATCGGCCAAAGGACTGATTGCCACGCTGGGGTGGGCTCCCAGCGTGGCACCAACTACTGGGGGAGGGACGACGCAGCTCAGCCGACGGGATTGGGCACCTGTCGGCCACACAGTACGGCGGCGAAGGCGCCAGCCTGCTTGTGGGGGAGCTACGCCTATCGCTGCTCACTGAAGAGTAGCTCCCCTTTCAATCAGAGTTACTGCATTTTGGAGCGTGTCATAGACAGCTCCAAAATGCATTGGCTTACAGGGGCCGTGCCTGCCAGCTCACTGACTGAATTGGAGGAGGAGGTGACACACCTCCGAAATCTCCGATGATGGCACTATGTTTCTTGCACATGCGTGCAAGCAACATAAAAAGGAAGCATTAACTAACTTATTGTCCCACGAGTTATAGCTGTTCACCCAGTGTGAGTGCCTGCCTTTACTCTGTTTTCTTGAACTGTTTTGTGAGAAAGGCACCTTTGAGCACACAGTGCGGTCTGTTTCTTTGTTTTCAAATGCTTGCATAAATGAACCTCCTTCTGACATATAGTGACTGGGACTAGGCACAATTTGGGGTAAAAATTGCTTGGCACTTTTTCCCAGAATTATTTTTACCAAAATCGCAAATTCAACAAAAAGAACCTATTTTGTGGAAAAAACATACATGAAATTTTGATTTTTGCATGAAAACTAGCCATTTTCATGCAAAAAATTTGTTTTTCAATTATTTTTGATAATTTCACCATTTGCATTAAAATGATCAATTTGAATGATTTTTGCAGAAACAAAGATTGCATGATTTTTGTATGCAAAAATTAAACTTTGCCAAGCTTTAATGTTGATTCACTTTAGACTTTCCCATTATCCTTTTGGTTATATGATTTCTGTACTTTATGTTATGCTTTAGAAGAGGGGTCAGATTTTCAAAGGGCCCTTAGAGTGATGCAAGGTGCGTCAAACATCCACCTTGCATCAGATTCAGGTGTGCCAAATACTGTGTGTTGTATTTTGCAAGAAAAGCATTCTCTGATGGCAAAGTCCCCCAAAATGATGCAGCAAGAAACATAGAAACATAAAAATTGACAGCAGATAAGGACTGCTAGGCCCATCCAGTCTGCCATTTTACCCTACCTGTATCAGCAGCCTCTGACCCTACTTGGCTGTTGGCTTTAGCCTCCCAGTTCCACCTCTAAGGATCCATTATGCCTATTCAATTCACATTTGAATCTCTCCACTGCGCTTGCTCCTACCACTGCTGGGGTAGGCTATTCCATGTATCCACCACCCTTTCCGTGAAGAACTTTCTCCCTGCAGGTCCACTGCATCAAAGATAGGACACATGAGGCACAAATGATGGAAGATGCATCAAAAATATGATGCATGGGACAAGAAAAATGGAAACTGGGTCAAATATACAATGCAAGGGACAAGAATGACAGAAGTTGCATCAAACATGTGATGCACGGGGCAAGAATGATGGAAGCTGGGTCAAAAATATGATGCATGGAATGAGAATGACAGAAACCTATGACACACTCCAAAATGCAGTGGCATACAGTTGAAAGGGGGGAGCTACGCTTCAGTGAGCAGCGATAAGAAGCTGAGCCCCCCACACGCAGGCATGTGCGCTCAAGATGTATTGGTGTAGCCGACGGGGTGCCCAACTCTGCCGGGCTGAGCCAGCGCCGTCCTCCCCCAGAAGTTGGTGCCACGCTGGAGCCCACCCAGCATGGCAATCGAACTTGGCCAACGGGGTGCCCAATCCCTTCCGGCTGAATGCCCTCGCCCTGTGCCACGGGAGCCCACCCCAGTGTGGCAAACGTCCCACGACGTCTTTTTTAAAACCTATAAAACAAAACGGTTCCATGCGCTGCCTCCCCCCCTCCCACAACCCGCACCCAACCACTGCGCACCCAGCCTCCCCACACCCCCCTCACCCCATACTTACTTCTGGACTCTGGCGCGATGATCTTCGGTGGACCGGGAACACGCCTGCACTCTTCAAAGCCAACCGCGAACTGAGGAAATGCCGGTAAGCTGTATAATGGGCTAGATGGGGGGTTCAACTTTATTGCATATCTCAGGCATTTTTGGGATTTCTGCAAATTTTCAACATGGGGTTTTTAGGACCCCTTCTCATGAATGATGTCACTGTCATGGCGTTATTCAGGCCCGAAGGGTGATTTCGCACAGTGACTGCGCAGTGATTGTGAAATCACCCTTCGGGCCTGAATACCATCATGACAGTGAATCATTCATGAGAAGGGGTCCTAAAAACCCCACATTGAAAATTTGGTCCAAAAATTCCAAAAAATGACTGTTTTACGAGCGTGCGTTGCGCAGTTCCTACGCAGGCTCGTAAGTTCATGAAATTTCAATATTTTCACTCCAGATTTTCAACATTGCCATTTTACCACACCTTCTTATGAGCAGTATAGCTGTCATTTTTCACATCTCACCCAAAATGTGTTTCCACCCTTGTAACGCAGAATGGCGCAGTCAGTGTGCGAAATCAATGTACGGGCAAATTAAGAAAATCACAGTGACACTGTTAATGAGCAGAGGTTTTAAAATGGCTATGTTGAAAATTTGGTGAAAAAATTCCTAAAAATGACTGTTTTACGAGTGTGCGTTACGCAGTTCCTACGCAGGCTCTTAAGTTCACAAATTTTCAATATTTTCACTCCAGATTTTCAACATTGCCATTTTACCACACCTCCTCATGAGCAGTACAGCTGTCATTTTTCACATCCTGCCCAAAACATGTACATAGATACATAGATACATAGATACATAGACATGTCGGCAGATAAGGGCCTATGGCCCACCCAGTCTGCCCATTTGAGCTTGTAAGTTCAGTTTGTTTTCCTAGAAGTCTGTTGCCTCTCACCCCTGACCTCCAGAATTCCTTTATGTCTATCCCATGCATTCTTAAATCCCGTGATTGTTTCAGCCCCCACCACTTCCTCTGGCAGGGTGTTCCACTTGTCCACCACCCGCTCTGTGAAGAAATTCTTCCTCATGTTTCCTCTGAATCGCCCTCCTCCAACTTCATCCCATGCCCTCTTGTCCTGGAACATCTTTTTCGCTTAAAAATAGTGTTTTCCTGCACCCTGTTCCTCCCTGTAAGATACTTGTATGTCTCTCGTCATATCCCTCTCCCTCCTCTTCCTCCAGGGAGTACATGTTCAGTTCCTTCAACCTGTCTTCATAGGACTTGTGATGCAATCCATGCACCATCTTTGTTGCCCTCCTCTGAACCTTCTCTACCCTGTCTATGTCCTTACATAGGTATGGTCTCCAGAACTGTACACTGTACTCCAGGTGGGGCCTCACTAGTGTCTTGTATAGCGGAATTATGACCTCCCTTTCCTGCTGGTGATGCCCCTGCCTATACATCCCAGCATCCTATTTGCTTTACCTGCTGCCTTGTCACACTGTTTCCTACCTTGAGGTCATCAGATGACAACCCCAAGATCCCTTTCCTGCTTGGTGCATGCTATATTCTCACCCCCAACTGATATATTGTGCCAGGGTTTTGTGCCCCATATGCATTATCTTGCACTTTTGCATTGAATTTCAACTGCCAAACCCCAGACCATTCTTCAAGTTTCTGCAGGTTGCCTCTCATTCTGTCTACACCCCTCTGGTGTGTCTACTCTGTTACAGAGCTTTGTGTCATCAGCGAACAGTGAAATTCTCCGCTCTAGGTCCCATGAATGTCACTGATGAAGATGTTGAATAGGACCGTCCCAGCACTGATCCCTGTGGTACCCCACTGGTCACTCTTCCCTCTGTGGAGTCACAGCCATTTACCACCACCCTCTGTCCTGCCACCCAGCCAGTTACCTACCCACCACACTACTGTCCTGCCCACACCCATATTCCCCAGTTTGTGTAATAGTCTTCTATGTGGCACAGTGTCAAAGGCCTTGCTGAAGTCCAGATAGGCCATGTCCACTGCCCTCCCCTGATCCACCTCCCTAGTCACCCAGTCAAAAAATTCAATGAGCTTGGTCTGACATGACCTCCCCCTGGTGAAACCATGCTGCCTTGGGTCCTGTAGTCCATTGACAACCAGATGTTCCACCAGTCTCTCCTTCAGTAGTGCTTCCATGATCTTCCCCACTACTGAGGTGAGACTGACTGGTCTGTAGCTCACTGCTTCCTCTTTGTTCCCACTTTTGTATAAGGGGACTACATCTGCTGTCCTCCAGTCTTTGGGTACCTCCCCTGTTTCCAGTGATCAGCTAAACAGGATAGCCAGAGGTTCAGCCGCCACCTCTCTTAGTTCTTAAGGACCCTGGGTGACCCCATCTGGCCCCATTGCTTTATCAACTCTTATTACTTCCAGTTCCTTCAGGACCCTTTCTGTAAAGGACTTGTGTCCATTTCTGCACCATTCTCACCCCTTGTACTCCTTCAGACCCATTACCCTCCTCTTCCTCAGTAAAGACTGAGCAGAAATACTTGTTCACCTATTTCCCATGTAGCACACAATGGCGCAGTCGGTGTGCGAACCCAGTGTATGGGACACATTAAGAAAATCAGTGTCACTGTTCATGAGCAGAGATCTTAAAATGGCAATGTTGAAAATTTGGTGAAAGAATTCCTAAAAATGACTGTTTTACAAGCGTGCGTTGCGCAGTTCCTACGCACACTCGTAAGTTCGCAAATTTTCAATATTTGCACTCCAATGACTTCCAAATACCTAAACAGCACATAGAAGCAAGCAACATTCAGCATTGACAAATGCTTGTTTTGACACAGTTTGCTCCTAGCATCTTCTTTTTTTGTTTGTTATGAAAGCATCATGCGTCATTCTCTGACCTTTGAAAATCTGACCAGAGATTTCAGTTAGAAGTCAGTTAGGTATCTGAAGATTTAGACAAAATCTTCTTGATGGGCTAAACAGCTCAGAAATTGCAGGTTATGCTAGCGTGACTGAAGAAACAGCAATGACAGCTGCAGGGTCTGTTGTTTGCTGTTGACTTTTGCTTTTCAGAATGGACAGTGGCTCTTCTGTCATGCAAGTAATGCCAAGAACAGCAGGCCAAACATGTTAGTATGTGTTATAAGTAGCCAGTTGTTACTTTTTATTTCTGAAGTATTTTTCTTTCTTCATTTGCTAGTTACTGTAAAAAGTTTTCTGCTTGATAGCAGGTTAGGTAGACAGTACAGAACTCTCCCTGGAGGTTGACTTATCTAGTTCTATTCCTGTTTATACCTCATCAGCATTATGGTCTCTCATAAAACATAAAAACATGATAAATGACAGATGCCTTGAGGCAGTAGCCCACCTAGTTCATCCCGTTATCTCAACAGTGTGTAATCATTCCTCCCCTTTTCACTTGTTTACTTTTCTAACCTATTTTCGAATGTATTCACTGTGGGACTTGTAATCACATACTCCACTCATGTATTCCATGTATTGATCGCCCTCTATGTATAAAAGTATCTCCTTTGAAATGTTCTGAAAGATTCGCCTGTTTGATGACCCTCAGTAAAAAACACCTTTTGGTTTACTTTTCACTGTTAATTTAAATTTGCCACACCATTGCTAGTAACCCATAGAAACTATATATATTAACAAAGTCTAGTCAAAGCCACTGCAACTGCAGATGTCATTGTATATAAGGAATACTCCATGGACAGGTGTGCAGTAATATTGCAGTAACTGAATGGCCTGAGCGGGTTATGACTTGAGGTCCGAGGGGCAGCTGAAGACCTTGAACCAGGAAGTGGGGTTATTATAGCATTGATGCACACCTGACTGTGGATTATTACATTTACTGTATAACACTAGTAAAATGGTCAAAAGTGTTATAAATTGATTTAAAGTGAGTGACATGAATTGAGAAGTAATGAAACAGAGTAAAACAACAGATTGTATTTAAAATAATAATTAAATTTTGTGGCCAAGTCGAATTTGAAAAGATTATATTGGGACTTCTGGTTCTTCGATCAAGCTAATGGCTGCTTGATCACATTATTCTGTCTTGGACTCTGCATTAGCAAAACTTAATTTTGGTACATAAATAAATACCAGGGAGGACTTACTCAAAACATGGGGAGGACTGACTCTCAGATACAGGAGGCTGGATTTTCAAAGGACAACACAGGGCTGGTGCCAAGCTCTGCATTAAACCCATTTTTGGTGCAGCAGTGCCAAACACCTTTGCTGGAACTGCACCTGATTTTAATAGGTCAGGCAAAGTTACAACACTTTATCTGATTTGTTGCAGCTTGCACCAAATATCTGTCACAAGCCCCATGAAAAAGGTACCTAGGATTACACCAGCAACCCGGAAAAAGTGGGTCTAACTTGCAATAATTGGCACAAGGGATGGAAAATCCTGATCGGTGGCCGGAAGAATGCCAAAAGCCCTGTGCACCATTTGTTTGGTGTGCCCGGGGCTTACGCCATTCTGGACACTTTGAAAATACAGCCCACAGTATTTAAATTGTTATAAAAAGGGCCTTCAATACCCATTTCAATTACTTCAAGGGCATATAGTAAAACTGTTTAAGACCGTTTGGGAGGAGTTGGCTCTCTCACAGATGGACATGTTCTGAGATTTTCAAGCCCAAGCATATCTGATAAACTGGCTGTGGTGGGACCCCCTTACTGTACTTGAGCAACCTACTGATACATTCCATTGCAGCCCTAAATGGAACAAGAAATTCTCATCTCATTTTTCAACTCTACAGGGCTCATCAGAGGGTGAAATAGATCTTTCTTTTAAGGGTTTTTTGAACTCTGAAACCTGAAGCTGGTCTACCCAATGGATGTGGCTACATGGAAGACTTGTTGCAGTAATACACACAGGGTCACCTCCTCAATAATGCAGTGAGACTGTGACTGAAAATGCCTAGCAAGGTACTTCTTGACATTGGTTCAGCAGGTTCACTGTGGGATGGCCGCCACTCCACGGTGCTGTAGGCAGTGTGGGGAGGAGAAAGTAACCCACTGGCATGTTATGTGTACCTGTCTACAGTTAAACCCTTTCTTCTAAGCATTGGAAGAAGCCCTAAAAGCAAGCTTCTCTCCCACCCTAACTCTTTCCCCCAATTATTTCTTTTCATATTGTATCCACAAGTTTGGTCAGATTCAACAAGTAAATATTTATTAGGCGTCCTTTTGGTGGCAGCAAAAAAAAAAATGTCTGACCAAACAGTGGTTAACTGCAACAGTTCCCACTTTACAGAACTGGATGACTTTACTCAATGGCATAAACAGAACAGAGATGATGAAACTTTTCTCTCTGCCAACAGACAGAAAAGGTGGCTCCTATATGTCATGTCTAACCTGAACTAGATACTGTATCTAGGTCAGGGAGGGGCGGTGGATATGGCCTACCTAGACTTTAGTAAGGCATTTGACAAAGTCCTGCACAAGAGGTTAGTAAAAAAGTTTGACAGCCTGGGAGTGGGTCTGAAGGTGGCACACAGGATCATAAATTAGCTTAGCAATAGGACACAGAGGGTGGTGGTAAATGGAGTTCAATTGGAGGAGAGTGGTGTGACCAACGTGGTGCCACAGGGATCAGTGCTGGGACCAGTCCTCTTTAATGTCTTTATAAGAGACATTGCAGAGGGACTAGAAGGAAAGGTATACCTCTTTGCAGATGACACTAAGATCTGCAGTAGAGTTGACACACCAGTGGGGTGGAGAAAATTAGAAGAGACTTAGGCAAGTTAGAGGCATTGTCAAGATTGTGGCAGCTCCAATTCAATGCAAAGAAGTACAAAATCTTGCACTTAGGTAACAGAAAACCAGGGGAGGCATACTCAATGGGGAGGGGGGGTAGAGGTAATGGTAACAACCAAACTGGAAAGGGACCTGAGGGTGGTCATAACAGGTGACCTAAAGGTAGCCAAACAATTTGAGAAGGCAGTGAGGAAAGCCAGTGAGATGCTGGGATGCATAGGAAGAAGTATCACTAGTAGAAAACTGGAGGTGGTGATGCCACTGTACAGGCAGTTAGTGAGACCTCATTTGGAGTACTGTGTGCAGTTCTGGAGACCGCATCTCTGGAAGGACATAGACACCTACCTCTCAACCTTTCTTCACCCAAATGTGTGGCAAGATGTGTAACAACAGGACAAAATGTGTGACAAATCATCAAACATGACACTGCAAGCTCAGAACACTGTGGAAATAAGTGCACTGATGTTTCTAATGCTTGCTGATAATGTCGCATCTTATATTGTTATAAATTTCTTCTTAAAAGTCTCAGTGGTTTACAGATGATGTCACCTTTTCAGCGTGAGACAAAGGGTGTCTGAGAGATACAATGAGTGATGTACCTCATATGCATAGACAGGGTAGAGGCAGTCCAGAGGAAGGCAACAAAAATGGTACAGGGACTGCACCAAAAACCACATGAGGAGAGACTGAAGGGCTCTCAATATGTATACACTGGAGGAAAGGAGGGAGAGGGAGGATATGATAGAATATTTCAAGTACCTCAAGGGGATTAACACAGTTCAGGAAGGCAGCATCTTTCAGAAAAGGAGATGTGCACTAACAAGGGGTCACAACATGAAGCTGGGGGGTCAGGGGCAACGTGATGAAGTATTTTTACACAAAAAGGGTGGTAGATGCATGGAACAGCCTCCCTAAGGATGTCGTAGGGGAAAAAACAATATGTGAATTCAAGAATGCTTGGGACAAACGGAAGGCAACCCTAGTGGTAGGAAGGAAAAGTAAGCTACAGGTCACATAGGATCTGTAGTTTAAACAATAGGTAGGGAAATTAGCAGACTAGGTGGGCTGAGCAGTCCTTATCTGCAGTCAGATTCTGTGTTTCTCTGTTTCTATCTTACACTACAGATACTAGAATGCTTGAAGCAAAGGATTATGTCCCAGAAATGCAAGAAATTAATGCCTGGGTGACATCCACCAGTGCATTTCCTATTATGGATACTGGGACTAACCCCCTTATTGAAACTCTTTACCAACTGCCTCAAAATGCATCCCTTATAGATGATGCTCCTTATATACTGTCTGCAACTGTTTTTGTTATTTGGTTTTGTTGCTTTTCCTTGTACTGTTGTTGTGTACTGTTAAAATTTTTTATAAATTAACACATTTTAATTAAAAGAAAAGATTTTGTTAAAGCATTTGCCTATTTGCTCTACAATGTAATAAGAAGAATAAAATGCTCATAATGCTGCCAGCCACAATATTTTTAACTGTGATTTTACTACTGCAATTAGCTCCCTCCCCATGCCATCTTGGGCTCCAAACACTTCTGTGGTGGAGGATACTAAATCACCTAGGATACTGGTGCTGGTGGAAGGTAAGGTGGGTTTTCCAGCTGGAACACCAGAAATTAGTTTTGTCAAAAAATAACACGTCATCTTCCCTGATTTGAATGTTTTATCTTCCTGATGCAAATTATTTACTGGTAGTTGAAGCTTTAGAGCAGCTCATTGGTCATATTTTTCTCTAGGTCACAGCAGGAAGACATTCCCTGGTTGCTGCTCTGGGTCCTGACATGGGCAGGCCAAGCCTGATTGCCCTTTCCCAGTTATCTTGGTGGGTGGTGGCAGCAGTGGTGGAGACATCACTTAGCAGTTCACATGGCACAGCTTTGACCACTTGCAGCACCAGGCTTTGCCATGGATGAGTCACAGGCTGTACTCACTGACTTCATGCACAGTACCGCCACTCTGTCTACACCAACTTCCACAGCCCACAGCCTCAGCTTTCAGGTGGGACTGATGATTGGGAGCAGAGGGAGGGAGGGAGTGGGGACAGACAGCAAAAGGAACCAATATGGGACCAATGATCAGGGCCAGGGAAGGGGGCCCAGCAGCAAAATGGCCCAGTGGGTCAGATGGATGATCAGGATTAAGGAATAGAGCTGATATTGACATTCATGAAAGGGGGCAGAAAGAGAGGGGGCCTAGATGCCAGAGATTGAAGAATGGAACTGAGGAGAGGGAGTGAGGGCACTAGATACAATCAATTGACAATTGGGCCAGGGAGAGGAAAGGAGAGGCTGCTAGATACCAGGGATTTAGGATCGAGACAAGGTAGGGAGGGGAAGTTGCTAGATGACAGGGATTAAAAACAGTACTACAACCTTTTGTTGGTGAAGAAAGTAGATCTGGTAGGAGAAAGGGAAGGGGGCCACATATACACAGAGAAGAAGCACAGGAATCTCATCCATACCAATGAGGTGCTGAAATTCCACAGCACAAACTGAAGGTAATTTGTAACAGATCCAGTTACATACTTCCAACCCTGCTTCCTCTCATCTTCTGGTCACAAGGCATCAGCACAGCTCTGCTATACAGCCATAAAAACTAGAGGGTGCATCACGTTACAAAACTGGGGCTTACCCACAGCCATATGTATGTAGCCTATAGCACCTCCATGGTGTTAATATAAAACCTGTATAAAAAGGGAAAAGAAGTACTTCAAATAGAAAAAAGTTACAGTTGACTACCTTTAAAGATGATATTAATTTTAGTCAGAACTAGATCATTAACACCGCCAACAGTCCAACTAGGATGAGGTATCTCATTTTCTGTGGGTCCTGCTCATGCCGGTATTTACAGCTGAAAGGATTGTCAAACTGAGTAGTCGAGTGCCTTGCACAAGATCACATCTTGTGACTTGGGAGGGGATCTTAACATATGCTCTGCTGTTATGCAATTCAGTGCTCCAGCCACGGGACCCCTGTGTGTCCTGACCATGTTCCTCAGAATGAAGGCAAACATAAGACTTTACAGTATTAGATGAATGACAAAGGCTATTTGGTGCACTAACTGTGCATCACATTACTTGGGATTGCTCTTTCCAGCTTCGCAAATTCACACTTTAAGACATGAAATGCAGCAGTGTCAGGCTTTAGACGAAGAGAGTAATTAACATAATACAGTATTAATTTGAATAACTGATGGAGGAGCCTTTTCTCTGCCCTTTTATTTAAGGTCATCTCATACCTTTCCCACCCATCTTCGATGCCCTGGTACTGAAGTGAACTTTTAGCATCTTGTCTTCAAATGTTTTTCTGCACTTTGAAACAAATTGACTTTGTTCTCTGGTACTCGTTTCTAAGGGACTGTGTTCAAACAAATGTATTGCTGTAGAATCTGTTCCCTTGACAGTGAAAGCAGAAATTTAAACTGAAAACTTATGGCCTCTGGCTACCCACTAGTTATCGGCTAGGAGCCCTGTTACAACATGTTCAGTGTGTTCTTGGCTTTCTGCCTTCAGTAGAATGAGAGCAGAGATATGTTTGGCATTGTCTTGCCTTGCTATTTCAAATGGGGCCACCATGAATGCATGAGGCCACAGCATTACTTTTTTGTGGCCACTAAGGTTTTTACTTTTTAGAGATCCAAAATGTAAAGAATCTGGTAAATTCTTATTGTGATAAGGCATGCCAGATACATTTGAGCTGTAACATGAGGTGAATGAATACCTTCTCACAAACACTTGGCAAGTATTTATATGTGGGGCACTGCAATATCTAGCTATTCTTTCCTCATTATTTGGCTGAAAATATTTTTTTTTAAAAGGTAAATAAAAATTAGGCTGTAGACCTCCCCAGGTAACCAGGAGTTAATCTGTGACCATCCCACCCAGAGATATCAACCCCCTCCTTCCTTCCGCATACCATATATATTTGATTTGATAATGCATAGCCAAAACATCGTCAGGATTCACCGTGGTCTTATCAAAGGATCCCCCTCTCCCAAGCTTGACCCCATCCACTGAAAGAGGCTTAAGGGTCTGAACACGTACTCACTGAAAACCAGAAAGGAGAGGGGTGATGCCTAGAAACCTTCAAGTTCCTGAAAGGAATGAACAAGGCAGACTTTGAGGAAATGTTCAACAGGAATGGCAAGTACAAAACACAGGGACATGTACATATGATATGAGTCCGCTCGTCGTATTGCAGCATTTTATCTGCACTGTGCTGTGACTGTACCGCAAAACCATCAAGAATCTGCACTGTATTGCTGTATTTTCATCTCCTATGTATTGTAATGGTACCTAAAACTGTCATGTATTTGAAATATCTGGTACCCCAAAATTTTGCTGTAACTAACTCCAGGTCATCCCTGAAAAAGGTCTTGTGCCCACACAGTGAACAAAAATAAATAAATAAATAAATGTGTGGAAATAGAGTGTGTGTGTGTGTGTGTTTGTGTGTATGGGGGGGTTGTGTGTATGTATGGGGGTGTGGGTGTGTATGGTGTGTGTGTGTGTGTGTGTGTGTGTGTGCGCATATGGGGGGGATTCAGAAGGGATATCAGAAAATTTTATTTTACAGAGCGAGTGATTGATCCGTGGAATAGCCTATCAGCAGAGGTGATGGATGCTTTAACCATTAATGGTTTTCAGACATGACTGGGATCGAGTAACTGGCTTAATAGTTGCTCAGGGGGATAGCAGAAGGACAGGGGTAATGGGGGTGGCAAAGACAAAATGTTCAACTAGACAATAGGCCCCAAGGTAGGACAGAGTATAATATGGCAGGCTGGAAGAAGCATTTGTCTTTTTCTGCTAACATTTTCAATGTTTCTATGTTTCTAAAAAGCTATTAGTTGCAAGAAGCCCCCCACCCCACCCCAAATCAATGATTGCTGGAGAAATACTAAGCAAAACATTGACAGTTCAGCATCCCCTCTCACTAACTTGCTGTGCACTACTATATTTCTAAGTACAATCAGAGTCAGTTACTGATGTGAGTAAAGCCCCCCCAGGTGGGCTGCAGCTCAATCAGTATGCACTGATAAAAACAGTTGGGTGCTGCTGGTTTAGGAGAGAGGTGACTGAGCTGCTTTGTCTACCATTATCCTCCCCTATTTGAAATCCCAAGGTATGCTATTTTCTACAAATGGCCCTTCAGAGCCAGGAGTCAGACTGAGTAGGGGTGATTGTCTGAAAAAAATGTTAGCAGGTCCTGGCACTGTGCAAGTGTTTTGCTGTATATGACATTATCAAAGAAAGTGTAGTGGAGGACTGAGGGGGTGGAAGATTACTGGTAGGGGGATGAATGGGACTTGTTATGGCCACCTGGGAAGGGCTAGATGCTTTCTTTAAATATTTTTTAACTTTGCTTTTTTCATTTTTCTGTGTACAAATACAACGAATACTGGAAAATAAGAACATATGCATCTGGCCTCCCTATAATAGGGGCATTCAAAACCACCCTCAGGAAGTACATACTCGAAACCCGCACCTGCCAATGCCCTCAGAGGTGAGACACCAACCATGGCTTTACCACTGACCATATGTTGATTCCTTACACTCAATATTTCAACCTAGACAAAGTCTTGCTTCTAGACTGCCCTAAATTGTTTACCCCTCCTCAGTACGCTCACTATATAGCACAAGCAAGCAATCTAGAATAACCATCCACTATTTCTCTCACAAAAGCTAGCTGGCATAGCTTCATCACTGTATAGGCCACTAAATTGGAATTCTGCCTTTCTGTATACCTCTCCTGCCTCATGTTGTAATCACATGTGCTGTCACTATATGTAATATCTCGTACTATCATTATATGTACTATCCCATATTCTCACCACACTCTGGAAACCTGTAATTGCAATTGAAAAATTGTTATGATGTTTATATTCTGTTTTTTACTTAATTGTACTTAAATGTTTTTACTTAAGATGTGGAGCCTTTGAAAATGAATCTTTGACTCAAAGGTTGTAATTCTGATTTCTGCAATAAATAAATAAAATAAATGGAGGAGAAGTTGGCATGTGGTGCTGTGCAAAAATAAAATTCTGCTGAAAGAAGTTCTGCAAAAGTCAGAAGTTTGTTTCTGCAGAATTTTGGAATGTACTTCGGGAACGTTCCCAAAATTCTGACTTACAGCTGTGAGATGAACATATGAACCATGGATCATTGTATTAAATTGCAGACCCAAATTCAATACAATTGACTGCACCGTTGTCTACAGAACTGTGTAATAATGCATGTATTATGGATCAATGTATTAAATTGTGGACTGGAAGTCTACATTACTTTCATTCCATTGTTCAAAGGTATCATTTTGCAATTCAGCCAGAACATTCTGAGGAATTGGGTCAAAATTCATGAAACACCTTCAGAGGATTCGGGTTTTGCTAAGGTCAGAATTTCACAAAATTTTAAACCCATCATTACTGGTATGTGTTCACATCAAGACCATCCCCCTCTTTTCAGTAGTAATACCTATTTAAATTAACCTCCCTCATATGTCTAATAAGAACCTTATAATTCTGGATTTTTTGGGAATGAATATTCATTGGTTGCACCACAAGTTGCCAGTCAAGCAGCAGGAGATTGGCTCTTCTTGGTTTGCTAGCGATGTCACGTTCAGTGAGGTCACAATGCTGATGATGTGAAGGGAGGAACAGAACTAACTATGTCAGCCTCCAGGTAGAGTGCTTTTCCACACATTACACGTAGTGTTGTCAGGTAGAACATCTTCTAATACGTAAATCAGACAAGAAAAATATTTCAGATATAGGAAGGTAAAACTGACTACTTCTGAAAGTTACTATTAATTCCAGGCAGTATACTACCTGTTTTAAGTTTGAAGATGCAGGTGAGGTGTATAACTATATACTGCTAAATGTAATGTTTGCAAGGTGCAGGCAGTTAAGGTTGATTGATGCAGACATCAAGGGAGTCACTTTTCTTATTTCTCTGCTCACCAGGAGGTGCTGTTGCCTTTGATCCTGGCCCTCAGTCTGCTCTGTGGCTAGGAACTGCTTGTGTTGGTGGCACGGGCCACTAAGGAATAAGCCCTGTGGGGCTGCAGTCCTTCACAACCTTTATCTGTTTCCCTAGTCCCACTGGATGATGTATCCTGGGATCGGGGAACAAGAAGGCAAAGAAAGCCTATGCTAGTGTTCTTGGGGGTCCCTGAGGAGCCACAAGTACTGAAAGTTCCCTAAAGTGTGTGTGTGTGTGTATATGTGTGTGTGTGTGTGTGTGTGTGTGTGTGTGTGTTGGGAGGGCTACGATAAGTTGAACTATTGTGCTTTCTCTTTGTTATCAGTACAGCCCTCTGATTTCTTCTCATGTTCTACTCTGTTCCAAATTGTGTAAAATGTTCCTGGTGGTTGTCTTATTGTGCTTTCTCTGTTATCATATCAGTACAGTCCTCTGGGATTTCCAATCAACTGTATACACCTCAGCAAAATGAAATGAGCTGTGCTGTCAGTTGGGAGCACATACTGTAACTTTGAGACCACCTCTCTCCTTGAGAAAAACATTACACAGTAACAAGTTCCACCCAGGCTTACTCATAAGTTTTAACTGAATTTGGTACTATAGTAATTATACTTTATAGGATGCTGTTGATTGACAGCCATTATACTTTTATAGGATGGTGTTGGTTGATGCCCATACCTAAACTTAAATCAGAATAAGCAAGCTCAACCCTCACAAAATGCTGAACAAAAGAGGCAGCATATATGTAATCTGCTTCATTTTTTTTAAATTCATACCTTAGTTAAAACAGTGATAGTTACAGTAGTTATGAGAATTGAAACATGCGTAAGCATAGCACCACTCCCAAGGTCATCCCATTGTGACATACCCTATTCTATCCTACATTTTCTCAGGTTGGCTCATAATGAGTTGAAGTATTGTGCTTTCTCTTTATGCTCAATATCTGCACTTTTTGCTCATCATGCTGTTAATTCCAGATTTTCTCAAATGCTCCTAGTGAGTTAAAGTATTGTGCATGGTCTGTTATCAATATAGCCCTTTGAGTTTTTCAAACAAATGCATATACCTAAGCACAAAGGAATCAACTGTGCTACCAGCTGAAGAACAAGGTACACTCCTTTCATCCTCCTGGTGCCTTTACCCCCAGCAGTGTAAGTGGGGGCAATCCATGTGGCTGACTAGCATCACATACAGTAACCTGAAAGAGGAGGTGCTACTGTACTTCTGTCTCACCTCATGTGAGGTAAATCTGAATTAACTGCATGCCTAATAGGCCTTGTGCAGCCAGAAGACAGAGGGACAAAGAGAATGAGCATTCATTTTCTGAATTTCAATAGAGAGTAACTTTGCAGTTGCATTCCCACATGACTAGATATGAGATTTTTTTTTTTTTTCAACACGGAGATATTACTAGTCTATACTACCTGGGAGCCTGTAGGTGCTGATGTTTTTAGTGCTGTTGAGTAATTATATGCTGTTTGTCATTCAGCGTGGATCAGCATTCAGGATAAAAAGCAGCAAAAAAGAGGATCATTTACACTTTCTGAAATGAAAAAAAATCTCTCTCCTTTATTAGCCAGAAGAGCTGTCATTCTATTTTAAGCTGATTTTGTATTTATCTGGTGTGCATGTGTGAGTGTTTTTTAACACTGAACTGAAAGATCTCATGCTGTTCATCTTGAACTGCCGCTTGGCTGATGGTGGGGGGATGCTGCCGACTGCAGGCCAGCTACAGAGCTACAGTGCTGCTGTGTTGTGCTCAGGATTCTAAGGAAGTCGAGCTGGACGCTTCATACTCTGCATGGACTGCTTTCACTCTGTGTGTGTCTGTCTGGCTCTGACCCTGGCTTCTTTGGGGTTCACTTTCACATTTTTTTCAGGCTTGCTTTTAGAAACAAAGAAATGGATGGAGCATCACTGTGAAAATATTATGTTTCTCTTTCAGATATTTTCTTCTCATGTTGTCAGCAACAATGGCATGTCCACTTATCTGCTGTGTTTATAATGGGACTGGTCTTGGCATCTAGAATGGGCTTATGATTTTTTTTGTTGTTGTTACTTGACATGGCGGTGATCTTGTGGATGTGGGCTACTAGTTCTACTTTGGCTGGTTCTTTAGCTGGATTGGACTAGTGGTTTTGCTGAGCAAAGCAGGGATTCTAAATGGCAGTGGCAAGTGCTTCTATTGTAATGATCTAGTGACTAAGCTGGTAATGGCTAATGATTCTACAGGAATAGGCAGTGGTTCTGCTAAAGTGTACTGGTTTATCTATTGGGACATGCTGGTGGTTGTGCTGGGGCATACTGGTTCTGCTGGGACATACTGGTGGTTCTGCCCTGATCAGCTAATGGTTCTGCTGGGATAATCAATAGTTTATTGGGACTGGGGTTCCAATGAGACATGCTGTTGGTTCTTTTAGGGAATATCCTAAAGCTGAACAAATAGCTCTTCAAAAATTCATTAAACTGCTCAAACCTTGGGGATTCAGTTCTTTCAAACTGTAGCTGCACGGCAATAGAGAAATAGAAAATGTTAGCAATCAAAGATTTTTATTTAACAAAGAAAGTTCCAGGCCATAAAAACAACACTACCCACAAACACCAAGAAGGTTCACATGCAGACAACTCTTAATCATTGCTTGGATGTAAAAATGCAGTGTGTGTGTGTGTGTGTGTTGGGGGTAGTGTTGCTTTTATGGCCTGGCACTTTATGTGCAAAATAAATATCCTTGCAGACAGCAGTGGTCTCTTTTTTTGTTTGTCCTGCTTTCATTGTTACTGCAAGCATGGCTCTACTTTGAAATAGGCTCTTTTTTGTTTTCTTTTTTTTCATTTTGTGAACATAGAATTAATCACTCTGAAGGACTGTTCAATAGGATAGGGCAGTTATTTGTAAGTTACACAATGGCAAGAAAAAATCTAGAAACTTCATTGACCATAATTAATAAATTGACTGTGGTTTATCCTAATGATATACAATATGCAGTGTAGCCTTAATCACAGTCTGGTTATGGTCTGCTTTTCTTTGGTATCCAGATAAGGCTCAATGCTTGCTTTCAGGGGTGAACCACAAGCACTAGGGGGGGTTAAATGACTTGCTCAGGATAACACAGTATGCAAGTGGAGGTTGTGGGAATCAAGCCCAAATCTGCTAGATGTACCAAGCTCACTCATAGCTCATTACTCTAACCTATAATCTACACTGCCAACCTCTGTTATAAAAAAAGCAGGAGAGCTGCACCAAGAGAATACTGGCGCTATAACATAAAGCATATGAACCAACCAAAAAGAGTCAGCACCCAGTCAGGACTAAGTTTGTAAGTGGCTTTATTTAACAAGCAAAGTGCAATTGCAGTAATAAGTGCTAAGCCATTATGGCTACTGGTGTGGTGGAAAAAAAACTCTAATGTTTTGTCTAGCCTACGCCATCTCTGATGAAGCCTGGCATAAGCTAGGTGAAATGTAAGAGTTTTTTCTACCACACCAGTAGCCACAATGGCTTAGCAACCAGAATGTTTTTTTTTTTTTTTTTGCAGTACTGCACTTCCACTTAACTTTTTAAATAAAACCACTTACAAATTTAGTCCTGACTGGGAACTGACTCTTTTTGGCTGGTTCAACCTGTGTTATAAATCACTACACTCAGACACTGACTTTCAAAACCAACCTGTCTTTCTCTGTCTCTCTCTCCCTCCCTCCCTCCCTCTCCCTCTCTCTCTCTCTCTCTCTCTCTCTCTCTCACACTCTCACTCTCTCTCTCTCTTTCTCATGCAGAGCAGCCCCCTCGCAGAATGCAAAAGCATAGCTATGGTTCTCACAAATCAGCAACTGTAGCAGCTTCCACAGCTAGTCACATTGCTTCTGATGAGGCCACAATGGATGATGTATTCCTTTCTTATACTATACAATGTAAATTCTCTGTTCTAGTGCTAAACTACAATGGTGTTTGACACTTTTTTTTTTAAATATGCTTACCTATCCATTTTAAATTAGCCATTTTAAAAGTGCAGAAAATCACTTCATAGTATGGTTTAAAGACTTTGAAATGCACTTTGCAGCTGCATCAGTACACTCGACCTCACACTCTGGTGTATTGCTTACTTATTTACACTGGCTCTGTTTCACATCTGGAAGAAAGGGATTAATCCAGGTTTATTTATTTATGTATTTGAGTTTTGGTGACTGGGTAAGTCCACTGAGACAATAACAGTCCCTTTTTCATGGTCAGCTCAGGATTTCAATAAGAACAGAAACAGTGCAAAATACAGAAGAGCAACACAACATGTCAAAAACTGACAAACAGCATAACAATATATACAGAGTATACCAGAACATAGAGTGTACACTTTGATAATATCGTCACTTACTTGACATATACAATTGAGAATAGGTCTAATGGACTAGTAGCATAAAACAAATTATGGGAATGGAGGTGGGAATGAGGCAATGACAAGGAGTAAGTATTTAGGGATAGAAGGTGGGGAACAGGTTGAAGTTAGGGAACAGGCAGGAGAAGGGGAAGGACAAAGGGCAGGTTTCCCTCTTGAACCTTGTCGCTGTCCAGTCAAATGTTCCTGGTTGAGCTCCCTGTTTGGTAAAAAATGTTAGTTTTTGCAAGGGTGACCCACATTGATGGTACGCCAGGTGAGCCAGACCCAATTTGGCATACTGTGTCCAGTTTTGGAGGCTGCACCATAGAAAGGGCATAAGCAGGGTGGAGGCAGTACAGAGGAGGGTAACTAAAATTGTGCAAGGGTTGCAAAGAAGCCCCATGAGGAGAGATGGAGGGATCTTGACATGTACACACAGCGGTACGAGAGGAGGGCAAATGGTGACATGGTAGTGATGTACAAGTATCTCATAGAGGTAAACACATTGCAGCCGGGAGTCTCTTTAAAATGAAAAAAAAAAAGCATTAGGACCAGGGGACATGTGATGAAGCTGGAGGAGGGAAGTTTAAGAGAGATGAGAACACATATTTCATCACTTAAAGGGTGGTATATGCCAGCAGAAGTGGTAGGGGTGAAAACAGTGAGGGGTCCGCAAATCCATGGAATAGACATACAGTACAGGTATATTAGAAAAGACAGGGAAGATGGAGAGTCACTGAAGACCAGTTAGGGTCTGTGGAGGCAGATAAGACAGGTAACAGTTGACACCGGGTGTTATCATATCTGATGACCTAAAGGTGGCCAAACAGTGTGACAATGCGGTGGGGAGAGCCAGTAGGATGCTAGGGTGCATAGGAATGGGTATAACCAGCGGAAAGAGAGAGGTGGCGATACCTCCCTATCAATCTCTGGTGAAACATAGAAACATAGGAAAAAACACGTCAGAAGGAGACAAAAGGTCCATCTAGTCTACCAATGTGTTCCTTGGACCTTCTCAGATCCCAGGATCTAACCTCCCTTCTGCCTAATGCCTCCTACTGCTCCTGTTGCTTCTGATCACACTTTAGCCTTGTGCCACCCCAGCTTGAATCATGTCACAGTCTTTGCTTCTGCTGCCTCAGCTGGCAGTTTATTCCATGGTTCCATGACTCTTTCTGTAAAATAGTGAGACCCCACCTAGAGTTCTGTGTCCAGTTCTGGAGTCCTCATCTCCAAAAGGACATTGAGCTGTAGTAGTACAGAGGATGGCAACTAAAATTGTGTGGGATCTGCAACAAAATCCCTATGAGGAGTGACTTCAGCACCTCAGTATGTACATCCTGGTGGAAAAGAAGGAGAGAGAGGATATGATAGAGATTTCCAAATACCTCAAGATATAAATAAGGTTCAAGAGGGAAGCTTTTTTCAGAGAAAAGGATGCTCAAGAATAAGGGGTCATGCAATGAAGCTGAAGGGGGTAGAATCAGGGGAAATATAAGGAAATTTTTCTTCACAGAAATCATGGTAGATGCCTGGAACAACCTTCCTGAGGAGGTGGTGGGAGCAAAAACTGTAATGGGATTTAATAAGGCATGGTATAGGTATAAGGGAACCTTGGAAGCAAGGAAAGGGGGATAAAGATGGAGATCAATCAATCAATCAATCAATCAAAATCTTTATTTATTCAGGCGAACATCATTGAGCATAGCTCATTTACAAGATGGACCTGAGTGGTCATAACAAAAAAGGTTACAGAGTGTATACAAAAAACATGATATTGAAATAGCACAAATACAAACATTTATGAGTGAGATAGATATACAATTATTTACATATATACAAGGCAAAGGACAGTAAACCAAAACCTATTAAAGGTGAGAAACAAACAGTCTGGTGGGGATAAGGCTTGGATAATGGTACATGGGTGGCAAATATGTTTGTGGTTTGATGTGGAAAGGACCAGAGCAACGATAGAAGAATAGGGAGGAGCTTTAGAAGGGGGTGGGGAGAGAGAGGGTGTGGGGGTGGGGGGTGGGGAGAGAGGGTGTGGGGGTGTGGGTGTGGAGTACTATGCCTTGTGGAAGCAATTGCATGAATCTGGGATTAGGCTGGTGTACAGCTTTTGAAGGATGTAAGGGGATCAGTGTTTCCATTTTCAATGTCTTTTGGATAGAATTCAGATAAGTGCCAGGGAATAACTGATTGCAGCTCTTCCATACCGGATGCAGGTGATAGGAATCTTCAGCAGGATCAGTTTGTTGATCCTCAAGGTGTAGGGCCTGGATGTGATCTGGTTGAAGCAATCTGAGATGTAGGAAGGGGTTTGTTTGTCAGAGCTTTGTAGATCCAGATAGCAGCATTTTTCTTCTTCTATGTTGCAGGGATGTCCAGCTGACTGCATTGTAGAGAGAGCAATGATGGGTGCTAGAGGAAGGTCAGTAATGAATCTAATAGCTCTATGATACAGGGTGTCTAGTTTGTTTAGATGGGAGAGGAGCAATGACCAGAGGAAGTCAGCATAATCAATGAGGGACATGAATGATGCAAGGATTAATCTTTGTTTGGAATCTTTGGTCAGGTAGTGTTTGATTCTATAGAATAGACCAAGTCTTTGTCTAAGCTTTTTCAGGAGCTCTTCAACGTGGGTAGTATAATCTAGTTTATTGTCTATCCATACTCCTAGGTATTTGAATTTGTCAACATATTCCAGATTTTCACCAAGGATGGTAGAGAGTTGTGGGAGGGTGAATGATGGGATAGTGGAAGAACAGTTCTTGTGGGCAAAGAACATAGCTTTGGTTTTCTTAGCATTTAGTATTAATTTATTTTTTAATAGGTTATGCTGGAGGAGGGAGAATTGAGACTGTAGGAGCTCACAGGCTTTTGATGGTGAGGGATCGCTCACATAAAGTACAGTGTCATCTGCAAAAAGGTGGATATTAGAAAGAGAGAGATTGGAGTCAATATTGTTGATGTAAATGGCAAAAGGATGGGACCCAGGATGGAGCCTTATGTACACCTCTTAGGAGTGGCTTAGGGTAGATAGATCACCATCATTCTTTACCAGTTGTAGCCTTCCAGAGATAGCATCTGAACCATTTAATAGAGAGTGAGTCAAGGCCTATGGAGTTTAGTGAGGTGATTAGAAGATCATGATCCACAGTGTCAAAGGCTTTGCTTAGATCCAGAAACACAGCACAGGTATTATTCTTTTGTCTAGGGCAGTCTGCCAGTCATTTGTGACTTTTGCTAGAGCAGAGATGGTGCTATGCATTGATCTAAACCCAGATTGAGCTGAATTTAGGAGATTGTTGGTATCAAGGTAGGCAGTTAACTGAGAGTTTACCAGCTTCTCAAGCATCTTGGATAGTATTGGTAAGATTGAGATGGGCCTATAATTATTGAGGTCCATGGGATCACCTGCCTTAAGTATATTGAGGGGATAGTACCAGTGACAAGTAATAGATTGAAGAGATGGGTGAGGGGGCCGGTTAAGGCATACAGTGCTACTTTTAGAAAGTAGGGATCCAGGGAGTCTGCACCTGCGCTTTTGGTGGTATCTAGTTGGAGTAGGAGGTCTTCTACTTCTTTAAACAATATTGGTTTGAATGAGAATGTGGAAGCAACCTTTTGATTCTCAGTAGATTGTAGGTTTAGAGATGATCTTAATAGGTTTGCAGGAGAGGAGTCAAAGCCAGGCCAGCTGTAGTGAAATGGTCATTGAAGGCATTCAAGATATTTTGCTTGTCGGTGATTTCAATATTATTTAATTGAATTTTGGATGGTAAGACAGGGTAGAGGTTTGACCTAGGCTGCCCTTTATGGTACCCCAGAACCTGGAAGGGTTGTTATAGAGAGCATCTAGTTCAGCTGTGTAGAAGGTTGCCTTGGCTTTTCTTACTTTTTTGTGCAGGAGTTTCTGGCTTTTCTGAATTGGAGCCAGTCATTTGGGTCCTTTGTCTTTCTTGCCCTTTTCCAGAGTTTGTCTCTGGCAAGCAGTGTGGATTTAAGTGTCGGCAGAGAACCAGCGACAGGATTTGAGTTTGGTTCTGACACTGGTGAGGGGTGCATGTGAATTGAGGGCACTTATGATTATATCATTTAGGATTTGAAGAGCTGACTCTATTGAGGCTGTGAGATAGAATTCTTGCCAACGTGTGGTATGGCACAGATCATGAAGATATCCTGTAATGTTAAAGTTCTTTTTTGACCTTCGTGGGAGGAATTTTGCAGGATTGGGTGGCTTGATTGTTGATCTAATGGCAGCTATGGGCAGTGGTCACTTATGTCACTGAGAAGTACTCCTGCATAGGGATAATGATGAGGTTTATTTACCAATATAATATCCAGGAGTGTGCTGTTGAGAGTATTCTTTGGGTTGATCCTTGTTGGTTCTTTGATTAATTGAGAGAAACCATAGGTGTCACAGAAGGTTACCAGGGGTGCAGATGCATTAGTCAGCCAATTTAAGTTCATGTCTCCTAAGATGATGGTGTCTTCAGGGCCCAGATTAAGTATGGATCCTAAATGGGATAGGAGTTTGAGGCCTGCAGAGGGGGGCCTATAGCAACCAACCAGTTGAAAGGAAGATGTGTCGGGAAGGGTTATTTTAATAGACAAGCATTCGAATTCCTTTGGTTGAGATGTGGAATTGAGGCAGGATGCAGAGATATTTGCTTTGACATAGATGGCAACCCCACCGCCCCTGGATAGACGGTCAGATCTGAAGAGCTGATAGTTGGGAAGGTTTATTTCACTATCTTTTGTTGCAGATTTGAGCCAAGTTTCAGATATAACCAGACAGTCCGGTAGGGTGTGTGCAACCCAGGCCTGTATTGATGAGAACTTTTTTAGGAGGCTGCAGGCATTGAAGTGAAGAAAACTCAATCCATTTATGGAGGTTAGGTCAGTTGGAGAGATCGAGCTTTCAGTGGGTCCGGGTTGATTTCACAGTGCCAACACAGACCAGCAGAAAGAAGATTAACTTGATGAGGGCACCAAGTGATAGGAGTAGTGAGCAGTCAGGGAGTTTTTCTTCTTTCAGGATCCAATATATAGTGGCTGATGATCCTGCTGCGTGGTTATCGAGGATTATCATAGATTGCCAGCTTAATGACAGGCATGTGGGGGTAACTGTAGTGCCAGTATGGTAGCAGGGGATAGAGGAGTTCCAAACTGGTTGTGAGCCTTTTGGGATTCCCAAGGATTATTGTGCAGAAGTGGTAGTATAAGTATGTATAGTTTAGGGGTATCCACTGGGGACAGTAGAGGGGCAGTGTTGAGTGGTCACCCTAAGCACCTTGGTATGGGTTCCAACAGTTATCTCATCTGGATCTAAGGAAGGTGAGAAGCAAAGCAAGAAGTAGGTGCAGTAGCATGGTGGAGGGTAGGAGAGGTTAAAGAAAGTAAGATGATGTGAAGAGAATGAGCTCGGGAATTGGTTGGGAGAATAGCTAAGGCAGGAGATTTGGAGGAAGGTGCGTATAAAAGAAACAACCTGAGGGGGTGGGGGCTAGTGTCACCTTTGTTCCTCTCTCTGTACAATGTTTTCACTGATGTTACTCAATGGCTCTGTATTGTGTCACCTGACTTGGAATCTTTGTAAACAAGCCTCTAACTCAAAGGTATTAATCTGAATCTTAAATAAAAAAATAGGTATCAGAAACTCAAAGACCAAGTACAGGATGGGGGGCGGTAAGGGTGGTGTTGACCGAGGAAAAAAGATTTTTGCAGGTAATAATATCTGCAAGTTTAAAGTCAACTGCATAGTGCACTAAAGCAGTGGGGAAAAAGCCAATAAACATGATGCTGGGGTGTCTATTTAGGGGGCTAGTAGCAGAGGAAAGGAAGTTCTACTTCCCCTGTACAGATCCCTGGTGAGGTCACACGTGTTGGACTGTGTGCAGTTTTGGAGCCTACACTTCAAAAAGGAAAAGGACAGGATACATTTGGTTCAGAGCAGGATAAAGAAAATAGTTCTGTAGTGGCCGGGTAGGTTATGTGAGGAGTGATACTGGAAAATATGACTGTACATACTGGAGATCAGCGGGAAGGGGGAGTTGTTTGACACATACAAATTTGTGGAGGGAATAAAGTGCATAGTAACCAACAGTTCACCAAAAGTAGCACCGACATCACCAAATGAAAAAGACAAGAACATGAGAAAAGTATATACAGCAAGAAACAAAGGATAAAAGTACAGAGAGGCTGAAAAAGGCATACAACCGAGTACAAAAAAAAATCAATCTAGTCTGCCCAGCTACCTGCTTTAGGTAGGTGACTGAGCAGACTTGATAGACCACTACAGTAGGTCAAATTTTGCCATCGCTTTTTCTGTCTGTATGGGATGGAGGTGAGTGGGTATCCTGAGAGCTCTGAAGAGGTGGCAACCAGCAGGCAAAGATAAGGAGACCTACTTTATATGGTAGTAGGAATTGCAAGTAATGGCAAGTCAAGGAACATGTTTGCACAGCTCACCATCAGGGCACAAGGTAACTGGCAAGCCAAGGAGGAGAAGGGAAAGAAATTGCTGGCACAAAACCAGAAGCAGACTAGCCTGCACCAGGTCAGAAGAAACTGACGGCAACCGTGGCCTTGCCACTAGGTGCAGATGGTGGGGAGAGCAAAAAAGAAAAATAGACAAGGAGATTGTGATACTACAGCACTTGTCCTACCCATCCTACCCAGCTGTGAAGTATAAAGTTAACCCTGGTGATCCAGTGTCCAAAAAGGGATATCTACTTACTGCTTGCTCTCTTTGAGGTGTCAGCATGGCTCAGCTGGTAGCACATCAGCTTCTGGCCTACAAGGTCACGGGTTCTAGTCCCACACTTGGATTGGGCTTATACCATAAATGCTGGTACCCAAGTGCAGTACTAGGGGATGCTGTATTGTTGGGGTGTGCAATCCTTTCAATAAGATTGTAAACCAAAGTCCCCTTCTGCCACTCTCTGGTGCTGTCCTGGTGGGATTCCAGGTAGAAGTAAAACCACCCAAAATACCACTCACAATATTAGATAATTTTCCCTTGTGTCCTGGCCAACATTCCCATTCCAACAAAACCGATTTATGCAATTGTCCAAGGTTAAGTGCAGGTATTGATGTGCAAAATGGATGCCATGACAGGTTTACAGTCACTTCACTACTGATATCTTATTGCTTTAAAGAGCTTTCGACTGTGATGAGTATGACAAGCACAATATGAATGCTACTTCTAGTTCTACTTATCCCAAAATAAATTAAAAAAACATATAATTAATTGGGCTTATGTGTGGTGTTATGCTTGTACAACTTTGACAATAGTCTGAGGTATCTGAATTAGTAATAGATTGTGGTACTGTAGGTGAATGCTTTGGCCATTTGCACTCTCTATTCCATGGGGAACTACCACCCTGTTGGGGTACTATGGAGGCAAGGGACCCTTGAGGAGGGTTCCACCCCTAGAGGTGCCACGGGAATGGTTCCTTTAGGCTGAAGGTGCCTTAGGAAGTAGAACCAGAAAAAGTACTAAGCAGTAAGTAGTGATGCAGAGCCTGCATGAGGACAGATTGACGGCAATCAGTAATGACTAGAAACAGACACGGACTGAAATGAGCAATGACTGACAGATAACTGAACTGATAGCAGAGAGGCATCACATCCGTAAGGAGAGAGGGACCAGCAAAGAAAGGAGGGCCATAATCCAACCACATCCAACAGCAGAAATCTACCTACAGTGAACGGTATACTAATCTAAATGGATTACGGTATGACAATCTGTTGATGTGACTACCTAACACTTAAGACCTTCGACACAGAAAGAGGAAAAAAACCCTATGAGGAGGAAACCTCTGGGGATCCAAGACCTTGGCTGCCTTCCCTCCAGGCTTTGGATAATTTAGTGGTGGCTCAGCTACAGCAATTTAGAGAACCAGTTAATTGGAGATATTTTAGAGGAGGGACTCTCACTCTATCCCTCTAATGGGAAAGCCGTGAGGGGCCTGTGAGTTATCTCTGTAGCTAAGGGAGACACCAGGTAAGGAGGCCAACACCCCAAGGCAGGAGGAGGAGAGCAACAACTGCTGAAAGGCACTCACCTGGCCTCCATGAGGGGAGGCCTAGAGGGGAAACTGAACCCTTGAGGGGCAAGGAAATGAACCTTTGAGGGGCTAGGACATGGAGTTGAATGATCTTCACCCTTGAGGAGCAGAGGAAGGGAAGGTGGTAGAGACCAGGTGAACCTTAGGTGGCTGTAGGGAGAATAGCTTTTGAAGGTGCTGCTGACATGGTTTCCACAGCTAAAGGAGCCTCCTTGGACTTTAGGAACCCACTCTCTGGCAGCTGAAGTCTTAAATGCTACATCAAGAGGTGCCACCAAATCAATCTGCACTGCTAAAGCTTCCCCCAGAGCGTAGAACATTTTCACCCAAAGGGCAGAAAGAGAAGGACCCCACCCAGTCGAGGGACCTACCCTGAAGATGCAGACTTCAAAAGATGCAAGAAGCTATGAGTACATGGGAAAAATGAAACATAGATAAGGCAGAAAAAATAATCAAAAAAATGGCAACAAGACTAGTGAATGAGACTTGCAGGAGTTGTGGGAGGCCATGGCATAGCCTGACAGTCATGAGCACATGGGAGGAGACTGATGAAATGAGATTGGACTGAGTGAGGAATGCATGCCAACCAGTTCCGTAGGGGAGGTTAGTGTTAGGTGCTGATGCACCACAAGTCAGGTAGAATAAGGCAGAAGAAGCAACAAATGAAACTGCTAGGGAAGGCAAGAGCATATGGGAACTGAAAACTTGGAAGCAATAACTGCTGAAGTGAACAACAACAGAAGCCAACAAGCATTTATCAGTGCCAAATGTTGATTGTGTTGGTCTGTTGAGCTCGTGCATAGGGCCTCTGTCAGTGGCTCAGTTTATTTGTCCCAGTGCTGCAGACTGCTCTTTTGTACTGGGCTGCTGCATGCATTGGCACCTTGTACTGCCGAGGAAGAAATATGCAGCTGCCCCAACAGAGCTCCATTGAGGTGGCTCACTCCCCCTGTCTCACTCACTCATTCTGTTTCTCCTGGTGCTGCAGGTTGCCCTTTTGTACTGGGCTCCTGCCTGTGTTGGTGGCTTTTTCTACCCATGAAGAAATCCACAGCTGTCCTGGCAGAACTCCATTGAGGTCGCTCAGTCTGCCTGTCTCACTCACTCATTCCGGTTCTCCTGGCGCTGCAGGCTGCCCTTTTGTACTGGACTCCTGCCTCTGTTGGTGCCTTTTTCTGCCCACAAAGAAATCTGCAGCAGTCCCAACAAAGCTCCATTGAGCTCGCTCACTCCACTTCTCTCACTTGCTCATTCTGTTGTGCCAGCACTGCAGGCTGCCCTTTTCTACTGGGCTTCTGCCTGCATTGCTGCCGTCTTATGCCCACAAAGAAATTTGCAGCAGTTACAATACAGCTCTGTTGAGCTCACTCACTTGCTCATTCTGGTTTTCCTGCCACTGCAGGCTGCTCTTCTGTACTGGGCCCCTGCATGCATTGCTGCCTTTTTCTGCCCACAAAGAAATCTGCAGCAGTCCCAACAAAGCCCCGTTGAGCTCACTGACTCCCCTTCCCTCACGTGATCATTCTGTTTCTCCTGACACCACAGGCTGCCCTTTTGTACTGGGCTCTTGCATGCATTGGTGGCTTTTTCTGGCCAGAAGGAAATCTGAAGCAGTCCTGACACAGCTCCACTGAGCTCGCTCACTCCCCCTCTGTCACTCTCGCATTCCGTTTCTGCCAGCGTTGCAAGCTGGCCTTTTGTACTGGGCTTCTGCCTGCATTGCCGCATTTTCTGCCAACAAAGAAATCTGCAGCAGTCACACTACAGCTCCACTGAGCTCACTCACTACCGCTCTGTCACTCGCTCATTCCGTTTCTCTTGGCGCCGCAGACTGTGCTTTTGCATGGAGCTCCTGGCTGTGTTGGCAACTTTGTCTGTCCACAAAGAAATCCGCAGCTGTCCCGATAGAGCTCTCATTGCTCATTCTGTTTGTCCTGGCGCTGCAAGCTGCCCTTTTGTACGGGGCTCCTGCCTGCATTGGCGCCTTTTCTGCCCACAAAGAAATCCCAGCAGTTCTGACAGAGTTCCGTTGAGCTCACTAAGTCCCCTTGTCTCACTTGCTCATACTGTTTCTCCCACCACTGCAGGCTGGCCTTTTGTACTGGGCCCCTATGCCTGTGTCGACGCCTTTTTCTGCCAACAAAGAAATCTGCAGCAGTCCTGACAGCGCTTCGATGAGTTTGCTCACTCCCTTCCCTCACTCGCTGTCTTGTTCTGTTTCTCCCAGTGCTGCAGGCTGCCCTTTTGTTCTGGGCTTTTGTGTTGAGGCCTTTGTCTGCCACAAACAAATTCGCAGCAGTCCCGACAGAGCTCAGTTGAGCTCGGTCACTCCCACCTCTCACTCGGTCGATCTTAATCTGTCCCAAATACTGATTTCCCAGAGTGACCGTGCTATTGTCCACAGGAGAGCAAAAACATATTTTAGCCAGGATGTGAAAAATGACAGCGGTAGTGTTCATAAGGAGTTGAAAAAATGCCACTGTTGAAAATGTGGCGTGACAGTATTATAAATTTGCGAAGTTACAAGGGTGCGTGGAAACAGTTCAATGCACGCTTGTAACACAGTCATGTTATGGAGTTTCGTCACTAAATTTTCAACATAGGGATTTTTGGACCTCTGCTCATGAACAGTGCCACTGTCATTTTCGTAATCTGTCCCGAACACTGATTTCCCACAGTGACCATGTTATTCTGCGTCGGAACTGTGAAAACACATTTTGGTCAGGATGTGAAAAATGACAGCTGTACTGCTTATAAGGAGGTGTGAAAAAATGGCACTGTTGAAAATGTGGTGTGACAATATTACAAATCTGCGAAGTTACAAGGGTGCGTGGAAAGTGCACAATGCACACTTGTAACACAGTCAGTTGATGGAGTATCATCACCAAATTTTCAACATAGGCATTTTAGGACCTCTGCTCATGAACAGTACCACTGTCATTTTCTTAATCTGTCCCAGACAGTGTTTTCCCACAGCGACCGCTCTATTCTGCGCCGGAAGTTCGAAAACACATTTTGGCTAGGATGGGAAAAATGACAACTGTACTGTTCATAAGTAGGTCTGGGAAAATGGCAATGTTGCAAATCTGGAGTGAAAATATTAGAAATTCGCGAAGTAACGAGCTTGCCTGTCAACGGCGCAATGCACACTTGTAACACAGTCATTTGATGGAGTATCGTTACCAAATTTTCAACATAGGCATTTTAGGACCTCTACTCATAAACAGTGTCACTGTCATTTTCTTAATCTGTCCTGAACACTGATTTCCCACAGCAACCATGCTATTCTGCGCTGGAAGTGAGAAAACACATTTCGGCCAGGATGTGACCAATGACAGCTGTACTGCTCACAAGAAACTGTGACAAAATGCCAAGGTTGAAACTCTGGCATGAAAATATTGTAAATTCGCAAAGTTACAAGCGTATGTACCAACTGTGCAACACACGCTCGTAAAAGTCATTTTTTTAATTTTTTCCACTAAATTTGCAACATAGGCTTTTTGAGAGCCCGCCTCATGAACACTGGCACTGTCATTTCATTAATCGGCCCCGCAGGGTGATTCCATGCACTGATCACAAAACCACCTTTCAGAGCCGATTAACGCCATGACAGTTCAAGAATTCATGAGGAGGGGTCCCAAAAACCCCATGTTGAAAATTTGGTGAAAAAATTCCCAAAAATGCCCAAGATATGCACTAAAGTTGAAAAAATCCTATTTATTACATTATACAGCTTACCGGCATTTCCTCAGTTTACGGTCGGCTTTGAAGAGTGCAGATGTGTTCCGGTCCAGTGAATCATCGCTGCAGGCTCGAGGTAAGTAAGGGGTGAGGAGGAGTGCGGGGAGGCTGGGTGTGCAGTGGGTGGGTGCGGGTTGTGGGAGGGGGTGCGGGGAGACTACGAGGAACCGTTACCTTTCTTTCAGGTACAAGAAAACGTCGCGGGACGCTTTCAACATTTCAGGGGCATGGGGCACGCTGGGGTGGTTTCCCAGCATGCCACCGGAATCTGGGGGGACAGCTGTAGCTGACGAGGGATTGGGCACCCCCATCGGTGAACAACAAAAGGGGGGATTTATTTCTGCATGGGGATTGGGCACCCCGCCGCAAACAACAAAAGGAGGGGATTTCTTTCTGCTGACAGGGATTGGGCACCTCGTCGTCAACAACAAAGGGGGGGATTTATTTCGCTGATGGGGACTGGGCACCCCCGTCGGCAAACAACAAAAAGGGGGAATTTTTCTGCCGATGGGGATTGGGCACCCCATCGCACACAATTAAACGGGGGTACATTATGCCGATGGGGAGGTCCCCCGTCAGCAAATAAACATTGGCACATATTGTTTATGAATACGGCGGCAAGCCACCACCATGTTCACAAACAATATCACAGATCCTACATCCCGCCCTGCAATGACGGGTCGCTCCCTCATTGCAGCGGATGGCTGACACTGCACTGACAAGGCGGCCCCTGATTGCAGTGGCTGATTTTTTAGAAAGTTGTGGCACACTGGCTGAACTAGTGTCAGCAGCAGTGTGCCACGGTATTGGGGGATGGGAGAAAAGCCTTTGCAGGCTGTGGGGGCATTGGGCACAACAGTGCCATGCCTCCACAACCTGCTTCTGCAGAAACCTGCCACAACATGTTTCTTGCGCACGCGCGCAATCAACATAAAAAGGAGCGGCTGCCTGCTTGGAGTCAGGTGTAAACAATTATGATTTTCAGCGGGAGAGTGCCAGAGGCAGGGATAACAGCAAAATGGGAGCTTAAATAGCACAAGTCAAAAGCAAAAGAGAAAGAAGGACACTGGGAAAACTTAAAGGCCCAAAAGAAACAAAACAGAAGAAACACAAGGCACCAGAGAAGAGGAGTACAGCAGAAATAGGAGACAGAGAGCAGCCCAAACAGCAGCCAGAAGGTAGAAAGCAAAACATTAACTTAGAAACCCAGGTGAGCCACAAACCAAGCAGAAAGTCCAAAGCACAAACCAAAGGTGGGAGACAAGTGCTGGAAGAAAAGGTGTGGGAGTGGGGGCAGAGCCTCCAGCTGCAACAAAGAAACAATGCTTCTGAGGGAGACTGGAAGGAGACTTGACTTAAATAGCTCAGGCAGGGGGCATGGTTAGTTGCTCCCACCCATTGAATTGCAGGCATAGCCTTTGAACTGAAAACTACAAAATTTGTAAAATTAAATTAAGTAGGCTGCTTTCTAAATTAAACTAGTATTGTTATTTGACCAATAACTCAAATATTCCTGGCTCATCCTGTAAAGCATGTGCAGGGGAAAATAAGCAGATACAAAAAATAAGAATCTCTCCTGGACTACAGTAGGTCAGGTATATTGTTAGTATTGTGATTACCTGATCTGGTGAACAGAGAACTACGGAAAACAAATATGTCATCACTGTCTGAATTACTTGCTCTAGGTAAAGAAGAGGTTATGCAGTGTTATCTAGTACCCTCAACCTTTTCTATACGGAACCGTCACCATTTGAAAGGAGAATCAAATGCTGAAACGTGACTGATCAGTGTGAACTTTCCTCTGGTCTCACTTACAATATTAAACATCACTGAAATTTCAGAGGATCTCATGCACCCCACTCCCCCAGACATCAGCCACTACCCCCTACCCCTCATATTATTGAATTGTTACTCACTGCTTAATGCTCTTTTGCTCTTCTCTCAACAGTTTTATTACTTGAAGCATTTTTCCATTAGTTTGCTTATTTTATTGTACTTATTTTCATATTATTGTGTTATTTGTACACATTGTACTTTGTATTTGCACCTTTCCATACTCTTCTCCTTCCCCCAAGGACACATGTGGACACAAACTGATACCAGCTCATTATGACTTTGCTAGTAAAATGTTTGAAATAATTAATATGCTCTGGTTCATAATATGCACTCTTGCACAGTATGAATATCTTCGTATAGGAGGCAGTACAGCACTGTGGTTTAGGGCACTGAACTGCAAACCTGGAGACCAGGGTTTGAATCCCACAGCCCCGACTTGCATACTGTGTGGCCCAGAGCAAGTCACTTAACTTCTTTGTGCTCCCAGGTCGCACCTGGAAACAAGCTTCAGTTTTGTGTGCCTTTCCTGGTTAAACAATTTCCCCTTCCCCATCCCCCTCCCTCTCCCATTCCCATATATCACTTATGCCAAGAATATACATCTGACTTAAATAAAAACTTTTTTTGGTGGTTCCCATTTTTTTTTTATTTAGCTGAACCAGGAAGGAACCATCACTTTGTTCACTTCTGCACCAGAATGAAGGAGCTCCCTAAGCAAGGAAAAACTAGAATTCCTGGTGCAAAGTAACCTCTAGAGAAAACAAAACTCCCTGCCCCCACTACCCAAAAGTACTGGAATCTGCAGTTGTGCCATTATGAATGGGGCTCTTCAGACACTACTTTATAAGGCTTCACAAGGGAGGACAGCCAGAACATTCAGAAATCTGCAGACGCAGCTATTCCTGCAGAAATGGTCCTGATTGTTCCTCTTAATCAAATATAATGAGTACAGAGAGCCCTCCGTACATAAATCTTATAAGGCTTATGCTGCTTGTTTTGTTTGCGTTGTATAGCACCGTTGGCAGGCAAGGTGGGAGATGAGGCAGTCGAGTAGATAAAATTCTTGTAAGATCCAAGTCACCAAAAATGTCATCTGTTTCTATGAGTGACGTTTCCCTTTATTTTCCCACCTCTGAGTGCTTTCCCGATTTTGCTGTTTTAGACCACTTTAGAAGGGGAATGGAGGCAGTGCTGCACTTCTCTTTCTGTGCATGGCTCACTAGTTATCTATGCTTGCAGAATGTATGCAACATGTTGCTACAGTGTTTGGGGTCTGTAGGCATGTCAGGCTGCTAATCAGTGAGTGTTGGAGAAAACAGCCACTCTGAATCGTCAGCCAACAGTGCTGTGGTGCTCTTAGTTCATTTGAATACTGAGAGGGCTGTGCTCAGATTCAAGCTTTTTGCAAAATGGTATGCTGTCACCCCTTTATGGGACGGACCAAGGTGAAGGTTTGCAGGCTGTCAACTCAGGCCTGGCAACTGTATGTCACCTTATCTGCACACCCTCCAGGTCAAGGTTTTGCTTTAAGATTACCAATGCAGTCCCATAACTCTGCTCCTCTGGCTGCCCCAGGCTGCCCTTTGGTAGCCATGTCTTTGTGTGAAAGTCACTATCTCAAATATGCGATACAGTCTACACACAACAGATATTCTATGAAAATAATATCTCTTTATTTACTATTTACAGAGGCTGGTTTCGGTACATGCTAGTTTGCAGATGGACACAAAATTCACAGTGCTGTTTCAGATTTTTTTTCTGTTTGTTTGTTTTTTGTCCTGAACATAGGGTACAGGCTTATAAAAGCAAAGTTACAAATAGCCTTTCCTAAATCAGATTAACTATCTCTCTCTCTCTCCTGTAACTACCCCCTCCCCCACCCTGCTCCAGCAAAAGTGAGAAACATTTTGTTGAAGTTTTACATCCCTTCCATGTGCCTTTCTGGCCACATGTCAGACTTCTTCCCCTGCTGGTTACAGTTCCTTGCTGTTCCTCCACTGAGTGACAATTATGACCCCCCCCCACCCGTATTCCTGTAAGAGTTCCAACCTTGCATTCTTTCCCAGGCCTCCCATCTCCCTATAGCAATAGAAAGAAAAAAATATGTCTACATTGCCTACTAATCTAACTATAGGGGCACCCAGGACACCATGTGCCACATCTCTCCCCTTCCCTGAAATATAACAAACATTTGTCAATGCCGAATGTTGTCCAACTGGCCTTGGCATTGGTAGTGCCAGAGTTAGAGATGCATAATAAGAATGGCAGTGAAGTATTAAAATGATGCCAACCCCACTCCCACCCTGTAGAGACCAACCGGCATTGGGGTGTGCCTGTAGGTCATCAGCTATAACGCTCATGCCATTTCACCTCACCCTACCCTGTAGACACTGACAAGTGTTGTGGTGTGCTTTTTGGTCTTTGGGCATTATACTTACCCCATTCCATAAGGAAATACGCTGAGGTGAGTGCAGTATAGGAGAATGAGGTGAACTTTGTGGCCGAGCAGTGCAAGGCACACCACGATGCCTGTCACTGGTTGCAGGGTGGGGTTGGGGGAAGAATGGCGTGAGCATTACAGCCAATGATCCCAAGTCACACCCCTGACACCTGTCAGTCTCTACAGGGTGGGGTGGTACAGTTGGAAACCCTAGCAACGTAGGTGTGTGTTGGTATTTTCACTCTAAATTTTCAACATGGGCTTTTTATGACCCCACCTCATGAAAAGCGGCACTATCAGTTTGTTAGCTGAAAGGTGGTTTTGCACAGTGGCTATGCCATTTGGTGACACAGGGACGAAAACACATTTTGGGCAGGATGTGGAAAAAGACAACTGTATTGTTCATGAGGAGATTTAAAAAAATGGAAAAGTTGAAAATCTGGAGTGAAAATATGAAAAATTGGTGAAGGCATGAGCATGCATAGAAACTGTGCAACACACATCAGTAGCCCAATTATTTGGGGAATTTTTTTAACCACATCTTTAACATAGGCATTTTGAGACCTCCCCTCATGAACAGTGGCAATGTGATTCTGTTAATGTGTCCAAAATGTTGATTTCGCACAGTGACCACGCCATTGTGCGCCACAGGTGTGAAAACACATTTAGGGCAGGATGCAGAAAATGACAGCTGTACTGTTCATAAGGAGGTGTAAAAAATGCCAGTGTTGAAAATCTGGCATGAAAATAGTGCAAATTTGCGAACTTACAAGGGTGCGTCGAAACTGCTCAACGCATGCTTGTAACACAGTCACACTGGCAGAGTGAGCAGTGGGTGGGTGCAGGTTGTGGGAGGGAGGCAAGGAGACTGCGAGGGACCATTTTCTTTTTTGACAAGGTAAAAAAAAAATTGCGAGACAGTTTTTTTTAACAGGGACATGTGGCCAACTGGAGTGGGCTTCCAGCATTGCAATGGACTTTTTTTGGGGGGGGCAGCTGTATCTGATGGATTGGGTACCCCCTTTGGCACACAACAAAAGGAGGGTGTTACATTATGCCAATGGGGATTGGGCACCCCCATTGGCACACAACAAAAGTGGAGGGGTGTCGATGGGGAACATCACTCGGGCACTGAAGCTGACAGGGATTGGGCCTCCATCGGCAAAGAAAAACTGTTGGGGGAGGCACATGATGCCGAGAGGGATTGGGCACCCCTCGGTACACATTGTAAATGGGAGGGGGGTTATTATGCCAACAGGGAGTGGGCTCCTCCGTCGGCATTCTGACAGAAGGCAGTGGCAGTGTTGCATGCACGTCGGGAGGCATGTTGTGGTCATGCTGCGTGAGAGCTCTGCTGTCATTGCAGCAGACCTTTTGTTAGATCTGGTGGCCACATTCCAAATTGCTGATGTGGTACCTGCATACTGCCTGATTGGGGAATTAGGGACACACGTACTGATGCATGCCCTGCATTTGCCAAAGAGTGACCATGCCTCCAAATCCGCTACTACCACAATATGTTGGCTGCGCCAGCGTGAGCCAACATAAAAAGGCTGGGGTCTTCTAACCCAGCATCTTTGATTCCAATCTATGCATATCATGGATCTAATCTGGTCCCTAATCTAGGTTTCTTGACAGTGCATCCACATTTGCATTCACCTTTCCTGCATGATGGCTGTGCAAATATGGAAACTTTAAAGAACAAATTAGATGAATACTGTATCAAGAATTCTATGGTGAAATATACCTTTTGAGAAAAAGGCAAGCAGTTAAAGGGCATTACTGCTGAAAATGCTCTTATAACTGTATGATAACTATGACATGATATCGATTTGGCAGTACCTCTTGATGCAACATTTAAGAGTTCAGCTGCTGGAGAGTGGGGTCTGTAAGTCCACAGGGGCTCCTTTAGCTGTGCAGACCATGCTGGAAGCACCTTTGAAAGCTATTCCCCCTACATTCGTATACAATTCACCTGGTTTCCACCTCCTTCCCTTCCTCTACCCCTCAAGGGTGAAGATCATACAACTCCAAGTCCCAGCCCCTCAAGGACTCAACTCTTATGCTTTACCCCTCATGGGTTCAGCTTCCTCTCTAGGCCTTCCCTTGTGAAAGCCAGGTGACTTCCTTTCAGCGACTGTTGCTCTCCTCCTCCTCCTGCTTTGGGGGGGTTGGGCATCCTTTGTGGGGAACCTCATTTAGCTGCAGTGATTGGCTTGTGGCACCCCCATTGCTTTCCCAGTAGAGGGATAGATTGAAAGCCCTTCCTCTAAAAAATCTTCCTCCTGAATTGGGTCTCTAAATTGCAGTAGCTGAGCCATCATTAATTTATCCCAAGCCTGGACGGAAGGCAGCCAAGGCCTTGGACCCCCAAAGTTTCCCCCTTGTTGGGCATTTTTCCTCTCCTTTGTGCCAAAGGTCATAAAAGTTAGGTAGTCTGTGCAACAGGTGGTCCATAATGTAATACATTTATGTTAGTATAATGTTTGCTCAGGTTGGTTTCTGCTGTGAGTTGGGGTTGGATGGTGGCTCTCCTTCTATTGCCATTCCCTCTCTCCTTACTGAAGTCATGCCTCTTCAGCTATCCATTCTGATATCTGTCAGCCATTGCTAAAGTTTGCCTCTGTCTGTTTCCAGTCAGTACCAGTTGCTGTCAATCTGTCCTCACTCAGGCTCTGTGGTCACTACTTGCTGCTCAGTACTTTTTGGGGCTCCTTCCTAAGGTACCGTTAGCCTAAAGGAGCTATGTTCCCATAGCACCTCAAGGGGTGGAATCCATCTCAAGAGAATTCCTTTGCCTTCATGGTACCTTGACAGGGTGGTATTTCCCCATGGAAAAAAGAGTGCAAACAGCCAAAGTATTCATCCATGACAATCAGCAACACATATTTTTAAATACCTTCAGACTATCAACAAAGTTGCACAAGTATAATTCCTCACTAAGATGCAAAAGCCCATTGAATGTCTGATAGTATTTTGTGCTTTACATCATTACATTTCAGTGACAGAAATGTAAATTTTAAGAAGGAGAGAGGGAATTTTTATGGCAGAATCAGGGATGTCCCTGAAAATTAGGGACAGTTGCATACATGTGATATGTCCAATTTGCTTAAGAGGGAGATTTGGGTCAAATTAGTAGGGAGATTGGCCTACTAGTAGGGAGATGCAGTAATGTCATGAGTTTTTCCTTAAATGGCGTCAAAAAATGAGAATAAAGGCATTTAATATATTTCATTTTGTCAAGAATAAGCACTAAAAAGAATCAACAGCTAGTTGTACAAAATTATCACTTATATTGTTCATCACTAATTTACTTTTTATGTGTTTTTATCTGCCAAAAACAAACAAGAATGGATATTTTGGACATAATTTTACTTAAGCAGGAGATTTTGTTTCCCAGGAGGGAGAGAGGGAGTTCAGTCAAAAAAACAGGAGTCTCCTTCGCAAAGAGGGAGATATCACATGTATGCAGTTGAGAGGTGCGCCCACTCAAATTATTCAAAAAAAATGGTTCCAGTGGAAGTGCAGCTCCCATGGCTCTTTCACCCTCCTTAATTTATTTAAAAAAAATTAAAAAAAATGAGCTTTGCTGGAATTTCTGCTCATGCTGCTCTATCGCTCTTTGCTTTCATTTGAATTATAACAAATCCACAGCACCCACCCCCCAGCCACCCTGAATAAAAAAACAAACTGCCACTCCTGCTTTCCTCTCTCCCCCTCCAACTAGCTTGAATGGAACAAAATAGGCTCCACAAGTACTGCTACCTTCCTCCCATCTAAATAAAAAAACAAACGGGCTCCGCTGGTACTGCCACTCCCATGGCTCTCCCCTCCATCCACTCAAAAAACAAAGCAGCACTGTCGGTACTAATGCTGCTGCATCTCTCTCTCTCTCTCTCTGCTGCCTGTTCAAATGAAAAACAAAATGACTAAACTAGTGCTACCGCTTCTGCGACTGTTTCATGCTGCCACCCATCTGATTGAAAAACAAACTGGCTCTGCTGGTAATACCATTCCCATGGCTCTTTTTCCCTTCCACCTGACCAAAGAACAAACCTGCTCCACCAGTACTGCCACTCCCACAGCTCCCCCCCCAAATGATAAAACAAACTCTCTCAACCAGTTTTGCCTCACCCAGCAACCAGCTACACCGATACAGCCACTCTCATGGCTCTATCTCTTTTTCCCCACCTGCTCAAATCATAGCAAAACAGGATCCACTTGAATTGACATTCCAGTGACTCTTTCACTCCAAAGCCCACCAGAATGAAAAACACATTTTCTCTACTGGTACTTCTGCTCCCATGATTCTCTTTTCCCCTCCTCCATCCTCCCTCCTCGAATGAAAACAAATAGGCTTCATCATTGCTTGCCTGTCTCTTCAAACTGCCTGCCAGAAAAACAAACTTGCTCCACTGGCACTGACAGTACTGCTTGCTCCCATAGCTCTCTCCTCATCCTACTGGCCTGATGGAAAAACAACTTGGCTACACTGGTACTGATGCTCCTGTGGCTCTCTCTCTCCCCTGCTTCCACCTGAATGTAAAAATGTAAAACAAACAGACTTAGCCGGTACTGCTCTTCCTATGGTTCTCTGGCCATGCATGCCATGTTTCCTCACAAAGATTACATTTAAAAACGTTTTTGCATGCCATACTAACATGTCCAAAGTCCCCGCAAAAAGCACATTTTAATAGATCACAAGCACTGCTTAAGTGTGTTCTACATCCACATTTATAACAGACTTTTGGTTGGCCTTCATAAAAGCAGACCCACCCCCCATCTCTTGCTAAAAAGAAGCTGTTTCGAATGTGCTGAATTTCTGATTCTATGTGAAAAAGTTTTACTTTGAATCACCATCCACCTGTCCAGATCCTTTCAATATCTATTATTGCCTCTGGTGGCCCAAGAACATTACATCTTGTACAGAGTGAGGTGCAGGCCCTAGGAGGGCTTTCTTCCCTAGAAGGCAGGAGTGGTGTTTAATGCAATCCATAAGAGGAAGCCATTGTGTCCTGATGTATAGGTCACATGTATGTGTTAGGCGATCAGCATCTAAAACAAATCTACAGGCTTTATTGTGGGCTGCATGGATGCTGTGCAGGCTTGTATCAGAGGCTGCATCATAAACCAAAAGAAACGACTAGTCCAAGCTACGTTCCTGTCCTTAATTGACCACGCAGACTTCATATACAGTAGCCGCGTGGCCTCCTATCTTGGAAAATTGGATACACTCTACTACAGAGCTATACGCTTCATTACTGACCTCCCCTTCTCTACCCATCATTGCTCACTATATGCCACCATGGGCTGGACCTCACTTCACTATAGGTGCAACTTTAATGCAACACTCTGGACACTTAGAGCCCTCAATGGCAAACTCCCTTAATACATCGTTGACTGTCTGTCTCCAATTGTGCCCAGAAATTATTCTCTTTGAAGCTGCTCACAACTCCTGTTAAATATACCCAGGGCACTCACATGAGTCGGGACAGCTGCCTTTGGATTCTCACTCCCATCAATATGGAATAAAACCCCCAAAATACTTAAGCTGAAAACCCCAATAAAAGTGATGGAGTCACTTCTGAAGGAAAGAATAGTTGAGTACCTAGAGGCCAGTGGAGCACAGGACCCAAGGCAGCATGGGTTCACAGCGGGAAGGTCATGTCAGATGAATCTAATAGATTTCTTTGACTGGGTGACCAAAGTAGTAGACCAGGGAGGGGCTGTGGACATGGCCTACCTAGACTTTTGCAAGGCATTTGACACAGTCCCACACAAAGATTAATAGTCAAATTAACCAGCCTGGGAGTGGGACCCAGGGTGGTAGCCTGGGTAAAACATTGACTGCACAACAGGACACAGAAGGTAATTGTAAATGTAGTCCACTCTGAAGAAAGGGGGTTACTAGTGGGGTACCGCAGGGTTCAGTATTGGGTCCAGTCCTTTTTAATGTCTTCATCAGTGACATTGCAGAGGGACTGGAAGGAAAAGTATGCCTTTTTGCAGATGACACAAAGATCTGCAACAGGGTTGATACACTGGGAGGCGTGGAAAGGATGAAAAGGGACTTGGCAAGGTTGGAGGAATAGTCAGAAGTATGGCAGCTAGGATTCAATGCAAAGAAGTGCAAAATAATGCACCTGGGAAACAAGAACCCAGGGGAAGAATACACAATGGGTGGGGAGGTAGTAACAACAACAAAAAAGGAAAGGGACCTGGGGTAATCATATCAGATGACCTTAAGGTTAGCAAGCAATGTGAGAAGGCAGTAGGGAGGGCTGGGGTATACTGGGATGTATAGGGAGAGGCATCATCAGCAGAAAACAGGAAGTTGTTATCCCTCTGTACAGACAGTTGGTGAGACCCCATCTGGAGTACTGTGTCCAGTTCTGAGACCCCATCTCCGCAAGGACATAGACAAGATAGAGGCAGTCCAGAGGAGGGCAACTAAAATGGTGCAGGGTCTGCAAGAGAAGCTCGATGAGGAGAGACTAAAGGAGCTTAATATGTATACCCTTGAGGAAAGAAGGAGAGGGGGACATGATAGAAACTTTTAAGTACCTCAGTGGAATCAACAAAGTCCAAGAGGGTAGCATCTTTCAGAAAAAGAGACTTGCAAGAACAAGGGGACACAATTTAAAGATAGAAGGAGGGCGGTTCAGGGGCAATGTGAGGAAGTATTATTTCACAGAGAGGGTAGTGGATGCATGGAACAGCCTTCCTGAGGAGGTTGTGGGGCCTAAAACTGTGGGAGAATTCAAGAATGCATGGGACAAACATAAGGCAATTCTTGTGGGGGATAGGAAGAAATAGGCTATTGGTTAACTAGGATCTGCGGCCTATCCTGTAGGTAGGGAAATGGGCAGACTAGATGGGCCTAGCGGTCCTTATCTGCCATCAAAGTCTATGTTTCTATGTTTCTATAAGTACCCTTTTGTTAAAAGGCTTTACCATAATGGCATTACAGAAATTTGCAACTGCTTTACTAGACACTAACTAACCTCCCTCCCTCAAACGGTGGCCCACAAATGGCAGCCCCCCAGCTGAAATGTGTGACTCTGCCTCTAGCATGCCCACCAACAGATCCACAGGATTTATTGCAGAACTCCCATATCTTATTATTTGATGATCTGAACAGCTGCAGACTGATTCTAGCACATGCTACCACACTTGGGGATAATTAACGCCTTTTGCCCCCAAAAATATTTGGTCCCTCATCCATCCAACACCTCCCTCTGCCCCAACCTCCAGGACCCTCCCAGTTATGCCCCTGCTACTATATTCCTCCTCTTGCACTTAGTGCATTGGCAGCTTTTCTCCTCCATATGTCACCATGTTTTGGGGCAAAAATCGCTTTGCCACCTTTTGCACGGTCCTCTGCCCTCCCAATCCCTCACTCTGCTCTAACAATTGGTTCCTCTTTGCTTGCACCCCAATTTCCCACCTCTCCCTACATTATGCACTTGATATCTTCTATCTGGTATGCCTACCCTCTCCTTAACATTTCCCACTACAAAATGCACAGTTCTTGGGCTTGGATCCAGCACAAGTTCATTATCCATGACACCTTGTAGTTCTATGTTCAATGTATATTACCTGTAAATGTGCATTTTTTCTATTATAGCAGCTATTTTTACTGTTTGTACTATTGTAACTTGTCTTTCTGTATTATTACTGTAGGACCGCAGGTCCACCTTTCAAATGAGCTTGCTCAATGGTGCCTGCCTGGATAAATAAAGATATTGATTGATTGATTGATTGATTGATAAACTACATTTACATAGCCCAAGATAGGGAGGACTGTACCTTTAACCACCAAGAGCCTAGCCTCAAATGTGAGGCAGAACCTGTAAAGAGGCCCCTAGTTTCCTGTTGACTGCAGTGGTGTTATTGTGTATGTGATCATTGAATGACAGGGACTCATCTATTGTGATTCCTAGGTACCAGAAGGAAGACACCTGCTTCAGGGTGATGTAAGAGTTACAGATAATTGAGAGGGTTGAGATAAATCTCTTCTTTTGACTCCCAACAAAGAGCACTGTCCTTTTTTTTTTTTTTGCTGTTGAGCACTTGCATGCTATCTTTGAACCAGTCCTATAAAAGATTAAAGTTGTACTTCAAATCCCTTGTGAGTGCTTCTTGGCAGGCATTTCCAGAGAACACTACCATGTCATTAGCATAGAGCAGGATCTTAGAAGTGGGGCATGTATCAGGGAGGTTGTTCACAAACAGTTTGAATAAAAGCGGGCCCAGTATAGACCCCTGGGGGACCCCTACTGTGATATCACAGGAGTTGGAAATTGCACTGTTGATTTTTACTTTCTGAGATCGCCTGGACAGATAGCTGGAAAATCACCTGACCGTGATGGGGACAGCCCTAAGCAATTTAACCTGTGGAGCAGCAGTTGGTGGTCCACAAGGTCGAAAGCCTTGGTTAGGTCTATCAAGATTGCTCCAATCAAATGGCCCTGATCAAGTGCCTCTTGCACGTAGCTAGTGAAGTCAATTAGTGCAGTATTAGTGCTATGCATCTTATAGAAGCCGTGCTGTTGGGGACAGAGGAGGTTGTATTTATGTAGATGGTCCATAAGTTGATCAGCAATGATTCTTTCCAGTGTTTTAGAGAGTGGGAATAGAATTGAAATGGGTCTGTAGTTGGATACTGGAGACCGGTCACCAGTCGATTCTGCAACTGTCTCATTTGAAACACAGCTCTCCCTTGGGTAATATGTGGTGAGTTAGTGTGAAAGATTAAGTAAGAGACCTGATGTAAAAAGAACTGGACCGATACTCAAAGGAACCCAACACTAGCCCACCGGCTCACTGGGTAATATTATATTTATATGGAGGCATACAATGTGTGGAGAGGTAACCCTGCCCTCCTGCCTGCACTTTTATTATTTATTTGTCTACATCAGTTTCCCTAGCCCTCATTTTAGTTCCATTTCTATGTTTTTTTTTTATTTTTTATATCTCCATTTTCACATTTTCTCTCACTTTACCTTAAACTCTACTTTTTTCATAAATACCTTTTATCTCTCTGCTACTCTGTCTCTACCCTCGCCACTATTGTTCCTCGTGCTAACTCATTTTTTTATTATTTCCACAGACACCAACCCCCTGTCTAGCAGATAATTATTGTTTATGTTTTATCTTCCTTATCTGTCCTGTTTTGTCCCTAAAGAACTACGGATCATAAGTGACCCCATTTCTAGTCTTACGTTACTGGTACAACTGGGCCTCACTGCAAGACTCCTGATCCCAGGCTTCCCAGGACCCAGGTACAGGAACAGATCCAGATCCAGTAATTTTTACCTATGCTAAGTAGTGTAAAAGAATGACCCCATAGGAAACAAAATGATGTATCTCAACTGGCCTATTGTGGAGAAATAATAGATAAAAAAGCAGCAGCTTTTTCTGTCCCTCCATGCCAAACCACAGGTACCATGGTCTAGTGGTTACAGTACCATTGGGAATTGTGAGAATACAGATTCACACCCTGCTACAGTCAAATACTCACTGTGTGACCTTGAATAAGTCACTTAGCCATCCAGTGCATGCTGGTGAAATGAGTCGCAGCCAGATCCCATTGGAAATGAACTGTTGCATCTCAGCTGGGCTATCCTGGGGAAATACAGTGCATTGTAAATTATCTTACTGCCAGAAGCTGCTGTTCTTTCAGGGTCCCTCACCTAGCAGTTAATGGAAATAGTGTGTTCTAATGGTTAGAGAATTGTTGGGAACTCATAAATCATAGGTTCAAACTCCACTAAAGCCAAATACCGTGTGACCCTGAGCAAAAAACTTAACCTCCCAGTGATCCACTCCTCCCAGCTGTGAAAATGTGTAGAAGCAAGAACCCACTGTAGATGAGATGTTGCAACTGGGCAGTCCTGGGAAAATACACAGTAAAAAAGAAATTGCTGCAAGTCTATGGTATTTTATGCAATCAGGATATTGCAGGTTCAAACATTGCTGGAGCAAAATGCTCACTGTTTGACCATGAACTAGAACTTACCCTTCCAGTGTTCCAGTCACCCCAGCTGCAGAACAAGGTAGGAGCAGGATCCCACTGGAAATACAATGTTGCATCTCAGCTGGGCTATTCTGGGTGAATACGTTGTAAAAACAAACAAAAGAAACATTGCTTGCAGTCACTGGATTTTAGGCTACCGACCCTGCAAGCAGTGGAGGCAGTATTATCTAGTGATTCGAGCACTGCTGGGAACAGTGAGAATGCAGGTCCAAAGCCTGCTGAAGATAACTACTCACTGTTGACCCTGAGCAAGGCTCTCTACCTCCCAGTGCTCCTGTCCACCCAGTTGCAGAAATGGGTGGGAGCAGGATGCCAGTGGAAATGAGATGTTGCTTCAAATGGAAATTCCTGGGAGAAGAAATACTATAAAAAAACATTACTGACAGTAATTCACTTGACCCACCCACATTTCAGTGCTCCAAGCTATGAAACAGTGTGTAGAAGCAGGACTGTATGTGAAACGATAAGTTGTATATCAATTGAGCAATCCAGGCAAAATAAACTGGAAGAGAAATAAAGAAGGAAGGAAGGAGAGAGAGAGAAAGAAAGAAAGAAAGAAAGAAAGAAAGAAAGAAAGAAAGAAAGAAAGAAAGAAAGAAAGAAAGTCATCCCAGAAACTGTAATAAAAAAAAAGTAAGCTTGTGTGACGCATCACCTGTAGAAGCAACTGCTTGCAGAACCCCCCAGTACCATTAATGCCCCAGGGTATTTCTAGCTGTTCTACATGCCCAGAGGAGGTAAAAATGTCATGCAAGCAGTGACACAAAGCAAATTACCTCCACGGGCTGTAACTACCTCTAAGCCTTAATATGTAGATAGATTGAGGAAAAAATAGCTCTCTAGTTTCTGTATGTTAACAAGGCACTGATTCAGATTATATGGACTTTAAGAAAGCAACTTATTGTGGTGCAGTGCTCTCCAAACTATTTTATCACACAGCAGTAACAAATGGGCATGGGACCTCCAACTAAGAAAGTGGAAAGAAGCAGGCTGCCAGGTCCACAAAGCCAACATACTATCCCTTCCCTTGAAGTGTCATCCTGAAGAAGTATTTAATGAGCCTAGTTGCTGCAGCAGAAGGAAACTCTACTTATACCTATTTACAGTCGGAGCTGTACTGGTGCTCTTTCATTTATTTGGTCAGCATTATGAAAGTCTCAGGATCACAAACTCCCTTTGGCACATGTTCAAGAAAGGCTGCATGCTCTCAGTCTCTTCGGAATTTACTTTGACATATTACAGGCAAAGTTTTGATTAACAGGGCTTGACATTTTTGTGTTTGGAACAAAGTGGCATTCATTGTTTTACACTGCAGTTGAGATGAGGCTGTTATTTGTTTCTAATAATAATAATTTTAATAAAAAGGAAGCCTGTCAGGTCCTGTGGAGAAGTGACTCTTGTTTACTGCTTTGTGTCTTACTCAGTGTCTTTGGAGCTGAACAGATCTGCTTTTTTATTCACATGTGACATTTACCAAAGGATTTACAATGTGTTTGGTTTGGAACTAATACTGGCTTTGAAGAGACAAATTACTACCCATCATGTCCTCATGGGCATAGATACTAAGACAAACTCTATAGGCATTAATTTCACCACACATTCTTATCCGTCACATCCCTATACATGCCCCTTCCATCCTTGGGGACATCTATGCCCCTCACATCTTTATGGGCTTACATGCTCATCACATGTTTACCGGCAGCCAAGCTATCACATTCTTGTGGATTTGCACCCCTCCCTGTGATGCCCTTAATAAACCCATACATTATGTTTCTTTCCTTCTCTGATAGAGTCTCCTTAGGAAATCTATCTCATCCCAGAGTCAGAGATGCACGCCATGTCATATAGCAATGCCAAGTTCTGTGTGTGATCACTGCTGTAGCCACCATCAAGTTCTGCAGTCTCCATTCATATTCTCCATTCATGACAGACTCCTCATGGACAAATACAAGTGGCTCAGTCATCCTTTATACTACTTGCTGGCATTGTGAGAAGGGGCACTGCTGTGGTGTCACATCCCTTGCATTGCTAGTGGCCATCACTATGGACCAGTAACCTTTAGCCACTATTAAGGATCAGAGATAAGAATTAAAAGGGGAGGGGCAAGTTTACAACTGTAGTGTTTAAATATTATTGCTATACCAACAAGCTTATGCATTTTCATTTTACTGATTTTACAGCAGCAATAAGGAAGGCAGTGTGGTGCTGTCCTAGCTAGAGCACATAAATACTTTACCTTTAAATACTTGAAGGGCATCAACACAGTAAACACTGAGGGTTTGTTCAGATTGAAGGAGGAAGGGACCACGAAGGGTCATAGCCTAAAACCAGTGTGGGGGAGGAGCACAGAAGAGAACTGAGGAAACATTACTTAACAGAAAAGGTGGCGGCGCCTTGGAACATGCTACCTGAGGAGGTGATTTCAATGGAATCAGAAGGAAGTTTTAAGAAGGGATGGGATAGGTACATGGGCAAGGTACAGGAGGAAAATGACCAGTAGGGGAATTCAGGGTGGAAAAACTTGGGGGAGGGAGAAGAAGGGGGAGCAGCAGTGACTGTACTGTGAGCTGTAGCTCAAGCAGATATGATAGACCTTAAGACGTAATCTGCAGGCATTTTCATATGTTTGTATGTACAGTATAAATAAAAAGCTTGAGATTTCTGGTTGGAATACTGCCATAGTGCAAATTCACTGTTTTAATCTGAGCATAAATCCACTTGCCACCCCCCTCAATGTTTCAGTGCTCTCAGCTGTGAAACTGTGTAGAAGCAAAACTCTACTGAAAAACAAAAAGTTGTTAAGAAAGAAAGAAAGAAACTGCCTTTAACAGTGGAGTCAACCACCCACGTGGAGACAGCCATTGCAGAAGTTGCAGAAAAAATGGCTTGTGTGAAGCAACACCTGTAGCTGAAACTGCTTGCAGACCCCCAGTACCATTAATGCCCCAGGGCATTTCTAGCTGTTCTACATGCCCAGATGAGGTAGAAATGTCATGCAAGTAGTGACACAAAGCAAATTACCTCCACAGGCTGTAACTACCTCTAAGCCTTAATATGTAGATAGAGTTAGAAAAAAATAGCTCTCTAGTTTCTGTATGTTAACAAGGCACTGATCTGAACTCTATGAGCTGTAAGAAAGCAACTGAGTGTTTCTGCTTTCATAAGAAGAGGCCAATGTCATCATCCTCAGGTTTATTTTTTCTGTGACAACTTATTCACCCAACGTAGCCCAAGTGAGATAAAAAAATATACCAGGTGTTGGTGTCCCTCGTTAAAGTCCCTAGATCTGGACTCCTGATCCCAGGTTTTACATGCCATGTGTAATTGTATGTTTATGGCTGTATACTGTATATCTTTGTACTTTAATCTATGCTTGTTTCTTGATTTCACTGTTTATCATTAATTATCTGTTACTGACCATTACCTGTATTATCTATTAAGTATTATGCTGTTACCTGTTTTATGTACCACATTATGTCTTCTTTTCATGATATTGTTTCCTTGTTGTAGTCTCCAGGTCACACCTGAAAATAGGTATTAATACTATTCACCTGTTATACCCTCCCAGGTCATATCTGAAAATAGGCATTCACTTGTCTAGTGTACCTTACCCGGTAAACAGCAACTAAGTAATTCAGTAGGGTCCTACTTCTACCCATTTTTGCAGTCTGAATGGACTGCAGTAGTGCTGAAAGCTAGTCTGAATGGACTGCAGTAGTGCTGAAAGCTACTTGCTAAAGGTCACACTTGGCTCTGGCAGGGTTTGAACCTGTGCTCTCCCCTGTTGCCAAGCAGGTGCCCTAACCACTAGACCACTCTGCCTCCCAATAATGCTGCACATACTATGCATTAAATTGGTTGGGACAGGAGGAGGCACAACCTGCACAATATGTCAGTCCTGTATAATTCATCACACCAGCAAAAACATGTTCAGTCCCCACCTGAACACTGCAGTACTGTCTGCCCTCACTAGTCCCTCTGGAAGTTCATTCCAAAATCTAATAACTTTGTAAGTGACAAAAATATTTTTAACTCTTTAACTTAAACACCTCTATCCAAGAACTCTTGAGTTGTCAATTAAATCTTTAGGGAAAGTATTATACCGGATTTTGTACATGTTTGTACATGTCTCTAAAGAAAAAATCATAATGTTTTGTACATTTTAACATTGACTGTCTACTGTGCATTCGTTTTATGTTTTATAAATCTCATTTTTTGTAGAAATGTTTATACTATCAACTGGATCTCCATGAAAACAGGGCTTCATTGGCCTATGGAGAAATTTGAAATTGAAATTGTATTTCAAATTGACGCCTGTATAAATATAGACGTTTTACTACTTAGTCTGTTCTCATGGCCTCTGGTTATACAGTACCATGGTTATGGAGTGGAGAAATTTCTGTGTAAAGACACAAGTTTCTGAACTCATATCTCAGAGGTCATTAACTAACTGTTTTGAAATGGTGTGAAACAGTTTGGGTGACTGACTAATATAGACCATGAAAACATGATTTTGACCAAGTAAATAGGTTTGATATAAGCCAAAGACAGATTATGGACACTTTTCAAATGTTGAGATTCTTATTTTTTGAACCAAGCTGCAGGGACAAAATGGCAGTTCTGGGTGAGAGCAATTCTCCATTTGACCAGGACTGCTGTCTCATATTCAAATAAAGACAAACCTTTATTTGAACTTTTCTGAGAAGACAATCATTTTTCGGAATGTTAGAGGATTATGCACATTGTTCCATCAATAATACAGGAGGAGGCAATATAGTGTAGTGGTTAAATTGCAAATCTGGAGAGCTGGATTTGGATCCCATCAGCCCCCACTTGCATACTGTGCGACCCTGAGCAAGTCATTTAACTTCCTTGTGCTCCCAGGTCACACCTGGAAACAAGTTCTGGCTTAGTGTACCTTTCCTGGTTAAACAATTTCCCCTTTTCCTAATACTGAATTTCAAACTTTCCACCATATCACTGGATCAAGATTACACACTGTCCACATACCTGTCAAGTTCACCAACATGTAGGGGAACCAGGTACAATGTGGGAGACATCCTCAGATCTTTGAGGCAGAAGCTTGGAACATTATGGAGCCAAATGTTTTCATGGTCACAATGAGGGCTGTGCACTATGATGCTCCACATAACATAGAAACATAGAATTTGACAGCAGATAAGGACCACTTGGACCATCCAGTCTGCCCATTTCTCTCTACCTACACTATTAATACAGACTGTGCCCGATCAAAAGCTTTTTCTCCTTCCCCTTCTTTCCTTTCCACTATGATTCCCTTGTGCTCGTCCATGCATTCTTGAACCTCACCACTGTTTTTGTCCTCACTACCTCCACTGGAACGCTATTCCAGGAATCCACTACTCTTTCTTTGAAGGAGTACTCCCCCTTACAACTCTCCTGAATCTACTTCCCTCCAGCTTCATAGCATGTCCCCTTGTTCTTGAGCACCTTTTCTTCTCAAAAAATGCTTCCCTCCTGTACCTTATTTACCTTGTCGGTGCAGCGTCGCACCCATGGACAGGCATGCAGGGCTCAGCACGCACAAGAGCTGACCACCACAGGGTGCCTGTCCATGGCCAACCCCCCTCCTCTGGCTTGCTGGTGCATTGTAGATGGATCAGTGTGAATACTGGCAGGCATCAAAAAGGATGCCTGTTTTGGTCTCAGAATGGATCCCCTTCTCTGTGCTGAGTAGTGGATTGTGGGATGGCATGAGTCCTGAAATCTAAAAGTGTCAGGGTAGTGCCCAAATGGCTGCCACCATCCCTTCCATCCTGACCAGAGGGCCAGAGAGCATGGTGGGGAGGGTTTAGGGTGTACTATGTTGGGGGCACACAATGGATATGGTAGGGTACCTGCTGCCATATCCTGCTCCCTTCCTCACCCAGTACTCCATGCCTTCATGAATGGCACAGAGTGCAGGCACACACCCTGACACTCCCCTGAACCATCTGAGTGTGTAACAGCATGAATGGCTGGGGGATTGAGTGCAGTAGAGATGTACACCCCTGTATGCATGCTGCCAGGGGTCTGCGGGAACCCCAATAAATGTGTCTCAATAGTTGACTGTTTAATTTATAGTGCACAGCCCACAATGTCTGTTGTCAACTGAGCAACATAGATTATGGGTAATATTTTGTTTAAAATGTTAGTGTAGAATGTGGCAAAGTACTATCTCCATGTAACTCCCTGCCACCAAGATACACACTGAGGACCCTGCAGAGTATAATCTCGAAGAGTACCTTTCATGTCAGCACCACGGTTAAGTCAAAGGGTTGACCATGAAGAAAGGAGGTCCCCCTGCTGACCTTGACATCCAGCAACAATTCCACCAATACATTTGACACTGACAAAGCCTCTCATTATAGCACCAGCCTGTATCTCCACCATATTGCCAGCCACAGCAATAGAAATGGGGGTGAGGATTCAACAGAAGAGAAGATGGCTTAGAATTGAGACTGTGTTCTCCAGCACATCTGCAAAAAACAATCATAACTAGGACTTTGCAGGAGCCGAATATAATTCCCAAATACCATGGGAAAGATTTTCAAACATTGGCACAGGGCTTGCATCCTGCCGTGTGCCATAGGACTTTAACTTTTGTGGTACGCCAACACTCTGTGCCTCAACTGCACCTGATTTTCAAAGCTCGGGTGCAGTTGCAACATTTTAACCAGTTAATGGCAGCTTGTGCCAATGCTCTGGTGCAAGCTCCATGTAATAGCCTCCTGGGAGTGGTGCACGCTAGACCACAAAACTGTAGTCTATGGAGGGGCACTCAGCGCAAGGGATTGAAAATCCCAATTATCGACATCTGTTTGGTGCACCAGGGGCTTGTGGCATCCCTGGAGCCCTGAAAATCCTGCCCCATAAGTAGTAGGCTTCCTGCATATTCAGGAGCCCTCCAAGAACAGTCCACTATTTGGCCTCCATTTGGGAAGGACAATTTGATGAGATTTCAAAGTCTTGCAGAGCTTCATTGGCCAATCAGAGGCCATGTCTGGAGCTCACAGTCTGGCACACCATGTGACTGTCTCACTCACTCTTGGTAGAGGACAACAGACAAACATTTCTGTTAGTGCTACAGTAATTCTGCAGTTTACTCTGAGACCAACAACTTGCAAAAGAGATCATTTTTGGGCTCCATGGGTGTTTTAGTTATAGTTTTGTCTGATTACTATCATCCAAGTCAGATGTCAGGCTTGTCTTTCTGTGGTTTATTTTGTCCTTGTTGCTGAGCTCAGTTACTTGGGCCAGGAGAACAGTCCACCAATTATTTTCCTTGCTGCTCACCACCCACAGCTTCACTGTGTTTTTTTTATGTTTGCTTGTCAATTGTAAAGCAAACATATTGCTTTCACTCTGAGAGAGGGCATTGGGGCTTGGTCCTCATCTACTAATCCAAGGTCTAGAATCGGCAATCTCCACCCCAACACCCACCTCCCACTCTCCACCTACTTTCCCGACTCACTTTGAAATACTTAGCTAATCACTGAGTTGCAAAGTGCAGAGCAGAAGCTGCTGTCGTTACATGGAAGATTCCTACTAGGAATGTTTGATCTTTATTCAGGATATCTCATCAAGTGGGCTACACTTTTGGAACTCTAAACCACATCAGAACCACTCAGAATCTTTTGCTAGCTATGGGCGCCCACAGTGACATATGTCAATGCTGCCTATATAAAGTGGGTGGTCCCTCAACTCCTCAGTTCTTTCTCCACTGCCAGTCACACATCAGATAACCCTGAGAAGCAGCAGTGCTGTTGTTTACTCAACTTTTCTTTTGCTTCACTTTATTCCTTTTACATGACACTGCCCTTCTCCCTGAGTAACTTCAGTACTGCTGGGAAATCGTCCTGAAGATGTGGCACAATGAAGGAACTATCCTTGTTAAAGGTAGCATGATTATTTCCTGTACCAGTATATTTTCAAGAGAATCTTCTCCACTGGGCCTCAGCACACACTGCTGACTTCCTGGTTGATCACATTTCAGGATAACACAAATGCTGGCAGTACTGCCTGTTGTCTTATGTGAAGCATTCATCAATCACCTTTTATGCTTTGTGTTCCCATCCATTGCCTCTCCAGTGTGCCTTAATCAGGTTCTAGTCTCTCTGGTCCCTGCTAACTGAATATCCCCTGAACTTGTTTCCAGTGGGGAACTACTGATTTGAGGAGCTGACAACATTTTATAGATGGGGTGGATGTATGTCATCGGGGGCAGCCCCTGTCTAGCATAAGTTTTCATGTGGTCCTGACACCGACAGCTTACAGTTCCAAAGGTGTGGCACAATGGAAGATATTGAACACAAAAGCCAAGGCCAACAGAAAGCGTGAAAGTTTGATTGAAAGTGATAGACACATGAAAAAATGAACTGCTCAAATCTACAGATGCTGTCCACAGAAATAGAAACATATAAACATAGAATCTGATGGCAGATAAGGACCGCTTGGCCCACCTAGTCTGCCCACAGTACAAAATGCAGTCTTTTTCACAGTAAACCTTGATGCAAAGCTGAAGCAACACTTACTGAATGGCCATCTATAGATACACATTCTTATCTCTAGTCTTCACTCTAGTCTGTCACTGTGATTGATTAAATGTTTCTTTTTACTTTGCAATCTCACACAGTGGTGGTGTTGGAACCGTACAGTACAAATGCCATTTTGTCCCAAATTGTGCATTTTTAAAGATGGAAATTCTTAAAAATTTGCTATTTCAGCAAATAATGCTGCTGGCTGAGTAGAAAAAAAGTTTTTCTTTTTAATATAAAGCTGATAGTACTATATCCCTGTACAATGTAAGCTGGGGTTGCTGATGTATGGCAAATTCTGTGCTGACACCTGAGAATGACAGCACTGCATGTGTCTTGTACTGATATGCATGATGCAGAAACTCTTTATGGATAGGACGCTTGTAACGCTACCAGCACATCAAGAAAAACAAAAAACAATTTTTCCTTGTAATATACAGCTGATAGTACAATTTCCTGTATGGTGTATGCTGGGGCTACTGATGTACTGAACATTTTAGTAGTGACACCTAGGAATGACAGCCATGCAGCTGTACTGCACTGATGGCACATGATGCAGAACCACCCTAGGGATAGGGCACTTGTAATGCTACTGGTTGGTCAAGAACCAACATAAACAATGTTTTCCTTTTTATATACAGTTGCTAGCCAAATTTCCCTAATTTCCCTGTGTGGTTTATGCTGGTGCTTCTGCTATGTGGTGAATTTCAGTGCTGGTGCCTTAAAATTACAACACTGCATGTGTACTATGCTGCTGTGCATGACATAGGAACCTCCACTTGCATGGCATGCCTGTACTGCTACTTGCTAATCACAGAAAAAGGCATTCCTTTTAATGTTTGCTTACAAAGCATGCAAACATACTGGAACCAGTCTGAACTGTGAGAGGGCTTCTGGGACATGCTTCTCCTCCACCTATCACAGCTTTAGAATACTGAATATCCTCCCTAATCCCATCCATCCTCTGCCTTTCTCCTTCTTTTCCATTTGAATTCCTTTCCCAATCACAAGGCTGGAAATGCCATGCACAGAGTTTTCTAGTGCAACTCCTAATTCCTGCTTGAAAGCTTACCCATGCTTTTCATTCCATATATGTGCTATTGTTTACTTATTCCATATGAGCTGCTGTTTAGTGCTTTGTTTCTCAGGGAATGACATACATGTTGCACAGTCCACATCATTTGAATACCCATGATGCAGTGCTTGCAGCTCATGTAATTAATGTATGCACATACTGTGGTAAATAGCTTGTACAAAAAGATATTCTAACATGTTCCTACACTCCTTGATCCATTTCGGTAAGGTACTATGTTACTCTACTTTCCTGTGTTTTGAACACTAACGTTAAAACATCATTACAAAATAAACAATGCTCAGCACATGTACCCTAGGTTACCCTATTCTTTGAATCAAGCTGATTATGTTTGCTTGCAAAGAATGTGAACTACTTTGTATTAGTCTGAACTGTGAGAGGGTTTTTCTGGGGTGTCCTTTCTTAACCTATCACAGTATCAGAATAGTGAATATCCTCCTCAGTGTTGCCCAGTCTTGCCTTTCTCCTTCTTTTCCCTTATTTATTTATTTGTTTGTTTGTTTACCAGGTAACTGCACTGATACAAGGGACCGTTTTCAGGCAGGACCTAGACCATGAAGATGGCACAAAAAAAAAACAGTACAATGGGGACAGGTATAGTACAATATGATGTTCAAGTACAATACAGAACACTGGAACACATTCAAGTAGTACTATAAAGTTTTGTACAAGGATATGCATAAAGTGATTACAGTACAGTGCTACTATACAGTTTTTACAAGGATAAGCATAAAGGGATTACAGTACAAGTAAGTAAAGTGCACACCAATATAATTTGTCACAAAACATCATACAGGTATGTTAAGACTAAGGGCCAATACATAAGGATGGTATGGGTACCCATGGGCATGACATTCATCCAGGGGAACAGGAACAGTTTACAGTTACCATTAGATGTAACTTACAGTGGGACATGAATAGGGGGTGTGAGTCTAAAGTCTGTAGTGAACCATATAGGCTGTTTCATATGTTTGGGGTGGCTGAAAAGAAGGCTTTTCAGATCATGCATGTAGTGACCTGTGGCACACTAACGAGCTATAGGCATTGCAGTGGTCATGGTGGTATGCCTTAGGTCTGAGCAGGGAGGAGAAGGGGATGCATTTTTTCCCCTAATGGGCTTTTCAACAGTGCAGTCTAGGAGGTAGTTATGGTGGACCTAAGGGGGGGCCATTCTAGTACCTGTTAAAGGGAGCAGTGATGGGTGGAGTAAGGTGTCAGAAGGGCAAATCTACAAATATTATTATGGGTTGGGCTTAGTGTGGAATGTCCTGAGGAAGAAGTTTCTGCATAGATGGGAGGGCAGTAGTCCATTATGGTGAGTAGGTTGCCCTGAGCAATGCCGTGTCTGGCTTCAGGAGTAAGGAAGGTTATTAGTCTGTATCCAACTCCTAATTTCTGGTTTATGCACCGGACGGTGAGCCCAACATGGCCAGAAAAGGTCAGTGTGGGGTTGAAGGTAATACTGAGGTATTTAAAGGAGGTTATTGTCTCCAGGGGTGAGCCATCAGGAGATAGGATATTGAGAGTGACAGTGACATTGGCTAACCTGGTTTGCAAGGGTTTTGACCTGAAGAGCATGACCTTGGTCTTTCTGGCATTGACCAGTAACCTGTTTGTTAGGAACCAGTTTTGGGTCACAGCATAGTTAGTATTAAGTGTGGAGGAGAGGTTTTCTGGGGTTTTGTCAATGTGGAATAGGATAAGGTCATCTGCATACAGTAAGGAGTTGCATGGGAGGTTATCCTTGGGGAGGGAGTTCACCAAAAGGGAGAATAGGATGGGTATGAGAATAGATCCTTGGGGGACCCTGGTAACAACTTCCTTGGCAGTGGATGTTTCTCCCCCAGTGCAGACTTTTTAGGTTCTACCTGAGATGCAGTCATGGAACCAGGCGGTAGATGTAGGGGAGCAACCAATGCTGCTCAGTTTACTTAGAAGGGTGTTGTGGTTCACCAGAACAAGGGCCTTGGTGAGGTACACAAAGACAGCACCTGTGAGCTTTCCTACATCCATATTATGGAACACATGGTTTGAGAAGCAAGCCAGGGCTGTAGTAGTGCTGTGGTCCTTCCTAAAGCTATGCTGTTGGGGACAGAGGAGGTTGTACTTTCTCACATGGTCAGAGATCTGGTGGTGCATGACTTTTTCGATGAGTTTACTTAGATGGGAGAAGATAGATATGGGGAGGTAGTTATCCATTAGTCAGGGATCATCAGATTTAAAGATGGGGATGATTTTGGCTTGTTTTCATACTGGGGAAACTGAAGATATGGTAAGGGAGAGGTTAAAGACCTTAGTCAGGGGTATGACAATGACGTGGGCTACAATTTTCAGGAAATGGGGGAAGAGACCATCACTATCAGCACTTCCATAATTGGGGAGACTTATGAGTAGTTTGCAGGTTTCATGAAGGGAGTTGGCTTTGAAGTGGATGGGTGGTATGTTTGAGTCTTCAGTGATCTGGCCAGAAGGCTGCTGCCTGGGATTGCACAGAACAGATTACTGAGGTGGCCAGACAGATCCTTGACTTTGGTATTAAGGGCATTGGCAAACTCAGAGGTATTGGTTAAGGATCCTGTTGGAGTGATAAGTTGTATGGCAGTCTGCCTGGACCCAGGGGCAATTAGGGTGCTAATCAAAGACCAGAAATGTCTGAGCTTGCCAAGGTTATGGGACTGAAGCTTGTGAATTTACTATGCCATAAGTGATTTTATCTCTTTTTTTGCAGAGGTTACGCAGGCATCTATATTCATTCCAGTGCAAAGGGAAGGGGGAGGCTTTGGGAACTGCTCATGTGGCATCTTTCTCCTTCATCATCTTGATGAGGTCCTTAGAGAGCAATCAAGTATTGTCCCCACATACTTTTCAGGCGGTTAGGGGGAAGTGTTTTTCTTGGATACCAGTGAGGGTGGCAGTGAGGAAGCCCAGGGCTGAAGTGACATCCTTCATTATGAGCAGGTTCCACCAGTTGACTGTCCTGATATCCATGAACAGGCAGGTGGTGTCATATTTGGAGAAGTTCCTGAATGTCAAGTATTTGGGAGTGAGGTGAGGGAGTCTGGACAACCAGATACAGTAAGTAGTGTAGTAGTCACTGGCAGAGTCAGACAGGGTGCTAGTGTGAAGGATCCTGTCCTCCCAATTTGTCACATCCATTCCAGTAGGGAGTGGTTAAGGGATCAGTTGTTTCAGCAGGTAGGGGGAGTTGTTGAGTTGGGGGTTCTATGTCATAATGGCGACTGCCAAAGAGCAATCACCAATACAGTGAATGTACATCATTGAAAATAAAAACAGCAATGTACATTCACAGCGACAAAACAAAACTTATGTGTTTATGCAGGAGTTGTGCCTCCTTGACCCCACTTACTAAAATAACAAACTTCCGGGGCGGTGCATGTTGTAGAGAGGGGAGAACCAGGACAAAAAAAAACACACAGGCACAGAAAATCACAAAATACTGTGCTCTACCACAGCCCCAAACCCTGCTCCCTCCCCACCAGAGCCAGCCACGCTAACCACTGTGCCACTAGGCCAGTTCAGTGGCTTCCCCTCTTTTGCCTACCTTCTCATACCTTAGGGATACCTTCCAGTATCCTGTCTCTGTTCCTCTTGCCCTGCATCTCCTGGTTGCTACCCTTTTAGGGTAGCCCACAACACAGTCACTGAGACTGAGTTACCCATATGTAAGTCACTCAATCTCAGTCGCCCTTTTGACAGGATACCTGCGTGGTATGAGGTTTAGTTATTTTACTATGTCACAGCACTCTGTGTGTGCATTGCTCTGCCACTTCAGGTTAAAGTCACCTAACATAATGACCTCCCTTGTGGAAGAGGTACCTTATGCCATTAAGTTGGTGGGTTAGTCCGGTTATGCCATCTTTGGGTGGAATGTAGCAACAGATTATGTATATCATTCATTTTTTGGGGCACTAGGGATGTTTCAGTAATGAGTCACTCACTTGAACAGCTATCAGTAGAGCTGCTGGATAATGTGGCACTAAGAGGGTCTTTAAAGTATAGGAGCACCCCACCTCACTTCATGGTTCTTGCTTGGTCATTTCTTAGCATGGTGTAGCCAGTCAAGCAGCAGCTAGTGTCTGGGGTATCAAGCTTTAGCCAGGTTTTGGTAATGCCCAGTATGTCAGGGCTGTATTGAGAAACCCACACCTCTAGCTCAGCATGCTTGGATAGGAGGTTGATTATGTTGAGGTGGGTAATTTTTTAGCCCATGTTTGTTGTTCCAAATTGGGTCCTTGCGTGTATCAGGAAGGTTGCCTGGTCCAGAATTGCTCTCCACATCCCCAGCAAGCAACATTAGCAGGATGAAAAATGAATGGTTGGTACTGCAGGGGGTGGGGAGTGGAGAGACAGGGAGGGTCAGTGAGGAAATGAATGAACTCAGGATGTGGGAGTCTCTTTTGTTAAGGAGGACTAGGAGAAGCGAGGGGCTGAGTGTGGAGTTTCCTTCTCTCCAAAGGGGACAGGAGAGTGGTTGGGCTAGATGCAGGTTAGTACTGGGACAGAGCAGCATGGTCTTTGGCCATAATGTGGGCGCAGAGCTCCGTACATGGGAAAGTTCTATCAAGAGAGCGCTTATCAGCAGGGTTACCACTAGTGGTTTCATTCTGCCTGGGGGGGAGGCCAGTGCAGGAAGCAATGGAGTCAATGAGGCTGATGATGGAAGTACTACTTTAAAATAAACTCAGTGGGGGGTATCAAATGGTATGATATAAGGTATGTTGTTACCATGTATTTGCAGTAAAGTTAACAAATGAGTTTAAAACAAGGTATACCACTTTAAAATGTTTGCTGTTGGCTATCAATATTAGATACAGGGTGAAATACTTTTTGTACTTAAAGTAAGGTCAGTAAGGCTATCAAATGGATTTAATGAGGTTGCATCACACTACAACTTAAGTATGTGTAGTGGGGTTATTACTGAGGAAGTTCATACCCAGTCACAATGCTACAAGTGAACCTCTTTACTTCCCATTCATAATAATTTCACTGTTATAACAAATGTTATTCATTTATTCATTTTAACCACACTATGAACTGGTTAAAAAACTTTCAGACCTGGGCCTATGTTACAGATTGGTCAGATGGATAAACAACTGGCTTATGGGAAGAACACAGATGGTAAGGATCAGGGACCAACTATCAAATCCTGGCAAGGTCAGCAGTGGAATGCCACAGGAAGCAGTCCTTTGACCTATGTTGTTTAATCTTTTTGTTTACGATATCAGTGAAAATATTACAAATTCACTGTTAAAATTTGTGGATGACACAAAAGTGGGAGGAGAGGTGGATACATGTACTAAACATCTATTTATTTATTTATCTATTTTTGAAAGTCGGATTTAAAACCTTTGAGTCAGGGACTCATTTACAAAGGCACCTCGTCACAGGGAGAGTAGGCATGGTTACAGTGTGAGATACAACAGTGGTAACATACAGGTGCAATACAGATAACAAAAAGAACACAATATAACAGTGGTTTATGGAATAAAGTTACATGCAGTAAATAGCAATCGTATAAAGTGTAACAAAAGTAGAAGTCACAACCCTGGTCATATCGGGGAAGTACCTATGTGGAAGGGTGGGAGGTGGTGGGAAACAGGGGTGAGGAAAATAAAAAAAAAGGGGGAGTGGGGAAGCAGTCCAACTTCTAACTTTGGCACAGGACCTAATGCACATTGAACAATGGGCTAAGGACAACAAAATGTGATTAAATCAAGATAAATGTTTGGTACTACACTTTGGCGGAAAAAAACCCAAGTATACAGTACCTACACTTTAAACAATAAAATCTTAAAATCCATAAAGAGCGCGATTTAGGAATCATCATTAACAACAGTTTATCATCCTCAGATCACTACAAAAAAAGTGTCCCTTACAGCAAACACAATACTAAACAAAGTTAAACACACATTTGTAAATAAAATTTAAGCCTCCATCATGCCATTGTACAGAGCTTACATTCATCCACATTTGGACTTTGGATCCTCTTTTTGGAACCCGTATCTTAAACAGGATATCAACCTCATGGAAAAGGTACTGCAAACAACAACCAAATTAATTCCAAATTTGAGAAATTTAACCTATCCAGAGAGACTAAACACAACTGACTTGGTGAGCCCTGTGGATAGGAGAAGCGTGTGTGTGTGTTGGGGGGGGGGACTTCTTACAGTTATACAAACTCTTGCAAGACCCAGATTTATGAGCTCAATGTGGCTTCCACCATGCAACCCCAAGATCTAACTTAAGATGTCATAACACAAAAATAGCTACAGTATTACCAGAGCTAAAACTACCAAAAGAGATCATTATTTCACAAACAGGGCAGCTAGGGCATGGAATCTACCACCACAAGAAAGAATGGATACTGAGGGATTCATAACGTTCATAACCAAGTTGGATAAATATCTAAACTGGAATACCACAACCTGTTAATTCACTCACTAGATGGTGGGAGGCATATATTTATTTATTGAAATGTTTCACCAGGAAGGCTCACTGAGCGACAAGTCACTCATCTCCCGGTGCGCGACCTGGGGGGGGGAAGGGGTACAATAGGAGTGAATTAAACAATCAAGTTACAAGATCTACATTAATATACAGTTGTAAGGCAGGAGTTACAACAGTGTTACAGCAGTGTTTCGCATAATAGGTAGAAGAGTGGACAATGTTAAGTGCTGGTTAATAAGTAAACAAGTGCTTATGTGAAGGAAAAGGGGGAAGAAAGGGAGGGGTAAGGTGGGGGATAGGAAGAGTCTGCTTCAAGTTACATTCAAGTTACAAGATCAATATTAACATACAATTGTAAGGCAGGTGTTACAAACACTGTTAAAACAGTGTTGCACATAATATGTAGAAAGAGTGGACAATAGTAAATGCCAGGTTAATAAGTAAACAAGTGCTTACATGAAAGGGAAGGGGGGAAAAGGAGAGGAAAAGGTGAGGTGGGGGAGGCAGAAGAGTCGTGTTCCTGGAGACCCCTTCAGGATGTGAGGAATACTGCAAGGGGTCTGGGGGGACCAGAGAGAAGGGGATAGGCAGTGTCTCAGAGAGACACCTTGAGGATGTGGGGAACCCTGCAAGGGGGCTATGGGGCTAGACAGAAAGGGGATTAAGGCTATAGGGATTAAAGAGGGAGGAGAAAGAGAAGGAGGAGATGTGACTTAAATGCTAGGAGGGGAAATAGGACCTAACCCAAGAGAGGACCCTTCAGGATGTGGGGTACCCTTTCAGGGGGTTGGTGAAGGTCAGTAGATAAGGAGGGAATTAGGGAGGGACATGGCAGGAGCAGCTACAGTAGGTGAAAGGTAATTATTGAGGGCAGAGCTGATGGAATAGGCAGAGGATGAGTGCCGGATTTGAGGGGGAAGGGAATTCCAAATTTTTGGGAGGTGGTAAGAGTAACCGGATTGGCTGGTTAGGGTGGATCTGTGGGGGACTACCAGGATGTGGGAGTCAGCTGATCTAAGGGAATGGGAGGATCGGGGAGTTGTTATAAAGGTGGAGGTGAGGTAGGAAAGGAGCTCACCCAACCAGTGCTTGGAGGTGAATTTAGCAAAGCGGGAGAGTCACCTATTTGTAAGAGAGAGGAAGGATAAGGCACAATAAAGATCACAGTGGTGGGTGTGGGGGGCATCCAGAGCAAAGCAGCAGAAGGAATTGAAGAGGGTGTCCAGTCTGGCCATGGAGGACTTAGGAGCAGCACCATAGACCACGTCACAGTAATCGAAAATGGGCAGTATCACCTTCTGAACAAGTTCACGCCTAGCCATAGCAGGGATGCAACTACAGTTCCTGAACAGGGCACCAAGCTTGGGATGCAGTTTTTTCTGGATGGCATCAATATGTCCAGAGAAGTTTAGGTGTTGATCCAACCAAACACCTAAGTACCTGAAGGAGTATGTGTCCTCAAATAAAGTCCCATCATGGGTGTTGAAAGTGGGTAGGGAGAGAAGCCTAGAGAGTCTTTGCCTAGTGCCAAAGGTCATGGAGACAGTCTTCTTGGTGTTGAGGAAAAGTTGATGGTTAACAAACCAGAGCTGAACCATGTCGAAGTCTTGCTGTAAGCTGGTTGTAACCTCAGCAGGACAGGAACCAGATGCATACAGGACTGTATCATCAACATACATATGTATAGCGGAGGATGGGAGTAAACAGAGAGAAGGTAATTTAAGAAGATGGAGAATAGAAGGGGCCCTAATACAGAGCCCTGGGGGATGCCAGTGCTGATTGGGAGGGGAGGAGAAGTGGTGTCCAAGATCTTAACTGACTGGCTTCTGCCAATAAGGTAGGCCTTGAACCAGTTTGTTGCGGAGGGAGATAGGTCATCTGCTGGGAGTGAGTCAAGGAGAAGGGAGTGAGAGATGGTGTTGAAGGCCTTGGCCAGGTCAACAAAAATAGCAGAGGTAATTTGGCCATTGTCTATCCTGGTTAGGATGAAGTCTGTGAGCCGTAGGAGAGAGGTGGTGGTTTTTCCTGAAACTATACTGGAACGGGGTGAAAAAGGAGGTGTCAGATAGAAAAGAGGTGAGTTGGGAGAGGACAATGTGTTCTTGAAGCTTGGCAAGGGTAGGGAGGAGAGAAATGGGGTGATAGTTGCCAGGGCATGAGGGGTCACTCCCTTTGGGTAAAGGGAGGACCACTGCATGTTTCCAAGAAGAGGGGACTGAAGCCATATAGAATGAGAGAGTTAGGAAAATTGAGAGGGGGTAGACAATGGCCGAAGCTGAAAGGGAGAGGAGTTTGGGGTTGAGGTTGTAAGAGGAGGCACCTTTAGAGGGGTTGATGGTGAGGAGGGCACTTGGGGCATCGTTTAGGGTTACAGTAGCAAAAGAGAAGGGGAGGTGGGAGGGTGATGGAGGACGCACACCAGTGGAGGGTGGGGAGGGTGATGGGTAGGAGGGGAGGGATTTCAGTAGCTCAGTGGTGCAGGAGATGTAGTAGGAGTTAAATTCCACAGCTATGGCTGGTGGGTTGGACACTAGTGAGCGATTTACTTTAAGTACTGGGGGGGGCTAGATGAGGGGCTAAGTAGGGCATGGACCTCCTTCCAGAACTTTGAAGGGGAATTGATATTGGTGATGAAGGCAGATTTGAAATAATTGAACTTGGCTAACCTTATAGCCCTGGTGCAAGCATTTTGGAGCATGTGGTTTTTCTCGAGGACACTAGAATGCTGGGTAGCTTTATGACACTTCCAGGCTTGATCTGTATCCCTAAGGCAGGCCAGACGTTCAGGGGTTATCCAAGGTAAGTGGCTACCTCTGACTCTGGTTTGTTTGAGTGGGGAAAATGCATTCAAGTTTACAAGAAATATTTCTTTGAAGTAGGCAAGGGCCTTATCAACTGAGGGGAAGGAGGTTAGGGGGGATCAATCAAAAGTGGCAAGGTTAGTCAGGAGAGGTTCAAGGTCAAGAGACTTGAAAGAGCGTAGTTCTATGGTTTTGTGTGGTGATTTAGTTCTAAGGACTTTCCTAACTATGAATATTGGGTTATGGTCACTGAGAGCATCGGGGAGGATGTCAGAGCTGATGATGCAGTGTGGATGGGAGGTAAGGGCCCAGTCGAGTAGGGAGTGTTTGTTGTGTCTTGTGGTTTGGGCGGGTGGGTTCAGAGAACAGTTAGGAGAGGGTTAGGGCTCCAATTTCATTTTTAGTTTTGATAGTTTTAGGTGACAACCAATTTATATTGAAGTACCCTAGGATGAATAATTCCCCAGAGTGAGCAACGGAAGTGATGGAGGTTAGGAGGTCTAGCACGACCAAAATATGGACATTTGGGTGGCAGTAAATGCTGGCTATGAAGACTGAGAGAGTGAAAGGGAGGGTCACATGGATAGCTAGGGCATCACGGGTCTCAGCATTTGAGGATGAGTAGTTGATGGAATATTGGATGGAGGCTAGGACATAAATGGCCACACCACTACCCCTGCCAGCATGGTCTTGCCTTAGCAGTGAGTAGCCAGGAATGGAGACTGAGTGATCAGGGATAGTGCTCTTTAGCCAAGTTTCTGAGATGATTAAAATGTCTGGTTTTAGAGTGCACACCATGGTCTGAATCTGGTCTATTTTTTGCAACAAGCTGCAGGTGTTTAGATGTAGGATCTTGAAGCCCTTTGGGAGGGCTGAGAGAAGAGAGCAGGTGGAGGTAGTAGAGAAAGAAGCACCAGAGGAGCTAGGGGCACTAGGGCCTGGGTTAGGGTGGATATCTCTGGCGGAGAGCAAGAGGAGAGCGAGTATGAGAAAGTGGAGCTAAGGGGACCTTGAAGGGGCTGGCAAGGAGGTTGGGAGATGTGAGGAGAAGGGAGTGGATGAGTGAGGAAGAAGAAGAAGGTGGAGAACTGCAGTGAATGTAGACACCGTTATCAAAGCCGCATGAGGAATAGTGGTAGAGTGAGATCATATTTCAAATGGGGGGGACAGAGTGATAGCATGGATGTGGGTAGGGGATTGGAGATAGTAACTGATGGGGTTGGGAAATTTATTAGGAACAGATGAGTAGTGAGCAAGTGGAGGTGGTAAAGAGAGGTATATGAGCAGAAAAAGGGGGAGACAGGAGAGTAGTGGATGTATTGTTCATGAAGCCAGAGAAATTGGTGAACAATTGATTTAGGAACAGCAGGAATTGTAAGCAGAGAGCCTGCAAGGGGGGGGCTGGTCAGATGGAGGGGGTAGCTGCAGTTTAGGAAGGTATCTATATGAACAACAGGCAGGGTTCGCTTTAGATGAAGATTGTGTTCCTCTAGTGGCAGTATAGTATATCTTGCTAATGGGAAAATGGACTAAAGAAAAGCTATGCTGGCAGCAGTGATAGTTGGACAGGGTGAGGCATGCAGTAGCGAGCTGGTGAAATTGCAGCAACCCCTGGAAGCAGGGCACCCTTATCAGGAAGGAAACCTTCCATGAAGGAAACATTTCCACATACATGGTGGGCTTATGCCTTCTTATGTCTTAATCAACGGAGTAAACCGAGTAAACTGTTGCACTAGCTATGCCCAACAACTACACAGCAAGTAAAAGCAAGTGAATATTTGGCATTGGATAATGCTTGTTATACAGGAGCTAGCACAACTGTCCACTACAGTTTTGGCAGGTGCTATTGCTACCGTATATGGTGAATTTTCTGTGCTGACCGTTGTGAATTATAACACTGCAGACATACCATGCAACTGCACATGACGCATGGCCCACTTATGATAAGGGTGCTTGTACTGCTACTGGCCGATCAAAAAAAGGTATGTATCTCCTTTTAATAAACGTTTGCTAGCACAATTTCCCTACGCCATTTCAGGGGGCATTACTGCTATATGGTGAATTTCAGTGCTGACACGTGAATTACAGCATTGCATATGTATTGTGCTGTGCTGTGACACTAAATTTTGAAGCCTAGAAAAAAGCTGTTCCTTCTTTCCTTGAATACTTTGCTATGGCAATATTAAAACTTCCTAATTACACCCTATAAGCTGACAGCACTACGAAAATAACATTGAAAAATGAATTGCCAAAGAAAAATAGATTTTAAAGTTTTTTTCATCAAGGATTGCTCTAGATTACAGCTTTTTTTTTATTTAGTTGTTTAACCAGGAATAGCACACTAAGCTGAAAGCTTTTTTACAGGAGTGACCTGGGAGCACAAGGAGGTTAAGTGACTTGCTCAGGGTCACACAGTATGCAAGTAGAAGCTGTGGGATTCAAACCCAGGTCTGGTCTGCTGGATGTCACCAGATTTGCAGCTCAGAGCCTTAAACCACTGCTCTATACTGCCTCCTTTTAACTGATGAAATAAACTAGTCCAGCAGTAATAAATACTTACAGGCTGCAATATACGCAGGAGAAAAGGTAAGTACATCCAAACAGTAATCAAAGCAAACTAACAAACTGCGCTATACTGTCTCCATAGGAAGGCACTCCACACTGCTTTATAGGTCTAAGTCTTCCGACAGCTGTCTCTCAAATGTATAAGGATGGCTGGCTAACTCTGGAGAGTGCTTAGTGTAAACCAACAAGGAATCATGGGAAAATAACTCCCTCTACCTTAAAAACAGAGGTATTTGGTAACATTATGCTAGTTTTCTGGTTTTCTTCATGCATAACAACTTAAACATATTCTCCTATTTTGAAGATCAAAATTTGCCTATGCACTTATGCCAGCTGGGTATGTATAAGAGTCATGTACATGGCCCCTGCAAGTCCACACCCTTAGACAGGTGCATGGGGCATGGCATTCATAACTGCCAGCCACCACAGGGCACCTGTCCATGGCCCCACCACCTGGCACATTGGTATGTAGGGAGCAGATTGGCAGACACAGGTAGGCATTCAGTCCAATGTCCATCCTGCTATGAGAGTGGATCCCCTGCTTTACATGGCACAGGGGACTATGGGACAGTGAATGTTCCAGCATCTTCAAAATAAAAGGGTGATCACCCACCAATGGCTGCCCCAGCACTCTCCGCCTGACCAGTGCACTGGTGCAGCATGGTAGAGGGGTTTCAGTCGTTCCATAGCCAGTCGATGCTCTTTGTAGGGGATCCACAGTGGCTACAGAAAGGTATCTCCTCATGTAGCCTGCACCCCTTTCATTTAACACTCTGCACCTTAATGAATGGCACAGAGTATGACCATGCCACCTGACTACTCCACCGGATCATTTGGGAGCATCTAAACAGCTGGGGATCAAGTGTGTAAAGGGTGCGCATCCCTTTTGTGGATGCCAAAGTGGTCTGTGGAATCCCCAGTGTGCAGATCTCTGCCGTAGAGAAGCCTACACACTGGAAATATGCGACACATAGGCTTTTTGCCCTATAGTGGACAAGGTCCATGATGAATGGATAGATGATAAGCCTTTCAAATAGACATTTGTTTTTCCAGCAGTTAATGACAAACATAAAAGAGTTATGCAGTATTTTGTTAACAAAAGTGACAATTTTCATTTTTCATTTCATTTTATTTACCCTGGAAAAGCATATTGAGCAAATTGCCCATTTTAATATTTGAACAGCATACAAAACAACAGCAATACAAAACATTAAAAGAGAGCACATCAGTAAGGATAAGTTATTTAGAGTTGGAGTGAGATTGGTTACAAAGAGTGTTAAATAACTGTTTCTTAAACAGGAACATGCACTTACAACACTTAACAAACATCGGTAAGTTATTACAGGCACATATACTAGTGTAATCAAAGGCTGTTTGACAAAACCAGGTTCTACAAAAAAGGAATCTCAGATATGAATGAATCTTGGGTCCTGTTAAAATGGTTATTGTGATGTAAGGGAAATAATTCTGAGACAGGCCAAGGAACCTCAGCCAAAATGATTTTGTGAAAAAAAAAGTCTAAGTTTCAAATTTAACACAACCAACAAAAGAGGGTAATTGTGCTGAACAATACAAAAACAATGGTGGGTGCATAGCGATAAACCAGTTATGAAGGGACAAATTGACTTGTCTATGACTTTTTCCCTGAACACCACCCCACTTCCTGCTCCAGAATAGCATAATATGCCATAGTCCATGACTGGAAGAAGCAGACTCTTAGGCAAGAGTACACAAGTTTCGGGCAGAAGACTTTGCCAAACCCAATTAAAAGAACCCAGCCATTGATGAATTGTTTTTACAATAGAGTCAGCATGTGTATAATAAATAAGGGTGCTGTCTTAGACAATTCCGTAAGCAATAATGCCCGACAAGGTGGGCGGTATTGGGCAATACCGGACCGGCCAGGGGCGTAATGAGGCTCGACACCACAGGCAGACGGCCTTATAGCCCTTGGCCGGTCCGGTATTGCCCATACCGCCCACCCTGGAGGGCAATATTGCACTTAGAAAATGGGCTCTGTGGCTTTTTCCTATGGGATTTTAAAAAGTCAAGAAAAACAGTTAAAAGATATATTAATAATAAAGTTTAAATGTTTGCATAGTAAAGTAGTCCCAATCTCTGTGCTGTTCCATCTGTTGTCCACCACCCCACCAGAATCTTGAAGTTAGCCCCCCCTCCAGACACAGAGTTTGTACTTACTGTGTCAACAGCAGTGCCTTTACTTTATTTGGGGGGTTGAAAAATGTATACTGCGTGATGTCATTAATTATTTAGAGATGCAGCGTTACTTCGGTGTGCTTGATGACATGCAGCGTTACTTCGGTGTGCTTGATGACATCATACCCAGAAGTAAAAGAGGCGTTTGAACGTTATTTATTTCTGTATGCAGTTTTGGGTTGTTTTCTTTATTGGAAATACATTTTATAGTCAGCGATTGATGTGTGGGGTTGGAGAGCGCAGGAAGGAGAAATGAGACAGGCGGCATCACGGACGAGTGAGGCGACGTGAATGGTGACCGTGGATCTGTTTAGAAAGTCGAGATTGCAAGGTAACATTGGAGCTGTGAGCCGTGGCACAGTGTAGGTACACTGCAGAAGTTTTTATTCATGAGGAAGTTTCTTTTGGTCATAATGGAATAAGTGTGAGAATGATTGGGGCAGGGGTATCCAGCAGTGTAAGTGAAGCCGAAGTTGAACATAACAGAATGGAGCAGGGTTTCATTCCGTTGAATCACACACAAAAAAAACTGTTTCGGGAAACGAGATTCATGAGTTGCTATATGGTCAGTATTTAGAAAAATGACACACTGTTGTGTGTGGCTTTGTTTAACAGTTGGCGCTAAAGTAGGGTGTTGGGGGCAATTTCTCTTGCTCAGCAAGAAAAAAACAATGGCGGTTGATTTAAATTGAGTGCCCAGTGCTTCAGCCATTGGTGAAGCAGGCTGGGCACAATGATTTCTGGCTGGGCATCAGGCAGGTTTGGGCTGGCACTTTTTATTTCCTGGGCATCTATTGAAAGTTAATGTACCCCCGGCAAGGGTACCAGCCAATCAGATGCCAGGAAATAAAAAGCCCATTTTCTAATAAGTATTAAAGTGATTTACTGGCTGAATGATTTCACCTTCAAGGTCTTCAAAGTGAACACATGGTTTCTACATTTTTTAGCTTTGCTGAAAATCATGGCCTTGGTTTTCTTTGTATTGAGGACCATCTCTCTGGCACAGAACCATGATTGAAGATTATTAAATTATTTTTGCAGGGTGACATAAAGGGCCTCTAAGTTCCTTCCTTTCTTGAAAATGACTGCAACATCTGCATAAAGAGCATTTCAGAGGATGGACAAGCAAAGGGCAGGTCATATAAAAAAGTGAGATAAGTAAAGGTCCCAAAATTGAACCCCACAATTAACTTTAAGAAAACTGGAATAATGGTTCTGATTAATAGTTCTATTTTCATGGCCTGAATGATAATCCCTGAACCAGTTGATAACATCTTCACAGAAATATGAGATAGAGAGAGAGAGAGAGAGAGAGAGAGACAGAGACAGAGACAGAGGCAGAGACAGAGACAGAGAGAGCGAGAGATAGAGAGAGAGAGAGAGAGAGACCACAGCAACAGATCATGATCAATGGACATTGTTCATGAACACCATCAAGGCAGTCTCAGTGTTAGGTAATCAACAAAACTCATGCTGAACATGAGTCAAAAGACAATACTTGGGTAAAAAATCAAGAGTCTGGTCCATAACAATGCACTCACACATCTTTGACATAGAAGCCAAAAGAGAGATAGGTCTGTAATTCGACCTAACCGATTTAGGACCTGACTTGTGGATTGGATATATAGTCGATGCTTTCCAAATGGATGGATAAATACTATGACAAAAGAGGGTTGCCCATCTTAAAGGGCAGACCACGTTGTCCCTATGACCCAGACAAGAATTAGTGGAGGCTGTGGAGGGGGGATTACCTACAGTGAGGTCACAAGGTAGGCGGGGAAGGAGAGAGGGGGGAATGCAGATGAGCAGCCCAGGATTGGTAAGACCAGGCAGGGGGTGGGGCTAAAGAGGGCTTAAAAAGGGCTGCACTGGAGCAAGAAGTCACAATTTGCTCCAGAGGAATTTTTCCTAGGGAAGCACAGCAGTTTGGCGGACTAAGTGGATTTTCAGCCATGGGGCTGGTTAGCATAGAGATAATTTGGATTTAAAAAAAAAAACAATATATATATCTGGTTCAGTAGCGAGAGAACTGGAGAGATTTAAGTAAAGCTTCAGCAGCAGTAAGTATTGCAAAAACCGACCTGCGGGAAAGGAAAAGAAAGAACTCTACGAAAGGATGGGGCATTACCACTCAGAGTGAGATAGCAGAAAGTATTGTGTCCAGGCAGGGCATCGTGGGAGCATATAAGATACAAGTAAGCGTTTGCGGCTGTTGAGAGAAAGTACATACAGGTATTGGAGGAGCGAGTCACCAAGCCAAAAGGCATTTGCAGCCGACGCGTGTTGATAGGAACACAGCCGGAGCTGCTCGGGGGGGTGGCGTACAGTGAGTAGGCGGGAGAGGGACAAGTGGTTGGTCAATGGAGAACCCAGGTGCTGGAAGTGGGGTGCACCGATAAGCGATAGGTGGGCGGTTAAGAGGTTGGGCAGCAAGAGCCTGAGAGGTTCCAGTAAGGGGAGTAGGTGAGGCACATGGTTAGGGGTTAACAGCTGAAGCAAGGAGGGGAGAAGGGCAAAAGGAATTGGGGAGCGATGACAAAGAGGCTGGCACTGCGAGGGGATGTGGATCGGGATACGGGTGCACGGGTAGGGAAGCGAGGAAGAAAAGTGAGAAGAGCAGCTGGCTGAGAGGCATGGTGAAGCAAGGAAGGCAATGAAAAAAATACATATAAAGCAGTTGTTTGTGAGAGGGGAGAAGGAAGGGGATGAGCAACAGGACTGGGCCTACCATGGGGGATGGCAGTGGACGTCATCACCACGCGGTAAAAAAGGCATGGGGTGGGTGAAATTGTGCGTTTTTTCATTTTTGCATGCCAACACTGGGAGAGGGTGTCCCGAGGCAGGATACGGGATGGAGGAGTGGCTATGGCTAATGGGGGGAAAGGAACAAGGGTCGGGGGAGTCATTAGGGGAGCTTGGAAGGGTGGGAGCCAGCAGGAGCAGCAAAGCCTGGGCCTACCGCGTGGGATGGTGTCTGACATAATCACCACGCTGCAGAAGACCCGGGTGGGTGAAGACAAGGAGTACAGGAGGCGCTGGATAAGACAAGGAGCCTATATATATATATAAAAATTAAAAAAAATAATAAAAAGGGGGTTTGAGAAGTCCACAGTACAGTGCTCCTGCACAGTGGTGGGGTACACCTCGGTTGGTATAAGGTTCAACAGGAGGGCAGAAATTCAGATATACATATAAAAAAAAAAAATAATAATATATATAGGGAAGAGGGCCGGTATTATGCAGGGCACACAGGAATGGCGGGGTGCCATTAGGACCACTGGCTAGCAACTGACCAAATAATCATGGGTGGCAGGTGCGGAATGCCTCATGCCAGGGTGGGGTGAGCAAAGGGGTTCCAAGTAGGGAGGAATTTTGATAGGAACTGGGGGGTTGGAACCACCAGATGTGGGGCGGACACAGGCCCTGCAGCAGGTGGGGTGGGGCATGCAAAGCAGGGGCGTGGGAGGCACAGGGAAATGCCGGGAAGGAAGCCAGAGCACAGGGGGACAGCTATGGGGGGCAGAGGGAAGCGAGGTGAGCAAAAAAAAAAGTGAAGGAATCTATGTTGATGATGTATCTTTTCTGTCTTTTAGGTACGAGAAGATGGCACCAAAGAAAGGGAAAACAAATAAGGAGGAGTGCTATCGAGCAGTCATGGACTTGGTGGAAAAGGCCAACTGGCTACTAGAGGTGGTAGAACCAGAAGGGGTTGAACAAGGTACTAAGAGGAAGGGGAGGCAGGCAAAGGGGCAAGGAAGGAGAAGAGGGTGCCAAAGCGAACTTGGGTGCTGGAGCCCGGGACCGAAGAGGGGGTGCCAGCTCCGGAGATGCCCCAAGATCGGCCCCCAAATAACACAGTACCTTCTCCTGCTTTCTGCCCCACACCAACACCAGTGCTCTGCACCCCACTGGCCCCACTGCTAGGGCCAGGACCTACACCTGCACCAGGAGATCCCACACCGGGACCAAGCGGCCCGCAACCAAGCCCTGCAGGTAATCCAGTGGTAACACTGGAAAGCAGTGTAAAGGAATATGTGGAGCAGATGCTGAAAAAACTGGAGAAAGCATTAGGTGAAATAAAAGGGGCAGGGACAAGTGGGGAGAAGGGGGAGTGGGCCCACACCCAGTAGGGAAGTGGGAGCACCAGGGGTCAGACTAGCGGATCACTTGCCATCGGCCATAAAAAAATATGGAAAGGGGAATATGTTGATGTATTCATCTTAATGAATGTGGACAACGTGGACAAGCTTGAAGAAAGGGACAGCTTAAAGAAGAAGGATATGGCGGCGGCAGCAGTGCTGTTAGGAAAGGGGGAAGAGTAAAAAGCAGGAAAAGGGAAGACCTGGGACAACTGGTCCACAGGTTTTACCTATTTCATGGCTATCACCATCGAGAAGAAGCCGGAGTTAGTAACCCCGCTCTTGACCTACTCCCTAATCATTAAGAACGCATACAAAAAAGGGGGGCATAGCTGGCTGAGATACAATGAGAAGTTCAGAAAGAGGATGGCACATTTTGGGGACATAAAATGGGATGTGCGGCACATAGACTTGTGGCTAGAAATCTATACAGATCCAACAGACTAGAAGGCCGAAGGAGAAAGGAGAGGCGGAACAGTGTTAAAGGCCTGTTGGGGATACAATCGGGCATTTTGTTCTTGGCCTAATTGCTGATTCTGGTATGTTTGCGCAAAATGAGGGGGGCACCATCCAGCGAAAAGGTGCAGATACAGTTGGGAAAAGAACAGTGAGGGACAGGAGCAGATGCACCAGCAGCCCTTTCGGACAAACCAAGGGGCATTGTGCGGATAGCAGTGGGGAAGGGGAAACAGAGGCAGGTCAATTGGGGGAGGGAGGGGTCACTAATACCAGACCCGGTACCAGGACAACTGAGTTGGCGAGGGGCAACTTTAGGCTGGTGCAGACACCAATCAGGGTGACTGCAATTCAGGAAGGTTTGGTGGGCTACTCTGACCAGGTGGCAGCCAAGGAGCTTGGAACAGGTTTTCGTTTAGGTTTTAGTTTAAAGTATCGGGGTTGTCAGAAGGGGACAAAAGCAAAGAACCTTAAGTCAACTCAAGGTAAAAGTGCTATGCTAGCATGATTAATTCAAAAGGAAGTGGCAGCAGGATGGGTGGAAGGCCCTTTCGAATCACCTCCGCTGCCAAGCTTACCTGTATCTCCATTGGGTTTGGTCCCCAAAAAACAACCGGGGGAGTACAGGGTGATACACCACCTTTCATACCCGGAAGGGGACTCGGTTAATGATGCCATAGGGAAGGAAGACAGCAGGGTTACTTACTCCACATTGGACGAGGCAGTGTGACTTATTAGGGCCAAACAGGAGGCATGGCTAGTAAAGACGGACATAGAATCCGCATTCCAGCTATTACTGGTATGGCCAGCAGATTGGGACCTGCTAGGTTTCCAGATAGAAGGGGAGTACTACTTTGACAAGGCCATGCCTATGGGGTGCTCGATAGCATGCTTCATTTTTGAGATGTTTAGTACCTGGTTGCAGTGGTTGTTTCAGAGAAGGTTTAGGTACCGGACAGTGGTGCATTACCTCAATGACTTTTTGTTCATAGGGGAGGGCAGAGAGGAGACGGAGAAGATGCTGAGTGACTTCAAGGCTTTATGTCAGGAAGTGGGGGTGCCACTAGCAGAAGACAAAACAGAGGGGCCACTCCAGAAGATAGAGTTTTTGGGTTTGGAGCTGGATACAGTACAGGAGCTGTACCGGCTACCAGAGCTGAAGGTCATGAAGCTACAGGTGTTGTTAAAGCAGGTTGGCAGGTGCAGGAGTGTACAGCTCTGACAGGCTCAGTGACTAATGGGGCATCTGAACTTAGCATGCAGGGTCATTGCACCAGGACGCACGTTTACACGGTGGCTTGCATGGGCAATGAGAAGGGCAAAGCAGCCCCATCACTGGATAGACCTTAATAAAGGCACTAGAGAAGACATGACAGTGCAGGAGCACTTCCTGCAAGCTTATAATGGTCAGACATTCTGGCAGGTGGAGTGGCTTTACAACATGGACCTTCAGCTTTACACGGATGCAGCGGGGGGGCAGTTATGGGAGGGTACTTTCAGGGTAAGTGGTTCGCTGAACCATGGCCCGAAGAATGGGTTGAAGGGAAAGTAATGAAGGACATAAAGTTCTTAGAAATATTTCCCATATGGGTGACAATGGTGGTATGGGGAGGTGAGCTTAGGAACAGGCAGGTCACCTTTTGGAGTGATAATCAGGCAGTGGTGGAGGTGCTGAACAAAAAACGTACCAGGTCAGAGAGGGTAACAGGGGTTCTAAGGAGGATGGTGTGTTTAGGATTGACCCTGAATATGTCATTCAGGGCTAAGCACATTGACAGAGTGGAAAATGGTATAGCTGACTGCCTCTCCCGCTTGCAGATGGACAAATTCTGGACCATCGCACCCGGAGCAGAGGCTGAGGGGACTACCATTCCAGCTTCTGTATGGACAATTGGATCAGGGAAGCAGAAATATTGTTCCAGAACTCCTGGGCCCCAAGGACCCATAGAGCTTATGAGATGTCATGGAGGGTATTTCAGAAATTTCAGGAACAAAACGGTGGACTGGTAAGTGGGGCAGTAACACAGGAACAGGTGGCTAGATTTATAGTGAAAGGGTGGCAACAGGGTGGGGCACATGCTACTATGGGGGTGCATTTGGCAGCCATAGGGCAAGTATGCAACCTGAAAGGTTGGGGGGAGCCCACAAAAAGCAACCTGACTCGCAGAATGATGCAGGGTTGGGCCCGGGGGACAGACAAGAAACAAGACATTAGGAAACCAATAAGGGAGAGCATGCTTGCAAGGCTAGTGGGGGCACTGCACCACATAGCGAGTTCAAGTAGCGAGGTGTTGGTGTTTCAAGCCTTGTATCTGACAATGTATGGTGGGGCTTTTAGGTTAAGCGAGGTAGTGGGGCACAATGGGAAGGACGACGGAAGGGGACTGCAATGGGAGGATACAGAGTGGAGCATGGCGGCAGTGGTAATAAAGGTAAGACGGTCAAAAACAGACCAAAGGGTCAGGGTGACAGAGTCCATGCTTGGAAGCATAGCACAACCATTTGCCCAATGGGGCTTTTCAGTGCGCTTACGCAGCAGGCGGACGACGGTGAGTGGTCCAACCTATTCACATCGTAATGGAAACCAGTCACCGATATCAGGACGGCGTGCCGCGCAAGGGCCTTAGATTTGGGTCAACCCTTGGCAGGTTACTCTTCACATTCATTCAGGATTGGGGCAGCATCAGAGTTGGCTGCTCAGGGGTGCACAGCTGGGGCAATCATGGAAAAAGGGAGGTGGAAGTCTGAGCGGTATAAGAAGTACATACACAAGGTTCCACAATAATGTGTTTCTTTTTTGTCTCCCATAGCAGGTACGACCGGTGGGGGGAGGGAAGACAGGCATTTCACTAACAATAGTATGTTTTTCACATACAGGAAAAACCAAGAGGCTAGATGCATGGATTTGTGGTTATTCGTTTATCCACTGGGCGAAGAAATGGGCAACCAGGAGACAAGGGGGAAAACAGTTGTACCTGAATATTGATGCCATCTGGTTGAGGTGGAAAGGTCAAAGGGGAATGAAGTGGGCTCAGTTGCTGCCGGAACTGAGGGAGGTCAGGAAGGTACACGGGAGACCAGACCTCATCATCATACATCTGGGTGGCAATGACTTGGGGACACGGCCATGGTTGGACTTATTTTACCACAAAAAAAAGGATGTGGAGTCAATTAAGCAATGGTGGCCTGAAGTGACGTTGGCCTGGTCAGATGTAACCCCTAGGAGGGTGTGACGCTATAAGGAGAGCCACAAGGGTATGGACAGGGCTAGGAAGAGGATGAATGCTTGTGTGGCAGGTTATTTGAGGCCTTGGGGGGAATGGTCATTCACCATGCAATTCAAGAAAGGGTAGACGGATATTTCCAGGGAGATGGTGTACACCTCTCAGACCTGGGTCTAGCACTGTTTAACCAAGAAATGGCTAACGCCATTGAGGGGTGGATAAGGAAAAGAGCACTGGCTAATGCAGCATGGATTTAAAAAAAAAAAAGGGGGTGAGGGGAGAAAGGGGGGAAGTCCACCGTCCATCACAAGCTGGAGGTGGACTAGTGGAAAAAGGAGGACTAGGAAAGGAAAGAGCAGAGGAGTTCTTTAAATAAAACAGGGCAAAGGTCACAGGGAGATAGGACAGAGGCAGGGTACGGATTTACGCTCATACCCTTGACAACAAAGAGGAAGAAAGGGGGCCCCCTCCCATGACATACGTCTGGGGGGGACAAAAGGAAGTGATTGACACAGTGTATGTATTTGTATAATTATAAGCAATATGATTGAACTGTGTTTAAAGGACAATGAGAGTGATCAGTTATTGTAAAGAATGAAAACTGGAGTCTCAGTAAACTTTTGCCGAACACAGCAACCACAAACATTTATGTCTGTGTCTTTATTGGCCAGGTTCTGGGGACAGAGAGTGTTACCCATCTTAAAGGGCAGACCACGTTGTCCCTATGACCCAGACAAGAATTAGTGGAGGCTGGGGGGAAGTGGTTACCTACAGTGAGGTCAAAAGGTAGGCGGGGAAGGAGGGGGGGGAGCGCAGATGAGCAGCCCAGGATTGGTAGGGCCAGGCTGGGAGTGGGGCTAAAGAGGGCTTAAAAAGGGCTGCACTGGAGCAAGAAGTCACAGTTTGCTCCAGAGGAATTTCCCACCCACCGTCCCTATTAGAAGTAGCAGAAGGAGCGCTGTGGTAGGTGGAGCACAGTGGTAAAAGACTACAAATCGGACTGCAGGAGGTGGACTGCAGAGAATAAGGAACAGGAAAAAGGAGGACTAGGATAGGAAAGAGCAGAGGAGTTCTTTAAAGAAAACAGGACAAAGGTCACAGGGAGATAGGACAGAGGCAGGGTACGGGTTTACGCTCATACCCTTGACAACAAAGAGGAAGAAAGGAGGCCCCCCCATGACATACATCTGGGGGGGACAAAAGGAAAGTGATTGACACAGTGTATGTATATTTATAATTATAAGCAATATGATTGAACTATGTGCAAAGGACAATGAGAGTGATCAGTTATTGTAAAGAATGAAAACTGGAGTCTCAGTAAACTTTTGCCGAACGCAGCAACCACAAACATTCGTGTCTGTGTCTTTATTGGCCGGGTTCTGGGGACAAGGGAAAAATGTAACCATTTAGTAAGGGGAAGAACAATGCTTTCTCTTGCCAGTCTTAGCAGCCTAAAGTCATGGGGTCAGATTTTCAAAGGTCAGGGAATGACACAGGGTGCTTGCGTCAAAAACAACTGATGCAAGGAGTAGGCTGCATCAAACTTTACACCGATTCTGAATATCAAAGGGTGTTTGCATCAAAAATAGGTCTGCATGCACCAGAATGGCTTGCCCCATGCTTACACCAAACAAATGCCTGCGCCATGTTGGAAGGAATGCCTGCATCACTGAATTGATGTACCATCCCTTAACATGGGATTTTCAAAAAATGCCAGTCCTGTCCTTTTGCCTAAGATTTATGTCACTGTTAGACCAGCCAGAGCTGATCTAAGGGACACAAGAGCATATAAAGAGATCCACTGCAAGTGGTCATACCTGACTATGCTACTATTAAGGGCCAGTATTCTCCTGCAGGACTAGTTTAGAACATTTTGGGGCCTTAGTCTTGGCCATTTCATCTGATGTTTTTTTTTTACTCAGCTTGCATCATTCTCATCCTTTGCGTAATTTTTTACTCAAGTTGCACCATTTTTTTTGCCTCAGCTGGCACCATATTTTTGACTCAACTTGCACCATTTTTTTTTGACTCAGTTGCAGCATTTTTTTACTCATTTTCCATCATTTTCATTCCTTGGTTCATTTTTTGACTTAACTTGCACCTTTTATTTTGATGCAGCTTACGTCATGCTCATCCCTTACACCATTTTGATGATGAGTGGAACTCTTGCGTCAGTTTGGGGTACTTTGTCACAGAGGACGCTTTTCTTACAAAATATGGCACAAAGTATTTGGTGCACCTAGATCTGACTCAAGCTGATTGTTTGATGCAGCTTGCATGGATCTAAGTGCCCTTTGAAAATCCAACACATGGCCATCAATTCCAATAGATTAGATGGGCATGCTTTTAGTTTAGCCAAGTAACTCAAAACCTAATCGGAGAAAGAATTAAAAAAAAAGAATTTAGGATGAGTCTAAGAGGCAAATGTAGCTTTATCATCATTAATGGCAGCATACATTGTTAAATTCATTTGCTACATGGAAAGATAACCAAAAAATTGTTGAACTTATCAGCCGGGGGGGGGGGCACTCATGACCTCACCATTTAATCAATGTCCTTCAGAAATTACAGGGGTTATGAGCAGCATTCAGCTGTTTAACATTATAATATTCCATTTTAGATTTATGAATACATTTACAGAGGTTTCTAGCTTGTTTGTAATCAATCAAGTTTGACTGGTTAAGTTTTTCTTTTTAATGAGCCAACTGCTTATTATTATTGTGGTCCCGCAATAATCTCAATAAATAAAAAAAAAAACAATTAACTTCTGTGACCTCTAGTCTGATTTTTTTTTTTTTGAAGGGACCTGTAAATTACAGAAGTAACTGAAAATCTTACAAAAATGGTCACAAGATAAATTTTTGTCTGAAACAGAATCGAGAAAAGACCAATCATCAAAAAAATAGGGTGGCTTTCGCAATATGCAATAGACTTACTTATTTTTGCAGACCAGTTACAGTAGACTGGACTGTGGTCACTCATACTGACAGGAAGGACACTATAACTTTGAACCCTAGTGGGATGACTGACCACAATCCAGTTCTGAGTAGACTGGTAGCCTGCTTTGTGATTTACCTTGTGGTAGGTGTAATAATTTGTAATTCTAAAGAATGGAATAATTCATGAAAATTTAACAGAAGATTTGTCACTTCGATTCTAGTTAGTCGTCCATCAAAATCCATTCCGTTTCTTCAAGAATGAACTACCAAATGTTCAAATCAGTTTCTTACTGACTTCAATGTGACCAGGGAGAATATATATACATATTTATATATTATAGCTGCATGGTAGTGCACTTATAGTTAGGGTTAGTACGAGCATTTAATGTTAAAGGCCAGTTTTTGCAGCATAATAACTTTGGGCAGGTTTAACAGATCTGCTTGACATTTCACATGTGTCATCAGAAGGGACAGGTCTATTGACATGCTAAATTTGGGTTGAATCCATTGTGTGGTTCATGAAATACAGAGTGTTGAAAAAAAAATAGATTTTTATGTGTTTTGCTGTTTTTTTGTCAACCTGTATCTCAGATATGGCTGTAGCAACATGGCTGATATTTTGAGGGTAGAAAACGTTGGCCTCACAGATGTGCCTTTTGAAGGTTTGGTTAAACAATATTAATCCATTCCAAAGTTATTAAACTTTGTTTTTCCTATTATTTCCTATGGGCACAAAATTGATGTCCCTGGTGGCATAGGATTTTATGCCAAAGTTTAGTAATGGGCATACAATTCTATGTCAGAGCAGCTGTCCGGCATAGGATTGTATGCCAAAGTCTCCTGCTGAAGGGTACAGGTTCAGGTCTGCACTCCCATCCCCAAAATGACTGTGGGGCACTGGGGAGCCCACTCCCAGTGTCCAAAAAAATCATTTTTTCCCTTGAAAAAAAGTAACAGTCCCCCAGCATATTTTTTTTTTAATTTGATGCAGGATCCTGCATTTAAGTGCTTGCTTTTGCCAACATTTGTGTGCCCAGTCCCCGGGTTGGCATTTATCCTCCCCTCCACTACTATGGCACACCAGGGAGCCCACCCTCAGTGTGCTGAATGAATTCATATTTTTTCGATACTATGATGCCGAGTCCTGGTGCCGAATGTCTCCCCTGAGCCCATTTCCATTGCTGACAGGGGTGCCCTATCCCCCTGTTGGCATTATGTATCCCCCTCAACTCATGTGGCACATTGGGAGCCCACCCCAGTGTGTCCACATTTACTTTTAATTTTCCTGTAAATAAAGAAAATTGTCCCTGATGTCTTTTTTTTAAACCTGTAATAAAGAAAATGGTCCCTCATCATCTCCCCTGTCCCCCTCCCTCATCTCCACTCTCCCACTGAGTACCCACCTTCCTGTACCCCCCTTACCCGTAGTTACCTCTGGAGGTCAGGAGTAGTGATCTTCTCTGGACCAGGATATGTCTGTACTCTTCAAAGCCCAACCACAAACCAAGAAATCAAGGTAGGTTCATATTATGGCTGTCAATGGGGTTTTCAACTTATGTTAATATCTCAGCCATTTTTAGGAATTTTTACCCCAAATTCTCAATACAGGATTCATGGGACCCCACCTCATAAACAATGTCATTGTCATTTCCTTATTCAGTCCAAAAAGGTGATTTTGTAGTCACTATGTGGAATCACCTTTCTGGACTGATTAATAAAATGGCAGTGCCAGTGTTCACGAGGGGAGGTCCCAAAAAGTCCATGTTGATAATCTGGTGCAAAAATTCCCAAAAATGTCTGCATTACGAGTGTGTGTTGTGCAGTTTCTATGCATATTCGTAACTTTGCCAATTTTTTATATTTTCACTCCAGATTTTTAACCCTGAGATTTTTTCAGACCTTCTCATGAACAGTGTAGCTGTCATTTTTCACATCCAGCCCGAATGTGTTTTACACCTCTGGTGTAGAATGGCTTAGTCACTGTGTAAAATCAACTTTTGGGATGTACTAACGAAATCACAAGTACCACTGTTCATTAGGTGGGGTCCCAAAAAGGCCATGTTCAAAATTTGGTGCACAAATACACAAAAACTCCTGAGTTACATGCAGTCATTGAAATTTCATGATGCACATGTGTACCTTTTACAAATTTTAATATTTTCACACCAAATATTCAACATTGCCAGTTTTTCACACCAGCTCATGAACAATACACCTGTCATTTCTCACATCCTGCCTCAAATCTGTTTATGCAGCAGTGGCACAAAATGGCACATTTGCTGCTCTAAATCACCTTTTGAGACTGAGTAACAAAATGAAAGTGTCAGTGTTCATGAGGTGGGGTCCCAAAAAGGGCAAGTTGAAAATTTGCAGCAAAATTAAAAAAAAACTCACACTAAACTGGGATACCAATATTCTATCTCAAAAAGTAAGGAAATTAACAAAAAACTTTATTTAAAACAAAGTTAGGGTTCTACTCATAGCTCTTCAACCAAAGTGTTACAGGTCAGGAAATTGGATATTAGGGTTACAACTATTATACCCCCCCCACCAAACCCTACCACTGGAACTGCACCCCCAACCCTCCACACATCAACAAGCGTTGGGGTGTGACTTAAAGTCATGGGTCCCACCTCATCCCCCACCCAACCTTACCATTGCAACACCACCCCCCACCCTTCACACACCAACAAGTGTTGCAGTATGCCATAGGGTCATTGGCCCTATCACCCCATTCTCCTATACTGTTCCATGTCAGGTTCCTTACAGATATGATGAGGTGAGTGTTAGTGCCAATGACCCTAAGACACACCCGATGCTTGTTGGTATGTGGAGGGTGGGGGTGGTGTTGAGGTGGTGTGTGTCAGGGCCAATGACCCTAAGACACACCTCGACGCTTGTTATTTACAACAGTAAAAACTGCATTTGCAACACTTTCGAATAGTTTGTTAACTTTTCTCATAGACTATAATGGGATTCATTGTTTTTTGAATAACTTTTGAACCATTTAATATTTTTTCACAAAATTCTCGAAAGGCACATTGGGGACCCGGGCTGCATGTTCCCTGATATTTTCAGACTGATCGTGCAAACCAATGTGAGCTGTAGGTGTGAGCAAAGAAATGCACAAAACCCTGTAATTTATGCATTCGTTGGCACTCTGTAGCTCTGCAACTGTATATCCGACCATAATGAAACTTGGCAGGTCCAGAGATCTATGGTACCAGACTGTGAATTCTAAATGTCAGGCAAATCCTTTGTACAGTGGCAAAGTTATTAAGGTGAACAATTTCAGATGTAACCTTAAATGAAGCACTCAACCCTAACTATAGTGGCACTACCGTCTCTAAAACACTTATTGTAATTATTCTATTATTTCCCAAAATAATATTTGGTGATAAAAACTCACCACAGCCAGTTTGATTCTAAGGGAGGGGGATTCAACAACTTAAAAGTGTTTTTCTGAAATTAAGAACTTCCCCTTCCCCTTTTCCAAAGTCTCTCCATGCGTTAGGTTTTGTAACCTTGCTGAAGTATATCACCATCAAGGATGGCTTTATTTTAACTAGGTCTCAGACAGGTTAATTACATCAAATTTATTTTCAAATTTCCAGGTTTCCAATTCCACTTCCCTAGAGAGGATATTTAAGATATTTAGATGGGCTAAATTAAAATTAAGTTCCAGTTTACAAGAATCATTAATAACTCCAGTCAAAGGCTCAGACATGGGGCAGGGCAAACATTGACAGGTAGTAGAAGCAGAAGCAGTACTAACTGTCTAAATTTTTGATATTTGAGACACCTCAACCATTGTGACTTGGCTAATCTGTGTTTTTAGTAATTATATACTTTTACTGAGCCATGAAAATAGTCTTATTTAAGCATTTCATAACTAAGAAAAGTGGTATTGTAATTAATGTCAAACAACATTAAATAACCTAAGAAACTGGCATGATTAATTTTTCAAAACAAGTACTCGTATCAGGTAGATTTAAGTGTCCAAGTTATTTACCCATGAAGAAAATACATTAAAATTAAGTTCAGTGGACCAGGAATTGTTGCAGTAATTAGTCTCAAACAAACAACAACCCACCACTGGCTGAGGTAAGGTATGGTGCCCAGACAAGTACTGGAACAGATCAGCAGCAGACATTAATGAATGCATTGTAAGAACAACAAGAAACATAACATAACACAGATCCAACAAATGACCCATTTTCTTATCTACAAGACCAATAAAATATAATAAAATCAATATCTTCAAGCTAAAAGAAAGAAAAAAGAAAAAAAAATGACATAGCAGCCTCCCTGCAGCCACCTGCAGTAGACTCCTGCTCACTCCACCACACATGTGGCAGCCATTCACACAGGAAGCAACTGTGCAGAGAACTGGTGGAGTTGGTGGAGTTGATTAATGGTTGGGTTGATTAATGGTTTAATTGGAAGCACTTGAATAATTTATTATTTAAACACTGGTTTGTTTATGTTTGGTCACTCCTCCTGACAAATGGGTAGCGTTGCCCCGAAGCGTCAAGTCTGGAGAAGGAGTAGAAACTTGATTTTTTCTGGCATTGTACCTTGATTTTTATCTGCTTACAATAGTAAGTGTCTATGTGTTATCATTTTTTATATATAATAAATATTATATTACTCTCCCTGAATAATCCGGAGTGCTGGAATTTTTTCTAATGTATATATCTTTGCATTTTTTCCAGCAACCGTTATATCCACGGGCACAGCCTGCTTGTTTTTTTAGATCCTATAAAGTGGATAATAATTTTTGGCTGAAGCACTGGAGCGGTTTAATTAGTACAGCAGTGATGACAGAAAAGAGGAGGTTTCTACTTTCCAAAATTGTAAGAAGAGGCCATATTTTGAGCCATTGGTTGCGTAAAATTAAATCACTAAACAGTAGGGTTGCCACCTTTGGATGAGGCAAAAACTGGATCCTAAGCTCCGCCTCTAGCCCCACCCCTTTTCATGACTCATGCACTGTTCCTCCAATAAAAGGCAACACTTAAATAGCAGTGAAATAAAAATGTTAAGATACTGTACTGTGCCTGTTAAAGTTACTTTCTGAGGTTCTTCCGAATTATTTATTTATTGACATTGGTTTACCAGATAAACATACAGAGATGAAAGAAATCTCATTTCCAGATATGATTTGGGGAGAGTAAGGGAAATACTGTAAATAACATACAACAGTATATATACTTTATATCTTTTTCTGCCTCCATTTCCTGTTCTTGTCCACAGTACTATTTCAAAGTCAAAAAAGTGATCATACTTTTTTCTTGTGGGGAAAAAATAATTTAAAACATTTAAAAATGCCTACATTTTGTTAGAAATGATAATGTTTACCAGCAAATGAAAGTGGAGGACAACTGGCTCTGTTACTGTTACAAAAGGTGGGGGCAGCTGTGCTGCTATGCCACTTTAAGATGCAGTGGAAAGATTAGCTTAAGTAAGTGCTCATGGTGTTAATGACCATACTTTACACCTCCCAGGGTGACTGCATTCACAAACAAAAGGCTACACTGACAACAGAACTTGTTTGTAACCTGGACATGTAGCTGAAACAATGAGTGATATGACAAAATTTGTTTCAAAAGTATGTGAGCACTCAGAATGGCTCAAAAACCTGACCAGCACAGAGCAAAACCAGATTACCTGATAGGGAACCTGAAAACCTGATCACCAGGTAAAAAACCTGACAGGTGGCAACCCTACTAAACAGTGAAAATAAAAGACTAAGTGAAGCCGATGGCATTCTCACTATCCAGCATGAGCTTGGCTAAAGATAGAACAACCATGGATTTAACTGGTGGGTCTGGCACTGACATTGAAACTAATGTGGGACAATCAGCAACAGCCAAAGGTAACATCAAAGTTATTTTTAACAAACTAGAAAAGGCTGTTCTCAAATAAGTTGATTTGCATTACAACATGTTGTCTTTAAAGAAATATCTAGTTGAAAAATGGGTACCCATGGGACTAAGAATAACTAAATTGCCAGCATGTGGGCTTGAAAAAATGCACTATAAGGAGAGATGGGAGAAAATAATTAATACCTGCTCAAATGACTTAATTCAAGTGCAAATCAATGAGGATGAATATAATCATAAAGAAATTACTTAAGAAATTGAAGCGCTTCATAGTCAGTTAGAGACATTTGGAGATGTACCATTAATAAAGGAACTGGATAAAAAGCTTACTATTAAGGCAAAAAAACAAGAAGAAGATTTAATTATAAGAAAATGTACAAAACTGATAAGGGATGAGAATGATGACTTGAGTGGTAAAATTTATAAATGGCATAATGAGAGGAGATTTAGATCCAGAGGACATAATAGGAGAAGGTCCTCAGCACAAAGCACTAATTATTCTGGCTCTGATACAGCCTCATCTGCTTCCAATCAAAGTTCAAGATCATCAAGCACCAAGTCGACTAAACATGCGGCTGGGACCTCTGCTCCAAAAAAAGGAAAAAAAAAATATTAGAAGAGGACGTATAGGGAAGCGGGGCAACCACTCAGTAAATTATGGACTTGATATTTCTCTGGACATTACCAATCAATCTACAAGTACCAGTAGCACAGTTATTAATTTAACAAGTAATGAACTTACTGATGATCAGAAATTTTTGTTGTCAAGTGGCTTGTCTTTTGTTCCAATATACAAATGTAATGAATTTCATTTGCATTGTGACTTGTTTTGTCTGTTTTGTAAATTTAATCTAAAAAGGTTTTTTGCAGGTACAATGGATGATTCTTTAGAAGAATTAAGCACTCCCATGGTGAGTGGTCAAGTTGATGTGGAGTACTCTGATTTATTAGTGCAGGATACAAAAGTAAATGTTAATATGTTGGATCTTTTTTCTGATGAAGAGTTACAGGTTTTTTTGCAGGAGGCAGGTGCTTTAGAACAACATAGTGAGGAACTGATAAGTGGAACATCTGTTGATACTGCTTTAAAAATAAAAGCGGTCCTGCCAAACTTTAAAATCTCTTCAAAATTTGTACATCCACCCATCCCCAGGTAGTGAGGCCATTCATGTATTCCAAAATTTAGTCTTGGATGATGTTAGATTATATCTATAAAAATTACAGAAAACCCACAATTAGGACAATTTAACTAAGGGGTGAACAAGTAGCATTAGAACTTAAGAAAATGAAGGACATCATTATAAAACCCTTACATAAATATAGTGGTGATGCAAAAATCTTTTTATGAGAAAGAAGCCATGCAACAATTAACAGATCCTTTAACATATAATGAATTAAAAGAGAATCCATTAAAAACATATAAAGAATACCTTTTGGACCTTTTGAATGGGGCATTGAGTAAAGAATGGATAACGGGGAATGATTTTGATTTTCTTAATACTCAGTTTCCACACATTCCAGTATTTTATCACATCCCTAAAATCCACCAAAATAATCAGACCCCACCTGAGAGACCAATTATTTCAAGCTAGTGGGTCCCTAACTGAACCATTGGCACTACATTTAGATAGTTTTTTGAAGCAAAAGGTCACAAGGCTAGAGTCCCACCTGAAGGATACTACTCAGGTTTTGCAGGAGATGGAAAATATACAATGGGAGGAATCCTATTGGTGGGTCACAATTGATGTGACATCACTGTATACTTGTATTGAACACAATTTGGATTTAAGGGCAGTCGAGAAAATGTTAAAAAATTCAAATTTATTGTATCCGGTAGAATTTATTTTGCTAGCATTAGAATTTATTCTAACATTGAATTTTTTCTTATTTACAGTAATGGGTTATTTCTTTCAACAAACTAGGGGAACTGTGATGGGGTCTCCAATTGCATCATTGCATGCTAATTTGTTTGTGGGCTGGTGGGAGCGTGAGACTATACAGAATCCAGAATGAAATCCCTTTTATTCTAGTGTAGTTTATTACAGGAGATTCATTGATGATTTACTAATTATTTGGAATGGTTCAGAAGTGGAATTGAAATATTTTATAGCTTATTTAAATAATAATGAACTTGGATTGCAATTCACCTCTCAATTCCATCAGAGACAGGTAAACTATTTTGCTATAACATTAATGGGCCAGGTTAATGGAGAGATAAAAACCAGAGTGTTCAGAAAAGAAACTGCAGGAAATAGTATCCTGCATAGACATAACTCTCATCTATTATATACAATTGAGACATTACCATATGGACAACTAATATGACTTAAAAGAAATTGTACAGAACCGCATGACTTCAAGGAGGACAAAAATTACTTATTTGACAGATTAAGTGCAAGAGGTTACACAGAGAATGTATTAAATAAAACTTTGGAAAAGGTTAACATAAAAGTAAGAAAATATCTCTTACAGTATAAAAAGAAAAAAGAAAGTCAGTAAAGAGTGGTCTTCTCTACCAAATATGAACCTGGCTCAATGGATGTGTGTGCCATAATTAAAAAACATTAGCATGCTATGAGTGCAGATCGAGATTTAAAGAAGGTAGTTGAGGATGGACCACTCATAGCTTTCCGAAAGGGCAAAAGCATGAAGGACATTTTAGTCCTAAGTGAGTATGAAAAAAACCTTTGGATTCATGCTCCTGGTTAAGTGTGAAGCCAAAAGTTTTTTTTTTACTGTATAAGAGATGCAAAACCTGCAAATCAGCAGTACAGTGAAAATCTTTTTTGATCCCTGGTCCTGACAGATTAAGAGAAGTTAAATTGGATCATTTTTTGACTTGCTCCTTGAAGTTTGTTTTATATGCTCTGTGGTGCACCTGTGGAGAGGTTTATATAGGACCAACCACAAGGAGCTTAAAGGAAGTATACACAAGAACACTTTAGAGCTATGCAAAAGAAAGATTTAGAACATTCCAATTGCTAGACACTTATCAACACTAGTGGAAACAACTGTCCATCAAATATTATACATGGCTACATGTACCTTACAACAAGAGGGGGGTGATAGGCAGACTGAACTAGATAAAAGGGAATCAAAATGGATATTTGTGTTGAAAACCTTGAAACCAAAATGATTTAATGATGTTGTGGACTGGAAGCTGTTTATTTAGAAATTACAGAATCTATTAGGAATAACATTAAAATGAAATTAAAAAAGGTTATTTTGGGGAAAGAGTTATTTTTGTTATACATTTAAGGAATATGAAAATAAGATTAAGATTTTCTGATGTTAAATTTAATTTGTAATTATTGTGCTGCAAGGATACATGTTTATGTAATGCATTTCTTAAACAGGATATATTAAGTAGCTGAAATTTCACTATCAGAAGATCAGACCTTAAGGAAGCATTGCCCCAAAGCACTGAGGCTGGAGAAGGAGTAGAACCTCACTTTTTTTTAGCATTGTACCTTGATTTTTATCTTCTTACAACAGTAAGTGTCTATGTGTTATCATTTTTTATATATAATAAATATTATATTACTCTCCTTAAATAATCCAGAGTGCTGGAATTTTTTCTAATGTATAAACCGGTGGAGTGACCCTGCTTTTAAGTATCACCTTACCACACCACACCCCACTTTGTCACCTCTGCAACCCACACCTGGTGGCTGCCACCACACTGGGAGGGTCAGAGGTGAATGAGGAGCTGGTTCATGAGAGGATGAATGTCAGGCAGCATGTTGTTGAGTCTAGGGAAGCCCAAAAAGTGAGTGTCAGGTCTTGCAGTGCAGTTCTGTGCTTTGTGGAGTGGCAGAAAGGTGTCTGGGGACAAGATCCCAAACCAAAGTTCTGTGACACATACCCGACAAATTCACCACTAGAATAGTGTTTGCAATGATTAAATAAGGGCTTATCTGAGGCATTCAAACTCATTTATTGTGCAACATCAAGTGTAGGACAAATAAATGCATGAAAGCTGAAATGTGCAATTTCAAGTTAAATAGTCAAATTACCATGCAGCTAAAAAACAAAAGAACCATCACATGTTGGTGTTAACATTGAGGCAACTAGTGGCCTGCAAGACAGCATGCATTCACGTTATAGGTGATGCACTACACACTGACTTTTCAACAGAATTGCCTTCCACAGAGCAACATACCACCAAAGCAACATAAAACATGATTGCTTGGCAAATCAGGAGGGTACTATTTTACTGCAAAAGCACTTCAAAATTATTAAAAAACAAAGTTTTTGAAGCAGTTATGCCATGGATTCTGGTCATTTATTAAGCAATGATTGCAACATTACCCAATTTAAAGCAACAGTTCATGCTAAATGAAACAAACTCTGGTCAGAGCCAATACAGCTGCAATATGATAGTAGTTATGCACCTGAGAAAAGTAAGAGGCTGCTTCACCCCATCTTTTGAGCCCCATAAGGGTCCATCATTCTATAGACCTTGTTGGAATGGCTGATGTGCTTTGATTGAGTCATGAGGTTTTGGATTTTATCAGTACATGGTACCCTACTGTTTCACAAATATATAATACTCCCCACATATGCTGCCTTGTTTCTTATCCCCTTTTATACCCCCCAACACATATGCTGCCTGGTTTCTTATCCCCCCTTTTACAGTATGCTGCTGGTGATGGTGAACCATGGTTATTCATCCCCTTTGCCAGCACCAGCAAGATCACCTGTTCCACACTACAGTATCAGCTTTAGATATGAGCTCAAGTTCTGTGTGTGAGATTTTAAAAGATGATTATAATAAGACTGACTCCTAGATCAGAGTGATAGCAACTGGGCCTCACTGATACATAATAGTTTATTTATTTTTATTTATTTAGTTTTTGTTGACCGGGTAAGTGCACTAGACAAATTCTGCCTATTTTCAGGCACAACCCAGGAGAGGGGGGATACAGATGAATGCCAACTGACCTTGAACCAGATTAAGCTGTTGGTGGCATTCTTAGTGAATGGGGGAAATTTGGCCAGAGCACCAGGGAAATCCCCCTATTCTTTTCGAGAAGTGCCATGGGATCTTTAACATCCACCTGAACTACCACCAGAACAGGAAGATGGGACTTCAGTTTAATGTCTCATCTGAAAGACTGCACCTCAGGAATGCAGCACCCCCATCATGCTGCACTACAGAGTCAGTATTGGGATTTTTAACCCAAGTTAGTTAATAATAATGAATAGATACTTAAAAGACAGCACACTTGAAGGTAATTTAATCTTTATTTACTTTGTATGCTTATTCATAAGACCATCACTGTGCAGAGTCCAGTATGTCTGTAGAACTCAGTGGTATTTAAAAGATTTGTACATAAACTGTCAGGTATATTAGTGCAATACAAGAAACTACCAATACAACCAGATCAAAACAGCCTTAGAACAGAATGGGGGGGCCTACCTATATAGCCAGATCAAAACAGCCCTACCACAGAACACTGGGTGGGGGGGGCCTACCTATACAGCCAGATCAAAACAGCCCTAGCACAGAACATGGGGGGGGGGTGGACCTACATTTACAGCCAGATCAAAAACAGCCATACCAGAGAACATGGGGGGTGTCTGCTTCCATGAAAACACCCAGTTATTCAATATCCACTAACTGTAACTAACTTCCAAATTCTAGTGGGTGATTTAAGCCCTTTTTTAACCCCCAGCACATCACCTCATCCCTGTCCTCCTGGAGGGTGACTTCCTCATATTCAATCCCAACAGTTGCTTAAAAATTCAACTCTTACTTCACCCCATGCACTGCTGACCTATTCTAGTCTCTTCCCTTCCACCTCTCCCCTCCTTCCTCTCCCTCCCATCTCATCCCCCCTTCTCCTTCTCCCTTACACTTTGGTCTTGTCGTGGAAATTTCCTACTTGTTATACAGAGACAAAAAAACAGTCTTGTGCAGAGTTCAAACCATTTATTCACGTATGCATACGGAGAGCCAGCTCCCCATGTTGTTATTGCATAGCTCTGATTACAATAGTAAGCCTCCTTCTCTTATACACTTGCCTAGTCACATAACAGTGTCATGGCACAATTTCATTGGACAGTAAACTTCATACAATACTGCTGTTAGTTGCTGATTGGTTATGCTAATACTATGTTAAATACAATACTGCTATCACTTACTGACTGGTTATGCTAATTATCATGCTAACTTACTTTAGCCACATCATCTATAAGGCATGCATACATTACTACAAGGACATGCTTGCTATGGAATTTTCCACCATCCACCAAGGACATGCTTGCTATGGAATTTTCCACTATCCACCATTTCATGAATATTGTTTCAGTTCTGCAGCCATTTTGTGGAGCCTTATGCACAGTGGTTTCTACAGCATTAGGTCAGAAATTTTCTTCCTCTACACTCCCCCCTTTTGATACCCTGTATCAACTTCTAAAATTCGATATCACAGTTATAATAAGGCAATTCTTGTGCATTCTGTTTTACTACGTCATAATTATGTATCACAGGTGATTGTACAGTTGGTGTAGGTGGGTTACAGGCTGTGTTACACATTTTCGTAAGCACCAGCTTTACACAAAGTACAACGAGCCATATACATAACAAGGCGATAATGCCAGCAGCAACATATGTCATTATTGTCGATCCCCATTGGCCAAATACATTTGTAATCCATCCCCATGGATTCCAGTCACCCTCAGACTTATTTTCACTCACAATTTTATTTTGTAGTTGCTGTACTTTGTGCAAAACTTCTGTCATGTTATCAGCCACATTTGGTACATAGGTACAACATTCTTCTCCAATTATTGCACATATCCCGCCCTGGGCTGCTAATACATAATCAAGAGCGGCTCGATTTTGTAATGCTACTAGTCTTAATGTTTTTGTTTTGGCACTCAAAAGGGTGAGGACTTCACTGGTTTCTTTTACCAGGGTGTCAAGTTCATAGCTTAGTTGATCAATATATTGCATGCTTTGTAGTACCCCCCAGAATGGGAAAAATCCTGCAGCTAACTTCTCACCCACTGGCACTCTTCTCTTGTCACTAGGTACTCCAGAACCTCCCGCACCTATGGCACGCTTTTGGTGGCGCATGCTGAGGTCATCGCCCTGTAATACATTATTATCATTTTGAGGGGGCACATACACTTGTACGGATGGGTGTAGTGTAGCTATGTAACAGCACCCGATCCATCCTGTTGGTAAAAACACATACACCTTTACCCCGCACACCCAGTACAGGCTGGACAAGGTACCAAACTTTTTTCCCTCTTTAAGCTCAGTTGGAAAATATATACCCTCACCATACCATGTTGTCATGTTACCATCGGACGTATTATAGGTATAAGAATAATTTTGTCCTGCATAATAATTATTAGAACAGCTAGACACCCTCACTTGTATATTTTCTCGTGTCTGTATCCAACTCCTACACACACAATAGGGGGCTTGGGTTTTTGGTCTGTGATCTAGGTGCAAGGGTTTTAAGGGTTTTCCCATTTTAGGGGGCTTATACCAGATGGCGAAGTGGTGTCCTTGAAATACAGTAACTTTGCCCTTATTTAACAAGCTCATGGACCAATTACCTCCACTATCCTTTGCATGTGCCATAGCAAATAAGAGTAAATATGTGTCATACCAGACCAAGGGTACAGGCTGCAAGTGCAGTCCTATGGCCGCAGAAAGTGGGGAATGCGCACACACATAACAATCACTTAGGTTAGTGTTAGTAACATGTAGCTTCATTAGAGTCCACCAGGTATTAGTAGTGTGTAGGGGTTCAAGGCTGCGGCTGCATCTCACAGTCTTGTGGTTTACTTTAATACTTATCAGAGTCAGAAGAACCACAGTGGCTCCCAGCACGCATGCCACCCCTTGCAGTCAATAAAACAGTCTTTTTCTTCATCTGTCCTCGGGGGCCGTCACCAACCGACAGTGGGATGCATGGATCCATGTGTCTCTCTCAGCGATCTTCACGGCTGTCTGTGTCGTATGGAGCACTTGGAAAGGACCTCACCACCAGGGATCACTCTACTTCTTTTGCCGAAAGTCCTTTATCACCACGAAGTCTCTGGGCTGTATGCAGTGTAGCGCTGCTGCTTCCGGATTTGGGCACAGGCAAGGCCGCCTTTACTCAAGGGTAAAAAGATCTCAACACAGCATTAAGGGATAAACAATAGGCAATCATTTTGTTATCTATACCGTGCAATGTTAACTTGCTTTGGGGAAAAGGTGCATTAGTCATTCTCAGAGGCCTACCCATCAGAATCTTGTGTGGTGACATACCCATCCACGTTGGTCTACCTCTCATACTCATTAAGGCCAAAGGCAGGGCCTTCACCCAATTAAGTCCTGTTTCTGCCATCAGTTTGGTTAACTTTACCTTTAAGGTTTGTGGTTTGCCCTTTCCACAGCCCCTCCAGACTGTGGATGGTAGGCACAGTGAGCTCTTAAATCAATTTTCAAAACCTCACATAGGCACCTGATAACTTCATTTGCAAAATGAGTACCATTGTCACTAGATATACTTGAGGGTAGGCCCCCGACTAGGTATAATATCCCTCAATAGGGCCTTTGCCACCACACAAGCAGTGCTTCTTCGAGCAAGGAAGGCCTCTACCCACTTAGAGAACATATCCACTATTACCAAACAATACCTGTAGCCCTCACAAGGGCTTCGTTCAATAAAGTCCATCATTATGTGTTCAAAAGGTCCTGTAGGAGAAGTATGGGCAGAGGGGGTTACTTGGAGTCCTATGCCGATATTATTTTGCATACATATAATAAATTTTTTACAAAAGTTTTCAGCATACAAAGAGAAACCTACAACATACCAATATTTATTTACAAAAGCCACCATCCCCCCTTTTGACACATGGTCGGCTCCATGAGCCAACTTGGCCAAAAAGGGAAATGTGACTGCTGGCAGGCAAAGTCTGCCATCGGGTGCCACCCATAGCTTTGCGGTGGCTTCATAGGTGCAACATGTTTGCCAGTTCTTTTTCTCCTTTTTATCAGCAGATCGTTGTATTTCAGCTACATCCCTGGCAGAAAAAAGATTTACTGGTTTTACTTCTTGAGAAAGCATTAACGGTAGTGGGGCAACATCAAGAGAGCTGCTCTTTTCGCAGCTGCATCAGCTCGGGCGTTTCCTTTTGATACAATGTCAGAAGCAGATGTGGTGGCTTGGCATTTCATGACTGCGACAGTCCTAGGCATTTGAATGGCCATCAACAGGTTTTCTACTAGTTTCATATGTGCAATGGGCTTTCCTGACAAAGTCAGGAACCCCCTGATTTTCCATAGTGTTCCAAAATCATGCACTACTCCAAAGGCATACCTGCTGTCCGTGTAAATGTTAACGGTTTGGTTTTTTGCTAAAACACAGGCCCTGGTTAATGCCAATAGCTCAGCGGCCTGGGCTGACAAGTGGGACAGCAGCTTATGGCTCTCTAGAGTAGTGCTTTCAGTACATACGGTGTATGCCACAATTGGACGACCCTGCCTGTCTCGTTGAGCCGAGCCGTCCACAAACAGTTCCAGGTCTGCGTTAGTCAGCAGTACATCAGTCAAAAGAGGTCGAGGTCTGCAGTCCGAGTCAATTACTTCTCCACAGTTATGTACGTCACCGTCCTCTGGGGTAGGGAGGGAGGAGGGTAGCCGGGTTTAAGGTAGTACAGCGCTTAAGGGTAACATTTGACATGGTTGGTAACACATTCTGATATTGCAGTAAGTGAGCAGGAGTTAGATGGGTGGTGCGGGCCTACAGTATAATTGAGTGTACTGCATGTGGCACATGTACAACTAGAGGGGAAAACCCACACCGAATCAGAACAGGCCAGCACCACCTCGGTAGCAGCGGCAACAGACTGTAGACACGACACCATTCCTCTGATTACTGAGTCTAAATTCTTAGAGTAGTAAGCCACTGGCCTTCTTGCATCCCCATGCAATTGTGTTAGTTCAGCAGACATAAACCCATGCCTTACATCCACATAGAGGTCAAATGGCTTGTTAAAGTCAGGCAGCCCTAGACAAGGTGCTGACGCTAAAGCCAATTTTAATTGTGTGAAGTTTGTCCACCTGACCTCATCTTTCATTTGCATACCCTTGCCATGGATGGCATCTTGCAAGGGCTGTGCCAAGAAGGCATAATCCTTCAGCCAGGCTCTGCAGTAGCCCACCATGCACAAAAAGGACATAATTTGTTGTTTTGTTATAGGACGGGGCAATTTGGCAATGGCCTCAATTCGTTCTGGGGCTAGGGCACGCCCTTGCGCCGACAGTGTATGACCTAAGTACTTTACCTGTTCTGTGCACAGCTGTAGTTTACTTTTTGATACCTTGTGCCCATTTATGCCAAAAAGAGTAACAGTGCCTTTGAGTCCTGCTCACAAGCTTCCCGCGAGGGGGAGGCAAGTAGCAGATCATCAACATACTGTATCAATATACTCCCACCGGGGGGGCACAAAGGCAGGCAAATTGTCACTCATTTGGGACGAGAACACAGCCGGGGATTCAACATACCCTTGGGACATCCAAGTCCATGTCCACTTTTTCCCTTTATACGTAAACGCAAACCATTCTTGGCTCTCGGGCTCCAAGGGAAAGCTGAAAAAGGCATTTGCTAAATCTATAACTGTAAAGAAACAACTATTTGTAGGTACCTGAGACAGAACAGTGACAGGGTTTGGGACCACAGGTGTTCTGGCATGTGGCAACGTCTACCAGTCGCAGATCTTGCACAAACCGGTGGAAATTGCCATCTGGCTTTCACCGGTAGAATAGGAGTGTTTACCGTAGCATTGGGACATGGTACGATAACCCCCCTCTCTACCAATGCTGCATGCACAGGCACAATTCCCTCTTCTGCTTCCTTTCCAAGTGGGTATTGGTGTTTGTGGGGCCTATAGGAGGACTTTGGTGTGACTGATAAAGGTTGTGCATTTTTCATTAATCCTATATCGGTCTTGGAAGTGGCCCATAGACTGTCTGGCAGCTCATCTAGCCAAGGGGGTAACCTATCATTTAGTTTACTTTCTTTTTCCTTTGTAACCTGTTCAATTGCCTTTATCTCTAGTTGCACTGACACTTGCTCACATAGAACATACTTATAACACTCTGTTGTCGGCGACACCCATCTGTCACCTTTTTGTTCCCAGTCACTTAGTTTTTTCATTTGCACCACCCACGGCCCCAAATCCTTCCACTGTACCTCTTTTCCCTTTGCAAGTGAGATGTGACGGGCTGCCCCTTCCACTACATAGGCTTGTTGTTGCTCAGCAGTAAGTTCTACAGCTGCAGTGCAGTGGTCATGTGCTACGTATAGGACTTGTAACTCATCTAGCACTGGCTGAGTACTCCATCTACTTGTCTCGTACCCAAAATCCCTCTCACCTTTTGCATAGTGAGCAGTACAGTGGAGATAGTACTGTAGTTCCTGCACACCCCCTGTCAATTCAGCAGCCCGTTCTATCAATGAGCCCACTTGCTCCTCACCTATTAGCTTCCAACAGTACAGCGAGTCACTTGCAGTCACTGTCAAGGGGAAAATACCAGCTCTGGCTGAGGTCACAGAGAGTCCCTCATTACTTATACTTATAGTCATGTTTAGCTTAGCCAATAAGTCTCTACCTAGTAAGTTTACAGGGCAAGTCTCACTATACAAGAATTCGTGCCATATCGTCAGCTTGTTACACTGCACAGTCAGGGGCTAGGTCAGATGCTCATACATAGGTATGCTTGAGGCGCCCACGGTTTCCACCACAGTGTCACTGGGACGCAGGTACAGTTCACAGGTTCGTATCACAGACAATGATGCACCGGTGTCTACCAAAAAGGAAACATTCTTGTTGTCAGCAGTTAGTGTCAATTTCGGTATTTTAACGGGGTCAGGGGTGAGGGATAGCATTGCTTGATGTTGTCCTGCTATTTCCTAGCTATTGTACATTGGCAGTTGCATTTCATACAAAGGGTCATGCACAGAAAAGTCAGCAGCAGGAGGGGGTAGTTCATACTGGGCGATTCCCCCTTCCTGGGGACAGTTTCTGGTGATGTGGCCCGTTTGGTTACAGCGGTAGCAGCGGTACTGGCTATGGTCACACCTCCCTCACTCTGCCTGGGGACCTCCTCTTCCTCGCCCTCTACCTCTGCCTCTTCCCCTGCCCCTACCTCCTTCATAGTACATTAGCTGCGCCTTTACTAGATTCTTCTGATCTTTTTCTTCGTTTCCCCTCTGTTGTCTCTCAGAGTGTTCAGCATACGGCAAAATCTCAGCTAATGATTTTGTCTCCCATCCAATACAAGCAGCTGTAACTCCTTTTTTTATCTCAGGCAAAAGTCCACTACAAAAGGCATGCCCCAACAAATTTCCATACACTGTATCACCAGGCTTCACCCCGAGTGCTGTTTAAATGTGCTTTCCAGTCTCTCTCTATATTCCTGCACTGTCTTGCCTGTTTTCTGCTTTGTAGCGTGGATGTGGGGCCAATCAGTAGTTTTCTTAAATTTAGTCTGCACTGCCATCCAAACTGCTTGCAGTTGGTTTGCTCTATTGTCCCTGCAGCATCCATATTCCAATTTCCCTTGCACTCATTCCACTGGAATTTTAAAGTTCTCCTGAAACATTCAGTCATTTCTCGAGTGGACAGGTCATACATTGCAAATAGGGCTTGCATCTCCTCTATGTACATATCTACATCCTTCCAAGGGGACGGTATACCCCTAACTGCATCAATCAGTTCATCAGGGCTCCAAGGTCTCTCTACTCCTATCCAGGGGTTGGCTACATCAGCCGGGTTAGGGTTGGGGTAATATACTAGTGGCATGTTAATTGCAGGGTCCTCCCTCCCTTCTATCGATATAGTCACCACGGGACTTCTTGGGGGGAAGTAGAATTTGGGTTGCCTACTAGGTTGTTCTACTTCCCCGCTAGTCGTATCAGGCTCCGTTTGTGCCACTGCCTCCACAGCATCTTCAAATTCGTCCTGGACCAGCAGCCCCCCTCCTTCCGCCCCTCCCAACGGTGGAGCGGGGGGGGTGCCAGGGCAGCAAACGGAGGCCGATACGGGGGTGGCATATCATGCTTTCTCGGCTTTCTTTTTCTTTCCTCCTCCTCTGTTTCTTGTTTTACCATTATACCCTTCACTGACCTTTCATACCTACTTTTTTCTTCTCTTTCCCATCTATTGAACTTTGTCCAATCTATTACTACTTTCTTTTGTTTGTTTTCTACCTTTTCTAGAATGCTCCTTGCTTCTCATAAGACATCCAAACTAAATGTTCCTGTTAGGGGAAATAATCCATCTGTTCTCAGCTTCCATTCCGGGACCTCACTGATTGAGTTGTTCCCATACTTATCAGCCATGCATTTTACTGGTCCACGCAGGGGATCAGGCAACTTTCCCTTGCTTTGTTTCGCCCCCATGTCACTGTCCTGTGTTTAGTTTATGTATTACACTTTACACCCTTCTTGCTTAGCTCTGTTCCCGGGTTAGCATCACAGTTAAAACTCAAACCCCCTTTTAGTTACTTTTGTCCCAACAGTTCAGGTCCTGGACTACTTTTGCTACAAAAGCTCAAACCTATGTTTCAGTTACTTTTGCCCTGGCAACTCAAGCCTTCTGACCACTTTTACTAAAAGGACTCAAACTTGTCTGAGGTTACTTTAGTTTTAACAGCCTAAATCTCTAGAGTTTTACATCACTGTTTTACCACTTTACTTTTATGCTACTTTAAAATACTTTTACTCAGTTTGGAGTCAACACAAGAACTCTTACTTTTTTTTTTGTCGATCTGTGCCGTCCTGGTTGGTGCGTCCTCACCCGAACAGCCCAAAGCGGGTCCTTGCCTCGTCTTTGTGAGGTGGTCTCCCTGCAATGTCCCCTGGACATCCGCCGGTGTACTTCAGGTCTTATTCCAGCGAAGACTCCACCAAACAGAGCCATGCAGATCCTGCCGACTAAGCCAAGATTGTTGTGGAAATTTCCTTCTTGTTATACAGAGACAAAGAAACAGTCTTGTGCAGAGTTCAAACCATTTATTCACGTATGCATACGGAGAACCAGCTCCCCATGTTGTTATTGCATAGCTCCGATTACAATAGTAAGTCTCCTTCTCTTATACACTTGCCTAGTTACATAACAGTGTCATGGCGCAATTTCATTGGACAGTAAACTTCATACAATACTGCTGTTAGTTGCTGATTGGTTATGCTAATACTATTTTAAATACAATACTGCTATCACTTACTGACTGGTTATGCTAATTATTATGCTAACTTACTTTAGCCACATCATCTATAAGGCATGCATACATTCCTACAAGGACATGCTTGCTATGGAATTTTCCACCATCCACCAAGGACATGCTTGCTATGGAATTTTCCACTATCCACCATTTCATGCATATTGTTTCAGTTCTGCAGCCATTTTGTGGAGCTTTATGCACAGTGGTTTCTATAGCATTAGGTCAGAAATTTTCATCCTCTACAGTCTACAACCCTTATAGCACCACGTGCCCTGAACTCCTTCTCAGGTACCTCCCCAGATGGACTTGACTCAAAACTTTTCTTCATATCAGCCCCCGCCATCTCCCCCCCTTACAACTCTCCTTAATCTCTCCTTTTTCTTAGCTGCAGTTCCCTCAGCCTGGAAGCATGCCTTGGTCCTACCGCTTCCTAAAAGAGGCAATCCCTCCTCGCAGGTAACTACCCACCCTTCTCCCTCCTCCCTATTCTTTCCAAACTGTAAGAGCATCCCATCCTCTTTCAACTCACGTACTTCCCGGACAACACCGCCTTCTTCACCCCTTACCAGTCTGGCTTTAGGAAGCTCCACTCCACCACCACTCTTTTCAGGCTCACTGACTCCATCCTTACTGGGATGAACAGTGGCCTCATCTTCTCTGCCATTTTCATTGACCCAGCAAAGGCTATCAACACAGTCTCCCATCCCATCCTCTTAAGTAAACTCACTTCAGTTGGGATCTCACCCGCTGCTGCTGACTGGTTCAGGTTCTACTTGGTAGGCAGAACTCAAGTGGTCAGGATTGCTGATTCCATAACCCCCTTCTCCCCATCAGGACTGGTATACCACAGAGCTCGGTACTCAGTCCCCTTCTCTTCTCAATTTTAGTAAATGACCTTCCCTCTGTCTGATTCTCCTCTAGCATCCATATATATATGCTGACAATACTGTCTTGTATATATCTGGTCTTCTCCCCTCTGGTGCAACTACCAGCCTCCAGCAGGATTTTGATAATGTTTAGCGCTGGTTAGTTTCTCATCAGTGAATTCTTAACACCAAAAACTGTCTCTATGACCTTCGGCACTGGGCAAAGACTGTCTCAGCTCCCCTCATTACCCTCTTTCCACACCCTTGACAGGTCAAAACTGGAGGATACTTCCTTTGTAAAGTATCTTGGTGTCTGGCTTGACCGACACTTAGACTTTTCTGGTCACATGGATGCGATTGCCAAAAAACTACACTCCAAGCTTGGTGCCCTCTACAGAAATTGCTTTGCATCCCACTGCCTGCTTACTGGGCTGTAGTCAAGAAAATGATCTTCCCAGTTTTCAACTTTAGCGATGTAGTCCTCAGTGCAGCACCCAAAACTTCCTTTGCCAGATTGGACACTCATGTCAACTCTTTCTCTCATTTTGCCCTCGATGCCTCTCCCTCACCCATCATTGTGACCTTTACAAATACCTCTCCTACCTCTCACTTGATGACAGGTGATGCTCTCACTGCATCTCCCTCACAGCTAAGTTCTGGTTTGGCTCCCTCCCTTCTTATCTCTGCTTCTTTCTATCTCCTCTCCCCTCCCCTCTCCTTCTCACTCTCTTTGGAGCTATGACACATGTTCTGTTACAGTCTCATCCAGAACCTCTTCCACAGAATGGGCTGCGTTCTCCTTCCACCTGCTTAAACTATGGAATTCCCTTCACCCGGCTCTTAGACATGTACCCTCCCATTCTGCTCCCACTTTCCTCCTTCGTACACTCTTCTTCCCAACTTGCTCATGTTACTAGCATCTCCTGTCTCCCTTTCTGCTACTTGCTGAAGTCCACTGTTTGACTCTAAATATGTTTAAACTGTTGTTTTCAAGTACCCATTGCTGTACTGTACTGTTGTAAATTAGCATGTATTATACTGTAATTCATCTGTATGTATTTTTATATGTTTATTGCTGTTTGTACTCCATATCTCTCCTCCCCAAGTTGCATCTGGAAATAAGCTCCGGCTCAGTGTGCTTTTCTGGTGAAAACTTTTAAGTAAATAAATAAATAAAGCAAAACATAAATATTCATTTATAAGCACTCAAAAACTGTTGCTTCTGTTTCAGACCTTTTTTCCCCATTCTTGTTTTCTGCTATCATGTGTTGTAAGTGGTCCATATAAAAATAATGTGGTTCTGCATTCACCCTTGGCACAGTACTTTGCTGCTGCATCTGAGGTCCTGGGTTTAGCAGCATTGCAGAATTATTTTATAATTTATCAAATCACTTTCAAGCTGCTCTGAATGTAGTAAAAAATGTTTTGGAAGGGGTTTGAAGAATTTCACCTGCCTTGCTCATGAGGTGGATTTAAAAAGGCTATGTTGAAAACATGGGGTCTGAATCTGGAAAAATAATGGTAAATAAATCTATAACAAAACATTGAAGAATTTCAATGTTGCTTCATAACTTTCTTGTTTTTTGAGAATTTAACCCCAAATTGTCAACATAGTCTTTTTATAGCCACGCCTCATGAACCCAGTAGGTAAAAATTTTAAAATCTCAGCCAAAGCATTATTAAGCATCACAAATGCCAAAAGACATTTTGCTCAAGACTTGAGAAGTTTCACAGGCATCAAAGTCTGGCAAGGGGAAGGATACCTGAACTATTAACACTTCTTGTCAAGTTGCTCTGACAATCCAGCTGGAAGAGGTGGCACTGCTGAGTGGCAGAGTTAGAAGCAGGACTGCAAGGGGTTAACTTGTAGACAATTGGTTAACTTCAATGGATCCAGCTGATTAGGCAGCTTGGTTGGGCTATCAAAGGGGTCCGTGTTTTCTTTATTATTCTTTGTTTTTGTAGCAGAGCTGGGACGAGGACTGTAAAGGGTTAACTTGCAGACAGCTGGATAACTCCAGTTGGTATTGATGCTGACTCCCCCTCCTTTCTTTCTCCAGGTACTGTAGTTAAGGTTTGTTCTATACCTCTCACATCTGAGCTTGTAGCTCCATTTACTCATGTGCCCCACATGTTGAGGGACAGAGTCTCACATTTTCTCACATTTTGGATATCCAATGTGCCCCACATTTCAGTGACAGAAGATTGTGAGGCATGGCTTCTCATGAAGCTAAGCTCGCATAATCAACAGGGAGCCTTATGAGGTCTAGTGCCTTTCTGAAAGTCACGCAGTTAACCAGGGTTAGTAATGAGATTAGAACCTCCAACCTCCATGGTCATTGATGTCAGGTTCAAAGTTGTTGCACTAGAAATTGTATGGTGTCCCAGCACCACCAATGACCCTCTTTTAATTAAATGCATAGGACTTAGTTTTGGATGTTTTTTGGGGCTGTTATTTACTCCAAATAGCCCAGCTCAACATACCTCTCAACTGTCACACATTACAAGATATATTACTCATTTTACCTCTCAGAAAACCTCTGTCCTACATGGAGAAGGCAATATTCCACATTGCTCAATAAGATTTTAAAGCATAAATTCATATTATACAATGGCAAGAAAGAATCTTGGACTGTGATTGGTCAATTTGGGGCTGGACCCATGGCATTATCCCAGCACATCGCCACGGGTCTAGTTGAGTAGTCTCAGCATTGTGAATCTGTACATGAGCCATTGGAGCTTGATGATGAGCCACACTAATAAAAACATTCTTTAAAGTTATTTTTTTATTTTATATATAACAACGAGCCATTGTATAACAGGAATAATGCACTCCAGGGTGTGGGTCGTTTGGGATAACGCCACGCCTGGGGCATTGGATGCACTCGGCCTGCGGCCTCATGCCCAACCCCCCCAGATGTGGCGTTATCCCAGCACGACACATACCCTGTCATGCATTATTCCTTTAATAATCAATGATGCTCTGTAATCAGCAAACATTTTAATCATTAGTGCACTTGTTCCCATTGGATTTTGAGCTTGCAGTTTCATATTTGATCATATGTCACATATTTTGCCTATCTGTCACACATTTGGGCAATGAAATGCTGAGAGGTATGCAGCTTAGATGCAGTATCTCCTTTTCAGTGGATTGCTGCTTTTGTTTGAGCAGTAAACAAATGCATCAGTTCATAAGATTCAGATGAAGTTGGAGGGGCAGATAGGAAATTTCACTTTTAAGAAGTCAGGCAACACTTTCTCTGTCTATTGCATTTCTATATATATTTTTCAAATATAGCTCATTGTGCATTAAAAAGAGGTCTATAAAAGCAGCAGCAGCAGCTGACAAACAAAAGAATTCTTATATTTTCCATTTCTAAGATGCTCAAACAAGCCAGCAGCAGAGCTGGGACCAGAACTGTAAAGGGTTAACTGCAGACAAAACTAACTACAAGAGACAGCTCAAGTTACATCTGCTAGGAATGCAGTCAGCTCTGTAGTGGGCACTTCTGTTTCATACTACACTTTTTCAAGAGTAGATTTCTCTATAAAACAGCCCTTGTTTTTTTAGAAACCACTTATACTGTGAAAATCAACAAAGTTAGCACTATCCATAAAGCTATTTATTCTATATGCTCCCAAAATGACTCAGAGCAATTATTGCCTAAAGTTGTGTTTCAATAGGAACTAGAGGAATTACTTCCTAAAGCTCTTATTAGTGGGACTCTAAAAATGGCTTAAAACAAAGTGATAGCTGAGGTATGTAACTGAAACTTACAGTCCACCAATGAAATAGTGCATATAGTTCAGGCAGGGGTGGGGAAGGGGTAGACACAAACATACCACTGTAGTAAATGGAGAGAAACAGCAGAGTAATGTGAGTCATGTCCAAACCAAACAACTCAGTGGAACACCACAATCTAACAATCCTGTCACATGCTTTCACAGTCATTTCTCCTACTCATAGCAATACGTCAGCACTGTGACATCACCATTAAGCCATAAAAACTTATCCATGCTGCTTTTGATTCAGTAAGGAAGTGCTAAATCTCCACATTCTGAATCACACTATTTTTAGCACAAAATAACTATGGAAATACAGTTTATTTTTACCTTAGCAATTTTCTTTGTATCAAAAGAATAAAGATGATTCCAACCCACTCCTGACAACTTTTAAGTCAATCAAGACAGATGCTGAAAAGGGACGCCCGTCCTTATTGACAAGTAGTCAACAGTGGCAGCCCACTGTTCCCCTTTGTTAAGGCAACCTCTCTCTTTTACAATTATGGTATCCTTATAATAGGATAGGTGCATAAAACACAAGTGCTATGTCAGCATGGTGGCTGAAAATGAAACAAAAGGGTAATATAAAATGTACACTGAAAATAATGTTAGAATCCAAGTTTTGACCATAGGTCTTTTTCAGGCTTTATCTATAGAGAGAATACTGATGAAGGTCATTGCAATATAGTTAAAACAATTGAGCTAGTCTCCAAGAAAATACAATAGAAGGTAGCCAGTCAAAAGCACATGTGAATTACAGCATGGTACAAACTGAGAGGTGAAAATAATATGACTGAAAAGAGCTACTGGAGAATTATAGCATGGACATAATAGTGCTACACCAGTAGCTCTTTGCACTTAAGCCAAACACTCTAACATTTCTATTGTGCACTGGGAGAGCAAGCCAGCTGAGTGGCTCTGTGGTTAATGTGAGGAGCAGTAAGTTCCTGGCACTGCTAGTGGAGCCAGGTTCGAGTCTATCTCCTGCCCATGATTTATTTTTGTATGTTGTGTTGGGTGTGACTTGGAGGATGTTTATGTATAATATGGGTGGTGCGGGGGTGAAGCTCCCCATGTTGGAGGGCATAGCCGGCACATAAAAGTCTGCCACAGGTCATGAGCAACTTCAGTCTCCCCGCTGCATCCCTCTAAGTTTCTAATACTGTCTGTCATGCATCCTCCTGACTTTCTAATAGTGACTGTCCCTCTAACTTTCTCTCCCCCAGCTTGCGTCCCCCACTCCCGGAGTACAGAGCCCTTCTCCTTCATTTTGTTTTCTGTCCTTCCTTGTGCGGTGGGGTGTATAGAGCTCCACAGTCGAATGAGTGCTGTATGTTTCCTCACTTTTTTCAATGCGTCTGTCTTTACTGGCACTGTTTTGCTTGCATTGTTTTCTACCACATGATTATTGTGTAGCTGTTTTGACCTAGTCCCAAGTAGAAGATACTAGCTGTTCCTGTACTTACTAAGCATAACAGTTTGACTACTAAAATGTGCAAGCAAACATTACTGGCAGTGGTGAGTGCTTGCTTATTGTTCACACTTTATGTGGGATTTACAAGTACCCACTTATGTGGTCATCAGTGGGATGGTAACTAACACAACCCACAAGTATTGCTAGATTAATGGTTAAAATGAAACTAATTGCTAAAATAAAATGGTGCAAAAAAAATCCACATGCATGCACCGTATGACTGTCTTCAGCCTTGGTTTCATTTGTGCAATACCTGTGTACCACAACAAGATGCAGCAAGTGAAAGGGTAAGTGCTAGCTGCCATCTCTGTGTCATGGCAGGGGGCCCACTAGACTACCAAGGGTAATATATTTTTATGGGAACTAAGTGGGTATTAAAAAGCACCTTTTCTGTTCTTTTTAAAATTGCCCCACCAAAAAAAAAACTTTGCATGCACTTACCTGCCCCCAATTCATATGCTGCTTAAAGTTTAATTTTTATATTTCTAAATTTAGAAGGAAAGGGATTGTATTTTGACTCTGTGGAGTCGAGAATCTGATCCTTTTCACTTCCTGGTCCTCAGCACCACCTACACACTAGCATGTTTTGTGATGTAAGTATAAGAAGAGTGCAGGGACACATGCCATAGAAACTAATGGGACTGCCTTTTTACTTTTTTTTATAGTTTAGATGGCCATTCCAAAAAAATCAAGGCCATCACTCAACTAACAAGGGCCTTGTTAGTTGAGCTGTGTCCTTGACTTGTTCAGAATGGCTATCTAAACTATAAAAAGAAAAGTCAGAAAAGTGGTCCGGTTACTTTCAATGGAGCATGCCCCCGTGCTCTCCATATACATAAATCAAAAAATGTGCTAATGTGTGGGTGGCGCTGAGAACCAGGGAAGTGAAAGGGATTGGGCTCTCGGCTCCCCAGAGCCAAAATACAATCCCTTCCTTTCTTAAATTGATGGGCATGGCACTGAGGACCAGGAAGTGCAAGGGATCAAGCTCTTAGTTCTACAGAGCCAAAATACAATCCCATCCCTTCTTAAATTGGGCATAAAAAAATGTAACTTTCAGCAGCATATTAACTGGGGGGCAGGTAAAGATCCTTTAGGGTTTCTGGGGTAACCATCAGAAAAGATGTTCTTTAAGAGAATAAGAAGCAGGTGAATTAGATGTTGTTTTCCTTATCTCCATGTGAGCTGCAGGAAAGGTTACAAGTTACAGCTATGGTGTGGCTTAAAATCAAAATTTGCAATGTCTGCATAACTGAGTGGGGGAAGATTACATGTTTCAGCCATGTTGTAGCTTAATATCAAACCTAGCTGTGCTGGTATAACTGAGCAGTGTGGGGGGAGGCAGAGGAGGTTATAAGTTAAAACTGTGGTGCAACTTGAAATTGAAACTGGTTGCGCCAATATAAGTGAGCAGGAAGAGGTTATAAACTGCAGCCATGGTGTGACTTCTGTCATGGCTCTCTAAACTGTCCGGGTAGTGACCACACATCTGCTTGACAGGCAAATTGACATGTCAACCAATTATTCACAGCCTTACATGCAGGTGGACAACTCAGCTTAAGAATTACATAAAAGCAACATATGACTTTCAACAGGAAAACACTGACATACACAGATATGGATAATTCTGTCACGTAGCAGACCACAGCTCCCTGCAGAAGTGGCTGGATGTAGGTATTCAAATGAAACTAGAACCTCACAGAATCATTTGCTGATGAAAGGTAGTGAATACTTTCCCATAGCTCACTGGCTAACAGCCTGACAGACCTAACGACCCCAACACTTCCCAAATACATTTGCTTTGCAATTTGCAAGCAAACATAAAAAGGCACTATAAGAAGCTGGCATTGTGCCAGCTTTGATTGTAAATTGCTGCTACAGATTTAATGATTGTTGGAAATGGGGTGTGCATAGGATGGGAAAACTAGTGTGAGGGTAGAAGAATGGAGAGGGCATAAGCAGGGAAGACCAGTGTAAGAGTAAGGGTGACCATAGGGCTCCTGGGGAAATGTTACAACTTTGTTTTAAACTTTTTTTTTTATTTATATGAATACCAAATAGTAGAAACTATTCTGTCCTGAATAATGAAAAGGCCATCATTCACAACATTTGGAAAAAATTATTTACTATCCACACGCTTCTAGCTTCCCCCTAGTGGAAAGCTATGGCCAAACCTAGTGTCACCACACAGGCTGAATTCTCGTAATCCACAGCAGAAACCAGGTGGAATCTGAATTTGCACTGAGCCATCAAAATGTTTGCTTCTTGTGCAATTCATCATTCAAAACCTCACTTCTCCTATGTACACTATGCCCCATGGAACTGAATTCCTCAGTTTTGCTGGAGAGTGCTGCATGTGCACAATGACATTTCCAGATGATTTACAGAGGAAGAAAACAAAAGATGCCGACTGGTTGGATCACTGGGACTGGAATCAGGCTCTGCCTTTCTATGAGGAACAGAAACACTGCAACATGCCCAGTTCATATTTATTCACCCGGTTCTCTTTCTGCACAGATCTCACGTTGCTGTTTTCTTTCTCACTTGTCTTTCCATCCAGCTCTGCATATATTCCCACCTACTGCACCATTAGACTAGGGAAGGGAAAACCAGTTAGGATACATTCAGATCCTTCCAGAACCTTTGCCATTTTCATTCAAAGAACCTTATCAGAACTGTTTGTCAAGTTTTGAAAAGGTTCTGATAATTTTTGAAAGATCGGTTTTAGTAGTAATAAAAGTAGCAGTAACTTTATTTACATGTTTCCTTCCCATGAGTCTCAGGACACCTTATAGATCAAAGGCATGCACAGAACAAGTCAGAACAAGAAACACATAACATAGAAAATAATGCCTGTGCAGGTGTGTGTTATGAGGTTTTTTCACACACCCGAGGTGTGTGATAATCCATATGAAATTATCACACACCAAGGGTGTGTGAAAATTCCTCATAACACACACCTGCACAGGCATTATTCTCTACGTTATTTGTTTCTTGTTCTGTGCATGTCTTTGATCTATAAGGTGTCCTAAGCCCCATGGGAAGGCACAATATAAATAAAGTTACTACTACTTTTACTTAGAGATTAACAAATTCAACCTGAAAACTGATATGCCAATTCACTGCCAGCCAGTGCAGCTTGCCAAAGACTGGGATCACATGACATGACCTTGGGAGGCCTGTCAGCAATCTAACCACAACCTTTTGCACTTACTGCAGGCACCACAGGATACAACTATTACCTCCCAAGGTAGAGGGCATTACAGTCATCCAACCTGGGCATTACAAACACATGTAGTAGTGTATCTAGGCCCTCAGAAAGGATAAGTGATTTAATCTGGCTGATGTTTTCAGATGGTGAAAGTCACTCCAGACTATGGCCAACAAATAAGCCTTCTGCATCAACCTCTCATCAGCAATGACTCCCACATGTTTCTCCTAAGTCGAGGTCTCTAGCTTACAGGGACCAAGTCAAAGCCCTATCACTTTTTTTTTCACTGTTTATCCCATTTGCCATGAGTGACTCCCCCTTCTGATGGTGAACCTTAGCCCTGTTTCCCATCACCCTGGGATGTACTCCAACAACTTGTTTTCCTCTATGGGTAAGTGGGTGCCATGGGCAGTGGAGATGAGCCTGCAGGGTCACTGGCCATCATCCTTATGTTCTGTAAAGTTTTTCTTTTCTTTGCCCCATCCCCAAGGTCAGGAAAGTGTGCCATGGTATGGGCATATGGCATAAAAATGCTGTACACACTTGAGTACCTGCCCCTAGTGCTCTGAGAAGCATCTGCCAATGCTATGCCACACAGCCTCTGCTTGGTGGCAGGCAAACAGTGGCTCACTGAGTCCCTCCTATGAGAAGAGCAGTCTATGGACCCTCAATCTTCCTTTCTTCAGCCAACCCCTAGCGATCCTGGTACATTTCAGAACTCGGGTTGCTTGTCTGATAATTATAATAATAATAAAACTTTATTTATAAGGCACCTTTCAGGAAAACCAAGGTGCCTAACAATAGCATAAAATGCACATAAAACAACAGATGTCCATCCTTATAAAATTCAGATTACTAACAAGATAAAATCAAACAGTAAAGACTTGATGCCACAGGTATGTTCTAAGGGCCTGTATAAATCCCTCCATGGTCACGAACTCCCATAGCTGATGGGGTAGAGAATTCCAAAGGGCTGGGGCTGTGTACATAAATGCCCGGGCCCTCGAAGATTTTAGTAAAACCCTTGGAATCTCTAGCAACCCCTTGTCAGCCGAGCGTAGTGATTGCCCCGGGCAGTAAGGGATCAGAAGCTCTTTCAAGTAGTCCGGACCTGATCCATGTAGGACTTTATAAGTCAGACGTCCAACTTGAAAGGTGATCCACCACTGTACTGGCAGCCAGTGCAGTTCTTGCAGCACCAGTGAAAAATGACAGGAATGAGGCATCCCCATCAATAGTCAGGCTGCAGCATTCTGCACTAGCTGCTAGCAGTGGCTATCCACCCCAGGTAGCCCTAGGTAGAGGGAGTTGCAGTAATCAAAGCGCAGGGTCACAAAGGCATGGACCAATGTGGGAAGATTCCCGGATGGAACTAGGAGCTTAACCATGGAGATGTTCTTCAGGTGGTAAAAAGAGGATCTGATGACTGCAAACACCTACCATCGCTGTGTCAGCCCCTCATCAAAAATCACCCCCAGGTTTTGCACCCATTCAGAGGTCAGGAGCTGGGAGTCCCCCAGGAAAAGTCCCAAAGGCAAACCTGTCCCCAACCCCTCTATCTGGTTCCTCTGGTCCATAACCAACATCTCTGTCTTTTCTGAGTTCAACCTCAGCCAGCTTGAATTCATCCAACCTTGGATTTCAGTGCGGCAGTTATTAAATATCAAGGGAGATCTATCCTGGTCAGGTGTGAAAGAAAGGTAAAGCTGGGTATCATCAGCATAGCAATGAAACCTCAGCCCGTACCTTCTTACAATGTCTTCAAGGGGCAGCATATACACTGCGAACAACATGGGGGACAACACTGAACCCTGAGGAACACCACATGACAGAGAGACCCAACCAGAGGAATTAATCCCCGATACCACCCTCTGAGTTCTGCCAGTGAGGAAGCATGTAAACCATCTGAGGACTGTACCTGACAGGCCACAGATGAACCTCAGGTGATCGAGAAGGACGTCAAGGTCCACAGTATCAGATGCTGATGAGAGATCTAGATGAACCAAGATGGATTGGATCTTCTGATCCCTCACCATCAGGAGATCATTGAGCACCTGAACCAGTGCTGTCTCAGTACTATGCCTCTTTTGGAAACTGGATTGGAGAGGTTCATAGATGTCATGGATGGTCAAATGGTTCTCCAGTTGTAGGCCACTACTTTTTCAATCACCTTCCCTATAAAGGGAAAGTTAGAGACTGGTCTGTAGTTTGCAGGGCAGTCTGGGTCTAGAGAAGCTTTCTTCAGGAGAGGTGTTACCACCGACTCCTTCAGGGAGCTAGGAAACTCACCTGTCTCCAAGGAGCACCAGACTATCCACGCTAGGACTGGGCCAATGATATTACTACAACCCATAATCAGGGTAGTTGGTCCCTGATCCAAACTACAGCATGTAGGGCACATACCCTGGACAATCCACATGACTACTATGAATTCCACCCAGTCGAAGGAACTCCAAGAAAACCGAGGGACAGTGACTGAGCGCCGATCCACAGCATCTCCCATAGAGTGTGCTGGTTGGAGCTCCACCTGATGTTGGCCACCTTAGCTGCAAAGAACTGAGCAAGCTCCTCACACTCCCCTTGTGAAAAGGCTCTTCAAACCTGCAGGGAAGCTGGATTGCACAGTCTGTCTAAAGAGCTAAGTTGGTCGGTTCTGAGCAGCCTCAATCTCCCCGGACAGAAACTCTGCCTTCTTACGAGTGATTGCAGATTCATAGACACTATAATGTTCCATCAACCTAAGGCGGTCGGAATCCAGGGCAGATTTTAATCAGCAGAGCTCTAACCTACGTCCTAGTCTCTGCATCTCCCTCAAGGACCCATCAAACCAAGCAGACCGAGGGTGAAGGGAGAGAGGACGAACACGGATAGGAGCAATGACATCCAGAGCCACAGAAATTGCCCTATTATAGGCCACAATTAGAGCCTCTGGATCATTATTTGCCCCAGGAAACACTTATAGGCCAAGTACCACCTCCAGGCCTTAGGAGCTTTAATCTTGTAAAGGGCGGTACCTGACCGACTCCACGGGGGTGGGCCTAGGAAGGGAGGTGCAAAAACTGAACCTCATCAGACCATCTGATTTGTTCCACTTCCAAATCGAAGGCTTCTATCCCCAGGATGAAGATTAGGTCAAAAGAGCGACCGAGTTTATGAGTAGCAGTGGTAACAATCTGTGTAAGACCCAGTGATGTCATCAACTGGAGGAAGTGTTGCACAAATTGCGAGAGTTCGTCATCGACCCAGGCATTAAAGTCGCCCAGGACCATCAGCCTGGGCAACTCAAACACCATGTCAGTCATGAAGTCTGTTACTTCTTGAAGGAAATGCTTCTCATCTGTGGGTGGATGGTAGATGAGGATGATCCTACAACCTACACCTATACAGTACACTCAAATGACCCTGACTCCTCAACTGGAACATTCGTGATGCCCAGTTCAGTCTTGAAACAGATCACAACCCTCCCCTCATGATCCAGTCTTAAGTGGTGTATCACCGAGTACCCAGCCAGAATTGTGGCCTCCAATATGGGGCCAAAGCTTTCATCCAGCCAGGTCTCAGTGATGCATGCCAGGTCCACTGTCCCAACAAGATTTGCAATAATTGCTGTCTTGTTTTTAATGGATCTGGCATTGCATAACACCGCTCGAGTTGGATGGGCTTCTGCGGCAGCCTGAACTACCTGCCCACTAAAACTGGTGGTGCCTTTGGGTATAGAAACCAGGCATGACAGACCATGATCTGGGTTCCATTTTGCCCCAGGGCAACTTCTAGATTTCACTACCCTTGATGTGGTGTCTCCGCTCATTCACCCTCCACCATTCGCACCCCCCACCAACGCGTGATATCCAGCACTCTACAGCGCTGGTAGATTGTAAACTGTAGTGGGGGGGGAACGAAAGGGCGGAGCGTGCGAAGGGCAGAGGCTGAATAGCGCACGACCGTGGGGGCAGGTCTCCAACGTATATTAAACCTCAATACTACTCCAAACTTACACAATCAAACCAAGCTTAAAATATATAATTAATTAAAAACAAACACCTAAAAAACACCCACCCCAAAAACAACAAATGTAATCAAAACAAGTCTATAAAATAAATAAGACAGCACAGTCCAAAACAGCAGTTCAAAAAACATAAAACCAAAAATAAAACAAGCATTTGTCAATGCCAAGTGTTGCTTGCTGTCATTAGCAGTGGAAGTGCAGGAGTTAGACAGATGCAGTGTAGGAATGTCAGTGAAGTATTGAACTGATGCCAACTCCATCCTCGCACTACAGAGATGGGCAGGCATTGGGGTGTGCCTTTGGGTCATCCCACATAATGGTCACTACATTTCACCACACCCTTCCCTGCAAACACTTACAAGTGTTGAGGTGCACTTTGAAGTGTTCAGGCTTTACACTCACCTCATTCTATAAGGAAATGCATTGATATGGGTGCAGTATAGGAGAATGGGGTGAACTCTGGGTCCAAAGGGTCCAAGGTGCACCTCGATGCCCGCCACTGGCTGCAGGGTGGGGGTGGAATGGAATGGCATGAGCATTACTGTCAACAATCCCAAGTCACAACCCTGACGCCTGTCAGTCCCTACAGAGTAGGGCATTATGATCAAAAACCCTAACACCCTGAGTGTTTCTTGGTATTTTTACTCCAAGTTTTCAACATGGGCTTTTTGTGATCCTACCGCATGAACAGTGACACTATCAGTTCATTAGCTGAAAGGTGATTTTGCACAGCGACCGCGCCATTTGGTGCCACAGGTGTGAAAACACATTTTGAACAGGATGTGAAAAATGACAGCTGTACTGTTCATGAGGAGGTGTAAAAAAATGGTAATAGTGAAAATCTGGAGTGAAAATATAAAAAAACTGGTGAAGTCATGAGTGTGCGTAGAAACTGCGCAACGTACACCTGTAATGTAATTAGTTTTGGGATTTTCTACAGCAGATTTTCAACATAGGCATTTTGGAACCTCCGCTCATGAACAGTGTCACTGTGATTTTCTTAATCTATCCCGAACACTGACTTCCCACCGTGACCATGTTCTTCTGTGCCGGAAGTGTGAAACACATTTCGGCCAGGGTGTGAAAAATGACAGTTGTACTGTTCATAAGAAGTTGTGTAAAAATGCCAATGTTGAAAATCTGGACTGAATAGATTACGAATTTGTGAACTTACAAGCGTGCGTAAGAACTGCTCAACGCACACTCGTAAAAGGGTCATTTTGGGGAATTTTTTCACCAGATTTTCAACATAGGGTTTTTTCGGGCCTACCTCATGAACAGTGTCACTGTGATATTATTAATCTGTCCTGAACATTGATTTAACAAACCAACCGAGCTATTGTACGCTACATGTGCGAAAACACATTTCAGGCGAGATGTGAAAAATGACAGCTATACTGTTCATAAGAAGGTGTGGTAAAATGGCAATGTTGAAAATCTAGAGTGAAAACATTAAAAATGCTCGAAGTTACAAGCGTACGTAGGAACTGCGCAAGGCACGCTCGTAAAACAGTAATTTTTGGGAATTATTTCACCACATTTTTAACATAGGGTTTTGGGGGGCCTACTTCATGAACTGTGACACTGTCATTTTGTTAATCTGTCCCAAAAGGTGGTTCTGTGCAGTGACCATGAAATCACCTTTCAGGACTGAATAACAAAATGACAGTGACTGAGTTCATGAGGTGGCATCCAAAGAACCCCATGTTGAAAATTTGGTGAAAAAATTCCCAAAAATGGCCGAGATATGCACCAAAGTTGAAAAAAAAATATTTATGCCATTATACAGCTTACCGGCATTTCTTCAGTTTGCAGTCGGCTTTGAAGAGTGCAGACATGTTCCTGGTCCACTGAAGATCATTGCTCTGTGCTCCGGAGGTAAGTATGGCGTGAGGTGGGGGTGTGAGGAGGTGGGGTACATAGAAGGTGGATGCGGGTTGGGGGAGGTGGCAAGAAAATCAATGAGGAACCTTTTTTTTTTCTAGGTCTTTTTTTTTTTTGCAATTTAATATACTTTATTAGACACAAAATTAAAAACATGCAGTATACATACAGATGCATTGAGCCTTTTGATGCCAATAATAGTACAACTAAAACTTAAAAACCTCAGACTATTCCCCTCCTCCCTACCCCCACTTCCTTCCATCTTTCCTGTGGTGTATGTACTAAATAAATGAACTAAGTAAACCCCTCCCAACCTCCCTTCATTTATCAGTCAAGTACCCTTCAGGATTCCATGGCTAAAAAATTAATCATAGTATCAACTAATACATTCCATTTGATTAACCATACTATTTTAATATCCACCTACTACATCAGAAAGAGTTGGAGCAGTGACCATTCTGTGCCAGCTCCCACCTCTCAGCTATAAAAGATGTGAGTTGCTCCCATCTCTTACCAAAAGATCCAAGCAAGTGGTACTGTATGGCTATTGCTCTTTCTGCATTGATAGCAATATACAGTTCTTGAATCCATACCCAAAAAGGTGGTGAAGTGTCTTTTACCCAGTAACTCATTATAAGGAGCAATGCCACAGCCGAAATGAATGTCAAATTGTATTTAAATTTGCTTGGAATAGCTGCTGAGAGGTGGCCCAGCACACATATCTCAATAGTAAAATAATTACTCTCTCCGAACAATGGACTACAAAAGTCTTTAACCTTAAGCCAAATATGTTGGATCTTAGGACAAGCCCAGATCATGTGGCTGAGCATGCCCAACTCTTGTTTACATTTTAGGCAAGTTGAAGAATGGTGTTTTTCCATAAAATTCCTCTTAAACGGGGTAATATATAAATTATGAAGAATGTTAAATCTAACTAGCCGGAGCCTATCCTGTTTAAGGAACTTATAATTATTAGACTATATTGATTCCCACTGGGCTGAATCATATGAAAGATTAGCAGCCATCTGCCAATACATAGCTATCAGCCTAAAAGCGAGTTCGGCCATAGAAACCAATTTTCTCTATAAATTAGATATAGGTTGAGGTCGAGTAGCTAATTCTGACATCTCTGTGAACACTATATCTGCCTTCAAAGACTATGAAGATTTATTCAGGGACTTACATACACATTGTTTAATCTGGAGATATTTAAATATAGCTAATGTTAAAAACTGGAAAGTTTGTTTAAACTCAGAGGGTGAAATAAATTCATTCTCTGTCATTATTTCTGATGGCTTCATCACACGCCAGTCTTCCCAAAATGCCTGAGTAATAACTCTACCTCCTATTGTTAAAATTAAGTTATTAAATATTAGTTGCCCCAGGTCATGGAGATGATCCAACTTGAAGCTATTACACAGTTGAGCATGAGCTTTCACTGACCATGCCAAGGGTGTATTCTGCCAGTTCTGTGGTATTTTCCTACCCTGCGTAAACAACAGGGATGCTAATGATACCTTATAAGTGGAAGTTAGGTGTCTCTCTATTTGTAGCCAAGCTAAATTAGATGTACTATAGCTTTGTGGTTCCTGCCATTGAAAATATTTACTCCCCTGAAAGGCCAGATAATAAAGAAAAAGATTGGGAATACTGAGACCTCTCCGCTCCTTCTTTCTTTTTAATTTCTGAATTGCTCTTCTTGGCCTCTTTCCCTGCCATAAAAAATCAGACCATATAAAGTCCACCATTTTAAACCAGCTCTGAGGGAGAGCCAAATTTAACATGGATAAAGGATACATCAGCCTAGGAAAGATAACCATTTTAAGGATGTTGACCCTTCCCCAGAGAGACAGAGGTAATTTTTGCCATCTCTGCAGGTCTTGTTGCATTTGCAAAATTACCAGATCTAAATTTAGAGTTTTTAATTTACCCATGTCATTAGGGATTTCTATACCTAAAAAGGTAATTGACCGGGGGGCCCAGCACAATCCTAGTTCCTCTATCATGGCCTTTGTACACGATGAAGTTAGAGCTAATACTGATGTTTTATTTGAATTCAGTTTATATCCCGATAGGGCACTAAAATCTTGTATGATATCCATGGCCGACTGCAATGATAAGTGCCAAAAGGATAGATGTAGAAGAATATCATCTGTAACCATTGATATTTTATATTCATCTGCATCTATTCTTATTCCTCTGATGGTTTTTACTGCCTTCATTTTCAGGGCTAATGGCTCAACATATAAATTAAACAACATAGGGGATAAGGGACACCCCTGTCTTGTACCTCTAGTCAACATGCAACTATCAGAAATAACCCCATTACAAAGCACTCTTGTTGATGGGGAATGATAAAGGATTTCCACCCATCAAATAAAATCAGAAGGTATGCCATATCGAAGCAAAAGTCAAATAAAAATTTCCAATTAACTCTATCAGAAGCTTTTTCCGTGTCCAGGGAGACCAGCACCATATTAACATTGGGCTCCCTGGACGCAGGCATCAGATGACAAATTTTTTGAAAGAGGTTGCTAGAGTGTCTGCCTGAGACAAAACCTGCCTGTTCAGGTCCAATCAAGATGTCCTAAACCTGTTTTAATCGGAATGACAGAATATTTGCCAACAATTTGACCTTTATATTGAGTAATGAGATAGGTCTATAGTTACTTGGACTAGAGGGGTCCTTCCCAGGCTTTGGTAAAACCACTATTCTGGCTTCAAATATGGAGAGTTCCTTTACTGAAGCCGAAAATAAGTAATTAAATAATTCCTGCAAATATGGAGCTAATTTGTTTCTAAATGTTTTATAGAAGGTGGGAGGGAAGCCGTCAGGGCCTGGGGTTTGTCCACCGGTAATCTATCAATTGCAGTTAGTATTTTATGTATATTAATTTTGCCTTCCAAGCAGTTTTGTTGTTCTATATTTAACTTTGGTAACATTACATCCTGTAAAAATTCCTCCAACTTATTTATATAATCTCCAGGTAAGTCTGGAGCTGTATACAAATCTTGATAATAATCCCTAAAAATCTTAGAAATTACTGACGGGTCAGAGGTAAACTGTCCTGTGATTTTATCTTCTAATGTCGACACGCATATTGCCTCCCTCTGCTGTTTAAGTCTGTTTGCTAATAGCCTCCCTGCTTTCTCCCCCTGTCTGAGATAAGTGCTTTCCACTTAGCATTAGCTCGTACATTGAGATTTAACATATGAGAGGCATATTTCGCTCTAAGTGATTGAAGCTCTCCCCAAAACCGCTCTTCTGAGGACGAGCCCAGATAGTTTTCTAAACCCTTTATTCGTTCTAACCACCCCGCAACTTCCTTTGTCTTTTGATGTTTCCTAACTGTGGCCAGTCATATTAACTCCCCCTTCCACATAGCTTTAAGGGCTCCTCATAACACATCTATTGCTTGGATGGATGCATAATTAGTCTCCCATGAGACTTTTATAAAGTCTCTTATCATTTCTACTTGCTTCTCCTCTAACAACAATTGGGTATTTAAAGACCATGATCTGGAGATCTTCCTATATTGATTAAATCTCACCCTCAGCCAGAAGGGAGAATGCTCCGAAAGGACCCTAGGATAAATCCCAACATCTTCTACCACTGATAAAGCAAAAGAACTGATAAGAAAAAAATCTAACCTTGAGAGCACCTTATGCGGTGCTGAATAAAAAGTATATTCATGCACTTGTGGGTTTCTACTGTAAGTCTCCAAGGGTCCGAAAGACCAGAATCGGTCATCAATTCTCGGAGCGCTCTCTGTGCTGGTGAGAGACCTGCTTGTTTACTATAAGACCTATCCAGATCGTTGGCATAGACTAAGTTCCAGTCTCCTCTGAGGAGGCACGGAATAGTAGGAGTTGAGGATATTATGGTTGCTAATGGTGAAAAAAATACAGGGGTGCCCTGATTCGGGCCATAGATGAAACCTAACATTACCTCCACTCCCGCTAAACTCCTGTGCACAAAAACAAATCTCCCCTTAGGGTCCTGCCATATCTTGATTTCCTTAAAAGGCACACTTTTATGGATTAAAATAGCTACTCCTGCCTTTCTGGGGCTGTTACCTGCCCCATACACCTGTCCCACCCAAGATTTGCGGAATTGACTCGAGTTCCCTACACTTACATGCATCTCCTGTAGCATAACAATGTGAGGTTGATATCTGTTAATATGACATAGTATAGCATATTTTTCTTTAATTGTCTTTCCCCCCTTTAATATTCCATGATATCACTCTCCAATTCCCCATATTTCCAAAACATAAATGTCAAATACATTAATTGTGACCTGCATCTGCGTTGCGAAAGGTGGAATAACTTTTAGTAAACGAAATTCCTGCCTATATCCCTTTCTCCACCCCTTCCCTTTCCCCCCAACCCCTTTTTTCTCTTCCCCACTGACTAACTACCAGGGCTGAATGCCCGCTCCCTAATGTTTTATCCGCCATGCCCTGAGAGGAGCAGCCCCTCTATGTTCTCTTACGCACCCAAAAATGGTGCCTTAGTAATTCTGTCACACCTACACTAACTCCCCTATAACTCTGTACGTCCCCTTCTTTCACATACCTTGCTAATTAACTTATTCCCTAAAGCCTTCTATCATGAAATAATTATTTCTATTAACTGTAGAGGACTAACATTTTCAGAGCTGTCTCCCCTCTTTCTCAATTATAACTAAACAACATTCAAATCTATACTTCGTGTTCTCTAATTATAGCAACTTTCCTTGAAGCTATCTGTTAATAATTCACAATAGCTCTTCCTTTTCTTGAACACAAAAGCCTCTTTTTAGGTTTTAAATACCATACTCAGGGCCCCTGGTGTTCTGCAGCAGAATTTTCTGATTTCTTCGGCAGGGCTCCTTGACTTCTGCGGCAGCATTTTCTGATTTCTTCGGCATGATTTATTCACTTCTCTGGCAGAATGCAATCCTGCCATTGGCTAAATATGATGTGATGTCATCGATGACACCATATGCTGAGCATAGAGGAGGGCTTCAGGATAAACGAGATGGGAAAGAAAGCCTGACACTATGGAAAAACAGTATATTTATATGAACATTCACCAAAAACAATGAATTCTGCAGCACTATATATATTCTGCGGCATGACGCAAATTCTGCAGCAAATTCCACAACCGCAGAACTGCAGAATTCCAGGGGCCTTGACCATACTACTAATAGTAATAAAGACTGCAATACTGCTTTGCAGCCACATGATGGCAGCAGTTACTTCTTCTCCCTATGTTAAATCAATATACATGTTTTATGTAATGATGGAGGAGGATAAACAAAATTATCAAGTCCCGATGTTTTGATCAGCAGAATGAAGACTCTGATTCTCCTCCCAAACTCCCCCAGTCTTTTTAAATGAAAATCTTTTTTTCCCCTCTGAATGTGGGGCTTAAAATAAACTCTGCTACCCAAGGAAACACAAAACAGTCATTGTTTAACTTGTGGGCTTGGTCCAACTTATCCTCTCACATATGCACCCTATACACTGGTACTTGCTTTCTCCAGGATTCCATTTGCCTTCAGTCTTGCTCAGTCCCCCCCCTTTCCAAACAGTTGTGGTAGCCGGACAGCCAGATCAGCCTTTGCTTGCTCTGCCGATTCGTAGCACTGTACACCCGACTGCAGAATAACTCCTAATCATGCTGGATATAGCATTCTGTAGTGGATTTTGGCAGCCCAACGCTTTGATTGAATTGGACGATAGGCAGCTTGATCCTGTCTTACCGTGTTCGTAAGATCAGGAAGCATTCTCAGGCACTTCCCTTCCATTCTATTTTTTCAGCGCTCCTTGCTGTTTTAAAAATATGATCCCTGTCCAAGTAGTTTAGTACTTTAAATATAATTGGTCTTGGTGGGTTATTTGGCTTGGGTTTAGGCATAATCGCTCTGTGCATACGCTCTATTACATATTTGGAGAAGGGCCTGCAATAAGTACACAGAGCTTTTTCATGAAAGCAATGGAATTGCTGCCCTCATCCCACTCTGGAAGTCCTAGGAGGACTAAATTGTTACGCCTAGACCTCCCTTCTAGGTCATCAATTTTAATTTCCATTTTTTTAACTGATTTCTTTAACTCCATGTTGTCAGCTTCTATTTTTGTTAAGTGGTCTTCCACCGATGATATTCTCACTTTCGCATCCCCTATGCAGGTTCCCAAGCCCGATAACGATCCCTTCCAATCCTTGAATTCAGCTATTAGGGAAAATAAAGCCGTTTTGATGGTGCTGATATCCTCCTGCGCTGATCTTGTGCCATTTGCGGTTTACTTTGGGTTAAGTCAGATTCCGGCAAAGTGCTTCTTCGGGGCCTTTTGGCTTCCAGCCCCACCACGACTTCCTTATCTTGTTCTTCCAATGGCTCCAGATTCATGGTTCTGTATCGGTCTCCTGACTTCTTAACTGATCCTCTCAGTAGTTCCTCGATTCCAGAGAAGGTAGGGAACTGTTCAACTTAACTTCCTGGCAGAATTTACTATATTTAATTACTTCAAGTTAGCAGGGCTGAAATGCTGTGCTGCTACTCTTCCTAGGGCATCACGTGATCTTTGTTGGTCTTTTTTTTTTAAAGATGACAGGAGACTTTTACCATGCTGGGGTGGGCTCCCAGCATGGCACCAGGCAGTGTGTTTGGAGGGGCAGTAGAGCCAATGGGGGATTGGGCACCCCCATTAGCCAAGTAGACTTTTGCCATGCTCGGGTGGGCTCCCAGCATGGCAGATGGAAGTTTTTTTGGGGGGGTAGTGGAGCTGAACGGGGGACTGGGAACCCCTGTTGGCCATACAATGTGCTGGAGGGGATGCATGAGCCATGGGGGGTGCATTATGCTGATGAGGATTGGGCACCCCGTCGGCTTTTTTTTTTTTGTATTTATTGAAATGTTTCACCAGGAAGGCACACTGAATGGTGGGCAGTGGCTTTCCATCAGCTTCCTGTGGACTATGAGAGGCAGACGGAGAAGCTGTTGCCATGGCGACACCAAGCAATCAGCTGCTTTGGTAGCTTGTAATGCACCAAAGCAGCTGATTGCATGATGATGTGGCTGAATTTCTTGATGCTTTGTGGCCTGCTCCCTAACAGCTGACTGACACAATGTGTTTCTTGCACATGTGTGCAAACAACACAATAACTTAATATTAAAACTGTAAATAAAAAAGGTATCAGATATAATCCAAACCAATGGAGAAATCAGATTTTCAGTCCCCTATGGTCCTGTCACAGCCACAGGAGGCCAAAAGTCCACAGGAACTCTCACATCCTGGGCAAGACAGATATTTATAAGTCCTAATTGTTTCTCCAGCCCCCAAAACGCTCTCACTGTAATGGAGACTCACTGTAAATGAAATAAATCCAAAAAATTGTGACAGATCCCAAGGCACTCTCACTGCCAGAGGTTAAAAGAAACAGAGCACTCACACTGCTTGATAAAATTAAAAGGTCTGACCCTAATTTGGAGGAGGGGGAAGTCCGAAGGAAATCCTCTTCTCTGGTTTCTACACTTTAAACAGGAGCAAGGCCTCAAAAAATCCAAATGGGGGCTGCACTGTAAGGCCAACGGCCACCACTACAGATCCCCGCCCATGCCAACCCACCAGTTGGCCCCGTGGAGAGTCCAATTGGACCACTGGCCCTAACTGCTGGCTACTCAACCTGAATAGAACCCAGTCCCTTGCATAGCTGCATGCCCACAGACAAACCTAGCCGTAAGGTCGGGACCACCAGCTCATCACTTCAAGTTGCTCAACTCCACCAATGTCCACCAGCTTGCAGTTCTCAGTCCCCAGACTGCAAATATTCAGCTTGCAATCGACTGTTAGGGAAATCCAAAAAGTCTTCTCTTGCTTTTATCATCACAAAACACCTTCTCTCACTGTCACCCCCTCTCCTCCTATATCCACTCCACGATTTCTTCATCAGCCAGCAATCCAAACCGACACAAGACAAAAGGCACAGGAACAACAAATCCAAAACCCGAGAAAACTTGGATTTCAAGTGCCCAATAATAATCCAGAAAATAGTCTCTCTCCAACCTCTCTCTCTTTTCCAGTCAAACAGGAGAATCAATTTAGCAGGCCCGACAACTGAGCATACTTGAGCAGTAGTGGGGCCAAAACAAGACAGCCCCAGTGCACACTGCAAGGTCATCGCAAGAAACGCCCCGGTATTGTTCCCGATCTCAGAGTGCTCCACCACTAGTTCTCACCAGCTGACTTATGGGGGAGGTTGAGGTGGAGGTTAAGGCAGCAGACGTGATAAAATTAGTGATAGAAGATGACCAGAGGAAATAGAGCATTAAAGGAGTGAACGGTAAAACAATCACTAGCTAGTCACACAAAACGGGGAAACGTGACAAACAGATGGAGCGAACTGTTAAACTAAAAACTAAACAACTAAAAACTAAATGCTAGGCTGTCAGAGCAGCCGACTGCACGCCCAGCACGGCAGCCATCTTCCTCCATCGTAGCTCTCATCTCCAACTAATTGGTGTGGCATTTGGTGCCTTAGCCTACCACACCATTGAGCCAGTAATCCATCACCTCTTTGGCAGCCTCCACCCCCCCCATGGCCTGGATGGATCATCAATATCTCAGTCTTACCTAAACTGAGCTAGATGCCATCCAATCCAGGATCTAAGCCAGACACAAATTTAGCACTTCCACTGTGTCACCCATCCCAGGAGCAAAAGACAAATACTGCTGGGTATCATCTGCATGGCTGTGAAAACCCTCACTGTATCATCTAATGATCTTACCCAGGGGCAGCATATACAATGCAAACAACATGGGTGATAGGACTGATCTCTGGGTACCAGCCAAGTGGTGCTGTGGGTTGAGATGCTGGATGCCATGTCTCATGCTATGCTGGTGACCCCGGATCATAAACAATCTCGGGTCATCGGGGTGCTGGCATGGGGGGCTGAGCAGCATCGAGTGCCTAATGGCAGTGCTCCTCTCCTGGGGTGGTTGCCGCTCCCTGTAATTCTGCTGCCACCAGGTGAAGGTCCAGTGGCAGTGCAGGCGGGAGGGGACAGCAGTCGAGAGAGTGTCTCGGAATGCAGCATGCATGTGTGGGACTGGGGGTGGGTGAAAATGGGAAAAACACATAAAATACATAATGGGAAAAAAAAGGACTGACTCCTGGGATATGCCACAGGGCAGGAGCACAGAGTATGACTAAAACTTCCCCATTACCCTCATCACAACCCCTATCCTATCCATGAGGTAGAAGTCAAACCAGAAGATGACTGTCACTGAGTCCCATGATTTCCTTCAGCTGATCCAACAGCAGCCCATGGTCTGCAGTGTCAGAAGCTGAGGAGTGATAGAAGATAACAAGGGTTGACCATTCTCCGCTATCCCTTGTCCAGAGAAGGTCATTATGCACCCTGGTCAATGAAGTATCAGTACTGTGCCTTGACCTAAAACCTGACTTGAGGGGCTCATTGATGTCAAAGGTTATCAGGTGTGCCTTAAGCTGCAGTACCACTATCTTCTCAACAACGTTACCCAGAGAAGGCAGATTAGAGACAGATCTATAATTTTGGAACTTAATGTACTCCTCCAGTAGGTGTTTATCCGAAAGGAAGGCTATGGATAATGATAAGACCCGGAAATAAAGTTAGGGTGGGGGGGGCAATTTCAGTGAGCAAGGTCTGTATTAAGTGGTCATGATCGGTGGCTTTATAGAAGGGACATTAATGCCACTCTGTTTATTTAGCACAACTCTAGGATTTGTTGTTGGTAGTATATCTACATTCGATGACGATAGTTTTCAAGGGGCAATTAAATTTAAATCCATTTTTGTGCCTTATATCAGTAACAAAAACAACAGACAGTGCTAATAAGGATTGGATAAATACCAGAACTTCTCCTAGCTCATCAGAACCTTTTAGAGCCTCAGAACCTTTTGCAGTTATCTCATCCCTACATTATAAATGCTTCAACCAATGACATCATTGGTTTGAATCAGTCAGTGGCTTCTGACACTGATGCCTCTACTGGTACAAGTAGCTACATTAATGAAAATGGAGCAGCTCCTCCATGTGACCTGTTTGCATCAAAGCAGAAGTCCATGCCAGTAGGAATATCAACACGGAAGCCACGGACTGACTGTAACCAATGGTGTCACTAGTTGGACCATTTATAATGGCACAATATGGGGGCTACATATAGAGCTGGGTTTAAAGATGAGGAGCACAGAAAACAAAAAAGAGAGATGCACAGAAAGAGAACAAGATGTTGTAAAGAAGGAAGGGGGCCATTTTAGCCTAAGAGAAGGAGAATGACAGGGGGACATGATTTTGATATGTAAAGTCATAAATAATCTGGGAACTGCATGCTTCAAAATCTAAGGCATATACTCACATGTAAGTCTAGTTTTGGTGCAAAAAGAAGGTTCCCAAGAATGGGGACTTGACTTATCTGGGAGCTGCTGGCGGGAGTTCAGCGTAGAGCAACCTGAATGATCACAGGCACGGAAGGAATACCAATGAGGACAGCCTTAGGGAGCTCAACATGTACTCCCTGGAGGAAAGGAGCACTAGAGGACATATGATTGAAACCTTCAACTGCATGAGTGGCATAAACAGGATTAGCACAAAGGGGATTTTTAGGTTAAAGGGAGAGAAAGACACTAGGTGGCATAGCCTGAAACAGGAGGGAGGAAGATTCAAGAGGGAAATGAAAAAGCACTACTTCACAGAAAGGGTGGTGGCTGGGTGGCATGCACTGCAGAGGAGGCGGTAACATTTGAAGTCCGTCGGCAGTTTCAAGAGGGGATGGGACAGGGTCGGGGAAGGGTCACTACAGGACAGAGAGGGGGGCAGCTGCAGAGTAAGAGCTGATAGCTGTGCAATTGAGCAGACTTGGTAGACCTTAGGGCCTGTATCTACTGATATTTTTTGCATGTTCATATGTAGGTTGACCTATTTGTGGGATTTACTATGGTGAACTATTTTTTGTACCTGTGTAGCCTAATTTTGAGCCCAATTCTGGCCACAAAACGTAGATTCTGTGTCTGATGTTGGTTACAAAACTAATTTTTCCATCCATCTAGGACAGCAAAATAATGTCTGCAGTTTTGCTAAAATTGACAAGGAAAAGTGTGGTCGACTTTTATGTGAGGCTGATTTATAGGCAAGTGTATACGGCACATCTCAAACTAAAGTGAAAGTGATTTTTATGTTTGCTTGTGCACATGCATAAAGAGAACGTATTGGTGGTGCTCAGGCACTGCAAGGGTTTGTGGAGTTGTGTGCTATATTGGCCAATAGGTGTAGAAATGCAGGAATGTCTACTGCTCAAAAGCCAATGCTGAAAAGTTTGATCATGATGATGACAGTGTCTAGCTGGTGGACGGGCACAAACATTGCGTAGTTTAAAGAAGACAACCCTACCAATCACACAAGTTTTCTGCCCATTAACCAACTAGCAGACATCATCATCAGGTTTTGAAGGTGTGTGTGTGTGTGTGTGTGTGTGTGTTACTAGTAACAGACAGGAGTCTGAAGAGTGTCTCTTTAAAACAACTAAAGAAAATGAGAAAAAAAAACAGCATGCAGAATGTCAATATAATAGCATAAAATATGTTAACAACATGTCGATAAGGAGCAAAAAACACCAGAAATAGTTGATTTAAATTACATATTCTGATGTTCCCATTAAGTTGGATAACTTTGAAAAATGTGAGATTCTGACAAGGTTCAGTTTATAGTTCGTGCATTTCTGCAATTCTTTTTTTTTTCACATGGACTTTATCCTCCTGCCCTCCCTGTCAGCTCCTTTCCATTGCTGAACCCAGCCCCATTACTCCACCTCCAGGACATACCCCACCTACTTCTTACCTTGTTGCGTGAGTTGGTGCCATGGATGGTGATGATGTGGTGCCTGCCAGTTCTCAGTGTCTTCCTGTCAATGGGTATTCTTTTCTGCCTGTTGCTTCCCTTGAGTATGAGCTCACAGTGTACAAAGGCACACACATAGACCATGAAGACATTTCACACTCTGAATGCCTGCCTCTGGCTTTCGATTCTAGTGACCATAGCTGTACCTCCTAGCCTCCACTAGGTGGCACCCAAATAGCAGTAAACACTGTCTCTCTCTACCTGAATGACAGCTGTAGACAGGTGTCCAATCCTCTTTCCCCTCCCTTGTCAGCTGCCAAGTGACCATTGTTCATTCCCCAGCCCAGGTCACCAGTGTGGTGCAGGTGAGGTGTCCAGTGCCTCAGCTCTCTATGCCACTGGGCCAGCAAGAAGTTTACTATATCTCAGGAGTCTTTAGACAATATTGTTTGTGGCCTTGAGGGGCCTAAACCTGCAACCCACTGTTTTATAGTTCTGTGCTTTTATCCTTCTTTCCATTCAGCCAGAGAAAAAAATTACTCTCAGTAGTAATGTTGATTCTTCTTAAAGGATCCATCAGTAATATTCACAAACAGCAAACAGTCCACTGGATTGAGTTGCCTTGGAGATAGAACTTATGCGAATTATGGAATATGGAATTAGAATCAAGCTCAGATTCTGCACCCTCCACTGACTGCCTTTCTTCAGATTTTTTTCTCTGCTGAAAAGAGCAGTTGCCCTGAGGTACAGCCCCACTCTAGTGTTCTAACATCAGATTTGTTTATAAAGCTAGGATGATCTGTGACCACTAGACTAGCTAAATGACTGCCAAATCTTTTTTTTTTAAGTTTTGGTAAGAGTTTGAAAAAAAAGTAAACCATTAAAAGCAGGCTTGATTATACCACTTGACTACTTATTCATAGTTGTAACAGATTCCACCAAGTCGCAACAACAATAAAGTTGCCGACATGCGGCACGGCAAAATCTCTCATACCAACAGGCAAAATTTCACCTGTCAGTATCTGCTGGGCCAGTGTTTTTTTCGGGGGGACACAATACCCCCCCATTACCAATATAGTCAACTCTGAGTTGGAGTTGATTTGGAGGAGGGAACCCCCACAAAACCAACGCTGGTTTGCAGTGGGACCATTACTCCGATGACTTTGAATCTGTTCAAAAGTGTCTCTGTAATGGGTTTTGCTGTCTGGCTTTCATTGTTCTAACATGATACAGTTGTAACACACTGTAATAAGTAAATCTCAAGCCAATAAAATGGAAACTGATTCTTGTCTGCATCTATTTCCAGGTTTTGGAAGGGGAGGCAGGGTAAGAGATTGTGAATATTACATATAGATTTCATAAGAAGAAGCAACATTACTGTAGTGAGTAATTTTCATTCAAACCCAGGAATCTATTAGTATATATTCACAAACAGCAGACTCCATAGCAGTACCTTGGGAGGCTGGGTCCAGAACCTATGTAGGGAAAAGGTTCTGCAAAACAGCAGTAACCAAAGATTGCATCTCTCCTGGACTTTTATGTCCAGACAGTAATATCTTGTGAAGGTGTGTACTGTTTTCCAAGGTAGTTGCTATACAGATCTTTTGAAAGGAGATTCCCCTTACTGTTGTCACAGAGGCAGAGCTGCCCCTTGTAGAATGTGCCCTCAGACCTCTTGGGTGCAGTTCACCAGCTTTCCCATAACAGAATTGAATGCAGGAGACTATGCAGCATGAGAAAGTTCTCCTAGTTGCTGGTTTGCCCTTCCTCACTTCACCATAGATGATAAAAGGCTGAGTGCTGTTAGCCTGACATCTTTTGTGTGGTCCAAGTAGTGGTGCAGTACCCTTTTTATGTCCAGACAATGGAGTTTGTGTTGCCAGTACTGACCTGCTCAGTAAAAGGAAAAAAACACAGGAAGGGCAACTGACTGGTTTAAGTGGAATTCTGACACCACCTTAATGAGGAATTGCCTACTAGTCATGAGTTACTACTATGAAAGATTATAGAGTTTGGATCTATGCAGAGGGCTTGGAGCTCACTCACCCTTCCTAGTGTCATAGCCACTAGGAATTTTGTTTTCCTAGTGACATATTTGAGGTCAGTGGTAGTCCTAGGCTCAAAGGGAGCGTCCATCAGCTGGGCAATGCACACATTACGGTCCCAGGGAGAGACAGGATACCTTACAGGAGGGTACAAATGGTTGAGGCCTGTAAAGAAACTTTAGAAAATGGGTTGTAACGATTTCTCCTTGCCACCGGATGTGTAAGCTGACACTGCAGCCAAATACAACTTCAGGGCGGAGGATGTCAGGCCTAGGGACTGCGTATGCACAAAATAATTCAAGACTGTAGGCAGGCTTGTGTTCATAGGGATTATCTTTCTAGGAGCACACCAGAATGAAAATCTTTTTCACTTTCAAGTTTTCGGTTTTTGAAATGTTTCTCTCTGTACCTACCTAATTTTATGCACTCAATGTTTTTTGTGCTTTTTATTACCTTGTATACCTTGTCTTACTATGTTTTCACTAGTGGTGGGTGAAGTGGAAGAAACTCGCTCCACGAAGTGATTTGCAGAGTAATGTGGAATCCGTAAAGTATTCCACAACGTGAAGTGGAGTACTGCGCATCATGATGAGGAACACGAAGTCCATTGAAACCAATGACTTTGCGTTATTTCGCCTTCCCCAAACCACTTCACCAATTTTAAGGGGAAGTACATTGAAATCAATGTACTTCACATCACTTTATTTATTTATTTATTGAAAAGTTTCACCAGGTAAGGTACACCGAACAACAAGTTGCTCGTCTCCCAGTACAACCTGAGGGAAAGGGTGATGGGAGTTACATAGTAACAGTGAGCATGCACAAATTACACAATAGCATAGAAAACATAGGGTATGAGTGATCAACACATTAGCAAGCAGAACAAATAATTGCAGGGTAGAGTAGATTAAAATCCTGTAGCTATGCTCTCGTGGAGTGACAGACTCACTGAAACATAACAGCAAGTGGGACCAATGGACAACCCACTTTAGACTAAAGTGGCACAGAGCAGACAAGTGATGGTGAGATAGCAAAGTGAGAGAGAAGCAAGTCAGAGCCTAGGACTAGGTCAGCAGGTTAAGGAGATAAAGCAGTATAGAGAGAGAGAGAGAGAGATAGAGAGATGATGTGAAGCAAGCATACATAATATGAGCCGGGATTGGCTTTGAAACTATAAATGCATCGATTTGGTTGTGGTTAGGGAACCAGGGCAACAGATAGGGTGTGAGACAAGAAAAGGGAGGGGGGGGAGCTAGGGGCAAGTGCGATTTACAGAGAGGAAGTTGTGTAGAGCTTGAGTCAATGAGCCAGGTGAGGAAGAGGATTGGATTTCAGTAGGAAGAGCATTCCATGGTTTAGGGAGATGATAGAAGGGGGAGGCCTGTCCACTAGAGGTGGATCTCCAGGGAACAGTCAGAGTTCTGTGGTCATGGGATCTTAGAAGTCAAGAAGGAGTGGGTGGGGAGGGAGATTAGGGAATTTAAATTTGGAGGGAGTGTACCAAGCCAGTACTTAGAGATGAAATTTGCACCGTGATGCAGTCACCTATTTGTCAAGGAAGGGAAGACTACAGCTCGGTACAAGTGACAGTGGTGGGTAAAGGAAGGTGCATCCAGAGCAAACCAACAGAAGGAGTTGAAGAGGGTATCCAAGTTAGCTAAGGAGGTGGCAGGAGCAGAGCAATAGACGATATCGCAATAGTCAAAAATCGGGAGGATCATTTTTTGGATCAGTTCACGTCTTGCCTGGGCCGGGAGGCAGGAGCAGTTTCTGTATAATGTGCCAAGTTTTGGACAAAGCTTTTTATTATGGCATCTATGTGGGCCGAGAAAGTGAGATACTAATCCAACCAAATGCCCAGATGTTTGAACAACACGGTGTAATGAGGAAGGTTCTGGGCCGAGGGGTAGTGAAAGGGGGGTAGGATTGGAGTTGACAGTCTCTGTTGCATGCCGAATGTCATGGACACAGTTTTCTTGGTGTTTAGGAAGAGTTGGTGAGATTGAAACCAGCACTGGACATAATTGAAATCTCTTGGGAGCCTGGAGGTGATATCCGTGGGTGAGGACCCTGAGGAGGAAAGAACTGTATCATCAGCATACATATGTATAGAAGATGAGGTACAGATGGATGGCAGGTCATTTAGAAAAATGAAGAAGAGAATCAGGCCTAGTATGGACCCTTGAGGGGCACCAGAGCATATGGGTAGAGGAGGGGAGATGTAGTCAAATATTTTTAGAGCAATCGTTAAGGTAGGAGCTGGACCATTTTATGGCGTGTTCAGACAGCCCGGCAGATGAGAGGGAGCAGAGCAAGAAGGAGTGGGATACGGTATCAAAAGCTTTAGCCAGATCAATAAAAAAGGCAGTGGTGATGTGACCGCAGTCCATGCCTATCAGGATTGCATCAGTGATTCGGAGTAGCGAGGTAGTAGTGGAGTGATGTTTATGGAACCCAGATTGATATTGGGAGAAGAAATTAATGTCAGAGAGGTACTAGGATAGTTGGTCTAGGACTAGATGTTTTTGTAGTTTGGCTAACGTCAGGAGGAGAGATATAGGGCGGTAGTTCTCAGGGGAGGAGGAGTCACCACCCTTTGGGAGAGGAAGGACGATTACATGTTTCCAGTCAAGAGGAATTTCCGCCAATTGAAACGAGAGATTGAGAAGGATAGTCAGTGGGGGAGCAATGGCCGAGACAGACAGGTTTAGTAACTTCGGGTTCAATCCATCAGAGGAGTTACCTTTGCTCGGGTTGAGGACCTCCAAGGCCATCAGCATGTCAGTTGTCAGGATTGTAGAGAAAGAAAAAATGAGCAGTGGGGCTGGTGGACTCCTAGTAGATGTGGAGGATAATTGGTTTGTGGTTGGGAGGGAGTCTAGCAGGGGAGAAGCGCATGAGGTGAAAGGAGAGTTGAAACTGCAGCAATGTTAGGGTGGTCAGAGATGACAGTATTATTTAATTGGAGGAGGGGGGAGGGGGGGAGCCTGAGGGGAGAAGAGAGAGTGAATTACCTTCCAGAATTTGGATTGGTTGTTTATGTTAGAGTTAAAGGTAGAGTTGAAGTACTCAGCCTTGGCCAACCAAGTGGCTTTTGTGCATTTGTTTCTGAGGATGCAGTAGGCCTCATAATCTTTAAGAAGCATAGTACTTTTTATGGAGCTTCCAGGCTGCATCACGCACCCTTTGGCAAGCAATGAGTTCTGGAGAGATCCGGGGGAGGTGTTTTCCATGGACACGAACCCGGTGTAATGGTGCATGTTGATTCCAGACTTCAAGAAATTGGTCTCTGAAGTATTTGGCTGTGACATCTAGGTTTCTGGCAGCAGATATGGGTGCCCAGTTAGTGTTGGCCAAATCATAAAGAAGCGAGGCAATGTTCAGGGATTTGTAAGAATGGATTTATAAAGTTTTATAGAGGACTTTGACTTTGTGAATTCTGCGCACCAGGAAAGCCATGCAATGGTCACTGAAGGCATCTACTAGGGTACCCAATTTAATGACCTTATGGGTGTGAGTGGTAAGGGCCCAGTCAATGAAGGAGTGGTTACCCATCTTAAGGTTTAGCCTAGTCAGATCTTGGATAATTTGGGTTAGGTTGAGCGAATGTATAGCAGGATGGCCGCAGGGCTGCTCTGCTCCACAGCAGGCTCTCTCTATGCTATGCTCAATTTTCAGCTCTAAAAGTATCCACTGGAGGCCTTCTATCGCTCTTATGAATGTAACCCCATATATGAATTTGTATGGGTGAGCTCTAGAATCTATTTTATGTTTCCAGGAACCTTCAGGTAACTTAGTCGAGGGACTGTTTGGTCCCAGCATTTGTCGTTTTTGGCATTTTATGCAGCTTAATTTGATTGTCCTCCTATAGAGAAAATGACTGAGGAGTAGCATAAAGGAGGAGGAAAATGTTGATAAGCTCATCTGAGCTTACTGCTTAAAGCAGCATCCAAAATATGGGCCTGGGGACATCTAGGCTTTTAGTTTGAGGATATTCCGCCAAACTGCGAGGAGACCAGAGAGACTGGAGAGGAAAAAGGGTTGACTATTTCAGACCGGTGGCATATCTTGCCAATAAGCCTATTTGAGTCTATTTAAATCTATAACAGGTATGCTAACGTTGCCAGAGAGCCTGTATAAACCCTTTTCAAAGTTAAAATTTTATTGCAGTCAGAGGAGTGAGATTTTTATTTTTGTTTTCACAGGTTTGCTGTAGAGACAAGACGGTATGATGTTTTTTGTTGTATATGGGACTCAGTCCACTCCTCTGCCTAGCTACACTAAAAGAAAAGAAAAGAAAAGTAATCTGGTGTGTGAACTTCCAGAGAAGATGAGGGGAGCTGGTAGATTCTCAGTCAAGCTAGAGGAACTTTAAGATGGTGACTGGGTGTGTGCCATGGACTCTTGGTGTTAAGAGATGTTCCCTTGAAGCTGTAAAGGATGGTTTGGTGGAGGAGACTGAGGCCAAAATTTAGAAAGACCCAGGAATTTAGGAATTTGGAGCCTTGAAAAGTGGACTCCTGAAGATAGGCTTTAAGTCAGATTCGAACATTGGTACAATTGAATTGCAAGTATATACATATATTTGTTTAAGTCCTGAACTTTTCTTGTTTATATTCTTGTTTATCTTGTATTCTCAGAGTTCTAAAATGTTGATGCAAGTGATAAACTTTCGATTTAAAGAATCTTAAATGACTGGGTTAATTCAGACATTCAAGTGTATAGCAATAGTTTGGTCAGAAGTGTTATTTTGAAATGTGTGTCAAACTGCTTATATTTCTTCATAGTTTACTTGGTGTGTTATTTCATTTAATGCCAAACTGCAGAAAGAAAGGTTTATTTAATTTCTCAATGGGCATGCCTAACAAATTGAACTGGCATCCAGTTACCTGCTGACGGCTGTTGGGCTTGAAAACTGGTGGCTATGTTGGGCCGTAATAATGGGCTCTGGGGGCCTAAATGTGATAAGGAAAATTGCAGATAGGAGGAACTAGATAGAGTCCCCTGAAACTAGCATATGATTTCTAATTTGTAATTGGTCTGTAAATCCTCCCATACCTGCCAAACACCAGGATCATGGAGCAACATGTGCTGCAGGGTGCACCAAGGATTATACCAAAGAGGGGAAGGTATTACCACTAACATATGAATTTTGAATGTTGGTCTGGAGACGGAATCTTGCCATGCTGTCTGGCATATAGTACTTCAATAGGTGGCTCTGGAGTCCCAGAAGGGTTCCAACTAAGGTGGTAAGAATCTGTTTTCTGGATTAGATTAGATGGTCATAAATATCCCTCAAATGGTTGTTTTGATGTCCAAATATAGAAATAAAAGAATGGACAGAGTGACTGCTTTTGTCAGGGTATACCTTTAAGTGATTCTCACTGTAATTGGTGTATAAATCCTTCCATATTTGGGGATAAGGAGCACGGGGTGGCATGAGCTGCGGGGTGCACCTGAAGTCTTACCTTAAATGGGATGGTGTCACTGATATCATAAAAATCCTAATAGTTCACCCAGAGACTAAGTGCTCTCAATTTGTAAAGTCACAGTATTTCTGTTGGACAACTAGACACCTATAAAGGGTTTTAAAATGGCCTGATTTTCTTTATCTAGGATCCAGTAAGATGACCGCTGGTGTTATAAAATTGGGATTGCTAGTATTATTGAGCTTTTAGGGAGAATGCATTTATTTTCTTATTTGTAGCCTCCCTATTATAAGAAGGGTTCAAATTAATTGTCCTTCTATAAAATGGTCTGATTTTAGTATTAATGTTTACATGTTAACTGAGATTTTCAGTAAACCTGATTTTAGGATACTAATTTATAACTAGTTTATTGTAATGATGAAAGTTAAAGCATACGTGATTGTGATTGTATTATTTTTGTACTATCAGTGTAGTTTTAGTAATGTTGTAATGGTTATTCAACCGATCAACAATAAACAAACTTGAACTTGTATAGCATTTAGCACTTTGTTAGGCATGGAAGACCAGTTTATGTTGAACTCTCCCATAATATATAATTCACCAGCAGAAGAGTGGCTAGCTAAGATGGCTATGAGGTCAGTAGCAATCTTGGGTTTTGAGCCTCTTCGCCTTATTATAGAGCTCAAAGGCAAATTCTGCAGTGCTTCATGGGATGGCAGATCATATGGGTTCTAAATTGTTCTGCACAGCCTTAGTTCTGTGTAGTGTGTGTGTGTGTAGTGGAAGATGGAGACAGTTTCTTCTCAGAGCTCTGAGATTCAAATCCTCTAGAAGCTGTTAAAAAATCCTTCTTGAGCCATTTTTTGCTCAAGATTTAGTACATCGATTGTAGGAAACCATCCTGTGCTCATATCATTGAATGTTTATTGTTTGTGTGTGGATTTTGAATGTTAATTTAGAACAGTCAGTCTGTGTGCTGTGAAGTGTGCTTTGGGGAAGGGGTGTATCTGTGGTGTAGGTAGATTAACGGGGAGAAAAAGGCAGTCTGTTTTGGTTATATTTTTCTTGTATAGCTGTGTTAATGTACACAGTAATATTTTCAGTAATTCTTGACATTTTTTTGCTGATTGTTGTGTTGCAACAGTGTATAATATCAGTTTGTTTAAAACATTTGGTTATATTACTAAAGGTTTTCAATTTGCTATGCATTACTTGTAGTGTGTGTGTGTGAGTGTGTGTGTGATGCGTGCCATTAAATCAGACACCTTTTATCATGCCACAGAGTAATTGCAGCAGTGTGAACCTGCTATCCACCCCACCTGCATGAATTTTTTATACTGCTTTGTGGTATCTATACTGGTAGTAGACTGTTACTGCCATGCACTACCCCCCAGCCGGCAAAAGGTATTCTTTTCCAGATGTGGATTTGTACTTGTGACTTGTGAGCATTGGTTAGGTGTTGTTGTGCCTTTGCCTCTGCATCTCTTGAGTGTGTGTCACAATCTTAATCTGTCTGTGCATTTGCAGTATACCATTAATTCTAGGAGACTTTGCATTTCTTGTTACGCTCTCATTTCACTTCATCAGCACTGGGGAATTTTCTGGACACAAGACAGTAGCATTTTGGGGATGCACATTAATTCTGGTGACTGTGTGTGACCACTGGGTGCATGACGGAGTGCACCATTAATTATGGGAGACTTTGCATTTTTTGTTACCCTCTCATTTCACTTTGTCAGCACTGTGGGATTTTCTGGACACAAGACAGTAGCATTTTGGGGATGCACACTAATTCTGGTGACTGTGTGTGACCACTGCATGCATGACTGAGTGCACCATTAATTCTGGGACTCTTTGCATTTCTTGTTACGCTCTCATTTCACTTGTCAGCACTGGAGAATTTTCTGGACACAAGACAGTAGCATTTTGGGGATGCACATTAATTCTGGTGACTGTGTGTGGACACAGTATGCATGACGGAGTGTGCCTTTTATTTATTTTTATTTATTTTAATTATTTATATCTAGAATTACAAGTACCTTTGAGCCAAGGCTCTTTTACAAAGGTTCCATGTCAGTTACAGTACTATACAGAAAATAAGAACATAAAATGTTAAGAATGGAAGTAAAACAATGCTGTAGTCAGAATAAGCTTTACATGAGTGTGATCACTTAGGAGAAGACCACGGTCAAATACAAGATAGAAAAAAGAGGTGAGAAAGGGGACACAAGGGGAGATAGGAGCAGCCAGTGGCATTGTCAGCATCACAGGGGTAAGTGCTGGTGGAGGGAGGGGAGGAGGAGATATAGCAAGGAAGGGAGGGGAGAGGGAGAGGGAGAGGAAGGGGCAGTGGGAAAAAAGGGAAGATTGGATAATAAATGCTAGGAAGGAGAAGCATGGAGAGGCTTGGTTAATGGTAAGTAGGGATGATTATATGTAGCAGTCACAGGAGCTAGAGGCAGTGAGATGAAGGTGGAGTCTGTATTTGAATGAGCCAAGCTTGGGCGTGGAGGAGATGTCAGGGCTGAGACCATTCAGCCTGCTAGGTGCCGTATGAGCAAAAGATCTTTGGCCCTGGGTGGTGCGACAGTGGGGAACCTGGAGGAGCTGAGTTTCAGATCCCCTGGTGTTGCGAGGGTTCAGGCTTGGTTGCAGTAGGGCTTGGACTCCAGGAGGGGTGAGGCCCATGGTTACTTTCTTTGCCATAGTACAGGTAAGATACTTAATATGGTTGGAGAGTTGAAGCCATCCAGATTGTTCATAAAGGTCACATGTATGCATGAGATGGTGGGCACCAGAGATGAGCTGACAGGCATTATTGAGGGATGTCGATATTCGTCTGAGAGCAGCAGCCGAAGCACAGCCATAGATGATCAGAACGTAGTCAGTGATGGAGACCACGGAGCCTTAGACATTGACCTTCAAGGCTTTTGAAGTAAGATGTTGCCTGTGCCAGTAGAGTTACCCTAAATGCATATTAGCAGCTTTGGCGACACTGTCAATGTGGGCACCATAGGATAGATCAGGGTCCAGAGATATCCCAAGGTATTTAAATGACTGCACCTGCTCGAGGGTATTTCCAAGGCTGGTTGTAATGGTAAGGGGATGTAGCCTATATTTGCTCTGCAAGCTGTTAAAGAGCATTGCCTTGGTTTTTTTTTATGGTTTAGAACCAGCTTATGCTTACTAAACCAGTTATCCACAGAGGCGAAGCCTTGCTGAAGATTGTGTTGTAGGGGTTCAGGGTCCTTGTGGGAGGTGAAGATTACTGCATCATCAGCATAGAGGATGAGTTGTTCAGGGCAAGATTGTGGGATGGTGTTCAGGAAAAGATTGAAAACTACAGGACCCAGTATAGACCCCTGGAGGACTCCAGAGCGGGCTGGTCTAGCATCAGAGTGAGCACCCACAATTTTTACTCTTTGTGACCGATTTTCCAAGTAACTATTAAACCAAGCTGTAGTGTCAGGAGAGAGTCCAGCAGTCCAGAGCTGTTCAATCAGCAGACGATGGTGGACAGTGTAGAAGGCCTTAGTCAAATCGACAAAGACAGCCCCGGCTAGGTGACCTTTATCCAGGGTGCTGTGTAGTGCTCCAGTGAATTCCAGTAAGGCAGATGAGGTGCTATGGCATTTTCTGAACCCATGTTGTCATGTACACATAATATTGTATTTATCCAGGTAGTCCTTAAGTTGGTCAGCTACTATGCATTCAAGGGCCTTGGAGAGAGGAGGTAGTATAGAGATCGGTCGATAGTTCCCATGAATGGCCTTATCCCTGCTTTTGTGGACTGGAGTAACTGTGGCAATTTTCCATAAGTCAGGGAACTGGTTGAGGCTAAGAGAGAGGTTGAAAATTCATATTAATGGACCTAGAATCTCATCAAGGGTGAGAGACAGCAGTTTGAGATCCAGCGAGTCACCACTAGTTCTGGACTTGGAGATTGCATTTGTTGATGTTTTTGTGGGCTTCGTGCATCTTGACTGTTTTGAAGTAGAAAGGCAGGTGTTAAGAAGGATTGGGAGAGCTAAAGGGATTAGAGGAGGCAGAATCCCTGAAAAAGTCCATGGGAAGAACACTACTTAGGTCAGTAAATGCATCATTGAAGGCATTAGCAATGACCAGAGGATCAAGAGTGATAGGCCCATCAACATTTTGCATCATTGGGGAGGATTTGGGCTGCTTCCCCGTGACTTCTTTGATGTTCTTCCAAAATGCTCTCCCATTTCCCCAGGTGTCAGAGAGAGCTTCTCTGTGGTATATGCTTTTCTTTAGTCAAATGGATCTTGTGCAGTTGTTGCCAGCACATTTGTAATTTTGTATGTTGGATTGAGCACCAGAGGCCCTTGCCAGTGCCCAAAGGTGGTCCCTTGATTTTAGCTGTGCTAGAATCTCAGCAGTAAGCCATGGGTTGCAGAGTGCCTTGACTTTATGCTTTTTGAGTGGGGCATAGGAGTCACAGGCCGCATTAAAGGAGAAGACAAAGTCATAGAGGGCAGAGTCAACATCCATAGCTTTGTAAATGGGAGACCAATCATGCAGACTGAGGCTGGATTTAAGGTGAATCAGTTGACCACAGGAAAGGACTCTGCTGGTGATGAATTTAGGCGGGGGCTTGCAAAATTTGTTAGACCATTCACAGATGACAGGGGAATGGTCACTAAATGAGTCAGGGAGGACAGAGGTGTTGGAGATACGGGTAGGATGACTGGCAAGAACCCAGTCCAGCAGGGTACTAGTGCGTGTTTTGGAGTTTTTCCTTGTCGTGGAGACAACCATTTGTGAAAGGTTTGCTGAATATATAGCATCCCTATGAACACCTGCATCAGATGCATGCCAGTTTATATTAAAGTCGCCTAGAATGATTGTCTCTGTACCTGGAGGTTGGGTTCTGACAAAGTCCAGAACGGTATTGAGGCCTTTCCTTTGGTCTTTCAGAAGGAGGTATACAGAGACTACAGTGAGGGCTTTGTTGTGTGCCCCTAGAAGTATTTTAATCGGGAGAATCTGTGCTGCAGAGTCAGGAAGGGGGTTGATAATGGAGTAACCCATGAGATAGTCTTTGATGTAAATTGCACATCACCCTTCTCTTTTGGACACCCGATCCAACCTGTGTACATTGTACCCTGGTAGTCCAATTGCCAGGACAGGAATTTTGGGCATTAGCCAGATTTCGACAACTGTAAGGATGTCAGGGTTGTGTTCGTTTGCAAACATTTGTACAGCATCAAGCTTAGGGATCAGGCTGCAGATGTTAATGGTTGCGAGGATCAAGCCCCTAGAGGGTTTTGCTTGGCAGGCAGAGCTAGTAGAGCTTGAGCCTGGGTTTGGGCACACGTTTCCCATTAATTCTGGGAGACTATGCATTTTTGTTACCTTTTCATTTCACTTTGTCAGCATTGGGGAATTTTCTGAACACAACATAGTGGCATTTTGGGGATGCACATTAATTCTGGTGACTGTGTGTGGCCACTGCACTCATGACTGAGTGTGCCATTAATTCTGGGAAACTTTGCATTTCTTGTTGTGCTCTCATTTCACTTCATCAGCACTGGGGAGTTTTCTGCATACAAGACAGTAGCATTTTGGGGATGCACATTAATTCTGGGGACTGCGTGTGTGAGGGACTGCCAATATTGTTGTCACTTCACCTTACTTCGCGTTAAGGTGGAATGCCAATGCGAAGTAATAGTTACAAGGTGAAGTGAGCCTTTTGTATTGCCCACTCCATGTAGCGGAGTGACAATGCGAAGTGCCCACTTCGCCAGCGAAATTTAAATTCACTGCATCTCTAGTTTTCACTATGTGTTCTCACTATGGATTTGTCTTTGCTATTTTACTGCTGTTGTTCATCCTTATCTCATTATCTTGTCTTGTGTTTGTCAACTTTGTAACCTCCCAGGTCGTGCCTGAAAGTAAACAACAACTAAATAAATAAAAATAAAAAAATATGTTTTCCTTGATGCTGGTTTTCTCGAAACTTTCAACACTCTCATTACTTCCTCTGATACATTTAGCAGACCTCTAGCTTCTCAAGAACCATGCCATCAGGCATATGGTTCTGAGGCCTGGGGATGTTCTCCTGCCCAGGGTCAGCAAGTTGTGCCTCAGTTGCAGGTTAATTGGAGACTTGCTAGACAGGACTAGGAGCATGGAGTACCAGGTGTGTCTGGCCCAGTCTAGTGGTATCAGAAGCTGTGCTGCTCTCTGCAGGACTGGTAATAAAGGGATGACATATAGGGACTTCCCTGCCCAGTCTGGTATGTATAACATAGCATGTAAAGTTTGTTGCTTATATGTTTTTTCTTTAGTTATGTCTATTGTCTCAATGTATTGTTTATAGTTTATAATGTCTCCTCAGTTATGTGTATTACTCCAATGTCATTTATTTGTAACCATTTGCAATTTTGCACAATCTTTGTACAGGGTTATCTTGTAAACTGGATCTTTGATCCAAATAACATGTTTCCTCCAGTATGAAAATAAAGTTTTAACCTACCTACCTACGGAATCCTCCAGGACTGTCCCCATTGCTGGAGGCCTACAACCAAAATGGGGGATCTGATTGTTCTTCCAATAAAGAAAAAAAAGTCATATTTTTGTACCCTACTGTCTGAACTAGCACCTGCTAGCACCTGCTGGTTCAGAATCCAGTTGCGGTTTCCCTGGCTTATTCTACTTAGTGAGTCTGCCAAGACATTGTCCTTCCCTATCAGAAGTACACTAACAGAGAGCTCTACACCTAGGGAAGTTTCTAGGTTCCAGATTTTCATGGCTTCTGTGTATAGCCTTTAGGATCTTTTTCCTCCCTGCTTGTAGATGTCATACATTGTTGTGGTGTTGTGTTTTCAGAGTTGGACAGACTGACCATGTATCTGGGAAGAAAATGCTTGCATTGTCAGGAACAGTGCTCTGAGCTCCAGGAGGTTGATATGTTCCTGAGTCTTCTGTGAGCTCCATGTGCCACTTACAAGTAAGAGCCTCTAGGTGGGCATTCCACCCTAGGAGTGAAGCATCTGTTATAAGGATACTTGTTGGGGATGGCTGGAAAAAGGGAATACCCTCTCTAAGGTTGTCCTTTTCCTTCCACCACTCTAGCGCCCTTTGCAAAGTTTTTTTTTTTAACTGGCATTAGTTTGGACAGAGGATCCCACCTTTCAGACCATTGTTTCCTTAAAGAGCACCTTTTCCAGTGCTTTTGACTTTCTTGCATAAATTGCCCCTTCTTGCATTGATTCTGGAATTGTATTTCATTACTGTCCTTTGCAGTTAGTTTTTGCATTCTGTGCTGCTAAAAACTGTAGGGTGTACCAGAGCTTCTAAAGCAAGCCTGGTGTTGCTGTGGACCCAGGGCTGTACTGCTGACATCACTATAGGGCAGAGGAGTGACTCACACTGTGCAGTACAGTGCAGTCACAGCAGTTTTGCAAGGGAATCTACCAATACTCAGTGTACACACTGTGTTCCCCCTTACCCTGTTAGCAATGCATTATGCCAAAATCCAAATGCCTTGTCAGTATATTTTTTTGTAAAATTGACTTACTTCTGCCTCGGTAACAAAGCATGGGGATTGAGAGAAGATCGAGTTACTATCAGCACCATTCCCAGTCCTTTTGACTTTCATGCATAAGTTACCCCTTCTTGCATTGATTCTGAATTGCATTTCATTACTGTCCTCTGCAGTTAGGTTTTGCAATCCGAGCTGCTAAAAACTGCAGGGTATTCCAGACTGTCTGTAGCAAGCCTGGTGTTTCTGTGGACCCAGGACTGTACTGCTCATGTTACTATATGGCAGAGGAGTGACTCACACTGCAGTACATTGAAGTTGCAGCAGTTTTGCAAGGGAAAAGTACATTACTATTTGTACATACTGTGGCCCCTCTTCACCAAGACACCCTGTTAGCAATGTATTATGCCAAAATCCATATGACTTGCCAGTATGTTTTTTTTTGTAAAACTGATTTCTGCCTCTGTAAAAAAGCATGGGGAGTGAGAGAAGATCACGTTGTTGTCAGCCGAGGCAGCTGTCTGTTTATACAACTTCTGCAACTTCTCTGTATTGCAGCATGTCTTGGGAAAGGGAGAACACAGTATGTTCATTGAGTACTGGTAGTTTTCCCCTTGCAAAACAGCTGTGACTGTACTGTACTGCACAGTGTGAGTCACTTCTATGCCCTATAGTGATGTCATCGGGAGCCAGCAGCCCAGCAGCTGAACAGCAAAGGCCAGTGGAGCAGGGCTCAAAAACAATTCCAAATTATGGAAGGCAGAGTAAACCTTCGCCAAAAATGTATTTATTTGTTTTATTTTATTTAGTTTTTGTTCACCAGGTAAGTGCACTAGACAAATTCTGCCTATTTTCAGGTACAACCTGGGGAAGGGGGATACAGATGAATGCCAACTGACTTTGAACCAGATTATGCTGTTGGTGGTATTTTAATGAATGGGGGGAAATTTGTACAGGGCACCGGGGAAATTCCTCTACTTGTCGGTAGGGGGAGTTGCTGTCCATGTATGGATGGCCACAATGTCCCTGATGTTGGAAGGGGAGGATGTGTGTGAGGTGGGGGAGTGGGTCTCCTCCCTGACCTCACTTGTGCTAGATACCCAAGAGGAAGAAACTGATTTTTCGCTGAATCAGTCGGGTTCGTTTGGCTCGACTCAGTTGGTGCAAGACGCTGATGTACTGGTCAGCTCGTTCGTGGTACACTGAGCTATACATGTTTTGGAAGAAGCACAGGAGAAAGTAGCTAGTCCAGACATGAATATAGTTGTGGATTTGAAAATGTTGGTCCTGGAACGAGAATCAGCTCGCTTTCAACCTGGGAGCCACGCGACAGCTGATTCAGAGGTTCCTATACCCGGTTGTAGAGAACTATGCAGGGCCGGTGGATTAGAGTTTGTAAAACAAGACTCTTCTGTAACTTTTAAAATTCAAGACCCTTTGCCTGTGCCTTGGAGGGACAAGTTGGGTAAAACCTTGGGGTGGCGCATCCACCTACCACACGGTTAGGGATAGTTGCTGAACCGGAGGACAGTTATTCGGACATTGCGCTTCAGGCTGCTGGCTGGATATGTACAGGAAGTGGCTGGTCACCTGATCCCCTGGATTCTAAAGTCAGTGAGTATGATAATTTAGTGGTGACTGAAACTGGGAAAATAGTGCAGAAGGAAGCCGTTATGCACTCAGAATTACTGCATACTTCACAGGTAACAGGTATAGTGGATCCTGTATCTGCAGGACCTGTGTCCTGGGACATTTTTATGGTGAATGGGGACCTCCCTATTCTGAGTAAACAAGGGCCTGGTACTGTAGTGGATATTGGGGAATGAGACTTACGTGAGCCTGTTATTAAACTCTGTGAAGACAATTTACCTGTGGGCCTTGGGATGGAGGTCTTACAGGATCCCAACAAGCAGAGGCAGTTTAAACCATTTCTTAGGATGGCGGATTTGTTTAAGAGTAATGCTAGAGAACCTGCTCCCAGACAGAATGTGATTCATTTAATGTATAAAGGGGGACTGGATGACCCCTTCAGACAGAGTATATGTTGGTAGAACATTGTTGAAAGACTCCCTGAAGTTTTATGCTTCAGAAGTGTATGCTTTGATTCATACAGACGATTCAATCTATGGTATCATCTTTAAAACAGTGGAGGCATTGTATAGGTTTTGGGTGAAATACAATGCACTAACGGATTCCCCCTTATGTGCCACATTCCTGGCTATCCCTATCACCAAGCCGGCAGTCAGAACCATTACTGTTTTGTTCAAAAATGAGGGGGTGGTGGTGACTGATATTGTGTATTGGTTAAAGAAGTGCTGCGAGGTGTTGGAACAGTCAGTGCCTGTGATTGACTCCGAACAGTTTTGGACTGGTGGTTGGCGGATTAAATGTAAACTTTATACCACTAACCATGGAATTGCCCACTTACCTGGTTGTTTTTTGAAGGGAAGGACAGAAGCTCTTTATTTTATCCTGGGCTGCCCAAGTCCTGCCACAAATGTGGTTCTAGGTTGTTTCTTAGTAATGCCTGTGATACCCCTAGATGCACACATTGTATGGACATTAGCCATTTTTCTGCACACTGTAAAAAATTTATTTCACTGTAATTTATGTGAGGAAAGGGGTCATTCCTACGTTAAATGTCCTTGCGCTCCTCATAATTCTGGAGATGGGCACTCACATGAGGCCTTGATCACACAAGCTCAGAAGAAAGGATGTGCTCAGGCCTCAGAATAATGTATGCAGGGCCTAGTAAATGAGCAGAACCGGGGCTTGAGGGAGGCAATCGCCCCAGTGGTTTTAGCACCACAAACAGCTGAAGTCCAGTAGCCAGAAGTCATGGTTTGTGCTGCACCTCCATCTGGAGACAGTGACATTGGTCAGGGTGTGTTGGGCCTAATACAGATTCCATATGAAGTTATGGTGGTTCAGGTGATAGTGGAAGCTTCAGCTGCTTCTTCTTCACCAGTTCCAGAAATTCACGGTGTTGAGAAAGTTGCTGTGACAGACTCACTTCCAGTTATGGAAGCAGTAGGGCAGTTCTTGGACCAGTCCACTATGCCTCCCTCCCCCTTCTAGTTCTGATAAATCTTTCACTACTGTGGTCAGTAAAAAAAGAACAAGAGAGAAAGTGGGGGTTGTTAAAGGTCCGAAGGGGAAAGAATGGAAAATTATAGTGAAAAAAGTGACCTGGTGCAGACTAACAAATTTGCCCCTTTATTGGTTGATAAGCGTATGAATATCTCTGAGGCAGATGATTCTGGGTCAGACACTTCCTCTGTTGCCTCCTCTAAGGGGACAGCTTCAGACACAGATGAAGGCAGCTCTGGAAAGAAGCAGTAGGCAACCATGTCTAATCGTTGATGAGAAAGTCTTCTTTCTAAACTTTTTCAGACCTCATGCATGCTTTTCATATTGCTACTATTAATGTAAATAGTATTAAGAATGGCATACGGAGAGATGTGGCTTTTCATGAATTAAAACAGTTAAACGCTGACATTCTTTTTTTGCAGGACACAAGGAGTAAATCTTTTCATGACATTGCACAATGAACTGCTAAATGGTCACAAGGTGTTTTGTTTTAGTCTCAGGGTTTAGATAAGTGTGATGGGTTGTGGATTTTGTTTTCAAACCCTGCTTTGAAAGTTTCTAGGCTTGTGGATTTAGAACCAGGGAGTGTTCTGATATTGGACGTTTCTTATAAGGCACAGCGACTTCATTTGATCAATATCTATGCTCCTTGGGGAAGCACTACAGGTGGATTTGTTCAAAAAGGTGCAACCCTTTTTGTGTATTGCACGGACAATTATTTGGGGTGGGGATTTTAATTGTAGTGTACAGACTAAGGATAGGAGTTTGTGCACTAATAAGCTGTTTTGTGATGCTAATGCCTTGAACAGTATAGTCGCTGTTGCACACTTGAAAGACGCATTTCAAACTTTACATACTACTGGGGATTCACATTTTGGAAAGGCACACAAAAGACTAGAATTGATTATATTTGGGTGTCTAAATCAGTCACTATAACAAAATTAACAGTCAGGGACTGGGCTTTCACTGATCATTCTGCAGTGAATATTGATTGTCACTGGTCTCCTAAATGTTCACATGGTAAACCTCCTTGGAGACTGAATGTTTCCTTGTTAGAGCAGGCTGGGGTGGCACAGGCATTTAGTAGTTTCTGGAATGCTAGACTTTCGGTTCAATGTTTATATGATTCTTTGAGTGACTGGTGGATTGACACAAAGTAGGATGTGAAATTGTTTTTTTCAGAAATTTGCAAGGCGTAAGAGTAGAGATGTATAATTTCAATATTTACAATCTCGGAAACAACTGCACCGGTTGATCTCTTTGTCTGATACCACAGGTCAAGATTATAGTTTACAAATTCAACTGATTTGGAAAGATATGTATAATATTCAGTATAATAGGGCCAAATAGTTGTAGCAGGAATTACGGTTTGGTACAGTTAGTAAAAAACATATTTTTGATCCTTTTAAGTGCAACCAAAGGGTTTCGAAATTGAAAACCATAGAAGAAATGAAGGATGATATTGGAAAGGTGCATAAAGATAAGAATGCTATACTAAGTATTGTCAATCTCTATGTAGAGAGTACTTTTGGTTTTGTGCCTGAGACTTCCCATATGGCTGACTATGTTGAGGCTTTGGATCACAAAGTCTTGTCATCAGAACAAGAGTCACAGATGATTAAGTTAATAACTATAGTTGAAGTTAAAGCAGTGATTACCGCAGCGAATAATAATCCTTCCCCTGGTCTGGATAGCCTTCCGGCAGAATTTTACACAATTTTTTTGTGACTCTTTAAGTTTAGAGCTAGCAGACTTATTTAATGACCTGTTACAATCACAGGATATTTGTACCTCATTGGTTGAAGCTGAATTAATTCTACTATGTAAGAAAGGAGACAAAGGTCAGTTGCAGAAGTGGAGGCCTATTTGCCTACTGAATTCTGATATTAAGTTCCTCAGTAAGATACTTTCTAATCAACTTGCCCATTGTGCAGACAGTTTAATTAGTAGTGAGCAGGGGTGTGCTATTCCTCACAGAGGTATCCAGGGGAACTTAATTCTGCTGATAGAATTATTTTATAGAGACCACCCAGGTGCAGAGTCTGGTTATGTCTTGAGTTTAGCCCAATGGAAGGTTTTTGTCTTCCTTTCTCAGAACTACTTATTTTTGGTTTTGAGACACTATGGTATTCAACAACGGTATGTTTTTTGGCTTCAGTGTTCATATAGGAATGCATCTGTGACTCCGAGAGTAAATGGGTGGAGGGGTGAGAGGGTCACAATATGTCGTGGGGTGTGGCAGGGGTGCCCAATGAGCCCCTCGTTATATGTTTTTGGAATTGATCCTTTATTGCAATGTATTAGAAGTCATGCAGATGTTTATGGGGTGAGTCTTTCGGATTCTCTCCCCCCATTGAAAGTGTTGGCATATGCAGATGATGTGGTCGTTATAGTTTGTGAACCTACAAAAGAGGGTGTGATACTGAAATTGCTTCATAATTTCTCAGTGGCCTTTGGCTCTAGTGCTAATACTGAGAAGAGTGTTGGATATCGGTTGGGTAGGGATACCCAGAGGAAGGAATCATATGCTGGAATTACTGCATCTAGAGAACCCATTACAATATTAGGGATTTAGTTTGGATCAGAAAATATGGCACAATGGAATTGGGAGCTAAAGCTTAACAAAGCAGAAGATGCATTGGAGAGATGGGTACATGAGTCCTTGTCTAAACAAAAGTGAATATTGTTGCTAAAATCTTTGATTATGCCCTTTTGTCATATGTCAGTTATGTTTTTCCCCCTCCAAAGATGGTGTACACTAGATAGTGCAGTCTGTTTTTTCGAGCCTTGTGGGGTAGTAGGCTAAATCCAATCAAAAGGAATTTCATATATCGTGATGTCCGGGATGGTGGCATAGGAATGGTACATCCGGTGGCCTTCTACTTTAGTATATTTCTTTTTTATAATGTTATAGACCTCAGACAATGCAAGCTTACAAAGTGGTATCCAGTGTTATTAGAATGGATTGGGCCATGTGTCACGACCTGGGAACATGTGGAAAAGTAGATTGCTAAGTGCAGTGAGGGTGGTACCACGGGAAGTTAAGGACCTGTTTCAACAAGTTATTTCTTGGAAGGTTGCTTATGTTTTAGGGATGGTACAAAAGAGGTCTGACCTGTATATTACTATGGTTGCTGCACAGTGTACGGAACAGTTCAACTTGCCTTATTATACTGTTCCTCATGGTTTGGAAATGTTTCAGCAGTTATTCAATAAGAGGGTGCCAGTCTTTGTATGGGATGTGTTGTGGCTGACTATTCATGGAAAGTTGAATGTCAAAAGTAACAATAAGCATAAGGCTTTTCAGGAAAGATATTGCTTACGGCAAGGTTGTGAACAAATTTTTGAAACTCAGGAACACTTGTTTCTAGAATGTTATTATGCAAAGCAGTTTTGGGACCTTCTTGCAGATTGTTAGAAAATTCCACAATTTCGTGCAATAACGTATATGGATTTGATTTATGTGGTTTGGTCATCTGCTTGGCAACAATTCTCTCAGGACACTTTGCAAGTTTTATTTGCACTTATTAAATACTACATATGGCAGGCTAGATGTAAATGGGTTCTGCAACAACATTTTCTACCGCATGTTTTTTTGCATTTGGTACATACGGCAAAATTGCAAGTACATGACAATGATTCAGGTAAATTCTCCATACTACAGATGGAAAGGTTATGAGACATTGTTATGATATCTGATTTCAGAATGCCGAACCTGATTTGTATTATACTCACTCTTGATCATACGGTTGCCAAAGTACTAATAGTCTGTGTGTTTGTTATGCTTGTACTGATTTTTTGTTTATGGATTGCTAATCCCTTTTTTCCCAAAACAATTCCCCTACTCTTTTCGAGAAGTGTCACGGGATCATTAATATCCACCTGAAGTACCACCGAAACTGGCAGACGGGACCTCGGTTTTAACATCTCATCTGAAAGATGGCACCTCAGGAGTGCAGCACCCCCTCATGCTGCACTGCATTGTCAGTACTGGGATATTAACCCAAATGCCTGGTGTGGGGCTAGAACCCACAGGCTTCTGAACTCCCAGCCTCAGAGGTGAGTGTGCTACTTGCTGAGCCACTGACACTGTAAAAATAACAACTGCACACAGTCTTTCATGTCTAGTGCTGCATATAATGACTACAAACTGTAACGTTTTGGATCATCATGAAAGGTGCTCTTTAAATGGTATTGAATGTCCTTCATCTGGGACCTGGTCCCTGTTACCATTGCAGTGGAGGAGGCCATGTTTCCCAGCAGCAACAGAAAATTCCTTGCTGGCCTTTGCAGTGGAAATTGGCTTTGATAAGCTTGCCTTTGAAAGAAAGGCCTTCCTTTACAGGGTATCTAGCTCTGCGCCTCTGAAGTCCAGTACTTGAGCTGACTTTGTTTGCAGCTTCTTTAGATTTTCTCTGGAAGCCCAGGTTTTCCATGGTGCTTGCTGTATACAGTTCCCTGCTTCCATCTGTGTCTTTTCCTGAGACTAACCAGTCATCTAGGTAGGGAAAACCACCACTCCTTGCCTTGATAGGTAGACAGCCACCGCAGCTAAGCACTTTGTTAAAACTCTTGCTGTTGAGGTGAGACCAAAGGGAAAGGCTGTGAACTGGTATTGGCAGTTCCTCAGCCTGAACCTGAGGTACTGTCTATGGGCGGGTCTGACTTGGATATGGAAGTAGGCATGCTTCAGATCTAGTGATCCCAGCCTCCTAACTGCAGTGACGGTATCACTGAGCTCAGTGTAAGTTTCTTTAATCTTTCCTTTTTATGTGTTTGTTCAGATATCTCAGGTCTAAAATGGCTACTCCCCATTTTTCTTGTGGGCAAGGAACTATATTGTCAAGAGACCATTGCTCCATTGTGTGGCAAGGACTTTCTCCACTGCTCTTTCCTGCAGTAGTTCCTTTACCGCCAGCTCCATTAGGCTTTTTTTCTGTTGGGGTGTGAGGTAGGAGCAGTTTTGGTTTCTGTAGTTTTGAGAATGTTTTGAACTGCTGGGACAGACCTCGGCTCACTACTTACAAGACTCACTTGTCTGTAGTGATTTTTGATAATTCCTGGAAGCAGGGAGCCACCGCCCCAACCCCACCAACTGACAATGGTTCAGTGACCTAGGCAAAATTGTCAGGGGTTTTGCCTGTGCCTTGGCTTAGGGGCTGGTGTTGCAGCTGCACACCTAGTGCACCTTCTGTCTCTTTCCCTATAGTAACCCCTTTGGGGTGGATATTCAAAAGGGGCATAGGGCTCAATTGGGTAGTAACCCCTGTGGTGCGATAAAGCCATGCATTATTGTTTTAATCATATTTCCTGTTATTTAGTGTATATAATGCATCAGCAATGCCTATGATGGACCAATCTAACTTGCAAGGGATCATGACTACAAAAAATCCTAGACCCTAAAATGATTAAATTTGTTTTGTTGCTTGGCAAAACCTGTTAGCTGCTTAAACAGCGAAAGAAGTTTGATTAAACTATTTAAAAGAAACAAAGGGCCACTTAAGCATAGCTGGAGGCCAGGTATCCCAATTTGCTTGTGAAAGGTCCAAAGATGTCTGTGTCCCTTTTGTCCTGTAGGCCTACTGTGTGTTAATTTAGTTGCAGCTAAATGGACCAGTATTTAACTAAATGGCTTTACTGAATGTAGCTTAATTACAGTCATTAAACAGGGGTAGGCAGAGGCTAATTAATACTAGCTCTAGGCTGGCTCAGACTGGCTCTCCTCTGAGCCATTTGTTACCTACTCAGAAATAAACATTTGTTTTTTGTAATAAAACATTAAAACCTGATTGGTTGAGTAGCCATGGAGACATAATGCTTGACAATCACAGGGCAAGTCAGTATCACTGGATCTGCCCTTTGAGAAACCCCATAAAACAGGGGTGTAAGACTTTATCAGGGCCTTTTTGCCTTCTGCTTCTGTCAGCTGCCTTTTTGGCCTTCTTGTCTGTTGCCTATTCAAGTTACATGTGAAAGAACTATTTGCACTGAGACCCTGTCCTGCTTAGAAAGAGCAGAGACATTTTCTTTTTCAAGAAATTATCCTGGACCACAAGAACCAAGAGTTCAGCTACTTTTCTAAGGACACTTTGTACTTCAAATTCAGCAACCAAGGACTTGAGGTAGAACTTTAAACTCAGAATGTTAAAGTGTAGCTTTTTATTGTATATTTCCATTTTCTTTTCCATATCATGTAACCAATGTCTACATTTATCTGTTGTTAAGTTATTCATTGTATTTCATAATGAATTAGTAAAGCCTTTGCCTTATTTTAAGATAATTCTGCCAATGTCTTTTGTGTTTGTTGTTTTGGGAAAGGGTTGTTCAAACTATACTACACCTGTGTGACTGCTTAAGGATCAAACACTACCAAAGTAAAGTACCACAAGGGACTCTGTAGATGAAAGGATGGAAGGAAAAACAAAAGGTCTCCAGGAGGAGTCTGTGGGGGTTTGACCCAGACTCTGCATTTCTGGGGAAAGATACATAATAAGGTGTATAGGGCAATCCCCCAAGGGCCTCAATCACCTGTGGTTTTCTGGCTCATTGTACAGTGGCCTAAAGCATTCTATCCCAGGAACACAGACTCGAGACTTGTATTTGCACCCCTCACATTGAGAGAGAGAGAGTGTTGGGATTCTCTGGCTTATGTTCAGTTTGGAAACAGTGAGCCTGCTAAACGGACAGAGAAGGGATATCCCTGACCCTGATCACAAGGGGATTCACTGTAGCCCAGGGAATCCCTGCCCCACAGGAGTGCGCTTGTGACAACCCCCACCTCTGCCTCCACTTCCATAAAGTCTGTAGGAAATCAAGGGTCTTTTCTTTCTCAGTATTGTTCCTGTAGTTGGTTTTGTACTCATCCTCCTTTTTGCATTCGCTTACGCGCTTGCGCAAGGAACATCTTGTGCTAGTAGCACATCTCAGAGGTGTGTCTGTGTTGGCCAATGCAGGGCACACTTTAGTAGGTGCTTCCCTCATTCCCCAATAAGCCAGCATGCTAGCACTGACACCAGCATTATGCAAAGTGGACACAACTTCTAAGAAAAGTGACACTGCAATCAGAGAGAAACTCGTCATGCAGTGGCACTGATGACATGCCTCCCGACGAGCATTTCCTGGTGAAGCATTTAAAGAACTAGTGGATTCAAGCATTCATTGTGCTTTGCATCATATTGATTTTAAATGTTTATCATCCTGTTTCTTGAGAAGCAGTACTAAAATGTTCAAAAGTTTTAATGCATCTTAGTTATTTTTGTTTTTTCAGGCAGTCCATCCATTGCTCAAAGCAGCTCGCTTTCAGGTTTGCCGAAACAGGATGTTACGTGCTAAGATGACAGAAGCTAATTATGGAGCACTGCTACAGCCATGTTGATTGTCTACTCCTGTGAAGTAAATCTGATCTGAAAAAAAAAAACGTGGACACCCATTGGACAGTAAAAAAAAAAAAAATCACTCTCACTGAACACCACAAGATCCAGTAGCACACAAACACTTCTCAGTCTCCACATCTCTGACTGCAAATGCTAACCCAAAAGTAGGATCCTTTCTTATCACAATCACCTACAAAGTCACATAAAAAGACACTCCAATCAATTCATTTGGCATCACCCTGACATTGTGTAGAAGACTTCAATAATTACGCCACTAACATCGCCATCAAATATTTACATCAAAGACAGTACTGCAAAAGGTATAATCCTGCTTATCAGTTAATCAGCATATGTGTGTGTGTGTGAGTGTCCATCTGAAATGTGTGCATTCCTTTTATGTGTGGATGTATGCGATGGTGCTCCTTATTGAATGGCTGAGTTTGGGAACAGGACAACTTCAGACTGTTTCAAATTCACTGGCTGTGTTTGTACTATATACCCCCAACTCACAACCACAGCCAAAAGAGGGAACAGCATCTAATGTGGCAAATGTGAAAAAACAGGATTGCTGATCATAGCATGCATCCAAGGCACTGCAGCCATGACTTCAGATCAGCACCAATCCAGTGGACTGTGGAGGAAATGTCACAAAACCCATCTGACAGAAAAAAACTATTCACTTTCACATAGCCCCGCATCCCTGTTAAAAGAACTAAACAAGAATAGTGCGGGTCAAAATAACATGGGAGAAGGGGCACCTGCAATAATAGATTCCCTGCACAACAGCTACGGTATAAAACAGCTAAACAACACACAGGAATAGATCACCATAATAAGGTAATAGGAATGCAGCACACACTGTATAAGGCTCGGACAGAGATGCACACAATCCTCTACAGGCACACCATGCAAACTAGTAGGGATCTCTATGCTTACATGAGGGTTATTGCTCATAGGTTCCAGGTACATACTTATCAGGTGTTGCGGTATACTGCTGTGCAGTACTTCTTTTCATTTGCAGTATTTTGGATTGTGTGCCTGTTGTGGATAGTGTGCATCTCTGTTTGTGCCTTATACATTGTGTGCTGCTGTTCTAATAAACTTGTTATGGCAATCTATTCCTGTGTGCTGTTTAGCTGTTTTGTACCATAGCTGTTGTGCTGTAACCCTATTATTGAAGATGTTCTTTTTCCAACGTTATATTGACTTGCGCTATTATTGTTTAGGTTTTTATATTCAAAATATTGACATCAGATATGAATTGCTAATTTTCTACTTTTATCACAGAAACTTACTTTTTTTTTTTTTAATTCAATAGGCTTTATTAGTTTCAAATAACATAACAATACACAACACATATTCCCCCAGGGGGGATGCCATTAAAGCAATACACAGCATACATTAGATAATTCCGAGGCAGTCCCCCCACCCCTCGGCCACCTTTTGCCCTTCCCTCCCTTCCATCCCTCCCCTTTGCATCTAATCCTCCCTAACTCCACTCTCCCCCAGCCAAGTGTTACTAGCCCAACGCTCCAACAAATAGTCACTCAATAATCTATAATCAGGCCTATTGGGTCTTCCAATCCAATAACAGGGCATCTAGCACTCCCCATCTACTCTGGAAGGTTGCATATCTATTGCGTATCAGGCAAATGTGCTTCTCCAACTGGATGACCAGCAAAATTTCTTTATGCCATTCCAGTACAGAAGGAGGAACACTATCTCTCCAGTGCCACAATATAATCAACCTTGCGATCATTGCAACCAGGACCATATGGCCTTTTCCTGACCTTGGGCATACCCAGAGGAAAGGAGTTCAGTAGGCAAACTTCTGGAGTAAATAATGGATCTAGCCCCAGAAATGAATCCAGAGATCGTCTAATTGTCTGCCAGAAAGCTTGCACTTTCGGGGCATGTCCACAACATGTGAAACAAAGTACCCAGCTCCCCTCCACATCTGGTGCAAGCAGGGGAAGAGAGCCGCCCCAAGGTATAAAGCTTAACAGGGGTGAAATATAAGTTGTGCATAATATTAAACTGAACTAGGCTCAATCTATCCTGCTTAATGTAGATATAGGAATTATGCCACAGTCTCTTCCAGAAGTCAACTTCTGTGTTTAGTGGCAATTCCTGAGTCCAGTAATAGCAAACCCCTTGAGGCAAATTGCTCTGCAATGCTTGTAATTTCTTGTAGACCAAAGAAATAGCATGGGGTTATTTATTTATTTTATTTAGCTTTTGTTGACCGGGTAAGTGCACTAGACAAATCCTGCCTATTTTCAGGCACGACCCAGGGGAGGGGGATACAGATGAATGCAAACTGACCTTGAACCAGATTAAGCTGTTGGTGGTATTTTTAGTGAATGAGGGAAATTTGGCCAGGACACCGGGGAAATTCCCCTACTCTTTTTGATAAGTGCCATGGGATCTTTAAAATCCACCTGAACTACCACCAGTCCAGGCAGATGGGACCTCGGTTTAACGTCTCATCCGAAAGACGGCACCTCAGAAGTGCAGCACCCCTCTTATGCTGCACTACAGTGTCAGTACTGGGATATTAACCCAAGTGCCAGATGTGGGAACTGAACCCACAGCCCTCTGATCTCCCGGCCTCAGAGGCGAGTGTGCTACCTACTGAGCCACTGACACTGGGTTGTCTAGACAATATGAGACTAGAGGGCAAGTCAATATTCACAGCATCGGACATTGGGGTTTTACCTATGTGGGAGACAACAGTTTCTTTGAGCTGCACATATTGGAATATGCCACTAGCCTGTACATTGAATCTACCTTGGAAAACAGAAAAGGAGATTATATCTCCATTATCGTACATGTCCGCAGCTTTCTTCTCCCTCAGATTAGGCCAGTAGGACAGTGGGATGGGCCGATACCCAATTTTAAAATGTGGGTTGCCCAGAATGGGTTGATCTAGGGAAACATGCCAGTTAGTGGCCATTTCCACTTGCAATTGGTGCAACACTTTGATGGACTATCCCAACATGGTAGATCTAAGGGTCCTGGGAATAACCCTAGGAGTCACATATAGGACAGCCTGGAGGGTACACCTATGCTGGTTTGCGAGGTGCTGCTCTATTTCCAACCACTCTGGCGAGTAGACAAGTGGGTCTAGGATCTGTGGTTCCTGTGCCCACTGGGCAAGTTTACTCAAATGATGGGCACAATAATACAGGAAAAAGGAGAGAACTGCCAGACCACCTAGCTCCTTTGGGGCAGTTAATTTAAAGTAAGACCTCCTGACCTTCTTACCCTGCCATATAAATGTATTCAGCATTGATTGAAATTTAACAAACCATTTCTTGGGGAGAAAGCAACCCATCATGACCATTAGGTATAGGATACGGGGGAGCACATTCATTTTCACCGTGGAGACTCTACTTCACAGCGATAAGGGAAGAGCACCCTATCTATCCAAGTCAGCTTTGATTTTACTCAATAGGTCCGAAAGGTTGGATTTCAACATGGAGGTCCTATCCCTTGCCACATGAATTCCCAAATGCAGAAGGGATTTCGATTCCCACGACAGAGCAAAGTTGGTCACCTCCCCTCAAGAGACTTGGTTATTCAAGGGAAATACCTTGGTTTTAGTGAGGTTAAGCTTGTAGTATGAAACCTTGGAGAAGGCTCCAACCTGGTCTAGAAGCACTGGTAAACTGTCCCTTGGGTCTTCCAAATGCAACAAAAGATCATCTGCATATGCAGAGAGTGTATATCTTCGGCCTCCAATTAAAATTCCTCGAATATCTGGAGAGGCTATCAGATGCTGAATAAGGGGTTCTAAATATAAGTTAAATAAAAGAAGGGACAGGGGGCATCCTTGTCGAGTACCTCTATGGAGCGGGAAAACTTCGGAGTGAACTCCGTTGCATCGAATTTGGGCGGAAGGGGAGGAATATAGTAACCTGATCCACTGAAGGAAGTCCTCTGGGAGTCCAAACCAATACATGGTGGCAAAAAGGAAGTCCCATGACACCCTATCAAAGGCCTTCTCGGCGTCCAGTGACACCAAAATCATGGGCAGTTCTGAGCCACTGGTGACCGAGAGGAGTTGCATTAGCTTTCTGCATATGGTCCCCAGAGGACCAACCTGCCATAAATCCAATTTGTTCTTTACTTACCAAAAGAGGCATAATAGGCCCTAACCTATTGACCAAAATCTCGGCCAGTAGTTTAACATCAGTATTAATCAATAAGATAGGCTGATAACTCTCTGGATATTGCAGATCTTTACCCTTTTTAGGAATAAGCGTGATTATTGCTCTCAAGAAACTGAGGTCAGATAGCCCTTTATCAAACCAGTGATTAGACCTCTATCAATATAGGGGCTAGCTCTGATATGCAGGCCTTGTACAGACCATTAGGGAGTCAATCCGGCCCCGGGGACTTATCCATTGGGAGAAGTGCAGTGGCACTTACCACCTCTTCTGCTGTAATGGGGCCGACCAAGGAGGAGGTGTGAATGGGTGACAGCTTGGGCAGGTCAACTGAGCTGAGATATTTCAGGATATCTGCCACGGAGGGACGAGCATCTGTCTCCTCAGCATATAACCTCTGATAATATTGCCTTAATACTCCTGCTATGGCACAAGGATCAGTAACAATGGGCGCATCCTTATCCGGTTTAATACCCGGAATGAACCGAGATGCATCTTCTTGCCTAAGCCGCAAGGCCAGCAACTTGCTAACCCTTTCCCCAGCCTCTAAAACTTGAAATTTTGTACGTTTAAGTGAGAGTTCGGCTTTTTTGGAGATAAGACTGAAATACTGAGCTTGCAGTCTATGCAGCTTGGTCCAGTCTTCATCAGGGATGAGTGCGAGATAGTGGATTTCAATTGGCTAATTGAGGAAAGCAGGAAGTTCATTTACGACTAGAATTGCCAGAACTTTGTTGAGGCTAACCGGATACACTCCCCCCGCAGGGAACACTTTAAAGCCACCCAAACTATGTCAACCCTACTAACTGACCCCCTGTTGTTTCTTATGAAGTCAATAATAAAGTTTTGTGTATATATTGCAGGGAATTAGGTTTATGTAATAATTGGGTGTTAAGCCACCAGAGGGTGTCCCTTTTCACCCCAGGCCCCAGTAGGAAAAAAATGGAGACGGGCGAGTGATTGGATATAACCCTGGCATGAATATCGGCATCAATTACTCCGGGGAGGGCAAAGGAACTAATAAGGAAGAAGTCAATTCTTGAGAATGTTTTGTGCGGCAGCGAGAAAAAAGTATATTGGCGCTCCTCCAGGTGCAGGGTGCGCCAGACATCAATAAGATCCGCCCCCCCCTCATGAACTCATGAAGGGCCCTCTGCACAGGGGAAAATCCCCTTCCTCTGGAATCAGACCTATCGATGTGTGTAAGGGGGTAATATTCCAATCCCCTCCCAAAATGGTAAGTTTAGGGGGGTTGGAAACAACCAACCTCAATAGGTGAGCGAAAAAATGAGGGGATTCGGCATTTGGACCATAGACTGCTCCCAGCATCAACTGCTGCGATCCTAGTAAACCAGTCACTATGACGTACCTCCCATTAGGATCCCAGATTTTTTTTTCAAGGGTGAAGGGAATCTTTTTACTTATCAGGATAACCACTCCCCCTTTACTGGTGGAATTGCTTGCCCCATAGACATAACCAACCCACTGTTTACGAAACAGTACAATATCCTCACACCGGAGATGCGTTTCTTGAAGGAAAGCAATCCCAGTGTTTAGGTGTTGCAGGTGTCTAAGAATAATGTGCCTTTATCACGCTCATGGGCTTCTTAATATTCCAACTTATGAACTTGTATGGGCCACTCATAATGTAGCTCCAACTGTGATCTTATCCCTGTCATTGCTCTGAGATAGAGCGGGACAAGAACACTTGGCCCTCCCCTCCCATAGTACCCCCTACCCAACCCTCTGTACTCCCCAAACTCATAACAGTACACGTAAATTAACACACAAAGACAAAATTCAGCTAACTCTAACTACTTACACTATTCTATCCCCCAGTTCTAGCCACTGCACTACGATTCTGCCTCTGGTACATGATGTTATGGCAACCTGCGTTCCCATATCACCACACCCGCTTCCCCTCCCCCCGCTGTAACTAACCCTGAATGAAAAGCAGGAGGAGATACCCCCACCTGCACATTTAGCACTGCGTCACCCTCATGTAATTGTGCCATTTTCTTGTATTAGAGCTGTCCTACTGAATCGCAGGTCACCCCTCCTTAACAGAAAAAAAGAGAGCTTTGGGAAAAACCTATAGGCCTCTAGGATTACAGGGCAGGCAAGCGATCCCTTTAACTATGCAGGCGCAGCCCCACTAGATAAATAGAGCAGTAGTAGTAAATGACAGGTAGCCCCCTGGATTGAGACTACGCCAGATCTATAAACCTGCCAGTCTCACTAACAAGGCTGCTGGCAACAACAATAAGAAAATGGGAGCATGTTAATCTGCCTGCCTCGTATACCCAATGCCCCTGAAAGAATGCAACAATGTCCACCGTGGCTTATCCATGCTAGCCCAAGCACTTTAGATAAGAGTCCAGTGACCAGGAGTCCTGATTGACAGCATGGGCAGTCCACGTATGACTTCTCCGAATCTATGAGAGGCAAACACGGTTTAGCCTTCTGCAACTTGCTCAAGTGGCCGACCCATCGATGAAGCTCTCGCAACAGAGGGGCTGTGTGATATTAGTAAAATGGGGCTGTCAGATCTCCTCCAGTTGCCAAAGGTGAACTCATTCTGCCAACCACAAGTAATAATGTCAGAGAGCAAGTATAAACTATATGTCCAACCAGAAAAACAATCTTGCACATTAGCACTTAACAAAGGAGACACACTGCCACTTTGCCCTCAATTGAAGAGATCGGGGAACAAAACCTTAAGCTCCTTCTTTGCTTGATCCTGAGATTCAAATGAAAGCCATTTCTCTCTGGATTTGACTTGGAACGTCGCTGGATATCGCATGTGAAATGGCATCCCTGCGGTGATCAACTTGGACACTGTCAGATGCAACTCCTGTCATTTTAACTGAATAGACTGCGGGAGATCTTGAGTAATACGAATTTTACGCCCTTCCCAGAGGATTTCCTGTAAGGCCTTGATTTTATTAAGAATAAATTGTTTGTCCTGGGAATTGAGCAATCTGAAGATAAAAGGTCGACGGGGGGCATCAGAAGGCGGAGGGGGGTGCAGAGCTCGATGGGCATGCTCGATAATGTAAACCGCGTTGTTTGGAGAAGGCCTGGCTATCTTTTCACAGAACTTCTGGGCAAAAAGGACTGGGTTGTTCCCTTCCTCCTCTTCTGGTATACCAATCACCAGAAGGTTATTCCTTCTGCTCCTTCCCTCTAAATCTTCGAGCTTCTCCTCTAGCTTCTTCACTCTGTGACCCAGCTGAATGGTTTCTTGCTCCATTTTCCCCTGCTTGACCTCCAAAGAAGTAATGTTAGCCTCTGAATTCCTCACACGCACTGTAAGAGATTGGACCGATGTTTTAATTTGCTGCAGGTCATCCAAGATATCCAGGATATTTTCTTGTAGGGGCTGCATGATTTCAAGAAATCTCTCCTCTGACAGGGCTGTGGTTGATGTGGTCGATTTAGCTCCCCCCATAGCTTGCTGCTTCGGCCGTTTTGTTGCCTTGTCCTTCTCGGGTGTCGGCGGGGGAGAATGCCACAGAGGGGCCTTCTTCATGAAGACATCCATCTCTCGCTCTCCGATTCTGAAGTCCAACAAGTGCAGAGAGCTCTTACTCTTAATCGGAACCACTTTTCAAACGTAACCAACTCTTGGTGTCGGTTAAAGCACAGAAATTGTTAGCAGGAGAGCGGAGCCGCGGGCGAGTGCTGCTTCCCCTCAGGCTGCCATCACGTGACCCATCAGAAGCTTACATTTTTTTATGTTGTGCTCTGCCTACACTGGATCAACCTGAAGTAGAGACGGCGTAGATCTGATCCTGGTTTGACAGGCAAGTTAAAATTGGCAGTCCCCTGGCAGGTCAGCAGTATCTTTCTGTTTCTGTGTGTGTTGCACATTTAAATGATCTGCAGCCCCAAAGTATATCTGTTTCACAGAAAGAACTTCTCCAGCTCATGTCAAGGCACTGACAGCAAACATCTCATCACGTAACGTCCGGTTCACACTGTAGTCACGCATGCTCCCCATTGCAGAACCAAATTCATTCAACGGACTGTCAGCAGCGGTAACAAAGAAATATAACTGGCATAGTAAAACAATAAAAACAGTACCACAGAAGGATATACACAAACTAGTTATGACTCTCCAATACCACAGAAAATGTTGAATTCTTTCGATCCTCTAGCTCTTTAAATAAACATGGAGGCAGCAGCTGCCATCTTCTGCCATACACAATCCCCAGAAAGCCAAATTCAGGGGTGCCCAATCCCACTGTCGGCATGTTTAATACCCCAAAAGATTGTGTGGCACACTGGGAGCCCATCCCAGTCTACCTCACTGTGTTCAGAAGCCCATCATCGTCAGCATGTTACTGCCCCCGCCCCACCCCCATTGTGTGCCACACTGGAAGTCCATCCCAGTGTGGCCAGCATCACCCCCCAAAGTCATGTGGCACCCTTGGAGCTCACCCCAGTGTGCTTGACATTTTTCTTACACTGTAAGAAAGAAAACTGTCCGCTGTGTTCATTTTTTTTTTTTAAACCCTGAAACAAAGAAAATCTATTCTTACTGTCGGGTCCCTCCCCCAACCCACACTCACTCCTCTGTGCACCCCACACACCCCTTCATCCCATACTTACTGCCGGAGGTTGGCGCCACGATCTTTGGTGGAGCAGGAACATGTCTTCAATCTTCAAAGCCAACCGCAAACTGCAGAAATGACGGTAAGCTGCAGAATGGCATAAATGGGGGGGAGGGGGTTCAACTTGGGTGGATATCTCAGCCATTGTTTTTGAATTTTGCCTCCAAATTTTCAACATGGGGTGCCTAGGATCCCATCCCATGAACACATGGACTGTCATACTAAGTCCCAAAAGGTCATTTCATGGTCATTGCATGGAATCTCCTTTTGGGACCAATTAATGAAATTACCATTCCACTGTTCATAAGGTGGGTCACAAAAAGCCTAACTTGCAAATTTGGTGGAAAAATTCCCAAAAATGACTATGTTACGAGTGTGCATTGCAGTTTCATGCACACTGCAACTTCGGCCAGTTTTTAATCAGGGTATTTCCTTATGGATTGGGTTGAGCGAAGCGTCTCAAGACCTCAGCACACCATGACACTTCTCAGTGTCTGCGAGGTAGGGTGAGGTGAAATGGTATAAGCATTATGGCCGATGACTCAAAGGCACACCCCAATGCCTGTCACTCTCTGCAGGGTGGGGCTGGGGTCAGCTTCATTTCAGTACTTCACTGCCAATCCTATTATGTGTCAGTGGCTCAGTAGGTGCAGTGTCAGTGGCTCAGTAGGTAGCACACTCGCCTCTGAGGCCAGGAGATCAGAGGGCTGTGGGTTCAGTTCCCACATCTGGCACTTGGGTTAATATACCAGCACTGACACTGTAGTGCAGCATGAGAGGGGTGCTACACTTCTGAGGTGCCATCTTCTGGATGAGACGTTAAACCGAGGTCCCATCTGCCTGGACTAGTGGTAGTTCAGGTGGATGTTAAAGATCCCATGGCACTTATCGAAAAGAGTAGGGAAATTTCCCCAGTATCCTGGTCAAATTTCCCTCATTCACTAAAAATACCACCAACAGCTTAATCTGGTTCAAGGTCAGCTGGCATTCATCTGTATCCCCCTCCCCCGGGTCGTGCCTGAAAATAGGCAGGATTTGTCTAGTGCACTTACCCGGTCAACAAAACCTAACTAAATAAATAAATTATGCATTTCTCTAACTCCTGCACTACCAATGCCAGCAAGCCAACATTCGGCATTGACAAATGCCTGTTTGCTAAGAGAGACAGAGGCGGAGAAGACAGAGAGAAGAGGGGGAGAAGACAGAGAGAGACAGAGGGGGAGAAGTGAGAGAGAGAGGCAGAGGGAGAGAAAGAGATAGAGAGAATAGGGAGTGAGAGAGAGAGAGAGAGAGAGAGAAAGAGAGACAGTGGGGGGAAGAGAGAGAGAGTGGAAAGAGGGACCATACCTCTCAGCTGTCCCTAATTTTCAGGGATGTCCCTGATTTTGCCTCAGAATGTTCTTGTCCCTCCTAAAATTTGTGTTTCTGTGACTGAACAGTGGGTATACTGTATGCTCACAATACTGTCAAACAGAGTTACAGACTTGCTCTTCTGCAGACAAAGTATTTTACACCAATACTCTTACACTGCCTGCTTCAGGGGATAGAACCAATTGTTGAACTGTGTCCCCTATTTTACTTCTTTGGCACTGATTTTTTTAAGCCATGTCCCAGTGCCAAACACCACTGCAAATACCTGCAAGCGAACGTCCGGCATTGACAAATGCTTGTTCAGATATGCCTCGGCCTTGTCACTAAACAGGGAATTTCCCTCAAAGAAGGAATCCATAGCTTTCGCGTATGACCTGGGATAGGAGGGTAGCTCTAAGCTAGGGAAACCTTTGTAAGGATGCTGGACAGGCCAGAACCTTGAAGCAATGTCATTAGTGTCCACAGCCATCTGGTAGTGGTACTCGGTGTCATCAATTACTGTTCTAGCCATGTCCACCATGTCCTGTGCCATATGAGCACTTGCTGAACCCTGACCCAGTCCCTCATGACCAGGGTGGGAATATGAGTACACAACCCCATGTCTGTCCACCTGATACTTTCTTCAATTTTCTTGTTGATGCCAGCAGCTAAGAGAGGTGCTGACATGATTTTGGCAGTGGCTTTCTTAAGGGATTTATGGATGGGGAGCATCCGTATCATTGTGGGGGTCAGACCCATCATATCCATGAACTCATAATCCTCATCCTCATGGGGGGGGGGTGTTGAGGGTATTTACTGTTTGGCATACAAAAAACAGTGGAATGTGTAATCCTCAGAAGGTCTTGGAGAATAGTCAAATTCCTGCTCAGGAGAACCCTCTGGTTCCTAAGGTCCCATTCCTCCTCATCTTCATAATATATCCCTTCCTCCTCCACAAGCATTTGATATGGGATCTGGTCCTTGAAAGGTGACAGGAAAGAATTTTCATAAAATGTTGCATAGCCTGGATGGCTTAGAAACATTGCCATGCCCTTCTCATGTCCTCTGCTAAGAGCATTTGTCTTGAGTTAACTGTCTGTTCCTTTCCTTTTTCAGCAGGAGTGACAGAGACATTTTTATGTTGTCTTGCACGCAAGCACAAAGAATATATTGTGGTAGCTTGGAATAGCAGGTTTTGTAGGTGCGGTCATGTTGTGACCAATGGCACCACTGCTTTTTTGGGCTGGGCTCTGTGGCATCAATAAAAGAGCATGCTGTCTATGACAGCACTACAAAAGCATGCCACCAATTTGAAACAGTTTTGCTGCTGCAATGGGGGAGTGACCCATCATTGCAGGGTGTGCCTTGCCGGGTGTAATATTTCAATAAACATGGTAGGGGTTGTCGCCATCCACCTCTCATAGTCTCACCTGAAAACCAATGTCAGGGGTGCCCAGTCCCCCTGTCGGCATGCCCCCAACCCAGTTAATTTGCCGATGGGAAGCTCAATCCCCATCGGCATGATGTACCTGTTGGTTCATTTGTCTGCCAAGGGGGTGCTCAATTACCCACAGCATCATGCCCCTCCAACACAGACCCATTTTGTATGCAGACAGGGTGCCCAATCCCCATCAGCTCCAGTTCCCCAAAACACCCAGGTGGCACACTGGAGTCCACCCCGGCGTACCAAATGTACCTGTAAAAACAGAAAACCATCCCGCAAAGTTTTTTTTTTTAGACCTGTAAACAAGAAAACAGCCTCTTGTTGTCTGCAGTGCCCCTTCCCCCAACCCACACCCAATATCTGCACACCCCACCTCCCTGTACCCCCCACCCCATATTTACCTCCGGAGCCCAGCACGGTGATCTTAGGTGGAGCAGGAATACATCTGCACTCTTCAAAGCCGACTGCGAACTGAAGAAATGTCAGTAAGCTGTATAATGGCATAAATGGGGGTTTTCAACTTAGGTGGATATCTCAGCCATTTTTGTGACTTTCAGCACCAAATTTTTAAAATGGGGTTCTTGGCACCACTCCACCTCATGTACTCAGTCACTGTCATATCATTATTCAGTCCCAAAAGGTGATTTTGTGGTCACTGCACAGAATCACCTTCTGGAACTGATTAATTAAACAACAGTGTCACTGTTCATGAGGTGGGCTCCCAAAAGCCTATGTTGCAAATTTGGTGAAAACTTGCCAAAAAATTACTGTGTTACAAGCATGCATTGTGCAGTTTCCATGCATGCTCGTAACTTTGACAATTTTTCATATTTTTACTCCAGATCTTCAGCATTGACAGTTTTTCACACCTCCTTATGAACAGCACAGCTGTCATTTTTCACATCCTGCCCAAAATGTGTTTTCACACATCTGGTGCACAATGGTGCAGTCGCTGTGGGAAATCAATGTTCAGGACAGATTAAGAAAATCTCAGTGACACTGTTCATGAGTGGAGGACCCAAAATGCCTATGTTGAAAATCTGGTGAAACAAATCCACAAAATGACTGAGTTACAAGTGTGCTTTGCGCAGTTTCCAAGCACGCTCATAACTTAGAGAATTTTTAATATTTTCACTCCAGATTTTCAACATTGCCATTTTTTCACACCTCCTTATGAATAGTACAGCTGTCATTTTTCATATCCTGCCTGAAATGTGTTTTCACACATGTGGCACACAATGGTGCAATCAATGTGGGAAATAAATGTTTAGGATAGGTTAAGGACATCACAGTGGCACTGTTCATAGGCAGAGCTCCCAAAATGCCTATGTTGAAAATTTGGTGAAAAAATCCCACAAAATGACTGTGTTATGAGCGTGCGATGTGCAGTTTCCACGCACACTGTCAGAATCTCAAGATTTTTTTTTTTGTAAATATAATTTTTATTAACTTTTTCAACCAGGTACAAACAGTCACTAATTCATCAGTAATAGCTAATTATGTATGAGGTCAATAAATACATACAGGTATAGACTAGAAACAGAGAAGAAAAGAAAACAACATTTAGATAAGTAATAGGATAAGGCAGCATTTCTTACAATGGATGTCATGTAATCCCATTTGAGTGCATCCAGTCCCAGGGGATCATATCTTGCCCCTCCCACCTGGGGGGCCCCCAACATTTACAGTTACAGGAGAAATATATTCCTTAGGGAACAAAGCTTGGGTCCTTGAGCATGATATATAAAATTCATCTGTTCCATTTCAGCGAACAGAGTTCTGAGTTATCATTCAAATAAAAGGAGATCCTCTCAGTTTTATATATGAAGTTGACTATTTCCCTCCATTCGGGAATTGTAGGAGTTGAGACTCTGAGCCAAGACCTGGTTTTGGCCTTCTTGGCTACTAAAAGAGCCACTCCCAGGAGATATCAGGTATGAGGGACCCTGAATCCCAAGGGGAAACATGTAACAGAAAGAGTTCCCTAGTAAGGGGCACTGGATGGCCAAGCAGAATCTCCAGCTCCTGCTGCAGAGATGTCATGAAGGGTTGTAGCTTTGGGCACAGCCAGAATATATGAGAGTGGTATGCTTTTTGGCACATTGGCGCCAGCAGTGTGTAGACCGAAAGATAAGGTAGTGGGAAGTGATAACCGGTATATGAAAATACCTTATGAGTAGTTTTATTTTTTATTTTTATTTTACCAAGTGAGACACACTAAGCTGAAAGCTTGTTTGCAGGTGCAACCTGGGAGCACAAGAAAGTTAAGTGACTTGCTCAGGGTCACACAGTATGCACCTAGGGGGCTGTGGGATTCAAACCCAGGTCTCCAGATTTGCAGCTCAGAGCCTTAATCCACTGCGCCGTACTGCCTACCATACTGCCTGCCATGAAGAGATATGCCAACCATGGGAGAATGTGAGTTTAGAAGTGATAAGACAACTAGTGTCCCACTGTTGTGGCCTGACATTCGTACCCAGTTCCCTATTCCATTTCTCCAGTATCGGCCCAGTACCAGCCTCTGCTGTGTCCGTGAGGGCCTTGTAAAACACAGAGATTGCACGTGGCAGTCCTGTTATAAATGAGAGTCCCTGGAGGAGAGTAATCAAGGGGAGGAGCCCTCCTGGTGATGGGCTCCAAGTGAGAGGGAATAAAAATAGTGTCTTAGTTGGAGATACCTAAAGAAATCCATCTGACGCAGCCCATATGTCGGGAGCATCTCAACTTCAAGAATTTTTAATACTGTTACTCCAGATTTTCAACATAGCCATTTTTCACACCTCCTTATGTATGTACAGCTGTCATTTTTTCACATCCTGCCTGAAATATGTTTTTGTCCATCTGGCGCAGAATGGCAGGTCAGTGTGGGAAATCAACGTTCGGGACAGATTAACAAAATCACAGTGCCACTGTTCATAAGCAGAGGTCCCAAATGCTTTCATGAGGTGGTGTCACAAAAAGCCCATGTTGAAAATTTGTAGTGCAAATACCAACAAACTCCCTGGGCATCAGGGTTTCTAACCATAACGACCCACCCTGTAGAGACTGACAGATGTCAGGGGTGTGACCTTGGATTGTCAGATGTAATGCTCACGTCATTCCACCCCCACTACCACCCTGCAGCCAGTGACAGGCATCAAGGTGTGCCTTGGACTCTTCAGCCCCAAAGTTCACTCCATTCTCCTATACTGCACCCATCTCAACACATTCCCTTATGGAATGGTTTGAGCATAAGGCCCAAGGACCCCAAGGCACAATAAGACACTTGGCAGAGTCTGCAGGGTCCAGTGAGGTGAAATGGCATGAGCGTTATGGCCGATGACCCAAAGGCACACCACAATGCCTGTCAGTCTCTGCAGGGTGGGGTGGGGTTGGCATCGGTTCCATACTTAACAGCAATTCTTATTATGCATCTCTCTAACTCCTGCACTACCAATGCCAATGCCAGCAAGACAACATCCGGCATTGACAAATGCTTGTTCTCTTTTTTTTCTTCTCTGTGGACACCGTTTCTAGTGCTTGCTCTTGGGCTCTTTTACTGTTGTTCTTTTTTAATAATATTATTCTTTGATAAGCGGGTAAAGGTCCTCTATACACAAGTGTCTGTTTTCAGGGGCAACCCAAGAGCACAGGGGATGTTAAGTGACTTGTTTAGAGTCATACAGTATGGAAGTGGAGGTTGTGGGGATCAAACAGAGGTATGCTGGATACCAAGAGCATTCACGGCTCATTACTCTAAGCACTAGACTATGCTGTCGACCACATCTCTTGCTATTGCAAGATTCAAGGTTCCTCCTTTCAGATGCCCTGGATTCAATGATTCAATACCATCTTTATTGTGCTTTTCTGATGGCTGTAGATTTTTTTTCTTTTTTGTCCCCTTTGACAAGGACTGTTGCTTGTTCTGAGAGGCAGGACCCTCATCTAAGCTTTTGGAAGGTGACATGGAGGCAGACCGAAAAGCCATCGAGTCTTATTTAGTTAGTTGACCCCAAATTACACAATTAGCATAAGCTCTGTTAATTAAGTATTTTTTCACAGAGAGGGTTGTGAATGCATGGAACAGCCTTCCGGAGGAGGTCGTGGAGTCAAAAACAGTGATGGAATTCAAGCATGCATGGGACAGTCATAAGGCAATTCTAGAGGGTGGGGGTAGAAAGAAGTAGGCTGCTGGTTAACTAGGATCTGCAGCTTATCCAGTAGGCAAGGAAATGGACAGACTGGGTGCGCCAAGCGGTCCTTATCTGCCATCAAATTCTATGTTTCTATGTTTCTTCTCTTTTCTTAGCCCTTTAATTTTGTGTTTTAGAGCAAAACTTTTACAGAGTTCTCAATTTAAAAAGTTGTGGTCAAGACCAATGCACCTTAGGCAAAGCTTGTGGCAGCCTGCCTTTTTCAGGAGCTGAAAACACTACATACAGTTTTTAAAGCCTGTAGGGTCTGTTCTTTTCATTTTTATGTCGGTCAGTTATACCAACAACTGAGAGACAAAAGAAAAAAATACCTGGTTCCCAAAGTTTACCAAAACAATATAAAATAATCCCAAAGTATGTAAAAAAATTAACAAGCTATAAATGAGCTTGGTGTATTCAGCAGACCTAAGTTTGATTCCCACAACTTCCACTTGCACACTGTGTGACTGAGCAAATCACTTAACCACCCCGTGCTCCTGGGTCACTCCTGAAAACAGGCACTTGTGCCTAGTGGGTCTTACCCAGTTATCAAGGAATAAGCAAACAAAAAATCCCTTTAAAATGGAACCACTAGTGTTTGTTTGTTTTTTTACCTCAGAGCCCAACTGAATTTAAATGGGCTAAATCAAAGAGTTAAATTAACATTCTTAAATAGTAAGATTGTTTCAGTTCCCTCTGTAATGGAACCAAGGGCTCTCGAACTTCAAATGCACCAAGAAAATGAAAATGAGCAGTAAATAACAGCAATATTTAAAAGTTTTGATAAGATAGTAAGTGGCTCCCTAAAGACAAGAGACATGCTGACTTGAGGCCTTCAACGGTTCCTGGGAATCAATTAGGAACTGTAGAAACTGCTGACATTATACAAGAATTAAAACTAATACCTTAAGTAAACAGAGTATCGAGGAATAACAAAAAAATATAGACCTAAAAGAAATACAATTGTAAAACTATTCTGGAGGCCAGAAGAGTGCAGCTGTACTTTGGGGTCAACTGCTCTCTTCTGCAAAGAAACAAATCCGAAGATAGGCAGTTAGAGGGAGGGTGGCCACAGTGTAGAGTTTGAACTTGATTCTAACTCTAAATTACATAATTAGCATAAGCTCTGTCTCTGCAGCAACTCAATCCAGTGGACTGATTGCTGTTTGTGAATCTATACTGATGGATTCCTGGGGTTAGAATTATAGTTTTGCAATTCTTTTCCTTTTTTCTTAATTACTAAGGGAAGTGAAGTAAAAACAAGATTATTGTCCCTTGGACTTTATCTGCTCTGGCTACTTGTTTACACATGACATCATAATGCATGTTTATGACATCAAAATTATCTCTACAGCAACAAATTGGGATGTCATAAAAAAAAAAATCGTGAGCACAGAAGTAAACACGCAGACCAAGGAAATTGCACAGATATCCAATTTCCATGCAAACATCCTTAGTAATAAATAAATACGGGTGACAATTATAGCACAAGTATGAAATAATAAACTAAATTATGTCTAAATATTATATTTTTTGAAGCTGTCCCAATAACATCCGGGGCTATATTACACTGCAAGGAAACATTTGGCATTGACAAATCCTTGTTTTACTAGGGATCATGGTCTTCAACTAAAGGGAGAGTCTTTCAGAAAACATGAAAGGAGATATTTATTTACACAGAGGGTAATCAGCACATGGAATTCACAACCAGAATATATAATTACCAGTCGATCTATAAATGCTTTCACAAATAGGTTAAACATGTATATGAGTAAAAAGGGAATGAATGGTACACACTGTTGAAACAGCAGGAGACAGAAAAGAAGGGCTATATTGCCTCAATCTGTCTACCATTTCTTATGTCCCTATGTTCTTATTTAAAGATGAATTTGGATGTTGAAGTGTTTCTGTTTCCCTTTAATACTATATGACCATTTGAAAATGAGTTGACCTTGTCTTGCCAGCATGGACCAACTGAAATATTAAAATTGCAACCAGACCTTTGACCGTATTGACTAGAAGAGTATGGCCCACAAGGTCAATGGGTTTTTAAATGCTGTGTCAAATGAAAATAATGATACTTTGATTTTTTTTTTTTGGAGGGGGGGAGTTCTTGGAGTGCTAGTTATAGTAACAGGAAATATTTAATACCAGAAGTCTTGGAGCAGGGATCAACAGCTAATTTTTTGACAGTTCATTTTATTTTGTAGTCATCTCTAAGCCTTGCATAACCCCAAAATACAAAAGGTAAACATGTATATCATGCTCAAACAAGAAAAGGAAGTATAGAATAGCAACCCCTAAACTGAGTAGAACAGGATGATTCAGTCACCCAGTGGATACTGCGGCATTATTACAGTAGCATGAGACACTGCTTCTTTTTGTGTTCATCATGCATGGAAGCGCAGAGGAACATGTTGATATGAGAGTTGCTAGAGAGAGGTGTAAGGAGTGCCAGTCCAGTGGCCAGCAGTGCTGCAGGGGTCGGTCTGTGGCCAGCAAATCAGCAGGCAGTGTCCTGATGACACTGGTTTGCTGAGGGAGATCATCACAGCAAACATTTCAAAGGACAGAGCCAATGCTGCATGCTGCTCTGTCCTTTGAAATGCAAGCCCTTCAGCTGTGGCTTAGTGTCTTTCCTTGTCAAACAATGTCCCATTTCCCTGATGCTGCTTAGTGTGTCTTTCCTGGTTAAACAATTTTCCCTTTCCTTTTCTGACACCAGGATGCCCACTCCCAGTGTTGGATGTGTCCCCCAACCTGTCTATATCCCTAGCCGATATCGGGGTGCCCAATCCCCATGTTGGCGTCCCCCCCTCTCCACCACTATTGTGGCACACTGGGAATCCATCCCAGAGTGCCTAAATGTATTTTTTTTACCTGTATGTAACCCCCCTACAAATAGGGGTTCCTAAAAGCTTCCCCGGAGCTCGTTCAAATGCTCCATGCCTGGCTGGTGTTCGGCATTTAAGCCATTTAAAATGGGTAGCCAGTGAGCGCCTTTAAAGCCTCCGTATACTGTCTCTTTAAGGGCTGCTTGTTTGCAGTCATATTTAGCTAAACTGAGGGGGGGGGGGCTGTGTGGTTGTATGCCCGAGTCCTGCCTGGACTGCCCAGTAAGGGCTCCATACTGCCCTCGCTAGGTTGTGCAGTGGGAGGCCTCTGGAAGGATGTAATTGGTTATTGATGATAGCGTAGAGTACTAAGGATAATGTGTTTGTTCTAACCTGTTTCCTTTGCAGCAAAGACTGTTTTGATTATCTCCTCCATTTTGGTCCTGAACTGATGAATTGGACCAATCAGACCCTCGGGACTCTGTAGAGCCATCTGATCAATCGAGAAGCTGCTCGTAATTTTGGGAAAGGCATTATGGGCTATGGCGCTCTTTCGCACCACTGAGAGGAGGAGTTATCGACTGGCAGGTATTGCCCACCAATGGAATCAGGTATGCCCGAACTGAAAGGAGTGCCCCAGGCTCTAAGGGGGCAGATGCGTTGTGACTGAGAAGGAGAGAGGAGCTCTGAGCTTCTGCGCCATTGAGTGCTCACGCGGGAAGCGCGGGAAAGGCCTGAGGTGGCCGTTTTGAATTGCCAGTGCTATCGTACTAAATCCGTTGGCAGGCGGTCAGAGGAGGCTGTGTCCAGCACAGCTACCTACCAGGCTCAACCTATTGAGGACTGGAGAATCTGCTGAATCGCGCTCGGTCCATCGGAAAGTTGAAGCTGCCGTTGTAGCACCTGAGTCTGCTGTGAGTTCGTGTGGGTCTAGGAAGCAGCTGCCTGGTATGAAGCCCCTCTGTTGTTTGCCATATAAATGTGTGAGGAGGTTTCCAAAGCTCAGGCTTAGCCCTGCAAGTGGTGAAGGAGTGGTTATCTGCTGGAGGTGTGAGTACTGGGTCAGGGTAGCTCCCTGGTAATCTTTCAGACAAGTGGCAATACAAACCCAATCAGTTTAGTATACTGCTGCCTGCACTAAGCGAGCCTCCTGCTCATTTTGATCTGTTCTGGACAGTAAAGTTCATTTGTGTCAGGGCCCCAACCAGCTGCCATGAGGGACTAGCCATTAGGGCTTGGGTACCCATGGACAGTAATTACTAGGTTTAGGCCTGTGCACAGAGCCCTAGGTAGATAAGTATAGTGATAAGCCAATCACCTTGATTTCCCCCTGGCCTTGTTATCTCTCTCCCTTAAATAAATCAGATTGTTTGTTTTGCACTTATACCCTGGCTGGATTGTGCTTTACTGAGGATATACTGTACAGTGAAAGTGTAATAATGGTACCTTACTTTCCAGGGGGTTCCCGGAGTGAGTGGACAGATACAAGCCGGGGGTAAGTGAACCAGGGAAGAGTATTGTCAGTACTTCGAATGAGCCACTAGAGGGACAAAAGAGGGGTTGCAGTAACCCAGAGGGCTGTGACCGAGTCAATCTTGACTGTTCTGACCCCGACCTCTAGGTGGAGGCACCCGTCAATGGATCTGGGCCCCTCACCCTGTCACAGTTGAGGCAGGCAGGGGTAATAGCCCTAAGGGTAGCGCCCCCTGGGGGTTACATATAAATGAAGAAAACATTCCCTCACGGTCCTTTTTTTTTTTTTTACCTGAAGAAACAAAAACTGTCCCTCACTGTCTCCCCTGTCCCGCTCCCCCATCCTGACCCTCCCTCTGCATATCCGCCTCCCCTTACACCCCCTTACCCCATACTTACCCACTGAGGTTGGCAGATGCCATCTCCTGTGGAGTGGGACATGTCTGCACTCTTCAAAGCCGACCGGAAAATTGGAAGAATGAAAGGTAAGCCATATAATGGGACACATGGGAGAAGGGGAAATTGTTTAACCAGGAAAGGCACACTAAGCTGAAGCTTGTTTCCAGGTGCGATCTGGGAGCACAAGAAAGTTAGGTGACTTGCTCAGGATCACACAATAGGAATATGGGGGCTGTTTGATTCAAACCCAGGTCTCCAGGTTTGCAGCTCAGAGCCCTAAACCTCTACACTATACTGCCTCCCCAAGGGTTTCAACTTACGTTGATATCTCAACCATTTTTAGGAATTTTGGCCCCAAATTTTCAACATGGGGTTTTTGTGACCCCACTTTATGAACATGTTGCTGTCATTTCGTTCCTCAGTCCCAAAAGGTGATTTTGTGGTCTCTACGTGGAATCACCTTTTGGGACTGAGTAATGCAATGACAGTGCCATTGTTCATGAGGTGGGGTCCCAAAAACCACATGTTGCAAATTTGGTGAAAAAATTCCAAAAAATGACTGCGTTAAGAGTGTGCAATGCACAGTTTCTACTCACTTTCATAACTTCACCAATTTTTAATATTTTCACTCCCGATTTTCAACATTGACATTTTTTTCACACATCCTGATGAACAGTACAGCTGCCATTTTTCACATCCTGCCTGAAATGTGTTTTCACACCAGCTGCACAGAATGGCATGGTTGCTGTGCAAAATCAACTATCGTGATAGAGTAACAAAATCACAGTACCACTGTTCATGAGGGGAGGTCTCAAAAAGCCCATGTTGAAAATTTGGAGAAACAATTCTAAAAAATTACCACGTTACAGGCATGCATAGCACAGTTTCTATTCACACTCGTAACTTTGTCAGCTTCTTAGTTTTCACTCCAGATTTTCAACATTGCCATTTTTTCACACCTCCTCATGAACAGTACAACTGTCATTTTCACATCCTGCCCGACATGTGTTTTAGCACCTGTAGCACCGAATGGCGCAGTCACTGCACAAAATCGCCTTTCAAAATTGATTAACGAAATGATAGTGCCACTGTTCATGAGGTGGTGTGCCAAAAAGCCCATGTTGAAAATTTGGAGTAAAAATACCATCAAACATCTGGGGCATTAAGGTTTCCAACCATAACACCCGACCCCCTCCCCACCCTGTAGAGACTGACTGGCATCAGGCGTGTTACTTGGGGTTGTCGGCTATAATTCTCACACTATTCCACCTTACCACCACCCTACAGCCAGTGACAGTCATTGGGGTGTGCCTTGGCATCTTTGGCCTAAACGTTCGCCCATTCTCCTTTACTGCACCCATCTCAGCTTGTTTTGTAATGGAATCGGGTGAGCATTAGGGCCAAAGATCTCAAGACACACTGCAATGCCTGTCAGTGTCTGCAGGGTGGGGGTGGTCTGGCATGAGCATTATGGACGATTACCCAAAGGGACACCCCCAATGCCTGTCAGTCTCTGCAGAGTGAGGGTGGGGCATTAGGGCTGGAAACACTAATGCCTCATTAAGCAAATAAATCAGGGAGGGATGTTTGATGTCACCTACCTTGGTTTCAGCAAAGCCTTCAACAACATCCAACATAGAACGCTGATTAATAAGTAGTATGGCAATGGGGCACAAACTTATAAACTGGGTTAGAAACTGGCTGACCACCAGCCCGGTGGCACTGAGGGTTGAGGCACTGGATGCCACACCTCATGCCATGCCAGCGACTCAGGTTCAGGAATGGACTCAGGCCGCCGGGGGCTGGCAGGGGAGAGGGAGGATTGAGCGTCCAACAACTGCTCTCCTCTCCTCTCTCTGGGGTGGGTAATGGGGCTTGTATTGCCCTGCAGCAGTGACTGGCAGAGGCCAGCCGCACTACAGTGGCATGCAAAAGTGGAAGGAGAGCGTGTTGGGCATCAACACTACGTGCTCAGGATGTTATTGCACGTCTGGCTCTCCATAGGGAGAAAAAAAGTGGAAAATGCGGAGGGCGATCTTCATGGCTGATGGCTGCACCTTGCACCCCCAGAGAGACCTGAGAGGGGTGCATACCCAGTGGGTGCGAGACCGATAAAGGCTGACCCACTGGGGGAGCGGGTTTGTGTGGCCCGCATGCACGACCGGGCATGGGGGTGCAGAGCCGGTGGCTGGAGATAGTGGGGCGTCTCTGCCGAAGGAGGAAAAATAGAAGTAAGATAAAAAAAGAAACTGCTTGACAGACAGGAGGCAGAGGGTGGTGGTAATGGGATCCAATCCGGGGAGAGGGAGTGATCAGTGGGGTACCTCAGGGATAAGTCCTGTTCAATGTCTTCATTACAGACATTGTGAAAGGGCTAGAAAGTAAGGTCTGTCTGCCTGTTTGCAGATGATGCCAACATCTGTAACAGAGTGAATACTTTGAAAAGGGTGGAGAAAAATGAACAGGGACATGGAGAGGTTTGAAAAATGGTATGAGGAGTGGCAACTGAGGTTCAGTGCAAATAAGCCCAAATAATGCACCTGAAGAGAGGGCCTACCAGGTCAGTATCTCATATGCTTAATAGCGTACATTAAAACTGCACAACAGGAACAGTGCAGTAGTATAGAGCGAGAGGGTGCAAAACCACAAAAGGATGTATACGCAGTAGTGTACCCTCTCAATCTTCCCAGGTAGGGGATGAGACCTGTGCTTGGAGGTGGGGCCAGTGGGCAGCTGCCGTGGCTCGACGGGATGAACCACAGGCAGCATGGGAGGGAGGCAGTGTGTTTGAGACCGGGTTTCAATTCCTGGTCCCCGACATAAGGAATTTTTTTATTTTTCACACTTTGTGCAGTGTTAAGTGTAAACTCCCCCAGGAGTTGGTTATTTTAGTTGGGGGGGGGGTTCAGGGGGTGCAGCCTCCTGTAACAGTGGGGTGCAGTGGGTGGAGCCCGCCGCAAAAGAAAGACATATGCCACTTGCAATATATCACATTGTTCTGGCAGCGCAGTATATTGCCGCAGCATAATGTCTTGCGACATTATTACCCCATGCCAGAAGGGAGAAATCGGTGGAGAGTTACAGGATGAGGTGGAGATGCTGATGATCACCAAGGAAGAAAGGGACCTAGGAGTTATCAGTTCTGATGACCAAAAGGTGTCAAAGCAGAGCACAGATGTTGCAAGGACAGCCAAATGCATGCTGGGGTGCATAGGCAGAGGTACCCCTAGCAGAAAGCTTGAGGTGGTGATGCCATTGTATAATGCACTAGTGAGGCCTCACCAACAGAATTGTGAGCAGTTCTGGAGGCTGCAAATGCAGAAGGACATTGACTGGGTGGAGGCAGTCCACAGAAAGGCAACCAAGATGGTACATTGCTTGCAACACAGAACATATCAGGAGAGATTAAATGGACCTCAATATGTACTTATTGGAGGAAAGGAGGGAGTGGGGGAACATGATAGATACGTTTAAGCACCTCAAGGGCATAAACAAGATGCAGAGGTGGACATCTTTCAATACATCAAACATTCAGCATTGACAAATGCTAGTTTTTTATCCTAAAAAAGAGAAAACTGTCCATCATTGTCCGCTGTTTAACCCTCCTCCTCTAGACAGTATACAGACTCTGGGGGTGCCCAATCCCCCAGTGTCCTCATCTGTCCATCCATTGCTGTGTGCTGTGTAGCCCCCACCAAACAGTATGCAGACACTGGGTGTGCCCAATCCCCAAGTGTCATCTGTCCATCCATTGTTATCCACTGTGTAACCACCCAAACAGTATTCAGACACTGGGGCTGCCCAATCCCCCAGTGTCCTCATCTGTCCATCCATTGCTGTGTGCTGTGTAACCCCCCCCAAACAGTATACAGACACTGGGGCTGCCCAATCCCCCAGTGTCCTCATCTTTTCAGCAAACTCCCTGGAAAAAAGAAAACTGTCCCTTGTCGGTTTTTTTTCCCTGTGAAAAGGAAAAGTGTTCATCATTCTCTATTCCACCGTTATCCAACCCCTACCTTTCCACTCAGGACCCACCACCCCACACCCCCCATACCACATACTTACCCACCAGAGGTCTGTCCCCATCATCTACCTTGGACTGCAGGCATGTCTTCGCTCTTCAAAGCCCAACCACGAACTGAGGCAAGTGCTTCAATGTATTTCAATGGGGGTTTTCGGCTTCAATGTATTTCAATAGGGTTTTCAACTTAGTGGCATAACTTGGCCATTTTTAAATATTTTTGCCCCAAATTTTCAACATATGTTTTTTTTGGGACGCCATCTCACAGACAACTTCACTGAAGCAATTTTTAAACATCCCCCACCATGACACTAGTGCACACGATAAACATTCGGCATTGACAAATGCTTGTTTACTTTTCTGTACTTGAATCTCTTTTAACATTAACATTTGTGGCTGTCTTGTATCCCATCCAAAGTTGTCTTACAGCTGAACTCCTGAAAACATATTTGTTTTCTTAATAGAAACTTTAAAATAAAAATTTCTGTTATTTGCTGAATATAACTGGTTTTGTTTAGAAGTCTAGAACCTAATGGTCTGCCTGTGAATGTGCTAAGTGCACTGCTATCGTGTCACTTCATAACATGTGATGAGCCAGATACACACAGAAAAACTAAATGATGGTGCCCTTTTAAAGCAGCAGTGCACCAAACACAGTTTTTTCCCAAAAATCTAGCTTCAGCTAAAATTAGGAAAAATATTAGCAAATGTACTTGTCTAGGCACCTCCTGTGCTGCCTACCATGAGTCTTCCCCTGTTTTCTCGATCCTAACCCTTGCCAGGTCTACAATGCTATGTCTATGCAAAATGCAGTGGCCATCTCTTTTTCTTGAGAGGAAACTATATTAAAACATTCATAAACTCCTCAAATTTTGGAAAAATTAGAAATGTTTACCACCAAATAAAACTGGAAGATGTCTGAAATCTTTTAAAGTGAAAAAAAGGTAGGGTCAAAATTTTTGCCCAATTCCATTGCACTGCTGCTTTAAGTTGAAATTGGTGGTGCTGATCATTGGTAAGGGGGAAAGTGTCAGATCAAATTGCCTTTGAAATCATAGTGATTGACAGCTGTACATACCAGTGGGTATGATGCAGCATGAGAAGCAAGCCGTTCACTGGCTTGAAGCATTAGAAAGGCGGATGGTCATTTTCCTGAACTCTGCTAATTTAGGGGTGAGTGAAAGTGTTGAATCTAATGGCCTCTGCAGTCTGTGGGAGGGAGTTTAGAGGAAGACTCAGACACACAGGAATATGATGCAAGACTCCCTTTTGTGGGACATTTTATTACTGACTATCATCAATTATTTATTTATTTATTGAAAGACTTTTACCAGGAAAGGCTTACAAAGCCCTAATAGATCATTTCTGTTTTTCGGATAAGTCATTAAACTGAGGTCCTGACTGGTTGTTCTAGTGGTTGATCAGGTACACATTAATGATCCCACAGAACATCTTGAAAAGAGTAATGGAATTTCTCCGGAGTCTTGGCCATCTATACCTCATTCACTAAAAATACAAATACCACCAACAACTTAACTTGATTCAGTATGTCAGTTGGCATTTGTATTCACCCCCGCCACCCCGGATGAGGCTGAATATAAGCACAATTGCCTAGCCCATTTTTTCTGGTGAACAAAACAAATCAGTCAATCGATCAATCATTCAATTTCCAGAAACACCCTTGGGGAAAGAGGTACATTGGAAACCATACCAAAACAAAATTACAGAGATTTATATACAAGATTAAAATCCACAGCATAAAACAAGCAATTATACAGCATTACAGATAGAAAGATAACATGCTATGTAATTACAGCCATGCAATTATGTACTGAATGATAAAGTCTTAACTTTTTGTGATTCCTCCAAACTAGACCCCACCGTGTTCCTCAATGATTTGGCCTTTATTGGCTGGTCTTTCTTCTACACCACTGATAATGTTAATGTAGCTCTTGATTATTTCATAACTCATTTCTGCTCCCTTCAGAATTGCCATGCCCCTACCATGTCACATAGAATTTATGGGACCCCCTCTAGATGGCTGAGTAGAGAGCTCCTCACCTTACTAAGATCAAGGAATAGGTATTGGTCAAAATTTTAATTGTCAGGTCTACCATCTGATCAGCAGGCATACCAAGCCAAGAGAAATACCAGTAAATGAGCCATACACCTAGCTAAAAGCACCAATTGTAAGAACTTACTAATAAGCGCTGCCGGTGACTCTAAAAAATTCTGGACACATATAAAGAGTTTTATGGGCGTGAAGAATACCCTGTGCTCCAATGATATGGTACTGAATGGCCAGCACTGTAACAATCTTACCACTATTGCAAATGCTTTCAACCAATATTTTTATGATTTATGTAACTATATTAGCTCCCTCCCTACCCAGTGCACATCCACTCCAAATCCTCTACACATCCCCTCAAACTTGTCTCCCTGCTTTCGTTTTTGAAAGGTGACTAAAAAGGAGACCCTTAACATACTAAGCACAATCTCCTACAGCTGCAGTGTTGGTACTGATGGCTTCAAGCCCTGAGTCCTCAAACTGGCTGCACCCCTACTTGCCTCCCCCCTGGCCAGGATCTTCAACCTAACTATCAATTCAATCTGGAATTTTCCCTTGTATGTGGAAGATTGCCAAGATCATCCAAGTTTTCAAGAAGGGAGACTCCAAAACAATTTCAAATTATCACCCAATTGCTGTTCTCCCTGTTCTAAGCAAACTTCTTGAGCAAATTGTCTCCTTCCAAACTGTTGCATTCCTACAGGACTTGAACCTCCTCACCGCCTCTCAACATGGCTCCACTTCAGCTGAGTGACCCCGGCACTGATCCCTGCTGGTTGCTGCACCTTTGCATCCAGTCCACCCTCCCTGACCTAGGAAAGCAGCCACAAGCTCAAATTTGACTGTCCACTTCAGCCGAATGGTCCTGGTGCTGATCCCTGCTGGCGGCCACACCTCTCCATCCAGCCCACCCTCCCCAACCAGGAAAAGCAGCCACAAGCCCAAATCAGGCTCTCCACTTCAGCCGAGCAGCCCTGGTGCTGATCCCTGCTGGTGGCCAAACCTCTGCATGCAGCCCACCCTCCCCAACCTAGGAAAGCAACCACAAGCCCAAATTAGGCTCTTCACTTCAGCCGATTGGCCCCAGCGCTGATCTTGCCGGCGGCAACACCTCTCCATCCAGCCAGCCCTTCCCAACCAAGGTAAGCAGCCACAAGCCCAAATTGGGCTCTCCACTTCAGTCGAGTGGCCCCGGCGCTGATCCTGCTGGCGGCCACACCTCTCCATCCAGCCAGCCCTTCCCAACCAAGGTAAGCAGCCACAAGCCCAAATCAGGTTCTCCACTTCAGCCAAGCGGCCTCGGCACTGATTCCTGCTGGTGACCACACCTCTGCATGCAGCCTGTCCTCCCCAACCAAGGAAAGCAGGTACGATCGGTCAGCTCCTAGCCCGGAGCTGTCAGGCTTCAATCCCTGTAATTTAACTGGCTCCTGGGGACTGTGGCCACTTCATGATTGGACACCGCAGATCCCCGTTGAGAAAGTAAGTGCTCAAGGTGCCTTTTTCAAATCACAGCTTGGTCACTGCCTTACTCTACTACTCTTTGGACAGGTTTTCAGTGAATGTACTGCGACTGTGGAAATTATTTTTTTCTTCTTGGAATTTTCTGCTGTTTAACCTGCTGTACTAGCTAGGCCTGACTTCTATATAGCTTAAGACTTGTACTGCTGATTTTTTTTACTGCTTAAACATTTTACCTTTAAACTACTGTACTATATATGTAAAGTTTACCTTCCAGAGTACAGTAGAGTTGTAGCTGACCTTAACTGATTGCCTGACTTCTATACAGCTAACTGTTTGTACTACTGAACTTTTTACTGCTGAACTAGTTATCAAATATTGTAGGATAACATGAACAACTTTCTACTGTCTGATGTCTTCTGCCATGCTCTGTTCCCATTACAGCTGCCCTAATTCTTCCTCGGACTGCCTTTTCTGCTCCCTTCTTCCACTTGTTCTTTTCCCTTCGGCATTTCTTTTTCTCTGTTCCTCACACTGTTTCTCTACCAGCTCCTGGACCCCTGCTTCCCTCTCCCTACACCTCCCCTGAACCAGCATATTTTTTAAATATTGTCTGGCACCTTTGGCCATCTCCTCTACCCCTGCTCATGGACCCCTGCCTCTTCCCCCATCAACCTCCTGAACCAGCCTTTTGTTTTGCTAAATTCAGACCTGGAACCTTTGACCAGATCTCTCTGCAGGAATCCTTTCTCTCCTTTCATGCCCACTATTTGCACCTACTTCAGCCCTGAGCACTAAATTGTCCAGGGCCCTCCCACTAATTTACCTGAGCTTCATCTTTGTTTGTTTTTTTAACTAACTTTTTCTTCTTTTTTTTAGCCACAAGCCCAAACCAGGCTCTCCACTTCAGCCGAGTGGCCCTGGCACTGATCCCTGCCAGTGGCCGCAACTCTGCATCCAGCCCATCCAGCCCAACCAAGGAAAGCAGGTATGATTGGTCAGCTCCTAGCCCGGAGCTTCCAGGCTTCAATCCCTGTAATTTGACTGGCTCCTGGGGACTGTGGATGCTTCCCAATTGTAAGCCGCAGATCCCCATTGAGAAAGCAAGCTCTCAAGGTGCCTTTTTCAAATCACAGCTCAGCCACTGCCTTGCTCTACTACTCTCCGGACAGGTTAACGGCCCACCCACTCCGACGCCCACCTCCCTCCTTTATTAAATACACTTCCCCACTGATCCCAGTTCCCTGAGGCCTCATACTAGTCAGTTACAGCAACTTCCTAAAGGGTCTGTCCTGTCCTGCAACTTCTTAAAGGGGCGGTCCTCTCTCGTGCTCAAATTTGACAAATACTGCTGACTGCCCCATCTTAAATCACATGCTGTTTCCAACAGTCTACCACTACCAGTGCCTTACCACTGCTCTACCCCTGAGCATAGCTTCTTCTTCTGCCACACTCAGCTTTGTACCCTACTTACCTGTTCCCTCACTCATTATGGTCATGTCACCTTCCCTCGTTCTGGACACCAGTGTGGAGTGCTCTAAGCGGTTCCACCTCCCCTACTTACTCTCTCTCCTTGTTCTTCCCCTCTGCCCCTTTCTGCTCAACTCCCCTCACCCTGCCCATCCCTGTCCCACCCATCCCCCTCACCAGCAGTTTTGCCCCATATACTTCTCACACCCTTCCTCATTTCTCTCACTCACCCCTCGTCCGACACCTCCTTTCCCCTCCCTTCCTCCCCACTTGCACATCCAAATCTGTCCCTGCCCCTCCCCATGTATGCCCCTTCATCAGCATTTGCCTGTTCCATGAGTTGTCTCCTTCCTACCACAGCCATATCTTTTGCACCTACCGCTACACCAGGCTATACTCCACCAAGCTGTCTTCACTTGTGAACCACATGCACTTAAGGCTCCTCCTCCTACTACTCCTTATCTCAGGCTCAGTTCATCCCAGTCCTGACCCCACACCCTCTACTGATTTCACCCCTCACTCCTCCCTCAAACCCACTAAACAGCTCACTTTTGCTCACCTTAATGTGCAAAGCCTTTTGGCAAAAAAAACCTTAATTGAGTCCTGGGTGATGGCTAATGCATTTGATGTCATTGCCCTCACCGGAGTTAAGTTAATCAGAACAAATGACCCAAGACCATCCAAGGGCGCCGACAACATTGACTTTAGAGTTCTCCGTCTTGTCTGTGACTCCCTGGCCCTCCCTTTCACTAACATCCTCAACCACTCCCCCTACACGAGGTGCTTCCTGAAGGCATGGAAGTGTGCCATTATTAAACCTCTTCACAAATCCAGTTCCAAGGATCTAGTATCCAACTACTGTCCCATCTCTCTCCTTGCCGCTCTCTCCAAAACTTTAGAGAAAGTGGTCCACAGGCAAACCATAGAATTCCTCTCCAAATACAACCTGCTCACAGAGGCCCAGCATGGGTTCTGTCTTGACACAACACTGAAACTGCCCTCATCAAGTTCACCCACTCCATAGACAAAGCCAACAACGAAGGCCTCTACACCAGTGCTGCGTTCATAGATCTTCACCAAAGCCTTCGACTTCGTTGATCATGAAGTCCTCCTCCGTACCCGGGCTGTCCTCCATTTCTCACCTGAGGTCTGCCTCTGGTTAAAGGATTACTTAACAGGCAGATCCCATTGCACCATTATTGGCAGTTGTCCTCTCTGAATCCTGCCTCATCAAATACAACGTGCCCCAAAGGTCCATCCTGGGCCCTCTTCTCTTCTCTCTGGTGGTTAATTCCCTGCCTGACAGCTGCACCTCCTCCAAACTCATTCTTTATGCTAATGATGCAGCCCTTTTCTGGCAGCACAAAAACCCCAATGCTCTCATTAACAAACTTCAATTCGATTTCAACAGACTTCACACCTGGTTCATGTCCAAAGGTCTTGTACTCAGCTTCAAAAAAACTAAGTTCATGGTTTTCTCCACCCCTTCACAAACCCCTTGGCTTTGAACTCTCCCTCTATGACAATCTTGGTAACTCCATTGAAAGAGTCAATGAATTCTAGTACCTTGGCTTACTCCTGGATAGCCACCTCAATGTTGATGCTCACACTAGCCTCACAATCAAAAAAGCCAACCACCACCTCAGTATCCCCCACAGAACCAAACATTACCTTAACAGGAAATACAAATCACTCTTAGTCTCCATCTTCCTCCTTCCTGTCTTTGATTATGGTTCACTTGTCTCCTTCCCCTGCCTCTTCATCAACAATTTCTCCAGACTTCGATGCTCCTACCACAACGCTATGCACTTTGTCACTGGTTTCCATAAACTCACACTCCACTGTGACCTTTAAGATCACCAGTTGGCCCTCCCCTGAAGCCAGCCTCAACTGCAAGATGGCCACCTTTTTCTTCAAACTGTCCCGTGGACTGCTCCCTGATTGCCTCACCTAGCTCTTCCAGACAGCCACCACCACTACCAGGACCACTAGACTGTCCTTCACTCTCTCTTTCACTGTTTCTTTCTGCTGGACCACTCAAGGCCAGAAAACACTCTCCTTTATAGGACCCAAGCTTTTCAGCTCTCTCCCTCCATAACTAAAACTCTGTCTCTCCACAAACGCCTTCAAACACAATATCAGGACACATTTCTCCCTCACTTGCACCTGCTTGCAGCCCTAATCTGGCACTTACCCTGTCTTTCTAGCTCTTGTAGTATTGTTAATCCACCTAGGCTAGTTTTAGATTGCACTTACATTTTTTTGTTTCCTACTGTTATATCATATTATTGTTAAACCCTCACTGAATGCTTAATGTCACCTTGTATTTGTTAATTCACCAAGGCTAGTTCGTGGTTTGCCCTTTAGTCTGTATTATCCTGATTTTATGTACCATTGTATTAACCCTCACTGTAAGTTAATTATTTTAGCCTATGTCATGTCTCATGATTGTTGTATGTAACTGGATGTTTGTGTAAATGGGCAGCAATGCTCACATGCCTTTCTAGTATAACCAATAAAAATGAAATGAAATGACAGGACCTCAGCACTACCACTACCCTACTACAATTCAGAAGCGACACCAAATTGGCAATGAAAAACAGCGTTATGATGGGAGCAATATTCATTGACTTAATGAAGGCTTTTGATCTTGTCATTCACACTCTACTCAAGGCTAAAATGCTTTCCCTTGGCTTCTCCCCTGAAGTAGTAGCATGGCATGATAGTTACTTCTCTGACAGAAAGGAGTTTGTTAAATTCTTCTCTGCTACCTCCGAACTTTCTACAATCAACAATGGGGTACCTCAAGACTCTATCCTTGGCCCCCTCTTTTCTCAATCTTTATTAATGACGTATCTCTTCATGCTCCTAACTGCTCCTCTATATTCTATGCTGATGACCTTGTGCTCTACCATAGTGCTAAGGACATCTCCTACCTTAATACCACCCTCTCTTCAGATTTCCACCATAGCCTTGTCTGGCTTTCCACAAATAAGCTCATACTCAACTCTAGTAAAGCTCAATCCACGCTGTTTGGATCTGCTCCAAGAGTAAGGAAATGTTCAGGGAAACTATTAGTCTCTGGCCCTGATGGTGCTACCCTTACCTGTCTTAATTCCTTCAAATACCTGGGCATTACTCTTGACCCCAATCTTGACTTCAACCTCCACATCACTAGTACCTGTAAAGGCATAAACACCAAAACTGGTATGGCTTACAGAACCAGCCATGCCCTAACTCCCACTGCTAGGGTCACTGTTGCCCAGAGCATACTTCTCCCTGCTCTTACATATTGCTCAGTTTCTTATGCTGAGGCAAAAAAAGCTACTCTCCACAAATGGGACAACATATAATAGTATATGCCACTTTGCCCTAACCTCTCACTGCCTGACCCATCACTGCCACCTTTATGAGAACCTTCACTGGCTCTCCCCCATAGCAAACCATCCTTACTCACTTGGCACCATTATTGACAAAATCTCATGCTCAGGTATGCCTCCTACTCTAGCTCAGATGATGATTACACTCAATCCCTGTTGTACCCTCCATTCTGGTTATCAGCCCATTTGCCTAATCCCTAATTGTAAAACAGCAATGGGAGCTCAGGCCTTTTCTTACCTTGCCCCCCAATACTGGAATTCATTACCAGCTAAGGAGACACCTCCAAACAACTTACCATTATACCTGTTTTTGTCCCCCATGAACTCTTCAGCGGAAACCCTCTCACATTGCTGGTCCTAGCTTTCACTTTGTCCCCACTTGCACTTTCTGCTGACAGACTTAAAACTACTTCTCCCTAATTTGTCCTTCATCCCACCTCCCTCCGTTAATGCTTCTAACTTCATTTTCCATAATATGGCTAATAGCATGTTTTATCAAATCTTGACTTTGCTGTTTGCCATTGTAATGCACTTAACTCATTCCTTCCTGATGACGCCATATGGCATCATAAAAAAAACATACCTCTTTTTCCTGATGACGCCATATGGCGTCCTAAATCATTTGCTGTAGTGCCTGATGACGCCAATTGGCGTCCATGTCTTTCTCTTGGTGCAGCTCAAGCATTTGTTTACATTTGATGAATTGAGTTGTACCAGCTAATAGGGGACATCATACCCTTACTGATTTTACCTAATATAATATGTGTTCCCATTGGCTATTTTTGAGAAAACAAGCCTTAATACATAAATAAATAAATTTACTATTTTTTGTATGTGCTGTGAAAAATGTATTATGTTCATTCTGACATTAGTTTGTATCGTAACAACAAATCATCTTGTTTTAGTGTAACATGTTAAGCTGATCAGGTTTACACTATAATTAATTTCATAATTTTTTTTTATTCGAGGCAATCCGATTGGCGTCACCACTTTGGCGTATTTTTTGTCTTTTGGGGTATTTTCTACAATAACATGTTGTCTGATATCATGATTGTTATAACTATTAGTCAATTTATACCACTAAGTGAGCTGAATATTTCTGTATTTAAAAATCGAGCTCTGTGATTGGTCGGATTTTCTGACATCATCAATTCTGAATTAAACTGGTATAAAGGGATTGTCTTAGATGCAGGCACCATCCCACTGATGAAGCCTTAGTTGTCGAAGCACCAGGGAACCTGCCGCAGATCTTTTGTTGTGTCTTCCACTATTCTATTCAATGTGTGTGCCTGAAACGTTAGACTAAATCCTTATTTAGCATTCAAGCAAGGGCTCATATTTTTTTACAACCGTCACTGGAGGGAAAGTGACTCTCTGGGCTCTGGAGTGTACAGTGATTATTTTTTTTGATGTTTCAGTTAGGGGTGACAGCCCTCACCTGCACCCGCCCTAGCTCTGTAGTGCGTCACCATTTGGTCATATTGATCATCACTGTTGCCATGCTTGCTCTATGCTTATTGTACACATCACTATTTCCATTAACCAGTCAGAGCGCACACTGATGCAGGAAGAGCATGGTGACTAGAAACTTAGTTTCAAGACGGAGGTGCTGCTCTTATCCTAAAATACTCACTTCATTTTGGTGCCAAAACCTCGATTTGTAATCTGTATTTACTTTATTTGTTTTTATTTTTATTTATGATAAAAGTTTTCATAGTTGTTACTTTGTTCATTTTGGGATATTTCTGGTCATCCTGTGTGATCACATCTTATGGATCCGGCTGGCATTCCTGATGGGAGAGAGTGTTTTTGTGCATGTACTAGATGAGGTCACATGAATTCAGCACCTTTTGTTACTTTTTAAACAGTTTATGTTCGGATTATGGCTATATTTAAATCTATGTGGCATGTTGCTCCCTGCGTTATGGATGATAAGTGGGTTAGGGTCAGTAGCATGTTTGTCTCATGCTCTGCACTTGAGTTTTCTCCCTAATACGCAGTTGCTGATTGTTTAAAATGAAAAAAATAATGGTGTTGCCTTCAGCTTATTTGGCATCAGTCCAGCCCCAATCTCTGATGCATTGTAAAGGCCAAATCAGTTTTGAATCCCTCCACAGTCACTGGTGTTGTCCATCGACTCGTATGACGTCAGTCCAGACTCAACTTCTGATGCACTGTAAAGTGTTCTTCAGGTTAAAATCCCTCCACAGCCACTTGTAAGATCTAGCTCCTTACCATGCATCAGTCGAGCCCCAAACTGTAGTGAACAGTGAAGTGCATTTCAGGTTCAGATCCCTCCTGAACTGATGGTGTTGTCCATCGACTTACCATGCATCAGTCCAGACCAATCCCATAATGCACTGTGAAGTGCATTTCATGTTCAAAACCCTCCACATCCACTGGTGTAGTCCATCAGTTCAGCCCCAATCTGTGATGCACTGTAAAGTATTCTTCAGATTCAAATTCCTCCACAGCCACTTGTAAGATCTGTCTCCTTATCATGTGTCATTCGAGCCCCAAACTGTAGTGAACACTGAAGTGCATTTCAGGATCAGATCCCTCCACAGCTGATGGTGTTGTCCATCGACTTACCATGTATCAGTCCAGACTAATCCCATAATGCACTGTGAAGTGCATTTGATGTTCAAAACCCTCTACATCCACTGGTGTAGCCCATCAATTCATATGACATCAGTTCAGCCCCAATCTCTGATGCACTGTAAAGTATTCTTCAGGCTCAAATCCCTCCACAGCCACTTGTAAAATCTATCTCCTTATCATGCATCCATCGAGCCCCAAACTGTAATGAACAGTGAAGTGCATTTCAGGTTCATATCCCTCCACAGCCAATGGTGTTGTCCATTGTCTGATCTGGTGTCAGTCCAGCCCCAACCTCTACTGCACTGTAAAGTGTTGTTCAGGTTCAAATCCCACCAGAGTCACTGATTTAGTCCATCTGTTCATCAGTCTTCAGTCCAACCTTTATCTCTGACACTCTGTGATGTGCATTACTGATATGGATCCCTCCTCAGTCACCATGGTGTAGTCCATTGTGCACATCAAGATTCATTCCAACACTACCCTCAGATGCACTGTAATGTTCTATTCAAGTTCGAATCGCTCCACAACCACTTTAGTCCCTTGTGCTCATAATGCTTCAGACCATCCCTTACCTCTGATGCACTGTGATGTGATCAGTGCCAGTGTATGACATATACAGTCCATTCAAATGAAACAGCACACAGTACACATGTGCACCAATGAGCATCACTCCATGGTGCAGGCACACCCACACTCCTTCCCACCCACACAGTGTGCCATACTGAATGTTGCAACATATCACATGTGTATGCAGGCAAACCATGTGACACAGCACATAGTACACAACCTTTACAGGTGCCCATGTCATCACCCCTGTATAAAAATTTCCACAATGTTTCTGCATGGCATATGGACACCATTACCAGGTGCAGGCAGCCCCACCTGCTTCCCTACAACTGAGTATATCCCAAGGGCAGGTGCCAATTCATGACACAAAATGACTGCAGTGCCTATGAGCATCATTGCTTGGTACAGGCACACCAACCCCCTTCCCCATGACACAGTATACACCAAATTACCAGTGCCTTTTCAGCAATTTCATCATCCTATACGTATACCCATAATGTATCTACAGTGTCTGTTAGCACCATTATTAGATGCATACAGCCCCTCTCATTTCCCAGAACATATGAAGTGCATCTGAGCCTGTATTATGAATGCAGGAACCCCCACCCCGCCACCACCACTAACACACACAGTGCTTCCTCATACAGTCATTCCTCACCTTAAACCATCCCATAATACAACCCCAAAAAATAAACTATGCCAGGAAATTAAGTAATACACAGATTTATGTAACATGATGTTTACTGAAAGACTGTGAACCTTTACATGAACAACATCATGCTTCATTTACAGCATGATAAAGCAAACAGCACAAATAAAATACAGTTTCCTATACTTATCATGGGATTTTACTGCAAAAATAAAATAAAATAGTTTCTTTCAATGAAATTACACATTTTAACTACAGCACATATGCAATTAATCATAGAGAGAACCTCCAGCACTAACAAATGTCTCCATTTCCTGTGTCAGCTCACTGACCCACACTGTAACTGTTCTTCCTATTTACATCACTTGACCTCACAAAGCACTTCCTTCCTGCATCACTTCCTGATATGTCCTTCTAAGGTAATGTATAAATATGTTCTTACTAAACTAGGGGAAAAACAAAAAAATTGATAATCAGATTCATAAACTAAAATCAGTGGGTAGGAAGAATTGAACACTGCAAAATTCCAACCAGTGGAGTGGAACAAAAAACTCAAACTGTAATAACAAGAGAGTCAGATATTGATTTCTGACTAAACAAATGGTAAAAAAGCTTGCAAAATTTATATTTAGACAGTTACAGATGTTTATTGTATATTTTTAACTATTTTAATCAACAATTTTACAGAAATTTAATATTTTTGCATGACTACGTAAACAGAGCATAATTATATTTAGATAAAATCATCAGAATTTATTAAAATATGAAAACAACCTTACACAACATTAAATCCAGTTAAATAGACATTACCAAACCTCACTCATTTTCAAAAACTTTTTGTCCTGAAAAACTTTTCTTTTTACAGTTTTAAAATTGGGTGTATGGTTTTTAAGATGTGTAGGTTTAAGCACAGTGTGTTTGTATGAATGCTGCAGATCTAAAATCCCTTCAGGCACACAGGTGTTCTAGCAGCAGGCAGAGGGTATCTGAACATTCTAAGTGACAATAGGATAGAATGAGTTAATGATTTGGATGCTTTCTTAATGTGTAGCTGTTTTATTTTCCTGTGAGACACAGAATGTACTGATTGCTAACTGTATATTTCAAACCACTGAATGTATGTCTAATTGTTCAATTACTGTTGTATCATGCCAAATGATTTTCCTCAGTCTCTCTGCCTATTATTAATGGTCACTGACTCTTGTTCTTTGTCACAAATCATGTACCTTGTCAAATGTTATCTCTCTATTATGATTGTGATATGCCTTGCACTCTGCCGGGTCATGCCTGAAAATAGGCCTTTGAAACATAGAAACATAGAATTTGATGGCAGATAAGGACCACTTGGCCCACCCAGTCTGCCCATTTCCCTACCTACTGGATAAGCTGAAGATCCTAGTTAACCAGCACCCTACTTCTTCCTACCCCCACCCCCTAGAATTGCCTTATGACTGTCCCAAGCATGCTTGAATTCCACCACTGTTTTTGACTCCACAACCTCCTCCGGAAGGCCGTTCCATGCATCCACAACCCTCTCTGTGAAAAAATACTTCCTTAAATTACCTCTGAGCCACCCCATCTTCAAATTGTGCCCTCTTGTTCTTGCACACCTCTTTTTTTGAAAGATGCTACCCTCTTGGACTTTGTTGATTCCCTTGAGGTACTTGAAAGTTTCTATCATGTCCCCCTCTCCCTCCTTTCCTCGAGGCTATACATATTAAGCTCCTTAAGTCTCTCTTCATATGTCTTCCGGTGCAGACCCTGCACCATTTTAGTTGTCCTCCTCTGGACAGCTTCCATCCTGTCTATGTCTTTGGAGATTGGGTCTCAGAACTGCACACAGTACTCAGATGGGGTCTCACCAGCTGTCTGTACAGAGGAATAATAACTTCTTGTTTTCTACTGGTGATGCCTCTCCTATGCATCCCAGTATCCCCAGCCCTCCTTGCTGCCCTCTCACATCGCTTGCCCACCTTTAGGTCATCTGATATGACTACCCCAGGTCTCTTTCCATTTTGTTGTTGTTAGTATCTCACCCCCATTGTGTACTCTTCCCTGGGTTTTGTTTCCCAGGTGCATTACCTTACACTTCTTAGCATTGAATCTAAGCTGCCATACATTTGACCATTCCTCTAACCTTGCCAAGTCCCTTCTCATCCTTTCCACCCCACCCTGTGCATTAACTCTGTTGCACATCTTTGTGTCATCTGCAAAGAGACATACTTTTCCTTCCAGTCCTTCCGCAGTGTCGTTTATAAAGACATTGAAGAGGACTGGTCCTAATACTGAACCCTGCGGTACCCCACTAGTAACCCTCCTTTCTTCTGAGTGGACTCCATTTACTATTACTCTCTGTGTCCTACTGTCCAGCCAATTCTTTACCCAGGCTGTCATCTTGGGACCCACTCCCAGGCTGGCTAACTTGTACATTAATCTTTTGTGTGGGACTGTGTCAAATACCTTGCTAAAGTCTAGGTAGGCCATGTCCACAGCCCCTCCCTGATCTACTACTTTGGTCACCCAGTCAAAGAAATCTATCAGATATTATGTCTAGTGCACTTACTCAGTTACCAAAAACAAATAAATAAATAAGGTGTTAAAACAGATAAAATTACAGAATCCAAGCTTTTAACAGTCTTGGGGGAAGCCTCTTTCTCTCATCTCTTCAGTGGGACCGAGGGAGTCAGTAACGCCTTACTAACCAATAGGAATGCACACCAACAATTTCAGGTAGCACAGCCATTTTGTATTATGAATCTTGTTGCACACTTCACTGGAACAATATGCACACCCAGACATTGCAGCATAATAATAGCATCATCCCCAGACTCTCATATAACCTAAACCAGCACCTCTGGAGTCATAGTCATTGCCCAGGGTTACGTCACTCCACTCTTTTCCAAGGTTTAAAACTTGTGCTTCTCAAGTGACTTGTGTTAATCTAACCTTTGAAAGGTGTATGTGTGTGGTGGATATGGTGTGTGTGCATGTGTGTGTGTGTGTGTGTGTGTGTGTGTGTGTGTATGTGTGTGTGTGTGTATGAGTGAATATGTGCATGCGCGCGCACGCGTGTGTGTGTGTGTCTGTGTGCACACACCACTCTTTTCTCTCTCTTTTTGGCTCTCACCTTGAAGGCTCCATGCTGCACAGAGCAAAAGCTAGTTTTAGCTCAAGGCGAACTGACTGTATGCCATTTCAGTAAACGTTCTGGTGACCTGTCCGTCACATTTGAATTTCCATTTTCTTACATGCGGAATATACCTCAAGCAAATTAATGTCATGTTGAAGGAATCATGTAAGGGGAAGCATTATATGAAGTTAATCCTCTCTTTGTATTATTAAAACAACTGAATGACCTAAAAATGGACACAACCCTTAAAAGGAAGTTACTGCTTCTGGGTTAGGTCAGCCCCTTTTGATGACTTCACCAGATCTTCTCATAAAAGTAGGAGCATGCAGGTCCACCCAATTCTAAAGAATTTGGGGAACGGCATGGCTGCAGCCAGCTTAGAGCCCAAACGCTCAGGAGCAAACTTCCAGGTGAGACAAACCATTGCTCACACAGGGAAAGGCTCTCTGCCAGGATATGTCATGCAGACAGGAAAAAAACTATGAAAAAACTAGAAGAAAGTGTTTTTATTTTACCTTTTTCTTTACATTGGTTTACTCCCAAAACACTTCTATTTTAGTAAAGTTTTCTATTTATACAGGGCTTAACAGCCCTCAACTGTTTTTATGAGCCTAGCTTTCTTATAGTGTGTCTTTACATAGAATCTAACATGTTATTGGGGGGGGGGGTCAAAACTGCTGGACTGGCACTGACAATCTCTGCCCCCCAGCAAACTGACAGAGAACCCCAAAGGTTTATTAACATGTTTCCTGGGTGACCTACCTAGGGAGAGGTAGAAAAAAGATAAAGAACTAGAAGAAATTGCTGCAGCAAACAGAATAACGTTGGCCAATGCCAACCATGTTCACGTGATGATATTCACTGAGTAGTTGTTGAGCACCGGCAGTGAAGCAGTTATGTATGCATTCTGAATGTGTGTTGTTACAGTAGGACTTAGTACATACAGATCCTTTTAACATTGTCTCATGTTAATTTCACTGATGAAATAATGGGAACTCTGCACATAATTTTATTGTTGTTTATCATTTTGTTTTTAAACGAAATCGGTAAAGCAGAAAAAGTGCCACCGTGTTTTTCGGGAAGCAGTATTTTCTGTTCAGCTTTTAGTATTTATTTTTCTTCCTATGGGATCAGTGTGCCTGTAAAAGATTAAATTCTTGCTGACTGAATCTAGGCTGCCCCTTTTACCTTATTTATTAGTTTATTGTTATTTTTCCATCAGAATGTGATTTTACTTATCCTGGGCTTCTTATCTGGTGGCTCATCCAAAGTTCCACTCGCCCAATGCCTCTGCACATTCCTTAGGACAATAAAACACATGTCTGAGCAAGGTGGCTATGAACTGCCATGAACTCATGCATGCATGAATAATATGGGAAATTTTGTCTTGACTATTCAAGGTCCTGCCTTTCTCCTGACAGAGTATAAAAGGGAGAGGCAAGCAGAGAGGAATGGGGTCTTGCAACTGGCAGACAACAGCAGAGGGAGTTCAGACTCTCCGGCTGTGATTAAGCCAAAAGAGCCAGTGGGCACAGGGATGGTGGCAGGGTCCCTGGGTGTGGGTGGCACTGGTCCCCATGAGTGAGGTCTCCAGAGGAGGGGGAAGAACATCAGGCAGTAGACAAGAGAATGAGGTGTCCAGGATGTCCGTCTTGAGAACCAGAAGATCAAGATCAGCATGGCACAACAGGGAGTTGTGGAGGGCCACCCCTCAAAGGATATTATTGGGAACTATGAGGATGCCATCGTAAAGTTTGCTTGAAAGAGAGCATCAACTGAAAAAGAGCACATTTGTAAGAAGGACTTGTTTCAGAGATGCCATGTAGAAAAGTAAAAACCTAGGTAAAAATTTGTGAAATCCCCTGGCGTGGTTGTCATATGAATGGGTCATCAGGAGGAAGGAGACTGGCAATAGTTACAGAAGGTAGGTCTCCTGGATTGGATAAGGCATGGGAGACTGTTCTTTGGGTTGTTAGGGCTGTCAGTGACGTAGCTGAAGGAAGGCATGCATGGTCAGATTGACTAGTTCAAAATTAGGAGTATACCATAGTCTGACATGCTATCTATAATGTCATCCTTCATGGGCACAGTAAGACATGTGTTGGTGCAGGTTGCCACCAGAGGAGTGCTTACCCTGCTTGAGAGAGTGTTGCTGCATGAATGGTATTAGGAGCACCAAAAGATCCAGAGACCCTGACAGGGAAGTTATGGATAGTACTGGTAATGGGACATGGACAAGGATTCAATGAATTTGAGGCAGCAGCAAACCCCTTCAGAGTTAAGTGAAAGAAATAGATTTTATTACTGTGGGTACAGTACAGATGTGCCAATCATAGGAAGTTTATGCATCCTTCTAACTGTGAGTGCAGTTAAAGTGTACTGACTATGGGAAGTGACAGTACAGAATGTGAGGCATATATTCTGTGGAAATGTGGTTGGCAAGGGAAATACCCTTCATTTGCTGTGTGCCATCATAGAACAGTATAATACATGCATTCTTTATTTATTTTATTTATTTATTGAACATAAGTTTACAACCTTTGAGCCAGGGGCTCATTTACAAAGGTACCCCATCACAGAGAGGACAACACAGTACAGACAAGCTTATTACAATATAGCTGAGTACAAAATTTGGAGAAACATGAGGACATAGAAATGGTTAAAATGTTATGGATACAGGATTAAATAGAGCACAAGTAGGTTCAGAACAATTTGTACATCAGGCAAACAGTGATGGACAATATAGTAATAAGCAATGTAGAGACATGCAGAGAGGAAAATAGGACCATAGATAGTGATAGGAATAGGTAGGGTGCAGCCACTCAGGGAGTTTTGCCAGAGCAATAGGGCAGGAGTAAACTTAGAAACAGCCACAGCCATGCAAAGTGAGTAGGTGATTACGAAGGGAGGTTTTAAACGAGAGATTGTGGGAGCGTCAGCAATACTTGTGGGGAGGGTGTTATACCAGGATGGGGCACTGTAACAGAAAGCCCTTTGTCCTCGTGAGGTTCTTGCCCTCGTACTGACAGAGTGGTTTTGCAGGAGGTTCGAGTTAGTAATAGTGAGTTTGCTTGGTGGATAGAGGCAGTCAACCCAGGTGGGGACAGACCAAGGAGAGTTTTTATTAGTTTGGAGGCAGGTTTGGTATCTAAGACGTTCATCTAGGTTGAGCAGATTAGCCTGGGCATATAAATGGCAGGTATGTGTTAGTCTGGGAGCCCCGGTGATTAACCTACAAGCCTTATTTAAAGTGAGGCGGATTTTGTTTAGGGAAGTCTGGTCAGCAGCCCCATAAACTGGCAAACCATAGTCTATTAAGGACAGTATAGAGGACGTGACCGCGAGTCGAAGGGCATCAGGGGGGAGACAATTTTTGTGGCGGTAAAGCATACCCAGCCGAATATTGGAGGCTGAGGCTAGGGTAGAAATGTGGGCATGGAATGTGAGGGCAGGGTCAAAGGATATCCCAAGGTACTTGTACGAATAGACTTGCTCAAGTGGGAACTTGGAACTGGCGAGGACCTGAAGTGGAAAATTACTAGCTTTGTTTTGGGGGTGGGCAAAGAGCATTTTTTTTTTTAAGATTTATTACAAGTCTGTGCTCTTTAAACCAGGCTTCATCGGCATTATAAGAAGATTGAAAGGAGTCCTGGAGGGTGATAGGGTTATGGTTGGAGGCAAAGATAACGGCATCATCTGCATAAAGTAAGAGTTTACCAGCACAAGCACCTGGCAGGGAATTGAGATATCGGGAAAAGAGCAAGGGCCCAAGAATGGAGCCCTGGGGAACACCAGAGCGGATAGGGCAGGAGCTGGAGAGTGTCCCATTGATTTTAACACACGGGGAGCAGGCAGACAGGTAGCTGTAGCACCAGGAGACTAGCCCAGCAGCAAAGCCTGTGTGGCTGAGGGCATCCAGTAGGAGGGAATGGGAAACAGTATCGAAGGCTTTTGATAAGTCAATGAACACCATGCCAGCTAGAGAGCCAGAGTCCAGAGAGGAGTGAAGAAAATTAGAAAACTCAAGGAGGGCGGTATTGGTACTGTGACCAGCACGGAAGCTGTGCTGTTCTGGGTAGAGGATGCTGTATTTGGTTAGATACTCTGAGATTTGGGTGGACACTATTTTTACTAAGGCTTTTGAGAGAGGTGAGAGGATAGAGATTGGCCGATAATTACCAGATAGGGACCTATCACCACCATTGTGTATGGAGGTGACTGTGGCAATTTTCCAGGCTGAGGGAAACTGCCCCAAGCAGAGAGATTTATTTAAGAGGCTGGTGATTGGGGCGATTACCAGATCCAGAACCTGACGAAGGAGACTGGGGTCCAGGGAGTCACTGCCAGTAGTATTGCTCTTTAAGGCCTTGATCAGGTACGGTCTGACTTCATGAGCAGTATCCCGGTGTAAGTGGAACCAAGGGCATGTGAGGATAGGGCCAGGTAGGGAGTGGGGGTTAAAAAAGTTGCTTGGGAGGACAGGGCTAAGGTCAGTGAAGGATTTATTGAGGTAGTTGGCAATGTGGGCTGGGTCTGTGGAGATAGAGCCATCAATGTTGATTTGGGAGGGTGGGGGAGGACGTGTTCCCCCATTCAGTTGTTTTATATTGTCCCAGAAGGTTCTGGCATTCCCCAGGACGAGGTGAGTGAGCCTTATAGTGATCAGCCTTAGCCTTGCGGATGGCCCAGGTACAGTTTGTTTCAGGCAGCTGCATAAGCCTGCCTGTCAGCAGGGTGGCCAGTTTCCGTGGCAAGGTGCAAAAGGTTATCCCTGTGCTTAAAGTTGGACTGGGAGGTGTAACCCAGGGGGCATGCCGTACTTTGGAACGGTGTACAGTTAGAGGTGCGAAAATGTCACAGGCAATGTTAAACGTTTGGGTGAAAAAGATTAGAGCCGTATCAATATCGGAGGCGTACTGAATGGGAGACCAGTCAATTTGGGCTAGGAGTTGCTTAAGGCCTTTCAGTCCACCTGGTCTTAGCTGCCGATGTAGGGTGGACTGTGCAGTGGGTTTGGGTAAGGAGGTTGACCAGAAGAAAAGTATAGGGGAGTGATCACTGAGTCTGTCAGGAAGGACTTGGATATTATAGATTTGTTTAGGACGGTTGGTAAGGACCACATCAAGAAGTGTGCTTGAGCCCATTCTAGGATTTACTCTCGTTGGTTGGGCAACGAGTTGAGTTAGGTCAATTGATGCAAAGGAGTCACAGGTAGCTGATGATGAGGGGCTAAGCCAGTTAATATTTAGATCACCCACAAGGATTTGATCAGAGGAATGGGGTAGAGAGGTAAGATACTCAATTAGAGGGACCAGAGCCAGCGCCTGGCTTTTTTGGGGGTATGTAGGCAGTAATTAGATAGAGGGGACCCCTAGAAGGATCAGGAGTCAGTTTTAGGGTTAGGGCCTGAGCCCTGAAATCAAGAACAGGGGCTGGGAGGGCTAGTCCTATAAGAGAATCTTTGATATAGATAGTACAGCCCCCACCCCGTCTGCCAATACGGTCCTCTCTATAAACGGAGTAACCAGGGAGTGAGACAAGGGAGTCAGGGGTAGAATCTGAAAGCCAGGTTTCCACTAGAGCAATAATGTCAGGTTTATGGACTGTGACCCAACATTGGAGTGCGTCAAATTTTTTCAGGAGGCTACAGATATTCATAGATGCAACATGAAGCCCAGGAGATTCGGATGACAAGCTATTGTGGGCCCGGCCAGGGTTGGGATGTATATTTCCTGACAAAAGTAGGAGGATAAGTACAGCCTTGGCCAGGGGATGGTGGAAAGTGTGTTTGCATCTGACAAGATAGGATGAGTAGGGGAGCTTGAGGGTACAGGGGGTAGGCAGGGGGGCACAGGCTGGGAAGGCTAGAATAATAAGTCGCCAGTAGGAGCAGGGAGAGGAAGCTGGGTGGGGGCTAGGGTGTGGATGAGGCAAACTAGAGCACATAGAGAGAGTAGAGAAGGAAGGTGGCAGCTCAGGAGCCCAGGTGGAGGGTAGAGCATGAGTGCAAATGGGGACACCAGGTTGGTGAAACTGCGGTGCCATAGTGACACCAGGGTCAGATGGTGGCCTCAGGAGGAGGAGGAGGAGGAGAGAGAGAGAGACAAGTCAATAGGAGGTGGGCAGGCATTTTGTAAGGGGGACCTGCAGACAGGTTGTACGAGAAGGAAAGAAGTTGGTAAAAGGCCTACTAGTAACCGTTAGTGCCACTTTGGTTCAGTGGTAGTGACACCGCCTCTGGAGTACAAGGTGCCAGGTTCAAAACTCACCTGGGATAAAAGGAGAAGGCCCAGGGCGGGGACTGTGATCCACGATCCAGGTGCAGACCACTGACAGTGTGAGGGCCCAAAACTGGGGTGCTAAAAAGCGACTCCTAGTGGTTGGAAATAGCTTTAGGCTAGCGTGGAGTAAAGGGGTTACAAGTAGCTATAGGCAAGTGTGTGCAGTAAAGGGGTCACAAGTGCCCAGATGCTACAGGGCAGGGAGGGAAAACAGTGGGTGCAGGATTGTAGAGGCCAAGTGGTAGGAGCAGAAAGAAGTAGGGTAGTAGGATAGGCAAGGAGAGAGTGGGATTGGTGGGTAAAGAGGACACAGGGATAGAGTGAAGGGCTAATTGGGCAGGATGTTTACCAGCAAGAAAAAAAGAAAATATACAGTGGCCTCTAGTGGCTAGCAGGTATAACCTGCAAATGGGAAAGTGGAGACTTAGAATTTCAGCCAGCAGGAAGTGATGTCAAAGGGGGTGGACCAATAAATTGAGGACCGTCCCTGGGTGGGTGAGTGGCTGGGACAGGTGGGGCAGATGACATGCAGCGTTGTTGGGCTAGCACCCCACAGTAGTTGAGCAGAATAGCAGAGGTAGCCTTTACCTCTGTGCCTTGTAGCATCTGGAGCAGCGTTTTCAGCTCCTGGAGGGAGCACGAGTTGTCCGGGTGCTGCCACAGTCAGCAGTGAGCTTGGGGGGGTAAGCCTATAAGGGAGCAGAGACAAAGGACTAAATTAGTATGCAGTGGGAGGGTTAATACACTCAGCAGACACAGTACTGTGCATGCGTGGGCTATGTCCCGACTCAGCCCCAAATGAGCATGCACATCAACCCAGCATGGTGACCCTGGAGAGCAAGGTAAGCCTAAACAATTCAAACTATGTGATAATACTATGGCTAACAGGTACAGGTCCAACAGTAGTGCCCTAACACAGCATATAAACAAAATCTTAAGGGATCCTGGCTATTTAGCAAGTACAAGATAGATAAATACAGGTAAAAGCAGAGTCAAAAACAATCTGTACACCTGTGGGGACAGAAAAGCGTCTTAAAGCTACACTCAGGTAGCACCCCACAGTAGTAGTTGAGCAGAAGAGCAGAGGTAGCCTTTACCTCTGTGCCTTGTAGCATCTGGAGCAGCATTTTTAGCTCCTAGAGGGAGCGTGAGTTGTCCGGGTGCTGCCGCAGTCAGCAGTGAGCTTGGAGGGGGGGAGGCCTCTGTGCCTTATAGCGTCTGGAGCAGCGTTTTCAGCTCCTGGAGGGAGCGCGAGTTGTCCGGGTGCTGCCGCAGTCAGCATTCTACTTAATCCCAGCTCCTAGTTTGGATTTCTGTTTGTGTGTGGTCTAATGTTAATGGTTCCCCAGTGTATGGTTAAGGTACCCCTGCCCCATTGACCCAGACATGCGGTGGCAAAGTTATTGGTGAGAGGTACTTGTTCTATGGCCTAATTCAGGTGCTCCTCTGATGAGAGATGCTTCCATATACCCCTAGACACAGGAGGGTGCCTAGCCCTTACATGAGGGAATCTCGAAAGCTAAGAATAGGAATGGGGAGTCCCCCGGGGTCAGTCATAGGACTCCTTCTATTTGTACTTGTTCTGAGGGAGCTGGGGGAGAGCCTTGGAAGTGTAAACTAGCGTATACATCAATATTATATGGTGTATCACACCTCTGATGTCTCCTTTGCAGTGGTACAGGTTAGGTTACAGGAGGGTTTGACTGGGTCTCAAGCTTTGTTTTTAGTCCTCAAGGCAAGACAAGGCAAGTCAAACTTTATTTGTATGGTTCCCATTCCTGGAGGTTCTGGGCACCTCACATAGATATACAATAATCATACTGTACATCAGTCTAAAATTTCATCAATACAATTTAAAATAACTAAAATGTGAAACAATTTAAAACTAATTAAATACAGTAAGCAGAGACCGACCAATAAGTTAAGATTCAAGATCAAAATTAAACCCAAACAAAACAAAATTAATGGTATTCAGTCTCCCAACCCCCAGCTAAACTGAAAAATATTCGTAAACCTTAATTGGTTATTCAGACAACTGGAAGTAGTCTGAACAATAAGGTTGTCACCTATAAATATTTGGGATACTGGATGAACCCCAGTGAGTCTGGAAAGATCCACATAGACAATTTAATTAAGAAAGTTGGGTTAAAGATTGGGCTGTTGTAGAGATATAAGGATTGTGTAGCACCCGGGGTTGGGTCAAAGATTGTACAGTCTCAAATTATCCACCTCCTGGATTTCTCTGATGTACCATATGATCATTGTGTCAGTGATAAACTTTGCAAACTCCATGTACTCTGCAATCATTTGGGTAGCCTGGTTATACAGTGGACTGCCCTAGAGAAACTAACCACTGTGAGTTGTATAGAAAATTAGGATGGGTATCTATCACTAACCATAGCAAACTGCACAAATTAATTTTTTCTCTCAAATTTTTCGGGGGTTAATCGCTGATTAAATAAGTTAATTGGGCCTCTGAGAGATGTCTCTTATGATATAAGAGACTCTGAGCAAGAGGTTTGGGTCAGAGAACTGCAAAGTGAAGCTGAGCGGTTCAGTCTGCTCAAACCTCATGAGATGAGTCTCTTATATCTTAAGAGACATCCCACAGAGTCTTTATTGTCTTATATGGCTAAGGCCAATAACTTATTGACAGGAACACGTTTGTAAAGGTGATAATCCGCTATTTTTGATTGACAGGTGGCAATAATACATTTCTAAGATTGGATTATCACTGTCTGTCAGTCACCAACAGTCGATTATTGCAAAGTGAAAGAAAACCACACTCATGCCACTAAAACAAACAGCAGCAGAAGATTTCCTCACACTGCTGCCATCACGCTTCACTCACTCTTGCTTTCAGCTGCATGAAATAGGCATCGCACTTCATTCCTCCAAATCCACAGGACAGACAAGCCTTCATACAGCAGCCAGAAAACATAAACACCACCAGAAAAAACTTTGTGACCTCAGGTTAGTCACCGCGTATTTAGAGAACGTATGAAAAAGTCAGGAGATTCATGAAATTCAACTGAAAGCGAGAGAGTGTGAAGTGTGATGGCAGCAGTGTGAGGAAAACCCATGCTTCTGTGTGTTTTAGTGGTAGTTTCTTACTTTAACTATGGGATTATTCATGGATATTAAAAATTAAAAAGAAGAAGTGTAAATTATAAGGTAACAATTCAACCTCGTGGTTTATGGAATATCACAATCTTTTGGCCTCATTGATTATCATGTTCCATAAACCCATCAACTGAATTATCATCTAGTAACTCACACTTCCCCATTGTTTATTCTATATATCAGTTGCAAAAAACTTTGTTAATACTCCAGTTAGGGTCAAACCGAGAAAAGATAGGAAATGAAGCGTTAAGGTTTCCCTAACACCCCACCCTCACAAACAAGGCAGGAGAGCAGATGTGCGGTGCGCCTTGGGCTTCTCAAGCCAAGGCATCTTAAACTAAGCCATAGTATACTGTTCAGGATTAGAAAATGAGCATCAAAAAACTCAGAAGCTGATTGGCTAAGCCCCCTTACCACCGGTGTTGTTATTTTTTAACAACGCCTGGCATAGAACAAGTTCCTCTTCGCATCACCCATTACCACCTCATATCCTTGTGCCCTCCTGAAACATCACAGCACTCAATTCTTTTTAACTTGCTTAGCAAGCCACTGATCCAAAGGCTCCCCATGCAACTCAATCCTCCTCAGAGCACTCCTTACACGTTTGACACACAGTACCCTAAAAAACAGCAAGCCCACTAAAGAGTTGTCATTTTATTTACAAACATCAGCAAAACACCAGCGTTGCTGCCCACCACTCTTATCTCTGATCAGCACCCTGCTCTCGCAACACACACTACCCGACAGTGCCACTCCATCTCTGGGACTCAGTACAATAAACTACCGCTCCAGTCCAGGGCCAAACTATGATGAAACTGCTGAAAAAAACAACAGCTCCTGTTTCACCACAAACAGATGATCCCCACACCAACAACATAATAAAAATACCTTTTTTTCAGGTCGTTTCCACACTTCATCAGCCCACTAGACTTGTATATTCCCTCTCCGAGTGTGCCTAACTTACCTCTGCATTATTGTCACTCTGCTTCCACCTCAGACTTCCCAATCAAACCGTAGAAACTAAACCTGTTTTTTTTAATTAAATCTCGGTATTGCCATATCAAAACTCTTACGAGGTTCCTAAAAATACCAACAATAACAAAACACTGCACTGTGCAAGACAAAAACTGCCTTCTCATAAGCAGCAGCACCCTCTAGTGGTAGTAAAGGAACTATTTTACAGAACCTGCTATTTCTGTTAATTTTGTATTAATATCACCCCTCTTTTTTTATAAACTTTGTTTAAAAAAAAAAACATTTTCTAAGTGTAATAATACCCTCCAGGCTGGGCGTTATGGGCTATGACGGACCTTCCAGGGGCTATAAGGTCCTCCACTTGCGGCGTCGGGCCTCATTATGCCCCTGGGCGGTCCGTTATAGCCCAATAACGCCCACCCTGTCGGGTATTATTACTTACATACTGCACTTATTCAGGGTTCTGTCGTCCACACATATTTTCACAGAGTCATTCTTTTTCCACATTGCAACAACTGGAGAAGCATATGGGCTTTGTGACTCTTGGATTATGCCAGCACATCCTGTAAGTGGCATCACATATCATTTATATCTGTAGGGGCTTGACATCAGGACCGCTCTCAATAAGGCTGATGATACTGCAAGTGAATCTAGTGCTCTTTACCTCTCAACCACTCCATGTCTCACTAGTGGGTGGAAAAGATTTGAGTCCAGGCAGCCAGTTTCCAGCTGATACACTGTCCCCAGTCATCAAGCAAGGAGGATTCTTCTTTTTTTTTTTTTTACTTGCTGTTTATACCCCCTCAGCAGTGCATCTGCTCCTTCCCATCAGGGACTCACTAGGCATCCTGTAGGGCTCTGCTAGGCAATTCAGGGCTGCTTCAGTGGACCAGCCCCAATCCAGCTGTAGATTACCCCCCCCGGGCAGGGAAGGAGGGAGACCCTGGGTCATCCTCCTCCAATCCAAAGTATCACATCGGGTGGTCCAGCTGAGTTTCCCCTAGAGTCCCACAGAGCCCAGTATGTGGCTAAGGCACCAGGGCCCATCTTCTGTGTTCCTGGTGTCCCCCTACACCATGAGGACGATGGCACACAGGGAGGTCCAAGGAGACAAGGGCACTCTGAGAAGTGCAGCTGCTCTGGACCTCTGCTGACACCTTCCCCTCCCTGTATTCTGCGATCCCAATTTGCACCTCCACCAATGGTCACCCAGGTGGCAGTATTTCAATTGGACCTGCAGCCCACCCTCCTTGGAGGAGGAGGAGGAGAGCTGCCCACTGGGTGCTCGATCCTCTTCCCGCTTTTCGCCCTCCAGCAAACCAGGTTCCCTACCAAACCCGGGTCACTGGCATCGCTCTATCACTGTGCTGGTGGGATGACTGGCAAGGTGGAGTCTTCAAAGTCAAAACTACTTTGGTCAAATTGGTCTACGAACACAGGACCACAATATTGGGTAAACGGTGGCTAGTGTCTTTCCCCTCAGGACAGTGATGCCCCCCCAGAGATTTTCTTTATCTATATGTTCACAAGCCATATAGTAGCATGGACTTGGGAAGGCTATTGGCAACCAAATATAAATAAACACTGGCACTTGGCTGAGACATGTGCTAGCACGTCTACAGACTGGACTTATGTCCTTCATGCCAGCATCCTTAGGGCAGGATTTTGGTGAAACAAGCAAGCTGAAAAAACAATGTAAAAGCCCCAAGTGCTAAGCAGCATGATCCACAACAGCTGGAGGGGGGACAGAGCATGGATGGTCGGAGTAACTGCCACCGAGCCCCACTGGCACTGGGAGAGAGAAAAATACGTTATTAAAAAATAATTGGACTATGCCAATAATGTTTGTTTGCAAGTTGTAATAATGAAATTGAATGTTTAGTAAGTGATGAAGAAGCTCTGGTGGAATGGGAAATTCGGAGGAAATGAAGAATCTGTCTGGGGCCTGAAAAGCAAGATAATAGGGCCTAGGGAGACACAAAAGGTTGAAAGTGCTAGAGGAAGGACCTAGAGAGAGAGAGAAATAAATAACAAGGTACTTATCTAATAGGTAGATAGCTGATGTGCAGCCAGACCTTGGGAAATAAAGGAGTAAACTATTACATTAACATGAGAAAGTAATGGTGAGAGAAGGTAGGTTTTAAATGTGAAGTGTCACAATCCATCATTTATCATATTTTGAGAGCCAGTGCCCTAAATATTGATGGCATGTGTTCCACATTGAGAATGACCCATATTTTGAGTGGCAGTACCTCACATCTGAGAGACTGCTTCACATGTTCGCACATTTTGAAATGTCAGTGTCCCACGTTTACTCATATTTCAAAGGTCATTGTTTCACATATTGAGTGTCAAATGTTACTGTTCATCATTTCCCACATTTTAAGTGTCAGTGCCCAAATCTGAGTGACTATGGTTTGAACTTCACTGTGTCTTTTTGTACTTAGAGTGTCTCAGAGTTAGCTTGTGTCCCATATTTCAGTGACAGAAGGCTAAGATAGCAGATTATGCAGCAGGTTGCAGGGCTTGTATAGACTGGGGGAAGCTTATGCCATCTGTGCAGTGTTGTCTTATGATTAGAGGTGGAGCAAACCTTGGTGGACAGGGACAATAAGGAGCTGGACAGTCCCAAGTTGAGCAAATTGCCTAGCCTGCAGTATAGCGCAGTGGTTTAAGGCTCTGAGCTGCAAATCTGGAGACCTGGGTTAGAATCCCACAGGCCCCCCTTGCATATACTGTGTGACCCTGAGCAAGTCACTTAACCTCCCTGTGCTCCCAGGTTGCACCTGTAAACAAGCTTTCAGCTTAGTGTGTCTCACCTGGTTAAACAATTGAAAAAAAAAAAGGTTCTGAATCTGAAAGAGGTGGGGCAGGCTCTGGCATTGCCCATGGCAGACCTATTCAACTGTTCTATAGAGTCAGGGGGTGGGCCCTGGCAGATTGGAGGCTTGCTGATATGCTTCCACTCCATAACATCAGGAAAAAGAGCAACCTAGGGAACTACAGGCAAGTTATTGATCTCCACAGTAGAGAAGTTACTGTACTAGAGACCAAATTAAGAAACAGATAGAGGACTTTCTGGAGGCCCGTGGGTTACAGGATAGGAGACGGCATGGGTTTGTGAGCAGTAGGTAGTGTTGGACAAATCTGTCTAATTTCTTCAGTGTGGTGACACAAGTGCTGGAGAATGGCAGATAATGGATATCCTTTACTTTGCTAGCAGTATTATTTTTGATTCTGTACTGCAAAGATGATAATTTTTCCTTGCAGAAGTTAATTTGTAAATAATGTTCCTAATTCTATTGTTGTTCAATCTATACAGGCTTATCAATAACCTCAGTAATGGTTTTTAATGTACACTCTGGTGATATGTACCAGTTTAGAACTATGTTCCACTCAGCCACAAAGTTCTATAGTTGAACATAGGTGCTGGGGTATGCAAATATTTTATTTCAAATATTTGGCCAAGTATTTGTATTCGGAGGTCCAAGTATTTTGGTATTTAGTATTCATATTCTTTATTCAGCTGAGGAGGAAGGAAAAAAATGACATTAGACTGTCCTCCATTCCTGGTGACCAGGGCTAATCTCCTGGCCACTCTCCCACCCCATTCCAATCTTTTCCTACACACCTTTCATTTTCCCATTGCCCTCGAGACAGAAATAATTAGCAAACAGTCAGCAACTTTCTAATTGTTGGTTCCTGGCACTATATCAGAAGCTGACAGTGTCTTTTAAACTACTGTACACCCCCCTCTCCAAAGACCGAGCCCCCCCATTCATCACTCCACCATTTGTTTCTTAATTGCAGCCCCTTACCTTGATTTTTTTTTGGGGGGGATCTAGTGCCATCATCTTTATCCCAATTTATGGCTAGTCAGTCAGGCCCCCCTCACTGTGCTCCTCCAGCCCACTCTCTTTAATGCCATGAAAAATCTCTCTCTCTCTCACTAGTACAGTTCATGGGTGTGAGTGGCTGGCACTAGATAATAACAGAGGGTCAAAGCACTACTGTTTGCTCCACTGAACTGTACCAGTGAGAGAGAGGGAGAGGAAGGGAGACAGAGAGATTTATGGTGGCATTAGAGACAGCAGGTTGGGGTGCACAGCAGGAGAGAGGTACAATTGACTATCCAGGAATTGGGGAATAGGGATAAGGATGATGACATTACCCCCCCCCCCGAAATCAGGGTAAGAGGGCTGCAATAAAGAAACAGCTGGTGTTATGACGGGGAGGGGGACTCGGGCTAGGGAGGAGCATATTGTTTAAAAGATGCTGTCAGCTCCTGGCATGGTGCCAGGAGCTGACAGTCTAACAGCTGCTGAGTGTCAGCTTGAAAAGACTGATATTTCTTACTCTAGCAGTCTCTGTAGCACTGGGGTAAGGGGGAGATGGGCTGGGAAAAAGGTTTTAAAGCAAATATCGAATATCACAAATTTTGGGCCAATTATTTATTTTTTTGTTCCTGAATAACAAATAGGCCATCATTTGTGGTATTCAGGAAATACTAGTCATCACCTGTACACCCCTAATAGGTGCATTGTGCCAACAATGGAAGAGCTGAGCAAGGACATTAATTGCAGTACATCACACAACTCTAAAATGGTACTTACTACCAGTGTGTAAATCTAAAACACCCACTAGGAAAATTTAGAAGACTATAAAGATGGCACACTAATAGACTTGGAAATAGTATTTCAAAATCAGATTCTACATGGAAAATAATTTACAGTTTCAGTGTGGTTCTCCTTTAAAAAGGTGGGAGATCTAGGAATAGGGGATAAGCTGACCAGGTAGATAAGCTACTGGTTGGAGGTGATGACACAGAGGGTAGTCCTAAAAGCTAAATTCTCTGGAGTAAAAAAGATTGGAATGAGGTCCAATAGGGCTCAGTTCTTGGCCCTACTTTCTTTACATGTAAATCAGAGTCAAAGAAAAGGAGATACAAGGTGAGGTGTGTCGCTTAGCAGTTGGCTCTGAATTTGTTGGGAAGGTGAGGGTAGAATGGGGATGAACGGGGTTGAGGACCCATGACACAGCTATTTTCACCAGTGGTGTGGATGGGCACCTGACCGCTGGACTATTACTTTTATAGGGGGGATGGGACAAGGACCAACAACACAGCTATGTTTACTTGCAGTGGGATGGGCACCTGACTGTCAGACTTCTACCTTTTTGGGGGGCCACTAATTGGACAGGGAAGGGACTGGGACAAGGGTCTGGGACTAGTATCAGTGACACAGCTATGTTCACCAGCAGTGAGGCTGGGCATTTTTACCGCGGGATTTCTAATTTTATGGGGGATGGGGAAGATTGGACTGGGACTAGGACCAGCAACACAGTTGTGCTGAACAGCAACAGGGATGGGTACCTGCCTCTGTACTGGACTTCTAGTTTTATGAGGGGAAGGGGAGGACACAGGACCAGGACCAGTAATACAGCTCTTTCCACCAGCATTGGGGATGACAAACTGACTACTGGACTTCTAGTCTGTTGGAGGGAGATAATACTGGAGTCACAGCTGTCACCACTGGCAGCAGTGTTGGGCCCCTGATCGCAGGAACTTTTTTTTTTATTTTTTGGGGGGGGGGGAATCATGACCAGGATCAAGCACCTAGTTCTCTCTACCAGTGATGGAGACTGGCACATGTCCACTACCAGTTAGTATAGTGGAGGCTGTGAGACTGGACTGGGGACCCAGCTCAGTTCACCAGTGGCATGGAGGAGCACCCAACCACCAGATGTTTTGATTGATTGAGAGGGAGTCGGGATGGGGACACAAGTTTCCCCAGTGGTGATGGGTATGGGAATCAGAGTGCTCTACCTTTTTTTTTGGGGGGGGGGTAGGTGAACAGGACAAGGACTGGTGATGGGGAGGGACATATGATCAATGGACCTTACTTTGGTGGGGCTGTACCGGGACCAATACATTTATTTAACTGGATAGACCAAAATACTGTACCTTGGACAAGATCTACAAATTGGATGACACAGGGCTGTGTGCACAACATCAGGTGCAGACTGTATCATACTTAAATCTGTCAAAAAGCATGACTTGTGTTTTCAAACATTTTGGCAGATCTGTGACCATTTCCATGATTTCTGACAGCTTGCATTAAAAAATTGAAGCATGTATCACTTTTTCGACAGAAGCAGGACCCAAAGTACTGCAAATATTGGCATTTGCACCAGAAAGTTAGAGCACTTCTTAGGTGGGCTAACTCACTTGCCAGTGCATCAGAGAAGCACCATGATCATATGATGCACCCCCCCCCCAAAAAAAAGTTTTCCCAATAACCTTAAAGGCTGACAGGCAAACCAGTGTCTTACTTCTCAAAGTTGCAAAGATTCTCAATGCGTAGTGACCCATGGAAATAAAAACATTTTATTCTACCATTATCTTAGTGACAACAACAGAGGTCCAGTGCACTACGGAGAAAGGAGATGGGACCAGCAACACAGCTCTTTCTACACCTTACCATTGAACTTCTACTTGGGGAAGGGGGGGAGGCAAGACCAGAACTTGAGATGTGTGCAGCAGTGGTTGGATGGGCACCCAGCTGCCAATTTTCAACATTGCTGATCTGCACAGTGCCATTAAAAGTGAATACTGATGCTGCTGTCAGTAGCAGCAAGGGAGGAAAGACTGAGCCACATTGCAGCATTAATCAAAACAAACACGCTTGCTGCCAGTATCAGTGTGTGTGTGTGGGGGGGGTACTGAGTTACACAGCAGCAAACAAAAGGAAGAGGAGCACAATTGGAGGATGGGTAGTACCAAATAATATGGAAGCATTAACAACAAGCATTTGTCAATGCCAAATGTTTGCTTGCTTGTTTTAACATTGATAATGCTGGAGGTACAGAGATGTAGTATAGGGATGGCAGTGGAGCCCAATGCAGCTTGACCTGTATTGGGCTAGCCAGTGACACACCTCTGAAATGCTTTTCTATTTAGCAAAATGTTTCTTGCACAGGCAACCAACATTAAAGAGGTGGGCTCTGACAAGAATGTGCAACTGTTAATCAAAAATTCATAATGGATACAGGACTGAAAAGGTGCAGAGCAAATCCCAGTCTTTGATTTGCCAGTTTGAATAGCAGTCAGTCTCTTATTGGCCAGTGTGACCTAGCAGGTCGAGAAATTGGAAAGGGGAACTATTTTATAGAAAATATCCATATTATGTACAATTCCTAAAGAAAGACAGGAATTGTAAATAGTGTCACTTTTAATGACGTTAACTCCAGTCCTGTATAATGAACTCTGTCTTCACTGAGTTCTCTGATAGAACTGGAAACTGTGTATCCCTTGCTTGCCAACTTTTGAAATGTACTATTTCAATTCATTCCTTTATGCTAGCACAACGGAGAATTAAGATTTTGGTTTAGTTGCGTTGTGCATCATGATTCAAGCTCAGGAATTCAATATTGAACTGGAAGGGGACAGGATCAGTTGTGTTCCAGGACAGTAGCTGCTGCTTGTTGTTTTCACAGGGTTCTTGTGGATTTTACTTGGTAGAAGGTTATTTCTTTTCTTTCTTGCTTCTAAGGGCTAGCAGGGTATTGTTTTGGGGGCTGCTGGAAGTTGGAAAACTGATTTGGTGGCTGTAAGTGGGCTCATTTTGTGGATGTTTCACTGTGTAACAGGCTGCACTGGTAAAGGCCTATTTCTTCTGATTTAAAACCTATTTGGTGGGATTTGCTTGGGCCTGGTTCTTTGGCTGCTGGGCTTGGAGGGGAGACACCGGGCTGATACACTCTCTATCGAGTCAGGTGTCTGCCCAATACCCGCCTCCCCACCTCCCTCCCCAGAAGTCTGCTAATTTATGGGGAACACCTGCCCTGCAATTGGAGGAAAAGGCTGCAGGTGCAGCTCATGTAGTTCTAGCCACTGGGGGTTGGATTTAAAGGCTGGGAGAGAGGAGCTTAGGGAGTTGTTCATTTCCCTTAAAAGTTTCATGTGTTGTGCTGCACCTAGTAACAGGGTTACTGGTGTACAGTGAGACTGTCGCTAAGATTAGTGGGTGACCTGATTAGGCAGTAGGGTGTATCTTGGACTAGGGGGGAACCTGGTGGCTCACCCAAGAAAACCTATTTGGAAGGGGATGGAACCACACGTCATTAGGGCCGGCATCTTTGGGAGGGTGGTGGGGTGCACAGGGTGCGGAGCAGCCATGATACTGGATTGGGCTTGGAAGTTCGGTGGTTTCCCAGTGTGCTACCAGCTGGCACAGATGGGAGGAGTTCGGGGATTAGGAGAAAGCTGGGAAGGGGTGGTATGGTTGGGGAAGGGGGCTGGGAATCTCCCACGGGGTTGCACCAAGCACTGGGGGTGGGGGCATAGGGAAAGGAGTGCAGGAGAATACTCAGGGGTCACATAGGGACCCTGGCAGAGGGGGGCCAAAAGGACACTACAAAGGAAGCAGGCAGGCAACTGGGGACCCTCACAAAGGAGGGACGGAGGGACAACATTCTCAGGGAAGTAGGCAGATGGCCAGGGCTGGGCAGAAGGAAGCAAGTTGGGGAGATGGATCAGACCTTACACTCAATAACCGCTTCAATTCTCTTCTTCTGCTTGAGGATGAGGGGGGTGATGTAGCCACGACAGGGGTGGTTAGAGACGGAAAGGGAGTGGGGGGCAGGAGGCAGGGGCCAGATAGCAGGAAGAACAGGGGGGGACCTGGAATGCAGGAAATGGGGGAGCAGTGAATCAGAGCAGGAGGGGGGGGAAGAGGGAGGAAAGCACAAGGAGAAGGACCAGTTGGGAGGAAAGGTAAAGGAGAAGGACCAAAGTACAGGAGGATTCAGTAAAGGGAGCTGAGGGTTTAGACCAGGGAGCACGACGAGCAAGGAGGAACTAAATGGAGACAGGAAGAAAGGGAGGACGAGCCAGGCTAGTTTAGCAGATGGGGAGAAGGACCAGTCATGAGAGCAGTGAGGGAGAAATTAGCAAGGTACAGAAGGATACTCAGGACGAGGGAGGCATAGGATTGGAGGAGGGGTGGCCATGGTAAATAAGGAGGGGGTGGCATGTGGCACCCAGATAGGGGGAGGAACAAGGAGCCGGCTGGGTGGAGGGGCCGTAGAAAGGATGAGGGACATGGGGGGGAAATGGAGGAAAAGGAGTGGTCAGAGTGCTCCTGTTGGGGGATTCTATGATCAGGGGTATCAAATGGGATAGGGAGGGAGAAGCCTGGCCAGTTAGAACAAGATGCTTCCCTGGACTAATGGTGAACAGGGCTAAGCACAAGGTATATCAGCTGGCAAAGGATTGTGGGGGTTCCCCAGACATACTGGTCCACCTGGCACAAATGACATTGAGGGAAATAGAGCTAGAGATACAGGCAAGATTCAGGAGCTCGCCAGGGTCTGTCATGACATAGGATGCCAGCTCTTCTCAGAAATCCTGCCAGTGCCAAGGGCCAGTGGGGAACACAAAAAGAAGATTAGGAGATAAACCAGTGGCTCAGGGAGGGTGGAGGCCAGAGGGTATGGGTTGATGGGAGATTGGGGAGACCTGGGAGGATAAGGAGCTGTATCCTAGAGATAGACTCCATCTCAATTTGGAGGAGGGGAATCTTGTTGAAAATAGAGGGTTCATTGGTGAAAAGTTGGGTTTAAACTTGTGAAGGGGCGGATGGAGAAAAGGCTGTCAAGGGGTGCCGAAAAGGAGGGACTCTGTCTCCACCCCCTGGGGACCAGGAGGATTGCAGGAAAAGGCCAACTGGCAAAGTGCAGACCAGGGGAAAACAGAATCCCCATGGGAACATGAGCAGGGGAAATGGAACTATAGGGAAAGGGTGGAAGGTAGTCCTGCTAAATGCCAGGAGCTTGGGCAATAAAATGCCTGAGCTCCAGATGATGCTAACTGAGGGAGCAGTGGATGTGACAGCTGTCACTGAGACCTGGGCCACTGCAGAACATGACTGGGACCTGAACCTGGAGGGTTACACTATGTTCAGGAAGGACATGGGGAAGGGAAGGGGAGGAGGGGTAGCTATGATAGTCAAAAACTGCATTGGCATAGGGGGAGTAGAGGAGGCGGAGGGAACCGTGGAGGCGATTTGGGTCACCTTGATAACAAGGGGGGGCAAGAGAGTAAAAATAGGAGTGGTGTATAGACCCCCTGCCCGGGCAGATGAGCTGGAGGACAGTCTGGTGGCAGATGATGGGAGACACTGCAGACTGGGCAGAGGAACGGTGGTGGTGTTGTGGGACTTTAACATGCCAGGAACAGACTGGGAGACTATGACATCCTCTGTGACCAGGGAACAGAGGTTGTTGAATGTCTTTAAAGACGCGTTCCTAACTCAGCAGGTGAGGGAACCGACCAGGGAGGCGCGGGTACTGGATGTAGTCCTGGCAGACAGTGACCAGATTGGGGGCCTGGAGGTAAAGGACCCATTGGCGGGGAGTGACCATGCCACAGTCTGGTTCTGCCTGGACCTAGGAGGGGTAGAAGGCTGCACAAAGACAGAAGTAACCGACTTCAGGGGGGCGGATTTTAAGGAACTGGGAAGGATCCTTAAGGAGCATTTGGATGGGATTGGGTCAGACATGGACGCTGATAGTAGGTGGGAAATCATCAGGAGAGGGGTGCAGGATGATACCAGCACCTGTGCAAGAGTAAGACGAAAATGCGGAAGGGCCCAAAAACCCTGCTTGTGGACCAGGGAGGTCCAGGAGGTAGTGCAGGGAAAGAAGGCAGCCTATAAGCAATTCAAGTGCTCGAGGAGTGAAAGGGATCGAGGGGAGTACGAGCTGATGGCTAGAAGGGCCACTAGGGTGGTGAGGGCAGCTAAGGCAAGGAAGGAGCAGAACCTGGCCAGGGAAATTAGGAGAGGGAACAAGGGGTTCTTTAGATACATTGGGGAAAAACAAAGGGTGAAGGGGCGGATTAGCAGGATTAAATCGGGGAGAGATGGGCACAAGACCCGGGGAGCAGGCTGAGGTACTAAATGAGTACTTCACCTCAGTTTTCACCAAGGAAAATGGGGGTGCTGCATCATACATGGGAGGAGACAGAGATACTGAGGAGGGGGACCCTTACCGATCGGCGGGTCTGGAGAGAGGGGGAGGCATCACTGGCAGGTGGGGGAGGGCTAAGCAGGGAGAAGAGGTACCGGAAGTGGAAATCACAGCAGAGAGAGTGAGGGAAGCCCTCAGCTCCCTTAAGACGGAGAAAGCACTGGGGCCGGATAAATTACATCCCAGAGTGCTGAAGGAACTTGCGGATGTCCTGGCGAAACCCCTGGCGGAGCTTTTCACCATCTCTCTGAGGACAGGGTGGGTGCCCAAGACTGGAAGGTGGCGGCATAGTGCCTATCCACAAGGGGGATCAAGGAGAGGTAGAACTACAGGCCTGTCAGCCTGACATCGGTGGTGGGCAAGGTGATGGAGGGCATTGTCAAGGAGAGGCTAGGGGGGTACTTGGATAAGTCAGGGTGCCTGGACGATAGACAGCATGGATTCATCCCAGGGAAATAGTGTCAGACAAACCTGGTGGAGTTCTATGACTGGGTGACTAGTGCCATGGACCTGGGTAGACCAGTGGATGTCCTCTTTCTAGACTTCAGCAAGGCATTTGACTCTGTTCCTCACATGGGCCTGTTGGATAAGCTGGGAGAAATGGGGGTGGGGAACCAGATGATCAGATGGATAGGCAATTGGGTCCAAGACCGGACCCAGAGGGTCGTAGTTGGCGGGATAGTCTCATCCCCAAGGAGGGTCATTAGTGGGGTCCCACAGGGATCAATCTTTGGGCCCCTTCTGTTCAACGCCTACGTCTCTGACATAAGGACAGGAATCAGGAGTAAGATGAGCCTCTTTGCAGATGACTCGAAACTGGGGACGGTGGTGGATGGTGAGGAGGGGAGGGTAGCCCTACAGGGGGACCTGGAGGCTCTGGAAAGATGGTTTAGAAAGTGGAAGCTGAGGTTCAATGCAGAGAAATGCAAGGTACTCCACCTGGGGCCAGAAACCCAGGCCAAGTGTACACCCTGGGGAATGCTACAAGTCTCATGGCTGAGTGGGACCTGGGGGGTGGTGGTGGATGTCAAGATGAACAACTCTGAGACTTGTAGGAGGGCAGCTAAGGCCAACAGGATGCTGGGATGCATCGCTAGGGATCACCTCCAGAAGGAGGAAGTGATACTCCCTCTGTATAACTGCTTGGTGAGGCCGCACCTGAGTACTGCGTGCAGTTTTGGAGGCCACACTTAAAGAGGGACATTAACCTCCTAGAGAGGGTCCAGAGAGGGCAACCAAAATTATTTGGGGCTTGGGGACAGGACTATGAGGAGAGGCTCAAGAGCTAAATATGTACACATTGGAAGAGAGAAGGGACCGGGGGGACATGATAGAGGTCTTCAGGTACATGAAGAGGGTAAATAGGGGAGGAACAGTCAGGGTGCTTCGAAGGAAGGAGGAGGGGGCCACTAGAGAGCATGGGTGGAAGCTGGAGGGAGAAGATTCAGGGGAGAAAGGAGGAGGTGCTACTTCACTGAGAGGGTGGTGGAGCCATGGAATGCACTGCCTAGGGGGCTGGTGGAGGCAGAGACAGTGGAGGGGTTCAAGAGGGGGTGGGACAGGTACAGGGGAAGGGTTCTGGAAGCAAAATCCAATGCAGCAAGAATATCTGGAACTGGGAAGGGAGAAGCCAGAGAAGGCGAGGGGGACAGCAAGGTCAGCACCCAGGGTGGGGGCTGACCAAACGAGCAGACACGAAAGACCATTAGGCCTATTCTGCTGGCATTTTAGTATGTTAATACCTTACAGAAATGCAATGAGTGATATTTAGATGCTGAATCTGTGGCAGTTCAACAGCAGCTACAATCGTGTCAAACCCTAAAATCCCAAATGCCTAATCAATGCTCAGTTAGTCCATGCCATAGAAAATGATGTGATTTGAATAAGTGCTCAGTTATTTATACCTAGATCTCTGTTCACACTGTTCCATCTTTATTTGAGCATTTTTCTGTACGTGGAGCTCTTTCCCCCATTGTGTGGTTTAGCGATGTATCGCACAGGGAAGAAACTGCAGCATTTAGAAAACTGGTTTGTAAGCAAGTAGCATGCTCACTCTGGGGAAGGGAAGGGATGGCTGGGAGTGGTACAGCGCACAGTAGGTGGGAGCGGGAGGGTTTCTTTTGTAGTACGGGGAATCAGGGACAGGAACAGAGGGATGGGGCAGTACAACGCACAGTGGCGGTTGTGGGAGGTTTCTATTGTAGTATCAGGGACAGGGACAGAGGGTTGGGGGCAGTACAGTGCACAGTGGAAGGTAGCAGGAGAGTTTCTTTTGTAGTATGGAGGAATCTGGGACAGGAATGTCGGGGATGGCGGTACAGCAGACAGTGGGTGACCGTGGAGTAACCAGCCATAAAAAAAGTGTAAGCACTAAAAATTTAAACTATAGGCCAGGGGTCTGGGGGCCACCTAGGCCTTCAGAACATTTTTGGCTTTTGTTGCAGTCTGGTGCATTTTGGGGGTCTTCTGAACAGACTTGCTACCCTGTTACCCCCTCCCCATACCCAGTAAGGTGCACTGTAGCCCCTTCCCCAGAGTCCCCATAGTCCAGTATGTTGCCCAAACTACCCTCCCCATAGCCTAGCCACTTTCTCCACTGCATGATCCCTAGCACTCCCCAGGCCCATCAAGTTTCACTGCAGCTCCCCTCACTAGAATCTTTAACCCTTCCCCAACACCGCAAGATGCATCCTACTGTAGGATGCAACTTGCTGTGCTGGGAAGGGTTAAATTCCTACTGCCTCCTAGTCCAACTCCCAGAATCTCTGGCCCTCCCCAAGTCACCAGCCCACAGTGTTGTCTTTTCTCCCTGCCCACTCAGCAAATTGTATCCAGTATCCAAGCGTAGCCCAGCACAGCAGCTTGTATCATAGTCCCCTCAAGCAGACCCCACACAGAGTGCAATGAAGTAAACAAGTACTGAACTGTGAATGCCTCCCCCACAGAAACTGAAATACACTTTTTAATGCAACAAAGTCTCTGTAGTCCACAGCCTCTTGTCTTTCTGTTTCTTTACAAGTACTCCTCTGGTGTCTACAAGAAGTACCTGGAAAGATGAGGTATAGACTTCAAGGACCATTTGCAAAAGGACAGTAAAGAAGCTATTATTACACTTGTACAATAACATTCCATACTCAGCAGCAGTGATGTACACTCCACCCCCAAATACATTAAAGGAAGTTTCCAATATAAGGTATTGGGGTTCATAACTCAATACCTTATATCATCAGGAACTCACTGGTACAAAGCTTTTAATTTTAATGGTAGTAGTTTTACCAGGGAACGGGATTGTAACTGGCACAAACCCTCAACCAACCAATCTCTTCCAGCTTCTTGATGCCCCCGACTCTGCCCCAACTCTGTCCCCGCGCTCTCTGAAATTGTGACATGTGGCCAGGGAAAGTGCCTTGGAGAAGAGCCCCATACAAGTCTATGAGGGCTGTTTTTAAAGCCAATTTTTAGTCTTTGTAAAGAGTCTTAGAGGAAAATTAAAGCAGTTGCTTAACTAGTAGGGTCCCTACTAGTTAAGTGACTGCTTTTATTCTCCTTTAAGACTCTTTAAAATGACTAAAAAACAGCTGAAAAACAGTCCATGTAGACTTGTATGGGGCTCTTCCCCGTGCTGTCCCTGGCCACATGTCACAATTTCAGAGTGCGGGGGCAGAGCTGTGGTAGAGCGGGGCACCAGGAAGCTGGAAGGGATCAGTTGACTGAGGGTTCGGCGCCAGTTACAATCCCTTTCCCTGGTAAAACTACTACCTTTAAAATTAAAATTTTTGTGCCGGTGAACTCATGCTGTTATAAGGTATTGGGCTATGAAGCCCAATGCCTTATAGCAACCACATCAGAAATTCACTTTTAAACCACACAAAGAGGAATGTCCCTCAGTTTGACAATTAGAATTCCACCCAGTACACAAACACGCACACTTAGCTTTTGAGGGGTCTGTGCTATATTGTATGTAAATTGTATCCTGACTGATGATGCCCAACCAACAGAAACTTTTCAGGACATAAAAACATAATTTCCCAGTATTCAGAACTTGTGATAGTTCTCCATAAAATGGTGATGTGCATATGCTAACCCCACATGTATTCACTGGTTCCCAAATCATCAGGGCCATACTGTCTCTCAGTCGGTCACTCTGTGTTCAAGCCCATGACTCCTCCAAACCATATCCCTGCATCAGTGAGCCCCCAGATTGAGCCACAACTGTTTTCAACACATCCTAACATTCTCTCTCTCTTTAAATTAAAAACTGAGGATGCCCAAGTGATGATGTAAACTTTCTATTACTCAAAAGGGAGAAGGATATAGAGCTGCAGTGGTGGGGTGCTAGAAAAGATTGTGCCCACATGTATGTTGCTGCCTGTCTCACAAACTCAGAATTCATTAAAGCAAAAAGCCACATTTCTGTTTGTCTTCAATACCAAATTTAAAATAAACATCCTGCAAATCATTGTTCAAGAAGACCATCAAACTTGTTTTTATGTTGGTTTGCACTTGCACGCTAGCCAACATATTGCAGTAGTAGCAGATTTGGAGGTGCGGTCACTGTAGGTGAATGCAGGGCATGCATCAGTAGGTGCATCCCTCATTCCCCAATAAGGCAGCATGCAGGCACCACACCAGCAACATGTAATGTTGCGAGCACATCTAAGGAAAGGTCCGCTGCAATGAGAGCCAAGCTCATCATGCAGCGGCACTTTCCGACGTGCCTTTGCTGGTGAAGCAAACATGGTGGCAGTGACTGCCGCCACTGTCTGCCACAATGCCAACATTCAGGGGTGCCCAATCCCCCTGTCGGCATGCCCTAACCCATTTCATGAGCGGATGGGGAAGCCCATTCCCCACTGGCATAATGCCTCCCTCATTTGTTGTGTGCCAAGGGGGTGCCCAATCCCCCTCGGCACTCACCCCCCCTTTGGTATGTGCCAGCGGGGTGCCCAATCCCCATTGACTAGCCCCCCCAACACTCAGGTGGCACACTGGGAGCCCACCACAGCATGCCAAATGCCCCTGTAAAACAAAAACCGTCCTGCAACATTTTTGTTTTTTAAACCTGTAAAAGAAGAAAAGTCCTAGTAGTCCCCCTTTCAGTATGTGCTGGCAGAGGTGCCTAATCCCCATTGGCTAGCCCCCAACAGTCACGTGCAGCATGCTGGGGAGCCCACCCCAGTGTGCCAAATGCCCCGTAAAAAAAAAAGTCCTGCAATGTTTTTTTTTTTTTTAACCTGTAAAAGAAGAAAACAGTCCCTTGCGGTCTGTCGTGCTCCTTCCCCAGCCTGCGCCCACCCTCTGCACACTCTGCCTCCCCATTCCCCCCTTCACTCCATACTTACCTCAGGAGTCTGGCGCAATGATCTTTGGTGGACCAGGAACACGTCTGCACTCTTCAAAGCCGGCCACAAACTGAAGAAATGCAGGTAAGCTGTATAATGGCATAAATAGGTTTGTTTCCACTTTGGTGCATATCTCAGGCATTTTTAGGAATTGTGGCACCAAATTTTGAACATGGGGTTATTGGGGCCCCTCCTCATGAGTTCAGTCACTGTCATGGTGTTATTTAGTCCCGAAAGATGATTTTGTGATCACTGCATGGAATCACCTTTCGGGACCAATTAATGAAATGACAGTACCACTGTTCATGATGTGGGCTCTCAAAAAGCCTAAGTTGCAAATTTGGTGAAAAAAGTCCCCAAAATTACTGTTTTATGAGCGTGCGTTACGCAGTTTCCACGCATGCTCGTAACTTCATAAATTTGTAATAGTTTCACTCCAGATTTTCAACATTTGCATTTTTCCATACCTCCTTATCAACACGACAGCTTCCATTTTACATATCTTGGCCAACATGTGTTTTCACACTTCCGGCGCAGAATAGTGCTGTTGCTGTGTGAAATCAGTTTTCAGGACAGGTTGACAAAATGACAGTGACACTCTTCATGAGCAGAGGTCCTAAAATGCATATGTTGAAAATTTGGTAATGAAAGTAAATAAAATGACCGTGTTACAAGCATGTGTTACGCAGTTTGCACACACCCTTGTAACTTCGCAAATGTGCAATATTTTCAAGCCAGATTTCCAACACTGGCATTTTTTCACACCTCCTTATGAACAGTATAGCTGTCATTTTTCATATCTTGCCCAAAATGTGTTTTCGTACCTGTGCCCCAAAATGGCTGGTCGCTGTGGGAAATCAACTTTTGGGACGGATTAACAAAATCACAGTGCCGCTGTTCATGAGGGGAGGTCCCAAAATGCCTATGCTGAAAATGCGTCTCTTCAGGGTGGGGGTGAGGTTGACATCAGTTCAGTACTTTAGTGCCATTCCTATTATGCATCTCGGACTCCTGCACCACCAATGCCAATGCCAGTCAGACAACATTTGGCATTGACAAATGCTTGTTAGTTTATGTCTCTATGTTTGTGTCCAACATTTCCCACATTCTCAGCATCAATATTTCACTTCACAACAAGCCAAAAAGGTAGCTAGAAGCTCCCCTCGTTCCCTTGCAGTCTGCTTGAGCAATGATACCCATTCCAATGCTCACCATTCCAACAGCAAATGGAATTCTCTCTGAATGGGACCTGATTTAATATTCAGTATAACTGTGCTTGTCTTTGTACTCAGCTCATCTGCAGAATGCAATAAATGATACAACTTAACTGCACTCTGTACTTGACCATCACTACCAAGGACGGCCCTCAGCTGACTTAATCAAACAACTTGCAATTTCAGTCAATCAATCAATCAAACTTTATTTAACCAAGCTTTTGACCTTTGAGTGAGCTTGTTCACAAAGTGGTCCTGGACAACATTTACAATGGACAACAATACAATGGTATAGATATACCGGTACACAACATATACAACATTTGAATACAGTTGATGATACATTTTGTGCATTTTACAATATATGCAGATTACAGGCACAAAGGATAATATGGGAATACTGCTACAAAACTATAGTAACCTGTAATAATACAACACAACAGAAGATATTACACATGTGCTAAAGAGGAAAGAGGGAGTGGAAAGACGAAAAGGGGGAGGAATGAGGCGGTTGAGGAGAATTGAAAGGCTTGCCTGTAATTCAGTGGCCAAGCAGCCAGCCACTCCCACTGCATGAGCGATATAAGCAGTTCCTCTCAGCCTTACTGTGAAGCATTTTGTCTTTGCAGCTGGGGGCCATATTGGTTTGTCTTCTGAGCTGGCTGGGGCCTAATCCCCCCCCCCCCAAAAAAAAAACAAGCCTGCTGTTTTTGTGTGTCTCTGCTGAACTTCAGTGTTTGTTTTCCTGCTTCTGGTTTGTATCTTTCCTCTGGCTATATGCTTCTCTGTGTTTTGTTTCTTGTTTTTTTGGGGGGCCTTCCTTGTTTTCTGTTTTGCTGTGTTTTGATTTCCTCTTTTGGGGGGTCTTTTATTTTTAAAACTCCTAGCATACTGCTACTACAGGGCTCATTATGCTTGCTTTCAGTTACAACTCTCAATCTGCTGCACTGCAACTGCAAACCTACTCAGAGCTCATGCTACTGCTTTCAGTTACCTACAACTTCAGCCACTGCTGCTGACTGTTTATTTTAATTACTACTGTACCCAGTGCCTGTGTTTTAACACTGTACTCATTTAACTACTGCTGTACAGGCCCACTTGCTTCCTGCTGCTGCATTGTTTACACCCATTCCTATTCTACCTTGTTTACTTTGAGTTTAGCTGAAGCTCCTGCTGTGGCTAGTAAACTAGCTTTTATATCTGCATATAGTTCTTGGCCTTTCATCGCTTCCTTGTTTGTCCTACGGTGGGGACTGGGAGGTGTTTTGGGGGGTCATGGCCTATGTGGTTAATTAATTTTGTTCTAAATTCTATCTTCACTGCCGAAAATCCTCAGAGTTTGTCACCTTGATTTGGCTATTCATGTCTTGCTGGCTTGCCCCTAACTCAGTGCTGTTTACTTGCAGTACAGTTGTTATGCAGTCCACCTATTACTACTACTACTGCTTACTGGCCTATCAGGTCCCCAGTTGCTTACGCAACTGTTGCTCCTCGCTTACGCAAACCATTGCTTTATGCCTAGTGCCATCCCCTCGGCTTCGCCTGGGATTCTACTACTCTCAATCTACATTCGACCTTGCAAGGTCTCAGCACTCAATGCTCCTTACAATCTTGGCACGCCATGCTCATTCAGCTCACAAGCTTTACAGCTCTCAATCAATTCTGGGGCATGCCAGCTATTCTAATCTGGTGCAGGTTCCTGCAGCCAACGGTCTCGCTCTGCATTTGTCTGCATCATCGAGCGTGTCCAACTTGGGGCCGGGATCCTTCTCACCTGGCCCATAGCTGGGAATGTCTTTGCCCTGGGCTTGGCTTTAGTTGCCTGCTACACAACAACAGCTCCTGGTGTAGAATTTAAGACTAGCGGTGAAGGGTGGTTACGACGATCTCCTTTGGCTCTAGTGTTCCACTATAACGATTGGCCACTGACTTTAGTGGTTTCCCTAGCAAGGCACCATCACCGCATTCTCCCCACGACTGCCTCTGGTTCACCTGGTTTGATTTAGGGTGGGTAGGCCAGGTGAGTGCCTCAGCAGCTGTTGTTCTCCTCCTGCGCCTTGGATGCTCGTATTGTTGCAGAGTTTTCTCACAACCTTCCAAGACGTTCCCGCTAGAGGGTTTAAGTGAGAGCCTTTTTCCAAATCGGAATATTTTCCACCTCCCTTTAATTGGGTTTTCTAAATTGCAGCTGCAGAGCCGTCACTAAATACATTTTCCCAAGCCTGGAGGGAAGGTGACCTAGGCCTTGGATCCCCAGAGATTTCCTCCTTGTAGGGTTTTTTTCTCTCCTCCATTGCCTCAGGTCATAACACTTAGTTTAATATAGTTGTTTCCCCTAGTTTCCTTAGGTAGGTTCCGTTGTTGGATGGAGGTGGAGGATGTCCTGCCATTCCCTCTCTCCTTAGGGGATCCCCTTCTCTCAATGCAAGCCATCACTATTCTTCTCTACTACTATGGTCCAGTTACTGCCCCTACGTCACTGTTACTGCTTGCTCATATGCATCCTGTTGCCTCCTTTGGGGATGATGCTACATTTCTTTTGGGGATTCCTGAGGTACCTTTAGGCATGGGAACCGTCCCGTGGCACATCTAGGGGCAGAACCCTCTCTGAGAGTTCCTTGCTTCATGCCCCTACAGGGTGGTAATTCCTCTGGAATAAAGAGTGCGAACAGCCACAACCAAAACTAACAGTTACACAAGCATAACACTATACTGGCTGCGTAGGTCAGTGAAGGGGTAGGGGTAATGGAAAGAGGAGTAGAAGTACTAGAATGACCTGACAAACAAAAGTGGAATTGGGAAAGCAAGGTCTTGAGCAATCATCTACGACATGAGCAAGTTTCTTTCAAGGCAGCTGTGAGAAAAGACTTGAAGATGGATATTCCCGGTACCATAACAACCTTAAGTGCCTTCTGCGGGGAGTTCCAAAGTGAGAGTAGGGCAAAGCTAATAGCGGTAGCACCAGATCGTGTTTGGATATTGGGAACATTGAACATAACAAATGTGTAGCATCTCAAACAAATCTGCAGAGAGATGCACAAAGTAGCCCAACTGTTTGTTTTGTTAGGTTCAAAACCTACATTGTCACTGTACAAGATGGCTTCACTGCTTGCTCTGTGTTCTTATCTCTCGCAGAAAAAAAAAGAATGAGATGCCCGATGATGTGACCCCGGCCACCCTGCGCCATTTGAACTCTGCACAGCGCTATGGCTCCACATTGATGACACCACACCTTGTGACATGCAGTCAAGGAGTGATGCAGTGAACCGCCAGCACCAAGATTGCCACAGTAACATACATCCAATCAAGGCTAACATCCAGCAGGCCCCCAGGGACTCAGGATTTTAAAGGGCCAGTTTGAAATTGTTTGTGTGTGTCAGGCTGAAAACTGTACGTATGGGAAGTATGCATGGTTGTGCCACTGGTGGGCAGTAGTGGGAGATTTTCTTTTGTAATACAGGGCAATCAGAAAGAGGAACAGAGGGGTGTGGTGGTACAGTGCACAGTGGGTGATAGCAGGAGGGTTTCTTTTGTAGTACAGGGAATCGGGGACAGGAACAGAGGGGTGGGGTGGTATCACACTCAGTGTGCAGTAGCAGGAGGGTTTCTTTTGTACTACTTAGCACACATTATGGAACTGCATCACTTCTGAGTAGCACAAGGCACTTCTGACTGGGAAAGACAGGGAAGACAAGCATACTACCACAAAAGGTACAAATTGCAACAACAACTAGGGGCCTCCCCAGCACTGCAGTGCCGTCTTCTCCCAGCATACTGCATACGTGAAAATCTCCACATCTGTCTGCATGAAGACTGTTCAGGGGCCAAACGAGAAGCTTATGCTGCAATGATGGGGTACTCCCTGATTGCAGCGACTAATTTCTTTCAAGTTGGTGTCACACTCGAAAACTATTGTCATAGCCAGTGTGCTCATTCATTGGTGCCACAGAGACAAGCCTCAAAAAGCAGTGGCAGCATTGGGCAAAACACTGCTGGACCTCCACAACCTGCTACTTCAGCAAGCTGCCACAAAATGTTTCTTGCACATGTGTGCAAGCAAACATACAAAAGAAAAGGCCTCAGAAAAATGTTTGGGATGTTTCCATTCATTTTCCCACAATGGAGCTGAAAGTAATACCCAAGACTATCCCAGAGGTAACGGCTGAAATAGGATTTATTCTTTTCTCGGGGGGGGGGGAGTAAATACCCTTTTATCAGCATCCCCCAACAAAACAAAACAGTTTTTTTATAATCCAGAGTAGCATAATGTAGAAAATATTTATTTTGGATTGCTACTTACTGGTTGGGAAGACATACTGAGCTGAAACTTGTTACCAGGTGTGATTTAGGAGAATGGGGGAGATTAGTGACATGCTGAGGATTACACAGTATGCAGGTGGTAGTTTTAGGATTTACACCCATGTCTGTTGACACCAGAATCACAGGCTTCTGCCCTAGCCTCTAGACTGCATTGCCTTCTACTGCCAATCACCTAGTGTACTGATGTGGATATGCAGAATTCCTGACCCTATCCCCAGGTGTTCAGTTGCCTATGCAATGTTTGTTTTGTACTTATTTGTTTTCCAAAGTATTTATTAGTTTTATTATTTAATTACACTTCCCTGTCTATGTTTCTATGTTTGTCCCATGCCATTCACAAGGAAGTACTGTATTCTAATTGACGTCTTGGGAGAAATGCTGTCAGTCAGCTGCTGATATCTCCAGCTGAGAAAGAAGCCTGTCTGGCATGCGAATGAGCCTGACACTGAGTTTTCTTGTGTCACATATTGTAAAAACTCAGCCAAATAATTCATTTTCTTTTACTACTGTAAAACAGTTGTGTTTTAAACTTGTCAGGGTAGAAAGAGAGGCTAATAGAGCAGTGCTGTTATGAAGTGGGACAAAGGGCCTACTAAGTACTAAATTCATTATTATAAATGCATATGCAGCAGATTTGCAAATGAGGCTGATGAGGATAAAACTACATTAATGAATAAGAAATACCATCTCTTCTGTTTTTTAGAAAAAACAAATATGAATGTTGTTGTGAAATTATCCTGTGTGAGAGTAACAAGAATAAAAGCTCTTTAACAGTTTGTTTCCCACAATACATTTCTGAGATGCAGTATCTCGTCTTCAGTGGAGTCCTATTTCTTTCCATTTCTACTGCTTGGTGGACTGGATCACTGGGAGGTTATAGAGCAGGATCTACTAAAATAAAAACCTCACTTTCTCCCACAATAATTTGTTATACTTTTCCATCTCTTCATGGTTAATCAAATCTTCAGTGTTTGAAACAAATATCTTAAAAGACTGAAAGCACAGCATATGCAAGTGAGTAATTAATTGCTATGGGCTACTGTTCTCAAAATGATGTATTTCACTCGGACATGTCACGCTGATAGTTTTTTATTCCACAGACACTGGTGGGTGTTCCTGCTTTTCATCATAAAATGTGGTCACGTCACATGATTCAAAGTCTCTTATCACATTTGTCTCTTCATCCTCTACTCTTTCCTGCTAAACAGTCATTAAAACTCAGGCACTAAAACATCAGGCACCAAAATGCAGGTGTAGTTTCAGGAACGCAACTTCAGGAGCGGAAACAGAAGGACTGCTGTACTCAAAATTGCAAAATAGTTTTTTTGTGGACATATATGAACGCATGGATAAACTTGTCTATCTGTCCACATACATGTGCAGTAAATCATTGTTTTATTCCCTGCAATGACATCCATGTAAAAAGAAACCCCGCAGTCTCACGAGTTATGGACAGTGATGTTTCTCTTCTTGCAGACATAAGTGCTGGAAACTATGGGGGGAGGAGGCAGAGTGAGGGGGCACTCTGTTTAAGGTGTAATGACACTTTTTAAAATCAAGCCATACGTGTATACTCTTGTGCTCTTCTGAAGGCATAGTACTCCCACTGTTTTTGAACACCGCAACAACTGGAAGGCAGGATGTGCATTACTATCCCATTGAAATCAGTCTTGCCAAAAGAAGAAAAAAATATTCAGCCTCAATTATTTAGGGCTGCTCTACGTTTCTCTTGAGGTCACAGATTCATAACCTTCCCCGCAGAAAAATGAGAATAAACAGTCACATGGCCAATCTGCCCTCTCTTTCCAAAAAGAAACCAGCAAAAGATAGCATCCCATAAATTCTGTACTGGTAAAACATCCTTTGTGGTGCTCGATCATTTATCCTCGATTGTGTTCGAGACGACACTTCAAGGAGTCCGAAAACAGCAGAAACAGGTTTTGGCAGTGTGTTGTTGTGGACCTTAGCAGAAAGATGATAACTATTGTAGTGACTGTGAAATTCACAAATACATGCGAGTCATTATGCGAGAGACAGTCTGATCCTCCATGCACAGTAGGAACCACCTCTGAGTTTATTTCTATTGTGCACCAGAGATCAGACTGTCTGCAACATAATGACTCACTTCAATACCTTCCTGACACAAAAATACAATTCTCCCTCTGAGTCCCATTTATGGCACTTTACACCTTCCCCAGTCTATCTGCAGCACTTTGAAGTCTGGTTCAGGCCGACAGCTTCCTTCACCATCTCATGCCTTGGAGAGCTTGACAAAATATCTCATTCACTGCCCTTTAGTTTTAAGTTAAAACAAAAGAGCAGTGATGAGATATAAAATAAGGTTTGGTTTGCTGTGCAAGCTGCCCCTGTCCAATTTTGTATACCAGACCATGACTGCTCTCTATTAGGTGCTGTACTACCCCATTGCCTGGCCTACCCCAGTCCCCAGTCAGCCTGGGAAGATCAAATAAATCAGTGAGGACTGGGCAGAGGATAGATAAAGTTAGGTGTCTGCAGCTCTCCCTCCGACTGTTTGACCTGGCCTCTTCTACTGGTGTTGGCCTGCCGCTTATTGAACTTGTTATTTTTATAAAGGAGTGATATTACACTTCACAGCTACTGCCTTCACATTGCAGATGAAAGTTTTTCAGTGCCTTTAGTAGTAAAAGTTACCTTTTCAAAATGTTATGTTACAATGTCTGACAGATGTCCTCTGTATTATCTGGTGTAGGATGAATCTAGTGTTTGATTCAGACACGATGCTCTGTATTTACTCTGAATAAGATTTCAATATAAAGGCTTGTCATGCTCCTATCAACTGTATATTTTAATGGGTTTGATGAGATAAGAATTATCACAAACACTAGAATGAATCATCATACATCACATAATACAGAGTGCAATGGTCAGACATAATATTTACTACTAAACGCACTTATGACAAAACACTTATTTACAGTATGAAGACAGCAGACAACATCGCGGCACATCCACTGCAAGCTGGAACATGTCTTGGAGGTTGGAGTAAGCGAAACAAGCCAGGGGCAATAAAAGGTGTGCAAAGAAATGGTGTTTAAATACTGAATGCGAAATGTTTTTTGGATTCTCAGTTCTCGCTGGACTTTGCCAGGGAAGAATCCTGACCCTCCACACTGAGCACTTCTTAGCTGCTGGTCTCTGTTCACAGTCCTTTTCACCACAGGGATGAACTCAGAAAAGAAAAGTTTGTTTCATTATTTAGGAGTATATATACCCCCACCACCACCACCACCAGCCATGCCCATAGAGCAAAGGACTATCACAAGATAACTAGGACAGCCTCTTGATTAAAATGTTAACATCTGTTGGTATGGTATTTTATTTATAAACATATTATGACAACATAAAACTTATAATTTTAGGTGCCTGTCTGAAAGCCATTAATGCTCTTGATTAGTGTGCCCCTAAACATGGACACAGTAGACAGGAGAAGAATAAGTAAATGAGAAACAGTTATGCACTATACAGTAAACTCTCAATCTTTAGTTTAGGTATACAAGGGAAGGAAGGTCCATAATGAAGTACAATACAGCAGCAATGCATTCCCTGAGTGATTGTTTGCCAGGGCACAGGGGATTTCCAAGGGGAAAAGGACGATGGAGATATCAACCAGCTGCCATTATATTGGGCATTGTCAGTCCATAACGTGGACAGGTGCTGTGTGATGTTATCGGAGTTTGGCACCCTACTGGGTCATAATGTCATAACGTACGACGTTACTTGCTAACCTGGTATATATCCTGAGGAAAGGCAATGGCAATACTCATGTATACTGCTGTCACGAGTATTGCATCACTCACACTATCCCAGGCAGAGGATAAGACCTCTGCTGGGATGGGGTTTTGCTGAGCAGCTGCCATGGCTCAATAGACTGAGCCACAATAGCAAGGAACCCGGCACTGCTTCTGGGACCGGGTTTGATTCTTGGTCCTAAAAACTTTGATTTTGTTTTACAATTTTCTGCTTTCTCTAAGTTAACCCCTCCAAGTTAAGAACCTTTATTGGGGGGCGAAGCCCCCAGAAAAAAAAGATATGCAACATAGTAACAACCGCACAGTATTGGCAGCGCGATTGTACCATGCGCCATTACAACCTCATGCCATTTGGGAGGGGTCAGTCTGCTTGAGTGATGCATTAAAGTGTATGGGAGTAGTGTTATGAAAAGAGGAGGTATAACTAGAGTGTCACCTTCCTTCTTCAGAGATCTGCCAAATTCACTATAGAAAGTGGTTTGAGAAGTATCAGTGAATCCAGCTTAACCATAAATTCAATCAATCCCTGTAGCCATGGCCAGAATTTCACTGCTGCTTAGGACTGGCTGTCACTTAAAGTAAGTGGACAGGAAGGGATAGTCAGTGGGGTGCAGTGGGGGTTGAGTCTTAGTGAGTTTTGTCACTTAATGTGATGGGGATCATGCAGTATTGACGGTAACATAAGAGTTGGGATGATACTCCCACTTAAGCGTGTGAGTTCTCTACAGTACCAGCCTTGGGCAGGAGGGTGGGGTGGTATGGGGGGGAGAGCTGACAGGCCTATATAGGTATGCTGAAGGATGTGTCCCTATGTCATGACAGGCCACAGGTGGTCCAGAGCAGTTTCTCTAGGTGAGAACAGATGCACATTGTCTCCCCACCAAATATGTTAAAAAGAAAAACAGCCTCTGCATTAGTGGTCAGAGCGGCGACGGCAAGCAGGGAATGCCCTGCCTATATGGAAATAGTTTATAGGACTGCATGCCTCAGATTAGTCAAACCAGTTTAAAAGTTTGGATATGCAAGATGGTAAGTGACTGGCAAGCGACAAATCAATGTGGGTATACTGATATCAGTCGCAGATGTATGATTTGTCCCTTTCTTTCAGGCCTGAACAGTGTTGGATGGTACAACAAATTTGGGATGGTAAAGACTAGGCTTGCATGTGTTGAAATCTTTCCTTCTCCAGGGCAGGGCAAAGGAGTAGCATGTAATTGAAGAGTGGGGGGGGGGGGGCTAGAAGTATGTCCACAAGCTGGACATAGTGAGTTACCATTCTAGAGTGAACTGGATCAGTCACTGTTGCTGAGATCAAGTGTAACATGTCATTTCATTGTGAGCAGCAGCAATTAAATGTGCCTCCTCCCCTTTTTCTACACTCTTGGCAGCAGTATGTGTTTGCTGGCTTAGGTATGTATTGGCGCTGCATCTTAAAGATCAATGGCAAACATGGGGTGTTTTTTTATAGGTGGTTTTGATGGCAGAGCAATATATGTGTTGTGCTGATGTGAAATAATATGAATGTCTCCTGTTGTTTTTTTCTACCTGCTAACTGTTTTAACCTCCCTAACCTGCCCTTACTCTGTCTGCTCGGAGAGTTTTTTGCAAGCTGCTGCAGCTGGAGTAAGTTTTTGATGTCACTGCAAGAGTGACATTCAACAGCTGAGCGCATGGAAAGGCAGCTGTCTTTTGACAGGGGCACCATCAATTTATTGTCTACTGTCTGTGTAAAGTGTTCAGGCTTTTTTTGTTTGTTTGATTTATTGAAGGGATTTCTTTGTAAGTATGATTTCTACCTGTCAGGCCGCTTAATTAAAATGGCACAAATGTATATCTGTATTAGGACGTCGCTGCTGTTGTGAATCTCATCCCCACATACCCACTCGGCATGAAAAAATATGCAATTTTCCCATAGAAAACATAATTCAGCATTGCCAAATTTTGTTTCCACATGATTATTTGAGGTGGACCTTTTGAGATTGGTAGCAGTGTAATTCACCTTAGAAAATAGGCTTTTTATTTGGAGGCATCTGATTGGCTGATTTCCCTTCCAGAGGGGTACATTAACTTTCAATAGCTGCCCACCAAATAAAAAGCCCCAGTCCAAGCCTGCCTTATGCCTAGCCAAGTATCCTTGTGGCTAGCCTGCTTCATCATTGGCTGAAGCACTGGGCACTTAATTTCAAATGGCCATTTATTTTATCACTTAGCGAGAGAGTGTGATCCCCCCACCACACGCACTTAATCCTTAGACAACAGCCAATACATTTCCCAGTTTTAAAACCATCTCTTTTTTTTTACATCTGCCACTGCTTGCTCAGTCTCATCTGTCGGCGAACACAGAATCAGCCTCACAAGTAAAAAAAATCCCGGTCTGCTCCAATATGACTCACCCACCACTAGCATGATCTCTTACGAAGATCAGTGGCAAGCTATAAGAGAGGTCAATGAGCAGAGGATAAAAGAAAACTGTTTTTATTTTGTTCTCCACAAACATGTAGGCCTGATAGAAAACTGGGATAGAAAATAATGAAATCAACATTTCCAGGTAATCGCAGGCACCGCTTCCAGTGTCCTGCTTGGTCTCATCTTCCGCTTGTACTTGTACGCATGAGAAAAACTGCCATTGATGAAGTAAGGATGTTTCCCAAGAACTAAACAAAACGTCACCTATTTTGTACGTGATCTCTGTCTCAGTCTGAGTACACGAGTTTCTTTTTTTCTACATCAGGCATGACGGGTTCTATGTGATAATGGCAAAAGTCTAAAGGCGATCGCTGTTATCGTGAAGTCAAAGTGGCGAAAAATTTTTTCTCCACTCTGACACCCTGGTGCACAGCAAAACAGTGCCAGGGACTAGTTTTTCAATGTTTTCTGTGAGGGGCTTCAGCCCCGCACTTCTCTACTAAAGGATTCTCAACTTGGGGGAGGGGGGGTGAAAACATAAAAAAAAAAAGGTTTGGGCCGGGCGCAACAAAAATGCACCAGTGCCTGGACCTGAACACAGTACCCTGCATACCGATGCCAGCAACCCACCTACCATGCCACGGGGTCAGTTTGGCAACCCATCATGGCACCACCCTTCACATCCACTCCCACCCCTCTCTGTACATGCCAGCTCCCACTCCTCTGCATGCATATGTATAGCAACATCCTGTCTCTATACTTGCACGCGTCGCATCTGGTTGCCCTACCATCCTGTGGCTGTCCCTGCAATGCACTGGGGAAGGGATCTCCATTATTGTTGGCATCCTTCACTCAGTGCCAATAACACAGGATACCGGCATGAGGGCGGGATGGATCAAGGCAGGCAGGCAGGATCGTAATGACAAGAATGTAACCGCAAAAACTCTTAATCAGTTGACACGGGTGGAGAGGGAAGATGACCTGGGGAGACAGAAAGCACATAACTAAAAATCATGATGGGGGCTCAGACCTTAGTTTAAACTAAATGATGTGTGTTTTTGTGTGTGTGTGGGGGGGGACACGAGAACTGAATAAAAATAGAAGTACCACAGAGGGAACAAAAAACAACTGTCAAATGCCACAACCAGAGGGAATTCATCAAAAACTTTTCCCGAACCGCTAGCCTCCTGTAGCAGTGCCCTCTACTGGCAAGTGTACCAGGCAGGGAAGGCAACTGCTTCAGGATGGAACTACTTTACTATTAAACTTTTTTTTTGTATTTTAAGATTTTATTTTTCAATGTTGAACCTATTTGTTAAATACTGCAAAAAAGTGCCACCTGACAACCATTTTCTAAATGCAATAATACCCTCCAGGGTGGGCAGTATGGGCAATACCAGCCCGTATAGGGGGCATAAGGCCCTCTGCCCCTGGCATCGGGCCTCATTATGCCCCTGGGCAGTCCGGTATTGCCCAATACCACCCATCCTGTTGGGTATCATTGCTTGCATAAGTTGGCTGCCACTGCAACCTCTTTGTGTACCCTTATGATTTTCAGAAATTACAAAAGGCAATGTCTATGTTAAATTGTTGTTTGATTAAGAATCCCCCACCCCATACAGATATTGAGTACACTCTCCCATTGCTTTGTAATGTGCATTTGTAAATTAAGTCATGAACAATTCCTACAGGGTCTTAATAGGAGTGACTGTCTCTGAAATAGTTTGTCTAACTGTAGTTTAATCATTTGCACATTTTTAAGAAGCTGTACAGTTATCAGATGTTGAAGAGTAGCCACTGTTGTAGCCAACATGTTCATATTAAAGATCAATTGTAGTGCTCTAATTTTTACGTTCGCTTGCGCGCATGCGCAAGGAATATTTTGGGAAAGTAGCACACTTTGGAGGTGTGCCTCTCCCTTGCAATCCAGTGCTCCGTTGAGCAGGCGTGGCGGTCCTGCATCAATGGGTGCTGGAGCCCTGTATGTGTTCCTCTGCTTCAAAGAAAACCACCGCTGTCATACCGAGCACCGTGTCACACCGCCCCCCCTTGCGTCGCGCTTCCCCATCGCGTCACGCCGCCCCCAAAGCTTTGGTGCCACGCTGAGCCCACCCCAGCATGGCAAGCGTTGTTTGCCAATGGGGTGCCCAATCCTCGTCAGCTCCATGCCCCAAGCCATCCTTCTGCCATGCGAGGCCCCTCAGCATGGCAAATGTCCATTTTTTTGCCGGCGGAGGTGCCCAATCCCCGCGGCTCCCAACGTAGTTTGCCGATGGGGTGCCCAATCCCCTTAGGCTCCTCCGGCCCCAGCCATCTTCTGCCATGCTGGGAGCCCACCCCAGCATGGCAAATGTCCCATGTAGTCCTTTTTTTTTAAACCTGTAAAGAAAAAAGCGGTCCACGTAGTCTCCAGTCCCCTCCCACAACCCGCACCCACCAACTGCGCCCAGCCTCCCCACCCCTCACCCCATACTCACCTCCGGAGCTTGGGTGAGCGATCTTGATGGACTGGGAACACGTCTGCACTCTTCAAAGCCGACCGCTAACTGAGGAAATGCTGGTAAGCTGTATAATGGTCTAGATAGGGGGGGTTTCAACTTTATTGCATATCTCAGGCATTTTTTGGAATTTCTGCACCAAATTTTCAATATGGGGTTTTTGGGACCCCTTCTCATGAATGATGTCACTGTCATGGCGTTATTGGGGCCTGAAGGGTGATTTCGCAGTCAATGCGCAGTCATTGCACGAAATCACCCTTTGGGCCTGAATAGTGCCATGATAGTGTTATCATCAAGTCTAAACACTATTGAAAGGCTGTGCAATCTAAAAATGACTGTTTGATCAGCGTGCATTGCGCAGTTCTCACGCATGCTCGTCGTTTGCAATTTTCAATATTTTCACTCCAGATTTTCAACATTGCCATTTTACCACACCTCCTCATGAGCAGTACAGCTGTCATTTTTCACATCCTGCCCAAAACATGTTTCCGCCCATGTAGCACACAATGGCACAGTCGGTGCGCGAACTCAATGTATGGGACACATTAAGAAAATCACAGTGACACTGTTCATGAGCAGAGGTCTTAAAATGGCTGTGTTGAAAATTTGGTGACAAAATTCCTAAAAATGACTGTTTTATGAGTGTTCATTGCGCAGTTCCTATGCACGCTCGTAAGTTTGCGAATTTTCAATATTTTCACTCCACATTTTCAACATTGCCATTTTACCACACCTCCTTATGAGCAGTGCAGCTGTCATTTTTCACATCTTGCCCAAAACATGTTTCCGCCCATGTAGCGCACAATGGCACAGTCGCTGTGTGAACTCAGTGTATGGGACACATTAAGAAAATCATAGTGTCACTGTTCATGAGCAGAGATCTTAAAATGGCTATGTTGAAAATTTGGTGAACAAATTCCTAAAAATAACTGTTTTACTAGCGTGCATTGTGCAGTTCCTACGCACGCTCATAAGTTTGTGAATTTTCAATATTTGCACTCCAGATTTTCAACATTGCCATTTTACCACACCTCCTTATGAGCAGTACAGCTGTCATTTTTCACATCCTGCCCAAAACATGTTTCCGCCCATGTAGTGCACAATGGCGCAGTCGGTGTGCAAAATCAATGTATGGCACACAGTAAGACAATCAGAGTGACACTGTTCATTAGCAGAGGTTTTAAAATGCCAATGTTGACAATTTGGTGAAAAAATTCCTGACAATGACTGTTTTACGAGCGTGCATTGCACAGTTCCCACGCATGCTCGTAGGTTTGCGAATTTTCAATATTTCCACTCCAGATTTTCAACATTGCCATTTTACCACACTTCCTTATGAGCAGTACAGCTGTCATTTTTCACATCCTGCCCAAAACGTGTTTCCGCCTATGTAGTGCACAATGGGGGTAACAAAAAGGTCATGCTGAAAATTTATTTTGCAAATACCAGCAATCACACAGGGTATTAGGGTAAAGCACCATACATGCCAAACACCACTGCAAATACCTGCAAGCGAACGTTCGGCATTGACAAATGCTTGTTTTCTCTGTGTTTTATTATGGAAGGGAAAAGGGAAATTTGAAACTGTTTAAGCAGTACTGGCACACTAAGCCTTATCTTGTTTCCAAGTGTGACCTAGGAAAACACTGAAGTTGTTACTTGCTCATGGTCATACAGTATGCAAGTGGGGGCTGATAAGATTCAAACCTATTTCTCCAGGTTTGTACCTAAGTGCCATTGATCACTATGCAATATTGGATTGTTTTGATAGTCGGTGATCTGTATTAACTGTGTAATGTTCTGTTTAATAAAAGCTTTTCCTTTACACAGAAGTCTTTCTTTTTTTTTTTTTTTTTGTGAAAGAAGACAAGGCTTTGTTTTTTTTTTTTTTTTGCGAGTATTTTTCCTTCCATTTTTGCCTGAACCATGTTGAGCATATTTTCTCTCAGAGGGTAGCACTACCAGTCAGAAATTGTTGCTAAAAAAGAAATCTATTACTTTCAATTAGACAAACTTAATGCTTTTCCATCAGTGGAGTCGTTTGTGTTTGAGTCCCTCACTACATCTGAAGATGTGCAGTTTTCAAATGATTCAGATGTGGAAGATGTTAACGATAATGACTGGCGAATTCTGCCTCAGCCTCCCTAATCAGTTTAACCATTCTGATTGCCATTTAGCGCATTCTGGCAGGACCATAAGTTTTTGTGTGTTTACTCTGCTTGGTAAAGTGTGATTGATATAAAGGAGTGATTTTTCTGTCAGGCATATGAGTAATAAAATTATGTCGAGATGTGTAGACCATCTTTGGCTTGTGGCTATACAGTCATTCTGTTTTTCAAAAGTCGCCTAATACTCTGTGTCCTATTTTTTAATTTTTGGGTTGTTTTTTAATTTCACCATGTGATTACAAGTCTAATTAATAAATAAAGGGATAATGTCCTTATCAAGCTGGCATTGCCACTTGGTGAATCTTGTCGATTGAGCAGCAAAGGGACCAAGTACAACCATTTGTAAATAAAGTTATGATCCCAATTATACACGTGTTATGTTTAACATCTTGTTTATGGGTTTAATTCAATTACAGTCTAGTGAATTTTTCACTACTGAATAATGGATGCAGAGTTTTGATTTTCTGTTTTTCTGTATTGTGGGGGGGGAGGGCACGGGGTCATCTGTCGAAAAGCTCTAGTGAAATATCTGTAGTGACTGTCATAGTTATTCATTAATATTGCTGTACAGTAATTATTGTATAACACTAGCAAACTTATCAAAAAGTAGATTATCTTAACCATACCGATATCTGAAATGTCACTTTTTGTTTTTTTTTGTGTACCATAGTCAGACTGTGACTTTCCCGATATCAGTGTGGTTCAAAGAATCTACTTCTTTGATGTTTTAGCTGATGTTATATCTGTCGACATGAACACTTGGTTACCCCTCCTGTTGTGAATCTTTTTTCTCTCTAATCATTAACATAGCAGTTCTTTCCCAACCCCTCCCGATTGAAACAAGGACATAACAACTCTACATCCATTATACACTAATGGAATTGTAGCTACTCAGTGAATTTTTTAAAGAGAAAAAAAAAATATTACACAGAACACATGTTGAGTCGGGACCATAACTTGATTTTTAAATTCTTGTGCTTTGTCCCTTTGCTCTTTAAACTCCAGTGTGCACAGAGTTGTAATGACAGCTTACTATGGACATTATGCCATGATTTATTATATTTATGTTTGTATGTATGGGGAAATTCGGTAGTAGTAATAATAATAATAATAAGAAAACAAAAATCAAAACGAGTACAGCACATTAGTATGAAGCTTTCAAAAACAGAATGATTATACAGACATAAGCTGCCGATCATCTACACATCGTGTTGTATTACTCACATGCCTGACAAAAATCCTCCCCGTTATCTAGCATTAGCATTGTGCTTCTGACAAAGGACTTGTTGATCTGAAAGCTAGAGCAATTTGTTCTTGTTGTTACATCTATGCTAATTCCATGTGCTGGACTCCCATTGTCATGCTTATCTTTATGACTGTTCACCAGACCATCAAAGTAGGGTGAGTGTATATATGTGATATAGGAGTAACTATATAACCATACCTTAGAGTACAGTACAGCAGACCCCAAATGAAAGAAGGGAACAGTGACTCCCAAAGCAGGGGGGGTGTTGGTTCTTACATCCAAAGGAGACGGTTGGGATGAATTTGAACACATGATGTGGGGAGAGGTGGCCAGTCTGTTCAATGGTCGATACCCTACCCAGATGCTTTTTCTCTACATTATATAGGAAGACATTTGGGTGTGTCTCAGCATTGCAACTTATTTATTCAAAGTGTAATGGGAAATATTTTATGTGATCTAACAGTGGGAACTGAACCCATAACCCTGGGGTACTGTCCTGGTTAGCACTCCATTTATTTTAACCTGTCAGCAAAACAGCAAACAGGTAATCCATCAAGCCCTTCTCAGACATATTGGGGAAGTCTTTCTACATTGCTGCTCAACCTTAAGGGAGACCTGATTATACTGAAAAAAGTAACATGGGAAAAAATCTAAATAGTGCAAATGGGGAGTTAGGGACAACTATAATGTGTCTAGCAGTTCAGCTGTTCTTTGTTTATTTGTTTTGGTTGGGGACTCAGGCTCTGTCTACATGTGTGCCTAGGGCGGTTATTCCATCTAGGGGCTTTAGGGCTTAAGATTTGTGACGTTCAGTAAATATGCAGAACTGTTACTCAGTTTCATTCATTTACTGCTCAAGTGCTCAGAGTCCTCATTTGGGGGGGGGAGGCAAGGCAGGGGAACACACCGTGGAGCACCCCATGCCTGTCCCAACAGAGCTGATATGATTATAGACCCATGTTAGAAAAAGGTCACGGTGTGATCTTTTCTTGAATCAACACCAGTCAGATACAATCTATTTTAGGGAGCAGGTGAGTGGACTAGTATGGCCAGAAAGCCTGCATGTTCACAAACTTGCATTAAGTATCTTTGAACTAGGTCTTGTCAGGGGCTTCGATTTTGGTGGAAGGCAATAATTTGTATTGGTTCAGTGTGGGTCATCATTACCTTTTTTTTATATAGCTGTCAAAGTACTCCCCACTTTTGTATTTTGGAAGTCGGTTTTCTAAAAGACTTATCGGCAAAATACCTCTTCTTTCTGAAAATTCTTATTAGACTAGATTTGCCTTCCATGCTTGTGAAACAGACCCACCCATTTGCACACAGCTGCACACTACAGCAGTCAGACTCACTCGTCCTTTTAAGTCTAAAAGTCTTACCTAGCTCAGAGCTGGATATGGACAGGGATTTTTGAAGCTGTACTCTCTGTAGTACCACACTACTCTCTCGATGTGGTCTGGATGAACTCGGATGGATCGAAGTAGCATGCGTCATGGGTCGGGTCAAACTCAGAGGTTGTGCTTGCCACTACATGCCATGCCAGAGCTAGACACTGCCCAGCTGCTGCCAGAGCCTGCTAGCCTACTGTTTCTGCTGTCACTGGTGTGTGCTGCGGTGCCACTTGGGTCAGGTCTCAGAGCCGAGGAAATAAATAAAAACAAGATGGCTACAGTGCAGTGTGCAATGTGCAACAACACTAGAGAACTAGTGAAGAACACTTTGTTGATTGGTGGGGAGTCGGTCGGGTCACAGGTGGGACATCGCAGGGTGTCCGCAAATCAGATGATGGATCGGAATCTGGAATATCATCAAAGAAGATGGGCAGGTCAGGAATGACTACCTCTTATAGGCCTCTGTGACTGTCTAAACTTGGGTTTGAAAGAACCACTGCCAGTCCACCACCAGTGATTGGACAGGTGCCCCCCCCTTCACTTAACTGAGTGACTTTAGGATGGTAAATCACCTAGCAGTGACGTGAGTGATGACTGGTACTGAAAGATGGGGAGGGGGGAGCTTAGCCCAGTAGCCCACCAGGCACTGATCGCTCACTGTTCACAAGCCTACAGCATGATTGCTGAAACTTGGCTTGATTAGGATTGGCTGTTGGGTTAGCAGCAGATGGCAGGCGAGATAACGGTGTGATGGCATGACAACTGCGTGGGCTCTGAAGTGGTGCAGCTCCAATCAGGTATTCAGCAACTATTCAGTTTAATTGTATCTACTTGATTTGGGCTCCCAGTCTCTGAATAGGTGACAAAAGCAGCCTGAGACTGCATAGTTTTTTATGGCCAGCAAAGGATTAAAAACAAAAGACATCCCCTACATAGCGGTGCCAGATTGGGATGAGAAAAACACTGTCACAGCAGAGGGCCAGGAGCAAATAGCTCTGACATTCACACATGTTAAAATTTTTAACAACGTCTGCCTGCCAGTGCTCCCAAGTCTCAGTCTCAATAAATTAATGTGTGTGTGTGTGTGTGTTTTGGGAGGGGGGTGTCTGTTTGACTCCAAACCTGACTAAACTTGGCTGTATTATTTTGTGTTGTTGTTGTTCACTAGCTCCTGCATGACCCATCTGCGCAGCCATAGCCTGAATTAACAGAATTTTCTGATGTTTTGAACCAGTTGAAAGTGAGGGGTCAAACTGTACTTCCTGACCCCATACTGTGAAATTGAGGGGTCAGCTGACACCCCTACCCTGTCCGCCACCTATAATTACTTTATTCGCATGTGTCCGCACGTCCTGGTTTGTCAGTATCACTAACACCACTCATGGGACTGAGGATGGTCACAGCAAATCTTAACACTGAACATTACGGTCCTATTCATTTGAGCCACTGGTCAGGTCACCGAACACAGTTTGGGTGGGGTCTGTGAGCTCTGAAGATGAACAGGAGCTCCGAGAATGAAAAGCCAGCCTGTCCCTTATTTGAAAGGTAAGGCTCGATCATGGTGAGGACTGACATCTGCAGTTGCTTTTGATTATTTCTGTAGTATGGTGCCAAAGTATTGCTTCTGTCATTAACGTCACACATTACTAATGGGATGGAAGTTCCTTGCAGTGATAGGCACTTGAAGATATCATCGGCAATTGAGAGTAAGAAGATTGTGGGCCGAGATATGATTTCCCCGAGATGTAATTAGCACAAATAGCAAGTGCTGAACTGACCACGCATACATTAACCATGCCAATTTTTCTTGCGTGGACTTAACATGGAACCCAATTTGCCGCAACAATCAGGGGCCGCCCCGGCATCAGCTTACCCAATGAGAAGCTGATGCTGCAATGACAGGGCGCTCCCTGATTGCAGCAGTCAAATCATTTCAAGTTGGTGGCAGGCTTGCAATCCAGTGTCACTGCCAGCCTGTGCTTTCACTGGTGATAGACAGCCGAGCCTCAAAAAACAGTGGCGGCATTGGGCACAACACTGCCACACCTCCTCAACCTGCATCTTCACTAAGCTGTCAAAACATGTTTCTTGACATGCCCGCAACAAACATAAAAATGAAGAGAGGTGTTGCTGGTATCAGTTGTGGGGGGCTTGGGAAGTACAAAGTTGCATGGCAGCATTAAAACTGAAGATTGGGACTGCCGGTATTAGCTAATGAGAGTACTGTACTGAGATGCATGGTGGCATAAAAATGAGGACAAGTGTAGGGGTCCAGAAGTAGTGAGTTATACAGCGGCATTAATGAACATAAAGACTGATGCTGCCAGTATCAGTCGGTGGGAGGCAGAGGGAATACAAAGCCACATGGTGGCAATTAAAATTAAAACTGGTGCTACCAATATCAGTGCTGTGCCATACAGTTATAATGACGAGCATTCACGGAAGACCTCATTAAGCAAACAAAGCCTCCCAGACTAATAGGACTCTCTCACTCTTCCTTCTTTTTTAATCAATCAATCAATCAACATCTTTATTTTTCCAGGCAAAACACCATTGAGACAAGCCCATTTACAAGATGAACCTGGGAACAATACAGTAGCCTGATGGGTTATAACCTAAGACATATAGTAAGCAATTATAATAACAGTATAAATGTACAAGGCATACACAGGACAAGGAGGTACATGAAAAATGCAACAGGGTAAGAGTCACTAGCAAGCTATTTACATAGGTTCTTAGGAAGGTCAATGATTCAATACATGTATACACAGTTTTAAGCACATTGAGTGAAGGTTACATGAAGATTTGCATAACTGTAGAATGACAGGGTCTATATGACCTATGAGCAGCATACTGGAGAGTACATACTACTCGTGATTACATTGGTGTGGTAATGACAAGACAGATAGGGCAGGAAGGACAGCACAGAGGTAAGAAGAGGGAGGTAAGGAATGTAATAGATAGGGGATGGAGGTTATTAGTAAGTGGTATGCTATTCAGAAACAGTGTCTCCTTGATTGATATCCTAGTAGACAAGCCTGATGAAGGATAAGCAATATGAAGGTGGGTTGGCCAATTGAATGCTAATTCTCTATTTGAAACACTGACAGACCTCAGGGAAGGTCTTTAGAAGCATGGCTTTGAATCGGGATAGTGTTACAGGATGAGTTAGCTTTAGGGATTTTTGTATCTTGTTCCAGAGCACTGGAAGGGCGTAGCTAAGTGAGGCTCTGCCAAAGTGCATTCCAACTTTGGGAATAGCAAGGGATATGTAGGTAAGATTTCTAAATGGATAGATACTGGGAGGGGGGCAGATGGGCAGACAGCCTATAAGATACTGAGAAAGCTTGTGAGTTATGGCCTTGTAAGTCCAGAGTATGGTATTTTTTTGCCTTCTCAAGCTAAGTGAACTCCAACCTATGGAAGCATAAAGGGCACAGTGGTGAGTGGAGTAAGGTGCATCAGAGATAAACCTGAGGGCTCTGTGGTAAAGGGTGTTGAGTTTGGAAAGAACCAAGCTGATGTTGTGGCTATACAAGAAGTCTGCATAGTCCAGAAGTAGCATGAAAGTAGCCTGGACAAGGAGTTTTCTAGCCTCCTGGGTTAGTGAGAATTTGTTGCAGAAGAAGATGCAGAGTCTTTGTCTCAATTTCTTGGTAAGCTCATCTAAGTGGTCAAGAAAGGACAGCTTAGAGTCAATCCCAACCCCCAGATATTTGAATTTCTTCACGAACTCCAGTTTTTCACCCAGGAAGCTGATGATTTGGAGGTTCGTGTCAGCTAGGTTGTTTTTTGTAAAAAGGACTAGGGGAGAGAAAAGCATGGCTTTGTTTGTTTGCATCCAGTAGGAGTTTCAGGTCAAGCAGATTTTTCTGAAGGACTTCAAATTCATTTTGGAGGTCCACACAGGCGCGCGCCGGTGTTAATCTGTCAATGTAGAGCACAGTGTCATCAGCGAAAAGGTGTATTTTCACCGACTGAAGACTATTATATATTTGGTTTATATAGATAGCAAAGACCAGTGGGCCAAGTATTGACCTATGAGGCACTCCTCTTAGGAGTGTTTTTTTTTGAGATATAACGTCTTCAGCCTTTACCTGCTGATCTATGTCCGTAAGGTAGTTGGCAAACCAACTTAGTGCCTGGTTATCCACCCCAACTTTCTTCAAGGTCATTAGGAGCAAATCATGATCCACCGTATCGAAGGCCTTATCAAGGTCTAGAAACAGGGTGCAGATGTGATGTTTGTTGTCAAGAGCAATCTGCCAGTCATTTATGACCTTGGCGAGTGCAGTTGTAATACTGTGAAGTGGCCGGAAACCAGACTGGATCGGGTTTAACAAGCTGGAGTTTTCTAGGTGCATTCTGAGCTGCTCATTAACCAATTTCTCCAGTAGTTTAGACAGAACTGAGAGCAAGGAAATAGGACAATAGTTATTAAGGTCACAGGGCTCCCCTGATTTAAATAAAGGAATGACATACGCTGTCTTCCAGATCTTAGGAAGGGTACCTTGGTTGAGAGAAAGGTTAAAAAGGTAGGTAACAGGAGGGGCCAGTATAAAGTAGGCTAGCTTTAGAAAAAATGGCTTGATCAGATCTGCACCTGCACTTTTCTTTGTATCAAGATTAAGGAGAATATCCTCGACTTGTTTAATGGTGACTGGTTGGAACAAGAAAGCAGTGCATGGCACCTGAGTAGTTGAATTTAGACATTTGGAGATCTGGCTTTGCAGCTTTGATCTGATGACATTTGATGGATATGTGTCAAAGGCCATCCCTGCCATGGCAAAATGGTTATTGAGGAGGTCAAAGATGGCATACTTGCCAGTGGTGTGAGTGCCACTAGAAGAGATTTTTGTGGGAAGTGTACTGGGAGAACTATGGCCTTCGATCTCTCTTAGGGTTTTCCAGAATCTACTGGTTGAGTTGGTGGATGCATCTAGCTCTGCACGGAAGTAATTAGATTTAGCAGCTCTAATGAGCTTTGTACAGCTATTTCTTGCAGTTTGGAAGGCAGACCAATCAATAGCCAACTTAAACTTTTTAGCCCTTTTCCACAGGGCCACTTCATTCTGAGGCCACTTTGTTTTAACAGCAGAAAAAACTACTGTCGGGGAGCCCCTCAAGACAGTTGTGCTAGGCAACAGATCTAGTTCTGGGGTTCCCGTTCTTATTCATCTGCACCAGGTGTTGGATTTTGTGTTTGGGGCTCTCTCTTCTTAAGACTAAAATACACCAAATTGGGGCACTCAGAACAATAATTCAGGTACAAATAACACTTTTTGTCTTTGTCCTGGCTTGCTCCATCTTGGTTCATCCCTGGGCCTCATACTCTGGGACTTACTCTGCTGCCACCGGCTTTCACATTGGATTGCCCCAAGCTCTGGGCCATTGGTGAAGCCACCCCACAACTCCCCAAATGTTGCAACAGAGTTAGTCTGGTAGCAGAGTGCCTCATCCAGCTGCACGTGGTTCAACTGGGGATGGACATCATCCTGCCTTGGCTGGAGGATTTCAGCCAGTTGTTGAGAGGTGTGGCATGCAATGACATAAGGGCACAGGTGCCCACATCTGACACACCTCCCAGAAGCTACCAACATTGGGCTGTGATGTCCCTGGCCTCCACCAAGGTCCAGTCAAGCAAAAAGAGCTATCCTACCCTCCCCCCCAGAGGAGTAGAGCGGTTCATAGTATGCTCGATTTTCCTCCCCCCCTGCTGACCCCCAATGCTCTGAGACTGCTTCTGATCCTGGGTCACTGGTGTGATGGCACATGAGGCATGGTGCCTCGGACTCCACACCACCAGGCCTGCACAAATGGCATTTAAGAAGAGTCACATTATCGACTCAAAGCACTGAGGATCCAGTGCTGTGTGTTTTGCTGTTATGTTTAGTAATACAATTACTGTGCAGTCTGCATATTGGCTTATGTGTTATCTTTTCCTGAATTTTCCTCTGTACAGCATGCAGTGCCAGAAAGATCTCGCACTGGGGCCCTCACTCCTCAGGGGCTCCCCTGTAGAGCTGCACCAGGTAGACCACTGTGTTTGGGGCTCCCACTCCTCAGCAGTCCCAGAGTATAGTAGTGCCAGGTACAACTAGTGTTGGGGCCCCCACTCCTCAGGTTCCCCTCTGTAAAGCCATGCCAGGTGAAAGATCTTGTGTTGGGCTCCTACTCCTTAACAGCCCCCCTCATACAGCCACAACAGGTGGCAGACTTTGTGTTCAGAGCTCAGGTTCCTAGGGAGCATCCTGATAGCAAGCTGCCCTTGTGTTGTGGCTTCCACTCTTGGAAGCCCTCCCCCATAGAGCTAAGCAAAGTGGTGGCCCATGGACAGGGTATAAACCTTCCACAGCCACAAATCAACAGCAACCGACACTACAGCAACAACAGTGCCAGGTTGCTGTAATGTTGGCACTGGACCCCGGCACTGTTTTCTGGGGTTCTTGCACCCCCTCCCCTAATCAGCTCCAACTTGGAGTTGATTATTTTAATTTGGGGGATGAGAGGCACAGCCCTCTGATGTGGGGTTTGGGGGCAAAACCTCCAGAAGAAAACATGGAAGACAGTGATACCTTTATGCCGATCGTAACGCGGTCGCATGCGCGTTTCACCGTAACGCCAGTTGACAAAAGCTATTTGTCGCGCTACGACATCATAGATCCTTTGACAGCTGCTGCTTGCAAAAAGTTTTACAACGCAGAGAAAAAAAAGTACATTTGCTCCATCAGAGCAGTACACAAATCACAAGAAATACTCATAGTAAGAACATTAAAATAACATATGAACACAACAGCTTTCTCTGTGCATTTTCCAGACTATTGTTTTTTTTTTTAGTTGATTGTCTAACTGCTTAGTTTAGTGAAAAATACTGCTGGAGAGTGGTTGGTATTTGGGAAGAGACTGAGGATTCAAGGGCAGAAATAGGTTGAGGACAACCATGCCTCTCAAAGGTTCTCTCTTGGTGTGATACCAACATGTTTACTGCACCTTTGGAAAGCAATGGTGTTGAAAATGCACAAAAACAGACGATTTTACATTTGTGCAATTTTCACTAAATTGAGCCAAACCTGGCGTAAATTTTGCCAACACTTTTTCATTCAGATATTGGAAGTTTTCCCCAAACTACACATTTTAAAAAATCTGAGAGTCTAAAAATTCACAATTGTTGAAAATAGTGCCATTCTTAACAAACTACACATTTTAGAAAATTAAATTTTTTAAGGTGCAGTTTCAATAAAAATGACCCCCTTTGGGGGGGGGCACTAATGAACAGCTTAGGGAACTGTAAAATCTCGCTTCAGCTCCGTCTCCACGGGTCTCTATAATGATTAAAGCTGGTGAATACGGAATTAGAAAGTTGGAAAAACTGCTACAGGCTTCTCTCCAAGGGTACAATGGGTAAATATCTGGTCCCAAATGTGGGGAAAGCATCATGAAATGCCTCTAAAATAACGAGGAAAGCTTCAACTGCCAGCATGTCTGAGGGCCTGAGTATAATCGCACGCTCAGCGCCGGAGATGGAAGTGATGGGAAGAACAGTGACAACCCATGTGTTGGTGGCTATCTCCCCCAAACTGAACACAATCACAACTAAGATTTCCGAACTCCCTTAGCAGATCTTGGGCCAAGCAGCTGAAATAGTGGAGGTTGAGGTGCAGATCTCGAGTCTAGAGGACCGCACAGAGCACCTTCCAGACACTATTCAGGATCTGCGGAGGGAGTTGTGGGAAGTAAAAGAACAGTTGGACTACCAAGAAAATTATCAGAGGAGGAATAATCTTCAGATTTGTGGGCTCTTCGAGGGCAAAGATGGGAATGCTCTGGAGGACTTTTGTGTCAAAATATTGCCGAGTCTGCTGGGGCTGGAGCTGAAAGGAGGGCAGTACAAAATCGAAAGGGTGCACAGAGCTTTGGCGCTGAAACCAACCACAGAAGAGCCCCCACACCAGATTATCTTTCACTTGCATAATTACGGGGACCACCTGGTCATATGGTATGCCTTTAAAAAGAAGAAGGAAGTGGTGTACCTGGAAGCCAGACCATGGGTGTAGCCAGGCATACTCCAAGCACTCCATGGTGTGCAATTTTATTTAAGCGGGGTAGCAAATAGGCTCTGAACTGCTTCCTTTTTCCATGAAAACTAACAAGAAAATACTGAACCTTTCTGTAATTTTATTCATAGGGGTCAATACTAGAAGGAATGGTCACTAATACTCTCTTTGCATCCCAAGGACAATACAACTTTACAGGCTCTGGGCTGGTATGTGGGTGTCTTAGGGAACAATGCATGGCATTTGTATTTACCCATGCATGGCAACAACCATTGTCGTGAGATCCAAAAGTTGTATTTATTGTGCCAAATGAGGCAACAAACACGGTCCTGGTGTACATTTGTATTTTGTCTGGCTACACCCGGGAAGGGGGGGGTAGCAGTGAATCCACTTGGTGTGCAGATCTGAAATCCCTAGCTACACCCCTGAGCCAGACTGTTTCGGTACCAGGATTTTTCACAGCTCCTGCAGAGAAGGAGAAGGCTATTCAACCCAGTTCTAGATGCCCTGAGAGTGAACAGAGTGGATTTCCAGTTCCTCTACCTGGCCATGGTGAAGATTTGACATGAGGGTGTGGCATACATGTTTCATGAGGTTGACAGAGTGCAGCAGTTCCTGAATGGTTTGGAGAATAACAGACATAGAGGACCAGTGTCCGGACCTGCAGAGGCTCCAGATAAGTGATTCAGTAGCTCCTGGGTAGACTCTGTTTTGGGGTAAAGAAACATTCAGACATGGAATGCTAGCTGATATACGCTGTGTGTGAGGGCCCAGAGGGATGAGGGGGGAAGGGAATTGACTGGCCGGGAAGAACCGCAGGGCGATCTTAAGTAAATTGGTTTAAATAATTATGTCAGTGGTGAAATGACCAAGATCGCTGATAAGAGGGGGCCATTTGGACAATAGGCATGGTTTTGGGGCCTGATATAAGCTGGGGAAGGGAAGTTAGGGGTCTGCATGCCCGTCTGAAGCCCTGTAGGAGTTCACTGGATCTGTTTGCTGTGGAATTAGAGGAGCCATGAGGCAGAAGGCCGGAGACCTGATCGGATGCCTAGAAATTAGCAAAGCATGTGGAAATATGGATTTTTTCTTTGAACTAAATGTACATTTGGGCATGTGATATGATGTGTGATATGGTTAATGGGGGGGATTGAGTGCAAATACAATTCTGAGGTAAAGCAATCATGGGGGGATTCTGGGGGACTTCAAGGGTCAATATGTTTGCTGTGGAGGGTAAAATAAAGAGGCATAATGCATGAAAGGGGCCAAGACACTGGGAGAGAGGGGGAAGGGTCTGGGACATCAGGAGGAGAGCTGAATTGGTCTGGCTTCTTCTGGGAAGGAATGGATTATGGCTGTAATGGTCTCTTAACCCCTTTTTTTTTTTGCAGGTAATGTCCTCTGGATTGCAGAGCATGGAATCGGTAGCCGTGACAGATGCTTGGGAGAAGGGGGGAAGAGTCCAGAGACTGGTATCCTCAAGCTGCAAGGATAGGGGTAAGTAGGGACCTCATGATCCAGGGGTAGGGGACCTTAAGGGGTGGCATGGGTAGAAGGGCTATATCAGCCTTGGAGTGAAGGTGCGGATTGGTGGGATGGTCAGAGAGGAAAATAAAGGTTGTGGGATGAAACCAGTGGGAAGAGATGAATTGTAAATCGTGGGGAGGCAGGGAGGGACTGAACCTGTACTTAAAACTGCTTGACACAGTAAACTACTGGGGGTAGATTTAATTTTTTCCTCCAGGTCCCTGAAATGGAAAAGGGACATAGGAGGACACTGTTGCAAGTGATTTGGGGGACAGGAGATTACAGGTTAAAAATAAAAGAGATATGTTGTTAAAAGTTATGTTTTTGTTTGTACAGATGTTTCTGCAAAAGTTAATATACTGCCTGTTGCGGGAGTGGTTGGCTTGGGGTTAGGGAAGGGGGGTTACATGGCAAAAGATATCTAGGAATAGGCAAACCCGAGGGTCGAATATGTACGATGTATGAAGAAAAGATTAAAACACTCATCTTGAGGGGAAAGCGGAGGGATGTGCTATAACTATAGATGGATAAATGTCAAGGTGATTATATCATGGAATATTAGAGGCTTTAATAACCCCATAAAAAGGAAAAAGGTTCTTCAGGCATTACAATAAACAGGCTCAGGTGGCACTGTTGCAGGAGACCCATTTGAGCCCGGATGAACAAAAGAAATTGGTGGGGGGATGGGTGGAGGCATGCCATGCTGCTGCTTATACATCTCATAAAAGGGGGGCGGCAGTGCTATTTCATAAGAATTATCCAACTGAGGTCTCAAGAGTGGTAGCTGATCCTGAAGAGGGCAGGTATATTTTTGTCCAGGGCAAAGTGGGCCAGGGGCAGATAACATATGCCAGTGTAAATGCTCCCTCGGTGTTCAATACAGAATTTTACAAGAAATTGCTGGATGTCATAATACGGGAGCAATTTCTCAATTTGTGTCTGGGGAGGATTTTATTTGTGTAATGGAGCCTAGCCTGGACCACTCCAGGGGACTGGGAAGACATGAACGTGCAGTTAACCAATGGAAACAGGGGTTAGTGGATTTGGATTTAGTGGATGTTTGGAGGGTCATAAACCTGGGGGCCAAAGAATACATGTTCTACTCCAGCCCGCATGGAACATGGTCCATGCTGGACTACATATATGTAACGAGGGAGGGATATGGAAGGGTGTGGGATGTGGCACATGGGCCTATATGTATATCTGATCATGCTATGGTGGTACTGATTAGATTCCTAGGGGAGAGAGTGACACCCTGCCCAGGATGGTGTTTCCCCACGTATCTAATGTTTTCTGAAAAGTTTAGAGACTTTTGAAATAACAGTGGGGATTCTATAAGGAAACTAATGAGATATCAGCCCCATCTAATGTGATGTATTGGGAGGTAGGGAAGGCATACATGAGGGGAGCAGTAATTGGATATGTTAGCAGGTACAAAAAACAGAGGAAACTGCACAGGCAGAACTTGGAGCAGCAATTAAAAGATGTTGAATTGAAACTGATTTTGCAGCCAACGGACCAGCTTGGGGGAGGAAATGCTTGAACTGCATGGGGCACTTAATTTGTTGTTAACTGGGGAGGCCAGCAAGTCTTTATTTTATGCTAGACAAAGCCTATAGGAATGGAGGAACAAACCAGGTGCTGTCTTGGCATGTCTAGCGAGAGGGCGTATAGGTATGACAGTGGTAACTGAGATAAAAGATGGGAGGGGTCAGTTACATAACCAGAGTGAGGAGATACAGGGGGCATTTGTGGCATTCTATAAAAACCTATATAAATCAGAGTGTAGGGGTTCACTACCACAGATGGCACAGTTCTTGGGAAAGGTGAGATTCCCGTGAGTTTCTGATGTACAGAGGGAACAATTAGGTGGGAAAATCACAGTGGAAGAGATTAGAAGGGCCATGGCACTAATGAAGCAATTCAAGGCAGGGGGTCCTGATGGTTTTGTTATGGAATACTATAAGGAACTAAAAGAAGAGTTGGTGGGGGCCATGGCAGGGATATTGGAGGAGGTAGGAGAGGAGCAGGGACTACCAGGGACTTGCTTTCAAGCCATGATTTGCATGCTTCCCAAGCCGGGTAAGTGTCCAAGTGAGTGTGGGTCTTACAGGCCAATATCACTTCTCAATTGTGATGTGAAAATATTTGTGAAGGTGTTGGCCCGGAGATTGGAAGTGATCTTTTCGACACTGGTCCATCTGGACCAGACGGGATTTGTACAGGGAAGACAATCTTACCACAATATGAGAAGGTTACTGAACGTAATACATTGGAGCATTCGGCACTCTGAAAAAGTGGTGTTGCTATCCATGGATGCCGAAAAAGCATTTGACTGCATAGAGTGGGCTTACCTCTTTGAGGTATTGAAGAAATTTGGGCTTGGGGATGATTATATTAACATGGTCCGAATGCTGTATACAAAGCCAAGAACACAGGTGTTGGTTAACAGGGGTGATCAGATATGTTTGACCTGTATAGAGAAACAAGATAGGGATGCCCATTGTCCCCCCTCCTGTTCGCCTTGGCCATTGAACCGCTGGCTAGCAGGACTAGGGAGGATGCTAGAATACAGGGAATCATAGGGAAGTCAGGGACCCAACATAAACTGACCCTTTATGCAGATGATCTGCTGCTGTTCACCGCGCACCAGGAAACCACCATACCAGCCTTGTTGGAGGTGGTACAGGAGTTTGCTGGCTTCTCAGAGTACAAGCTCAACCTTTCCAAATCAGAGATGTTTCAGGTTAAAGGACCAGAGGGGGGAAGGGTTAGTAACACATGGGGATTTATGGTGGTTAAAGATCACTTTATGTACCTAGGAATTAAAGGGGGTAATGACCTGGCGGGTTTGTATGAGATTAACTATGGACCACTGCTGCAAACACTTAGGGCAGACATGAAAAGATGGAGGGCACTCCTCATTTCTTGGTTGGGCCATATAAATCTACTTAAAATGAATGTGCTCCCCAGAATTTTATACATAATGAAGATGCTGCCCATGGGTCTGACTAATAAAGATTATAAAGCACTGGACAGAGAATTTAGTGGGTTTATCTGGCAACATAAGAGACCTAGGATGAGCTTACTGAGGCTAAAGGGTAAGATGGAAAAGGGGGTCTCAATATCCTAGATTTAAAGGGATATGCATTGGCCATGCATACCAGATATATCCAAGACTGGGTACACGGGGGGCGAGTTGGGTGGCTCTAGAAGAGGCAGGTACACAGGTGCATCTGACAACCTACTCAGAATCAGGAGGAAGGAAGTTATACCATAGGCAACAGAACCCAAATCCATTAGTGGGATGGACCCCAGAAGCATGCGAACAAGCTAGGAAAAACAGAAGGGCAGAAAAGGCGGTTACAGGCCTAGTGCCAGTGGCAGGCAATCTGGACTTTTTGCCAGGGCTGGAAGGTGGAGGATTTGTGGTATAAGAACAAACAGGGATGAAGTGTCTAAGGGATCTATGGAGAAGAGGGGGGGTTTCGCACTGTGGAAGAGTTGCAGGAGATATACAGTATCCCTGCCACGAATAGATATCAATACTTCCAGATTAGAGCATTCAGTATAGCCCAGAAGGGACAGGAACCCCACTCAAAACAACTTGAGCACTTAGAGGGTTTGATTTGGACTGCGAGGGTGAATCCCAAGGGGCTGATAGCCAGGGCAGTTAAACAGGACAGGGACTTGCTCCCAGATGGATCTACTGAGGTCAAAGGGCTATGGGAGATGGACCTAGGAATGAAGATCACTGTGGAGAATTGGGAGATGGTTCTACAATCCCATATGGGATTGCTGATGTATAATAAATCTAAAGAATCTCAATTTAAATTTCTGCACAGACTATACTGTCCTCCAGCGTTGGTGAACAAATTTCACCAAGCGATCTCACCCATATGTGGGAGGAGCAATGCAGCTAGGGGTACCTACATTCATTACTGTATTTCTGGGAATGCTCACAGCTGAGGCCCTTCTGGACCAAGATAGCCCAGGCTGTGATGGGAGCACTACATATACTGGTGAAGGACACGGCAATATGACTTTTGTTTGGGATGGAGGTCACTGCAGGGGAAGACTGGGAGGCATATCCCCAGAATGATTCTGGTCCTTTTGGCATTGGCAAGACATTGCATCAAAACACATGGGTATCATATGCTAAACCATACACAGGGCAATGGAAAAAGTTGATTATAAATACCTTGGCACTTGATAGATTAATGTTCCAAAGATATGGGAAGGAGGAACTGTTCTTGTCTAAATAGGGACCGAATATAAATTCACTTCTAGTAGGGGAGGCCATGGTGCCGAGGCAGGGAATAACATAAATGACTGGGGGTCTGTTCTATTCCAGCCAAAGAAGTGAATCTGAGTACATTGAAGATACAGATACCTGTGAGCAGTGAAGTGGAAAAGAGGCGGTGACAATATCTCTGAAGTGGCTCACAAGTAAGAACAGATTTCAGGTACAGGGTATGTGATTATTGAAATAGGGTGGGGGAATTGCAAAATCCATATCTTACGAACATATGTACGAACATGCGAAATTTGCCAGCAGATAAAGGTCTAGAGGGCTATCAAGTCTGCTCGAATGTGCAGCTAGCACCCCTTATTCTGCAGCTGCCCCTCCCTTCCACCCTTCCCCTTCATTAACCCTTCCCCTTTCCCTGTCCCATCCTCGTTTGAAGCAGTCCACTGTTCTACTGCATACCACTTCAGGAGGTAATGCATTCCACCCGGCCACCACCCTCTCTGCAAAAAAGCGTCTCCTCATCTCCCTCCTGAACCTTCCTCGCTCCAGTCTCATATCATGGCCCCTGGTGTCCCTCCCCTCCCTTACTTTGAACAGCCCCTCTGTACTTGTCTTGTTTATTCCTTTCATGTATTTAAAGGTTTCAATCATGTCACCTCTGTCTCTCCTCTCCTCCAGTGAGTACATGTTCAACTCCTTCAACCTCCTCTCGTATGATCCGTCCCCCTGCCCCTTGATCACCTTTGTAGCTCTGCGCTGCACCTCCTCCAGTAACTTAATGTCCCTTTTCAGATACGGACACCAGTACTGCACGCAGTACTCCTGGTGTGGTCTAACTAATGACCTATACAGTGGCAGAATCACCTCCTCCCTCCTCAAGGATATACCCCTTGCAATATAACCCAGCATTTTGTTGGCCTTTGCAGCTGCCTTCCTACATTGTGCCGAGTTGTTCATTGACCCTGTAATGAGCACACCCAGATCCTTCTCCTCCTCTGTCTGGGCTAGCTGCACTCCCCCTAGCTGGTAACTCCTCCTTGGGTTCTTCATCCCAAAATGCAGCACCTTGCACTTTTTGGCATTAAAGCCCAGTTGCCAGGTGTCTGACCAGGTTTCAAGCTTTGTCAGATCATCCTGCAACCCCTGCAATCCCCCTAGGTCATCCATCACTGCACCTACCTTGGTATCATCAGCAAACAGACTGATCTTGCTCTTGATGTCCCATGATATGTCTGCAATGAATATCCCAAACAACACTGGTCCCAACACCGAGCCCTGTGGAACACCACTCGTCACTGCCCTTAGGTGTGAGAGCTCCCCACCCACCACCACCCTCTGTTGCCTTCCCTGCAGCCAGTTTCCTACCCATCTCACCAGCTTTGCACCAAACCCTGTGCCTACTAACTTCTTTCCCAGCCTTCCATGTGGCACTGAGTCGAATGCCTTACTGAAGTCCAGATACAAGACATCCACTGCATGGCCCCTGTCCAGTTGCCTAGTTACCCAGTCATAGAACTCGACCAGGTTGGTTTGGCAGGATCTGCCACATATGAAGCCATGCTGTCTGCTGTCCTGTAGTCCTTTGGCCTCTAGGAGGGCCACCAGCCTCTCCTTCAGGATGGTCTCCATTAGCTTACCCACGATGGATGTGAGGCTCACTGGTCTGTAGTTTCCCGGTTCATCCTTGGGGCCACTGTTGTGGAGGGGCACCACATGAGCCATCCTCCAGTCCTGAGGTACACATTCCGAATGTAGTGAGGCATTAAATAGGTCTGCCAAAGGTCCTGCAAGGACCTCTGCCAGCTCCTTCAGTACCCTGGGGTGGATGCTATCTGGGCCTGGCACCTTGTCCACCCTCAGTGCCTTCAAACCCTCTTGAACTCTGCTCTCTATGATTTCCCCATCTGTCACCACTTCCCACCCTGCTTCTGCCATTTCTCCCATCTTGGGTGTCACCCCTCTCTTCTCTTTAGTAAATACTGAGCAGAAGTACTCATTTAGTGCTTCCGCCTTATCGCACCTGGCTTCCACCCATCCCCCCTCTTTCCTTATCCTTACTATGTGGTCCTTACAGCTCCTTTTGTCCCTGATGTACTTAAATAATTCCTTCTCCCCCTTCTTAATGCCTTGTGCACTTGTGTACTTGGAAAAGTAATGCATAAACATAAGAGCATACATGCACGTACATAGATGAGACATGAGCCTAGATAATACCAATGTGGGGGGATGAAAAGGGAGGGGGTGTACAGTATGTGGGAATGTGAATGTAAAAAAGGAGGTAGAACTAAGGGAAGAAAGAAAAGGAATGGAGACTGTTCTGCATTATGATGAAATATGTAATGTAAAGTTATGGCAGATTCCCTGATGTTGTGAAGGGGGTTTGCGGCAGGATTGTAACAGAATCTCGATATGTGTCTGCTCTACCTTAATAAAAGATTTTTAAACAAAAAAAATGAAACCTTTTTTTAAACACAGTGTTCTTGTAGTTCTTGAAATTGCAAAAAATATGTGCAACTGACCCAATTTTGTGAAAAGTGCAAGGAATAGAGTTTTCTAAGTTCCCCTGGCACCAGCTTGTCAATGCCAAAAGTTCACTGTTGCTATTGCTATTGTACTGGGTGGGGCTGACCAGGCTTTTCATTTCAGTCCAGGAACAGAGCCATCTCCCCACCGCCACCCCCAACACACTACTGTGATGAAACACCTGCTTGAATGTACTGTAATAACATTAGTAGTTTTAACCCCCTGGTTAAACAACAAAGAACCAGATGAATTATCCACACTGAGGAAAAGGAGGCCTCCCCTCAGGTCAATGATGACAGGCAGACACTGGCTGCCTGTATACATTTTTGTTTTTGTAACCCCCCCCCTGCAAATGGGGGTTCCCAAAAGTCTTCCAGGAGCTTGCCTGAATGCTCCAAGTCTGGGCGGTGTTCGGCGTCTGAGCTATTTAAATGTGGTTCCAAGCAAGTGCTATTTGAGGCTCCGCGTACTGTCTCTGTAAGAGCTGTCTGCTTGCAGACTTAATTAGTTTGTATGGGGGGACTGTGTATTTAATGCTTGAATCCCACCTAAGCTGCGGAGAATTCGCTCCATTTCTGCAGTCGCTAAGAGTGCAGAGGGAGCCTAAATGAAAGAAGTAACTATTTGCCTGAAACCAGTTAGAGTGTTAAGTAAAATGCAGTTTGTCTAACCTGCCTTTCTTGCAGCTGGGACTCTGTGTGTGTTACCCCTCCATTTTGGACCTAAACTGTTGTGCTGGGCCAGTTGGGTTAAGGGTTCCCTAAAATGGAGCCTGTGGATGAATCAGAACTTGGACTCTTAATTTTGAGCTAGCCACAAGGGGATTGTATGGGCAGTGACTCTGGAAAATGTAGTTTTGACCTTGGTGCCTTTTTCTGCCAACAGAGGGAGTGTTATTGTGAGTGACAGCTGAATCAGCCAACATAATAGTGTGGAGCTAAAGGAAATGCCCTGCTCTGTGACTGGAAAGATCAGATCAGTTATGGCAGTGAAGGGAGAAGGAGCTGTGTGCTTCTACGGTGTATAGTTTCACGCAGGAAGCTCGTGTGAGGCCCTGAGTTTTGGTCTGCAGCCTTTGTGAGTGCCAGTTTGGACTGAATCTGAGTTGTGAGGAGAAAGAAGCACTAGAAGTGTGGAAATCAGGCTCACCCTGTAGAAGACTGGAGAAACTGCTGAATCGCGCTCGGTCTGTCAGGAACTGAAGCTGCTGTGTGTGCTCCCGGGTATTTTGCAGTAATTGCTATTGGGATCAAGGAGCAGCCTGCCTGGTACAGTACTTTCCTTTTACATATAAATTTGCACAGTGCTTGTGGGGAATCGCTATTTCAAATCCCCTGTACAGTGAATTGTGTGCTGAAGCTGGAAGAAAACCCACAACTTAATTCGGACTACATCAGTTTGCTATCAACTGCAGTGGAGTTCAGTCACAAGGACCTTGTCCTCATGCCCTGCTCTTCTGGCAATCCAGAGGGACATTCTCCATCCGATCCTCAGCTTGGGTGTTGTGAGTACAAATCAGGGTTTTCCCCAGCAGCTTGTTTCCAATCACAAGTGTGTCACCTAATTCTTGTTGTTTCACTGTTTCATGGACTGAGCCCTCTGGCTCTGGATTACAATTGGGTGTTGTGCATATATTTTCTTCTGCAGGGCCCTATCCATCTGCACCTGCCGGCCATCCCCGAGCAACGGACCTGGCTAGTCTCCCCCCCCAATCTGGGTACCCAGAGTGTGACTTTTCAGACCCTGTATGTGTGCACAGTACTGTGATTTAATGCCACCAATTAACCTGATTTTCCCTTCCCGTGTTACTGTCCCCTAAATAAATCAAATTTGTTGCTATACTATATACTGTCTGTGGTGTTGGTACTTATGGAAACAGTATTGTGTTTTGCTGTGTATGTTGTTTAACCTTACTTTACAGGGGGTCCTCAGAGACATGCTGCAGAATCAGCCTCGAGAGTAAGTGGTACTCTATGATTGAACAGTGTGTACATGTGGGGTATTGGGATTGTAACTTCTGTGCATTGTATGAACCACTAGAGGGGGTCTCAGTGTCCCAGAGGGCTGTGACCAAGCTAGTCTAACCACTACAAACCCTGACCTCTGGGTGGAGTCACCCGCCATAGAACCTAGGCCCCTCAACCTGTCAGTAGTCAAGCAGGCAGGGGTAGTAGCCCTTGGGGCTAGCGCCACCTGGGGGTTACATTTTTAAATAACTGTTTGGTCAGTACAGTCCTTGAAAGGGCTTTTTTTGTGAAGTAAACAAGAAAGAACCAGATGAAATATCTAGACTGAGCAAAACAAGGCCCTCTCTCAGTGACAGGTAGGCACTGTCAGAGTGTCCAACACTACCTGAATGGCCACTAGTACCACAGTAGCATAACTAGCCCTTATTAAAAGTTTTTCTTTTTTTTTTTTTTACTAAAGTATAGGATGGTCTGGGATTCTGAACTGTCTGTGACTCTGTGGCCTGGCTGGTCTCCTATCCTTTTTCAAGTTATTTTGGCCAAAATGCCCACTGTACCCACTAATAGCCATTTAATGTCCAATAGTACCACACACCCACTACCACTACTGTAGCTCTTAAAAGGGCTTTTCCTACCGCCAGTCTGGGACTCTGTGGACTGTGTCTGTGTGGCCTGGCAGGCCGCCTATATACTTTTGGCCAAAATACTATGCCCACTATTTATTTATTTGTATTTTGGAATTACCTTTGAGCCAGGGGTTCATTTTCAGGGATTCCACGTCATTACAAAAACGAGCATGAGTACAAAGCAGATCAAAAGATAATAAATAACATACATACTGTGTAAGTAAGTTACAATGGGTATTTACATGTGCAAGTAAAATAATGAAGTGCTAAACAAAAATTAAACAGTGTGGTACAATAGAAAGAAACAGAGAACATAGCAAGACATGTTTTAACAACAGTTCTTTTGTCGAGGTACTAAAATAGGAAAGAATAGCTAGGAAGATGAGAGGAGAGAAAAGTGGAAATCGAGGGGTTGGGTACAAGGGGGGGAAGTATAGGTGAGAGGTGATGGTGGGGCAGAAACTTGGCTGGTGCAGTCTCAGTATTGAGGGGACAGGGAGTATGGAGGGGAAAGAGTAGAGATATTGAAGGAAGGGAGCTAATAAAAGATAGGGAGGGTGGAGGAGGTACAGGGGTTGGGGAAGCAGCAGAGAAAGAGTGGGAGCAGAAAATGGACAGTAAAGAGACAGGAGGAAATGGGGGAGGACTGAGTAGAGGAGGGGTAAGGGAGGCAGCAGTGACAGAATACTACATAGACAGGATGCATTGGAGAGGTCAGCAAGCTAGAAAGTTAGTTTTCAAAGTCATAGTAACTGGTGGAAGCTAGAAGCATATGTCGATTTGAATTAAATGGTCCCAGCGTTATGAAAGTCTTGCCGCAGGGAATTAAGCCAGAGTAGCACCCTGTACTCAATGAGCATTGGCCCTAGAAGATGCAATGGATGGGGATTTGGAAGGTATGGTTGTTTATGCCCTTAGTACTTCTGGCTGTCTTAGAGTAGTGAGGAGATTATGCACTCCCAGGGGGTTAATACCTAGGGCGGCCTTTTTAGTAAGGAGGCAGACCTGCTATTTTAGTCTACACTCCAGATTGAGCCAGGCAAATTGTCCGAACAACGCACAAGTGTGAGTCAGCCTGTCTGCCCCCAAAACAAGTCAACAGGCCTTATTGAGTGTGGTCTTAATCCGTAGGAGTGCATTGAGGGTAGCAGCACCATATACCGAAAGGCCGTAGTCAAGGACTGATAGCACTGAGCGAGGGACGACAATTTTTAGAGCTTTGTTGATTAGGCAGCGCTCGGTATGGTAGAGTAGATACAGTTTTGCATTTGCCATGTGAGCAACATTATCAATGTGGCGTGTGTAAGAGAGTGCAGTCAAGTGTTACACCAAGATATTTGAAACTTTTTACCTTTTCTAATGTGGAATACAGCTTACTGTGAATTTGTAGTTGATGGAATTTGTGTTTATTGTGAGCAGAAGCAAACAACATGGTTTTGGTTTTCTGTAGTTTAGCAGTAATTTAGATTTGAGGAACCATTGTTCTACTTCGAAGAAATTAGACTGCATCTGACATTCGAGCTCTGCACACTAGCCATGAAAAGGGCCTTTTCTAGTAACAAGTAACAGTAGGAAAGTCTGGTCATCTTGATCCTCTGCATGACTTTCTGTCAGACATTTGTTTAAGCTCATTTCTTCCACAGTACTGTCTGTGTCTGAACAAGTGGCAAATCTCTCTCTGACTCAGCAATGCCACATCATGGGTGGCAGAAGTTACTCATTCTGCCGCTTGCAGCCCTCTCTCTCAGACTGTTATTGACTGTAGGTGCATGTAGAGTACAGCACTGCAGTCACATGATGAGCCAGAGAGCAGGCAGTGCACATATGGTGCTGGTGTAGCTGGTGAGATGTAGTTCTAGTGGTGCCATGGCCATGGGGTGCATGTGCGTGCCTAGGAAGCGGGGCTGCCTGCCAGTCTCACTTGGCTGCTAGCCTCATGCCTACCATCTCCCCGACTGAACTCCGTAATGTCGGGGGGGGGGCGGGGACTGATCGCTGTTAGCTGTCACCCGGGTAACATTGCTGCTGCAGAGTGCACTGTTGAGCTTGCCCTACCCTCTCTGCCGACTGTCGAAGTGCCACCACCCACACGGAGCAAGCTAAAGATGGAAGGACTACTGAGGAGGATGAGGTCAAACTTGTCAGCTGAGCCTCCAAGAGGAGCCGTGAGCCAAGGGAGGTGCTCTGAAGTGACGGATTGCTCAGGGAGGGACTGACACTAACGGTCGATTGAGATGGAATGCCTAGAAAAGCAAGTAAGCATTAATGCATAACAGGGTGTGCTGATAATGTAGATTAACACACACCTTGGGGGCATTGTGAGGCACGAAGGCACAGCCCAAGGCCCCGATTTTTCTGCGGCAACTTGATCTAAATTCAGAGGCAAGTCTTCCTGTTGCCACAGAACTTCTTTGGTATTAGTTTCCTATTTCTGCAGAAATTCTGTGGCAGCAGTTAGGGACTTCGGTAGCACTCAGCAACCCCCTCCTCCCCCAAGCACCAGGGTAGGGGAACATTTTAGTTTTTGGGCTGGGGCCTACAAACCAGAGAAGGCTGTCAATTAACTCCTGAGTTCTTAGTATTAGAAAGCAAAAAAATCCACCCCATCCATCTGAGCCCGTTCCCCCCAGCCTAAGAGTCTCCAGGGCCACCAAATTGGAAGGAGTAATATTTTTAGCAGTTCTCAAAACACTTCTGGGACATGAAACCGGAATTCAGGCCCGGTGGTGAAATTAGAAGGATGAGGACAGCACACATCATGAGGACCTGGCAAAATATTTCTACTTCAAATAAAGAGACTCAAGGAGGTTCTCAGGGTGGGGTAGGGAGGGTTGTGGGGCCGAGCTGGATTGGGAGGGGGGTATTTACGCATTTTGATTTTTAAGGTAAATCCCTGGCAGACAAACTAGTGGTCAGGGGCTATTCCAAGATGCAGTTCAGAATTTTGTTTTTAAATTCCACAGAATTCCAAAAAGCTTTCTGCGGAATTTAATATAAACCTTGGAATAGTTTTTCAGGGTTTATATGATCCATGGAACAACCACAATTTATATGATACCTGGAATAATGTTCCTTGGTCAGAGTCAATGTAAACTGCAAATTTGTTTTACTCTCAGTTTATAATGCCTCTTCATTTTTTATTTTATTTATTATGCTTTATCGCCACATCTGCCAGCCCCCATCGGTCCAATCTAGACACGCTCAGCCCTGGCACAGACCCCGGGACTTCCTCACTGCCACACACACCTGGCCTACCTCCTCCCCCGACAGAGACTGAATGGTAGAATGGGAGCAACAGTCTGGACGGCGTCGCAGGGTCTGCAACATGAGGGAGGACATCATCGTGTGACGGTGGAACCTCTATTTTCCAGTTTTCTCCCTTGGAGGCATGTGGTGCAATGACATTATAGTGGAACATCAAATGACTGACATGCCTCCCAAATGTAGTCAGCCCTGGCTGTTGTACCCCAGGCTACCCCGAGCAGTTACCGGAACACCAGCGACTTCCCCACCCTCCCCCTGGAGTAGGAGAGCAGTCCATAGGATGCCTGATCCTTCTCTCCCAGCCAGCACTCCAACTTCCCAGGCTCATTCCCAAACCTCAGTCATCGGCGTTATGAGTGGTACTGCTTTACTGGTGGGCCAGCTAAATACTGACTCTCCAGTATAAACCACGGAGTAATATTCTACAGTTCATGTAAACCATGGAATAATATTCAGCAGTTCATGTAAACTGCAGAATAATATTCTCTGGATTTTCTGCGGTTTACATTTAATTGCTTGTCAATCTCCATGGCCGCGGAATTGCAGAAAAATCGTGGCCTTGGCACAGCCCGAGTGCCCTCACAGCTCCCGGGAAGTGCGTTAATGCACTTATATGATGGGGTATGTTTAAACAACAAAAAAATATCAGAAACGGTGTTTTGTTGCTGTTTAAATACCAGAAAAGGTACTGTATCCTGACACCTTGCTTAATAGTCCCCAACAAAGAATGCTAATATAACCGCTGTGATGCACATACAAAAGTCACAAATCTAGTACTGATAGGATTTGTGTAGGAGTGTGTGAAAAAAGAATTTCGCCAGTGGAACTGAACCGAAAGTTAGACTTTCACTTCTGTGAAAGTTCGGAAATCCATTTCTGAACTTTAGCAGAAATTCCACCTCCCCTAAATCCAAATTCCTCCTGGCTGTAATCCCTGGTGGCTAGTGACTCCTCCACCCACCCGCCCCACAGGTACAGATTAAATCCACGGTGGCTAGCAGTCCCCCCCATTGGATCACCTGCAGGCCACAAGACTTGAAAAAAAAATCGTAACTTATAAATAGCACCCTCCCCGCATGATAGTGCCCAGTGCCCTCATCCACACAGCCCAAATGTCTTTATGTCCTGGTGGCTAGTAGTCCTTCCCCTCCACCCCTCTTATGTCCATAGTCTGTAGTTAAAAAAAAAAAAAAATTCCCTGGTCCAGTGGCTGCTTCCCCAATAGCTCTTCCCTCCCTATCCCCAGTCTCATTGCCAAATCCCTCCCTGGTGGTGTAGTGCCTCCCACCACCCCACCCCAGTAGGAGTTCAACCACCCCACTCCCGCTCCCATATTAAATCCTGCAGCAGGTGCCGGGCAGACAGGAACATCCCTCCTCTCTTCTACGGCCAGTCCGCCCACTGAGCTTTAATGAATGAGCGTGTTCCTGTACATGAGGGTGGGAGCGTGGTGGTTGAACTCATGACTGGGGTGAGTGGGAGGAAATACGACTGGGGATAGGGAGGAGAGCTATTGGGAAAGCAGCCACTAGACGACCAGGACATTTTTTTTTTTTTAATTACAGACATGGACATGAGAGGTAGGGTTACTATCACTATACACAAGGGGTGGAGTGGAGGGGAGGAACCACTAGCCACCAGGGTATAAAGACATTTGGGCTGTGTGGATGTGGGCTCTGGGCACTGTCGGGTGGTGGGGAGAGGTGCTATTTATAAGTTATGATTTTTTTTCCAAGTCTTGCGGCTGGAGGGGGGGGGGGTGATCCATTGGGGAGGCACTAGCCACCAGGGATTTAATGTTGTGTACCTATGGGGTGGTTACAGGGAGGTGCCACTAGCCACCAGGGTTTTTTTTTATATGGGGCGAAATTTCACCCATAACTTTGAAGGACGTTTTCCGCTCCGTCACAGGAGAAGGTTCAGAAACTTCCGTGAAAGTTTCTTTATTTTCTCAGAACTTCCACACAGCGGAAAAGTCTCACTTTTGCCCACCCCTAGATTTGTGAGATTTTATTCTTATTCAAACGCCCATTACATTGTGCACCCCCCCCCCAGCATCAAAAGACTTGGCTCTGCTGACAGTGCAGCCATGCACAGTTGTATGCAAAAATACTGAAGTGGCTAAGAAATCCTTGATCCGCAAGTGGTGTGTGAGAGAGAGAGAGAGAGAGAGAGAGAGAGAGAGATAGAGAGAGACTGAGAGACAGAGAAAAAACAGAGGTGTCTCTCTTTCTCTTTCTCATTGCCCCAGGTCGCCCTGCTTGCACCTTCCCTGTCACATCCTTACTCTTACTGTCTGTGTGTGACAACTGTTATGGTGTGCAAGCAGGGTGACAGCTGAAGGAAACACCAAAAAATAACAATTCATGCACTCCCTCTTCTGTCACCCAACAAATGCAAACTTAGGACAGAGAGAAACACAGAGACAGATGGCTGGTCATCGTGTGTGTGTGAGTGTGTGTGTGTGTGTGTGTGTGTGTGTATGTGTGTGTGTGTAGAAGAAGGTTGGCAAACCAGACTGCTCGGAGGACAAGAACAACCACAGAGAGAGTGAGTACAGTCTTCTGTCCCGCTGAGCTGCTGCTTTTTCACACAGCTGAATGGAGCCTGGGGAGCAGACACAACTGTTCATTCTCTCTCTGTCACATGCATTACCACATTGAGCAGCATGTTCCACGTTTGGCCAGGGTGCAATACCTTCTTTGAAAACCTAAGCGCTGGGTCAGCGGGCCTGTCATTTAATTATAGCACAGGAGGCTAAGCAGCACACACAATCCATACAGTAACAAACAATAATGGTGCAGCTTGCCAGTTGTGGGGCACCAACCTCAAGCACAGTGACAGACGCCTCTTATCTACTTAACTTGATGTTACAGGATCGTCTCTTTCTGTACCTTGGGCGGAGGGGAGACACTGCCTTCTGTCTGGCATGCTCTCTTGGACAGGTTCGGCCGGGTGGTGGAGAGAGCAGTCGGGGATGCGGCAGGCCTTGGCGATCTACAGAGGTGTTCTCTACAGGCGAGCGGCTGCAAATGTACTACAAAGAGCAGGTAATCAGTTTCCTCCCAAACCCCATACTGAGTGACGTAAAGCACCATCACACCAAGGTGCCGGGATGCACACTACTGAGAATTAACAGAACGACACTTCACTATCACAATGCCGCTGTCAGAAAACATCGTGTTACCAAATGACTGCTTACAGTGAGTAGGCCTCCTTGGGAGTGGGGACGACTGAGTACCGCAGAAAAATTCAGGTACTGGGGGGAGCGGAGATCATGGGGAAATGGTTGGGATTGTACCACACAGGACACACTGCTTTGACAACAGTACAGACCACTGCAGTCACAACGACAAGGTAATCATCTGCTGGTTTGGGTTTGGCCAGCATAATAATGAGATGGAAACAGCTTGGGGGTGAAGGAAGCATGAGCGCTGAGGCAGAAAGGGGGCAGGACTGTGTAGTACCCTGAAGTTAGGGGCACTGCAATGGACCAGGAGCTCTCTCCCTGATGTGGAGATTTTCTTTTTTTGCTATATGTCCCCCATTCCATCTTTCCCCTTGCCTGCAGCCCACCGACCCCTCCCAGACCCTTTGTCTGTTTTCACGCCATCTGGTGCAAGGAAAGGGCGGTTGGGACAGAAGACCCTCCCTGTCGGGCATGTCATGCCCAATCTCCTGGCAAGAAGCCAGGACCTCCCCTGTCCTACAAAAGGGCCTGGGAGTGGTCAGAAGGGGTATAGTCTGTGGCATAGGTAGGAGGGTGGTGAACATGGGGAGCACGGACAGAAAAAAATGATTGGTACCTGCACTGGGTCCATGGCTTCCCCGGCATCGCTCCAATCCAGCTTAGGTCTGTGTGGCAGCGGCAGAAGGGTTGGTCGGGTGGAGTGTGGCTCCCTGACACGACCTGTTTCCCTGGGCAGAGCCCTGATCGAAAAGGGGGGAAATAAAGAGCTGACAGACCAGGCGGTGCCACCAGAAACTGGGACCAGGTGGAAAGCATGCCAGGGACATTAGGTTCCACCACCAGTAAGGAGACTGAGCAGTACAGAGCAGCCGGGTGAAAGCATGGCCCCCCGGCCACCTTCTCCAAATCCCACAGCAGATTAACGGACCCAGGCCATTGCGGTGAGTGAGCCGAGTGTCTGATCTTTGTTTATGCTTGCGCCACAGGCACTGGGAGTGGGGAGGGGAGAAGGAAGAGGAGATAACTTGGCAGATCACCCAATAACAAAAAAAACTTAAAGGGCCAGTGACCTAGTAACCAAAGGGGGAGGTGCAGTGGGCTCCTGGAGGGTGAACTGCCAGCATCCAAGGGGGGGGGGACTAAGGAGCAGTGGGCAGAGGGCCCACAAAGGCCAAGGAAGGCACCAGAAGTGGCCAGAGCCCAAAACGTTGTTTATTTTTTTTTTTGTTTGGTTGTTCTGTTGGGTTAAAGGCTTCCATGGGATGGACAGTCTGAACTGGGCAGCAGCTCATCCCAAACCTAAACAGGATATTGGTGCCATGACCTAGAAGCCCCAAGTGGGAGGGATTGGCATGTTGTGAGGGTTCCGGCCTGCCAGGGGTGGCTGTATAGCCTAGGGGTTAGAATAATTGGTGGTGAATGAGCTTGGTGCATTCAGCAGGCCTAGGATTGAGCCCCACGGCCTCCATGTGCATGCTGCGTGCCTATAAATAAGTCCCTTAACCACCCCAGTGCTCCCGGGTCATCTCAGAGAACAGACACTTCTGTCTAGTGTGTCCATTGATATGCAGGAGGGGCAGGACAGGGCCAGAGTCACATAAAACCCAGCCTAGGGGTGGCTATTAATATTAATGCAATGGGTTTCATTAATATTAATGCAATGGGTTGGCTTGGGGAGAATAGCCAAAGAAAAAAGAAGACCCTTCCAGGTACAGCACCAGCTTGGGTGGGGAGGGGAAATTATCCAAAGGCCCTGGGTTACCCACGGGGTTATGTGGATGTGCCCTGAGTCCCACCTGAACCAAACTGTGCTGTTGTCTGCCTAACGCCCCCTAAAGACTGTATTGGCCACAAAGACTGAACTGTCTGACAAAAATTAAATTGCTTGCTTGTTCCTGAACTGTGTTATCAAATAGCGCCTTGGAGTACCAAATGTCCAGCTTCACCTTTGTTGCCTGGAGCAGCTTCACCAGAGCCTGATGCTGACCCAGGGAGGTCCCTGGCCCACTCACCATCTGCGGTAAGACCACCTCTAGTGATGTCAGCCTGTGCCAAAGTCCCACTAAAAGTGTTCCAGCATCAGCCCTGTGATGGTAAGTGGTAGAGAGCTGCTAATGAGGTATCCAGTAGTGAGTCAGCTTAGGAGCCTCCATGGCTCAGGCTTGAGGGACCACATTTAACATTGTGCATGCTCTTTTATTATTTTGTCAGCCATCCGTAAGTGTGCGCATGCCCATGTTGCTCCAAAGAGGAAGCCCAAAGATCGTTCCATCAGCAATCATCTCATTGAGGTGTCATCTGGGGCTGGGGACCTGCCAGTGGTCATTGCAGTGGATCATCTAGAGAACCACCTGCCAACCAGAGGTCTTCAGTTTCTTACCCAGAGCTGCAGAGGATCACCAAGTTCTTCACTATTCACTGGCCACCTGGCAGTGTTCCTTGTTGTGTTTCATCGGGGGATGCCCCATTATGGCCTGTTTACAAAAGTGCTGTGTGGGGTCAATACCCACCTGCTGAGCAGCCGATGCAGAAGAAAGCCCATGCTTGGTTCGTCAGTTGTTTCATCATCTCGGCCAAGTGCACGCAAGACTTGGACTAAAAGGGGTTAGAACCCTGTTCTTGGTTCAACTAATTGTTGATCCCAATCTTATTGTTTTGTTGTTTATTTCTTTTTATCATCCTGTAACATTGTAGAACACTGTTATCTTGGTTTTTATGGTCCCTGGTAAATAAACCTTTTGCATCTTGGTCACTAAGTAAGCTTCCTGCCTCTCCTTCCAGATTTGCCTAGCCTGTCTTATAATTGTTCAGGGAACCTTTCAGGCTGCTACAACTTGGCAGTGCTAGCAGAATAAGAAACATCAAGGAGTCCAAAGCTTGAAGCTACCCACACCAAGATGCCTGCAAGAGAAAGGATCTCTGCCATGCCATGCAAGAGAAGCAGGCCCATGTGGCATGCCATGTCCGGGAGCTGGCGGCACTTGTTGAAGAAATGAGGTAAGGGGCCAGCCCCAGGTTGGATCGCATCCATGACGGACCAGAAGGAAAAGAAGAAGGCAAGGGTGAAGATGCATGGATCGATGGGTGGAGCAGGGCAGGACCCTGCCCCAAGGCAAGGAAACCATGAGGCCTGTTTCCAACCATGTGAGCGGAGTGATCCCAGGAGCAGCAAAATCAAAAGAGCTCAGTACCAGCTGTATGAGGACACTAGGAGTGAGATTGAGAGAATCAAGCAACACAATCAAGCTGTTGTGGCACCCCCAGAAGGTCCATTCAGAGTTCCCGATGCCCGAGTGGAGAAGCCTGTATACATGGCAAGTGCTGTCACCTGTGAGGTGCGTCAGCAGATTCCAGAGTGGAATGCCCAAAGGGAGGCCCGGTACCTGGAGCTTATACACTGGGTTGCACAATAAGCCAGGCAGAACACCGAGCTGCCGAAAGAATGTAAGGATCTCAAGAAGAGCCTCCGACAGCAGGATCATAAGATTAAGGAACAGGCCGAGCAAGCCCTCCACCAGAAAGAGGCAGCGGCTAGGTGCACCACAGTTATCCAAAGCTATGATGTTATGACCAAAAAACTGAGCAGTGCGCTGCTCGTCAAGACACAAAAGAAGGAGGAGCTCAGCTGACACTTGGAGGAGCTACAGGTATCCTTGCAAAAGAGGAGTGCACCCAGCTAACCGCTGCATGCCATCAGAAATCGCCAGGACCCCCCCCCTCCCAGGCTTAACACCCCTGTAGTGCTAAATAAGCCGACCAGCTAGCATCTGAGTCCAGAGTCCACTGGAGTTCGTCCGACTCCGAAGACCAAACCAAACCAAGAACCAGATCCAGTTCATGCCACTGTAACCAATATCAGTTGGCAGAGCAGGCAGGCCTTGCCCCTCCACATCCAAATGTCAGTCCTGGCAGTAGAACCACACCACCGGAAGAAAGAGACACCTCCTCCAGCAAAGCCTAAGTCACTGGTCAGTCAAAGAGGGTGTATTGACCAAGAAGATGGGGAAGAGTCAGATGACACTTATGATCAGGAAATGCCCTGACCCATAGGGGAGCAAGTGCTGGCAAGATCAGAGAGTGATAAAAAGTCATCCTCAAGGTGGGAACCCAACTCATCTGTCATCGTGGCTGAACCTTTCCCTAGAATGCATAGCTACCAAGTCCAAGCCTTGGATGGAATGCAAAAGCTAGTGCACTGAATGAATCTAAAGTCCTACCTAGTCCCTGTCAAGACAGATGGATGGATTGACATGGAGAGGCAGGAACCACTCCCAAAGGGCACCTTAAGGCCATCCATCCCTTTCCTTGGTTCAGTGTGGCAGTATGTTAAAAATGTTAGTCAATCAGTTAGGAACTAATGTTTTTAAGTAGACTAGGTAAATAGGTTATAGTACTAAAATGTTGTTTGTGTTTAAAACTCAAAATGATAATTGACCCCCATACGTGGGGACATGTATGTTTAAGGGGGGTGAACTGTACTACCCTGAAGTTAGGGGAATTGCAAGGGACTGGGAGCTCTCTCCCCAATGTGGAGATTTGTTTTTTTTGCTAGGTCCCCCCCCATTCCACCCCTCCCTTTGCCTGCAGTCCCACTGAACCCCCCAAGTTCCTTTGTCTGTTTTTGCACCGTCTGGCTCAGGGAAAGGGGGGTCAGGGGCAGAACACCCTCCTTGTGGGTCTTGTTGTGCTCAATCTCCTAGCCAGAAGCCAGGACCTCCTCTGCCCTACAAAGGGGCCAGGGAGTGGTCAGAAGGGGTAGTAGTCTGCAGCATAGGCAGGAGGGTGGAGGATGTTGGGAACACAGAGAGAAGAAAATTATTGGTTCCTGCATTGGGTCTGTGGCTTCCCCAGCATCACTCCCCTCCAGCTTCGGTCCATGTTACAGAGTCAGCAGGGTCAGCTGGGTGGAGTGTGACTTCCTGACACAATCTGTTTCCTGGGCAGAGCCTCAATTGAAAAAGGGGGAAATAAAGGACTGACAGACCAGGTGGTGCTGCTGGAAACTGGGTCCGGGCAGAAAGCGTGCCCGAGACCTTAGGTTCTGCCACCAGTGAGGAGACTGAGCAGTACAGAGCAGCCAAGTGGAAGCATAGCTCCCCGGCCACCTTCTCCAACCCCCACAACAGATTAGTGAACCCAGGCCCTTTCAGTGAGTGGGCTGAGTGCCCTATCTTTGTTTATGCTCATGCCACAGGTGCCAGGAGTGGGAAGGGGAGAGGCAAGGGGAGTTAAATAGGCGGAGCGCTCAATAACAAAAAAAACTTAAAGGGCCATTGCCCTAGTAACCAAAAGGGGGGGCACAGTGGGCTCCTGGGGGGTGAACTGCCAGCCTCCAAGTGGGGAACTAAGGAGCAGTGGGCGGAGGGCCCAGTGAGGCCAAGGAAAGCACCAGATGTGGCCAGAGCCCAAAACATTGTTTATTCTTCCTTTTTATGTTGATTGCGCATGCGCAAGAAACATGTTGCGTCAGCTTTCTCCACAAGCAGGTTGTGGAGGCGTGGCACTGTTGTGCCCAATGCCCCCACAGCCTGCAAAGGCTTGTCCCCTGTCCCCCAATGCCGTGGCATGCTGCTGCTGACACTAGTTCAGCCAGCGTGCCACAACCTTCTAAAAAAGTAGCCGCAGCAATCAGGGGCCACCTCATCAATGCAGCGTCAGCCATCCGCTGCAATGACGGAGTGACCCATCATTGCAGGGCGGGATGTGAAACCCCTGATATTGTCTGTCTGTGTTCACAAACAATATAACCCCCTGCCCCCCACCGTGTTTACTTGCCAACAGGGGCCCTAATCCCCGTCAGCTGTGGTACCCCCGTTTTTCTGTTGTTGCCGACAGTGGAGCCCACTCCCGGTCGGCATTCTGTAACCCCCTCCGGTTTTGTTCCTGCTGACGGGGTGCCAAATCCCCATCAGCATAATGAACCCCCCTCCATTTTGTTCCTGCCAACGGGGTGCCCAATCCCCGTCGGCATAATGACCCCCAGTTTTGTTCCTGTCGATGGGGTGCCCAATACCCCATCGGCTACTGCTGGCCCCCAAACCAAAGCCTCTGCTGGCACACTGGAAGCCCACCCCAGTGTGCCAGATGCCCCTGTGAAGGGAAAAACGGTCCTGCGATGTCTTTTTTTTTTTTCTCCTGAAAAAGAGGAAACTGTCCCTCGACGCTCACCCTGCCCCCCACCCGTAACCCGCACCCACCCACTGGGCACCCTGCCTCCCCACGCCCCCCTTCACCCCATACTTACCTCCAGAGCTCGGCACAACGATCTTCAGTGGACTGGGAACACGTCTGCACTCTTCAAAGCCGACCGCGAACTGAGGAAATGCCGGTAAGCTGTATATTGTAATAAATAGGGGCTTTTGAACTTTAGTGCATATTTCGGGCATTTTTGAGAATTTTTTCAACAAATTTTCAACATGGGGTTTTTGGGACCCCTCCTCATGAATTCTTGAACTGTCAAGGCATTAATCGGCCCCAAAAGGTGGTTTTGCAGTAACTGTGCAGAATCACCCTTTGGGGCCGATTAACAAAACGACAGTGCCAGTATTCATGAGGTGGGCTCTCAAAAAGCCTATGTTGCAAATTTGGTGGAAAAAATCCAAAAAATGACTGTTTTACAAGTGTGCGTTGTGCAGTTGCTACGTACGCTTGTAACTTCACGAATTTACAATATTTTCATGCCAGATTTTCAACACTGACATTTTGTCACACCTCCTTGTGAGCAGTACAGCTATCATTGTTCACATCCTGGCCGAAATGTGTTTCCACAGTTCCGGCACAGAATAACGTGATCACTGTGGGAAATCAGTGTTCGGGACAGATTAAGAATATGACAGTGGCACTGTTCATGAGCAGAGGTCCTAAAATCCCTATGTTGAAAATTTGGTGACGAAACTCCATAACATGACTGTGTTACAAGCGTGCGTTGAACTGTTTCCAAATTTGTAATACTGTCGCGCCACATTTTCAACAGTGGCATTTTTTCATAACTCCTTATGAACACTACAGCTGTCATTTTTCACAACCTGGCTAAAATATGTTTTTGCACTCCTTCCGGACAATAGCACAGTCACTCTGGGAAATCAGTGTTTGGGACAGATTAAGATCGACTGAGTGAGAGGGGGGAGTGACCGAGCTGAACTGAGCTCTGTCGGGACTACTGCAGATTTGTTTGTGTTCAGACAAAGGCCCCAACACAAGAGCCCAGTACAAAAGGGCAGCCTGCAGCACTGGGAGAAACAGAACGAGAGAGTGAGTGAGGGAAGGGGAGTGAGCGAACTCACCGAAACGTTGTCAGGACTGCTGCGGATTTCTTTGTGGGCAGAAAAAGACGTCAATACAGGCAGGGGCCCAGCACAAAAGGCCAGCCTGCAGCGGTGGGAGAAACAGTATGAGCGAGTGAGACAAGGGGACTTAGTGAGCTCAACAGAGCTCTATCAGGACTGCAGGGATTTCTTTGTGGGCAGAAAAAGGTGCCAATGTAGGCAGGAGCCCCGTACAAATGAGCAGCTTGCAGCGCCAGGACAAACAGAATGAGCGATGAGAGAGGGAGACTGAGGGACCTCAATGGAGCTCTGTCAGGACAGCTGTGGATTTCTTTGTGGACATACAAAGGTGCCAATGCAGCCAGGAGCCCCATACAAAAGTGCAGTCTGCAGCGCCAAGAGAAACAGAATGAGCAAGTGACAGAGCAGTAGTGAGCGAGCTCAGAGGAGTTCTAGTGTGACTGCTGCAGATTTCTTTGTGGGCAGCAAATGCGGCAATGCAGGCAGGAGCCCAGTACAAAAGGCCAGCTTGCAGCACTGGCACAAGTGGAATGTGAGAGTGACAGAGGGGGAGTGAACGAGCTCAGTGGAGCTGTGTCGGGACTGCTTCAGATTTCTTTCTGGCCAGAAAAAGCCACCAATGCAGGCAGGAGCCCATTACAAAAGGGCAGTCTGCAGCACCAGGAGACACAGAACAAGCGAGTGAGGGATGGAGAGTCAGTGAGCTCAACGGGGCTCTGTTGGGACTGCTGCAGATTTGTTTCTGGGCAGACAAAGGCAGCAATGCATGCAGGGGCCCAGTACAAAAGGGCAGCCTGCATTGGCAGGAAAACCAGAATAAGCGAGTGAGTGAGCTCAACAGAGCTGTATTGTAACTGGTGCAAATTTCTTTGTGGGCATAAGAAGGCAGCAACACAGGCAGGAGCCCTGCAGAAAAGGGCAGCCTGTAGCGCTGGCAGAACAGAATGAGCAAGTGAGAGAAGGGGAGTGAGCGAGCTCAACGAAGCTTTGTCAGGACTGCTGCAGATTTCTTTGTGGGCAGAAAAAGGCGCCAACAGAGGCAAGAGCCCAGTGCAAAAGGGCAGACTGCAGCACCAGGAGAAACAGAATGAGTGAGTGAGACAGGGGGAGTGAGTGACCTCAATGGAGCTCTGTCGGGACAGCTATGGATTTTTTTGTGGGTAGAAAAAGCCACCAACACAGGCAAGAGCCTAGTACAAAAGGGCAGCCTGCAGCGCCAGGAGAAACAGAATGAGCGAGTGAGAGAGGGCCATTGAGCGAGCTCAACAGACCAACGCAATCAACATTCGGCATTGACAAATGCTTGTTTTTTGTTTGTTGTTACGTTGGGTTAAAGGCTTCCATGGGATGGACAGTCTGAACTGGGCAGTAGCTCATCCCAAGCCTTAACAGGACAGGGGTGTCATGACCTAGAAACCCTGAGAGGGAGGGAGGGGCATGTTGTGAGGGTCCTGGCCTGCCGGGGTGGTAGTATAACCTAGGGGTTAGAGTAATTGGAGGCGACTGAGCTTGGTGCATTCAGCAGGCCTAGGATTGAACCCCACGGCCTCCACTTGCATGCTGTGTGCCTATAAATAAGTCTCTTAACTACCCCAGTACTCCTGGGTCTCCTTGGAGAAAAGATACTTCTGTCTAGTGTGTCCATTGATATGCAGGAGGGGCAGAACAGGGCCAGAGAGTCCCATAAAACTCAGCCTAGGGGTGGATATTAATATTAATGCAGTAGGTTGGCTTTGGGAGAATAGCCAAAGAAAAAAAGAAGGCACTTTCAGGTACAGCACGAGCTTGGGCAGGAAGGGGAAATTGTCCAAAGGCCCTGGGTTACCCATGGGGTTATGTGGATGTGCCCCGAATCCCACCTGAACCGAACTGTGCTGTTGCCTGCCTAGCACCCCCTAAAGACTGTATTCCCTACAAAGACTGAATTGTCTGACAAATTCTAAATTGCTTGCTTGTTCTTGAATTGTGCTATCGAATTGCGCCTTGGTGTACAAGATGTCCAGCTTCGCCTTTGTTGCCTGGAGCAGCTTCACCTGAGCATGACACTGACCCAGGGAGGTCCCCGGCCCACTCACCATCTGCGTCAAGACCACCTCCAGTGATGTCAGCCTGAGCCAAAATCCCACCACAAGTGTTCCAGCATCAGCCCTGCGATGGTAAGTGGTAGAGAGCTGCTAGTGAGGTATCCAGTAGTGAGTCAGCTTAGGAGCCATCCCGGCTCAAGCTTGAGGGACCACAGTTAACATCATGCATGCCCTTTTATTATTTTGTCAGCCATCCGTGAGCGTGCGCATGCCCGTGTCACTCCATAGAGGAAGCCCAAAGATCATTCCATCAGCAGTCAACTTGGGCTGGGGACATGCTAATGGTCATTGCAGTGTATCATCTAGAGAACCACCTACCAACCAGAGGTTTTTAGATTCTTGCCCTGAGCCGCAGAGGATTGCCAGGTTCTTCACTGACCATCTAGCAGTGTTCCTTGTTGTGTTCTGTTTTGTCGGGGGTGTACCATTATGGATTGTTTACAAAAGCAATGTGTGGGGTCGATGCCCACCTGCTGATCAGTCAATGCAGAAGAAAGCCCAAGCTTGGTTCGTCAGTTGTTTCATCATCTCGTCCAAGTGCACGCAAGACTTGGATTAGAAGGGGTTAGCCCCCTGTTCTTGGTTCGACCAGTTTTTGGTCACAATAGTATTGTTTTGTTGTTTGTTTATTTTTATCATCCTGTAACATTGTAGAACACTGTTATCTTATGGTCCCTGGTAAATAAACCTTTTTCATCTTGGTCACTGAGTAAGCTTCCTGCCTCTCCTTCCAGATTCGTCTGGCCTGTCGTATAATTGTTCAGGGAACCTTTCAGCCTGGAATAACTGTATCCCCTGCAGGAGAGCTAGCTCAGCTTGCAGTTCTGGACCCCCAAAAAATGAGGGGGGGGTAACAAAAAAAAAAGGGAAAAAAAACTCAGCCATTTGCAAGACAAGTGAGGCACTGGCCCCTATGACCATGGGTTAACAATGCTCCTGGGAGTATTACCATCCATATGTATTACTCTGCTGATGAGCAAAGTTCCTCCCCCGCCAAGGATGATGTTAACCTTCACTGAGACATGTTCCAAGTACGTGTATCTCCCAGTCCGATGTATTCTACCATGTTTCTTTAGTAACCTCAGTCCCAAGTTACAGTTGATTTGTCCACATTGGGTTACCGAGTGTGTGACTGCCATGTAGTGCTCTGTGTAGCTGAGATAAATAAGCAGCATTCTGCAGCGGGATCTGATAAACATTTGGGTCCCATCAAGGTAATTCTGGTGTCTCATTCATCCAGTGCTGCTGGAGGATGAATGAACAAAACCGCTATACTCTCCAGTAGATCAATTTTGGAGGGGGCCCGGGGGGATGTCGGCCAGGCTGATCAGGACACCTAACAGCTGTTTTCTGAGTGGTGTTATGCAGATGAAAGGAAAAAGCTGCAGTATGATTGATGCAGCTATTTCTTTTCAAGTAGGCACCATTTCAGGTAAATCAGTGTCATGATCAGCCTTGCTGATGCTTGGTGTGACACTGACAAGCCCTTTGCAGACCACTCTGCATTGGACAGACAGTGTCACACCTTTCAAAAGTCACTCTGCAGCAAGGAGTTCGCTGTGCATAGGCGCACAGTGAACTTAAAAATGTGGGGCTATCTTGTGTCCCATCCAAAGTTTTCAATACCTCATATATGAATATCCATTGGATAGTTTCCCCTTCAGGCAGCTTTAATAATGGATATTTTACATTCTGCACAGTTTTCCATTGAATTTGTAGTCCTCCTCCATTAGAAAACACATTTCCTGGAGTCTAATGTAGTAGGCAGTGTTTTGTCTCTAGTTTACCTTCCTTTGATTCCTCTGCAGGCATTTTCAGACCAGGCTTTCACAAATCCAAGGGCTTTCGTTAAATATGCCTTAGTGTAACAATAAAACAAATGCCCTGAGGCTTCCTCATCAGCATTCTGTGTTCAGGGGCAGCTGCTGAAATGGAAAATGTAACATAATATTTTAAGAGGTGTATCACTGCTTTGACTTAAACTTATGAAATAAATCTATAATGGAAGCAAAGAAAACTACTCCACTCATAAAAAAATGCATGTAATGCTTTGCTTGAGAAAAATAGCCCATTTTAAAGCTGCTTAGCTAAGGTAGTAACAGATTACTAGTTACTGGTCTGCTGGGAGTGACCAACACCATAAAGACAAACTTCTCTGTCTCGAATACGCCAAGGGAAGAACATAGTAAGAGACCAACCACGGCACAACTGTAATGAAGTGCTATAGATCATCTTGCAATGATCTATCACACTGCATTACAGGAAGTACTGGCACTGTTCTGCTATTTTTATGTTTGCTTACGCAAATGCACAAGAAACATTATGCATCAGCTTAGGAGAGAAGTGGGTTGTGGAGGTGCGGCACTGTGGCAGCCAACGGAGGCACTGTTTTTGGGGGCTTGGCACTGCTGGACCAATGGAGTCACAGTGTGCTGATGACACTGTTTTCCAAAATTGTCACCAAGTTGAAAGGTTTTCACCACTGCAATGAGGGGCCGCCTCGTCATTGAAGTGTCAGCCATTCTGCTGCAATGAGGGAGTGACCTGTCATTGCAGGGCGGTACCTTCCCAAGTGCAACAATTTAAGTAAACATGGCAGTGGCTTGCCATCGCCTCTCAGCCCCATGAAAGCCGAATGGGGGTGGCCAATCCCCCTATCAGCAGCCCCCCCAGTTCATTTGCTGACAGGGGAGCCCACTCCCTGTCGGCATGATGTAACCCCCTCCTCCATTTGTTGTGCGCCGAAGGGGTGCCCAATCCCCCTCAGCATCATTCCCCTTCCCAACAGTTGTTCTTTGCCAATGGGGGCACAATCCCCATCGGTTTAAGTACCCCCACCCCAAAAAAGGCAAGTGGCACACTGGGAGCCCACCCCAGTGTGCTGAAAGCAAGCCTGGGATAAAAAACCTTCCCGCGACGTCTTTTTCTTTTTTTTCTCCCTGAAACAAATGAAACGGTCCCACACCACTCGCCTTCCCCTCCCCCAACCCACACCCACCCACTGCGTGCCCTACCTCCCCACACACACCCTCACCCTATACTTACCTCTGGAGCCTGGCGCGATGATCTTCGGTGGACCGGGAACACATCTGCACTCTTCAAAGCCGACTGCGAAACGAAGAAATGCTGGTAAGCTGTATAATGGCATAAATAGGGTTTTTTCAATTATGGTGCATATCTCAGGCATTTTTGGGAATTTTGGCACCAAATTTTCAATATGGGGTTATTTGGACCCCTCCTCATGATTTCAGCCACTGTCATGGTGTTATTCAGTCCTGAAAGGTGATTTCACAGTCTATGCATGGAATCACCTTCTGGGACCGAGTAACAAAACAACAGTGCCAGTGTTCATGAGGTGGGCTCTCAAAAGGCCTATGTTGCAAATTTGGTGAAAAATATCCAAAATATGACTGTTTTGTGAGTGTGCGTTGCGCAGTTTCCATGCATGCTCGTAACTTTGCGAATTTGTAATATTTTCACTCCAGATTTTCAACATTGGCATTTTTCCACACCTCCTTATAAATGGTACAGCTGTAATTTTTCACATCCTGATTGAAATTTGTTTTCGCACTTCAGCATAGAATTTATTTAGTTTTTGTTGACCGGGTAAGTGCAGTAGACAAATTCTGCCTATTTTCAAGCACGACCAGTGGGAGGGGGATACAGAAATGTGTTTTTGCACTTCCGGTGCAGAATAGCGTGGTCGCTGTGGGAAGTCAGTGTTTGGGACAGATTAAAAATAAATCACAGTGACACTGTTCATGAACAGAGATGCTAAAATGCTTATGTTGAAAATTTAGTGACAAAAGTCCATGAAATAAAGGCAAGGGAACATTGTTTAACCAGGAGTAGCATGCTAAACTGAAGCTTGTTTCCCAGATGTGACCTGGGAGCACAAGGAAGTTAAATGACTTACTCAGGATCACACAGTATGCACCTAGGTGGCTGTGGGATTCAAACCCAGGTCTCCAGATCTGCAGCTCAGAGCCTTAACCCACTGCGCTATACTGCCTCCTTAATGACTGTGTTATGAGCGTACGTTGTGCAGTTTTCATGCACTCTCGTAATTACACGCATTTGTAATATTTTCACTCCAGATTTTCAACATTGGCATTTTTTCACACCTCCTAATGAACAGTGCAGCTGTCATTTTTCGTATCCTGCCCAAAATATGCATTTATACATCTGGTGTAGAATAGCATGGTCATTGTGGGAAATCAATGTCCGGGTACGTATTAGGAAAATCATAGTGACACTGTTCATGAGCTGAGGTCACAAAATGCGTATGTTCAAAATTTGATGAAATAATTCCACTGAATGATTGTGTTATGTGCATGCGTTGTGCAGTTTCCATTTAAGCCCAGAAGTTTGAGTATTTTTAATATTTTCACTACAGATTTTCAACATTGCCATCTCTTCACACCTCCTTATGAATGGTACAGTTGTCATTCTTCACATCCTGCCTGATCTGTGTTTTTGTACATCTGGCACAAATTAGCAAAGTCGCTGAGGGAACTCAAAGTTCGGGACACATGTACAAAATCACAGTGCCACTGTTCTTGAGAAGAGGTCCCAAATGCTTTCATGAGGTGGGGTCCCAAAAAGGCCATGTTGAAAATTTGTAGTGCAAATACCAACAAATGCCCGGGGCATTAGGGTGTCTAACCGTAATGTCCCAACCTGTACAGACTGACAGGCAACAGGGGTGTGCCTTTGGATTGCCAACTGTAATGCTCATGCCATTCATCTCCCACCCCACCACCCTGCAGCCAGTGACAGGCATTGAGATGTGCCTTGAACGCTTCGGCCCCAGAGTTCACCCCATTCTACACTGCACCCATTTCAGCGTATGTCCTTATGGAATGGGGTGACTGTACAGTCGAACACACCAAGGCACACCTCAGCATGTGTCGGTGTCTGCAGGATAGGGTGAAGTGAAATGGCATGAACGTTATGGGCGATGACCCAAATGCATACCCCAATGCCTGTCCGTCTCTGCAGGGTGGAGGTGGGGTTGGCGTGAAGTTCAATACTTCACTGCCATTCCTATTCTGCATCTCTCTAACTCCTGCCTTTCCAGTGCTAATACCAGCAAGCAAACATTCGGCATTGATAAATGCTTGTTTATTTTGGTCACTTGCAGGCATCTGTCAAGCAGTGCTGGTTTCAATCAAGCAGCTCAGCTGCACTGTCAGTCCTGCCAGCCCCCTCGCCAATTTTAATAAAGCTACTCTGTGGCACAGCAGCCCCGCTAGCCTGCCCCCCATGGTGGTTTCAATCAAGCTGTGTCAGCCCCACCTGCCTGCTCCCTCACCTATAGTGTCAGTTTCAATCAAGCTATTCTACAGCACTGTCAACCCCACCAGTCTGCCCTCACCCCTACTGGTGATGCCATTTTGGGGCAATCTCCTCATTTGTACAAAGTGGAACAGTGATGGGGCATGCAATTAAACCCAAAACGTTGTCTCAGGATTTTATGCTTACACAATTATACAGTACCTACTGCTATAAATCATGAATAAAGAGTTAAAGTCCTTGACATTCAACTAATGTTGGACAACCCACTAGAGGGAACTTTTTTAGTCTGTTGCATATTTTCAGCAAAATGGGAGTCAGAAGGCAATATTTATGTATGCATTGGGGCTTGTCAGGTGACCCAATGGCAGCATGTCACACTGTCACACAGGCAATCTGGGCTCGAGAGCAGAGCTCTGTTGCTGTATTGGGGGATATGCCTGGCTGAGGTCACCTTAATGGGGGGTAGGTGATAGCAGGTTCCAGTGCCACGGCAACTGCCAAAGCCGGCCCAGGGAGCATACCTTTTACCAAAGGGATGCAGTGACAGTGAGGGAGGGGAAGCACAGCACATGTCACTGACATGGAAGGTAGGATTGTGGAGAAACATCAAGGCAGAAAACGCACTCCCGGCTGTCTATATGAAGGTTCAAACAGTCTGAACAGGGTATATCCCTGAAGAACAGCAGATGCGGGAACACAATAGATTGAAGAAAGAAGGCAGAATGTGTGGACCCTTCAGCGTGGAGGAAATGAGGACCACTTTGCAAATATTAGTCTCACAGTCCTAACTAACCCTGCCATTTGGGACCATTTTTTTATTATTAGCAGATTTGTCACACCAGTGAGCAAATGCTTACTGTCTGGGGAACAAACAAACAGAAATGCAAAACTGCCTTACTGCTTTTACAAGGACTATGTCACAAAAGTTAATTAAAAAAAAAACCTGTTGTTCCTGCTTTCAAGCTGCATCTATTAGGAGTCCACCTTTAATTGTTTCATCTCCCCTAACAGTGCACCATTTGCATTAACAATCCCCATTACAGTGACTAGCTGCTCAAGTCCATCCAAAACAGTTGCATAACTTTCACACCCTAATGCTTCCAGCATTGAAATGTTTCGGTCCAGATTTGTCTCTCCTGTAGTAACTCCAAAAGACTTGCAAACTGCTTGCTTAGATCAGGCCATACTTCCAGTAAACCTGAAAGCACAAAACTGCTGCAGCACTTGGAAACATTACCACTGGGAGGCAAAGAATATGAAGAACAGTACTTGATATAGCAGTGGGGAGTGAAGTGAAAAGATGCATGGTGGCATCAATAAATAGAAAGACCAGCACAGCTGGTATCAGCTGGGGGTAGTACTGAGCCATGGCATTAATGAAAGCTAGCACTGGTGTCAGTGTGTGGAAAGTGGGTGAAGTACAAAGCCACATGGTAGCATCAGTGAACTGGTCTATAGGCCCTGCTGCTATCAATTGGTGGTGGGGGGGGGAGTGCAAAGTCATGCAGCAGAATCATAGCATACAAGGACCAGCACTGGTAGTATCTGGGGGGAGTACTATTCTTCTTTAGTACTGTAATGCTCCTGTTTGTGGTTTGAAAAAGATGCCGGATTTTAAACCACACTGATGCACATCAGGCTGGGTTTGCTCACTTGTGGTCTCAAACTCCACAGTGACCAAAGACTGCAGAAGAAGAAGAAGACGACAAACTGGATAGGTGTAACAGAGCTGCATGATAGCATTAAAGAATATAAAGGTTGGTAGTGCCATTACTAGGGCTGTGCAAATATCTTTTTCCGAATATTTGGCCGAATATTCAGTATTCAGTTGCCAAAAATATTTGGTATTCGGTATTCGGCCTCTAACACAATTAATAAGAACCAGAACCCTCCCTCTTCTCCCAACCCATGAAAACAGCAAAACCACCAACCCTCCACCCTCTGTCAAAAAAGCATACTCCCTCCCTCCACCCAGCACCCACAAATTGTTTTTTTGTCATAAATGCCCCCAATAAAATAGTAATACAAATTGGGGGTATCAGGGGATCGTGGCTCTACCCACCTGCTCCCATGGTTGATCTGTAAACCTCTGTGCTCTGTCTGTACTAATTATAAAAATAATACATCATGACCCCCCACACACACACTCATAGCATCTGTCCCTGGCACCCACCACCAGCCCACAGCAGCCAGGCAGTTATTCAGGTCACGGTGAGGCAGCCTGGCACAACCCTCCCTTCTCAATGACTGGCTGCCTTCTCATGAAAGAAAGCGCTAGAGAATTGTATAGTAAAACCAGCTGATCACATGATCCGCTAGTTTTACTACAGCAAGCAAGGCTTTATGCAAGAGAAGGCAGCCGGTCGGAGGAGGTCGTGCCAGGCACCTTCTCACCTTGACTTTGGATTTCTGCCTGATGTTGATTGGGTGGGGCCAGGACAGGTGCTATGCGTGGGGAGGGGTCATGATGTAATATGTTTTTTAATTAGTACAGACAGAGCACAGAAGTTTGCAGATCGACTCATGGAAGCGGAGGTCAGAGTCACGTCACCCGATACCGTAGTTTGTATTACTATTTTATTGGGGGCATTTAATAACAAAAAAAAACTTGTGGGTGCTGGGGACGGGAGTATGCTTTTTTGATAAAGGGTGGAGGGCTGGGATTTTTGCTGTTTGCATGGGCTGGCAGAGGAGGAAGGGGACTAGTTCTTGTCTTTTTGTTTTTAAACAGTGTTTCCCGAATACCAGATGAATAGTGAACTATTCGTTATTCGGAATCCGAATAATGACTATTGCATTATTCATGGTATTCAGGAAATAATATTCAGGCTGTGCACAGCCCTAGCCATTGCCAGTGGGTGGGGACGTAAAAAGCTGCATGAGGATCTCAATGAATATGAAGACTGGTACTGCCAGTATTGTGGGAATGCAAAGCTGCACTGTGGCATCAAAGAATACAACTATCGATACTGCCGGTGTTAGCAGGCAGGTGGTGTGGAGTACAATACTGCACGGCATGGCACCAAAAATACAAAGACTGGCACTGCCAGTATCAGTGGGTGGGGGAGAGTGCAAAGCCGCATGGCAGCATCAAATAATACAAAGACTGATACTGATGCTATCTTCAAGGTGGGAAAAGCCACACAGTGGCATCCAAGAATATGAAGACCAGCACTGGGAGTACACAGGTCCATAACAGCAACAAAGAACATGAATACATGCAGTACTGTTGTCTGTGTGTGTGTGTGTGGGGGGGGGAGGGGTGGTCTAGCACACTTAAGTCAAATGTATCAGTGACAATTTGGTGAGCAGTTGTTTTCAAAGAAGAAAAATTAATATAATCAAGTCTATATTTACAAGCTTCAAAATGATCTCCAAATGTGGTCTTCTGGGTACCAAACTTTAATTCCACTACCAATGATGCAGCTCTATCACATGGAAATTTTAACAGGTCTTTTTTTAAAGCTTCAGTCTAAAATTAATAATTACCAATCCCTTGCACAGCCTATGTTTAAACGGTTACACTTTAAGAGTCAGTTAACTACACTGTAACTGCATTGCAAGTGCAATATGGTTGCATGAAATAAACATGTGACTACAGTGTAATTGCCCTGTTGCATGTAGTTAATGATTAGTTACATGGAAATGGACACTTAAAGTGTAACTATTTAAACTTTACATAATTGATGCCTTAAAGTCAAATAATGCATATTGGGGCCTATGTTCGAATATACGAAGTGGCTACGCGGCAGGCATCCCTGGCAGGTAGCCATCCTGCACCCATTGCGCCCCCCCCCCCACATGGAATGCACAAAATAGGACATGCAGCCCCTATGCACTCAGTCAACCACCCTTGTGGACCGCAATGCATAGGGGGTGGGCAGGGGGCGTGCCAGCACTACATGCGATGCACAATGGCACATAGTGCTAGCAATGGAGGTGCGGAGGCAACCATGGGTAATGATGAGAGAACCCTGCCATAAGCCCTCTGCATAACCCATCCCACACCAAGGGGACCACAGCATCCACATCCACAGGCCATCTGGGGCCACCAACCCCAGCACTCTGCTGTGACCCTCCACCATCCCTGTGTATGCCAACCCCCCCTCCACACACACACACACACATGCACACACACACACACACACACACACACACTCTCTCTTATGGGGGCACTGGCCCCTGGACTGCAGAATCCCCCCCCATACAGCACTGCCTGCCCACATATGCAGCTTCCCACACTCTGGATCACAGACCCACTAGGCATGGTGTGGTGGGCTGTGGCAACCCCCCCCACACACACACACACCCTTGTGGCCCCACCCCAACCCCTGTACCTCCCCATCAGATTGGGAGCATAACACAGCCGGCAGCACATCCCACCTCTAAACTCCATGGCTACCAGCCATGCGGACATCCATGGGCAAGCACAGTCAATGCATCCCCTACCATGTAAGGAATCCACTGAGGGATCCTGGATGGGCATCCCATTGGATGCCCACAGAGGTGCGCAGCTCTGCCCATGGCCACCCAGCACAGACCTACATGGATCCACACACCAGAGTAGGGGCCTCGGACAGGTGGTCAGTGGTCAGGAATGCCACTGGTGCACACCTATCTGCAGGTGCAGAGCTCTGCGAGCAGGATACACACTTCTGGCAAGTAATTCCTGCCTGTTAGAGCATAGGCCCCATAATGAGAATTTGTTTTTCTTTCCAAATTCCTGAAATAAATCTTTTAAATGTCTTTTGTATCATCCCACCATTGGATAGGATCATGATAAACACAAAATACTGTTTGTCTGTCATGTAATAGTTGTTAAACTGCTGTTTGTATAGAGACTGATTCAAATAAGTGGTATTTAACCTCCATCTTTGTGTAGGCATGAAGGGAGAACTCTTAAAAAGAAATCTGACAGTTAAGTAGCATATGGTCTGAAATTTCAACTGGGGATAAAAATAAATTAACAATATGTAATTATTTAAAAAGCAAACATTAATCTAGCCTAGTGGATAGTTGATTTTGAAACGAAGTTCTCCACTTACGTCATATAAGGCTCTGTAGACATTGATTAAGCCTGCCACTCTAATAATCTGACGTAAAGCATGTACATCAGAATGTACTTTTTTCCTGGAGTATTCTCCAGCCTACTGTCCAACTGACAATTAAAATCCCCTCTTAAAATTGTTTTCCAAGCCATATAAATATGCAGACTAATTTTCTCAAATAAAGATACTTTAGCAGATTTTAGCTGTGGTGCATAAACATTAATATTCAACACAGGGTTACCACCTTTTCAGAAGCCCAAAGTGGGACATTTCTAACTGAAACATGATTTTTCGCAAGATAGTACGTAACCTTGACCAATGCAATAGACTTGTTTTCTCTGTATAATCAGAATTAAGGCTAAGTATTGTAGTTTCGTAGTTGCTTCTATTGTTTCTTATAATTTTAAAGTATTTTAGTTAAGGTATTGTAGTTTTCTACAACATTTAGTGGAATGTTAGAAAATATTTTTTCTACTATAAAACCAGGGCATGTAGTATTTTTCATAGTTTTTTTGCAGGACACTGCTGCCCAAATCAGGACTGTCCTGGGAAAATCAGGACAGGTGGTAACCCTAATTCAACATCTAAGAAAAAAAGCCCAACCCAAGCAGATGTCCACTAATTTGTGAATGTGAAAATTCATTCCCTTAAATCAAATTCCAAAACTATGTGTCCTGTCCTCTCCAAACGTCCAAAAAGATGATCCCCGCACCAACATTCTTTTAGATTGTAATATATCAAGAAATGATGTTAAATGTGTTTCTTGCAGAAACATGTCAAATCTGGCGCGCATGATATAAACAGAACATAAATAGGGCAACATTATCTCCTGTTTTATGGCATTTTTAATGCTGCAGGAGCTCAAAGAGGCCAATCTGAAGGGCTGCATACAGTTGTATAGGAAAGAAAAGGAAAACTAGGGTCACACACCATTAATTAGGTGGCACTTCCTTTTATTTTTCTGCAAAGAATACAGAAGGTTTCCATTGGGTACACTCAAAAGTAAGAGCACTAATGTATTTGATTCTGTAGGTCTCGGGCTGATGGAGGCTAGTTTATCAGAAAAAAAAAGTTTTAAAATTCAACCACACAGAAAAACTGTTAAGATAAGTCTTAATTCTTTTTTTTTTCTTTTTTTGCCAAGGACCCAAAACATGTACTATAGCTGATGTTTAGCACATATTCCAGGCTTCATCCGGAATTTACAGTATATGGTCCACCCAAAGTTTAAATTCAAAATAAAATACATTTAAGTTACATCAACGTGTAGACTTCCCTTCTTTTTCCCTGACTTGTCCTTTTTATTGGGTGTCCTCAATCATGTGGAACCACTATCATCAGTTCACAAAGAAAGAAGAGTATGTAATGATCCTGGGGAATGCGTATGACAAGAAGCATCTGTCTACATCACCTGCTTCTGAGTCACCCCAGGTCTTCCTGCATGTATGAAGAAGCTCAAATTTATTTTCAAGAAGAATGAGAGCTGCTTGAAGGCATTTTATTGCAGATCTGGTCCTTTGTCTGGAGATCACTGTCATTCTTTTAGAGGGAGTGGGCATAGGATCCTGTGCTTGTTGTTGGCCTGCAGTCATATTGGGAGGTCAGGTGGATTTCAGGTACCACCCTCTCCTGTGCTGAAGTGGAGGCTGATCTGGGACTTTCTGTCTGTATTGTTGAAACATGGGGGTGCCATAGCCAAAGGGGCAGATGTAGGGGGTTCCTTAGGAATGCTTTGAGGAGTTCTCTATAGAAGGCTGAGACTGGCCAATGGTGAGGTTTCTTGAGGTGTGCATTTTGAAGATGATTCTGCTTTGCCGGTTTGTTGAGCTTTCTGGAGAATGTTATTTTGATAAAAGCCATCACTCCTATTTTGTGCTGTCCTTGTTCTTTGCAGAGGTTAGCTTTAAAGAGATTGTTGCAGGTCACACTAACAAGGTCGAATTCTCTACATAAGCCACACGTAAGTTGATTATATGTACTACTGAAGTGTGTCTGTGCAATGCATTTGCAGCAGGCTTTAGGCTATCCCACATAAAAGCAGATCATGCATCTCTGCCCAAGAAAAGCTGTTGGGAGGTGAACTACCCCATCTCAGAAAATTTCAGACTTACATGGAATTTTCAACCCCTCATCCAGATTTTTTTCATGTCCATAATCGGTTTGGGCCACGCCCATCACATCATTCCTCTGACTAAGCTAGTAATGAATTTCTTGACAATTACTACCTCACTATGAAAGAGAAAAGTGAGTAATTGTATCTGCAGCTTTGTCAGCAGGATGGCTAGACATGGTATCCATAGTGGTGTTTTTTTAACTAATGATACTTCAGTTGAAAGTGGTCCAAAGTTTGTATAGTCTTGAAACTCACATCAAAGTGGTCTTCACCTAAAACATGGATTAAGACATAATCTTCAGATGACTAGGACTGCATGGAGTCTTTTAAAAGGGTATGAGCCATATAGCTGTCCGGGTGTTCACACAAACCTCCTCTAGATCAAAGGAGGACTGCATTATGCCTAGGAGTCAAGCTCCATTCTCTGATGGAATATGTCCTCCAATTATGGTCCTGCATTATGATGGCTACTTCCCATAGTTGTAGGCCCAGGGTCTTTGTCTGAATTACTGTTTGAGGCCTCCTAGCTCTGGGGCCTATCAGTTCCCTCATTCCTTGCTTTAGCAGTTGGCTCTTCGGCTGTGTCCTCAGTGCGTGTTCTCCACCCACTGTGATCTGGGTCTGTCTTGGTGTCAGCAGAGGTTGTGTGAGCAGTTTGTTCACCAGCTGCAGTTGAGCGTGTTACATCAGCAGCAGAAGTAGATTGTGTAGCTGGATGATTTTTTTACAAAGTGTTCTCCTCTTTAAACTTTCTCAGGCTCCAAATTACAGGGCTTAGTAAGCTGCACTTAGTTGATTGTATGAGCATGTTCATCTGGGAGGCCGGTGACACACTTGACTCATTGGGTGGCACCCTTTGATCCACCACAGCCATGCTATTCAAAACAACATTTTCTGGATCTGCTTCAGGGTCTGAAATCCACTCACCCTTTTCACTTAATTTCCAAATGGCCCCAAGGGGGGTCTTTTCAGATTCCTGTTCTCTTCTGAAGTCAGAATACCTTTCAAATGAAACACCGCTGTCAGTCAGCATCTTGAAGTCATAAAGCAGCTTTGACCTCAGCTGAAAGAGATTTAGGTGTTATCATAACAAATAATTTAAAATTTAGCACCCATATTAACAATACAATTAAAAAGTGCCATGGCATAATTAGTTGCATCCTGAAACATGTCAAAAGTCAGTAACCAGAGGTTATTATACCATTATACACCAGCTTAGTTAGTTCACATAGTGAGTATTGTGCTCCCATCTGTGCACCCACCTCCTTGGGAGGAAAAGCTAGAACTGAGAAAGTTCAAAGGAAAATTACCAGAAACATAGATAATTTAACTAACACTGAGTATTTGGATAGATTAAAATCCTTAGGGCTATACTCCCTTGACTATAGAGCACTCAGGGGAGATTTGTGTTTGGCTTATAAGGCCTTTAAAGACCCAGCCTTATTTGAAACCATCTGCCTTGTGAGGCATGCATCAACTACTAACACAAGATCACATAAATGTAAACTTTCTGCAAGTCTTAACAAGACAGTCAGATGTAGTAACTTTATCACTCAAAGACTTCCTCCCATATGGAACTCTCTTCCCTCATCTGTCATATGAAGTGATAATGTCGGTCAATTTAAAAATAGATTCGGCCAATATATGGGTGAAAAAAAATTCCTTTTCCACCATTAGGATAAAATGGTGGCGAGTTCATTAAGGGCTTGCCCTCGAACTGGTATACACCAAAGAACCTATGACCAGCTGAATGTCAGAGCTGGGGCTGGCTTTGTCAAAAGCAGCAGTCTGTATGTTAGAAGTTGGATCAGTCAAGGATTTCTCAGCAGCAGCAAGCCTCTTCTTTAAGGTAGCTTTCTTTTTAAATATTTTTCCTCATCTACCAAAAGTTGTAGTAAATTATTTTTTTCTCCTGAAGCTCAACTTCAAGCTATAATTTAGCAGTCAAAATATTCTCCGGGCCTGTTATTAAGTCTCCATGTCTACATTTTCCTCGTTATCAGCAACAACATTTTGCACAACATCTGCTGTGGCTGGGGGTGGGGCAGAGAAAGATGGCACTTAGAAAGTGAGTGGCATGGGGTGAGAGGTTGGCATTCTGAAGCATGCCTCCCCAGTTAAGGACTGGCGTACAAGCGAACCCTGCTGATGTTTGCACATTTGGAGAGAACGCGGTCCCAGTTTAAGTTTTTCCTTCTCCTTTTTGTTCTCAGTCAATATCAGGATAGTATGAGGTCAAGGTCACAAGTTTGAGTAATATACGTACCATGGCAGTCTGACTAAAATAGGGATATGTGATGAGTTAATGATTCTTAATGGCTCCTCTGGGCAGTCCAGACAAACTTTTTTCTAATCTGGTTGTTAAAACTGATGATACTATTTTTATTCCCCTCACCCTGTGCTCAGTAAAGTGTTTTTTTCTCTTTGAGGGAAGCCATTATAAGTAACAGTACTGAACCTGAAAGACCTGGAAAGAGAAAAGGAAAAAAAAAGATGCATAGACAGTAAGATACCTGGTAAATGGAAAAGCGAATTGGGGAAATCAGCCTAGAATACTACAAACATAGAAAGTAAGGTAAAATTTAAAGGTATAATGAGTAATGGAATATATGTTCGAATGATCTGAATTGAATTGTAAAATAAAAAAAAAACTGGAAAACGTTAAAGGATTTGCTACCTCTGACCTAGATCGCATGATCATCAATCAATCAATCAATCAATCAAATCTTTATTTATACAGGTGAACATCATTGAGCAAGGCTCATTTACAAGATGGACCTGATAAGGTCAAGGTTCAATAGTTGAAACATAGCAAATACATCATACGCTTTATAAGACAGTTATACATACAGAGAAAAATAATGTTTATAACACAATGATGTACAGTGAATTCACATGTTAAAACTCATCATGATGCCAGCAGCCACAAAATGGCAGCTCTGTAAGCCGATACAAGGAAGTTAGTCAAGTGCAAGATAAAATAACAGTAAATAAACCAAAATGAAATATGTAAAAACAATCAGGACTGAAGTACCTGGAACACCTGATTTTTATCGTGTGAGCAATATGCCATAAAAACAGGGCAGTTCTGTAAGTTGATAAAGCAGAACAGGAAAAAGGAAAAAAAAAGGAACAAGTAAAACCATGGCCTCTAAAATATGAGCAGAAAGGAGTCAAAGGATTTCAAAGATTTTTTTCAGAATGATACCCAAAAAGGCAAAAAATTAAACAGATTCTGCATCAGAAAGAAAGAAACAAACAAAAAGCTTGTAAAATCATCACTAAAACTACAATTAAAAATAGAAAGATTGATCCAGAATTAAGTGAAGTAATTTCAGACCAAGAAGATGCGGTATGAGATAAAAAAAACTAAGCTTGGAGGAGGAGCAAGAAGACAGTATAAGTCAACATAAGAGACACTCAGAAGATCATAGTATCTCAACAAAGTTTTAAATGGGTCCTAAATTAAAGGAGAGTGAGAAATGTTTAAAGCAACAGCAAACCAACTCTACTCCTCAAAATGCTTCCGAGGAACAACAAGGGACCTCTAATATTATTGAAAAACATGGAAATGTGCCAGTACCAGAAGGCTTTGCTTTTTGCTTTGTTCACAAGATAACTGACCATGAAAAAGAAGTAGATAATCTAGATAAACCAGATATGGAGGAGAAAATTGAAATAAAAGACTGTTTAAAGCAATTATATACAGAACTTAAAAAAATACTTTTTAGGAATGAAAAACAAAATGGAACAAATTAACAAAGAAATAAAAGACACAAGAAGAGAAATAAAACTAAGACACAATAAAATTGTAGAACTAGAAACTAGGATTTCTGGAGTAAAGGACTTTGTGCCCCAATTACAAGGGAAAATTTTAGTACAAACCAAAGAACTTCAAGAAATGAAAGACAAAATAGAAGACTTGGGTGGAGATTGTGCAGGGATGACTTGAAAATGCTAAATATACAGTACCAGAAAATAGTGACGGGCAAGATATAAACTGTTGCCAGCCAGTGGCACTGAGGGCTGAGACATCTGCCTTACCTCATGCTGTACTGGTGAACCAAGTTTGGGAGCGAGCTCGGGAAGCCGAGGGCTGGATGGGGAGGAGAATATCAAGCATCTGATGGACAGCTCTCCTCTACTGGGAGGGAGGAGGTATTCTGATCCATGGTGATGGAGGCTCCTAGTGGAGGTGAAAGACTAGGTTTGCTGGCCAAGGTACCTAGCTTCACCTGAGCTATTTTCTTCTAGGTTGCTTGAAAGGACAGAGCAAATAACCTTACCAGAGCAAGGAAAAGGATTAAGGCTTCTTTTGGCTAGGCAGATTTACTGTGTGTTATTATTTTTATTTTGTACTCAGAGGAATTGTTGCTGTTTGTTGCTAACATTTATTTGCTTTATTTTTCTCTGATTAAAATTGTTGTTGCTGGGTATACCTTCTGCTGCATTATTACAGGGTGTACCTACAAGTGTGTGCCTACAGATTACTGCTGTAATCTTCTGATACAGTTTGTCTTTTGCAAGGTATATCTTCTGTTACTGCTTTATTTTTCTCTATAGCAAAGTGTTTCTTACAGGGTACATCTTCTGTAAAATTATTACAGGTGGTACTTTACATGTTTTACAGTTTTATCTGTCATTAGGATAAGCTTTCAGGGCTACTGCATTTGTTGCTGGCTGTTTGTTTCTGCTGTTACCTCCTTGTTTCTTTCATACATGGTTCTTCTTTTTCAGCAGGGGAAGGGCCCAGCCCCCCACTCCCACCCCATCCCCAACCATCCCACACTACACTCCTTTTATAGGGTAGCACAGTCATGACATTTCCTGTTGCAAAGCAGAAAGGGTAGATTAGATGGTATACTTTCTGTGAAATTATTACAGGTGGTGCTTTACAGGTTTTACAGTTTTATCTATCATCAGGATAAGCTTTCAGGGCTACTGCATTTGTTGCTGGCTGGCTGTTTCTGCTCTTACCTTCTTGTTTCTTTCATCTGTGGTTCTTCTTTTTCAGCAGGGAAAGGGCCCAGCCATCTACCCCCATTTCCAACCACCCCACACTACACTCCTTTTATAGGGTAGCACAGTCATGACATTTCCTGTAGCAAAGCAGGAAGGGGCAGATCAGAGGGGTATCCACACAGTGACCTCATTTACAGAGACACTAGTAATTTAACTTGTTGTAACAAGTTATACAAAAAAACAAACAAAACACAAAATCAAACTTTTGCTTTCATTTTCTTCCTTCTAATTACTCTGACCAGGTTATAAACCCAGCAACTTATCTGGAATGGATATCATTAACTGCAGGCACTGCAGAACACTTTTCAGAAGGTCAGTTGTACAGGATTTAGGACGCTGTCCTACATGCTGGATCATTGGAGATCTAAGGGCTCAGCTCCAGGCAGCATGGGCAGAGATTGCACGCCTCAAATTACATATTCAAGAGGAAATGTATTATAAGAACTACCCACCATTTCCCCAACATCCAACAGAAGCACCTCAACCACAGATGGTAGTTAGTCTGGGAGGTTGGCAGGTGGTTAGAAGGGGCAAATCGTGTGCCCCATCACTCAGTGCTCTCCAACATATCACCTCCATAAACCATATAAAAACGACAAACAGGTATCTGCCTCTATCTCCAAAATCAATCAAAGGGGCAGAGGACACTGAAGAGCAGGATACTGCAGCACAGGAGCTAGCACAACAAAACTCACCCAAAACAGGAACCAAAGCAAAAAAAGCAAAAAAGAAATCCCAAAAACTTCTGATCATAGGAGACTCCATGATTCGGGGAGTTGATAAGTATCTCCAATCAGGGGTAATGGTCAGATGTCTCCCAGGTACATCAGCGAGGAGAGACACTGACCTCATTGCTAAAATTGTTCAGGAAGCAGGAGAAAACATTGACTTCCTGGTACACATAGGGACTAACAATCTCACCAGCTGGTCAGTTGTGGAGACCAAGGAACACCTGACCAGGCTGGGTGACAAACTATCATCCATTTTATCCGACATCTCCTTCACTGAGATCCTGCCAGTCTGAGAGAGGGGGGCAGATGGACAGAAGGTTAGAGAAGGGGAGACAGGTGAGCTAAATATGTGGCTCAAGGGCTGGTTCCAGGAAAAAGGACACAAATTTGTAGGGAAATGGCAACAGTTTTGAGAACGAAAGTTCTTTAAATTTGATGGACTGTATCTGACTAAGGAGGGAGTCAGTACATTGGAGCAGAAGTTTGACATTTTTGCAGAATATTTAAACTAGCAAATGGGAAGAGGGGTGCAGCACCCCATACATCAAATGGGAAGAACACTCCTCCCCCCAGCTAGTGGTCAAACAGGAGTTCTGCATGTTTGTAGTTCATTTGCATCACCAGGTGACAGAGGAAATGCCAGACCTCCCCCAACAACTAACACACCTAAATCTAACCAATAGAAAATCATGTACACAAATACTCTCAGTCTGGGAAACAAGATCCCAGACCTGCAGGCAATAATGACAGAGGCTAAACTGGACATAGTAGCCATTAGCCAGACATGGTTTACCAGTAACCACACTTGGGAGACTTCAGCACCTGGCTATGTACTGTTCAGAAGAGACTGAGGTGCAAAAGGGAGTGGAGGAGTGGCCCTTTATGTCAATGAAAATATCTAAGCTACAGAAATTCAGAATGCACGTTTGGAGCCAGAAGAACTGTGGGTCACCCTGGAAACAAGAAATGGGGCAGTCATACGAACTGGGATTGTGTACAGGCCTCTAGACAAATGGGAGAACATAGACACATTACTGTTAGAAGATATACAAAACATGACAGCTAAAGGGGAGGTTCTGATAATGGGAGACTTCAACATGCCAGAAACAGATTGGTCAATACCAGCAGGAACATCTGCCTAAACTAGAAACATGGTGGATTCCCTGCAGGGAAGGGCATCAAACAACTGGTACAACAACCCAAAAGAGACAGAGGTATCCTAGATCTAGTACTGACTAACAGGGAAAGGATCTCAGATCTCCAGGTAGAAGGTCACCTGGGGGCCAGTGACCATCACATGGTATGGTTCAATTTGGCCACTAGAACTAAATCATCCCATTCCAAGGGAAAAATATGTGACTTTAGAGGAACTGACTTTGATAAGATGGCCAACAGAGTTAAGTTAGCCCTGGCAAAAAGAAATACAGGTAAGGGGGTACAGGTAAAGTGGGCAAGCATTAAGGATGCAATACTTGAAGCAACATCCCATTGTGTTATAGAGAAAAGGAAGTGCAAAAGAAGAAGGAAACCACTTTGGTTCTCAAAAACAGTAGCCGAAAAGGTCAAAGCCAAAAAGCTGGCCTTCAGGAAATATAAGAGAAAGCAGCAGGATGAAGATAGGGAGGCATACCAAACTTCCCTAAGGTAGGAAGGGAAGGGAAGGTGGTGAGGCAAGCAAAGGCCCAAACCAAGGAAACACTAGCACAAACAGTAGAAGAAGGTGACAAAACTTTCTATAGATACATTAGTGAAAGGAGAAAGTCCAGAGTGGGTATTGGTATTGCTAAGATCAAAGGGGTTAAGAGAACATGTGAGGAGGAGGACCATGTAAAAGCATCTATTATAAATAGATACTTCTTCTCAGTATTTACTGACGAGAAAGTAGGGCAAGGCCCACTGCTCAGCACCATGGACACAGGGGGAGGGAGGTGTGCACTAGTCCCATCACAAAAGAAAGGGTCCTACAAGAGCTTGATATGCTCAAGGTGTATAAGGCAATGGGACCTGATGGCATACATCCCAGGGTACTAACGGAGCTAAGGGTGGAACTAGCAGAGCCATTAGCAGGACTGTTTAGTGAGTCTCTGAGCACAGGAGAGGTCCCAAAAGACTGGAGAAGGGTTCATGTGATCCTGCTTCACAAGAGTAGTAGCAGGGAGGAGGCAGGGAACTACAGACCAGTCAGTCTTACCTCAGTAGTGGGCAAGCTTATGGAGGCACTCCTTAAGGAAAGAATAGTGCAACACCTGGAATCCATAGGAGCACAGATCCAAGACAGCATGGGTTTACAAAAGGAAGGTCCTGTCAAACTAATCTCATAGATTTCTTTGACTGGGTAACCAGAGTGGTGGACCAAGGGGGAGCAGTTGATGTCGTCTACCTTGACTTCAGCAAAACTTTCAATACTGTTCCACATAGAAGATTGATTAATAAGCTGGGTAGGCTCATGGTGGGTGAGAAGTTGGTCAACTGGGTGGCAAACTGGTTGACAGGCAGAAAACAGAGAGTGGTGGTAAATGGTATACAGTCAGAAGAGATGCAAGTCACAAGTGGGGTACCTCAGGGATCAGTCTTGGGGCCAGTCCTCTTCAATATCTTCATTAGTGACATTGCAGATGGACTGGACGGTAAGGTTTTTCTGTTTGCAGATGACACCAAGATCTGCAACAGAGTAGATTGTCCAGATGGGGTGGGCAGAATAAGAAGAGATCTGGATAAATTAGCAAAATGGTTGAAAGAGTGGCAACTGGGGTTTAAAGCAAAGAAGTGCAAGATCATGCAGATAGGAAAGAGAAACCCTGAAGCCACCTATAGACTGGGAGAGGAGATGCTGGTAGTCACAAGGGAAGAAAGAGACTTGGGCATCATCATCACCGATGACCTGAAATCATCCAAACAGACCACTAAAGCAGTAGGTAAGGCTAAGGGGATGTTGGGGTGTATTAGTTGGGGTATTACAAGTCGGAAGAGGGAGATAATAATCCCTCTTTACAAGACACTGCTTAGGCCCCATCTGGAGTACTGTGTGCCGTACTTGAGGCCACACCTTCACAAGGACATTAACCAAACTGAGGCAGTCCAGAGAAGGGCAACCAAAATGGTGCAGGGACTGCATCAGAAAATATATGAGGACAGATTAACTGAGCTCAATATGTATACCCTAGAACAAAGGAGGGAGAGAGGTGATATGATTGAAACATTCAAACACCTTAAGGGCATTTACAAGGTGAAAGAGTCTAACATGTTTCAATATAAGTAAAACAGCATGACAAGAGGACACAGTATGAGATTTGAGGGAGGCTAATTAAGGGGTAATGTGAGGAAATTATTTTTCACAAAAAGGATGGTGGATGCATGTAACGGCCTACCTCAGGAAGTGGCGGATATAAATTCAGTGCAGGGCTTCAAACAGTTATGGGATTGGCATAAAGGAGCAATATAGATGAGTGTGAATAGATAGGCCATTAACAGAGCAAAGACCAATGGCACATTCATAAGATAGAAAAATAAATGAGCAGACTGGATGGGCCCTGTGGTCCTTATCTGCCATCAATTTCTATGTTTCTATGTTTCTATATGTCTATGACTAGAAGCACAGCAGCCAGGATCACAGATTAGGGTTGGTGTCAATGGTCATCCTACATGCACTGCAGGAGTGCACTGGCCATGCGCTGGACAACAATGCACATCCATGCCATGGAGGGAGGAGCAGAATGAAGGAAAATGGCCCTGGCACCCAGAAAGGTGAAGGCAGATTGAGTGGGTGGACCCCATGCTCAATGCTGGGCCTCTCCCAGCCAGCTTCTGAATCTTCTCCCCACTCCAGTTGCCCTGCTAGATTCTAGATTGAGTGCCAGAGGAGTAGGCAGTTGTCCCACCTCTGGTGGCTCAGAGCCGGGGGGTTCAGAGGTCGTTAGTAGGGTGAGGAGAGATCCTGGGATGGAGGTAGGTCTGGGGAGACTTCAAGTGGAGCAGGAGTTGGCCAGTCTGAGATACCACTCTGAAGAGAGTCTTACAGTGCCAGAGAGGGGAGCATAAAGAAAGCTAAAAAAAAAAAAAGATATAAACTGCTTTCTGGAAGAGTGGTTAACTGAAAATTGGGAGGAGATAGAATTGTAATTGACAGAGCACACAGAACACCTTCCCAAGTCTTAAATGCTGCACAGAGATACCCACAGGTGATATATGTGAGATTTCTACATTTTCAGAATAGAGAAAAGATATTATCCTTTGCAAGAAGGAAAGGACTTTATTTGAATAAGCAACACGTCCTGTTTCTTCCGGACCTGGGAGCAAACATCTACAAAAAAAAAAGAAATTATTTAATCCACTTAAAACTCTGTTATGGGAGAATAATGTGAAGTTTCAACATCTAATGCCTAATAATTTAAAAATCGTCCACCAAGGGAGATATAAGATGTTTGGCAATGTGACAAGTGCAGACATTTTTGTGAAAGAAATATTGGGTCTAAGCTTTGGTACTTATAAAAACCAGCAAAACTACAGACCCCTCATAAACAAGGACAGAGGCAGAATCAGAGAAAGCTTCAAACACAAAACAAAATTGAAAAGACAGGAAGATCAAGACAAGGAACAAAATGAAGATTTCCAGACAAGAGCAAAGATAGGAATTAATAATGAAAAACGAGATCAAACAGACATAAATCAGGAAGATCTGGAGTTACTGGAAAGTTGCTGGAAGCAAAGAAAAAATGAATATAATCTAAATTAGGACATTAAAACTCTGAAATAGGCTTCCTTCATTGTTTCTAAGTAATGGGGCAGGGAGCATTGCTGAATGTTGAATCTTGGCTGTTCAGGTTGAGAAAAGGGTTAGTCCCCACTTGGTAGTTGTAGTTTAGGGTGTTAGGGCCTTTTGGGTTTCAATAGGCTATAGCTGAGCATTCTGTAAAGAATGAGGGGGCTAGGGAAGTAATGGACTATATTTCTTAAATTTTTTATGGATTAAAGAGATTGGGAAGGACAGGGAATGTTGAATATAAGGTTTATTTTAAATTAAAGAAGAGTGTAGCAGTGGGAAAAAGAATGAAAAGGGATTAAAGACAAAAATGGATGTAAATGTAAAACAATTCTCAGGAACAAATGTGATAATAATCAAAGATGCAAAATACATTGCAAATTGTAACTTGGAACATAAATGGAGTCAATGATCCTATAAAAAGGAAAAAAATATGATGACACATCAAACAAAAAAAGGTAAATACCATGTGCTTGCAAGAAACACACCTAACATCTAATGAAGCAATTAAAACATATATAATCTGGGGTGGAGGAAGCAATACATTCATTACACACATCAAAATCAAAGGGTACTACTATATTAATAAGGAAAGAACTAAATATGAAAATATTAAATAGCCATACTGATCAAGAAAGTAGATGTACCATTATTTCAATAAAGTACCAAGTGAAAATCATGACTGTTGCATCCGTTTATGTTCCCAATGGCAGTGCTTTGACTTTTTTGCCTGAATTTTTCTTAGCAATATCTAGATTTTTCACAACCTCACTGTATATAGTAGCAGGAGCATTTCATTTGATAATTAACCCAACATTGGATACAACATCAGGAAGCAGAGACTATAATAAAAAAAAGAAGTGGCTATTTTATTGAATAGGATGGAAGATCTGGCAATAATGGATTTTTGGAGAATTCTGCATCCAAACATAAAATAATTTTCATATTATGCATCATGGTTCAAATCCTACTCAAGAATAGATATGATATTGGGCTCTTCTTCATTTTATCATGATATTGTAGCGATTAAATATGATCCAGTTATATTATCAGATCAAGCACCACTTTGTTTGGCTTTAGCATCCTGGGATACCACCCCTATCTGCTCTTGGAAAATGGATCCATTATTATTGAAAGATCAAACCTATATAGAAAAAGTTAGACTGGAAACTCAAGATTATTTTCAAAATAATACGGATGAAGAGATATCATTTAACATGGTCTGGAATGAGGTATAATGATTGCTAGCTCATCTACTAGAGCAAAATAAACAAAAAGAAAATGAAAAGCTATGGAAAAAATATATTGAATATGTAACAAAAACATGCTATAACTAATATTAATATTTATTTGCAATTATAAAAAAATTCAGACATGAATATCTGGAGATAATTAATGAAAAGATTAAAAGAATAATGCTATATGCCAAAGCTAAATAGTATTTACAGTCTGATCGTAGTGGTAAATTATTAGTCTATCAGCTGCAAAAGAACAAAGCAGAAAGAAATAATCCAGAGACAAAATCTGAAGACAATGTGGGACAAATAGCAATGACTGAATCAGATATTAATAAAGAATTTTCAAATTATTACACAAATTTGCAGAAATCACAAAACCCTATGATAATCAATAGTAAATTCTTAAATATACCAACAATAGCTATGGATCAACAAACCATTCTAGATAAACCTATTGCAAAAATAGAAATTGAAGAAGCTATCAAACTATTAAAACCTGGGAAAGCACCAGTTTGGATGGCATTAGCACTGAATTCTATAAAACATTTATTTAGAACAAATTTCTTTATTTATTTGCTTTTGGTAACTGGGTAAGTGCACTAGGCATAGCAATGCCTATTTTCAGGCATGACCCAGGAGGATACAGGGTACAGAGATAACAAAACAGTTTGTGGAGAACAACATAGTGGGTGGAAGAACAATGGCTACAGACTGGTACAGTATCAAGCAAGCTTGCGGTACATCCAAGTCAACAAATAGATAATACTAAGTAAAACATAAACAGTAAACATCATAACAAGTGCAGGTTAACCCATCTAGGGATACAGACTGGGAGAGATAGCTCCGCTAGGCACAGATGTGAAGTCAACATACAGAATAGGCAATCTGCTTTAATTGAGGGTGAGTGTTTTTTTTTTTTGAACGAAGGAAAGAGCAGGGGAATGGGGGACTTAGAGAGAGAAAAAGGGGAGGTGGATGGGAGAGAGAGAGTATTGGAGACATGGGTAGGGTGGAAAAGGAGAGATGGGAAGAGAAAGTGGAGAAAGTAAAATATGTAGGTGGAGCAGAAAAAAATAAAATGTGGAGGTGAAGCAGCCAGGGAGGAGGGTAGAGGTTCTATGGTGGCTGGAAGCAGGCACAGGGGGTAGAGCCAAGTAGATGATCGCAGTGAGACCTCTTGAAAGTGGTATGGGATGGAGCAAAATGTATTGCTTGTGGAAGAGAGTTCCAGTATTTTGGCACAATATGTGAAAAAGCTTGTATCCCCATTGCTGTTTTGCATCTGGGGATGTGGAGAGGTGCTTGTTCAGTGGATCAAAGCCCATAGGAGACAGTTTGTGTATGCAACATAGAGGCAAGGGATTGGGGAAGACAGGCTCTGTTAATGCTACCAGTGAGAGATCTGAGTGACTGGAGCCAATGGGCAGAGGGGGAGAGCCATTTAAAGTCTGCATAGAGCTGGCAGTGGTGTTTGTACCGATGGGACACAGAGGCTTATCTACAGATATTATTATAGGTGGTGTCCCACTTGAGAAGAGAGGTTTTTGAGGCTCCAAGGTAGGTAACTGACCCATAGGATAGTGCTGGAAGAAGAATGCCCTGTGCAATAGCGATCCTGGCTGATGGGGTAAGGGCATAGCTAGTTCGATAGGCACCACTGAGTTTAGCGTTAACGGCATTGCAGGTAGTATTGATGTACTGATCAAAAGCCAGAGATTCATCTAGCAGAATGCCCATGTATTTGAAGGAGCTAGTGTTGACCAGTAGTGAGCCGTCAGAGCAGGAGATTTTGAGGGGGGTTTGGTTTGTTCGGAGTCTGGCTGGGGAGCCGAAGAGCATTGCATGCGTCTTATCTGCATTTAGAACAAGGTTGTTTTCGATGAGCCAGGACTGGAGTTTGATAAAGTTTGAGGAGAGAGAGCAGTTTATGTCAGAGGTGTTCAATGCAGTGGAATATCGAACAAGGTCATCAACATATAGCAGAGACAAGCAGTCAGGGGAGAGAGTGGGGAGGCCATTAACAAAGAGAGAGAAAAGTAGGGGTCCCAGAATGGATCCCTGGGGAATACCAATATTAGTGGTAGAGAGTTTGGACAGGATGGAGTTGTAATTTACAGCCTGTCTCCTGTCTGACAGGTAGCTATTGAACCAGACCGCTATCTCTGTGGAGAAACCAAGGCACAAGAGATTGTTGAGAAGACGGGGGTGGTTTACCAGATCAAACGCCTTAGTTAAGTTGATAAAAATCATGCCGGTGATGAGGCCTTTGTCCATTGCAGTATAGATATCATTTGTAAATTTTAGAAGAGCGGTGACAGTGCTGTGGCCTTTGCGGAAGCCATGCTGGGAGCTGGAGAGAAGACTGTGTTTTTGTAGATAAGTGATAGTTTGTGTGGCTACTAGTTTTTCCAGTATTTTGATAAGTATGAAGAGAATCGATATGGGTCGGTAGTTGACCATATTTGTGGGGTCTCCTTTTTTTAGTATGGGAGCGACTTTTGCTATTTTCCAGATGTCGGGGATATTGCCATGGCATAGTGATAGGTTGAGAATTCTGGCTATGGGAGAGGCAATCATAGGGGCACCAAGTTTCAAAAGTTTGGGCACAAGACCATCCGAGCCCATAGCGGTATTATCGGGGATGCCTAGTAGCATTTTTAGGACTTCCTGTCTAGTGATAGTTCGAAAACAGAAAGGGGGGTGGTTATATTGGAATCCACTGTCTGCGGGGGTAGGAGGATTACATGGAGGCGGTGATAGGGAGGAAAACAGATATTTTGATAGGTCAGAGAATTGCAGGTTGAAAGAGTTTGCAATGGTAGCTGGATTGTTGCAATGGACACCATTTATAATTATATGGTTGGAGATTTTGTTTTGTTTGGCTCCTTGGAGAGTTATGATGGTGGCCCAGAACTTTCTCCAGTGTCCTGCTGCATTTATCAACAAGCCTTTGCAGAACAAGCTCTTTGCATGGTGGATGTTTCTTTTACATGAGTTTCTTTGAGTTCTGTAGTCATTATAGTCAGATGGGAGACCCAAGACCTTGAAACACTGCCAGCTCTTGTCCCTGGCTCTGATTTTGGCGAGTAGGTCCTTGTTGAGCCATTTGGTGTGGGTACCACTTACACTACGTGTGGTGAGGGGCACATGGGTATTTTGGAGGGACCCAAACAGGGTAAGGAAGTGGTCCAGAGCTTTTTGGGCATCAGTGGTTGAGTAGATGAGGCTCCAGTCGAGTAAGGTGAGATCACTCTGAAACTGGGCTATGTCAAGATTGGCTAGGTTTTGAAAGGTTATGAGTCATGGTGGTGGTGCAGATTGTCTAATTGAGCACTAGACACAATATATTTGGGTGTGGTCACTTATAGCATCAGCAAGGGTACCTGCCGAGAGTATACAGTCAATGCGATTGGTCAGAGCCCAGTCGATTAGAGTACTGGGTCTTGGTGGAGGCATAATCCTAGTGGGGTCAGTGATAAGTTGGTGGAGGTTGTGACCTTGTACTGCTGTGTGGAGGGATTTGTTTTTTTTCCCAGTCCAATTTAGGTTAAGATCTCCTAGGATAAGGACTTTGTTGCGACTCACTACTGCGTCGACGTACGAGAGGAGCTCCTCGTGACCAGCAGTGCCACCTAGTGGTTGGTTATAAGCACATACAATGTGAAGTTTTGGGGGCCAAGCTGTAGGGTGGTGAGGATGGATTCACAGTGTGAGAGGTCAGGTGTGGTGATGTTAGAGAGATTAAGGAGTGTTTTGTAAAAAAATGGCGACTCCACTACCTTGTTTAGAGGTGGGCCTGTCTCACCTGGTGAGGTGATAGTTAGGTAGTGAGCATGCAGAGTCAGGACAAGAGGGTTTGTGCCATGTCTCAGACAGAGAAATGATATCTTGGTCATATTGTAGGACCCAGGCTTCTAGTGCCGTCCGGTTATGGAGGAGGTTTCTTATATTCATGTGAGCAAGGCCAAGACCCTTTATGTCCTTCCATGATGAATCCAAGTGGGAGGGGGAGTGAGAGGGCCAGGGTTGGGTTCAATATCCCCCGAGAGTATCAGTGCAAGCAGGAGGAGATACCATAGTTTGCGATGGATGATTGGTGAAGACAGGGTTGAGAGACAGAGAAGGCCCTTTTTTAAGGAGAAGGTTGGATAGAGGTAGTTGCGAGGGATCAGTAAGGGTGAGTTATCCCTGGAAGTATTGGTGAGTATTAACATACTTGAGAAAAATAAGTTGTTTAGGTCCGTGGTGAAAACCTATGATGGGGGTGGGGGGTACCAACCTATTGGGAACCATAGGAAGAGACCTAGTATGAGACCAGGCAGCAGTAGTGAGTGTAGTGTAGAAGCCATCTGATATAAAGTGGATGAGTGAAGTGTGTCACTGGATAAATAAGCTGGGATAGGTGAAAAAAGACAGTTTAGAACAGGCTGTGTCAGTAGGTGACAGGAGAAGAAAGGTGGAGTTTACGCTAGCTTGTAGTAGAGAATAGTCAGAAGATCAACTGCTTAGGAGAGTGTGATAGCTTTATCAGATACCCTCTATGGATGGGTGCCTATAGGCTGCAAATGGTAAAATGGGAAATTAGTTAAAAAAGTCAGGTGACTTGCCCACGGCTATATAAGACAACCTCACAAGGGTGGGAGTGGTGGGGGCGGGTGGGGAGCACTGTGTTCAGAAGAGACAGAGCACGAGAGATGAGTTTACCACCGTGCAGCTCAGGATAACTTGCAGGTAACCTGACTCCAAATTGAGTACAATTGCACAGCAGGGGACACTGAGCTTAAGTTTATATACCCTGCGGCTGAGTATAGCTTTTACTGTGAATCTGGTGCGGGCTCAAATTAGGAATAGATTCACTTCTGGTTTGGGGATAGTGAGATACCCTCCAGTGCACGTCTGAACATGACATGATTTGAATTTAAACAAAAGCTGCGTCGGAGGTAATGCTCACGGCTGCTGGTCGGCTACATGAGCACCATGAGGAAACAACAGTTTAAACTGCTAGCACCTTGTCTCTGACTGCAGAGGAAAGGCACCAAAATTAAAAAAAAATAAAACACTTAGAGGGGTCCTGTGGTGCCGTTCAGGACGGTGCTAGGAAGGCTGTACTTTTCAGCTGTGTGTCCTCTGGGTGGGTGGGATAGCTGCTCCCGAGGGCAGGGCAATGCCCTCCTTGTAGCCGGGGCTAGGGAGAGAGGGAAAAGGGTTTGCAGTGCTATAAATAGGTTCTGGGACAAAGAAAAATTTTTCAGTAGGAGGAGGAGTAAGCAATGGGGGGTAGAGAGGGGGGCAGAGAAGAAGGGAGGAATTACAGGGAAAGCACCGCAGAAGAGAGGACTGGGAAGAGTTCAGAAAAAAACAAGGAGGTTTTAAAGTAAATGCAGGAAAGAGAAACTATTAGGCAGGGGGCAGTATATAGATTAAACAGTCTAGACTACTCATTTAAACACTCTAAACTACACATGCAAGCAGGTAAATAAACTTAGCAGAATAACAAGTATCAGGTTCACTGCAGCAAACATTGAAATTAACACTTTAGATTGATCTGAGGGCTACAGAGAACACACTGCTGAGACAGGCTCGACACACTCAAGGAGCTAGCTGATTTCTAACAATAATTCTCAAGTACAGTAACAAGATATGGCCCTCAGTGCATGAGCACTGCATTCAGCAGAGAGAGAGAGAGACGAGTTTACCACCGTGCAGCTCAGGGTAACTTGCAGCTAAGCCAACTCCGAATTGAGTACAGTTGCACAGCAGGGGACACTGAGCTTAAGTTTACACACCTGTGGCTGAGTATAGCTTTTACTGTGAATTTGGTGTGAGCACAAATTAAGAATAGATTCGGTTCCATTTTGGAGTTGGTGAGATACCCTCTGGTGCACGTCTGAACATGAAATTATTTGAATTTTAACAAAAGCTGCATCAGAGGTAATGCTCACAGCTGCTGGTTGGCTACATGAGCACCACCAGGAAACAACAGTTTAAACTGCTAGCGCCTTGTCTCTGATCACAGAGGAAAGGCGCCAAAATCCAAAAAAAATGAAATGCTGAGAGGGGTCCTGTGGTGCAGTTGAGGATGGCTCTAGGAAGGCTGTACCTTTCAGCTGTGTGTCCTCTGGGTGGGTGGGGTAGCTGCTCCCGAGGGCAGGGCGATGCCCTCCTTGTAGCCAGAGCTACAATATTGATTCCAAAACTTCATATCCTATTTAATACATTCTCAGATAGGCTTCCTCCTTCTTTTGATGAAGCACTGTTACTAGTCATCCCCAAGAAAGGAAAAGATAAAACATTATGCTCCTCATACCATCCAGTTTCTCTGTTAAATAAAGATTCCAACATTATTACAAAAATCCTAGCTATGGGGCTAGAAACATTGTTACCAAATATAATTGGGGAGGACCAGACAGGTTTCATCAAGAGAAGGAGAGGACATATTAACATAAGAAATACATTGAAAATCTTGCAATCTAAAAAAATAAAAATAGAGGGCATGGTATCCCTGGACAACGAAAAGGCCTTTTGATAAGGTGGAATAGCCTTATCTAATTGAAGAAATAAAAGCCTTAAATCTAGGACAAAAATTCAGATCCTGGATAAATTTGATTTACAAAACTCCTAAAGCTAGAGTATTAACCAATAGCACTATCTAGCCAACTTTCTTGCTAGAAAGGGGAGCTTGACAATGGTGTCCCTTGTCACCTGTCCTGTTTGCAGTGGTTATTGAACCACTGGCTAATGTAATTAGAAAAGAAACACATATTGATGGATTCAAATTTAGTGATAAAGGAGTTTTGAAATGTTCACTTTTTGCAGATTATATTATACGATATCTAAAAAATCCAGAAACAGAAATTATAAACATTTTACAGATTATCCAAGAATATGGACTACAATCAGGTTATACCGTAAATTGGAAAACATCAGAAGCTTTGTTAATAAACCCTTTAAATTCCAAAATGAATACAGATAATTTTTCAGTTAAAATACAGACACAAGGTATTCTGTATTTGGGAATCAAACTGACAAATGACAACTAATAAAACTGAATCTGAATCCATTGATAAACGAAATACAAAAAGATCTGGCAAAATGAAAAGAATTATCAATATCTTTGTTAGGTCAAATCCAAGTAATTAAAATAAATATACTGCCACATTTTAAGTATATATTCCAGGAATTGCCTATTACTGTTCCTGATAATATGTGGAATAAAATAGGCAAACTAATAAATATATTTATATGGAAAAATCAAAGACCCAGATTAAAAAAAAAAAAAACAGTATTTGAGATATGGATATCTGGGTCTAAAACTTCTAAATTTAAAATATAATTATTGGGCAGCTATTTTGGAGACCCTTAAATATTTTTTTAGTGCAAATCCTCCACCGTGGACATATTTTGAATCATGTAATGAATCCCCATCTAAGATACAATACAATTTTTTTCGAAATTTAAAAATAATGAGATATTGGGAAATACAGACAATATATTTCTAAGAGACACTCTTAAAAACTAGAAGAATATCTTACAGTTTTGTTAACAAAATATGGGCCAGATATTCAAAACGTTGTACTGGGTGCAAACCATTTGCGCAGGTTTAGTGTGTGATTAGCACAGGTCCACTATATTCAAAAGGCCAAATAGCATGCACAAACTGCATTAGTGCTGGGCAAAATCTTAATGTATGCAAGGGGCAAACTGAGGGGCCGTGTACATGAATGCAGGCGCAATGTTATATTCAGTGACTAGCACCACACAAAGTGGTTTTACATGATTTACTGTGACACTTTGTGTGGTACAAATTACCACCCAGGAAAAGGTAGTCTTAACCCTGGGCAGTCCAGCTTTGTGAGACATTTTGGCTTTGAGCTGTGTTTGCATGACTTTGCACGACTCTAACAAATAAGTATGACACATAGAAAATGACAGACATAGAGGAAACATGCTGCTCACTGATGGCATCACAATGATGCCATCATCTGCCATCAGCCCCAGCCATGTCAGGCAGTAAGTGGTGACCCAGCCCCTAGTAGACACCATTTCAGTGTGGCCATACAGCACACACCTGCAGGCCACCCTTCTGTGGACCCCAACAGATGCCAGCACACACACACAGCACTGAGGGCATGGAGGGTGTTGAGGGGAGGGTGTATGGGTGGCCAGGCTGTGCAACAGACTGGGTGCTGCCACAAGGCAGGGACACATCATGCAGTGTACATGGGCCAGTACTGGGAATATCCCAACACCAGTGTGCCTGTCTGATCATACGTGCCCCCCAGCCACATACTGCACAGCTGTATAAACACCACAGCAACAAGATGAATGTCCTCGACATCTACAACAGAAGTACAACACCTATGAAATTACAACACAACAATAATGTCCCCACTAGGCATTGCCTGTCCCTCATCCAACCCCTTGCTACATGTCTGCTGTGCACTGGCATGACTACATGACAGTAACGAACCACCACCACCTGTGCCTATGCTGTGTTGTTCCCTGGGGCACAATTTGCTATGCAGTACTGTATACATGTAGCCTGCAGCTACCATCATGCACTGCCAAACTGACCTACAGGTGGAGCTGCAGGCAGACCTGGCCAGCTCCTGTACTTCCAGACTGACCTAGAGGTGGAGCTGTGGGACTCTACAGTAATGCTTGGCAAACTGCATGCAAATGGGGTCATAATGAGATACTAATCTGGATGTTTGCCCAGAGGCTACCTAAATTGGCTCATTTGCATGTCACTTTTAAATATGTCAGAGTTTAGCACTGGGCAAACAGCTTAGTTCCGTGCTAAATCCGCACAAACGTGTTAGCACCGCGCAAACAGTTTGAGGAATATTATACAGTTTTGAACACTGTACTTTCACATGCACTGCTGCCTGCAGCTGTACTGGGTCCACGCATTTGCTGGCACACACATTGGCCACATACTTCACCTCTACCTACCTTCATGTTTCTGTGAACTGTATTGCTGTTGTGGTTTGCACTTCCTGGTTGCTATAGTCAGATCTGTCTTTTTCCAGGGCTACGTTTGCCCTGCACTCCCAACCCAGTTTGCCTGGCTTCATTTGCATGGTATATTCAGAAGCTGTTTGTCCTGGGCTATTCCTTTTGAATATAGCAGACTTTTGTGTCTGTGCTAAGTTTGCCTGCCAGGCAGGACTAATTTGGACCTGGGGCAATGTTTTGAATATCTGGTCCTAAGTATCCAGTCTTCTTTAAGTAATAATAACTTTCATCCATTACTTAATTCAGTATGCATAAATAGATGGCTTCAGTTTGGTATTCATAGCATTGCTGAATTTTTTGAAACTATGAATTTGTTTCAGCAACTACAGACACAGTGTGCAGTGCCTAGGAATATGTTTTTTAATTACTTACAAATTTGTTCAGTAGACCAAAACTTAATAGATAAAAATAAGCCTAGTTTTGAGCCTAACATGTTGTTTGATACCATTGTAAAAAATAGAGAAAGAGCTACATTGTTGTCTAATATATATATATATATATATATATATATATATATATATATAATTATGGATTTTAAGTACAATTTGTCACAGGATCTTAGAAAAATATGGGAGAAAGATTTACAGATAACCATTTCTGAACATAAGTGGGACTCTATTTGTAAAAAATGGTATAGCGCTATTAATAATAATCGCATGAAACAAATTCATTTTTATAAACTTCATAGAATCTATTATTCACCATATCTAGTGAATACATTTTACAATTTATTATCTCCCTACTGTAGTAGAGAATGTGGTGAAATTGCCATTTCATTACTTGTGTTAGTGCTTTGCCCGAAAATTAGGACATTCTGGGATCAAATACTGATAACCAATTAACCATTAATACTATATAATAACTGGTCAGCAATTTCTCTCAATGTACTGACCAGGTTGATATTTTCCATAACAACCAGCTGGTTGTTATGATATTCATGAGCCATGCCAGTCAAACTATGCTGCTGCCTCATTGGCCAACATTCTGTATGTGGGCGGGGCCAAACAGTCTCACAAACTGCTGGAGAAAAATTGCTGGTCTGTTATTATAAAAATAAAAGATGGGAAGGGGTGTTTCATATGAAATTTAATGCACACACCCTGGAATTTGTTGGGATGCTGATAAACCCCTCGGGCTTCGCCCTCGGGGTTTATGTAGCATCCCACAACTTGGGTGTGCATTAAATTCTCATATCAAACCCTTCCCCATCCATTATTCTCTATTTTATGGACTAAACTGATATTGGAATGGAACTTTGTTATATACTTCATCTTTACAACAGTTACCTAAAGAATGACTATGTACATTTCTACATATAGCACTTATGAAAGCAAAAAGATGTATTACACGATTATTGAAAAATACAGATTCCTGAAATACAGTAGTTGTCTGGACACAAATTAATGTTAGAAACTATGAGATATGAGACATTATAAATGTAATAACAATCAGAGGAAATGTAATCAAATTTGGAGGCAAATGCACAAAGCTTTATTACAAGATAAGATTTGAATGCAAATATGCAGGGTTATAATGTAAAAGGAATATTGTCTAACCAGTTCTAAAGACTATGATATCACTTTTATATCTGAGAAGAAATTATCAAATATAAAGTCCTTAACATAGTACTTGTATGATATGATGCTTCACTTTACTTAATAGGGTAGGAGGGAGGGTTGATATTAAACATATTTAATGAAATTAAATATATGTGTATGCTATATTTTTCAAATCAATAAAGATATTAATAAATACAATCTCTTCTGTGGCTGTGTAAACTGGGGGGCCCACCCTGCAGCAGAGCTCCTTTCTCCTCTAGATTGGAATGGCAGTCAGCGCAACAGCACCGTCTGCCAAGAGTAGGGGAATGTTTATTAAAATAAATAAAAACATGAAAAATTGAATACACAGACACAAAAGGAAAAAAAACTCAAAACAGAAAATTACAGCAAAAACAATGTATATTTTTCACAAAGCTTGATCAGATGAACGCTGTGGACCTGCTGGTAATACTGAGTTTCTCCTGTTTTTTTACAGATAAGCTCTCTTCAAAAGACAGCCAACTACTCCTTGGTCTGTAGGGCTTATCCCTTTGGAATAGGCAGAATTTCTCCTTCTTGGTTCCCCAGTCATTTATTTCTTCTTCTAGGGGCCAGATTTTCAAAGGGGATGAATTGCGACAAGTCTCGGGTGTACCACAGACATGGCACTCCAGGCTTATGACAACCTAATGGGATTGTCAATCCCATGCAGCAACTGCTGCATGTTAGACCAACTTTTTGTGATCTAGCTTGCATCAATCTCAGGCACCCTTTTCACAGTGCTTGCATCAGAAATTTAGTGCAAACTGCTGTAAATTGGATAAACTGTCGCAGCTGTGTATCATGGGGCTGGCAGTATGGCCTAGAGGTTAGAATAACGAGCGGTAAATGAGCTTTGTACATCCAGCATTCAGACATGGGTTTGATTCCCACAACCTCCATTGTCATATTGTGTGGCTCTGATTAAGTCACTTAATCACCCCAGTGTTCCTTGGTTGTCCCTAGAAGCCTGTGACTAGTTGGCCTTACATGGTTACCAAAGGAAAAAATATATAACCTTTTTTAGGTACATTAGGGAGTGAAGAAAGACAAAGGGAGGGATACTGACGCTGAATAAAGAGGAGGGTGGGTGGTCAGAGAGGAACAGTGAAAAAGCTGGGATACTGAATGAATACTTCTGCTCAGTATTCACAAAGGAAAAGGAGGAGGAGGTACATAATCCAGTCAATAGAAGCACTCTGGATAGGGGGGTCGATATCAGTCCTTTCACAGAAGAAAGGGTTCTGAAAGAACTCCTAAAACTAAAGGTGGACAAAGCACTGGGGCCTGATGGGATTCACCCCAGAATTCTAAAAGAACTAAGGGGAGAACTAGTAAAACCATTGACTACCCTTTTTAAAAAATCGTGGGAGGATTGTGTGGAACCTGAGGACTGGAGGAGGGCGGATGTGATTCCCCTTCACAAAAGTGTGAGCAAGACAGAGGCAGGAAACTACAGACCTGTCAGTTTAACCTCAGTGGTAGGGAAAATGATGGAATCACTTCTGCAGGAAAGAATTGTTGAGTACCTAGAGGCCAGTGGGACACAGGACCCAAGATAGCATGGATTCACAGCGGAAAGGTCATGTCAGATGAATCTAATCAATTTGTTTGACTGGGTGACCAAAGTAGTAGACCAGGAAGGGGCTGAGGGTATGGCCTATCTAGACTTTAGCGTGGCATTTGACACAGTCCCACACAAAAGATTAATAAGCAAATTAGCCTGCCTGGGAGTGGGTCTCATGCTGGTAGCCAAGGTAAAACATTGGCTGGACAACAGGACACAGATGGTTATAGTAAATGGAGTCCACAGTGAAGAAAGGGGTGTTACTAGTAAGGTACCGCAGGGTTCAGTACTGGGTCTGATCATTTTTAATATCTTTATAAGTGACATTGCAGAGGGACTGGAGGGAAAAGTATGTCTCTTTGCAGATGACACAAAGATCAGCAACAGTGCTGATACACAAGATGGAGTGGAAAGGATGAGAAGGGACTTGGCAAGGTTGGAGGAATGGTTAAATGTATGGCAGCTTAGATCCAACAAAAATAAATGCAAAGTAATACACCTGAGAAACAAAAACCCAGGGGAAGATTACACAGTGGGGGGGTGAGATACTGACAACAACAAAAATGGAAAGGAACCTGAGGGCAGTCATATCAGATGACGTAAAGGTGGGTAAGCAATGTGAGAGGGCAGTAAGGAGGACTGGGGGGGGGGATACTGGGATGCATAGGGAGAGGCATCACCAGTAGAAAACAGGAAGTTGTTATCCCTCTGTACAGACAGTTGGTGAGACCCCATTTGGAGTACTGCATGCAATTCTGGAGACTCCAGCATGGCAAAAACATAGACAGGATGGAGGCTGTCCAGAGGAGGGCAATCAAAATGGTGCAGGGTTTGCACCAGAAGCCCCACGAAGAGAGACTAAAGGAACTTAATATGTATACCCTCGAGGAAAGGAGGGAGAGGGGGGACATGATAGAAACTTTCAAGTACCTCAAGGGAATCAACAAAGTCCAAGAGGGTAGCATCTTTCAGAAAAAGAGATGTTCAAGAACAAGGGGACACAATTTGAAGATAGAGGGGGGATGACTCAGAGGTAATGTGAGGAAGTATTTTTTCATGGAGAGGGTTGTGGATGCATGGAACGGCCTTCCTGAGGAGGTCGTGGAGTCAAAAACAGTGGGGGAATTCAGGAATGCATGGGACATACATAAGTCAAGTCTAGTGGGGGGTAGAAGGGAGTAGGCTGTTGGTTAACTAAGATCTGCAGCTTATCCATTAGGTAGGGAAATGGGCAGACTAGGTGGGCCAAGCGGTCCTTATCTGCCATCAAAGTCTATGTTTCTATGTCTCCAACCTACTAATTGCAGCAAAAGCATTTGGTGCACCGTCAGATTCAAAATGTTGTGATGCAGATCTTGACACAAGCCTTGAAAGCACCGTTTGAAAATCTGGCCCCATGTCTTTATGAGTTCCCCTAAGTTCTGGAATTCCAAATGTATTTGCTGTTCAGATCAGTTAATTGTGAGGGGTGTGATTCTCATATGCCCAGCTTTCAAGTGAGAATTGTCCCTGTATATTTCTTGCACCAGCTGGCGGGCTACTATTTCTTTGCTACATAGCCCAGCTGCCATTCCCCTGATGAACCCATGCATCTAGCTCCTGCCACTGGTGGCCCTCGCAGTAGCTACCTCGCCTATCCTATGTATCCTATACTTCAAATCCCTTTGCCTTATCTTTCCGTTGATGTGTCCATACCACTCAATCTTTGCAGAACATCAGCCCATCTTGAGTTTGCTATTGATCACATTCATTTGACTTGTACTGTAGGCAGGCAAATCACCTTACCTGCAGTAGCATCATGGCCCTGCAATGCCCCTCCAACACTCCTGTGACAGTGCTGTCCAGTATCATGCTCCATCATGACTTAGGATATCCAAATATTTCTGTCACAATAGCCTCAGTCAGAACTAGTTGTAATGCTTTGTGTCACTGTGTGCCACTCTTCAAATGCTAAAAATATACATTGTTATCTACAGGATTGTTAAAGAGTCAACAGGTGGCATTATACAGAAACAATGCTGCACTTGCATGTGCTTTCACAAGTCATTTAGTCAGGGAGCTCTAGTGGTTAGTTGGAATATTGCAAGAAGATAAGCTGGTGCACAGTGATGTCCATGACTAATCATCATGGCTCTGTACTCTAGATGCTGACCTGATGCTTGGCACTACTATACTTTTAGTATGAAGCCCCCTATGAACGCTACCTTATTGCTACTCTACCAAGCCTTTTCCTTCCTCCACAATGACAGCTCAACTGTATGGCTGGCAAACATGTATGGATATGACATAGACAAAAATATACAAACTTCCACAGTTTTCACACAAATTCATGAAATTGTCAGCCCGGTGGTGCTGTGGATTGAGGCGCTGGATGTCACACCTCGCACTGCGCTAGCGACCTGGATTCGGGAATGGACTCGGGCGCCAGGGGTCGGCAGGGGAAGGGTTGAGGAGTGAGTGCCTGGGTGGTGCTCTCCTCCCAGGACCAAGGGTATGGGATAGCCTGGTGAGCCAAAGACCCCCGGTGGAGACCAGGGGTACTGTAGCAAGCCAGACACATATGTTCTAGCATGGCCGATGCAGGCAGGGTTACAGTGCAACAGAAAACATTGGAGGAAACACAGAACATGGATAAAAACCTGGTTCTGGTGGTATGCAAAGGTACCAACCCCCATGCCCACTGTTGGGTCTGACCTAGCCAGCCTTCACGGAGCCCCTGTCCAGGGCCCACGTCCATAGCTGGAGTCTATGGTTGAGAGCGTCCAAGGTAGGAGGGGCAGCCCCACCCCGGAGGGGTTAAGCTGGGGTTCCAGCTGAGAGGTGGGTCAGGGTGTGGAAAGTATGGTCAGGTGGATTTCAGGCAGGGCAGGACTCAAGTTGGATGCCTGAGAGAGACTCCTAGGACCTTGACCAGGAGGGAAAAAGACTGAAAAAAAAAAAATTAATGAAATTCAGCTTTAACTACTGATGATACTTTTGGCCAGCATTTGAGCAAGAGACTATATAGAGTTGGAATACACAGTCTCATTTTCAGGGCCATTGAAGCTAACACAATTGATGATATTCCATTCTCTAGTTTTAAAGTTATAGGGGTTACATTTCTGCAATTTACATACTTGCAACATGTTTATTCTTTTATTTATTTTGCATAACGCCCTTTAGGAAGAGCCCATTTATAAAGATTTTAGAGTCAGCAGCAACAAAAAACAGCAAGTACAGGGGATTTGCATGTACACAGTACAACTCAGTACAATACAGAAGCAATACAATATTATACGACACAATACAGTAAGATTAGTTTAGCGACAGTACACACTTATTGGCACAGGCAAGAAACAGTTATAGAATTAGTGCTGCAGCAGTATTAGATCAATACATGGGTTTCATGGTAACATAACAGATCAAGTAAGGTGCCATGAAGCAAATATGCAAGATAGTCAATGGTAGCAGTTGCAAGATCCAGATAGGGTGAGGGAGGAGAAAAGCTGGGATTTAAACAGGTTCACACTTCAATTAGTTCTTAGTGAGGGAGGTAGGTCATTCCATAGCTTAGCAAATTGGTAAGAGAAGCTGGTTTGGCCACGGGAGGTTTTTCTTCCAGGTAGTAGAAGAGTGTGTCACACCACACCCCTTGTGATGTATTTTGGTCAGCAAAGTTGAACTAGCCTGTAAAGCAGGGGACAGGGAGCTGCAAAGAACCTTTCTACCAGTGACCAGAGTGAGATAGCATAATCTGGAGTCCAGGTTGAGCCAATTTAGGCTGCTATACAGCACGCAGGTGTGGGTGACACATTTTTAGCCCAGTGCAAAGTGGCAGGCTCTGTTAAAGAGACTCCTGACTCTTGATAGCACACAGTCACTTGCAGAGTCATAGACTGCAATCCCATAGTCAATTATGATGCAATGAAGCTCTGTACTAGGAGTTTCTTGATCTCTGGTGGGGGATTGCTCCTGTCCCTGTAGAGTAACCCTAGCCTGGAGCTGACAGTCTAGGTTGACATGAGGAGGAAAGGATAAAGTAATGTCAAGGGTAACCCCAAGGTTCTTAAAGGTGTTCACTTGCTCAATGACTGCTCCAGAGGAGGATGCAATGGTTAATGCCGGGGGGAGGGGGACTTGTTGTAGATGGCAAAGACCACACATTTAGTTCTCTTGGTGTTCATTATGAGTAAGTTGGAGGTGAACCATTCTGGAATGGCGTCAGAGTCAGACTAGAGTCTCCACTGCAGTTTCTCCATGCACTTGTCACTGGAGAAAATGACTGCGTTCGACATAGAGTATTATATCCAAAGACTTGCAGACAGCAGGTAATTTATTTATAAATAGGCAGAAGAGAAGAGTTACAAGGGCTGACCCCTGAGAAACACATACAGTGACAGGCCAAATGTCTGAGAGTACATTGCAACATTTAACTGCTGGGGTGCTACCAGACAAGTAGCCTTTAGACCAGCTGACCATGTCATAAGAAAGGCCCAGGTTTAGTGGTTTCTGGTGGAGGAATGCATGGTTTACAAGGCCAAAAGCCATGGTGAGGTCAATGTATACGGACCTGGCCATTTCTCCCCTTTGCAGGGCATAGTGTAGCAAGTCTATGAACTCCAGAAGTGCTGTCGTACTGTTGTAGTTTTTCCTTAAAGCCATGCTGCTCATTAGCCAGAACAGCTTGTGCTTGATGATTCAAGTAGTAAGCAAGCTGATCGTTAACAACCCTCTCTAAGCATTTTGATGGAAGGGGGTAGAATGGAGATAGGGCAGTAATGAGAGGGTAGGTTATTATCACCCCCTTTGTGTACTGTTGTCATGTAGGCTTTTTTGCAGAGCTCAGGTACTTGCCCAGAGGAGAGGGATACGTTGAAAATAATCTGCAAGGGGCAGGTGACTTCCCTAATGACTAGCTTTAGCAGCTTCAAATCAATATTGTCAGGGCCAAGCTGAATTGTAATTTTGGTCTTAGCTAGGTAGATGTACACTTCAGCCTAAGTCAGCCTTTTGAAGTAGAACTTGGGTCTGTTAAGGAGGTCAGGTGTATCGCCAACTGTGGGGGTGGGGGTAAGTACAGGGGTCAGGTATGTATGAGGATAAGTCCCTAAATATTTTGTTAAAGGAGTTAGCAATATGTTTGTCGCCTTCAGTTATGGAATTACCAACCACTATGAAGTGGGGCAGAGGTTTTCTTGCATTGCCTAGGATATCGTAGATACCACTCCATAGCTGTTTAGCATCAGTAAGGAGTCTTTTTTTGCTGGGATTTGTGATAACCAGCCTTAGCCACCTTAATATGGACTGTAATGGTGTTCCACAGCTCCTTGTACTTTTGGAAGTATTAAGGATGACCAAGCTCTTTGTACAGAGCCGATGCTCTATCACTCCCTGGACAAGGACTTAATGGCCGGGGTGTACCAGGACTGGGAGCCACCTTCCCTATGAAGGGTCTTGTAAAGGGCAACAATGTTGCATATTCTATTAAACTGGAGTATGAAATACTTTAGGGCAGTGTTCACATCGCTAGTATTAGACAGAAAGTCCAATCTACATCTTGTAGTAGTGCGTGGAAGTAAGGAAGCTTGTGGGTTCGAAACACTCAGGCTTTGACAGAGAAAGGCTCCCCTTTAGTTACCTTAGCCATCCATCTGCAAGTGACGGGGGAGTGATCACGGAGAAAGTCTGCCAAGACTGCAGTGGAGATGGCCCTCTCACTGTGGTTGACTAGGATCCAGTCAAGCAAGGAGGCAATACCTGTTTTTTAGTTCACACAAATTAGGGTGGAGATAACCTTGTTTGGGAACACATTGGCCAGTTTGTTCATATAGGACTTATTACAGCCTGACATCCAGTTGCAGTTAAAATATCCCACCACAATTGTTTCATGTTGTGGAGATAGGACTGAGACAGAGTTGATGAAACAGTCGAAGTTGGCACTGACATATTTTGGTGGTATATATAGATCACTAGAAAGTTGAGATTCTTCTCTCCTTTGGGACCCAGTCTTAAGTTTGCTGCAAGAATTTCACAGCCAAAGTGCTTTAGAGGGAGTGGGAGTCTACAAGAAGTAAGGTAGGACTTAATGTTTGTGAGGCATCCACCCCCTTTTCTTGACCTCTTGTCTAGCCTAAACAGGGTGTAAGTGTCAATGTCAAGTTCTTTATCAAGGTCACTATTTGTGAGCCAAGTCTCTGTGATGACTACAACATCAGACTGAAAATTAGTTACCCAGAGCCTGAAGCCATCCAGTTTGGGCATAAGATCTCCTACAGTATCTTCACATGGGCCATCCCTAGGTATCTTCTAAAGGATGTAGTGGGTACAGCAGGGCCAGGTTGGGATGCACATTGCTCCCAGTGATTAGCAGGAGCAGCAATACTTGGATGATAGCTACAGAGTTTGAATATTTTGAGGGTTATCACACCTCTCATGCATTTTACCTTACGCTGCATGCCACTGGGCAGCAGAAGGAATTTCAGTAAAGTGCCACCAGCAGAGCCTCTAAAGTTGAGGGAGGGAACTGTGTACCAGGATGTAGGGCAGTAACATATAGCAGCCTCAGCATTAAACAGGTCCTGTGTGCTAGTGGCACGTGCAGGAGTAATATGATACCATAGCAAGATACGGTGAGGAGTTTTAGTTGTGAGTATATTATCAGCTATAACCAACACAAACAACTATTGATAAGAGACCTACTGCACAGGTAGGACTTCTGAGGGAAGTCATTTTGGGTCCTTGTACAAAGGGGGATAGGTGGGCATGTGTTCCCACTGAGGGGGAATATTTCTGCAGAGTCAAGTGGACAAGCAAATACGTGAGCCTCTGGAACAACAAATACAAAGGTGTGAGCAAGCAATGCAAATCTACCCTCAGGAGGGTGTATGGTTGTATAAAATAAAAAGGCAATTAGGGGCCACAGACTAATATACCAGGCAGAGAAGAGACAGCACAGTAAAGGTCTTCCCTAGAAGGGATGTTGGCTAAATACAATAAAAATAGGGTGTTTCAAAATACTTAGCTGGAGATAGCAAATATGGGCAAACTCCAGATAGGGCATTTGGCTGTAGTCAGTGATACAGGGAGATTCAGAGTGTAGATCAACAGAGGCAGGCAGTAGATTGACATGGCAAACAAGCAGCAGAGGTATAGTAGGAAAATGAACTATGGGCAGCAGAAATAATGCAACCTTCAAATTAAGCAGCCAAGGTATAATGAGATATACTGTGGCACCTGCAGTAATAATTCAACTGTTAGATTAAGCAGAAAAGGTATGATAGGAAACTAGCTATGGCAGCAGCAGAAGTAATTCAAACTTTAAAATGAAGCAGCAAAGATACAATGGAATGAACTGTGGCAGCAGCAGTAACAAACTCTAGCCAGAGCTGAAAGGGCTGTGAAAAGTTACCAAACGACCAATGTTACAAATGTGCATAGAAATTATGCAATGCCCAGGTGTAACTTAGCCATTTTTTGGAGGTATTGCACCAAATCTTCAACATGGCCTTTTTGGGATCCCTCCTCATGAAGAGTACCAGTGTCATTTTGTTCACTTGTCCCAAAAGGCAATTTCGCAGAATTAATGCGCTATCTTTTAATATTCAGAAATTGGTAGTGAACTTGATATGAGGTTGTGGAACTTTGCAAAGCTTCAGGAAGTGTGAAATTCCTAGATTTTTACCAACACCACTGGCAAGCTATAAATTTACCAGATCTGTATCTCCAATACAAACACATTCCGTTTTTGAGTTTTTATTTTGAAAGAGATTATTTTTGCTGTTGTACATGACATGGTCATAACAACAAGTATAAACAGTATTTACAAGTTAAATATTTAAAATGCACACTACATATTGAAATAATATTATATGACTATTAAGAAGCAATTGTCAAATATGGAAAACATCTTTTATTACAAAAATATTTCCATACTTTCACTCAAATATTATTTTGGATAAACATTTCAGACAGCAATTTATTATTTTCTTGTTGGCGATGTATAGTGCTGTTCAGTCACAATCATCAAAAACTGGCATGCTGCTAATTCAGTCCTTTTGAATTTATTTCGTCAGAGTACATGCTGATGTGTGTGTGTGTGTGTGTGTGTTTGTGTGCATGTGTGAGCATGCAGCCTGTCACTGTAGATAAACAAAATGCTATAGTCTCCAGTTCTGGTAGTCTCTCACCATTCACCAGGATAAATGCAGACAGTATGGAAACCAAGCACTTACCCTACCCCCACACTGTAGGTGACTCTGTGGATTATCCAGGGGTTTAAAGCCCAAGTGGTGTCAGTCCTTTACCTCTTACCAGCACTAAATCCATCACAGTGTGGGTAAGTTTGCACTGAGCCTGCCCCACATGGTACTGTACCTGTTGATAAACTGAGGGCTTTATCTACTCTTTACCAACACTAAATTCACCACAGTGGGTGAGTGTGTGTGTGGGGGGGGGGAGGGGCTGCACAGTACCTGTCCCTGTGGATAAACAAAGAGCTTTGGTTTAACATCTAGTACTATCTCAACTGTACCTTGTATGAGCATTGAGAAAAAAGTCAGCGGTGAACCTGAGTCTGTGGATAAACCGAGGTGTTGTAAGTCCCCACACTTCACTAGCACTGGACAGCAAATATACAAAGGTTGAATAGAAAAATATATATAAAAAAACAGAAAAAAATGTTCTTAGAATAAATGCCCATAGGAACAAGGGTAAAAACTTAAATTTGCCAGTAAGGGGTGAGAGAGCTAACAAAGCTGCAGCTGGGCTGTCTGTATTCTGACACTGTAGTCTGCTTGATTGTTTCAGAGCTTCAATAAATTCCAGTACAACAGATAATGAGTTAACCCCAATGCTGAAAAAATAGAATAAATCTATTAGACTGAGCTGGAGCCCTGCAAAGGTTCAATTGAGGGTCTAGAAACAGAGTTTTAAAAGTTTTTTGTGTTAATATCCTGTGAAGTTGGGAGGTACAATACAGGAGCACCCCTCCCCTTCATACCTTCATATGCATTTAACATAGAGCAGTAAATAGCAAAAGTCAGAGGGGGAGTGCACTATTTTGCAGCTATGGAGGAATACTTCCAAATGTCCAAAAAGGGAGTTCCATGATCAGCCATTTTTAGAGCTACAATCTTATCCCAATAGGGATAGCCCACAGCCCTAATAATTCAACTTTCACATTAAGCAGCAGCGGTATAATAGCAAACTAACTATGGCAGCAGCAGGCACAATGCAACATTCAAAATTAAGCAGCCAAGGTATAATGAAATGAGCTGTGACAGTTGCAGTAATAATTCAACTTTCTAAATTAAGCAGCAATGGTATGATAGGAAGCTAGCTATGGCAGCAGCAGAAATAATGCAAACTTTAGAATTAAGCAGCAAAGGTAAAATGAAATGGACTGTGGCAGCAGCAGACATATGAAAAGAAATATCAGGTACTATTGCAGAAGCAGCTAAAAGGAGAGGCATGACACCTTAAATGGACAAGCAGATTATGTCCTTACATTGCTGGTGGGGGCAGTTTTACAAACAATAGGGCAAGAGACAGAGTGCCTGGGAGACCATCTACCTCCATGCTGACTACAGCAGACTCAAGGTCGATAAATGTCCTTAGTGAGTACAGTCAGATTCAAGGCAGACAAATGTCCTTAGCACAGATGGGCTGCTTGACAGTAACTGCTGTAAAAAAGGAGGATCAGAACCCTGACTGGCTGAACTGGACTCAGGGAGGTGTGTCTCTGCTGGTGCCCCATGCACCAGAAAAGTCTCTTGGGACAGTGATTAATGCAAGGAAGGGTTGGCTGGTGCTCAGAGACCCACACAACTCTATTGCAGGCTGTCAGAGATCCCTGGCATTTACGGGAAAAAGCCACTCCTGGAAGATACATGTAATTATAACATTTCCAAATGTTTGGAGGCTTCCCTTACAGAAATAATTATGTGAAATGTTTTCATGCTGCACACATACAATTACACAATTGATATGTGTGCTGCAAGTACTATTTAAATGTTAAATTGGAACTGATTGCATGCATATGGCATGCATGCAGCAAGCAAGTGTGGAAACCATGATTTTTATGTTAAATTGGGAAAGACTACATGCATGTGGCATGCATTCAAAAAAGCAAGTGGTCAATGATAACTGCACACGTAAAAGCTAATTGGCTTGCTCAGGCTCACCTCATACACCAGTGGGGTTGATGAGATTCAAACCCAGATTGTTATGCCTCTAAGTCTCCTGGCATGCAGTTCAGTGCCTTTAGCAACTAAGCCATTTTGTCTGCACACATATGACTCGCTTGTACTTCAATACATACTGCATCTGAATACATCTTCATGGATGTGGCATGCTTGTAGCCAGTGTTATGCTTTTCAGTTTTCTTCTCTCCCTCATTTTATTTTCACAGTTGAACTGTTTCACACATATCAATGTTAACACATGTTGTTTTTGCCACCCCCAATACACACAGTTACCCACAAAACCACTTAATTACTTCTGTCTGGCCTATGCTCTTACTATTTTCTCTCCATAATTCTGAATGCTTCCATGCAAACAGACTTTATGGTGTGAACACAAAAGTAGCAATAACTTGACACCCACACCCACGTGGCCAGCCCTCCCCCATGCACACACACTGTAGTGGGTATGACCATGCTGCTACAGACAACCCACAAAGTATAGATATAAGTAAAACATCTCATACTTGAGTATTAGGGAGCCAGAGGCAGGAGTCTTTAAGAGATGATGTCCATGGGACAGAGTGCAGGGGCCTACCCCCTTGAAATGAATGGAGTTATTTTCGATTACTATTTTATATGTTATGACGGTGAATTACTATTTTATATGTTATGATGGTGAGTTGCAGAATAATGAAGGAAACTGTTCTACTAACAAGGCCCTTGTTAATTAAGCAGTGGCCTTCATTAATCTCCAACTCTCCATCAATAATGTATAAAACAGTAATTAAAATGTACCCCCATTCATTTCAATGGTGCACACCCCTGCAGCCTCCTTTTCCCTCTGTCATAATGTCCTGAATGTGGGGATGTGGAGGTCAGCTTCACTGGGGGGTTCATAAGCCTGACTATAGTGGGGCTCCAATAGTTTGTGCATACCATACTGCTTAACAGTCCATGAATGCAAGGGACAGCTCCAGAATGTCTGTAACATCTCTAAAAGGTACAACTTATTTGGTTTGACTGAAACATGATATGCAAATCAGGAAAAATTCAAATGTATAAGATTCATCTGTATATACCCTGGAGCAGTGCATCAGATTTGGGCTTAAACCCACTCAGTTACTAACCATTTTTTTTCCTTGCTGAAATTCTGCACCCCCCCACCAAAAAGAACTTTGTCCTGACTTTTCTCCCTGACTCCATTCCATTCAATACCTGTCCCCTATGGGTCATGAAGCCACGAGAGGTGAAGAAAAGTGAAAAACACATCAATATTTCAGTTCTTCCTCCTTCCCCAATCCCCTGTAAAAAAAATTATTTGCTTTTACTTACCTGGCCATATGGCTAGAACCTGCAGCCTGGCATAGTGTGCCACCAGACAAGTCTTCAGTCCACTCCCCCTCCCTCTCTCCTTCCACCGGAAGCTGGATGCAAGAACCAACTATCACTGGTCCCCAATGTGGTCTGTGACCAAGTCACCATGCCATCCAAACCCAGCCAACCTGGCTTGCTTGCTTCCTGCTTGGTTGCTACTGTGGCTGCTGCTGGACTGCACTGATCAAGGTGTATGAAGGCCATCCACACCACTGTCATCACTGCTGCTAAGCCCAGCTTGCTGCCATGTGCTGTTGTTTTTGCAAGGTGAGCCTAGTAGAGTAAGTAAGTAGCCTAATCTTGAGTTAGCATCTAGCTCACCCTCCACCCCTTCAGCTACTGTACCAGGGAAGACGGAGACTCATGAAGAGTAGAACAACAAAAATATGCTACCACAACACTGTTATTGAGAGTTCAGTGCTCACTGACTCCTCCAAGCTGTAGTGTGCAGTCTGTCTACTCTGTGATGAGAAAGACAATGTCAACCTTGCAAGACTCATGCACTCTTTCTTAGCTGGAACTCATCCACATTACAGGTGATTGTGCCACCACTAATAGGTGGAGAGAGTGGACAACACAATACAGACACAGTCGAGTCTGGAGGGTACCTGCAGTGTGTGCACACTCAGGCCACATGGGCACATATTGTGCAAAAGATTAAATCCAAATTTAAAGCTGTTATTGCCACACCATAAGAACAACCTAGGCACAAATACGGGGGCGGGGGACAACTTCCCCCCCTCTGTCCCACCTAAATGGCACCCCTGCCCTCATTTCAGTGACAAAATGTGAGGTATGGTGCATGCTTCCAAGACTCTACTCAGCACACAGAGTACTGAGCACTGCCATAGTGTATATGCTCAATACAGAATGACAAAGGGAAAGTAAGTGAAATGAAACAGTCATGGAGAAACACATTTGTAGCACTAAATATACATAAGGGATTTGCATGGCCCAATTTGCATGGCCCAAAACAAAAAGGATAGGCTTGACAACACAGAGGCCCCTCTTCATTCATCTGGAATGGGGAATGTTGACTGGCCCTATCCTAGGCATTTAATGAAGTAAGTAAACAATACTTTATAAATTAATGGTGATTTAATGATAAAAATCAAAAGTCATTAAACAACTTGCAAAAGGATCAGAATTAATGAGTTGACCTAATTTTTATGGGCATTCAAATAAACATTTATTTAATGTTTCTAATTGCTAGCAGTAGTATAAGAAATAGAAACTGATGTGTTTTTTAGATGAGATTTGTACCAGCTTAGCTGCTGCACATATGGCAAGTATGCAGCATGTGAACTTGATGTGATGTTTAAATTATACAAAATCACACATGCCCACACAATGCAAAGCATCATGGGCTGCATATGTAAATCACCACAGAATATTATGCTGGTTCAACTTTAAGCAGAATTGCATGGTGCCAAAAGGCCTCTCACACAGTTTGCAAAGGGTGCTAACAGATGACATAGACACATGTTTCGTCCTACCAGGACTCATCAGTATGCCTCGTCTGTTTGACACCCCAGTAGAATGAACCTGCTACCCTAAGATGGTCTGTCTGGGGTTATGTTGTGATGAACCCATTAAAATAAAAAAACTATTTAAAAGACAAAGAGCCTCTGTGCGTAAACACCGAGGCAAGGGTTACCCGAAAGGGCATTTGGCTGGGAAGCCAAGTTTCAAGAAAGTACAAAATCACACATGCCCACACAATGCAAATCATCATGGGCTGCATATGCAAATCACCACAGAATAGTTTGCTGGTTCAACTTTAAGCAGAATTGCATGGTGTTCACACCAGCTTAACTGCAGCACTCATGTCAAGCATGCAACATGTGAACCTGATGTAATTTTTTAGAAAATGTTCACACCTGCTTACCTGCTGCACACATGTCAAGCTTGCAGCAAGCGAACCTGATTTGCTTTTTAGACCTGGTTCACATAGATTCACTTTGTGTATGCAAACCGCATGCAAACATTGCACAATAAAGCATGTGGCATGCATTCTGCATGTGCACAGCACACTATATTTCTGTAACGGTTATTACTCAGTCACCTGTAAAGACAGAGATAAGAAACATGGTACACATCTCCATGAGGATTTGTAAATTCATAATACAAATTTGTAGTTTGAACAAATACATTGTAAATAAGGTAGAAATAACTGAAATGTCACAGAAACAATATTGCCAGAATTCTGTCAGTGGAAGATACATTTCTCCCAGCCCTAGTTGAGGGACAAAAATCAGTTCCTTTCTTCTGCTAGAGAGGGCTTGCTTTATTCACCCCATCACCTAGCTGGCTTTTCAATATGCCTTTTTTACTAGGCAGTGGTCTTAAGGCTGTCACAACAACCTTCATGTCACTTTCCAGTAAGATCTGCTCTATTTTGAACCCCCCACCTATATCCAATACTGTGTTTTCAGATTCCTCCTCCCCAAGCACCTGACCTTGGACTTATAGGTATAACATGTTTGCTGCCAGACCTTTCACCACTTTTCCAGTTTCTCTAGTGCATCTTTCATGTCCTTAAAGGGACACTGTCAACCTGGTTTTCATCATATTATTTCTAGTTAAAAACCCACATTTTATGATTGTTTATCTTCTCTAAAATTCATTGATGTTGCTGTTTGTTTTGTCTGTCTCCTTGTTTAGTAGATCTGAAATGCATGGTAATGTGTATTTATAAACAACCTTGTTTTGTTTACAGTCCTGGATCTGTTCTTACTGCATGTTTCCTGAGCATTAGAAACACACCCAAACAGTGCAGTGCAAATAAGGGCAGTAGCCTCCTAAACTCCCATTGCATCAAAAGATGCTAGACTGTGTTGTGGGTGTTCCCAAGTCCAAGAAAGATGCATTTGGAGTTGATCAAGAAATGTAAACACACCTGTTTTGGTGTGGTAACACCAGTATGTTGGGCAGTCTGTTTTTCATTTTTTTTTTTAAGAAAAGAAGAGTCAGAATCAAACTACCAGGTATATATGCAATCTTTACAGAATGTTGGCAGTCATAAAATGTGTTTTTTAAACTAGGAACACTTTGAGAACTAAGGGGATTGACAGTGTCCCTTTAATGCCCATACAGCTCCACTGTCCCACACTATAGGGAACAGTTCCTTGTTTTACTTCACAACAGCCCCCTTTTCCACACTGAGATGATTTGTCCCACTTTCCATGCCAAGATTTGAAGGTAAAAATCCATACTAATTAATGTAAAAAAGATATATTATTAAATTAACAACAAATTCTTTTAACATGAAGGCACATTTTAACAGTGTTCTGATCCTCCTACAGTAGTTAAAGATTTGATAAACTGTCCCACACGTCCCCTATTTGTTCCACATTTTGAGATGTAATTTTCTACACATGGGGGCAAAAGGTTGAGAAGTATGCTAATGCCTTTCTTGATGTCCACTCTATGAAATATGATAGTGTCTTCCACAATGATACGCATCTTATTCTCAGTCTACACTCCAGTGTCACAGATAAGCAAATTGAAGAGAAGAGCACTGAATCCAGCACAGGCCCCTGAGGCACTCCACTGGTCACACTCCTGACATCTTTCACCTAGGCAATATTCTACCCACTTGGTTAAGTTTCCCCCCACCAATAAATCACCCATCTTCTTTACTAGTCATCTAACTAGTGCAGACTCAAAAGCCCTGCTGAACCAATTACAGGAGATCTACCACTTGGCCTCTATCCATTGCCTAAGACATCATCTTGAAGACCTCCTGCTCCATGATGTTTTGTCATGGTGACTGACCCTATCTGGTGGACTTCACTTAAACCACCTTACCACATACAACATAATTACTGTATTTATTTCTCCCAGAACAGTGCAAATCTGCAGAAAAGCTGTTTAAAAACCCATTTCATCTATTTGCATAAGATTACACTCTAACATTGCATAGATATAGTAGTTTTCTTTCTAAATGAATGTTGTGCATCAACTGGATAATGCAACAGATTAAAACTTGCCATGCCTTTAAGACTATTGCACATGTGTAATATCCATATTAAATGTAATTTAAATATTGTCAGATATTCAAAAGCATTGCACTACTAATATAAACACATAGAATCACATATAATTTAAAGCAATTATAGTTTTTTCCTTAAACAAACAGTAAGGTATAGTATTCAGTCTCTGTTATGGTCTAATGTTCTGCTGCAAGTATGTCTGAAAGAGAAAAACACATATACTGTAAATGCTGCATTGCAACAAAGTTGCTAGCTCTATTTTGTGATTCAGTCCTGGTCAGGAAAATGCCCCGAGTCGGTATATCCAATAGGCCTCACATCTTGCCAGTAACTATTCCATATCTCCCACTCTTGGTCCTAGTGCCTTCCTGGAGATTGTATTTCTCTAATAAGTCTACCAACTGCTCTTTTTTTTGCATAGTTTTTTAAAATCAGGGCTCCAAGGCAGGCAAGCTGCGACCCTCCCATGGAGGATCTCAATCCACTCTGCTCAAAGAACATCATGGATCCTGCCCCAGTGCCCCATTTTCCATTCCCTCACCACCCCCATTATCCCAGGACCCCAGACCATGGCGCACATATGTGTGGAGGTGTGTATGTGCTCCATGGCTCCGCTGACATCCTCTTTCTCCCACCTGGCCTAATGCCAGGCTGCCATATCGGCATGGCACTGCCACCTATCCTCCACCAGGTGGCAGCCAAGAGCTGGGGAAGCCCATGTCCCTACTGGGAAGTGGAGAGCTGCCTTGTAGCAGCTCAATCCAGCTACTCCCCCCCCATATGATCCCCAGCTACTCAGGCTCATTCCCAAACCTGGGTTGACAGCATGGGGGTGGTAAGACATCCAGCACCTCAGCCCTCCATGTCAGTGGGCCAGCTATGTCTATCAACTACTCTTTAAAACCAGTTTCAAGTAGCTTCCCTACTACTGAGGTCTGGCTAACAGTCTGTAGTGGCCAGGGTCTCCTCTTTTCATGCTCTTATGAAGAGGTACAATATCAGTGACCTTCAAGCCTATAGGGACCACCCTGATCACTAGTTAGCAGTTGAAAAGTCTGTCAAGCTCACAACCAGAGCCTGCCCACCTTCTTGAGCCTCCAAGTGTGCAACCTGTCCAGTTCTGGTGACTTATTAACCTTCAACCCCCTCAAGCACATAAGTGGTCTGTCCTCAGCAATGTTCCCAACTGCACTTCCAAAAGTTGAACTGCGAAATCTTGGGATAAGAATGGTGCAGGCAATGGGCAGCTAGCCCAAATACAAATCAAAGTCAATGTACCTGCACTTGAAAGCACCAACGCATACAACACTTTTTAAATTTTCAATGCTCTATGCCAAAATCACAACAGAGGCTTATCCACTGTCACAAAGCCCCAGTGCTTTGGGTCAGAAAACAATTGTCAGGGGGCATGGTTTGTGAAAGAGAAGTGATGTCAATTTATGTGATCAACTCATGATTAAACATGACATTAATTGATGAACATCGTTACATATACACATATAAAAGATATATCAAAAACAATCTTGCATCTAAAAACTTTGTTCTTCAAAAGATATATTACTTCATCAAAGTAAATATAGCATACAGTGATTTCAATACTTTATCTAAAAATTGATATTTAAAATACCAGCCTCAAAAATGTTTTGCCTATTTCAACAAAATAACTGTAGACATACTGATTAATGATGCTTTGTTCAGATAGAAAAGAGGATCATAGGCTGCTGCAATCTGGCAAGGCTAATGTGATCAAAGGCTTCAATTTCCAGCCTGGATTAGACTAGACAGAGCATTATTTCCTGTAAGAGAACATATAACAGAGAAATTAGGTTGAAAATAACCACAACATGCTAATACAAACATGAAATAATGTAGCAAAAATAAAGAAATAGACATACAGTGGCATCTCCCAGGATCAAACGTAATTCTGCAGCATTTTGCAGCACTCTGCAGAATGCTACAGAAGATCTATTGAATAAAGCAATGTAATTTCAATGGTAATTAGTCCCTTTTCTCATTCAGGAAAATGTGACACTGCCAGGATGAAGAGAATGCCACAGTTTCCTTCATGACTAAAGGGAATAATTGCCATTGAAATTACATTACTTTATTCAGTAGGTCTGCTGCAGTATACTGCAGAGTGCGTTAAAAGTCTGTTTTATCCTGAAGGATGCCACTGTAGGTATTGACCAACATAAGGGTGACCATCTGTACACCATTAATTATCGAGGTGATGGTCTAGCCTACCTCTTAAAAGTTATATATGTATACTGTCTCTCATATGGCTACTAGTCTCACATTACTTGAAGTAAAGGAATTCAAACTTATCCTAGGGTGAGTATCCATATACAAAAATAATGGTGACCATCAACATAACATTAATTATCATAGTGGTGATGTAACCTACTTATTCAAAATTATATGTGTACATTATAATTGAAATAATGTATGCTTTCTCTCATAGGGTTACTGGTATCCCATTAGTTGAAATGATATTAAAGGTACAGCATTCAAACTGATCCTAAAGTGAGCATCCACATACCTTATTAATAACACAGAATAGTAATAGTAAGTCTTAACATATTAATCCAAAGGGTAAGGTTTACTGTCTCACTGGTCATTCTGTATGAATGGGTTAACACTCTTAAGTCTGAATATCCAGCAACTTTTCCTTTTCAAAAGTACATTCATCCTATTACCCCCTTTCTTTAATGAAGGGACTTGTTTTATACCCATGAACTTTAAATGCTCTGCATTTGAATTGTGACATGAAAAGAAATGTACTTCCATCAGGGTGTCCTGTCTTCCACTTCCAATAGCCCTAAAATGCTCTTGCACTCTTTGTTTCAAAGGTCTGATGCTGCATCCTACATAGACTACGCTGCAGGAACACCATAAACCTTACACTACAAATGGTGTATTGCAAGTTATACACTTCTTAGTGGTTTTGTTATCAGAGGGGTGCTGGAACTGTTTCCCAGGGAGGACATACTTACAGATATTACAGCATTGGCATTTAAAAAAACCTTCCTCTCATTTTGGAAGCCAAGTTCTTCTGTCTGTGACAGGTTCTGTATATAGCCTATCATGTACCAACTTATCTTTAATGCTCGGTGCCCTACTGAATGACCCCTCAGTTTTGTCCCTACTATTAACACTGATGTCACTAATTAGAATCAGCCATTTTCTGTGCACAGTATTGCCCATCCTCCGTTATAAACCTTTAAACTGTTACAACAGTCACAGCACCTGTCTCAAACCTCAAATTTTCTCTGGTTATTTTGTTTTCCAATAAGTCACTTCTTTTCTGCATAAAGGCTTCTCTGTTTAGCATTCTCTAGAAGTGTTTTATCATATCACCTAACCAAAAATCTTGCCTCTAATTCTGTTGCTTGCTTCAAGAAATCTTCATCTTTGCTGCAATTTCTGCATAATCTGCATAATCGTCACATTTGTCCGTATGGGATAGACTTCTTAAATTTATGGGATGGGTGCTACCTGCCCGTAATAGAGAATTACAAATCAGTATCCTCACCTGGGTTTAATTATGCTTCCTCTGTGCAGCCCATCTCATTAGTTTCAACAGCCAAATTCCCTTTTCCAGAAAAAAAAACAGTTGTAATCACATCTTTCTGAAGAATGTTCTCAGATCTAAGCTCACTTGAAAAGGGTTTATCCAAGGTGTTGGAATATATGAGAGACCTCTGCCCAATACAGCTTCTTGCAACTGTGCTAAAGGATATCCAGAAATAATAATCACTTGTAACTTTTTTTACAAGTAATTAATATTTCTGGATATCCTTTTCAAGTTAGAGCATTGATTTGTTGATGGAAGCGGTTGAGGGTACTAATGAGATGGATACAGAACCAAGCACCATAGATTTGGATTTAATACACGATGATTCATTGAGGGAGCTTTTGGAAATTGATGATGGATGACACATTGACTCAAGGATTCTGGACTATATAAATACCATGGATATACACAGTAAAAGTGAGAACTTGGAATATCTGAGGAAATCTATGTTCAAAGGCAAGTCCATGTTTTGTCCTTTCACCACAAATCCTGCCATTATTTTGTATGAAAGAACAGTAACTCATCAGGTTCAGGAACTATTGATGAGTGCTACACCCCCCAAACAGTTTAATTTGCCAAACAATAAGATGTCAGCACTGAAAAAACTGAATGAGAACCTGCTGACAAGGGAGGTAATGTTGTTGTGATAAACGGGGAACAATATGTTGGCATGGTAACTCCACGTGTTTACGTATTTCACCTGAATGTAATCCCTGTCCTAAAACCTCACTATTTGTTGTCTCCCCCCCCCCCCAATGACGAGGTACCTTTGTAAACGAGTCGCTGACTCAAAGGTTGTAAATCTGATTCTTCAATAAATAAATAAATGGTTAATTCTTTATTAAGTAATGAAAAAAAACTACAAAAAATTTAAAAGTAATCCAAGGCATATTTTTAACAAAGAACTGTACCGGGCTCTCTTTAGAGCTGTTACCAACAACAGTATTACAGAGGAGGAATTTAGATTTATTTGGAACGAGTATCCAGTGACACTGGGATTTTATATCTTACAGAAGGTGCACAAACATTTAAATAAGAATGAGAGTGCTCTGTCCGCTATGCTTTTAGGGTACTCCCTGTTAATAAAAAAAAAAAAACCTTTGCATTATTTGGGCTTGCTAAGCAGAATCATCATCTTCACTGCATAACCTGCAAAGTCTAAGAAACTGTGAATATGGCAAGCTATTTTTGTCATGTGTAGGATGGAAGGAGCTGTGAAGGAGGAAACTGTGTGAGTCAATGAATTTGTAATAAACTGATGTCTTCAGATCAGTGTTCTGCACTGCCAGTTGAATATCTAGAAAAGGCAATGTAGAGAAGGATACTTCGACAGTGTATTGAAGGGAAGGGTGAACCATGATAAACTTGTCCAGTAATCCTGGTGGTTACACAGATTACTCTACTTTAACCTTGTTTACTTTCTGTGCTCCTCCTGTTGACCCATCCTTCAATACACTCTCCCTCTGACCTTGTGCATCCACAGCCACAATGATTTATTCCTGTTCCTAGGTTACCTCCATGTAGAACCATGTAATTTCATAGTCAGAATGCTTGTTGTCCATTAGGTAGCACTGATTAAATGGAAACTATCTAGTTTAAAAAACTCATTTTATGATTGTAGCATTCTGTAGAATTTGCTGATGTAATTGGTCATCTTACATATGAACATACAAACATACAAAGAAGCCAGCAGAAGAAGGCCATTTGGTGTATCACGTCTGCTCATATTGCAGGGTCCACAGCTTGAGCTGATATCTCTGCCCTACCTCCCCACTCCTCCCATCCTCCCTACCCATGATCCTTACTTCCCCCATGCCTATCCCAGCCTCTCTTAAAGCTGCCCGCTGTCTTCAATGAGATGACCTCTTCCAACAGTGTAGTCCAAGTGTCCACCACCCTCTCTGTGAAGAAGTGCTTCCTCACCTCCCTCCTAATCCTCCTACCCTCCAGCTTGAGACTGTGCTACCTAGTGTTATGGTTGCCACTCAGCTTAAAGAGACTCTCCTTATTACCTTTATTTATCCCTTTCAAGTACGTGAAGGTCCCAATCATGTCACCTCTCTCTCTCCTCTCTTCCAGGGAGTACATGTTCAGTACCCTCAGCCTCTCCTCGTATGCAAAACCCTGCTGACCCATTATCATCTCTGTAGCCTTCATCTGTACCTTCTCCAGCAGGTTAATGTCCTTTTTGAGGTTTTGGCACCAGTACTGAACTCCATACTCTAGATGCGGCCTTACCAGTGACCTGTACAAGGGCAGTATAACCTCCTCTCTCCTACTACTGATCCTCCTAGATATGCATACCAGCACCTTGTTTGTCTTTGCTGCTGCTTTCTTGCACTGCATGGAGTGCTTCAGATCACTAGTGATCATCACTCCCAGGTCCTTCTCCTCCTCCTCCTCCTCCTCCTCCTCATCCTGTGATGCAGATACTTGGACTCCACCCAGGTAGTACTATGTCCTGGGATTCTTGGCTCCAATATGCATAACTTTACATTTTTTTTGCATTGAAGTCAAGCTGCCAAATCCTGGACCACCTCCCCAGCTTTTCCAGATCTTCCTGTAGGTCCTGCATCCCTTCAACTGTGTCCACTCTCCCACAGAGCTTGGTGTTATCCATGAATGGACACATTTTGCCTTTAATACCATCCCTAATGTCATTGATGAAGACATTGTACAACACCGGCCCCAGTACAGAGCCTTGTGGGACCCCATTGGTTACCTCTCTAGTACCATATAACTCTCCCTCCACAACCACCCTCTGGGTTCTTTCCCTCAGCCAGTTTTCCACCCATCTGGCCATCTTTTCCCCAACCCCAAGATCCACCAACATCCTGATCAACCTTTTATGGGGCACAGAGTCAAAGGTCTTGCTGAAATCAAGATAGAGGATGTCTACCGCTTGGCCCCTGTCTACTGTCTTAGTGACACAGTCAAAGAAGTCAATCAGATTCATTTGACATGATCTCCCCCCCCATGAACCCATGCTGCCTCGCATCCTGAAGACAATGATCCTCTAGATATTTCACCAACCTTTCCTTTAGTATGGTCTCCATGAGCTTTCCCACAATGGAGATCAGACTGACTGGTCTGTATTTCCCAGGGTCATCCTTGGGACCGCTTTTGTTTCTTGATTTTGACAGTAACTGGTCAGAACGGCGCCGACGCTACTTAGGCACTGATTGTGGCAAACATTGTTTCTTGGGGGGGCTTCACCCCCACACATCCCCTTCTGGGGGGGCTATGCCACCCACCCCCTACTTAAATATTCTAACTCCGGGGGAGGCACACCTCAGGGATTGGGGGAACCGCCAGTTGCTGAACAGTGTCGGTGCTGTAATTCAATCGCCCTTCTGACCAATAACCGTCATACAATCCCTGTCATCATGGGCTACCCTTTCTATCTAGCTAGGCATGTCATCTGCAAGCACACTGCTTCTGAGGCAGGCTATTTTACTGTTCAATGCAATTTAAAAAAAAATAATAATAACAGATATAATAAGAAATTGATACTTCAAGCATGATGTTAGGCTCTCGTATGTCCACTCTGCTGTTGAGTCCAAATACCTCACAAGCCCAGGGCACAGAGCCATATTTAGCTTGGGAATCAGCAAAGCTCAGCAGTCAGCCTGGAGGCAAATGTTTACCACACTATAATACTCACCATGAGCAGGACTCAGTAAAGGCAGACCCTCAAGAAGTGTCTGCCTTAACCTCCTGCCCAGGTTTGGGATCCTTCAGTAGCATCCTCATCATGGAATGGTGATGCTGGTTACCCATTAAGAGCCAGTCCCCCCCCCCAAGCCTCCACTTACAGGGAAGCCCTCACCCCCAGAGGTACCTGCAGCAGCCACTCTCTACTTCAGGATGTGGTCCTGCTGATGTCTCAATGTCTCCGCATCACTCTGCCCTAATCCAGTCCCAGGACAGGAGGTGGGGGGCAAGTCATGTGGCCCTTTTCAACATTCTCCAGCCCTGTGCCAGCAAGAGACAATTCCTCTCTCTCCACATCCCCTGCATTCCAGCGATACCATTGCTTCTCATGTGCTCCAAGTCTCAGGGAGCTACATGGCAGCTACTGCGAGACCACAGGTGAGGCTGACTACAGCATGGGGAAGCAGGGAGCCTAAGGAGATTCTACCAGTGCATGGGGGGGGGCTTGAAGGCAGCATCCCATATAACATGCTGCTTCCTGACCTAGGTCCCAGCCTTTTAGCTGATTTGCAACAGAGAGAGTTTAGGGTAATAGTGCGAGACTACTGATGAGTCTTGTGGCTCTTCACAAACACTCTTGTGAAATCTCACGAGATCGGTGGCTATGTTGGTGGAGGGATAAGGACACCACCATCTTGAGAGGGGATCCCAAGGTAGGGGAACGTCCAACAGCCACACCATGCGGGTGGCCATTTTGTACTGGGCTCTCACCCCCCCATTAAATTCACAGACACTATTTTGAGCACTTGTTCACCCAGGTTAGGCATACTGGCTGCTACTGCTGTTTTTTTTCTTTTTTTAATAAAGAAGGCATGGACACATTTCTGATCCAGATTTTCTAGTCTGCCCCTCACAGATTGGCTGTTCCACCATACTTCATTGCTATGTCCGCCTGCATAGAGTGCTTGACGATGTTCTCAGAATCACATGTGAGGGAGGCTTTGTGTGCTGTGTGCACTGTCTCAGAGTCTGATGCTCCACACAACTCTATGGAAATAGTGGCAACCCAGATTGAACCGATGCTGCCCACAGCACTGCTCATCTTGAACACTGCACAGGCAGGCCTGCTGTTCCAATGACTGGAGATCTTACAAGCCCAACAGCCAGCAGGAAAATCCCAAGTAGTAGCAAAAAAGTGCACAAGAAGAAATGCAGGCAGGCTGAAGACCAGTCAGGAACTTTGGAGGATGAGGAGGTGGATCAGGATCTGACCCAGGCATCCGGCAGACTGTGTCCACAGGAGAACATGGCGGAACTAGTTCAACTTGTCCAGGAGGTTCTTCAGATCCCAGTGGAGCAGGAAGAGCCCCACACCTCGTCGGACCCCCTCCTCTCATCACAATCCAAGTCAGTGCAGCATTCCTTCACTGCCTGCTGGAGTCCTTGAAGCCAGCCTGAATCCCAGAGAAAAGGGCCATGCAGAAATGCTACCTCATTATTGAGTACTATCAGATGGGCTGGTACTCGGCCCTGAAGGTGGGCGCTCTGGTGTCTGTACTGGCCAAGCATATGGTGATACTGGTAGAGAGTACTGCAGCACTAGAGGACCCGATGGACAAGAAGGTGGAGGAGTCACTCAAAAGGGTCCATGAATAAAAGGGATGGCCTTATCTTTGGATACGGTGATATGGTACACTAGCAGGGCACTTCTGCACTGGGTGGAAACCATTGCAGATGGCCTCCTGGAAGACTTACCATTAGCAGGAGCGGGTAGACTACACAGTGCAGGCAGCGCACTATCTTGCAGGTGCCTCCTCAGACCACGTCAAATTCAGCACCAGGGCTGCTGTCCTGATCAACCGGGCCAGATGTGTGTTATGGCTTAAGTTATGGCAGGTAGATGCTGAATCAAAGGTGACCCTGATGTAACTTCCTTGCAAGGGGGGGACAACTGTTTGGGGAAGCCCTCAACTGATTTCTTAAGGACAGGGCAGGAACTAAGCAGATGGTGGAGAAAAAGGACCTCTTCCTCCTCTCCAGTTGGCCCTTTCACTCCAGATTCAGAAGAGCTCGCAAACACACAAAAGCAGCTGTGGCCCAGACCCAGAGAGGCAGAGCAGCGAGATCCTGGTTCCAATCCCGGAACAACCAATCCAAATTCAAGGGAAATTTTGGTAAGAGAGGGGGAAATAAAGACAACAATTTTGGTGGTGGTGCCGCCACCAACAACCAGTGATGGGAAAGGGACCCTGGTGGACTGCCTCTCATGGTGGCCCAATTTAGACTGTTCACAGATCAATGAACCCACACCAAAATGGACTGCTAGTCCAGGAACTTGTCTCCCATGGATACACTATAGAGTTTACGCAAAAGACAATTCCACACAGACCAATGCTTTCCTCAGCACCCATGAACCCGGGCAGGGCATGATTATTCAGTGGGCCCTGACCGACCTCACCTGGAGTGGGGCAATTGCTCCACTCCCAGCTCTCAAGAGGGACTCAGGGGTGTATTCTATGTTCTTTATGGTCCCAAAGAAAACCGGAGACCTTCACCCCATGCTCAATCTCAAATTCATAAACAAGTTTGTCACTTACAAGAGGTTCAAAATGGAGACACTCCAATCAACCCTAGCAGCCATTCAGCCAGGTGACTTCCTGGCCTCCAAAGATCTCAAGTATGCTTACCTGCACATTCCAATCCATCCCTGACACCATCGTTTTCTCCAATTCCAGATTTACGGACATTATTTCCAATACACTTGCCTCCCATTTGGTCTGGCATCAGCGCCAAGGTTCTTTATGAAGAACTAGTAGTGCTCACAGCAGACTACAGAAAAAAGGGCATACACATCATCCCGTATCTGGAAGGCTTGCTGATTTGGGCCAGGAGCACGAACAAGGCCAGAAGGGATACAGAAACAGTGCTCCAGTGCCTGCAAAACCACAGTTTGGTCATAAACTGGGAGAAAAGCCAGTTACAGCCCACACAGGTACTTACGCACTTGAACACCCACATGGACATAGCAGCAGACCTGGTCTACCTGACAGAGGACAAGGTGGACAGCATAGCTTGGCTTCTTGGTTCTATACAGAACCAGACTTACAGACCAGCCCACAGATATCTGCAATTGTTGGACCTCTTGGCAGCAATAATAGCCATGGTGCCATGGGCATGATTTCATATGCGCCCTCTGCAAAGATATGTCCTGGATGCATGGGACGAGTCCACACAGGATTTCGAGTTCCGCATCACCCCAAATCCGGACAGCATACAGATTCTCAACTGGTGAATGGACAAGTGGAATCTGATAATGGGGGTGTCATCGCTGGTGCTACCTCAGTCATTGACTATTACAATGGAAGCCAGCCTGTGTGGCTGGGGGGAAATGCTGGATCACCACGTGATGCAGGGCAGGTGGTCCCAGGTGGAGTCTTGTCTGCCTATTAACATGCTAGAGACATGGGTGTTGTACAGGGCCCTCCTGTTCTTTGCCCCTTAGATTCGGGGCCAGTTGGTTCTGATCAGAACAGATAATCAGGTCACCAAGGCATACATCAACAAGCAAGGTGGGACCCAGAGCAGATCCATGCTCTGGGAGGTGTTTCAGAGCCTGCGCTTTGTGGAGAATCATCTACAGGGCATCTCAGCCACATACCTGGCAGTGAAACTCAATCTTCAGGCAGACTGGCTCAGTCAAGTAACTTTAGACCAGGCAGAATGGCAGCTGCCCACTCAGGTTTTTTGGACAATCAACCACAGGTGGGGACCACTTCACGTGGACCTCATGGCCTCAGGGCAAAATACTCAGCTGTCCAGGTTTCACTCATGCTTCCCAGACAGTTGAGCCAAAGAGACTGACACAATGATGACAACATGGTGTTTCATAAAAGCCTGCGTATTCCACCAATTCTGATGATAGCAAAAGTGTTACTGAAGATCTGGGACATGAAATCCACAGTTCTGCTGGTGGTACCAGACTGGCTGAGGAGATTGTGGTACTCAGCACTTCATGATAGACACACCCTGGCTCCTGCCTCTTCGCCCAGGCTTCTTATGACAGGGTCCAATATTATACCACAGCCCACAGAACCACTCACTGATGGCTTGGATGCTGAAAGGTCAAGATTGTTAGAGAAAGGCTATCCTTCTAAGGTCGTGGATCATTTGTTGAGATCCAGGAGGTCTTTTTCAAATAAGACATATCAGAGACACTGGCAGATTTTCCTTAAGTGGTGTGCAGAGAAGGGTTTGTCCCCTTTGGTGGTGGGCCTTCCCCAAATTCTGGAGTTCCTCAATGATGGACCTGAGAAGGACCTAGCATATTCCTCCCTGAGAGTACAGGTTTCAGCTACATCTGTGACACAGGGTTCCCTGCCAAAGGTGGGGCCCATGGGTTCCCTCCTGATGTGGTCCATTTTCTGTGAGTTGTGCAGATTTTGTCCCCCAGGTCTCAGTCCACCTGTTCCCCTTGGCAACTTAATTGGGTGTTGGATGGACTGGACAAGCTTCCATTTGTTCCCATATCCCCTTATAGGATGACCGTTAAAACTGTGTTCCTCACGGCTATGTGTTCGTCCAAGAGGGTGGGAGAATTACAAGCACTTTCCTGTCAGGAACCTTTTCTCATATTTCATAATGACTGGGTATCCCTGGTACCAGTTCCTTCCATCACAGTGAAAGTTGCATCACTGGCTCTTTTGGAGCAGGCCATTTGTTTGCAATGATGTCAGGGGTGGAAGGGACTCCGGAGGGGGTTCCTCATCCCCTGGATATGGTCTCTTTGCTGATGTGGTATCTGGAGATTATTGAGGCTTTCAGGAGATCAGACTGCCTGTTTGTGACTTGTTCAGGTACTAAGAAGTGCCAGGCGGCTTCCAAAGCAGCAGCTATTGTGGCCAGGATTCAGAGGGCTATAGAGTCCACTTACCAGGCTTCCGGTAAGGACCTTCCTAGTGGAATTCAAACACATTCCAGTAGAGCACTTTCTGCCTCTTGGGCTGAGAGAGGTTGTGCTTCTGTGCAAGACATCTGCGCTGTAGCCACTGGGTCTTCTATTCATACATTTGTCTGCCATTACCAGCTACATGAGGCTTTGGCTAATAGAGCCTGGTTTGACAGGGTGGTGCTTCAGGCTGCTATAGGATGTCATTTCTGATAAGGTTCATCTTTGTTTATCCCACCTGGGGCCTGTTTAAATGATTATGCTTCTTTGAGCACTAGAAAGGTGGCAGGGGATAATGGTATTTACTCTCCTGGTAAAGGTAATTATACCTACCACCTTTATAGGGCTCAGAGTACCTCCCTGGATAGGTGACCTTTTGTTTGCCTCATGGCAGCTGGAATCACCTGTCTCCCCTCAGTCTTTCAGGGGGAATCTTTTATTTTGGTACTGATTTGTTATGTTTAGGACCACTCACTTGTGTATGTTAGCGATTGTGGTGTTGTTAATGGGGGGACAATAGGTCTTCCTGTCTACCTTATGTTACATTTCATGTCTAGGGGCTGGGATTTGGATTGTAAGCACCCAGCTGTATGTTTATGCTTTCACCTGTATTGCTGTATAATCCTGTTTTGAGTAAAAGCACATTATATTCACACTACATTTGGTTGTTGCTATTTTTTGTGGACAGTTCTGTACTTTGCATGTTGTGCCTGGGTTTGGGGGGTTGTCTTTGTTTCTTCTCTCTGCTAGGGAAGTGTCAGACTGGAGTTTTTGGCTGGAGTCAGGAGGATTGGTCTCTAGCAGCCAAAAGATTTATGATCGTGCATCGGCCAATGGGATGGATGAGGATACCCAGTGGTTATGGTTCTCTGAACACTATTAAGGTGGCAAGTATAATCACCTTTACCAGATGAGTAAATATCATTATTTTTAGTCCTCAATCTACTTCCACTTCATCTTTTCTGGACTTGTAAATATACCCATCATACTCTTTAGCCACTCATGATGCCATGGGAGGAGAGGAGAGGGGACAATTGCATCATGAGTGGCTGCACTTTTTGGGAGTGTTCTTAATGTTCATGAAGTATGCAATATGAGTAGATCAACAATTGAAACAAAATAAGGTTGGTATAATTAAATCACTAGCATGCATTTCCTTTCTGCTAAGAAATGAAGCATATAAAGCAACCCTCAACATTAATGAATTTCAGAGATATTAAACAATTTATAAAATATTGGTTTTCAGCTACAAATAATATGATGCAAAAGGGGTTGACAGTGTACCTTTATATGTTAATGTTTTATTTAAAATGTTATTGTGGAATGTGGGACAGCGCCTACTGCATGTGGGGGTCAACTGGCTTCAGACCTTAAATGGAGAATTGGGGTCATAATATATGACATTTGAGGGATATGATTTTTCAAAGAGTTCACCTTAGAAACTACTAAAATACCAGTGTCACTTAAAATAAATCACAGGTTCATTTCAGGAAGCTTTAGGAGGGCATTAGATTCAAAATTAAACAGATGATAAAGCTCAGCTACATGACTAGGTATGTATCTCATATAGCCTGTTCAGAGTTCAGAATGAACCCAGTGGTTAAGCCCAGCACTGTCACATGGCACATCCGAGAGTACAAACCTAACTGCTTCTTTAAAAAAAAATGTTGCTAAAATAAATGATAAAAAATGAGGTTCAGTACAAGAAAAGTACACAGTCATGGACATGTGTACCAAAATTCCAAAGGCAGAGTACAGGATGGGGGTGACAGGGACAGGGGAAGACAGCGATGTGGGGGTAATTATACAGTAGTAGCCACAGACATTGCCAGCTATTTCCAGATATCTTGTGAAATTTCTGAAGAGTTTCTCTCTGCTGTCCCTTCTGTGGAAATGCAGAAAGCAGAAGATATTTCTGGAAATATCACAGAAATTTGGGGAAATAGCTTGTAGTGGCTGTGGCTGCTACTGTATATGCTTGACATTAACAGCACATTGCAATTAAGCAGTGGGGAATGCAAGCAGGATGCTGGGGTGCATAGGCAGGGGATTTATTAGCAGACAAAAGGAGGCTATACTGCCACTGTATAGTTCCTGGGCGAAGATACATCAGTTGTAGTAGTACTGCATGCATTTCTGGAGCCCGTACCTCAAAAAGGAAAATGATGGGCTAGAATGGGTTCAGAGAAGAGCAATAAAGATTATTCAGGGGCAGCAGGGTAGGTCATATGAGGAAACACTGGAAAGCCTGGATATGTACATACACTATGGAGACTTTAGGGAGGGAAGGGGGAATATGATTGAGACATATAAAAATGTGTTTAAAACAATAAAAAGTATCACACACACCAGGCTGTTGCTTAACAGGGGCTGGCAGTATAGCCTAGAGGTTAGAGTGACGAGCTGTGAATGAGCTTGGTACATCCAGCACACCTGGGTTTGATTCCCACAACCTCCACTTGCATACTGCGTGACTCTGAGCAAGCAAGTCACTTAACCCCCCAATATTCCCAGATCACCCCTGAAAACAGGCACTTGTGCCTAGTGGGCCTTACCTGGTTACCAAAGACTAAAATAATAGAGGTATTTTATTGTCTTATCTCTTAGACAACATTGGGCTAGCAACCCCTACTTATTGCCTCTCTTGGAGGTTTCACCAGGCCCCCCCCGCACCGATGAACCCTCCATGATGGGTGATATGTGGAGGTTTCAAGCTGATATTCACTATGGAATGAGGTAATAAAATACATTTATTAAGTAAATAGCATGGTGTGTGTGTGTGCTGCTTTTTGTTCTTTTTAGGACTTCAGTATTGTAGCAAACAGCACCTCTGGGGTTGTACTGTGTGCTTCCCAGCTATTGAGCTGATATAAAAATGTGTGCAGGGAATAAATAAAGTGACTAGTATCAGACTGTTTAGCAAACATGGCAACAGCAACCCAAGAAACTGATGAAATAAACAAATCAAAACGAAAAAAAAAGCCACTATGGCTCTCAAAAGAGGTGGTGGGGAAGGTTAGGTAGAAAAAGATAGAATTTAAGAAGTATAAGGTAACACACAGTGGTGTCACCAGAGGTATAAAGTTGGGGTGGGCTAATGCCCCACAATTAAAATCCTAACAAAGCTAGGGGGGTCCGGGGGCTTGTTCCCCCCATAACATTTTGAGATTTTTACCTTCAAATGGTGGCTTTTCCTGCATTTTAATGGTGAAATATATGTTTGAGAAGCCTAGTTATTATGACATCTATTAAATGGTGCATGTGCAAAAATGTGGTAACTGGACCAATGAGAACAACGGAAAGATAGACACCATTATCCCAGCAGATCTGCTGGGAAGGTTACAGTCCCCCACAGCAATTAGGAGACCATTCAGACACCATTATCCCAGCTGATCTGCTGGGAAGGTTACCGGACACCAGTGCAAGTAAGAGACCAGCCAGACACCATTATCCCAGCAGATCTGCTGAGAAGGTTACAGGACCCCAGAGCAAATAAGAGACCAGCTAGACACCATTATCCCAGCAGATCTGCTGTCAAGGTTACAGGACCCCAGAGCAAACAGCCACCACTTCCACACTGCATAATTCTGAACAAGTCACTTAACATGGGCTGGCAGTATAGCCTAGAGGTTAGAGGAACTAGGTGTGAACAAGCTTGATACATCCAGCAGACCAGACCTGAGTTTGATTATCACAACCTCCACTTGCATACTGTGTGACACTGAGTAAGTCACTTAACTGCCCAGTGCTCCCAGGTTACCCCTGGAAACAGGCACTTGTGCCTAGTGGGCCTTACCTGGTTACCAAAGACTAAAATAAAAAAAAATAAAAAAAGAAAACATTCCTGCCCTTAATCTCTCTGCATGCCCTCTCTCTCTCGTCAATTTCTGTAGTCTTTGCATCCCCCTGTGTGCTGCAAACTATCCTTTCCCTCCCCCTCTTTCTGGATTCTAAGCAGTTTGGGGATGACCTGTATGATTGTGTCTATGTGGGTTGCTATAAAAAAAGGCAGCAACATTCGCTCCCTCCTTCTTTGGATTGTAAAGCACTCAGGAATATAGTCTGTATGAAAAGTGCTCTATAAATTAAAATTTATTTTCACACAAGCCACAGGCACAGATCTTCCTTCTCTAAACTGCCAAACAATTGTGTAAAGACTCATGCTGCACAGTCTTTTAGATGTGTACCACATCTGTGCCTGTCTGAAAAATATACCTGCTGTGCAAGCAATGTCGACTGTGTTGGCATGGCAGTTACTAAAAGGTGATCACCAGTCCCAATCCCAATTTATGTCAGTCGCTCCCAGTCCTGTCCAGGTGTTCTCTCCTACAAGGCAAGGCATGCCAAACCTCTCATGCTTCTGAATCCACTGAACAGAGTCCTAGAGACTAGCAGAGGCAGAGTGCATTTGTTGTAACCCCCCTCCCCCCCCCCAGCACTCCCTGTCAGATTGGGATCCAACTAACCTGGGAGTGATGATGACAAATGTCTTCCCCAAGCTCTGAGCTCTCCCATTGTGACGTTCTGACTCCTGTCCCAATGTTCTCTTTGTCAGGAGCACAGTACACAGCAGCCAGCCACCAGTGTACTCAGTCCGCTCACGAGACGTATTTTCTTTTTTCTCCATCAGACTCGTGAGTGGATGAGTGTAGTGCCCCAAAGTTTGCCAGGCAAGCAGACCAAAGAGGACTCAGGGAGGGAAAGGGTTAACTTCCAATCCACCCCATTCATAATAAGCTGGCTTATTTGATCAAACTGGCTGACTCACGATTTCCTGTCTCTATCCCCCTCCCCCACCTCCCCCTCCTGAAGCCTTCTGGTGCTGGATCCTTTGTCTTGACCAGGTCAGGTCTCCGGCAAGTGCCTAAAGGGGCCATAAATCAGCCAAATGGGCTGATCATAGCCCCAGATACCCAATCATCTGTCCAAAAGCCAGGTTCACCTCTAGGCTAACAAGCATTTGTCAATGCTGAATGTTTGCTTGCTGGCATTGGGATTGGTAGTGTAGGAGTTAGACAGCTGCATAATAGGAATGGCAGTGAAGTATTGAACTGAAGCCAACCCCGCCACCATCCTGCAGATATGGACAGGCATTGGGGTGTGCCCTTGGGGTCATCAGGCATAATGGCCACACCATTTCACCACACCCCACCCTGCAGACACTGACAAGTGTCACGGTGTGCTATAGGATCTTTGGCCTTAGCTTGCATACCCATTCCATTAGGAAGTATGGTGAGATGGAGTGCGGTATAGAGAATGGGGTGAACTTTGGGGCGAAGGTCAAGGCATACCCCGATGCCTCTCAGTGACTGCAGGGTGTGGAATGGTATGAGCATCACAGGCAAGAATCCCAAGTCACACCCCTGATGCTGTCATTCTCTATAGGGTCAAGCGTTATAGTTGAAAAGCCTAATACCTCAGGCATTCATTGGTATTTTCACTCCAATTTTCAACATGTTTGTTTCGTGACCCCACCTCATGAACAGGGGAATATCAGTTTGGTAACGGCTAGCTATGCACAGTGATTCGGCATTTAGCACCACAGGTGCAAAAATATTCAACAGGATGTAAAAATGACAGCTGTACTTTTCATGGGAGGTGTAAAAAATGGCTATGTTGCAAATGTGTAGTAAAATATTTAAAAAATGGTGAAGTCATGAGCATACATAGAAACTGTGCAACGCACACACTATAATAATTAGGTTGGGGATTTCTTACAGCAGATTGTCAACTCAGGCATTTTGGTGCCTCCGATCATGAACAGTGTCACTGTGATTTTCTTTATCTGTGCCGAACAATGATTTCCCACATCGACACGCATCTCTGCACTGAAAGTGTGAAAACACACTCCGGCCATGTTGTGAAAATGGCAGCTGTACTGCTCATAAGGAAGTGGAAAATGCCACTGGTGAAAATCTGGACTGAAAATATTACAAAGTCATGAACTAACGAGGGTGCGTGGAAACTGTGCAATGCTCACTCGTAACACAGTCATTTTATGGACTTTTGTCACCAAATTTTCAACATAGCCATTTTAAGAACCTCTGCTCATGAACAGTGTAACTGTGATTTTCTTAATCTGTCCTAAACGCTGCTTTTGCCAACAGCATCATTGTCATAGCTACGTATGCAAACACATTAAGCGACATATGAAAAATTGCAGCTGTACTGCTCATAAGGAAGTTTAATAAAATGGACATGTTGAAAATCTGGAGTGAAAAATATTAAATTTGCAAACTTACAGCATGCATAGGAACTGTGCAACGACGCTTGTAAAACTCATTTTAGGAATTTTTCACCAAATTCTCAACATAGCCATTTTAAGACCTCTGCTCATGAACAGTGTCACTGTGATTTTCTTAATTTGTCCTGTACATTGATTTCTCACACCCCAGCTGCCATTATGCTTCATGAAGCCGGAAACACAGTTTGGGTGAAGATGTGAAAAATGACAGCTGTACTACTCATAAGAAGGTGTGGTACAATGGCAAAGTTGAAAATCTGGGTGAAAATATTGAAAATTTGCAAACTAACGGCGTCGCGTAGGAACTGTACAATCGCTACGTAAAACAGTCATTTTTGACATTTTTTCACCAAATTCTCAACATAGCCATTTAAGACCTCTGCTCATGAACAGTGTCACTGTGATTTTCTTAATTTGTCCGGCCATTGACCTCGCACACCAACTGCGTAATGGCGCTACATGGCGGAAACACATTTTGGGTGAGAGATGTGAAAATGTCAGCTGTACTACTCATAAGAAGGTGTGGTAAAATGGCAATGTTGAAAATCTGGAGTGAAAATATTGAAAATTCACGCCCTTACGAGCGTGCATAGGAACTGCGCAATGCACGCTCATGAAACAGTCATTTTTAGGACTTTTTTCACCAAATTTTCAACATAGCCATTTTAAGATGTCTATTGATGAACAGTGTCACTGTGATTTTCTTAATTTGTCCCGTACATTGATTTCACACACCGACTGCGCCATTGTGGGCTACATGGGTGGAAACACATTTTGGGTGAGATGTGAAAAATGACAGCTGTACTACTCATAAGAAGGTGTGGTAAAATGGCAATGTTGAAAATCTGGAGTGAAAATATTGAAAATTCACGAACTTACGAGCCTACATAGGAACTGTGCAACACATGCTCGTAAAACAGTCATTTTTGGGAATTTTGGCACCAAATTTTCAACATGGGGTTTTTGAGACCCCTTCTCATGATTGATGTCACTGTCATGATGTTATTCGGGTCTGAAGGGTGATTTTGCAGTCACTGCACAGTCACTGTGCGAAATCACCCTTCGGGCCTGAATGACGCCATGACAGTGACATCAATCAAATGTAGAAAATTAGTCACAAAACTCAAAAATGCCTGAGATATGCAATAAAGTTGAAACCCCTATCTAGCCCATTATACAGCTTACCGGCATTTCCTCAGTTCGCGATGCGCCTTTGAAGAGTGCAGGACGTGTTCCCGGTCCACGAAGATCGTCGTGCCGAGGTCCGGAGGTAGTATGGGGTGAGGGAGTGGGAAGCTGGGTGCACAGTGGGTGGGTGCGGGTTGTGGGAGGGGCAGGGAGACTCACCGTGGGACCGTTTTTCTTCACAGGTGAAAAAAAGCAGACTGACGTGGAACGTTTGCACGCTGGGGTGGGCTCCCAGCATAGCACAAGGGCGTTGGGGGTGGCGTTCAGCGGCCTGAGTTAAAACTTCGACTAATTGCCTGCCACGCTGGGGTGGGCTCCCAGCGTGGCACTCTCTACTGGAGGGAGGACAGTGCAGCCGACGGAGGATTGGGCACCCCCGTTGGCTATACGATTAGTTGCCACGCTGGGGTGGGCACCCAGCGTGGCATTTTGTAAGTGTTTGGGGGGGAGGCAGAGAGAATGCAGCACAGCCAACGGGGATTGGGCACCCACGCCGACTATACAGTGCGTGCGTGCGGGCGCGTCGCGCCTCGCGGGCGTCTGTGGGGGGAGCGTGTGAGCAGCCTTATCTTATCGCTGCTCACTCAAGCGTAACTCCCCCTTTCAACTGAGTTACTGCATTTTGAGCATGTCATAGACAGCTCCAAAATGCATTGGCTTACAGGGGCCGCGCCTGCCAGCATACTGACTGAATTGGAGAAGGAGGTGACACACCTCCGAAATCTCCGATGATGGCACTATGTTTCTTGCACATGCGTGCAAGCAAACATAAAAATGGTCTTCCCTGCTAGCCAGCATCAGTTCTGGACTGTGTGACTGACAGAGTAGAAAGCACAGGCGTATGGATGCCTGGAGGCTTACCTGAAGCTCGAGTTCATAGATCCTAGGTGGCTGCTCCTCTATAGCCAGTGATTCTTGGAGGTCTCCAGCAACAGTCACACCTTAGCTCTGGAAAAGGACCGGCAGTCCTCCTGATGGCCAGGAGCAGCCAGTTCCACAGGGTGAGCTCCCTTTAGTTGTCTTCTCCCTCAGTTTGCAGTTTTTGTATTGGGTTTTTCTGGGGTATCCTGATGCTGGGTGCCTAGTAGTGAATGTAGCACAAGCATCACATTTCAGATGCAAAGTGACAAGGGTAATGCTCACCCAAGTTCTCTTTTGTTCGAATAAAAATATGGCTTGTCAAGTCTGTTAGTTTGCTTCCTGTTATTTTGCAGAATAAGTGTGGCATGGTTTGTGTTTTTCTGGGGCTGCCATTGCAGTTCTCCTGTCTCCCCTCTCCAGTATGCTGGCTGTTTTTTGTATTTTTCTGGCATTGACATTGTGTGTTGCCACACATGGGGCTGCCATTGCAGTCCCCCGCCCTTCCCCCTTTGTTTACTGCCTCTAGTGCCACTTACTGGTCGGCAGGCTGTTGCCCTGCCCAGCTTTGCTGGAGTGGTTATTTTTTTTCTCTTCTTTGTTTTGTTAAATTTCTTTCCCTTCCCCTTTGTGGGGGATACAGATTGCTTCCCATCCCTTTGCCTGGCCTTCTGTGCTGGTTGCAGGCTGTGGTAACCTTTTGGGGGTGGCTCTTTATTTTCTGCCTACAATTTTGCCATATTTTTGTTTAAATTTTTATTTGTTTTGTGGGCTTCTTGAACCCCTTTCTTGCTCCAGTCCCTTGAGATGACACCTGACTGTGGTCCTTCTCCTGTAACCCCCCCCTCCAAATGAAGTGACATCATCTGTTTTGGTGGTCACTGATGGTGGATTTTCCCTGCTCAGCTCTCTTCACCACCTCTCTTCCACAGTAAATTAGTGCCACTGCAGCCACAGACCTGGGCACCCTGATCGTGGTCCATGCGGCATTCACTGGGAATGGATAAGTTTGGGCAGACGGACCATGAGGTGCAGGACCCGGACCACTAAAGTTCTGCCCTGCCACTGCTCAGGGGCAGCCAAAGCATTGGGTGGGAGCAGAGCTCCCCAACCTCCACCACTAGCACCACAAATGATTGCAGCAGGATCCGGAGGACCCGGGCCAGGCAAAGAAAAAAGAAAGTGCGCTCCATGTGGTAGAGCTATAAAGTGCTGATTCTAAACCATGTTTGTTTTGTTTTTTTCTCAGCAAGCAGTGGAGCTGTAAGTCTTTATAAGTTTCAGGGAAAATGATTGGGGGGGGCTTGAACTTACATTAGGGGGTTTCAGCCTCCCCAAAAACAGCCTGGTGACGCCACTGGTAACACAGAAGGAGCAGGACAGAGAGTTGTACCAATTAAGGCAGAAGAAAGCAGGAAAGGCAGTCAGAATAACAAAGGCGCAAACTGAGGAAAAGACAGCCAATTCAGTTAAGAAGGGGGATAAAACCTTTTATAGGTACATTAGGGAACGTAGACAGACAAAGGGAGGTATAATGAGGCTGAATAGAATGGACGGTGAGTGGGCAGAGTGGGACAGTGAAAAAGCAGGGATTCTGAATGAATACTTCTACTCAGTATTCACAAAAGAGGAGGAGGGGGAGGTACCTAATCCAGTTAACAGAAGCACTCTGGATAGGGGGTCGATCCCAGTCCTTTCACAGAAGAAAGGGTTCTGAAAGAACTCCTAAAACTGAAGGTGGACAAAGCAGTGGGGCCTGATGGGATTCACCTCAGAATTCTAATAGAATTAAGGGGAGAACTAGTGACACCACTGACTAACCTTTTTAACTAATCATGGGAGGATGGTGTGGTACCTGAGGACTGGAGGAGGGCGGATGTGATTCCCCTTCACTAAAGTGGGACTAAGACAGAGGCAGGAAACTACAGACCTGTCAGTTTGACCTCTGTGGTAGGGAATACGATGGAATCACTTCTGAAGGAAAGAATTGTTGAGTACCTAGAGGTCAGTGGGGCACAGGACCCAAGGCAGCATGGATTCACAGGGGGAAGGTCATGTCAGATTAATCTAATTGATTTCTTTGACTGGGTGACCAAAGTAGTAGACCAGGGAGGGGCTGTGGACATGGTCTACCTAGACTTTAGCAAGGCATTTGACACAGTCCCACACAAAAGATTAATAAACAAATTAGCCAACCTGGGATTGGGTCCCAGGGTGATAGCCTGGGTAAAACATTGGCTGGACAACAGGACACAGAAGGTAACAGTAAATGGAGCCCACTCTGAAGAAAGGGGGATTACTAGTGGTGTACCGCAGGGTTCAGTAATGGGTCCAGTCCTTTTTAATGTCTTTATAAGTGACATTGCGGATGGACTGGAAGGAAAACTATGCCACTTTGCAGATGACACAAAGATTTGCAACAGGGTTGATAGACAAGGGGGCATGGAAAGGATGAGAAGGGACTTGGCAAGGTTGGAGGAATGGTCAGAAGTATGGCAGCTTGGATTCAATGCAAAGGAAGTGCAAAATAATGCACCTGGAAAACACAAACCCAGGGGAAGAGTACACAGTGGGGGGGGGGGGAGGCAGTAACAACAAGAAGAAGCATTTGTCAATGCCGAACGTTCGCTTGCAGGTATTTGCAGTGGTGTTTGGCATGTATGGTGCTTTACCCTAATGCCCTGTTCGATTGCTGGTATTTGCACAATAAATTGTCAGCATGATCTTTTTGTTACCCCCATTGTTTTCTACATAGGTGAAACACGTTTTGGGCAGGATGTGAAAAATGACAGCTGTACTGCTCATAAGGAAGTGTGGTAAAATGCCAATGTTGAAAATCTGGGTGGAAATGCTGAAAATTCGCAAACCCTCTGACGTCTGATGGGAACTATGCAATCTGCCTTCGTAAAACAAAGCCATTTTAGAATTTTCACCAAATTTTCAACATTGTCATTTAAAACCTGTGCTAATAAACAGTGTCACTGTGATTTTCTTACTGTGTCCCATACATTGATTTCGCACACCGACTGCGCCATTGTGCACTACATGGGGGAAAGACATTTTGGGCAGGATGTGAAAAATAACAGCTGTACTGCTGATAAGAAGGTGTGGTAAAATGGCAATGTTGAAAATCTGGAGTGAAAATATTGGAAATTCGCAAACTTACGAGCGTGCGTAGGAACTGCACAATGCAGACTCATAAAACAGTCATTTTTAATAATTTTTCAGCAAATTTTCAGCACAGCCATTTTAAGACCTCTGCTCATGATCAGTGTCACTGTGATTTTCTTAATGTGTCCCATACATTGAGTTCGCACACCGACTGCGCCATTGTGCGCTACATGGGCAGAAACACATTTTGGGCAGGGTGTGAAAAATGACAGCTGTATGGCTTATGACGAGGTGTGGCAAAATGGCAATGTTGAAAATCTGGAGTGCAAATATTGAAAATTCACAAACGTACGAGCATGCGTAGGAACTGCACAAGGCACGCTCGTGAAAGTCATTTTTAGGAATTTTTTCACCAAATTTTCAACATAGCCATTTTAAGACCTCTGCTCATGAACAGTGTCACTGTGATTTTCTTAAAGTGTTCCATACATTGATTTTGCACACCGACTGCGCCATTGTGCGCTACATGGGCAGAAACACGTTTTGGGTGAGATGTGAAAAATGACAGCTGTACAGCTTCTAAGAAGGTGTGATAAAATGGCAATGTTGAAAATCTGGAGTGAAAATATTGAAAATTTGCGAACTTATGAGCCTGCATAGGAACTGCACAATGCACACTAGTAAAACAGTCATTTTTTGGAATTTTTGCACCATGGTGTTATTCGAGGCCGAAGGGTGATTTCGTGCAGTGACTGCGCAGTGCCTGCAAAATCACCCTTTGGACCCGAATAATGCCATGACAGTGACATCATTCATGAGAAGGGGTCCAAAAAACCCCATGTTGAAAATTTGGTGCAAAAATTCCAAAAAATGACTGAGATATGCAATAAAGTTGAAACCCCCCTATGTAGCCCATTATACAGCTTACCGGCATTTCCTCAGTTCGCGGTCGGCTTTGAAGAGTGCAGACGTGTTCCCAGTCCACCGAAGATCGTCACGCCGGAGTTCAGAGGTAAGTAGGGGTTGGGGGGTTGTGGGGAGGCTGGGTGTGCAGTGGGTGGGTGCGGGTTGTGGGAGGGGAGGTTGGGAGACTCGTCGTGGGACCGTTTTTGTTTAACAGGTTTAAACAAAAACAAAATGACTACGTGGGACCTTTCCCATCGGCAAAACAAACTAACGGTTTGCCACACTGGGGTGGGATCCCAGCATGGCAGCAGGATGGCTTGGGGGGGCCGTGGAGCCACCGGGGGATTGGGCACCCGTCGGCAAAACAAACAACCTTTGCCATGCTGGGTGGGTTCCCAGAGTGGCAGGAAAACTTTGGGGGCGTGGCGCTTGCGGGGGGATCACGTGGCGGAGGGAAGGCGGCGGCGCTCAGTATGGCAGCGGTGTTTTCCTTTGAAGCAGAGGAACACCACTGTCATACTGAGCTCCTGCACCCATTGGTGCACCCATTGGTGCAGGACTGCCACGCCTGCTCAAGGGAGCAGTGCATTGGGTGGGAGAGGCACACCTCCAAGTGTGCTACTCTCCCAAAATGTTCCTAGCGCATGCGCGCAAGTGAACGTAAAAATGGAAAGGGACCCGGGGGTAATCGTATCAGATGACCTTAAGGTTGGTAAGCAATGTGAGTAGGCAGTAGGGAGGGCTGGGAAGATACTGGGATGAACAGGGAGAGGCATCAACAGCATTAAACAGGAAGTTGTTATCCCTCTGTACAGACAGTTATTGAGACCCCATCTGGAGTACTGCATCCAGTTCTGGAGACCCCATCTCCGCAAGGACATAGGATGGTGACAGTCCAGAGAAGGGCAACCAAAATTGTGCAGGGTCTGCAAGAGAAGCCATGTGAGGAGAGACTAAAGGAGCTTAATATGTGTACTCTTGAGGAAAGGAAGGAGAGGGGGGACATGATAGAAACTTTTAAGTACCTCAGTGGAATCAACAAAGTCCAAGAGGGTAGCATCTTTCAGAGAAAGAGATATGCAAGAACAAGGGGACACAATTTGAAGATAGAGGGGGAACAGTTCAGGGGCAATGTGAGGAAGTATTTTTCCCAGACAGGGTGGTGGATGCATAGAACCACCTTCTTGAGGAGGTTGTGGGGTCTAAAACTGTGGGGGAATTCAAGAATGCATGGGACAGACATAAGGCAATTCTTGTGGGGGGGTAGGAAGGAATAGGCTGTTGGTTAACTAGGATTTGCAGTTTATCCAGTCGGTAGGTAGGGAAATAGGCAGACTAGGTGGGCCAAGTGGTCCTTATCTGCCGTCAAAGTCTATGTTTCTATGAGGGGGATGTTTAAGCAGGATATCCATAAGTATGTGTTAATGGAAATGGCAGAAAATGAGTGAAACAGGCTGCCTAGTGAAGTAGTCATTTCTAACAGAGTGATGGGCTTCAAACAGGAGCTGGATTACCACATGAGTTTGGTGAGGCACACAGGGGGAAGAGATTCAACTGGAAGGATGTCATAGACTAACAGGGTCCAAGGAATATAAGGAATATACATAGCTCTAGTTAGTTAACCAAGTAGATGGGTCATATAGTACCAGTAGGCATTCTCTGTCAGTTGTTCTACATTTCCATAAAAAAAATAAAATGAGCTTCAGATGTGTTGCTGTTAGTATGCCAGCGTGGCACTGCATCTGTGGGTTCCTACCAGCAGTTTCAAAGACACTGCACAATTCTCCCAGCAAGGAGGAAAAGAGTAGTGTATGTAATGATGAAGTAGCCTGAAATGGCAGGGGCATATCCTTTGAAATAGTGTGATTAAACAATGTGAGTTAAACAGAGTGCAACCATCTCTAATGTTTTCCATGTTGCTGCACTAAATATAGATTCCTTCCTTTGCATCCGTTCTTCATTTTCATTTCAAAACTGAAATATGGGATTGGCTCTATTTGTAGACCTGATATTGCTGTTCACACTTGTAAATGGAGCAATTATTACATCACGTTTGTTCTCTGCATCATTTTCATAGGCCTCACGTTCCGCTCCCTGGGGAGGCTGTCATCAGTATAACACCGGCTCAAAGTCGCAAGTGCTGCAGGTTTTTTACTTAACTTTTCAGAGCATCTCTGTATCCCTGGGAGTAGAATGCAACCAGTTGTTCTCACCTAGGAGACAAAGGTAAAATTATATGTCTGCCATGTCATTTTTTAGGAGAGAATACCTCCTGTTTCATTTGCACCTATTATCCAACTAGCTGGATGGTAGCAGTCTCTCTCTTAACAGAGTGACAAGGTGTTTCAGACACCGAAGTGAAACAGTGTTTGAGAAGACAGGTGGAAACAGCTGCACATTGTTTGAAAAACTGGAAACTGTTGTCATCCCCCATCCCCCATCACACCATTTCCGTTTACCAAGCAAAATGAGTCAGAATGAAAGATGCCACATTTTTGAACACTCATTCATTTTACGTTTCATTTACTTATTTATGCATTCCTTTCTACTTCCATGATATTGAGCCTTGCTGTTCAGTCATTTCAAAATCTGTTTCTATTGTGCCACATTTCATTTTCTGTTTACTCATTCTCTTAGAACTTTGGTAACACCCCCCCCCCCCCCATTCAGGGCCTTACTCACCCTCCACCAGGTTAATGCAAAAAAGATTTATTTACTACCAGCTCAGATGCCAAAAATGCACCGTGCCACACAGGGTACAAACACAGCAGCTCACAAAAAGGCACGACCAGTTTCACGCATGCCATGGAGCCGTGTGGGTGCTGTAAACATTTTGATGCATCTTGTTACCTGCAGAGACTGTGGGCTGCATCAGTGGAGGTCATGGAGTGAGTGAAGAGAAGTACTTTGTCTTCAAAGTTTCCTGCTACTGAACTGGTCATCAAATGGTTTCTACTGCCACTGCCAAGCATAGCTGATGCTCATGATAAATGAGGGCTTCCCTAAACTGTAACCCCGGCTGGCCGAATACTACCATTTTGCCTGTGCAGGACATGACATTAGGCACCAAGTAAATTTCAAAGGGCCAGTGCAGTTTTTTATAAAGGATTTTGGAGATTTTGCCTTTGTGACAAATGGCCACCACCTTCTTTTGCACCTCTGACCCTTTTCAGTTTCTCAATCATGGTCTGAGGACAGTGAACAGCCAGTTGAATGGTAGACCCAGCTCCAGAGCCACCATGGGGTTGATGGGCCACTGAAGGACATCATCAATTTGCCAGGGGTTGAGGTGACCAATAAGCTATTGAAGACCTGACAAACAAGCCCCCCCCCCATGCCAGGCATCTAACCTTGGCCAAAGGGGAGGTTGTCTACTGGGGGTTTTCAACACAGAACTCAGGGGATACAGGGACAGAACTGAAGGGCCGCACATCTAACCTAAGGTGAGAAAAACCTTTATGGAAAAAAAAAATTCCTACTGTAATAAAATGCAATAAGTGAAAAGGAGGGTTGCACTGCTGGCATTATATTTTTAGTGCACTTCAAAGCATTATTTTCTTGCAATTTCAGAAACATCCATGTCGGTGCAGTGTGAAGGCCTCTAGATGCAAACAGCTGCATGCATGTGTGTACAGATCTTGTGCACTGGCCAGAATTTGTGCATTTGTTAGAGATGTTACAAAATAAAATTTCACCAGTGAAGGGGCAGACTCCACTCTTCATTAAGGTCAGCAGAGTACTGGCAGATTGGGCATGTCACCAAACTTAAACAACATATTTGAAAAAGACAGTGAGGTGCACTTCGGTGGCAAAGTTTCATTTAAATGTGCACACAAGGTCCAAGGCTAAACACAGTGAACTCTGTTTGTAAAACAAAAATACATGTTTAAAAAAATCTGTACAAAAAAAAAAGGAGCAAAAGCCTTTCCCGTTCTTGTAGAACCCTGCAGGAGTGTCATGCAAACAGAAATTTTAAAGGGGCACAACATCCAAATCCTTGAACGGGGCTGCTTCAGCTCCTCCACGGTCGGCCGGCACCTAGCCAGCCACCGACCGAGACCAGGACACCCACCTGCAGCTGCTTGGAGGCTGCCTGCCCTTGAATGGGGCTGCTTCAGCTCCCCCACGGTCGGCTGGCACCCAGCCAGCCACCGACCGAGACCAGGACGCCCACCTGCAGCTGCTTGGAGGCTGCCTGCCCTTGAACAGGGCTGCTTCAGCTCCCCCACGGTCGGCCGGCACCCAGCCAGCCACCGAATGAGACTAGGACACCCTCCTGCAGCTCCTTGGAAGGTACGGCGACAGTGCAGCCAATCGGAACATGGGCGCTCCCAGCAAACCCGCTCTGATTGGCCAGGACATTTCCCCTGCTTATGCCACCTGGCACTTTTTACAAGCAGATTTTAGATAGAACTAAGCACATTTCAAGTGTCTAATAGAAGTTTTTTTTTAGCAGGTTATATAGACCTGCCACAAGAGGAATTCTTGTTCTTGCATTTAAAAAAAAACACAAAAAAGTCTACGCTTTGAAAGACACAGTTGCTTTACTTGCTATATACCTTCCTTCCCACCCTCGACATCCTCTCGAACTGGGCAAGACTTCCCTGAACCACTTGACTGCTGACAGCCACGCCATTGGCCCCACAGTATCTGTACCACACCCTGATTGGACGCTGTCTTGCCTTCTGCTTGGGGATTGGCTCTTGAGCCAGCTAAAACTTTGCTCTGCTCGGGGCTGCTGCCATTCATTTCTATATAGCAGAGCAGCCGAAATTTTACCACCCCCGACCTTAACTTTATAGACCTTTCTCCATGCCCCCTGGCAACTCCGCTCCCCCACTCGTGCTCCATTGGGTACCTGTTTTGGGACTCTCCCCCCCCCATCTTTTAGTCGCCACCTCTCACTCCCTGGCTGCTTGCCCTTCCTGGCTGCATCCTCACTTCCCACTGATCCAGCTACTGCTCTTCCACCCCCTTCTCCTAGCCCCGCCAGCCTGTCTTAACCTCCTCCCTCCACCTACCCTGAATTCTACCTTAATCATGCACCTCCACCATTCTCTGCCCCCTATTCTATTTCTTCTTGCCTGTCTTCATCCCCTACTGCACGCCCCAAAAGCCTACTTTCCTTCCCTCCCCCACAACTTCCACATTCCTACATCCTTCCTCCACATAGGCACGCTGCACACTGGCCCCTTGCCCAGGGTCCATCCTACTGCCATGAAACTGTCCTACACCCACACTGGTCCTAGCCCTCCACTCTGGTCCCCCCGTCTATGCTTACCCTCACCCACTATCGTCAATGCTCGGCAATTTCCTAAGATGCTAGCAGGCTAAAGCATTCCCTTAAAGAAATATGCTGCAGCTCCTTGAGGCTAGTCCTCCTCCTCCTCCTAATGCTGTCAGGCAACGTGCACCCAAACCCTGGCCCATTCTACTCTAAAGCCACTAATCTGAGCAAGCCTTCGGGTGCCCTCTCATTCATATCAATCAACATCTGCAGCCTCCTTCCTAAAATGGATGCCCTACAGGCCTTCACCAGCCAACACTGCCTTGACATCCTGGCAGTTGTCGAAACCTGGTTCATGCTATCAGTACCGGACCATGCAATCAGCCTTCCTGGCTACAATGTCTTTAGGCTGGATCGCTTCTCCAAAAGAGGCGGGGGCTGCGCTCTCTACCTAAAAGACTACATACAGGGGCACCACATCATTACCTCACTCCAACCCACAACTGCTAAGATACTGCCAGTGAGAATCCTCCTTAGAGCCCAAAACAAAACCTTCACTTTTGCCACCATCTACATCCCTCCTAAAGAACAGGGAACTGGTCTAACAGCTGTTCTTGGCTTTGCAAAGTCACTCCCACCAGACACCGAATCCATCCTCATAGGCGACTTCAACATCAACTGGCCTGCGGCCGATGCTGGTGCACACAGGGATACCATTGTTGCGGCGAACCTCACACAAATGGTTGATTCACCAACCAGGAAAAATTACAGGACTGGCACCAGCACACTCTTGGACTGGATCCTTACCAGTCACCCATCGCGGATATCTAACACTAATGTCCTCCCTGGCTCTATCAGCGACCACTCCCCTGTTAGCTGCACCTGGTCAAATAAATTCATCAAACAACTGCCAAAAACTATCTCCAGCAGGGTTCTCCCCAGTGGTCACCTTCCTCGACTCAAATCCCACCTCCTCCATCAAGAGTGGTCTCCTATCTTCAATGCAACCAACGTAAACACTGCCCTTGACCACTTCATAAACATCTTCACTGTGGCCTGTGACACGTATGCTCCTATTAAGAAATGCAAGGTCAAATCACTCAGTAACCCTTGGCTCACAGGTGACCTCCTCAGGATGCTAAAAACAAGAGACCACCTATTGGAGCTGGCCAGAAACTCTGGAAGGCAAAACGACATCCAAAACTACAAACGTGCCCATAATGACTGCACCAAAACCATCCGGCAAATGAAGTCCGCCTACTATAAGCATGCCCTCACAAACTCCTTGGGCAATGGTCTGGAATTCTGGAAGAACATAAAGGAACTCACTGGGAATCCACCCAAACCCCCCATCAATACTCAACATCAACGGAACCACAACCCTCAACCCAAAAACCATTTCGGATACCTTTAACAAAGCCTTTACCGACCTCAGTGCTGTCCTACCCCAGGACTACTTCAAAGATGGTGAAGCCCCTCTGTCCGCAATGAACACTACTCCCACCAGCTCCCCCCGCTTCTACTTCAAAGCAGTCAAGGCTCACCAAGCACGCAAATATGTTACCAAAGCCCTTGGTAAATCAAGGTTCAGTAATGACTCCTTCGATCTCAAAATCCTGTCTCTCACACTTGATGAAGTGCTTAGTCCTCTGACCAGAATTTTCAACCTCTCCCTCAGCCTTAGCCAGTTCCCGGACAGATGGAAATCTTCCACTGTCACCCAATCCATAAAAGTAGTGACAAAACTGCCCACGATAACTACAGACCTATCTCCCTACTACCCCCACTCTCCAAGGTACTAGAACGCATCATCTCGGACCAGTTCACAGAATACCTGGATACGTACAACATCCTGAGCAAGCAACAACACGGGTTCCACAAAGGTCACAGCACCTCCACAGCCCTACTTGAATTCACCAGCACAATCCACAACACACTTGACTCCGGTGAACTACTAGGCTTAATCTACATTGACTTAACTAAAGCCTTCAACACCGTCAATCACTGCCTCCTGCTTGTCCAGCTTCAGAACACTGGGCTGTCAACTGACTCCATTAGCTGGTTTAAGAGCTACCTTGAAGAACAGTCTCAAACAGTAAGAATCGCTGGTATACTCTCGGACCCTAGACCGGTCCACTCGGGAGTCCCCCAGGGCTCCATTCTGGGACCCCTCCACTTCAGCCTATTCTTAAACTCACTACAGGACAGCTGCCCAGAACAAATAATTCTCTACGTCGACGATGCTTTGATCCTCACCTCGGACCCTGATCCAATCCAATTACAAAATAAACTTCAGCGGACCTTCTTCTCCATTGAATCCTGGTTCCTAAATCATAAACTGCTTCTCAATCAAAAAAAAAAAACAAGTCTATGGTCTTCTGCAGCCCCCACAACAAAAACAAACAACTCCACATCTCCATTGCAACCGAACAAGGGGCCATCCTAGAGCAAACACAATCGTTCAATTACCTCGTCATCACCCTTGATCCCTACCTCTCATACACTGTCCATATCAGCAGTGTTGCAAAGTCTGCCAATGCGAGGTTAGGCATATTATTCCAGCACAGGAAACACCTAACCCCAGAAGCACTGTCAGTGGCCGTCCAAAGCTCCATCGTCAGCGTCATAGACTATGGTCTTATCATATATGGGTCTGCAACTACCACTGTTCTCAAACGTATCGCGACATCCCTGAATAAGGCCTGTCATCTAATCACTGGCTCACATTGCCATACCCACACATGTGACCTATACTCCCAATCTGGATGGCTTCAACTGGACAAATGCATAAAATACCAAACCTGCATCACAGCCAAGAAAATTATAATGGGGCTTGCCCCACCTGGTGTCTGTGCCCTCCTTAAGCCTAGACATAGGAACGTCACTACAAGGAGATCCAATTCCCATATACTACATATCCCATGATGTCGCATGACCCAAGGACAAAGATCATTGGCCTATCGGGCATCTGACTGGCTCAACTCTCTTGGCAGCGACATAGCGACTGTTCCAACACTCAGCCTCTTCAAGTCCAAGCTGCACCTCTCACTGCTTGTATCCTGCGATTGCCCTTCTTAACATTTCCACCACTCCAGCTGCACATGCCCCAGCACCCAACACTTACAATCAGTCTTTGCACCCCTAGCACCTTACCTGTCATATTCCCTCGACAAGGCCCCCTGGCTGCACTGTCTCCCGCCTTCCCCCACCTCCCCCACCTCCCCCACTGTATCTCCACTCCTGTCCCTGCCCCAACCACCTCCCGTACTTCCCCTTACCCCCTGCACCTCCTACCCCCCTCGATCTCCTACCCTCACTTCCCCACCCCTCCCCCACATTCCTTGTCTTGCTCATAGCTCAAGTCTTTGTACTGGTTATTACATGTCTGTAAGTCAATGACTATATGTTTGTAACTAAAAATGATGACTGTTGCACACGCTGACGTGGAACCTTTGTAAAAGAGCCTCGGCTCAAAGATATTGTAATCCTAGATTGAAATAAATAAATAAAAATTAAAAAATTGTGGGGGGAGCAGTGGCATCCCAATCCCTACCAAGGAAAATTAATACAAAAGCCAAATGGTGCATTTTAATGGTTTTTTGAAGGCCATGAAATGATCCCACCACATGCTAATTGTCAGCATAATGATATGACAGTGATACATATGAACAAACAAACATACAAAGAAGCCAGCAGAAGAAGGCCATTTGGTCTATCAAGTCTGCTCATATTGCAGGGTCCACAGCTTGAGCTACTGTCCCTGCCCTCCCTTCCTCCCCACTCCTCCCATCCTCCCTACTCATGATCCTTACCTTTCCCTAATGCGTATCCCAACCTCTCTTAAAGCTGTCCAATGTCTTCAATGAAATGACCTCCTCCAGCAGCGCATTCCAAGTGTCCACCACCCTCTCTGTGAATAAGTGCTTTCTGACCTCCCTCCTTAACCTCCTACCCTCCAGCTTAAGACTCTGCCTCCTCATGTTATGGTTGCCACTCAGCTTAAAGAGACTTTCATTATCAACCTTATTTACCCTTTTCAAGTATTTGAAGGTCCCAATCATATCCCCTCTCTCTCTCCTGTCTTCCAGAGAGTACATGTTTGGTGCCCTCAACCTCTCTTCATATGCTTTACCCTGCTAAACCTCTACCATCTTTGTAGCCCTCCTCTGGACCTTCTCCAGCAGGTTAATGTCCTTTTTGAGGTGTGGGCACCAATACTGAACTCTATACTCTAGATGCAGTCTTACCAGTGACCTGTACAAGGGCAGTATAACCTGCTCTCTCCTACTACTGATCCCCCTAAATGTGCATCCCAGCATGTTGTTTGTCTTTGCTGCTGATTTCTTGAACTGTGTGGAGTGCTTCAGATCACTAGTAATCCACACTCCCAGATCCTTCTCCTTTGATGCAGCTACTCGGACTCCACCCAGGTAGTAGTCTGTCCTGGGATTCTTGGCTCCAATATGCATAACTTTGCATTTCTTGGTATTGAAGCTAAGCTGCCATATCCTGGACCACCTTCCTGCCTTTTCCAGATCTTCCTGTAGGTCCTGTATCCCTTCAGCTGTGTCCACTCTCCCACAGAGTTTGGTGTCATCCACGAATAGGCTCATTTTGTCCTTTATGCCATCCCCAATGTCATTGATAAAGACATTGAGCAACACTAGCCCCAGCATTGAGCCCTGTGCAACCCCACTGTTTACCTCTCTGGTGCCAGATAACTCTCCCACCACAACCACCCTCTGGGTTATGTCCCTCAGCCAGTTTTCCACCCATGTTGCAATCTTTTCCCTAACCCCTAGATCTACCAACTTCCTGATCAACTTTTTGTGTGGCACAGAGTTAAAGGTCTTGCTGAAATCAAGATAGAGGATATCTACCACTTAGTCCCTATCTACTGTCTTAGTGACAAGGTCAAAGAAGTCAATCAGATTTGTTTGACATGATCCCTCACCCATGAACCAATGCTACCTCGCATCCTGGAGGCCATGCTCCTCTAGATATTCCACCAGCCTTTCCTTTAGTATGGTCTTGATGAGCTTGCCCATAATGGAGGTCAGACTGACTGATCTGTAATTCCCTGGGTCATCCTTTGGACCTCTTTTGTGGAAGGGCACTACATATGCTGCTCTCCAGTCCTGTGGCACCTTGCCTGACTCTAGTAAACTATTAAATAGGTCTGCCAGTGGCCCTGCCAGCTCCTCAGCTAGTTCCTTTGGATGTACTCTGTCCAGGCCTGGTGATTTGCATTTTTGATTTCTTTCTCCAGTCTGTGAAGCTGTTGCACAGTGGCCTTTTGTATTTTCAAAGAATAATTCTAAAAGATGTAGTACAAATAGTGCTGTTCTGCTGGCTTTTAGAAGGTGCCCCAGTACAAAGGTAAGGAATTATCACAAACCTTAACAGAGACTTAATAACATAAGTGAACTACGTAGTATAACTACATTATAAGTAAAAACATAAGTGAACTATGTAGTATAACTACGTTATAAATAATAACAAGTGAACTACAGTATTATACCAAACAAGGTGTGCTATAAAAAAAAAAAGAAAAAAAGAGGAAAAACAAAGCTAGTGATTTCATGACCTGGGTCTCCAAAATCATTTACCAAAAAGAAAAAAAAGAGAAGCATTGAAGTAAGTGAAAAAGAACAGGTATAACACTGGTCAACCACAGTATATTAGCTGTTAATCTATGGCGGTTCACCAGTGTGATACCAGTTGCCCGATTAGCAGGCATGCTTTCCAAAGATGAAAAGGTCTGACAAACAAATGCAATTGCTTTGAAAATAGTTTGTAAAAATACTTTTTCCTGAATTTTAGAGGCAGTTAAAAATGTAACCTTCACTGCAGCCTCACCTGAAGAAAGTCTGGGTCAGGTAATTAGAGTCAATTACTGTTTGTGTCATCAGTCCCCGGCCCTCCATTCTCTGCTTCTCCTTGGTTCACTAGTCTGCTCGTCCTCCTCCTCTACCGATGGATTGCTTTTGGGGCTGACTACTGAACTAGCTAGGCTAGAGTGTGAAACTTCTGTTTCCACACAGACAGATCAGTCTGCTGCATGACCCCTGGTTGATGGGGATGACTAGTAGTCTGTCCTCTTCTCCTCCCACGCCCAACTTGGACCTCCCACCTGCTGCCATTTCTCTCCACCACACATGCTTCCTTCCCCAGCTCCTGGCTTCAGTTTTCAATTGTGGTCTTATAGGGCCTATAGCCAGCAGCAGGTCTCCTTGTCTCACCTAGCTGGGACTAATTCACTCTGTGCTCTTGACCATGTTGCTAGATCAGTGCCCACTGGCACCTCATACGTCAGTAAATATCCTTCCCCACCTTCCCTGCCGCTGGCTGTCCTTACTTCAGGCAGCAGTCCAACACCCCAGCGGTAATATCCCATGTTCCTAGCCAAGGCTGCACACAGTTCTGTATGGCTCTGCTCCCGACAGTTCTCGCATACCTCTCTCTCTCTTGAATGAATTGTAGTCCCTGTCCTGTGTTTTGTGCCACACCCAGCTCAGGGAACCTCCTCCTTCTGAGTTGCATCCATGTGTCGAAGGCTGTGTGCCCCCTGCTCCCCATCCCTCAAAAGTAAGAAATTGAAACAAAGAATGGTAAAAAAACAAACAAAAAAAAGAAATATTTTTATTTGTGGGCATAAATATAGGAGGTAACATGCCCCCTGTGTCTTATGGGCATGACGCCACTGGCATCCTATCTCCCTCTACTTCCCCCGATGATCCCTCAGCCCAACTATTACCCCGGCACCCCTTCTCTCCCCATGATTCCAGTAATATTTAATACTACCCTCCAGCACATATAGCACCCAAACTGCCATCCTCCTCCTTCCTTCACATTCTCAGTAATAAACAGTACAGTGTTCTACAATACAGACAGAAGTAAGGATGTGCTGAATGCTGAATTTGCATTCTGTGAGCATGCCACAATTCAATGTTTTAGACACCAGCAAAGCAGTTCTGAAGGCACTCAGATTGGCTTCAGCATTTTGGAACTTCAGTATCATAACACATCGTTTTTCTACGGGGAGCACACACTGGTGATGATCAGGTCATTAGCATGTCAGGTGATCTATGGAAGCCAATCAGAGGCACTGGACATTGAGAACTCCTCCTGTTACCCACAACTCTGTACCCTTTATAGAGCATAATATACCCCTAAGTGCGAGGTACAAGCTGGTATTCCAAATCGAATTAGTGTGGTGCCATAATTGGCATGAGAGCTCAAGTGCTTTTATGATGTCAGTCCACTGACAAGGCATAGAATGCCAGTGAGTACCTTGCACTTAGGTGTACCTTATTCTATATAATACAAGAGGAGACTGTTTCAGAAACACTGGTCTTCAGATTTTTTATGGTACTGGTGAACCTTTTTTAAGGCTATTGCCTGAAGTTCTGCTTCTTACTGTATGCACAGCTTATGGAGCGTGTGTAGAGAGCTGCTTGCACAGTGCTGATGATGACTTGTTAAAATCAGCAATGGTGTCAAGTTTGCATTCCACTGTGACTCAGTCGAAGAATGGAGCTCATTAATGCAGCTGTACAGAGAAACAGTTTGCATTGTAAAATGTGGATTATTTATACTGAACATGAAATACAGGTTTCAAGAGCCACCGCTGTAGCTAGCTCATCGTGTCATATACAGCTCTTGTTCACAGGAGAAGGACATGGCTACTGAAGGAGCTTGATTTATGTGAAAAGGAATGACGTTTGCTCAGAGAATCTTCACAGAATAATGCACTGTCATTCCAGTTAACTACTGACTACATGTAATCATAGTTTCAGGTAGACAGGCTAGTGAACTCATGCCACAGAGGAGCTGTGAGTACACAGTGTGTGCCTGAACTGGCAGCTGCAGACAGGCCAAGGAGCAGGGCAGAGCAGACAAAGAGAGGTGCAGGTGTGAGGCATTAAATAAAACTCTAAGCTCTTCTTCTCATTCTTGATTATTTCCCCTGTTATCAAACAAATCAGTATTCTACCACTCAGGTCCGTTCATATGTCGAAGCTGATGATCATTGCTCCTGCGGTTCTTTATATGTGCAAAACTGCTTTTAAAACCTGAGACATCTTAGTGCTGTGATAGCAGCATCCCTGAGGGTGATTACAAGTCAGTAAATACTGTAAATTTTGCAGCTATTAAAACTGCAGTTGAGGAAGGTTCTGTAACCAGATGTGCAGTATCACTACGTGCTGTACTGCATACATAGACTTTGACGGCAGATAAGGACCGCTTGACCCATCTAGTCTGCCCATTCTAGTAGGGGCGTGTGATTTATTAACAGTGTTCCCCAAATATCAAGAATAATGCACTATTTGTTATTCAGAGCTGAATAACAAATAGTTGCACTATTCGTGTGTAGTCCTATTTGGGAAATACTATTAAAAAAAGAAAAAGAAAAACAGTTCCCCATGCTCATCACCAGCCCAGTCCTTTAAAATACACCCCCCCCGTCCCACCACCTTCTGATACAATCCCAGTCTCAGCCTCCTCTTCCACATCACCCACAATTTCAGATTTTTGTAAATGTAAAAAAAAAAAAACTGCCACAATAGGTGATGGCACAACTTTCCTGCCTTCTTCGTCGGTTGCCATTTTTAGTGCTTTTTTTTGTAAAATACATTTTTCCCCTTACTCCCCCACCCTGGCAGCACCTCCCCCTCAGCACCCAAGTTTTCTTAAAACAAGTGCAGACGAAGGCAACTGATGCAAGCTGCCTTCCTTCACAACCAGACAGCCAGATGCCTACTGCCGAATGAAAGTCCTCCTGCGCTTGTTCGTGTAGTAAACCCAGCTGATCATGTGACATAGACAATAGGTCCTGGGGCAGATGGGGAACTCCAGGCAGACTATTTTATTTTATTTTTATTTATTTACTGCATAATTGGAATTACAATCCTTTGAGTCATAGACTCTTTTCCAAAGGCTCCACGTCGTTTACAGGGGGTGGAGGGAGAACAAAGTACAAGGAAGACAGACGGAACAAGCAATTATATACAGGTTTCAGTACAGACAGTATTTAAACAATGGCTCCATGGTGGTTACAGGGGTTGGAGAGACACAAGACAGTATAAAACAATAAAAGAAGCACATTTTTTTTTATATACACTTACATTTTTACAGGTTACGGAATTGACATGGCAGTTGTGAGGTGTTTTGAAAGCTTTTAGGAGGCATACATGAGAACCCAAGACAGAGCTAATGCGGAGGGTGGTTCGTAGGGTCTAGGAAATCCCAGGGTCAGTTATGGGGATGAGGAGGAGAGAACAGGCCTTATTGGCATTCACATTTAGAGTTTTCAAAGAGGTGTGTTCGAAGGCCGGTTTTGAAAAGTGAGATGCTGTGGGTCTGGGTGAGAGTAGGGGGAAGGGTGTTGAGCCATTTGAGGGCACGGTAGCAGAAGGATCTCAGCCCTAGTGACGTTCGACATGGGGGGACCGTGAAGGAAGAGGTAGCCGACTGTCTGGTAATCCGCATGTGAGGGGCCGAGCTGACGATGGGGAGAAGACCAGTTGGAGTAAGCTGGAGGTGGATCTTTTTTGCTAAGATGCAGGTTTGATATTTGAGTCTTTGATGGAAATTAAGCCAACCAGTTAGTGTGTACAGATCGCAGGTGTGGGTGAGTCTGTCACAGCCAGTAACGAGGTGGCAGGCTTTATTAAGCGCTGTGATTATGCTACTTAGTGTGGAGTTCTCAGCAATGCCGTAGATAACAATCCCGTAATCGATAAGTGAAAGGATGGAGGAGGTGACAGCTATCTGCATGGCTTGGGCAGGCAGGCTGTTCTTGATCCTTTTTTTTTCAAAAAGACATCTTTATTCATTTTCAGTTAACAGACAAACAAACACATACCTGGTGTAGCCAGGGTACACAACCCCAAACTGGCTGTGCGAACTATATACATCCCCCTATGTACAAGCACAGTAGAAAACCGCCTCACAGTGTGATCAAGCTCCAAGATCAGTAATGCCCTGATGTAGTAAGTTAACCGGTGTTGAAGTACTCCCTTCCCTTCGTCAACCCAAATCCTCCTTTATTTACCCGCTTGTGAGCATATTTTAATCTGCGGCCCCCAAAAGGAGCCTGACTCTTACCGGACAGTTTCCTAATGTGTCCTCTGGAAAGAGAGAGAGAGTCCCCAACCCCTTAAGCCCCTGCAGACCATTACCAATCCCCCTTGTCCTGGTAATGGGCCAAATACAACCCCAGTATTACCATCTAAAAAATTATTTAAGCCTAAGTGGTACCAAGAATAATAGGAATGATAGAGGGAAAAACAAAATAAGAATAGGCACAAAGGAATATAAACATTCAAACACTCCGGCATACTTTCCTTTGCTAATCACAGTCTGACAGACAGGCCTGTATTCAAATGTTCGTAACCTGCTGGGAGTAGATCGCATCTAATATTGCCCATCTTTTACATTATACCTCTTTTCTCCCTCAGAGTATAGGTGTCTCTTTATCTTGGCCAAAACCCCTAGCAGTTCTCTCACCCACTGATCATAGGCGTAGGCCTGATCGTCCTTCCAATGCTTTATTAAAAACGCCTTAACTACCACCACCATTAAAGAAAGGTAGTATTTGGGTGCGATCCCTACAATTTGAGAGAAGTCACCCAGAACACATATTTCTGGTGTTATAAAATCTGTATAGTCCAGCATTGGATCCATGCCCCGTTTAATCTCTCTCCATAAGGGTGAGATTTTGCTACATCCCCACATTACATGCAACAGGTCACCCACCTCCTTCTCACATCTGAAACACAGGTCTGTCTGTCTCAAACCTCTACCATATAGCTTCACAGGGGTATAGTATATGTTAGAAACCACAAAAAATTGCATATTTCTATACTTGGGTATCACATTATATTTAGTACTTTTCCAAATACTTTCCCACCTAAGATTTCTGGGGGTCATCACTTTGTCCCAATATGGAATTCGTATAGGGGTACCTGGGCCTAGAAAGTCCAAAAGAATTTTATAAATTTGTGAAAGTGGGTTAGCTCTCTGGTTGATTTCCCTTAAGCTCCCCCACGAGAGGGAGTTATCTATGGAGTCCCCCAACCCCTTCAGAAACCCTGCTAACATTTGTTTAAATTGTATCCTTTGAAAGAAAGACAGTCCGTCCATTGTGGTGGAAGGACTACATTATCTCCATCACATCCCTCAATCTTAGGCCCGTAACTGGTTAGCCACGATTGTCTAATTACCCGACCCCGATTACCAAGTTAGGATTACCCAATATAGGCTGATCTCTGGACTTCATTTGATACCGCTTTTGTACCGGAGTGAGAAAGGACCACCAGGCCTCCGCGGTTTTCATAATTGGGTTCCCATACCCAGTCATGAAAAAACCTTTTCTTAGTTTAGCATACAGCAACGATTCTGGAGTGAGGCCAGAGCTTGTTAACAATTGTTTCTCTATTTGCACCCAGGCTGGTATATAATTTTCCCCCTCATCATTTTCCATCCATCGGACCATAAGGCCTAGCTGGCCCACCACATAGTAAATATGGAGATCAGGCAACCTGATGCCACCCTCCACGTACGGAAGGCGCAAGGCATTATGCTTTATCCTAGACGGTTTGTCATTCCACAGGAATCCTGAAATTAGCCTCCTGATTATACTAAACCATTTAGTAGGGATACTGTATGGGGCTAGATATACCGGATATAGCAGTCTCGGTAATACATTCATCTTAATAAGGCCCAGTCGTGCCGTATAGTTCAAAGGTAGCTTGTTCCATCTTAGTATATCCCCCTTGACCACAGATATGACCCCCCCAAAATTAACGTCAGCCCCCATCTCCAAATTTGCTGTAATCCAGATGCCTAGATACCTCATTTTATCTGTTCTCCATTGCACTCCCATTGATGAAAAGTCTGCCCTAAAAACATATGGTGTCAAAGGTAGAATTTGTGTCTTTGTCAGATTCAACTTGTAATTGGAGACCTTAGAAAAACAACCTATTAATTCTCTTACTCTCTCAAAGCTGGATACTGGGTCTTGTAGATGAAGAAGTATATCATCTGCGAAGACTGATAATTTTAACTCCAGTCCCCCAATCCTAATCCCCTTAACCTTCACATCCCTATTAATAGATCTCAGAAGGGGCTCTAGATAGATGTTGAACAGTATTGGTGAAAGAGGACATCCTTGATGAGTCCCATTGTTTAACTGAAATTCCCGCGAGATATAACAGTTGCATAATATTCTAGCCGTTGGCGCAGCATATAAGTTCTTAATGCCTCTAAGGAGACCCCCGGGGAATCCCATTTTCTCCATTGTAGCAAAAAGAAAGGAATGTGAAACCCGATCAAAAGCTTTTTCGGCATCTAGGGAAATCAGGGCTAAAGGTACTTGAGAATCAGGGGCAAAATTTAGGATATGATGAATTTTCCTAACAGAGTCTTACGCCCCCCTCCTCGGCATAAATCCTACTTGTTCCTTACTGATCAGACTGGGGGCAGTACTCAAAATTCTATTTGCCAAAAGTCTTGTGAGAATCTTAATATCTTGGTTTATTAACACTATAGGCCTATAACTACCTAATGCATCCCTGGGCTTGTCTGGCTTAGGAATTAAAGTAATATATGCCTGATACAATGGAGGATGGTGAATCCCCTCCTGCATTATAATGAGAAAAAACTCTTGGAGTATAGGAAGTATAGTCTGAATATGGGCCTGGTAAAATTTAGCAGTAAGGCCATCAGGCCCCGGTGATTTACCAACAGAAAGAGACTGCACCACTTCGATAATTTCAGATGCTCTTATTGGAGCTTCTAATTCCCTGGCTTGGGCAGGATCCAATATTGGTAAAGGGATTCCTTCTAAAAAACGCTTAGATTCCTCCTTCCCCACCAAATCTTTAGCTTGGTAAATTTCTGTAAAGTATGACACGAAAGCCTCGGCCATCTCTTGTGGGTCTATTATAAGCTTCTCTTCATACTGAACAGATATGATTGTTCTACTTGCTTCCCACTCTTTAATTCTTGCCACCAAGAGACGCCCGGGGATGTCACCCTGCAGCAAGAATTTGGTGTTGATCTTATTCAGCCAAAACTCTGTTTTCCCATAGACAATATCCGACAACTCCCTTCTCAAGCTTTTGAGTTCCGCATCTATTTCCCCTGAGGACCCCTCCAACTGTGACATAGAATTAATCACCCCAATCAAAAATTCCTCTTTAGCCCTTCTTAGCCTCTTATCCTTTGCTGCTAGACCCCTAGCTGCCCCCGCATAGAGAAACTTACAAGTAGGCCAAGCTAATCTTTTGTCTTGCAGCGTGGGCACCTGCAGTCTAATGATCTCCTGTAGAGCCTCCTCCAACTTATCCCTTCCTGTGGGTTCTGTCAAGAGAGAATCATGAAGCCTGCATCAGTAAGGTCGAGGCGGTGTGGGTCTTGGTTCCCACTGCAACTGAATAAGAGAGTGATCTGAGAGGGTTCTACCCTCTGTCAGAACTTCCTTAATCTCTCTAAGTGCCTCTCTATTAACCAAAAAAAAAATCAATTCGAGAGAGACTCTTGTGGGCTGCGAATAGAATGTCATGTCACTGCCCCTATTTGAAAGGGTCTTAATTGGATCAACCAGTGCTGTAACCTCTAAAAACCTAGTCAGGGCTAGCTGAGCCTTGGTCAGTGGCCCACTGGATATGATATCCTGTCTTCCTAGTTATTGAGATAGGTGTTCCAGTCACCCGCTAGGATAAGAGAGTGTGAAGAAAGATTAGCTATATCCTTTCTATTGAAGCAAAAATTTAGGGTCAGAGGGTTGGCCCATATATGGATGCAACCGAGACTGTTTTGCCAAGCAAAGTACCCGACAGATAAATCCCCTACTATCTTGCCTTACTAGCACTTGGCCACCTCATGCAGACAAGTTTTCTTTATTAGAATCGCCACACCTCGGAGGCCCTATCCTCTCCCACCATACTTGTCCCACCCATCGCTCCTGAGACCACCCAGCTCTTCTGTCAAAAGATGTGTCTCTTGTAGCGCTGCAATATGTACCCTCGTTGTTCAATATATCGCAAAATGACCATTCTTTTACATCTACCCTGAGTCCTTTAACATTCCAAGAGGTTATTTTAAAACATGACATCAATAAACATCAAAATTGTTTCAAATAAACCCAGATATTGTGCCCTTCAGGGTCTGCATCCTTGCTGTTCCCACACTTGGACTCTCTCTTTCCATCCCCATCGTCCCTCCCCCACCCTTTACCCCGATCCTTAGATCGTCCACCTACCAGGTATTGAGTCATGGATGAACCGTTCCGGCCCCCCCCAGCCCCAGCCCATGACACTAGAACCCGGGATCTGGCCCATGGCTCCCATAGAGACCTAAGCGTGGAAGCCCCGTATTCCCTTCAGTCAATCACCCCCCTTTCCCACGGCTCCCCTCCTTTTATTTTCCCAAAAATAAAGGGAGGCAACCCCTCTCAAAGCTCTCACTTATAAAACAAAAATCGAGCCCACACTGCTCCTCTTTACATTCTCTTGCATCCCGGGGTGATATCCCTCCAGTTACCAGTACTACCTAGACCTTAATCCCTTTGGCCATTCCCCCTCCCAGTCCTTCCCCAGAACTGACGTGAAACCACATAAATATGTGACAATGCCCTCTAAGAGCTATAATATGAACTGTTTACCCACTTTGCAATAAGATTCCCTCACCATCCCCCTCTTACAGCTCCCTCTAATGTTCCAAACTCACGAGGATGTTCTTTAGATCTGATAACACAAATAGTGGATTTCTTGGGCTCTGTGCCCCCCTGACGAGTACTTGATATACCAATCCTCTGTAATTCGTCACCTCGTGGCCCTTCTATGATCATATATACCCTGACCTATGCCTGTCCCTTAAACCCACACGTTTAACAGTAAGCGATAAAACAAACAGGCAACAACAACTTTAAAGTCCTTGCTTCTCTTCCATCACAGCCCTTCAGGCAGACACAGCCTTCTTCTTCTCAGAAAACAGTCATGTTAGGGGCTTAAATAGTTCTGGGAGCTCAGCCCGTAATCCCTCCAACGTCTTTTGCTGTGAGGAACCTCTTCTCTCCAGCCTGAAGCAGTATCACCAGGTTGCAGGAACTGTAGTCGAAATTTTATTCCTGCAAGACATAACTTCTTCTTTATTTCTGCATATTCCTTTGCTTTTCCCGAATCGCTGGCGTTTGGTCTTAAAAACCAGAGAGAGCACCATTCCATTGCAGAGACTTCTTTTGTCTAGCAGTGAGCAGCACATGGGACTTTTACTTGTAATTGAGAAAGCGCATAATTATCACCCGGGACCTCGCCCCCGGCGGTGGCATCTCCCTTAATGCCCGATGAGCTCTTTCCAAGTTGTACGCTTCCCCAAATGGTGTAGGGCCCAACAACTTCAATAATAGCTCCTGCAGGAAAGAGACACAATCTGGGCCTTCAGCCCGCTCTGGTAACCCCGCTAAAATCAAATTATTTCTCCGGTTTCTCGATTCTTGATCCTCCATCCTCTCCTCTAATTTCTTAACCTTTTTTCTAACCGACACCATCTCCTGATCCATCACAGATATCTTCCTCTCCTGCGATGAAATCCGGGCCTCAGCATCACCCATTCTTTGTGCCAGGGAGTGTAGTGCCGGCTTTACCGCTGCAAAGTCAATCACCAGCCCTTGCAACATTGCCTTAATTTCCCGGATGTCCTCTGCATTCGAGCCTGAGCCCCCCTCCTTCCCTGGTTCCTCATCGTGTTCGGTCAAGGTAGGCGATTGAGGTTTCAGCCTCTTAGTAGCTGGAGCTCACCCCGCCAGAGGTTCAGGAGATTCGGCTTCCATCACTATGCAATGACGCGGCCTGAACTTGCAAATGCGCCCTCGCTGTTTCTGTAATCTCCTAGCTTCGTTTCTTCACAGCCCTTTAGTGATTCACAAGAAAACACACCCATGCCAGCTCACAGGCTCTTGTTGACTATTTTTAAGTATTTTAAGCCAGTCTCGGAGGAGCGTATATGGTATTGTATACTGCGGGGCCTCGGAGAAGCACGGGAGATGTCTATCCCGAATCAGCTCATCACGTGACTCAGGCTGTTCTTGATCCTGTAAAGGGTACCAATTCTGGAGTTGATCACTGACAAGAGGAGGTGTACATGTCTGTGGTAGGAGAGGGAGGTATCTAAGGTGACACCCAGGTATTTAAAATGAGTAACATGTTCCAGATGGGTATCATCCAAGTTAGTAATTTGGAGCGTCATCTGGCTGTGTGGGATTTGGTGATGTGCAAAGGTCATGGACTTAGTTTTGGAATAGTTTATGATCAGGCGGTGCTCAGTAAACCAGTTCTCCAGCTCCCTGAAAACCCCCTGAAGGGTGAGCTGGAGGGTGTCTGGCTGTGGGTGTTGCCAGTAAAGAACAGCATCATCAGCATAAAGTAGGATATGACCACTGCAAGCTTTGGGGAGTGAGTTAAGGAAGAGTGTAAAAAGCAGTGGGCCCAGAATTGACCCCTGTGGAACGCCAGAGCACACAGATTTGGGGGTGGAGATGGTGGAGTTGATTCTTACTTGCTGAGAGCGACCCAAGAGGTAGTCCTTGAACCAGGCCAATACCTCAGAGGCCACATTTAGTTGTGGCAGGACTTGGATGAGAAGATTGTGATTGACCGTGTCAAATGCCTTTGTTAAGTCAACATAGATGGCCCCGGCAATAGATCCTTGGTCCAAGGCCCCATGGATGAACATAGTTAGTTCAGTGAGGGCCGTGATGGTGCTGTGGCCAGCATGGAACCCATGTTGTTCCTTACTTAGGAGGTTGTGTCTCGTAAGGTGCTCAGTTAGCTGGTCTGAGACTATTTTTTCTAGCGCTTTGGAGAGAGGAGGGAGTATTGAGGTTGGCCTATAATTACCAGTGTGGGTGGGGTCGCCATTCTTTAAGATAGGAGTGATCAAGGCTTTTTTCCAGTTAGAGGGGAACTGGCCGAGGCAGAGTGAGAGGTTAAGAATTTTTGTGAGATGGGGTAGAGTGACATCGAGAATAAGCCTAATAAGTTTTAGGTCCAGGGAGTCATTGCTGTAGCGAGCATTAGCGATCGCTTTGGACATATAGAGTTTGGCCAGGTTGCCGGGAATGGTTCGGAGCCAGAATGGGGGTGGGAGGTCTATACTAGCTGGAATAGGTGTGGGGGGGGTTTGGGAGGAAGAAGAAATTTGGCGGGAGGATATGTGAGAGGTCAGAGAAGTAGTCATTGAGGGCTTCAGCAATTTTAGCTGGGTCTTAGGTAATGTCCCCGTTCACATTGAGTTGGGTAGGGGTGGGGGAGTGAGTTTTGCCACTGATTTCCTGAATGTTGCTCCAGAATTTTTTCCTGTCCCCCCAGGAGGTGGAGAGGGTATGCTGGTAGTATTCAGCTTTCACCTTGCGTGTTGCCCAGGTGCATTTATTATGCGTCTTCCTATATAGTTGTCTGTCCCTAGTGCGCTGGGTGTCTATGGCCTTGTGCCAAAGGTTGTCCCTGTGTGCATAAGGTTTATAAGGGAAGGTGTGATCCAGGGGGTAGTCCTGGTTTTCACCACCTGCTTTGTAAGGGGGCAAATATATCACAGGCTTTGTTAAACGTAGTTATAAAGTGGGTAAGAGCGGTATCCACTGTCGGTGCGTTATATATGGGTAGCCAGTTGCTATTTACATGGTATTCTTTGAGGTGGTTAAGGCCTCCTTTTTTGAGCTTACGATGCCATGTCATGGTAGGTGGTGCTAGGGGTAGTTAACCGAAACACCAGCAGATAACCGGGGAGTGGTCACTGATAGCATCAGGGAGCACTGTGGCCCGGGTGATGTTATGTGGTCTGTTTGTAAAAATAAGGTCTAATAGTGTGGAGGTCCCGGTTCTTGTGTCACACCTTGTTGGGGAGGTAACAATTTGGGTGAGGTCCATAGCCTATGCAGCGTCTTTGAAGGGGGAGGAGGATGGGGATAGCCAATCAATGTTGAAGTCGCCCATTAATATGGATTTGTTAGTATTTGGGAGGTGAGAGATAGTGTGTAGGATGGATTCAAATGCAAGTTTCTGGTTTCTCAGGGCGATATAGGCCACTATGACGTGGATAGTTTTGGTGCCCAGGCTAATTTTGACTGTAAGTGTCTGTGCCCCATGTTCTGGAGGGGTGTCCTTGACTGTGGCAACGAGTGTTGATTTAATGAATATTGCACAGCCACCCCCACGCTTATCAGATCTATCTGCCCTAAAAAGGTTATAGTTACTTAGGGAGACAGCATCATTAGGGATTTTTTTGGATAGCCAGGTTTCTGAGAGGGCTAGAATGTCAGGAGCATGTTAGGCAATCCAACCTTGAAGTAGCGTGTGTTTTTTAGGGAGACTACAAATATTAATTGATGCCAGCAGCAGTCTTCCCTGAGGTTTGATTGGGGGGGGGTTGTGATGGGGGGTCCAGGGTTGGGGTGAATATTTCCAGATAGCAGGAGAAGGAGTAATGTGTGCCTTAGTAAAGAGAGCCTACAATGCTTGAGGGACCCAAGCTGAGAATGATAGGGTGACTGTTTTATTTTTTTGTTGTGGGCAGGTACTGGTAGACTAGAGATGATGCAGGGAAGCAGGGAGGTTGCAGAGGGGGGAACCAACTTCATGTCTTCATGGATGGAGGGGGGCTGAGGTGTAGGCTGGAGTAGGGCGGAGGTACAGTGTTGACCCATCTGTAAAGAGGTTGTAAGTGCAGGAGTATGAGAGAGAAGGTAAATTAGGACAAATTGATATTGGTGTGCAGTGTAGCGGTGTCTATGCCAGCCGGTGTCTGGGATAGGTGAAGGGATAGGGAAAGTGGTGAAGTCATGAGGTGGAGGAGCCACGGGGGGGGGCTGCAGGGCAAGGAGAGTGAGCCTGCTGGTCAGTAACGTTGTGATTAGTAGGAGATGCATAGTGAGTTTATATCAATAGAGAATGTGTGACAGCGGCCTCTAGGGATGGAACTGTATAACCTGCAGCTGGAAAAGTGGGCTGATAGGTTATTTCGCCCTGTCACCTGACTTGAACAGGGTATAAGTTCAGGAGCTGACCAAGGGTGGTGGTGGGGGCAGCGGGGCTAAGCCTGATTCAAAACTTGCGGGGGAAGGCAGCTGCTTTTCTGCTGGGGTGAACGAGCGACAAGGCTGAGGGCTGGCGGCCATTTGAAAAAGGTGCCACACAGCAACGGATTCCTTTAGGTGAGCAGCAAATTACCTGGCTCAGCGTGCTGTACTTGTCTTTTGGCAGGGAGAACTTCTCGACTGGCCCTCACGACCTCCGTTCTCCACTGGGGGGGGTGGTCTGTGAAGAAAATGGAGAAGACAAGGGGTTTAAGTAGGCAGAGGGGGGGGTAAAATGATTAAGTAGCAGGGCGGGCCGGGAGTTGGATGAGGGGAGATGAACAAAGGAGCTGGGGCTACTGATCAAATTACGGTCCTGAGAGCTGTTGCAGCGACTGCAGGTTTCAGTATCACAAGCACACTTAAGAGTCCCTCTAAAACCCACACAGAAATTGCCCAACTTCACTTAATCTACAAACAATCCCACTGTAATAGTAAAGAAATTCAAATTATTGTTTGTCCCAATATGAGTTACAGGCAGGGGACTGAAATATGCACAGAGGCTAAATTTAAATCAGACACTGGCCCTTCAGGCTGCTCAAGCATTTCAGTTCCTTAAAATATTTTTCGAAAGAAAAAAACTTGCACGTCTGTGCCCAACAGAGGGCTGGCCACCAAGTTCACAGTTCGGCTCCGTTTGAGCCTGATCCGAAACTCGTGGGGCAAGGCAGCTGCTTTTCTGCTGGGGTGAACGAGCGGCAAGGCTGGGGGCTGGCGGCCATTTGAAAAAGGCACCACACAGCAACGGATTCCTTTAAGTGAGCAGCAATAGCTTGGCAGAAGACACCAGGAGAAAGGACTGCTGTGTGACTGAACTTCTCTGCTGGGACTAAAGTAGAAGAACTTTTGTATTTGACCTTTAATTTAGGGTAAAAAAACTAACATAGAAAAAAAAAAGTGTGTGTTTGGGTTAACTGAACTGAATGGGTATCTGAAGAGTTATCTAGGTGTAAATCTCAGGTGACTGAAAGGACTTAACTGCTGTGAGGTTTAAATTACTTGTAGAAAGATCTGGTAAAAAGGGGGAGTGGCTTGGCTAGAAGGAAGCTACATTTAAAGACTGCCTTAGAAAGTTTCTGCTAATAGCTTGGCAGAAGACATTAGGAGAAAGGACTGCTGTGTGACTGAACTTCTCTGCTGGGACTATATTGCCCTCCTTCCCTCTCCTCCACCCCGCCACCCAAAGCTAGTTCTATTTTTATAGGCACAGAATTTGACTGACAACAGGAACTTCCTGTTTAGGGGCAGGAAGTGAGTGATCACAGAACCACCAAGGACCCACCATCCTAGAAGGGCAAGAGTAGCTCTCTGGCGCCCTCTAGCTGCTGGAGGTCTGCCTCTGAGCAAGTAAGTGGTCTACTGCGAAATATAGGATATTCTTGTCTCAGAACAGGACAATCAGAAGCTTAAAGGGCACACAGGCAGAAAGTAAGGACAGAGAGAAAAAAAAACAGAGGAAAGAGTAAGGATTGCAAACAGTTAAGGGGCCAGAAATAAGACATGATTGGAGTGGTGCAGTGCAGTGGCTGTGGAGCAGCAGTCTTCCGGGAGATGTTCTGGAGGATGCGGTGTTGTCCCATCTGCAGACACCTCTCTGGGCTGAGGGAGGAGGTTGCTCATCTCCAGGCTGAGTTGGCCAGGATTTGTGGGACCTCCTCTTCCATTCAGGGACCACCAGTGCCACTGCCATTGCCTCAGAGGTTGCCAAGAAAGAGGAGCAGTTGGAACACAGTGGGCTCAGGGAGGGTGAGGGTGGTGGAACAGAGGCACATCCCTCCCACTGTACCTCTCCACAATTCCTATGCCATTCTGACAAATTGTGGTTCCTCTATGGAGGCACCCACAGTGGAGACCAAGGAGGATGCTGGGAACCTCCACAAAGGAGACCCACAGGAGGGTGGCAGAGGATCCTGCAGGGGAAGGAAACAACTCCTGGTGGGGGACTCCATTGTTAGGAAGGTAGAACTGGGGGAGGAAGGGGAGAGGGAGGTAAGGTGCCTGCCTGGCGCCATGGCTTGCAGGGACAGGAAGCGAATCCTCAGGATTGCCGGAGCAGCTGCACAGGGGAGGGAGCTGGATGTCATTGTCCACCTAGGGACAAATGACCTGGCTAAGAAAGGGATTAGAGAAGTGCAGGAAGAGTTTGTGGAATTGGGGAGGGGCCTTGGTCAAGTAGCACGCACGGTAACCTTCTCGGAGGTGCTACCATCTATGGCATAGGAGGCTAGGGTGTTCCGTACCATGGGATTCAATCAGTGGCTGAAAAACTGGTGTGAGCTCATGGATTTGGCTTCATTGGGGACTGGGGGTCCACCTGGAGTGATGCAAGCCTATACTGGCATGATGGGCTGCATCTGTCTGGAAGGGGAACCAGGATCCTAGTTGATAGGTTTAAATGCTTCATTGGCAAGCTTTTCAACTAGCAAAGGGGGGAGGCACTGGAAAGGAGCAGGAAAATCCTAGCCCCCCCCAAATAATCACGGTAGTAAGTGCGGCAAACACCAACATAGAGGTGTCGATAGGGAGAAGGGCAGGGTAAATGGAGAAAGTGACAAAGGGAAGAAGATCAGGGATGGGGCAAAAGGGAGTAAGGCCATCAGGAAATGGAGGGTAATGAGTACCAATGCCCGTAGTCTGGGCAACAAGCTCCCTGAGCTGATGGCCTTAATGGAAGAGGGATGCCTGGATATCGTAGCAGTCACAGAAACATGGTACACAGAGAACCATGACTGGGATGTTAACATACCAGGGTACATAACCTACAGGAGAGACAGGCAGGGGAGAAGAGGGGGAGGAGTAGCTCTTTATGTAAAGGAAGGATAAAAGCAACTGAACAAAAGAGTAAACAGGGAGGAGAGGAGGCACTGTGGGTCACCTTGGAGACTGGAAAGGGCACCACAATCCGCACAGGGTTGTGTACAGACCCCCATGTCAGGGGGAAGGAATGGACAAGGATATGATAGAAGGCATTCTTAGAATGGCAGAGAAAGGGGAGATACTGTTGATGGGAGACCTGAATATGCCAGATGTTAACTGGAGCACATTTGCTGCAGCCACATCCAAGAGCAGGGCCATTCTTGATGCCCTACAGGTAGCAGGCATTAGACAGCTAGTTTCGGAACCCACTCGTGAGGGAGCAATCTTAGACCTCGTACTCTCAAATGGGGGCAGTGAGAGGATCTCAGATCTAGAAGTGGGTTGCCATCTGGGACAAGTGACCATCAAACAGTGTGGTTCACGTTAAACTCAGTTACAGAGTCAAGCCATACAAAGTGAGGGCTGGACTTTAGGAGGGCTGACTTTGGCAAGATGGGAGAGTGCCTCAGAAAAGCACTAGCAAACAGGCTAGAAGGAAGTGTGGAGCAACAATGGGGAATTATCAAAACTGCCATCACAGAGGCAACAAGCCTTTGTGTGAAGCAAATGAACAAATCAAAATGAAAGAAAAAGCCACTATGGTTCTCAAAAGAGGTGGCTGTGAAAGTCAGGAAGAAAAAGATAGCATTCCGGAAGTATAAGGAAACACAGAAGGAGCAGGACAGAGAGCTGTACCAGTTAAGGCAGAAGGAAGCAGGGAGGAAGTCAGAAAAGCAAAGGCCCAAACTGAGGAAAAGATAGCCAACTCTGTTAAGAAGGGGATAAAACCTTTTATAGGTACATCAGCAGTGTAGAAAGACAAAGGGAGGGATAGTGAGGCTGAATAGAATGAACAGTGGGTGGGCAGAGGGGACAGTGAAAAGCAGGAATACTGAACGAATATTTCTGCTCAGTATTCACAAAAGAGGAGGGAAGTGCCTAATCCAATTAACAGAAGCACTCTTTGATGGGGGGTCGATCCCAGTCCTTTCACAGAAGAAAGGGTTCTGCAAGAACTCCTAAAACTAAAGGTGGACAAAGCAATGGGTCCTGATGGAATTCACCCAAGAATTCTAAAAGAATTAAGGGAGGAACTAGTGAAACCACTGGCTACTCTTTTAATAAATCATGGGAGGATGGTGTGGTACCCGAGGACTGGAGGAAGGCGGATGTGATTCCCCTTCAAAAAAGTGGGTCCAAGACAGAGGCAGGAAACTATAGACCTGTCAGTCTGACCTCTGTGGTAGGGAAAGTGATGGAGTCACTTCTGAAGGAAAGAATAGTCGAGTACCTAGAGGCCAGTGGAGCACAGGACCCAAGGCAGCATGGGTTCACAGCGGGAAGGTCATGTCAGTCGAATCTAATAGATTTATTTGACTGGGTGACCAAAGTAGTAGACCAGGGAGGGGCTGTGGACATGGCCTACCTAGACTTTAGCAAGGCATTTGACACAGTCCCACACAAAAGATTAATAATCAAATTAACTAGCCTGGGAGTGGGACCCAGGGTGGTAGCCTGGCTAAAACATTGGCTGGACAACAGGACACAGAAGGTAACTGTAAATGGAGTCCATTCTGAAGAAAGCAGGGTTACTAGTGGGGTACCGCAGGGTTCAGTATCGGGTCCAGTCCTTTTTAATGTCTTCATCAGTGACATTGCAGAGGGACTGGAAGGAAAAGTATGCTTTTTTGCAGATAACACAAAAATCTGCAACAGTGTTGATACACAAGGAGGCGTGGAAAGGATGAAAAGGGACCTGGCAAGGTTGGAGGAATGGTCAGAAGTATGGCAGCTAGGATTCAATGCAAAGAAGTGCAAAATAATGCACCTGGGAAACAAGAACCCAGGGGAAGAATACACAATGGGTGGGAGGTAGTAACAACAACAAAAAGGAAAGGGACCTGGGGTAATCATATCAGATGACCTTAAGGTTAGCAAGCAATGTGAGAAGGCAGGGAGGGCTGGGGGTATACTGGGATGTATAGGGAGAGGCATCATCAGCAGAAAACAGGAAGTTGTTATCCCTCTGTACAGACAGTTGGTGAGACCCCATCTGGAGTACTGTGTCTAGTTCTGGAGACCCCATCTCCGCAAGGACATAGACAGGATAGAGGCAGTCCAGAGGAGGGCAACTAAAATGGTGCAGGGTCTGCAAGAGAAGCCGTATGAGGAGAGACTAAAGGAGCTTAATATGTATACCCTTGAGGAAAGAAGGGAGAGGGAGACATGATAGAAACTTTTAAGTACCTCAGTGGAATCAACAAAGTCCAAGAGGGTAGCATTTTTCAGAAAAAGAGACTTGCAAGAACAAGGGGACACAATTTAAAGATAGAAGGAGGGCAGTTCAGGGGCAATGTGAGGAAGTATTATTTCACAGAGAGGGTAGTGGATGCATGGAACAGCCTTCCTGAGGAGGTTGTGGGGTCTAAAACTGTGGGAGAATTCAAGAATGCATGGGACAGACATAAGGCAATTCTTGTGGGGGGTAGGAAGAAATAGGCTGTTGGTTAACTAGGATCTGCGGCCTATCCTGTAGGTAGGGAAATGGGCAGACTAGATGGGCCTAGCGGTCCTTATCTGTCGTCAAAGTCTATGTTTCTATGTAAATGACCTGGCTCAGCGTGCTGTGCTTGTCTTTTGGCAGGGAGGGCTTCTCGGCTGGCCCTCACGACCTCTGGTCTCCACGGGGGAGGGGGGTGGTGGTCTGCAAAGAAAATGGAGAAGACAACAGGTTTAAGTAGGCAGAGGGTAGGGTAAAACGATTAAGTAGCAGGGCGGGCTGGGAGTTGGGTGGGGGGAGATGAACAAAGGAGCTGGGGCTACTGATCAAATTATGGTCCTAAGAGCTGTTGCAGCGACTGCAGTTTTCAGTATCACAAGCACACTTAAGAGACCCTCTAAAACCCACACAGAAATTGCCCAACTTCACTTAATCTACAAACAATCCCACTGTAATAGTAAAGAAATTCAAATTCTTGTTTGTCCCAACACGAGTTACAGGCAGGGGACTGAAACATGCACAGAGGCTAGATTTAAATCAGACACTGGCCCTTCAGGCTGCTCAGGCGTTTCAGTTCCTTAAAATATTTTTCGAAAGAAAAAAACTTGCACGTCTGTGCCCAACAGAGGGCTGGCTATCAAGTTCACAGTTCGGCTCCGTTTGAGCCTGATCCGAAACTCGCGGGGCAACTTGCTTTTCTGCTGGGGTGAACGATCGGCAAGGCTGGGGGCTGGCAGCCATTTGAAAAAGGCGCCACACAGCAACGGATTCCTTTAGGTGAGCAGCAAATGACCTGGCTCAGCGTGCTGTGCTTGTCTTTTGACAGGGAGGGCTTCTCGGCTGGCCCTCACGACCTTGCTTGTCTTTTGGCAGGGAGGGCTTCTCGGCTGGCCCTCACGACCTAGACTAGATGGACCTGTGGTCTTTTTCTGCTGTTATTGTCTGTGCTTTTATGTACCTGTGATAATGTATGAGATATCTTGTTTCTTGCTTGTGCCACTCTTTAATCAGTAAAGATTCATTGCTCAGATTCCCCACATGGTCTGAATGTATCTTTATTTCATTTTATTCAGGTTGTAACATGAGGGATTTTTAGAAGCATTTTCACAAATATATTATTTTACTGGGTGCTGGAGATATAGAGGGCACAGAACTCGGTGTTTTTTTTTTTTCACCCTCTCCCCGCAACAGGAGCAGGGCAGAGTTAATTTAGCAGACTGGGAAAGGTGCATGGGGGACTTTGAATTAATTATTTGACAAATTATTTGACTGTTGGTGGTGCAGGACACAGAAGTCCATCCTTATTTATTTTCTGCACATGAGGGAAGACTACATGAAGTAGACTTCTTCGGTGATGCAAAATGTCTCTCAGTGAGGGTAAGGAAGAGGATGTGTTAGTGCATGAGTGATGCAGCCTGGTGTGTGTGTGTGTGTCTGTGGCAGGGGGCATCTATGTCCATGTTATATAGAAACTATGGGAAAAAGAACTGGAGAAAAAGAGTTGAAGGTGGAATAGCATGTAACTGTGTGGCCTAGGTTATTCAGGAACTTTCAAAATGATAAGTCTGACAGGTTTAAAAGTTCAAGCACCTAAACTCTTTATTTCACATTTTTTTGAACAGTACAACATTATATGATTTCTTTTCCAGTTTTCAAAAAAATATCTCATCACTTATTTTGCTTCTTTATACAGCAGAAATGAACTGCCTCTCCCAGATCCTTTCTAGCCACTAAGGCCCTGTCCACACTACACCGCTTGCGCCTGGTAACGGATGTAATCCGTTACAGCCACGGAGCGGTGCAGTGCATCCACACCTCGGTGGTGTCCATTACGGGACTGGCACCGGGATCCGGGTGACTGTTACAGCGGCGCCCAATCCCACAATGCAGCTCGCGCTGTGCTTGGTGCCCTGCAGGGGACTGTTACTGGCAGTCCACACTACCACCGGTAACGTTACCAGGGAGGAACCGTTGTTGAAACCATACAAAAACGCCTCCTGTAACACTACAGGTGTAAACACGACCCATTACGGTAACATTTTACACCCTCTGTAACATTACAGAAATGTAGTGTGGACAGGGCCTTACTCTAGGGTCCCAGTTCAGGCTGTACTAAATTGATTCTCCTTCTCAGAGCTTTCTTTCTGGCCACTTACTCTCTGGCTCCAGTTCAGCCTGTACTAAATTAATTCTCTCTCAAAGCTTTCATCAGCTTGCCCTGGTCAGCTTTTCCAACTCTGCCTGTCTCTGGCTTACAGGGTTAACCTCCCTCTGTACATTAAGTCACAAGTTCTTCAGAGCTCCATTTCAGCTCTGTGCTCTGCAGGGTCTACCGCTTCCCTCCCTGCATATTCTAGACCAAAATAAAAAAACTGTTTTGCACTGAGGTATGCTCATTTTATTCAGCTCCTCAACACTCCCAATTATCAACTGCTCCCAGTTATCAAAATAAGGACTGACTGCAAGTGTGTATGGCTCCCTGACAAACTTACCAAATCCTCGTTTGGCTACTACCAGAGCTTCTGACACCCCCCTTCCTAAAAGTAATGGGTGAGGGTGAAGGGCAGACCTGTACTGTCTCATACTCACCCCCTCAGAGCCATGACCAGTGAAGGCTCGGCAATGACTACTAGCACTATCCCCTCCTAGGAAGAAAAAGAGTCCTTGCTCTGTATTCTGCTGGCACCATGGATACTTTAATTGCATTCCCCTGGCTGAAGCTTTTGAACCGTAACACCTTGGGTATACAGAACCACCTGAGTTAGCGCATTATGCATTTGTCTAATTTATTTTGGCAATTCTGCCAACTGTGCCCAGCTCATCTTTCCTCCTTAAAAGAGAATGCAACAGCTTAAGTGGCCTACGTGCCTGTACTCTCTCCATAATGAGATTTACCATTCTGCAGGACAGTTGACCATACAATATCTTATGAAGTGAGAACACCCTGGATGTTGGAGGCACCTCTTGCATTGTTCCCATCCAGTACAGTATTATTTTGTCCCAAATATTTATATCTGTCATCATAAATTTGCACCGCTTATTCTTTATATGTTTTGGACCTTGTTTCACTTTGCCACCATCTTAACAATTTATCAAGGCATGCATTTTCTTCATAACATCCATGTCCCTACCAGTCACAGCTTCTTTGGGCACCCCTGCCATACTCAGTCTCATCCTTTGCAAGTGAGAAGGATTTTCAGCATATCTTTTAATGGGGTCCTTCTTACACTGTTTGGGCAACCATTTAGTTCTCTGCATGAGTCCTTTTTCCAATCTTTAGACTATCTACATGGCATTCAGAAAAAGAGGCAGAAAAGTCCTGCTATTGTATTAACCAGTCCCGGTCCATAACCTTGAGTGTGTATTTGCTGCAGGATTTCCTTACTTTCAAAACATTCTGCACCGGGATGCACAGAAGTCAACCTTAGCACAGCAGGTTGCACTGACCCAGGGGCTATTCTTTGTCATTATCAAACCTTTGGTTTTCAGTTACCACTATAAGCAGTATTTCTACTTTTTGTTCAGCTCTGAGGGGACCTCTTTTCTGTGGCTTGTTCATTACTTGACTCCCTGCTATTGGATCTTGATGTGATGCCCCATCTAGTGGTTCATCCACTTTTTGCAAAACAGCTGAGCTTTTAAACCCACCTGCTGCAACTGCTGGGGACGTTGCTTGACCTTCTAAAGAGGTAAACTGTTTTTTTAGCATTTTGTTGCAATGCCTTCTGCAAAGATGATCTCTCCCTCCTCAGTTGTGGCACTTTTCTGAGAATATGCCCTAATAAGCTCTGGTTCTACCTTTTCACAGGTTACATGATCTCCCATCTCTTCAGAGCCCTCTTTGTGCTCAGTGTTTGTCTTTCTGCCTCCACCTTGGCATTTTGCACTGGCTGTTTCACTTCTGCTAACTTTTCTAACCTTTCTCCTGTGTCCTGGTGAGGCTCCACTTCCCTCTCAATCACTTCTACTTCTGACAGAAAAAGTTCCTGCGCTAACCACACCTTTTCATGTGTTGCCCTGGGATATTCATTTTTTAATTCAGCTACCTCTTCTCATTTTTGTTGCCCTTCGTCGGTCACAAAGGTCATCTATGGCAACCATTAGCATGTCAGTTTCCATTCACTGGGTCTCCTATTTGGGGACTATAATCGCCACCTTTCTCTTTTCAGTTTGTTCCAATACCCTGAAACATGACATCTGAATGTCTTTAATTCTTCTTGCTTTTGCAGCAGTTCCTCACTTTGTTTCTCTTTGAATAACCTGAGTATATCCCTTTCTGTTGCAAACGTAACCATATAAACTTTGGTCTGCCTCGGCATCTGTATTTTTGGGATGGGGGGAGCTGGGTGGTGGGGCACTACCTGCCGGGGTGGGGGTCCACTAGACCACTGGGGACAGTTACTTCTCATACAACTGGAGTATTGGGGGTGGGGGGGGTGACCACTAGCCACCAGGGAGATGTTTTTAGTATTATTATTTTGGTGATGGTGATCATCGATCAGGGAATGGAAGGGACCATTAGACCACCAGGGACATATTTATTATTATCAATAGGATGGCAGTTGGAGAGGGACCACAAGACAACCAGGGACATATTTTTTTACTTACAACAAGATGGCGATCAGGGATGTGCAGGGACCACTAGACCACCAGGACAGTATGTGTCATGATCAATGGGACAGCAATCGGTGATCAGAGAGGGGGAGAGACCATTAGACCACCAGGGACATGTATTTTATTACCAATGGGATGGTGAACAGTGATCAGGGAGGAGGTGGGACCACTAGAACACCAGGCACATGTTTTATATTATCAGTGGGACAGCAATTGGCAATCAGGGAAGGGAAGGGCCCACTAGACCACCAGCAACATATGTTTTATTGTCAACAGGGTGGCAAACGGTGATTAGGGAAGGAGAAGGACCACTACACCACAAGGGAGCTATTTTATTTTAACAAGGGGCTTGAGATTGGTGATCTGCAATAGAAGGACCACTAGCCACCATGGACTGTTCAGCTATTTATTCCTCGGGATGGTGATCAATGATGGGGGGGGGGGGCACTACACTTGCTCAGCCTATGCAAATGGCCTATAATGGGCATGCAATGGCCACCAAGCACCTTCACACTCATTGGGCTCATTTGTATGGCTTCCATTGTGAAATGGAAATAGCTCCCCTCCACTATTCTTTTCGGGGCTATGCTCCTGGCTGCATATCAGGGAGGTGCTACTGAAGTAGCACAGCTGGTTCTGGGGTTACTGCTGTGCCAGACTATCCCTATTCACAGTTGAATAGTGTGTCACGCTATCCAACTGTGAATACCAATTTTGGATACCTGTGCAACTGCGAACAGCAACACAAATTTTTTTTTTAAATTGTTTAACCAGGTGAGACACACTAAGCTGAAATCTTGTTTACAGGTGCAACCTGGGAGCATAGGAAAGTTAAGTGACTTGCTCAGGGTCACACAGTATGCAAGTGGGGGCTGTTGGATTCAAACCTAGGTCTCCAGATTTGTAGCTCAGAGCCTTAAACCACTGCACTATACTGCCTTCCATTGCAATGCCTTTGTGAGTATTTGTGAATCAGGGCACTGAAATATTATGCCAGCTGGCCCCAGGGCACCATAATGTTTAGACTGTTTACTTTTCCTAATGTGTTCTCCTTCCTTCGAGTATATTTACTGCTAGGATTAAGGTTTGTAGAATCAATTTGGGCATCTATTATCATAATAAATAGAACAAGAAATTTGCAATTACTTGGGGCTTAGTAATAACTGTATTCTTATTCACTATAATAGTCAATGTTGTGTCATTTTTATGGCTGCAAGGGTGGAGCTCCACAGTTGTTATGCCATCACAATAGGAGAACAGAGTGTCAGCTCCAGAATGCAACCCTGTGTTCTCCTACAGTGATGTGGAAATGTCAGGACAGCACTGGTGCCATAGGCGCTGTCTTCCGTGATGGAGCTCCCCTCCGCAGCACAATCACCCCCACCCCCAGGGCACACTTGTTTGCGAGTACACTTCTGGTACAACTGCACATGTGTGAGTATCACACATACACAGTTTCACCCCACCGCCATCTTGTGAGTAGCAAACCACCACTGCTCCACTGCAAACCACAGCTGCTCCATCACTGCTCCGAAACTGGTGCTTCTTTTTCGCCGCAGGCACTTTGTGACCCGCCGCTGCTCTGAGAGCTGTCCTGCCACAGCTCTGCTACCTAGACAGGTAAGAGCTAGCTTCAGCCATATTGGCTCTGGCCAGAGTTTTTTCTTTAGGAAGTTGATGTAACTGTAAAAAAGTTTACTCTTTTGTTTATTAGTGGTTGCTGCAAGCTTAATTATTTGTTATACTATTTGTACATGCTCTTTGTATGTTCTTGAATTGTTCCCAGAATTCTGTTGATTTTGTCTTCAAACGTTTTACATACAGCTTGTTCTTTTTTTTTAATGGTTTTATTATTTTTTCGATTTAGCCATTTTGATTTAACTCCTCTATAATTGTATTTCTTGACTGTCTTTATGTATTTATTGCATGTGTCGATTATGGTTTCTTTTATATTAAGCCAGCAGTCTTCAACCGTTTCATTTTCCAGTAGTGTTTGCCAGTTAATATTACCAATGGTGTTATTAATAACCTTGGTATCTACAGTGTTGTAAAGAAATATTTATGTGCATCCTTTCACTGTCTTTGGTTCATCTTTATATTGAAGTATATGCATTGGTGATCACTCTCTCCAAGAGGAGAAGTAGCATTGCCGTTGTTGATGGCAGTATTTTCAGATCCCAGTACAATGTCTAGGATACTATTTCCCCATGTGGCCTGCCTGACATGCTGTTCTAAATTCCATTCCTTGAATGCTAGCACGAAATCACTACCTGCCTTTATGTGTGCTTTATTTTCACCCTTGTTGATAGCACCATAATTTATGTCCCCCACTAATAGCATCTCACCCATGTCACAAGGAACTTGTAGTTCATTAATAATTGATGGATTGGTGTCTTTATCTAAACAAGGTGGTTTATAACGTAATCCAATATATTTGCTAGCAGAGTTGTTTCCCATAATTTTCAACCAGATTGTCTCTGTACTGTATTGGGTTGTTTTCATTTATCTGTTATGTCTGTGGCTATTATTTTGTCAGACACATATACTGCTATTCCACTGCCACGCTTTTCTTTCCTGTCCTTCCTATTGTTAGCCTATCCTCAAGTGCCTGCTTTTTGTTTAAGCTTCTTGCATTACACAACAGGCATTTAATAGTGTCACTGCTATTAATGCTTGGATTTTTTTTGTTACTTTTTGTGGATTTGTTTGTGACAGTGTTATACATTTTTGCACCCCATTACCCTTTGTCCAAATATTTCAAAGTCACTCCCTCTTTCTCTAGGGATACTTTGATTTCAAGGGAATATAATTATCTTGGGGAAACCCTTTATTCTCTAATTAACTTCTTAGTCTAGGTTTCTTCTTGGCATCTGGGATGTGTGAGAACACCCTCACTAGTACACCCTCACTAGTAATTTTTATGTTCACTGTGCATGGTCAGGGAACATCTTGCTATGACAGAGCACTTTTGAGGGGTGTATCACTGCTGAGCCCATTGCAGTTTGCAAAAGAATGAGCTCACCAGTTTACACCAATGACCATGTGCTGTGGTCTTGACATCACTCTCTGCCTGGTGGGCAGAAACTTTGTGTATTTCAAAGGACCGAGCCACTCCAATCAGAAAGGGCTTCAGTCCTTTGATTCACATGAAGCTGCATCAGCAAACAGCTGAGTGGCTTTCCACTGTGTCACCTTTTCCTCGCTCTCTCTCTCACTTCTCTGTCAGAGCATGTCCCCCTCCCCTTGAAGTCAGTGAAGTTTGATTTTAGAACCTTGCAAAAAAGAAAACTATCCATCAATGTCTGTTTTCACCACCACCATAACTGACCCTCCCCCTCCATTTAAGTTATGCAGCGCCAGCGAACCTAAAGGGAAAGGGAAAATTGTTTAACCAGGAAAGGCACACTAGGCCAGAGCTTGTTTCCAGGTGTGACCTGGGAGCATAAGGAAGGTGAGTGACTTGCTCAGGGTCACATAGTATGCAGGTGGAAGCTGATGGGATTAAAACCCTGATCTCCAGGTTTCCAGCTCAGTGCTCTTAACCACTTCACTATACTGCCTCCTCTGGTGCTGCCAAATATAACACAGACACTGGGGGTGCAAATTCCCCCAGTGTCCAAAGAAATAAAAGGTCCCTCATATTTTATTATATATATATAGCCTGTAAAAAAGAAAATGGTCCATTGATGTCTGTTGGTGGTGCCCCCACTGGTGCCCCTGTAACCATCACCCCACCTGTCCATCCCACTCAGCACCACCCACCCCACTCCCCAAATATAACAGTGATACTGGGGGTGCCCAATACCCCAGTGTCCAAACCTGAAATAAAGAAAACCTTCCCTCAACATTTTTAATACACTCTGTAAAAAAAATAAAGGTCCATCATTGTCTGTTGCACTGTTAGTTCTTCCCACCACTCGACCCTCCCACTCGGCAGCCACCACCTTCCCCCAAGTCCTTACTTATCCAGCGAGGATCTGACACTGTAATCTTCTCGGGACCGGAGACACATCTTCACTCTTGAAAGCTGGACTGCCAACTGAGGAAATCAGGTATGCTGTTCAAGGTATTTCAATGGGGGTTTGAGAAAGAAAGAATGTCCCTCAATGTATTTCATTTTATTTTTATATAATCTGGGATCAACCTTGTAACCAGACCATATCTGTAGCGCTCGTTGGTAATTAATATGCCGGTTAGGGTCACATGGCTGGAAATAAATGAAAGGCATTTTTTAACTTTAATTTCACAGCTTGCAAAATAATGGTCATCAGATAAGGTGATATACTATGGACGGATCTGAATCAATTTCAACACACAGATGCAGTGTATGGCATGAGAAATTATGGCACTGTGTTTGTTCAATCAGGATGAAATCACAGAAAATATCATAAGGTGACCTAGAATTGAGGTTGTTGTTGTTTTGAACCACACAAAGAATTTATCATAGTGTGTGAGCTAATTTGTGAACAATTGCTTTTTAATGGAATCTGTAACCATTTTGATTAAGTCCTGAAATTGTATGGGGTACATTTGGTGTGTACTATAACCAGACAGAGAAAATATATATGCATACTGTGTGACCCTGAGCAAGTCACTTAACTTCCTTGTGCTCCCAGGTCACACCAGTAAACAAGCTTTCAGCTTAGTGTGTCTCTCCTGGTAAAAATATATATATATATATACACATATATTTTTACATATTAAAGAAAATGGTCCATCTATGTCTGTTACGCTGTTAGTCCCTCCTGACCTGACCCTCCCACTCAGCATTCACACCCCCCCCCAAGCCCTTATTTAACCAGTGGGGTTCTGATACCATAATCTTCTCGGAACTGGAGACACGTCTTCACTCTTCAAAGCCGGATCATGAACTGAGGAAATAAAGTATGCTGTTCAATGTATTTCAATGGGGGTTTGAACTTAATGGCATAACTTAGCCATTTTGCGGTATTTTGGCCCCAAATTTTCAACCTGCCTTTTTTTGGGACCCCACCTCATGAACAATGAAAGTGATGCTGGGTAAATGTGTCCTGAAAGGTGATTTTGCAGTCACTGCAAGAAATCACCTTTTGGGCAGGAGATGAAAATTTTCTCTACTCTTATTCATGAGGTGGGGTCATAAGAAGGCTATGTTGAACATTTGCAATAAAAATATTAAATAAACAATTAAGGGAGTGCACAACTGTGGGGAGTTTTAAACAGGCTTTGAAATCCTTCCTGTGGGAAAAAGCTTATGGTTTTACATAGAAACATAGAAGTTGACGGCACATAGGGACTGCAAGGCCCATCCAGTCTGCCCATTTCTTTTTCTATGTTACAAATGTGCCATCAGCCTTTGCACTGTCAATGGCCTATCTATTCATACTCATCTGTATTGCTCCCTTATGCCTATCCCATGCCTGTTTGAAGCCCTGCACTATATCCATAGCCACCACTTACTGAGGTTGGCCGTTCCATGCATCCACCACCCTTTCTGTGAAAAAGAATTTCCTCACATTCCCCCTTAATCGGCCTACCTCTAATCTCATGCTGTTTCCTATTGTCCTGCTAATTTTCTTATATTTAAACATGTTAGACTCTTTCACCTTGTTAATGCCCTTAAGGTGTTTGAATGTCTCGATCATAGCACCTCTCTCCCTCCTTTGCTCAAGGGTATACATATTGAGCTCCATTAATCTGTCCTTATATGTCTTCTGATGCAGTCCCTGCACCATTTTGGTTGCCCTTCTCTGGACTGCCTCAATTTGATTAATGTCCTTGTGAAGGTGTGGCCTCCAGTACTGCATGCAGTACTCCAGATGGGGCCTAACCGGTGTCTTGTAAAGAGGGATTATTAGAGATTAAAGAGGGATTGGGTTGGCGGTATAGCCTAGAAGTTAGAGGAATGAGGTGTGAACAAGTTTGATACATCCAGCAGACCAGACCTGAGTTTGATTCTCACAACCTCCACTTGCATATTGTGTGACTCTGAGCAAGTCACTTAACCGCCCAGTGCTCCCAGGTCGCCTCTGAAAACAGGCACTTGTGCCTAGTGGGCCTAACCCGGTTACCAAAGACTAAAATTAAAAAAAATAAATAAAAAAATATTACCTCCATCTTACCACTTGTGATACCCCTACTAATACACCCTAACATCCCACTTGCCTTACCTACTGCTTTAGAGGTTTGCTTGGATGATTTCAGGTCATCAGTGATGATGATGCCCAAGTCTCTTTCTTCCTTTGTGACTGCCAGCAACTCCCCTCCCAGCCTATAGGTGGCTTCAGGGTTTCTCTTCCCTATGTGCATGATCTTGCACTTCTTTGCATTAAATCCCAGTTGCCATTCTTTCTGACCATTTTGCTAGTTTATCCAGATCTCTTCTTATTGTGCCTACCCCATCTGGATCATCTACTCGGTTGCAGATCTTGGTGTCATCTGCAAACAGACAGGCCTTACCCTCTATTCCATGTGCAAGGTCACTAATGAAGATATTGAAGAGGACTGGCCCCAGGACTGATCCCTGAGGTACCCCACTTGTGACTTGCATCTCTTCTGACTGTATACCATTTACCATTACTCTCTGTTTTCTGCCTGTCAACCAGTTTGCCACCCAGTTGACCAACTTTTGACCCACCCCGAGCCTACCCAGCTTATTTATCAATCTTCTATGTGGAACAGTGTCAAAAGCTTTGCTGAAGTCAAGGTAGGCGACATCAACTGCTTCCCCTTGGTCCACCACTCTGGTTTACCCAGTCAAAGAAATCTATGAGATTAGTTTGACAGGACCTTCCTTTTGTAAACCCATGCTGTCTTGGATCTTGTGCCCCTATGGATTCCAGGTGTTGCACTATCCTTTCCTTAAGGAGTGCATCCATAATCTTGCCCACTACTGAGGTAAAACTGACTGGTCTGTAGTTCCCTGCCTCCTCCCTGCTACCACTCTTGTGGAGCGGGATCACATGAGCCCTTCTCCAGTCTTCTGGGACTTTCCTGTGCTCAGAGACTCACTAAACAGTTCTGCTAATGGCTCTGCTAGTTCCACCATTAGCTCCTTAAGTACCCTGGGATGTATGCCATCAGGTCCCATTGCCTTATCCACCCTGAGCTTAGCGAGCTCTTGTAGGACCCTTTGTTTTGTGAAGGGAGTAGTGCTCACCTCCCTCCCCCCTGTGTCCATGGTGCTGAGCTGTGGGCCCTGCCCTACCTTCTCTTCAGTAAATACTGAGCAAAAGTATCTATTTAGGATAGATGCTTTTACAGGGTTCTCCTCCTCACATGCCCCCTTTTCTCCATTGAGCTTAGAAATACCCCCTCTGGACTTTCTCCTTTCACTAATGTATCTATAGAAAGTCTTGTCACCTTCTTTTACTGTTTGTGCTAGTGTTTCCTCAGTTGGGACTTTGCCTGCCTTACTGCCTTCCCTGCTTCCCTTAGGGCAGTTTGGTATGCCTCCCTATCTTCATCCCACTGTGTTCCCTTATATTTCCTGAAGGCCAGCCTTTTGGCTCTGACATTTTCTGCTTCAGTATTTGAGAACCAAAGTGTTTTCCTTCTTCTTTTGCACTTCCTTTTCTGTCTAACACAATGAGATGTTGCTTCAAGTATTGCATCCTTAATGCTTGCCCACTTTGCCTGTACCCCCTCACCTGTGTTTCTTTTTGCCAGGGCTAGCTTAACTCTGTTGGCCATCTTATCAAAGTCAGCTCCTCTGAAGTCCCATATTTTTGCCTTGGAATGGGATGATTTAGATGTAGTGGCCAAATTGAACCATACCATGTGATGGTCACTGGCCCCCAGGTGACCGTCTACCTGGAGATCTGTGATCCCTTCCATGTTAGTCAGTACTAGATCTAGGATAGCCCTGTCTCTTGCGGGTTGTTGTACCAGTTGTTTGAGGCACTCCCCCCTGCAGGGTATCCACCATGTGTCTAGTTCTGGCAGATGTTCCTGCTGGTATTGACCAATCTGTATCCGGCATGTTGAAGTCTCCCATTATCAGAACCTCCCCTTTAGCTGTCATGTTTTGTATATCTTCTAACAGTAATATGTCTATGTCCTCCCCTTGGTCTGGGTGCCTGTGGACAACCCCAGTTCTTATGGCTGTCCCATTTCCTGTTTCCAGTGTGACCCACAGTTCTTCTGGCTCCTTATGTGTATTCTGAATTTCTGTAGCTTTGATATTTTCACTGACATAGAGGACCACTCCATTCCACCTTTTTGCACCTCGGTCTCTTCTGAACAATACATAGCCAGGTACTGAAGTCTCCCAAGTGTGGTTACTGGTAAACCACACCTCACTAATTGCTACTATGTCCAATTGAGCCTCTGACATTATTACCTGATGGTCTGGGATCTTATTTCCCAGGCTGTGAGCATTTGTGTACATGATTTTCCATTGGCCAGATTTCGGTGTGTTAGTTGTTGGGTGAGGTTTGGCATTTCCCCTGTGCATCGTATGGGGAGACGGACCTTTTTTCTTACCTAGTGATGCAAATGAACTGCAAACATGATGAATCCCTGTTTGACCACTAGCTGAGGGGGGAGGGGTGTTCTTCCCATTCGATGTATGTGGTGCTGCACCCCTCTCCCCATTTGCTAGTTTAAATATTCTGCAAAAACATCAAACTTCTGCCCCAATGCACTGACTCCCTCCTTAGTCAGATGCAGTCCTTCAAATTTAAAGCACTTTCGCTCCCAGAACTGTTGCCAGTTCCCAACATATCTGTGTCCTTTTTCCTGGCACCAGCCCTTGAGCCACATGTGTAGCTCCCCTATCTCCCCTTTTCTGACCTTCTGTCCATCTGCCCCCCTCTCCCAGACTAGCAGGATCTTAGAGAAGGAGATGCTGGATGAAATGGATGATAGTTTGTCACCCAGCCTGGTCAGGTGTTCCTTGGTCTCCACAACTGACTGGCTGGTGAGATCATTAGTCTCTATGTGTACCAGGACATCAATGTTTTCTCCTGCTTTGTGAACAATTTTAGCAATGCGATCAGTGCCTCTCCATGCTGATGTACCTGGGAGACATCTGACCATTACCCTGGCTGGAGATAGGTATCAACTCCCCGAATCATGGAGTCTCCTATGATCTGTTCACTGTTTACTGGTCACTGATTTGTTTCTGTCTGTTTTTATAATACTGATTTCTGTATTTTTATCTTATTTATCTTATTGTATTGTGCCTTGATATTTGAAAGGCGCAAAATAAATAAAACTATTATTATTATTAAGTTATGAGCGTATATTGAAATTTGTGAACACGGGCTCATAACTTTGGTAATTTTCAATTATTTTGACCCCAAATGTTCAACATAGCCATTTCTTCACAGCATCTCATGAATGAGATAGCTGTCATTTTTCGAATCCTGGCCAAAATATGTTTTTGCATGCCAAAAGGTGATTTCACAGTCACTGCGCAAAATCATCTTTTGGGCTGGAGTTGAAAAATTTCTCTGCACTTGTTCATGAGGTGAGGTCATAAGAAAGCTATGTTGAAAAATTTGGTTCAAAAATATTAAACAACAAAGTTATGGGTCTGCATTCAATTTGATGAATGCAAGCTTGTAACTTTGGCAATTTTCAATATTTTGACACAAATTTTTCAACATAGCAATTTCTTAATAGCACCTCATGAATGTGACAGCTGTCATTTTTCAAATCCTGGCCAAAGTATGCTTTTGCACTTTTGGGGTAAAAAGGAAGTATTTTTTCACAGAGAGTGTTGTGAATGCATGGAACGGCCTTCCGGAGAAGGTTGTGGAGTCAAAAACAGAGGTGGAATTCAAGCATGCATGGGACAGTCATAAGGCAATTCTAGTGGGCGGGGGTGGGGGTAGGAAGAAGTAGGCTGTTGGTTAACTAGGATCTGCAGCTTATTCATTAGGTAGGGAAATGGGCAGACTGGGTGGGCTAAGCGGTCCTTATCTGCTGTCAAATTCTATGTTTGCATCACCTTTTGGGCAGGATTTGAAAATGTCCTCCATTCTTCTTCATGAGGTGGGCTGGACTCATGAGGAACCAATGTTGGGTCATAAGAAGGTTAGGTTGAAAATTTGGGTTAAAAATATGAAAACAACAAAGTTGTGAGTCTGCATTGCAATTTTTCAATGCATGCTCATAACTGTGGTCATTTTCAATATGTTGACCCCAACTTTTCACCATAGCTGTTTTTGACACCACCACATTAATGTGACAGCTGTCATTTCTCAAATCCAACCCAAAATGTGTTTTAACACTTGTGTTGCACAATGACATGTCAGCCATTGTTTTATAAATGACACCTGTCATGATCAGAAGGAGTACTCATAAATACATTATGTTGAAAATACAAATCTGAAAAACCAGTACAAAAGCAATGCCTTACCAGCGGTGAACATTTGGCATTGACAAATGCTTGTTAGATTTTGAAATCCATCTTCATCAAAAGGCACTTCTCACCATGGTACTTTTACAATAAGGTATGACCAGGGGTTATGTTAATGTTCTAGGTAATTACCCCTTGGGGGTGTAATGTGACACGAGGTGCAGCTGAGTGCCATATTGCCCACAGGGGGTGATTAACATAAACAATAATATAACCCCTGGGAGTACCTTATTACTATTATTATGATTGGGTTCAGTTTTCTTGCCATTTTCTAACGACAAACAGTATTTATTTTAGTTATTCTTAACCTTTGACATAAAATAGTCCCTACACCAAAGGTTTACATGGAGAAAACAAATCTGTTCTTTGACTGTGAGTCAACAGTGTGTCTGCTGTGTGGGAGTGGAGGTGGGGGGAACTTCATTCTATTCAGTTGTGCTGTGACTCTTTTATTCCAATTTGAAATTCAAAAGTCTGATTCTTTAGCCCCACTGGTAACAGTACATCAAAGGAGTGTCCTACAAACGAGTTTAGTTTAGTAAATGCTGTATCTCATCATCTAGCACAGCTCGGCTATAAAAATGGAAAAAAGTGACAGTTCAGTGTTTAATCGGACCTTTCTTTCAAACATGGGCAAATGATTCCTGGCACTGTCAGCCTTGCTCTAATGGTTGCTGTCAGTTCCAGACATAGAATGCTGCAAATGTAAGTAGGACCTTGATTCTTTAAATCAATACTCAAGTGATCAGGCTCTACAAGTATGTTAATAAGGAGATTAACATATGGCTGTCAAAATGCTGACAGCCAATCAGATTTCAGCATTCTTGAGACCCTTATAATAATGGCAGTTATCACTTTATTAGACCCATCTGCCTGCAGGTCTGTCATTTCATTACTCTCAAGGCAACCACCATGTGAAACTTTTCCAATCACTTTGACACATTCCTTGCTATATGTGGACAGTAAGATATTCTTTAGGGTTCCCCTGTATACATGAATCCCTTGTTTTAGTCTCCCTTGAACAGACTTGTGAGCCCGTAAGTGATTATTTCACCAATGTCTGCCCACTCCCCAAATCTAGTAGGGTCCCAACTGTTTGGTTCTCAACCTGCATTTGGGTGCTACTGCAGTAGTCCACATTAGTTATTATTAGTTATTATATTTATATTTTGGGTATATCCTTTAGTTTTAGCCTTCTTTGAATAACCACTTTCTGTGTAATCATGTACTTCAAGGCTTCTTTTACCACAAACATAACAAGGTATATCCCCCACATTTCTTGTGAGTACCAGGTCTCCCTTTTACATACATTAAGTTCACGTTTGATACCGTTAAGGACATTTTTTTTTGGTTAGTAACCTGAAATCTGGTTTTATAGGTGACAGTGCTGCATTCCACATAGTCACTTTCTTGAATGGGACAAAGACTATTGATGCACTGTGATTTTCCACACTGAACCAAGAAGTTTTCACAGTTTCTCCACATGTAGACAACAAATTCACAACTGTGCTGGCAGTATAGCCTAGAGGTTAAAGTAATGAGCTGTAAACAAGTTTGGTACATTCAGCAGACCAGTCCTGAGTCTGATTCTCACAACCTCCACTTGCATACTGTGTGTCTCTGAGCAAGTCACTTAACCACCCAGTGCTCCCAAGTCACCCCTGAAAACAGCACTTGTGCCTAGTGGGCCTTACCCGGTTACCAAAGACTAAAATAAAATAAAAAATAAACTGTTTGGTTAACCCCCCAGTGTTCCTTCTCCACTTCCTTCAATTTTCAGTTTTGTCTGGCATCTGTGCAAGTCCTTGGATTACAGTTGTTTGTTTGTTTGTTTAAAATTTATTTTTATACAGGTTAATCTGATTGGGGGGGAATCCCCATTTACAACAGATACCTGTGGCATTTGCAATAGACAAACAATACAAAAATAGAACAAAATACAAAATCACATTTACCTAAAAACAATTACAACAGACATTTAAATAACTATACAATTCCAGTTTAAAAATACGCAGATCAGAAATTTCAGTCATATGTCGAGGTAACTTATTCCATATCCCCGCTAAACTGTTTTGTAACACCATACCCCCCATACGATTCATAATTTGTATCATAGGCAACTTTTTAGTAGTCCTCCTAAAAATATCTGAATATTTAGAATCAGAATTCTGACATATCAAATTTCGTAAGGATGCACTTTTAAGTATATCAAATCATGACATATAGTTAGCCATATATATTCTCTTCGTGCTATTGGATCTAACCAGCCAAGTTCTTGATAAATTACACAATGATGGACTCGAGGTCCATTATTTAGGATATATTTCCCCAATCTGTAATAAATCTGGTCCAATTTGTGTAAGCATTTTTTATGAGAATGGATATATAATGATAAACCATAGTCTAGTACAGGCAACAACAATTGTTTTACCAGTCTGGTCTTAACATCCCTAGTCAAACATCCTGACACTCTTCTTAATGCCCCAATCTTTGATTGACTTTTTTATTTGTGACAAAATATGATCTGAAAAGAAAAACAATAATCAATCAAAACTCCCAGATATTTATAAGTATTAACCCTTGTACCTTTTTCCCATCCGAAAACTAATTTTGAAATCAGTTACTTCATTATTAGGTTTAGGTCCTACAGAAAAATCATACTCTGAGTCTTCCCAGTACTTATCAAAAGTCCGGAATTTCTTATCCAAGTTTCAATATTAGAGAAGTCTGTCTGGAGTCGCTGCCTCAGTTCCCCAGGATCTTTAGCAGATGCTACTAGTACTATATCATCTGCATAAAGTCTAACATCAGAACCAACTACATAATCAGGGAGATCATTAATGTAGAGATTAAATAACATAGGGCCCAAAATTGACCCCTGAGGTATACCAAGGTTCAAATCCAGGAGATCCGAGCAGCGACTTCAGAACCACCCTTTGTTTTTGATTAGTTAAATAGGATCTAAACCACTGTAATGAGTTATGGTATATCCCTAAGTTATGCAGTCTAAACAATAATGTTTCATGATGAACTAGGTCAAAGCTTTACTTAGGTCCACGAACACTGCCCCAGTTTGGTTTCCTGGTTCAATGATGTTGCCACCAGGTTACCAAATTCAAGTAATGCAGTATTCGTGGACTACCCTCTAAATCATGCTGGCATTTTGTTAGCAACTCTAATGGTCAAGGTACTGCACAAGCTGATTATTTATCAGCTTCTCCAGCACCTTAGACAAAATCGGAAGCAAAGTGATTGGTCTGTAATTGGAAGGGGCTGTGATGTCACCACCTTTAAAAATAGGAATAATTTCACCCACTTTCCAACAATCAGGAACCACTGAAGACTGTATACTCCAATTATAAAAGTAAGTAACTATAGGAGCTATAACATCTGCCCCCAGTTTCAAAAATTTGGGATCAATATTATCTATTCCAGCACGTTTTGATATTCTTAGATTCCTCAATTCTCTGACTACATCCTGTGTCCTTATATTCTTCAAATTAAAGCCCTCATTACTCAAGGAGAAAGTATCGGAATGTATACCCTCCTGGGCAACACTCCCTAAATTAGGTATCTTTAAATCTGGCAAGTCCTTAAAATAGTGGTTCAACAAATTAGCCACTTCTAAAGGATTATCAACCAAACTATCTCCCACTATTAAATTAATTAAAGTCTGAGATTTCAAGAGTTCTTAAATTAGAAATAACCTTCCAGAATTTATTTGATCATGCAAGTTATCAAAAGAACTCTGAAGTATTCTTTTTGCCAATTTTACTTTATGTTTACATTTGTTTCTCCATTTTTAAAAAGATCCCAGTCCCCCCGATTTAGATTTTCTGGCTTTTTTCCAAATTCTATTTTTAATACATAAAGGGTTTTCAATTTGTCATTAAGCCATAATGGATTTTGATGTTATTAATCTTTTTATTTTAGGGCATGAATTTGGATTATTTAAAGAAAGGAATCGTGAATTCTTGAATAGCTAAATCCAAGTCAGGAATCAAAATATCCTTGACCAGTCAAACTTTCTAAGACTGTCCCTAATTGATGACTCATTAAAGTGCCTAAAATCACGAACCCAAAACTCATAATCATCATTACACCTAACTTTTGATTTAATAAGTGACACTGAATAGGGTTATGATCCCCATATTCAATGGTAACACCTTACAGCTCTCAACCTTCAGATCATCTGAAACAAAAACAAATCTAATATAGTACCAACAGTTCTATTATTTAAACTTCTAGTTGGATGTTGTATCAATTGTTGTAAACCTAATATATCAAAACTAGATCTGAGTTTATTACCTCTTGTTTGTCCCCAGGCTGCATTAAAATCTCCAGTGGGTACTTCCACCATAGCATGTGGCACTGTTTGTTGGTTCAGTTCTTTTTGGGGCATGGACTCATTCTATCTCAGCCATTCTTCCTTTTCTGCTTTAAACTTCACCACCTGCTTCCTCTTCACATCCTCTAAAAGGGCTACAAGGTTTATCATCTTTGGGGTATGGCTTTACCCCCTCAGGTCAGGAGAGCAACTTGAAGAAGAAAACAAAGTACACCACATGGTGCAGACTATTTTTCACAACCACAAGGAACATTTTCCCTGCCCAGGTACTCTTACCAAATGCAGGGAAACTGCATGCATAACAATCAAAGAAGTCTTTAGGTTTCAATCCCTTCTAGGTACCCTTACAGGATCCTGACGTTTTTGTGACAAACACAAGTCCTGGTCTTCCACTCAAACCCAGGTTCTGCTACTCACACAGTCTTCTCTTGTTGTGGCTGTGCCTGAATGCCAAACTTCTTCCCATTGGGTTGCTTTCTAGCTAGAACCTACACTCCATAACCTCAGAGACAATCTCCAAAATGTTCCTTAACTATCTTCCACAATCTGCTAGGAGCATTCAATTCCCACCATGTCAGCCTACCACGCATTGCAGGTAATGTGTAACCATGTGGCCTAGGATATTTGGAAACATTCAAAATGATAGTGGTGGGACTGGGGTGACACCTGAGAGAAGGATTAGGGCTGGTCATGTGATAATCTGGCCAAAGTTAATTAATCCCAAGAGGTCCACTGGTTCCACTCCTATTGTAATCAGCTTTTCCAGCTGGTTGTCCAGTGCATCTAGTGATAAAACCACCCTGAGCAATTCCTGAACACACCAACTTCACCCTCTTCCTTCCTCAAGTGCCTCCAGCTTAAGTGCACAGGAGCGCTGATGTTAGTGCTGCATCAGCACTCCATAGCATACCCTTTCTATGGTGAATCCATTTTAATGTGAAATATACTGTTATTTATGATCTTCTAAAGCAATGCAATAAAGCAGAGCTGTTGGTAGTAGTCATGGTAACACAGGAGCAAGAGTTACAGCAAAGATGATGGTGGTGGTGGAGTGAGTGGACAAATCACCGTTACATCATTGGAGTTATCACAGCAGTTGAAAATTAAAAAAAAAAATCAGATAATATTGTGAATCGTAATGTAAGGCCCTACAGTATGTTTTATGTCTTTTCATTTTATGTTTGTTTTGTGATGCATAACTTATTTTTCTTTGGCGGTTATTATTATATAATTTGAAAAATGATAGCGCCAGAGGGAGTATAATAATTGTCACGGTGGTAAAGCAGACTACAGGGACATATATGCCTTGAAGTCATCAATCAATAGTAAATATTAATGCAGCTCACACAGGGCCAAGGTGGTCTTAATGGGTTTAGCAGACTGTTGCAATGCCACAAACTGTAATTCAAAGGCAATACATGCCAACAGCACCTGCAAGAACAAAAAAAGCCACTGTAATTAATTTTTATTGCTGACTTCAAGGATTTTTTACCTCTATTTGTAGTCTACTTTACCCCATGTCAACTGCTACACTTGGAGCTGGAGTGGTTCAATCAAACTGGCAAAGTCAAATCAGATTTTTTGGCGCAACAAAGTTGAAGTGAACTGACTCTAGATCACTTCTCTCACCCTTAAATAGCACCCCAACTCTCTCCTTGGATTCACTGATCTAAGATTGTCACTGGTGCAGCATGTCTCACATTACTTCAGCTAGCCACCAGTTGAATGAGTTAGAGTGAGAGTGAAAGTGAGTGACTTGCAGAAAGATCCACATAACCGATACCTTGCTTTAGTGTCAGCATGGCTCATTTGGTAGCACATCTGGAAGAGAGGGTCATGGATTCTCATTAGGGTTGTGCGAATACCTATTCCCAAATATTTGGTATTCAGGTCTCAGGTATTCGTTATTTGTTATTCGGTATTCAGTATTCAGCCAGAAAATGTGCTTTTTAAGGAAACTTTAAAAAAGCACTTTAACAACACCATTAATCACCCATTAAACCTGGTGTAGCATATAGACCTCAATGAGACTTCAACCACCAATGCAGAGCTCTCATTAATGCAACACAAGCTACATGCGGCACACTTGATCCACCACACCACACATATAGCACTCCGAAAACAATATCAAGCATTGCATTGGGTCAGCACTGGAGGGTGTTCATAGTCACAGACATGGTAGCCCATGACATGGGCATCGGCGATTGAGTGCTTGCAATAATGGCAACTCAATCCTGGTGCATGTCAAGGGGCTACTGCTGAAGAAGGGTGACCGGATGGGGGAGTTGGGTGCATACAGTGACAGGACATCACTATATGTGTATATGTGTGGGGGGGACGGGGTCCAGCGTGATGGAAGGGAGGGAGGGTTGGCCTGATGTGGTTGGTGTGGGGCTGCCAAGCTGGCCCCATAGAGTGGTTGGTGGTTGTCAGCCTAAAGGTGCAAAGGTTCAAGGTTCAGGTCCAGACACGCCTACATTTTTGTGTGCCCGGCCGCCAATTTTTTTCTCCAGATTTTGTACCCCACCCGACATGCACCCCCCTGGAGTTAAGAATTCATTAGTAGGGGGATTGGGGCAATGCAAGGGGCACAGCCCACTGCATGAACAATCAAAATTGAAGTCCCTGGCACTGTTTTCCTGTGCGTTGGGGGTGTACATCACTGAAATAGATTTTTGGTGATATATACTTGCCCTGCCACCATTCACGATTTCGCTTTCGTGGTTATCACATAAATCCACAGACACGGGGTAGACGGTGCTTTGGCCATGGGCATAAGAATAGTGATAACAGTGGCTGCCATAGTGGTGACAGCTGAATGGGTGGCTGCTGCATGAATGGCACCAGTGGTGGTGGGAAGCACACTGACTGTAGATGTAGCAGCCATAGTGATAGCAGTGGGAACACTGGTGGTGGTGTCTGCTGCTTCCTGCACAAAGCATGTATGCACTAATGCCCTCCTACTAATGGCCAACAGGATGTGACAGTGAATGTACAGATGGAACAGGTGGTGACACCAGTAGTAGTAATAGTTCTGCTGGTGGTATTAGTAGTAGTAGTACTATCCCCAATGCTACAAGTACTAAAAGGCTTGCTTGGGGAGAAAAATATTTGATGCCATCTAATAAAGAGACACCTGTCTGTCATCGTCCATGTAGTCTAACTCACCACCTTCTCTGGAATTGTATTATGTATCAGTAGTATACAGTGAAGCAAGACAAGATGCAATTCAATACTTTGCAGTAAATGCTGTCATAAAATATTGGATGACTAGAGATTAACTGCCATTGAATTACACTGCTCCTTGCAGCATACTGCAACACTGTGCAATAATTTTGCAGGCATGGAAAATAATTGAGACTGGTGATGCCACACTGGTAACCGGAATATTTCAGGCATGTGAAATACTTGGGACTGGTGATGCCACATTGGTAATTGGAATATTTCAGGCATGGGAAATACTTGAGATGGGTGATGCCATATTGGTAACTAGAATATTTCAGTCATGTGAAATACTGGAGACTGGAGATGCCATACTGGTAACTGGAATATTTCAGTCATGTGAAATACTGGAGACTAGAGATGCCATACTGGTAACTGGAATATTTCAGGCATGTGAAATACTTGAGAATGGTGATGCTATACCAGTAAACATAACATTTCAATCATGTGAAATACTTGAGACATGTGATGCTATACTGGTAACCGTAATATTTTAGTCATGTGAAATACTTGAGGCAAGTGATACCGTACTCGTAACCACAATATTTCAGTCATGTGAAATACTTGAGGCTGGAGATGCCACACTGTTAACTGCCATATTTCAGGCATGGGAAACACAGAGACTGGAGATGACACACTATTAACTGCCATATTTTATGCACTCAAAATACTTGAGACTGGTGATGTTACACTTATAACTTCCATATTTCAGGCATGGGAAACACTGAGACTGGAGATGCCACACTAGTAACTGCCATATTTCAGGCATGGGAAACACATGAGACTGGTGGTGCCACACTTGTAACTGTCATATTTCAGGCATGGGAAACACTGAGACTGGAGATGACACACTATTAACTGCCATATTTTATGCACGTGAAATACTTGAGACTGGTGATGCGAGACTGGTTACTGGCACCTGGAAAGCTTTTAAAGGGATCGATGGAATACGGGCATGAGCAACACAGGGGATGAGAGATGCAGCAACACCAGTTGAGGATTTTGTATTGGGAACAGCAATCAATAGGTGGGTAGCAGTTTAAGGCACTGGGAACTGCAGGGCATGCTCATTCAAAAGAATACAAAATGACAGTGGAAATAATAAAAGAAAAGGTGCTGGTCACAGATTTGTGTTAGTATGACTTTGAATATGAATGTTAACATGTGCTTATTTGCTAACAGAACAATGATGGTTAACACAGAATGGCTTGTGTGTGGGTCAATGCTACAACACACAAATGTTGTATCCAGTACAAGACAATTATTTAATGCAATTGTTAGTGGCCATATGTGTACCCAAGGTGAGGTAGATTTATTTTTATAAACACAAGTTGTTCCACATGTGCTGGGTCAAGTGAGGATCAGTGAGGTCCCACCACATCCCCAGCAGTGCTGAACATTCATTCAGATGGTATACTGGTGGGGGGGCAACAGATATATTTAAGGGCCAACTGTGCCAAGTGTGGAGATACTTTCGTCCTTTTGATCCAGTACTCCACTGGATTTATGGAGAATGACTCCAGAGGCTCATTGAAACAATTGTTCAGCAGATTGGGTGCTGACTGTGGCTGCTGTTCTGTTCTCTTCTGCTGCTTAGCCTGTAGTGATGAGCTGAGTTCAGTTCAACTGTCACCCTCCTTCTCAAGGTTTTCCATACTGCTTTCAGTTTGCGATTCTGAGATTGGATCATCAATAGGGTTACCTGCTGGTTTCATTGACCCAAGGATGCAGAAACTAAGTTCTGAGCACATCTGCTTCTGAATGTCTGTAACCCTGTGAGTGGGCAATATGAGGTGTAGTACCTCACACTTGAAATATGGATCCAACATAGTGGCAAATATCTGATTTTTACTGGAACAGAGATCAGAAAATCTAACTTTTAGTTCTGTGGTGAGGTTTTCCACAAGGGATATTACTGTTTCTGGTGTCTGGTTTGGATCTTTCTCAGCATTTTCACTGAATCTCCTCATGGCTTTTTTCAGGATCTATACAGCAGGAATTACCTGACTTAGCAGTGCAGAATCAGAGCTAAGGTCATGAGTGCTCCTTTCAAATGGGGCTAAAACCTTTGTCAAGCCCTCAATCACAGCCCAGTCCTGATGTCCGAGGACTCCCCCTATATCAGTTTCCATGCTTATCTCATGAAAGGCCCACTTTTGCTCCAGAAGACTTTGCGGCATGTAGTAGATGAAATTCCACCGGGTCTGTACATCCTGGATAAGATGATGCTGTGGCATTTGAAGATGCTCTTGTAGCTGATGCAGACAGTTTGTGGCTTTCACAGAGTGATGGAAGTGGCTGCATATGCTTCTGGGTACTTTGACTATGTGATCTGCCTCCACTGTGTTTGCCAAAGCCTTTGTCACCACCAAATTTAGTGTATAAGCAAAGCAGCGTATCCCATCAAAATTGTCATCTCTAAGTGCTTTTATCATATTTGTGGCATTGTCTGTGACCACAAACCCTACCTGCAAATTGTTGCCATCAATCCATGGGTTCAGCATCTCTTGCAGGAATGACAGTATGTTTATAGCCTGGTGATCCTTTTCCATAACACTGAAATTTAGCAAAGCAGACCTGCAGGGAGAGGAGGGAAGAGACAGAACCAGCACCAGTACCACCATCACCACCAGTGACTACCACATCTGCAACACACCAGTGTGCTATCAGTGACATATATGCATGATTTGAATTCATGCTGGTCCATATGTCAGTTGTGCAGTGGAAAACTCCACCAATAGCCTGTGCTAGTAGTCTTGCAACTTCTTTTCTCAAATCATTGTAAATGTTGGGTACTACAGTACGTAAAAATGTAGTCTGTGATGGTATATTATACCTAGGGTGCAAATGCTGCAGCAACCTATGGAAACCTGTGTTTTCCACAATGGAAAATGGCTGCAGATCCAAGGCCATCATCTCACCAATTAAATTGGTGATCTGCTGTGCTGTAGGGTGTGACGTCTGGTATTTTGTGTGGGCATGGAAGACTTGCATGATGGGTGTAGGCAAAGCGGTACCACATCGCATTGATTTTGACTTTGAACCTATGGTGGAGGGTGTTACAATAATAGATGATTGAGCAGAAGAAGGCAGAATGGGTGATGCTCCTGTACGGGGATGCACTATAAGTGGTGTAGGCGGAGTTGAGGGCACACTGTCTGTCTCAGTAACAGAATCACTAACAATACTTTGTGCATCTACTGGACCAGTACCAGAAGAGGGGCTGACAGGCACATGTTGTGGAGGGGGAGGAACAGCTGTGGATCACTGAAGTGCACTGGGATGTTTCATTCAGAGATGGTTCATCATTGATGTTGTTGTGAGATTTGAAAGGTTTTTACCACGACTTATAGTATAGTCACACACACAGCATACTGCCTTTGTTGGATCATCTTTTACAGCAGTAAAGTACAGCCACACCACACTTTTCCTTGCACTGACAGTGGAAGTACGGGCCCCAATAGGGCGACCATGGGCATGTTTTGCCCCTTTCCCCTTATCAGACCTGGGTGCAGTGGATGCAGTTGTTCTATCCCTTTCTTTCTCCGCAACAGATGTAGTTGTAAAACTACTTTGTGTATCAGATGGAGTTGAATGTGATACAACTCTTTGAAAGGACAGGGTGGACTGTTTGTTTTTTTTAGGAGGAAGAGGAAGAGGAGGGTGACCATCACCGGTCTGCTTGCCACAACAAGAAGTACTGCCTTTTTTGGCAGCTGCACATTCACACTTCTCACACAGATATGCTGCATATTCAGCCTCATCACCAAATTTGCTTAGGTGAGTATCACTGTCAGACGATGTACTTAGCAAGTCCTGAGGCTCTGGTAAATATTCAGAACCAGATGAATGCTCTTCTTCAGAATCCTCCACATCAGCAAAAGGAAATGTGGTGAGAGGAAACTTGTGAGGCTGAGCAACAGTACATTTTGGCAACACAATTGGTGCAGTCATTGTAACAGTCTCATGGTCAGTACTAGTCACAGTACCTATGGTCATGGGCACAGTTGGCAAGGTAGTAGCACTGTCGACAGTAGTCCTGGTGCCAGAATTACAATCAGGAGTTACAGTCGAAGAAATTGGCATCATATTACAGCTACTTGTAATACTGGCAGCAGTAGTCATGGTGACTGCAGAACACTCAGGACTACTAATGGAAGCAAAGGTTGTGGTAACAGTGGCTGTACAAGGAGCACAAATAACAGTGCACACTGTTATGGCAGTGGTGGTGTCAACAGGACAAAAATAATTTGCTCTGGTTGCTGAAATCACGGCACTGGTGGTGGTGGGGAGGAGCACACTGATAGGTGATGTTGCTTCTATGGGGGCAGTTGTGTGAATAGTACTACCAGTGGTAGTGGGGGTGAGTTCTTGTTCTTGTATAACTGGAGGTGTCAGCTGTAAAGGTCTCCTACTTTTATAAAATGATGGTGCTGCAAATGCAGTACTAGTAATAGTAATGGCAGCAGTTGAAGTTATAGTAGTACTAGTACTACCCCCAATCTTATTGACACCAGAACCTGAAGGCTTATCAGGGGAGAAAACTATTTTAGAGTGGCGAATACGAACAGACCTTCTCTCACCCTCTTCCTCACCACTTATGATTGGTGGTGAGGATGACTTGCTTGGGCTAGACCATGCACGTCTACGGGATTGACGAGACATGGTCTGTAACTTACTGTGTATATTATTTGTGATTAGTGTCTTTGTTTATATTGTTGCTTCTTGTAGAAAATAACAAACTCAACATCGCGTATGTAGCAGCTAATAAAGTCAAGCTGATACTAGAAAGAGATGGAGTCAGCAAACAACTTCTTACTTGTACGGTGTCAGTTGTGCAGTCATACAATACAGCAATTCAAGCTTTGAAGGTGCAAAAAACAACTTACAACACACAGAACCCAGTGAGTCACGCCTGACACACACAGAAATACTAAAGCAGTTCACAGAAAATGTACGTGTACACACTCACAGTAGTGCACACACAGGGGGTGAAGACACACAAAAAGGAAAAAACTCAAATGCGCAGGAGGCCACTCAGATGCAGTGAGCTGTGCAGGGAGGAGTCACCTGCGACACCCTCCTTACTCAGTTGTGCAGGGAACTGAGACAAGAACTAGACTACAGTCAGTAACAATTCAATGGGCCAAGTCTAACCCAGTGAGAAAAAAATTGGCTGCTTTATATATCACAAAAAAAAAATGCATGCAGACAACTGTGCATGCACTTGCAGGACACAGATTACAAGAACAACAATACAATGCACACACAGATGATGTATGCACCGCGGTAAGCTGCAACGCAGATAAGAGGGAGTCAGATGACATTCACACCTCACTTATGCAGGGAACCAAGCCCGGAACCTGATTACAGCAAAATACCAATTTGCTTCACAAAAGAAATAGAAAATACCACAGGGGCTGTGTGTGGATTTGGAACATAAAGCTAAGCAAGCACAGCAGTGGGGATGGGGCAGTCAGCAAAAGCTTGAGCCACTCACTGAGCCCAGTAACAGTTACCCACTACATGCAAAAGCCAAACAGGACTTTGTTGACAAAAAAAAAAAATCCTGATAAGAACTAATTGGTTCTTAAGCAAAAAATCAAACCACATTGCTTCATCTGAGCTGTGAAACTGTAAGCAGTGGGGGAGGGGAGTCAGCATGCAGCAGCACGCACACAGATTCACTCACACACAGACTCTCCTTTTCCTTGAAACCGAGCCCAGTTTCAAGGATGAAAACAAACTGCAGTCAGAGGCAGTCACAAGGTGATCAGATGTAAAACTGGATCACACACTAAACATTTTTAAACAGTTATAAAAGTTACAAGTGGTAAACTAAACAGAGCTAGCTCTCTGAGAAACAACTGTCTCCTCTCATCTACACACTCAGAGTGAGGAGATCACATGGTGTTCCTGGCTCTGAGCTCCAAAAACAGCCTCTGATTGGCCAGCGAAGCTCTGTGATTTTGAAATCTCACCCACCGAATAGTACGTCCCGAACAGTAGCTGAATAGTGAACTATTCAGAATGTCTATCTGAATATTTGGCAAGCCTACTATTCGTGGTATTCGGGAAATACTATTAGGACCATGCACAGCCCTAAGTCTCATACCACACTGGAATTGGACTTGTATCTAAAACACTGACACCTGAGTGCAGTATTCGGGGATGCTCTACTGTTGGGGTGTGCCATCCTTTGAATGAGGCATTAAACCGAGGTCCCTTCTACCCATTCTGTTGCTGTCTTGGTGGGTGTCCAGGTAGAAGAAAAAGAACCCAAGGGATTCTTTGCAATGAGGAGGGGACATTTCCAGGTGTTCCTGGCCAGTATTCTTCTTCCCATAAAAACTGGTTCATGCAATTGTCCAGGCTGTGTGTGGGTGTTGACGTGCAATATGGCTGCCACTACACATTCAGTCACTTCACTACCAGTCTAGCATTGTTTGTAAAAAGTGCTTTGGGATACATTGTGTATGAAAAGCGCTATATAAATGCTGATTCTTCTTCTTCTTCTTTTGGAATGCCGCTATTTCATGGAATTTAAGTAAAGTAATTCCACAAGTTGCAGAACTGCAATATTAGTACATGAAATGCTAATGACCCTACTCAACATGCATGGTGCTACCACCTTCTTAACATATCGTTACCATACCATATCAAGTATAAGTAACACTTTTTGTATTCTCCATATATTGTAGGCATCAGTACTGGTTAAGGAGAAGCCAAACTAGTGTTTCAAGGAAATAATTATTTCCTAAAAAACATTGGCTTGACTTCTCTTTAAGCAGGAATGATACCTGTATGGCAAATAAAAAATAATTGTTACTTATACTTGGGTGAGTAAGTTATTTCTCCAACTAACTCACATAATTCTACTCATGAGATGTCACTGGGTTTCAGAACTCATAACTAATTAACAAATGAAATAGTGGGTAGTCAAAAAAAGACAGTATTATTAAGGGACTCTAAATAATAAATCAGTAAGACTATTTCAAAACCGATACACAAAACAATGCACTGGAGTTATTAAACAGACTTCACAATTGCCCAAATTTATAATTACACACAGATATAAAAAATTAGGTTTATGTCCCCTTAAAGATTGATATTTAAATCTGTGAAATGGACTTTGTGTGTGGACTAGTGTTTGTATTGCACAGCCCTAGTGTTTTCGTTAAAATTGACTCTGTTTGTGGGCTAGTGTTTGTATTGCACAGCCCCAGCATTTTTTTTAAATGGACTTTGTTTGTAAGCTAGCGTTTGTATTGCACAAGCATAGTGTTTTTGTTGCTAAAATGGACTTTGTGTGTGGACTAGTGTTTGTATTGCACAGCCCCAACGTTTTTGTTAAAGTGGACTTTGTTTGTGGGCTACTGTTTGTATTGCACAGCTCTAGTGTTTTTTTTTGTTACAATTGACTTTGTGTTTGGACTAGTGTTTGTATTGCACAGCCCTAGTGTCTTTGTTGCTTTTATGCCTATGTGTGTGCATGCACAGGCATTCAAGTTTCAATTTATGAAATAGTTGACATATACAGATATGTCACAATAATGAGTTCTGCAAAGGTTGAAATATATGATGAGTGTTTTCAAGTCTCGTGGGAGTGTGACAGCATTTTTGGTAAAGTATTGTCATGTTTTAATTAGGGTTGTCAGGACACTCTGAAGTTCTAGTTTCTAGTTCTGGTCTTGATCTTTTCAAATAGTCCTAGGTTTCTAATTGTTGTTAGAAAGCAAACTGTTTTGTGCAGGCATACCCCCACACAGTGACACTTCTATAGTGACATATGTCGATGATGACAACATCAATATGTGCTGCAGAAGTCCACCCGGGACCCGGTAACACTTTTCCTGCCCTGCACCCCGTCTCCAAACCATCTCTAACTTGGAATGGGAATCTAAAAATATGGTGGGGGTGTGGGCAGAGCCCCCCCATGTGGGGTTTTGGGGGCAAAGCCTCTCAAAGAAAAAAACAATCCGATGTGCGCAGCTCCCTGCCAATTGCAAATTGTGGTCGACATGGCGCTTGTTGCTGTGATGCCGGTTGACAAAATAGTTGTTGAACTGGCATTGTAGAGCCTTTTGTGCATAGGACAGGAGAGAACAAACACAGAGAGATGCCAAGTTGAGAACAAAAACTGCAAAAAGGGCTGCCATCTCAACACGGCAATAATAGTCACTGCACATGCAGAAAAAAAGAAAAACACTGCATGTTATTCAAAATTAGGGAAGTAATATAGCCTATAAGGTTAAAGTGCCAAGCTGTGAATCTGGTGACCCAGCAGACCTGGGTTTGAAACCCACTTATGCCACTTGCATATTGTGTGATCCTGAGAATGTCAATTAATCTCTTTCTGATCCCAGGACACACATGGAAATGAGCTTCAGTTGCGCACATTTCATATCTTAAAAACAAAATGCCAAAAGTCCCAAATGATGTTTTTGCAGTTTGGCACTGATACATAAACAGATATATGAGGACCATATCTTGCAAGTGTGTCTCACTAAAACATTTTAGAACATAACGCCCAATAATTTGTTTTCTAGAATGGTGTCTCCCGCTTTTGAAATATCTGAACAGAAAAACATTTATTATGTAGAACACTTTACACTTAGAATCCATGGGTAGCCGGCTGCGTGGCACTGAGCAATGGGGATCGTTGTGGCACACTGGTGGTCTGAGTTCATGCCCACACCTGGGATTCAGGATCGGAGGTTGGCAGGGAGGAAGAAAAATAATCCTTTGGATGCTCTCGTCTTTGGGTGGAGGGAGCTTGCACTGCTGCTCTATAGTGGCTTCTAGTGGTGGGTTGTGGAGATGCTGTTGACAACTTGCATGACCACACACCATCTGGCACCTGCCACTGGTCAGCTGTGTGTCTGTGTGTGTGTGTGTATGTGTGTGAGCAATTGGGGTGGGGGTGGGCAGGACACAGAAAAAGGGAAAATGCCATGCCAGATGACAGCCTCTATGCCCCTCCCCACACCTAGACACTCCTCCTTGAAGTGTCCAATGATCATGCCCCCTCTGGATGACAAACACACGGTCCTCCACCAAGGCCCCTGGTAGAAACAAGCCAGCCAATGGTGAGAGAAAGAACAGGAGTTCTTAGGTACATTCCCTGCAATGACTGCCAGAGATAAATGGCCCTTGAAGATGTCTGGAGGTCTGGATTGGATGCACGACCCAGCTGGGCACTAGAGGAGGGGTGAGTCAGGTGGGAGAAAGTGGTGGCAATGTGGTGGCCCAAATAAGAAGGGTGCTGGGAGGCACAGAAGTATCAAAAAAAAAAAGAATACATGGTTGCAATCCCTCAGTTGGTCACGCACGAATGACCCTAAATGGCACTGATTATCCACCCTGCATTTAAAATCCTCCTCCCAGGGCTTAGCTGAGCAGTTCTACTGTACTTGTCGAGAGGCACAACCTGATCACACAGAACCCTGCAGAGCTGCATGGAGTCATGACCTAAATCACACTATTACGCCAGAAGCGTGGTCTCGAAGCCTGAACTTGGCCCATTCTGCCTATAAAGATGTTAGGAGTCAGCTAATTCAACTTAAGATTCTTCTTCGTTGGTTTTACAATCCAGCCGTTCTTCATGCATGGGGCATTCTCCCACATGCAGAGTGCTGTAGATGCCGGCAAAGCCCGGCTAATATTTTGCATCTCCTGTGGCAATGCCCTGCCCTGGTCTCCTTCTGGTCTACTGTGGAACTGGATTGCTCTGGGGTACTGGGGCAACCTAATGACCTCTCCGATCCCCTGCTCCTGTTGGGAGACCCTACTCTCTTAGGCCAGCTATCACCACCATACAGGAACTTGGAGGCCAAAAGGCTCCTACTACTGACCTGGAGGCAAACCTCACCTCCCACCATCTCCTCATGGCACTCCACTCTGGCCAGGCTTGCTACCATTGAAAGGTTCACCTATGCCAACAGAGGGCAACTCCCCTTGTACTAAGGCAAATGGGAGGCATATCTTAACTCCCCTCTCTACTTGGCTTCATTCCCTCCTCCATGTAATCCCCCCATCTAAAGATTTCACCCCTTAGGGCTATTTTATAGATAGTACTGCTCCTGGGAACTCAGTGAAGATCACTGCTGACTCGCCCTGAGTGTTAGAGTTCATCATTGCCTTTTCCTGTCTCTACCTTCCTCCTTTCCTCCTATGGCCAATTCACCTCTTTAGGCCTCTCTATACACTGCCAGTTGAGAGATCTGGATACTCATATACAGTGACCATCATATTTCAGCCTTTATATTCTTCTCCCTACATGGGCTCCTACAATAATCTATAGTTGACCATAGCTTTGAAGCTATAAGGATTTAGGAATGTGCATGACTGTAACTTTGATACTTACCGACGTATATGTACCATTCTATGAAAATGTTAAGCTATATGCTGGTTGGATTATTTGTTTCAAGAGTGCCATACACTACCTCAATAGTGTGTATATTCTCCTGTTCATGGAAAATAATAAATAAATAAAAATTATTCTATGATAAAAAAAGAAAACATGGGTGTTCTAATTCTAAATTAGAATACGAACACCTGTGTTCTAAAGGGTTTCTAATAATTTTAAAACTAGTTCTGACAACAGTAGTTTTAATTTTCTCATATAAAATGGGCCTGAAAAGCCTTTTACCTTATTGGTTGAAACACATCCTCTGATCATTGATTATTCTCTTACAATCACACATCTCAGCTGAACTACTATTTTTTTTTTTAACAAATAAAAGCTCATTTTTTTAGTTGTTTAACCAGGAGTAGCACACTAAACTGAAAGCTTTTTTACAGGTGTAACCTGGGAGCACAGGGAAGTTATGTGACTTGCTCAGGGTCACACGGTATGCAAGTGGAAGCTGTGGGATTCAAACCCAGGTCTGGTGTGCTGGATGTCACCAGATTTGCAGCTGAGAGCCTTAAACCACTGCGCTATACTGCCTCCTGATTTTATTTTATAAGCAGAATGACACACTCCAGAGTGCATGGTCATAAGGGAATAATGCACTTCTTGGGAGCTGGGGGGGGGGGTGCTGTACTTGGCTGTGCTCAACAGCCACCAATAGTGTACATTATTTTAATTTAACAGCAAAAAAAAACAAAACAAGGGCAGACCAGGTGGGCTCAGGGGCCCTTATCTACCATCACATTCTATGTTTCTGTTATTCACTTACTACTGCACATCGTTATGTGTTTTCCATTACTTCAGCTAGTGGATTTAATGTACATTGTTTGCCTGCACTAAAGAAACTGCCCTTCCTGCTGAATGCAGTCATGGTTGCCAACAACCTGTAATTGTTCTGGCACATCCTTAAATATCTTGGACAGCTAAATCACCCCCAATTTGCTCAGTAGGAAATGAGCATTAATATTTGATGATCTCCTTTGCTGGTAAATATCCAGTAATCTTTAACATCATGAAGCATCACAATATATTATGTATCTACAGGCAATCATGAAAAGCATTGCAGCTCCCAGCACTGAGCAAGTTCTTGCCAGCAAGATGGATATGGCTGCATCTCTCATTGTGCTGCCTGTAAACACTAAGAAAAATGGAGGGGAAGAAATAGGCGGGAGGATGTAGCCCCATAAAGTGGACCAGGACCCCCTTGTGCAAATACCAACATTAGCACCACTCCTTTAGAGTCCCAGTTAGGGTGTAGCAAGCTTGAATGATAAAATTGATGAGCCACAAACTTGAGGCATGCTTGTAGGGGATGAGGGGGGATTCCAAACACTGTCAGGATCATGAGCATTTCTCTGTGCACAGTCAAACTGTACATAAATCATGGCCATTGGCGTTATCATGTTTAGTGTTACGCAGTGGGTCAAGCATTATCCCGCTAGCCAGAAAGAGACTGCAGCCATTCCAACCAGATTTTTGCCTGATTTTGTACTCCTATGCCAGAATTGTTGAAAATGCCACTTTTCTGCACTCTCCCTCTTAAATGACCCCCCCAGCCTAACCGCCCTTTTGCCCCTCCCTCTTACCTCTGCCTCCTTACCATTAACATTGACATCGTCAGCCTTTATACTCCCATTTCAACACTCCTGGAGTATCTAAAAATAGCTTAAAAAAGGTACCCAATCAAGAGCACAGCAGTGGCTGCTTCCCATCCTCCATTACTCCCATGTTCCATCAGTTGCTCCATTACTTGACGAGAGTAGTGGGGTGAGGGTGGAGCATCTGGGCATATGTTAATTTTTTTTTTCAGTTAGTAGTTTATCTCCTTTTGCGCCTGATCTGCCCTCATCTAGATTGGTCCCCACAATCCTAATCACCTGGCTTCTCTGGGTCTTACCTTCAAGCTCTGGTCTGTCCTCTGCCACAGGACATTTGGAGGTGTTCAGTCAGTGGTGTGGGGCCTGTGGGGACCAGGCCATCATCCAGCCTTGATTAGGATTTGTTGCATTGTTTTTTCCCCTAGAGCTCACTGCAAGTGCAATGATGTATTGTGTATGCTCCCCCTCTGCGGAGATGCCCCCAGAGTCCTGAAGGTGGGATCCCTTTCCCTTGCCTACAGCTGCACTACCACCCATATTCCTCTAGGTGACCACTGCAAAGCAGGACAGCTGTATCCCCCCAAGAGAGGAGAGCTGTTCTTGGGATGATCAATCTTTTCTCCCCCAGCCAGCCTCCGAGTGACCTGCGTTCATTCCTGCACCCAGGTCACCGGTGTGGTAGCCCATGTGACACTCAGTGCCTCAGACCATTGCACCACTGGGGTGGCCTTGGGCATGAGTTTTATTTGGCTACTTACTTATTTTATCTCCAGAGGGAGTGGGGATCTTTTTTGCTTATATCAGAGCTCACTTGCGAAATAAGCCCAGCTACCAAACATCACAGTGGAACACCCAGCAGCTGGGTCCCTTATTCTGTAATGTAACTGCCTGAATAGGCTTCTTTTATATAAGGTACACTGCTTGTGCACATCTAGCAGACAATTGCAGGACAGCATTCAGCCAGAGAAATGAATAATGTGTGGTACAGGAATGAACAAATGCTGCTGCAGAAGCCGAGGAGCCTTGCCTCAGAAATGAGAACTGCAGTGTCAAGGAGAATTAAGGGCCCTGACATAGACTTCACCACAGATCCACTCTGTGTGGGTAGTGACAGTCTCCTGCCCTCAGCTCTGCCCTGTTTCTTTGGCCCTACTCTGTCTCCCCCTGACTCGCTTGCTTTTGGCTGCACTTAGAGCTTAATTTCTCTACTCTCTTTCTCTCACTTTCTCTCTACCCCACTGCAAAGCGCTGTGTCAGCAAGTCTCTCACGGCTGGCCCTGACTCTCTCATTCCCTCTTTACTCCTCATTCCCAGCTGTTTCACAGTCACTTAAGGCTAAAAACCACTTAATTTCTCCCAGCTTAAGTCTGCCTCTCTATTTTCTCTTTTGCCTTTTTTCAAAGCTGTGGTGCCTTCAAGCCAGACTACCCCCTCCCCCAGCTCTCTCTTCTGCCCCTGCCATTCACGCCCACCTACTCCTATTCTCTTTGTCTGTTCTCTGGTCCCGCTCTCCCATTAAGCCTGCAGCTGCTCCATCCACTGTTGAATAACTTACCTTTTCTGCTTCTCCCCCTCTTTCCAGGTAAAGCCAGCCAGGTCTCTCTGCAGCAGTGGCCCAGCTCCCTCTCTCTGGCGGTCGCTCCCTAACATCCTCTGGCCTGCCCAGCAGAATCTCAGGTATCGGAAAAGCAGGCTTGATAGCCTGGAATTTGATTGGTGCTCCCGAGCTGGCAGCAACCCTCCCATTGGCTGTAGCTATTTTTCTGTCCCACTCTTTGGACAGTTTGCTCCCCTTGAATTTTCAAGGCCTTTTTATTTATTTTTCCCTGGGGAAAACTTGTATTTGCGACACCTTCTGTTTATTTTTCTCTAGGTGGGACACTTAACTCCAGGGAAACTTTACTGTATGCTGTTTTTTGGCCTGCCCCAACCCCCCCGGCACTCTTTAAATCCTCTTGCCTACTAAAGTGACCCGCCCCCTACCCCCCTCTGATTCATCATTTCTGTGCTAATTTATCCTCCCACTTCTTGGTTCTCTCACTTGTCATTTCAGTTATTACTAACTAACCTTCCACTTCTTGGTTCTTTCACTGATTACTCCTGAACCTTACTAACCTCCTGATTTATCTCCTTCATAGTTACTGCTCCTACCCCAATAAAACTATCCTTCCCACCCTCATACCTATCGTACTGTGACTCTTCCTTCCCCCAAATATGTTCTTCTTTACCACCAGCCTTTCATCATGCTCTTCCTCCGCCTTATCTGCCTCCCCTTCTTCTTTTCCCTAACATCCCTTCCCCCATCTTCTCTTCCATCCAATCCACCCCAGCTCCTCACTGCCCCCTTCCTCCTCCCCAACACTCCCCCTCTCCTGTCAGCCTCAGCTACTACACTACCCCTAGTGCGCTGCAGCCAGTATTCTCATTGGTTTTGGATCCCATTTGCCCTCCTTGAGTGCCCTTTCTATCCAAAATGGCAACACAAACACCATGTCCACTTCAGCCCACAGCCGTCCTTGCACTCTGTCAAAAAGATGGCTAGCTATCCTCACAAGACTGCTAATCTCGTTACTGCTACTGATATCTGGGGACATTGAGTCTAACACTGCCCCCCTCACCCACATACCTCCTTCTGGTTTGACAAAAGGACTAAGACCTCTACATCTAAATATCAGAAGCCTGCTCCCCAAAATTGACCTTTTGCAGCCACTCATGACTCAACTTAAACCCTCCGTACTCACTCTATCGGAGTCATGGCTCAGCTCCAAAATCCCAAACTCATCCATCTCCATCTCCATCCCTGGTTATTCCCTCATACGCTTAGATTGTAACTTATGATACGTCCAGGGCTGGAGATGTAGCCATGTATATTTCCACATCCATTAAATATTCTGTCTGCCTCTCTGCGTCTTCTCCCTCTGCCTACAAAATGTTACTAGTAAAACTATCCCTCCCCTTTTGCCTTTCCATCATTGTTGACAGTGTCTATTGCTGCCCTAAGCTCCCCACTTCCTCCCTCCCTTTCCTCACTTACTGATCTTCTCTCCTCCTTCTCCTCCGTTGCTGCCCCTGAGGAATTATACATCCTAGGGAATTTCAACATAAACCGGCTGTCCTGCTTGCAGTCGAAAATCTGCAATCATGTCTCTTCACTAAACCTAACTCAACTTATTTATGACCCAACATGTCTCAATCACAAATCAGGGATGCACACCCTAATTGACTCGGTGCTGACCTGTCACCCCCACCATATCGTTACCTCTGGTATTCTCCCCGATGCACTCAGCAATCATCCCATGGTTTACTGTGTATGTTTTTGTGGTCAGTCTGTACCACAAAATGCTGCCCATATAAGTATGGCTCTAATTTCTTTAGAGCCCACACTATGGCAAGACATTCTTTTTCCACTGTGGAGTACGCCTGCTCCCTGGGAAGTAACTTTTTACTCAGGTAGGCTATTGGGTGATCCCTCCCTTGGCTGGATGTCTGACTAAGTACTGCCCCAATACACACACATCTGAGACATCAGTCTGAACTATAAAGGGTTGGCTATAGTCAGCACTTGCCAAAACAGGAGCACTGCACAGTGCCTCCTTTAGTTTGGAAAAGGGTTCCTCACAGGCTGGGCCCCAGGTAATTTTCTTGGGCATCCTTTTCTTTGTCAGGTCAAATGGGGAGCAGCCAGGGCACTGTAATTGGGTACAAATTTCCTGTAGTACCCTGCTGTCCCTAGAAAACTCCTGATCTGCTTCTGTGTTTCTGGTCTGGGCCATGAATGGATTACCTCTATCCTTATTTGGTTAGGATGGAGCTGTTCTCAGCCTACCACATGCCTGAGCTATGCCACCTCTCCCATGGCCACCTAGCACTTCCCAGCTTTGACAGTGAGCCCGGCCCTCTTTATCCTGCCCAGCACTTCCCTAAGGTGGGATAGGTGTTCCTCCCAGCTGGTACTAAAGATGGCAATGTCATCCAGGTATGCCACATCGTACTCCTCAGCACCAATTAACACCTGGTTCACCAACCCTTGGAAGCTGGCCAGGGCGTTCTTCATTCCGAAAGGCATTACTTTAAACTCAAATAAGCCTATTGGAGTGATGAAGGCTGACCTCTCCCTAGCTCTGTCTGTCAACTCTACCTGCCAATACCCCTTGGTCAGGTCAATAGTTGTAAGGTAGGTCACCCCCCTCAACTTGTCCAGGAGTTCGTCTGTCCGGGGCATCGGGAGGGTGTCTGATTTCATGACTGCATTCAGTCTATGATAGTTCACACAGAAATGAGTAGAGCCATCTGGCTTAGGCACAAGGACTACGGGTGAGGCATAGGGGCTGTGGGATCTCTGTATTACCCCTAGATCCATCATCTCCTCCACTTCCCTCCTAATGTCCTTTTGGACAGTCTCTGACACCCAATATGCTGTCTGCTGTATGGGCGTCTGTGTCCCTGTCTCCACATCATGCATCACTATGGGGGGTTAGTCCAGGCTTGGCGCTAAACAATGGGGCAAAGTCTGCTAAAACCTCCCTTACTTTCTGGGTCCGGGGCCAGCTGGGGAGATAATTTTACTGCCTCCACAGAGGACTCCTGCTTACTTTCTTCCAGCAAGTCTAGAAGGGTTCCCCTTCGTCCGTCCCCTCCCCAGGACTACACACTGAAAACACCATGTCAGCCCTATTTGCAAATGGCTTTATCATGTTGACATGGTACATCCTTTCTGTCTGTCTTGGATCAGGTAACTCTACAATATAGTTCATGTCATTTACCTTGCTAACCACATTGTACAGTCCTGCCCACTCAGCCTGCAGCTTGTCTTTCTGGACTGGAATAAGGACCATGACTTCCTGACCCACTATATATGAGCGAGCTCTGGCTCTGAAGTCGTATCACACTTTTTGTTTTTGTTGGGCAGCTGATAGGTTGCTCTGGGCTGTCCCCATAAGCTCCTTTAGCCTTTCCCTAAACCTAAGGACATAATCCACAATGGGAGTTCCCTGGGTGGCATGCTTGTCTTCCCAGTCCTACCAGATTAAGTCTAGGGACCCATGTACCCAGTGTCCATAAAAGAGTTTGAAGGGGGAAAATCCTGTTGACTTTTGGGGCACCTTCCTGTATGCAAATAACAGGTGGAGAAGGAATTTCTCCCAATCCCTCCCAATCTGTTCAGCAAACACCTGGAGCATTGACTTTAGGACTTTTAGCATTGATACTATTGAATCTTTCCACAAGCCCATTGGCTTGTGGGTGATACAGTGTCATGTATCTCTGCACCACCCCACATTTCTCCCATAAAGATTTCATCAGGTCCGACATGAAGGAACACCCTAGATTGGTGATTACCTCCTGTGGAAACCCAACACGGGAGAAAATCCCAAGTAAGGCGTCTGCCATTTTGTCCATCCTCAGTGAGGATAGGGCGAATGCCTCTGGGTACCGGGTGGCATAATCCACCACAGTCAGGATGAATCTCTTCCCTGAGGAGCTGGGGGTATTTAAAGGCCCCACAACATCCATCCCCACCCTCTGGAATGGCTTCTCTACTATGGGCAATGGAATTAGGGCAACTTGGGTTTTCTTGCCCGCCTTCCCTATTTCTTGGCACCGGTGACAAGACCTGCAATACTCCTTCACCTACTGGGTGAAGTTAGACCAGTAGAAATTCTGTGCCAACTGCTGCATCATGCTCATGATTCCCAGATGACCAGACAAGGGAATATCATGTGCAATCTTAAGCAACTGCTCACGATACCGCTGGGGAACAACAAGCTGCCTGCCTAGCACTCCTCCCTCTGTCTGTACTGCCCGAGTATATATAAGTCCATTTTCCCAATAAACCTTATGTCTGCCATCACTTCCCCTGTGCACAGTCAGAGTCTGCCCAAGCCCTCAACTTCTCTAAACTAGGGTCACTTCTCTGAGCAGCTGAGAACCCCTCACACATTCCCAAGGCATGGGACAGGTCCCCTTCAGTCACTACACTAGGGTCAATAGCACTAACTTCAGGGCACTCAGGATCACTGTCAATCCCACCCCTCTGACAAGGGGTCACCCTTCCCTCTTCAGAGTAACCCTCTGTAGCTGTGTGGCTACTTGCTACTGGGGAAATTTCTACTCCCTTTATATCAGTCTCCCCTCTGGAGATACAGGCTGGGGAACCAGTCTGTCAGTGGTTTCCACAATGGCTTCTGTGGAGTTCGGGGAAATACAATTTTCCCTTGCCCCTTGGCTATGGGTAACTGCGCATACCATCCCCTGTTGGAGAATGTTGCTCAGGATCACATCCACTGCTAATGTTTTGGCTACAGCCACCTGTTGCACAGTTCCCCCTGTTTCACCCCAGTCTAAGAGAACACTAGCGAGGGGCAATGTTTTCTCCCCACCTGCAAAGTCCTGAACAGTGACATATTTATTGGGTATAAGCTGACCAGCCTGTACCAGATCCCCCTTTACCAAGGTCAGAGATGTCCCTTAACCCCTGCGTCTGTACACCATTCACCATGACTGGGTGCATGTGTTCCCTCATGTCCACTGGCATGCTTCCAGGGACACACAAACAACCCACTTCTTTTCTAGCACCTGGTTGTGTATTATTGCTCGACTTTTTGGGACACTGTCTGGCAATATGCCCAGTTTCATTACACAACCAACATTCATTTCTTCTCTCAGAGAAATCTTTTCTCTGAAACCTGGGGCTTACTGGTTTCAGTGGAGGAACTGAGGGTTTTAGCAGCCCTGAAGGTGCACTTTTCCCTTTCTGCACTGCTACACCTGCACCGTTCGCTCTCAGAGCAGGTCTGCTCTTGGCATAGTGGAATGAGAGTTCAGCAGCCTCTTGCACTGTTTTGGGATCTCGGTCTTCCAGCCAGGTTTTCAGCTCTGCTGGGTATGCCCAGAAAAAATGTTCTAACAGAATCACATTGTCAATTTTAACAACAGAGTTTGCCTCAATTCCTTCCCACCAATGTTTTAAAAACTGATGTTGTTTCGTGGCTAGCTCCTTGTAGCTCATGTCAGGGCTTCTCCTGAGCTTTTGGAATTTAGCTCTGTTTGATTCAGCAGTTAATTCAAATTTCTTTAACAGTGCAGCTTTAAGTTTGCTGTAAGCATCACTTTCCTCATTGTCCATTTGACCCAATGCATCCCGAGCTTTCCCGGTAAGTAGTGAGGATAGCTGGAAGCTCCAGGACTCTCTAGGAATTTTAGCCTGAATACAAACTTTTTAAAAAGAATTTAAAAAGGTATCCTTGTCGTCCCCCTCTTTAAATGCGGCTATTAATTTGGAATTCAGTTTGTAACACAGTCCTGTAGTCCCAGTTAAACCCAAGCCACTTACCTGCTCTGTTGCTGCTGGTTGGAGTCGTAGCTTCTCCAGTTCATATTGCCTCTGGCACTCTTGCTCCTCATGGTCTGTGTCTTGGTGTTCTCGCTCACATTTTTTTTCCCTTTCAGCTTGCTATTGCTCACGCTCCTCACGGTCTCGTCTCGGCGTTCTCGCTCTCTCTCTTTCTTCTTCTCTGCAGCTCACTGTTCATGCTTCTCTTCTCTCTGGAACTCCAGCTTCATCCTGAGCAACTCAGTTTGCAGCCTGAGTACTTCTGGATCCAGGATCCTGGTAACCTTCCCCTGCTGCTGTTGCCCTTCACTGACTGTGGCCTTGCTGTCCTCCTCATTGGATCTGGGCACTGCACTGGCCACTAGCCCTGCCAGACTTGAGGTTTGGTCCTTTTCAGTCATGGTCGGTGACTTAGTGCTTTGGGTATCTGCTACCATCAGGGTATCCAATAGGTTCTGTTTGCTGCTTTCGCCTCGAACAGGACTCCTCTGTCCCCACACAACTGCCTTAAGTAGTCTACAGTGTGCCTGCTATAGTTGGAAGCCATCTTTTTCCCTAACTATGGCTACTCTGACTTGCACGTTAGAAAAAAAATGGGTAGGAACTTGACTGTAAGCCAAGTGATATAGTTCTGTTTCCTTTTTAAAAAAAAAAGTACTGTCTTTTTTCTTTCTTTGCAAGTGAGCTGATGGTCTCAGGCTGACACACTGAACAATAAAAGCTTGTAATACCAAAATTTTATCCACACCGCTGCCAAACAATCTGTCTCAAACCCGCTCAGCAGGTCAGCCCTCTACTCCCAAAGTGCCAACCTCCGAGCGCAGTTTTGTGAACAGTTAACAGAAACAGGGTAACCCTCCTGTCTGTTTTTGTGGGTCTGAATCAACCTTTGGTCTCAAGTCTTGGAGGGATTCAAACTGTGAACCTCTTGTTAGTGTACCCAATGCACAGGCCCAGATAATTCTGTCTTCAGGGAAGGGGGCAGATATCTTTGCTTATGAGCACCTAACCAGGTGTACAGAAATGAACCCTTAAAAACTCTAATAAAAGACCTCAGATTAAAACTCTTACCTTTTTCCAGTTTGGTATTACCATTCAAGCTTATGCACAGTGTCTGCTTTAACCACATATAATTCACTTGTTAAAGGAAGAAATTCAAAAACAGACCAAGTAGGTTCTAAAAATAGAGTTTTACTATAATAGATAAAAAAATGTAAAACATAAAATACAGAACCATATATCACAAAACATGCAAATCTTTTAAAAGAACAAGGTTTTAACAGTGTGATTCCTACTATAGTACTTAGATTTTGTCTCTCTCTCTACCTGTATAATTGCTTAAAGTGCTCAAAGATGTTTCTTTGTCAGAGTTTAGATAGAAGTCTCTGAAGGAAAACAGAATTCTGTTTAAAAGCTGGCTTTGACCACCTCTTTGCATGAGGTCACCTAGCTCCTCCTCTGTTTATGAAAAATCATACACTCAGGATATTTTATCAAATTAGAAGGTAAGATAATTAAGGTTATATCAGCAGAAACTCCTTTCCCCATGTGACTTCCCCAATCAAGTCTGTAAATTTCCTTCCATCTATAAGCAATATCCTCTCTCACACAGACGTCAAAGCATTTATGACTTCACACCAGTGTCATGTAATCTTGCACTCTTCTCTTAAACACCATAAAAGCTTATGATTTCCCTCTTAGCAGTTAAAGCTATATTTAACTTAGTTAAAATCTGTAATTAGCTTCTGGCCTTCCAGGTAACACCTTGTATCTAAAATGTGTGTGTGTGTGTGTATGTGTGTGTGATACTCACATGCTGTTTCAGCATTTCTCATGAGAGACAGTCCATAACACATTTTTTTTGTTTTACAAAAAATCATACAGCACTCAGAATTGGCTGTCCATGTCACAGACACCTGTTTGTCAGTCTGACAGAACAGCAATATTGTTCTCTCACGGACATATGTATGAAGGCTACATCAAAGACACACTGTTTCTATGACTTAAACTTTAGATCTATTTTATATCCATTAAACAATCCTGTGTTTATATAGTTAAAAAACAATGCATATTTTTGATGTGAAAGAACCCAGCTGTGATACAGACAGGAGATATCTCACAAACATTCATTTATACCACTTCATTTACTGACTGAAACACAAATGACCAACTCTTTATAAGAACAGAGTGAAAGATTGTAAACCAATCTATCTAAACACAAACTATATGGGTTAGTAACACACTTGGAATAAAGACAATTAGTCCTACAGATTGTTCTGACTGGGAAGTGCAACAGCTACTTCAGACAATCAAGGACTTAATTGCTGCAGCAAGAGGCTGGACAAAAATGAAGTCATCACTTACTGATAGAGACAGAAAAATCTTCACTGTTTTCAGTTACTGCAGAGCACATCAACAGATGCTGATTTAAAGAAAACCACAAAACCAAACAGTGTGATATTTTCAGGAAAAACTAATCATGACAGAGGGACTTGAATTCATAGTTTTATTGTAAATTCATAAAACATTGGCATTTGATCTTTAATAAGTACTACAAGAATAGCACATAATACTCCCTTCAAAGGGCCTGCCCAGTGGCACTGAGGGTTGAGGCACTGGATGACAGACCTCATGCCACGCCGTCGACCTGGGTTCGGAAGTGGACTTGGGGTGCTGGAGGTCAGCAGGGGTAGGAGAGGATCAAGCATCCAGAGGACTGCTCTCCTCTCCTGGGGTGGGTTGCAGAGGAATTCCCACTTGGTAGTGGCTCCTGGTGGAGACTGAGAGCACCACACCTAAGCGGGAATCTAAATGGGTTGAAGCAGCAGCGGATGTCTGTGGGAGGGGACAGATGTGCTCCCTCCATGCACTGATATCATTGCATGTCCATGTCTCAGGGGAAACCTAAGGAGGAAAAAGAAACAGCTGCCATGGGGGTGACAGTGGACCCAAGTGACTGACCCACACACCCATCTCTGGTCCCGACTTGACTCTCCATGATCCCCTTCCCTGTATGGGCCCACAAATGGAAGGGAATCCAACATCCGATTCCTTGGTCTGGAAGGGATTTTGGCCGGGTGGTAAAAGGCCAGTCAAGTAGCATCTTGCCCAAGACAGTCCCTGATGACCGGTGATGGGAGCAAAAAAGAATTAGCCAAAAAAAATGTTCTTCTCAAAAAATATAGGGGCAATATAAAAAAACAAAAATGAAAACATAAAAATTCCTATTAGGATAACATTGGAAGTTTAACTAGCTATACAATCAAACAAATAAATTGCTTTTGGGGAGAAATGGAAGTGTAGGGCCCAGAGGGCTGTGCGTGTCCATAGGCAAATGGATATGTTCACGTAGATTCAGACGGGATCTATGAAAATGAGGATACAATTATGCTATTTCAAAAAATAAGGAAATTATTTGCAGAAATATTTGTTAATGAACCAGTTAGTGTTCAGATTAAATCAACAAAAGTAAGAAAATATGGTGTGAGGGTTCCCAACCCTAACACCCCACCCCCACCCTGTAGGCAGCAAAAGAAAAAAACATTGCAGTTTCAGCTTCCTGCGTCATTGCAAATCAAGCCTGAGATGTTCCTTGGGGTAGTCAACCCTAACACTCACCCCATTCTCATATAGTCTGCACATCTCAGCTTCTTTCCTAATAAAATGAGGTGAGCTTCAGGGTTGACAACCGCAAGGAACACCCCAGGCCAGGTTTGTGAAGACTTGGGAGAGGTTATACCGTAATGTTTTTTCCTTTTGCTGCCTGCAGGGTGCGGTGTTAGTGTTGGGAACCCTAATACCACATTTACCTACATTTGTCAGTTTAATCTGAAGCCTAACTGGTGCATTAATGAATTTTTCTCTTTGTTTACAAAGAATTCTTTATCAATCCAGAATAAACCACCTAAGATGCTACATCTCATTTTCAGTGGTGTTCTGCTTCTGCCCAATTGTACAACAGGGGGTACTGACACACTAGGAGTTTAAGTGACATGCTCAAGGTCACATAAAGACTGGTGGGGTTTCAACTTTTGTATACTGGTACCAAACCTGACCCCACAGCCTGACTTTTAACAAATCAGGCAGAGTAGTTAATTGGGGGCCCCAAATAAACCCTCCAGACAGCATGCAGGCATCTTAGTGGTGCCATACCCAAAGCAGAGGACCTGCCAGTCCCCACTGCCCTATCTCGCTTGCTGTATCATAACCAATAGTGAGGTTTCTATTTGGTCACCCAGATTCCAGAGCTACCCTGCTGCTCCCTGCTCTGGCAGGGGATTATGTGTATAGGGGGCATTCCTATGGACCTCTAGGACTACCCTAACCTGCTGCTGTTCACAATGGTAGGTGCAGTATGAACCCAGGTCCCTTGTAATGAGTACTCCTTGTACTAGCATTGGGTCAACCATCTTGGAATTGGAGGGGGGCTTTTAATCATACTGAATCAGAGCTCATATTAAAATTGCTACAGCAGGCAGTAGCTTAGGGCCAGTACTAGGTGGAATACCCCCCTCCCTGTGACACATTAATGTGATATTCCTGCCAGAGTAGGTAATGGCAGAACAGGGTTTACCTTTAGGGTGCCAAGGACCCCCACCTGCTGAAATATCAATTGTTGGATGCAAGCCTGGCTCTCCAGGTTTCTAAACCCCATCCTAGGGTAGCTCAAAATCAGTAGGGTGTGATCAAGGTAGCACTAAAGATATAAAAAGTGAAGCCACTGGTTCACATTGGCCTTTTGAGTTTTGGTGGAGTAGGTCCACAGATGTTGGTTAACAACTATTTTTATTGTTGTTTGTTTAATTGATTGTGCTATTTCTTTTTTCCATCTGTTACACTTTTGGTTCCGATTCTGACTTGCCTGCCGTAATCTGGCCCAACACTTCGGATCCAGTAAAGCAAGCCTACACAACCCTAATCATGTGCACTGCATGCTGTCTCACAGAGTTTAAGATTGAATAGTTATGAATTGGAACCTAAATATTCTAACTTCTGAAGCTGAACAACTATACAAACTGATAGGTGTTTATCATATCCTGAGTTTTAGGGCTCCCCTTGTAAGCAAAGCATGTTCCCTGCTAAAAACGAGCGTTTTCTCCTGATTGGGACCACTATACTCAGACAGAAGATCTCAAAACAGCCAACACTGCCTTAAAGCTTTGCCCCTGAGTGTTTGTTGAATGGTACTTAGAAACACAGAAAACAAGAAAAATGACAGACAGAAAGAGACCCGAACACTCCATTCAGTTTGTCCTAAGGTTCCCTCCGTAGAGACCACCTACCATCACCTTTGTATAAGAGAACCATATCTAGCAACTTCCAGTCCACAGGCACTACACCTGTTGCCACTGATTCACCAGTGAGGACCACCAGTAATTTTGTCAGCACCTGCCATTTTCCCTTCGGAACCCTAGGGTGAATCTTGTCTGATCCTCATGATTTGTTTGTTTTTAGGTTATCTGAGTCCCTTTATTCTCTTTACTTTTATAATTCTGAGGCGGTATAGCATAGAGGTTAGTGGCACTTGGCAGCAAATCTGAAGAGCTGCGTTTGAATCTCACAGTCACCACCTGCATACTATGTGACCATGAGCAAGTCACTTAAAGCAGCGATGCAATGAAACCGGCCAAAAAAGTTGACCATCCCTTTTTTTAACTATAAAAGATCCCATCCATCTTCTAGATTTATTTGGTGGTATAATTTTCTAATTCCACCAAAATTTGAGAATTTTATAAATGTTTGAATTGAAATTTTTCTCAAAAAAATGTTCACCATATTTTGCATAGAAGTAACATTGCAGGCCTGGCAAGGGTTAGGATTAAAAAAAAACCTCATGGTGCACAGCATAGGAGGTACCTAGACAAGTACATTTGGCAGGTATACTAATATTTTTCTTGACTGTAGCTGAAAAACATTTTTTGTTGCACTGCTGCTTTAACTTCCCTGTGCTCCCTGAATACACCTGGAAACAAGTCTCAGCTTACTGTGTCTTTCCTGGCCCAAAACAGTAAAATAAAATAAGTACTGTAAATAAATAACATTCTCCCCAACTTAAAACTGTGCCTTGAATAATTTTTGAATTTCCTCCTGCTGATTGGGAGTGGGGCTTTCATATAGTATACCTGCCTTTTTTTCTGTCATTCTCAGTACTCATCGCTTCTTTCCTTGCTTTTTCTGTCATCCTTTGTCTGTTATCTTTCACTAATGTATCTAAAGAGGGACTTGTTATTTTCTCTTACCCTTTCCATGTCTAAATTATGTCTTTGCCTTGGCTACCCTGATTAGCTTTTTGCTTATGCACCATTTCTCTTTGTACCGATCTGGGTTTTCCTCACTCTGCTTCTTCTTGTACATCCCTTTCTCCCCCCAAATAGCTTGCCCCACCTGCCCATCCGGCTGAATGGATTTCTTATAATTTTTGACATTTGTATGGTCCTGACTGTCTTGGGTAATCTCTATAACAGACTCCTTTATCGCTTCCCATGCCTCCTCTGCACCCTTGATTTTATGTAAATCCTTGAGATTTTCCTGTAGTTTCTCCCCCATTTTCCTGAAATTTGCTATGCTGAAGCCCAGTATCCATGTATCAGTTGGCACTCATCATGGTCCCCAGTTTTGTGCAGAATTTCACTGTGTAATGATCACCCAGTCCAGTTGGGGCCTCCACTCAAATGTCCCGAATAATGTCCTGATTGGGCATTATCAGGTCTACTACTGCATCTTAGGCACATTAAACAGGCAGTACAAAGGCAGAGTGACCTATTGGTTAGAACACTGACTAAGGAACTTGTACATTAAAAAAAAAGCAAAGAAATGTGGCACCCACACAGAAATGATTTGCTAACATAAGGAGCAGAATGCTTTGTTGTGCAAATTGGGAAAATTGTGCCAAAAAAGCCGTGTAGACCGCAGTGTCCCTGTTTCCCATCTAACATTTTGCATCCATTGTGATGTTTTATTTAAGGTGCTGCCCCTTTAATCCATACATATAATGCTTTTAAAGGTATAGCTGCAAATAGCACTTAATAGGTGTCACAAAAATGGGGCATATAAACTGCTACAGTAGGTGAAAAGTGATTAAAATGCAAAGTGTGATTACAATTGTCCATATAACAGGATACAAATTAATATATAAAAAAATAAACCCAAGAAATCAGCTAGGTCAATTCCAGTTACAAAGGAAGCATTCAGAATTTGAATGGTTCATAATGGTTCACACTGTCCAGCGGAAGCACAGGGCCCATCCAATGTCTGCTGAATGATACATTGGTTGTAGAGAAACAACACATGAGATGAATTGCCTGAATAGAAGTCGCATCAGCTGATTCTCCATGGTTATGCACTCTTACTGTACTGATGCATCCTCTTGTCTAAGTGTACTAAAGAAACCACTCAAAACTGTTGTCAGTGTCACTAGCATGTGAACTGGGGTGGTTCTGGACCTACATATCTCACTTTTGAGGTTGCTGTACTGGAAATGCTTGGAGTAACGCCACCCTGACTATCTTGCCCTAATTCAAAACATACAGCTTTCCCTGTCTTTAATTGCCAAATGCTGCTGTTGCAAACTTGAGTGCTTTGAATGCTATGAAATTTGGAACTGATTGCTTTGGAATGCACTAAAAATCTGGATGTACTGTAAAAGATTCCTAGCCAACACACAGCTCTGATGAGTGCAATTACTTTAAAAGTCTGTCATTAAATGTCACTTTTTAAAATGCAGCATTTTTGCTTCTCGAACTATTCTGAAAATTATTAGTCCCTTAATAGGTTTTATTAAATTAAGCAGTCTTGAGTAGAATCATTTACATAAATAGACAGTCTCTTATATGACTTTCAGAAAATTAGGCAGTCTTTAAAATAACTGGCATTAAACAGGCAATACTATGAATAGTTTGCAGTAAGTATGCAGTCTTTCAAATACTGTAATTTGCAACAAATAGAAACTTAGAAGATTACAACAGAAGAAGACCCAAGGTCCATTCAGTATACACAGTGTTCCTAAGCATTACTTCTTGACTCATTGTTGAAGAGGGTTTTACTTTGTCTTAAAATGGTTTGCATTTGATATGTATTCTTTCAAATACCCTAGCTTGCAATAGGTAGGAAGTCTTTCAAATATCCTGCAACAAACAGGCACTCGTTAAAATGTGGGATCAGAAGAAACAGGCTGGAGATGCAGAGATAAAGCAGCAAAATCGAAATAAATGTCACAGTCTCACACTCGCCACCTAAGTAAAGTAGCCCACACCGTCTGTGCATGTGCATATAATCCCTTATTGAAGTGCAATAAAAAAACTCCACTCCTAGCGCTTTAACGCATTTCGAATTAAACCTTTTCCAGAAAGCATAAAGAAATTCAGTTAGTGATGCATCTTAAATGGACACGTATAACATCATCAGGGAAGGACAAGACACAATATATATGTAACAAAATAAAGAACTACAAAAGTGCAACAATGATGAGAGAATACATATGTATTTACATAAGTAAAATAATGCCCTGCAATGAAATAACTTGCTGAAAACAACTGGTTCGTATCAACTATATACATAGACTTTTATTACTGTACTGAAGTTGTAAAAAATTACCAAAAAATCCTGATAGTATCCTGATTTTGAATAGAACATAAAGACTTGTGAGTATACAAAGACATGCGAACAGAGGGATCCACTCTATGATTTTTGCTCTCTTTTCATTGGTCTGGAGAGTAATATATACAATGGCCCAGATATTCAAACTGCACTCAAAATGAGCGCAACAGCAGGAGCAAGCACAAACCAGTTGTGCAAATGCGCAACAGGTGCGATATTCAAACATGGAGCAGAACAAATTGCGCAAGCAACCAACGTCTGAATATCACACATACTGCGCCATAGCGCAACCAGGAAGGAGAAGCTGAGCCGAAATGTTGCGCTATGGCACAACCAGGGCAGCCCAGCTGAGCATTCCAGAGGTGCCATAGCGCAAGCAGAGCCCCCCCCCAAGCAATGGAACTGCACATCCAGGGAGGCAGGCTGGGGCCCACCGCCAGCCATGCCACACATGGGCACAGGAACACACTGCAGAACCCACACCACACCTGCACACCCCAAGCAGAGCATCACTGGGGGTGGGATGGATGATCTACTGGCCCATGGGGACAAGCCAACAAAGCATAGCAGAGTCATGACACCCAGCACAACCACTGGCAGGCTGAGAGTGCCACACACAGGGGTTGACAACCACAGTGCACATCAGCCCCGTCGCACAAGCACACCCTGCACTGTGACTCCAAGACACCACCTATGTGCAGTGACTGGCACTGCAGGAAACCATGCATCCCCCCAGCACATGTCAACCCCGTGCAGCACAGAAGCCTACAAGCCAGACACACCCTGTGCACCCAGCAGTGGGTGGCAGCAGACGGCAAGACCAACAGAAAGTCACTGCCATGCTGGAGATACCTCCCCATGCACACACCGCACACACACACACATACCCAGGACCATACCACCCCAGATGGCATGTACACCCCTGCAACTGAGCACCCATAGCCAGCTGCAAATCAGAGACCAACACATTATTCATATCAAAATAGAAATGTATATTCAGATAAACAACACAACCAGAACAATAACAAACTATTTACAAGGGGAGGGACGGGTACAAGGTAGGGGTGTTCAAGGGGTAGGGATGACAAACTTGGAGAGGGAAGGCAGGGTGGTAGGGATGGGAGAAGTGGGAAGGGTAGCAGTAGCTATGGGGCAGCTGGCCGCTCATCCTCCGGCTGGTGGCACCCCATCCTGTGCCGCCTCCTGCGAAGGCCATGTCGGTGGATGGATTGTAGGATGGTCTGGTTGTCTGTCAGCAGCTGTCTCAGTCCCAGAACATCCCTCCCAATGCGGTGGAACCTCTAGGCCTAGGAAAATGGGAACACAGTCAATGGCTGTGACTGACCACAACCCTGAACACCACCCAACCTGCAAGCCATATAGCCCAATGTCCCGCACCTGTGATGGCATGCACCCACCCACAGTGAACATGCACATGGCCATCACAAACAGGTGGCACCAGCTATGCACACCACTGCACACACACTGCCCATGTCCATCACAGCATGAACAAGGCTGGCAAGTGACGTGGCAACGTGGTGCAATGCCAGTTACCCAGCTATGTGCCCAGTGCATGCATGGGCCACCAGTGATGCATACACAGACGTGCTGTGAAACTGGACAGTGATGCATGTCACCTGTGTCGTGCCTACAGACATAGATACATAGCCAGTTTTGGCAGATAAGGGCCTATGGCCCACACAGTCTGTCCATTTCAGCCTGTAAGTTACTTTGTTTACCTAGAGTCTGTTGCCCTTACCCTGACCTCAAGAATTCCGTTATGTCTATCCGTGCAGTCTGAAATCCCGTGGAGTGTGTCAGCCCCACCACTCCTCTGGCAGGGTGTCCCACTTGTACACCACCCATTCTGTGAAGAAAGTCTTGCTCATGTTTCCTCTGAATCGTCCTCCTTCCAACTGCATCCCATGCCCTATATTCCTGGAACATCTTTTGCACTTCAAAATAGTGTTTCCCTGCACCCTGTTCCCCCCTGTAAGATGCCTTATGTCTCAATTCATCCCTCTCTCCTCCTCTCCTCCAGGAGTACAGGTTCAGTTCCTTCAACCTGTCTCCCTAGGAGTTGTGATGCAAGCCCTGCACCATCCTTGTTGCCCTCCTCTGAACCTTCTCTGCCCACTCTACGTCCTTACGTAGGTATGGTCTCCAGAAATGTACACTGTACTGCAGGTGGGGCCTCACTACTGTCTTGTATAGTGGAATTATGACCTCCCCTTTCCTGCATGTTTGTATTGTGCATGGCTACTGGCCTCCCCCCCAGCATGCAATAGCATCCATGAAGTCATGATACTCACACTGCTCAAGCAGCTGGGTCTGCTGCTGTTGCTGGCGCTGCTGCTGCTGGTGGGCTCCAACCCCTGCTGGCAATGGGTCCCTGGCACGGCCCTCTTCACCGTTGCCCTGCATCCCCACATCCCGGCCTGTGGGAGACATATGTTGAGACAAACATCAGTGTGACTCAAAGCAGACTGCCCCTGCCCCAGTGACAGTGCCTGCCCACACAGCCATACCCAGTCATCTCACAGCTGCACACACTGACTCACCCAACCGTGGCTGAGCCATCACCTATGCACAGCCACCAAAACACACACACACCCCTACAGATAATACAGGTGCATATATGGCACACCCACCTGGCCTAGGCACCACGCCCCGCCTGGCACGTGACTGCAGCCGATCCAGCAGATCAGGATCCCTCCGGTGGAGGTCACTGTACCGGTGCCAGCACTGCTCAGCTGACCGGCACCATCCAGTGACCCCTACCAGGTCAGTGGCCACTTGCTGCCACACCTGGGTCCGGGCAATGGTGAGGGGCGCCTCACCATAAAGTGCCCCATAGTGGGGCTCCACTAGGGCCACCAAGTTGGCCACTTCAAGCTGGCTCCTGGACACCACCCTCCTCCTAGCCATGGCACCAACTTTACAGCAGGCAATATGGCGCCAGCTGCGCCGTAACCCCACGTGGAGATGTTGCACAATAGACCACCACAGGCTGCAATCGCGCTGTTCGAACAGTGCCGTCACATCACATAGCGCTGTCACCAGACAGCGCAATAGGGATGTACACATGGCAGGCGAACAGTGCCAGGGGCCAAAGGTCATACACAAGGTCATGGGCAATGACACAAGGCTACGCACAGCGCCATCTGACATATAGGCATCCTGCGCAACTGACTAGCTGCGTACCAGTGCAACAGTTGAGTATTGCGCAGTAGTGCCACAGCGCCATATAGTGCCCATTGCTGTAGCACCACTGGCACAATGGTGGCCATGGCCTGGATTGCCGATCACACTCAGCACGTCAACAGCGCGACAGATGCCTATGTAAGCTATCTGGGCATGTGCAATGCAGTGTACCACACAGGCACAGATCTGCGCCATTGGCTCAGCTGGCTCTTCCGTATTGCGCAAAGCGCAGATCCGCGATATTCAGCCGACATATGCAAATCAGCTGATCAGCCATTCAAGGGCGCAGTGGCGCGATTTGCATGTCATTATAGTTGCTCCACTCCTAATTTGCATGAATTGCGCTATAAATGTGCGACATTGGGCTGTGTTGGCCAGATTCGGTTACTGCAGGTGAGAGGGAGTTGCATGCTGTGTGATGTTCAGGACGATGGTCATGGGAAAATGCTGCAGACTGCACAGTGACAGGTGTCCACTTCCCCATACAGATCGCCATGACCGAGCAGAGTCATTGTGAGGTGAGGGCGGTGGGCGTGGGAGGAGGCCCAACTTTACAGCAGCAGAGCCGGAGGCTCTCTTCAAGGCCTACCTGGATGAGGAGCCAGTGCTGAGTGGACAGAGGGGCACCCCTCAGTCCCGTGCGGCTGCATGGGAGGGGGTAGTTTGGGCCGTTAACCTGCATGGAAGCCACCAGCACTCTGTGCAGGAATGCAAGAAAAAGATGGGGACAGACCGCAGGAGGTTGAAGGAGAAGGTGGCAGCCTTCAGGGCGGCATGTGCTGGCACTGGCGGGGGCCCGCCAGTGGTGTTGCAGCTGACCCCAACTGAGGAGACACTGGTCGCAGCCATGCAGCCGAGCGCCATTGAGGGCGTACCAGGCGGAGGATTCCAGACAGGTGGAAGCCCATCACTGCATGGTATGACATGGTGGTGGTGTTTGGGGGGGGCAGTTGTTCACATGCACTCACATGTACTCTCTTTCTGTTACAGATCCTGATCGTCTTCAGGAGACGGTGTTGGTGGGTCCAGACAGTGATGCTGACCTGCTGGACATGGAGGAGGGTCCATCCACCTCCACCACCAGCCAGCAGGCACTGCAGCAGCATGCACGCTGGGCCGCAAACTCTGGTGTCAGTGATACGGGTGCGGGGGGTGCACAGCCTGTGTCTCAGCAGTCTGGCATGCAAGCATGCCAGCACGCTGTGACCATGGCAGTAGCACGTACCTGCACCATTGATGATAGCAGGCCTGCAATGGGCAGTGATGGTTGTGTGTCCCATGACGGACACGGCAGGCCAGCACGTGCCCTGGACCTGTCTGGTTCCAACTTGTGTACCAGCATGCTGGCACGGTCCCAGGCTGTGCCTGTCAGCACCGGTGGGGCAGCACTGGTGGCTGTGCAGGTGTCTGGCACTGTTGCCAGCACAGCGGTGGAACGAGTGGACCCGGGGGCACAGCAGTTGGAGGGGCAGCAGCGGCAGTCACCCACCAGGTCTGGGGGTACAGTGTCAAGCAGTGGCACATGTCCGCCACCCTTTGATCCGCCCATTCCTGGTCCTGGCGAACAGCGCCCACCCTCAAGGGGTGTTGTGCATCAGGACTGTCCACACCCTGGGGGTCAGGATGCCGTTGGGGCACAGTACCCATTGGACGAGCACACCCGCCTGCTGCAGGAATCAGTACAGCTGCAGAGGCGGGTTGCAAGGTCCGTGGAGGCACTGTCTGTGTCCATGCAGCGGCACAGCAGGGAGTGTGCTCGGGACCGAGCGAGGAGGCTGGTCCGTGCAGCGACGGATGTGACCGCCGCCATTGACAGGCTGACCCAGGCAGTGGTCTCTGTCGTGGACGCATTGGGCACACAGTCAGGTGCCCCTGTACCACACACCCCACACAGTGCACTCTCCACTCCCCGTTCCTGGCATCGTGCGACACCAGGCCTGTCGATGCCGGGTTCTGCTGTGGGCATCCCGAGCACCCCTGGTGCAGGTTTGTTCGGCATGCTGCAGACCCCTGTGCGGGCAAGGTCGCGTTCACGTAGTGGGACCCCTGGTGGTGCAACAGTGCCACCCCATGTGGTCCCTGCTCAGCCCGTGCTGTTGGGTCACGGTGGGGCTGCCCATGCATCCACGGTGGCCGTGGGACAGTGCTACATGACTGAGCTGTCTCCCAGTGCAGGCCCTGTCTGGTGCTGCCATGTGTGCAATGTGTGTCATGGTGGGCAGTGCACTGCTGGGTGCTCTGCTCACCACCAACACACGGACCACCTGCACACCCTCCCAACTGCTGTCCACAGGTGCGTGTGCATGATGATGCTTGCATTGCACTGTACACCAAGGTGCAAGGGTGCCCAGGTTCTGACACATGTACTTGGACAGTATGGGTGGTGGGGGTGGTCAGTGGTGCTGTGTGTTAGCAATGTCGGTTCTGCAGTGCTGTGCATCTGCCCATGTCTGCCATGTGCCTGGTGTGTGTGTGTGTCCATATGAGTGCTCACCCTCCTGATGGTGTGTTTGTATGCCTGGACCGTTCACTCCCTGACCGTCATGCACCCTGGTGTGTTCCCTGTGTGCCTGTGGTTTCGCATGGATAGTGTTGGTTGCACATGTCCCTTGACTTACCTGTGTTGTGCGTAGTGCTCCTCTGTGATGGTGTCCTGGTGCAGCTGGGCCTGCGGATCAGTCGGGGTCCCTCCATCCTAGGGGGGGCTGCTCATCACCATCATCACCGGCGCCATTGGCGTCCCCATCGCTGTCCCCCTGTTCGACCTGTACGTCTATCCCATGGTCTTTGGCCATGTTGTGCAGGATGCAACAGGCCAGGAATATCCCTCAGGCCTTTTGGGGGCTGTACTGTAGGGCACCGCCGGAGGTGTCTAGGCATCGGAAGCGTGCCTTGAGCATCCCAAACACCCGCTCTATGATGTTGCGTGTTGCGGCATGTGCCTCATTATAGCATAGCTGCGCTGGGGTCATGGGGCACCAGTACGGTGTGAGCAGCCAGGGACGGAGTGGGTATCTGCAGTCACCTGTGTGGAGATAGTGAAGATCAGTGTCATGTTCAGGTCCATATTGGCCATCTCCCTGTGTGCCACTACCATGACACCTGTGGCATTCCCACCCTTGCCCAGAGTTTGCATTCCATACATGTGTACTCACCCACTAGATGTCCTGTGGGGATGTCCCCACTCTCGAATTGATGGCACAGTGCAGACTGATACCATATGAAGGCATCATGTGCTCCGCCAGGGTGTGTGGCACAGACATTGATTATGCGCCCAGTGGCATCACACACCACCTGGCAGTTAACACTAGGGAATCCCTTTCTGTTCCGATATGTGTGGCCATCAGGGCCAGGTGGCGTGCAGTCTATGGCCCCTAGCATGCAGGCATACGTGCTACCCTGTGGAACTCCTGCATGTTTGCTGTACGCTCTGCCGCGGTGCTGGGGAAATGGATGTACTCCGCAGCATGTGGCAGCAGTGCGCTGAGGAATTGGGTGAGGATGCGTGACATGGCTGACTGTGTGATGCCTGTGGTGTCCCCTGTCGGCCTCTGGAAGGTGCCCGTGGTGAGCAGGCACATGCAGGCTGTCACCTTGGTCTCCACCAACAGAGCGTGACTCCGTCGTGAGGGTGCCTGCATCACATCACTGCACAGCTCACAGAGCCGTCTCAGTATTGCCCTGTTCAGGCGGTACCGGCCCCGATCTCTACATCTGTGTACAGCTCAAAGCTGATGCGGGCACCGATCCACCTGTCGGGCGTGCCGCCCGATGGGCCCTTCCACGGCCACGTCCCCTGCAGCATGCATTCTCACCCCTCATTACAGCTTCCATGTGGAAACTGGCACTGTCCATCTCCTGGCTTCTGCCCCCGGCTGGTGTTGCTGTGTTACCCCACTGTCCTGACTGCTACTTCCACTGCACGGGCACCCCCGCTGGCCTCTACAGACTATGGGACACACTTTCCTTGCCTGCCCTTTGCTGTCTGTCTGTCTGTCTCTGTCTCTCTCTCCCCCACTTGGCAGCCTGGTAGCGTTCTTGGCAGCCTTCCTTGAGCCTTTTATTTTGGCTCATTTCCGCTAGTCTTTCAATTCCGGCTATTACCACTATTGCGCATTCGCAAGTCTTTGAATATCGCATGCGGTCTTTATGCATGGATCCGCCCCTTCAGTTGCGCATGCCTTCATTTTCATTGCACTGTTGCTCAGCATGTTTTTGGGGGCGCAACTGCCTCCTTCTGAATATCGCAAAATGGCGCAGTTTTGGACTTGCGCATGCACAACCCTGTTGCGTATGGCGCAACCCTTTTGAATATCTGGGCCAATGACTAAACACTAAAAATAAATAGATGAACTACACATCCCCATAATCCTTTACACAAAAAAGTGTGCCAAGAATACAATGCAAAAATCAATTTACACTCCCTATATGGATTCAGAAACATATCTTTAAGTACATTAAATATCACTTAATTTTCTGCAGGAATTTTTATCTCTGCAAAAATAAGGGAACAAACCAAACCTGTAATTCAAACCCGGGTATTGTAAGGCTTTCAAACTGTATATCCAGTACCCTTCTCTTTTTACGACTACTGGGCTGGGGGTACACTTTCTGTATACCTCTGTATTATTCCTGACCACATGCATATGCAAAGCAGTAACATATGTCACATCATTATTTGCAATGGCTCTCCTATGTTCCCCCACTCTTGTCTTAAACTGTCTCTTCATTTTATTGGCATAGAAACATAGAAACATAGACTTATATGGCAGATAAGGACTGCTTGGCCCACCTAGTCTGCCCATTTCTATACCTACTGGATAAGCTGCAGATCCTAGTTAACCAACAGCCTATTTCTTCCTACCCCATACAAGAATTGCCTTATGTCTGTCCCATGCATTCTTGAATTCCCACAGTTTTAGACCCCCACAACCTCCTCAGGAAGGCTGCTCCATGCATCCACAACTCTCTCTGTGAAAAAATACTTCCTCACATTACCCCTGAGCCATCCCCTCTCTATCTTCCAATTGTGTCCCCTTGTTCTTGTACATCTCTTTTCCTGAAATATGCTACCCTCTTGGACTTTGTTGATTTCACTAAGGTATTTAAACATTTCTATTATGTCCCCCCTCTCCCTCCTTTCCTCAAAGGTATACATATTAAGCTCCTTTAGTCTCTCCTCATATGGCTTCTCTTGCGGACCCTGCACCATTTTAGTTGCCTCCTCTGGACTTCCTCCATCCTGTCTATGTCCTTGCGGAGACGGAGTCTCCAGAACTGGATGTAGTACTCCAGATGGGGTCTCACCAACTCTCTGTACAGAGGGATAACAACTTCTTGTTTTCTGCTGGTGACGCTTCTACCTATACATCCCAGTATTCCCCAGCCCTCCCTACTGCTTTCTTACATTACCTGACAACCTTAAGGTCATCTGATATGATTACCCTCGGCCCCTTTCCATTTTTGCTGTTACTACCTCCCCCAACATTGTGTACTCTTCCCCTGGGTTTTTGTTTGCCAGGTGCATTACTTTGCACTTCTTTGCTTTGAATCAAAGCTGAATACTTCTGACCATTCCTCCAATCTTGTCAAGTCCCTTCTCATCCTTTCCACCCACTTGTGTATGAACCCTGTTGCACATCTTTGTGTCATCTGCAAAGAGGTATACTTTTCCTTCCAGTCCCTCTGCAATGTCACTTACAAAGACATTAAAAAGTACTGGACCCAGTACTGAACCCTACGGTACCCCACTAGTAACCCTTCTTTCTTCAGAGTGGACTCCGTTTACTATTATCTTCTGTGCCCTGTTGTCCAGTCAATGTTTTACCCAGGCTACCACCCTGGGACCCACTCCCAAGCTGGCTAATTTGTTTATTAATCTTTTGTGTGGGACTGTGTCAAATGCCTTGCTAAAGTCTAGGTAGGCCATGTCCACAGCCCCTCCCTGGTCTACTACTTTGGTCACTCAGTCAAAGAAATCGATTAGATTCATCTGACATTACCTTCCCACTGTGAACCCATGCTGTTTTGGGTCCTCTGCCCCACAGGCATCTAGGTACTCAACAACTCTTTCCTTCAGAAGTGATTCCATCATTTTCCCTACCACAAAGGTTAAACTGACAGGTCTGTAGTTTCCTGCCTCTGTCTTGCTCCCACTTTTGTGAAGGGGAATCACATCTGCTCTCTTCCAGTCCTCAGCTACCACACCATCCTCCCATGATTTGTTAAAAAGGGTAGTCACTTGTGTCACTACTTCTCTTTTTAGAATTCAGGGGTGAATCCCATCAGGCCTCATTGCTTTGTCTACCTTCAGTTTTAGGAGCTCTATTCAGAACACTTTCTTCTGTGAAAGGACTGGAATCAACCCCTCATCCAAAGAGTGCTTCTGTTAATTGGATTAGGTACCTCCCCCTCCTCCTCTTTTGTGAATACTGAGCAGAAGTATTCATTCAGTATCCTTCCTTTTCACTGTCTTTCTCTGCCCACCCACTGTCAATTCTATTCAGCCTCCCTTTGTCTTTCTACACTCCCTAATGTACCTATAAAAGGTTTTATCCCCCTTCTTAACCAAGTTGGCTATCTTTTCCTCAGTTTGGGCCTTTGCTATTCTGACTGCCTTCCCTGCTTCCTTCTGCCTTAACTGGTACAGTTTTCTGTCCTGCTCCTTCTGTGTTTCCCTATACTTCCTAAATGCTATCATCTTTTTCTCACTAACATTCTCCACCACCTATTTTGAAAACCATAATGGCTTTTTCTTTAATTTTGATTTGTTTATTTGCTTCACACAAATGCTTGTTTCCTCTGTGATGGCAGTTTTGATGTTCCCCCATTGCTGCTCCACCCCTCTTTCTAGCCTGTTTGCTACTGCTTTTCTAAGGCACTCTCCAATCTTGCTAAACTCTGCCCTCCTGAAGTCCAGTACCCTCACTTTCATATGGCTTGGCTCTGTAGCTGAGTTTATCATAAACCACACTGTTTGGTGGTCACTTGTTCCCAGATGGCTACCCACTTCTAGATCTGAGATCCTCTCATTGTCCACATTTGAGAGTATGAGGCCTAAGACTGCTCCCTCCTGAGTGGGTTCCAACACTTGCTGTCTGGAGCATGTCCCCCGTAAGGCATCGAGAATGGCCCTGCTCTTGGATGTGGCAGCAGCAAAGGTGCTCCATTTAATATCTGGCATATTCAGTCCCCCATCAACAGTATCTCACCTTTCTCTGCCATCCTAAGGATGCCTTCTGTCATATCCATGTCTATTCCTTCCCCCAAGATGGGGGTCTGTATACAACCCCTGTGTGGATTGTGGTGCCATTTCCAGTCTCTAAGGTGACCTACAGTGCCTCCTCACCTCCCTATTTACTCTTTATTCTGTTGCTTTTATCCCATCCCTTACATAGAGAGCTACTCCTCCCCCTCTTCTACCATCCCTGTCTCTCTTGTAAGTTGTGTACCCTGGTATGTTAACATCCCAGTCATGGTTCTCTGTGTACCATGTTTCTGTGACTGCTCCGGTATCCAGGCATCCCTTTTCCATCAAGGCCACCAGTTCAGGTAGCTTGTTGTCCAGACTGTGGGCATTGGTACTCATTACCCTCCATTTCTTGATGGCCTTACCCCTTTTTTGCCCCATCCCTGTCCTTACTGCCTTTGTTGTTTTCTCCATTTAGCCCTGCCCTTCTATCTATTGATGTCTCTATCTTGGTGTTTACCTCACTTACTACCCTAAATTTTTTTGGGGGGCTAGGATTTCTCCACTCCTTTCCAGTGCCTCCCTCTTGGCTGGTTTAAATACTTGCCAATGAAGCATTTAAACCTATCACCTAGGATCCTGGTTCCCCTCCTAGACAGATGCAGACCATCATGCCAGTATAGGCCTGCATCACTCCAGGTGGACCCCCCAGTCCCCAATGAAGCCAAGCTCCTGAGCTCTACACCAGTTTTTTAACCACTGATTGAATCCCATGGTGTGGCACACCCTAGCCCCCCCCCATACCATAGACAGGCAGCACCTCTGAGAAGGTTACCATGCATGCTACTTGTCTAAGGCTCCTCCCCAACTCCACAAACTCTCCCTGCAATGCTCTAATATCTTTCCTAGCAAGGTAATTTGTCCCTAGGTGGACAATGATATCCATCTCCCTCCCCCACATAGCTGCTCCCACGATCCTGAGGATTCACTCCCTGTCCCTCCAAGCCATGGTGCCAGGCAGGCACCCTACCTCCCACTCCCCTTCCTCCCCCAGTTCTACCCTCCTAACAATGGATTCCCCCACTAGGAGTTTTTCCTTCCCCTGTGGGATCCCATACCACCCTCCCCATGGAACTCCTTTGTGGAGGTTCCCAGCATCCTCCTTGGTCTCCACTGTGGGTGCCTCCATATAGGAACCACACTTTGCCAGAAGGGCATATGAATTGTGGAGAGGTACAACTGGAGGGATGCACCTCTGTTCCACCACCCTCACCCTCCCAGAGCCCATTGTGGTCCAACAGCTCCTCTTTCTTGGCAACCTCTGAGGCAATGGCAGTGGCCCTGGTGGTCTCTGGGTGGGAGAGGAGGTCCCCAAATCCTGGCCAACTCAGCCTGGAGATAAACAACCTCCTACCTCAGCCCAGAGAGGTGCCTGCAAATGGGAAAACACCACATCTTCCAGAATGTCCCCCAGAAGACTGCAGCTCCACAGTCACTGCACTGTACCACTCCCACCATATTTTATTTCTGGCCCCTTAACTGTTGTTTTGAATACTTATGCTTTCCTCTGTTTATTTATTTATTTATTTTTCTCCCTATTTACTTACTGCATCTGTGCCCTTTAAGTTCCTGATCTACCTATTCTGAGACAAGAAGTTCCTATATTTCTTAGTGTAGTCTCCTTATTTGCTCAGTCAGACCTCCAGCAGCTAGAGTCTTTTGTGGCTCTGTGATCGCTCACTTCCTGCTATTAAATAGGAAGTTCCTGTTGTCAGTCAAATTTTGTGCCTATAAAAGTAGAACTGGCTAAGGGTGGGGGGTGGAGGGGAGGGAAGGAGGGCAATATAGCCCCAGTAGAGAAGTATAGTTATAACTGTAGCTCCTTCCTCTTGTTGTTCTCTGCCTGTTCTCTGCTGGAAGTTTTTAAATCTAAAACACCTGGCTTCCTTCTAGCTAAGTCACTCCCCCTAATTTACAGCTCTTTCTACACCTGGTTAATTGCACAGATAACAATTCACTTCAGCCAACTCAGAAAAACACTCTAACTCTTTTTTTACCCAAAATTGAAGGTCCCATTAGTAGAGTTCTAGTTCTTTAGCCCCTGTAGAGAAGCAGCTATTTCCTCTTGCTGTGATCTGCCTGTTCTCTGCCTGAAGCTATCTAGTGCAGTTTTTAAATCCAAAACACCTAGCTTCCTTCTAGCTAAGCCACTCCCCCTTATTTACACCTCTTTCTATACCTAGTTAATTACACAGCTGACAATTCTATTCAGCCAACTCAGACAAACACCTAGATAACTGCAAAGATAACAATTCACTTCAGCCAACTCAGACAAACACACTAACTCTTTTTTTACCCTAAATTTAAGGTTCCATTAGTAGAGTTCTAGTTTTTAGTCCCAGTAGAGAAGTATAGTTATAACAGTAGCTCCTTCCTCTTGCTGTTCTCTGCCTGTTCTCTGCCAGAAACTATCTAGGGCAGTTTTTAAATCCAAAACGCCTGGCTTCCTTCTAGCTAAGCCTCTCCCCCTAATTTACAGCTCTTTCTACACCTAGTTAATTGCACAGATAACAATTCTCTTCAGCCAACTCAGACAAACACCTAGATAACTGCAAATATTTATTTATTTATTTAGCTTTTGTTGACCGGGTAAGTGCACTAGACAAATCCTGCCTATTTTCAGGCACAACCCGGAGGAGGGGGGATACAGATGAATGCCAACTGACCTTGAGCCAGATTAAGCTGTTGGTGATATTTTTAGTGAAGATAACAATTCTCTTCAGCCAACTAAAACAAACATCTAGATAAATGCAAAGATAACAGTTCACTTTAGCCAACTCAGACAAACACACTAACCCTTTTCTTTCAGCCTAAATTGAAGGTCCCAGTAGTAGAGTTCTAGTTATTTAGTCCCAGTAAAGAAGTATAGAAATAAAAGCAGCTCCTTCCTCTTGCTCTACATTTTCAATTGGCTTGGTAAATAACACCAGAAGTGTCACATGTAATGAGTTGTTGGATACAAAAAGTCTTCTGTACATTTGGACTTGTAAATTCCTTATATTGTTTAATAATCTAACAGTTTATGCAGTTTTGACATTTGAAACATCATGTGTATTTATTAGTAAGCCATGTTTTCTGTGTGGGTATTGTCTCCCTACTATGTACCAATGAGTCCTTCAAGTTTGCAGTCTGTCTGTAAGTGAATCTCACTACGTGATCATGAAAAACCCTTAGGCCTAAATCACCTTTCAAAATATTCAATTTCTTTGAAATAATTTGTCTCACTCTATGTGAGTGTACAATGCATGTTGTAACAAAGTTCAACTGGTTGTTGAGTGTGTGTTCCCCCTGCTGCTGGGCTTGTAAAACTTCAGTCTTGTCAATCCCCCTCACTCTCTGAGCTGTCTCCAGTACATTTTCCATGTTATATCCCCTTTCTTGGAATCTCTGACTGAGATCAGTAGCTACTCCATCATAAGCCTCATTGGTGCTGCAATTCCTCCTAAGCCTTAGGAATTGTCCTTTAAGGATATTTTGCACTGTATGTAGAGGGTTGCATCTAGAGGATAAAAGTAAGGTAGTGTGCTCACACTCTTTTCTGTAAATATCCATACAGATTTTACCATGTGTGTGTCCTTCTGAATGTGGAAGTCAAGGTATTTGACCGTTCACTGACTGGCAGTGTAGGTGACATGCAAGTTAGGATTGAAGGCATGTATGTAATCCTTTCAAACTTTTCCAGTGAACTGTCCCAAATAATAATCATATCATCTATAAAACGTCTATACAAATTTATATATGAAAAGAAAGGATTGACCTCAGGATCTGTAATTACTTCATTTTCCCACCTCCCAACATACAGATTTGCCACACTTGGTGCAAAAGTAACACCTATTGTAGTACCACGTACATTTAGAATAAATTCATCTAAAAAAGTAAAGACATTTTATTTCAGTACAAACTTTGCTAGTTTTAGGAGAAACTCTGTAGGAGGTTCAGTCTCATGTTCTCTGGTATTAAAAAAATCTGCCATGCTGTCTAAGGCATCTTCAAGGGGGATATTCATGTACAGGGACTCAATATCCATTGTAATGAGATATGAGTCCCCATGCACCTGAATATCCTAGAGTGTCGGTAGAATATATGTTGTGTCCCTAACATAGGACCCCAAACTAGAGGCAAAAGATCTAATATGGAAAGCAACATATTGTGAAAGGGGTTCCATGAGGGACCACATCCCACTGACAATGGGTCTTTCTGGGGCGGGGGTAGGAGTGGAGAACTATTTATGAATTTTGGGCAAACTATATATTGTTGCTCTTATAGGGAAATTAACAGTTAAAAACTCCTTAACATCGCTGTCAATCCAGCCACCTTAGAAAGCTTCCATAATAAATTAATCTATTCTATGTCTCAATTCAGGAAGGTAACACACTAAGAGAATGGAGAAATGCCATAGTAACACCAATTTACAAAAAATGAAACAAGGCGGAAGTGGGCAATTATAGGCCCATCATTCTTACTTCAGTTGTTGGAAAAATAATGGAGATACTTCTACAGCAACAAATATTGAAGCACTTATAAACAACTGAAATTACTGATACAACACAACATAGTTTTACAGCCGGGATATTTTGTCTTTCCAATTTGATCCATTTCTTTGAACTGCTCAGTGCAGCACTAGACAAAAAATATTCCAGAAGATGTCATATTCCTAGCCTATTCCAAAGCCTTCGACAAGGTATCACACTCCACGCTGCTAAATCAACTCACAAAAATCAAACTTCACAATAATATAGTCTAATGATAGAATCATGGCTGGATCACAGATCTCAAAGAGTAACCATTAAGGGACACTTATCTGACTGGGGACCAGTGACGAGTGGAGTTCCTCAGGGATCGGTGTTGGGACTGACTCTGTTTAATATCATGATCTATACCCTGCAGACATCAGGGAGTGTATGGACTTGCATATATGTAGATGATTGCAAACATGGACTGGTACAATCTGTGGAGGATGCAAAAGTAATACAGTACAACTTAAACAATCTTGCCCAATGGGCAGACAACAACAAAATGAGGTTCAACTTGGAAAAATGTAAAGTAATGCACATTGGTAAAAATAACCCCCTGTACCAATACAGTATAAATAACACTACATTACTTTTCCTTTGATAGGCGTACAAATGAAACAATAAAAAAGTGCCACAGAATTATAGGCTGCATCTTAAACAATATAAAAAGCAGAGACAAAAAAGTTATCATCCCTCTATACACCACCCTAGTGAGACCACATTTGGAATACTGTACGCAGTTCTGTGCGCCTCAGAATATAAGAACTCGAAGACTAGTTGAAAAGGTTCAGAGGAGACTAACCAAGAAAATACAGTCAATTAAACATTTGGGATACAAAAACAGACTCAATAACCTTAATCTATACTCAACTGAATATAGATGATATAGGGGAGACCTCTGTCTCATACACAAAACCAAAAACAACCCATACATGATAGAAACCCTTGGACTAAGAATGCACACGGGCAATACATACATTAGGTCACATAAACATAAATTACTAGGGGATAATAATTCAACAGTCAAAAGAAGCACATTTTTTACACAAAGGGTAATAACAAAATGGAATGAACTACCTAAGGAAATAATTGATACTAAAAATATAACAACATTTAAACAAAATCTGGACAACTACATGGGAGACAAAAAATACGCATTCCACCCATGATAAAGGTGACAAGTTCACTAAAGGGTTTTGGCTCAGTAACCTTGTAATAAACCTGTGACCCTATTCTAAATTTAAAGTCAGCTGTTGGGACTGCAGATAACCTGTGCCTGGCAAATAGCATGCAACAAATAGCCAGTGTTTTAAATAATGTTCATCAGATAGGCAATCTTTAAAAAAAAGATCCTGTCTCTTTAAAGCACTTTGCTCCATTTCCTGTGCTTGGTGCCCACCCCACTGAATCAAGCCTTGCTGGAGGGGTGAAACATCAAACCAACTTTAATAAATTCTTAATTTATGAGGCCTCTGCTGAGGGACAATTGCAGCTGCGGCTGCCACCTGAGGACTGCCATCATTCTGAGCCATAGCACACTTCACCCTCCCTGACTGGGTAGGCCTCCCATCTTCAGTCCCTTACAAATGAGGAAGAAGACCAGCTGGGGCCTACACTGCTCCATGATATCATTACTGATTATAGCCATAGTCTCAGCTCTGCCAGCAGTGCAGCGATTTTCCTTGGGGCCATTTCCCCTTCACCCATCACCATCATGTGGTGTCACCACCTGAATACACTCTCCTGACCTGGAAATAAAAAAATAAGGATAACTTTTCCTTGTGATTTACACTTGGCATTGGTGCTGCTGCCCTCTCACTACTGCTGTCAGATTGTGACTGTCGGGACCTGGGTGTGATGTCACTGCTGCCTTTGCTGCTGCTGAGGAGTGTCAGGTTCTGGCTTGGCCCACTGACAAACTGCTTGCCACTGCCAGTTCTGCTGCTGCTGGGGAAGGCGATGGATCAAAACTTTGCCTACTGGACATGACATAGGGAGGGAACCTGGAGACCAACATTACATAGAAACATATAAACATAAAATTTGATGGCAGATAAGGATTGCTTGGTCCACCTAGTCTGCCCATTTCTCTACCTGATGGATAAGCTGCAGATCCTAGTTACCATAACCAACAACCTACTTCCTCCTACCCCCCACTAGAATTGCCTTATGTCTGTCCTATGCATTCTTGAATTCTCCCTCTGTTCTTGACTCCATGACCTCCACAGGAAGGCTGTTCCATGCATCCACTACTCTCTCTGTGAAAAAAATACTTCCTCACATTACCTCTGAGCCGTCCCCCCTCTATCTTCCAATTGTGTCCCCTTGTTCTTGCACATCTCTTTTTCTGAAAGATGCTACCCTCTTGGACTTTGTTGATTCCACTGAGGTACTTGAAAGTTTCTATCATGTGTCCCCTCTCCCTCCTTTCCTCGTTGGTATACATATTAAGCTCCTTTAGTCTCTCTCTTCATATGTCTTCTGGTGCAGACCCTGCACCTTTTTGGTTGCCCTCCTCTGGGCAGCCTCCACTCTGACTATGTTTTTGCAGAGATGGGATCTCCAGAACTGCATGCAGTACTCCAGATGGGGTCTCACCAACTGTCTGTACAGAGGGATAACAACTTCCTGTTTTCTACTGTTGATGCCTCTCCCTGTGCATCTCAGCATCCCTCCCAGCTCTCCTTGCTACCTTTTCACATTGCTTGCCCACCTTTAGGTCATCTGATATAATTACCCCCATGTCCCTTTCCAATTTTGTTGTTGTTAGTATCCCCCCCCACCCCATTGTGTACTCTTCCCCTCTGTTTTTGTTTCCCAGGTGCATTATTTTGCACTTCTTTGCTTTGAATCTGAGCTACCATACATTTGACCATTCCTCCAACCTTGCCAAGTCCCTTCTCATCCTTTTCACCCCACTGTGTGTATTAACCCTGTTGTAGCTCTTTGTGTCATCTGCAATGAGACATACGTTTCCTTCCAGTTGCTCTACAATGTCACTTATAAAGACATTAAGGAGGACCGGTCCCAGTACTGAACCCTGCAGTACCCCACTAATAACCCTCCTTTCTTCACTGTGGACTCTGTTTACTATTACCCTTTGCATCCTGTGGTCCAGCCAATTTTTTTATCCAGGCTACCTCCTTGGGATCCACTCAAATGCTGGCTAACTTGTATATTAATCTTTTGTATGGGACTGTGTCAAATGCCTTACTAAAATCTAGGTAGGCCATGTCCACAGCCCCTCCCTGGTCTACTACTTTGGTCACCCAGTCAAAGAAATCTATTAGAGTCGTCTGACGCAACCTTCCCACTGTGAATCCATGCTGCCTTGGGTCCTGTTCCCCACTGGCCTTTAGGTACTCAATAATTCTTTCCTTCAGAAGTGATTCCATCATTTTCTCTACCACTGAGGGCAAACTGACAGGTCTATAGTTTCTTGCCTCTGCCATGCTTCCACTTTTGTGAAGTGGAAATCACACCCACCGTACTCCAGTCCTCAGGTACCACCCCATCCTCCCATGATTTGCTAAACAGAATAGTCAGTGGTGTCACAAGTTCTACCCTTAGTTCTTTTAGAGTTCTAGGATGAATCCCATCAGGCCCCATTGCTTTGTCCACCTTCAGTTTTAAGAGTCCCTCCATTTCCTTTCCTTGCAAGCAGTTGGCTTCCTCTTCACACTGCTTCTTTTTCTCTCCTCTCTCCTGCTCTTACTGCCTGCCTATTTTGAACAGGGCTCAGAGTTGCACATTGGAATCTCTGCACAAGCCCTAACCAGCACTCTCAAGTCAGTCCTGCTCTGTATTACCTTACACTGGGGTACTGTCAGAATGGTCCCAGTGGGTGGTAGAATTAAGCAATAAGGCACGACAGGGTGTGGGTTATTGGGGGATTTACCCACGCCTTGTGTAGTGTGTCACGAGGCACAGCCGAGTGACTTAACCACTCAGGAAGTGGGTAAATCCCCCAATAGCCAACACCCTGGAGTGCCTTATTGTGATTATACAATGAACCTATGTGTAAAACACATTTTAAATGTGCTTAAATATGTTTTTTTATAAATGCTGTTTCTCAGCCATGGGTTATTACAGGATATACCATGGTCATGTGATGTGTTTTGACCAATGAGGTTACAGGATTGTCATACCCCATTGTATAATCCCTATTTTGTTTCATTTTGATTGCTGGCTGGGCTGGAACATTAATAAAAAAAATGCATTATGGTCATGTTTCCTTTCTGTGGGCATCTCCCGAAGAACTGTGTTTCTATGTATTCTGTTGTCGCTATTCTTATGCATGCACATGAGTCTAGGTGTCTATGTTAGTAGTCTCATCAGAGAAGTACCCACCTTACATCATAGACCCTGTTCCTGCACAATCCCTGCTACAAGCTTGGGCCTGTGGCACTGGAGTAGGGGCACCATGATGAGAGACAGCACACAAAGTGAGTCCAGGCATGGAGTAGGGATCAAACTGGATGCATTTACTTAGATGCTGCAGCTATTATACAGTAAAAGGGCATTTTCCTACCAAATCACTCTTCCATACCATCCTTCCTTTAGTCAGTACAGTAATAGCGACATCTACTGTACTCTCTAACATCTCAGACTCTGATTTCCACCCCACTATTGCAAGGCAGTCTCCCTTGAAATAATTCCACTTTAACATTGTAAGATTTACCACTGTACTTAAGGAGTATAAACAATTATGGTACGTTATCACTGGAATAAGTCCAAGTACATTTGTACTATAGTTGCATCCTTAACCTCCCTATGGAATACCTGGCCCCTGTCACCCCCAAAACCATTTGTGCAGTGACACTCTACCAGGTAGGGCGAACACAATCCCCGGGGCAAATCCAAGTTTGCATGTATATTTTTATGCCCTTGTATGACAGTTAAGTGAACAGCATGTAAGCATTATGACAGCACTACTAAACTGATATATAGTTTGATGTGCTTATGCAACTGGATGTGATGAGATGATACTTGTGTAACTTGATTTTCTTTGTGGCTTTCTGCCTCTCTATTCATGGGATACACCACCATGTAGGGGTACGATGCAAGAAACCCTAGAGGAGGGTCCCCCCCTTACAGGTGCCGTGGGAATGATTGCTTCGGCTACGGGTAATTTAGGAAGAAGCCCACAGGTAAGAGAGATGAGCTGCTGGAGGAGGAGGGGTAGATGATGGAAAACAAAAAATGAATCCTGGAGGGGGCCAGGATGAGTGACCTTTTAAGCCTAATGGGGAAGTGACGTTGTTGCTCCGCCCATCTAACCTTGGGCTTAAAGCCCTTCCATTCAATGTACTTATGAAACTGGATGTGATGAGATGATGCTTGTGTAACTTGATTTGCTTTGTGGCTTTCCACCTCTCTATTCATGGGATATACCACCCTGTAGGGGTATGACACAAGGAACCCTAGAGGAAGGTTCCCCCCACAGGTGCCATGGGAATGCTTGCGTTGGCCAAAGGCAAGTTGGAAAGAAGCCCAAAAAGAATACCCAAAGGTGTCGAGTTTCAAAGAGGTGAGGATAATGAATTAATTCTGAGAAGATGATAAGGGCTGACTTCCTAAGTAGAGAGGGGAAAGCCGGGGCCACCATCTGCCTCTATCCAACAGCAGAACCTAACTAATTAACCGAAGAAAGCACTAACTCTAACTAATATTATGACCATTGGCACGTAGGAGAGGAAAAAAAACCTTTGAGGAGGAAACCTCTGGGGATCCAAGGTCTAGGTCACCTTTCCTCCAGGCTGATGACGTTTGATTTGAGGACGTATATCGTTAAAGAGAACGGTTCATTATTGAGAGGGATATGAGTAGGGAGGATGATGACGAAATAGGGAGAAAAAAACAAAGAAGCACAGATCAAGAAGGAACATGTGGCAGCAGATACTCGAGAGGGGTATGCCCGAGTAGTCAATGGGAAGGAGTAGATCCATGTAGAAGTCAGAGGAGCAAGAGATATCCAGATGTGCTCACAAGGAGACTGAGGATAATGTGGACTGACCTGATTGAGCAATGCGAGGGAGTAGACACTGAGACCAATGAGGCATGCTTGATTATGTGATGTGAATGATTAGACCCTGAGGGTGGAGTTGATGAGGTAGCACAGGATTCAGTGATTAGACCTTTGTCCGGAACTAGATGCTCAAAACTGAAAGAAGAAGTACAATGATGCCAAGAAGGCATGGATGTGTCTGGAACCAGATGGCAGAGAAGACATGCATGAACTGAAAAATGAACTTGAACTATGGTGGAGAACAGCCAGCCAGCCCTTAGCAAAGGGCAATAGACAGGAAGGCATGTCCTGGGGAGGAGATGGAGTCAATTCAAGGTAGCAGGGGTAATATGGAAGAGGGAATGCTGATTGAAGTCATGAACCTGAAGACACATGACTGGAGGGCTGTGGTTCAATGAGGTGGCATAGGAGTCATGAGAGGTACGTCCAAAAAGAAATATTGAATGCAGGCCATGAAGGGATTGAATCCATGATGGCCAGTACGGGAGCCAGACTGAGGCAGCCGAGCTAGGCTGATTGGGCAGCCAAGGCATATGAATTCAGTGATGCAAATAGATGAGCAGGTTAGTGCGAGGCATCAAGGAGCTGAGAGAGCATAATGAACTGGAACAAGTTAGATAGAGACAGGTCAAGCGAAATGGCAGTGTATCGCATGCTGGTGGTATGCTTGATCGAGTGATGTGATGAAGTATGCTCCTCAAAAGGAGGTAGACTCTGAGGCGATGAAGGCCTGACCTATTTAGAGGTCAGATGAGCCAAAGATACCAGCTGTGGGCAGCTGTTCGAGGAGAGCTAGTAGATGAGGTGCTGGAATAGACCCACAGGAAGGTCAGATGAAGACCGGACAATGGCGAAGACCAGACAATGGGTAACAGGTCAGGGTACTGAAGAGCAAAATCATCACCTGCCGAGAGAGCTGAGGAGAGGGAGCAGAATGAGTGTACCCAGAAGCATTAGTATTTGATGTGGGGGAATAGACAGGTAGGCACAAAAGAAATATCAATTGAAGGCCATGAGTGGAGCGAATCCTGGATGGCCGGTACAGGATGAGAACTGCAGGAGTGAGTATGCAGAGTTGATGGGGGTGAGCAAAGCCATGATTGGATGGACTTCTTGATGGCTGCTACAAGATAATAAGTGGAAATGAGGACCAAAGTCTTAAATGCAGGATAGGGCCAGATTTAGGAAGGGAAACCACAAAAGAAAGGAGCAGATGAGAAAGGAGGGAGAGCAGCAGAACAGAGCAAATGGTGCAGCTGAGAACTAGGGGGGCAACAAAATGATGCTGCAGGACCCCCCCCAGGCAGAAACGAACCTCGAAAAGTGTACACAATAGACTAGGATGAAGAAGTGCCAGCAAGGAGAGCAGGGCCTGCAATTGCAATGGTAGGGAGACTAAGCTAAAACCTAGCTTGTCACTGACCAAATGAACACATGGAAGCTGGCAGAGGGTTCCAGTGTGAAATCCCCCGATCCTTGCAAACACAGGAACCCAGCACTCCAAAGGAATGCCTCTGGTGTCGGTATCAGGGCAAGGTGAAAGAGAAACAATGCTAGGCCACTGGATGGACTGGTAGACAGATTAGCCAGGTAGGGCTGAGCAAGTAGACAAATAATGTAAGTTCAAGACACCGAGCATTGGGCCATGCAAATGAAAAGAATAGCAGACCAAAGGGCATACTTTCCCTCAGCTGGTGATGCAAAACATGTAATATGGTCCTTCTTCTGTGCTCCAAGAAAAGAAACAAATAGCTTGGTATCCATTTGAAGATGTATTATTGCCTCCAAGAGAAATAGCCAGTCTTCCTCCTAGAAGATGTAAAGACGCCCCACACCCCTGTCTGCACCTCGGAAAGTACTAGCCGCTTCTCCGGGCCCCCACACGGAGGGCAGTTTGAGCACCACAATTTATTTTTTGCCATAATGAAATTCAACCAGTACCAGGCGGCAGCAGTAAACTAAATAAGTAAGTGTCCTTACACCATGACGTCTCAGCTGTCCGAGCTCCTGCAGCCTGCTCAAACGGTTCGTGGAGGCATGCACAGGATAGACCATGGCCGTACAGTGAGACCAGCCAAGCTGGGAACAAGTGCCACTCGCATGCACTCATAACAAACAGCTTCTGTGTAGATGTGGATGGCAGCTGACAGGCAAGACCAGAGAATTACACCTTGCAACCACGGGCAACAGATGCCGGGCATGGCTGAAGAAGTAGCACAGAAGTGTGAGTGTGGCAGGGAGGGATGGAGACAGAGGCGAGCAGGAGATACAGAGGGGAGAGACAGGAGGGAGCGAGGCAAGGAATGAAGGGAGGGCCATAAATGAGCAACAATGGGGGTGGGGGCTGACAGGAAGAATGCTGTGGTTGAGAAAGGGACAGAATGAAACACAAGGAGAATGAGCAGTGGGGAAACAAGGAGAGGGACGAGCAGGAGGCCAGAGGAGCCAGAAGAATGGGGAAAGCATGGAGGTAGGAGGAGCAGCGCCTCCAGCCAGAACAAAAAATGAATCCTGGAGGGGCCCAGGATGAGTGGCCTTTTAAGTCCGATGGGGGAGTGATGTTGTTGCTCCGCCCATTGAACCTCAGGCTTAAAGCCCTCCCATTGGTCTGGCTGTACCTGCCTCCCTCCCTCTGACAGAATACTGATAGCCTTAGTGGCCAAAGAAACAGACTCCCATGTCTGGCCTCCACACACAGGGACTTACTGACCCCAACTCTTATAAGGCTGTGCCCCTATTTAGACTGGTAGCTCCAGTTACTCCTGAGCCATCTTCTAGATGCTCTTGACAGGACTGGATCTGCAAGGTCCCGGCAACCACCCTTGAGGGCCGAATCTCCACTCTTCCTGTTGTGCCATCTGTTTCTCATTCTCTCTCTGGGGTTCTCAGAGCTTTCTTAGGAGACTCATTCTCTTGGCAAATGCTGGTGGAATGCCAGAGACCTGGACAGGGACCAGTGCCACCAGGACCCAGGGACCCTGCCTCCATCCCTGGAATGTCAGGCCCCTGTATAGTTCATAGCCAGAGGCAAGACTCCCTTCCTGTTCTGTCTCCTGGGTGCACAAAAAACAACTCGCTCACTGGCCTCACCTTCTTGCAGGCAATCGGGGGAGGGCATAACCATGAATATTCATAACAGAACGTTCCTGCTTCTGTCTGAGCCAGAACATCCTGTACACAAACCTCCAGGAATCCTGTCAGGAAACATACAAGGGGACCCTCTAAAGGACAACTGTCAGGGTCAGACTTAACCCTTCAAGAGCACTCTAGTAACTGACCTTGAGCTGAGTGAAAACAGAAGCTGATTACACTTACAGGGCCCACTGTTGCGCTGCATGTCCACCAAAACTGCTAGTGTCCAATGGCAGTGAGCAATTTAACAGGATCACAGTTGACACCTCACCTTGATCCCTTACCTGCAGAAGATCATTACACACCCTGATCAGAACCATCCCTGTGCTGTGGCTCTGGTTGGTAAAATCTTGAGTGTAAGGGCTTGAAGAGATTATCACGTTCCAGGCAATCCCCCAATTGCCCTGCCAGCATCTTGTCTAGAACTTTTGTCACAAATGGAAGGCTAGAGATTGACTGATAATTAATTGGATTATCAGGGTGAAGGGCTTTCTTTTTAAGGAAGAGACTAATGATGGCCTTCTTTAAAGCTCTAGCATTGATGTCCTCTCTCAAGGAAGTATTGACAATACTAGGTATGGCCACATGTAGGTCCATCTCTCCAGCTTTTATCAGCTGGGGTGGAACTGGCTTCGGTCTGCATGTGCTATAGCATAGTCTGGAGACCACCTGGGTGATCTTTTCCACATCCACCTGGTCAAACCTATCTCAACATACTAAATGCTCCTGCTCATTGCTTTTCTACTGCTATTAATCTGGACCTGACGTATGATAGGAGACCTGGTCCTGGATGCCGACAATCTTGGGTTTCAAGAACAGATTTAGCAATTCCCAGTTCTTTCAAGGAATCCTCCTCCTCTTTTCTCTGCAGACACGTTCAGTATGATGAAATAACCTGTGTACGGTATGAAAAAGTGAAGCCAGTCTTTCTTTCTCTTCTCCTATGAGGGCCGAAATGTATTTATCCCTCTCATCCCTCCTAGCCGCCTGCTAACTTTCATGAGTAATCAGGACACTTTTAGTCATGATCCAACCCCAAATCTCCTTCACTTGTGCTCTGTCTTATGCGTTTGCACTTTCAAATGTTGGCACTCTTTAGAATACCAAAGTGTGCTTTGCTGCAAAGTTACAGTGCATATATGGACTGGCACCTGGGAATCAGTTGCCAACATAGGTGCACGACTGTATCCCTTTACAGTAGTGGTGGATCCCATTGTAGATGCATCTACCAGACACAAGGTGGCAGCCCTGAGATAGAAACTCACAGGCCAAGATATTCAGACTGCGCCTGTCAGGGGCGCAAGCCTGGGCACAGCGCAACTGGGATGTGCCGGGGTCAGAACCAGTCGATATTCAACAGTGACGTGCCATGGCGCAGCACCATTGAATATGGCAAGGTCAGCGCAAATACTGTGCCTGGTGCAGTAGCACTGCGCTAACGCAAGCCACAGATAAGGAGCACGGGGATGCGCCAGCACATGTGCAGTTGCACTAGGTGCATCACCCGAGATATTCAGCAAGGGGAATGCAAATGAGGTAATTAAATATGCAAGGTACAAATGGGGCCATTTACATGTCATTATGGCCTCATTTGCATGCCTTGCGCAGGGCAGGCCGGCAACTTACGCCTGGTGCCCAGCACGACATGTGCTGTGGGGATCCCAGGGCATCCCCCATCCCGTATCCACAATCACATGGTATAAGGTACTAAAGAAAGCCCTGGTAGTCTAGTGGCCCCCTCCCTCCAGTGTACCCGATCGCCAGATTATGCCATTTTGTAAGTTCCTGGTAGTCTAGTGGTACCCCGCCACCCATTGCTGCGATCGCGGAACAGCACCATATCATGATGCCCTGGTGATCCAGTGGACCCCCCACCCTTCCCACCCACAGCACCCTTACCCCATGCTTCCTCCCGTGATCGGCGGGCAGCAGCGTGGTATCTGCGGTGGGTTGCAACTGCCCACCGATGATGGGGAGGGAGCGGGTGGGCAATGTGTGCTGTGTGGGTGGAGGGGTGGGGGTGCCACTGGATCACCAGGGAATCATGATATGGCGCAGTACTGTGATCGCAGCAATGTATGGGTGGGGTACCACTAGACTACCAGAGACTGACAAAATGGCATATTCCGGCAATCAGGGACATGGGAGGAAGGGAGGACTTTAGACTACCAGGGAAATTCAAACATTACAGTGATCGGGGCATCGGGAACTCAGGTGGGGGGTCCACTGGACTACCAGGGATATCTGTGTGCTTGTGGATGGTGTTCTGGGTAGGCAGGTGGCCACCCACGGCTGGCGGCTGCTGTGTTGCACCCTGCAATACAGCGGGCCACCTGTGGGTGGTCGGGAGTTGTTCCCAGTCTTCATGGGGGCTAAATTTTCAGCCCTTTTATGCGGCACACTGCAGGGTTGTGCCAGCACATGCGCCGCACATTCCAGGCTGAATATCGGGATGTGCCGCATATGCATGGGCACGCCCTCCGCATCTACATCGCATACTATTACATTGTGCCCAGGTGCATCAGGATTTGTGCTGTGCCTGGCTGCCCTTTCAATATCCCGCTGGGGCACAATGTGGGGTTGCACCAGCACAACTCTGTTGCACCATATGCAACCTTTTTGAATATTTCGGCCACAGTATATTGGTCTAACCAAGTAACTTGATCCACTAAAGTATTCTCAGCATCCAACCCTGCGACAAACACCAGGTCAAGTGTGCAGCCCCTTTTTATGCATCATTGAGGTAAATCACCTGCTTGAGACCCAGAGACGTAGTGGTCTGGAGGAGTTTGTTAGTGAAGTTATCAAAATGGTCATTGATCCTTGCATTGAAATCATCCAGTTAAGGTAATCTGTGGGATTCCAATGGAATAGACAGCAGTCACTCAGCAAACTCCTACAGGAATTCAATCTTACTCCAAGGAAGGCAATCCTGAATTTCAAACTGGCAAAGGATGAAATTTCCACACACTCCACAGTCTCCAGTTGTTACCTGGTGAAACCATGAGTTGCAGCTCACTTCTAAATGTGAAGGCCACCCCCCCCGCATGCCAGTCTTAGACGACACGAGGGGAACCTATTCATCTAAAACTGGTCCAGAGCTGGCTTTCAACAAGATTTCTGTGATACACACATCAGTCCCAGAATCAGAGATAAGGTCTCTCATGATTACTGTTTTATTTACAACAGATCTGGCTCTGCAAAGCAATACTGAAGGTGGTGGAAATGTAGTGCATTATCCCAACGTAACCTCCCCAATGTGATGGAACTTGGGGAGGGGTCTGAGGCAAGCTAAATCTATTCCTCACCCACTCCCTGTTGATGTCTCATGACCTTCATACCATTTACACTGCAGCAGTTCTGATTCAGGGTGATGAACGATCTACCATATCCTCCTGTCTCCTCCATCCGTGGCATTCAACCCTGAAAAGGGCACTACTGCAACAGCTGCTGGGGAACAAACTATAGGTTGCCTACCTAGGTACAGGAAAAGTCACAGTAGATCATGGATTGGGAGTCAGTGGCGGAGTTGAACTGTATTAGGATTAAGTGGGACTGGGTGGGTTGGGCAAGGGAGGGGGTTGATTTAAAAGACAGTCTCAACTCTAGGTACAGTGCCAGGGACTGGCAATTTTTTCCAAACTTTTCTTTCTCTGCCTGCTGCTGGGCAGCCCTGTTCTGACCAACCCTCTCACCCTGTCACCCACCTTCTCCAAGTACTTACCCCTGCTGACTTTGTTCCCCCATGGTAGGTACCACCTCAAGCAGTCCATGGGGAGCACAACTTCCATGACAGGGTAAGTATCCAGTCTGGAAGGTGGGTACCTGGTTAGCAATGCAGGGCCTGCAGGGGATCAGGCTTCATGCTGCCATGCAGGGGAAGTGCAGCTGAGTGTAATGGTACAATTGCATGACGTTTGCAAGTATTGACATCTGGAGGCTTCCCTCAGTCCCCTAAAGCAGCATTTGCCATGCTGCCACACAGCTTCTTCTGAGTGGGAGGCAAACAGCAGAGGACAGAGTTGCCCCCTCCAAAGGAGGAGTGCTGTCCTGTCTGATAGTCAGTCACTCTTTCCATTACCAGAACCTGCAACCAGAGCCCATTCCCAACCACAGGTCACTAGCATAGTGAGCAGATGCCCTTCCGCTGTGCTGCCTGGCTGTTTACTGGCAATTTTTCATGTGAACGGGAAGGGGGGGATGAAGGGAGGTAAATGACTGGAGATTGGGGGAAGGTGGCCCAGGAACTACTGTAGTACTAGCCACTCAGACACAGTTGGATGGGTGTTCATTTTTTTTTAATTATTTGTCTTGCTATTGACCCTGTGAACTGTGAACCTAGTTAGACTATGGTGAACTTTGCTGGTTCAAAGTATAAAGTTGGTGTAAGGGACAAGCACCCCCCTGTGTCTAGGTAAATATGGTTGTAGTCTCCTCAGAGGAGCATCTCACCTTATATCATAGAGACTGTACCTGAAGAAACACTGCTACAACCTCACATGTGGCACATTGGAGTAGGGGTACTATAACTAATACAATGGGGCACCAGTCAGCAAGAAACCACACACAAATTGAACTCAGACATGGTGCTGGGATCAAGTGAGTGTATTTACTTTGTGTCTGAAGAAGGTACACAGTCCAAGGGCATTTCTCTGTCTGTTACTCCTCCATACCTTCCTTCCACAGTATAGTAATAACTGCATCTCACTGCATGTACCCTTCACACCAAACTGGAGCTCGGGTTTCTATTCCCACCATTCCAAGACAAATCTCCATTAAAATACTTCCCACATTAATGTTTTCAGGTTTACCTTTGCACTTGAGAAGCATAAATATTTACATTCATAAATGGATATAGTCCAAATACATTTACACTTAAAACACATCCCTAACCTCCCTATGGGGTTCCTGGAACCCTGGCATTCCCGAGACCAGTTGTGCATGGCACGCCTAAAAGGTAGGGTAAGCACTATTTCTGGGCCAAATCCGTGCCTGCATATGTCTTATCCTGCCCTTGGAGGACAATATTAATATGTACAGCAAGATAGCAGTATGGCAGTACTACTAAATTGCTGGTTGGTTTGGCTGTACCTGCCGAGCTCTGACAGTACAGTAACAGTCCTAATTGTCCAAATATACAGGCTCCCATGCCTAGTCCCTCACATCAGGACTTACGGATGCTGATGACCCTTCATTTGGCTACCTACCAGGGTGAACATACTATGATACCTAGGTTTTTTACTGTGTCCATTAGCATTTCTATTGCAAGGACTACCTACAGTTGCCCATCATGAACTGATGCTCCATTAACACTTGAGCTCTGCCAATACTTCTGGCAGGAGTGGATCTGCAAAGATCCCAACAACCACCCTTGAGGGGCAGTGCTCCACTCTCCCTGGTGTGCCATCTGGTTATTGGGTGTAGCTAGGGTCCTTAAGGACCTCCAAGGAGACCCATCCTCTTTGCGCCTGCTGGTGGAACTCCGGAGACCTGGACAGGGACTAATGCCACCCCAAACCAGGGACCCTGCCATCATGCCTGGGCCCGCAGGCCCCTTCCTGGGTTGCAACTGGTGGCTGGACTCCTTGCTCTGTTTTATCTACCTGGACACAAAAGTCCTCTACCTTGATGCTTTCCTCCCCCTCTTATAACATTTTGGGGGAATTCAGGACAGTTTCCTGCTTCTATACGAGTGGGAACACTCTGTACCTCAAACAACCAGACATTGAAAGAGCCCCTCTAGAGGACAATTCTCAGTTCAAACTTAACCTGCTGGGAGTACTCTAGTAAATGGCATCAAGCTGAATGAAAAGAGAGACTGCAGGTAACATTTGCATGGTTGAACTTTGGGAGGTTCCAATATCACTAGTGTTTACTGTTGTTCAAGTACAGACTACATTTAAGTGATTCTAGCAAATGGAAGAGAGAAAGAAATAAGTGCTGTACTGATTTCTTTCTGTCTTCTCTGTGTTTGGGTTCCATAACAGATTCATGTAATTTTGGATTTTTTCCAGTAATGAGCTATGATTTCAACAGCAAATGCCTTGACAGAAGGAACAGCAGTGAGTTTTAAAGGAGTTGTCAGTGAATTATACAATTAATTTTGCAGGCATTTTAGTACTGGAACTGCATTAGCAATGCATTCACAATGAAATGGAACATTTTAAGTAGCCAGCTTTAAACACATGGGGGATGGGCGATTTTCGTAGTGCGTCTGTTCTGGATCCACCTGCTCCATCTTCAGTGTGGACTTACGGCCATAGAGGTATACCAGACATTAACTGTTCTAGACATGTCCTATGGGCGTCTGCATGTCAGACGTGGATTTTCCCTTGCATCAGTAAATTGTCACAAAGCCGATTTGTATAATTTATTGAAGTAATATGCTACAAAACATGCTTCACTGTTTCAGATTGCCTGCTGCCTTCAAACATAGCTGCAGGCAGTGTGGACCACATACCCCTTTTGCAGACGTGGCCAGATCTTGCACCTGCATCTGTGTCAACGGGCTTTGAAAATGACCCTAAAAGTCTCTTTAGCTAATGAGTTGGTAATGTACTGTAAAGTTGTTTAGATGCTGCCTGTACTGTACATGGGAATGGTGGCACTATCTAAATATAAGCTATAATAATACAGTGCCCTATAGTGCTGAGGAGTTGCATCATCGGTGCCCTGTAGTTGTGATATGAGAGAAATAGAAAAAGTCAAATGTGATACCTAACCTCAAAACAAATGGAAATTTCCACTTTGTGGAATGATTAGAGCTGCTGCCTTTTAGATTCCAGGTCCCATGTTCAACTGGCAGCAAAGCATACCAGGTTACTGTTGATGTCAGTAGCACTGTTTGAATAATGTAAAGTATTTCTCAAATACCATGAATAGTACATTATTCATTACTCAGATACAAATTAGAAATAGTGGCACTGTTCGTGTCTAATCCTATTTGGGAAATAATAAAACCTTAAAAATACAGCCCCCCTAGTCCCCCCATCCTCTGCAACAGTTCAAAACTATAACCCCCCATCTCCCACCCTCTACTACAGTTCTAGTCCCATTCTCCTCATCCCCAGCACTCAAAAATTCTAGTTTAAAGAAATAAAACTCCCACAATTGTTGGCCAGCACAAACCTGCCCACTTACATGGACAGTTGACGTTGCATCTCTAATGCTTTAATGTAAGAAAGAAATCAATATTTTCCTCCCCTTTGACAGCAGCAGTGCAGCACCCAACAACACTCCTATCATCCTTCTTCACCCCTGGTGAGACAGAAGGTGACAAGAGAGCAACCCCCCACCCCCTTCATGGCCAGCCACCTTGTATGAATGAAAGCATTCAATGCTTGCTCACATAGTAAAACAGCTGATCATGTGTGCAGCTGTTTTACTATGTGAGCAAATGTGAGAGTGCTTTCATTCCCAGAAGGTGGTGGCCACAGAGGAGGATGGTTTGCTGTCTGATCATCTACTGTCTTACCTGGGGTGGTGGTCTTTGAGTGCTTGGTGGAGAGGAGGGTGGGAATGTTGTTTGGTGCTGCACTGCTGCTGTCAAAGATGGGGAGAATTTTTTTTTCAGTTAATCTTTTTATTGAAGACTTTAAACATAACAGTAATATGTAAGTAATCTGCGTATTAAACTGTGTAATGCATATAGAGCTACAGTTATTATAGTGTACTACTGTAATATGAAGAAGTACTAGCACAGCTGAAATACAGTGGTCATAAGGGCACTATAGCTTCCCCCCCAGCAATGTATGTTAAATTGCTTGGATGGGTGGGGAAATGGTAGACTCTGAGCATAGCGCCCTATGCTCATTTACTTATTTACTGGGTTAGTGCGCTGATGCCAAGGACTATGCACAGGCATGACCTGGGCCATAAAGATGGCACAGTAAGTGATACATACAATACAAAGCACAGGTTAGAGAAAAGAAAGTAGAATATGTGGTATACAGGAAGTAGGATACATGGAATACATTGAATGGGTGGCTAAGTAAATTCTGGATGATTTCCCATCCTTCTTATATTGATTGGAAAAGGGGGGATTGCAGTGAACTGACAAGCGTTAGGTCAGCAGATGTGTTGGTACTTGTCCGTGATGTCTGCCATTCTGTGCAATGTTTTCTCAAAGGTGGCTAATTAGAAACATAGAAACAAGACACGGATGATAGAAAAATACTAGAGGGCCATCCAGTCTGCCCAAGTTCCCTATAATCCCTGGAAGCTGTTGTTTCTCCAGGGTACTAACCCTCCTTGTCAACTCTCTATTCTCCTCCCTGGTCCTGTTGCTCCAGGTAACCACTATTCCCTCTATTGTGTCCAAGCCCTAACATACTAAAATGCCAGAAGAATAGGCCTAACGGTCTTTCGTTTCTGCTCATTTGGTCAGCCCCCATCCTGGGAGCTGACCTTGCTGCCTCCCTCGCCTTCTCTGGCTTCTCCCTTCCCAGTTCCGGATATTCTCTCTGCTTTGGATTTTGCTTCCAGAACCCTGCCCTGTACCTGCCCCACCCCTCTTGAACTCCTCCACTGTCTCTGCCTCCACCAGCCCCCTAGGCAGCGCATTCCATGGCTCCACCACCCTCTCAGTGAAGTAGCACCTCCTCCTTTCTCCCCTGAATCTTCTCACCTCCAGCTTCCACCCATGCCCTCTAGTGGCCCCCTCCTGCTTCCTTCAAAGCTCCCTGACTGTTCCTCCCCTATTTACCCCCTTCATGTACCTGAAGATCTCTATCATGTCCTCCCGGTCCCTTCTTTCTTCCAATGTGTACATATTTAGCTCTTCGAGCCTCTCCTCATAGGTCCTGTCCCCCAAGCCCAAATCATTTTGGTTGCCGTCCTCTGGAACCTCTCCAGGAGTTTAATGTCCCTCTTTAAGTGTGGCTTCCAAAACTGCATGCAGTACTCAAGTTGCGGCCTCACCAAGCAGTTAAACAGAGGGAGTATCACTTCCCTCCTTCTGGAGATGATCCCCCTAGCGATGCATCCCAGAATCCTGTTGGACTTGACTGCTGCCCTCCTGCAAGTCTCCAAGTTGTTCATCTTGACATCCACCACCACCCCCAGGTCCCTCTCAGCCATCGAGACTTGTAGCATTCCCCCAGGGTGTACACTTGGCCCGGGTTTCTGGCTCCCAGGAGCAGTACCTAGCATTTCCCTGCATTGATCCTCAGCTTCCGCTTTCTAGACCATCTTTTCAGAGCCTTCAGGTCCCCCTGTTGGGCCACCCTCACCTCCTCCCCATCCACCACTGCCCCCAGTTTTGAGTCATCCAATTTTGCAAAGAGACTCATCTCACTCCTGATACCTGTCCTTATGTCAGAGATGTAGACATTGAACAGGAGAGGCCCAAGGACTGATCCCTGTGGGACCCCACTAATGAACCTCCTTGGGGATGAGACTATCCCGCCATCTACGACCCTCTGGGTCTGGTCCTGGAGCCAGTTGCCTATCCTTCTGATCATCTGGTCCCCCACTCCCATTTCTCCCAGCTTATCCAATAGGCCCACGTGAGGAATAGTGTCAAATGCCTTGCTGAAGTCTAGAAAGAGGACGTCCACTGGTCTACCCAGGTCCAAGGCACTCGTCACCCTGTCATAGAACTCCACAAGGTTTGTCTGACACTATTTCCCCGGGACGAAGCCATGCCGTCTATTGTCCAGGCACCCTGACTTTTCCAGGTCACCCCTAGCCTCTCCTTGACAATGCCCTCCATCACGTTGCCCACCACTGACGTCAGGCTGACAGGTCTGTAGTTCCCTCCCACCTCCCGTGATCCCCCCCTTGTGGATAGGCACTACATGTGCCACCTTCCAGTCCTGGGGCACCCACCCTGTCCTCAGAGAGATGGTGAAAAGCTCCGCCAGGGGTTTCACCAGAACATCCACAAGTTCCTTCAGCACTCTGGGATATAATTTATCCGGCCCCAGTGCTTTCTCCATCTTAAGGGACCTGAGGGCTTCCCTCACTCTCTCTGCTGTGATTTCCACTTCCGCTACTTCTTCTCCCTGCTCAGCCTTACCCCCTCCTGCCAGTGATGCCTCCCCCTCTCCCCAGACCCGCCGATTGGTAAGTGTCCCCTCCTCAGTATCACAGTCTCCTCCCATGTATGATGCAGCACCACCATTTTCCTTGGTGAAAACTGAGGTGAAGTATTCATTTAGTACCTCAACCTACTCCCCCAGGTCTTGTGCCCATCTCTCTCCTGTTTTAATCCTGCTAATCTGCCCCTTCACCCTTCGTTTTTCCCCAATGTATCTAAAGAACCCTTGTTCCCTCTCCTAATTTCCCTGGTCAGGTTCTGCTCCTTCCTTGCCTAAGCCCCCCTCACCAACCCAGTGGCCCTTCTAGCCATCAGCTCGTACTCCTTTTGATCCCTTTCACTCCTTGAGCACTTGAATTGCCTATAGGCTGCCTTCTTTCCCCGCACCACCTCCTGGACCTCCCTGGTCCACCAGCAGGGTTTTCAGGCCCTACTGCATTTTCATCTTACTCATGCACAGGTGCTGGTAGAATTCTGCACCCATCTTCTGATGATTTCCCACCTACTATCAGGGTCCATGTCTGACCCAATCCCATCCAAATGCTCCTTAAGGATCCTTTCCATTTCCTTAAAATCCACCCCCTTGAAGTCAGTTACCTCCATCTTTGTGCAGCCTTCTACCCCTTCTAGGTCCAGGTAGAACCAGACCATGGCATGGTCATTCCCCCCCAATGGTTCCCTTACCTCCAGGCCCTCAATCTGTTCACTGTCTGCCAGGACCACATCCAGTATCTGTGTCTCCCTGGCTGGTTCCCCCACCTGCTGAGTTAGGAACGTGTCTTGAAAGACATCCAACACCCTCTGTTCCCTGGCCACCGAGGATATCATAGTCTCCCAGTCTGTTTCTGGCATGTTTAAGTCCCCCAACACCAAACCCTTCCCCTGCCCAGTCTGCAGTGTCTCCCAACATCTGCCACCAGACTCTCCTCCAGCTCCTCTGCCAGTGCAGGGGGTCTATACGCCACTCCTATTTTTACTCTTTTGCCCCACCTTGTTATCAAGTGACCCAAATTGTCTCCACGGTTCCCTCCGCCTCCTCTACTCCCCATATGCCAATGCAGTTTTTGACTATCATTGATAACCCTTCTCCCCTTCCCTCCCCCCTGTCCTTCCTGAACATAGTGTAACCCTCCAGGTTCAGGTCCCAGTCATGTCCTGCGGTGACCCAGGTCTTAGTGACCACTGCCACATCCACCTCTCCCTCAGTTAGTATCGCCTGGAGCTCAGGCATTTTATTGCTCAAGCTCCTGGCATTTAGCAGGACTACCTTCCACCCTTTCCCTATACTTCCATTTCCCCTACTCGTGTTCCCATGGGGATTCTGTTTTCCCCTGGTCTGCACTTTACCATTCAGCCTTTTCCCGCATTCCTCCAGCTCCCAAGGGGATTGGAGACAGAGTCCCTCCTCATCGCACCCCTCACAGCCTTTTCTCCCATCCCTCCCTTCACAAGTTTAAACCTCACTTTTCACCAATGAACCCCTCTATTTTCAACTTAGGATTCCTCCTCCAAATTGAGATGGAGCCTATCTCTAGCATACAGTTCCTTATCCTCCCAGGTCTCTCCCTATCCCCATCAACCCATACCCTCTGGCCTCACACCACTCCTTGAGTCACTGGTGTATCTCCCTAATCTTCCATTTGTGTTCCCCACTAGCCCTTGGCACTGGCAGGATTTCAGAGAAGGAAACTGTGCATCCTATGTCATGACAGACCCTGGCAAGCTCCCTGAATCTTGCCTGTATCTCTAGTTCGCTATTTCCCTCAATGTCATTTGTACCTAGGTGGACCAGTACATCTGGGGAACCCCCACAATCCTTTGCCAGCTGATATACCTTGTGCTTGGCCCTGTGCACCATTAGTCCAGGGAAGCATTTTGTTCTAACTGGCCAGGCTTCTCCCTTCCTATCCCATTTGATACCCCTGATCATAGAATCCCCCATCAGGAGCACTCTGACCGCTCCTTTTCCTCCATTTCCCTTCCCTTCCATGTCCCTCATCCTTTCTACTGGCCCCTTCACCCATCCAGCTCCTTGTTCCTCCCCCTATCTGGGTGCCACATGCTGCCCCCTCCTTATTTACCCTGGTCACCCCCTCCCCTCTGATCCTATGCCTCGCCTCCTTCTGAGTATCCTTCTGTACCTTGCTAACTCCCCCCTCACTGATCACGGCTGGTCCTTCTCCCCATCCGCTAAACTAGCCTGGCTTGTCCTCCCTTCCTTCCTGTCTCTGTTTAGTCCCTCCTTACTTGTCATGCTCCCCTGGCCTAAACCCTCAGCTCCCTTTACTGTATCCTCCTTGTACTTCTGGTCCTTCTCCTTGCCCTTTCCTCCCAACTGGTCCTTCTCCTTGCACTTTCCTCCCTCTTCCCCATGCCCCTCCTGCTCTGATTCACTGCTCCCCCCATTTTCCTGCATTCCAGGTTCCCACTGTTCCTCCTGCTATCCGGACCCTCCTCCTGCCCCCACTCCCTTCCATCTCTAACCACCCCTGTCATGGCTACATCACCCCCTCATCCTCAAGCAGAAGAAGAGAATTGAAGTGGTTACTGAGCGTAAGGTCCAATCCACCTCCCTGCCTTGCTTCCTTCTGTCCAGCCCCGGCCATCTGCCTACTTCCCTGAGAATGTTGCCCTCTGACCCCCCTTTGTGAGGGTCCCTAGCTACCTGCCTACTTCCTTGGTAGTGTCCTCCTTTTGGGTCCCCTCTTCCAGGGTCCCTATGTGACCCCCGAGTATTCTCCTGCACTCCTTTCCCTATGCCCCCACCCCTAGTGCTTGGTGCAACCCCGTGGGAGATCCCCTGCCCCCTTCCCCAACCATACCTCTCCCCTTCCACCAGCTGTCTCCTAATCCCCGCAACCTCCTCCCTAAGCTATACCAGCTGGTAGCACACTGGGCAACCACCGAACTTCCAGGCCCGGTACAGTATCATGGCTGCTCCACACCCTGTGCACCCCACCACACTCCCAAAGATGCCGGCCCTAATGACGTGTGGTCCCATCCCCCTCCAAGTAGGTTTCCTTGGGTGACCCACCAGATTCCCCACTAGTCCGAGATACACCCCTACTGCCTAATCAGGTCACCCACTAATCCTAGATACAGTCCCACAGTAAACCAGTAACCCTGTTACTAGGTGCAGTACAACACAGTAAACTTATAAGGGAAGTGAACAACTCCCTAAGCTCCTCTCTCCCAGCCTTTAAATCCAACCCCCAGTGGCTAGAACTACATGAGCTGCACCTGCAGCCTTTTCCTCCAATTGCAGGGCAGGTGTTCCCCATAAATTAGCAGAGCTCTGGGGAGGAGGGTGGGGAGGGTGGGTCTTGGGCCTACACCCGACTCTTGAGAGAGTGTATCAGCCCTGTGTCTGCCCCTCCAAGCCCTGCAGCCAAATAACCAGTCCCAAGCAAAATCCACCAAATAGGTTTTAAATCAGAAGAAATAGGCCTCTACCAGCACAGCCTATTACACAGTGAAACATCCAACAAATAAGCCCACTTACAGCCACCAAACCAGTTTTCAAACTTCCAACAGCCCCAAAAACAATACCCTGCTAGCCCCTTAGAAGTAAGAAAGAAATAAAAAATAACCTTCTACCAAGTACAATCCACAAGAAACCCTCTGAAAACAACAAGAAGCAGCTACTGTCCTGGAACACAACTGATCCTGTCCCCTTCCAGTTCCTTGAATCCCCTGACTGTTTTTGCACCCACCACATAAACTGACAGACTGTTCGAAGGTTCCACCACCCTTTCCTTAAAGTAATCCTTCCTTCCATCCCTCCTGAACCTACCTCCTGTTAATTTCCATTTGTGTTCACGTGACCGTGGATTGGTATTTCAGACTAAATAGTTCCCCACAGTTCACACTGTTACTTTCTTTAATGAACTTGAAGGTCTCTATCATATCTCCACTCTCCCTTCTGGTCTCCAGTGAGTACATATTTTGTGCCTTCAAGCACTACTCATAGGAGCTGCCCTGCTGGCCATGAATCATTTTTGTTACTTTGCCCTGCACTGTCTCCAATATCCTTATCCTTTCTGAGGTGAGGACTCCAGAACTGAGCGCAGTTCTCTAGATGAGGCCTCACCAGGGATTTGTAGAGGGAAAGTATTACCTCATTTCTTCTGCTATCAGTACCCCTCCCAGTACATCCCATCATCCTGTTAGCCTTGCTACAGGCCTTGTTGCACTTACTCAACTGCTTAAATGAGTTGCTAATGATAGCACTACAGATGAGGAACAGGATCTGGGAGTTAAGTCTCTCTCCTCCCATCCAGTACTCTGTCTTGGGGTTCTTTTTCCCTAGTTGCATTACCTTGCACTGTTTAGCATTGAATTTTAACTGCCAGACCTTTGACCACCCCTCTCACTTTTGTAGGTCTCACTACATTTCCTTTATTCCCTCATCGCTATCCACCCTTCCACATAGTTTTGTGTCATCTGCAAAGAGACACAACCTGCTCTGGATTCCTTCTCCAGTGTCACTAATGAACATGTTGAAGAGGACCAGACCCAGGACTGATCCCTATGGAACTCCAATCATAACCTCCCACTCTTCTAATTTAACCCCATTGGCCACTACCTTCTGCTACCTCCCTTCTAGCCAATTACCCACCTAGTTCACTATGGCTTTAGCTGCCATTCAGTGGCCTGCCATTCTGTCACTGTAGAGACCTCTGTGATTCATCACTTGCACAGGAGCAGACATTTTATCACCACGCCTAGAGTGACCAGACACTTGAGTACAGGTGATTGCTTTGGCAGTTGGGGTGGTGGTAAGACTGAGAAGAAAAAGTGGGGCATCAAGCTGGTTCCTGTCCTCCACAATGGTGCAGCACACCTGCTAGATACCGTCCCAAAATGCTGTGACATCCGACAGCCCCAAAGCATGTGAGTGAGGGGTGCCCCAAATGGTGACAGTGCCAGCACTTATCCTCCTGTAGGAGCCCCATTCTGTGGACAACATCTGGAGTACAGTGCCATCGCAGTAGGATTTCGTTCTGAATGAGATGACTCATTCCATCCTGACAGATAGAGTGTGTCCTAAGAAAGCATGCCTTTCATTCCACTTCTTCTATCTGGACCCTTAATTCCTGTTCCCACGCATGTTTGGAGGGGATAGATTGATCTGGCAGGACATCTGTGATACTGTACATCAGTAAGGTTTACCTATGCCATGGTGACACCAAAATCGGAGACATCCCTGACATCTACAAACACAATGCTGGGTGTCGGCATTGTGCTGTTGGTATGCCAGTGTGTTTTCTTCAGGGGGCTGTGCCCCCCCAACCCCCCATGTGGGGAGCTCTGCCCACCACACACCCTGGTATTTATATAACCAACTCCAGATCAGAGCTGTCTTGGGGAGGGGGCAAAACACTGGGAGATGCAGTGCTGGTTTCAGCAGGGACCATTACAGTGACCTGTCGATTTCTGTCACTGTAATGGTCTTTGCTGTAGAAGTTTTGTTATTCAGTTTGCATACTCATCAGGTAAGGAAACTGGCTCCCTCTCTTTTGAGCTGAGCACCTTTGACTATCAAAGCGAGACTGAAGTGTGCACTGCCTCATCAGGGTGCTGGGGCCCCTCATCCATCACCCTATTTCTGATCTGCAGATACCTGCAAATGTCTTGTTTATGAAGACTGTATTTGTTTTGCAAGTTGGCAAAGGTGTCCACATGATATCCATCAAGAGTGAGGATGTCTTGGACCAGCATAGTGCCCTTCTCTATCCAAGTTTTCCAGTTGGGGGAGTGGCCCTGATACAGAGGGTGTCATTGCCACACAGGGGTGCAAGTGAGAGGGGAGCTGGTGACACTTTGAGCAATTTGCACAGTTGTCCCCATGCTTTCACAGAAAAACTGATGATGGGTGCCCTTTAAGATGCTGAGGAACCTGTCCATCCATATAAGTAGATGGCGGTGCTAGGTGTCCGAGAGCAGCAGGTTTCTATACTTGGCCACACCATGGAGGCCTGTTGAATGGGAAAAAAACACTGAATGACTTGTCCCTGGATGAATGCCAGATGGTAGCCCTCTCACCATGGGAGTCTCTACACCCCTCTGGACCAACAGGTCCTATGTTTTGTGTGACTATATCTTGGTTGATTACCTTCCCACAGATAGGCTCCATCAAATCTGTACAACTTCTGGAACATTTTAAGCAGAATCAAAATGGGTAGGTGGGAAAGGATATGAGTGACTCTTGGTACCAGAATACATTTTAAGTTATCTATCTTGTCATTTAGGGACAGATTGAGCAGTTTCCATCTATCCATTTCAGTCTGTGTGGCTGTTAGAACTGGTGCCAGATTCAACTGCACCAGCTTGTTGTATGATGGTCCCAAGGTAAATGATGCCCTCCGTTAATCATTTAGGGCCTTTGTCGGCAAATAGCATTTCCTTGGTAAGTGAATGCCAGGGGAGAACCTCAGGCTTTTCTGGTTGATCCAAAGTCCTAATACTTCTGTGAACTGCTGCAGAATATCCAGAAAGGGGTCAAGGGTGTGCTGCCCATTCTATTGGAGGATAAGCAGATCATCAGAATAGAGTAAGGATGTACACTCATCGCTTCCACACCTAATACCCCTGAGCTGAGGGTGTGGCAAATGGCTATGGCCAAGGGTTCTAGTGCCAGGATGAATAGCAGGGGAGTCAGCAGGCACCCTTGTCTTGTTCCCTTCTGGAGTAGCAATAAAGGTGAGTGAAACATAGAAACATAGACTTTGACTGCAGATAAGGACCACTTGGCCCACCCAGTCTGCCCATTTCCCTACCTATTGGATAAGCTGCAGATTCTAGTTAACCAACAGCCTACTTCCTGCAACCCCCCCACTATAATTGCCTTATATCTGTCCCATGCATGTTTGAATTCCCCCACTGTTTTAGACCCCACAACCTCTCCAGGAAGGCGGTTCCATGCGTCCACCACTCTCTTCGTGAAAAAGAATTTCCTCACATTACCCCTGTCCTCCCTCTAACTTTAAATTGTGCCCCCTTGTTCTTACACATCTCTTTTTCTGAAAGATGCTACCCTCCTGGACTTTGTTGATTCCCTTGAGGTACTTAAAAGTTTCTATCATGTCCCCCCGTCCCTCCTTTCATCAAGAGTATACATATTAAGCTTTCTCAGTCTCTCTTCATATGGTTTCTGATGTAGACCCTGCACCATTTTAGTTGCCCTCCTCTGGACTGCTTCCACCCTGTCTATGTCCTTGCATAGATGAGGTCTCCAAAACTGCACACAGTACTCCAGATGGGGTCTCACCAACTGTCTGTATAGAGGGATAACCACTTCCCTTTTTATGTTTGCTTGCACGCATGTGCAAGAAACATAGTACCATCATCAGAGTTTTGGGAGGTGTGGCAGCCCTCCTCCAATTCAGTCAGTGTGCTTGCAGGCGTGGTGGCAGTTCTCCACTTCCTGCTGGAGCTGTCTATGATAGCTCCAAAAATGCAGTGGCATACAGTTGAAAGGGGGAGCTACGCTTCAGTGAGCAGCGATAAAATATCGCCTGCTTGCGCGCACCCCCAACACACACACACACACACACACACACACACACACACACACACGTAGAAAGTTTCAATAACCTAGGTCTTTAGGGACCTTGTTGCATTTATATGGTAACAATCCAAAAGGCTTTGAGGTCATTATTGACATCCAGTCAGCAACTGTAAATGAGAGTATTTCTGCCTTTATTGTTTCATGCACAAAAAATGTATGTTCATTAACTTTTAAAGTTTTATTTTGAAAGCGACGCAAGTTATACTGTATGAATAGATGATGTAGCTAAACTGCAGAACTCAGATAAATCCATAAATCTATTCCAGGTTCACCAGACAGTAAACATTAAGACCATATTGACTGGCAGCAACTACTGTATAAAATGATGGAACCGATTTATCGGTGAAAATCTGCTATACACAATAGATCAGATCACATCAGTCCTTCATTCACACTTTTGTTCAGATGTACTTTAACGGTAGAACTCCCTGCAGTGAGTGACCATTAGGTAATAATTGCAAGATCCATTGGTGAAACCTTTCACTGGGGCTAATGATATCAAATCCCACAGGACGCTGAAGGACGCTGACTATGCACACTATACTGGAGGGGTAAGAAACATAACAAGTTCTTTTTCTGACCAATCAGACAGGAAAATATCCTGAACACAAGAGCGAAAGGGAAAGCTCAGAATTCTCTATCTTCAGGAGCATTCAGAATGCAGAAGTCCAGATCAGGCTAAGAACTGCCCTAAATAAGAACTTTTTGGCTTTCATGTTGTAATATCTAAATAGTGTTTGCCTGCATTCCTCAAAGCAGTCTTTTGGGTGGGAATCAGAACAGCAGAAAACAAAACATTCCACATTAGGCTTGCCTTAGGCTTAAGACCTAATACTTAATACTTATCCATTTTAAATAGCAGTACATTCATACTACCGTATGAAGATCAGTTAGCATCATTTGCTTATCAGTTTACAGAGCAAATTGAATCGCTTGCCTTTCGTGACACATACTAAATTAAAAAGTCAAGGGGAAAAACATGCCATATGTTTATAAATCTATGCCCAAGTTCTGTCCAGTACCGACTACCCTCGTGTGTCATATCTATTCATCAGCCCTGTTCTCAAGTATTTGCCATACATGCTGTCCTAGTAACAACAATCTTCTGAGACTAATGAGAGGGGTACATGCGCAAGTCCTGCGTTAGCGCAGCTTCCTGACAATATGCACTATATGAACTGGCGATAATGGGTCTCCTCCTTCAGACTTTCTTCTCCACTGATCCATCTGTGCAGGAACTGATCAAGGTTTCTTATGACTCTTTAAAGTATCTCTGCTTGTCTCAGGGGTTGAAAATGGGGTGGTGGTGGGGAAGGGGGGATTTCTACAAATGAAGTCAGTAGAGGACAGTGGGTTTATTTACTTCTGTAATATCATTTACTGGCAACTAACTAATATATGGAACACACCTGAAACCTTTATTTACTAACAATTATTTGAAAACAAGAAATAGCGAACTAACACTTTACATGGGCAAAGTGCATTCTCCAGTGTGAATGGTTTCTGGGTGAATACTTAATGGGGGATGCCATCATTACAAGCTCCAGTGTTCTTTCTTTTGCTGACCTCTTTATATTCAATTCATACAAGCGTTGACCCAATAAATATAGCTAGCTTATTACATTTCGGTCCAATGTATACTTTTTAATTGCAGCAGTGGCAGGGGGTGGTGGCTTTGTAACGATGTCTTGTTGGACTTCCTTTAATAATAACAGAACTGCAATCTTTGAATGTGTAGCTTTTTTGGGGTCAAACTGAAGTCCATGCTCACCTCTGCGAGTTATTATATTTCGGGTGCTATCTGCAGGGTAGTAAATCAAGCACTGACGTCACTGCCGGGACCAGGTGCTGCAGCCCTCCATATCAACCCAGACCCCCTTCCACCTGGTAAGAAATTCCTATTCTTGTTTATTTATGGATAATATTATGCTCATCAGACCCATACCCATAACTCCAATGGTTAAGCTGTCGATGTGTTTAGTCAGTCAGCTAATTTACCAAAATGCTGTTTTATAACCGTATTGGAGGAATCTATTCTGCAGGCTATTAAAACCTATTGCTTGCTGGTTGAAATAAGGGATTACAGGTCTCATGAAATCCTAGTTTATGCAAACCTTGCTTGGGATGCTAAATACAGTATGTCCTTTTGGATGTGATGCATGCGATACAACCGTGAGACAAATCCAGTTTTTGATTCTATCAAGAAATCTTCTCCATGCCCTTGGTTCTTGCAAAATTAATTTTACGCATCAAGGCGAGGATCCCAAATACCGATTGATATTAAATGCAATTGGGTATGCAGGTTGATTGTTTAAAACAAGAGTTTAAAAAAATGGCTCAAAAATGCTTCCCCATGGTATCTGGGTGTGAGAATTTGATCAAGTCTAGTAATGTCTCCGGAGACTCCGAGCAAGCATGGTTTTAGCCAATGACAGTATTTAAATGAAGGCAGGAGCAACCAAACAGCAGGTAGAAATGTTTTTAAAATATGACCCAGGTATTTCAACCATATTTAGAGGCAATGATCTAGTTTAATTTTAAAACTTAAGTACTGTAGCAGTATAGGCAGCTGACAAAACTTGCTTGAAGAGATCCTTGACCTGGTGAACTTGGACCTGCAATGTACACCTTTGGGTGGAGTTCAGTTTCTTGCCATATCATTATGTGTGCTGCTAAATATAACCATCAGGTGACATGATGTGTACTATACAATGCCCTTTCACAATATGTTACACTGTAATGTTTTGTCGCATTGTTGTCATCTTCCACAACTCAGAATACACGATGCTGCATTTCAAAAAAGGCATTATCCAGAAAGGGGGGGAGGCCTTTGGTCAATCTGTAAACAAGGCAGTAATTTGTCTGTAGACCTGCATATCCTCCTGTATGTTAATTCTGACTGTACTAAATGTCTGGTTTGGGGCATCGCCTTCATAAAGCCACATTCCACCCCCGCTCCATCCACCATTTTCTCTACTGAAACTTGGGAGTACATTTTATGAACCTCATCTGTACCCCGCTTTGGAAACGCTCTTAGTGGTGGCACAGATTCTTTTTTTTCAGTATTACATTTTTTTTTTCTTTTTGGCAAGAGCACTTTATTTCATTTTCAGTTTTGGGGCAGATTTTTTTTTCTTGTCTTACGTATGACTGCTGTGCTGTGCTGGGACTCTCAGTTCCCTTTCAGTCCTTACAAAATGTTTGATACCTCTGTCCTAGACACGTCACAGACTGTCGGGCTTTGTTTTTACACTGTTGCCAAGTCCCTGATCTTGCTTTGCTTTTTTATGTTTTTTTTCTTTCGCACTAAAGTCCAGTTTAATTACTGGGGTATGCACTGTCTCCCTTTTTCTGTTACACTGTTGCAGTGCTGAGGCGCTCCATGTTGCTTTATCGCTGTACTACATGTCTCTTATTATGCTAGCAGCACACAAGTGAAGATGTCTATCTGCATTCAAAAGCACAAGTGGATTTTACCTTCTCATAACAAGATTGATTTGAACACATTTTATTTTCAGCACTTATGGCAAACCATTATTCCCCAAACCGATAATTCATGCAAGTAAAATGACCCATTATGTTTGCTTGCACGCATGTGCAAGAAACATAGTGCCATCATCCGAGTTTTCAGAGGTGTGGCACCCTGTCTTCCAATTCAGTCAGTGTGATTGCAGGCATGGCCACAGTTCTCCAATGAACTCTGCAGTTGTCTACGACAGCAGTTGAAAATGCAGTGCCGTACAGTTCAAAGAGAGAGCTACGCTTCAGTGAGCAGCGATAAGATATCGCGTGCTCATGCATACTCCCCACCACATACCGCGCGCATGTGCGTGCTCATGCTTCGCCCCGCGCACACTGTATGGCTGACGGGGTGCCCAATCCCCGCGGCTCTGCTCGCCCCCAACAGAGTTCCAGGTGCCACGCTGGGAGTCCACCCTAGCATGGCAACAGTTCGTATGCGGCTGCATGGGTGTCCAATCTCCCGCCGGCTTCACTGCCCCCAAACAGTTTTCCAGCTGCCATGCTGAGCCCACCCAAGCATGGCACAAGTCCCGTGTCATCTAAGTAAAAAAAAACTTCCTCATTGACCATCCTGACCCCTGCTCCCCACCAGCACTCCACCTCTGCACATCCTGCCTCCCCACACCCACACTTTACACCATACTTACCTCCAGAGTCTGGCGCGATGATCTTCGTGGACTGGGAACACGCCTGCACTCTTCAAAGCTGACCGCGAGCTGAGGAAATGCCGGTAAGCTGTATAATGTAATAAATTGTTTTTTTCCAACTTTGGTGCATATATCGAGCATTTTGGGAATTTTTTCACCAAATTTTCAACATGGGTTTTGGGACCACACCTCATGAATTCTATCACTGTCATTTTGTTAATCAGGCCGGAAGGTGATTTCATGGTCACTCGCTGAACCACCTTTCAATGATTTAATAAATGACAGTGCAATAAGTTCAAGAGGTAGGCCTCAAAAACCCCATGTTGAAAATTTGGTGAAAAAATCCCCAAAAATGACTGTTTCACAAGCATGCATTGCGCTGTTCCTACGCACGGTCATAAGTTCGTGAATTTTCTATATGTTCTCTCCAGATTTTCAACATTGCCATTTTACCACACTTCCTTATGAACAGTACAGCTGTCATTTTTCACATCTCGCCCAAAATGTGATTCCACTCATGTAGCGCACAATGTTGCAGTCGGTGTGCGAAATCAATGTTCGGGACAGATTAAGAAAATCAGTGACACTGTTCATGAGCAGATGTGTTAAAATGGCTATGTTAAAAATTTGGTGGAAAAAGTCTATAAAATGACTGTGTTACGTAGCAACCATTGCGCAGTTTCCACGCACTGTAAGTTAATGGATTTCTAATATTTTCAGTCCAGATTTTCACCACTGGCATTTTTCCACACTTCCTTATGAGCAGTACAACTGCCATTTTTCACACCATGGCCGAAATGTGTTTTCACACTTCCAGCGCAGAAATGTGTGGTCACTGTGGGAAATCACTGTTCAGGACAGATTAAGAAAATCACAGTGACACTGTTCATGAGCGGAGGTTCCAAAGTCCCTGTGTTGACAATCTGCTGTAAAAAAATCCCTAAACTAATTGCATTACGGGTGTGCATTGCCCGGTTTCTACACACGCCCGTGACTTCAGTTTTTTTAATATTTTCACTGCAGATTTTCAACATTGCCATTTTTTTGAACCTCCCCATTAACAGTACAGCTGTCATTTTTCATATCCTGTTCGAAATATGTTTTCGCACCGGTGGTGCCAAATGGCGTAGTCGCTATGCGAAATCAGCTTTCAGCTAACAAACTGATATTGCCACTGTTCATAAGGTGGGGGTCACAAAAAACCCATGTTGAAAATCTGGAGTGAAAATGCCAACGAACGCCTGAGGCATTAGGGTTTCCGACCATAATTCCCCACCTTGTAGAGATTGACAAGCATTAGTGGTGTGACTTGGGATTCTCACCTGTAATGCTCACACCATTCTACACCCTGTAGCCAGTGAGAGGCAACGAGGTGTGCCTTGGACTCTTTGGCCCCAATGTTCATCCCATTCTCCTGTACAGGATCCATCTCACTGTATTTCTTGATGGAATGGGGTGACCATAAGGGAAAAAGACCCCAAGAGACACTTCACTGTCATTCCTATTATGCAGCTCGCTAACTCCTACACTACCAATGCTAATGCCAGCAAGCAAACATTCGGCATTGACAAATGCTTGTTTTACTTGTGATGTCCCTCCCTATGCATCCCAGTATCCTCCTGGCTCTCCTTACTGACTTCTCACATTGCTCACCCACCTTTAGGACATCTGATATGACTACACCCAGATCCCTTTCCATTATTGTTGTCGTTAGTACCTCCCCTGCTATTGTGTACTCTTCTCCTGGATTTTTATTTCCCAGGTGCATTACTTTGCACTGCTTTGCGTTGAATCTAAGTTGCCATATGTCTGACCATTCCTCCAGCGTTGCCAAGTCCCTTCTCATCCTTTCTACCCCCCTTGTGTATCAACTCTGTTACAGATCTTTGTGTCATCCACAAAGAGGCATACCTTTCCTTCCAGACCCTCTGCAATGTCACCTATAAAGACGTTAAAGAGGACTTGACCCAGTACTGAGCCCTGAGGTACTCCACTAGTAACCCCCCTTTCTTCAGAATGTGTTCCATTCACGATTACCTACTGTGTCCTGTTGTGCAGCCAGTTTGTTATCCAGGCTACCACCCTGGGACCCACTCCCAGGCTGGCTAACTTGATTATTAATCTTTTGTGCGGGACTGTGTCAAATGCCTTGCTAAAGTCTAGGTAGACCATATCCACAGCCCCTCCCTGGTCTATTACTTTGGTCACCCAGTCAAATAAATCAATTAGATTCATCTGACATGATATTCCTGCTGTGAATCCATGCTGCTTTGGGTCCTGTGCCCCACTGGCCTCTAGGTACTCAACAATTCTTTCTTTCAGAAGTGATTCCATCATTTTCCCCACCACTGAGGTTAAACTAACAGGTCTGTAGTTTCCTGCTTCTGCCTTGCTCCCACTTTTGTGAAGGGGAATCACATCTGACCTCCTCCAGTCCTCAGGTACCACCCCATCTTCCCATGATTTGTTAAAAAGTGTGGTTAGTCGTGTCACTAGGTCCTCCCTTAGCTCTTTTAGGATTCTAGGGTGAAACCCGTCAGGCCCCATTTCTTTGTTCACCTTGAGTTTTAGGAGTTCTTTCAGTACTCTTTCTCCTGTAAATGGACTGGTGTCAACCCCACTATCCAGAGTGCTTCTACTGTTTGGCTTAGGTAACTCTTCCTCTCCTTCTTTTGTGAATACTGAGTAAAAGTATTCATTCAGTATCTCTGCCTTTTCACTGTCTCCCTCTGCCCACCTCCCCCTCTCCTTTATTAATCTTCACTATCCCTCCCTTAACCTTTCTATGCTCCCTGATGTACCTACAAAGGGTTTTATCCCCCTTCTTAACTGAGTTGGCTATCTTTTCCTCGGTTTGGGCCTTTGCTTTTCTGACTGCCTTCCCCACTTCTTTCTGCTTTAATTGATACAGTTCCCTGTCGTGCTCCGTCTGTGATTCCTTATACTTTTTGAATGCAGCCTTTTTCTCCTTAACCTTCCCTGATACCTCTTTTGAGAGCCATAGTGGGTTTTTTATTCCACTTTGTCTTCTTTATTTGTTTCACACAAAGGCTTGTTGCCTCCATGATGGCAGTTTTGATTTTTCTCCATTGTTCTTCTACCCCTCCTTTCTGGCCATTTGCTAATGCATTCCTCAGGTATTCACCCATTATGCCAAAGTCAGCCCTTCTAAAGTCCAGTATCCTTGTCTTTGTATGGCTTGTCGCTATGGTTGTGTTTATTGTGAAGCACACTATGCAGTGATCGCTTGTTCCCAGATGTCTACTGACTTCTAAGTTTGTGATCCTCTCTCCATTTGAGAGTACCAGGTCTAATATTGCTCCCTCCTGAGTGGGTTCCACCACTAGCTGTCTAAGGCATGCTCCCTGTAGGGCATCGAGAATGACCCTGCTCTTGGATGTGGCTGCAGTCCATGTCATTCAGTTAACATCTGGCATATTCATAGATACATAGATACATAGATACATAGACAGTGTCGGCAGATAAGGGCCTATGGCCCACCTAGTCTGCCCATTTGAGCTTGTAAGTTCAGTTTGTTTTCCTAGAAGTCTATTTCCCCTTACCCCTGACCTCTAGAATTCCTTTATGTCTATCCCATGCATTCTTAAATCCCGTGATTGTTTCAGCCCCCACCACTTCCTCTGGCAGGGTGTTCCACTTGTCCACCACCGTTCTGTGAAGAAATTCTTTCTCATGTTTCCTCTGAAACGTCCTCCCTTCAACTTCATCCCATGCCCTCTAGTCCTGAAACATCTTTTTTGCTTAAAAATAGTGTTTTCCTGCACCCTGTTCCTCCCTGTAAGATACTTGTATGTCTCTATCATATCCCCTCTCTCCCTCCTCTCCTCCTGGGAGTACATGTTCAGTTCCTTCAACCTGTCTTCATAGGACTTGTGATGCAACCCATGCACCATCTTTGTTGCCCTCCTCTGAACCTTCTCTACCCTGTCTATGTCCTTACGTAGGTATGGTCTCCAGAACTGTACACTGTACTCCAGGTGGGGCCTCACTAGTGTCTTGTATAGCGGAATTATGACCTCCCTTTTCCTGCTGGTGATGCCCTGCCTATACAACCCAGCATCCTATTTGCTTTACCTGATGCCTTGTCACACTGTTTCCCTACCTTGAGGTCATCAGAGATGACAACCCCAAGATCCCTTTCCTGCTTGGTGCATGCTATATCCTCACCCCCCAACTGATATATCGTGCCAGGGTTTTTGTGCCCCATATGCATTATCTTGCACTTCTTTGCATTGAATTTCAACTGCCAAACCCTTGACCATTCTTCAAGTTTCTGCAGGTCCCTTCTCATTCTGTCTACACCCTCTGGTGTGTCTACTCTGTTACAGAGCTTTGTGTCATCAGCAAACAGTGAAATTCTGCCTTCTAGATCCTGTGCAATGTCACTGATGAAGATGTTGAATAGGACCGGTCCCAGCACTGATCCCTGTGGTACCCCACTGGTCACTCTTCCCTCTGTGGAGTGACAGCCATTTACCACCACCCCTGTGTCCTGCCACCCAGCCAGTTACCTACCCACCACACTACTGTCCTGCCCACACCCATATTCCCCAGTTTGTGTAATAGTCTTCTATGTGGCACAGTGTCAAAGGCCTTGCTGAAGTCCAGATAGGCCATGTCCACTGCCCTCCCTGATCCACCTCCCTAGTCACCCAGTCAAAATTCAATGAGGTCGGTCTGACACGACCTCCCCTGGTGAAACTATGCTGCCTTGGATCCTGCAGTCCATTGACAACCAGATGTTCCACCAATCTCTCCTTCAGTAGTGCTTCCATGATCTTTCCCACTACCGAGGTGAGGCTGACTGGTCTGTAGTTCCCTGCTTCCTCTTTGTTCCCACTTTTGTATAAAGGGGACTACATCTGCTGTCCTCCAGTCTTTGGGTACCTCCCTGTTTCCAGTGATTGGCTGAACAGGATAGCCAGAGGTTCAGCCACCACCTCTTAGTTCTTTAAGGACCCTGGGTGCACCCCATCTGGCCCCATTGCTTTATCAGCTCTTATTACTTCCAGTTCCTTCTGGACCTTTTCTCGTGTAAAGGGACTTGTGTCCATTTCTGCACCATTCTCACCCCTTGTACTCCCTTCAGACCCATTACCCCCCTCTTCAGGTCCCCCATCAATAGTATCTCCCCTTTTTCAGCCATTTTGAGAATGCCCTCTATCATTTTCTTGTCCATTTCCTCTCCTTGAGACGGGGGTCTGTATACAACCCCTGTGCGGATTGTGATGCCATTCCCTGTCTCCAAGGTGACCCATAGTTCCTCTTGTCCTCCTCCTTTACTTTTTAGTTCTGTAGCTTTGATCCCTTCCCTTATGTAAAGAGCTACTCCACCTCCTCTTTTACCCTCCCTGTCCCTTCTGTAGATTGTGTACCCTGGTATGTTGACATCCCAGTCATGGTTCTCCATGTACCATGTTTCTGTGACTTCCACAATAGCCAAGTGTTCCTCTTCCATCAGGGCTACTAGCTCTGGAAGCTTGTTTCCAAGACTATGGGCATTGGTACTCATTGCCCTCCATTTAATGTTGGCTTTATCCTTTTTTACCCCATCCCTGCTCTTATTGCCCTTGTCCATTTTTCCATTTACCCCTGTCCTGCCCTCTGTCAAGCTCTGTACCTCAGTGTGGAGGCCATTGGTTAACACACTGGCCTGGGGGAAGAGTGCTCCAGTTGTATCCAGTTTAGGAGAGTGGTAACAAACCTCATGTGCTCCATGGTGCTTAACAGGTACTCCTACTCCACCAAGTGAAAGGCCTTTTCAAAGTCTCCACTAGTGTGGGGCCTTTTGCACAGTGTGAAAATATTTAGTAGGGAGTGAAAGTGATCTGAGCTTTGTTTCCCTTTAATAAAACTGTACTGTACCAGATGAATGAATTCTTGCAAGATAAGTTCTAGCCGAGTTACTAGGATCTTCGCATCAACATTTATTAAGGAGTTTGGTCTGCAGCTGCTAGGTAGGGTGTCATTTTTTCCCTTCTTAGGCAGTGCTGTTATGACCACCCTCCAAATGGAGGGGTCTACAATTGTATGGCCTCATGAAAAACCTGCACGAGGGTAGGGTTAACTTCCTCTAAGATGTGGTGATAATAATTGATGAGAAGTCATCGCCTCCTGGAGCCTTACCTTTATTTAACATTTGAGTGTTGATCTGCAACTCATGCAGTGTAATTGGCCTGTCCAGGGCAGCGGCCTCCCCGATGTAAGATGTGGTATGGAGAGTGTGGAAAGAAACACCATGATGCTTTCTTTTGTGGACAAGGAGGGGAATGAATACAAGTTTTCATTGAAGGCCTGCATTATGGAATTCAGGACTGTTGGGACTGTATGGGCCTTGCCCAATTTGTCCTTGAGTTTAGCTATATTCTTCTCTGCCTGCCACTTTTTCACCCTGTAGGCCAACAGCTTGCCTGCTTCCCCCCCTCCAAATAGGACTGTTTGAGGTAGAAAAGAGCAAGCTTCGCTTTTCTAGAGAGAAGTTCTTTTAGCTGCGTTCTTGTACTGGAAAGGCGGGCTAGTGTAGTTTAAGATGGAGGGTTTCCTGAGTGAATTGGGCTTCTGTTGACATCAGCTCTATCTCCAAGGCATGAAGTTCTGCTTCCATCTCCCTTCTTCTGTGGGAGCATAGCTAATAAGCTTCTGTCACCACAGTCACCTTACCGTATATGCCTCCCATGTCATCTTTTTAGAGGTATCTTCTTCATGATTCATGAATGCCTCCTGTCTTCACCTGCATCCACTGGATGAAGTAAGGGTCAGGCAGGAAGAGACAGTCTATTCACCAACTCTTCAAATGGGATTCCTCCAAATCATGGCCATTGATACTGGGTCATGATCTAAGATCACCAACGGTAAGATCTTGGTAGATAGTGTTATTTGCATCACTTCAGGGGAGGAGAACCACATGTAAATGAGGCTAGAGGATGACTATGCCACCAAGAAACCGGTAAAGTCTCACTGGGGTGTTGCAGCTATCATGGGTCTACCAAGCTATGTTCCTGAAGCAGTTTGTCTAAAGTCACCCTTACTTTAACATGGGGTTTCACATGCCCTGCACTGCGATCCAGTCAGGCTTGCATAACAAAATTAGTCTTCCTCCTGAGCAGTACAGGAGCATGCAGAGGCACAAACTGAAACACTTACTGATTTAGAGAGTGAAAGAAATGCAGGTTGTCCATGTTCAGCCTGTGAAAGTTGACTAGAATGATAGGGCTGCAGGGTGGTGGCATCCACGAGCAGTCAGCGACTTTCTTTGTCAGAGGCAGTTTTCCCAGTGAACCAGTGCAAGCTGTTGTGAAGAAGGATTGAGACTTCATATTCCTTCACTTCTGCAGCTGTACTGTGGGCCTTTTCCCCTATCTATCCATTCATGCTTGAGTTTCCCTTCTTCGCTGTGGGTAAGCAGGGTTTTCTGAAGGAATACAACTTGTGTTCACAATCTTCTTAGATGGGTCAGTACTTTTTTCTCTTGAGTGGGGAGTTGAGGCTCCTCATATTCTATGTCACTGCATGGATGTCATCCATAATCTGGAGTCTACATATGCCCAGGGTACACATGGGTTAATCAATCAATCAATCAACCAATCAATCAATCAAACTTTATTTAACCAGGCAGTTACATCTTTGAGCAAGCTCATTTTCAAGATGGTCTGGACACAGAGGACACTTTTGCTTACAGTAGACAACACTTCATATAAAAGTAGACATTGGTACAGGCAGTTACAACGTACAAACTCAATACTTGGACAAATCAGACATGTAAAGCAAGTGCAAATATAGGCATTTGAAGTGCAGCATATACATGTTGTAGCTTATAGAGTACAATTGAGGAGAGGGAGGAGGGACATAGAGAAGGACAGTGGGAAGATAGGGTATCAGATACATAGTAGAGAGGGAAAATAGGGCAGCCTAATAGAACGAGGCCCCCAGCAAAGTTAATTGATGAGAGGGGGAGGTAGGAGGGGGGGATGGTTACCCTAAAGGGATGCTGGCAGACACGGGAATTAGGCGGCCCAGGATTAGAGGTTCAGGTCTCCCCCTGAGCAGTACAGGAGCATGAGAAGCATGAACTGCAACAGTGACTGATTTAGAGTGAAAGAAATGCAGATCGTCCATGTTCAGCCTGTGAAATTTGGCTAGAATGATAGGTCTCCCCCTGTCTAAGCTGTCAATTGCTGAGTTCCTGTGAAGGAGAGAACAGTGCCTGACATAGTTCTGATAGATGGGAGCCCCCATTCATTACTAAGAACATGTAAACAGTTAAACATGCCATAAACATCTGTAGATAAAATGATAAAAAAGCCAAACATAAATGTACGCTCTACTATCCCACCTTCTTATCACCCCACCAGAATCCTACAGCCTCTAGTCATATTCAGTACAAGCCAACTCAGTTAGCCTATATGCCTATCACTAGAAGCAACAGTAAGTGAAAGAGAGTCAACTCACACCCCAGTTAGGGAGTTCCCAGTAAAAAGCCCATGTGGGGGGTAGCCCCATAGATACAGTATCTGGAGCATTACCAATTGGTGGTACCCGGACAAGACAATGGTTGCACTATCATTTGAGCCCTTCTTCTAGTACATTATATGTACAGCACCCGCATCATACTGATGTAAGTGCTTCTATGAAGAGATTTGGGAGCAGGGTGATACCCTTTGTGGGAGTGACCATGTCTGTACCAGATACAATTGTAGAAAAAAAGCCTGCTGGGTACTATTTGGTAAAAACAGTAGGTTTGATTGAGTGGGGTAGCGGGAGCTGCCCGTCCCATGGAGCCATGAGATTGATTGCAAATAATTAAAATTCAGTGGTTGAGGGGGAAGGAGGTGCCCTTCAGGTATAAGAGGAAACCTAGCCTGACTCCAAAGGCTTTAGCCAGCCATTTTGTACTGTGGCAAGGGTCCTTCAGTCAGATACAATGGCTACATACACATCTAAAAATGGTGTGGGCAGTAGCTCATACCTCAAGCTGAAGGGGACCCTCCCCTCTCTTGGTGACTAGACCACAGTGATGCACCACTGCCAGCTCTGTCTAAGCTGCTGTTCTAGTTGTGCCCATCTGTATGTGTGACAGCTGAAACTGCAAGTCAGTTTGTGTGGGGGGTCTCTGGCCTCAGCTGTGGGTTATAGCTGCATTCAGGCTTCGAGTGAACTGTTCAGTTTCTATGCAACCTCTCCTTTAGTGACCCTGAATTACTTTGGTCCTTCTTAAGGCACTCATGCTCCCTCCACTCCTGTATGGCTTCTGTGTGAAAACCCTCCCATTACTCAGCAACCTGCAGTTGTATCAAAAGCCATTACTTGGAACAGAAAAAAATAACAATACAGAAAGACCCTTTGTAACGAAAATAACCTCTAGGCCTTGGACCGGCAGTCACTCTCTGTGATGGGGTCTAGTGAAAGCTTGCACTTACACTGATATTTGTCTAAAACACCACAAATGATGCCAAGGATCTCAGTCCACTCTCTCCCAGGTTGCACACACGCACTGTCAAGCAGCGCAAACGTGCAGTTATGTCACATGTTTGTGCTGGGGAGATTCCCTCATGAATGTGCACATGTTCACGTGGGAGACCACTAATTGGAGAAGCCTGGGAAAAGAGGTGGTGTGGTTTGGAATGCCAGCCTGCACTTTCACCCACCTCCTGGATACCTTAGAAAATAGCTTGGTGAGCAGATTGGAAAGGAAGCTGTCACCCCAGCCCACATAATATGCTAAAAGACTGATACATGCAGTAAGGGCTAGTATAAGTAGTGCTGGCAGTGTCTGCAGTCTCAGTACAGCCAATCATTGAGTATCTAATCTGCTCCTAGGAGTGCTTACCTCCACCCTCCACCTCCCCTCTCAAGGAGGCCTAATAAGAGGATTGTCCACTACCTCCTCACTACCAAACCACACCACATAGACATTTCATCTTGCGGGTGAGGAACCATTACATGTTAGAATCCCCCTATGACTCAGTCTTATACAGCTTTGTATAGTGATTTCCCCCCAGGCACATAGCTCTCACATTCAAAGGGCACATAAAAAATCAGACCAAAGGATCAGTAGGAATTGCAGAAATTGGCCATGAACAGCCATTGCACTGGTCTAGCTGTGGTGTGAGTGAAAGAGAAAGAGAGAGAGAGAAAAAGAGACAATAAGGTTGCCTGTGTAAAGTTCCACATGTACAAAGTCCATACAGTTACAATTGTAATGACCTGTGGGCTTCATGAGAACTGGTACCTAAAAGGAGAGATATGCAGAATATGTTGGTTATACTTTACAGTCCCACGTTGCCTCACAAAAGTAAGCAGAAAGCAATATCTGTGGTTCCACTTTAAGAATTACTCAGGATTGATTGACTGGGAGTCCTGACAGGCTGGGTCTTAATTGAAGGAACGCTGGGGCATATCAACATTGCATGTTTCAGTTTTTAAGGGAGCAGCAGCAGTCGAGGGTAATCAGGAGGTGGCAGCAGTCAACAAGGTGGAGGCTTCAGTCAGACTTCTTCTGGCCCAGAGGATTCACTAGCATGAGGATTGTCTCTGCAGCTACTAGGCTCACCACATCTTCTCAAGACTGAGGGAGTAATCTGGTCCGAAGCTAGGGGGGATGAAGCTATGGAGGGTTATACCAAAGAGTTTTCCTGAGAAGCAGTTATCAGAGGACAAAATCTGTTGTTGCCAAGCAGAGAAGAGTGGGAATGGGAGGATGGCAGTGAATCTTCACTCCTGCTCTGGCTTCTGCTGTGGGCCTGGCTTTGTTTTGAAAGTCGTTCTTCTGTCTTACCTTTTTGTTCCATCTCTTATGAAGACTGCAACATAGCAGGGGTTGACTTCCAGTGGGAGGTTGCATCATCGAGCCATTGCAGGGAACCTTGGTGGGCCAGACTCTGGGACTGGGGTCATAACCATCTCTTGAGCGGGGCTCCCCCCCTACTGGAGCACCTCCTGGGCCTGTGTTTGTCTATGTCTGTTTGTGGTCACACTTTGAGGATGAAAGCTTTGGCCACCTCAGGATTATTGAACTGCTGAGTGGTCCCATTATGTATGATTAGTAGCACTGCAGGATACCACAATCTGTATAGTATCCAAAGTCAATGAGGGCTTTCTGAGCAGGCATATTGCATCAGTTGGACAGTTCCAGAGAAAAGTCCAGGAATATTTTTTACCAGATGGCTGTGCCACTACAGTGATCCCTTTCGTCTGGCTCATTGTAGGATGTTCTCTGTGTCTGAGTACATCAGGAAGTGGGAGAGTATCAGTTGCATCCACTTCCCGGGTTTTGGATGGGGGGGGCCAGAGATCAGTGAGTGCAGTCAATATCCAGGGAGTGTGGATGGGCAGTGTGGGCTGACCATTTCATGTAAGGCTCATTGTAGGAATGGAATGGTATTTTTGCTCTCACAGCCCTCTGGTAGTTCCACAAACTGGAGGTTGTTTCTGCATTCCCACTTTTCCAAGTCCTTGACTTTGTCCTAGAGCAGGCAGATCACTCTGTTCTGCCCCCTGAGGTGGAGGATCAGGGGCTGAGAGTTGTCCTCTGTGTAGGCAGTCTTCTGCTCAGCTAAATTCACCCTTGTGGTGCTCCCAATATGAAGATGGAATAAAATGAGTGAGACACCAAGGTTCGAGTTATTGTAGATAACATAACAGTTACCCAGACAAGGAGAGGCAGGAGTCGTCCAAGAGATTCAGTGCCTGCAGGGTGTTTATTTAGTAACAGTGGGTAGGGAGACACAGTCACAAGAGAGGGAGTGGACACCCAAAAAAACAGGGCAGTAAAGATGGCAGAATTACTTTTATCTAAGACTGCTAAAATGATTACAAACAATATTACAGTATGTCTCCTGACCTACTACCACTATACTTCTACAGTTCTTCAACAGTGACTTATGAGTATAACTAGAACTTAGGCAAAAATCAGGTGTTATTCACTACCCCCAATACAATATTTGGTTTTACAATGACCATAGATTTCTACCAAAGTCCAAATGTCTGACGTCTTTGTGTGCACTGTCGTTCTTCATTGGTATCTACAAGGGAGGCAAACAGAACAATTGAACACTAAACACAATTCTCAGCAGGGACCTAGTTAAGGCCACTTGGGTGATGAGAGGTTTGGTAAACAGACCATATGTTTCTCAGCAAAAGCCCACTCTCTCCAAGGCTGCTGGAAAGAAAGGACCAGAGAAAACTGGTTCCTGGAATAAATCCACGGATGGGTTGTTGGATTCCACACTGGATACAAAGGATTCCTTGCCCAAAACCCACTTCTAGGCTCTCCAGGGAAGAAGCGAATCCAGGAGATGCGTGGTGACTAATCCACTCGAGGACTACCATGACCTGGACAGTGCTGCAGCACTCTAAGGGCCAGCCAGACTCTGAAGGATCTGAGGTGAAGATGGATCTCTGATAGGACCAGGAACTAGAATGATTTGTAGTGAAGATGGCTGATTCTGCAATCTTGTCACAAGAAAATGGAACAAAATAAGGAAACTGTGGACATGTCCCAAAATGGGGTTTGACGGACTCGACTTATGGCGAACGACACGGGGTGCAGACCAGGTTCTTCTAGGATGTGCACACTCTCTTCTGTGGAGGGCGACCAACTCCGGGACATCCAACACAGGAACCAGAATAAACAACACTAGCACGGCGGGCGTGATGCGTTTGAACTTCGGCGGACATAACTTCAAACTGTAAAACAAAAGAAATGACGGGTACAACTTGTGCAAGCAGCAACAAACTAGACTTTGGAGGATGACATTGATGAAGATGATGATCTGATGGTCAGGCACTTTTCTGGTGAAGAATGATGACGAAGGTGTCCTCTTCTGGGTAGAGACTGATTCTGGATACGTAGGATTACAGAACACACCATGGAACATCAATGTGGTAGAAAATTGAGACTGTTCCCATACACTGGCAGCAATGTAGCTATATGATACACCTTCTTGCAGTGCCAAGAGAACTGCATAATGTCCAGATAATTTGCCAGGAGGAAGGGCAAATTATCAATTTTGGGGCAATTGATTACTTTTGGGGCAATTGTTCTATACCTAGGGCAATAGTCCAGATTCCTGGAATGATAGTTTAGATAACTGGGGCAACAGTTCAGATGCTTAGGGCAATAGTTCAGAAGCTTAGGGCAATAGTTCAGATGCTTAGGGCAATGGTTCAGATGCATGGGGCAATAATTCATAAAACCAGGGGCAAATAACCACAGTCCTAATGTACAATGCAGTCTTGGTGCTTCTAGCCAATACACAATTTTTCAGATGCTGGAGCAATAAACAGTGGCATAACAGTGCAGACATTACAGTTACTTAGCATATTGTGAGCTAAGCACCCTTAATTGGACCCTTTTCTGACTGTAGGGCCTACTGAAATAGGATCTGGCTACCCCTGAACGTTTGCTATGAATGCCCCAACCACTCTACTAGGGGGTATCACTTGCCCTATGCTAGTTGCCCTGAACACTTAAGGCCTAAATGCCTTATTTGTTGTAGGGCCTATATGCCCTACTTACTACTTTGCTGGCTTGCCTCGCTGGATAGGCCTGGGCTGCCTTTACTACTACTGGGCAGGCTTACCCTAATTCACTAGGCCAGGGCTACCCTTACTACTACTAGGCTGGCTTGCCCTAATTCACTAGGCCAGGACTGCCCTTACTACCACCAGGCTGGCTTGCCCTAACTCACTAGGCTGGGGCTGCCCTTACTACTACTGAGCTGGCTTGCCCTTACTCACCAGGCCGGGCCACCCTGCTTTACCTCAGGCCTGGTGCCCTACATTCACCTTGGCCTGGTGCCCTTTATTACTTGGGGACTGGCACCCTAAATACTGTGGGCCTGGCGCCCTCCGAAATAGGCCTGGTACCCTGCTTTAAATTTATGGGCCTGTTGCCCTCTCTAATCTGGGCCTGGTAGCCCTTTTAACTATGAGCCAGATGCCCTACTTTACTTTTGGGCCTGACTTGCCCCTTTTAAACTGCATGGTCTGTTTAATTTTGATGGCTCCCTGAGCCTGCTGTCAATCCTGGGGGAAAGTAGCCTACTAAGTCCAACCCCCCTCATAAATATTAATAGGCCTTCCAGTGGCCTTACTATATTGGCCCTTCCCTGTGGGCATTGCTAGCCTGCCTCCTAATTAAATATTAATTTAGGGTCCTTGTGACCCACTAAGCAGGCGGCACTCAGCCATATAGATTGCACCCACAGCACCAAATAGTTTATTTATTTATTTTTTTAACAGTTGGGTGGTCAGCACAAGACTACGTGTTGCCGGTGACTCACTGCACACACCGAGAGGTCTAGGGAGCGAACGGGAGGTGGAAGGTCTTGCTGGCAGAGGAAAGGAGAATACAGGCAGCAGAGAGGATGGAAGGAAGCTTCCTATGGCCATCAGGATGTCCAGCGATGTGGATCTGGGAACAGCCACCAATGAGGGACCGAAATAAACTTTTTAGACACCCGGTGCTAAAACAAATAAAACGACGGAGCTAAACAGAGCCCAATGTGCAGTAGGAGCCTTTTTCTTTTGAGGGGGGGGACCTCCGGACTCGACCACACCCACAGGAGGAGCACCTGGAACAGCAGCAGGGATCTTTGCTGACTGGAGGAGGCACCAGGCAGAGTCAACGGGATGGCTTCAACCAAACTCAGGTAAGCCCAGTCTCCGTTGCACTCCACAGGTCCTACCACTCCACAGCCCAGCACAACAACTCTCCAAATGGACAAAAACACCATTTCAAAAAGCACTCAGGGTTTGGCTTCTTGAACCCCGAGCTTGCACCACACAAATGCCAGGGACCAGGTAAGATACCACATGCTGACCAGAGACAGCGATTCTGGCATGTGGAGGCACATTTTCCTGTTGCCTGCTTTGGGAGGGGGGAGCAGGCAGGCAGCAGGGAGGAGAAAAAGTTTTCCTTATTTTTTTTCTTTTTAGCCCTACCTAACGCTTTACTAGGGCACAATAAAAGGAACCCCATGGCATTTGAAACCCCTAAACTTCTCTGTGATGCCCCTACTTTTAACCCCTTACTTTGGGGCATTACACCCTGTTGCCCAGTCGTATCATATTAGTAGCGTTCAGTTTTGATGCCATTTAAGGTTGTTGATTTTTGTGAACAGTTGCTCAAGCATGCCTTTTATTTCTGACATTGCAGTTGCAGCAGGCCAGATTCAGCCAACATCATCTTGAAAGCTGTGAGGAGATGACAGAGCACCTCAGTGTTTCAAGATGACAGTAGGAGAAGGTAGGAACAGCTCGCTTTAAAAATTCTGTCGGTATTGTGAGATGGATTGTCACAAATTGAAGATAGAGGTTTACTGAGTTTTCAGATTAGACAGCTGTCTTGCGGGGGCCTGCAGGGTGGAATATTGATTTCTTTCTTACATTAAAGCACTAAAGATGAGACAGCGGCAGGCCATGGACATGGGTGGCTTCATGCTGGCCGTCCATCAAGAGAGTTTTATTTCTTTAAACTTACATTTGTGGGTGCTGGTGGGGGGATTGGAACTGTAGCAGAGGGTGGAGGGAGAGGGTGTTTTTCAAAGGACTGGCTGGGGAGGGGAGGCTGTTTCTTTTTTTCAGTGGGACATGAAAAATGAGTAGACAAATATCAGATTACTGAATATGTGGGGCCCCAAATATGAGAATTTGGCTGAATATTTGAAATAAGGTATTCACTCACCCCTAATAACTACACTACCCTGGTCTTAAGGCTCAGAAATAGATTTGTGGGGATTTGTTATTGAAATATGGGCGTCATACTGTACAGTTTGTATTAAACTGTTACACCAAAGAGTAGCTATGTATTTTATTCTCAGTGAGTTGCAAAAGTGTTGCTGGATATAGCACAAAGCCTAACAGAAACAGTTGTCTAAAGCCATGTTTACACAGCCTCAGCACTTGCTATTTTCCATCGCTCCTTTCCAGCTGCGCAGTTGCTCTGGAAACAAGTCCGAGTTTACACAGCCCACTCTTGCTGTGCTGTGGTTATGTCACAGATGCTGGACATTCCAAGGGCCAGGTTTTGTCAGCAGGGAGACTAGGCTTTGCAGTGGATCAAGCACATTAAGAGTTTAAAATGCAGCTTAGTGCGCATGATCTAACTGAGGTCCCCACTCCTGCGTCAGGGCCTAAAATGTATCTGCAGCACTCTTAACATGCTCCAGTAAGTGTCTGCATTGGCATCTTTGCAGTGCATCAGCTGGTGCAAATGGGTTGATGCACTGCAAAGACAGCAGTGTAAATGAGGCTTAAAAGTTACATATTAGTTTTGCATTGCATTTTGACAGAACTTCAGATGCTTTCCAGTTGAGTTGGGAAAACATTTTATAAAAGTTGCTCCTGAGCTGGTTACGGGCTTCACATCAACACAATGTGAGTTGCCAGTGCTTTACCTACTTTAAAAACAGTGGAAACAAACTTTTTGGTAAGACAGTTTAATGTGAATTTTACTCCTGTTGTCTGGTGCCTCAACCATAGGACAATTTTAAGTTGACAAGGTGATAAAGCAGCACTTCCCTCCTGGGAAGTAATGCCAACCTACTAGGGTCTGATGGGTACAACCCACTCAGTTCCCATACAATGAAGTAACAGTTGCCTTTAAAATATAAAATGCAACATTCTAAAAATAATATTCTCTAAGTTCAGAAATGCAAACATAATAAGCTGTCTTATTAGAATTCAGGATCCAAGCTCTGGGGAAGGAAAAGGGCTAATGCAAAAAAAAACATAACAGACACTTCCTCTACTGGCAATGTCTGCTTAAGGCCTTCTGGTCTCCAATGACTACAACCTGTCCAACATAGTATCCTACAGATTCCGAAAGAAAGACCACATGCTCTCAAGGGTAGGAAAAATGTAACAGCACTTATAAAAAGTCATTCTACCATAAAGTAGTGGACAAATCTTGCATGCACAAAATTTTCAAATGTAAGATACATTTGTTTACATCCAGCAATTTTTAAATACGTGCTCATAGCCGTGCTTGTGTGCAAAAATGCAAACAGTGTTCCGTAGGGCTATCCCACAGTGCTAATACAGGGAAAATTCCCTGTCAGTAGTTATGCCATCCAATACAATAAATACACATAACAAGCATTTGTCAATGCCGAGCGTTCGCTTGCAGGTATTTGCAGTGGTATTTGGCACTTGGACATGGCTTAAAAAAACTCAGTGACAAGAAGTACAAGCATTTGTCAATGCCGAATGTTGCTTGCTTCTATGTGCTGTTTAGGTATTTGAAGTCATTGAGGCAAATATTGAAAATTTGCGAACTTAATGAAAGGCATGAGAACTGTGCCACGACGCTTGTAAAACAGTCATTTTTAGGAATTTTTTCACCAAATTTTCAATATAGCCATTTTAAGACCTCTGCTCATGCACAGTGTCACTGTGATTTTCTTAATGTGTCTCATACATTGATTTCGCACACCGACTGCACCATTGTGCGCTACATGGGCTGAAACATGTTTTGGGCAGGATGAGAAAAATGACAGCTGTACTACTCAAAGAAGGTGTGGTAAAATGGCAATATTGAAAATCTAAGTGAAATATTGAAAATTTGCACACCTACGAGCGCAAGGAACTGCGCAATCGCACGTCAGAAACAGTCGCTTTAGGGTCTTTTCACCAAATTTTCAACATAGCCATTTTAAGACCTCTGCTAATGAACAGTGTCACTGTGATTTTCTTAATGCATCCCATACATTGATTTTGCACACCGACTGCACCATTGTGCGCTACATGGGCGGAAACATGTTTTGGGCAGGATGGAAATGACAGCTGTACTGCTGATAAGGAGGTGTGGTAAAATGGCAATGTTGAAAATCTGGAGTGAAAATATTGAAAATTTGTGAACTTACGAGCCTGCATGGAACTTATTTATTTTATTTATTTATTTAGTTTTTGTTAACCGGGTAAGTGCACTAGCCAGCAAGTGACTGTTTTCAGGCATGACCCGGGAGGTACAATTACAATACAGACATAGTACAGCCAGGAATTATTTGAAACATCAGAACCATCAAAACAGAGAGAGATAGAAATGCGCTGCAGTATACAGGAAACAATAATAATGCAGAAAATCAACAATACATATTAACCCTGTATCAAAGCAACATACTTAAATGTGAAAGGTGGAGGACGGTAAGGCAGGGAGTAGAGGCAACATGAAAAGCACCAGATAGGTAATAGGGATGAGGGAGAAAGAAAAGAGGGGGCCGCCAGATACGGCAACAGCGGGAGAGGTACCAACCTGCAGCCGGGCTTGTGGAACCACAAGACGGCAGGCACAGAGAGGGTAGGTGGGGGGAACAGCAGAAACAGCATTAGCGGAAGGAGGGAAGAGTGTGAGCCGGGGCGATGGAACCGGGAGACGGCAGGGCGAGGTGAGTAAGTCGGGAGAGGAGGATAGAAGCGGAGGAGAAACGGCAATGGCAGCAAAAGCGCCAAGGTCAGGCCGAGCCAGTGGAACCGAGAGACGGCAAGGCAGGGAAGGAGGGGTCGGTAGACGGCAACAGCGGCAAGAGGTGGGAAAGTACAGCTGGGCCGGTGGAGCCAAGACGCAAGCCATGGGTGAGAAGGTCGGTAAGAGGGGAAAGCAGAAGAGTTACGGAAGCGGCAGAAGTGTAAAAGTGAAGCCGAGCTGGTGGAACCGAGACGGCTGGCGGGGCAAGGAGGGGTGGTAGAAGGTGGAAGTAAAGGGTGGTAAGGAGAAAGGTGACACAGTGTGGCAGAAAGAAGGGGACTTGAGGGGCATGCATAAGGTGGGAGCAGGTAGAGGTAAGATAGTGGGAGAGGAAGACCGGGGTAAAGATAGAACAGAGAGGGGGACAGAAGGGAGAGATAGTGCAGTTAGAGAAACCAGGAGTATGAAACAATATCAACAGGTAACATTAAACTTAAGAGACAAGCAGATTGAGACAGTATTAATAACTAGGCTAAAGTAAGACATCAATTATGATGAATAATATAAAATAGTATAGACTACACTACTCATATAAACAACAGTGCTATTAATGGAAATGTCATTGAAAAATGCAATGCATCAGGTGGGGTCAAAGCAGACACATTTGTCCATTGTAATGAGGAAAGTTCTCAGTTTCCTTTTGAAAGACTCATGGGTGGAGATATCTCTCAGGTTCTGCGGTAGCCGGTTCCAAAGGTGGGGGCAGCATAGTGGAAGGAGTTCATACCCTTTTAGTCCTGCAGAAGGGGATGGAGAGTAATAACTGATCCGCAGATCTGAGATTTCTTGTGGCAATGGCCGGTGTTAGTAGATCAGACAGGACAGCAGGTTTGGATGTCCGTAGGATGGAGTCCACAAGGTTGTGCAAATAGTACTGTCTGATCGAGGAGGGAGAGAGCCAGCCAAGGTCCTGATATAGAAGGCAGTGATGGTGTAACCGAGGTGCCTTGGCTGCAAATCTGCACACACTATTGTAGGTAGTATCCCAAAGATGAAGCGAGGATTTTGAGGCTAAAGACAAGATGGGACACCCATATGTGAGGGTTGGCAATAGAATGCCCCAGGCTATCGCCAGTTTAGCAGCAGGGGTGAGAAGGTGTTTGGCTCTATAAGCAGCCCCCAGTTTACAGTTTACTGTTTTGCAAGTTTCTTGAATATAGGTTTTTAGGTCCAGGGTTTGATCCAGGTGGATGCCAAGGTAGCGAAAGGCAGAAACAGCTTCAATAGGGTTCCCTCTGTGTCTGAGACTGAGATGGATAGGGACAGGATCTAAGTCTATGGTTGGAGCCAAACATCATTACTTTTGTCTTACTTGTGTTTAGGACCAGACGTTGAGAGCTCAACCAGTGTTGTACAGCATGAAAATCAGTGGTGAGCGCAGTATTTAATTCAAGGACATTGTTGGAATGATAATATATTACTAGGTCATCCGCATATAGAAGTGAGTGTCCTGAGGCGACCAGCTCAGGAAGATTGTTTACAAATAGAGAAAATAGAAGAGGGCCAAGTATAGACCCTTGAGGGACCCCGATGTTAATAACAGCACTGTCCGACACAGATGAATTGAATTTAACTGCTTGCGTTCTGTTGGAGAGGTAACTTTTGAACCAGCTAGTAACTGGAGGGGAGAAACCCAGGGTATTTAGAGCTGATAGAAGCAGAGAATGGTTGACCAGATCGAAAGCCTTAGTTAAGTCAATGAAAACCGCCCCTGTGAGCTTTCCTAGATCCATATTGTAAGCAATATCAGTAGTAAATTTCGCAAGTGCAGTCATAGTGCTATGATTCTTCCTAAAGCCATGTTGTGCTGAGCTTAGTAAGTTGAATTTCTCGAGGTGTTCGTTATCTGTAGGAAATGATTTTTCCAGTACTTTGTTCAGAACAGATAGAATTGCAATGGGTCATCATGTAATGCAGCTCATAAACAGTCATTTTGGAATTTTGCAAATTTTCAACATGGAGTTTTTGGGACCCCTTCTCATGAATGATGTCACTGTCATGGCGTTATTTGGGTGAGAAGGGTGATTTCGTGCAGTGACTGCACAGTGACAGCGAAATCACCCTTCTGGCCTGAATAACGCCATGACAGTGACATCATTCATGAGAAGGGTTCCCAAAAACCCCATGTTGAAAATTTGGTGCAAAAATTCCAAAAAATGCCTGAGATATGTAATAAAGTTGAAACCCCCCTATCTAGCCCATTATACAGCTTACCGGCATTTCCTCAGTTCGCAGTCGGCTTTGAAAAGTGCAGACGGTTCCCGGTCCATCAAGATTGTCGCACCAAGCTCTGGAGGTAAGTATGGGGTGAGGGGGTGTGGGAGGCTGGGTGGCGTGGTGGGTGAGGTTGTGAGGGGGGACAGAGAAGCGCCGTGGGGACCGCTTTTTGCTTTACAGGTTAAAAAAAAAAAAAGACAACGCTGACGCTTTGCCATGCCGGGGTGGGGCCCCAGCGTGGTAGAAGGATGGGCTGGGGGGTCGTGGAGCCGACGGAGGATTGGGCACCACCATCGCAGATGATGCGGATATTTGCCACGCCAGTGGGCTCCCAGCGTGGCAGCAAAGATTTGGCGTGATATGGTAGTAGTGAATGACAGCGTGGTTTCTTTGAAGAGAAGACCACCGCTGTCATACACAGCACCGCATCAGATTGGTGCAGGATCGCTTAACGCCTGCTCAATGGAGCAGGGGATTGGGAGGGGCACACCTCCAAAGTATCCCATTCTCCCTAGACATTCCTTGCTCATGCATGCAAGCAAATGTAAAAAGGTTATCCTTGTAAAATACTTGTGGGACATGTAATATGTACCTATTCACTGCACCACGTAAGATGTTTAAACTTCCTAATAGGGATGTCAGATGTTACATTTGCAAATTTATTAGTTGCCTCACCACATCTGTGGTTTACTGTGTTATTGTCCCTGCACCCTGCTGCATGTGGTCCCATTGGGGCTGTAAAATTGGGCCATTAAAGGAATGCATGCAGGAGCAGGAGCAAAGTATGGGGACAGGTTGGGATGACACTCTGTTGGGAGATCATTACTGTGCAATTCATGGTTCAGACAAACATTTAAATTTGTTACACTTGAACATGTCTGTCAACCTCAGAGGGTGGACACCAAACACATCTCCTACTACAATGAGAGTCATACTAGTTTTACCATTTAAAGATCCTGAAACCTCATGGTCTTACCCTTGATTTTAATTTAAAGCCAGTTCTGTAGGTTTACTTGCCTTTATAGTTGTTCCTGGTCTTGACTATGTTTACCTTTTTCCTCATATGTATCTCCAGGATTCGATTATTTCATTATGTAATGTTTTATGTATATATACATACTAATCTATCTTTTTTGTCTTAATAAAGTTTATTCAGTTTGAAAAAAAAAAATTGCCTATAGTTTTCACTTCCAGTCCCTCTTATCTGAATTTTTGCACATTAACAATGCGAATTTGATTTTGGCTTTTGATCTGTGTAGTTACAGACCCCAATGAGTCTGTAAGTTCTAAGCAAACAGTAATTGTAAATATTGGAGTACTTGCTATTTAGAGCTTAATGTGCCATATGTGATAATTAGTTATTTGTGATATGTGCTACAGCGAACAATCCTTGACGCCTTAAAATGACAGTTCATTTTAAAGGAAAACAAGGCAATGAGGCTGTAAGGATCTGGCCGAAAGATATTAAACGAACTCAACATGGTGCTAGCTGCCCTCTGGCAACACTATTCAGCACCTCATTGGAGGTGGGTGGTTCCAGAGGACTGGATGAGGGCTGATGTGGTCCTTCTACACAAGAGCGGCAGCAGAGAGGAGGATAGCAATTATAGACCAATGAACCTAACTTCAGTGATGGGGAAATTAATGGAGTCCCTGCTGCAGGAGATAATGATGGAGTACTTGGAGACAAACAGGCTGCAGGACAACCATCAGTATGGCTTCACAGGGTGACAGTCATCTCAAATAAATCTCACAGATTTCTTTGACTTAATAAGTAAGTAAATCAAATTTTATTTGTTAAGCACCTTTTTTCCTGGGGCTCAGGGTGCTGTACTGGATACAGGCACAGATTTAAAATACAATGCAATAAACCAAAGATTAAAACATATAAATAAAGATTCTAATAAAGGCAACACAACAGCTAAGGCTAACTAAGAGGGAAAAAATTAAGAAGTCTCAAAAGTTTCCCTAAAAAGATATGCCTTCGGACCCCAGTTGAAGGCCTTTGCTGAGGGGGCCACCCCCAAAGACCTTGGAAGCAAATTCCACAGGGCTGGTTCTGCCATCTCAAATGAACAATCTCTGAGGTTTTAGCTAGGCCCTGGGAACTGCTAGGAGGCCTTCTAAGGAGGACCAGTGAGCAGGCAGATGATGAGCAAGAGTCAAAAGGTTACTCAGTTAGCCAGGGCCTTATAGGCGAGAAGACAAACCTTGAAGGTGATCCTTCACCTCACAGGCAGCCAATGCAGATCACGGAGGACAGGGGTCAAATGACAAGTCCTTGGAAGGCCAATCAGCAACCTGGCTGCAGTTTCTGCATTAGCTGCAGGCAATGCAGGACCTCTCCACTGACCCCAAAGTAGACAGCATTGCAATAGTCAAGGCTGGACATCACGAAAGCATGCACAAGTGAGGACAGGTCATCAAGTGGGATTAAGGCTTTAATCTGGATGATATTCCTAAAGTGGTAAAAAACACTCTGGACAACAGTCAACACCTGAGCCTCAAATGTCAGTCCATCATCCAGGATAACGCTCAGATTTTTGAATTTAACTAATGCTGTAAGAGGGGTGGAGCTAAGCATCAAGGCTGTTCCTGCCCCAACAGCATCTGCATCCTGCTGATGATCAGGCTCAATCACCAGCACTTCCATCTTGAACGGGCTAAGCCTCATCCAATTAGAGGACACCCAGTCCTTAATGTCAGCAGAGGCTTATTTAGCACTGCCACTGCATTGCACAACCCAGGTGCAAATGACATATATAGCTGGTGTTATTTGTGTAACAGTGAAACCCAACACTGTAATGTCTGATGATCTTACCCAGAGGAAGCAGCATGTACACTGTGAACAACATGGGTGAGAGGACTGAATCCTGGTTAACTCCACAAGGCAGGAGATTTGGGCATGCAGAGAAACTCCCCATCACCACCCTCTGCATCCTTCCTGTGCAGAACAACTCAAACCAGTTGATGACAATGCTGGTGAGTCCACAGAGCTGCTGTAGGCAATCTAGCAACAACACATGATCCACAGTGGGAAATACTGAAGAGAGATCGAGGAGATTAAGAATTGACCATTCCCCTCTATCTCTGGCCCTAAGGAGATCATTGTGCACCCTGACTAATGCAGTTTCAGTACTATGCCTGGAACTTACCCGAGTGGAGAGACTCATACGTGTCAAAAGTTGTGAGGTGTGCCTCAAGCTGCAGAGCCACTATTTTCCTGATAACCTTACCCAGAAAGGGAATGTTAGAGATTGGTCAATTATTCACCAAGATGTCAGGGTCAAGAATTGGTTTCTTCAGGAAGGGCTTCATCAATGCTTCTTTCAAACTACTGGGGAACAACCCCTCTGAATGAGAGCACTGGACTATTTAAGTGAACACCAACCCTACAGACTCCACACATACCACCAGGAGAGGTGGTATGTGTGCAGTAATCTCCATGGATAGGCAGGGGCAAAGAGGGAGAAGAGTTGCCATTTACATTCGAGAAGACATAAAAGCCACAGAGGTGCAAAGTCACCCTAGGGAGAACGAGTCACTGTGGTTTACTATAGATACAGGAAACAGAAAAACCTTCAGGATCGGCATCATTTATAGACCTCCAAATCAAGGACAGAAAGGGGACAAAGACCTGATAGAAGAAATACACAAAATGACTCAGAGAGGAGAGGTGATACTGGTGGGGGACTTCAACCTTCCAGATACAAACTGGAGTGCACTAATGGCAGCAACAACAAGAAGCAAAGATTTTTATTGCCACCAGGAGCAGGACTAAGTCAACTTATCAAAACACCAACAAGAGGAGATGCCATACTTGACCTTGTTTTCACAAACACTGAGAGGGTCAAGGAACCGATGTGGGATGCCATATGGGTAGCAGTGACCATCGCACGGTTAGCTTCAAGGTGAGCATAACTGAGGACATGTGCCACTCAAAAATAAAGTTCTAGATTTTAAGAAGGCAGACTTCAACCAAATGATGACCAACATAAGAAATGACTTAATTGATCTTAAGTGGACAAGGTCAATGTCATGGGCAAAATTTAAGAAAGCAATCCAGACAGTTACTGACCAGTGCACCAGAAGGGTCACTAAAGCAAAAAGAAAATGAAACCCATTATGGTTTTCAAAGGAAGTGGCTAAAATAGTGAAAGAAAAACAGAAGGCAGGCATGCTCAAGCTACACCAGGGAATTAATGAGTATGAAGACTGGGTGTCATATGAGGATAAATGAAAGAAGCCAGCCAAAAATAAGGCAGTCAAAAGCACAGACAGAAGCAAGTATAGCAGAAAAGGCAAAGGGAGGAGACAAATCCTTCTTTAGATACATCCGGGAAAGAAGGAAGGCAAAAGGGGTGTATAGTCAAGATTATGACTCAGGAAGGGAAAACAACAGAAGATGACCCAGAAAAAGCATAAATCCTGAACAAGTACTTCTGCTTGGTATTTGCTGAGGAGGACCCAGGTGATGGCAAAGAAATGGCAAAACGCAACACCCCTGAACAGGGGGTTGATACTAGCCCCTTCACAGAGACCAAGGTACTGGAGGCACTAAACTGCAAGTTGATACGGCCATGGGAACAGATGAAATGCACCCCAGGATCTTAAAAGAACTGAGATTAGAGTTGGCTGCCCCACTGACTAAACTATTCATCAAATCCTTGAAGAGTGGGGAGGTACCTGAAGAATGGAAAAGTGCAATGTAATCCTGCTCCACGAATCTGGCAGCAGGAGGACTTCTGGAAATTACAGGCCAGTAAGCCTCACATTCATAGTGGGGAAGTTAATGGAGACACTTCAAACAGAGAATCATGATATTCTTGGAGGCTAGCGCCATTAGGGCCCTCAAGCAGCATGGTTTCACTGCTGGTAGGTCATGCCAGACAAACCTGATTGAGTTTTTTGATGGTGTTACAAATGTTATAGATGATGGCAGGGCAATAGATATGGTCTACTTTGACTAGCAAGGCCTTCTACTTGGTTTCACACAGAAGGCTGGTAAAGAAGCTAGATTACACAGGAGTTGGATCAGAAGTAGTTAGATGTTTTAAAAACTGGTTACAGGGCAGAACTCAGAAGATGCAACTAAATGGAGCACTGTCATCGGAAGGTAGTGTAACCAGCGGTGTGCCACAGGATTTAGTATTGGGACCCCTGCTCTTCAATATTTTCATATCAGTCATAGTTAACAGACTACAGGGAATGGTATGTCTGTTCGCAGATGACACCAAATACGCAACAGGGTCGACACCCAGCAGGGAGTGGAGAAGATGGAAGCTGACCTCAAGAAACTGGAAGAATGGTCTGAAGCATGGCAGTTGAGATTCAACGCCAAAAAGTGCAAAGTCATGTACACTGGAAAAAGAAATCCAAATAAGGCATATTACCTTGCAGGGAAAAGACTAGCTGCCTCCACCCAAGAGCGTGATTTGGCAATCATTATCTCAGACAACTTGGAGGTAAGTAAACAGTGTGAGAAGGCAGCATTAAAGGCCAGCGGTATGCTGGGATGCATTGGGAGGGGAATCACAAGCAGGAAGAAGGAAGTAATCCTGCCACTGTACAGTTCACTGATTAGGCCTCACCTGGAGTACAGTGTCCAGTTCTGGAGGTCCCACCTCAAAAAGGACATTGACTGAGTAGAGACGGTGCAGAGAAGGGCAACAAAAAAGATTCAGGGACTGCACAAGATGTCATACAGGGAAAGACTGAAAGAACTGAACATGTATTCCCTGAAACAGAGAAGAGAGAGGGGTGACATGATTGAAACATTTAAATACATAAAAGGCATAAACTAATTACAGATAGATGATCTCTTCCAATTTAAGAAGGGCAGCAGAACCAGGGCACATGATCTAAAGCTGCAAGGAGGACAGTTCTCCAACAACACCAGGAAGTTTTTCTTCACAGAAGCAGTGGTACATGCCTGGAACGGCCTGCCTGCAGCAGTGGTAAGGGCAAGCACAGTAGTAGGTTTTAAGAATGCTTGAAACAGATACAAGGGAGCCCTCAAACCTAAGGGCAGTTAGAAGGCTAGGCTAAAAGACAATGGGCAGACTAGATGGACTTGATGGTCTCCTTCTGTAGTCCACGTCTATGTTTCTATGTGTCTATGAGTTGGGCCTGAGTCCAGCTCACAATATGTGGCCGCAGCTTCAAAATCACCCCACAGACCTCTTCCACTCCCACTCCCACTGATCTAAGCTTGTTCCAGGCAAGAGGAATGCTTCCAGAGACAACTGTCCAGCTACATGCTACTGCAGGACTTTGACCAGCCCATTGTGGAGATCCCAGACCTGATCCTGTCAGAGAAGAATAGAGTGAACTCTTTGCACTTGGTTGTTGAAATGACTCTTCTCGGTTGCAGACAGGCAAGGTGAAGTAGCCTGTCTACAGTTCAAAAGAGCTGAGCCAGTCTGTTCTTCAGTGCAGTAATCTCCATGGACAGAAACATGGGAGACAGTCTTATGGGAGACAGTCCTTTGATACTCACCATAGTGAGTTCTCAAAGCCAGCATGTCCTCTTCAGATCACAGTCCCCACTAACAATACTCCAAACTTCATCCTCTGGTCTTCATCTTCCTGAGTTCCCCATCAAACCAAAGGGGTCTCAATTGAGAAGACCTGTGTTGTATACAGACTAGTTGGACAGATTTGAGTGCCGAGGTCACAGACCCATTATAGGTCACCGCTGCCTCACTCATACCTGTCGCACAAGCAATGCTCAAATAAGAGAGGTCCATTACCACCATAAATCTCTCTGTGGACAACCTCCTTAAAGGGCGATAACGGACCAATTCTACAGGGGAAGGACTACTGAGTGAGGCCCCGAACAAGAACTCTACTGTGCAATGATTCAACCAAATGACTTGATCAATCTTGAGATCAATTATCTTAAGCCCCAGTGAAAATACTAAATCCAAGGCATGTCTGTAGCTGTGGGTCACAGTTGCAACAGCTTTGCAAGGCCCAGTGAGGTCACCTCTCTGGAAGATGTCTTGCCCAGACTGCAATAGTTCATTATTAATCAAGGGTTGAAATCACCCAGGACCAATCATCTGTGTGATTCCAACACTTCAATGGCAACCAAGTCTGTGACTTTCTGCAGAAATTCTCCTCATTGTCCAAAGGCGGTACACAAGAAGGATTCTTCAGCCTGCACTTGGACCCCTGCACATAGCCATGCATTCGACAGTGAAGCAGAATCCACTAGGTGAACAGAGAAGTTCAAATCTGATCTAAAATCGATGGCTACTCGGCTGCCCCTGCATTCCCCCCTCAGGCAGTACACTATGAAGAATCTGGCTGGGATAGACGCCTCCAAAACTGGGAAAGCATGATCACCCAGCTAGGTTTCCATAATGCAAGTCACATCAGCCGAGGAAATCAAGTCTACTATGTTTGCAGTCTTGTTCCTGATTGATCTCACATTACACAGAACTGACTGAAGGCATTGGTAGAGTTTGCCAACCGAACGGCAGCCACTCAATCTGGTGGGAGCCATGGGTATGGGTACCAGACACTTCTGGCTCCTCCAGGCCCCATTTTGTCCTAGGATGCCTCAGTCCTAACCACTCCAATATGGCTCCCCCCACTACAATCCTAACATCTCACCATCTACCATCCTGCTTCCTCTCAATCCCAAACTCCATACAGTGCATAATCACCATTGATGATAATGGGAGGCCAGTGAAGCGGTGGAGGGACAGCAGCAGGAGTTTGCTTAGGTAATTCTCTGACGCTTGCAGCCTAAGCACATCTTTCTCCAGCCACTGTCTACTCACTATTAAGTAACAGATCTGACGTAGTATGAAACTACCTCACTTAAATTACCCAAATCACCCCTAAAACAACATAAGGTATACACAAATGCCCCTCACCTGCTCTATTCCCTACACGTACAACCAGTCAATAAACCATCTCTAATGCAATAACACACCTATACACATTCAACCACCATTCAAACCACAAATCTACAAAACACTAGCACAACCCCTCTCCTCTCAGCCACTGAAACTCCTCCCAAATCTCTAAAACATCTGCAGAATAAGTGAACAATAGCACAATATAACAGCAGATAAGAAAACCCAAAATGGTGGGCAGTATGAGGAGAGAATAACCAAACAGTTAAGCTCTGCAAACCAGAGCAAGTCCAGACAGTTTATAAGAATGAACCTTCCAAAACAATGCTCTCAGTAATGCCTGGGTGGTAGAAAATAGGAGAACAGCTAGAAGAATAAGGAAAATGGTGCTTTTACCACGAGTTCCATAATCCATTGTTGTATGTTAATGTCCTCATATGACGTGGAACCTCTGTAAATGTAGTCTTAGCTCAAAGATGTTAATCAGAGATGTTAATAAATAAATAAATAATCCTTGAAGGAACAGGTATTTCATCGACCAGCCTTCAGATGGAAATCACACTCAGGCAATACCACTTGTCCCAAGTTGCAGGGAACCGATAGTCCAGCAGTAGTTCTTCATCTAGGGACCAAAACACACTCTGGCTTGCTTCCTGTCCCATTCCAGACCACAGCCTTTGACTTCTTATGTTCTTTGGCTGCTCTAAGCTGTTACAGTGCATCACAATCTCCTTGCCATGCCTCTAAGCTCAAACACAACTATACACAGCTTCCAATCTCACAACAGCAGACACCAACACCACTGTGGGACGATATCAAATGAGTCCAGAATGAAAAAGAATAAACACTGCTCAGCAGCACACTGTAGAGTTCTCACTAAAAATAATAAAACTGGCTTTTGCCTGACCCTGGCACCTTTTTGCCCAAAGCCTCAAACCTAACTCTAAGGACAGTAACTTAATTTACTGTAGCTTAACAAATTAGTAAAGTTCTGTTTACACTGGATGCCTCAATTACTTGCTTCCAGTGTAAACCACAGATTATCCTTATTTTCTAACATACTAACATACTAAAATGTCAGCAGAATAGGCCTAACGGTCTTTCATGTCTGCTCATTTGTTCAGCCCCACCCTGGGAGCTGACCTTGCTGACCCCCGCCCTCTCTGGTTTCTCCCTTCCAGTCCCTGTTATTCTCACTGCACAGGACTTTGCTTCCAGAATCCTTCCCTGTATGTGTCCCACCTCTCTAAACCCCTCCACCATCTCTGCCTCCACCAGCCCCTGGGCAGCACATTCCATGGCTCCAACACCTCTCTCGTGAAGTAGCACTCCTCCATTCTCCCCTGAACTCTCTCCAGCTTCCACCCATGCCCTCTAGTTGCCCCCTCCTCCTTCAGAGCAACTCTGACTGCTCCTCCCTATTTACCCCTTCATGTAACTGAAGACCGCTATCATGTCCCCTGGTCTCTTTCTCTTCCAATGTGCACATTTTAGCTCTTCAAGCCTCTCCCATAGGTTCTGTTCCCCAAGCCCCAGATCATTTTGGTTGCCTTCCTCTGGACCCTCTCAGGAGTTTGATGTCCCTCTTTAGGTGTGGCCTCCAAAACTGCATGCAGTACTGAGTGTGGCCTCCAAGCAGTTATACAGAGGAGTATCACTTCCTCCTTCTGGAGCTGATCCTCTGAGATGCATCCCAGCATTCTGTTGGCCTTGGCCACTGCCCTCCTACAAGTCTCAGAATTGTTCATGTTGACATCCACCACCACCCAGGTCTCTCTCAGCCATTGAGACTTGTGCATTTCCTTCCCCAGGGTGTACACTTGGCTCTGGTTTCTGGCTCCCAGGTGCAGTACCTTGCATTTCCCTGCATTGAACCTCAGCTTCCACTTTCTAGACCACTTTTCCAGAGCCTCCAGGTCCCCCTATAGAGCCATCCTCCCCTCCTCCCCATTCACCACCGCCCCCAGTTTTGAGTCATCTGCAAAGAGACTCATCTCACTCCTGATACCCTTCCTTATGGCAGAGATGTAAGCGTTGAACAGGAGGGGCCCAAGGACTGATCCCTGAGGGACCCCACTAATGACCCTCCTTGGGGATGAAACTATCCCACCAACCATGACCCTCTGGAGCCAATTTCCTATCCATCTGATCATCTGATTCGCCACCCCCATTTTCCCCAGCTTATCCAACAGGCTCCGTGAGGAACAGAGTCAAACGCCTTGCTGAAGTCAAGAAAGAGGACGTCCACCAGTCTACTCAGGTCCAAGGCACTTGTCACCCAGTCATAGAACTCCACAGGGTTTGTCTGACACAATTTCCCTGGGATGAATCCATGCTGCCATTGTCCAGGCACTCTGACTTTTCCAGGTGCCCCCAGCCTCTCCTTGACAATGTTCTCCATCACCTTGCCCACCACCGATGTCAGGCTGACAGGCCTGTAGTTCTCTGCCACCTCCCTTGATCCCCCCTTGTAGATAGGCACTATATGTGCCACCTTCCAGTCCTGGGGCACCCACCCTGTCCTCAGAGAGATGCTGAAAAGCTCTGCCAGGGGTTTTGCCAGGACATCCGCCAGTTCCTTCAGCACTCTGGGATGTAATTTAACTGGCCTTGGTGCTTCCTTTGTCTTAAGGGACCTGAGGGCTTCCCTCACTTTCTTTGTCATGACATCCTCCTCTGCTACCTTGTTCCCCTGCTTTACCTTCCCCCCATCTGTCAGTGATGGCCCCCTCTCCCCAGACCCCCTGTAAGGGTCTTCCCCTCCTCGGTTTCACCATCTCCTCCCATCTATGATGCAGCCCCCCATTTTCCTTGGTGAAAACTGAGGTGAAGTACTCATTTAGTACCTCAGCGTGCTCCCCTGAGTCTTGAGCCCATCCCTCCTCTGTTTTAATCCTGCTAATCTGCCCTTCACCCTCCGTTTTCCCCAATGTATCTAAAGAACCCTTGTTCCCTCTCCACTTCCCTGGCCAGGTTCTGCTCCTTCCTTACCTTAGCCGCCCTCACCACCCTAATGGCCCTTCTGGCCATCAGCTCATACTCCTCTCGATCCCTTTCACTCCTTGAGCACTTGAAATGCCTAAAAGCCACCTTCTTTCCCCTCACCACCTCCTGAACCTCCCTGGTCCACCAGCAGGGTTTACGGGCCCTATCACATTTTCATCTTACTTTTCCCACTTACTGTCAGCATCCATGTCTGGCCCAATCCCATCCAAATGCTTCTTAAAGATCTTTCCCTTTTCCTTGAAATCCACCCCCCTGAAGTCAGTTACCTCCGTCTTTGTGCAGCCTTCAACCCCTCCTAGGTCCAGGCAGAACCAGACCGTGGTATGGTCACTCCCCACCAATGGGTCCCTTACCTCCAGGCCCCCAATCTGGTCACTGTCTGCTAGGACCACATCCAGTATCCATGCCTCCCTGGTCGGTTCCCCCACCTGCTGAGTTAGGAACGTGTTCTGAAAGACATCCAACAACCTCTGTTCCTTGGCCACCGAGGTTGTCATAGTTTCCTAGTCCATTCCTGGCATGTTTAAGTCCCCCAACACCACAACCCTTCCCCTGCCCAAACTGCAGTGTCTACCCACATCTGCCACCAGACTCTATTCCAGCTCATCCACCAGCGTGGTAGTCTATACACCACTCCTATTTTCTCTCTTGCCCCCTTGTTATCAAGGTGACCCAAATTGCCTCCACATTTCCTCTGCCTCCTCCTCCTCCTATGCCAATGCAGTTTTTGACTATTACTGCTACCCTCCTCCCTTCCTCACCCCTGTCCTTCCTGAACATGGTGTAACCCTCCAGGTTCAGGTCCCAGTCATGCCCTGTGGTGGCCAAGGTCTCAGTGACTGCTGCCACATTCACCTCTTCCTCAGTTAGCATCACCTGGTGCTCAGGCATTTTATTGCCCAAGCTCCTGGAATTTAGAAGGACTACGTTCCACCCTTTCTGTATACTTCCATTTCCCCTGCTCACATTCCCATGGGGATTCCGTCTTCCCCCTGGTCAGCACCTTACCAGTCGGCCTTTTCCCGCATTCCTCCAGCTCCCGATAAGACAGATTCCCTCTTTACCGGACCCCCAATGGCCTTTTCTCCCATCCTCCCCTTCACAGGTTTAAACCCCACCTTTCACCAACAAACCTCTCTATTTTCAACTTAAGATTTCCCTCCTTTCAAACTGAGATGGAGCCTATCTCTGAGCAGATAGCCGCTTATCCTCCCAGGTCTCATCCCAATCCCCATCAACCCATACCTCTGGCCCCACACCACCCGGTGAGCCACTGGTTTATCTCCTAATCTTCCTCTTGTGTTCTTCTCAGCCCTTGGCACCAGCAGGATTTCTGAGAAGGAATTTGCACATCCTGTGTCATGGCAGATCCTGGCAAGCTCCCTGAACCTTGTCTGTTTCTCTAGCTCACTATTTCCCTCAATGTCATTGGTACCCAGGTGAACTAGTATGTCCAGGGAACCTCCACAATCCTTTGCCAACTGATATACCTCATGCTAGGCCCTGTGCACCGTTAATCCAGGGAAGCATTTTGTTCTAACCAGGCAGACTCCCCCCTCCCTATCCCATTTGATACCCCTGATCATGGAATCACCTAACAAGAGCACCCTGACAACCCCTTTCCTCCATTTCCTCCCTTCCATGTCCCTCATCCTTTCTACCAGCCCTTCCCCTGAGTAGGCTCCTTGCTCCTCCTCATATCTGGGTGCCACCTGCTGCCCCCTCCTTATTTACCATAGCCACCCCTTCCCCTCTGATCCTATGCCTCTCCTCCTCCTAAGTATCCTTCTGTGCCCCGCTACCCCATCACTACTCATGACTGGTCCTTCCCCCATCTGCTAAACTTGCCTGGCTCATCCTCCCTTCCTTCCCATCTCCATTCAGCCCCTCCTTTTCTGTCATGCTCCACTGGCCTAAACCCTCAGCTCCCTTTGCTGTATCCTCCTTGTACTTTCATCCTCTCCTTGCCCTTTCCTCCCAACTGGTCCTTCTCCTTATGCTTTCCTCCCTCCCCCTCCTCTTCCTGCTCTGATCCCCACTCCTCCATTTTCCTGTGTTCCAAGTTCTACCCTGTTCTTCTTGCTATCTGGCTCCTGCCTCCTGCCCCCACTCCCTTTCCATCTCTAACCACCCTGTCATGACTACATCACCCCCCTCATCCTCAAGCAGAAGAAGAGAATTGAAGCAGTTACTGAGCTTAAGGTCTGATCCACCTCCCCCCATTGCTTCCTTCTGTCCAGCCCCAGCCATCTGCCTATTTCCCTGATAATGTCCTCCCTTTGGCACCCCTCTGTGAGGGTCCCCAGATACCTTCCTGCTTCCTTGGTAGTGTTCTCCTTTTGTACCCCCTCTCTCAGGGTCCCTATGTGATTCTAGAGTACTCTCCTGCACTCCTTTCCCTATGCCCCCACCCCTAGTACTTTGTGCAACCCCATGGGAGAGGCCCTGACCTATTCCCAAACCATACATCCCTTCTCCCTCCAGCTGTCTCCTAATCCCCTCAACCTCCTCCCTAAGCTGTGCCAGTTGGTAGCACACTGGGTAACCACTGAACTTCCAAGCCCAGTCCAGTATCATGGCCATCCCACACTCTGTGCACCCCACCACCCTCCCAAAGGTGCTGGCCCTAATGATGTGTGGTCCCATCCCCCTCCAAGTAGGTTTCATTGGGTGAATCACCAGGTTCCCCACTAGTCCAAGATACCCCCCTACCCACTAATCAGGTCACCCACTAATACTAGATACAGTCCTACAGTAAACAGGTACTCCCCTTACTAGGTGCAGTACTACACAGTAAACTTATAGTGGAAGTGTACAACTCCCTAAGCTCCTTTGTCCCAGCCTTTAAACCCAACCCCCAGTGGCTAGAACTACATGAGATGCACCTGAAACCTTTTCCTCCAATTGCAGGGCAGGTGTTCCTCTATAAATGAGTTGAGCTCTGGGGAGGGAGGGGTGGGGGAGGGTGGGATTAGGGCCTACACCCAACTCTCATGAGAGTGTATCAGCCCTGTGTCTGCCCTCACTGCACCTTCAAGCACTACCAGTTAAGAAAATCTTTCAAGTCTACTTACTCTCCCAGCCTCAAGCTAGAAGCTTATTCCCCCATCACTAACTGAAGACTGACTGAGCTGGCAGTCACATCTTGCATTCAAACATCACTAATCCCCTGTAATATGAAGCCTGCACTTACAGACCAGATAGCAACTTTTAAACACACACAAACACCAAATTGTCTGTTTGACTCTTCCTCCTGCCCAAACTAAATGCAACAGCAATAAAAGGCTGCCCAAACTAAATCAAAAACACAATACATGACAGTTAAGACCAGCCCTCAAATACAATTACAGACACACAGAATATCAGCTAAGAATCATTTAGGCAATGTCCCATTTCTTTGAGTACTGGTTATGCTCCTGGATCGGTGGAAGTTAACTGTAGTGGCAACAGAGCTGTAATCCGTGGTGCAGGAGGAGATAAAGAAAAGGCTTTCCTTACAACTCTAACAATAGCAGTTTAAAATCTTGGGGGCTGGAGGAAGCACAAGTGACAGGCAGCAAAACTATGGCTCCATGTTTAACTAGATAAGATCCACACTAAGTGGGGGTGGGTGGGGTTAGGGATTCTGTCTAATAGATGGCCAAGTTTAACAAAGAGATGAGGGTGGATGCATCCTCTAGAAAATAAATGTGGGACTTAGTGTTTTATATATGAATAGAGTATGCACCACTTATATTGTACTTGCCAAGTATTGGCAGCAGCTTATAGTAGGCATTTTCTATTTGCCAAAAACATTCTCCATTTCCTACCATTGTGAGAGGATCTATTTTGCTATATTAACATTGCCTTCTATATCAGATGCCAAAGGCATCAGGGGCGTTGATAAGCTTCCTCGTTAATTCCTGACTGCAACCCAGTGTGGTGTCAGTGAGGTGCTAAACTGCTATTTCTTGTCATTTCTGCATCTGTTAAGCCTGCCTTCCTCCCCCTCCCTTCTCTGTAGCAGTCCTTTCTCCTCCCATGAAATCACCTCATAAAATCCAAAGTGCTGACCTACAGTACCACTCCTTCCAAGTGCTACTGGTGGAGGCAGATAAGAGAAAGGTCTGTGATCCATGATCAAGGGGAGGTAAGTCTGACAGTGGGAGGGAGAGTGAAGCTGAGATTAGAATGATGGCTGTGCTCACGACTGTGCAGTGGAAGGTGAGTCTCAGAGTGGAAGAGAAAGGGAACAGAGCCATAATTAGAATGCTGGCTGTAGTAGTAGGTGAGTCTGAGAGAGACAGGAAGGGGAGGTGAATGGAGCAGACATAGAACTATATAGTCCAAGACTTGAATGTTGATGACACAGCCTCAGCTGGGGGTGAACCTGAGAGCAGAAGTGAGAATTGTGTGACATTTGTTTTATTTGAAACCATATAATGAATGATACTGATGCCAGACAAAATGAGTTTGTATAGAGGTGTGCACTACAAGTGGTATATACTATATTAGCATTGTAATCTAGTTGTAGCTGAAGAAGGAAATGGTTGCTACATGCAATGGAAATACAAATTGAAACATCTTAAACAAAGCAAGTAAAGCAGATAAAACTATATGACAGAGGGTGCCTGCAAACCATGGTTGCCCTGTGTATCACTGTGCTCTGTGTCTTCTTTTTGGGGAAGAAGAGAATCAGCTCAATTTTCTATTTATATAGACATCATAAAGGTGTAGCACTTGAACAAATTGATAAAAAAAGCAATTATAAATATATTTAGAAGTGCCCAAGTGTTTCTCATATGTAGGGAACATAAAGAAGACTCTGGTACTCAAGATATATGCCCCAATACCAGCATTTCTCATTGGGAGGTGGGAGAAAGACTGAGACTCTCACTGGAGTTGCCTCCTCCTCCTCATGGGAAGAAAGGTTCCAGTTCCATTGTATTGTAGCCACCACCTGATTCCTGCACGATGCCTGTGAGAGACAGGGTACTCTGGTGGGGGAACACAAATGTGGCATGTCAGGTTTGCTGGTAATTAACTTTTACATACCCCAATTTGAGTGTTGTGGAGGAAAAACTTAGAAGGACATAAGGCAGTCTCCTCTTAGGAGGATCATGGCTTACCTGCCTCTATACTGGTGCCTCTTACTTTTGTCATGGGCAGCAGGATTAATGAGACGGCACCCCTACCAATGGGCTAATCATCATGGCCCTCTTCAGGGAGCAAACTGGTTGGCAAAGCAGTCAAAAACTGGTTGAGTGGCATCTTGGCATGGCCAGGTCACCAGTAGGAGAGCTCTGACGAGCACAAGCATTATCAGTAGGCAGTGCGTCCAGGCTGGTAAGACCCACAGGAGCAAAAACAACATAGAGCTGACAAAATAGCTGACAGTAAGTGATTTGACATGTTGAGGACTTCTTGGGATGGTGGATGAACATTGATATCCTCTATTGGGGTTGAAAACTGATCCATTGCCATAGTGGATAAGAAAGTTTTCCACAGCAGTAAGCTCAGTGAAACCAAGCTTTCAGTTGCAGCATTCAAAACTCCTGAAATTAAAGTTTATTTATTTATTATTTATTTATTTCAATTGCAGATTAATACCTTTGAGCCAGGAAGGCTCTTTTACAAGGTTCCATGTCAAGTGGATGAGAGACAAAATTACATAAACAGGTTACAGAACATTCTGAGTATGCAATAAGTTACAGGCTGTACAGGTAGCAAGCAAATAGGCTGTTACAGTGTTGAAAGTGTTACATGAAGTTGGAGTACATTTTGACATTCTGAACAGGTCACAGTGAAAAACAGGAAAAGGGATCGGACAGATGTTAAGCACAGAACATGGTGACAGTAGCCTGAAGGAGCTTTGTCTGGAGTTAGAAAAGTGGGGTGGGGAAGAGCAGGGTAAGGGGCAGCCACCATGGGGCTTTGTCAGTGTGGGGATGAAGAGAGGGAGTAGGGAAGAAGGAAGGTTGAGGTAAACAGAGGGGTGATAAGTTAACTTTATGGTAGTGATAGTCATAGGCATTTATTAATTGCAATCACCTTGGTTCTTTTGGGCCAGAAGGGTTAGCAGTTCTCTTTTAAAGGGTCCAATTTTTGTGTGCTCCAGGGTAGTAGTAGGGAGTTCATTAAACCAGGTGGGCCCATGGCAGGAGAGTGAATGCTGTACCAGGCAGGTTCTTTTGAAAGGGACATGGAGCACACCATGGCCGAGTTGCTAGTGACTTTTGTGGAGGTGGTGCGCTGGAATGAGGCAGTGGTGGAATGGGAGTGAGTCCTAGGAGGGCTTTTGCCAGCTAGGCAAGCCTGATACTTCACCCTAAGGTGTAACAGGAGCCAACAAGTAGAGGAGTAGGGGGCGTAGCATGGGTATGGTCTTTAGCCCCTAGGACCAGTAGGCAAGCCTTGTTGATTCGTACTTTTACTTGATTTAGGGCTCAGTCTGTGGCAGCATTGTAGATGACGAGGGCATAGTCGATGACAGACAGAAAAGAGCTTCAAGTGACTAGGCTTACAGCCTCAGGGGTCATGGCTTGCCTGTGCCTATAGAGGATTCCAAGCATAATATTAGCAGATTTGACAACATGTGTACCCTGACATATTTAAAGGTAGAGACTTGTTCAATGCCACTCCCTTTTTGGCTATAGATAGGTGTTCAGCATTCCTTTTGGTGTGTGGCAAAGTTAGGTGCATAATTTTGTTTTAATAATTTAGAAAATTAGGTTTGGATAAACCAGTTCTCAAGCATTATAAAAGTTATGCTGTAGGTTTTTCCTATTTCTGATGTGAGGCTGCCAGGCATTGAGATAACTGCATCTTCTGCATAGAGCAGCATTTTAGCTGAACAGGCATTAGAAAGGGAGTTAATGAAGAGGCTGAAGAGAAGAGATCCTAAGATCGAGCCTTGAGGAACCCCAAGGGTTATCTTTTGAGTTTGGAGGTTACGCTCCCTATCCTGTGTGAAAGGTAGCTGTTAAGTCAGGAGATGGTATCTACTGACAGTCCCAAGGTCCTCAAGTGTCTGAGCAGGATTAGATGGTTAATGGTGTCAAAGGCTTTGGTGAGGTCTATAAATATAGATCCCACCATTTTTCCTGTGTCAGGGGCATTGTAGATGTGAGAGGTATAGTCAATTAATGTTGTGATGGTGCTGTGTCTGATATAAAACCCATGCTGCTGCAGGCAAAGAAGATTGCACTTGTTTAGGTATTCAGTAAGCTGATCAGAAACAACCCTTTCTAGCGCTTAGAGACAGGTGGTAGTATTGAGATTGGGCAGTAATTTCCCAGATTAGTTCTGTCCTTATTTTTAAACAAGGGTAACCAAGGCTGTCTTCCACCTATCTGGGAAGATTCCTGTGCACAAGATGTTGAAAAGTTTGGTTAGTGGAGAGGTGAGTTCTTCCAATACTAGAGCTAATAACTTCATGTCTAGTGAGCCACTTCCGACCCTGGTTTTGTTTAGGATTTTTTTTAACATATTTAATGATCTGGGCCCTAGTAATTTGCCTAAAGTAGAATGGTGGTTGGTCTGGTTTGAGGGTGGTAGGATGGTTAGGGTCGATGAAATCCATTGCTGGCAGGGTATGGAGAAATTTGGGGGTGAGGACAGAGCTGAGGTCTGTAGAGGCATTATTAAAGGCATTAGCAAGGTCAATAGGTTGCTGTAATGGGCCAGCAGTGGTTACTGTGAGATCTGCTGGAGCTCTGGATTCCTTGCCAGTGAGGGACTTAATACTATTCCAGAGTTCCCTGCCATTGTCCCAGTTTCTGTCAAGTTGTTTCTTGTAGTAGGTAGCTTTAGCATTTCTTACTTGCCTAGTGCACTTATTCCTAGCCTCTTTGTAAGCAGCAATGTCAGTTTGCCTGCCTGTATCTCTGGCAATATGCCAGAGCTTATCCTGTTGTTTCATCTAAGCAATGAGTGGGCCTGTGAGCCAGGGGTTAATGGCTCCTTTTATTTTGACTGTTCTGTTTGGGGCAAATATGTCACAAGCCTTGTTGAAGGTAGATATGAGGTAATCAAGGACTTTATTAGTGTTGCTGCAGCCATCTAAGGGGGACCAGTCTGCATTCTTCAGATACCTCTTAAAATTGCCCTCATGCCCCTTTTTGATGTAGCGGCTTTTGAAGAGCTGGAGGGGACTTTAGAGCCCTTATTAGTCCAAGAGCAGACTTTTGGGAGTGGTCACATAAGGTGTTGGGCAGGACAGAAATGTTTTTAATATGCTCAGGGTTTATGGAAAGAAGCCAGTCTGTGATTGTGCTTGTGCAGGTGCAGTAGTTCAACCTTGTTGCCTGTGTGACCATCTGAGTAAGATATAGGCCATGGATTCAGTCCCTCATGGTAGCAGAATCCTGGGCAAGCCAGTCTGTGTTGAAATCCCCTAGGATGACCTACTCGCAGTCTTGGTTGAACTTGCCAAGGTGGTTGAAAAATAGGTCAAGCCCCAGGGCTTGCTTGCTGGGGGGTATGTAGACAGTGGTCAGAGACAGTACTTTGCCTTGTCGTCCGATAGATAGCTTGATGGAGAGAAACTGGGCTTCATTAGTGTTTACACTAATTATTTATTATTTTTTTGTTTAGTTTTTGTTAACCAGGTAAGTGCACTAGGCAGATTCTGCCTGTTTTATGGCATGACCCGGGGGAGGAGGATATAGATGAATGTCAACTGACCTTGAACCAGATAAAGCTGTTGGTGGTATTTTTAGTGAATGAGGGAAATTTGGCCAGGACACAGGGGAAACTTCACCTACTCTTTTTGAGAAGTGTAATGGGATCTTTAACATCCACCAGGACAGGCAGATGGGACCTCAGTTTAATGTCTGCACTACAGTGTCAGTACTGGGATATTAACCCAAGTGCCTGGGGCATAACCTGGCCACTTATTTATTACACAGATAGACCAAGCACCCACCCCCACACTGGCTAGTCTATCTAGCCGGAAGGTGGTGTATCCATCAAGCAAGATGAAAGAATCAGGTATTTTCTGAGATAGCCGTGTTTTGGTAAGTGAGATGAAGTCTGGTTTCTGGACAGCAACCCAAGCCTGGAATTGGGTAGTTTGGGTAGGAGAATCCCAATATTAATTGATACAGTTTTTAAGCACCTGCATGTTGAAGGGTTCCCAGTGCCATTAGGTCTGGGGTTGAGGTGAATATTCCCAGAAATCAGTCACAGTATAATGATTACCCTGGAAAGGTAGGGTATCCACCAAGTTTTAATGATCTGGGACTTTCTACACCTTGTATTGTCCTGGTTTGGAATTTGCTGTTTAGTGGTATAGGTACACATCAGGGCCATGGCAAGCTCTGGAGTTAAGGGGGGTGACTGGTTCATTCTTCCTTGGAGAGTGAACCTCACGGGGGGACTACATGCAGTAGCCTGGTGATCCATTGTACCATATTTGTTAGTTATAGTGCTAATTATTGAATGCATGGTGCTAAGCTGGGCCTCAGTAGGTTTGCCATTAGTAATTCCGGTTGGGGGGGGGATAAGTAAGGCCAGAAGATAAGTGTGCCAAGGAAAATTATATGCTAAAAGCATGATATTAAACATGGTGACAATATATGATTGACCGTTTAAGAGAGGGAAAGAGATTCTGGAGGGTTATCAGTCAGGGAACACTGAGACAGAAGTTAACGGTTATACAAAAGGAATAAGTCTATAGGGGGTGGGGTGGAAGGGCAAATTAAATTAGCACACAGGAGGGAGAGAGGAATAACTTAAGTATAACTGTATTATATAAGCAGAGAACTGAGATTTTTGCTCTCAGTAGCGCTGCCTGTTTGTAGCAAGGAGCTAAGCAGCATCTAGTGGTGATCTTCTATAGGCTGCAAATGAAGAAATAGTCTGATTGGTTCGGTCAGCAGCCAAGTCCCTAGATAAGGACGTGTTCATGAAGGGTGGTGGCAGGGCAGTGAGGAGCTGATGCAGAGCGTTGATGGGGCCAGACACTTTGCCTTCAACAGTTCCGAGGATGTTTCACTGCTCAGGTCAGCGTGACCACTAAAACTGCATATCTTTGCTGTCGAGATTGTTCCGGGGGGTGGGGGAGGGCGAGATTACCATAGCCGTCTCAACTTCTGTGGTTGTGGGACCCTCCATCAGTTCTTGTGAGCTATGGAGAACAGGAGAGGAGGTAAGAACTTATACAGGCACATGTCAGACAAAAGGGGGGATGGTAAGCACAGGCTAGGTGGGGCGAACAAAGATGGAGAACCCAGGCTCTTAAATTACAACTGAGAAATAAACTGAGATCTTAAGTAAGTAGTCTTGGCTAGTTTAGCAATCAAATAAAAATAAATCTGGCATCGTAACATCATTAAGAGACTGAAGATTAAACAGGGCAAACTGGGCAGGGCTAGATTACAGCTTTACTAACTCTGCCCTGCCGACTTAACTAAAAGTAAATCTTCAACTAAAATTCAATTAAAGTAACAGCAGGTGGTAGCTAAACACAACTCTTACAAGGTAATACAAGTACCAGTTGGAATATAGTGAAATTGAGCCAAGCAATCACTATGCTGTGAACATTGAGTCTATCTCCACATGTACGCTGACTGCAGGCAGTCCTAGTGTAAATTTGAATTTAGAAAATGGCGCCAGACACTTTATCCTGAACAGTTCCGAGGATGTTTCACTGCTCAGGTCAGTGCAGCCACTAAAACTGCATACCTTTGCTGTCGAGATTATTCTGGCGGATGGGGGAGGGTGAGGACGAGATCACTGTAGCCCTCTCGGCCTCTGTGGTTGTGGGATCCTCCATCTGTCCCTGCGAGCTTTACTGCCGAGATTGTTCCGGGGTGGGGAGGGTGAGATCACTGTAGCCCTCTCGACCTCTGTATTTGTGGGACTTGTCTGTAAATTAGATTCAGAAGGAAAAAGGTGTAAAAATCACTGCTAAAATGACAGGTGCACTAACATAAATAAAGGATGGACACTTAAAAGTTTTTTGCTTGTTCACCCTGTGTGGGGAAAGGTTGTATTTTGTATCCACAGTTCACACAGTCTGTATCCCAAAGTGGTTTACAAGCTTTGAACAGTTATGTTAGCCATCAGCTGAGCAGGAGCTTGAGTTAATGGGATAGTCAAGAAGGTTAAAGAGTGAGAGACAGGGAGAGAGAATGTTAAGCACAGAGAAGCGAAGTAACATATTCAAGGTCCCACAGCAACTGGCACTGATAGGATTCAAACCTAGATATTCGGGTTCACAGCTCTGTCCTCTAACCTCTAGATTTCACAGCCTCTTTAGATCTCAAAAAATAGGGTTGTGGAAATATATGATAGTAAGATCTGGAAAAATTGACTGCCCTCCCCAAAACCTTCTCCACCAGCTCCCCAACATCCACTGCCCTTCTACCCCTGCCCTAGGTTAGTCACTGTCCTGAGAGCCTTATGGGCCATCAACAGTCTGGTTTAATTTTGTTTTAGCAAGGCCAGAGTGCTGAGCTTATGCAACTGTGCTGAAAAGAAGAACGTGGTGGAATTTTTAGAGACAGACAATCCATCTCAGAGTGCAGCAGCATTGCCGCAGTCTCTGTTAAAGCCTCAGGGTATGTTCCATCATTGTGACATATAGCTTCTCACTCTTGTACTGAACCTGCTCAGGCCAAACTGAAGGAACATGAGAACTGAAGGAAGCAGGGTCGTACTGTACTTACAACGAATCTGGCATCTCACCCACAGACATGTATCTTCCTCCTGAGCCTGTCCCAAAATTGACATTTTTGTTATTGATGTTGCTATTTGGGTATCTGCACATTTAAGGACACCATTGTAGATGATGACAGGTTAATCATGACAATGTTGGTTAATAAAGCACCAGTCATGAGCAAGTTTGTCTATTTCCTGCTCGGTTCCTAGCTGAACTAAAGGTCTCCAAGACAGCTGAGCTGTCCTCAGCATCTTAAAGTCTGCCTGTCAGATTAACAATTTGCACCTCTGTCAAATGATCTCCTGAGCTCTGTTCTCCTCCAGCAATTGGAAGCAACTACAAAATGCAACACATCTCAGTTGCCACAAGCACAAATAAATGAAAAATATTATCATGATTTTGTTCAGTATTAGTTGGTTCCCATCTGTATCTCTTTCCCTCCAGGACAAGGCTGAAAACAAGAAATATTTCTTAACCTTCCTTTCCAGGTCAGCAAAAACAAAATTAAATTTAATTAAGTTTGCCTTTGCTAGTGCACCACATTCCAAGATGAATATTTGCTTTATTTTCTAAATCTAGCCCTTTTCTCATACTCACAATAGTATAGAATTTGTAAGCTGTGTTTGCATAGCTACTAGAGGAAGGAGTGTCAAAATACCATAATGTGTGAACACTGCATGGCCTGGTGGCAGCTGGTGTCCACCAGCTGTGTGGACAGTGGAACACAGAAAGGTAAACATAGAAAACCTAGACAATGCTGGCAGAAAAGACCACTGGTTTATCCAGTCTGCTGAGTTTTAACCCACTGTACCCGATTACTTATTTTCCAGTAGGGATGCAGTGAAGTTTCAATTGCCAAGTTCGTCTTTGAGAATACATTTGCAGATTTTTCTATTTAATAGTAAACTCTCTGCAACTTCACACTTGGGGTACATCAAGGAGAGGATGGGATAAAATGGGGTTACTGATACACAAATGTCTCATGGCCAGCAGCAGCAGCCTGAAGACCCTGTGCCACCCCACTCCCCCATGGTACCACCAGCACTGGCTGTATCCACTCATCAATCTCAATCAGGAGCAATTCTACCATTTTATGACCTGTGTGTGATCCAGTTAACTGTTCGTTGCCAGTGTGGCATGTTGGCCAGTACCCGAAGTATTGCTACCACTGCAGTTGGGCTTAGTACAATTTTTCCCCTAGCTGGAGTTGAATACTACCCCAGGTACCTGTTCCCAATGGGCTGTAATGCACAGATAGCTACCAGCTATTTGGCCGCTTGTTCACATATCCATACTGAGCTATATATATGTGTGTGTGTATATATATATATATATGGGATGCTGAATGCAGAAGGGCATGAATTACTGTCCATGACACAGTCTCATTAAGTTCAGGAATGACATTTGTAGAAGTACGTTTGTGAGGGAATCTGCCACTTGGGACAGGTGTAATGCCCCAGGGGAAATTGGAGGCACCACAGAAAATAGTGGAATTGAGGGCATCACAGAAAATAGGGGATTCTCAGAGACATGAGAGGTCAGACAGTTATGGGGACCCTGGCAGCTTAATGGGAAACCTTTGAAAAGCTTTGGTGACCCTCTGAAACACAGAACAGGCCGCACTCCAGCAGACAGTCCTAGCAGTCTAAATTCTGGGTTTTTAAAGAAAACCATTTTTTTTCCTTCCTTCCTTGGTTCTCCCTTCCCCCTGCTCAAGACCGACACCTAGTCAACCATAGCCAAACCAGTTGGGCCACATTCCTGTCCCACAGTGGAGAAGGAAGCCAGGCTGAGCCCTCTCAGACAATCCCTGTGGCCAAGGTAGATTCAAATTAGGAGACTTTTTTTAAGCCACTGACCCAGCCTCAGTAGGCTGGCCTCTGGATGAAGAAGCCAATCCCCTGGCAGGTAGCCAGGACCACTCAGCCTAGAGGAGGCTCTGCACAGGTTAGAGAGAGAAGAGAAAGAGTTTGACCAGGGAGGGTGAAGAACAGTAAGGCAATGGATGTTGGCTTCCCTGTTAGGAGGTTGAAGCGAATCCCCTGGGTCCCTTCAGTGTAACTCCCTCCAGAAGATCCCCGTAGCAGCCTTGGTCATTTCTTTGCAGAAATCTGCTGTCTAGTCAAGTCTCCCAGTGTGTCGAGTCAGTCTATTTTGCCTGGAAACAGACCCAGGGAATCTTTCATGCAGCAGTCTCCAGGAGAAGAGGTCTAATCACTCCTTGTGGTTGTGCATTCCCAGAGTACAGAAATCCTTGTTGAATTCAGAGGTGGAAGTAGCTTGTTGGCCAGCATTTCCTTTAATAATTAGTCCTAAGCTAGACTACTCCAGCCAGGGAAGAATTGTTTGTTTAGCAGTTGTATTGTTGCACTGTGTAATTATTGTTTAGAATTGTTTAGTTGCTTCCATTGTACCCCAGGGTGGAGAGACTGCTTACCTTGTCCAATTAGACAGAGAGAGAGAGAGAGAGAGAAATGAGAATCAAGAAGGCCAAAGCTAGGAGGATTCAAACCAAATAATTGTTGGACCAAGATTAAAGGTGTTTGTAAACTCCTCACTTAAAGGAATCTCTGCTAGTCTAATTTATTCTAGGCAGTCTGTGCTCCAAATTGAGAGACATGGGCACTCCCTCCCAGTCAAGAGCCAAAGAAGTGCTAGGTAAAGCCAGATCAAAGTATTATTGGTGAGAATGTGCATTTCATGCTGAATTTTCAATTGTTTAGCTGTGAGAAGATAACTAATAGAGGCCTGGCAGAGCCTTACTGCATTCTTTTCTCAGAGCTCTAGGGTAATCTGAACTCTAGTAATGGGGAAAACCTAGTCATTTGTCCATGTAGTAGAAGGGCAGGGCAGCCTATAGCTGGGACAAAGAGATTAGGTACCCTCGCCTCCATATTCAGAAGCCACCCAGGGCTGATCCATATTAACAAAGGGGTGGGTCATCAAACTTTTTCAATGCCCATGAAGCAAACTGTATTTTCTTTATCTGTTTGCAATCTCCTGTTGCTCGCCTACCTCTCAGCTGTTCCCAATTTTCAGGGATGTCCGTGATTTTGTCTCAAATCTAGATTTAGTACTTGCTGCATTGGTCCTTGCAAGAATAGCTTCTGAAGAAGGACTGGTTGGTCCGAAAGCTAGAGCACTTTGTTCTTGTTGTTACATCTATGTTGGTCCATTAAAAGGTATCAAATAATTTGCTTCTGGATCTGATTTTGCCATTGAAATTTCTTCTGTCCCTCCTACGTCTGGCATTTCTGGCACTAAAGAGTAGGGATTGGGATCACAGAATAATGCCAGCCATTGACGTTACAGTCTAGTTCTCATTAAGAAAATGCTATTCTCACTAAGAAACATGTTGTATACAGCTCCTGGGACTAATATTACTGTTTTTATCTGATGTGTTCCTGATTTTGGTCATTTGTCCCTGATTTGTAATGAGGGAGGTTGAGAGTATGGTTGCCTGAACCCACTGCTTGCTGTGTCTGAACTGCTGTATTCAATCCAGCCATTTTAAGTTGTTGAACTGCTTGTTGTGACTGAACTGCTCTATTCAATTGAAGGGTTTAAGTGACTGAACTACCTTATTCCTGAGTATCATGACTGCACTGCCTTATTTCTCAATTGTCCTGTGTGACTGCACTGAGGGCATTGATTGCTGCACTTGCCTACTGCTACTTCCTCTGAAGACATTTGGGGCCTCACTATCCCAAATGGTAGGGCTCTCTGTCATACAAGAAGGGGAATTGCCTTTCAGGTTTTTAATTTTGTTCTGTTCCAGGCTCCTGCACACACTTCACACTCATCTAGGATTCCTCTGGTGCCTCTTCCTTGACTCAGGAGGGTCCCTGGGAAGCCCAGCATCTCCACCCACCTCCAATGACCTCCACCAACTCCAGGTGTTTGTCATGATGCCCCAGGTTTGAGTTTCTGGTCGTAAGTTGTAGCCAGCTGGTAGCTAGGGCTTACCAAAGTGAGTCAGGTTAGGGGCTGTCTCAGCTCTAGCTTGAGGGATTTAAGTCATCCACTGAACTCAGAGTCACATTGCCTATTCTCCTGCATAGGTGTTGTTCCAAGGTGGCAATAGTACCAGTGGCCTATACCAAGGCCTTGCTGAGGATTGCCAGGCTCTGTGCCTCATTCCCTGAGGTGGGATAAGTACCACTGGCCCATTCAAGAAGCCACACCAAGGGTCGCCACACTCTTGATTGTACTGCCCATAGGTGGCTCGTGTTCCAGTGATGCATCAATAGGTCACACCGAAGATTGTTGTATTCTGAAGCTGCAGGGGTGAGGTGGTAAGGGTTCCGGGGACCTGCCCAGAGGTTGTCCAGTGGATCATCACACCCAGCATCCTTTCCTTTACTGGAGATCACCTGCCCAAGGCCACCACAGCCAACAACCCCAGATAAGTGTTCTTTTCCCCTACAACCCAGCATCAACACTCATCCTCGATCAGATGCTTCCTTTTCAACGTTGCCTCAGGAATGCCAGGAGTCACCTTCTTCCCAGGGCCAGGATGCCTACAATATTTAACTTAGTTTCTGGTTCACCAAGGGATGCCACATTTTATGGCCTGTATAGAAAGTGCTTCCTTAGGTTCACCTTCAGTGGCCGGCCAACCAAAATACTAGTAACCCAAGCTTGGTGCATCAAATTGCTACATCCTTAGGACTTGAATAACCTGAACATTTGTAGTACATTAGTGGGGCCAGGCTGTGGTCTCAGTAATCTTATTCACTCTCTTTCATGTGGGGAGCTACAACCATTCCAAAATGGCCACTAGGCTGAGCGTGCCACTGCTTGCAGAGTTGTGATCTACAGTGTGCTATTAATTCTTTTCTAGTTTGTTTTGTCAGTATCTGTGTTTTTGCATTTTGTTTTCGTTCACCTTTCGTGCTGGGTAAAGGCTTTCTGCTATCCGTGGATTTAGAAAGAGTGTGCTTTCGGTCAGCATCCTGTGCTGGTGTCCACTGCCGAGTCAGATTTGAGGCCTGGAGTGGGTGTGGGTTTCTTGCCCTGCTGTCTGGGTCTTCTGGGCTGGGATCTTTCTGGAATACATTGGGACGAGGAGAGAGGTGCCCAAGGACTGGCAATCTGCTGCTGAAGTTGGCATGACAATGGGCGCAGAACAGACTAAGGGCTCATTGTTTTGTGAGACACTGCAGGATGCCGTTTTTCCTTGAACTGAGGTATTTTGACTTAGTGCTGGACTTGGGATGGGGGCGAATTAGACTTTTATTTTTGCTCTTGTGTGGAGTTGGGCAATGATTATATCTGGAGGCTGGTCGCTTTATGAAGAAGAATCTAAGGATAACTTGTGACTTGTTACTTTTGGAAAGGAGTGAGGAATTTTCTAATTTCTAATTTCATCCTGGATCCCTGATGTGAAAGTGATTTTCTTTTAAAACTGGTCTGAGATGTGATCTTCCACAGGGCCTACTTGATTTGTGGTCCAGAGGGGTGCTTGGGATCCCTTGGTCAAGGAGCTGGCTGGGGTCTGTACCCCTAGACTCCCAGGTTGGGCCATAATTGTGGCCTGATTCTGGGCATTTTATTGGTCCACTTTATTTCATGTGTGTTTGTCCAGTTGAGAGTGAGGAGCCTTATTTTAATCATGGATGGGTCTGCCTGATTTGCTGGATTTGGATTTTTGGACACCCCCTGTATTTATGCAGAAACAATTTGCCTGTGTTTTGTTGACTCTAAACCTGTGGATAATTTTGACTCTGTGCCTGACAACTTGAGGACCTTTTATTTATTTGGACAATTGAGGTGGTGAGAGGACTCTGTGTCTTTAATTTAATTTGAACTTTACCATTATCTCCAGGTCGTTAGATGACTGGGAATGAAGCGACCGTTATTTGTTTTGTTTGAAGCTTAAATTGTTTTATGATTTGTTATAATATTTATACTTTGCAGTGAGAGTGCTAAAGTATTTTTCCTCTCCTCTAGCTGTGAGAGCTGGGGGGTAAATAATTTTGCTTTATTTTTGTTAAGTTGGGGTGGTGAGAGAACCCTTATATTTATATATTTTATTTATATTTGCTTTATTTTATTTTATTTAATTTTTGAGTCCTCTTGCCTAGTCCATATTTGATTTTTTTGGGGTGGGGCCATTTTATTTTGTTTATTTATGTTGGTTAAGTTGAGATAATTTGGTTAATTTAATGTTGTTATTTTGTTAAGTCTGATTATTTTTGGTGTGTTGGTGGGTTTATTGTTTTTGTCTAACCCGTTCAGTGGCAATATGTGTCGGCCTTCAGTCCCCACTGCAGGTGCACTATTCATCCTCCTCTCTTCGCGCCCTCTACCCCTTTTATCCTCCTCCCCTCCAATATGATACATACCAGTGCTGTAGAACATTGGGAATTGTTTGTAGGAGGTGAGGAGGTGGGGGTGTCAAACAGGGGAGGATGAATGAGAGAAGCACCACTGTATGTCGGGGTTATTAGGTCGAAGGTGCCCTGGGTTGAAGTGGAATCCATATTGTGGTTTACCATGTCTGGTGCCCATACTCAAGGGCACTATGGAACTCAAGTAGGCACATAGACCTGATAGCCTCCGAGGTTCGTCCAACTTGGGTGGTGTTATGCAATGCCAGGTCCATCGGGGATAAGGCTGGAGTTATTGCCAATCTTGTTGGCTTGGTGGATTTGGCTTGCATTACGAGACCTGGCTGGATGAAAATCCAGGCCCATATTGAGCTGTGACTCCAGACAGGTACTCGGTGATACACGCAAGATTGCACCGCGAGGGATGGGGGAAGTTGCAGTCTGTTGTAAGACTGAACTGGGCCTCACAAATGTGGTAGTGGGAGAGACTGAGTCCTTTGACTGCACAGTAGTAGCAGGTGTAGGTGTTCGAATCGTGCTCATCTACCATCCACCGGAGATGAGAAATGCTTCTTACAGGAAGTAGCAGACTTCATCTTGACATGTCGTTTGAGTTGCCCAGATTGATGGTTCTGGGTGACTTCAGCGCCTGGGTCAACGATGAACTTTCACAATTTGGTAATCACTTCCTCCAATTAATAACTTTTTAGGCCTTACACAGGTAGTTTCCACTGCTGCTCAAAAATCTGGGCACTCTATGGACTTAGTCTTTCTCCTGGGATTGATGCATCCGACTTGGGGGTGGAACCAGTCGCCTGATCAGACCACTACATCGTGAGGTTCAGTTTTGCACCCCCCTGAGGAGAGCAGCCCTGTGGAGATGGTCAGGTACCGCCCTTTAGTAGGTGTTACTTCCCAAGGCCTTGTGGCGGTCCTTGACCTCTCGTTCTCTGTGTTGGCAAGCAGTAATGCAGAGACTCTGGTGTTGGCCTATAATACTGCTGCTACATGGCTCTGGATCTTATTGTTCCTGTTCATGCACCCCTATCCCTTCACCCCAAGTCTTCTTGGTTTAATGGGACATTGAGGGGATAAGGAGACTGGGGTGAAAGTTAGAGCGGTGCTGGTGCAAGTTAGCCCTGGAAGCTGACCACCTTAGATTGATGGAACATTATTCTGTCTATCAATCTGCAATCACCTGTAAGAAGGCATAATTCCTGTTCAAAAAGATTGCAGCTGCTCAGAATTGACCAGCTCAGCTGATTCAAACTGTAGACAGACTGTGCAGCCCAGCCTGTCTGCAAGTGTGAAAAGCCTTTTCGCAATTAGAGTGTGAGGAGCTCACTTGTTACTTTGCAACTAAGGTGGCTGACATCAGGGCAGATTTGCGTCCAGCAGTCTCTAAGGGTGATGCTGTTGAACAGTGTGAGCTCACAGTACCTCAGTTTCTTGGAGTTCTTTCAGTCAACCTGATTTCGTAGATGTTATGAGGATTATCCATAGTGTGGTTTAGATCCTGGACTGACTCCCCTAATTTTGGGTTGTAGTAATATCATCGGTCCAGTCCTGGTGCAAATAGTTTGGTGCTCCCTGGAGTCAGGTGAGTTCCCTAGCTCTCTGAAAGAGGTGGTGGTGACACCTCTCTTGAAGAAGGCTACCTTGGACCCAGACTGTTTCACAAACTACAGACCCATCTCTAACCTTCCCTTTATTGGGAAGGTGATTGAAAAGGTAGTGGCTGCCCAATGGGAAGACCATTTAACCATCCATAACATCTAGAATCCTTCCAATCTGGTTTTCATAAAGTCATAACACAGAGACTGTGCTGGTTCAGGTGCTTAATGATCTTCTGAGGCGAGAGATCAGAAGAGATGTTCCATTCTGTTTCTTCTTGATCTCTCATCAGCTTTTGACACTGTGGATCACTTGGTGCTGATAGCATGCCTGAGGCAGATTTGTGGAATCTCGGGAATTGTTCTACAATGGTTCACCTCGTTCCTCACTGGGAGATCACAAAGAGTTGTGTCAGGGTTTTTTTCCTCAGGCCCAACTCATTTGTTGTGTGGGGTGCCTCAGGGTTCTGTGCTGTCTCCCATGTTATTCACGGAGTATATGTTGCCCCTCGGAGACATTATAAGATGGTATGGGCTGAGGTTTCACTGCTTGCAGATGATACCCAGCTATACCTGTCTTTTGCACCCGACCAGGATGGAGCACTCTCAGTGTTTAACAACTGTCTGGAAGAAATCCAGGACTGGATGGATTCTAGTTGGTTGACATTGAACTCAGAGAAGACAGAGGTTTTGGTTGTAGACCTGGGTTGTCAGATAGAGAGGTTGCATGTTGGCACACCCTCTGGAATCTTCCTTGGCAGCGTGTCACTTCCGACCTCTGAACAGGTACGTAACCTAAGGGTTGTCTTAGTTGATAGACTGACACTACAGTCTCAAGTGTCAGCTGTTGTTAAAACTTCCTTTACCATCTTAGGAATATCGCTTGAGGTTAAGAACTTGTTCTGTCTGACACCCTACCAATGCTGGTCCACCTTTCGTTCTGTGCTTGGACTACTGCAACTCCCTGTACTTTGGGCTTTCTGGGGTTGAAATCTGTCACCTACAGCTGGTGCAGAATGAAGCAGTCCGGTTTTTGACTGGGACAAGTAGGTCCTATCATATTACCCTGGTGCTGCGCGAACTGCACTGGCTCCCTATAAGGTGGCGGATCACCTTTAAAGTCAGTTTACTGACTTTCAAAGACCTTCATGATCAGGGTCCGGCCTATCTGAAAGAACTGCTGGTGCCTTACTGCCCCGGCCGATCGCTCTGCTCGGCCGACGACGGGTTACTGCAGATTCCAAGAGTGAGTCTTAAATCTTCCAGCTGTAGAGCATTCTCTTATGCTGTACCCACTCTTTAGAATCTCTACCACGCTGGTTATGGGAGTGCACCTCCATGGAGGAGTTTAAGAGTAATTTGAAAACTTATTTTTGGGGAATGGCTTTTTTAGATGGCTTATTATATTGTAATCTGCTGATTGTGCTGTGGTTTTATCCTTATTTATCTTGATTTTAATGCCTGGTATTATTGTGTTATGATCTTATTTATGTGTACTATTGGAGTTTGTATTTGATGTTATTTTTTTAATGTGTTCAGCGCCTTGGAAAAATGAAAAGCACTTTATAAATAAATGTATTATTATGATTATTATTATTATTATTATTATTATAGTGTTAGTGAATGCCAAGTCTTTTCTGTGTGCTCCAACCATTGCTAATAAACCTTGCATCTTGGCTCTAGAGTACACCTCCAGCCTCTCCTTCCAGATTTATCTGGCATCACCCAAAACTATAGGGGTATGAACCACCACAGCTCGTCCACCACACAGGCACATGCCATCAGTCTTCTAAATCCCAAGTTCTCCACAAAAATGGTTGCTGCATTTATTTCCCATGCAATAGCATGATTGGGTGGGTATTTGGCATGATGTTCAAAAAACATGTTAAGCAGTGTAGGTTGGACCTTTCTGGGTGCTGGGCTACCAAACAGATCACTTGGTGTGGCAGCATAGCCAGTCAGGTAGTGTTTGACTCAGGGGGATACATGTATGCTGCTCAAAAGAAAGCAGTGTTTTTTTATTATTTAAAGTTTATTAATTTTTTTTGCAAAACATACAGACACATAATTGCATCCCATACATTAGTATAAACCAGTCATCTGTTAACTTTTTAACCCCTAGTAGGCAAAATCATTCCAATGGCAGAAGAGACTTGATATAACTTTCCATCAAGCTCAACACTCTTGTTTGGGAATGAGACCTGTCACCCAGATCAGGATCAGTACCACCACCTCCACCACCAGCAGTTATGAGGGCACCAGCAACCTCCTCCTTGACCACTGTTCCGAGGCAAGATATTGTGCTACCTCTCAGACTGATCCTCTTGTTGTCGCCTCCTCCAGCACCTACCAGCATGGATGCCAGAGATGTGACAGAGAATAATTTGGCAACACTAATGCCACCACTTCCACCAATTGCTCCTTTTACTACTACCAGCCCCAGAGCCCATGAATGAGCGTTGCTGCAGAAGCAGTTTTTAGGTGCAACAACCTTTTGCCAAAGAACCGCTGAATTTCTTGGCCATCTTGCAGGCACCTCTCCCATCACTCGAGCATCTCTTTACAGTCATTTTATATGTTTAGGTTTTAATATTGCAAAGAAAAAAAATAAATAACTACTGCATTAAAACTAAGTACCAGCAGCAGCAGGTGACACCTCTCCAAGAGGATTAGCAGTGTGACCTGAATCTGAACAGAACAGTTTACTGAGCTAACAGTAGCTACAATAAAAGCACCACAAAAGTTTGTTTTATTTCTATTTTTGGGAGGGTCTTTTTAACACAATGGGGATTAACAAGATACGTGCTGGGTAATTCAAAACAAGTGACCATAACCAGCCATTGGCGCTGATCAATTTCCGCTTGCGACACGATGCCCAGGGTTCAGGAATGGACCTGGAGGTTGGATGGCCAGCCAGTGGAGAAGGATCAAGCATCCTGGGGACTGCTTTCCTTCTTTGAGGGAGGTTGGGGGCGAGTGTTCGGTGCTTGACTGACCCCTTGGCAGGCGAGGGGCTGCCACGACCAGTGCCAGTGCGTTAGTGTGGCTGGGCAGATGCTGGACATCATTGCATGTCCCACCCGAGGAAAAGCAAAGCAGCAAAAATGCGGCCTGACATGATGTCCCCATCCGCTCTGCTGTCCACTGCCTCCAACGCCTGCCGGGGTGTCCCACTCTCGTGGCCCTGACCCAGGTGGGGGACTAATCTGGTGCTTGCTCACAATGTCCTTAGGGAGTGGAAAGCCCTCTCTGTGGCCCAACCCGTGGGGGGGGGGGTAAGCCTGGGCATGGGGGAGGCTGACTAGGAGAGGGGGATCAGACCAAAAAATTAAAAAACAAGTAACAGTAATTCAATCACTTCAAGAACTAAAATAATTACATCAGTATAGAAACAGAGTGACAAATAATTCACTTAACCATACAAAACTGTACTACAAAAATAAAATGACAAATCATGCATCAGAGACAAAAATTGCTAAGAAAAAAGACTGAGGAAAACAAATCAAACTAGTGCTTATAGGACTGCCTTGCTAGCTGAAAAACCTCCTCTGCATCACACAGCACAGCTTCACTAAACAACGCAAAAACACTATTTTCAACTAAATAAATCTACAAAACTACGAACAATGGTAATCTAGCTGCACAAGGCACTCTAGATATCTTTGGTGAGTGATTTGATTCAAAATGCTCTACTTTCAGAGTAGTTTTAAAGACTTTTTTTGCTCAAACAAGCCCAGTGAGATTTCTCTCCAATTCTCTTTCATAAGACTGCACTGAATGCATGGCATACAGCTCACTTTGGCACCGTGTGACCTCCAATCCCATGGTACAGTGCAAACTTCATAAGTGGGCCCAGCTTCACCCAACGTTGCCTAACTTCACTAGCGAAGTTACCAAATTTGCTATTCATGAAGTTAGCCCTATGCTGCAAATTGAGACTCCAGAGGTTGAATTAAGTTTGTGATTTGCAGTGAATTTGCAAATTAATCTGAGAAGCAAAGTTAGCCAACTACAAACCTCTGTTGTCTAGGTGGGGTTTTCACCCTCCCCCTCATGCTTCCTACCTTACTGCTATCTCCCTGAGAGACTATGCTGTTAAGCCCATTTCTGTCTCAGTCATACCTGAACCAATTAGTGGTTTTGTGCCCACCACCTCTGTTGGTAGGCTGCTCCATGGCTCAACCACTCTTTGGTAGAGTAAAACTTCCTGGCACCCTCCTGAATACCACCCCCACCATCAGCTTACGTTCATGTCCCTTTGTTTTAGTCCACCATTCCAGCTAAATAGTTGCTCACAGTTTATCTTGTTCATTCTTTTCTGGAACTTGTAGGTCTCTATCATGTTCTCCTCTCCCTTCTGGTCTTCAGCAACTGAATGTTCAGTGTCCTGACGATCCTCATAGGATCTGCCCTGTTGTCCTTGGATCATTTTGGTTACTCTGTGCTGCACTGTCTTCAGCCTGTTTCTGTCTTTCCTCATGTGTGGACTCCAGAAATGGGCACAGTACTCTAAATGGGGTCTCACCAGTGATCTGTAGAGGAAGTATTACCACTTTCATCCACTGTCAAAATAATTTCCAATACACCACAACATTCTAGTTGCCTTGCTATAAGCCTTGTTACATTGATTAGTTTGTTATAGGGAATACTTGTGATGATCCCCAGTTCCCTTTTATCTGATGTAGTGGCCAGAAGCAAACCCTCCGCCCAGTATTCCTCTGGGTTCTTGTTCACCATGTGCATCACCTTGAACTTTTGGTGTGAATTTCAACAGCCAGATCCTGGACCACCTTTCTAAACTTTGCTGGTCTTCTGCAACCCTCTTACCCCTCCTCACTGTCTGCCCTGCAACAGAGCTTGTCATATGCAAAGACACACCTTTTCCTGTATTCCTTCTTCTGTATCACTCATTGAATATATTGAAAAGGACTGGTCTGGGACTGACTCCTGTAGTGCCCACTGGTGACCTTCTTTTTTTTTTTTCAAATTGTTTAACCAGGTGAGACACACTAAGCTGAAAGCTTGTTTACAGGTGTAACCTGGGAGCACAGGGAAGTTAAGTGACTTACTCAGGGTCATATAGTATGCAAGTGGGGGCTGTGGGATTCAAACCCAGGTCTCCAGATTTGCAGCTCAGAACCTTAAACTACTGCACTATACTGCCTTCCTCTGATTTGACTCTGTTTACTACCACCCACTGCTGTATCATCCCTAACTAACCACCCCCATTTACCTAGGTCCTTTGCTGCTCCCAGGTTTCCTAATTTCTTCAATAACCTTCTGAGTGGCACTGAGTTAAATGCCTTGCTGAAGTCAAAAGAGAGTAAATCTACTGCATGTCCCTTATTCACCACCCTTGTTACATAGTTAAACAATACTATCAGGTTGGTCTGACAAGATTTCCCTGCCACGAGCCCATGCTACGTACTATCCTGGGGCACATTTCTCTCCAGGCAGTCCACTAGGTCCTCTTTAACTTGTATCTCCATCAGTTTACCTTTACGTACAATGGATGTTAGACTGATGAATCTGTAATTTCCAGGTTCCTCCCTGTCCCCTCCCAAGTGGAGCATTACCATGTCTACTGTCATGCAGTCTTTCGGAACCTCCCCAGACTGTAGTGAGCAATTGAATATCCCTGACCGAAGTTCAGCCATTTCTAATGCCAGTTCCCTGAACACCCTCGGGTGCATCCCATTTGGCACTGAAGCCATTCTATTTCAGGGCTGCAAGCGCTTTCATAACCCTTTCCCCTGTAAGTACCATTGGTCCCATTTCTGGGATCCCCCTTACAGCAGCCTTCATGCTGTTTTCTGGCAAAGTCCAGCTTAAATTCTACTGTGGATACTGAGCAGAAGTAGTCATTTAGTGCAGTATAGTTACTTCTGCTTGTTCTCTCTACCACCTTGCCCACTCCATCAGCCTAACAATTCTTTTCTCATCTTCTTTTTCCCTTATTTACCAGAAGAACCGTTTTTCCCACCCTTGACTCCACTGCCTGCTTGCTTTTGCATCCCTGACTGCCTTCTTGGCCTCCTTCATCTTTACCTGGTATTTGCTCCATTCCTCATCCACCTGTTTTTCCATGTAGCCAGTGATGGCCTTTTGGCCCTCGCTGACATTTTTTATAGAACCAGATTGGCCTCTTTTGCTTATTCCCCTTAGTGACAGTTCTCAAGCATTGTTTGGTTGCTTTGAGGTTGGTTCCTTTAATTTCTCCCCACCTCTTCCTCACTCCCCTGATTTTGTCCACGCCAACTAATTTGCCTTTGATGAATGCCCTCCTCTGATCATCTGCTCATTTGAAATCCAGAACCACAGCTTTTGACAAGGGTGTACTAATACAAGTGGCCAGTTCCAAACCATATGGTGTTATGGTCACTGGAACACAGTGGTTCCGCAGCCAGCACCCCACCTAGCATTTCTGAGTTGGTCAGTACCACGTCAAAAATGACAGGCTGTCTTGCAGGTTCCCTGACTAGCTGCACACCATGTCAAGAATGGCAGCCTGACTTGTAGGTTCCCTGACTAGCTGCAAACCAGTCCATGTCGAGAATGACAGGCTGTCTTGTACGTTCCCTGACTAGTTGCACACCCTGTTGAGAATGGCAGCCTGTCTTGTAGGTTCCATGACTAGCTGCACACCATGTTGACAATGGCAGCCTGACTTTTAGGTTCCCTGACTAGTTGCATACCATGTCGAGAATGGCAGCCTGTCTTGTAGGTTTCCTGACAAGTTGCACCATGTTGACAATGGCAGCTTGTCTTATAGGTTCCCTGACTAGTTATACACCATGTCGAGAATGGCAGCCTGTCTTGTAGGTTCCCTGACTAGTTGCACACCATATCGAGAATGTCAGCCTATCTTGTAGGTTCCCTAACTAGTTGCACACCATGTCAAGAATGATAGGCTGTCTTGTACGTTCCCTGACTAGTTGCACTCCATATTGAGAATGACAGCCTGTCTTGTAGATTCCCTGACTAGAAGCACACCATGTCGAGAATGACAGCCTGTCTTGTAGGTTCCCTGACTAGTTGCACACCATGTCAAGAATGGAAGCCTGTCTTGTAGGTTCCTGACTAGTTGCACACCATGTCAAGAATGACAGCCTCTCTTAGGTTCCCTGACTAGTTGCACACCATGTTGATATGGCAGCCTGTCTTATAGGTTCCCTGACTAGTTGCACCAGCAAGGCAGTCCTGCAACATATCTAGCACAGCCTGACTTCTGGTGATCTTAGCTGCAGAATACCCAAACCTCAGTATGTCTGGTAGATTGAGATCCTCCACAACCACTACCTCCCACTTTGCAGTCCCCTCCTCCGTTTCTGCCCCAGCTCCCTATCCCCCTCATCTCCCTGTCCCAGTAGTAGAGATGCAGCAAAATTTAAATTCTGCTGGTGAAGTGAATGTGAAGTGGCCACTTTGCATTGTCACTCTGCTACGTGGACTGGCAAATAGGAAAGGCTCACATCGCCTTGTAATTGTTACTTCGCATTCTCATTCTGCCTTAACACGATGTAAGGTGGAGTGGCAACAATATTGGCAGCCTCCCAGAGCCCCACCCACACACAGTCACCAGAATTAACATGAATCCCCAAAATGCTACTGTCTTGTGTCCAGAAAATTTTCCAGTGCTGGTGAAGTGAAATGAGACAGTAATAAAAAATGCAAAGTCTCCCAGAATTAATGGCACACTCAGTCATGCACATTGTTACACAGTCACCAGAATTAATTTGCATCCCCAAAATGCTACTGTCTTGTGTCTAGAAAATTCCCAGTGCTGGTAGTGAAATGAGAGGGTAACAAACATGCAAAGTCTCCCAGAATTACGTGCACTCCACATGCGAGCAGTGGCCACACAGTCATCAGAATTAATTTGGCATCCCCAAATTGCTACTGTCTTTGTCCAGAAAATTCTCCAGTGCTGATGAAGTGAAATGAGAGCGTAACAAGAAATGTGACATCTCCCAAAATTAATGGCACACTCAGTCATGCTTGCAGTGGTCACACACGGTCGCCAGAATTAATTTGCATCCCCACAATACTACTCTCTTGTTTCCAGAAAATTCCCCAGTGCTCGTGAAGTGAAATGAGAGGGTAATAAAACATACAAAGTCTCCCAGAAATAATGGCACACTCTGTCATGTGAGCAGTGGCCACACACAGTCACCAGAATTATTGTGCATCCCCAAAATGCTACTGTCTTGTGTCCAGAAAATTCCCCTGTGCTGACAAAGTGAAATGAGAATGTAACAAGAAATGCAAAGTCTCCCAGAATTAATGGTGTACTGCAAATGCACAGACAGATTAAAATTGTGCTGTGCACTAAAGAGATGCAGAGTCAGATGCAAAGGCACAACAACACCTAACCAGTACTCACAAGTCACAAATCCAAATCTGGAAAAGAATACCTTCTTTTGCTGGTTGAGGGGATAGAGCATGGCAGTAACAGTGCACTACCAGTATAGATACCACAAAGCAGTATAAACAAGCATTTGTCAATGCTGAATGTTGCTTGCTTGTATGTGCTGGGTAGGTATTTGGAAGTCAGTGGAGTGCAAATATTGAAACTTTGCAAACTTACGAGCATGCGTAGGAACTGCTCAATGCACACTCGTAAAACAATAATTTTTTAGGAAGTTTGTCATCAAATTTTCAACATAGCCATTTCATGAACAGTGTCACTGTGATTTTCTTAATGTGTCCCATACAGTGATTTGGCACACTGACTGCGCCATTGTGCGCTACATGGGCGGAAACACGTTTTTGGTGAGATGAGAAAAATGACTGCTGCACTGCTCACAAGGAGGTGTGGTAAAATGACAATGTTGAAAATCTGGAGTGAAAATATTGAAATTCACGAACTTTACGAGCGCATGAGGAACTGCACAACGACAACATGAAATGTCGATATTTTTAGAATTTTTCTACCAGATTTTCAACATAGTTTTTTCAGATGCCAACCTTAGAACACTGGCAGTGTTGTTTCATTAATTGTGCCGAAAGGTGATTTCACGCAGTGATTGGTGAAATCACCCTTCGGGCCTGATTAATACCATGACACTGAGAGTATCTATGAGAAGGGGTCCCAAAAACTCATGTTGAAATTTGGTGCAAAATTCCAAAAAATGCCCGAGATATGCAGCAAAGTTGAAAAACCCTATTTATTACATTATACAGCTTACGGCATTTCCTCAGTCTTGCGGTCAGCTTTGAAGATGCAGACATGTTCCGGTCCACGAAGATCGTTGCACCAGAGTCCCTTAGGTGAAGTATAGGGTAAGGGGGTGTGGGAGGGAGGTGCGCAGTGGGTGGGCGGGTGGGGGGCATAAACAGCAAGGGACCATTTTTGTGTTTCAGGGTTTTTTTTTTTTAAAAGGACGATGACACAGGATGTTTGCCACGCTAGTGGGCTCCTCAGCATGGCACAAAGGACAGCTGTTTGGGGGGACATGGAGCTAACGGGGATTGGGCAACCCGTTGGAGATAGCATCTGTTGCCACCATACTGGGTGGGCTCCCAGAGTGGCACCCTGTACTCTCTGGGGGGAACAGTGGAGCGATGGGGGATTGTGTAGCCATGCTGGGGTGGGCACCCAGCGTGGTATAACACTGTTTGGGGGGGAGCGCAGCACAGCCGACGGGGGATTGGACACCCCTGTCGGCTATACAGTGTGCGCATGGGGGGTGAGCACGCAGTATGTGTGCATGTGTGTGTGTGTAGGCGGAGCGTGCATGAGCAGGCAATATCTTATCGCTGCTCACTGAAACGTAGCTCCCCCTTTCAACTGTACTCCACTGCATTTTCGACTGCTGTCATAGACAGCTCCAGCAGACATTGGAGAACTGTGGCCGCACCTGCAAACACACTGACTGAATTGGAAGAGGGCTGCCACACCTCCAAAAACTCGGATGATGGCACTATGTTTCTTGCACATGCATGCAAGCAACATAAAAATTCATGCAGGCGTTGGATAGCAGGTTCACACTGCTGCAATTACTCTGGCACAATAAAAGAAAAACCTTTAGCAATATAACCTAATGTTTTAAACAAACTGAAATTATACACTGCTGCACCACTACAAACAGCAAAAAAATTTCAAGAATTACTGAAAATATTACTGTGTACATTAACACAGTTATACAAGAAAAATATAACCAAAACAGAAAGACTGCCTTTTTCGCCCAGTTAATTTACCTACACCACAGATACGCCCCTCCCCAAAGCACACTTCACAGTACACAAACTGACTGTTCTAAATTAACATTCAAAATCCACACACAAACAATAAACACTCAATGATATGAGCACAGGAGGGTTTCCTACAATTGATGCACTAAATTTTGAGCAAACAAAATGGCTCAAAAAAGCTTTTTTAATAGCTTTTAGAGGATTTGATTGGCAGAGATCTGAGAGGAAACTGTCTCTATCTTCCAACTACATGCACACTACACACAGAACTGAGGCTGTGCAGAACAATCTAGACCCCATGTGACCTGCAGTCCTATGAAGCACTGCAAATTCACCTTGGAGCTCAATAACAAGGTGAAGTGATGCGTACTTCGCCTTAAAATTGGTGAAGTGGTTTGGGGCTGGTGGAATAATGCAAAGTCATTGGTTTCAATGGACTTCTCGTTTCCATTATAATGTGAAGTACTCCACTTCACATTGCAGAGGACTTCATGGATTCCACGTTACTCCACGAATCAGTCTGTGGAGCGAATTTCGGCCACTTTGCCCACCTCTACCCAGTAGTCTACAGACCATGCCACGTGCAACTTATTTAGTGATGCTGTCATGAGCTGCACCACAGTGATTCTGTGTTCTGATTTCTTCCTCTGCTGGACCCATCCTCTACTACTTCTATGCCTCTTTGACATAGAGGGCTACCCCACACCTCCTTCTCCCTTACTCCTGTCTCTCCTATATATGGTACACTTTATTACTGCCAGGTCCCAGTCATCATTCCCGGTGGCCCATGTTTCTGTAATGGCTACAAAGTCTAATCTTGCATCTGCCACCATTGCCTGAAGTTTACTAATTTTGTTTCCCAGGCTCTTGGCATTTAGGCAAACTGTATTCTAATTTGTTCCTATACTATTCCCCCTCTTGTGGGATCGTCCCCCTTTGTCGTTCCTTCCTCCTTAATATCCTGGTTTTCCTGCTCCTGCTGGCTTTATGAGCCCCTCCCCAGCACCCTTATTTAACTTATTATGGACCCTGTCTCCTGCTTGCTTCCTGCAAGGAAGACAGCAACTGCATTTTTATCTAAAAAAAAAAAAAAAACATTAAAGTAGCAATGAAATGGAATTGGGCAAAAAATGTGACCCCTCCTTTTTTCATCAGTATAAAAGATTTTAGGTATCTTCCAGTTTTATTTGATTGTAAAATGTTCTAATTCCTCCAACATTTGAGTATTTTATAACTGTTTTAATAGAGTGTTTTACTCAAGAAAAAAATGGCCACCACATTTGGCTTATAATAGCAGACTTGGTGAGGTTTAGGATCAATAAAAACTCAAGGTGTGCAGCATAGGAGGAACTAGAAAGAAGATTTGACAGGTATGTTAATTTTATTAGCAGTAGTAGCTAAAACTAGCTTTTGGAAAACCTTTTTATTGCACTGCTACTTTACAGGGACACAGCCTCGTTAAGCCTCAAGTTCTTCCTAAAGGAAACAACCTTGAGCACAGAATAGTATTCGACAAGTTTTTTCTATGATATCCTAAGGGGCATGTAAACTTCAGCAGGTATGCTAGCTACACTGCAAAGCCTTTTCAGCTGGCAGTTTTCTAGGTTTCCTGAGAGGCTGTCAGCCATATGGGATGGGACCTCTGCAGATAGTCAGATTTTAACTAGTAGTGACTCTAAATGTAATTTAACAAATGCACTACAGCTGTGACAGAATTTTAGCCAGCCACCTGTACTATGGTTGTCCAGGTGTAAGATGGGCTATAGCCCATCCACTGTACCCTGGATCCAGGGCATGCATGACTGTTTTTTTTAGCTGCAGGAAGCCTTTACCACAGTGTTCATAAAATTGTGAGGTGCTCCATTGAGAAGTGAAGATTTTACACAACTCTGAAGAGCACTCGGTGAGATCCCACATGCTCAAAAACATCTTTTGTCCCAGATATTTTGGTAAATTTCAAACATATCTTGAACTTTCCTTTTGATGGGAATGTTGTTTGATTAGGTGATGGCATTAGAGCTTGAGGATCACCTGGACCATATATGAACCATTCTTGTCTGGCTTTGGACCTCGGATCAGCACCAAGACTGCTCTTCTTTTGGTGCACCTATTTCTTGGTGAGAAATAAGAGAATCAATCTTTATTGTTCTTAATCTCTCCTTGGCATTTGTCAGTACTCATCAGGTCATTACAGATTATCTGGATCACAATAGGGAACTGACTGGGGCACTTTATTTCCTTGTTTACATAATTTCTGATCAGAAGGGAGAAGAAGATGATGATGGGAAATTTCTCATCAGAGTCAGCTGCCCTCAGATCCTCTACAATGTCCCTATGAAAGATAGTCAAGAAAACTGGTCTCAGCAGTGAACCCTGTTGTACCCTGCTAGTCATTCCCCTACCTTTTTCTTTCAGTGCCATCGCCATAGATGTCTGTTACAGAAATCCATCTATAAAGCTAATTTTTTTTTTACATAATGTTGGTTGGGGTTTCAGAGGAGAATGTCGTACGTATAAGCCGAGACCCGTAAACATGAAACAAAAATTGGTATAAAATCTTGCTTATAGGCAAGTATATATGTTAATGGTCCCCTTTCCTTGTCCTTTCTTATCTCTTTTCATGAGGCTTGATGCCCTAGTGATGCCCTCACTTATTCTCTAACTCCACTGACCATCCACCTTCTCTGGCTATCCCTCTCCTCAAGGCAATATCTGAGGTAGTCTTCCATTTCTTTGAAGTCCACCTTCTGGAAATCCAGGATCCTTGTCTTTTATGGCTCACCTCAGCTCCTTTCCTGATGTTGAACTATACCATACAGTGATCAGTGGTACAGGACTTTCCATTTGTGGCGTTTGCTAGTGCTGTCCCTGTTTATGAGTAACAATTTCCAACACTACCCTGCCCCATTAGATTATTTCATAAGCTGAGAAAAGTTCCTGTAAGGATTCTAGAGGGCCCTGCTCCTTGGCTGAAGCTGTCGCTGGTACACATGTATATTCCACTCTACATCTGGTAGATTAACATCTACAACTAACAGCACTTTCCCTTAAATGCCCTCATGATGGCCTCCACTAGGGACTTGTCCATCTCTTTCCCTTGTGTTAGTAGTCTGTAAATAATCCCCATCCAGCTAGCGGTCCCACAGTCTGTCTCCAGGGTGACCCACAGTACCTCTAGACACTCCTCAACTTGATGTACCTGCCCTTCAGTGACTTTTATCCCCACCCTCACATACAGTGCCAGTCTCCTCCCTTCTTCCCAGGCCTATTTCTCCTACAAAGTGAGTAGCTTGGTATGGCCATGTCCTATTCCTGGTGCGCACTGCACACCGCACCTCTGTAATGTCCACTAGGTCCAGGTGAGTCTCTGCCTTAACAGCCTTCAAGTCACATATTTTGTTTCTGAAGCTCCCTGCATTAGCACACATGACTCTCCATGCCTTCTCAACCCCTCCCCAATGCCCTTTGCTTTCCATCCCTGCTTGTCCACACTACCACCTGCTGTTCCTGCTAACCCACCCATTTTGCTTACCCTATTCCTTTTATCCTTTGATCCGCTTCTCTCCCCTTGCCAGCTGTGTCCTTACCCTTTTCTTTCTCTGTCACTCATTCCTGTGATGCTCTTTGGAGTAGTGTCACCCTTCAGGATCTCCCCTCTGTTTTCCTGATGGGATGCAACTGCTGTCTCCCTTGTTTTTCTGCCTCCCCTGACTAGTTTAAATGCTCTTCTAGGGTGTGTGGGATCTGGAGATCCTTCAGGTAACAGCTTCCATATAATGTAGGGCCTTGTATACCGATAAGTGTATTTTTGGAGTTATTGCACTGCCAAATTGGTAGCCAGTGTAGTTCATGCAGTAGAGGTGTAATATAATCTCTACAATATCTCCCAGAGATCAAATGTGCTGCCATATTCTGGACCAGCTGCAGTGGTGCAATAAATTACCAGATAACCCTAAGCAGAAGACATTACGGTAGTCAAACCTGGATGTGACAGAAGTATAGACTAGCCTCAAAATGTCCCAAGGTACTAGACATGATTTAGTCCAGGTGATGTTACACAGATGGGAAAAGCCATCATGGATGACTGCTGAGACCTGCTGCTCCAGAGTCAGTATGAAATACATGGTGACTTCCAGATTTGTAACTATGTCCACAGCTCCAAAGATGACACCATTCAGAGATGGCAACCAAGTGTGGCTTTGTGTCCTGGCTGACCCATGGGAACCTGGTACGATGATCATCATCACAGTCATTGTTAATTGGGTGGAAACTTAACCAGGTAGAGGACATCCAGTCATTGATCTCTTTCAAACATCGACACAACACAGACCAGGTATTGACTTCATCAGGTGCATACAATAAGTATAGCTGGGCATCATCTGCATAACAGTGAACCTCTAGTCCATGCCATTTAATGATCTTACCAAAGGTAACACATACACAGCAAACAACATGGAGGCTAGGTACGAGCCTTGAGACACACCGTTGTCTAGTGTAGCTATCCCAGAGATGAAATTACCCAAGACTACCCGCTGCATTCTTCTAGACAGACAGGACTCAAACCAGCACAAAACAGTATCAGTGAGACCCACATAGTGCTCAGGTGATCCAAAAGCACCCCATGGTCAACCATGTGGATTGCCAATGAAAAGTCAAGAGGGACAAGAATGGAACAATGCCCTCTGTCTCTCTCCATGAGATCAGTGAACACCTTGACTAGTGCAGTCTCTGTACTGTCACAAGGGTGAAATCCCAGATGGAGAGGCTTGTAGATGTCATTTGTTTTCAGGTAAGCCTCCAACTCCTTTGCCACTGACTTCTTAATTACCTTCTATTGAAAGGGAAGGCTCAAAATGGGCCAGTAATTCAGGAGACTGTCAGGGTCCAAGGATGGTTTCTTAGGGAAGGGCTTCATCACTTCCCTTTTAGTTTAGTAGAAGACCCATCTAGAGGGATAGCCTGAAAGCCTGTGGCTGGCAGTATAACCTAGAGGTTAGAGTAATGAGCTGTGAATGAGGTTGGTACATCTAGCAGACAGAGCTGGGTTTGATTCATCCTCCACTTGTATACTGTGTGACTTTGAACAAGTCATTTGACTTCTCCAGTGCTCCTGGGTCACCCTTTAAAACAGGCACCTATATCTAGTGGGCCTTACCCTGTTGCCAAAGAATAAATAAAAATGACCTGACAATTTCTGAAGTAATTGTTCCTGGAGCCAACCTGCAGCTGATAGACAGTCAGGTAAAACCTGGGTCCAATAAACAGTAAGTGGGATGCAGTCCTGAGATCACCCAAAGCACATCCTCATCTGAAATGGGGATAAACTCACACCAAAATGGCAGATCAGCTGGCCCCATCTCAGGACTGTAACTGCCAGCCCATGACAGGACATCTGAGATGAGAGCTTATCTTGGATAGAGGACACCTTGTTGAGAAAAAAATTATTAATCTTGTTTCCTTTTTCGACTGAAAAAAAAATTATTCTGGACTGTACACAGGGGGTTAAGCTACCTCTCCACAGTGCAGAAGAGTTGAGTTGGTCAGTTCTTCTTTTCAGCAATCACCCTTGACAGGATAATTTTCTTTTTCAGGGTGCTTGCCACTGATGCTCACTGCAGTGAGTTTTCAGTGCCAATTTGTCCTCCAGTGAGTGGGACTTCAACCAGGACCACTCCAACCTCTGTCCCTTAGTCTTCAACCACCTCAGTTCCTCACAATACAATGAGGAGCTTGAGTGGGATCTCAAGGGATGAACATGATACAGTACCAGGGAATCGAGGGCTGGTTTAAGAGTCACACTGTAGTGCTCCAAAGGGCTACTGTATGGCAGAGTTCATATACTTTGCAGTGGTATCAAGCATCAGGTTTCTTCTTGTCTAGTAATGGCAGTCGTCGTCTTTGGAAACAAACTATCAAGAATGAACAGAACCATCACTGCTAATTGCTTAATTGTTATGTGTTTCCTATCATTATCAGCTTAATCTAGTTCAGTTTCACTTGGTTTACATCTGTATCTCCCACCACCTCACTCTGAATGGGGCTAAAAATAGGCAGTATTGTCCAGCCCTCCTTTCCTGGTCAACAAAAGCGAACTACATAAATAAACTAATTAATTAATTCAATAAGTAAATAAATAAATAATAAAGGGTTGACCCTGAAAAAGGGACTGTAATTGTCTCAGTGGTCTTACCCAGTCAACAAAATTCAAATAAATAAATAAATAAATGCCGATATATGTATGTCAGTAGGAGGAGAGATGCTGAGAGGAGCAGATGAACAGGAGGAAAATCACTGATTTTGTTATTATTTTTGCTATTCTTTTTCTGTTTGAGCCACTGATTATTTGAACTGTGGAGCATGTCTTTGACTCTGAGGTGTGGCTCTATGGGCGGTGGGAGGAAGCAGAGCAAGGAGTCTGAGGCAGGGGCAGGGAAGAGGAAGCACAGTAATCACATAACCAGGCCAGGCCAATATGACCATGGAGATCAGTATTTGTACCCAGGAGACCTAGCAACCCTGAAACATGAGTGCCACAATGCAGGAGTGTATTGTCTGCAGGAAACAGCAGGTAGCAGGCCAGGCTGGGTAGTGGTGAGTAGGGGACACGTGAGCACATCCACAAGAGGGACACATACAGGCACAGAGGGAGACTGGAAGGAATACAGAAATCAGGGAGGAATGGATTGTAGGGAGAGAAATAAGGAGGGCCACAAGCATGCAAATGCCAAGACAGGAAAGGGGTAATGAAATAGTAAAGAAGGGATAACTTCAGACAACATGTTGCCAGTCAAAGGCTGGAGGGACCTGGGGTACAGAATGGTAAGAGGTAGGTGGGCCAGAGATGATAGATGGAGGTAGCAAGGGGAAAATGGGAGGATGATCAGTTGTGATAGTTGTGGCGCTGCCATCTTCCTTGAGACATTGTGGGATGTAGGAGGCTGTCAAGTCTGCAGGCAACACAGGCAACTTAAGGAGGAAATTGAGTGGCTAAGATGGACATTAGACATGGGGGGGGCGGTGGCCCTGGGGAGTGGGGAATAATAACAGAGTGAGACAGGGGGTCATGGCTGAGAGGAGTACAAGGCAAGAGCCAAAGAGGGCACCCCAGACACAGGTAGCACCTGTGACATGGATTCCAAGAGGGGCAGAAGGGGGGAATTGGATAGTAGTGGGGGAAAGAGGCAATCAGGGAAGGCGATAGGCATAGGAAGAAAAAAGGAGAACAGGGCAATGGTACTGAGGACATCGAGGGCATGGGATGAAGTCCTCAAACAGGTTCTCCATCCTGCAGGGTCTGGATGAACAAGGGGCCACAGCTGTGTTTGGAAAACAGGGTGAGGTGCACACAGATCAAAGATGAAAGCCATGGGGAAGGAGTGAGACTCGGGGGAGAGGAAGGGGTAGTGGGGTGAGAGACTGGGAAATCAGGTGGGAGGTGCCACGGCAAGCATAAGTAAGGGGACTGGGAAGAAAGAGGCTGAGGTAAGGCAGCAGCATCTCCGGGAAGAAGCCCACGGTGGGGGAGGTAAGCCTGGTAGGGGGCAAACCAGGAAGAGACCAAGGGTAGGGAGGAAGCTGAGGAACAGAAGCGAGACAAATACAGGAAAGAGGGACAGCACAGATGGTGTTCTATGGGCAAGAGGCTGAATGAGGAGGAGCAAGTTGCAATAATAGGGGACTCCATCCTGAAGGGAATAAGATTGGGTAATGGGACTCTGTCAGTGGAAACAAGAGGATGGAATGCATGTCAGGCATCACAGCAGGGAGGTGGGAGGAATATTACCAAACTGCATGGGGCAGGGAGGCCACACATTGTAGTTCATTTGTGCACCAATGATCTGGCAGGCAGACATGAAGGTAGCACAGGAAAGGTTCTTAGTGCTGGGTAGGATCTGTAGAAGCTTGGGCAAATCAGTGACCTTCTCAGAAGTGTTGCCAGTCCCAAAAGCAAGCACAGTTAGAAAGGTGAGGATTGAGAAGTTCAACACATGTCTCAGGAGGTGGTGTGAAGAAAAGGTTTCAGCCTGGTGGGAGAGGGATCCATGACACAGCATCAACAACTTTGTTTGGCGTGACACGGCAGTGATGGTTATATTGACTACATGTTGCGGTCAGCTAAAATCCATCAGGAAACTGTCTATTTTTCATGGGGCTTTGCCCTGAACACACCATGTGGGGGCTCTGCCCCGGACCCTCTGTAATGAAAGATTATCAACTCCAGGTCAGAGTTGATTCAGGGAGGGGGGCAAACCCAGGAGAAAGCAGTGCCAGGGTCATGTGGGTATATTACAGTGGCAACAGTGACTTGCTGCTGTAATGTACTTTGCTATAGAGATGTCACTGCAGTGTCACCATACAGTGGGAGAGTGGGGTAGGACCTGGGATAACAATAAACTTTATGCAACAGCCAGCCTGCACCAAAACAAGGAGGGCACTAGGGTATTGAAAGGTAAACTGGAAAGCTACTTAAGTGACAGTATACATTTAAACTGAATGGGGGGGCAGCAGGGGGCAAGGAACTCAGCACCAGGAACAGGGAGCCCAAGGGCCTCCCCCCAAGGAAGAATGACTAAAGACAGGGGAGTACAAGGGAAGGGGATAGTGGGGGGGCACGGTATAAGCAAAGGCAAAGGGGGCCACAGGAAGCACTGGAAGTCAGTGACCCTGAATGCAAAGAGCCTGGGAATTAAAGTAACAGACCTACCGGCAGGATTGGCAGAAGGGAATGTGAATATAGCTGCCACTACAGAAACATGGGCAACTCAGTTCCATGACTGGGACCTAGAGATCCCAGGTTACCAACTGCACAGGAAGGACAGGACTAAAGGAAGGGGGGTGTAGCTTTGTATATTCAGGAAGGGATAGAGTGTAGCAGGGAGATGGGAAGGGTATGGCAGAAGCCCTTTTGACAGTACTACAGAATACTAATGGTAGAAGGATTTGAGTGGGGGTGGTGTACAGACCACCTTCACAGGGAACTGATATAGACAGGGAGCTGGGAGAATAAATCAGAAGAGCAGGGGGCAGAGGAAATGTTATAATCCTTGGTGACTTCAATCTGCCTGGAGTAGAATGGAGCACCCCAGCTACCACCTGCAGCAGGGAATAGGTCCTCCTGGATGCTATCCAGGATTGTTTTTTGACTCAGAGAGTCAAGGAGCCAGCAAGGGAGTATGCCATATTAGATCAAGTGCTGTCAAATGGGGAGCAAGTACAGGATGATTAGGTGGGGGAACCTCTCGCAGGTAGTGACCACTAAACAGTATGGTTTTCAATCTGCATGGGGAAGGAGGTGGCCAGGACTAAAACAAAGGTGGTGGACTTGAGGAAGGCAGACTTCAACAAGATGGGGAGCATAGTGATGGAACACCTGACAAAGATCAATAAGGAATGAATATGGACCAAAATGGACCGTCATCAAGACTGGGTTGACCGAGACCACCAACGCTGTACAAAGGCTCATAAAAAGAGTGCCAGAACCAAAGGCCATGCTAGTTTAGTAGCAAGGTGGCAGAAAAGGTAAGGGATAAGAGGGCAGCCTTCCTGATGCGAAAGTACTGCAAGGGCAGTAGACAGTAATGAGATTTACCCAGAGATTTTAGCCATCTATGGTAAGATGGATAAATAACTGGCTAATGGACAGAGTACAAATAGTCAAAGTAAATGGGTTCACATCTCATGAGAAAAATGTTACTAGTGGGGTTCATGAAATCCAGTTTTAGGCCCAGTATTGTGCCTATTCATTAGTGACATACAACAGGATATTAAAAACAATCTGGTAATATGTGCTGATGATTTGAAATTAGGTGGTGAAGTTGATACCTTAAACAAGCACCTGACTATGGTAAATGATTTAAATCAATTTATGAAATGGGCCGAGATGAAAGGGATGCAGTTCTATCTTAATAAATGTGTTGCACTTCATTATGGAATGAAAAATCGTAACTACAGTTTCATTATCGGTTGGCAAATATTTCGTACAGTTACCTCTGAAAGATATCTTTCGGTCATAAAGAACAACTCTTTTACATCTACAGATCATTGCAGACAGGTAACATTTAAAGCTAGAGGTATTATCAAAAGAATCAAACGATCATTTGTATGTAGATTGGAACAGTGTGTCATCTCTTTGTGTATGAGTTATGTCAGGCCATTACTGGATTATGGGTCTCCAGTTTGGTCCCCGTGCCTTGTGAAGGATATTAGGATGATAGAAGGGGTGCAGTGTTCAATAACAAAACTAATATCTAATCTAAAGGGACACTGGTATAAATCTAGACTAAAAAGCACAGGTCTGTTCCCTCTTCAATTAAGAAGACAGAGAGGTGACCTTTTATTGCTCATAAAATATTAGATTCACCTGATCTTATGGAGCAATATGGTATTGCATATAGTAATACCAGAGGTAATCTCTGTTCTCATGGAAGGAAACTAGTCACACCTAAGGTACAGACCACAAAAGAGACAATTGTTTCACAGTTAGAAGCATAAGGCCTGGAACAGGCTACCAAGAGAAAGTGCTGAAACAAGGAATTTAAGAGAGTTCTGGACAGATTGATCTATGTAGATAGTAAGGTGGATTGATTGCCCACAGGTGTGGGGGATAATCTAGATGGACTTTAGATCCCTTTGTCCTACTTTCCTAGTAATTCCTAATAAAATCTAACGAGGCAGGCATGGAGGTCCAGACAGTCAAGGCTGAAAAAGTGCTAAGATTGGCTCAGGAGATTAGGGAGAGAAGAAGGACTTCTTCTGATACATTAAGGAGAAAAGAAGTAGAAGGAATGGGATAGTTAGTATCAGGAGGGACGGAGGATGGGTGGAGAAGGTGTGGAACTAGCGGAGGCAAATAATGAGTATTTCTGCTCTGTCTTCACCAGGAGGCTAGCGGGCCTATGCAAGGGAAGATCGGATGCCTATAGGTGGGGGAGGAGTATGAGGGAGATTGAGGTAAGCAGGGTCTAGAGATGTCTTAAGGAACTGCAGGTGGGCAAGGCTCTTGGCCCAGATGGGGTACACCAAAAGTTCAGAGAGAACTGCAAGAGATTGGCACACCACTGACAGACCTATTTAACACCTCGCTTGAGGAGGGGTGTATCCCTCAGGACTTGAGGACAGCTCATGTTGTGCCTATCCACAGGAGTGGCCCTAGAGATGAGCCTGGAAGCTACAGACCAGTCAGCTTAACCTTCATAGTGGGTAAGTAAATCGAGGCCACTCTGAAGGAAAGGCTCATGTCCTTCCTTGAAGAAAATGGTCTCCAGGATGACAGGCAGCATGGGTTTGCTAGAGGGAGGTTGTGTCAGACCAGCATGATGGACTTCTTTGACTGGGTTACAAGGACCTTGGACAAAGGAAGATGGAGAATGTACTGTATCTGGACTTCAGCAAGGCATATGACTTGGTGCCCCATGGCAGGCTGGTCAGCAAACTGGGGACCTGGGGTTGGGACAAACTGCTTGGGTGGGTAAAGAGCTGGCTGATGGTTGGGAACCAGAGACTAGTGGAAGGGGTGAGCTGTCCGACCTGGGCCTGTGACCATGGTGTCCCATAGAACCCAGTAATGGGACCTGTGTTGTTCAGTATTTACTGGCAATATAGCAAGAGGGTCAAGAGCAAAATCTGTCTCCTTGCAAATTATATTAAGCTCTGTGGGAGGGTGGACACAGAGGAAGGGAGACATGATCTAAGGGAGGACCTGGCAAAGCTGGAGAAATGGTCTGGCAATGGTGAGGCACATGGGAGCCAAAAATCCAAAGGACAGTTAGCGGCTAGGGGGAGTTCAAGTGACAGTATCGGAAGAGGAGAAAGACCTGGAGGTTATGGTAAAGGGTGACAGGAAACATTCAGCACAGACTCTGTAATACAGCAGCTAAAGCAAACAGAATGCTGGGTTGCATAGCCAGAGAATCATCACCTCTAGGAGGGAGGAGGTTATTCTGCCACTAGATACATAGATACATACATAGACAGTGTCGAAAGATGAGGGCCTATGGCCCACCTAGTCTGCCCATTGAGCTTATGAGTTCAGTTTGTTTTCCTAGAAGTCTGTTTCCCCTGCCCCTGCCTCTAGAATTCCTTTATGTCTATCCATGCATTCTTAAATCCAGTGATTGTTTCAGCCCCCACCACTTTCTCTGGCAGGGTGTTCCACTTGTCCACCACCCGTTCTGTGAAGAAATTCTTTCTCATGTTTCCTCTGAATCGTCCTCCTCCAACTTCATCCCATGCCCTCTGGTCCTGAAACACTATACAGGTCTCTGGTGAGACCACACCTGGAGTATTGTGTACAGTTCTAGTACTCTATCTTTAGAAAGATATCAGACTACTGGAGGCAGTACAGAGGAAGGCAACCAAACTGATCCAGGGCATGGGAGATAAAACAAAGGAGGAGACACTGAGGGTGCTGCACTTGTACTGTCTGGAGGACAGAAGAGATATAGAGAGAGAGAGGGAGGGATATGATTGAGACCTTCAAGAACCTAAAGGGCAAAATAAGCCAGCACAAGGGCATCTTTAATCTAAGGGAAACAGGGTACAACAAGGGTCATGGCCTGGAAATTGGTGGGAGGCAGATTCAGGAGGGATTTGAGAAGGCACTTCTTCACAGATGGGAGGGTGGAACAAGTTGCCAGAGGAGGTCGTGGTGGCAAGAACAGTGAGCAGTTTTAAGAGGGGTGGGGACAGGGTGAAGAAGATTAGGTCAACAGGGAACACTACAGGAATGGGGTGCAGCGAGGGGGGAGGGGGGTGGGTGAATAACACCAGGAGGAGTGAGGTGGGGCAGCTACTTGGTATAACTAGCAGCACACTCGGACAGACTCGATAGAACACTATGGCCTTTATCTGCTAGCAAATTAGTATGTTCATAGGTATGTATGTTCGTATGTACGTAATGATTACTCAGGGTATCATGACAATAGAGTCGCAGCATAACTAGACAAGTAGCTAACTAGGTGTTATTGTAGGAAGATACCATAATTTCAGGTAAGCATTAACAATTGAGAAGCCAGGCATTTCTGACAGGTTAAGGGGGATGGGTGGCATAAGGTGCAGCTGAGGAACACCTCCCTCCAGTCAGCTTATTAATCCAAGGAAATGAATGGCTTTGAAGTTTTTATTGCAATTATAAGTATAATTTCAAAAACAACTTTCATTTTTACATTTTTTTACATACTTTTTATGTTTTTAGCAGTGTGGCATGAGCAGTGCAGCATAAGTACATCTTACACTTAAGGGATTGAATGCCACACAGCATCAGCTGGCAGTTGTGCTGGTCATTTCTGAGACATTAATGACCAATCCAGTAGCCATTCAGAAACCTCACTAGAGTTACGAATATTTAATTAGACATTGAATGCACACTGATGGCTTCACCACCGGACTCTTTACAGCAGCCTGCACCACCTCTATTCTCTACATTTTGGAGACTTTTGGGGAGGAGAGGCAGGGAGTTGGGGATGAGGGTGTGTTTAGTCGCAGTGTTATTTATTAAACTTGGGGATTATTCAGTGGTGCCAGGGTGAAGGGAGGTAGGAGGCTTGTGATTTACCATGAGTGTGGGATGGGATTTTTTATTACAAGGGAAACAGCTGGTGATTTTTTATTACAAGTGTAGCAGCTGTTATTATTGTAGTATACTGCAAGGCTTACAATAATATTCTCACAGAGGGCTTGAGTGAAGGAGGAAATTTTATTTATTTATTATTTATTGGAATCTTGGATAACACCTTTGAGCTAAAAGCTTGTTTACAAAGGTTCCACTCGTAAAGGCAATAGACAAAGTACGTAGACATTACAAAACAGATAGAGGTATATACAGCAGGCAAGTACATTATGGTACATACAGATACAGATTCAAGCAAGTACAGTTAAAATACATCAGGTAGGAGAGGTCAACTTTAATGCAACAGTACTACGAGCATACCTAAGGTGGACAAGCAATTTATAGTGGTAGTTAAGCTTTAGAGCATGCAGGTAGAGTTATGGAGGGCCAAAGTGGTGGTGACCAAAGGAGGGAGGACAGAATAGATGAAAGCAGGGAGAGGGTGGGGCAGAGACAAAGGGGTGACAGAATAAGGGCCTGAGCAGTCAGAGGGGTGGGATTGGATAGGAATCTACTCAGGGTTATGTAAGTAGGTGATAGAGCAGGGCTGGGTGGTGTGGGAGAAGAGAGGGATAAGGAAAGTGTTTTAAAGTGGCGGAGATGAGGGAAACCGGGAGGAGGGATGAAAATTGGGGTTAATATTTGTGAAGAGAAAGCAGGAAGGCGGGTGGGATAAAGAGGGGACGTGGGGTGAAGTGCTCAGTTGGGAGTTAGAAGGGGGTTGGGAGGGCAGGGATTTCATGGGTGGAGGGACTCTTGTTGGGGGAATTTGTTTTAGGACTTTCTGTCTTGTACAGCCAGATTTGGGATTTTGGACTAGAAGTAAACTACTGTGTGTAATTTATGCTGGAATTTGTTGATGCACTTTAACCTGCTGATGAGGAAATTTTGCAAATGAGCACCTGTGCTTAAAGGCATATTTCCGAAATGAATGAATAAATGAGTAAATAACTAGTCTAAAATCTGGCTGATGGATCAGATTTTGAGCTATCCGGTCAATACATTTTTTCTTTGCTGTTTTGCAAATTAAAAGATTTTTGACCAGACAGTACTAGTTGTGATATGTGGCACAGAACACTGTGTGGAGGCTGACATTGTCATGTCTTCTTCCTATGGCACCAGAATGGTGACGTCTGACTGTAACAATACAAGTAACCAAGAAGAACCACTCTCCTGCTTGATTGGTGCTGTAACTGATACATGTTAATAATTAGGCAGCAGGGCATGTGCTGTATCAGTGAGTGAGGACACATGCTGATGATGTAGAGGGAGGAAAAGAGAAGCAAGAATAACCAACAGGGTGGGTGGTATTGGTCTATATGCACCCACCCATGGGGCATAATGAGGCCTAACACTGGAGGCAGAGGGCCTTGAAGGAATAAAACACGGCATGCCACAAGGTCAAAGGTGCAGCCCTTACACAACTGCAGACTACAAAGGAAAAAAAGCACACATCGTCTCAATAGCCACTTGTTTTATTAAACAAAAAAGTGTGCTCAGGACACCAAACACCCCTATGTAGCACCTTCTTGCAAAGGCTTCCTCAAGGACTGGTGCTTGCATGTCAACTGCAGTAATTTATACTCACAGGCTAATTACAATTAAAGCCACTTATTCAGCAGTTAGCAATGTCAGAGAAACATGTGCATTTTAAAGAGCAGCTCTCGACTAGCCCCCCGCTGACACATATCCTGCAACTGACCTGGCCAGGAGTCATTTTCCATCAATGATTCCTTTGTGGGCTACTGTTTAAAAATGTTATTTCACTCGTAACTGTATCTGCTGAAAATGGGGGAATCCTACGGCCACCACGCCAACTGCGCAGCCCTGTTTTGCGATGTCAGTAGCAGAAGGCTGCATGTACGCCATATTGACTTGAATGAGGGTGATTTTCCCAAAGGCTTTCTGTATCTTTAATGTTGAGTTTAAAGCAAAGTGGGCAACTCAAGTAGAGGACCCTCTTAATTGGCGGGTCGCTGTTCTTAAAATCTGGCACGATGAATACGCTGAGCATCACTATTCAAAGATCGTGAAACACCTCACGGCCTTCGGTTTGCGGCATCTATGGTCTTGCATGTATTGGTGTGAAGGCGATGACGCCCGTAGAATACGAGGCTGGTTCGTTTTTGCCAGCGGGTCCGGGGAATGAAGTTACGGTGAAATAAAACAGCGGTAGCCTGAAATTAATAAAACGTCCCTGGCCCGGGTCAGTGTGGACTATCTCTGATCGGTGAAACTGGTCAAACCTAGAAGCGCTAACTCTTTAAAGTGCCAGTGTCCATAACAGTTATTATGCTACTAAAAAATTCCATTCATGAACAAAGCTCATGAACCAGTGACTCGCCGGGACTATACAATTAAATTTAGCAAAAACAAATTAAAATAATTTTATACATAAATATAGACATTCAGTAATATAAGTGCAAATATCACACCATGCAAGTTTTGTTACCGTGCAACATAACAAATGCAAATACTCCCGTTAAAGTGCTGACTGAGAAGTTATTGTTTTTACAACTTAATACCACTAATGATTCTGTGACCATGAATAACAGATGGCAGACATTAAATATTTAGTATACATGAGCCAGATTGCTCCTCCAACCATCACAATTTTGCTATTTCCCTTGTAGCCCCTTGAATGGTGCTTTTAACCCATACCACCCACCCTGTAGGGTATTACAGACAACGAGTCTTTATATAAATTTTAATAAAACAGTATTACAAAAATCACTTACAATGAGTAAAAATGAATAAAAAAATAGTTTCATTATAATGTAGTCCCTCTACATGTGTACATGCCAGTGGAGGGTGCTGCTGTTTGTGAGAGACCTTTTTACTTTTGCAAACCACCTCACTTTTCTTGCGTCATTAACCTACCCTACCCCCTCCACCAATTACATAGCAACTTCCCTTTTTATGTGTTCACCCCCCGCCACCCACCAGTGAGAAGCAGTGCAGTTCAGTGCCAATTGGGACAGTACATACAATTATTTTTTAAATGCTGCTTTTAGGGACTACTGTAGCCACAGTCAGGATGGCATAATGGCTAAGCAGCAGTGACATGACATGACATCTGAAGCGACAATGCAGAGTAAGGAGAGGGCATTATAGCACAGGTCACTTTTTTTAAATGTTGATTTATCTGACTAAGTGCTGGGGAGTGGGTGTAAGCAATGGGGAGCCATCCAGTACACAGAGCAGCTGTGGTATTATACAGGGGGCGTGAACAGGGAGAATGTACGCCTGGTAAGTGAGTTACAAAAATGACAGCTGGTCACTTTTTAAAATTTCCAAAGTGGTACAGTGATACCACTTGGTACTGAGAACAGGCTGGCACTGGGACTTGCTCTTTCCCTCATGTGTTTGCACATAACTGTACTCTGGGTAAGGGCCCCAGCTAATCAGAGACCATGATTTTTGTAACTGATTTTCTAACAAGATATGTCTACTTCAGGTAAAGCCCTGTTTTTCTTTTTCTTTTTTTGGGGGAGGAGGTGCAAGCTGCCTTGTGGCTCAGTCCCTGCCAGCCCTTGTCCCACTCCTCATGCTCTGGGACTTGCCCTCTGGTACCCTGATACCCCCTGGATTACCTTCCATGGTGGGGACATTGCACTAGTTGGATCCCCACAATGACGGGACAAGGGTGCTAGCAGGAGAGCCCACCAGCATTGCCTCTTTGGCAATCTACCCAAGGCTGAGGGCAGAGTCCACTGGCCATGGTGGGAACAGGATAGATTAGGATCCACCCAGAAGTGCCATGGCATGGTATTAGGACCAGAGTGAGCAGGTGTTATAGGTGGCTGACACAAATTATTTCTGTTTTCTCACCCCTGGGTGGGGATGTGCAATGATGTCCCACATCCGCCCTGCCCCCATAGTAATGGTCCCAGTACAGGGGGTTCCCCGAGCCTTCACCAGGAGTCCACATTGTACCGGATTCTCTACCCCTTCCCTCCCTGGAGAAGGAGATCAGTCCCTAGGATGTTCAGTCCTTCTCCCTGGCTGACCCTCCAACATCCCCAAGTGTGTCCCCAAACCCTGGTAGTTGGCACACTGATCAGGTGCCCTGCCCCTGCATCAGCAGGTCAGTCCAAAACCCTACTTTTCACATCACAACTCATATTGTACTATTATGTAGAAAACTATTGTATCTGATGAGAACATAGAAAAGGAAAAATCCTTCAGAAATAAATAGTATAGAGACTACTTTTAGAATAACTAAGTTTTTCTCCCTATTTTATGGTGCTACAGGCTCTTAAAAGTAAGTGTGGATGTGTGTGTGTGTGTGTCTAGAGAAATGCTTTTGACACAGCTTTATGCCCAGAGTCCAAAATGGCAGGAACAGAGGCTGAGAGGGAGGACAGTGGAGTATTCCGGGGGGGGGGGGTGTTATGGTTGTGCAGTGCATCACTTAAGACTGTGGTGCCTGTTGGTGAGAAGGTAGTGGTGCATGTGATGTCATGGGGGCCACACGGTATTGAGTGTGGCCCCCTCAGACACCTCAGCATGTGCATGTCCCAGAGGGTGGTGCATGGGGAGAAAACAGGAGAAAATGGCTGCACCAGTGAATGATGACTGATGGATGGTGCTTACATATTTGGGCCCGATGTGTGCTCTTGGCTTCCCCATTGCTGCCCTCTTGAGCAGTGCATTCCCAGCCCAGGCCACAGAGGGCCCTGTGTTAAACAGACTTGTCCATGGGGTGTGGGTGCTATAGAAAGTTTTCTTGCATGGCATCCAGGGGTCCTCATGGTGTTTTGATAGGGAACCTGTGTCCAGACTGAAGAGGAAGCGGAGGAGATCTTGTGACAATGAGAAATAAACAAAGTATTTAAAAGACACTGTACTATCATCTCAAGAAATCTTTGGAAATGATTTTATCCTGACATAATTCAGTCTGTATATAATATGTTGCAGTTTTTTTTGGTTTGTTTTCTGTACTTAGCTCTGTTTTTCTTAAAGCAGCAGTGCAATGAACAGTTATTCTTAAAAGCTAAATTTCTGCTACGGTTATGAAAATTATTGGCAGAGCTGTTGATCTGGGTTTTCTGGATGCTTCCCATGCTGTGTACTGTACATTTGCATTTTTGTCTGGATTCTTACCCTCCTCAGGTCTTTTATATTGTTTCTATGCAAATATATGGCAGCCGTCTTTTTTTCTTGAGAAATAATTATTTTAAAACTTTCATAACATTCTTAAATAATAACAGAAACTGACAATTTTTCCACCAAAATAAACTGGAAGACACCTGGCATTGATTAGGAGGGAAAAAAAGGTGAGGTCAAATGTTAGCCCATTATCGCTGCACTGCTGCTTTAAAGGACATTTGAATAAAAATGGAATCTTTGTCTTCAGATCTCAGCTGCTCCTGCTGCTTTCCAACATGTGATACCAGAATTTATATTTATGAAACCTTAATCTATTGATCACTCTAGTGAACTGTTTAGACTCAGTAAGAGCAAGAACACGAGAGGGAAGTATTTGGAAATTTGTGGTGTGGGGGGTAAATTTAGGAGGAGATGCAGGAGGTATTATTTCACAGTGTGGGTGGTGGAGTGATGGAACAAGCTGCTAGAAGTGTTTGTAAACTTAAAACCATGGGGGCATCAAAAGGGGGGTGATACAAGATCAAAGGATAGGTAAGGATAGCTGGGGAGGGAGGTTGAGGGACTGAAACCCCTAAAGTGCATGTGCCACAACATTAAGCAGACTTGATTAATCACATGGCTGTCTTCTGCTGGCAAAATGCTGTATGTCTATGATAAAATGTTTATGACTGTCACAAGAATAAGATTTTACTGCATGTGTAGGCATGCAGCAGAAACAAAGAAAATTGGAAAGGAAGAATTCTATTTTTAGCAAATGTGATTGATAATAAATCTATAATCTTTAAGCTTTTATGAAAAGGTTAATTCATACTTAGATGGCTGATTGCCAACAGATGTCATTTTTCTTGATTTTGAAATGGCATTTGAGAGGGTCACACATTCCGAGTTAATGAAGAAGCTATATAATCACTAAGTAGATAGTAAAATGGTGAATTGGATTTATAGTTGGTTGGGGGAAGGCAACAGTGGATGAGAGTAAATAGTTATTTCTCATCCCCCTCATGAGTGACCGGTGGAGTGCCTCAGGGGTCCATTTTGGGCCCAGTACTCTTTAAACTATATATAGCCAATATAGATAAAGAGCTGCAGTCCTGGTATGAGGTGTACACAGATGATATAAGCTTGGGGGTAGGGTAGATTCTGTCACAGGGTGTGAAACTGTACAAAGGGACATAAACAGACTGATGCAGTGGGCAGAGAAATGGAGCATGTCCTTTAATGGTTCCAAGTGCAAGATCATACACTTTGGGAGATCTAACCCAGGCTTCAAATGTACTATGCAAGGTAGAGTATTGGAGAAAACTAAAGAAGAAAGGGACTTAGGAATTAAGATCACAAATGATTTCAAGTCACATACCAATGTACTGAGGCATTCAGGAAATCTGTGTTCTAAATGCCATAAACATGACACTTCGCTCAAAATCTAAAGAACTGTGTTTGCCCCTCTATTACAGTTGTGTAAGGTCTTATGTGGATAACTGGTCTCAATTTTGGGATGGTCTGATTAACAGCGATATACCAAATAGGAACATTAACAAAGAAAGGCTACTAGGACAACTGTAGGGATGGAAAACCTGTCTTATCATGAGCAACAGAAATAAAGTTAAATACATTTTATAACTGATGGATTAGAAGCAATTATTGTTATTGTACAGAATATTAAAGGACAATAATATAATGTAGGAAATGAACTTTAATTTCAAGCCTTCAAACAAATTGGCACATTCAAAACTGAAAAACGTAAGAGGTTCTACACCCAGAGAGTGGTTCAGTTTTGGAACTGTCTACCTGAGGATGTAGTGGAAAACAGTACCTTTAATATCTTTAAAAACAGGTTGGATAGATACTTATCAATAGAGGGGCTGGTAGATTACGATCATTGAAAATCTACGGGACAATGTCTATGGGTCTTCGGTTTACTGCTGTCTCTAACATCCAAGTAACATTCAAGTAACAATTTGGATCTGTATCACCTGTTAATTTTGAACAGGCTCCATTAAAAAGTACCAGGAGACCCTGTCAAGACCTTTCTCCATTTAATGCTAATGATGCAGCATTCTTATTACTAGAAATGTTAATCAAATCTAAGCATCACAATTAGCTGGTACTGAGACCATTGCGACAGAACTATCTGGATACCTTCAGTCATGATGGAGCCTGGGCTTCACTGCCACATGGGGTTTGGTTGGGCATTGCAGGTCTGTGATGCTAGTACAGACAAGATGATTTGCCTGCCTGCACTACAAGTAAAATGAATGTGATTAATAGCCAAGCAAAGTCAGACTGTGGTTCTGCAAAGGGGGGTATGGCCATTTCAATGGAAAGGGAAGTCAAGGGGATTTAAACTATAGAATAGGGGCGGTAGATAGTGCAGGGGTACTAGTGATATGATTTTAATTCATGGGTTCACCAAGGGAAGGGCAGCTGGGCTGAGTAACAGAAGAATAGTAGACCACCAGTTTGAGTAAGGAAACATACATGAACAATCACCACTTGAAAGCAGGACATATGAAAATCATACCCTACAAAATGGGTTGATCTGAGCACCAAATTCTCTTGGAAGTTTATAACTTACAGGAACTCACAGAGAACTGATGGGGGGGGGTTATTGGGAACCAAGAAAGAAAAATTTGGACTGCTCCAAAGGGATAGATCCTACAGGAAAAGTAGTAGGACGTATGTCTGAGAAAAACAAGGAGGATATCAGTGAAACAAGCAAGTCCACAGATTCCATCTGGTCAATCTCAGAGAAACAAGTAGGGTGGGAAGACAAAATAGTCACCCTGAAAGGAAGTACAGGACTGCAAACAGTTCAGCACATCTAAATAGATTCAGTGCTAATAAGTGCATTGAGAAAGTTGAATTCCACAAGTGGACACAGTAGCATTACCTATTACATGTACAGTACATGAATACTTGAGTACATTTCACCAATTTGTTATTTCAGAAATTTCCACAATACATTTTTAACCTACTAAACCACATTTATCAGCTTTGTTAGATTGTAGGACCCACTGGCATTGGGCATGCATACCTAATTTTAGGGATATACCTGCAGTAGCAGCATAGCTACAAACACTTCAATATTTTGAAAATGTTCACAACATTTAACAAATAATTAAATTGTGAAATTATAAACCCCTATAATTTACAATTTATTTAACCAGCTTCCTACACATTTAGCAGTTTATAATATCCTTCCAAGATTTTATGCATATAAATTGACAATTATCTATCTCCAATGGTGGCATAGTTGTAAGTAGATAAATATTTTCAAACCTTCTCACAAAAATAATAAATTGCCAGATGTTGAGCCCATATAACTCCCACACCACTTATCCAAATGTCATGAAACATAGCATACTCTTATGACTCATATAAAATGTAAACATTCTAAATATTTTGCCTCTAGCTGCAGCAATGGCTGTATTATGACCAATTTAATAATTTCAAAACTTCAAGAAATTTCACTAAAATTCAGCAAAAGCACAGTCACCCAGTCCTACAGTCCCTCATGATTCAGAATATTATTTTCAGTATTATTCAATATTTCAACCCTCAATTGGCAAGCAAAAGCGGATCGATCTATCCCTAAAAAATAATAGGTCAAATTTCAAAGCCCTGATGCAAGCTGCGACAATGGCAGCTTGCGCCAAAAGCGATGCTGAGACCCTGCCCAATTTCTATTTACAGGGTCCCAGTGTCTAAGTCCAGTGGCTTGTGGCAAAGGGGTGCTGCCCCAATGTATGGTGACCCACTTGGAATGCCATAACGGCAGCAGGAGTCCGCAGCACTCATTAGCAGGGGCTGGCAACTGGACACAGCCCCCCAACACTGCCATGCCACCAGCACCTGCACCACAACACACACCGGTAGTACCAGTACCCTGGTGGTCTAGTGCCCCCCCACAGCTAGTGCCCATTGCAGCACCTCCACATGCCACCTTGGCAGGCCGCCGCATGGGCTGTCAGTGCACGTACTGTATACTGTATACAGTACACACACTGACAGCTCATTCGGTGGCCGGCCGTGGTGGCTTGTGGAGGGCTGTGCCGGTCGCCGGTTCAGCAGGACAGGAGGAGGGTGGGAGTGCTGAGATGGGTACTACCTGTGGGGGGGTTTGGCAGGATGCACAGATGTGAGAGTCAGGGATTGTGATGGGGTGAGGGGGGACCACTGGACCACCAGGGATCATCCACCAGGGATGGATCGGGCTGGGCCACAAAGTCGCACATACAGGATGACCCCCCCAGGAGCCATCTAAGTACTGTTAGACCATCTCCTCACTGGTCTAAGGGTACATGACACTTGGTACCTGGGGTGGTCTCTCAAGGTCCAGATCCGAGGGTTTCGTCAGTCTGGGTCTGCCGCAAGCCCCCAGCGCCATGCCACAGCCACTTTCGTGGTGCAAGGCTGGCCCTAGCACACTTTGGTGCAGGCAGCCTGTTGGGTGATGCAGGCTGCCTTTGAAATTCACACTTGGCACAGCCCTTGGCGCAAGGTGCCCTTGCATCAGACCTGTTGGATGTAAGCACTTTGTGTCAATCTAAGGCCTTTGAAATTCTGGCCCAATATTTTTTTCCAGGCTCTTCAGAGAGCAGTCTGTGCATGTCTTGCCACAAGTTCATTGGATTAATTTCTAATTTTAATGAGTTTACTCAAATTGTGGTTTGATGCAGATATGATGTGATCTGCTTGTGCTTAAACCAGCTGCTGCTCTAGATTATTAGGCTCATTAAATAAAATATTTTCTTCCTAGTGGTATAAGCTGGAAACACCCTTCCCTGTGCACTTAAGGGAGTCCCAATTGTTGCATGGGAAGTATAACTCAGGTTATTGAAATTAGCACACTCCTCACTGGCATTTTTAATCACTACCACACATACCTCAGCCTTTAAAAGCGAAGCATCCAGCCTCCAAAGGTTGTCCCTTGCTTCCAGTTCTCCTGATTCCCCTGTAAATAACATAGCAGCATGATCAGAAATGTAGAAATTGTCATAATCAATAGGACAGACCTTATGCATTAAACTACTTGACATTAAGCATGTGTCTATTCTAGACAATGAAGCATGAACATGTAGGAAAATGAGTGTGCTTGTGTGTAGGATTATAGTATCTAAATACATCCAAAAAGTTAAAATCATTGACAAAATTTCTAAGATTATTCACATAATTATTTTTACTTTGATAAGAACCAATAGGTCTGTCAGTCTGGGAAAGTATTAAATTATAGTCTCCTGAAATAATTTAAGGAGATGGAAATTGCGCCAAGTTAAAAAAAAAAGAAAAAAGATGGGTCATCTTTGTTAATGCATATAAGCTTATTAAAGTATAGATATGCAAACCCTATTTTACTGTACAAATTACAAGTTGTCCCCCTAAATCAACATATTTTCCTCCTTCTTACTCATGGATTTTTAAAATAATTAAAAGCAACTCCTCTGGAATCCAACTTATATAGTAGAGGACAGCTCTACCCTCTAAAATGATTCGTGAAAAACCTAAAATACTGACCAGAGAAATTAGTTTCTTGAAAGAGAAGGCACTAAATCATTGGTATTTTTGTATAATTCACTGTTTTCCTAATTTTTACCCTATCCCTTGCACCCTCAATTTCCAAAACAGATATTTCAGATTGTTCATATCATAACAAAAAGAACAAACGTTGATCAGAGCCAGTACAGCTGTGGATAACTTTTGGGATGCTTTTACCCATTATTTCTAATGAATTTGCACAATGTAGCTCTGCTGATAGGCAGTTTCAATGTGGTCTTCCTTTTACTCATTTTTACAATGTATTTTCCTAGAATATGTCTGCTGATTACTATATATGTAGCCTGGATAGTTCACAGAAGAAATGGCATCTTATTTTTGGGTGGCAGAAAACTGGCAGTAGGATGCTGGAATGTGTCATACATAGGCATGAGCTGTGTGCGGGTGATGACGCCCAGTGGTCATACACCTCAGGTATTCGCCTGCGGATCCATCTTCCCGGTGCTGTTGCACTGCTCAGTGTGGGTGACAGCTGATGCTGTATCCACTCACAGGTCCCAGAACAAGCATATTACAGCCAACATCCCATTCATTTGTACAATTAGGGAACTGCAGATGCACCATTCATAGCCTGGAGTGTACACTGCAAATGGCATTGCAGGAAACTGCACCCAATGGCACCCAGGATACCTCAGCAGTCTGGAGGGCGGCATGTTATACAGGGGAACAGGGTAGGGAAGACTGTGGGCCTGCAGCGGTGTATGACAGCAGGAAGATACAGTATCAACAAGACATGCATTGGAGGTATGTCAATTCCCTCTTATGGTTTTCCAGGGACATACTCATGACTGCATACATTGGTGGGTCTGCAGCTTGCATAGTGCCCCAATGCATGGTACAGCCATTTGAGTCATTCCAGAGTGCAGGTCCCTGGCCGGGTCCAGTGCAGCTGGCGGCTGGCCATGGCAGGGTGTGGAGGGCAGTACCAGTCTCCACAGCAGGTCAGGTATGGGGAGTGGGGTGTCTATGTACCAAGGCAGTGGGTGGAGGTCCTCTATGCTATGGATATGGACTGTGATTTCCTCTGGTGTGATTGGGTCAGGGTAGCCTTACACTATGGAGCTCTTCAGTGATGGGTTGGATAGATCAGGGATGGTAGGGGGTACATCTAGTCCACCATGGCTACCAGGCTGCTGTGCACCTGAGTGCACTTCTACATCCACCTCTGGGTGGCTGGCCAGATTAGGCTACCTATTCATGGCCTAACTGTGGGTTGCACTGCTCTGGACCGTGAGAGGCACATTCCCACTGAGTGTTCTGCAGTGCAGCATATGCATGGAATGCACCCTTGACTACACGTCATACTGTTTGTGTGCACCCTGGCTTATTCCTTGCTTCCGGGCGCATCCTGCATGTTTGAATATCACACTGCAGTGTTGTTGGAGTTGTGTGGCACATCTCCCTTTTCCTCCAGGATGTGCTGCACATCTCCTTTGAATATGGGGGCCCTGGACTAGATTACCCTGAAGAAATACATTATCGAAATGGTAAAATCATGACCCCACTGAAAACAAGATATTGCATCTAATCTGGGACAGCCTGAGTAAATACACTGCAAAATTGTGTAAGTGAAGATCCCTATGACAATGAGATGTAGTATCTCCCCTGTGCTATCCAGGATGCAAAGTATAGAATAAGAAATATTTAAAGGAAATCTACCTAAACTAAACTTCACTGTGTTCACTGACATAAACAGTGTCTTTATTGTTTTATAACATATTAGAATGCAGTATTTATTTTGAATGTTGTGGCTTTTGGGATGGTGTGTACAGTGTGTGTGTGTGTTGTGTGTATGTGTGTGTGTGTGTGTGGTGGTGTCCAGGATACAAAATATAGGATAAGAAATATTGAAAGTAAATCTACTCCAAACTGAACTTCACTGTGTTCACTGACATAAACAAACAGTTTCTTTATAGTTTTATAACATATTAGAATTAAGCAATGATACATGACAGGGCATGGTGTATCATGAGATATTGTCACGCCTCGGGTGCATTGTGAGGCATGAAGCCACAGGCCGAGTGTCTCATGCATCCAAGAAATGATTATTTCCCATGATATACCACACTCTGGAGTGTATCACTGTGATCATAAATTGGCCCTAAAGTGTTAGTAGATGGCTGATCTTGGTAATCAGTTTTGGACCATGACGATATTGTAAGATATCATCACGGGTTAAAGTCTGCTTCAGCCAATCAGCTTCCACTATTTCGCCTTGCCATTTTATAATGCAGTATTTATTTTGAATGTTGTGGCCATGAGGACAGTGTGTACAGAGAGAGAGTGTGTGTGTGTGTGTGTGTGTGTGTGTTTGCTGTAGCTCAATATATTTTTTTTCCAAAAAGCATATGCCTGCTGATTACTATACTGTATATTCAGTCTGGGTAGTTCACTGAAGACCTGGCATATGTGCTCAGATAGTGTCTTTAGAGGTTAAAAAACAGTGAAAAATTATAGATTTGCTGGGAAAGGGAAAACATTTATGCGGTATGAATCTTTCTTGAAAGACAGTGCATTCCCAAGTGAAACTAGTAGCAAGAAGCTTTTTAAATGCTAAGTATTTAAATGTGTAAGTTGTTGCATTCTGAAGGTGCTAAACAAATCTCCAGGATAATAGGCAACCAATATTTAGCACATATTTAACAAGCTGATTCAGTTTCCTTATGGCATCTGATAAGCAGCTTGATGTTATGTCTCCAACATTCTTAACAGAAAGAAAGGAGTATTTTATTTCAGTTGGCATGGAAGGATACATTGAAAAGTCCAAAACATCTCTTCCACGAGACTCAATTTTCCAGCTACAGATAGCAAGATAGCTGTAGGCTCTGCCACAACCACAAAAAAAGAAGCAAGCTAGTTCACTTTCACTGTTTTTCTGAAACTCCCTTCCAAGGAGTCAGAACATTCCTAAAGCATGTGGTAGGGAGGGCTGAAGTTTAAAAGGCACCTAGAGCTTATAATGGTGGACTGGATTTTGAAAGATATGAGTTTAAAATAGGTTTGCACCCCCAAAACCATATGTTTCCAGCACCCATGCTCACCTCTACAAAAGGACTTTCAAATTAATGTCACAGAATATAAATTCCACCCCCCTTTTTTTCAAAATCCTGCCATTACACGCAGTCACTGGACTGAATGATCGACGCGCACGGAGTGTCAATGAGAGAGCTGACAGTAGTCAGACAAAAGAGTACAGTGTCCCTTTACAGCAGTATAGCAGCTGTGTTGGCTTTGACCAGAGTTTGTTAAAACAGTGACAGTCTGCCATGTTAGTCAGATTTTGATGAGAAAGTACCTTAAAATGACACAAGATTTTAAATTGCCCAACAGCAACTGGAATGTTGTCCCAGACATTTGCAGTAGTATATGACAATGATTTTTGACCCATCAGAGTTTTACACAGTGGGAGTAGTGCTGTTGCAGCATCCAAAAAAATGGTTGATTGGACTTATTGTTCCTATGCATAACAAGCATTTGTCAATGCTGGGTGTTTGTCACTGGTACTGCTGTTATACCAGGTCTAGGTGCAGATCCCCATGCCAGAAGACTAATATGGGTTGGGCTTGGGGAGGGGGGGCAGTTTTTGTAGGGCAGCAACAGACATCGATGGATGTTTTTCTTTTCTACAGTGTTTATTTTTAAAAATTAAACTACTAGGTGAGGATTTTCTTTATTTCAGGTGGAGACACTTGGGAACTGGGCACTCCCAGTGTCAGTGTTATGAGTGGCCCCCAAAAGCTCATGGGTTTTAAATTCTCTGTGGTGCATTTTAAGGCTTACATGGAAGATAAAGCAAAGTTCTGTTAGGTCTCTCCCCCTACCCCTAACTCCAAGGAAAAAATGTAATGTCTGTGGCTGGCCTCAGGTACCTAGAGACTATAGTTGGGGCTGGCTGAGAACAGGACCATTTCCATGATTTTACCAGGCAGATCTGTTTTTTTTTGTTTCTTTGCACAGGGAATATGGGAGTCCTCCACAAAAAATTGTTTAAATGCTCAGAGTTCCAACTTGCAATTCACTGCATTTTGAAGGGGGTAAACTAAACTCCAATTTTATAGGCAACCAATATTTAAACATCGCTGGCAGTCACTGTTTATTTCATTGTTTTGAACCACTCTAAATTAATGTGAACTTGTCACTTAATTACTAATGTTCTATTAGATCTACCCCCACCCCTGACTCCAAGGAAAAAGTATCATTCTATGGCTGGCCTCAGGTACCTAGAGACTGCAGTTGAGCTGGCTGAGAGCTGTATCATTTCTATGATTTTACCAGGCAGATACGTTTTTCCTTTAAACAGGAATATGAGTCCTCCCCAAGAAAATGTTTAAATGCTAAGTGCTCAAATTTGCAAGTTGCTGCATTTGAAGGTAAACTAAATTCCAGTTTTATAGGCAACGATATTTAAAAATATTACCAGCCATTGTTTATGTCATTGTTTGATCTACCCTAAATTAATGTGAACTGGTCCTAATTTACTAGAGTTACTAACCCTAGTGGCTAAGTGACTATTAACTTAAACATTTCATGTTCCATTCTATCAGAAGCCTAAGAGTTAAACTGGTCAGGAGCATCTGTTTGTGTAACCTGACTGTGTGTGTGTGTGTGTATGTGTGTGTGTGTCTGTGTGTGTGACAGACAGACAGACACACAGATACACTCACACACACTCACACAGATACACACACACACACTGCAGTTTACATCAGTTGTGAATTCACTTAGCAAGAAACATAACTGGCTTGTGTAACTCTAATTGAACTCATTTCATTGTCTCATCTACTCAGACACTGACAGCTAGGAAAAGCAGTTTCTGTTTTCCATCACCATAATGTTGGGGGGAAGAGAACAAGCTGGCTGACAGCAGGCTGATAATGATGACATCAGATGTGTTTGGTGGGCTGTGTTTAGTTGAAAGGAGAGAGATGACCTATGATTGGGTCAGTTCTTTCTTTTGAAATAGATGAAGTTTCTACCCAACAAGCCAGAACAGTGTCATGAGTAGCCTTGCCAATGATTCGTCTGATGGGACCAAGCCTCTTGCGGAGTCTCCTGGACTGGACCACCGTGACACACTTCTCAAAACTCTGTATATCATATGAAAATGTTCACTTGTGCTTGCACACAGTGAGTATAAAGAGACACAAAATGGGCCCACATTATTATAGGCCAATAAATGCTGGCAGTATAGCTTAGAGGTTAGAGTGACTAGCTGTGAATGAGGTTGTATACCCAGCAGACCAGATTTGAGTCCTACAACTTCCACTTATATACTGGGTGACTCTAAGCCAGTCACTTAACCTCATCAGTGCTGCTGATCAACCCTGAAAACAGGCACTTGTGCCTGGTGGTCCTACACTGTTACCAAAGGAAAAAACACTGCTATGTATTTGTCTTAAGATTTTTTCTAGGCTGATTTTGTCCAGACTTCAGCACTGGATTGAAAAAGGAGATGTACTATTTAATTTCATAATTGGTTTTAGGAAAGGGTGATATGCTAGTGATTTCATACTCACATTAAGATATATTACAGAAACATAACTTAGAATTAAGAAAAGAAAGATAATGCAGGTTTCATAGATATCAAAGCCCCTTTCAGTAGCAAAAAAAAGAGCAATACAGATAATTATGACAATACAATGTATGCTGAAGCTCAACCTTAATATGTCATAAACTAACAAGCATTTATCAATGCGAATGATTTGCTTGCTGGTATTAGCAATGGAAATGCAAGAGTTAGACAGATAGAGAATAGGAATGACAGTGAAGTATTGAACTTCACGCCAGCACTACCTCCATCCTATAGAGAAGGACAGGCATTGGGGTAAGTGTTTGGGTCATCGCCCATGGCGTTCATGCTTTGTCACCTCACCTATTCTGCAGACACTGACACATGTTGAGGTGTGCCTTTGGGTGTTTGGCTTTACAGACAGCCCATTCCATAAGGACATATGCTGAAATGGTGCAGCATAGGAGAATGGGGTGAACTCTGGGGCTAAGAAGAGTCCAAGGTACACTTGATGTCACTGGCTGGGGGGTAGGGGTGGGATGGCATGACCAGTACAGTCTGCTATCCAAAGGCACACCCTGATGCCTGTCAGTCTGTACAGGGTGGGACGTTATGGTTAGAACCCTAACTCCCCAGGCGTTTGTTGGTATTTTGCACTACAAATTTTCAACATGACCTTTTGTGACCCTACCCCTCATTAAAGCATTTGGGACCTCTTCTCATGAAGAGTGGCAGTGTGATTTTGTCAATGTCTCCCAAACTTTGAGTTTCAACTGCGACCGTGCCATTCTGTGCCACATGTGCGAAAACGCAGATTGGCAAGATGTGAAGAATGACAGCTGTACCATCCATAGGGAGGTGTGAAGAGATGGCAATGTTGAAAATCTGTAGTGGGAATAGTAAAAATGCTCGCACTTCCGAGCATACATGGAAACTGTGCAACGCATGCGTGTAACACAGCCATTTTATGGACTTTCATCACCAAATTTTCAACATAGGCATTTTAGGACCTCTGCTCATGAACAGTGTCACTGTAATTTCCTTAATGTGTCCAGAACACTGATTTCCCACAGAGAACACACTATTCTGCACCAGAAGTGCAAAAACACATTTCAGCCAGGATGTGAAAAATAACAGCTGTACTGTTCATAAGGAGGTGTGGAAAAATGCCAATGTTGAAAATCTGAAGTGAAAATATTACAGATTTGTAAAGTTATGAGCGTGCGTGGAATTGCACAACACATGCTTGTAACACACTCATTTTATGGACTTTCATCACTAAATTTTCAACATAGGCATTTTAGGACCTCTGCTCATGAACAGTGTCACTGTGATTTTCTTAATGTGTACTGAACACTGATTTACCACAGCGACCGCGCAATTCTGTTCTGGAAGTACAAAAACACATTTCTGCCAGGATTTGAAAATGACACCTGTACTATTCATAGGAGGTATGGAAAATGGCAATGTTGAAAATCTGAGTGAAAATATTGCAACTTCACAGAAGTTACAGGCGTCGTAGTAACAGCACTGCTATGCGCTAAGTAAAACAGTAATTTTGGATTTTTTCCACCAAGTTTGCAACATAGACTTTTGAAAGCCCATCTCATGAACACTGGCACTAATTTCATTAATTGGTCCCAAAAGGTGATTCCACGCAGTGATCATGAAAATCACCTTTCGGAGGAATAACTCAATGACAGTGGCTGAATTCAAAAAGGTGATTTTACGGTCCTGCTCAGAATCACCTTTTGGGACCGATTAATGAAATGACAGTGCCACTGTTCATGAGGTGGGCTTTCAAAAGACCTATATTGCAAATTTGGTGAAAAAAATCCAAAAAATGACTATTTTACGAGCATGCATTGCGCAGTTTCCATACACCCTCGTAACTTCGCAAATTTGTAGTATTTTCACTCCAGATTTTCAACATTGGCATTTTTTCACACCTGCTTATGAACAGTACAGCTGTCATTTTTCAAATCCTAGACAAATGTGTGTTCTCACTTCTTTCGCAGAATAGCACAACCGCTGTGTAAATCAGTGTTTTGGACAGATTAAGAAAATCACAGTGACTCTGTTCATGAGTAGAGGTCCTAAAATGCCTATGTTAAAAATTTAGTGTCAAAAGTCCCTAAAATGACTGTGTTACGAATGTACATTGTGCAGTTTCTACGCACCCTCATAATTTTGCGCATTGTAATATTTTCACTCCAGATTTTTAACATTGGCATTTTTTCACACCTCCTTATAAACAGTACAGCTGTCATTTTTCATATCCTGCCCAAAATATGCATTTACAAATGCGGGGTAGAATTGCACGGTTGCTGTGGGAAATCAATGTTGGGGACAGATTAAGAAAATCATAGTGACAGTGTTCATGAGCAGAGGTCACAAAATGCCTATGTTGAAAATTTGGTGAAATAATTCCACTAAATGACTGTTACATGCATGCATTGCGCAGTTTCCATATTATGCTAGGAAGGTCAAACATTTTAATATTTTCACTACAGATTTTCAACATTGCCATCTCTTCACACCTCCTATGAATGGTACAGCTGTCATTCTTCACATCCTGCCCGATCTGTGTTTTTGTACATCTGGCACAGAATGGCATGGTCGCTGAGGAACTCAAAGTTCAGGACATGTACAAAATCACAGCGCCACTGTTAATGAGAAGAGGTCCCAAATTTTTCATGAGGTGGGGGTCACAAAAAGGCCATGTTGAAAATTTGTAGAGCAAATACCAACAAACGCCTGTAGGCAGGGGTTTCTAACCATAACGTTCCACCCTGTACAGAGACTGACAGACATCGGGCGTGCCTTTGGATTACTGACTGTAATGCTCATGCTATTCCACCCCCACCCTGCAGCCAGTGACAAGCATTGAAGTGTGCCTTGGACACTTTGGCCCCAGAGTTCACCCTATCCTCCTATACTGCACCCATTTCAGCTTATGTCTTTATGGAATGGGGTGACTGTAAAGCCAAACACCCCAAGGCACACCTCAACATTTGTTAGTGTCTACAGGATAGGGTGAAGTGAAATGGCAAGAGCACGTTATGGGTGATGACCCAAACACATACCACAATGCCTGTCCGTCTCTGCAGGGTGGAGTTCAATACTTCACTGCCATTCCCTATTCTGCATCTGTCTAACTCCTGCATTTCCAATGCTAATACCAACAGCAGCCATTTGGCATTGACAAATGCTTGTTAACTGTTGGTCTAGCTCTAAACAGCTGGGAAAACCTGAAACATGGTTCAGAAAGCTTGATCTGATATGCTGTAAATTAGGTTTAGAAAATGGATGCATTTTTGAGCTAAGGATGATTATGCCAATTTTGCACAAATGGTATGTCAAAGAATCATAGATATATATAGTCTGAGATCTTATGAAAATCCATGACTCATAGAATTTCCATTGAAGAAAGATTCTGTACCAAACTAACTTTTGGACAGAAAAGCATTTGTTCTGTGAGAATGCACAGCATGGAGGGCAAATTGCAGACTGAGATTCAAAATCTTAGATAATACTTCATGGGGTTACATGTGTAGGTAAATTCTCTCTTCTTGTTTCTATAATTTAATCCTCTGACTGTACAGTATACAATGCTTGAATGTGTCAGACTGGACAAAATAAGGGAAATAATTGACCCCCCCTCCAGTAAGTAGACTAATGGCAGCGCAAGGCAACAGGGAAAAGACAGCTAAACTGTTATCCAATGATGACAATTCTGTGTTATTTGCCATGGGAAATTTGGCAGTACAAGTCATGAAACTGCTAAAAGCTAACCGGAATGAAATTGTTAATTTTGTATAAACATGTACATGAATTATGTCGCCTTGTATTGTGCTATAGTCAGTGTATTTTGATCTGTTTTTTATTTTTGCTATGAATTAGATCTTGTTCTGTATCAGATCATTTTATGCATTTCTATTTTATTGTGTGTAACAATTTTTTATCCATACTTTGTTCAATAAACTTGACTTAGATCCACAACTGAATGCTGCCACTCCCCAAAAAGATGAATAACCCACTGTGCTCAGACCTTTCTGCTATGACAAGCTGCTACAAGAGTTCTGCCCCCCAACACTCCTCTTCTCAGTTCTGAACATTGTTCAGTATCCCCCAACTGTGGGAGGGTAAGCTAAAATTTGCATCTTCCAAGCATTCTGAATACTGCACCTGCTGCTACATCAGTGATACTTACAAGTGCTCAGCAGGGAGAGGGGTGCAGGGAGAATAAACCTGAAAAGTATACACTTTATAGAAAAAAGAAAATAGAAAAAATCCAACAGCTCATGATATAAAAATGACATATTCTCCCAATCCATAGCATAGCCTGGAGTTAAAGGCAGGACATCAGAGTAATGAGTCAGTTAGCAGGTTTGCAGTAAAACTGACAGCACACTCAGAGTTTTTTTTATTTTATTTAAAATATTGGTAACCGAGTAAATGCACTGGGCCACTTGCCCCTTTTATAGTCATGACCCAGAACATAAACATAACATTGAATTTACAAGTCATACGAATAGCCAAATTACAAAAATTAAACTACATCTAAACATGAAATATAATAACCATTCTTACAGAAATTATATACAGGGGCCCAGATATTCAAACTGCGCCATTCTGTGGTGCAAGCCCCTGCGCCACTCAAAATAGTTGCACAGGGGTGAGCCAGGCGATATTCAATGGAGTTATGGCGGTGCAACTTTGAATATCGCTTCTCACACACCCACTGTGCATGGCATGGCGGGAACTGCGCCAGTGCAAGTGGTCAAAATGAAGCATTGAGATGCTTTGGCGAAAGTTCCATTGCGCCATGCACAGCACCTGCGATATTCAAAGGATGACATGCAAATGGGGCCATAATTTATGCAAGGCGCACAGGGGGCCATTTGCATCTGATTACGGCCCCATTTGCATGCCATTAGCATGCAGGTGCACAGATCCCAGACGACTTACGCCTGGCGCTCTGCCAGGCAGCAGCCGTCAGGACCGACGCCCCCTGCAGCCCGATCGCGGGAATAATGTTGCCCCCAGTAGCCCGATCGCGGGCATAACATTACCCCCTGTGCCCGACTGCAAGCATAACATTGTTTCCCCAGTAGCCCGATCATGGGCATAGCATTCTTCCCCACCAGTAGCCCGATCGTGGGAAGAACAGTATTCCCTCACTCCCGAGTAGCCCAATCATTGGCAGAACAGTATTCCCTCCACCCTGAATAGCCCGATAGCGGCATCAGACCTACCCCCAAAGTCCAATATCCCTGGTGGTCCAGTGGACGCAGTAGCCAATCACAGGCGGCATTCCTCACCCCCAAGTATGAAACCCTGGTGATCTAGTGGACCCCACCCCACCACCATGGGCCCCACCACCGCTCCCCACCGTCACATATCTGGACAGCTAATACAGTATGGGCTGCCGCCCATTGGCTCATGCTCTGAACCAATGGGCGTACAGCTCAGCTGTCAGTCAGCGGGCAGAGGCGGCAGGTGAAATGAGGTGCTGCCACCTACCCGGCTGGCCAGGGGAGGCGGGGTCGTGGGGCCCGTAGGCGGAGTGGAGTGGGAGTCCACTAGATCACCAGGTTCCTGATCTATGGAAGATGGTGTTTGTTGTCTCCCCTCCCCCTTTGGGTTTGAAGGTACTCCCCTCATCTGGAGGAGAGGGCTTCTGGTCAGCCCTTCCCTTATCCCTCCTCCCCCCCACCACAAGTTTAAATTCCACCATTCTTGAATGTAGTCAGCCACCACCTGTTTAAGGACTTCCTTCCCTAATGTGGCAAGATGAAGCCTGTCCTTGGCATACAGTCCCTTACCCTCCCAAACTCCTGTCCAGTTCTCTAACACCCCCAACCCACTCTCTTCACCCCACTTCCTGTGCCAGTCATTAACCTCTGTGATCTTCATTTTTTTCTCCACTGAGGCCTTTGGTATCGAAAAGGAAATTTTGCATCCATTATCCCAACAGACTCTGACAAGTTCTTGGAACCTTGCTTGGATTTCCAAAACGCTATTTCCCTCTAGATCGTTAGTTCCCAAATGCACCAGGAAATCTGGTTTCCCTCCACAATCCCTAACCAGTTAGCACACCATGAACTTTGCTCTGTGCACTGTCAGCCCAGAGATACTCACTACCTTCACCTGGCTATGGCATCCACCCCCTCTCCCTCCCACTGGATACCCCAAATCATCGAGTCTACCAATAACAGAACCTTAACACCGCCATCATCCTTATGGTTACCTCCACTATGCTCTCAACCCCCATCCCCCCCTTATTCATGATCTCAATTCCATGGGAGTCTTCCTGCCTGATTAGAGACCCCTTGTCACCCTCCTTTTGGCCTCCTTGTTATTTTGCCCACTTAACTCAGACCCCCTGAATAGGTGTTCCATTAACCTCTCTTATCCGAACCATTTATCCTGACCCTGATGGTTTTCCTTTCCCCCTTTGCAATAGTACCCCTACCTCCAGAGGCCCTCAGTGGGTCCCCTTTACCTAGGGCCCCATCCTTGGTACAGACCCCCCCTGCTGAAGGGGGGCCCATCCCCCACCCCCTTGTCTCCCAATTTCTCTGCAGTCGTGCTCTCCTCCCTCATGTTGGCAATATGTTGCATATCCCCCATCTGCTTAACATTTATGTTTCCCCTTCTCCCTCTGGGACTATTTCTATCCTTTCCATTGCCGGTCTTGATGCCCTATGGGTATCCGACTCCCTCCCCCTGGCCTCTGTATCAGTTTCCTCATTTCCACCAACCCCTTTCTCCCCCTCTAGGTTGCTTAGTGTCTCAAATTTATTGTAACACTCTATGACAGCCTCCATCAAGTAACCTGAGTTTCCCCCGACTACCCCTCTAAACTGCCCCTCTTCCTCCTCTCTTGCCCAGTTCTCCTTAGGAGCTCCCTTCCCACAGTCTGCTCTTTCAGGCTTCCCCACAACAGACCCTCCCTTCTCACTGTCTGCTCTTCTAAGCTTCCCCACAACAGCCCCTTCTGACTCTTCCCCCTCCACTCTCTTTATATTCGGAATGTTTACCCTGTACGTTTTCCCCTTAGCGTCACCATCCCTATCTAAGGATCCTCTGTCCCTGATATCCCCCCTCCTGCTTGCTGTAACACAACATCCTGTAATTTCTGAGCATTGATCCAGCCTCCCCTCAGCCCCACCCTTCCGCCACCCATATCCATGCCCCTTATCCTTGGACACCCCCCCAACTCCCCCAGCTACTCCTTAACCAATATACTTCACTCCTGATACAAGATAGCTGTCTACAGAGTGGGCAGCCTCCATCTCTCCAGGCCCAATTGAGAATTATTGCCATCCCACAGCCTGTGCAGCCTACAATCCTTCCGAAGATGCTTGTCATTAGAAATGTCAACAAATAAAATGTATCAAGGTTAAAAAACAATGTCCAGTCCATAATACATAGCCATATGTAATATCTAAATAAAATAATAACATCATAAGTTTGTATTAACAGTAATCAATGCAAATTTGCTACTCTACTTTTTTGTTTCTAGTTCAGTATATCTTTCAAAAAGTACTCCAGTCATAACAAAACTTCCATATTCTCAGAGTTAAAGAGATAACATAACAGGGAAGGACCATCTAAGTGTTGTTTGCCCATACTATTCCCTATCCATTTACTTCATTGTCTATTATAATTAGGGAAACTAAAACTATATGCATTAAATATTCAATATGATTTAACCCACAGGAACAATAAATATTCAGAATTACAGTACATTCAGATCTTTATTGTATCTTGTTTTCTAGTAATTTTCTCAGAAATATCCCAAACCAAACTTTTGTAAGAGTCTTCCTGATTTCTGGATTAATTATATTGAGAAGTTTACTTTTCATTCTAGGTTTCTTTGTAAATTTAGCTAATACTAGATGAAATATATTTTGCCCAACTTCTCAAAAGAAAATTGGCTATCAGTATCAAACAACCTTGATTTCAAAATGGGACTATGAGATGGTGCGATCACAATACTGTGAAGGGCCCAATGCCATAGAAAACCTTTTCCCGTAGTATTTAAGTTATTCTTAATATATTGCAGCCTTGGCATCATGCATTGTCTTTTATTTTTCCACAATTAAAATGTTTTTCATAAGGCAGGCATTAGCTAAGCCACTAGAATTTTGCAAATGTAGCCAGAAGTTGAGTATTCTCCAGTGAGCTGACGTTTTAACAGACGCTTGCCCTAGTTCAAACCTTACTTCTTTTCTTCCTGACAGCCATTACTTTACTTTTATCTATATTGATTTTCCAAGTCCAGTTCTTTAGCTGTTTGTGTTAGCTTATGTAGTTGAGAATGGAGGCCATACTGGGCTAGAGAAATTTAAATTAAGTTATCAGCATAAGCCAGGACAGGACAGCCTTTATTACGACTCTTTGAGGTAACTGTAATGATGGTTGTCAAGTGTAGGAACAAATCATTTACGTAAATGTTAAATAAACCTGGGGCTAGAACACAACTCTGCTTTACTGTTACATTAATTTTGCATTTGTCCATGAGATTTCCTAGTTCATCATAATGTACATTACATCAGTTATCAAGATAGAGATCATTGATTACATTTATTAAAGCAGAATCTAAGCCCATCTCATTTAGTTTCCTTCCAAGAATATTTCTATTGAGAGAGTCAAAAGCCTTTGTGAAATCTATAAATGCATAAAAACGTACTTTTAAAGTAAATGATGTAACACAAAACATTGGTTTATTGTAGATCCACCTTTTCTAAAGCCGGCCTGTAAATCAGATACCAGCTGGAACTGTTCCGAGTGATTTTGCAACTTACAGCTTAAAATTCTTGCAAAGATTTTTGAGTCCAGAAGACTTTTGGGTCTATACTTGTCTTTTTGGTAACTGGGTAAGGCCCACTAGACACAAATGCCTATTTGCAGGGGTGATCAGGGAGCACTGGGGTGGTTAATTGACTTGCTCATGGTCGCGCAGTGTGTAAGTAGAGACTGTGCCAATCAAATCAGGTCTGCTGTACATACTAAGCTCATTCATAGCTCATTATTCTAACCTCTAAGCTAAGCTTCCAGATCATTTGCATTACCCTAAAAATTAGAAACACTATAGCTTACTTTCAAGTATCTTCCCAACCCACAGAGCTCTCTGCAGCATTGCCCAAGGTAACTACAGACAATGCTTTTGAACCGTGTTAGCCGGCACTGCTTATTCAGTGACTGCCCTCCTTTCCTCCAGGCAGACTCTACCCTTATAGGTAGGCCAGGTCACATGACATGACATGACATATCACATGACCTGCCTTCTCCCAAAACAATCTCCCTAGTTTCTATATTGTTTGTTATACTGCATGGCCACTAGGAGTCACTGCTGAACCCCAATAACCTTAGCATAATTTAACTCCTTTCTAGCTATTCTGAGTCCTCCTCTCTGACACACTACCTTTCAACCATATCCCAAGAGAACTCTATCTACCTTCCTCCAAGGATCCATCACCAGGATTTCTGACTCTTCACACTGCAGTCGGGAACTCTAACCACTAAGCCATCCCATCTGCCACACATTTGTCTGACTTTTTCTGCTCCTTATATCTCATTTTAGCCTTATCTCATTTTATACATAATTTAATTTAGTATAAGCAAAAATTTAGCCACTTCTACTAGCATTCACCAAGTCCTGATTTTTCATTTGCCTTCTAGTATCACCTATTTATCTTTCTCATTTTTGCAGGATTTGAACCCCTGATCCACTGCACTAGAAGCAGTGAACCTAACCAGTGCTCTATTCCAGCAGCCCTTCTAATACCTGCTACATCTCTCTCTCCCTTATTTTCCTTGCAGATTGAAAGGGTGAGAGCAAACCTCTCATTCTCCACCCCCACCCATACATAAGCCTCCCAAACTCTAATCCCAAGGCCATAGCTGGTACTGCACCCATTGCCACCCCTGGTCCATACAGGACAAAGTAGCTGCAGACAACCAAAGTCCTCATGGATATCTAACCTAATTCTCTTTGACCATGGATCCACTTTACATTTGACTCGTTTTCACACTAATCCCAGTAAATCCATCCTTCACGCATGGTGAAGCCAATCTTATTGGATATGAAATAAATGGCATACTGATGCACCATCAACGGTGCCATGAAATCACATCCACTACAGTGATTTCAGTCTTTGGTACGAAGTTCTGCTTGCATAAGTGGTAATCAGCTCAGGACTACACCACTTATCCCCTCACTCCTGTGACTTTAAATATGATCATAATCTCTAACAAAAACAGAAAAGAATGCACAAATTCTGAAACCACATGCAGGTGTTAAACAGCTAAAACAAGCAATATAAGTGGCATGGCTACTACTGCTACTGTCGGGCATCATCCATCCCAAAACTGGACCCACTCCACTACACCTAAACCCGTAAAAAAGCACAGTGGTATAACAGTAGCCTCCATTAACATCTGCAGTCTCCCTACAAGTTTGGGTAGCCCAACATAAACCAGAAGTGGTCTCAGTGGTTGAAACATGGCTCACACCAAAGGTTACTGATATGGCTAACCAGCTGGAGGGGCACATTTCTTTTAGGTTAGACAGGATTGGTAAGCAAGGTGGCAGAAGTGCCGTATATATCAAGGACATTATCCAGGGTCAAGTCCCACCTCACCTTGCCGCTAGCAATAATGTACAAGAACTGGCAATAAAACTACTACTAGGTGCTCCGGGTAAAGGATTAACACTTGTCTCTGTCTTCATTCCCCCAAATGAGCAGTCTAGTGGATTTAAAGTGCTCATAGACTACTTCTCCAACCTGTGCCACAACCTGGAGGTACTAGTGTTAGGGGATTTCAATATAAACTGGCAGCACCCTACAAGAAGGCAATCTCCTCAATATACATGGCCCAATTAGTGGACTCTCCCACACAAATGAATTGTCATACTGGAACCAGTACATTGCTAGACTGGATGATTACCAACTGGCCAGAGAGAATAACCCACTCAGCTGTCCTCCCTGACTCCATCAGTGATCACTCCCCTATCCTCTGTATCTGGTCAAATAAGTCCTCCAGAACCCCTGCTAAAGCACTCACATCTAGAGTGGAAAAGAAAGGGCAACTTGCCTCACTTAAAGCTCAACTCAGTCAGCAAGACTGTACAGACCTATATGCTGAAGATGACTCTGATGAAGCACTTGACCATTTCATCAAGACTTTCAATGCAGCATGCAACATATATGCCCCCTACTGTAAGTGGAAAGTTCATGGGGCTTGTAAGTCTTGGATCACTCCACCCCACATCGAACTTATGAAGCAACGAGACAACCTCTGGCATAAAGCCAGAAGCACTGGCTCTCAAACAGATAATCAGAACTATATAGCCACCCAAAATAGATGTACCTGGACTATTCCATCAAGCAAAAAGCTGTTTCTTCAAAAATGAGCTGGCTAACTCCTGGGGAAAGAGACACAAGTTCTGGGACAATATCAGGACCCTAACAGGGAAAACAAACAAGACACCTCCAACCATGCTAAGTCTTGAAGAAACCACAACCCAGGACCCCAAAATCATAGCAAACACCTTTAATAAGGCATTTACTGACTTAAGTGGCACACTTCCCCCTGGTTTCCTGGACCCCCCAGGTGGCACAAATCTAAATAACAGGCAGACTACCCATACTGGCACTGCCCCACATTTCTACTTCAAAATTGTCTCTCAAGTCAAAGCCAAAAAATATCTTTTACAAGTTTTAGAAAAAACTAGAATGAGTGATGACATGCTTGACCTCAAGCTCATTGGTATCACACTTGATGAGTTACTGTCACCCCTTACCAGAATTATGAATCTATTGCTTTTAACTGGTAAATTTCCACAGCTATGGAAAGTGGTGGTGGTCACCTCTGTTTTTAAAAGTGGTGACAGGGCTAGTCTCAACAACTACCATCTGATCTCCATACTCCCCCCACTCTCAAAAGTGCTGGAGTGTATAGTCTATGACTAGCTTGTCGACTACCTCGACAAATATCAGGTGCAATGCCTGGAACAGCATGGTTTCAGGAAACAACATAGTACTACAACAGCGCTGGTGGAGTTCACAGGCTACATTCATGCTGCACTTATTTGGGGGCTTATGGTGGGGGCAACCTACATAGACCTCACTAAGGCCTTCAACATAGTCAATCATGAACTGTTGCTGAACCAACTAACCTGCACTGGGTTATCACCTGAATCAGTGGGGTGGTTCCAGAGCTACTTGTTCAGAACACAAGTAAAAATCATTGATATCCTCGCTGAAAGTCTAAATGTCAACACAGGGGTCCCCCAAGGTTCAATCTTGGGCCCCTTGCTCTTTAGCCTATTCTTAAACTACCTCCCTCTACCATGCCAGGATAAGATTCTACTGTACACTGATGATGCGGTACTCCACACTAGCCACACAGACCCAGAAGCACTGGAAAAGCAAATGCAGGTTAATTTCTCTTTAGCTGAGGTCTGGTTTCTTGATTCTAAACTCTTGCTTAATTATAAGAAGACCTAGACAATGCTGTTTGCCTCTCCTCACAACTGGTAGAGATTCCATCTATTAAAAACAGTAAACAACCAACACACCTCTCTAGAAATGGTCTAAAGTTTTAAATATCTTGGAGTTACTCTAGACTGTTCCCTCAATTTTTCATAGCACATTGACATTGTAACCAAGGCTGCAAATGTCCATATTGGCCAACTATTTAGGCATAAACACTGCCTAACCAATAAGGCATTAAAACTCGCTGTGTGCAGCTCGATCTTATCTGTGATTGACTATGGGCTTGTAGTCTACAGTGCGGCAACTGACACAGCTCTCAAGAGAATAAAGCTAGCCCTAAATAAAGCCTGTAGGCTTGTCCTAGATGCTCCATGCCTTAAACACACCTATGATCTCTATTGCCAGTCTGTGTGGTTAAATCTGTACTGTAGAACTCAATAACAGGTCTGCCTCTGGCTAAAAACTCCGTCCTAGGTCTAACATCACTTGACGTACAGAGTCTCCTCTGGCCCACCAACAAGGCTAGAATTACCAGAGGAACTAACAGCCAGCCACTGAAAGTTCCTTTCCATCACACCTCCCTGGGTCAGTGGTCTTTTGAGTACCGGGTGCCTGCTTGGCTCAGCTTGCTACATGATGACCTGCTGGCAGAATCTAAACTTGGCCTCGTAAAATCTAAACTTTGTAACCATCTAGAAACACTTAGTGGGTGTAATTGTAACTTTTAATTTGCACAAGCTAACTCCTGTCTTCTTTCTGTTCATTGTAGTACTTACAATCTCCTCTATCCAATTGCTTTGTTATTTACCCCTCTTCTCTACCATCCTACTCTGCCTTAATCCTCCATTCCATTTTTTAATCCCTTTCCCACCTCCTCACCACCTAATCTGCTTCCCCTCTCCCCTCACCATATCCTTCCACTCCAAAATCTCATGGAATTTTCTCCTTCAAGCAAACCAATGACAAGACCCTATAGGTGCTCCTGTTTTCTCCACCTATTCTCCCTTATACCTTCCTCACCTATCTGGCACTGTCTCAGCACCCAGCCTCTGTTGCTACTAGTTTCTCTCTCCATAGCAAGCTACCTTTCCATTCTGTTCACACCTCACAACATACTTATTGCTTATTGTGACTGAATTTTGTAATTTTAGTTACAAAAGAGTAGGACATTCATTTTTGTATCCAATGTAATTTTGTAACCACTGTCTGTATTATTTTGCTGTATTTGTGTTGTTTGCTGTTGACGTGGAACCTTTGTAAATGATCTTATAGCTCAAAGGTATTAATCTGAGAACAGAATAAATAAAAAAAAATATATGTGAGCTACTTAGAAGAAAGATGACTACAAAAAAATATTAATACAGAGGAGCAAAATATAGGGTCTGTTTTTGATAGATCCATGGGGACTCCATCTGGACCCAGAGTTTTTTATTTTAATCATTTTGACATTTTAGTAGCTGCTTCTATTTCACTTCCAGTCAACACCATATTCTCCTTCTGCCTAAGAGCCCAATCTTTTGCAGTAAGCATTTCCATAAAAAAAGGGATTGATAATAATTTTGTCATGTGTCTGGATGAATATGAAAATGAATATTGTCTTATCAATTGGCAGTGCCAAAGGCTACCAGCTTCCAGAAAATCTTATAGTCTGCATTATTTACAACATCTAGCATCTTTTGTCCATACGTTTAGCAGATGTCATTTTTTTTTTATAAAACAAAATGTTCCTGTACTCCCTATGAGCTTTATTTTGTTGTCTAATATGCTGACTAAGTGGGTTTTTCCTGACATTTCTAATTTTCCTTCAACATTTTTTTGACATTTTGGATTCATGAACAAACCATTCAAAGTGTACATTCTATGACTATCCTTTATTACAGAGCGGTATACAAGATTCTATTAAATGCTGATTTATAAGTTGTTACAATTTTGTTCTCTTGTTCCCTTAAAATAATGTCCCCAAACACTCTTCTGAAGCCAAAAATCTGAGATTTTTCAGTTTTGTGTCAGGTTCCATTCAATTCTATGCTTGTTCAAAATTTCCAACATCTTTCTTTCCTGAGTACTGGTAAGATAAGACCATTAGATAGGTAAATAATCACTTGCTGGACTTGTTAGAATATTGAATTCTCTATGTTTGTGAATATTATATAATGAAAAAATAGCATAATCTAACACTGGTGCATACCAACCAGTTAGGTGTGCCTATACCCCATTCAGTCTCCCATTTAAATAAAATAAGTTTAAATTGCTACATAGATCAAGAAGGGCATTATCTGCTACGTTTATTATTTTGTCTTATGAAGCCCTTACTTTCAAGCAGGCATTATTCAAAAGATTAATTTCTTCATCTATAATATTTGCAATGCCAGCCCTAGCATTCACATCTCCCAATAACATGATTTCAGGGTTAATTTATTTCAATTTCAAGCTAATTTTCACTTACAAATGAGTAAAATAGTCTGATTCATGATTCTTATTGGGTATACTGTTAGTGGGGCACCATGAAGATGGCTAAGGAATATGAGCATCGAGATGAGGGCGAATGTGATGTGGGTGATCAGGATTTCTGAATGTCATCTACACTGAGTTTGGGGTGGATGGGGCCGCAGCTGTGGACCTGTTCTTTTCCACAATGTGTGCAAGGTGGGAGGTGTTTATATATATTTGGGGGGGTGCAGGGGACAGAGGCTCCCATGGGAAACTATGGTGACACTGGGAGGGTGTGATTGCAACATGCATATGTCATCTGGGGGGAACGTAACTCAATTGCATGTTGCACATCTTGCTCCCACCCTTTTGTTTATGCTGTTCTTTTCCAAGATCGGTTTGTTTTTTCCCTAATGTGAGTAAACCTTCTTAGTGCTGAAGGGAGGGCTGTTAACATTACCAATGATGCAATTATCACCATTAAAGAGCACCTTTCATGCTGAATTACAAAAAGCCCCCTCACAGCCACAAAGGAAGCCTATCTTCCTCCAAGTTCACTGCTTAAAAAAAAAACAGTTTTATATGGTACCATTTTTGGGAGTGGACGGATCATATTTTGGCTCCAAGGAGCTGAGCCACCAATCCCATCTACTTCCCGGTTTGTAGATACAAGCCCACGCTGTTCCATATTCTGACATAACATTGTGCTAGCACTGGGGAGCACACCCCCATGCTAGCACATTGCAATATCAGAATATGGAACAGTGAGGGGACATATCCACAAACTGGGAAGTGGATGGGATTGGCAGCATGGCTCCTCAGAGCTAAAAATATGATTCTCCCAGTCCCCAAAACTGCACCATATAACAATGCTTTTTTAAGCAGCGAACTTGGAGGCAGGTAAGCTTCCTTTATGGCTCTGAGCACCAGTGCCATGAAAGGTGCTTTTTAAGATTAAGAGACATGATAATATTATGTGAATCTTAAGAAAGGATATTATCTTAGCCATTTTTAAAAACAATTTTCTCCACAAGTTTTAAAACTTAAACAGCTAGTAAAAAACTTGTGTTTTTGCTGTCACTGGTTTACAAATTAAAGAGCTATTAACCCACAAAATCTAGTTTTGTTTAAAAACTAACCTACTTTACCATTTGAATCCAAGCCTAATCTAGAAGTTAATAGCAATGACTGCAGTCATCAAATGTCTTCAACCAAAGTAAATGTACAAAATAAAATAAAGATGCTAACAGAGATACTATTTAAAGGTCCAATAGAATCCAAGGAATGAAGGGAAAAAAAATGTGTAGCCTCCCCCATGATCCTCCTTCATGATCCTCCCACTGGAGACTCCCACCACTCCAGCAGGAGCCACTCACATGGGCAGCTTCTCTGCAGGCAGCCACTGGAGCAGCTCTGCTTAAGCAATCTGGGACCTGCCCCTCTCAATGACATCACTGGCTACACCTCTACCAACCGGTAGCCCCCTCACTTACTAGAAACTGGTGGGACAGGAGGCAACAGGAGTGGGACCAGAAGCCTTCTACTGCTGTAGGAAAGATGCTTTCAGGGCTCAGAGTTCATGCAGTTAGGCTGAGTGGGAAACACTTTAGGCACCAAGAGTATGTGTGCAGGTCAAGATGGGAATATCTTGGTCCTCCAAAAAGTTTCTCATAGTGATATTGGTCCCTTCACCAGGAAAAATCTATACAAAGTGTGCCCACCAGCAAAACGAAGTTGGGGAAACTTTGTAATGTTTGCTAATACCACCGCCGAGACCAGTCTTAAGGTGCTATAACCCACAAAATCTAATTTAAGCAAGAGTAGTCTCATGCACATTTTTAGGGTATGTGAACCATTAACCAAAGGAGAGTGGTTCTAATTCCCTATCAATGGAAATGAGACCACGCTTACAACTGTAAGAGTGGTCACGGTGGTGCAGTTAATATATTATTGATCAAGTTCAATCAATAATATATTCATTTTTTTAAAACTTACCTGAATGTGCCCATTTCCAGGGCAGCTGGACATGAGACAGTCTTCAAAGAATAGTATTTTCTCATGCGCAGAGGAAAGGAGTGCTTTGATTATTATGCAGCCTTCTTGATCCATAATGCACTTCACAAGGTGATTTCTCTAGCTTTCCCTCAACACTGATGACTGTGGAAAATTGTTATCTACAGCAAAAATCCATGTCGTATTTCATTTACACAGTGTGGGTGAATTTGTCATGACTCATTTGCATTGGACTGATTGTGTATTAAATACCACACCAATTGGTAAATAAATAGGATAAAGAAATTGTTTTATTTTGAGATAAATATTTTCACTTAGAACACGTGTTATTTTACTTAGAACACATTTTTACACTTAGAACATTTTATTTCCATGTTGACTCTGGAAATAGAACACAAACAAATGGATCAGATAGTTTACAAAGAGGCAATTTTATGATAAAACAAGGTAAAACAGTAATAAAAACATTAACTATGGTATAGTACATATCAAATACATAATAGATTGCTGTGGAATAACACAGTTATCGCCACACAAATAGTAAGAAGATCATAATTAACTCATGGCTTTGCAACTTCAAAATTATGAGTCTTACTACTCATCAGTAAAGGTAAATGCATTATTCCACTTTATAACATGGGTGGCAAGAAACGTTGGTGGAGGGGCTGTGCTTGGCCATGTATTTACTGTCAGTAAATGCACAGTTATAGTGAACTGGCCTCAAAGAGTACCCTACAGACACTGATGCTCATTATGTGATGGCAAAAGATGAAATGTCAACCATTAATGAAGTGAGAGAGAGGTGCAGTGCAGGGGTCAGGTAGTGACATTAAAGTGTTTGTCTTAGGGAGTGTTAGTCTTCAGCCAGGAGAGAGTGAGTGCTTCTGTTCCCTGGTCCATGCCTTAGGGAGGCAGAGGGATGTTCGGCTTGCAATCACCCTTCTGTGCTCTGAGGAGCATGTGTGTTCACCTCACAATATGTACTGTCATCCTACCCTGTGGATTAAATGGTGTCAGGGACAGTGTCAGGGATGTGTTTTCTATCTGTACTCCACTTTGTCTACACCTTGTACATGTCCTTGGTGCACCCCCTCCCCCCATGGTGATATCCGCTCCCTGTGATCTGGTTCACAGAGTGAGAGACCAAGTCTGGTTTCTGTGCTGTTGCCATGATTTCCCTTCCCCTCTATTGTGTGACATGCGGTCGCCCACCCCATGACTGCATGAGACAGACAGTGACTACAGATGGGCAGTCCTTAAGTGGGCAATATTGTGGTGCAGCTTGTTGTACGTTCTGAGACCTTATCCTTGGTTGGCTTCCCCTTCCCCCGACGATGTTTGCTCCCTGTGATCCAGTGATCAGACTGAGAGACCGGCAGTCCTTAAGAAGGCGATACAGTGCTGGCACTGTCAGTCATCCTCAGAGTGTGTCCTTGGCCCCCCCCAACAATGTATAACTCCATACATACATTGTAGCAGGCTAATCCAAACTGTTTTTATTTGGAAAAAGCCAACAAGGAAGTTAACAGATACACTTCCCCACTTTCATTTAAAAATAAAAACAGTTTGGATTATGTATGGAGTTATCCTTTGGAAGCAGAGACGGGAAGCTGACTCTTTTGATCTGTAAGTGTGAGTGACTCTTTTTGGCTCAGTCTTTATATGCTTTATCCACCTTTGTTTGCACTATGATCCCCCCCAGCAATGCCTGCTAGTCCTCAGAGCATTTCTCTGGTTGGCCCTACACCAACGACGTCTGCTCACCGTGACCTGGGCACCAGAGTGACAGACCAGCAGTCAGGTTTCAGTGGTGCCATGCAGTGACTGTGATCCTTTCTGGTCGCTCAGTGGGATGCATCTGTCTGCTCTCCAGTTTCTGTGCAGTCATAAAACTCATGCCCTGTGGAGAGTATGAGAGAGACACACACACAGAGTATGGAGAGAGAGAAAGAGAGAGAAAAAGCGAGAGACAGCACCCCCCCCCCCCCATTTGTGGCTTGTGCTGCTAGATAGGGTTGCCACCTATCAGTTTTTTACCTGGTAATTTGGTTTTTAGGGTCCCTATCCAGTAATCTGGTTTTCCTTAGTGCTGGTTGGGTTTCTGAGCCATGCTGAAGGCTCACATACTTTTGAAACAGATTTTGTCATGTCATTCATTGTTTCAGCTGCATGCCCAGGTTAAAAAACAAGTTCTGTTGTCAATATAGTGCTGTCTTTGTAAAAGCAGTCAAGCACGGGGGTATAAAGTATGGCCATTTGGACCATTAGCAGATCTTTCCCACTCTGCACCTTAATGCAGCACAGCAACAAAGCTGGACAAAAAGCCTGCTCCCACAATTTGTAACAATAAAAGATCCAGTTGTTTTCCATTTTCATTTGCTGGTAAACTTAAACCTTCCACCTAGGATTTCAGGGTTGTCCCAAAACCATATTTTGGGGTTGTTTCTCAAACAGAAAAGCAAATTCCAGAATCATGCTGAATGGGTCCTGTTCAGCTAGATTCATGTGTTTGTTTTTCTCCAGGGTGTCATTTTTATGGGTTTCATTTTTTTTTTAATCAAATAAAACAAGATGGCAGCCGTAAGTAAACGTTGTCATCTCTAACATAATTTAGGCATTTTAAAATGTTTTAAATTAGTTTTTTTTTCTTCAAGAAAAAAGTATGGTCACTTATTTAACTTTAAAACAGTACTGTGGACATGAAAAGGAAATGTATCCAGATAAAAATATAAAGTACATATTACAGAAAACAAGCAATTTCTTTATTATATATAACTGTATACTATTGTATACTATTTACATTATTTCCCTTGGCTCCCCCCACATCTTATTTGTAAATTAGACTTCCTTTATCTCTATATGATTATCTGGTAAACCAATGTCAATAAATAAAGTACGTAAATTAATAACTAGGAAGAACCTAGAAAATCAAATTTAACAAGTACAGTATGTTAACATTTTTGTTGAACTGCTGCTTTCATGGTTGTCTTTTACTGTTTCATTAAAGTCTTCACTGACATAACAAATGGCATTGGAGGAGGGGCAATGCACAATCAGTCATGAAAAGGGGCGGGGCTGGGGCAGAGTAATGGGTGTGGTTTAGTATTTGTTTTTTGCTCATCCAAGGGTGGTGAACCTATAGCTATAAGTCACTGGCATACTACTGAGGTAATCGGGACAGAAATGGTAGCAATACTAGAAATGGTTTTATAGACAAATGTCATAAAAGATGTCAGTTCAACATTCTTCACCAGCAACACAGTCAGAAATTGTGGGGGACTACTTTTCAACTCACCAGGATACCCTCGCATATTCCCAAGTAAAACAAGAAAAAAACACCTTTGTAGAATTTTGATTTTTTTTAAAAACATATCCTTTATTATAAGCGCAATAACCCATTCCAGGGTATGGGAAGTGTAGCCTCATGCCTCACAATGAAACTGGGATGTGGATTAACTGCCAATAACTCCATACCCTGCAGTGGATTATTACTTACTGTACATAAACCATTAGGTAACTCTCACCAATCAACAGCAGTGTAGCTTTTGATTTCTCAAGGCTTGATTCAGAAGCAACAAACTAGTCTTGAACTGCAAAAGGACCAAGTCAATGCTATTTGTAGGGTTGCAAAACAGTAGTAAGGCACCCCAAGTATCTATCATAACTAAAGATGGTGCTCCCCTTGAACAGGTCAACAATTTAAAATACTTAGGAGTCACCCTCAATGAATCACTCCCGTTTGTGCCCCACATAGATAATATAGTCAACTCTGTTAAGAGAAAACTAAGTGTATTGTTGGGCAAAAGCATAACCTGATCGAGGATGCTAAACGTGTTGCTGTCACTGGTTCAGTCCTACCCTTAATTGACTATGGCATTACAGTCTATGGTGCTGCCTCTGAACAAGGCCTGTTGTTTCATCCTAGGTGCAGACAGGTACATTTACACTTGCACGCTCTACTCCAGGTCCTAATGGCTCCCTCTACAAGACAGGATAAAATACCAAACCTGCCACTTCACCAAGAAAGCTTTTTTGGGCCTCACATCCCCAGCAATACATAACCTTTTGTGTCCTGCCATAAACCAATATTCTACCAGGAACTTGTCCAGGAACCCCCTTCTAATACCATCTTTTTAGCCGTGCATATAATGATTTTTAAATATTGCTGCCTTGGATTCATTTTAACATTGTTTTAATTATTTATTGATTTTTATTATGTTATGTACAGGCGCCTTGGTTTTGGAAAGGAGCCTTTTACAAATAAAGTTTGATTTGATTTGATTTGACCATTTCATAGAACTTCCTTAGTCATGCATTCTTTTGCTGTCTAGGCCCCAAGATGGTTCAGTGAGCTACCTGAAGTCCTCACAAGCCTTACTAAACTGGGCCAGTTCAAGGTTGTACTGCAGAATGCTCTCTCATCCCCTGACCCCTGCAATTGCCGCTGATTCCTACCCACCTGCTATGATCCGCCCCATCTTATGACAAAGCTCTTTGAGCTGCTATCTTCTCTGTGCTTTTCTCTCTGACACCTGTCACCCTTTCTCCTTCAATGATGCTTGCTGTTTGGATTGCATTGACAACTGCTTTCACAATTGTGATCAACTGTATGTACTTGTTTTGAAGTTACCTAAAATGTACACTCATGTCTGACGTGGAAGCTTTGTAAATAAGCTCTCTGGGCTCACAAGTGTTACATTCAAATTTGTAATAAATATATAAATGTATTACATATGTATAGCACTGCACAGAGATTTTAAATTTGATGAATCATGTTCCAAATTAAGATTTTTATTGTATATTACAGCCACATATTTGCCTATGGCAGCCTTGATTCATCACACACTGTGTGCTTCACATTGTGACTACCAACAGACATCCCAGTTGGTATCTGTATTCATTCCAATCCTAGGATTTAAAACTTCCATAAAAATATCCACTTCATTTCAGCACAATCTAATTTTTTACCATAGTCCTCACCTTTATTGGACTGTGTTACTAGTTCCTGGCCTGTAGCATGTTAAAGTTTGAGAATCTGTGTAAACAGTTTGAAATAATCAAATAAGGACCACCAAGTTGCCACACATTATTCCACTGATGCATGTAAGGGGCCCATTTGAAAGCAGTCCAGGATTAGCCTCTAATGTACAGTAGGTTGTTGATAGTTGCTCAGCAACAAGCAGAGGCTGGGCAGGCATGAAGACGTAGCACACGTCAGTGTGCAACATCACATTACAGGACTTTTCAAATGGGCTTGAGAGGGAGAGGATTAAGCTGGCATTCCTTCAGTGAGCAGGAATGATTTGGATGCCATTACAAGCCATGGGTACACAGTTGGGATCTATTAGCAGGTAACTTTATATTTATGTAGACAGAGCAGAGTAAAATTAATAAAAGAATACAAGAGAAAATTGGAAAGAAATAAATAAAGGAGATTCGGGGGTTTATTTGATCATATTGTCTGTTACAGGACCACTGGAAATTGACCAAACAGAACAAAAAACACACAGTACCCCTCTACCTGTATCCTTTCATGTTGTAATGAGAGATTTGGTGGCCCTTTTCAGGGGGCCACCACCTCCCTCACCCTGAATGCCCCAGCTGCCATTACTCCGAAGACTGCCCTGAAAAGGAGGACCTCCTGGGCTGAGCTGCACACACTCCATGTGGGCCCCAACACCTTGTCCAACAGCTGGCCCCTGATCGGGTGACTGCCATCCTTCCTGCTTCCCATCCCCTCCGCCATCCGGTGAGCATCCTCTTGACTGTCCTGTCCACCATGGCATCTGGCCACCCTCTGTCCAGGCATACCCAGCTCAGTCCCACTAATTGAACTACTATCGTGGCATGCACCATCCCTGATTCCCATTTTTCTACCACAAACCTCTTGAACTGCTTGTCCAAGACTGGTTTTGTCCTGTCCCACCCCTGTCTAGCTCTGAACTCCTGAAAGCTGGCCCAAGCCCCTTCATACACCCTCAGGGTCCTGGTTGCCCAGGAGCCCAGGTACAGTGCCCTTGCAGTGGACCTCCAATCTCCCACATCTGGTCCTAGACCCTGGTCTGGTGTGCCACTGCTTGTGGTGCCAGACTCTGGAACCTGTCGAGGTGTAAGCAGGAAAGACTGTCAGCCAATTCATTCTTGATCTCTGGAATATGCTGTGCTTTGAATTACACATTCAGTTTCAGCCCCAACAGTACCAACATCCTCATTACTTGGCCTACTTTCTCGGTGTTCCCACCCTGCCTGTTGAGGATCTCCACCACTGATTTATTGTAACACCACAGCATGATCCATTTTCCCCTCATCTGCTCTCCCCAAACCTCCATAGCCACCCAAATTGGGAATATTTCCCAAAAAGTGATGTCTCTCAAGAGGCCTTTCTCCCCCTCCGTTGGCTTGGCCAGGCCTCCGCCATCCATTCCCCTTTAAAATATGTTGCAATCCTGAGCGCCCCTGAGACGTCTGTGTATAGCTCTAGGTCCGTGTTGCACTCCCATTCCACCTGCTAGAACATTACCCTGTTATACAGGTCTAGGAATTCATCCCAAACCTTGAGGTCCTCTCGAGCGCCCTTTGAGATATCCACCAAGCGGTGAGGCTTCTTCACCTTCCCAGTCACCCTCCCAAGCCTTCTCATAAATGCCCTCCCAGGCTGATTGCCTTGCATGCAAAATGAAGGTGCCCCAGCAGCTGCTGTACCTGTACCAGTGGCAACCCCTGCTTCCCTATTACTTGTGCCAGTAGCCCCCACACCCTGGCTACTTTGTCACCTGGCAGCCAGAAACAACCTTGTTCTGTGTCCACCGTGATCCCCAGGAACTCCAGCTTACACACAGGCCCCTCAGTCTTCCCCTGTGCCATTGGGATACCAATCTATTTGCACATCACCATAAAGTCCCTCAACATGCCCTGTGTCTCTGATTGGCTCCCCCCAATGATCAGAAAGTCATTCAGGTAGTGCATGACCCTTTTGTGGCCATATTTCTCCCCAAACACCCATTGGACCCATGAGCTGAAAGCCTCAAAAGTTGAGCAGACCACTCAGCAGCCCATGGGCGTAGCCTTCTCAATGTATAAGTCCCCCTTGAACTGGAACCCCAGCAGGTCCCAGTTGGCTGGGCTGACTGGCAACAGGTGGAACATGGACTCTATGTTTGTTTTTGCCAACCAGGCCCCCTTTATTGCCCTGGCCAGCTGTCCTGCCTCATCTAACAAGGTGCAGGATACTGCTTGCAGGTGGTCTGGAATGCCATCGTTCACCGATTGCCCTTGTGGGTATGACAAATGGTGAATCAGCCTGTATTTACCTGCCTGCTTCTTGGGGACCACCCCCAAGGAGGGATACCTGGAATATGAGCCACGGTGGCGCTGCTAACCTCCCTTCCACCTGCCCCACCCTTATCTCTTTTCACTATCTTTTCCCTGACCACCCTGTCCTGTCCTCTCACTGACTCTTGGTTCTTGGCCCATATCCCTTTTCACAGCCTGTGAAAACCCAGAGGGAAACCTACCTTGAAACCCACTAGGAGGCTCTTGCCCACTTCCCTGCCTGGGTACTCCCGGGTCCACACCTCCACCACTTCTCGTACAATGGGAGTGTGGACCAGAGAGTACCCCCCACCTACCCCTTTTCTGCTCCTGTCTAATTTTCTTTTTTCTTTTTTCCTTTTTTGCTTTACCCTCTTATCAGATTAAATGGCTATCAGATCCCTTCCATCAACATAAATTGTTTCTGAGAAGTACTTTACTGCCATCTATACATCTTTTTCATATACATTTTCAGAGGGTGAGAGGGGAGATCTTGCCTCTATTTTTAACCCTAATTTATACTATATTCAGACAAGTTAAACTCTTTTTTTTTAAATCTTATCTATATATATACCTTAAACTATAACTAATTCAATGCCACCTGGAACTTGTTCCGCATATCCTTAAATTGTTCTATTTTCCCCAGTTTAATATATCCCACTTGTTCCAAAACAGATGCATCTATCAGCAAGATTTATCCAATGGGTCAGGATCCTGCCATTTTTGTAAAATACATTTCTTTGCCACTATTATTAAAAACGTTAATAATTTATATTGATATACCTCCCATGTATCTTTATCTGGTAGAAAGGCTAACAACCTTAACATTGGAGAAAAAAGAAAAACATTTTTTCTAAAACACCTGTTGAGCAAATTTCTCTATATATCATGCCAGAAATTTGACAGGCATGGGCAAGAAGCTATTAAGTGTATTAAGGTACCAGTGGTATTGGGGCATCTTGGGCACTTATCCGACATGGTTGGATTTATTAAATGTAATTTTTTTGGTGTAAAATAAATATGATAACTTGTATTCATTGGTATCTGTTGCAGCTTTACAGATGAAATATTTTCTGTGTATATTTTAATAATATCGGTCCATTGTTCTTGTGAAATATAAGTACACAGATCCCATTCCATTTCTTCCTAACTCCATCTATATTATGATTAGATGTTTCCTGGAGGGCACCATGTATTTGTGTTACCAGTTTTTCACCTGATTTACTCTCCTGAAGATTTTTAATCAAACTAGGTGGTTCCTTCAGCTTCAAATATACTTTATTTTTACTTAGAAGGGATTTAAGTTGATTATAGTAAAAAGCATGAGCGTCATTTAATTGGAATTTACACTTTATTTATTCAAAGGTACATACTGAATAGTTAGAAATAATATCCTCTATTTGATTCATGCCCCTTTCTCTCCAATATTTGCAAACTTAAGAAGACAGAGTAAGAGAAAATGTATAATTTCCAACTATCGGTGTATGTTGAGTAATATCATTACTACTTTTTAGCTTCTGTTGTGAGCATATCCAACATTGATATGTATTTTTTGTTGTGACTGCTGCTTTTAATTTTTTTAATGGAATGCCAGAATACAACAACTGCATAAATGAATTGTAAGAATGTGCTTTGATTTCTATTTGAGCCAAGGGAAACTGTAGCTTCTCTTCATTTAGCCAGTGCCATACATGTGGCAACTGGGCTGTGAGATAATACTTATAAAAATCAGGAAGTGCTTGTCCTCCCTTATCTTTAGGTAGGACAAGTGTCTTCTACAAAATTCTCACACTGGCATTTTTCCATAAAAATTTCATAACCATAATTTTAAGTTTAGTGAAAAAAACCTATTGGAATTGGAATAGCCAGAGCCTGAAAAAAAATAATAGCTTTGGTAAAATTTGAATTTTGATTAGATTTACCCTTCCGATTAGTGCCAGGTATAATGAATTCCATTTTTGTAAATCCATTTGTAAGTGTGTTAACAAAGGTTCATAATTTAACTTGTATAGATCTACAATGGACAAATCTATATGAACTCCTAGATATTTAAGTACCTCGACCTGATTCAAATTGGACACCCCTAGCATTGCTGATAATACATAATTTTTGTCTAGTTTCAACAAAGCGGTTTTTGCCAAATTAATTTTATATCCTGAATAGACCCTAAAATCATTTGTTTCTTGAATAACATATCCTAATGACACTTCTGGTTTAGTGAGATAAAGCATATTGTCATCTGCATACAGACCAATTTTTTCTTCTTGTGTTTTAAGTGTGATACCTGTAATATATTTATTTTGTCCGATTTTAATTGCCAATGGTTCTATAAATGAGAGTGAATATCAAAGGAGACAGGGGACATCCCTGTCTCATTCCTCTTTATAACACAAACTTAGATGAAATTAAATTATTAATTTTAATTATTGCAGTTGGAGCTTCATATATAAGTTTTAACCATCTGCTGAGCTGTGCTCCGAGGCCCATCTCCTGAACCACAGAAACAATATAAGGCCATTCAACTCTATCAAATGCTTTTCCAGAATCTATAGCAACTGAAATTGCATCCGTTTATTCAAATCTATAATATTCAAGGTATGTCTAATATTTTCTGTTAATGTTCGATCTTTCATAAAACAATTTTGATCTCTATGAACTGAAGTAGGCAGTATATTCTCTAGCCTTTTAGCTATCATTTTAGTAAATATTTTATAGTCCATATTTAGTAAGGAGATGGACCCATATGAGGCATAGCTCAGTGGATCCTTATTCTTTTTCAGAAATACTTGAATTATTGCTTCTTTAAATGATTCTGGTATTTTATTTATTTCCAAAAATGAGTTAAACAGTAAACATAAAGGTTCTAAAAGCACCATTTTCTGAATCTCATATATGTCAGCCCCCAAACCATCTGGTCCAGGTGCTTTTGGTGCTTTTTTTTTTGCCAGATCCTGTACTTTTTCCCCTACTTCATAAGTTGTAATAGGTAAATCCAACATATTTACTATATATTCCAGTATTTTAGGTGAATCTATCATACACAGATATTGTTTTATCTGTTCCTCATTGCCTACAAATTCAGAAGTTTAAAGTTTCTTATAGAACTGTAAGAAACTTTCCAGTATTTCTTTTGGATGATTTTTAACAGCCCCTGTTTCATCTTTTATGTTATTTATTATATTTTTAGTTTGAGATTGCTTAGTATGCCAAGAGAGTAATTTCGAAGGTTTATCAGTATTGAAATAATAATATGATATAGCATTATAAATTTGTTTTTCTGTCAATTCTTTAGATTTGAGGTTGAATTGGTCTTTCTTACTCAAAATTTGTTTAAAAATCTCTGGGTCCAGAGTTGAACTATGTATTTGAGTTAAATGTTTAATATCAGTTTCTAACTGCTTAAGAGAACTAAAATGTAACTTTCTTTCATATTTCGTTCTTGACATTAGTTGACCTCTAAGATAAACCTTATATGCTTCCCATATATTAATTATAGCTGTGTTCTGATTTAAATTAAAACTAAAATATTCTTTAGTCACCTTTATTACCAGTTCTGTTTCACTTTGACGCAGTATCATAGCATTATCTCCCCACCATAACCTTGCAGGTGACTTAGATTGTTCCATCTTTATTGTTAGTATACATGGGGCATGATCTGATATAACAATTGTAGACTATTGAATATTTTGAACCTTATAATATATTGATTTTGAAATTAGAAAAAAATCTATATGAGAATATGTCTGATGTACATTTGAAAAAAAAGAGTATATCTTTGTTGCCCCATATTTTCCCACCAAGGATCCACTAAACCTAAATCAAACATAAAAGTTTTTCCCCACCCACCACATATGGTGCCTCAAAAGTTGATAGAGTCAGGAAGAAATTGGAAAGAAATCTAGGAGAACTCTGATTAGGTGCATATATGACTGCTAAAGTAACTTTAAAATTATAAAGCTGCAATGCCATAATAACATATCGACCTTGATCATCTGTAGTGATGCGTATTACATGTGGCATAGGACTTTTTTTTATTAAAAGCTATCAAAACCCCTCTAACTTTTGAAGTATAGTCAGAAACATAAACCCTTCCCCATTGGTGTTCCAGCCATATCCTATCTTGCTGAGTAAAATGTGTCTCCTGGAATAATAATACATCTATTCTTTTATTTTCCATAAATTTAAGTATCTTAACTACTTTCTTTCTATACTGTAGACCTTTGACATTCCAGGTGGCTATGTTCCAATTTCTGCCATTTAGTTCATAGTTTTAATTTTCCTAAAATCAGGATCTCCCCTCTTCTTTTTCCAAATTGAAAATAGTATAGCTTCTAAATTTTAGCACTTGAAATTATCCGCCAGCCCTTATTCAACAGCCATTTACACTCACCCCTCCTTTCTATGCTACACACTCCATACAATCTACTCTCCCCTAAAAATTGAAATGAAAGACCTATCGTCTCTAGACACCAAATTACCCAGAGAGTGAGTTTGCCATTGTTATCTTTTCAATAAAGCTGCCCTTTTTTCCCCCTTTCTCCCTTTACATCCCCTGGGGGGGGGAAGGTGTCCACAGCTAGATCTTATGTTGCCTCATATGCTAGCTTATAGGCTTCCATTGCTTCATCAGCAGTATCAAAAGTATGTAACCGGCCATTTATAACAAATCTTATACATGCAGGCTAAAGCACAGATGAGTGTATCCCCTTTTTATATAACAGCTGTTTTAGCGGGTTATATTGCTTTCTTTTTTCTACTGTTTCTGACGACAAGTCCGGGTAAAGTTAAACTGCATGTTTTCATAAACTAGGCCTTTAGTTATCCTGGCTTTATTCAATATAGATTCTCTATCCTGGAACTTTAAGGTTTTCACAAAAACAGTTCTTGGATATTCCTGGTTCAATTTTTACCTTGTACCAGCTCGATGAGCCCAGTCCAGGACTACTTTATCTTCAGGATATTGGTGGCCTAGAGCAGTGGTTAAGATTTTCTCAAAATATGCTACTGGGTTCTCACTACCTTCAACCCCCTCTGGGAGTTTGCAAATCCTTATATTTGCTTTTCGGGCCTGATTCTCTTGCTCAGTAACTTTCAATTTTAAAGCTTGTAATTGTCTCTCAAGTTGCAATATTTGCTGTGTCACGGGTCTTGAAGAATCCTCTATTTGGGATACTCTTTCTTCTGAATGCTCAGTCCTTGTGGATAAAGTCTGAAATTTCAAATTAATTTCTAATAGTGCAGTGTTAACTGATTGCATAGACCCGTAATAGCCCCCCAAATTTCCATCATTTCTTTCTTAAATATGTTCACTGCTTTGAGGACCTCTTCTTTGTTTCCTAAACTAGAACTTTGTTGATTTTTCAGCTGTGCCCCTCCCAGTTCTTATTCTTGAGGCTCTGAAGTAATTATTTCATTAGTACTTCACCCATTTAAACCCTGCATATCCATAACTAATATCTGGGAAGTAGCTGGAACTAATGAGGCATCTTGTTGTAATACCATATTTAAACTTTCCTGTTGAGGTTCCATTTCATTCCCCCGAGAGCTGTTTGCTTAATTTCAGGTTGAGTTCCTAACTTGTCCAAATGCTGGTCTGACCTTGCAGCCATATCTTTCTTTGAAAAAAAGTTAAGGATATTACCTTGTGCTGGCTTTTCCTTCACAGGGCTTACCACCGGTGAAAGAAGTATTGGTAATGTGTCTGTTTGTAGAGAAATCTCCTCCAGCATGGGCGTACCTGCTTGTTTTTTGGACCTCGTCTCTTGGCTCCTTTTCTCCACTCTGGTCTCTTTAATTTCTTTTAGAGTTCGACCTGCTTTAGACATAGTGAGACAAAAAATTAAACTGTTACATCATTTGCATCACTTCTTTTCTTTACAGCAGCCACCTCTTATGTTTCAACAAGGAAAAAAACAATCAGCTCCAGTATAAAAACATACACCCGTAGAGAAAAAAAGAGGTATACTCTAGGTGTCTAACCAAAAATAAATATTTGCTGTCTCACAGCTGTTTTGCTTAGCTAACAATGCAAATGGTTTAGACCCTAAATAAAGTTACCACCCGGGCATGTTTCTTTTCCTGCTTTCAAGGTTATGAGCTGCTAGTAATCATAATTCAGTCTGTTAACATGACTCTCCACACTTCTTGCAGCATTCAGCATCTGCTCTGCCTGGCCATCTTGGAACGCCTGTCGTCAATGAGCATCGACTTCCGATCTTCCTCACGTGTGCCCCCTACTCCTGTCTAATAACCATAGGTGGCCCCGAGGCCTCCCCTTTTATGCCTCCCCTACCTCTGTTGGATCTCCCTCCCTGGTCCCTTGAAAGGGGAGGTCCTGTTAATAGTCACTCCCCTGTCTTCCCCTCTCCCCTCCTTGCCTGCAGGTTGTCAATGGGTGCACTCCTCCACATCTGGAGCAAACATGCTTGAATTTAAAGTGCACCCAGTTGCAGGATGCCTTGTTGAACCCCCAACAGATTTTTGTACCTGTGGCCAGCGTGGTCTGCCTCCCGGAGTCCCCCACAGTTGAGTCCCCTGGCCTGACATGGACATGATCTTCACCCACAACTCGGAATGGGTACTGTCCCACCTCAAGTCTTCCCTTGCTGCGATGTGCCTCTGGAAGGCCTCATCTTATTTGATCCATCCAAAACCCAACATGGCATCATATGCATCCCTGATGGTCGCCATGTAGGTCAGTAGTGGGATGGCCAGTTCCAACCTCTTTTCTAGGACTATGGCGCTATATACTGTGAACCCTGCTTGCCAATAATCAAAGGTTTTCTCTTTCCATTTTTCCTCCTCTGCCTTGTGGCCCACCACTGCGAGCACAATGGCCATCTCAGACTTTCCCACTGACTCCTTCTGCTCATACTTCTTGGAGGTATCCTCGTCCACCAATCCAATTATGTCCACAAACTCCCCTTTCCATATCTGCTTCTTCAGTGAGGCTGACACGTGGTCACCCAACGTAAGTCCCAGGGGTCCATCATATTTCTGACTCCTGGTTTGTGCCCCACCCCCCCTTCTTTCCTCATAAGTCCTGGAGCGCTTTCTCCATTTTGTCTATCCCTGCCTCCCCCATGTCTCCCAGCAGCCACTCCAAGTACTCCTTGAGGTTGCCATCTTTGGTGATATCCACCACATCCTTACCCCCATCTGGGCTTCTGTTATCCAGCTCCAGCTCTGGCCATGGAACCGCCACTGGCTCGGGGTTGTCCCTCGCTCCTCAGGGCTTCTTGGCTGGTTGCCCTTTCCCTGCCCATTCATCCCACTCCTTTCATTTCTGCTGCACCTTCTCTTCCTCCTCTTTCCGTTTTGCCACTGCCATGAGCTCTGACATCTGTACCATCAGTTTAGTGGCCTCCTCCATCATCCTCTTGCTGGACATCTGATTTTTCTTGGGTGCCATCTCTGTAAAATTACTATGGATGGAAATAAGAGAACATGTCAAACCATGGTCCTACTGTTCCTCTCTCTGCCTGCCCACCCCAGCGTTATGCCTCCAACTGCAGCCACGCTCACCTCACGCTGGGGGTTGTCCACTACTTGGCCTGATGCTATGCCTCCAGCCACAGCTGGGCTTGCCCCATGCTGGGGGTTGTCCACAACCGATGATCAGCCCCCCCAAAGCTTGCCCCATGACACACAGAGCCAAGGCCATCAACCCAGGGCCTTTTCATGTGACTGGTGCCTAAAACCCACAGCCCAGGGGCACCAGAGCTCACAAACTACCTGCGTGTGACACAGATTTGACCTGAAGCCCCCATATGGACTAGAGCTTCTACCCTTGTGCTGGCCTGATTAAAACTGGCACTAAAGCTCCTGACAGGCATGAGAGAGGCCCGTGGCTCCATCACCCCACCTGTCTCCCTTCCAGTGGAACCACTGGCAGGTAGAGAGCTGCTACAAATTCCAAAATAAATCCTGCAGCTGCATTCAAAACATAAACCTGCCGAGACATGCTTCACCAACTGTCCCCACACTAGCATCACCACACTAAAGTCCCATCCTAAAACAGTATCAGCCTCTACAAACAATCCCACTGCTCAGCTTCAATGCAAAACGCCAAGCAAATGGCTAGCATGAGCACCTTTTTAAAGTGTAAATGCTACTAAAATGCCATTCCATTTAAAATGCTAGCATCCGGCATACCAAGAATGCCTTCCCAAACTTACATAGAAACATAGAATTTGACGGCAGATAAGGACTGCTTGACTCACCTAGTGTGCCCATTTCCTTACCTAGAGGATAAGCTGCAGATCCTATTTAACCAACAGCCTATTTCTTCCTACCCCCCACAAAAATTGCCTTATGTCTGTCCCATGCATTCTTGAATTCTCCCACAGTTTTAGACCCAACAACCTCCTCAGGAAGGCTGTTCCATGTATCCACCACCCTCTCTGTGAAAAAATACTTCCTCACATTGCCCCTGAGCCATCCCTCCTCTACCTTCAAACTGTGTCCCCTTGTTCTTGCACATCTCTTTTTCTGAAAGATGCTACCCTCTTGGACTTTGTTGAGTCCACTGAGATACTTAACAGTTTCTATCATGTCTCCCCTCTCCCTCCTTTCCTCAAGGGTATACATATTAAGCTCCTTTAGCCTCTCCTCATATGGCTTCTCTTGCAGACCCTGCACCATTTTAGTTGCCCTCCTCTGAACTGCCTACATCCTGTCTATGTCCTTGTGGAGATGGGATCTCCAGAACTGGATGCAGTATTCCAGATGGGGTCTCACCAACTGTCTGTACATGGGGATAACAACTTCCTGTTTTCTGCTGGTGATGCCTCTCCCTATACATCCCAGTATCCCCCCAGCCCTCCCTACCACCTTCTCACATTGCTTGCCAACCTTAAGGTCATCTGATATGATTACCTCCAGGTCCCTTTCCATTTTTGTTGTTGTTACTACTTCCTCTCATACTGTGTAATCTTCCGTCGGGTTTTTGTTCCCAGGTGCATTATTTTGCACATCTTTGCATTGAATCCAAGCTGCCATACTTCTGACCATTCCTCCAACCTTGCCAAGTCCCTTCTCATCCTTTCCATGCCTCCTTGTGTATCAACCCTGTTGCAGATCTTTGTGTCATCTGCAAAGAGGCATACTTTTCCTTCCAGTCCCTCTGCAATGTCACTTATAAAGACATTAAAAAAGGACTGGACCCAGTACTGAACCCTGCGGTACCCCACTAGTAACCCCTCTTTCTTCAGAGTGGACTCCATTTACAATTACCTGTGTGTCCTGTTGTTCTGCCAATGTTTTACCCAGGCTACTACTTTGGGACCCACTCCAAGCTGGTTAATTTGACTACTAATCTTTTGTGTGGGACTGTGCCAAATGCCTTGCTAAAGTCTAGGTAGGCCATATCCACAGCCCCCTCCCTAGTCTACTACTTTGGTCACACAGTCAAAGAAATCATTTAGATTCGTTTGACATGACCGTCCCACTGTGAACCCATGCTGCCTTGGGTCCTGTGCCACACTGGCCTCTAGGTACTCAACAATTCTTTCCTTCAGAAGTGATTCCATCACTTTCCCTACCACAGAGGTCAAACTGACAGGTCTGTAGTTTCCTGCCTCTGTCTTGCTCCCACTTTTGTGAAGGGGAATCACATCAGCCTTCTTCCAGTCCTCAGGTACCACACCATCCTCCCATGATTTGTTATAAAGGGTAGTTAGTGGTGTCACTAGTTCTCTGCTTAATTCTTTTAGAATTCTGAGGTGAATTCCATCTGGCCCCATTGCTTTGTCCACCTTCAGTTTTAGGAATTCTTTCAGAACCCTTTCTTCTGTGAAAGGACTGGGATCACTCCTCCCTCTTTCCAGAGTGCTTCTGTTAATTGGATTAGGCACCTCCCCCATTTCCTCTTTTGTGAATACTAAACAGAAAGTATTCATTCAGTATCCCTTCTTTTTCACTGTCACTCTCTGCCCACCCACCATCTAGTCTATTCAGCCTCACTATCCCTCCCTTTGTCTTTCTATGCTCCCTGATATACCTATAAAAGATTTTATCCACCTTCTTAACTGAGTTGGCTATCTTTTCCTCAGTTTGTGCCTTTGCTATTCTGACTACCCTCCCTGCTTCCTTCTGCCTTAACTGGTACAGTTCTCTGTCCTGCTTCTTCTGTGTTGCCTTATACTTCCTAAATGCTATCTTTTTCTCCCTAACCTTCACCGCCACTTCTTTTGAGAACCATAGTGGCTTTTTCTTTTATTTTGATTTTTTTATTTGCTTCACACAAAGGCTTGTGATGGCAGTTTTGATGTTTCTCCATTGTTGCTCCACCCCTCCTTCTAGTCTGTTTACTAGTGTTTTTCTAAGGCACTCTCCCATCTTGCCAAAGTCAGCCCTCCTGAAGTCCAGAACCCTCACTTTTGTATGGCTTGACTCTGTAGTTGAGTTTATCATGAACCACACTGTTTGGTGGCCACTTGTTCCCAAATGGCTACCCACTTCTAAATCTGAGATCCTCTCACTGTCCCTATTTGAGAGTATGAGGTCTAAGATTGCTCCCTCACGAGTAGGTTCCAAAACTAGCTGTCTGAGGCATGCCACCTGAAGGGCATCAAGAATGGCCCTGCTTTTGGATGTGGCTGCAGCAAAGGTGCTCCAATTAATATCTGGCATATTAAGGTCCTCCATCAACAGTATCTCCCCTTTCTCTGCCATCCTAAGTATGCCTTCTATCATATCCTTGTCCATTCCCTCCCCCTGACATGGGGGTCTGTATACAACCCCTGTGTGGATTGTAGTGCCATTTCCAGTCTCTAAGGTGACCCACAGTGCCTCCTCTCCTCCCTGTTTACTCTTTTGTTCAGTTGCCTTTATCCCTTCCCTTACATAGAGAGCTACTCCCCCCTCTGCCTTCCCTGTCTCTCCTATATATTGTGTACCCTGGTATGTTAACATCCCAGTCATGGTTCTCTGTGTACCATGTTTCTGTGACTGCTATGATATCCAGGCATCCCTCTTCCATCAAGGCCACCAGTTCAGGGAGCTTGTTGCCCAGACTATGGACATTGGTACTCATTACCCTCCATTTCTTGACAGCCTTACCCCTTTTTTCCCCATCCCTGTCCTTACTGTGTTTGTCACTTTCTCCATTTACCCCTGCGCTTCTCCCTATTGACATCTCTGTGTTGGTGTCTACCTCACTTAGTACTCTGATTTTTGGGGGGGTTAGGATTTCCCTGCTCCTTACCAGTGCCTCCCCCCTTGGCTAGTTTAAATGCTTACCAATGAAGTATTTAAACCTATCACCTAGGATCCTGGTTCCCCTCCTCACCAGATGCAGACCATCACACCAGTATAGGCCTGCATCCATCCAGGTGGACCCCCAGTCCCCAATGAAGCCAAATCCCTGAGCTCTGCACCAGTTTTTCAACCACTGATTGAATCCCATGGTGTGGAGCACCCTAGCTTCATCCATGCCATAGACAGGCAGCACCTCCGAGAATGTTACCGTGTGAGCTATTTGTCTAAGGCCCCTCCCCATCTCCACAAATGCTTCTTGCACTGCTCTGATCCCGTTCTTAGCCAGGTCATTTGTCCCTAGGTGGACAGTGACATCCAGCTCCCTCCCCTGTGCAGCTGCTCCTGTGATCCTGAGGATTCGCTCCCTGTCCCTCCAAGTCATGGCACCAGGCAGGCATCTTACCTCCCTCTCCCCTTCCTCCCCCAGTTCTACCTTTCTAACAATGGAGTCCCCCACCAGGGTTGTTTCCTTCCCCTGTGGGGTCCCATACCACCCTCCTATGGGTCTCCTTTGTGGAGATTCCAAGCATCCTCCTTGGTCTCCACTGTAGGTGCCTCCATAGAGGAACCACACTTTTCCAGAACGCCGTAGAAATTGTGGAGAGGTACAACTGGAGGGATGCACCTCTGTTCCACCACTCTCACCCTCCCTGATCCCACTGTGGTCCAACCACTCCTCTTTCTTGGCAACCTCTGAGGCAAAGGCAGTGACCCTGGTGGTCCCTGGGTGGGAGAGGAGGTCCCACAAATCCTGGCCAACTCAGCCTGGAGATGAGCAACCTCCTACCTCAGCACAGAGAGGTGTCTGCAGATGGGACAACACTGCATCCTCCAGAACTCTGTGAAAAAGGAATGCTTCATTTTTCAACCAGCAGTAACCAACAAATAAGTCACTAAAAGCTTGAATATGCTTCCCCAGGCCCTAACTGTTCATCCTAAATACCCACAAATGTTATCTTTTTGTTAATGCCTGTTATTGTGAAACTTTTAAAATGCTGAAAATAAACATTATTCTTGTTAAACCCAATTCTTAAAACCAGTCAAATGCCATGCATACTTTGCTGGGCTTGACATGCCATGAGGTCAGCAGGCCCCAAAGCCTATATTCTCTTATTTATCTTTATTAATCCTTTAAATAATTTACTTTCTAGTCTCCACCAGGGAAGTCAAAACCTCTCAGCAAACCCACTTGTAAATTGTCTGTCTCCAATGCCTGCTCTAACCTATTAATCAGCAAAACATAAATTATTAAATCACTTGGTTTTTTAACAACAGCTAGCAAGCGGTGGCCAAACTTCCAGCATATTTTTTCTTTTGTACAAATCTTTGAAATAAATACCTTAAACCATTAAAAGTTCATTCTGTATTGAAAACTGTCTCTCTCTTGTTCTAGCAAAACTCCCTTACAAAAGGACTCTGCTGGCTGCCTGAACCAGAGTACTAGGCCCTAAATTCCATGCGGTTGGCCATGTGGCCAGCAGGTCAAGACAAAAACCTCTCACCAAACCAGCCTGTAATTTGTCTTTCTGCAATGCCTGCTTTAACATATTAATCGCCAAACCATAAATTCTTAAATTGCCTTTTTTTTAACAACAGCTAGCAAGCAGTGGCTAATCTTACAGTGTATCTTTTTTTTAAACACAAATCTTAGAAATAAATACCTTAAACCACAAAAATGCCATTCTATATTAAAACTGGCCCCTACAGCCTGCAGCCAAGCCATGTTCTAGCCTCTGGCTAGCTTAAGCAACAAGACCACAGCAGTTGCTACATTCTTTCTTACACAAATACTGAAAAACAATTCCTTAAAACAACAAAACCACAGCAGTTGCTAACATACTTCTTAAAACCAATCTTGTATCTGCATAGTTGGTCCTTTTAAAAATCATACTGTTTCCACTGGGCCTAGCCATGCTACCACCACATGGCCTGCAGTGGCCTAGTTAAACAGATTGTGCCTTACCTTGTTCACCAATGAATGTGCTAGAACTGTTAAAAATCCCAGCAAAAGAGGGCTAGCTGCCCGTGAGCTGCCCTTTAATTTATTTATTTATTTAGTTTTTGTTTACCGGGTAAGTGCGCTAGACAAATCCTGCCTATTTTCAGGCACGACCTGGAGGAGGGGGATACAGATGAATGCCAACTGACCTTGAACCAGATTAAGCTGTTGGTGGTATTTTTTTTAGTGAATAACCCATTAGGTTCCTGATCAGGATCCCTGTTGGCCCCTTCCCCAGCCAATCCCCCAGGCCCCAGGACTCCTTGTCATATGACGCCCACCCTTGTCCCCACCCTTGCTGTGTGATGTCACTGGCTTCTCCCCCTCTCCTCCCAGCCCCAGGCTTCCTACCTTGATTTCTGGGAGTGGCATGTGACAACCCGACTTTATCTTTAATTGGCAAGCTTAATTATTTCACTGATGCATGTAAGGGCCCATTTGAAAGCAGTCCAGGATCAGTCTCTAACATAGGTTGTTGATTGTTGCTCAGCAACAGGCAGAGGTGGACCAGGCATGATGACGTGTCATGCTTCAGCGTGCAGTGTCACATTGTGGGACTTTTCAAACAGGCTTGAGAGGGAGAGGATTGAGCTGGCATTCCTTCAGTGAGCAGGAATGATTCAGATGTCATTATAAGACATGTGTACACGACTGGGAACTATTAGCAGGTAACTTTATGTTTATGTAAACAGAGCAGAATAAAATTAATGAAAGAATACAAGAGAAAATTGGAATGAAATAAATGAAGGAGATTCAGGGGTTTATTTGATTATGCTGTCTGTTACAGGACCACTTGAAATTGACCAAACAGAACAAAAAACACGTAGTAGTGGCTTTTCAGTATAAGTTGCATAAAGAAAATACAAAGGTATTTTCAGTCCTAGATACTGGGGTGTGAATGCTGTTTCAGCACAGAAAAAAAGTAGTAGCACTAGTGGGAAGTGGTGGCACCATGGTGAAAGGGTCTGCTATCCTGAAGAATCAGTTAGTAATTAAATGATTGTTTATGTGAAGGTTTTGGTACTGGATATTTGACTAAGGAAAGAAACACTACAAGTCAATAGGAGTCAATAGCCAGAGGTAATGAATTTGAACACAGAGAATTGAGGATTAAAGATAAAAAACATAAAATAAATAATAATGTAATGACTGAAAAAAATTATATCAGTATTGTATTTGTTTATATTAGACTCTTGATAAAGCTCATTTGAATGAAACGTTGGAGCAAATAAAAGAATGAAAATGGAATAACAGGAGCATGGAATCCATTCTTTGTTGTTTTTTCGGTGCATTCCCCAAAGAAACAGAATTTTGATAAAGCAATATTTCATCAGGAACTTGTCCAGGAACTCCCTTCTAATACCACTTCATAGACCTTCCCTAGTCATACATTCTTTTGCTGTCTGGGCCCCAAGGTGGTTCAATGAGCTGCCTGAATCCCTCACTAGCCTTACTAAACTGGGCAAGTTCAAAGTTGCACTGTGGAACTCTGTCTCAACCCTTGCCCCCGAGTGTGCTGCTGATCCCTACCCACTTGTTCTGATCTGCCCCATCTCATGACAAAGCTCTTTGAGCTTCCATTTTCTCTGCACTTTCCTCTCTGGCACCTGTCACCCTTTCTTCTTCAATGATGCTTGCTGTTTGGATTGCATTGACAACTGCTTTCACAATTGTAATCAACTGTTTGTATTGTTTTGTAGTTACTTAAGTTGTACACTCATGTCTGATGTGGATGTTTTGTAAACAAGCTCTCTGGGCTCAAGGGTGTTATATCCCAAATTTGTATAAAATAAATAAATAAATAAATGTATTTTTTATTTAATTTTATTGGAGGGATCAGTTTTTTACAACCTGTGAGTCAAGGACTCGTTTACAAAGGTACCTCGTCAATTGGGGGGGGGGGAGACAACAATTAAGTGATGTTAGCATAGGGATGACGTATGGGTGAGAGACATAAATACACGACATGGAAATTACAGGCATGGAAATTACAGGCAGTAATTATACTGGTACAAACTTCCTTAAGGTTACACGCAATTGTTAAATAGCAAGAGATATATCATTCAAATAAACAAGAAGTCACAGTCAGAAATGTAGTGTCAAAACAGGTAGGCAAGGGCATGATGGGCTAAGGGGGACCGGTTAGGGCAACTACAGGCATTTACAACATCGGCTGTCAAGAATATGTTGGCAGAGGGCGGTTTTGAAGCGGCCAAGTCCTGGGATCTTGAGATAGTTTCGGGAAGGAGTTGAACCAAGATGGGGCTAAGTGATGGAAGGATCTTTGGCAGCGAGAGGTCCTAGCTCTGGGAACATTGAAGGTGGCTGTGATGGAGTTGCGGGTGGGTAGGGACCGGGCAGCCAGCTGCAGGGGTCCAGAGACCCCAGGAGGGCAACATGGATTTTTTGGCCAGAAGGCAGGTTTGATATCTCAGTCTTTCCTCAAGGGTGAGTATTTTTGTGTCGGAGTATAGCAGACAGGTGTGGATTCTGCTGTGGGAACCAGTAAGGAGCCTACAGGCTTTGTTGATGGAGGTCTGGACTTTCGACAAGTGGGAGGCGTCGGCAGCAGCATAAATTGGGAGTCCGTAGTCGGCCAGCGATAATACCGATGAGGTGATGGCTAGTTTTAAGGCGGGTTCGGGGAGGCAGTCTTTGTGGCGGTAGAGGAGCCCGATCCTGGAGTTCATGGCAGATGACAAGGCTTTAATGTGGGCATGGAAGTAAGGCGAGTCAAGGTGATGCCCAGGTACTTATAGGAAGTTACCTGTTCAAGTGGGAGGCGTGCTGGTGGTGATGTGGAGAGGAAAGTCCTTGGCGCTCTTTTGCTGATGTGAAAATAGCATGGACTTAGTTTTCTTTAGATTCAGGACTAGACAATGATTATTGAACCATTTTTCTGTGTGGAGGAAAGCGCCTTGCAGCATGACTTGGAGGGGGATTGGGTCAGGGTGTGATGCTAGGATTACAGCGTCGTCCACTGTATTCCATATGTATAGCACTGCATGGGGATTTTAAATTTTAGGAATCATGTTCCAAATTAAGATAAATCGTTTACCTTCATTTGGAACACATCTGCACTCAAAATAATGGTTTTAGTATGCACTTTAAAAACTCATTCCATTGTATAACACCAAATCCATGATTGCTTGCTTGCTTCCTTACTTTCTTCCTTCATGCCTTACTTCCTTGGCCCTTATGGGGTGAGTGTTCCTCCCAATAGGCTCAGCAGGCATGCTGCACTACCATACACTGCCACTGGGCTGCTGTATTTGTCGATGTTAATTCCTGGGGGGTTCTTTTCTCACTAACAGTAAGGGGGTCCATGTCCAAGATAAGTAGAATTGTGTGGTGCCACTACCCAGAGAAAAATCAAAGTAGGCCAGATATCTATTCAGTAGAGCTTGCAGGGATGCTGTACCTACCCACTTTCCTGCTTTGGTAACTTTCCCCACTGACCCTGCACAAACAAACTGTAAATGTTCCCTAACAGGAAAGCACAGTATAATGGCAGTCAGTAACAATAGCAGATTTAAACTGCAAAAAACATTTATCAACCTTGGTACCTACAAGGGAAAGGAAAGGATAGCACAGAATCCCATTGCAGTGAGCCACATTTACTTGCTCTACGTCGATGGAGTCTGAATTATTTCTCAGTGTCCAAGCTGCTCTTTGGTTAGGCCCTGACTAGGCATGGCATGATGATTGATACCTCAGTTGCCACAAACAAGGACAAGTAAGACACAACCCTTCTTACCACCTCCTAAGACGTGCTTTTAACAACAGTGCTGCATCATCCCTCCTGTACTGGAAGCTGCTACCCTATACCTTGTACCAGGATGTCTGTCAAGTCAGGAGCCCCCATGTTCGGCCATCCCTGGGTACCCATTGTGTAATTAGTGCAGACCTTTAGATGTTGCCATGGGTTGGCTTGGCAGTGTTGCTGCACTTAACATTTCACTGAGCAGCATGCCTACTAACAGTTCTCCCTTGAAGTCATGCAATTGTTAAAATATCTTTAAGCCTCTTTAAGTGAGGCATCCATAATCTTGCCAGATGGCCAACTGCCAAACAAACTTCCAAACTATCCACTGAAGCAGAGCAAACCCATTCAGGCTCACGGTTCCCCCTGTTTGGTGGCACCATTAGGGCTGCAGGCCACAGTCATGTCAGCTTCTTACTGTACCTCTGGACCAGCTAGGCTTTAAGCACAGAATCAGGCACCTCTTTTTTGGATTCAGTCCCATTCAACTCCCTTTAGAAGATTCGACCGAACCTCTGGACTGATGCAGACTGCTGAAGTCCTGGACCCTCATATCATGGCATCTGTAACCCTCTAGGCAGTAGTAGTCCAACATTTATTATTTTTAGTGCATGCTATGGAACCCACACAAGCAGTATGGACCAGGTTTCGACTGAACTCCTAAACATAATTTCTTGTGCTGGCTAGCATGCAGATGCTACTCTTTCTTGTCACTAACCTCAATTGTTGATTGCTAAGTTCATGAAGCAGGCACAAGACCTGGAATGGCATGCCTTGCACCCTTTTTACGATAAACAGGTCTGCTCTCCTCGAGATCTCTCACAGATCTGACAGCCTAGAGCACTGCCAGACTTATTTGTGAGCAGCTCAGGGCAGCTCCCAAGAGCCTGCCAGCTGTCACTCACAGTTTATCATGCTTCATTGATCCAGAAAAAAATCCATTTCACTATCCCATCTTCTCTCAGAGGCCTGCAGAACTCCTCCAGCTGACTGTCTCAGAGGTCACTGGGTCACAAGATAGCAGCCCCCATGGAGTTCATACATTTTACCCCACAGTATGGTGAATTCCAAGAGTCTTATTGGCTGCCAATCACCTGCTACATGATGGAAGTGCTGAGGGACAGCACAGTATCCAAATGAACCCCACGTTCTAGAGGGGGTTACACTTAATATCTCCCTCTCTCCCTCCTTCTTTCCTTCTTCTCTTCTTCCCTATTTCCTTTCTTTCTTCTCTTTATCTTTATGAAATGCAGCATCCTGCTTCTAAGAAAGTCCAGGAAGACTGTTCTTTGTTTTGCTTTAATGAGAACCCATATTGCAGTACCCCTAAAGCAACAACAGACCAACAGTTATGTTCATTAGAATACAGAACACTGTGTTTTACAGATGTTTAATCTGATATTCTAAAGCAGTGGTACATGCCCTGCAACTCAGAGGCGGTAAATACTGTACGTGGGTGTCAAGAGGAAGCTCATCTTCTCCCAGATGGCGCTGAACTATTGAACAGCCTGCAATCAGAGACAGTAGACATGAAAACAGTATTGACCTCCCAACACATGTTTGCTTACTAAAGGAATTGCTGGATACTCTGGGTAGTAGAGTGGGTAAGGAACCCCTTGGCATCCCCGTATTTATGCACAGCATACTTATTCATACTTGCTTATGGAGCAAGGGTTGCCATGATGGTCCTCGTGTCCCTTCTCATCTTAAATGGTAATGTTGCTATGACTACAGAACGCTGCCCTTAGAAGAGTGATCTTCTCCTAGCCTCTGGACTGGCTAGCACAGCTGTCTATCCAGACAGTTCTTTTAATGTAATTTCTATGCTAAACCACTATGGCTTCTAATGTATATTTTTATATATTTGAATTTCATGTACAGGTTTTAAAACAAAATACAAATCTTTTGGAAAAAGACAAATTGGAGTCTGCCAAGCCCAGATTCAAACAGTTACAGTACCACCACGCCTCACCAATATTGCTCGAGTTTAAGTTATTCCATTTTCTTATCCACATTCGGTCTTTATTCCCCTAATTTTAATAGGGGATCCTTGGTCTCATCATTCAGCTGAACCATGATCAGCCTGAGTAAGGTGTCCCCTTCGTAGGTCATGTCCCTACTCTTTCAGTTTTGACTTGCCTATTTGATACGTGGCTCAACTGTTTTCTCTGTTTGTCCTATGTGGAAGCACCTCTCTGGCTTCTGGCTTTTAAACTGGCCCAATAGAAGCTCACAGGCAGCCAGTGAGGAGCTTGTTAAATTGTAGAAGGTCTCATCTCTCCTGTTGATTGAATCATTACGGACATAGCAAGCTCAACCTTGACTAATTCACTGAGATGTAATTACTTTTTTTATACATTTGCCTTAAATTTTGTAGGGGTACGGCTGGTGTGTGGCCAATGCAAAATCAAAGAGTTATAGTACCAGCACACCCCACCAAATGCTGCCTGAAAGAACCTGTAAATCCTTTTAAAGTTATTCCATTCCCTCTTTCTCTCTGAAGCCCTGATCAAAACTATCCCACTCAACTGACTCAAAATGGTATTTATTTTTGCCTTAGGCAGTTGCTGGCCCAACCCATTGAGCTGAGCGGGATTTCAATTTATTATGTCCATCAAGCTCAGTCACATTTCTTTACATTGGATACTTTGCTCTGCATCAGGTCCAGTTTTAGGTTCATATTCATCAGATTCACCATCTTTCTATGAATATTTTTATCCTATGAAATCTGGACACTTTACATTTTTCCTTGGTTTCCTGAATTATAGCCAATGACAGTATCTGATGTGGTCACAATATAGAGAATACTGGATGGGCATTAATTCAGTGCCAAAGGGGTTCCTGATTCCTCTGACCTTGAGAGCAAAGCTTGAGAGCTTTGTGGAATCAGAACCCTGAGGTGGCAGAACACACTGGTTGTGCATAAAGTTGCTCATCCTACATTTTTTTTTATAGTTCATAGCTTTATGTGAAATGTGTGCATGCTGGTTCTTTTGCTTTCAGAACGAAACTGACTTGTGCAGTCTCAATAAGTTTCAGACTGCTTTTGTACCATAGATATGTACAATCACATTCCATGACCTTTGAACTGTGGCACAACAGCATTTTGAAAGGGATAGAATTCTATACAGAACAATGCCCTACTGTACTACACTATAATTGAGTAGTGGTGACACCAGAATCCACAGTTTTGTAAGATCTGAAAAGCCTCCCTTCAATTCCATTACTTTTTTCTCTCTCTCTCTCTCTGTCTGTAGTCAAAACCTCTGAAATACAGATGGTTTTCTTGTCGTGATTATGACATGTTGGCACCTGAAGAGGGGGTCCTCTCCCTTTTATCTTTGTAGACTGGCATGTTATCTCTATTTTTATCAGTGACAAGTTCACAGAAGAAATGTTATGTGTGTGTTGCTTTTTTCTCCTACTGGTAAGAAGCAAAGAAGAAAAAAAAAGGCTTTAGATCTTCTGGATTCTTTGAAGAAACACTTAAAACAAAGGGAAAAGCATTTGACTTTCCAATCATAGGAGACTCAATCTTTATTTTTGGGTTTCATCACAATTTGCCACCTGTGATGGTTTCTTAAAGAATTTTCTTACATTGTATGCAGTAGTGTTTCCATTAGAACAAATTTACAGATTTCATTGACGCCCCCCCCCCAAAAAAAAAGCTGCTGATGAGAGATAAACTGGAGCAATGGTGTTGGCTGTAGATAAGTCACAAAATATGGTGCTACACAGTAGCATAGTAATAGATTCTGACTGGTCTGACCAGTATTCCTGGAAATTTCCAGGTGGGCCCTCCTCTGTTGGTTACCTGGCCACATTTTAAGATCTTAAGATCTTTGCATCTATTATCTATTTGTGTAATTGCATGGACTGTATTATGCCCTGCAAGTATTTATTTGTGTTTTGTATTTATTTGCTTTAGCAGGAAAAAGGCTTTGTTGAGTGATGCTCATTTACGAAGAGGTCCTGGTTAGGACAACAAAAAAATCATAAAATTCAGAAAGGTACGTATACAGAATACATTATAGACAGTCAAAACCATCATAAAATTCAGAAGGAGAAGGGTACATATAGGGTACATTATATGTAGTGACAAGGATGGTGAGCAAGATCTGTAGCATAGTAAATAAAATAATACAATCATAATACATATGCTCATATAAGGTAGCACGTACAGAATTTACAAAAACAAATCAGTCTCCTATAAGGACAAAGGGTGATTTCAACAAATTGCACACATTGATGCACTGAATGTCCAGGAAGTTGTTTAAAGATAGTACTGCTAGTTAAGGTGCTTAATTTAAAGGTGTGTTGCAGTGTGTTCCAGAGCATAGAGACAGACTAGCAGTTTTTTTTTTCAAAATGAGAGATGAACCTTGGTCCAGAAGAATGACATTACATTTTCTCTGCTTGCATGGACTGGTGGTTCCATGGACAATGCCATAACGTAAAGTGCCAGATCATTCAGTAGTAACTTAAAGGGGAGCAGTCAGAACTCACAACCTCACACCCAAATGTGGGCCTGGTCCCAGTTTGCACTTTGTGTGAAAAAACTTTTTTTTAAAATGTATCATCTAATGCTCTAATGCAGTGTAGTAGATTGTATCAGGCTTATTTCATTGACTTGTAAGCTGACATTTTCTCTAACTACAAATCTCAGACTTCCCTGCAACTGACATCAAAGGAGTGCTGCTGCAGGGGGGAGATTCAATAGCATGCAGTGCATTTTATAGATTTCATAAACTCAGATCAGATTTGTGTTAGCCCCTCTGTTCTCCCAGGGCTAGGAACAGTAAAAAACAGGTCAGAGCTAATAAAAAAACTTTAGCATGCACAGCAGGCTATAGAGTCTACCACTGCTGCAGCCCTCCTCCAGTGTCAGCAGCAGAGGATTCTGGGATTTGTAGTAACAAAAAATGTCAACTTAGAAGTCAGCAAAATAAGCCTGATACAATCTATGATACTGCAGTAAGCAGTAATTAAAAAATGTTTTTAAACACAAAGTGTACATTGGGACCAGCAGCACACTTGTGCATGGGGGCTCTTAGTGCTGACAGTTCCCCTTTAAGAGACTGCATGTAGAGACATTTTATCTGTCTGGTGGCCAGGGAGTGGTGGAATAGAGGGTACAGTGATGGTTCCTGGGGGTTAAATCTGTTATAAAATTGAGGGCCCTATGATAGAGTACATCTAGCTTAGCAAATTGGGAGAAAGTACAGCAATGATAAATTAAGTCTAAGACTGAGAGGAAAGTGGCAAGCAATAGTCATTTTCATGTGTCCATCATAAAACAATATTTGTTCTGTAGTAAAATCCTTGTTAAGAGTGGAGCCTTTTGAATAGGGTGTCAGTATGGATGGTGAAGGACAGTTGGCTATTCAGCCCAAGTCCAAGGTATTTGTATTGTCCCACTAGTTCGAGCTTGTCCCCCGGCAGAGCACAGATATGGAAAGGAGGGCTTTTGAGGACGAATTATCACTAGCAGAGAAAAGCATGACCTTGGTCTTTGAGGCATTTACTAATGGTTTAGAGTGAAACAGGTTGAGCTACAGTGTGTTGAAAGCAGTATGGAGGCTGACCCGCCAGTGCATTGGTTGGATTTCTGCTTGCGATGCCAGCGACCCGGGTTCAGGAATGAGCTCGGGTTGCTGGCCATCCGGCTGGGGGGAGACAACTTGAGCATTCCATGACTGCTCGTTGTCTCCGGGGAGGGAAGGGGGCCATGACCCAGTGTTGGGAGACCACTGGTGGAGGCCAGGGGTAGGACAACATGTCAGGTTCACTGTTAGGAGGTGCGTGGCAGACGTCGGCTCTTGCCTAGATGTCCAGATGCCATGCACCATGACAGAAAACCAGGGAAACATCACTCTCATCCAGCCAGATGACAGTCTCTGGTCCTCTGCTGGCTCTAAGGCCCCTGAAACAGCCTGCCTGCACCTTCCTCATCAGTACCCAGGCCAATGATAGAGTGCGCTGGCCTGTTCCCACTGGTGCCTTCTCCCCTGGAAGGGGGGGACCCATCCAGCGAAGGGAAATGCTGGGTTACCTGGGGGGCTGCAATATGGAGTTGGAGGCTGTAGTAGGGTGACAGGAGCTGTGGAGTGTGCCTAGGAGACCTGAAGGGAAGACCGGAAGGGAGTACGAGTAGGCAGATAAACAAATAACACAGAAAAAAAAAGGCAGTATGGCGATCCAACACTACTGAGACTACAGTGGGTCTGGAGATGTATAGGGCATTATCATCCATGTAGAAATGTAAGTTTGCTTCTATTAAGTTGGACCCTGTATCACTTATGTAGCTCATCAAGAGCAGCAGATGCAAGCGTGACCCTTGGGGGACTATGGGGATGCAAGAGGAGGAAAGAGCTTTAGCCTTTACTGCTGATGATGAATGGTTAATGAGTTGGCGAACCAGGGGAGGGAAGAGGTGCTGACCCCTACGCTGGAGAGTTTCTGCAGCAATATGGAGTGATTGATAGTATTGCACACTTTACTAAGTGTCTAAAAAGACAATGCCACTGAATTGTTTTTGGCCAAGTGCGGTGACTTGAGCCAATCGTTAGTGACCTTAGCTAACATGGTGGTCATACTATGTTTAGATGAGAGCCTGACTTAAGTGGGGTGATGATGTTATAGGTATCAAGGTAGTCTTGCAGCTTCAGATATACCAGTGTTTGCAGTAGTTTTGTTGATACAGGAAGTATGGAAATAGGCCTGTAGTTATTTAGATAGCTCTTAACACCCGAGATGACAACACAGACCTAGTGTATCAAATCTAATTGGAATACTGATATGAGTGTTTCACTCTGGGCCCTCCCCAATTGATTTTCCAGGTGGGCCCCTGTATTCATGTTCCAGGTGGGCCCCCTTTACACCAGTCTGACCCTGCATACTAGTGAAGGTCAGAAGAGACTGAAGGTCCATTTTGTCCACTACCCCTTCTCTCAATGCTTTATGAGCAAGAGTGAATAAATGTAATTTGCGAACATGAACAAATTTAAAGGGATTTTCCAACCCATGCCACTTCCCTAAATAGACTAATTATGCCAGCCTTAGAGTAGGGCTAGAGTGCCTATACCTACCAAAACAAAAAAGATCTAGACAGTCTAGATAAAATCTTTAACAAACTGACACATTTTTTTTTGTATGCCAAACTCACTACACATCACTATGAATTTTAGAAATGACTAAACTGGAGTCCTCTGAAATTACATGAAAAATTATGTGATTGAATTTCATCTTTAAAATATTACAAGGTGAAGGTCACCCCGCCCCCCATCTAGATATGTAATTTTGGATTTGTATGATATGGTCAGTTGTACCACTGGAAACTCAAAAGTTAAAACTTGAAGGGTACCAAAGACTCTTTCTCATTTTGGAGAGATGGGCAGGCACCAGTTATTACGCTGTGGGTCATTGGAATAAGCCGGGATCAGCCACAAGATGGTCTACAACTACCAAACAGTTTCAAAAGAATGTTATTATTCATATCACACTTTATTTCCTTTCCCCCTAAAAATATATTTTTCTCCCTCTCTCCCCTTATGGTGTCCCTAGAAATAAAACATACAGTACTGGTGAAACTCATAAACTCATTATTAAGAGTCATTACTGAGAAATAACTCAGGTAAGATTGGGATTTCATATTAGGAGCAGGAGCCATATTTCTGCACTGTAGTGCTCACAAACAGGAACTATAAAGTCAGCTGACACCTTGGGCTACTGCTCCAGTGTATCACAGCAAGACAGCCCAGCTGGGCTAGTCTATATCTATGCCTTTTTTTGTTTACATTTTCTTTCTTATTCCTCTATTTTCTCATCTCAGGAATCCAAGATTTAATTAACTCATTTCAGTTTGTATGTAGTTGAACTATAATCAGTTCTTTAGTCACCTACTACCTTTCACAAACCCACTCAGCAGGTTAGGCCCTCTGCTCCCACAGTGCCAACCTCTGAGTGCAGTATTGTGAACAGGTAACAGAACAGGGTAACCCTCCTGTCTGCTTGTGGGTCTAAATCACCTTTGGTCTCAAGTTCTGGGGGGATTCAAACTGTGAACCTTATGCTAGCATACCCAAATGTACAGGCTCAGATAATCTGCTCTTTGGGGAATGCCAGATATCTGTCACCAATGGCATCTAACCAGGTATCCAAAATGAGCCCTTTTAAAACTCTATAAAAGACTTTAGGTAAATTCTTACCTCTTCCCAGTTTAGTACACCATCAAGCTTTGAACAGTTTAGTCAGCCTTAACCATCTACACTTCACAGGCAAAAGAAAGAACTTTGAAGACCCAGGCAGTCTCTTTAAAAAACAGGTTTACTTAAAAAGGGATAACAATATGTAAAATCTAAACACAGAACACTATATCACAAAGCATACAATCACTTAAAAGAAAAGCAAAAAAAAAAAAAAACTCCAGACACACTCCTACCAACATACAGTTAGACTTTTTCTATCCTATTGTATACCTCCACAAGTGCCTTTAGTTAGATCTGAGATCTTGTTTCTACAGAGTCCAAAAGTTAATGTGTCTAAGTCAAAATACAGAATACAGTTTAAACCCTGTGTCTCCACACCTTCTATGATGCCATTTAGCTCCTCCTTTTAGAATATACAAATTATACAAACAGGGTGTCCTAATCAGGGGTATATTAAATAAGGTGACATCAGAAAAACTCATTTCCCAATATGACTCTTTGATCTTGTGTGATTTCCTGCTCCTCTTTGATCTTTGAGCAGTTCCTATTTCCCCACTTCAAAGGCAGGAGGTCATAAAATGCAACTCCTCTGAAACATCATAAAAGTTTATGATCCCTATATCCTAGCAGCTGGTCAGCTCCAATTAAGCCAGATATACAGGAGACCCTTAATTATGTATCTCCAGTCTTTAATTAACTCATGGCTTTCAGGTTAACATCCTGTAGCTGAATGCATGGGGAGGGGGATGTCATCCCAGGAGCACAGGATGTCTCATGACAGACAATCACACACTACATTTTTATATTACAAAATCATAGAACAATCATAACCAGCTAGCTAAGCATCACACTACCAACTGGCCATACCGACTTGTGCTGGACTCACAGTGGTGACCATGCACCTGACAACTCCTGGGTGCTCAGGCCACTAATGGCAGTGAACTGGCTGCTCACTTCAATGGGGTTCATAAGAACAATAGAGACCTTATGCCAGAAAGCCTTCCAAAGAACTTAAATATTTGTGGGTTTGATGCCTTCCCCTGCCACCGTCAACTAGGCTATGGGGAAGACACAACAAAGGACTGGAGTTTGTTTTAATTCCCCTGCTCCTGCCCTGCATTCTACTACCCACAGCCATCCCAACTTCTGCTGGATTCATGGCAGTGACAGTGCACCCGACAACCCCCCCCCAGCATGTAGGCCACCAGTGGCAGTGACCCAACAACTCACTTCCACAGGTCCATGATGGCAGTGGAGCCCCCCCCCCAGCAAGCCTTCAAAGGAATGTGAACTTCCATGGTCTTGGCACCTTCCCCTACTCCAGATAATCAAGCTGTGGGGAAGACACAACAAAGATCTGGTGCTTGTTTTAAATCCCTTGCTCCTGCCCTGCATTCTACTACCACAGCCATCCTGACTTGTGCTGGACTCACAACAGTGATCACACACCTGATGATCCCCCACCATGCAGGCCACCAGTGACAGTGACTCAGTGGCTCACTTTGACTGGATCCATGAGGCAGCAGTGCCCTCCCCCAACAAGTCTTCCAAAGAACTTGAACTTTTGCGAGTTTGGTGCCATCCTTTACTCCAGCCAAACAGGCTGCGAAGAAGACACAACAATGGACTAGTGATCATTTTAAATTCCTTGCTTCTGCTCTGCATTCTACTAGCCACTGCCATCCCAACTTGTGCTGGAGTCACAGCAGTAACCATGCAGCTAATGACCCCCTTGACCTGCAGGCCACCAGCAGTGGTGGCCTGGCGGCTCACTTCTACAGGGTCCATGAGGGCAGCTGAACCCTTCTACCTAGCAAGCCTTCCAAAGAACATGAAGTTTTGTGGGTTTGGCACAACCCCCTGCTCCAGCCAATCAGGTTGTAGGGAAGGTGCAATAAAGGACTAGATCTTGTTTTAAATTCTCTGCTCCTGCTCTGCATTCTACTACCCACAGGCATCCCGACTTGTGCTGGACTTGTGGCAGTGACCGCACATCTGACAACCCCCCAGTATGCAGGCCACCAATGGCAGTGACTCAGAGGCTCAGTTTGATGGGGTTTATGAGGGTAGCAGAGCCCTCCCTGAAGCAAGCCTTCCAGAGAACTTGAACTTTTGTGGGTTTGACACCTTTTTCTACTCCAGCCAACCAGGCAGTGGGGAAGATGCAACAAAGGACTGGTAGTCAATTAAATCTCCTGCAAATGCTCTGCATTCTACTACCCATGTCCATCCTGACTTGTGTTCGACTCGAGGTGGTGACCACACCCTTACTGATCCCCCTGGCATGTAGACCACCAGCAGCAGCAACCCAGTAGTTCACTCCAGTGGGGCCCTTGAGGGTAGTAGAGCCATCCACCCAGCAAGCCTTCCAAAGAAATTGAATTTTTGTGGGCTTGCAACCTTCCCTGCTCCAGGCAATCAGACTGTGGGAAGACACAATGCCCATTCTCTTCTCTCATAAAAGATACTCCCCCCCCCCGAGCAGTCCACTATGAGTGGCCCAGTGCTGAAAGGCATGAGCTGAGTGGTGAGTCTGCCAGGACAGCCAAAGCAGAAGGGGCTGGGGAACAGCTCACTACCAGTTTGCATCCCTAATTTGTCTGGTAAGTTGCTCCATTCATGCATCTAGTACATTCTGCATCTGTGTGTCTATTGCTAGAGCTTTAACATTCTCACTGCAGCATACTATGTTAACTGACTGCCTCACAGATATCAAGGTAAATGGGCTTTATATTGTTACAAGCTGATATATGTTACAAAGCATTTACTTTAGTATAAACTGATTTGCACTCAACTGCCCTTCTACATTGTTGCCTTATGGTCATAGTTTTCTCAATTGCTTAATTTTTGAATTTGTTTGCTGCTAGTCACTGTATTTACTCATTTTCTGACTCTCTATTCCAGTTTGTACATTGTTTTTAAACATCCAGCTGCTCTACTAGCCATAGAAACTGTGTTAGCTGTTAGTCTCAGAAATTTTCATTTATACTAAATTTGGTTATTGTTTTAGTATGCTGGTACATCTTGCAGCCACATTCAACCACCCTCCCAGAAGATTAGCTCCCTGCTCAGCCCTAAGTGTTGTTGCTTTGCTTTAGGCTTTGGGTACCATTGGCCTGGGCTAAGTGAATCTGCATTATTACTGTTACTTCCCACAAGGTCTGTTTGCCTGCCACCTTAACCCTTAATGAGCCGCAGACTGATATATCCATCCTGATTTCCTATATGTTCTAATTCTGTTGGCAGCCTAAGGGTTAAAGGAGAACTACTGGCAGAGGTAAAGCCCTGACCACTGCACATATCAGAGCTTCGCCTCTCCGATCCCCCCTGGAGGCATCATATGCAATTAATAGTTTTATTACCTGACTACTGGTAAATATAACCCAAACCTCTGTAGTAAGACCCAGCATTTTAACTATGAAGCTTCTCAACCCCCCGGGATCTTACTGATAATACCGTGAGAAAATTAAGTTGCACTGCCTGTCCCTTAATAGTGCCCTTATGTACGGAACTTTTACATTGTCTCTATCTCTGCTACCCAGCACTATTTGAGCAGAATTTGCCTGCATCCCATGGGTACGGCAGCACATGCATGGGATTTAGGTAAATCCTGTCAAAATAGTGCTGGGCACCGGAGATAGAGACATTCTAAAAGTTCCGTACATAAGGGCACTATTAAGGGACAGGCAGTGCAGTGTCATTTTCTTGTGGTGTTATCAGCGAGGACCCAGGGTTTGAGGAACACCACAGTTAAAATGTCGGGTCCTATGGAGGTGTGGGACATTTTACCAGTAGTTGGGTAATAAAACTATTAATTTAATATGGTGCCTCCACAGGTGATCAGAGAGGTGAAGCCCCAATCTGTGAAGCAGTCAGGGCTTCATCTCTGCCTGTAGAACTCCTTTAAGTATGATGAAAACCTACCTGCCTATTCTTCCAACTGCAGGGTTTCTGTTTTCCATCCTCTCCATGACCAGCTCTCTACCAATCACTATAGCTACTTTAGTCAGCTTTATTCAGAATCCTGAAATGGATTTCAGCCATTCTAACAAACAGTAGTGGTGGTGGCTTAACTCCCTCCTATCTCTACTGCTCTTCTTAGTCATACGCTTCTCCTCCTCCTAGTGTACCACATCGAGAGGGATGTTGCCCTCCTCATACATGCTGTGTGGCCCCAGATGAAAATCCCAGTGCAATGGACTCTAACTCTGCTACCTTTGCCTAACAGGGGACATTGAGTCCAATTCAGGGCCCACAGCCTCCACCCTGACTTGGTCAAGCCTCAAGAGGTTCAAAATCACCCACTTAAATGTCTGCAGTCTCTTAGCCAACAAATCTGAGTTAGATGTATGGGATGCCCGCCACTCCCCTGATATTCTCCTGATATAAAGTCCTGGCTTAAGCCCAGTATGCCTGACTGCCTATGCAATCTGGCCAGTTAAATCTTTTTATTTGCTGATCACCCATCATCCAAAAGACACGGTGGCTTACCAATCTATTACAAGTCCCACTTCCAATTATCTATGATTCCTTATAAATCTGGTACTGGCACTGCCTTTGAAACCCTACATGCATCCCTTCTTCTAGGACAAATCCAAAAGCTGCATATCATTTGTTTTTACAACCAACCCAAATTTGGGTCTCAGGTCTATCTACCCTCCTAGATAGCATTCAACCAAAAATTGGTCATAATCAGTCTATTCTCATGGGAGACCTAAATCTCAACTGGCTTAGCCCCAATCCCAAGAAACATGAATTGATACTTAGCAAGGCTAGTCTCACTTAAGTCATCTCCAGTCAGATCCATCTCTCACACCATAGAGGGTCCACTTCCCTGCTAGACAGTATGCTCTCTAACCAGCCTGATAAAATCAAGAGTGTTATCTTATTCAGTCAATGACCACTCCCTCACCTATTGCTTATGGAAATCCCAGGTCTCCAAAGTCCCAAAGAGAATTCTTTCCCTCAGCGATTTCTCCAACCTTGACTCTGCATTCCTCAACACCAAGCTCCCCAACATTGACTGGACCCCAATTCTTGCCACCTCTGATGTCAACTCAGCCCTAGACCTCCTCCAGTCCATCATTATATGCCTCCATGATAGGCCTGCTCCCCTCATCAAGAGAAGAGTCAGGGGCACAGCAACCCATTGGCTGCATTCTGACCTCATATCCCTCTTAAAGCTCAGGGACAAATGCTGGACAACCTTTATGGCATTTTCCAATCCATAAGATTGGCTCTCTTAAAGGGAACTGTGCAATAAATGCAAAAAGGCTACCCACTCTGCAAAAAGCTCTTTCTGCAAGGAGCAGATTCTGGCGTTGGCTGGTAACTCATTCAGTTTTTTGGGTCATCTTTAAGGGACGCTGGATGACCCCTCCAAATCTATCACTGTAAATGTAGGTAGTAAGGAAGTCCAACACAGTGTCAGGATGGCAAATAAAATAAGTATTTATTCATACAACGGAAATAAACAAAAGCGAACTGATTTCATCAAAAGAAAACAATCATAAACAAGAAGACATCAAATAAAGGCATAACGGTTCAGTATAGCTTCAAACGGAAACAAAATCCCACCTAGAAAAGAGCTAGGGGTCTGATAGGGTCAGCACCCTATCACCAACTAAAAAAAATGCTCCCAGACCTGGTCCTTTTATACAGGAGTAGGATCAGGTGATCAATTAGGCCCCGCCCCTTTTTATAACTACAGACTAAAATCTTCCAGAATATTTATTTTTAGTTCAGTATTAAAGCAAACCTACACTAGGTTGTTAGAAACATAATAGCATAATCTAGAAGTAATAATAATAAGGCAAATCCTTTCTATGTATGCAGTTCCAAACAGTCATACTCCTCCCATCACTACTGACTATAAACTAACTGAGCAGATGGTCACCTGGCCCTAAAGCAGAGTCAGAGGGATGAAGGAGAATCCTAGCTGCAAAAGAGGTGAAAATAGATAAGTCAATATTTTCTAGCACAGCTGTATAAGTTTTCTTTTACCTAAAACATAGCATATAAAGCATAAGTCTGTTAATATACATGAGTCTCTTTTCAGAAAGAAATGTGTTGTTTTAAAAAGAAGCAACACAAAATGGGCTGCAAAAGCCTGAGGAGACAAACATGCTCATTTTCAGTCTATCACTCAGAAAATAGCAAGCACCAAGCAGCCTCATTTTAGCACTGAACTTTAAACTGCAGGTAACATTAAATGAAGAACCAAACTACAGGTTACCTTGTGCACACATTCTATTTTGTTTAGAAAATCATCTCTGCAGTTTATTTTGCTAGGAGGGTGACAGAAGCAGCCAGAAAGACACTCAGCTTGTCTTTCATTTCACCCTGTAGTTTCAACCCCTAAGCTACACAGGAAGGCAAGTAAGGGCTACTTTCACTGGATTTGTCCTAGCTAAATGATTTAAACGTGTAATCAGGGGCACAGTGCAAATGTGGAAGAGCAAGAAGAAATGAAAGGAGGAAAGAAAATAGGGATACACAGAACAACTACAGGTGGCCTTCCTGATAGCTGGGGAACATAGGGAGAAGAATTAGAATAGTACAAGACAAAGAATTACTGTTGCAACAGATTTGATTTAAAGAGAAAGCTTGCTCATTCCAGAATACACACAGCCCCTATTACAATCACAAAGGACATGGTCATTAAATGTATGCATTACAACCTACCTACCATAGCTAATGCTTTCAATGCCCAATTCACTGATCTCTTTTCCTTCCCCTATCACTCCTCTGCAGCACAGACTACTGTGTCCAGCTCCCTCCAACACACTCACCCTCTTTCCTCCTGAAAATGGTCTTCAAAAGAGAGATCTTCAAGCTACTGAATTCTTTGTCACTAGGCTCCAGTCCCAACCCAGTCGCAAATTCTCCAGCTAGGTGCCGCAGCACTTGCCCTACCTATCACCCATATTTTTAATCTCTCACTTATCTCTGGGGTTGTCCCCTTCCGATAGAAGATTGCCAAGATAGTCCCTGTCCCTGCAAAAAGAGGAGACAGTAAATTTATCACCCAGTACTGCTATATTGCCCTACTACCTACCTAAGGCAAATTACTTGAAAAGGTGGTCACCTCTCAATTAACCAACTACTTACACTCATACGGCCTCATTACACCTCATCAACACAGCTTATGTAAGGAACGTAGTACTACCACACTGCCCTTGTTCATGTCACTGATATTAAAACTGCCATGGACACAGGGTCTCTAGCAGGTGTGGTCTTCATAGACTTATTGAAAGCATTAGATTTCTTGGATCATACCTTTGTAAAACAAAAGTTAACAGACAGTGGTATCTCCCGCTATGCCTCTGCCTAGATGTCTACTTGTTAGACAGGCAGCAGTTTGTCATATTTCGAGATACCTTCTCCAACCTATTGCCAATCACCTGTCGCATTCCCCAGGGATCCATACTGGGGCGACTCCTCTTCTCCATCTACATAAAAACGACCGTACCCTGCCTCCACCAGATGAGCTATCATTTATACTGATGAAATTGCTCTCTACAACAGCACACAGACCCCTCACAAATTTATTCCCAAATTAACACTGTCTTTACCGGCATACAAAACTAGCATATAGTCAGCAACCTGGTTCTCAACACTATCAAATTCAAAGCTATGTTGTTTGTGTCAAAAGCATTCAGAGCTCCTTGCCCCTGTCTGTTGTCCAATAACTGTCCTGACAGTAGCCATCTCTCCACTGTGAGTGAGTTTAAATACTTTGGTATCACACTAAACCCTGCCCAGATTTCTTCACCCATATCTCTGCCATCATCAAATACACAAATTCCAGACTAGGTTTAATACAGAAACATAGAAACATAGACAATGACAGCATAAAAAGATCAATAGTCCATTCAGTCTACCCGAGTTCCATATCTAACCCTATGACCTACTGTTCATCCAGGGTCCTAGCCCTTACCCTCATCCTCCCTATTTTCCTTCCCAATGCTTTCACCCCGAGTGTCCATTTTACCCTTCACTCTGTCCCAAACATGCTTGAAACCATCAACTGTTTTTGTGCCCACCACTTTGGCTGGTAGACTGTTCCACTGCTCCACCACCCTTTCTGTAAAATAATGCTTTCTCTTGTCACTTCTGAACCTCCCTCCTGTCAGTTTCCACTCATGCCCTTATGACCTCAAACTACCATTCAAGCTAAATAGTTCCTCACTGGTCATCTTGTTTATTACTTTTAGGAACTTGAATGTCTCTGTCGTATCTCCCCTCTCCCTTCTGGGCTCCAGCAAGTACATGTTCAGTGCCTTGAGGCACTCCTCATAAGGTCTGCCCTGTTGTTCCTGAATCTTTTTTTTTACCTTGCACTGAAGAAAAGGCTCCAGAATTGGATGCAATACTCAAGGGGTGGCCTCACTAAAGATCTATAAAGGGCAGAATTACCTCCTTCTTCTTGCTCTTCATACCCCTCCCAAACCCCCCTAGCATCCTACTTGTTTTACCATAGGCTTTATTGTACTGGCTTGATTGCTTGAGGATGCCACTGATGATAACCCCAAGGTCATGTTCCTCAGCCACATTGCTTAGTCTCACCCCACCCATCCAGTACTCTGTCCTGGGGTTCTTATTCCCTAGGAGCATTACCTTGCACTTTTTGGCATTGAATTTCATCTGTCAACCTTAAACAACCCCTTCAGCCTTTGTAAGTCACTCTGCATTTCCCAAATTCCTCAATGCTGTCCACCCTCCTACAGAGCTTAGTGTCATCTGCAACGAGACATACCCTGCCCTGGATACCTTCTCCAAATTCACTGATGAATATATTGAAAATTACTGGGCCCAGGATCGATCCCTGTGGCACCCCACTCATGACATCCCTCTCTTCTGATTTGACACTCTTGACCACAACCCTCTGTTGCCTCCCCTTTAGACAGTTTCCTATCCAGTTAACTACAGTATGTACTATATATAGATCTCAAGGCTACTTAAATACAAAAAGCATGAACTCTTTCCTGACAGCATATAACTATCCCATATAACAGAACAAGAAAAACAAGTTATTAATAGTTTGATCGCTGAAACAGAGACTGCACAAGTTATTAATGAGGCTTCAGCTGCTAACACACTGGGACCTGATGGTCATCTGGGAGAGATACATAAATATTTTGGTCCTGCTGTTAACCATCAACTTGTCCAAGTATTTCAACAGTCTTTTAAAAGTGGCACCATACCAAATTCTGTGAATGAAGCCTTAATCTGCTTACTGGCTAAAAAGGTAAAGACACTATGGAATCATCAAATATTTTCTAAATTTTAGCTGTAAAATACTGACAAAATTTTAGCCAAAAGACTTACTAATGTTACACAAACTCTTACTACAAAGGATCAAGTGGGATTTATGAAAGGCAGGTAAGCCTCCATCAATCTGTGAAGATTATTTCTGGTTATTTGGGTGGCTCAACAAAATGTTTCCCCCTCTTTTGCTGTCTCCCTAGTTATAGGAAAAGCATTTGATACCCCAGAATTGAACTTTTTACATGGATTATTAGACACAAATAACTTTGGGTTACAAATTAAAAAGTGGGTTTCAGTGATATACTGTATAATAATCCCAAGTCATCAATAATCATTAATGGAACCATTTCAGAACCATTCTCCCTGTCTTGAGGAACTAGGCAAGAGTGTTCCCTATCATTATTACTCTTTGTATTATGCATTGAGGCTCTAATTAAAAGAATTGTGAATTCTTCAAATATTCATGGAATAAAAACTGACAATTATTATAAGGTCTTGTCTTTTGTCAACCACATTTTTATGTTCGCTGTGCGCACACGCACGGCAAACATTTTGTTAGGAGTGTGGGTTTTGAGAGGTGTGACTGCCAGTCCAATGCAGAGTGCTCTGTAAGGGGCTCTTCAGTGTCACACCAATCATCAGCAAGGCTGATCATGACACTGTTCTGGCTTGCTAGGCCAAAGCTTTGTGTAGTTGAAAGGAGAGGGACAACCCAATCATAGGGTGGGTCTTTCCTTTGATCTACATAAAGCTACCCAGCAAGCACAGTTGATCTGTCATGATCAGCCTGCTGAAAATTGTCCCTCATATTTTTTTTGCGTTTGTTTTTGAATTACACCCTGTAAAAGAGAAAACCATCCATCAATGTCTGTTGCTGCTGCTGTCTTAACTGTCCCCTTCCCAAGCCTAACCCAAGCATGTTAATATTCTAGCAAGGGGTTGCCCAATCCTCCATGCTGGATGCTACCCCCCACCCTGCCCATTCTGATTATTTATTCAATGTGCTTTATTGGAGTTTTATCAATTAAAAAACATCAAGATACAATCATACACATCACATTTAATCAGAAACAAAAAATAGCGATAAACAATCAAACAATAATAAGTAAGATCAACAACAACAGTGACAGTAAAGGACATGGAGGCCAGAATAAACCCCCCAAAAAAGGAAATAAAGACCCCCCTCCCTCTCCCCATGGGATGCTGTCTGCAATCCAGAACAAACATATAAAAGTGAACAAAGTCCTGTTAAAAAAAGAACAACAGGTTTTGGTGAGGTGCTGTGTGACAGAAAAAAAAAGAGAGAACATGGAGAAAAAAGAAACAGAGGGAAAATTAAAGTGAGCTAAGACATGCATAAGAGGGCCTCATTTTGCAAGAAACCCTGCCCGATTACGTTTAACATAAGCCATGTGTTGTTCCAGGTTTAAGGCACCCAGGAGTTCCTTATGACATTCCACCCATGTTGGGATTGTCGAATCCAGCCAGTTTCTAAGTAATACCATTTTGGCAGCAGTTGCTATAAGGGCAATATAGTTGCATTGATACATGAAAGGAATGTCCTAGTTCCAGCCAATAAGCAATCCTCGGGGGAAAAATGGATCCAGATCAAAAGAGGGATCCAAACACATCTTGATAACCGACCAGAAAGGGGTGGCCTTGTCACAAGGCCATAAGATATGATACAGAGACCCTTCTTCTCACTGACACCTGAGGTAAGTAAAATGTTCTTGGCAGCCTATCCGGTGCAACCAAATCAGCGTGAAATACATGTTATGAAAAATGTTAAACTGCATCTGTCTATATCGATCTTGCTTAATAATTTTATACAAATAATCCCATACAACTCCTCATTCATTAGAAATCCAAGCTAATTATACATAGATACATAGACACTGTCAGCAGATAAGGGCCTATTACCCACCCAGTCTGCCCATTTGAGTTTGTAAGTTCCCTTTACATTTTTCTAAAAGCCTGTTGCCCCTTACTCCTGACCTCCAGAATTCCCTTATGTCTATCCCATGCATTCTTAAATCCCATGATTGTTTCAGCCCCCACGACTTCCTCTAGCAGGGTGTTCCACTTGTCCACGACCCTTTCTGTGAAGAAATTCTTCCTCATGTTTCCTCTGAATCACCCGCCCTCCAACTTCATCCCATGCCCTCTAGTTCTGGAACATCTTTTGCACTGGAAAATAATGTACTCCTGCAGCCTGTTCCTTCCCGTAAAGGTACTTGTATGTCTCAATCATATTCCCTATCTCCCTCCACTCCTCCAGGAAGTACATATTTAAGGGCTGGCAGTATAGCCAAGAGGTTAGAGGAATGAGGTGTGAACAAGCTTGATACATTCAGCAGACCAGACCTGAGTTTGATTCTCACAACCTCCAGTTGCATACTGTGTGACTCTGAGCAAGTCACTTAACTGCCCAGTGCTCCCAGGTCACCGCTGAAAACAGGCACTTGTGCCTAGTGGGTCTTACCCAGTTACCAAAGACTAAAAAAAAAAAAAAAAATCCTTCAGCCTGTCCTCATGGGACTTGTGATGCAATCCCTGTACCATCTTTGTTGCCCTCCTCTGAACCTTCTCTACCCTGTCTGTATCCTTACATAGGGAAGGTCTGCAGAACTGTACATGGTACTCCAGGTGAGGCCTCACTGGTGTCTTGTATAGTGGAATTATGACCTCCCTTGTCCAGCTGGTGATGCCCCTGCCTATGAATCCCAGCAAATCCTATTTGTTTTACCTGCTCCCTTTGTCACACAGTTTCCCTACCTTGAAGTCATCAGAGATGATAACCCCAAGGTCCTCTTCCTGCTTGGTGCATGCTATATGCTCACTCCCCAACTGATATGATAAAGTATGTTGTGCCTAATCTGATTCTTCAACAACAGGGAGCCCACCCCCGATGCTACCAAACATAACATCGAGCCTGGGGGTGCCCAGCTCCTAATGTTTCCACCTGAAATAAAGAAAATCATCCCTCATAGTTTTTTCAGTATACCCTACAAAAAAGAAAACAATCCATTGATGTCTGTTGCTGCCACTACCATTACTGTCCCCCCACCCAACCTTCCCACTCAGCACCCACCACACACATGCTCACCAAGCCCAACCAACCCAGGTTAATATTCTAGCACGGTGATGCCCAATCCCCCATGCTGGCTGATACACCCCACCATGCTCATTTTGCTTCTGCAACAAGAGGGAGCCCACCCTCAGTGCTGCCAAACGTAACACCGACACTGGGGTGCCCAATTCCCAGTGTCACCACCTGAAGCAAACAAAACCATCCTTTGTAATTTTTTTTACATACACCCTGTAAAAAAGAAAAACATCCATCCATGTCTGTTGCTGCTGCCACCTTTACTGCCTCCCCACTCAGCAGCCACCACCCTATTCACCCCAAGCTCTTACTTACCTACCTACTGGGGGTCCAACGTCATAGTCCTCTCTGTCCTGCAAATGTGTCTTCCCTCTTCAATGCTGGACTGTGATCTGAGGAAATTAAGTATACAATTCAATGGTTTTGAACTTGTCATCATAACTTGGCCATTTATGAATATTTTTGCCCCAAGTTTTCAATATATCATTTTTGGGACCCCACCTCATGAACAATGGTAGTGAAATTAGGCAACTATGTCCTGAAAGGTGATTTTGTGGTTACTGTGTGAAATCACTTTTTGGGCTGGAGTTACATTTTCTCCATCCTTGTTCATGGGATGGGGCCATAAGAAAGCTATGTTGAACATTTGGGGTAAAAATATTAATAAACAACAAAGTTATGAGCCTAGTTATACACCCCCCACAGCAACAAGTCAACAGTAACCGACACTACAGCTACAACAGTGCCAGGTCACTGTAGTGCTGGCACTGGACCCCAGCACTGTTTTCTGCAGGTCTTGCACCCCCTCCCCTAATCAGCTCTGACTTGGAGTTGATTAGTTTAATTTGGGGGGATTCAGGGGGGCTTCGCCCCCAAAGAAAACATGGGAGGCAGTGACTACCTTTATGTTGACTGCAAATGTGGTCAACATAAAGGTGTTGCTATACCATCGGCCGACAAAATTTTTGTCATGCTGATGTCGTAGATTCATGAGCCTACAATGAAATTTATGAATGCAGGTTCATATAAACTGTTCCACCAATGAGTTGGTTTAGTATTGTTGTTCACAGCTGGCAATGCACTGCCAACTCACACTGCATTGTATGTCAGTGCTTAACCAGCTCAAGAACAATGTTTATAAAATGTTTTTGCAACTCATTTGGAATCTATCTATAGTCCAGTCACAGAACAATGCAAATCTGAGTTTTAGCTTTCAAGAAACTGTTTTTGCAGAGCTTTGTGCTGGATCCAGCAACACTTATGCAACTCAATCAGAAATGCTACAGCAACTCATTAAAGGAACAGTTTAATGTGACTTGTACTGTTGCTTTGGTCATTTTCAATATTTTGACCCCAAATTTTCAACATAGCCATTTCTTCACAGCACCTTATGAATTTGACAGCTGTCATTTTTCAAACCCTGGCCAAAATGTGTTTTCTCACTGGTGGTACAAACTCATCTTTCAGGCAGGATTTGAAACTGTTCTCCGCCCTTGTTCATGAGGTGGGCTCATAAGAAGGCAATGTGGTGTCAAAAGAAGGCTATGTTGAAAATCTGGGGTACAGATTTGAGAAGACAACAAAGTTATGAGTCTTGGTTGCAGTTTTCTCAATGCACAGTCAATGCAACTTCTAATGCACTTGCCCTGTGTCTGTCCTGACAAGGTCCCTCGTCTGCCTCACCCTGACCCTCTACACCTATGTCTTCCCCTACCTTCAGCCCTCTCCCCTTCTTGCCCTCTTCCTCCTATTGTTTCTTGAGTTACTCATTGCTCAGTCTGATTTTGTCAAGCAAAGTTACTGTCTAAAACCATGTACCTGTAACTGTTTTATGTTTTAGTGTATGTTACCCTGTAACCAGCATGATGTGGAACCTTTGTAAAGGAGCCTTGGCTCAAAGGTACTTTGTAATCCTAGACACAAATAAATAAATAAAATAAAATAAATAACTGGGGTAATATTCAATATTTTGACCCCAATTTTTAAACATAGACATTTTTTCACACCACCTTATGAATGTGACAGCTGTCATTTCTCAGACCCTACCCAAAATGTATTTCAATACCTGTGCAAAATAAAATTTCAGCCATTGTTTTATAAATGACACTTGCCATGCTCAGGAGTGATCATAAAAAGATTATGTTAAAAATTTGGGGTAAACATTTGAAAAACCAGCTGAGTCATGAGGAAACGAATTGCTCCAACATTTACTCATAACATTGCCTTTTGCAGATTTTGGCCCCTAATGTTCAACATATCTCTTGCGTTACCCCACCTCCTGAACATGGCAGCTGTCAGTTTTCAAATTCCCTCTAAAACCTGTTTCCACAGTCATACAGCAAAATCACCTTTCATATGGGATTTTAAAAATTTCACTTGACTTGATCATAATGTCAAGTCATAAAAAAACTACTGGACATTTGGGATCAAAATGTGGGAGCCCAGTTAAAATTAGATTTAGCCTCTCAGTTGCCCTGTAATAGATAATTACAATCTAACAATTTGCCAAAGCAGGACACCAATGAAAATGAGACACTGCACCTCATCTGCTCTATTCTGGGTAAATATATAGTAAAAATGTGTGCAAACAAGACCCAGTACAGCAGCAATAACAGCAGCAAACATTTTGCTTGGACAAATGCTTGTTCAATGACAAATCTGCAATATTTATTGCAAGAATTTGGATCCCTTTTGGGTCTATAGGTTAATTTGTGAAAAACTAAAGGTATTATGCTAATTTCCACTAAATGTACAAAAAAAAAATAACAGAATCTCATAGTTCTTCCCTTCCCCCCCGATAAACAAAGGTATCACATATTTAAGTATGACTATACTCAACTCCATAAAAAAAAGTGGAATCAAAACTCCTATGCTGGCAATCACTACTGACCTGGAAAGATTGTCTAAATTGAATGTTTCTCCGTAGGTGAAGTGAATTTGATAAAGACAATTTTAGCACCAAAGGTTTTTTATATTCTTAATAATTTACCCACCATGATTCAAGTACCATATCTTGGTTAATAAGGAGCAAATGTTTAGTTTCTAAACTTTTATGGCATAGTAAACCATCATACCCAAGTATTCACAACCTAAGTGTCCCTATGAAAAAATGAGAGTTATGGTTTCCCTGGTGGCAAAGGTATTACTGGGCCTACCACCTTAAAAAAGCAACTCATTGATTCTCTGAACATTCTCATATCAGTTGTCCATTATCGATAAAAGTAGAAAATCAATTGGTAAAACCACTCCGTATTATTAACTTATAATGTATGCGGGGACCTTATTACTAACTGAAATCAAGCAGATTACAACCTTGTTATGCCATCATTATGACTAGGGATGCAGCGAATTTAAATTCCACCAGCGAAGTGGACGCGAAGTGAGCACTTTGCGTTGCCACTTCGCTATGCGGAGTGGGCAATGCAAAGTGCTCACTCTGCCTTGTCATCACCACTTCGCGTTAAGGTGGAATGGCAATGCGAAGTAAGGCAAAGTCATTGTTTTTAATGGACTTCGTGTTCCTTATTATGATTCTAAGTGATCCACTTGGTGTTTCAGATTTGGCAGCCCCCAACACACATCACATGGCTTATAGTACTGTAAGTCACATGCTCTTTAGCTAGGCAGTAAGAAAGTGAGTCATACAAGCAGACACTTTTACTTTCTCCTGTGCAGACAGAGAAAGAGTAGTGTGTTTTGTGACTGCTGATACTTTTAGATCAGAGTGAGGAGGAGATTTAAACTCTGATTTAGACCCAACAGCTTTTTTAAAAGCTACATTCTTTTGTCTTTTCTGTACTCTTTTTTACTTAATTTGTTCTTTCTGTAAATTTTATTTTTCTTACCTTTATAAGTAGTTAGTTGTTTGCCTGTGTCTGTGTGACTGTGTGTGTGTATGTTGTGTGACAGTGTGAGTAGTGATTGCTTGGACTGAGGGAGCTCAGTAGGAGAGATGGACCAGGGTGAGGGAATGTCTGGGACAGGGCAGCTCTGGGAGAGTGTGGTAGTGGTAAGCATCATACCATGTGCATGTGTGGAGGGCATGGGTGCCCATTCCTGTTGGACTGCTCAAAACTTGTGAGTGCCCCCCCCAAGCAGGACCAACACTGCCTCCTGTCCTGACTCTAAGGCAGTTGAACCCCAACCACCACCACCAAGTCCAGAACCAGGTCCTCTGGAGCAGGATGTGCCTGTTCCCCTGGGCCCAGCTGTGGATCCCATCCCTGTTCAGCACCGTGACTAGCAGGCTTACAATACATCCAAGTAACTATTAAAAAAAATGTATGTTGTGATTCATGACATGATCGTAAATCGTGATTTGTGACTTCATTTGTGACCATGATGATGAAGAAACGTGAATGCCTATGGCTGTACTTCCCCAGGCCCCGATGAGCTGTAGCTTAAAACTCCCAGACTTAAAAACGTGTATCAATGAGTGCAATGGTAGGGTGGTGAAGCCTGGAGAGATATTACAAAACAGGCTTACAATACATCCAAGTAACCAGAAAAAAAATTAATGTTGTGATTCGTAACATGAATGATCATGAATCATGATTTGTGACTGCATTTGTGACCACGATGATGAAGAACGTGATTTGTATCACGAGTGACTCGTGATGATCATCCTGACTTAAAAACACATATTAATGAGTACAATGTTCATGCAGAATTAAGCACCACACCTTTCCAGTACTCTGAAGGGAAGCCAAAGAAACAACTGTGACTTAAGTTACAGACGGAGATTGGGCCCTAAAAAGATGCAAATGCACAAAAAGATTAAGATTCCACTGTGCACTGAAGAGATGCAGACACAAAGGCACAACACCTAACCAGTGCTCATCATCAGAAATTCAAATCTGGAAAAGAATACCTTTACCGATTGAGGTAGGCCATGCGGGGGCAGTGTACTGTACTGCTGCAGTAACAGTCACTAGTACTAGTACCAGTAAAGATACCACAAAAGTACAAAAATCACACAGCTGCAGTGGATAGCAGCTTCACATTGCTGAAATGATTATGTGGCACAATAAAAGATGTCTGATTTGATGACACGCATCACATACATACTCACACACACACTAAGTAATGCATAGCAAATTGAAAACTTCAGTAATATAACCACATATTTTAAACAAACTAAAATTATGCACTGCTGCACCACAACAATCAGCAAAAATATGGCAAGAAATATTGAAAATATTACTGTGTGTACATTAACACAGTTAAACAAGAAAAATATCACCAAAACAGAAAGCGCTGTCTTTTTCTCCAAGTTAATCTACCTACACCACAGATACACCCCTCCCCTAAAGCACACTTCGACTGTCTTTCAGTACACAGACTGAATGTTGTACATTAACATTCAAAATCCATACACAAACAATAAACGCTTGATGATATGAGCACAGGAGGGTTTCCTAAAGTTTCAGCAAAAAAAAATGACTCAAAAAGGCTTTTTTAACAGCTTTTTGAAGGTTTGAATTGCAGAGCTCTCAGAGCGGATTGTCTCCTACAGCTTCCTACACACACTACTCCAAACTGAGGCTGTGCAGAACAATCTAGAGCCCATGTGACCTGAAATCCCATGAAACACTGCAAAATTCGCCTTTGGAGCTTAAAAACAAGTCAAAATAAGGCAAAGTACATTGTTTTCAATGTACTTCACCTTAAGAATTGGTGGAGTAGTGGTTTGTGAAGGCGGAGTAACGTGAAGTCATTTTGTTTAATGGACTTCGCGTTACCCATTTGTAACGTGAAGTACTCCGCTTTGCGTTGCGGAGCACTCAGCAAATTCACCTTCACTCCACGGAGCGAATTAGGGCCACTTTGCCCATTACTGGTTGTGACATCTGTCTGTTGTTGACACTTCTTGATTATGTCATATCAATGGTATAACAAAATGGAATGCTCACAAATTGCAATGATTTACTTTGAGAAAAATGTTTAAAATGTTGGTATTAAATTAATTGATTTGTGCCAGGCTGTACCAATGAATAGCGCTGCAATAAATATTGCTGAGGAATCTTCCTGCATGATTTACAACTGCTTAAGGTAAGAATTACTCAGAAAAGTAATTAAATCTGTGATCACACCATCTTGGTAGCCCACACACTATAAAATACAGTGTATGGTCTTTGGTTAATAACAGCACTGAAAACACATCACGGTTGTCATGACATCTGAAAACCTCTCAAGTTATGCTTTTGATGTTTACAATGATGTCAGGGCAACCTATCAAAGTGTTTTCTGAGAGATTATTAACCAAAGACCATACATTATCCTCTCTGTTATTCTTGGGCATATCCAGAATGATTTCTTTCCACCCAACCATTCCAAATACTATCACCTCATGTAAAAAATTACCTAAATTCCTAAACTCTGGTTCTCTACTCCTTGGTTATATGCCAGTTTGGAATCATCCATTATATCCTGCAATGGGAAGACTCTGAAAGACATAAGGTGGAGATAACCAGAACTGTAAGAATTACTTAATGCTAGAGATAATAGTTTATTATCTTTTGAATAACTAAAGAAGAAAGTCAAACTTGATAAACTGAAGTTTTAGTTATACTTGTCACCAGCCCACCCTTGTGGGGGTGGGATTTCTCTCTGCATCACAGCAAATCCCTCTGGTGATGGGGTGGGGGGGGTCAGGGATACCTTTTCTCTGTCCTTTTAAAATGCTCGCTGTTTCACAATTGAACATATGCCAGAGAATCCCAGAGTATCCTCTCTCTGTGTGAAGGGATACAAATGCAGTCTTGAGTCGGTGTTCCTGGTGTAGAACCCTTTCAGCCACTGCACCACAAACCAGGAAATCACAAGTCTATTATGTGCCTTTCCTCAGAAATGCAGAGCTCACTTCAAACACCCACAGGCACCTCTTGAGACCCTTTGTATTTTCTCCCCTCCTTTCATCATGAAGTCTTTAGTGGTATTTCACTTTTGGTAGTGTTTAGCCTTAAAACAGTCACACAGATGGGTGGTATCATTTGAACAACTTTTACCAAGGCAGCACACCCACAAATGACGACGGCAGAATTATTTTAAAATAAGCCAAATGCTTTACTAATTAATTAATAAATGTAGTAAATAATATAAAGACAAATAATTTTAGACACTGGTTACAGGATATTGAAAATAAAATGGAAAGTATATATAAAAAGCTACACTTAAAAACTCTGAGGTTACCGTTTTACCTTGAGTCCTTAGTTGCTGAAGTTTGAAAGTGCAAAGTGTCCTTAGAAGTGTGGTAGTTAAAGTTTTGGCTCTAGTGGTCCAGGAGAATGTTCTTGAAAAGAAAATTGTTTCTGCTGTTTCATCACGCAGGTAGTGAGGGTTCCAAATGCAACAAGGTTAAAATGACAAAAGGCTTTAAGCAAAAAGGTAAAAGTTAAAAGGCTCAGATACCCCTCTGCATCCTAGTTTTAAAGGGTTTCAAAAGGGCAGGTCCAGTGGATAGTGACTGGCCCTGCATATGGCTAGCATTCTGTTTCCTTGGTTACCCAACCAATTAGAGTTTAATATTTTATTACGATGTCACAGATATGAGGTTCTGAATATAGATCAAGAAGACTCCAGATGTCAGCCAGCTCAAACCTGATTTCAAGGGGAACATTTCAGCCTCCCTACTGGGAGATAGCTGTAGTTAAACTGCACTCAATACAGTCATTTATTAAAAGGTAGCCCTTGTCAGCTGGTAACAAGCTTAAGTCTCTGTAGCCTTGCAGATAAACTAGGAAGCCAGACATTCTGTCTCCTGGGGATGCTGAGGTCCATTCAGACACAAATGGACCAGCCTGCATGCCACCTCTGCTTAATTATTTTTGTGTCTCCTTTTAAATAATTTAATTAACTCTAGCCTCTGCTAGCAGCAACAGTTTTTTTCTGTAGTAACAAAAAAAATCACATCAGTCTACAGGGCCCATGTGCTTATACCCATGATCCCTTGCACTAACACTGGTCACTATGGTATCTCTGATGCATTATATACAGTACATAAAATTATATAAAAGATGACCCAAAACAATAAGATAATGGCCTTATCTTGCAACAAAACCTACAGATAAGGAATGCCCCTTCGAAGAAAATTCTTAATGCTGAACACAAGGCTCCCACTAGTGCTTTGCAGAATTTTAAAATTCTGCCAGAACAAACTTTCACAAAATTTTCAAAATTCAGTGGAATTCCAAGGCAGAAAAATGCAGAACGATTTTTTTTTACATCATTTCCACATACAGTTATTCCATGGATCTCAATATTTTCTGCAGAAATGGTTACAGAATGATTTTCCAAAAAAAAAATGCTGTTCCATTGAATATTATTCCATGGATCTCAATATTGTCCACAAAAATGGTTGTAGAATGATTTTTGACAGAAAAAATGCTGTTCCTGTGGATTGCAGCAGGCAGAATTCTGCAGAAGAACCAGCCAAATTCCAGCAGAAATTCCAATGGTGGAATGATCATTCTCACTAATTTTGCCAGTGGAATTCTATTTTCCACACAGCACTATCTCCCATCTATTCAGACTGAAACAATTTCATAACAAGCATTTGTCAATGCCGAATGTTTGCTTGCTGGCACTGGCATTGGTAGTGTAGAAGTTACAGAGCTGCATAATAGGAATGGCAGTGAAGTATTGAACTGAAACCAACCCCACCACCACCCTGCAGAGAGTGGCAGGCATTGGGGTGTGCCTTTGGGTCGTCAGGCATAATGACCACACCATTTCACCACACCCTACCCTGCAGACACTGACAAGTGTCACAGTGTGCCTTAGGTCTTTGGCCCTTATGCGCACCCATTCCATCAGGAAATATGGTGAGATGGGTGCGGTATAGGAAGAGAATGGGGTGGCCGTTTGGGCCCGAAGAGTCCGAGGCACCTTGATGCCTCTCACTGGCTGCAGGGTGTGGGTGAGGTGGAATGGTATGAGCATGACAGGCAAGAATCCCAAGTCACACCTGATGCCTGTCATACTCTACAGGGTGGGGCATATAGTTGAAACCCTAACGCCTCAGGCATTAGTTAAGTATTTTCACTCCAAATTTTCAACATGGTTTTTGTGACCCCACCTCATGAACAGTGGCAATATCAGTTTGTTAGCGAAAACTGCTTTTGCACAGCGACTATGGCATTTGGCACCACAGGTGCATAAACACATTCTGAACAGGATGTGAAAAATGACAAGCGGTACTGTTTATGGGGAGGTGTAAAAAATGGCAATGTTGAAAATCTGCTGTGAAAATCTTAAAAAAACTGGTGAAGTCAAGAGCGTGCGTAGAAACTGTGCAACACACACCTGTAATGTAACTAGTCTGGGGATTATTTTATAGTAGATTGTTAACACAGGCATTTTGGGACCTCCGATCATGAACAGTGTCAATGTGATTTTCTTTATCTGTCCCAAACAATGATTTCCCACAGCGACCATGCATCTCTGCACTGAAAGTGTGAAAACACATTTTGGCAATGTTGTGGAAAATGACAGCTGTACTGCTCATAAGGAGGTGTGGAAAAATGCCACTGGTGAAAATCTGGACTGAAAATATTACAAATTCATGAACCTACGAGGGTGCATGGAAACTGCGCAATGCTCACTGGTAACACAGTCATTTTATGGAGTTTTGTCACCAAATTTTCAACATAGCCATTTTAAGACCTCTGCTCATGACCGGTGTCACTGTGATTTTCTTAATCTGTCCCAAACATTGTTTTCGCAAACCGACTGTACCATTGTGTGCTACATGTGCAGAAACACATTTTGGGTGAGATGTGAAAAATGGTAGCTCCACTGCTCATAAGGAAGTGCGGTAAAATGGCACTGTTGAAAATCTGGTGTGCAAATATTACAAATTCGCAAACTTGCCAGCGTGCGTAGGAACTGTGCAACGTGCGCTCCTAAAACAGTCATTTTTGGGAATTTTTTCACCAAATTTTCAACATAGCCACTTTAAGACCTCTGCTCATGAACAGTATCATTGTGATTTTCTTAATGTGTCCTGTACATTGATTTCGCACACCGACTGGGCCATTGTGCTCTACATGGGCAGAAACACGTTTTGGGTGAGATGTGAAAAATGACAGCTGTACTGCTCATAAGGAGGTGTGGTAAAATGGCAATGTTGAAAATCTGGAATGAAAATATTGAAATTTCACAAACTTACGAGCGTGCGTAGGAACTGTGCAACGCACGCTCGTAAAACAGTCATTTTTGGGAATTTTTTCACCAAATTTTCAACATAGCTGTTTTAAGACCTCTGCTCATGAACAGTGTCACTGTGATTTTCTTAATGTGTCCTGTACATTGATTTTGCACACCGACTGCGCCATTGTGCGCTACGTGGGCGGAAACACATTTTGGGTGAGATGTGAAAAATGACAGCTGTACTGCTCTAAGAAGGTGTGATAAAATGGCAATGTCAAAAATCTGGAGGAAAATATTGAAAATTCGTGAACTTACACGTGCATAGGAACTGCTCAGCATGCAGCTAAGTAAAACAGTCATTTTAGAATTTTCACCAAATTTTCAAAATAGGCATTTTGAGAGCCACCTTATGAACACTGGCAGTGTCGTTTCATTAATCATTCCGGAAAGATGATTTCACACAGTGGCTGCAAAATCACCCTTTGGGCCTGTATAACGCCATGACAGTGCAAGAATTCATGAGGAGGGGTCCCAAAAACCCCAAGTTGAAAATTTGGTGCAAAAATTCCAAAAATGCCTGAGATATACAACAAAGTTGAAAAACCCTATCTATCTCATTATACAGCTTACGGCATTTTCTTAGTTCGCGATCGACTTTGAAGAGTGCAGACGTGTTCTCGGTCCACGAAGATCATCGCGCCCGGACTCCGGAGATAAGTATGGGTGGGGGTGTGTGGGGAGGCAGGGTGTGCAGTGGGTGGGTGCGGGTTGTGGGGGGACAGGGAGACTCGAGGACTGTTTTTCTTTACAGGTTTTTTAAAAGATGATGAAGGGCGTCTGCCACGCTGGGATGGGCTCCCAGCATGGCAGAAGGACAACTGGGGCGTGGAGCCGACAGAGTTGGGCACCCCCATCGGCCATGGCATCTGTTGCCACACTGGGGTGGGCTCCCAGCGTGGCACCATGTACTCGGGGAGGGAGACAGTGAAGCCGGTGAGAGATTGGGCACCCCGTCGGCCATTATCATTTTGCCACACTGGGGTGGGCTCCCAGCGTGGCACCTGGATGCTTTAGGGCGTGGGTCGGCGGGGCATTGGTCACCCCATTGGCGTACAGTGTGGAGGGAGGGAAGGCGCATGAGCATGCAGTGTCGTCGTGCGCACATGTGTGTGGGGGGAGGCTCTGCTCACTCAAGCGAGCACTCCTTTCAACTGTATGCCACTGCATTTTCAGCTGTCATAGATAGCTGGAGCAGTGATTGGCGCTCTGCGACCGCACCTGCAAATACACTGACTGAATTGGAAGAGGCTGACACACCTCTGGAAAACTCGTATGATGGCACTATGTTTCTTGCACATGCATGCAAGCAAACATAAAAACAGGTCAGTTAAAGAGAGCAGCTAGTCTGATATACAAAGTAATATCATAAGTGGAAAGACACACTACAATTACAGTTAATACTAAGTGGAAACAAGAGTTTAGCATGCCAATATCAGAACATTCTTGGCCAAGATTATGACAAACAATTACCTTTGCTGCAGAAAAGTGCAGGGCCGATTGACACATTCAGAATCCTTCAGTATCATTACTATTCACCCCAACAACATACAAACATGGGTTACTACAAACATGTAACTGCTAGAATCATAGAAAGGATAATGCTGATTTAAGTCACCTGTTCTGGGATTGCCCTGAGATATTCAAAGTGTAGAGAACCATTCATACTCTGTGTCAAGATATTTTACTAGCCAATGTCACACTTAATCCAGCCATCTTCATTTTAGTAGACATAGTTTACTGACTATTACCTGCCCACTTCAAATTTGGATACTAGCTGCCACATTAATACTGTATGTAAAAGGTTAATTCTACCAAACTGGAGGGTAAAGAAAATTCCATTTATTAGAGAGTGGTTGGATGTAATTGGTACTTTGTCTAACAATGAAAGAATTAGACATAACTTACTTAATAAGTCTGATTACTTTAGGAAAGAATGAAATCTCTTTCTGCATTTTCGTAAGACTTAAATTAAATTATAGAGTAGCACTGAGTTTTACAATGTTAAACTGAACTGGTCTTCCAGCTATGTATAGAATATAGGATAGCTGTATATAGATTATTGTATTTAAGAATAGCAATATGTATTTATCATTATCTATATATTGCAAATAAATGTTACTGTGTTTGTTAAATCTATTACATTACAATGTTATTCAGACTCTTTCAATAACAATTTTAATGGAAAAATACTAGGTTCTTAGCTGCACCAAGGATGCTCCCTCTTCTTCAGAAAGCATCTGTTGGCCACCAAGTTGAAAGCCTTGCTGAAGTCAAAATAGAACAAATCCATAGTATGGCCCCTATCCAATTTTCTTGTCACCCAGTCAAAGAAAAGTATCAGGTTTGTCTGATGGGACCTACCTGCCACAAACCCATGCTATATATAGAGAATAATGGATAGGTAAATGTGTGTTATGGATGTTTTTCACACACCCGAGGTGTGTGATGACCCATAAACCTCGAGAGCGAAGCTCGAGAGGTTTATGAGGTCATCACACACTATGGGTGTGTGAAAAAGATCCATAACATCAAACTTACCTATCCTTTATTTTTTATAAATGCTGGTGTGGTGGTTTAGACTGTATTTCTAACAGCTTGAAAGAAAAATATGTTTTTTAGCTAGAGTGCAGTTTTATTTTTAAAGAAATTGAACTGTACATGAATAAAACACAGTTGAAAATATTGCAGTTGAAATACTTTTTATGAAACAATGGAATGCAACAGTTTTAACATCTTTTCTTTGAGAAATGTCATATCAACCAAATTTTGGGTTATTATGAAGTGTCATATCAATCAGATTTCAGGTTATTATTGGCTTTGGAGCATAATAACTAGAAATCCAGTTGATATGCATTTTTAAGAAAACAGTCATCCGGTTGATATTTATGGTCACCAGTAATTATACTATCCTAGCGACCATTGCTGTCCAAGTAATCCATGAGGTCTTCAGTGACCAGTGACTCCACCAGCTTCCCTACGATGGAGATCAGACTGATGGGTCTGTAGGTCCCTGCTTGTTCCTTGCCCCTCTCCCCTTATGGTTCTGAACTATGTCCACTACCCTCCTGTCCTTCGGAATTACCCTTTCTGTAGTGAGCCATTGAATACGCCTATGAAAGGCTTAGCCAGTTTTTCCACCAGTTCCCTGAGTATCCTCACATTAGCCCATCTGGTCTCAGGGTCTTATCTATCTTTATGGCTGCCAGCACTTTTTGAACCCTGTCTCTTGTTAATATTGGCTGCCTCATCTTCGGGACCCCCTTGTTGGCCACTTTGATGCCACTATCAGGTAGGGGCTTCTTCCCTGGTGAAAACCAAGCAGAAATAATCATTAAGGATGGCAGCCTTTTTGCATCTTCTTGTATCACCTATCCCCTTCCAATAGCCTAACAATTCCCCTCCTTTCTTTTTTCCCTACTACATTAGAATAAATGTTTTTCTTTGTCCTTGACACCTTTTGCAATATGCTGCTCCATGTCTTCTTTTGCATCCCTAACTCCCCTCTTTGCCTCCTTTTTTCTCATCAAATATTCTCCACATTCTAACTGCCCTTTTGCCTCCTTGTTTCTCATTAAATATTCTCCACATTCTTCTTCCTCTTGCTTTTCTTCATACTTGTAGAAGGCCTTTGTCTTAGCCCCACTGCTTCCTTGACTTTTGCCAAAAACCATAATGGTCTCTCAGACTTATTCTTTTGGTTACTGTTCTCATGTATAACTTAGATAACCCCACCTCTCTTCTGCCCCACCTAAAATGTCTACCCTGATTAACATTTCCTTGAGCAATTCCCACATAGGGCCAGTTCAAACCAAATGGTGTTATGGTCATTGTTCCCTAGTGGCTCCCCTAGCCTCACTGCTCTTACCACCTCCAAGTTGGCAAGCTTATAATTTACACTACTTCCTTACTCCGGAAGCATGCAGGGCTATATCCCAAGGCATTCTCCACTCATGCCTACAGTACTGCTCACTAATCCTCACAAATGCCCCCAAACCTCACTACACAAATGGGATGTTACCTACAATAACATCTGTTGCTTTGCCCCTGTCTTCTCTCATCTAACCCATCATTGCACTCTATACTCCACCCTGGCTGGCTTTGCACTGCCGCATCACATACCTTTGCTCTAGGATGCTTTCTTTACAGATTTCTCAGGGTGCCCTCCCCAGCCACCCCTATCATCCTGCTACAGTACATGGTGCCTATCCCGTCTACTCGCTTCCACTGGCAGACACCACCTCCCTGATTGTTCCTAAGTGCTGGACCAAAATGGGAGACCAAGTTTTCTCCTCCTCTGCTCCAAAGCTGTGTAACTCCCTTCCTACCAACAGTCACAACTCTCTAACCATACCGTCCTTCAAAGCAGCTTTGAAGGCTCACCTACATATATATATATATATATATGTATATATATGGCCTGTACCTGCACTTAACCTCACCCCCCCCCCGATGCTTTCTCAACACTACACTACATTTGTGTGGTTAAATTGCCCAGTCTATCCCTTTTGCTATTAGCAAAGTTGACTACACTACTTTAACCACTATTGATAATTTAATAATTTAATGCATTTTAACTGATGTCACATTGTAATGTTGATGGTTTATGCCTTGTTGTCCTTTTAATTATATATCTATAATAATCATGTCAGTATCGATCTTGGAGTAGTCCAGATGAATTTTACTGAGAAACTTCAACACCTGGGTTGAGGATGAATTTTCACACTTTGGAAGGGATTTCCTCCAGTTGATGGAATCAGTAGGCCTTACACAAGTGATCACTTCTGCAACTCACCAATCTGGACACACCTTGGATTTTTTGTGCTCCCTGGGGGATGAGGTTGGGAATCTTGAGATTGACCTAGTAAGTTGGTTGGATCATTGCATGGTGCACTTCTGCTTTGGAGCACCCCTGTAGTCCTCCCCCTTTGGAGATGGTTAAGTACCATACTTCTTGGTAACTGGTAACAGAGTAAGGTCCACTAGGCACAAGTGCCTGTTTTCAGTGGTGACCTGGGAGCACTGGGGAGGTTAAGTGACTATCTCAGAGTCACACAGTATGCAAGTGTTGGTTGGGGGAATCAAATCTATGTCTGCTGGATGTATACCAAGCTCATTCACAGCTCTATTCTCTAACCTCTAGGTTATACTGCCAGCTTTTAAGAGGGCTTAGACCAGAAAGACTGCAGGCAGTACTGGAAATCTCGGAGATGGTGACAACTTGTGAGATGGGATTGGAGAATGTGGTGGTAACCTATAATAGTCTTTTTGCCGAGGCCTTTGAATTTGTAGCACCTAATGTACCCATGTATAACCCCAGATCTCACACTTAGGTCTCCCATGGTTTGATGGGAAGCTTAGGGAGATGAAACCCAGCAGTCAAAGGTTAGAGCACTGTTGCAGGAGGTCCAGGGCCCAGGAAGACAACTTGACTTTGATGATTCATTATGAGGAATATCAAAGGGCAATCTCCTGTAAGAAGGCAACATTTCTGTTCAAGAATATTGTGGCTCAGAAGAAGTGACCAGCTCAGCTCTTCTGTACTGTGGATACATAATTAAACCCAACCAGTCTTTAACCAATAAGAGTGGGTTCATCAGCTACATGTGAAGAGTTAATTTGAATCTTTTCAGACACAGTGTCCTCTATTCAGGCTAGGATCTCTCTAAGCAGGCTGTCATAACCCGGTAGAGTTGAGTCTGCACCTCTTGGATCACTCAGCTGTACTGGGGAGAGTTTTGGCCAATTATGATGGAAGATGTTTGCAAGGTGATTTTGGAGCTGTGGCCTACTTTTTGTGAACTAGACCCAAGTTGCATGTGTCTATTGGTGACCTGTGTGGGGTTTTGGAATTGGTGTTTGTTGGAATAATTCAGTGCTTCCTTTTGGGGGTGGGATCTTTCCGATGGCTTTAAAAAATGCACTGGTTTGGCCCCTTCTGAAGAAATCATCTTTAGACCTGGATAGCGTCTCCTCATGTGATCATCTGATGGAGTATGGTGGGCTCATTCACGTGGCCATCTTCTGGTTCGAGTCCTACCTCAGAACCACAATGCAAAGGATGGTAACTTGAACTTTTTCATCATCCCCAATGCCCATGTTCTGTGGCATGCCACAGGGTTTGGTCCTCTCACCTCTGCTGTTCACAGTGTGCATGCTACCCCTGGGGAGGATTATTTGACAGTACAATCTGGGTTTCCACTACTACATGGATGATACCCCGTTGTATCTGTTTTTTGCACCTGGGACACTTGACACTGTCAAGGTGCTGAATTTGTGCCTGGTTGATATTCACAAGTGGATGGAATCTAGTTAACTGAGACTTAACCCCGACAAGACTGAGGTTTTTGAGATTGAGCCTGGTTTAGTGGTGGGTGAAGTGCCTAAATTTGCTATGTATAGTATTTCATGTAGAACCCGAATTTCGCCTACTACTCCAGAAAGCGAACTGAATAACTATGCAGCTCAAAGTATTGTGAAGTTCCCATTATTCTCTATGGACCTTGCATTATTTTGCCTTGTTTTCTAGTTACTTTGTGTTACTTCGCCTTGTTTTTGTACTCTTTAAGGCAAATTTTGCAATGAATCATGGGATATACGGTCACATGGGCTTTATGTTGTCTTACATAGCTTCAGTTCATCATAGCGTGCGTAGTGGAAAGCTGGAGACAGTTTGCTGTCAGAGCTTTGAAATTCAAACCCTCTAAAAACCTTTAAAAATGCCTTTTAGCCACATAATTTTGTGACATTTAGTAGATCAATTGTAGTAAACCATGATGTGGTTATATCATTGAGCATTTATTGATGTTCTGTGAATATCGAATGTTAATTTAGTTGATTCAGTCTCTGTACTGAGAGACACTGTAGAAGTGTGCTTCAGGGGAGGTGCTGATCTGTGGTGTAGAAGGGAGTGCAGTGAGAAAGGCATTTTTTCCAACCATTTTTGGCTATTGTTTTATTATTTTTGTGTTCAGGTAGACACAGTACAACTTCACTGAATTGTTTATAAATATTTTCTGTTTGCCGGGCAGTTTTTCAGTCTTTTTACAGGACTGTCTGTGTTGTACTGAACAAAAAAAGTTTCTGGCCAAGATATTCAAAGGGTTGTGCTTGGCGCACAGTGCACCATGCTACTGTGCACCACTGATGCACCCCTGTTGCGATATTCAAAGGAAAAGCAAGAGCACAAATCCCGATGCACCGGAGTGCATCAGTAATGTATGCAGGCGCAGGTGGGCGTTCCCATGCATAACCTGCACATCCTGATATTCAGCCCGGGATGTGCAGAGCCATGCATGCACAACCCCTACCTGTGCCAGCACAAAGTTACGCCCCAAAAAAAAAGGAACAACTGATGGCCACCCACAGGTGAGCTGCCGCATTGCAGGGTGCCACACGGCAGATGCCACCTGTGGGTGGCCACCAGAGCTCCAGCTGCACCAGGCGGCACCCCCCATGCCTGATTGCAGGCATCTGTGACAAAGAATAATACACTGTCCTATATCCCTGGTGGTCCAGTGGACCGCTATGTGCCCGATCGCGGGAATCTGTCAAAAAATAGAATAAGTTCCTATATCTCTGGTGGTCCAGTGGACTGCTATGTGCCCAATCGCGGGCATCTGTCCAAAAAGTGAAAACTGTCCTATATCCCTGGTGGTCCAGTGGACCGCTATGAGCCTGATCGCGGGCATTTGTAAAGCAACATATTCCAATATCCCTGGTGGTCAAGTGGTACCCCCAACCCGCCCACTGAGCCCCACTGCCCCACTACCCCCCGGTCAGCTGGTGGGCGGCAGCACCCAACCCACCTGCCGCCCCGCCGCCCGCCGATTGACACCTCGGTAGGGCTGCACGCCCGATGGTTCACAGTGTGAGCCAATGGGCATACAGCACCACCGTACTACACATTCCAGATATGTGAATGATTCATTCACATATCTCTGGAGATGTATTTAATATGGAAGCTGCATGCCCATTGGCTCCTTGCCTGAACATCGGCGTGCAACTGCTTGTCAGTCGGCAGGCAGCGGCTGGCGGGCAGCAGGCGGGTGGGTGCTGCCGCCCGCTGGCTGACCGGGGAGCGGGCTGGTGGGGCCCAGTGGCGGGTGGGGGCCTACTCGACCACCAGGGATATTGGAATATGTTGCTTTACAAATGCCCGCGATCGGGCACATAGCGGTCCACTGGACCACAAGGGATATAGGAACTTATTATATTTTTTGACAGATGCCCATGATCGAGCACATAGCGGTCCACTGGACCACCAGGGATATAGGACGTTTTTCTCTTTTTGGACAGATGCCCACGATCGGGCTGTAAGGGGTGTCGGTCCCCGAGGGCTGCTGCCTGGCAGGATGCCAGGCACAAGTCGCTGAGGATTGGCGCACCCTGCATGCAAATGGGGCCTTCATGACATGCAAATGGCCTCATGTGCGCCTTGCATAAATTATGGCCCCATTTGCATGTCAACTTTTGAATATCGCTGGTGCTGTGAATGGCGCAATGGCACTTACGCTAGCGCATCTCCATACTCCACTCTGGCCACTTGCGCTTGGCACAGTGCCACTGCGCCATGCACACTGGGGGTGGCCAGGGTGCGATATTCAATGCTGCTGAGCCATGGCACAGCTCCGTTGAATATCACCCAGACCACACCCTGTGCAGCCAAGTTGAGCTGCGCCCAAGCTTGTGCCACAGCCTGGTGCAGTTTGATTATCTGGCCCTCTGTGCCTAACCTTTAATAAGTGTGCATGCTGTCAATTGATATGCATTTCATTGCAGCATTGCAATAGCAGTACTCTGAATTTCTAAGCCTGTCTGCAATTTATTTCCCTGCTTCTGTGTAACTAGGTACTGCATCCTTCCCCCCCCATCAAAACAAGGTATTGTTTTATGACTATCGGCTTTTTGAAGATTTGTTAAGGATTCAAGGGCAGGTATTGTGTTGTGCCTGTGCAGCTGCCTTTAGTGTTTTGCTTCCCAGCCACTCAAAAGTGCTGAAATATCAACTTCTTGTAAATTGTGTCATCTGAAAAAATACCTGCAAAGAGACAGTCAGGCAAAGCAGTTTCTGGCTGTGGTGCTGCTGCCAAGAAGACTATTAGCAGTGGAAGTTGTTGTGAAGATGAGTTAGGTTCATCAGGGGCTACCAATGGTAGCAGTGCTAAGAGTGGTCATGGCCATGGTAGTACACAGCAGAAGAGAAAGGAAGTAGTTGGTGCAAGTAAAGGGATTTGTCCAACTATATTTTTCACAGCAAAATCAGTTGCTTCAATGCTGGTTGGAGATGGTGTTGTTCCTGCTGTTAGTAAAGTTAGTGAGGGCATGGTTGATAACAACATGAGTATTGCTACAAGTTCAATCCTGTTAAACTTATCATGTGGAAAAAGTGTTGTTGAATCTGCAGACTCAAGTGCAAATGATGTCCCACTACCTACAGCACTTGAACATGATTCTGATCATGATGATGACTCAGTCTAATGTTTTCACGGATGTTGAGGATAGGCCATCCAAACATTCAGACATTGATGAAAATAGTGTGGCTGATAATATTGAGGCTGCTGTTAAACTTGGAATATCTCCACAGGAGGACACCCTCCAAAGTGAATTATTGGATGATGATTATGATGATGATGCTAGCGACCTCATTTGGGAACCAGAAAAAAAGAAAGTGAAGATGGCTATTTGTAAACAGTCTGTTAGTCAATCGCCCCCTCCTCAAAGTTCTGCTGTAGCTGTATCTGTTGATGATGACCCTGAATTAATAGTCATAGATTGTGATGTTCAGTCAAAGTCCAATTGAGCACAACAGCAGAAATCATGCATTACATCCCTCATTTCATTGCCACCAAAAGTGCAGTTACATATGCAGCAGCAGCACCAGCAGCAACATGTGAAGAGTAGGGCATCCAAAATCCCTAGTTTGGGATTTTTTTGTACAAGATGGCAACAGTGAAAAAGTGGCAATCTGCCAGCTTTACCAAGTGCATGGGAAGCATGGTAAAAAGGGTAGCCACTTGGGCATATTCAGCTGAAGAGCAGGCACATGGCACTGTGTACTTGGCACCAGAGGCAGCTAATGCCGAAGTTGGGCATTCACCCTCAGCCATGTTAGTGAGCATGGTATCCCCTTCCATCAGTGTAAGATGCCATGTTGGTAAAAGTGGTGAAATAACACCAGAGGATTACTACAGGCATGAGGAGGATGATGATTTGGAAAGTTCAAGCAGTGGTTAGATAGGAGTGGCGGTCCATGTAGTAATTCTACTACATCAACCCCTTTGCTTATAACAAGAAAAATAACCACATGTATTGACTTGTCACCTATGCGCCCACCATCACATATCCAAGGTACCCCATCCATGTCAATTAGTAGAGCAGAGCTAGTTGGCATGCCACATGTAAAGCAAATGAACAATGCAGCCTTCACTGCACAGCCTTTTTGAGAACAACACTAAATACCCACCTAATCATGCAGATGCATGTGAACTAAATGCTTCCATAGCAGAAATGCTGGCAATTGACCTTTTGCCATTTTCCTTTGTGGAGAAGGTAGGCTTCTGGCTCTTTGTGCATGCACATGTCCTAAATGGAAGGGCCTGTCCTGGACAAACTTTTCCACCTGTGCTGTCCCTGAGTTATAGCGGATGGTGACAGAATCTGTAAGACATGCTCTTCAACATTTGCATCACCTTACATTCACTTAAGCATGGATATGTGGACAAGCGGGCAGTTCCTATCTGTGTATTACTGCACATTGGGCACAGCTACCTGGGGTTGCCTATGATGGTTGGATGGGAAAGCAGTGTAGTAAGTCAGACTGTGGTGGTGGAAGCAACCCTCATGGCATTAGACAGCATGCCACACTTGCAGTACACAGTGTAGCAGGGTTCCACATAGGCGAACACATGCTAGACTTGCTACTGACAAAAAATGATGAGTGGCTGCACCCCCTGTCCCTAAAATATGGCGTCATAGCTAGTGATAATGGATCAAATATTGTGAAATGCATCAGCAGTGGTGGCCTTGTGTGGGTTCCCTGTATGGCCCACTGTCTAAATTTGGTGGTACAGGAGTTTCTGCAATATGCTGAAATAAAGTAAATGCTGACTGCTGCATGTTGCATCTGTGCCCACTCTGCACTTTGAACACTGACTTCCTGCCTATTTAACTGTCTCCCTGAATCATGTGACCTGCAGACCTGCAGAGACAGTCAGGCATGTGGTCAGTGGCCTGTTTTTTAATGACTTTGCTTTATCAAACTGTAACTCAAAGTGAAGTCAAGGTGGACAACGTGAAGTGAGGCAAAGTAAGATGAATTTCAAGTTTTTATTGGACAATTCACGTAGTGCTACCCAAATTCAAAGTGGACCACTTCGGGTGCGCTTCGTCTGCAAATTAAAACTTTGCTGCATCTCTAGCCTGGTTAGGGAGAAAGCAGAAGTAGTCATGGAAGAGATGGAACTTTGGCTGGGATTGTACAGGCAGTTGGTTTCTGTAAAGGTGAAAAATGTATGAGTCACATTTGATGATCAGCTGACTCTGGAAGCTCAAGTGTTTGCTGTAGCGAGGAATGGCTTTTACCATCTTAGGAACATCAGATAATTAAGTCCCTTATCCCTCCTGAGGGTCTTCCAGCACTTGTGCATGTGTTTGAGATGTCTGGGCTGGATCACTGTAATGTGCTCCACCTCGGGGTAAAAAGAAGTTCCCTATGACATTTGCAGCTGGTGCAGAATGCAGTGACCAGGTTGCTTATTGGCCTTTCATGGTCCAGTCATGTGACCCCAATCATGCATGACCTGCAGTGGCTGCCTGCAAAGTGGCATGTTACCTTCAGGGTTGGTATACTAACCTATAATGCACTACATGGGTTGGGTCCTGGCAACCTGTTAAAGTGTCTGCACCATCTCCAGTCCTCGTGCTCCCTTCACTCCACTGAGAAGGTCTCCACTCAGTCCAAAGGATATGGCTGAAATCCTCAGAGGATTGTACATTTGAGGTGCTAATCGTGTGCTGCAGGATACTCTGCCTAGGGCACTGAAAGAGCCTGGTGGCCTTTAAAAGAGGGTTAAAGGCATACCTGTTTAGATAGGCCTTCAGGGAGCATAACTCGCACCCAGTATCTATTGTGAAGCATCTGCTGTTTAAATTGTGTTGACTGTAATTTATTTCTATATTTTACGGTTGATGGTTTTCTTTTTAGTTATTTCTTTATGTATTTAGCGTACTGTTTTATTTCTTTTTTTTCCACTTATCCTTTTGGCCCTCCAGCTTGAAACTCTCTCAGGCCACTACTCTCATCAACTCGCTCTACCATCCGCTGTGTTCCCCTTGACATCTTTAAGTTCATCTCAGTTCCCCGGGTTGGGGGACAGCAACCCAGAGAGACCGCAAGGGGCAGTGGCAGGGAACCAGCTTTGAATGTGTGGCGGTGGCACTTGTCAGAGCCATCACCTATCCAGGCTGGAGGGGTATTTCTCTCCTTTCTCTTCCTGTAGGTTCCTCCCCCCCCATGTGCATGGTGCACATCTGATGCTATGACACATGGCAACCCTGCCTGTGTCAGCCACGCTCCCTTATGTGCAGCTCAGACACTCTGTGGTACCCCCAGTCTCCACCAGGGGCTGCCAGAGTACCGAGCAGTCCCATGCCCTCCCCCAGGAGAGGAGAGCAGCCCAGCAGGTGCTCAATCCATCTCCCTCCCTGCCAACACCCGATCTTGCTCCTGAACTCTGGTCGCCTTCATGGCGTGAGGTGTGGCATCCAGTGCCTCAACCCTCAGTACCACTGGGCCAGAGTGTACTGTATTATTACCTGCCCATCTTCACCTGTACAGCACCCTGAGCCTCCAGGAAAGAGTTCCTTACAAATAAATTTACTAATACTATTACCTTGCTTTGCTCAATTACTGTCATTTGTTGATTACTTGTCTTGTACTATCCCAGACCGTTCCTGAAACTAGGCATTCAGTTATTTAGCCTACTTACCTGGTTACCAAGAAGCAAATAAATAAATAGTTTCAAGACTGTTGTTAATCCCATTATTTGAGTCTAATGTACAAGTTTATTCATTTTAGTTGAACTCAGCTAAATACACAGAGCATCTTAGAAAATTGCTATATTTTGGAAAGTTTTTGTACTACATAAAATGAACTAGTTTACATAATTTCGTGAGCAATTATATTCAGGAAACCCTTGAACTTCTTTTCAGTTTAGTTATTGGCTTTTTGTTTGGGGTTATTAAGGTAGTATCTTAGAATCTAAAGGGACCAATTGCAGAACTGCCGAGCAGATATTATACTGCTACAAAAAACTCTCCTTATACCACAAGAAGCTAAGAAACTATATAGATGATGGGTCTCCCACATAGGATTTAGTAGTTTTAATAGTATGAAAAGGGGTACCGTGACATTATTCAGGAGGAACATAAATTTCACACCTGACCAACACACAGATGACACTGAAGAAGATACCACATATTTTCTGGAGCTTTCTCTGGTCAAAAAGTAATTATCTGTAATATGTATGCCCCCAACTGAGATCAGGCTACTGTACATTTTTTGCTGATATGCCTTTGGAATTGAGTAAATCTACTGACCATGACATTATTTTTTTTGGGGGGGGGCATAAATGAAGTGGTAGAGCCATTCCTTCAGAGCAATAAACAAACAATTAATATGATCAGCTCAAAAGTCTCTCAATAACTTGAGTAATCACTTGGCCCTGATAGATACTTGACAAATAGTACATCCACAGGGCCAAGATTATTCATTCTTATCTTACAGACACCTGACACACAGCAGAATCATTATAGCTTTTTCTCTCAGAGCATAAACAATAACATATCTATTGTAGATATACTGAAGGTAGATGATATTAAATAGAGATGACCCTAAAACTAGAACTTTTAGGTGGAAGTTTAATACTTTACTGATGAAGGATAAAGCCTTCTGTAAATGGATACAGGAGAAAGCAAACTTTTTTTTTGTTATTGAATTACAATAAGGAGGTGTCCAAAGTATGCTTATGGAATTTGTTCAAGGCATTCATAAGAGAGAGGATTGTGAGATTATTTTTTTTTTTTTGCCTCTAAAAAAAAAGTACAAAAAAACATCTGAAAGAGAAAACCTTGGACTTACACAGTTTGAAGAGTCCTTTAAAAAATCCTCTTATTAGAACCTATTACTCCATTGTATAACCTTGTTAAAATTTGAAATTACCATGATTGTATCTGCTAAAGCAGAACATACCTTTTTTAGACTGTGGAAAAAAACCTTTTATGCTCTTGGCATACAGGCTAAAGAAGCAACAAAACAAAAACACAATATATGGGTTTAGAAACTGTATAGAGGAAAATGTTGTCTATGTATAAGGAAATTAATTGGGAATTTCAGAAGTCTCATAGCATATTGTATGCCAGCACAGGCAAAGTAATGTACAACGAAATTGGGATATGCTAGAAAATCTAAAGTTCACCCAAACTAAGTAATGATGATAGAATTTTTCTCAATAAACCAATCATCTCAAATGAAATAGAAGAGTCACAAAACGTCTGGCCCAGATGGCATGGCATGAGATCTGAACTATGTAAAACTCTCAAAACAGATATATAGGCAGACATCTTTTAGACATATTTATTGAATCTAAAACAACAAACACACTAGTTCCATCTGTGAATGCATCATCCCCAAAAAAGGAAAAGATCTAGACTTTGCAAGTTACAGGCCAATTTCCATACTTAAGCAGGACAATAAAATCTTCACCAAAATCTTAATGTAAGGATTCAAAATATAGTTGATAAACCGCTGTGGAAAGGATAAGGTGGGATTTTATTTATTTTTTATTTATAGATGATTCAGAAGTACCTTTGAGTCAAGGACTCATTTACCAAGGTTCCATATCACAATTGGCAGTGCAATACAACATTAGTGAAGTTTCAGTACAGGACATGGACATATGGATTACAAAATTCAGTATAAGACTAACAGTCAAATTAGAAATAACTTCATTACATTAACTCAGGCAGCTTAGTACATAGGGACTAAGATATGGAGACAAACAACACAAGTTAGGATACCCAGTGGATGGGGTGGGTGTAAGCTGGCCAGGGGCCATTGTCAGGAAAGAGAGGAGGTCAAGGTAGGGTTAAGTGGCAGTCGCAGGGGTTTGAGGACTAGAGGTGGTCCCTGAGAGAGGTTTTGAAGGGGCCAATTTGGTTTTCATTTGTGACTGAGCTAGGCAACACGTTCATCCAGGATGGGGCCTTGTAGCTAAAGGGTCTTTGAAATTAATTGGGAGGTCTGATAATGGGGAACCACTAGAAGCTGCTTGCCAGTTCTATGGGTGATTTTTTTTGAGCTGGAGTCAGGTGTATAACTGAGGAGAGTCCCAAGGGGGGGAGACTGAGGATGATCTTACTAGCCATGAGGCAGGTATGGAACCTGATCCTGTTGTCCAGGTTAAGCCAACTGGTGGACCTGTAGAGAGAACAGGTATGAATGAGGCAGTCACAGACAAGGATAAGGCGACAGGCTTTGTTTAGGGAGACCCTAAGCCTGGAGAGGGCTGAGGTGGTTGCAACTCTGTATATAAGCATACCACTGTCAAGGAGGGATAGGACCGAGGATGAGACAGTGAGCTGGAGGGCATCAGGGTTAAGGCAATGTTTGAACCAATACAGTATGCCGATTCAGACATTAAGGGCAGTGGACAGTTGATGGATGTGTTGGTGGAAGTTAAGGGCTGGGTCAAGGGTGATGCTCAGATATTTAAATGAGTCCACTTGTTCAAGAGGAGACCGATTGACAGTTAACATTTTGGGACACAGGTCCTTGCAGGTATTCTATGGGTGTGAGAAATACATGACCTTAGTTTTGTTGTAGTTTAGTATAAGGTGTGGGGTGGAGAACCATTCTTTGGCTTCACTGAAGGAGGATTGGAGGGAATGGTGAAGTTGAATGGGGTCAGGATTGGAAGAGTATAGGACAGCATCATCAGTGTATAGGATTAAGTTGCCAGAGTAGGTCGAGGGAAGGGAGCTGAGGTAGAGAGTGAAAAGCAGGGGGCCGAGGATGGAGCCCTGGGGTACTCCTGAGCAGACTGGAAGCCTGTTGGACAGGGTGGTACCAATTTTGACCTGCTAGGACCAGTCTGACAAGTAGTCAGTAAACCAGCATAGAGCGTCTTGGGGAAAACCAGTGGTGGAGATAGTGGTCAGTAAGATGGAGTTATTAATAGTGTCAAATGCTTTAAAGAGGTCAGTGAAGATGGTGCCAGTGATATGGCCTCTGTCTAAGGTGGTGTGGATGTGTGTGGTGAAATCCAAGAGGGCTGCAGTAGTACTATGGCCCTTGTGGAAGCCATGCTGCTGCTTACAGAGTAGGTCATATTTATTTAGGTGGTCAGTGAGCTGATCAGAGACAATGTACTCCAACAATTTGTTAAAGGAAGATATGTTCAGGGTGTTTGACAGTTTGAAATGGGACTACATGGACAGCATATTACACAAATTTGCAACCGGTGAAGATTTTTGTAAATAGGTACAGGCATTACATCATGAGTCGACAACAACAGTAATAAATGGTTTAATTTCAGAGCCATTTAAAATATAAAGAGGAACATGTCAAGGGTAGCCACTTTCCACTTATTTGTTCATTTTTGTCATTGAGCCCTTAATTAGGACAATAATGACAGCTGCTGACATTTGTGGGGTAGATACATGTAAGATCTACCATCAAATTTTAACATATGCTGACAACTTTTTGGTCACTTTAAGTCAACCAATTGCCTCCATTACCAGAAATAACAGGTGCAGAAGGGAATCAGTGATGTCTCAGGCAATCAAACTATTGTTCCTTGTTCCTTGAGCCTGGAACAACTTGGCAAACACGCATCAAATAATGAGCTCAAATAACTTTGTCTATAGATTAGTAATGATCATTGTAAAATGTGGCACCTAAGTTTAATTCCATATTCTTAAAAGATATAAGAGGGGACATGGACAATTGGAAACTGCTTAATTTAACAATATGGGGGAAAATTCATATATTAAAGAAGGTAGTTGCACTCAAGCTGTTCTGCCTATTTAAAACATACCACTTGCTTTGAGCAAAATATTTCTTGCCAAACTTGACCAAGTAGCTGGAACTTTCATATTGAGAAATAACCCACCAAGACTAGCACTAATTTCAGAGCAACAACTGTTATGGGTTGGGGGGGGGCAGGATTTACCAGCCCTGGTGGGAACGATACAGTTTAGCATTCAGTTTTAAACAACCAGTTCTACATTTTCAGCTAGAAGTTAGATGCAGTCTGCCACTGTGGTATGAGAAGGAAATAACATAGAAACATAGAAACATAGAATAACAATCCTAAAAACTTTAAAATTGACAGATTTGGCCTTCTAGCCAGTTCCAATGTACTTAAAAAATAACATTTGCATTACAGGAATGTTGAGATCACTAAAAAATATTAAACATTTTTAACCTTGTAACTCCACCAATAGAATATATACCCCCATGGAATGGTGTAGAAATCCCTTACAAGGTAAAACTAAAAGATTTTGGATGGAGCAAATTGGGCATTCAGAGAGTAATTGATTTAGTAGACTGCCACAAGTACACTCTGCTCTTTTAAAGAGTTGAGAAGTAAATATAAAATTCATCATTTCCAGTTTTGTATCTTTTTATAGTTGAGAGCTACTCTCTAACAGCATTTTACAAGCTATGACTTTACCTGATGGCTCTGACTGGAAACATCTAACGTGGCACTACTTAAGAAGGGAGGTATTTTTACATATAAATTACTAACTCAAAATTATCCTAACCTCACTGCACATGCAAAAATAAAATGGGGATATTAACTTAGTAATCAATTATCTGAGTAAGAATGGTCTTCTTGGGTGAATGCACACTTATGTAGCAAAGACATTCAGAGTAAATTTGTACAATATTAGATCCTGCACTAGTTTTACTATATTCACCAGGAATAAATGGGTATTTTCCCAAATGGGACATGCTGGAGATGCCACTTACAGCATCCAAATCTAGAACACATAACAATTGTTATCCCTGCTCATGTTTCATGAATAAAAAGATACTACTACTACTGCTACTACTACTACTACTACTACTACTACTACTACTACTACCACCAGGGCTCCAGATAAGATTTTTTAAGAAGTGTACTGTACCCATTTTGAAAGTGAGGTGAGTAAACTTCAGATGTGTACAGGTGTCTGTACAGAGTGGAGTGAGGAGCACATTTTTAAAAACAATGTAGGTTATTTTTAGATAAGAACTGATCAAGTGCCAACAATGCTTCAGATACTGTTGGCAAGTAGGAGTAACTTACTCACCAGTTTTAAAATATAGTGAGTAGAACAAAATTAAGATACATGCAAGTGTTGTGAACCTGTAAAAAAACTGCTCCTTTTGAATCACCAGTTATGTTATGAAGCACTATTGTTTGGAGCGTGGGGTATTTACAAATGTTAGATTAGTATAGATACTCATTGAAACGGTTTCTGAAGAGTATTTCCTAAAATGGGGTGAGTAAAATAGGTTGGTACTCCCCTTATTTGGATCCCTGACTGCTACTACAACTACATGATATGGAGCAGTCCTAGAATTTAAAACTTTTGGTTAGAAATATAAAATATTTGTTTTAAAAAAAGTAGCGGACAACATATTACTTTAGATCGGGCTCTGTTTGTTGTAAGCACAGCACCAAAATCATTGCATTTATTAAAGTCACAAAAGTTATGGATACTCTGACCAGCTTTTGGAGTAAAACATCTCCTGTTAGGACAGTGGATGTCAGATAGAGTGCCCCAGTTACAGGAATGGTTTAATTCATGAGTGGGGTGGCTAGAAATGAAAAAAAGTATTCTCTTTCAGATAAGCTTAACACTTTTGAAGAAATCTAGTTTCCTTTCCTCAATCAGTGTAAGATTTTAAGGACAACTGTATAAAAAATGTTAACTGCTCGTACAGCATTCTGATCTTGTGAGTAAAAGATTACAAATATTGAAATAGCTATTGCAATGAAACGTACAAGTTAATATGTCAGTTCATTGTTCATGCAGTAGTTCTGGAGATGATAGTTGACTTCACACATTGCATTTGTTATAATTGTTAAATCTAAATAAAATAACTTTTTTAAAATAAAAAAACTGAAACTATGTTTGTAATTGTTTTCAAATTTATATAAATATTTATGGCTTGCTTGTGTATGCATGTGTGTAACTTGTGTGAGTGGCACAGTAACACATCTGAAAAAAGGCTTTGTCCTGAGAATGCATCCTGTCTAAAATAGATGTGCTTCCCTTTGGAACCCCACCCCCTTCACTTGGTTTACCTAACATAGTGAATATGCCTGATGGGGGTCAGCTGGCCTAGGTTACTTCTGTGCCTAGGGGTATCTAGATGGAATATTCAGCTTGCCAGGAGCCCCTTGCAATCAATAACCATTGTGACTAGTTAACCCTTTTCTCCTTCTTACGAGACACCTGCATTAGGTCTTAAAGGGACACTGCCAACCTGTTTTTCAGCACATTATTTCTAGTTGAAACCCTACATTTTATGATTGCTTACCCTCTCTAAAATTCATTGATGTTGCTGTTTGTTTTGTCTGTCTCCTTGCTTAGTAAAGCTGAAATGCATGGCAATGTATATTAATAAACAACCTTGTTTTTGTTTACAATCCTGGTTTTGTTCTTACTGCATACTTCTTGAGCATTAGAAACACCCCCAGAAAGTGCAGTCACTCATGAGGCAGTAGCCTCCTAAACTCCCACTGCATTATGAGGAGCTAGGTTGTTTTGTGGGTGTTCCCATGTTCAGGAAAGATGCATTTGGAGTTGATCAAGGAATGTAAACAAACCTGCTTTAGTGTGATAGCGCCAGTATGTTGGGCAGTCTGTTTTTTACTTTAAAAAAAAAAAAATAAGAATCAGAATCAAACTACCAGCTGCATCAACAATCTTTACACAATTTTGGCAATCATAAAATATGTTTTTTTAAACTAGGGACATTTTGAGACCTAAGGGGGTTGACAGTGTCCCTTTAAAGTCAATGTTCATAAACAGTCTGACCCAATAATTTGTCCTCAGCTCTCCTTTTCTAGAGGCACAGTGTTACATGGGGCACAGCAGTTAATTCATCTGGTCATGCAAATCCAAATCAATTCAATATTCATACACTTAATTGCAGTACTTTGAGTATTTGTCGAAGCCAGCACCACAGCCTGACCTTTTCAGTTTAACCTTCTCAACTCTCTTAGTTCATGTTATTCCCTGGCCTAGCCAACAAGCTGTGCACTTCCCTGATTCCACCATAGCCGCTGCACTGGAATTTTAGTTCCATTAATTAGTATGACTTTCTTTGCTAGCAATCTGCCAACAATAGGTTCACAAACATGCATACTGAAAGAAGGCATCTGGAGAGTTTTGGGTGGCTCAGTAGGTAGCAAGCTCTCCTCTAGGGTAAGAAGATCAGACGGGCATGGGTTCTAGAACAACAGCAGGTACTTGGAGTAATGCCCATGACTGTAGTGCAGTATGTCGAGGGTACTGTACTGTTGAGGTGATGCCCTTCGGATGAGATGTTACACTGAGGTCCCTTATGCTTTTCTGCAGTCACTGTCTGGACCAGGTGCAAGTAAAATATCTTATGGCACTTATCTGTGAAGAGTAGGGAAATTTTTACTGAAATCGAAAGGACTGTACAATAAAAAACATAAATACAGCAAAGTGAAATCAAAAATCAAGTATATGCAAAAACAGGTGAAATCAAATAGATGCAATAAAAACAAAAGGTACTGTATTTACAGTTTCCCTATAATAATCCAATACAAGAAAAGGGATTTTGAGAAGTTACAGACAAACTTAAAGGGGCAAGGGAGAACAAAAAAAAATCTATACTTTTTGAGCCAGAATCAACACAGGTTTTCCAAAAAGGAAACAGAAGCATAGTCCAGAAACTTAGAAAACCAACAAACAATCATAAAAAAATATTTTTTGTTACCCTTTATCAGCTTTTATTTTTGTTTTATTCTTTTAGCAAGTGGATAAGGCTCACTAGGCACAGGTGCCTGTTTGCAGGGGTGACCTGGGAGCACTGGGGAGGTTAAGTGACTTGTTTAGGGTCACACAGTATGTAAGTGGAGGTTGTGGCAATCAAACCCAGGTCAGTCTGCTGGATGTACCAAACTCATTCACAGCTCATTACTCTAACCTCTAGGCTACACAGCCAGACCCAGCTTACATCACAGGCTTGTCAGAATCAATAATCCAAGGCATATTCTGCAATTGCTCCTTAAGTAAACTGTCTGGAAGGTGTCTAGATTGTGAGATGTGCATACTGTGTAATTCCTTCTCTGTCTTTATAAATAAACCATACAGGCTACACCATATCTGTTGTAAAAAAAAGGCATCTGTTAAACCAGATGTGCCACTTAAAACATGCAAATATTAATTTAAGAGGACTCGGGTTCCATTTTCTCCAATCAGAATTATATTTCCCACATACCAAATCACATACTGTAGTTTATCGATTTAAACAGAGGTACTCCCTGTTTGATTGCTGCAAGATCCCAAAAACCCACACTATATGTGCACTGAAAAATAAGTGTGCTGTAGTTCCCTCTTTATTAATAAACAGAGGCCTTGAACATATTGAACATAGTGCAGTTATCCACTTCAGAGGAGGAGACATAGCTAGGGGTACTAGTCACAGGGGACATGTATCACTCAGCAGAGTGTAGGAAGGTGGCAGCCAAGGCTAATAAGTTGCTGAGGTGCATTGCCAGGGTAATTGCCTCTAGGAGATAGGAAGTCATTCTGCTGCTGTACAGGTTGCTGGAGAGACCTCACTTGGAGTACTGTGTGCAGTTTTGGTGCCCCTATTTAAATAAGGACATCAGACTACTGGAGGGGATTCAGCACATGGTGACAGAGATGATCCTTGGGCAGGGGGACAAACTATATGAGGAAAGACTGGGGGGAGCTCAGCATGTATTCTCTGCAGGTTAGAATGGACCAAATAGATATGACTGAGACCTTCAAATGCTTAAAGAGAATGAATAGGGTTAGTACTGAGGGCATGTTTAGCTTAAAGGGGGAGGGATACAAGGGGACACAGTCTTAAACTGGAGGGTGGAAGATTCAGAAGGGAAATGAGGAGGCACTATTTCACAGAAAGGGAGGTAGTGAGGTGGACTGCACTGCCAGCAGAGGTGATATCACTTGAAATCTTTGGCAGAATTAAGAGGGGGATCTGACAGGGCCAAAGGTGAGGTCAAAACTGGGGGGAAGCTGGGGAGAGGGGAGTTGGCAGAAGGGGCGATTTTAGAAATTAGATGGATGGGCACGGGGTGGGGGCAGTTGCAGTTGATTAGATTGGGAGCTGTGCACACGAGCAGACACATTATACCATATTGCCTGTATCTGCTGGCATTTTCATATGTCCGTATGTTTGTGTATTCTTTCCTTGATTTGCTTGTGCTTCTGATTGAACAGTTAGTCTGCCATGACAACAGAGCCATGTGATGTCCCAATGTTTTGGAGATGATCTGTCATTATTTTACTGGTTTCATAAACATGGAGCCACTTCTGCAGGGCTTTTTCTTTCAAAAACAACAGATTCTAAAAATTGAGCATCCATTACCCATTAATACCATGATTTCCTAGATGTGTCCCTGATTTATCATACTGTAAGTTTTCATGTCTGGATTTTACAAAAAGTTTCTTTAATATAAATTAGTCTTCAATTGGATGAAACATAGAAACATAGAATCTGATGGCAGATAAGGACCACTTGGCTCACCCAGTCTGCCCATTTCCCTACCTAATGGATAAGCTGCAGATCCTAGTTAACCAGCAGCCTACTTCTTTCTACCCCAACCCCCTAGAATTGCCTTATGGCTGTCCCATGCATGCTTGAATTCAGTCACTGTTTTTGACTCCACAACCTCCTCCGGAAGGCCATTCCATGCATCCACACCCTCTCTGTGAAAAAAAATACCTTACATTACCTCTGAGCCGCCCCTCTATCTTCAAATTGTGCCCCCTTGTTCTTGCACACCTCTTTTTTTGAAAGATGCTACCCTCTTGGACTTTGTTGATTCCCTTGAGGTACTTGAAAGTTTCTATCATGTCCCCCCTCTCCCTCCTTTCCTTGAGGCTATACATATTAAGCTCCTTTAGTCTCTCTTCATATGTCTTCCGGTGCAGACCCTGCAACATTTTAGTTGCCCTCCTCTGGACAGCTTCCATCTTGTCTATGTCCTTGTGGAGATTGGGTCTCCAGAACTGCACACAGTACTCCAGATGGGGTCTCACCAGCTGTCTGTACAGAGGGATAACAACTTCCTGTTTTCTACTGGTGATGCCTCTCCTTATGCATCCCAGTATCCCCCCAACCCTCCTTACTGCCCTCTCACATTGCTTGCCCACCTTTAAGTCATCTGATATTACTACCCCCAGGTCCCTTTCCATTTTTGTTGTTGTTAGTATCTCACCCCCCATTGTGTACTCTTCCCCTGGGGTTTTGTTTCCCAGGTGCACTACCTTGTACTTCTTAGCATTAAATCTAAGCTGCCATACATTTGAATGCTTTAAGAACAGTGAATCTCCCCCTCTCCCATAGTCTCAACCAGGTTTGACAGTTATGCAGTAACTATGGTGACTATGTTCTGTTTGCTGTATCATGGGCTTAATATTATATTATATAAAAATTCCATACCAAAACACTAAGGGATGCACCATGCCAAAACATTTCTGTATAACGCCTCGATAGGTAATATTCCGCATAACAGGATTTAAGTGGTTATCCTATAGTGCTTGGAAAAAAAAAAACACTTAGTAGGGTAGCTTCCAGAGCACTAGGGGTGGAAAAATCTGACTAACATATGTAAAACGGGTATCAAAAAAGTTTTAATTGTAAAACCTCTCTTCTTTTTACCCATCTGCCACAGTGTGCAACCTTCATTTTCCCTGTACTCAAGTTTGTTTCCCCTTTTAACTTTACTAGATCCCTCCTCCTCCCAAATTTGATTCCTAAACTTGTTATGGGTTCCATGGTCAGTTGGATTCCTGCCACTGAACTAGGCTGAACAGTTGAATAGGACCCCTCCCAAGAATTTAACTGTGCATTTCTACAAATTTAGTGAACCACTAGGAAAGAGGTCAAATAACCGGAACCATCTTATTGCTTGTTGGGCAGAAGTAGAGTCATTTACCAACAGACACGCATCTATGTAAGCTAATGTTTTGTATGTCATTGTACCTTCATCATTAACTGGGGCCAGAATCAGAGGGTTTTCCTCAATTCTGTGTACAAGGGGCAGACATAAAACATAAAGAATGGGACTCTGCATTTATTCCTGCCTAAAATCTCTAGAGATTTAGCATGCTGTGCCTCGCCATCCATTTATATAACCAGTGTAACGTGCACTGCATCATATAAACAGCTTAACCAACTAATACATTCTAGGAACATCAAAGAGATCAAAAACAAACCATAGGTAGTAATGTTAGACTTGATCAAAGGCGGCATGTTACTTTGATCTAAAGAAAGCAAAAAAAAGATAAAAAAATAGACTTTCTGTCTATGTGACTTCTTTCCATTATCTCCCATAATAGCAGTAAGCGATCTTGAATTGCCCTACTGGGTACCATGCATGACTGTGACTGGGCTATATGATGCCCTGCAATTTGAAGTAATCTGGATATGAATATTATTGACAGAATGTAAAAATCAGTATTTAAAAATCATATTGGTCTCCAATTAGCGTGGCTCTGTTGGTAGCACATCCGCCTCTGGACCAGAAGGTCATAGGTTCTCGTCCCACACCCAGCTTGGGCTTACATCTACAAAATTGCTGGCATCTGAGTGCAGTATTAGGGGGGTGCTGTACTGCTGGGGTGTGCCATCCTTCGGATGAGATGTTAAACTGAGGTCCCTGCTACCCATCCTGGTTCTGTCCTGTTGGGTGTCCAGGTGTAAGTAAAAGAACCCAGGACACTCTTTGCAAAGAGTAGGGAACATTCCCGGTGTCCTGGCCAACATTCCCCTTCCCATAAACTGGTTCATGCAATTATCCAGGCTGTGTGTGAGTGATGATGTGCAATATGGCTGCCACTATACAATCAGTCACTTCACTGTCAGTCTAGCATTGCTTGTAAAGTGCTTTGGGATACACTGTGTACGAAAAGTGCTATATAAATGCTGATTCTTCTTTTTCAATTAGATAGGTACCCTTTGTCCCCCTTTTTTGTGCAGAAAAATTAGAAGTCCATCCTTCATACTATATGGCATATAAGTATTTTGCAGAATGAAATTATATACTTCTGTTAATTCTGTGCTAATAGCTGGGGCTAATACTTTGTACAGTTCACAGATTAACCCATCTTATCCCAGTGCTATATTAGTATTCAGAATACAATAGTTGAAATTACTTCTGCCTCTGATGTGTCTTCAATAAGTATTGGTAAGTTTTCCTCGCAAATTTTAAGGGTAATTAAATTAGAAACAAATTTTCCCTTGCAGAAGTGGAGATAAAACTTAACATTTTTTGAATGTACTCTGATACTGGTGGTTACGTGTGACATAGATCTTTCTGAAGTTTACCTTGGTGATCATATAACCCTGCATAACTTTCTTTGCTAGTCGAGTTACATTGGTTTTGTGTGGACAAAGTTGAAGGTATTTCCTATGCGTCCCAAAGCATTGTTTCATCCACGTAGATATGCAGATGATAATGTGGCATATCTTGTTTAATGTTACAAATTTGCTTTCTGTGGTCATCCCCTGTTTCCATGGCAAGTCAGCACAATTTCAGCAGTTGATGACAATTTAAGTATTGAAAATACTGTGATTGTTTCTCTCATTTTGCCCTGTTTCTTAAAAAAGGATACTAAATCTATTTTTGTTTCTTCCCACCATTGAAGGGGATCCTCATAACATGCCACAACATATTTTGTGGCATATATCAGTTTAGCTAAAGATGTACATGCAACTGTATCATTTAGTAATGAATAATTTAATTTTCAGATGCCAGGGCAAAAACACTGCACAGAATTAGATCCTAGTTTAATTTTGACTAACCAATGGTCAGAGAATGCAAGGGGACATACAGAGGCAGACTCAAGGGAGATTTGTGGAGAGAGAAATAGGAAATCAATCCTTGTTGCTAAATGTCCTTTAAAAAAAGTAGGACCCCTTTCCGTTAGTATGTTTAAAATAAGCACCTGATAGTCCAACTGTTTTTATAAGGTCTCCTTAGAAGGCAATGTCACAAAACACCTTAGTGGTTTTTGCACCTTATTCTAGAGTGGAAAGCCCACAATTAATGTCACCACCTAAAATAATTGGTTTCAGTGTAAAAAGCTCAGTGGTCTGCAAGGCTAAGGTGCTAGTTCCTTACCTTCTGCCACACCAGTGACCTGGGTTTGGGAATGAACTCATGTCATTAGGCATCAGTCGGGGCAGAAAAGGATTTGAGTGCAAGCAACAGCTCTCCTCTCCCGGGGTAGGGAGGCATGTTTGCTTGTCTTTAGACTGCCACCAGGTGGAAGCCTGGTAGTGATGCAGCACAGGTGGCAAAATAGGGAGGGCGCTGTGGGGAATGCCAGATGGCTGTGCTTCCACACACTAGTCTGATGCTTCACAGCAAGGGGCAGCAAAAAAAAAAAAATGGAATGTTGGGGGCTTCAGGAATCACAGCTTACCTATCCCTGAGGCTGCACCATCACCCACAGCTCACTGTTGGTCTGCCTTGCATTACTGCACTAGAGGGGACAGGATGAATCTCCTTCCTCCAGCTCTGCCACGAGGCAGAATTTGTGGGGAGACCATGGTCACAGTGAGTACTGGAGAAGAGGGAGGTGGGGAATGGGCTGATAAGCCACCCTGGATGAAGAAGTAGAAATTATATATAGGCAAAAAGATATGGCCTTATTACTTTCAATATGTCAATCCTTGCTGCTTTAGTCTAGGGTGCATAAATATTTATTGGGCGATATGCCTGCCCTTGTAATACAATATGTAGTAGTAGGGCAGGCCTGGAGATAAGTCCATTGGTTTGTGCACAACTGTCTCACAGGTGGTGAGCAATAAACTCACCCCAGAACATGGATTGATAGTGAGGGACTAAAATGAGGGGTCTACATACCAAACCATCTTGGCTAGGAGACCTCCAAGACAGCATGCATTCTGGTATTCTGCAAAAATAGAATCTCATATTGCAAAAACTGAAAATTGAAAATGCTGTTGATCTCCTTTTGTTTTTTTGTTGCTTGTTATTGTTGCTGTTTATGTTATCTGCTGCACAAAAGAAGTTAACAAGGAACATCAGAATATTAAAAAAAATCGAAAAGGAATAGCCCCTCCACATTTTTCTAATTTCTTTTTCAGAGCACCCCCCTCTTAGTCTTGCGTTTCCATTTGTTCTTCTTACTAGAAGCATCAATGGTAGCTGCCTTGGTTTCTGAGATGGAGTCTGACTGAGAAGAGGGTATGTAGGAGACATCTGAGTCCTCCTTCGTTTCCCCCTTTGTTGATAGAATTGCAGAGTTTCATACTAGTTCAAAATAGTTACTAAGTCTGTTTTAAGAACTTCTGACTTGGTCTCACTTCAGTTCCTCCTCCTGCTTGTCACCATCTGCAACATATTTGTATACAGTGCGGAGCGAGGACACCTCACATCCATGGGTGATCCCTGTTCTGTATATCTTCAGACTGTACTTCTTGCTCAGTTTGTCATGTCTGTAAAGGGACACTGGATTGGTTGGGAGAGAGTGCTGTGTCTGCTTTTGAGGGGGGGGTCTCTGAAACCACCGCTTTGTCTTTGTTTGTAAGGGTTTTTACAGTAGTGTTGGGTGAAGTGGCTGAAATTCACTTTGTGAAGTGATTCACGGAGTAACATGGAATCCGTGAAGTACCTGCAATGTGAAGCGGGGTACTTCGCGACATAATGGGGAATGCAAAGTCCATTGAAAACAATGATTTCACATTATTCTGCCTTCCACAAATCACTTCTCCACCAATTTTAAGGTGAAGTACATTGAAATCAATGTACTTTGCCTCACTTCACCTTGTTTTTGAGGTCCAAAAGTGAATTTTGCAATGCTTCATGGACTTCCTGGGGCAGGGCAGCAAGATGGCTGCACTGCTGCCTCACCCCGCACTAAGCCAGGAGAACACTTTTCATTTAAAGTTCTTTTTTCTAGCCTCTTAAGTATCTTTTTGCCAGATCATAAATGAAACAGGTTCTATTTTGATATAATGTTGCAGCCTGTGTACCGTCCATGCTATATAGAACGCCATTGCAGTCGGTCGGTGGCCGTTTGTGTTTGGCGTTTAGCGTTTTGAAGTATGGCTGGAAAAGGAAAGCGTAAATGGTTTGGCTGTATTTAATCAGCTGACAGACTGTGAGTTTTTCATGAATTATCAGACCGTAGTACTGGGGTGATCAGACAAGCACTATCGCCAGGGTGCTCTTGATAATGGGCTTGTCCTGGCCCGTCCTGGCCCTTTTTTGGTAAATAAAAATTTTTCGTATTCTGAGGAGGTCCGTTGATACCCCCAGATGTACTGTGCCCAGTAATCAGCTGGACTCTGAAAGAGATGCTTTAATTTTAACTGGTAAAAGAAACAGACTTAAGTAGATCTGAGGTATTCATGGATTTATGGATTTGACTGAAGAAATCGCTCAGCCCTAACAGCAGGATAAATTGTTGAAGTATACTGAAAGAGGAGATGGAAGAAATACAGCTCACATTTTGATTACAGGTGTTTCCTAAGCCTTTAACAGGTGTGCCATGGTTGCTTGAGGGGACTGGAGTGTTTAAATTATTTCTCTAAAGACTGTGTTTATTGCACTTAGGGGAGCGCTATCTCTATTTTTCTTTTAACAGTGCCTCTACATTCACGGAGTTGGCCCGAATAAAGGAGGGAGGAAGATAGATGGCTTGTGGCTGAGACCGAGTCCTGAAATCCTGAAAATGGAATGGTGTTTGGCTTCTGGTCAACAGAATACAAGGTTTGGGGAGTAACTCTGTGAGATTTTGTTGATGGCTTCTCCTGCTAAGAAACGCTTTTCTTTAGTGACTACTGGAAGCACACCTGTGGAGAGTTCCCCCCTCTCTTTAAGGCACTGATTCTACCTTCATTCTAAATACAGGGATAAACAACATGGAGCTATCATGGGCAAAGGACTTCAGGAGCTGGATCTGTCTGCGTAGTGCTTGGCTCCATTCGATAACTGAAGTTTCATATGATAATTAAAACTCCCTTTAGCTGGGGAGTAAATGTACCTTTAAAAGGTGTTACTGTATTGTGCTTTGTGTTTTATCATCTCATATTATCTTTGAATGCCTGTCCGGTTTTATTATTCTGGATCGATGAATGTTAGTGGAACCTCTTTCTTAAATGCTAAACCACGGACCTTTGAGTGATCCCGTATTTAGGGGTCTTGGTTTTGGGTCAGTCCAATTGGTCTAATTTTTTTTTGATTGTATAACATATTTAAATGGAGACATGAGACAAATATTTAAATGTTTTCTCATGTATTAGTAAAATATTACTACTTCTACTGCTTATATTAATATGAGACAAAGTCAGAGTTTGGCATATGCAGGAAATTAATAGATGGGAACCAGGTTATTGAATGTAAGACAGATATGTACAATTATTTGGAAAATCCAGGGAAAGTTATCCTAGTTGGTTACTTATCTTCCTGAACAGCTATTATCAACTGAATAGTGTCAACTGAACTGAGTCGAGTGATAGTGCTTACGACTGAAACTATGAATGATGCCAGAAAATTAAATTACCTAGTATCCGACTGCGGGCTAAGAGCCCCTGAAATGGTGGTAGCAAGACTGAGTGTAGTCCAGTAGAATGCGCCTGACCCAGGGACCCATATAAGAGGAATACGGGGCAGCATGCACTGCAAGGTATTTCCGCTGGGACCCAGGGATGGGGCTTACTGGTGGCGCAAGTGGCTCAACCCAGATAAGGGGGATTTGACCTGCTAAAGAGACACAAGGGACAGAGTAGGTTCTGTGCCATTTAGTGGTGTTCAGTGCATGGCCAAATTTACATGATTCGGATTGGTTTCTTGTATGGTTGTGGTGGCTTATCAAAATGGAGTGATTGTAGCTTGAGTGTAGGGTGGTCTTCTGGATAACCTAGATTTGAGTCCCATTTCAGACTCTGTGTTCTGTTGTCTTGGGCCCCTCTTAGGTGATTAAAATCACTTAAGGCAATAAATTAGAGATAATGGGGGAAAGAATCAATTAATTTATAGAAACTGTGTCAAATATGTCTCTTAGATTATTTATAGACCAATAAAAACTGATAGAAGCCCTTTGTTGCCATTTGTTTTCTTCATGTTGGACTTGGATTACATGTAGAGCTGCTAAATATTTATTCCACCTGATAATGATGTAAACATTTTAAAGTGCTGTGTTTTTATATACTTTGCAATATTCATGCAGTGTTTTATATAATGTAGTGTAGTATTTTCTATATGAATATTTTAGTTCTGGAAATGTTCTAAATGATTGCCTTTTGGAAATTTTTACGATGTCCAAGCTACATTGTCTATATGTATGCTAAGTTTGTATGTGTTTTTAGTGTATTGTAATGGCTTTTAAGCCAAACAATAAAACCTACTACTACTCACTCACAGTGCTTCATGGGATTGCTGGTCACATGGGCTCTAGATTGTTCTGCGCAGCCTCAGTTCTGTGTAGTGTGTGTAGTAGAAGACAGAGACAGTTTCCTCTCAGAGCTCTGTGATTCAAATCCTCTAAAAGCTTTTAAAAAAGCCTTTTTGAGTCATGTTCTTTGCTCACAATTTAGTACATCAGTTGTAGAAAACCCTCCTGTGTTCATATCATTTAGTGTTTATTGTTTGTGTATGGATTTTTGAATGCTAATTTAGAACAGTCAGTCTGTGTACTGTGAAGTGTGCTTTGGGGGAGGGGTGTATCTGTGGTGTAAGTAGATTAACTGGGAGAAAAAGGCAGTCTTTCTGTTTTGGCTATATTTTTCTTGTATAACTGTGTTAATGTATGCACAGTAATATTTTCAGTAATTCTTGATTTTTTTTGCTTATTGTTGTGGTGCAGCAGTGTATAATTTCAGTTTCTTTAAAACAATTGGTTATATTACTACAGGTTTTCAATTTGCTACACATTACTTGTAGTGTGTGTGAGTGTGTGTGCAATGCGTGCCATTAAATCAGACACCTTTTATGGTGCCACAGAGCAATTGCAGCAGTGTGAACCTGCTATACACTGCACCAGCATGAATTTTTTATACTGCTATGTGGTATCTTTACTGGTAGTGGACTGTTACTGCTGTGTACTACCCCCTCCCACCATCAAAAGGTATTATTTTCCAGATTTGGAATTGTGACTTGTGAGCACTGGTTAGGTGTTGTTGTGCCTTTGCGTCTGCATCTCTTGAGTGCACAGCGCAATCTTGATCTGTCTGTGCATTTGCAGTACACAATTAATTCTGGGAGACTTTGCATGTTTTGTTACCCTATCATTTCACTTCGTCTGCACTGGGGAATTTTCTGGACACAAGACAGTAGCATTTTGGGGATGCACATTAATTCTGGTGACTGTGTGTGACCACTGAGCATATGACTGAGTGCACCATTAATTCTGGGAGACTTTACATTTCTTGTTACCCTCTCATTTCATTTCATCAGCACTGCGGAATTTTCTGGACACAAGACAGTAGCATTTTGTGGATGCACATTAATTCTGGGGACTGTGTGTGAAGGGCTGCTAATATTGTTGTCACTTCACCTTACATCACGTTAAGGCGGAATGACAATGTAAAGTAATAATTACAAGGCAAAGTGAGCCTTTTGCATTGGCCACTCCTCATAGCTGAACAACAACGCGAACTGCCCACTTTGTGGGCACTTCACAGGCAAAATTTAAATTAGCTGCATCTCTAGTCTACAGTGTCCTTAGGAGTGGAGGGGGGGCTTGTAAGGAAGGCATGTTCCTTTGCTTAGAGAGCTCTTCCCTTGCTCCTTGCTTTAGGAGATCTTGCAGATTTATATATTCTGTGTGACATTTGAGCCAGCAGAATGTTTTACAGATTCTGCTCCACCTGGTCTTCCTGTTCCAGCTTACTGTGGGCTGCCCATGGCAGCTTCTGTATGAATATCCCTGTTCATCACAGAGATTGCATTTCATCTCATTTACACGTGTAAGCTGACATGCCCCACTTCACCACATAGGCTGCATTTTACCTGTTCACCGGCTCTACTCAGCTGTTCCTAGGAACCACACCAGAAACATACCTTTATCTGCCCTTTAGGGTCACTACCTTTGGATGAGGTAAAAACAGGATGCTAAGCCACACCCCAAACCCTTCCTCTTGCTCCACCCCTTTTTTATGACTGAGTATATCCCTCCTTCCCCAAAACTATTTGTAATGTCAGAATAGAAGTTAATTGTAATAGGAAATAATTTTTATACTGTTATTTATTTATTTTTATTCTCTGGTAACCAGGTTAACTCCCATGGGCCACTTGACCCACTTTACAGGAGTGACCCATGAGCACAGGAAGGTTAAGTGACTTGCTCAGGCTCACGCAGTAAGCAAGTAGAGACTGTGAGAATCAAACTCAGGTCTGCTGAATGTGCCAAGCTCATTCACAGCTGATTGCTCAAATCTCTGTTTAGCACTCTCCCATTTTCCTTTCCATGTCAGTCATGTATTCTGATAGACTTTGACCAATTTTTGATAAATTAATTATTGATGCGTGTGATGCCCTCAATAATGCATTGTGTTCCCTTTACCTCAACAGCTACTACTGTTTCTTCTCATATCTCTAAGACATTCCACCATTTCAGACACACCATTCCATGCTATTTATCTGAATGACCTGTAAAAATGCAGCTAATACCATGGAATATTCTGTTAGTTCAAAATGAGAGCAGTAGATAGCGAAGTATACAATGTAGTGATAAATGCAATAAACATGTATCAAAAATGGGTCTAAAACATTCCAGAATACAGAACAAGAAACACATGAGAGCACCTGAAGGTGTTAAAGCTGTTTCCTGTCATAGCAGTAAAAGACCATACTTAAAATGCAGAGTGGAAAAGATTAGGTTAATTTACTGCTATTGGCAATATTTTGCACCTCCCAGGCAGACTGGTTTTACAAACAAAGCAGGTCTGAATGACATCATAACTTTGTAACCTGGACATGCAATGCAGCCAAAACAGGGGATGATATGAGCACTCAAAATGGCCCAAAAACCGGTCTACATTTAATCAAAACCAGATGACCAAATAAGGACTGTAAAAAACGGATTATCCGGTCTAAAACTGGATAGGTTTCAATCCTACTGCCCATTGTAGAACAAGATCTCCTTCTCCTGCCCCAGAAAAAACTATCAAGCAAATGCTGAATACTGGCTTCCATTAACTTAAAATACACTCTCATTTTCCATCCCCCAATCCATATGTTTTCTGAATCTATGATCGCTTCTGGATCCTTAACACAGAGCACTTCTACTTAAGCCAATCCATGATATCTGTAACACTCGCCCACTAATTTCTAAACAGTATTTTAACAGTCTTGCGGGTAGGTTTAGTGAGGAGGATTGCTAGGAGGGGAGACCAAAGACAAGTGTTTTTTTTTTTTTCCAATTCAAACTTTATTCAATTTTATACAATTCCAAAGAGAAGATCCAATAAACATACATGTGATTGATACAGGCCCAACATACATAAATTGGATCAAAGACAAGTATTTTTTAATATCTGAAATCTGTCAGAATTGTTCCAGAGCCCCAGATGTCTTAAAACTTATGTCAGTGGATTCCCTGGTTATGTGAATCAGAGCGGATATTCCAGGCAACAAACTTTGAGTCCTTTAAGAGCACTCTGGCCACATATTTAAGGAGGTGGTATGGCACATTGGTTTAAGGCTCTGAGCTGCAAACCTGGAGACCTGGGTTTGAATCCCACAGCCCCCACTTATATGTTGTGTGACCCTGAGTGAGTCACTTAACTTCTTTTTGCTCCCAGGTCGTAAATGGAATCAAGCTTTGTCTTGTTAACCAATTCCCCCTTCCCTTCTATTTATCCTGTCAGGTGTTTCATCTCAAACAGATTACATTAGGCCTTTTTACTGGTAAAAGCAGCAGGGCATGAAAAAAAGTAGCATATGATCCAGGTTTGTCTGGGCCAAGCTGGGCTGTTACTTTGTTTGTTGCAAGCACGGCTGAGTGGAGTTACTTATAGTGGGCTGTGCCTCTTCCAGTTCTGGATCTGCTTTGGAGGGGACAGTTTCTGTAAGTACTTACACATTTGTGTTGTCTGGGGTGGTGTCAGACACCTCCATTTCATGGTCCCCTTAGTCGGCAGGTCACTTATAAATATCCTCAGTAGGTTCGGGAGGGATTATTATTTCCCTCCACAATAGGTTCTGCAAGAATGGGGTTAAGAGCTCCCAACTTGGGGTACTGTGTGAGCTCTAATTCTGGTTGTAGCACTAAGTCAATAAATGCAGCTCCTGCCTTTGTGCCAGTTTCCTTACTCACAGTCTAGCATTTACTAAATCAGCATTGAGCAACATAGAAACACTTGCCTGGAATTCACACAGGAGGATCCCCTGCCTTTGAAATCTGGCTGTGGGATCCACCAGATTCCCAGCTGCCTTCTGTCCCAATCTGCTCCCATCCTGCAGCAAGGAGTGCTTTCTCCACTGTCCATTCAGAGTACTTATGTTCATAGAAAGATTTAGAGCCTTTTCTGGAACTGTGTTTTAAAAACCTGGCTGTACTCCTGTGCTCAGGGTCAGGGCCTGTCCGACCTACTGCTGTACTGGAATCTCTTGTTTCATTTCCCCAAGGCTTCTCAGCTGCTGTATAGCAGTCTTATAGCATGTCTTCCTCAGCTATTAGAACCAATAGTCTTTCTTTCCTTGCAGCTCCAGAGTCATTCTTGTTTCTTCATTCATAACAGAGCTTGTTGTTTCCCAGGACAGATGTTGCTCCAGAACTGACACCTGCAGTTTCAGATGCAAGGCTGCTTCTGTGGATTTGCTGCCTCCATCACCAAATTTGTCTACAGCTCTTCCAACAGGTAAATTTTTTTCAGACAAGGTTTGCTTCCTTATTACTTGGTTAGGGAGGGAAGTATTCTCCTCTACCTGAGTAGCCACATCCTCCTTCTCCACTCCAGATTCCTCCTTCCTCAAAACAGAAAATCAGGCCCCCTGCTGGAGAGTGGGGGAATTTCCCCTTGTGTCATGGCCTGCATTCTGACAGCAATAAAATAGGTTCATGTAATCCACCACCCAGGACGCACCTGGAAACAAGCTGTTACAACTTAGTGTACCTTTACTGATCAAAACATTACAAATAAATGAACCGAGCATTCAGTATCCCTTTACTGTAACCTGGCTATAAAACAGACTTTCAGTACCCCCTGCCTTCATGGCAGCTCAAACACCAGTCAAAACTCTGTTTGCCCTGCAGTACCTAATAGCCTGCACTCCTGGGGAATTCCCACTCAGGCAACCATGAGTATCAAAACTACACTTCTTCGGGGACCTTTCCTGCATTCTTAGAGATTATCTCTTGCCTGATTCTTGAAAATGCTCTTCTTACTGATCCAGTGTTCAGCTCCAGTCTATGATCATGTCTGTGCTTCCACTCTCCTGGATGACTTGGCTTCCAGGGCCTATACGATACTCGCCTCCCCAGACCACAGTTGCTAGAACTCTGCTTTTCTTGCATTCCAATCTGGCCATGGGCCATTAGGCAGTACTCTTTAAGGGTGTACCATCCAGTATCCCTACCCTCCCTCAAGAACCCACTGTCTGTCCCACTAAGGCCACAAGTTCAACACCCTTCATCGACATTCTCAGGACCAAGGATATCTGAGGCTTGGGTCATTTTCTGGCCTCACCAAGTTCCAGATGGACCATTTGACTCCTGTTTTACTTTAGTTTGAGGGTGACCAAGTACTGTCATGTGTGAGATCTCGATTCAGGAACTACACCTGCCTGACTCTTAAACAGTAAGCCAGTCACTTGGATAAGCTGCCTCTGCCTGTCTTTCATCAGGGCATATCCATAGATCCCTAATATCCTGTGGCATGCTGGCATACATTTGAGCATCCCTCTAGCCTGCAACCTGACCTAGGGCACTTTAATGGCTCCTCACCTTTTGGAAAAGATCTAGGGCCATGATGTCCTCCCTATATCCCAGTACTGGCAAGCCCTTGGGTTCCTTGTTCTGCACTTCCTGCCAAAAGACCTGCATTCTCAGACCATGCAGGCCCTATTTACAGTGTTATGCTTTTCCTTCTCTATGTACTTCCACAGAACCTGATGAAAGGGAAGTGCTTGGCACTATTTCCTGTATGAGCACAGCTACACTGAACAAAATAATATCTTGACAAGCCTAAATATCTTATTTCATGAAATAAAAATCATATTTTTTTCCCCAAGATTGTTACTAGAGTTTTTTTCTTACTCGTTAAGAAAAAAAGACTTACATCAAGACAAATTATCTAGAGTTATCTTGTCAAGGAAAACAAGTTTATTTCGTGGTGTATTTTTCCTGTTTTAATCATTTTTAATGTCAGTAATTAAAACTCTTATGTGATAGCTTCATGGCATCATCCAGTTTTTAAACTATAGTACTAGTTTCTAGAGTTTTATTTTTTTCTCTCAGTCTGGTTTTATGATTTATTGTTTGGCAAGCATTTTTACCTCTTACTTGTTGCGATTGCCAGGCCCACAATCTACAACATTTTAAAGTGGCTGAGTTTCGGTGTATTTCTGTGAATATACAGTTTCTTAAACAGGATTTTTGTTAAATGATGATTTTCCATACACTGCCACCTTTGATGGTCTTGACACTGGGGAACCTCCCTTACTCTTTTTTGATTAGGGCCAGATGATCCTTTACTTTCACCTTGATGGTGACGAGATGCAGCGAAGTAAAATTCCGCCCGTGAAGTAGACGCGAAGTGGCCACTTTGCGTTAGTATTCTGCTGTGTGAAGTACCCATTTTAAACCCCCGCTTTGCCACTTCATATTGTAAATATGACTTTGCATTGTGCACTACGCCTTATTCTGCTTTAAGGCGGAGTGAGAATTCACAGGCAGCCCACACACATTACATGGCTTACACAGTGTACTTCACATACTTCATGTAGGCAGGCAGGCAGGCAGGCAGGAGGTTACAGGCAAAAACACTCTCCAATGTGGGCTGAATTATATGTTTTGCATGAAGTGTGACAAATGGCTCTGCTCTGTGAATGGCTGGGGCTGGGGTGTGGACGTATGATGAAGAGGGGTGTGTGACACTTGGACAGCTAGTTCTGATCACTGTGTCATTTGGGTTATGGACTGTCTTTCTTGAGAAATGCTGAAACAGCATTTGAGATCACACACACGTTTTAGATACAAGGGGTTACCTGGAAGGCCACAAGCTAATTACAGACTTTTCTAAGTTAATTATAGCTTTAACTGCTAAGAGGGAAATCAGTATCCCTTTTATGATGTTTCGAGGGGGGAACCAGATTTAGTACAGTGGTGCAAAATCATTAATGCTTTGATGTCTGTGTGAGAGGGGATACTGCTCACAGATCAAAGAAAATCATTTGAAGAAAATGAGTTGTGCTGAGGATTACAGAATTTAATACTTTGAAAAGACATCCTGTTTTTGTATGGATATATTTTTTTATATATATTCTGACAGGGAGGAACAAGGTGACCTCATGCAAAGAGGTGGGCAACACCAGCTTTTAGACAATATTCTGTTTTACTTCAGAGACACTTCTATCTAGACTCTGACAAAGAAACATCTTTGAGCACTTTAAGCAGGTATTTAGAGAGAGACAAATCTAAGTACTGCAGTAAGAATTGCACTGTTAAAATCTTGTTCTTTTAAAAGATTGTATGGTCCTTGTGATAATAGTTCTGTATTTTATGTTTTACATATTTATTATCTATTTTAGTAAAACTCTATTTTTTAGAGCCTACATGGTCTGTCTTTGATTTTTTTTTTTCCTTTACAAGTGAAGTATATATGGTTAAAGCAGACACTGAGCATAAGCTTGAATGGTGATACCAAACTGGAAAAAGCTAAGTGTTTTAATCTGGAGGTCTTTATTATAGTTTTTATTATAGTTTGTAAGGCTTAATTTCCGTACACCTGGTTAGGTGCCTGTAGGCAAAGATATCTGGCCCCCGAAGACAGAAATATCTGGGTACGCTAGCAAGAGGTTCACAGTTTGAATCCCTCCAAGACTTGAGACCAAAAGTTGATTCAAATCCACAAAACAGACAGAAGGGTTACCCTGTTTCTGTTAACTGTTCATAAGACTGCGCTCAGAGGTTGGCACTGTGGGAGCAGAGGGCCTGACCTGCTGAGTGGGTTTGTGATGATGGGGTGCACAGGTGACAAGTCCACAAATGAAGTTATTTTCCCCGTTTTACATAAAGGGGTGATGTACCACTCACACTAGACACACTGCATTGACCACCACCACTACCAGTGCTACTCTGACCACCACTTGACAAGATTTCTAAATCATAAGTCCCACCTCATCATGCCTGTAGTAATCCTCTGGTGTTATTTCATCGCTACTGCAAACATTCCTACTTGGTCTTACACTCATGGAAGGGGGTAACATGCTCAGTAAGGTTGATGATGAGGGTGAACGCCCCACTGTGGCATTAGCTGCCATCTGATGCTGGGTCCACAGTGCCATATGCCTGTTCTTAAGATGTGTATTGTGTCCCCACTCCGTGCCCAGATGACTCTCCTTTTTATCTCAGCTCACATGTGCATGACAAAGCTGGCAGATTGCAACTGACTTATCATTTGCATCTTGGTGAAAATAAATCCCAAACAAGGGATTGTGATTCCCTACTTTTTACATGTGCCTGATGCTGCATTTTGGACTCTGTTTATTTGACCCCTGTAATGGAGGGTGTGCTACATGATTTTTCAGGCTGGACACACTTGGACTCCAACTGACCACCATGACTACCTATGATTGTTACTGGGTCATCATCATTATCATCAACAGGAACCGCTAAATCACAACTTTTTTGAGGAGGAGGGATTTAACACCAACAGACTCAGACACAGCCACCTTGACTTTCTTTTTCTCTGGTTCCCAACACGGGTCGCTGACATCATCATCATATTCATCAACATCATCCACATCCACATTTCCAACTTGGATGCTGTCATGTGGAGAAAATGTTCCAACCACATCATCATCATCATCATCACCCGTTATTTTTGTGCCACACTTTGAATCATTGGATGGCAAAGGCATGACCTCAGCAGCACTGAAAGAAATGTGACATTGTGAGTTATCACCACCAGAATCAGAATCATGTTCAACTACCATGTGGATTATAATAGGGAGTATGACATCATCTGCACTGTCAGTCACAACTTTAGACTCAACTATATTTTTTTAAATGGTTAACTGGTTAGAAGTGGAACTTGAGACAGCAATATTCATGCCAGAAGAAACTGCACTAACACCACCAGCTGGGACAACAACATCTCCTCCAACTATGAGAGAAGCTACAGATTGCACTGTAAAAAACACTAATGGAGAAATCCCTTTACTGACATCAGCTATGCAATTCTACATACTACCACACCCATGGACAATCTTGCCACTAGCAACAGTGCCATGGCCAGAAATAACTTTGCTTGCTCATCTCTTTGCAGGCATTTTGGGGGATCACTAAGAAAATTCTAAACAAATTTAGATTTCTGAACTTTCAGTCTGGGCCAGTGGATGTGAACCCCCAAAAAATAACAACTGTGGCTTGCAGATGGAGATTGGGCACTAAACAGGTGCAAAAGCACAGACAGATTAAGACTGTGCTGCACAATCAAGAAGAGATGCAGATGCAAAGTCACAACAACACCTTAAACAGTGCTCATAAATCACAATCCAATCTGGAAAAGAATACCTTTTGCTGGCTTGGGGGGGGGGGAGCATTGCACTGCAGTAACAGTCCAAAACTAAGATACCACAATGCAGTACAAAATCACACAGGTGCGGTGGATAGCAGGTTCACACTGCTGCAATTACTCTATGGCATAATAAAATGTGACTGATTTGGTGGCACGCATTGCACATACACTTATATAAACACACTACAAGTAATGCGTAGCAAATTGAAAACTTCAGTAATATAACCAAATCGTTAAAACAAACTGAAATTATGCACTGCTGCATCACAACAATCGTCAAAAAAAATTACTGAAAATACTACTGTGTGTACCTTAACACAGTTATACAAGAAAAATATAACCAAAACAGAAAGACTGCCTTTTTCTCCCAGTTAATCTACCTCCAAAGCACACTTCAAGTGTCTGTCAGTACACAGACTGAATGGTCTAAATTAACCTTCAAAATCCACACACAAACAATAAACACTTGATGATATGAGCACAGAAGGGCTTCTTAAAATCGATGTACTAAATTTTGAGCAAAAAAAAAATGGCTCAAAAAGGCTTAACAGCTTTTAGAGGGTTTGAATGGGAGAACAAACTGTCTGCAGCTACCACTACTCACACACTACACAGAACTGAGGCTGTGCAGAGCGATCTAGAGCCCATGTGACCTGCAATCCCATGAATCACTGCAAAATTCACCTTGGAGGGCAATAACAAGGAGAAGTGATGCAAAGTACATTGATTTCTATGTACTTCACATTAAAATTGGTGCAGAAGTGGGTGGGGGAATTCAGAGTAATGCAAAGTCATTGTTACCAATGGACTTTGCGTTCCTCATTATGACGCGAAGTACTTCACTTTGCGTTGTGGATTACTTTGTGGATTCCACATTACTCCATGAATTGCTTCACAGAGTGAATTTTGGCCACTTCACCCACCTATAATGGTGGCCAGAGATGATCTGAAGGGATCTCAGTCTCATGTCTCATCAAAAGGAAGGCACCTCAACAATCTGCATCCCCCCAGCCTACCACCTTCCCAGCAGCTGAGAATCCCCCCTCCACCTTACCACCATTCATGGACCAGGATCACTACCAGCCCCTTGACCAGCCTTCGCATCTGAGCAATGTCCTTAGAATTCTTCCTCCTATCTGGAGCCCTGCGCAATTCATGGGGGGAGGGGCAAGAATGCAGAGCTTTACGATTCAGGTGTAATTCCTTCCATTCCTGTGACCGCTCCAGAGGGTTCCAAAGTCAGGACTCAGCTGCAATCTCCATTACTCCCACAAATGTTTTCCACACTGCAGGACTGGAAAGAAGAGAGCCATCCTCCCCTCATAGCTGACTCCAGCATGGACAGTAGGTGAGCTCCCAGTTAGTGGCCTGTGCTCAGAACAAGCAAGCAAAGCTTCACAAAGCTCCTGATGCCCTTTTCACTTTTACCCCTGTATCCTTCTCTGTTTGACACTCCATATCATTTCTATCTCCCTTTCACACTTGTCATATTCTCTCCTCTCTCTGTCTCTCTCTCTGGATCCCTTTTACACTCTGTGTTCAGTTTTCCCTGTCACATTCAGTGTCCCCTCGCTCTCTTTCACTTTCTGTGTTCCCTGTCTCCCTTTTACATTCTATATCCTTAGTTTGTTCCATTCACATTCCTTGTCCTTTTCTCCATATCACATTCCCTCACACTCCATATACCCCTCTCCCACTGGTATCCCCTCTCCCAGTTTCACATGTCCCCTTCATCATTGTCATTTATTTCCTTTTCATGAGTAAAAGCAACATGAGGTGGGCTGGCCCACTGGTGCAGCAGTAGCGCTACTGCCTGTGACATTGACAACCAAGGTTCAGGAAAGAGCCCTGTGTGTCAGAGAGCTGGCTGGGAAGAGGATGAATGAGCATCCCATGAACTTCTCTCTACCTCTGGTGGGGAGGGATGGTGACAAGGAGGCTGAGTGTAAACTGTGGTGGAGACAGGCTACACCCTTGTGTAATGGACTATTGGACACCTTTCCTATCTCCTTTTACTTCTAACATAATGAAACTTCTGTTGCGCAGCAGTACCTCTAATGCTCTACTTGTATTCTATTCTACTACCCTAGGTAAGTCACCTACTGTAGTGCTATTCTATCTTCTTTATTTTTATTTATTTATTTGAGTTTTAGTGACCAGGTAAGTCTACTGAGACAAGTACAGTCCTTTTTTCAGGGTCGACCCGGGGGTGAAACAATTATTACAGAGAGCATTAAATATAGTTAAAAAACAATATAGCAGCTAAAAATACAGTCAGCACCACAGGATAGCTAGCATAAAGCAAGGGTAGGCAAATAAGATATATACATTTTATGTACAGAATACTGTAACAACCATGCAGGCCAGACTGTGCAAAAGAAGTAGGCAATACATTTTTGCTACAAGGCACGGGCACGTCAATATATGTATGTACATTGGCCCAGATATTCAAAAGAGTTGAGCCATGCGCAATAGGATTGCGCCTGCGCAAGTCCGAAATTGCGTCATTCTGTGATATTCAGCAGGAGACAGTTGCGCCCCTGAAATCATGGTGAGCAACAGCACAATGATAATGAAACATGTGCAACCGAAGGGGGAGGAACCATGCATAAATGGCACAGTGTGATATTCAAAGACTTGTGCAATGCACAACAGTGGAGCAAGCGGAAGTTGCACCATAGCGGAAATGAGCCAAAATAAAAAGGAGCAAGGAAGAGGTGCAAGAACGCTACAGGGAAGCCACATGAGGCAGAGACAGAGGCACACAGACAGGGCAAGTGGCAGGAACAGGGCAGGCCAGGGAAAGGCCACAGTTAACAGCCAGGCACAAGGAAGGTGTGGGGAGCCACACAGCACAGAGGCCAGCACAGGCAGGTATACCCGGTGCAGGGGAGTTAGCAGCCAGGACAGTGGGGTGAATAAAGTAACAGCTGCCAGGGGGGTGAATGCAAGCCAGGGACATGGCCAGTGCCACCTTCCACATGGAGGCCATAATGAGGGGGGGTGAGAAGGCATGCGGCAGGGGGACGTGGCCGTGGAAGGGCCCGTCAGCGGTATGACCCCAGCAGGCAGTACCGAGCCCGCACCAGTTTTGAGCTGTACACAGATACTGAGATTGTGGGCCAGTACTGCCTGAACAGGACAATTCTGAGGCGGCTCTGTGAGCTGTGCAGTGATGTGATGCAGGCACCCACATGACGGAGCCATGCCCTATCAGCGGAGACCAAGGTAACAGCCTGCATGTGCTTGCTCACCACGGGTACCTTCCAGAGACCAACTGGGGACACCACAGGCATAACCCAGTTGGCCACGTCATGCCACCTCACCCAATTCCTCAGCACACTGCTGCCACATGCTGAGGAGTAAATCCATTTCCCCAGCACAGCGGCAGAGCGCACAGCAAACATACAGGAGTTCCACAGGGTAGCATGTATGCCTGGCATGCTAGGGGCAATAGACTGCACCCATGTGGCTATACGCACACCACCTGGCCCCGAGGGGGCTGCATACATAAATCGAAAGGGCTATGCCAGCATCAACTGCCAGGTGGTGTGCGATGCCAGGGGGAACATCACCAATGTCTGTGCCATGCACCCTGCGGGAGCACACGATTCTTTCATCTGGCACCAGTTGGCACTGTGCCACAGATTCGAGAATGGGGACATTGCCACTGGCCACCTAGTGGGTGAGTATGCAAACCACATGGACAAATATAGGGCCTGGGGGGGCATGGCCAGAGGTGCCATGGGTGGTGGCCTACATGGCTTGGGGCAGGGCGATGCTGATCACCAAACTAACCTCCACCTTCTACACACAGGTGACAGTGGATACCCGCTCCATCCCTGGCTGCTCACACCCTACCGGTGGCCCATGACCCCATCGCAGCAACGCTACAATGAGGCACACGCCACCACATGGAATGTCATCGAGCGGTTGTTCAGGATGCTGAAGGTATGTTTCTGTTGCCTGGACACCTCTGGCAGTGCCCTACAGTACAGCCCCTCAAAGGCCTGTGGGATATTCCTGGCCTATTGCATCCTGCACAACATGGCCAATGAATGTGGGATAGCCATACAGGTCAAAGAGGGGGACAGCAATGGGGACGATGGGGACGTCTGTGATGATGGTGATGGGCAGCCCCCCCTTGGCTGACAGGACCCCCGACTGCTCCGGCTGGTACAGCTGCACTGGGACACCATCATGGAGGATCACTTCAGCCAACCCAGGTAAGTCATGGGGCCATGCACAACCACCAGTGGCCAAGGCACAACCCACAAACATGCAGGAACCCACACTGGGGGTGCATGCCATTGAGGGAAGTGGCAGGGCACAGAGGCACACACACAGCCAGGGATGGGTGAGGATTAACATGCTACACTGAAGGAAACACACACATGCACACACAATGCAACAAACGTGCACAGAAGGCAGAAGGCACACCGACCCAGAATGCACACCCTAGCAACACACATGTCCACAGGCCACAACGCCCACTGCCTGTCCATGTGTGTGTGTCAGATGCTGAGCACCATTTCACATTGGTGTACAGTGCAATGCAGGCATCATCATGCACACATAACTGTGGACAGCAGCTGGGAGGGTGTGCAGGTGGACTGTGTGTCCGCATGCAGGGCCGGGTACCAACCCATGCACTGCCCACTGAAACACACAATGCACACAGGGTAGCACCAAACAGTAGCCGCACTGGGAGACAGGTCAGTCCTGCGACACAGTGTCACGGCTGCCACGGATGCGTGGGTGGCCCCACTGAGACCCGCCAGCACTGGCAGGCTGATCACTGGCCTCATGGGGTGGCACTGATGGTCCCCCAGGGCTTCCACTGTGTGAACGCGACCGTGCCCATGCAGGGGTCTGCAGCACACCGAACATGCCTGCACCAGGAGTGCTCGGGATGCCCACAGCAGAACCCGGCATTGACAGGGTGGGAGTCGCATGACACCGGGAATGGGGGTTGGATAGTACACTGCATGGTGTCCACGATGCATGGGAACCTCTGTACCCATTGTGGCCATGACAGCAATGAACGCCTGTGCATGCCTGTCAATGGCAGCGGTCACATCCTCCTGCAAATGGTCCATCCGTGCCATGATCATTTTGGCGTCCCTGCTGCAACGCTCCTCTGCACGCTCCAGAGACACACGCAGTGCATCCATGGACATTGCAAGTCGCATCTGCTGCTGGACCAATGCTCACAGTAGGCGGGTGTGCTCGTCCAAGAGGTCATCAGCTTCCTCTGCATCCTGTCCCTCAGGGTGTGCAAGGGCCTGATGTTCAGCACCGCTTGAGGGTGGGTTCTGTGCACCAGGACTAGGTCTGGACATGTCCACAGGTGGTGCACAGATGCCGCCACTGAACCCTGTACCCCCAAGCCCAGTGGGCGACTGCTGTTGCTGCCCATCCGGCTGCCACACCCCAGGGCTCAGTGGTGCTGCCACAGTGGCCTCAACAGTCCCACTGTCCTGAACAGACACCAGTGCTGCCCCACTGGTGCTGACGGGCACAGTCTGGGACTGTGCTGACATGCAGGCCTCCACGGCAGAACCACCAACAGCCATGGGCGTGAATTGCTCTGCTGTGTGTCCATCCTGTGGCACACAAGTGTCACTGCCCAAGACAGTCGTGTCATCATCACTGGTGCCGGATTCTGCCCTGGCCACAACCACAGTGTGCTGGCATCCGTGGATGCCAGTACGCTGGGACACAGGCAGGGCTTTCTCCACACCTGTCTCAGTGACATCAGTGTGGACAGCCAGGTGGCCCCACTGTCATACTGATCCACAAATACCTGTGGAGGTGGATGGTCCCACCTCCGACTCCATCCAACTGTCCACAGTGGACAGGCCCACCACTGCTGACCCATGCAGATGCTCAGGATCTGTAAGGGAATGCAAAGTTGCGTTACTGCATGTGACCTACCCTGCCCCCCCAGACAGACCATGACTTACCATGCAGTGATGGGCCACCACCCGTCTGGAAGCCACCACCCGGAACACCCTCCATGGCACTTCAGTGCATGCTTTCAGGAAGCCTGTCCTCTGCTGGGGTCAGCTGTACCACCTCCGGCTGTCCTCCACCTGTTGCAGCACATGCTGCCCTGATGGCAGCCACCTTCTCCTTCACCCTCCTCCTGTCTGTGCCCATCTTCTTCTTACACTCCTGCACAGAGCGCTGGTGGCTGCCATGCAGGTTCGCGGCATGTGCCACCTCCTCCCATGCAGCAGCACGGGCCTGAGGGGCTCCCCACCATCCACTGTGCAGTGGCTCCTGATCCAAGTAGGCCTCGAAAAGGGCCTCGGTTTCAGCCTTGGTAAAATTCGGCCTCCTCCTCCTCCCACCACTGTTGTCCTCCCCTCCAACAACGTGCTCGGTCATTATGTAGCCTATAAGAATGGCAGTTGTTACCTGTGACTGTGCAGTCCCATGCATGTCCCAAAATCCACAGTCCACACTCCCAAATAGCATGCAACTCACGAATAAACTGCAGTAACCGACTATGGCCACTGCAGCACATTGTCGCACCTTTATAGCGCAACCCATGCAAATTAGGCAAGGAGCAACTTTAATTAGATGCAAATTGTATTGCTGCACCATTGAATGGCTGATCGGATGATTTGCATATGACGGCTGAATATCACGCTGTTGCGCTTTGCGCAATTGTGTTAAACATGCTGAGCCAATGGCGCAGTTCTGTGTCATGCGTAGTACACCTCACTGCACATGCCCGGCTTGCTGATGCAGGTGTCTGCCATACTGATGACATGCTGTGTATGGTAGGCAATGCAGGGCATGGCCACCATTGTGCCAGTGGCACTATAGCGATGGTCACTACATGGCGCTGTGGCACTGGGCCTTCATAGGTGCAATGGTCCAACTGCCCGATAGTCCGCTGTGGCACTGACACACAGGCAGCCAATCGCACTACACACATTTTCATCCAATGGCGCTGTGCGTGGCCTTGTGCCAGAGACCCTTGACCCTATGCCTGACCTTTGCCCCTTGGCGCCATGCGTCAGGCATAGGTGCACCTCTATCATGCTGTTCAGTAACAGAGCAATAGGGAATAGCAGTGCTGTACCACGCAGCATCTGCACATGGGGAACCGTACTGCAGAGCGCCATATTGCCTACTATAGCTATTGCAATGGCGCATAGAAGAGCTGCTCCTTGGACGGCCATTGAGCTGGCAAATCTGGTGGCCATAGTCGAGCCACACCATGGGCCTCTCTTTGGGGAGGCCCCTCTGGATAGGGCAAGGACCCAGGTGTGGCAGGAGGTGGCCACTGCCCTGGATGAGGCAACAGGCAGGGGGCGTTCAGCTGAGCAGTGCAGGCACCACTATGGTGACCTGCACAGGAGGGAGCCGGAGCTACTGGCCCAACTGTGGTCATGTGCCAGGAGGGGCATGGTGCCACATCCAGGTAGGGGTTCCATCTACACACTTTTATCGTCCATATGAGTCACAGTGTTGTATGTGTCCAGCACATAGGGGAGGGACCGTATGGGGTTGGCCATGGCGGTGTTCACAGGTGTGGGGTGGGTGGGTCTAGCTGGGTGGGAGGGCACACTCCTTGGGGCAGGGGGACTTTGCTTTGGGAATGTACTGATGTTCTTCTCCCCTTTTTGTCCCCACAGGCCCGGAAAACCTACGCAGAGTGCGGGCAGAGCAGTGGAAGGGAGTGGAAACTGCAGCCAGGCGGGAAGAGGACCAGCAACGCCCACCTGACCGGCTTGATGTGGTTGAGTGTCAGACATCCATGATTAGTATTGCATGCTGTGTGACAAGGTGGGCAGCGGAGCATGGCCACCATTCATTGACATCACTGCCATGCACGCCACTTGTTACAGTCAACACTGTCCAGTGGCAATGCATGTCTTGGTGTGCATCACTGGTGGTCCACGCGTGCACCAGGTGCATGGCTGTGCCACTGCCTTTGCACCACATAGCCATGTCACTAGATGGCCACGGTGGTGCTGTGCGTGACTTGTCCAGTGGGTGTGTACAGCGTTCCACATGGCTGTATGCACCTGGGTGGGCAGGTCCTGTGGACATAATCACTGCGGGTGGTCACACACCATCACAGTGGTATGTCCCATGGCCGTATGCCATGCACAGTGGGTGGGCTGTATGGGGTTTTGCATTCATACCTGTTGACTGTGCTCCCTTGTCCTAGGTGCGAGACATCTAAGGGAGATCAGGGACACCATGCGGGATCTTCTGAATCTGGCCCGTGAGACAGTGACACTACTGAGGAGGATGGACGAGTCAGGGGTTCTGCTGTGACACAGAGCCAGAGGGAGACAGCCAGGAATGGCAGAACCTTTAATAGTCCCTTGGTCCCTGACCTCCCCTACCCCCCTGGACCCACCCTCACACCTCTCCTATCCCATCCCATTTGTCCACCCCTTCCCCCTGCCCACCCCCACCTTTTTGTGTCCCCACCACAAACCTGTACATAGTTTTTATTCTTGTACATAGTTGAGTTTTCTATTTTACAATACATCTGACTTTATATGAATACCGTGGTGGTCTCTGATTTGCAGCAGGCTATAGGTGCTCAGCTGCAGTGGTGTGCATGGCATCAGGGGTGGTGCAGTCATGGGTATGTGTGTGTGTCCGTGTGGAGGTGACTATGGTGTGGGGGTAGACATCAGTCAGTGTCTGTGTTGTGTGTGTTGTTCCCCGTGCATTGGATGACTGTGTGCAGTGGTCCATGGCGCGTGCTCTGAGCTGATGCACGTGCCTGTCTGTGACCTGCATGGTCCACTGGCATGTCAGTGGTGGCATTCCCTGCAGGGCAGACACTGTACCCATCACTTTGCTGGGTTGCCCATGTCACTGATGTAGTGCATGCCTGGCTCAGGTGGCACTGTGGGCGACACGGTCATTGTCCCACCTCCATGCTGTGGCTTGTGTGTGTTGTAGGAGATGTGCCCCACTGTCTGTGGCTTGTGCTCCGGGTGACTCCTGGTGGTGTATGGGTCCATGATGCCTGCGCAGGGTGGTTGGCACTCCAGTGCCATGGTGGACTGCGGGTTGTGTGTACACGGCTTACATGGGCCCACAATGGGGGCTTGGTTGCCCCACCACTGTGTCCCTGTGTTATGCCCTTGGGTATGGGTGGGTGACTGTCCAGACCCTGTGTGGCATCCGGTGTGGTGCATGCTTCCACGCACCACTGTGGGTGTCTTTGCTGGCTGTTGTGGCCAGTGGTGGGCTGGGGTGTGTCACTGGAATACTGTGCAGAGCGCTGTACCACTGGTGGTGGTGTCAAGGACACGACCATCCCATATGGGGTAACTCTTGTGCCAACGCATTGGTCAGTCTCTCAGCAGTACCTCGGGGGATTGTGCGTGGTGCACTATGTCTGCCGTTGTTGCATTGCCGTGTGCTGCAACCTGCTGATGGGTGCTCGTGGTGGGGATGGCTTGCATGGTTCTGTGGTGCACAGGGTTGCATTGACACTGTGGGGGTGGTGGCATGCATGGGGTTTCCTGCTGTGGTGGTCACTGCTCATGGGGGCGTGTCTGGTGGTCACGGTGCAGGGTGTGCTGTGCACTGAGGGGGATGGTGTGGCACAGGGTGGTCTGCCCTCCTTGTGTGCCAGTCACAGCTTGCTGGTAGGTGTGATGGGGCACCATGGCCAGGCTGTGGGTTGGTTGCTTGTCTCCATGGGCCAGTGGTTGTTCCAGCCTTCCCCTGGTTATGATGTGCTTGGGGTGTTGGGGGGGACAATGTCTGTTCTGCTGTGTGTTCCTGTGCCCATCTCTGGCATGGGTGGTGGATCCCTACCTCCCTGATTGTGCAGTTACATTGCTCTGCAGCTGGGGAGCTTCCTGCTTGCACTATGGCGCCTCTGGACTGCTCAGCTGAACATCTCTTGTTGCACTATGGTGCATCAGATCTGCTCAGCTTCCCCTCCCTAGTTGCGCTATGGCGCAGGTGGTGTGATATTCAGTCATTGGCTGTAGGTGCAATTTGGTCTGCTCCTTTTTTTAAATATCGCGCCTCTTGCACATGGGCGCAATAGACTTGCGCTTACTCCTGCTATTGCGCACTTTTTGGGCGCAGTTTGAATATCTGGGCCATTATGTATAGCAGACATAAAACATTACAAGACTGACAGACAGATGGAGGCAGCAGCCAAGAGTAAAGGAGTCAGATTACTGAGACTTTAGCCAAAGCAGGAACAAGCAACAGGGGAAGCAAGTGAGGCATACAAAGGGGATTGAAACTTGGGGAGAGATGAGCAGGACAGGACAGTGGGACGGAGGGAGTTCCAATCAGAAGGTACAGTGAAGGCAAAGGACTTGCTGGTGGTAGCAATATGCTTCTTAGGTATAATAAGAAGGGGGAGAGAGAGGCAGATCTGAGGGAACGCTGGGCTTGTCTCATACGTATTAACTCACTTAGGCAAGGAGGGGTATATTTGTGCAGCAGCTTAAATAAGAGGCTGAGAGAGTAGTACCTTAACTTAGACACACAGGGTAGCCAATCTAGAGAGAAGAGGGCATTACAGGGCTGACTACGGGAGTCGGCCCCTAGAGCAAACCTACCCACCTTATGGTAGGCCTGGGAGAGTATAGAAAGGGTCGTAGAGTTTGCAGTAGCAAGCAGAGGGCACCATAGGTTAGAAGCGGTATGGGGAGGAAGTTGCAATCTTGTAACAAGAAGCAGAGGATAGGAAAGGATGAATCCTGTAGAGGATGCCTAGACACTAGTTTAAAGCTTAAGATACACTGGAGGCATGCAACTTCAAGGACAGAGATGAGTCCAGAGTAATGCCCAGATATTTAAAGGAGTGGACGCATTCAAGGGTATCTCCACTGAAAGAGGTGATATTAAGGAGTGAGTCAATATGCTGAGATGGGGGTAGGTGACAAAATAGCATACATTTTGTCTTTTTTGAGTTCAGAACAAGGTGCATTTTGCAGAACCAGTCCTCAAGGGAAGAGAAGTCAGAAGCCAGTGTACGGTTAATCCAGCCAGTATCAGGAGAGGAGCGATAAATTACTGCGTCTGCATATAAGTGTACTGTTGCCCCTCCACAGAAGTTGGGTAGGTCATTGATAAATAGAGAGAATAGCATTGAGCCCAAGATGGAGCCTTGAGGAACACCATGGGTTATGGGCTTAGGGTTAGAGACAGAGACAGACTATTTGACACTTTAAGTGCGGCAGGATAGGTAACGTTTTATCCAGGTTAATGCACTATTGTCGAGACCAAGGGCATGGAGCTGATGAAGTAGCAGGCCATGGTCCACCAGGTCGAAAGCTTTTGTGAGGTCAACAAAGATAGCTCCAGTGTTAGACCCTTGGTCCATAGTCTTGAAGAAGTCAGAGGTAACCTTTATCAATGCAGTGAGGGTACTGTGGTTCCTCTTGAAACCGTGCAGTTAAGTGGATAACAGGGCATGGAGCTCCAGGTAGTCCAGGAGGTGGTTGTATACAATTCACTCTTGGATTTTCACTAGGGGGCAGAGAATGGAGATAGGACAGAAATTTTCAATATTAGTATTGGTTCCACCTTTAAGTACAGGGATGACTACAGTCACCTTCCATTTATCCGGGACAATACCAGTGAGGAACGAACGGTTGATTAGATCCCGGACAGGGCGAGCAAGGGCAGGGGCTCCCAGTTTCAGAAATTTCGGCTCAAGGGAGTCATGACCAGGAGAGCTTTGTGCTTGCAAATTAGTGAGAAGCCTCTGCACCTCTTTGAGGGAGGCAAGTTTCAAATGAAATACAGGTCTAGCCCCAGAGATTGACAGAGGGGAAGAGTCGGGGGGGGGGGAGTATTAGAATTGCTGAATGATGAGGTGTATTTGAGGAGATCCATAAAGAAGTCATTAAATCTTGTGGCAATGGTAAGGAATCCGCTAGAGAAGAGCCATCGTAGAAGATTGTGCTAGGGACCGGCATTACCTTTAATTTTACTAGAGAATTGATCTAATTCTAGAACTCCTTAGGGTTAGATAAGTGTTCTGTCTGCAGTGTTTTGAAGTGAAGGAGTTTGACCTTGTGCAGATAATTCTTGCATTTATTTCTAAGATATCTATATATCTGCCAATCAGATTGCAGACCACTATTTTTAAATGTCCTCCAGGCCTTGTCATGGATAAACATGAATGATCTTGTTTCCTTAGTTAGCCAAGGAGCTTTGATAACCTTGGACCTGCATTTTTATGTTTGCTTGCACGCATGTGCAAGAAACATTATGTGACAGCTTAGGAAAGAAGCGGGTTGTGGAGGTGCGGCACTGTTACAGCCAAGGAAGGCACTGCATTTGGGGGCTTGGCTGTGGTGGACCAATGGAGGCACAGTGTGCCAATGACACTGGTCTCCGAAAGTGCACCAAGTACAAACATTTTCACTGCAGTGATCAGGGGCCGCCTCATCATTGCAGCATCAGTCATTCTGCAGCAATGAGGGAGTGACCTGTCATTGAAGGGCGGAACGTTAGCAAGCCTAATACTGGCGGCTTGCTGCCATGTTCACAAACAGTATTATGCAGCCCCTGTGCTGAGGGGGTGCCCAGTCTCCCTCGGCAGCATGTGCCCCCCCAAATAGTCTTTGTTTGCCGACAGGGTCCCCAATCCCTTCCAGCTTCAGTCTGTCCGAGTTTTTGGATGTGCCGATGGGGGAGCGTAATCCCCGTTGGCATCATTTCTCCCCACCACACACACACACACAAAACCTGTGTTTGTGCTGAGGGGGTGCCCAATCCACCTCGACTATTGTGCCCCCCTATATGCTGATGGGGGTGCTGAATCCCCCATTGACTACAGTCACCCCCCCAACAAAACACTGGGTTGGCATGCTGGGAGCACACCCCAGCGTGCCAAATGTCCACTTAAATGTCCCTGTAAAACAAAAAACGTCCTGCGATGTTTTTTTTTTGTGTAAAAAAGGAAACGGTCCCACTGCGGTCTCCCTGCCCCCCCCCACAGCCCGCACCCATGCACTGCACACCTTGCCTCCCCACACACCCCCATACTTACCTCCGGAGTCTGGCGCAATGATCTTAGGTGGCCCGGGAACACATCTGCACTCTTCAAAGCCGACCGCCAACTGAGGAAATGCCGATAAGCTGTATAATGGAATAAATAGGGTTTTTTCAACTTTGATGCATATCTCAGGCATTTTTTGGAATTTTGGCACCAAATTTTCAACATAGGATTTTTGGCACCCCCTCCTCATGAATTCTTTCACTGTCATGGCATTAAAAGACCCCGAAAGGTGATTTCATGGTCACTGCGCGGAATCACCTTTCGGGACTGATTAACAAAACAACAGTGCCAGCGTTCATGAGGTGGGCTCTCAAAATGTCAATGTTGCAAATTTGATGGGAAAAATCAAAAAAATTACTGTTTTACTAGCGTGCGTTGCACAGTTGTTACACACGCTCCTAACTTTGTGAATTTGCAATATTTTCACTCCAGATTTTCAACATTGGTATTTTTATGCATCTCCTTATGAACAGTGCAGCTGTCATTTTTCACAACCTGACCAAAATGTGTTTTCTTGGTTCCGGAGCAGAATAGCGTGTTCGCTGTGGGAAATCCATGTTCTGGACACATTACAAAAATCATAGTGACACTGTTCATTAGCAGAGGTCTTAAAATGCCTATGTTGAAAATTTGGTGAGAAAAGTCCATAAAATGACTGTGTTACGAGCGTGCATTACGCAGTTTCCATGCACGCTCATAACTTCGCACATTTGCAATATTTTCACTCCAGATTGTCAACACTGCCATTTGTCCACACCTCCTTATGAACAGTATAGCTGTTACTTTTCACATCCTGACCGAAATGTGTTTTTGCACTTCCGGCGCAGAACAGCGCACTTGCTGTTGGAAATCCATGTTTGGGACACATTAGGAAAATCACACTGATGCTGTTCATTAGCAGAGGTCCTAAAATGCCTATGTTGAAAATTTGGTGACAAAAGTCCATAAAATGACTGTGTTATGAGAGTGCGTTGCACAGTTTCCACGCACACTCATAACTTTGCATATTTGTAATATTTTAACTCCAGATTTTCAACATTGCCACTTTTCTGCACCTCCTTATGAACAGTACAGCTGTCGTTTTTCACATCCTGGTCGAAATGTGTTTTTGCAGTTCCAGCACAGAATACCATGGTTGCTGTGGGAAATCAGTGTTCAGGACACATTAAGAAAATTACAGTGACACTGTTCATGAGCACAGGTCGTAAAATGCCTATGTTGAAAATCTGGTGACAAAACTCCATAAAGTGACTGTGTTATGTGCATGTGTTGTGCAGTTTCCATGTATGCTCAGAAGTGCAAGCTTTTTTCATATTCCCACTACAGATTTTCAACATTGCCATCTCTTCATACCTCCCTATGGATGGTACAGCTGTCTTTCTTCACATCCTACCTGATCTGTGTTTTCATACATGTGACGCAGAATGGCACTGTCACTGTTGGAAGTCAGTTTTTGGGACACATTGACAAAATCACACTGCCACTCTTAATGAGAAGAGGTCCCAAATGCTTTCCTGAGGTGGGATCACAAAAAGGCTGTGTTGAAAATTTGTACTGCAAATACCAACAAACGCCCCAGGCATTAGGGTTTCTAACCATAACGTCCTACCCTGTACAGACATACAGGCATTGGGGTGTACCTTTGGATTGCTGAGTGTACTGCTCATGCCATCCCACCCCAACCCCCCAGCCACTGACAGGCATCGAGGTGTACCTTGGACTCTTTGGCCCAAGACTTCACCCCACTCTCCCGTGCTGCACCCATTTCACCATGCGCCTTTATGGAATGGGGTGACTGTAAAGCCAAACACCCTAAGGCACACCTCAAAATGTGCCACTGTCTGCAGAAGAGGGTGAGGTGACATGGCTTGACCATCATGGGTGACGACTCAAACACTTACCCCAAATTATGTCTGTCTCTACAGGATGGAGGTGGGGTTCACGTGAAGTTCAGTACTTCACTGCCATTCCTATTCTCCATCTGTCTAACTCCTGCATTTCCAATGCTAATAGCAGCAAGCAAACATTCGGCATTGACAAATACTTGTTTCATAGGGGCATGGTGATCAATAATTTTAAGGAGGGTGGTGATAAAGAAGTCCAAGGATTGATTTATGTCAGGTAAAGATCTAATTGGATTCCAGTCAGAGTTAAGGATGACTGTAAGATACTTGTTGACATCAAATTTTGACATGTCCTGAACCAGAGATATCTTAGGAGGGGGTTTGGGACAGTTATTTTTCCAGACACAGTAAATTGGGGAATGGTCACTTAAGCAGTCTGATAGGACAGCCGCAGCTCTAATCTTCAGGGGACAGTTAGTGACCATCCTGTCCAGTAGGGTGTGCTTGGTGGATTTAACATTAAGTCGCATTGATTCCTGAATAATTTGCACAAGTTTAGAGTCATCAAGAGAGGCACGCATTTGGCTGGCGTCATGGTGGAGTCAGTCAATGTTAAAATCACCAGTTAGTATAAGGTCATGACAAGTAAATTAGTGATGCAGTTAAGGAGGGATTGGAGACCAAGGGTAGCCTTATCTGGGGGAAGATAGGCATAGCCAATGTTAAGTTTCTTGACTTTATGTAGAGTAATGCTAAGGAATAGGGACTCCACAGGAGACAGGCCAGAAGTAGGTTCAGGGAGTTCAAAGGTGTCCAGGGCGGTTCAGGTGTATATTAGAACTCCTCCACCCCTATTTTTCCTACTATTCCTCATACTTTTACTTATTACTATTTTGTCCATTGAGTCCTCCTAAATAGAAAAATGTAAAAACCTTGAAAGGTGTATGGTGAATGGTTGTAACTGGAATAAAGTGCCTTCTGGCATATAAAGAGAAGAATAAAAGGTTATGTGTGCTCTAAAAAACTGGGTGCAAATCAATATTTACACCAAATGAATGTACTGATGTAAGTATCCTTAAGGTTATTTTTTTCTTTTATTATGATATGGGCTACATGGAGATAATATGTCCCATATGGTGGACTTCTTTAAAATAATTATTGCCTTGTTGTTATTGGTAATACAGCTTTAAGCTGTGTATATTGACCCTTTGTCAACTGTAACTGTGAGAAAGGACTATTAGTAAAAAAAGGAATGCCTCCTGGTAAGAATTCACTTATAGGGTGAACTCGTTTTATTAATAAATAATGAGAGATAACTTTTCTGGGTCATTTTCTCTCAGCCTTCCCCAAAAGCCTGAAAATCCTCCACCTAAATATCCGGAGATTTATTTCAAAAATAAACCTTCTACAACCAATGGTTATCTCCCATACACTTGATATTTTAATACTAACTGAAACCTGGCTAAACAACAAAACTCATGATCAGGCCATCTGCATCCCTGGCTACTCCATAATCAGGCAGGATAGGGTTGGTAGAGGTGGTGGAGTAGCCATGTATATCCTGTCCACTCTTCAATTCTCAACTACTCTTGCTTCCTTCCTGCCCTCCTCCTATGAAGCCTTGGTTATAGACATTGCCATGCCCTTCACCATTCCTATCTTCATAGCTGGTATCTATTGTCGCCCTGGAATTAAGCCCTCTGCCACTATCTAACTTATTACCTCTATAACTTCCCTCTCACACATTGTAGAGTTATATATACTAGGTGATGCTTACCTAAACAGGTTGGCTTCCATGACCTTAAAAACACACAATGACATTTCTGCCCAAAACCTCTCCCAACTCATCCTTAAGCCCACCCACTTAAATCATACAACCCACAACCATGCCTTATTAGACTGGGCTCTTCGTTCGCACCCCCACCAAGTTATTAAATTAGGCATCCTTCTGGATGCTTTTAGTGACCATCATCCAATTAATCTAATCAGAAAGGTCCATAGACCCAAACCACCACACAGAATCCTGCAACTCCATTCATTCAGCTCCCTTGATCTTAACCCCCTACTTCACGATCTAGCCACCTCTTACTGGGCCCCATTAGTCTTCGCATCTTCCATTGATTATGCCCTGGCATATTTTAAAGAAAAGCTCCTAGTATCTTGGGACTCTTTTGCGACATTCAAACACAGTAGAGTTTGAGGAAACCACCATCCCTGGATCACCCCAGATTTACTGGCTTGCCTTAGGGAATGTAAAAAAGCTTGGAGAAAACATAAGGTTACTCTGCTTCCAACTGACCTTACCATGTACCGAATGCTATGTAATGGCTGTACGAAAGCGATCAGGCTAGCCAAGTCTGAATACTTCAAATCAACATTCCTAAATAATATTAACACCCCTACCAAATTCTAGAAAGTAGTACATGCCCTCTTTCCCCTCCTTCCCACCCATCCTTCCCAGTGCTTAAAACAAATAATACATTAATGTCTGAACTTAGCTCAGTGACCAAAGAGTTTAACCCATATTATACTTCTTGTGCCTCTGTCCTCCTGAAATCCCTCACCACTAGCCCCCCCTCTTGGCTCATGCCCCTATCTCCCACACACCCACTCCGCCTTCTCCTTCTCCACTGTCTCTTCTGATGAAACTCTTCCTGCCCTACTCTCTCTTAATCCCTCAAAATGATCGTCACCTGATGACCGTAACCCTAAACTCCTTTATCTTTCAGCACCAGCTATTGCCTATGCCCTCTTTTTAATTCTAAACCTCTCCTTCTCATCTTCTTCAGTCCCTTCACCCTGGAACCATGCAAAGGTCCTATCTCTCCTGAAGAGCATCGATCATTCCTCCCCTGGTAACTATCGCCCAATCTCTCCTTCCCCATTGCCAAGTTCCAAGAACACCCAGTTCTCTTCCAACTTACTTTCTTTCTCTCTGACTCCTCCTTCTTCATCCCATTCCAACCTGTTTTTTGAAAAAAGCACTCCACCCCCACCTCCCTCCTCAGGCTCACTGACTCCATCCTCACCGGGATGGACAAAAGCCTCATCACCTCTGCCATCTTTGTCGACCTCACCAAGGCCTTCAACACTGTCTCACATGCCCTGCTTCTTGACTCCCTTATGGCAGCTGGTCTGTCTATTCCTGCCACAAACTGGTTTAGAGCATATCTTTCAGGAAGAATGCAATCAGTTAAGATACAGGATACAATCTTCCCTCCCGATCCCATCTCCACAGGAGTCCCTCAGGGCTCTGTGCTAGGTCTCATTCTTTTCTCCATCTTCCTTAATGCTTGGCCCTCTGTCTGCTTCCCTTCCTCTTCTGTCTGCATGTATGCTGATGACACTGTCCTGTTTTCCTCTGGCAAATGTCCTACTGATGTAGCAACCTCCCTCCAGTGTGACTTTCATCAGGTTCTGATCTGGTTTGCCTCAAATCAGTTATTTCTGAATGCCAAGAACACTCTCTCCATGACCTTTGGCACTAGGCAGAGACTCTTTAGGCTTCACTCCCTACACTTCTTCCACACCCTGGATGGGACAATCCTTGAGGACACCTCCTCATTCAGATACCTTGGGGTTTGGGTGGATCAGCACCTCAACATCTCTGGCCACATTGACGCTATCCTGAAAATACTGTACCCCAAACTTGGTGCCCTATACAGGAACCATAGTTCCAGCCCACCAACGGCATGGCGCAAACTGGTCCAGATGATAATTCTCCCCATTTTTGACTACTGTGATGTAGTCTAACGTGCCGCTCCTAATTTCTCCCTGACCAGATTGAACTCTCTCTTCAACTTTTTCTGTCACTTCACCCTTCATGCCCCATCTCGATCCCATCATTGCGACCTCTGCCATACTTATCTTTTCCCTCACTAGCTATCAGGGGCATTGCTCATTGTGCCAAACTCACTTCTAAATTTTGGTTTGGAAAACTCCCCCCCACCACACCTGTCTAGTTCCCCCTCAACCCCTTCACCTCCAGCCCTCTTCCCTCAGATTCACTGGTCCTCGATGTTGCTGGTCCCCATCATTCTACACTCATCGGACAGATGGGATTCGCTTATTGCTTCCTGAAACTCTGGAACTCTCTACATCCCCAAATATATCACTCCTCTTTGCTTTACTCCTTTGCCTTTGCCCTACATATCCATTTCTCCTATAGCTGCTCCTCTTGCTTTAATCCTCCTTAAACTCCCTCCTTGGAGCCTGTTCTAACTATTACCCACCTCTACGCAATAACCCCCCACTTGCCTCTACCCCTGTTCTGTTCCTGACCCCCCCCCCACTATCTTTTCTTCATAACTATCCTTGCTAAACTCAGCTCCCTTGCAGGGTTCTCAGCACCCTGGAAGGACTAACTCCTAGCATGTACCTTCCTCCCTTCTCCCCAAGATATCCCACCTTTCCTACCTACTATTCCACTAATTACTCCATCCTTCCACCTCCTCCTCATCCTATTGTCCACTCCTGGTTCTGCCATTGGCAGGGTTCTCTACATCCTGGAGGAGACAGATCTAGTCATGACTTGTCCCTCCCTAATCCCCTTCTTATTCCAACTCAACTTATTTTACCCTTGCTTGGATCTGCCCTTGGCAGGGTTCTGCATATCCTAGACGGGTTAGATCCAGATATCGCATGACTTGCCTCCCTCTCCCTTACACCACACCCTTTCCTCCTGTCTATCCTTCGTTCCCCTCTGCACTTACTTAATTCAGCCCCTGCCCCTACATGTCCAGGGGCAAATCTCCCTCCATTTATCCCTTACTTTGCTAGTACTGTCAGGTCTGTTTCCTCAGTGCACCCATGTCCATCTCCAAAATGCTTCACACAAATCAGATTTTAGTCCCTGATGTAGATAACAGTCCTGGCCCTGTCCTACTCCAAATTTGTTTTCCCTCTCCTACCCTTTCCCTATGGCACTCATACTCCTCCTCCCACTGGCACTTATTGTGTAATTGCACTGGTTACCTGTTCTGTATTGTACATAATTACCATCAGTCATGTTATTGTATTGCACAAATCGTAATAATTTACATATTGTATCTTACCATTGTTCTATCTCTTTGTACTAAATCCTTCCCTTGTTAACTGTTACTTGCATGTATAATCACTGTTCTCATCCTGCACTGGGATATGAGTAACTTGTTGTTCAGTGTGCCTTCCTGGTGAAACATTTCAATAAATAAATAAATTCAATATTGGCCTACAGTGGGTTAGAATGGACACAGGTTTCATCCTCTTTGGGTTGCCTCAGTGTGCTATAGTCATTGGTTTCGATCCCTGAAACTCTGAAGTTGATGCAAGGGGCACCTTGTGTCAAAACTTGCAGAGTTGGGAGTCACGTGATGCAGGTGACCTGACAGCAGCTAAGACTCAGAGCTCCCACCCTAAACCTCCAATTTTTTCTGCCTTTTAAACCTGAATTTAGCTTCTTTAGCCTTAAATACTTGCACCAGAAAGAAGCATCTGCCTACAACACTAAATATAACAGAAGATTGCATCATTATTGGAGTTCTTTCCTCCACAATGGATGCTAATATAAGGCAGGCCCAGCTGAAACACATGCCTCCTCCCTCACCGGAGAAAATGCCCAAGAAGCCGAAGGCCCAAGGCGGCTCAACGGGCAAGAGTGGCACAGCACTAAACCAGCCGATTTCTCTTACAGAAGATCGCTTCTTACAGGAGTTGCTCCTATTTAGAGAAACCCTCCTGGAGATCTCTACTGAAATTAAATCCGTTAGAGGAGACATGACAGAGCTAAATAAGAGGATGGGTGATGAAGAAGCCAGGTCGACCTGAAATAGAAAGATAAAGTTGACCCAGAGCGGGTTCATTTCTGACAGCATGTGCAAAAGCTTCAACTTAAAATGAAGGATTCAGAAGGGTGAAGCCATCACAACAATATCTTAATTCTGGGCCTACCATAATCGGAGGAAGGCCCGAACACTGCAGCGTTGATTCAAAAGCTCCTGCTGAAGATCGTGGACCCCTCCCCACTTAACACTAACTACCACATCGAAAGAGCCCACAGGTCACTCAGACCTAGACCTCAGCCTGGTGCTCCACTTCGCCCAATAATTCTGAAGTTCTTGAGTTCCATCCAGAAACAACGTGTGCTGGCAAATGTCAGAGAAATTCAACCAATCACCTCGGAGGGAACCAAGCTCAGAATAACACAAGATCTGCCCTATGAAGTAAGACAAAAACATACGGCTTTCCACCCTACAGTCAGTAAATTAATAACAGCTGGCATACCCTTCAGGATGAATTACCCTGCTAAATTACAGGTCTCTATATTGGGCAATTGGGTTTCCTTCGACTCGCCCTCACAAGTGGCAAGTGACCTGGCAAGCAAGCTACCGGACCAATTTAAAACTGGCTGAACACTTTGATTGCTCACATTGTCTATCTTACCAGAGGTGTTCCTCCTCTTATTAAAGTTAACATGTTAGCTTTTAAATAGGTGAAGCTTTTATAGATGGTACCTGCTCAGGATCCTTTGGCATGGTATGGGTAGGCTGAGGCTTTTCTCTTTTTTTTCAGGCTTGTAGTGCTCCGACATGACTGCTGGGGACTACTGCATGACAATAGGCCTCATGTTAGAAGGAGGAACTTTTCTTTCTGGAGGAAGATTTCAGGGGTCTGATTTGGAAACGGACCATACATCTGTCTGGGACACTATCTCTTCCCCCGATAATTGCAGGACCTGTCATACGGCCACAGACTTAAATGGACTTACGATTGGAAAGCACAGTAATAAATCCCAATTTCTATTGATTTGGTTGCTGTTTAATGACAGGTTATGCTGAATCTAGTACACACTCTGTTAATGTGGGGTAGAATTCTCGCTGACCATGGTTTTTGTTTTTTCAGGTGGGTGAAGGGGAGAGGGGGATGTATTGTTTTAAGCTGGCCCGATTTAGAAACTCCCAGGTTTATATAATATATGGAGTGCAGGGCTAGTATATTTGAATATTGAATCATTAAGAAACCCCCAGACTGGCTCGTAGGTTTCAGGGGCAACCAATCAGAACCTGAATACCCTTGCCCAACAGGGCTAGACAGATGTTAAATTCCGTAGTGATTCTGGTCATTTCTTTAATATAAGAAGGCTGATAACTTAGGCAGGGGTGGGGGGAAGGGGGGGGTCTCAGGTCCAAGCATGCTTGTGGGAGCTGCATAACATTCTAGGTAAGGGGGGAGATCTCCCTACTGCTCCACAAGATTTTTCTTTTTGGGGTTTCAGTCCATTGGGTATGCCTCAGGAGTAGGCTAAAGTTAAATTCAGACTACCGGCTATCCGTTTTGGATCCTGTTTTACAAGAAGAGCAGTCAGAAGTTGTAGGGGAAAGGATTTATGGACATTTCTGGGTTTGTGGATTTGTAATAGGGTCCTTTGTACATTGTTGCTGGGGCGGGGGTGGGGAGGGAGGGTGGAAACCCAGCCTGTTATGCTACTAGGATTATTTTGACATATGTAAGACTCCTAAGATTGGAGAAGGTAATGTGGACATGAGGGGAGAGGGCCATTGATTGACAAGATGGTAAATATACATATACTGTTTCCTGAGGAGGAGTGGATATTTCTAAAGGTAGGGAGTTGGAAGGAGTGTGCCAAAAAGCTTCTATAAGTTGAAAGGTTCTAATAGACTATATGTTATGTGTATTATAGATAGCAAATGTAGCTATTAAAGTTATAACGTGGAACAATAGGGGAGTCAGAGATTCTGTGAAAAGAATACAGGTTCTGAAACACTGTAACTTGTTGAATGCTGGTATAATTCTTTTACAAGAAACACACCTGTTGGTGACTGAAGCCATGTGGCTAAGACGACAAGGGATAGCATAAGTCTTCTCAGCAGGTGATTCGCCTGCAAGCAGGGGTGGGGCTATTCTAATTAAACTTAATATATCATTTCAGCCAGAAATATCTATTGTGGTTCCAAATGGCAGATTTATTCTGGTTAAAGGTACACTGATGAGTAAAGTAGTCATCTTGGGTTCTGTATATGGTCCAGTAGGAGATGACCCTCTATTTCTTATGGATCTAGTTAATAAGCTTACTTCCTTTTTACCTATTATGCTGATTCTGGGAGTGGACTGGAACATTCCCCCTACTCAAGATTTGGATAGATCATACCTGGCTTTAAACCCCCTCCCCTCACCATCCCAAAGGGCTTTGAATGATTTCATAGATTTACTTGGACTCTGTGACCCATGGCATACTCTCAACCCTAATCAGAAACTCTTCTCTTTCTTCTCAACAGTTCACCAAACATGGTCTAGACTAGATTATATTTTACTAAATCTCCCTCTCCTACAAGGTTTACATCAAGCTGGCTTGGAACCTATGGTTCTGTCAGATCACTCCACTATGTGGGCATTTTTATCCTTAGATCCCCTTTGCCAGAGGGATACAGTTTGAAAACCAAATACCCACATTTTTAAAGACAAAACTATAGTCTAAAAGATTCATTCCCTTATTTAATCCTTTATAGACGATAATAGAGGATCAGTCCAAAGGGAAAATGTGTCGTTCAAGTTCAAGTTTATTGCAGGAAAACTCCGTTGAGCAAGCTCATTCACAAGGAGGTCCTGTGACATAAACACTTAAAGTACAAACACAGATAGATAATAACAGTATATACATGAAATACACGTTACATAATACAGGCTGGATATACATACAAGGGTACCACATAGGGTGACCGCAGGTGGTAAGCACTGGTATGAGACAGGGAAGCGACTTACAGGTTGCATACTGATAAATGAAACATGATGACTGGTGTGTGCAATACATATACAGTATTTTGGCAGCTAGAACAAACAACAGTCTACAACTGATATGGGGGAGAGGAGTGATTTGATAGAGTAACAGTGGAGCGTAAACAAAGATAAAGCCAGGAGTAGAAGGGGAAGGGAAAGCAGTTAATATGACAAATCAACTATACCTTACCAGTGGATAAATATGGACACATGGGGGAAGGAAGAGACTTAATGACAGTTACAGGTGTCTTTTATTTTGGCTGAACTTAGCGATTTGTAGAAGTTTATTGAAACTGTGCTAGTTAGTTTCAGTACGGTTTGTAATTGGTTCCAAATGGAGGGAAGGGCATATGCAATAGCACGTTTACCAAAGGAAGTCTGCGTCCTTGGTATGTCAAGCATAATAGTCAGATTTTCTTAACGAGTATGCACTATGTGAGATACTAATAAGGGAAGAGAGATAGCTTGGCAATTTCTGCAGGAGCAGTTTGAGTCCATAGCCCAGCATGGAGCAGGTGTCTAGTAGTAAGGGATGTCCAACCAACAGCTGCATATAAGTCACAGTGGTGCGAACGGTAAGGGGAGTTGGTAATGAACCGTAACGCACGGTGATAAAGGATGTCCAGTTTACTTAGATTTGCAAGAGTGGTGGAGGAATAGATTACATCGCCATAGTCGAGTAGGGGGAGAAAAGTGGCCTGTACAAGCTTGTTTTGAGTTTCAAGGGGGAAAAGGGGCCTATTTCTGTAGAAGAAACCTAACCTTGCTTTTAGCCTTCTAGAGATATCTTCAACATGGTCACTGAAAGATAATTTATTGTCGATCCAGATACCTAGATATTTAAATTTGGTTACAACTTCCAGAGGCTTGTTTAGCGTGGTGACAATGAAGTCTTGGGCAAGGGTATTGGGGGGGCCTGAGACAGCACTGCGGGAGAATATCATCGCTTTAGTCTTCTTAGCATTGAGCAGAAGCTTTGCCTTTATTAGATTATGCTCGAGTTGTGTGAAGTCCGCTTGAAGCACTCCCTTGACTTCAGATAACGATGAGCCTGAAGTATACAACACAGTATCATCTGCGAAAAAGTGCAGATTGGACGTAGATATGTTAGCATCTAAGTCATTAATGTACAGAGAAAACAAGATAGGGCCTAAGACGGATCCTTGGGGGACTCCTCTTGCAACTGGCAAGGCAGCAGAAAAAAAGCCTTCCGCCTTTACTTTTGGAATCTTCCAGTTACGTGAGCTAGAGAACCACTGGGTGGTATGGTATGTGACACCAACTTTGCAAGGCAATTGACTAATAGTTTGTGATCAACAGTATCAAAAGCTTGCTGAGGTCCAAAAGACTGCACCAGTTACCTTCTTACCATCTATAGCAGAGATCCAATCATTGGTTACTTTTGCTAGTGCAGTGATTGTGCTACGATTAGCCCGGAAGCCAGATTGAGCTGGAGTTAATGAGAGAGAAGGTTTCAGTGAGATTTTAACTGAATATGGATCAGTTTTTCGAGAACGTTAGAAAGGATAGGCAATATGGAGATAGGCCTATAGTTGTTTACATCGCATGGGTCACCAGATTTAAATAGCAGGAGGATATGTGCTGATTTCCAGCAGGACGGCACAGTGGCAGATGTAATGGAAAGATTGAAGATGTGGAGAATTGGGGCAGTGAGATGGGCGTAGCCTGACCTTAGGAAAAAGGGTTCCAAGCCATCGTCCCCTGCGCTTTTTTTGGTGTCTAAGTTAAAAAGAGAATCTTCTACTTCTTTATAAGTTATCTTGTGCAGTTGGAAGGGGCTGGGTACAGGACTAGATGTGGCGGAGGGGTATGCTGGCTCACCGTAGCACCAGCATAAGGTGACGAAGTCAAAGCTAATCCAGCTGTGGCAAAGTGGGAGTTAAGTTCCTCCAGGATTAGGGACTTGTTTTCCACAGTCTTGCCACTTGCAACTATCTTTGTTGGGACAGAGGGGGCCATGGGCCATCCTTCTATAGCTTTGATAGTCTTCCATATTTTATGAGGGTTACCTTTAGCTTGTTTGAGAGTAGAAATATAATAGTTAGCTTTAGCAGAGCAAACTTTTTTCACACAGTTTTTCCTGGCTGTTCTAAAGGCCTGCCAATCCAAAGATTCTTTGGAATGTCTAGCTTATCTCGAGCTATAAGGGCTGCCTTGAGATCTGAGGTGAACCAGGGGTTGGAATTGTTCCGTACCCTTACTTTGATGAAAGGGGCATGCTTATTTATTATTGTAGTGAGTTTGTCATTAAGGATGCAAGCTGCCTTGTTGACATCTTTGGCTAGGTAAAGATCTTGCCATCTGATCATGCTCAGGTCAGATAGGAAGTTTACTGCACTGAATTTGCGAAAGGATCTTTTTGTTATAAAGATGGGCTGCGGGCCTTAATTTGAGATCTCATGCAAGCAACAATTCCATGATCGCTCATGTCACTGTGAAACACTGCCAAATGAGATATTTTGTGTGGATGGGTGGTTAGTACCACATCTAGAATGGAACTGTTGGCAGTATTTAGAGTGTTGTTCCTAGTAGGTTCACTGACTAATTGCCCAAGACCTAACTCATCACAAAGGGATTTGAGGCCGTATGATTTAGGTGACAGCCAGTCCATATTTAGATCGCCTAGAAATATTGTTGCAGTTTTTGCATCTACGAACATGGATTTCAGAAGATTAAGGACTTCATCACCGCCAGACGGGGGTCTATAGCCACCTAGGATAGTGATACATTCTGAGGAGGGGAGAGGAAGGCTCAGCGAAACTAACTCAAATTCCTTGGCTAGAGATTTGTAACTAATATTGGTGACCAAGTACTTAGATTTGGCGTAGACAACCACACCCCCGCCTCTAGACTCTATCTGCTCTAAATAAATTGTAGCCCTGCAGTGGTATTTGTTGATCAGTGTTCGTCTTTTTTAACCATGACTCAGTAATTATGATAAGGTCTGGGTTAACGTGTGCAGCCCAGGCTTGCAGCTGTACAAGTTTTTTAGGCAGGCTTAAAATGTTGACCATCATCATTTTGAGACCTGTGGCCTCAGCAAAATCGATAGGCGAGGTAAGTTGTGGGGGGCCAGGGTTGAGCTCCACATTTCCTGAGCAGAGAAGAAGCAGAAGTATAACTTTCTTTAAGGAGCTTATAAGAATGGAGACTGCTTTTTTATTTCTTCGCGGCAACCCATATCGTGCTGTGCAAGAGGCAGCACCACTGTAATGACAGTTGATCGTGATCAATGTAAGTGCTTTGGTGGACATAGGTGAGGACAGTAGCAAGGGGGTGTAGGCTAACTGGGGGGAACAGGCTAAAAGGGGAGAGGAGAATGACATAGTGTCTGCACGGTAGACTGTTATAACATTAGGTATTGAAAAGGTACATTGGAGAACTGAATTGCATTGAGGCACTTCGAATTGCACTGTATTGCTGAAAACTCTGCACCTTACGAGCAATAAAAACATAATAAGGAGAGCCATGGTCCCAGATTGAGTGGTCTCGTGATTTGTATTAGTGCAATATTTTCTAGGCAAGAAATTTGCCCACCTAGGTACTCACTTAAAACCTAGATGAGAAAATACAGCAGAAAGGGGAACAAGGAGAGCAGGAGCAGCTTAGTTAGTGGCCATCCACCCTTCAGACACAAGTCCCCTTGTAGCAGAACCGGGAAAGAAGTAGAATGATAATGCAGGCTATATTGCCCATGAATGAATACAGTGATTTATGTAGAAGACCAAGAATCCCTCTAGTGGCAGGTCTGTATAACCTGCTAATGGAAAACTAGCCACTTTAAAAAAGAAACATATTGCGGCAGCTTTCTCCACAAGTAGGTTGTGGAGGCATGGCACTGTTGTGGCCAATGCCCCCACAGCCTTTAAAGGCTTGGAAAAAAAAAAAAGAAAGGTAGTTAGACTTATCGGCACCAAGGCAGAGTGCTTGAATGGGGGTGCTGCAGGAAGAGCAGTCAGACAGAAGAGGTGTAAGCACTTTAAAAGAGTAGTAGAAATTACAATCTAGCTAATACAGTTGAAAAACTCCTAATAACACATTTGAAATGTGCTTAGTTCTAATGAAACTCTAACAAAGTGCCAGGTGTCTATAGCAGAGGAAAACTCCTGCCAATCAGAGTGGGTTTGCTGGAAGCACCCGTGTTCCGATTGGCTGCGCTGTCCCGTACCTTCCAAGGAGCTGCAGGCGGGTGTCCTGGTCTTGGTCGGTGGCTGGCTGGGTGCCAGCTGACCATGGGTGAGCTGGAGCAGCCCTGTTCAGGAACAAGCAGCTTCCAAGGAGCTGCAGGAGGGTGTCCTGGTCTTGGTCGGTGGCTGACTGGGTGCCGGCCGACCGTGGGTGAGCTGGAGCAGCCCTGTTCAGGGACAAGCAGCTTCCAAGGAGCTGCAGGCGGGTGTCCTGGTCTTGGTCGGTGGCTGGCTGGGTGCCGCCGACCGTGGGTGAGCTGGAGCAGCCCTATTCAGGGACAAGCAGCTTCCAAGGAGCTGCAGGCGGGTGTCCTGGTCTTGGTCGGTGGCTGGCTGGGTGCCGGCAGACCATGGGTGAGCTGGAGCAGCCCTGTTCAGGGACAAGCAGCTTCCAAGGAGCTGCAGGCGGTGTCCTGGTCTTGGTCGGTGGCTGGCTGGGTGCCGGCCGACCGTGGGTGAGCTGGAGCAGCCCTGTTCAGGGACAAGCAACTTCCAAGGAGCTGCAGGCGGGTGTCCTGGTCTTGGTCGGTGGCTAGCTGGGTGCCGGCCAGACCATGGGTGAGCTGGAGCAGCCCTGTTCAGGGACAAGCAGCTTCCAAGGAGCTGCAGGCGGGTGTCCTGGTCTTGGTCGGTGGCTGGCTGGGTGCCGGCCGACTGTGGGTGAGCTGGAGCAGCCCTGTTCAGGGACAAGCAACTTCCAAGGAGCTGCAGGCGGGTGTCCTGGTCTTGGTCAGTGGCTGGCTGGGTGCCGGCCGACCGTGGGTGAGCTGGAGCAGTCCTGTTCAGGGACATGCAGCAGTTGTGGGGGGCTCTTAAGTGTTATCTTAGAGGGGAGTTCATTAAGATCACTTTGTATAGGAAAAAATGCAGAGAAGAGGAAGCTATCTCTCTTCTTGGCCAAATTAGGATGGTTGAACCTTTCCTTTCCATGTCTACAACATCTGACTCGCTTGCTGCCTTATTGTCCCTCAGAAATAAATATGCTGAATTACTTTGGGAAAAGGCTGAATATGCAGTTCTAAAGACTAAGTCTACATATGTAGACCAAGGGGAGAAGGCAGGTCATCTCTTAACCTTAAGACTGCATAAACTGGAGACTCTAGGCTGATTCCTTCAGTTGTAGCTCATGATGGTACTATTAAAACTGCTCCTAGGGAAATATCTAAAGTTTTTAAAGATTTCAGTCACTCTTTATACGGTAAATGCCCTACTAAACCATCCTCCCAAGACACTGAAGCCTACTTAGACTCTCTGGAACTCCCTTCCCTGTTGGAACAACAGCAATCCTCCCTAATGTCTTCCTTAACTCTCTCAAAGGTAGAGGTCTATATTAAGGACTTAGTCTTAGATAAGGTCCCTGGACCGGATGGTTTTCCCCACTACTTTTATAAAATATTCTGTAAGGATTTAGTGCGCCTATTACTCAGATTATATAAATACATGCTGTCAGCGGATTCCCTTGACCCATCACTTCTAGAAGCCACAATAGTTCTACTTCTTAAACCCAAAAAAACACATTCACAATCCTCTAGCTACCTGCTGATATCTCTTATGAATTATGATATCAAAATATTAACAAAATTACTCTCTTGGCATATCAGATCAATCTACTGAGCCCCAAACAGGTTGGTTTTGTACCCGGACACTCTTCTGCAGACCACCTCAGGAAACTGAGTCACATTTTTCAGGTCGCTCAGTCATTCCAATCCCTCATGGCTCTAGTTTCGTTAGATGCTGAAAAAACATTTGACAGAGTGGATTTGGCATTTCTCTGGATGACTCTGAAGAAAATGAGCCCCCCCCCCCCATTTGCCCACTGACTCCAATCCTTATACTCTTCACCTTCAGCTAGGATTTACTGTAACGGGGTTTTCTCCTCCTGTTTTCCTCTTTTTCAAGGCACTAGACAAGGCTGCCCACGTTCCCCTTTTCTCTTTAACCTTTACTTGGAACCTCTTCTCCATAGTATCAGATAAACACCCCAGATCAAAGGCATCCCCATTCTTAATCATACTCTAACCTTATCTGTTTATGCAGATAATATCATTCTGTACATAGATTCTCCAACATCCTCTTTAGAAAGCACATTACAAGTAATACAACAATTTAGTAAGTTCTCCAATTACAAACTTTTTTTTTTTTTTGCCATTAACTTTTTATTGGCATTTACCCACAATGGAGGTACAGAGGCTTACAGGATATTTCCCAAAACAAACATACATATGACCGAACATAGTCCAGCAAGCCCTGACCTCCCCAAACTTCCACCCTCCCACAACACTCCCCTTAAAAAATAAAAAGGTACAAAGTAATAATACATCTGTGATACCAGTATAAGGCTCAGGGGTTTATACTACTCGGCCTCCAAATTGATATAGCAGTCAATTTCAATTGCAGACCCTTGAACACTCATATTCTGCACACACACCCCTGGCCCCCCCCCAAAAGAAAGGGCCACCCTCCACCCCCACAAGGCAGTCCATGAGAAAACTAAATGACATGGATACCGACACCAGAACACTAAGCATAGGCCACTTCTAGCCGGGACCAAATCTTGTCATAAAGGGGCAATGTGTTCCACAGTATTGCTATTGTCCTTTCAATCCTGAGATTCATTAACAACTCTCTCAACCATTCTATAAATCCAATTCTAGTTGAGTCTTTCCAATGTCTGAGAACTAATCTCTTTACAGTGATAGAGATCATGGTTATATGATACTTCCTCAACCTAACCGGGGAGCAGGACAGGTCCCCCAATATGCAAACCTCAGGTGTGAACAGTTCCCCTATTCCCAACAGAGGATCCGCTCTGCTCTTTATATCTTTCCACAACGGAGCAACATTTGGGCAATTCCAGAAGATATGCAACAGATCAGCTTCCCTTGAGCCACATCTGCAGCATTTGGACTCCTGCAATATCTTCAGGTCCACTAATTTCTGGGACGTATAATAGATATTATGTAATATCTTGAATTGGGTTAATCTAAGACAATCCTGCCGCAAATATTTATAACAATCCCCCCAGATCCTGGCCCAGTCGAATGTACCATCAGGGAAGGCCTTGGCCCAATATGAAGCAGGAACTATATTATCCTTAACAACCTGCCGAAACAACACTTTGTATATCTTTGAGGTTGCATGTGGGGATCCTATGATTGGCTTGAGTTCCGACCATAGGTCTCCACGAGACACAGCCAGATCATTTGCCCCCATTTTTTGCACCAGGAGGTGTCTTAGTTGATATATTTTGAATATTACCCTGCCTGACAATTTAAACTCATGCATTATCTTAGTTACCGTATGCGGTTTACCCTCCTCATTAAGAAGATCTGCCCATCTACACTCACCCAGCTCAGGCAACCAGCTGGACGTAATCATCCGGTTAGCAATGCGCCATTGTGGGTTGCCTATGATTGGCTGGGAGCCATCCAAAGTGTATTTGTAACCCAGAAAATTACACATTTGATCATGAACCCTAAGGGACACCCCAATGGGTGTATTTTTAAGTTGAGGTACAGATTTTAGGTTATTATATAATAAGGCTTCGATTATATCCCAAAGCTTTAATCAAACTGACTTCCAGATTTACCCAGAGTGGAAGGTAGTCCCCCACAGAGCCATGTACAGATGAGAACATTCATCTACCATATCTGTTCACGTGGGCTGCCCAAAAATACAACGCAAACTGAGGCAACCTCAGGCTGCCCTGGGTTCTTGAGCCGCAATTTAATATAGGCCATCCGGCCCCTCTTGTAATTCCAAATGAAATCGCCAAGAGCCGTGTAACTTCCTGAACCATGCTAGCGGAATCCAAATGTTAAGATTGCACAGTGGATAAAATAACCTAGGGAATACATTCATCTTTACCACATTTATTCTGCCCACAGGGAAAGGGGTAGATGGGCCCACCTTTTCAGATCTAATTCTACTGCACGCACTCAGGTTGTCTAAATTGAGGCTACGAAATCTTTCCGAGATTAGTTGTTAAGGTGAGGCCTAAATATTTCAGAGATTTAGGGCTCCACTCCAAACCAAATTTGGTCACATCCGACTTAAGGACCCTATTATTTAGGGGATACACCACAGTTTTGCCTTTGATTCAATTTGTAATTGGCTAACCTACAAACTCCCAATGATCTCTAATAGTGCAGGGATCGAAGATACTGGCTTGGCAATATAAATCAGCAGATCATCAGCAAATGCTGTTACTTTAATGGTATGTTCCCTAATTTGGATACCCTTAATCTCCTTTGACAGGATTATACGCCTAATTAGCGGTTCGAGATATAAATTAAAAAGGAGGGGGGATAAGGGGCATCCCTGCCTTGTGCCAACCTGTAATCGAAAAGGTGAAGATATAACCCCATTGCAAACAATTCTGGCCATCGGATCGGTATAAAAGGCCCTAATCCAGTCAATAAAAATTTCTGGAAAACCAAATGCACTCAATACCTGGAATAAAAAACCCCAATGCACCCTATCAAATGCCTTCTCGGCGTCCAAGGAGACCAACACCCAAGGTATTACTGACCCCTCGGACGCCGAGAAGACATGCTCAAGAGTCCTAAAATGATCTGCTGATGATCTGCCTTGCATGAAACCAACTTGCTCTGCCCCTACCAGCCCTGGCACTACTCTTCTCATCCTGTCTGCAAGTATCTTGGCTAGGATTTTTATATCGTAATTTAAAAGGGAGATGGGCCTGTAACTATCAGGCTTCTCTGGAGGCCTATTTGGCTTAAGCAACACCACGATAAGAGCCTCAAAGATATATTTATCCGCCACTGCTCCCGAGAGAATATATTGAAATAGTTTAGCTAGCATGGGGATTAAAGAGGGGGAGAAAACTTTGTAGAAATTTGGTGAAAACCCATCAGGCCCAGGTGTCTTATCATTTGGCAAGTTCTTGATTACCCTCTCTATTTCCCCGTAAGTAATGGACGCAATCAGGATCTCCTGCTCTATTCTCCCTAGCTTTGGCAGGGATACTCCCTCCAGGTAGGAGGAAATTTCTTCCGGACTCGGGGGAGCATTCATAGGACCATAAAGATCTTCATAATAACTTCTAAAAATCTGAATTATGTCATCCGGGCTTGTCTTGATGGACCTGTCCTGCTCCGACCATAATCCTCTACCAGACGAGAAGCTTCCATTTGAGGCAGCCTTCTAGCCAAAAACCTTCCAGGCTTGTCACCCTGATCAATGTAATTGGCTTTTGTTTTAATGATTGCCAACTCTGCCTGGTCACCCAACAATTTAAGATAAGTATTTTTAACTTGGATTAACTTAGCTTCTGTCTCTTCTCGGGGGTTGACAGCCAGGGCATCTTGTAGGACCTTAATTTGGTCCAATTACAAACTTAATCAGTCTAAAACTGAAACATTTCCCTTAAACCACCTAATGCACAGCTCTAACTTTGGACAGTTTGGTATGAAATGGTCTCCACATTCCATTAAATATCTAGGTATATTTCTAGCATCAGATATCTCGAGGGTACGGAAATTAAATCTGGAGGACTTGGTGAGTACCAGTCAACAAGATCTCTGTATATGGGAATCACTCCCATTATCCCTATGGAGGAGAATAAATATTATTAAAATGAATATCCTCCCCAGAATATTTTACCCCCTAAACATGTTAAATATTTGGCTGCCTCTCTTTCTTTCATTGCTTACACTCCATTTTCTCTGGCTTCATTTGGATAAACAAACATCCCAGATGCTCCTTCCAAAAGTTGAGTGTTCCTAAAGAAAGTAGTGGATTACATCTACCCAACTTTCTCCTATACTATTGGGCCATTTATATGTCAAGGTCAGGCCGGTGGTTAGCTCCACTGAAGGACACTTATACGCCCATCTGGCCTCAGATAGAAAATCACGTATTATGTTCATATAACTTAGAAGCCTAGTCCATTTTCTTCACTGCCTTCAAAGCTCTACCACAGAAGCTCTATCCCTCAGTGATTGGAGCCTCATTAAAGGCCTTTCATCAGTGCTGTTCTTCCCTCAAAATATCTCCTTCACAGGATGCGGCCCAACCCCTCATTCTTAATCCTAATATTAAAATAGGAGGCAGATGCTTGTCTTGGGGCTGGCTACTACAATTACAAGAAGCCAAAGTAGCTGACTTGTATTCACAGGATTCCCTTCTTTCTTTTACGGATATTCTTGAGAAATATAAAATACCTGGTTCTTGTATTTTCAAAGTCTTCCAGCTGAGACATCTAATAGAACACCACTTTGGTACTACACTTCAAACACCCAGGTTAGACACTATATTAATGCAAATGTGGAACCTGTCCAATAAACCCCATGGTATATCCCAGCTGTATCCGAGTCTCTTAATGTCAAACATCCAGATCCTCTCCCAGGCTCCAAAGTATAGACCTCTCTACTACCAGAAACACAATTTAATTGGACACAAATCTGGAAAGACCCCTATCTTTACATTACTCAGGATAAACTTCGACTTACCCAATATCACTTACTTAATAACATGTACTATACCCCAGTTAAATTATACCAGATCAGACATCTCTCTAGTCCTAATTGTTCTAGATGTGGCAAAATGGAGGGCGATCTGTTACACATATTCTGGCAATTTTAAAAGGTAACGCCATTATGGCATATGCCTCAAAGTAATTTAGATCCTTTACTAGGTCTTGCAGAACTGTTTACAGTGGAAATTTGTATTCTGGGTATCTATAAGGATACAGGAGTCAAAGAGTGTTAAGTACCATATGGCTTTAGTCTCCATGGCTGTTAAAAAGCTGGTGCTTAAACATTGACAAGATCAGCTGTCCATCTCACATACTGAATGGGGGAATGAGATCACAACATATCTTCGGACTGAACGTTTAATTGCAGTTTCAGGTATCAAGCTTCATCTTTTTGACAAAAGATGGGGCAGGCTTTATGCTTTGTATATGCATTAGAAGCAGGTGTTATTACTGATCCCCTAGCTGATTTTATTCGATAATTCCTTTTATAGGCCCTGTAATATAAGTGGCACACTCCTTGGGGGGGGGGGGTAGGAATGAGGGTGAGGGGGAGGTGGGGTAATTAGGGGTGTTTTGTTTATCCGGAATGTGTTACCTGTGTATTGTACAGTGATGTATTGCGTTAATGTATCAAGACAAAACAATAAAAACTTTAAATTAAAAAAAAAACAAACTTGCAGAGTTCTCAGTTCAGGAAGGCCTGCTGCACCAACCCAAGACCCAGTACACCAGACTGACCCTATGCTAGGACTACACCAAGCTGATGGGTGCGCCAGGGTGCTAGAGGGCTTGCGGCAGACACAAGCTGCCATATCCCCAGCTTTGGGTCAGCAAACTCTTCCAGATGGCATATGTTCTGGGACAGTCAGACCAGCCTGGGCTGGTCTAGCAATCCATGCGCCACCCTCAGAACCCTCCCTGGGCAGCAGGAAATATATGTCACCAACCACCTGTGGTCTTCCACACCTCCCACAACTGCATGGTAGGTGCAGTGGTTTTGTATTTGTCTAGTGCACCAAACCAGTAAACAAAAACTGTGTGTAACCCCCCTGCAAATGGGGGTTCCCAAAAGACTTCCAGGAGCTTGCTTGAATGCTCCAAGCCTGAATGGTGTTTGGCATTTAAGCCATTTATCAGTGAGTGTTTTTAGAGCCTCTGGTACTGTCTCTTTAAGAGCTGTCTGCTTGCAGACATAATTAGTTTGTATGGGGGGACTGTGTGCTTCTCTGAGTACCACTTGAGCTGCTGCCAATTCACTTCATTTTGCAGTCACTAGGAGTGCAAGGGAACCTATCTGAAAGATGTAACTGTTTGCTAGAAATTATTTAGAGTAATAATGAAATTACAGTTTGTCTAACTGCTTTCTTTGCAGTCAGAACTGTGTCTGCTAGTTCCCCATTCTAGTTTTGAACTGCTGAACTGGACCAATCAGTGTGGGGTAAGCTAGCTCTAAAATGGTGCCTTGGACGAATCAGAACTTGGACTCATAATCTGAGCCAGCCACAAGAGGATTGTATGGGCAGTGACTCTGGGAGATGTAGTTTAGACTTCAGTGCCTTTTTGGACCAACAGCAGCAGTCTATTGTGAGTGACAGCCAATCCAGCAAAGAACTGGGAGGAACTCAAAGGAAGTGCCCGGTTTTGTCGGTTGGAGTTTCAGTTGAGCTTTGGCAGTAAAGAAGGAAGGAGCCCTGTGCTTTTTCAGTGTGCAGTTTTAGTCAAAAAACGTGTGTAAGGCCCAGAGTTCCGGTCTGCAGCTTGTGTAACAGCTTGTTAGGACTGAATCCGTCCTGTGAAAAGAATCAAAGGATCTCTGAAGAGTAGAAACCAGGCTCACCCTGTAGAAGACTGGAGGAATTGTGAAAATGGTACTCGGTCTGTCAGGAACTGAATCTGCTGTGTGTTCTCCCGGTATTGTGCAGTAATTGCGATCGGATACAGATGCAGCCTGCCTGGTATAATGCTTTCTTTTATGATGTGTGAAGAGGTTTGTGTACCTCAAGTGAGCCCTGCTGACATTGAAGGACCCTATCTTATTTGGAGGTCGTGAGTACTAATTCAGGGTCCTTCCCTGTTGAATTGCCACATTAAATCCAAATGGAATTACTGTACTGCTGACTGTTTAATTCTCCTTTCTCTGTGTGAAAGGGCCCCTACCAGCTGCCACGGTTTGGACTAGCCACTAGGGCTTGGGTACCCAGGGACAGTAACTGATAGGGATAGGCCTGTGCACAGAGCCATAGGTAGATTATTAGAGTGATAAGCTGATTAACCTGATTTCCCTGTCCTTGCTATATCCCCCAAATAAATCAGAGCTGCTTGTTTCAGCAAAGTTATACTGCCTGAGGTATTTGTCTATGTTAAAGTACTGTACTGTGATTGTTGCACTGTATCTCATTTCACAGGAGGTCCCAGTGCGGAACCAGACCTGGGGTAAGTGTATACTGTGAAGGTAATTCTGATATATTGTGTGGGCACTAGTGGGAAGAAAGGGGTTGCAGTGTCCCAGAGGGCTGTGACCAAGTTAGTTTAACTATTGCAAACCCTGACCTCTGGGTGGAGGCACCCGCCATTGGATCCAGGCCCCTCAACCTGTTAGTGGCAAATCAGGCAGGGGTAGTAGCCCCTGGGATAGCGCCATCTAGGGGTTACATGTGTATACATCAGGAGCCCTGTGTGGTGCGGTGCCCACAACAGCCCCCCATTGATGCTTAGAATATGGGTGCTCACCAACACACTGGCATCGCAATGGCTCTTCTACAACCCCATCGGGGTTCTGGTGCAACCCCTCTGGTCACCCATCTGTGAACCACCAGCTCTCCCCATGCACTGCCCCATCCCCCACGACCCTGGCAGCCTCCTGATAGGGCTCTGTCACAGGATACAGATGCTGCCTGACTGCACCGCAGCTCATGCCAAACTTCTTGGGTGTCCCATCTTTTTGACATATGGCTACATTTGCTGCAAGCTGCTGGACATTGGTGCTGGGATCCTACCCAATAGTGAATTGGGCGGATGGTTCCTGGTGCACTGGCAACTGGTGCAAGCTGCCGTCGGCACAGCTTGTGCCCATCTTTCAGAATTTATCCCACAATCTCAACCAGGCAACACATCAGAAATATACTGTACAAATGTGTCACAACAATGCAAAAATGCCCATCCCACTGGGTCTTTTCCTATACACCAACCCTGCCTGCTGGGTCTCCTCCTGTACATATACCCAACCTTCTGGGTCCCTTCTTGCACCAAAGCTCAGCCCACAGGATCCCATCCTTTTACCAGTCGCAGTTCACCATGTCCCCTCCTGCCCCCAAAGCCCATCCTGCTGGGTTCTCCTCCTGCACACAAGCCCAGCCCAGTGGATCCTCACATGTACCCAAATACAACTCAGTTGGCCCCCTTTGCACCCAAGATCAGCTCAGTGGATCCCTCAGTACTTAAGACCAGCCAAACTGGTCTCCCCAATGTTGGTGTTACAGAACAGGTGGCTTTAGCTTCACTGGCCAGAAAATGATCAGTTACACTGTCTTCTGGTCGACTCCTCTGGGTCCTCTGACTCCGGTCTTCTTCTGCATCTTCTGACTTTGGTTCTCTTCTAGGTAGGTGGGTGGATTCTCTTCCTTAAAAACCTTAAACCAAAATACCTCTTACTTTATTTCTAACCTCCTGTAACATATTACATCTGTGCTATCCTGTCTCTACTCTCATTACTGACAATTTTATGTATCAAACATATTTTCCCCTTTATTTCCACAGGACTGACTGGACTTTGATCTGTGCTAATCAGATAAGTATACTTTTATTTACTATCGTCTTGTCTGTACTATCAGTCAATCAATCACGTTATTTAACCAGGCATAAACACCATTGAACAAGCTAATTTTCAAGGTGGTCCTGTACTATTTGACCTAAGAACTATGGATCCTCTGTGACTACTGTGTAGTCTTTGTTTTACAGGTACTCCTCACCCAGCATCCAGAATCTAGACCTACACAGAAGTTCCCTTACCTGGACCAGTAAGTACCCATGATTTAGTTACTTGATTGAGGGGTGGGAGAGTTGAGCCATAATGGTGAGCCTACATTTGTTATAGTGGGAGTCCACTGAGATGACAAGTTAATCCGCTCTGTAACAACTTGCACCGTCCTATTAGTTCCAGCATCAATTGGTTCCCAGCAAAACTTGTTCCCAAATTGTGTCCCCTTGGAGTTTAATGTATTAAATTTATACTGAGGGTGAATTGTCAGGGAATGATTTGTACAGGGGGTTGATTTACACTGGAACAAATAGTACAGCATGAGTTCTCATGGAGCGGATAGATTGGGATGAATTGACATGTTGCCGTTCACTGATGGGGTGGGTGCCATGAACCTAGTCTCATAATGAGAGACAGTTAAAAGGTATGTGATCAGCTGCCCCAGATCTGTCCCCTCTGCAACTGGACCCTCACTTTGCAACAGGACCCCCACCCCTCCTTGCAGCTGGACTCCACACAGCTGAAGACTAGCTGTGTGCTCACAACACTGTCTCTGTGTGGCAGCACCTTTTCCATGATGGCCACAGCAAGGCTGAGGTGCAGAATGAAGGAAGTTCCTCATAATGTGGGACAGTTGAGAGGTATGGGACCAACCCCCAACATCTGGCCATTCTTCAGCTGGACCCCCATAGCCAAAGACTAGCTGTGTACTCACAGTACCTTCTCTGTATGGCAGCACCTTTTCCAGGGAGGGACACTGCAGTGCTGAGAGATAAAATGAGGGAAGTCCCTCATAATGAGAGACAGTTGAGAGGTTTGAGACCAGCACCCCCATCTTCCCCAGAACCTGGACACCCCACTCATCCCAGCAAATGGATCCTACAGCAGAAAACTATTTATTTATTTAGTTGTTATTGACCAGGTTGGTGCACTAGGCAATCAAATGCCTATTTTCAGGCATGGCCCAGTAGCTGTGTGCTCTCTGGTCCTGCTCTGCAAGTTTTTGAGAGGGCCGTGGGAGTGGACTAACCCCTTGGAGGCAGCATGTCTTATCATCTACAAGATAGCAGTGTGTTTTTCATGCCTCTAGAAGAGGTGTTGCCCACAGAACTAGACTACAAAGACTAGAATTTCAATGTGACTATGCACTGGCCAGAGCGAGTATGTAAAGTGTGCCACCTTATTGTGGATATCAAAACCTGGAAGCAGCCACATGGACATCCACAATATGTGGCCTGCACACTGAGTGACAGCCGCATTTAAATCTCTTGAAATAGCTTTTTTTTTTTTTTTACTGACACAAGTGCCTTCATGTCAGGGGATTCCAATGCATCTTGGGTCAGTGCTGGGTACCATAGTGATTGACATCAAATACGATGATTGGTTAGGCATGTACAATTGCTGTTTTCAAGGGGACCTTATGTTCAGGTTAGCAAATCCTTCTTAATAAATGAAAATTAATAAAGCCAGTTATAGAGTTTGGGGGTGGGTGTAGCATGAGGTATGTACTTGGGTGGGGAGGTATTTTGGGGGTATGGGATCTTGAGGCCTAAGCATGATTCTAAAACCATGCCTAAGGGGGATCAGTAGTCAGCCTAAAGTGGTGGTAGGGCACCAGGGCTAGAGTGGGTGAGCTTGGGAGCATCTGGGGGGTATGAGTGCTAGGGTGTATTTTGCCATGGCTGAGGGGGACCTTAGAAACCTGAGGCCAGGGCTGGGGATGGAGGAGTTATAGGTCAGTGGTGTGGGGTGGAGTGAGCATACCACTATAGCTTGTGGTTGGCTCAGGAGCCTACTGCTGGCAGGGAGGGGGGGCTGGAAGCTAGAAGCCAGGGTTGGGGAGCATTTCACCAGGGATGGGTGGTCTCAGGAGCTTGATGACATAGTTGGGGGCAAATCAAAGAGTATGCTGCCATGGTGAGGGGTTTGAGCTTGCTACCATGGCTGGTGGGTGGGGTTGGGAGCAAGAGGCCAGGGAGGCTTGAAGGCAAGATACCCATCCCCTTAATGCAGCTCCCCTACTTCCCAAAACTCAAAAATCATATCTAAGCAGGACATGAAGAGAACATTACTCTGTTTGGGGGGTGGAGATTACAGCTCCTGTGTTTGGGGGATGTGAATGAGTACAACTCCTGTGTTTCGAAGGGTGGGGCAGCACAGTTCTTGTGTTGGGGGGTGGCAGGTTAGCACAGCTGGGGAGCACTACTCCTGTGTTGGGGGCAGCAGGGGAGCACAGCTTCTGTGTTGGGGGGGTGGCAGAGAAGCACAGCTCTTGTGTTCGGATGGATGGCTTTGGAGCACCCCTCATGTTAGAGGACAGAAGGGGAGCACAGCTTCTCTGTTAGGGGTCAACGGGGCAGCACATGTCCTGCTTTGGGGGGTGGCAGGGCAGCAAATCTCCTGTGTTGGGAAAGCATCGCTTCTGCATTGTGGCAGGTTGCAGGGGAGCACAGCTCTTGTATTCAGGGGGGTGGCAGAGTAGCGCCCCTTCTGTGTTGGGGGGAAGATCAGGGTAGCACAGCTCCTCTGTCAGGGGGCTGACAGGACATCACAGCTCCTGCTTTGGGGTGGCAGTAGGCATAGATCCTGCACTGCATGGGGGCAGTGGGGTATCACTCCTGTATTGTGGGGGCACTGGTGTAACACAGCTTCTGCATTGGGGGTGGGAGCAGCACAGCTCCTGCATTGAGGGTGGTGGCGAGGGAGCACAGTTCCTGCACTGGGAGGTGGGGTGGCGGGAGAGTACAGCTCCCTGCGTTGGGGGGATGGCAGGGGAGTACAGCTTCTGCATTGTTGGGGTGGCAGGGGAGCACAGCTCCTGCCTTGGAGGGGTGTTGGAGGACAACAGCTCCTGCATTGGGTGGGTGGCAGAGGAGCACAACACCTGCGTTGGGGAGCAGAGGTGGCCGAGAAGTGCAGCTGCTGTGTTGGGGGCAGCAGTGGAGCACAGTTCCTGTGCTGGGGGGGGTGGTGGGTGAGCACAGCTCCTTTTTTGGAGGGTCTACAAGCGAGCATAGTAACCCCAGACAGTGACACAAGGTTTAATAATAATAATAAACTTTATTTTTAGTGCGCCTTTCAAATGTCAAGGCGCAGTACACAGTTAAAACAATTTAAAACCAATGCTGCAATCACAGTAAAAACATACAATACAGTTAGTCTGTCATCCTCAACACCATAAGCCGTGTTCAATAAATACGTCTTTAATGCTTGTTTAACCTACTTTTGGCATACCACATGTGGTATAATAATAATGTGGCATAATAAGACATTTGGTTTAATATATTTTTGCCTAATTGGCTTAATTCACCCAACTCTTATTAAACCAAAAACACAAAATGCAAAAGATTAATAAACAAATTAGCCAGCCTGGGAGTGGGTCCCAGGGTGGTAGCCTAGGTAAAAAATTGGCTGGACAACAGGACACAGAGGGTAATGGTAAACAGAGTTCACTCTGAAGAAAGGGGGTTGCAAGTGGGGTACCACAGGGTTCAGTACTGGGTCTGGTCCTTTTTAATGTCTTTATAAGTGGCATTGCAGATGGACTGGAAGGAAAAGTATGTGTCTTTGCAAATGACACGAAGATCTGCAACAGGGTTGATATACAAGGGGTTGGAAAGGATGAGAAGGGACTTGGCAATGGCAAGGTTGGAGAAATGGTTAAAAGTATGGCAGTTTAGATTCAACGCAAAGAAATGCAAATTAATGCACCTGAGAAACAAAAATCCAGGGGAAGAGTATACAATGGGGGGGAGGGGCATTAACAATTACAAAACTAGAAAGGGACCAGGGGGTAGTCATATCAGATGACCTAAAGGTAAGCAAGCAAAGTGAGACGGCAGTAAGGATGGCTGGGGGGATACTGGGATGTATAAGGAGAGGCATCACCAGTAAAAAACAGGAAGTTGTTATCCCTCTGTACAGACAGTTGGCGAGACCCCATCTTGAGTACAGCGTGCAGTTCTGGAGACCCCATCTCCACAAGAACATAGACAGGATGGAGGCAGTCCAGAGGAGGGCAACTAAAATGGCGCAGGGTCTGTAACAGAAGCCATACGAAGAAAGACTAAAGGAGCTTAATATGTATACCTTTAAGGAAAGGAGGGACGGAGGGACATGATATAAACTTTCAAGTACCTCAAGGGAATTAACAAAGTCCAAGATGGTAGCATCTTTCAGAAAAAGAGATGTGCAAGAACAACGGGACACAATTTGACGCTAGAGGGGGGGACAGGTCAGGGCAATGTGAGGCAGTATTTTTTCACAGAGAGGGTGGAGGACGCATGGAACGGCCTTCCTGATGAGGTTGTGGGGTCAAAAACAGTGGGAGGATTCAAGAATACATGGGACAGACAAAAGGCAATTCTGGTAGGGGGTAAGAAGAAGTAGGCTGTTGGTTAACTAGGATCTGCAGCTTATCCAAGAGGTAGGGAAATGGGCAGACTAGGTGGGCCAAGCAGTCCTTATCTGCCATCAAAGTCTATGTTTCTATGTTTTAAATGTCATAGCCAAATGTTGTCAGGTTAAACTGTTTAGCTTTTTTTCTCCTGTCTGAGAGAGGGGCCGTGTATGACAGGGTGTCTTTTGGTAGGGCTCTTGCCCCCCCACTCCGTATTTGTGCCCTATTTATTCTTATGGTGTGGCAACAGCTTAGACACCGACTTTTTTTACAGAGATGTGCCCTAGTGCCCCATGACTGGTGTGCACGTGTGTGTGTGTGTGTGTGTGTGTGTGTGTGTGTGTGTGTGTGTGTGTAGGGCGTACCTGCCCTAAGTTCTCTCGCCGCCTATTAGTGGTGGCAGGCAGCATCACATGACATGGAGAAGCAAAAGAATGCAGTCGTGGAGAGTTGTGCTACAGTGCACTGGCACTTTCCTGCCACACAGCAAGTAATTTGGAGGAATAGTCTTACGGTGAGCAGATAAGAAAGAAAAAAATAAAAGGAAAATTCCCTATCGTGTCTTGTCCCTCTGTAGTTGAAGGGCGTAAGGGCTTGAGTAGTTAAGCAGGTGCGGCCGGGCCCGGCCCGATGTGGAGATGCAAGGCAGTTATTAACGATGGCAGTGTTGTGGCATGGCCTTCATAGGCCTTGAGCAGGGTCTGGAAGCTTTAGCAGTCAAGGAATCGGCACTGTGGTACTTGGCCAAGATAAAAAATACCTGTCTTCCTGCCACAGTTGTTGGGTGCCAGGTTCTCCTCTGCTCTGGGGCCTCTCTCCAATGGACAGATCTGTGGCTGCCACTCGACTTGATGCTCCCTTGATGCAGATTGACATCTCTGCATGCTGCAGCAGAGACATCGGGAGCAGCCACAGGGAGGGCAGGCAGACAACAACAAAGTCTCTCCTCAGTCAGTGCTCAGCGGAAACTCGGACAATTGCATCTGGATTGGAGGGAAAGACAGTCATCACAGCATCGGATTCAACAGTCCCACAGTCACTGAATGATATCATGGCATGGCAAATCTTTACTTTTAGGTAAGTAAGTGTGATTTAATTTACTAATGTTTCTGATGATGAGTGACTGAGTGAATCAATGATCTGAATTTTTTTTATATGACTTTAAGGGAGGGGGAGGGTCTCGAGCCAGAACACTGGGCTGAGCTGAGAAGAAAGGATTGAAAGAATTAAGGAATTAATGATTTTTTTTCATGGGGGGGGGCAAGCATCAGGAGTCTGTCACAGTCACTGAATGAAACATAGACTTTGATGGCAGATGACTGCTTGGCCCACTTAGTCTGGTAATTTAATTTACTAAGTATTTTCTGATGATGAGTGACTGAGTCAGTGATCTGACTTTTGTTTTGGAATGAATGGTGGCGGGGGGAGTTTCAGGCTGAGTTGAGCTGAGGAGGAGACCGGATTTTTTCTTTTGCGGGGGGGGGAGAGTAGTCATTGTCTTCACTAAAAAGTGGTAGATGCCTGGAACAGTATTCCAGCGCCTCGGTGGTTGGAGTGAAGCTTCAGATATGCATGGGATAGGCAAAAGGACATTTATAGGAAGCAGGTGGGAGGGGGGCTGGAGATTAATGGTTATAATATAGCCAGGAAGGTGACAAGAGCAAAGTGGGTGGGCCCAGCGATTCTAAGATCTGCAATCAAACTCCATGTTTTTATCTGTCTATGGCGGAACGGGGAAGGGGGTCTGGGTGGGGTCAGGGTCATAAGTTAGAAGCCAAGAAGGGGATCTTCAAACTAGGGTTGGGATGAATGCTGCCATAGTAAGAACATGGCTGGTGAAATAGTCAGGGAGAATGCTGCAGTGGCTGAAACACTGGAGGCCAAATGAAGCCTCAAGAGTCTGCAACCCAATGCTAGTACTGGGTGGTGGCTTGCCACAGCCCGGTGGTAGAGATTAAGGGATATTTAGTCCAGGAAATTTTTCACCTTAACTCACCCCAAAGCATTTACAACCCTATAGCTTCTGGGGTCCACATCCAGTCTTTAAATTCCAATGGGTGGGTGGTTCATCATAGAAACATAGAGGTTGTTGGCAGAAAGAGAGACCATGTAGAATCTGAAAAGCTTTATATTAGGTATTGATAAATGGGCAGACTGGATGGGCCAGGCGGGTCTTTAAAGGACCTGGCCAATCCGTGCCGACCCTAATATAAAACTGCAGAAATACTATTCTACATAGTCTGACTCGTCCTCCTGCCCCTTCCCCTACCCATGGTGTCTCCAACACCTGTTCAGACTCATGATGTGTCAGCACAGTCAGCCAGTTGTTCTTCGCCCCAGGCCCAACCCCCCACCCCAATTTGGCCATTGTCCAGTCACGTTCTTCCACACCCATGACTTCAGGGGATAAACAATTTTTTTCCCCTTGGAGTAAGGGGTTGGAGAGACATAACAAGTTTGTTTTGTGTTCAAGAAAAGCCCCAAAACTCATCACAGAGAATCTAACCCCTCAAAGCTTGTGGGGGCCTTGAGGCTTATATTGTTTAGATGTCCAGTTTTTTTGTGTTTGGGAGGTGGCAACCCTAGGCGGCAGGAGCCAGTCAGCAACAGAGTCCAGACAAAAACATGTAGCAGTGTTGTTCAGTGAGAGCCAGACACACTCAGTAGGTGAGTTGTTTGTGGTCACAGTTGGGCTGGGGACCTGGGACTAATGGTTCCATCCAGGCAGATGGCAGCCGCATGGGCAGCCACAAATCAATGGCCAAGGGCCAGCTTTAAATGTGACGGTGGCACACATTTGCAGCAGCAGTCAGGAGTAGGCTGCAGGTTCTGACCAGATGGTAGGGTAAGTTGCAGCAATCAAATAAACACAAGTAGTAAATTACTTAAGGAATGGGTGGATCATGAGGGAATTGTTTTATGTCTGTTGTGGAGATATCATAGCTGAGACAGGAGGTGAGGACTTAGGGCTGGCGCTTTGTATTTTATTGACAGGGCCTGGTGGTTACTGCCATGATGATAAGTTGCATTAACCAGTTTATTTATGATAAAACACTGCATTTACAGCTACACCTGCACTGCTGCTGTAGTTTGAGTCTGCAAGTCATGGTTGTGGCCTTTCCAAATATTTTTTTGTTTGTTTGTTTCTTAGCAGCTTGATTTCTGTTTTTCCCTCTCCTAATTAATGGGTACACCAGATAGATAAAGTACCCTGCATGACATATTTCATTTCGGGTCTTTGGCCTAAATCAAAGGGTGCAGGGTTCTTTTGTTTGACTACATTTTGGATCACATGACATGTGGTCATTTCTGATCTTACTGCCATTTGGCTCCCAAGTGTTGGATAACCACAGGACCTGCGTGTTTTTTTATAGGGGGGAGCGCACAGTGTATGTGTTTGGGATGGAGCACAGCTCCCATGTGTGTGTGCGTTTGGGGTTGGGGCACAGCTCCCATGTGTTTTTGGGGGGAACATAGCTCCTGTGCTTTTTTTTGGGGGTGACAGCTCCTGTGTATTTAATTTGGGGAGAACACAGCTCCTGTGTGTTTCTTTTGGGGTGAACACAGCTCCCATGTGAGGTTTTTGGGGAGAGCATAGTGCACATGCATTTTTTGGGGGAGCACATCCTCAGTGTGTGGTTTGTGGGGAGAGCATGTGCATATGCATTTTTTAGACACAGCTTCCATGTTTTTTTGGGGAGCGAGCACAGCTGTGCTAGTGGTATGGAGTACATAGCTTTGGTTTTGGCATGGGAGCAGAGTATAGTGCTGCTCCAGGCTTCCAGGGTTGTCAGTGGCTGTAAAGCAAAAGCATTTCAGCTGGCAACTAGTCTGTTTGTTTTGTTGCTGTTTTTTTTTTAATTCCTGGTATTCTGTTTGATCCAAACAGCCCATCACTCAGAGTCCACCAGAACTAACATGAACTGCATGCATTTTGAAATAACTGCAGTTGCATTTGCAGGGCCCTCACTTCAGAAATGGACCTTCTCTCTAAATCTGTTTAATTCAGAAATGCTAACTGCTATTTTATGCATTAGACATTCAGCGCAATCCAGGTTGCCAATCCCATGCTGCTGGGATAAGTGGGGGAAGGCAAGATGGTACTAGATTTAATTCAGCAGCAGTTCTGCATTTTTGATTCAGATAGATTAAAAGTAGAACCCTTGTTACTGAAGTGACAACCTGATATTCTTGTTTCAAAAAGATACACGGGGGGGGGGGGCACGTGATGCAAGCTACCGGATAGCCGTTCTTCAGTACAGCTCCAGCCTCCCGTCTCTTTATATCTGTTTTTCTGGTATATTTCTTCGATCTTTAAACCTCTAATTTCATGTTATTCTGGTTCCCTACAACTTAATGCCCTTGCAGGGCAATTTTGAGAGAGAATGGATGTTTATATGAAAAAGCAACAGCAGAAACACACCCAGCCAGTTACACCAGAGAAGGCCTCCAAAAATTCCCGGGCCTTGAGTTGAGCAGAAAAGGGAGACATTTTGAATTCAGGGGCAGATCAGGAGCCACTCACATTGTCTAGATTTCTGGAGGAATTTAAACCATTCAGAGATGAGATCAAGGAGATGGCATCAGAAATGAAATCACTCACAAGAAAAATAGAAGAGATCACTCTCGCTACCTCAGACAACACGACTAGGATCTTCTCGTTAGAGAAGCAAGTGAGAGGTTCAAGCCTGAGATGGCAGCAATGCACCAGAAACTGTCCAGATTTGAGGTTAAGCTTGAAGACCTTGAAGATCGTATCCGGAGAAATAATGTTGTGATTCTCAGGTTACCGGAGGGAGAGGAGGGCCAGAATACCATTGCTTTTACCCAGAAGCTGGTGGAGAAGATTGCAGGCTCTTCCCCATTTGGGGCCAAATATATCATAGAAAGAGCCCACAGGTCATTAAGACTGAAGCCCCCTCCTGGATCAATGCCCCGACCTATAATTTGTTGTTTCTTAAACTTCTTAGAGCGACAACATTTCCTGTACAAAGTGAGAGAACTCCAAGAAGTTCGCTGGGAGCAAGCTAAGCTTAGAATAGCGCAAGATATTCTGGGTTCAGTCCATTTGAAGCGTGCAGCATTTCATCCTGTTGTTTCAAAAATCATCGTGGCTGGACTTCAATTTCGTATGGAATACCCGGCCAGGCTACCAGTACAAGTGGCTGATTCCTGGGCTACCTACAAAGACCAGGAGGCAGCGTTTGCTGGTTTAAAACTAGCATTGCCAGATCTCTTTAGGGACACATGAAAGGCCTCAGGTCTCTCCCGACAAGATGAGAATCGACTTGAGAAGACTGGACATTTATGCAAAGGAATCTTCTGGAACGAAGCGGTTAAACAGTCTTGGACTCTCATTTCAGCCCGAATAAGGGGCAAAAAGGACTTTTCTCTTTTCATAGTGATCTAGTTGTGGATACATGTTCTTATTTGTTTTGTCTGGGTCTGGGGTTTCGGGCCCTTCGGTTTTCATAGTGTTCCAATCGTGGATGTATATTCTTGTTTGTTTTGTCTGGGTCTGGGGTTTCAAGTAATTAAGTGATTTCTCGTTAGTCTTTGTGCTGGGAGAAAACAAAGCCTACTCAGCGATATTTGGTCTCCCCTTCCCCTGTGAGAGTTTGGTAAGGATGGGTTCAGTAAAAGGCTATAGCTTTTGGGGAAATCCAATTACAAGGGCTGTGTTGTCCTTTCCCTTGTAAGGCATCAGGGTGCAGTTACACACTTGCAACACAGAAGGGAGCTTGTGTTTCATGTGTGTTAAGTGTTAATGGTCGCTAAGGCTGGAGAAATGTTGAGATTTACTGGGGCAAAGGCACAGTAAATCGGAGGAGAGTAACGGGGGTCCTGTCCCTATGGGGCTGGAGAGCTTATTGAGACAATGGCCCGCACAGTGAATGTCATGTTTGGCTGAGGCTGACTTCCTGATCTCGTGCCACAAGGCACCTTTTCACATCCAATGAGCCACATGTCCTTGCAAGCCGTGATGTTTCTGGTAGCGATGTCTTATCGATACTGACTTGCTCACAGTGGTCCTCATTAGGGGATAGACGATGGACACAAGGGCTTGTATTGTAGGGATGTTGAATCCTCTCTCTTTCCTTATTACCAACATCTCAAAAAAGGGGAATATATTACAAATAATACAGGGTTTGGGGGACAGTTTTGGGGCTGGGGGAGGAGTAGTAAACGGAGTATTGCTGAACGTTGTTAGCGATAAGAGGGGTTTGGGTGGATGGCTTTTTGGACTATGTTTTGGGGTTACTGAAGCTGTGGATTGTTCAAGGGGTAATCGGGGGTGGGAGGGACAGGGGCTTAAGGGGTGGGAGACCAGCACTGCAAATTCAGGGAATAGAATCACCTGTTACATGGTTGCAGTATATGTTAGATACCTTATCTGGATTTATACCTGACATAATAGATGGCTCAGAATATTAATATTGCTATGTGGAACGTGAAGGGGATCAGGAAAAAATTGAAACAATATCAGGTACTTAAACATCTGAGTCTGTTGCGGGCCCAGATATCATTCTTACAAGAATCTCACTTAGTAGACTCCGAAGTATTACAGCTTTGGAGACAACAGATAGGTCAGGTTTTCTATGCTTCAGGGGAAACCAATAGTTGCGGGGTCATGATACTGATTAACAGAGACATCCCATTTGTCCCTTCTCAGGTATTTAAGGACATGGATGGCAGATATGTCTTAGTTCAGGGTACTATTTGGGCCATGCCATTGGTTCTTGGTAGTATTTACGGACCAAACACAGATGATCCCTCTTTTTTCATGAAACTGATTTCTACGATCCTTCCTATACTCCCTATTCCAATTATATTAGGGGGAGATTTTAATTTGATCTCGGATCCGAATTTGGATACGTCGAGCATTGGGTTGAGGGGACTGTCACCTGGGCACAGGGCCTTTAAGGAAATGATGGATCAGTGCAGATTGTGCGATGTCTGGAGGGTCACACATCTTAATATTAGGGAATATACCTATAGCTCGCCAGTGCATGGCACGCAATCTCGCATTGACTACCTATTAGTTTCTCATGAGCTCTTGCCAGGGGTATTGTCCACCTCGATCCAACTGGGTCCAATATCGGTTCATTCCTTAGTCCTGGGTAATTTGGCTTTCCTTAACATTCCCAAAAGAGAGACCAGATGGAAACTAAATGAACAATTACTAAAAGATGAAAAGTATCGAGGATTGGTGAAAGAGCAGATAGAGTTTTTCTTTTCCACCAACCCAATAGATAGTGCAAGACTGGATATTTTATGGGGAGCCTTTAAGGCTTATATAAGGGGCATTCTCATTAGTCTAGCTACAAAGAGGAAGAGGGCACAGGAAGCAGAGTTACTGTTCTTATTGTCTCAGATATGGGCATTAGAAAATATACACCCAGATAAAATTTCTCAAGAGGAGTCTCAGAAGCTATTATCATATAAAGATAAATATTGGGGAATGTTAAGAGAAAAGGCTGAACTGGCTATAATCCGTACAAAGGCCAGTTTTACAGATCAAGGAGAAAAAGCGGGGTATCTATTGGCTCTACGTTTAAAACAACAAGAATCAGCAAGATTTATACCCCCAATATGGTCACAGTCAGACAGGACCCTGAAGGTATCCCCCTCAGAGATAGTCCAGGAGTTTGCTACTTTTTATTAACAATTATATAGGGACATGGATAGTCCTCCACCCATTCAAAAACTGGAGGAGTATCTCAGGGAAGCACATCTTCCGTTACTATCTGACTCTCAAAATAAATTCATATCTTCCCCTTTATCACAGGAAGAAATAGCTGCTGTTATAAAGGACTTGCCTCTGGGTAAAGTCCCGGGTCCAGATGGGTTTTCGGCCTTTTTTTATAAAGTTTTCAGGGAGCAATTACTACCCGTGTTGCATTGTCTCTATTTGTACATTTTTTCTGGAGAGTCAGCAGATGCACATTTGTTTGAAGCATTGATAGTTTTGTTACATAAACCGGACAATGACCCAGAACTGGTTCAGAGCTATAGGCCAATATCTTTGCTGAATCAAGATGTCAAAATTCTCTCAAAGATACTGGCAGATAGACTAACCCTGGTTCTTCTGGATCTTGTGGGTATGTCTCAAGTGGGATTTATGAGAGGATGTGCATCTTCAGATCATTTACGTACCCTCTCGCATGTCTTCTCGGAGTCCAGGGATGCCATATATCCTGTGGGGGTTGGTCTCCCTGGACGCCGAGAAGGCATTTGATCAGGTTAATTGGACATTTCTATTTCAAGCCCTCAAGGCATTTGGATTCCCATCCATGTTCATAGATTGGATCAGGGCAATTTGCCGGTCTCCTACAGCGAGGATTTCAGGGAATGGGACCTTCTCCAAGTCTTTTATGCTGCGGTCAGGTACAAGGCAGGGATGCCCTTTCTCTCCATTACTTTTCAGTCTTTATCTGGAACCCCTTATTCAACATATTCTCAATAATGAAGGAATACAAGGTATTCCCATTAGGAATGAGGTAGTGAAAATAACAGCATACACTGACGACCTCCCCTTACATTGACTAATCCGATAATATCTATTCCGAATATGCTAAGAGAGTTTAATAGATTTAGTAGTTTCTTGAATTACAAGTTAAATCACAACAAGACATCTTTTTTCCCTCTGAACCATAAAGTCTTCAAGACCGACATTTTTTCTCTGGGACTATGCTGGTCACCCCGAGCTATTAAATATTTAGGTATAAAATTAACGCGTAATTCTTCCTTGTGGTTTAAGGAAAACCTGGACCCTCTTTTGCAGGGGATTACTCAAGATCTAGAGAGATGGGATAAACTCCCATTATCTTTATGGGGTCATATTAATATAATCAAGATCAATCAAGAATGTGTTTCCCCCATTTATTTTACCCTCTGTCGCATCTTAACTCATTTGTCCCCTTAAGTTGGTTTCAGAAAACACAAACTCTTTACCAAGTTTATATGGTCGAGTAAGACCTCTAGGCTGACATACACAAACTAGCTGCACCCAAAAATGAGGGGGATCATGGATTCCTTACTTGCCCATCTACTACTGGGCTAGTCATTTGGCTAAATACCTGAGATGGGTAAGACCGGGCCCAGATAACATGAACCCGGTTTGGCTTAAGATTGAATTAGATTTTTTCCAATCTATGAACATGGACCCCCTGACTACACTCTATCTAAAAATTTCTCATTTGCAAGATTTTAATAAATGTCCCACCATCATGACTTTGCTAAGAGTACATTCTCAATTGTGCTCTTTTCTGCGTTACAATCAAAGTAAAGATCTCGCTCAATCCATTTGGAATTCCCCGGCTTTTACCATAAACAAACAGAAAATTTCCCGTTCGTGGTTGCCTCATTTAGGAGAGGGGACAGTAGCCTCATTTTTGGATGAAGTTGGAGAGTGGCTCTCACTCTCAGTTCATATGCAAGTTCAAAATTCCAGAGTCTCAGGTTTTTAAAGTGTTTCAATTGAGGCACTTGTTAACCATGGTTCTTTCGGCCGCTCCACCCCATCCAGCGGCCTTTGCGTTGGTATCTGAACTTTCTCCTTTTCTCATCTCCTCTGGTGTGATTTCTAAGATTTATCAAGTGTTGTTCCGATGGAGGTTTGGATGCGGTGGTGGCCCCACCAAGTTCTGGGTTTCATTTTTTCCTCATTATACTTTTAAATGGTCTGTCCTCTGGATGTACTGTCATGAATATGTATCCCAAGATAGATTACATCTCATGCAGTTTCACATCCTGCATAACTTATACTATACCCCAACTAAACTGGTGAAATGGGGCCTTCTTGATACCGATAGGCGTAATAAGTGTTCCCAGGACACAGGGTCACTTTTTCATCTATTCTGGTTGTGTCCCCGGATAGTATCATTATGGGAGCATATAAAAACCAATCTGGATCCTTTATTGGGTTTACATGAATATTTTACACCAGATATTTGCCTGTTGGGGTATTTGTCCTCCATAAAGGTTAAAATCTGGAGATTTCACATATCCATGGTTGCACTCTCGGCCAAAAAAATCATTCTTAGGCGTTGGAAGGAAAGGACTGGCCCAACATATCAGGAGTGGCTCAATGAGATTTTAGCAAATATACATACAGAGAAGGCTATTGCTAGCCTTCAAAACAGACTACAGAAGTATAAGGTTATCTGGGATCCCCTTCACACTTTAATTACGGTGGCTATGAAGTAATGTGTAGTCGAGGTTACCACCTTAATTATTTTTGGTAACGGTAGTTAGCGGGTGATAGTGCTAGAATGAACTGCTGTGCCGGGGAGGAAGGGGAGGGAAGTGTTGGGGGCAGTATGATTTGTCTCATGAATCCTATGTCAAAGTGTTCTTTACTGCCTCCTGTAATGTGGAAAATGTGGTGAATAAACTTTGAATTGAAAAAAAAAAGAAAGATACACAGGACTGGACCCTTGGTGCAGTGCAGTAACAACTTGCAATGCCACTGAGCTGGTTAGGGAATTAACCTGGAATCGCAGAGGGAGAGAATGGTGAGGGTGGGGGGGCTGAGCATGGAAGAAGACACTATGTCCCTTCTCTGTGAAGCTGCCACCTGCGTGACCACAAGTGGACAGTACAACAGGTTTCATGGGGGGTGGGGGAGAATGACAGCTGGATTTGGTAACTGCATGCTGTAACAAAACAAAACAAAACAAAAGAAAATCCCAAGCCCTGTAGAATGACCAGGGCAGGTGCACCATGGACCCATCCAGGCAGATGGGTCTGTGACCTGCAGTGCTGAGATGTGGGTGAGCAATGGAAACACAGGCTTGCCAAGCTTTGGCTATCAACACAGAGTCCCCCAACACTGTGTTGGCAAAAAATTGTCAATGTTTTATTTTCATGCTGAAACAGCTAAGTGCAATTGAAGATGCACAAAATAAGTATCCCCAACAGGCTGCCTACCCTGGTGCTTCATTCATCAGAACTTGGCCAGGGGGTAGTGTTCAGGCATGCCCCCTGACAATGTTCTTTTGAAGGAAGTGCCGAGGGATAGCCTGTTGTAACTGCTGTTCATTAGCAATGGTATTAATAAATGACACTATGTGTGTGAGTCTGGTTGACATTTGGAGCTGTCTGTTCACCCTTTAGCTGTTTTAGCATAAAAATAAAATTAGGACTGTTTTTGTCAACACAGTGAATAGACTGAAGTTCTTCATTGAGAGTGCACATTGGTGTACATGCGCGTGCGTGCATGCATGCATGCATGCATGAGTACATGCGTGTGTGTGTGTGTGAGAGAGAGACTTGGTGTAGACACCCTGGCCCCACACAGTCTTCTGTCACCTTCAGACAATGATGTAGGGATAATTCGGAGGATCTCCTGCCTTCTGACCTTATCATGGAGTCTAAGCTGTGAGAAGTACTGGAAAGATGCAGGTCAGTGTGAAGGTGCTGGGCGATTGCTTGAGGAGGGATGTAGACAGAACGAGTACTTCAGGGCATAAAAGAAGGAATGATATATGGTGGATTAAATCTGGGGAAGGGGATTCTTAACAGCTGGAGGTTTGCAGGATCTGAGTCTTCTCTGATCCAACTTGAGAGCTGCTGCTGTTGCACAATCGCTCTGATGCACATCAAGCAAGAATCAGTCTCACAAAACTTCCCAATTTTTAAATTCAGACTTCTAAGGATCTGCTTTCCACTCTGTACATGAGAACAGCTTCTTCAGTTGCCCTTTACATCTTTCCTCCATCCACAGCATCATGCTCGTTTACACTACAGTCCCTTATGCCAATAGACTTTACGTCACGGGTTCTCCCTTTATTCAGTCATTGCCCTACCCTTCCTTTGGTCCCCTCCCTTTTGCAGACATGCTGCAAAAATCCAGCTCTCTAGAGGATCTCCATCACCTTACAGTGCTCAGCATGAACTGCTGCCATGCTTCTTCCTGCTTTCCGTTGAGCGCTTGCACCAAAGTATGGCTTCTGGCAGAACACAAGAATGGTAACTAAGGTAGGAAGAAAGTTGTAGCTACCTGAGTCACACATCTTCGCTCCATCCATAGCACCATGTTCATTAGTACTGTTTGAGACTTATAGTTGTTTGCCTTCTATCCTTCCTAGTGACCTTTTTTTGTGTGTTTCTACTTGCATGCCCCTGTCCTTCATGTAATTTCTCTTTTATTGTTACTCTAGATAGGGTGTTGCTCCTATTCCCAGTTTAGGCCTACAGCTTACCTTTCCCATTTCCCCACAGTGACTGCAACAAGAGGAGTGATCAGGTACCTTACTTTAGTTGACCGATGGAGTCTTCTACTTCTTTCTGCAGATGCCCAAGATACCACTCTTAAACCTGTTCCACTCATTTGCTGGGAATTGCTTTGAAATTAATGGGGGCAATTTTATTACTAGTTTATGCATTATGATGGTGAGTTGGAGGTGAATGAAGGCCACTACTTGACTAACAGGGGCCTTGTTAGTCAAGTGGTGGCCTTCATTAATCTTCCTCTCACCCTCATAATGTATAAAATAGTAATAAAAATAACCTCATTCATTTCAAAGGGATGCACCCCTGCACTCTCCTCTACGCACGTCATAACGTGCCTGAGCGCTGGGGTGTGGAGATCAATGTGCAATGGCACTTGAATTTCAGAAACCGGATGGAGCCATGACTGCTAGCAGCATTTACAGGTTTGCACTACGGTTCTTTTTTCTGGTGGTTGTGGCCTTTTCTTTAGTTTTTTTCTACTACCAGCTGTGAAGTCCTCTCAGAGCACTTTACATTTGCTGCATGAGTGGCTTCACACACTGATGACTCCTATCATTTTCCAACTCCAGACTGGGAGCTTTAACTAGCCCCAAGTGCAGCTCTCTCCCTGGCTGTCTTTTACTGCCTCCCAAGCCCTAGGGCATTTACCAGAATTGCTGCTGCAGAAGGTGGGGGAAGGCACAAGTACCATGGCCTCCTCCCCTCCTGTAGAGCTTCTGTCTCTCCCTCACCCACCCACATTAAGCAGGCCACAACCTGAGCTCTGTGTGGGCTGGGAGTAACAAGTGCCTGTAGGCACTTTCATTTTCAGTGGAGTCACGCTATTAGGGATCAGTACTCACACAAAAGACAAGTCGGCAGCGTGGAATCCATCCTGGAGGCTAGGTAGAAATACACGGTCAGGCAGGGGATGCAGCAAAATTCAGTTTATTTAGTTCAAAAGGAATTAAAACATTCAAAGGTGAAAAACCAAGTTAGGCTGCCAACAGCCCGGTGGCCGACCCCTGCCCACACAAACAGTCCTGTATCCAGTCGAACGTTTTCGCGCAAGGAGTGCTTTCTCTAGACTCTTGCACGAAAAGGTTCGACTGGATACAGAACTGTTTGTCCAGCAGTAGAAAGGATGGTTTTGATGTGCAGGGAAGGGTGTAGGCTGGCCCACTGGTGGTGAGGGGTCCAGCTGCCTGGGAGTGGGGCGGCGAGATCTTCAGGATACTTTCACCAGGAAAGGAGGCACTACTTGACTAGCACTACTTGACTACCACTTGTTTGTTTGAACTGGGTTTGGCAGCTGGGGTCCCAAGTTTCCTAAATTTAAATTTCCTCATGCAAGTGTTAATGAATGATCACAGAACACCAGTCCACTTAGAGCCAACACATGGTGGGGACGTAACTCAGTGAAGCTCAAAACCATACCAACCACTGTTGCTGACAAATGCAGCCTCCCCCCCCAAAGATGGCAGCAAGCATTACCCTGTGCTGCAACTTCTGTGTAAGGCAAGTAGTCACTTTGTACAAATAACTTTGTTCATATTGTAGTCACTCTGGAGTAACACAAGTGACCATCCTTGTGCAGGGATGCATTAGCACTAGTAAAGCTGGTGTCAACTTGACGCTGTGCTTCAAATGTTGGGGTCAGACCTGAAGATTTTGGACAGAAATTTGAGTGGCTTTGTACAACATTATCAGATACTTTTTCTGCTAACAATATTGGTGCAAGCCAGTGTCTGTGCTGAAGCACTACTTTTATTTTTGTGCTTCAAATCGCTCAAAAGTCCCATTTTGGGACTTCGGTAGGGGGTTAACACAAGCCCTGCTTGTGTGGGATGTTGGTCAGCTGCAGAGGTGAGCTGAGCGTAATTTCAACATGCACTGCTGCCCCAGTGTTGTGCCAAGGGCTCTGTCATGTGCACTACAGGACTTTATCACATGTACTGCCAATTCCACACTACCATGTGCACCACTAAGTGACCCCACACTGCCATGTGCAGTACCAGCACTCCACAGTGCCATGTGTACTGCCAGCTCTGCCCTATACTATGTGCACTGCCAGTGACACAATGCCACATGCACTGTCATCACTGTGTTGCCACATGCACTGCTGTCTCTGTATAGTTCCTAGTGTACTGCAGCCTCCACGCTGTGCCTCATGCAGTGCTGACATGGTGCAGGTAACACCACAGCTGGGCAGTTAACACCTCAGAGCATTGCATGCACCGATGCTGTCTCTGTGCAACACTCACTGCAACTAAAAACTGAAACAATAGTGTGGTCACTGTGAGAAATAAGTGTTCAGGCCAGATTATGAAAATGACAGTGGCACTGTTCATGAGCAGAGGTCCTAAAATGCCTATGTTGAAAATTTGGTGGCAATACTCCATAAAACGACTGTGTTGCGAGTGTGTGTTGGCAGATTGCACACACGCTCATAACGTCGTGCATTTGTAATATTTTCACTCTGGATTTTCACCATTGGCATTTTTCCACACCTCTTGATGAACAGCACAGCTGTCATTTCACATATCCTGCCCAAAATATGTTTTCGCACATCCGGCGCAGAACAGCACAGTCACTGTGTGAAATCACTTTTTGGGACAGTTTGAGGAAATAACAGTGACACTGTACATGAGCAGAGGTGCTAAAATGCCTATGTTGAAAGTTTGGTGCCGAACATCCATAAAAGTACTGTGTTACAGGCGTACGTTGCGCATTTCCCACGCTCCCTTGTAACTTCGCAAAGTAGCAATATTTACATGCCACATTTTCAACACTGGTATTTTTTTTACACATCCTTATGAACTGTACAGCTGTCATTTTTCACATCCTGCCCAAAATGTTTTCCTGCACTGCACTACGAACGCCAATGCCAGCGCGACAACATTCGGCATTGACAAATGCTTGTTTCATTTAAAGTGCTGACACATTGCATTCTGCAGAATGAACTGCGCACTGTTTGATCTATTAAACATGTGCATGTATATACATATCTATATATATAATTTTCCAGATCATACCAGTTTTGAGGATCTGCCTTCAATGTTTCTCTGGTGCCAGTACCCCCAAATCACCATCCCAAAGGTAACACTGAAAGTTCACTGGTGTCCAGTGGTCCCTCTCCCTGCAGACTGCCATCCCAAAGTCAAATATGAATGTGTCCCTGGTGTCTAGTGTTGCCCCTCCCCGGTCGACCACCAGCCTAAAGTTAGAAATTAAAGATGTTCTAGTGGTAGTGGTCTCCGCTCCCACATCTATTGCCTCCTGAGGTGGTTAAAAAAATGGACATTATCTGGTATCCAGTGGTTCCACACCCCACCCACACCCATGCCCCATGGCTACAGTAGTATTCCTGGTGTCCAGTGGTTCATCTGCTCAACACCCAGACTCCATTTCCCTGGTGTCCGGTGTATCCCCACCCTATTACGATCCCCTTATAAGAAAGCTAAAACATTCCCTGGTGGTCTAGTGGACCCCCCTCCATATTCCTGATCCACCCGTAGAATATGATCTGTATCTTTTCCAATGGCTAGTGGGCACTCCATCCCAGCAAGTAGTGCCCCACCATCCTGGCCCTCCATCCCATCCCGAGACAGTGACTGGCACAGATCTCCACTCTCCACTATGGTTGACCATTGATTTAGCTGTCAACAAACATGTACTGTATATAATAGGTGCTTACTGACAGCTCAGTCGGTGGCCAGCCATTGAGAAGAGTGGAGGGCTGTGCCAGTCCCAGGCTTTGGGATGGGGTGGGGGGATGCGGGGTAGTGGGGTACTACCTCTGGGGTAGGCGGTCCACTAGCCAACAGGAAAAGATATTGATTGTATTCTAAGGGAAGATTGGGGACAGAGAGGGGGGCCACTAGACCACCAGTGAAGGATTTATTGTATTGCATTGGGAGATTGGGGATATCATAGAATCATATCATAGAAGCTTGACAGCAGCAAAGGACCATACCGGCCCATCTAGTCTGCCATCCCCCCCCCCACACCTCCCTTTCCCTGCCAGCCCCCATCCTCCCCAGGATACTCAGCACCATATGCTTGTCCCATGCTCTCTTAAATTCTTCCACTGATTTAGCCCCCACCACTCCATCTGGTTCCAGGGCTCCAACACCCCCTCCATGAAGAAATGCCCTCTCATATTGCCACTGTATCTTTTTCCTTGCAGTCTGAGGCCGTGCCCTCTAGTTCTGACCCCCTCCTTCATCTTAAGTAAACCCACTTCTCCCACTTTATTGAGCCCCTTTACATATTAAAAGGTTCAGTCATGTCTTCCCTTTCCCTCCTTGTCTTCAGCATGTACAGAGCCAGCTCCTTACACTTCTGCTCCTATGACTTTCCCTGCATATCCTGCACTATCTTGGCTGCCCTTCTCTGAACCCTCTCCAATGCATCTATATCCTTGTGGAGACATAGCCTTCAGAACTGAACCCCATACTCCAGGTGCAGCCTCACCATGGCTTTGTAAAGGGGCATTATTACCTCCCTCCTTCTGCTAATAATGCCCCTGCCTATGCGTGCCAACATTCCATTTGCCCTTCTCGCCACCCTGCTACATTGGATTCCTACCTTAAGATTCGAGGAGACTGTGATTCCCAGATCTTCTCCTGTTCTGTTACTTTTATTTCCTCCCCATCTAGGGTGTACCCTGCTCTTCTGTTCCTACTCCTCAAGTGCATCACAGTGCACTTCTTGGCATTAAATTTCAACTGCCACGTCCAAGACCATTTTTTGAGCATCTTTAAGTCCTCCCTCATGTCCTCCATGTCCCCCCCCGAGGTGTCCACCCTATTACATATTTTCGTATCATCAGTAAATAGGAGCACTCTCCCCCTCAAACCCTCCACAATGTCACTGATGTAGATGTTGAAGAGAAGTGGACCCAAAACTGACCCCTGTGGCGCTTCACTCTTCACCCTCGCTGTCCTGGAGTGCCACTGTTTAGCACCAGCCTCTCAGTTCTTCCTGTCAGCCAGGCCTCCACCCAGCTTGTTATTTTCCCACACAACCCCAGGCTTTCCATCTTGCTTACCAGCCTCCTATAGGGGACAGTGTTGAAGGCCTTACTGAAGTCTAGAAAGGCCACATCCACTGCCCCCCCAGTCAATCTCCTGAGTCACCCAAATAAAGAACTGAATTAGGTTTGTCTGGCAAGACTTAGCCTTCATGAAGCCATGCTATCTGCTGTCCTGAAAGCCACTGTCCTCCAGGTAATCCACCACCCTCTCCTTGATTAATGCCTCCATTACATTCCCCACCACTGACATGAGGCTGACAGGTCGGTAGTTCCCCTTCACCTCTTTACTACCTCCCTTATGTAAAGGCACTATGTCCACCCTCTTCCAGTCCTCCGGCACTCTCTCCGTATCCAGGGACAAGTTGAAGAGCCTTGTCAAGGGTGCGGCCAACTCCTCCTTCAATTCCCTGATCTGCTAGACCACCAGGGAATGATTTCTCTTTCTGATACAGGGGATCAGGATGGGGTGGGGATACACTGGACAAAATGGAAACTGTGTCTGTGTATCGGGTGGGGGCAGAGACCACTGGACTCCAAGGAATCTTTCAGTTTTCCTTTGGGATGCTGATCGGGGGGGCACTAGCACTAGAGAAACATTGATGTCTCACTTCAGGGATGGTGATCAGTGGGTTGGGGGGCACCACTAGATGGCAGGGACTACTGTGTTCAGGTCAGGGGGGCACTGCACATCTCTGCCAAAAGCTATGGCTGAGTGGGAGTAAGTCAAGGTTTGGAATGGCAGTACTGTATGTGCATCGTACAAGGAGACCGAGCAAAACAACCTTGCATAGTGCACATACTCTGGATTTTGGACTGCTCCAATATTCAGGTCCCTGCCCCTTTATTTAAACTGCACCCCCCCCGACTATTGCCAGGCGCAAACAGTTTGTGAACACTAACCAGTCTTTTCAGTACTCCCTACCCATGTCAAACCCGGTTAGCATGGGCAAACTCAGCTTTGTGCCCGGTTTTGAATATAGTGTCTTCATCCTGCTCTGTGTTGGTCGATGGGTGGAGCAACATGGCAACATGCCCACCCCCAAGAGAGCTCAGTCCTAGGAACACTGAGTCCACCCCATGATGGCCCCTGAGTGACAGAGTCCATTCTATAATCAATCAATCTTTATTTTACCAGGTGAAACACCATTGAGGTAAACTCATTTACAAGGTGGACCTGGACAGTCAATAAAAGAGGTACAAAACAGTATACAGTAAATACAGAAGTAGTATCCAGTAAATAAGGAAGAATATATACAGTGATACATAGCCAACCATGAATACATGGTAGAAATAATGGTGGGTTGTATCAACAATAAAGCTCTCAGAATAGTGGACTAGGAAGGAGCAGTGGACATGGCCTACCTGGATTTCGGTAAGGCCTTCAACACTGTTCTGCATAGAAGGCTGGTGAGTAAGCTGGACTGCCTGGGTGTAGGCCACAAAATCACTAGGTGGGTGAAGAACTGGCTGACGGGAGGGTGACAAACAGTGGTGGTAAACAGGGCACATTCCAGGGAACAGGCCGTGATCAGCGGGATGCCACAGGGGTCAGTGCGAGGGCCACTACTCTTTAATCTCTATATAAGTGACCTTGCAGAGGGTTTGGAGAGCCAGGTGTGCCTGTTCTTGGATGATAAAAAGGTCTGCAATAGGGTGGATTCACAAGGGGGAGTGGAGGCCATGAGGAGGGACCTGGAAAAGCTAGAGAAGTGGTCAGAAATCTGGCAACTAAAATTTAATGCAGGGAAGTGTGCAGTGATGCACCTGGGGTGGAAAAACACGAGGACAACTTACTTCCTTGGGGGAGAGAAAATCATGGAAAAGGAACAGAAAAAAGACCTGGGGGTCATGGATTCAAGGAATCTTAAGGTGGGGAACCAGTGCAGCAAGGCGGTGGGTAAGGCGAATGGTATGTTGGCCTGCATTGCAAGGGGTTTTACTAGTAGAAGGAGGGAAGTGCTAATGCCATTATATAGAACCATGGTAATGCCACACCTGGAGTATGGTGTGCAGTTCTGGAGACCACACTTGCCCAGGGACATTGAGATGTTGGAGAGGGTGCAGAGACGAGCACCCAAGATGGTACGAGAGATACGGTATATACCATATGAACAAAGATCGAGGAAGCTGAATCTGTACCCACTAGAGACTGGAGGGGGGGAGCATGACTGAGACTTTTAAGTTCCTGAGGGAAATAAATAGGGTGGAGGAAGGAAGTTTGTTCAAAATGAAGAAAGGAGTGAACACGAGAGGACATAGGCTCAAATTAGTAGGCAGGAGATACAGAGGCAATGTCAGAGGGCTCTTCATGGAGAGAGTGGTGTAAGTTTAGAATAGACTGCCAGAGAAGGTAATGGGAGCTGAAACAGTGGAGGGCTTCAAGAGGGCATGGGACAGACATAAGGGGTTGGGAAAGGGATGGTAGCATAATAAGTGGGGTGAGAGGGAACAGGGGAGGATATAAGGGCAGACTGGATGGGCTGTGTGATCCTTTTCTGACAGCAAATTTCTGTGTAATCTGTGTAAAACTAAGCAATAGGGTACAGCCTAACAATATCCAGAATAAGTCAAAAGAGGCAGGAGGATAGTACAGCAAGGAAGTCAGAAAGGACAAGGAAGGGAAGGTAGAGTAGAAAATGAAAAGCATATGATTAGATGCAGAACAGAGGGTAGACTAAGTAGGAGAGGAGCCATGGGGATAATTCAAAAATTATAGGGAGTAAGTGCCATCAATGGAAACAATCACAGGTCTCCTTGAACACACATGAGTACAGGGTTTTGAAGAAGTCCATTCTATAACCCAGTTCGATGGTGTGGTACAGGTCTGGTATTCCCCCACACACACACGCACATACACATTTTTTCCAACCTCTACAGGTCCTCCCCAACTGACCAAGCTGTTCAGCATTTTTATTCTTCATACTGACCTATTTTCCTTTTTACGTTTACAGGTCTGACAGGATGTTGATCACGTGTAGGAGGACACTGAGCATACATATCAGATAAGTATTGTTTTTCGGTTACCCTACATTGTTTGTCATAGTTATTTCATAAAGAGCTGCTGATCCTTTGTGACCCCATTGCTGTTCTTGTTTTTGCAGGTGTGACTGGCTGTTCTCCTGAGACCCCTTCATCCCAGGCTCCACAGGAACCAGGTAAGAGATCTGTTATCTGTGCTAGGATGTGATCTGTGCTAGGATGTTAACCTGTAATGGTGCAGCCCAAAGTATTATGACACTAGGCTTTCACTTGTTAGGTGGTTGGTGATGCATGGTTTGAAATATCTCCATTATTCTGTTAAGATTCCACTATCACAAAAGGAGATAAATTTACCACAAAAAATACTGTATTAATGCAGACATTAGGGTGGAAGAATGCAAAGCACTCGAAGTACACACACAAAAAAAATTAGGGTTTCGAGTTCTAGGAGTTTTGATGAATTGGTGGTGTGGTGTTCCTTGGGGTTGTCAAGCCTAATACCCACCCCTCCTTTGAGCAAACATGATAATCTCTTGCTTCACACAGGGCCCTGTGGGAAGAAATCTCTGACTGATTCTGTTAGCGACATGCTGTGCCATACTTGTTTTTCTTCAAAGAGTAATTACCTATGAGGCAGTGGCTTAAAACTGTTCCTTGTGCCTCAGACAGGAGGCTACAGGCTAGGAAGAGGGGGTGGGCATTAAGTTTGGCAACCCCAAGGGACACCACACCATTGATATGCCAGGATTCCTGGTGCTCAAAACCCTGTTTCTTTCATTGTGCACTTTGCATTCTTCAGCCCTAATGTCTGCATTAATGTGGTTTTTTGCAATGTGTATATACTGTATGTACATATGGAGGGGACATGTAGTGTTTTGGGGGCACTCTGTAGCCATTAGCAAGCAAGGAGGCAGTACAGCTTAGTGGATAAGGGTACTAAGCAGCAAACCTTGAGACCTGGGTTTGAATTCCATCAGCCCCCACTTACATACTTTGTGACCCTACCTGAGCCAGTCACTTAACTTCCCTGAACTCCCTGGTCTTACCTGGAAACAAGCTTTGGCATAGTGTGCCTTTTCTGGTTAAACTATTTCCCCCTCCCTATAGGCAAGTTATTCTGCACCATTAACATTAGAGAAATGAAACACCAATGTCACATGATGTAATTTTATATATATATTTGAGCTCTGTGATTGTCTGGTCAGGGGTGGAAGTTTATATTGTGGTTGGTATTCTGGGTCTAACTCTCTAACTCTGCTGTTTGAAATTCCCTGTGCACCAAATGGCAGCTGCATTCTTTTCCTTCGCTCTCCTAGATAGTAGAAAGGAAGCAATTTAATTTTTATATAGCACCCTTTATGCAAACTGTATCCCAAAATGCTTTACAATATGAGAGGAGAGAGGAACCTAAAGTTCTGTGAAATAAGGCACTAACTAAATCAAATGCCTGAACATTTTAACAATCCTTTAAACTTTTTTATGTGACGTTTAACAGCATGAAAGTCTGTCAAAATAGAGTTCCAGTGTCCTAAGGGAAGGGGGGGGGATTGCTTAACTTGGAAAGGCATACTAAGTAGGAGCTTGTTTCCAGGTACGACCTGGGAGCACATGGAAGTTAAGTGACTTGCTGAGGGTCACACAGTATGCAAGTGGATGCTGATGGGATTGAAATGCAGGTCTTCAGGCTTGCAGCTCAGTGCCCTGAACCACTGTGCTATACGGCCTCCTTAGCATTTTAAAAAAAGCATACTGTCCATTTGCCTCAAAGCCATATTCTGGTTTCAAACATTGTTAAAGGGGGGTTATATTGACTCCTTGCATGTGTATTTTTATTGCCAATAACAAAGAAAGGGAATATTTCTGAAAAGTGCAAACAAGCATGGGTGCCACTGTTTATAGCGATACACCACTGAGTTAGTGCTGTTACTGTCCAGCTAATCCCTAATCTCATTTACACCAGTCAAATATAGTGGTGTTTTGTAGATGGGGGCCTTTTAAAGTTTGATTCAAATAACAGGCATGGAGAAGGGTGCCATGGGATGCAGAAAGTGCCTGGCAAGTGCCACTGGACACCAGGGAGTGCTCATCACTGTATGGGGAGGATTAGACAGGTGCCACTGGACACCAGAGAGTGTGTAACCACAGGATAGGAAGAGGGAGAGGTACTACTGATACCAGGGAGTGCTTAATTGGACAAGGGGAGGGGTGCCGTGTAGACAGTGTTTGGCATAGAGATGGAGCTCGAGGCCCCAGGACACCAGGGAATGCAGGGTAGAATATGGGAAACACATAAAATTGGTCCATAATATATTGGTTTCAGATCAATAAGCAGGTTTAAATATTAATTTTGAGGCAATATTCGTGTTTAAAAATGTTTTCTTTTCATATTAGATTAATGCACTCCTTTTGAGAGCAATTAACTTTTAACTTATTTATGGATGAATTAAACATGTGTTATTAAAGGAATAATGCCTGACAGGGTGGGTGTTATGCTGGGATAATATCCCACCTCGGGTGGTTGGGCCCGAGGCCACCGCCGAGGGAAGGCCCAACACCCAAGAAGGATGTTATCCCAGCATAACACCCACCCTGGAGGGCATTATTCCTATTATACAATGGCTTATTGTTTTATAGTTAAAAAAATAATGTTAAAGAATGTTTTTGTTAGTGTGTAAAAATATTTTTGTTTCTCAAGAGAAAAAAAAAAAGCTCAGCAGGAGCATGCTCCATATCCTATAAACAATCAGCAGGGATGTTATGCCAGGATAACATCCCTGCTGTGACAGCCAACTGACCAATCAGAAGCCAGGATTCTTTCTTGCCATTGTATAATTAGCAATATTCTTAAAGCCTTGATTTGCCTACATCGAAAATCTTGCTTCGGGACATTTGTAAGATTTGTCTTATGTAATTTAAGCAAAGAAATGTCTGGATTTGGGGCGAAGCAGTTTGAATTAAGATTTTCTGGACACAATATGTCTAACAACTCCTCTTTCAAGACATTTGTAAGATTTGTCATGCCTAAATTAAGCAAATGAATGTCTAGATTTATGGGAAAGCAGTCTGAATTTAAGATTTTCTGCACTGCAGTATGTCTTAGAACTCTCGTTCCAAGTCATCTGCAAGGTATGTCATACTTAAATTAAACAAAAATGGTCTTGATTTTGGGGAAGCAGTCTTAATTTAAGATTTTCTGGACTTCACTATTGTTTAAGAACTTTGTTTGAAGATATTTGTAAGATTTGTCAAATTTAAATTTAGCAGAGGGATACCTTGATTTTTGGCTAAATGGTCTTAATTTAAGATTCTTTAGACTTATTTCAGTATGTCTTAAAACTCTACTTTTTTAGTTAAACAATCATATTTTAAGATTTATAATCTTATTTTAAGAAATTTTAAGAATGTATTCAACATCTAGATTCAAGTCATAATATCTTATTGTTTTTAAAGTCTTATTAAGACAATTATCTTACCCCATTGGCAGATTATTTTGCTTATTTTAAACAAGAAATATATACTTTTTTTTTTATAATTTTAAGATGGGCAATTTTTGCAGTGTAGTAGCAACCACTGCTCCTTTTATCAGGGAAAGGGGTTGTTAGACCTTGATAAGCAGAAACTGGTCCAGGCTTAGCTTGAAGGCCTGTACTATTTTTGTGTGCCCTACTCCCACTTGCAGCCAATTCCTTAGGCTCACTACTCTTTATGAGAAGAAGTGCCTCCTAACATTACGAATCAATTTAGTGCCTCTAAATTTCTGGGCATGCTGCTGCATCCTGCTGGAGAACACCAGACCAAACATCTCCCTCTATCTCTGTTCAGTCTGATGCCAGTCCCCTTGAGTATGCAGAAGATTGAGATCATGCCCCCTCTCAGCCTCTTTTTATTTTTGATTTATTTTATTCTCCAAGTTGAACATGTTGAGACCACCACTCTCCTCATAGCTCTTCAACACCAAACCCCTGAGTATTCTGGTGGTCCAGTGCTGCACCCTCCCAACTACCTCAGTATCCTTTATGAACTGAGAAGCCTGCGGGTGGGCATTATAGATGTACTTCAAAAAGCATCTATGTGTCCATGCATAGGTTCTTGGTATGAGATAGAGTAGATGCAGGACTACAAATTGATATCCCATCCTTCTTAATGGTGTTAGGATTAACAATTGCTTATGTAGCTTCTGTTTCACTATACCATCTAGTGTAGCCCAGTGCCATCGCCAATGTTGCCCACTCCTTACTGCTCTTTCTTGCTTTCTCTCTTTAGAGTTCTTTCAGTTGCTATCAGTGTTTTCTTGCACACTGCTTTTTAACTGGCCAAAATGAAAAATTCCAGGTGGTACAGCCTCACAGTTTCACCTCACCTGTTCTGTGACAAATACTCTCTTACTTACCAGTTGTAATTAAAAACTGTTTTTGCTGTGAATCAAATTTATTAAAATAGCTCCTAATCTGTGATCATATTAGCTTCCAAAAGTATTTTTCTTTTGTAACAGTGTGGCCCCGCAGCTCCATTTTAACTAGATTAACATTATTATCCAAGGTATTTCTATATTATTCATTAAAAATCACTTACTTGATTTCTGCCAATCAGTACACAGAGCCAATGTACCTCCTGTCCTGTGCACATTGGTATCTCATGCAGGAACATTAAGAGTAGAACATTCCACTTCATAACCAGGGAAAGGATTGCTTCATTTAACTGTTGAAAAAAATAAATCCTTCAAACTTATCGTAAAACTCTCTAGCTAACTCAAGTGATTTATGGTAAGTTAGGGCCTCTTCTGTGTGTGTCTTACAGTATAAGAGGGAGGCAGTATAGCACAGTGGTTTAAGGCTCTGAGCTGCAAATCTGGTGACATCCAGCAGACCAGACCTGGGTTTGAATCCCACAGCTTCCACTTGCATACTGTGTGATCCTGAGCAAGTCACTTAACTTCCCTGTGCTCCCAGGGTGGTCCTGTAAAAAGCTTTCAGCTTAGTGTGCTACTCCTGGTTAAACAACTAAATAAACCAAAAGAGACTCTTCTCATGAGGTTCAAGCATCCATAAGCACTCAACTATGCTTTGGCAGTCCTGTTGCTCAAACCTAATGCTCAGAGTCTCTTATATTATAAAAGACACTCCATGGAGGTCCTATATATCCCATGAAGCAATTTACCTAATGATCCTTCTGCTTCTTCTGACATAAATGGACACTGTGAGACTAATGAGCAACAGTTCCCATGTTCCACTGACAAGGAGAACATAAACCAAAAAAGGCTTCAGATCTTCTAGATCCTTTGAAGCATACAGTACCACTTAAGGCAGAGGGAAGATCATCTGACTTGCCCATCTTAGGAGGCAATAGTCTTGCTGAGTTTCAGCAATAATAAACAGTAAATAAATATAACTCAGAAGTCTGCAGCCTTACTACCTTGAACCCTGATCTTGTAAAATCTCCGAAGCCAAGAAAGATTGTGCCTGGTCATTAGTCAGATGGGAGACCTCAGTACTTCAGTGGGGCTACAGGAAGTGGGTTTGGTAACTCTGAAGGGACCACTTTCCCATCGGTTATAAGTACTGTAATTTTACCCATGCCATGGTGCTGTGGGTACACTGTCCTGTTATGTGGTGCTGCCTTTCTGATGTGACATTAAACCAGTATTCTGCTGGCTTGTCTTGGTGGTTGTTCTGGTGGGCACTGAAGATCCCATGGCAGCTGAGCTCTCAAGAAGAGTAAGGGAATTTCTCCAAAGTCTTGGCTAAACTTCCCATCAGTAAGTTTACATGTGTAGCATGCCCCCCCACCATCCCTAAAAATGTTTCCTAGCCTTCTCTTACTAGTCAACCCTTTTACTCTCTAGCTCTAATTTTTATGCTGTTGATTTCTTTCCTTTGTTGAGACTAACTGGAGACAGGGGATGTGAAAAGGTAGTTAGCTGGGGGCTGGGAGAGCTGAAAGAGAGGAGAGAAGAGAACAGCAAGCCTACTGTACATCAAACAGGATATTTCATTTAATATGTAAAAGTAGCAGTGTGAGTGCATAGGCAGCAGAAAGTGCTTTTGCGTCTGTGTTTTCAGGCAGTTCTTTAATTTCTTTAATAGTGTGGGTAAACTAGCTGGGACAATATCGCAGCCTCTTGTATGTTGAGTGTTTAGTTATAAACTGTGAAACAGCTGTATGATATTGAGAGAGGAGCGAAAGCAGATTTACAGGAGACAGGAGATTGTAGCCCCAAATATGCAAGCATCCCTATGTGTGAGTGTTCTGGAGTATGAGTGTCCATGTAGTATGAGTATGGCATCTGATGGGGCATCAGCTGGTAGCCCACAGTTCTGCAGGGAACACTGCTCAAGGTAGGTCAAGGTAGGTCAGGGTCACAGGTATAAAATGGTAGTGTCAAAAAGAGGTGGCCAGTGACTTAGGGCAAATGGGGGGGCGCAGTGGATAGCATAGGGGATGACCAAAACAGCAAGGTGTCAAGCATGTGGGTGGCAATGAATTCAAAAAACAGAAAGATATTGGGGGAGAAATGGGAGAGGAGGGAACCAGAGGAGTGGTCAAACAGTTGGGAATAGTCAAAGTAAAGATCCTAACAAAATCCTGTTTGGGGTAACCTGATAAAAGGGTCCCTAACCAAGGTAATAGGTCAGTGGGGAAAATAAATTATTAGCAGGGGGCCTACCCCAAAAGTGTTAAAAACAGTATTAAAAAAAGCAGAAAATGACGATGTAGGAACAAAAGGAGGACAGGATAAAGTGTCTGATAGGCTGCAACACCTGTGTGTGGTGCAGTTATTTCAAGGGAAGTCCTCTGGAGGAAACGATGTTGCCTGGTGTGCAGACAAATTGTGGTGCACAATGAGAAGCTGGCTCCTGTGAAGGCTGAACTTAACCTTCTCCGAAGCAGGTCCCAGTGTTTGCTAATGCAGACAAATGCTACTCCTATTCCTCAGCAGACACATAGGGGCAAGACTGAGAAGTCGACTGTAGTAGACGGGGGGAAGGTCCAGGGGAGTGGAAACCCTGAGTTGGAAATGGTGAATAGTTTTGCACCTCTAACACTTGAAGTACTACTGGAGACCAAGGGAAAAACAAGGACTAGGCAAGTACTTGTGATAGGGGATTCCAGTTTAAGGATGACAAAAGGGATGGTGGAGACAAGGGAGCAGGTGCTAGACAATAAGGTGCAGCCAGGAGCATTAGTTGGGAGGGATGCAGGCAGGGTAGAAAGAATAGTCATACAAGTGGGAAGGGTGAGTGGACTTGACATCATTATGTGGCAATCAAATGTGTGACACCTGGGGAGACTCCAGGTGTTGGCGGTTTGATTTTGTGTGATCTTCTTCGATCATGTACAAAAAAAGGCAGGAGTAATAATTGAGAAACAAGAGCTAGGATTTATTAAAAGCAGGAGTAGCAGTATACATGCAGGCAGATAAGCAATGATCTAAAACTTTCTTATCCCTTTAACTTATACTCTATAATAGAAACATAGAAACATAGAATTTGACGGCAGATAAGGACCGCTTGGCCCACCCAGTCTGCCCATTTCCCTACCTACTGGATAAGCTGCAGATCCTAGTTAACCAGCAGCCTACTTCTTCCTACCCCCACCCCCAGAATTGCCTTATGACTATCCCATGCATGCTTGAATTTCACTGATTTTGACTCCACAACCTCCTCTGGAAGGCCGTTCCATGCATCCACAACCTCTCTTGAAAAATACCTTACATTACCTCTGAACTGCCCCCCATCTTCAAATTGTGCCCTCTTGTTCTTGCACACCTCTTTTTTTGAAAGATGCTACCCTCTTGGACTTTGTTGATTCCCTTGAGGTACTTGAAAGTTTCTATCATGTCCACTCTCTCCCTCCTTTCCTCGAGGCTATACATATTAAGCTCCTTAAGTGTCTCTTCATACGACTTCTGGTGCAGACCCTGCACCATTTTAGTTGCCCTCCTCTGGACAGCTTCCATCTTGTCTATGTCTTTGCGGAGATTGGGTCTCCAGAACTGCACACAGTACTCCAGATGGGGTCTGACCAGCTGTCTGTACAGAGGGATAATAACTTCCTGTTTTCTACTGGTGATGCCTCTCCCTATGCATCCCAGTATCCCCCCAGCCCTCCTTGCTGCCCTCTCACATTGCTTGCCCATCTTTAGGTCATCTGATATGACTACCCCCAGGTCCCTTTCCATTCTTGTTGTTGTTAGTATCTCACCCCCCATTGTGTACTTTTCATAATGCAAGCTAACTCTTATCACTCTAATGTATACCCCATAATGCTGAAAAATTCTTCTAAATAAAAGCTTGGAACCACCATGACCAGGTAATAATCTAATCTACTTAAAACTCTATGGATAAATATTATACTCTATAGAATGTCAAAGTTGTCTTTGCAGCAGCCAGATGGAGCCCAGTAAGAGTGGTTAAAAGAGTGAACTGTCAAGGGGTTTTGTCAAAGTGTTTTCTTTAAAAACAAATTATGGCAGAGCCACTACAGCTGTAAGTGCATTAACTAGATAAGGGTGTTTCCTGGGCTTAAACATAAACATGAATTGCTGTTGCATACATTAACTGAATCAAAGTACAGTGCATTGAGAAAGGGCAGATTTAAAAATAATGCCACCATCTGTATTACAGTTACCTACTGTATATGTACTTTATCAAGATGGGGGAAATTCTGGGAGGCACCTGTTAGGAATTAGGCCTGATATGGATGCAAATGGGAAGTGGGATATTATCAAACTTGGGCTGATTGTGGCTACTGGGTCATGTATCAAGATGCTGAGCAAGAAGAGTAGGGCTAAGAAGTCAAGCTGGCTGAATAAGAAGGTTTTGGAAGGGATAAGGCAAAAAAGCAGTTTTTTGGAGGTTCAAAAAGTCTGGGAGGGGGAGGACAGAGAATTGCATGCAAAGAAGTCTAAGGAGGTAACCAGGTTGGTCAGGGCAACCACGGCTTCCAGGGAGCTGAGGCTGGCACAGGGCATCAGGGAAGGGGAAAAAGACTTTTTCAGATACATAAGGGAGAGAAGGAGCTGCAGGTACCAGATAATAGGATTAGGAAGGATGGGGAGTGGGTGGAGGAAGGGGCAGAACAGGCAGAAGAACTAAATGAGTACTTCTGTGTTCACAAAGGAGAAGGGTAGACAGCAACCTCAGGGGATGGGGAAGGTAGGCAAGGGGGGAAGGAGTGACAGATGGGGTAATTATGGAGGGTAGGGTGCTGGAGGGTCTGAAGGCACTACGGGTGGATAAGGCACCAGGTCCAGATGGCATGCATCCCAGGATGCTGAAAGAACTGGCGGGGATATTGGTCGGGCCGCTGGTGGACCTGTTTAGTACCTTCCTGGACACAGGTTGCATTCCACAGGATTGGAGGATGGCTCACGTGGTGCCCCTCCACACGAGTGGCCCAAAGGATGAACCAGGCAATTACAGACCTGTAAGCCTCACATCCATTGTGGAAGCAATCCTGAAAGAGAGGCTGGTGACCTTTTTGGAGGAACATGGACTCCAGGACAATCAGCAGCATGGATTCTTCTATGTAAGATCCTGCCAGACCAACCTAATTGAATGCTATGACTGGGTAATGAGGAACTGGATAAAGGCCATGCAGTGGATGTACTGCATTTAGACTTCAGCATGGCCCTTTGATTCAGTACCTCATGGGAGGCTGGGGGGTAAGTTGCAATATGTGGGGGCAGGGACTAAGATGGTAAACTGGATTGTGAACTGGCTGAAGGGAAGGCAGCAACAGGTGGTGGTGGTGGTGGGGGACACTCTCTTCCCAAGAGCAGTGCCGCAGAGCACAGTCCTGGGTCCGGTGTTGTTTGGGTTTTTCATATCAGATATCTCACATGGCATTAGGAGCAAGATAAGTCTGTTCGCAGATGATATCAAGATAGGGGTAGTTGTGGACGACATAGAGGGGTGGTAGGGGCTACAGGAGGACCTGATCAAACTGGAGGAGTGGCTTCAATGCAAAGAAGGTCAAGGTTATGCACTTCGGAGCAAGGAACCCAGGGAGGAGCTACCAGTTGGGAAGGGTTCAGATAGAGGCCACAGAGGAGAAAGATCGATCTAGCAGTGATCATAATGGGTAACATGCACAACTCAACTCAGTGCAGGAAGGTGGCAGCTAAGGCCAACAGATGCTAGGGGTGTATTGCGAAAGGAATCTCATCCAGAAAAGGCCAGAACCCCAGCAACACACATCACAAGGGAAGCCTGCACACAGCAGGGGTAGCGCAGTCCATGAGAGCCCTAAAGGTAATCTACTCCCTACCTGCTGCTGTACTCAGAGAAGGGCATTAGCCCACCCCAGCCGCCCTCCCACCCAAGGCCAACTCTCCACTTATTGAGCCCCAAGGGTCACATGACTTCCCCGCTGAATTATTCTAAGTGCCTGTTTTCTCATTTGCAGGTTATATTGGGTGACCTCTAGGAGTTACTGTTGCCCTCTCCCATAGACTCTGTTCTCAACTTTCCAACCACTGTAGCACAGCTTTCCACTCTCCTCCTCTCTGTTGTTTACTCTGTCTTATTGGTATGCCCTCTGCTTTATCAGCCTATATAGCCAAGGTTCCCCATACCAGCCTTGAACCCTGTACATTTGGCTGCACAGTCCACGTCACTGCCCCTGCACCATCTGGACTGTACATCTTTCAATACCCACTTCTTGCCTTTAACTACTGTGAGCACCCCCCAGCCACTGCCTTATGCCCCATTCCAATGCTCATGTTGTCACTCTGCATAATCTGCCTGCTATTACACCCCCCACCCAGTGACCACATATGTCTGCCATGATCACTCCCCCCCAATCACTGGTAGACATCACTCCTCCCACCCTTATCCTTTCCAAATTTGTCACTCCGCCACATGCGTGCCACACTCTAATGTCCCCTCGTGCTCTTCACTACCCTAGCCCCTCCCCACCCTGGACCATACTCTGCCATGCCATTCCTCTCCTTCATGACCTTCCCATTCCTGTCTCTGACCCTTACCCCTCCTGGCTTGGGCCTCAGGGCAAAAGACCCTACAGAACACTCACCTTACAGCCCTAAGAGCCCTCTTACTACTACTCCTCCTCCCCCTCCTCCTCCTCCTCCTCTCTGGGAATATTCACCATAACCCAGACCCCACACCCACCCCCATTCCTAAACAGATCACTGTGGGTGAACTTCACATTGCATTCATCAACATCTGCAGCCTGTTAAAAAAACTTGACAGCCTGCAGGGATGGGTAGCCCAGCGGCAACCTGATATCATCTCTGTTGTTGAAACATGGCTTAACAAAAGTACCCCTGATTCTGCAGTCTCAATCACAGGGTATGCTACCTCTGTGAGGGCACCTTTATTCATCACTTCAAAGTATTTTTTCACAGAGAGGGTTGTGGATGCATGGAACGGCCTTCCGGAGGAGGTTGTGGAGTCAAAAACAGTGGTGGAATTCAAGCATGCATGGGACAGTCATAAGGCCATTCTAGGGGGTGGGGGTAGGAAGAAGTAGACTGCTGATTAACTAGGATCTGCAGCTTATCCAGTAGGTAGGGAAATGGGCAGACTGGGTGGGCCAAGTGGTCCTTATCTGTCATCAAATTTTATGTTTCTATGTTTCTATATGATATACCGCTCTGACAGGCAAGATAAATGGGGGGAGGGGTTGCGCTATCTACCTCCAGGACACCCTGCAGGGATACGTCCTCCTTTCCCCAGTCTTGGAGCATGGGGCCCAAGCCCTCTCAATGAAAGTAATCACTACCTCTGTGAGGGCACCTTTATTCATCACCTCGATATACATTCCACCCTGAAACCAAAGAACTGCTTTCCAGTCTGTCCTTGCCCACCTCTCCCACCTACCAGACAAGGCCGAGAACATTGCCCACGGTGATTTCAACATAAATTGGTCCTCTGCCATCACCGCCCCTCTAAAAGATGCCATTTCTGCCATTTATCTCACACAGATAGTACCTTCTGCCACCCGCTGCAATCCGAGAACTGGCACCTCCACCTTTCTTGATCTAGTACTTACCAACCACCCCAACAAATTCATAAAAGTTAATGTATTACCTAATGTCCTGAGTGATCACTCACCTGTGCTGTGTCACTGGACCTACATGGCAAAAACACCTGCCCCCAAATTTGTTCTCCAGCACCGTCTCAAATCTGGTAAACTAAGGCACCTCAGACAACACCTAACCAGCAGGGATTGGTCTCCAAAAGCTGTTGCTCTGGATATAAACTCAACCTTGGAGTTTTTCATCCATTTCTTTAACTCAGCTTGTAACCTCTTTGCACCTCTTACCAAACATGTCATCAAAGGCCCTGATACCCCCCGGATCTCCCAATCCCTCCTGGATGAAGTGTGTGACAGAGATATTCTCTGCCATACTGCTCTGGAGTCAGGCAAGCCAGCCGATAGACAGTGACACCAGGCAGCCAGGAACAAATGCACCTGGAGCATCCGCAAGGCTAAGACTGACTAATACTGGACTGCTCTCACCACCTCCTGGGGTTCAGGGTGCAAGTTCTGGGATAACCTGAAAGACCTTAATGACAAAACTGTAGCTGCCCCTCCCTCACAAATGTGCATACATGGATGTATCACTACCAACCTGAAGCTCATCGCTAACACACTCAATTCCTCATTCTCTGATCTTAGCAGCTCCTTCTTTGCTCCCACTCTCCCCTCCCTCTGCCCCCCACCCAAGCACTTCCCTTTCACTTTAGAACTATCACCCAACAAAAGGCCATACCCCACTTGCTAAAAGCCCTAAGCAAGTCCCTATTCAGCAATGACTCCCTCGACCTTAAGTTACTGTGATTAACACTCAGTGAAGTGCTCTACCCCCTCACAACTCTCCTGAACTGCTCCCTCTGTTTAGGTCAATTCCCAACAAAATGGAAAACAGCTCTTATCACACCCATCCACAAGAGTGGAGACCGTACCTCACCAGGGAACTACCGTCCCATCTCAATACTTCCACCACTCTCCAAAGCCCTAGAAACCATCATCGCCACCCAACTCTCTGACCATCTAATCAAATACAACCTGCTCTGTCATGAACAACAAGGCTTTCACAAAAGTCACAGTACCACCACTACCCTACTGGAATTTACTAATGCTATTCACATGTCACTGGATGCTGGGCACCTCGCTGGGGCAGCATTTGTAGACCTGTCAAAGGCTTTTGACACCATCCAACACTCCGGCTACTGTCCTTCCTTACTCAGCTGGGTCTCTCGCAAGATGCCATAGGCTGGTTCGCTGATTACCTCTCTGGCAGATCTCAGCAAGTGAGGATAACCCACACGCTATCCTCTCTCCCAGTCACCTCAGGGGTTCCTCATGGATCAATACTGGGCCCTCTACTGTTTTGTTTCTTTCTCAGCTCCCTCCCCAGTGCCTGTTCTGGAAAACCCCTACTCTATGCAGATGATGTGATACTATTCAGCACCCAACCTGACCCATTCACTCTCCAGCAGACTTTCCAGCAATCCTTCACTGAGGCCGAGTCTTGGTTCTCTAGCAATAGACTTGTTCTAAACTATAAAAAAAAAAAAAAATGTTTGCCCAAACCCAGAATAAACGCAGTGAGTACCCCTTACTAATATATAACTCCCAACATGACCCCCGGAGCAGGTTAGCTCTTTCACATACCTCATGGTCATCCTTGACTCAGCTCTTACTTACCATGAACACGTCCGCCTCCTTAGCTCAGCTGTCAATATACACATTGGCCTTCTGCACCGCTATAAGCACTGTCTCCCCCCTGATGCCTTGCAATTAGCAATCTCCTCTTCTATCTTGTCCCTGATTGACTATGGAAGTCTGATCTATGGCACAGCCGACAACACAGCCCTCAATAGAATTAGGATTTATCTGAATAAGGCCTGTTGACTGGCCTCTGCCTGTGACTGGCTGACCCACACCTGCTCTCTTTACACCCTTACTAATTGGCTCAAGTTTGACGGGTGGCTGAGATACCAAACCTGCCTCTTTGCCAAAAAATTCTCAGCTGACCTTACCCCCCCTGGTCTCTCACCCCTACTACGACCTGCTCAGGTTACCAAGAACACTTGTAGCTCTGAGAAATCCCCCTACCATGTCCCACTCTGCAAGTCATCTTTGGGCCAAAAAACCTTTCATTACAGGGCTCCTTTCTGGATGAACACACCTCCCCAGACCATACTATCTGAAACCAACTTGGCCACTTCAAATCTCTTCTTAGGGAACATATCCAACAGGAAGGAGCCCGTGACTACCATTAACTGCTCCCTTCCCCTTCCGCTCAGTTAGGCCCCCCAGCTACTATCCTAATCCCCATGACAAAGGACTTCTGCCCCTGAGCTAGTCCTGCTCTTTTAACCTGTATATACTGTTTTGACTTCAAAGGCCTAGTCATGTTGTTTCCTCTGGTGGCCTATGATTACTCTGTACTGTTCATGATTCCTGTTGTCAGTGTAATATACTGATTGCCCAGTATCTCTGTCTTGTAATCACTGTATGCCCTGTTATTTGCTTTGTTTATCTCTGTTTTGCCCTGTTATTTGTTTTGTTTATCTATGACTGTATTCTGTTTCATCTCATATCAGATGACCTTAAGGTTGGCAAGCAATGTGAGAAGGCGGTAGGGAGGGCTGGAGGGATACTGGGATATATAGGGAGAGACATCGCCAGCAGAAAACAGGAAGTTGTTATCCCCCTGTACAGACAGTTGGTGAGACCCCATCTGGAGTACTGCGTCCAATTCTGGAAACCTCATCTCTGCAAGGACATAGATAGGATGGAGGCAGTTCAGAGGAGGGCAACTAAAATGGTGCAGGGTCTGCAAGAGAAGCCATATGAGGAGAGGCTAATGAGCTTAATATGTATACCCTTGAGGAAAGGAGGGAGAGGGGGGACATGATAGAAATGTTTAAGTATCTCAGTGGAATCAACAAAGTCCAAGAGGGCAGCATCTTTCAGAAAATGAGATGTGCAAGAACAAGGGGACACAATTTGAAGATAGAGGGGTGACGGCTCAGGGGCAATGTTAGGAAGTATTTTTTCACAGAGAGGGTGGTGGACACATGGAACAGCCTTCCTGAGGAGGTTGTGGGATATAAAACTGTGGGAGAATTCAAGAATGCATGGGACAGACATAAGGCAATTTTTGTGGTGGAGGTAGGAAGAAATAGGCTGTTGGTTAAATAGGATCTGCAGCTTATCCTCTAGGTAGGGAAATGGGCAGACTAGGTGGACCAAGCGGTCCTTATCTGCCATCAAAGTCTATGTTTCTATGTTTCATCTGACGTGGAACCTTTGTAAAGGAATCTCTGACTCAAAGGGTTGTGATTCTAATATGTTCAAATAAATAAATAAATAAAATGTGATTCTACCGCTGTACAGGTCAGCAGTCAGGCCACATTTGGAATATTTTGTTCAGTTCAGGCATCTCTTTCTGAAGAAGGTTATCAGATTAGTGGAGAGAGTGCAGTGTAGGGCAACTAAGATGATCCAGGGGCTGGAGGGTAAAACCTATGAGGACAGGCTGACTAAGTTGAATATGTACACCCTGGAGGAGAGGAGGAATTGAGGGGGGGTATGATTGAAACCTTCAAATATTTGAAGAGGATTAACAAAACTGGCACAGAAGGGATATTTAAGCTGAGGAGAAGAAGGGACACCAGAGGGCATGGTCTCAGGTTGGAGGGTGGAAGATATCAAAGAGAGATGAGGAGCCATTTTTTCACAGAGAAGGTGGTGGAGAAATGGAACACTGTACCTGTGGAGGTAGTATCCTGTTGCACAGTGGGCAGTTATAAAAGGGCATGGGACAGAGTGCAAGGGGGGGCTAAAGGTGAGGGGGGATAAGAGGGGTGGGGTAGCTGTTATATAATGGTGCTAGCTGCGCATTCAAGCAGACTAACTTGATAGACCATAAGGCCTGTTTCTGCTGGCAGATTCTTATGTTCTTATGTTTGTATGTTTCACATTTTATTCTATGCACTGTTATAGCAATCAACTCAACAGGACCAGGCCATCATACCTTAATTGCAAACACTGCTGAGACAATTATATGTTGTGACAAGGTGGAAGAGAAACACAATGTTGAGACATGTTTAGGAAGAGATTTGACGTGTTTAATTGATTTTTTTAGACATTGCTATACGGCACACACACACACATAATTATTATAATCTAAAAGTGCATATACTCAAATGTCAATGTAAATCTTCCACATTTCATTACACGTTGTTCTCTTGAAGGAAGATCTTACTGTACAAGGCCTAAAAATGGGTGTTAGGTAAAAGTAAAATGGGGTAGGTGTGTTATTGAGGGTATTGCATAGTTTATCTTTTATTGCTACTCCGCCCCAGACACACACAATATGAAAATCAACAACCCCTTGATATGAAGCAACATGAATTAGTTAGTACAAGGACAGAAACAAGTAGGAGACTGAGTAAGTGGGTAGACAAGCATGAGTATGGTAAGTCAAATAACATTTAAAACAGGCTCACTATTATAATTCATTTTTATGTTGTCTTGTGCGTGCTCAAGCAACATCTTGCGGTAGTAGCACATTCAGAGGTGTGTCAGTGTTGCCGAATGCAGGAAACGCTTTAGTGGGTGCATCCCTCAGCCACCAATTAATGAGCATGCTAGCGATGACAGCAGTTTCAAAGAGAGCCACGGAGCTAAAAGAAATCTGCCACTCCAATGAGGTGCAGTTTTCATTGGAGCGTCAAATGACATGGCTCCATTTTGTGCCTTTCATGGCAAAACATTTCAACAAATGTGGCGGCTCCTGCCTCCCGCCACACAATCCTCACAAAGTCAACATCGGAGATGCCTAATCCCTGTGTTGGCATGTCTCCCCCCAAGTTCAATTTGTTTGCCAACGGGAGTGCCCAATCCCCATAGGCATCATGTTCTTCTGCCCCACACACACTTTCTTTGCCGATGGAGGTGCCCAATCCCTCTCAGCATCATGCTCCCCCAAACTCATGGCACACTGGGAGCCCACCCCAGTGTGCCCCAAATCATTTTTTTACCTGTAAATAAAGAAGACCATCCCCCAAAGTCCAGTTTCTCTTTTTCTACCTGTTAAAAAAAAGGTCCCTTGTCATCCGGCTGCGCCCCTCTCCCAACCCGCATCCACCATCTGTGCACCCCACCTCTCTGCACCATCCCCCTTACCCCATACTTACCTCCAGAGGACTGGCGCTGCGATCTTCTGTGGAGCAGGAACATGTCTGAACTCTTCAAAAGCCGACCGGGAACTGAACAAAATGTGGTAAGCTTTATAATGGTAGACAATGGAGGTTTTCAACTTAGATGGATATCTCAGCCTTTTATGGGAATTTTGGTACCAGATTTTCAACATGGGGTTCTTGGGCCCCACCTCATGGACACAGGCAATGTCATCTCATTACTTGGTCCCAAACGGTGATTTCGTGGTCACTGCACAGAATCACCTTTTGGGACTGATTAACAAAATGACAGTGCCACTGTTCAAGAGGGGAGGTCCCAAAATGCCTTTGTTGAAAATGTGGTAAAAAATTTGCCCCAAATAATTGCGCTTACAGGAGTGCGTTGCGCAGTTTCTACGCACACTTATGACTTCATCAGTTTTTCATATTTTGACTCCATATTTTCAACATTGCCATTTTTTAAACCTCCTCATGAACAGTATGGATGTCATTTTTCACATCCTGCCAAAAATGTGTTTTCACACCTGTGGCGCCAAATGGCACAGTCACTGTGCAAAATCACCTTTTGGCTAACAAACTGATAGTGCCACTGTTAATGAGGTGGGATCACAAAAAGGCCAACTTGAAAATTTGAAGTGAATATGCCAACAAACACCCGGGGTGTTAGGGTTTTCAACCATAACGCCCCACCCTGTAGCAACTGACATGCATCAGGGTTGTGACTTGAGATCATAGGCTATAATGCTCATGCCATTCCACCCCCAGCCCCACCCTGCAGCCAGTGACAGGCATCAAGGTATGCCTTGGAGTCTTTGGCCCCAAAGTTCACCCCATTCTCCTATACTGCACCCATCTCAGTGCATTTCCTTATGGAATGAGGTGAGCGTAAGGCCTGAAGACCACAAGGCACGCTGCAACACCTGTCAGTGTCTGCAGGGTAGGGTGAGGTGAAATGGTGTGAGTGTTATGGCCAATGACCCAAAGGCACACGCCAATGCCTGTCAGTCTCTGCAAAGTGGGGGTGGAGTTGGCATCAGTTCAGTACTTCACTGCCATTCCTGTTATGCATCTCTCTAACTCCTGCACTATCAGTGCCAATGCCAGCAAGACAACATTCAGCACTGACAAATGCTTGTTTACAAATGCGTCTGCACAGTTGACAATTTTTGTAAAAAAAATAATAGCAATGGGAGTTAATTCACATATGTCCACAGGTGCCAAGTATGCAGATGGAGGGATTTAAGGTCCAGATGCACCAGTCTGCCCAGCTCCTGAGTCAGAAGATCATGGCAGAGAGGCAACGGTACTGGGGGTTCCATCGATAGCTGTTGAAGCAGAGGGAACGAAATCTGATGAGGCCAAAGAGGGGCTGTTATAACCATGTGAGCCCTTCTGTCTGTAGCTTCAGGAGAACTCTCTGAAACACTAGGAAGGGAAGAAAGGTGTACAAGAACCTCCCTGTCCTGCAAAGAGACCGCATCTCACCAGAAAACACCACGCCCGGGAAAAAGCGAGCAGAAATTGGGTAGTTTTGCATTGGATGGAGAGACGAAGAGATCTATCTCTGGCTGACCCCACAGGTTGAATAGCTTTCGAACACCTCTTGATTTAATGCCCTGTCATGAGCCCTGAGAGTGGTGTGGCTGAGACTGTCTGCAAGGACGTTGCTGACACCCAGCACATGGACAGCCCAGTCAGGTGGAGGTCATGTTGGACTGCCCAGTACCACACTCACATTTCCTCCTGGCATAGAAGGTACAAGCGAGTGCCTCCCTGTTTGTTCAGGTACCAGACCACAGACATATTGTCGGTCTGAACCAGGAGTGTCTCCAGACATTGAAGAGGCTGCAAGGCCTGAAGGGCATACAGCACTGCCCTCATTTCTAACACATTCATGTGTTGAGATGCTTTGAGCTGAGACCATGTTCCCTGGGTCTGATGGTCTCCTAGGTGGTCTCCCAAGCCTTGACATGAAGCATCCATTGTAAGGGTCATGACAGGTACAGGGGATTGAAAGGGGAACCCCCATGAAGAGATTGGACAACTTCTTCCACCAAATAGGATCCTTCTTCATGCACCCAGACACTAGGACCCTGTTGTCCAGGTTGTCCAGCCACTGATCCCATTGAATATGAGTCCATTGGGTCACCCTCACATGCAGTCTGGCTAGAGGAACCGTAGGGATCACAGCTGCCATCAGCTTGAGAAGATGGAGGATCGACCGGGCTGTGGACCAGTGTGAGTTGGCTACTAATCTGCTGCCACTGGTTTCCAATGGTCAAGCTTCGAGACTAGCTGAGTCCTGGCCTCCTGAATCAAGGTCTGAAACATTGCCGGGATATCAGCCTAAGGCTACTGTGCAGGAGGTAGTGGAGGAGGAGGCTGGTATAATGGATAGCCCGGCATCTGATATTGAGGGTATCCATGAGTCTGACAGGAGTAGGGAAAGCCACATGGAGCATACCCTTGATTAGACATAGCCCGAGGTCTGGTATCCCAGTACATAATGAGGTTGATAAGCAGGCGTTGGATACCTTGGTGAAGGGTGTATTGGATATTGTGGGCACGGATAGCCTGGAACATTGTCCCTAGGTCCAGCCTGAGGTGGCTCTGAAGGCCCAGCAGGAGGTCCAGAAGGACCAGATGTCGACCCCGTAGGGACATTCAAAGGGGCTGGCACTGGATCAGGCACAGGAATGTACGGCACCAGATGATTTGGTGCCTGGGTCCTGACAGAAGGCTGTCCAGAATTTAAGGAATGGCTGGAGTGCCAGACATACCCTGACCTGGTGAAGGGTCACCTGGCAAAGGGTCACTTGACATCGGGGTTTGAGTAGAACCTGATGGAAGTCATTGTCTGGGGAGATGGAGTCCAAGATGGTGGAACCTGGTTGTCCAAGGGGGCTTGGGTTGAAAAGGTGCAGACAGAAGGTCCCCAGAGGGATTAACAATAGGTCCAGTGGGTGAACAAGGAAGAGACTGACCCAACGAAGGAGGGGGAACATCCAGATTAATGCCCACCTCCTGCTCTTGATCTTCAGGCAAACCTGGAGGGTCTGTTTGAGTCAGTGGGAGCAAGGAACACTCTAAAGACTGTTGCATGTCCAGCAGCTGGCTCAGCTCAATGTCGGGGGTATCCTGCGACCCCAGCGGGAGAGCCTCAGCTGTGTGGTCCCCAGAGGAACTGGGGAGCAACTTATCAGTCATGGTCATGCAGACATCAGAAGAGTTAACGTCTGACTTATCGGCCTGAGCCATGCAGACAGCAGTGGAGCTGGAGTCCAGCTTACCGGCTGTGACTGTTCACTCCTCGGTAGGGCCGGGGAGCGACTTATTGACCTGCTGCTGGCGATAAACCCTGAAGAAGATATGGGCCTAAGGAGCACAATAGGGGTTCCGTCATCCAAGAAGAGCCCCGACTGCACCGTGAGTAAATCAGACAGAAAGGCCATGGTCTGATTCAATGGAGTGGTAGAAGACCTGGCAGTAGGAGTACTTACTGAAGTGGAGGCTCCTCCTGTATCAGTGATGCCCGATGGTTGCCACCAAGTGAATGGAGACCTATCCCTATCTTGGTGCCTCTCCTTGTCCTTTTTCTTCTTTTTGGGTTCTGGCATTGGAGAAGAAGATTTTTCCCACAGATTCTGCAGCTCCTTTTCCATCAAAGCTAAGCACTTCTCCAGCAAGTGGGCTTCAAGATTTTTCTGATGCCTAATCTATATGGCCTGGTTGAAGGATTGTTAGGGCTCACAGTCATTGACCTGGTTGTTTGGGGCCTAGGCAGATCATGCAGCTGGAATGCTTATCCACATGCAGAATCTGGGTAATGCAGGACTTGCACTTCTTTTCGATGCATCACCCAACTGTTCATATTCCTGAATTGTACCTCCAACTATAACCCATGCTGTAAATTTGTCACTGTTATTTATTGGCCTCCCCTTTCTTCTGTATATCCCTCAAGATCTGTGTGTTAGACCTGCTTATACTGTATTTTGCTATGTAATTGTTTGTGCTGGTGTTCAGTTCTCTTTTTATGCTTAACTGGATGTTTTTGTAAATGGATATTTTTGCTGACATACATTTCAGTATAAAATAAAGATTAATTGATTGATTAAAAACTGGACTGACAGACCTTAACCACTGCAATTCTGTAAAAATCCAAACTGGCCATACTGGGTGCAACTTGCACAAATACCGCTGGTCTGGTCACTCTGGCTGCACCGTTCAGTCCACATTTTACGTATCTGGGCTGCTCCTGGAAGTCTGTTTTTCAACCTTTCCTTGGCATGATTGAAAATGGAACCATCAGGACCAGACCAGATAGGTAAAAGCCAGACCAGATCATCTGAAGTGAGTGGATCACCAACATTTGCACAAGCTGTGCCCAGTCCAGATTTTACAGCTCTGGTCTAGGTCTGGTGATCTGGTTTTTACCCATACCCCACTGCATGTGGCTTAGTGACATACTATATAGATGGATGCAGAGTCTAACCCATTGAAGATTGAAGTTTCAGAAAACCATTATGCTAAAAATACCAAGATTCACTCAATTCCTGATGATCCACCACCCCCAAGTCACACTTAGTCCTCTCCAAAGTCATGTTTAAGTATTGGCGCCTCTACATTCACAGCATTAAGCTTTTAATGCCATCATGCCTCTTCTGCTGCCATGAGCTCCCCATCCATGAAGTCCCATTCTGCTAGTGGCAGCCCCCTCTCCCAAACCAGGTAATTTTCCAGGGAGTAGCTCTTTATACCACATCAACTAAATTACTGCTAAACTCCTCATTTTAAAATATTTTGTTGAGAAATGTTTGTTTTAGTACAGTCAATTTCGGTTGTGTGCACATGGATGGGGATTGCAACTCATGTGCACACAACCGAAAATGCACTTAACCGAAATGACTGAAAGTGCATTACAATTCCAATACAATTCCGATACAGACTTCCAGCATTTTGAAATAAGTACACGTTGGGCATATGTTTAAAAACAAATGTTGCATATTTATTGTTTAAAATATAAAAGCACTGTAAGAAATTAAAGTAATAAATAGAGTAGTTAAAGTGTAACAGTTAGTGACACCAGCTCATTTGAAAAAGTCAGTGATCTTAGTCTGCTGTGAGGTTGTAGCAGACAGTCTCTCCAGGTTTCGTTCTAATGTGTAAAAACTGTTAAAATCCCTCTACTCCCTTGTCTCAACATATTGCTGTACCTTTTGTAGTAGTGTCCACATTTCAGCTGTTGTTGGGGCAGGTTTGACTTCTTCCTCATCTTCCTCCTTACCATGGCCAGCATCGTTGACAAAAGACGTGCAGCTCTCCCCATCTGTAAGCTCGCCAGATGTCAGCTCATCATTGTCTATGGCCAGGTATGCTGCGACATCCTGTGGTAACATCCCTGAAAATTGGGGGCAATGTTTTCTGTTCAGGCTGGGCAGCGGTGGTATCCTCTATTACCTGTGCATCAGGTGCACACAAGCCAGCCTTCCGCAAACAGTTCCAGATGGTGTCATAGGTAACATCAGTCTAGGATTGGCTAACAAGATGGATGGCATCTAAAATGTTAATGGACTGTGCTTTGCTGTTAAAAGGCACATCAGAACTGTTAATGTCTGTTACAATCTTGACAACAATTTGCTGTCTGTAGTACTGTTTTAAGCTGTATATAACCCCTTGGTGCATGGGTTTAATTATAGATGTGTAGTCAGGAGATAAGAAAAAGAGTGTCAAATTCAGCAAATTGATTTCTTTATGAGCAGGGCAACTGTACACAATCATGGCAATTTTCCTTCTCTGGTGCTGCATGTGCTTTTCTATTCTTTTAAGCCAGTCATGGAACAGTTTGCACGTCATCCATGCACTGGCATTTGCTGTGTACTCTACAGGCAGTGCGTCAACATTTACACTTTTAAAACACCTAGGCTTCTTTGATTTTCCAATCATTAAACGTTTTGTTTTCTCACTGCCATCTGCATTAGCACAAACCAGGATGGAGACCCTCTCCTTAGCTTTTTTGTGGCCAGTAAAATGTTCTGCCTTGAAAGACAGTGTCCCGTCTGGGATAGCCCTGAAGAACAAAGAAGTTTTGTCAGCATTAAAAATGTTTCAGGGCTCATATTGGGAAAGCAGGTGCAGAAGAACTGTGTGGATCTATTCATCTGCAGCATTTTTGTCATCCTCAGCTCTTTCACCGTGCACTCTATGGTAAGAGATAGAGTGCCACTCCTTCCACCTTGATAACCACCCAGAGGTTGGCTCAGACTCAAGACCCATGCTAAATGACAAGCTCTTGGCTTTCTTGAGGAGGATGTGCCCTGATAGTGGTACTTCATATTCCCGAGCTGCAGAGAACCATCTCAACAGGGCATCTTCGACTCTGGCATCTTTCCCATCCCTTTTACATTTTCTGTCCTTAGGGCAACTACTTGTCCAGTCACTGAGTACAGCTTCCCAATTTCTGATAATGCATCCTACGCAGGAGACATCCACTCCAAACTCCAGTGCAAGAGCTTTTCGGCTCACTGTTTCAGACTTTTCTATCAGTTGAATTTTCTGTTCCAGAGAAAGGACATTGTGCTTCAGTTTCTCCATCTCTGACAAGCAATACAGCTATGAACACTGAACCGGCAGCTATAATATACACAGCTCAGTTCCCATCAAGTTTATCACCCCCATGTGCTGTTCTGCCCAGCTATTAGCACTTACACTAGACACCGGCCACAGCAATTAGTGGTGCGGCTTAATTTTCACACCTCTGATGAGGTGTCAGTTATCACTCAGCCCACGCAGTCAGTGGAAGGTGCACATATAAAAAATGCACACAAGCATAAAACCGTGTGCACAAAGCCAAATAAATTAGTATTAAATGAACAGGCAGTGAATTGGGACCGGGCTGATGTGTGCACATAAGCAGAATGTGCACACATCCAAAAGGCACACAAGTGGAATTGACTGTATATCCATGGTCAGGAAAAATGAATTTATAAAAGAAACCAAAAGTGTCCATTTATCAGTTAATTTAATCACAATACAGCATGTTATGAACTGATCAGATTCTATGTGTAACCTAAGTCAAAAAACAATTAGACACACACACACACACACACACACACACACACATATGCCTACCTATTTGCAAGTGAAGCAAATGTGGTTACTATAATTCAGTTGTAAATACCCATAATCACAAATTGCAGGATAAGAACATTCAGTAGACTATAAATAGCAGCCTGGAACTGTCTGCCTGAGAAAATGAAGTCGGTGTATTATTTGAAAACAAGCATTTTTGGGACTGTTTGCTATGGAATGTCCTGGAAAGTAGCAGAATGACTGCTCTTAGGATGGTGATGTCAAATAGCTTAATGAGGTGTTCATAGGGGCTTGGGCACAGCAGAGCTTATTTGTTATGCAGAAAGTTCCAGAAAGTGTTTAACCCATTTTACTTCCAATAGCTTTCTGTGATGTCTGTACTATCCATTGGTTATCTGACACAGAATGACTGCCAGAAGATAATGAATTAACTTTCTGTGGGCTCAATTAACTCCTCAAGCCAGAGGAAACATAATGCTCTACAGCTTCCTATACACACACAGGCAGCACAGTAATGAGGCTTCAGTGGAGGAATCTATTTTTAACACTCTATCATGTTGTTTGGTAGCAAAACTGATATCAGCTCTTTTCTGAATGCAAAATGTCTGCTGGACTATGCCCACAGCTGTAAAAAGGTGTATTGTCAAAAGGGTTACCAGACTAATCAGATGTGAGGAATGGAAACCTGATAGATCGAAGCCCCTCTATTGTGATCCAGACAAAAGGGAAATTGAAAAACTGGGTAACAAATCATAGGGTATTCAGGCATCATCTACTTAGACCTCAAATGGGACACTGGAATGGCTGCTTTTGTAGAGCAAAGCAAGAGGAAATCAGCATTGGTCAATGACAATGGTGCTTGCTTGCATTTTTTTATAATACAAATGTGGTGTGAACAAGGGTGACAGATACAATGACAACTTGACAAGTGTGTAGGGGGCATTGAAGCTGTGAGCCATACCCAGCCACAGACAGTGTCCAAGATCCTCCTGGTGTCAAAGGTTTTGGTTGGGGCTCCAGCTCTTTGGGAGTCCCCACAGTGCCATGCCCAGTGGCAGAAACTGAGACTGGGGGTAGAGCCATGCCTAATGGCAGAATATAGCTGAGCTGAGCCCAGTGGCATGTTGTTGCTGACTTTAGAGTTGTGCCCAACAACAGAGGCTTGTGCTTAGGATCCCACTCCTCAGGAGTCCACATAGAGATGCAACAAGAGGCAAATCTTGAATTGTAGCTCCCACTCCTAGGGGCCCAATAGAGCTGAGCCTGTGAGAAGAACCTGGGGTCAGTGCTTCTGCTGCTTAGGACCCTCTTCAGAATTGTGCCCACTAACAGAAATAGGGGGTCAGGGTTCCAGTTACTGTGAACCCTGTATAGCTGCACTTTGTGGCAGACGTTCTGGTTGGGGATCCTACCCTATGAGATCCTCCACAGAGCAACACTCAGTGACAGACGTTTAGATCAGGGTCCCATCCTTGGGAATTCCCATAGAGCAGTACTTGACTGCAGAGATCCTAGTTAGTGCTCTCCCTCCCAAGAGTCATGCTGGGCAACAGTTAACAAAAAAGCCATGCTGAGGCTCACATAAGGATCCCCCCTTTCCCAAGAGGAACTACCAAAACTGTCACTGAGCCACAGCTCACTTAAGAAGCACTGATTCACTTAGCAAGGCCTCCAACACAGAATAGCCCATCTGAGATGTGTTATCTTATTTAAAGGAGAAGTCTCCCATAGTGTCACACCAATATTTTCCCAACTCCTTATGTGCAACTGTTGTGTGCCTCCTCCAGTTGCCAGCAGTCCTATTGCTGTACAAATCTAGATTATAAATAAAAATATATAGACCCCAGAAGTTATCAATGTGTTTGTCCTCCATTTTACCATCAATGCTGCTGGAGGATGATGTCATCAGAGCAACAGATAATGGTGCTGCACTAAATGCATTTTCACCAGTAAACCAAATCCACATTTGGTTCCCCACTTGAGTAATGGAGGAACCCTTTAAGTGTTGTGCACATCTTGAAGTGCAGGTCTAAAAGGGATTAGGTCCATGTGAGTGTGATTCAGCACTGATTTGACATGTATATACAGTACTCATATAAGGAAGTGCCTGTATGTGTTGTGTTTCTGTTTCTGTTAGCAAAAACAGTTTACCCAATAAATGACTCTGGGTTCAACAAGAGTTTTAAGTGGTATTATACAGTTGCTGTATTATGTTCTGTGTGTGTTTGCATTCTCTGTTTTGATTGACAGCAGCAGTGAGAAACAATCTTGCAAATATGACCCTTTCCCTTTGTAACTAGGCAGTCAGTGATTGGATGGCTGCTGTAAGGCAATAAAGAGTTCAGTTATAACAAGGAATATGTTAACAGGACAGCATCAGCTGCAGCATATGGAAGGGTAATCTAGTGGTTAAAGCACTGGCAAAAGAACCGGGAGACTCTGTTTCAAATCTTACTAAAGATTCTTTCTCTCTAACCCTTATCAAGTTCGCTTAACCTCCTTGGGAACTTTGATGGCCCCTCAGGTCCATGACTTTAAAAGTGCCCCCCTTCCCATTATAAATCATTAGGAGTGATGTGAGAGCTACAGCACTGCACTTTGAAGGTACTGAGGACAAGCTGTGGCAGCCCCCCCCACTTTGTAATGCCAGCATTTGAAGTAGGATGTCCCTCACAAATCAGATGCAACACTTCAGCTTGGTGTAGGTAAAGACACTAATCAGTCTCAGTGTTTGTAGTGCTTTGAATTTGCTTATCTCATTCTTCCCATGCCATATGCATTCTGTGCCTTGGTAGTTCCAGTCAGAAACTCTGATTTAAGGAACATTTGAAATGTAAAACAATGCACTTTAAACAGTAAGCGATCTAGCTCTCCACTTTCAGGCTGCTGAAAGGGGGGTGTATCATTTGTGCAAAGGAGGAATTCAGTCTTGTGTGATCCTTTGGGAAACTGCCCAGGCCCACCTTGTAAATGAATCTTCTCAAGGGTGTTCACCTGATTCAATACAGATTGACTGATTTACTGCTTGATTGACTGATTGTTTGACTGATTCAGTCTACTGCTCTCCACAAAATGTTGCAACTGCCTCACAGAGAGAAATGAGCAGTACACAGAAATTGATTCTGTTTCCTGTGAATGAAATACTATTTGATGTATTATTTGCTCTACACATACTGTGTTAAGGCTACACGTACTACTCCCTGTGTGAGTTGCATGACAGAACTGTCTTAAGCCATTGCAAACTTAAACTAAAATCAGGATAGACAGCATTAATACCCTTATGTTTTCTTCTGCACTGTTGCTGCAGTGACATCAGGGAATGGGAGGGGCTGTAGTACAAGTGACTCATTTGCATTTAGATGGAGGCTTGCTTGACACTTTACTACCTTGTGTCAGAGCCTCAGACTCTAGATATGTGTTGCAACAGAATAAATGACTGATCTCTTATTGATATATGTACAGTAACTGATGTAATGTATAATAAATACATCAGACATATCCAAATCATAAATATACAGGAGTCTTCTCCTTTAAAGTGCAAGCCTGGGTCTATTGATATCCACAGGGGGTTGGATTGGAGCATGTAGAGTTTAAGTGACTTGTTCAGTGTCACACAGTGACCATTTAGCTCCAGCAGGGTTTGAACCTGTCACCTTCCATCAAAATGTTGCTCTATCCATTAGACCAAACTGCCTCAGAGAAGCGGGACGGGCAGGTAGCTACTGGTGATTTTTTTGGTTTATTTTCCCAGAATAGAATAGCTGAGATGCAACATCTTTTAACCACTGGTATCCTCATTTTACCCATTTTTAAGTGTGTTTACCCTGGATAGCCCAGCTAAGATGCCAGTTCTCAACAGTATTCCAGCCACTAGAACACACCGCCTCTACTGCCGGTAATTAGTTTTTTACACAATTTATTTACCCATGGAAGCCCAGCTAAGATGCAACATCTAATTTCCTGTACAAGCCGGCTTCTACCCCTTTCCACATATTAGTTAGCCTGACCTCTGGGAAGTGCTTAGGGTCACACCAGGCATATTTTTTAGCTTTAGTATGGTTTGGACCTGTGATCTCCCAGCTCACAACAATGGTCTCACTGCTAGAATGCAGTGCCTCCATGTGAGGGGAGTGCACTCATAATTTAGCTGTTTTGGCCATTCTGACCACAAATGTTCTGTTTGGCCAAGTTGCCACTCCATCTCATAAACACACAAATGTAACCTTGTCAATACATCCCAAAATGCCAGACTTGGTCAAGCATGTGGACCAAAGGTAAGAAGAAAAAATAGTAGGAACCTTATGGTATCTGATCCATGGACCCAAACTGGTCACCAGGATGAATATTGCTGCAGAAGATGCAGGAGGAGGAAGAAGAATGCTGGTCTTGGAGATGACTGGTCCTGAAGGAAGTCAACCCTAAAAGGAAAAAAGAAACCCCAGCCCCATGGTAATTATGTTGAAGGCTTCAGCTACTGAGCTCTGTTCGCTCCTGGACTACCTACTGTAACTCACTTGGTATTTCTGAAGGCTGAAGTGACATAGAGCTGTTGTCACCCACATTGTCTTTCTATATACCCTGCACTAGCTGGCTGACCAGCCCCTTGACTGCTGCTGAAGGATGTATTTCTAGAATAATGTGGATTGGAACTGCTCCTAAAATAAAGACATTAAAACAATCTGGGTGCATTTTTTTCAATGTACACACTATCACTTGGACTCAGTGTCTTTTGAACACACTGGGCACCTTGCACAGTTTTAGAAAATGTTCAGTCCAGGTTCAGTCTCTTCAGACAAAGTTTGTTATGGACAGCTAAGCTGGTGCCAATTGGAGCATACAATAACTGGAACTGTAGTATGGGAAACAGTTACCAGGCCAGTAACCAATCTTTCATGGTAAATAGCCAGTCTGTTGTTGGACAAGTGAGCAATCTGCAGGACACCAAACACATAGGCAGTTGTTTGTCAGGCAAGTAGGCACTTAGATAGTTATTAAATGGACACCAAACAATTAAGCAGTCTTATGTATAGGTAGTTGAATGCATGGCACCCAAAATGCCTCAGCATCTGTGATACACAACTAGTGTAATTTCATCCAGGAAGGCTGGTGCATGTGTGACATAAATGACCATTTCATTCCACTAAAATGCAAACCTGGAGACCTGGGTTTGAATCCTATCAGCACCTACTTGCATACTGTGTGGCCCTGGGCAAGTCACTTAACATCCTTGTGCTTTCAGGTCACATTTGGAAACAAGGTGTGCCTTTCCTGATTAACAACCTTCCCTTTCTGTGTCCCCTTTTCCTTTCCATGCCCAATTGTAGGAGGTACAGTGGCCTGGATCTTCCAAATGTTTAGTAAAAAGGTTAACACTTTATTTTAAGTGTCATTAACTACACTGTAACTACTGTATAACTACAATGTAACTACACTGTAACTACACTGCAGTTGCATGTAACTAGTATGTACTGTAGTTAACTAGTTTCACATTTGCAATGTTTGCTTTTTGTGCAGTTACACACAATTTGCATGAAGTAACTGCACTGTAACTGTACTGCAACTACTATGTAGTTGTTAACTAGTTTCACATTAGCGTGTTGTGTACTTACACAATTTGTATGAAGTAATAATTACATGTGCAACTACTGTTGTCTCCCTTTCGGCATGAATCAATTTATTCTGACAAGTGTAAGTACACGTTTAATGGCTGTTGCAAAGTATAACAAAAAATCTGTTGTGCAGCTATCGGTGTATCTCTTCTGGCATTATGTAATTTTTTCTTACATGGGTAACTACACACGTGATAGCTATTGCAAATTTTAACAGCAAATCTGTTATGTAACCACTATGTTACTACTTTTGGCATTATTACATTTGCTCTTACAAGTGTAGCTACATATGAATGCAGGTTCTGTGTACTAATTCAACAGTCTATGTCTATCTGACATTTATTTAAAGGGTAATCACCCACAAAAACTTAAAAGTGTAATCAGAATGGTAACTAAATTATGATTACAATGTAACTTCAGTCTGCTACCCTTAAATGCCCAGACTGGCAACTCTTTAGGTGATGTTCCATGTCTGTATTCCAGTTTTTCATGAACTTACAGGTTAATAAACATGCAGTCTAATATTGTGAATTGATGAATAACTGTATGCAAAAATATGTTTCATTTACATAATTACTCATTGGCATTGTAGCAATATTGTGGCTAAGAAATAATGGTATTGTTTTCATAGTTAATGCCTAGGCAACTTGAATTTGCAAGTGTGCACACATATTTACCAAATGTCAGTATTGTAGCTGTGATAGTTCACATTGAGAAATCAGTCCCTCATGATCTTGCTGCTTATTAAACATGCAATACTGCAATGGATCCTATTCACATAGGCGACAGAGAATGTGTTAAATGTCCATACCCAGGTCTGGTGATCAACAGCAGCCATTCAATCAGATGGACTGTCCACCAGCAGACTACATCCTGAACTCTGTGTGGAGTGGGGGATTTTGGGATATGGCTGGTCCTTGTAGAACTGCAGTTTTCCATTAGGGGACCTACTGGTCTGTCTTTGTTCACTGTTGTGTCCCCAGGCCTCAAGATATAGTCAGAGGGCTGAGGTAGCTTGGTGTGAAGGATGGTGCCATGGCATTTGCCCTGTTCAGCTGGTGGGAATGGCATGTAGTGGCTAAGGAAGGGTCCCTGCCTGTGTATCCAGCATCACCTACCACCACTTCACACAGGAGACTGGGGATAAAGAATGTCTTGTAGCCATGACCCACCCTCAGCCACCCATCTTGGTAGCAGCAGGACAAGGGTGTGGGTGCAGAAGAGGTGTGGGTTCCCACGTTAACTGCAATGGGGTCCGGTGGCACCCCCTGTTGCATGGCAGGGAGACAAACAATACTGAAGCCTACACATCTCATGTATGAGTATGTTTCCCTTCAGAAAGCATTCCCTCATAAACATAGTGCTTAGTAAACATGGGGCCCCATATTCAAAAGTGTTAGTCTGCATCGCGCAAGTGCACATGCCGTGCAACTCAACTGAACCGGAACAAAACAATGGTATATTCAGAAGGTGCACTGTAAACTGTGATTGTACATGTATGGCTGAATATCCTAAACATGCGTGACTGCACAGTGGGAGATGCGTGTCGCAACAGGTGCCTAGTGCGGACCACATGGGAGTGCTCTATGCAAAGCCACTTGCTTGGTATGTAGATATGCAATATTTAGCCTGGAAATGCAAATGGTCTCATTGCACAGTCAATGCCCAAACAGCTCATTTGCATCTCATTACTGGAATGTATGAAGGCTATGTGCATACTTTACCATTGGCATGTGCAGACCCTGCATTTCAGAACAGCACCACCACTCCACAAAGGTGAGCAGGAAGTACTACAGCCTAGCAGGCAGGTTGGAATGCAAGGTTGTGAGTGGGTTGACTGCATTGCCCTGAGTACAGTGCTTCATAATACCCAACCCTATAGCACCCAAACATGTGCCAGGGTGTTTGCCAAATGGTTGGAATGTGTGACACAGCATCACACATGACAATGCATGCTCAGAAGACTGTGGAAATAAGTGCACTACTGCTGCTAATGTGTGCTGAGAACATAGCATTCCATAGTATAAAACGATGCTGCAGAACAGTCTCAGTGGCCAGTGTGTAATGGCCCCAACTTTATGTGGGTCAGAGGGTGACAGAGGGGTAACATGAGTGCTGTACCCCATACTGTGTCACAGTTGAGAGGTTTGCAGTGCCACTACCCATGGCCATGTCCATGTCCTAGATGGCCACATACACAATACTGGCAGGGTCCGATGTCCTTGGGGTATGCCCCTGTCACTTCCACGCTGCAGGTGGTGCCACCCCTGCCCCATGCTGTTCACAGCTGTGCACTGTCCACCACCAGCACACCACAGTGTCCCAAACCCAGGGCCTCTGTGGCATTGTCACACTGCAGGGATGGCACCAGTGCAATGTATGTGGTTCCTGGTGGCGTGGGTCTGGCACGGGTATGCAGTATGACCCTATGATGTTCCACCAAGGGTGTGTGCCACTGGGCTGTCCCTTACCCATGCCATGTGGCCACCATTAGTGCCATGCATCCTGCTCACCATTGTCCCAGACCCACCATGGCTGCATACCTCCACCGGGTGGCACTCTGTGGCCACATTTGTGCAGGCCATGGTACCTGGTACCTGTGCCATATTGTAGCTGCCTGCTCCACTGGTGTGCTAGGGAGGCACCTGACTGGCATGTTGCAGATGGGCGTCCCTGACCTGGGTGTGTTGGGGGAGTGGCTGACTGGGCAGTGCCGGTGGTGTTAACCACTAGCACCTGGCAGTTGCCTGGTGAGCAGGAATAGTGTGGCCATGGCTTTAGGTACTACCATCTAGGCATGACTGCTGTGTGTGGGTGCCGGGAGCACATTCCGGTGCACCTCTGAGGGCTGTCTTAGGGATGCCTGTCTGCAGTTCTGCAGCCTGCCTGTGGGTGGCTTGCTGATTTAGGCCATCCCCTTTCATACCTAACTTTGCATGACACATTTCTGTGATGCGTGACACATACTCCACACAATCTGGTTGAATACACAGTTGTGCAGCACATTCAGGTGCCCGTCCTCTTTTTCTGTGCCACATACATTATTTCCACATGATCACACATTTAGGAATGCACGACGCATCTCTGCCTTTCAAATATCATGCTTCTGCACATTTTGTGAGATGCGCCACATATCTCCATTTTAGGCAACGCATCTCCTTTGTATATGTGAGCCATGCAGTCTAATACTGCTAATTGTTATACAACTACATTGTTAACTTATACAGTAAACATAATTAATTTACATATTTATTTATTGTCTTTGAAACAATGCTGTACTTTTCAAGAAATATGCCGCTTCTGTAGAATTCTGGAGATGATGTTAACTGGAAAAATAATGGAATACCAGGAGAGACTGGATAACCTTAACATGTTTACCTTAGAGCAAAGGAGATTAAGAGATGACTTAATTCTGTTGCATGGTTTCTGAAAGAATTGGGAGTTATGCAAAGAACTTGGACTAAATATTAAACATAATGAATATATAACAAGGGGCCATAACAGACAACTGCAAGGGGATATTTTTCAGGGGGCAGACAGAAGTATTGGTTATCAAAGATGGTGGAGGGCATATAGAATGCACTCATAACTGGCATAGTTAGCTGAGAATGCAAAGAAGAATTTATAGAAATTAAAAATTTGATTATTATTCTTAGGAGTCAAATGTAGGCAAATACTACCACTGGAGAGTGTGAAGGGGGGCGGTGGTCTCAAGGGCTAACTATCCTTCTTTCATCCATTCATCAGTTGACATATGGGTCCCTAAAAAACCAAAAGGACAATTTTAAAACAGACATGTAAAACAATACTCTTGTGTGATTAAATAGTATTTACACATGCTCAAATGCACAATATAATAGGTGAGCACAACCACAATGTTGAGTAAAGTTTGTACAACTTGTTGTTAGCCAAAGGCTAGTTGTATGGTTGGACGTGTCTGTCATTTGTAGTTACTTTGACCATTTGTACTCTCTGTCCCCTGACAGACTACTGCCTTGTTGGGATACCAGGAAGGCAAAGAAACTCTCTTGAAGATCAATTAGACTGAGGTTCTTTTTTATTTATTTATTTATGTAAGAATCAGTTTACAACCTTTGAGCCAGAGGCTCGTTTCCAAAGGTACTTCGTCACATAAAGACATACATTTTGGCTAAAGGCACCTCAGGAAGGAGCCCGAGGAGAGAAGCGAGCTGCTGAAGGAGGAGGAGGAGGGGTGGATGGTGGGAGCAAATAAAAGGAGCTTTCAAATGATACTCTAAGAAGCTGGTTTATATAGTTTAGGAAGGGGTTGTGGCTGGTTGCTCCTGCCCATCAAACCACAGGCTTTGCATTTTAATGTAATGTATCTACGCAACCACAAAGTGGAGTAATGCTTGTGCAACTTGTAGGTGGCCAAAGGCTAGTTGTATAGTTGTATGTGACTGTCATTTGTGGTTACATTAGTCATTCGCACTCTGTCCCTGAGGGACTGTCACCCTACTGGGGTACTGGGAAGGCAAAGTGTTGCACAAGAATTTGATGGTCTTGTAGTTTATCTATTCAACGTCTTCCTTGTAGACATGTTTAGTAATGTTATGCTATTGTATCTGAATCTGTTTTATTTCTGTACTTGTCACTTGTGAAAATGGGTAAATACTGTATGCTCATCAGGTAACAAGTATAAACAATAAAAATGAAATGGAAATTAACCCTGTGGAGGAGGGTTTCACCCATGGAGGTGCTATGGGAATGTGATTCTTTTGACTAAAGGTACCTTAGGAAGGACACCCCCCAAAAAAATTGTTAAGCAAGAGCTGCAAACACAGATGAGCAGTGCAAAAACACAGACAGCAGAGAGCAGAGCCATGGACCTGCATGATTCTGGCTTCTCCATGAATGTTGGACCTTCTCACCAGCCCAAGGCACCACAGGAGATATGTGGCCTGAGAAGGACCACACACAGTGAGGGACTCATCCTCAAGATGTGGACTTCAAGGGGAATGAATGAATGAGCAGGAATGGGGAATATGGTAATAGCCAGTAGGAATGTATATGCAGGGCCCGATGGCATGATGCAGAAATGGACTGACTGCATCATGATGATGCACAGGGAACAAAAGATAGGCTGAATTGGACTGAATGGGGACTGCTGAAGAATGGTAGATATGACAGCAAAAGAACTAAATCACAAGCTACTGAAAATAGGAACACTTATCAAAGATCAGGATCATAGTGAACACGTGGCCATAAGCAGGAGTTGCAGAAAGCTGTAGTACAACAAAGAGTGTAGGGAAAATACTGAATCAGATTGACTAGGTCACCACCATGAACACCACCACAGCGCGGTCCAAAAACCACTAACATAAAACATCGCTTGCAATAGCAGCACCCTACCAAATGAGTGACTGCAACAACAAAGTCAATGGTAGCATTCGTGTGGGGAGCTCTGCCCCTGCACCCCCCCCCAAACTAAATATAATCAGCTCCAAGGGTGGTTGTTAGTCAGAGACAGAGATGTTTTTGGGGGCTGGAAGGGGAATTACATCCGTGAAGGATGTGGGGAGACCAAACTTAAAATGACACTTTGGGGAACTGAACAAGAAAATTGGTCACAAGACCAGGCACAGAACCCTGGTCTTCTAGACTCTTCCCTATCCTAGTTGCTTGAGGCCTTTTCCCCTTCCACCACAGAAGCAGCTCAGCAAACCACCATGCTGCCTGATACTTGTCCTCTCTTCCACTTGACTAGATAGCTATGTCATAGCATTAACTGCCTTGTGCTTTGCTATCCCTGTAACTGTCTAGCCAGACACTATTCTGAAAGTACAGTTTTTCCCCTATGATATCCTGGAAATGCCATTTTCACCTAGTATGGACAGACTGAGTGATGGCTGAATGGTTTAGAAAGGAATTGCTGGGAAAGGTAGTGTGAATTGCTGAGTTAAGTGGTTACAGCTGCTGAGTGGAATACAAGGCGGGCAGAGGGAATGCTATGAAACAATTACTAGTGCTGGTTCTCAGCACAGGTGAAATAGTCTAAGAAGACAGAAATGAAAAATAAAGAGCATGACAGATGCAGGAAAAAGAATTAAGTCAGTGCACTGAAAACACACTGCAGGTAAGCACTGGAGTAAAATGGGGACATGAATGCAATAGGAGTTTCTGCCCTGGAGAAAGCAGGTAGCACAAGCCACAGTCAGAGAAAGCAAAACATGTGAACTACAGGGTTGCAGAAGGCACAGAACAGAACAAACAGAAGCTGAAGGCAAAAACCACACAGACAGTCACAAAATAACCCGGAGGGAAGTAGAGCCTCCAGCTGCAGCAAAGAAAAGGAGCTTCTGGATGAGTCTGAAGGAAGCTGCTTTATATAGCTTAGGAAGGTGTTGTGGGAGGTTACTCCCACCCATCAAACCATAGGCTTTACCTTTTAATTATATAACATATGTAAATACCAGGGTTTATGTTCCCTTTAAAAAAGATACAATACGCACTAGACAGGGATGCCCTCTATCCTTCTGTTTCTCCTAGCGGTGGAATCTATGGCTGCAGCAATCCAACAACCCCCTCTTAACAGGTATTGGCACAGGACAGCCACAGCCCTCAAACTTAATGTATGCAGATGACTTATTGGTTATCCTAGGAGATGCCCCGAAATCTATTTCCTCCCTCCTTACTCTGTTGGACCACTTTTCCCATATTTCTGGGCTCAAAATCAGTCATGCCAAAACCGAGATCCTCCTGCTCAACTCTAAGTGCCTCCCTCACACTGTGTCCCACCATGGTCTGAAATGGTCCCAGCATACTATTACATATCTGGGAATCAAAGTGAGTACCAATGTTAGGAAGTGGTGGGACAATAACCTAGGCCCCCTAGTAACTACCTGTAAAGCTGAACAAGACTGATGGTCTTGTCTCAACCTCACACTAGCTGGCAAAATTGTAGCCTATAAGATGTCTGTCGCACCTAGATTCTTCCATCTGCTATCCCACATTCCCCTTTCCCTTCCTATGCCATGGCTCCACAAACTTGATAAAACTATTGGCTCTTTTCTATGGGGTAAATCCAAACCCCAATTTGGTAAAAGCACACTCCGAGCGCACTGGAGACATGGAGGATGAGGTCTCCCTTGGATGGAGGGCTACAATATAGCATGCCAGTGCTCACAGACTATGAAGTGGTTTCAGCCACACTCTAAGGACTCCCCTCATTGGTTAATAATAGAGAAAACCTTAAGTGTCTCTCCTATTACAGCTACTTTGCTATGGCCTGGGGCACCTCAGGATTTCCTATCACATCCTACTATAGGTCCCTCAATTAAGTATTGGCAAATCCTACACAAAAAACTAAATATTTCTGCTTTCACCCTCCTATACACCCTGGTGTGGAATAATTCCAATATCCAGTATCATGGCCTACAGGGCAAGAAAAATGTATTTTATTCATAAAAGACCTTTTGGTCGAAGGCTCTCTACTGATGGATACATTCCAACAACTACAGCGTAAGTGGAATCTACATATCTCCGATTTCTAAATATTTCCCCAAATCAGAGATGCCCTAAAACACTCGCTTCACAAGGGGAATATACCAACTGACCTCACACCCCCAATACACCTTACAAAAAGGGACAGCTGGGACCATATGTGCCCTTATCAGAGATACTCTGCCCACCCCTAACCAATCCTCGAAGGCCAGATGGGAAAAAGGTTCTACAAATATCACTTACTGACCTTCAGTGGATGGAAACATGCTGGCAGGTGAGACACACTGTTCACATAGATGCCATGAGCAGACTTATCCACAATAAAATAATGCATTTGTGGTACAGAACTCCCACAATGCTTAAGAAAATGAAGGTGTTCCCACACAACAACTGCTGTAGGTGTCACTGACCTGGAGGAGACCTCTATCATGTCCAATGGCTGTGCCCTCTGATCACAGACATCTGGGAGTCAGCCTTCTAAGCTGTCAGCACAGTCTTGCAATGCAATGTCCCTACCAGTGCTCCACTTATGTTACTCGGCCTTAACTCTGAAGCCCCAAATCTCAGTCCCCATGAATTCAGATGGTTAATGCTGCTTAGCATGCAAGTGAAACGTTCTCTCCTGAAAAACTGGAGAAATCCCACCACACCCAATGTAACAGAGATATTATCAGCACTTGCCAACATATCTGAATTAGATAGATGTTCTCACTTGATAAAAAGGCAACTACCACTTTCCTACCTCTGTTGGGCCCCCTACATGGCATATCTGGCTTCCAGAGCAGGTGTTGGTTGAATTATTCCAATATGCACTTTTGGACTTCCCTCCTATGAATGTACTGCATAACTAGACTACTAGCTTAAAACTGTAATAAAGATGTGCTGTCATATTTCTATCCCATTTAAGGATGACAGTAATATATATAGTTATTTGATAAAACATACTCGGGGGCCACTATATGTTTGGCCCCCGCCTACCCTATCCTAGTAATAATCAAGGTTATTATTGTTATTTCTGTTATGTTACTTTTACTCTGCTCTGTTTACAGAAGGTACAGTACAGAGACATAGACCTGCATTCCTCACACCTAGAAATAATACTAATTACCCCTAGTTACTCTGTGGTACCCTATCTACCCATCTTTCTGGTGCTCCCTCTGAATCAGCCATCAGAACGTACATCTACCGAAGCCCATGAAGCCTTCTCTAATTAGAAGGGGGTACCTCCTTATGGTTTTGGATTCTTGCAAGAACCAAGGTAGGTGTTTCCACTATAAGAACAAATTTATTAGCTTTTATACCCCTTATATCTCCACCTTCTATGGACCAAGAGATGTACTTATGACTTTCTTTATGTATAGTTACTTAACAAGTATCTGTTTAGACTACTAGGCCACCTATATGCCTCTGTACTGTATGCTGTCATAAATCAAAATGTTGTTGAGTTTCTCAATTTTTGTGTTTAAAAACAATAAAAAACATTTAACTGAAAAAAAAAGATACAATACATAAAGCTTAAATAATAAGAAATATCTCCTCACAATTGCCCCCATATTCAAATGGTTTACATGGCAATGGCCCTCATATTCAAATGGTTTGGAAGACAGCAGAGAAGCAATGGAAAGCAAGAGAGCAGCAGCTGAAAACAAGACTTGCCCAGACTTGCCCACTCACAAAGCCTTTAAATTCTGACACAGCCAGCAAACTAGGAAGACAGCAGAGAAGGGAGAGGGGCTGAGACTGAGGCACCTGTTCTGTCTCTCTCTTAGAGACACTGCTGCCGACACACTGAATTCTGATGGAAGCCGCACACTCCTACCATCTTGGTGGCAACTTCTGTGCTCATTCCAGGTACAGTTGAAAGTCTCAGGGGAGTGGCCCAGTGCCTCCACATCAGCAGTGCTTGTGAGGAACATTGCAGGCTGAACTGATTGTTTTTTGTTTTTTTTAACTCCCATAGGTGGGGAAGCACAGAATCTCCAGTCTCAGTGAAGGGTACAAGGGTTGTCATCAAGCGGTGACGTCCACTAGATTGCCAAATTGGGAAATTCCATGGAAAGAGCACCAAGCACATCAAAGGACAAGGGGATTTAAATTGAGATGCCCTGTCCACCGTGCTTGAGAAGGGCTCAGACTAGGAGACACTACTGCTGTCACTCCAAACTCTGCTGGAAGCTGCACACTCCTACCATCGCAGCGGCAACTTCCGTGCTCAATCTGGGCGCAGTTAAAATTCTTGGAGGAGTGGCCCAGAACCTCTGCATTGGCAGTGCTTTCGATGAGCATCGCAGGCTGAACTGATTGTTTTGGGTTTTTTTTTAGTCCCATAGGGGGGGAAGCACACCATTACTCACCCTCCCTCCTCCTATTCCCACCCTACTCTGGGCCATCTACTGATATATACTACCGGGACCACCCATCTCCATGACAGGAAGGGGAACTTGTAGCGTCACTATTTCCTTCTCATAAAATGCCACCATTTCCTTTGATCCTTCTCCCAGGTGCATCTTAATTTCATTCTGCTCATCCACGGTTCCAGCCTAATACAACAAAAACATATTTACAAATAAGAAACAAAGAAAAGGTGCTACTCTCTCGGACACAGCACCTTCCTGTGGCACTCACGATTGCACAGCACCACACCTCTCCATCACCAACACTTCATTCCCCAGGGCAGATAGAGGATCTATTTAAAAAGGAAAAAAATCCCTTTCCTTTCCTCCACACCTCTTTCAAAGGAGGGACCATCCATCCACCCACTCCTCCTGCAAAATACAAGAACACAAAAAGCTGATATATTTGTTTTGGTTTTTTTCTCCTTCATCCACACCTGAGTCCTCAAGGAAAATGAGTATCACAAATTGCCAGTGGTGTGGCTCTTCCTTCCAGAAGGCACATATGCTGGCACCAGGGCACTGTCCAACATGTTGGACAATAGAGGAACTAAAAGACCAGCTCACAGAGGCCTGGAACCACATAACATATCTCCATCACATCTTAAGGAACTGCCAACCCACTGGCCCCCATTCACCAAACCACCACCACCAGGGAAGTATCCCATGCTGTCCTCAGGCATCTGGTACTGGAGAATGGCAGATGGTAAGAAGACGCAGGGGCAGGTTCCATAGGTCTCAGCAGCAGTCCCCAAATCAGGATACATGCATCCCAATGTCAAACATATTTGCACCCTTAGCCAGTGCAATTAACAAGGTGGGCAAACCTAGTCCAGTTAACCAGCGTACAAGTTTGAAATAAAAAGTAAGCACCGGAAGCACCCCAAAGGAGCAAAACATCAGGGGAAAACAGGAAAATTGTTATCATAGGGGATTGCATGATTTGAGGAGTGGAATCCCACCTAACTCAGCACCCTGATGCTCAAGTAACTACCAGGTTCCTACCCCAGGCATCTGCAAAGAGAGATACCAACTGTATTGACTGTCTCATATGCAGAGAAGGAAAATGCTGGTGTTTTTGTCCGCCTAGGCACAAATGACCTGGAAAATCAGTAATTTGAGGAGACCAAAAAACATTTATTTCATGTAGGGGAAAAATGATCATCACAATTGCCGATCATAGCCTTCTCAGAGGTCCTACCAGTATTGGACAGAAGAGGCTGCACACAGGAAATCCACAAAGAGGAAATCAGGGAGCTGAACGTTTGGCTCCAAAACTTGTGCCTGGAAAAGGAACACCTCTTCACTGGGAACTGGAGGGACATCTGGAACAGGAGTTTCTTCTGTTATTACAGCCTGCACCTGACCAAGGAAGGTGTTAGAGCTCTAGGGCAGAAATTTGACATCTTCGTGGTCCATTTAAACTAGGCACTTGGGGCAGGGTAGAAACACAAACACAATTCACTACACCTTCCTATAAATATGCCCTATCAGAAGGGACAAACAAAGAACAGAGCAGGAAATGGGATAGGTTGCATTAAGGGAACAATACTGAAAAAGGCTCAATATTGCAACAAGGCCCCAGAAAGGGTGGAAACCAGGCCCTGAAAGCCATGTAGACAAACACACATAGCCTAGCAAACAAAATGGCTGACCTTACAGCTATTGTTGCACAGACTGATCTGGACTGGGTCACCATCATGGAGACATGGTTTAAGCACAACCATGACTGGGAGGTAACTATTACAGGATACTGCCTTTTTTGAAGGGACAGACCTGGAAGAAAAGGGGTAGGGTGGCAAAATATGTTAGGGAAGGAATAAAAGCTATCATGGCCCAGGATACTCACACTGAAGCTGAGGCTGTCTGGGTTACTCTCAAAGCCGGAACAGGTGTAGTTACTAGAACAGGAGTATTGTACAGACAACTCCCAGCAATCAGCTTGCAGGTAGACAAGGAGATACTAGATTCCATTTATAATATGAGTATTAAGGGGGATGTTGTATTGGTGGGCGACCTCAATTTACCAAAACATAAATTGAGGAAACCATTCCACTGCTACAAGAAGGAGAGACTTCCTTGACACTTGGCAGTTATCGGGCCTAAGACAGCTTGTCACGAAACCCACAAGGGGAAGAAGTCATCCTTGATCTGTTACTCACCAACAGTGACATCACATCAAGGGTTGAAGTCGAGAGCAACCTAGGATCTAGTGACCACCAGATGGTGTGGTTCCAGGTTAAAACAGAAAAAGAAATCAAGCACACTAAAACTAAAATTTTGGACTTTAGATGCACAGATTTTGATAAAACAAGGGAAAAGCTCAGACTTAACCTGACTATATTAACATGGACAGAGGGAGTAGATAAGTATTGGGCATCTCTAAAGGAAGCTATTATAGGAGCATCAAAACAATGTATAAAATGTGTGAGTAAAGCCAAGAAGAAAAGAAAACCTCTGTGGTTTTTCAAGGAAGTGGCCACCAAGATCAGGGAGAAATGGATGGCCTTCAAAAGATACAAGCAAACAAGATGTGAAAAAGACAAAGACATGTACAAGGAGAAACTGAAGGAAGCAGGAAAGCAAATCAGGATGGTTAAGGCACAAACAGAAAAAAGGATCGCCTCGGAGGTCAAAAAGAGAGACAAGACCTTCTTTAGATATATCAAGGAGAAAAGGAAAACCAATAGAGATATAGTCAGACTTAAAGGGGAAGATGGGGAATGCACAGAGGATGACAAGGACAAAGCAGAAATCCTTATCAGATACTTTTGCTCAGTATTTACTAGGAAGAAGAAGGTTTTGGTCCCACCTTGACAGAAAAAAGTGCAGATAGCAGCAATACGAATTAGGCAACTTTCACAAGGGATAGTGTCCTGAGGGAGCTAGAAAAACTTAGGGTTGACAAGGCCATGGGTCCTGATGAAATACACCCCAGGACACTGAAGAAACTTAGGGGAGACTTGGTGGCACCACTGACAGAACTGTTCAACCTCTCACTGGAGGTCAGGGAAGTTCCTGCAGGCTGGAGGAAGGACACAGTTGTCCTTCTTCATAAGAAGTAGGGAAAGTGCTGACAATTACCACCCAGTAAGCTAGACCTCATATGTCGGCAAAACAATGGAAATCCTAATTAAGGAAAGAATGATATCCTTTCTCAAAGAAAATGATATAATGGATGCAGAGCAGCATGGCTTCACCACGGAAAGATCATGCCAGACAAACTAATAGATTTCTTCAATTGGGTAACAAAGACAGTAGATCAGGGCAGTGCTGTGGATGAAATATACCTAAACTTCAGCAAAGCCTTTGACTCTGTTCCACATAGAAGACTATTGAACAAACTGGCCAGTACAGGAATTAGGCATAAAGTGGTAAACTGGATATGGAGCTGGCTTAGTGGAAGAACTCAAAGGGTACTGGTAAATGGCCAACTATCAGAGGAGAGAGGGGTAACTAATGGTGTTCCACAGGGATCAGTGCTGGTGCCTGTCCTCTTCAATATTTTCATCAGTGACATATCTGTGTCCCTAGAAGGCAAGGTGTGTCTATTAGCAGACTACACAAAGATATGTAATAGGGTAGACACTCTGGGGAAGTGGAAAGGATGAGGGCTGATCTTCAGAGACTCGAAAGGTGAACACAAACTTGGAAATTAAATTTCATCACCAAAAAGTGTAAGGTCATGTACCTAGGGAGGAAAAATCCTTGTGAGGAATACCTATTGACTGGAATGAAATTGGAAGCCACAAAGCAGGAAAGGGATCTGGGATGATTATAACAGACAACCTGAAAACATCCAAGCAGTGTGAAAAAGCAGCATTAAAAGTGAACAGTATGTTAGGCTGCATAGGAAGAGGAATTACAAGTAGAAAGAGGGAGTTGATTATGCCACTCTACGGATCAATAGTATGGCCTCACCTGGAGTACAGTGTGCAGTTCTGGACACCTCACCTCAGAAAGGACATAGACTGACTGGAGACAGTGCAAAGGAGAGCTACAGAAATGATACTTGGACTCCACAACAAGACATTTAAGGAACATCTGTATGACCTAAACATGCACTCCCTGGAACAATGCAGAGAAAGAGGGGACATGATTGAAACCTTCACGTACTTGAAGTGAATAAACAAGCTCCAGGTTCAGGACGTATTTCAGATCAATAATCATGCAAGAACAAGGGGGACTGGCATGAAGCTGGAAGGAGGCAAGTTTAAGAGTAACAAAAGAAAGTTCTTCTTCACCTAGAGGGTGTTGGACACTTGGAATGGCTTTCCACCAGAGGTTGTGAAGACTAGGTCAGTCGGATCATTCAAGAAGGTGTGGGATAGGCACGAAGGTATTATAACACTAAATAGTAGTTAAGGGAGGGGGGGCTAGGCTTATGGGTAGACTAGATGGGCCATGCGGTCCCCTTCTGCCATCACTTTCTACGTTTCTATGGCACTAAATTGGTTAGCTCTGCATTAACCATGAAAAGTGCCAGTGGTCAGGTTGGGGGCCATATTCAGAAGTCCCCAGTATGCCACACTATCTTGACAGAGTGATAGTGCAGAATATACGTAGAGTGGCATAATCATCAAATTCCCTTAAGCCCCTTCCCAAAATTATTGCTAGCAGAGTCCTTCCTCGTGGAAAACTTCCACATCTCAAACAATACCTGCTTCTACAAGACTGGCTACCCATCTATGAAGCAACAGATGTTAACTTGGCTCTTGATCACTTCATCTCAATTTTCAACAAAGCCTGCGACCTCTTTGCCCCTGCTAAAAGGCACAAAACAAAATCTCTCTTTAACCCATGGGTCACTGCAGCTCTTCTCTCACAGCTGAAACTAAGGGATCACCTCTGGGCAGTTGCCAGGGCCACTGGCAAACAACTGGGCATCCAAAATTACAAACAAGCATGAAATGCCTGCACAAAAGCCATATAGCTAATGAAATCCACCTATTACAATGACGATCTCACCAATACATGGGGAAATGGTCGTGCTTTCTGGGACAATATTAAGGATGTCACAGGGAAGCAGCCAAAAACCTCTCCCAGCCATGTTAATGGTTGATGGATCCTCAACCCTTGACCCCAAGGTGATCGTAAACATCTTTAACACGGCTTTTTCAGACCTTCAGTGCTGTTCTACCCCATGACTTTTTCGAAAACAGGGCCTACTCCCCAAATACCTCAGCCCCTCAGTCTAACCATCCCCTGTTCTACTTCAGGGAGGTAAGACTGAATGAAGCTCACCACTATATTACTGCAGCTATCTCTAAATTTAGATCTAGTAGCGACACCCTGGACCTTAAGCTTCTGTTGCTCACCCTCAATGAGATAATTCATCCATTAACAAAAATCCTAACCCTCTCTCTCAGCTGTGGAAAATTCTCGGACCTATGGAAAACAGCCACCGTGACACCCATCTATAAAAGTGAGGATAAGACGAATCACTCAAATTATCGCCCTATCTCCATACGGCCCCCACTCTCTAAGGCACTCAAGCGCATCATGGCTGGTCAACTTACCGACCACTTGGATAACTACAATATACCTTGTCCACAACAACACGGCTTCTGGAAAGGTCACAGCACCACCACAGCCCTTCTTGAGTTCACTGGAGCTTTGCACAAATCCCTTGACAAAGGCCTTCTCACAGGGGCAGTTTTCGTCGACCTCTCCAAGGCCTTCGATACAGTACACCATGGACTACTTATTCACCAACTACTGAATGCCGAGCTATCACCTGACTCTTCTCTCTGGTTTAAAGCTACTTAGAAACCGGTCACAGAGAGTAAAATTGCTGGACGCTCTTCTGACACTTCTGCTCATTGGTGTCCCACAGGGATCCATATTGGGCCCCTCCTTTTAGCCTTTTCTTAACAAACTCCCTCCCTTACCACTACTCTGAGCAGATCATACTATATACCGATGATGCTGTTGTATTCTCCACTCACAAAGATCCTGCAACTCTTCAACACAACCTTCAACATGGTTTCAGTTCTGTACAGACATGGTTTCTTAATCATAAACTGTTCCTCAATGACAAGAAAACCAAATCTATGCTCTTCTGCAGCTCTCATAACCCACACAAGCTACACCACTTGGCTATCTCCACCACCCAGGGGAACACTCTAGATCAGATGGGGTCCTTCAAATACTTAGGGATACAGCTTGACCCTAATCTCTCCTATGGACTTCATGTAGATAATGTAGCTAGAGCTGCTAATACACGGCTTGGTCTCCTCCACAAACACAGACCACACCTCACGCCAGAAGCTTTGAAGGTTGCAGTCCTGAGCTCTGTGATCTCTGTAATAGACTATGGTCTCGTCATTTATGGCTTGACCACAACCACAACCCTTAGACGCCTCTCAACTCCCTTAAATAAGGCATGTCGGCTCATCACTGGTGCTCACCGTCTCACCCACACATGTGACCTGTACACTCAGAATGGCTGGCTCCAACTATCAAACCACATAAAGTTTCTCACCTGCTGCATGGCGAAAAAAATCTACCTTGACCTTGCACCTTCTGGGGTGTCAACTCTGTTACAACACCAAATTAACAAATGGTGCCTTAGGAGATCCATGCTGCAGCTACTGAAAGTCCCCCACTGTCACACTTCACAGGGACAATGCTCTTTTGCTTATCGAGCACCACTCTGGTTCAATGGCCTCAGCCCCACCATCTCCTCTGCTCAAACAACTGGTATGTTTAAAACTAGGCTCCAGGACTATCTCAGTACCAACAGCTCATGTGACTGCCCAACTTAACCTTGTTTCTCCACTTCCCTTCCTGCTCTAGTGGTCCCCCCCTCCCTTCCTCACTGGATTCTACCATCACATCTTGGTATACCCAATGCTGCACTTTTCACCCTCTCCTCACCCTTCCTACATTCCTTCTCCCCCCCTTCCCTCTCCCTATGACTCTGGCACTTCTTATCTGTTGTCTATTTTCTTTGACAAATGCTGCTGGCTGCCTTGTTACAATGCTACTCTTGAATTGCATTAATCTGTACTCTGTTTGCAATGTCCACATTGTTGTAATGTCTGTCTTGATGTTCCTTATAATTTGTATTTCTCTGATGTAGAACCTTTGTAAAAGAGCCAAGGCTCAACGGTATTTGTAATCCTAGACTTGATAAATAAAAAAAACAAAAAAAAACACTGCACCTATGCAAATGAGGGTTCCCTCATGCTTAAAGAGTGCAGCAGTATATTTAAGTAATAAGGCATGACAGGGTGTTCGTTATTGTGGGATAACAGCAAACCTTGGGAAGTGAAGCCCGAGGCAAATCCAAGGGCTTTATGCATCCAAGAATTGCCATTATCCTTCAATTACGCACACCTTGGATTGCCTTTTTGCGATTATAAAATGGTTTCCCTGATTTTTTTGTTTTATTTTAGGACCAAGTAATGAATGAGGTTCAGAAAGTTAAGCATTTCTGACCTGTGCTGCTTTCCTGTGATATCAGCATGGTCATGTGACTGTATTCCACCAATCACAATACAGTATATCTCTTACCCATTTTATTATTCAAGGTATTGGCAACACTAAACAGCCACTATAGAATATAGAAATATTGAAAAATTGACTTTGATGGCAGATGAGGACAGCTTGGCCCATCTAGTCTGCCCATTTCCCTACCTACAGGATAAGCTACAGTTCCTAGTTAACCAACAGCCTATTTTTTCCTACCCCTGACAAAAATTGCCTTATGGCTGTCCCATGCATTCTTGAATTCTCCCACAGTTTTAGACCCCACAACCTCCTTAGGAAGGCTTTTCCATGCATCCACTACCCTCTCTGTGAAAAAATACTTCCTCACATTGCCCCTGAGCTGCCCCCCCTCTATCTTCAAATTGTGTCCCCTTGTTCATGCACATCTCTTTTTCTGAAAGATGCTACCTTTTTGGACTTTGCTGATTCCACTGATGTACTTAAAAGTTTCTATCATGCCCCCCTTCCTTCCTCAAGGGTATGCATATTAAGCTCCTTTAGTCTCTCCTGCATATGGCTTCTATTGTAGACCTTGCACCATTTTAGTTGTCCTCCTCTGGACTGCCTCCATCCTGTCTATGTCCTTGCAGAGATGGGGTCTCCAGAACTGGACGCAGTACTCCAGATGGGATCTCACCAACTGTCTGTACAGAGGGATAACTATCACTGCCCTGTTTCAAACCCTGCACTGCCCTGAACACATTGTCACACAATGCACCTGATTCTTGTATGTCACACACCTTTGTGACACTTTATCCTTTTTATGGTGGCTTGAGCCAAATATCTTACATGAACCCTGTAGAAAGGTTGACAAAGTTAGACCAGTAAAAGCTGATCTAGCAACCCTATCACTTGGTGACAGACGGTGGCTGGACAAAGAGGAAAATGCGGATTCTGCACTGGTCTCCACCTATGTTGTTGATCATGGACAGGTGTTTGGGGTGTGGGGGTGCAGGGTGGTGGGTCTGGAGCAGCCAGGTCAGGAGGGGGTTTAGCAATTGTTTTGGGGGTGGGGACCAATAGATACCAAGGAATATACTTACAGGTACAGGATGGGTAATCAGGGACTGGGGAGAACACTAGACATCAGGAAATGCACTTATAAGTACAGGATAAATGAACAGAGTGGGGGGACCACTGAACTACCGGGGAATATAATTATGAGTACAGGACAGGCACTGTGCAGCATGCCAATGAGACCATAATGGGCATGCTAATAGCTCCTCAGAATATGGGTAAGTGTTCAGTTGAATCATGATTGGTTGAAAGAGGCAATCAGCTGGATGGGTATGAGACAAGAGAGTCAGAGAAATAATTAGTCCCAGTCTCTGTTGCCTCATTTAGTTTGCAAATAAATGGGCTGGTAGAATGCTGTAGAGCCAACTGTTGCCATGTTTGTTGGCTCGCTTACTGAGCCCAAAGGTGTTGGCTGATAATATCCACTCCCTTGCAAGGTCATCAGTGGCAAATTTAAAAAGAAAAAAAAATGAAAGACGATCTACTGGTAGCTAACATTCACTGGGGCCAAAAAATGCTCCAGAGATGTGATCCACGGCAGGACCGTTAGCCCAGCTAGCGCAACTACACATGAGAGCAGCGGTATTTTCTTTGATTTCCATACCGCAGATGGATGCCCATCTGCGACACAGAGATTGAAGAAAGTACTGCTAGTCTCACACATACTAGCGGTCCCTGAGCTAGCTTTCTCTGTCACTGTAAGCAAGTATTAGCCAATCACAAGCTCATTCTTTAACTGACCACTAAGTTTAAACTGGCGACTGCCATGCCCGATGCGCAACCGCGTTAACATTTCCTGACCTGACAGCCATGCCTCCACTGTTCTAGCTCTGCAATCAGGAGTCCAATTTCATATTCCCTCTTCTAGATCCCAGTTTTGTATCCAAATTCTCAGCTCTAGACTTACCGCTCATTTCTTCTCTTCAAGTCCCTGGTGTCTGGTCTTGGTGGTCTCTCCAACTCTATCTGCAAATCTCTGTCAGAGAGGGTCCTGTTGGTTCTCAGTCCTTCTTCTATTCTCCTTGATGCCCCATCTGGTATTGAAAAAAAAAAAAAAAAGACATTCCCTGCCATGATGTGAAAACCGAGGAGTGTGTGTGTGTGTGTGTGTGTGTAAAAGAGAGGGATGTAACCATGACAAATACAGACGATCCAGTAGTACAAAAGTGATTGTATTAAAACACACACACAAACACACACACACACACACACACACACACACATATCTACACATTCTAATGCAGACAGAGGAACTATTTCATTACAAAACTTATTTTAAATGAATTTTTTATTACCATTTTTTTAATACACTTATTTTCTTTGACAGTGCTCATTTTTTAAGCGCAATAATACCCTGCAGTGTATGGCCTCATTACACCCTGGACAGTCTGGTATAACACAATACCGCCCACTCTGTTGGGTATTATTGCTTACATATCATTCTTAGTAGTACTGGGCAAGAAGAGAATTAGACAGGCAAATGCCACCATGTTGTCTTTCTCGTTTAGTGAGGAGTGAGAGAGCTAGTCCTAAACTGTCAACATTCAACACTGATTAACCCTTCCCCCACCCTTTACCTCTCTTAACTACCCTCCTTGCATTTAATAAGAAAAAAAAACACGCTTTTAGATTAGTATGTCTGCTATACTCTTGCCTGCCCATTACAGCTGTCCTCCATCTCTGCTTCCCCTGTCAGTGCCTGCTACTCTACTGCATTTAAATAGTTGCTCAAAAAAATAAATCAATAGCAGGATACTAGTAGAGTCGGTGTTGTTCACCGGCATTGCATCACCTCTCCTGCTCTGTTCTTTTTTTTTTTAAACCTCTTTATTGAGATTTTATTATTGTTTCCAACACCATTCACAGACACACATACATCCCAGGATACACACCCAGGCCCACATCCCAAAACTGGATGCGGAAACTATATATATCCCCCAAACTATGTACAATCACAGTTACACTTTATGATCCCCGAACAGTTTACTCCATTCCCCAATAAAGTAAGCTATAAATCCATTATTCGGGTTCGGACTTTGTCTAGCCTTAACCATGGTCCGGTTTAACAGTTCTAATTGTCCGTCCAGTCCATAGGTGTACTTCTTCCGGACCATCTTTGGGTAACTGTGTCCCTAGGAAGGAGAGAGAATCCCATGTGCCCAACCAAAGAAGCAAATCTTATAAGCTAGGCAAACAATATTATGTGATAGTTATAGCTGAACATATATAGAGCTTATCTCGTATCCATCATCTAATTCCATTGACTGACAAACCCCTTGGACATTGTCTTATGAGAGTTTAACCCGCTACTCTCCTTCAGACAGACAGATCTGAACCCGAGGACTTTTTGATTGCATTGAGTAAACTACCTCTAGGGTCCTCTCATTTTCATATACTTTCTTTTCCTTCCATCAGCATATGCTGTTTAAGTCTCTCAAGACCTGTAGGAGGTCCCCACCCATTGGTCATAGCCATAAATTATATCCTCCTTCCAGTGCCTTAGAACAAATGCTTTAATTACAGCTGACATAAGGGACACATGACATTTAGCTGAGCCCGTCAAAATCCTTCCCAAATCCCCTAATATGCATATCTCTGGGCTGATGTACTCTGAATAGTCTAATACCGGGTCCATTTCTTTTGCAATTTGAACCCAGAGTGGCTGGATTCGAGAGCACATCCAAAATACATGCAATAGGTCTCCTGGTTCTATGCCACAGCGAAAACACTGATCTGTCTGTCTGAGTTTTCTAGAGCACAGTTTGGCAGGGGTGTAGTAGATATTTGAACAGATAAAAAAATTGCATAGTATTGTACTTCAGTATAGGCAAATCTTTCATGTGCTTCCAAATTTCTGTCCAGTCCTGCCTCAGGGGGGATAATGCTTTTTCCCAATATATTATATGAGTTTCGGATTATGTGCCAACATAATCTAATAGAACCTTGTATACTTTGGATAGGGGATGTTGTAAAAGATCCAATTCCCTTAATTGATCCCATGTGAACACCTGTTTTTCTCCCCCATTTTTATTGTCTCGCATGAACTTCTGTAACAAATTAGTAACCTGGATCTTTTTAAAAAAATCCCAGTCCCTGGTTTGTATTGGCAAGAGCACCCTGTCAGAGACTATAAAGTCTGCCACTTTGGAATCCGGCAACAGTGATGTCCACTGACCCCTCAGTATTCGATTTCCCAGGTGAAGATTAGGATTCCCCACTATGGGCTGATCCCTTGCCCCCCTCTGTGTTCTCCTTTGGGCTGGGGTTAACCACTCCCACCACTCCTTGACTGATTCATATATCGGAGATTGCTTTCCTATGCCAGGCAATGTCTCCGGATCTACATGTAATAGTGCACTCGGGGAGAGTTTTGTGTCTTCTAGGATAAGTTTCTCAATTCGTAGCCATATTGGCGTATATGCCTCATCTCCTCGATGCCTGTCCCACCGTTCCATATACCCTAATTGCCCTGCTACATAATATGATAGTAAATCAGGGAGCTTCATACCACCCTTCAGGTAGGGGAGACGTAAAACGTCATGCTTCCTCCTAGGGGGTTTCGAATCCCATAGGAATTCTGAGATGATCCTTTGGATGCTAGTGAACCTACCCTTCGGGATAAGATAAGGAGAGAGACAAATCGGGTACAGCAGTCGGGGCAGAAGGTTCATTTTAATGAGTCCCATTCTGGCAGTGAAGTTTAGAGGAAGCCTCCTCCACCTTTCAATATCCTGTTTAATTTTAACCACAATGTTACCCAGATTCTCCTCCACCCCATCTTCTGATCTGACCAGAATCCAGATACCCAGGTATTTAATTTTTTCCGGGGCCCAATTAAGTTGGAGATGCTCAAAATCTGCCCTATGAGTGTGCACTGTGAGTGGAAGAACTTGGGTTTTAGTCAAATTTAACTTATAGTTAGAGACCCTCGAAAACTTCCCAATAATTTCCAGTGCATTTTGAAAGCTATCAGACGGATTACTTAAATGCAGTAAGATGTCATCGGCGAAGACCGATAGTTTGAGCTCTATCCCCAAAACTTCAATCCCTTGAACCCTTGGATCCCTCACAAGGGATCTTAGCAGAGGTTCCAGATAGATATCGGGCTGTAGGGGCTTCATAGAGATTTCTAAGGCCACCCAGAAACTCCCTTGGAAACCCCATTTTCTCCATTGTGAGAAATAAAAATTGATGGGAAACCCGGTCAAACGCCTTCTCGGCATCTAATGCAATTAAAGCCATAGCAGAATTTGAAGCAGCCACTCTCTCTAAGATATGATGGAGTTTCCTTAACGCATCCTGAGCCCCTTCCCTGGCATAAACCCAACTTGCTCTTGACTAATCAACAGAGGAGCAACTTTCAAAACCCTATTAGCTAGAATTTTGGTAAGTATCTTAATATCTTGGTTTATTAAAGCTACGGGCCTGTAATTACCTGGCAGGTGTCTGGGTTTATCTGGTTTTGGAATCAACGTGATATAGGCCTGATACAGTGGAGGGTGGGAAACCCCTCCATTCATAATGGTTGAGAAGAGTTCTTTCAATAAAGGTATTAATGTCGCTGCATGGACTTTTGTAAAATTTGGCCGGGAGACCATCAGGTCCTGGTGCCTTCCCATTTGGCAGGTCCTTAATTACCTCCGAAATTTCCAGCTCTGATATTGGGGCAGCAAGGGCACGGGCCTGCTCTGGACCTAATCTAGGCAAAGTTATTTCATCTAGGAACCCCCTAATTTCTGTCATCGAGCAATCTGCCCCCTCCTGGTATATTGCAGCGTAGTAATCTGCAAAGGCATCTGCCAATCCTTGTGGTTCCAAGATAAACTCGTCTCCAAACTTCACTGCCACAATCGTTCTCTCCGCCTCCTGCTCCTTAATCCTATGGGCTAGTAACCGACCTGGCATGTCCCCCTGCAACAAGTATTTATCATTCAATCTTTCCAGCCAGTGGTCTGCCCGATAATATAGTATACCCTTAAATTCCTCTTTTAGTTCTCTTAGCTCCCTATCTATCTCCTTGGAGGAGCCCTCTAGAGGTGATAATGACTTAATGGCCCCCAATATGAACTTCTCCCGAGCCCTGTCTAGTTTGTTCCACCTGGCAGTATATTCTTGTATCCATCCCCTATACAGCACCTTACAGACGGGCCAGGCTAAATTCCTATCTTCAAGAGTTGGGATTTGGTTCTGAATAATTTCCTTAAGTTTGCCCTCCATTTTAGCAACTATATTGTCCACCGTTAACACCCCTTCATCCAGGTGCCAACGAACTGGTTTGGGGGGAATATTATCTATCTTCCATAGCAATTGTATTGGGGAATGATCAGAGAGGGTCCTCTCGAGAGTATACATACCTACGATCCCCCTTAAAACTTCCCTATTAACCAAAAAAAAGTCGATCCTGGTGTAAGTCTTATGTACTCCTGAGTAAAAGGTCATCTCAGTCTCCCTTTTCTGTAAATCCTGTATGGATCAACTAATGCAGTAACTTCCAAAATCTATATAGTGCTGCTTTATAGGGGCTAAGTACTTTATTGGAAGGGGACTCCTATCAACCCTATTGTCCAAACAAATGTTCCAGTCACCTGCCAAGATGGAAGAGCCCTGTGGGAGAGTGACAATATCAGCCTCCAGTGAGGCAAAGAATTCTGATTTGGCTGGAGTGGGTCCATAAATTGAGGCACACACCAGTGGGTGTCCCAAAAATGAGCCCATCGTGTATATTCCCCTACCATCCTCTCTCGATCAGGTGCACTCAATTACATATGGGCAGTCTTTCCTGATTAATAACGCGACCCAACCCGAGGCTTTCACACATCCAGTTCCGATTACCTTGCCCACCCATCCCTTCTTAAGCAAATGCAGCTCATCAGTCAGTAAGTGGGTTTCCTGAAGTGCAGCTATATGTACCCCCATCTGGTTAATGTATCTAAGTATAACCAGTCTTTTCCTCCTCCCCCTGAGACCTTTCACATTCCATGATAGAATTCTAAGTGACCCCATCTACTACAACCACGCCTTTGACCCTCACTGTCATACTATTTACTTTCTTTACAACACTTGTCTTGGTTTCTCTCTCGTTCCTTCCCCCCCCCGTAATTCCCCTTCATACTACCCCCGATCCTACGATCGCCCTCCTAAATCTTCCCGAAACGTGTATGAGTCAGCTCACAAGATGTCTCCATCCGGCCCCCGAGTCCCCTTATGAACCCTTGGTATCCCTCTTCTCCCCTATCTTCAGGTTCAGACCAGCCTACCAACCCAGTAAATCTAAATTATTGATGGGAGAAGCTGTTTCTCAATAGCATACACCACTATCTCCATGGTGGTCCGCTGCAGCAGCCTATCTAATATCCTAAAAAAAAAAAAAAAAGGGGGGGGAGAAAGGGCTTTATTTTGCCACCTCACAGAACTCTCAAACCTGTTCTGCACATTCATAAAGACGGGGATACCAAAAGGGAAAGCATCTCAATAACAAAAAATTGTTCCCCCTGATATTTCTTTTCCCCAACACTGCTAGGCCCCATTTCACATTGTCCTGTGAACGTTTTCCAGACCCTTCCTTCCCTTCAGGTCGCCGATTTGAACAAATCCGGTAGCTCCATTCTGAGGTTTTCCAAGGCTTCTTCTGCCGAGAGGTACTTTCTGTCCCCTTTTGCCAATTTTACCACCAGAGTGGCAGGATATTGCAGTCTAAATTTCAGCCCCACATATACAGCTTTTTTATGTCAATATATTCCTTTTGTTTTTCCTCACCGAGGAACCAGGTCTTGAAACAGCCATAGAGAGGCCCATTCCAGTGCAGATTTCTGTTGCTTTGCTTTCATTAAAACATGAGTTTTCTCCTTATAGTTGAGAAATCGCATTATGATAACTCGAGGCCGTGCTCCCGGTGGGGGGGTCTCTCTCAGCGCTCGATGGGCTCTCTCAAGGTTGTAGGAGTCACCGAACGGCGTGGGCCCAAATAATTTCAAGAGGAGATCTTGCATGAAGGCAACACAATCTGAGCCTTCCGTTTTCTCAGGCAGCCCAGCCATTATTAAATTATTCCTCCAGCTTCTCGCTTCTTGATCGTCTAGGTGAGTTTCAATTTTTCTCACTTGTCTTTTCACACTAACCAGGTCTTGTTCCATAGTTCCCATTTTCCTCTCCTGTGACGCAGCTCTGGCCTCAATATCCCCCACTCTCTGTGTAAGAGCGTGCAGTGCAGGCTTCAGAATGGTAAAGTCAGTGACCAGCCCTTTCAGGAGTTGCTTTATTTCCAAAATATCCTCTGAAGTTGATTGCCCCTCGTGGCCCTCCACCTTCCAGACCTCAGGCTCATCCGAAGTCGGCGAATGGGGTTTTGAGCACTTAGTCGCCAGCGTTCTCACTGCCAGAGGCTCGGGGCTTCCTTGCACCTTCTCGGCCATTACACTTGCCGAACTCGCTAGTATTGTGGTGCTCTTTTCGCCCTCTGTATAGAACCTGAAGTTGCTTTCCCCACTGCAGCGATCTCTAAACAGTTAAGACTCCTCGCTTTTTCGGTTCTGCGGATCCCGAAATCTTTACAATTTAAAACTATTTTTCTTCAGGACTCGGGAGCCTTATTGAAGACGTCTACCTCCCGCTAGCTCATCATGTGATCCGCTCCTGCTCTGTTCTGCTCCCATGTTGAAGATGCCTCCTTTCCCCAGAGCTTCTTCAAATCTCCCTCTCACTGCTTTTTCTTTGTACTGTAGCAGTAACGGCAGCATGGGCAGTATAATTATGGTGTGTGTTTTTCCACGATCGTTTAGTGAAGCTGTTTAAAATCAGAGTGGTAAAAAGAAGTGGCTTGTTTTCTTTTGCTTCATGTTTGCTTGTGGTACTGACAGGTTTGTGAGCGGGATTTTAGATGTGTGCAGAGGCAGACTTTTTTAAATGCCAGTGAGCCATTTCTGTAGTGGCTGCTTACCTGATGCATTTGAGTGCCTGCCAAGATGGATTCAGGGCTGCTGCTGGAATTGGATTGTAACTTCAAAGGACATTGGCATGTACAAAAAAGGCTGTCAGATTTAGTATTTATGTAGAAAAGCTTTTAATTTACAGTTTACAGGAAGAGAAAGGGAAGTCTGCATAGCCACATATATGAACTGTCCTATTTCTGGCACCTACTACCGTCAGTTGCTGCAGCACCCACTTACCACATTTAAAACATAGCCCCTCCTAAAAAAAAAAAAACATTTTCCACTATAGACATACATCCACCAGTATACAAAAAATAAAAGGTGCACACAAACTATTTTTTTGGGGGGGCAGAATAAGACTAAAACAGACAGCTCTTAAAAACATTAATGCCATCTCCAACTACTGGCAATTTTACCAACAGAGGGACTTTTTTTCGATACAACCCAGCAATTTAGATGATTTTCTGTATATTGTTTTAAACCTCTTAAAACATCTTTTGTCTAAAAACAAATACTCTACACATACCCATTTTCTAAGTGTAATAATACCCTCCAGGGTGGGTGGTATGGGCTATACCAACTGCATCATTGGGCCTCATTACGCCCCTGGGCAGTCTGGTATAGCCCAATTCTGCCCACCCTATCGGGTACTATTGCTTACTTAGTGCCTTGCATGCCCAATGGGCTCATTAGCATGCTAGTGCTGAATATGGCTCACAGGAGCTTTGGTGGTATCCCATTTGGCAGCACTACCTCCAGTCGGCTCCTCTGTGGGCCATATTCAGCCATGGGTTATGTCATTGCTGCCTATAGTGACTTTGTGCTGTGCTGTCACAGCCTCTTATTCAGATAGTTAGCATTCCCCCAATCAGAGCACGCTTTCTGAATATTGCACAGGGCTGGCCAACAGCTATTTATGACACCACATTACAGTCTGCGTGGTGCACATAGCCTACTCTAAGTATGGTGGTATTGTAAATAATTTATAAACAACAATCCTAATCATAGTCTTTGTATAAACAATCAACCCAAGTAGTTCATGATAAATCAATTGACATTTCAGGTGACCCTGTCACAGCACGTATTTATACGAGGAAGAGACTGATAAAACCAAGCAGTAACTTTAAACTTTGAGGGCAATTTAAGGTATAAATTACATAAGTCATGAGGTAGAGAATTCCAACTGAAAGGAAAAATAAAGCTAGCAGCCTGTCTACCCTTCTTGGTTTTTATCTTTTGCATAGCAAACTCTAAAAAGTTGGCTGAGCACATACTAGGAAAACAATTATCTTCTAAATTAATTTATTAGTTAAATATTCATGGGGACTCTTTCTTGTCTGCATTTTAGAGAAAATTGCAACCTGTGCAGATGTCTTCTGTCTGTCAATGCTAGACACCCTAGTGTCTTGTAAAGAACACAGTGGGGAGTAGTAATTGACAGAAACATATTAGCTTGGCAAGCCGGTTTATGAAGCATGTGTTCCACTGCAATGAACTACAGGCATCTTTATAACTTACTACATTTAGAGATGGCAATAGGGAAGGTGATGGTGTTGCACCTCAAAAACAAGATAATATAGAAGTAATTTTAATTTACTTTTAGAGGACTCCACAGCACTGATAAAGCATTGGATAAGGTAGTAAATAATCATCCCATGGTGAGAGACCAAGGAGAATGATCTATTATGATTTCCATTGATCTCCCTCTCTCTTCAGCACTAGACACCTTTGATCATCTGGTACTCATCGGCGTCTGTGATGGACTCATGCTCATCTGCTCTCCCAGTATCTGATAATAGTGGCCTGGACAAAGGCTCAGCATTCAAGTACTGTACCTGATACCCATGTACCAGTCTCACGTTCTACATAGCTAGTATATAATTCTGGCATCCTGGACCAGGCTCAGTCCTATCAGTATTTTATAATATCAGTGCCATGTATCCTCACTTATCTCAGCAATTATCTGATGCCTGGACCTCTACCAAGTTCAGGCAGTATCTGGTTTTGATGTCTTATACAAGGAATGTTCCACACTAGTCAATGATACAAGTGAATTGGATGCAGGCTAGGCTGTGCCAGTATTGTATTATTGGTGTGCTGGATCAAAGCTAATGCTGTGCCAGTTTCTGATACTTGTTTCTTGGACTTAGCTCAACTCTGACAGTATCAGATAGTTATTTATGCATGTGTGTATTTATTTATTTCAAAGGTTTTGCCAAGAAAGACATACTGAGCTGAAAACAGCTAATTTCCACATGAATCCTGGATGAATGGGACAAGGGAAAAAGATAACAGATATAAAATACAAAGAATATAATACATATCATCAAGAATAAACATGACAAATATGTCTAAGAATAAACTGACTAAAAACACCAAGCAATAAATTGTAGAACTGTACAAAAGAACAATTACTGTAACTATCAACTCATCAAATAAAAAGAGGGGGCATGACTGATATAAGGGAATAGCGGAAGTAGTAAGGGAAGAGAATTAGGTAAGTAGCAGCTAAGAAGCAACACCCCATATCAGAAGCAACTGCAGAAGTGGGCAGAGAACTCATGGAGAAGAGCTTTAATGGCTGAAAAGGATGAAGCAGAGCAAATAGAAGTGGGAAGGGAACCACAAAGTTTAGTGAAGTGAAATAAGAAGGCTGTCTGGCCAGTAGTAGATATCATTTGAGGTAGGACAAAAAAGTGAGAGCAACCATTACAAAGAGAGTAGGAAGATGATGGAGGGAGAGAAGAGAGATTAGATATGAGGGGAAAGAGCCAAACCAAAATTTAGAGATAAAAGAGACACAGTGGGTGAAATGCCTGACATCAGTAGTTGGGAGGCAGAGGGAAGAATACAAGGTACAGTGATGAGTATGCATGTACCAAGGACAAAGAGATAAAAGAAGCGAAAGAGAGGATCCAGTCTAGCTAAAGTAGACTTTGATGCAGCACTATACACAATGTCTCCATAGTCAATAATGGGCAAAATAATCTTAGTGAGTATTTCTCTGGAAGCATGAAGTGGAATGCTCCTCTTACTGTATTTCTGTAAAGCTCTACAGACTTGGGGTGAAGCTTCTTGTGAATAGCACCCACATGAGCAAAGAAATCTAGCTGATGATCCAACCACACCCTGAGACACTTGAAGGAGGAGATATCTTCAATAATTGCACCATCAAGAGTATGAAAGGAAGGAAGGAAGTGGAAGGACTCTGGCAAGACCATTCCTGGTGCCAAAAGTCAAGGAGACTGTTTTCTTGCCATTGAGGGATAACTGATTAGCTCAGAACCAGTGTTGGATGTTGTTAAAGTGTAGTTCGGGTTGGTTTGTGAGATCAGAGGCAAAGGAGCCAGATGAAAAAAAAACATAACTGCATACTTTTGTATTGACACAGAAGAGCAGACCTTGGGGAGGTCATTTAGAAAAATAGAGAAAACAATTGGGCCCAAAACAGACCCTTGAGGGACACCTGAATTGATAGGGAGTGGGGGGAAGGGGCATCCCCAATGCAAATAGCTTGTTACCTCCCCTCAAGGTAGAAGCAGGCCCACTCAGCTGAAGAAAATGGGAGTCGAGCTGCCTTAAGTTTGTCCAAGAGAGCTGGATGGGCTACAGTGTCAAAAGCTTTGACTAAATTGACAAAAATAGTGAAGGTGACAAGGCACTGATCCATACAAGAGAGGATAGCATCAGTGAGCTACAGGAGAGAGGTGGTAGTAGAATTAAACTTCCTAAAGCCAGACTGGAAAGGAGTAAAAAAGAAGGTTGAGTCAAGAAAATGGGAGAGATGGGAAAGAACTGGATGATCCTGGAGCTTAGCTAAAGTGGGAAGGAGAGAGACAGGTCAGAAGTTACTAGGGGAAGACAGATCACCCCTTTTGGGAAGGGGCATGACAGTAGTCAGCTTTCAAGAGTCTGGAACACAGGATAAAGAGAAAGAGAGGTTAAGGAGATATGAAATAGGAAGAGCAATGGCATGAACAGAGAGAACTAGTAGTCTAGGGCCAAGACCATCAGGATTCCCACCCTTGTGAGGATTAAGAGCAACAGCAGTGGTTATGGGAGAAAAAATAAAAGGGAGGAGGGAGATATTGAGAGATAGAGTGAGGGGGAAGAGAAGAAGAAGAGATATGAAGAGGAGAGGGAGGATGCTGATGATGAGAGGAGTGAGCCAGTTCAGGCAGTGAAGAAGGAACTGAAAGAAGAGACAACTGCAGCAGCATGATCAGAGATAGTAGCATCACTCATCTTGAGAACAGGTGGAGGGGACTTAGTCAGAGGACAGAAAAGTGAATGAATAACCTTCAGAACTTAGAGGGGTGATTCATGTTGTTCTGGAGCATGGATGCACAGTATTTAGACATCACAAGCCTAGTAGCTTTAGGGCCAGGGTTCAGCTCAATGTCATCTGCAGCTAGAAGCAGCAAGGAGACAATGAGCTTTACAGAACCTAAGAGCTGCTTATGGGAGGCAGAGTGAGATAATAAGGAGAACAAATAGGAATTTAGATGGTAGGTGGGAAGGAAGGACTTGTTTCAAGATGAAGCTAAAAAAGATGACAGGAGACTGCAATCAGGAGGCCAAGGAAAGGGAAGTAAACCCAAGAGACTAGAGGAAGAGAGGGTGGTAGAGGATGAGGAAAAGAGAGAAAAGGACAGGAAGAGGTTAGGAAACATAGAAGGGAGAGAGAGGTTAGGGAAAACAAGAAGGGGAACTATAGACCAGCGAGCCACACCTTAATTGTAGGTAAAACAATGGAAACCCTTCTCAAGGAGAAGATTATATCCTTTCTTGAGGACAACAACAAATTAGACACAAAACATCATGGCTTTAACACAGGAAAGTCATGTCAAACCAATTTAATTGACTTCTTTAACTGGTTGATGAAAATAGTAGACCAGGGAGGTGCGGTAGATGTAGTGTACCTAGACTTCAGCAAAGCTTTTGACTGGGTACCACATAGAAGGCTACTAAACAAGTTAGACTGCATGGGAGTAGGGCATCAGGTGGTAAACTGGCTAAGGAGTTGGCTTACCTGAAGAACCCAGAGGGTATTAGTAAATGGTTCACTCTCAGAGGAAAGAGACGAAGATAGTGAAGTACCACAGGGTTCAGTGCTAGGTCAAATCTTATTCAATATTTTCATAAGCGACATTTCTGATGGACTGGAGTGCAAGGTGAGTTTGTTCACAGATGACACAAAGACAAGCAACAGCATGAACACTGCAGGAGGACTGGAGAAGATGAAGGCTGACACTGAGTCTCTAGAAAAGTGGTCAGAAATGTGGCAACTAAAGTTCAATGCTAAAAAATGCAAGATCATGCACCTTTGAAGGACTAGCCCAGGAGAGGATTACTACCTAGGAGGAGAAAAACTGGAAGCCTCTAGGCAGAAAAGAGATCTGAGAATAATTGTAACAGACCTGAAAATGTCCAAGCAATGTGAGAAAGCAGCACTGCAAGCAAATGGTATGCTGGGACGCATAGGCAGGGGGATTACCAGCAGAAAAAAAGAAGGTCATCCTGCCATTATATAGATTACTGGTGAGGCCTCACCTGGATTATAGTGTGCACTTCTGGAGACCACATCTTAAAAGGGATATTAACAGACTGGAAACAGTGCAGAGGAGAGCTATGAAAATGATTCAGGGACTGCACGACAAATCATATGAGGAGCATCTGCATGACTTAAACATGTACTCACTGGAGTAGTGGAGAGAGAGGGGAGACATGATCAAGATTTTCAAATTCCTAAAAGGAATAAATGAGGTGCAGGTACAGGAACTGTTCCATGTCAAAAATCACTCAAGAACCAGAGGGCACAACATGAAACTAGAGGGGGGCATATTCAGAGGCAACACACACAAGTTCTTCTTCACTGAGAGAATGGTAGATATGTTGGAACGAAGGCTTATATTGTCACTTTTTATAATAATGCACTTAGATTTACCTCAGGCCTTACTCAAAAATTTCATAAATTACAAAAAACAATAACAATTCACATATGATATCATCCTATGCTTTCCAGATTCAAATATAACTGCAAATTGCACTGCTTTCCACACTTATAATTATAAAAACTATATGATGTATTAACACCTATACAGCAGTTCTAAATATTTCTCATTAACATAAATATCAAGCCTAATAATGTAAACTTCAACAAAATTGTTTCAGAAAATTCAGCAAACTAATAAAAATGTTTTAGCAAATAAGCTTTGCAAACAAGTAAGCAATATTCATTATGATAAATGGTAATAGTTATACTAAACTTTTGTCAAACTTAGTATTTATCATAACCTTTACCCATAAGAACATGCAACTCATAAGATCAATATCTCAGATTATTTCTGCATAAAAATTGTTTCAAAACTTCATAGCATGTAAAATGTATTCTATGAGAACTGGCAACAACTCATTACATCAGTGTTTTGTACTATACTTTCATAAACTCAGTTTTAACTTTTCAAATCATGCAAAATATTTCTTATTTTAAATCTTAAACTAGATACCCAGATTCTATAGCTAAAAGTAGATTCCCGTCTTACTTTCCCAGATAAGCCAATTTAAATTACTTAATTATGAATTAGTGAAAATAATCAAAATGTAATACTTATATTTCTGGTTGTAGAAGTTGTTCTTCTCTCAACTTAGAACTCTTGGTTGAGTCTGGCTCTTGTTGAGAAGTTTCTTTGTCAGCTAACTTTCTTGACCCTGGAACTTATTGGTATGGACAAACTTTGCAAGTTAATTTTTTTTTTGCTGAAAGTCACTTTACCAAAAGTCAGTTCTTGGATTTGTAGAACACAGCTTCAATCTGTACAGACCATAGCAATACTGGATTCAAAGAACTTTCTTGTGGATAGCAAAGTTGTTTCTGTAACTGGAACTTAATGACTCCTTCATGTTGTATATCAGCTATTAACCTTAGACACTGGACTTTCCTTACTCACAATGCTGTATATAGCAGCTTGTCTGAATTTTAAAGTTAAGTCTCTGTCTAGATATCAGCAGGAAACATTACTTCAGTCAGAATGCTCAGTATATAAAACACAGACCTTGCTTCATACACAATGAGAATGTCCTTGCACCTGGTTTTTGCACCTGGATCTTCTGGCAGCACTGCATACGCTTTTGGCTATCCATAGGCTGGTCCCTGCATTCCAAACAGGCTTGGCCCAAAGCTCTTTGGCCTAGCTATAGCATAAAGCCATTAAAATTCTTAGTTAAACTACCATAGGTCCTTTTGCATCGATATTTTAGTCCAGACTGAGGTGTGACCAGACAAATTCATTAATATAAAACTGCCCTGGTGATGACATCACCAGATTTTGACTGGCCTGAGTCACTAGAAAGGTAGGACATCTCAGATGATAAATGACAACATACAGGCATGCTTCTTAAGACATCCCCTTTTTCCTCAAGATTAGTTTTTGGTTCAAAACTATGTTTCTTAAAATTCTTATTTAACCTAATTTAAACATTAAACTTACATATGCAGGTGTTTTACATTAAGCAAATCGTTTTGGTAGAAGTCTGATATTTGTAGCATGGATACTTTTTAAATTACACTATTAAAGGTTATAACTTCATAATTTTAATAAAACGTCTTAAAATAAAGTGAGTGTCTTGTTCTAAGTATTCTAAGCAACAGAATGATATAAGATTTACATAGAAACATAGAAACATTGAATTTGAAGGCAGATAAGGACCGCTTGGTCCACCTAGTCTGCCCATTTCCCTACCTAATGGATAAGCTGAAGATCCTAGTTAACCAACAGCCTACTTCCTCCTACCCCCCCAGTAGAACTGCCTTATGTCTGTCCCATGCATTCTTGAATTCCCCCACTGTTTTTGATTTGTAAGAAAAATCCATTCTTAAAGTCTCCTAAACATAACTTTTATGTAGAAACTCATGGGTTCTTAGTTCCACTTAAAGACATAAATCAAACTGTCACATATATTCTTTTAGACAGTAGTTCTCTCTATAGCAACAAAATACAGACTTTAGAGTCTTATTCTTAGACTTCCTAAGATGTGAGCTATCACAAGATACTGTATTTGTTTAGTTTTCTAATAAGAAAATTATATTAAATAAGTTTTAATTATAACTCCTGAATTATTTGTCCTGCAATCTTGAAACTTGGTAAGCTTATTTATCATACTATTGTCCAGTAACTAACCAATTTTCATGGAGGCATCATAATGTGTTTTTAAGTTACAAGACAAATACTTTTCTTAATATACAGAGTTTAAACAGAGGAACAGTTTTTTTTCTATAAATCTGTACCACTCACATGACCGCCTATCTGATTGAAATCATGGATACCTAGCTCTTGCCAAGAACTTCCCTGTACAAACACCCATAAATCTGTCAGATCACAGGGATGCTTATCTTGTACTGAGATAGCTTCATGTGAAGTCTCATTGGAATGTGGCTAGGCCCCTCTCTTGGGACTTCCAATTTAAAAGAAGACTTTACTGGAACACACGTTTTTTTCTGAACTCTGAAACTGTCTCCATTTTAAATGGCATCATTCCTCTATTTTAATGTTTTTTAAGACTTAATCAACATTAATCATGGCCAAAAATTAGAGTAAACATTTTCCATATTAATACCATATAAAATCACATAAAATATTAATAATAATAATTAAAAACAATCAATTCCTGATAATAAAAATAAAGTAATTTTTCCATTAAGGGTTTTGTTGCTACAGATCCATGGAACTGCCTTCCACAGGAGGCAGTGGAGGAAAATGATGGGGACTTTCAAGAGCATGTAGGATAGGTACAATGGCACTATAACACTGAAAAGTAGTTAAAGGAAAGGGTAGGCTTATGGGCAGACTAAATGGGCTACATGGTCCCCTTCTGCTGACACTTTCCATGTTTCTACGGAAGAGGGAAATTGAAAAGAGCAGCATACTCAAAATGAAAGCAGGCAACAACACAGTTTGCAGTAACTTAATAATGGGGAGGTGTGTACTCCAAGAAGCAACAGATGAGTAGAAAGAAGGAATAACAACCAAAAGTAGGATAGAAAAATAAAAAATTTAACAGGCCAAAAAATAATTAAAGGGAGTGAGGAGGGAGGATACAAAATAAACATGGTGAATAAAATAAATAAGCTAAAATGGGAAAAGAGAAAAGAAACAGAGTTTAGAGGGCAAAACCTAATTAGGTAGCACAAACAACAGCCAGATTCAAAACACCAGCAAAATTAAAAGAAAACAAAGCAAAACCATTGAAACCTAAATGAGAAATGCTCACAATAAAATCTAAAGTAGAAATACAAATTGGGGACACCTAAAGATGCAGTACTGGAAATAACTAGACTTTAGGTACAGTTAAATTAACTGATAGATGACAGTAAAATAACAGTTTAAGTAATGATAAATAAACAAATTATGTGAAACTACAGAGCTACCAGTACAACTAAAGAAATACAGTTGTTATGAGAAAACAATGCTCTCACAAATGCAACAAATAACAGATTCACAGACTGTGATAAAGCTACAATAAATTGGAGGTACGGGGGAGCAGCATGTTTGACCAAATGGCCTCCTCACAGCTGACTCCATGCAGACTCCATGATGCCCTTATGCTACGGCCCTTAAGTGATCAGACCACAGTAGAGGACAGCTAGAAAAATGTCCTGAAATTGCTCACAGGATGTCTGCCCACCTACACAGTCACTGCCTCCACCAGAGGAGTGGGGCACTAGGGCACAGTCAGGAAAATTGGGGACACCAGAAAATCCACCAAAGAAGAGCCCAGCTGGCTCACTAAACAAACTGCCATAGTCCATTTAGTGTTCCAGATGCCAGTATTCAGTACTGATATTGGTTACACTGTATTTTAAGTGTTGGCTTTAATGTAACTAATCATTAGTTACATGCAAGAGGGTAATTACACTGTAGTTACGTGTTTTTGCATGCAACTACATTGCAATTGCAATTCAGTTACATATTCAAGTTAATCTCTGGTATCATGGATCCAGTTTAGTCCTGCCAGTATTTGATACCCATGCACTGGACCAAGAATAAGTTAAACCAGTATGTGATAGAAGTAGCATAGACCCAGCTCAGGTCTGCCAGTATTTGTTACCTGTGCCATGACCCCAACTCAACTATGCCAGTATTTGATATTGTTTTAGCATCCCCACTATTTGGGGGTACTGTGCAATCTGTAAAATTTGTGAGCGGAGCCAGTTCCATGCCATGTGATTGCCACACAGTATAAAGGGAAGGATTAGCATCCATTTTCTGGGGGGGCGGAGTAAGGGGAAGAAGGTACAGGAGAGGAGTAGGCAGTGAGCGGCAGGAGAATGACAGCTCAAGGGTGTCACCTAGAGGCTTCACAGTTCCTGATGCCAGCTTACAAGTAAGGTCTTGACCATGAAGAAGGCCCGGTATATTCTGATCTGCTGGGAGAGATCATTGAGTCAGGTTAAAAGAGCACCACTGCATTGACATTCAACCCCAATTTCAACTGGGTGCCAGGATCTCACACTGAAAGGTAAGACTTGTGTCTCCCTGGGGCATACTGGTTCATCTACATATCACCTCATCTGGCACCCTCATGGGCACCCACAGCAGATAAGAAGGACTGTGGAAGGGTTGTTTGTCAAGGGACCGCCACCCTGTGCCCAGAAGCTGTGTCCATTCTGTCTGGCTTCCTGCCTGGGAGACTGTGTCGCTGTGGTCAACCAATCATGAGAAACCCTGTAGTGACATTATGAGAATAGAGTGGAGGAGGAGGAGGAGGACAAAGGACTCTTAACTAGGGTTCATCAGTCTTAAAGGGAAGGATTGAGAAGTTGGGAAGTATGTAAAATGTGTCATCTGGAAGGCCCTTAAAGTTGCCAAAAAAAAGCAGATAAAATTTGTAAAGAATGTTGGGAATCCCTGTGCTGGTTGTTGTCACAAGTAGTTCTGTGTGGAATTTTCAAATTCCGGCAGAATGAAATTCCGTGGAATATTCAAAACTCTGCTGAAATTCTGCTGGAAACAGAATGGCGGAATTCTGCAGCATAAAATAGTTGTGGAATGATTTTCCATGGAAAAATCACTGTTCCGTGGATCTCAATATTTTCCACGAAAATTGTTGTGGAATAAATTTCCACTGAAAAAATTACTGTTCTGCGGAATATTATTCTGCTGATTACAGTAGGCGGAATTCCGCAGGTGAACAAGTGAAATTTCAGTGGAAATTCTGTTGCCAGAATGGTCATTCCACACTAATCCCACTGGTGGAATTCCACATTCTACACAGCACTAATCACTGGGCTGTGTGTTTCAAGTTTAAAACAGCAATAATAAATACAGTATCATGGCATACCAGGGAAACATGCTTACTTTCAGGTGCCTTTGGTTATGTCTAGGGTTTGTAAATATGCTGGTTGTGTACACTGCTGACAATTTATCTAATCAGAATAAAGAGGTAAGTAAATAGTTTTGACCATTTCAATTGTGGACAGTGAGTTTGCAGGGTGAATAACCCTTGTTTGTCCTGCCTCTGCTCAAGTCAGAAAACTTCCAGACTTAAATTCTTCCTAGATCTGTATCATAACAAATCAGGGTAGCCCCCTGGGAAGAAGGACCCACACTGGTTTCTTGAACCTGTCTCCATTTTGTCAATATTGATACAAGTGGCTAGAATGTGGCTCAGTTCTGTCAGAATCTGATATCAGTGCCCAGACTTAAGCTCATCTCCACCAGTATGTCATTTAGGTGGCTTAGACCTAGCTCAGTTTTGTCAGTATCTGACATAAGTGGATTGGACAAAGCTCAGTTCTGTCAGTAGCTGACACTAGTTTCTTAACCTAGGCTCAGTCTGCCAGTATCTGTTACAGTATATTTTAAACCCAGCTCAGTTCTGCCAGCATCTGATATAGGTGGCTTAGACCCAGCTCAGTTTTGTCAATATCTGATAGAGGTGGGCTGGACATAGCCACAAATGGCCCAGTCCTGTCAGTAGGACCCAGCTCAGTTCTGTTAGTATCTGAAGCCAGTGCCCTGACCAAGACTCGCATCTGCAAGTATCAAATACTGGTGTCTTAGATCCAGCTCAGTTCTGCCAATATTCACTACAGGTTTCTGACTCCTGCATCCACGCTCAGATCTCTCTGTCTCAGATATGTGTCATTATCTTTTTTTTAATGTATTTATTTTGCAGTGTCTAAACTTTTATAGAAAGCAACCATGGGACACCATTGTAAATGAGCTCTTCTCAATGGTCTTATCCCTAATAACATGAAATGTGTCCTGCAGACTACTAAATCATATTTTTCATTTGGTACTTTGGTGTGGTTGTTGCACTTCTTTTAAAAAGCGTCCTCACCCCTAGGACTCTGGTCTTCAAATCTAAAAGATTAAGCTGCCAGTCCAATACCACAATTGCTTGCTATTCTCTCCAGGCCCATTTTGCCTTCTTATCTCGAGGGGGGGTCCAATAAATGTTAGGCCACAGAAATAAAAAAGAAAGAAAGAAAGAAATAACAGCATACATCTGAAAATATTTGAAATGGAATTTTATTGAGCTAGGCTTGTGAAAATAATATTTTAAAAGAGAATACAGGGGTATTAAACTTAAATGAGAAAAGAAAGAGCATAAAATCCAAGTGTTCCCTTGTGCTTGGCATGGCAGTATAATTACTAGTGTGGCTCTGGTGCCTAGAGGCAGAGTAATAAGGTACAATTACTGCACGGGTTGGACAGTTACGAATGAGATTAGTGAAACTTCTGCCAGTGAGGCAATATGTCTGCCAAGCTAAATGCAGAACTTGTCTCCCAGCATCCCCTTCTAAGTGTGCTGGAAACAGACAAAATGAAATTCTAAAAGATGGTATTAAACTCTCCCTCTATCTCTTCATATGCGTGTAGACATACACACACACACACACACACACACAAATACATGTACAGAGAAAGAGACAGAGAATGCAGTTCAAAATATTGGAGAGAGACAGACAGACAGAGAGAGCGTCATTGTAAAAAAAATGCTTTAATGCATCAGTTAGGTTTTAACTTAAGGACACAATAGTAGGGAAATGTGGTTTTAGGGTTTCTGACCCTAACACCCCCGAGCACCAAAAGAAAAGATCACACAAGCAACTACAAACAGCCATTATCAGGTAAGACAAACATACAACTGTTACCAGATGGCACAAAAGACGTCCATCATCTAGGTCTAACATTTGTGTAACCACAGCTACACATACACACTACAGTACATACACACACCCACACCTGGCTTCAGATAGAAATCCATGATACTCAGTCCAACACTACTGCCTGCAGACGTGCAGGTCCTATGGGGCCAGCACTTATGCAGTCACAGATACCGATGCACACTGCAAGACATGCACACCCACTTCCAGCTGCAGAAGCACTGGTCCCTGTAGGGCCTGTGCATCTGCAGTTGCAGATACAGATCCATGATACTCAAATTACAACACTACCACTGTCTGTAGAAGCACAGGCTCTTGCAGGGCCAATGGTTCTTTAGCTACAGGTACACATGCATTCTTCAAAACATACACACACACTTTTGAGTTATACTGTTACTTTTCTTAACAACACAGATGGAGCATGTATTTTTAAAGTACAGCATGCTGTCTGTATATTTTCAAAAATACCACATTAGTGCTGCTACATTTGAGTCATCTGGAAACAGTTGTACGTTGTTTGTCTTACCTGAAGATGGCTGTTTGTGGTTGCTTGTGTGGTCTTGTCCTTTTGCTACTTGGGAGGGGCAGGAATTAGGATTGGAAAAACTATGCCAAATTTCCTTATTTTTGAGCCATTAAGTTTTATCCAAAGTGGTGCATTAACTCAACTTTTTTGCAATGAATTTCCTTTCTTTTTGAGAAAGTTAATGAAGTGAAATTACATTTGTACTTCTTGCTGCAGAAGCCACAAATACAAATTCACGCTGCAAGACATTCACAGCCACTTCTGGCCATGGAATATTTTATCTGGTATAGCATAGTATAAGTGATCACATCAAAGAGGCTGAGTATTTAAACTAGTAGCTGGGGGTGGCATGTGAGCCAGAGGCAAGCAGAGGCCATGGGAATGGAAGACACATGAGCTTGTCCCCCATAATAGAGACAAAGGATTAAGGGCAGGTACTAAGGAGGATGTTAGAATGGGATAGAAGGAGGGAAGGGAGGGGGGAAGGTAAGGGGTGGAAGGTAGTCACCTTGAATGTTAGCAGCCTGGGGAATAAAACTGCAGAGCTTCAGACCCTCATGGAGGAAGGGGAGGTGGGACATGGTGGCCATTACTGAAACATGGGCCACCCAGTATCATGACCGGGATCAGGTGGTACCAGGATACAGGATTTTCTGCAAGGATGGAGTAAAGGGGAAAGGGGATGTGGCACTGTATGTGAGGGAAATACTGAAATGTGTATGGGAGGAGGGGAGAAGGGCAGTACGGAGTCACTCTGGGTGCAAATACAGGACTCAAGAAATAAGACTCTCAGGATGGGTGTAGTGTACAGGCTGCTCTCCCAGACTGAAGAATTAGACATGGAACTAGCAGGACAGATTAGGAGGACCTGTGGAAGGGGGAGTGCGGTGATTGTGGTGGACTTCAACCTGCTGGGAGTGGATTGGACTACCCTAGCCACAAATAATAAAAGGGAGCAGGTAGTGTTAGACGCCTTTCAGGACAATGTGCTGATGCAGATGGTCAGTGAACCAGCGAGGTTAGGGAACACCTTTGATCTAGTTCTGGCAAATGGGGAGTTTGAGAGGGAATTAAGGGTAGAAGAACCTCTGGTGGGGAGTGACCACCACTGTATATGGTTCACCTTGGGTATGAGTAAGGAGGGAGTAGTATCTGACACAAGGGTGTTAGACTTCAGGAGGACTGACTTTGAGAGGATGGAGGAAATAGTAAATGAGTACATGGGCAAAATTCACCCTAGTATGGACACTAACCAGAGGTGGGAACTCATAAACATGGGAGTAGCGTGGGCAATTAAAACCTGTGGCAAGGCCAAGAGTAAGAAGGCTAGGGCAAATAAACCTAGCTGGGTGACCAATGGAGCCATGGAAAAGGTAAGGAAGAAAAAATCCACCTTTAGGAGGTACAAGAAAACTGGAAGGGGGAAGGACAGGGAGGAGTACCTGAAAGAAGTGAAGGAGATGACAAGGGCAGTAAGGGTAGCCAAGGCAATAAAGGAGCTCAGGCTGGCACAAGGCATTAGGGAGGGGGAGAAGGAATTCTTCAGGTACATTAGGGAGAAAAGGAGCTGTAAGGACAATATAGTAAGGATTAGGAGGGAAGGGGGATGGGTGGAAGAGGGGGTGGAAAGGCAAACACGGTAAATGACTACTTCTGCTCGGTATTTACTAAAGAAAAGGGGAGAAGATACCCAAAGAGGGCTTGAGATCAGGAACAGAGGGAGAGGGTGTGACAGACTTGGAAATCACAGAGGACAGGGTGCTGGAGAGCTTGAGGGCACTAAGGGTGGACAAGGCTCCAGGGCCAGATGGCGTTCATCCCAGGTTACTGAAAGAACTGGCAGATGTACTAGCAGGTTCTTTGGCAGACCTATTCAGTGGATCACTAGATTCAGGATGTGTACCTCAGGAAAAAAGGATGGCTCACATGGTACCTCACTATAAGAGTGGCCCCAAGGACAAGCCAGGGAACTATAGACCGGTGAGCCTCAAATTCATCCTGGGTAACCTGATGGAGACAATCCTGAAGGAGAGACTGGTGTCCTTTCTGGAAGTTAATGGGCTACAGAACAGTAAGCAACATGGCTTTGTCACTGGCAGATCTTGCCAGACCAACCTGGTGGAGTGCTATGACTGGGTAACTAGACAACTGGACAAGGGCCATGCAGTGAATGTCCTGTATCTGGACTTCAGTAAGGCATTTGACTTGGTGCCACATGAGCATACGAACATATGAAATTTGCCAGCAGAAGAAAGGCCATTTGGTCTATTGACTCTGCTCGACTTTGCAGCTAGCAACCCTATTCTGCAGCTGCCCCTCCCTCCTCACCCCCACTCTTTTTATCCTCCTAAGTAGTAAGTTACAAGCAACAGGAGCAGGTGCAAACATGGTGAGATGGGTAGTAAACTGGCTACAAGGGAGGCAGCAGGGACTGGTGGTGGGGGGGGCTATCCTCCCCAAAGGTGGTGATGAGCAGAGTTCCACAGCGCTCGGTGTTGGGACCAGTGTTGTTCGGGATATTCATTGCAGACATTTCAGTGGGCATCAAGAGCAAAATCAATCTGTTTGCTGATGACACCAAGATAGGAGTGGTGGTGGATAACCTAGAGGGTTGGCAAGGGTTACAGGAGGATCTGTCAAAGCTGGAGTCCTGGTTGGGCACCTGACAGCTGGGATTCAGTATCAAAAAATGTAAGGTGCTGTGTTTTGTGGTTAAAACCCCGAAGAGGAGCTACCAACTGGGGGGTGAGGAATTATCTGTGACTGAAGAGGAGAAGAATCTGAGGGTACTCATTACAGGAGCAAGGAAAAACTCAGCACAATGTAGAAAGGTGGTTGCAAAGGCCAACAGGATGCTGGGTTGTATTGCTAGGGGTATATCCTCTAGGATGGAGGAAGTGATTCTGCCCTTGTATAGATCACTGGTTAGGGCACACCTGTAGTACTGCACACAGTACTGGCGCCCATACCTGAAGAGGGCCGTTAAGTTACTGGAGGGGGTACAACGCAGGGCGACAAAGATGATCAATGGTCTGTGGGACTTACTTTATGAGAGTAGGCTGAGGGAATTGAACATGTACTCGCTGGAGGAGAGGAGGGAGAGGAGCGATATGATTGAAACCTTCAAGTATATGAAAAGGATAAACAAGTCTTGTACAGAGGGGCTTTTCAAACTAAGGGAGGGGAGGGATGTCCAGGGCCATGATATGAGACTGGAGGGGGGGAAGGTTCAGGAGGGAGATGAGAAGAACATTTTTTACCAAGAGTGTAGTGTCTGGGTGGAACGTGCTACTGGCAGAGATGGTATGCAGTAGAACAGTGGGGGGCTTCAAAAGGGGATGGGACAGGGCTAGGGGGAGGGTCAAGGGAGTGGGGGCAAGGAGGGAGGGCAGCTGCAAAATAAGGGCTGCTAGCTGCACAACTGAGCAGACTTGGTAGACTGTAAGGCTTTTTTCTGCTGGTAATTTTCGTATGTTCATAAAACACACAATTTTCATTAATTGACCCGCAAAATAGTTTATGCATACAGTCAATTGCTACACATCTGAGTTCACCCAAAAAAAAGTAGTAGAGCTGCTTTACACAAGGTTACCTGCAAAACAAATATATAAATAATTTTGCCTGTTTCTGGCTGCAGAAAGAAATACACAATACCCAAAGTACAAGCTACTTCTGGATGCCCAAGCACAGCCCTGCTAATGCGTGATGTGGGTGTTCGATTTTGCATACAGCAGCCTTAAGTATGTTAGATTAATGTATGTATGGGCCATTCTGTCCATACACAATTTGTGTAGTGCACTTCGCTCCCCAAGCAAATCCCCTACCATAGCATTATATGCATCTTCAGAATTTGCCTAGAGCCCTTTGGGCCTTACGCAAATTCTGTAGTCCAGCATTACATGTGTGTTAGCACAATCATATAGCAACAACCCTCCCATTTTTCAGTCTTTATGTCCCAAATTCAGAACATATATAGTTCAAGCCTCTGCGACATCCACATAACTGATAGACTTGCAATCTGGGGCTAGATTCACAAAACTTTGCTCCATCGCAAACCCAGTTTGTGCTGTATAAACTGGATTTTGCTCCAATGTGGTATTCATAAATGCTCAGCTTGCATCCACAAACTGGGTTTGCAACGGGGCAAAGTTTTGAAGGGTCTGCAATGCAAATGAGGGGAAGGGGACCTGCATATCTACACCGTCCCATTCACAAACCATTTTCTCCATACAAGGGTGGAGAAAATGGGGCACCCAACAGTGCGCGAGGGAGCAGGAGCTTGCAGTTACCCGGTGGGTCTCGGGTTGGGGGATGGGCAAGAGGGAAGGGAAGGGATGGAAGGTGGTCCTGATTAATGCTAGGAGCATGGGAAATAAGATGCCTGAGCTAAAGGTGATGCTGACTGAGTGAGATGTGGATGTGGCGGCAGTCACTGAAACTTGGGCCACTCATCGTCATAATTGGGACCTGAACTTGCCGGGGTACACTGTGTTCAGGAAGGACAGGGTTGTGGGCAGTGGAGGGGAGCGGTGATTATCATTAGGAATGGCACTGATATATGCAGGGTGAAGGGGGCTAACGGGAAATATAGAGGTGTTATGAGGTACTTTGCAGGCTCCGAGGGAGAAGGATGGTCAACGTGGGGGTGGTTTACAGACTGCTCTCACTGGCTAAGGATCTCGAGGAGGCCCTGGTGGTGAATCTAAGGGTCCATTGTGGTCAGGGTAAGGGAAGAACCATAGTACTGGGTGACAGTAACATGCTGAGGCTGGATAAGGACACATTGGCATCTTCATGATCTAGGGAGCAGTGCTTGCTGGACTTTTTCCAGGATGTGTTTCTATCATAACTGGTCGCTGACCCGACATGAGATGGTTGCATCCTGGATGTGGTCCTGTTTGATAGTGACCTGGTTAGGAACCTAGTTGTAGTAGGGGACCCTCTGGCTGGGAGTGACCATGCCATGGTTTGGTTCTTCTTGGACCTAGGAGGGGTGGAGAATCACACAAAAACTGTAGTGGAGGACTTGAGGGAAGCGGACTTTGGTGGCATGGGGGGTGTTCTCAGGACGCATTTGGAGGGGATCAGGCAGGACATGGACACAGAGTGCAGGTGGGAGATTATTAAAAGAGGGCTCCTTGAAGCCACTAAGGCCTGTACAAAGGTCAGGCATGGGTTTGGTAGGGCCAGACAGCCGACCTGGTGGACTAGAGATGTTCAGGCGGTGGTGAGGGAGAAAAGGGCTTATAGGAAATATAAGCACTCGAGTGGGGACATGGGCAGAGAGGAGTACAATAGGATATCCAAAAAGGTAACCAGGGTGGTGAGATCTGCCAAGGCAAAGATGGAGCAGAGGTTGGCACAGTGGATCAGGAAGGGGGAAAAAGGGTTCTTTAGGTACATCAGGGAAAGGAGGAAAGTGATGGGGCAGATTAGTAAACTGAGATCAGAGAGTGGGTGGGCTGAGGAGGACAGAGAGCAGACAGAGGTACTCAATGAATACTTTGCCTCGGTCTTCACAAGAGAGGATGGAGAACCAACCCCACATGGGGGAAGGCAGTCTAGAACAGTGGAAGAGGAGAACTCTGTGACTTGAAATTCCAGTTGGAAGGGTGAGGGAGGCTCTTAAGTCCCTGAGAATGGATAAGGTGCTGGTTCCAGATGGGATTAATCTCAGACTACTGGAGGAGATGGCAGATGTCCTTGCTGCACCATTGGCAGACCTTTTTAACTCCTCCCGTCAGACAGGTTGGGTGCCTCAAGACTAGAGAATGGCTCATGTAGTGCCTATCCATAAACGTTGCTCATGGGAGGAGTTGGGTAACTAAAGACCTGTTAGCCTGATGTCAGTGGTGGGCAAGATGATGGAGGTCATCTTGAAAGAAACACTGGACAAGTTCCTGGGGACATGGGGCAAATGGGATGACCATCAAAATGGTTTCATTCAGAGCAGATTGTGTCAGATGAACCTTGTGGAATTCTATGATTGGGTAACAAAGGCACTGGACCAGTGAAGGCCAATGGATGTCCTCTTTCTGGACTTCATCAAAGCATTTGACTCGGTGCCAAACTTAAGGTTGCTGGACAAGCTGGGGGAATGGGGGTGGTGGAAAAGATGGTGGGATGGATAGAGACTGGCTAACTGGACAGTTTCAGAGGGTGGTGATCAGAGGTGAGGTATCATCTCCTAGAAGTATCATTAGTGGGGTCCCACAGGGGTCAGTGTTGGGTCCACTTTTGTTTAATGCTTACATCTTGGACATCAGGGGCGGTATCAGGATTGAAATGAGCCTCTTCATTAATGACTTGAAGCTTTGTGTGGTGGTGGATGGGGAGGAGGGTAGAAGGGCCCTACAGGGGGACATGGAGACTCTTGAGAGGTGTTCATGCACTTAGAAACTGAGGTTTAATGCCAAGGAATGCAGTGTTCTCCACTTGGGGCTTAGGAACCCTAATTATGAGTACTCTTTGGGTGGGGAGAAACTCCAGGTTTCGAGGGGAGAAAAGGATCTTGGGGTGTTCGTGGACTCCAGAATGAATAACACTGAGCAGTATAGGAGGGCAGCAGCTAAAGTGAATAGAATGCTTGGATGCATTGCCAGGGGGATAACCTCGAGGAGGCAGAAAGTATTTCTTCCTCTGTATGACTGCCTGGTCAGATCACACCTGGAGTGCTGCATTCAGTTTTGGCACCCGTACTTTAAAAATGGACAATGCCCCCCCCCCCGGAAAGGGTCCAGAGGAGGGCAACCAGGATGATTCAGGGTCTGGGGATATATCCTATGAGGAGAGACTTGAGGAGCTGAACATGTACTCCCTGCAGGAGAGGTGAGATGGGGGGGATATGATCGAGGTCTTTAAATATCTAAAGGGAGTGAACAGGGTCAGCCTTAACAGGGTGTTCCAGCTAAGGGTGGAAGGGACCACTGTGGGCATTCTACTAAGTTGGTTGGTGGGAGGCTCAGGGGTGAGACTAGGAGACATTACTTTACTTAGGGGTGGTGGCCAAATGGAATGCACTGCCTGTGGAACTGGTGGCTGTTGATACAGTGTGGGGGGGGGGGGTTCCAGAGGGGTTGGGACAGATATAACAGAAGGGTAAAGCTAAGGAATGCCAGAAATGGAGGAGTAACTCTGGTGAGGGATGGGGTCAGGGTGATTACAGGGAGGTGAGGGGGCAGCAGCATCTTGACCATGTGCTGATATTCAAGCAGACTCGATAGACCTTTTGGCCTGCTCTGCTGGCACCTTAGTATGTTAGTATGTTAATAAGGGCCTTTTGCGAAGGTCCCTTGCATAGAGAAAATACTGCTGAGCAAGACCTGGTGGTGAATCTGTGCAACTGTTATGGCTCGGGGAGGTACTGCTGCCCACCTCAGATCGATGACCCCATGTTGATCAAAAAATATCCCCAGTAGTCCAGTGGTCACTTCCCCATTCTCCATATGGCCGTCCTGATATTAAAAAAAAATAATTCCCTGGTAGTCTAGTGGACCTTCCCCCTCCCCTCTTCCCTGATTAACCACCCGATATTAAAAAAAAAATTATTTCCTGGTAGTCTAGTGGTTCCTCTCCTTCCCCTGTTCTCTAATTGCCGGTCTGCAGTAATAATAAAAATATCCCTGGCAGTCTAGTGGTCCCTCCCCCATCTCCCGATCTCCGAGTGACATGCCTGTAGAATAATAAAAATCCCCCTGGTAGTCCAGTGGTCCCTTCTTCCACCCCATTCACTGATAACTGTCCCAGTCAGAATAACCAAAATCCTCCTGGTAGTCTGGTGTTCCTCCCTCCCTAGCCCTGACCCCTCCCTGTCATAAGGTGATGAAGTACCCTGGTGGTCTAGCAGCCCAACCACCCATCCCCGATCTACCCATACAGGACACCCTATAGTTTTCCCTGGTGTCTAGAGGACCCGCACCCACCTACCCTGTGAGGGATTGACCCCCCAGCTGCCCCCCCAAATCCAACCCCTGGCTGGTGAGCAGCACAGCCCTCCTCTCACCTCCATGGCTGGCCGCTGATTGAGCTCTCAATGAACATGTTCTGTATACAGTATGCACTCATTGACTGGCAACTCACTCTGAGCTGTTAATCAATGTTAGTGGGGGGAGGTACCACTAGACTACCAGGGAATAATTTTTTTATAACTATCAGGATGGAGATCAGAGAACAGTATGGGGGTTGGGAACCACTACCACCAGGGAACAGTGTACTTTTATTTTAAACCTAGAAGGATGGCAATTGGTTCTGGGGAATGAGGACGGACCACTATACTACCAGGGAGATTTTTTTTCATTAATGAGGGGATGGCGATTGGTGATCGGGGACGGGAAGGACTACTAGATCACCAGGAAGATTTATTTTGTCTACATAGGAGAATGACAGTCTGCATGGGGGGGGGGGGGTGTGTGTGCAAAACTCCTTTACAGCCCATGCAAATGGGCCCATTACTGGCATGCAAATGGCCAGCTAGTGCCTTGCATGCCCTAATGGCTCATTTGTATGGCTGCTTTAATAAGAAATAGTGCACTGGTGCTATTCATTGTGGGGCCATTTAAAGGACTGCAGGTCGGGGCAGTACTAGTGGGGTTAGTGGTAGTGGTAATGGGGTTACCACTGCCTCTACCTAGCCCTAGTCACAGTTGGATATCACCGTACACTATCCATCTATGAATAGTACTTTTTACCACCTGGGCATTTGCAAACAGCAATGCAAACTTTTGTGCTGCACTTTCATATTATTAGTGAATCTAGCCCCAGACCTTTTAAATGATTTTTATGGTGTTACCGCATAAAAACACATTTATTTATTTAGTTTTTGTTGACCAGGAAAGGAGGGCTAGACAATTCTGCCTATTTTCAGCCTCGTCCTGGGGAGGGGTATACAGATGGTAACCAACTGAAATTGTACCAGATTAAACTGTTGGTGGTGTTTCAGTGAATGGGGGAAATTTTCCCAGGACACCATGGAAATTCCCCTGATGGCAGATATGATTACAGACGATATCACACATGCAATAACAAGCTTAAAGAAATGTACATCCCCAGGACCAGATGGCTTAACAGTAGAATTTTACCAAACTTTTTTCTTTTCCTGGCTCCTGTTTTAACTATGGTATTTAACACCATATTAAGTACAAATAAACTTCCTAAGCTTATGGCACTCACCATTATGATATTATTGTTTAGAAAAGGTGTTAGGACTGTCCTTACAAATTGGAGGCCTATTAGTCTTAAATGTTGACTACACGCTTTTAACTTCTGTCCTTTTATCTAGACTAGCTAAAGTGGCACATACTGTGATTTTGCCTGTACAATCATGTGCTATCCCAGACTGATCTATTTTTCACAACTTTTAATTTTTATTGGAGATTTATTGCTAAGTAGACAACCTGAATCAAGGACTTTGCTTATGTCACTTGATCAGGCCAAGGCTTTTGATTGGGTAGACTATGGTTATCTATTTAGTGTATTACAGGTCTACCATATTCCATCTAAATTTATAAAATGGATTTCACTGCTGTAAAGCCAGACCTGGATACAGCCATTTATAAATGGGATTCCAGGGAGCAACTTTTTAGGTAAAAAGGGGGTCTGACAAGGATGTCCTTTAAGTCCTTTATTATATGCTTTTCAGATAGACCATTTTTTGTGGAAAATACTCACTCACCCAAATATACCTGCAATTACACTACTAAATTCACAAACGGCACCTACGGTGTGTGCTTTTGCGGATACTGGCTGCTATGCATGAACACAGTGCACCATGTGCAAGGCCATGCAGGGCATGATACAACACATGGCCATGCACGTCTACACAGTGCGGGATGCATGAAGGGTGTGCAGCAGACCCATGCGCCCCATGCGTGGCGCAACCGTGGAGCTGCAGTGCTGTGGCATGGTCATGGAAACAGGCATGTAGCAGAACCAGCCGGCATGCACCAAGACAGGTATGACAAGGAGTTGCCCAGGCCCAGAGATGTACATATATGCAAGGGCAGAGGCAGCCATAAGGACACATGCACAGGTGCTCACAGGAACATGACAAGCTACCGACAGCAGGTGGACCAGCCCCGACCCCACCACAACATAGCATGCCTCAGTGGCAGCACCACCTGGAGCATGCCACCACACTGGCCCCGCCAGCAGTGGGGCATGGAGCTGGCCAGCACGGCAGGCAGATGTGCCACAGGGTCATAAGACATGCTGCTGTATACAGGGCATGCCATATGGCATGCTGCCGTACACAGAGCGTGCCGTATGGCATGCTGCCATACACAGGGCATGGCACACCGGCGTACACAGTGCATGCCACATGGCATGCCATATGGCATGCCACTATACACAGGGCATGCCATACGGCATGCTGCAGTCAGCAGCCAGAGCACACATAGCATGCAGCACTGAATGGCGGTGCCACAGGTACAGTGGTACAGGCCGGTGTGCCAAATGTGGGCAAAGCACATGGCCTGCACAAGCACTGTGCAGTGCACCGAGGCACAAGGGCCCACACCCGCTGATGCAATGGCTGTGGGACAGGCCATGGTGGTACCTGAGACACAGCCCTGCCCAGAAGCAAGGAACACGCAGGTGGCAAGTACACAGCTTTATTGCAGGCACAACAAACGGGACAGTACAGCATGCCCCCCCATCAACAATACAGGAAATCACCATAGCCTCACCCCCCCCGAAGTGGTGAGTGGCTGCCAAATATGGCCTTATAACAGTGCATCCACACTGCAACCCACCACAAGCAATGTCCACCCATAATGTGGCACCACACACACACACACACACACACACACACACACTGTCCACATATCAGGGCTACGGCAGAACCCATCACGGAGCCACAGGCTGCACAGTGCCCATGTCTGAATTGCTGTCTGTGGAGACACTCTCTGACTCAGGCTCCTGCGGTGGCCATCCGATGTTGTGGAGCATCCTACTCCTCACAGGACCACATAGCACTGCAAGACAAAAGGGTGTACGTTAGTCCCAGGGACACAGCACAAACCCAGCCATGCAATCCAAGTCGTCCCAATACCCACCGGTGATGCAAGGTAGACCTCTCAGCACCTTGTAGAACAGCATTCTGCCATCCCCGTTCAAGTACAGGTAGTTAGGGCACCTGCGCCTGTACCTCTGGTGCCGTTGCCCAGCGGCAAACATGAAACAGAGTGCACCCTCTGGCTACACCTGCAGACACAGCTCCAAGTGTTCAGGCCAGCCACTGGAATCCTGCATGGGAGACAAGGAGGTGCAGATTACACACACACGGCCACACATGCAGTGACACAGCACCACAGTGCATGCTGTAGACACAGTACTTATCTGCCCGAATGCATGGGCCTGCCACAGTTCCCATGTTCCCCAGTTTGGGGTGTATGTCTTCTCCGACACCCAAAACAGATGTCGGGGGAAGTGGGCCATCCTCTTGACTTTGCTGCCAACCATTTCCACCTCCAACTGCACAACACTCTGGGCACTGTGTTGATGTGGGCATGTGCCATGGGACACATAGCAATCTGAGGGCGTGCTGATGCTGACAGCCACCACGCCCATGGCGGCGCAGAGCTAAAAAGGTGGAGGTGCCTGCCAGCAGACCAGTGTTGGTGGTGTACAACACAGTAACACAGGATGTGCCCAGGAGTGGGTCTGCATTTGCTACTGCTGGAAGCGCAGGACAGGGGATGTTGAAACCAAGTCTTCCAGGACAAGGTCAATGCCACAGGATGGTGGGACAAGCACTGAATGGAGTGGTTCAGCTTCCCATGGTGATTCCATGACCAGACAGGTTTGTACACATTGGGTTGTGCAGTATGTTGTGCTCCCAGCACATATTGCCAGGCACGGTACTGCAGTTTGTGAGGGGGGCAGGGTGCAGTCATGCGGGCACAGTCAGAGGTGTCCCTGTACATCGGGGGTCAGTAGGGATATATGCACTTCAGGGTGCATCATGGGCCTGAGGCATCAGACTGTGTCTGGGACCATGTTGCCACACGAGTGCCTAGGCACCTGCCACCCCACGACCACTGCGCCCCGACGTGGCTCTGTGAGGCTGCCCCATTGGGTTGGGAGCCTTCTTCCTAGGTGTCCCCATCATCCACACTTGTGGCATGGCCAGTGCTATCTGTGTTGGTGCCATGCTCCAGCTGTTCTGGTGTGGCATGTGCCATGGTGCCTGCGCTCAACGTGGGTGGGGGATCCCTGCAGGCACCCTGCACAGGTCCATGGTCTACTGCTGTGACCTGTGTGTTGACTATATGCACCTGCACCGGTGGCCTTGGGGGTGGACCCACTGTGGGTGCTGCGGGTGCAGACAGGAGGTGTTGGGCGATCTGCTCCAGGGCCACTGTGGACCATGTGATGCCATCGCCAATGTTGCAGGTGACCTCGGTCAGCACGACAATGGCAGCTGTGGTCTTCCACTGCTCAGCAAGGCAGCCCCACTCCAGCTGCTGCAGCATGCAATACTGTTCCCTCTGGTAGGGGTCATGTTGGGGAGTCTGACCACGTCTGCAGGGGCCTGTGGATGGGCCCTCATCCCCACTGGCAGCACTGGCCATGGCCCTGTGGGGTGCCAATGGTGCTGCTTAGTTGTGGCAACAGTGGCCACCCCTGTCCCCTCATGGGGGGGTGGGTACATTCTGGGGCAGAGCTGGGATGCCTCTGCACTCCTTAGTGGACACCACTTCCTATGACTCCACACTCCCAGTGCTGTTGTCTGCCTTCCCTGTGTGGGTGATGGTTAGCTTGGCATCACTTTCGGTGACCAGCTGGGTCTTGGTGTCCATCTCTGTCCCTGTGAAGATAATATACTGTGCATCAGTGTACCTGTGGGCCACACAGCCCTGCTGTGGTGTCATGCTATGTTGCTACATGTCATCTACCCGACGGTGCCTCCTGTTGAGTGCTGCTGTGTGTTGCCGCCTCCAGCACCATGTGCCTGCCTCCTGGCAGCTGCTGTGTCCTGTGGTACATGGCCCATGTCTGTGGAACAAGGAAGGAGACATTTACTGTGGTGCTTCCTTTGCATTCCCAGCTGAACCCACCCTGTCCCCGCACTGCACCTTCCTGCCAGTGTGTCCACTCCTCCATCCATGCCATGGACTACCATCCATGTGAGTGTCTCAGCCACCAATCTCTCCAGGGGTGACAGCTGTGTGTCCTGTGTGGGGAAATCTCCACTGGTGCCATGCCTCTAGCATGTAGTGGCCTCCAGGTTCTTTCTCACAGCCGCATGGAGGTCACGCCACTTGTGTTTGATGGCTGTGAGTGTCCGTGCCTCTGACCCTGAGGCATTGATGCTGGCCTGTATATCCAGCCACATTTGGGCCTTCACCTCTGGAAGGATGATGGGCGCCAGGGTCTCATACAGCCTATCATAATGCTGTCTAATGTCGACAGCTACCTGCCCACTGCTGAAGTTGGAGGACCTTGTCCGTGTTCCATCACCATGCTGCCTCCATCACCCTCCCTTGCCTCCTTCTGCATTGCCCTCCTGTGCTGCTTTTGCATACCCTCACTATTCTGCCATGTCTCCTGTGCACTGCTGCTGCACTACATTCACAGCAATACTGCTGCACAGTGCACTCCGCAATGCCTTATGTGGTGGGGTCACGGGGTGGTTCCGTCCATCCTGGCTACACCCCCATCCTGTCTGCATACCCCTCCATGCAGTGCTTACTCCTGCCTCCTCTTTGTGCATGCCATGCACAGGCAGTCATGCATGCCATGTTACCGCACAGCCCTGTGTGCCACATAGGGGTGAGCATGATTTACTACTGCACGGCATGCATTTTGGGGCCCTTTGTGCATAGTGCCCAATGTTTGCATTTGCACTACCACTGAGGTTGCAGATGTAGATCTAGTTACTATAATATCTGAATATGAAATAGCTTCTGGGGCAAAAATAAATTTCGATAAAAGTCAAGGAGAGTTACAGTGTTCAGAGGAACAGCCAACTGTGACACAAAAAGCAGGCATTGTAGTCTCTCCTCTGCCCATAAATATTTTGGGGTTGTCCTTCAGAAATTAGCATGATGCCGCTGTAAATTTTACACAGACAGCAGTTAAAGCCATGGATATTATTAGGTCTTGGAAATCAAAAAAGTAATACTGGATAAATAAGGCCTGCTCATCCAAAAAAACAAGAAATCTTGAATTCGAATCTAAGCATTTTATTCAAATCTCTTCCAGATAAATATCAACGTTTCGGGTAGTACCCATCATCAGGAAACTGGTCATATTCTAAAAAGTAATAATACATAAATATATAAACACATTGTATGACAAAACTTATAGTTATGAACTAAAAAAAAGTCTAAATGAATACCAAACAAGTGTTAGAAATGTCCATACATTTCAAAATATCAATTCATAGTTCTCTGTCTTCTTAAACAAGAACACTAGGTTTCAGGTTTGACTCTCCCTTACAGCCATTGTTAACAAAAGTTAGACACAAAAAGCATTAAACATTCTACTTTCAACCATTTTATAATTCCTTCACAAAAAATATATAATGTTCACACTTTTATAAATAGTTTATCCAAAAGGTATTAGCATTTTACTCCTATTAGCATTCATAATAAAATACAAAAAATGTAAAAACCAAAAAATGTACCAAGGACAAGTGTTTCTGTAAAAGTTCTCTCCTTCACATATATTATACCCTATCAATACATATTGTCACTTTAAATGCACTTCTCTATCTCAAATGTCCACCTACATCACTTTTCCTATGTCCCATTGAATCATATGGTAATCGTTAATTTTCTTATTTCCAGTCCCCAAATCACTACCAACTTCGTAAAGTTTTAGTCACTCTGGGCAGACAGTCCTCATTTTTACTAATGCTAATTACAAATACCCCATCACATAAACAAAATGTTCAAACCAAAAGAATAGTGCTTAAGGCTAACCTGTTTTCTTAATGTTAAATGGTCCTCCTTTTTCTTCTGCTGAATATTTTTTACTCCAAATGTTCTTGGCTTTATTTACTTAATAAAAAAAAAAACAAAGGTTTTATCAGTGCCGTAAATTGTGTGATTAAATCTCTCTATTTTAAGAGACTTAGCAAAATAACTCACTTAAATCGGTCCTCAGGTAGCTACACATCTGACGTCTGATGTCAGTGGGAGTAAAACGCGGAGAAAAAGATACCTGGATTTTAAAGGACAGGGGGCACCACCCCCAAATCCAGCACCCAACGGCAAGCATCAACGTGAGCACGTACGTGCTCACCTGTGTGCTGGACCCACCTCTAGATGGCACCGAGTACCATATTTCTCGGTGTCAGGGTTTTTTCTAAATTGAAAAATCTAATTCAGTGTGCTTTCTAAAACTTTTACCTCATTCAATGTTGTTAAACAGTGATTTGTAAACAGATGAATCTGCCGCAGACTGAGCAAATTGTTCCATAAAGGTTCATGCCCTATTTGTAATCATTAAGTACAGTCATAAAACTTTCAATGTACTACCATATTAAGATTCTTTTAGAAAGAGAATTATTTGATCAATAGTTCTTGTTACCATGCCTAATCAACTACAGGATACTATTACCTAAAATATTATAAGGGGATGTGTTTGTTGAGCCGTAAATGCAGAGCTATTTGTTCAGCTCGCTCAGACCATCACAACTATCACTTAATCATATCCTATGATTTCATATTATTTCTTAGACGGCTAAACCCTTCAATACAGTCCATTACTTATATTATAATCATAGTATTATTAAATCATAATATTCAATTAAGTTCACACTAATCATCACGCTATCACTATAATCATGTTATTTGATATCATTTTAAAGGAGGCATACTCCTCCAATAGTTCTTGGAAATACAGAACAATCCCCAAAAACAAAAAGAGTTTATTTGTTAAAAACTTTTATTTTGCCTTTATCCCTACACTTGGCACACATTTTTTCCCCTTCCTTTCAATTTAAAAGTCAAAATAAATAACTTGTTCTTCTCTGGATTTTGTGGTAGTTGTTTGAACCCTGTTAAATGCATAACTACCTATCATGACTATAGCTATGGAGGGATAAAAAAGGTGCATCCTGTTTTTTTCTCTGGAAGTTTGTTTATTTACTGGAACATTTTACCAGTTTTACAAGGGATGATACTTCCCATGTATATGATTTTGAGTTTTTGGCTGCAAAAGCTATGTACAATATGGAATACAGATCTTGACATTATGCCTAGAATTTTTTGTACTTTACGGCTTCCAGTTTTTTTTTTGACACCCATTCTTTTGAAGTTAAGGCAATGGAACATAATGACACAGTATTTACAATCAAACTCAAGGAACATGTTTTATTCCACAGTATTATGGGACATGTTTTATATATCTCCACAGTTACCTGGAGCTAAGGAGGTGCACATAAACATTATTTTTTTGTAACTCATTGATAAAAAAATCCCACTAAAATTATGGGATATGACTTGGTTGAGTTGCCATGACAGGCCAGGTGTGCAGAGCACAAACAAACACAAAGCACTGGAAGAAAGATTGTGTCCTACAGCTTCATGTCCTGGGGTATTAGAAACCATCACTAATTTTTTCTTAGTCTGTCCCTTTTCACAACAATTTTGATCAATTTTTCTTTACACTTGGGGGATCATAGTAACCTGCCTTCTACTTATGAGGTATTCATTTTAGGGTTATATCCTCCTAACTTATTCAAACACCGCTCAAGTACTTTATACTTGGTTTTTGCTTCTTGTAGATTTTACCTATGGCAGGCAAGGTGCGCCTTTGTGCTACAACAGAAGGAATTCAGTGTTTTCACTGTTTTGTCACAAGTAGTTCACAGTATTGCCTTAATATATAACAAAGAGAAAAAGTCCTTACCACCAGCCAGGTTTCAACAATTTTGGGAAAATTGTATTTGGTTTTTGCAGATTTAAACTACAAAATTAACATTTTGCATTTGCAGCTAAATAGAATATTCTGGTTCTTCTTTTTTTATGTAAACTTAAATATGTTTTTCATATTTTGGGGGGAAAATAATTTATATATTGTGCTTAACTTTCATTTATTTTTCTTGGTTTTTAATTTCTTTTTGCTTTCTTTGCCTGTGAAGAAAACAAGCATTTAAATGTTATTTTTATTCCTGAATTGTTTTATGACATATGATGTCAGTATGTGCCGATTGATTATATTTTGTTGTTATTTATCATTTGTATCATATGATATTCTTATAAATAAAAAAGTTCCCCTACTCTTCGTGAGGGGGTGCTGTTCAGTCAATGAACGCTATGGTTGAGTCCAGTTCAGGAGTGGCTTCTGAACATGCAGGACATAGGATGGGAGCTTCAGAGAGTGCAGGAGACACTATATCAGAAGCTCCAAATAAGGAAACAGAAAATCTGCGCATGGAAGGACACATGGTATATGAAAAGGCAGCACAACCTCTACAAGCAGCTATTAAAAATAAACAGGCAGACTTTGATAGACTGCAACAAGTAGAGTTGGATTTTCTAACTGTAAAAAGCATCCTAGAAGAGGAGAGGAAAAGGAAAAGGAAAAGACTTACTGGACCATCCTCCGGTACCTCCATGGTGTTGAAACAAAAAGTCTTTATTTTTGGAGTAGACGGATGAGGCTCGAATCGAATCTTGGCTTCAAACATACAAAATGGCAATCCACAAAACCCACAAAGCAAACAAAGGAGTGACTGGTTGGTAGAAAATGCTCTCCGAGGAGCGGGATGGATTCTAAATGCAGAAGGCACCTGGATAGCAGATCCAAATGTACTGGACTGTACAGGACTAAACAAGGTACATAGCACCACACCTACCATGATGACAGAAAAAGATATTGGAGCACAGAACTCACCAGTTGAAAACACTCCCCAGGCAACCAATGCAGGTAACATTTCTTATTCTCCCATAATGCCCCCCAATGGAAGTGTTTTAAGATGCTCCACAAGAGAATGAACAAACTTTTGCTCAAGGGGAGGGAGAAAAAGAGCCGAGGAGTGAAGGGACAGAAAGAACTGAGGAGGAAAAATCAACAAATGCAGGAAATAAAGATAATGAGTAATCCTATGCCAGCTGGTTTCAAAAGCCGGTAGACTTTGCAAAATACTGAAATGCTATTCAGCTGAGGTATATAGGGGGCCTTGATACACCCCCGGATAGACAGTACGTAGAAAAAATTTCTTTTAAAATTGTCATTTGCAGTTGCTCTGGGAGATGTGTATGCACTTATACATGCTCCTGGAGAGCACACCTTCAATATAAGTTTCAGAACACAAGAGACTTTAGAATGCTTCTGGACAAAATATATGACTCTCAAAACAAACCTTATATGGGTTCTTTTTTTACCCCCCAACCAAACAATTTTCAGGTTGATCACTGTGCTATTTAGGAGTGACAAAAGGTATACAGTTCAAGGCACACCAGATCCTATTTTTGATTCTGAAGGGTTCTGGAATGGGGGTTAGAGGACAAAAGTTAAACTGCACCATGAGAACAATGACTTACAATATCATCCAAACTGTTTTTATATTGGACGTGACAAAGGTTTAGTCTTCTGTACAGTGCAATCAGGAAGGTGCTATAAATGTGACTCCCCAAGGCATAAAAGTGCTACCTGTGAAATACAAAAATGCACATATTGTGGGGAGTTGGGTCATTCTGGATTCCACTGCTGAAAACCTCCAAAATGCTCCCTATGTGATGTGGAAGGTCACATATTTACAGACTGCCCAGAAGCTTCACATAACGGGGATGATGCTGACTTCAGTATATTTTCAAAGCAGTCAGAAATGCTTCAGCCTTTTCTGGACAAACACATACATCAAGGACCCCTCAGGGTCCATCAGCTGAGCCCGCTAGGGAATTGTATAATTGGATTTTCCACCGTTACAAGCAGAAGCATGACCTCATCCTATGCAAAGAAGAGAAACAACAGCCACAACAGGAACAAAAACAACATTAGAACAAAGCAAGATGCCTCCTCCTCTCCGCCTCACCCCGAACCCTGTATAAAGCATTAAAGATTTCATATTGGTTCAAGTCAAAGGAAAACAAACTCCCTGTACAGAACCTCTTGTAAAATCAGTCATTACTGAGGACAGGTTCTCAGTTCTACAAAAAGAAATTTCTTCCAAATGGATATCACCCCTGAAATTGAGCAAACTATTGAGCTACAAAATCGAGCAATCTATGGGACTCATTAAGTGACCACTCCCCTACCTATGCCACCTGGACTTCCAAGGCCTCCCACCGCCCCCAACCCCCAAATATCTGTCATTCTATAATTTTAACCACCCTGACACATCAGTACTGTTTGAAGACGCTAGGAACTTGAACTGGGAGGGCCTCCAAGTACTCTCAGATGTAACCACTGCAGTCACTCACTTTACTAACATTCTCCTGGACCTCAGGACCGCCACTTCCCAGTAAACACAAGGAGAGTTTGTTGCAGGTGTTCCCATTGGATCTCCAGGGAACTTCTCTCCCTCATGACAAGTGGATTGTTCATAAACTGTTCCCTTTCCCTGCTCTATGGAATGAATACCAGTTCTTGCATAATTGCTGTAAACACTGACCTGTACCGTCAAATGGGACTATTGCACTCGCTTAGAGAAGGAAAACTCCGGTAACCCCAGAAAGTTCTGGAACTAAATCAGCTCCCTTCTCAACACTCATGACAATAGCCCCAGCTTTCACCTGAATTCTCCATCTGGTCTCCTGACTAACCTCACTGAGGTTGCCAATGCCTTTAACTATAAAGTCACCTACCTGTCTGCTTTCATCAGTAATCTTCCATCTTGCAATCCCTCCATCATGAAATCTGGCGCTGCTAGGCTCCCAGCCCACCCTGCCACTAGTCAGTCCCAGCACCAAGGGTCTTCTTCTACTCACACGGACTCTGTACTCACACCTGAAGCCACCCCCTCACCCATCTTTCTATTTCAAGGTCATCTCCCAAAAGGATACTCTCAAACTACTCCATAGCCTTTCAGATCGGGTCAGCCCTGGTTCAGATGGCTTCTCCCCTGTGTTCCTCAAACTCATGTCCCCAGCAATAGCAAAACCTTTCACCTTTATTCTTAATCTTGCACTAACAACCTCCACAATGCCTGTCCCATGGAAATCTACCAAGGTAATTCCCATCTTCAAAACTGGGGACCCCTCTCCTCCGACAACTATTGGCCAATATCTATTCTCCCCCACCTCAGTAAACTCCTTGAAAAAATGGTGCTCAGACAACTATCTGAGTACCTTACCAAATGTAATATCTTTTGCTGCCAGAAACATGACTTCCGCAGACACCACAGCACCACTACTGCCCTGCGCCTCTTTAGAGGCCATATACTTACTAACATGGATCAAGGTCGTGCCACTGGGGCCATGTTTATTGACCTGTCAAAGTCTTTTGATCTGGTAAATCATATTCTCCTCCTCTCCAAAATGAATCTGATTGGCTCCTCCATGGAAACCACACTCTGGTTCCAGAGTTACCTTACCGACCAATCCCAATTAATAAGCATCAGCACTGCCACCTCTCTCACTGTTCCTGTCTCCACTGGGGTCCCTCAGAGGTCCATAATGAGCCCTTTGCCCTTTACCATTTTCGTCAATACCCTCCCCCATGATAGCTTCTCCTGCAACCCTCTCCTTTATGTTGACAACCATGTCATCTACCACAATGACAAATCCCTGCCCCTATTATCCTATGTTCTCACTAAGAACTATTACGCTGCCCACAATTGCTTCACTGACAACTTGTTGTTGGTTAACACCAAAAAAAAAAAAAACAAGACAATGTTGTTCAGGTTAAAACCTTACCTTGCCAAATCCCACAAAACAAATGATTCTTTCCTGATCCACTCACCCAGTGGCCCCACCCTAAAATTGTCCACTCCTTCAAATATCTGGGGGTCACACTAGACCCTACACTCTCCATTACCGACCATGTTAACACAGTAGTTCGTAGGATTGATCAGAAACTCGGTGCGGTGTATCGCATCAAACCCTTCCTGATTGCTGAAGTTCACTTGGCTATTGCCAGGGGAAACCTTCTCCCCATCTTGAACTACTGCTACCCAGTCTACAACCATATCTCCTCCACCCTTCGGTCAAGACTTGTGGCTGCTTACAATAAAGTTTGTCATTTTGTACTGAAAGCCCCTTGCTCCACACAACACTACAACCTGTATGGCTCACTAAACTGGCTCTCACTGCAAGGCCACTTTGACTTCACCCTCAGCTGTCTCACTGATACTTGCATCAGGGATGGCCCTACCTCCCCCATCTACCTTTTTCAAGCCTCACCCCACAATGCGAAGTCTCTGATCTGCCCTTGTTCCTCCCCTCGAGGACCCCATGAACTGCCACTATCATGGGTGGTAAAGCACTATCGGTTGCTGCCCCCTTACTTTGGAATGCACTGCCTCCCCCTCAGATAGTCCAACAAACACCTGGCCTTTAAACACAACTTTACTGTAGGTCCTGGCTCCTCGCTAGGGACAGTTGTGCCTGTCCGGTCATGTAATGCCCTCTCCTCAGCTCTCCTTGGCCTGTCTCCTGTACTCCTTTCCTATTTTCTGCTTGGCTACTAGACAGTCTGATATAGATTTTGTGGGGGCAGGAGGGGTAAATGTGATTGACCTTTTGTTTGCCCAAATGTTGCCTGTACTTCAATGATTTCTGTTTGTATCCCACTGCCTACTTGTATAGGACTCACATTTCTGTATTTGTAGCTGATGTTGTACTTTTATCACTGTTTGTCCTACCTTTGCACTTGTATTTGCTGTTTTGCCTTGATGTTACTTTGGTGATCTTTTTTAATCACTTCAAGTGATAGTGCAAAGATGGTGGCCACACTGGGCTGTTGTTTGCTTGGGCTGTAATTGCGTGAGCTGAAAATCTGCACAAAAATGCTGCTTGGAGATTTCCTTTTTTAGCGTTTTGAATTAGCTGGTAGTATAGCCAAATTTGGGGAAGAGGTCCTGTATTTTGGCCTCATTGAGGTTTTTTAGTTAAAGTCTAGGTTAGGGGAACTAGCGTTAGGTTGGGCATGTATAGTGAGGTAGCATAGGAAGCTTAGGTTTTATTTTTTAGTTAAGGAAAGCACTCAGTATAAAGTTTGCCGCAGTACATCAATACAGTTGGTGGTATGTTTTGGCTGTGGAGGAGCAAATTGAAAACTCGGGTACTCACTCTATGGCAGGAGGAAGAGGAGCAGATGCTAGCGGAAGGACTGGAATATTGGTTGTCTGATTGTTGCAGGGGATTGCTGGCTGACTATTGTGGCTGGATTTTTGGCAGACATCCCATGCAATTGAGGACACTGTATTTCTACTGGAGGCCTCTTTGTGAGCTTAAGGGATCTGCGGTACTGGGGTGGTGGTTGAGTAGCAGGAGTAACTAGCTAGGCAGGAGGTGGGAGCTCTGCTGCCTCCTGGGAGAACCCTGAAGTGATCTGTGGTGTGGATCCTGGGCCAGAGAGAGAGAGGCAGCCCTTCCGTGTTTGTTTCCTTCTGTTTCAGGGTGACAAATGCACTCTTGAGGGGCTCCTGTCTGGTGACCAAAAAATTACTTTGTACTGTGTCTTTGGTCTGTTGTCCTGCTGGGATGAACTGTGCATGAACTGAGGAGCCAAGTCAGGAGTCGAGGACTTGGGAGAGTGTCTGTTTTCCCATTGTTGGACTTTCCTGTTTGTGGGGTGCGTGCCTAGTATCTGTAAAAGCTTGAAAACTGAAGCTGCTCTGGTGAGAGGAGAGTGGTCTTGGAGATTCTTTCCTTTTGACAAAATGCTTTTTTGTTTGGACGTGCAGCTCATCTAAGATTTGGGACCTATGGTGGCATGAGTACTTTTGCTCCATCTGCACAAAAGTTGTTTCGAGCCTGGGAAAGGCTTTGACTTTCGGACAGGGCAGTTAGTTTTTGTTCCTGCTCTGGACATTTTGCATGCATCATTTTATTAATCTGAATTTCTGCTGCATACCTGTTTACCTGCATTTTTTTCCCCATGCAATCATTTTATCGTTATTTTTGTTTGATTAATGTAACTGGGGGGGGTTAGTGGTTGTGTATGTGATGTGTATGGTTTAGGTTTGATTGTACTAGTGTATGATTGGCTTGAGTATGGGTTATTTATTTAGCAATTTTTTTGTGTTTTGGGGGCCTTAGTTGCTGGCATATGTCTGGGGGTGTCCGGGGAGCAGGGGCAAGCAAGAATTGTGTATGGAGCATACCAGTTTTTTAACTTGTGGCCCTTTACTTACCTCCCAGCCTCTAACAACACAGTGCGTGACTGTCAGGAGGTCAGGATTAGGAGGTGCCGCACTGGTCAGAGTTGGTGGGGCACCTCGTGCACATCGGAAGGGGACAGGACAGAGACAGTCAGTTACAAAAGACACCCTGGGTTTCAACAGGTCCCAGAGAGAGGCCAGATGTGTTTGGTCTCCTTCCCCAGGGTTCCCACAAGACCAAGCGAGGAGGCAACCAGAAGAGCAGCACTGTCCACCAATTCCCTGAGGGCGATGCTGTGCAATGCCAGATCGATCAGAAACAAGGCTGCAATTATTGCAGATCTTGTTTTGTCGGTCAATCTGGCATGCATTACAAAGACTTGGGTAGGGGACGATGCTGGCCTGGTTCTAGAGGCTGCCCCCCAGTACTCCATTGTGCTCTGCCCCAGAGTGGAATGCAGGGACAGAAGTGTGGCCATCTGTTTTAGGTCTGAGCTAGGCTTCACCGTGCACCCATTGAGAACACAAAGTTCATTTGAATGTGTGGCACTCATAGAAACATAGAAACATAGACTTTGATGTCAGATAAGGACCGCTTGGCCCATCTAGTCTGCCCATTTCCCTACCTACAGGATAGGCTACAGATCCTAGTTAACCAACAGCCTATTTCTTCCTACCCACCACAAGAATTGCCTTATGTCTGTCCCATGTATTTTTGAATTCTCCCACAGCTTTAGACCTCCACAACCTCCTCAGGAAGGCTGTTCCCTGCATCCACTACCCTCTCTGTGAAATAATACTTCCTCACATTGCCCCTGAACCACTCCCCTCTATCTATAAATTGTGTCCCCTTGTTCTTGCATGTCTCTTTTTCTGAAAGATGCTACCCTCTTGGACTTTGTTGATTCCACTGGGCACAGGTTTCAGGATTCTCCTGATTTACCACCCCTGGTATGGCAGGAGTGTTCCTGTAGGAAGTAGCTGACTTTGTCATTGGTAAAACATTGGAGGACCCCAGGTAATTAGTTCCAGAGGACTTCAGTGTTTGGGCCGATGATGACTCGTCTAGGCTGGGTTATCACTTCCTTCAGATGATGGCATCTCTGGGCCTGTCACAAGAGGTTTCTACCATGACTCACCAGTGTGGTCACATGTTAGACTTGGTATTCTCACTGGGGCTTGAGATTGATAATCTTAAGACTGATCGGATCACTTGGTCCAGTCATTGCACTGTGCAACTCTTGCTCAGGGTACCCTTGTGAGCCCTCCCCCCCTGCAGAGATGGTAAGCTACTGAGCTTTGAGGAGTTTGACCCTGCAGGGTTTTCTAGCGGTGGCCGACCTATGTAGTGTGGGCAGTGCATGCATAGGGGGTGTGTGTGAAGCAGTTGCCGCATATAATGAGGCGATGTCTGGGGCACTCAACTCCCTTGTACTGGTCCGTGTATGACCCAGATCTTCTCACTTGAGGTCCCCTTGGTTTGATGGGGAGCTCAAGGCGATGAAGATCAAGGGTCAGAGGTAAGAGTGCTGCTGGTGGAGGACCAGACTGGAGACGGAGAGACTGGCCCTGCATGCACACTGTGTTGTGTACCCGGAGGCAATCAACTTTAAGAAGGCAGTGTTCCAGTCCAAGGAGATTGCCTCTGGGGAAGAACTGACCAGCTATGCTATTTTGGACTGTGGACAGGCTGTTACATCCAGTTTGTCTACAGTCACAAAAAAGCATTTTCTGATGCTTTGTGCAATGAGTTTGCTCATTTCTTCTTGAACAGAGTGTATGCCATCAGACAGAGAATTCCACCAGTGAGCCACAGCATGGCTGACAGTGGTCACCTGGATTATTTGAGGTGCACTCTGCCTGGTTGGGGGAAGTTTAAACCACTGGAGGTGGCTGAGTTCATTGAGGTTGTCTCGAAGCTGATGCACACTTATTGCGAACTGGACCCAGTGCCAACTTGTTTCTTAATGGGATGTGTTGACACTGTAGGCCCGGTGTTGACCTTGATTGCCCGGTGCTCTTTATGAGAGGGGGTCTTCCCAGATGCCTTGAAGGAGGCACTGGTGAGACCCCTTCTGAAGAAACCATGTTTAGACCCTGATGTCAAGGCGAATTACTGTTCTGTCTCCAACCTTCCATTTTTGGGAAAGGTTGTAAAGAAGATTGTGGTACAACAGCTCAGAGAACACCTTGTGGCCTTAAATATCTACAAGCTGCTCCAGTCTGGGTTTTGTGCCAGGCACTGTATAGAGACCACATTAGCTTGGGTGCATAATGATCTCCTCAGGGTGAGAGATCGAGGAGAGGAGACAATTCCCATTCTCCTTGATCTCTCCTAAGTTTTTGACATGGTGGACCATTGTGTGTTACTCAACTGCCTGAGGGAATTTTGTGGACTCGCCGGCACTGTCATCTGCTGGTTTGAGTCCTATCTCACAAACAGGAGGCAAAGGGTTGTAATGGGGAATTTCTCCTCCTCCCCTAGCCTTCTGTCTTGGGAGTACCTCAGGGTTCAGTATTGTCACCAATGTTGTTTGGCATGTATATGCTGCCCCTGGGTGGGATCATTAGGAAGTACAGTCTGGATTTTCATTGCTATGCTGACGATACCCAGCTATATCTATCCTTTGCCCTGGGACACCCAATGCAGTTGATGTGCTGAACAACTACCTCACTGAAATTAATGGCTGGATGGCTTGTAGCTGGTTGTGACTGAACCCTGATAAGACGGAGATACTGGTGGTGTAGTCGAACAGGAGGTGTGATAGGATGCCCTTTGGTGCAGACACTGGATTGTTTCTGGGACCTGTGCCATTAAAAGCCTCCTCTAGGATGTGTGATCTTGGTGTTATCCTCGACAGCAGACTGACATTTGAATCTCAGGTGTTGTCCGTTGTCTGGTCCAGCTTTTTCCACCTGAGGAATAGCGCTAGGATCAAACACCTGGTTCCACCCCTGGACCTCCCCAACTTGATACATGCATTCGTGACATCTAGGCTTGACTACTGTAATGCGCTCTACCTAAAGGTCCCTGGAGGTACCCTCTGTCAATTGCAGCTAGTACAGAATACAGCTGCCAGGCTGTTGTCCGGACATCCTAAATACTGTCACATCTCCCTGGTGCTTCGTGAATTGCACTGGCTGCCTGTTCAATGGAGGGTTCTCTTTAAATTAGGCTTGCTCACCTTTAATGCCCTATATGAACCGGGCCCTGGCTACCTGTCGAACCTTCTAACACCTGCCTCCCCAATCCGCTCCCTCCGATCCTCCTCTTGGGGCCTCCTTGCTATTCCCAGGAGGAGGTTAAAAACTGCTGATGACAGAGCTTTTAGTGTCACCAGACCCATCCTGTGGAATTCTTTCCCACATCAGTAAGTGAGGCCCCTTCAGATAAGGCATTCAAAGCCCACCTCAAGTCCTTTTTATTTATCTGGGCATTCCCAGACACCGTCCTTTAAGATAATGTTTTTCAGACACTTTTCATAAATGGCACCTTGGAATTCTGCTGGTAATTTAGACCATCATTTTAGTGTTTTGATTTTAAGTATTTAACTGGAATGTTTAGAATTAATTTATAGTGTTTTTAATTGTTTCTGATGCATTTCATTGTACCGCACCCAGAGCCTCTGGGATTGGGCACCTTAAAAATAAAATGTGCCTTGCCTTGCTTTGTTTTATGTTAAATGCTTGTACCTTTTGGTCCAGGTCTTGCTTGTAAACGGTCTTCTGGATCAGTGTACCTTACCTGGTTAACAAAGTTATAAATAAATAAATACACCTGAGGACATACAGTACAGAGCATAGTTATGAAAAAGAAGAAAAGGAGAATAGGAACAATGACATGCTTGAGAAAAGCTTCAATCAAACTACCAACTTAAAGCCATAACACTGCCAATGGGCATTATGATATCACAGTATCAAGTTTAAATGCTAATAGCATTTTTTTTTTTAGCAAAAATGTCTGGCTACTTTTTCCTTATTCTCTGACTATCAACATGATATAGTATTTTTGTAAGACACTTGCTAACACCCTGTAGAAGATATAAGGACTGCATCAGATGCCTGGATATGGGGCCCCAGCTATTGGTCGATGGGCACAGACCTTTGTAGTGGAGTAGGCATATGTTTCATTTATCCCAGCATAAAAGTAATTCAAATGGTGGACATAAACCCAGGCAGAGCCTTATTATTGGACATCAGAATAAATACTGTTGAATTTAGGCTAAATAATATTTATGCCCCTCAAATAAAAACAGATCGTATTGCACTGTTAATGGCTATAAAACCCTATTTATATACAGAAAAAATATTTGTTTGGGGAGACATTAATATAAGTAGCTCTTTTTGGGACAGAGGTTTAAAAAACTCAAACATTTATTGTGGTACAGCTTTCCTTAACTAGTTAATTTCACGAACAAATTGTTGCAACATCTTTCTGGGAAAAAAAGACAACAACACCACACACACACTTCAGAGGAAACTTATCTACCATGATTGATTATTGGTTCATCACATCCACACTTACTGTTCTTTTTTTTTTTTAAGATTTTTTCCCTTCAGTCACAGCACATGGGAACTCTCTCATGCAACCATTTCCCTGTTCCTGCCTGCCTAAGGTCCTCTGCAGTCTGTGCCCTCTCTGCTCCCCTGCTGCCAGCACCCCTGGTTTGACCCGCCCTGGGAGGGTAACCCAACTCCATCCTTGGGCTCTCTTATCAAGGCAGATTCTGGCAAGCAGGGAGGGCCCTGGGTGGAGGAGTGATGAGGCCTAGGCGAGTCGGACCCAGCGCTGGACATGGAGGATAGGTGCCATCACCTATCCCAGCAAACTGGGTTTTCCTTGTTCTGTCCCTCTCCCCCCACATGTGCACCCCCCGACACTTGGTGCATGGCAACTCTGTGGTGCCCCCGATCTCCACCAGGGGCCACCAGAGTGCCAGGCATTCCAATATCCTCCCCCAGGGACAGGAGAGCAGCCTGCTGGGTGCTCAATCCAATCCCTTCCCTGCCGACCCCTGGCACCCGAGCTCTCTCCTGAACTCGGGTCGCCGGTGTGGCGTGAGGTGTGGCATCCAGCACCTCAACCCTCAGCACCACCAGGCCGGCTACACTTACTATACTTTTAAAAATACCATAGTCAATCCACTAGTTACATCTGACCATGGTCTATTAAATGCTATGGTATCAAACTTTGAAAATACCTCTAAGTGACCAGGTTACTGGAAGCTTAATTTATCATTACTGGACACTTCCTTTATTGCAAAAGGATTCCAGAATGTGTTGGATGCAAGAAAATCAGTCTTCTTCCTATATGAAGAAAAATACGAGTGGTAGGAGGACAGTAAGAAAGACAATAGGGATTACTTTCAACAGATCGGAAAAATCAATGCACAAATTAAAAAAAGGCAAATACGTTACATAGCGGAAACAATTTTACCAGTTACATTCACAACAGAATTTAAGGAATTTAAATGTGTCTGATCACATTCAATTGGTTAAAGAAGAACTGGCAAGCATACAATATGACAGGATGAAAACCCTAGAAGTGGAACAAAAAAATTTGGTTTAAAAGGGAAAACAGGCATGTGTTAATCCCTTTGATAGTTGTAGCAACCAGAGGAAGAAAAAGTATATCATACCTCCTTTCGCAGGATGATACCATAATCATGAATGAAAAAGACATGATGGCAGAAATACAAAATCATATTTCAAAAATGTCCAACAAAGATAAAGTTATATCTGAGAAAACTGAATATGATTGGCTAACCCAATGCAAATTAAATAAAATACCTGACTATAAAAATATAATTTTAATACAGAAATTACAGAACAAGAACTAGGGCAAGTTGTTCAATCTTTAAATATTGGAACAACCCCAGGTAAGGATGGCCTACTGAATGAAATCTATAAAATAATGTTCCAAGTTCTAGGGAAGGAACTAGTCCAAATGTACAATTATTGCCTAAAAAACTTCATCTCTCACACAGTATGTATGAAGGACTTATTATTTTATTACATAAGGAAGGAGAAAGAGACCACCATACAAATTGGAGACCCGGCCGAGTCAGGTGACCCAATACCTACGGTGGTTCACACCCCAGGAAGAGATTGCCTATGTTTCATATATACCAGAGTGGTTACTTCTGGAAAGGGAGAAAATAGCTAACCTGAGTATCGCCAAAGAAGCCCTATTGTATGTTCCCATCAGGAGTCTTCCCTCAGAATTATGTAATTCTCCCATGCTATTATCCCTTCGGGCACACAACCAGCTAGGCACTTTTCATAAATATAGGCATGTCAAAGATCCCAGACAACCAATAGTTGGTAATCCGAACTTGCAGATTGGGGGTAAAATTATATCACTGTATTGTCTTCCCTTGATTAATAAGGGCCGGTTGGGGGACCTGTTTATTGAAGGTTCATGTATGGACTCAGGTACTATAATGGCATCTTATTCCATAGACTGGAAACACATTTTTAAAATTTGGCGGCTATGGAATCCTTTGATAAAACAGTTCCCGGGAACAGGGAACTGAAAGACAAGTTGTACCTGGCTGGACTCTGACTCCAGAATGTGGGAAACCCCATGCAGTATCTGAAATATATTCCTGCTTATGAGCAAATGCAATTGATACCTGCAGTGGGGTGCTTCGATACTGGAATTCCCACTTCCCAAACTCTCCTGAGAGATGGGAGTCCATTCAACTTGATTCTTTCAGGTATGTCTCTCAGGATAGACTGAAACTTACACAGTACAAGATATTTTGAATGACATGTACTGGACCCCTACTAAACTTAACAGAATAGGTAGATCCCTAAATGCCCATTGTTTTAGATGCAAAAATGAGGATGAGGAGCTTGCTTATATTTTCTGGGATTGCCCCTTGATTAAGAAATTATGGGAACTAATTAGCACTAGGGCAGATCCCCTGCTGGGACTTGGTGAGCTATTCACACCAGAGATTTGTTTGGTGGGGGATTTCTCCACAATCTTGGTTAAAATCCACAGATACCATATGGCCGTGATATCACTTACTCTCAAAAAAATTAATTTTACGTTATTGGCTAGCTGTCCATACCATTACTTATGATGAATGGCTCTGAGATCTTTTATTTAATCTTAGAACTGAACAAATGAAAGCCAGTTTAGGTGGTTCCCTTTCCCGGTATAAGAAAATTTGGGAAGGTCTTCATACCTTATACCTTCTTCAGACTGGAGCCTCGCCGTAGCAAATAGATTTCAGGAGTGTGTTATGATTAGATACTTCTGAATTCCTACTTTGTACTGGTGTGATGTCTAATAATAGTTCCCGCTTACCTTGTCACTGAGTTTCAAGGGGGGGATGTGCCAAGCTGGATGAGGGAGTAGGGAAGGGGGGGGGTTTGCATGGAATTGATGTACACCTGACTGTTATCTGTATTATCAAGCCTGTACCTTCATGTTAAAGCTCTTTCTGTGGAAAACTAATGCACTTTGAATTAAAAAAAATAATAATAAATTGGAGACCCATTGCACTTTTAAATTCTGATAGCAAAATCCTCACCAAACTTCTAAGTAAGATACTTCCAGTAGTCCAGGAAGAAAATAATACGCACCTCTCAAATTTGTTCAGTGCCAGGAAGGAAAATATCAGATGTCTTAATTTTAATTTGCAAAATTATAGAAAAGGGAAATATGGGAGAATTATCCGGCTTTCTATTAAACCTTGATCAATCGAAAGCTTTTGATAGAGTTTCCCACTCTTATATTTGGCAATGTTTACAAAAATATGGAACCCCAGAAGAATTCATTCAGTAGGTGCAAAGCTCTCATGTATCAGCAACTATAACACCTTATGTGAATGGTTAGGTAGGGAAAGCGTGTAAGTAGTGCAGTGCAGAATTTTTAAATTCTGGCAGAATTTTCAAAATTCCACCAAAATTCCAACAAATTTCACCACAAATGGAATAGTGGAATTCTGCAGTAGAAAAGAGTTGCAGAATGATTTTCTGCAGAAATAATTATGTTCCGTTGAATATTATTCCATGGATATCAATATGTTCTGCAAAAATTGTTGCAGAATAATTTTCTGAAGAAAATTGCTTTTCCATGGAATATTATTTCACAGATCACAGAAGGTCGAATTCTGCTGAAGAACCAGCTAAATTCCAGCAGAAATTCTGCTGGCAGAATGGCCATTCCACACTAATTCCACCGGCAGAATTCCGCACAGCATTACTTGTAAGGTGTTGCATGTGGTAAGACAGGGCTGTCCCCTGAGCCCACTTTTATACATTCTGTCATTAGAATCCCTTATCAGGAGAATAAACAAAGTCTTCTTTCAAATCAGAGGACTTTCAATATCTAGTACTGGTACAGAGATCAAAACACTAGCTTATACTGATTATTGGTGTCTTTTTCTGGGAGGTGTTCCCTCTGCCAGAATAGCAGGTACTATAATACAATATTTTGCAAAAGGTATAGATTCTAAAATAAATTTAGGAAAAAGTAAATGCATAGTACTTGGTTTGGACAGTTTTGAAAATACAAACATAATTGGAATTCTCATGTAAGAAGGTTTTACTAAAATTCTGAGAATCTATTTTGGTGGCGGCAATATGGAATTTTGTAACTGGGACAAACATGTGCAAGAAGTCAAAAATAAGGTGGTACAGTGGAATGCTTCTCATATGTCAAAGAAAAAAGAGTTTATATGATAAAAACATTTTTATTCAGAATGTTTTTATACCTGTTTTTATATCTTCGTGTAGTGTTTCCACCTCTAGACAATCAGAAACAACTATTTATAGCATGTTTTTTCAAGGTATTTGGGGGAGCAGGCTGAACCCCATTAATAGGGGCATTACATATCTGCCCATCAGAGAAGGTGGATTAGGGATGATAAATCCACTTGCATTTTTTCTGTGTGTTCCTATATATAGTAACTTTAAACCTTTGTTATGCCATTTTCAAAAAACTTGGTCACTGTGGGTACTAGATCCAGTGGAACCTTGGCTCCAATCATAGGAACTTCAAATAGCCATACAGAAACAAAAATGACTCACAGGACTACCTATTTATTTTCAATACTGTTTTGGTAAAATAAAACTGTGGAAATTACCTAAACAAGCACTTATCAAACTGACAAGAAAAGAAATGTATGAATATATAACATCAGTATTCTTTATAGAAACCCCAACTTTCAGTGGAAAAACTATTTCTGAGACAGACCAGATTAAGGCTGAGGTGACAAACCACAGGAAACTAGTACATATGTGGGCTGTTCTGTAGCTCAGCTTACATTAGAGATTAAATATTAAGAATAACTTGAAACACAAAGAACACAAAGAAACAGTTTGCCCCAGAACTGAGTTATGTCCAGATGTTTGTGAAACCATGGCTTGCCTATTTTTTGAATGCCCATATATAACCTCATTCTCTGTAATTTTAAATGCACATTGGAATAATTCACCTTTTAACATGCTAAATTCCAAAATCCTATGTTTAAGTATACTCCCAAAAACTTGGGATAGGTAAGAACAAGGTACTATGCATATATGTATGTTATTTTGTAAATACTTTATATGGCAGACTAGATACCAGCTTACTTTACAACAAAAATGTATTTCACCAGAACAATTATTCTGGGGTTAACCAGTGGCGAAGAAAAGAAAGGGCCACTGTTTCACCTAAAATTTTTCAATCCTGGCGGAAAAATATAGATTGGTTGATTTGAAGTTGTTTCAAAGGGTATTGATTAGAATAAACTTATTACAAGTTTCCTTATCGGTCATTATTTAACCATAAGGTCGTATGATTCTTAGCTGTAAGGACTCTTTTCCCCATCTGTGTGGTGGTGGTGGGGGGGGGTATTAGTTTATATATGGTTTAAATATGTAAGAGATTGGCTTTATGAATTCTGTCCTATTTCTTTTAATGCCAAGCTGTACGGTAACAGGACTTTAGTTTAACGTTATAACAGTAATAAATAGTGTGATTGATATTTTTAGTATGAACTAATATGCAATTTGAGTTACTTTATGATTTATTTTGCTCAATCTTAAAATGAATTGAAGTTTTAAAATAAGGGACATTATGCATTAATATTTATCTGCTTTATAGTTTTTTTTTTTATTCCGACTAAACAAAATGGTACAGTATTATGATTTGTGAAAAGGGAAAATTCCCTGCATTTGAGGTAGTAGGAGGATGGGATGGGGTATGATGTAATACCTATTTGTTTTTTTATAATTTTTGTTTTGCATTTTTTCATGTGCATTCAAGATGTTTTGTATTTTGATTTGATTCTTAAAAGTCTTAAAAAATTCCTCTACTGTTGGAAAGGGGCAATGATGGCTCCCGATCCAAGATGGAGGAATCCCCAATGAAGGAAGGGGACGGTCAGTTGTAGGCTAAAGGAATGCTGTCCCCCTCAGTCTTGGCTGTTTTACAGGAGAGTGAAGACCAGATGGATGTTGGGGAAATTGGATTGGAGGAGGTTGTGGATATAGTGGATTTACCTTCTGCAATAGATTTGGTGCTAGATATCCCGCTTCAGAGGCTGAAGGTGTGGCAGTCAGAGATGTAACCGCTGGAGTCAGTGAGGTTACTGGAGTGATTCCTGAGGAGACCCTGGGGATTCTCATACCAAATAGTGTGGACAGACACAAGAGAAGAATGTCAGTCTGTCGTCGCATCAGCCAGAGAGTCTCATGGTCGGAGTAGCACTGCCTGATGCACACTGCAGCATCAGAAGTGCAGGCTGCTTTTGGAATACAAACCACTGACATTCCACCAGAGCCATGGTCTCTGAATGCTGCTTTGTGAGCCAAGGGTTTGATGCAAAACCCTGACAGTGCATGGATTCCAGACCCAACATGGTCCCAGAACAAAGAACCACTGGAAGTGGTCCCACAGAAAGGGCTATCATCATTGATTTTGACCAGGACATTGCTTAAGGAGTCCCTCCCCAGTTCCAGTGCTCAGGGTGATTTAAATTCACCAATTCCAACTATAGGCTCTGCTGACTCCGTAAGTACAGATACCTTGCCTAAGGGGGGAGGGAGCACTGTTGCACCACCTTTGTTGAAAGACTTGCTGCTGTCTAATATGGAGGTGGTTTCGGGACTACCATCTGATTTGAGTGAGTTGGACACTTTGGTCCCAGAATTACCCATTGGGGACCTGTCTACTGCAGTCACAGTCAAAGACATGGTCAGATATTTCCTGAAATTTATGTGATATTTCTAGAGAAATCTCCTGCTTTCTACATTTCCACAGTAGGGGCAACACAGAGAAACTCTTTATAAATTTTGTGAAATATCTGGAAATATCTGACCGTGTCTGTAGCTACTAATGTAAAGTTCCCCCTGCTGATGAGGGGTATTGGAGGTCTTCCTCTACCCCACCCCCAACCTAAATTTTCTGATTTTTTTAAGAATAGGTCAGAGGCCTTTCCAAGGAGGAATGCGGTCAGGATCCATTGTGAGGGTGGCCTGAAAGTCAGATCTGATCGAGTATATGTGGAAAAGGTTTCTCTTGAAAGACTCATTGCACTTTATTCCCTTGGAGGTCTTTTCCCTAGTTAACATCTCTTGGGAAGACAATTTCAATGTGAATTTTAGCACTCCAGCTGGTCTTGAATGCTTTTGATCCTGCTACGAGGCTCTCAAACGTAACCCCCCTGTAGACACCCTTTTTTGTTTTCCCCCTTACCAAACTTCTGATTAAAGCTGTAATGGTCATGCTCTGGAACAAGAACATTAATGTTGGGGAAACTCTTTACTGGTTAAGTCACAAATGTGATATCCTAGAACCCCCAGAAGCCATTATTGACTCAGAGTGCTGGATGGGGGGATGGAAATTCAGGGCCAAACTTAGGATGAGGTCATCAGGAATCAGCCACATTCCCAACAATTTCTTTTTGGGCAGGGACCGAGGAGTCTGTTTTTATGTGGTCCAGCCCAAGACCAATTATAAGTGTGGAGCAAGCTCACATCCTTCCAGTACCTGTGACAGTTTGTGCTCTGGACTCTGTGGTGGCTTTGGACATGTTAGTTTCACTTGTTCAAACTGGAACACATGTAATCTGTGTGATACCAAAGGGCATATTTTCTGAGATTGCCCTTGGGCCTCTTACAACAAACCCTCCCCCTTCAATCAAGCCAATTTGGTTCAGAGAGCCCAGAAGGCCAGCTCAGTGATCAGGCTGGATGCTCCTGTGCCTAACCCTTCCTCTGACCATCAGGAGAGCAGGCCCCAGCTGGCCCCAATAAGCTCTCATAGCCCTGCTGCAACTACAGTACCTCATCTCTACTGACTACTTGCTGTACCCAACTCCTATATTGCAACAGCCCTCTACATCTTCTTAGCTGGTGGAATACCTCCCACTCCCAGGCCTCCAATGTCTCCCTGTTGGCAGCTTCCATGGACCCACCCTAGCTGGAGGTGACTCTAGTATGCCCTCTCCAAATGTGCCAAAATCCTTGCCTCTACGTCGCAGGTCCAGAACTGTCAGACTCCACCTGAGCACCACTTATAAATAAGTATGAGGTGCTGCAATCTTCAAAAGACTGGGGTGATTCGGACGGGGATGAGGTAGACTCAGAATCCATTACCTCCCTCAAAAAGAATTTACTTCTGCTGTGCAGATGAAGAAGAAGAGGAAAAGGGGTGCTGGGGCTAGAAAGAAGTCAGGGGTGTAAAAGGGGTCTCTTGATGTGTTGTTTTTAATTTTAGGATTCCTTTTTTTTTTTCGGTCTTCCTTCCCCTATATGGAACAATTGAAACTCGCCTCTTTGAACGTTTGTAGCCTAAAAAATTCTACTAAACAGTCAGCTATTTATTCCTATTTGTTACAGGGAAATTTGGACCTTATTTTTCTCCTGGAAACCTGGGTGGCTACGCTGTCTGAGTTGAATTCAATAAAAAAAGATTGGCAGTGGGAACCCCCTTTTTGGGCCTTCAGGCAAGACAAGGTGGATGGTAGTGGCATCCTGTTTTGAGGGTTTGCTTTTCAGCCTCTCCGACTGGTGGACATCATACCCAGAAGGGCTCTGCTGCTTGATTTTCATTGGCAAAATAAAGCCTTTCATTGTATTAATGTCTATGGGTCCCAATTTAAAGAAGTATTTTTTCACAGAGAGGGTTGTGAATGCATGGAACGGCCTTCCAGATGAGGTTGTGGAGTCAAAAACAGTGGTGGAATTTAAGCATGCATGGAACAGTCATAAGGCAATTTTAGGGGTGGAGGTAGAAAGAAGTAGGCTGCTGGTTAACCAGGATCTGCAGCTTATCCATTAGGTAGGGAAATGGGCAGACTGGGTGGGTCAAGCGGTCCTTATCTGCAGTCAGATTCTATGTTTCTAAGTCAAAAATCTGATCAGATTGCTCTGTTAGATTTGATTAAACCTTTTTTAGCTTTTTTTAGCCCTCACTATTTCTAGCCTACAGGCTGCTCACCTCCCTCAGTTACCATATAGTTGCACTAGGCTATGAATGCATTGTATTCTGTATTAGACAAGGCCTCCCTGAGGTGGTTTACTACCAACTCATATCATGCACTGCTTTAGTTACCAATTGTATAGGTCTTAACCCCTCACTAGATAAATATGTCACTAGCTCTGCCCTGTTTTAGCTACCAAATGTATAGGCATTAACCCGTGCTGATTCTACTTATACTCTGTATGATTGCTCACCCACATTTATTCTATGTATGTACTGTATGATGAGTCTATGACTCAAAGGATTGTAATTCTGATTTCCTAGAGATTAACATGTTGTGATATTGTGGATTTTCTTTTTCCCTTTTATTTTACCCAAAAATTTATTTTGCTTCCCCCTTTTTTATTACTTTTTTTTATTATTGTCTTGCATGTCATTTTCTTTTGTGTTGTACAGTTTATTATGATTTTATTATTTTACTTAATTGTTCTTGTATTATTTTGCTTTTGTTCATAATAAAAAAATTCCCCTACTCTTGCTGCAGGTGTCTCTCGAGCTTCCTGTGTGAGAGATGGAGAAAACCTGTCATGATGGAGCCAGGAGGAGATGGCAATGGAGGTTGAGAGGATAGTGCAATTGGCACTAATGAAATTTCGACCAAAAATATACCAGTGATCTTGGAAGAAAATGTCAGCAAACCTATGGACATGGACAATGATGCAAACCTTTTACAAGTGGAACAACAACTGCAAGAGGAGATAGTTAGGAAAAAACAAGTATTACTAATCCAAATGTCATGAATTGAAAAAAACTACTTTCAGGAAAAAAAAATAATTGGAAGAAGAGAAAAAAAGAAAAAGATTCTCTGAAAGTTAACCAGGAAGACTGGAGAAGAAACAATCCAAAGTTTTTTTTATTTTGGCACCACACAAAATACTCCAGATTCAAACCCCATGACAGCTGAACAAGATACAATCTCAACAAACACTATGGAGGGAAAATTGAGTCCCAAAATGGTACTACTGAATGGAGGATGGATTTGCACTGAAAATGGGAAATGGATCCCAGACACCCAAATCACCACCCCAGGATTGGCAGATGCATTTTGGCTAATCGTAAGTGACAGCCAATTAGAACTGTCAAAAGATCAAAGGATATCGATGTAAGAGGAAGCTGCTGCAGGAACCAAACCACCATTACACCTGACTCAGACAACACCAAGTATACACACATACTCTCCCTTAGACAGTATGGGAGATGTATTTTTTGAAGCTTTAACAGAAATATTACAACCTAGACAAGAAATAGTACAGTGGGGCCCAGATATTCAAACTGCACCATGAAAGTGCGCAACAGCAGGAGCAAGTGCAAGTCCACTGTGCCCATGCGCAATAAGCGCGATATTCAAACATTGCGCAGGTCAAGATGCGCCTGCAGCACACGATTGAATATCGCGCCAACTGCATCACACCACAACCAGGGATGTGCAGTGGCGCAGTTCAGATGCACAATAGCACAACCAGGGATGCTCAGTGGAGCAGGGCAGCAGCGCAACAGCACAACCAGGGATGCACAGGGACAGGATGCAGAGGTGGACTACCCATGCTAAAGATGGGCAGAGGAGCACACAGCAGAACAGACATCGGCCACCACACCCCATGTACTGCACAACCGGGGGAGTGCTGCAATAACCACCAGCCCATGGATACCAGAAACAAACCCACAGCTGGGGCATGGTGTACCAGCACACCCCCTGGCAAGCTGTGACCAGCACACAAGGAGGTAAGGCCACCCCATGCCACACCATCCCACCAATGCAGAGCACACCCTGCACCATGATCCCCAGACACCCTGCCCAGAAGCAGTGCCCACCAGTGTAGGACACCCCACACATGCCACCACCCCACCATGATAATGCAACTCTGTGCACCACAGAACCATGTAAGGCAGCCCAACCATGAGCACCCTTCAGTGGGTGGCAGCAGACAGCAATGCAACGACTGCATACACAGTGCCTCCACACACTTCCCTCTGAGGTACAGCTGACAGACTGACCATGTGTCGGCACACGAGGTACCCCACACGTGACAGGGCATGCCCCAGACCCCACCACCAGTGGCACAGCACCCTGCACACCCTCCCAAGGACACACCCCGACCCAGCACTGGCCACAACAGCCAGCGCAGACACCCACAGTGGTGCATGGAAGCATGCACCACACAGGATGCAACACAGTGCATGGACAAACACCCACCCATACCCAAGGGCACAGCAACAGAGGGACACAGTAGTGGGTCAACCAAGCCACTGACGTGTGGCCACGGCAGCCATGTACACATGGCCAGCACCCCTCCTTGACACAGGTGTGCCAGCCACCCTGTGCAGGCACCATGGAAGCTGTATGTCACCAGCATGCGGCAAGAACACAAGTGACAGACAATGGAGCACATCCCCTGCAACAGACACAAGCAACAGCATGGAGGTGGGACAACAACAGTGGAGGCCACAGTGCCACCCAAGGCAGACATGCACCACACCAGTGACAGGAGGCAACCCGGCATTGTGCTGAGTACAGTGGCTGTCCAGCATGGACAGCCACCACTGACATGTTAGTAGACCGTGCAGTTCACAGACATGCAAGGATGTCAGCTGCACAGGCCATGAATGGTCTGACAGGAGTGCCATGGACACAGTGCATGCACCGAGCACCACTGCACACAGTCATCCAGTGCACAGGGAACAACACACAAACCACAGACAGTGACTGATAGCTACGCCCCTATGGACACACACACACACACACACACGCACACACACTCCCATGCCTGCACCACCCCTGATGCCATACACACCACTGCAGCTGAGCACCTGTAGCCCACTGCAATTCAGAGACCACCACTGTAGGCATAACAAAACAAATGCATATTTCTCAAAGTTACAAAACAACTATTTACAGCTATGTACACATGGGGGGGTGAGGGCCACAAACCAGGTGGGGGTGGGTAAGGGGCAGCGGTGAACAAATGGGAGAAGGAAGAAGGGGTGTGAGGGTGGGTCCAGGGGGGGTAGGGTGTATCCTGGGGCATGGAGGTCTTAGTGGCCGCCCTGCTTCCCGCTCCTGTGGTGCCTCCTGCTTCTCCGCCTCCAGACACCGTGCTGGTCCAACCTCTGCAGTACCTCCAATGATGCCCTCACAAACTGGAGTAGCTCCTGCACGACTCTCTCCAGCCGCATCATCCACCGTCCACCTAGGACAAGGGAGCAGAGTCAATAAGTGTGATTGTCCATCCCGTTGCAGCCCACCCATTGTGCATGGCATACAGCCATGGGACATGCCCCTGTGATGGTGTGTGACCACCCACAGTGATCGTGTCCACATGACCTGCCTACCAGGTGCACCCAGCCATGCGGACCGCTGCACACACCCACCGCCCAAGTCCCGCACAGCACCACCGTGGCTGTACAGTGACATAGCTATGTGGTGTGAAGGCAGTGGCACAGCCATGTACCCAGTGCACGCATGGACCATCAGCGATGCACACCCACACATGCAGTGCCTCTGGACAGTGCTGACTGCACTGTGTGGCATTCACGTCACTGGTGTCAATGGATGGTGGTCATGCCCCGCCACCTGCCCTGCAACACAGCATGCAGAGAATATCCTGGAAGAAAGGCACTCACCATCATCGGCCTGATCCTGGTGCTGTAGTCCTCTTCTACCATCTTCCCCTGGCTGTTGAACATCTCTACCACCCACACCTTGGTGTCAGTCCTGTCTGGCTCGGCACCTCTCATCAGGACCTAGGGTGCATAAATGGAGAGGGGATTATCAGTACAATCCAGTATCAAAGACCCCCCACCCCCGGGTGTGTGCGATCCCGCTCATCCCAGCCATACCAAAACCTCCCCAACACCACCTCCACCACCAACACCACCAACACCACTGCCCACACTGGACAGCCCACCCCCCCATGTGGTGAACACATGCCCACCGTGATACCCGTACTGATGCAACCAGTGTATGGATGGGTCACCTACCTGATCGTGGCACTGCGCCTCTCCTGGCACATGCCTGCAGGTGGGCAAGCCTGTCCGGGTCCCTGTGCTGGAGGTCCCCATATCGGTGGCTATACTGCTCAGCCATGCACCCAATTCCTGTGGTTTCCTCCAGCACAACCACCACCTCCTCCCATACTGCACTCCTGGCCCTGTCCACCAGTGCATCTACAAAAAGTGCCCCAGCATGGGGCTCTACTATGGCCACCAAATTGGCCAGCTCCACCTGGCACCAAACAGCAGCCCTCCTTCTTGCCATCTCTGAAGCTGGTTGGAGTCAAAATGGTGCTCAGTAGCGTGGTCCGTCATGTGCAGATGCTGTGCGGTACAGTGCTGCCATTCCCTATCATGCTGTCACTGAACAGCGCGATAGTGGTGCACCCATGTGGGCACATGGTGCCTAGGGGGCAAAGGTCGGGAACAGGGTCAAGGGTCTCTCATGCATGGACCGCCACAGTGAGATTGGTACTCACTGTGTGTAGCCTGATTGGGTGCCTGAGTGAGGCGCTCTGTAGTGGCCTACCATGCTGTGGCTCCATGGCACCTACAGCACCCCAGTGCAAGAGTGTCATATATGTGAACAGTGCAGTAGCACCACTGGCACAATGGTGGCCGTGTCCTGCACTGCCTTCCATGCACAGCATGTCAACAGAGTGGCAGGCGTTGGTGTCAGCACCCTGGGCATGCACCGTTTGGTGTCCACTGCACACGTCACAGAACTGCACCCTTGCCTGAGCACATTCAACACAATTGCGCAAGGCACAACAGCGTGATATTCAGCTGGCATATGCAAATCCACTCATCAGCAATTCAATGGTGCAGATACTGCATTAGCATCCACTTAAAATTGTGCCTTGCCTCATTTGCATGCATTGCACTATATAAATGCGACATTGGGCTGCAGAGGCTCTGGTATTGCAGTCTATTGTGGTGAGTTGCATGCTGTTTGGGAGTGTGGACTGTGGTGCATGGGAGATACATGGGACTGCACAGTCAGAGGTAACACCTGTCATTCCCACAGGATCAATGATGAGCGATTGTGAGGTGGAGGAGGAGGAACAAAGACGTGGAAGAAAGAGGAGGCCAAACTTCACCAAGGCAGAAACAGATGCCCTGTTTGAGGCCTACCTTGACCAGGAGCCGCTGATCAGTGGACAGCGGGGAACACCACAGGCCCATGCTATGCATGGGGAGAGGTGACACCTGCTGTCAACCAGCATGGCAGCCACCAGTGGTCTGTGCAGGAGTGCAAGAAGAAGGTAGGCATGAACAGGAGGAGGGTTTAGGATAAGGTAGCTGCCATCAGGGCAGCATGGGCTGAGACCGGTGGAGACAGCCGGCTGTGTAACACCTGACCCCACAGAAAGAGTGGGTTGCTGACAGCATGCGTCATTGTGCCATTGAGAGTGTTCCAGGTGGTGGATTCCAGATGGGTGGTAGCCCGTCACTGCATGGTAGGTCCTGATCTGTCACTGTGGGGGGATGCCACAGGGTAGGGCAGATACATTAATACTACTGTGTTCCCTTACAGCTCCTGAGCATCTACATGGGTCAGCGGTGGTGGGCTCATCCACTGAGGGCAATACCCTGGACACAGAGGAGGGCCCATCCACCTCCACAGGTGTCTGAGGGTCAGGATGACAGTGGGCCCACCTGACTGTCCGGACTGATGGTGGAACAGGTGCGGAGGAGGCCCTGCCCATGTCCCAGCGTGCCAGCGTCCATGGATGCCAGCATGCTGAGACTCAGACTGGTGCCGGATCCATCACTGATGATGATGGAGCTAACATCATGGACAGGGTCACTGGTCTGCTCCTGGCAGGGATGGACTGGCTGCGGGAGGATGTTACCGCCGTCATTGACAGGCAGACACAGGCAATCACAGCTGTCATGGCCACAATGGGCACACAGTTATTTGCCCATGCGTCGCAGACACCGTGCAGTGCAATGTCCACCCCCTGTTCCTGGTGTCATGCGACACCCTCCTTGTCGACACCGGGTTCAGCTGTGGGCATACCGAGCATGCCTGGTGCAGGCATGTTCTGTGAGCTGCAGACCCCTGCTCAGAACCCCCGGAGGACAGTCAGTGCAACCCCATGAGGCCATTGGTCAGCCTGTCACTGCCAGTGGGTCTCGGCAGGGCCACCCACACATCCATGGTGGCCATGGCACAGTGCCGCATGACTGATCTGTCTCCCAATATGGCTACCGTCTGATGCTGCCATGTGTGCAGTGTGTTGTTCAACATGCAATGCATGGGTGGGGTACCCAGCCCTGCACACACACATTCCATCTGCACACCCTCCCAGCTGCTGGCCACTGTGGTGTGTGCATGATGATGCCTGCATTGTGCTGTCTGCCACTGTGCAATGGTGCCCAGCGTCTGACACATGCACAATGACAGGCACTGGGCATGGTGGTCTGTGGACGTGTGTGTGGCTAGGGGTGGTGATTGGGGTCGGCGTGCCTCCTACCCTTTGTGCATGTCTTGTGGGGGGGTGTGTGTGTGTGTGACCACATGCCATGTTAGACCTTGCCCATCCCTGACATCATGTGCAGTGCCATGCTTAGCCAATTCCCTTTATGACATGCACCCCTGGGGTTTGTCCATGTGTGTTTGTGGGTTGTGCCCTTGCCATTGGTGGTTGAACATGGCCCCATGACTTGCCTGGGTTGGTTGAAGTGCTCCTCTGTGATGGTGTCCTGGTGCAGCTGTGCCATCTGGATCAGTCAGGGGTCCCTTCAACCAAGGGGGGGCTGCCCATCCCCATCTGCACCAGTGTCTTTATCATCCCCATCGCTGTCCCCATCTTTGACCTGTACAACTATCCCACAGTCGTTGGCCATGTTGTGCAGGATGCATCAGGCCAGGAATAGCCCGCAGGCTTTTGAGGGGCTGTACTGTAGGGCACCACCAGGTGTGTCCAGGCAACAGAAATGTGCCTTCAGCATCCCGAACACCCGCTCAATGACATTGCATGTGGTGGCATGTGCCTCATTGTAGTGTTACTGCGATGGGGTCGCAGGCCACTGGTATGGTGTGAGCAGCCAGGGACAGAGTGGGTATCCACTGTCACCTGTGTGTAGAGGGTGGATATTAGTTTGGTGATCAGCGTCGCCCTGCCATGGGCCATCTAGGCCAGTACCCATGTCACCTCTGACTATGCCCCTCCCAAGATCCATGTCTTTCTTCGTGATTTGCATACTCACCCACTAGGTGACCAATGGGGATGTACCCACTCTTGAACCTGTGGCACAGCGTGGACTGGTGCCAGATGAAGGCATCATGTGCTCCCCCAGGGTGCGTGGCACAGACATTGGTTATGCGCCCCCTAGCATCGCACACCACCTGGCAGTTGATGCTTGTGTAGCCCTTCTGATTTATGTATGCTGTACCTTCGGGGCCAGGTGGTGTGCGGCTGGCTACATGGGTGCAGTCAATGGCCCCGAGCATGCCAGGTGTATGTGCTACCCTGTGGAACTCTTGTATGTGTGTTGTGCACTCCACCGGTGTGCTGGGGAAATAGATGTACTCCGCAGCATGTGGCAGCAGTGTGCTGAGGAATTGTGTGAGTAGGCGTGATGCGGCCGACTGGGTTATGCTTGTTGTGTCCCTTGTTGTTCTCTGGAAGGTACTTGTGGTGAGCAGGCACATGACAGCTGTCACTTTTGTCTCCACTGACAGAGCATGGCTCCATCATGTGGGTGCCTGCATCACATCACTGCACAGCTCACAGAGCCACCTCTGGATCACCCAGTTCAGGTGGTACCAGCCCACTATCTCGGTGTCACTGTACAGCTCGAAGCTGGTGCGGGCTCAGTACTGCCTGTTGGAGGCATTCCGCCGACTGGCCCTTCCACGGGTGTGCACCCCCTGCTGCCTGCCTTCTCACACCCCTCATTACTGCCTCCATCTGAATGGTGGCACTAGCCATGTCCCTGGCTTGTGTTACCCCCCCGGCAGCTGTATTCCCATTCTCCCCGCTGTCCTTTCTGCTACTCCCCCTGCACCGGGAACACCTCCCAGAATTGGATGTCCTGCCCACTGTCAGTGCTCTCAGTCCAATGTGGCACTTCCCCTTTCCTCCTGCACAGTAGCACAGGCTCCCCACTCCTTCCCTGTTTCTGGTGGTTTCCAGGTGCTCTGTACTGCTCCTGCCCTGCCTTGCTTACTGCTACTGTGTACCTGGTTGCTGTCAGCTCGCTCCCAAATCTGTCTTTCCTGTAGCATTCTTGCACCTCTCTCTTGTTCCTTTTTATTTTGGATCATTTCCGCTATCGTGCAACTTCTGTTTGCTCCCCATTGTGCATGGCGCATTCTGCTGAATATTGCACTGCACCATTTATTCATGGTTCCTCTCCCTTCAGTTGCGCATGCATTCATTACCATTGCGCTCTTGCGCATTGCGATTTGGGGGGTGCAGCTGCCTCCTGCTGAATATCGTGAAATGGCACATTTTCAGACTTGCACATGGTGCAACCCTTTTGAATATCTGGGCCTTGGATAACACAAATAGTAAAAAGCTTAACCCAGAGCATATGGATACCACTACTATTGATACAAATAATACTAACAATAAAAATTTAACTTATGCAAGCTTGTGTTAAAAACCAGATGAGCAGGCTAAAAGAAGACACACATTAAGACTGAGGTATTTAGGGGGTATGGACCCCCCCAACCATTTTTTTTGTGGGGGAAAGTTTTAATTAAACAAGCTTTGTTTTTATTTCCTGCCGATGTATATGACCTGATACATATTCCGGGTGAAAAGTACTTTTGATAGAAGTTTCAGATCAACATTACTACTGGACTGTTTCTGGACTATGTTTTCATCACTGAAGAATACTCCCTTATGGATCCCCTGCCAAGCGACCCCCTAACAAAGCCAACATTCAAAACGGTTACAATTTTATTCAAGAATGAGGGGGTCAATATCTCAGACATAACATACTGGCAAAAAAAGAGGTGTGATATTCAAGGAACCCCAGACCCCATAATTGACGGGGAAGGATTCTGGACAGGGGGCTGGAAACTCAGGGATAACTAAGACAAAATGATTCAAGCATACAACGCATTCCCAATTGTTTCTACTTAGGAAGGGATAAAAGTATTCTTTTCTGTCAAGACCAGCCCAGATCATGCTATAAAGGCAGATCTCCCAGATACCTCAGTAATAATTGTGAAGTGCTAAAATGTGCACTGTGTGGTGCTATAGGACACTCAGAGTTTCACTACACTTTCATACCTAAGTACAACCATTGTGAGGAAGAAGGCCATACATTCTTTACTTGCCCATTGGCTGCCCATAACATATCCAATGCTGACTGCAGAGAACAATATTTTTACATTAATAAGGCAGCCAAAGTGGCCCAAGCACAACATCCTAAGACATCTGATTTCCCCACACAAAATGAGAATGAACGCCCAGCCCCACCAGTGCCCCCTGAAACTACAGGGGATATGACCCTGTGATAATACCCCTTAAAAGTGATCCAACCTCCCTGGAGCCAGTGCCAACATCAAGCAGTTCAAAACAAAGTAATGACAACAAGGATGAAAACATGTTCCCCCACCCCATTCCAGAGAATGACAACTTCCAGATGGTACAGAAAGGGAAAAAGCAACAAAAAATAGAGAACACCCCAAAGCAAGTACAAATAACATTACATAATACATTTCCATCCCTGCAATATGGAGTGCCATGGACATAGAGGAAAAATCAGACACAGCATCTATACGCTCCTCACAAAAAGACTGTACCTCAGAGGGGGAAGAACAACAACAAGAAACTAAAAAACAAACCTTAAAGGAAAAGTTGGGGAACTAGATCAGGGTTCAAAAGGGTAACATAAATGTAAAAATGAAATCAGAAAGATATGAACTGTCAGTAGCTTCACTGAATGTAAATAGAATAAAATCAGAAAGAAAAAAGAAAACTACTGATACGTTATTTGAAAATTGTCAATATGATATTGTGTTTTTTTTTTTCTGTACACAAGAATATGTTCCACTTATGAAATACAGATGCCAAGTGCTGAATGGATATGGGGCTACACACACTGGTCAATAAGGAAGGACCTGTGTTATGGGGTGGAAATTTGTGGAAATAACCACAAAGTAATGATTTCACACGCAGTGGAGATATATATATAGTATGCAAAAAACTTTGTTAATGCATCAGTTAGGGTTCTTCTACAGCGAAAAAAGTGATGAAATTCGATTTTAGGGTTCCCACTCCTTGCACCCCACCCCGCCTGTCCCCACCAACAGGCATCTGGGTGTGCGTTGGGGTCATTGGCCCTAACTCTCACCCCTTCCCATATGTAAACAAGCTGAGGTGGTGCAGTATAGGAAAATGGGGTGAGAGTTAGGGCCAAGGACTTCAACGCACACCCTGATGCCTGTTGGTGGGGGCAGGCTGGGGTAGGGTACAAGGGGTGGGAACCCTAAAATCAAATTTCCTCACTTTTTTCACTGTAGAAGAACCCTAACTGATGCATTAATGAAGTTTTTTTTGCATAGAATTTCCTTAATTTTTAAGAAAGAATAGAAAAGTAGAAAGTTGCAGGGCCCTGTGCTCCCACCAACTTGTAAATGTCAGGCCACATTACACACCCAATGACTAAAAGGTACATTCACAACGGCAAGGCCAGCCACCAAACAATTGTTAATCTAGTACAACAATAGAAAATGCTGTCCACAAAACATTAACTGCGCCACACAATATGTCTGCAAAAAATGTATAGTCTGACACGAAAACACCTCTATTAACATGTACAGGACATGCCGTCGACACACTCTAAATTTCAAGTAAAAAGACCAACCCGTGTCCAAGATATGAGATGTCAAAATTTTTAATTTTCATTCATCAGAGTAGTACAGTTCCACACCTGTTGACATCTTACACACAACAACTGAAAACTACATCCATGACACTAAGGCAAGGTATCCTATCAATTTCAAGCTACCACCACAAGCAAAACACTGTCCACAGAACGTAAACTGCACCACGCCATATCTGCATCAAAAAAATATTTTCTGAAATGGAAATACTGTAATTTGCATTCACAAGGCATGCTGTCAATACCCTCCAAATTTCAAGTGAAAAGACCAAACCGTGTCCAAGATATAATATTTTAACGTATGAAATTTTTATTCATCAGACTGGCACAGTTCCACACCTGTTGACATTTAACATGCACAACACAACATGTAAAGTGTGTCATGCAATATTTTCACAAAAAAAAATTTTCTCCAACACATAAACACCATAATTCACACCTACAGGACATTCTGTAAACACCCTCCAAATTTCAAGTGAAAAGTACAAACAGTTTCCGAGTTATTAAATCTTAACGTTTGGTAAAATTTCCCTACCTATTCCATTATAAAAAAATCTGGCCATCTAGTGCTGTCCTCACAATCAAAGATGGCACTCAAAGAATTTTCAGGCTCGCGATCAAAGAATTTGCAGGCTCACGAACAAAGAATTAAAACTTTAATAATTTAAAAAATTGAAAGAATTACGGTAAACCATCACCATGGTTCAACAGAATGAAGCTCCCTGAGCAAAACCCACCATCATTTGACTTCCTAGCACACCCCTGGGCTGAGAAAATTGATTTTTTAATCTGGCCATCTCATCCTACCCTCCCGATGCACGAACACGATCAAAGAATCTCTCAATCAAAGAATTAGTAGGCTCACGATCAAAGAATTTGCATGGTCATAACCAAAGAATAAAAACTAATGTAATTTACAAAATTGACACAATTGCAGTAATCCACCACCACGGTTCGTCAGAACGAAGCCCCCTAAGTAAAACCCACCCTCATTTGTCTTGCTAGGACCCCCTGAGCTGAGAAAATGTATTTTTTTATCTGGCCATCTCATCCCTCGCTCATGATGCATGATCGCGATTGAAGAATCTCGTGATCAAAAAATGTGCATGCTGGCGGTCAAAGAAATTTCTTGCTCATGAACAAAGAGAGAGGGACGAGATGGACAGATTTTGAAATCAATTTCTGTAGCCCAGGGGTGCTCTATTACGTAAAATAAGGGTGGGTTTTGCTCAAGGGGCTTCCCTCTTCCTCACCTGAATTAAAAATTATACTTTTTATTATCCCTGGTAGTCTAGCAGCCCCTCTCCCCATCATAGGAATGTACATAATGATGGATGTTATCCCTGGTAGTCTAGTGGCCCCCTGAATGAGTATCCTATTAATATCTTTCTTTATTATCCATGGTAGTCTAGTGGCCCCCCATGTCTCTTTATGCACATTTTTGTAATAATTATATCCCTGTTAGTCTAGTGCCCCCCCACCCGTGATCTGTAGTTCTTAATAATTAGTATTCCTATCCCTGGTAGTCTAGTGGTCCTCCCTCCCATTATAATAAAATTTACTTCTATTTAGCAATACCTGGTAGTCTAGTAGACCCCCATCATGACAGCCCACAGCAGTCCTCCTATCTTTCGCAGCTAAGGATTAGCACAGCTCACCTATCAACTCCATGGTTGTGTCATTGACTGTGTGTATGAGGAGCTGCAATTGAAAGAGATGCTAGGAAATAATTTCCGAGTGCCTCTTTCAATTGCCTCTGGTATTATACACAGTCGGTGGCTAGTCCTGCAGGTGAAAGGTGGGCTGTGCCAGTTGCTGGCTGGGGAAGGGTGGGGGGTGCTGGGTGGGCTGTCACACACATATCTATGGCAATGTATGAAAGCATATGGGATTCTGAAAACATTCATTTCATGGCTCCAACTCTGTTACAAACATACATCAGTGTCTCCATATAGCAATGGTTGGATAGGTAATTATTGCCATATCTGGAATGGAGTAAGACAAGGGTGCCCCCTTAGTCCTTTATTATATATTTTATCATTAGACCTGTTAATGTAAACTTTAAACACTTCCCCAATATTACAGGATTATCAGAAACTACTCACGACATGGAAATAAAAACACTGATATTTGCAGATGACATCTGTTCAATACTAGCAGATGCACAATCTGGAATTCAAGCTAAAACAATACTACAACAATGTTTCACAAATGACATAATTTTAAAGAGCTGCTGATGCCTCAAAGAAAACTTTGAATAATACAATATGTATTCAATAGACTTCTCCTCCCCATTACTTATTACTGAGAAATTTGCATGGAAACATGTTCTATATCCCTTAGAGTTATATGCCTCTTTGGCTTACTCCCTACTTCATGTCATAGTCCTCTGTTGTGACATCACAATCTGTTGCCATGGGAATAATTGTGATGTCACACAAGTAGAGCATTATGACCTCAGGTAGGGAGAAAGCAATAGGTATAGATGAACTCTTCAGGAGCAAAGATCCTATTTTCATGCAAATGGACTCAGAAATAAATAATGGAGATGAGAACTACAGAACTAATGTGAAATACAAGCTGAACTGTGTCTAAATGTGTTTTGCTACAGTCGTCCAAATGGCATCAGCTGCTCTTTAAATAACTATCAAAAATGCCATTGTGTAGAGGTAAGCCCTAGAAATTTGAATATCGCAAATCTAATAGGAATACATATTAAAGAGGAACAATATAACATTTTAGGAATATACTTTAGAATAGGAGATTTAGCCCAGATCAAGTGGGAGAACACATTGAATATTACTCTGGAGAAAATCACCCAGTGGAACAAATGGCACATGAGCAAAAAAAAAAAAATACATGATAAAAACATACCTTATTCCTATATTCTTACATCTGTTATAGCTCTCTCCCTCCAAAAAAATCCAGAAACAAAACTCTACAGTTGTTGTTCCAGTGTGTGTGGGGTAGCAGACTGAATCCAATTAAAAGAGGAATCACATATCTAGAAGTATCAAAATGGGGGCCTCAATATGATAAATCCTTTAGGGGGGGTTTCACAGTATTTTTCTCTACCTCATTGTTAAACCGGCTATAACTGAAACCCAAACATTATGGACTCTGTGGGTTCAGGCTCAGATTGACTCCATTACACAAGATTGGTCACCAAATTCTACAATTCCTAAACAAAACAAACTTGCAGGACTGCCTTTATATTGTCAAAACGGTTTCGGGAAACTCAAACAATGACATATTCGAAAACAATTTATTATCACAACTATAACGAAAGGATTTTATGACACAGTAATAGCAAATCATTTCCAGAAGATATCATCTTTTTTAGGAAGGCCACTTCGTGAAAAAAACTGACAAGCCAATTGCTTATTGACTCCAGAATCCCCACAAAATGTGGGAAGTCATGTTGTTATGTACACACGTCACACTAAACATAAAAATTTACTTAAAGCACAAGGATAGAAGTGAAATGTATTGCCCCAGAGACTCTTGCCAGGATGCTTTATAAACAATGGAACATCTGTATTATGAATGCCCATTTATTCACAATTTATCAGTGCTGATTAAAAATAAATGGAAACAATTTCTGTTTTATACGGTTTCCCCAGAATCACCTTTTCCTAGGCATCCTTGCTATTTGGGGAACAGCTCACAAAAATAACACTATTCATGTAATATTAACATGCTTTAAATATTGGATCTGGCAAGCAAGGTATATATTAACACTACAACAACTAGGCATACACCAAGAGCAACTTTTGCAATCTATTATATATAGTAGCAAAAAAAAATACAGGACCAAGAAAGACGTGAACACACACGTAAAACATTCAGAATGGTGGGGGATCTTTTATTGGTTGTGATAACAGAAATTTAAACGAAATGAACCATGGAGTATTTCAAGCAATTTGCTTTCCTTTATTTATATAGGTACTAATCCGTTGGATTTATTGCACCACCATTGGTGCAAGAGGTAGACAAGAAGTGCAGGAACTCAGGCTTTGGCAAATATGAAATGCAGAATGAAGATCCTCAATCTGAAGGATAGCTGTGTGAAGACGCATCTATCTGTTTAGACACTAGTAGATTCTCTTAGAGATACTGAAGTATTTTTAAGAAAATAGTACTTCTGTACAAGTCAAATGTTGTTATGGAAACCCTGATTTCAGGTCACAGGTCCAGAAACTGTCATTATGTTGCTGGTTTAAGAGTTTCACTTCCAGTGTCATCGGGAAGAAGCACAGGAACTCTGTTCCTGCTGCAAAAAAGGTACAGGAACTGAGTTCCTGTGTGTTTCTGTTCACTTTCATCACTGTGTACCACATTTAAATGTATTTTTTTCTGTATATAGATGTACTTATTTTCAGTCAATAAATTAAATTCCCCTACTCCTTTTGAGAAGTGCTATGGGATCGTTTACGTCCTCATGAACTACCACCAGAACAGGCAGATAGGAGCTTGGTTTAATGTCTAATCTGAAAGACAGCACCTCAGAAGTGCAGCATCCCCCTCATGATGCACTACAGTGTCAATAATGGGATTTTACCCAAGTGCACAGTGTGGGGCATGAACCCACAACCTTCCACTCTTTCGGCCTTGGTGGTGAGTGAGCAACCTGCTGAGCCACTGACAGATTTTGAGGTGAAAGTGATGTCTCTCATCCACTGTGTTCATCTAAGGCCTTAAAAAATGATTACTGGAAATGTGGTGAAAAAAATGTTAGAAAACAGCTGAGATATGAGTAATAGTTGTTTTTTCGTACAAAGTAAAAATCTGTATTGTCATGAGCTAGTATTCTTCTATTGCAGTTAGTGGTGACCAAAGAATTCTTTGTTCAAACATAAAAATTGTTATCCAGTACTAAAAATACATTTGTATGTGGAAAGAATTCTTTCTTTGCAGTTTCTTGCGAACAAAGAATTCGCAGCTCACAGCAATAAAATCACAATACCTGCTAAGCTGGCAACCTAAGATTTTCGTGGTGCCACACAAAAAGTATTTCTGGGTCATTTTTTGTCAAACAAACCCCAGAATCTATCTAAGCAGTCTCTGTTTACTTTAGTTCAGGTGTTTGTGTTTCAAAAATGCATAATTTACATGTTTTTCTACAAATTTTTCCCCAAAGCTAAAGAATAAGGTGGTGATACTCATCACCATAAAATGTTTTCTAGCAAATATAAAAACAATATTCTCAGGAGAATAACATAGACTCATGAACATAAATTCTTTGTTTACTCCAGGCAGTTATACTGAAAACCATACTGAGCATGCTCATAAGCCAAATTCTAAAACCTTATAACTTGAGAAATGATTGACATTTTTTCACAAAACCTTAGAAAGACACACACTTGGGCAAAGACCCTTCCCCTCTGAACTTTTCCAAACAAAATTCTAAACCATGTTTGCTTCATAGGTGAGAAAAAATGGCAAAACAAGTGCCATTTGAAAGGCTTTTTAAATTTCTGGATCTCGAATATGGATGAGTGGCAATCATGAAACTTATCAAGTCTTAAGAACTTGCTACCTGGACTGCATATGCAAAATTTCATGCAATGTTGTTGAAAGGTGGAAAAGTTATTAAGGTGCAAACATTTGGGTTTAACATTAAACAGCCTGCTCAACCCTAACTATACAGGCCCTATATCTCCTGTATAATAAAAAACAGCTATCCCGGAAATCCTACTGAGTAGGAATGCGACTCGAACCCTAAAATTTTCTATCAAGTTCTACCTGTTCTACCAGTGAAAACAAGAAGAACCAGGTTTTACCTTTTTCATGGCACACAAGTGCCTCCCCCCCTGCTGATAGCCAGTTGTCAGTCAATGTACAATTAAATTTCCTGGTACCTAGTGCCCCCCCATAGCTAGCCAATCACTGGTCCAATGTATAATTATTAAATTCCCTGGTGTCTAGTGGTTCCTTCCTGTTGAGAGCTGATCACTGACCTGATGTATAATGAAATTCCCTGGTGACTAATGCCCCCAATAGCCAATCACCAGAAAATTGTATAATTAAATTTCCTGGTGTCTAGTGGTCCCTCCCACCGATTGCCAGCTGATGCAAAGTTATATTCCTGCTGTCTAGTTGTCCCCCCACTAATCACCTGTCCAATGTACAATTAATTAATTCCCTTGTGTCTAATGCCCCCACCCTGACCCTGAGTGACCGCACAACCTCCTCTCCATGACACTGGCTGCCCGACTGAGCTGTCAGTGAATGAACGCATACTTGAACAAGTGCACACTCATTCATTGATGAGCCACTTTGAGCTCTGTAGGGATGCAGACTGGAGCAGAGGATTGTATGCCCTCATCCCACCCCTTCCCACCCACCCCACCGGATACCAGAGCAAAGCTCCAATCTTGTCTCTGCCCCTGACAGAGCTCAATGAATGGGCTTAGTCAGGTGGGTGACATGATGGAGAGGGAGGCTGTGCAGGTCACCTGCTCGGGGTTGGGAAGGGGGGCACTACCTGGACACCAGGGAACTAATGAATTGTACATTGAGCTGGCGATCAGAGGGGGCCACTAGACAACGGGGAATTAATTATATGCTGAGTTGGTGATCGGCTATTGGGGGAGGAACGAGTGAACCAAAATTTACAAAAAACAGCAAAGAGTTCATGGGTGTTCTTGACCCTTCAAACAACTGGGTTTCAACCTTTTTTGTATTAAGGTCAAACTGAACTTACAGCCCTACTACTGAGCATGCTCAGAAGCAACATATTTAAAACCTTATAACTTGGGAATCGCTTGATATTTTTTCACAAAATCTTCAAAAGGCATTTCCTTGGGCTGAGTCATTTCTACCCAGACAATTCAAAAAAACAATTCTAAAGTGCTTTTGGTCTAGATGTCAACTTAAAACAGCCACAAAGTGCATGTTTTAATGTTTTTACACTACCTGGATCTCAGGATCCAGACAAGTGTCATTTACAAAACTTGCCAGATCCTAAGAACATTGCACATGACTGTGCATGCAAATTTCATACAATTTTGTTGAACAGCACCAAAGCTATTAAGGTACTAAAATCAGGGTTTAACATTAATGTGCTTGCTCAACCAATGCTCAGAAGGCAATAATTAAAACCTTATAACTCAAGAATTGATTAATATTTTTTCATGAAATCTTTGAAAGGCACCTCCTTGTGCCATGCCACTTCTACCCTGAAAATATCTAAACAATATTTGCAGTAACTTCCTTATATTGTGATGTCCTGAAAACCCTGATGAAAATAACTGAATTATATTGTTTTTTCCACATGTCACATGTCCTCCTGAATATTCCCTGCTGTATCTGTGCATTTTGGACATTGTCTGTGATTGTTGTTTTTAATGTAACTAACTCCAGGTTGCCCATGAAAAAGGGATGTCTTTCTCAGTGGGCCCATCCAGTAAACAAAATTCAATAAATAAATACATTTTCACTCTAGTCACGAGCAAACAAAATGGCCAAAAAAAGAACAATTCCCTTGGGCAACTGCTCACGTACAGCTTGGATTGGGCTAGCCCATTATACTTGTCCAGGGTTTAATTAGGCACACATACATACAGACACAGAGCGGGCCCCTCCCTTTGGTGCTATCTGCAGCTCTCTTCTCCCCTACTGTGGGGAGAGGCTTCCCTGTAGCAGATACTGCCCACATACTTATAGCCACCCATAAAGTCAGGGCTTCACACTGTCAACTTCACAGCTGGTGTCTGTTTTTTTTTTCTCATATCATACAGTAACTGTTTTTTCCTCTGTTTTCTTTTCCTGGACCGATACCTCTCCATTCATCCTCACCTCAAAGCTATTTGGGGATCCTTCTGTTGTCCTTAGGTCAACCTCATGGAATGCTACACATTATGTCATCCAGGGCACTAGAGAACAGGGTCCCCCAGCATGGATGAGGGCAGGTAAGCCCTCTGCACTTTCTCATTTGCTTCCTCAGTATAGGCAGGTACTAGCCTCGGCAGTTGTCCATTTTGAGTAGAAGCAGGAAGTATAATCTATGGGGTATGGGTCGAAAGAGTAGGATCCCCCTTTTTTCTCCTGGGTGGGTCCAATTACATCCCTGATTTCCTACCATCTTGCTAAGTATCACACTGGCTTGATAGCATATGCTGATGGGAGACATACTTGGGTAGATGGCGCGGTGTACCTTTTCTGACTGTGCCCCAGGCTTCTCTCTTCTTTTTCCAAATGGAGTGCTGATTTCACACTCTGTGGACATGGAGATGGATACAAATGGGACTAGGAGGGAGAGGGGGTTAACGTACACTTTTGCTTAATTCTACCAGACATTAGGGTTTCCCAGTTTACTAGACCTGGGTTGTATCTAGTTCTACTGTTATTGTTTTTTTATGCATTACTTTCTTTTTTTTAAATATTTTGTTGAGGAAAAACAAAGACATAAAGTTTGATAAACATAACAGTCAATAACCCATAATACAGTAACATCTAATATGGCACACATATTTTCCATAATTTCTTTAAAAGTAAACCAGAAACCAAAATAAGAATACATATTTTGAATGTGTGACACTGAACAACTAACAGATTTCTAAAAGGAGCCAGAGGGAAACAATAAGTGGGGAAACATAGAAACATAGACTTTGACGACAGATAAGGACCGCTTGACCCACCTAGTCTGCCCATTTCATTATGTATTTGATATGCTGCAGATCCCAGTTAACCAACAGCCTATATCTTCCTACGACAACAAGAATTGCCTTATGTCTGTCCCATGCATTCTTGAATTCCCCAACTGTTTTTGACCCCACAACCTCCTCAGAAAGGCCATTCCATGTATCCACCACCCTCTCTGTGAAAAAATACTTCCTCACATTGCCCCTGAGCTGTCCCCCCTCTATCTTCAAACTGTGTCTCCTTGTTCTTGCACATCTCTTTTGCTGAAAGATGTTACCTTCTTGGACTTTGTTGATTCCCTTGAGGTACTTAAACATTTCTATCTTGCCCCCCCACCTTTCCTCAAGGGTCTACATATTAAGTTCCTTTAGTCGCTCTTCGTATGGCTTCTGTTGTAGACCCTGCACCATTTTAGTTGCCCTCCTCTGGACTGCCTCCATCCTGTCTATGTCCTTGCAGAGGTGGGGTCTCCAGAACTGCATGCAGTACTCCAGATGGGGTCTCACCAACTGTGTGTGTACAGAGGGATAACAACTTCCTGTTTTCTATGGGCAATGCCTCTCCCTATACATCCCAGTATCCCCCAGCCATCCCTAGTGCCTTCTCATGTTGCTTGCTAACCTTTAGGTCATCTGATATGACTACCCCCAGGTCCCTTTCCATTTTTGTTTTTGGTACTACCTCCTCCTCCATTGTGTATTCTTCCCCTGGGTTTTTGTTTCCCAGGTGCATAACTTTGCTGTTCTTTGCATTGAATCTAAGCTGCCATTCTTCTGACCAATCTTCCAGCCTTACCAACTCCCTTCTCATCCTTTCCACAACCCCCCTTGTGTATCAACCCTATTGCAGATCTTTGTGTCATATGCAAAGAGGCATACTTCTCCTTCCAGTCCCTCTGCAATGTCACTTATAAAGACATTAAAACTGACTGGACCAAGTACTGAATCCTGTGGTACCCCACTAGTAACCCCCCTTTCTTTGGAGTGGACTCCGTTTACTATTACCCTCCATGTCCTGTTGTCCAACCAATGTTTTACTCAGACTACCACCCATGGACCCACTCTGAGGCTGGCTAATTTGTTTATTAATCTTTTGTGTGGGACTGTGTCAAATGTCTTGCTGAAGTCTTGGTAGGCCATGTCCACAGCCCCTCCCTGGTCTACTACTTTGGTCATCCAGTCAAAGAAATTGATTAGATTCATCTGACATGACCTTTCCGCTGTGAATCCATGTTGCCTTGGGTCCAGTGCCCCACTGGTCACTAGGTGCTCAACAATTCTTTCCTTCAGAAGTGATTTCATCATTTTCCCTACTACTGAGGTCAAACTGACAAGTCTGTAGTTTCCTGCCTTTTTCTTGGTCCCACTTTTGTGGAGAGGAATCATATCCATCCTCCTCCAGTCCTCAGGTACCACACCATCCTTCCATGATTTGTTAAAAAGGGTAGACAGTGATGTCACTAGTTCTCCCCTTAGTGCTTTTAGAATTCTGGGAGTGAATCCCTTCAAGCCCCATTGCTTTGTCCACCTTCAGTTTTAATAGTTCTTTCAGGACCCTTTCTTCTGTGATAGAACTGGTATCGACCCCCCATATCCAGAGTGCTTCTAATGATAGGATTAGGTACCTCCCCCTCCTCGTCTTTTTGAATACTGAGCAGAAGTATTCTTTCAGTATCTCTGCTTTTTCACTGTCCCTCTCTGCCCACCCACTCTCCCCTTTATTAAGTATCACTATCCCTCCCTTTGTCTTTCTTCACTCCATAATGTACCTATAAAAGGATTTATTCCACTTCTTAACCAGCTATCTTTTCCTCAGTTTGGGCCTCTGCTATTCTTACTGCATTCCCCACTTCCTTCTGCTATAACTGGTACAGTTATCTGTCCTTCTCCTTCTGTGTTTCCTTATACTTTCTGAATGCTATCTTTTTCTCCCTGACCTTCCCTGCCACTTCTTTTGAGAACAATAGTGGTTTTTTTTTCTTCTCTCATTTTGATTTGTTTATTAGCTTCACACAAAGGCCTGTTGCCTCTGTGATGGCAGTTTTGATGTTTCCCCATTGTTGTTCCACCCCTCCTTCTTGTCTGTTTGCTAGTGCTTTTCTGAGGCACTCTCCTATTTTGACAGAGTCAGCCCTCCTGAAATCCAATACCCTCACTTTTGTATGACTTGACTCTGTGGCTGAGTTTATTGTAAACTAGGGTTGTCAGAACAGGTTCGGCAAAGATTCGAACCCTCCTCGAACCCTGGTGTTCGAGTTCTAACTTAGAACTCGAACACTAAACGGTTCGCAAAAGGGTTCGAATCACCGCGAGCAGCGAGCGGCGTGGGGTTGAGTAAGCAACGCGAGCAGCGGATCTGTGGGGGTATTTAAAGATGCTCCACAGGAGGAGCGCCATTTGACTGAGGATCATCGAGACAGAGGCAGCAGCAGCAGGCAGCACCAGCAAACTGTAGCAAAGTGGTTAAGCGTCGCTTACTCTTGTCCAGTCGTGGCCACTTCTTCTCCTGTGAGACCGAGAACAAGAAAAAAAGCTAAAAATCGGGGGACTGGGAGTGGGACTAGGGGCCGGTTCAGGACAGAAGGAGGGAATCGGGAGGGATTAATCAAGATTGGGGGAAGGGACTGGGGAATAGGGAGGGATTGATGAGACCAATATCAGGAGGACTGGAGGAGGACTCGGAGAGAGACTAAAAAAAAAAATAAGAAGACTGAAGATTATAAGAACCTTTGTGAATGTGAAATGTGATTATTTGAAACTGCAGCACACTGCACACTTAGCAGCTGCCAGCAACAAGCATACAAGGGGCGCAAAAAAAGGCAAATAAATCTTTCTGAACCCTAGTGTGTGTGTCACAGAGAGAAGCCCAGTGTGTGCCCCTTGACTGCACTGTACTGTACCCTACCCAGTGTGTGTTACAGAGAGAAGCCCAGTGGCCAGTTGTGTGGTGGCATTAACCTTACATGACAGAAACATAGGGGGCCAAAAAAAGGCAAATAAATCTTTCTGAAGTAACCCTAGTGTGTGTGTCACAGAGAGAAGCCCAGTGTGTGCCCCTTGATTGCACTGTACTGTACCCTACCCAGTGTGTGTTACAGAGAGAAGCCCAGTGGCCAGTTGTGTGGTGGCATTAACCTTATATGACAGAAACGTAGAAATATAATTCTCATCCCTGGTTTATGTGAGTGACTTGCCTCCTGTGGTCAGCCCATCACCCTGCTGCTGTGTGCTCTTTGACTGCACTGTACCCTACCCAGTGTGTGTGTGTTACAGAGAGAAGCCCAGTGGCCAGTTGTGTGGTGGCATTAACCTTACATGACAGAAACGTAGAAATATAATTCTCATTCCCTGGGTTGTGAGTGACTCGGCTCCTGTGGTCAGCCCATCACCCTGCTGCTGTGTGCCCCTTGACTGCACTGTACCCTACCCAGTGTGTGTGTTACAGAGAGAAGCCCAGTGGCCAGTTGTGTGGTGGCATTAACCTTACATGACAGAAACGTAGAAATATAATTCTCATTCCTGGGTTGCGATGTGACTCGGTCTCCTGTGGTCAGCCCATCACCCTGCTGCTGTGTGCCCTTTGACTGCACTGTACCCTACCCAGTGTGTGTTACAGAGAGAAGCCAGTGGCCAGTTGTGTGGTGGCATTAACCTTACATGACAGAAACGTAGAAATATAATTCTCATTCCCTGGTTTATGATGTGACCTGCCTCCTGTGGTCAGTCCATCACCCTGCTGCTGTGTGCCCTTTGATTGCTATGTGTATGCCTATGCCCAGCAGCCCAATCATTCTGTAAGCCTTGAACCTGGGATCCTTTAGTTGCAAACTGTCATATTCTTCAATTACTTTCAGTCCACGTATCACAGTGTCACACAACCAAAATAAAATTTTGGAGTTGTAGCCAGCGATTACAGATCACATTGCTTTGTTACACAGGAATTGTTTGGGTGTTGGTGTGTTCACTGCAGTATACTGGACTGGTAGTAGTGGTACTTATTGTCTGTTATGGCTGACACCAACATAGATGAAGCATTTAGTGCTGGTGTTGGAGCAGGTGTTTGGTAGTGGTAATCCTGGTGCTAACAGAAATAACCAAAATGTTTCACGTGATAAAAATTCAACAAACAGCAAAAGACCAACAGTGAAGTGTGGTAAAGGGGACCTTTAAGAAAAGCTGTACAGCTGCTGGGGTCACACGGAGAGGCACCATAAGGTATGCCATTCATGCCGTTAAGATCCCTGTGACTAGCAGCAATAATGCAAGTGACAGTGAGTCCCTCTGACTCAGACAGTAGCTTTGTCTCAGTCCCACACTGTTGTGTCTCGTGACATATCATTACTTCCTCAACAAAGTGAAATGAGCAAGTCTGCTGACAATGAATCAGGTAGTGCACTTGCAAATACATCCAGCACTGTTGGCAATGAAAGGACATATCCATTGAATCCACCACTTCTGTGTTGGCCAGCAATGAAAATCCATCAGAGTCTTCTGTCCACTCTTCTAGCACCAAGGAGCATGTCCCAGGTTCTGTTAGGACAGGTGAAAGACACAAACAGTCTTTAGCTATCTTCCTAGCACTCGAACAAAATCTGTCACATCTGAGGTGTGGAATTATTTCTCAGTCAGTAAAACTGATTCATGCAGAGCAATTTGTTCCTGTGTAAACAGAGTGTAAGCCGTGGTAAAGTTGTGTCATGCCTTGGCACCACAGCTCTTAAACGCCATCTGAAAAAGCATTCGGTTTTGCTTGATCATCCAAAACCAAAACCCATGTCCTCCATCTTCCAGACCGCACGTGAGAAGGGTCAGGATCAGGAATCTGAAATGGATACTGAATTGTCTGAACTTGATGCGGGCAGAACCACTGCCAGCCCTAGGATCACTGTTACCACCAATGCCAGCACCATTAGTACCAGTTGCACATCCAGTGATGGCACTGAATGTATAAGTCCTAGTCCACCATCTCTGCGTCCATCTGCCCATCGAAGCACGGTGTACAATAAACCAGCAAGGACATGTTGCAAACAGCTAACACTGTCTCAGGCATTTGAAAGGAAGAATACCTTTACTAGAAATCATCCAAAGACCCTTCATCTTAATCACCGAATTGGTGAACTGTTAGCCGGAGCCCTTCTCCCATACTCTTTGGTAGATCATGAGTATTTTTGGGAGCTCATGACATTAGCAGAGCCTCGTTACAATGTTCCTCATCGAAGGTACTTTTCCTATGTTGAAATACCAAACATTTATCAGGCTTTAAAAGCGACAGTGATGCTTGCACTTAAAACTGCAGAGGGTGGGGTTATTCATGTCACAACAGATATGTGGACCAGCACTCAAAACATAGATTACACATCCCTTACCGCTCATTGGGTCACGTTTTCTTGTGCTTCTTCAAAAACAAAGACACCCCAAAAGATGGCGCTGCTGCATATAAAGAAGTTTGGGCAAAGTCATACTGCTGCAAACATCTTGCAGGAACTAAATGACCTTCTTGATGAATGGGTTTATTCTCACGGTCTAAAATGTGGCTTCATAGTAAGTGACAATGGAGCCAACATCTTAAAAGCAATACAGGATGGAGGATTTCTGCATGCTTCTTGCTTTGCACACTGCTTACACTTAATTGTCACGGGATTTCTCAGCAACGAAACACAAGTGGATGGTATGATTGCTGTTTGCAAAAAAATTGTGATTCACTTTTCACATTCAACCAAGGCTATACGGACATTGTCCGAACTGCAAAAAAAACACAAGCTGCCCCAGCAAAAGCTGATTCAAAATGTTTCCACTCGTTGGAACTCAACGCTTTATATGCTGCAGCGCCTCTGGAGCAAAAGCAAGCTGTACATGAGTACTGCTCCAGTTACATTATTGAGATGGCATTATGCTGTCTGTGCTGCAGTGGAAATTAATGGAGACAGTGTGCTGTATCCTAGCTCCTTTGAGACAGCTACAAGGGACATGTCTTCTGAAGGTGCATCTGTGAGTCAGGTTATCCCACTCATAATGCTCATTTCACATCATCTTAGTGTTCTAAATCTACAAATAGAAAAAGACAGATCTGAAGAGCAGACAACATGTCGCCTATATCATGGGAATCTCGTAAATAGAATGAGCGAGCGCTTCAAAACCAATGACAAATTAGTTGCAATGACGAAATCAAGACACTACATCCTTGCAACTCTCTTAGATCCCAGGTTCAAGACTATACATCTTCCAAAAACAGATGATATAGAGCAGTACAAATGTATGTTGCTAGATGAGCTGCAGCACTCACAGGAGTCAAACACAGACACGCACAGTACCATCAGGTTGTCATCACCACAACATGCAGGTTCATCTTCACAAAGGGATACAGAACTGGAAAAGTCACCAAACATTAACAGTAGTTGTTCCACAACTGCCACTTCTTCAGCCCTTAGTAGCAAGCTAAATCTGTGGCAAAACCTTTCCCAAATTGCTGCCATACCAGCTGCTTCTGCTGATTCCTCTTCTGAGCGGTCTCTGTCCAACATGGTAGACAGTTACCTGCAAGAACTGCCTATTCCTATTGATGCATGCCCTTTTGAATACTGGAGATCAAAAAAGTCAATTTGGACAGAGCTATATGATGAAGCCTGTAAATATCTTTGTTGTCCTGCAACAAGTGTCTCTTCAGAACGCATGTTTAGTACAGCTGGCAATATTGTGACAGACACCAGAAATAGGTTGCTGCCAGAAAATGTACACACATTAACTTTTATTAAAGTTAATAAGTCAAGATTTTCGTATCCCTACAAGAGTATACAAACTGATCCTGAAGTGATTGATGTTGTGGATGTTGATGGAGATGATGACAACTCAGATGGTGGTGGCTGGTAAATACTGTGCGGGACAGAGTCTCTCTGCACCAAAAAGGAAACTTTTACAGACTGTGATGACTTTGGTTGTCGTCTCTCCTTTCTCGATCTACTACCTTGGACTATATACCCCAAAACTTTCACCATTTCATGGCAAACTGCTTTGTAGCTAGGGTCTAAACTAAAGTCAACAAGTTTTATATACAGGGCAATTTTGACATCAGTGGAACAGGCCCAAATTTGGCATAAAAGGGACACTGTCACGTCAATCCTTTCTGTATCATATTATTTATAGTTAAAATGCAAACATATATTTTGGATTTACCTTCTATGACTTTGTGGTGCATCAGCATGGGCTGGACAGGAGACGGTCTATTTTTCAATTTTAAAGAGGACAAAACAATGAGTTCTAATTGGTAGCTGTTTATTATTTTTCAATTACAGAAATATTAGCCATAAATGAAAATGGATGCTAGTACATGGGTGAGGTTGTGGGTTGGTTTAACATGGGTGTAAGGGTGGCATGGGTGCTACTGCACAGATGAGGGTGGTGGAAGAAAAGTGGAATGGGTGGTGGGGTGAAAGGTGGGTGTTGTTTTAGTTCTTTCATTTACAGATTCGTGATCAGCTGGGGATGGTGAGGAAAAAAATGCTGACAGACCGAACCTACTGTACACATAATATATATTCTTATTAAATACATTGCAAACTGCTGCCACCTAGCACAATTGTCCTGTCCCCTTTAAAAAAAGAATAAAGGAATCAGAAATAAAAGAAAATCTGCATCAGCAGTTTTCACAGAATGTGACGTATCATAGTGTTTTTGCTTTATAAGTAGTGATAATTTGATACATAATGGGGTTGACAGACGCTGTCCTTAAACATCACATGCCAACTGCTGCAGCTACATAAATGTTCCTTAGTATGTGGTGAGGAAACCACTGTTTTATTTATGTGACTGAAATACAGATTTTATTGAAGTATCAGCTGCAAAATGCATCATCTTAGAATTTTTGTATGTATTACTTCAATTTGCCAACAAAAATGTTGGCATATGTATGCATTACCTTAGAAAATTGCATGCATTTTGCCAGCAACAATGACTGGCATATTTTTTATTAAGAACAAAAGACACACATAACACTTCAAAATATACTGTATGGTTTAACTGATAGCATCATAGCAGAACTACGTAGGATAAAACAGTTTAAACAGACAGTGCGACCTTTTTGTCTGTTTAAACTGTTTTGTCCTGCATGATGCTTTCTGTACTGTGATGCTATCAGTTAAAACGCACAATACAGTATATTTTGGAAGTGTTGGTGCTGTGTCTTTGTTCTTGTGCTCAGCTTTCACACAGGCACAACTTAGGATTGGAGCAGCCTTCTTGTGGTTTCTGCAAATATTTTTTTATTCCAATGTCTTGACTGAATATGTTATGACATAATATGTTTTGTAACAGTTCCACATGTTGCTGCTGTAGTACTTGGCTTGACTTTGTTATAAAAGCTTTCTTTTAAACATAGCAACTTTTGATTCACTCATTTAAAACAGAAAGCAGCAAATAGCTGAAATTAGGTAATATCAGTTATTTTTCTCCTAATTCATGACGATGAGTATATATAGCTGAGTACATAAATGGCTAATGTGCCTCTTTCTTTCACTAAGGAACTATGATGCAGCTGCAGCAGGAAAACTTTTAACATATGGGTGGGTGGGTGGGCCTGTTACATATTAAGTTGCTGACTTTAGTAAACAGAAGAAACTATAGATAAACCTAGTTGTATTCCTATCAATGTCACACAAGATAATTTCTCTCCCCTTATTTTGAACAGTTTTCCTTTACATGTATTTTATTACTATCTTCGTTACTGGCAGCACAATAAAAAAATAGGGTTCAAGTTCTAAAAAGTTCTAAAAAAGATTAGAACACTAGAACTTTTTCAAAAGTTCTAGACTAGAACTAGAACCCAGAACTTCAGAGGGTTCTGACAACCCTATTGTAAACCACACTGTTTGGTGGTCACTTGTTCCCAGATGTCTACCCACTTCTATATCTGAGATCCTCTCTCTCTGTCCCTGTTTGAGAGTACCAGGTCTAAGATTGCTCCCTCCCGAGTGGGTTCCAACACTAGCTGTCTGAGGCATGCCCCCTGTAGGGCATCGATAATGGCCCCTTCTCTTGGGGAGTAATACATTTTTAACTACTGTGCATCTAAACATAATAATATTCAGTTTGAATCTGAATCACAAAGGATATATAGATATGCTTGCAGTGTCCTAATAAATGGGACCCAAATAGTATGGTACTTTCTCATGTTGTGGTTAACCAAATGGTTTAGGAACTCCTATTCTGTTAGCTTAGAGAGGGCAGAGATCCAGCCTGATGAGGGGGGAGAAATCTCCATTTGAAGAGTACCTGCCTTTTAGCCTTCAATGCAGCCGGTGGGAGCCAATGTGTGTACTCATGTAGGATGGAGTTATCTGAGAGAGGTCCACATAGCAGCCAAAAGATGGGGTCCTGTTGGACTCTATGTTCCATATCTTTGTTACAGAATGTGAGTACTTGTAACCAATAATTCTCAGGATTTGGGTAGGTCCATAGAATGTGGGGAGAACGTGTCTGTTTGTGGCAGGCATCTCCAGCATGTGTCATTTGACATCAGTCCCATTTTACATAGGACTTCTGGCATTTGATATCATCTATGGAGAATCTTCTTTGAAGAAGCTGGTATCATATATCCATAAACCCTGAGTGTACCCATCTAAGCATCACTCTCCATAGATCATCCAGAATGGATGCTTCTAGCTCAGCTTCCCGGGAAGATTTCTGTCTTTTTCACTGTTAGACAGTGGGGTTCCAACAGAAAGGTATATATCTTGCCTCCCAGTCTAAGTGAGTTGCCCATCCAACTAGAACTGTACAGTGGGAGGTTAGAGGGATCATTGGTTGCCACGAGAGAGTGATACTTTGCAGTGGCATGCCTATCTGAGTTGCAGGTTTTGAAAGGAGTCCAGGTTCCCAGAGTTTGGCTGTTGTAAATTTCCTAGCTTCATTTTTCTTTTGGATGTCCAGGAGCTCCACTAGACAGGCTTGCCCATGATGGTAAGATGAAGGTTGCTCTGTAATGGATCCCCTTTATCGAGGCAGCATGTTTCCCATTTCTGGCCCTTAAGTAGGGTAGTCCGTGTCTGCTTTACAAATGCCTACACAAGCGAGGGCTGAGCATGGCCTCCACTGGGGCATTTCCATTCGGGTATTGTCCATGGTGTGCATCCTTCTGGGCATTGCTTCAATGAGAACAACAATGGGGTAGTCAGTTGGAGGAAGAGTGCAAATGGAGGTTCTACTGTATCCCAGCAGCTTGGCGACATGGTTATAACCACGGAAGGGCTCATCGTCCTTGCTTTCCTGTAGTTTCTGTAGATTTAACCTGAGTTTAGAGCTTTCCAATAAGAAGGAAAGGAAGAGTTTCTCCTGGTTTATTGAGGCAGGTAAGCTGTTTAAACAGAGCAGGAATTTGGGGAAGAACATCATTTTATAGAAACATAAAAACATAGAAGTTGACGGCAGATAAGGACTGCAAGGCCCATTTAGTCTGCCCATTTTTTCCTACCTTATGAATGTGCCACAGGTCTGTGTTCTGTTAATTACCTATCTATTCATACTCATCTGTATTGCTCCCTTATCCCTATCCCATGCCTGTTTTAAGCACTGCACTGTGTTCATATCCACCACTTCCTGAGGTAGGCCGTTGCATGCTTCCACCACCCTTTCTGTGAAAAAGAACTTCCTCACATTAACCCTTAATCGACCTCCTTATAATCTCATGCTGTGTCCTATTGCCCTGCTAGTTTTTACATTCGTTTGCGAGCATGCGCAAGGAACGTCTTGGGAGAATGGAACACTTTGGAGGTGTGCCCCTCCTCTGCAATCCCCTGCTCCATTGAGCAGGCATGGCAGTCCTGCACCAATCGGACACGGTGCTGTGTATGACAGTGGTGGTCTTCTCTTCAAAGAAAACCACCGCTGTCATCACACAGCACCGTGTCACGCCCCCTCATAAATTTTGCTGCCACGCTGGGAGCACACCCCAGCTTGCAAACGCCCTGTCATCTGCCGACGGGGTGCCCAATCCCCGCCGGGCTCCACGGCCCCCAGCCATCCTTCTGCCATGCTGGGAGCCCACCCCAGTGTGGCAAACTTCCCATGTTGTCTTTTTTTTTCCCAAACCTGTAAATTGAAAACGGTCCCACAGCACTTCCCCAGCCCCCTCCCACAACCCGCACCCACCCACTGCACACCAGCCTCCCCACACCCCTCACCCCATACTTACCTCTGGAGCTCAGCCGATGATCATCGGTGGACCGGGAACACATCTGCACCTTCAAAGCCGACGTCAACTGAGGAAATGCTGGTAAGCTGTATAATGGGCTAGATAGGGGTTTTCAACTTATTGCATATCTCAGGCATTTTTGGAATTTTTGCACCAATTTTCAACATGGGGTTTTTGGGACCCCTTCTCATGAATGATGTCACTGTCATGGCGTTATTCGGGCCCGAAGGGTGATTTCGCAGTCATTGCGTGAAATCACCCTTCAGGTCTGAATAACGCCATGACAGTGAATCATTCATGAGAAGGGGTCCCAAAAACCCCATGTTGAAAATTTGGTGCAAAATTCCAAAAAATGACTGTTTTATGAGCGCATGCGATGTAGTTCCTACGCAGGCTCGTAAGTTCATTAATTTTCAATATTTTCACTACAGATTTTCAACATTGCCATTTTACCACACCTCCTTATGAGCAGTACAGCTGTCATTTTTCACATCCTGCTCAAAATGTGTTTCCACCCATGTAGCGCACAATGGCGCAGTCGGTGTGCGAAATCAATGTATGGGACACATTAAGAAAATCACAGTGACACTGTTCATGAGCAGAGGTCTTAAAATGGCTATGATGAAAATTTGGTGAAAAAATTCCTAAAAATGACTGTTTTACAAGCGTGCATTGCGCAGTTCTTACGCCTCGTAGCTCGCTGATTTTTCAATATTGCACTCCAATGACTTCCAAATATCTAAACAGCACATAGAAGCAAGCAACATTCGGCATTGACAAATGCTTGTACTTCTTTGTCACTGATTTTTTAAGCCATGTCCAAGTACCAAATACCACTGCAAATACCTGCAAGCGAACGTTCGGCATTGACAAATGCTTGTCTTATATTGAAACATGTTAGAATCTTTCATCATGTTATTGCCCTTAAGATGTTGGAATGTTTCGATCATATCACCTCTCTCCCTCCTTTGCTTTAGGATATACATGTTGAGCTCTGTTAATCTGTCTTTATATGTTTTCTAATGCAGTCCCTGCACTATTTTGGTTGTCCTTCTCTGGACTGCCTCCATTTTGTTAATGTCCTTGTGCAGGTGTGGCCTCCAGTACGGCATGCAGTAGTCCAGATGGGGCCTAACCAGTGTCTTGTAAAGAGGGATTATTACCTCCCTCTTATGACTTGCAATGCCCCTAGTAATACACCCCAACATCCCTCTAGCCTTACCTACTGCTTGGATGATTTCAGGTCATCAGTGAAGATGATGCCCAAGTCTCTTTCTTCCCTTGTGATTGCCAGCAACTCTCCTCCCAATCTATAGGTGGCTTCAGAGTTTCTCATCCCTATGTGCATGATCTTGCACTTCTTTTTGTTAAACCCCATTTGCCACTCTTCCAACCATTTTGCCAGTTTATCCAGATCTCTTCTCATTCTGCCCACCCTATCTGGATCATCTACTCTGTTGCAGATCTTGGTGTCATTTGCAAACAGACAAACCTTACCCTCCAGTCCATCTGCAACATCACTAATGAAGATATTGAAGAGGACTGGTCCCAGGATTGATCCCTGTGGTACCCCACTAATGACTTTGCATCTCTTCTGACTTTATACCATTTACCAACACTCTCTGTTTTCTGCCTGCTAACCAGTTTGCCACCCAGTTGATCAACTTCTGACCCACCCTAAGCCTACCCAGCTTATTATTCAATCTTCTATGTGGAACAGTATCAAAAGCTTTGCTGAAGTCAAGGTAGGCAACATCAACTGATCTCCCTTGGTCCACCACTCTGGTTACCCAGTCAAAGAAATCTATGGATTAGTTAGGTGTTACACTATCCTTTCCTTAAGAGTGCCTCATAATCTTGCCCACTACTGAGGTAAGACTGACTGGTCTGTAGTTCCCTGCCTCCTCCCTGCAGCCACTCTTGTGGAGCAGGATCACATGAGCCCTTCTCCAGTCTTCTGGGACCTCTTCTGTGTTCAGAGACTCACTAAACAGTTCTGATAATGGTTGTGCTAGTTCCACCCTTAGCTCCTTTAGTACCCTGGGATGTATGCCATCAGGTTCCATTGTCTTGTCCACCCTGAGCTTAGTGAGCTCTTGTAGGACCCTTTCTTTTGTGAAGGGACTAGTGCGCACCTCCCTCCCCCTGTGTTCATGGTGCTGGGCTGTGGGCCCTACACTACCTTCTCCTCAGTAAATATTAAGCAGAAGTATCTATTTTGGATGGATACTTTTCCTTGGTCCTCCTCCACACACTCCCCGTTATCCCCTTTGATCTTCGCAATACCCCCTCTGGACTTTCTCTTTTCACTAATGTACCTATAGGAAGTCTTGTCCCCTTCTTTTACTGTTTGTGCTAGTGTTTCCTCAGTTTGACCTTTGCCTGCTTTACTGTCTTCCCTGCTTTCCTTAGGGAAGTTTGGTATGCCTCCCTATCTTTGTCCCTCTGTGTCCCCTTATACTGTATTTCCTGAAGGCCAGCCTTTTGGCTCTGACCTTTTCTGCTACTGTTTTTGAGAACCAAAGTGGTTTCCCCCTTTTTTTGCTCTTCCTTTTCTCTCTAACACAATGGGATATTGCTTCAAGTATTGCATCCTTAATGCTTGCCCACTTTGCCTATACCCCCTCACCTGTATTTCATCTTCTCAGGGTAAGCTTAACTCTGTTGGCCATCTTATCAAAGTCAGCTCCTCTGAGTCCCATATTTCTGCCTTGGAATGGGATGATTTCGTTCTAGTGGCCAAATTGAACCATATCAAGTGATGGTCATAGGCTGCAGTCTTTCTCTCAAAGGTTACTTCTGAGCTTTTTCCAGCTACAAGAACTTGCATCCAATATTGGTTTAAAATTGTTTAGATGAAGGTTCACCAGGGATTTGAAAAGGCCTGCTGGGAGTCATATGCCTTAGTATGAGATATGGGGGGATTGCCATCTGAGTCCAAGGTGTATTATAAGACCTTTCTGGGTGGACTTCTTCAATGGAAGGACTTCAGTTTTGCTTCAGTTCACCTAGAGTCCTGAGAAATGACTGAATTTAGTAAGAAAAGGCAACAGTTCTGGCAGCGAGGAGACTGGGTTAGAACCAGTAACCAACAAATTGTCTACCTATGCTGGCTTTTCAGTTGGGTGCCTCCATGTCTGGAGTATGTTGGATTTTTCAGAGAAGGGGCTACATTACAATGCAAAACAGCAGAGGCGAGCATGAGCATCCCTGACGGGGGCCTCCGTTGAGTTGTACTACTGCAGAAATGGTGTAATTTGTTAAGTACACATGCTAAGAAGACAGTATAGAGAAGCTGGATCCAGCTTATAAAATTAGGGTGGTGGAACAGAGGCACATCCCTCCAGTTGTACCTCTCCACAATTCCTATGCCATTCTGGCAAAGTGTGGTTCCTCTATGGAGGCACCTACTGTGGAGACCAAGGAGGATGCTGGGAACCTCACAAGGAGACCCACAGGAGGGTGGCGGGGACCCTGCAGGGAAGAAACAACTCCTGGTGGGGGACTCCATTGTTGGGAAGGTAGAACTGGGCAAGGAAGGGAGAGGGAGGTAGGTGCCTGCCTGGCACCATGGCTTGGAGGGACAGGGAGCGAATCCTCAGGATTGCCAGAGCAGCTGCACAGGGAGAGCTGGATGTCATTGTCCACCTAGGGACAAATGACCTAGCTGAGAAAGTTAGAGAAGTGCAGGAAGAGTTTGTGGAGATTGGGGAGGGCCTTAGTCACGTGCTGCGCACGGTAACCTTGGAGGTGCTACCCATCTATGGCATAGGGAGGCTAGGGTGTTCCGTACCATGGGATTCAATCAGTGATTGAAAAACTGGTGTGGAGCTCAGGGATTTGGCTTCATTGGGGACTGGGGGTCCACCTGGAGTGATGCAAGCCTATACTGGCATGATGGGCTGCATCTGTCCGGGAGGGGAACCAGGATCCTAGGTGATAGGTTTAAATGCTTCATTGGCAAGCTTTTAAACTAGCCAAGGAGGGAGGCACTGGAAAGGAGCAGGAAAATCCTAGCCCTCCCCAAACAATCACGGTAGTAAGTGTGGCAAACACCAACATGGAGGTGTCGATAGGGAGAAGGGCAGTGGTAAATGGAGAAAGTGACAAAGGCAAGAAGGACAGGGATGGGGCAAAAGAGGTGAGCCATCAGAAATGGAGGGTAATGAGTACAATGCCCATAGTCTGGGCAACAAGCTCCTTGAGCTGGTGGCCTTAATGGAAGAGGATGCCTGGATATCGTAACAGTCACAGAAACATGGTACACAGAGAACCATGACTGGGATGTTAACATACCAGGGTACATAGCCTACAGGAGAGACAGGCAGGGAGAAGAGGGGGAGTAGCTCTGTGTAAAGGAAGGGATAAAAGCAACTGAACAAAGAGTAAACAGGGAGAGAGGAGGCACTGTGGGTCACCTTTGGAGACTGAAAAGGGCACCACAATCCGCACAAGGGTTGTGTACAGACCCCCATGTCAGGGGAAGGAATGGACAAGGATATGATGGAAGGCATTCTTAGAATGGCAGAGAAAGGGAGATACTGTTGATGGGAGACCTGAATATGCAGATGTTAACTGGAGCACATTTGCTGCAGCCACATCCAAAACAGGGCCATTCTTGGCGCCCTACAGGTGGCAGGCATTAGACAGCTAGTTTCGAACCCACTCGTGAGGGAGCAATCTTAGACCTCGTACTCTTAAGCGGGGGCAGTGAGAGGATTTCAGATCTGAAGTGGGTTACCACCTGGGGACAAGTGACCATCAAACAGTGTGGTTCACGTTAAACTCAGCTACAGAGTCAAGCCATACAAAAGTGAGGGTACTGGACTTTAGGAGGGCTGACTTTGGCAAGATGGAGAGTGCCTCAGAAAAGCACTAGCAAACAGGCTAGAAGGAGGTGTGGAGCAACAATGGGAATTATCAAAACTGCCATCACAGAGGCAACAAGCCTTTGTGTGAAGCAAATAAACAAATCAAATGAAGAAAAGCCACTATGGTTCTCAAGAGAGTGGCTGTGAAAGTCAGGAAGAAAAGATAGCATTCCGGAAGTATAAGGAAACACAGAAGGAGCAGGACAGAGAGCTGTACCAGTTAAGGCAGAAAGAAGCAGGAGGGAAGTCAGAATAGCAAAGGCCCAAACTGAGGAAAAGATAGCCAACTCAGTTAAGAAGGGATAAAACCTTTTATGAGGTACGTCAGCGGCGTAGAAAGACAAAGGGAGGATAGTGAGGCTGAATAGAATGAACAGTGGTGGGCAGAGGGGACAGTGAAAAGCAGGAATACTGAACGAATATTTCTGCTCAGTATTCACAAAACAGGAGGGAAGTGCCTAATCCAATTAACAGAAGCACTCTTGATAGGGTCGATCCCAGTCCTTTCACAGAAGAAAAGGTTCTGCAAGAACTCCTAAAACTGAAGGTGGACAAAGCAATGGGTCCTGATGGAATTCACCCAGAATTCTAAAAGAATTAAGGAAGGAACTAGTGAAACCACTGGCTACTCTTTTAATAAATCATGGGAGGATGGTGGTACCTGAGGACTGGAGGAAAGCGGATGTGATTCCCTTCACAAAGTGGGACCAAGACAGAGGCAGAAAACTGCAGACCTGTCAGTCGACCTCTGTGGTAGGGAAAGTGATGGAGTCACTCTGAAGGAAAAAATAGTTGAGTACCTAGAGGTCAGTGGAGCACAGGATCCAAGGCAGCATGGGTTCACAGCGGGAAGGTCATGTCAGACGAATCTAATAGATTTCTTTGACTGGGTGACCAAAGTAGTAGACCAGGGAGGGGCTGTGGACATGGCCTACCTAGACTTTAGCAAGGCATTTGACACAGTCCCACACAAAAGATTATTAGTCAAAATTAACCAGCCTGGGAGTGGGTCCCAGGGTGGTAGCCTGGGTAAAACATTGGCTGGACAACAGGACACAGAAGGTAATTGTAAATGGAGTCCACTCTGAAGAAAGGGCGGTTACTAGTGGGGTACCGCAGGGTTCAGTATTGGGTCCAGTCCTTTAATGTCTTCATCAGTGACATTGCAGAGGGACTGGAAGGAAAAGTATGCCTTTGCAGATGACACAAAGATCTGCAACAGGGTTGATACACAAGAGGCGTGGAAAGGATGAAAAGGGACTTGCAGGTTGGAGGAATGGTCAGACGTATGGCAGCTAGGATTCAATGCAAAAAGTGCAAAATAATGCACCTGGGAAACAAGAACCCAGGGAAGAATACACAATGGGTGGGAGGTAGTAACAACAACAAAACAGGAAAGGGACCTGGGGTAATCATATCAGATGACCTTAAGGTTAGCAAGCAAATGTGAGAAGGCAGTAGGGGGCTGGGGTATACTGGGATGTATAGGAGAGGCATCAGCAGCAGAAAACAGGAAGTTGTTATCCCTCTGTACAGACAGTTAGTGAGACCCCATCTGGAATACTGTGTCCAGTTCTGGAGACCCCATCTCCTAAGGACATAGACAGGATAGAGGCAGTCCAGAGGAGGACAACTAAAATGGTGCAGGGTCTGCAAGAGGAGCTGTGAGGAGAGACTAAAGGAGCATAATATGTATACCCTTGAGGAAAGAAGGAGAGGGGGACATGATAGAAACTTTCAAGTACCTCAAGGGAATCAACAAAGTCCAAGAGGGTAGCATCTTTCAGAAAAGAGACTTGCAAGAACAAGGGGACACAATTTAAAGATAGAAGGAGGGCAGTTCAGGGGCAATGTGAGGAAGTATTTCACCAGAGAGGGTGGTGGATGCGTGGAACAGCCTTCCTGAGGAAGTTGTGGGGTCTAAAACTGTGGGAGAATTCAAGAATGCATGGGACAGACATAAGGCAATTCTTGTGGGGGGCAGGAAGATATAGGCTGTTGGTTAACTAGGATCTGCAGCCTATCCTGTAGGTAGGGAAATGGGCAGACTAGATGGGCCTAGCGGTCCTTATCTGCCGTCAAAGTCTATGTTTCTATGTTCCTATAGCCCACATGACTTGATAGATGTAATGCTATTCCATGGAATCGAATGATTTTTACATGTCTGCACTTACAAGAAGAGCTGAGGTTTCGCACATAGCTGCAGCCCAGATTAAACTAATGGCAGCATGAAGATTGTCCATTAGAGGTTGTTGAAAGTTATGATTTCTGCCTTAGTAGAACTTCCATGAAATTTCACAGCTTTCACCCATGTATCTGAATTTCCACCTGTGGCAGATTAGAAATCTTCATAATGTGTTTGGGTGAATTTTTGCCCTGTCAGATACTTTCCCTGGTGTCCGACTCCCCCCCTCCCACTGGTCCTTGGACTCACTGATCGTTGACTGATGTTAAAATTTAATTCCATCTTGGCTAGTGGTCCCTTCTCTCATCTGATCACTCACCTCATAGGGTCTATGTAATAATAGCGAACGCCTAAAGGAGATCACTGTAATCTCACAGTCAGAGTGCCGAAAAGATTTTCAGCACTCTGACAACCCCGGTGCACAGGTCAATGGTGCTAGGAGAGTCTTTTAATGCTGTCTGGGGGGGGGGCTGTGCCCCCCCCCACATCCCCCTACTTAAGGATTCTCAACTCCAGGGGGTATGTCGGGGGTGAAAGTATTAAAAAAAATAAAGGTTCAGTCCAGGAGCAATAAATCACACCAGCACCGGACCCAAACCCGGTACATCACCCACCCCAACCACTAGCCAACCCCCAATGCCATGATGCAGCTCGGCCATCCACTGCAGCACCATCCCCTACAGCCCCTCCACCCCCTCTCAGCCCACGCTCGCCGTGCTCGCTCTCCCTGTGCACGTGCATATACCCACATCCTGTCACCCAGTTCGCCCACCCCTTCATCCGGTCACCCTACCCTCCCATCACTGGGAGGGACTGTGCCAGGTAGGAGTCACCGTTATGGACCGTGCCCTTTCTCATGCACCCACCTCACGAGTTACCCACCCCATATGTTTAAATAAATTATCTGGTGGCTAGCATCCCCCCCACAAGATCACCCACCCCATATGTTAAAATAAAATACCTCATGGCTAGCGGTCCCTCCTCCAACTAGATTACCCACCTCATATGTTTAAAGAAAATACCTGGTGACTAGCTGCCCCTCCCCCCACCCAATCACCTGCCCAATGAGGACATCTGTCCAGTGTAACTCCCCTTCCTGATCCCCGTATGGTCCAAAAAATAAATGTTTTCCATTGGTGGTCTAGAGACCCCTCCCTCCTTATCCCTATCCCCAATCTACAGTCCGTAAATTCATATAATATCTCTGGTGGTCTAGTGCATCCCCCACACCAGCAGGCCATGTCTCACCACCCCACTTCCCCATCCCAAACTCGAGCAGGTGACTTGCACAGCCTTCCTCTCTCTGCCATGGTGAGCCACCCACTGAGCTGTCAATGAATGAACATGTGCTTATACAAGTACATGCTCGGTCATGGACAGTTCAATGGGTGGTTGGCCATGGTGGAGAGAGGTGGGCTGTGCTGGTCACCCACTTGGGTTCAGGATGGGGGGAATGGTGTGGTGGGACACTGCCTGCTGGGGCAGGGGGGCACTAGATCATCAGGGATATTATATGAATTCATGGACTGGAGATAGGAAGGGGAGTTCACTAGACCACCAGGGATGTGAAATGTTTATTTTTTGGACTATACGGGGGATCAGGATGGAGGTGGGTTACAATGGACAGATGTCCTCATTGGGTGGGTGTGGGGAGGGACTGCTAGCCACCAGGTATTTTATTTAAACACATGGGCTGGGTGATCAAGTCAGGGGAGGGACTGCTAGCCACATGGTATTTTATTTAAACATATGGGGCAGGTGATTGCATTGGGGCTGGGAGAGGGACTGCTAGCCAACAGGAAATTAAATGTTAACATCAGGCAGTGATCAGCGAGTCCAGTGACCACTGGAGGGGTGAGGGGTGGACTGTATGGTGCAGGGTAGGCAGAATTTCTTCAAAAGTTTAAACATGGATTTCTTAACTTTTGCAGAAGCAAAAGTATGACTTTCACTTCAATTCCACCAGTGGAAGTTTTTTCTTCCACACACCTCTATTGTCCATCGCCATCCTGCCCTTCACAAATCCCATGTGTGGGGCCTTGATAATATGTGGAATGGCATTCCGCAACCTAAGAGTCGTGATTTTTGCCAAGATCTTAGCATCCGCATTGAGCAGTGAAATACACCTGCATTGGAGACTTAGTGAGGATCATTTTCAGGCTTCTGGAGGAGGACTGTCAGTGCTTCAGACATTGACAGGGGCAGTAGCCCTGAAGCTGAATGTTATTGCTGCTGTGGGAGGCTATAACACAAAAAAACTAGAGTATTGTCAACTATTTCTATATGAAAGTACTACAAAGAGCAATAGATATTTGCTCTGTGGGAGAGCTGCATATGTGTTTGTCCCAGTTGCCAGAGAACCACAGCAAGAGAGGTTGGGGCATGTAGTACAACACCAAGTCTGGGAACCACAAAACTGAAGTGTGCATGAATTTATGTAGGCTGATACCATTTTAAGTTTTTATTTCAAGGGCACTGGTGCACTTTATAGATATAGAGGTGCTGAGATCCTCTTTATTTTTTAACTCATTTGGAGCTTTTTAAACTTTGAAACACGGCAGACGGTCATGTGACTCCCGTTCCCTTACTTCCTGTCCCAGACTATAAAACTGAACCCCAGAGCAAGTGGGGTGAGTGCGTATGGGCAAGCATGTGCAGAGACACGAGAATAGTCTTGTGTGTCTGTGCATGTCTGCTGTGTCCTCTGGGGATGACTGGACAATGGGCTAAATCTCTTCTTTTCCAACCAGGTCAGTTGTTCAAGCATAGCCAACTATTAGTAGGCCACAGTGTTCATTGACAATTATACTAGCCATAACTCTGTTAGCGAGTTTATAAAGTACTACATTAAAAAGAACTGAAGGTCATATGGCAGTAAGATATACAATTTTGTTGTTACAACCATCGCATATTTAACTGTGCCCTTTTCTGTTTCTGATCATATTGTTATGTGCTCTAATGCTAAGCTTCTTCTCTTTACAATAAAGAAAGAAACGTAACACTCCTGGTTATAGTGTAAAGTGATACTAAATCAGCTGCTGTTTTCCCCACCCCACTACTGACCCCAGGCCCTACTACTGATTCTGGGAAGGCTCACTGTGTGGTGATGTGAGCTTAAGCATAAAAACAAACAGTGTATCTTAAGATTGATAGGCTTGTTTACTTTTTAGTAATTCCTACTGAAGACTTCAGTAACCTCATACTGTGACTAGTAACCCTGCCCACCAGATTTTGAGGTTATAACTTAAAAAAAAAAGAATATATTTTTTTCTCTAAGCTAAGCTACAGTAACTGGATTCACAACAATAAGCACTTTCTCATTGGTGGGTATTTCATCTTATCCATTTTCCCTTATCCTACCTCTTAAACCATTATAAGTTCTACCATGAGTGACACCATAACTACCCTCAATGATGATGTGGGTTTTAAATTTATAGACTGCTCAATGTGAATGCTGATAAAAAATGAAATTGTCAAGGGGGAATTTGTGCTAAAAAAATGTGTCACAAATAAGAGGCTATTATCAGACTTACAACAGTTGGGCTTAAGACTAGACAAATTGGAACAACTGCAAGAGAAAATGGAAACCAGGCTAAGGAGCAATAGCCCAAATTTTGTTAATAATGTACATCATGATACTGAGTCCTCTTACATTAAATGCAGCAAAATAAAGCATTCTGGGGAACAGGAAATACCAGAAGGGGACTGATGCATAGTGCAGCCTTACAATCGAAAAAGAGGGGAGAACATCTTCAAATCTCCTAATGAGGTAATATTGCTGTCAAATAGATATACAGTATTAAATAATTCACAGGAGGATGACAGTATAGTCAGAGAGAGGCCCCCTCCCCCTCAGATGCAGAAATCTTGGCAGACACAGAAATGGAACAGCAGCCCAAAACACAGGCTAAAGATAAAACATCAGAAGCTATACAGTCCAGCACAGATACAAAAATGGAACATAGTCACCAGAGACAAATTTTCATTTTAGGGAACTCAATTATAAAATTCTGTGACAGACAAATATGTAACCAAGACAAATACTATCATATGTGGAACAGCTACCGAGGGTTAAAAATCTCAGACATGACAAGCCAGATGAATGTAATTCTAAAAAATGTTGGAACCACCCCCCTTGTGATTGTTCACATGGGAACTAATAATGTAAATAGCTTGAATATAGTGGAAAAAAATAATGATTTCCCTATATTGAAGGATAATTTGGAACAAAAGGGCTATGAAATCTGCTTTTCAGAAATGCTTTCATTTCCTAGGGCAGGAATATTAAATCAGATTGAAATCAAAGCCAGAAACATACGGCTGAGAAAATGGACTCTCAAAAAGGGGAAAAAAATGTTTTACACTTTGGGAGACCCATCCACCATAAAACCATTACACACCAATGGTCTCCCAGTTGACTTGTAGCTAGACAAAACATTGATGGTGGGTGCCCAGTCCTGCAGCCAATACCCCCTCTTTCCCAGCTGCCCAGTAAGTAGAATAACACCAGTGGCGGGTGCCCAGTCTTACCATCAGTATCCCCCTTCCTCCCTACCACCTGATCTCTATAATAACACTGGCCATGGGTGCCAAATCCCTCTGCCATTACACACTTCCTTCCTGCTGTCTGCTATGTATACTAACACTGGCAGTGGGGTCCCAATCCCACCATCAGTGTTCCCTCCTTCCCCCAATTACAAGTTTTCCAGTGGTGGGTGCCCAATCCCACTGCTGGTATCCTCCCTGGAGGTCAAAGACAATGCAGAACCTCCACCCTCACCCACCCTCTAAAACACATATCACTCTCCCCCCCCCACTCAAGTACATGGTGGATGCTCAGAACATTCCTCCCTCCATCTTGGCTGGTCATCATCTTGTCCACTATTCTAGGCTGATTGTCACCTGTTAAGGAAAACATTTATAAAAACACCCTCACCCAACCTTTGTTGCCCATGCCCCCTCCTCCCTTAACTACAAGGACCTGTAGTTTGGTCCCTCATCTTGGATCCTCGATGTTCCTTGATGCAATTCCTCAATGTTCCTGAATGCACTCCTCTTCTTGCAATAAAAAAAGAAACAAAAATGTGCACTGTATGTCCAGAAATGCAAATACTATGAATGCACTTGGAATTAGAAACATTTCCTTTTTTTTCTATGTTCAAAAATGTGTGTACTGTACATTTGCCTGGAAATAAAATTTGTTACCACTTTTTAATTTTTACCAATATCTTACAATTTTGGCCATCTTGAGCCCAAATTTTCAGGATGGCCAAGTCATTGCCCCACCTCACAAACATTGCTCTAAGCCTGGGCATGTGAGCAGCATGCATATTTCAGAAATTCAAAAATCTAATAAATTTGCCAGGACAGTATTCCATAGCTTCTGAAGGCAATTATTAAATTTACTTCCTTACAGAAGGCAATATTCAACCCAGTTATACATGGTTTTCCTTATTACTTTTTTTAATTAAATCAATAGTTATTCCCCACTTTGTAATTAGATCAAATGTGTGATACACATACAGTACATCAGATCTTGGAATTCCCCAGCCTACCACTAAGGTAAGAGAGAAGGTATTGTACCTTTCAGAGAGAGTACTCTGTAGTTTATCATTTGCCAACACTGGTTAGATGATACTGTCCCAACCTTCCAGGAGTGGCACCAGGAAATCTTGTTAGTGCTGGAGATGGAGAAGCAGATTACTCTACGGGATGATAGACAACTTAGATTCCAATCCTGATGGGAACAGTTGTATGCCTTACTGGCCATTTCATCCCCCCCCCCCACGGCCTACTTAAATTGTTGTATCCCCCCATAATTTCTGGAGAAATCCCTCCTCTGGGAGCCTATCCTGGGTTTTAAACTGAACAACCTTCCTTATCCTTTACTTGGTGTATTGGACATTCACTGTTGTGCTCCAGGGAGTGGGGAAGTTGGGTAATTTTTTTTTCAGGGGTGGGTCTGGTTTTGTTTTGTTTGTTTGGTTTGCTTTGTTGATGTTCTTTTTGCTGTTGCTGTTGTATTTAAAAAATTACAATAAAGTTCAATAAATTGAAAAGAAAAGAGAGTACTCTGTACCAATAATGCCTGCAGATACCATAAAGATACAACTGGGAGCAATAACTCATTCACCTAGAGTTTAAAGTTCCATTATAACATTTATTGAAACACTGATAAGATAAATATCATACTTGTTAGCCCACCAGTGTTTCAGGGTGGTGAATGATCAATCCCTCAGGGTGAACGGGTCATGTCTAAAACAAGATATATACATATTCACAAACCAAATTAATCAGACCAGTATTTGCATTTAAAAGTGACGTATAGCAAAACTCACTGTTTATTGTATATGCATTATGCCCAACTTCCAGAATATTCTCTGCCAGTCTACTGTATATATCTCACTGAGAATAAAATATTTAAATAGAATTAGTAGTATCCCTAGATAAACTCCATGCTTTCTTTGTTAAAATAAAACAAAAGTTTTAGTACAACAAACTTATTGTCTTTCTATGAAAAGGTCAGTGATAGCCTTGATCAGGTATCCCTGTGGATGTAATCTATCTCAATTTCTGAAAAGCATTCAACAAGCTATCCCACACCAAATTAATACTTAAGAAAATTAAAATGGGATTAAACTCATACATCATACATTGCATTGAGGAATGGCTACAGGGCCAAACTCAGCAAGTCATGATCTCAATTACCCTATCCGAGGAAATCGTAGTAACTAGTGGTGTTCCCCAAGGTTCGATCCCAGGCTCAGTTCTGTTCAGAATCTTTATTAGTGACTTACACCATACACTCCTGTGTAACATTGTCAAATTTGCAGTTGATATGAAGCTAGGTTTTGAAGTGGATACCATTGACAAATACAATACACTTTAAAACTATCTACACAAGATAGAGAACTGGGTTAACAATGAAATATTCTTTAATGTAGATAAATGCTCTGTAATTCATCTGAGCAAGAAAAACAGATGGTATAATTACACTTTAAGTGGCACTGTCTTGAAGGAGGTTACATCAGAAATAGATTTGGGTATGACAATAAATAATGACCTCACACAAGAGGACCAGAGTATGAAGATTGTACTAAGGGAAAATAGAATAATTACATCTATCCACAAGTCCTTTATTAGTAAGAGTGAATTATGTCTGATACCACTATATAAAGCTGTTGTAAGACCTCACCTTGATTGTGCTGCCTCCTTCTGAGCCCCACATCTAGTAAAAAATGAGAAGCAATTAGAAAATATCCAGTGTGGCATCACCAGAATGGTGCCAAGACTAAAAGGGCTACAATATTTGGACATGTTACAGGCCTTAAACCTGCATGACTTGTAGATGCATAGGGGCAGAAGAGACATTCTCATGTTATTTAACATCCTACATGATGAAGACTTGATAAGAGATATGAACATTACTTTTGCTCCTAAGCCTCCTAACTTAGACTCCCACAATAAGCAACTTTATATCCAGAGGGCAACAGCCAATAAGACAAACTCTGGGAAGAGCTGATATGGCTGTGGTGAGCGCTTACCTGTACAGGTAGCAGAGCTGTGGCAGCATGGCTCCCAGAGCAGCAGTGATAGTGGAGTGATGGCAGCTCAGGTCAGGGAGTGGCTGCGGTGACATTGGAGCACTGGTCACAGTGGTTTGCCACTCAAAAGATTGCAGTGGGGCAAAACTGCGATGCATGATACTTGAACATGGGTAGTTATACCGGAAGTGCACTCGCAAAATAGTGCACAGTGGGGAAGGGGGCGACCGGGCTGCGGAGGGGAGCTCCGTCATGGAGGACAGCACCTATAGGATCAGTGCTGCCTTGGTGTTGCTACATCACTGTAGGAAAACACGGAATTGCATTCCGGAGCTGACCCTCTGTTCTCCTACAGTGATAAGCAAATGTCTGCGGAGCTCCGCCCACACAGCCATAAAAAATTACTATTTCACTATTCAGGCCTACAGATTGTGGAATGCCCTCCCAAAAAGTATTGTAGACATCTCTGACTTTACTAAGTTTAAGACAGCACTGGATAAACATCATCTTTATATGTCAAGTTAATTTACCCCACACTGTGTGGGAAAGGCAATCCCGATGGGCCTTGTGCCTCCTTTTGCCTTTAATATCGAGTAATTCTGAAAGTGATACCAAACGAAAAAGTAATTAATTCTCTGAAGGTACTCCAGAAACACTTCTACAGTGAATATATCTTATGTTTCCAAAGCACAACTAGTATCTGCATTCACAGAAATTCAGTCTTTTTTTTCCATTGTGAAATACACATTATTGTGGTAAATAGTATAAACTACTGTTAAATGTATAGATTTTACAGTAAAAAAAAATGTTAGACAAGTCATGTTAGATATTACACTTGGAGCCAACATGATCTATTTGCACACATTTGTTTATTTATATTATTATATGCTGTACTAGGTTTCAAGACTGGCATGCTGCCAGCTCGCAATGCACTCTGTTGATGAAAAGATATGTACCTGAAATAGTTTTTTCAGGCTGAACCCTTTATTTGTAAATTAGTTTTAAAGATTAAAAGCAATTCATGTAGGTTAAATAAGAGAAGTGTTTTAGAAAGCATTTTTTTCAGTTCTAAGGTTTTAAAATGAAAAAATTGTTTTTCAGTCAAAGGTTTTAAAATGATCTTATGTTAACAAAATGAGAGACTTACCAATAGACAGTGGAAACAGACATGGCCCCTGCTGCCTTCTCTTGGCAGGAGCAACTATCACCTGCAATAGCCCTATATAGGGCTAGAAGACTGTCACTAGGATGTCATCATGCTCAGAGGCATGTTTCCAAGTATGGGATTGTGTGTGGGGGTCCCACCCAATCTGTGGACAGAACCATCTAATGTCAGATAGTAGGAGGTGTTGGCTAGGTGTCCAGAAAATGGAATAAACAATATTGAATGTAATGATTTTAACTTGTAGCCCACTAATCATTAATACATAAAAAATATTCGACCTTCCCTTTCCAACCCCAGTCAGTTCCAAACATTAAAACATTCCACTGGTCCTCCCATCAGAGAAAAAAAAAACATAAAAGCATGCTGAACTTTATCAAAGGTCTTTTCATTTATGAATTAAAAAACTTTTAATTTTCTTGTATCACTCCTGTCCATAATTTATGTGATTTACAGTATAACAAATTTTCCCAGATTGCCTTATCTTGAATGGAACAGGTTTGTGACAGGGATACAAGATGCCTTGCTGCTCCTATGAATCTGAAACACAAAATCTTCTCAAAGATTATATAATCACAATTCAAGAGGTTTATCAGTCTCCAGCTCTTTATGTCTGATTTTGATATTTTTTTTCCATAAGAGGATAAACAATGCCTCAGAAATTTGAGAGTAACCAATTTGTCAGGGATGCATTGTTTTTTATTTGTTAACTTGGGACATGCAATATGTCCTCAGCCAATCAGGTTTTACTATTACCAAAGATGTATTCATTCGGATAATGACCACTGAACAGTCAGGATGTCTCTCTGTAGTGTAGGAGGACCTTTTCCTTTTTACAGCTGCATAGCAGAGTTATGCAACATATACTGTAGCTATTACATAGTAAAGAGAGGGACCTTTGGAAGCTTGTGACCAGATACCTTGACTATGTCCTTTCACAGTGAAGTTGAAGCACATGCGGGCCACTCAGTTTACTAATATGCTGTTCCTCCCCCCCATGCACTAATTTCCTGCGTCATGCTTATTTCTGAATGAATGAATGATTGAATATTTTTAAAAAGCTCCTTTCCAAAACCAAGGCGCTTTTACAACAGATCAATACATAAAATTAAAACAAAATCCTAAAATCAATCAATAAATATATTTTAAAAGTCAGATATGCCAGATATAACAAATATGTCTTTAGAGCTGACTTAAAACATTTGACAGTCAGGCAATCTCTCACCTGATGAGGTAGAGAATTCCACAGGGTTGGGGCCATAAAACTAAATGATCTTGCCCCAGATGTCTTTAAACGAACCCTGGGAATTTCTAGCAATCCCTCATCGGTGGATCGGAGCCAACGGGAAGGACAGTAGGGATGAAGACGATCTTGCAGGTAACTAGGTCCCTGATCGTGTAGGGCCTTATAGGTCAGAAGACTGACCTTGAAGGTAATCCGCCATTGAACTGGCAGCCAGTGCAGTCCACGGAGGACAGGCATTATATGACTGGTCCTTGACGTACCAGTCAAAAGCCTGGCCGCCACATTCTGCACTAGCTGCAAGCGGTGGATATCTACCCCTGGTAGCCCTAGGTACAGGGCATTGCAGTAGTCCAAGTGGGAGATAACGAAGGCATGGTTTGGAGCTAGCACTTGTTTTCCACCCTTTATATATGTAATAATGTTTCCCTGGTGTCTAGTGGCACCTCTCCCCAACCTTCAATAGCTGTCCCCTTTATTTAGCAATGTTTCCATGGTGTCTAGTGGCACCCTCACCCTCTGATCACCATCCCTGTTGTCTAGTGCTGTTTCCCTGGCATCTAGTGCCCCCCCACCCACTGATTGCTGTCCCCATTTTCTACTACTGTTTCTCTAGTGAGTACTGGCACCCACAACCTCCCCTACCCTCAAATCACTGTTGCCATTATGTAGTAAAGTTTCCCTGGTGTTCAGTGGCACATCAACCCTCCAGTCACAGTCCCCATAATGTAGTACTGTTTCCCTGGTGTCTAGTGGCAACCCCCACACTCTGATTGCGGTCCCTGTTATCTACTATTGATTTCCTGGTGTCTAGTTGCATTCCCCACCCTCCAATCACTATCCCCATTAATTAGTAAAAGTAGTAATATCTCCCTGGTGTCTAGTGGCCCCCACAGACTCTGATCACTGTTCTTGTAATGCAGTTATATGTCCCTGGTGTCTAGTGGCACATCCACTCTCTGATCCCCATCCTCATTAAGCAGTACTGTTTCCTTGGGTTCTAGTGGCACCCACCACCCTCCAATCACCATCCCCATTGTATAGTATTGCTTCCCTGGTATCTAGCAGTTCCCTCAAGCCTCCAACCTTGTCCCTGTATTAATTTCCCCATTGTCAGCTGAAATAAAGAAAATCAACCCTCTATGTTTTTTTTAAACCTGCAAAAAAGAAAACATCCCCTCATCGATCTGACCCCCTCACCCCAATCTCCCACTTAGCAACCACCCCTCAACCTCACACACACCACACTCTCTCACTCACCTGAACATGTGCCATGGTAAAGATCCATTCTCTGATCGAAGACAAAGCTTGCTGCTGGAACCGCCAACTGCAATATAAAAAACTAAGGTAAGTGCAGTTCAATGTATTTTAATTGGGTTTTGAACTTTGATGCATAACTTTGTCACTTTTGCATATTTTTGCCCCAAAATTTTCAACATGGCCTTTTTGGGACCCACCTAATGATCAATGGTGGTACAAATTTGTGAATCCTGCCCGAAAGGTTATTTTTTTTTTTGCTCACATTGCAAAATCACCTTTCAGGTGGGATTTGAAAATTTTCACCACCCTTGCTCATCAGATGGGGTTATAAGAAGGCTATGTTAAAAATTGTAGGATCAAAATAGGTAAAAATGACGAATGTTACAAGTGCACATTGACATTTTTCTATGCTCACTTATAACTTCAGTGATTTTAAATATTTTGACCCCAAATTTCAACATAGCCATTTTTTTCACACCATCTCATGAACATAAGAGCTGTCATTTTTCAAATCTTGACCAAAATATGTTTTTCCACCTGCAGCGCAGAATAACATTTTAGTTGCAAGGAATCACATTTCAATGGAGATTTGAAAATGGTCACCTATAGGGTTCACGAGGTGGGGTGATAAGAAGGCAATGTTGAAAATTTGATGCATAAATATGGTACAGTTTCCAGGTCATGACACAACATTGCAGTACTTCAACATTCACTCATAAGTTTGCTAATTAAGCAATAATGCCCGCCAGGGTGTGTGTCGTGCTGGGATAACGTGACGCCTCAGGTGATTGGGCATGAGGCCGCAGGCCAAGTGTGTCCAACAACTGAGGCGTGACATTATCCCAAACGACATAAACCCTGGAGGGCATTATTGCTATTATGCAATGGCTCGTTGTTATATATAAAATTAAAAAATAATTTTAAAGAATGTTTTTATTAGTGTGGAAAAATATTTTTGTTTCTTAAGAGGAGATGCAAAAAAAGAGGTAATCTAGCTCATCATATAGCTCATCTACAGGTTCACAGTGAGTCTGAGACTAGACCCGTGATGTTGTACTGGGATAACAGCACAGGTCCAGCCCAAGACTGACCAATCAGAGACCAGAAAATTGTCTTGCTATTGTATAATTTTCAATATTTTCACTCTAAACTTTCTGCATACCCGTTTTTCCATACCACCTCATAAACATGACAGGTGTCATTGTTTAAATCCTGGATGAGGTGTCTTTTCACACTTGTGATGCAAAATGACATTTTGCCTAATGTGCTATAAACGCTACATGTCATGTTTGTAAGAGCAGTCATAAAATGACTATCTTGAAAATTTGGGGTCAACATTAAAAAAAAAGACTGAATGTGTCAAGAGTGACTGTGTGAACAGTTAATGTGTAAAGAGTGAATGTGTGAAGTGTGAATGTGAAAAGAGTGAAAGCGTGAAGAATAAATGTGTACTGAATGCGTGAAGAGTGAGTGTGAAGAATGAATGTGTACTGAATGTGTAAAGAGTGAATGTGCCTGGCTCTGCACTTCTGTAGGCAGATGAAGTCGTCCCATAGTGCACAGCCCAAAGTGACCTGCACATCTCCACCTGTTCATGCATCAATGACATCTTCTGCATCCCTCAGATCTAAAGCAGCCTCTCACTTTTTCAGCTGCATCAGTGCCATAATGTTGCAGCCTTATTGGCTCTGACCAGAATTTGTTTACAGGTAGACACTGATTTTTTTTTTGGGGGGGGGGTTTGGGAGAAAGGGGATGTGGGTCCAGAGGAGGGTTGGGTGGTGGAATGTAGTTGATGAATGGGATCAGGTTAGGTGAAGGGAGTTGCTTTTGGCATGTGGGTGAGGAAAGGATATATTTTAATTTGTCTGTGTGATGGCAGATGTAACTGGGAGGGGGGTTGAGGGAATATGATACCTATTGGGTGGAGGGGAGGGGAAAAGGTTTTTAAATGGTTGGGTGGGGAGGGTGGGTATGTGATAACAAGAGGGTTGGGGTTGGAAATGCTTTCAAAGAGCATTTAAAAAACTTCACTGAGCAAAGTTGGGGGAGAAGTCGGGAACTTCCCCTCCACCTCGCAATGCTTGAAGTTCTAGATTTCACACCAGCTTCACTGATGAAGTAAAACTTCATAACATCTCTAGCTATAGCTAGCAGCAACTGATTAGCTGAAGTGAAGAAGCAAGCGGAATGATGTGCACATGTTGATCATTGACCACAGACCACATCAATTTTGGAAGAGCTTGACAAATTTTTTTGACTCATGGCAATAGGTCTGACATTTTCTCTCATCAGATAAATTTCTGGTTGCCAAAAATGACCTTTTATTTATTCTAGCTGACAGAAAAAGAACCCTTACAACAACAGCTGACCTGTTGTAGAAAAAAAATCAGTCACTTAGATGCAGTGTGCCAGGATGACAGTACTCTATAATTACTGGTGACCCCCGATATCAACCCGTTTTTGAGACCTGTAAAAAGTCATATCAACCTGCAAGTTGATATGGCAAAGTCATATTAACCTGCGAGTTTTACTGTCTTGGGTTGTGTGTACCACACTAATGTACTTACTGACTTGTAAAATTTAACCATTCACAGGTTTTTTTTAAAACTTTAAACAATGGAGAAGCCGATGAACCTTTACCATGTTGTTATAACAACCAGCATGCCATGGAGCCCATACAGAGGTTGAGTCAGCAATGCAGAAATCATGTAGTGCTAAGACTCTGAGCTTTGTTTACTTACTTAGCACCAGTTGTTATGAAAAATAACACATATGAAGGTGTGTTGTCTGCAGTGTTTTTACACACCCTTGGTGTATGACAATATATAAACCTCTCAAGCTTTGCTCTTAAGGTTTATACATTATCACATACCTTGGGTGTGTAAAAAGCTGCATATCGCACACCTACATATGCATTATCTCCCCTCATCACCTAATTTTCACCTTAGGTTAGCATCAAAAACTGAGGTCCTAAAGCTTATTAGGAGCATTAAGACAAATGTTTCTCCTGGCTACGATAAGGAGAACCCAGGTTACTCAGACTGGCTGACCAAGAAATTGCCGTGCCAGTCATGTGGTCATTCAATAGGTTGCTGATAAAAGGCAAATTCCCCTCAGCTTGGAAAACAGCTTTGGTTACCCTGATCCCTAAGGAAAGACCCAGTGAGCTAGTTGAAAACTACAGAATGATTTCTATTCTCTGCACACTAAATAAAATGCTTGAGAGAATTGTATACCAACAAGTCCAGGCATATGCTGAACAACATAGCCTCCTCACTCCACGACAACATGGATTCAGAAAACAACATGGTACTGATACTGCCCTGGTGAGTCTAACATCCAACATCCTTGCTGCCCAAGACAAAGGCCAAATTACTGGTGCGGTCTTCAAAGACCTTACCAAGGCCTTTGATCTAGTAGACCATAAATTGCTCATCCAGCAGCTTAGCTCTCTCGGATTGGACAACCACTCAACACAATGGTTTAAAGATTACTTGCAAGACAGATCTCAGATAATCAGATGGCAGGGGGGTGGAGTCAGGCAAGCGCTCCACTGCTGAGGGTGTCCCCCAAGGTTCAATACTGGGGCCCCTTCTATTCTCCCTGTTTATCAACAACCTACCAAAGCACTGCGGCGGAGCAAAAGTGACCTTCTATGTGGATGATGCAGTACTATACAGATTTGCTTCAAATGCTGTACAGCTAAACCAACTCCTGAACTACGATCTCTCCCTACTGGAAACCTGGTTCCTGACAAATAGGCTAGTCCTAAATGAGAAAAAAAAACAAAGCCATCCTATTCGGACCCAGTAAATTGGGCCCCGACAGAACATGTCTACTATCCCCTTATCTGTCCAGTGGCCATCCTATTGAGGTGGTGGATTGCATCAAATACCTGGGAGTCTATATCGATCAAGACTGCTCTTTCAAGGTTCATGTTGAACAAATAACCAAGGCGCTAAATCAAAAGCTTGGGCTCATGTACTGTCTAACCCCTTTTCTCACTCAGGCATCCAGGCTAAAGATAGCCACGGGCATGCTCCTGCCCACCTTATTTTATGGTGCCCCAGTGCTACATTCAATGCAAAACTCAGAGATGCGAAAGCTAGGAAAATTGTACCACAGAATAGGACGCTTTGTCCTTGGAGCTCAGCCACTAGAACACCACTGTAATACACTCGACTCACTGAATTGGCCCTCCCTGGAGGGCAGACTGGCTTACACTTCCCTATGCTTGGCTTTTAAGCTTCTACAAACGGATGCTACCCCCAGACTGATTACACTCAGTACTCAAGCAGCCTAAAGAACACTTTAGATCCTTGTGTCGCCGACTCCTCCATGTCCCAAAAGTCCGGAATGCTGGCCTTCTCGTTGTTCGAAAATTACATCCTTGGCCCCTATGGAATGGCCTAATGAAGCAATCTTCAAGACTGCAGCTCCTTTGGGGTTATAAAAAAGGCCTAAAGATGTACCTTCTAGAGCTAAGCCTCTGTGCATGCCACCGCTGAGGATAGAAAACAGCACTCCACCTCTGATACTAAAAACCTGCCGCCTAACAGGTTGGTATCCTATTTCAGTTGAATCTTATCACTTCTGAAACACTTGAAATTGTAACCTGTAAAACTGACCTGATAAAAGAACCTTATGTAACTGCCACTCTTGTGAAACTAGTGTTTACCCCATGTTATTCTAAACGTTACCTAACCTGCCTGTGATTGTACTATATGTTCTGATTTTAATGTCTGTATATGTGCACTTTCCATTGAATAGTTCCTACTTCTTATTGTACTGTTGACTGTAATTAACCTCGGGTCGCCCCCGAAAAAAGGACCATTACGGTCTCAGTGGGCCTACCCGGTCACCAAAATTTAAATAGAATGAATAAATAACATTATTCTCTATGCATCATACAAACTGCAAGACTCAGGAGAAAAAAAAATTCCTTAAAAGTTTCATATTTTGATTTTATGTAACAGCTACAGTATAAGTGGTACTTAAAGTTTGCAGGCAGCTGGTGCTTCAGATATCCACAGCAAAACGTTGACATATTTTGCAGCAAAAGCTTGCCTTGTTTCAACACACACACACTTCATCTGAGAAGGAGAAAAGTTGGTTATTTTTTTCCCAGCAGACACTAGTAGGTACGAGTTGCTTGCTCTATGCAGAAATAGCTGCAGCAAAAGTTTACAGCAATCAGCCAGTCTGCAAAACAAATCACAGTGTGCCAGGATGAGAGTATTATGTATTATACAGATTTCTGGGGCCTTATTTTCAAAGGTTTGTGTGGGCACTTACTGGTCTTTGCCCACACAAACTTGGGTTTGTGCCAGATCCCCATATTCAAAATGGCCTGTTACATGGGCAAAGAGGGTTAGCATCCGCACAAAACACAATGTATGCATGTAGGTAAGGGGAGTGGCATGACCAGGAATAGCTGTGCTACCCCATATTCAGTGACTTTATGCTGTGAAAAAGAGTTTGTTGCAGGCCTTTTGCACAGTGCAAATACTGCTCAAAACAAACCTGACTTAACTCCAGGCAACCCTAACAGCTGCCAGAGGTAATGCAGCCATCAAGCTGTTTGGCTGCTGGGGGAGCACAACCACCCACTGTGGTTCCTGGCACCCCCACCAATCACCAGCCCATTCTGTGTTATATTCCTGGTGCTAGTGATCCCACCTGCAGACTGCTGTCCCTTACTGTATCCTATCCCTGGTGCTAGCCCCCCCCCACACTGATCACATCCTGTCCAGTATTATTTCCCTGGTGCTAGTGGTCCCATAATCAGGGACAGGCACAGCCCTCCTTATACCTCCTTGGTTGTATGTCCAGGCAGGGAGCTCACCCCTTATTTATAGGACAGGGCACATCACCCTGTCCTATAAATAAGAGGTGTGCTCCCTGCCTTAACATATGGTGGCCAGCCAAGGGAGTGTGAGGAGGGATACGTTGGTTGCCTATACACCCATGGCACCAAGGGGACTGGGAAGGTAATCGGGGTGTGGGTTTGTGGTGCCAAGGTGGGGTCCTCTAGACAGCAGGGATTTTATGATATCACAGTACGTGCCAGTGATCAGTGTGGGGGGGGGGCACTTGAAGTCCCAGAAGGTACCATCTGCACTCAGGAATGAGGGTAGTGCACCAAGTAAGGGTGGCTAACCCAGAATAAATCATAAAGATCCAAAGTTACAGCATTTTGACCAAATAAAGCAGCCCAAATGTAAATCAATATTCGGCTCAATGACCAATGTATTACTCCATCACTGTGTTTCTAGCCCCTAGCTAGAAACACAGTGGTGTAGTAATAAATCGGTCATTGAGCTGAATATTGATTCACCCATTTGGCTTCTTTACTTTGGTAAGGGCGCAGGGACCACTTGCATCAGGGATATTATACAGAAAAGGCCAGCAACTAGTGGGGGGGACCACAAGTACCAGGAATAGTAGTACTAGCTGGCGATCAGTGGGGGGCAACCACTAGCACCAGGAATATTATATTATACAGTATGGGCCGACACTTGGTGGGAGGGACCACTAGCACCAGAGATGTAATACAGAATGGGCCATCGATCAGCCGGGTGGGGCACTAGCACCAGGGATAGTAAACTATACAGTACAAGTCAGCAATTAGTGGATGGGGGACCTCTAGCAGCAGGAACATTATATTATACAGTACGAGCAGGTGATCAGTTTGGGGGAGACTACTAGCACAAAGGCTATTATAGAGTATACAATACGTGCCAGTGATCGGTGGGGGGAGGACCATTAGCACAGAGATATAATACAGAATGTGCTGGTGATTGGAAAAGGGAGGGACCACTAGCGCCAGGGATATGTAACCTCTGGGACTGGGCAATTGGGTGTGTGGTGCTGGGTTAATCTGCCTTGCTACCCATGCAAATGAGCCCATAATGGACCTGCAAATTGTCCCTTAGCACCTTGCAAGCCCAATGGGCTCATTTGCATGGATCCCCTTTGAATACTGCAAATAGCACTCCAGTGCTCTCCATTCTGGTGGCACATTTCAGGATCCCTGTCAGGGCAGCACTAAGTTGCTTAGCACTGGATTGACATGGCCCTTTATTCAGTTGAGTAGCGCCAGTGCACTATTCCATTGAATATAGCATCTTCGAGCCCTCCAGCAATTGCAAGGCGCAGCACAAATTTTGGCTCTCCACTTGGCACCAATTTGAATATCGGACCCCTTGTGTCAGGAGAAAAAACTTTAACTATTTAGATTTTTACTATATGCACACAAGCTACCAAAAAGTGGTACTAAGACAAAGCTAGCAGGCAAGCACCTGGTGCTGCAGATGTCCACAGCAACATCTTGCTTTATTTTGTGTGCACAGATTTGAAATCTGAGAAGAGAAAAAGGTTATTTCTTATATTTGGGTACACTTTATTTAAAGTGTCTGTTTCAAAGTAACTAATTATTAATTGCGTGTGACAGGGTAATTGTATTGTAGTTACATGTCTGTTGCATCCAACTACATTGCAATTGCAATGCAGTTACCGTGTAGCTATACTGTAACTACAGTGTAGTTAAGAGACATTTAAAGATCAGCTGACACCTTCAGGGGAACTTCATTAAAATTACATTTTTTAAACACAGTCTAGCTTCTATGTCACCTTAGTTCTTTATTTCTCCTCCCCATTATTTAAAAGAGAGTTCATTTGCATGAAAACTGAATGTTTGCTCCTGAAGAGTTCATCTATTCCTGCTTCTTTCTCCCTACCTAAGGTTATAATGTCTGCTTGTGAAATCACAGTTACTCCCATGGCAACAGACTGTGATGTCACAACAGATGATTATGAGTTGAAGTAGGCAGAAAACTATAGAAGCAGATGAATTCTGAGTGATAAATATGATGTATTCATGCAAATTCCCTCAACAGTAAATAATGGGGAAGAGAAATATATAGAATATATATATATGGAATGCAGGGTAAACTGTACCTGATTATTGTGTTTTTCAAAATTTTGTTGCAGCATCAGCAGCTCTTTAAAGTAAAGCTTTTCATGCGGGTACCAGTTGGTAGGTACTAATTACTGGTTTTATGAGTCAATTACTGCAGCAAAAGCCTGCTGCAGCTGGTTGACTTGCTGGAAACAAAACAGTTGCAGTGTGCCAAGACAAATACACAACAGACCACTGGAATTGGGGAAAAAATAAAATCTTTAATACAGATCACTGTATAGTAATTTCTACAGGTAATCAGAAACTACAAAATGAGCAGCACAAGTACATCAAAGCTGCAGGCAGCTGCAGATGATGGACACAGCCAAAGACTGCCTTTCACAGACTATCTACTGTGAAGTTTACAATGAGCAGGGGGTTTAATGTTTAGCTGCTGAAACTTTAATAGCACTCAGAACACTACTTGTTGATACAAAATGTTGCACTATCTGGCAGTGCCATGTAATTCCAAGGACAGTCTGGGAAACTCCTCAGTCCGTGGCATAGCCTCATGGTGTACAGAAGATTCCTGTACGAGTAACAGCTTTCTATTTTTATTTTATGTATCCAACTCAGTTATTCACAAGGTCCAGCAAGATGGCACCTGCCTGTACAGAAAGAGATGGACATGGCTGACCTAGGGTCCTAATGGCAGACCAATACTAAAATGCCATGAATGGTGGAGCATGGATCCTTTGGCCCTGGTCCTGTCTCCCTTGCCTGTACGTATCACTAAATGTATTGATGGATTATCAGTCTCCCTCCCCAATCCAGCATTTACAAGTTCTGGATTCCAAGGCACCTCAGCTATGCTGCAGAAAAGTTAAAATGAATGGAAAATGCAGCCCCATCACTAACCTGCTATACTTTAAAATATACTTTATACAGTACTTTAAAATCTCTGCCCCTTCAATAATTATCCCTTTGACCTATATCCTAAACCTCTCGCTCTCCACCACCACAGTACCTATGGCCTGGAAGTTTCCTAAAGTTCTCCCTCTTTTCAAAGGTGGTGATCTCACCTTCCATGGCAACTACTGTCCCATCTTCCTCCTGCCAGCCCTTGCCAAAGTCCAAGAATCCCTCATCCTCAAATCTCTCAACAATTTCCTATCCACTTCCAATACCTTCTCCTCTTTCCAGTCTGGCTTCATAAAATCCCATTCCACTACCTCCACTCTTCTCCGCTTCACTAATGCCATCCACACCACCATGGATATTGGCCACATTACCTCTGCCATGTTCATTGACCTAGCCAAGGCCTTTGTCTCGGTCTCCCATCCTCTTTTACTTTCTAAACTATGCTCCATTGGTCTATCCCCTTATTCAGTGGCATGGTTCAAATCCTATTTAACTGGCCATTTCAAACAGTCTCTATTAACAATATCTCATCCCCCACCCTCCCCATCCTTACCGGTGTACCACAGGGGTCTAGTCTTGGGCCAGTTCTGTTTTCTCTCTTCATCAATGACCTTTCCTCCATATGCACCCACTCCAACATCCACATGTATGTGAACGACACTGTCCTTTTCCAGTCTGGACCTTCCACACAAGCTGTCCAACCCCCTCTTCAAAATGACCTCTCAGCAGTCACAGCTTGGTTTGATGCCAACTGCCTTAGACTAAATACTAAGAAATCTGTTGCCATGACCTTTGGCTCAAAACAAAAACTTTCCAGACTTCCATCACTACCTGTTTTCTCCTAATCAGTGGACATCCTTCTCGACAATGTTAGCACTTAGAAGTACCTGGGTGTCTGGCTTGACCCCTCCCTGGATTTTGTCTCCCTTTTTAGTGCGCTTCATACCAAACTACATCCTAAACTTGGTTTACTCTATCGGCACAAGGACAGCATCTCCTTCCCCGTAAGATGAGACCTGTTAGTCAAATGGATCCTCCCTGCCTTTGACTATGCTGACATAGTCTTCAGTAACACTCCACCACCTCTCTCAACAAACTGGATGTCCTGTTCCATTCTTTTTGTCTGTTTGCTTCCAACTCCCCCCCATTAACTCAACACTGCTACCTCTACTCTACCCTCTCCCTCCAGTCGCTTGCACAGAGGCATTCCTCTCCCTGTTCTACTTTCATACCAAGTATTGGTTTTGGTCTCTTCCTACATACCTCACGTCCCTCCTCACTCCTGTGCCTCCCTCACCTTATAAATCTCGGTCTAGCTGTGCCCAGACCTTTTCTCTCCCACATATCAGGACCTCAGCAGGTAAACTTTCTTTCTCCTACAAGTTTTCCTCTGGTTGGAATAACCTCCCCATCTCAACCCAGCTTGCACCCTCCTTCCCCGTTATTAAGCACTCACTCAGACCAACCCCGGCCTCCTTTTATAACTGTTCCCCCTCCTAGTCTCCAGTTGATCAATCTGTACATAGTTACATAGTTCTCCAAGTTTACTTATGACTGTACATAGTTCTTAGTCTCTTTCTTTTTACATGATTGTGCATTTTACATGGTCTGTTTCTTCACTGCCTGTTATTGTGTTATATTGCAATTGTATCTGTTCCTCCTCCTGTACCCCCCCCCCCCGGTCACTCCTTGAAACGAGCTCTGGCTCATGGTGCTTTTCCCAGTTATCAACTTTTAAATAAATAAATTAATTAAAATACTTTTATATTACTAGACTAGCACACCTCCTGAATAGACTGCTGCCAATTTTAACTCACACTGCAAAGCACCTCCGGAGTGCCTTGTGAAAACCTTCACCCCCTTGCTTCATCACTTTAACTCATGGAAATTCAGGCCCACATGAAACTATCAGCCAGCTTCAGCTTGAACCTAATGCTCTCTTTATACCCTGTGAGACTGCAATGACTGCCTGTCACTCCTCCCCACTAACAGTAACAGCCACAGACACTGCCAGATATTTCCTGAAATTTCTGTGATATTTTCAGAAATATCTCCTGCTTCCTACATTTCCACAGTAGAGGCAGCAGAGAGAAACTCTTCAGAAATTTTGTGAAATATCTGGAAATAGCTGGCAATGTCTCTGGCAACTTCTGAATATCAAACCTCATGTCTTCACTAAAAGGATCCAGCAAGAGCAAGCCCTGTAAATCTACTTGCTGCTCTGTTCTGTACCTCACAGCAGCCACCACTGAAATCTGGTGTCTCTCTCCCCATGTTTGCAATTAACCAAGTGACAAAAATCACAGCCTGCTGAGCTCATTCTCAAGCTGACCTCAGCCATGTCAAGAACTGTAGCCCACCCTGCCACAAGAACTGCCCGGGCTCACCTTCTGCAACTGACATTGTATCCTGACTGAAGCTCCACAGCAACAAGCTGCAGCTGTCCCTTTGCATCACTGTTCCATTGCCATGAGCTCATCCAAACAGTCTTAAAGCTGCAGTGAGCGATAACTTACTACCGTCTGTCTTAAAATGAAACCTAAGCTGCCAAATGCAGTGGCCCTCAGTCATGCAACAACTGAACTGAGCGTGGTACTGATTCCCATCTGCCACTCTGCCCTTCTCACAGCTGCAGTCCTGACTCACCAGACTGCAGCGCAGAGCCTTTGCATCAGCCATCGCCTGGCTGTGATACTCAGGGGCAATATAAACAAAATGGACAACAACACAAGTCCAAGCAGGGCAATAAAGTAGGAGATAAAAAAATAAACAAAAAGAGGATCAGCCTGGGAGCACTAGGGCAAATAAACAAACTGTACATATTAAACAAATACAAGAAACAGCTTGGGAGTAGAAAAAAAATAAACTGCAACAAAAAAGAAAGAAATCAGGAGCACTCAAATAAAATAAAACCTCTCATGATACCCACCAGAAATGAAGTCCACTATTTTTCCTCGCACTTCGAGGAGGACGGTGGAAAGAATCACCATATTGTGCATTGTATCAGCTCCAGGCTACCTTGTGGCAAACAGCAGCCATCTTTGTTGGGACACACTCATTGCATGCCAGGAGGTGACCCTCAATGCCTGTCAGCAGCCATCTTGGAAAGGATAAATCAACAAGAGCGTGCATATCACTGCACAAAGTGCTGGTAACCATCTTTATTAAGAACACCAGCTTGCTGAAAACAGTTTCACTTCATAGACACTAACAGTGGCCATCTTTAAAAGGCAGACCTTATTGAAATGAATGAACACTGACACAAAAAAGCTGAATTTGCAAAGAAATCTTTAAATAACAGAACAACAAGGACTTGGGTTAGAATTGTTTGGTTAAGACGTCACTTGATAAGCTTTGCTTACAAATAATTTTACTCTGCCTGTAACAACATTTTCTCTGCCACACTCCATCTATCCACGTCATCCTGTCCTGTGCTTGATGGCAACTCCTTCTCATCCTTATAACTTCTGTTCTGTCAAGCAAAGCTCTCCTACAATCATGTCCACCGAAAAAGGAAATATAGGCACAGGAGCATCCAGAGCCCTATCTTCACACAACTTGAGGGCGTGCAACTACAAAATAGAAACCTTCCTGCAGAACATTCAGTCCACCATCTCATCGCAGGAAATGTTAGCTATACCATTAATTTAAGATTATCTTGTCTGTATTAAAATTATCTTACCACACTCAACGGTGTATACCAGCCTACAACCTACATCTTTCTTAGTCTTGCCTTGCGAAGATGATGTTGACTGGCTCAAGCAGATCAAAGGCTGAGTTGCCTTCAATGGTTGGACTGATCTCCTGTGTATCTCCAATGCCTTATGCTTGCTTCTGAGAGGGACTACCATTTCCTGTTTCAATTCACTTCCTGAAAAAGTTAAAGGAAATACTGCCATTTTATATGTAACTTTTTAAAGATCTCTTCGTCCAAGCCAATGTTCCCTGATTACTGGAACAACGGCTGTGGGAATACATCATGCAGCCTTCTCTGGAAGCCTTCATAGTGGACAATAAGTCATGCTACAAATGTCTACAGAAAATAGAGAAGGATCAAATCACATTCTTCTTCTGAGGATTGCTCCCCCAGCTTCTTCCTTACATGGTTCAACAGAAGCCAACAACCTGGATGGCCACTATCCAAGTTGCACAACTTATGCAAGAATCCATATCAGTGTTCCAGGCCACCAGTATGCAAAGACATCAATCATCACAAATGGCTGCACTCACAACATGAATCCAGCAACGACAAGTAATAACAGACAAGCTCATCACATCTGTTAATAATTTACAGTTCAGCTCAACTTCTTCCACTGCTACTTCTTTCAAAACTCTGCAACCACCTTGACAGCCACCTGCTCAATCACCACCTTCTTGAGAGGCTGTTATCTGCCAATGGTGTGGATTTAGAGGACACACTGCTGCGGTTTGCAGAAAGTTAAAATATGGCAATAGAAAGAACAGGAACCAAGGACGTCCACCTCGACATCATCAGCAAGGTGAATGCAAGTACTCACAGGATCAGGGAAATGAGTGCTGCCCAACAAATTAGGGGCTTTTGTTGGACAGGGGAGCCCAGGAGGCAACTTACAGCTACACACTGAGTCACTTTGCCTCCTAAGACAGATATGGTTTTGATTGCCAAGATTTAAAGTGAACCCCTCCAACAAGGTGTTGTTGGCATTGTCATGGGATCCTCTGCTCTGCATTCTTCACATCTTCTCCCAGAAAAAGCCTTATCTACTGTTCATGATGGCACAGTATTCCAAAAATGTTGCCACTTTACTTGAACCAATCATTTTCTCCAAGGGTGCCAATGTCAGAAGGTTTGTCTGCTTGCCTACTGGAACCAGCTCCATTTTGTGCAAGGACCTCATCCTGGTTTCACCATCTCTACACCTGTCAGTGCTATCACCACCACCACTCCAGCTTCACCAGTTTTATCCCTCAGTAAGTGATTATCTTCGTCCATGCTTCTAGCACCTCCAACAGAGAAACAACAGCTTCTGGATTTTCTATAGGACTACCCAGATGTCTTTGTTGGTAAAGGCAACAAGCTTGGCTATTATGATATCCTGCAACACACCACTGAGGTGCAGCCCAGTCAGAAATCCTTCCATCATCGAGCATATAAAGTGGGACACAAACAGAAACAAGTCCTAGAGGATACAATTGAAGTCATCCAATTTACTATTTTCTGTACCATCTTAACCTATGTAATTGTTCTGCCTATATTACCTATGTGCCATCTTCATGGCCCAGGTCATGCCAGAAAATGGTCTATTGGATCAGTGCACTTACCCAGTAAACAAATAAATAAAATGCTTGAACAACACATCATTGAAGAATCTACAAGTTATTGGGGTGCACTATGTCTGCTGGTGGTAAAGAAAGACAAGGAGTATTGTTTTATATTGGACTACAGGAAGCTTAATGCCTGTACTGTATTGGATGCTCATCCATTATCCACAACAGAGGATGCCTTTGAGAGTCCTGGCATGGCCAGCCAACCCTACTTCACCACTCTGTATATTGAAAGTTGCTTCTTCCAGGTCTCCATTAATCCAGTTTGTCACACATACATAGCTTGGCAATGTCACTTGGGACCTTTCCCAATTCAAACAACTGCCTATGGAATATTGGAGGTGTCAAGTCACATTCTAGTGTGTTATGGGAGCCATGCTACATGGGTAGTCTTGGATGTTTTGCCTATTTTACCTGGGCAATGTTACTGTCTTCAGCAGAATGTTTCCAGAACACCTCCAACACCTCAAAGGAGTGTTTCAGCACCTCCAATAAACCAACCTGAAGCTTCACCCAGAGAAGTGTTGTTTTGCACAGCATCAGGATCATTATTTGGGACATGTTATTAGTTTGCAAGGCATCTCTTCAGATGCAAATAAGGTCTCAGCAGTCAAAGACTACCTAAAACCTTCCAACCACAAAGACTTCAGAGCTTTCCTAGGCCTATCTGGGTATCCCAGAGAGTTCATCAGCAACTATTCCAAGGCTGCAGTTCCACTGCAGGCCCTCGCCAATCAGGGATGTGACTATACATGGACTTCTGAGTGCAAAGAGGCCTTTGATTCTTTAAAGGACAAACTGATCTCCATTCCAGTATTGGCCTACCCAAGGTTTGTCCAACTCTTCAAACTTTACACAGACACTAATTTGTTTGTGATGGGCACTGTACTATGTCAAGTTCTAGACAGTACAAAATAGGTTATTTTCTACAGTCGGTACTCTGTTTCCTCTTCTGAGCACAACTATGGCATCACAGAAAGAAATGTCTAACCATGGTATCTGTTATGAAGAAATTTGACTGCTATCTTTGCTGCTCCTCCTTTACAACTATTGCTGTAATATGGCAAAAAAGAGAAGCGTGAAATAAGGGAACTTCATTGGACAAAACGCACCACATGATCAAAGTTGGAGTGGGGATTAATCACTGGTAATGCCTGCTCCAACTATTAATCATGGGGTCACCAGGTCAAGCTGTAGCACCTGTAGCTATCACAGCAGAAAACGCTGTATATCCCACAATGCAGCAGACCACAGAAAACACATTGCGGTGAAGATGCAGGATCTGATCTAGCCGATACAAAACCGAACAGTTTCAGTTAACAGAAGTGAAACAATGGAATGGAAACAATAATAACACAAGTATTGTCATATTACAAGCACATTAATACCCTCCGGAGTTGGCTTCTACTGGGGAATTAATGCATGGTTGGGTGGTTGTAGGCACTCAGCCTTCGGCCTCATGCAACAACCCCCCCCAACCATGCATTAAGTCCCCAGTAGAAGCCTCCTTCATCAGGCATTAATGCTTACTTGATCACTCTGCCTTCAGATGGTTGTTCAAAATGAAAGGACCAGTAGGAATGTTTGCCCAGTGGATTGCATGCTCCAATCCTACAACTTTGAAATTCAATACAACTTCAAAATTCAGTACAGACCAGGTTGAGTTCATTACAATGTGGATGGCATCAGCCAATGACAGTAACTCTCTGCTTCACTGTCAATGGATGAGGAATCCTGCTTAGAAGTTATTTCTTTCCATGCCACAGATGTGCTTCCTGTGGACACTTTTACAGCACCCCAAGTTGCTTTGCTGCTTCCAAATGCATCTTAAGAAAGCATTCTTCCTCAGTTACTGCAATTTAGTGAAGTGCTCCTCACCTCTTCTGCATCTGCTCCCTCCTCCTGGCAACTGTCAAAATGCAACCAAGAGCATATCCACAGATCTCAGACATAATCACTCAGAGTCTGGAAATCTTTCGCAAAAGAAGCAACATTGTCAGAATGCCCAAATTCAATTCTCGATATGGTAGATCTGCTATCAGCTATGTCTTATCTGCCTTATGGAATACGATGCAAAAGACCCTGAAAGTGAACAGATACATCTCATTTACATCCTTTAAATATCTGTATTCGAGGCTTATCAATGAAAAATGTAATTGTTTCCACAAACAGTAGAGTATTCCTAATCTTATCCATCTCCCTCCCCAGATAGCCAACTCACGGAAGGTATCCACCTTTACTAAAAGTCACCACCCCTCACACTCCATGCACCCCTCCTTTCCATCCACCTTCCCTTAATCCCTTGTCATATATCACAGCCCTAGACCCCTGTTATACCAACCCCCAGTGCGCCCTCCTGCCCTCTTCATAAGGCCCACAGTTTATCCGTTCCACAGTATAGGCTCCCACCATCTTCCTCCTCCCCCACCAGCCAGGCACACCACTTCCCGCTCCCTTCCCTCACCCCTTATTACCACGACACCCGAATTTAATGTATAGTCTGATTAGAATGTATCCTTAGACTGTGTGTATACTGAATATCCTATGTAGTATCCTAGAGTGTGTGTATATTGATTATTTTTTATGTATCTACATAAATTGAACCTTGACCTTACCAGGTCCATCTTGCAAATGAGCTGTGCTCAACGATGTTCACCTGGATAAATAAAGACTTGATTGATTGATTGAATGATTGATGTTCTTTTCATCACTTCCTCAGTGATGATGGGATTTTTCACATCTGCACCATGGAAAGCAAAGCCCATCACATCTAATCAACAAAGTTGTTCTCTTTCCGCTGAAGCCGCTCCACTTTCTGGAGGTCATGTGGGAATCCACAGAACTCTCTAGAAGACAAGACTCCACTTCTTCTGGCCTCACATGAACAAGGACGTTGTTCAGTTTGTCAAATCCTGCCAACCCTGCTTCCAAAAAAAGTCTCCTGCCAAACCAACAAAGGCACATCTCATTCCAGAGCCTATAGCCACAGAACCATTTCAACAAGTCATCATGGACATCCTAGGACCTCTACAAGCATGCTGTGACTCCATCAACAATCCATTCTAGTTTTTGTGGACTACCTTACAAAATACTTAGAGCTAATCCCACTAAAGGACATCAAAGCTACAAAGTGGCAAATGCTTTGCGCAACACAGTTACATGTCGTCATGGTACCTCTCATACCTGCATTCAAATAGAGACACTAACTTCCTTTCTACCATTGTTCAAGTTGCTTGCAAACTCCTCAACATAAAAAAGACTAATACAAGGAGCTATTACCTATTTATCTGCAAAGCAATGGACGAAGTGAAAGAATGATGTTGGCCATTCTAAACACACTTTTTAAGTACCTGGTTGAAACTCATGACATTTAGGACCACTTTTGTTTAGTTTGCTTACAACGCATGACCTCGTGTTGACAGTACGGAGTACACTACATTCCATGGATGCTATCAAAGAGCTCCACTGGACATAGATCTCTGACTGCTAGAGTTCCAAAATCAGCTTCCTCATACATTATCCCTGTACTGGAACAGCTTGAACTTGTAAGACATGTTGCAGTGATCACACTGGGACAAAGAAAATCTGCCATGCAGAAACTATCAGCAGCCAAGTCACATGAGTCATCATTTTCTGTGGGGAACACTGTCAACTTGTATCAACCTGTCTTAGTTACAGGCATCATATAGAAACTGCTATGCCCTTGGACTGGTCCCTTTTATGTTTGCTTGCTTGCATGCACAAAGTGAACATATTGTTACTTTAGTGTAGGGGCTGTGTAGGTGTGTAGTGTATATGCCAGTAGATGCAGAAATGCAGGTGGCTTGCTTCTTAAAAGCCAGTGCTGAGAAAGCTGAGGATGACAGTGTTCATCTGGCTGATGGGTGTAAACTTCTTGTAGTTCAAAGGAGAAAAGCCCCACCAGTCACATTGGTTTTCTGCCCCTTAGCCAGCTAGCAGACATCATCTGGCTTTGAAGATAAACATCAAGCCTCACAGTGTGTGTGTGTGTGTGTGTGTGTGTGTGTGTGCGTGTGCGCATGACCATGTGTGTGTGTCTTTCCCCTAGTTACAGACAGGAAGCACCTATCTGAAAGCCCTAAACAGAGTTGGGAACAGCCTGTAGAATGCAAACATAATAGCTTCAAATATGTTAACAGCCTGTCAGCAATAAACAAAAACACTAGAAATAGTTGGAATTACATATTATTTATGTTCCCTTTAACAAGCCTCTGCTACCACTTGGATAACATTGAAAAATGTGACAGACATAATTCAGTTTATAGCACATATATTTTTTATTCCTTTTTTCATATGGACTTTATCCTCTTGCCCCTCCCTATCAGCCCCCTTCTACTGTCAAACTCAGCCCCTTCACCCTACCTCCAAAACATACCCCATACACCTCTTAACTCGTTGTGTGAGTGGGTGCCATAGATGGTTGTAGTGAGGTGCCTTCAGGGTGGTAGCATCTTTCTACAGACTTGAGTTCTTTTCTGCCCATTACTGCCCTTGAGTCAGAAATGGTGGCGTGCAATGCTGCACATGTATACCATGAAGACGGTGCACACTTTCAACACCCCCCTCTGACTTTCAGTTCCAGTGACTGCTGCTGTGCCACCTACCCTCCACAAAGTGGCAGCCAAGTAGCAGTACACACTGTCCCCCACCCCAAAGGAGAAGATCTGTCATTGGATGTTAAATCCTCTTCCCCCGCCAGCTCCTGAGCAACTTTGGTCCCGTCTTGAAGCCAGGTTGCCAGTATTGTGGTAGGTGAGGCATCTGGCCCAGCTACAAGTTTGCTGTAGCTTGGATTTCCTTAGATAATATCATTTGTGGCCCTCAGGGGCCGAACCTGCAACCCATTGTTTTGCAGTTCTGTGCTTTTACTCTTTGTACCTTTCAGACAGAACTATATTTTTGCAGTTCTTTCCTTTTTTTCATTACTGAAGAAAGTGACAGAAAAAACAAGATTACTGTCCCTTAGACTCTATTAGCTTTGGCTGCTTCTCTACACATGACATCATAATCCCCTTTTTATGACATCATAATTATCTTCACAGCAACAGATTGGGATGTCATAAACAGAACTGTGGCTGCAGCAGTAGACAAGCAGACAGAGCAAATAGGGCAGAGATCCTCTTTGTATGGAAATGTTCTTAGTAATAAACAAATCAGAGTGAAAATTATAAAAAGGGTGAAATATAAGCTAAATCGTGTCTAGATCTTATGTTTTTTAGAGATGTACCAACACTGCAAGCAAACATTCAGCACTGACAAATGTTTGTTACATTGTGGAAAAGCTTTCTTCAGTCCATGTCCACCTGCAATGCAAGTCAGTTGGAAAGCTTGTGCTCTATGAAGTACACACATCTAAAACATGGGTACCTGTGCAGCACCCTGCCAGTTGCTCCCAATCCTCCCAGTAGTGAAGTTGCTATCTTTTCAGAATCAGAAATTCCTCTTGATAACTTGCAACCAGTTCAGTCAGATCATCACACTCTTAACTCTCTCCAGCCAGATTCTGTTGCACCTGACCCTTACTTAGAGGAACTTCCTGGGACTTCTCTGCCCTCCTCCTCTCAGAACTGTCTTGTGCACACCCGTGTATATCAGATCGAGAATATTCTACTCAAGAAGTTTGTCAATGGATCCTGGAATTATAAAATTAAATGGTGTGTGATTCTGACAGTTTGTAGAACTCTTGGGCTGCTTCTACGGGACTTACTCCATCCTGTCACAAAGCAGTTCAAGCAACTCATCATATCATTAGCTGACCAGAAAAGTTGATGCAAGTTTTAAACTTTTGAGCAGCCAGACTCAGTATTTCTTTGGGCTAATTGTTCTTTTGTCCAGGGTATACCCCACTAATTGTGCTGAATTGTTCTTCTGCAGTGAATGTCCAATATGTAAGCTATTGCTTAGTGGAGCTGCACTGTATTAACCTTTTGTTCCACAGGAATGTCTCTTCAAATGACAGTTCCAAGTTTTGTTTAAACACAACAGTTTATTGAAAGTTTGCATATTCTAGTTCTGGGTAATCTCCAGCTACTACCCTTTCCCCTCTTTTCTCCTTCTCCTTCCCTGCACTGTGTCACTTACTGTATTGCTCTAACCAAGCTTCAGGTGGCTATGGTGTTCCCCCTTCCATGGTAGTAATCTGACTGGTCAACATTGCAGTACAGACCCTTTCTGATCCATCCTCCAACCCCCAACAGTGGAGTACACCTATGGCCAGGTTGTGTCATATAATACATACGTCTCAACTGTTTTCATGTTTGTACTGTTCTATTATTGCTTGTTTGAGTGGTGCTCATTTTCATGACCCCAAGGTGATGTGGAGTGCATAATTAAGCATGGGGCTTAATGTTTAGTTGCTGCTTGTTTAAAAACACTCAGAACAGTGGTTGTTGATGCCAATTATACAATAGCAAAGAAAAATGTAAGAAGTTGATTGGCTGTTGTCCAATTGAGCCAGTGTTGTTATTACACAATAACATCATTGTGTCTAAAAGGGCTTGATGTCTTGCAACTGAAGCAGCAAAGCTTAGTTTCATATAAAAACCTTTTTTACTGATATCGTGGGGACAAAAGTATTTGTCATGACTAAAACATTTCATAGTTAGGCAGAGAACAAGTGTCAGAACATCTCCTTCATAGTGTGGGAACAACTCTTTTATAGTACCAGTTTTACAGCTTTATTTTTTTAATGAGGAAACACACCATATATGAATGTACTGCATCAGGGGTATGCAAATGGCCAATTGCCTGATCTCACATAACACACTACAGTGATACCATACAATTAATTATTTGCATACCCATGATACAGTGCTTTTACATGGGGAGTGTTTCCTCAAAAAAAAAAGTAATTAATTAAAAAATAAAATTGTACAAGTACACATAAAAGGGCGGCTCCAATACTTGTTATCTGCCTAACTCTGAAATGTTTTAGCCATCTACATATGCTAATTTTTGTCCCCACAGTATTAATAAATAAGAGCCATTGTATAATAGCAATAAGGCACTATGATATGTGTTATTGTGCAATAACATCAGTCCTTGGGTGGCTGAAGCATTCAGCTTTGCAGCGTGCTTCAACCCACCCAAGGAGTGATGTTGTTACACAACAACACACACTCAGCTATGCCTTATTGCTTAAACATTGCACTGTCTGGCAGTGCCATGTTATTCCAGGGACAGTCTGGAAAATCCTTCAGTCTGAGATATAGCCTCAAGGTGTGTAAAAGTCTCCTGTGCTGAATAAAAGCTTTCTGTTTTTATGTTATGCATCTGACTCAGTTATTCACATGGTCCAACAAGACGGCATCCACTGGTACAGCGAGAGATGGGCACAGCAGACCTGAAGAGAGAAGTAAGAGTCTTAGTGGCAGACCAACACCATAATGCCACACTACATAATCTGTGAAAAAAGGGCTTATATTGAATTTATTTTCAAAAAAGGAAGCAGTAGTACAGGTATGCCACAAACACAGTCAACTGACTTGCTATAAAAACAGTAACTCAGTTGTGACAGATAGTGTTAGTAGTATAGACACACTAACTGGAGGAGCAAAAACAACTTTAAGAAGACTATAATTGTTGGTAAGGAACAGCTTCAGAAATGCACAAGTTTGAGAGCAGCAGCAAAGCACAAAGTTTCAGCTGGCGGGTCTGTGGACTGGCATTGCATGTAGATCATATGGTAAGGCTCTGGAAAGCTCTAACAGCAACCTGGAGATATAGTGCTGGGACTTCCAAGAGTAGCCTCATACAGAGACTACAGTCCAGTGGAATCCCTGGCCTTTCCTGCACACCACAAATAAGGAGTGTGACATCACATCACATGCTTGTAATGTGAGAGGAGACAAGCAGTTCTGACACTGAGCATACCAGCAGTAGCATTCTTGATGAACCTAGAGAGACCTCAGCATCTGGATTCCTATTTTATAAATCATCAAATTTATAAAATTGTAATAATTGAAAACTAATCTGAAAATGAAAATAGCATTCTCCATCTTCAAAAACTGCAACAATCCACTTTTTTACAGAACTAGCACATAGGGATCTCTGGTTGTTTTATTTGGTCCTCATGTAAGTGGATCTAGGTGACAACTGGTTAAGACAGTGGGGATGATTTGTAATCTCCAACTGAACTATCAAAAAGTCTTCAAAACATTTCCACTTAAGAATTGATTGGGTCCTCTTTTAGTTGAGGTCAATGCCATCTTCTCATCCTACTATACGTTCTGTTTTGATTCCATCTTCTAGGGACCTCTGAATAATTCCCACAGGACCATATTACCCCCCCAACAGCACCACTATCTATGCATTTCCTGCCATTTTGCACCTAGACAGGCATCCTCCAAATCCAGTCACCATGTGTAGGGAGAGGGGTATATACACTTGGTGCCATTCCTGGGGTAGAGAAAGGGATCCTTTATGGATATAGGGGGATATAGTGTCATTTGCCTAGCTGATGGCTGTTTTTCTCCCCTCATTCTGGCATATCAGGTGCACCGGCATTTGCATACTTCCTTCCTTACTGATTGGCTCTCCCAAACTAAGCCACCACCAGCACCAGCTGTAATCACCCAGCTTGGTAGCACCAGAAAAGTAACACAAAGTGAGGCCCACCCATCCTGGACGAAGAAGAGAGCACCCTCTGCAGTGCTCACTCCTGCTCCTCTTGGTAGCCCACTTTAGTGTCCCGGACTCTAAGTGAAAACTCAGGGCAGTGGCATGGCAGGCAGCCATGCTATCATGGTGGATTTACCTGTACTTATTAGTCAAACGATATTCTAAGCAGTCACTTTGCAATAAGCCTGAATAAGAAATCTTCTTCACTAGAGTATTTACAATAAAGATTCTGACCCCAAGGGCATGCAGCTTTTGAGAGATGGGAAAATGCTAGTCCCTGAAAAAACCTCATTGGCCCAAAAGACCTGGTAAGGAGACTACAGCCATGTAATGCAATAGTTGACTGCATCCCAAGTGTGACTGCTATTGCAAATACAATGAATGTTTTCTATAGCCCTTACCAAGGCCCCCCCATGCTTTACTGTGATTAAGTGAGTGCATTCTGGCATGGCAAAATCTGTGCTGTTCTTTCTTTTCTTTTTTTTATTATCACAAGCCGCAGGGAGAGTTAAAGTGGCAGTGTAATTTTTCTTTAGATATTAAAAAGGAGCAGTTGAAATGAGAAAGGGGAGCAGGGGTACAGAGCAGCAAATTGCTTTATTTTATTGAATTGTATACCACCATTTAACATAAATATGAAGTGCTTAGCCCACAGCCAATTACTCCTAATTCCAGCAGAGCCTATCAGAAAACACAGGATATTTATTGTGAATGCCACCCCACTACATTAAAACAAAATATGCTCTAATGGTGTGTGTGTGTGTGTGTGTGTGTGTGTGTGTGTGTCAGTAACACACAGAGTGAGACAGAGTAACAAAACAGGGAATTGTTAATGAAATTTTGTCTTTTGTCTTAAGCAGTTTCTGGTTCAGGTGAAAACAACCTTTAAAAAAACATAAAAAGAAAGGCCACTGCTTTGTGCCTGAGAACGCTGCATCATGAGTGACGAATAAATTGCTTCTGTCTGTTCTCCTGCTGAGCACTGTATACAAACAACGATAGCAGCTGCATGCATGGCCGGTGAGATACCGGCTCTGAGTGTTGCCAAATCATGCTGGCCATTGTTCCAGCACTGGTATTGGCTTCTGTCGTCTGCTGGGCTTTGTGATTCTTTTTAATTGCAGTAGTGGGCTGCCAAAGCATAAGCACTGTAGGAGGAACAGTGGCCTTCAAAGTCTAGCAGAAGTTTTGCTGTACAAGGAAAATAAAGCAAACTTAAATAATACAGGGATGGGAATGTTCTTCTGCTTCTAATGAATGCCCCACACAAAGGGAGGTCACTGACAGTTGGAGCAAAGTCATTAATGTACTGTATCTGTAAGCAGTTAAGTCTTCCTTCCAGGACTGGCTTAACCATTTAGTATTTTGAACACTGTCGCATAGATGAGAACCAGTGGATGTCCAGTAACCACTTGTCTGTGGCATCATGCAGCCTTTTGAACTGTAGCACTGTAAATATATCAGCTCAGTGCTTTGCTGAAATTAAAGAGGATCTGATGCCACAAAAAAACTTTAGAAACATAATATTTCAACAGGCTTATGATTCATAAGATGTTTTTCTACTTGCCTTTGGCCAAGAAAAGGTCAAACACATGGCCAAGAAAAGACCCAGTCACAAAGTGTTTGGGCCTTTTCTTGGTCAACAGACCACCACCCCAGCTGCTTGTTTTGGAATTGTTTGCAAAGACCAGCTCCACAAAGGAACTCTTTATACTGTACAAGTGATTTCTCACTGGGATTACTTGTTTTTGATCCCTACTTACCTTTCCCTGTTCTTTATTACTAAGGATATTTGTGTGAAAACAAAATTCTCTGTCACTTGATCACCACCAGCTGTGGCTGCCTGCTTACAAGTGAACCTATAATCCTTTCCTCTGACATCATAATCATTTCTTCAGCAACCTGCTGCTATTACACAGCAGAGAACTGTGATTTCCTTGTAGACGAGCAGACAGAGAACACGGAAAATAAGTGACAGGGATCTTGTTTTCATGGAAAGTTCATAAGTCTTAAAGCACAACAGGAAGGTCACAATATAACATATGTTATGTTCTGTGTACCTATTGTATGTCTGGAAGTTGTCCATCTGAAGTGTTGGAGGCCCTTAACTGTTGTCTTTATTGTTGAAATTATGGATTTGTAAACATAGGGCCAGATATTCAAACTGCTCTATTTTGTGGAGCAAGCCCTCGCGCTGCACAAAATAGTTGCGCAGGGGTGTGTCCAGAGCGATATTCAAAGGAGTTGCACTCTTGAGCAACTCCTTTGAATATCACCCACACCACAGCCACTGTGCATGGTGCATGAACTTGCACCACTGCAAGTGGACAGAGTGAGCATTCAACTTCGCGGTGGCGCCCAAGTATCATTCGCCATCGCCAAAATCGATATATTCAAAGCGTGACATGCAAATGGGGCCATAATTCATGCAAGGCGCAGGGGTCCATTGCATCTGATTATGCCTCATTTGCATGCCATTAGCATGCAGGTCGCCGAACCCTGAGGACTTCGCCTGGCGCCCTGCCAGGCAGCAGCCATCGAGGACCGGCGTCCCTGCAGCCCGATCACGGGCAGAAGACTGTAAATCCCCACCACCACCCCCACTGGCCTGATCGCGGGCATAAACCGTCCCGCCCCACCAGCCCGATCCACGGGCGGCAATGTATCTGCCCCGAACATAGCCCCTGTGGTCTAGTGGACCCGATAATCCCGATCGCGGGATGTAATAATTAAACAAACCCCCACCCCCAAACACAGCCCTGGTGCCTAGTGTCCCACCCACCCACCCATGAAGCCCCACCCGCCCCCGGCAGGCGGGAGCAGCATCCACCGCCTGCCGCCCGCCCGCCCACCGACTGACTGCCTAGTAGGGCTGCACGCCCATTGGTGCAGAGCAAGGCCAGTGGCGTGCAGCCCCTACATTAAAGACAGTCCAGATTTGTGAATGAATACATTCATTTACAAAACTGGACTGTCTTATCTCTCCTCAAGACTGTACAGATTTGTGAATGAATACATTCATTCACAAAACTGACTGTCTCAGACGGTGCGGGCTGCACGCCAATTGGCTCTGCTCTGCACCACGGGCGGCAGTTCCCACCGGGCAGTCAGTCGGCGGGTGGCAGGGTGGCAGTCGGTGGGATGCTGCCGCCCGCCGCCGCCGGGGAGCGGGGTAGTGGGGCTTCATGGGTGGGTGGTGGTGGGGACACTAGGCACCAGGGCTGTGTTCGGGGTGAGGATTTGTTTAATTATTACATCCCTGATCAGATTTATTGTCCACTGGACCACCAGGGCTATGTTGGGGGTGTTTATGTATTACATCCCGCGATCGGGATTGTAGGTCCACTGGACCACCAGGGCTATGTTTGGGGGTGTTTATGTATTACATCCCGCAATCGGGATTATTGTTCCACTGGACCATCAGAGCTATGTTGGGGTGTTTATGTATTACATCCCGCGATCGGGATTGTAGGTCCACTGACCACCAGGCTATGTTCTGGGTGCTTATGTATTACATCCATGGTCGGGATTATCGGTCCACTGACCACCAGGGCTATGTTGGGGGTGCTTATGCATTACATCCTGCAATCGGGATTGTAGGTCCACTGGACCACCAGGGCTATGTTCGGGGGGGGGAGACACATTGCTGCCCGCGATCGGGCTGGTGGGGGGTGGCAGGGGGGATTTTACACTGTTTTGCCCATGATCGGGCTTCAGGGGAGGCACAGGGAGTGGGTTGGGAGCCAGCCACAGGTGGCAGCTGCTGTGTTGTGCCCTGCAATGCAGCAGCTCACCTGTGGGTGGCCCTCGACATGACCTCTTTTTTGGCTCAAAGTTGTGAAGGCGCAGGTTGGGGGTTGCGCCTGCACAACTCTGCACAGCCCAGCTGAATATCGGGCTGTGCAGTTTATGCATGGTTCCTCCCCCTCCAGTTCAGCATGCATTCATTTGCATTGCGCTGTTGCTCAGCATGTTATCTGTGGCGCAACTGCCTCCTGCTGAATATCGCAGAATGGAGCAAGTTCGGACTTGCGCAGGCGCAACCCTGTTGCACATGGCACAACCCTTTTGAATATCTGGCCCATAATGTTTTCTGCAGGGCTGTATGTAGTGGTAGTAGTAGTAGTAGTAGTAGCAAATCTTTTTTATTCATAAGAATAAGGAAAGCATTCAATTGAGCATGGCTGATTTACAATGACATCCCAAGTGTCAAAAGGACAAACACACATCAAACATCAGTTTCAGAAAACCATAACAGTCAAGATTAATAAATACAATATAAAAATATACAATATACAGCAATGAGCAATATATATAAGCAATCAATTTTAAATGTCACATTGATTACAATTAAATTGCGTGCTAGTCCATCCCAAATACCATTTATTCAAATCAGAAAAATAAATTATCGGATTCTCATCTCTTAGACACACAGGAATGTCGTTCCATAAAGTCATCCCTTTAAAAGGAACTGATGACTTGCCAACATTCAAATTATATCTTGAGGTTGAATAATGCAACCCCTGAGCAGACCTAAGATTATCCTTCATACTTCTGGGAGGAAACAACTGAGAGATATAAATTGGAACCCCTTTTTTACAAATTTGGAACATAAATTTAAGAAGATGAAGGTTCCTAGGCTCAGAAGGCCTAACCCAACCCAGGCTGTTAAACAGAAGACATCTATGAGTCCTATATGGAGTTTAGTGTGAAGCACATATGTGTTCTGTGGTCTTCTTGGCTGGAAGTGCAGGTATTGTTGACAGAGAGTAAAGCAGGCACCCAGATTTAATGAGAGAGAGCGAGAGAGAGAGAGAGAGATAGATATGTAACCCCTAGATGGCACTATCTCAGGGGCTACTACCCCTGCCTGATTTGCCACTAACAGGTTGAGGGGCCTGGATCCAATGGCGGGTGCCTCCACCCAGAGGTCAGGGTTTGCAATAGTTAAACTTACTTGGTCACAGCCCTCTGGGACACTGCAACCCCCCTTTCTTCCCACTAGTGGCCCACAAATATATCAGAATTACCTTCTCACAGTATACACTTACCCCAGGGCTGGTTCAGGCACTAGGACCTCCTGTAAAATAAGATACAGTGCAACAATCACAGTACAATACTTTAACATAGACAAATACCTCAGGCAGTATAACTTTGCTGAAACAAGCAGCTCGGATTTATTTAGGGGAATATAACAAGGACAGGGGAAATCAGGTTAATTAGCTTATCACTTTACTCATCTACCTATGGCTCTGTGCAAGGCCTATCCCTACCAGTTACTGTCCCTGGGTACCCAAGCCCTAGTGGCTAGTCCAAACTGTGGCAGCTGGTAGGGCCCTTTCCCACAGAGAAAAGAAAATTAGTTTAAACAGTCAGCAGTACAGTGATTCCATTTGGATTCAATGTGGCAATTCAACAGGGAGCGACCCTGAATTAGTACTCACGACCTCCAAACAAGATAGGGTCCTTCAATGTCAGCAGGGCTACTCTTGAGCTCCACGAGACTCCTCACACATTTATATGGTGAACAGTAACAGGCAAAAGTGAGGTACACAAGCCTCTTCACACATTTATATGGTAAAACAGAAAGTACTATACCAGGCAGGCTGCTTCTCTATCCCGATCGCAATTACTGCACAATACCCGGGAGAACACACAGCAGATTCAGTTCCTGACAGACCGAGTGCAATTCAGCAATTTCTCCAGTCTTCTACAGGGTGAGCCTGGTTTCTACTCTTCAGATATCCTTTGATTCTCTTCACAGGACGGATTCAGTCCTAACAAGCAGTTACAAGCTGCAGACCGAACTCTGGGCCTTACACATGTTTCCGACTAAAACTGCACACTGAAAAGCACAGGGCTCCTTCCTTCTTCACTGCCAGAGCTCAACTGAAACTCCAACAGACAAAACCGGCACTTCCTTTGAGTTCCTCCCAGTTCTTGACTGGATTGGCTGTCACTCACAATAGACTGCTCCTGTTGGTCCAAAAAGGCGCCGAAGTCTAAACTACATCTCCCAGAGTCACTGCCCATACAATCCTCTTGTGGCTGGCTCAGATTATGAGTCCAAGTTCTGATTCGTCCAAGGCACCATTTTAGAGCTAGCTTACCCACACTGATTGGTCCAGTTCAGCAGTTCAAAACCAGAATGGGGAACTAGGCAGACACAGTTCTGACTGCAAAGAAAGCAGGTTAGACAAACTGTAATTTCATTATTACTCTAAATGGTTTCTGGCAAACAGTTACATCTTTCAGATAGGTTCCCTTTGCACTCCTAGTGACTGCAAAAATGGAGTGAATTGGCAGCAGCTCGAGTGGTACTCAATCAAAGAAACACACAGTCCCCCATACAAACTAATTATGTCTGCAAGCAGACAGCTCTTAAAGAGACAGTACCAGAGGTTCTAAAAACACTCACTGATAAATGGTAACGCCAAACACCATTCAGGCTTGGAGCATTCAAGCAAGCTCCTGGAAGTATTTTGGGAACCCCCATTTGCAGGGGGGTTACACCCTTCCTGGCCTGGGAAAGCTTGATGTCTGTGTCAAGCAAGTACCCCCATAAGTTTCAACTGCAACCATATACATTTGCATTAGGCTCGCACATGTAATCATCAGTCAATATATCATTTTACCAAGAACACATTTCTGAAACATTGCAGTACGTCACTCTTTACACAGTATTACATACACATTGTACCATAACTCAAGTTATTACCTCTTGTACATGAAACCTGAAGAGAGGGGCCTTCCTATCAGTTACCTTGGGGCTGGATGTGCAAGGCACCATACTTAGAGGGCAACACAAGTAACTTAGAGTTAGCACTGACGCCACTTTGGGCAATGAGCTGGGACACACACACTCCTTTATGGACAACATTGAGAGGCAGATCCACTGGCGGCCCAGGGAATCATAACTGAGGTGCACCACAGGCTTTACAGCTCGACCAGTCTTTCTAGGGGGAACTGTTACAGTCTCTGCACTCTGAGCCTCATTTTCAGCATTGTCCTCTCTTGTCAGGGAGTCTCCATGGGGTAGAGAGGCTAGAACTTGGGGCACTTTCAGCTCCAGGAGTTACAGTTTCTGAGTCCACAACATTTGCTCTGCATGGAGAGCTTTCGGACACTGGCAGTGGACTGTCAGGGCACTCAAAATACTCTTCTTGTTCTGGTGTATCACCAGTCTGACCCAATCCATCATTTTCCTCCCTGAAAGCTCAGACAGTTCAACCATGCACAATGATTCCATTTCATCTGATCTGATGCTTTGCACTTCACTTTCTGGGAGCATTGGCTCCAGGGACGAAGCTGGGGCTTGGACAGTCCAGAAGGCCCAGCTTCATCTCCAGTATTGACTAGGGATTGCCTCGAAACAATTGACTCAGTTCGTAGAAGGATAGTATTCAAAGTCACTCTCACTTTCTTCCGATATGGACTGACAGTCATGCTCAACTGGGACTTGTGGAGGGGAGCACTTTAACTTTGCTTCTGTAGGTGCAGACTTTCTTGATCTTTTCTTAGCAGCAGCTCTAGTCACTGGTCCAGAGGGGGCATCTTCTAGGGGCTCAGACTTAATTAAGATTTGTCCAATGGGCAGTAAATGAGTTCTATGCATTGTTTTTACATCTTTTGAATTATTCTCAGGCCTTACTTTGTACACTGGCAGATCATCTAGTTTGCCCACTACAATGTGAGGGAGATGGTGCCATCTGTCAGCAATCTTGTGCTTGCCATGCAGTCCCAGATTTCTTAGCAATACCCGATCTCCCTCCTGGAGTTCCTGTGCTTTCACCTTTTTATCATACCTTTCTTTGTTGGCCAGATTTCTTTTGGCAGCCATGGTTTGAGCCAGTTGGTAGCATGAGTTAGCTGGGCCTTTAACTTTTGCACATACTGTAAATAGTTGTCAGCTTGAACCCCATCAGGAGAGACCCAAAACATACATCTACCGGTAGTCGAGCTTCTCTCCAAACATCAAGGCGGTAGGGGGAGAACCCAGTGGCATCACTTTTGGTGCAGTTATAAGCATGTACCAGGGTGCTAATTTGTTGGCTCCATCTAGGCTTGTCCTTTGGGTGCAGGGTGCCTAGCATATCTAGCAAAGTGCGGTTGAAATGTTCAGGCTGAGGGTCCCCTTGGGGGTGGTAAGGAGTGGTTCTGGACTTTCGCACTCCCCACAGAGAAAGCATCTCTTTGATCAGACGACTCTCAAAGTCTCTCCCTTGATCAGAATGGATTCTTTGTGGAGCCCCATAGTGAACAAAAAAGTTTTCTACAAGTACTTTGGCCACAGTGGATGCTTTCTGGTCTTTGGTGGGGAAAGCTTGGGCATATCTCGTGAAATGGTCAGTGACCACCAGCGCATTACTGATATTTCTTTGATCTGACTCCAAACTCAGAAAATCAATACAGACCAGCTCCATGGGTGCACTGGTGGTGATGTTAACAAGGGGCAGCCCTCTGGGCAAAAGCTTTCCTCTGTAAGCAGCAACTACAAGTTCGAATGTGTTGCTCCACTCAGCCCCATCTTAGGCCAATAGAATCTGGATCTCACCAAGTCAAGTGTTCTGTCTATACCAAGGTGCCCCATGTGGTTGTGCAAGGACATCAGTACTGAGTCTCAAAAGGCAGTGGGCAGCACTAGTTGTTGTTTGTCTACTTGTCCCCTCTGTCTACTCTTTCTCTGTATAACAGTTTATTGATCAGTTTCAACTTAGGACCTTCTTTGTATAATAGTGCAGTTCTCAAATCCATGGCGTAATTTGGACACATCTTTTCCTGCATGAGGGCTTCTAAAGCTGCTTTGATCATGGGATCGCGGATTGAGTCCCCTGAATACTGTCATTGTCCAGCTGAGGCAGTGCACCAATGTCTATTGCAGAAAAGTGGCAATAAGCAGCAGGTATGCAATTCTCAGAGTGTCCCAAGCAATCCACCATGCAGTCCACTGCGTCCGTGGACATTTGTTCCTCCCTGTCAAACTTCCGGCAGAGTGCCCGAATGTCAGGTTCTGCCAATCTGACCCAATCATTCTGGGAAACAGACCTCCGGGAGAGAGCATCAGCATCTATGTGGTTCAGACCTGCTCGGTATTCGAGAGCATAGTCATATGTAGATAATGCAGAAAGCCACCTATGGCCAGTGGCATCCAACTTAGCTGAGGTCTGCACATAGGTCAAAGTTATTGTCAGTTTTACTAGTATTTTAGCCCCATACAAGTACTCATGGAATTGGTCAACAATAGCCCACTTCAAAGCTAGGAACTCTAACTTATGTACAGGATAGTTCTTTTCGGATGGGGTCAGGCTTCTACTGGCAAGGCCACTGGTCTCAGGCCATTCTCGTGCTCTTGATACAACACAGCCCCCAACCCTTGCAAGCTAGCATCAGTGTGCAGGACGTAAGGTTTTCTTGGATCGGCATAGGCCAGCACTGGAGCATGGGTAAGTTGATATATGATCTCATGAAAAGCAGTCTCACAATCAGGAGTCCAGCGGGCCCCAAATACTTCACTCGGATGAAAATACACTCTTTCAGTCTTGAGGCGCTGACTTTTGGTATTTTTGTGGGTTGGGGATACGCTTGGTAAGGTTAAGTAAAGGGCGGATCACTCTTGAATAGTCCTTGATGAAATGCCGATAATAACCACAGAATCCCAGGAATCTTTGCAGTTCTTTTAGATTTTTGGGCTGTGGCCAGGTGGTCAAGGCCTCAACTTTACTTGGGTCGGTCTCTATTCCCTCGGTGGATACTATGTGTCCCACATACTTTACTGATGTTTGAAAGAATTGACACTTATCAATGGACAGTTTAAGGCCAAAGTCTGCCAGTCAGTCCAATACCTTAAATAATCTGCTCTCATGTTCCTCCAGTGAGCTGCCAAACACAATAACATCATCTAGGTATACCAGGCACTCTAGTAAGTTCATGTCCCCACTGCACGCTCCATCAATCGTTGAAAAGTGGCTGGGGCACCTGAAATCCTTGAGGCATCCTCATGAATTCATAGAAAGGCGGACAGATAAAGGCTGTCTTCTCACGGTCCTCTGGGGCCATCGGGATCTGGTAGTACCCACTGCGAGAATCCAGCACAGAGGAACCACTTGCTCACGTTTAGGCAGTCCAAAGCATCCTGAATGTGGGCATTGTGTACTGATCAGGGATAGTCCGCGGTTTAAGGTGCGATAATCCCACACATCCTTACTGTTCCATTCTTTTCCTCACTACCACAATGGGGAAGCATAAGGGCTTCTGGATTCTTGTATTACACCAGCAGCTAACATCTCTTGCAGATGCCGTCTCACATCATCTATGTCAGCAGGTGCCAGGCATCGAGACCTCTCACGAAATGGTCTTTCGTCATGCAGCTGGATATTGTGCTCAGCTCCTTGCGCATCCTACATCCTATTCCTTTAAAGAAAACACCTGTCTCTCTGGGCAAGCTTCTCACTGATCCTCACTTTCCATTCAGCTGGCAGCGGAAGTCATGAAATCAAACAAGTCAGGCGTTACTCTGTCATTTTCCTTGAACTCTTGCTGCTGGGTAGCACTGCAGTGTCTGCACAATGCACATTAGCCAAGATGCAACCTCTATTTACTCGAATGTCTCTTTCAGACACATTATGAACTTGGACCATTACCCTTCTGGCATAAGCATGGGCTCTAGTGGGCAAAATACTGGGCTTGACCAGCAGTCCCTCTGGCAATTTTCCATTGCCTGGTGCATCCAACATTAATATTTTATTCTTAACATCCTTTCTGATACGGACCTCTCCTGTAAGGTACACTGGGCATTTGGCGCCAGGATCAGAGACTCAGGATCCTTCTTCCATACAATTCCGACCGGTTCCTCTGGTTCTATTTTTTCAGCATCTCTCTGCCTCATATGCCTTCTTAATTAAAGCTGGAACTCTTAAAGCTCTACTAGTCTTTGACCCCTGTTTTTCATAACACAACTGTGCCAGCCTTCTGAACATATGAGCATTTGTTCCAATCAACAAAGGGACACCATCATACAGTCCAGTGGGGGGACACACTAAGGCTAGGGTCTCTACTTGTTTGGCCACTCCAGCCACGGAGGTGGGGAAAGACAGCCAAATTCGGATATACCCGGAATAGGGGTAGGCCTTCTCACTTAACCCCCATACATGCAGTCCTTCTAATGGTTGTAAGGGTATGTCTGACAAATGCTTCTGATACCAATCCTGGAACATAATTGTCACTTGGGAGCCACTGTCTAATACAGCTCTTGTAGACACTCCATTCACCTTTACAGTGGTCTCCATGGAGGGACCCACTATTCTGGACCAGTCTGGAGGCGGTAGTGGGGGCCTGGGCAACTGACCTTGCCACAAAGGGCGTGAGTTAGCATTTTTGGTGCCCTCACTGGGATCATTTCGTGCACCTCTTAACCACTGATTTGTTCTCCGAAGCTCTCCTTGTAGCCTATATGCAACTTTGTCAGTGTCTTTTGGGGACCGGCATTCCCTTTTCATGTGCCCATCTTTCCCACAATTATAGCAAAACATACTTTCTGGAGTTTGAGCTGGCCGAGGCACCACACTGGGAGCCAGGGCAGGGGTATTACTAACTGGAAACCTTGGTGCCATCTCTGTCTGAGGCATGATAAGCATTTGGAGACATCTCGTCAGTTTCTCCACTTCCATGGTCAAGGAATCGAGTTTGGAGCTGTTATCAGCAGGAGATACATGGGTGGGTACCCCAACCCCCATAGCAGATGCAGTCGGATATAGGTCAGGGCCCGTACTTGCAGGCGTGGTCTTCATAAAGGGACTGTTTTTGAATTCCCGGATCTCTCTCAACAGTTCGCTCCATTGTGGCATATCTTTTTCCTTGTCAGAGCACTCATTTACTGCCAACCTCTGCCCTGAACTTCACTTGATGGGTCACCCTCAGTCACTGGTCGTAGCCACAGCTGTTGGCAGGTCCCTCCCGAGGTCGCTTTCTCAACTCCTCGAATTTCTCTCATTAACTCATCATAGGAGGGGTGGATTCCAGTCAATTTGCCAGGCGTAACTGAAGCAACAGCAGTTCTGAGAAGGGGCAGACTTAAGGATCCTGTCCAGCCTGGTTGGTCCAGTTCAATCGCTGGCAAACTACCTTTCTGAGGCATTCTTGCAACAATTTTTCCAGCCGAGATACATACACAGACAACAACTCCCTTGGTACTCTTGTGCATCTCTTACTGTCCACCATAGGTCTTCATCAGAATCTGGGCTCCCATACATTCTCCAGGGCCTCAAGATAGCCTGTGCAGTCACTTCAGGGTTACTGGCCCGTTTGCACGGATGGTAGCCTGGGCAGGACCTCGAGGCTCTCACTAACCCTCTTTCGCTTTTGACTTCTGGCATTGCCATTCCTAGCACTTGGGGGCAACATAGTCTATCCAGGTCTCCCAGTCATCCTCCCTTGGGGGTGGGAAGGTGCCAGAGAAGATCCTCAACCTTGGTAAGAGTCGTGACTAATGGCAGGTGCAGAAATAGGAGTCTGCATTGGTTCAGCCACCATTACGGGTACTGGAGCGGGAGAGGGTGTTGGGGAGGAACACCCCAGGTGGCAAGAATAGTTTCTTCAAGTCCTCCACAGTTTTCCTTCCCCAGCAACCATTTAGCAAATTTCTCCTCAAAGTTTCAGATAGTGGTGGGGCTCATTCCCCCAGGTCTTTACTGTCCTTAGTTATCACTCTCCAAGCAGTGAGGGCTTCCTCTGGGGTAATGGTCTGTGGCACTTTGGAGCCATCTATGGGATCCTAAACTCTACTAGGGCCAGGAAAGTGTGGGTGAGCAGATTAGCATGCCGACCCACCACCACAGGGTTTTGTAAACCTTCCACCTTGGAAAGTACTCCCTGCACAGTGTCCGTATTGATACCCAGGGGGATGTCCAGGATAAGCATAGCATTTTGGGGGTCGATCTCCTCCCCAGTACACCACTCCACCAGCCGGTGCACAGCCACTTCTGTCGGGGTACCCATTTATTTTATTTTTTTTTCCCTTAACAGTGGTTTGTAAATATCAAAAATCAATCAAAATCTTTATTTATTCAGGCGAACATCATTGAGCATAGCTCATTTACAAGATGGACCTGAGTGGTCATAACAAAAAAGGTTACAGAGGGTATACAAAAACATGATATTGAAATAGCACAAATACAAACATTTATGAGTGAGATAGATGTACAATTATTTACATATATACAAGGCAAAGGACAGTAAACCAAAAACCTATTAAAGGTGAGAAACAAACAGTCTGGTGGGGATAAGGCTTGGATAATGGTACATGGGTGGGCATATATGTTTGAGGTTTGATGTGGAAAGGACCAGAGCAATGATAGAAGAATAGGGAGGAGATTTAGAAGGGGGTGAGGGGTGAGAGGGTGTGGGGGGTGGGGATGTGGGAGGACTAGGCCTTGTGGAAGCAATTGCATGAATCTGGGATTAGGCTGGTGTACAGCTTTTGAAGGATGTAAGGGAGCAGTGTTTCCATTTTCAGGGTCTTTGGATAGAATTCCAGATAAGTGCGGAGAATAACTGATTGCAGCTCTTCCATACGGGTGCAGGTGATAGGAATCTTCAGCAGGATCAGTTTGTTGATCCTCAGGGTGTAGGGCCTGGATGTGATCTGGTTGAAGCAATCTGAGATGTAGGAAGGGAGTTGTTTGTCAGAGCTTTGTAGATCCAGATAGCAGCATTTTCTTCTTCTATGTTGCAGGGATGTCCAGCTGACTGCATTGTAGAGAGACAATGATGGGTGCTAGAGGAAGGTCAGTAATGAATCTAATAGCTCTATGATACAGGTGTCTAGTTTGTTTAGATGGGAGGGAGCAATGACCATAGAGGAAGTCAGCATAATCAATGGGGACATGAATGATGCAAGGATTAATCTTTGTTTGGAATCTTTGGTCAGGTAGTGTTTGATTCTATAGAATAGACCAAGTCTTTGTCTTAGCTTTTCAGGAGCTCTTCAACATGGGTAGTATAGTCTAGTTTATTGTCTATCCATACTCCTAGGTATTTGAATTTGTCAACATATTCCAGATTTTCACCAAGGATGGTGAGAGTTGTGGGAGGGTGAATGATGGGATAGTGGAAGAACAGTTCTTGTGGGCAAGAACATAGCTTTGGTTTTCTTAGCATTTAGTAATAATTTCTTTTTAATAGGTTATGCTGGAGGAGGGAGGAGTGAGACTGTAGGAGCTCACAGGCTTTTGATGGTGAGGGATCGCTCACATAAAGTACAGTGTCATCTGCAAAAGGTGGATATTAGAAGAGAGAGATTGGAGTCAATATTGTTGATGTAGATGGCAAAGGATGGGACCAGGATGGAGCCTTGCGGTCACACCTCTTAGGAGTGGCTTAGGGTAGATAGATCACCATCATTCTTTACCAGTTGTAGCCTTCCAGAGATAGCATCTGAACCATTTAATGGAGAGTGAGTCAAGGCCTATGGAGTTTAGTGGGGTGATTAGGAGATCATGATCCACAGTGTCAAAGGCTTTGCTTAGATCCAGAAACACAGCACAGGTATTATTCTTTTTGTCTAGGGCAGTCTGCCAGTCATTTGTGACTTTTGCTAGAGCAGAGATGGTGCTATGCATAGATCTAAACCCAGATTGAGCTGGATTTAGGAGATTGTTGGTATCAAGGTAGGCAGTTAACTGAGAGTTTACCAGCTTCTCAAGCATCTTGGATAGTATTGGTAAGATGGAGATGGGCCTATAATTATTGAGGTCCATGGGATCACCTGCCTTAAGTAGTGGAAACACTTGAGCTGTTTTCCATATTGAGGGGATAGTACCAGTGACAAGTGATAGATTGAAGAGATGGGTGAGGGGGGCGGTTAAGGCATACAGTGATACTTTTAGAAAGTAGGGATCCAGGCCACTAGAGGACACACAATCCCAGCGGTGAGCCTCCAAGATGTAACCCCTAGATGGCGCTATCTCAGGGGCTACTACCCCTGCCTGATTTGCCACTAACAGGTTGAGGGGCCTGGATCCAATGGCGGGTGCCTCCACCCAGAGGTCAGGGTTTGCAATAGTTAAACTTACTTGGTCACAGCCCTCTGGGACACTGCAACCCCCCTTTCTTCCCACTAGTGGCCCACACAATATATCAGAATTACCTTCACAGTATACACTTACCCCCAGGGCTGGTTCAGGCACTGGGACCTCCTGTAAAATAAGATACAGTGCAACAATCACAGTACAATACTTTAACATGAACAAATACCTCAGGCAGTATAACTTTGCTGAAACAAGCAGCTCATTATTTATTTAGGGGAATATAACAAGGACAGGAGAAATCAGGTTAATTAGCTTATCACTTTACTCATCTACCTATGACTCTGTGCACAGGCCTATCCCTACAGTTACTGTCCCTGGGTACCCAAGCCCTAGTGGCTAGTCAAACCATGGCAGCTGGTGGGGCCCTTCCCACAGAAAAGAAAAATTAGTTTAAACAGTCAGCAGTACAGTGATTCCATTTGGATTCAATGTGGCAATTCAACAGGGGCGACCCTGAATTAGTACTCACGACCTCCAAACAAGATAGGGTCCTTCAATGTCAGCAGGGCTACTCTTGAGCTCCACGAGACTCCTCACACATTTATATGGTGAACAGTAACAGGCAAAAGTTCTTTAATGTCAGCAGGATTCACTTGAGGTACACAAGCCTCTTCACACATTTATATGGTAAAACAGAAAGTACTATACCAGGCAGGCTGCTTCTCTATCCCGATCGCAATTACTGCACAATACCCGGGAGAACACACAGCAGATTCAGTTCCTGACAGACCGAGTGCAATTCAGCAATTTCTCCAGTCTTCTACAGGGTGAGCCTGGTTTCTACTCTTCAGATATCCTTTGATTCTCTTCACAGGACGGATTCAGTCCTAACAAGCAGTTACACAAGCTGCAGACTGGAACTCTGGGCCTTACACGTTTCCTGACTAAACTGCACTGAAAGAGCACAGGGCTCCTTCCTTCTTCACTGCCAGAGCTCAACTGAAACTCCAACAGACAAAACCGGGCACTTCCTTTGAGGTTCCTCCCAGTTCTTGACTGGATTGGCTGTCACTCACAATAGACTGCTCCTGTTGGTCCAAAAAGCGCGAAGTCTAAACTACATCTCCCAGAGTCACTGCCCATACAATCCTCTTGTGGCTAGCTCAGATTATGAGTCCAAGTTCTGATTCGTCAAGGCACCATTTAGAGCTAGCTTACCCCACTGATTGGTCCAGTTCAGCAGTTCAAAACCAGAATGGGGAACTAGCAGACACAGTTCTGACTGCAAAGAAAGCAGGTTAGACAAACTGTAATTTCATTATTACTCTAAATGGTTTCTGGCAAACAGTTACATCTTTCAGATAGGTTCCCTTTACACTCCTAGTGACTGCAAAATGGAGTGAATTGGCAGCAGCTCGAGTGGTACTCAATCAAAGAACACACAGTCCCCCATACAAACTAATTATGTCTGCAAGCAGACAGCTCTTAAAGAGACAGTACCAGAGGTTCTAAAAACACTCACTGATAAATGGCTTAACGCCAAACACCATTCAGGCTTGGAGCATTCAAGCAAGCTCCTGGAAGTCTTTTGGGAACCCCCATTTGCAGGGGGGTTACAGATAGATAGATAGATAGATAGATAGATAGATAGATAGATAGATACAGTAGATAGATAGATAGATAGATAGATAGATAGATAGATAGATAGATAGATACACTAGATAGCTTGATTGATTTTCTCTGTGTACATAAAGTAGCAGTGTAAGTGGGTAGGAAAGAGATTTTTAGTCAGTGTATGGAGCACTTTGAGACTTGTCTTCAAATATGTAACTGGCAGTGTGGGGAGCCTAGCTCAGGAAATTAATCTTGGGGGCAAGTAGATTAAGAAAACCCAGTGAATCAGGCATGTGATTGGGAAGTAGGGCTGCCAGAGGCTTAGTGCCTTCTAATTAGAGCACTATAACAGACTCCCTTGCCTGGTGTGTCCCATCATGCTCATGTCTCAATGCATGACTGAGACAGTACAGGAGTGGAACATCCATCTTAAGGCATCATCAGGCATTGACAGAGGGTCTACAGTCTGTAGGAGGCTCTGCAGGAGGAGCACCTGGCCAAGGTAAGAGATAACAAAGTACTGTGTACTTATATACTGGAATAGATAGTGTAAGGTTATGTTGGTACAGGTGGAGGGGTTACAACTATGGGGTAGGAAATATTAAAAATCAGAAGGGTAGCAACTTCTAGAAGGGTTGAAAATAGGCACCCTATCTAGGGTAGGTGAACAAATGCATTTCAGACAAGTAGAAGAAGTGGTAGGAAGCCAAAGGACATAAGACAGGAGGCAAGAAGGTACAGAAAAGGTTCAGCAGACAAACAATAATAATAATAATACTTTATTTATAGTGCACCTTTCAAGTACCAAGACGCAGTACAATTAAAACAAATAAAACAAAACATCATTACATTCAATAAATACAAACAATATTAGCCATCATCTTCACCAGAAGTCTTATTCCACAGAAAAGCTTTTAAAGCCTGTCTGAATCCCCCCACAGTCATGCACTCCCTAATCCAACGGGGTAGAGAATTCCAGAGGGTCTGTGCCATGGACATAAATGCCTGGGCCCCAGCAGATTTTAAAGTCACCCTCAGAATCTCCAGCAACCCCTCATCGGCCGAGTGGAGTGGTCACTCAGGGTGATAAGAAATCAGGAGCTCTTTCAGGTAGTCAGGGCCAAGTCCATGTAGGACTTTATATGTCAGTAACCTGACTTTGAAGGTGATCCACCACTGAACCGGCAGTCAGTGCAGTTTCCACAGCACCAGTGTGATATGGGAAGATCTAGAAATCCCCATCAACAACCAGGCTTCTGAATTCTGCACCAGCTGCAAGCGGCGGATATCAACCCCCAGTATCATTGTAAACTGAGTTGCAGTAATCTATGCACGAGGTCACAAAGGAATAGATCAGTGTAGGAAGGTCTCTGGACGGAACAAGGTGCTTGATCCTAGCAATGTTTATTAGATGGTAAAAAGATGACTTTATGATGGTCGACACCTGCGCCCGAGGTGTCAGCCCCGCATCCAATAACCCTAGGTCTCACACCTGTTCAGAGACCTGAAGCTCAGCGTCTCCAAGGAACAATCCTAAGGAGCAGCTTGCCCCCAGCCCCCTATCCGGCAACCTGGATCCAAAACTATCACCTGTATCTTCCCAGGGTTCAACTTCAGCTAACTGAACTTCATTCAATCTTGGATTTCATCAAGGCAATTATTAAATACCGAGACTGCTCCTTCCTGGACGGGCACAAAAGACAGGTAGAGCTGGGTATCATCAGCATAGCAGTGAAACCTCAGCACATACCATCTTACAATGTCTCCAAGGGGAAGCATATACACCCCAAACAACACGGGGGACAATACTGAGCCCTGAGGTACCCCACATGACAGAGAGATTGGATCAGAGGAAAAAAATCCCGACACAACCCTCTGAGTTCTTCCAGTGAGGTAAGATGTAAACCATCTGTGGACCAAGCCAGACAGCCCACAGATAAATCTCAGATGTTCAAACAGAACCCCATGGTCAACGATGTCGAAAGCTGATGACAGATCTAAAAGTACCAAAATGTACTGTTTTTCTCTGGTCTCTCACCATCAGGAGATCATTGAGTACTGAACCAGTGCAGTCTTGGTACTATGCCTCTTTCAAAAACCAGAATGGAGGGGTTCAGAGATGTTATGGATGGTCAAATGGTTCTCCAGTTGAGCAACCACTACTTTCTCGATCACCTTCCCCACAAAGGGGAGGTTCGAGATAGGCCTATAGTTTGCAAGAGAGTCTGGGCCCAAAGAAGCTTTCTTCAACCACGGTGTCACCACTGCTTCTTTCAAGGAGCAGGGATATTCACCAGAGTCAAGGGAGCACCAGACTATCTATGCCAGAACCAGGCCAATAAAATCACCACAACCAATAATCAGGGATATAAAGCCCTGGTCTAAACTACAGCATGTAGGGCACATCCCCTGGACAATCTCACATAACAGCCATGACTTCCAGATGGTCAAAGGTACTCCAGGAGAACAGAGGGATGGTGACCAAGTCCTGATCCTCCACAACTCGCACAGAATGTGTTGAAAGGATCTCTGATCTAATGTCGGCCACCTTATCAGCGAAGAAACGAGCAAGCTCATCACACTGCAGTTGTGAAAAAGCTCTTCGGAGCTGCATACAGGTTGGGTTGCACAGCCTATCAACAATTCTGAAGAGCTGAGCTGGTCGATTCTGAGCAGCAGAAATTTCCCCGGACAGGAACTCTGCCTTCTTATGGGAAATTTCCAACTGATAGTACTGATAATGTTCTAGCAGTCTAAGATGGTTGGCATACAAGCCAGATTTCCACCACCAACATTCTAACCTGTGACCTAGTCGCTGCAACTCCCTCAAGGCTCCATCAAACCATGGAGCCTGAGTGTGAAGGGAGAGAGGACACACATGCACTGGTGCAATAGTGTCCAAGGCTAAGGTGATGGCATTATTATATGCCAAAACCAAAGTTTCGGGATCCTTGCAATCCACAGGAAGTTCAGATAGGTCAAGGACTGCTACTAGGCCATCGGATGTAATATTCTGTAAAGGTCGGAACTTGATCATCTCCACAGGGGTCGGCCTACAAGGGGGGGTGCTAAAATTGAACCTCACCGTGTAGTGATCAGACCAACTGACTGGTTCCACCCCCATGTCCGAGGCCTCAATCCCCAGGAGTAAAACCAGGTCAAAGGAATGGCCATGTTTATGAGTCGTAGTGATAACCACCTGTGTCAGGCCCAGTGAATTCATCAACTGGAGGAAGTGTTGTCCAAATTACGAGAGTTCATCGTCGATCCAGGCATTGAAATCACCCGGGACCATCAGCCTGGGTGACTCAAATGCCATGCTGACGACAAAGTCCACCACTTCCTTAAGGAATTGCTTCCCATCTCCGGGTGGACGACAGATGAGAGCTATTCTATACCCTACACCTGCTACTCCAGCACACTCAAATGAGCTGGCCACCTCAAATGGAACACTGGTGAGATCCAATTCAGTCAACGACATAAATGGTTAAGAAAGGAAAGAGCATGGGAGTGGTGAAGTGCAATGGGTGTGGAGCCACAGTCTTTCAGAACACATTCTGGAGACTGAGGTGCTTTCCATTTGCACTCACCTCTCTGGATTTAATGCAGAGATTGCTGGACTCCAGGCCAAACTGGTATCCAACCCAGAGGACACCAAGTCTGCCACTGCTCCTTCAGAGGATACCTAGACAGAGTGGTTAAACCCTGGTGGGCTCTGGGAGTGTGGAGGTGGCAGGAAGGGAACACATTCCTTAGCCTGTATCACTGTACATTCCTTCAGCATACTGACGGGATGGAGCAACCAAGAGGAGGCACCTTCAGCAGTGGGAAGGGAGAAATTGGGATCTTCAGAAGGAGAGGGCCCAAGGAAGGAGGTAGAGGCCCCCCAGCTGCTGCTGAGGGACTATAGCATAAGAGGGATAGACTTAGGAGGAGGGTGAAGAAGGGAGAGGGAGGTGATGTTCCTCCTTGGTGCTGTGACTTGGAGGAAGGGAGATTGGATCCAGAGGATTGCTCGGATGGCAGGAGATGGGAGGGCGCTAGATGTCATTGTCCACCTAGGGACAAATAACCTGGCAAGGGATAGGGTAGGGGTAGTGCAGAATAGTTTCAGGGAGCAGAGAGAGGACTGAAGCAGATAGTATGCATACTGGAGTTTGTCAAGATGTTACCTGTGTGCAGCAAAGAAGAGGAAAGGGCACTCCCAACCAGGGATTTTATCAATTGGTTGAAGGCATGGTGCATGAAGGAGGGCTTCAGCTACATTGGGCACTGGGGACTAGCCTGGAAAGATATGGGCCTCTATATGGGAGATGGCCTGCATTCTTTCAGGTGGAGGACCACAGTCCTTAGTGGAAGGATTAACTACTACTTGGATGAGTATTTAAACTAGCCAAGGGGGAGGATGTAATACCAAAGGAGGAAAAGATTGCCTCCCCTGGATGATAAAGCAACAAGGAGTGAGGACCCAAGGGGAGGAAGCTCTCCCAGGGCAGGGGTTCAGTAAGGCAGGGGTGGGAACAAGGTGAAGGACAAGAGGAATATAAATCAGGATGGCAAGAAGAGAAGAGTAAAGGAGACAGGTAATGGAGAGGGTAACAAGGGAAGAGTGGGGTCAGGGATCTTCAGGAAACAGCACAGGCAGGATGGGGAGAAAGCAGGAGGTAGGTAGGGAGGTAAGACATGGAGAGCCATTTGCTTCAATGCAAGTAATCTGGGAAACAAAATTCCAAACCTGGAGGCCATCTTGGAGGAGGCTAGCTTGGATTTGGTGGCCATAACAGGGTTGTGGTGCACTGACAGCCATGAGAGGGAAGTGGCCATACCAGGCCAGTCTCTTCTCAGGAAAGACAGGGAACAGAGGAGAGGAGGAGGTGTTATACTATATGTGAGGGAAGGAATCAAGGCTACAGAAGTGCAGGGGCACCTGAAGGAGAAGAAAGGAGTGGAGGTGCTGTTGGTCATCCAAGAGACTGGGGCTGAGGTCGCTATCCTTACAAGGTGGTATACAGACCTCAAACACAGGGAGAGGAGTTGGATATAAGGCACATGTACAGGACATCATCAGGATGGCAAATAAGGGTGAGGTGATGCTACAGTAGTTGGTGATTTCAGTCTGCCAGATGTGGACTGGAGTCTTCCAGGTGCAGCTTTGGGAGCAGAGCCATCCCTGATAACCTACAAGGGGCCTTTCTCCAGCACAGAAACATAGAAACATAGAATTTGACGGCAGATGAGGACCGCTTGGCCCACCCAGTCTAGTCAACAAACCCACTACAGATGGGGCAGTGCTGGACCTGGTGCTTACAAACAGAAACAGCATTACAGACATCTCAGTGGACAGTTCCTTAGATACCATTGATCACCATATGGTGGTGTTTAATAATAAGACAGAAGCAGAGGCAAACCATATGAGAAAGGATTTTAAGGAAATGGCAGATAGCCTTAGAAACTGCCTGGGGGGTGAATGCCAGGGAGGGGTGGAGGAACAGTGGAGAAAATAAGAGTGGGCATAATTAAGGCAACCAGCCTGTGTGTGAAGTGAGTAAAGGAAAAAAAGACTGTTATGGTATAGTACTCCAGGGAAGTGGCCACAGTGGTGAAGAATAATAGGGTAGTATTCAAGAAGTATAAGAAAACACAGAGGGAGAAAGAGTGGAAGGTGTACTAGAGGGAAGCAAGTAAGGCAGTGAGGAGCTCAAAGGCACAGAAAGAGGAAAGGGTAACCAAGGGGTAGCAATAGGGGATAAGACGTCCTTCAGGTACATAAATGAGAAGAGAAAAGCAAGGGGAAGAATAGTGAGGATAAGGAGGGTGGCAGACGGAGACTGCGCAGAAGAGGACCAAGAAACAGCAGACATCCTGAAGAGGTATTTATGCTCAGTCTTCACAATTCAGGGGGAAGACTGACTACCAGTGATAAGCAGGAATAAGGGGGGGAGGGGAGGGGACGTGGACTTAAGTTAATTTTCTTTTTTTTTTATTTAAAGTTTAAGAAAATTTTATTATTACATACCCATGGCGGACATACATGTTAATGAACTGGATACATTAGCAAAATGAAAACATGAGTCAGCCCCCCCCAAACACTCCTCTCACCCTCCTATTTCCCACCCCCAACCCTAACCTTGTTGAGCACAACCATTGTATCATAGAATCTTCACAAGGTTCTGATTACAATCTGCTAAGCCAACAATGTACAAGTTTATCACAAAGCCGGGTCACCCCCAGTGTAGGGAATAAAGGGTGTATAAGGGATCCCAGATTTTCTTAAATTTCTCCAATCTGTTTTGAAGGCAAGCAATAGCCCTTTCCATACTAAGGTTCGCCAAGAGTTTGGACATCCAATCATTATAAGTTATCTCATGCTGGTCAGTCCAGTGTTTTAAAATTAGCTTTTTCACTGACATAGCTATTAGAGTTATATGGTATTTATGTGCCCGAACTTTGACTCCTGAAAGATCCCCCATAATACACACTGCTGGGCTAAATAGGTCACCAAGCCCCAGGAGAGGATCAATTGATTGCTTAATGGATGTTCAGAGGGGTGACACTTTGGGGCAGGACCAGAACATGTGAAAAATTGTCCCTTCTTCCAAAGTACATCTGGAACAAGTAGGACCAGGTTTAAAGCCCAGCTTAAATAAACGGGAGGGAGAATAATATGCGTTATGCAGGATAAATAATTGCGTTAGTCTAAGCCTATCCTGGGTTACAAACTTATGGCAGTTATGCCACAGTTCCTGCCACTCAAATTTGTGCTCTGTGAACATAGAGGTCCATAGGTCCATAGACCCAGAGCAATCAGGAAATTTCCAATTGTGAATGGTATTATAAACTGCTGAGACTGCTCCGGGGTGGCCACAAAACTTTAAGAGTTATTGGCTAAATGGAATGTTTTCTGTCATGCTGGACACTTTACCTAAAACCTTCATTACAGAATGTTGCAATTGCTTCTGCAATTACAAAATCCGGAATCTGTATTTATTAGGAATTTCCAATCTACTAATTAAGTCATTGACCGGGAGCCACTCCCCGTTGCTCAAGACAAGACTAGAGAGTTGTATGCCCTGTCTGCCAGGTATCCAATTGGAGGGAATTAATTTGCCATCTATTTGAAATTGGGGATTCCCCATTACAGGTTGAATAAGATCTCTACCTGGGTCATATCTGAGATACTTACATACCTGGGCGTGAATCTTCAATGTAGTTAGGATAGTGGGATTCCCGACACTTGACGGGAGGGATCTCTGTTTGGCAAATAATAGACCCACAGGATCTAAGCCACATGCTCGGATTAAAGCAAGTTCTATCTTAAGTTAAGTTAATTTTCAGAGGCAACTCTGAATGTGGACAAGGCTATGGAATCTGATGGGATACAACCAGGGGTACTGTAAGAATTAAGGGAGGTGCTGACTGCCCCCCGATGGTCTTATTCAACAGCTCACTGGAATCAGGCATGGTTCCAGAGGACTTGAGGAGAGCAGATGTGGTCCATTAACATGAGGACAGCAGCAGGGATGAGGCCAATAACCATAGTCTGGTGAGCCTCCCCTCAGTGTGTGTGGGAAGGGGGTTAATGAAAACACTATTAAAGGAAAGATTGGAAGAGTGTCTTGAATCAAGGGGCTGCAAGACAAAAGGCAGCATGGATTCATGGGGTGTGGGGTCATGCCAGAGGAATCTGATTGAATTCTTTGGGTGACCTGTGAAATAAATCAGGGGGAGGCAGTGGACATAGGCTGTCTGAACTTTAGCAAGGTCTTCAAAGCTATGCCATACAGGAGATTGATTAACAAATTGAGCAGCCTAAGAATGCAGTCCAAGTGGTGACATGGGTTAGAAAATGATTAAAAGAGAGGCAACAGATTGTCATGGTTAACAGCATTCACGCTAATGATGGGAGCTTGACCAGTGGGGTGGCACAGAGCTCAGTACTGGGACCAGTCCTCTTCAATATCTCCAAAAGTGACATTGCAGATGAACTGGAAATCAACATATATTTTTTTGCAGATGATACCAAAATCGGTAATAGGGTGTACAGTAAGGAATGGGTGGAAAGAATGTGCAGGGATGTTGGGCAACTCAAAGAGTGGTCAAGATCATGCAGCACAGATCTATGGTGAGACCCCATTTGGAATACTGTGTGCAATTTTGGAGACCATACCTTAAGAATGATAGGGACTGGATAGAGACCATTCAGAGAAGGGTATCCAAAATGATATAGGGGCTTCAGGGGCTGCCGTACGAGGGGCGGCTGGAGACATTAAACATGTACTCACTTGAATCTAGGAGAGAAAGGGGGGTTATAAAAGAAACCTTTAAGTACATGAGGGGTTTAAATTCAGTACCCTATGCTGAACTATTCTCCATGGTTCCCAACTCAAACATGAGAGGGCATGGATGGAAACTGAGAGGTGGGAGTTTCAGAAGGGATCTTAGGAAGCACTATTTCTTGAAAAGGATTGTGGAGCATGGAACAAACTACCTTTGGAGGTGGTAGGAGCTAGGACTGTATCAGCCTTCAAAAGGTGTTGAGAAAAGGAGTACGCTATATTCATATCCACAAGGGAATTTACTAGCTAGGACCCAGGATCACCTAGAATCTCGGGATGTCAAGGGCAGACTTGATGGACCTTTGTTCTCCTTCTGCCATCACTTATGTCTATGTCTATGTTTCTATATTTCTATGTTTCTAGTAGGGGTTCAGTGCAAAAAAGTGCAAAATCATTTACCTACTGTAGGTCATAGGAACCCAAGACACTAAAGTGCAGGATGGGAGGGACAGGTACTGTCAGCAACTAAGCAGGAAAGGGGCCATAGTTTTATTATATCTGATGACCTCGAAGTAGCAGAGAAATGTGACAAAGCAGTGGTTAGGTCCAGTGGGATGGTGGGATGCATAGGGGGAGACATCTTCAGCAGGAGGTCACTATATCGCTCACTGCTGAGACCCCACCTGGAGTATTGTGTCTAGTTCTGGAGGCCACACATCAAAAAGGACATAGACTGTGTGGAGGAAGTCCAGATGAGGGCAACTAAAATAGTGCAAAGGTTGCACCAAAATCCCTATGAGGAGATACTGGGGATCTCAGCATGTACGCCCTGGAAGAGAGGAGAGCAGGAGGAAATGTGATAGAGATGTACAGGTACCTCATGGTGGTGAACAGAGTGTAGGAGGCAAGTCTCTTTCAAATGAGGAAGAGCACCAAAACCTGAGGTCATACAATGAAAATTAGGAAGTGGGCAGGGAGGGTTGCTAGAGACCATTTATGGTCTATGGAGACAGACTAGGTAGAGGGACCATCTGGGAAGACTGGGTGGACCAAGCAGTCCCTTTCTGCTAACAATTTTTACAGTGTTGTTTGGAGTTCCCTCAGTAGTAATCTTTTCCCCTTGCACTGCAGAAAATAACAATATTAGTTTGTGTTGGAGTACAGATGGAAGTGAAAGATCCTAATGCAGCTTTCACAAGAGAATGGGATTTTCTCTGTTACCTAGCTGACATTTCCCCCTCTGATAAAACTGATTTCTATATTGTCCAAGGCTCTGTGTGGGTGCAGATGTGAGAAATGGCTGCCAATACAGGGTGACAGTCACTTTCCTACCAGATGTTCATTTCTTCTTAAGTGCTTTTGGATACAAGGTTTAAGAAAAGCATTATATAAATGCAAACTTGTGAAGTGTTAACAAGTGGTGTAACTGTACTGTTGTTTTGATGAGAAACCTTTGCAAATGAGCATTTTGCTCAAAGGTGCATATCTGAGTAATAAATAAAAAATGTCTTTCTTTCTTTCTTTCTTTCTTTCTTTCTTTCTTTCTTTCTTTCTTTCTTTCTTTCTCTCTCGTTTTTTTCCTTCTTTGTTTTTGATATGAGGAAAGATATTTCTATATGGCAGAAAAAGTATTGAAAGCATATTGAAATTGATCACTTTTGGGCCTATTTGAAATGTAAGAAAGCGTGGAAACACACACACAGTTACTGAAATTGCATTACATTGATGTAGGAATATGACTTCCTACAATGGATCTACGGTGCCACCCATCAGGATGCAGTACTCTGATATTAGATGTCAGTTTCCTGCATGACAATTTGAAGTAATTAACATCAAATTACATTGGTTCCTGCAGTATCCTGCAAAATCTCGCTAGCTGAAAAGGTGAAACTGCACACACTGTACATGGAAGTTTAACAAGACCTTCCAAACACACATTCTGGAGACAGTTAACATAGCTAAAATCCACACAAACTCACACAGATAATATAAAACATAGTAGAAGACCCATCCAATACAGTTACAGTGCAACTAAAAAAAAAAAAGGCAAAGATACAGCAATAGTATGTGTGTGTTTGTACAACATGTTTGTTTCAGCCCTGTTTGTGAAATGGAAATGGGGGTATGATCAAGGTGAGGCCGGGGTACAGAGGGCCCACCGGGAAAGTTGATATAGCAGTCCACCTGGAAAATCAGTAGGGGAGGGTCCTGGGGTAGAGGTGGGTAAAGTGGCCAAAATTAGCTCCATGAAGCAATTCGAGGAGTAATGCGTAAACAGCAAAGTAATTCGTAACGCAAAGCAGAGTACTTCGCATCATAATGAAGAATGCGATGTCCATTGATAATAATGACTTTTCTTTACTCCGCCTTCCCCCCAACCACTTCTGCACCAATTCTAATGCAAAGTACATAGAAATCAATGTACTTCGCATCACTTCACCTTGTTATTGAGCTCCAAGGCGAATTTTGCAGTGATTCATGGGAATTACAGGTTACATGGGCTTTAGATTGTTCTGCACAGCCTCAGTTCTGTGTAGTGCGTGTGTAGTGGTAGATGGAGACAGTTTTCTCTCAGAGCTCTGTGATTCAAATCCTCTAAAAGCTGTTAAAAAAGTCTTTTTAAGCCTCTTTTTTTTGCTCACAATTTAGTACATCGATTGTAGGAAACCCTCCTGTGCTCATATCGTCTAGTGTTTATTGTTTGTGTGTGGATTTTGAATGTTAATTTAGAACAGTCAGTCTGTGTATTGACAGACACTTGAAGTGTGCTTTGGTGGAGGTAGGTTAAAACTGGGAGAAAAAGGCAGTCTTTCTGTTTTGATTATATTTTTCTTGTGTAACTGTGTTAATGTACACACAGTACTATTTTCAATCATTCTTGACTTTTTTTTTGCTGATTGTTGTGGTGCAGCAGTGCATAATTTCAGTTTGTTTAAAAGATTTGGTTATATTACTGAAGTTTTCAATTTGCTACAAATTACTTGCAGTGTGTGTGGGGGGAGTGTGTGTGCAATGCGTGCCATCAAATCGGACACATTTTATTGTGCCATAGAGTAATTGCAGCAGTGTGAACCTGCTATCCACCGCACCTGCGTGATTCTGTATTGCTTTGTAAAATCTTGGTTTTGGATTGTTACTGCAGTGCACTGCAGCTCCTCCCCCCCAACCAGTAAAAGGTATTCTTTTCTAGATTGGATTGTGACTTGTGAGCACTGATTAAGGAGGTGTTGGGATTTTGCATCTGCATCTCTTCTTGATAGTGCAGTGCAATCTTAATCTGTCTGTGCTTTTGCATCTGTTTAGTGGCCAATCTCTATCTGCAAGCCACAGCTGTTTTTTTGGGTTTCACATCCAACAGCCCTGATTGAAAATTCAGAAATCTAAACTTGTTTAGAATTTTCTTGGTGATTCCCCCAAAATGCCTGCAAAGAGATGTGCAAGAAAAGCTGTTTCTGGCCATGGCGCTGCTGCCAGTGGCAAGATTGTCAGTGGGCATAGTAGTACGCAGAAGTGCATAGCTGATGTCAGTAAAAGGATTTTCCATCAATGTTTTTTACAGTGCAATCTGTAGTTTCTCTCATAGTTGGAGGAGATGATGTTGTCCCAGCTGGTGGTGTTAGTGTAGTTTCTGCTGGCATGAGTATTGCTGCCTCAAGTCCCACTTCTGACTAGTCAACTGTTTAAAAAATATAGTTGAGTCTAAAGCTGTGACTGACAGTGTAGATGATGTCATATTCCCCCTTAACATCCCCACAGTAGTTGAACATGATTCTGATCCTGGCAATGATATCTCACAATGTCACATTTCTTCCACCACTGTTGAGGTCATGCCTTTGCCATCTAATGATTCAAAGTGTGGCGCAAAAATATCTGGTGATGATGATGATGATTCTGTGGTTGGAACATGTTCTCCACATGACAGCATCCAAGCTGAAAATGTGGATGCAGATGATGTTGATGAATATGATAATGATAATAATAAATTTGTTTATATGGTGCCTTATCAATTGTCAAGGTGACTAACAATATAAAACAATTACATCAATATCAAACAGTTACATCAATCACAAAGTACTTAGATAAAACATTAATTAATTAAAATACATAATCAAAGCAGCAAATCAGATAAAAATAAAATATTCAATTGGGTGAGAACGCTTGGGACCACTGGGTGAGAACGCTTGGTACCACAAAAAAGTTTTTAGGCCCCGTTTAAATCCCTCCACAGCCATGCACTCATGTAACTGACTGGGTAGAGAATTCCAAAGGGTGGGAGCTCCATATGCAAAAGCTTGTGTACCAGATGATTTCATATTCAACCTTGGAATCTCTAACAACCCCTCATCAGCCGAGCGGAGTGATCTACCGGGGCAGTAGGGAACCAGGAGCTCTTTCAGATAGTCCAGGCCCTGTCTGTGTAGGGCTTTGAAGGTCAATAAACTGACCTTAAAGGTGATCCACCACCATACAGGCAGCCAGTGCAGATTGCGCAGCACCTGTGTAATATGACATGATCAACTAGATCCCATCAGAAGCCGGGCAGCAACATTCTGCACCAGCTGCAGGTGACAGATTTCAACCCCAGAAAGCCCCAAGTAAAGGGACTTGCAGTAGTCTAAGCAAGAGGACATAAAGGCATGGACCAGAGTAGGAAGGTCACCTGATGGAACAAGGTGCTTAATCCTGCCGATATTCCTAAAATGGTAAAAGGATGTTTTGACTACAGCAGACACCTGAGACTCCAGGGTCAATCCAGCATCAAAAACTACCTTCAGGTTACACACCCGTTCAGAGGCTGGGAGTGCGACACCACTGAGAAAAATTCCACAATGCACGCCAATACCCAGCCCCCCATCTGATGACCTGGGTCCACAACCAATGCCTCAGTTTTCTCCGAGTTCAACTTCAGTCAGCCGTTATCCATCCACTCTTGGATTTCTTGCAGACACTTATTAAAAACCGAGAGAGCTCCATCCTGGTCAGGTGCAAAAGAAAGATAGAGCTAGGTATCATCTGCATAACAATGAAACCTCTGCCTATATCTTCTTACAATATCTCTGAGGGGTAGCATATACACCTCAAACAACATGGATGACAGTATAGAGCCCTGAGGAACCCCACAAGACAGAGCGGTAGGGCCTGAAGAAAAAAAATTCCAGACACAACTCTCTGTGTTCTTCCAGTGAGAAAAGATGTAAACCATCTGAGGACTGTTCCAGACAGTCCACAGATATGTCTCAGATGCCCCAACAATACCACATGGTCCACGGTGTCAAAAGCTGAAGAGAGGTCTAGAAGGACCAAGATAGTACAGTTCTTCTGATGTCTCGCCACCAGGAGATCATTGAGTACCTGAACCAGCGCTGTCTCAATACTGTGTCTTTTATGAAAACTGGACTGGAGGGGTTCATAGATGTCATGGTTGGTCAAATAGTTTTCCAATTGAGCCACCACCACTTTCTCAATCACCTTCCCAATAAAGGGAAGGTTAGAGATAGGTCTGTAGTCTGTGAGACAGTCAGGGTCCAAGGTAGCTTTTTTCAAGAGTGGTGTCACAACCCCCTCTTTCAGAGGGCCAGGGAAGTCATCCAGTTCCAAGGAGCACCTGACTATCTGCACTAGGACTGGACCGATAACATCAGTACAACCCAAAATTAGGGAAGTTCATCCAGGGTCCAAACTACAGCATGCGGGGCACATATTTTGGATAATACGCATGACATTGATGAACTCTAGTCAAGTGAAGGTACTCCAGGAGGGTCAAGGTATAGTGACCTCATACTGATCAAAAGCCTCTCCCCTAGAGCATGCTGGCTGAAGTACTGACCTGATGTCGGTCACCTTTTTTGCAAAGAATTGAGCAAGCTCATCGCACTCCAATTGTGAAAAGGCTTTCCGGACAGGCTGGTTTGCACAGCCTGTCCACAGTTCAGAAAAGCTGAGCTGGTCAATCCTGAACAACCATAATCTCCCTCGACAGGAATTCTGACTTCTTATGGGTGATTGCAGATTGATAGACTTGATAATGGTCCATCAATTTAAGGCTGTCGGCATCAAGGTCAGACTAATGCAAGCAATGCTCTAACCTTTGTCCAAGTCTCTGCATCTCCCTCAGAATCCCATCAAACCAAGGGGATCTGGGGCAAAAGGAGAGAAGGTGAACAATGACTGGAGCAATGGAATCCAGGGCCATCAAGATGGCTGAATTATAGGCCATCATGAGGGTGTCCGGATCACTGCTTGTGAATGAGGAGGATGATAGATCAAGCACTGCCATTAGGCCCTGAGAACTTATATCCCGTAAAAGGTAGTACCTAATCATCTCCACGGGGTAGGCCTATGACAGGGCTAGCAAAAACTAAACCCCATGGTGTAATGATCAGACCAACCAACTGGTTCCACCCCCAAGTTGGATGTCTCGATCCCTAGAAGAAAGATTAAGTCTAGGGAGTGTCCGTGTTTGTGAGTAGCAGTGGCAACCACCTGTGTAAATCCCAGAGATGTCATTAACTGGAGGAAGTGTTGACCAAACTGTGAGAGTTCGTTGTCGACCCAAGCGCTGAAATCACCTAGAACCATCAATCTGGGTGATTCAAACACCATGTCGACGATGAAGTCTGCCACTTCCTGAAGAAAACGCTTCTCATAGCCGGGTGGACGGTAAATTAGGGCGATTCTATAGCCTACACCTGCTACAATGGCACACTCAAAAGACTTGACCTCTTTAGCTAGAACTCTCATGAGGTTGAGTTCAGTCTTAAAACAGACCACAACCCCCCCCCCCGTGGTCCAATCTCGGGCGGTGTATCACCGCGTACCCAGCCGAAGTAGCAGCCTCTAAAATGGGGCCAGCATTTTCATCCGGCCAGGTCTCAGTGATACAAGACAGGTCCACTGTTTCCACAAGGTCTGCAATAATTGCAGCCTTATTCTTAATGGACCAGGCATTACACGACACTGCCCGAGTTGGGCGAACCTCCCGGACTGCCTGGGCTATCTGCCTACCATTATCGGTAGTGCCCTTGGGTATGGGTGCCAGACATGACAAACCATGATCTGGATTCCATTTTGCCCCAGGGTGTCTTCTGGATCCTACCACCCTGATACGATGGCCCCCCTCATATATTCTCCACTGTTTGCAACCCCCCACCTGCCTCCTCCTCCTCCTCCTATGCACTATACCCAGCACTCTATAATGCTGGTAACACGTGAAGTGAAGGGGGGTGAAAAAAGGGTGAAGGACACGAAGAGTGGAGGATGAATAGCGCACGACTGTGGGGGCTGGCATCTGACACATTCTATCCCACATTAAAAAACAAAATCTAAAACTAATAAACATCCTCCTAAAACCACCCAAAACCAAACTTAAATTAACAATCAAAATAAAATAACTAAGACAAACCCAAAAAATAAAAACAACTTTAAAAGTATTGCCCTAACCCCTGTATACTGGATTTGAGACCACTGCACAAAATATAAAAAGTTATTGTGATCCTTCCTCATACAGTGTCATTTTAAGGCACTCTCACTACCTTACAAAATCCAAAACTGTATAAAAAGGTTCCAAAAGAATTTCAATTACTGCTTAGACTGTAGAAAGTAAATAAAAAGTTCAAGCCCTCTCACTGCTTGAACAAAATCATAAAATATAAAACAAACAATACACAAAATAATTAAATCAGAAAAATAATATAAAAAGTCATAGTGTGGACCCCAGGTCCTCTCACCACCAAGTTCCACTGTATAGGCAACAGTAAGTATAAATGAAATGTAAAATAATATTGTCCTTTCAAGTGCAGATGCTCCGAGGTCCAGAACAGGAGAGAGACACAATATATCCAGTCTACGAATAAGTCGGTAGACACCTCCACTCCACTTGGCTACCATCAAATAATCAGCTCCCAGTAAAAAGACCACCCTGTACCAAAAAACAAGGGTGAATTCAGGCAAGGAAATCCAAAGTCCAAACCACAGTCAAGCAGTCATTCAGATCCTCAATTCACAGGTCAAAGGCCAACCAGTGAGAGGGGGCCAGATATTAGACCGGGGCAAATAAAATTATAGGAAGGGAGGAGGGACTCCCCATCCACCGCCTTAAAACAGACCCCCAATCGCTCCTGGGACCCACAGCTACAGAGGTCCTGACAATTAGACCCCCCAGATCAACCCCGAGGCCTCTTAGAGGTGGTCTCCGATAATGCCACCAGCTCCCTGGGGCAGAACCCAACCAACTCCCGCTCAGTCCCTGTGAGTCGATATGGCCCTAAAGTATTGGAAAGCAGGGGGTCCCCCACCCAACACTGGCCAATCGAAGCACGGTCCTTGGTAACCACAATGGTCAAGTAACTATCTTGAGTCAAAGCTTCGGCTAAACTTACCAAAATCCAACAAAATCCAGCGAAGATAAGCAGAGATCAAATACCGTTGATTTCCCAGTCAGATGCGGTGGTAGTCAAACAGAAAACATTTCCCCTCTGCCACGTCCTCCGTGAGAGCCAAACAGAAAGCATTTCCCCACCACAATGTCCTCAGAATAATCAAACAATGCAGGATGTTGTAGCTCAAAAGCTCTGAAAATTCTACCATGGAGCTATTTACTTTAAACCACACACATACGAAAAACGAAGAAAAAATAAAAACATAAAAGGAGCAACAAATGAACAAACACAGGAGCTAATCTGTAGTCTGGCCCAGCATGGTCCCTGTTGGGAACCAGAGAAAAAGAAAGTCAAGGTTGCTGTATCTGGGTCTGTTAGCTTTAAAGCCCCCCATCAAAAAAGTTGATTTAGTGGCTCCTGTTGATAATAATGATGATGACCCAGTAATAATCATAGGTAGTGGTAGTGGTCAGATGAAGTCCAAGTGTGTCCAGCCTAAAAAATTATGTAGCCCCTCCCCCCATTTCAGGGGTTAAAAAAAACAGAGTCCAAAATGCAGCATCAGGGACGTGTTAAAAGTACGAGATCACAATCCCTTGTTTGGGATCTTTTTGTCCAAGATGCAAATGATAAGTCAGCTGCAATCTGTCAGCTTTGCCATGCATGTGTGAGTTGAGGTAAAAAGGGGAGTCATCTGGGCACAGGGAGCCAGCATATACATCTTAAGAACAGACACATGGCACTGTGGAACGAGCACCGGGTGGCAGCTAATGCCATAGTGCGGAGTTCACCCTCATTATCAATCTTATTGAGCATGTTATCCCCTTCCATGAGTGTAAGACCAAGTAGGAATATCTGCAGTAGCAATGAAATAACACTGGAGGATTACTACAGGCATGATGAGGGTGAGGATTATGATTCAGAAATCTTGTCAAGTGGTGGTCAGAGTAGCAGTGGCAGTGGTGGTGGTCAATTCAGTATGTCTAGTGCAAGTGGTACATCAACCCCTGTACATAAAACAGGGAAAATAACTTCATTTGTGGACTTATCACCTGTGCAACCCTCTTCGTCACACATCCACACCCCGCCCTGGCCATTCTCAGAGCCAAGCCATTTGTCACACCCCATGCAAAATGTGTAAGTCATCCTATGTTGGAGAGTGTTTTTGCCCGTAACCTCCTGCCTGCCTGCCTGCATGAAGCATGTGATCTACACTGTGTAGCCATGTGATGTGTGTGGGTTGCCTGTAAATTCTCACTCCACCCCAAAGCGGAATAAGGCAGAGTGCACAATGCAAAGTCATAATTATAACACAAAGTGGCAAAGTGAGGGTTTAAAATGGGCACTCCACGTTTTGGAATACTAATGTGAAGTTGTTGCTTCGCAACCTCTTCATGGGCGGAATGTTACTTCTCTGCATCTCAACCTAGGGGTGATACGCTCATATCAGTATTCTATTTACATTTGGTGCACTGGCTCGGTTTGCATCTTACATTTATGTGCAGTGACCAGAATGCATACTTTAATTGGAAAAAAATAAATAATAAATACAAATTTGTTTTAAAGTTTTGAGCGTGGACAGGTACTTAAAAGAGCCCCCACCCCGGGAATTTCCAGGTATCTTGGGGGACCTAGAGCCCCTTCTGACCTTAAATTACTATGTTACTACGTAATGGAGAGGCTTCCATCAGCTCAGATACTGATTATGTCTTTAAGAGTTTATAGAGGTTCCACAGTAGTTAGGTTCTAAATCCATATCTGATACATGATCAGGCATCCTAGATAGTGCGATAGCCTATAGTGATTAGTCCTTTTTTTACCACTGATTGTTTCTCAGTTTAATAACCAAGGGCTGTGGTTGGATTAGATTATCCATACTGTACAAACGTGACACTCAAGTCATTTGGGTTACACTTTTCACCCTTGTTATCCAATGGCTATCTCTCTGGACAATGTACAGTATGTGCATTATCATTCTGGTTTAAAGAACCCTTGACACCTCTAGGAAAACATTTATTTAAATAGTTTTATTATGTTAAGTTTTTTAGAACTATACTATATTGACATAATACATATTGTATTTGGCTGCTTATGAAATGTTAAGAAATATGCAATTAAAAAAGTATTTTTAAGAAGACATTACTCATACCTTTTTGTGTATGTTCTGTTTTTGTCTTCACATAAGTGACTGCATTTTAATTAAAAATCTTATTTTTCTCCAAACATTCTCAATTTCAGTTCTGACTGCAATGAATGCAGAATGTTGTGACTATTTTACAACTTCATCAAGCTGCTTAATCAGGCAAGCAGTCTTAAAATGATAAGATATTTAACACAGTGTACATCATCATTAAGAGCAGCTGACGGATTCAGTAGAACTTTACCAAAATGTAATATTTAGACACAGTTCAGCTTGTATTTTATTTTATTCCATCTTTCAGATGAGACGTTAAACCGAGGTCCCATCTGCCTGGATTGGTGGTAGTTCAGGTGGATGTTAAAGATCCCATGGCACTTATCGAAAAGAGTAGGGGAATTTCCCTGGTGTCCTGGCCAAATTTCCCTCATTCACTGTAAATACCACCAACAGCTTAATCTGGTTCAAGGTCAGTTGGCATTCATTTGTATCCCCCTCCCCCGGGTCGTGCCTGAAAATAGGCAGAATTTGTCTACTGCACTTACCTGGTCAACAAAAACTAAATAAAAATAATATACATTTTACATTAGTTCTGTATTCCTCCTCCCCATTACTTATTACTGAGGTTATTTGCATGAACACAAGATCTTTGCTCCTGATGAGTTCCTCGATTCCTGTTGCTTATTCCCTGCCTGAGGTCATAATGCCCTGCTTATGGCATCACAGTTACTCCCATGGCAACAGATTATGATGTCACAACAGAGGATTATGAATTTGAGTAGGAAATTAAGCTATAAAGGCAGATGAACTCTAAGGGATAAAGATCATGCATTCATGCTAATGTCCTTTGTAATAAGTAACAGAGAGGAAAAATAGATAGAATACATATGGAAAGCAAACAGAATTGTAACTAACTATTATGTTTTCAAGGTTTTCTTTGAGGCATCAGTAGCTCTTTAAATGCATTCAAAAACATTTATTCTGTGTAATAATCTGCAAAATATTCAAAAGTTCATCCCTTTCCCTTCCCTTTCCCTTCAAAGAATGCATCATCTGTTGCCGTTATTTCTTCCCTGATGTAAGTGGCCAGCCCTCCACCTCTCCCCATCCCTTTTATGACACTTTTGCCAGGTGTGTCTAGGGATCTCCAGGTCCCAGTCATTGTTCTCATTGGCACAGGCTTCTGTAATGGCCAGTAGATCCAGCCCAGAGTCTAACATCAGTACCTGGAATTTTCTAATTTTGTTACACAGACTTCTGACATTGAAGCACACCAACCTCCATCTTACACTCCTACCGCCTCTTTATTTTGACTCCTCCCATTAGAATTCCTTGATATCCTAGGTGTCTTGTGTTTTTCCTTTTTTGCTGGTCAGCTTGGTCTACTCTCCCCAGTCCCATGAACTCATTCAACCCATTAGCCTTGCCTTGGTGGCAGGGAAACTGATGCAGACACTAGTCAAAGAGGACTAAGTGGAATACTTGGACAACAAGGGGCATCAGGATAATAAGCAGCATGGATTTGTGATAGAAGCCTTGTCAGGCCAACCTGATAGTGTTCTTTGACTGGGTAATCAGGGTAGCTAACCAGGGGCACACAGTACACATACTATATTTTGGCTTCATAAAGGTATTTGACTTTATGTTACACTGAAGCCTGCTGAAGAAGATGGGGATATGGGTACAGCTAGAAAAATAGCAAAGTGGGTAGGAAGGTAGTTGGAAGGGAGGCAGCAGAGAGTTGTGGTGAATTGGGTCAGATCAGTGGAAAGAGTGGTTACCAGTGGAGTACAATAAGGCTGTGTCCTGGGCCCAGTCCTCTTCTTTCCTTTTTTTTTTTTGTTACTTTACAAGGTTTTTATTGAAGTTTTAAAATATTCCAACACATACAGTAAAAGATCAATAAATGATGCTATATATAGTTACTCACCTACTAACAATTGAAATCAATTTGAGTATAACATAATAATTTTCATGTTATCGAAAGATATAATAATGTATAAAAATGTATATGTAACCAACTGAAAATGGCAGTTTATATAGAACAGCTTGTTCATTCATACTGTAATCAATAGATTAAAAACAGATCCCAAATTTGCTTCTTCTGAAAGTCTTTTCCTAAAACACCATTACTAATGTTTTCATTCACAGCAAACCTTCCTATGCAACAAATTCATGTACTGCTGGGGCAAAGATGCAGATAATCGTTTAGATAATATTAACCTCTTTAGGCCAAGTGCTGCTGCCAGGATCCATAATTGCTTAGAGAATAACAAGCTAGACATATTTTTACAGTCATCTAGTACCATCCATACATTATGCAGTTTAGAGCAGCACCACAGAATATGTATTAGATTTGTACCTCCAGCATTCATCTTTTGTGTTGCCACTGAATCGAGAAAGAACTTTAGGAGTGTAATGTGTGTGGTGCAGAACTTTGAACTGGATTAATCTGTGCTGAAGTTCCCTGCTACAATTAAATGCATTTTTCAACATTTTATTCCAGCATAGTGGAGAAATTCTTACATGTAACTATTTTTCTCACCTCTTACGAGAAGGTCCAGGCAATCTGGGATCTGGATAATTTAACAGCTTGTACCCTCTTTGCCCATCTTATATTTTTCAGCCTTGAGAAGCTCTATTAATTGTGGTAGGGTGGAGGCATTCACTCCATTCAGGTCTGTCTTTTGAAGCATGTTTCTCATACGTAGGTAGTAGCAAAAATTCAATTTTTTTACCCCAAATGTATAACAAATTGACTAAATGGTTTGGTGCTACTGCTTTCCCACTCTATCACATCCTCCAGGTCTCATTTGCCCAATTTTTCCCAGCCTTTTGGTTTAAGAGTTGTCCCTTCACAGAGGTCAGAATCATTCCATAATCCTCTTCAATATGTTCATCAGAAACATGGGATAGGGAATCCAGGGCAGGCTGTGTCTATTTGCAGATGACAGTTAACTTTGTGGTGGAGTTGACAATATGGAAGGATAAGGGAATTGCAGAGAGACCTGTAAATCTGGAAAATTGGTCCAAAGTTTGGCAACTGAAATTCAATGCCAGGAAGTGCAAAGTGATGCATTTAGGGAGCAAAAAGTCCCAGAACAGAGTATTTGATGGGTTGGGTTCAGCTGGACACATACGAGGAAACTGTAACAGGGTTGAATAAGACCTTGTCCCATTTGTTATAATCTGTTTTATCCTGTTCTGTTCTGTCTCTTGTCTGTCTGCGCAGTCAAATTTTCTTGTGAGACCTAGGAACTGGCCACTCCAATGGACTCGATATTCCTCCCCTTCCTCTATCTCACTGCCTTCACTTGCTGTTTCTATCTTTTCTTCCCCCTTGCATATCTGAAGTTATAAAATATGTGAATTGTTATGTGAAACATGGATCCCTTGGTTTGAAAATGAATATGGTTGTATTGTTGAAATGATTGTTCCAGCGATTGTTCCAGTGATTGTTGAAATGAACAGTGGTGAGGAGAGGGTCAGAAGAAGGGATGCAGGAGCAAGAGGGCCAAGGCCAGGAAGAATGATTGCCAGGGAAACCAGTTCAGGAGACAAAAGACAAATGGAAGGAGGAGATAGAGACCGTGATGGAGGCAAAGAAGAGGCAAAAGTCATGGAGTAGAAAGGAGAGAACAGGTTACTATGAAGAGACAGGGAGTGGGCATTTGTGAAGGGTCTTCAGAAAATAGTTTTTCACTGCTAAAGAGGAAGAAGGTGGAGGAGGGAAATGATGAAATTAGAGGAGTAATTGATAAATGCCTGGACCAAACCGGAAGTGGGGAGAAGTTCTGCTGGGAGAATTGCAACAGGGGCAAAAGGGGAAAATAATGTGCAGGAGGAAGAAGAGGAGCCAGAAATGAGAAAGGGAGATGAATGGAAGCAAGCAGGGAGTAAGAGTGGTGGAATCTTAGTGCTGGGGGACACAATACTAAGAGGAGTCAGGTGGGGTAGCAAGGGGAGGAGAGGCATAGTCACATTTGGGTGGCGGCCATGCCAGGAATGACAGCGGAAAAGGTGGGACAATCTTTTCTGAAATATGCTAGAAGGGGTAGGGACAAGCATCATTTAATTATACATCTTGGGACAAATGACCTCGCTGACAAGACAGTAGATATAGTCCAGAGGAGGTTTGAGGAACTAGGACAATTACGTGAGGAGGCAGAAAGATCAGTAACTTTCTCAGAGATACTTCCAGTGTCCAAGGCAAGCACAACAAGAAAGCTGAGAATAGAAGAATTTAATGGATGGCTAAGAACCTGGTGTTGTGCTAAAGGGTATGGGCTGTTGGGGGGGTTGGGGAGGGACCTGGGAGGACAGTAGTCTCTATGCCAAGGACAGACAACACTTGAGTGAGGAGGGATAGAAAGTGTTGAAACAGAGGATGGAGGAGTACATAGAGGAAGATAGGAATTTAAACTAGGAGCAGGGGGTGGCAATTGGGCAAGAGACATGCAGAGAACACAGATTGGGAAACCATATGAGCTTACCCCCCATAACAGTGACAAAGGACAAATGGCAAGTACTATTGGTGATGCTAGTAAAGGAGGGCAGGATGGGAGGTGAAGGGTGGAAGGTGGTTACCCTTAATGCTAGGAGCCTTGGGAGGAAAACTGCAGAGTTACAGGTGCTCATGGCAGAGGGAGAGGTGGACATTGCAGCCATCACAGAAACATGGGCCACCCAATACAATGACTGGGACATGTCTGTACCAGGGTACAGGTTATTTCGTAGGGACAAGGTGATTGGGAAAGGAGGGGATGTGGCACTATATTTGAAGGAAGGACTGACGTGTGTAAGGGAGGATGGGGATGAGGGTAGTACGGAGTCAATTTGGATGCAAATCCAGGATTCCAAGAACTGGATTCTTAGAATGGGAGTGGTGTACAGGCCATCCTCTCAGACGGAGGTGTTAGACAGGGAACTAGCGGGACAGATCAAGAGGACCTACGAGAAGGGTAGTGTGGTGATTGTGTGGGACTTCAACATGCCAGGAGTACCCCAACAACCAGGATCAGAAGGGAGCAGGTACTGCTGGATGTCTTCCAGGACAGCTTCCTGCTGCAAATGGTCAGTGAACCAACCAGGTTACAGAATACCCCGACCTTGTGCTGGCAAATGGGGACTTTGTGAGAGAACTTAGAGTGGAGGAACCACTGTCAGGGAGTGACCACCACTCAGTATGGCTCACATTGGATATGGGCAAGGAAGGAGTGGAATCTGGCACAAGAGTACTGGACTTTAGGAGGGCTGACTTTGGGAGGATGGGGGAAGTGGTAAAAGGGTACCTGGTCAGAATTCAATCTAGTATGGACACTAACCAGAGGTGGGAGCTCATAAAGCTGGGGATAGTGGACTCAACCAAAACCTGCTGCAAGGCCCAGAGCAAGAAGGATAGGGCTAAGAAACTGAGCTGGTTGAGCAAGGAGGTCATGGAAAAGTTAAGGAGAAAAAGAACTGCCTTTAGGAAGTACAAGAAAACAGGGACAGGGGAGGACAGGGAGGAGTACTTGATGGAATTGAAGGAGGTGACAAGGGCAGTAAGGGGAGCCAAGGCATCTATGGAACTCAGGCTGGCACAAGGCATTAAGAAGGAGGAGGAGAAGGACTTCTTTAGGTACATCAGGGAGAAAAGGAGCTGTAAGGACCACATAGTAAGGATTAGGAAGGAGGGGGGTTGGGTGGAAGCAGGTTGCGATAAGGCAGAAGCACTAAATGAGTACTTCTGCTTAGTATTTACTAAAGAGAGGAAGGGGGTGACACCCAAGGGGGGAGAAATGATAGCAATGGGGGGAGGGGATGACAGATGGGGAAATCATGGAGGGCAGAGTTCGGGAGGGTTTGAAGGCACTAAGGGTGGATAAGGAGCCAGGCCCAGATGGCATCCACCCCAGGGTACTGAAGGAGCTGGCAGAGGTCCTTGCAGGACCTTTGGCAGACCTATTTAATGCTTCACTACATTCAGGGTGTGTATGTCAGGACTGGAGGATGGCTCATGTGGTGTCCCTCCACAAGAGTGGCCCCAAGGATGAACCAGGAAACTACAGACCAGTGAGCCTCACATCCATCATGGGAAAGCTAATGGAGACTATCCTGAAGGAAAGGCTGGTGGCCCTCCTAGAGGGCAAAGGACTACAGGATAGCAGACAGTATGGCTTCATATGGGGTAGATCCTACCAAACCAACCTGGTGGAGTTGTTTGACTGGGTAACTAGGCAACTGGACAGGGGTCATGCAGTGGATGTCCAGTATCTGGACTTCAGTAAGACATTCGACTCAGTGTCACATGGAAGGCTGGGAAGTAAGTTAGTAGGCACAGGGGCAGGTGCAAAGCTGGTGAGATGGGTAGGGAACTGGCTTCGGGGAAGGCAACAGAGGATGGTAGTGGGTGGGGACCTCTCACACCCAAGGGTAGTGACGAGCGGTGTCCCACAGGGCTTGGTGTTGGGACCGGTGTTGTTTGGGATATTCACTGTAGACATACCATTGGACATCAAGAGCAAGATCAGTCTGTTTGCTGATGATACCAAGGTAGGAGCAGTGGTGGATGACCTTGTGGGATGGCAGGGGTTGTAGCAGGATTATCTGGCAAAGCTTGAAACCTGGTCAGACATCTGGCAACTGGGGTTTAATGCCAAAAAGTGCAAGGTGCTGCATTTTGGGATGAAGAACCCAAGGAGGAGTTACCAGCTGGGGCCCAGACAGAGGAGGAGAAGGATCTGGGGGTGCTCATTACAGGATCAATGAACAACTCAGCACAATGTAGGAAGGTAGCTGCAAAGGCCAACAAAATGCCAGGTTGTATTGCAAGGGGTATTTCCTCGAGGAGGGAGGAGGTGATTCTGCCACTGTATAGGTCATTAGTTAGACCACACCTGGAGTACTGCATGCAGTACTGGCAACCATATCTGAAGAGGGACATTAAGTTACTGGAGGGGGTGCAGCGCAGGGAGACAAAGATGATCAAGGGGCTGGTAGACTTATCATACAAGAGGAGGTTGAGGGAGTTGAACATGTACTCACTGGAGGAGAGGAGAGGAGAGACAAGGAGGACATGATTGAAACTTTTAAGTACATGAAAGGAATAAACAAGACAGGTACAGAGGGGCTGTTCAAAGTGAGGGAGGGGAGGGACACCATGGGCCATGACATGAGACTGGGGGGTGGAAGGTTCAGGAGGGAGATGAGGAGACACTTTTTTACAGAGAGAGTGGTGGGTGGGTGGAATACATTACCTGCAGAAGTGGTAACCAGTAGAACAGTGGACTGCTTCAAAAGGGGATGGGACAGTACAAGGGGGAGGGTCAATGAAGGGGAAGGGTGGAAAGGAGGGGCAGCTGCAGAATAAGGGGTGCTAGCTGCACTTTTGAGCAGACTTGATAGACCTTTAGGCCTTTATCTGCTGGCAAATTTCGTATGTTCATATGATTGTAAAAAGCTATTTGGAGCTCAAGGGGTTAACCCAAGATGCTGGTTTGCAAACTCTTTACAGAGATGACAACAGGAGGTCAGTTCTTTGACACCATGTACTGTTTTGTTGCACCTGTAAGGAAGGAAATGGACAAGAAAATTTTCTGAAAAACAGGATGTCTTCTTAATGAGTTTCATAGTTTCATAGTATGTGTTTCAAGTCCTATCAGCCATAGGCCATAGAAGGACTTGCCATATCAGTGGACATAATCCAATTTTCTTTCCTGCATATGTTCATCAAGCATACACTTTAATTTTTCCATTGTGGTAGCTCACACAACATCTAGTGGCAACCTGTTCCACTCTCTGACCACCCTTTGGTTATACCATCTCTCCTCCTCGGTCTTCTATAATTCTTTCCTAGTAACTGGTATGGATGTAGTCTAGTTGCCCTATCTAATACTTCTTTTTTTCTTAATCCAGCACACTCCCACAACATACCGTCTTGGAAGTATCTGTATGTGTAACATAGATATCCTCTCGGGTAGTGATAGGACATGGAATAGAGGCCTGCATTACACAGGCTGTCCTTGTAATCCATGTCCTTAACTACACCAGTCTTCTTCGTATATCTGCACTGCACTCTTTCTAATAATTTACTAGTGACTATTGCCTGTGGAACAGTTAGGGGTACACCATATTCAAGTATTTTTCTTACCAAAGATCTATAAAGTGGTAACATAACTTCATCGTGCCTACTCTTAATGTTTCTCAGAATATTTCCCATTAAACTATTAGCTTTTTTAACCATTTCTGAGTTATGTTTGTTGAATATTAGCATATCAGATATTATCACCCCAGGTCTCTTTCGGATTCGGTACTAGCAATTGGTGTGTTGTTCAATTTATATTCAGCTTTTTTATTGTTAGCCCCAAAGTGCATGACCTTACATTTTTCCACATTAAAACTCAATTGGTTCTTAGTAGCCCAGAGTTCCAATTTGGTCAATTGGTCCTGGAAACTAACTATTGCTTCCTAGTTATTGACCACTGCTCCCACCTTTGTATCATATGCAAATTTACAAATCCATGCACCATCAGAGACCTGCCTGGAAACAATTAACAATTTAAATAGTAGGGGACCCAGAACAGAGCCCTGAGGAACCCCACTAGTCACTCTTCCCCAATCTGAAAAAAAAACCCTTAGTTGGACCCTCTAAGATCTATTACTAAGCCATGCTTTTATCCATAAACTTAACTGCCAATGAACCCCTAGGTCCATCAGGGCATTCATCAAAATACAATGCGAGACAGTATCAAAAGCCTTGGCATAGTCCAAGTAGAGAATGTCTACAGGGAGACCACTATCCAAGGCCTGGCTCACTGTTTCAAAAAAGCGAAGCAAATTACTAGTACATGATTTACCTGCCTCAAATCCATGCTGACTGATATCTATAATCTGAAGATGTCTTAAGTCCTGCTCCAAGAGGTCCTTTATACAACTCTCCATCACCTTCCCCACCACCGATGTTATACTGATGGGCCTATAGTTATTAAGTTGCATCTTGTTCCCGGATTTAAATATGGGTGTAATGTGTGCAGATCTCCACTCCTCAGGTACTCTACCCTGACTAAGTGACCTATTGAATAACACACATAATGGTCCAGTCAATTCATTCACTGTGTTCTTCAGGAACAGGGGATGGTATCCATCTGGTCCACAAGTTTTGGAAGTCTTCAAATTGTTTAACTTCTCTCTAATTTGCATTTCAGAAATTTCTAATACTAACTGTTACTCCAACCTTTCTATCTGCCCTAAAATTGGATCCCTACCAGGGGGATCTGGCCTAAATTCTCCCATAAAGTATTCATTGAAGGCTGTAACTATTTCATCTTCTTTTACCAGAGTTCTGTCTCCCACCATTATGTTTGTTATTTGGCTGCTACTTTTCTTCAACCCAATAACTATAAAAACTCTTGTAGTTGTTTTTGTTACACTATGCCAGTTTCAACTCTGCTTTTGCTCTGGCTTTTCTTACATTTAGTTTGCACTTCTTAGAACTCTGGATGCATTTTTGTTTCCTATTTTCCAAGGGATCCGCCCTGTAGTTTTTGTATACTCTCTCTTGTTTCTTTTACCAATCTATGTATACTTTTGTTGAACCACGTTGGTATATGACCTTTACCATTGTATTTAACCACTTCAGGTACAAATGTTTTTACACATTCCTGCATTTTTGTATTTATTCTATCCCAGGTTTCATCCAGATCCAATGATTCTAAGTCAGTTTCCCAATTCCATGCCAACAAGAACTGCTTTCTTCCTAAGTAATCAGCATTAGAATAGTTCAAGATCTTTGTCTTACCCACTATTCTTTCAGCCTTTTTATCTTTAAAATACAACTGGCCATATTGTGGTCAATATTCACCAGAGGTAGGGCTATCCTGACTTTCTCTATTAAGTTATCACCACTTCCAAATATCAGGTCAAGGATATGGCTTCCCCTTGTTGGTTGGTATACATATTGGTGTAACCCATTAATAAGGCATATTTCCAAAAATATCTTATCAACCATACTTTTTCCTGATTAGTTGTGCAATCAGTGTTGGGCATGTTAAAGTCACCCATTAATATACTATTGTTTTTTGGGGTCATATCCTCAATTAATTTGAAAAAATTCTCATTTTCAATGTCTGACAAACTAGGTGCTCGATAGCATACACCTAATGTATAAGCCTCAATTTTTATTTGGAACTTTACCCACTGCTGTTCCTGGTCTACCACATCATTATTATATTTTTCATAAAGGTGTGCTTTCAGATGACTTGCAATAAAAAGACCAACTCCTCCACTGATGTTATTTTTTCTTGATTTTTGGAAGTGGTCATACCCTGCATGATCACTTCCCCAATCCCTCTCTTTACTCCAAGTCTCGGTGATTCCACATATGTCCACCTCATCTCTTAATAGAATGTACTTTAGTTCATCCAATTTACTGCTAATACTTTTTGTATTCAGGAGCAGTATTTTGGGTTCACTTCTCAGTGCCTTCTTGGAAGTATTCTTTCTCTGTCCTTTTTTTGTTTGGTTAATAGGCAATTTAGTCCCCCCCTTGTACTAGTTTAAATTACTATCAATTACTTCCCTAAAAAGTCGTCACAATTCCTTACTCCCTTTTCTACTCAGGTGTAACCCATCTCTCCCAAACAGTTCCAACCTGTGTTCAAATATCTCCCATAACTTAACACATTCATAACCTTCCATCATGGCTCATCTTCTCAACCAGTTATTCACCCAATTTGCTTTCATACTAATTTCTACACCTGCCCTAGGGATTGGTAGAATTTCAGACAGTATCAAAATCCCCTTTACTTCCTTAACCAATTTACTTATAATCATGAAGTCTAAGTACATTCGAGCTTCCCTTGTATACTTTAAGTCATTTGTTCCCACATGGACCATGATTTTTGGAGTATCCCCTAGATATTTAACCATTTTGAGGAGAAGTGACACCATATCGACAAGTTTAGACCATGCTAAATATGAACTAGTAACCACCTCTTTTAGACCTTTAGTTGTATATGCATCCATGTATTTGATCATCAAATTCCCTAAGACATAAACTCTATTGGTACATTCCATTTCTCCAGCTTCAATTTCCATACCATTTTGTTGGTCCTCACTATCTGGTGTTTGTGTACTATTCACATTTATAACCTGCCCATCATCGACATCAGTTATGTTTCCTTGTACAGGTATTCCATTTTGTTGGTCCTCACTATCTGATGTTTGTGTACTAGTCACATTTATAACCTGCTCATTCTCAACATTAATTATGTTTCCTTGTACAGGTATCTGATCCTTATCTTCCACCCCAGGATGTATTAGAGGGGCAAACAAATTCTTTAGGAGGAATATCAAAGCTCATAGCCCTTCTTCCTTTCTTTTTTTAATTGGTATTTGTCTGCACCTCCGAGTCATAGAAACACAGAAACATAGAATTTGACATCAGATAAGGACCACTTGGCCCACCTAGTCTGCCCATTTCCTTACCTAACAGATAAGCTGCAAATCCTAGTTAACCAACAGCCTACTTCCTCCTACCCCCCACTAGAATTGCTTTATGTCTGTCCCATGCATTCTTGAATTCCCCCACTGTTTTTGACTCTATGACCTCCTCAGAAAGGATGTTCCATGCATCTACAACCCTCTCTGTGAAGAAATACTTCCTCACATTACCTCTGAGCTGTACCCCCTCTATCTTCAAATTGTGTACCCTTGTTCTTGCACATCTCTTGTTTTGAAAGATGCTACCCTCTTGGACTTTGTTGATTCCCTTGAGGTATTTGAAAGTTTCTATCATGTCCCCCCTCTCCCTCCTTTCCTCAAGGCTATACATCTTAAGCTCCTTTAGTCTTTCTTCATATGTCTTCTGGTGCAGACCCTGCACCATTTTGGTTGTCCTCCTCTGGACAGCCTCCACCCTATCTATGTCTTTGCGGAGATGGGGTCTCCAGAACTGTACACAGTACTCCAGGTGTGGTCTTACCAACTGTCTGTACAGAGGTTTCAGTCGTCAGTCATTTTCCTGTTCAGCCTGGTTCTTAGTTCCCAGACAGAGACTTACAAAAAGAGCAGAAATGCTTTTGCTAGAGAGAGAGATAGAGAGAGACAGGGAGAAAGGCAACTGGTATCCACCAATCACAGCATTGTGTGGTTCAACATAGGGACAGAGACTCACTCAAGTCATTCTAGGACAAAGGTTTTGGATTTCAAAAATGATGACTTTGCTGAAATTGGGAGGGGTATCAAAAGAGCCCTGTAGAGAACAGTGGCAGAAGGGGGAGTGGAAAACAGTGGAAGCATCTGCATCTAAAGGAAGCCTTACTGGAAGTAACAAACCAGTGCATTAGAGTGATATCCAAAGGCAAGAGAAGGAGAAAGCCACTGTGGTTCTTGAGAGAGGTGGCAGTAAAGTTCAGGTCAAAAAAGGAAAGGATTCAGGAAATATAAGGAGATCCAAAAGGAGGAGGACAGGGAGAAGTACCTACATTGTCTAAGGGAAGTGGGAAAGGCCATAAGGAGAGCAAAGGCATGGACTGAGAAAGGTTTAGAACAGTCAATTAAGAAAGGGGACAAGACATTCTTTGGGTACATCAGTGAAAGGGGAAAAAACAAGGGGGGTGGATAGCAAGGCTCAAGGGAGAGGGAGGGGAATGCAAGGAGGGTGACACAGAAATGGCAGAAATACCGAATAAATATTTCTGGTCTGTATTCACAAAAGAGGGAGAGAGACAGGGGCCATAGCAGTACAGCAGTTGTCAAGGGTGTGAAGAGGTGGACAATAGTCAATTCACAGGGAAAAGAGTCCTGCAGGAGCTCACTAAATTGAAGGTGAACAAAGCGATGGGACCAGATGGCATACACCCAAGGATATTAAGAGAACTGTGAAGGGAGATAACAGAACCTCTGGCAGCCTTGTTCACAGAGTCATTCAACATAGGGGTGGTACCAGAGGATTGCAGGAGGGCACATGTGGTCCCTCTACACAAATCTGGCAGCATGGAGGAGGCGGGGAACTATAGACTGGTCAGCCTCTCCTCAGTGGTGGGGAAGATCATGGAGACATTGCTTAAAAAAAGGATAATGGGGCATCTAGAAGCCATTGGAATCCAGGACCACAGGCAACACAAATTCACAGAGGGGTGGTCATGTCAGACAAATCTGACTTGATTTTTTCAAGTTGGTGACAAAGGAAGTAAATCAGTGTGGGACAGTGGGTGTTGCTTACCTTGATTTCTACAAAGCCTTTGACACTATCCCACATAGGAGGTTGATAAACAAGCTAGGTAGGCTGGGCATGGGGGACAGGGTGGTAAACTGTGTTAGAAACTGGCAAACAGACAGATGGTGGTGGTAAATGGGGTGCAGTCTAGGGAGAGGGGGATAATCAGTGGGTGCCTCAGAGATTGGTCCTGGGACCAGTCCTGTTCAATGGCTCCATTAGTGACATTGCAGAAGGGCTGGAGGGAAAGGTCTACCTGTTTGCAGATGACACCAAGATCTGTAATAGAGTGGATACCCCAGAGGGGACGGAGAAAATGAAGAGGGACCTGGGGTAGCTTGAAAAATGGTGTGAGGACTAGCAACTGAAGTTTAATTAAAAAAAGCACAAAATTATGCACTAGGGACACAGAAACCCTGAGGAAAGTTACAGGATGGGGGTGGTTGCTGACAGTCACAAAGGAGGAAAGGGATCTGGGGGTTATTATTTCACTTGACCTGAAAATGACCAAGCAGAGTGCTAAGGAAGCTTGGAGGGCCAGTGGCATGCCGGAGTGTATAGGCAGTAGTATCACCAGCAGAAGGAGGGCGGTAGTAATGCCATTATATAAAACCATGGTCAGGACTGACATGGAGTACTATGTGCAGTTCTGGAGTCCATTCCTTCATAAGGACATTAACAGGCTGGAGATGGTCAAGAGAAGGGTGACTAAGATGGTACAGGGCTTGCAACACAAGACTTATGAGGAGAGATTAAGGGACCTCAATATGTACTCTCTGGAAGGGAGGCGGGAAAGAGGGAACATGATAGAAACATTCAAGTACCTTAAGGGGATATAAACAAGGTGCAGGGGGGAGACATTTTCCAGTATAGGAGGAACACAAAAACAAGGGGCATGACATGAAATTGGAAGGTGACAGATTAAGGGGGAATGTGAGGAAGTTCTTCTTCACAGAGAGGGTGGTGGAAGCATGGAATGGTCTGCCTCAGGATGTGGTGGGAGCAAGCACTGTGGATTGATTCAAGCATGCTTGGGACAGGCATAGGGGAACCACAGAGGTACAGCAGCGGGTGGGTCGAAAGCAGTAATCCAGTACAAGGGCTTATGGGCAGACTAGGTGGGCCTGGCAATCCTTATCTGCAGACAATTTCTATGTCTCTATGAGAGACTGAAACTTTGAATTAGACATACCCTCAGATGAAGGACTTTGTTTCTGTGTTTGTACTGCCTTTGTAAATAGCTTTACTGATTTTTTTTTTTATTTTACGGTTATTTGGAAAAAATAAAATGCTACTTGTGAATTTAATACCTGCTCCTGAATTTCCTATGCTTCCTGTTCTGTGCCTCGATGACAGAAATTGATCCAGAAGTCAGCATTAGCGATTCTCTTAAACAAACCAACCAGTGTAACAAGGCCTTCAGCATGGCTAAGAGGATGCTAAGGAGCATTGGGAAAGGGTTCGACAGTGGGAAGCAGGAGGTACTGTTACCTCTGTATAGACCACTGGGAATGCTACACCTGGAGTAAGTACTGTTCCCACTTCTGAAGTCCCCACCTAAACAAAGACAGGGACACGCTAGAGACAGTACAATGTAGGGTAAACAAGATGATTCAGGGCCAGGAAGCAAATCCTGTGAGGATCAACTAAAGGTATTAAACATGTATTCCCTCAAAAACAGATGAGAGAGGAGGTATATGATTGAGACTTTTAAGTTCCTTAAACAGAGCAAACAAGGTTAACTGTGATGAGCTGTTTACCAGGAACAGAGAGGCTAGGACAAGGGCTCACTAATGGAGGTAATGGGGGAAGATTTAAAAAGAATGTGAGGAAATATTATTTTACAGAAAGAGTAGCTGAGCCATGCAATAGTCTGCCAGCAGTGATTGTGGGTGCCTGAACCACAAATGACTTCAAACACAGCTGTGACACAGCTAAGGGTATAGTAGTTACTCGGCATGATGAGAGAGGTGGAAACACAGTGAATAAAAGGGGGAATAAAGGAAGCATAGACCCCACAGAGGCAATATGCCCTGGGTATAAGGTAATATTAGCAGACTAGATGGACCATTGGTCTTTTTCTGCCTTCACTGTCTGTTTGTATATGTTTCTGTTGACAGTGTGTTAATCAGACAAGGCCACCGTGATGACATACTGCCACCAGCACGATGTTCTGCATCCACAGAATTCTTCAGAGCCCAAATTACAAAGGTAATGGAATGGGCACATTTTTTAGCTTTAAAAAACTCAGGAGATAACATTTTAAGTGAAAATACACTAGGGACTTGATTTAATTTATACTTTGTGAAATTAAATTAGTTATATCAGGGGTCTGGAGTATAACAGGGTGTTGGAGTGAAAAAATAATGAAGAAGGCCATCAGTAAGTTCTGGTGGCCACACTTTCAGGCCATATGAGGCCACCAGGATTTAAGGCTTGAGAACCACTATGTATTCTTTGCCTTTCCATTTTTAGCCAGCCAACACCTGCATCAGGACCATGTGCATTGATGTCATGACATGTCATTATGGGAGACCTTTAACTTGTGAATAGTTTGCAGATTAAATGTTTACCTGTTTTTAACATGTTTAATGTTTATTAAATGTTTAGTCTCTCAGGGTTGTGAGAAGCTCTGAAAATGCAGTCTTGCTTGGTTTCTTTGGGTTTAAAACAACCACCAATAGGGAAATGGCAAACACTTTCATTAACACAGATCAAATGAAAACTAATAGAGGACATCCAACACAGTTAACTGAAAGGAAAGGGCTCCCCAGTAACATAATTGCAATCAGTATATATTTGCATCTACTGCCACTTCCATGAATAACCATTGAATCCCCTCAACCCCAACTCATCAAGGCCCTGTAGACTGTTGCCACATCTAGAACCACTTTCATAGGGCCAGCAAAATATTCACTGAGATAGGACATTGAAGGGCCCTAGGTTGTTAGGTCTCTGCAAGCATCCTGATTTTGTTGCAACTGTAAAGAATCTCCACTCCCAGGGGAGGCCCCAGCATGCTGGCTCAGTGTAGAACTACTGGATGAAGAAATCAAGCCTTCTAATTTGATGGGACCCATAATATCCAATGGAATCCACATGGGTAGTGCAAGCTTTGCTGTTGCTTGATGTAGGGATGTGTACCCAGCAGTGGGCAGTGATTTTTACTTACTGTATTTTTGGATGTGTAATTCACCCATGCACTTTGTTTTGAACACGCATTAGTGAGCTAATAAAATTCTGGCAAGACAGGCAAGTCATTTTGCCTGGACTGACTAATGTGACTTTGTATTTTCTTGAATGACTCCAACATTGGTCACTCTGGAAAGATGTTTCCATACAACTAGCAATATTGCCTCACCCATCACTCAAGACTAGATCCTGAGAATCTTGAATTCTTAACTTTCTCAAACTCAGCTTACCAAGGATCATGTTGAACTATACTTTCAATTTTTCATATGTCCAACAAGTGATATCTACTACAATTCCTACCGCTGCCCCAAAACCTCCTGGTGGCACTGGCTATTCTGCTCTGACTCCACCTACTGGCACTTCTGTCCAGTGCACCAATCCATGCATTAGTGGCTCAATTCATTCTCCGGGTTACACTACAAGAACTTACACATTGTCACTACCAACAAGCCCAATAGGATCAGGTGTCCTACTGAGCATACAGAGTCAGTATCAGTTAAATAACAGCCCTCTTTTGACCCCATCCATCGTGAATATGATGACAACCAAATAAGTGACCTGACCAGTGATGCCTAAGCATGGACAGTAAAGGTCTTTAGTCTGAGCCCTAGCCAGTAGTTGCCTACTGCAGCTTTTGCTGTAAATGGGCAGTATATGTGTTCAAACTAAGTTCAAGCAATTTGAAAAAAGCATAAAAAAGGAAAAATATGAAAACATCCCAAACAATAAAATATCCATCAATGGATGGAAAATTATGTGAAGATTAATGTTATGCCCTACATTCAACATCTTTTTATTTCTATTTTTGTTTTTGTTTGCATTTCTTTGTTTTGTGATGAATAACTTGTTTTCTTTGGGAACATTTTATAATTTGAAAATCAATAGAGCCAGAGAGAATATAGTAACTGACTTGGAGGCAAAACGGAGACAAAAGGGAACATATGCCACAAGGTCAACAGTGAATATTAAAAATTACTATAGCACACAATGGGCTGTGATGATCGTAGCAAATTTTGCAGACTCTGTCACAATACCACAAACTGTAATCCACAGCACATGCATGCTGGAAACACCTGCTACAGAAGCTAATATTTATAAACCCTCTTCCCATTTGTAATCTGTTTTGCCTAATGCCAGTTACTGCATTGGGAGTCAAAGTGGTTTGACCAGATTTTCCAAACTGAATTGAATTCATGTGCTCCAACTTAAAACTGAACCAAAGTTGCCAATGGCCTGACTTCTCAGACTTATTAAGTGTGCAATGATGTGCTTAAACAGAACTAGCAGGCACTTCCCCATCCTAACAGGAGATGCTATTGCATCCCAGGCCACCACAAAGGAATCAGATTCTGATGCAACACTCTCCAATCCCCAGCCATAGCAACAGACCTAAGATCAGGATGTGAACCCAGATCTCCCACCTGCCAAGTGGCTTGCTCACCTGATTTTTTTTCATAAAAGAGTGGTGGACAAGTGGAACAAGCTGCTAGAGAAGAAGTGGTACAAGGCAAGTCAGTTAAAAGCTTCAAGCAGGGATGGGACAGGCATATCAGATTAGTTAGAAAAGGTGAGGCTGAAACAAAGAGGAGGAATGGCACAAGAGCCTGGGCAGAGTAATTAGGTGGAGGGAGGCAAACTGGATGGACTGACAGGTCTTTTCCTGCCATTATTGTCTATGTATCTATGTAGACTGTAACATCACTAGAAGGCTCAGTGGAGATGACATTCTATAGTACAGACAGTTGGGAACTAAAGCTACAGTGCCCATTCCAAGGCAGATAGGTAAACACAGCAGGAAGACCATATTCTATTGTCCTCAAATCTTGAAGCTCTAAGTAATTTTCCCCTGTAGAAGTTGTGTTTTAAATAATGCTTCCAGTTCTGTTATTGTTTCATGTCTACTTGTCATTTAATAAACTCAGTGGGTGTTTCTGATTTACATGGGCCAGCCCATCAGTACAGCTGTAGACCTACCACTTGTGGCACTGATGACTCAGATTTGGACACCAACTCAGGTTACTGGAGGGTTGGCCAGGGCAGCAGGATTGGGCATCTGTAGGACTGCTCTCCTCCTTCTGGGAGGGAGGGCTGCTGCACCCAGTGTAGTACTGACTCCTAGTGGTGGCTCAGGTCAAGGCACCCAGGCAGAGCAATTGAGGGGCAGGAGGAGCGGTGGCCACCAACATCCTGCAAGCGGGTGTGTGCTGTGGCATCTCTGGGTGGAATTGCATGTCTACCCTCCTGGGAACAATTAGGAGGAGAAAAAAACATGGCTCTGCTGCTTGATGGGACCGACCCCTCACTGGCTCCGCACAAGGCCCTGCAGCATGCTTCCCGTCTGAGGATCCATTTTGTAGCCAAGGAGGGGTAAGCTGTGGCGGAAGATGGGAGCGGAATGGTAAGTCTGTTCAAGGCCAGGTTGATGGGGCTAAGGGTTTGGTCCCTGATGATGGGGCCAGCCTGGTGTGAGATATTTATTTATTTATTGAAAATGTTTCACCAGGAAAGGCACACTGAGCAAAAAGATGCTCGTCTCACGGTGCGACCTGGGGGTTACAGAGGAGGCAGGTATACATACAGTATTTGAACTTACAGTAGCAATACGGATAATGTACATAGATGGGAGGGATTACATATGAACTTGTTGCATAGGCAGAACAGTACAAAACAGCACCGGATCAGCAGGCAGGTATACATACAGTATTTGAACTTACAGTAGCAATACGGATAATGTATATAGATGGGAGGGATTACATATGAACTTGTTGCATAGGCAGAGCAGTACAAGACAGCACCGGATCAGCAAGTACAGGTTATACAAATCATGGTTACCCAACAAGATAAGAACAGTACAGAACATGATCGTAAGGGCATGGAATACAAAACAAGGGTGCACATCAAGGCAATACATGAGATACATAAATGCCAGTTTACAGAACAGGGGTGGGACTAGCAGAACTTGAGTGCCAGTAGCAGAGGTTGAGCTTCAGGGAGATGTGTCAAGTAGAAAGGAAGGACTTGAAGAGCAAGGAGGAGGGGTTGGAGAGCAAGGAGGTGGGGGTCCATTCCAAGGCAGATAGGTAACCACAGCAGGAAGACTATATTCTATTGTCCTCAAATCTTGAAGCTATAAGTAATTTTCCCCTGTAGAAGTTGTGTTTTAAATACTGCTTCCAGTTCTGTTATTGTTTCATAACTACTTGCCATTTAATAAAGAACACTAACTGCAAAAAAGTGTTTCTGATTGACACAGTAGTGGTAAGAACCATTTTAGATCAGCATGATGTAGTTTATGTCCTTGATAAGCTCTTCCATTGATGTCACACTTATGGACGCATGGATTCTCTATAATCTGTTCTGTCATGCATCCAACAAAATTTAGGGAATTCTAATTTCAGTTCCAGTTCTCTTCCATTTCTACCATCAGAGTTCAAAATGGAGTTGGAATTAGAATTCTGATTCTGCCTACGGATACCTACTGGTACTCACAAATTTCCACCCTCCAGCCCAACAGTGGTGCAACAATTAAAACAAAAAACTGACTCCTTCCTCCTGTAACCATCTTGTGATGACCTTCAGTTGTTTTTCTGTCATCAATCATTATGACAGCAGAAACAGAAACATAGAAGTTGATTGCAGATAAGGACCTCAAGACCCATCCAGTTTGTCCCTTTCTTTTTCTACCTTATACAGTAAATGTGCCATCAGCCTTTGCTCTGTCAATGGCCTATCTATTCCTACTCATCTGTATTGCTCCCTTATGCCTATCCCATGCCTGTTTGAAGCCCTGCACTGTTTTCAGATCCACCACTTTCTAAGGTAGGCCATTCCATGCATCCACCACCCTTTATGTGAAAACAAACTTCCTCACATTACCCCTTAATCGACCTCCCTCTAATATCATGCTGTCCTCTTGTCCTGCTATTTTTCTTATATTGAAACATGTTAGACTCTTTCACCTTGTTAATGCCTTTAAGGTGTTTGAATGTTTCAATCATATCACCTATTTCCCTCCTTTGTTCTAGGGTATATATATTGAGCTCCGTTTATCTGTCCTCATATGTTTTCTGATGTAGTCCCTGCACCATTTTGGTTTCCTTTCTCTGGACTGCCTCAGTTTGGTTAATGTCCTTGTGAAGGTCTGGCCTCCAGTACTGCACACAGTACTTCAGATGGGGCCTAACCAGTGTCTTGTAAAGAGGGATTATTACCTCACTCTTCCGACTTGTGATACCCCTACTAATACACCCTAACATCCCTCTAGAGTTACTTACTGCTTTAGTGGTCTGCTTGGATGATTTCAGGTCATTGGTGATGATGATGCCCAAGTCCCTTTTTTCCCTTATGACTGCCAGCAACTCCCCTCCCAACCTATAGGTGGTTTCAGGCTTTCTCCTCCCTATGTGCATGATCTTGCACTTCTTTGCATTAAACCCCAGTTGCCACTTTTCTGACCATTTTGCTAGTTTATCCAGATCTCTTCTCATTCTGCCCACCCCATCTGCATCATCTACTCTGTTGCAGATCTTGGTGTCATCTGCAAACAGACAAACCTTACCCTCCAGTCCATCTGTGATGTCACTGATAAAGATATTGAATAGGATTGGCCCCAAGACTGATACCAGAGGTACCTCACTTGTGACTTGCATCTCTTCTGACTGTATATCGTTTACCACCACTCTCTGTTTTCTGCCCGTCAACCAGTTTGTCACCCAGTTGAAAAACTTCTGACCCACTCTGAGCCTACCCAGCTTATTAATCAATCTTCTATGTGGAACAGTATTGAAAGCTTTGCTGAAGTCAAAGCAGGTGACATCAACTGCTCACCCTTGGACCAACGCTCTGATTACCCAGTCAAAGAAATGTATTAGATTAGTTTGACAGGACCTTGCTTATGTAAACCCATGCTGTCTTGGATCCTGCACTCCTATGGATTCCAGGTGTTGCACTATCCTTTCCTTAAGGAGTGCATCCATAATCTTGCCTGCTTCTGAGGTAAGACTGACTGGTCTGTAGTTCCCTGCCTCCTCCCTGCAACCACTCTTGTGGAGTGGGATTACAAAAGCCCTTCTTCAGTCTTCTGGGACCTCTCCAGTGTTCAGGGTCTTGCTAAACAGTTCTGATAATGGTTGTGCTAGTTCCACCCTTAGCTCCTTCAGTACCCAGGGATGTATGCCATCAGGTCCCATTGCCTTGTCCACCCTCTGCTTATCTAGCTCTTGTAGGACCCTTTCTTTTGTGAAGAGACTAGTGCTCACCTTCCCCCCATGTCCATGGTGTGGAGCTGTGGGCCCTGCCCTATCTTCTCTTCAGTAAATACTGAGCAGAAGTATCTATTTAGGATAGATGATTTTACATGGTCCTCCTCCTCACAAGCCCCCTTATCTCCTGTGATCTTGTGTTACCCACTCTGGATTTCTCCTTTCAATAATTTATCTATAGAAAGTCTTGTCACCTACTTTTACTACCTGTGCTAGTGTTTCCTCAGTTTGGGCCTTTGCCTGCCTTGCTGCCTTCCCTGCTTCCCTTAGGGAAGTTTGGTATGCCTCCCTATCTTCATCCCACCAGTGTTCCCTTATATTTCCTGAAGGCCAGCCTTTTGGCTCTGACCTTTTCTGCTGCTGTTTTTGAGAACAAAAGTAGTTTTCTTCTTCGTTTGCACTTGCTTTTCTCTCTAAGACAGTGGGATGTTGATTCAAGTATTGCATCCTTAATGCTTGCCCACTCTACCTGTACCCCCTCACCTGTATTTCTTTTTGCCAGGGCTAGATTAACTCTGTTGGCCATGTTATCAAAGTCAGCTCCTTTGAAGTCCCATATTTTTGCCTTGGAATGAGATGATTTAGTTCTAGTGGCCAAATTGAACCATACCATGTGATGGTTACTGGCCCCCAGGTGACCTTTGACCTGGAGATCTGTGATCCTTTCCCTATTAATCAGTACTAGATCTAGGATAGCCCTGTCTCTTGTGGGTTGTTGTACCAGTTGTTTGAGGCCTTCCTCCTGCAGGGAATCCACAATGTGTCTAGTTCTGGCAGATGTTCCTGCTGGTATTGACCAATCTGTATCTGGCATGTTGAAGTCTCCCATTATCTGAACTTTCCCTTTAGCTGTTATATTTTGTATATCTTCTAACAGTAATGTGTCTATGTCCTCACCCTGGCTGGGGGCCTGTAGACAACCCCTGTTTTTATGGCTGTTCCTTTTCCTGTTTCCAGGGTGACCCACAGTTCTACCGGCTCCTTATGTGTATTCTGAATTTCTGTAGCTTTGATATTTTCATTGACATACAGGGCCACTCCACCCCCCCCCCCTTTTTGCACCTCGTCTCTTCTGAGCAGTACAAAGCCAGGGACTGAAGTCTCCCAGGTGTGGTTATTGGTAAACCATGTCTCGCAAATTGCTACTATGTCCAGTTTAGCCTCTGTCGTTATTGCCTGCAGATCTGGGATCTTGTTTCCCAAACTATGAGCATTTGTGTACATGATTTTCCATTGGGCAGATTTTGGTGTGTTAGTTGTTGGGCGAGGTTTGGCATTTCCACAGTGTGTCGCATGGGGAACAGGACCCTTTTCCTTACCTGATGATGCAAATGAACTGCACACATGTTGAGCTCCTGTTTGACCACTAGCTGAGGGGGGAGGGGTGTCCTTCCCATTCAATGTATGAGGTGCTGCATCCTTCTCCCCATTTGCAAGTTTAAGTATTCTGCAAAAATGTCAAACTTCTGCCCCAATGCACTGACTCCCACCTTAGTCAGATGCAGTCCATCAAATTTAAAGAACTTTCGCTCCCAAAACTGTTGCAAGTTCCCTACAAATTTGTGTCCTTTTTCCTGGCACCAGCCCTTGAGCCACATGTTTAGCTCCCCTATCTCCCCTTCTCTGACCTTCCATCCATCTGCCCCCTCTTCCAGACTGGCAGGATGTAGCACCCCATACATCTAATGGGAAGAACATCCCTCCCCCCTCAGCTAGTAGTCAAACAGGAGTTCAGCATGTTTGTAGTTCATTTGCATCACCAGGTAAGGAAAAAGGTCCAGCTGCCCATACGATGCACAAGGGAAACACAAGACCTCGTCCAACAGCTAACACACAGAAATCTGGTGAATGGAAAATCTTGTACACAGACGCTCACAGTCTGGGAATCAAGATTCCAGACCTGCAGGCAATAATGACAAAGGCTAAACTGGACATAGTAGCCATTAGCGAGACATGGTTTACCAGTAACCACACCTGGGAGACTTCAGTACCTTGCTATGTACTGTTCAAAAGAGACCAAGGTGCAAAAAGAGGGGGGTGGAGTGGCCCTTTATGTCAATGAAAATATCAAAGCTACAGAAATCCAGAATACACATAAGGAGCCAGAAGAACGGTGGGTCAACCTGGAAACAGGAAATGGGACAGCCATATGAACTGGAGTTGTGTACAGACCTCCAGACCGGGGGAGAACATAAACATATTACTGCTAGAAGATATACAAAACATAACAGCTAAAGGGGAGTTTCTGATAATGGGACACTTCAACATGCCAGATACAGATTGGTCAATACCAGCAGGAACATCTGCCAGAACTAGACACATTGTGGATTCCCTGCAGGGGGAAGGCCTCAAACAACTGGTACAACAACCCACAAGAGACAGGGCTATCCTAGATCTAGTACTGACTAACAGGGAAAGGATGACAGATCTCCAGGTAGAAGGTCACCTGGGGGCGCCAGTGACCATCACATGGTATGGTTCAGTTTGGCCACTAGAACTAAATCATCCCATTCCAAGGCAAAAATACGGGACTTCAGAGGAGTTGACTTTGATAACATGGCCAACAGAGTTAATCTAGCCCTAGCAAAAAGAAGTACAGGTGAGGGGGTACAGGGAAAGTGAGCAAGCATTAAAGATGCAATACTTGAAGCAACATTCCATTGTATCAGAGAGAAAAGAAAGTGCAAAAGAGAAGGAAACTACTTTTGTTCTCAAAAACAGTAGCAGAAAAGGTCAGTGTCAAATGATGACCTTCAGGCAATATAAGGGAATGCAGCAGGATGAAGATAGGGAGGAATACCAAACTTCCCTAAGGGAAGCAGGGAATGCAGTAAGGCAGGCAAAAACCCAAACCAAGGAAACACTAGCACAGACAGTAAAAGAAGTTGACAAGACTTTCTATAGATACATTAGTGAAAGGAGAAAGTCCAGCATGGGTATTGCTAAGATCAAAGGGGATAAGGGGGCATGTAAGGAGGAGGACCATGTACAAGAATCTGTCCTAAACAGATAATTCTGCTCAGTATTTACTGGAGATAAGGTAGGGCAGGGCCCATAGCTCAGCATCATGGACATGAGGGAGGGAGGTGTGCACTAGTCCCTTCACAAAAGAAAGGGTCCTACAAGAGCTCAATAAGCTCAGGTTGGACAAGGCAATGTGACCTGATGGCATACATCCCAGTGTACTAAAGGAGCTAAGGGTGAAACTAGCAGAGCCATTATCAGAACTGTTTAGTGAGTCTCTGAGCACAGGAGAGGTCCCAGAAGACTGGAGAAGGGCTCACGTGATCCAGCTCCACAAGAGTGGTAGCAGGGAGGAGGCAGGGAACTACAGACCAAACAGTCTTACCTCAGTAGTGGGCAAGATTATGGAGGCACTGCTTAAGGAAATGATAGTGCAACACCTGGAATCCATAGGAGTACAGGATCCAAGACAGCATGGGTTTACAAAAGGAAGGTGCTGTCAAACTAATCTCATACATTTCTTTGACTGGGTAACCAGAGTGGTGGGCCAAGGGGAAGCAGTTGATGTTGCCTACCTTGACTTCAGCAAAGCTTTCAATACTGTTCCACATAGAAGATTGATTAATAAGCTGGGTAGGCTCGAGGTGGGTTAGAAGTTGGTCAACTGGGTGGCAAACCGGTTGACAGGCAGAAAACAGAGAGTAGTGGTAAACGGTATACAGTCAGAAGGAATGCAAGTCACAAGTGGGATACCTCAGGGATCGGTCTTGGGGCCAGTCCTCTTCAATATTTTCATCAGTGACATTGCAGATGGACTGGAGGGTAAGGTTTGTCTTTTTACAGATGACACCAAGATCTGCAACAGAATAGATGTTCCAGATCGAGTGGGCAGAATGCGAAGAGATCTGGATAAACTAGCAAAATGGTTGGAAGAGTGGCAACTGGAGATTAACGCAATGGAATGCAAGATCATGCACATAGGGAAGAGAAACCCAGAAGCCACCTGTAGGTTGGGAGGGGGAGTTGCTGGCAGTCAGAAGGGAAGAAAGAGACTTGGGCATCATCATCACCAATGACCTGAAATCATCCAAGCAGACCACTAAAGCAGTAGGTAAGGCTAGAGGGATGTTAGGGTGTATTATTAGGGGTATCACAAGTCAAAAGGGGGAGGTAATAATCAATCTTTACAAGACACTGATTAGGCCCCATCTGGAGTACTGCACGCAGTACTGGAGGCCACACCTTCACAAGGACATTAACCAAATTGAGGCAGTCCAGAGAAGGGCAACCCAAATGGTGCAAGGACTACATCAGAAAACATATGAGAACAGATTAACGGAGCTCAATATGTATACCCTAGGGCAAAGGAGGGAGAGGGGTGATATGATCAAAACTTTCAAACACCTTAAGTGCATTAACACGATGAAAGAGCCTAACATGTTTCAGTATAAGAAAAATAGCACAACAAGAGGACACAGCATGAAATTAGAGGGATGCTAATTAAGGGGTAATGTGAAGAAGTTCTTTTTCACAGAAAGGGTGATGGATGCATGGAATGACCTACCTCAGGAAGTGGTAGATATGAATACAGTGCAAGGCTTCAAACAGTCGTGGGATAGGCATAAGGGAGCAATACAGATGAGTATGAATAGATAGGCCATTGACAGAGCAAAGGCCGATGGCACATTCATAAGGCAAAAAAAGAAATGGGCAGATTGGTTTGGCCTTGTGGTCCTTATCTGCCATCAACTTCTATGTTTCTATATACATAAAGAAAAAAGTTCCTCCTTTGAGTTTGTCCACTAGATGGTACTGTTCTCTGTTTGTGGTCTCCCTGTCTGTTTCACTCGCTCCCCCCCATCTCTTTGTAATAATGTATATGTCTGTCTTCTGTTGTTCCCCCTCCCCTTGCAGTTTTCTACATAGTTGTCCTGGTATGCTATGGTTTGGTTTTTGTTTTGTTTGCTTGAACTGGGAGAAAGTGAATGTGATGCCATTGATTCATTGCACTTACCAAACACACAAACAGTACAGGATGGATGACGTACAGTCATTCTGTTTTGCAGCTTTCAGTCCAGGGTCATGGCTTTTACTGTGATTCCTTTATATGTTCTCCCGGTACAGTTTGCAGCATTTCTAATTTGTACTGGGAGAAGGGCACAAGAGTACACTCAGGGAAGATGGTACTTGGTGGCTCTGGTGAGTTGAAGTAGCTTGGGTAGCAAATGATGTGTGCATGGCAGTGCACCTTTCTCAAGAAGCCACTCAGTGTGGCTGTTCTTTGTTTAAATGTGTGACAAATATAAGTGTTCAAAAGTTGTTATTTTTGCCTTAGTGGAACTTCCATGAATTCTGACAAGTTTCATGGAAGTTTCTGAACTTCCACCTGTGGCAGACCGAAAAACTTCTGAATGTTTTAGGTTAGATTTCACCCTGTTCCACTCAGATATAGGCAGAAGGAAAACAAAAAAACAAACAAAAGCACATTTTTCTGGTGTCCTGTGCCCCACCCATGACTTGCCTAAAATAAAGATAATAATTCTCTGGTGGCTAGCGTTCCCTCCCCCCATCTGATCTCCCACCTGGCTTTTAATCAAAAATTCCCTGATGGCTAGCGGTCCCTCCTCCCACCTGTGACGTCCTAGATAGACTGTTCCAGCAAGAGAATAGGGACAGCCTAGGAGTTTTTCTGAATTCACAAAATAATTAGTCAAGGACACAGGTTCAAGACCCAGAGTAGGTAGGAGGTTCCAGACAAATATAGGGTATCGCCTGCAGTGATAAAAAGACTAGAGTCAGTGTACATAATTATGCCTCACTAGAGATTAACAGTTTTAAATCAGTTTGGTTGCAAAATATTCTGTAAGCATATTATTAATTAAAAACAGTGGGGTGCAGCACGGGGGAAGTGGATAGGACCCTTGGCCCTGCGGTTTCTCTCACACATGCAGTTTTGCATAAAGTATTGAGATTGGCATTATTTTTGATGGAAAAATATACTGTAGTATTTATAGTAAAATAGTAAAATGGTAAGATTGGTGGCCGGTGGGCTATTAATTGATTGCCTTGGCTAGTTATACAAGTGTTGGTAGCCCAGTATGAATTTGGACTGCGTGAGTTGCCTGTGGTGAGTTTTATAGTAAAATACTTATTAATATTTATTCAATCACTCCTGTAATGTTAGCTGCTCTGTGGTTAAGTTTTAGTAATGCAGAGTGACAGCTTTGGGTGCTACAGATGCCAAAAACTGAGTGAGAGAAAAAGTGGGAGACCGATTGTCAGTCCCACAGCAGAGCATCCCTCTCTCAGTCAGGAATCCTCTGGGTTTGCTTTGGGCAGCCACCTCACTTTGCAGCTGTATGGAAGCTTGGCATTGGCCTAGAAGGACCCTCTTGTAGCTTGAAGTGCTGAGAGATAGACACAAAATGTGCTCCTCCTGAGGCAGGATCAGCCAGATAAAACAATTCCTCATTTATTAGTTGCCAGGCGAAAAGTGCCAAGGAATGTTCTTTTAGGGACTGGCACCAACCGAATAAATAAATAAAATGTAAAAGGAGCACAGTCTGGAAACTGGGGCTCTGGTAGTCCACACTCAGTAAAAAAATACACGCACTGTAAACAGAAGTTCACAGGTTGCCATTTTTATGTTTGCTTGCACGCATGTGCAAGAAACATAGTGCCATCATCGGAGATTTCGGAGGTGTGTCACCTCCTCCTCCAATTCAGGCAGTGTGCTGGCAGGCGCGGCCCCTGTAAGCCAATGCATTTTGGAGCTGTCTATGACATGCTCCAAAATGCAGTGGCATACAATTGAAAGGGGGAGCTATGCTTGAGTGAGCAGCGATAAGAAGCTGCTCATGCGCAGCCCCCCCCCAAGCCGCGGCGCCGCCCCTGCATGCAGTGTATAGCCAACGGGTGCCCAATCCCCATCAGCCGAGCTGCATCTGTCTCCTCCACCCTCCCAGTAGTTGATGCCATGCTGAGCCCACCCCAGTGTGGCAATCAGTCATGTTGCCGACGGGGTGCCAATCCCCGTCGGCTGAGCGCCCCTCCCCAAGTCCTTGTGCCACGCTGAGGCCCACCCCAGAGTGGCAAGCAGTCCAGCGATTTTTGTTTTGATTTTTGCCGATGAAGGTGCCCAATCCCCGTCGGCTGAGCAACGCCCCTCCCAAAAGTCCCTTGTGCCACGCTGGGAGCCCACCCCAGAGTGGCTAAGCGATCCGCTGATTTTTTTTATTTTTTGCCGACGGGGTGCCCAATCCCCGTCGGCTGAACGCCTCAAAGTCCTTGTGCCATGCTGGGAGCCCAGCCTAGCGTGGCAAACGGTCCCAGACGTCTTTTTTTTTTTTTTTTACCTGTAAGAAAAAATTGTCCAGGGGTGCGTCTCCTGACCCCCTCCCACAACCCTCACCCACCCACTGCGCACCCAGCCTCCCCACACCCCGCCATACTAACCTCCGGACTCCGGCGCAACGATCTTCGGTGGACCTGGAACACGTCTGCACTCTTCAAAGCCGACCGCGAACTGAGGAAATGCCGGTAAGCTGTATAATGGGCTATATAAAGGGGTTTCAACTTTATTGCATATCTCAGCCATTTTTGGAATTTTTGCACCAAATTTTCAACATGGGGTTTTTGGGACCCCTTCTCATGAATGATGTCACTGTCATGGCGTTATTCGGGCCCGAAGGGTGATTTCGCGCAGTGACTGTGCAGTGACTGCGAAATCACCCTTCGGGCCTGAATACTGCCATGACAGTGACATCATTCATGAGAAGGGGGCCCAAAACCCCATGTTGAAAATTGGTGACTGTTTAACGAGCGTGCGTTGCGCAGTTCCTACGCAGGCTCGTAAGTTCGCAAAATTTCAATATTTTCACTCCAGATTTTCAACATTGCCATTTCACCACACCTTCTTATGAGTAGTACAGCTGTCATTTTTCACATCTCACCCAAAATGTGTTTCCGCCCATGTAGCGCAGAATGGCGCAGTCAGTGTGCAAAATCAATGTATGGGACAAATTAAGAAAATCACAGTGACACTGTTCATAAGCAGAGGTCTTGAAATGTCTATGTTGAAAATTTGGTAAAAAAAATCCTAAAAATGACTGTTTCTGACGTCGTTGCGTAGCAACTCCTCGCGCTCATAGGTTTGCAATTTTCAATATTTTCACTCCAGATTTTCAACATTGCCATTTTTCCACCTTCTTATGAGTAGTACAGCTGTCATTTTTCACATCTCACCACAAAACGCAGCCAGCCATGTAGCTATTAATGGCGCAGTCAAGTAGCGAACTCAGTATATGGGACACATTAAGAAAATCACAGTGTCACTGTTCATGAGCACAGATCTTAAAATGGCAATGTTGAAAATTTGGTGACAGAATTCCTAAAAATGACTGTTTTACGAGGTGTCGTTGCACAGTTCCACACTGCGCTTTCGTGGGTTTGCGGAATTTTCAATATTTCCTCCAGATTTCCAACATTGCCATTTTCCACACCTTCTTATGAGCAGTACAGCTTTCATTTTCACATCCTGCCCAAAACGTGTTTCCGCCCATGTAGCGCACAATGGTGCTGTTGGTGTGCAAAAGCAATGTTTAGGACAGAGTAAGAAAATCACAGTTACACTCTTCATGAGCAGAGGTCTTAAAATGGCTATGTTGAAAATTTGGTGACAAAAGTCCATAAAATGACTGTGTTACGAGTGAGCATTGTGCAGTTTCCACGCATCCTCGTTAGTTCATGACTTTGTAATATTTTCAGTCCAGATTTTCACTAGCGGCATTTTTCAACACTTCCTTATGAACAGTACAGCTGCCATTTTTCACAACATGGCAGAAGTGTGTTTCACACTTTCAGTGCAGAGATGCGTGGTCGCTGTGGGAAATCATTGTTCGGCACAGATAAAGAAAATCACAGTGACACTGTTCATGATCGGAGGCACCAAAATGCCTGAGTTGACAATCTGCTATAAAAAATCCCCAACCTAATTATATAACGGGTTTGCGTTGCACAGTTTCTATGTACGCTCGTGACTTCACCATTTTTTTAAATATTTTTACTACACATTTGCAACATAGCCATTTTTACACCTCCCCATGAAAGAGTACAAATGTCATTTTTTACATCCTGTTCGGAATATTTTTGCACCTATGGTGCTAAATGCCGTAGTCACTGTGCATAAGCAGCTTTTGGCTACCAAACTGATATTCCCCCTGTTCATGAGGTGGGGTCACAAAACAAACATGTTGAAAATTTGGAGTTAACATACCAACGAATGCCTGAGGTATTAGGCTTTTCAACTAAATCGCCCAACCCTATAGAGAATGACAGGAATCAGGGGTGTGACTTGGGATTCTTGCCTGTGATGCTCATACCATTCCACACCCTGCAGTCACTGAGAGGCATCGAGTATGCCTTGGACTCTTATTCCCATTCACCCCATTCTCTATATCGCACCCATCTCACCGTATTTCCTAATGAAATGGGGTGCGGCATAGAAAAGACCCCAAGGAACACGTGACACTTGTCAGTCTCTGCAGAGTGGGGTGGGTGAAATGGCGTGGCAGTTATGCCTGACGACCCAAACGCACACCCCATGCCTGTCACTCTCTGCAGGGTGGTGGTAGGGTTGGCTTCAGTTCAATACTTCACTGCCATTCCTATTACGCAGCTCTGTAACTTCTACACTACCACTGCCAATGCCAGCAAGCAAACATTCAGCATTGACAATTGCTTGTTTGCATTTAGGGTGCAACTGTGGCACAGGAGCTTAAGGCTTCACACACATGTAAAATACCCATAACTTGACTAAATAAATAAAATAAAAGGCATGTGGGGGCTAGAAGGGGGCACTGTCAGTGGCTGTCCAAAGCTCCATCGTCAGCATCATAGACATGGTCTTATCATATATGGGTCTGCAACTTCCACTGCTCTCAAAAGTATCGCAACCTCCCTGAATAAGGCCTGTCATCTCATCACTGGCTCACATCGCCGTACCCACACATGTGAGCTTTATTCCCAATCTGGATGGCTTCAACCGGACAAACGTGTAAAATACCAAACCTGCATCACGTCCAAGAAAATTATAATGGGGCTGGCCCCACCTGGTGTCTGTGCCCTCCTTAAGCCTAGACATAGGAACGTCACTACAAGGAGATCCAATTCCCATCTACTACATATCCCATGATGTCACACGACCCAAGGACAAAGATTATTCGCCTTTTGGGCATCCAACTGGCTCAACTCTCTTGGTAGCGACATAGCGACCGCTCCAGCACTCTGCCTCTTCAAGTCCAACCTGCGCCTCTCACTGCTTGTATCCTGCGATTGCCCATCTTAACATTTCCACCATTCCAGCTGCAAATGCCCCAGAACCCAGCACTTGCAATCAGTCTTTGCACCCCTAGCACCTTACCTGTCATAGTCCCTCGACAAGGCCCCCTGGCTGCACTGTCTGCCATGCTTGCCCCCCCACCGTATCTCCACTCCTGCCCCCACCCCAACCACCTCCCATACTCCCCTTACCCCTGCACCTCCTTCCCCTCAATCTCCTACCCTCACTTCTCCCACCACCCACCCCTTCCCTTGTCTTGCTCATAGCTCAAGTCTTTGTACTGGTTATTACATGTCTGTAAGTTAACGACTATATGTTTGTAACTAAAATGATGACTGTTACACATGCTGATGTGGAACCTTTGTAAAAGAGCCTCAGCTCAAAGGTATTGTAATCCTAGATTGAAATAAATAAATAAAGAAGAGTCCTGGGCACAACAGATTATTATCAAAAAGTTCCAAAAGTGCACAGAAGCTAAAATGGAGCACTTTGAAGCAAACACTGTCAAAGTTAAAGCCAGTCATGGTACAACACATTTGTCATTTTCAGCATCATGTTGCCAAGCCGATGTTTGATAGAAATGAATCAAACTTGGTACACACATTCCTTTGAGTGTCCTACACAAGAGAAAAATACCTTAGTGCCTAATGTGAAAAATAGAGAAGTCGCTAACCTTGAATGGGAGACTGGGTTCTGCGAAAGATAATCCATGCAAGCTGTTACACTGGAGGTGGGGCTTAGCATGGGAAAATGACTATTTAATGCCAGAGCGAAAAAACTGTTGTGATCAGCACAATTAAAGGGAAAATTACTATTTTGACTGAAAAATAGGATAGAAAAGTGTTCAGAAATAATTAAGTACTTTAGTGATAAAAGAACAGTGCCTTAGAGACTCTGTTTTCCTAGGGGCTACTATGTAGAGAAAAAATTCAGCAGAAAGCTTGGGAAGTCAGCTGTCCAGCCATTATAGTGAAAAAGTGCTTAACCTTCGGAAACTGTTCATTTATTTGACAAAGAAATAATATTTAAAAATTACCTCAAGTTATTAAAAAGAGGGAGCCTTATAATGTTCAGATGGGCAGCTGAGCTTCAAAATTGAGAATTCCATTTTGGCTGTGGCTTATGCTGCTACAGGGAGGAATCTGATTGGTGCTGAGCCACTGAACAGGTCAGTGTACACTCAGTGACCACAAATTTAAATATGCTAATGAGATTTTGGCCATAAAAAGAGCTGTACTGCCAGTGTGCAGTCAGTCTGAGCAGGAAGAGTGACCAAGAAGGAAAGTGCCCATGCCAAAGGCGTGTCTTGTCCGAAGAGGCCTGATGAAGAGAAACAGCCTGACAGAGACAGTTTAATTTAAATACAAGTGTAGGAATAGGGGATCACCTGTATCCCAGAATTGGGTCAGAAAGGGCAGTAAATGAGAACAGGCTAAATAATAGAAAGCCTGTTGCTTCAAGTGCCTGATGACCCTATATGACAAGTTTTCCTCACAGAGGAATAACAGCTGCAAATTTGAAGAAAACGTCACTTCTCCTTATAACATCTTCATCCTGCCAACTCAAAGGGGCCCTAGCTACCACAACTTTACACAGATTTTCTTCAGTAATTTCAAAGGAGAGTGAGATAGTAAAAAACCTTGTTGATACAGTTTGGGAACTATTTTAAAAGCCACAGTGACACTGTTTTACAAAGAGTTTACCTCAGTCCTTCTGAATTTAAGAGACGTTCGATCAAGTGACAGACTGAACCTGAAGGGACTGAAGGGGGATTCTGTCACAACTTTTAATGTACCAGTATCCAACATTGTTTAATGCCATTACCTATTTTAAATGTTTTACAGTGATGAATTTATGAAATGTCACTTGCCTTTTAATGATTTTAGAGTATAGCGAATATAGTACAGTAAATACATGTTGGATACCTGGGCGGGTATCTGAAAGAAGGAGTCAGTGGGTTGATTGAGGTAGATAAGACCTAGTGGACACTGTATGCCCTTTAGGCAAGTGTAATTGGATACCAGGGAGGCTATCTGGCAGAATGGGTCAGTGGACTGACTGCTCAGAGGTATGGTCCAGTAGTCACTACATTCCTTAGTTCTATACAGAGTGTACACAGTAATTGGATACCAGGGAGGGTATCTGGCAGAAAGGGTCAGTGGACTGACTGCTCGGAAGTGGACCCAGTAGTCACTGATTTCCTTACTTCTACAGTGAGTAAAGCTCAGGCATTAAGGCCTAGGTGGACACTTATCCTGGGAAAGTGTGATATCTGGAGGGCTGGTGGGTGGCAAGCACCTGCAGTCTCCAGGGGTGATTTCAAGGTGAATAGTGGGGTGAAGGTGCCCTGCTGAGATATAGAATATGCAGTAATTCTGAGTTATGTGTTTGAATTGTCATTTTTGCCTGAATTTTACTGTGCCATTCGTGGCTATGAGTACCAAAATTTCTTTTATAATTTCAATAAAGTTTTACCGACTTGCTCAACAACCCAAGAGTCAGAATCCTTGCTTGCAGTACCAGTGTCTTACATTCCTGCTGGTCTCCTGGTGAGTCTGGTGCAGATTTCCCTAATCTTGGAAGCTCTTAGCTGTTCCAGTTGGGGAGGTAAGGTGCTGTACTCAGGTAGTACCCAACTGGGAAATTGTTGTCTCAGAGGAAGGGACAAGAATCCAGTGATGCTACCTATCTTGGTGTGGAATGGTCTCATCTTTGGCCAGAAGTTAATACAGTAGTGTGAGTGGTCCACTGCTATACATCGGATCACCCACCTGATGTTTAGTAAAAATATCCTTGGTGGCTAGCAGTCCCTCCCCCCACCTGATCACCTGCCTGATGTTTAGTAAAGAAATCCCTAGTTGCTAGCAGTCCCTCCCACCACCCGATCACCTGCCCGACATTTAGTAAAAAAAAATCCCTGCTGGATAGTGGTCCCTCCCACCACCCCCTCACCCCTGACATTTAGTAAAAGAAATCTTGGTGTTTAGCGGTCTCTCCTCCCACCTGATCACCCATCTGACATGTCCTGTGTAACTCTTCCATTCCTATCCTCCATATAGTGTAATATAACATGTTTTCCCTTTTTTCCCTGGTGATCTAATAAACCCCCTCCCTATCCCCAATCCCCAGTATGTGAACTTATTCCTGGTGGTCTAGTGGACCCCCTACCCACCACCCCAGCAGGTAGTGTCCCATCATCCGTCTCCTCCATCCTGAAATGGAGTGGGCAACCAGCATAGCCTGCTGCTCTCCTCCATGGTTGGGCCACCACTGAGCTGTCAAGGAATGAGTACATGCTTGTACAAGCATGTGCTCATTCATTGACAGCTCAGTCTGTGTCCCAGCCATGGAGCAGAGTGGAGGGCTGTACCTGTCTCCACTCCGTTTTGGGATGGGTGGAGTGGGGTGGTGAGATGCTACCTAAGGGATGGGGGTGCCACTACACCACCAGGAATAAATTCACATACTGAAGATCAGGGATAGGGAGAGCAGTTCACTAGACCACCAGGGAAAAAATGGAAAAATGTTTATATTACACTATATGGGAGCTATGGATGGGGGGGGGTTACAATGGACATGTGGAGCGAGTGATTGGGTGGAGGGAGGGACTGCTAGTCTCCAGGATTTTTTATTCTAAATATCAGGTGGGTGATCAGGTAATGGGAGGGACTGCTAGCCACCAGGAATTTGTTTAAGAAAAAAGTGAAGTGGATGTTCAGGTGGGGAGAGGATCACTAGCCACCAGGCATTTTTTTACTAAATGTTGGGAAAGGATCGGGTGGCTGGAGGGAATACTAGCCACCAGGGACATTTTTACTAAACTTCAGGTGGGTGATTGGGAGGGGGGAGGGATGGCTAGCCACCAGGAAATGACCGGTACTCTTAGGGTGCAGGGAAGGTGGAATTTCCACGAAAGTTTGAAAACAGATTTCTGACTTTTGTGGAAGTGAACGTCTGACTTTCAGTTAAATTCTGCCTGCAGAAGGTTTTTTTCTCACACCTCTAGAGATAAATATTTGGAGCAGTCAACATAGGAAAGAACGAGACTACTCTTATATTTTCCCAGCTCTCAAGAAGAACACTCTAGGATTGACTTGTGTTTGGTGCGTAAACAGATATACGTAGAATAAGGGAAAGTAAGATTCATCAAATGATTCACTCTGATCACACCCCATCTTACTAAAACTAGACATTAATACAGCCAAGAAAACAACACTTGGAGGTTAGCTGCATCAGTTACACACTCGTTTCTGAGGACGGAAGATCAGAAGGCTGAGGGTTGTATCCCCACATCAGGCGCTTGGGTTAAGTCCCAATACTGACACTGTGGTGTAGCATGAGGGGGGTGCTGCACTCCTGAGGTGCTGTCTTTTGGACGAGATGTTAAACCAAGGTCTCATCTGCCTGTTCTGGTTATAGTTCAAGTTGATGTTAAAGATCCCATTGCACTTCTCAAAAAGAGTTGGGGTATTTTTATTCAAATATATATGAATATACAAGATTCATTTACATACATGTTAAATCATAATTATGCAATATTTAATACTACATCATGTTTTAGATTTATCACCATTCTATTCTTGTTTACAACTCATATCCTTCTTGAATATAACAGCCATAGTAGTTATTTGTTATATACTTTGATCTATATTCCTGGATTAAATCTTCCATTTTTTATCTAATCATCCCAAATCAAAAACCTTTGTTATTCATTTCATAACATCATTTCCTATACCATCTGTTACTAATTAACAAAAATATAAAAAAATATATTTTCTTACCTAGGACCATATGTAGCTCCAACCAAATGTGTCAGAAATTACAAATCTCTTATCTCCTCCAAATGTACTGTTTGTTCACAGCCACTCTAGTTAGCATCATTGATCTTTAGTAGTTTGGGAGCTATTTTTCTATTCCTGCCCCCTTATATTATGTATATTGTCCTAGAAAGATTGCACAATTTGTTCAGGAGTCCAGACTATTTGTTGAAGAGTAAATCTGCATCTGGCATACCATATCCAATACTTTAAGCAAGTTACTAGTATCCTAAGAGCGCTCTTAATTAATGGAATGCCTAACCATGGAAAGATCCCTAAATATAGGGCCTCAGGGGTAATAATATACCTAGGAAACCATTGCCATTTACTAAATACCAGTGACCAAAAGTTAATAATAAAAGGACGTTCCAAAAAAAAGATGGTCCATAGTTTCAGGTTGTTCTATGCATCAAACACTTGGGCATTGACATTCTGTTTTCCCTTTAAGTTTTAGGTTGTCCTTGACAGGTAGCCTGCCATGGACACAAAGCCATACTATATCCCACATTTGGGGAGGAATGCTGTTATCTGTTAAGAGTTCAGAAATGTCTTTTTGATCTGTTTGTGACCGAATCATATATATGGGGGAGTTAATAAAATAGTCTGCTTGTATCTATGCAAAGAACTGTTTTCGAACAGTCATAAGGGTCACTTTCCAGGCCTGTAGTTTGCTGATACTGTCTATCATGTACTTGGGATAACCTGCTAGTTTTGCTTTTTTGGGTATAAACCCTGTCTGGTTCCACATGTTTATTTGGGATAAACAATGGTCTGACACCGAAGAACACCATAAGGAGAGATGTTCTAGAGTTATAGGTTTAATGTTTGAGTATAAAAAAATACTATGATAAAATACAATGGGGTTGTTTCATTTCAGGCCTCCTGAAGTTATATCCAAATATAGTATCCCTTTTTAATACAGTTCAGACGGCTTCCCCAGATGCCTTGAAAAAAAACGCTGAGTAATCTAGTTTCTAATATTTTTGGAGGAGGATAAACATAACTGAGATATATAAATATAGGGAGTAGAAAGGTAAGTATCATATATGTTGTTTTCTTTTTGCGCATTCGTCACTGGTTCCATCTGGCAATTCTGTCTAGTGCAATGTTTATAATATAATCCCAATTATGATAAACGGAATCAGGGTATCCAAAATATATACCCAGCATTTTAGTACCAGTAAAGATGATAGAGATCTTAATTATATGAGAATTTTGAAAAGACACCTGTCCTATTGTAATACATTTGCTTTTTTGCAGATTTATCTGTGAGCCTGATATTTTTGAAAATTCAACAAAAAGCATTTCAACTGGAGGTCCAGAGAGATAGTCTGCCAATATTATACACATGTCATCAGCGTAAGCCAAAGTCTTGATTTCTGTATCTTGGCTTGACACTGAAAGTCCTTGTATGTCCAGATGTATATTGATGCTGCATATAAGAGGATCTAAATTAATTAGATAGAGAATGGGGCTAAGCGGGCACCCTTGATGAACTCCTATGTTGAGGTTGCATGGCTTACCTATGTGACAATTTATATAGGGGATAGCGTGGCCTGTTTTTAACAAAGTTGAATCCATTGGATAAATTGAATGAGGAACCCATACCCTTCCAGGCAGGTCTATAAGTATTGATGAGAACCTTATCAAAAGCCTTCGACTGATCTATGTTCAGTAGATAATCTGATAGTTCTTCATTATTTCCTTTTTTTCTAGGATTTCTCTGATGAGAATGAGTTTGGTATGTCAGATATTTTTCTCCAGGTATGGAACACGCCTGGGTATAATGTATTATAGGTGATATGACTGAAAGTACTCTGTTACTCAATAATTTTGCTAAAATTTTAAAATATGAATTTAACAGAGAAATTGGTATCCAATTATCCAATATTTCTTTGTCTCCTTTCTTATGTACTAATAAAAGTAAACCGTTATACATTGAGTCAGGCATAGTATCCTGGAGTAATATGTAATTATGCAAAATTGTTAACTCTGGTAACAAATGTGTCATGATTTTCTTGTAAAATGATTGGGGCAACCTATCCAGCCCTGGTGCTGTTCTTACTTTTAGCTATGAAATGACCATTTCTAGTTCTTTTTCTGTAATGGGGGTGAGTAGTGTACTCCTATCTTGTTGAGACAATTGTGGTAATTGGCAGTTTTGGATCCTACTTGTGGTTTCTGCTGGTATGTCATGAGCCTTACCAAAGAGTTTTTCTAAAAAGTGTACTATCTCTGCCATAATTTGAGAATTTCCTGTAATAGTTTCAGAATCAGACTGTAAAGAGGAAATAACTTTCTTTGTAGTGTGTGTCATACAACATTTATATTGATTAGCATGTACCTGATTATCTTTTGTGTTGTATCTCTGTATAAATTCCTGAGACTGACTTCTATCATATTAGCATGAAACCAACTCTTGCTTAATTATTTTTATTTGTGCAGAATAATCATTGTTGATTTCTAGTTGTAAGGAAAATAATTTATACAGTTGTTGCCTAAGGTCTTCGTATTGTGAAGATTTGTAACTACCAGAAATTTTACTGTACCCTTTAATTTGAGAAATGTAATGAAGTCTATCTTACTCTGCTCCCACCGCTCAATCTGGTTATCATAAAGAAGAAATACCAATTTTGGGGTTGATATAATGTCTAACATACCCTGCCAAATTTCAGGATTGTCCAATAAAGTAGTGTTGAGTCTCTAATATCCTTTTCCTAAGGTAACCTCTGGAGAATATGATATTTGTATTTCCAGTAAGTAATGATCTGAAGTAGCCACAGGGAGCACCTTAGAGTGGACTACAGGGAGGTATGGGGATAAAAGCCAGTAATCTATCCTTGTCTTAACAGGACCTCTAAAGTATGTGTACTGTGGTATTGTGTGCTGTACATGAAATACATCAGTTAGTTTGGCCTGATTAATGAGTTTGTTTAAAAATCCTGCATCACAAAATATGTTATCATTTTTTAAACCACAATCCTGTTTCAGCTTGCTGCAGTTAAAGTCTCCTCCCAGGAGAACTGCCTTTGTAGTTAGTAAATAGGGTTGTGATAGGTTAAAAAAGGTGTACCCTACCTGCTCTATTCTGAGTGATGTAGACATCAGAGAATCAAAGAAATTTGATGGCAGAAAGAGACCACACCGGTCCATTTAGTCTGCCCTTTATATCCTCCCCTTTCTCTTTTTTACTGGTTCTGGACTTCCTCTCCTCCTCCCAACCCCATATGTCTGTCCCATGCTCTCTTGAATCCTCCCACCATTTTGGATCCCACCACCTCCTCTGGCAGCCTGTTCCAGGCCTCCACCACCCTCTGTGTGAAGAACTGTCCCCTTACATTGCCTCTGTATTTCACTTCTTCCAATTTGAGACTATGCCCCCCTTATTTTAGCTCCCTCCTTCTTTTTGAACAAGCTCCCCTCCTTCACCTTATTTATCCCCTTCAAATACTTAAGAGTTTCAATCATGCCCCCCTCTCCCTTCTAGTCTCTAGTGGGTTTAGATTCAGCTCCCTCCACCTCTGCTCGTATGTTTTTCCCCGCATCCCATGGACCACCTTGGTTGCTCTTCTCTGAACCCTCTCCATCCCCTCAATGTCCCTACATAGGTGTGGTCTCCAGAACTGTACCCTGTACTGCAGGTGCAGCCTCACCCTTGTTTTGTACAGTGGCATTAGCACCTCTCTCCATCTGCTAGTTATGCCCCTTTCAGTGCAGGCCAACATACCATTTGCCTTTCCCACCATCTTTCTGCACTGGTTCCTCACCTTAAGATTTCTCAATATAATAATCCCCAGATCCCTCTCCTGCTCTGTTTCCTTGATTTCCTCCCCCTCCCAAGGGTATACGTTGTTCAAATGTTTTTCAGCCCCAGGTGCACAACTGCACACTATTTCGCATTGAATTTCAGTTGCCAGGTTTCTGACCACTTCTCCAGCTTGCCTCATGGCCTCTATTCCTCTTTGGGTATCCACCCTATTGCAGACCTTTGTATTGTCCACGAATAGGCACACCCTACCCTCTAGTCCTTCTGCTAGATCACTGATATAAACATTAAAAAGCAGGGGTCCCAGTACTGACCCTTGAGGTACCCCACTCATTACCCCTTCACCTTAGAATGTACCCTATTTACCACCACTGTTTAGTTCCCTCCCATCAGCCAGTTTTCCACCCACCTAGCAAACTTCTGGCCCACCCCTAATCTCTCCAGCTTATTTACTAGACTTCTGTGGGATGGTGTTAAAGGCCTTACTGAAGTCCAAATAGGCCATGTCCACCGCCCCTCTCTGGTCCAATCCCTGCATCACCCAATTGAAAAACTCTATCAGGTTGGTTTGACGTGGCCTCCCATTTGTGAAGTCACATTGCCTTTCATCCTGCATACCATTGGCCACAAGGTATTCCACCACCCTTTCCTTTAGTGATGTTTCCATTACCTTCCCCACCACTGAGGTGAGACTGATAGAGTGGTAGTTTTTGACTGCCTTCTTGCTTCTACCCTTATTTAGTGCAATCATCTCCACCCTCTTCCAGTCCCCAGGCACCCACCCTGTATCAATGGACAAGTAAAACGGTCTTGTCAAAGGTGCTGCCAGCTCCTCCCTCAGCTCCTGGAGTACCCTTTGGTGCAAGCCGTCAGGCCCCATTGCTTTATTCACCTTTAGCCTGCCCAGTACTTCCCTTACTCTATCTATTGTGAATAATGTAGAATCCATATCCCTGAATTTCCCTCCCTTCCTTCCCCTCCTGCTCTGGCCCTCTACCCTTGCCCTCTTTCTTGAAGATCGAACAGAAGTAGTTATTTAATACCTCTGCTTTTTCAAAGTTCCCTTCCAGTTTTATTCTTCCCTTCTCCCTCAGTCTCATTATCCCTTGCCTTGCGCTCCTTCTTTCTCCCACATACCTAAAAAGGTTTTTTGTCTCCCCTCTTGGCCTGCTTTGCTATTTTCTCCTCAGTGACCTCTTTAGCCCTCCTTTTCTTCTGCCCTGCCTCCCTCCTCTTCTCTCTATCTGCCTCCCTATCCTCATCCCTTTGTGTCACCCTATACCTCCTGAATGCCCTTTTCCTCTCCCTGACCATCCCTTGTAAACTATAGAGGTCTTCTTCTGTTTTTCCTATCCTTCTTGTCACAGATTTCAGTGGCTTTCAGCACCCCTCCCTTAGTAGCTGCCCATAATTCCTCCACATCCTTCATATTTCCCATCTTTGACATTTATTTTCCAACTATCCTCTTCCTTCTGTTGAAGTCTGCTTTCTTGAAGTCCATTACCCTAGTTTTTGTCTTGTTTACTTCCCTTCCAATATTTACTCTGAACCTTACAGCCCTGTGGTCACTTGTGCCTAATCCTTCCCCCACCTCCACCTCCTCCATACTGTCCCCATTTGTGAGGACTAAGACAAAGAGGTTATCCCCCCCCCAGTGGGCTCCCTCACCCGTTGTTGCAGGAATACTCCTTGTAGTGCCTCTAAGATCCCCCTGCTCCTAGCTGATATGGCTGTTGGGATCTCCCAGTCAATGTGAGGGAGGTTTAGGTCCTCCACTAGTAGAACCTCCCCTTTTGCACCATTTTTGACACTGACTTTATAAGTTGTTTATCCCCCTCTTCCCCCTGTGTAGGAGATCTGTAAACTACCCACACCCTCAATGATTTCCCATTTCTTTTGTCTGTAGTGAACCACATTATCTCAGTTTCTCCCTCCTCTTTCAGCCCCTCCATGGCCTGAATTTCTTCACTGATGTATAATGCTACCGTTCCTCCCCTCTTCCCTGTCCTGTCTTTCCTAAACAGTCAGTATCCAGGTATATGACTGTGTCTCAGGCATGATGCTTAGTCCACCAAGTCTCACTCACTGATACTATGTAGAGACCGTCTTCCACCATGGTGGTCTCCAATTCTCCTAGTTTATTCCCCAAGCTCCTGATGTTTACTACCAAACCCCTCCACCATGTAGCTCCCTCTCCACTTTTCTCCCCTTCCAACCCCTGCCTGTTGTTGCATGTTTTCTGCTTTTCCTCTTTGTCCTTGGGGGGGAGGCTGATAGCCTGCCAACTCTTCTACCTGTATGAGTTGTCTTTTCTTTACCCCCCATGAATTAGTTTCAACTTAACTTCCTTTCTATAAAGTACTCCAGTTTGTTCTTCACTACAGCTGTCCCTTCTATGCTCAGGTGCAGCCTACCAGGGCATACAGTCCCTCTTCCACCCACATTGAACCCCAGTCACCTATCAATCCAAACACCATTTGCCTACACCATCCTTTCAGCCACTGATTGAATTCCACTATCTTTTCCTTCCTAGGTGTGCTTGATCTTGGTACAGACAGAACCTTCGAGAAGGAAATAGAAGGGAAAACCGTGTCACTGCAGGACCTAGCAAGCTCCTTGAACCTTGCCTGTACCTCTATCAGACTGTTCCCCTCCAGGTCATTGGTGCCAAGGTGAAACACCAAGTGCATCCTCCCATCTTGATGCTTGCCCCAAGATGATATATTGTGCCTCACATCTAGAGCTGTCATTCCTGGCATACACTGAACCCATACTGCACTGTTTCATGCTCCCTTCCTCCCCCTTTGGGTTCCCTTTATAATCAAGTCCTCTATGATTGCAACCATTGTACTCCCTTCTTCCTGAATGTTCTTTTGGTATTTAAGCTTACGCCCTAGTTCATGCCTCCCCTTGGCCACCCTATTTCCATTTTCTACCTTGTCCTTGCCCCTGTTTGGATTTTTGCTCTCTCCCATTTCAACTTCCTCTCCTCCTTCCCCCTTGGACATTCCCTCAGCCCCTCTTCTCCCATCCACCCTCTTCCCTAGCTCTGCCTCTTCCTTGTGCTCTGTGGGTACACTTCCACTGCCTGCATCTCTTTTGGAGCATGCACTACCCCCTTTCATCTCCACACTAACACTTTAGTTACTTGCTTCTGATATATTCTCTTTTCCTGATTTTTCTGTACTCTGTGTCCCCCTTGAGGGATTTCTTTTTCTTACCACTTGCTCTTTTTGGATAATTCCCTCTTTGCTTGCCTCCTCCCCGGTGTTCCTCCCATTTCATTCCTTTCCCTTACTTCATTCCCTATGTACTCCTTTCCATGGATGGCCCCCAAAGGTACTATCTCCAGCTCTTTTGCTTCCCCTGCATATGCCTCTACTTCAATGGACTCCTTGCTGCCTCTTACCCTAAGACCATTCTCCACTAGTACCTCTCCCTGGATTGGCCCCAAATGGTCTATCCCCTTCCATCCCATTTTCCCTGCTCCCAAATGATCTGTCTCCATCTCTCCCAATTTCTCTGCCCCTGCTCCCTCCTCTGTTGGCTCCTCACAGCCGCTCTCCTCCATATCATCCTCCACTAGTATATTGAGGGTTGCAAATCCATTTTCCTGCTTTGCTCCCATACTTCTCTTTCCTTTGTTTGTTATGCTCCTCGTTGATTTCCTTCTCCAAGTTGCAGGTGTCTGCCTTCTTTTTTCTGAACCTACTACCTTCCACACCTTCTGACTCCTTGTTTCCTCTTTACTTCCTGTCTCTAGGTCCCTTGCTTCCCCCTTGTGTTGACGCTATCTTCTCCTTCTGTTCTAATGCATCCACTGGACCTCCTCCTGTCCCCATTTCCCTGAACAATTGTGTTCTCAACCCATGTGCCTAATCCCCTGGTGTACCTCCTTATTTTCTCCTTCCCTTCCCCAGCTGGCACTGTCCCTGTTTCTCCACCACTCTTCCCGATTGTCCCCCACCGCTTATTTCCCACCTCAACTACCCTGCTTACTCCCTTAGCAGTGTAAGCTGTCTGCACAGTGTGCATCCTTCAATCCTCCAAGCTCAATTTAAAACCATGGCCATCCTGCACCCACTACACCCTACCACTCTACCAAAGAATCCTCCTCCTTGGCTGCCCTTCCAGCTGCACTGCCTTTCCATTGCTGATGTCTGCCCTATCAACAGATTTGGTATAACGCAAGATACGTAACCTATACAGTTCAGTAATAAAATAGATGTACAGTTCCTGCACAGTATGAACTTTAGTCCCAGAAGACCCCCGCCCTTCACCCTACAATAGCAACTGTACACGACTTCAGTAATTTCATCAAGTACTTTTACCCAGTTTTACCACCTCCCCACCAGAGCAGCTGTGCACATATCTCAATAATGGAAGATGTAGTGATGTAAGCAATTTCAGCTCCCCCCACTCATGCACTTGAGCCTCCCCGTTTACCCCCGCAGCCAGCAGTAATACCAAATTCCCTCCAACAATTTACCCAGCTAGTCAAATCTCTAGTTCCGGCTGACCACTTTGAATTTCCATCAGTACGTCTCCTTTTTATAAAATTTAGAGTTTGTGCTGTTTAAGTTCAAGTAAATCAAGCAATTACAGCTCCTTTTCAACAATTTCCTAAGGTTGTCTTCTGCCATCTACCCTGTTCCCAATATTAGGACACAGACCAGTTCAGAGAACAGTTCAATCCTTTAGATCAGTTCCGAGTAGAAGATCAAGCAGTCTTAGTTCAGAGTTCAATTTATTCACTATACGCAGTACAGTAACCTGCTCACCCAAGTTTCCTCTTCGTCTCCTGGCCACTCCCTGTTTCTTTCAGCTTTGCTTGCTGCTCCTCCATTATCTTGCTCCTCCCCTCACCGGCATTTAATAGGGGTTGGGAAGGGCAGGTGGGAAGAAAAGCTCCCCTGCTCGAACAGCTTCCACAGCATGGCTACAACTTTTTAAAGCTTGGCCGCATTGGCACCGCCTGCCCTGATTGGCTGGCAGTCTTTCTCGGCCACTGATGTGGCCAATCAGGGGGACCCTCACTCTCTCTGCAGCTTCCTTTATTTCACCACCAACTGCAGTAAACCCCCTCCTGCCACAGCTTTGATCGCTACCCGGGTCCTCCTCTAATCCTGGCACTGATGTAGCTGATCACCTCCTCTTGCTGCCAACTGCGGCAAAAAGCTCCCTTGCTCGCACCTTGATTAAACGAAATTCCTGCTGCTCTAAAGAAACATCAATATGCATAGCCCAACCTGGAAATATATCTAGGACTCAAGTAACCTTCATTAATAGGTTGTTAAGACAGATGCCTGAGATCATGTGGTGCACTCAGACTGATCGGTCGTGCTTATCTGAGCTCCCAGATCTGCAACCTCAAAACATGGCAAACACCCCTAAATCTAAGAAACCAACAACTATCCAACAAAAATGTGTTAGATAAAGGCTCTATCTAATGAAATATATTGATATTCCCATATTTAGTGATGGCAGACTCCCTCCAAATGGACACAAACTCTGCACCCGATATGCAGCCACCAGTCCGTGCATCAAACAGACAGAAGTCAGACTCGCCAGAGGGCTCATCCTCTGAGCCAAGATTGCATGTCTCCTTGGAGGAAAAGCTGGACAGATTCCTGGCAGATATGACTACAGTAAAACTAACTTTATGCAATCTGGCCTCCGACTTTAAATTGGTCAGACCTGTACTGGAGAGTTTAATTACACAGATATCAGATGTGGAGACCCAAATTAGCTAGGTGGAGGACAGCCAGCAGTGGGGGACAAAAGAAATATTGGACCTGAGAGCTAAACTCAATAAAGTAGAAACTTGGTTGGAGGACAAAGAGGCAGAGTAAGGAACCATAATATTGTTAAAGTAGGAATACCAGACATGCTGAAGGGAATAGAAACATAGAAACATAGACTTTTATGGAAGATAAGGACCGCTTGGCACACCTAGTCTGCCAACTTCACTATCTATTGGATAAGCGGCAGATCCTAGTTACCCAACAGCCTACTTCTTCCTACCCCCCACCAGAGTTGCCTTATGTCTGTCACATGTATTCTTGAATTCTCTCACTGTTTTTGACCCCTCAAACTCCTCAGGAAGGCCATTCCATGTGTCCACCACCCTTTCTGTTAAAAATACTTCCTCACATTGCCCCTGAACTATTCCCACCATCTTCAAATTGTGTCCCCTTGTTCTTGCACATCTCTTTTTCTGAAAGATGCTACCCTCTTGGACTTTATTGATTACATTGAGCTACTTCAAGGTTTCTATCATGCCACCCCTCTCCCTCCTTTCATCAAGGGTATACATATTAAGCTCCTTTATTCTTTTTTCATATGGCTTCTGTTGCAGACCCTGCACCATTTTAGTTGCCGTTCTCTCGACTGCCTCCATCCTGTCTATGTCCTTGCAGAAATGGGGTCTCCAGAACTGCATGTTGTACCCTAGATGGGGTCTCACCAACTGTCTGTACAGAGGGATAACAACTTCTTGTTTTCTACTGGTGATGCCTCTCCCTACACATCGCTGTATTCCTCCAGCCATCCTTACTGCCTTCTCACATGGCGTGCTTACCTTTAGGTCAACTGATATGACAACCCCAGGTCCCTTTCCATTTTTGTTGTTGTTAATACGTCCCACCCAATGTGTACCCTTCATCTGGGTTTTTGTTTCCCAGGTGCATTACTTTGCACTTCTTTGCATGGAATCTAAGCTGCCATACTTTTGACCATTCCTCCAAACTTGCCATGTTCCTTCTCATCCTTTACACACCCCGTTGTGTATCGACCGTGTTGCAGATCTTTGTGTCACCTGCAAATTACAGTATCTCTGCTTTTTCACTGTCCCACTCTGCCAACCCACCTTCCTCTTTATTAAGCCCCACGCTCCCTCCCTTGGTCTTTCTTAACTCCCTAATGTACCTATAAAAGGTTTTATCCCCCTTCTTAATCAGATTGGCTATCTTTTCCTCAGTTTTGGCCTTTGCTATTCTGACTGCCTTCCCCACTTCCTTCTACTTTAACTATTACAGTTCTCTGTCCTCCTCCTTCTGTGTTTCCTTATACTTTCTGAATGCTATCTTTTTCATCCTAACCTTCCCATCACCTCTTTTGAGAACCATAGTGTTTGTTTGTTTTTTTGTTTTGATTTGTTTATTTGCTTCACACAAAGGTTTGTTGCCTCTGTGATGGCAGCTTTGATGTTTCCCCATTGTTTCTCCACCCCTTCTTCTTGCCTATTTGCTAGTGCTTTTCTGAGGCACACACCCATTTTGACAAAGCTAGCCCTCCTAAAGTCCAGTACCCCCACTTTTGTATGGCTTGATTCGGTGGCTGTGTTTATAATGAACCACACTGTTTGGTGGTCACTTGTTCCCAGATGGCTACCAACTTCTAGATCTGAGATCCTCTCTCTGTCCTCACTTGAGAGTACCAGGTCGAAGATTGCTCCCTCCCGAGTGGGTTCCAACACAAGCTGCTTAAGGCATGCCCCCTGTAGGGCATCAAGAAAGACCCTGCTTTTGGATGTGGCTGTAGCAAAGGTGCTTCAGTTAACATATGGCATATTCAGGTCCCCTATCAACAATATCTCCCCTTTTTCTGCCATCCCAAGGATGCCTTCTATCATCTCCTTGTCCATTTCCTCCCTGAGACAGGGGTCTGTATACAACTTCTGTGAGGATTGTGGTGCCATTTACTGTCTTCAGGGTGACCTACAGTGTCTCCTCTCCTCCCTGTGGACCCTTTAGTTCCATTACTTTGATCCCTTCCCTTACATAGAGAGCTGCTCCTCCTCCTCCTCCTCCTCATCCTCTTCTACCCTCTCTGTCCCTCCTGTAGATTGTATACCCTGGTATGTTGACATCACAGTCATTGTTCTCTGTGTACTATGTTTCTGTGACTGCCGCAATATCCAGGCATCCCTTTTCCATCAAGGCCACCAGCTCAGGGAGCTTGTTACCTAGAGTACGGGCACTGGTACTCATTACCCTCTCTTTTTTGATGGTCTTACCCCTTTTTTAACCCCTTTCTGTCCTTACTGCCTTTGCCTTTTTCTCCATTTACCCCTGCCCTTCTCCCCATCACTTCTTTATCTTGGTGTTTACCTCAGTAACTACCATCATTTTTGGGATGAGGCTAGGATTTTCCTGCTCCTTTTCAGTGCCTACCCCCTTGGCTAGTTTAAATGCTTGCCAAAGAAGCATTTAAACCTATGACCTAGGTCCATGGTTCCCCTCCTGGGCAGATGCAGACTATCACACCAGTATAGGTCTGCATTCCTCCAGATGGACCCCCAGTCCCCAATGAAGGCAAAACCCTGAGTTCTGCATCAGTATTTCAACCATTGATTGAATCCCATGACACAGAGCACCCTAGCTTCACCCATGCCATAGATAAGCAGCACCTTTAAGAAGATTACCATGCATGCTACTTGTCTAAGGCCCCTCCCCAGTTCCACAAACTCCTTCTGTACTGCTCTGATCCCTTTCCCAGGCAGGTCATATGTCCCTAGGTGGACAATGAAATCCAGCTCACTCCTCCATGCAACTGATCTCGGGATCCTAAGGATTCGTTCCTTGTCCCTCCAAGCCATGGCGCCAGGCAGGCACCTTACCTCCCTCTCACAGTTCTACCCTCCTAACAATGGAGTCCCCAACCAGGAGTTGTTTCTTTCCCCTGTGGGGACCTACGCCACCCTTCTGTGGGTCTCCTTTGTGGAGGTTCCCAGCATCCTCCTTAGTCTCCACTGAGGGTGCCACTATAGAGGAACTACACTCTGCCAGAACGGCATACAAATGGAGAGGTAGAACTGGGGGTATGCGCCTCTGTTCCACCACCCTCATCCTCCCTGAGCCCACTGTGATCCACCCACTCCTCTTTCTTGGCAACCTCTGAGGCAGCAGCAGCTGCCCTGGTGGTCCCTGGGTGGGAGAGGAGGACCCCCAATCCTGGCCAACTTAGCCTGGAGATGAGAAACCTCCTCCCTCAGCCCAGAGAGGTGCCTGCAGATGGGACAACACTGCATCCCCCAGAATGTCTCCCAGAAGACTGCCACTTCACAGCCACTGTACTGCACCCCTCCAATCATGTCTTATTTGTGGCCACTCAACTGTTGTTTTGTATGCTTACTCTTTCCTCTTTCCTCTTTCTGCTTCCTTTTTTTTGTTTGTTTTTTCTCCCTACTTTTCTACTGCCTTTGTACCGTTACAGCTCCTGCTCTGTTCTGGGACAGGAAATTCCTGTATTCCTCAGCAGTCTCCTTCTTACTTGTTAAGAGTCAGACCTCCAGCAGCTGGGGGGGGCGATGGAGAGCTACTCTTTTCCTTCTTGGTTGGTGAGTCTTTTATGCTTTGTGATCCTGTTGTCAGTCAAATCCTGTGCATGTAAAACTAGAATTAGTTAAGTGTGGGAGGGGTGGAGGGGAAGAGGGAGGGCTATATAGTCCCACTAGAGTAGTAAAGTTCTAACAACACCTCCTTCCTCTTGCTGTTCTCTGACAAAAGCTATCTAGGGCAGATTTAAATGCAAACACCTGGCTTCCTGCTGCCTAAACCAGTCCCCTTAATTCACAGTACCTTTTTCACCTAGCTAACTGCACAGATAACAATTCCCTTCACCCAGCTCAGACAAACACACTAACTCTTGGCTTGTTTTTGTTTGTTTTTACCCTAAATTGAAGGTCCCGGTAGAAGAGTTCTAATTCTTAAGTCCCAGTAGAGTAGTGAAGTTCTAACAGCACCTCCTTCATTTTGCTGTTCTTTGCCAAAATCTGTCTAGGCCAGATTTAAATGCAAACACCTGGGGTCCGATTACAAGATGCATGGTGCAACTCATTGGCATATGTGAGTTGCACCATAGAGTTCTATGCTTGGGACCCTGCACCCTATTCTAAGACAGGCAGGGTCCCTGGCACCTGCACCTGTGACTTGCGGCAGCCAAAGGCTTGCGCCACGGGAATGGTGGAATGGACCTGGGTCCCACAAGTCACGGACCACATCTAACTGCCCCCAAGACCCCCCTACCTCATAACGGACACGCGAGCACCTGGGGGCATTGGGGGTACTAGCCAGGTGCCACATCTGCTTGTACAATGGTAGTGATGAAAATGGACCTCGGGAGTGCACAAGATTTGTTGTGGGGGAGCATGCCTGAGATGGGTGTGTGTGTGGGTCAGGGCACAGTGCATCCCACAGTGCTGTGGGGTGGCATCTATTGATGTGCCAGACCACCTCCAAGCTGGTCTAAACCCGCTATGTCAAACCAGGTCCTAAAATGGTGTAGGTGGGTTACAGCAGCTGCCTTTTTAGAATAGGTTGCAGTTGCTGCCATAACCCACCCTTACACCATGCCGCTGTGGGTTGCAGGCATAGTGGGTGGCATAGCCCACCTTTGGCGCAACCCACACATGGCATGGCACAAGCCGTGTCTCACAAAAAAACAAAACAAAGTGGGGCTCACAACAATCAAATTGTACCAGTCTGATGCAAATACAGCAAATATTATCAAACGCCAATAGACCTGAACAGCATACACTGTTCAAATGCTGCTGCACAGACTCAAGAGCACATTGTTTCCTTAATAAAACATAAAGGAGAACAGCTTACCACTTGCTGCAGTATCTTCTTTATTATTATTACAAAGTGCTTATAGCATCACCATGTAAGTGCAGATAAAAAAATTAACAGAGTTTAGTGACAGAACTAGAGACAGTAAAATAAATAAATACCGTCGGCACCAACATAGGTGCACCACAATCAGGTTATTCAAGCAGTCATACAAAGGAATGTGCACAGTACGTGCTAATGTTCCAAACAGCTGATGTTTCACCTAACAAGGCTTCCTCAGAGCTGATTGGTTACAAGCAGACACACCTTATATACTCTCATTCATACATATTCAGTAGTAGATGTGCCCATATATACACATACACACATACAATATAAAACAGACACATTACAAGTAACTATAGAGAGGTATTTCCTCATTTAAGCCTCTCGGCTGTAAAGTGTCAAGGGTATGGATCCAAAAACATTCTTGTTGCAACAGTTTTTTTTAAAAAGTCACCACCTCTTACACCCAATTCCACTTTTTCAATCCCCAAAAAAGTAGACTCGCTGGTGAGCCATGTTGCGTGGCTACATAATGTCTTGCCATGGCATTCATTTTTGAGCCAGTATGAATTGCTGTTTTATGTTTTTACTCATTCCCTTAATGTTCTCTTAATCTGACCAACATACCCGAAACCATAAGGTCATACAAGTAAATAAATTACAGACATCGTAGGGCATTTAATGAATGATTTTACTTTGAATTTTTTCCCAGTCCGTGGATGTTTAATATATTCCATGTTCAAAGTGTTGTTGCATTGTGCACAATGGCCACATTTAAAATTCTCATTTGGGACACTCGGAAGCCAAGTTCGATTCTCATTGGTCAAACATTTCTTATGTAAACTGTGCACAAGTTTATCATGTAAGTTTGTCCCTCTACGGAACATTCACTTGTTCGAATCCCTCAATGTTTTGAACCACATGCCAGTGTTTCTTCATAATGTTAGATACTGCCCCACTTTGACTGTAGTAATTTGATACAAATGGTATCATTTTCTCATTGCTTGATTTTACTTTGTTTTTTATTAATGCATGTCTATCTTTTTCAGACACCTTTGCCACTGCATTCCAAACTTGTTGTGGTGGATATCCCCTGCTGACAAAACGCTGTGCCATTATTTTTGAATGTTTATTGAATTCTGCTTCGGTGCTGCAGATGCATTTTGCATGCATTATTTGCTCAAAAGGGATATTGTCTCGAAGTGTCTGTGGATGAGAGCTTGTGTAATGCAGTACACTATACTACAAGCCATGTCTTGGAATCATGACTTGCATTATGCCTGGTGCAAGGTGTGATTTGTGCCATCGGGTCTGGCGTAAATCGCCTTCACCAGGCATAATGCCTTCTGGAATCGGGCCCCTGGCTTTCTGCTGCCTAAGCCACTCCCCCTAATTCACAGTCCCCTTCTTCACCTAGTTAACTGCACAGATAACAAGTCCCTTCACCCAACTCAGACAAACACACTAACCCTTATTTCTTTTGTTTGTTTGTTTTTACCCTTAATTGAAGGTCCCAGTAGTAGAGTTCTAGTTCTTAAGTCCCAGCAGAGTAGTAAAGTTCTAATAGCACCTCCATCCTCTTGCTATATAACATCAGATCATTCATTCAAACACTGCTGAGAGTAGTAGCAGGAGCCCCGGAATTCAGCCAAGAATATAGGATTGACAGAGCCACCAGATCCACTTGACCACCACCCAAACAAGAGGAGAAACACAGGGCTATTATCATTAATTGCTCATACTTGCAGGACAAGCTATGCATCATGTCAGAAGTGAGAGGCAAAGGCTCACTAAACTGGCAGGGGGTGGAGATTTTACATGTTCAGCGATGTTACCCCAGCCATATGAGAAAAACAACGGATGTACCAGGAAATTAAAAAGTCCCTGCACAAAGCAAAAATCCACTTCAAAATAATGCATCCCGCTAGGCTGATCATCACCACATTTATATCAACAATACAGTTCCTTCCGCACTAGGAGGGTGCATAGGGTAAATTATTTATGTGCAAACAAACCACCACACTCCTTGACTGCAGACATAAACTTTTATTAATTTAAAACACTCCACCAAAAACCATTGTGGTTTTACCATAGATGTATTCTTATATGAATCGAAATGTGAAGGTTTTATTGATTCTGATGAATTACAATACTCGACAGTTACTGCTCCTTTACATGCTTGTATATATGTGCTCCCCAAAATACATAAAGACCCTATCAATCCCCCTGGACATCCAATTGCATCGGGCATTGGATCCCTGATAGAACCCTTGTCCATTTATGTGGATGCGCACATAAAGGTTATGTCCTTACCCTCCGCTCATATGTTCAAGACACCTCACACCTATTAGAGACTCTGAATGACAAGCAGATTGAACAGAGCTGGCTTTTGGTTTCCCTGGTCATCTCCTCCCTATATACAAATATCCCTCATGAGGGGGGCTTAGAAGCATTGGATCATTGGTTGGAACTGGATGAAAATGTGGTCTTGGGGAAGAAGTTGTTTCTCCTACATTGTGCCGAACATTTGCTAACCAAGAATTATTTTGTTTTTCAGGATTCTTTCTACTTACAGGTTAAGGGGACAGCAATGGGGGATACATTTGCCCCCAAGTATGCCAACCTCTATTTAGGCCTTTGGGATAAAGTATATATCTGTGACGCACAGACCAATTCATTTTACCATAGAATTGATGTCTGGTGCCACTCTATAGATGATATTTTCTTTGGTGTAGCGCGGCACTAAAGATGAACTTGGAAAGTTTGTTCAATACCTGGAAGAGAGCAATGAAAACTTAAAATTTTCCATGCAGTGTGATTCCAGGTCAGTCTCCTTCCTGGGTGTGACCATATATAAAAAAGAGGATGGAACTATACCTACTCATTGATTCAGGAAGAAGACCAACAGGAATTCTATACTGCATGCTACTAGTTGCCACCCCCACCATATGATTAGGAATATCCCAAAGGCACAGTTCATGTGAACACGTAGGAACTGTAGAGAAGATGAAGAGTTGTTGATAAATGACATGGAAATGTGTCTCGCTTCATTGATAGTGGCTACCCTCAGCACACTGTTAAGAGGGCATTTTCTGATACTTTACTGACAGACAGAGATACCCTTTTTAATAGAAGAGAACAAAAGGACCTAGAGTCTAGACTTAATTTTGTGACAAAATATTCTACACATTGCAATGAAATTCATGACATTTTGTTTTCAAATTGAAATATTCTGGAGGGGGAACCCCTTCTACTGGAATGCACTAGGAACAAACCCAGAATGACATTTAAGAGAGGAACTAATCTCAGGGACAGACTAGTCCACAGTTGCCAACCAGGAGTCAGGAAAGACAGAAATGATGTTGGTATTCTGTCTCCCCTGACTCCTGGAATGTATGCATGTTTTTTTTTTTTTTTGTTTGTTTGTTTTTTTGTTTATTTAACAAATCGGAAAGACCTTTGAGCCAAGGGCTCTTTTACAGAGGCAATATGTGGCAACTGCAAATATTGTAGTTCTGTTTTGAAGTGCAAGACCTTCACAAGTTGTAATAGTACTACAGATTTTCAAATCAAGGATTTTATCACATGTGTGACCGAAGGTGTAGTGTATTTGGTCACCTGTCAGTGTGGCTCTTTTTATGTGGGTAAAACCACAAGGGCCTTGAAGTTGAGAATGGGGGAGCACCTTAGGTCTATTGAAAACAATGACACCAGCAGTGCTTTGTCAATGCACTGTAGGGATATCAGACAAAGAAACTTGAGACATATTTTCAAGTTTGGTGATATTGAAAAAGTACACATGGGTGCAAGAGTTGGCAGTTTTGATGACAAATTGAAGCAGAGAGAATTCTACTGGATATTTACAATTGGAGCCTGTAGAATTCCAGGCCTGAATGACAGAATAAATCTGTTGCCATGTATTAAAAAACAAAAGCATTAAAATGTATATATGGAACACAACATTGATTTAGGTTAGCCATGTGAGGTTTTTAGATGAGTTAGTGTGAAACTGCAGCCCTGTTAGTACTGCCTGCTCATGCGCTAGGTTCCTTTTGTATAGGTTATTGCTTATTTGAGTATATGTTAGGGGAACAAGAACTATAGATTGTAAACACCTCTCTTTTTAAATTTTTTTTTCAAACTTATTAGGAGTAGCCTGGCAACCTGCATTACTGATAATGGCTTGAAAGTGGAGAATGCATTTGGTATTCTCAACACATCAGAATCTAACTCTTATTAAAAAAGTTGACACTTTAAGTATAATTGATTCAGTATTTTTATGTTGGCATGCTTGCGCAGCCAACATCTTGCGAGTAGTGCAGTTTTGGAGGCATGGTCGCTGTTGGGCAAATGCAGGGCACACACCAGTAGGTGCGTCCCTCATTCCCCAATCAGCCTGCATGCCAGCACCACACCATGCATACATAATGTGGTGAGCACATCTAGGAAAAGGTCCACTGCAATCCAAGCACAGCTCATCAGATGCAGTGGACCTTCCTCAGTTTGCTCTGCCGACATTATGTATGTAAGCGGCCATAACTGCTGACTTATGGGGTGCCCAATCCCCTGCTGGCTTCCCTGTGCCCCAATGTATGTGCTGATGGGGGAGCTGGCTCCCCTCAGCATAAGGCACCTCTCCCTCATTTTATTATATGCGAGGAGGTACCCAATCCCTCGGCTCTCTCTCCTTGCTTTCATTGTGTGCCGTGGTGCCCAATCCCAGTCAGCATAAATTAATCCCCTTGTGTTGTGTGCCAATGAGGGTGCCCAATCCCCCATCGACTACAACCCCCAAACAGTTGCTGTAGGTGGCACATTTGGAGCCTACCCCAGTGTGCCAAATACCCTGTAAAAAAAAAAAAATCTATCCCACAATGTTTTTTTTCCTTTCACCCTGTAACACAAAAATGGTCCCTCATAGTCTCCCTACCCTCCACCCCGCATCCACCCACTGTGCACTCTGCCTCCCCACACCCCCCTCATCCCATACTTACCTCCAGAGTCCGGCACGATGATCTTCGGTGGACCAGGAACACATCTGCACTCTTCAAAGCCGACCGCGAACTGAGGAAATGTCGGTAAGCTGTATAATGTAATAAATAGGTTTTTTTCAACTGTGACACATATCTCAGGCATTTCTTGGAATTTTTGCACCAAATTTTCAACATAGGGTTCTTGGGACCCTTCCTCATGAATTCTGTCACTGGTTTGATGATAATTGGTCCCGAAAGGTGATTTTGCAGTCACTGCATGGAATCACCTTTTGGAACCAATTAATGCAAGGACAGTGGAAGTCTTCATGAGGTGGTCTCTCAAAAAGCTTATGTTGCAAATCTGGTGGAAGAAATAAAAAAATGGCTGTTTTACAAGCGTGCGTTGCGCAGTTGCTACACACACTCGTAACCTCGCGAATTCGCAATATTTTCATGCCAGATTTTCAACATTGTCATTTTTCTACACCTCCTTGTGAACAGTACAGCTGTCATTTTTCACATCCTGGTTGAAATGTGTTTCCACACTTCCAGCGCAGAATAGCGTGGTCGCTATGGGAAATCGGTGTTTGCGGCAGAGTAAAAAAATGACAGTGACACTGTTCATGAGCAAAGGTCATAAAATGCCTATGTTGAAGATTTGGTGCCGATACTCCATAAAATGACTGGGTTACACGTGTGCGTTGTGCAGTTTGCACGCACACTCGTAATGTGCATTTGTAATATTTTCACTCTGGATTTTCACCATTGGCATTTTTCCACACCTGTTGATGAACAGTACAGCTGTCATTTTACATATCCTGCCCAAAATGTGTTTTCGCACGTCCGGTGCAGAATTGCACGGTCGCTGTGCAAAATCGCTTTTTGGGACAATTTGAGGAAATGACAGTCACACTGTACATGAGCAGAGATGCTAAAATGCCTATGTTGAAAATTTGGTCCCAAAAGTCCATAAAATGACTGTGTTACAAGCGTGTGTTGCGCATTTCCCATGCACTCTTGTAACTTCGCAAATTTGCAATATAGAGGATAGCAGATGGGCAGCAGTAAACAACAACACTGTTGTTCACTTCGAGAGGTTGTCATGACAACCAAGAAAACCTCGAGAGTGAAGTTTGAGAGGTTTTCAGTTGGCATGAAAACCTCGAGAAGTGTAACACAGTGTTGTTTACTGTTGCCCATCCACTGTCTTTTATAGTGTATGGGCAACACTAAACAAATTAGCTGTTGACTGCTTCCACAGTCACACCGTGATATTGGTGACCCCGGCCCCTCCCTGCCCGTGTTCGTAAATACACTGCACTCCCTCCCGTGTGATCATAAATATTTCAAAACAAATACGGCTGTCCTGCTGTGTGCCAGCCAATCTTTTAAAAAACGGCACTTACTGAGCTCCGATGAACTGCGGTGCCTGGTTTGCCGTCTCTATGAACCGTGACTTGCGCATGCACACAGAGGTCTGTGCTGTTATACCTTCGATGTGATGTACTCACGGTGGTACAACAGCATCGTGACATCACATCGATGGTACAACAACTCCAGGTAAAGTTAGATTTCGATGCAATACAACGCTCTAACATACACTACATTTACATGCCACATTTTCAACACTGCCATTTTTTTATTCCTCCTTATGCACAGTACAGCTGTCATTGTTCACATCCTGCCCAAAATGTGTTTCCATACTGCACTACCAAAGCCAATGCCAGTGCGACAACAATCGGTATTGACACATGCTTGTTCTGTATACAACACTATATAATTATGTATCTGCAGTGAACAATTTTTGTGTGGTTATGGTCACTATTTTTTTAATGTAGACATTTAAGTGTGAAATGAGGTGATAAAAAAATAATGTCTATAAGATATATTTTAAATGAATGAGGCACTTTGCAAGATATTTTGCACTGTCTCTTTTAATGATTTTGGCTATAAGTGGTTTAAATCACTCATGAGAGACCACCCCCTGATGACGTATCGTGTACGAAACCAGTCGGGGTTTCTGTGAGGCAAGTTTAACCACGATGGGTTTTGGCAGCATGTTTTAAATTAATAAAAGCTTATCTCTGCAGCTGAGGAGTGTGGTGGTTTGTTTGCACATGATCATCACCACCCCAACTGGCCCCAAGGAGTTCCCAAATGCTGAAACAGCAAGACGAGACTTACCTAAGTTACTCCACAAAGTTTTCACAGCAACCCAGAAGTACTGTAAAAGAGATCGGAGCCATTCAAATGCCACGGAACATCAGGCGACATCTGATAAGAGACTCATTTCCTACTGATAATTGTCACGATCTGCCCTCATGATAAAGTACACTTAAAGAAAGCCCTCCTAGCTATTCCCATGACAATGCACTGTGATTAAAATCAGGGGGCCCATGAACTATGCATGATTAAAGTACTTCCAGGCTTTCACCCAAAATGGCCATTTATGTAGCTTAAAAATGGTAATTTACAACTCCTTTGTCTACTCCTAGCCAGTGACACAGTTTTTCCCACCGGCCAATCGTTGATTTATGGCCAAGTAACTTGGCGCTGCAATGGCCATTGCCCTCAGCCTCTGGTCGTGGTGCAAAATGAATCCCTTTGCAATGATGGAAATGAGGGCAATTCCAACCTGTGGTCAGTCATCACCCAGCTAAGGAAATTGCTTCCATCCTGGGCCAACCAAGAACCAAAATTGTATAGCCGCCCAACAACACTAAATGAACCCCCAAAGTATGGGCCCAAGGGAGGAATTGATCTGTTCCATGGGACAGCACACTAAGTAACCAGAAAATCCCTGCGTGTTAAAAGGGACAAAGTATCACTTCAGACAACGCACAAAAAAACCCTGACATTCGCTCAAGCTTGAAATACAGACGCTCCCTCTGGATAGCTCTCTCATCACCTCTAGTATGGGATCTAGAATGAAGAAGACAGAAGGGTTAGAGAGAGAGAAGAGAGGAAACCAAAATATTGCCTTGCACCACAGAGGGGAACCCTGCTCATGGTCAGTCTACAACATGGAGAACTGGACTAGAGATACTCTCAAGAACAGTGGTCGAGTAGTCGGAGCCTTGGAAATAATACGTCTGGCTTAGTTGCCACCACAAAAGCTCAGGAGACTAATAGAGCTGGATGATACCGGGACTAATAAGCAATTTTTTTGTTTTCAGGATGTTTTATGATGCCTACACTTGTATCACTGCTTGGGCTCCTCTCCTGTACTCGCACAGGAGATCAAAAGTAGGGGGAATGTGATGCATGTGGGGAAGGAGGAGAGAGCAAAGCACTCTCAAACTAGAGGTCAGCAGGGAGGTAATACATAGAAGGGATGCCAGTAGTTTATAATCTAAATAGATGCTCAAGGAAGAGGGGGAGAGGAGAGAGAGAGAGAGAGAGAGAGAGAGAGAGAGGATACAACACCGATAGAGAGGAGCAGTCCGCTTCCCAGTAATGCATTCCCAAAGCTAATTGTACAGTCCAGGTACAGACACCGCACCATAGCAACAGCTCCACAAGGTTTGTGCGGGGGGGGGGGGCAAGCTCCCCCAACAGAGCTAGCTACAGAATCAAGATGATGAAGGGGACTCCTACATAGCATGACACCATTGGGGGGGTGGCATTGGACTCACAAGTGAAGACAAGAGACAAAAGAGAAAGGCTGAAGAGCAGAGCTCCTTGGTTAAAACTAGGAGCGCATGAAGCTCTGCACTAGGCATGGGTGCCTGTCAAGAACAATAACAGGGCAACAGAGGAGGGTGGGGGAGCTGTATGGGGGTAGGGGAGGAAGGGTACACCATCATCTGGAGGGGCTAACCACCAAACATCTGGTAAGAATGGGAGGGGCAGCGGCAGGGGCAAATATTCAATGGGGAGGGGAAGAGAACCCTGATAATCTAATTGAGTTAATAGGTAATCCTGGGATAGCCCGGAAAGCCACATGTACATATATGGTTTATGACACACAGGGACAATCTTGACAGGTCTGGAGCCAGAGGCCAAAGATCATGATAGACTATCATGGATATGAAAGTAACCGGATGCCCACCAGCCAACCTTGTAGCCAAGAAATCGCCAGGTAGGGTATAGGCTGCTGTTCGCTCACTAAGTTATGTAATCGAATCAATAATCTTTATATGTTTTTTCTCAACTTATTGATACTCGAGAACACACTAATGCCAAGCAAGGTGATATTTGTAGCCTTTAATGTAGTTGTTAGAGATAGTTATAGTTATAGAGTTAGAATTTTTGTTTCTATTGTATGTGTAACAATGCACCTGATTTTGTCCACTTTGCAGCAGATATGGAATCCAAAATTGCTAGTGCTTACCACACCAAACAGAATCACAGGTGGGAGGGCCCCACAGTCATCCCCATTGAGTGGAGGGGCAGGCCTTATGCACCACAATCCAGTGCACACACTTACACTCACAATACACCACTAATGGTAGACCTTAATTTTAATATTATCACATGGAATGTTAAAGGGTCACAAATGCCAGAGAGGAAGTTCAGCATCCTATGGCACCTGAAACAAGAGGGTGCATTAATACCATTTCTGCAGAAGACCCATACACCTTCCCCCAAGTCCAACCTTTAGCGAAGATTATGGGTAGGTCAGGCATATGCAGTAGGGCAGGACAACAGCAAAGGGGAACAGGGATATTAATACATCGCAACACCCCCGGCTCCTGCATAAGCAAGTGGTAGACCCAGAGGGGTGGTTCCTGCTGCTTTACGGTATGCTAGATAGAACAGAGATAATCCTCACCACCATATATGGCCCAAATAAGGACGACCCACAAACCTTCAAGAGTTAGCCAAATTTAACAAACTCCTAATCACAGTGGCAGAGGACTGGAACTCAGTACAGAATGTCACAATAGACAGAACCAGTCAGCAAAGATCTGGGCTGACATTGAACCAAAGGTCCCTAAGATAGTTGTAGGACTCAGTAGGGCTCATTGAGCCTTGGCGAGTGCTCCACCCAGCAAACAGAAGCTACACCTCCCGTTCAGCAGTGTACAACATCTCCTCTCACTTGGATTACTTCCTAACCACCCCTAATATCTTTGCAAAGACACTTAAATGTTAAATCCTGATGAAAGTAGTTTCAGACCATGACCCAGTACTGCTATCCTTTTCCAACCCTGATAGGCAGGAAGGTGACTGCACATGGAGAATAAATAACAACCTCCTAAAAGGCCCACACAGTCTAGAAAGCCTCTGGACAGTAACCCAGAACTTCTTTAAAGAGAACCATAACTTAGTATCAAACTACTCCCACATATGGGAAGCATTCAGATGTACAATCAGAGGGGAGCTAATCCGGCTTGCGGCCACCAAAAATAGGAAAGGAATCCAGGAGTTAACCACCCTGCTCAAACAAATATGGACCAAGGAAAAGGCCATATCCAAATCCTCAACGGAGGAATCCTGGTTACAGCTCAGCTCTTGAAGGGCAAAGTGCAAAGAACTCTTAAGAGAACAATCAGAATTTATGATCTTTCGTGCTCTAACAAACTATGTAGATCAAGGGAAAAATGTGGGTGGACTACTGGCCCTTAGACTAAAACAGCAAAAATTCTGTAAAAACATTAAAAGAATCAGACCTACCCCAGAAGACAGACTCATAACCAAGCCAAGAGAGACTGGACTGGCTTTTGCCAAGTTCTATCAATCCCTCTATGCAGAAGACACTGGGGCCACAGAAAACAAAATACATGACTTCCTAGAGGAGGCAAACCTTCCTAAAGTCCACACTGAGGATGCAACAAGGCTGGGGGACCCAATCTCACCACAGGAAGCACTTGCAGTGATCTCGGACTGCCTAATGGACAAGGATCCAGGCTCAGAAAGCTTTTTGACAAACCTTTTCAAGGCTCTGCAGACCACCATCAAAGAACTCCTCTGTAAACTTTACAACTTCGCTCACTCTCACAACACACTTAAGCCCTCCCTTCAGCAAGCCACCATCACCCTTATGCCCAAATCGGGGAAAGACCTAGAGAGAGTAGAAAGCTACCAGCCCATTTCCCTCCTCAACACTGATCTAAAAATACTAACAAAATTCCTTGCAACGAGAGTTGGTGCAACATGGGAGACCCTGATCTGGCACGAGCAGGTGGGCTTCATGCAGGGATGCCTCTCTTCTGACCACCTGCATAAACTTGCATACCTCATAGTAGTGGCCAAAGAGGCAAAGCAACCAGCTTTCCTGATGTCTCTGGATGTGGAGAAGGCCTTTGACAGGGTCTCCTGGTGCTTTCTTTACCTCACCCTCCAGAGGTTTGGTTCCCTCCCAGACTTCCTCATATGGATAAAACTACTACACTCCTGTCCAACAGCCTCTGTTAAATGCAATAGGGTCAACTCTGATCCCTTCTGGCTACACAGGGGAATGCATCAAGGCTGCCCACTATTCCCACTCCTCTTTAACCTCTACCATGATTCTCTTACTAGGAGAATGACACAGTCAGCGGACATGACAGGTATCAGGGTAGGACAATGGCAGTACAAAATCTCTTCGTTTGTAGATGACGTCCTCTAGCACTTGGTGGACCTGCACAAATCAATCCCAGCCACCATCAACTTACTGAGGGAATATGGTAAACTTTCTGGGTACAAGGTCAACCTAGAAAAAATGTACATCATGCCCCTCAATCATTTCACCACATGGGCCCAACTGACGCAGTGGAGGGGCACCTGGGCCTCAGATTCTCTCAGGTACTTAGGTATCCAGGTAGCCCTCAACCCAAAAAATATATTCACAAAAAACTTTGACTCCATCTATGCTACACTCAAGCAGGATCTCAATCACTAGGTAGCCCTTACCCTTACCCTCTGGGCAAGAATGAACAATATAAAAATGAACATTCTACCTAGACTGATTTACCCACTGAACATGGTCAACCTATATATCCCCTCCTCTTGGTTCAGAAAATTAACTAACAGCCACACAAACTGGCTTCTTCTGAGGTAACAACACACCCTGCAGGTCCTATGATAAACTTACCCCCACCAAGAGGCTGGGGGACTGCAGCTCCCGGACCCCTATCTTTACTATCTAGCAATCAACACTGGGAAATTCCTCAGATGGCTGACCTGGGAATCCATACACCAGCCAGGAGATAATGTCCCTCAGTGGCTACAAATAGAGGCAGACCTCTGTCGACAGGCCAAAATTAACATGAAAGCCTTCCTATACATCCCTCAAGCCAAACTACCTAAGCCTCTGCGGGGCACGCCCATAGAATCCTCTCTTCTAGTAAGCAAACAGCTACACAGAAGACTGAAACCTAATCAGTGATCTGACCCAGACCAGTCACTATTTAACAACCCAGTTTTCAAAATCCAAAACAAACCCATTCCTCAAAATTTCCTAGGAACCCTACCACAACTTATACTAGGTCAACTAGAACAAAACAACAAATATATCCCTTATGCATCCTTCAGTGCAGCGCACCTGGGGACCAAAATCCCCTCTTTTGCGTTTTTACAACTACAACACTCTGTGGCATCCACTCTAGGCCCCAAACCCTGGTCTATACTAGACTGTCCCCAGTGGGCTGAGCTACTGCAGCTGGCCACAATGTGTCACTCCGCATCCTGACTATACAAACAGCTACTAGTTGCCACCGCACAAGGGGATCAGGACTTATGCCAGTACTGAAAGCAGAATTCCCAGAATTTGCAGACTGCAAGACTAGAACTGACATGTGGACCAACATCCACAAATATATAAAATTTGATGGCCTTAGACTTGTGCAGTACAAGATAACTCACAGTCTCTACTACACACCAACAAAACTTCACAAGATGCACTACCTATACACATCTAATTCCACTAGATGCCAAGAACAAAAGGGCTCCCTTAAACATATACTTTGGGACTGTCCAAAGGCACAACCCCTCTGGGAGGAGATACACACTAGAATGGATCCACTCCTGGGTTGGGACTTGGCTTTAACCCCACAAATCTGTCTGCTTGGCCTGGACTTGGACAAGGTCTATGGTTCCCACAGATACCACATATCCCTGATAGCAGCCATGGGTAAAAAGATAATACTTAAATACTAGCTTGATCACAAAATTCCATAATTCCAAGAATGGCACAACACAATCCTGCTAGCTCTCAAAATGGAAAAAAATGATCAGCTCCTTAAATAACAGACTGCCACACTACCATAACAAGTGGGATGCCCTGGAGGCCCTCTGCTAGTGATGTAAGTGCATGAATCTATTAGTACCACATACACAGCACCAAGCAAGGTAGATATCCTGTACCGGCCTGTTAAACGGCTAGCAATAACAGGTTTAGCATGCAGCCTAACTTTAGAAATAAGTCCACACCAGTAAGGTGCTCTAACTATCAACCATTGCTGTACATATGGATTACGGTCCAAAACTTGTGATCATGGTATTGATGCTTGTATGGAATAAACTGTATAAGGCTAAACTGTTTGCAAATATAAAACTCATATAAGGCTAAACTGTTTGTAAATATAAAACTCCTTCAATAAAGTTTACTATGATAAAAAAAAAGACAGTTGACTACCCACTGCAGGCATCCTCGCCTATCACCAGTATGCTGCCCCCAGATCCAGTTTGCACTGGCATTTTGAATGTCATTAGTAGTAAACAAGTGGGTGTCTTGAAAAAATACCACATCGCACCGAGTTTGTGTAAAAGGTGAAAAGGTGGATTTCCTTTTTCCCTCTGATTTTAAACTATTTGTATTCAGAGAGGCTAAAAGGATTTCTGAACTCATATTTTTGGCCAAGTTCAGTCAGGGGGTTATTTTTTCTCAAACTGTATCTGGCCCCCATTAATTGTTTTTTCTTAACTTTCCCTTCTGGTTGTGGTGTGTGTTCTTCTTGCTCAGACACTCCTCCTTTACTTGAGGAGTAGTCAGATGTCCCATCTGAGTCTTCTTCCATCTCAGTTTCCCCCTGTTGTAGGGCAGCAAATTTATTCTGTGGAGGGATACTATCATCCTTTTTCTGATTGTCTCTGTGGGTCTTTGTAGTGACTAGCCTGAAGGTGGGTGTCATCTGAGGAGGTGGGTGGGCATCTCAGATTCCAAGTTGCCATTCTTTCTGGAGGGGGTTCTCTAGGTGTGCAACATTCTCTTCTTGTCTCTCAGTTTCAGAGGTGTTACTGTCTTCATTCTCTCTTGGTAATTCTGGAGCTGCGTGTGATCTATGACCTTCAGTGGAGGGGGGGTGTGTACGTGTGTCTCACCCTGAACTCTGTCTAGTGGCTTTGTTAATGTAAAAGCCCTTTTCTGCATAATCAGTGTTCTCCATATTGTGAAACACCCAGGGACATGTTAAAAAGGAGTGACCTGCTTCATCATACAGGTGACATACAGATGGTGATGTACATTTTGCTTCTGGATGTCCCATCGTACCACAATGGAGTCATCTCAGAACTTCACAGTTGGTACTAATATGTTGGTGGGACCCACATTTGAAATATTGATGGGGCCGTCCTTGATAAAAAAGTATCCCTTTGTCTTTCCCTAAGTAAAAACAATTAGGGAGATGCTTAATGACTGTGTCGTCCTGATGTAGTTTCATCCTTATTTTCCACCCCCCTGTCCAAAAGCCTTCCCCATCTACTATGGGCTCAGGCACACTTTAAATATCACATTTTTCCCTAACCAATACGAATATCTGAAACAGTTACCACTTTGTTCCTGAATAGAATAGTGATTAATTTGAAGGCTGGCTTTGTGAGGGATATTGCCTGAAAGGGGGCCCATAGAGGTGTGTTTTTATGACTGTTGTATAATATATAGTTCTTCTCAAAAAAACACTTGAACAAGCAAATAGAAAGCATGCAGTTCGACTGTGATATGTTGGGTGACTTCAGTTACCACCTGATAGACTTTATGTTGGTAAATAGTTGTTGAAGCAAGATATGGGCTTTGCACCACCAGAAGTGTTATCCCTTATACCTGCTTCAGGGGAGGCCACCTTTGATATAAGTTTTTGATCTATGGTATTATTAGACAGATTCTGGCAAAGTCATTTTTGGGACAGAACTGTCATTTGGGCCCATTGGCTCTGCATTTATATCCCGATTATCAGTAGGGTTAGTGGTTACAGCTGGTGGAGCCACATCTTCCAGTGCTTCACAAAATATTTTGGAGGCATTTTCGGTAGGAGAATAAGTAATACCTGCCTCTTGTAAAGTCCAAAAACAAAACTCGGCAGCTCCAGCACTCACCTGGGAGCCAAGACACAAACGTGCAACACAGCAAAAAATACAAGGAGGTCCTCAGCTCACCAGTAGAACAGACAGACCATCACACTAGATCCGGATAAAAAAGTTGTTTATTGAATAAAATGGACATACAACATGGAGCAAGTGCACCCCCTCATACAAACGGACATGGGCGTCAATGTTTCACGTCACTCTGATGCTTTTTCCTGGAAAAAACATCAGAGTGATGTGAAACATCGATGCTCGTGTCCGTTTGTTTGAGGGGGTGCACTTGTTCCGTGTTGTATATCCATTTTTATTCAATAAATGACATTTTTATCGTGACCTAGCGTGATAGTCTGTCTGTTCTACAGGTGAGCCGAGGACCTCCTTGTATTTTTTGCGTCTTGTGAAGTTTGATCTTTGGAGACCTCAGGGTTTGTAGCAACCATTTCTTCTGGTGGTGTCTATGTCTCTCTGGTTGCCTGTACATCTTTGTCCCCTGAAGTCATCGGTTGTTGAGATCCTGGTAGCAGTATCACTGGGTCGGGAATCCATGACCCATTAGGCATTTGTATCCATCTGGCATTGTTTATGGCAGTATTAGGAGACCATCCAGCATCTCTTGGAATGTTTTGTTTTCCTGGCAGTACTGTAGACTGAGGTGTATCCGGGCTCTTTGTGGCCCCGAAAAAAAAAAAGTTTTGGCACAGTTTGAATCAGGAGAACCTCCTATGATGCGTTTTCTTTTCTTTTGTTCTTCTAGCTGTTGTTTTTGTTTTAAATATTCAGCTTCAATTTTAGAGATTTGTGCCAGAAAAGGTTTTTGAATCTAGTTGCATTTCAGCTCCTTGTAGATTGATTTCATCCAGGTCTTCTGTAATTACCATTGGTTGTTCATTGTTGTTATCATTTACTTCTGTAACCTTAGTTACTTTAAAAGTAAATGTTTCGGGGGCATTAAGCCAGCCACCCTCACTTGGGTGCATCCCAGCCGTCCCATCTGAAGTCCAAGCAGCGTCTGGCTCTTTCATCACGTTGGCCAGTGGTTCCCCTGGATAGTAGAGAAATGACTCTGGTGTCCTCGCCAACTTTCCCCCATTCACTAAAAGTACCACTTATAGCTTAATCTGGTTCAATGTCAGTTGGCATCCATCAATATCTCCCTATCCACCCCGGATGAGGCTAAAAATAGGCAGAATTGCTGAATCCTCCTTTTCCGTCAACAAAACTGGAAAAAAAACATCTTTATTGAATGAAAATTGTTCAAAGAAATGGTGTAAAACACGATTCAGTCAAATAGACAGCTTAATGCAGGCAAGGAGGTATCAGAGCAAGGAGTATGGGACACCATGAAAGCAGTCTTAAGCAGTCACATCATTGCATGGTCCTCATGGAGAAAGAAACAAAACACAGCCAGACAAGAGACTCTGGGGAAAAAAACTGCAGACATAGAACTGAAAAATAAACAAAAATACAGCTCTAACATTATCAAAGAAATCAGGACAATTAGAAAAGAATTGCAGGTTCTGCTTCACCATAAAATAGAAGGTAATTTGAGATACAGAGCACATGGATACTATGGGAAGGGGGGGCAGCAGCCTTCTTGGCTTATTGCTTTAGAAAGACAGCCACAGAGAAAACCATAACAAAACATTAAACTATCCCAGCAGGAAAAACAAGCATTTGTCAATGCCAAATGTTGTCTTGCTTGCATTGGTAGTGCAGGAGTTGGAGAGATGTACCAATAGGAATGGCAGGGAGGTACTGAAGTGACACCAACCCGGCCCCCACACTGCAGAGACTGACAGGCATTGGGGTGTGCCTTTCAGTTATAAGCCATAATGCTCTTGCCATTTCACCTCACCCTACCCTGCAGACACTGACAAGTGTCATAGTGTGCCTTGGGGTCTTCGGTCCTTACGCTCACTCCATTCCATAAGGAAACATGCTGAGATGGGTGCACTATAGGAGAATGTGGGTGAACTTTGGGGCCAAAGAGTCCAAGGCACACCTTGATGACTGCCTGTGGCTGCAGGCCGGGGGTAGAATGGGAGTGAGCATTACAGCCAAAAATCCCAAGCCACACCCCTGATGCCTGTCAGTCTCTATAGGTTGGGGCCAGAAAAGTGATTAATGTTTTGCTTGTAAAAGTGTTAATACACTGTGAAAATGCATAGCAATTGCCTCACTTTGTTTAACGAACATAGCAATTCTAGAAAACCTATATACATTCTTTAATTATAATTAGTACTGTCAAAGGAAAAAAACTGCTAATCAATTATATAAAAACCCTGGCATTACAACTGGCAACCCTAACACCCCAAGTGTTTGTTGGGTATTTTCACTCCAAATTTTCAACGATAGCTTTTTTTGATCCCACCTTATGAACACTATAAGTTTGTTAGCTGAAAGGTGATTTTGCACAGCGACTGTGCCATTGGGTGCCACAGGTGTGAAAACACATTTTTGGGCAGAATGTGAAAAATTACAGCTGTATTGTCCATGAGGAGGTGTAGCAAAATGGTAATGTTGAAAATTTGGAGTGAAAATATGGAAAATTGAAGTAATGAGCATGAGTAGAAACTGGGCAACAGACGCCCAATACACAATTATTTGGGGGATTTGTTTAACCAAATTTTCAACATAGGCATTTTGGGACCTCTGCTCATAAACAGTGGCACTGTGATTTTATTAATGTGTCCCGAACATTGATTTCACACAGCAACCACACCATTCTGTGCCAGATGTGCAAAAACACATTTCAGGCAGGATGTGAAAAATGGCAGCTGTACTGTTCATAAGGATGGGTGAAGAAATGGCAATGTTGAAAATCTGGAGTGAAAATGTAAAAAATTCTCAAAGTCATGAGCGTGCATGGAAACTCCACAACACACACTCGTAACACAGTCATTTTTTAAAATGTTTTTACCAGATTTTCTACATAGGCATTTTGGGACCTCCACTCTTGAACAGTGACACTGTGATTTTCTTACTCTGTCCTGAAAATTGATTTTCCACAGTGACTGTGCCATTGTGTGCCAGATGTGCGAAAACACCTTTCAGGCAGGATGTAAAAAATGACAGCTGTACTGTTCATAAGGAAGTGTGGAAAAATGGCAATGTTGAAAATCTGGAGTGAAAATATTAAAAACGTTCAAAGTTATGAGCGTGCGTGGAAACTTCGCAATGCATTCATGTAACACAGTCATTTTTTTGGAATTTTTTCACCAAATTTGCAGCATAGGCTTTTTGGGAGCATACCGCATGAACAGTAGCACTGAAATTTTGTTACTCAGTCCCAAAAGGTTGATTCCACGCAGTGATCGCAAAATCACCTTTTCGGGGCCAAATAATGAAATGACAGTGACCGATTTCATGAGGTAGGGTCCCAAGAACCCCATGTTGAAAATGTGGAGCCAAAAGTCCAAAAAATGGCTGCGGTATCCACCTAAGTTGAAAAAAAAAAATCATTTATGCCATTATACAGCTTACCGGCATTTCTTCAGTTCACGGTGGGCTTTGAAGAGTGCAGACAGGTTCCCGCTCCACCACAGATCATTGCGCCAGGCTCCAGAGCTAAGTATGGAGTGGGGGTGGGGAGAGGTGGGGTGCACAGATGGTGGGTGCGGGTTGGGGGAGGGGGCCTCACCTACAGCGAGGGACCGCTTCCTTTGTTTCAGATTAAAAAAAACAAAATCAGTACAGATGGTTTTCTTTTTTCACAGGTATGAAACAAAATGTTGGGGACACTGGGGTGGGCTCCCAGTGTGCCCCATGACTTAGGGGACATCATCTTGGCCACACTGGGGTGGTCTCCCAGTGTGGCTCACAGTGGGGGTGGGTGAGGCAGAAACATGCCTACATGGTCGGCTTGCAAACACAGGGAGGCACAGTGGGGTGGGCTCCCAGTGTGCCACACAATCTTGGAGGGTGTGGGGATTATTACGCATGCTGACAGGGGGATTTGGCACCCCTAAAATTGGCTTCATCGAGGCATTGTGACAAGCGGATGGTGGAGCCGCCACCATGTTTACTAAACTCTTACAACCGGCAAGGCACCTAGGGTAGGCATGTCATCAGTGCTGCTGCATGATGAGCTTGGCTCTGATTGCAGCGGCTAAATCATTACAAGTTGCTGGCACTAAAAAGTACTAGTGTCCCCACTAGCATGCTCGCTAATTGGCAAATGAGGCACGCACCTTCTAAAGTGTGTCCTGCATTCGCCAAAACTGACACACCTCTGCATTTCTCCTACTGATCTTCTACTGCCACAAAATGTTGCTTGCGTGTGCACAAGACAACATAAAAACGATGTCCTATGTCACAGACCCTAATGGCATAGCTCACACATCTGCTAATTTTATGCAGAACTAGATAAGCAAGAGAAGACAGAGGAGCAAGTGATACAAGATAAGACATTTTTACTTAACCTGCATTTACCTAAATTATCAGAAATGGAAATGGCAGAATTGGAATCTACAATCACTGACATGGAGATAGGGCAATAATCTCACTGCCTACAAACAGAGGCGCCTGGCACTGATGGCTTCAGTGCCAACTTTTATATGGCATTTTTGAAACAATTAATGCTAATACTTAGTAATCTTTTTAGGGAATATCAAAAAGAGGGCTTTGCACCATGCTTTTGGCATGAGGTAATCATTTTGGATATTACAAAGCCTGGAAAAGATAGGAAACTGTGTGTTCATACTGTCCTACTGCATTATTAAACCAGGATTTAAAACTTAAAATCTTGGCAACTGGCTTACCAAAGGTGATGACAAAGCTTATTCATACTGACCAAACTGGTTTTATACCAGGAAAGTATTTTAACTGTCAACATCAGGAGGATACTTAACATCCTGAAAGAAGGGGAAAAAATGCAAAAAAAACACTCAAATTGCAATACTGGTTGATGTGGAAAAAGCCTTCGATAGGCTTAACTGGGCTTACCTGCAAACAACTATTCATAACATGGGGTTTGGGCAAGAGTTTTTAAAATCTTTTGCTATGCTGTATCAAGAACCAACAGCCAGGATTAGGGCTAATGGAACATTATCAGGGGATTTTGTGATCAGAAAGGGGACAAGGCAGGGATGCCCACTGTCTCCCCTTCTTTTCGCTCTTAGTATGGAACCCTTGATGAAAGCAATACAGGCAAGTAAAAACATACAAGGGATCACAGTGGGAAGGGGACAATTGCATTTCATTTTATGCTGATGACACCGTAGAATACCTACGGAATCCAAAACAACACACAGATAATCTTTTAGATTTGATCCAGACCTATGGGGACATATCAGGTTTCAAACTAAATATGTCAAAGACAGATATAACAACAGTAAGTGGTATTAGTACATATGAACTTAAATAAAAACTACCAGGCAAGTAGGATGCAGAGTCAGTCAGGTATTTGGGGATCCATATACCAAACCACTTAAATAACATCTATGAAGCCAGTTAAGGGAAACCAAAACAGGAGATATTTACCAACTTAAAAAGATGACATCTACTACCACTAACATTTACTAATGGGGTGGACACCATTACAATTAATGTTCTCCCACAATTTATTTTCTTGTTTCAAACATTACTTTTACCCTTATTGAGTCAGGACTGGAAGGAATTAAAAGGAGCACTCAAAAAATTAATTTGGCAGAGGCATAGGCCTAGAAAAAAATGGGAGATGCTTCCGGGGCAGAAGACTACCAAAGAATTTGGCCTACCAAATCTCAGAAACTAGTGTGCAGTGGCACAACTAGTCCCTTTGACTGACACATTAGATTGATCAAAAGAGACAGCCCAGAAAAGGATGGAAATAGTAACAAATGGAGATGCACACTTAGAAGCCCTGGTGTGGAAAGTCACAAAAGTGCAGGCACTGAGAGCCTTAAACAATAAGTGGATGCATCATATGTATAACGTATAGACCAAAGTAAAACAAAGATTAGGAATTGAATCACATGGATGTACCCACATAGGGTGCCCACCTGGAAAAGCCTAGTTTTTACACCAGCTACCACCAGCTGTTGCTAGCCTTGCTTGTAGAGCTGTTGCTAGCCTTGCTTGTAGAGCAGAAAGCAACTAACTAAAACAAGTTACATTTTCTTCTTAATTTAAAACGTATATCTCAGCAGGAGTCAGTGTCTGTTAAGATTAAGTAGACAGATAACTTTATTAGAAGTAGAAGAGGACTTATTTAGGGTTAAAAAAAGAAAGAAAAGAAAGAAGGTCAGTGTGTATTCTGTGCAGTGAAGGGTACTGTATCAGCTGACTTTGCTAAACCAGTAGGAGGAAGAGGCTTACCTGGGGTGTGGTTTAGACACTATAAAAGCAGGTGAGTCAAATTACAACTTCCTGTTGCTAGCCTTTTTTCTTACTAATTGCCGTCCATCCCATCCCTCCACCCAAAGCCAGTTCTACTTTTATAGCCACTGGATTTGACTGTCAACAGGAACTTCCTGTTTGGCAGTAGGAAGGAAAGGATCATAGAGAAACATTGGTTTTGTCAATCCTAAAGTAGAAAAAGTAGCTCACTCCCCCCCCCCAGCTGCTGGTGGTCTGATATTGAGCAAGGAAGAAGGAGGCTACTGAAGAAGATAGGAAGTTGCTGTCCCAGATCAGGAAGGGTGAGAGCTGTAAGGAGAGGAGACAGTAAGCATCCAGAGAAACAGTAGAGGGGACACAAAATAGGACATGATAGGAGTGGTGCAGTGCAATTGCTGTGGGGTGGCAGTGTTCCGGGAGACATTCTGGAGGCTGCGATGCTGCCCTATTTGCAGGCACCTCTCTGGTCTGAGAGAGGAGGTTGCCTGTCTCCAGGCTGACCTGGCTAGGATTCGTGAAACCTCATCCCCCACCCAGAGACCACCAGGGCCAATGCCACTACCTCAGAGGTTGCCAAGAATGAGGAGAGGCTGGACCAGGGTGGGCTCAAGGAGGGAGAGGGTGGTGGAACAGAGTTGCATCCCTCCAGCTGTATCTCTCCACAATTCATTCGCTCTTCTGGTGGATAGTGGTTCCTCTATGGAGACACCTGCAGTGGAGACCAAGGAGGATGCTGGGAACCTTCACAAATGAGACCCAAAGGAGGGTGGCATGGGACCCCACAGGGGAAGGAAACAACTCCTGGTGGGGGACTCAATCATTAGGGGGTAGAAATGGGGGAGGAAGGGGAGAGGGAGGTAAGGTGCCTTCCTGGCGCCATGGCTTGGAGAGACAGGAAGCGAATCCTCAGGATCATGGGAGGAGCTGCACGAGGAAGGGAGCTGGATGTCATTGTCCACCTAGGGACAAATGACCTGGCTAGGAATGGGATCAGAGCAGTGCAAGAGGAGTTTGTAGATTTGGGAAGGGGCCTTAGACAAGTAGCGCATACGGTAACCTTCTCGGAGGTGCTGCCTGTCTATGGCAAGGGAGATGCTAGGGCACTTCTCACCAGGGAATTCAATGAGTGGTTGAAAAACTGGTGTGGAGCTCGTTTTGGCTTCATTGGGGACTGGGCAGCCACCTGGTGGGATGCAGACCTATACTGGTGCGATGGTCTGCATCTGTCAGGGGGGAACCAGGATCCTAGGTGAGAGGTTTAAATGCTTCATTGGCAAACATTTAAACTAGCCAAGGGGGGAGGCTCTGAAAAGAAGCAGGAAATCCGAGCCTCCCCACAAAACATGGAGTGATTAGTGAGGTAAACACCAAGGTACAGAAGTTATTAGGAGCAGAACAGATTTAAATATAAAAAAGGCAAAGGCAGTAAGTACAGAAATGGAGCTAAAAGGGTAAGGCTATCAAAAAGTGGAGGGTGATGAGTACCAATGCCCGTAGTCTGTGTAACAAGCTCCCTGAACTAGTGGCCTTGATGGAAGAGGGTTGCCTGGATATTGTAGCAGTCACAGAAACATGGTACACAGACAACCATGACTGGGATGTCAACATACCAGGATACACAATCTACAGGAGGGACAGGCAGGGTAAAAGAGGAGGAGGAGTAGCTCTCTATGTAAAGGAAGCGTTCAAAGCAACAGAACTAAAGAGTAAACAGGGAACAGATGAGGCACTTTGGGTCACCCTGGAGACAGGAAATGGTACCACAATCCACGTGGGGTTGTATACAGACCCCCATCTCAGGAGGAGGGAATGGACAAGGAAATTACAGAAGGCTTTCTTAGAATGGCAGAAAAAGGGGAGATATTGTTGATGGGGGACCTGAATATGCCAGATGTTAACTGGAGCACCTTTGCTGCAGGCACATCCAAGAGCAGGGTCATTCTTGATTCCCTACAGGGGGCATGCCTCAGACAGCTAGTATCAGAACCCACTCGGGAGGGAGCAATCTTAGACCTGGTACTTTCAAATGGGGATGGAGAAAGAATCTCAGATTTAGAAGTGGGTAGCCATCTGGGAACAAGCGACCACCAAACAGTGTGGTTCACGATAAACACAGCCATACAATCAAGCCATACAAAAGTAAGAGTACTAGACTTTAGGATGGCTGACTTTGGAAAAATGAGAGAGTTCCTCAGAAAAGCACTAGCAAACAGGCAAGAAGGAGGGGTGGAGGAACAATGGGGAGTGATCAAAACAGCCATCACAGAGGCAACAAGCCTTTGTGTAAAGCAAATCAACAAAACACAATGAAGGAAAAAAACGCTATGGTTCACAAAAGAGGTGGCAGGGAAGGTTAAGGAGAAAAGGACAGCATTCAGGAAATATAAGGAAACACAGAAGGAGCAGGACAGAGAACTTTATCAGTTAAAGCAGAAAGAGGCTGGGAAGGCAGTCAGAATAGCAAAGGCCCAAACCGAGGAAAGGATAGCCAATTCTGTTAAGAAGGGGGATAAGACCTTTTATAGGTACATTAGGGAGTGAAGAAAGACCAAAGGAGTGATACTGAAGCTTAATAAAGGGGAGGGAATGTGGGTAGAGGGTGACAGTGAAAAAGCAGGGATACTGAATGAATATTTCTGCTCAGTATTCACAAAGCAAGAGGAGAGGGAGTTACCTAAACCAAACAAGAGAAACACTCTGAAGACGGGGGTCGATACCAGTCCATTTACAGAAGAAAGGGTTCTGAAAGAACTAATAAAATTGAAGGTGGACAAAGCAATGGGGCCTGATGGATTCACCTAAGAATTCTAAAAGAACTAAGGGTAGAACTAGTGACATCGCTGACTACTCTCTTTAACAAATCATGGGAGGATGGGGTGGTACCCGAGGACTGGAGGAGGGCAGATGTGATTCCTCTTCACAAAAGTGGGAACAGGACAGAGGCAGGAAACTACAGACCAGTTAGTTTGACCTCAGTGGTAGGGAAAATGATGGAATCACTTCTGAAGGAAATAATTGTTGAGTACCTAGAGGCCAGTGGGGCACAGAACCCAAGGCAGCATGGATTCATGATGGGAAGGTCATGTCAGATGAATCTAATAGATTTCTTTGACTGGGTGACTAAAGTAGTAGACCAGGGAGGGGCTGTGGACATGGCCTACCTAGATTTTAGCAAGGCATTTGATACAGTGCCACACAAAAGATTAATACACAAGATAGCCAGCCTTGGAATGGGTCCCAAGGTGGTAGCCTGGATAAAAAATTGACTAGACAACAGGATGCAAAGGGTAGTAGTAAATGGAGTACACAGTGAAGAAAGGAGGGTAACTAGCGGGGTACAGCAGGGTTCAGTACTGGGACGGTCCTTTTAATGTCTTTATAAGTGACATTGCAGAGGAACTGGAAGGAAAGTATGTCTCTTTGCAGATGACACAAAGATCTGCAACAGGTTGATACACAAGATGGAGTGGAAAGGATGAGAAGGACTTGCAAGTTTGGAGGAATGGTCAAATGGTGCAGCTCAGATTCAATGCAAAGAAGTGCAAGGTAATGCACATGGAAACAAAAACCAAGAGAAGCGTACACAATGGGGGGTGAGATACTGACAACAGTAAAAATAGAAAGGGACCTGGGGGTAATTATAGAAGATGACCTAAAGGTGGGCAAGCAATGTGAGAAGGCAGTAAGGAAGGCTGGGGGGATACTGGGATGCATAGGAAGAGGCATCAATAGTAGAAAACAGGAAGTTGTTATCCCTCTGTACAGACAGTTGGTGAGACCCCATCTGGAGTACTGTGTGCAGTTCTGGAGACCTCATCTTCGCAAAGACATAGACAGAGTGGAGGCTGTCCAGAGGAGGGCAACCAAAATGGTGCAGGGTCTGTACCAGAAGACATACGAAGAAAGACTAAAGGAGCTTAATATGTATACTCTTGAGGAAAGAAGGGAGAGAGGGGACATGATAGAAACTTTTAAGTACTTCAAGGGAATTAACAAAGTCCAATAGGGTAGCATCTTCCAGAAAATGAGATGTGCAAGAACAAGGGGGCACAATTTGAAGATAGAGGGGGGACAGCTCAGGTATAATGTGAGGAAGTATTTTTTCACAGAGAGGGTTGTGGATGCATGGAACAGCCTCCCTGAGGAGGTCGTGGAGTCAAGAACAGTGGGGGACTTCAAGAATGCATGGGACAGGCATAAGGCAGTCCTAGGGGGTGGGTAAGAGGAAGTAAGCTGTTGGTTAACTAGGATCTGCAGCTTATCTGTTAGGTAGGAAAATGAGCAGACTAGGTGGGCCAAGCGGTCCTTATCTGCCGTCAAATTCTATGTTTCTCTGTTTAGCTAAGACAAACATCACTTTTAAATGGTGGGGAACAAAGGGACTACATTCAGTAGCACAGTTCTTCAACTTGGGCATGGTTAAATCATTTGCCCTAGTAAAACAAGAATTTGCCCTGGAAAACTCTGACCTTTTCCACTTTCTACAGTTAAGGTCATATATCAACAGATCAGATATCAAACAATTCCTTGTGAGAGAACCCCACCCTCTGGCAGCCCTAATAAGGACCTACTCTACACAAATGGAAAGTAAGCAATTAATGTCTAGGCTCTACTCAGAGCTAAATAAGGATACAGGTAAATGGAATGTAGAATACTTACAACATAAATGAAATGGTGTAACAGGTATTCCTCTAACATCAATAGATTGGTCAATGATTTGGCAAGCAACCCACAAGACAACCTCCTCTGGCTTGTGAGGGCGGTGGGGCAGATTTAGATGGAAAGTTAATAGCAGATACTTCTTGACACCAGATAGAACTAAACATACTGTATACGCCCTAGTCACACAGATCTATACTGGAGGGGTTGTGGGGAAAAGTGTCACTTCAGCATATTTGCTGGAGCTGTGGTAAGCTTAGGTCATTCTGGTCCAAAGTAGAGACTCACATCAGGCCAAATTTAGATATAAACCTGGAGTTTAATAGTTTCCACTTGGTTTGTGGATTATACTCCCGGAAACTGAAGGGCAATGCAAAAAAAAAATATTTAATATAGTAAGATAACTGCAATTAAAGCAGTAACATGCAGAAGGATGACAGACTTGGCTCCATCAATAGATAACTGGTTAACAAACTGTAAAACAGAGCCATGGAAGAAACTACAAGTAGACTGCAGCTTAGTTTGGAGCTTTTTAGTACAAGACGGTTCCCCTTCGCTCATATTTATTTATTTATTTATTTAGTTATTTATTGATACTAGGAATTAACACCTTTGAGCTAAATGCTCATTTACAAAGGTTCTGCATCAGGGTTCACAAATAAATGATTTACAAAATGAGTAGGCATTGAAAAACAACAAAGATGCATTAGATACAATCAGTTACAATGTGGCTACATGGTCAGAACATTTGGTACAAATCATTATTGAGGTACAATAATGATAAATTTAAAAAAAATCATGATTCAGCATTGGAGACGGAAAAGGAGGAAAGAAAGTGTAGGGCTAAGAATGGGGGGCAGTGGAAGAAGAAAGAGAGGGGCAGGGGAAGGGTGAAAGGGTACTGGGGTGGACATGAGGGAGGGGACAGAAAGCAGCTCAAAGAAGCCTTTTTGTGGGAGGGGTTGATGAGGGAAGGGGGCAGGATGGAAGGATAAGAGCTGGGAGTGGGAAATACTTGCTACCAACTACAGTCACACTTAAAGCTGTTGGCCACTAGGTGAGCAGTAAGGCTTGTTTTGAAGTAGTCAATTTTAGTACTGGACTGGAGGTCAGTGGCCAGAGAGTTGAGCCAAGATGGGGTCCTGTATTCAAAGATCATTGACCTTGGGAGGTTCGGTGAAAGGGCACTTTTAGGGACTAACAGCTCAGGTTTTGGGTATTCCTAATGCTGTTGTTGGGGAGGAGGACGCCAAGCACCCTGGGGTTGGAGAGGCCAAGAGTGACTTTCTTTGCGAGAGGCAAACTTCGTAACAGATTCTATTATCTAAGTTAAGCCAACCAGTGCTGGAGTAAAGCTCGCAGGTATGCGACATGGGGTGGGCTCGCAGGATCAGTCTAAAAGATTTGATGAGGGCTACCCTGATTCTGTGTAGGGCTGTATCTGTAGCTGCTCCATAGACCACCAGACCATAGTCTATAGTCAGTAAGATAGAGGTAGTCACAGAGAGTCTGAGAGCATCATCAGTTAGGCAGTGTCTATTTTTGTACAGCTGGCCAATCCTGCAGTTAGCAGCTTTGGCAACCAAGTCAACATACTGTGAGTAGTAAAAGGTGCTATCAAGGGTAACCCCAAGATATTTGAAAGGATCGACCATGTTCAATATATCACCTTGTATGTTGCGAATTTGCAAGTGCTAGGTCTTGTGCCTGTTTCTGAATGTGGCAAAGAGCATGGTCTTTGTTGTCTTGTAATTTAAGAGGAGCCTGTGGTATAGGAACCATGCATCTTCAGCAGATAAACTATTCTTCAATTGTATTTCAAGTGCCACATGGTCGGGGTGACTAGAGAACAACACAGCTTCATCTCCATACAGAAGGACACAGCCAGGGTAGGATGAAGGGAGGTTACTGAGAAAGAAACTGAAAAGTTAGGGGCCCAAGCTAGAGCCTTAGGGCACACCAGATGAGAGTGGACAGCAATCTGAGCAGATGTCTATGATTTTCACTTGTTGAGTATTATGGAGAACTTTGAGGGCACTCCAATTCTAGATCAACTGGTATTCTAATAAAGTACCCTGATACAATAAAGTTCTGTTCTTAACTAAATTACTTAACTTAACTAAATTAATAGGAGGCAGAATAGCTCAGTGGTCTAAGGCTCTGAGCTGCAAATCTGGTGATATCCAGCAGACCAGATCTGGGTTTGAATCCCACAGCTTCCACTTGCATACTGTGTAACCCTCAGCAAGTCACTTAACCTCCTTGTGCTCCGAGGTCACTCCTGTAAAAAAGCTTTCAGCTTAGTGTGCTATACCTGGTTAAACAACTAAAAAAAAAAAAAAATACTAGACGGATTCCTGCTCCCTAGTTCAAAAGTTTTGTATGTCACAATTTGGTCCCGGTTTCAGGGGACATTTACCTAAGGTCTGAGTATTTTAAACCTGTTGCACAAAATGGAGACACCTAATAAGCAATAAGTCGTAGAACCCTGTAAGCAACAATGTTATGGTAGAATGTTATCGGAAATGTCATATTTTGTACTGTATGCTATGCAGATTTTTATCTTTTTATTGTACTGTGCAATATGATGACTTTGGTACAAGTTTCAAGTGTCAATAAAGCCTTGAAAGTAAAAAAAAATGTGTGACATAAAATCATGTGGTGTGGTTTGTTAAGTGGGGGTCATGATGGCTTAAGGTTTTTAAAGTGTGAACCAGTGTTTCCGGCTGGGTACTCTGTGATACACTGCCTGAGACTGGATCAAAGGGGCGGGGGTATAGCCATCTGTTTTAAGATGGAACTCGACCTGGTGGAGGTTCCAGTGGGGATCACCAGATCCTTTGAGTATATCCTAGGGGCAGGTGTCGGCAGCAGGATCCTTCTCATCTACCATCCACCCAGAGACGAGAATGTTTTCCTGCAGGAAGTTGCAGACTTTATGGTCGACATGGTATTGGAGGCCCCCAGGTGGTTGGTCCAGGGGGATTTCAATGCCTGGGTCGACAATGAACTCTAGTCTTTTGGTCAAAACTTCCTCCAACTGATGATCTTGGGCTTTACACAGGTAGTTACTGCTGCAACCCATTGCCAGAGTCACTCCTTGGACCTGGTATTCCTCCTGGGGATGGAGGCAGATGACTTGGTGGTGGAACCAGTTGGATGGTCGGACCATCACTCTATCAGGTTCAATTTCACGGCTCCCCCTGTGAGACCAGCCCCTTTGGAAGTGGTCCAGTACCACACTTTGAGGGGTGTAACCCCAGAGGGTCTGTTGGCAGTACTGGACCTATCGAGTTGGCCATTGGAATGCTTGGATCTAGGAGATCTAGTAACACACTATAATAGGGCGATACTGGAGGCCCTGGATTCCATAGTGCCTGACTGAGTTGGCCCCCTTCCCCTTCATCCTCAGTCCCCTTGGTTTGATGGGACTTTGAGGGAGTTGAGGAGAGTGGGGCAAAGGTTGGAACATCGGTGGCAGAAGTCCGGCCTGGAGGAGGACAGACTTAGGTTGATCACTCATTATTTGGACTATCAATCAGAAATCTCCAGTAAGAAGGCAGAGTTCCTGTCCAGGGAAATTACTGCAGCAAGAAATCGACCGGCTCAGCTCTTTCAGACCGTGGACAGACTGTGCAATCCAGTCTGTCTTCAGGCCCGGAGAGCCTTTTCACAAGATAAGTGTGAGGAGTTTGCTCTATTTTTTGCACGTAAGGTGTCCTCCATCAGGTCGGAGATCTGTTCAGTTCATTCAAATGAGTATGGTGGAGGTTGATGCAAGGGCACAGACACCCGGTCTGTCTGGATAGTTTTTGAACAGCCAGCAATCATGGATATCATGAAGATTGTTCAGGGCTTGCGACCGACTTACTGTAGTTTGGATCCTGGTCCAAAACACCTCCTGGTGGGGTGATAGATGTTATTGGTCCGATCCTTGCGGAGATAGTCTGGTATTCACTGTATCAAGGGATGTTGTCTGTTCTATTAAAGGATGCAGTGGTGACTCTCCTTTTGAAGAAATCATCCGGCGACCCAGACTGTCTTGAAAACTACAGACCGGTCTCTAACCTGCCCTTTTTGGGTAAAGTTATTGAGAAGGTAGTTGTGTTACAGCTCGAGAACTTTTTTATCACCCATTAAGTCTACGATCCTCTCCAGTCTGGTTTCAGGAAGAGGCATAGTACTGAGACAGCATTAGTTCAGGTGATGAATGATCTCCTAATAGCAAGGGATTGGAGGACTTGTTCGATCTTGGTTCTCCTTGATCTCTCTGCAGCATTTGACACCGTGGATCATGGGGTGTTGTTGGAATGCCTGTGGTTAATCTGAGGACTGTCGGGGACAGTCCTCAGATGGTTCCATTCTTTTCTCATGGGCAGGTCTCAAATAGTGGTGACTGGAATTTTTTCCTCGGCCCCCTTTGCCCTGCCTTGTGGGGTTCCACAGGGTTCCATACTGTCCTCCATGTTGTTCACAGTGTATATGCTGCCATTGGGAGACATCATAAGGTGGTATGGGCTTAGTTTTCACTGCTGTGCAGATAATATTCAGCTCTACCTGTCCTTTGAACCCAAACAGTGTAGTGCTGTCTTGGTATTTAACAACTGTCTTGCCGAGATTCAGGACTGGATGAGTGCTAACTGGTTGAAACTAAATCCGGATAAGACTGAGGTGTTGGTGGTGGACCCTGGTCACCGGGTAGAGAAGTTGACTCCTGGGCAACCATCTGGCCTGGTGTTGGGGGCTGACCAATTGAGACCTTCTGAGAAGGTACGGAATCTGGGAGTTGTGCTTGACAATCAACCGACGCTTAAAGCACAGGTGTCAGCTGTTGTCAAGTCCTCATTTTTCCATCTGAGGAACATCGCCTGGATAAAAAACCTTGTTCTGCCCGATGACCTTCCTATGTTGGTCCATGCCTTTGTGTCCTATCGTCTTGACTACTGCATTGCTCTATTCCTAGGGTTACTGGGGGTGGATCTCCATCTCCTGCAGTTGGTGCAGAATGCAGCAGCCCGGTTGTTGACAGGGCAGTCAAGATCTTGCCATATCACGCCTGTGCTGTACTAACTGCACTTGCTGCCAGTGCGATGGAGGATCATCTTCAAGGTCGCATTGCTGACCTATAAGACCCTACACGGACAGGGACTGGGTTACTTGCAAGACTTTCTGTGACCTTACCGCCCCCTCCGCCCTCTCCGCTCCACCAACGAGGGATTGCTAGAGGTTCCCAGGGTCCTTTTACAGACATCAGGTGCTAAGGCTTTTGCATTTGTGTCCCCGACCCTGTGGAACTATCTACCTCATTGGATTAGAGATTGCCTGTCCACTGAGATGTTTAAATCCTCCTTGAAGACTTATTTATTTGATCGAGCATTTGGGGAGGATATTTAGCCATATGTACGCTGTCTTTTAATTTGTGTGTTTTAACTGTTTGTCGATTATTTTATATTGTAAACCCACTTTGATTTAAGAAAAGTGCATTAGAAATAAAGTATGATTTGATTTGATCTGCTGTGCCACTGGACATGTGAGTAGTGATCATAAAAATGTTTTCTTTCTGTGAGTGGTCATGTGTGTGCCTAGACTTAATACAGTGATTGTTACTCTCAGATAACATCACTGGTCCAGGGGCACACTGTTTCCATTTAAAAAAATAATTTCAACCCTCCCCAAAATGTCATCCTGCACACACACCGACAAATGTCTTGTTAATTGGGAACCTGTTAGATGGATTCTGCATTTAGTTTCTGGAAAAATGACCCAGAAATTAATTTTTTGTAACATTTAAAAATCCTTTTTCATGAACTGATTTTCTTTTTTCGCATGGACATACAAAAAATGAATTGATCGATACGAAAAAGGATGGCTTCATATGAAATAATAATTTGGATTTTTTTTATTATTCTTTTTTGTATGAAGATATTATTTTTTCATATGAATGAAAAAAGCATATGAAAAAGGATGCCTTCATATGAAAAAAAAAGAATAGAAAAAAAAAAGTCCTAAGTTTTTTTTTATATGATGGCATCTTTTTCATATCCTTTTTCATTCATATGAACAAATAATGTTCTCATATGAAGAAAGAATAAAGGGCAATCTATATATAAAAACAAAGGTCTTAATGAATCCTACAAGAATAATACACAATACAGTACCTCTAAAAAGTTAGGGCCCACATAAAAAAAATAGGCTGGCAGTATAGCCTAGAGGTTAGAGGGACGAGGTGTGAATGAGCTTGATACATCCAGCAGACCAGACCTGAGTTTGATTCTCACAACCTCCACTTGCATACTGTGTGACTCTGAGCAAGTCACTTAACCACCCAGTGCTCCCAGGTTGCCCCTGAAAACAGGCACTTGTGCCTAGTGGGCCTTACCCGGTTACCAAACGCTAAAATAAAAAATAAAATAAAAAAATCATAAAATTAAAAAAAAATGGACATTCTGATAGGATAACATTGGAACTTTAACAAGCCATAACTCCCTCGATGTTTGGACTTAAGGGACAATATATATATCAAACAAAGGTCTTCGTGAGTACTGCAGGATTAACATATACCCCACCCCCAAAATGTACAATTAATATAAAAAATTAAAAAAATGCAAATTCCCATATGATAATATTGAAACTTCAACAAGCCACAACTCCCTCAATATTTGGACTTAAGACTGTGTGTGCTAGTTCAGACTACTCTAAGATTAAGACTGTAATCAATCTATATCTGGGTCATCCTTAAATGGTCAGGCATGGAAATAAACTCTTATTATGAATAAGGATGAACTCCACTAAACACTGGAATTCTTCTGCAAAAAAAAAAAGCTTTTATTTGCCAGTAACATCCACGCTGAATATGAGGGAGACAGTTTTTTGGCTGACGCCACTTTTAAGGCCCATACAGTGTTGTACATTCAGTAATGAAATATTCATCCAGTATTATGTCGTGCCTGAAAATAGTCATGCTCTGGCTATGGTACTTACCCGGTAAACAAAAACTAAATAAATAAATTATTCTCTTTTACTCATGTTCCAATCTCTCTATTATGTATAGGCTCATTATTGTATTTTTCTTCTCCTCAACCTCTGTCCTTATCCCTCCCAGGAGTGGCAAATGCCAATATCATGACAGAGTTTTGGCAGAGCAGAGTTCCAGGTGTCTCCTGGATGCTGGAGCCAGCCACTCCAGGGAGGGATAAGGACAGAGGTTGAGGAGAAGAAAAATACAATAAGGATTCATATTAAGAAAATGTTTGGACTTAAGGGACAACCCATATACTGTATCAAAACAAAGGTCATAATGAGTACTACAAGAATAAAGCATTTCACCCCGTTAATATTTAGGAGCAATATAAAAAAAGCATAAAAAAAACCCTGCAAATTCCCATAGGATAACATCAGAACTTTAACAAGTTATACAACGCAGGAAAGAAATTGCTGTTTTAGCAAAAATGGAAGCACAGGGCTGTCCACACCCTGAGCTTCTACAGCAAGTAGGCGTCTATGGAGTGATGGAAGCACAGGGCTTGGAGAGACCTGTGCTCCCACATGCAAATGAGGATACCATTATAGTATCTTAAAAAGTAAAGAAATTCATTGCAAAAAAACTTCATTAATGCATTAGTTAGGCTTAAACATACAAAAGTAGGGAAATGTGGCATTAGGGTTCTAGACCCTGACACCCCGCGCTGCAGGTAACAACAGGAAAAACCATTACTATTTGACCTCTCCTGCATCTTTGTAAATCAGCTGTGGGGTGTGCCTTGGGGTTGTCTTCCCTAAAGTTCACCCCTTTCTCATATGTTGTACACATCTCAGCTTATTTATTGATGGAATGGGGGTGTACATTAGGATTGACAACCACAAGGGGCACCTCATGACTGATTTGCAAAGGCATAGGAGAGGTCAAATAGTAATGTATGTTCCTGTCGCTGCCTGCAGAGTGTGGGTGGGGCATTAGGGTTGGAAACCCTAATACCACATTTCCCTATTTTTTTGGTTTAACCAACATATATATATATATATATACATACATGTATACATATATATATGTATATACCACATATCTATCCCTTATTTTACCTCCCCTCTAAACTAACTTTGTTTTTCCTCTTAGATATTTCCTGAAGAAGACCTAATGTCGAAATGTAGATTTTTAACTCTCTTTTCTATTTTCAGCATGCATTTAGTATACCCATTTTGCTTTGCTATATATATATATACATATATATATATATATATACATATATATATATATATATACATACATATATATATATATATATATATATATATATATATACACACACACACACACACACAGCATTTTATCTATCTACACATATGAACTATATATAATTTGAAAAAATAGGCCGGAGAATATGGTAATTGACATGGAAGTAAATCAGAGACTACGGGTGGGTGGGGTGGGTAGAAGTTTGAGCTCATGCAATGAATGTCATGCTATTACTGTCATTCATTACAGGGCCACAGCAGTTCTAGCAGGTTGAAGAGTCTGTGACAATACTACAGTATGGCAATCCACAGCAGTGATGTGCCGTGCCAATGCCTCCTACCACAAAGAAGCTAGAGAAAAAAACATTTATTGCTAATCTTGAGGCTTTCATTACCCAACTATCTGTAGACTGCTTGATCAAATTCTCCCAATGCTGTTTATGCCATTGGAACCCAGACTGGTTCAGCCTAATTGTCAAAGATAGACTGAATGTATTGGTCCTAAATTGAAGCCCAACTGAAATTGCCAATAGCCAACACCTCTAATGCTTGAGCAACATGGGTTTAGGGGCATGCTTCTCTGTCAGTCAGTGCAAGCCCCACTTATCTAGATGACTGTGTGATAGAATCTACATGCACAGTGGATTCCACCCTTCCCCCCCAACACCACCAGTGGGGCTGAAGTTTGAATGCTTTCCCACGTGAAGGTTCCAAAGGCAGTGTCTAATCTGTCAGTCTAAATATTTTACTCGTATGTGAGTTTGATAGCAGTGGTGGGAGATCAGCCATCACTAAGGAGGTCAGTAGAAAGTGATGCGCAAACCAAGTAATGTACATGAAACCCTGTTCTTCCCATTTCAAGGGAGTAGCCACAATTGCCTCTTTCTTTTTGCAGCAGTCGCTCATGAGGACCAATGCTAGGAGGCAAAGGCATTAAGGAGAGACATAATATGTGGCCAGAAGTTAGAATGACTACAGAGGGTCAGTAGGAGGTCATCTGTACAAAGGCAGGATATATGAGTTTTATTTTATTTACTTATTTATTTATACAATCAGAAATACACCTTTGAGCTAAGAACAGCTCAGTTACAAAGGTTACCCATCAGGAGCTGTAATTACATACCCCTTACCCTAGCGATATGAAAGAGAATAAAGCTGAAGATCAAGTAGGGTCTGTGGTTTTTGTAGCAGGTAGGGAAATTTGGCAGACTGGGTGGGCCTAGCGGTCCTTATCTGCCATCAATTTCTATGTTTCTATGTTAGGTACAAAGTGTGGCTCCAGTGGAGCCTTGTCACAGTGAGTTATGGGCAGTTTAGCAGTGTTGTAACATATAGGCATAGCAGTACTTCAATATTTACAATTTTTTTTAAATACTGTAGGCTGTACACTATCATGAAGATCAGGTGTTGAATGTTTAACGCTGTAGTGAGCAGGTATTCTGAGTTTTAGATCCCTCAGTAAGATCCAAAAAAAGAGATGATTTGATACCTTTTATTGGACCAACATAGACGTTACAAAAGAAAATAGGTGCTTGAGCATTCAGATTAAATAGAATCCTTCATCAGATAATAATAATAATAATAATAATAACAATAGACAACTTTATTTATAAAGTGCCTTTCCAGAGATCAAAACACTGAATATGTAATTCAGTAAAACATTTACAAATAAATAACACCTCCACTAAACATATTCATAAACTCAAATACATAAAATCAGATATTAAAATTCAACATAGTAGCCTACAGTGTCATTATATAATAAATTCCAATCAGCTGTCCTCGTCTGGGAAAGCTAGACTGAACAGATAAGTCTGGAGGGCTGAGTTAAAGCTCTGAATGGTCAGGCACTCCCTTACCCAATGAGACAGAGAATTCCACAGGGTAGGGGCTGCATACATAAACGATTGAGCCCCAGATGTCTTCAAACACATCCTGGTAATTTATATCAATCCCTGGTTGGTGGATTGGAGTGGTCGGGAGGGCAGTAGCGACGAAGGAGATCTTTCAGGTAGCAGGGTCCCGGTTCATGTAGGGCTTTATAGGTCAGCAAGCTGACCATGAAGGTAATCTGCCACTGTACAGGTAATCAGTGCAGTCCGTAGAGCACAGATATAATGTGACTGGTCCTTGAAGTACCAATTACAAGCCTGACTGCTGCATTCTGCACTAGCCATAAGTGGTGAATATCAACCCCCTGCAGTCATAGGTACAGGGCATTGTAGTAGTCAAGGCGGGTTATCACAAAGGTGTGGACCAAGGTTAAAAGATCATAGGGAGGAACCAGGTGCTTCACTCAGGTGATATTCCTCAGATGGTAAAACGAGGTCTTGACATTGGCCAACACCTGCGATTTCAGAGTCAGCTGGTCATCAAAAATAATGTCCAGACTATGCACCTGATCTGTGGTACCCAACTGAGCATCCCTAAGCCAAAGCCCAGATGGTTCTCCAGCTGACAAACTCACCATCCAATGATCTGGGTCCACCACCAACACCTCAGTCTTATCTGGATCCAACCTCACCCAGCTGGCACTCAGTCCTAAATCTTGGAGAGGCAGTTGTTAAATACCGAGACAGAATCTTCCTGCAAGGGCACAAAGGGCATGTACAGCTGAATATCATCTACATAGCAGTGAAAACTTCAGCCGTATGCCTAACAATGTCTCCTAATGGCAACATATACACTGCGACCAACATGGGTGACAAAATGGAGCCCTGCGTAACCCTGCAGGATAGGGGGACAGCATCAGAGGAATAAATCACAGTAACCACTCTCTGTGTCATACCCACGAGGAAAGATCTAAACCATCTGAGGACCATACCAGATAGTCTGCAAATGAACCACAGGCACTCCAGTAGGACACCATTGTTCACAGTGTCAAATGCCACAGAGAGTTCAAGGGTGGCAAAGATGGAACGTGTCCTCTGGTCTGTCACTATTAGGCGATCATTTAGTACCTGGACAAGGGCCATCTCGATGCTATGCCTCTTCCTAAATCTGGACTGGAGAGAATCATAAACATCATGGGTAGTAAGATGATCATCCAACTGCAGTGCAACCACCTTCTCAATAACCTTGCCCACAAAAGGCAGGTTAGTGACAGGTCTGTAGTTGGTCAGACAGTCCGAGTCAAGGGAGGGTTTTTTCAGGAGTGGTTGCACAACCACCTCCTTTAGGGGATCAGGAAAGATCTCCCTCTCCTATGAACTCCAGGCTATCTCGCCCAGGATCAGACCGATTTCATCAACTCAACCCACAAGGAGTTGTGTGGTGCCCGGATCCAAACTACAGCTGGTTGGCCACAAAGTCTGGATAATTCTCATGATATCAAGGAATTCCAGCCAGTCAAACACAGTCCAAACAAACCAGGCACTCACGACCTCATGCCAACCACCACCGAATACCTTAAAGAGGGTCGGTCTGATCTCGGATCTGATGGTGACAACCTTATATACAAAAAAAACCCAGCAAACTCATCACACTTCTCTTCTGAAAAGGCTCTGCCAGGCTGAAGACAGGTTGGATTGCACAATCTGTCCACAATCTGGAAGAGCTGAGCTGGTCAGTTTTGTGCAGCGGCAATCTCCCTGGCCAGGAATTCTGCCTTCTTATAGATGATTGTCAATTTATAGGCGGTATAATGGTCCATCAATCTAAGCCTGTAAACCTCCAGGCCCGATTTCCACCAGACCATCTCTAACCGTTGTCCCATTCTCCTCAACTCCTTCAAGGTCCCATCAAACCATTGGGACCTTGGGTGAAGAGTTAGGGGTGAACATGAATAGGAACAATCGAATCCAGGGCCTTTGCCACCATCTTATTATAGGCACGTACCAGATCCCCTGGATTCATGCATTTCCTCAACATGCTCAAAAGGTCCAGCACCACCATTAGGCAATCTGTGGTCACACCACGCAAAGGGCAGTACCGGACCATCTCTGTGGAGGCAGGCCTATTGGGGGGAGCCACAAAACTGAACCCTATGGTATAATGATCAGACCATCTGACTGGTTCCACCACCAAGTCAGATATCTCCATCCCCAGGAGGAACACCAGGTCCAATGAGTAACCTCTAATGTGGGTTTTGGAGGTAACAATCAGTGTGAGGCCCAATGAAGTCATCAGTTGGAGGAAGTTACAACCAAATTGTAAGAGTTCATCATCATCCCAGGCATTGAAATTCCCCAGAATCAACCATCTGGAGGATCCCAGTACCATGTTGACAACGAAGTCCATGACTTCCTGCTGGAATTCTTTCCCATCTCCAGGTGAATGGTAAATGAGCAGTATCCTGCACGCCACACCCGCACCCACGAAGGATCTGGTGGACCCCACTGGCACCTCCACAAGGTCCTGTACTGTAGCTGAATCTTCTAATGAAGGATTCTATGTAATCCAAAAGCTCAAGCACCTATTTCCTTCTGTAACATCTATGTTAGTCCAAGAAAAGGTATCAAATCATTTCTTTTTTTCTGGATCTTTTGTCACAAGGACCAATATGGCAACATAACTAATTCTTCATGTCATCATGGACGATCCCTCAGTAATGCCTCTGATACACAGAATAGGTGTAACACCACCACCAAAGGTGTGATTACCACAATGAAACAGAAGAAAGATGGCAAACTCTGTCTTGAGCGCCTGAAGCTCAGGAACAAATCTATATGTTATGGAATTTGGTTGGATTCAAACATTAATCTTGTGATTTACATTCTGCCGGAGGTTGTGCTGGATTTTGTCATGCTGAACTGCAAGCCTGGAGACATGTTTGTATCACACTACTGCCATTTACTAACTGTGTGACATTGTGCAAGTTGCTTTACCTCCTCTCCCTCTCTTTTTGTTCACAACCATCCATAGCTTTTCTTAATCTCCCTCAATCTCCCTTACCTGCTCCATGCATGCCTACAGTAGTAAGCAATAAGCAACTCCAGGATGGGCATTATGCGGCATTTGTGTAAGACCCAGATGTGTTGTGAGGCACTTAGCAGTGCTGTTTGCTGAGTGCCTTCTGTCATCTGAAAGTGCAACACTTCCCAACAGTACCCATCCTGAAGGGGCTTATTGCACTTATAAAATGGTCTTCTGTAAAATCAAAAAACAAATACAAACTTTTTAAATTAGTTTAAAAAGTGAATTTAAAATTGTTCACATTGCTATGATTCTTTTTTTCATTTTGGTATTTTTGCACCCTGCCCCCTTGATCCTCAGTTCAGAGGTCAGCCCTGCCCTGCCTGCTGTTCCCCAATGCCCAGGCTTGCCCCCCTGGGTGGGTCTGCTGGACGGGCTCCTCCCATATGGACATTGTAGGTAAGCCCATGCTTACCCCCCAGGTTGGGGCCACGGGAGTGGGACCCTCCCAGTGGAAGTCAGAGGCTGTGGAGATGGTGGTGAAGCAGGGCGTCATGCCTGGGGACAAGCTTTATTGCAAGGGTTGGAAACCCTGGTGGCGGGGATGTGCAATGACATCCAGCATCTGCCCCACCCCCCTGGGAATGGTGCTGACCGCAGCGGTAACCTGGCCTCCTCTAGGGGTCCATAAAATGTCAGACACTCTTTCCCCTGTCCCCCTGGAGGAGAGCAGTCCCTAGGACACTCGATCCTTCTCCCACTAGCCAGTCCTCCAACTCCTGAGTCTGTCACTGAACCCGGGATGTCAGCACTGCAGGCGGATGCTCAGTCACTGTGCCGGCGGGCCGGCCTACATTGCTATGATTTTAAATAGTTTCTCTTATTGAAATTTAGATGCATTGTTACCACAGAGTTCTCTAGAACTCCTTGACTATTACTGTTTGCAATATTAAGATGTACAGTATATACTTGTTTACACAGCTGCCATAGTAGTATGTGGGAGAATCGATGCAAAATCATGTGACTGGTGTCCCCCAGTCACAAAACACAACATCCTAAACCCATTTTATGAATAGCTGCTGCCAGCTGTTTATGGATTGTAAAGTGCTTTGGGATTTAGTGTTTATGTCAGATGCTATAAACACTAAATTATTTTCCTTTCTTATCACTATAGGCTACAGAGCCCCTCCCTTTTTGTTTAAAATTAAATGTAAATGCACTACAACCTTGGTTATGGAGGTAATACAGCATATACATGAGAAAGTCATTACTGTGTGTTATATACCATTGGCAACTGATAATGTCTCTTTCTATATTATTATTCCCTTTCTGATGAAGAACTATGTAGGTTCAAAAGCTTGAAGTTTTTTCTGTAAATCTCTGTTGGTCCAATAAAAAGTATCAAATCACCTATTTTGTACATCCTATATGATGTCACAGCACACACTCCAACTGTCACTACTATCTATCTATCTATCTATCTATCTATCTATCTATCTATCTATCTATCTATCTATCTATCTAGCTAGCTATCTATCTATCATAGAAACATAGAATGTGTCAGCAGAAAATGTACCAATAGGCCCATCTAGTCTGCCCTATTTTCCTTGCCTATTACTACACCTTGGACTCTATTTGGTCACAGGTGTCTCTCCCTCCTTCCTTACCTCTATTTTTCATACCCATTTGCTTATCCCATGCATGTTTGAAGCTCCCTATTGCCTTCACCCCTACTACCTCTTCTTGCAGTCTGTTCCAGGTATCCACCGCCCTTTCTGTGAAGAAGAATTTCCTCTCATCCTTCTTAAACTTCCATTTATCTATCTATCTATCTATCTATCTATCTATCTATCTATCTATCTATCTATCTATGTATCTATCTGTCTATGTATCTATCTGTCTATCTATCTATCTAGTCTTTTATTACTGCTGCATGAGTGTTGACATTGTATTTTCTTCTTTCATGTTTCACCAGGCAACTGCTTTACAGATGACTGGAGAGAATCACTCCTGACATCTTCATCTTATGTAAGTAACTGAGTACTGTTCTTCTTTTTTTTTGTATTGTTATTTTAAGCAAAATGTATTGACCTCGTCGCTCCATGAGTTACTGCAAATAGGATAAAAATTCCAAAATTTAAGTGATTACATTTAGTTTGCTGGCATAAGTGAAGCTATAACTGACCAACGTGGGTGGTTAAATGCTTAAGGCCAAACACTGAGGTATATAATTGCCCACAGAAGCCGGTTTCTTCATACACTGTATACTTCTGCAAAATAATGGTACAGTATGACTGTTGTACAATTAGAAAAAACAAATTTCAAACAAAAACAATATATACTGTAAAAAAATAAAAACATGGGAAGCTCAGAAGGGACAGAAGTATTAGAAACTGTTGGCTGACTACTGCACTGGTGGAGATTCAGCTACAGTAACTGAGGATGGGAGAGTTTTAGCATGAACAATTGTCTTGGGGCATGGCAAGCATGAAAATCTGATCAGGTTTTTTTTTTTTATTTATTTTTTTCTGTATATGAATTTAGTGCTCATGAAAGGTGCAGGATTGACAGCACTGGAACCTGAAGTCCTTGTTTTATCCACATGATAGGTACAGCACAAGCAATCACAGTGTAAACTTCCCCACACTACCTTGCCAATGTGCCTCAACCTTGCCATGGAGGGGCCACCACGTAGGTGACAGGGTAGTTTAGACTCCATGCCATTCAATCCCTGGCCTCTCATATGAGACTGCCAACAAGGGTGCCAATTACTGCCAGTTGTGTTGGTGGTTGTGATGTGGACACCTGCCCACTGGGAACCAGACTGAGACCACCGCAACTCATTTCACATAGTATACTGAACAGCCCTTGGGTGATAATGGCTTTTGACCACTGCGGATCTATGATGGATTTGAACCCATGACCAGCAAGTGAAAGGTTCCTTAACTTGCTACCAATCCACTGAGTCATGCAGTTCAATGATCAGGGGGTGCTTTGATTTTGTAACAGGATTAGTTGATTGATATGTCACTCAGGATTTGATCAAAGTATGTGGGACATTAAGTTGTGTTTTTTTTTCTATTCTGATTGGCTCACAATAGACACCTGTTAGATAGTTACATTTGTTCCTAGGTGTGGCAAGTACTGCACCTAAGATGTGTGGCCTGGCCAACTGAGAACTGCTTAAGGGAGAATCAATCCCTTTGTTAGTGTTCAATTGAAAGATAACATCATAAGCTAAATGCCCAAGTAGCTTCCAATGTGTAATCTCTGGTCTTAGTTTCTTATTGACTGCATTAAGCTCCTTGAGGAATACCCTGCACATTTCACTGTTAACAGGACATAGTCTTCTCATTTGCTAAAGGAAACTCTTGCCACTGTTTATAATATAAGCAACTGAGGAAGGGGGTCATTTTAGATGCTTGAATGATTTTGCAGGAATATTTGTATAAGCATTGTCTGATTTCTTGGGCAACTAAAATCTTCTGCAACTAGTCATATGTTTGACATCCATTATTATTATTGATATATCTACTCAAAGTTTATTGTAAACCTGACTGTTGCAGCTTTTGCCTTTTAATGTCACTGTCCTGTCCGGGAATACAGTTGCTAGCTCTGACCTGGTATTCAGATGGGACTTCCACTAAAGTGGACTATGTTTTCCCAGGATACCTTAAGGAAAAGAAAGTGGGATTCCTAAATCAAACTGAACTGCAGAAGAATGCATGTAAAAGTCCAGCCTTACCCAGTAGGACAGTCTCATAATAAAAGTTAATAGGGCTTCTTTGGACTGTCTCTTACGGTATATGGAGCACGAGGCTTGCGTAAGAGGACAGCAAAATGAAGCAATATACTATAACATACACCCTGTGGAAGCCCTATTAACTTATTATAAATCACCTGAGATAAAAGGGTGATTTCTAAAAGGTTTTAAGTATTTTCTTATTTTATTTTAAAAATTAAATGAAGCCACCATCCCCCTGGCTGTGAAGTGGAATGCTTCAGTCCTAATGTTCCTGAATGACAGACCATTGTATGCAGAACAAGAGGTACAATGGCTCTGTGCACTGATTGGCTAAAATGATGTCAGTGATTTATATTGTTTTACAGAGCTCTGTGGGGATAAAAAACATGCAGTGGAAGACAAATTACTTTCTGGAGTATCTATCAGTCCTAATTACAATTTAATGGTGTCCTTCCATATTCAGACATACTTAGGATAGTCTGCTGCAGAGAGACAAATGCTTGATGACTCTTGTACTCTCTGGCCAGAGCAACCCCCCCTCCCTCCACCAACTGATGGATATGCAGAATGAATGATAGCCTCCAAGTGGGCATCAGGGAATCAATTCCAATTGATTTTAATCAGATGAAAAAAAGGCAGAGTTAGCAGAAAGTACTGCCATCCTCCTGACTGTTGCTGTTTTTTTTTTTTGTGAGATGTCAGAAGAAATGGTAGGTGCCTTCAGAATATTCCCTCCGGAATATACTTAATGAACCCATACTTCAGCTGCCCTTAAGATAATGAACGCTCATGCGAACTTGTTCACCCTGCAAGCCTTCCCCTCATGGCAACAGAATGACAGCAAGAGAGACTCCTGTTGTCCATTCACTTCTGCTAATGCCAGCTCTGTAAGAGTAAGTTGCAAGAATATGAGGGCAAGAACACACACACACACACACATTCATACACAAAAAGACACACACACACAAAGACACATACACACAGCACACACACACACACAGACACACAGACTCACAGACACACACAGCACACAGAGACACACACAGACACACACACACACACACATATACACAGACACACACACACACACACACAAAGACACACACAGACACACACACACACACACCATGAGTGTACACACACACACACACACAACATGTGTGTGGGAAACAATGACAAGATAAGAAAGATATCTGAGCTAGGGACATCAGTAAATACAACATATCAAACAATATTGTTGCTACTGTTGTAACAATGGATATTTTTAAGGTTACTGTCATCATGGTGGAATACAGAACTAATCAGACAGCAACTTTCATAATGCTAATGACATCACAATGCGTAGCAAAGCACTGAAGTCAGCTGTTAAAATAAAAGAAAAACAGCAACATCTCCAGACAAACTACAGATTTAAAAGCTAAAACTTTTAAACTACTGATGAATATACCAAATATACAATAGCCTAACTCAAAACAGGTAATTTATCATCACTTCTGAGTGGGCAGGATTTTCATAACCTACCTGTGACTCTGCCACTCATGAGCTATGATCCTGGCCCCTCATACTTGAAGACACATTGCATATTTTGCATCGTGTCCCCATAGAAATATATATATATATATATATATATATATATATATATATATATATATATATATATATGTGGATATATAATGATGAGCAGTCAGATAATGATTTATCTACACAAGTGCTGTTTGACCTCGGGTAACCTCACAAGTGGCGTAAGCCACGAGTGAGATGGATTAAACACCACTAGTGTAGATAAATCATTTATCTGACAGCTCACCATTGTATATTTCATCTATGCCATAGGGATGCTTTCTGTCAGTGCAGGGACATTTGCTTTTGATTGTTTATCTTTTTTTGCATATATTTGTCAAGAAAGTGAACAAAATATTACATTTTCTGCTCTTTTTTGCTAATTATAAAAAAATCTATATGGTATCTATATATGAAATACCACTCATTTTGTAGATAATTTTGTGTTGAACAACTTTCATGCTCACAGCGCTATGCTATCTTTTTTCATTTTAAAGTTATTTGCATTTGAATATAGTCAGTACTGGTACTGAAGCTGAACATTCTAAATGAGTTTTGGAATGATTGTGACATAGTTACTATGACCAGGATATTCAGACTGCGCCATGCAGTGGTGCAAGCCTGGGCGCAGTGCAACTGAAATGCGCCGGTGCCAGGACCAGGTGATATTCGATGGTGATGCACCATGGTGCAGCACCATTGAATATGGCACAGACTGCACATGGCACAGTGGCACTGCGCTGGTGCAAGTCACAGCCAGGGAGCATGGGGATGTGCCAGTGCAAATGCAGTTGCTCTGGGCACATCACCCACGATATTCAGCTGAGGGCATGCAAATGAGGCCAAAAAATATGCAAGGTGAAAATGGGGCCATTTGCATGTCATTATGGTTCCATTTGCATGCCTTGCACAGGACAGCCCAGAGACTTGCGCCTGGCGCCCTGCACAGCATGGCATGTGCAGTGGGGATCCCAGGGCATCCCCCACCCCATAGCCACGATTATGTATATGTATGACAAACAATCCCTGGTAGTCTAGTGACCCCTTCCCAAGTCCCTGATTCCCTGATAACTGTAATAAAAGACCTTCCCTGGTAGTCTATTGGTCCCCCCTCCCACCCGATTCCCCGAGAAATGTAAAAATGACCAAACCTGGTGGTCTAGTCAATCAATCAATGAAATCTTTATTTATCCAGGCGAACATCGTTGAGCACAGCTCATTTGCAAGATGGACCTGGTAAGGTCAAGGTTCAATTTACATAGCTACATAAATAATATTCAATATACACACACTCTAGGATACTACATAGAATATTCAGTATACACACAGTCTGAGGATACATTCTAATCAGACTATACATTAAATTCGGGTGTCGTGGTAATAAGGGGTGAGGGGAAGGGGAGCGGGAAGTGGTGTGCCTGGCTGGTGGGGAGGAGAAGATGGTGGGCTATACTGTGGAACGGATAAACTGTGGGCCTTATGAAGAGGGCAGGAGGGCGGCACTGGGGGTTTGTATAACAGGGGTACAGGGCTGTGATATATGACAAGGATTAAGGGAGGCAGATGGAAAGGAGGGTGCATGGAGTGTGGGGTGGTGACTCTTAGTAAAGGTGGATACCTTCCGTGAGTTGACTATCTGGGAGGAGATGGATAAGATTTAGGAATACTCTACTGTTTGTGGAAACAATTAAATTTTTCTTTGATAAGCCTCAAATACAGATATTTAAAGGATGTAAATGAGATGTATCTGTTCACTTTCAGGTCTTCTGCATCGTATTCCATAAGGCAGATAAGACATAGCTGATAGCAGATCTACCATATCGAGAATTGAATTTGGGCACTTTAAGCATGATGAAGTTTAGACTTCTTAGGGCATATTTACTTGATGTGATTTGTGTGAAGCAGTCTGAGATGTAATTTGGTAGCATCTTTGATATCACTCTATAAGTCCATAGTGTGGCATTCCTGTCTCTTCTAAATTGGAGCGAGGTCCATCCAACTGCAGCATAAAGCGAGCAGTGGTGAGTGCTGAGAGGAAGATCTGTAATAAACCTCAAGGCTCTATGGTAAAGTGTGTCCAGTTTGCTCAGATATGAGTTGGGGCAATGACCATATAGGAAATCTGCATAATCTAATACTGATAGAAATGTGGCCTGGACCAGCTTCTTTTTAGAATCACTTGTGAGAAAGTGCTTTATTTTGTAATAGAGCCCAAGCCTCTGATGGAGTTTTTTTAGCAGATCTTCCAGATAGAAACATAAAAACATAGAATTTGATGGCAGATAAGGACCGCTTGGCCCACCCAGTCTGCCCATTTCCCTACCTACTGGATAAGCTGCAGATCCTAGTTAACCAGCAGCCTACTTCTTCCTACCCCAACCCCCTAGAATTGTCTTATGACTGTCCCATGCATGCTTGAATTCCACCACTGTTTTTGACTCCACAACCTCCTCCGGAAGGCTGTTTCCATACATCCACTTCTCTGTGAAAAATACTTGCAAATTACCTCTGAGCCCACCCTCTATCTTCAAATTGTGTCCCCTTGTTCTTGCACACCTCTTTTTTTGAAAGATGCTACCCTCTTGGACTTTGTTGACTCCCTTGAGGTACTTGAAAGTTTCTATCATGTCCCCCCTCTCCCTTCTTTCCTCGAGGCTATACATATTAGGCACCTTAAGTCTGTCTTCATATGTCTTCCGGTGCAGACTCTGCACCATTTTAGTTGCCCTCCTCTGGACAGCTTCCATCCTGTCTATGTCTTTGCAGAGATTGGGTCTCCAGAATTGCACACAGTACTCCAGATGGGGTCTCACCAGCTGTCTGTACAGAGGGATAACAACTTCCCGTTTTCTACTGGTGATGCCTCTCCCTATGCATCCCAGTATCCCCCCAGCCCTCCTTGTTGCACTCTCACATTGCTTGCCCACCTTTAGGTCATCTGATATGACTATCCCCAGGACCCTTTCCATTTTTGTTGTTGTTAGTATCTCACCCCCCATTGTGTACTCTTCTGATCTAAGTAGTCGAGTCTACTGTCTACCCAGACCCCCAGATATTTGAATTTTGTAACATATTCAAGATTTTCACCAAGGACAGTGGATATGTGGGGGAGATTGTTTGGGAAGGAGTGTCCGTCTTGTGTTTGAGGGGAGAAAAACATTGCCTTTGTTTTTTTTGCATTTAGCAGGAGTTTTTTTTCCAGTAGTTGGTGTTGTAATAGGTTGAATTCTGCTTGTAGCTCTATGCATGCTGTTATGGGAGAGGGGTGACTGACATACAATACTGTATCATCTGCAAACAGGTGTATAGTGGCTTTGGTGAGGTTATTGTCGATGCTATTGATATAGATGGCAAATAGGATTGGGCCGAGGATGGATCCTTGGGGAACTCCTCTTTGGAGAGATTTGAGTGGTGATAGGTCTCCTTCAGCCTTCACCCTTCACCTGCTGGGTCCTTCCTGTGAGATAGTTATTAAACCATCTAATGGAGGTTGAGTCGAGTCCTATGGATTTCAGGGAGGAGAGGAGCAGTTCGTGGTCAACCGTATCGAATGCCTTACTCAGGTCTAAAAATACAGCACAGACACAATTTTTTTTGTCCAGTTCGAGTTGCCGATCCTTGGTTACTTTAGCCAGGGCTGTGATGGTGCTGTGGTTGGTTCTAAACCCAGATTGCACTGGATTTAAAAGATTAGCCTCTTCAAGATATCCTCTTAGTTGGGTGCTTACGATTTTTTCTAGCAGCTTGGATAGCACAGGGAGGATAGAGATTGGCCTGTAGTTGTTGAGGTCCATGGGGTCCCCTGCTTTCAGTAGCGGGATAACTTGGGCTGTTTTCCAGATCGATGGAATAGATCCTAGTTGTAGTGAGAGGTTAAATAGGTGTGTTATTGGCACTGCTAATACTTGTATGGCAATTTTAAAAAAATAGGGATCGAGGGAGTCTGCACCTGCACTTTTTTTCGTGTCCAGCTGTGATATTAATTCTTTCACCTGCTTCAGGGTGGCTGGTATGAAGGAGAAGGTGGACTCCGTTACCCGTGCTTCAGTGTTCTTGATACCTAACTGGGAACGCATTTGGTTAGCCGGAGAGGTGTCGAATGCTAGACCAGTGGTTGTAAAGTGATTGTTGAATGATTCCAGGACTTCCAGTCTATCAGAGATGGTTCCCTTACCATTGTGTATTTTGGCTGGGAGTGTGTTACTTGGATCGTATCCTGTTATGTCTTTTATGGTGTTCCAGAACTTGGCAGGGCTGTGGCAGGAGGGTCTAGTTCAGACATAATAAGCAGCATAGCATCTCGTACTTTCCTGGTACAGATATTCCTGGCTTTTGAACAGCTCCCAATCAGTTGATATCTTAGTTTTCGTGCCTTTTTCCATAACTTGTCTCTGTCGAGGAGGGTGGCTTAAGGTCAGGAGTGAACCAACGATAGGTTTTATTTTTGATGCGCACTCTAGGAAATTGGAGCATGGATATTAAGGGCACCTGTGGCACGTTTAGCACCCTCAGACGCTTATCTCCACTGTGTTTGCTAAGTAAAAATCTTGCCATCGTGTGAAGTGGTTTATCTCTTCCAGATAGTGGAACCCCCTCCACCACCCATTGCCGCGATCATGGTAATCCTCCCTAAATAAATGCCCTGGTGATCCAGTGGCACACCCCATACCCCCCACCCACATCAAACCCTTTCCCCACCTCCCCTCATCATTGTTAGTGCTGCAACCCACCTACAGCTACCGCTGCCAGCTGAATGACAGGTACAGTATGGTTTAAGCCCATTGGTCCCCAGTGTGGACCAATGGGCTTGCAGGGCATACTGTACTAGACAGTCCCAAATATGAGAATGAAGTCATGCATACATATCTATTTCTATATATATATATATATATATATTTATTTATTTATTTATTGAACTTTTGGAATGACAACCTTTGAGTCAGTGACTCATTTGCAAAAGCTCCACGTCAGAGTCACAACAACAAACAGAAATACAAAATATTCAAGTTACAAGAAGAATTGTACAAGGGTTATAGGATACAGGAAGAGGCACATGAATGCTGGATACAAAAATACATGTAAATACAGGATACAGTTCTGTAGTACAAGGTGCAATGGCAGGCATTACAAAACAAATGGTCACAATGAAATCAAAGGAGGCAGTGGGGGGGGTTGGAAATATAGACGGAAGAGATGGTAGGTGTGGACACAGTCCAGCAGACCTTGTCGGGAAAAGGGGATGTAGAACCAAGGGAGATGGAGGGGCAAGCGAAGAGCAGTCAGTAACGACCTTGTTGACGGCTAGGGTAAGCACTGATGTAAGGAAAAGGAGCAGACAATAACAAGGGGATGGATGGAGCTAGAATTCAGAAAGAGTGTGTGTGTGTGTGTGTGTATTTATACAACAGACGTGGGTCCAGATTGGCCAAGATAAAGCTAGTGTCATATTAACCACATGCAAGATAGTACTACTATAGTATACGTTAGAGCATATTCTCCACAGAAAATGGTGGCTTTCCAAATCTTGTTGTAGGACAGTTCAAAGATCAAAAATCAATCAATCAATCAACCTTTATTTATAAAGCGCAATTCCAGTCGATCAAAGCGCTTATACAAAAATTAACTAAATATTAAAACAATAATGTAAAACATACAGAGTTCAACAGTTCTTAAAAAAACACAAACTATTTAATAGGGTCAGGAAAAGCGAATCCAAAAAGATACGTCTTGAGTGCTGTTTTAAAGCTCTCAACGGTCGGGCACTCTCAAACCCAATGGGGTAGAGAGTTCCACAGTGTGGGGGCCATAAAAGTGAAAGAATAGGCCCCAGAGGTCTTAAGTCAAACCATGGTAATCTCTAACAATCCCTCATTGAAGGAGTGAAGTGGGCAGAGGGGGCAGTAGGGACGAAAGAGATATTGCAAGTACCGTGGTCCATATCTGTGTAGATTGTTGTAATATTGTTCTGACGTCACATTGATAGTGCAAAAGCTTTTCAGCCTTGAACTGCTATCTGATTGGTTGAAACAATGCTGATTCAAAAAATACACACTAAAATGGCAGCATCGCTTAGCAAGCTGTTGTGCAAGCAGTTCATTAGCACAGTTTGAACATAGACTGTCACAGTCAGCTCCATGTGTCCAAACTATCAATTTACAGGTTTTCTTCTTTTTTTTTTTTTTATTTCTGGCTCAGTTACAGGGTTGGTGCAGAGCAGGACTGCAGCAAGGAGGACCGGTATCTTTGGGAACAAGACAACAACCAAGAGGACCAGAATCTTTGGGGATTGGAGGAAAGATAGAGGAAAGGTAGTGAGGACCGATGCGGGAGTGTGTACACAAGGTATGAACCTTGTGAAATTAAACTTCTCACATCTTGGGTAACCATATACTATATAAAACAGTGGATGTGTGACCATACACAACTAAGGCTGTTTCAATCAAGGGAGTTGATGGCATCATAGAAACCTCTCAAGCTTCGCTCTCAAGGTCTCTATGATGTCATCAACTCCCTCGATGGAAACATAGCCTTGTTGCGGATGATCACCCATCTACTATTCTATATATCTGTATCTCACATGTTCCAAGAAAGAACTAATATCTTACAAAGCTGGGTAAGTCACAATGGAATACTGGACCAACCAGGGAGCAGCTTTAACAATACTGATGACATCACAATAACCATGTGCAGCACTGAAACCATCAGATGTGAGATGCTTTGTAAACTTAGTTGCTTTCTAGTTTGCATCTGTATTGATTCATACTGTATTGATTGTTTTCATTTCTACTGTATTGATTGTATTGATGTGCACTGTATGGATTGTTTTGATTTTTACTATATTGATTTGTACTGCATAGATTTGCTTCTTTTATGCTGAGCCATTGATCAGAGGGGTACAGTTTACATGTTGTACTTTTTCCATCTGTAACTTTATCATTTCTGTCACAAAACTACCTATTATACAAATCAAATATGACATGGGTGAGAGTAAGATAGTAGAAATATCTTCACTCACTATACTTTACCTCTTCTGACCTCATTCCTCACTCTTGGCTTTGCTACCTGTGAGGTCAACAAGTCAAGTATAACTAATGAAAATATTTGTACTGTCTCACTCTCACCCATGTCATAGCCTATATACACACACACACACACACACACATATATATAGTATATATAATATATATGTACACAGACACACACACAATTTGTACTGATAAGTAGCAAAATAAAAAGAGTTATCTTGACCCAACATAGTAAGATAGTATTGTAGCATCTGGAATTTCAGCTGCATTGGCCACTCTGCAAGAAGTTAGGCAGGCATCCTGTCAGTGGTTGTGGGACTGGCCGCCAATTTATTTTCCTTTTTATTTAATTGACAATAAATGTGTGAGTGTGTGTATGTGTGTGTGTGTGTGTGTGTGTGTGTGTGTGTATGTGTGTGTATGTGTGTATGTGGCGTAAATGGGTCAGGAAGAAATCTCATGCCTTCCCTGACTTCAACCTTCTGGGACAAACACAGTTAAATGAAACTGAAAATGCTGCCCGCAGGAGTCCCAATCTAGCGGCTCCTGTGTTGGCACATCAAAGGCACAGCTGTCACTGATTTTGAACTGCAAAATGGCAGTTAAAGATGTTAGTGTGTGCTCAAGTTGGGGAGGCAGCATGAGGGCTGCGTAGCAGCTCTTGTTGCTGATTTGTTATGCAGTCAAGCCCTTGATGTGCATAACCAATCAGCACTGCCCCCTTATCCATCCAGACAGGGGGTCCCACAGGGTAGCCACACCCCCTGTAATGAACATAAAAGGAGACTGCCAGGAGGGTTGAGAGCAGTCAGGAGTGAGAGTCTGGAAGGGGAGTCCAGAGGAGAAGCTCCAGGAGGAGAAGCCCCAGGAGCAGGGCCCCCAGTTCGGGTGCCCCTGGAGAAGAGCTCCTGGGGAAGGAGCTCAATGGCGAAGGGCTCATGAAGAAGGACCTTGCTGGAGAAGAGCTTCAGATGAAGGAGCTCACTGGAGAAGGGCACCTGGAGAAGGAGCTCACTGTAGAAGAGCGCCTGGTGAAGGAGCTCACTGGAGAAGAGCTTCTTGAGAAGGAGCTCGATGGAGAAGGAGATTGGAAGAAGTGAGGGGTTCACAAGGAACCCTGAAGAGGAACCTCAGGTAGGAGCATCGTGGGACTGCAAGAACAGCTGGGAGAGCCCTGTTGGCCTGGTCGCCTCACTTTAAAATGGAGGCTTAAAAGAGTTGGATCACTCAGTCTTGACAGTTGACTCTGGTGTTCAGCAGCAGGGGAGGCTGGCGAAGCCGGACAGCCTTTTCCATACCCTTGCAGGTACCTGGTGGGAGACTCAGCTAGCAGGTTGGCTAGTAGCACAGCACCTTGGGAGACTCAGCTAGCAGGGTGGCTAGTGGCGAAGCACCTTGGGAGACTTGGCTAGCAGGGTGGCTATTGGCACAGCACCTTGGGAGACTCGGCTAGCATTGTGGCAAGTGGCACAACACCTTGGGAGACTTGGCTAGCAGGTTGACTAGCAGACAAGAACCTTGGGAGACTTGACTAGCAGGGTGGCTAGTGGTGGAGCACCTTGGAAGACTTGGCTAGCATGATGGCTAGTGCTGGAGCACCTTAGGAGACTTGGCTAGCAACAAAACACCCTTGGAACATTAGGTTAGCAGGTCGACTAGCAGCGAAGCACCCATTGGAAACTCAGCTAACAGGGCAGCTAACAGTACAGTACCTTGGAACATTTGGCTAGTGGCAGACCTCAGACTTGAATCTTTTGCAATTCTTGCAGCAGTCCTTGGGGGAGTTGTGGTACCAAGGGAAGGAGCCCTGTGGTGGAGGTATGATAAATTTCTTGTTGCTGAAGTTACAGTTATAAGTATTTTTTTTTCTAGTTACAGTGATTTTATTGCTAAGGTTACAATGATAAGCCCTTTACAGTGATTTTATTACAAAGGTTACAATGATAAGCCCCATACAGTGATTCTATTGCAAAGGTTACAGTGATAAGCCCTGTACAGTTATTTTATTGCTAAGGTTACAATGATAAGCCCTTTACAGTGATTTGCTTGACCACAGTGAAAGGTTTGTACTGTATTACCCCTTAGTCCTCTAATGGTAAAGGCTATGTATTTGACTAAAACCTGTCTGTGTATGGTTATTTTTAGCAGATCTTGGTGCCCCATTTTAATCTGTTTCTCTGGGGGTGGCAGTGGTAACATTTCAGGGGGAACAGTTCCTCCCCCTTATTAAGGCACTTTTTCATTTCTGCCAGTGACTGGCTCTGCATCATGCTTTGGGCATCCAGCTGTCAGGCTGAACAACCCAGCATTGTCCCCTCCATCAGTTTAGGCCCACTACCTTTGGTTGAGGGTAGCGCCCCCAAGGAAGCCTCTTGGTGACATTAGCAGACAGGTATAAAAGGCAAGTTTATTAGTTTACAATAAAATAAATTTGTTACAGTAGTGTTAAAGGTAGGATTTTTCAAGCACATGTGGGCTATTTTCTGTACAGAGGTTTTCCCCTTTTGTTGATTCCCAGAAAACAGACCAACCAAGACTCTGAAAGCAGCTAGTTTTCTAATTAGCCAGTTTGGATGACATTGGGCCCAGAAGTGATGTTTTGTGCGTTATTGATTCTGCTAAGGGGGATGATTCCTGGGCTGTGCACAACTACTGGCTGGAACTGTACAAACAGCAAGCAGGGGACAGAGAGAACGGTTTTGGACTGCCCAGTGGACTCTGAACTAAAAATATACAGTATGGATATTGATCGAGGTGAGGGGTTATGAATCCTCTTTTTGTTTCCAAGGACTTCCAGAAGGACAATGCAAACACTTGGGTGGAATACAGACTATGCGATGGACATCTAAAGTTGTGCCACTGTGATGAACATTTAAAGCTGTGTCACTATGATGAACATTTTAAGTTGTGCCACAGTAATAGACATTTAAAGTTGTGCCACTGTGATGAACATTTAAAGTTGTACCGCTGTGATGGACATTTAAATGTTGTGCCAAGGCATGGAATATGTCCAACAGAACAAGGGGGGTAATGTAGTGGCTGAAATTTCAGCCACATTGGGTGCTCCACTGGAAGTTAAGCAGGCATCCCATCAGCGGCTGTGGCACTGGCCGTAGATTTATTTTTCTTTTTATTTAATTAAAAATAAATGTGTGTTGGCCGGGGGGGGGGTGTAAGAGGGTCAGGAAGAATCCACATGCCTTCCCTGACCTCTGCCTTCTAGGACAAACACAGTTAACTGAAAGTGAAAGTGCAGCCCACAGGAATCCCAATCTAGTGGCTCCTGTGGCAGCACATCAAAGGCACAGCTGTCACTGGTTTTGAACTGTAAAATGGCAGTTAGTCATTAGGGTTCAACTCAAGCTGGGGAGGCAGCATGAGGGCTAGGTTGCAGCCCTCAATGCTGATTGGTTATGCAGACAAGCCTTGATTTGCATAACCAATCAGCACTGCCCCCTTATCCATCAAGTCAGGGGGTCTCCCTGGGTAGCCACACCCCCTGCAATGAGCATAAAAGGAGACTGCCTGGAGGGTTTAGAGCAGTCAGGAGGGAGAGCGTAGAAGGGGAGCTCAGAGGAGGAGACCCAGAAGGAGGACCCCCAAGAGTGGGGGACCCAGGAGGGGTGCCCATGCAGAAGAGCTCTTGATGAAGGAGCTCACTGGAGAAGGGCTCCTGGAGAAGGAGCTCGCTATAGAAGAGCTCCTGGTGAAGGAGCTCGCTGGAGAAGAGCTCATGGAGAAGCAGCTCAATGGAGAAGGAGATCAGAAGGAGAAGTCAGGGGTTCAGGAGGGACTCTGAAGAGGAATCCCAGGAAGGAGCATCATGGGACCTGCAGGGGCAGCTGAGAGAGCACTACCAGCCTGGTAGCCTTACTTTAAAAGGGAGTTTAAAAGAGCTGTATAACTCAGGCTTAGCAGCTGTCTCTGGTGTTCAGCAGCAGGGGAGGCTAGTGAAGCCAGACAGCCTTAACCATACCCTCACAGGTACCTGGTGGGAGACTCGGCTAGCAGGTCAGCTAGTGGTGTGACACCTTGGGAGACTTGGCTAGCAGATCAGCTAGTGGCACAGCACCTTGGGAGACTTGACTAGCAGGTTGGCTAGTGGCACACCACATTGGAAGACTCGGCTAGCAGGGTGGCTAGTGGCAGTCACCTTGGGAGACTCAGATAGCAGGACAGCTAGTGGTGGAACATCTTGGGACACTCAGCTAGCAGGTTGGATAGCAGCAAAGCACCTTTGGGATGCTTGGCTAGCAGGTCAGCTAATAATGAAGCACCAGTTTGAAACTCGGCTAGCAGGGCAACTAGCAGCACAGCACCTTTGGGACACTTGGCTAGCAGGGCAGCTGGCAGTGCAGCACCTAGGGACACCTGGCTAGTGAGGTGGCTAACAGCAGACCTCAGGCCTGTATCTTTTGCAATTCTTGCAGCAGTCCTTAGAGGAGGTGTGGCACCCAGGGAGGGAACCCTGGGGTGGTAGTATGATAATGTTCTTGTTGCTGAAGTTACAGTTATGTTTATTTTGCTAGTTACAGTGATTTTATTGCTAAGATTGCAATGATAAGCTCTTTACAGCAATTTTATTGCAAAGGTTACAGTGATAAGCCCCATACAGATATTTTATTGCAAAGATTACAGTGATAAGCCCTGTACAGTGATTTTATTGCTAAGACTACTATGATTAGCCCTTTACAGCGATTTGCTTGACCACAGTGAACATTTTGTATTATATTAACCCTTTGTCCTCTAATAGTAAAGGCTATTTATTTCACTAAAATCTGTCTGTGAATGGTTATTTTTAGCAGATACATAGATACATAGACACTGTCAGCAGATAAGGGCCAATGGCCTACCCAGTCTGCCCATTTGAGCTTGTAAGTTCACTTTATGTTTCTCTAGAAGTCTGTTGCCCCCTACTCCTAACCTCCAGAATTCTCTTATGTCTATCCCATGCATTCGAATCTTGGTGCCCCTTTTTAGTCTGTTTCTCTGGGTGATGGTGGCAATGGTAACTTTACAGGGGGAACCGTGCCTCCGCCTTGTTAAGGCACTTTTTCATTCCTTCTAGTGGCTGGCTCTGCACCACACTTTGCATGTCCAGCTGTCGGGCCAAACTACCTGACATTGTCCCCTCAGTCAGTTTAAGCCTACTGTCTTTGGCTGAGGATGGCACTGCCAAGAAAACCTCTTGGTGACATCAGCAGACAGGTATAAAAGGCAAGTTTATTAGTATATAATAAAATACATTTGTTACAATATTAACTTGCAAAGTAGGGTATGTCACAATGAGTATTGAACCAATCTGAGTGCAGCATTTACAATGTTAAGCACAACAAAATAGCCAAGGACAGCACCGAAGCCAGCAGTTAAAATCAAACAGAAACAGTTATATCTTCATACAAAGAGCACATTTAAAATATATAACTAGCAAACTGACTAAAAATATAGAGGCTAATGTATGGTCCACTGTTTATAACTAATATGTGTAGCCATTGAAAGGTTATCAATGGTGACCATTTAAAAGGTTTTGGTCACCATGAAAACCTCGAGACAGCCATTCGCACTTGTTGTGGATAGTGGCCCATACATTGTCATTATTAGTGTGTGGGCCATTATCACAAGGAAAACAAATCATTTTAGATAATATTTTGCCTTCTGAGTCCTTACTTTTTAGTAGTTTTTCTTGATGCCTCTCTCTTCTGCTCTTGCTCTCACTGCCGCAGCCACTTCCTGACAGGCAAAGGTTATCGTAAAGCGCATGCGTGAGCGCATTCCATGTTGTTCTGCTGCAGTAACTACATAGCTAGTGCAGCACAACAGCTATGATGACGTAGCTACTGCAGCACAACAACATTGTTGGAGGGATGAATTTCCATCCCTAACAACATTCTACCATACACTATATGAAGTTTATTATCACTTGTGTGGGGGCATGACTTTTATTACTCACTCATGGCTACACCACTTGTGTGTTATGGTCCTGCCCCCTCACACAAGAAGACAAATTGCATATTTTGAGTCAGCCTATGTTATATCCCACTACAGGGTGTGCCGTCATGCTCTGATATACACACACCTTGGTGTGTTTTGTAAGGCATGAGGCCACAGGCCAAGTGTATTTATCCACTCAAGGTGTGCATATATCAGAGCATGACAGCGCACTCTGTAGTGGATTATCTGTCTTACAGAATGGCCAAAATTGTTTTGATGGGGGTGAAAAATAGAAAGACATGCAGGCATGTGGTAGTTGTGACATATGCATGGTTATGTGGTGTGTTTTGTTCAATCAGGAGACAGCTTTTTAATGATTGTTCTCATCCATTTTATAAATATATATCTCTACTTTAGATATTATAGTGGTGCAGTAGTGCCATTATAGTTAGGGATCAGCAGGGGTTTATATGTTAAACCTCAAAATTTGCACTTTAATATCTTTACAACCGTTCAACAGATTTGCACAAAACTTTACATGCATGATCTCAGGGGAAGATCTCTTGACATGTTAAGTTTTGTTCTAGTGTGAAAAAAGTTTAAAAATCCCTGTTTTTTTGCTGATTTTTTTTTTTTTTCATCATTTAGCACCCAGATGGTATGGAATTTTGCTCCAAAGTTCCAATTCAGAAGTTTTTATTAGGCTATTGCCATGAAAGGCTGCTAGCCAGTCACCTCCATGAAGGTAGTCATTGTCCACCCCAGCGCTTCACCTGCAAATGAGGCTTTGTCAGGGGCTGACTAGAGAAACCATTACATAACAATTCATTGTCATAGGTTATGACATCATCATTCTGTCAGTTTTACATTTCATATACTTGAATCATGAAAAATAAACTTTTCTTTTAAAATTAGGCATAATTAAAAAAAAATAAATAGTTAATAGCTACTAACATGTTTCATAATGAAAATACAAAAGCAAAATCCTGTCTAAATAAACTATGTTAGTCAACACAAATGGGAAAACATGCCTGGGGGTTTAAATACCATTAAATTTAAAATAACACCTATTGTGATTGAAACACTTCAATACCCAAATTGCAAATCTCGGTGATTATTCTTGTGATCTCCCAATATTATAAAGGGCATTCCTGGGGATCCACTCTAGTATCAACCTCAGAGAGATGACACTTTGTGATTCAAGCTTCTGGCTGACAGGCAAGATCCCTGTAAAGGAAAACACACTTAAAGAGCTCCTGACCCAGTTGAGACAACTTTGAAAAAATGGAATATTGAGACATAAATGTAGCTTATATTTCATATTTTATTCTGTAATTCTTAGCCTTATTTCCATGTTGCTAAGGGTATTTGCATGAAAAAAGTAAGGGGTAAAATATATAAAGTAAGAAAGAAAATGAGGTGGTGCTGAATATAAATCTTAATTTCTTCAGAGTTTTCCAAATGCTGTCAGGGGCCCTTTAATGTCACTGTTTTCTTTTAAAAAAATAACTCAACACTTTTCTAATAACACAGGCAAGTACTTTACCTTTCCAACTGGTGAAGCCAGTTGCAGTGCATCTCTAATAAGGAGTTTAAATACCTCTGGAAAGTTTTTCATATACTTGAATCATGAAAAATAAACTTTTCTTTTAAAATTAGGCATAATTAAAAAAAAATAAATAGTTAATAGCTACTAACATGTTTCATAATGAAAATACAAAAGCAAAATCCTGTCTAAATAAACTATGATTTTACTCACCCATTTTATTAATATATATCTCTACTGTAGATATTATAGTGGCACAGTAGTGCCATTATAGTTAGAGTTGAGCAGGGGTTTCCATTTTAAACTCAGAATTTGCACATAGAAACATAGACTCTGACGGCAGATAAGGACCACTTGGCCCATCTAGTCTGCCCATTTCCCTACCTACAGGATAGGCCGCAGATCCTAGTAAACCAACAGCCTATTTCTTCCTACCCCCCACAAGAATTGCCTTATGTCTGTCCCATGCATTCTTCAATTCTCCCACAGTTTTAGACCCCACAACCTCCTCAGGAAGGCTGTTCCATGCATCCACTACCCTCTCTGTGAAATAATACTTCCTCACATTGCCCCTGAACCGCCCTCCTTCTATCTTTAAATTGTGTCCCTTGTTCTTGCAAGTCTCTTTTTCTGAAAGATGCTACCTCTTGGACTTTGTTGATTCCACTGAGGTACTTAAAGTTTCTATCATGTCCCCCTCTCCTTCTTTTCCTCAAGGGTATACATATTAAGCTCCTTTAGTCTCTCCTCATCGGATTCTCTTGCAGACCCTGCACCATTTTAGTTGCCCTCCTCTGGACTACCTCTATCCTGTCTATGTCCTTGGGAGATGGGGTCTCCAGAACTGGACACAGTACTCCAGATGGGGTCTCACCAACTGTCTGTACAAAGGGATAACAACTTCCTGTTTTCTACTGCTGATGCCTCTCCCTATACATCCCAGTATACCCCCAGCCCTCCCTACTGCTTTCTCACATTGCTTGCTAACCTTAAGGTCATCTGATATGATTACCCCAGGTCCCTTTCCTGATTACCCCAGGTCCCTTTCCTTTCTTGTTGTTGTTACTACCTCCCCACCCATTGTGTATTCTTCCCCTGGGTTCTTGTTTCCCAGGTGCATTATTTTGCACTTCTTTGCATTGAATCCTAGCTGCCATACTTCTGACCATTCCTCCAAACTTGCCAAGTCCCTTTTCATCCTTTCCATGCCTCCTTGTGTATCAACCCTGTTGCAGATCTTTGTGCCATGTGCAAAAAGGCATACTTTTCCTTCCAGTCCCTCTGCAATGTCACTGATGAAGACATTGGTTTGCTGGCCAAGGCACCTAGCTTCACCTGAGCTCTTTCCTTCTAAGACTGCTTGAAAGGCAGAGTAGAGAAACTTACCAGAGCAAGGGAGAAGGATTAAGACTTAGTTTGGCTAAGCAGATTTACTGTGTGTGGTGGTGTTTTTATTTTTACTCACAGGGATTGCTACTGTTTGTTGCTAACATTTCATTGCTTTATTTTTTCTCTGATTCAAATTGTTGTTGCTGGTATACCTTCTTCTGCATTATTACAAGGTGTGCCTACAGGTGTGCTAACAGATTACTGCTGTAATCTTCTGATTCAAATTGTCTTTTGCAAGGTATATCTTCTGTTACTGCTTTATTTTTCTCTGAGCAAAGTGTTTCTTACAGGGTATATCTTCTCTGAAATTATTACAGGTGGTGCTTTACAGGTTTTACAGTTTTATCTAACATTAGGATAAGCTTTCAGGGTTACTGCATTTGTTGTTGACTGGATTGTTTCTGCTCTTACCTCCTTGTTCTTTCGTCCGTGGTTCTTCTTTTAGGCAGGGAAAGGGCCCAGCCACCACCCATCCCCAACCACCCCACGCCACACTCTTTTATAGGGTACCACAGTTGTGACATTTCCTGTGGCAGAGCAGGAAGGGGCGGATCAGTGGGGCCTCCACAAGGTGATCTCATTTACAGGGTACTAGTAATTTAACTTGTTATAACAAGTTAAACAAAGCACAATTAAACCATTACTTGCATTTTTTTTCCTTCTAATTACTCTGACTAGGTTACAAACCCAGCAACTTATTTGGAATGGATTTCATTAACTGCGGGTACTGTGGAACAATTTTCAGAAGGACAGTCTTACAGGATTTAGGACACTGTCCTACATGCTGGGCCTTTGGAGATCTTAGGTCTCAGCTCCAGGCAGCATGGGCAGAGATTGCACGCCTCAAATTTCATATTGAAGAGGAAATACATTATAAGAACCACCCGCCATTTCCCCAGCATCCAACAGAAAAACCTCGACCGCAGAGGGTAGTTGGTCCAGGAGGTTGGCAGGTGGTTAGGAGGAGCAAATCAGGTGCCCCATCACTCTCTGCTCTCCAACACATTACCTCCAAAACCATATAAACACTACAACAGGTATCTGCCTCTATCTCTGAAATCAAATAAAGAGGCAGAAGACACTGCAGAGCAGGACACTGCAGCACAGGAGCTAGCACAACAATACTCACCCAAATCAGGAACCAAAACTAAACAAGCACAAAGGAAATCCAAAAACTTCTGATCATAGGGAGACTCCATGATTCGGGGAGTTGATACCCATCTCCAGCCAGGGTGATGGTCAGATGTCCCAGGTACATCAGCATGGAGAGACACTGACCGCATTGCTAAAACTGTTCACAAAGCAGGAGAAAACATTGATGTCCTAGTACACATAGGGACTAATGATCTCGCCAGCCGGTCAGTTGTGGAGACCAAGGAAGACCTGACTATGCTGGGTGACAAACTATCATCTATTTCGTCCGGCATCTCCTTCTCTGAGATCCTGCCAGTCTGGGAGAAGGGAGAAGATGGACGGAAGGTCAGAGAAGGGGAGATAGGGGAGCTAAACACGTGGCTCAAGGACTGGTGCCAGGAAAGGACACAGATTTGTAGGAACTGGCAACAGTTCTGGGAGAAAGTTCTTTAAATTTGATGGACTGCATCTGACTAAAGAGGAGTCAGTGCATTGGGGCAGAAGTTTGACGTCTTTGCAGAATATTTAAACTAGCAAATGGGGAGAGGGTGCAGCACCCATACGTCGAATGGGAAGAACACCCCTCCCTCAGCTAGTGGTCAAACAGGAATTCAGTGTGTTTGCCGCTCATTTGCATCACCAGGTAAGAAAAAGGTTTGTCTCCCATACGATGCAGCCAGGGTAATGCCAAACTTCACCCAACAACTAACACACCAAAATCTGGCCAAGGAAAATCATGTACACAATGCTCACAGCCTGGGAAATAAGATCCCAGACCTGCAGGCAATAATGTCAGAGGCTAAACTGGACATAGTAGCAATTAGTGAGACGTGGTTTACCAGTAACCACACTTGGGAGACTTCAGTACCTGGCTATGTATTGTTCAGAAGAGACCGAGGTGCAAAAAGGGGGGGAGGGGTGGCCCTGTATGTTAATGAAAATATCAAAGCTACAGAAATTCAGAATACACATAAGGAGCCAGAAGAACTGTGGGTCACCCTGGAAACAGGAAATGGGACAGCCATAAGAACTGGGGTTGTCTACAGGCCCCCAGACCAGAGGGAGGACATAGACACATTACTGTTAGAAGATATACAAAACATGACAGCTAAAGGGGAGGTTCTGATAATGGGAGACTTCAACATGCCAGATACAGATTGGTCAATACCAGCAGGAACATCTGCCAGAACTAGACTCATAGTGGATTCCCTGCAGGGGAGGGCCTCAAACAACTGGTACAGCAACCCACAAGAGACAGGGCTATCCTAGATCTAGTACTGACTAACAAAGAAGGGATCACAGATCTCCAGGTAGAAGGTCACCTGGGGCCAGTGACCATCACATGGTATGGTTCAATTTGGCTACTACATCTAAATCATCCCATTCCAAAGCAAAAATATGGGACTTCAGAGGAGCTGACTTTGATAAGATGGCCAACAGAGTTAAGCTAGCCCTGGCAAAAAGAAACACAGGTGAGGAGGTACAGGCAAAGTGGGCAAGCATTAAGGATACAATACTTGAAGCAACATCCCATTGTGTTAGACAGAAAAGGAAGTAAAGAAGAAGGAAACCACTTTGGTTCTCAATACAGTAGCAGAAAAGGTCAGAGCCAAAAGGCTGGCCTCTCAGAAAATATAAGGAACACAGCGGGATGAAGATAGGGAGGCATACCAAACTGCCCTAAGGGAAGCAGGTAAGGCAGTAAGGCAGGCAAAGTCCCAAACTGAGGAAACACTAGCACGAACAGTAAAAGAAGGTGACAAGACTTTCTATAGATACATTAGTGAAAGGAGAAAGTCCAGAGGGGGTATTGCTAAGCTTAATGGAGAAAAGGGGAGCATGTGAGGAGGAGGACCCTGTAAAGGCATCTATCCTAAATAGATACTTTTGCTCAGTATTTACTGAAGAGAAGGTAGGGCAGGGCCCACAGCTCAGCATCATGGACACAGGGGGAGGGAGGTGAGCACTCACTCCCTCCACAAAAGAAAGGGTCCTACAAGAGCTAAGGCTCAGGGTGGATAAGGCAATGGGACCTGATGGCATACATCCCAGGGTACTTTAAGGAGCTAAAGGAGGAACTAGCAGAGCCGTTAGCAGAATTGTTTAGTGAGTCTCTGAGCACAGGAGAGGTCCCAGAAGACTGGAGAAGGGTTTATGTGATCCCACTCCACAAGAGTGGTAGCAGGGAGGAGGCGGAACTACAGACCGGTCAGTCTTACCTCAGTAGTGGCAAGATTATGGAGGCGCCTTAAGGAAAGGATAGTGCAACACCTGGAATCCATAGGGGCACAGGATCCAAGACAGCATGGGTTTACAAAAGGAAGGTCCTGTCAAACTAATCTCATAGATTTCTTTGACTGGGTAACCAGAGTGGTGGACCAAGGGGAGCAGTTGATGTCGCCACCTTGACTTCAGCAAAGCTTTGACACTGTTCCACATAGAAGATTGATAAATAAGCTAGGTAGGCTCGGGGTGGTCAGAAGTTGGTCAACTGGTGGCAAACTGGTTGACTGGCAGAAAACAGAGAGTGGTGGTAAATGGTATACAGTCAGAAGAGATGCAAGTCACAAGTGGGTACCTCAGGGATCAGTCCTGGGGCCAGTCCTATTCAACATCTTCATTAGTGACCTCAGAGATGGACTAGAGGGTAAGGCTTGTCTGTTTGCAGATGACACCAAGATCTGCAACAGAGTAGATGATCCAGATGGGGTGGGCAGAATGAGAAGAGATCTGGATAAACTAGCAGAATGGTCAGAAGAGTGGCAACTGGATTTAATGCAAAGAAGTGCAAAATCATGCACATAGGGAAGAGAAACCCTGAAGCCACTTATAGGCTGGGAGGGAGTTGCTAGCAGTCACAAAGGAAGAAAGAGACTTGGGCATCATCATCACTGATGACCTAAAATCATCCAAGCAGACCTCTAAAGCAGTAGGTAAGGCTAGGGGGGTGTTAGGGTGTATTAGTTGGAGTATCACAAGTCGTAAGAGGGAGGTAATAATCCCATGTACAAGACATTGGTTAGGCCCCATCTGGAGTACTGCGTGCAGTATTGGAGGCCACACCTTCACAAGGACATTAACCAAATTGAGGCAGTCCAGAGAAGGGCAACCAAAATGGTGCAGGGACTGCATCAGAAGACATATGAGGACAGATTAACGGAGCTCAATATGTATACCCTTGAGCAAAGGAGGGAGAGAGGTGATATGATCGAGACATTTAAACACCTTAAGGGCATAAACAAGGTGAAAGAGT